>CM028135.1:1085700000-1094715000 GCA_016271365.2 Neoceratodus forsteri
CCCATGATCCCCTACACTGTTAAATTAGTGCCTCCCACCCTGCCGCCCATTGCATTCACATTCCACACACAAAGTAATACACACATTCAAAAAAAAAGAAATATACTGTGTGTATATATATATATATATATCTTTCTTCCCTGGTGTCTAGTGCCCCCCCCATTGCCGACTGCAGGCCTGCCCCCTGCTCCCAATTGCTGTGACTGTTCAAGTCTGGTAGCAGTCCCACCCTGACCTGACTGGCTGTATCCTCCATAATAATAAAAAATATATAATTTAATCCCCGGTGTCTAGTGGACACCCCCACCCTGTCAGGTAGTGGCCCTCACCCACCACCCCCTTCAAACCCGACCCCAAGTGAGCACTGGCACAGCCCACACTCACCTTCAAGGCCGGCAGCCTGGCTGAGCTCAATGAATGAGCGCATGCTTGTACAAGCACATGCTCATTTATTGACAGCTCCCAGCCATCCACAATGGTTTTCTGAGCCGTAGAGAAGGGCAGTGGGCTTCCCTGGTCAACAGCGGGAGGGGTCCAACGATTTCTCCTCATCCCGCCTCACCATGGGCAACTGGAGAAGCCTCTGCCCTTCTCACCCCTGAAAACTGACACTAATGACAGGGAGTTGTCAATGAATGAGCGCATGCTTGTGCTAAAGCACACGCCATCCATTGAGCTCAGTCGGGCTGCTGGCCATGGAGGTGAGTGGAAGGCCATGCCAGTGGCCAGCCCGGGATTGGGTTTGGGGGTGGGGTGGGGCTACTACCTGATAGGGTGGGGTGGGGAGTCCACTAGACACCAGAAATTAAATTATTTATTTTTTATTATTATGGAGGATACGCCCTGTCGGGTCAGGGTGGATGGATACCAGACCTGAATGGTCATGGTAATTGGGGAGGGGGGACATGCCTGCAATTGGCAGTGGGGGGCACTAGACACCAGGGAAGAGATATATATTTTTATCTGTGTATTTCTTTGTGTGTGGAATGTGGATGCAATGGGCTGCAGGGTGGGGGGCAATTAATTTAACAGTGTGGGGATGGGGTGCCACTAGACACCAGGGAGGGAAGTCAGGCTGCCAGCTAGGAGGTTGGCTTGCTTTGGGGTTTTTTAAAGTGAAATTTGCATATTAAAAAATCCCAAAGCAAATACAAAGCATTTGGTGAAGTTTCCACTGGCAAGGCAATTTCGCGAAATGCTTCAAGGAGGCAGATTTTGCAAATTGCTGAAACTTCACACACAAAGTAAAACTTTGCAACATCTCTAACTGTAATGTCTCTAGCATTTAAAGGTGTGATCCATCACTGAGGAGAGGACTTTGTCATCGGTGGCCAGAACTCTGCAAAAATAAGAGACAGTTTCAAAGCTACAGTAGGATGTTGTTTAAATGCATTCCAAACTTCAAGAGTTGGTGCAGTAAAATAGGTAAAAAGGGTTAAGGAGGGTGTGTAGAACTGCGAACAGAGAAAAGTATGGGACCTATATCAGATAAGTCACTGACTGTCATTTCAGTATTTTTCCAGGGTGGGGAGACTTGGCACAGGATCCAAATGAAAATAATGTTTAGATGTGTCACATGGGCATAGTCTAGTAAATTCATGAGGTTCATGCCTCCTTTTTCTAATGAAAGTTGTAAAATAAAGTATCAAATCAGAGCGTTGTCCTCCCATATAAAGCAGAAGATCAATTTATTCCAAGAGGAAAAATATTGTAATTCCGCAAGATGAGGATTGTTTGGTAATGGTATAATAGGCAGGAGAGGATATTCATTTGAATGGTTTTAATTCTAGCTGAGAAAGACAGAGGTAACTTCCACACATGTCTAAATCTTCCTTAATTTGTACCATAAGGGCTCAAAATTTAAAAGGCCAAGATTACAAAGGTCTTGTAGGATCAAAATGCCTAAATATTTCAGTTTAGCATTATGCCATTTTCAAGGAAATCCTATTCGTTATCGGGGGGAGGGGGAAGAATTATAAAGTAATATCTCCATTTTAAGCAGCTTATTTTAAAGCCAGAAGGAGCTCCAAAGGCTTGTATAAGGGACCAGGCTGCCGGTGTAGATTTATCAGGGGTTAAGAGTGTCAGAAGAATATCATCCTTATGAAGTGCAATTTTATATTCAGTACCTCCCGTTGGAATGCCTTCCACTTGGAAATGAAGTCAGAGTCCCATAGCCAAGGGTTTCATAAACAACGCAAGCAAAAGTGGGGATAGCAGGCACCCCTGTCTAGTGCCCTGTTTTAATAGAATGGGGAAGAAAGATCACCATTAACTCTAATATATGCAAAACAGTGAGAACATAATTGTTGAAACCACTCTAGAAAGAGATTGGAAAATTAAAGGCTGATAGGGTGCCCACAAAATTCCATGACACCCTATCGAAGGCCTTCTCAGCATCTAAACTAAGCAAGGTCATAGGTATTTTATGAGTGGTTATTTTCTCCAGTAAAAGAAGGTGCATCGAATGTTGTCTATTGTATGATGATTACGGATGAAACCGGGCTTGGTCTGGACGTAATTATAGTGGCAGAATATTATCTAGTCGGTGAGCCCAGATAGCCATGAAAGTTTGTAATCAGTGTTTAACACTGAAATAGGTCCATATGAAGAAGGGTTAGAGGGATCCTTACCAGGTTTAAGGATTGCAGAGATAATGGCATGTGCCCACGGAAGGGGGGGGGTCGGCCTGTGCCACTGTACAGAAAACCTAAAACAGAAGGGGAAGAAGAAGCTCTGAAAAGACTTTATACCATTCATTAGTAAAGCATTTGGGACCCAGACATCTTTTTTGCTTTAGTGTTTTTTAGTTATGCCAAAATTTCTGCACTCATAATGGGGGCAGTTAAATGGGTCTGTTGGAGCTCTGTCAGTTTAGGAAGGGCAAACTGATTTAAATAAAGACCAGTTTTGTCCAGGTCAGCGGGATTAGGCTCCTGCTAAAGCTGTGAATAATAAGTTTGAAAAATTTGTTGTATTCTAATTTTGTCATGAGTTAAATGCCCAGTTGCAGGGTCTCGGAGTTGTAAAACACATGCCGCTCACTGTTGTGAATGGAGTTTACATACAAGAATTCAAGGTCCGCTAGGCCCTCCTTATGGTGCGAATGACAAAGGTATGTCAAAGATTGTTGAACCCTATAATCTGTGAGGGATTGAAGTTCACTTTTCAGTTGCTTGATCTACGTCAATAATTCTGTATCTCCTGGTCTGTATAGGGCTTGGAGTGAATTAGTTTGCTCCATAAGCTTATAATATTTAGTGTCCATTTGGAGTTTTTTATGAGAGGTGTAAGAAATTATCTTTGTTCACAAGACTGCCTTGAGAGTATCCCATAATATAGATGCCATAGCAGAAGAGTTAGAGTTATCACTAATAATTTTCGAGATATAGGTGTTAATTAATTGATTAAACTATTTGTCCTGTAACAGAAAAAGGTTTTAGCTACCAAAAGGAATGAGGAGGTTCCTTTCCTAGATTAATTTTAAGTAATAGAGAGTGATGGTCTAGGATTAGTTGAGGACCAGAAGACATGTCTTGGACCAGAGGAAAATGTTTACAGATAGTAAAATGTAGTCTATTCTGGAGTGGCTCTGGTGCTGAGGGGAAAATATACGCTTGTTGTGTGGGGTAAAGGCAATGCCAAATGTTGATTATTTCCAAATGGGCTAAATTCATACGAAAATACTTTTGTGCTGAGGAAGATCTGTGTTTACTGGGGTTAGAAGTGTCAAGGTCAATAGATAAAACTTGGTTGAGCCCCCCTCCAAGATTAGAACACCTTGTAAAGATCAGCAGTATCCCAAAAAAGTTTCAACACTGGGGTCATGGCATTGGTGGAAATTAAACACCCAAGAGTGACCTCCTGGTGATAATGTTTCACCTGAATAATCCATAACTGCCTGGGGGTCGACATACGTGTTCTTATTAATGAAGGGGTAGCACTTGTAATTAAAATTGCTACCTCTTTTTCTTCTCCTTAGAATATGAAAAGTCAAAGACCTGATATCTTCCTCCCCAATTTAACTTTAGGTGTTCCGCATCAGACAGATGTGTCTCCTGCAGAAAGTATAAATCAGCTGGATGTTTTTAGGTATTGCATGGTTCTGGCCCTTTAATAGGATTATTCAACCTATTAATATTCAGTGAGAGAACTTTAACGGTGAGACATGCATGATAATAATGTAAAGAATTACCAGAAAGGAGGCACCCTCTGTCAGAGAAGCCAGCCACAGCCCTAAAGGGAAGAAGCAGCTCAGAAGTGGAGTCATTGCTCGACCTCCTCCTCTGCCATCCACCCTGAAGGACCTGCAGCAGGACAATGAGGTAAAGACAGTACAGCAAAGTCCATTCTAAGCCAGCTTATATTCAAATGCAGAGTCTGAAAAACAGAGCAGCTTGATTAAATATAAATTACTTAGATAATATAGATGTCTCAACTCCTAAGGCTCCAGTTTGTATTTCCTGTATCACTTTGTACCAGAGCATTTTTGCTGTAAAAGTATGTTTGGAGAAAAAGCCATAAAGTACATTCAACTTAAAAAAAACATACAGTATATAGATGTCTCCTTGTGCTTATTTTTATATTATAACTAAAACAAACTGCCCGTAATGAATCTGGGCTAGAGGGAAGTAGAAAAGGCATCAAAAGAATACATATAGTAACAAGGTCAAAAGCAGAGACCCATAAACACCAACAAAAGAGGCAGAGTTAGAACCACTCTCACTCTCACTCTCACTCTCACTCTAACTCTCAGACAGTACCATTTATTGAACATATGTTTTATATTCATACAATCTGGCCCTTTGCCTGAATCAGGCCTTGGGTTCCCAATCCTGACTGTATGTAGCCATTCAGCCTCCGCACCACTATGGGTGACCTCCATGTTGTGACACTGTCACAGGTGAGATTTATGAATAGAACTGAACCACAAAAGCATAACATATAACGGTGGCAACAGGCCAAAACGCCCTCCCAGGAGGGACACAAGCATGCAAACAGGACTTTTCAAGGGAGCCATGGAGAGTGCTCCTTTCCAAAATGGTCAAGGTCCTTTTGTGGGTGAGGGGACACCAGTGAAAGGCTGGTGCACTGTCTCCCTTCCTCACCAGCCTCTCAACTGCTGGATGTCGCTCCTGCGCTAGGGACAAGCAGCCACAAACTTCCTGTGAGGCCAGTTCTCTGGATCCCCCCACCCCAATTCCATCAAGAAAAGATAAGTTTTATTTTCAATCCATCAATTCTGAACACATGCAAAGTTAGAATATGCAGTCCAATATTCCCCAGTACCTCTAATATACCTAACCTTTTTGTCATCCTTTTCACTCTTGCCTGGACAGAACAGATATTAAAGTTACTAGCCATGGGCCACGCTCTCTTATTCCCTTTGCTTTGTGACCCTTGGTTTCACACCTCACTTATAACATCCACCTCCCTGGCTCACAACCCATCCAAACCTCTGTTCCAATTCCCATCCAGCACCCCCTTCCAATAACACAACCTTTTAATTATACAAGTACCGCATCTAGTAGGCCCTGCAAAGGTATCTACTTTTTGGTCCTTTACTAGTCACAAATATGCTGGTGCAAGTCCTGGCATTGCAATGTTTATTCAGGCCATGCAGCTTGCCTCATTAAGGTGCCATGCAGTCTCCGTATGGCAGACCAATTTACACAGGATATGGCAGAGTTCGTGAAGGCAGCCAATGCAAAACACACAATTTTATCCCGAGTGGCAGGAGGGAAGTCACTTCTTCACCCTCTCAATTACCCACAATTTTTAAACTGTCCAAACTGAAGGAAAAGGAAAGACTTAAGTTCTTCATCTTGGGGAAGGCAAACAGATCCCAAGAGCATGTCGGTGATCACAGCAGGGCCCCAGTGTCAGGAATGGGGCCCTACCCAATGAATTTCACAGAGTGGAGAAAACAAAAGAAGTCAAGTCAGTCTCAGCCTTCATTACCAGGCTCCAAAATACCCTCTTCACATCCTTCAAGAACTCCCACCATGGCTTGTGCTTCTATGTTCCTAGTTTCCTTTCTGACTCCCACCTACTTGCCAGATCATGTGCTGCAGCTCTCTCGTGTTCTTCAGAGGGCTGTTGAGGCAGCAAGATCCCCAAGCTTCAGTAGTATTTTCTGTGCTTGTAATAAACTGTCATACATCTTCTCCCTCTGTTCTAGATGCACCACCAATTCAGCCAGGTAGCACATATGAGTTTTTGTCTGTTTCCCTTTTAGTGTTTAATAACTTCATGGACAGCTTTCCTTCTGTGAAGCATACAGGTGGGGTAGTCTTGCTCAAGATAGCCTCTCTTGCCATCGTAGTATTCTCTGTTGTTTTTGAACACCCACTGGGTGACATCACTTTTCCTGTAACTAAAACAAACTACCATGAAAAAGTCACTGCTCCCAGACCTCTTAGAACTATAGGTGTAAAAAAACAGCTGAGAATGCTAATCTAAAACCTGGTCTAAGCTGTATTAAAAGAAGCACTCCTTGTATTCTTTTAAATGCAAAAAAATGCTTAAGAAGAATCAAAATCGGGAAAGATGGGCATTGTACAAGACAAGAAATATGGGGCAATCTCAAATGGAATACAAATAGTTCAAGGTTTTCACAATACATGCACTGCTGCTGCTTAAATTTGCTGTGCATTCAGTATATAGAGAATGCTTGCTGGGCAACCATGCACAACCAGCCTGTGCTGCCACAGAATGGTTTTGATTACATCAAGCCTCGACAGCGAAGCTTGAGAGGTCCAATGTAATCAGAAGCCTGAGGTGGCAGCTCAGGCTAGTTAGTCAATAGGTTACTTAACCAGTATTTTTTAGTGTATAGTTTTTTTTGTTTTTTTTTTATAAAAAAATGTAAATGTTTTCACAGTGCTCTCGTGGCAGGCAGATGGTTTCAGTTCAGAACTTGAACTGATTGCTGTGTGCACAGCAATGTGTGTAAACACCACCTGTCTTGAGGATTTCCAATTAGCTGGAACCTTGTTGTACCATAGAAGGTGCAACCGCATTACATTATCTTTGAACTGTGAGGCAACAAGGTTTCAGCTGGTATGGAAATCCATGCAGAACAAACCCTCACTATATGCATATATGATAAACTGCAAAAATTAGTTAATGCTCCAGTTAGGGTTAAAGCCACAAAAATAAAGAAATGTGGTGTTGGGGTTTCCAACCTAACACTCCACCCCACCCTGCACACACCCATTTAGCAAGGTGCTCGTGTTTGTTTTAAAATCCCAGCACTTTACAGTGCCCATTTTGATAGAATGAACCTACTGTATTATTTCAAGGAGAGCAGTCACAAGCACAGATGCCCAGAGAACATCCTTTTCATTATATTGGGTGCTAGAGCACAAGACAGAGTTGTTCAGGTAGCAAGGAAGAAGTGATCCTTTACAGTAAACAGGGCAATACTGAAGATCTTCCCAGCCCTCAAATATGCCACTCGCAAATAAAGAAGTGGTTTGATGGAGTTTGGACCAAGCTAACATGAAAGAGGACTCTGCACACCCTAGTGTTACCACTGTAAAATCCTGAAGCCCATCTATACTTCGGTAAGTCTCAAAAGAGTCAGCCCCCAAATTAAATATCTTCCATGCCTCTTTCTCCCCCAAAGGGACAAAAAGGTGTTAATGGCCCCCTCCACTTTGGTCAGATGTTCAGTACGCTGTCACAGTTGTTGAAAGGGGTTCTGGGATCAGGGTGGGTGCTACAAGGCTTGTGCCAAAATATGAGTCACCTTTAACCTCTGTCAATCATCAATCACCTGTTCCTTGTGGCATGACTGTCACTGGCAGTCCCAGGGAAACGTTCTGTTGAGTAAAGGGAATCTAACTAGGAACCCCTGGAGGGGATCTCAGGGTTATATTTGTTCCTCTGATACTTTGCTTTCCAACTACTAAACTTTCTACAGTTGGCTGTATGTCTCTTTCCTCTGCTGCACCTACAATCTGGAATAGTCTCCCTGCCAATCTGTTCGCTGAGTTCTCCTTCTCTTTCAATCTCAATTAAAGCGTATTTCTTCTCCAATTGCCTTGACATTACTATAGCTTTGTTTCTATTGTTTTTCTTTTTCTGCCTTCATTCCTATTACACAGTACTTACATTACAATACCCCAATTTATTTCTTTACTGTGCCATTGTAAAGCATTTTGAGCTATGTTTGTAGGAAGGATGACTCTCTCTTTATATTATGGTGGTGCGGTGGCGCCACTGTGATTAGAGCAGAGTAGGCATTTCTATTTATTTATTTATTTATTTTATTTATTGAAATATTTCACCAGGAAGTCACACTGAGCAACAGGTTGCTCGTCTCCCGGTGTGACCTTGGGGGGAAGGGGTATAATAGGTATGAGACATTTTACAGTCAGGTTACAAAGATCAACATAGCATACAATTAATTAAGGCAGTTGTTACAAACAGTGTTGCATACATATGTAATTTGTGAGAGCAATTAATAAGTGCAATGGTAATAAGTGAACAAGTGCTATTGTGAAATAAGGGGTGAAGGAGAGAGGATGAGGTGACAGATAGTGCAGAGTCATATCCCAGAGACACCCCTTCAGGATGTGGGGAACCCTGCAAGGGACAGGGATGGGATTAGAGAGGAGAGAGAGAGAGAGAGAGAGAGAGAGTAAGTGTGATTAACACAGAGGGAAATAAGGACTAACCCAAAAGAGAACCCTTCAGGATGTGATGAACCCTACAAGGGGGCAGGGAAGTTTAGGCGATTGTAAACCCTCCTGTGGTTAGGCATTGTAGTTATAGAGGGATGGTGAGAGGGAGGGAATGAGAAATAACACCTCGGTGAGGATGAGGCTTGATCCAAGGAACACTCCAGGATGCTGGTGACCCTGCAAGGGGACCTGGAAGGCCAAGGATAGATAGATGGGAGAGGAAAAGGTGGCAAGCCTAGGCACTACAGGATCCCTTCAGGATGCTGAGAACCCTGCAAGGGGAGTGTGAAGGCTAGGGAAAAAGGGGGAGAGAGTAGGGGAAGGGAGAAAGGTATGAGAACTAGCACCTAGAAGGGGCTAGGGCCAGTAGAGGCAGTAGAGTCGATAAAGGCATTAGGTAAATTCCGAAGTAGGACAGACTATTAAAGTCACACAGCAGGAAGTTAAGTACCACCCATCATCAGAAAAATAAAACCAGAAACCAAATAGCTCAAATTAGTATGCATTTTACTGTCACTTGCAGTGAGCATTGGGGCAACATAAATTCATGTTTGGAGGTATAGATAAAATTTGAGATGGGAACAAGAGGTCTCATAGTCTCATAAATGTGTTATGAGTCAGAAGGTTATTCAACTATTATTGACTCACCACATATCAATGGTGCATTGTAGTGTATTCTTCACCCACATGGGTATTAAATAATGTTTTGAACATGTTCATGTATCCACTGTTTACCACATTTTCAGATAAGGAGTTCCATGTGTTCACCACTGTTTGGGTAAACCACCCACCTCTCCTTTCTGTGTTCTGATTTTCCTCTTAATCTCAGATCATTTGATCTGTCTGAGTACTTGTGTTTCAAACCAAATCTACGCTTTCCCACAGCAAGTCATTTTGGTAGGCGCTATATATTAAACGTAAATCTCCTTTGAGTCTCCTGTACTCCAAGGAGTATAGCTACAGGTCTCTCAATATATCTCCATAAGGTTTGTTCTTAAGGTGTAAGTTTTCTTAATTATTCATCTTTGCACCCTTTCCACTTACCTAATACTCCTTAAGCTCTGAAGTGCACAGAACGGTTGAAAATACTTCAAATCCAGTTGAACCAGTGATAACAACAATGGGACCATTACTCTCTTTATCCCTTCTTCTGAGGTGTGCAGTTCAAAGGATAGCTTATCAGTGACTATAATTTCCAGATCTTTTCTGAGGTTGCTGTCATGTATTACATGTCCATTTATAACATATTCTGCCATAGGGTTGTTGTGTCCAAAACATAAAACCTACACTTTCCTTCACTAAAAATCAATTTAAATGTGTTTGCCCAATGTTTCAGACTAGTTAATTCATCCTGTAGTTTAGAAATGGCTTCTGTATTGTTAACAATCACCCCAGTTTCGTGTTGTCAGCATATTTGCACATCCAAGTATTATCAGAAGTGGCCATGGTAGAGACGTAATATTAAATAGCATGGGTCCCAATATGAAACACTGAGGAACTCCACTGGTAATCCTTCCCCATTCCAGGTACTTGCCCTGATGCAGACTTACTGGCGCCTGTGAGTGAGCCATGAATTCACCTATGCTACCAAATTTGAGTGCAAGTGCAAGTTATATGGTACATTAATTAGCTCATTATGAGGTATAGTGTTGAAGGCCTTGGAGTAGTCAAGGTATACCACATCCACTGAGAACCCATCATCCATTGCCTTACTAACAGGATCAAGAACTGTAGAAGGTTTGTAAAGCAATATCTTACTTGACAGAAGCCATGCTGTGTTATCTCTTTCAAACCTTCCTTCTTGATGTGACTTTCAATTTTATCTCTGATGAATTGTTCCAACAGCTTGCCTAAAACTGATTATAATTGCTCACATCTTGTCTATCTCCCTTTTTGTATATTGGGGTAAAATTGGCATCTCTCCACTCCCTGATGGATTTGACTTCTTCCAGTGAACGATTCAATAATACTGTAATAGGGCCTGCCAACTCCAGTGCCAATTCTCGCAGCAGGGGTGTATCCCATCTGGTTCAGCTGATTAATTTATCTTAATTTTCTTTAACCTTTGGAGAACATCATGTTTATTCAGTATGATATAATCACTCAATTGTGATGTTATTAAGTTTCTATCAGAGACCATTTCGCTTATTTGAAATACGCTTGTAAGTAGTTATTAAATTTGTTTACTGTTCCTGTTCGTTGTTTATTAGAGTTTCTCCATCAAACAAGGGTCCAATTGGTTTTGATCACCCTAAGACTACCAATATAACTAAAACATATTTTTTCGTTATCCTTTACCTTGGCCACCATATTAACCTCCATATCCATTTTGGCCTTTCTAATTAATTGTTTAGTTTTGTTAACTTACTTTTTGTACTTGGATCAATTGTCTTCTGTCAGATTCTGCTTTTATTTCCTGTATGTTTTTTTTTTCTCTTTTTCCCTGTATTTCTCTTAATTCCAGAATTAAACCGATGAAGTAGCCTCCCTTTCTGGTTTTATTTTTTAATTTCTGTTACAAATTCAGATACACAGTAGTTAAGTTTGTTTTTAATTTCACACTAGACTGATTCTAAATGTTGATCGTGAAGCTCTTTTTCCCAGTTCTAACGTTTTAGATACAGTCTCGTCTTGTTATAATCTGCTTTGTTATAACATTTAAGTTTATTATATCTGTTAATATTTTCCCATAATGTGTTTAAAGTTATTTCAACCATGTTATGGTCACTGTCTCCTGACGGTTAAAACATGTCAATTTTGATTATTTTATCAACAGAGTTACAGAAAATAAGGTCCAGTATATTGTTTCCCCTTGTGCTGTCCTGCACTAGTTGTTCCAAATTATTATTTAACGTGATCTCCTATTATTGATGTCCCTGTTAAGTTATCCCAAATAATTTTTGGGAAGTTAAAATCCCCCAGGAGGACATAATCATCATTTATCTATATTTATCTATATCCAACAGTGGGTTAATATTGTAAAATATTCAGGTTGTCAAATACAATTACCAATTACTCCTAAAACTCTATGTAAACACTTATATTGCCTTACTGAAATTCCCCATTTGACAACGTTAAATGCCGCTGATCTCTGCCTGCATCGCATACAATGTACTAGCCTCTGCACTCTGAGGTGGCAGCTTTATGTGTCCCTAGTGATTATATCATGCATTGCCTAGCAACACATGTACTGGAGCCCACCACAAACAATCAGGACTTTTCAGATATAGCCCACCTCTAAAAGATGGGTTAGTCAACTTTCAGGGGTGCACAAGGGCTCCCCAGGCAGAGCTCTATCCAGTGGCAGTCTGCTCCTGATACCCCTCCAGACTCGAGGAGGTGACAGGCAAACGAAGAGTGCTACAGCCCCTACTGATTGGCCACACTTTTTCCCACAGTTACATAGAAGAAATAAAAAAATTAAAACTCCTTGTTCTGTGTCCACACACTAAGCAGGACCCTCACAGCCCTGTTTAGCAAATGGTGGTGATTCTGAAACATTTCTGAATAAAAGGGAAGCTTTTTTTTTTTTTGTAATTCTCTTTTTATTGGTTTCCAACAATAGTTACATCCATTAAACCAGTAACATCTGAACATGATACAAATATTCAATATAATCCAGAATAAGATGTACTGTAATAACCGGGCAAGGAAAAAGAAGATACAAAGAGAAACTAGAAACCAATAAGCAGGAGAAACCAAAACAACCGTCCCCCCCCCCCAATGAGGGCGTCACCACTGAAGAAGAGAGAGATGGTAGTCTGACTCTAGTGATTAGGTGTTATAAAAATTCTTAATCCAGAATGCAGACCAGGAAAACTGGATCCTACAAACTAGCGAAGTGAGAGGTTATGGAATTAATGTAGAAGAAAAAATAGATAGAGGAGCCAGGAGCTCTGAGACAGGAAGAATGTTCTTCCTCGCTCAGTTACCTTGGAAGTCATGGGATCTCTGTCAATGGAGATACAGAGCATATAACTTGCCCCATTTCTTCTGGAAGGCCATTGGGGAGGATCTAATGTTAGCAATCAATTTCTCCACTTTGAAACATTGGGACATTTTCTCCACCCAATCTAGGTATGAAATCTCAAGGCTATCTGTCCAGTGTCGAAGGACAAGCCTCTTAACCGCCATAGAGATAAGTGCTATATGGTATTTCCTTTCCCTAACCCTGATACCTGTGTAGTCCCCAATGATACAAATCTCTACTGTAAAAGATCTTTCAAACCTAGTATGGGATCTAAATTGTCCTCAATTGCCTTCTAGAGTGGAGCAATCTTAGAACAGTGCCAGAAAATATGAGGGAGGTTACCTTGTTCTGTCCCACCCTGAAACATTTTGAGGAACAGAGAGGTCAAATCTTGATTTCCGCACTGGAGTAATATACATGTTATTAACTATAAAATATTGAATCAGCCTATTCCTGTCTAAAGTATTGTACATGTACAAATCTTTCCAGATTTGACCCCATGGAAACGGAGATCCTAAAGGAGATAACGGCCAGGATTTAGAGCCAGTTAGAGGGATGGGATGAACAAGTTTCAGGAGATAAGTATACAGTTTAGACACCCCATGGGGTTTAACCGCACAACCCTTAACCTCCATTAATAGTGGTTTAACAGTTGAGGGGGGGACTGCTGTTCCAAATTCCTTGTCGACCAGATGTTTTAATTGATATATCTTGAACAGGGCATTGGCGGGGATATTCAGAACTAGTAATAAGTCAGCTATTGAGCCCTGCCTACCCTGCACATAAAGATCTTCCACTGAGAGCCCCTGTATTTGGGGTAGCCACTTAGGGACTAACATTTTGTTCCCTATCCTAATATTGGGATTACCCATCAATGGCTGACCAGGGTCCCTAATATATCTGATTTTAGCAGAGGAATAAAGTTGATTAAGTACTTTAACTGTGGCACCCACTGGGGAATCCTGAATCTCTCGGGGAAGAGATGTGAAACAGCTATAAAAAAGACTAGTGGGGTCTACATTATGCTGTTTGATAAGGACAAGGTCCAGATTTAGCCATATGGAAGTAAGCATCTTTCAAATCCCTAACCATTTCCCTGCTTTGACAAGGTGACTAGACCAGTAATAGAATTCGAAATTCGGCAATCTAAGACCCCCATATCTTTGGGAAGGCATAGTTTATCGAAAGTCTACCGGAGATTTATGGTTCCAAATAAAATCAGTTAAGGTCAAATGAACCTTTTGAAAAAGGACTTAGGTAACCAAATGTCTAGGAGGTTTGGGGGTAGAAAAGCAGGGGTAGGACGTTCATTTTGATAATGCTTATCCGGGCCCCCACTGATAGGGGCAGCTTCCCCCATCTTTGCAAATCTGACTTAATTCTGTCCAGCAAATCCTCTAAATTGAGCTTTTTCACTAGAGAAGGATCCTGTGCCAGATAGATGCCAAGATATTTCAAATAAGATGGGGACCACTTCATGCCCAGATGAGACATAGAAGCCCGGGTAAGATGTATATTAAGGGGAAAAATCTCCGTCTTTGCCAGATTAAGTTTATAATTGGATAACTCCCAAATTGTGTAATTATCTCCATTACTACCCAGAGGAATCAGCTGGATTAGCTAACTGTAAGAGAATGTCATCCCAAACACTGAAATCTTAGGAGTCTGGTTGAGGACGGGCATCCCTGGATCCCTGAGGCCATTTAAAGCTGAGTAACAGGGTTCCAGATAGAGATTAAATAGAAAGCGAGGATAAGGGGCAACCTTCGGGTCCCAGAATGTAGCTGAATGGAAGGCTAGAGGGTCCCATTACAATAGATCTTTGCCGTAGGGGCCTTATATAGTGTTTTGACCCAACCGTGAACTCTTCCAGAAAACTGAACTTGGACATAGTATACCATAAGAACTCCCAGTTAACTCATTCGACGCTTTCTCGTCCAGAGCTACCAGCCATGGGGACCTGGGAAGTTTGAGCTGCCCTAAAAACATGAGACAGCGACCTGATATGGTCCATCACTGACCTGCCATGTACAAATCCTACTTGCTCACTGCTCAATAATGGGGTCCACACCTGTTTAATGCGGGAAGCTAGAATCTTGGATAAAATTTTAATATCACAGTTGAGTAGCGAAATTGGTCTATAATTGGCCGGGTTCCGGGAGGGTTTAACCGACTTGGGGATCAGGATAATAATAGCCTCCAGTAAAGATGAATCCAGAGTATCAGCTGATAACATATAGTTATATAAGTCCAGGAGCAGGGGGGCCAAGTCCTGGCAGAAGGCCTTATAAAAGTTGGCAGGAAACCCATCCAGGCCCGGGGCTTTGTCTGACGAGAGACTATGAATGGCCTGTTCCACCTCTTCCTGGGAAAGGGGTAAAGAGAGGAAGGCCACTTGGTCCTCTGGAGGCGAGGGAGTGTCAGTGGCCGGAAGAACTCCCTAAGCCTAAGTGGGAAGGGTGCTTTGGTGCTGTATAGGTTTGGTAAAATTCTTTAAAGATTGCTGCAATATCTTTAGGCTCTGTTTTGACGGATCCGTTTGGTCTTCCAGAGCTGGAATCAACCTAGAATTCTCCACTTCTTTAGTTTCAGTGCCAGGAGCCTACTTGGTTTTCTCCCTGATCCAGGTATTTAGCCCTGGTTCTCAATAGAGCAAACTCCGTCTTTTCTCGAATCAGTCCTTCATATTCATTTTAAGTTTATGGAGTTGTTCTAAATTGTTCAGTGAATTAGAGGTAATCAATAAATTCTCTGCCAGTTTAATCTGATTTGAGAGGACATGATTTTGGGACCTGAGTTTCTTTCTTCTAGAGAGATCTTGATAAGTTCGCCTCTCAGAAAGCACTTTAAAGAGCACCAAAGAATATCCATCCTGGTCACTGAGCCCGATTGGTTTCAAATAATCGCTAATAAGAGATCTAATCTGGTTGAGAGAATGTTCTTCTTTTAATAGCTGGGTATTAAGTTTCCAGATCGTGTCACGGGACGTGAATACTGGAGAGAATTTAAACCAGACTAGCAGCGTGGTGGAAATTACTATAGGCTCAATACCTACCGAGAAACTTTAGTCATGAGAGAAGTGGATATTAAGAAGTAGTCTAGTCGCAACCAGGAATTATGGACCGGGAAAAGAAGGTGTAGCTTTTATTAAGAGGGTAGAGGGTCCTCCAGGGGTCTACTAAGCCTAACATGTTGCTCATATCTTTCAACACCAATTGTGGCGGAAGCATCGGTCTTAATGGTCTGAAAGTTTTATCCAACTCCTGGGAAGGGGCTATATTCCAATCCCCTCCTAGGATCAAAGGGGTTGGCAAAAGGAAACTGAGTTTGTCAATTAACTGCATAATAAAAGCAACATTCCCTCCAACTGGACCATATACTGAGCCTAAAACTATAGGAGAGTTATAAAGAGAACCAGACACCAGTATATATCTACCTTCTGAATCTCGGGTAACCTTCGTCGGGCTAAAAGGTATGTTTTTCTTTATCATGACAGCCACTCCCCTGGCTTCCGATGAATCACCAGCCACAAAAATTTGGGAGAAGCCTCTGACTTTCAACATATTACTTTCAGCTACTGTAATATGGGTTTCTTGCAAGCATAAGATGTTGGCTCCCAATATCGAGCAATTAATCAAAATGCGGGATCTCTTCTTTACATCCCTGATCCCGCTCACATTCCAGCTGATCAATTTGATAGTACGATTAGCCATATTCTAGGACACAGTATAGTATGACACCAGTTAACTCTTGCGATCTCGTCTTACTCCATACAGTGGTGACACCCCAAACCCTCCCAATATACCCCAAAGATTTCTTCTCTGATAAAAAGGAAAAGCCGGAACAAGTGACATTAAGGGCCGCCAGACTTTGGAATTGAACACAAATAAAATGCAATCAACAGAGTTAAGTGGCAGCACCCACAAAAGCAAGTATTATCTCTGTAAGCAGTAACCCCCCCATAACATTGTAAAATAAACATTGCATACATCAATCCAAGTATCCATCATCAAAACATCAAAAACAGTATAGACAGATCCCCTCCAGCCCCCCATAACATTGTATGGTAGACATTACATACACAAATCCAAGTATCAATCACCAAAACATCAAACCAAGTCTAACCACCCCAATACTACTTCCTCCCAGGGTACCCCAGAGTGTCTCTTATAATACTAAGATTCCCAAAACATCAAGATTAGGGACTCCAACCCACACCATCAGCACTCCAACCATTAAGAGAACGGTCCCTATTACAGTGTGGCATCTGAGGGTACCCAAAACTCCCTACCTATTATGCAAGGCATGGTACAGCTTGTCCTGCCTATAAGTCTCCCTCCCTCCCCCTCCTTAACGAAGAGGCACTGCTCTGATAGAAGAAACTGCTGAGACCACTCCCAGCTCAAAAAAATGAAGCAGGTAGTATTACCTGGGAGCAGATACGATGGCCTTGTCCACGCCGATCCAATTCCAATGGGGACCGAAGTTAAGGAAATCGCTAGGACTGAATAGCTGGTGACCAAATTGGTCCAACCGCAAATAGGTCCTCCAGAAACTGCACCCTTCCGCACTAGTTCCCTCTGGTGGATCGAGAGGCAAGGACACGATGGAGCACAGAGACAGGCTGACTAGGCCTCAGGGCCTACTACTACCAGGCTCATCGCCACGCGGATCCCGGGAGGTATCCCCACTGAAAGCGGAGGCAATCGACTCTGGATTACCGGCAGCTCAACAGAACCCCCACGACTGCACAGTGAGTAATAGAATCTAACCATTCAAACATAGAGGGTAGTAAAACCAGGGAGTTAACATGTAGAAATTCCTTGCTACAGCTAGCAATCAGCTCGAGATTATGCCTTCCTTAGACATACTCCAGTCATTTTATAGAGTGTCCCTTGAACAGATCAGGTAGTAGCTTAGATAGTTCAGCGATCGCTTCCTCAGGGGTATCATAGGAATGCCAGACGCTTTCCACCTGTACCGACAGCTTTGCAGGGTGGATCATATGGAAGGGCTTTCCAGCAGCAATCAATTTACTCACTATTGGGTGGAAAGCAGCACGTTTTAGCCGAACCTCTCTGGGCAAGTCCTGGGTAATCCTCAATTTGGTTCCATTCCATAAGACTGCCTCCAACTGCTTGGCTTTATCAAGAACGTGCTGTCTGTCCAGGTAACTGAGAATTTGATAATCAAGGGTCTGGAGGGCGCTTGGGGAGGCCTGGGTCTAAGGGATCTGTGGGCTCGCTCCACATGGTATTGCTGGTGAACAGGCTGAGGGCCCACGACCTTATTAAGAAATTGTTGGACGAACTTGATGGTGTCTCCCTTCCTCCAGTTCTGGAAGACCCAAAATTAGGACATTATTTCATCTACTAACGCCCTTCTAAGTCCTCGGATTTCTGTTGGAGTTTTTGTACTTGCTGGCGAAGTCTAACAATCTCAGGGTCTATTTTCTGTTGCCATCTCTCCACTGACCCTATTCTGGCTTCTGAGTCACCCATCCTTCTTGAGAGGTCAGCATAATCTTGCCTCATTGATTTAATTTCGTTGGAGATCTCTTGCAGGGTATCTTTGAATGGTATAAGTTCCTCCAAAAAACGCTCCTCCGTTAAAGTAGTGCCCCCTGCAACATTAAGACCTCCACTAGATAGGCTTTTGCTGGTTGAAGAGGGATTGGAACCAGAATTTTTGGCTTTCTTTGAGGCTTTTTCTGGTGTTGTAGGTGGCGTGTGCCTGACTCCTGAGGCCTTCATTTCTGTATCTGTCATCGCGATCTTCCAGCAGGCAATATACTCCCCCAACTAAGCCCACTGTCGATTCCTGAAGCAGTAGAGGTGTTCAGACAACGTTTAGTGGTGGATTGGTAGTTTTGGCTCAGCGAAAGTTGAAAATTGAGAAGGGAGAACAGGGAGCTCCAAAGCAGGCAGCCACTCAGCACCACTGCATCCGTGACCTTCATAAAGGGAAGCTTATTGGATTTTATGCTAGGAGCTATGAGTTTTCCGGCTTAAATGATGGCATAGAATTAGCAGCCTTTTCAAAAAGTAATAGCCAGTGTGACTCATTGTGACAGTGTAAACGCTACACTGGGAAACAAGAGGTTAACATCTTGTTTGAGGCAGAGGAAATGCAGGGAATGCAACATGAACAGGCAAGGGGTGGGGTGCCTCCCTAGGTGTTGCTAATTAGAGGGATTGCTAAAAGGCAGGGAGAATCCAGCAAATACTCAGCTGGAAGCTGGAAACTGCTACAGGGAGGAGACACTCCTAGATAGAGAACCCTGAACAATGGAGAGTGGAATGTAAGACAGGAACCAGAGCAGAAAGCCAAGGAGAATGGTTAATTATTAGAGAGAGCCTTTGGGGGAGAAATTGAAACCTGCTGCTGAGAAAGAGACCATTTCTAGGGCAGAGAGTCCTGAGGTAAAGGATCAGCCTAGCCAGCTGGGCCAAAAACAGTGAGTGGAATGTACTGCTAATAACAGCCTTCAAATAAGGTTAGAAGGGAAAACTGTTTGTGTTTGATTTGAGACTGTGCATTCAAAACTGCTGGCCTACAAACTGTTTATGTTTGATTTGAGACTGCATTTAAAACTGCTGGCTTACAAACCATTTATATTTTGTTTGAGACTGTATATTGAAAAACAGCTGGCCCATAGGTGGTTCAAAGATTCCTTTGTCAAGTCAGCCTGAAAGAACTGTTTTGTGTTAACCTTTATGTTACCTGACCAGGCTGGAGAAGTTGAATTGCCTGATATGCTTTTCTGGAGCAATAACTTACATCTGGAGCAATAAAGTAAATTTTCTTCTGTGAACTTTAACCCATAGTGTTGCCTCTCCATCTACCATAGGCCAGCTTGTCACACTCATGTATCTACCTTCTAATGATAGTGAATCTCTTTTGAATAAGGTTATTATATATTTCAGTCCCTTGTTATAAGCACTTCTAGGAACCTTGCTTAGATAATAATAAACTTAAACTTTTATTAAATGAATGATCGGTATAAAATGGGTTACCTGCTGGAAAGGTCACAAATATTCTTCAGGTTTCAGTGGAAGCCAAATTAATATTAACTAATCATAGAATCACAGAAGCTTGATGGCAGAAAAGGACCATACCGGCCCATCATCTGTTAGGGTAGCGGATCATTATTGCAACCTGATTAAATGAGTACTCATTCCTGCATTGTTGACCTGGCAGATAGTTTATTTGATTGTTTAAATCTGCCTTTAAAAATTGTTAATGATTTTCACTTGATGGTGTTAATTAATGGTGTATGTGAATTTAATTGAATGTATTTTATAAGCATTATAATGCACTCTGGCAGTTACTTCCTGGTGACATCTACATGAAACAGGTTGGAGAGTTTAATGTATTCCACTGGTGTTTTCCCCCTTTTGGTAAGCTGTCTTGGCACCTTATGTAATAAAACATATTAATTTGACCTGTTTGGTTTCTGGTTTTATTTTTCTGATGACAGGTGGTGCTTAAGTTCTTGCTGTGTGACTGTAAAAATGGTCTTATAGCACACCCAGCTGTGGAGTGATTTTTTCCTTTGAGCAATTTATTTTCTTTTTCTATATCACATTTGACTGCAGAACTGGCGTGGACTAACCAGAACTGTCATCAGCTGGTTTAGGTCCTTCTTCATGGATAGAGTGCAAAGGGTGTCGATGGGGTTAGTCTCATCTAGCCCGATGCCTCTATGCTGTGGAGTTCTGCATGGTTCGGTCCTGTTGCCCTTGTTCACGGTGTATATGCTGCCATTGGGAGACATTATCAGGTGGTATGGGCTGTATTTACATTGTTACCGTGATGATGCTCAGCTATACTTGTCCTGTACACCTGGGAAACAGATGGCTGACTCAGTGTTTAACACCTGCCTGGAGGAGATCCAGAACTAGATGACTCACAACTGGTTACGACTCAACCCAGACAAGATGGAAGTTCAGATTAAGGATCTGGACATGGTTCTTGATGATGGCTTGACACTTGATGCACAGGTGTCGGCCGTCATCAGAAGTAGCTTTTCTACCTAAGGAAACATTGCTCAGATCCAATCCTTGATACCAGACGAGGACCTGACAACCTGGTGCATCGCTTTGTCATGTCCAGGCTGGACTACTGCAATGCCCTGTACCTGGAACTATCTAGAGCAATCTCCACCATCTGCAGCTGGTGCAGAATGTGGTGGCTAGGCTGTTGACTGGTGTTTTGAGATCTGACTATGTCACGCCTGCCTCCATGAACTGCACTGGTTGCCAGTAAGGTGGAGGATTGCCTTCAAGGTTAGATTACTGACCTATAAAGCCCTGCATGGGGGGACCCAGCCTACCTGGTTCCTCATCACCCATCTCGGGCTCTCTGTTCCTCTGAGGTTTGCCTCCCTGTGGTTCCCAGGGCCAGGTTGTGACATTCTGGGGACCGTGTGTTCTCTGTTGCTGCATCAATCCTGTGGAACACCTTGTCAAGACATCTAAGGGAGGCACCCTTGACAGAAACCTTTAAAAAAGGATTAAAAATGCTTCTATTTAATCAGGCATTCGATTTAAGCTGAAGATTGAAAAATAAACTGACTGCTGTTTTATTATTGAGTTGTTGTAATTAATGATGGATAGAATTGTACATTGATCTCAGCGTTATGTTTTGAAGTGCGTTATGTGCTATGTATGGGTTGTTTTTAAATATTGTCAAGCGCTCCAAGCTTCTGGGAAGGGGCACTATATAAATCATCTTTCTCTTTTTCTCTCTTTCTCTCTCTCTCTCTCTCTTTCTACATTTTTTTGCCTCCCCCACCAAACCAAGGATCTTGTGTGTCAACCCAGTGCATCAACCCACCTCCTGGAGGAGAAGCATCTGAGGGGACACTCAGACCTCCTCCCCCAGTCAGCCCCAATGACTGGAGCTCATTCCTGAACCACCGTCACAGGCGTTGGAGGTAGTAGCTCTAATAGCTTTGCTCCCATACAACAGATTTGCACAAAATTCTGTATGTGCAGTCTCGGGGGCAAGATCTCTTGACTTGACAAGTTTTGTTCCAGTCCAATGTGTGAATTCTGAGATCCAGTGAGAGAAAAATGTGAATAAAATCAGGGATTTTTGCTGTTTTTTTGTTACCACCTAGTACCCAGATACTTTGGAATTTTGGGTTGACATTTTTGGGGTAAACAGAGTTTGGGCCAGAGTGTTGCCTTTCACTGGTTTGATGAAAAATATGAATCCAATCCAAAGTTATAAGGATTTGAAAATTTCAGTACTGAGCATGTGCAGTACAGTCCTTTGGATAGCTGTTTGGAAGGAAAAAATAATGTGGCCCTTACAAAAAAGGATTCTATTTCATATGAGTGTAATCTTTTTCATGTGGAAAAATACATTTTTCATATGGCCACCACCTTGTTTCTGTTTTATTTTTAATTTCAATACCCATAACAATCCTATGATACAAACATACCAACACATGTATCTTGCTAATTGGGACCCCATTAGATATATTCTGTGGTTACATTTTGGAAGAATGACCCAAGTAATGTTTGACACATTTAAAATCTTTTTATGACTCAATTTTCTTTTTCATGTGGCCATATGAAAAAGAATCACTCCTCTAAATCAAGATTGACTTCATATGAAAAAATAATTTGGACTTCGTTTTTTCAGATTCTTTTATCATATGAAGCATTATTTTTTCATGAGTACAACACAATCTCATGAAAAAATACTCCATACAAAAAAAGAATCTGAAAAAAGGAGTCCAGATTTTTTTTCGTTTGAAGCATTGTTTTTTCAGGAGTACAACACAATCTCATGAAAAAATACTCCTTCACATTCTTTTTTCATATAAGAGATTTGTTTATCATGAGATTGTGTCATACTCACAAAAAGAGAATGCTTTTTATGAAAAAATAATTGGGGCTTAGTTTTTTCCAGATTTTTTTTTTCATATGAAGGATTTTTTTTTCATGAGAAACATAGAAACATAGAATTTGATGACAGATAATGACCGCTTGGCCCACCTAGTCTGCCCATTTTCCTACCTAACAGATAAGCTGCAGATCCTAGTTAACCAACAGCTTACTTCCTCCTACCCCCCACTAGGACTGCCTTATGTCTGCCCCATGCATTCTTGAATTCCCCCACTGTTCTTGACTCCACGACCTCCTCAGGGAGGCTGTTCCATGCATCCACAACCCTCTCTGTGAAAAAATACTTCCTCACATTACCTCTGAGCCGTCGCCCCTCTATCTTCAAATTGTGCTCCCTTGTTTTGCACATCTCTTTTTCTGAACGATGCTACCCTCTTGGACTTTGTTGATTCCCTTGAGGTACTTGAAAGTTTCTATCATGTCCCCTGTTTTTATCATGTCATATCAGGTTGTTTCATTCTCATGAAAAATAATGCTTCACATGAATAAAGAATTTGGACTTAGTTTTTTCCACATTTCAAGTGTAAAAGCCATAACTCCCTGAATATTAGCAGTTAAGGGACAATCTATATATCAAAGCAAAGGTCTTAATGAGTAGCATGAGACTAACAAATAATACCCCTAAAAATTTAGGGCCATATAATAAACTCTAAAATGAAAACATCAAAATTCTCATGGGATAACATTGAAGTTTCACAAGCCATACAACCAAGCAAACACATTGCATTTTGGGCAAATGAAAGTGCACCAACATGGATGTATGCATCTATGGAGGATGGAAGTGCATTGTATGTTCACGAGGTCCAAGAGACATGCATTAATGAGGATATGATTATACTATCTCAAAAGTAAGGACATTCTTTGAAAATAATTTTGTTAATGCACCAGTTAGAGTTCAGATTTCACCAACAAAACTCCACCCCACCCTACAAGTAGCAAAAGAAAAACACTAAGTTTCATTTCTCCTTAGTCTTCACAAATCAGGACTGGGGTTTCCTTGGGGTTTTCAACCCTAACACTCACACATTCTCATATAATCTGCACAGCTTAGCTTATTTGGTGATGGAATGGGGTGAGCATTAGGGCTGACAACTCCAAGAAGCCTAGGCCTGATTTGTGAACTCAGGAAAGGTGAACCATACTATTTTTGTCTTCTGCTGCCTGCAGGGGGTGGGGTAATCTTTTTTTATCACTACTTTATTTGTACGCCTGCGTCCCGGCTTGCCCCCTTCAGCCTGGCTGACCCTTCCCCAGCTCCTTTACCTGGAATTACCAGGGCTTACCTTATGCTTGGCCCAGGAGCGGTGCCTGCAGGGAGTCAGGCGTCATCCGGCCTGCTGGGATATTTTTCCTCCATTTTTGTCCAGGTCCCCAGGAGTAGACACGTGCACGTGGATGCCCGCATGTGAACTACAGCCCCAGTAATGACCCTTTCCGCCCTCCCGTTGTCTACGCCTGGGCACCCTCTAGCCTGTACTGTCTCCTGGCCTCCACCAGGAGGCAGACAATAGCTGAGGGATGCCACCTTCCTTCCCCCAGAGAGGAGAGCTGCTCCATCCAGCTCCACCCTCCCCCCTTGCCAACCTCTGACAGCCCGTGCTCATTCCCAAACCCAGATCGTCGACATGACACGATGTAAGGCATCCAGCGCCTTAGCCCTCAGTGCCACCAGGCTGGCAGGGGGTGGGGTGTTGGTGGTGTGTTAGGGTTGAGACACTTTAACACCACATTTCCTACTTTAGTCAGTTTAATCTGAGCCCTAACTGGTGAATTAATGAAGTTTTTTTTTGCAAATATATATATATATATTATTGCAAAAAAACTTTATTAAACCCAATATAAAATAAAGATGCTATATACAAATAAAATGCATCATATTGTAAATAAAAAAAATTTAACCCCTGACCCTCAGACATGGTACAGCCCTCGGCATCCTGGATCCGGAGCAGGATGCAGGCTGAAATTAATCATCCTCTGGTTGGTCCTTCCGCTGTCATCTTCACCCCATGAGAGCCTTTATTCAATGCCCTGAAAGAAAAACTGGTACTTGAGGCGGATTTTGCAAAGCCCCATACAGGCAATTTTTGTAGCCTCAAGACCACTTCCTCTGAGCTCACGGTGGTAGGGCATTGTAGTCTCAGCTCCCTCAAGTTACGGAGAAAACAGCATTTGGAGCTGAAATTGTATGAGAAAAGTGAAGCTGACAGATTGGTTTCAGTAAAGATCTGATGGGTTAATTCTGCAGTATTAAATAATTTTGTAAGATGGCCAAGAAAAAAGGAGACCACTGTGAGCCCTGAGGAAGTGGCTTTGGTGTTATGAAACATTAGTGGATGGAATAGGTTGCAAGTTAAAATTAAATAAATTGTTTAAACACTTTGAATTTGTCATGGGTTCATGTCTTTCCTTTATTTCTGCAAAACCATGGTCTGATATGCACCCTGAGGAACTTCCCACTAAATGTTTGGTTTTGGCAATTTAAGAGGCCCATCCAGCTCCACAAACCCACAGTGAATCCCCTACAAGGACAATTCCCAGCAGCAGGGCTGTAGGAAAACCAATGTATTTCCTCATATTTAGAGTCATCAAGGCAACCGTGCTCTGAATAAATGGTATTCAGATAATTACAAGACTACCCACTCTGAGTCTATGAGGAATGTTGGCTAGCAACCCCAAATGAAAATTGAATCACAGCAGATCTTTAGCAGTGAGCTATGTCTCACAGCTTCTCTGCTTCATAGCTGTCGAGCTTGATCTGGCTTCATACTGGTGCTACAGCTCCACTCACCCACACTCTTCTTCTCCTCTGATTGGCTGAAAAGAGGGCCTTGTCTCAGTCCTGCACCTTCTTTGGCTGTCCATTCATGCCCATTTTGCTGGGGTTACATGTTCCATAATGCCTGAGGGACAGCTTCCCTTGGTCATGTGAGGCTGTTGCCACCTCCTGGTGGGTCTGCTTAGCGTGGGCTCTGTTTCCTGACCCCTTAACTCTATATATGCAGTCTCTCAGGGACAGAAGGTCTTAAAATGTATCTATTATTTATTTTGTTTAAAATTGGTGACCAGGAAAGGCACACTGAGCCGGGGCTCGTTTTTAGGTGCGACCCGGGTACAAGGTGTTCACTGAGGTATGCAGAGAAGTACAACAATTGTTTGTTACAGATGTTAAGTACAACATCAAGAAATTACAGTACAAACATTGATATTTACAGTATTATACAAGCAGCAACATTTACAGTGTTATATAGCAGTGTTATGTAGCTCTGTACATCAAGGATTCCATCCCATGCTCCATTACATATAAGGAGTCCTGCTCCTCCTCCCACGAAACCATCGTTGCTCACCTTACTTTTCCTCGTCCAATCTCTCTATATCAGGGCTCTATATGCCCCGCCAAAGACCTCACCTGACTCCTGGTTAAAAGCCATCTCAGAAATTTCCACAAGAACTACAAATGGGGAACTCATATTATTAGGCGACTTAAACTTCGAGACTGGCTCTCCTCTCCACGAAACCCACTGCACTAAGGATTGAAGCCCTAAATTCTCCCAGCTAATCCAGGAACCAACCGGCCTAAACCATCAGTCCTTAAATCACACCCTACTGGACTGGATCTTATCCACCCATCCCCACAGGATCTCATCAGCTGGCATCTTCTCCAATGCCCTCAGTGACCACTGCGTCACTTACTGCATCCACAAAATTCGCACCCCACACTCTCACCCCAAATTTATCTGGTCTCACCCCCTTCACCTCTTCAATAAATCTGCCCTGCAACAGGACCTAACAAACACAGACTAGTATCTAGTCTTTTCCACGCCAGACATCAACACTGCCCTATCTCACTTCTGTGACACCTTCCAACGTACCTGGGACCTCGACGCCCCCCTCAGGAAAGTTAGAGTAAAAAGGCACCACCACCCCTGGATCACATCTGACCTCATCACTCTGTGCCAAGTCAGGGACAAGGCATGGTTGCTATACAAAGCCACCCATACAACTTCGACCTCCAATCCTACAAGCACCTCAGAAGCAAATGCACTAAAGCTATCTGGCAATCAAAATCTTCCTACCTCAAAGCACAACTCACCAGCACCAAAACTCCCCTGCATCCTTCTGGAAGGCAATCAACTCCATTATCAACCCCTCTTTCAAACTGACTTGCCCAGTCCTTAACATTGATGGCAGACAAGTTTCTGATCCTGTCTCTGTAGCTGCTATATTCAACTCGTTTTTCATCTCATGCACCCTACGCAACCCCCCCTTACACCTGACCCAACCAAATGACCCCCTTCTTCCCCCGGTTTCCTCTTTCCTCCATTCACACCCCAGGAAGTCTACAGTGCTATCACCTCTCTCAACCAGGCCAAAACCAGTCCAGACGGATTGCACCCCAGACTTTTCCGCATCTCAGCCTCAGCCATAGCAGCGCCTTTGACACACATACTAAACCTCTCCCTCGCCACCGCCACAGTACCTTCGGCGTGGAAATCATCCAAGATCCTACCTCTGCACAAAGGCGACGACCCTTCTTTGCTGGGAAATTACAAGCCCATCTCGCTCCTTCCCTCTCTCGCTAAAATCCAAGAATCCCTCACACTGTCCAAACTGTCTGATTTTCTCTCCTTGAATAGCTCCCTCTCTCCCTATCAGTCAGTCTTTAGAAAACACTACTCCCCCATCACCGCCTTGCTGTGTGTAGCAAATTCTATCCTCTCGGCTATAGACAACAGTCTGACCACCTCCGCTATATTTATCAATTTGGCGAAGGCATTTGACTCAGTCTCCCACACCCCGTTGCTCAATAAACTTAGCCTCTTTGGCCTCACCCAATTCACCATAAACTGGTTCCACTCTTACCTCCAGAATAGACAGCAATCCATTCAAATAGGGGATACCTTCCCCCCCTTCCCATCCTCTCTGGCGTCCCTCAAGGCTCAATCTTCAGCCCCATCCTATTCTCCTTATTTATAAATGACCTTCCCTCTGCCTGCCTCACAGCTAACATGCATCTGTACACTGACGATGCAGTCATTTTTGCCTCAGGACCCTCCCACAACAGTATCCTCCCAGGTCTCCAAAACGACTTCAATAGAGTCCAAGCCTGGTTCCTGAAAAATCAGCTTAAACTAAATGACAAAAAGACAGTCATCATGGTCTTTGGATCTAGAAAAAAGCTTACCGCCCTACCGGCCCCCCCAGTAATCTCCACCCTGGATGGCTCTCTCCTTGACCTAGTCCTTACTTTCAAACACTTAGGTGTCTGGCTCGACAGCCACCTAAATTTCTCTACTCACATAGAGGCCCTCTGCTCCAAACTGCGGCCCAAACTTGCCATCCTCTATCGCCACAAAGACAGTCTTCCCCTTCCCGCCCGCAGGGAAATCATGCATAAAACTATCCTACCAATATTAGACTATGCAGACATCATATATTTATTTATTTATTTACGAGTTTAACCAGGAAGGCATACTGAGCAGTGAAATGCTCGATTCCAGATGCGACCTGGGGGGCAAGTCCCAATACAATAACACAAATACAGGTCATAGCACAGTGAGGGGTCCACCTGCCATGCAAACAAAACAGCAGGTGGATACAGGAACATAGGAAGGGGGATCATACACGGGGGTAGTGTTACAGGGAATTCACAACAACAGTAAACTAATAAATAGTGTATACTAGTTAAATCAAGATCAACTAGAGGTGAAAGTGTTGCAGCGAATCATATCAACAAATAGTCTAAATACATAGTGGGATCTAGCAAAAACATGAGCAGCTTGAGGTAAAGTGGGAGCCGAGTAGGTGGTTGAGGAGGCGTGGGTTTGGTGAGTGTCTTAATTCAACTGGCAATGCGTTCCATAGCTGTGGTATGCAAAATCTGAAGCCTGCTTGACCTTTGGTAGTGCGCATGAAAGGGACGTGGAGGAGCCTGAGGTCCATGCTTCTGAGGGGGTAGGCAGGGAGAGGTTGTGGGGAGAGTACAGAAGACAGGTAAGGGGGAAGGGTCTGGGACCAGAATTTAGCTGCAGATCTAGCACAATGGGTTTGCCTTCAGTCTTGGAGGGACGGCAGGCTAAGGAGTTGTGTAAGGTGCAGTGGGTGGTTGTTTGTGGGCAGTCCAGGATAAGACGACAGAAGGAGTGATAAAGGGAGTCAAGGCTGGCCAAGGCGGAGGAGGGTGCAGTAGTATAGACTATGTCTCCATAGTCGAGTATAGGGAGTATCATCCTTTGAACAATTGCTTTTCTAGCAGGAGGAGGGAAACAGCTTTTGTTCCTATATAGGGCGCCAGGTTTAGGGAGTAGCTTCTTGTGTAGTGAGTCAATATGGGTGGTGAAATCAAGGTGCTGATCAAGCCAGAGACCTAGGTATCTGAAAGCAGTGCAAACTTCTAGGGGGGTCCCATCTAGGGTTTGGAAAGGGGGGCACAGCGCTTGGCGGGATAGTCTTTGTTGTGAGCCAAAAGTTAGTGACATGGTTTTCTTTGGGTTCAGGAATAGTTGGTTAGACCGGAACCATTGTTGGATGTCGTTGAAATCCTCTTGCAGCATGTTTGCCACCCCACATGAGGTGGGGTCTGTGGCGTACAGTACTGTATCGTCCGCATACATTTGGATGGATGAGAAGCAACAGGCTGATGGGAGGTCGTTTAAAAATATGGAGAAAAGCAGTGGGCCCAAGACTGAGCCTTGGGGGATGCCAGTGGTAACTGGTAGGAGTTGGAGATGTGTGATCCAACTTTTACAGCCTGATGCCTACCTACCAGGTAGTCATGGAACCAGGTGGAGGCTGGGCTGGTGAGACCGGCTTCTTTTAGTTTAGTCAGCAGCTGAGTATGGGAGATCGGTGTCGAAAGCCTTCACTAAGTCTATAAAGATGGCAGAGGTGATGTGGTCTTTGTCCATGCCTGTGAGTATGTCGTCAGTGAGTCTTAGCGGAAATGTGGTAGTTGAGTGAGATTTGCGAAAGCCAGATTGGTATGGTGTGAAAAAGGAGGAGGTGTCCAGATAGGGAGAGAGTTGGGTGATGACAAGTCATTTCTGTATTTTAGCCAGGATCGGGAGTAGGGAGATGGGGCGATAGTTACCCGGGATGGAGGGGTCGCCCCCTTTGGGGAGGGGTATGACAGTAGCTAGTTTCCATGCAGACGGTATCTTGCCTAGAGAGAAGGAGAGGTTGAAAAGTGCAGCTAAGGGTGGCTATGTTGAGGCCGACAGAAATAGCATCTTGGCATCAAGGGCCATGGGGCATTGTCCTTTGTTAGGGTTCAGAGAACGGAGGAGTTGAGAACTTTGTCCGAGGATACTGGGCAAAAGGCAAAGCTATATGGGCAGTGTGAGTTTTCTTGGTGGGGGCACAGGGTGGGCGGATGATGGAGGGAGGATAGGAGCGAGTCAGCGCAGCTGGAGAAGCAGGTATTGAAAGTAGTGGCTACCTCACTGGGGTCAGTGATGGTAGTGCCCTGCTGTGACAATGTCAGTGGTGGTGGGTGGGTTGTGGGGGAGAAGAGGGATTTGAGTGACTTCCAAAAGTTTGTTGGGTGGTTAAGGTTTGCATTGAAAGCTGATAGGAAGTAGTTCTGTTTTGAGTTGCGAATGAGTTTAGTGCAGAAGTTGCGGAGGGTTCTGTAGTTTTGGAAAGTAGCCTGGGTGCCCAATTTCTTATGGGTTTTCCATGCGTGGTCTCTGGAGTGGCATTGGCTAATGATATCTGCGGTGATTCAGGGAAGGTGGGCACCTCTAACCCTTTTTGTGTGCAGGGGGCCGTGGTAGTCCCAGACACTTAGAAATTTGGTCTTGAAAGTTTCGAAGGCGGCATCAATAGACATGGCCACTGGGATGAAAGACCAGTCTACTTGGCCTAGGTCGTACATGAGTGATGGTAGGTCCAGAAAATTGTATGCCCTTGTTCGGAGTGTCTTTTGGGGGGGAGTGGGGGGCTTGAACACCTTCCTGACCATGAAGATCATATGGTGGTCACTTAGGGAGTTTGGGAGCAGGCCCACTTGTGGGATCCTGTGGGGGTGGGAGGAGAGGATCCAATCCAGGAGAGAGTGATTTTGCATCTTGTGGTTTAGCTGGGTGGGGTGTTTGATAAGTTGAGTGAGATTTAGAGCCTTAATCTTAGTCTTAAGGTGGACCTTATCCGTGGCTAGCCAGTTTATGTTAAAATCGCCGATGGCATGAAGCTCGTCACCCACGGTTAGTGATTTTAACGTGTCCAGGTGTGATAGAATGTCAGGTATGGGTGTACCGAAGGGGCAGTTGGACCCTGCAACATACACTAGGGTGGAGCACGGGAGCGATGACTTTGATTAGGAGAGAGTTGATGTGGGTTGGGAGTGAGGATTTGAATTAAAGTGAACTGTAATTTAGAGGAGATGTACATGGCTGTCCTCAGCCTCTCTTTCTCCTGGGCGATCATGTCTGATAATTGAGTAGTCAGGGATGGATACTTCAGCGTCAGTGTGATGGGTTTTAACCAGGTTTCAGATATGATCAGAATGTCAGGGCGATGGGCTAGGGCGACTAGCAATTTCACAGTACCAACCTCATCCGTCTCCAAACTTGTCATCCTACTAAATGCATTCTGTCGTTTTGCCACCACCTCCCCTCCACTTACTCATCACTGCCCCCTATACTCCACTCTCTCCTTGGCCTCGCTCTCCCACAGGAGAACCATCCACAGCACCTCCCTCATAGCTAAATATTGGTTGGGCTCCCTACCCCTCTACCTCACTTCCCGCCTAGCACCAGCTAACTCCTTAGGCTACTCCCTCCACCACAGAAATGCCCGCACTTTCAATCTCCCTCGCCCTCACTCTGCCTCCGGTCAAGCTGCCTTTTCATACCACCTTCCCTTTCTATGGAACAACCCATCTTTTGCCAGGCCTCCTCCCTCCCAGCAATTAGGCAACTCCTCAGACTCCTCCCAACCACACCTTGCCTAAGGTGTGTTCTGGGACCCACCCCTACACGGGACTAACTCCCGCTCCATTGAAGCCTCAGTTGGTCTAATACTCTGCCTAAGTTATATTTCAGGTTATTTCTAATTCCTACATCTCTACTGTACTACTCCTGCATCTGTATATACCTTCTTGTAATGACAAATGCTTCTATTTGTAAGCTCTGTATGTTTGTATCTACTGCCTGTAACTCAGAACTCTTTATGCAATCCTGTCTGTAATGGATTGAATTTTGTTGTACTTATTTCCTCTGGATAACTTCTATGTACTCCTCTGTACCTGGGTTGCACCTGGAAATGAGCTTGGCTCAGTGTGCCTTTCCCGGTCACCAAATTAAAAATAAAAAAAAATATAAACTAGCACAGGAATTGTAACGTAGATAAGCTAAAATACAATTGGAGGCTGACGTGTGCAAAACTGACCGAATGAGGCCACCAAGAGTAGGTTAGGCCCGAGTTAGGGTGGATCCCATGGAGCATCTTTGGCAGAGAGGGAAGGGGAGGAGCCTGAGGATTTTGTTAACAGCTGAAAGGGAGGAAGCCTGGTGAAGGTTGGGTGGGAGGTTGTTCCATAGGAGGGGGAGATGGTAGGAAAAGGCAGCTTGACCAGAAGCAGACTGGGGGCATGTGAGGTGGAAAGTGCGTGCGTCCCTGTGGCGGAGGGAGTAGTGAGGGAATTGGCCAAGAAAGGTGGAAGTGATAGGGGTAGGGAGCCCAAACCAGTATTTAGCTATGAGGAGGTGCTGTGGATGGTTCCTGTGTGAGAGCGGGCCAGGAAGAGAGCAGAGCAGAGTAGAAGAGGCAGTGATGAGTAAGTAGGGGGAGGCACTGTGGGTAGTGCTCCTGTGTGAGAGTAGGGCCAGGAAGAGGGTAGTATAGAGGATGCAGTGATGAGTAAATGGGGGGGAGGCAGTGGCAAAATGACAGAAAGAGTTGAGTAGGATGTCGAGTTTAGAGAGGGATGAGGTTGGGGCCGTACCATAGATGATGTCTGCATAGTCCAGTACTGGCAGGATTGTTTTACGTAAGAGTTCGCTGTGGGTGGGAAGAGGAAGACTGGCTTTGTGGTGATTGAGGATGGCCAGTTTGGGACGGAGTTTGGTGCAGATGGCCTTAACGTGGGTGGAAAAGTTGAGGTGGCTGTCCAGCCAGACTCCCAGGTACTTGAAGGAGGGGGCCGACTCAAGGGGAGAGCTGTCCAGGGTGGAGACTGCTGGGAGGCTAGTAGGGAAGCAAGCTTTTGTCTAGCTCTGAAGACCATGGTGACTGTTATTTTGGCATTAAGTTTAAGCTGTTTTTTCAGGAACCAGGATTGAACTCGGTTGAAGTCACTTTGAAGATTTGAGAACACACTGTCATGGGAGGGACTTGTGGCATAGATGATTGTATCGTCAGTGTACAGATGCACGTTTGAGAAGAGACAGGCAGAGGGGAGGTCGTTTATGAAAAGGGAGATGAGGATAGGGCCAAGGATAGAGCCTTGCGGGACACCTGAGAGGATGGGTAGAGGGGGGGAGAGGGTGTCCCCTATTTGTACGGACTGCTGCCTATTCTGGAGGGAAGAGTGGAACCAGTTGATGGCAGATTGGGTAAGGCCGAAGGAGCTAAGTTTGCGGATCAACAGAGGATGCTACCCTTGCCATTTTGGGCTTCTACAGGGTTCAGGCATTGGGGTAGTCCTCCTCAACTTGTTTATCTGTGACATAGGAGAAGGCATACAGGGGAAGATTATGTTATTCAGAGATGACACAAAGATATGTGCCGGGGGGACTTGCAGGTGGGAATATGAGGAGTGAGAGGGACCTGCAGAGGCTAGAAAAATCGTCCAAGGTCTGCCAACTCAAATTCAGTGTGTAAACAATATCAGGTTATGAACACTGGCAAAAAGAATCTCCTAATGGAGTATTTAATAAGAGAGTTGGCAGAGAGTGCATAACAATGAAGGAATGCAACCGTGGGGTAATTATTAGTGACTTTCTCAAAGCATCATCCCAAAGCAGTAAGGCAACTACTAGGGCCAACAGAATGTTGGGCTGCACTGGCACTGGCTTTCCCTGTAGGAAGCAGCAGGTGATCTGACCCATCTACAGATTCCTCAGATTCCTGAAAAGGCCACACCTGGAGTGCCGGTGCAGTTTTGAGCCTTATTTAAAAAAGACAGATATCACCTTGAATCAGTGCAGAGGAAGGCTACCAAAATGATACATGGTATGCAGGGATGGGCCATTGAGGAAAGGTTGAGCAGTCTGAACATGTTCTAACTTGAGACCACAAAGAAAAGGGGGCTATGACAGAAACATTTAAGAACCTCAAGGAAACCAACACGGTGGACTGTCAGCAACTGCTGAAATGCAGCAAAGGGACCTGCACTAGGTCAACATGGATACAGTCTAGCTGGGGGTAGAGTAAGGAGAGATGCAAGGAAATATTTCTTCATGGAGAGGATGGTAGACAAGTGAAATGACTTGCCAAAGGGAGTGGTCAAGGCAGAGATGATGAAGGGATTCAAGGTGGGGTGGAAAAGGCATAAGGGGCTGATGGGGGGCAAAGGAGACAGAAGGGAGTTAACCTTTGAAACAGACTGAGCTGTTTATGGGGGGGCTCAAATTATACCCATAAGTGACAGACTGGAGCAGCAGTAGGTAGCACCAGAGGAGTTTCAATCATGAGGGCGCAGTGTTCACATTTATGGAACCCAAATAAACAGAAAAGAGAAAGAAATAAGTGCCTTAACTGGGACTTGAACCCGGGCCACCTGGAATACCGTTCCGGTTGTGCTACCAGCTGTGCCACCAAGGCAACTGGAAATTGAGCTGTCCTGAGGCACCTTACCAGAGCAGACTAGATTGACCTATGGTCTTTTCTGCATGTAATCATCTAGGTTTCTATGTTTCTGTTATTATTTATTTAGTTATTTTAATTAGTATTTTTGGGTTTTCTCTCATCCCATGTGTGCATGTGGAGCACGAGCACGCACGTCTTACGGGACGCCCCACCCTACCGGTCACCCAGTACTGCCTACGCTCATCACTGAACCTCCATTCGGTGATGGCGGGACTATGGGTAGGCAACCCCCTCTCCTCCCTGGGAGAGAGCAATTGCTCGATCCTGCTCCCCCCTCATGCCAGCACCCCAGCCACCTATGTCATTCCCAAATCCCGTCACATGAAAGCACGAGGTAAGGCGTCCTGCGCCTCAGCCCCCAGTGCCACTGGGCCAGCTTCTGTTACTATTTTAAAACAGACAGTCCCTCGATGTGTCATCTGGACATTTTCTGTACTTGCGTCTGGTCCCCACTGCCTGTCCGAAGGATCAATCAATCATTTATTGGAAAGCAACTTGACAGCAAACTCTCTTTTACAATTGCATCCAACACTGAACATAAAAACACAGATTTTGTACTTAGTAAACAATAATCAGGAGTTAGAAGACACTCTGCTTCTGTTTCAGGCTGGCAGCCCCTTTGAACTGCGTAATTCTAATTGCATGATTGGTTTGACTCCCAGCCACTTCTGGAAGGGAGCCAAAAGTTGATGCTGGCATCCACCAGTACTCTCTGGCCCAATGCTGCAGTCCCAGGGCTGGGAAAGACAAGAAGAGGTGGCTACTGGTGGGGAGTGCTGAGGTGGCTCTGGGTGTTAAGCCTAAAATAAGTCCCCATTTGGAAGGGAACGGGGATGGGGGCTACATTCTCCCCCACAGAAATTCTTGACATCTTCATCATGGTTCTAGGTCAAAACACAAACAGCAACACAAGCAACAACAATACTACCTAACATATCAAACCCATAATAAAACTTATACTTTTGCCATACATTTCTAAAATGTTTATCCCACTAATGTGTACATACAGAGTTCCCAAATATTTCCTGTGGCAGCATAATATGGCATAAATTACTGGGCCTGCTTTAACTGTTCCTTTATACCACACTAAGTGGATATCAGTGGAGAGCATCAGGGGCATCATAGCTCAGTTTATTGAAATACTTTTGACACTTTCAGAGCACTAAGGTCCAACAGTCTCTTCCTCAAGGACAGGTTCTGGATTACTGACCTTAGGCTCAGCAACTACCACTGGAGCATCTGGGGGGAGATGAGGTTCCTCAACTTTCAGTGGTGCATGAACCTCTGGGAGCTCTCCTCCAGTTTCCTCAGTATGGGCATCTTTGACCACATGCATCTGGTCAAGTGGAGCAGATGACTCTTCATAAGTGCTTATCCAGACAGTTGGTGTGTCATGGACAGGGTCCCTTAGTGCTATCGCTTCTGCCTCAGGGGTGGGTTCTCTGAATATAGTGTTGAAATCTGGAAATGTCTAACTGTACCAGTCATCCTCAAAGCTTGAACTTGCATGGCCTGTTTTGATCCCAGTATAGGGGTTACGACAGGCGATTCAGGTTGAGTAAGCAACTCCTTCTCTCTCTCTGTCTCTCTCTAACATTTCTGCCTAGTCTGAGGCCTCTGGATTGGCGATGCTGGATCAGAATTGGGTAGCAATGGATCAACGGGAAACAAATGGTTGCAATGCAGATGTCTTAGCATTATCTCTTCCTTTCTCAGGTTTGACTCAGTAGACAGGTAGGTCAGGCAGTTTGTCTACAATGGCATATGGCTCCTCTTTCCATCGGCTTTTAATTTTGTATTTACCAGAAATTCCTAGGTTGCATATTAGTAATTTGTTTCTAGTTGCAAAGATTGTCCACTAACACATTAGTTAAACACCATTCCTTGTTCCTTTGTTGCTCTGGTCACCAGTAGTTTGTGCCTGGTATTAAACTTCCTGCAGCTGTTAATAATGCATTGCAAATACTACAAAGTCAAATCCACTGGAAGATGGCGTTTCTTCAAAATATCAGCTAGAACAGGGAAAAACTTGTTGATTGGTTCCTTGTACAATTCTATGCATGGATCAGGAATTCCACCTGCTGACTCCACTGGGATTTTTGGGCTGGATCCAAAGTCCCAAGCATGTTCAATAAAGCCCTGTTAAACCATTCCAGCTGTGAGTCCCTTTGGTGACATGTAAGCTGTGGTATGTGACTTTGTAACCTCCATTAGTCTACACAAGTCCTTGATCAGTCAGCTTAGAAAATCCCATCTTTAGTCAATGTGAAGCCTGGTTGGAATGCAATAGTGCAGAATTAACTTTCCTCAGGGTACATAGGGCAGCAGTGTTAAGCTTTCTAACCTCAGGTGGGAAAGCCAGGGTATACCTGGTGTAGTGGTCTGTTATGACCAGGACATTGCTGATCCTTTGTTGATTGGGTTCGACTTGACAGAAAGTCCATGCAGACTTCGTTAAGTGGCCCAGTGCTGAGGATGTTTATCAGGGTGCTCTCTCTCTGTGGCAATGTATTTCACGGAATGCTGTTCCATGTCCTTGGCCACTCTGGACCAGTAGAACCCATTATGGACTATGTCAGGGCCTTGTCTGCCCCCAAATATCCTATGTCATCACAAAGAGCTCTCATGGCAATCTCCCACAATTCAATAGGAAGGACTTGTTGTTTTCAAGGGAAAGGTGGAGATCCCTCTGTAACTCTGTACAGCAGCCCATTCTTTTTCTTCTGTTTGCTCCATTCACCTAATAACAGCAGCAGATCTGGGTGTGTGGATATCCCCTCGGAAGCACTTTTGCCGATCTTCACTGCTTTCACTACTTTCTGTGTGCTATGGTCTGCATGTCATGCCAGTCGCATGTCCCTCTTACTGTGATGTGTCAGGGTGACTGTCTAATCTGGTGAAGTGATCATACACGTCTCATGGGGTGTCGGTGTAAATTCCCAAGGCATCAACAACTCAGTGCACATTCACTAGAGATAGATGATTATCTGTCACAGATGACACATAGCCCTCAAACTTGCCTCAGGAATAATGATCTAAGATTTCTCGGTGGGATGAAGTCTCATGGAAAGAGCATTGGCTTCAATGTTGGCTTGCCAGGCCAGCATTTCAGCACAAAATTGTGACTGGAAAACATGAAGAGCCAACAGTGTCCCACAGCCAACTTGCAGTGGTTCACATATAAATTAGAGGATTGTTGTCAGTCTTTACTTAAAATTGGGCTCTACAGAAGTACTCATGAAATCGATCCACTGTTGTCTATTTCAAAGCCAGAAACTTAAGGGGAATTCAAGCTGGCCAATCATGCTGTAGCTGTGTTCTTAAAGCTCCAGAGCTGATTTTAAGAAAGTTGAGATTTCTCCATTATTCAAGGCAAACCCTGCTGCCTTGGGAGGTGAGGGCTTCTATCAGTATATTCCAACCCTCCTCCAGCACTGATAGCCATCTCAGGCTACCTCACAGCCTCTTCCTGCTGCTTATCCTCTCCCGCTATTCACCTGGCTGAAGCCAATAAGGGCTCGGCATTCGGTCTAGTGACAGGACTTTTGCCACTCTAAAAGGGGCCATCTCTAGTGGTCCTCCCTGCTTACAGTCTGGACCACTAAGGACGGCAGTGCAAAGGACATCAAAGAGTCTGCCTGGAGTCAGCCATTGGCTGGCCATGCTGCTCCCCAGGTCTGCCTCCTCCCAGCTCTGTCAGAACTTTTCATAACCAGTGTGCTCTATGTAAGATTGTGTGAACCTGGTTTTGGTTAAAGTTATACATTCTGTGCACAACCTATTTATGCATTGTCTAGGTGGTGCTATACTTCCTCCTTACAGAACCACTCATGTCTAGTATTGCTGTGTATTCATGCTACTCGGCTAGCCTGTCCAAGTCCATGTAGTGTTGGTAGTCTGCCACCATGTGATTGCTGCAGCTCTAGTCTCATTTTACTATCATTTTTGTTGACTCCATCTATAACCCTTTCTGGGTGCACCCATGTTTTTGCTTTGCCTTCTATAATTGTTTTCACAGGACTTGTCATCGTAAGCTTTATAGTTCACATGTCAGTCTTCACCCTGAATATTTGCAGTAGCTTAGCCCAGTCAGTATACTGTGTGTTCATTCTGCATAGCTCCTCTCTAACCTGTTGCAGCAATCTCGTATTTTAGTCAATCAATCAATCAAACAAACAAACAATCAATCAATCTTTATTTAACCAGGAGAAGCACCGTTGAGATAAACTCATTTACAAAGTGCTCCTGGGTGGGCAAAGCACATAAAATTGACACTCAAAAAGAACAGACTTAGGAAAATAATATGCAATAAATTGAGACAAGGAAGTCAGAATACAAAATATAAAATATACAATAAATGATATGTAACATGAGATATTCATTAAATAATATGTACAATATATACATCCGAGAGTGGTGGAAAAACATGGGGAAGAAAAGAAAGTATAGGGGCAACAATTTAATAAGGGAGGAGAAAGGAGGAGAGGAGGCATATGAAGACCAAGCGGTAAGTGGTGGGAGAGGGAAGCCAGGAGGGGATGGGTGAGATGGAGGAGGGGGCGAGGAAGGTGTAAGACTAGGTGAGTGTCACTGGAGGCTTGAGTCCTACTAGAAAGTAAGAGAAGAGGGTAAGAGGAGATAAAGCTCACAAAGGACTCCAGTCTACCCTAGAAGTATAGGGAGGTGGATGAACTTAACCAGTAAGCATGCTAGAGTTCTATGGCTTGTGGAAACAGTTGCAAGTTTCTTTCAAATGCTCAGGTATTATTATTATTGTAATTTTTTCATTCACTGCTTAGGTCTGTTACTAGGTGCAGCTTTAAAGTGCTTGACCTTACCCTATTTCCTCTTCTTAATTTACTGTATTGCATAATAGTTGACTATTACATATCTCCTCATGCTTGCAATGTACATGTCTTCCCCCCATTCCCCCTCCACCCACCCATCCCTCACTCTTCCCCCTTGCCCTTCTCCCCTCCTATCCACCCTGGTCTCCTCTTTTCCCCTCCGTTAACCTTGAGTTTTCCATCACACTCTCCTCTCCCCTTCCCACTCCCTCTTTCTCTTCCCTCCACACCACTCTAAGGGGCTGAAATCCCACTTTGTCCTGCTGCTCCTCTTCCTGCTACTTCTCCTGTCTGGTGACATGGAGTCCAACCCAGATTCTACCTCTCCATCCTTTTCTGCCTCCCCAGCTGCCAAAGACTTGAGCATATTTCACCTCAATGCCAGGAGCCTTCTTCCTAAACTTGACCTACTGTCTGTATGGATATCACAATACTCTCCAGATATCCTCTGTATCTCTCAGAATCCTGGCTCTCTTCCATGATTCCAGATTCTAGCCTGGCTCTTCCTGAGTATCAGCTTTTCAGGCAGGACAGGTGTAAACATGGGGTTAGTGTTGTCATCTACACCCATCATAGTCAGTTCTGCAACATGGCTATTAGAGGTTGTATCCTCCTCCCACAAGTTTCTCCTTGTCAGGCTGTCATTCTCCTCCACTGTACCCATTGTCATTGGTGTACTCTATGCCTCACCTGAAATATCCTTCTCCTCTCTGGTTAGTTCCATCTGTAAAATCGCCTCTTATTCTTCCATTTGTAAACTCATTCTTCTAGGTGATTTTAATGTCAGTTGGTTGTCCCTGGCCTCCAGGCCGATCCCCCACAAGGTTGAGTCCCTTAACGTCACACAGATTATCACCAGACCTACTTGGCTCAACCCTCACTCACAAAACCACATCTTCTTGGACTGGGATCTTTCTTCTCATCCCCATCACATTATTGCAGCTGATATTTTTACCCAACACTTTCAGTGGCCACTGTATGATGTTCTACATCAGGAAGATCCTATGTCCACTTCTCCCCAAAATACATCTGGTCCAGATCCCTTTGGTCACTCAACAACCAGGCTGTCCTGGTGACCTTGCTGCATCAGATTGATCAGCCATTCCCACCACCGCAGATACTGACTCTGGCCTCTCCATTCTATTCTGTTTGGGACAAGCATGCCCACCTTAAAAAATCCAGGGTCAAAACTCACCATCACCCCTGGATTACCCATGAAATAATTGATCAGTGCAATTCCTGTGATCTTGCCTGGGCACACTGTAAATGTTATCACTTCCTTCCAGACCTCTACCTGTATAGGGCTAGCATGAACTCCTGTACAGAGGCTGTCAGGGCTGCAAGATTGCAATATTTCAAGGCCAGACTTCAGAACAACCTTAACACCCCCATGAAGTTCTGGAAGATAATTCACTCCCTTTTTGACCCTTCCACCAGTGCATCCCCTCTGTATTTCTGATGAAACAGTTCACCTGTGTCTGCCCCCATCTGTTGCTTCTCATGATAATGAGTTCTTCACTACTTGTGCTCTCCCTGCCACCCCCACTCCAGCCACCATTTCTCCACACCACATACCTTCTCCCTTCCCCTCCCAGGGTTTCCTCTTCTACCCTGTTACTACAGAGGAGACAGTGACTGCCCTTTACTCCCGGAACCTGTGCAAGTGTAGCCTTGATGGACTGGATCCTAAACTCCTTCATATCTCCACTTCTGCCATTACATCTCCTCTCGCTCACTTTTTCAAGCTCTCCTTCTCCCTCAGTGCTGTTCCACAGTCCTGGAAGCTGGCCAAAGTTATACCACTTCACAAAGGTGGGGGGTCCTTCATCCTCTAGTAAATACCAGACAATCTCCCTTCTCCCCATCTTGCCAAGCTGCAAGAGAAGCTTGTCTACACTATGCTCTCTGATTTCCTCACCTCTTGTGATTTCCTTTCTAGGTTCCAGTCTGGCTTCCAAAAGGATTATTCCACCATCTCCTTGCTGTTGTGTGTCACTGATTCTATCCTCTCAGGGATGGAGCAGGTTCACATCACAGCAGCCATTTTCATTGATCTGGGCAAGGCCTTTGATTCAGTGTCTCACCCCCTCCTCTCAGATAAGCTGAGTTCTGCTGGCCTTTCAGTTCCTGCTGTCAATGGTTCCACTCTTACCTCATGGGCCGTCTACAGTCAGTACAGATTGGTAGTGCCCCATCACCTCCACTTGCCATCCAGGTGGGGGTACCACAGGGCTCCATCCTGGGTCCCATACTCTTTTCCATCTTCCTCAATGAGCTCCCCTCAGTCTGTGACAATTCACATATTCACATGTATGAAAATGACACAGTCATCTACACGTCTATTCACTCCACTACGGCTGTTGAAAGTCTGCTCCAGGAAGACTTCCACAATGTCCTGCGATGTTTCCAACCAAACCAACTCTGGGTCAACACAAAAACACTGTGTCCATGACCTTTGAAGCCAGCTAAAACTGGCCAAACTCTCATCTGTGCCCATCTTTTCCACCTTGGAGGCTCCTAGCTAAAGTGGTTCCTTCCTTCAAGCACCTTTGTATGTGGCTGGACAGCAAGCTTACTTCACTGGCCACATCAATGCCATCCATGCCATGCTCCGACCTAAACTTGGAACTTGTATGCCATCCATGCCACACTCTGACCTAAACTTGAAGCCTTGTATGCCAACCATGCTACACTCTGACCTAAACTTGTAGCCTTGTACCACAATAAAGATTGTCTGTCTCTGCAGGTTTTCTGGGAGCTTGTCACCAAAATGGTGCTTTGCCTATGTGGATGTGGTTTATAGCTCCACCACCCCACACCTCCCTGGCCAGATTGGATACCCTCTGTAAATCCTTTTGTCACTTTGTAACAATTCCCCATCTCAAACTCATTATTACTCATCATCACCATCATCCATTCTCCCTCGACCCTCCCGTCACCAGATGCACTGTGCCTCCTTCATATCTAAATACTGGTTTAGTCCCTTCCCTCCTACCTCTCATCACTCCTCTCCACTGTCCCCTCTGCCTCCTGCTCCCTCTGCTCCAGGGATCCTTGTGTCTTTACTGTACCACATCCCTGTACCTCTGCTGGCCAATCAGCCTTTACCTATCATCTTCCCGTAATTTGGAACCAGTTCCTCTCTTCCCTCTCCTTCACTGCCTCCCCTGGCTCCCTCAGGTATCAGCTGGGACTCCTTCCCTCCCCCCTTGCTCCCATTTTCCCTCTCCTTAACAATTCCCCACTCATTTGCTTGAAATGCTGAACTTGTTGCTTTTGCCTTGTTTGCTCATTGGGGGCATATTCATGAAGGGGAACTGCTACGTGCAGAATGGATGTAAATGGGCATGCAGCTGCACACTGCGCAGCGGTGTGGAACAACACAGCATTCATGACACAACCCGACACATCCCCAGGAGGCCGGGGTGGAGACAGAAGAGGCGTGCAGCTACACACGGGGGCAGGCCACAGCCTGCGCAGGGTGATGGAATGCCCCCTTGAACCCACCATAAAAGGCACTGCGGACATGCATAGTGCCAGTGAAATGCATGGTGCGGAACAGGTATGTCTGCAGACGGTGCAGGAAGTGCAAACGGGAGAGGGAAAGGCTCCGCCGCTGAATGCGGCATGGGCAGAGGAGAGCGTTGGGAGGTGCCAGCAGTCCCCAAACTTCGTGGGGCAACAGGTGGCCATCTTCATCACCGAGGTGAGGCAGCATGACAATGTGCTGTTCAGGTTGCGGGCACCAAGCACCCCGCCAGAGACCAAGGCCAGGATATGGCTGGACCTTCAGGCAGCCATCAATGCAGCAGGACCAGAGGCATGCACACTTGGCTGCAATCAAGCACAAATGGCATGACCTCCGGTCCCAGGTGAAGCAGCAGTCAGCCAGGCCTGCCCGGTCGCAGCTTGCCACAGGCGAGACACCACCCACAGACCCTCCACTGATGCCCATTGGGTGCCAGGTCACTGAGATCATCAGTGATGTCATGATGGAGGGGAGCACATGACTGGACTGTATGCCAGGTACATGCAATGTGGGTGTGCAAGGCACAGCCACTGCCAGTAGAACCAGGCAATGGTGATTGTCAGTAACACACTGTCATGTCCATCCCCACAGTACCCGATGCAGACAGAGCCAGAGAGGGACCATCCCGCCCAGGGACTAACTGGGGAGGTGCCACTCAGAGGGCAGATGAGGAAGGTGGGTGTTTGCCAGACCGTGGACTGCACATGCGCAGACGCTGGACAAACAGACACAGTAACCAGTGTCACCCTTGCCACACACAGGTATGCAGCAGCATGGACCACTGGACGTGCAGGGGGATGACATACAGCCTGCCACCGCACCACAGGAGAGCCAGGGCACTGACAAAGGATGGACCCAGAGGAGGAAGAACCACAAGGAGGATGGCAGACCAAGCACAGGAGGAGGACCAGTCGAGGATGGTGGAGCAGGGGAACAGGACCACAGCACACCCTGTGGACAGCAGGCACTGGTGCGGGGGAACAGCACCCAACGCGGACCATCAACAGCAGAGGATGCAGCTGGCAGCATAGGTGAACAGGAGGATGGACATGGTGACGCATATGAAGCACCTCATGAGCTGCCGGGAACACAGGACTGGGACAGCAGGGACACCGATGACCCACTGCTGAGGTGCCGCCACCTTGGCTCAGGCAGTTCGCTCCTCGCAACCTACTACCCCAACCTCCATGGGCTGGAAGCGTTACCGCCTGCAGCAACATGAAAATGTATGGAGACAATTAACCACCTCACGGAGGCCAAGACGGCAGCCGTGCAGGTGCAGGAGTGGATTGCGGAGGACATCACCATGGGAGTGAGGGCACAGGAGAGCATGGCTGAGGTGATGGCCGCAGGCACACAGGTGTAGGAGCTCCTGGCCGAAGGGGTTGCCGCGGGTGCCAGAGCACATGGGTGCATGGCTGATGCACTTCAGGCCATCGGCCCACCTTGCCACCCAGCAGGCATGGCCCACTGCAGAGGCAGCTCCCATGGCCCCAGACACAGCGATGGTCCCAGCGCCCGTGGCACCACGGGAGCAGAGTGGTGGTGTTGGACTGGTGGTACAGGCAGACACAGGGTCCAGTATATGCTCCGGGACCCGGTGATTGCACCATGTACAGGTGGCACGGTGCAGTGCAGACCCTCCGAACATGCAATGCGCACGGGTGGTGGCTGGGAGAGGCACGGCCATGGAGCAGTACAGTGGCCTCCTGAGGCACAGTGAGGCCAGGCAGGACACTGTGCATGGGAGGCTGCCGGTGTGACCCCACACGCACCAGGCACTGACATACGCAACCCCACACCTCATGGACCGGCACCATCTGGGGTGGGAGCTGGGTGCACCGCACCCTGCCGCGCTGCCACAATACACTGGCCGCGCCAACACACCACTACCACAACACACGTGCCATGTAGTGGCATCAGGCATGTCACCATGGCACGGCCCCTGCACGGATACCGGGCATGTTGCCCAGTGCTGCACGTCACCGTCGCACCACACCCATGGGCACAGTGGCCGTGGCAGCAGCACGGTGCACGCCCCATGCACCTGCTGGCTCAGCCATGTGCTGTCATCATCACCAGCATAGTGCCATACTCACCGACAAAATGTGCCATGGGCCACGTGATGGCGCACGGCCCTCACTGCAATGCATCCCGCTGCACGGTGGTCCATGGGGGGTGCTCTCGCGCCCTTCCTGGTCAGTGCCAGTCCGTGGGATGGCTGTGGTGGCTCCTCCTTGCACCTCTTCAGGTCTCCATCCTGTGGCACAGGCACCCTGTGGCGCATGCATAAGTTGTGCAGCATGGCACAGGCGGTGAGCACTGCACGCCATTCCCGGCGCAAGCATCATCGTGCCATCCATGTGGTCCAGGCATCAGAAGCACATCTTCAGCATCCCTATCGTGTGCTCCACAATGCCCCATGCCTGCGTGTGTGCCACATTGTATGCCGCCTCCGCCGGGTGTCATGGTGCCAGGTATGGTGTCAGCAGTGTTGTCATCAGGGGGTATCCGCTGTCACCTGTGGGGGAGAGTGGACAGGCATGGTTAGCGGTGTGGTGCATGACATGTGTTGACACTGAGGATGCACCTGTGCTTGGGGACTCACCCAGCAGCCAACCATAGCCCTCCGGCTGGTGTTCCATATGGCATTTCAGTGTGCTGTTGTCGTACACGTAGGCATCATGGCAGGACCTTGGGTACCATGCCAGGACATTAGTGAGGATGCCGTTGGCATCGCACACTACCTGGCAGTTGATGCTATGGAATCCCTTGCAGTTCTTGTAGGCCTTCTCATTGACAGGTGGTGCTAGGATGGGCATGTGCATGCAGTCAATCGCACCAATGGTATTGGCATGCCATACATGTCGAGGAATGCACCTTGACCATCCTGACATCCACAGCAGCTGTGGGGAAGGTGATGTGCCTATCCTGGTGATGCACCAGGCATCGGGCACCTGGTGCAGCACCCAGAAATGGACACCTGGCTCACCCCTGTCATGTCACCCATCACCCACTGGAATGTGCCCATGGCATAGTACTGCAGGGCACACAGTATCCTGGTCTCCACGGTCATCACTCTGGGCGCCATGTGGCCATGATGATCTCAGCCTCCAGCAGCCCACAGAGATAGCGTAGGGTGCTGTGGTCACCCTGTAGCACTGTAGGAGCTCTGTGGGGTGCAGCACATGATGATGAGGCGTGCCAGAATGTCCATGTCTGGCCGCGCCCTGGCATGCCATGCAGCACCCACCTCCTCAAGGAGGATGACATGTAGTACTGCCCCATGGTACTTCTCATGCCTCCAATGTGTTCCGTGGTTTGTGTCCACTCAGTGGCATTGCACGTCCACATGTGTGTTCCATGCATTGCATGTGGCACATTGCATGTGCTCTTATGGGTATTGCACAGACATGTGGTGTGTGTATGTGCACCACGTGGCTTGCCGTTAATGCCTCATTGGGCATGGTGGCAGCGCCACCCATAGAGGCAGGAGTGGTAAGTGGTATGCTCACCCTGTCATGTCGGCTTTACTGGGTGGTGGATGCCACCTACCAGGACAGGATCCCAGCCGGTGAGATCTGGGAGGCCACAGAATGGTGTCAGGTGGGTGTACACTGCACTGGTCCTGTGGCCTGTGTGGCGGCCGGGGGAGCCCATGCAATGGGCATGTCTGGTACTCACTGTCTCTGATCTGTTCTGCAGGGGACCCAGTGTCGGAAGGCAGTGCTGGTCCTGGAGCACGGGGAGGTGGGTGGGCTAGGCCTGGCCAGTGTGGTGACCCCACGGTGGTGCTTGTTGAAGGACCTGCCATGGCTCCTTAATCTATGCAGCAGCATGGAGGACTATGTGTACAAGGACGAGGACGGGAACCTGTGTGCCATACATGCCCTCTCCAAGGTAGGTGGTCTGTGGCTGTCTGTATCTGTGTGGGGAGGTGGTGTGTGAGACTGTGGCAATGGCGTGGTGGGGCTGTTCATGCTGCTGTAACACTGATGTCAATTCCCTCTGTCTGCTCTTCTCATTGCAGCGTTATCATGGCCCTGTCAAGCGCCAGGTTCTGGAGGAACGGGCCTTCACAAACAACCACCCCCTGGGCTGACACCTTCCACCAGCACTGACCTGCCCTCGGAGGAGGACTCGGATTGAGGGGCACCCTACAGGACCCCACCCCGGGACTGTTTGCAGTGTGCTTTGTGTGCTGCCATGATATGTGTACTATGCTGCCACAAGAAAGCCATGTGTTACCTACCCAGTCTAGCTGTCTGGTTTCTCGCCCCTGGCACAGTGTGCACAGGCGGTTGTATGTGTGTGTGTCTCTGAGGTGTGTGTGTGTGCCTAGCTCAGGTATGGGCTGGCATGTGCATTGTCTGTGGGTCTGTATGGGTTACTCGTGTGCCTGCCACATGCCTTGTGTACTGCTGCTGGCATTTACATAGCATTCAGTGGTATGTGGATCTGTGGCCCACCAAGGTGTGTCACTGTTTCCACTCCTGTTGTTCCAGTGCCGCTGCATGGGTGTCCTCCTTAGTGCTTGGGGCTATGTCTACGGCATTCCGACCTATCTGAGTAGGGGTTCTGTGTGGGGTGGTTGTGTGGTTTTTGGCTGGGGGGTGTGCCCGTTGGTGCCCATGTTTGGATGGGTGTCAATTGTGTGACACCGGCATGTGGACTGTGCCCACCTTGTGTTGCATCACTGTCGCCGTGCACTGCATTGGTGCATGCATCGCTGGCACGTGCAGCCACCAGGGCCTGGCACCCTGATTCCCGCCTCGCTGTGCTCTGTCACCTGGGTGTGCACTGCATAGGGCAGTTCACGGCTGGTTTCTGCCTGCATAGTGTGCTCATGGGGTGATTGTGTGCCCTTCTGCCATAACTGGCATTGTGCATGCGCGTCCGCTGTTCCTCATGTGCCGCTTATGTGGCTCCACCCCTCTGCTGCTGTGTAGGCCCCTTGCCACGCAGGGTTGTGTGGGTGCACTGCACATGGCTCTGCATGCTGGTTGTGTATGCCCATGCTGGTGGCTTCCGTACATTCCGCGCATATATGCTTGCGTGCGTGGCTTGCGCGGGGTGCATAGTGTTGCGTAGCATTGATGAATAGGCCCCCATTGTGCATATTCTTTGGTCACTGTGTTCTCTGATTTTGCATGTTACTGTAACTGTGAATGGCGTCTGTGCTTATTTGCACCTTACTGTAACTGTAAATGGTGTCTGTGCTATATATTTATTATCCACTGTTCCCCTCCCCCAGGTCGCACCTGGAAATGAGAGCTTCGCTCAGTGCCTTTCCCGTCACCAATATTCAAATAAATCAATCAGCCGGCTACTGCTCAGCTTAAAAAGTTATAGAGGCTAACAAAAAACAAACAAACAAATAGCAATAAACTTTAAATTGAAAAAAACCAAACAAACAAAATTAATGCTCAGTATAGCTGAGGACATTGTGTCACTGAATTTGGCACAGCTAGATTAGCGGTTTCATCCTTTCAAGCACAGCCGGAAGCATGGTTGCAAAGCCAAGAGCCAAAGTATGCCAACTACCCCCCAGGCTAAAACATTGTAGCCTGCAGCTCCCTCACTGTGGCCCATGACTGTAACTATGAACAGCTCTCAATCACAACCAGATATAGAGCGTTTGTACCTCTGGATCGATCCTCTCCAGTGGAACAGTCACACAAATTGCTCTGTATAACATATTGGGTCAGAGGAGGGTGAGCAGACTAGTTTTGTCATATTAGTATATGAATTTAATGCAGAAACGTGCTCTTGCATGATCATGAGATTAATATATGTTTCATTTGTTCTCTTTCAGTGGCTTCTCCTTATGAACTTGACTAGTTTATCTCACTCTTCTCTTAAATGACTGTACTAATTGTGTTTTTATTGGTGGGAATGGGATAGATATATATGTGATGTGTATTGTAGATTTAACAATGTGTGCAAACATAATTATAAAATCCATAAATAGAGAATAAAAATACAAGCCAGAAACTTGAGTGTGTGCATGGGGTAATTTCTTTCAGAAGGACTCGGACTGTGGCTAGTGAATGCCACTGGGTGCAGACAAATAACACTGTCATGATACAGAAGAGCTCCAAACCCATCCATGCTAGCATCCACATGTAAGGTGTAGTTTTTTGGGTTAACAAAGCAAGAACTGGTGCCTTTCAGACATCAAATTATTTTTTTTTTGCAGCCTCATACTTGTCAGCCCAGCAATACCGAATGATTAATTTACATGGTTCACTCGCTGGCGCACAAAGAATGCTCAGTAAATGAGAGCACAAACAAAAGCGGCGACACAACAGGTGAGCAGCATGGAATTGCTCGCCCTCCGTCAGACTGCACAGTGTCTGCATGATTTTCTGCAGGGATATGCCCCATAACCCCCTCCCCGAAAATTATATGTAACAAACTCTGGGTTGGGCATGCTGTGAAGGTGGAGTGGCGTGAAGATGATGTGGGTGCGAACACACTGAAATCCAGAATGCCCTTGTCACCACACTTGTTGGGGTGCCCACATTACGGCACACCCTCACAACAGTATACTAATTTACATTATAGTATGAAGAGACATGTTTGTTCATCTGTTTGGAACCCTCTGTCTGCCTGATGAGAAGGTATCCTGCATTAGATCATGCAATGGTCACATGACTTTCTAGTAGTCTTCTACAAAATGTCAGTAATGGCCACAGAACCCATGAAAAGATTGGAGAGTTTTTAGATTTTGCAGTCAGGGCCAGGCGGCTAATGCCTTTATCTTTTTGGGGTCCGTACTCATGCCTTTCTCAGATACAGTGTGACCACATGCTTGACAGACATCTGGCAGAATTAATACTTGTCCAGAGAGTTTTAGGCCATATTCCTCTAAATGGTCCAGGGTTTTCATGAGGCAGGGCTTTTTTTCCCCAATTGTTTAACCAGGTGAGACACACTAAGCTGAAAGCTTGTTTACAGGTGGAACCTGGGAGCATAGGTAAGTTAAGTGACTTGCTCAGGGTCACACAGTATGCAAGTGGGGACTGTGGGATTCAAACCCAGGTCTCCAGGTTTGCAGCTCAGAGCCTTAAACCACTGCGCTATACTGCCTCCCGACTTATGTTCTTCTAGTGTACAACTAAACACTGTCAGGTCTTCCAGATAAATGATAACCTCCAGAAGATTTATATTTCCTACTGTTTTCTCCATTAATCACTGGAAAGTGGCTGGAGCTCCGAGATCCCTTTGGGCATCCTTTTATATTGATAAAATCCTAGAGGGCAAATGAATGCTGTCTTCTCCTTGTCTTCTTTGGCCATGGGTAACTGGTAGTACCCACTACCCACTGTGCAAATCCAGCACTGAATACCATTTCTCCCAGTGAGACAATCCAGGGCATCCTTTACTCAGGGCATAGTGTACTGATCAGGAATGGTGCATTTATTCAGGGCCCTATAATAAATGCACATGCACTTTGTGTGTTTCATCTTTCTGGCAATTACTATGGGAAACGCATAAGGGCTGTGGGACTACTTAATGATACCTTCCTTCACCAACTCATGATGGTGGCATCAGATGTCCACAGCCTCTGTCAGGGCAATCTTCTGGGACCTCAATTTGAAAGGGTGGTCTTCAGCCTATCAGATCCATTTTCAACCCCTTGGGCAAGTGCCACATCCCACTGCTTAAGGGAGAATACTTTCTGGTATCTAGACAATTCCTTTGTCAAGCATTTTTTCTACTTCTCCAGAATAGGACAGTCTTCCAAGAAAAACAGTGACTCTTTCAACTAGGTGATGGCATTAGCATGGTGGGGAGCAACCATAGTGTTGATGGCATACATGCAGGGCAAAGTCATACTTGTTGTCTGGGTAACTTCTCAGGTCATCTTGTTCTTCAAGAGCACGGAAATCCATTTCAGTGACACAGAGGAGATGGGTAGCACTCCCACTGCACCATCTGTCCTTGGGAAAACTTGTTCTTTCACTAGTGCACGTTGCCAGCTGTTCCAGTCACTATATGCACTCAGTGCCCAAGACAACTTCAATGGTGTCTTTCAGCCCCTCCTGATGCTTCCCACCAATCCTTCTCTGGGGCATATTCTGCATGTTTGTTAACCTGGGTGCCAGGTAACAACAGGGCATGGGCATGGTTTCTAGTTTAGTTTTCCCAACCATGACGTTGCTCATCTTGGCCACCCTCCCAAACATGTTTGCATTTGTCACAATGAGCACTGGTGTCAGTTCTGTCTCTTGGCATCAGGACAAATGAGAGACAGGGTTTCAGTTTCTTTTGGAGTTCTGACAACCTGCTGTGTAAATCCATTCTAGACCACTATGTAGCCATCTTAAGGGTCGTTGGCTTGGCTTAACCCCCATACTGCAAATCCTTCCAAGATAGCAAGGACAAGGGTTGCAAATAGGTGTCAAAGAAGGATGCATAGATGATCATGACCTGTGACCACTCTCCAGCAAGGCTTGGGTCAGCTGTCCTTCTGTCTTAAGTAGAATGTCAGTATGTGGTTCCGCTTGCCTTGGGGGCACCTTGGTTCCAAGAGACAAAGTGAGGCAGTCCACTCCATGGAGCCTGATACATTAGTTTACTCCTTCTATAGACTCCACTGGAATTTCTTGAGATGATACAATTTGTCTACACTTCTCATTAACTTTCTTCAAGTATTCTACAGTGGAGCAGGTCCTCATGATACATCCATCTTCGCTGCAGAATCTCTGCAATGTGGATCTGAAATCTGCTGAGTATGGGGCTCAGTCCAATGGTAGGGATGTTCCCATTCGGGTTAATAGTGAGCTCCTAAGATGATCTGTAGAGATGACAAATGCACCTCTAGGTCATGTATCTTTGACTGCAAATCTGTAAGCTCAGCAGGTGCCAAACTGGAAGAGCAAGCAGTCACATGAACTGGGGTGGGAAATGGTAAGGGCCCAGCCATGTTCTCCAAAGACCTCTTGTTCACTTAACTCCTGTACAAGTTCTCCATAGGAGGTTGGGATGTTTCTTCATTCCTCCAGCCACAACTTCATTAATATCATGCTATAGTGGATAGCACCTCCAAAACCTGGTCCACTGTGATCCAGTCCTCTCGTGATCATTCTGAATTTCTAGTAATCTCTGGATGTGCCCCTATTCTGACTATTTTTCTCCATCTGGTGTGTAGTAATTTGTACTTAAAACATTACTTTTGCTGCACAAAATGTTTTCCCTAAACATCCCTTCCAGGGTACTGAGGTATGCCAAGGCTGGGGCGTCAGGCCTGTTAACCTTCAAAGCAGTGATGGCATATATCATTGGTCCATGGATATTCTTACATAAGTGTTTCTTTTTCTCCATCTCAGAACAATGCATGTCCTGTATCATGGGTGTTACTTGTTCCATCCAATTGTCACAATCATCTTCTCCCACAGGAATAGGCTTTATCCCCAAGAATGTGTTTAGTTTCTTGTAATTTCCAGTTTCATGAGCAGGCCCCCAGGCTCTTTGCCATGCTGTGGGGTTTGCTGGTGGGAGTTTGTCAGTATCTAAGAAATCTCATAAATCTTGTAGTTTTCCTCTCAGCTAGTAGAAAGGACAGGAGATTCTTTTCGAACCTGGACAGTTGAATAGGCTTGTACTTGGAGTCACCTGGATTAGCTTTAGTGACTATTTACCAGGTATATGAGTATCTTCTATATGCTGGAGTCGGCTATCCAGCCTTGAACAGTGAATTTCCCCAGAACTTTTATTCCTCCTAGTTCACTTTCATGTAAGGTCATTCAGTCACTTTGTGATCCTATGGACCAGTATAGCTTGAGTAGAATCGCCATCCTCTCCTTCACACAGTTGGAGCAAGACTCAGCAATCCATCTTATTTCAAAAAGGGTATCACAAACATGTGACAGTTGGGTACTTTTTGGGGGGGGGCATTTATGATGCTGTGAATTCATAGGAATCCCAGTGGTGCCTTCAGAAACAAAACACAAACTCTGTTTGCATTCAGAATGGAATGGGAGGCAGTGCTGCCTAGTCATTAGAGCACAGAGTTGTGAACCGGAGACATAATAGTCTTGGGTTCCAATCTGACAACTGCCACTTGCATACTGTGTGACCTTTTTATTTATTTTGTTTTAATCTTTGGTAACCGGGTAAGGCCCACTAGGCACAAGAGCCTGTTTTCAGGGGCGACCTGGGAGCACTGGGCAGTTAAGTGACTTGTTCAGAGTCACGCAGTATGCAAGTGGAGGTTGTGAGAATCAAACCCAGGTCTTGTCTGCTGGATGTGCTAAGCTTATTCATAACTCATTACTCTAACCTCTAGGCTATACTGCCAGCCCACAGAACAAGTCACTTAACCTCCCTTTGTTTAATTCTCTCCTGGGTCACACTTTGAAGCAGCCATTGGTTCATAGTGCCTTCCTGGATGCTTACTTTAAATAAAAAACATTGTCTCTATATTAAGTCATTTAGTTATTTAACTTTTGTTAACTGGGTAAGAACACTAAACAAAGAAATGCCTATTTTCAGGAATGACCCGGGAGAATTACAATGAAATATGCAAGGTTACAGGTGTACAAATTACAAGAGAACATAAATTACAAAAGGGCAGCCATGAATGCAACTTAGAGGCAGAAGGCAAACCAATGATTCATAAAACATCAATGTACTGTACTGTTTTGTTCTCCACTTATGGTTACTGTATACTAACTGCCTTGCATGAATTGTCACTGTCTTGTACCATTCGCTGTAATGTATTTTTATACTGTACTCTCCCAGGTCATGCCTGAAAATAGGCATATGTTTGCCCAGTGTACTTACCAGTCAACAATCAATCAATTAATTAATAAATACATACATACATACATGATACATACATAAATAAGTAAAAGCAAGCTAAAGTTTTGGTGCAGGGAAAGTAAAGTGGGTTGGAAAGAAAGAGTAAAGCAGTGAAGTGCAAGGGCAGGCTGAGGAGGTCGGCAGGTGATTCTTCAGTGCCCTTCTGATAAGGTACTGGAAGGAGGCATGGTGGACTGAGAAAGGAAGGGGGTTCCACACCCTAGGAATAGTGATGGAAAAGACTTTGGCACCCATCAGGGTGGAGACGTTTGGTACCATAAATAAGGATTCATCATCAGCCCTCAAGAGTAGCTATGTATAAATATTCCAATATTTATTTATATATATATATATATATATATATATATATATATATATATTTATATATATACACACACACACAATTGTGTGATGTACAGGCACAGAATAGCAGTCACAGTCCGCAATTTGGTCACTTATCAATTGTCTTGATACTATTCTAATAGTCGTTACCTTGTGACCTGCTGCTGTGAGTAATCCTGTATCATATGTCATATATTGTATTCTTTAACATTGTTTGTTTTGCTTTCTGATTTGTTTTTGTTACACTTGTCCTTGCCATCTTCGCACCCCTTCTCCTAGTATGCATCTGAAATGAGCTGCTTGCAGTTCAGTGTGCCTTTCCTGGCCAACAATTTTAATTAATTAATGTATGTAATGCAAATTTTCCAACCTTCATATATTTTGATATTCAACAAAGAGTCACTTTGGGTGTATTTAAAACACAACTTTTTTTGCACAAGAAAATATTTATCGCTTGTGTGGGTAGGGACACCAAAGCATACTCACCTGGGTTCTGGTGACTTTTTTAACCTTAATTTTTTTATGTCTATTCAAAGTACAGTAATAACCTTTCATCAGTTCAACATCTGTCTCCAAAGATAAAAAGAACTCGCCAGGGAATAAAATCCCTCCTGTGAAGCCAGCATTCCAGAGCCATCTAGTGCTCAGCTGAATAGCTGCAGTTTTTAGCTTGGAGACATAGAAACATAGAAACATAGAAGTTGACGGCAGATAAGGACAGCAAGGCCCATCCAGTCTGCCCATTTCTTTTTCTACCTTATAAATGTGCCATTGGCCTTTGTCAGTGACCTATCTATTCATAGTCATTTGTATTGCTCCCTTATGCCTATCCCATGCATGTTTGAAGCCCTGCACTGTATTCATAGCCACCACTTCTTGTGGTAAGCCATTCCATGCATCTACCACCCTTTCTGTGAAAAGAATTTCCTCACATTCCCTCTTAATTGGCCTCCCTCTAATCTCATGCTGTGTCCTCTTGTCCTGCTATTTTTCTTATATTTAAACATGTTAGACTCTTTCACCTTGTTTATGCCCTTAAGGTGTTTGAATGCCTCGATCATATCACTCTCTCCCTCCTTTGCTCAGGGTATACATATTGAGCTCCGTTAATCTGTCCTCATATGTCTTCTGATGCAGTCCCTGCACCATTTTGGTTGCCCTTCTCTGGACTGCCTCAATTTGGTTAATGTCCTTTTGAAGGTGTGGTCTCCAATACTGCCGCAGTACTCCAGATGGGGCCTAACCAATGTCTTGTATAGAGGATTATTACCTCCCTCTTACGACTTGTGATACCCTACTAATACACCCTAACACCCCCTAGCCTTACCTACTGCTTTAGAGGTCTGCTTGGATGATTTCAGGTCATCAGTGATGATGATGCCCAAGTCTTTCTTCCTTTGTGACTGCTAGCAACTCCCCTCCCAGCCTATAGGTGGCTTCAGGGTTTCTCTTCCCTATGTGCATGATTTTGCACTTCTTTGCATTAAATCCCAGTTGCCACTCTTCTGACCATTCTGCTGTTTATCCAGATCTCTTCCCATTCTGCCCACCCCATCTGGATCATCTACTCTGTTGCAGATCTTGGTGTCATCTGCAAACAGACAAACCTTACCCTCTAGTCCATCTGCGAGGTCACTAATGAAGATGTTGAATAGGACTGGCCCCAGGACTGATCCCTGAAGTACCCCACTTGTGACTTGCATCTCTTCTGACTGTATACCATTTACCACCACTCTCTGTTTTCTGCCAGTCAACCAGTTTGCCACCCAGTTGACCAACTTCTGCCCCACCGAGCCTACCTAGCTTATTTATCAATCTTCTATTGAACAGTGTCAAAAGCTTTGCTGAAGTCAAGGTAGGCGACATCAACTGCTCCCCTTGGTCCACCACTCTGGTTACCCAGTCAAAGAAATCTATGAGATTAGTTTGACAGGACCTTCCTTTGTAAACCCATGCTGTCTTGGATCCTGTGCCTATGGATTCCAGGTGTTGCACTATCCTTTCCTTAAGGAGTGCCTCCATAATCTTGCCCACTACTGAGGTAAGACTGACCGGTCTGTAGTTCTCCGCCTCCTCCCTGCTACCACTCTTGTGAGGTGGGATCACATGAGCCCTTCTCCAGTCTTCTGGGACCTCTCCTGTGCTCAGAGACTCACTAAACAATTCTGCTAATGGCTCTGCTAGTTCCTCCTTTAGCTCCTTAAGTACCCTGGGATGTATGCCATCAGGTCCCATTGCCTTATCCACCCTGAGCCTATAGCTCTTGTAGGACTCTTTCTTTGTGAAGGAGTAGTGCTCACCTCCTCCCCACTGTGTCCATGATGCTGAGCTGTGGGCCCTGCCCTCACCTTCTCTTCAGTAAATACTGAGCAAAAGTATCTATTTAGGATAGATGCCTTTCAGGGTCCTCCTCCTCACTTGCTCCCTTTTCTCCATTAAGCTTAGCAATACCCCCTCTGGACTTTCTCCTTTCACTAATGTATCTATAGAAAGTCTTGTCACCTTCTTTTACTGTTCGTGCTAGTGTTTCCTCAGTTTGGGACTTTGCCTGCCTTACTGCCTTGCCTGCTTCCCTTAGGGCAGTTTGGTATGCCTCCCTATCTTCATCCCGCTGTGTTCCCTTATATTTCCTGAAGGCCAGCCTTTTGGCTCTGACCTTTTCTGCTACTGTATTTGAGAACCAAAGTGGTTTCCTTCTTCTTTTGCACTTCCTTTTCTGTCTAACACAATGGGATGTTGCTTCAAGTATTGCATCCTTAATGCTTGCCCACTTTGCCTGTACCCCCTCACCTGTGTTTCTTTTTGCCAGGGCTAGCTAAACTCTGTTGGCCATCTTATCAAAGTCAGCTCCTCTGAAGTCCCATATTTTTGCCTTGGAATGGGATGATTTAGATGTAGTAGCCAAATTGAACCATACCATGTGATGGTCACTGGCCCCAGGTGACCTTCTACCTGGAGATCTGTGATCCCTTCTTTGTTAGTCAGTACTAGATCTAGGATAGCCCTGTCTCTTGTGGGTTGCTGTACCAGTTGTTTGAGGCCTCCCCTGCAGGGAATCCACTATGAGTCTAGTTCTGGCAGATGTTCCTGCTGGTATTGACCAATCTGTATCTGGCATGTTGAAGTCTCCCATTATCAGAACCTCCCTTTAGCTGTCATGTTTTGTATATCTTCTAACAGTAATGTGTCTATGTCCTCCCCTGGTCTGGGGCCTGTAGACAACCCCAGTTCTTATGGCTGTCCCATTTCCTGTTTCAGGGTGACCCACAGTTCTTCTGGCTCCTTATGTGTATTCTGAATTTCTGTAGCTTTGATATTTTCATTAACATACAGGGCCATCCTCCCCCCTTTTGCACCTCGGTCTCTTCTGAACAATACATAGCCAGGTACTGAAGTCTCCCAAGTGTGGTTACTGGTAAACCACGTCTCACTAATTGCTACTATGTCCAGTTTAGCCTCTGACATTATTGCCTGCAGGTCTGGGATCTTATTTCCCAGGCTGTGAGCATTGTGTACATGATTTTCCATTGGCCAGATTTTGGTGTGTTAGTTGTTGGGTGAAGTTTGGCATTACCCTGTGCATCGTATGGGGAGACAAACCTTTTTCTTACCTGGTGATGCAAATGAACGGCAAACACGCTGAATTCCTGTTTGACCACTAGCTGAGGGGGGAGGGGTGTTCTTCCCATTCGACGTATGGGGTGCTGCACCCCTCTCCCCATTTGCTAGTTTAAATATTCTGCAAAGACGTCAAACTTCTGCCCCAATGCACTGACTCCCTCTTTAGTCAGATGCAGTCCATCAAATTTAAAGAACTTTCGCTCCCAGAACTGTTGCCAGTTCCCTACAAATCTGTGTCCTTTTTCCTGGCACCAGTCTTTGAGCCACGTGTTTAGCTCCCCTATCTCCCCTTCTCTGACCTTCCGTCCATCTGCTCCCTTCTCCCAGACTGGCAGGATCTCAGAGAAGGAGATGCCGGACGAAATAGATGATAGTTTGTCACCCAGCCTAGTCAGGTGTTCCTTGGTCTCACAACTGACCGGCTGGCGAGATCGATAGTCCCTATGTGTACTAGGACATCAATGTTTTTCTCCTGCTTTGTGAACAATTTTAGTAATGCGGTCAGTGTCTCTCCATGCTGAGGTACCTGGGAGACATCTGACCATCACCCTGCTGGAGATGGGTATCAACTCCCGAATCATGGAGTCTCCTATGATCAGAAGTTTTTAGATTTCCTTTGTGCTTGTTTAGTTTTGGTTCCTGATTTGGGTGAGTATTGTTGTGCTAGCTCCTGTGCCGCAGTGTCCTGCTCTGCAGTGTCTTCTGCCTCTTTATTTGATTTCAGAGATAGAGGCAGATACCTGTTTGTGAGTGTTTATATGGTTTTGGAGGTAATGTGTTGGAGAGCAGAGAGTGATGGGGCACCTGATTTGCTCCTCCTAACCACCTGCCAACCTCCTGGACCAACTACCCTCTCTGGTTAGGGTTTTCTGTTGGATGCTGGGGAAATGGCAGGTGGTTCTTATAATGTATTTCCTCTTCAATATGAAATTTGAGGCGTGCAATCTCTGCCATGCTGCCTGGAGCTGAGACCTAAGATCTCCAAAGGCCCAGCATGTAGGACAGTGTCCTAAATCCTGTAAGACTATCCTTCTGAAAATTGTTCCACAGTACCTGCAGTTAATGAAATCCATTCCAAATAAGTTGCTGTGTTTGTAACCTAGTCAGAGTAATTTAGAAGGAAAAAAGGAAAAAATGCAAGTAATGGTTTAATTGTGCTTTGTTGAATTGTTATAACAAGTTAATTACTAGTACCCTGTAAATGAGATCACCTTGTGGAGGCCCCACTGCTCCGCCCCCTTCCTGCTCTCACAGGAAATGTCACAACTGTGGTACCCTATAAAAGGAGTGTAGCATGGGGTGGTTGGGGATGGGTGGGTGGCTGGGCCTTCCCTGCCTAAAAAGAAGAACCACGGACGAAAGAACAAGGAGGTAAGAGCAGAAACAATCAGTCAACAACAAATGCAGTAACCTGAAAGCTTATCCTAATGTTAGATAAAACTGTAAAACCTGTAAAGCACCACCTGTAATAATTTCAGAGAAGATATACCCTGTAAGAAACACTTTGCTCCAGAGAAAAATAAAGCAGTAACAGAAGATATACCTTGCCAAAGACAATTTGAATCAGAAGATTACAGCAGTAATCTGTTAGCACACACCTGTAGGCACACCTTGTAATAATGCAGAAGAAGGTATACCAGCAACAACAATTTGAATCAGAGAAAAAATAAAGCAATGAAATGTTAGCAACAAACAGTAGCAATCCCTGTGAGTAAAAATATAAAAACACCACCACACAGTAAATCTGTTTAGCCAAACTAAGTCTTAATCCTTCTCCCTTGCTCTGGTAAGTTTCTCTACTCTGCCTTTCAAGCAGTCTTAGAAGGAAAGAGCTCAGGTGAAGCTAGGTGCCTTGGCCAGCAAACCAAGTCTTCATGACGATATGTCTGGCAATATTCAGTTATACATAGCTATAACTGAAGATTGCCAGACTAGTGCAGTACGGTATGTGACCAGAATTCCGGGGTGCTAGCTTAGTCCTGCTGATTTACTGCGCCTGTAGCCAGATAATATTACAAAAATCTAAAAATAGCATTACCTTTTCAAACTCTGTGGAAATGCCTTCTTTGACAAAGTCACGTTTTAAGGCTGCTTGGCGTAGCCAAATGCAGACTGTATGCTAGCAGTATAGAGGGGAGTGGTGGACATGAGCTGACTGGGGAGAAAGCAAAGAAGCTCAGCTGTTGAGACTGCAGGATGCTAACACAGTAGCAGGTTAGCTCTGTGCAATTTACTGCAACGGTATAGCTAGTGTATGGATACATACTGTAGCATTACACATCAGGATGTTTAGAAACTATTTGTAGTGAAATGCTGCTTGGAACTGTAGTTGTTCTCTGTCTGAAACCAATGGAGCAGTGTTGGTGAGAATTACTGCTCCCACAGTGCAGTAGGCGCTGTCACTTTTATCCACATTGGTGCTGGAGAGATGGCTTCGGTGACAAGAATGTTTACATTTTCCTTGTAAACGTACCAGATTGCATCTGATTGCTAAGCAGCCAGTTTATAATACACTGCTCTGAGATGGTATTTGAGATGCGGTAATGATATAATTTAAAGAGCTAACAGCACGAATATAGCAGGCAGAAAATGCTATTAATTATTAAAAGCAGTTATTATTTTTAATTTCTTGAGTATTTTTCTTTCTGTTTGCTTATTAGAAGGTGTACTACCTGGTAGTATTAGGTTTAATGTCAAGACCAGTACTTACCTGGAGACTACCACACCTAGTTCTAATAAGCATTGAGACCTCGCTTATTGTGATATTACAAGTGACCAACATTGCAGGAGGTGATTGACTGTTCTTGGTTCTTCCCGGTTAGTTGTGATGTCATAGACAGTGAGGTCAAAGGGCTGCTGATGTATGAGGAGGAACAGAACTAGCTAAGGCCTCCAGGGAGAGTACTGTTCCACATATCACAACCGTACTGTCAGGTGAAAATATCATCTAATGAGCAAAAGAGGAAAGAACAAATTACTTCAGAAAAAAGAAGTAATAGTGCATGGCTTTTGATAATAAATAGTAATTCCAGACAGTCCACTCACTGTTTAACAGTACAATTAAGCTTTTTTTTTATTTCCCTTTGTTGCTGTTTTTCTCCCCTTTGGGTAGCAGCCATGCCCTGAACACCCCAGCCCCACCATGTCGACATTCATTGGGACTTACCTGCTAGCTGTCTGCCGCCAGGGCTTACTCCCCCCCAACCCCCACAACAAGGCCAGTGCAGTTTCACAACACCCACTGTGAATATGGATCTGGTTCTGCTCCTGGGCCCGACTAGTTGGGTACCGGGCCTGTGGGTGTCCGATGTCATTCTGACAGCCGACATTTTCGTCTTATTTTCTCCCCATGAGAACTCAGCATACAGTGACATCATGATGCAGGACATGTGCTCCCATGCAACATGAGATGTCAACTGTACTTTCTAGCACTCCCAAACTGCTTTTCCCCCGGTTTCCATTAGGGGCCAGGCACTGGCCATGCTCTTCAATCCCTCACTCCAGAGGAGGAGAGAAGTCCTTTTGACTCTTTATCCTCCTCCCTCAGCCAAGCTTCTGACACCATGTGTTTGTTCGTGAATCTAGGTCATTGGTGCCATAAGCAGTAGCACTACTGCTACACTACTGCTGCGCCGGTGGGCCGGCAATACAGTTCCACTTCAACCATAATATAACACTGTGATGCACTTTCCAGGGTTTATGAGGACACTTGGCATTCGGCCTTGTGGTTCACAGGCATCACTTAAATAAGACATAATATGGTGTGAATTATATCTGTTCTAACTGCCCAGGGGTATAGTGGGGAAGAAGGCTGCAGGAGGTGTGCTTTCAGCCCTTGCAAGTGTGGTTAGATCAGCATAATGCATAGCCCCAGTGTACTGTATCTTATTGTGCTTATAAGATGGGTAAACTGAGAACAATTAAAAACCAAAGGCCAACTTTTGAATTAAAATTGGTATTTTCTTTTTGTTTCATCTGTTTATTAATTTTTTATAAAGAATACAAAACAAAACATATCCAACAATAATATAATACATCTCAGAACATAACATCTATGGATAAATTAAAACATTTTGCACTTAATCAGTCATATAGTAGCTCTAAGATCTGACAGCGTGAGAAGAAAGAACCCCCCCCCAATCAGTTTGTACTGAGTATTTAGATTATGATTCTTCCCTCTATCAAATCATATGTGACTTGTGCTCAGTAACCCAGGCTAGTCCCAGAGTGAGGGGTTAAATAAAGGGAAACCTCCAGCCCTTCACCACAACCTGGCCAAAACTGTCATCCAGATCAGGAGAAGTAGTATTCCTTGCCAGAGTAACATGACTTCCCCAACTGGAAGGGAATTAATATAGCATTCCCAGCCCTGGTGAGTCTCTCCAGAGCTAAAGTTTGTAGCAACAGATATTTCCATTGACCCACACTTGGCACTAGACTTGGCTTAATATGTGAAACCCATGTGTTCTGTATTCATTGATGGGCTAGGACTAAAAGGACCCTTATCATTCTCGGGTAAGGTTCCCACCGGTTTTCCACCATATCCTCTACACCGAATAGAAATGATACCAGCGGGTTCACAATTGGTTTATTGAAAATCCAGAATACCTCTTTCGCTTTTTGAGACCAAAAAGGTTGCAAATCCAGACAATCCCAGAAACATTGGTAGTAGGTACCTAGCACACTATTACAGTGTCCACACATGGAGAACACTGCCGGATGGAATTTATGAACTATAACCAGAGGGCAGTATAATCTATGCATACATTTAAATTACAACTCCTTGTATTTATTGCATGTTAACAACCCTATATCGGTCTGTAGTAGCCTGGTCCAGTTGCCTCTGTAATAGACATTCCCAAATCCCGCTCCCATAGGGTTTTCACCTTCCCAGACAGCTCAGGAACAAACCCGATCTTGATGTGCTATTTTGCTATCACACCCTTCACTGAGGAATGCACCTGAAAAGCCATCCTCTCCTGCAGCCATAGCACTGAGTTGTCTGCTGGCACCCTGTTCTTTCTTTGTCCAAAAGCCTGAGCTTGAAACTACCTATATCTGTGCGAGAGAGATCCCAAATTCCTCCTCTAAATTTGTCAGGGTTTTAAACCCCGCTTGTGTGAGTAGGTTCCCCACACAACTAACCCCCTTCTCTTCCCACATTGAGAAGCCCTGGTCTCAAAGTCCAGGCAAAAAGGCCAGATTCCAAGCCACAGGGGCCAAGAGAGTTAACATCTCCCTACCCCACTTTCTTTTTCTGGTCTGTTCCCATGCCTCTAGGGTATGCTCCACAATGGGGTTTTTGGTTTTAAGGCAACCGTACACTCATTTACCCCCAGGTCTAAATAAGCTGTTAGGTGAGCGAGAGCATCTTCTCCCTCCAAATCCATCCAGCATTCTTCTGCCCCTTTATTCACCCAGTTCTGCACATACCGCTGGTGTATTACCAGGAAATATCCTTTAATATCTGGGAAGTTTAACCCAATCTACACACACACACACACACACACACACACACACACACACAGACCTCAATAAAGCCAGGGGTTTAATTTTATCAGTGTCAAGAAAAGTAGCAGAGATTTGCCTGGTAGGCAGGTAAGTATGGGGGGCACAGTCGAAAAGTAAGCTCCAGAAAATAAAACTGTGAGTAGTACTTTATTTTTCTTCATTTCTGTATGTGTTTAAAGAGCACATTTTTTTGTTTGTTCTTTTTATGTTGAGGCAGTTTTTCTTTGTATTTATTTTTTGTTATTGAATTCAGTTTTGGACTTGATTTTTATTAAGTAAAAGTGGCAGCCATGTGTGTAACAGCAATCAGGAATTTTTAAAAAAGGCATTGATGTGTTTGGTGTGCTTTTTCAACTGTGCATTAGACAGATCTACAGTAACACATAGGTATCAGCTAATCAGGACACAGGATTTTCCCAACCCGTTTTATAAATAATGCTTTAATGTGCACACTGTTTTGTATTACTGCTTACATATAACTCTGTTAGTAAGGTTCGGTAACATTTACCATTCTATTTCTAAATTATAGATCGTGGGAGTGTCATGTGATGCTCCCTGACCAATCACAGTGCTTCCTTCAGTAGTGCATGAGGTACTCTTATTGCAATAAGAGTACCTCATGCGCTCACACTAAATGGACTTCTCAAAAACTGCAGCAGAAACGGACAGCAAATAAAGTTTTTTTTTTATTGTGGTCACAATATATAATATCTTATACAATAATTTTATAGGGGCACTAGGAAGGACTCTTATGGCAAAAAGGATGTTGCCTCTTGTGTCCTTAGGGCACCAGGAACTGCTCACCTTGGTTCACAGCTTTCTTGCCCTAAGATTGCTTGAGGTGACACTCTTATAGCTGTAAGAGGCCCCCTAGTGCCCCTATAAGTTTATAAAACATTCTTTGTTTTAAACAGACTGTTCTGAGCCTGCACTAGTCTGGGTATATCTGATTCCCCTGGCCACTTAATCCCCTAACTAACCTTTGTTAATCAAATCTAAATGTTTCTGTACCCATCCTTAAAGGAGAATGGCACTGAACCTGTAGCCATTTTCTCCAGTAGAAGCTATATAGGCCTTTTAGTAACCTGAATGGGTGTTTCAGATTTATACTCTTGTGGTAATTACCAACAATACCGGTAAGCACTTTTAATGTACTGTACACATAATTGTGCTATAAATACTGGACTCTGTTTTTTCCCATATAGAAAGCCAGTTATAATTTGTTGTTATAGCCAGCTGGTTATAACAGCAAACATGCGCTAACTTTCTGTATGTGAAACCACGAGCCTCAGTTGTCCTCGAGCACAGAGACACTCTTTGCGATATTCTGAAACCCTCACAACACTCACCAGTCACATTTGATCTCCTCACAGATTTGTTTTTATGTTGCTTGCATGCATGTGCAAGAAACATAGTGCCATCATCGGAATTTGAGATGTGTCACCTCCTCCTCCAATTCAGTCAGTGTGCTGGAGGCGTGCCCCTGTAAGCCAATGCATTTTGGAGCTGTCTGTGACACGCTCCAAAATGTAGTGGCATACAGTTGAAAGGGGCTATGCTTGAGTGAGCACCGATAAGATATTGGCTGCTCATGCGCAGCTCCCCAACACGCTGCTGTGCGCCCCGCATACACTGTATAGCCGACGGTGCAACCCCATCGGCTGGTACCATCTACCCCCCGGTAGCGGGTGCCACGCTGGGAGCCTACCCAGCGTGGCAAACGATCCTTTAACTGACGGGGTGCCCAATCCCGTGTTGAGCGCCCCCGTCCTTGTGCCGCTGGGAGCCCACCCAGTGTGGCAATACGTCCATGGCCGACGGGGTGCCCAATCCCCGCCAGCTGAACGCCCCCAATGTCCTTGTGCTACAGAGCCCACCCCAGTGTGGCAAAGAGTCCCACTGACGTCTTTTTTTTTCCTGAAAACTAGCAGTCGGCCGGTCGTCTCCCGCCCCCTCCCACAACCCACACCCACCCACTGCGCATCCAGACTCCCACACCCCCCACCCCATACTTACCTCCGGACTCGTGCCGGCGATCTTCGGTGGACCGGGAACACGTCTGCACTCTTCAAAGCCGACCGCGAACTGAGGAAATGCCCGGTAAGCTGTATAATGGGCTAGATAGGGGTTTCAACTTTGTTGCATATCTCAGGCATTTTGGGAATTTTAGCAAATTTTCAACATGGGTTTTGGAGACCCCTTCTCGAATGATGTCACTGTCATGGATTTATTGGGCCGAAGGGTGATTTCGCGTACCGCGCAGTGACTGCAAAACCACCCTTGAGCCTCAATACTGCCATGACAGTGACATTATTCATGAGAAGGGGTCCCTAAAACCCCATGTTGAAAATTTGGTGCCAAAATTCCAAAAAATGACTGTTTTACGAGCGTGCGTTGCGCAGTTCCTATGCAGGCTAGTAAGTTCGTGAAATTTCTACATTTCACTCCAGATTTTCAACATTACCATTTTATCACACCTTCTTATGAGTAGTACAGCTGTCATTTTCACATCTCACCCAAATGTGTTTCCGCCCATGTAAGCCGAATGGGCAGATCGGTGTCTTGAAATCAATGTACAGGACAAATTAAGAAAATCACAGTGACACTGTTCATGAGTAGAGGTCATAAAATGGCTATGTTAATTTAGTGAAAAATTCCTAAAATATGTTTTTACGGCGTCGTTCGCAATTCCCTCACTGAGCTCGTAAGTTTGCGAATTTTCAATATTTTCACTCCAGATTTTCAACATTGCCATTTTACCACACCTCCTTATGAGCAGTACAGCTGTCATTTTTCACATCCTGCCCAAAATGTGTTTCCGCCCATGTAGCGCACAATGGTGCAGTTGGTATGCGAAATCAATGTATGGGACACATTAAGAAAATCACAGTGACACTGTTCATTAGCAGAGGTCTTAAAATGGCTATGTTGAAAATTTGGTGAAAAAATTCCTAAAAATGACTGTTTTACGAGTGCGTTGCACAGTTCCCATCACACGTCAGAGGGTTTCCGCGAATTTTCAATATTTCACTACAGATTTTCAACATTGCCATTTTACCACACCTCCTTATGAGCAGTACAGCTGTCATTTTCATCCTGCCAAAACATGTTTCCGCCATGTAGCGCACAGCGGCGCAGTCGGTGTGCAAAACTCAATGTATGGGACACATTAACAAAATCACAGTGACACTGTTCATGAGCAGAGGTCTTAAAATGGCTATGTTGAAAATTTGGTGAGAAAATTCCTAAAAATGACTGTTTTACGAGCGTGCATTGCGCAGTTCCTACGCATGCTCGTAAGTTCTCAAATTTTCAATATTTGCACTCCAATGACTTCCAAATACCTAAACAGCACATAGAAGCAAGCAACATTCGGCATTGACAAATGCTTGTTGGAACTGGGACTCATCACCACAAACCTGCACTTTCCTTCAGGTCCAACTCTGCTCTGATGTTGTTTTTCTGTTTCTCTCCTAAGGCATCGCGATCATCAAACAACTAACTCCATTGCCATGGAAACCTGGTTTCATTTCCGTTTAACACTGAAGTTAAAACCTACTTCACAAAGCAAAAAGACTGTCCTAAGAGCATTTTATTAATTAAATGTTGCTAAAGGTTCTGATTTTTTTTATCTCTGAACTTAAAAATGTAGTTCTGGCACTTAAGCATGTGAGCGGCACTCATGCTGTTTCTGTGATTTACCGTCTAACATTCTATACAATTTTATGTTTTAATGTTTGAAATTTTACAGTTTATCCAAACAAAATGAGTTATCTTTAATAAAACATGTTACATGTTCCAAAAATACACAGTTGCTTGATATGCAAAAACCTGTTCTGTTTTATTCATTTTTCTTATGCAGAATCCTGTTACAGCTTTATCTTTTGAGGCAAATAAATGGAGCACAACAATTATATGAAACAATACATGGGGGGGGTGTACAAAACTTGAATTTAATACACACTCTCAGTGTGAGATGCTTGTATTTATTTATTTAGCTTTTGTTTACCAGGTAAGTAAGCTAGACGTCAAGTGCATATTTTCAGGTGCGACCCGGGAGAATTACAAAGGCACAGGCAATAACACTTCAGAGACAGGGTAATAGCAAACAACAAGGTGAAGTCGAGGACTCAGGTAATATACAGATACAGAGACAAGGCAGCAGCAATCAACAAGTTACAGACAGGTATGGGCAGAGGGTTACAGCCAGGTATCATCAGAGAACAAATATAATGCAAATACAGTGTTAAGGTGAGACAATCACAGGAGGCAGTCAAGGAAGCAAATCAAAGAATCAGCAGGGCATTTTGAGGAGAGCACTGAGGAGCACTCAAGTCAGTCAGTAGATGGGCACTTTGCCCACCATGGAGGGTGGGACAGCTAGGAGCAAAAGCGGGCAGAAGGCATATACCTGCACTTGGTCTTGGATGGGGCACTGGCATACCCTGGAGGGTGGAACAGCTAGCAGCAAAAGCAGCCAGAAGCTTTTTTTGAGGAAGCCCCAGGGGGAGGAGCTAAAGCATATGTATAAACCCCTTGAGCTTTGCTCTTAGGCTCTATGTAGCATCCCACACTTTGGGTGTGTATAAAATTTGCGTTAAGCGCACCTACCGTTGCATTATTCGATATGTAATAAGGGCAGCTTAGATATCTCAAAATCTGATCCCGTTTAGGACAGTCAGATAATCGGTATCCCATCTTTGGCTTGGATTTACTTTTGTTTTTGTACTTCACCACTAAAGGGCAGCACTGAGTCAGGAGAGGAGGAAAATCCCAAGGAGTGCAACAAAAAAAATACCTGCAAAAAACATAAAAACGAAAAGTGCATCATGATAGCAAGCAAACATAAAGGAAAGGGAAAGGATTTGTTTTTATATAACACCTTTTATAGAAATGGTATCCCAAAATGCATTACAAAGCAATAAATTAAGATACTGGAAGTGCAGGGACTGAAGAATGAAATTGAATTCGGATTTTTTATAGTGCCTTCCATATACAGCTTCCCAAAGTGCTTTACAAAGCAATGAGATAAGACACAGGCACTACAGGAACTCTAGAATATAATTAAATGTGGATGTGGATTTATAATAGCACCTTACATACACTCTGTATTCCAAAGTGCTTTACAAAGCAATGAGTTAGATACTGGCAGTACAGGGACTATAAAATAAAACAGAATTTGGATTTATATAGCACCTTTCATACACACTGCATCTCAAAGAATTTTACAAGGTAATGAGTTACATACTGGCAGTGTAGAGGCAATTAAATTAAATTTGGATCTTTTTAATAACCAGCTAAGGCCCATTAGGCATAAGTACCTGTTTTTAGGGGCAACCCAGAAGCAATGGGGAGGCTATGTGACTTGTGTAATCTCATAGTACACAAGTGGGAATCAAACCCAAGTCTGTCTGCTGGATGTACTAAGCTCATCACTCTAACCTCTGGCCTATACTCCCAACCCTTTTCAAGTGCTTTAATATAATGCTTTTTATACACATCATATCCCAAAGCCCAAAGCAACAGGTTAGCTACTAGTAGTGCAGAGACTGTAGAGTAGAGCAGAAACTGGTTTTATATAGTGCCTTTCTTACAAACTATATCTCAAAGTGCTTTGTAATCCAGGGAATGCCAGAGCTTGCAATGCATAGTTGCAGGTGGAGTTTATCTGAGGGAATGCCCTGGATGACACCTGGATTGACAGGTGGTAGTTCCGCCCAGTAGGGGCAGGAGTAGGCAAGGGGTAAGGTTCTCAGGTGGCTTGGATTAACTTGGAATGGTAAATTGAAGAGGAACTGAGGCTGTGCAGTTAATAGCAGAGAGGGGCATATGTACCATGGCAGTACGATTGGGGGGGTATGTTTAATTGTTCAAGCAAAGTGCCCAATGGAGTTTATATGCATGCTGAAAATGTTAAAGTTGGAGAGTGTAGTTAGGAAAGGGGCTGTGATGCACCTAGGTGGACAGACTTGAAAATTAGCAGCCAAGTGGTCCCAGAGACTGTGGGGAGTATATTTGGGTCTTAAGGAACAAGGCTCAGTTCAGCTTGCTTGGGGGGTCTGGTTGGCAGGGGGGATTGTTCGTACCATGGGCATGGTCGGAGGATGCTGAACATCATGTGGTTTGCAACCCCCTCACCGTGATTTGCCTACCATGTAAAAGAAAAAAAAGAAAAGCAAGGTGAGCCCTATTATTAGGCAAGTAAAGCTGGCAGAAGTCCCATCGTTGGGGGGGGGGATCCAAGAACATGGGCAGAAGATGTTGACTTCTGCATGGTCTGTCCATCCCCCCGCCCACAAGCCAGGTATTGCATGGTGAACCTGAGCAATGCAATGAGCTGCTCTAAATTCATGATCTGACAAAAAGAGTGCAAGACATCTTGAGCCTCTCCCGCAATATATCCCTGCCATGGAGACAATGCCCCAAATCAATGTTGCAACACTGCAGAGCTTTCCAACCACTGAGTTTACAAATAGCGAGCCAGCGACTGGCGTCTATGCTCCCCCTGAATTGGAGAGGTGGCTCTGTGCAGCGTGGGCAGGTCCAATCAGGGTGCAGGGCATCACAGTATTTTTTTTTACTATACTTCACCTCCATCTAGCAAGATTGACACTCTCCTCACTGCCCTCTTAACTGATGCTGCACAGCTAATCAGAATGCAGATAGTCTGGGTAACTAGAGTTGCTGTTAGGAGATCGGTGGAAAAGGTGAGAGAAGGAGAGACTGGCAAGAGACAGTATTTCAGTACCATTTTTAAAGGTTAGGATCCTGATGTGTGGGGCCATTTGGTGAGGGGAGGGTGTTCAAGCCGGGGGCATGATCGGGGGATGCCAAGTACCACATGGTCACTGTCCCCTTCCAAAATAACATGAGAGCAGCGGATGGGAATGACCTGGGCCTTGCTGTTTGGAGTCATCCTTTGCCACAGTGAGGTTCTGAACAGAACAAACAAAAGGGAAGGTTGGCTGAACTGGGGTGTCTGTGGGAGCGTGGCCCGTTCATCTAGCTCTAATCAGCATCTTATTTTCAGTTGGATAATTTTACAGCTGAGGGAACCAAAGCATGCAGAGGTAAAGTAGCATGCTTGTGGTCCGGAGGTGCATTCGGATGACATCATCACCCAGTCTTGATATTCTGACTTTGCACATAATTACGTACAGTAAGTGAGCTGGAAAGCTCACTGCGGGATTCAATAACACTCTCATCATGCTTTCCGACTCTGTACATTCCATTTCATTTTTATGTTTGCTTGCACGCATGTGCAAAAAACATAGTACCATCATCCAAGTTTTTGTAGGTGTGGCACCCTGTCTTCCAATGCAGTCAGTGTGTTTGCAGGCACGGCCACAGGTCACCAATAAATGCTGCAGCTGTCTATGACAGCAGTTGAAAATGCAGTGGTGTAGAGTTGAAAGGGAGAGACTGCTTCAGTAAGCAGTGATAAGATAGTGTTGATTCGCATATTGCCGGCAATCCTGCTTGTATACGTCTCTGCTTTCTCTTCCTGGAACATAAATTCAGTTTAAGTGAACTTTTCCTAGGACTATCTTTCCGGAGGAGGCAAGTGACTGAAATGACATCCTTGGAATGTTTCCAAAAAAAGATCTAATTGCCATCCTTGGAATGTTGAGTCAGAGTTCAGGATAGAGCAGTATTGACAAAAGCAGGAAAACAGAACCCCAAAGAGACTGAAAAAGTAGACGCAGTTGTCGTCTGTTGGCACACCTGATCAGTATTGTAATAATATTCCCCAACCCTCTGAGTGTCTCTGAATAGTGTGTCCCCCCTGCTCGCCTCACACAGTATGGCTGACAGGGGTGCCCAATCCCCAGCCGCCCGCGGCTCCCCAGAGTCTTAGGTGCCACGCTGAGAACCCACCCCAGCGTGGCATAAGTGAGAATGGCACGAGGTGTCCAACTTCGTCAGCTCAATTAAACCCCCAAAAGAAACAGACTTCCAGTTGCCACGCCTGGAAGCCCACCCCAGCATGGCACACATCTGTATGGCCAATGGGGCTGCCCAATCCCCATCGGCTCCACTGACCCCACAAAAAAATCTTCCAGCTGCCATGTTGGGAGCCAACCCAGCGTGGCGCAAGTCCCATGTCGTCTTCCTAAAAGAAACAAACACCTGAAAAGAAAAAAGGTCCCTCGTTGGTTGTCTTGCCCCAACCCGCTCCCACCCTCTGCATCCACCTCCCACACCCCATCTCACCCCATTCTTACCTACGGAGGCTGGAGAGATGATCTTCAGTCGAATGGGAACATGTCTGCACTCTTCAAAGCCGACCGCGAATTGAAGAAATGCCGGTAAGCTGTATAATGGAATAAATAGGATTTTTCAACTTTGATGCATATCTCAGGCATTTTTGGAATTTGGCACCACACTTTCAACATGGGGTTTTGGGACCTCTGCTCATGAATTCTGGCACTGTCATGGCATGTCGGCCCCGAGGGATTCGCTGTCCTGCGTGAACCACCTTTCAGGACTGAGTCACAAAATGACAGTGTCACAGTTCATAAGGTAGGCCCAAAAACCCTATGTTGAAATTGGTGAAAAAATTCCCAAAATGACTGATTTCTTGATGCATTGGCAGTTCCCTCGCTCACTTGTAAGTTAAGTAAATTTTAATATTTTCACTCAGATTTTCAACATTGCCATTTACCACATCTCCTATGAGCAGTGCAGCTGTCATTTTCACATCTTGCCCAAAATGTGTTTCATGCAGGCAGCGCACAATGGCGCTGTCAGTGTGTGAAATCAATATTTGGGACAGATTAAGAAAATCACAGTGACACTGTTCATAAGCAGAGGTCTTAAAATGGCTATGTTGAAAATTTGGTGACAAAAGTCCATAAAATGACTGTGTTATGAGCGAGCATTGAGTAGTTTCCACGCACCCTCGTAAGTTCGTGAATTTATAATATTTTCAGTCCAGATTTTCACCACTGGCATTTTTCCACACTTCCTTATGAACAGTACAGCTGTCATTTTTCACACCATGGCCGAAATGTGTTTTCACACTTTCAGTGCAGAGTTGCATGGTTGCTGTGGGAAATCATTGTTCGGGACAGATAAAGAAAATCACAGTGACACTGCTCATGATTGGAGGTCCCAAAATGCCTGTGTTGACAATCTGCTGTAAAAATTCCCCAAATAATTATATTATGGGTGTGCATTGCACAGTTTCTATGCACACTTGTGACTTCATCAGTTTTTTGAATATTTTCACTGCAGATTTTCAACATTGCCATTTTTTACACCTCCCCATGAACAGTACTGTTGTCATTTTTCACATCCTGTTCGAAATGTGTTTTTGTACCTGTGGTGCCAATTGGCGTAGTCGCTGTGCAAAATCAGCTTTGGCTAACAAACTGATATTGCCACTGTTCATGAGTGGGGGTCAAAAAAAACATGTTCAAAATTTGGAGTGAAAAATACCAGCGAGCGTCTGAGGCATTAGGGTTTCCACCATAGCGCCCACCCTGTAGAGACTGACAGGCATCAGGGGTGTGACTTGGGACTGTCGCCTGTAATGCTCATACCATTCCACCCCCACCCACACCCTGCAGCCAGTGAGAGGCATCAAGGTGTGCCTTGGACTCTTCAGCCCCAAAGTTCACCCCATTCTCCTATACAGCACCCATCTCACCGTATTTCCTGATGGAATGGGGTGAACATAAGGGCCAAAGACCCCAAGGCACACCGTGACACTTGTCAGTGTCTGCAGGGTAGGGTGTGGTGAAATGGCATGGTCGTTATGCCTGACGACCCAAAGGCACACCCCAATGCCTGTCAGTATCTGCAGGGTGGTGGTGAGGTTGGCTTCAGTTCATTACTTCACTGCCATTTCTATTATGCAGCTCTGTAACTCCGACACTACCAATGCCAATGCCAGCAAGCAAACATTCGGCATTGACAAATGCTTGTTATTTTATACTGGAAAGGCATGTGGGCATATTGCCCATTTACACAATTGTCCGGTTGTCCAGATCATAACAGAGGCAGATAAATACAATTTGTAACAAATGCGTGGTTATAGATATTCACTGAGGGACAAATGTACGAAGAAGGACAATTAGGCACAAGTACAGGGCGAATCATACACAGTGAACGAACACAATTCATTCTGTGTATATATTGTATGAATACAGGGATGGTAGTATCTGTTGAATTTTGGGCTCTGCTTTTCCATTGCAAATGTTTTCAATAAGTCTGTCTTTCACAATTTGTTATGAACTGCTTGCTAGAGTCTTATCCTTGTAGCCCCTCGGATAGTTGTATGATAGGCATGCCTTTTTCTGCTGTTTCTGCATCTCAGGCCTAGGATGGATGTTTACAGTTCCTACGTACATATATGTATGGAGCAACTTGCATAATTTGCATAACTGACACAGGCTATATTAACAAAGGACCTGAGACTGAACAGCTTAGATCATTTGCTTAACCGAGAGGGGCTATTTTAGATAATTTGCTTAACTGAGAGGGGCTATATTATTAACAGAACTGAGCTTGCTATTGGGATTATATTTGATCGAAAACATAAATATTTATTATGCCGTGCATCTGAACTGATGTTACTGCATTTAGTCAAGTTTGTTTTATTAAAGTAACCGATGTGTCCAACGTTCTCACCTGCAATGTATCTAAATAGCATCTGAACTAGTGTGAATGATCTATAACATTTCCTTTTGCTTTCATCTCTGCGATAATAGTCAATCAGATACCTGGTAGCTAGAGCCTAGGAGACAGGAGAGATGCAGCAGGGATCTTCCTGCCCATCGTTACTACTCTAGAGCCCGGCGTGGCAGTTATATGCAAGAAAAACCCAGCTAACAACTGGTTGTTTATAAAAAGTGGCCAATGTCACATCGGGGCAGGATAGGGGTGGAAGAAGGCGGGGGGGCTGATAGAGTGGAAAGGGAGACAGTAGCTGGGCAGGTCAGTTAACAGCTTTTGGTAATCTGGTATTATACCACAGTTGCCTGGTGGTGAGGTTGAAGTGGAGGCCTGAACAGCAGACAGAGTTTGGGTGCATGGGTGTGTTCCTCTCTTTTCGGACTGCGATTCAACATGGTAGGTGCAAGGCTCAGAACAAGTGCAGAATTCAAGCAACAGCTGATAGCCCTGATAAAGCAAAGAGGCAGAGAATGGTGGGATGTAGTTTTTGGCATTCCCAGTGGGCCCAGCCCAGGGAGTATGGTGGGGTACCCTGGGCCGAACCATCCATGCTAGTCTAGGAACCTCCATCAATGGTGCAGATAAGGGCCAGTTGGGGAAGGTCAAGCAGTGTCACAATAGACCAGCCAAAGCCTGCATCACCTCAGCCAGGAAGGCTTGATTTCAATCCAGGCTGTGTGTGGGTGATGATGTGCGATATGGCCGCCACCACACATTCAGTCACTTCACTACCAGTCTAGCATTGCTTGTAAAGTGCTTTGGATGTATGAAAATCGCTATATAAATGCTGATTCTTCTTCTTCTTCTTAACTAATGATGACTTGCCAGAATTGTTCATGCAGATCTTCCAGGTGCATACCCCAGGATCGGGGTGCCCCTGCCCAAGAAATCAAGGAAGCCATGGAACAGGACACCACAGACATGGGGACTAGGAGGACTGCTGCAGCCACAGCTTCCAACAACAGCATCTCCAAGTCTGGGTCCTTGCCAGCAGTGGTGACTTTCCTGTCCCAATTCCCCAGCTGGGGCTCGCCTGCCAGTCCAGGGGCCAATGCCCTTATTGAAGCAGGCTCCAGTTTCTTTGTTCCTGCATCTGGCCCTCAACTGGCTGTACTAGATCCCACCAGAACTGTTACCTGCCCCTCAGCAGCGTTGGTGCCTTACCTGGCGGGTCCCCACTCGCTCTGCTCTTGCCGCTATGTTCAGTGCCTATGCCGGCACTTGGACCACCACTAGGCCCCCTGATCCACTTCCAGAACTGCTTGCCCTCAGTCCAATACCACTGACCCCACTCCGGCACCCCAGCCAGTTTGCCCATTCCCCTTCTGCCACTCCTCCCGGCTCCACAACATGGCAATCCCCACTGCCAGAAGGACTGAGTCCGCTACAACCAGTGCCCCCAGTACTTTGCTGGTGCTAGAAGAAAAGATTAACCAGTCGTTGGCTCTGATGGTGGAGAAGGAAAAGAAACAGCCAGATACACCGGGGGATATGGGGCCAAGGGGCTGGGCCATCAGTGAGAAAGGATTTGGGGCAACAGCAAATGGAGCAGAAGTCATTGTATATCCATCACTGAGCCAAAGGGGTCACACTTGCTTGACAAGAGACATCAGCAGATTGTGAGAGGGGGGGAGTTTGTGGGTGTTTTCAAACTACACAACATGCCCAAAGAACCAGAAGTGGAAAAAGACTCTGAGAAGGAAAAAGACAAAATGGATGGGGTAGAACAGAAGTGCAAGGTATTTATTCAGTGCAACTGGAAGAACTGGCAGGTGGATTTTGCCATTTATGTTGGCCTGTTAACGGAATTGTGCCCACAAAAGGTCCAAGATTTGTAGAGTTACTACTGCCGCATCATGGCTATGCATGCAAGGTGGCGGGGGGGATGACTGGAGTACAATGAGGAGTTTCAGAGGAGGAAGCAGAATGATACCAGCAGGGTCTGAGGGGCCTTGGATCTTCCTCTTCTGTGGGCTATATAAAAACCAGGAGAGGAGTACAGAATTTGGACAGTGACTTCCCCATCTGATGTACTCCGTCTTTGAGGCAGGGCTTTCCAGTAGGGAATAGTGGTTAGTCATCAAGAAACCCGGGGAAGGGGAGGCAGGCAGTGTTACTATTACAACTATGGGGCGTGCAAGGTGGAGGCCTGTAAATACAGGCACAAATGCTTTGCGTGTGGTCAGAACCACCCTTTTTTACAATGGATGAAAGGGACTAGTCCACAGCCCTTTTGGCAAGGGTAAGGAAAAGCGTTCTACACAATAAGAGTGGAGCGCATTGAGTATTGATTAGAGGGCTATCCAGACAGGCAGGCATCCTGGACATTGGCAGAGGGTTTTGCACAGGGCTTCAGGATCCCGTACAGAAGCAATTGCAAGGCTTGCAAGGCAGAAAACCTAAAATATGCCAGGGACCAGCCAGACATAGTTAGGAAAAAACTGAGAAAAAAGTGGCACTAGTTAGGGTAAGTGGGCTCTTTGACCAGCCTTATCCTCAGCTTTGGGTATCTTCACTAGGCCTGGTGCTGAAGAAGGCACAGGGGTAGGTGTGGGGTGGGGTGGGGGCGTTCTGTTCAATAAATCACTTGTCATACCTGGAAGCTGATTCAGTCAGTCACCGCATCGATCTGGAGGACATGGCAGTGTTATATGCATTGTTTGATGCTGCCGTGAAAGTAATGAAGGGGGTTGGCAAGGGGACACTATTGAGCAAGTCCGACATTGAATCAGCCTTTTGTTTGTCGTCCACAGACCCTGAGGACAAGAACTTATTGGACATGATGTTCGAGGGCAGGTATTATGTCAACAATTGCACGCCAATGGATTGTGCAGTGGCATGTGCAGTGTTCAGACAATGCAGCACCTTTATGCACCGAGCCACCAGATCGCAGGAAGACTAGAACTCTTCCGCAACCTGGATGACTTCTTTGTGGGTAAAGCAGGGACGGACCAATGTGTACAATTGATGCAACCATTTTGGTGTGTGTGAAGACTTGGGGGTACCAATAACCCATGATAAAACAGAGCAGCCAGGTACTTGCTTGGTCTTTCCTTGGTATTAAAATCAATATGCTTGCCATGGAGTGCGGCTTCTGCACAAGAAGGTCAGCACACCTCGATTGTTGTTGCAGAAGGTGGTGCAGATGTGCAAGCTCACCTTCAGAGAGCTCAACTGCTAATTGGGCATTTGAATTTCACATGCAAGATCATGCCAATGGGGAGAACCTTCCTCCAGAGGTTGGCCATGTGTGGAGCAAGCTGCAGCAAGCCCCATCACAGGCTATGAGTTACTGAGTCTTTGCGGGACGACCTCCAGGTATGGCTAACCTTCATGTCATGCTTTCACTGGGTTGCCATTTGGTCCACAGAGGTTACAAGCCAAGAGTTGGAGTTTTACACAGATGCATCTGAAGGATTGGGCTACAGGACCTACCTTCACAGGGCCTGGTCCGCAGGTCCTTGGCCCCAGGGATGGGTGGAGTCTGGCTTGCTTCATGAGGTTATGCTCATTGAATTCTTTCTCATTGTCATGACACTAGCAATTTGTGGGGAGCAATTTTGCAACAAACAGGTGATATTTAGGACCGATAACACAGTGGAGTAGTCTATAGCATTAATGGACAACTGGGGGGGAAGGATCTCATAGGGAATCTGATGAGGCTTTTCATACTAAAATGTCTGATGTTGAATATACAGTTCAGGGCAATGCATGTACCTGGTGTGGACAATGAAGTGGCCAATGCTCTTTCTTGTTCACAGTGGGAGAGCTTTCGAGAGCTGGCACCTGAAGCAGAGCCTTGCCCCAGGGAAGTCCCACCCTATTTATGGGATTTGGTGATGCAGAAGAATGGGAGTTGCTCAATTGCTTGCTAGTGTCCAGTATGAGGGCAGCATATCTTGGGACAAGGGGGCAGCTAGGCTGGGAAGCTGGTACATTACCAGAAGACCAGCTGTGCACATACCTCCTACACATGAAGTGCCAGGGCTCTACACCAGCGAAAGTGGGGCAGCATTTGGCAAGGATTGCCCAGTTTGCAAAGGCAACGGGGTGAGGGACAAAACACAGTCTTTTCAAAAGCACAAAATGCTAGATGGATAGACCTGAGGAGACCACATAGAAAGGGATATACGGTGCCCTATCAGCCTAATGTTACAGGTAAAAATTATGACGGTCTTCTCCAAGGTTTTCTCAATGACTTTGAAGGTGCAGCTGTTCCAGCCAGGCTTTCTAGTGCCTTTTTGTGGGGCATTTAGGGTGCCCAAAATCACAAAGCCAAGCAAATTGTCAACTTTGCTGTTGGCCTTGAGCAGTGACAGCATCATGGTGACCACCAAGGGGGTGTTTGTTCACTTACGTTGGAGTAAGACGGACTTGGGAGCCAGGGGCTGCTGGTGCAGTCTCAGATCTCCTACGGGGTGCAGTGGGATATACAGGGATGGGTGTCTGACTATAACTAGCAGTTGAAGCCTGGTGGCTAGGCCTTTTTTCGCCATGAAGATTGTTCCCCTGTTACTTTGTTTCAGTTCCAGCATCTGCTGGGTAAGGTCCTGCGGGTGTTAGGGATGGTGGACTGGGAATATAACACTCATTCATTCAGGATAGGGGTGGCTTCACACACTAGGGTGGAAGGGTGGAGAGATGCACAGATACAGTCACTGAGGAGATGGAGGTTGCAAGCTTTTGAGAAATATGTGCACCCACAGTTACTTTAATCTTTTCTGTTTTATTTTATTCACAGGTCAGGACTTCCGGACAAGGTGGGTGTGGATATGTGGCCATGCATTTGTCCATTGGTCGGCTCTGAGAGCACAGCAACTCCTGGGGGGAGCAAATCTACTTTTTCCTCCCCAGAGGCTACAGATACATTGAATGGGCTGAAAGGGAATGAGATGGAGGGACCTGCTCCCCTGGATCACTGCTGAAGTTTGATGCCATGGCCTACTGGACATGCTCGTCATCCACCTCAGCGGAAATGACTTAGATCTCATAAAGTGTGTTGAGCTGCGGAACAGGATGCGAGAAGATTTGGAACGGGAGCATCTCGAGTGGCCCAGGATATAGGTAAATGTGATCTCACATGATACGGAGGCAGCAGTGTTGCCACACTCAGAATTCTAGCGCCATAGAGTGGGCATGTGGTTTGATCAACATGGCCATGCGGCACATCATGGACTCCATCAGGGGTCAACAGTTGCAGCATGTCTGGACTGTGGAAAACATTCCACAGCTATATGCCAAAGACTGGGTGCACCTATCAGACTTAGGGAATGACAGATTTTTGGCTGCCTTACGGTGTGGCTTGGAGGAAGCACTGGAGTGATGTTTGGTGGGGGATGAGTGTCCTAAACATTGGGGTGCTCATCATGTGGTGGCATGGTGGTTACGCAGTATTGTACAGGGGGGTTAGCAGGGATGTTGCTCCTTTTCAGGCAGACCCTGAGGCTGAGGAGAGGTGAGGCCTTGGTGGCTGGTACCAGAGGGGTGCCAGCCATAAGCAAAGGGGAACTCTCTGACATAGATCACCAGTCAGCAGTGCCCAAAACAAGGAGGCACTCTAGAGACTGGCCCGTTAAGTGTCACCCCATATGCCCCAGTGGCCTACGGGCTTTGCACGGTGGTAATCAGTATGTATAGGCCCCCCAAAGGGGAGGGAGGGCCTATACACTTTATTTAAATAAATTGGTTAAGAGCTACTGACGCCTCAAAAAAAAAAGATTTAAAAAACATAATAATTAGGTACAATTCTTCTCGCATTCCATTTATATTTTATATATTTCCCCTCCCCACAATTTATTACTAAGGAAATGTGCATGAATATATGATCTTTGTCTCTTAGAGTTTATTTTGAGTTGATCTGCCTCTATAGCTTAGTCCCTACTCCAAGTCATAATCCTCTGTTGTGACATCACAGTCTGTTGCCATGGGAGTAAATGTGAGGTCACAAGCAGTGCTCTATGACTTCAGGTAGGAAGAAAGCAGCACGATTAGATGAACTCTTCAGGAGCAGAAATCCTGTTTTCATACAAATGACTTCAGTAATAAATAATGGGGAGGAGAAATACTGAACTAATTGGAAATACAAGCTGGACTGTGTCTAAATATTATGTTTTGTTAAAGTTAAACTGAACGTGTCACCAGCTCTTTAATTCATTAGCTACGACTAGCCTGCTGTGCACGTCACGCCAATATGGTTCATATTAATATATGATGATATTAACAATCAGTCTACCAATTAATTTCTAATTAACTCATATGAATAAACACATGGCGGTGGACTTTTCCTCCAAGCATGTAGCTTGTCTCGTTTTTCCGGGTGAAGGAACAGGTTGTGACTTATAAGGCAGTGATGGGACAGCATGTTGCTGCCATTAGGAGCTCAAGAAGATTCAAAGCATGCAGAGAGAGGTTAGACACAGAGAGTAACAGCGAGAGAGAGAGACAGTGATTAAAGAGACAGATTATAGAGAGGATAAACACAGGGAGGTTTAGTGACATGCCCAGAATCACAAAGTGTTGTTTGTAGGACTTAGGTCTTGATCCACAGATTCACACCACTGCCCTCGAATAGTTTCCCTACAACTCTTAAAAACTGCTTCACCATAGGTTAACAAACCGATACCAAATAACCATTGCAGTGATTGTTTTTATGTTCTAGAGTCATAAATCAGAGAAAATGATTCATAACCACAAGCCCTTATACAGAACTCTTTATTAGAATGCTTATGTATATAATATTTTTCTTTCTTCCTATCAGCGTAATCAGACTTCTGTATTTAGTAGTTTTTTTTGTCTTTGCTAGAATGTTAACATAATCAAATAGTGTCTAACTGTATTGTACCTATGTCTAATTGTAAAAATGACATATTGCATTTACCTGTACCTGTTTTAGTATTTAAACATTTAATAAAATATGTTATGCAGAATACCCTGCTTCTTAACGTGCTACTGTGTTAAGGGAGGCTGGGGCTGTTTGCCTGAGTGCAGGAAATTAAAAGTAAAGTGCACCTAAAGATGTCCAAGGTACAAATCAACAGGCAGCTTTGTTTTGTCACAGTATCTGCAATATTTTCATTTTTAGTAGGTTACTGCATATGTAATGTGTGCCTTAGGGATGCTTTGCCTCATTGCTATCAGACAGGTGGACGGGGGAGCTAATAAATGCAGCAAAAATGTTTCAGTCACAAAATGTCCATGAACACCCTAATTCCCGACACTCAGCATTATATATGGGACAGCAGCCCTGCTGAAAAGAGTAACAGCACGTGTCACTATCTATCGCCATCAGATTGCAAAACTAATTTGAAAAGATTAATGTATTCCATTCCTGTTAGCCTGAATCAGATACCGCTGTGTCTACAGCAGCTCAGCCTCCTGATTATTGAATTTTTATGGCCTGTAATTAATTGCTGAATCCCTGTTTTGTTCTATTTCTTTTTCTTTGACATTTTAATTTCAACAAAAAGCAGCGGTCTCCATGCAGCCCTTCTCAGGAAATCCTAATGGCCTATAAAACAAAATGACTTATAGATATGGCACCCCACTTCAGTTGGCCAGCGATTGTTCGAAACCTTGCTGATCATGTGGAATTTAATTTTTTTCCCCTTCCTGTTCTCATTTCTTGTCTATTAAATGGCAACCTTGGTGTTCTAACAAATGAGTCTAACCATGTGTCATTTGCTGCCTGTGAGCCAAGATGCTATTCTGTGATGTGTGCGAACTTGCTACTGATTACAGAGAGGATATCAGGTTGGATGAGCTCCGAACCTCCTGCTGTAAAAGGACCTTATCAGAACCCATTTCACAGGCACTGATGAGGTTCTAATAATTTCTGAAACAGAGATTTAGGAGCTTAAAGAGTGGATGCCATATTTTAAGATGCTAAGGGGGTATGACTAAGTGTCACAGTGTGACACTGGAGACTTTGCACCTTACTGTGCCATGAAAAATGGCATCATATGTTTTTCCTGCACAGTTGTAAAACACACTGAGACCATGTGGGGAAGGAAGTTGCCATGACAGTGGCACATAAGGCCATTCACAAAGTGCGACACCCCTCACAAAGTCAGTTATAGATTTATGCCGCACCGCCTGCCTTTAGAAGAAACCAATGAAAAATGTCCACTTTCTATCGCTAGCAACCAGCATCTCACAAGCTGCCAGGTGCTTCCCTAGCTCTCTTTATGCTAACATGTTCTGCCACCCTCTGCCATTGGTCGGCAGGACATATTAGCATAAATTGAGCTAGGAACACTCACAACTGCTTGTGAGATGGTGGTTGCCAGCAACAGAAAACAGAATTTGCAAGTCATTGTTAAACAGATTAAAAAAATAATTTAGAGATAATTTTAAACAGTTTAATTACTGGCTGAAAACACTAATTGGGCATTTTTGTAGTGGCTGGAGAAAACTTTGCCTTTTCCAGTGTTTTCCCTTAAGAACTATAAAAGGCAGAGGGTGGATAGTGCCACTTTTCTGTAGCTGACCAATGAGGAACCAGCAGGATGAACATTGCTGTGAGACCAAACAGAAGGCCTTACCTTGCAGGGGAATGAGGCTAGGGAGGCGGTTCCACTGGATGCTATGGTGTGCAGGAGGCATGGGGAGCAGGTGGAGGGAGGGCACTGGACTTGCAAGTAGAGGAACTGCACAACGAATCCATAAACACAACAGCAGTCCAGAAACTGGCCTAAAGGTATGGTGATGAGGCACATCTGTCAGTACCATGGGAATCCTTAGGTTAGCTGGATGGCCAACTAAGTGTCATTCGGCAGGCACACTGACATGTAGCGACTCCTGTTGTGTGCACCACCTGCACTCAGTAGAATCTGGATAACACATTGGCATTGCAACATAGTTGTAGGGGAGAGGGGCTCCCACCACCCCTTGTGATCATGCAGTTTCTTTAGGTATAGCCCCAAAGGGTGGTGTCACAATGGGGTGGCTCTTTGCCCCCCTTCACATTGCCTCACTTCAAGTCTCCAACTGCTGCCCCAAGGAGTTAATCCAGTATGCAATTTCATAAATAGTCTCTTTTTTCTGTTATAAATAACAGGACCAGATGGGTTGCATCTGAGGATACCTGGGAATGAGCAGCAGAACTGGCTGAACCACTGGCTGGGCTGTTCAACAGCTCACTTAGGTCCCAAGAAGTTTCAAAGGTTTGGGGAATGGCAGACGCTGTACCACTACATAATGGCAGGGGTTGGGAGCAACCTATAGGCCTGTCAGTCTGACCTCCATCATGGGGAAGCTGATGGAATCACTAATCAAAGAGGACCTCATGGACTACCTAGAGAGCAACAGGCTCCCAGATAATAAACAACACAGTTTCATGGCAGGAAGGTCTCATCAGACTAACCCGATTTTTTTCTTTGACTGGGTGACCATGTTAACTGGAGCACATTTTCTGCAGCCACATCCAAGAGCAGGGCCATTTTTGATGCCCTACAGGTGGCAGGCCTCAGACAGCTAGTTTCAGAACCCACTCATGAGGGAGCAATCTTAGACCTCATACTCTCAAACGGGGGCAGTGAGAGGATCTCAGATCTAGAAGTGGGTTGCCATCTGGGAACAAGTGACCATCAAACAGTGTGGTTCACGTTAAACTCAGCTGCCAAGTCAAGCCATACAAAAGTGAGGGTACTGGACTTTAGGAGGGTTGACTTTGGCAAGATGGGAGAGTGCCTCAGAAAAGCACTAGCAAACAGACTAGAAGGAGGTGTAGAGCAACTGCCATCACAGAGGCAACAAGCCTTTGTGTGAAGCAAATAAACAAACCAAAATGAAAGAAAAAGCCACTATGGTTCTCAAAAGAGGTGACTGTGAAAGTCAGGAAGAAAAAGATAGCATTCTGTAAGCATAAGGAAACACAGAAGGAGCAGGACAGAGAGCTGTACCAGTAAAGGCAGAAGGAAGCAGGGAGGGAAGTCAGAATAGCAAAGGCCCAAACTGAGGAAAAGATAGCCAACTCAGTTAAGAAGGGGGATAAAACATTTTAAAGGTACATCAGCACGTAGAAAGACAAAGGGAGAGATAGTGAGGCTGAATAGAATGAACAGTGGGTGGGCAGAGGGGGACAGTGAAAAGCAGGGATACTGAACGAATATTTCTGCTCAGTATTCACAAAAGAGGAGGGGGAAGTGCCTAATCCAATTAACAGAAGCACTCTTGATGGGGGGGGGTCGATCCCCGTCCTTTCATAGAAGAAAGGGTTCTGCAAGAACTTCTAAAACTGAAGGTGGACAAAGCAATGGGGCCTGATGGAATTCACCCAGAATTCTAAAAAGAATTAAGGGGAACTAGTGAAACCACTGGCTACTCTTTTAATAAATCATGGGAGGATGGTGTGGTAACCGAGGACTGGAGGAAGGCGGATGTGATTCCCTTCCAAAGTGGGACCAAGACAGAGGCAGAAAACTATAGACCTGTCAGTCTGACCTCTGTGGTAGGGAAAGTGATGGAGTCACTTCTGAAGGAAAGAATAGTTGAGTACCTAGAGGCCAGTGGGCACAGGACCCAAGGTAGCATGGGTTCACAGCGGAAGGTCATGTCAGACAGATCTAATAGATTTCTTTGACTGGGTGACCAAAGTATTAGACCAGGGAGGGCTGTAGACATGGCCTACCTAGACTTTAGCAAAGCATTTGACACAGTCCCACACAAAGATTAATAGTCAAATTAACCGCCTGGGAGTGGGTCCCAGGGTGGTAGCCTGGGTAAAACATTGGCTAGACAACAGGACACAGAAAGTAATTGTAAATGGAGTCCACTCTGAAGAAAGAGGGGTTACTAGTGGGGTACCGCAGGGTTCAGTATTGGGTCCAGTCCTTTTTAATGTCTTCATAAGTGACATTGCAGAGGACTGAAGGAAAAGTATGCCTCTTTGCAGATGACACAAAGATCTGCAACAGGGTTGATACACAAGGAGGCATGGAAATGATGAGAAGGGACTTGGCAAGGTTGGAGGAATGGTCAGAAGTATGGCAGCTAGGATTCAATGCAAAGAAGTGCAAAATAATGCACCTTGGAAACAAAAACCCAGGAGAAGAGTACACAATAACAGGGGAGGTACTAACAACAACAAACATGGAACGGGACTTGGGGGTAGTCATATCGGATGATCTAAAGGTGGGTAAGCAATGTGAGAAGTCAGTAAGGATAGCTAGGGGGATACTGGGATGCATAGGAAGGGGCATCACAAGTAGAAAAAGGGAAGTGGTTATCCCTCTGTACAGACAGTTGGTGAGACCCCATCTGGAGTACTGTGTGCAGTTTTGGAGACCTCATCTATGCAAGGACATAGACAGGATGGAAGCAGTCCAGAGGATGGCAACTAAAATGGTGCAGGGTCTGCATCAGAAATCATATGAAGAGAGACTGAGACAGCTTAATATGTATACCCTTGATGAAAGGAGGGACAGGGGGTACATGACAGAAACGTTCAAGTACCTCAAAGGAATCAACAAAGTCCAGGAGGGTAGCATCTTTCAGAAAAAGAGATGTGTAAGAACAAGGAGACACAATAAAGATAGAGGGGGGATGGCTCAGGGGTAATGTGAGGAAATCTTTTTTCATGGAGAGAGTGGTGGATGCGTGGAACTGCCTTTCTGGGGAGGCTGTTGGGGCTAAAACAGTGGGGAAATTCAAACATGCATGGGACAGACACAAGGCAATTGTAGTGGGGTGGTGGCAGGAACTAGCTGTTGGTTAACTAGAATCTGTAGCTTATCCAGTAGGTAGGGAAATGGGCAGACTGGGTGGGCCAAGTGGTCCTTATCTGACGTCAAAGTCTGTTTCTATGTAAATACAAACAGGGAGAGAACTGACACAGCAATTATGACAAAGTGAAGCAAATACAAACAGAAGGAGAGAACAGACACAGCAATTATAACAAAGTCAGGTAAATACAGAGGGAGAGAACAGAAACAGCAATTATAACAAAGTCAGGTAAATACAAACAGAGGGAGATAACAGACACAGCAATTACAGTATAACAAAGTGAAGCAAATACAGAGGGAGAGAACAGACACAGCAATTATAACAAAGTCAGGTAAATACAAATGGAGAAAACAGACATCACACCACAATTGTAACAAAGTCAAGCAAATACAAACAGAGGGAGAGAACAGACACAGCAATATAACAAAGTCAGGTAAATACAAATAGAGGGAGAGAACAGAAACAGTAATTATAACAAAGTCAGGTAAATAAAAACAGAGGGAGAGAACAGACACATCAATTATAACAAAGTCAGGTAAATACAAACAGAGGGAGAGAACAGACAGCAATTATAACAAAGTCAGGTAAACAAAAACAGAGGGAGAGAACAGACACAGCAATTATAACAAAGTCAGGTAAATACAAACAGAGGGAGAGAACAGACAGCAATTATAACAAAGTCAGTTAAATACAAACAGAGGGAGAGAACAGACACAGCAATTATGACAAAGTCAGGTAAATACAAACAGAGGGAGAGAACAGACACAGACATTATAACAAAGTCAGGTAAATACAAACAGAGGGAGAGAACAAACACAGCATTTATAACACAGTCAAGTGCCATGGAGTGAGAACAGGATCAAATTCATCCAGTAACTACAGCAAATCATCAATAACAAGCAGGGTAGGCAGGTCAACAAATCATGTGTCAGAAGGAAGAGACTAAGAAGTCATCGGGGAAAGCGGGCTGAGGTTGAGGGACTGGGGAGAAGGCAGTGCAGGAGCAAGGGCGAGAAGGAATGTATTGAAGCAGATGCTTTAGTGCTGGAAGTGAGGGTGAATGACAAGTGGTTGGGGAGAGCTGATTCCAGAGGGTGGGGACTCTGTAGGAGAAAGCTGACAGACCAGATGTTGAGCATGGGTGAGGCACAGAGAGAGAGAGAGAGAGAGAGAGAGCAGGGAGTCCCTGGAGTGCAGCAGGTAGGAGGAGGTGGCTGCTGGGGAAAGGAGGGAAGAGAGATAGGAGAGGAGGGGCACAAACTAGTACTTGGTTATTAAAGCCAAGCAATGGGTAAGGCCACAATGTGGTAGAGGTGTAATAGTGAGGGAGGAGTAAAGACAGCAGTGATGTGTGCAGCGGTGGGGAGGAGAGTTAGAAGCGAAGTGGCAGAAGTAGTTCAGGAGAGTATCAAGCCTGGACAAGGACGTGGTGGGGGCAGTACCGTAGACTATGTCAGTGTAGTCAAAATTACTGGGAGAATCATGTTCTTGACTAGCTCATGACGGTTAGTGAGGGGAAGGCTGTCTCTATTTTGGTACAATAATAGCTGCAAGTTAAGGTCTTGTCACTGCTTTTGTGAATTGGGGTCACCACTGCAGCTTTCCATTTTAGGGGGAACTGAGAAAGCATAAGAGAACAGTTTAGGATTTTGGTGAGTGGGGTCATGACTTCTTCAGTAGTTAGGGCGAGCAGTTTCAGATCAAGGGTATTACCACCAAATCTGGATTTTCCTAGAACTTTTAGTAGGTGTTTTTTTTCTCTAGACTCTCAGAAATTGCTTTAAAGTAGGACAGTGGGAGTCCCTGCCTCCTTCCTGGCTTATCAGTGGATATGGTATCGGGCCGGGAGCAAAGAAGTTTGAGGGTAGCATGTGACTAAGGTCCATGAAGATAGAGTTAAAGGTATTGGCCATGGTAGCTTGGTCCAAGGTGGAGGTGCCATCAATGTTAAGCATTGTGGGTGCCCCTTTTGGGTCTTTCCCTGTTATTTCAGAGAGGTTGCTCCAGAATTTCTTTACATCTTTCCATGTGCTGGCCAGGGCACTCTTATAACAGTTGGCTTTCTCGAGGGGAATAGTTCTAGTGCAGGCATTTCTTACTGTTTTGTAAGCCTGGGTGCCAGAGGCCTTGGCTCGATACCAGAAGTGGTCTCAGTACTTCATTAGCTTAAGAAGATCTGGAGTGATCCATGGGTTGGAGACACCCTTGATCTTATGCTTTTGTATGGGGCATGAGCATCACAGGCAGAGTTGAAACTGGAGATAAAATTCCCAAATGCAGTATCCACATCAGGGGCTGTGTCAATTGGTGTCCAGTTGTGTTCCCGAAGGAGAGTTTTGAGGGATTCTACCCAACCAATATACGTCTGTTGATGGTTTTTGGAGGTGGGTTGGTGAATTTGTTAGTCCAAGTGCAGAGGGCTGGGGAATGCTCACTTAGGGAGTCAGGGAGAACTTCTTTTTTTATGATGTGATCCGGGCAGTTAGTAAGCACCCAATTTAGTAGTGCGCTAGTGCCTGTTCTATAGTTCACCCTGGTGGGTGATTGTACCATTTGCGAGAAATTGGCTGCAGAAAGAGCGTCCTTATAGCTATTCACTTTGGGGGCCAGCCAGCTGATGTGGAAATTCCCAAGCATGATTAATTCCATGTTTTGATTAAGGAGGTTTATGCAGTCAAAGAGGGATTAAAGACCCTGTTTAGTCAGCTTGGGTAACATCTAGACTTAGGCCATAGTTAAGACCTTGTTGTGTGCTCCGAGCAGTACCTTGGTGGCAAGAACCTGAATGTCGTTCCCCGAGAAGGGTGTGGACAGAATGTCCTGTAAGGGACTCTTTTTCGTAAAGTGCACAGCCCCCTCCTTTGTTGAATTTCCTGTCCTGCCTGTAAACAGCATAACCAGGAACAGAAATCACAGAGTCAGGGATCTTTGGGGACAGCCATGTCTCAATCACCGCTAGGATGTCTGGGTTGTGCTGGGAGACCCAGGCAGTGAGGATATAGAGTTTAGTGATGAGGCTTGTGACAGAATGACCCGTCATAGTGGACGCCACTGGGATAAACTGGAACCCCTTCCCCAAGCAGTTTATATGTTTTGTATAATGTCCAACTTGCTGCTTGGCTGGTTATAACAAAACTAAGAGTACAGTTACAAAATGAGAGGGCAGTTTTCATTTAAGAATAACAAAAGTTTGTTTCTTCTTTTTCTAGATGTTAGCAGCCCTCTTCTAAGATATATTTTGCAGCAGACAGCATGAGGTAATTTGACACTGCAGGAGAGTTTAAAAGAGCACAGAATATTCTGACCTCGGCTCTGACCTTTAACAATGTTGTAAACAAGTTATGTAATGTTCTCTAGGTGCCAAATAACTCTCTGTGGTGCAACAGTGGCCCCTAGTGGCTAGTTTTATGTTATGTCTGCTGCTAATCAAAAGGCAGGGGAAATTATTTTTCCAACTTCTAGTGAGCTTATAAAAAGCTCTACCTCAGTGCTGAGATAGGAGAGAGATAGGGTGGTCAGTTGAATACTGACTGAGGAAGGTGGAAGACCTCCTGGTGGTGTGTGCTTTCTCACTGATTGATTTATGCTAGGCTGAAGAAAAGCCTTGGAAACTGTTTAAGCTAAGCAGTTGTCTGACTTACCATTTTGCTTTCTGTATATTTTACTTGATAAAAATAAAATAATAAATGCAACTGTGTGTTTTTTATACACCTGAGTTGTGGTCTGCCTGAAATTGTGTTATCCTAAACCCACGCCCGGTGACATATGGTGTCTGGTCCATCTGTTATCCCACAACCCCTTCAGAAGGCTGCAGATGTTTATTCTGGCCAAGGAGAGCATCCCAGTCTTGCAGGTACCCCTAGAGCCAAGCAGTGGGGGGCCAGGATTGGGGTGAATGTTGACAGAAATGAGCAGCAACAACAAAATTAGGTGTTTTAAGAAATCTTTGAGGAGATACCTGCTTGGCAGCAGGGTCCATTTATTAGCGGGGCAGTTCACAATAGATTGTTTAGTAGAGTAGTAACCAGTTAATAGGAGCGATGAGCTAAGAAGGAAGGGAGTATAAGTAGTGGGTGGGAGATAAAAACAGAAATTAAGGGGTTTGGGTGAGAGGCGACAAGCAAGAATCTGGGTGTAGTGGCTTGTGGACGTCCCATATAAGGACTATGTAAATTAATTTACAAAGACTGGAGACAGGTTATGTACAGGTTGACCTTCCCAGTCAGTATGTGAAAGTAGGGTATGTAAGGTAAGCAAACTTGGCAGGATGCAGATTGGTCCCATTATGGAACCTAAGCATAATCAAAGTAGCAGAGCACAGGATCACTGTGGAAAAGGCCGATGGCACATTCATAAGGTAGAAAAAAAAATGGGCAGACTGGATGGGCCTTGCAGTCCTTATTTGCCGTCAACTTCTATGTTTCTTTGTTTCCTTTAAGAAATGGGGCATGCAGCCGATGTTGATGAAGGAAGAAAAGAAGGTGGGAATTAGCTGGATTTAAAGAGGTCGGGCCGGGGGCCGGGTGGGACAAAACCAGCTTGAAATGCAGAATAGAGAGGAAACAGAGAGAAAAAGCAGGGTCCGAGGCCAGCGAGGCATGTCCAATCAGATTATGGCAGTTCCAGCAAGCAGCTAGTCAGGGAAATCTAGCTGAAAGGCACCTAGACTAAAAAAAGAAATTTAACAAGCAGAGATGGTCTGTACCTTCAGAGGGCTTCCTGGGGAGGCAGCAGAGGTAGCTTTCTGTAGATTTCTGTAGATTTTTTTTTAACTTGGCTATTACACCTTTGTCCATCATTTGCATTTATGCTGCTGTGTTTGCAGAGAGATGCAGGACTTATTTTACCATCATGGCTTTGCATTTCCTTGGCACTGGGTGGACAGGACATGGATCCAGGAGCAGAAACACTTTAGGTTCCATTGCTTTGGAATGTAAAACCTTCTAACTGATGGTACAAAGGTTTTATAGGACCACCACTCACAAAAAATGTCTGGCATCATTCACATGTTGTTGCTGTTTTTGTACAATAGGGGCAAAGCATCTCTGTTTACATGGTGGAAATGGCGTGGATTGGTGAACCGTCCTATACAGAGTGGCTTCAGTTTGTGTCACCTGTGGCATTAGTGCAAACCAGTAGGATATGATGGTCTTTAAAAATGTTATCATTTGTAGAGAAGCATCTTCTTCAGCAAGGGAATGATCTGGCAGACATTTCTAAAAGAGGCCTGTCTCATCAGCGTTATAGATTTGGTCTGCCTCCTGCCCACAGGCATTGAAGATTTGTGCTAATTTTGATATGAACTTGCTGGCTGCTACCTCATCAGCCAACCACTACCCCCCCCCACAATCATTTACTAGCAGATTCCATTATACCACCGGAATCTACAAAGTCACCCTGGAGAGCACTTGAATGAGCACTCTGGACCATTGATTTGGCATGCAAATGATTCAGCCTTCTCTTGCAAAATCACCCCACACAGGGAACACTGGCAACTCTTTGGGTCTCAAACCATGGCTGGATGACACTGTCAACCTGTACATTGCTTGCCAAGCATAGCTTTTTCCTCTAGAGGCCTGTTTTTTCAGTGCAGTTAGCTGCAAAGGTGCATGTGGACTGTTCATTTTTACATTGCTTGCACTTGCGCAGGAAACATTTTGCTACAGAGAATAGCATTTCAGAGGTGTGTCACTGGCTAACCCAATGCAGGTCAAACTGCATTGGGTTCATCTTTGACAGGTCAATGATCATGCAAGCTAAGTATGGCAGTGGTTCACAATATATGGTTGGAAACTTAGCATAGTTGAAACAAATGAAGCGCTCCAATGAAAGAGCACTTTGTCCATTTCATTTGCATAATGCCGGTCAGCAAACAGCTGAATCCCCTTCTCTCTGTTCTCCCCTCTCCTTCTGGCTGCGATATCAGAAAGACTTATCTTAAACCAAAAAGAGGAAAGGAAGCCAACAGCAGAGACAGAGAGTATGGTTGTGTGCACTGGTGCAACCCACACATTCTGCTGTTTCAAACCTAACCCGCCTGGCTGTAAGGCCCCTCCTCATCTCACTGATAAATATTTGCCCCCACGACCATGATCTGCAGTAAAACTATTCATAAGCTGGGAACTGATACCTCTCTTGCCTGCACTAGTTAGCACTGAGTTTGACTTGCATGCCTAGGTGTGGGATTTTCCCGATGCACTGTAAGAAGACACTGATATTTTCGCTTCTGCCTTTTCTTATATTCAGATCTCTGTCCGATATATCATTGCGTATTTTTAAAGACTTTGACTGCCTGGTCACCTGAAGATTTCCTGGAACACTGTTAACAGTTATTTTCGAGTGATCTGCTGTCTGGAAGTGCATCATCTGTTAACAAGCCCCGTAGATCTCCAAGTATGGGAGCATACGGTACATTGTGCTATGGTGTGGGCTCTCTCCCTTACCAACACACATACATTATCATCAAAGCTCCATTTCCTGGTCTCAGTGGTTAGATCCCCACACACCCACACCATGGATCTCTGAGTACCGGCACATACGGGCAGTTGTGATGCGCACACATTGTAAGCAACACATATAGAAGTAAGCAGTAACACAACAGTGACAAGACAAATTACCATACTGTGAAACAGAAATGCCTCTGCCTCTGTCATTCACAGAACTTGCTTACAGTGTCTCTCTCTCTCTCGGGCTGCTGTCTGTCTCCGTATACATAGTGTACCTGCTCCACTACAGAATGCTGCTCACTGTTGCAGGGGGGCTAGTGACAGCGACACGTGAAGAGAACAAGCGCGACAGAGTCTGAGCAAGCAAGGTGTGTAATGGGGAGAGAGAGACCATTCTGGTGACATTCCCGTTAGTCCCCCTCATGTCTGCTGTACATTTGCACTTCTCCCCAGTTACCCATTTTGAGTCCTGAGCAGCACAGAGAAAGGGTGACAGTGAGTGTGAGAAAGAGACAGTGCGAGAGAGCACGGCCGAGGGAACAAGTCACAGGGCAGCAGTGTCAATGGGGCAAGTTTACATCACTGCACTCCTGAAGCCCTTGAGAGACAGTGACAGAGAGACTCCCTTCCCCCCAGGTCCCCCTGATGATACAGTGTCCTGAGTTAAGGATCAGTAGCAGCATATGGGCGCATGACGCAGAGTCAGAGAGAGCAGGTCACATTGGTCATGTAAGCGACCGACAGTCTCTACATAGAAAGCAGGAACAGCAGGGGTGTGAGACAGAGCAGGTGACAGAGGTCCTGTCATCGAGTGGCACATTTCATTTATTCGTCCTGCCCTGTCTCTCCTGTCAGTGTCACTCTCTGTGCAAGTGAAAGTGCAGATGACAGACAGACAGTGAGCACTGTGCCTGCATGACAGAGTGAGAGAAAGAGAGGAAACAGGTCATAGCGTTCGTCTGACAGCGTGACCACATTTCATTCAGCAGTGTGCTGTATAGTCAGTATTGTGTGACATATATCTGGGATGCAAAACAGTGCAGTTTCCTACATGTTGTCTTCCTTCACAGTACTTCCACAGACAGTGCAGTTCCTTACTTGCTGTCTGCCTTCACAGCAGAAGCACACACAGTTCAGTTCCATACACTCTGTGTGTCTTCACAGCATTTCCACAGCGGCAGTACTTGATGTGTTAGACGCCCACCTGATGAATCTTACAGTTTTTAGCATGTAGCAATGGTTTTCTCTCCCAAATCCTCTTGAAAGTGTATCTGTGCAGTGCAGAAGGCATTATTTGTTAGAGACTATTTTGTAAGGTGGCAGGATACATGACCTTTCTTGCTGTTTAAACAGCAAAAAAAAACACCTTTCTTGTCATTTTCTTGTTTGTTTAAACATAACCCATGTTATACATATAATAACCCATGATAGAATTGTGTGGTTATTGAGGATTAATCACCTCTGGTGCTGTGAGGCACTTGAACTGTGTCCTTGTGCATCACAACACCCGGGTGTTGATTAATCCCCAATAACCACACATCCTGTTTGGGTTATTATTTACATAGTACTTTGTTCACTGTTTCCATGTTGCATCCGAACATGCAGTCAGTTGTAGGATAGCAAACTACTTTTGTGCCTTTTCCCCTAACTTTTTTGCAGCTGCACACAGCAGTATGATACTGTGGACAGGCACTAAACAATGTTTACATATCGCAAGTCACCATATTCCCTTCAGCTTGATTTATTTGTTATAGTTTCGGTTTCCCCACAGGGTTCTGTACACTGATGTCACAAATCCCAAATCCCGATCAGCCTCCAAAGACTTGAAAGCGCTATAACAGCTTAATGACAAATGGGCCCTCTGCTGTCATATATAGTTTTAACACCACTGCTCTGTTAAACTTAAATAAAAAAAAACATTTACTGCTTTACAGTGCTGCCATGTCAGATCATCGTTCTCTGTCTCCACTTCATGCTTTTATGTTACAGGGTTGCACGCGTACCAGCTGCAGTGTAGAACAAGTAACTGAATCCCACCAAGAATAACTTTATTATTATAGACAAAACCCAAAAATCGATGTCTAGGAGTAAAGAGAACAGCGAATCCAAATGCTGAATACTTCCTCATCGGTCTGGTCCGAGTTCCTCTCACTCCCTCAACGCAACCAAAAACCAACAACTTACCCTTAGTACTGTGACTGCTCAGAGGAACTTTACAAAAAACTCCATCTCTTTTGTAAATACAAGCAAGCAATGTTTGGCATTGACAAATGCTGGTTGTTTGTGATGCACACACATGCAGTGAACATTTTGCTACGAGTGTAGATTTGGAGAGGTGTGACACTGTCAGTTCCATGTAGAGTGGTCTGCAAGGGGCTTTCCCATTTCACACCTGTCATCAGCCAGGCTGATAATGACACTGTTCTTGCTTGCTGGGCAGAAGCTTCATGTAGTTCAAAGGAAAGAGCTGATCCAATCATAGGTCGGCTCTTTCCTTTGATCTACATAACCCCAGCAAGCAAGCACAACTGATCCGTCATGATCAGCCTTCTGAAAACCATCCCTCATAGGTTGAATTACACCCTACAAAAAAGAAATCCATCCATCGAGGTCTGTTGCTGATTCCACAGTTACTGTTCCCCTACCTGACCCTCTCATTCAGCACCTACCACCCCACACACCCCCAAGCTCAACCCATGCATGTTAATATTCTGGCATGGAGTGCCCAGTCCCCTATGCCAGCTGATATCCCCCTACCCTGCCCATTTTGCTTCTGCAACCTCGGGGAGCCCACCCCCAGAGCTGCCAAACATAACACCAACACTGCGGGTGCATAATACCCAGTTTTTCCACCTGAAATAAAGAAAACCCTTTCTTGTAGTTTTTTTTATGTACCCCATAAAAAGGAAAACCATCCATTGATGTCTGTTGCTGCCATCGCCTTTACAATCCCCCCCCACCTGATCATCCCACTCAGCTCCCCTCCCAAGCCTATACTTACCTACAGGGGGGTCCAACACCGTAATCCTTTCTGGACCACAGACACATCTTCACTCTTCAATGCAGGTCCATGAACTGAGGAGAAGACCTCCCCTGTGAACCCATGTTACCTTGGATTCTGTAATCCACTGGTTGCAAGGTATTTCTCAATTCTTTCCTTCAGTAATGATTCCATTACTTTACCTACTACCAAAGTCAGGCTGACAGGTCTGTGATTTCCTGCCTCCTCCCTATTTCCACTTTTGTGTAGTGGGCACCACATCTGCCCTCCTCTAGTCCCCCAGAACCTCCCCTGTTTCTAGTGATAGGTTGGACAGAGTGGTCAGAGGTGCAGCCAGCACCTCCTGAGCTCCTCCTTGAGCTCCCTCAGTACCCTAGGGTGCACCCCGTCCAGTCCTATTGCCTTGTCTACTTTTAACTGTGCTAGTTCCTTGAAGACTCTCTCCTCTGTAAAGGACTAGTGTCCACCTACCTCCCTTCCTTTAATGCCCTTGCCCCTTATCTTTGGCCTGTCATCTACCCCTTCCTCTGTAAATACTGAACAAAAGTAATCCCCCGTTCCCCTTTTAGCCTTACTAGCCCTCCTTTGGTCTTTTTTTTTCATTTATATATCTAAAGAATGTGTTATCCCCTTTTTTACTGGTTGAGCAATATTCTCCTCCATTTGTGTCTTTGTACTCCAAATTGCTCTCCTGCCACTCTTTGTTTCTCCTGGTAACTCTCCCTATCCTCGTCCTTCTGTGTCCTTCTTGTACCTTCTAAATGCTAGGTTTTTTGCCCTTACTTTCTGTGCTACTTCTCTAAAGAACCATAGTGGTATGTTTTTTTCTCTTGCCCTTGTTAACCTGCCTGACACAGAAATGTGTTGCCTTTTCAATGATCCCTTTATTTTTGCACATTGTTCCTCGACTCCCTCCAGTTTCCCTATCCCTGCTAGGGTGTCCCCGAGGCATTCTCCCATTTTCTTAAAATTGGCCCTCCTGAAGTTCAGGACCCTTGTCTTAGTGTGGCTGTATTCTGACCCAGTTTTTATATTGAGCCTCACCATATGGTGATCACTGGTCCCCAGGTGGCCACCCACTCTGGCGTCAGCAACACTGTCCCCATTTGTCAGTACCAGGTCCAGTATCCCTTCTCCCCCACAAGTGGGTTCTTTAACTAGCTGCCTGAGGAATGCCCTTTGCAGGGAGTCCAGGATGTCACTACTTCTGACTGTTGCTGCAGTTGGTAGGCTCCAATTCACATCTGGTAGCTTGAAGTCCCCTACCAGCAACACCTTCCCTTTGCATGCCATCCTTTGGGTTGCTTCCACCATATCTTTAGTCACCCATCCCCCTGTGCTGGAGGTCTGTAGATCTCTCCTGTGTGAATAGCGACCCCCCTACATGTCTCCAGGATGACCCGCAGTACCTCAGCTCCTGCCTGTGCTCCCTGTATTTCTGTAGTTTTTATGTTGTCCCTAACATAAAGAGTCACTCCTTTCCCTTTTTTTACCTACTCGGTCTTTTCTGAACAGAGTATACCCTGGTATGGCTACATCCCAGTCCTTGTTTGCATTGCACCAGGACTCGATAATTGCCACTATGTCCAGGTCCATATCTGCCATGGTGGCCTCTAGGTCTGCAATCTTATTGCCCAGATTTTGAACATTTGCACACGTGGCTCTTCAGATTGTCCTGCCAACCCCCCATTTCCCATTTTGATCTTCCTTACTTCCTCCACTATTATTTTTACTATCTCTCTTTCCTTTTACCCCTTAGATTCCTTTGTTATTTGTTTCTTTTTGTAGGATTTCTCTCCTTCAGGATTCCCATTGCTGACCTCGTGAGCCTGTGGGAGCGGTAGTTTAAGTCTCCCTGTCTTATTCCACCCTCCGCGGCTACTTTAAATGATTGTCAATGTAGCATTTAAATTGTTCACTGAGGAACATGGTTCCACTCGTGGATGGATGCAGGCCACCACCCCTGTACAGGCCCTTATCCCTCCAGGTGGGACCTTTGTTCTCAATGAAGCTGAAACCTTCCTCTCTGAACCATGCCTTCAACCATGCATTGAAAATCCTGGTGCGGAGAATCCTATCCTCTCCCCTACCATAGACAGGTAGCATCTCCGAGAAGGTCACAGATGATGCTACTTGCATAAGACCCCTCCCCCGTTTCTTATACTCCTCCTGAACTATTCTTGGCTCATCTCTAGCCTGGCCATTTGTCCCCACATGGACAATGACATCCAGCTTTCCCTCCCTTCCTGCTGCCAAAGCTATCCTTTGGATCCTCTTTCCATCCCTGTAATTGGTGTTGCCAGGAAGGCACCTAACCTCCCTTTCCTCATCCTTATCTGTCCCCAACTCTATCCCTCTCACTGTGGAGTCCCCCAGCAGGATTTGCTGCCCCCTCCTCTGGGGTCCTCTGCCACCCCCTTGGGGTCTTCACCATGGAGGACCCCCACATCCACCCCAGTCACTACTTTGGGTGCATCTGTGGGATTTTCCCATTCAGCCAGTGTGTTTTGTAGTGGTACCAGATTGGCAGATGTACATATGCTCCACCACACTAATCCTGCCCGAGCCCACTGTTGTCAAGCCACTTCTCCTTCTGGGCAACCTCCAAAGTAGCAGTGGTGGACTCGGTGGTCCCTGGATGGGGCAGTAGGTCCTCTGAACATAAGCCAACTTGGCCTTGAGTCTGGCAACCTCCTCCCTCAGCACAGAGAGTTGCATACAGATGGGGCAGCAATGTAGTCTCCAGAAATTCGACCTCCCCACAGCCATAGCACTGCACCACTCCCAGCATAACTATGTCCTCCTTTGCCTATTTTTCTGTTTTGTCTCCTTTAGCCCCTATTTACCCCTTGCCCAACTATTGCTTGACCCTAACTCACCTCTACCCTGCCCATTTTGGTTTTGTTCACTCTAAACTCTTAATTACTCCTGCGCTAGACAGGATAATTTACAGTACCTATACCCACACTGTTTCTAGACCCTAACATGCCAGAAAATAATAAAGACACTATTTCACCAAGTTTCCCCACAACTTACCCCACCTATGTTGTCTCAAAAAAAGCCTATTTAATTTCTGTACATGACCAAAACACACAGACTCTGCTTCTGGGGTCTCCTTCCATCCTTGGAAAGATTGACAAAATTTGCCATGAGAAGAAATCCAAGCGCTGCAAGAATTACAAAATATTAAACATTTTGAAATAAAAGCTGAAAACAAGAGCAGTGAAATTGTTATTTTAGATAAACAACAATATGAGGCAGCAATGTTCTGCCAACTGGATGACAAAAGGAATTATAAAAGACTTCCAGATGACCCCACTTCTAGGCTAAAATCTAGAACTGACACATTTCTTGAAGAAAATGTCATGGCTGGACATATTTCAAAAAATAAACGTGAATTCATGTGGATAGAATTCCCCCAAATTCCAACTATATACCTTCTACCACAGGTCCTCAAGGACCAGATCATCCCCCCCCGGGAGACCCATAATTTCTGGACAGAGGTCCCTGACAGAAAAAAATGTCCATGATTGTGGATTATTTTCTAAGACGGTTGATACATTTACAGCCATCTTATGTCAGGAACTACACGTGTATTCTGTCCAAACTTAAGGGGGTTGTCTGGTCCTCTAGAGATATATATGGCTTTTGGTGGAAGTAGTAAGTTTATATACAAGTATCCACCATGATTTGGGGTTGTTAGCCCTGGAGTCTCCATAATCTTACTAACAATCCAAAAGCAGCAAATTTCCCCAAAGATTATATATTACAAGCAGTTGAAATAATTTTAACCAGCAATTTTAATTTTTTATTTTTGATGGGATGTTTTACTTGCAAACCTTTGGCAATGCCATGGGGACCACAATGGCAACCTCCTTCATGAACCTGTTCTTGGCTTGGTGAGAGGACACCATCATGTTCAGCCATTGCAAGAATCCATTCCTACCACAGATTAAATATGGGGGTAGGGTTACTGATGATATATTAATTGTGTGGGAAGGAGATCTGATACTGCTTTTCTAAATTTTTTGAACAAAAATGACATAGGGTCTGAGTTTCACGTTTGACTGTAATCCTAGCAGAATTATTGTTTTAGTCATCTGTTTCTCCTTTTAGGAGGGTGAACCCATACAGCCTGAAGCTTTTAGAAAACCATTTTCTGGTAATACACTTCATGAAAGGGACCCCCCTTGGACACTTTATTTCTTTCTGATGTAATTGTTCTACTCTGGTAAGTTTTTAAACTCATGCAAATGATTTAAAGAATAGATTTTTGGAAAGGGGGTACTCCATACAGCTTCTTGATGAAGCTATGGAAAAAGCTAGATCGAAGAATGGACAAGCCCTTTTGGTTCCAAAATCCAAACTGGATCAACAAGAGAATCACATGACTCTTGTTATTGAACATAATCATATTTCACATCACATTTTAAGGATTATACTAAACACTGGAATGTACTTGGTAGTGATCCCATTTTGAAATTAGCAGCTGAAGAAAAAACAAGAATTTCTTACAGACATACAGTAGGAGGAATATTGGTGATGATATGACACATAATTTATATTAAAAAAAAAAACTGATGCTGAAATTAGATCACATTGGCTCCCTCCCAGACCAATGGGTTGTTTTAAATGTGGGTGTTTTAATATTTGTAATTTTTGTATTACAGTCAAAACTTTTAAACATCCCTCTACCACCACAACTGTAGAAAAGTAGACAATTCATCAACTGCCAGACATCTTTTGTTGTTTATGTTTTATTTTGTTCATGCCCAAATATTTATGTTGGATGGACCATCAGGACCATAAATGAGTGAATTCAGGAACATATACATTCAGTTTCAAAAGCCATTCCAAATACACCTTTGGGAACACATTTTGGAAAGTTTTACAACAGTGACACCAGTGGGTTTAAATGTATGGGCATTGAGCATACTGTCAGGCGTGTAAGGGGTGGGGACAGGAAAAAGTTACTCTTACAGAATGAGTCAAAATGGAATTATACATTAAAAGTGCTGTTCCAAGTGGTTTGAGTTTTGCGATTGACGTTCTACCATTTTTTATAAGCCTTTTGTTTCATTTTATTTATTTATTTAAAAGTTGGTAACTGGATAAGGCACACTGAGCCAAGCTCATTTCCAGGTGAGATGCAGGGAAGGGAAAAAGGGAGAAACGTGTACAAGTGCAATACAATGTACAAAAATTCAAGTCAAAACAAAAACATCAACATATTAAATGCAAGGGTATTGGTAACCTCTGAGGATGTTGCAAAAATTGTAGACACAGTCATGGCACACCATTGTAGCACCTGTGAGCAAAGTAATTAAGCATAAAAAAACACGGTGGTGACAGCACATTAAACTGTGGTGGAAGTGGGTGTACACAGGGGCAGTGGTATGGGTGAAGATACAGCAAATGTACAACTGTCAAACTGATGTGCTTTCATGGCTGCATTGCACTACTAGTGACTGTAGCTTTAAAAAATTAACTTAAAAAAAAACACAACTGATGCTGTGTAGCCCATAGCTGACAAAGTCACATGCATATGAGGCAAGTGGTAAGACTCAGTGCCGGGTTCTTTTTGTCTGGAATAACAAATTTTGAATTCACCATACTTTGCAGCAGCTTTTTTGTTTTCTCTGCCTGAGAGCCACCATTGTTTCATTTTTTCTGTTGCTTGTGTAGTTTGGCATCTCTCTCTACTGTGAGGGTGTGGCAGTTGTGTTTGGAGAGACAGACTGATAGATTGCATAAAACTACATTTACTTATTTTTTTATTTACCGGTATTTGAATTTTGTTAACCAGGTAAGCCCACTGAGACAAGTTTCCTTTTTCCAGAGGCAACCTGGGATTAGTTACATAAAGACATTAAGTTACAGTTACATAGCAATGGCACTTAGACACATCAGAGTATACATACGTAGAACAAATACCATGTGGAATTTTCAGGACAGTATAAAAGGTTTGCATCATGTAGACATAGTTGCAATCTGGAACTTTTATAAGTGGAGCCTTTGCAAAAGAGTCTGTGACTCAAAGGATTGTAATTCTGATCTTATGCAATAAATAAATAAATAAGTCAATATGTAGACATGGTAGGCATGTCTAGAACATTAAATACAAGTGCAGGATGATACAAGGGCAATGTTGGTTTTGAGAAGGTTTTTAAATGTTCCTAGAGAGGTACATTGTTGTAGGGGGACTGGGAGGCCATTCCACAGCTGGGAGGCTTTGTTAGAGAAAGATATTTGACCAGGTAGTGACCTAGTTTTGGGAACTACCAAAAGAGACTTCTCAGAGAAGTGAAGAATTCTGGTGTGTGTTTTTATTTTTACTAGATCAGTGAGGTTAGGTAAGGATCCCATTCAGATTCTATAAGTAAGGCCAAGGCTAGAGTAGTTTAGCCTAGTTTCATGGGGAGGCCACTTCAGGGATGAGAGCACAGTACATTGGTGATCTCTGCTATCCACCCAGCTGCAAATCTACCTATTCTGTGGTAAATATGTCTAGCTTTGCTTAGTTCAGTTTCCTTTAATAAGGCTAGAATAGGATCTCCATATAACAGCATGGGGAGGAGAAGGGTGGTACTGTAGCTATAGAGTGGCAAGCCTCATTTTTGAGGCAGGATCTAAACCGGTAGAGTAGGTCAAGTTTTGTGATTTTAATGCATACATTAAGTTTGCAAAGAAACACAAAACAGACAAAAGAAGGAAATGAAAAACAATAGGGGTTAGAGTTTCATGAGTCTTGGCAAATCAGTAGTGTGCTGTTCCTCAAGGTTTTCAACCCTAATGCCCCCACCCAGCCTCTTGCCTTAGGACCCAGTGATAAACTATAGGTTCGGAGAATGCGGTCACTGTAAGAAGAAAGTAAAGAATAATCTCCTGCTTCGTGCAGGGCCCTATGGGCCCTGTGCAAAGAAAGTTATGGCTGATTTTGAGGGCTCCATGTAGAGATCCATAGGTGTCTAGCTTCAAGCACCAAACCTATAAGGCACACACTTAGACCTGTAGCTTGCCATGGAGTTACATGGCTAGATGTTGGGGAAGAAGGTGAGCATTAGGGTTGAAAACCCAGAGGAACACCACACCACTGATTTGCCAAGACTCATGAGACTTTAACCCCTAATTGTTTTTATTTCCATATTTTGTCTGTTTTGTGTTTTTGCAAACCTAGTGTATGTTTAATACAGTTTTTTGCAATTACTATATACAATACTTGCACGGTAACACAAGTATACTTAGAATTTGGTGGATTGTTTGATGCTAAATCCCAATATTTGCACCATAATAACTTTGGTAGAGTTTGATGAAATTGCACAAAATTTGGCATGTGTGGTCCAGGTGTCAAGTTATCAAGATGTGGGATGATGGCATCGTAACCTGATTCAAAGATCTGGAAACATCAAAAATACATAAAAAGCACAATGTTTGGCCTTTTCTTGCTCTCACCTACAGCCAAGACAGTACAGAACTTTGTTCTGAAACTTTCAGGACTGAAGGGGCTTGTGCCAAGGGTGTGCCTTTCGAAGGTTTCGTGAAAAAATATTAATCTGTTTCAGAGTTATTAGGTTTTGAAATGTGGCTTTTGAGCATGCTCAGTAGGGATTTTTTATCAACTCTGTTTATGTCTCTTGGGTCAGCATGGGGATATACCCCACATCTGTCTGCTGTGACCCCGCAAGGATCTTGAACGTCATGCTTGCTCATCATCCAAGGAGTTTTCCCTGCTTGTGTGATTGTTTCCTCCTTGGTGGAAGCGGATATGCAACAATCTTGGAGCACGACCGAGTGTGCTCCTGCCCCCAACATGCAGATGTCCTCTGCCTACACCACTCCATCTCCAGCACTGGTCCCAGGTTCCCCATGCCTTTGGTAGGGATAGATATATTGCTGGGTGCCAGACCTCCTTCTGCTATGAGAAGGTGAGCAGTCCATCAGATGCTCAGCCTTCTCCCCCCAGCTGGCCCTCCAACAGCCATATGTTCACTCCCAAACCTGGGTCATCGGTGTTGCAAATGGAAGCGTTACCATTGTACCAGCAGGCTGGCCTCTGTAGGGTTTTTGAGATAACCTTCTGATATGACCCAAACATTTTTCTTTTGTAAGAAGTTTTAGGTCATGATTAATTGCGTTTATGAGTTGCAAGAAAAAGGGTTGGGGTCATGTGGGCTGCCATCTTGTTTCTTTCTGGACAAAAATTTTTTTATAAATGCATAAAAGACAAGTTATTAAAAAAAACATGAATCTTTCTAAACAGGACCCGTTAAGCTTGATTCTGGTGTTTGTTTTTCAAAAAATGGGCCAGAAATAAATTTTTTGGAATTTAAGTTCTTTGGCCGTCAGCTTACTAGAGGGCGATTCTTGTGTCACAAACCACAAATTCTTGGTTCGCACATTTAAGTGTGTCAAGAATTTTTTGTGCACCCCTGAAATGGAATTCTTGGGTTGCATTTAAATTGTGACCCAAGAATTCCATTTATGGTGCAAATGAATAATTCTTTAGTCAGACGTAAATGTGTGACACAAAAAAATAAAATTTTTGGCACAAACAATTTTTGAATGTTTAACATACTTTTACTTATGACTTAGCCATTTTACCTGCAGAAGTGGCATGCAGTAGAACAGTGACTGCTTCAAACGAAGATGGGACAGGACAAGGGGGAGGGTTAATGAAGGGGAAGGGTGGAAGGGAGGGGCAGCTGCAGAATAAGGGGTGCTAGCTGCACATCCAAGCAGACATGATAGACCTCTAAGCCTTTATCTGCTGGCAAATTTCGTATTTTACAAAATTTTAGTTCTGAATTTTGAATATACTGTTTACTTGACCCTACCTCATGAACAAGGTTGGTGAGAATTTTCAAATACAGGTTGAAGGGTGATTTCATAATTGCTCTGTGAAACCATCTTTCGGGTGGGACTTAACACTTTCTAGTGACCAAGTTCATGATGTGACCACCAAAAAGCAGTCATATTGAACAAATATTTCTGTTCAGTATTTACGGAGGAGGGGGTAGGAAGTGGGCCAATAATAAAAGGCATTAAGGAAATGGAGGTGGACACTAGCCCTTTTATAGTGGAAAGAGTCCTAAGGGAACAGTCACAGATAAAAGTAGATAAGGCAATGGGACCAGACAGGGTGCACCCAAGGTCACTGAGGGAGCTCAAGGAGGAGTTGGCTGCACCTGTGCTAGCCCTGTTCAACCTGTCACTAGAAATGGGAGTGGTCCCAGGAGACTGCAGGAGGACTGATATAGTCCCACTCCACAAAAATGGAAACAGAGAGGAGGCTGTAAATTACAGGCTTTTCAGCCTGCCTTCAGTAGTGGGCAAAGTAATGGAATCACTACTGAAGGAACGGATTGGGGAATACCTTGTTTACAGTGGTCTTCAGGATCCAAAGCAGCATGGGTTCACAGGGGGGACAGTCTTGCCAGACAAACCTGATTGAGTTCTTTGACTGGGTAATCAAGGAAGTGGATCAAGGAGGAGTGGTTGACATAGCCTACCTGGATTTCAGTGAGGCCTTTGACATCGTTCTACATAGAAGACTGTTGAGCAAGCTGAGAAGCCTGGGAGTGGATCCTAAAGTAGTAAGATGGGTAGAGAGCTGGCTGAACAATAGGAGTCAGATGGTGGTACTGTAAATGGCATCCACTCTGGTGAGGAAAAAGTGACCAGTGTGGTGCCACAAGGGTCAGTACTAGGCCAAGTCCTCTTCAATGTCTTTGTAAGTGACATTGCAAAAGGACTGGAAGGGAAGTTATGACTGTTCATGGATGACACAAAAATCTGCAACAGAGTAGACACACTGGAGGGGGGAGGGTTGAAAGAATTAGAGAAGATCTAAATAAGCTGGAAGAATGGTCATGGGTTTGGCATCTGGGCTTCAGTGCAAAAAAGTGCAAAATCATGCACTTGGGGCACATAAATCGGGGGCAATGTATCAACTGGGAGGAGAAGTAGTAGCAGTTACAAAACAAGAAAGGGACCTGGGGGTAATCATTTTTGATGACCAGAAGGTAGCTAAACAGTGTGACAAGGTAGTCAGGAAGGCTAGAAGGATACTCAGATGCATAAGCAGGGATATCACCAGCAGAAAGAGGGAGGTAATAATAATACCATTGTATAGATCACTAGTGAGACCCCACTTCGAGTACTGTGTCCAATTCTGGAGGCCCCACCTCTGAAAGGACATAGAAAGGGCAGAGGCAGTACAAAGGAGGACAGCTAGAATGGTGCAGGGCCTGTAGCAGAAGCTCCATAAAGACAGGCTTAAGGCATTAAATATGTAGTCCCTGGAAGAAAGGAGGAAAGGGGGGGATAAACATTCAAATACCTCACAGGTATAAACAAGTTAAAGGAAGGGAGCGTTTTCCAGAGAAAAAGATGCACAAGGACAAGGGGTTACACTATGAAGCTGGAGGGGGGAGGCTGATAGGAACTGTGAGGAAGTACTTCTTCACGGAAAGGGTGGTGGATGCTTGGAACAGCCTCCCAGTGTAGGTGGTGGGGGCTGAAACAGTTACAGGATTTAAGAAAGCATGGGATAGACACAAGGGGATCTTAGAAGTAAGGGAAGGGAGTGTGCAAACTAGAGACCGAGCAGGGTCTGCGGAGGTACTGTAGGTAGGGAAAATAGGGCAGACTAGGTGCATCAGGAGGTCCATATCTGCCAACAACTTTTATGTTTCTATGTGAGGTCAAAATGTCAAAAAAATTAACTATTTTGGTGTACACAAAAAACTCTCTGGTCACACTTAAATATGTCCAAGAATTTCTAGCTCATCAAAAATACTTGTTTTTTGCTGGATTACTTCTTTGGTCACACAATTAAGTGTGGTCCAAGGATTTTTCATGCAAACTAAAAAAAATAACAAAAAAAAAAGCAGTTTTTGGGGCAGGCAGAGATTTTGATATGCAGATAAAGAATTGTTTGGCTGCACATTAAGTGTGACCCAAGAATATTTTGTGTGAACTAAAAAGACAACAGTTCTTCAGCTAGACTGAGATTTTGATATGCAGACCAGGAATTCTATGGTGGCACAATTAGTGCAACCAAAAAATTTTTGTGCAAAGTTACAAATTTTTTTCCTTTTTTTAAATGGTTAAAGATTTTTATGTGTGATCTAAGAATTTTTAAGTCACACATTAAGCACAGTAGTGTGATACTGGCTTGCAATATAAAAATATGATTTTTTTTGTGTGTCTCATACATTTTACTCATAACTTGTCCATTTTACAATGTTTTAGTCCCAAATTTTAAATATACTGTTTACGTGACCCTACTTCATGAACAACCATAGTAGGAATTTTCAGATGTAGGTCAAAAGGGGATTTTCCAGTCACTCTGTGAAACCACCTTTTGGGCAGAATTCAATACATTCTAGCAACCACGTTCATGGCACGGGGTCAAAATGTAAAACAACAAACGTTATTAAGAAACATTGTGCATTGGCCAAGTGGGTAGTGTGTTGTGATCCCATGCCAGTGAGCTGAATTTAGGGGCACGCACAAAGAGTCAGCTGGATAGACTGAGGCTGGGGGACTAACCTGCTGTACAGTACCACCCCAGCCTGGAGAGGGATAGTGCAGCGTTGGCCACATGGGCAACAAGTAACCCCATAGTGAAGAGAAGTCTTCTCTTGGCATAGAGCCCTGAGGGCCCTGTATCTCAGCACCTGTAGCTGCTACATCATTCAGAGGAATGCCAGTCAGGAACAGAGGAAGCAGGTAAGAGTGGGACTCTAAGGTTAGTGACTCACTGTGTGGGAGACTGAACTTGATGTGTTTGGTGGGCTTTAAATTGATTTAAATGTGAATCTTTGTTGTTGGGAACTGTGTGGGCTGTGTGAGGAGGGGAAGACACCAGAGGGCAGACTAAGGGCAGGAGGGTGGAGGTCAGCAGCTGAATCATAGCATCATTGGTGGTCCCAGTGGACCATGTGACTACAGCAGCCAATAGGGCAGCTGTAGTTCAGGTGAATAAAAGAACAGGCCACACTATAGCCTTTCTCAGTTCAGAGGAATGCTACTCAGGCATGGATGAAGCAAGTAAGAGCGGGACTCCAAGCTAAGTGGCTCATTGTGTGGGGGACTGAACTTGATATGTTTGGTGGGGTTTAAACTGATTTAAATGTGAATATTTCTTTTTGGGAACTATGTGGGCTATGGGAGGAGGGTGGGAGACACCAGTGGGTGGACTGAGGGTGGAAGGTTGGCAACTGAATCTCAACACAATTGGTGGCCCCAGCAGATCATGTGACTACAGCCAGCCAATAGGGTGGCTGTAGTTCAGGTGAATAAAAGAACACTGTGCTCTGTAGTCTTCCTCAGTTCAGAGGAATGCAGTTGGGTGCAGAGGAAGCAAGCAAGAGTGGGACTCCAAACTAAGTGCTCATTGTGTGGGGGCCTGAACGTGATGTGTTTGATGGGGTTTAAACTAATTTAAATGTGAATCTTTGTTGTTGGGAACTGTATGGGCTATGGGAGGAGGGGGGAGACACCACAGGGCAGACTGATGGTGGGAGGTCGGCAGCCGAATCTCAGCACCGTTGGCAGTCACAGCAAACCACATGACTATAGCCAGTCAACAGGGCAGCTGTAGTTCCTATAACGACCCATGATCCCTAGCATCCTCTCGTGTGATTGACCCTTAAACGTGAGTGCCATGAAGCAGGAGTGTGGTGCCTGACTCAGTGACATCTGGGGAAGTCGGCAGAACATCTGCAGGGAGGACCGCAGGCTGCAAGCCACGCTGGTCACAGCAGGAGGGTAAGTGTAAAGGGTAGGTGGGTAGTACACTGCAGGAGGTTGAAGGTACATTGTAGGGAGTTAGCAGGGGATTGCAGTCAGTCCCTATTGAGGGTCAGCTTACAGTTGAATCGAGCAGTGTGGAAGGGCGGGTAGGAGGTACAATGTAGGAGGTAGGGAGTACACCATACAGAGTTGAAGGGGATTTCAGCTGATCCCTATCTAGGGTCAGTTTACATCTGTACTATGCTTCAAGGAATGAGGAGGGTTTAGGGGACTCAAGGGAATTTGGGGATTGCTGTAATCATCCCTGATTGGGTCACACACAGGAACACATAACTAGAGGCTAGGAGAAGCTAGACCGGGAGGATGTGGAGAAAGAGGAGCATGTACATGAGTCAGGATAGTAGGAGGAGAGTGTTAAGCTGTAATAGTTGTGGGGCAGCAGTCTTATGGGAATGATGTGGAGTGCAGGGGGCTGTCCTGTGTGCAGAAACCTGAAGCAGCTTATTGTAGAAGTAAGGCTTCTCAGATGGGAGCTGGGGAGGATGGTGTAGAGAGTCAGAGGAGCAGAACATTGGGGGGAGAGGCAGATGGGGGTTGCCTAGGGAGCCAAGGGCATCAGGCACACAAAGGGAGCAGGAAGAACCACCAAGTATCCAGGGGTATCTCTTTCTCAGAGGACCAGGAGGAACAGAATGGAGGAATGGCCAGCGATAGGGGAAGGGGTGGGGTGTAAAGGTAGCAACATGGGTGGGAACCCTTTAATGTGTGCCTTTAGCAAATAGATTTGCACCACTGTCTGGTAGGGTGGAGGGGGCAGCAGGACATGTGGTAGGTGACTGGGTTAAGCCACACTCAACAGTAGAAGGGCAGGGGAGAGGATGGGGATGAGTCAAGGTGAGCAGGAAAAAAGAAGCAGACAAAGCGGAACAGAGGATGGGGGAAGGGGAGAGAACAGAGTAGGAAGTGGGGAGGGAAAAGTGGAAGCAAGCATGGATAGCCAGAAAGGGAGGGGCAGAGAGCGAAATGGGGGAAACGTTGATGGGATAAGTAGTGGATCCAGCAGGAAATCTACCAGAGTGGAAGGGGAGCAGTTAGGTGAGGGAGTAGCTGGTACCACAGGTAAAGATGGAAGGATGGGAAGCACAGATGCAGGGGATGGAAGGGTAGTATTCCTAGTGGACTCCATAATTAAGGATATTCACTGGGGTAGGAAGGGGGACCCAAGTTCAAAAAGGAGGGTGGTTTGCATGCCAGGAATGATGGGGGGGAAATGGGCCTAAGAATCAGGGAAATAGTAAGGGAGGTTGGGGGGAACCAAATTTAGTTATACACTTGGGTACCAATAACCTAGCCAAGGAGGAGGTGGAGGCAGTGCTAAGAAGCTTCAGGGCATTAGCGAAGACCTGTAGGGAGGAAGCAAGCTCACTGGCCTTCTGGAGTGATACCAGTACCAAGGATTAGTACATCCATGGAGAAGGATGGAAGAATTCAATGACTGGCTGAGGAAATTATGCGGGGGTCATCTGAATTGAGAAACTGGGAGATCTGATCAAATAAAACACTTTTTCACCAGACAGGCTGCACCTTAGTAGAGAGGGCTTGAGGATACTCAGGGACAAACTGGGGGTACATATCCAGTACACATAATTTAAACTAGTAGGGGGGGCCTGTAGGCCCAAAGACTTCTGGAGGAGGAGGTTAACAGACCCCTTACCATAAGAGGAGGTCTGGAGGGTGGGGTCGGAGTGGAACAGTTAGTAACGGGGGTGGGGGAGCACATAGAGGGGATAAATGAAAAAAAGAAGAAAGGCGAGGGAAGGAGGCTCAGATTCTAGGTGGATGGTGGTGGTGTCTCTGAATGCACAGAGTCTTGGAAACAAGATGGATGACCTGCAGGCGCTATTAGCAAAAGGGAGGGTAGACATAGTGGCAGTAACTGAGACTTGGGTCACACCGCACCATTACTAGGACCCCGTGATCCCCGGATACAAACTATACAGGTGGGACAGGGTGGTAGCAAAAGGGGGGACAGTTTATATCAGGGAGGGTATATCATGCAAGAGGGAGGAGTCTGAGGAGTGGAAGGTAGAAGTATTGTGGGTTTTGCAACGGTCCAATAGAGGGAGAAAGGTGAGGTTGGGGTTGGTTTTCAGACCACCCAACCAGGATGAGGAATGGGACATGGAACTGAGCTCACAAATATTGGAAGCTTCAGGGAAAGGAGAGGTGGCAATAGTGCAGGACGTCAACCTGCCCAAAGTAGACTGGAGCGTACCAGCCACAACATGTGCCAGAAGTTAGGTGATCCTGGAAGTGTTGTTAAGTAGGTTCCAGACTCAGTGCATCACAGAACCCACCAGAGAGGGGCAATCATTGATGTAGTGCTCATGAATTGGGAACATGTATAGGAAATAATGGTCAAGGAGCCCTAGGTGGAAGTGAGCATACTACAGTGTGGTTCCTGTTAGATATGGGCAGGGAAAATATCCCCACTAAGACCAAAATCATGAATTTTAGGAGGGCGGACTTCAAAAAACTGGGTGAGGTGCTAAGGAGGCACCTGGCAGGCATCAGGCCAGATAAGGGGGTGGATTAAAGGTGGTACATCATTAAGGAGAGAATGAGGGTCACCACAGAGGAGAGCATTAGGCTCAGGGGAGAGAACTCAAGGGCCAAAGCACCTAGCTGGTTCAGTTTTGGGGTTGCCCAGGCTGCAAGGGAAAAGAGGCTAGCATATAGGAAATTCAAAAAGGCCAAGACAGAGATGGATGGGGAGGGTTACTTAAGGTTGGCTAGTGAGGCTTGTAGGGTAGTACAGAGGGTTAAGGCACATAAGGAACTGCAGATAGCTGTGGGAATTAAAGGGGAATTGTCAGCAATAAGAGCCTCACATCCAAGTGTGAGGCTGATTCCAATTTGCACTTTGTGTAAAAAACTATTTTTTTTACTTACTGTTTACTGCAGTATAGTAGAATGTACTAGGTTAATTTTGCTGACTTCTAAGATGCCATTTCCTGTAACCAGAAATCCCAGATTCCCCTGTAACTGACATCAGAGGAGGACTGCAGAGCTGGGAGATTCAATAGCCTGCAGTACACATGTTAAAGATTTTGCAAGCTAAAATCAGATGTCTGCTGGTCCTGCTGTGCTCACGGGGCATAGTGCAGTCCTCTGTGACTAAATCTAGCCCCAGAAGAACAGCAGACCAGCAAACAGGAGATTACAGCTTATAAAAAAAACTCTTTATATTCACTGTAGGTTGCTGAATCTCCCACTGCTGCAGTCTTCCTCTGATGTCAGCTAGAAGGGAGTCTGACATTTCTGGTTACAGGAAACGTCAGCTTACAAGTCAATGAAATGAGTCTGATACAATCTACCACACTGCAATAATCATTAGGTAAAAAAGTGTTTTAGCACACAAAAGGCTTATTGGGAGGATCAGCCTCACACTTGGGTGTGAGGCTCTTATTGCTAACAGTTCCCCTTTAAAAAGGGTGAGAATGCCTTTTTTTACTATATAAGTGAGAAAAGAGACAAGAAGAATGGAACTGATAGGATTTAGAAAGGGGAAGAATGGGTGGAGGAGAATGGTGAAAAGCAAAGGTACTGAATGAATACTTCTGTTCCTTCTTCACCAAACAGAAAGATGGGCTGGTGCCTACAGGGGAGAGAAGTGGGGTAGGGGGAAGGAGGAATGGATGTAGTGATAGAAGAGGAGAGAGTGAGGGAGGGGCTGCTAGCATTGAAGGTGCACAAATCTCCAGGCCCGGAATGACGTACACCCAGGGGTACTGAGGGGGCTTACAGAGTAGTTTACAGGGCCAAATGGCTGGCCTGTTCAATACTTCGCTGGAGTTGGACATGGTATCTCAGTACTGGAGAATGACACATGTGGTGCCCCTCCACAAGAGTGGTCCCAGGGATGACTCAGAGAACTAAAGACCGATCAGTCTGACCTCAGTCATTTGCAAACTCATGAAGACCATACTTAAGGAAAGGTTGGTAGAATATCTAGAGGAGTGTGGTCTCCAGAATAGAAGGCAGCATGGGTTTATGGGAGGGAGATCATGTCAGACAAATCTGATCAACTTCTTTGACTTAGTCGCTAAGGCAGTAGACAGGGGCTAAGCAGTGGACATCCTGTGTCTGGGCTTCAACAAAGCCTTTGACTCTGTACCCCACGAGGGGTCAATCAGGAAGTTGATGGATCTCAGGGTTGGGGAGAAGTCCAGATGGGTAGAAAACTGACAGAGGGACAGGACCCAGAGGATAGTGGTGTTGGGAGAGTTATCAGGCACCAGGAAGGTCACCAGTTGGATCTCACAGGGCTCGGTGCTGGGACCTGTGTAGTTCAATGTCTTCATCAATGACACTGAGGATGGCATTAAGGGCAAAATGTGCCTCTTCACAGATGACACCAAGCTCTGTGGGAAGGTGGACACAGCTGAAGGGATACAGGACCTACAGGACAATCTTAAAAAGTTTGAAAGGTGGTCTGGGATTTGGCAGCTTGGCTTTAATGCCAAGAAATGCAAAGTTATGCATATTGGAGCTAAGAATCCCAGGGAGGAGTACTACCTGGAAGGGGTTTGAATATCTGCAACAGAAGAGAAGGATCTTGGGGTGATGATCACTAGCAATCTGAAGCACTCCATGCAGTGCAAGAAGGCAGCAGCAAGGGCAAATAAGATGCTGGGATGCATAGTTAAGAGGATCAGCAGTAGGTGAGAGGAAGTTATACTGCCCTTGTACAGGTCACTGGTGAGGCCACATGGAATCATAGAAATCTGATGGCAGAAAATGACCCCAATGGCCCACTGAGTCCACCCATTCTTCCTCCCTACTCATCTCCTTTTCCACGGGCCCTCCCATTCCCCACACTTACCAATCCCATATGTTTGTCCCATGCCCTCTTGAATCCCTCCACCATTTCAGCCCCCCCACCTCCTCTGGCAGTTTGTTCCAGGCCAACACCACCCTCTCTGTGAAGAATCAGCCCCTCACATTGACTCTATATCTTCCTCCCTCCAATCTTAGGCTATGCCCTCTAGTTTTAGCCCCCTCCATCCTTTTAAATAAGCTACCCTCCTTCACCTTATTGATCCCCTTCATGTACTTAAAAGTTTCAATCATGTCCCCCCTTTACCTTCTGGTCTCCACTGGGTACGGATCCAATTCCCTACACCTCTGCTCATATGGCTTCTCCTACATACCCTGCACTATCTTGGTTGCCCTTCTCTGAACCCTCTCTATCCATTTATGTCCTTGCGTAGGTGCGATCTCCAGAACTGGACCCTATACTCCAGGTGCGGCATCACCATGGCTTTGTAAAGAGGCATCAATACCTCCCTCCTTCTGCCAGCTATGCCGCTCCCAATGCATGCCAACGTTCCATTTGCCTTCCACATAGCTTTGCTGCATTGGCTACCTAATTTAAGGCTGCTTGATATTATAATCCCCAGATTCCTCTCCTGCTCTGTTTTTTTTAATTTCCTCCCCACAGAGTATAAGCTGCTCATGGGTTTATATACCCCAAGTGTACCACAGCACACTTTTTGGCATTGAATTTCAGTTGCCAAGTTTTCAGCCACCCCTCCAGAATCTTCAGGTCCTGCCTCACAGCCTCCAGCCCCCCTGGGGTGTCCACCCTATTACAGATTTTCATATCATCTGCAAATAGGCACACCCTTCCCCCTAGCCCATCCGCTATATCACTGATGTAGTTATTATAAAGGAGGGGTCCCAGTACTGACCTGTGGGGCACCCACTCATCACCCCCTCACCCTGGAGTGCACCCCATTTACCACCACTCTCTGGCTTCTGCCCACCAACCAGTTTTCCATCTAAAGCATGGAGTACAGTTCTGGTGTCCACACCTCAAGATGGAACTTAGACTGCTGGAAACAGTCCAGAGGAGGACAACAAAGATGATCATGGGTCAGCAGGGTAAAGCATATGAAGAGAGGCTGAGGGCAGTGGACATGTACTCCCTCAAGGAGAAGACAGACAGAGGGGCCATGACATGATTGAGACTTTCAAGTACTTGAAAGGGATACATAGGGTCAATAAGGAGGGTCTCTTTAGGCTAAGTGGCAGCTGTAACATGAGGGGACAGAGTCTTAATCTGGAGGGGGAGGTTTAGTTTTTGTTGACCGGGTAAGTGCACTAGACAAATCCTGCCTATTTTCAGGCATGACCCAGGAGAGGGGGATACAGATGAATGCCAACTGACCTTGAACCAGATTAAGCTGTTGGTGGTATTTTTAGTTTAGGAGGGAGATTAGGAGGCACTTCTTCATGGAGATGGTGGTGGCCAGTTGGAATGTGCTACTGGAGGAGGTGGACTCACTGAAGACAGTGGGCAGCTTCAAGAGAGGCTAGGATCCATATTGAAACCAGTATTAACATAAACCTCAAAATGCCCTCAAAGAAACATTCGAATAAAACAAATGAACCCAGTGAGACTGGACAAACCACGATGAAAAAACATCTTACTAAAACAAACAATACACTCAAAATAATTGAAAGCCCTTCAGTCTCAGTGGAGGCCATAGCACATGCAGAGCCCACCTGTTTCAATTGAAACCACACAAATAAATATGGATACAACCAACACAGATAATGCTGAACCAAAAAGCGGTCCCTCAGAAATGAATATGGTATTAGAGGCTATAAATTAAATTAAAGTTGAAATGCTACAAGCTTTGGGTGAAGTTAAAACCTCCGTATTGACTGTCACCAACTCTAGTACAGAACTAACATCTCGTCTGAATAAATTATCACTTATTATCCATGAAATGCAGGACTGAATATCCAAAATGGAGGACACAGTACTCACTATGAGTAAGAGTCTCACCTTACATGAGAAGTAATTATTAATATTGACAGACAAGACTGCAGAACAGGAAGATCATGCTCGCAGAGGGAATCTAAGGTTATGTAAAATTCCTGAAGGTTCGGAGGGCTTGCAAGACCCAATCACATTTTTTGAAATATTTATTATCCAAGCACTCGGTAAAAAATACCCAGATGAAAAAATAGGATTAGATCGTGCACATCGTAGTGGTGCTAGGTATGCATCTTCGAGTCAATCACTACCTAGAACAGTTTTTATTAAACCCCATAATTATTAGCATAAGGAGGAGATATTGAGAAAGGCATGCACAGAAAAGGACTTAAAAGTGAATAACGTCCATTTTCATGCATACCCAGACCTCTCTACTGAAACTACAATGAAAAGAAAATTATTTAATCCTGTATAAGCATTCCTGTATTAGAAAGGGGTTCGATTTACAATGTAATATCTGGCAAATACTTGATTTGTGGTAAATAATAAATTACAGACGTTTGATGATTCCAGTGAGGCAATGGAAGCCTATGAGAAATCTCATAAATGGGAAAAGGGAAGGGAATTTTTAGATGTCATGTATTTTTCCAAATTGCTAAACATAATAATTGTTATACAAATGATTGCAATGTTTCTTAGAAATATTAAGGGTCCAAGGGTGTTAAATAAAATATTGTGTTATTCAAGATTATATAAGATATTAATAAAACATGAGTGAAACAATGCGGATAGCATTCTGGAATATCAAAAGTTTAAAAAAACGTGTAAAATTCAGAAAGTAATTAACTATATGGACTTACATAGTATAAACTGCCTATGTCTACAGGAAACACATTTCAATCAACAAACTTTTGATTGGCTGGCTAAAAAATGGGGTCACGGTGAGCATTCTTATTATTGTAACAATTCAAGAGGTGTGGCAATACTTTAAAAAAATACTTTAAAACCAACAATCTTAAAAACATCTAAAGATGACTATGGCAGATATATAATTGTAGAAATCCAATTATTGAATCAGACGATGATGGTGGCAACCATATATGCTCCAAATTTAGGGAGGCAGTATAGCACAGTGGATTAAGACTTTGAGTTGCAAATCTGTAGACCTGGGTTTGAATCCCACAGCTCCCACTTGCATACTGTGTGACCCTGAGCAAGTCACTTAACTTCCCTGTGCTCCCAGGTCACACCTGTAAATAAGCTTTCAGCTTAGAGTGCCACTCCTGGTTAAATAATTGAAATTAATTTTAAAAAAATGAAAATTCCCCAACCTTCTTTACACATTTTTTTCTTCAGCTAACTACACACTCCCCACCTTATATAGTAACTGGAGATTTCAATTTAACTTTAACAAAAACTGACCATACATCTCTCTTTCATAATACACATAAAACTTCAGTAAAGCTAATCAAGCATTATCAATCTGAACTCCATTTAGTAGACCTGTGGATTTATTTTAATAAAGATAAAAAAATGTATTCCTTCTATTCTAATATGCACAGATCATATTCTCGTATTGATTTTTTTCTGTGCTCTGAAGCTCTAATGTATCAGATACAAGCAATAGAATACCCAGGAATAACAATTTCAGATCATTCTCCTTGTATAATGAAAGTTACACTTACTAATGCTATAACATTACATAGATGGAAACTGGACTCCTCATTACTATATAAACCTGAACTGTATAAATTAATACAAACTAATATTTTGGAATATGTTACATTTAATGATAATATGGATGCAAAGATTATTAATATATGGGAAGCCTTTAAACTATGGATTAAAGAATATATCAGTAAACTACAGAAAAAATGAAGAATGACTAGTAACCAGCAACAAATAAGTCTGGAACAACAAATACAAATATTACAAAGGCTCCATAGTTCAAACTTGAATCCTACTGTACTAAAAACAATTATACTAAAACAAATAGAATATAATAACTTAATTACGGAAAAGGCTGAAACACGTAGTAAATACTATATGCTTACAGACTAACCATTGAAACTATTATCTTGGCAGTTAAACAAAGAAAAAGAACATAACTCTATACATGCAAAGATAGATGGCAATATAACTATAGACCCCACAGAAATAAGCGACACTTTCTCTGAATATTATAAAGAACTATATAAAACACAGCAAGGACAGGAAGATACTGTAATTACACAATTCTTGAACAATACACCTTTAACTTCACTTCCAGAACATTTATTGTGCATATTAAATGATAATATTCATAACTATGAAGTAGAATATGCAATAATTCAATTACCACAAGGAAAAGCTCCTGGACCAGATGGACTAACTATCGAGTTCTATAAAGAATATAAAGAGATTTTGATTCCCATCTTAACAAGGTTGTTTAACTCATTTAATGTAGAACATAAAATTCCAAATTCATTTAATGAAGCAACTGTTCATTTGTTTGCAAAAAAAGGTAAAGACCCCATGAACTGTGAATCATATCGGCCCATCTCATTATTAAACGTTGATTATGAAATGTTTGCTAAAATCTTATCAGATAGTATCCAAAAAAGTAATACATTTATTGGTATCAGATCAAATCAGATTTGCTAAAGGGCATAGAATTAATGAGAACATTAGATGCACAATAAATGTTATAAATAATAATATACATACAGATGCAATTATATTATCAACGGATGCAACTATAGCATTCAATAGAACTGAATGGAAATTTATTTTCTTAACATTACAAAAACTGAGACTTGGATGGGACTCCATTGATTGGATTAAATTGATATATAAGCATCCCAGTGCTAGAATTAAAACAAATAATACAATATCTTCATCAATTCAGCTCGCTCGTGAAACTCATCACGGATGTCCATTATCACCACTCATATTTGCACTTATTATGGAACCATTAGCAATAGCTGTTAGGAATTATGTAAAAATTAAAGCAATCCAAATCCAAAAACAGGAGCATAAGATTAGCTTATACGCAGACGATACACTATATTATATATCTGATATCTTAAATTCACTCCCAGAATTATTTCAACTCATAACAACATTTGGTAAAGCTTCAGGGTATGCTATAAACTGGTCAAAATCTTCTGTAATGTCACTCAAATTAGTATCTAAATTTAAATTGCCACAAGGATATGATTGTCTACAAGTGCAACAGATACATTATTTGGGGTGGATATTCCATCTTGTATGAAGGATATATATTATAGTAATTATGAACCTCTTTTTGAGACAATCACAAGGGATCTGTAGAGATGGCAATACCTACCTTAACCAATATTGGATGTGTTAAAGTAATTAAAATGAATGTGTTGCCTAAGATGTTGTATTTATTTCAAAACATTCCTATTGATTTACCAAAACCTTTTTTTTCTCAAATAAAAAAAATAGTTACACATTATATTTGTCAGAAAAAAAAAAGAAGCATACTTAACTTTATTTATTTGTACAAATCGGATTTACAACCTTTGAGTCAGAGACTAGTTTACAAAAGCACTTTGTCACAGAGAGGACAAAGCAGTGATACAGAGTTCCAGATAGAGACAGACAGTGTTACATAGATCATGCACAGTCTATTTATATAGGTTAATATGAATCAAATTAAGGAAAATATACCCCTGTTATAGAATTACATCATAGGCAGAGAAAACATGACTTGCAATGTTGGAGCGACTAAGGAAAACTGCCCTAAGGCCAGGCTACAACATAGAGCAGACTGCTGACTGCAGGTGCAGCATGTAAGACAGATGTCTAGAAGGGGAGTGGAACAATGGAGCCTGTGAGGAGGAGAAGGGTGTGTGTGTGTGGGATGAGCTGTCCATAGGACTTTGTCAAAATTGGAGTGCACTGGAAGGTATGAGTCCATAGAAGCCCAGGGGGAGCGAGAGCGAGTAACAGTTAATTACATTTACAGCAGCATGTGCTGAAAAGGTTGCTATGAAGAGCAATTTAAAACGGACCAATTTTGGGAGTGTTGGTGATGTTGACTGGAAGAGAGTTAAACCAGGAGGGAGCCCTGTAGCAGAAGGATCTCTGAGCTAGGGAGGTCCTGGTTCTAGGCACCAGTAGGGTGGCCTTATCCGAGCTGCGGGTGGAGACCGTAGGGGTGGCATGCTGAAGGGAGGCAGACACCCCGGGGGGGAGAGCCCAAGCAGAATTTTCTTGGCTAGTAGTCAGGTCTGGTAGCACAGTCTTTCTTCAAGATTGAGGAGGTTGGTGGTAGAGTAGAGTAGGCAAGTATGGGTGAGCCTGGGGACTCCGGTCAGGAGTCTGCAGGCCTGGTTGATGGACAGCTGGATTTCATTGAGTGTGGTGTTATCAGGAGCTCCCTATATAGGCAGGCCATATTCCACTAGGGACAAGACAGAGGATGTGATGGCCAGCTGGAGAGCATCGGGAGAAAGGCAGCCCTTGTGGTGGTAAAGAAAGAAAATCCGGGAGTTAGTGGTGGTCAAGAGGGCATTAATGTGGGCGTGGAAAGTGAGAGCAGTGTCGAAGGTAATCCCTAGGTATTTATAGGTGGACACTTGCTCTAAGGGGTGCTGAGTGCTGGGGAGGATAAGGAGGGGGGCATTTCTGGCTTTATTTTGGTGGTGGGAGAAGAGCATCAACTTAATCTTCTTTAAAGTAATGACAAGTCTATGATCCTTGAGCCACTTTTCAGCTTGGTTGAAGGCGAGTTGGAGAGAGTCCTGGAGAGAGGCAGATTTATGGTGTGAGGCATAGAGAACGGCATTATCCGAATATAGAAGAATTTTGCTAGAGCAGGCACTGGGCAGAGTGTTAAGGTAGAGACTGAAAAGTAGGGGTCCCTGGATGGAGCCCTGGGGAACCCCAGAGCGGAAAAAAATAAAAAATAATGGGGGACTTGTACTTCCAGATTTTGAAAAATATTATATAGCTTCACAATGTACAATTATTCGGTACTGGATACATGATAAGATAGATAATTATCAAACTGCTTTAGTGGAAAAAAAGTATCAAAATTACTAATACAAAACTTTTTATTTCTTCCCCATAATAAAAATAGTACATCTATAATTAATAAGTATATTAACTATGTTAAGAACAGTGCAGACAAAGTTGCACTAAATGCTTAGTACAAAGCACATTGTAACATTAAACATAAAGGGCCCGATTCCAGAAAGCATATGCCAATGCACAATGCAGATGCATCAACGGGAATGACGCAAGTTACAAATACGTCCAGCAAATGTGTCAAACGCAATTCTACATTGCGAGATACGCATTGACACAATGCAGTACGCCAATGGCGACTTATGCCACAATTGCAACAAACCTGCAGATACACCAATGCGCAACTGAACATACACCAAGAAAACAGAAAAGAAATGCCAGGATGGTATTCTAGAAGCAGCAGTGCCACAACTTACACCAAGACCAGCCAGTGTAGCATAAACCAGGTGGGAGCAGGTATAATATACACAGCATAGAAAGGAGCTGGGACAGACAGGCTGGAGACTCAGCAACACACCATGGGAGATAAGACAGAGCATGTCCAATGAAGGCAGGCACACAGAGGCAGTATGGCACAGGGTACAAAGGGTGCACAGAGGCCACAGGCACAATGCTGGGATGATGTCACCACCAGGCACAACGCCCCTGCCATCGCCACTGATACATGGAAACAGTGTAACCACAACAGGGACACAGCACTGGGTGGCACAGACCGGTGGACAAATAGTGGTGAGACACACCAACATCCATGCCTGTGGTACCACCTGCAGGAAACAATGGTACCCCAAGGCAGAAGGGATCAGCACAGGCACAGTGCCACCACACAGCTGGGAGTTACAATGTGAGGTGGCATGGACGCCATAGCATGCATGGTGACCCACAGCACACAGAACACCATGCAGAAGTGGCACGGGGACAGTGGCCTGGGCTGTGAGCAGCACAAATGGCACACCAACCCGATGCACAGGAAGGGAACACTGGGGACAGCAGGCACCACTACCAATGTGCACCGCTGCACACTGTGGCAGACACAGACACACAGCCATGCACACCTGGAACAGACACAGAGACACAGTGTGTATAGCAAAAGGTTTAATGTACAAAATGGGTACAGGGATACAGGGTAACAATGGAAGGGAGATGGGGATGAATAACAGGCAACAGCAACAAATAGTAACAAAACAGTAAACCCAAGCCCAAACAGCCACCCACAACAACCCCGAACACCAACCTGCACCCACAAACAACCCAATACAGGCCCAACAACCAAAACACAATCCCACCCACATCAATCAACATGAATAAGTAGCCCACCTGATGACAACTCACAACACCCATATGTACAGTCCCACCCACCAATACCAACCACCCCTATATACAAGCCCACCCACAAATATAGCCCCACCCACATCCGGCTGTAGCAGACACATGGTACCTAGGTCCACCATAGTTCATTGAGGAGGGTGCCCACTGACCCATGGAGGTGCCCAATGTCCTGCAAAATGGCCGACACCAGTACCACAAGGTGCTGCCGGTCCAGGATCCCAACCTGCACAGGATCAGCAGTGGGTCCCTCAGCCACAACAGGCAATTCCTCCCCCTGCTGCAACCCTGGCATGGCTGCCTCCTGCCGTGGTCCAGTGTCCCCTGCTGCAGGGACAGCAGTGCATGACGCAGTGTCAGACAGTGGGGCATCCTCGCCTGCCCATGCTGCAACATCCTCATCTGCGGGCCCAGTAGGTGGTGCAGCCATGGCCCTGTCCCTGTCAGCTGCCACTGTGCACTCTGTGGCCAGGCTGTGCAGCTCTGGATGTTCCGGCCCCTGTTGCACACCATCAGTGGGGTCCCCCTGATCTGGCTGTGTGTCGATCATGGCTGGGTCCCCTTCAGATGCCACCACTGCAGAGGAGGTGGAGGAGGAGGAGGGGGGAGCGGTGGCAGCACCCTGGCCCTCAACTGCCTGCACTGGGTGTGCAGCAGGTACTCCACTGCATCGCGGGCCTTCACGTCAGCCATAGCCCTCAGCAAGGCTCTCTGCCACTGTGGCAGCCTGCTATGGACACCTGTAGGGATGTAAAGGATACAGTGAGTGCTGGACTCAGACAGGGGGGCACACACACATAGGCAATATATGTGAGGGTGCAGCACCAGCCACAATTTGGCCGCCAGCCATGGCCATGGCACAAGGGGACCAAAGTATGTACTTACCTGACCGCCAGTGAAGCGCCTCCTGCCTGAGGCTGGTGATGCAGCTCTGCTTCATGCTGTGGGTCGTGCCAGTGGAACCTGTGGGGTGAAGGGACAGGTGAGTGTGTGGGAGGCACCATGCACCATAGCCATGACGCCAGTTGCAACAGACAAACAGCTGTCGGGTCGCGAGGCAGGAGTCCCAAAGCCCTCCCACAGCCTTGGCATACAAACTAAGCCAGGACCCCGGACGCGCGAGGGAAACAGAAAAGCCTGGGTCGGGTCGCAGGGCAGGAGTCCTAAAGCCCTCCCCACAGCCCTTAGCATACAAACTGAAACGGACCCCGGACCGCGCCGAGAAACAGAAAGGTAGCCGGAGTTCTTGTTTTTCCTGCAGCTGCTCCCAGTGCATAGAGGAGCTTCTACCACGCCGCTTGCCTGAATTTGGCACCTTTTTTAGAACCAGTATCACTTAAATGTAAGCGACTGGCGTGCACTGAGCGTTTCCACAGCTCTCTGCCCCAAGTCCTAGCAACTGTAGAATCTTTGTGTTTAATTCTAATGTGAGAACTGCTAGTCTGGACAGAATTTAAAACTAATTGTAACGGCAGTAATTACTTTGTGTTAAATCTAAATGGAGAAGAACTGTTAGTCTGGACAGAATTTAAAATCAAAGCAAAGCATGTTTTAATTTTTTTTGTTTTTTCAGTCTGAAATTTGTTGTTGCCTATGCATAGCCTAGCCCAGGGGTAGTTACTCAGGAATTCTCCGCGGCTACAGGTAGCCGGAGTTCTTGTTTTTCCTGCTCGGGGCTCTCCCACACATTTGCTCCTTTCCCTTTACAAATTCAGTAAATCCCTGATGTTTTTTGGTTAGCCCTACAAATCAGAGCTCCTCAAAGAGAAAAATTTGCATCTGAATAAGCACGCTCCACCTCCATTGCCACTCACCTGTATTTATGCCTTGTCCTTTCTTTCTGCAGACGCGGAGGTTGGGTCGCGAGGGCAGGAGTCCCAAAAGCCCTCCCACAGCCCTTGGCATACAAACTAAGCGGACCCCCGGACCGTGCCGAGAAACAGAAGGTAGCGGAGTTCTTGTTTTCCTGCAGCTGCTCCCGGTGCATGAGGGCTCTAGCCCGCCTGCGCTGTCGCAGGCTCCTCGCCCCACCACCACCCTTGGTTGGCTTCTCTTTATATAGTGGTGTTCCCTGACCTCGTGAATCAATCAGCCCACTTTCCCACTAGTCCCTTATACTGCTCCACCACTAGCGGCCACCGCTGAGCAGACTGTGTTCCCTCCTGCACACAAGGAATCTACTTGGTAATAGAAAGTATAAAATGCAGTTTCTCACCTCAGTTATTACCTTGCTTTGCATAGCCTCATCCTCCCTCCCTACCTCAGACAATCCTTCCCTACCTGACCCTGTGCCACTGCCCACCTTAACTCTCAAGCCTACACCCCACTCCTCGTCTGCTTCACCTAAACACTACCTACACCCGGGGCACAACTGGTCCCTAGGGGCCTCTATCCTCCCCCCATCTTTCTGCACTGCAACACCTGTCCTATATCTCTCAATCCTCTCAGCCCCTAAGACAAACTCAACTCCTGCAACTCAACCCACCCGGAGGGGTGCACCATTAAAGATCAGGCACCAACTAAGGAACGCCCTGGTATTCCTGCTGCTCATAGCAGGGGACATTGAACGGAACCCAGGGCCACAGGCACCCATGGCTGCCTTACCACTAGCACAACCCACACACCTCCCCAAAGGTCTCAAAATCGTGCACATAAATATATGCAGCATCCTAAATTAAATTGCTGCCCTACAGACAACTGTCCTTACTCTTCGCCCAGACATCGTAATCATCACAGAGTCATGGCTGAAGCCCCATCACAGTGATGAGGAATTCTCTATACCTGACTTCTCACTAATCCGCCAAGACAGGCAGGGAAGAAAGAAGGGTGGTGGCGCTGCCATGTACGTCGCCTCAAATCTCCAGTTTTCTGTCATCACCTCACCAACACCCTCAATAAACATTGATTCCCTCCGGATCAAAATCCCCCTGCCCCACTCTATCCCAGTATACATAGCTGGGTCATACTGCCCACCGGACACACCGCTACAGCATCCTCAAACATCTAGGCAACCTGAGGGCCCTCACAGAAGGCGGATAACTCCACATCCTCGGGGATTTCAATCTGAACTGGCTGGGATGTGCAGCATCCAAGGCACGCTGCCAGTTAAGTGCACTAAACTTACACCAGCAAATAGGGGAACCCACCCGCCCTAAACCACAAATCTAAGAAACACACCTACTGGACTAGGCACTCACTACCCACCCACATAGGATAGTCAAAGCGGCCTCCTACGGACTACTATGCATGACCACCACATGATTTACATAGTGCGTAAAATCTTCCATCCCTAGCCCCCCCACCCCATCTGCTGCACTGCAGAGCCTACAAATCTTTGGATCTGCCTGCACTTCTAAACGCCCTCTCCACCATTGACTGGTCTCCCATTCCTAGCGCCACCTCCATGGACGAGGCCCTGAGCTACTTCTCTACAAATTTCCTAGCTATCTGGGACATATATGCCCCACTAAAGAGATCCAGAGTCAGGGGCTCCCACTTACCCTGGGTAACCTCAAACCTCATGGAACAACTCAGAGCCAGAGACCGGGCCTGGAAACTCTTCAAGACCACTGGTTCTCACTTGGCACAACAACAATACCGGTCACTTAGAAATGCCTGCACACGTCTCATACGGCAGTCCAAATCAAACTACTTCAAACTGACGTTTAACAAAAACCTTCTCAACCTTCTCACCCTTCTCAATTCTGGAAATCCATAAAATCCCTCCTCACTCCACCAACTCAACCCCCCACCCCCACTCTCAACCTCGCAGGCAGAATCATAAACGACCCTTGCCAGGTTGCATCTGAGGTTAATGCCCACTTCTCCACCACTACTGCCTCGTTCTCTCCTCCCACCCCACCCCCACCCACCTCCACTCACTCTCCCCAAGGACCCCTTTGTTCTCCCTAACGCACCACCCCGGGCCTCCTTCTCGCTCAACCCGGTCACCCCAGATCAGGTGTTAAAAATTCTACACTCACTAAACACAACCAAAGGAAAATGCCCATCAGGATTAGACTCAAAAATGCTTCAACTCTCTGTCCCGGCCTTAGCCTACCCCCTAACCATGCTCTATAATCTGTCATTTAAATTAGGTGCTGTCCCCACAAAATGGAAACAGGCCACAGTCATTCCTCTCCCTAAGGGAGGGACCCTCCTCCCCTTCAAACTATCGGCCTATATCTCTGCTCCCCATCCTAGCCAAAATTCAAGAGCGCCTTGTTCTATCCCAGCTACACAACTATCTAGACACAATCTCCTTTTTCACCCCCTTTCAAGCTGGCTTCAGAAAAAATCATTCCACCACCACATCCCTCCTTCGCCTCACCAACTCCATCCTTACAGGCATTGACAATGGGGACATTACCGCAGCTATTTTCATAGACCTGGCAAAAGTCTTCGACACGGTCTCACACCCCCTCTTGATATCTAAACTTGCCCAAACTGGTCTGACGATGACAGCACTCAGTTGGTTCCATTCATACCTGTCAGGCAGGTCACAAGCAGTCCGCATCGGTACGGCTCTATCCACCCCCCTCCCTGTCACCAGTGGCGTACCTCAAGGGTCTGTACTTGGCCCGCTGCTCTTCTCAATTTTCCTCAATGACCTGCCTGCTGTCTGCACACAATCTGGTATCCATATGTATGCAGATGATACGGTGATATTTGCCTCTGGCCCATCTGGTACCACTGTAGCATCTCACCTTCAGAAGGACTTCAACTCCATCCAACGCTGGTTCATTAAGAACCAACTATTCCTAAACTCAAAAAAAACTGTCTCCCTCACCTTTGGCTCCCGAGCCAAACTAGCCCGGCTAAATGACGTACCCACCTTCTTTACCTTGGATAGGACCCCACTTGAGGTCAGCTCCACATATCGTTATCTCGGCGTCTGGCTGGATCAGCACCTTGACTTCTCAGTGCATGTAGAGGCTCTGCAAAAAAAATTACATCCCATGCTGGGAGCTCTCTATCGGAACAAGTTCTGCATCCCTCTACAAACCAGGCAAGAAATGATACAAAAAATGATCCTCCCAAATTTTTGACTACAGCGATGTCATCTACAGTGCCGCCCCCCAAACATCCTTAGCCAGGCTTGACCCTATTTATAACTCCTTCTGCTGGTTCGCTCTGGATTGTCCTCCAAACACCCACCACTGCGACCTCTACCATTCCCTTGAACTCCCATCACTCCAAAATCAGCGATTGCTGCACTGCACTAGAATTACTGCTAAATTCTGGTCACATGCGCTGCCCTCCTACCTATCGACATCCCTTACCACCGTCCCCCCACCTACCTACGATCTCAGGAACTCTGACTCCAGGCTTCTTCACATCCCCACAGATCCACCCGATCAGGTCAGGTTGCTTTCAGCTTCAGACTTCCCAAATTTTGGAACTCTCTAGCAGCCGACATCAGACACACCACAAGTACTCCACATCGAAATACCCTCCTCAAAATGCATTTTGCCACCAAGTGCCTATGCTTTCCCCATCGCTGAACTCCCTGCTCAACTCTAAACAGCTATCCTGGGCTCCATTTCAAATCAGTACCATACACCATTCTTAATCCTTCCTCTGTTACTGTTTGATATACACACCTACCCATTTAGTAGATAAATCAAATCACACCATGTAACTGTTGCAATTTCTACTGTATCACTGCCTGTAAATTCTGTCTGTAAATACTCCTTACTTTGTATTTAACCAACATGCATCTCACCTACTACACCCATCCTACTGGGCCATTGCTGGCTATCTGTAAATTATGTATGGACTATTGTGTTTTTATGTATTTATGTACTACACTCTTGTAACCCCCTACCCCAGGGCACATCTGGAATCAAGCGGTACTCTGCTCAGTATGTCTTTCTGGTAAATCTCTTAAATAAATAAATAAATAAATAAATAAAGTAGGTATACATGCCAACACCAGGGACATTCCCAGACCGCATGTCCATGTCTCTGCACCATGCCATGCTGAGCATCCGCTGCAGGATCCCAGCCTCCCTCCATGACAGGTCCTGCCAGTGGTGTGTCAGCTGGTGGATGGTCCAGCATGTCCCCGTCATCTCTGCCATGCATGCACGGATGGCAATCCATGTCCACTCCTGCTCCACTGCACTGCTCCTCCAGCTCCCAGGTGGCAGCAATGTCCTACCCCACTGTTGAATATAATAGTTCACCAGCAGCGCTGTCTCATGGGGAGTGAACTTAGGGGCATGCCCGCTGAAGCTGAGGGATGACCCCTAGGACATATTGGCTGGTCATCTGCGTGGCACCTATAATGGGGAAGGAATGGCACAAGCATCACTACACAATGTTACTGTGGCTGTGCAGTCCACCCCAACCCATCATGCACAACACTGGACACCGGCCAAAGGATATGGGTCAGGGCTGGGTTACAGGTCAGCAACTGTGGGCCACCACCTCGGGTGGTTCCCCCATGCCAATGACAAGCACAGCATGAGGTGTGTAAAGGCTGAGCTGTGCCATGCAGGGGCCAGGCACACAGTGCTGCACGCAGTGACCACAGTGCACCAGCACAGCACCCATCCCTGCAGAGGCAAATCACAGCCCGACCCTGCATGGTGTGGGCATGGAGCACCACATGCAGCCCTGCCACACATCTGCACCACCACCCCCACGCAGAGCTGCATGCAGCCACAACCACCAGGTGCCCATAGGGCAGGCCCAAAGCCAACCGTGGGCACTGGCATCGGGAATGATAGTGACTTATCTGTACTGTGCACCATGGTGTCTGGAGTGGGTGGCACTGACGGATCTGGAGCACACTTGGATGGAGAAAGAGCAGGGCAACATAAGCCTGTGGCACAGTTGGTGACCCCCAGAGCAGCTGCGGTGTAGCAGTGTGTACCTACCTGGTCCTGTGCGATGGTGCTGATTTCTACACAGGGAACAGAGAGCAACATTGTCAGGTACACAGTGCTGTACAGGCATTGGAATTGTGCACATAGAGCAATGTCATATACCTACCAAATACCCATATGTGTCTGCTATGGAGCTTGGGAGGGAATGGACATGGGTTAGTACACAGCCGTAAGTGCCTCTGTGGCCAACTGCCTGTGGGTGCTGCAACCCCCCCCCACACTGTCTCCATCCCACAGGCATGGCCCCACACATGGCCCAGGATGGCCTCCAGGACACCCTGCTGTGGCCGACCCTGCACAGGGTGGATGTGGCCAGGTGCGTACCTGACAGGCATAACATGTAGGGTGTGGTACAAGGACAGTGGTACATGGCCAGCCAGGCAGGTGGCCGTGCATCTGTGTGTTTTGTACAGGCTATGACCTGTGTAGCCCCCGACGCACAGTCTGAGGTGACATCTGGCAGCTTCCGACCCGTGCCAAGTGGGAATGCCAGGACATAGGCCACCACATGCTGTACACAGGCATGGATGGTGCTACATGGGTGGACATGACATCATGACTGGATACGGAACACAGGCCGGCATGTGGGCCAGCCCACCACTGCAGTGACACATCCTCACCACACAGACATGCATCCCTGTCGCAGCGGCACAGTGACAGTGTGACAGGGCCATGTCCCCAACTGTGTGGGGTGCACATATCAGAGGTACAGTGTGGGTTCATGCACCATCCCGGTGGTAACCATGTCACATCAGGCCAGGTACCTCCTTGGGCAAGGGCATGTGCGGCCATGGTCCGTGGACACCCTGGGGTACCAATGGCCTGGGGTGGGGCAGCACACAGGTGCAGGTGCACACCCATTGGCCAAGGCACACACCAGTGCCACATGCCCCCCCATACCGTTCCGCCCTGGGGCAGGCAACATGGTCATAGATCGCTGGCACTATCCCCACACCCCATGGGCCAGTTGGTCATACAGCACCTGGGTCACAGTGTGGGAGCAGGTGTGCACATCAGTGCAACCATGGGCAGCCATGCATGGGGGGGGTGGCTGCAGCCGGTGGCATGTGCAGACCACATGACTGAGCCTCGGTACTAGGTACTGTCCACAGCCGACATCACAGTGACACCCTGTGCCACGACAGGTGGCTTGGCACAGAGCGCTGTAACAACATTGGACTGCACGTGTCAACAGTAGATGGGGACTCTGCCTGCATATGCATGGCATACCTGGGCAATGGAACAGACCCACGCACAGCATGACAGTGTGCCTTGCCTCCTAGGTATTGATGTGTGCAGTTGTACCCCATGCGGAGCTGCAGGTACACAGTGTGATAGGCGTCATGCCATGCCTGGGGACTGGTGGGTGTGGGGCATGACCATGGTGAACAGTGTATGACAGCTGATGCCAACATGGCCAACTGACACTGCCCATACACATGCCTACATGCATGGTGGCACCCCTGACCGTGGTCCACCCACAGGATGGTACACCATCCAGTGGCTGCCCTGGCAAGGGGGGGCACCCCTTACCGGCAATGCCGGCTTCAGTGAACTCAGCTGGGGCTGCCCAAAGGGACCCATGCACCACAGTGGTGTGTGACTGTACCATGCCCCCCATATCCCTGGGAACCTTGCCACAGCACAGCCCTTGGTTACTGACCACAGCCATTGCACATAACGTATCAGAACCCCTGAATGTCCACCTTTGCGAGGGTCCATGCCTGCATACCTCTCAACTGTACCACAGTACGAGGAACGTTCCTCATTGTACTTCACAGAAGCTTACTGTTCCACATTGTGAGGACCTGTTTCACATTCAAAGTCAGCGTACTAGAGCAACACTCCACTGTACATGATGCAATTCACTATATCATTCAATTAATAACAGACATTCTGAACATAAATGCAACACTTTAACAGTGTTCCACATTGTGACAGGCACTGTTCCACATTTGGGGGACAAAAGGCTGAGAGGTATGCATGCCTGCCCTGTCCCTCAGGGCAGTAACAGATGGTGTAGGGGTATGTGGGGGGGGGGGCTTCTGTGGCCCAGTACTCACCAGCCTGCTGAATGTCTGTCCCTGTCCTGGTCAGGTTGACACTGTAGTGTTCCAGCTCTCTCCTACACCCAGGTCTGCAGCTCCTGTACCACTACACTATTCTTGGGCCTAGCGACTCGCAACCGCACATGCCACATGTGCAAGTTGCACATGCATCGCATGTCACGCATCGTATATGCGCATATGCAGCATGCATGGCAGAATTGCAATATGTGATGGTGATGTGCAGCATGGCATCTGCGATGTGGGGTTGCAGCCTGCCTGTTATCATGCGTTTGCATGTGCTCCCTGTGGGTGCAACGCAGTTGCGGAATGGGTTTGGTTTCACCTGCATGTGTAGCACCTGTGCCTGCAGGTCTCTGTATGTGTGCATGTGTGTCATATGTGTGTGTGTGTGTGTGTGTGTGTGTCTGCACGCCCTGGGGAGGTCAGTGGCAGGCAGATGCCCACTGGCAGTGGCCCAAGCAGGGCATTGTTGCCACTGGGGAATACACCCTACCCACCATGTATCCAGTATGGCCCTACCATTGCAATGACAACAAAAGGACAACACAATGTAGAAATGAGGTGCAAAGGTTTATTATCAAGGTGCTCTATGCACACTTCAGGTGCTCGATGCACAGTGCTCCCCGGTCCCACCCATCATGTGTGACCCTACACACACCCCTGTGAACACACAGTGCCCCTCCGTAGACATGTGCCCCCTGCCATGCATATGGCCCCACCCCCCCATTGCAGCACCACCCAACCACACCTCAACTGCACAGGATGCCTGGGCATCTCACAGCCGCCTGCCATACGCATGCCATCCTCGCACTGACCCTTCTGGTGCCGGGTGCTGGGCTGTGGGGACCCTGCCGGTCTGGTGGGCTGTGCGGTGCCCTGGCAGACCACCCCTGGCATTGCATCCTGTGAGCCTGTGTGTGCCCCCACAGGTGATCTGCTGTGCCTCCGCCCACACAAGCCCACTTGCCTCTGTGCCACATGTGGCAGTGGCTGTGCTGGGGCTGCACGTTGTGTTCCCCCATCATGTGCTGAATGCCTTAGGCCCTGTGAAGCCTGTAGAGCACCCCTCCTTGGTGTGCCTGCCCCCCCGTATGTGCCCTGTGGCTGACCCTGTTCCTGTGGGACTGTGTAAGGAGCTCATCCTGGCCTGCACCTGTGTTGCTGGCATGCCTGCGTGCGCCACCGTGGTCGCATCATGGCGCTGTCCTGTGCCTGGGCCAGTGTGGGCAGTGCCTGGCTGGGCATGCAGCTCCAGCAGCATGACTGGTGGGTGGGGAGATACTGATGCCTGAGCCAGGGAAGGGGGAGGGGGTTCCACCGGGTCCTATGGCTGTGTCTGGGTGCTGGAATGAGTGGTGACGGGGGGTGCCATCTGCTGGGCCAGGATTTGCAGGTGGTGCAGCGGCTGCAGTGCACAAGCTATGGCCTGCATGGCCGTGGCCATGACTGTATCCTGGCACTGCTGGTGTGCCAGCATGTTCTCCAGGTCTGTGATGAGGTGGTCCATGATGACTGTCTGGCGTTCAGCACCAGATGCCAGATGCCCTGTATGGCATCCCCCAGGCCAGCCATGCATGCCGATGAGACCTTGGCGAATGCCTGCAGCCAGCCAGCAATGCGGATAGCTGCAGCTCCATGCAGGTGTGGTGCTCCTGCATTCCCTGCTGTATGTTCCCCAACTTCTGCCTGACATCCCCCTGGCCGGCCAGCACCAACTTGCAGTAGTTCCCAATGTAGGACGGTGGGGACAGCCAGCTGGTCCTGCAGCTCACAGAAGGCCTCATCCAACTGGTCCTCCAGTCCACGGGTGCTCAGTGGGCTCAGCAACCCTATGGCAGTGTCCTCAGCCACCTGCTGTTCTTGGTCTGATGCCTCCTGCTTGATCACAAGCATCCGCACCGCCTCCACAGATGTGGCAGCACTGCTGGTGGTGTCCTCGGTGGTCCCCTGCTGCTCCCTTGGTGGTCCAGCTGCATCCTCCTCACTGCTGTCCAACTCCTCCTCATCCATGTTGCTGTCACCATCCCCACTCCCCTCAGGCTCCGACATCAGCTCCGGTGTTCCAGCCATAGGTGTACTGGTGGCAGTGCTGCCTCCAGCATCCATAGGGCTGCCGCCATGGTCCGACACCTGCCGGTGGCCTGGGCCATGCTGGCACCATCCTAGCCCTGCTGCTCCCATCGTCCAGCTCCGTTGGGGCCACCTGCACCAGCTGCCATGGCACCTGTTGGATGGGAAACGTGTTAAGTGTGTCTCCTCATCACAGTGTGCCCTAACCTGCCTGATCAGTGTTGCCCTCACAGGTCTGCTTCGGCGTTGCACTATGGCATTGCACCCACCACAATGCTGTGCTGTCCCACCTGGTATGTGTCTCCACTGTACATGCATCCTGCACTGATGGCGTGGATCCCCCACCATTGCTGCACTTGCTGTGCCATCCATCCTTGTACAGCAACTCCAGCTGTCACACGAGAGCGTCTGTCGGCTCCCCACTGCACAGTGGCGCCATACATGTCCACGCCTATGGGGCACCACTGCGCTGCAGGGCCCTGTACCACTGGGTGACTACGTCATCCCTGCCATCCATGCACAACCCTTGTGGCCCTCTCCTGCACTCTGCTGGCACTGGGATAGTGACCTATGCCCCCTCCCTACAGCTCTGCCCATGCCTGTGCACGGCCCCCCCAGCACACAGTGTATGTCACGGTATTCCCTGGTGCAGCCCAGACCATGCCTCAGCATGCCCCCTCAACAGTACACAGTGCAGGACACAGCAACACCCAGTGCGGCCCAGCCCATTCCTGTGCACAGCCCCGGTTTCATGTGCATGTGCCTGCCCCTCCACAGTTGGGCATGGGTCGTTCCTTTGCACTGCTGCACATGTCAGCAGCACGCATGCCCATCCCTGGCCTCCCCTCGCTATTGTCTGGTTCCCTTGGTCCCACTCTGTGGCCAGCTGTGGCCATGTGGCATTCCTGTGGCATGCCTCCCCACCATTACATCTGCCTACACATTGTCACCCCCACCCACCCCGCCTTTGCTGTTGGCATCAGTGCTGTTGCCATGTCTGGCTTGTCAGATACATTGCTGTTGTATGTCCCTACCTTTGGCCGTCCGCTGTCTGAACGTGTCCAGCTGTGTTACTCCAGCGATACTCTGCTGACTGAGATGGGCCGCTATCCTCCTCTCGATGCCGCTGAGTGGCTCCTGCTAGGTGGCTCCACCCCCTGTGCGCTGTGCACTGCACCTGTTTTGCTCCACCTTGCACTTCACCAGGCGCTTGAGGTCATTCCACTTCTTCTGTACATCTCAGACTGTCCTGCGCTGTGCAGCAATGGCATTGACTCTGCATGTCACCCTGTCCCATGCCCTCTTGCATTTATCCCTCCTCTTGGCATCCCTTCCACGACTCATGAGGAGTGCATGGTGGCAGTCTATTTGCTTCACCAGTGTGTTAACCTCCTCATGGCTGAAATTCTTCTTCCTCCTCTGTCTTTCAGCTGCAGCTTCTGCCATGGCTGTGGCGTATCTTGCTTGTGTGTTGGGCGCAACTGCGTGTTACACGCTCATATGGTGTATCTTGCGTGTTGCGACTTGCGAGATGCTGCTTGGTATTCTCAGGTTCTAGACAGCCAGTATATTCTATGTTGCAGTTGCTGTTGCATAAGTTCCGCAATGCCTTTACTTACGTCTGGTATCATTTCCTTTCTAGAATCGGACCCAAAATATTAATAACCAGTGACACTCCTATATATAATAACCCTGCTTTTGGATTATTCTTAACAGATAAAACATATAATAAATGGTATAAAATAGGAATAACGCATATGGGTTAATTATTTAAGGATAATCAATTCAAAACATTCGATCAACTTCGGACAGAATATGGTATTTCACAAAATCATATATTTCAGTATTTACAAATAAAACAGTACATTAAAACAGTAAATAGTAATTTAGTATTAGGCTGTGAATCTCTGCTGTGAAGCTTTAAATAAAATAAAAAGATAATAAAGCTGTGAAGCTTTAAAACAAAAGGCAAATGATTCCAAATGAATTGCTTTAATATACCATCTGTTAAATGGGGAGGTACAGACTAAGTACAAACTTATAAATTTAAAAAATAAATGTCAACAAGATCTAGGAATTAATATAACAGATAAACTTTGTAATGAAATCTTAAATACACACTGGATTTTTAAAAAATCTACCAAACTACAGCAAATACAATATAACACTACACACCCTACATATTTAACACCAACACAATTAAATAAATTTAATCCAGTCTTTTCAGTTAACTTTCCCAGATGCAGTAATACATCTGGAACACTCATACACCCAATACATTCATGCCCAAATCTCTCTAAATTTTAGAAACATAGAAACATAGACTTTGACGGAAGATACGTACCGCTTGGCTCACCTAGTCTGCCCATTTCCCTAACTACAGGATAGGCCGCAGATCCTAGTTAACCAACAGCCTATTTCTTCTAACCCCCCCACAAGAATTACCACCAGGGATATAGGTCGTTTTAATTTTTATACATATGCTCGCGATCGGGTTGCCAGCGGTCCACTGGACCACCAGGGATAGAGGATGTTTTAAGTTTTATACATCTGTCCATGATCGGGCTGTGAGTGGTCCACTGGACCACCAGGGATATGGGACAGTTTATGTCCTACTTCTGCCCGCGACCGGGCATGGTGGGGGCGTTACCCAATGGAGGGTGCCGCCGGAGCTTGAGTGGCCACCCACAGCTGGCAGCTGCCGTGTTGCGCCCTGCAATATGGCAGCTCACCTGTGGGTGGCCGGCTGTTGCTCCTTTATTTTTTGGAATGACTGTATGTGGCGCACGTAGGGGTTGCGCCTGCATGGGCTCCGCACATCCAGGGCTGAATATCGGGATGTGCGGGGGTATGCATAGACACGCCCCCCACTTGCGCCGCATACGTACTGATGCCCAGGCGCATTGGAATTTGTGCCACGCCACTTTCCCCTTTTGAATATTGGCGGAGCATCAGTGGAGTTCGTGCAGGCGCAACTATGTTGCGCCATTTGCAACCCTTCTGAATATCCCACCCAATGAGTAAATTTCAACTAACATTTCATACGATTGCAACCATCATTGCTTGCAGATGCATATTGTTATTGTGGAAAGATTCTACACCCCAAAATGTGAAACATGGCTGTGCCAAATGAAATATATCATGCAATTGGAGAAACTTTATTATATAAGAAGCAACCAGATACAGGTGTTTAATAAAATCTGGGCACCATTCCAAGATGCTCTGAAGGCTATATAACCAAAGTAGAAGTTAATGATATTGACATAAATGTAATTAGTATATAAAAGTAAATGTAAAACCCCCTTGGACCCTATAGGTTGGGAGGACGGTATAGTACATGATATGAAATAAATAGCTCAATTATTTATATAATTGAAATGCTATTTCCACATACTTGACTGGAAAGTCTTTACCTCACTGAACCATACCAAAAAAAAAAGAGAGGCTGGTATAGACATAAGGGGAAGGTAAGGGTCAAGGGTGGAGTGGATGGAAAGGATGGGAGAATTGGGAAGGGGCGGTCAGGGTGAGTAGCTTAAGCCGTGGACCCTGCAATATGAGCAGTCTAGAGGGGCTAAATGGTCTTATCCTGCTGTCTTCTTCATATGTTTGTATTCACTGAAGTGCAGGACCTAGAGGGCACTGGTCTTGCACAGCCAGATGGACTCTCGGCCCTGCTTACCTGCATCTGTAGCCACATGGAAGCACAGGGCCAAGAGGGCCCTGTACTTCCGCAGCACCTCAGACAGCTCCATAGATCCTTTGCATCCATAGTCACATGGGGCCCTGCAATGCTGCAGACAGATAAATTTTCCCCTTAGTGCAGGGTCCAGAGGCCCCTGGTGTCTGAATCTGTTCACACAGACCTGTGTGAATGAGGATGCAACTCCACTACACCAAAAGGAAAGGAAATTCATTGCAAAAACTGCATTAATGCACCACTTAGAATTCGGCTTAACCTTACACAAGTATAGAAATGTGGCATTAGGGTTTCCAACCTTAACTTTACACCCCTCCCCCAGCAGCCAAGGGGCAATACAACACAAGCAACCACAGACAGCCATAATCGCGTAAGACAAACAAAATACAACTGTTTCCAGATGGCACAAATGCAGTAGCACTGATATGCTACCTTTATGGATTTGTATCTGCAGCTGCAGAAGTGCAGGCCTCAGAGGGGCAGCCAGACGTATGTGTATGTCTTACAGTATGCATGACTACCTGTGGCTACAGAAACACAGGCCTCTACAGACAGAAGCAGTGAAGCAATTTGGGTATCATGAATTTCTATCTGCAGGCCAGAAGTTGGTGTGTATGTCTTTCACCTGTGACTGCAGACCTGGGCTTCTGCAGCCAAAAGTGTGTGGATGTCTTACTGTATGCACGAGTACATGTGGCTACAGAAGCGCAAGCCCTATGGGGGCCTGCACTTCTGAAAACAGAATAGTGTTGGAGTTTGGGTATCATGAATTTCTATCAGCAGCTGCAGAAGTACAGGCCCTACAGGGGCCTTTGTGTCTGCAGCTAGAAGTTGGTGTCTATATCTTAAACCTGTGGCTGCTGAAGTGTAGGCCCTTCAGGGTTCTGTGCTTCTGCAGCCAGAAGTGTACGTATGTCTTACAATGTGCATGAAAACTTGTGGCTACAAAAGTGTTTGGCCCCATATGGCCTGTGCTTCTGCAGACAGAAGACCTGTTGTGATTTGGGTATCATGGATTTGTATCTGTGGCTGCAGGGGCCTGTGTTTCTGCAGACAGAAGACATGTTTTGATTTGAATATCATGGATTTCTATCTGCGGCCAGAATTGAGTGCATATGTCTTGCAGTGTACATACTGCAGATACAAATCCACAAAGGTAGCACATCACTGCTGCTGCATTTGTGTCATCTGGAAGCAGTTGAATGTTGCTTGTCTTACCTGATGATGGTTGTCTGTGGTTGCTTGTGTGGTATTGTCCTTGTGCTGCTTGTGGGGAGTGAGAAGTTAGGGCAGGAAACCCTTATGCAACATTTCCCTACTTTTGTGGGGTTATGTTGAACCCTAACTGGGCCATTGTAACAGTTTTTTTGCAATAAATATATATTCATTGACTTCACAAAGGCATTCAACCTAGTTGGTCACAGTCTATTATGCGGCAAATTAAGTGCTTTGGGTGTCTGTCCCTTGACCCTGAATTAATTCAAACGTTATCTGGGTAACAGGTATCAACAGATTAAATTTGGTCACACCATGTCAGATCCTTCTGCTACCACAATCAGGGTCCTCAAGGCTCCATACTGGGTCCCCTCTTTTCCATTCACATAAATTCCATCCACACTAGTCTCAGATAATGCACCCCGATTGTATATACTGATGTCCTTGCCCTCTACACAAGCTCCTGCAGCATCCCTGAACTGAATGGCCACCTTACCTCTGACCTCCATTCTATAAAGTCTTGGCTCTGATCCAACAAGTCTGAACCAAGACACAAGCCATGCTGTTTGGCTCCACCCCTAAGTTAAAAAAAGTGTAACATCCCACTCGCAGTCCAGTACACTGATGGATCTCTTCTTGCTACAGTCATTAACTTCAACTATCTTGGAGTGACACTTGATGCATCCTTAGACTTCGCATATGTCCACTGCATGTGAGGCTGTTAATGCCAGAGTTGGTCTTTCATATAAAATTAAAGACAGCCTTTTGCCCTTAGCCTGTATTGCAATTGCCCGAGGCATCCTTCTACCCAAACTAACATATGGGATGGCAGTCTACTACTCTGCCTCCAAAACCACCCTGCAGAAATGGGACATGGCATACAATAATATCTGCAGATTTGCTCTAGCTACAAACTGGTATACTCACCACTGTGATCTGTATTCTAAGCTTGCATGGCTCCCTCCAACAGCCTTAAGAAAATCTGCTATGGGCAGTTTGATTCATACGGTTGTGAACAAGCCATCTCCCACATCCCTCTCAGCATTACTGAAACTTGGCAGCCTAGCATATCCACTCAGGTCTAATGTCCCTGGATTGTTATGGATCCCTAGAACCAGGACCAAACTTGCAGAGATGTTGTTCTCATTTACGGCACATACGGTATGGAACTCTATCCCCAGCACAATCCACCAGTGCTCATCCATTCTTGTGTTTTTAACTGTACTTCAAACCTTCCTGTGATGAGCAATTGTATGTTCTTGCTCTGAGACTGTTTACAGACTGGACTCTACTCTTATACATGTACTTTACTTCTACCAACTGAAGATGCATACCCTAGGACTTTGTTCTGTATATCAATTATTGTATATAGAAATGTATTGTCATGAATGACCATATGCCTTGAATCTCATTGTATTACTCCCAGCACTGTTTCTATTCTATCATTTTATTGTTGTCTATTTTGTATTGGACTCTGTTTGTATTGAATATTTGTCATAACTGTTCCTTACTTTTGACCACGCCTGTTGCATTCTCCCAGGTTGTGCCTGAAAATAGGACACTGATTTATAGTGTATGGTGAGGGCTTGTTGTGTATGGACATCAGTGACATTCAAAATATTGTTGTACCACAGTTCAAAAGCTCATGGAACGTGATTGCACTCTACTATGGTACAACAACGTTTCAAAAACCTCTAGAGGTTTCACACAGAAGCTCACGAGCCACAGAAATGGCAGGATCAACCAGATAAATACTATTGGCGGTGGCACGATCACCAAAACCCATGACTCAACCAGATAAGATAAAAAATTGCAGGATCAACCAGATATGCACATTAAAAAAATAAAAAGTAGAATCAACCAGATACTTAAATTTACTCACGGAATGAAAGGCTGTTCCTCACAGCCTGTGTCCTTTCACTAAGTGAGAGATACAGCCACCATTTTTTTTAAATCCCTCCCACACCCAATTGACAGCCAACAGAAGGCTGCTCTACAAACAGAGGGATTTCTGCTCCTTAGAAACCACACATCACACCCTAGCTAACAGCCCTAACTCCAGAATATGACATGCCCACAAACATTTTTTCTTTGTGTTTAAAAATTAAAAAAAGTCTTAAAACTGCATTTATTTTATTTAGGGGGCACCATACAATATAAAAAATAGTGGATGGGCAACTCAAGTTGGGATATTCAGAAATGCACCAAAGGCATGCGCAGCCCCGGCGCAGTGCAAATCAACTGCACAATGGCACAGTGACTGCGATATTCAATGGTTGCGCACCACAACATGTGCCAGCACAACAAGGCTGAATATTGCAGGCACTGCACCATGGCGCAGTGAGAGGTGCACCAGGGAGCAAGAGATGCACCATAGCGCACCAGGGATGCGGCAGTAGAGGAAGATGCGCCAGCACGGCAGGAACAGCCACAGGCACAGCAGGAGCCAGGCAGCATGGAGGGGAGGGGAGGAACAGCATGGGAGTCGGGAACCAGACTACGACCACTGGCAGGGACACATGGCCGGCACACATGTGACCACTGCCCACAGACGTAGGCATGCAGCTGGACCCCCCAGGGTGGTGAACGCATGGTACCAGAGACACAAACATCCAAGGGTGGGCCCCAACTGGCCACCACCCACTGGATGACATGTACCCACCCGGACAACAGTAAGTCATACCTTGGCACACAGCACCCAACACACACACACAACACAGCCAGTACTGCCAGCCCATGGCCACTCCGAGGTACAGCCACTGACCGACAGGCATGGCACCACCATGCACGGTCCACACAATGACACAGGCACACCACAGGCCACCCACCACACCACTGCAGCATGGAACCACTCACCAGCTGCAAAGCAGACACGGACACAGACGGGTAAACAAGCAACAAATATAATTCAAAGACAACAACATGAATGAAACAGAACAGTCAAGAACAAGGGGAGGGTAGGTGAGGGAGGGAAGGGGACAGGGGACAGGGTCTGTACAGTTAGTTGGGGGAAGGTAGGGGACAGGAGGACAGAGGTGGGATGGAGCTGCAGTCCATCATGGCCGGCAATGGCCTGCCAGCGCCTGGCGTGTCCCCCTGCACCGGTCCTGGAGCATGAACCTCCTGGTCTTCACTGCTCTCTCCATGGTATGTGATGTTACTAGGAGGATCTCATGCAGGAGATGATAAAACAGTGGCAGGTGGGATCCCCTCTGGACACCTATGGCAGAGGAAGGGACAGGTGATCAGTGCGCATCCATAGCACCCTAGCCCCTCCTGTGCACAGTGGACAATGGGAACGCATGCTCCTGGAGTGGCACCCCTGCCACCTGCAGTGGGTGGGCCTACTCCTGCCACCAACCCGGCAAGCCACGGCAGTGCACAGCACTGGAGACTGCTGCCTAAGGGCCACCTGAGAGCACAGTGGCAGGCAGGTGGCATGGTGCTGCAGCGGAACCGCAGTGGCACATGTGGTAGCTGGACACACACCCAACCCACCAACAGTTGGAACACATGTACAATGGCCACCCTGTGGTGCCATGCACACTGCACCATGTGCCAAACACAGCTGCTATGGCACAAGGCACAGGAGACCAAGGCCAGACACCCCCCCCGCTGCCCACCCTGCACAACAATGTAGGAATGCACAGTGCCTACCTGCTCCCTGTGGTGCTCCATGCACTGGTCCTGGTGCTGCACACCTGCCCGGTCCTCCACCAGTGGCCTGCTGTGGTCCGCCAGGTGCCCCAGCCACCCTGGACTTCCTCCGGTCCTCAGATCCTGGGACAGGAACACAGACAAGCACATATCAGAACACAGCCACAGCATGGGCCCACTGCCACCACCACCCAAGCACAGAGTGCACCCTGGCCTGGCAAGGCCACAGGGCTATGGCACAGAAACCCAGTGACTGACAATGGAATGCCTCAGGGCACACAGTGACAACCCCCCCAGCATGGCATGCAGCCCTGCCAGCCCCATGGAACTGTGGACATCACCAGACGCAGTCGGAGCCCACCTACTTGGCCATGGCACAGCCCCCCTCTGGACGTGCACCTGCAGCACCCTCAGTCACTCTGGGTCCCTCCGTACCAGGTCCTCATACCAGTGGTGACACTGCTCCCTGGTGCGCAGCACACCGGTGGCCTTGACAAGCCCGTCAGCAATGTCCTGCCACACCTCAAGTCCTGGGTCTGTAGCGGGGCTGCTGGCCAAACAGACTGGCAGCATGGGGCTCTACCTGGGCCATCAGGTTCACCAGCTTGACCTGGCTTCAGTTACAGGCATGGGGCACTGTGTGACACAGCATGGTTCTTCAGCAATGTAGCAGGCCAAAATGGCACGCAGTAGTGCACGTACTGGCGATCCACAGGATGCCCTTCTACGGAGATGTGCTATCCGTGGCATTCGCGCATCTCTGGGGATGTATGGCATTGGCGTGGCCACACCGGCACATGGGGCAGAGGTCCCTGGGGACGTAGGGCAGGGTGGAGGTCAGGGGTCAGCACATGCAATGTGAACATGAGCACTATTGGGCCAACGACGCATGTTGCACAATAGGCCATGAAGGCACCACGTTCCATAGGCCCTACAGTGCCTGAGCACCATAGGCCCTATAGTGCCCTAGTACCATAAGCCATATAATGCCTGAGCACCATAGGCCCTATAGCACCCCAGCGCCATAGGCCCTATAGCACCTGAGTGCCATAGGGTCCATGGCGTATAGGGCACGATGGCCCCTATAGCACACCTAGCGCACGCTGTGCAATAGGCGGTAGCATATACCATTGCATATGCGCATTGATGAGTGCCCACTGTGAATGTCACGGCATTGCTAGATGATATGTGAAGGAGCAAGTCCATTGCGCAATGCGCAACAGTGCAATATTCAGCCGTCATATACAGATTAGCTCATCAGCCTATCCGTGGCGCAGAGAGGACATTTGCATGTCATTACAGTTGTGCATCTGCTCATTTGCATGCAATACACTATAAAGGGGCCTGTCGAGTCGGCGGCTCTAACGCATCTGTGTTCCCTTACAGCACCGGCTCTCCAGCATGCGGTGACAGGGGTGCCTGCAGTAATCGTGGTAGCCCGCCCAGTCCCAAAGGACCAGCCATCCACCTTCACAGGCATCCGGGGGCCCAATAGACTGCAGAACACCACCACCATCCAGCTGGATGTCCCAGGCGTGGTGGTGGACGAGGCCCTGGCTGTGTTCCAGTGAGATGCCAGCCACTGTGTGCTCTGTGCAAAGACACAGATCGGGGCGGGGTCCGACACTGATGATGATCTGACCATAGTCCTGGATGGTGGGGCTCTTGTCAGAGGGGAGACTCCCATACCATTCACCAGCACTGGCAGTGTGGCGGGTGGTGGCCTGTCGGCAATGGAGCAGCTGCCCGCCACTTCCCCTGGTACCACCGTGTGCGCAGGTACAGTGACACAGGGTGGCAGGGCACCCACACAGGCCCTGGCCAGTGCACAGGGGCCAGAGGGGTGGCAGCAGTGGATGGCTGGAGACGTTGGGAGGCCGGGCACCACGTCCGCAGCTGGGGTGCCTGTCATTGCCCATCCCATGAGGACCACGCTGTGCAACTCCCACCTGTGCGGGGGGCTATGCAGCATGGTCGTACGACACCGGTGGGTCGGCACCTCACCCATGCACCCCAGGGCACCGAACCCTTGGCTGAGCACACCCGATTGCTGCGGGCCTCCGTCGAGCAATAGGTGCTGCTTGTGGCTGGGGTGCGGGCACTCCTTGCAGAGCTGCACCAGGCAGCTGAGCAGCACGAGAAGGGCACTGCGCAGGTCCTGGAGGCCAATCAATGCCTGCAGGAGGACATGGCAGCAGCCCTGGACCGCATTGCCAATACGATCTCGGTCAACCTTACCCCATTGGCTGCCACAGGGCATGGCCAACTGCCACAGACACTGTGGAGGGCAATGTCCACCCAATGGCCCCAGCGTCAGGCCACCCCAACTGTGTCAACACTGGGCTCTGCTGTGGGCCTCCCAGGCACACCTGGTGTGGGCCTGTTTGGGAGCCTGCAGACCCCTGCATGGACCAGGTCATGGTCCCGCAGTCCCACCCCTGGGAGGTGGTCGCAGACCTCCCCCGTGGCCGTCGTGCAGCCTGTGTCTGGTGGGCGACTGTGGCGTGGTCGTCCCTGTGTCCACAGTGGCCATGTGTCTGTGCGGCAGACATAATGTGCACGCCTCCCTGTCTGCTGTCTGCAGCCACTGCCCTGTGTGCACATGGGTGCTGTGTGTGTGTGTGCATGCAACAGTGGTGGCAGCTGTGTGGTGCACCACATGCTGCCCGTGTGCGCACCTGCCCGGCCGCTAGCCTGAGTGGCATGTGCATGATGATGCCTTCTCAACACTGGTTGTGCTTGTGCACCGGTGCCCTGCATCTGATCCACGCCACGCGCTTGCGCCCGGTCGCATGCCTGCGGGTGCCACTGTGTGAGTGTGTGTGTGTGTGTGTGATGCTGTGCAGTGCTGTGTGGTGTGGTGTTGCGTGTGGCTGTATGGCACTGCACCACCACTGCCCCGTGCCTGTGTGTGCATGGCCTTGGCCATGCCCACACATGGCTGTGTGCCCTGCCACTGTGTCGGTTCTGTGCATGGGTGTTTGTCCACCTACCTGCATGCACCATAGTGCTGCTGTGCAATTGTGTCTCGCCAGTGGCATGCCAGCTGCATGAGACAGGGATCCCTCTGCCCAGTGGGGGCTGCCCACCACTTCCCGGCCCAACGCCTGCGTCGTCCCCACTACTGTTACCCTCATTGGTCTCAACAGCTATCCCACAGTCAATGGCCATGTTGTGCAGCATGCAGCAGGCCAGGAATAGGCTGCAGGCCTTTGAGGGGCTGTATTGTAGGGCACCACCAGACCTGTCCAGGCAATGGAACTGTGCTTTCAGCATCCCAAACACACAATCAATGATGTTCCACATGCTGGCCTGTGCCCCATTGTACTGCTCTTCCACTGGGGATGAGGGGGACCGGTAAGGAGTGAGCAGCCAGGGCCTGAGTGGGTAGCCACTGTCATCTGTGTGAGGGGAGAGAGAGAGAGAGAGAGAGAGAGAGGGGTTAGACCAGTGGCCCTTGTCACTGTGCCCCATGCCCCTCCCAGATGCATACTGTGGTCCCCTGCCTTGGCTGTCCCCCTTCCGTGCCCTGCTGTGCCCAGCTGCCCATGGTCTCATCATACTCACCCACTAGATGCCCTGTGGGGATGTCTCCACTCTCAAACCTGTGGCACAGTGCTAAACTGTGCCAGATGAAGGTGGCATGTGCTACCCCAGGGTGTGTGGCACAGACCTTGGTTATGTGCCCCCTGGCATTGCACACCATCTGGCAGTTGATGCTGGGGTAGCCATTTCTGTTGACATAAGCTACCCCCTCCATGCCAGGTGGCATGTGGATGCCCACATGGGTGCAGTTGATGGCCCCTAGCACGCCAGGCATACATGCTACCCTGTGGAACTCCTGCATGGTTGCTATGCGGCTCCGCCTGTGTGCTGGGGAAGTGGATGTGTTCCACAGCATGTGGCAGCAGGGCATTGAGGAATTGTGTGAGGAGCCGTGATGTGGCCGACTGGGTTATGCCTGTGGTGTCCCCTGTTGATCTCTGGAAGGTGCCCATGGTGAGCAGGCACATGACAGCTGTTACCTTTGTCTCCACTGTCAGGGCATGGCTCCATCTTGTGGGTGCCTGCATCTCCTCACTGCACAGCTCATAGAGTTGCATCAGAATCGGCCAGTTCAGGTGATGCCGGCACACGATCTCTGTGTCGACGTAGCTGTCAAAGCTGATGCGGGGCCAGTACCGCCTGTTCCGGGCGTACTGCTGATGGACCCTTCCACAGCCACGTTGTTCTGTTTCCTGCCTCCTCACACCCCTCATTTTGGCCTCCATCTGGAATGCCACACTGGCCATGGTCCTATTGTCCTGTCACCTCCTGGGCATCTGGCTCCACTGGCCCCCCCTGGCTCTGTGGGGCAGTGCCTGTTGCTCGGCAGAGCCCCCTCCTGCGTACCCTGCCCTTGGCTGGGTTCTGCCTGCTGGCTCTGTCACCCACCCCTATGGGTGCCTGTGTCTCTCCCCTTGGGCCTGTGGCTCTGTTGGGCACCCACTCTCTCCCCTTCCCTCAGTGGGCCTCCTTGTGTGGCACTCTCACACTCTCTCTCGCTTCCTTTCCCTGTCTCCCTCTTCATCTCTCAGATGGCCTGTCTGCCTCCCACCATCCTGCTCCCCTCTGGTGCAAGTGCTCTCCTCCTACTTGCTCCCTGTTTTTATAGGTTCAAGACTGCTCTGCGCAACTGGCAGTTGCTCCTCGCTTACGCCATTGCTTGGCAGCTGAATATCACACTGTGCCACATATCCATGGGTCCTCCCCCTGCCCTTGCGCATGCATACATTTCTATTGCACAGTCGTGCACTGCAACTTGAGCTGCACAGTTGCTCCCACTGAATATCACTCTTTGGCACGTCTCCGCAGTGCGCATGTGCAGACCTGTTGCGCCATGCCAACTGCTTTGAATATCAGCCTTTGTGCTTCAACAGTAGCTAGGGTTCTGATTCTCATGAACTCTCGAGCTTCGCTCTCGAGGTCACAGGGAATCAGAACCCCTCGGTGGCACAACACACTGGTTTTGCATAGTTGCACATCCAGTATTCTCCACATCTAGTGCACCTACCTGGTAGACTAAAACTTATTAAATTAGACTTGTGTGGAAGTGCAAGTATAGTTAGGGTTGATTAGGCATGTTAATGTTAAACTTTAAGCCTTTATAACTTTGGTGCTGTTAAACGTGATTACATGAGATTTTGAATGGGCAGTCAGGGTGCCATGTTCTTATAATCTGTCAAATTTTGTGATGGCCACTCATCCATATTCCAAGATCCAGAGACTGTCAAAATAAGCAAATCCAGACTTTTGGGGCAATTTCTTTTGCTCATGTCTAAAGTGAAAAGAACTTGGAATTTTGTTCCAAAATTTTCAGGGTAGAAGCTTTTTGGCCCAAGGAGGTACCAGTCAAAGATTTCATGAAAAATATTAATTGATTCTTGAGTTTTAAGGTTTTTAAAATTTGATTTCTGATAATATTCAGTAGGGTTTTCAGGATAGCCACTTTTTACAACCTAAACATTTGTCAGTTGTGAGTCATTTCATCAGTCATGAGAAAACAATTTTGGGTCATGACCACCGATATCTTGTTTTAGATTTAGGCCAAAAAACAAAATGGAAAAGCATATACAGTAAATGATGATTTTTCAAAAAACAAATTGCTGAACTCACCTAAATGGGACCCGTTGAGCTAGATTCTGGGGTATGTTTAGTGAAAAATTACCCAGAAATACATCTTTTGGGCACCCCTAAATCTTTAGTTGCTGGCTTAGTGAGGGTTGTCAATTCTTATGTCGTGAACTGACAATTGTCTAGTCTCCAAAAAATGTGACCACAAAATACTGGCTTGAGACCTAAACATTTGGAATCATTGTGGATTAGGAATTTTTATGTCTTGAGCCAAGAATTTTTAGGGCATCAGAAACTGTGACCTAAGAATACTGGCTCATGACAAAAGAATTTGGACTAGGTACCCAAAATAAAAACTTTTACTCATAACTCAGCAGTTTTAAAAGATTTTTTTTCTCAAAAAATGTCCAACAATCTTATTTTTGTAAGGTCCTTAGACACCACAGGGGGTTACAAATGTCACTTCACAAACTACGTAGATGTATGTAAGGCTATGGTATGGAAATTGCTCATGTAACAGTGCACTGTGGAATCTGCATGGGGCACATGAAGTTCTTTAAGTCCCACCTCCGATACAACAGTGATGAAGTGGACAACATATAGTGTAAGGTAAGCAAGATGATACAACAGGATATAACCCCTCCTCTCCTGTAGGTCTGTTCATTTGCCCTTCTGGCCCTTCTCTCCTCTTTGGCTGTCATACCCACTACCTCCATTCATGCGCTCATGTAACACTGTACTGTGGAACTTGTGTAGGGCCCATGCAGTTCTTGAAGTCCCACCTCTGAATACAACACTGAAGAAGTGAACAACGAACAGTGTATGGTAAGCAAAATGATACAACAGGATACAACTCCTCCCCACTCCTGCAGGTCCATTCACTTGCCCTTCTGTACCTCATCTCCTCTTTAGCTGTCCCCACCCAATTTGCATAGGGGTCAGAGATGTCAATAGGGAGAAGGGCAGGGGTAAATGGAGAAATTGACAAAGGCAATAAGGACAGGGATGGGGCAAAAAGGGGTAAGACCATCAAGAAATGGAGGGTAATGAGTACCAATGCCCATAGTCTGGGCAATAAGCTCCCTGAACTTGTGGCCTTGATGGAAGAGGGATGCCTGGATATTGTAGCAGTCACAGAAACATGGTACACAGAGAACCATGACTGGGATGTTAACATACCAGGGTACACAACCGACAGGAGAGACAGGGAGGATAGAAGGGGAAGGAGTAGCTCTCTATGTAAGGGAAGGGATAAAAGCAATAGAACAAAAGAGTAAATAGGGAGGAGAGGAGGCACTGTGGGTCACCATAGAGACTGGAAATGGCACCACAATCCACACAGGGGTTGTATACAGACCCCCATGTCAGGGAGAGGGAATGGACAAGGATATGATAGAAGGCATCCTTAGGATGGCAGAGAAAGGGGACGTACTGTTGATGGGGGACCTGAACATGCCAGATGTTAAATGGAGCACCTTTGCTGCAGCCACATCCTACAGCAGGGCCATTCTCAATGCCCTACAGGTGGCATGCCTCAGACAGCTAGTTTTGGAACCCACTGATGAGGGAGCAATCTTAGACCTCATACTCTCAAATGGGGACAGGGAGAGGATCTCAGACATGGAAGTGGGTAGCCATCTGGGAACAAGTGGCCACCAAACAGTGTGGTTCATGATAAGCTCAGCTACAGAGTCAAGCCATACAAAAGTGTGGGTACTGGAATTTAGGAGGGCTGACTTTGGCAAGATGGGAGAGTGCCTTAGAAAAGCACTAGCAAACAGGCTAGTAGGAGGGGTGGAGCAACAATGGGGAAACATCAAAACTGCCATCACAGAGGCAACAAGCCTTTGCGTGAAGCAAATAAACAAATCCAAATGAAAGAAAAAGCCACTATGGTTCTCAAAAGAGGTGGCAGGGAAGGTTAGGGAGAAAAAGATAGCATTTAGGAAGTATAAGGAAACACAGAAGGAGCAGGACAGAGAACTGTACCAGTTAAGGCAGAAGGAATCAGGAAGGGAATTCAGAACAGCAAAGGCCCAAACTGAGGAAAAGATAGCCAGCTCGGATAGGTACATCAGGGAACTTAGAAAGACAAAGGGAGGGATAGTAAGGCTGACTAGAAAGGACGGTGGGTGGGCAGAGAGGGACAGTGAAAAAGCAGGGATACTGAATGAATACTTCTGCTCAGTATTCACAAAACAGGAGGAGGGGGAGGTGCCTAATCCAATTAACAGAAGCACTCTGGATAGGGGGGGTCGATCCCAGTCCTTTCACAGAAGAAAGGGTTCTGAAAGAACTCCTAAAACTGAAGGTGGACAAAGCAATGGGGCCTGATGGAATTCACTTCAGAATTCTAAAAGAATTAAGGGAAGAACTAGTTACACCAGTGACTACCCTTTTTAACAAATCATGGGAGGATGGTGTGATACCGGAGGACTGGAAGAAGGTGGATGTGATTCCCCTTCTCAAAAGTGAAAGCAAGACAGAGGCAGGAAACTACAGACCTGTCAGTTTGACCTCTGTGGTAGGGAAAGTGATGGAATCACTTCTGAAGGAAAGAATTGTTGAGTACCTGCGGGGGCACAGGACCCAAGACAGCATGGATTCACAGTGGGAAGGTCATGTCAGACGAATCTAATTGATTTCTTTTACTGGGTGACCAAAGTAGTAGACCAGGGAGGGGCTGTGGACATGGCCTACCTAGACTTTAGCAAGGCATTTGACACAGTCCCACACAAAAGATTAATAATCAAATTAACCAACCTGGGAGTGAGTCCCAGGGTGGTAGCCTGGGTAAAATATTGGCTGGAAAACAGGACACAGAAGGTAGTTGAAAATGGAGTCTACTCTGAAGAAAGAGGGGTTACTAGTGGGGTACCGCAGGGTTCAGTTCTGGGTCCAGTCCTTTTTAATGTCTTTATAAGTGACATTGCAGAGGGACTGGAAAGAAAAGTACACCTCTTTGCAGATGATACAAAGATCTGCAACAGGGTTGATACACAAGGAGGCGTGGAAAGGATGAGAAGGGACTTGGAAAGGTTGGAGGAATGGTCAGAAGTATGGCAGCTTGGATTCAATGCAAAGAAATGCAAAATAATGCACCTGGGAAACAAAAACCTGGGGAAAGATTACACAGTGGGAAGGGGGAGGTAGTAACAACAACAAAAATGGAAAGGGACCTGGGGGTAATCATATCAGATGACCTTAAGGTTAGCAAGCAACGTGAGAAGGCAGTAGGGTGGGCTAGGAGGATACTGGGATGTATAGGGAGAGGCATCACCAGCAGAAAACAGGAAGTTGTTATCGCTCTGTACAGACAGTTGGTGAGACCACATCTGGAGTACTGCATCCAGTTCTGGAGACCCCATCTCCGCAAGGACATAGACAGGATGGAGGCAGTCCAGAGGAGGGCAACTAAAATGGTGCAGGGTCTGCAAGAGAAGCCATACAAGGAGAGACTACAGGAGCTTAATATGTATACTCTTGAGGAAAGGAGGGGGGCATGATAGAAACTTTTAAGTACCTTAGTGGAATCAACAAAGTCCAAGAGGGTTGCATCTTTCAGAAAAAGAGATATGCAAGAACAAGAGGACACAATTTGAAGATAATGGGGGGACTGCTCAGGGGCAATGTGAAGAAGTATTTTTTCACAGAGAGGGTGGTGGATGCATGGAACAGCCTTCCTGAGGAGGTTGTGGGGTCTAAAACTGCGGGAGAATTCAAGAATGCATGGGACAGACATAAGGCAATTCTTGTTGGGGGTAGGAAGAAACAGGCTGTTGGTTAACTAGGATCTACAGCTTATCCTATAGGTAGGGAAATGGGCAGACTAGCTGTGCCAAGCGGTCCTTATCTGCCGACAAAGTCTATGTTTCTATGCAAATTCTGAAGATACACATAACACGTGCTATGCAATTTGCCTAGTACCCAAAGGGCACTATGGAAATTGTACACCCCCATAACACACTGCATTATTGAATTTTGCATATGGCTCAAAGGGCCCTATGCAAATTCTGAAGATGCACGTGATGCCATGCTATGCAATTTGCTGAGGGCCTAGAGGGCACTTCGCAAACTGCACACTTATGTAATGCTGCACTGTGGAATTTGCGTAGGGGCCCTTGTAGTCCTTGAACTCTCCAAAACAACATTAATGAAGTGGGGAATGTACAACGTACACCAAGCAAGATGATTCAACAGGAGCAGGAGAGACCTTATGAGCAGCATCCATCAAATACATTTATTTATTTATTTAAAATTTTGGTAACTGGGAAAGGCAGGGAAAAAAGGTCATAAAACTATTATGTTCTTAAAAAGAAAGGAAATTAATTGCAAAACACTGTGTTAATGCACCAGTTAGGGCTCCACCTAACGCCATAAAAGTATTAAAATGTAACCGTAACTCCCACCTCCAAGCATCAAAAGGACAAGACCACACAAGCAGCAACCACAGACAGCCATCATCAGGTAAGACAAACAACATACAGCTGTTTCCAAATAACACAAAAGCAGTAGCATTCATGTGGCACCTTCGAAAATATGCATACGGCACACTGCACTTTAAAACAACATGCTCCATCAGTGCTGTTTAGAAACATAACAGTGTGACTCAGCTATCAAGGCACGAAAGGTGCTATGTAAAATGTTAGAATGTATGCAAAGTATAAAACACGTTGTGCTGTTGCAAAGAAGCATGTCATTGGAATTTACATGTGTGCAAATAATGGCATCATGAGTGACACAAATGTATACTTCAAGTATAGCTATAGCACATAGCATCTGTATGAGATAACCGTAACAATGTACAATTTGCAGCGGAGAAATGAAATGATAGAATGAATCAAAATTTGTTGACCCATATGTCATTCAGGTTAAACTGATGACAGTAAAAAACTGACTCTGATATAAAAACAAGCATTTGTCAATGCTGAATATTCACCGCTGGTATTGCTGTTGTACCAGTTCTTGATTGTACACATTTTTACAATATATTTACCCAGGATAGAGCAGATGAAATGAAATATCTCATTTTCAGTGGTGTCCTGCTTTGACACATTGTTAGACTGTGATTGCCCACGATAGGGCAGCTGAGAGTCAATATCTACCTTTAAGTGGGCTCCCATATTTTGACCCCAAATATCCAACATTGTTTTTATGATCTGATGTCATGATCAAGACAGGCTGAATTTTTTAAATCCCATCCGAAGGGTGATTTTGCTGTGCTACTGTGAATACATGTTTTGGAGGGGATTTTAAAAAATGACACCTGCCATATTCAGGAGGTGGGGTAACACAAGGGATATGTTAAACATTAGGAGCCAGAAGCTACAAAAATAAAGTTATGAGTAAATGTTGCAGCAATTCTTTTCCTCATAACCTCGTTGTGTTTCACATTTTTACCCCAAATTTCAACATAATCTTTTTATGACCGCTCCTTCTGAGCATGAATGGTGTCATTTATAAAACAATGACTGAAACGTTGTTTTGCACCACAAGTGTTAGAACACATTTTGGGTAGAATTTGAGAAATGGCAGCTGTCACATTCATAAGGTGGTGTGAAAAAATGGCTATGTTGAAAAGCTGGCGTCAAAATATAGAAAATTAGTCAAAATATTGAAAATTACCAGTTATGAGCGTGCATTGAAAAATTGCAATATAGACTCATAACTTTGTTGTTTTCTCATATTTTTACCCCAAATTTTCAACATGGCCTCCTTATGATCCCACATAGCCTTCTTATGAGCCCACCTCATGAACAAGGGCAGAGAAAATTTTCAAATCCTGCGCCACAAGTGTGAAAACACATTTTGGCCAGGATTTGAAAAATGACAGCTGTCACATTCGTGAGGTGCTGAGAAGAAATGGCTTTGTTGACATTTGGGGACAGAATATTGAAAATTACCAAAGTTATGAGCCTGTATTTGTAAATTTCAATGTAGGCTCATAACTTTGTTGCTTTTTAATATTTACATACTAACATACTAAAATGCCAGCAGAATAGGCCTAACGGTCTCTCGTGTCTGCTTGTTTGTTCAGCCCCCACCCTAGGAACCAACTTTGCTGCCCCCCTCGCCCTCTCGGGATTCTCCCTTCCCAGTCCCAGATATTCTCGCTGCACTGGACTTTGCTTCCAGAACCCTTCCCCTGTACCTGTCCCACCAACTCTTGAACCCCTCCACCGTCTCTGCCTCCACCAGCCCCCTGGACAGCGCATTCCATGGCTCCACCACCCTCTCAGTGAAGTAGCACCTCCTCCTTTCTCCCCTGAATCCCCCTCCAGCTTCCACCCCTGCCCTCTAGTTGCCCCCCCTTCCTTCAGAGCACCCCGACTACTCCTCCCCTATTTACCCCTTCATGTACCTGAAGACCTCTATCATGTCCCCCTGGTCCCTTCTTTCTTTCAATGTGTACATATTTAGCTCTTCAAGTCTCTCCCCATAGATCCTGTCCCCCAAGCCCCAAATCATTTTGTTTGCCCTCCACTGGACCCTCTCCAGGAGTTCAATGTCCCTCTTTAAGTGTGGCTTCCAAAACTGCATGCAGTACTCAAGGTGCAGCCTCACCAAGCAGTTATACAGAGGGAGTATCACTTCCCTCCTTCTGGAGGTGATACCCCTAGCGATGCATCCCAGCATCCTGTTGGCCTTGGCCGCTGCCCTCCTGCAAGTCTCCGAGTTGTTCATCTTGACATCCACCACCATCCCCAGGTCCCTCTTAGCCATCGAGACTTGTAGCATTTCCCCCCCAGGGTGTACACTTGGCCCGGGTTTCTGGCTCCCAGGTGCAGTACTGCATTTCCCTGCATTGAACCTCAGCTTCCACTTTCTAGACCACCTTTCCAGAGCCTCCAGGTCCCCTGAGGCCACCCTCCTCCTCCCATCCACCACCACCCCCAGTTTTGAGACATCCACAAAGACGATCTCACTCCTGATACCCTTCCTTATGTCAGAGACGTAGGCATTGAACAGGACCATGGACCGATCCCTGAGGGACGCCACTTTATACCTCTAATTTTCAACATAGCCTTCTTATGACCCCACCTCATGAACAAGCATGGAGAAAATTCTCAACTCTTGCCCAAAAGGTGATTTTGTGCAGCAACTGCAAAATCACCTTTCAGGACAGATTTGCCTAATTTCACTGCCATGGCTCATGAGGTGGGGTCCCAGAAAAGGCATTTAGAAAATTTAGGGCAAAAATATTCAAAAATTACCAAGTTATACCACTAAGTTCAAAACCCCATTGAAATATATTGAACCACATACCTGATTTCCTCAGTTCGCTGTTCAGCATTAAAGAGTGAAGACATTAAAAATTCTTAGAGAACTGAGGATTTGATCAAAGGTCTTATGGCATAGCCGGGTGCTGTTCAAAAGGTCTGGAAATATGGACTCATCAGCTTCAGCATACCTTAAATTCCATTTCTTCCTCACTACTGCTAGGGCTCTGTCACAATCCTCTATCGCTGTACAGACAATGATAAAGGTCCAGGGAGCAGTTGAGTCCGCTGGTGCATGCCTGGGGGTCAGCCGATACGTTTTTTCTAACGAAAATGTTGGGTCACCCTCACTGAGTCCAAGGGGACAAGGAAGAAGCATGTTGACAAATCCTAGGGTATCATCTCCCTCCACCATTTCTGGTAATCCCACCACCCGGAGATTGTGTTCCCGGGCCTGGTTCTCCAGAGCCTTTAGTCGCTGTCTCAAGTGCGTGTCTTCCTTGACGAGGGTTGCTGTAGTGTCCTGGAATTTAATAGATGTTGTTTCAGCCCTCTGTACTGTTTGTTCAATTGTAGCAACAGTCGTTTCAAGTGTAGATACTCTAGGGGTTAGAGTTCCCAGCTTGTAATCCAAAAATGTTAGGCAACAGCCCTTGATGGTAAAAGGGAATTCTTTTTTTTTTTTTTCCGTGGACCTATGTTTACCAATGACTCTATCCAGTGTCCACCTCGCTCTACTGGTGTATCTGCTGTTTTACCTTGCATAACCATATATGATGTAGCAATCCCACCCACTTTTCTCCCTTAACCAATGTATACCAATATTGTTTTCCTCTTCCCCTATACATTGATGTACCAACATTATCCTGTGTATTCTAACTTCAGATTGCTGTATCTCTGTATTATCTTGTACTGCCTCAATTTGTTGTACTGTTTTCAAACTGACGTGGAACCATTGTAAAAGAGCCTTTGGCTCAAAGGTATTTGTAATCCTAGAACAAAATAAATAAATTTTCTATATGGATTAATTACTTCCTTGTAGAGTTCCTACAAGTATGCCTATTGATTATATTTTGACTATGAGTTATGTGTGAAATGTACCTGTACTTCCCCCTAAGTGTATCTCTTTGGAAGATGTTACTTCCATCCGGGATAAGTAATACTAAGACTGTGATACAATAATGGTATGCTTCTTTGTAAGATTTCTTGCAAAATGATTAAAAAAAAAAATTAAAAAAGAGTGAAGACGTGTCTGCGTCCAGAGAGGATTACGGCGTTGGACCCCCAGTGGGTAAGTAAGGTCTTGGTGTGTGCTGAGTGGGAGGGTCGGCTGGGGGGACTAACAGTGGTGGCAGCCACAGATATTGATGGACAGTTTATTTTTTACAGGGTATATTAAAAACAAACAAACAAAACCTACGAGGGATGGTTTTCTTTGTTACAGGTGGTGACACTGGGGAATGGGCACCCCCAGTGTTGGTGTTATGTTTGTGGGGGTGGGTGGGTGAGGTGATGGGTGCTGAATGGGAGGGTCAGGTGGGAACAGTAACAGTGGTGGCAGCAACATACATCAATGGATGGTTTTGTTTGTTACAGGGTTTATTTAAAATAAATTATGAGGGACAGTTTTCTTTATTTCAGGTGGTGACAGTGGGGCTTGGGCACCCCCAGTCTCAGTGTCATGTTTGTGGGGTGGTTGGGGTGGTGGGTGCTGAGTGGGAGGGTTGGATGGTGGAACAGTAAAGATGGTGGCAGCAGCAGACATCGATGGACGGTTTTCTTTTTGGCAGGGTGTCATTCAACCTCAGCCGGCTGATCAAGACAGATCAGCTGTGCTTGATGGGTGGTGGTTATGTAGACTAAAGGAAAGAGACAATCTATGATTGGGTCGTCTCTATCCTTTTAACTACACAAAGTTCCCACAGAGCAGGCCAGAAACAGTATTATGTTCAGCCTGGCTAATGACTGGTGCGGCACTGACGAGCCCCTTGCAGACCACTCTGCACTGGACTGACAGTAACACACCTCTCAAAAGTCAATCTCCTAACAAAATGTTAGCTGCACACGCACACATGGCGAACATAATAACCCTTCACTTTACATACCATACAGTGACTTTGTTATTTCCTTGCATTTGTTACAAAAATACCAGCATAAAAAAGGTTTGCAATGTATTTTCTATCTTAAATCAAGGTAATTGAAAGATGGCACCATTGTTCTACCATTTACATTACTACAATGTTATGGCTAATTTTACAGTATTGCATAAAAGGTACATGCCACACATTATTGTATACTGGGTGTTCTCGCCCCTGGCACTGTGATGTAATGCATCCCTGTAATGCTTCCTATTGGGAGCACACTGTACACGGGATTAGAGGTACGCTGTCTCCCTGTGCTTTTCAGCCCCGATTGACCAAAATGAGATAAGTGATTTAGAATGAAATGAACATAATATACTATAGAGAACAGTGAGTGCAATGTGTGAAGTGACTTTTCCTTTGTAAGATAGCGTGTGATGTGTAATTTTGCCAAACTATAAACGAGAACGTTATACTTTATGGCATATACGCAGGTCTCACCGTGATGTATGTGTCAAGAGTTTTAACGTACAGTTTATATGCTCACTTACAGTTCATGTTACAGACACCTATTCCATGAGATAAGTTAAACCACATGTGCTGCAAATTAATATACTGCGTCTCATCTTGACAGAAGAGATATTTACCTCAGCGATTAATGTAAAATGTACTTATACCTATGTTTCAGTAGTGGCTTTTCGTACCTTAGCTCATTTGTTCCCATAGATGCCATATGGCGTCAGAACCTTTCATTGCTGAAATGGACCCAAAATGGCCGCCAGGATCAAACGAGTTAGTAGCTGAGTTACACTGTTACGTTTCTAAACAGCACTGATGGAATATGATTTTTTAAAGTGCAGCATGCTGTGTGCATATTTTTAATGTACCACATTAGTTCAGCTGCATCAATGGCATCTGGAAACAGTTGTATGTTGTTTGTCTCACCTGATGATGGCCATCTGTGGTTGCTTGTGTGGGCTTGTCCTTTTGCTGCTTTGCAGGAGGGACAGATGGCTGAAAACCCTAACACTACATTTCCATACGTATGTAGCATTAAGCTGAGCCCTAACTGGTGCATTAATGCAGTTTTTGGCAATGAATATTTTACACAAGTGTGGCAGCACCTGTATATTCGGGATGAATAAGTTATGTTAAACCCTGATTTTTGCACTTTCAGAACTCTTCCCCCTTTCAACCGATTTACTTGAAATTTAGAAGGTAGAAGAGTTTGTGCCAGGATCTCTGGATCCCGAAATTCTGTGGCAATCAGTTCTCCAGGGGCAAAGTTATAGAGGTGCAAAAAAAAAACCCAAATGACATCAATTAAGACCTTTTTTTGCTCACATATAACTAAAAATTCTTTGCAAAAACCTTTGTAAATGCACCAGTCAGGGTAACTTAACACCGCAAAAGTTGGGAAATGTGGCATTAGGATTTTCAACCCTAACTCACCCCCTACCCACTCCAAGTAGGAAAAGGAGAAAAACATTAGGATTTTTGGTCTCCAGAGTCTTGATGAATCAGTGTTGGGGTCTTCCTTGGGGTTGTGTACCCTTATGCTCACCCTTCCCCCTGACCATAGCCTCCAGTTCGAAGCACAAGGTACAGTTCCAAGATGGTGCCTCGTAGTGATACAGTCTTCAACAATGTCTTGCCACATGTTAACAAGACAAGCTTTTGTAGCTTACTTCATGCAGGGCACAAAAAGAAGAGCACGGGCTCAACTTTAGAAATGGTTGTGGTGGTGCAGCAGACTTGCAGCGGTGTGTTTGACACAAGTTGAGACTTGCACCAAACATGGTGACAAAGTGCGATTTTGAAAGAATTGTGCCGCAAATGCCCACCACAAGTCCAGAACCAGGGATGCAGGGAGTTAGACCAGATAGTCCCTGGTCTAACTTTGTGTCCTAGATCATGGTTCTGTAAAATGGTGAAAGTGCCTCAGCTGCACCACCCCTTCTAAAATCGGAACGCACTGTGTTCGAGGGACTTTGGCACAGCCGCATCAGACTTTGTGGTGGACACAGGCCCTGCATCCACCTTGTAAAATCAAACCCCATGTATGACATTGTTTGCTCAGGAAAAGGGGTGGACATTAGGGTGGAGAACCCCAAAGAATACCTCACCACTGATTCACCAAGTCTTCGGAGAACCTAAACCCCATTGTATTTCCCATCTGCTTCTATGAGGATGGAGGTGGGGAGTAGGGTTGGAAACCCTAATGCCACATTTTCCTACTTTTGTGGTATTAAGTTACCCTAACTGATGCATTAAAGATGTTTTGCAAAGAATTTCCTTTCTTTTTAAGATAGTGGAATAATTTCCTCATTCACACAGGTCCCTTTGGGACCAGCATGAACAGATGCAGATGCTCCATGCTGATGGAATACTCCATCAGTTTAAACCCTTTATTTCCATGCAGTGACAGATGTGAGGAATTCATGGGGCTGTGTGCTGGGCTGTGGAAGCACAGGGCCCTGTGGTCCCTGCACTTCCATGTGGCCACAGATGCAAAGAGTGCATCTGTCAGCCAACGCACAGGGCCCTCTGTAGCCCATGGGTGCAGAGGTCCAGGGTCCTATGCCAAGAGGACAGCTCTCTTCACTATATGATACCGGAGCCCATGCGGACAACCTTGCACCTTTAATTCCCTGGCTGGGGGGTGTTATATAACAGTGCCATCCTCCCACCCTCACCCTACCCAGCTGGGTCACTGAGCTAACTGGCACAGGATCCCAAAGCATAGTCACTAGAATCAAGACTGGCACTGACACTACACACAAAGTTTGTTAGCAATTATATTAGTTTTTTTACATTTTTACCACAAATTTTTAAGATACCCATTTTATGAGTCACCTTATAACATGACTTGTTACTTTTTCTAGTGTACTGACTGAAATGTCATTTTGCACCACCAGTGCAGGAATATGTCTCGTCCAAGATTTAAAAATGACACATGTCACGTTTATGAGGTGGTGTGGAATGTTTGACATCAAAATATTGAAAATTAGAGAAGTTATGTGTAAATGTTGAAATACTACAACATTCAGTCATAAACTGGGCATTTTACTGTATTTGCACACCAAATTGTCAGCATAGTCTTGTTATTACCCCACCTCATTAACCCAGTAAGTGAAAATGTCAAATCCCTGCGAAACATCATTCCACACCACCAACAAATCATTCCGCATCACAAGTGTGAAAACACATTTGGCCAGGATTTGAAAATGATAGCTGTCACGCTCATAAGGTGATCTGATAAAATAACTGAGTCTCACATAGCTGGTGGTTCACTGCAAAAATGTGCTGATCTAAATTGGCTTTGAAAATGGAGCCGATGGTCTCCACAGCTGGACACAGTACTGTAGGTGGGGTCTTACAAGCGATCTAAACAGAGGCTATACCACCTCCCTCTTTCTGCTGGTGATAACCCTTCTTATGCACTCCAGTATCCCACTAGCCCTCTTAACTGCCTTGTCACACACTAACTGGCCACCTTTAGGTCATCTGATATGATTACCCCAGGTCTCTTTCCTGCATGGTGGTCATCAACACCACTCCACCAATTTTGTACTCTGCCCCAGAGTTTCTATGCCCTAAGTGCATTATTTTGCACTTTTTCACATTGAAACCTGGCTGCTATACCCTTGACCACTCCCTGAGTTTTCTCAGGTCTCTGCTCATCCTTTCCACCACCACTGGAAGTGTCTACCCCATTGCAGATTTTGGTGTCACTTAGAAAGATATTAAACAGGACCAGTCCCAGCACTGATCTCTGAGGCACCCCACTGGTCACCCTCCCTTCTTCTGAGTGAAATCTGTTTGCCACCACCCTGTGTCACCTACCCACTAATCACTTTTCTACCCTGTTTACCACCTTTGGACTCACTACTGAGCTACCCAGCTTGCTTACTAGTTTCCTATGTGGAACGGTGTCAAAAGCCTAACTGAACTCTAGGTAGGCCACATCTGTTGCTCCACCCTGCTCTAATTCCTTGGTCTCCCAGTCAAAGAAATCTATCAGTTTTTTTTGACATGACCTCCCCCCTCCCATGAATCCATGCTACTCAGGATCTTGTAGCCCACTGGATTCGAGATATTCTACAATCCTTTCCTTCCTCAGCGATTCCAGTAATCTGCCCACCACCAGTGGCTGACTGGACTATAATTGCCAGCCTCCTCTCTGCTACCACTTTTGTGAAGTGGGACTACATCTGCCCTCCTCCAGTCCTCCAGAGCCACTCCCATTTCCAGTGAACTGTTAAACAGGACTGTCAGAGGTGTAGCCAGTACCACCCTGAGTTCCTTCAGTATCCTTGGATGCACCCCGACTGCCCAATTGCTTTGTCTACTTTCAGATTTGCAAGTCCATTCAGGACTCTCCCCTCTGAAAAGTACTTGTGTCCACCTCCATCCCTCCCTCTAAAGCTCCTGGGCTGGATATTCAAACTGCGCCATTCTGAGGCGCAAGCCCTTGCACTGCGCAAAATAGTTGCGGTGGGGTGTGGCCGGGGCGATATTCAAAGGAGTTGTGCTATTGAGCGACTCCTTTGAATATCACCCCCCAGCCACAGCCACTGTGCATGTGCCAGTGGAACTTGCGCCACCGCAAGTTGTCAGAGTGGAGCATTCAACTTGCGGTGGCGTCAAGTACCATTGCGCCATGCGCAAAATCACGATATTCAAAAGGTGACATGCAAATGGGGCCATAATTCATGCAAGGCGCAGGGGGGGCCATTTGCATCTGATTATGGCCCCATTTGCATGCCATTAGCATGTAGGTGCGCCGATCCCCGAGGACTTACGCCTGGCGCCCTGCCAGGCAGCAGCCGTCGGGGACCGACGCACCCTGCAGCTGATTGAGGCAGCAATGTAGCTCCCCACCTCCTCCGTACATATCCCTGTGGTGGTCAGTGGACGAAATGCCCGATCGCGGGCAGAAAGTAAATGGAACCCCCAAACATCACCCTTGTGCCCGATCGTGGGCAAAAGTAAGCGGAACCCCGAACATCACCCTGTGCCCGATCGCGGGCAGTAAGTAAATTGAACCCCCAAAACATCTCCCTGGTGGCTAGTGTCCCCCACCCCACCACCCACCTGAAGCCCCACCACCCTGCTCCCCCGGCGGCGGTGTAGCATCCACCCACCTGCCGCCCGCCGCCCACCGACTGACTGCCGGTAGGGCTGCACGACCCATTGGTGCAGAGCAAGAGCCAATGGCGGCAGCCATACTGTACATGACAGTCCAGATTTGTGAATTCACCAATGGGCTGTCAGTCTTACCGGCAGTCAGTCGGGTGGCGGGCGCAGGCGGGTGGATGCTGCCCGCCAGCTGCCGGGGGGCGGGTGGGGCTTGGTGGGTGGGGTGGGGGGACACTAGCCACCAGGGAGATGTTTGTGGGGTTCAATTTACTTACTGCCCGCGATCAGGCACAAGGGTGATGTTCTGGGGGTTCAATTTACTTACTGCCCGCGATCGGGCACAAGGGTGATGTTCGGGTGGGGTTCGCTTACTTTCTGCCCGCGATCGGCACAAGGGTGATGTTGGGGGGTTCCATTACTTTCTGCCCGCGATCGGGCATTCTCGTCCACTGGACCACCAGGGATGTGAACGGAGGGGTTTAAACATACCGCCCGCGATCGGGCATTTCCGTCCACTGGACCACCAGGGATGTGAACGGAGGAGGGGAGCTACATGATGCCCGCGATCGGGCTGGTGGGGGAGTACATTATGCCCGATCGGGCCAGCGGGGGGCAGAGGGACTGAGTTGGGGCCAGCCACAGGTGGCAGCTGCTGTGCTGGCGCCCTGCGTCACAGCAGCTCACCCGTGGGTGGCCCCGACTTAAGCCTTTTTGGCTCAAAGTCCTGCAGGCGAGGTTGGGGGTTGCGCCTGCACAACTCTGCACAACCCGGCTGAATATCGGGCTGTGCAGTTTATGCATGGTTCCTCCCCCTCCAGTTGAGCATGCATTCATTTGCATTGCGCTGTTGCTCAGCCTATTTTCAGCGGTGCAACTGCCTCCTGCTGAATATCGCAGAATGGCGCAATTTAGGACTTGAGCACGTGCAACCCTGTTGCGCATGGCGCAACCCTTTTGAATATCTAGCCCCCTGTTTCTTTTTAATGGTTCCTCCCCTCCTCCTTCCTCTATGAACTTTGAACAAAAGTATTTGTTCAGTATATCTACCTTTTCCTGGTTCCCCTCTTCACAGTCCCTTCCCTTTTCCTTTTATCTTGACAATCCCTCCCCTGATTTTCCACGTTTTGCTTACATACCTAAAAAACGTCTTGTCCCCTTTTGTTACCTCCTGGGCTATTCTCTCTTCAGTTTGCACCTTTGCACGCCTTACTGATTTTCCTGCTTCTCTGTCTCCCTGATACACCTACTTATCCTCCTCCCTTTGTCTACCCTGACACTTCTCCCTATCCTCTTCCTCCTCCCTCTGCATCTCCTTGTACCTTCTGAATGCTACACTTTTAGCATTTACCTTTTCCGCCACCTCTTTTGAGAACTATAGTGGTCTCTTTTTCCTTTTGCTTTTGTTTGACGTAGAGGTTCATTGTCTTCACTATGCCCCTCTTTAGCTTCATTCACTGTTCCTCCACTCTGCTTGGGCCATCACAACTCCAAGTCATCCCTGAGGCATTCACCTATCTTTATACAATCTACCCTCCTGAAGTCCAGGCCCCCTTTACCTTCGTGTGGTTCGATTCCACAGCCATCCTTTTATTGACCCACACTGTACAGTGACCATTGGTCCCCAAGTGGCCTCCCACCTTAATGTCTGCAACACTGTCCATGTTAATGAGTACCAGGTCAAATATTGTCCCATCATGAGTGGGTTCACAGACTAGTTGCCTGAGGAATGCCCCTGCTTGTAGCTGGGATGTTCTGCTTCTAGCTGAAGCTGTGGCTGGGCAGATTGAATTCCCCCACCAGCAGCACCTCCTCCTTTTCTGCCATCTTGCCAGCGGCTTCCCCATGAAGGTATGTTATAACATTTTAATGTTCCCTCATAACTTTAGTAATTTTTAGTAATATGACAGCAGATTTTCAACATAGCCATTTTTTTATACCACCTCATGAATGTGACAGGTGTCATTTTTCAAATCTTGGCCAAAATGTGTTTTTTCACGCATGTGACCAGTATTTTATGACTGAAACCTGTAATACTCAGAAGGGGGGGGTGGTGGTCATAAAAAGACTATCTTGGGAATTTGGGGTCAAAATGTTTCGAAAACAATTTATGAAGTAACATTGTTTGCAGGGATGGCTGTTGGCCTAGTTGGGACCACGCTGCCTTCCCGTACCGCTGACCTGAGTTCGGGTGTGAGCTCAGTGAGCCGGATGATTGGTCCAAAGCTAGGGAGAAGGCACTGCAGTGTGCAGCACGCACCCCAGCCTATAGAGGGACACAGCAGTGTTCTGGTGCACAGACATCACCTTGTGGTGGGCCAGGGAGCCTTCTTCAACAAAGGGTTGACATGCGTGTTGAGTCTTGATGGATGCATTCATTGCACTGGGACAAGTGGGGTAGCAAGAAAAGTGGGGAAAGTGTACCTAGCAGGATGAAGGTTGAATTGCTGCAGGCCCTGCACCACCAACAGGCTCCCTACTGCTGTCAGCCACTCAGCCCCATCATCCTCCATTTCAGGAACTTGTCTTGTACTTTTGGTACCCCCCACAGTTTCCCCCATGATGGTGATGGGAAGGGGATGCACGCCTGCCCCCTTTGACTGTCAGTCACTTTGCCAGTCTATCACCCTGTTGATTTTGCAGGGTGTGTGAAAGGTGGTGGTCTCATCCTGCCCTGGTGGCAGTCGATGAGTGGAGCAATTCCCCACCAACCAGAGAGGTGAGAGAGGGGCCCCGGGACACTGAATCCTGTCCATTTCCCCAGTGCTGGCCTCCATGAGCAACCCAAATCTGTTCCCAAATCCAGGTCGCTGTCATGGTGCCAGTATCTACCTTCCCAACCAACCCACTTTAAACCCCCCCAAAAAATACAATCCCTCTTCACCCAGCACAGCTGAATGGTATTTGTATTAGTCACGCTAACCCATTTTCCACTTTATGTCTACAGGTCTGGTGAAATAAGGAAGACAGTGCAAAACACACCAGTCACAGCGCTGGAGGACACTGATGTTGTGCATCAGATAAGTATTGTTTTATGCTTGGAGTAACTTGTTTGTCCCAGATAGTTACTAAACAGCTGCAGATCCTTTGTGACTCCATTGCTATTCTTATTTTATGGGTACAACTGGATGTTTCTTCAAGCTGCCCACACCCCATCCCACAATCCCCAGGACCCAGGTAAGAAATCTTTATTATTAGTACTGTATCTAAGCTAGGATGGTACACTATAAAGGTGCAACTGTAAGTATTGCAGACACTTTCACTTATTGGTTGATTTGTGAACCAGGACTAAAAATATCTTCACTATTCTGTTTGTTTCATTTCACGCAGGTCCCAATGAGGATATGATTCCACTATCAGAGAAAGAAGGAAATTCATTGCAAAAAAGTAGGTTAATGCAGACATTAGCGTTGAAGAATGCAAAGCGCATAAAGTAAGGCAACGAAAACACATTAGGGGCTTGGGTCTCCAGAGTCTTGGTGAATTAGTGGTGGGTGTTCCTCGGGGTTCTCAATCTTAATTCCCACCCCTTCCCCTGAGCAAACAAGATCAGATGTGACCTCTGTTCTACACTGTGGGCCCACAGGGCCCTGCATGAAGAAAGCTCACTGTTCATTCAAGTCGCCCCCAGCCAAGGGAGCAAGTGTGTCGAGGCTGGCAGTGGCAACAACAAGAAGTAAGAGGAGATTCTACTCTAAGCAAGGAAAGACAGCCAAAAGGGAAGCAGACTGCTTCAAAAGAAATGCTGACACGTGTTCTTTCAGTAAATATTGGATTTAGGCAATTGAGCCAGGAAAACAAAACTGTCCTTGTTTACATTTGATTTGGGAATAAACAGCAGAGACTGGACAAAAAAACAGGTTTGCACAAATGTTTTGCACTAATGAATATGTACGTTTCTCTGTGATTTTTGCATGATTCTTTTCTTTAACACTGTTGTTATGGTGAAGGTTGTCATACAGCTTCAATTTAAAAATAATGTTTTGAATAATGAAATCAGTTTTAAGCACCTATTATTCTGAAGAGTACGGATGAAATGATCCACAGGATCAGACATTTTAACTACAACTGATTTTGTTGGCATCACATGGCAAGCAATTTTTCTCTACCTCTGAAGAGTGTGTCACTATAGATGCTTTTACACGCAGGTTTCTGCAATGGAATGACTGTTACAGAAACAGTATATCGTTACCTCCCTTGTGTGTAAAGTGCATCTATTCCGCTCCCTTGGTGAACATTCACCCGAACTGCGATCTCTGCTTTCCATGGTTCGTCCCGATGTGTTCCATTTCATCCAGCTGTGTAAAACAACCATTCTGGTACAATTTTGGTAGCAGTGCAGAAAAGAGCAGCACACTCTGTGGGGGGGCTGAAACACAAATATTGAAAATGGAGGTGGGGGGGTTGCCAGAATACTTGGAGTGTAAAGTGAACCACAAACGGAACAGAGTACAACAGCGCCACACAGGTAATGCTCATTCCATTGTATAGATCTGTGTGTAAAAGCACCATATGAGGCACTGGCTTGGAGCTGTACCCTGCTTTAGACAGGAGGTTATGGACTGAGGGGAAGGTGTAGGCATTGGGGTTGACAACCCCAAGGAACAACCATCTACTGAATCACCAAGACTGGAGACCCAAAATCCTAATGTTTTTCACTTCCTTACTTTGTTCTTTGCATTCTTCAAACACAATGTCTATATTAACATAGTTTTTTGCAATATATGTATATTCTTTGCAAAAAACTTCTTTAATGTACTAGTTAGGGTTAAAGCAACAAAAGTAGGGAAATGTGCTGTTAGGGTTTCCAACTCTAACACCCCATTCCCACCCTGTAGGAAGCAACAGGAAAACCATTGCAGTTTCACCTCTCCTGCATCTTCACTAATCAGGCATGGGGAGTGCCTAGGGGTTCTCAGCCCTAACGCTCACCGCATTTGATCATGAAAGAAGCTGAGATGTGTAAGAGTATATGAGAATGGGGTAACCGTTAGAGCTGACAATCCCAAGGCACTCCCCATGCCTGATTTTAAAATGTAATAATTTTGGAACGGATTACTATTTTTTCACCAAACTAGCACAATTGTGGCCCAGCCCCTTTCTACCATGAAAATTTCAGACCAAAATTCCAAACTGTCTGGGCACTACATCTCTTGACAAAAATAGCAAAGAATCCCCAAAAATTAACATTTTGCTTTTGCACTATCTGGATTCTGGAATCCACAGATATAACCGGAACAGAACTTGGCACATCTGGAGATCTACCCCCATGGGGGGGGGGGGGCGCACATGCAAAATTTCATGCAAATCTGTTTATCAGTTGCAAAGTTATTAAAGTGCAAAAATTGGGGTTTAACATTAAACAGCCTACTCAACTCTAACTATAGTGGCACTACTGTGCCACTATGATATTATAGGGGCATGGTACCGCCCCTATAGTTCGGGCTGCGTAGGCTGTTTAATGCTAAACCCACATTTTTGTACCTTAATAACTTTGGTCTTCTTTGATGATGTAGCACAAAATTGGGCATGTGTGGTCAGGCTACCAGAGTCTCAAGACGTAAAAAGTTTCACAATAGCATCTTGTTGGGCTTTTTTAAATACAGAGACCCAAAAAATGGAAAACAAATCACATTTTTCCATATATGTAACATGGGATGTTTTGCTCTCACATACAAGTTACACAGTACTGAATTTCTGCATAGAACATTCAGGGTACATGTTGAGGTGTTGAGGCAGTGCCTTTTGAAGGTTTGGTGAAAAAAAATTAAAAGGTTCCTGAGTTATAAGGATTTAAAAAATACCCACTGCATACGAACCAGAAATTTCTGGTTCACGAAAGTGTTTTGGGTTTGCAAATCTGATGTATCATGAACCAAAAATGAATCTCACAAACTACTTTTTTAAAATGTTGGTTTTCGGCGGCCGCCATCTTGTTTCTGGTACTACTAAAGTTGCAAAACACTTGTAAAAGGATAGTTTTAGCAAAACTAAAATATCCCTGATGGACAATGTTTTTCATAAGCAGGATTTTATAGTCTGTTTATGGGGAAATTTACTAAAATGTTATATTTCAGACATTTGCAAATTCTCCTGAGTGAACCGGGGAAAGTGGTTTGAACCAAAAAATAAATGGGTTGAAGCTGAAATTGCTTGGGAGAGATCGTGATTGTGTGAAATACAACAGTTTGTCCAACTTCCCCATCCACAGACTATGCAGCGGAACTTTCCTGACTTCTGCTGCCTAGGCTGGAACTCATGCTGGGCTGCAGTAAAATCAGTGAGCCACCATTTCCCTGGTGTCTAGTAGCACCTTACCACCCTCCTATCGGCATTCCCTACCTGAATATACTGTTTTCTCCACTAACCACAAAGACTGAAACCTTCAATTCTCACCTGCACGAGTGGCATCCTAATTGGGCAGCCAGAGGAGACCATTCAGCCCGTCCTCTTGTATCCACAGGGAGCCACTTATGTGCAGGTGAGAACTGGAGGTTTCAGCAGAACGCTATTTTAAATATATTAAAAAGCTCATTCAGTCCTTTCTTTAATTTTACAACATATTCCAGTAAGAAATGTGGCAATAGTAAATACTTAAAAAAATATGTTACATTTGTTTTTAGCCACTGACGGCTTTCAAAGCCAAAGGCAATGCAGTTAGTAGAGGAAACAATATATTCAGGTATCAGTTTGTAATCCTTAACAGCGTTCTGCGCAGAACCACCTTAAGCTACCGACACAAGCATGTTGTTTTAAGGGTAAAACAAGGGTTTTGCATGATGGAAAATTAAGTAGGTTTTCACACTGTGGATATCATTGCATCCCCCTTCAGCTTTGTCTTTCCCTGGTGTCTAATGGTACACCCCACCCTCTGATCGCCAACCCAGTGATTTCTTCCTCTTTCCCAGATGTCTAGTGGCACCACCCACTCTCCAATCACTGTACTGCCTGAAATACAGAAAACGGTCCCTCAATGTCTTTTTTTAATCCTGTAAAAAAGAAAATGATCCCTCGCAGATCCGACCCCACCACCCCGACCTCCCACTCAGCACCCACTACCCGACACCATCCCCCACACATCCTCACTCACCTGAATGGGTCCCAGGGTCAAGCTCTACTCTCTGATCAAAAACACATCTTGCTGCTGGAAATGCTGACTGCTATATGAGAAAGTGAGGTACAGTAAGTGTGGTTCTATGTATTTCAATGGGGTTTTCAACTTTGTGGCATAACTTTGCCATTTTTTGTATTTTGACCCCAAATTTTCAACATAGCCTTCTTATGACCCCACCTCATAAACAAGGGCAGTGAAAATTTTCAAATCCAGTCGGAAAGGTGATTTCGAGGTTCCTTGGCAAAATCACCTTTCAGGTGGGATTTAAAAATTTTCACTGCCCTTGTTCATGAGGTGGGGTCAAAAGAAGGCTATGTTGAAAATTTGGGGTCAAACTATGTAAAGCTGGAAAAGTTATGCGCATCCTAGAAATTTTGGTAATCGCTCATAACTTTGGTAATTTTAAATATTTTGACCCCAGATTTTTAACATACTTATTTTTTACACCACCTCATGAATATGACAGCTGTCATTTTTAAATGTCTGTCTTTATTGACCTCACCAAAGCCTTCGATACAGTCAACCACCCCCTGTTACTAACCCAACTGCAAAACATGGGTGTGGTTCCCAATGCCCTTTGTTAGTTCCAAGACTACCTGATACAGAGAAATCAATGTGTCAAAACTGGGCAAACAGTATCTAGCACAAGAGAGGTATCATTAGGGGTACCCCAGGGATCAAAATTTTGGCCTCTACTCTTCAGCATATTCTTAAATGACCTTCCCACAGCCTGCAACACCAAACTCATACTACATGCAGATGATGCTGTGCTCCTGAGCAGCAGCAGCACGTCTCAGGCTGCCCTACAATCTGAGCTGCAGAACTCCATCTCCAAATTTGAGGACTGGTTCTGTAGTCATAAGTTGCTACTAAACTACAAGAAGACCAAGGCCATGCTTATATCCAGCCTCCACAACAAAAATAAGCACCACCACCTCATCATCTCCAACTCATGCAGTGAGCCACTGGAACAAGTCCACTTGTTCAAGTATCTGGGGGTCATAATAGATGATACCCTTGCATTTGCACACCATATTGACTCTTTGGTCAAGACAGTCAATACCAAGATTGGTGTCCTGTACAGGCACAGGTAATATCTCTCTCTGGGGGCCCTCCACCTTTCAGTCCACAGCTCTATCATATCTACTACTGACTATGGACTAGTGGTCTATGGGGCGGCAATGGATACAGCACTCAAGAGGGTTCAGAATGCACTCAACAAAGCCTGCAGACTCACTCTGGTTGCTGAGCATGACACGTACACCTGTACTCCGTATGAACATGCAAAGTGGCTGTCATTAAGAAACAGGGTCAAATTCCAGACTTGCATCCTAGGGAAGAAGGCTCTATTGGGTAAAACACCACCTTGTGTAGGCAATTTGATCAAGGTAGCCAACTCATTACAGGTCACCAGGGGGAGGACTAGAGGGGCCTTGGATATCCCCTTCCATTGCACCTCATTTGGGAAATGTGCATTTGCCTACCGGGCACCCCCTGTGGATGAATGAACTCCATGGGCACCTCTTGGCCACCTATTGTCTGGCCCAATTCAAAACTGACCTTAAACAGCACCTAATAGCACTCTCTAAGTGCACTTGTCTCTAAGTCAAACCACACCCGCTCTCTCTGCACCCCAGCAAGCACTAGGCAGGCCTCAGGTACCCCCTCCCTTCTCATGACTTGCCTCAGCAATCAGTTCATGTCATGCTCCTTCGGCACCTGCCACCAACCTTTCCCCCTCCCCTAACTCCCAGTCCTGTGAGCTTCCCTAACAGTCACCACTAATACTAGTTGTCTGACCATGCCCCCCTCACACCCCACCATTTACTCTAGCATGTCTTCTCCGCTCAGCCTCCCCTCACCCCCTTATTTCTCCCTATACCATATCACCCTTCTTCCCCCACCCTTCACTTCCACCGCAGTACCTACCTCTTTCTCGTACCTCCTTTCTTCATCCCACTGCCAGCTATCCCCATCCCTCTGAACTACTGACAAGGCACTTTGAGGCTGCATTCCCCCCCCACCCTCATAAAGTGTTTTTCTTGTTATTTAACTTGTACCTACAGTATGTTTTGAGTTATTCTGTAAGTTCTGAATCCAAGCTGTATCGTTCATTGTGATGTACCTTTGCTTTCTCCTATTGTATTTTGTTTTGCAATCTATGACATGGAACCTTTGTAAAAGAGCTTGTGCCAAAGGTATTTTCTGAATTACTAAATAAATAAATAAGTAAAATCCTGGCCAAAGTGTGTTTTCGCACCTGAGCTGTGGAATTACATTGTGGTGGTGAGGAATCATGTTTTGGCAGGGATTTGAAAATGTACTGTTCCAGGTACATGAGGTGGGGTAATAAGAAGGCTATGCTGACAATTTGGAAATGCAGGGCACAGAGGACCCTATGCGTCCACAGCACTATACATATATGCACGGGCAAATAAGGATATGATTACACTATCTCAAAAAGTATGGGCTTCCACAGGCAAATAAGGATATGATTACACTATCTCAAAAAGTAAGGCAATCCATTGCAGAACACCTTGTTAATGCACTAGTTAGAGTTAAAGTGACACAAGTAGGGAAATGTGGCTTTAGGGTTTCCAACCCAAACACTCCACCCCTACCCTGTATGCAACAATAGACATGGGGTGTGCCTTGGGGTTGTCAGCAGTAACACTCATCCCATTCCAGGAGTAAATAAGCTGAGATGGGTACTGTGTATGAGAATGGGGTGAGCATTAGTGTTGACAGCCCCAAGTCACACCCCAAAGCTGTTGTTGCCTACTGACTAGTGCATTAACAAAGTTTTATGCAATATATATATACAGTATATAGTTATTGAAAAAAAATATGCTAATGCCCAAGTTAGGGGTTTTAAAGCAACAAAAGTACGAAAATGCGACATTAAGGATTTTTTGAACCCTAACTCTGTGCACCCCAATGCACCATTCCCGTGAGCGCCATCAAATTAAATGTCAAAGCACAATTCAGGTTTCAAACATATTTGCGGGGGGTTAATGTAATTTTTATTGAGCTTTTACAATGGTTTGCAGAATATGTTTCAGAAGCAATAAAGATAATGGATTTACAGATGATTTTGAGACTCTGAGTGTGTCATTAATTAACACTAGGATACATCAATTAAACTGTACTGTAAGGGACACCCTCTCTATTGCACAGTTTGAGTTGGGGGAGGTCTACCATATCTTTAACTTTATATTTATATCCTAAGGGGTACAACAATATACAGTTGAATGAGGAGATCCAAAAGTGGGGGGCGGGGGGTGGTAGGGGAGGGATCCCTGGCCAGTCAAGAGTCAATGACTCCTCAGTGCCTGTTGCAGGTTAGGCACTGTTCATTAAGCAGGTTGGGGTGGAGGAGAGGAAGAGAGGGAAAGAAGGAGGGCCCATCAGTCCAGGCAGCTATCATGAGACCAGAGTTGGATATTTGCTGTTTGCATGTATGGGCCTGCCTGTCCAATGGGAAGTGACGCTCTCTGAGCGATTATTCAAGGAGTAAGTTATTTTTTCCACTAAGTATATTTGACCGATCAACTGGTGCCAGCAGGGCAAATCTGGTATCTTCAGGGTTAACCAGAGTCTAGTCATTAATGTCTTTGCTGCTGTAAGAAGTATTCCTAGCATGTACCTGGAATTCAGGTCTTGTAATCCTGTCGGGAAAGCAGTTAACAGGACTGGCCTGCTAAATAGCTCTTCCAGCTCTCCAGCTCCACTTCAGGGCCCTAGAAAATGGGCCCAACAAGGGGCATTCCCACATCACATGTGTGTGAGTGGCTCTAAGCTTTCCACAATTACATTAACAAGATGCAGGACGGATAACTAAATAGTGTGCTGAAAAAACAGAGGTTCTGAAAACTCTGAGGAACTGTTTCAACCATACTCCCTCCATTGGTGAGAGCTGGTCACTTTGGAAGTGGCTAAGCAAGTTGAGTGCCAAGTGTCCTGGGGTAGTGAAAGCCCATTTCCTCCTCCCATCTATGGGACACCTCCATGGAGTTGTCAGCAATGGAATCTTGGAGAGATTTATAGATGTGGGAAAGCATGTGTGGTTGAGGACCCAATTTAAATTTTTTTTAGGAAGTATCCTATATTGGCTAGATGAGAAGCTAGGGCATGGACTCCAATATAGTGGCAGATTTGGAGAAAATGGTAGAACTCCTGTTGGGTTCTATGTGATAATGGCAACCGCCAAAGGGCGATCGTTGTTACGGCGAAGTCACAGCTCGAAAATCAATTTCATCACTCTGTCTCTCGGCTCAACAAAACGGTGCTGGGGACTTGCATTTTACGTTTATGTGGGGGGGCTGTGCCCCGCACCTCTACCTAAGGATTCTCAACTCCAGGGGTGCATGGTGGGGGGAGGCAAAGCGTAAAAAAATAAAATTCGGGCTGGGCACAACAAAAAAAAAGACAAAGCCCGGACCCAGCACCCTAGCCACCAAAGCCGTGAACTGACCCACTACACCATGGGGCCAACTCAGCAGCCTACTGCAGTGCCACCCCTCAAATCCCCTCCCACCCCTCGCCGAGTGTGCTCGCTCCCAGCCCCCTGCGCATGTACCTGTAGCGTGCTCGCTCCCACCCCCCCACACATGTACCTGTAGTGACTTCCTGTCACTACGGTCTCTATCCACCCTTATCCAGTCGCTGTAGTCTGCTCGGTAGCCACTGAAACATATAATCATGATTGAGTCGCCCTTTCAGGGGTCGCTCAATCATGGTCACGCACATCACAGTATACCCTCCTGCTGTTTGAGGCCAAAGGTGGCCTTTGCATCAGTAAAAGATAATATAGCAGAGCCTGAGTGCAACTGGGAGATGTATTGGAGGGAGTATCTCCCCCATGTCTGGGATGCTGGGTCCACTAAAGTGGGTTAGATATTCTCCATCATGGCTATTGGGCATATGAGTATCAGGAAACACATTAAGTGAAGGGATTTTCTTATTATATGCCACTCCTTTATTTGGTGCAGGAGCTATGGGTTAAAATCCTGCCAGGGCTCTGATGAGGTGGCAGAGTGGTACATGGTTTGAATAAATTGCAATTTTGGGAAGAATTCCCTTTCCAATCCCAGCCAAGCTGTGGGTGTGGTGCCAAGTGCCTGAAGAGGATGCAACAAAGGTGCACTGCCCAAAAGTACAGCCTCTGATTTGGTAAGGGAAGGCCTCCTACTTGTGTAGGGAGAAATAGAGCTTTCTGTTTTATGTGCGGTCTTTGGCCAGCCCATATCAAATGGAAAATTTCTCTAGGTGGTCAGTGGAAGTTGTATTGGTACCTTTTGAAAGAGGTACAGTGGTCTCTGGAGGGTCACCATTTGGATCAAACCTACCCCATAGGAGAGATCTAGGAGACGTGAACCCCATCGAGCAAAGGCCTGGATTATTTGCTGAGTGAAGGGTTGGTAATTGTTTCCATAAGCTGAGTTAATGGATTTTGACACATACATCCCTAGGTATTTCAGCTTTTCAAGTTCCCAGTGAAAGGGGTACTGGTCTCGAGTCACCTGTGAGGTAGAATAATGGAAACCTAGTGTCATAAAAACATAGACTCTGTCAGCAGATAAGGACCACTTGGCCCACCTAGTCTGCCCATTTTTTCCCCTGTCTATACTATCACCATAGATCCTTCCTGATCTCTGGCTACTATCCCTGCTCTCCTACCAAGATTCCTTTATACTGATCCCACGCATGCTTGAAGTCTAGCACTTTTTTTGCCACCACCACCACCACCACCACCACTGGAAGACTCTTCCAGGCATCCACCACTCTTTCAATGAAGAAGTATTTCCTTACATCCCTACTAAATTTCCCCCTTCCAGTTTCATTGCATGCCCCCTTGTTTGTGTGCACCTTCTCTTCTGAAATATACTCCCCTCCTGTACCTTGTTCACCCCGTGAGGTACTAATAGGTCTCTGTCATGTCCCTCCTCCCCCTCTTCTCTTCCAGGGTGTACATATTTCCTTGTAAGGCTTATGATGCAGTCCCTGCATCATTTTAGTTGCCCTCCTCTGGAAAGACTCCACCCTATGTCCGTCCTGACATGTGATCTCCAGAACTAGACACAGTACTCCAGGCCGGGGTCTCACCAATGATCGATACAATGAAAACACCATCTCTCTTCTTCTGTCAGTGATACCCTTCCTTATGCACCCAAGAATCCTGCTGGTACTACCTACTGCATTGTTGCACTACCTTGCCACCTTAAGGTCATCAGATATGACTACCCCAAGGTCACTTTCCTGTTTAGTGACCGTCAATACCTCTTCCCCTATTCTGTACACTGCCTCTGGGTTTTTGTGCCCTAGGTGCATGATTTTTCACTTTTTCACATTAAACCCAGATGACATACCCTTGACCACTCCTCCAGTATTCTTAGGTCTCTACTCATTCTCTCTAGGCCCCCTGGAGTATCTACCCAATGCAGATTTTGGTGTCATCTGAAAAAAGGCTCACATTCCTGTCCCGCTCTTCTGTGATGTCGGTTATGAAGACACTGAAGGGGACTGATCCCAGTACTGAACCTTGAGGTACCCCACTGGTCATTCTCCCCTTGTTAGAGTGATTGCTGTTTACCCCCACCCTCTGCCACCTGTCCATCAACCAATCCTGCACTCAGTTAACCACATTGGGTCCCACCCCCAAACTGCCCAGCTTCCTTATAAGCCTCCTATGTGATATGGCATTGAAGGCCTTGCTGAAGTCTAGGTAACGAAGAGTTTTGTCAAACTGCCTGCTACTGCTGCTATTGCTGTCTGTAACTTTTGTTCATTTCCACAGCTGACTCGGGTGTCCATCAATGGCCCAGTAGCTGTGAGCTGCAACAAGGGGGTGGGGCACAGGTATAGTTTAAAAGCCAGTGCAAAGCCAGTGCCGCTCTACAGCATGAGCACTGTAGCGCAAGCGCAAGCGCAAGTGGCAAGCACCACTCCAGGCTGGCAAACAAACATAAAAGGTATTGTTAAATGTAGTCATAGCAAGAAGATAGTAAAAACTGAGTTTTAACTAGATTTACATTGGGCTAATGAATGTGTGTGTGTGCTGTATTATTATTTATTTATTTACATAGTTGATTCAACAGTCGTTGAAATAATCTTCCTACTGATAAGCTAACTAAAACTTCCCTGATATGATTCCCCTAGCTTACTTGTTAATGTAACCCCCCCTACAAATGGAGGTTCCCGAAAGTCTTCCTTGGGTGTGCCTAAATGCCCACTGCCAGGCTGGTATCCTGTGTCTTAACGTTTTAAAAGTGTTTGCATGAGACTGCCTTAATGCCTCTGTGCTCTGTCTCTTTGAGAGCTGCCTATAACTTTAATTAATTAATTAATTAATTTATTTAATTAGTATTTTGGAAAGACCTTTGAGCGTGAGCTCTTTTACAAAGGTTCCACGTCAGGGTGGACAATAAGACAATGCACATATTCAGTGGTTACAGATGCCTGATCATTAGGCATTAAAGAGCGATTACATGAGAATTAGACAAATGGGAGAAAAACAGAGCAGATGTGATAGAATACTAAGCTATTTCTAATTGGTTGCCCTAGGTAGCACACCCCTGGAAACCGTGGTGCTTATGTGGTGCTTATTTAATCTGGGAGGGGGCTGAGTGTTTCTAGGCTTGAGTCCCACTTGGGCTGCCAGATAATCGTTCCGTTCTGCCATCGCTAGTTGTGCAGAGGGAGCTCTGTTAGAAGCTGTACTTATTTGCTGATTATCTATTAGAATAGTAATGCTGTTGTAGTTTGTCTAACCTGCCTTCCTTGCAGCATGGACAGTTCTATTTATCGCCACCATCTTGGTCCTGGACTGCCAGAATGGGCCAATCAGTACCTTTGGAGACCCTAAAATGGAGTCTATCCCCAGGGGTCTTGTGGGAGTGAATTTCTGTAGGAATTGTAGTTTTGAGACTTTGGCACCTAAATGCACCTAGAGGGGAAGCCCTTGCTTTGACAGACTGATGGATCAACAAACCAAAACCTTTTGGACCGAAGGGAAATTCCCAAGCTGCCTGCTGCAGTGTGTCAGTCTGGAGGTAGAGTTTGAAGAGTGAACAACTTGAGTGATTCGAGCAGCAGCTCCTGCATAGTTTGCGCGGGAGATTGGTGGAAAGGCTGAGTTTGGCCTGCCTGCCTGCTGTCCCTCGAGAGGGAATCCTTTGAAAGGCTTAGCAATCGGACTGTATCTGAATTGGAGTGTGATAAAGCCACTGAAGAGTGACCATATTTAAACCTGAAGAACACTGATTTGCTGTACGCGATCAGCCTGTCAGGACATCCATTCACCATAGAACTCCCGGTTTTGCTCAGAGACACTGATATTGAGACCCGACTGCTATCCGTTTGGGGGTATGGTGATTGTTTTACTATAAATGTGCTATAACCTGCTAGTGGGTCACGATTTGGTTCCCCACTGTTTAATTGTGCCTTGTTTGCTGGAAGCTGCATCCAGCACCTACCGGACTGAATCCGCATTCTTCTCCAATTGGTCTGGGCCTCCACACTTTGGCCCAGCCAGCTACTCATGCCACAGAGAAGACCGTTGACGAGAGACCTGCCTGGGTATCAGCCCCCTACTCAAGATCACGAACAGGAACAACACCACGGTGAATTGTGTAGGCCCTGCTTCTCCTGGCAAACCAGCAAGTCATCCTGCAGTCTGCATTTCATCCATCCTGTGCCCTGTACTGGGTAGCGTGAGTAAACACCAGGGTAGCTCCCTGCAACAACAGCTCAATCAAAGTGTGCCATCTGATTTAATTGTTTTGTCTAATCATCACAAACTGAGCCTCCTGGCTCCGGATTACAAATTGTGTGTGGTTGTGCATGCCTTTTCTTTTCATCACAGAGCCCCAACCAACTGCGACGCTGGCCTTCCCCAGGCAACGCATCAGGCTAGCCTATCTCACCAACTGGGTACCCAGTGTGTATGTGTGACTGTGTTGAGGGACTAAAAAGTGCATGCATAATTGCCTGACTAGATCAGTTATAGAATCAATCAACCTGATTCCGCCCCTCACTTGTTCAAGTCCCCTGAATAAATCAGCTCTAACTCTTTTTGCATCTAATTTGACTGTGGTTCTAGTTTGTACCAAAAGCACTGTACTGTTATTTGCTGTGCCTAACCTTGTTTTACAGGGGGTCTCCAGGGTTGAACTGGTGGAACCAGCCCTGGTGATAAGTGCAAACAGTGTGGGGATTTGTATGCTGAATAGGAGCTACTGTGAAAGTGTTTGTTGCACATTGTCTAGGCCACTAGAGGGGAAAGAGGGGGTTACAGTGTCCTGGACAGCTGTACCCAGGTTAGTCTTGCTTCTAACAACCCTGTCCTCCAAGTGGAGGCACCCGTTTCAGTACCCAGGCCCCTTAACCTGCAACTAGCCAAGCAGGCAGGGGTAGTAGCCCTTGGGATAGCACCACCTAGGGGTTACATTAATATAATCTGTTTTAGCAGGATATAATTGGCAAGTTAGCAGAGGATTCAACACCAGGCAAGATATAGCTGATGCTATACTAGAATATTTGAATTTTACATGGCTACTTGCTGGTGTTATCCAGCAAGTAAGTTACACCTAGCCAGTTTTTCTGGCTTGAGTGCTGCATGTGTAACTGGCATGGGTGAAGTGGTGCTGGCCTATAATGAGGCCATTACAAGGCACTCAATGCCATTGCACCAGTCCGTAGATGACCCATGTCATCTTCCTTGAGACCCCTATGGTTTGATGGGGCTCTCAAGGAGATGAAGACTAAGGGTCAGAAGTTGGAGCATTGTTGGCGGAGGAACTGGTCAGTGGAGGACAAACTGGCCAAGGGAAATCATTATAATGATTACCAGGGGCAATCAACCATAAGAAGGCAGAGTTCCTGTCCAGGGAGATTGCTGTAGGGAAGAATAGACCAGCTCAGCTATTTTGGACTGTGGATAGATTGTTACGTCCAGTCTGTCTACAACCGAAAAGAGTATTTTCAATCATGTTGTGTGGAGAGTTTGCTCTGTTCTTCTCAGACATGGTGTTCTCCATTAGGGTGGAGAGCTCCCAAATGGGGTAAAATTTGTCCCGCAGTAGTTGACCTGGCCTGAGCAGAGGCACTGCCATTGCCTGGGGGAGTTTCAGCTGGTGGAGGTTGTTGGGGTGATTTAGAAGATGCGGTCCACATGCTGTGAACTAGACCCTGACCCGACTCATTTCCTAGTATTGGGAGCCTAGGCCATTGGTCCAGTGTTCGCCAGGATAGTACTGTGCGCGCTCTCAGAAAGGTGTTTCCCTGATGCCTTCAAGGAAGCATTGGTGAAGCCTTTTCTGAAGAAACCATCGCTTCACCCTGACATCCTGGTGAATTATAGACCTATCTCCAGCCTCCCAGTCTTAGGGAAGGTTGTTGACAAAATAGTGGCTCTGCAGCTCGAGGCACACCTCTTAACCTTTGACATCTATGAGCCTTTTCAGTCCAGTTTCAGAGTTAGGCATAGCATGGAGACGGCACTAGTTTGGGTGAAAAATGACCTCCTCAGGGCAGGAAACAAAGGAGAATGGTCTATTCTCGGCCTCCTCAATCTCTCATCAGCATTTGACACTGTGGACCATGTCATGCTATTGGATCACCTTAAAGTGTATGGTGGACTCACCAGAACAGTCATCAAATGGTTTGAATCCTATCTCTTCGACAAGAGGCAACGAGTGGTGATGGGGAATTTCTTATCCTCCTTGAAGGCCCTGCCATGTAGAGTGCCTCAGGGTTCGATCCTCTCACCGATGTTGTTCGCGGTGTACATGCTGCCCCTTGGAGACGTCATTAGACAATACAGTCTGTGTTTTCACTGCTATGCAGATGACACCCAGCTGTATGTGTCATTTGCCCCTGGAGCTGAAGGTGCAGTTGAAGTACTTAATAAATGTTTGGCTGTGATTCAGGATTGGATGTCCTCAAACTAGTTGAGACTGAACCCTGACAAGACGAAGGTGCTAGTGATTGAGGCTGGTTGATTTCATGAAGAGGATACCGTGAGTGGCAACTCGGCTGGTCCTGGGGTCCACTCCATTGATGGCTTCACCCAGGGTGAAAAATGTTGACGACAGGCTGACCCTAGAAGCCCAGGTGTCATCTGTAGTCAAAAGTGGGTTTTACTGTTTAAGGAGTGTCACCTGAATTAAACCCCTGATTCCGCCAGAAGACTTACCATCACTGGTACATGTCTTTGTGACCACCAGGTTGGACTACTGTAATGCTCTGTACTTTGGGGTCAATGAAGGGATCCTCCGTCGAATGCAGCTAGTGCAGAACACAGTGGCCAGGCTGCTGGTGGGCCTTTCAAGGTCCTGCCATGTGACCTCGGTCCTGTATGATCTGCACTGGCTACCTGTCAGGTGTAGGATCATCTTAAAGGTGGGCTTGCTCACCTATAAGGACCTATACAGCCTGGGCCCTGGTTACCTGTCTGACCTCGTTACTCCAGCCACCTCGGTACGTTTCCTCCACTCCTCCACTGAGGGCGTCCTGGCAGTTCTGAGGGCCAGGCTGAAAACCTCAGGGGATCGCTCCTTCAAGGTGGCTGGCCCAGCCCTTTGGAACTCGCTGCCAAGATCCTTGAGGGAGGCCTCAATGGTAGAGACATTTAAGGGGAGCCTGAAGACCTACCTTTTTAATAAGGCATTCTTTGATAGTTTTTTAATCTGATTTTAGACATATTATTGTTTTATTGATAAAATTATGTCGTTGATGTTGTTTTAACCTTACTTTTATCTTTAATAAGCAACTACCATCCCATATCTATTTTACCACCCCTCTCAAAAGCCCTAGAGAGAATTGTATCAGATTAGCTGACAGATTACCTCAACAAATATAACCTACTCTGCCCTCAGCAGCATGGGTTCCATAAATCCCACAGCACTATTACTGTACTCTTCAACTTTACTTCACACCTATATGACTCCTTGGAGAGTGGAAAAATGGTTGGGTCAATCTTATTGACCTAACCAAAGCATTTGACACTGTCAATCATCACATCCTGCTCAACCGCCTCGCAGCCCTTGGCCTCTCCAACAATACATTGTCCTGGTTCTCAAGCTACTTTTCGCACAGGTCCCAGTGTGTTAGGATAAAAGGTGTATCCTCCGAACCCTAGAATGTTACTTTGGGTGTCCCACAGGGATCAATTTTAGGGCCCTTACTAGTCAGCCTCTTTATCAATTCCCTGCCAAGTGCATGCCCTGCTCAGATGCTGCTTTATGCAGACGATGCAGTGATCTCCGTACCTGGAACACACCTCCATGAAATAACAGCTACCCTTCAAAGTAGCTTTACCAAACTGGAGTCATGGTTTGCTCACAACAAACTCCTCTTGAATTATAGGAAAACAAAAGCAATGCACTTTACCCTACAAAGCTCAATAAAGCAGGGTGGCCGACTTACCATACTAAGTAACAAAACCAACGTAATCAAACAGCTTACTATCTTTAAATACCTGGGATTATTCCTAGACAACACCCTTTCTTTCAACGCCCATATTGACTGTGTCATAAAAACAGCCAACATCAGACTTGAACTACTTTACTGACACAGAAATGCTATGACCACTGAGGCCCTCAGCCTTGTCACCAAAAGCTCAGTACTGTCCATCGTTGACTATGGACTGACTATCTATAGTGCAGCCAGTGAAACTGCTCTCAAAAGGATTAAACTCCTGTTCAACAAACCCTGCCAACTTGTTCTATGAGCTAATCGGTATTCCCACTCTTGCCGTCTCTACTCTGCAACTGGCTGGCTCCCATTACCTCTAAGGTCCCAGTACCAGGCATGTATCATTGGGAAAAAAGCCCTCCTAGGACTGGTCCCAGAATCAACTTCGAAGCTTTTCCAACATAATCCCAACAATTAAACAACCCAAAGCTCTGCTAGAGGGGTACTGCATGTACCTTACAAACGAACTTCCTTCACCCAGAGGTCCCTCTCCTATTGAGGTCCTCTCTGGATGAACTACCTTCTCCCTGCCCTTTTTCACCTTAAGAAACTCGGACAATTCAAAAAAGAACTCCATCACCTCCTGGTAGAACCCCAAGAGTGCATCTGCTGTGCACAATGATAGGGGTTCCATCCCCTGCACTAGAATTCCAACCCTTACCCCCCTTACCTTCTTACCCCCTCACCCCACGAGTCCTCACCCTCTCTCCTCCACTTGGTTTACACTTCCCCTAGGCTGCCCCTGTGCATACAGCACTTATCAGCTCATTCTCCCTCATCACCATACCCCCTTCTCCTATCCCCTAATAACATTATACAATATGCCTCCTCTGTACCCATGCCGATACTCTCCATACCTCCTCCTTCCTCCCCTTTTCATTGACAAAGCCAATTTTGGCTGCCAACTACAAACAACCTGCACTTAGTAACTAGACCTATAGACTAGAGGTATTGCTGTAATAAAAGTATTTGTATTTGAGGTTATACTCCACATTTATCTTGCTTGTAAAATAGTCTTGTCACTTGGCTATTGTATGTTCTCGTCATATGATGTAAATTGTACTATTTTGTCCATTCTTCTACTGACTTGAAGCCTTTGCAAAAGAGTCAGTTTGGCTCAAAGGTTGTAATTCCAAAACTGAAATAAATAAATAATGGTGGGCCGGAGCCTCTGGGATTGAGCGCCAAAATATAAATAAGGCCACTTACTACTACTACCACTATTACTAGTTTGTGGGTGCTTGGGGAGCTGCCAGCAGAGTATGTTATCTGGGACGGGACTCCCTAATTTAAAAGTCTTGCCAGCCACAGGAGTTAGCCTGGCCCAAGTGTAAGAAACTTGCTCAGAAAATATAATTATATAGGTCTTCATTGGATTTTACTGCAACATTCAGAGTTCTTTGTTTGATATAAATTGACACGTCAAGTTTGTCTTTCTCAAATTCTGAGCATTTTAGATTTGTCTTTCAAGGCGTGGAATTTTTAACCATTTAGTAGTGTCTTTTTTTTTGGAGGGGGGGCTGTACTGAGAGTTAGACTCAGTTTGAATAAGCTCTTATGCAAGTAAACTTAATAATGTTGTTATATATTTTACTTAGTGGTTTTTTAACGTTTCATAATAATTCATTATGTTTTGACCAGGCTTTCAGAAATGATAATAATCAAGCTAGAACAGATTATGTATTGAACTCTATTGAATTTACACGCCCAGGAGAGCAGGATGTCGGATTCATGTTTTTAGCTCCATTATGGTATGACAAGCCTCTGTGGATGAAAACAACTAGTCTTTTTGGTCATTTAGTTTCACATAAAAATAGATATTCTCAACAAATAATCATGAAACGAGAGAGAAACTACGATAATAAAATTATATTTTGGAGGCTTGTTGTCCTACTGCTGTTAATTTCGATATCCGTTCACAAGCATCCTGCTCCCCAATACTTGAATAATGTTGAATCTGAGGTTATGCTTAATTTGAACAACCTAACTGGATCTAGGACTCCTACCCTAAAAATTGTGCACTTAAATATGCAAAGTCTACCAGCAAAGTGGAGTCAATTTGAAGCATGGATTGAACAGCATGAGTTTGACACTATAACTCTCTCGGAAACATGATTGAGTAGTAAGCATAGGTTAAATTGGTCAGGAACTGACTGGAACTCAGTTCCACCTTCTCTGACACCTTTCTCTAGTGAGTATCATTGGAGAGCTCCACCTCCTAAAGATGACAGTTCCACCTCCTAAACATTTCCAATTTAACCACTAGTAGTAAGATTAGTAACTCTGAAATCTCATTGATGGGTTACAATATACATAGACAGGACAGAATGGGGAAGATGAGAGCAGGCACAATGAGATATTTTAAGATGAAATTTAATACTCAATTATTCGATCGCTCAGGGGAGAAGCTCAGGTTGTGATTTAATTTCTATTGCTTTACTCCTGGGTCAGGACAAACATCTAACTATGAGCTCTACATACCTTCCCCCAGGACTTATTGGGACAGGACAGGATCTGATACTCAGGGTTAAAAAAGCTTGCCAGCAAACATGGAATGGATACTGTTGGGGGATTGTAGTATTAACTGGGCCCAGGATCAAAAAACTGATGTGAGGGAAAATTTAATCACAAAACAGGTACGGGCTCTACACTGGACTGAATAGTGGTCACTCATTCTAACAATATTGCCAAGTCTGGCATTTTGTCAGAAGCAATCAGAGACCACTGTCCAATCCACTGTGAATGGACTAGAGTGACCAAAAATCCACTCCGATATATTGAATTTAGACATCTAAAAAGAGTAAATTCTGAGACCATGAATAGAGCCTGTGGGGAGGTTGATTGGACCAGATTAGATTCCATTAAAGATATTGATGCATTGTTAGAAATGTTTTCCAAATTATTTAATCAGATTGTTGACAAAGTAGCACCCAAAAGAAAAATGTGGATTCAGGCTAATAAAAATAAATGGGTAAGCCAAGACCTTTTAAAATTAAAATGGCAGTACTCCAGAAATATTAAATGTTAAGGAATAAGTGCAGAACTGAAATTAGAAAATCCAAAATACAATATTACATGTCAGAACAGACAAAGTTTTTGGTAACTCAAAGAAAACATGGCAGGTTCTAAATAACCTACTGGGAAGAGGACCTAAAGACACTGCCATATCATTAAAAGTTGGTGATCAGCTGGTGATTGAACCATCACTGGTAGCTGAGACATTCAATAGTTTTTTTGGAGATTTGGACATGTATAAAACTGATTCTAATATGGTATCATCAAGGAATGACTCACAGTACGAAGATAGTGACTCTCATCCTAAATGTTATTTTAAAACAGTTACGCCCAAATAAGTTAAAGATTATGTTTTAAAGCATGATCTAAGACCCTGCATTGGCCACTTGAGTGCGATTTGTTCCTGTAATGCTGTTCTCTGGGCACCGCTGCCACCAGGGCAGCATCCTTTAGCTCTTCTTCCAGCTTACTCCTATTGGTGGATTTCACCCACTGGCAGCACTGCCCCTGGGGCAGCACCCTCACACTCCACCTCACACCTATCCCTATTGGTGGATTTTGTCCCCTGCCCCCAGGACAGCAACCTATAGCTGTTACTTCCCACAAATCTGATTGGTGCAAGTCTGAGGAATTGAGGGTTTTAAGTGTAGATGAGAATGTTATGGAAATGCTCCCCCCAGCAATGTGCACTGCTTGTCTTTGAATATATTGCCCCTCTCCCCCCACCATATGTCCAAGGGCAGATAGAGATTTACAGTTATAGAACCAGTTGTTGTCTTTTTTGGGGGGGGGGTTTCATGTCATATAAACCTGACAAAAAGTTGAACATTTCAGAGGACAGTGTTATTGTTCTGATGTTAGTGTAACCAACTTTATTAATTTGCTTTTTCTGAAGGAGAGCTACAGAGTAGTATGACTAGACTTGAAAATCCTATAGAACTTCTGTGTGCTTCAGTGGTTCAATAAGTATGTCAGCATGCTATCAATCCATGGGTCAAGGGTTCAAATCTTGACCAGGGAAAATTTTCCTTTTCTAAAGGATGAATAGATTATGGAGTAGTAACTACATTTTAAAATCCTATCTAAATTAATGGTTGGTTCCTGTGGGCTAACCCCCCCCCCGGGAAGTGCATAGAATAAATACACAATTACTGGCCATGGTGCAGCATGTAGAAACCAACCAACATCTTGGTACTACCATGGGAACCAGTTACACAGCTGTGCCCCAGGGCAGACCAACTACCCAAACACTTCCTGAGGCAGCCAACCATGATTTTTTTTTTTAAATCATATCTACCCCCACCTCTCCAAGCTCCGCTTCATCGGGAGCACCAGTGGAGTCTGCCCCAGCTTCTGCCACCCTTACCTGGACCTTCCCCATGGAGCCACGGTTCTTCTTCTCAGGTGAGGGTGAGGACAAGGTGGGGTTGCTACACCCTGAACAATTCAGGTCTTGTCAGGAACTAGACGGCCAGGCGGGTGAGAGCTATGAGGGGTCTGCTCTGGTGCTCCATCTTCCCAGAGCCTGGAGAGCATTTTCCCTTGTTCTGGGGGAGTGGCATGCACGCACCCTGATGTCATGGCATCACCGCAATTTCATCACTCCCCATCCCTTGCTGTATGCTCTGCACTTGCCGTGCCTCCGACTTCCACCAGATGCCACTCAAGTGCCGAGCATGAACCCCCCCCTCACTCCTGGGAGAGGACAGCTGTCCTCCGGATGCTCAGTCCTCTCCCTCCGTGCTGACCCCCAATGACTGGGGCTCATTCCCGAACCCAGGTTACCAGCATGGCGTGAGGTGTGGCATCCAGCACCTCAACCCTCAGTGCCACCGGGCCAGCTCTCAACTGTGAATTTAGATAGGATTTCATAATGTAGTCACTACTCCATATCTATCCTTTAGAAAAAGGAAATGTTCCCTTGGTAGGTATTTGAACCCTTGACCCATGAATTTGTAGCATACTGACATACCTATTGAGCCACTGAAGCACACTGAAGTTTTATTGGATTTTCAAGTCTAGGCATACTATTCCTTATCTCTCCTTCAGAAAAAGCAAATGAATAAAGTTGGTTACACTAACATCAGAACAATAACACTGTCCTCCGAAATGTTCAACTTTTTGTCAGGTTTATATGCTATGAAATCCCCCCTTCCCCGAACCAAAAAAAAAGACAATAACTGGTTCTATAACTGTAAATCTCTGTCTGCCCTTGGACATATGGTGGGGGGAGAGGGGCAATATATTCAAAGACAAGCAGTGCACATTGCTGGGGGGAGCATTTCCATAACATTCTCATCTACACTTAAACCCTCAATTCCTCAGACTTGCACCAATCAGATTTGTGGGAAGTAACAGCTATAGGTTGTTGCCCTGGGGGCAAGAGACAAAATCCATCAATAGGGATTGGTGGGAGGTGGAACACGAGGGTGCTGCCCCATGGCAGTGCTGCCAGTGGGCAAAACCAACCAATAGGAGTAAGCTGGAGAAGGAGCTAAAGGGTGCTGCACCGAGAACAACATTACGGGAACAAATCACACTTGAGCACATTGGCCATGATGGAGTTGACTTCAGACTCATTAGACTGGGGACTGATACTCTGGCCCAGCCCTGAGCAACATTGTTTAATTTTTCTTTATGCTTTGGAGTCTTCTCTAATCAATGGAAAATGGCAATCATTAAACCTAGTTTTAAAAATGGTAGTGTAGCATGTGTTTCAGACTGTCAACCAATCGCACTGTTGTCATCTCTCTCAAAGATTTTATAAAGAATTAGTTTCGATCAGACAATAGACTATTTAGAAAAATATGGGTTGCTATCTATTTCCCAGCATGGTTTCAAATCCAAACACAACACGGAGACAGCCTTGGTGGAGTTCACCAGCTGCATACAGGGTGCCATCAATAGGGGGCACTCTGTTGCGGCTGTGTTTGTGGACCTCACCGAGGCCTTTGACTTTGTTGATCATGGTTTGTTGCAGGGTTCTTTTTTTGATTTATGCTTTTCAAAAATTGTGTCAAACTGGTACTCCAGTTACTTAAGTAATAGAACTAAAATTGATGATTTTTTCCCTATACATGAATTTGGCCTCAGATATTTGTCAAAAACCTTCCATGACTCTCTATGCTGATTATATCATAATTTACAGTATTGGTGTTCAACCAAAGGACACAGTTGATGTAGTACAAAAAGATTTTACTTTGTTTCAAAAATAGTTCAACACATGGTGTTAAATATTAAGAAAACTAAATTCAATGATTTTCTTAGGACCAAGAAAAAGGATAGAAGTCTGTGCACCAATTGTTGACTTGAATAGTGAGACTGTTCAATTGGTTGACCGTTTTAGACACTTGGGGATAACACTGGACTTTAATTTTACTTTTGAACCTCATATTAATAACCTAATAAAAAGTATCCGTCAAAGACTGGGAGCATTGTTTAGAGTAAAGAGCCCTTTTTTAACTCCTGAGTGAAAAGCAAAAAACTCACTCACAATTTTCTTTTTAGTGTTCTGTATTATGGTTCCATAGCTTATATCAATCAATCACTCAATCAATCAATCGCATTTTATTTATAGTGCACTTTTCTAAAACCAAAGCGCATACACAATACAATACCAAATCAAGCATACACAGTATAATATAAAATCAAATATACTATCTAAAAAAGATATAAAGATAAAAAGGTAGCAGCAGTAAAACTAAAGCTAGTCCCCAAAAGTTAAGTTAAATAAATAAGTTTTTAATGAGGACTTAAAGGTCTCGGCGGACAGGCACTCTCTAATCCGACAAAGTGGAGAGTTCCACAGGGTCGGGGCTACAAAAGAAAAAGCCCTAGCACCTGATGTTTGAAGACAGACCCTGGGAACCTCTAGCAATCCCTCATCAGTGGAACAAAGTGGTCGGGAGGGAGAGTAAGGCCAAAGTAGGTCTTGCAAGTACCCCGGTCAAATGAAAAAATATTATCTAAATTAAAGGTTACCTGCAACTGCACCCTTAGGTTTATGACAAATTAATTTCCCAGAACACATCATAGTGATCTTCTTAAAATATCTAATTGTCCCTCATTGGACAACGGGATAAAAACTAAAATGGGTATACTGCTCTTTAAAGTGACCAATGGCCTACTCCCTACTTCTGTTCAGGCTCTATTTCCAAGATGCATAAATACTGAATGGGGACGAGATCCCCAAGCAAATCTGTCTTTAGACTACCACTCTTTCAAAAAAGACATTGGAAAAAAATCATTACAATATAGGGCCCCGCTTTTCTTCAATTCAATACCTACCACCATCTCCAACTGTTCTTCTGTCATAACTTTCAAACACAGACTGAAATCATGGCTTGATACTGTTAATTGTACTTGCAATTCAACCTAAACAAAAGCTATGTTCAGTTTGTTTTTTACTTAATGTATTTTATTAATTGTTTGTGAATTTACTATATGTATTTGAATGTCCTTCATTTTTTTTTTATCGTATTTCTTTTTGTCACCTCTGTGGCGTAACCGGTGGGGGCATTCAGCCGCCGGCTTTGCCTGCCCGGAGAGCAGCAGCCTCACTCGCACGATGGGGGTCTGGTGCTGCCATGCTCTGACCTGCTGGAGGGCCTCCCTATGCCACTCCAAGCCAGGCCAGGCCCAGACCCCCAGTGCGATTCCACAACAGTCCTCCAGGCAGTGCAGAACATGGCCATCAAGCTGCTCGGTCACGCCCAGCCATTTTCCTCAGAGTTATGACCCCCTGGAGTGCAGAAGTGCAATGACATGAGAGGAACAATGTGTCGACGTCCGCCACACTCCACCCCAAAGGCACCTACTCTAGTAGTACCCCCGGTTGTCACCAGGGGCCGCTGCAGAGTGGTGGCATCCCTCAGTCCTACCCAGGGATAGGACAGCAGTCCCACAGATGCTCAGTCCTATCCCTCCCCTGCTGACCCCTGATGACCCGGGTGCATTTCCAAACCCTGGTTGCCAGCTTAGCACGAGGTGTGGCATCCAGCGCCTCAACCCTCAGCACCACTGGGCCGGCCCTGAATGTCCTTGTTATTAATGTAAAACTTGTCACTTGTGAAAATAGGCAGTGATGCTCATCTTGCATTCAAGTATAAAAATTAAAAATGAAAAATTAAAGTAGGTCACATCCACTGCCCTACCTTGATCGATTTGTCTGGTCACTCATTCAAAGAAATCAATCAGATTTGTTTGACATGAACCCCCCCAACCCTGTGAATCCAAGCTGCCTTGGGTCTTGCAAACTGCTGGAGTCACGGTACTCCATTAGTCTTTCTTTTAAAAGTGTCTCCATTAACTTTCCCACCACTGACATTAGGCTGACCAGCCTATAATTGCCAGCTTCCTCCTTGCTGACACTTTTATGAAGCAGGACTACATCTGCCCTCCTCCAGTCCTCTGGAACCACTCCTATTTCCAGGGAGTTGTTGAAAAGGGCTGTCAGCAGTGCAGACAGGTACCTCCCTGAGCTCCCTCGGCACCCTTGAGTGTACCCCATCCAGCCCCCATAGCCTTATCCACTTTTAGATTCACAGCTCCTCTCAGAACACTTTCCTCTGTGAACGGACTTGTGTCTACTACACCTCTCTTTGCCAGTGTTCCTACTGCTTTTATGTGCTCCGTCCTGCTCTCCCTATACTGTGAAGAATGAGCAAAGATATCTGTTCAGGATATCTGCTTTTTACTGATCCTCCTCTGCATGGTCTCCCCCCTGCCCTTCTTATTTATTTATTGAATTTTGTTGACCCGGTAAGCCCACTGGGCCTAGGAGTCCCTTTTTCAGGGGCAAGGGGAGGGTGGGATACAGATGGTAAGCAACTGAAATTGAACCAGATTAAGCTGTTGGTGGTTTTTTTTAGTGAATGGGAGAAATGTGGCCAGGACACCAGGGAAATTCCCCTACTCTGTAGACGGGTGGCGCTGTCCATCTGTCTGCGGGGATGGAAGACCTTGGTCGAAAGGAGGTAGTGGAGGAAGATGGTTCTAGTTCTGGAGCCCTGAAGCCTTCGTATGCTTTTACTGCTAGTGTGAAGGAATCAGAGTGCCTTGAATCACAAGAGGGACCTTTGCTAACAGAAGAACAAGACATGTCGTCAGATACATCGGTTTCTGGTGATGAAAAAGAGTCTGTATTGTATGAAGAAATGGAAGAAAAGAAAAAACAGTTGCTGAATTTAATACAAGTAGCAGAAAGAGATTATAGTTTATGTCAAGAGCGACTAGAAGAAGAAAAGAAAAGAAAGAGCTCACTTACTAGTCCTTTATCAATAGGTAATAAAAGGTTACCTGCTATTACACCTTCTGAAGAACAGTTTGTTTTTGCGGCCACAAGTGTGTGTAGTGAAGTTTTGGTGGATGGAACGCTTCCCTCATTTGCTGATGATAATGAGTCTCAATCTAAAAATGATGTTCTTATTAAGGCTGGTTGGCTGTGGCAAAAGGGTATTTGGGTACCTGACCCTGCCTTTTCATCTTTTGAGTTCCAACACAATTCCATGCAAGATGTCTCTGGGCCAATGGATTTCGAATTACAGCCCGAAGTATCAGAGTCCCATTCCGGCAGGAGTACGCAACTGTCAGCTGAAGGAGAGGCTGTCATGAACAAGACTGCATCAGACGCTGTGGCAGACAGCAGTTACAGGAATACCAGGCCGCCTAAAATAGCAAGTACTAATCCTATAATTTCGGGCGCTACTGTTTCTGTTAGTGAGGATGGTGATTCTCAACGTCAAGGCAGTGCTGTTTCTACTGCAGATAAAGAAATGGGGAAGAAAAAATCCTTTGCAGGTTTGTTTCAGCGTCCTGCTCAAGAGGCAAGACGAAGATTTTTAGTCAGACTTCGTTACAAGGGACTAGCTCCAGTTGTCCCAGATAGACTATGGGTGGGGAAAACCCTTTTACTTAACAGTTTAGGGTTTGTACCCTCGGATGTATATGCCTTCATACATTCACCTGGGAACTCTCAATACGATATAAGCTTCTGTTCCATGCATTTATTAGATAGATTTTGGAAACGTTATTACGAGGTAAAAGAAATGGACATATGGAAAGACTTTTTAGCAATTCCTGTCACCAAACCTACCATCAAAATTGTGACTGTTTTGTTCCGGAATGAAGGTGTCAATGTAGCAAATATTATGTACTGGTTGGAGCAGCGTTGTAGAATAATGGAGAATCCCAGACCTATTATAGATGATAATGGGTTTTGGACGGGTGGTTAGACTTTTAGGGTTCAATTATCCCAGGATGATTCTGGAATACAGCATTTACCTAGTTCCTTTTTTTTAGGAAGGGATAGGGGAATAATCTTTTATGCAGGTCAACCAAAAAGCTGTTTTAAATGTGGTTCTTTAGATCATTTAAACACAGATTGTGACTCAATAAAATGTTTTTCCTGTGGGGTTCTTGGGCACAGGGCGAGTGACTGTGAAGCCCCCCCTGTGTGCAATTTATGTGTGGAATCGGAGCATGGGATTGAGGATTGCCCTTGGAATACAACTGATTTAGATGCGGCTTCTGATCATGCACATTTTTTGTATAAAGCCAAGAATCCTCAAACAACTTCGAATTTCGGGATTCTGTCAGTTGAGAGACATCGGGGAAGGGGAGCCGCGAGAGGGTTGAATAGAACATCTCACCCATTCCAATCTAATGTTCAAACGAGTGTTAGGAATTTAGAAAATAATGTTTCAGGTGTTGATCAAACCCCATGCATAAGGGAAGATACCCCTTTCGTTACCCCACAAGGTTCTCCAACCAGGCCCCAGACACCTTTACTCACTGGATCTGTGGATGGCTCACAAGGGGTTTCTCAAGCAGTGGAAAATCTTGCGGATGATTTAGGATTTTCTGATTCTTTAGACGAAAAAGAGCAGTTTGTGTTAGTTCAGAAATCAGGATCTAAGAAAATTAAAGAGACTGCCTTTAATGTGGCCCCTGTAATGCTTTCAAATAGATTCTCTTCCCTTCCTTATTGGAGTGATCAGATGGAACAAGATCAACCTATTGATATTGAGGGGGTTGAGAGTGTGCCCACACAGGAACAAGAGATAGAGGGAAAGGCAGATTTGATAGTTGAAGGGAAAGGTGTACTTTTTCCAGTTAAACGGGTCACGAGGTCCAGTGGGAAAACAAAAAAAAAAAACCCATAAATGGTGAATTTCTCTATAGCGAGTTTAAATGTTAATAGTATTAAAAATAAGAAACACAGGTTTATTATGTTTAGCATTTTTCATTCTTTGGGCTATGATATTTTATTTTTACAAGATGTGCATTTACAAGATACGGTGGAAGTTCAGCAGTCCACTATGGATTGGGGATGGGGGGTTTCTATCTGGTCACCAGGAATTGAACCCTGTAGTGGGGTGGGCTTTTGTTTCTGAACCTATGATGTTCAAATTATCAGGATAGTAGAAATAGAGCCAGGTAGGGCTTTCTTGTTAGATGTTAATTTTTATGGTATTTTTTTACGTTTGATAAATATTTACAATTCCCAATAAAATCTTTACGGAATGACTTGCTAAGGGAAATACAGCCTTATCTATACACCAATCATCATTTGATTTTCGGGGGTGATTTCAACATTAATTTCAAAGCGCAAAAGAAAGAAGGAAAACAGTACTGTGATAAGAATTTCCTAAAACAGGTGATTTTTCAGGTGGCTTTAAAAAATATTTTTGTAGGCACCCCTTTGACTAAAAAACCCACTTTTTTTAAAGGTTCCCTCTCTTCTTGCATAGATTTTCTTTTTGTAAATCAGAGTTTTCAAGTGTTTTCTCCTAAACTAATCCCTATTGAGATTACAGATCATTGGCTATTGGGTTTTCAGTTTGAATGCCCCCCTAAATGGGTGGCTGGGAAAGGTGTATGGAGGTTAAATGTGTCCCTGATATCAGATAAGAATATCTTGCAGGAATTACAAGAGGGAATACGTGATAAAGTGTCTACTTTAGATTTGTATGAAAATATAGGACTTTGGTGGTCAGATCTGAAAATATGTTTAATCTGTTTTTTTAAAATAGTGGGTTCATATAGAGCGAAAACAAAAAGGGATACATACTTAGACTTTAGATACGAATTGAGTACATTATTATCTTGACAAAGTTCGGGGAAACTGATTTAAAGGATCGAATAGATAGTATAAGGCAACAAATGAAAGATTATCAATATTCTAGAATGCAGTCCTTATGCAAGGAGCAAATGTTTGGTACTCAGGGGAACTCAGAACAAGTTAATCCGTTTTTGGCTTGCAAAACTAGAACAGATAGACGGGTTTTTTCAAGTCTTGTGGATTTTGCTGGTGTAGAACATTGGGACAATAAAGGTATCATGGGTGTTATTGAGGAATATATTAAGAACACTTTTGGAACTTTACAAGACAATGTTTTATCAGCCAATACTTTTTTACAGATGGCATCACTCCCTCAGTCCACCTGCTCTCAAAATTCTCTTTTGATTAGTCCTTTTACTTTGCAAGAAATGGACAGGGTAATACACTCTTTGCATGATAATGTAGCTCCTGGTTCAGACGGTTTGTCAAGTGAATTATATAAAGTAATATGGTCTGTGATTCCGGTTGTTTTTCTCCGTATTTATAATTTTTTTTTGGAAGAAAATATTTTGCCTAATCAGATGTATGAGGGACTATTAATCTTTTTATATAAATCTGGTGTTAATAAGGAGTTAGGTAATTGGAGACCACTGACTTTGTTGAATGTAGACTTTAAGATATTTGCAAAGTTATTAGGGAATAGACTAGCAGAAATTATGCCTTCATTAATAAGCCCCATGCAGTTTTGCGCAGTTCCGGTAGGAATATTTCCGATGCCTTATTAATGATAAGAGAAGTTATAAATGCCTCACGGACTGATAAAGATATACTAGAGATACCAAGGTATTTAATTAGCCTGGATCAAGCCAAGGCTTTTGATACGGTATCTCATTCTTTTTTGTGGGACGTTTTATTAGCATTTGGGTTACCCACGGAATTTTTTGGGTGGATAAAGCTTTGCTATGCTCTGGCATATGTATTTCTGTACAAAAATGGTTGGAAAGGAGATGTACATTTCATATATACGGGCTTAAGGCAAGGATGACCTTCAAGGCCATTATTATACGTGTTTGTTTTGGACCCTCTTTTGCGGGTTTTAACCAGGTCTCCGTTGATAAAAGGAATAAATGGTTTTACAGCTTTTAATTGCAAAGTGTTAGCATATGCTGATGATGTGTGTCTGTTATTAAAAAACGAACATTCCTTTGGTTTAGCAAAAGGTCTTATCCAGGAAATAGGGAAAACAACAGGGTCCTCTTTAAACCTTACTAAAACAAAAATGTTAAGATTAAATGAGCGTGTAGCTGCTCCTCAAAAATTTGGAGGGTTTCGGGTGGCCCAACAGCCTTATAAAATTTTTGGGATTTATTGGGGTGGAGAGGATATGTCCCTTTTTAACTGGGAATGTGCTTTGGAGGTAGCAAAGAAGAAGGTGGAGGTATGGAATCATTGGAAAACAACGAAGAAAAAAGGGTTTATTATACAAAGACATTTTTAATTCCAATATTTTTGTATTTAAGTGCTATATTCCCTATAAAAAAAATTGGAGGCTTCAGTGTTGAGGATTTTCTTCACCTGCATTTGGGGTAGTAGGTTAAACCCAATCAAAAGGAATATTTTGTATAAACCACTTAAAGAAGGTGGTTTGAACATGATTAACCCAATCGTGTTTTATTTCACAATTTTTTTTCCCATAAACTTGTTCCCTTTAATCAAAAATGAACCGAAATGGTGGATACAATTTGGATTTACAAACATTAAAAATGTGTTAGGAGAATGGAGAAGTGGTCATTTTTTACATAAAAATAAATGACAACCTAGATTATTAGATTTATGGGAAGTGGTTTTTGATAAAATAAAAATATGGGATATAAGTTATATGACTGCATCACAAATGTCACGAAAAACCCTTTATTTAACTATAATGGATACATTTTTTTCAGGCACCCCTTGGATAGGATTTTTAGATTGTCAACAACAGCAGATTTCTAACTATATTACTAATAACAGGATCCCGGACCATATGTGGGATACCGTCTGGTTAGCGATTCATAATAGGGTGAATGTAAAGAGTAATCAGAAACACAAGGCACTAAAAGAGCGTTTTTGTCTAAGATCAGATTGTCAAGGTAAACTGGAAACTATGAATCACTTGTATTTTCAATGTCCATATGCGGTTAGATTTTGGGATGTGCTAAAAAATAGATGGTTACACAGCATGAGTTGGTTACTACTTCCTCCTTCACAAGATTCATTATATCATGGTATTTATCCAGCTCTAAAGGAAGGGATCTGTATAGGCACATTACAAATTATTCATGTTCATTTCTTGTATTGGCTGTGGCTTAGCAGATGCCGTTTAATTTTACAACAACAGGATATTCCTGAAACTAATTTGGTACAAATAATTATAAATGAATTGCAAAAATTAAAATGTGAAGAATGTAATCATCTCTCTTCTCAACAACAGGATAGGAAATGGAACAGCTTTGTTTTCTTATAAATTTTGGTTATTACTTATACTTGTAGACTTTATTATGGTTCAGTTTTTGGTTGAGAAGGGATGAGAAGAACGGGGAAGGTAGGGCAAAGGGGGGAGAAAAGGGTGAAGGAAGGAAGTGGAAAAAAGGGGGAAAAATGTTTATTTTTTTTACACGTTCTATTTTCTAGGAAGGGGAGATGTTCTACTGCTGTATATGTTATTGATATTGGTTTTCCATGTTTATGATCTGTACATGATTGTTTTTGATGCAGACATTGTCATATTTTTACAATATGGGAGGGGGAGGTTTTTGGTTAACGTATTAATGATTTTTCCATATTTGTTATAATTTCTTTTTATTATTATTACTCTTTTATGTTCTGTTTTTGTTTCTTTTTCTTATTATGGTTATGTCTGTTGCAATTTTGATTTTGTATATATATTGTCATGATTTTGTTATGATTTCAATAAAAAAAAATTCCCCTACTCTCATCAGTAGGGGGCCTTGAGACGGTCTGTGAGGTCTCAGTATGTCCCAGGTCAAGGGGAGTGAGGATGTAGTGTTGCAGCAGTCTGGAGAACCTGGTTTGGATCAACAATGTGTGGCTACTTCAGTAAGTTTGTTGATTCCTGATGGAAGTAAGACAACAATACAGGATAAGGAGCAGCGTCTAATAGAGGCAAGTGTTGACCTTATGGATGGTATTACTGAGGATGATAAAAAGAGAAAGCGAACTGTGTGCAGTCCACTGACACAGGTTAGTACTGTTAAGAAAAGTTTGCTGGACGTTTCAGAAGGTGTACCACTGGAACAGCTGGAGCCTGCATTATGGAGGGAGTTACTGACTCATTTTCTTTCCCGTTTACAGCGCATGACTCTTCGTGGTCACCCGAGTTGGCGCTGGAGATTGCGGGATGGGTTAGGGATCAGAAGGAGTGGGTGCCGGACCCGAGACTTCCTTTGTCGGGCGGCATGGATTCTCCACGGAGAGAGGATTTTCCTGATGTCCAGAACATGAATCAGACGGTCCAGGAGGTAATATCTGGAGTACGGCATTCCGCGGTCATGGAGGAGTTTCAGGATGTGGTTGCTGCAGAACAGAGAACTGCACCAGATGCCAGCATGGGGAGGCCAGGTACACTGCCTAGTGTGTCTTTAGATGGTACTTCTAAGGTAAACCCTATACAGTCGGTGCTTTCTGACTCTAACCCTGAATATCAGTTGCCACCCCCTGGTATGCCCTCCACCTCTGCTCAAGGGGTTTCCAAGAAGTCTTCTGATCTTCCTGGCATAAGTGTGGGTATGAACAAACAACAAGCTAGCTATGCATCATTATTTAAAAAGCCTGATATACCTGCTAGAAAACGCTTTGTAGCCCGGATTTATTACCGAGGGGGTTTAGAACTACCACCGGACCATAATTATGTAGGCAAACGCCTTATTAACGATTCTTTGCACTTTAAACCTTCAGATGTGTATGCTTTTATTCATACTTCAGGGGACCATAACTTTGACATTTCTTTCCGCTCTGCTGGTATGTTGGACAAATTTTGGGCGGTATATTATGAAGTGCGATCGCATCCGATCTGGAAACCCTTTGTGGTCATTCCTATTATTAGACCTACAGCAAAAGTTATGACTGTTTTATTTAGGAATGAAGGGGTAAATGTTTTAGACATTATCTATTGGCTAGAGAAGTGCTGCACTGTGAATGGCGTTCCACATGCCTTAATTGTCGATAATGGCTTTTGGACTGGGGGGTGGAAATTTACAGTTCAGCTGAAAATGTCAGAAGATGGTATCCACCACCTTCCCAATTGTTTTTACATTGGAAGGGATAGAGGGATCTTGTTTTATCCCGGTCAACCCCGATCATGTTATCGGTGTGGTTCCCTGAAACACTTGAACTCGGACTGTGACAGGCTTAAGAGAGCTGTCTGCGGTACACTGGGGCATTCAGTCACGACTTGTACTGTCCCCCCTTCCTGCAATCTTTGTGGTGATGATTCCCATGTGTTTACTACTTGTCCGTGGGCTGCCTACAATTCTGCAGACTTTATGCAACATGATTTATACATCTCTAAATCTGCCAAGGCTAAAGCATCAGTGGAAAAACACAAGGAGACAGCCACAAATTTTGGGTCCCTGGAGACCGATAGAGGTACTGCTCAGTCTTTCCAGCGGCCTGCGCCTGATCTTCAGGGCTCAAGTAGCAAAGTCTTTCAGCCTCAGGAACCTCCGATGGCCCCAACCCCTGGACCTTGACATCCAACCATTCCTTCTCCAGTAGCCCCAGTTATTCCACCCCCCTTTCAAGCGGTGGAGATTGAGGAAATTGGGGAAGATTTGGAATCTGACTTCCAACCAGTCATGGCCAAAACAAAATCCAATACTTGTATAAAGGAGAAACCAGTACAGCCGGTTTCCTTGGAGAACCCATATGAACCTCTGCAAAGTTGGGGAGACATTATGGACGGTGATGACCTGACACTACCAGTCCCTTCTTCCCAGGCTGATTCGGTGGCAACCCCCTCTCAAGTAGTGGATTCCTCAGTGGAGGGGGGGTTAAAAGAAGAAGCACTTGTTCTCGGAAAAAAAAATTATTGGTTTACTTTTGCATTCTATTTTTTTGTTGTTCACCTCCTTCCTTCATTGAACTCTGATTATGACTTCCTTTTCATTAGCTAGCCTTAACGTTAATAGCATTAGATCGGCTTTGAAAAGGAAGGTGACTTTTCTGACTTTAAAATCTCTGCTGTATGATGTGTATTTTTTACAGGATGTCCGGATGTATACTATTCATGATCTTGAGCAGGCCTCAAAGGAGTGGTTGGTGGGGCCCTCCTTTTGATCTTTGGGTCAGGAGCAATGTTCTGGTCTTGGTTTCTGCTTTCAAATACAAGGGGTTGTTCTCCAGAAAGTGGTGGATATAGAACCTGGTAGGGTAATGTTGCTAGATGTGGTTTGGCAGGAGATTAGGTATAGATCTGTAAATATTTATGCTCCACAGCAAAAGGCCGCAAGGGTAGCATTATTGAAAAAAATTAAGCCATATTTGTTTACTTCTCGACTTGTTATCTGGGGGGAGGATTTTAACATTGATCTGGTACACAAACCAAACAAAAAAAATATACTGTGATGTGCATGAAATGCGGCAGATAGTTCAGGATGCTGATTTGGTGGATGTTTTTTAATGGAATCCACGGTATACCTTTTAAAAAGGGAACTTAACATCTTGGATTGATTATTTTTTATGTTCCAAATCTATTGGGCTGTTTACGGGCAGAGTGCTACCTGTTGAACCGTCTGACCATAACCTGACTGGTTTACATATTAATCCGTCTCCCTTTTCTTTACATGGTCCAGGTGTGTGGTGAGCCAATGTACAGTTATTCGAGCATGAGGGTTTCAATGAAGGATTTTCGGAATTGATTGAGGATAGGGGTACTGTGTGTTTTCTTTATGATTCTTTGATAGACTGGTTGGTGGATACAAAAGAATGCATTTGTAATTATTTTTCAACATTTTCTAGATTTCTGTCTGATAAACAGCATCATCAAGCTGATTGTCTCAGACAAGAATTATATTACTTATTTTCTAGGACGCATGATTCACAGGGTGATTATGGGGATTGTATCAGGGAACTCAAACAGGAATTAACCAAACTTCAATATAATAGACAAAAATCATTGGATTTTGAACAAAAATTTGGAGTGGTTGGAAACAAACATCGAGTTAATCCATATGAAAATTTGTAAAAATAGAATGCACAATAAACAAATAGATAGCCTTGTAAATGAGCAAGGCCAGACCATTAGAGGAACTTCGGACATCCTGATTTGTATAGCGGACTATATTACATGTACCTTCGAGATCTCTGTTATGAACACTCAGGATATGTCATTATTATTACAGGTAGCTGATTTGCCTCAGGTGACCCAAGTGCAAACAACTGAACTTGTTGAAACCCTTTTCATTAGAGGAAATGAAACTAGTGATGGCAGATCTTAAAGATATGATTGCACCTGGGGCTGATGGTATACCTCCTGAAATTTATAAAACATTATGGGGCTTGATTCCCGAACAGTTGTTATCAGTTTTTAATGCCTTTTTAGAGGAGGATCAGCTTACAGAATGCATGTATGAGGGTATGATGATTTTTTGTTTAAAAACGGTGATAAGGAGGATTTGAACAATTGGAGGCCTATCATCTTATTGAATTCTGATTTTAAGATGTTTACGAAATTATTAGGAAATAGGATAAAAACTCTATTACCTTCCTTAATTCATTCCTCTCAATATTGTTCGGTCCCGGGTAGATCAATTCAGGGTGCCTTGATTTTGATCCGTGAGTTATTTTTTCAAGGGCAACAAGGAAAGTGTAAAGGATATTTATTTAGCTTTGATCAGACTAAGGCTTTTGATTATGTTTCGCAGGAGTTTATTTGGCTAGCCTTACAGGCATATGGTCTTCCAAGCATATTTATAAACTGGCTTTGTATGTGCTGTTCCTTGGTTTTTGTTAGACCTTTGGTCAATGGATGGCTAGGGAAACTCTGTTATATACGAAGAAGGGTTAGGCAAGGATGCCCGTTAAGTCCTTTATTGTTTGTTTTAAGCCTAGATCCCATTATTCATGTGATTCAGAGATCCCCACTTCTACCAGGTGTTGGGAGGGTAGGATTGCTTAGAATTAAGACGATCTGTTATGCAGATGATCTGTGCGTAGTGGTCCCATCTAAACAAATTGGTCACTTGTTATGTCTAGTCTTACTGGTTTTTTGAGGTGTATTGGTTCTTGTTTGAACTTCCATAAAAGTATTTGCTTTAATTTGCAGGGGTTTCAGGACAATGATACTTACCTGGGGGGTGTCTGAGTGGTAGATTCTCCGCATAAGATTTTGGGGTTATATTTTGGAGTACAGGATACGGCACTCTATAATTGGGAAATTCAAATTAATAAAGGTAGGGAAAGGGTTAGTACATGGAATAAGTGGTCCATGGGGAAGAAAAAAAAGGTGTATTTAATTAAAACTTTTCTTCTGCCCTTATTTCTGATGTCAGTCATATATTTCCCCTTCCAAAAAAATGTTTTGTGCCCCTGTTAAGCATTTTTTTCTCATGCTTCTCGGGGAGTCGGTTGAACCCAGTCAAATTGAACATTTTGTATTTAGATTACAAATACGGGGGTGTTCGGATGCTTCAGCCAATTGCCTTCTTTTTTTCTATTTTTTTATATTCGAATGTTAAACCAATTTGTCAACAGACAAATAATGAATGGGTAGGGTTGGTTTTATCTCAATTGAGGGATATTTTGCAGGAATGGCTGAGAAATTCTTTTATTCATAAAAATGTGAGGAAATATGATTTATCATCCGACTGGTCTTTAGTTTTTGATTTAATTAAAAATTGGAAAATTACATGGCAGATGGTTCTAGAAATTCAAAGGAAAAAATTGTACCTGGTAATTCTGGATGCCTTTTTTTCCGAAAATGTTTTTCCAGCATTTACGGACCTGGAAAAACAACACATTGGTGATCATTTAATTAATAAACGGATACCCATTGCAATGTGGGATATTGCTTGGCTGGGAGTACATGAGAAAATTAATACTAGAGAGAATCACAAGCATAAAAAGTTAGTAGACAGATTTTATTTTCAGGAGTCCTGTCCTCAGAACATTGAAACAGTGAATCATTTATATTTTGAATGTCCATTTGCTATTCAATTTTGGTTCATTTGGAAGTGGAGGCATTGGGCTCATTTATGGAATTCATGGGATGCTAAATCTTTGTTTTTTAGTCTTTTCCTTCCTACATGGGACCGATATAACTCTAGTACTCTAAATTTGATTGCAGTGATTATTTTGCATTGGATATGGCAAGTTCAGTGTTGCTTTTTATTTCAACAAAAATATATATCTCCGGGTGATTTATACAACAGAATTAGAAGCAACATCGAACGTATCTGTGAAGGCAAAAGGAAAATCTTAAAAAGGAACATTTGGGAAAGGTATTGGGGTTTTTGGTAACATTTGGGTTTTAGGATTTTTGGATGAGACTATCAGTATGGCAAAGATACTGCCTTTTGCCCTTGTACACACTGGCCCAGATATTCAAACTGCGCCACAAAGTAGTGCAATAGCAGGAGCAGGCTCATGTGCAGTGCGCCCATGCGCAACACGCATGATATTCAAACACAGCACAGGCCAAGGTGCGCTTGCGCAACACAACTGAATAGCGTGCCAACCGTGCCATGGCGCAACCAGGGATGCACATTGGCACAGGGCTGATGTGCAGTAGCACAACCAGGGATGCGCAGTGGAGCAGGGTAGCAGTGCAGTAGCACAACCAGGGATGCGCAGGGACAGGATGCAGGGGTGCACCACTCATGGAAGACATGGGCAGAGGAGCATGCAGCAGACCAGACAGCACCCCCCTGCACCCCATGAACTGCACAACCTGAGGTGAGCTGGATGAACCACCAGCCCATGAACACCAGCACCGAATCCACAGCCAGGGCATGGTGCCCCAGCACACCCCCTGGCAAGCAGTGACAGAAACACAAGGAGGTCCGGCCACCCTGTGCCACCCCATCCCACCAATGCAGAGCACACCCTGCACAGTGATCCCCAGACACCCTGCCCAGGAGCAATGCCCAACAGTGCATGGCTCCATATGCATGCCACCACCCCCACCATGACAATGCAACCCTGTGCACCATGGAGCCATGCATGGCAGCCCCACCGTGAGCACCCCACAGTGGGCAGCAGCAGCCACCGATGCAACAACTGCAGACACAGGGCCTGCCCTGGACCCCACCACCAGCAGGACAGCACCCCACACACCCACCCAAGCACACACCCTGTCCAAGCACTGGCCCCAACAGCCAGCACAGATGCCCACAGTGGTGCATGGAGGCATGCACCACACAGGATGCAACACAGGGCATGGACAAACACCCACCCAGACCCAAGGGCACCCCAACCCAGGGACACAATAGTGGGGAAACAAACCCACTGGTGTGTGACCACAGCAGCTGTGTACCCATGGCCAGCACCCCACCATGGCACAGGTGTACCAGCCACCCTGCACATGCACCATGAAGCTGTCCGCCACCATCATGTGGCCAGAGCACAAGTGACAGACATTGGAGCACAGACCCTGCAACAGACACCAGTGACAGCATGGGGGGACAACAACAGCAGAGGCCATAGTGCCACCCGAGGCAGACATGCACCATACTGGTGACAGGAGGCAATCCGCCATTGCGCCGAGTCCAGAGGGTGGCCAGCATGGACAGCCACCACTGACATGCCAGCAGACCATGCATAGCACAGAGATGCAAGGGTGTCAGCTGAACGGGCCATGGACATACTGACAGAGGCACCATGGACACAGTGCATGCACTGGGGACCACTGCACACAGGCGCCCAGTGCACAGGGAACAAAACAATACCACAGACAGTGACCGAGTCCCCCACCCACACCATAGACGGGTCCCTGCCGGACACACACACACACCCAGGCCTGCACCACCCCCGACACCATGCACACCACTGCAGCCAAGCACCATTAGCCCGCTGCAAATCAGAGACCACCACAGTTGTCATAACAAAATGGATATATTAAACGATCATGAAAAACAAAACATATGTACAACTATATACAATGGGGCGGGGGAAAGGTCCACAAACCAGGTGGGGGCAGGCATGGGGCAGGGGTGAACAAATGGGAGAGGGATGAAGGGGTGTGAGGGTCAGTCCAGGGGGGAATTCAATAAGGGGGCATAGAGGGCGAATCGCTGGTCCCTCTCCCCACTTCTGTGCCTTCGCCGTCTTCCATGGCACTGTACCCCATCCCGCTCCATCCTTTGCAGGATCTTGAGGATGGCTCTGGTGAGCTGCAGCAGCTCCTGTACCCCTCTCTCCAGTGCCATCCAGCATTGTCCACCTAGGACAAGGGAGCAGAGTCAATACGCATGACTGGCCAGACCTCTGCAGCCCACCCGCTGTGCATGGCATACAGCCATGGGCCACATCCCTGTGATGGCATGTGACCACCCACAGTGACTGCACCCACAAGACCTGCCTACCCAGGCACCCACAGCCATGTGGACCGCTGCACACACCCACCGCCCATGTCCCAGACAGCACCACCGTGGCCGTACAGTGACATGGTTATGCGGTGCGAAGCCAGTGGCACAGCCATGTACCAAATGCATGCATGGACCACCAGTGATGCCCACCCACACATGCAGTGCCACAGGACAGTGCTGAGTGCACCGTGTGGTGTGAACGGTGGTGGGGCCAAGTGCTGGTGCCCATGCCCTGCCGCCAACCCTGCAACACAGCATTCACAGATGTAAGGGGAAAAAAGGCACTCACCTGCATCCAGACCAGCTGGGTGCTGCTGGCCCATGGCCCCTCCTCCACGACCCTGCTGCAGCTGCGGCGCACCAACACTGTCCTGCTCTGCTCGGGCTTGCCTCGCCCTATGGCACTCCTCCGGGCCTAGGGTGCAAACACAGAGAGGGAAACATCAGTATAAACCAGTAGCAAAGTCCCCCCTGGTGTGTGTGTTCCCACACAGCCCAGCCATGCCGCAACCCCACCACCACCACCACCCCCACTAGATGGCCCCCACCTTCCTGTGGGGTGGACACATGCAGACCGCAATACCCGGACGGACGGACGTGACCAGTGTATGGATGGAGCATCTACCTGGCTGTGGCATGGCACCTCACCGGACGCGTGCCTGCAGATGCCCCAGTCTGTCCAGGTCCCTCCTCCAGAGGTCTCCATACCGGTGGCGACACTGCTCACCAGAAATGGTGATACCGGTGGCCTCCTCCATGCCCTCAGCAACCTCCTCCCACACGACACTGTGTGGCCTGTCGAGTGGGTCCTGGCTGAACAGAGCCCCAGCATGGGGCTCAACAATGGCCACAAGGTTTGCCAGCTCAATGGTGCTCCACTGCTGCGCTTGCCTGTGTGACATCCTGCAGTGAGTACCGATTACAAAATGGTGCTCTGTAGCGCACGTTCCCCATGTGCGGAGGCTGCGCGGTACAGCGCTGCCATTCTCCATCGCGCTGTCACCGAACTGCACGATAGGAGTGCACCCATGCGGACGCATGGCGCCTAGGTGGCAAAGGTCGACCGCAGGGTCAAGGGTCTGTCAGCACACGGAGCGCCACAGTGCTATTGGGACTCCCTGCATGTAGCGCAGTAGGGTGCCTATGTGTGACACCCTTCAGTGGCCTACCACGCTGTGGCTCCATGGCACCTACGGCGCACCAGGGCACGAGCGCCACACGGGCAAACAGCACACTAGTGCCACTGGCACAGTGGTGGCCGTGCCCTGCACTGTCTCCAGCACACAGCATGTCATCAGCGTGGCACGCGTCAGCGTCAGCACCCTGGGCATGCGCCGTGCGGTGCCTACTGCACACGTCACAGAGCTGCGCCATAGCCTGAGCATGCTCAACAACATTGCGCAAGGCGCAACAGCGTGATATTCAGCCAGCATATGCAAATCAGCTCATCAGCAATTCCATGGTGCAACCACTGCATTAGCATCCACTTAAAGTTGCGCCTCACCTCATTTGCATGCGTTGTGCTATATGAATGCGATATGGGGCTGCAGAGGACAAAGTTTGGTATTGCAGTCTATTGTGGTGGGTTGCATGCTGTTGGTATGTGTGGACTGTGGTTTGTGAGGGCTGAATGGGACTGCACATTCAAAGGTAACACCTGTCATTCCCACAGGCTCGATCATGACCGAACGAGAGGATGAGGAGGAACAGGGACGGGGGAGAAGGAGGAGACCCAACTTCACCCGGGCTGAATCAGATGCCCTGTTCGAGGCATATCTCAACAGGGAACCGCTATTCAGCGGACAGCGGGGAACGCCACAGGCCCGTGCTGCAGCGTGGGGTGAGGTGGTGCGTGTCGTGAACCAGCACGGCAGCCACCAGCGGTCCATGCAGGAGTGTAAAAAGAAGGTCGGCACAGACAGGAGGAGGATAAAGGATAAGGTGGCTGCTATCAGGGCAGCACGTGCTGCCACCGGTGGTGGACAGTCGGATGTGCCATGCCTGACGCCACAGGAGGAGCGGGTGGCCAGCAGCATGCGGCGATGTGCCATAGAGGGCGTTCCTGGTGGTGGCTTCCAGATGAGTGCCAGCCCATCACTGCATGGTAGGTCCTGTGTTGTCACTGTGTGGGTGGTGGGGGGAATGCCACAGGGCAGGGTGGAGACAATAACGCTATTGTGTTCCCTTACAGCTCCTGAGCATCTACATGGGTCAGTGGTGGTGGGTGTGTCCACCGAGGGTGATGCCCTGCACATTGAGGAACGTCCATCCACCTCCACAGGTGTCTGAAGGGACCGGACCAGTGCATACCTGCCTGTCTGTCTGGACTGAGGATGGTGGTGCAGACGAGGCCTTGCCTGTGTCCCAGCATGACAGCACCCACAGACTCCAGCGTGCTGGGACACAGATTGGTGCCGGATCCAGCACCGATGATGATGGCTCACACGTCCTGAACAGTGATACGTGTGGGACGCAGGATGGTCCCACAGCAGGAGAAGGCACGGGCTTAGCTGTGGGTGGTGCCACCGTGGAGGCCTGCGTGACAACACAGTCTGAGCCTGTGCCTGTATGCCCCAGTGGGGCAGCACTGGTGTGCATCCAGGCCAGTGGGGCTGTTGCGGCCACTGCGGTGGCACCGGTGAGCCCTGGCAATCGGCAGCTGGAGTGGCAGTGCCAGCAGTCGGCCAATGGCGATGGGGGGACAGTGTCAGGGGGCGATGGCAGTGCACCACATTTGGACATGCCCTGGCATGGCTCTGGTGTGCAGTGCCCATCATCAAGGGGTGCCGCCCAGCAGGGCCAGAAACACCATGAGGGACAGCATGCCGGACCAGTGGATGACCTCTTTGACGAGCACAGCCGTCTATGCCAGGCTTCAGTGGATCAGCAGTTGCGGCTTGTGACTGTGGTGGATGCACTCAGTGCGGTTCTGCACCAGGCAGAGGAGCGGCGCAGCAGAGACCATGGTCTGCTCCTGGCAGAGATGACCCGGCAGCGGGAGGATGTGACCGCTGCCATTGACAGGCAAACACATGCGTTCACAGCTGTCATGGCCACATTGGGCACCCAGTTCAGTGCCCTTGCACTGCAGACACCGCACAGTGTCATATCCACCCCCCATTCCCGGCGCCATGCGACACCGGGTTCGGCTGTGGGCATACCGAGCATGCCTGGCACAGGCATGTTTGGTGAGCTGCAGACCCCTGCGCAAACATGGTCACGTTCACACAGCGTCACCCTTGGGGGACCGTCAGTGACACCTCATGAGGCCAGTGGTCAGCCTGGCACGGCTGGCAGGCCTCAGCAGGGCTGCCCACGCATCCGTGGCGGCCGTGGCACTGTGCCGTGTGACTGACCTGTCTCCCACCATGGCCACTGTCCACCGCTGCCCTATGTGCAGTGTGGTGTGCATCGTGCAATGCACGGGTGGAGTACCTGGCCCTGCACACACACTGTCCCTGTGCACACCCTCCCGGCTGCTGGCCACTGTGGCATGTGCATGATGATGCCTGAGTTGTGCTGTCCGCCAGTGTGCAATGGTGCCAGCATCTGAGGCATGCACAGTGATGGCCACTGGGCATGGTCGTGTGTGGACCTGTGTGGGGGTAGGGGTGGCATTTGTGGTTGGCATGCCATCTACCCCTTGTGCATGTCTTGTGGTGTGTGTGTGTGTGTGTGTGTGTGTGTGCGTGGCACATGTCATGTTCAGCCCTGCCCATCCCTGATGCCGTGTGCGGTGCCACACTCAGACCCATTCTCTTACTGCCATCCACTTCTGGGGTTTGTCCCTGCCTGTCTGTGGGCTGTGCCCTTGGTGGTTGCACATAGCCCCGTGACCTACCTGTGTTGACCAAAGTGCTCTTCTGTGATGGTGTCCCGGTGCAACTGTGACATCCGGATCAGGCAGGGGTCCCTTCCCACAGGGGGTGGCTGCCCATCACCATCTGGACTGGCGTCCTCATCGTCCCCATCGCTGTCCCCCTCTTTGACCTCTACGGCTATCCCACAGTCGTTGGCCATGTTGTGCAGGATGCAGCAGGCCAGGAATAGCCCGCAGGCCTTTGAGGGGCTGTACTGAAGGGCACCACCAGACGTGTCCAGGCACCGGAAACGTGCCTTCAGCATTCCGAACACCCGCTCGATGACATTCCGTGTTGTGGCGTGTGCCTCATTGTACCGTAGCTGCGATGGGGTCGTGGGGCGCTGGTATGGTGTGAGCAGCCAGGGACAGAACGGGTGGTCACTGTCACCTATGTGTAGAGGATGGACATTAGTATTGTGGTCTGCGTCACTTTGCCATGGGCCGACAAGGCGGGTACCCATGGCACCTCTAACTATGCACCCCCCCACGTCTGTTCATGTTGTCCTGCGTGACATGCATACTCACCCACTAGGTGGTCAGTGGGGATGTCCCCACTCTCAACCTGTGGCACAGTGCGGACTGGTGCCAGATGAAGGCATCATGTGCTCCCCCAGGGTGCATGGCACAGACATTGGTTATATGCCCCCTGGCATCGCACACCACCTGGCAGTTGATGCTGGCATACCCCTTCCGGTTGATGTAGGACACACCGTCTGGGCCAGGTGGTGTGCGGATGGCCACATGGGTGCAGTCAATGGCCCCGAGCATGCCAGACAACCGTGCTACCCTGTGGAACTCTTGTATGTGTGCTGTGCGCTCTGCCTGTGTGCTGGTGAAATGGATGTGCTCCGCAGCATGTGGCAGCAGTGTGCTGAGGAACTGTGTGAGTAGGCGTGACACGGCCAACTGGGTTATGCCTGTTGTATCCCCTGTTGGTCTCTGGAAGGTGCCCGTGGTGAACAGGCACATGACGGCTGTCACCTTCGTGTCCACTGACAGAGCATGGCTCCGTCGTGTGGGTGCCTGCATCTCATCACTGCACAGCTCACAGAGCCGCCTCAGGATCGCCCTGTTCAGGCGGTACCGACCCACAATCTCTGTGTCAGAGTAGTGTTCGAAGGTGGTGTGGGCTTGGTACTGCCTGTTCTGGGCGTACCACCGACGGGCCCTTCCGCGACTGCGCCCCCCTGCTGCCTGCCTTCTCACACCCCTCATTACTGCCTCCATCTGGAAGGTGGCGCTGGCCATGTCCCTGGCTGGTGTTCCCCCCTCTGGCAGCTGTTATCCCATTCCCCCCGCTGTCTGTTTCTGATGCTCCCCCTGCACCGGGTACACCTCCGGCTTTTGGCTGTGGCTGTCCTGACTACTGCCACTGCCCTCAGTCCACTGTGGCACTCCACTTACAATCCTGCACAGTGGCACAGGCTCCCCACTCCTATCCTTTTTTTTTTTTAAACATCTCTTTATTCACTTTAGAAAAAGGAAAAAAAAAAGACAATACAAACACACAACAAAACCTGGTGAACCAGGCACACAGTCCAAAAACTGACTGTGTAAACTATATACAATAGTTGTGTACAAGCTCAGGAATGATGTCCCCCCCCCAATTGTCTTTACTCCAGTAGGACCCCTTGATAAGAGCAATTCCCTTATATCAATTACAGATCAAGCCACTTCCCTCCTAGACCTGTATAATTCCCTTAGCATAATAAGTGACTCATTGGCCCCGTTCATAGATACTGAATCCTTCCTGAGGGGTGACACCTCCCTGAGCTCCCCAGAGAGAGAGAGAGAGAGAGTCCCCGTCCCCCCTGTCCTTATAGCAGGCCCAGTATTCTTGTCTCCCTGAAAAGTCCCCAGAATCCCTCCATAACCTCTTCCTATATAACTTAATCCTCCTATCCCTTCAACTTCTCTATCGTCTTATTCCTATACAGTGCAAGATAAGCACAGCCCGACAGACAGACCCACGCCCAACCAAACGGTCCCTAGTGGGAATATATTGTTTCCAGTACTGCCCATCTTTTGTCATAGGACCCTTTCTTCCCTTCTGAATATAGATATCTCCTGATTCTAAATAAAGCTCTAATAAGGTCCCCCACCCAATGGGTATAACCATATAGCTGGTCATCCTTCCAATGCTGGACCACATATACTTTAATCACCATCGCCATCAACGATACGTGGTATTTGGGAGCAGCCCCCTCAACCTGCGAGAAGCCCCCCAAAATACATATCTCCGGAGTAATTAACTCAGAGTAATCCAACAATGGGTCCACCTGCCTCCTAATTTCATCCCACAGGGGCTGAATTTTGCAACAATCCCACAACACGTGTAATAAGTCTCCTCTTTCTGTTTGGCATCTAAAACATCGGTCTGTCTGTCTAAGGCCTCATTCATACAGTTTCACAGGGGTAAAATATAAATTAGAAGCGATAAAATATTGCAGACTCTTATATTTAGGTATCACAATATATTTGATACTCTTCCATACATGAGCCCAATCGATAAGGCGAGACCTCAACTCGTTACCCCAAAAAGGCGCTACTATGGGAGCGCTCGTCCCATAAAAACCCAGCAAAATTCTATAGACTTGCGACAAAGCTCTGGTTTTCAGGTCAGCTTCTCGAAGGTCACCCCAATTGAATGAACAATCTGATAGGCCCCCCACCTTCTTTAATGTTCCCTCAAGTGCCCCCATAAGCTGCAGTTGGTGGAAAAAGGGCATTCCATCACATTGTACTGGAAGAACCGTCCTGTCATCAAGGATGACATCTTTTAAGCTTAGTCCCAACACCCACTTCGACCATTTCCCCTTAATTACCCCATTACCTATAGTTACGCTGAGGTTGCCCATGAGGGGTTGCTCTTGGGCCCTCATTTGCTTCCCCACTCCTATCCTGTTCCTGGATCACTTCAGGTGTGCCCTGTCCTGCTCCTGCCCAGTCCTGCTCACTGCTACCCTCTTCCTTGTGCCTGTCAGCACGGTCCCACCTGTGGCTTCCCTGTAGCATTCTTGCGCCCCTCTCTTGCTCCTTTTTATTTTGGATCATTTCCGCTGTCTCGCAACTTCCACTAGCTCCCCTATTGCGCATGGCGCATGCTGTTGAATATCACACTGCGCATGTTATTCATGGTTCCGCCCCCTACGGTTGCGCATGCATTCATTACTATTGCACTCTTGCGCATTGCTACTTGCGCTGCGCAGCTGCCTCCCACTGAATATCGCACAATGGTGCATTTCTGTACTTGCGCTGGTGCATCCCTGTTGCACATGGCACAACCCTTTTGAATATCCAGGCCACTGTGTTCTTCATTCTATGATATGTTTCTACATTTTTTCGATATAGGGTGTTGTACTCATATGTGGTTTTTGAATTTTTCTTTACCTATAAGTTGTGCAGTGATTATTGTGCGGACCTTTTTGTTTTTTTTCTTCCATTTCCTTTTTGAGGACTGTATTTTTATGTTGGGACACAGGATAGTTCCTTTTTTCAGATTATTGAGTTCATGGTTTTCCTTTTTTCTGTTTACATTAATGCTTATATTGGGTGTTTATTTTTTATAAGTTATTATGTATTATATGATTTTAATAAAAATTCCCCTACTCTTTTTCGATAAGTGCCATGGGATCTTTAACATCCACCTGAACTACCACCAATCCAGGCAGATGGGACCTCGGTTTAACGTCTCATCTGAAAGACGGCACCTCAGACATGCAGCACCCCCCCCATGCTGCACTACAGTGTCAGTATTGGGATATTAACCCAAGTGCCAGGTGTGAGAATTGAACCCACAGCCCTCTGATCTCCTGGCCTCAGAGGCGAGTGTGTTACCTACTGAGCCACTGACACTGCCAACCTCACAGTCCCTCCCCTTGCCTTCCTCTTTTCACTTCTGTATCTAAAAAAGATCTTGTCACCTTTAATTACCCTTTGGCTGTCCTTTTCTCAGTTTGTGCTTTACTGCTTCATTTTGCCAGTATTTACATGGTAGCTGGAGCCTACCCCAAAGGAGTGGAGGAGAGCAAATACCTTAGGAAGGGCATCCTCTGGGTTGGAAAGATATAGTAACACATTGCCAGCATACAGAGCAATGCAGTGTTTTTCATTTGCTACCTGTATGTTGTGGAACTGGTTTGATTGTTGGATGGCCTGAGCCAGGGGTTCGATATAGGCTGCAAACAGCAGTGAAGAAAGTGGGCACCCCTGTCTGGTGCCTCTACTTAGGGGAAAATCCTGTGAGTGGTGCTCATTAACCTTCAAGCCGGCATGTGGGGTGCTAAATATTCACTGAAGAAGCTGGATAAAAGAGACTGGGAGTCCTAGCTGCCCCAGCACAGCATACAGGAACAGCCAGGAAACCCAGTCAAATGCCTTTATGGCATCAAGACTGAGTAGGAGAGACTGGGTGGGGGTAAGTTGCATGGGATATAGTAGATGCCAGGTTTGCCTGGTGTTATTGTTAGCCTTGCTGGAGTGGACAAAGCCAGTCTGATCTCTTCCATGAGGAACAAGAGGAATTGATCAAGTCTTTTGGCTAAAATAGCCATGCAGGTCTTGTAACTGGTATTCAGCACCAAAATGAGGATGATATGATGCAGAATGGTAAGTATTTATGTCTAGTTTTAGGATAACTGAAATGGCAGCATGGTTTCAGGAGGGGAGAGGAGCACCATCACTCAGTCTCATTGAGGACTGGCAGCAAGGGCTTGGAAACAAATTCCAGTGCAAATTTATAAAACTCCACTCCCTCAGTCATCCAGACGTGGGGCCTTCATAGACTTCGATTTTAGGACTCCAGCTCCTCCAATGTAATTTGTGAGATTAGCTGGGCTCCTTGTTCGATGGTGAGCTTTGGGAGAGAAGTTGCAGCAAGACAGGTGTTGATGTCCCCCAGTGAGGCTTCAGGGGTGTACAGGGACTGATAGTGCAAACTTTAAGAACCTACTATGTCCCAAAACTTTGTATTTTATTTTATTTATTTATGCAACCCCCCTGTTCCCTGGGGTTACTAGAACCCCATCAATGTCAGTGTTAGGTAGGGAAGGCAGCTGGTGAATAACTGGTTAAATGGATTTTCACCTGCTCCCTCTCTGTTTACTTGGTCTCAGCTGAGAGCAGAGAGGTGATGTCATTTTAGAACTCTCACAGCAACATAAGCCACAGCTTGTTGTGGGTGTGGGAAGTTTAGAATTCTGACAGTAGCTCAGTCTGTGGTGCAGTTCAAGCTGTAGTGAGTTCCAGTAGCAGCTCAGACAGTGAACAGCTGGAGAAGTGAGGAGAGTCTGTATTTCTCACCCTAGTCTGAGGACATCTTTTGCCTGACTTGTGAAGTGGTGGAAACTGTCTCCAGAATTTCCTGATGCCCTTATTCCCAGTGGGATGAGGGGGACTGCAGAGGATTTGAGGGTCAATCCCTTGATCCAACCTAGAACATTTTGAAGCTGCCTTTGGTGTGCAAACTGTGAGTAGATTCTGTCTGAGAGTTACCCAGGAGATGTACCTGCCTTGTTTTCTGTGGGGTTACACTCTGATAAAGGGACCCATTCATCCATTTTTGTGAGACTTTTCTCAAGAAGTTTGTTTTAAAGTTTGCTGACAACAGTGGATGTCCTATATGTGACTAGGCACTTTGTTCAGAACTTTAATCTTACACCCCTTGTGGTGTTTCTGATGCTAAAATGTGCTAAACATTTGAAGAAAGCATAATTTCTACTGTTCAGTACTTGTTGAGGTGTAACTCTGAAAGAATGGCTGGGTATGGATGTGGAAGAAAAAGGTGGAAGACCCCCCATCTGGAGTGACCAGTTCAGCACTTCATGTACTGTAAGGGTGCCTGTTTTCTTTCAGTGCATGTGGCCAATGCCTGAAGATGAAGTTTACCCCTTGTATGTGGGGTTTTTGCTAGTCTTGAGCCCTAGTGTACTCCGTCATGGCCAGTGTGCCACATTACCTTCTGTAAATCTTTTGTTATATGGGAAATGTTCTAAGTCATGGCCTAGTGCCACTTCCAGGAAAATTTTGTGTGTTTTCATTGTGGCTAATACCACATTTCCAGGTGTCTAATCTTATGTTATATGGAAAGTTCAGTTTCTGCTTTCTACACATGTGTTCTGCATTGCCTTGTGCCATGAAGTGTAAACCCTTGGGGGTCCATCTTTGCTTTTGTGTTTCCAACTGTGTTTCGGAATAAAGCCACACTCTAGAATCCCAACCTGGTATGGACAATCTAGTTACTGCTTCATGTGTGGCTTTACTGGGTACCCCTGTCAGAAGCAGCAAATCTAGCATAGCCCTCAGCAAAAGTTCTCTCCTCAGGACCTGGGTTTTGCTATAGGTCTGTTTGTGTCTTCTACACACTTTGTGTTTCTCTAAGCAATTGCTTTGTACCTCCATCCCTCTCTTTTCCCCTAGACAGAAAAAGTATGGGAGGTGTACCTATTAGTTAAATAAGTGGTCGGTGGTGGGTTACATTTATTTACTGAAGTCTTGGATACACCTGTGAGTGGATGCTCGTTGAGAGGTTCCACGTCAAATACATTAAACAACAAGGCAAAAAAAGACTGAGGACAATTAGTAGATAATACAATGAGAGTTCAGCAAACAGATAATGAGAGTATTAAACATAACGGGTACATAAAATCCAGCCAGGAACAGGTAAGCTGCAGCATTGTACAAAGTATGCCTGCGTCAGTAGGAGGAACAAGAGAAGGAAGGGGGAAAGAGGGGCAGGGTAAGCAGGGCAGTGTGGGAAGAGGCAGGGGTTTGGGTCAGGATTGGGGTACAAGAAGTTGGGGGGATTGCTAAGTGCCGGGAATTTCCTATCCCAAGAGATAGGGACTGGGAAGTGCTGGTGGTAGTCAGTCAGTGCGTGGGGTGTCTCAGCAGTGGCACCTGCAGGAACTCCTGCCAATAAGATGTTGGTGCAGTCTGAGTTTGAAGGATCCAAGAGTAGTAGCGCCAGAGATATCAGGCAGTAGCACATTTGTCCAGAGTGATGCCCGGTAGGAGAAAGCACATTGTGCCATGGATGCACGGCATCTGGGCACATGGAAGGTTTGTGTGGAGGAGCTCCTGGTTTGTCTGGTGTTTAGCGGTAGGGACAGTAGGTTCTGAACTCAAGGAGGAAGCCAGTTTAGCGTAGCCTTTTTGGTGAGAAGGCAGGCTTGATATCTTATTCTGTCACTAAGTTGAGTGGCTGTTCTCAGGTGCTGGAGAGGGGTGATAGTGGCTGAGCGTTTCTGCTTCCACAACTGGTATGCCAGTAAGCATGATGAATGTGCATCTATTTCATACTATCTCTGTCTTAGAAATATCAAAGCTATCTCTGTTTGTTGGAGGCAGAGTGCATTCAGGTCTGATTTTACCTTTGCCATCTATGGGGCCACTAATGTGTCTCCCTGCTGGTGGGCCATTTGTAAAAAGTGGAGGGTATCCTCCAGCAGATGCTGTTGTTCCCGGTACCTGGTTAGAATAGCACTAACTGAATAGCGCCAGACAACTGAGTGCTGGTCTGGATAGTGCTACCATGGACAGCGAGAGGGGATTTACAGCGCTTGCAGTAAGTGCCCCCCAGGTCACTGTCCATGGTGCTGACAAGGAACAAGGGCACCAGAATCCAAAAGGCTGGCTGAACTGTTCCTGTGGTGTGGAGTGCTGGGGCATAAAGCAATTCAGTTAGATAGCTGTGAAGACTAGGGTTCTAATCCTGGTTTCCTACACTTTTTGTGGATTGGGACTTTGTTGCAATTTACAAGGGGCAGTGGAAATAGTATTCCATGGCTCCACAATTTTTAACTTTCCATGGGATCCGCTCCCCCTCGGAGTGAGAATCCTAAAGTAGGGGGTGTCACAGATTCACTCAGCAGGTCAGGCCCTCTACTCCCAAAGTGCCAACCTCTGAGCAGAACAGTGTAACAGACAAGGTAACCCTCTTGTCTGTTTTTGTGAATTCGGATCAACCTTTGGTCTCAGTTCTGGAGGGATTCAAACTGTAACCTCTTGTTAGCATACCCAATGCACAGGTTCAGATATATCTGTCTTCAGGGGGGCCAGATATCTTTGCCTATGGGCACCTAACCAGGTATTCAGAGATGAACCCTTTAAAACTTTAATAAAGTCCTCAGATTTAAAACGCTTCTCTTTCCAGTTTGGTACCACCCTATAAGCTTATGTCTGCTGTCTGCTACTGTATAACCATAAATATTTCTTAGCAAAAGAAAGCAATTCAAAGATAGACCAGGTTTGCTCTAAAATTAGAGTTTTTACTAAAATATATAATAATATGTCAAACATACAATACAGAACTCTTATATCCCAAGACATACATATCTTTAAACAAAACAAGGTTTAAAACAGTGCAATTCCTACAACTATATTTAGATTTTATCTAGCTTTCTAAATACCTGTTTTCAGTGCTCAGATGTTTTCTTGGTCAGTGTCAGACAAAAAATGTCTCAATAGTGAAAAAGAATAATCTTTACAAGCAGTATTTGCCAACACCTTTTGGATGAGGTCATCCAGCTCCTCCTCTGTCAAAATATCTAAAAAATATATATTTCTATACAACCAGAGGGTGTAATTTCAAAGTATTAATTCTGCAACCTTAGCATAACTCAGTTTCAAATGACACCTTCTTTGATCTCATGCTGTACCCTCCTCACACAGGCTTCATATGAGCATTTATGACCTCACATCTCTGTGTAATAACCTGGCTTCCCTTTCTAACTTCATAAACCTAGTTTATGATTTCTCTCTTAAAAAATTAACTTAAACAAGCCTGTAATTAGCTCAGAGAACCAGGATGCTTAATAAAAGTCTTCCAGGTAACACATTGTCTCTAAAAAAACTGAGTGTGTGTGAACTCACATACTGTCAGTCGTTTCCCATGGCTTTCATCTCTCAGCTGGAATCTGGGGGGGGTAATGAGTGAGGTAATTCCTAGAGCATTTGAATTTTCATCAGAGACATTAATACATTTTATATTAAAAAAATATATAATACCGCACTCAGAACTGACTGTCTACATCACAGGGGGGTGCAGAGAACAAAGCCCCCTGCAAAAACAAAAATGACATTATTATTGCCTCATGGTTCTTGACCGTGCTATTATTGTCAGCACTGTTCTGACCCAGTGCCATTGTTCCCTCAATGTTTCCTTCTGGGTAGTGGTGTATTGGATAATTAACCCCCTGAGAACAGTTTTCGCAGCATCACATCTAATGGAATGTGAAGTCTCTGACCCCAAACTGTCTTGCAGGATCTCCTCCATTCTCTCATGAGTAAAGGTGCAGAAATCTGGGGATTTCAGATAGTAGGGGTTCAGATGCCAATGGCTATCCCTTTTTTTTCATTCATATTTTATCACCATGGCCACAGCTTTGCTCCTGGATCATCCCAGACACCAAAGCACACTTCCACCATGGGACATCAAGCCTGTGAGTTTGCCCCCTCGCAGTGGGGCTATCCCAAGGGATGGTTCCATACCACGGCATTCCCATGGCAGTCACACCAGGGGTCAGGGCAACAACCAATCCAGGAGGTCCTAATGCACAGGGGGTTTTCAGCTTCAGTAAGGTCCCACTACCCTCGGATGGCGTCATGCAATGGAGCCCAAGGAGGGATATGCACGCAGATACATGCTGCTGCTCTGGACTCCAGCTGATCTCCTCCCTTCCCCTCTCCTCCCTCGTGGCATCCCTGACTGTATTGCCATCTGTGGTCACCCAGGTGGCAGTGATACAGCGGGTATGGCAACAATCCCTCCCCGGAGGAGAGCGTCCCTTAGGTCGCTCAATCCTCCTTCCACTGGCTGACTCTCTCTCTGACGCCCTAGGTTCATTCCTGAACTTAGGTTGCTGGTGTCCCGAGCAGTAGTTCTACTGCTAAGCTGGTGGGCCAGCCAGCAGCTGTCCCTTTTGTCAAATCCCCAGTCTCAGAAGCAGGCGATATGGATCATGATCTGAGAGAATTATGTCTCCCATCGTTCAGGCTAATTCCTGGATCAGATGCTCCACCTGAGTGTAGCACTGGTCAGTGTGAGAGTAGGTACCATGTACCTGTGAATAAAATGAGAAGTTGTGAGTGCTGGGTAGAGTGCTCACCAGATATCGACCCATCCCACTTCCTGGATGAATCAGTGGAAGAACCTGTGGGCTGCTTGTTGTCTGAGAGGGTTGGGGTTCAAAGATTTCCAGCTTGGTTGTGGAGCAATATTAAAATCACCAGGTAGTAATAAGATTCTGCTGGTGAGGGCAACTATACGATCCAATAGTTTTTTTTAATGGAGTGGGTGTTTGAGTCTGGGAGCAGATATAAGTTGGCTAAGTTTACTTCGTGGCTGTGTAGGGTCCCTCGTATGATCACCAGCCTACTCTCTGGGTATGTCCATACCAAGCACTCCTGAAAGGGAGTAGCTTTTGGAATTAAGATTGCCACACCCCTCCTCTGGCCTTCCCATAGGATGAGGAGTAGGCTGCTAATTAACCAAATTTTGTGAGCTTACTATGCTCCTGGGGAGAGAGGTAGGTCCACTGAAGGTATCTGAGGTCTGTTGTGACTTTTCTGGTCTGAAAGGGTTTTAGATCATTTTGTTGGACTGATAAGCCTGTTCACATTGAGGGAATATAAAGGGAATTTGGGGTTATTCATCTATTCACATTTGTAAGTACTACTGAGACTGTCTGTAACCTACCTGGTCCCCCTGCACCCCTCCACACCCAGACTCGACAATTATTGTTGATCTGCAGACCTTTTAAGAGTAGGAACCATGATCGCAGTATCTCACATCCCAGTACTGCAACATACCTCAAAGGCACTAAATGCCACACCACTTGCTTTAGAACAATCCCCTGGGCCAGCATCCGAGAGCTAGCAGCTAAACAGACCTGCTGGCTTTTGCCCTCATGGAATTGACAGGCCCCCCCTTACCCCCTCCATGCTTGCCCCATGACTGTCACACATTCACATGACCAAAGCATTCTTCACACACCTAAAGAAGGAGTACACGAGTTTGCTCCCAGGAACAGATGGGGTTGGGGGGGTAGCATCTTTCCAACTCTGCCATAATACTGCGCTACTAAGTCATGAATATGCAAGTTTGCCACTGATCAACACTTTCTGGGTACTTATTACAGTGATTACAGCTGATTTCTTCCTTTGTTATGAAGGGATTAACCCACGATGGGCTACGGGTTTACTGAACATTAATCCATGCCTAAAGGAGGGGTTTGCTGAGTGACTTCAACCACCCAGGTGTGGATTAATGCTCGGTAAACCCATACCCTGGAGTGGGTTAATCCTCTTATAACATGAGCCATGTTATGTTAGAAGTTTATGTAAAGGAATATAAAAAATATGTGTTTGAACATGGATTTATACTAAAATAGTCCTTCCGCCTAATGAATAATGTGTACAGAGGATGATGTCTTTGTAGTTGTCCACTAGGTGGATTTGTTGTTATGAGGATGCAAGTGCTGTGAAAGATGTGAAATTCACTTTTGTAATACAAAATTCACCTTTGCAATGCGAAGTTCACTATACTAAGGCAAAATTCCGCCGTTTCGGGTGAAATTCTGCCATTTCAAGGTGAAATTCTGCCATTTCAAGGCGAAATATCACTTTTTATTTACTTATTTTTCTTTATTTATGTTTTTGGTAACCGGTAAGCAAGCTAATCCAATGGACCGTTTTCAGTTGTGACCCGAGCCATACAATGGCGAGACAACAAGTACAAGTAATAATACAGTGGAAAAACATATAGTGCAGTGAGTGCAGTGATGTCAGAAATAGTGATACATTACATCAGTTCATAAGATAGAGGTTTAACATTGAAACAAGTTCATTACAGGATAGGCAGTGTTTCTCTGCATGCAGGGAAGTAGGACAATACACTTCCAAAAGATACTGACAATTAAAACAGTCAAATAGTTGGATAAGATACAGGGCTTTGAAAGGTGAAATTAGCTTTCTCTGTTACAATATGTCTATGGTGGAGTGATTCCTCTAGGTCCATTTACATTGCTGTCAATCAGGATTTTGTGGACCGGCAAGGCAACTGTGGGTATATCAGAGATTAATCAATGGTCAGGTGATGTGTTCTGACCAACAAAATGATTGTATTTTAGATAGCCATGTTATAAGTATATTTTATGTGGCTTAGTGTTGCTCCAATGTTTTCTATGCTCAGGTATTAAGAACCTGTTATAGTTTATGTTAGTGAAGACCTAATGAGTTGAGATTACAACGTTCAGTACTAAGTACTGAACTGTTCCAGACTGCTACTAACCTTATTACTAGAGATGGGAGAAGTGGCCCCAATTCGCTCCACCAGCGAAGGTATTCTTTTCCAGATTTGGATTTCTGATGGTGAGCACTAGTTAAGTGTTATTCCTTTGCGTCTGCATCTCTTCAGTGTGCAGCGCAATCTTAATCTGTCTGTGCATTTTTGCATCTCTTTAGGGCCCAATCTCCATCTGTAACTTGAGTCACAGTTGTTTCTTCGGCTTGCCTTCAGAGTACTGGACTGGTGTGGTGCATAATTCTGCATGAACATTGTATCATTAATATGTGTTTTTAAGTCAGGACCATCATCACAAGTCGCTCATGATACAAGTTCTTCATTATCACGGTCACAAATGCAGTCACAAATCATGATTCATGATTACGTCACGAAACACAACATTAATGTTTTTACTAGTTACTTGGATGTATTGCAAGCCTGTTTTGTAGTATCTCTCCAGGCTTCACCACCCCACCATTGTACTCATTAATGAGTGTTTTTAAGTTGGGGAGTTTCGTGCTACAGCTCATCGGGGAAGTACAGCTGTAGGCATTCGCATTCTCAGTATAGTTCCATATTGGTTATCTCACACTGTCAACACCACATCAAGTCCTTCATCATCACAGTCACAAATGCAGTCACAGATCATGATTCATGACCATGTCACAAATCACAACATTAATTTTTTTACTAGTTACTTGGATGTATTGCAAGCCTGTTTTGTAGTATCTCTCCAGGCTTCACCACCCCACCATTGTACTCATTAATGAGCGTTTTTAAGTCAGGGAGTTTTGTGCTACAGCTCATCCGGGAAGTACAGCCAAGAGCATTCGCATTCCCAATATATTTCCATATTGGTTATCTCACACCGTCGACACCAAATCACATTCTTCATTATCATGGTCACAAATGCAGTCACAAATCACGATTCACGATCATGTCACGAATCACAACATTAATTTTTTTACTAGTTACTTGGATGTATTGTAAGGCTATCTTGTATTATCTCTCCAGGCTTCTCCACCTCACCGTTGTATGCATTAATAAGCATTTTTAAGTTGGGAAGTTTAGTGCTACAGCTCATCGGGGAAGTACAGCCATAGGCATTCGCGTTCCTTCCTGTACAGCATGTGAGTTACAGTACTGTAAGTAGTGGTAGGCGAAGTGGCCCCAATTCACTCCTCGAAGTGATTCATGGAGTAACATATAATCCACGGAGTACTCCACAATGTGAAATGGAGAACTTCGCTTCATAATGAGGAACGCAAAGTCCATTGAAACCAATGACTTTGCATTATTCCGCCTTCCCCAAACCATTTCTCCACCAATTTTAAGGCGAACTACATTGAAATCAATGCAATTCATCTAACTTTGCCTTGTAATTGAACTCCAAATGAAATTCTGCAGTGATTCATGGGATTGCATGGGGTCACATGGGCTTTAGATTGTTCTGCACAGCCTCAGTTTTGGCCTGGGTAGAGTGTGTGTGTGTGTAGTGGTAGCTGGAGACAGTTTGCTCTCAGAGCTCTGCGATTCAGAACCTCTGAAAGCTGTTTAAAATGCCTTTTTGAGTCATTTGCTTTGCTCAAAATTTAGTACATCAATTATAGGAAATCATTCTGTGCTCATATCATCGAGTGTTTACTGTTGTATGTGGATTTTGAATGTTAATTTAGAACAGTCAATCTGTGTACTGTGAAGTGTGCTTTTGGGTGAGGGGTGTATTTGTGGTGTAGGTACATTAACTTGGAGAAAAATACAGTCTCTGTTTTGGTTATATTTTTCTTGTATAACTGTGTTAATGTACACACAGTAATATTTTCAGTAATTCTTGACATTTTTTTGCTGATTGTTGTGATGCAGCAGTGTATAATTTGTCTGTTTAAAACATTTGGTTATATTACTAAAGGTTTTCAATTTGCTATGCATTACTTGTGTGTGTGTGTGTGTGTGTGTGTGTGTGTGCGTGCGATGCGTGGCATTAAATCAGACACCTCTCATTGTGACACAGAGTAATTGCAGCAGTGTGAACCTGCTATTCACCGCACCTGCATGCATTTTTTATACTGCTTTGTGGTATCTCTACTGGTGGTGGATTGTTACTGCCATGCACTAATCCCCCAACTGGCAAAATATATTCCTTTCCAGATTTGGATTTGTGACTTGTGAGCACTGGTTAGGTGTTGCGGTGCCTTTTCATATGCATCCCTTGAGTGTGCAGCACAATCCTAATCTGTCTGTGCATTTGCAGTGCACCGATAATTCTGGGAGACTGCATTTCTTGTTACGCTTTCATTTCACTTCGTCAGCACTGAAGAATTTTCTGGACACAAGACAGCAGCATTTCGTCAGCACTGGGGAATTTTCTGGACACGAGACGGTAGCATTTCGTCAGCACTGGGGAATTTTCTGGACACAAGACAGCAGCATTTCGTCAGCACTGGGGAATTTTCTGGACACAAGACAGCAGCATTTCGTCAGCACTGGGGAATTTTCTGGACACAAGATGGTAGCATTTTGGGGATGCTCATTATTTCTGGCGACTCTGTGTGTGACCACTGTGTGCATGACTGAGTGCGCCATTAATTCTGGGAGACTTTGCGTTTCTTGTTAAGCTCTCATTTCACTTCATCAGCACTGGGGAGTTTTCTGAACACAAGACAGTAGCACTTTGGGGATGCATATTCATTCTGGTGACTGTGTGAATGGGGTGCTGCCAATATGGTTGTCACTCTGCCTTACTTCGCGTTTAAGGCAGAATGACAACGCGAAGTAATAATAACAAGGTGAAGTGAGCCTTTCCTATGGGGCACTCCGCGTAGCAAAGTGCCAACACGAAGTGGCCACTTCACGTTTACTTCACCGGTGGATTTTAAATTCGCTGCATCTCTACTTATTAATTTGTAATATTCAATGTATGTCCTACCTTGACACTCACAGTGCATATATATCTTAATACTCTTGGTACCACTGTAGCCTGCTAATCCAAGGAAGAAATCTCAGCCAGGATTCTTGTTGTTATAGTTTATACCGTGTGACCGTATAATACTAAGGAAAGCAATAAACTTTTAATTATAAAGGCACAGCGATCACCTAAAGGGCAACATGGGAGAGTAGTTACTTAATCCTCAGTGTGAAATAGAACTTTGGGGTTAAAAAAACAGTGTCCTTAAGGAAATTTACAGATCCATCACTCCGGCTAGTGAAAACCAAGGGATTGAGAGAACTGTCTTGACAGACCCCACCTGGGTGACCTGACAAACTGGGTCAAACTGGGCTTTCAAGGTAGAGGCCCTAACTGGGTCCTTTGACAGGTGTAATTACCTGCTAGGAGGACTACTCTTACAAGGAGAGACCTCCAGCCAGTGTCGGCTTAGGAAAAGTTAGTGAACTGATGTTGTGTCGCATATCGAGAATGCTAGTGAAGACACTGAGACAGGGCTCCCCATGGAGTGATGTACAGGATGGAGTTCATCCAAAGGAGAACTACCAAGATGGTACAGGGTCTACATAAAATGACCTATGAGAAGAGGCTAAAGGAATTAAACATGTACACCCTGGAGGAGAGGAGGGAGAGGGGGGGATATGATCAATACCTTTACATACCTCACAGGGGTGAATAAGGTACAAGTGGGAGGTATTTTCAGAGGAAAGGTTGCTGAAGAACAAGGGGCCATGATATGAAGCTGGAGGGGGGGTAGATTTAGGAGAGATTTGAGGAAATACTTCTTCACAAAAAGGGCGGTGGATGCCTGGAACGGTCTTCCAGCGGAGGTTGTGGGGGTGAAAACAATGGTGGGATTCAATCCATCCTATGATAAGTATAAGGGAGTCATAAAGGGTAAGTAAGGGGGTGGCAGAGAAAGTGGTATACACCTGGAGGGATCTACAGTGTACGCAATGCAACAAAAAAGGGCAGACTGGATGGGCCATGTGGCCCTTGTCTGCCGTCAGGTTCTATGTTTCTATATAGTAGGGGTAATAGGAGAGGGGAGAAGCCCTGATGTCAGCACTGGAAGAAGAAGAAGCAGTTATGGTCCCATAGGGCTATTGTTTCCAGGCAGCTGCATTTAGCACGCTTCTGACTGAAAAGAGTAGGAGATAAACAAATCTATAGATATCTAGCACGTTAATAGTTTAACGGAATAACCTCCTGTTGAGAAACCAGTCCAGTGCTTATAGAATCAACAGTCTAGTAACATGCGGTTCCCAGGGGTGGGATTACTGGCCAGGGCCTGCATGTTCTGTAGTCAGCCTGCTTCAACCTGGTAGACACTGGGTGAATAGCAAAATGCAACATAGTTATGTCAATTCTGGCATAATAAGTAACAGAGGGATCTGAAGTCCAGGGCTAGGAGGTCATCTGTACTTCATGGACAGTCCAAAGGGAATGGTTCAACCATAGGCAAGTCCAAGTGAGTTCCAGAACCCCATAAGAGCATTCTTTTATCACCCCCTCAGCCTGGCACCCCTGCCCCCCCCACCAGTGATGCTGAACTGTTCCTCTATCAGTGAAGGAAATAAGAATGATTTTGTTTCCCTGAAGTCTCCCCAGAGTCAGTATGCTGCCCCCCCCCCCACAGGGTGTAAGTAGTGTTGAGGCAGCGCGGCCTCATGGACAGCCCAGTTGGTCTCTCTGAATTATTTCAGGTGGTGCACATGGGGGAGTGCTGCTTCTCCAGGGGGCCTGTGATAACATGCCCCCCTGAAAAAGGTATACACCGAAGCACAGGGGCGAGCAGTGCGAGCAAGTTGGAGGCAGATGCCTGGATAACACTCAAGCACCTTGCACTGTTATGCATTAAACAGATGATTTCTAATAAATTATAAGTCACCAAGCTGACTGTGTGTTGTGCATCATTCTGACCTTGTCCCCCAGGTACAAAGGCACCTCATCTTGTGTTGTTGTACCTGTGATAACTAAGGCCATGGGCTGACACAAGGGTAAAGTTTAGAGACTAACCTTTAATAGACAGGACTAAGTGCCCCTAGAGCTTCCGATAACTCTCCGGGTGGAGCACCACCCCCACACGTCAGTGCAAGGTGGCAGTAGTAGCTGCTATGTTCAAGGCAAATATGGATGTGCTGACATGGGTGGGGCCACCACTGGCCCAGGGACCCTTGGGGAGACAAGTGAAATGGAGCCCAAATTTCAGTAAAAAAATAAAAGTATGGCAGCTACCTCCAGGAGGAGGGTGATGCCTTGTGCCAGCCCAAGAGAATGCAAGCAGGAGGGGTGGGGGCCTCAGGAGTGCGGGGATGAAAGGGACTCAGGAAAACCCCACCAAGCATACCTCATGTATTCAGTAAAGGAGTCACTTTCCAGTATCCAGCTTTCATGCAGAAATGGCAGTGTCCTTATTTCCTGCTTTCAGGTGAGAGATAACTTCCTGTATGGCATCTACTGCCACCAGAGTTCCCTCTGAGAACACTTGCCTTGCTTGCTCCAGGTTTGCTGTGCCAGTTCTGAGGCCAGGGACTGTGGTTGTTGGCCCTGCGGTTGGGGGAAAGATGGAGATTCCCTTTCTGATGAGTACTTTGGCAGCCACTTCCTCCAAGTCAAAGCTTTGTGTTTCATCCTGAAAAAGAATAATCAGCCTGACCAAGCAGGAGGTACGAAATCAGATCTTTTTAGCCTTAAGTGTCTTCATGATGGGTATGTATGTATGATACCTCGCCATGATAGCAGGTGAGTAAAGAGTGACCATTGTCCATGCATATTTGCTTGTCCTGGAATTTTACAGTTTTTGCTGCCAGACCAGGTGAAGTATCTTCTCCTTCTCTGTGCGGTGTAAAAATTGGAGAATCACAGAGTGGGTAGGGCCTTAGGGTTAGCTGGGTTTGGCCACAGAGGTCTATGGGCCCACTTCAGCTCAAGGGTGAGTTCGGTGGGGTATTGGCAGTATCGATCTCAGCAGGGTGGACATAGAAGCCATGACATCTGAGCCCTCAGCTCCCTCTGGCAAAGTATATATCCACAGATTATTTCTCTGGGTTTGACACTCTGCGTCATCCACCTGGTCATGAAGATTTGCAGGGAACTGTGTAACTAAAGGACGACTCATTCTGTAACATCCAAATGGCCGTCTTGCTGGTGGGTTGGTCAGACAGACCAGAGAGTCATTTCACAGTTTTATAAATGTCTGTCTGGAGGGTCAAGATTATAATCTTCATTTCCTTATGAAAACCCCTTAACTGGTCAAAAATTGTAGATAAATAAATAAATAAAATGAATTATTGAAAGCATAAAATCTATTTGCCATTGCAAAGTGTGAGAGCCTGGGGTCTGAAACTCCTTGCGATTCTGATGTGTGGTACATGGCAGCTGGGAGCATTCACTGTCTGATCCCTGCACACTGAATCGATCCCCATCCATTGAGTCTGATGGCGAGGGAGTCCTACTAGAATGATGCATTGTGTAGTAACCTCCGGTGATCGCTTGAAGTTGTAATTCATAGAAATGGAGCTGATCTGAGGATTTTAATTGCAATTCCAATTGGAGCACTGCTAAGGAGCTAGTTACAGTAACATGATATCACTGGAAGTCCCAAACATATGTTTTAGCATCATAAATAAATAGCACAGTACGAGGAATATGATTAAAACCTCGTGATGTAAACTACACTTGTATGTTGTGAGACACAAGGCTGCAAGATACGTGTGTGTGTGTGTGTCTGTGTTTGTATGTGTGTCTGTGTGTTTGTGTATTTGTGTGTGTGTGTTTGTGTGTGTCTGTGTATGTGTGTGTGTCTGTGCATATGTGTGTGTGTGTGTGTGTCTGTGTTTGTTGTTTGTGTGTGTGTCTGTGTTTATATATACCTGTGTGTTTATGTATATATATTTATGTATCTATGTTTATATACTTATACATATATGTATATTGTATGTCTATACATATATATATATCTATATTTATTATTTATATGTAAAGTATCTGTATTTTATATATATATCTATATGTTTATAGTATCCATATGTTTATATATCTGTATTTATGTACTTAATACGTGTGTGTTTGTGTGTGTCTGTATGTGTGTGTGTCTGTACACATGTGTGTGTGTCTGTGTTTGTTGTTTGTGTGTGAGTATCTGTGTTTGTATGTGTGTTTGTGTGTTTGTGCATCTGTGTTTGTGTGCTTGTGCGTGTGTGTTTGTGTGTGTCTGTGTGTGTGTGTGTGTCTGTGTTTGTTGTTTGTGTGTGTGTGTCTGTGTTTGTTGTTTGTGTGTGAGTGTCTGTGTTTGTGCCATAAAGCAGCTGCATAGAGATGTGAAGTGCACCAGAAAATGATGGCCTAGAGCAGCTGCAGCTTTCCCCATTTGGTTACCCGACACATGGGTATGGACTCCAATTTTTCTTTGTTTTTTTTCTTTTCTGCATAACTTGCTTTTTTTTTTTCCATTTTGCCATTTTGGGCCCACATTTTTAGGGTGCCTAAGTTGCCATCCAACCTGATAACCACATAAGTGGCACCTTGTAGATGTGACTTAAATTTTGTTTTGGGAGTCGACTCCCCCACCCAAAAAAACACAGTTTGGGTCACCTTTACAATGCACAGCTTATGTGGCTGTAACATTTGGTGGCAACTTGCCAACCCTGATCATTTAGGGCAAAAATGGCCAATTTATAAACAAAGGAAAAAATTGCGGGGGAAGACTACTAAGTCCACACGCATTCTCAGACATAAAAAAAGGTTACAGCCTTATAGCAGGCATATATTCCAGTAAGTCTTGGGATACAGCAAAATTAATTATTTAACGCCATATGTAAGGCAGCAAAGGGATCATATACAGGTTCCATGGAGCAGGCATCGTGATACCTTCCACTTCACAGAGTGAGCACCCTGCCTCCTGGCTCGCACCTCCTGTTATGTATGAGTCAGAAGACTGTGGGAGTGTGCTGCATGTAACGGAATCATATACTATGTAGTTACTTTATTTTACTGTTTTTACAGTCCCACTTGTTAAAAATCAAAGCCACCGCTCCTGGAAATTAGATGTTACAGCTAAATGAGGTGATCCAAGAACATTCTGAATAAAATAATCCAAGGAAGTGAAAGGGTAGGTATCTGCGTTGTATTTTCAGGAGTGAGAGAAGGAGCTGCATCAGATGAGATGGGTTTCACTGGATGTCAGGGAACTGCAGGCATGGAGCTTGGTGTGGGATCAGGCTGCAGATGAGCCCGAGGGGGGCACTAGGCACCAGGGAAGTACTTAAGATAGTGAGAGGGAAGGAGACAGAGATAGGGTGGAAACCCGGCAGCAGTGCCACAGTATGAAGCATGTCCCAGTTCCACATACTGTAACTCCACATCTGTGGCCCCTTGCCATATTAGCAGACGCTGTCACCTTCAGTACTTGCTAACAAATACCGGCCCCCAGTGTTGTGAGTACTTTGTTTCAGAATGTCGCTTTCAGGTGGTGCAACGGAGGGGACACAAAGCACCATTTCTGTGTCACTTCTCAGAGTGACCAGGAATTGGAACCCACATTTGCTTATCGGTAGTTTGTAGAAACTCCAGTCTGGGTTTTGTTTTGAGCAACTTTGATCTCACAAAAGAACCACTGGCCATTTCAGACCAACTAGACCATAGCCTGTTAATTTCACAGTCTGACCTATCAAGGTCATGGAAGGGAAACTCTACAATTTGGGTACTTAAACTTTTAGACATTTTACTCCAATATTTTAATGAAGTGAAATGCAGGCAGAAACCAGCAGAGTTGCATGGAATTCTGGCAAAATGGAGACTCATTCGTAAAACTTCGCAGAGCTACACCATCATCTGCAGAGCATCAAATTGCATCTTAACCAGGACCCCCTAGCACATAACACCTCACATAGCACCTCAGTCCTGATTTCTGAGGCAGGGCTCCGAATCTTCTGTGGCAGCATTTGTACATTTCCTGTGGCATGAATTGTTCATTTCTGTAGCAGAATGTAGTCCAGCCATTGGCTAAAAATATCATATGCTGAGCATAGAGGAGAGGCTTCAGGATAACCAAGGTGGGGAAGGGAGTCAGGAAGTACTGACAAACAGTATATTTGAGTGAAAAATTACCAATAGCAATGAATTCAATGAATATTAGGAGGCAGTATAGCACAGTGGTTTAAGGCTCTGAGCTGCAAATCTAGTAACATCCAGCAGACCAGACCTGGGTTTGAATCCCACAGCTTTCACTTCCACTTACATACTGTGTGACCCTGAGCAAGTCACTTAACTTCCCTGTGCTCCCAGGTTGCACCTGTAAACAAGCTTTCACCTTAGTGTGCTACTCCTAGTTAAACAACTACATTAAAAAAAAAAATCTGTGGCACTTATGTTCTAAGGCATGATGCACTTTCTGTGAAAATTCCATGACTGTCGGATTGCTGAATTCCACGGGCCTTGATCCTTTCTGTTTTCACTGCACCCTATTCAGTGTTACGGTGTTGCCCACCTACCAGGATCAAGTACTCTTATCACAGTTTCTGCTGTGATATCTTGCAGGATACTGCAGAAACGCAGTGTAATCCAGTGGCAATTGCTCCAATTTGTCATGCAGTTAACTGAAATCTCACACAGAGTGCTTGATCCTGGTGGATCACACTGTATGTCTTGATATCTAACCCTATGAAACCTGATGAAAAACCTGCTTCACTAACAGAAGGGGATAAAGAGAGACCTCCGGAGCATTCAAAACTGGAAGAACTGAAAAACAACCTAGTTCTGGATCTGATGGGACAACAGTAGCACTACTGCTTCTTGTACTTGTGACTTGAGTTTGACAATGGACACAGGTCGCTTGGGTTCAGCTTGTGGATCAAGGATCACAGGGACAGCTCTATTCCCACGAGGAGGGGGAACACATTGTTCCCCTGCTTCTCTGCCTGCTGGCAGAGATCAAGATGGGAGGTCAAGAGGCAGCGCAGTGGCATCATAGCATGAGGGAAGAGGTGGCCGCCAGATGCAAGTACACGCATGCACACAACTGCATACCTGCAGCCATGGGGCATAAACAAGGAGATGGAGGCAAAAGTCTTGGCCCACCCTTGTGCTGGCACCCCCCCACAGGCTCATGCACAGCTGACAAGGCAGGCTACCTACCATCAGGGTCCTTGGCAAGAAGTGGATAACCGAGCTGGCCCTGTGACAGGGCGATCCTGTCAATCTTGAGGACCAACCTTTTCTTAAATCTGTTGCAACAGTTCTTCTATTTCTTAGCCTAATCTATCTGTTACAATTTCTAGTCCATAAGGTTGTCCACCTATGGGCACCCCCTTCCCTTTCTTGATTATGCTATAGTGTCCTCTTTAATTTTCCTTTTCCCTCTCAGGTCCCCGTACAGGGAGGTTACTGTGGTGACCTCCGAGCTGATGTAAAACAACAGGCTGCGTTCCTCGTTGTTGGATTTAGTATGCAATAGCACTATGTCATAAAACACCTTAATGAATATTCCTTATGTGTATGAAACCTGTAAATGTTGAAAATATCATGGCACTAGGTGTTTTTGATGAAGGTAAAAAGTTACTAGGGGACTGTATTATAAAAATTAAGTTGCCAAGGTAGAGATATCAGAAAACCTCCATTGTGTTATTTAAATGCATGTAAATTACAGATTGTTTGAGAGGCCCTTTGGCACCATGCATTCCTGCGTTAAGCTAAACCAGCTTAAAATTTCATGGTGATTTGCATATATGTCCCATGATGCTTTGCATTATGGAAGTATGTGTGATGTTGTGTTTCTTTGAAACATGACTTCTTGCCAATGCCCTTTGGGGTAACCCTTGTTTCAGTGCTTCTGCACTGAGGTTCTTTGTCTTTATCTTGTTTTTGAGTTTTTCTTTTTTTGAGCTCCCTATCACCCAAACACACAAGACAAAGATAGGAAATGAATTCATTTTCACTAAAGAGATAGAGCAGTAGATCAGTGGGTGCTAAGTGCAGAGGAAGGGTATGCATAGTCTGTTGCTGTGAACTAATCTACTGAAGAAGGAATATGCCTTTGCTTAAGGTTATCCCCTGTATTTTAAATAAGCATCACATAGAGATTGTGAGTTGAGCCTGAAGTTCTGTGTCTGGTCCATCTGTTATCCCACAACCCTTACACAGATCCATTGGCACAATGGAAGTGTTACCACTCGCAATGCTGATGACCTGGGTTTGGAAGCGACACTGAGTCATTAAGGACCAGCCCAGGGGAGGAAGATTGAGCATTCCAGAGGACATTCTGCTCCTCAGGGGAGGGGTGGGGTCTGTGGCCTTCACTGCAATGCCGACACTGAGACCATCAGCATGCCTGCATGCGATGGGCACTTCTGTCCTCGTCTGCGAGGCACCCAGGGGGGAGAAAACAGGAAAATGAAACCCTTGACAACAGGATGATGCCACTTCTCTCCTCACTGGGCTGCCAACCAAACATCCAAGTTGAATTATTCCAGCTCTGGGGAACCCGGGAGGCTCCACCACAGGAGGCAAACCATAGGGCACTGTCAGGCTGGAGATAAATCTCAGGGACAGCAGGTGATGGGACTGGGGGAGAGAGTGTTGATGGGGGTTTGTTGAGTGTGGCAGATAATTTACAGTAAATTTAAAAAAAAAGAGGTGGATAACCAGTAAATTCATATGAAGATCAGTGGTGAGGCTTAGGAGAAATGAGAAATAGCTTTGTTAAAACAAACCCCCTAGCTCTGATTCTGTTATTGCTTTGTTGTAGATAGATAGATAGATAGATAGATAGATAGATAGATAGATAGATAGATAGATAGATAGATAGATAGATATATATATATACAGGCAAATAGATAGAGTGAATCTGTAGATGGATAGACAGATTGATAGACACTGTCTGTAGCTAGATAGTTAGATAGATAGATAGATAGATAGATAGATAGATAGATAGATAGATAGACAGACAGACAGACAGACAGATGGATAGATGGATGCTATGTGTTGTGTGTCAAAAATTATTTCAACAGAAGGACTCATCTTCCAGGCAGGCTTCCACAGAAATTGTGTTTCTAGTTCAAGATACTGTTTCATTCTTTTTTTCCCTTAATCAGAAAGGTCCTGAATAGTAGCTTTTTACCAGTAAAAATGTATATATCATGGAAGTGATTACAAGCTGGCTGCACATTTATTAAAATGAACTATATCATCCTACCCCAGGAGTCCGGAGAGAGCCTGTAGCCTGGAATATACATCTTAGCAGAGAAACTCGTTCAAAGCACTAGCATGCCACAGTAATGTATTACTTAATTTATACTGCTAATGTTTAACATTGATTCTGTGTGGGAAAATAAAGGGCAATGTATTTTGGGAACCTACATCATTAAGGGTTTAATAATTTAGACCTAGTTAGCTTGATAATAAATTTGCTAGTGACTTAAGTGCAGTTTCAGTGTTTATATGTCAAGAAATGCTAGTTCTGAAACCAGCTTTTCTGTCAGAAGAAAGAATTTGCTGGATTGGATTATATAATTACTGTCATTGGTGGAATGTAATTTATTTAACCTTTTATTATTGACCATTGGATGGCTCGTTTTTTTATTCCTTTTTTACAGCAACTTATCAGCGGATGTTGTTGGGGGAGGGGGTGACCTTTATTCAGTTGTTCATTAAGCAAAGCAACCCAGCTCAACCTTAAAGCGCCAAAGAAACAGAGTGCCCATTTTTTCAGTTGCAGATTTTTACGACGAAAAATGGAACAAAATGTGCATACCATAGTCCCAAAATTAAAAAAAACTGCTATTCTGAGAAAGGGAGATTAGATACTATTATTGAAATGAACCAATCCAGCTGTTTGTGAACAGTAACGGTGCATATGCATGGCCACATATTATTGAAACTGAACAATCCAGCTGTTTGTGTACAATAATGGTGCATGTGCATGTGCATGGCACAGAAATGGTGCATGTGCTCAGCTGCATATTATTACAATTAATCAATCCAGCTGTTTAGCACAGTAATAGTGCATGTGCAAAGCCACATATTATTACAATTAATCAATCCAGCTGTTTGGCACAGTAATGGTGCATGTGCAGAGCCGCATATTATTGAAATTAATCAATCCAGCTGTTTGTGCACAGTAATGGTGCATGCGCACGGCTGCATATTATTGAAATTAGCCAATCCAGCTGTTTGTGCACAGTAATGATGCATGCACACAGCTGCACAATATTGAAATCAATGAATCCATCTGTTTGTGCACAGTAATGGTGAATGCACATGGCCACAAATTATTGAAATTAACCAGACCGGTTGTTTGTGCTCAGTAACAGTACATGCACACGGCACAGTAATGGTGCATGCACACAGCTGCATATTATTGAAATTAATCAATTCAGCTTTTTGTGCACAATAATGGTGCATGCGCACAGCCACATATTATTGACATTAACCAATCCAACTGTATGTGTACAGTAACGGTGTATGCACAGGGCACAGTAACGTTACATGCGCATGGCTGCATATTATTGAAATTAAACAATCCGGCTGTATGTGCACAGTAACGGTGCATGTGCATGGTCACATATTATTGAAATTAACCAAGCCAGCTGTCTGTGCACAGTAACGGTGCATATGCACGGCCGCATATTATTGAAATTACCAGTCCAGCTGTTTGTGCACTTTAACGGTTCACGTGCTCAGCCACATGCAAATATGCACACTGTGTGGTGCAATACAAATACATACATGTCACGTGGGCTTCTGCATTGCAATTCCATTCCTTCCCACTCCTTCCTAACCCATACTTCAGGCCTACTTGTAAGCTGGTCAAAATCGTTCATCAGTTTCTCCCTCACCAGTCCCCTTGGTGGCCCACTGTGCCCCAAATGAAACCCCAGATTCCAAATGTCCTTGGAAGTCCAGTGGTACCCCCCCAACCCTCTTTTCATGCATGCAGCTTTTTAGGTGACTGGTCTCATGATGGTCCAGGTCCCCCCCCCGAACATTTGTGCACATCTGCACAGCATTCCAATGGCCCCTTTTGTGAGTATTTATAGGCAGTAGTCCAGGACAGCTCCAAAAGTGCTCTGACAGGTGTACAGGGGCAATTTAGCAAAGTAGATGGCCCTGCACGTCATTTACATACCACCCCACCCCCTTCCACTCACCAGAGCATTTTGAGGTGTGCTGCCACAGAAGGCCCCTAGAACCCCCTCTGAGCATAGCTTGATAAGGTCACAGCCAAGGAACTGAGAATTTGGCCCATAAAGGGTGCACCCCAACTCCTTAGGGTGCACCCCAACTCCTACTGTAGTGACAAAAACTACAGAGTAAATGTGACAACTAGGAATATCACTCAATTCAAGCAACCTGAGGAGGGACAGAAACCCCAATGTTTCACAGGGAAACTCACTGCTTCATCAGGGTGCCATGTCTTTTATTCAAATCATTTAAAGGGATACACACATTGGTAATAATACACTCATCAGCCACATGCAAATAAAACATATAATATTCATCAAACAAAACAAATAAGGACAAACCCAAACTCAGTCACTTAAAAAGCCCCTGATGTTGCTGCTGGGAACTTTGCCAAATAATATTCACCACCCTTGAGACTTATATGTCACATAATTGCTGTATTTAACTTCCTATTTGTCAGTACATTAGCATGTAAACAGGATCACAGTAAAAGTGCAAAAATTGTATAAGTTGGTAAATTTTAGTTCACTTTTTCATTATTTGCTTTTCCTCCCTAACTACCAAGCTGTGATCCCCATCTGTTAGGATACTGCCCAGCTCCATCACCTATCTAAACCCCAGAGAGTCCCCTTTACCTGCCCCGCTGGGAACCCTTAAGTAGTACGGCCTTCAGGGGACACCCTCCCCAGAGACTCCAAAGTCGGTGGCAGGGGGACTGCTCCTGCTGGGCAGACAGGTGGCATAGGGCCTGAGCATGCTAGTGCACCTTGCTGAGCTGGGGGGGATTTTTCCTTGTTCACGTCCCTCAAGATGCTGGTTTATATACTTGCAGTGCGCTATGCAACGGACATGCAAATTGCAAAGCATTCTATGTCTCCCCTCCCATTTCCATCCCCAAATGACTTACACCACCTCTGCCAACCCAAGTGGTGCTCAAGCAGCAGGGAGCAGACAGCCTACCACTCTGAGGGGGGAAGGGTGTGCCGACCGCACATCGAAACATTTACGGTGAAATCCCCCACAGCAACAATTTTGACAGGTTTCAAAATTGTTGCTGTGGGGGACCTGAGGGTAAAATTTCACCCTTTTGTCATGTGACACCCCCTTCAAATCAACTCCGACTCAGAGTTGATAATCATTTAGAGGGGGGGTGGCACAGCTCCCCACATGGGGTGTTCGGGGGCACAGCCCCCCGAGAAAAACACTTCAATGTCAGACAGGCGAAATTTAACCTGTCAACATTGGGGATCTCGCTATGCTGAACTTCGACAATAGTATTGTCGATTCGGCATATGTAAACTGAGGGGAGCACTCTATGGGATACTCATAGCTCCCCCTCTTGGCCAGTCCTCCAGCACGCCAAAGCTCATTGCCAAACACTGGGTTACTGGCATCAGGAGTGGCAGTCCTTCCACTGCTCTTTTCTTACAGTGTGTTAACAAATAAATAAGTGCACTTTCAATAGAATTCACAAATGAGGCAAATTGAAGCGACGTTTTGCCATAAATCATGTGAAATTGTGCAAAAGTGAACACAAATCACATAAAACCGTGCAAAAGGGAAACATACACATTTTGCTGGCATAAACAAAATTTCACCAGGTTCTATCCACAAGACTTATAGTAATTACCTTTAGAACAGGGCAGAAGTTTGATTAATGCAAGTGAAACTATATGTTTTTGTGGAGTTTTATGACATTTGCATTAACATTTTCAATTTGTTCATGTGTGCACTGTATTGAAAAGGTCCTTTTTTCCTATGGCACCCTGTTAAAAATCTACAGCTTGGGTGGACGCTGTGGTGTTCAGTGGTGAGGGATTGCTGTAGCATGTTGGTGATCCAGGTTTATGCCCTACACCTGGGATGTCAGGAGCAGAGTCTGGCAGGGAGGACCACAAAACATTCACCTAAAAGGTGTCCAACCAGGGAGAGAGACAGCACCATACTGCTCTCTGAGCAGCCCCTGGTGAAGGCATGGTGGTGTCCTTAACTGTGTGGGTAACCATGAGCCACCTGGCTCCCTGCTAGGGTAGTCACTGGATGCACATTCATTGGGAGGTAGGTAGGGATTCAAAAGCAGGAAGAAAAAGGTGAGGCTTGCCGGCCTGGTGGCGCTGAGGGTTGAAGCACTCGACACCTTACCTCATGCTACAGTGGCAATCCGCGTTTTGGAACAAGCATGGGCCGTCAGAGGTCGGCAGGGGAGGAGAAGGATTGAGCCAAGGAATTGCTCTCCTATTCTAGGGAAGGGGGTGCAAGTGGTCCCCTATCAGAGGCTGGGGGGGCAGCATGCCAATGCTGCAAATGGGGGCAGAGATGGGGCAGATGCCTGGAGAAGAGCATGCGGGTGCATGTATGCTCCCTCAACCGGCATCATTTGCATGCCTCATCTCCACAGGGAGAAAGTGAAGGAAGAAAGCAAGTTGCTGCGACGCATGACAGAGGACACCTCGCAGGTCCCACTCGTGGCTAGCCACAGCACTGGCTACACTGGATCCAGTCTTCAGCAGGGGTTGGAGAACCCTGCCAGCCCCAGCAGGGTGAGAAGCCCTGGGGGTAAGGGTCAGCGCCGGCTGGTGGATGCCGGGGATGGGGCTGGTGGCTCCCTCCTGAGGTAGGGGCCGCAACAACAGGGAACATAAAAATAGTAGCAAAAACAAAAAGGTGCAGCTATCAGGCACTCCTAATGATGGCTGGCTGGGACATTGGCAGGTCAAGGGGAGTGGTTATGCACCACAGTCACAGAGAGATTAATGCAAAACCAAGGGCCTGTAAAGGCTACACTGCCCTAAAGGTAGGAGTAGGGGTTATGTGCCCTCTCCACTCAGCCACAACTGAATACTCTCGACCCAATCATCCCCTGTCCTCCAGTCATCAGCCCTCAGAGCTTCCACAATGGGCTGGAGGCAGTACCAGCACCGCCTGGTGACACTGTAAGCAAAATAGACATCCCGGTAAGTATATGGCAGTCCTTGGAGGACTGCAATGTCCTGTCAGTAAAAAGAAGCAAACAAATGGTGCACTCACCAAAATGCAGGATGAACTGAGTTTATTAAGCCCTAGAAATCTTACTAACATCAATATGGCTATTGCAGGACAAGCACCCCGCTCTACTGCTGCTGTCCCCTGCTTCCTGTAGCATTGGTGATCTACTATCAGCCCAACATAAGCATCTGATTGGATGCCCAAAGTTCGGTACAGCTCAGCCACCCTGCCACCTCCTACCTTCATGCATTGATCCACATGAAGAGAGTGTAGTGGGCAGGGACTGTGGATGACGGCAGGCATGCCTGCCCCTGCGGTGCAACGCATCCCGATACATGTGATTTGTGCAGAACTGTGGTGCCTTTGAGGGTCAGGCCCTATACTACCAAAACAGTATAGCAAATACAAATAAGAAAATTAATACATTTCAACCTGAACAGAGTAGCCCATCTTCAGGTATGGGGAAAGGCAGAATAATCTGCCTTTCCCCATACCTGAAGAAAGACTGCCCTTTTCCACTCAAAACTTCATATTCATTTTTATTATATTGATTTCTTGTGGCATACAGTTTTGACATCTTTAAAAAATTAAATCTACTATACAAGTTCTGCAGTGCTCCTGAATCCAGCAGCCAATAGGGTGTATGTGGCTGGAAGACAGACATAAAAAACAGACAGTAACTTCCACAGGATGGATGTCCCTCCTGCCATACCACCCAACCCTCTTGATGCACCACTCCTCCACCCTCCACCCCCCAGCCACAGCCCCCATCTCAGAAATCCCTTAGTCCCCTTGGCGGCAGAAGGGGTAGCTCCTCAGGAAACAGCAGACAGACCAAGAGAGATGGTAGAGGGGGAGGGGCTCTTCTCCTTTCTAATGGTTTTATCAACATGAGTTGTGGATCTGCATGACCAGGTGGTACCAGTTCGGGTTTAGCGTCCATAGGAGTTTCTTTATGGCGCTGTAATATAGAGGCCATGGGATGCTTTGAATATAAATAAAAAGTAAAAAGATTTTTTTTTGGGGGGGGGGGAAGAGGAGTGCAAAACATTTGTGGAGTGTAGGGGATAAAGGAAGTTCGGCGGTGCTGGTGCAGCATAGAGGTGACTGGGAAGTCAGAAGGAAGTGCATTAGACATGCAGCATGAGGAGACAGCTTACACAGAAGAAGAGGTGCAGCTGTTCTCCTTGCAGATCAGTTAATCACGATTCCTTGCCTTATGCTAGTGCTTATTCTTCTGCACTGAGCAGATGAACAACTTTGCTATCTCTGGTGGATACCAAATGCAGAGGATTATCTGCTGTTTTCATTGTCCATCTCATTATTTTAACATGGGTCTGGCCACTCCTTGCTAAGGAATGGTAGCCATTCCTTGCTAACGAATGGTAGAGTGTAGTGTCAAGCACTGTCTGTTCTGACCTACTGTTGAGTCTGGCATTCCTTAGGAGTTAATTTTACCCCTTTGTCATTTACAGTGTAATCCCCAGCATACCCTAGGGTTTCCTTTAAATTGATTTGATTTATTGTGTTCACTTGTGTGCATGCGCAAGGAACGTTTTGGGACAGTATGACCTTTTGAAGGTGTGTGACCCTCCTGTTCAATGCAGAGCTTGGTGTAGCGGGCGTGACCCTACCACACAAATGGATGCACAGTCTGTTTATGGCAGCAGTTTGGCTGCAGTGGTCTTCAGTAAAAAGAAAAGCACTGCTGCAATCAGCGGTAGTAGCGTGCGTGTATTTAGAATATTGACGTCAGCCTTTTCCCTCCAGCTGCTAATAAAATCCCTCCTGCTTCCTCCCTCCCTCTGCTGTTATCCTCCCCACCCCCTTGTTATTGCTCCCCCCCAAACACATTATATGTGCCAACAGGGTGCCCAATCCCCATCAGCTCCAGGCCCCCCTCAACAAACACCCAGGTGGCATGCTGGGAGCCCACCCAGCAAGCCCATTGTCTCTGTAAGTAGAACAACCGTCCTGCAATGTCTTTTGTTTTTTTAAACCTGTGAAAACAGAAAATCGTCCCTCATTGTGTCTGGTGCCCCTCCCCAACCCGCACTCCAACCTCTGTGCACCCCACCTCCCACACCCCACCACACCCCACAGCATACCCGGAGCCCGCACGACGCATCTTTGGTTGAGCGGAACATCGCCTGCACTCTTGAAAGCCAACCGCGAACTGAAGAAATGCCAGTAAGCTGTGTAATGGCATAAATGTTTTTTTTTTCAACTTAGGTGGATATCTCAGTCATTTTTGCGAATTTTGGCACCAAATTTTCAACACGGGGTTCTCGGGACCCCACCTCATGAATTTAGTCACTGTCATGTGGTTATTCCGTCCGGAAAGGAGATTTCGCCATCACTGTGCAAAATCACCTTTCTGGACCAATTAATGAAACAACAGTGTCACTGTTCATGAGGTGGGCTCCCAAAAAGCTTATGTTGCAAATTTGGTGAAAAAATTCCAAAAAATGAAAGTGTTACGAGCGTGCGTTGCGCATTTTTCATACACGCTCATAACTTTGAGAATTTGTAATATTTTCACTCGAGATTTTCAACTGGCATTTTTTCACACCTCTTTATGAACAGTACAGCTGTCATTTTTCACATCCTGGCTGAAATGTATTTTTGCACATCCAGTGCATAATGGCGTGGTTGCTGTGGGAAATCAATGTTTGGGGCAGATTAAGAAAATCATAGTGACACTGTTCATGAGCAGAGGTCACAAAATGCCTATGTTGAAAATGTGGTGAAAGAAGTCCCTGAAATGACTGTGTTATGAGCGTGCATTGTGCAGTTTCCAAGTACGCTAGTAAGTTCGAGAATTTTTAATATTTTCACTCCAGATTTTCAACATTGCCATCTCTTCACACCTCTGTATGAATGGTACAGCTGTCATTTTTTACATCCTGCCCGAACTGTGTTTTCACACATGTGGTGCAGAATGGTGTGGTCACTGTGGAAAATCAACGCTCAAGACAGATTAACAAAATCACAGTGCCACTGTTCATGACCAGAGGTCCCAAATGCTTTTATGAGGTGGGGGTCACAAAAAGGCCATGTTGAAAATTTGTAGTGCAAATACCAGCCAACGCCAAGGGCGTTAGGGTAAAGTACCATAAGTGCCAAACACCACTGCAAATACCTGCAAACAAACATTCAGCATTGACAACTGCTTGTTTATTTAAAATCTGATAAATACATAAGCAAAAATTCCCATTTTCATAGGCAACCAGATATAACAAAGAAGGCAACAACTTAAATACATAATAAATAAACAAATAAACAAAACACGCAAGATAAAATAAATAATAAATATATGTCACATAGACGTAAGTCCTAAGTACAACGGTAAGTCAAGCACAATTATGACATTGTGATGACATTATATGTTTTTTGAGTCAAGTTTTAAAACTGTAAATGCTTGAGATCTCCCTTACTAATCTCAAAGGCAGTGTATTGTATTATGATACGGTGACTGCCTTGGCAGTGAAGAGATTAATGTTAGGATTACCAGATCAATCATACTCTGACGGGGTGTGATTGGTGTGGTCAAAGATCGATCAACAGCAGGAGGGGGAGGAGAGAAGTCACATGATGCTGTTTTGGAGCAGAAGCCAAGTGCAGACCTCCTGGTGAAAACCTTGGGGTGCTCATCCTAGTTCCAAACATCCCGTGTATGCATGGAGTGAAAATACCGAGTTACTGACTGAAGTGGTGGAGTTCATAGTAAGTGTAGAGTCAGAATGGAGGAGAGGTAAGAGGCAGAAGATTAGGAGGCATTAATATATGGATTTGTGATTTAATATGCTACTAAAGCATATAAAAAATTGTGATAATACTATCACTCCCAGAGTGATAATAGTACACTTCAGGAGTGATAATACTATCATTCAGGTCTGGTAATACTATCGTTCAGGACCTGAATGATAGTATTACCAGCAAAACAGAACAGCGCAAGCGCTAGTTTCCCTCTCAACGTCTCTAAAGCGTGCCTTCCAATTGGCCCCTTTTCGTGTGTGGGTGGTCAGAAACACTCACAAAGCATGGCAGCTCGCTCTCTCACTTAGCGAGAGAAATCCCCTGTGCTAGCAATGCAGTTTTTAAAAGACTTCATGTTTGATGAGCGGCCTTTTTCTTCTCTGTACAAACCTACTTATAATGCATACATCTATGAGGCGCCTGGTGGACATACTGAGCCGGCCCACTTACCGAAAATCACCACAAACGTGAGGAACTGCAAAGCCGGTCCCACAGCTGTCTTCTCTTGCCTCTTCACTCAGGACCCCACGCCGCATACATCGAGGTCAGTGTAACATTTTCAATGCACACCTCGGATCCATATATTAAAAAAAATAATGGACAGCTTAGTGTCCATTACCAGGAAGTCCTACCATCTCGAGGTTCTGGACACATTGGAACCTCTCGAAGTTCCTGTGTCCAGAACCTCTCGATGGTATTACTTCCCGGTAGTGGACACTAACCTATCCATTATTCTCTTTGTAACAGATAAGAAGAAGGGCACCAGGGTCCATGAAATAATACGCCTACTAAGGTATAGGTCCTCTGTGCTGTTCAGATGAAATCTAATGTTGATTGTGCTGGAAGTGTGACCTATCATCACTAACTATGACATCTCGGACTGTGTTCTACTAAAGAGCCCTGATGGTGCCTGGTTGTAACTGTGGCCCACAAATGGGCACATGTTGTTTGCGGACACCACAATCCCTATATGGGGGATTTCTTCTCAGATTATATGCTAAAATAGAGCCATGAAGGGTGCTGGGCTGTGACTGTGATGACCTATAAACCTGCTGCATGCCATACTACAAACTTTGGATCTGGCTCAGGCTTCCGAGGAAGGTGAGGAGTACTAAGGAGAATTGTTTGGAGAGAGACATGGAGTTGAATGAATATGTGACTGGACTAGAAAATAAAGATGTCCTGTGATAAACTCTACCTGTCCGTGCAGGTATTCCAATATGCTGTGTAAAGTAGGGCTCAGATTGCCACTTCCTCTCTCCCTGAGTACCCCTGATTAGGGAAGCCTAATAGAGACAGTAACACTGGATGGCCCCTTCCAGTTTATGGGAAGACACCAAGTTACCAAAGTCCTTCAGGGGATGGATCATATCACAACAGTACACATGTTGTCACTGGGAGAGGTAATCTGAAAGTGAAGTGTTACATTTCACTGCTAAACATATGATATCCAACCATATCTGTCGTTTGCCCCTGATCAGGAATTCTCAGTGGCTGCTAGAGAGACGTCTGTCTGAAATCAATGAATGGAGGAACTTCAGCTGACTGAAGCTGTACCAGATAGGAGTGAGCTGCTGCTGGTTATACTGTCTTGCTTTGTTTTAATGTAAATGTGTGACAGCCTTAGGCTGGATGGGGTTTGACCTGCGGCAAAGGAGGCTGTGGACAACCTAGGGGATGTTCTGGACAACCAGATGACACTACAGAACCAGGTGGCAGCTGCTGTTCAGAGTGGCCTATACCATTTGAGAAATACTGTATTGCGAGGCTGCGTCATTCCTAGAACAGGAAAATTTGCAAACAGTAGTGCAGGCATTTGTCACCTAGTAGCTGAATTACTGTAATGCATTTTATGATGCTCTTACCTGCAAGTCAGATCAGTTGCCTTCAGCTGGTGCAAAATGCAACAGCATGGCCTGTGACATACATTAGGAAATCAGATGATAGCTTCCACATGTTACACTAACTCCCAGTCAGTTGGTGGATGGACTTTAAAGGAATAGTACAGTCAAAATTTGCAAAAACATATGCTGTGCAGAGTGTTTTGATTTGTGGTGTGTCCTTCCCTTTGTTTGCTGTTAAGAGTTTTTTTCTAAATTAGCCTGCTAGTTATAGGTAGTTTAATGGTCCCTGGGGATCTCCCTGGCCAACAAAGCGCTTACAGAAATTTGCCACTGCCAAAGCACCTAGTAGCCCTCCTAGCGGAGAAACTGTTATAGTCTCATAAAGCACTTGAATGTGAACTTCTTTTATATATCCCCCTTTTCTCCCTTCCTGCCTGTTAGCTTAGTTCCTGAAATGTATATAATTTAGCCATAACTCCCCTCCTACTGTACATTGTTTACCTGTCTCAGCACTGTTCGAATTTGATGTATCACAATTTGTGCTGTATTGTATTTTATTGTATTGTAATATTATGTATACTTTGTACAATGTTGTCTTACCAGGACCTCCTTGTAAATGAGCATGCTCAATGGAGTTTTCCTGCAAATAAACTTGAACTTGAACTCTGTCTCAGCAAGGTTTATTCCTCTTCTTTTTCTTACAATGCCTCCTGCCCGATGGGACAGGGATACGGCTGGGACCACTAATTCTCAAATAGTAGCGATAGAAGCCTGATGTTCTGGCCTCCACAAAATAGCTCTAATTCAATATTTTTGTTTTCTAGGTGTGTATCAAGTCTAGCCAGCAGGAGTATATGTTTTACTTTTAAAACTTTTCATTTCATCAAAGTACACACAGTCATAAACAGCACACAAATCACCACAGTTAATCAATGATACAATTAGTAAAGATTCTAGCTGGTTTCTTACAGAATAACCCACTCAATTAGCCCTCAAGTATTTGCTAAACTATAAATGTAGCCATTAACGCTCACTGGATAAGGAACGTTACTTAATATCACAGCTCTACTGTTGTAAATTGACTCTAAACCAGCCCTTGCTGAATCCATGGTCCCAGATACATCACTGTCACATGGGACAGGAGGCAATATAGGAACAAAAAGAGCAACAAACCATGCTAAGATGGAGATCCTCAGGTGCCATAAAACTACCATAAAATTAGCAAACTAATTTAGAAAAAAAACTCCTAACAGTAGACAAAGGGAAGGACACACTGGGACTACACACATAAACGAAAACACTCTCCACAACGTATGTTTTTGCAAATTCTGACTGTACTACTCTAAGATACTTTTGCTAACTTAAAAGGCCCTCAACAAACATGACTCTGAATACCTCAGTGAACCTTTATTCATCATTTTCCCATCCATCTTTCATTTGGGCTTGGAGCTTCTTTATGCCCTAAAACTTCAAATGTACCAATCAGATGGTCACTGCCTTCTCTAATCTTCCTCTGCTGAAAAATATATTCACTTGTCACTGACTGGTTCCCTCCCAGAACTCAGTCTGCAATGTTACCAGTTTTCACAGCTCTTTAGATGCTTGAATGTTCAACTTCCTATGCTGCCACCACCTAGCTGCAATCTAACTTGGGGTATCTCTAGGTCTGAATCCCACTACAGCCACTGCTTACACAGTATGGAACTCTTTCTCATGGGGCAAACAACCCACCCTTGCTGTTACCGCTGAAAACATGTTGCTTTAGATATGGTAGTTTTGTAGCCTGTCTTTTCAGAAGAGGATCACGAACATGCCAATTTACCACGGGGTATCTATACCTGAAATTACTCAGTCACAGAAAGCATAAAGAATAGAAAAAATAACATTTAACACTCCACAATATTTGCATATGTTTATTTTATTTAAACATATATTTGCGAATGTTACAGGATAATACACACTAAAGACTATTCTATGGAGATAACAATAAACACATTTGAAAAGATAGAGGTCACACAGAAAAATCTAGCTCAACACTAACTAAATTCCTAAGTAGAGTAGAAGAAGCTTACCCCCAACTGAGAACTGGTGAGTTATGGCAGACTCGAACATGTATGTTACAAGTTCAAAATCCTAGACATAACCGAATTCTCATTGCAAACATAAACAGAAACACCTTCAGCAGGCTGCCCTCTGTTTCCACATCACAGGACAGTCCTATCTGATGTCACACTCTGTCTCTGCCTTTGATCTCTGGAGAACACATTTTTCCCTGACTAAACTGTCCAAACTAGTTTTGTGTATTTGCTTCAGCTTGCATTGTTATCCTGGTTGTCTGCACAGCAGGGTGCTGTCTTGTTGGACCAGTTATGTGTCTATGGACAAAATATAGCCTTTTTAGATGAAAAGGGTCCCATCCCTTTGAAGTTTACCCAAAACAAAAGTCTTTACAGGACAGGAACTGTTGCTGTCCCACAACCATTTGTACTGTGAGTACAAAGGACATTACAAAGGGCATTTTACACATAAGGCCACTCACAGCTGAGTTCCCTGCCACTTGGACCACAGTAGGACATAATTTTCAGTTTGCACGAGATCTCTCACCTCAGCTCAAATACTTTATAGAGTCGTAGATGAGAGTAAAATTTAAGAAAAAAAAATGCAAAAAGAAATACAATACATAGCTGTCACAACACTTCTTTACGGTATCTTCCCCCAGTCTCCCCCAGCATGCTTGGAAATACTGAGGGTTTTCAGTAGCACTAACCTATAATTGACCAGTACGAGACATAAATTTGTTTCAAAAACCAGATTAGCACTGCTCAACAATGCCACCAATTTATGGTAATTGAAGTAATAACATTCAGGCCCAGATATTCAAACTGCGCTCAAAATGAGCGCAACAGCAGGAGCAAGCACAAACCAGTTGCGCAAATGCACAACAGGTGCGATATTCAAACATGGAGCAGAACAAATTGCGCCAAGCAACCAACGTCTGAATACTCGCACATACTGCGCCATAGTGCAACCAGGAAGGAAGAAGCTGAGCGAAATATTGAGCTATGGCACACCAGGGCAGCCCAGCTGAGCATTCCAGAGGTGCCATAGCGCAAGCAGAGCCCCCCAGAGCAATGGAACTGCACATCCAGGGAGGCAGGCTGGGGCCCACCGCCAGCCATACCACACATGGGCACAGGAACACACTGCAAACCCACACACACCTGCACACCCCAAGCACAGCATCACTGGGGTGGGACGGGATGATCTACTGGCCCATGGGGACAAGCCAACAAAGCATAGCAGAGCCATGACACCCCAGCACAACCACTGGCAGGCTGAGAGTGCCACACACAGGGGGTTGACAACCACAGTGCACATCAGCCCCCCGTACGCACAGCACAGACTGCACTGTGACCCCAAGACACCACCTATGTGCAGTGACTGGCACTGCAGGAAACCATGCATCCCCCACAGCACATGTCAACCCCATGCAGCACAGAAGCCTACAAGCCAGACACACCCTGTGCACCCAGCAGTGGGTGGCAGCAGACGGCAAGACCAACAGAAAGTCACTGCCATGCTGGAGATACCTCCCCATGCACACACACGCACACACACACACATACCCAGGACCATACCACCCCAGATGGCATGTACACCCCTGCAACTGAGCACCCATAGCCAGCTGCAAATCAGAGACCAACACATTATTCATATCAAAATAGAAATGTATATTCAGATAAACAACACAACCAGAACAATAACAAACTATTTACAAGGGGGACGGGTACAAGGTAGGGGTGTTCAAGGGGTAGGGATGACAAACTTGGAGAGGGAAGGCAGGGTGGTAGGGATGGGAGAAGTGGGAAGGGTAGCAGTAGCTATGGGGCAGCTGGCCGCTCATCCTCCGGCTGGTGGCCCCATCCTGTGCCGCCTCCTCGCGAAGGCCAGCGTCGGTGGATGGATTGTAGGATGGCCTGGTTGTCTGTCAGCAGCTGTCTCAGCCCCAGACATCCCTCCCAATGCGATGGAGAACCTCGAGGCCTAGGAAAATGGGAACACAGTCAATGGCTGTGACTGACCACAACCCTGAACACCACCCAACCTGCAAGCCATATAGCCCAATGTCCCGCACCTGTGATGGCATGCACCCACCCACAGTGAACATGCACATGGCCATCACAAACAGGCAGTACCAGCTATGCGCATCATTGCACACACACACTGCCCATGTCCATCACAGCATGAACAAGGCTGGCAAGTGACGTGGCAACGTGGTGCGATGCCAGTTACCCAGCTATGTGCCCAGTGCATGCATGGACCACCAGTGATGCATACACAGATGTGCTGTGAAACTGGACAGTGATGCATGTCACCTGTGTCGTGCCTACAGACATAGATACATAGCCAGTGTCGGCAGATAAGGGCCTATGGCCCACACAGTCTGTCCATTTCAGCCTGTAAGTTACTTTGTTTACCTAGAAGTCTGTTGCCCTTACCCTGACCTCAAGAATTCCGTTATGTCTATCCTGCAGTCTGAAATCCCGTGAGTGTGTCAGCCCCCACCACTCCCTCTGGCAGGGTGTCCCACTTGTACACCACCCGTTCTGTGAAGAAAGTCTTGCTCATGTTTCCTCTGAATTGTCCTCCCTCCAACTGCATCCCATGCCCTGTAGTTCTGGAACATCTTTTGCACTTCAAAATAGTGTTTCCCTGCACCCTGTTCCACCCTGTAAGATACTTGTATTTCTCAATCATATCCCCTCTCTCCCTCCTCTCCTTCAGGGAGTACAGATTCAGTTCCTTCAACCTGTCTCCCTAGGAGTTGTGATGCAAGCCATGCACCATCCTTGTTGCCCTCCTCTGAACCTTCTCTGCCCACTCTACGTCCTTACGTAGGTATGGTCTCCAGAAATGTACACTGTACTGCAGGTGGGGCCTCACTAGTGTCTTGTATAGTGGAATTATGACCTCCCCTTTCCTGCATGTTTGTATTGTGCATGGCTACTGGCCCCCCCCCCAGCATGCAATAGCATCCATGAAGTCATGATACTCACACTGCTCAAGCAGCTGGGTCTGCCCATTTCCAGTCTCATCAGGTGGCTGAGGAAATTCTCCATCTCTTCTTGAGAAGTGCCATGGAATCTTTAACGTTAACCTGAACAATCACCAGAAAAGGCAGAAGGGACCTCGGTTTAACATCTCATCTAAAGTATGGCTCACCCAGACAGTACAGCATCCCCCTAGTACTACACTCAGGGGCCACTGTTATATGGTATCATATGAAGGATGGTATTTCATCCATCTAGTCTGCCCTGCACTAAGTTTCTATCTAGTCTGACAAGCTCTCTGTGCCTGTTCAATTTATTCTTGAAACGTAAGATAAAGTTTGCATTCTACCTTTTCTGGAAGACTGTTCTAGCTTTAATTTACAAACAGCATTTAGGGGAAAGGGGGAAATTGTTTAACCAGGAAATGCACACTAAGCCAGAGCTTATATCCAGGTGTGACCTGGGAGCACGTGGAATTTAAGTGACTTACTCAGGGTCACACAGTATGCAAGTGGGGGCTGTTGGATTCAAACTCAGGTCTCTAGGTTTGCAGCTCAGTGCCTTAACACCATGCTATACTGCCTCCAATTTATTAGGGGGTAGCAAATTGCTATGCAAACCCACTTAGTTTTGTCGTGCATTAATATTTTTTACAGGAATTGACTGCATCATCAGTTTGACATCTTCCAAACATGCTTGACAAATGGTTGTAGCTGTGTTAGTTCTTGGATTAGTTGGAAGTCTGGGATACCCTTGATTGAAACAACAGAGATATTGTACATAGATATTACAGTACATAAGGTTTTAGGGTCATTTATCACCACCTTGTCTAAAGGCACCTTGTGTAAATGAATTTATTACCACTTATGTAGTAACAGTTGAAGCTTTATGTATAAAATCGTCTTCCTCCTCTGCTCAGAATAGCTGATGAATGGACTGATGTGTGGATCTCGCAGCTTGTGAAACAACTGAAGTACAGTACAATCTCTATATTGGTCCAAGAAAAGGTATCTTAACTTTTGACAAATCTGGTGCATACTTGAGCAAAACTTGTATTAGTCTTTACTGCCTGTGTTAACTTTCATTTTATAATCTAGTTTTCCTTTAAACACTTTGCATTTCCCCCATATCTTTCCCTCCCATAAAGTCTGAGCCCATTTGATTGTGTTTTCTACTGCCATATCCCTCATCCTTTCAAAATTTGCCTCGCTAAAGTTCAGCATCTTTGTTTTTCCCCTTTGTTAATCCCAAGATAATTCTATTTTTAGACCTCATTAGATTATGGTCTCTATTACCCAGATGGTCCCCTACCTTTGCATCTTCAATCATGTCATCTGTATTACTTAAAATTAGGTCACAAATGGGCCCTTCCTTGTTCCGTATTTTGCATATTGCTTAAGAAAGGAACCCTGTGCATATCCAAAGATGCTGCTGGATGCAATTCCTCTACTAGTGAGTTCTAGTCAGTGTCTTGGCAGTTGACATCTCCAATTATTATTATGAATTTAAATTAGCCTGTATACTTGCCTTTTTAATTTTTTTTATGATCTTCACATCAACTTGCTTTTGTTGATCAGCTGGCCTGTAGCAAATCTCTCATGCTAGCCATTCTGCTTCTACCATCTCCCATTTCAAGGCCTCAGGATTTCTGTTAAGTCCTTCCTCTCAGCAACTACCAGTTTGCCCTTTGTGCATATATTTCTCCTTCCTTTTTCCTCTCCTGCTATTCCATCTAAACAATCTATATCTCTCAATATTACTCAGGCAGGGCTGAAAGAGGGTCATACTGCCCAGCACATTTCCTGGTTAAACAAAATGAATGAAAATAAGACAACAATTACATTTCAGCTCACTTTCACCCCTTAACCAGATTTCTAGTATGCTGCTGTCATGTACTTTATGTGCTGTATGAACTTTTTCTGTTATTTTTGTGTGTGTGTAAAGTCAAGCTCCTTGCATTACTATATATGCACATTAATAACCTCCTCATTACTTATTTCTGTACAAATGCTAATATATATACTGTACAACTCCTGTTTTACTCTATTCCTTTAGAACCAGCTGTTTGACAACACGAAAAGCTTCAAATTGTCCCAATCAAGCACTAGGTCATTAATTTTCTGGAGCCACAAATTGAAATAAATGAAAGTAATCGACTGTCATTATAAAAAGGAGTTGCTAAAATAGGGAGCTATGATTGGCCGAGACCCATCACATGAGTATGCTGTGATATTGCTTAATGCACAGGCATAGGGTTTAGTTCCCTTTTTCATATTATCTTTGTTAAAGACCCATTTTATAAGTACAATAACATACTCCATTGTGTGCATTAAGTTACAATAACAGCACTTTTCAGGCAGTTGAAAGCACTCGGCCTGCAGCGTTCTGCTTCTTAACACACCCTGGGCATGTGACTATATAGCTTAATGCACACCTTGTCATGTGTTATTGCTTATTTACTGACCTCTTTCTAGGTACTCCTTCAGAATGAGGGGGTTTCAGGCCCTAGGAGAATACCTGAGGACAAACATTTTAAATAAATACTGCATGACCTTGGACAAGTCACTCAGCCTTCTCATGCTGCAATGCAGGCACCTGTAAAACTGGTTAGAAGGAGGTCCCCACTGAAAAACAAGTTGTTTTATCTTATGTGATCTTGGGTTAATAAATTGTAAGAAAAACAGAAATTCTGGTCAGCGTGTGAGCGTAGAGAATATAGAGTAATACAGCGCTCTGGATGCAGAGGGGAAAGAACGGGGCTGGACAGAAAGGTGACTTGCTGACTCACAGGTGAATTGGGCCTTTATTTTAGAATTGCACTTAGTGTGTGCAATATATCTTGTGGGGCCACAATCTGAGGCAGCAGTAGTTGCAGCTTAGCAGCAAGAAAGTAACAAAGGTCCTGGAAAAATGTACTGGGAATTTGCTATTAGTAGACATTTATTACTTTCCACACATTTTACATTGCTTTTTTCTTTGTCTGGAATTCATTACTTGTACCTTGTATTTCTAACCTCAGGAATCACACAGTATGATTAAACTAATGCAGTCAGCCTTCAGTGCTGAACTGCCCAGAGAGATGGAATTGATGCTAATCATGGAACTCTCATTGGCTCATGCCAGTTTCAAACTGCTACCCTTAGTAACTGCTGCATTCTGAGTGCTCAGATTCTTTACTCCGCCTGCCAGTTAAGACGCCTCAGAGAGCTCTCCTTCAACTTTCTTTACAGTTATTTTGGCAATAAGTACCTCTTATTTTAATTATTTTGTAAATTGCTGCCCTTAGAGTTTAGTTCTAGTTCAGTTTAATGTGTTTTTATTGTGTTTTTCTGTTCCTTCTTGGTTCCGTGGAACCATGGGGAACTGCGGTTTCTGAGGTACATTTACCTCAGGATTTAGTTTAAATTTTTAATACTTGACAGTTCCTTTTGGGATCCATATTTTGGTATTTAATTTAGTTTATTTTCACTGTTTCGCAGTTCCCATTTACCTCAGGGAACCATTTAGCTCTCGGTTCCGTTTAGTCTTTTGGGAACCGATAGCTTACTTTATTATTATATTTATCGGTTACCAGGGAACCAATTTCTTGTCAGTAGTGTGTTTCTTTATTATTTACCCAATGTCAGAGGTTCCTAGTGTGAAACCTAAAAAAGAAACAGGACCTACGGGTTTTAAGTATTGTGAAATCTGTGACAAGATAATAGCCAAGGCCATCAGGCACATTGCGTTTTTTGCTTGGGTACAAGTCATATTTTCTCTAACTGTGAAATTTGCCAAACCTTTTGCCCTAAGACACTTAAAAAAGAGGGCCAAAAATTAGAGGAGATGGCCACTGCTTCTACTCATACAGAGGATGTCCCTTCCACCTCTGCTCCTAAAAAAGACAAGGACAGGCCCAAATAGAGTGTGGAGCCTAAACCCACAGACAAAACAAACTCTGGTAAATCAAAAAGGCCTGTGGAACTGGCTAATAAATTGGTTCCATAAAAAAAAATACATATATATATATATATATATATATATATATAAAGAAAGCAAGTCACTGCAGCCCTGAACGAGAAGGCTAAGGAGCTCCCAGCAGACAAACCTACTGTGCTCTCGACAGAGGATATTGTCAAAGCCCTCCAAGTTTTACAGGCACTGCAGACTGTGGTCCCTGTGCTGGCACCAGTTCCAACAGTTCCTGCGCAGGTTCCAGGGGTCCAGGAACTGCAGTATCTATATGAGAACTTTGAGGAGGAGGAGGATGAAGAAGGGGAACCTATAGAACCAGAGGCATCCCCAGAACATTCCCCACCTAGGGGCTCAGAGGATTACACATTCCACTATTCATTTGTTAAGAATATGGTGGAAAACCTCAATCTGCCCATCCAGGAGACTGAGGAAGATGAGAAGGAAGCTGACTTCCTGGAAATGATAGGCCTTGCACCCACAAAACGATTGATGCTCCCAATGCACAAGTCTTCGAAGAAGGCAGTACTGTACATCCTAAAAACCTACACTTTGGTCCAGGAGTGGACAAAAAAGTGAACAAAAAAATACTAGCTGGACAGGTCCATTGCTGCATTCCTCTTTAACCACCCAGATCATGAAGGGGTGGTTCAAGCGGCAGCCTGTGATAAGGCAAGAATCCCCATGGCCTCTCACCCACCTGACAAAAAATCCAGAAAGATGGATGGGATGGGATGGGATGGGAAAAAAGTGGTACGTGGCTGCCTCCCTCCTGGTGAGACAGGCCAATTATAAGGCCTGTGCAGTGCAGTACCAGAAGGCCTTGTTGAACTCCGTGCTAGCTTTAGCTGACAAAGTACCAGGCGAGGTGGCAGTGGACCTCCAAGAGACTGCAAGGACATCACTGGCTCCCACAAAGTACCAGTTCCACATGGCTGTGGATGCAAATGACACAGTAGCCAGACTTATGGCCCTTTATGTCTCCCTTAGGAGGTTTGTCTGGCTTAGGGCTACCAACCTAACCCAGGATACCCAAACAAAGGCAATAGATTTTCCCTGTGAAGGGGATTCCCTTTTTTTGGGTAAAACCGAAGCCTATATGAAAAAGGTGGGTATCTACTTGAAGGGAGTTGGAGGACTGCACTGGCCACATCGACGGTGGAAAGGAGCCAGCAGAGGAGTGCCGGAGACCTGAACAGGTGGCATTAGGGCTGCTTGTGGGACTGAGCTTATTCTTGAGCTGGCTGCATCAGCAGCAGAAAGGAGCCAGCAGAGGAGCACCAGAGACCTGAATGGGTGGCATTGGGGCTGCTTGTGGGACTGCTTGTGGGACTGCTTGTGGGGCTGCTTGTGGGACTGCTTGTGGGAGTGAGCTGATTCTTGAGCTGGCTGCATCGGCAGCAGAAAGGAGCATTTCTGGTCTGCTGGGAGGAAACAAAAAGCCAGCAAAAGCAGCAACAGGTGGTGCCCAATCAGGAGGCAGGGCGTCACTTTCAAGACTTACGGCTGGGTTTAAAAGGAGAGAACCCAGCCACTATTGCCTGTACCTGCTTGGAGGGAGTCGGGGAACTGCATTGGCTGCATCGGCGACATAAAGGAGTAGGCAGAGGAGTGCCGGAGACCTGATCGGGTGGCATTGGGGCTGCTTGTGTGACTGAGCTGGTACTTGACTCATATAGTTAGTTGTGTTTTGTGTTTTTGTCTCGCTCACCCACACCAGCCCTGACCTCTATTAAATGAACTAAGGAGGAGGAGTGAGGTAGAGGTAGGTAAGTGATTGGCTGGGACACTGATTGAGGGTATACTGTGCTATGGAAAGGGTGCTGGGAGGGAACTTTGAGAGGGTATTTCTGAGGTGGCTTGGGGGCTGGAGCTCAATTCACATTCTTTCTCTGGTATATTGCTTGAAGGATAGGTATAAAATCTCTGTTCTGCATCCCACTGATGGCTGAAGGGAATGGGGAGGATACGTTTGCCTGGGGGTAGGGCCCTAGACATGGGGGGACAGCAGGGAATGTCTGGTGATGGTTTCTGGAGGGACCTGAACGGGGGGAATGTCAGAAGATGTTTGGTGATGGGTCCTGGAGGGGGGCCTCCAGCCACTGGGACAGGCATCTTTGGTAGAATCATGGGGTGTATCGGCTGTGGGGCAGCCATGGTCCTAAATTGGGCTTGGAGGGAAGGGGGTTGCCCAATCTGTAGGCAGTTAGTACAACTCAGGGGGAGATTGAATGGATATGAAGGCAGCTGGAGAGGTCGGGGAGGACTGAACATATCAGGGGGGCTGGGGGTCAGGTGAGTAATAATATGTAAGGCCTGGACCTGGTTCCTGAATAGGAGAGAGGGTAAGGAGCACAGAACTGAGTCAAGGGGAACTCTACCTGGAAGGAATTGTGGAAAGACCTCAAAATCATAGGGGTATGGGGGATATGAAGGTAGGGGTGGTAGGAGGCCACCAGACAGATGGATCTTGAGAAGAGGGAAAGATGAGGAGCTAGCTTTCTGATCTACAACAGATTTGAGCCACTGAGTAAGCTGAGTGCAGAAGGAGAAGCAGGGGCAGAGGAGGTAGAGGAGGATAGAAGGAGTGACTTGGGACAGCGGAGGTGGTGGAGACAGGACGGTCAAAGGAGCAAGCTAGTATGGATGGGGGTGAGGCTGTTATAAAAAAGGGGAAAGGGGGCAAACTGCTGAGAGAAGGTGTGGGGGCTGGAAACTTGATCGATGTGAAAGAAGGGGAAACTAAGACCCAGGAGGGTCATCCTCTGGGAGTGGAGGACCCTATCAGAGTAGGACCAAAGGGGCTGAGGGCCCTGCAGGGTGGCCTGGAGGGGGATAAGAAGACTGGGGAGGAGGCAGATGGGGAACAGGATGTCAGGAGTGACATCTTGGGAGGGATGTATGGATGGGGCCAAAAGGGAGGGCAGGCAAAGTGGAAGGCTTGTCTGGAGCAGGGGGCTAAGTTGAAGGGAGTCAGAGTAACTGGAAAATCAAAGCATGACAGAAAGAAGAGTGAGGGCTAGGAGGTCCTCATAAAGATCTGAAGGTTAGGCGAAGGGGGGGTAGGGCCTTGGGTGGGAGCTCAAAAAGGAGGTGGGCAAAAAACCAAGGGGGACACTAAAGTACTCCTACTGGGGGACTCCATGATCAGGGGTATCCGTTGGGGGAAACACGATGAGATGAGTCCAGTTAGGGTAGCGGGCATCTCCAGTATGACTGTGCATAGGGCAAAATTCCTGGGGTACGAGCTGGCGAAGGAATATGAGGGATCACCTGACTTCTTGGTACACCTGGGAACCAATGATATCGGGGGAAACAGCGTGCTAGAAATTCAGGCAAGGTTCAGGGAACTGGCTAGGGTTTGTCAGGACAATGGATGCACAGTCTCCTTCTTGGAAATCCTGCCCATATCCAGGGTAACAGTGGAGAACAAACACAAGATCAGGGAAGTAAATGACTGGCTCAGACAGTGGGGCGAGTCACGGGAGATTGCAGTGTTAGGGGACTGGGGGAAATATGGGAGGACAAGGAACTGTATGCCAGGGATAGGCTGCACCTTAACCTGGTAGGGAAGGAGGTTCTCAGGCAGAAAATGGAGGACTTTATTCATGTGTAACCCCCCTGCAAATGGGGGTTCCCAAAAGACTTCCAGGAGCTTGCTTGAATGCTCCAAGCCTGAATGGTGTTTGGCATTTAAGCCATTTATCAGTGAGTGTTTTTAGAGCCTCTGGTACTGTCTCTTTAAGAGCTGTCTGCTTGCAGACATAATTAGTTTGTATGGGGGGACTGTGTGCTTCTCTGAGTACCACTTGAGCTGCTGCCAATTCACTTCATTTTGCAGTCACTAGGAGTGCAAAGGAACCTATCTGAAAGATGTAACTGTTTGCCAGAAATTATTTAGAGTAATAATGAAATTACAGTTTGTCTAACCTGCTTTCTTTGCAGTCAGAACTGTGTCTGCTAGTTCCTCATTCTAGTTTTGAACTGCTGAACTGGACCAATCAGTGTGGAGTAAGCTAGCTCTAAAATGGTGCCTTGGACGAATCAGAACTTGGACTCATAATCTGAGCCAGCCACAAGAGGATTGTATGGGCAGTGACTCTGGGAGATGTAGTTTAGACTTCAGTGCCTTTTTGGACCAACAGCAGCAGTCTATTGTGGTGACAGCCAATCCAGTCAAGAACTGGGAGGAACTCAAAGGAAGTGCCCAGTTTGTCGGTTGGAGCTTCAGTTGAGCTTTGGCAGTGAAGAAGGAAGGAGCCCTGTTTTTTCAGTGTGCAGTTTTAGTCAAAAAACGTGTGTAAGGCCCAGAGTTCGTCTGCAGCTTGTGTAACAGCTTGTTAGGACTGAATCCGTCCTGTGAAAAGAATCAAGGATCTCTGAAGAGTAGAAACCAGGCTCACCCTGTAGAAGACTGGAAGAATTGCTGAAAATTGCACTCGGTCTGTCAGGAACTGAATCTGCTGTGTGTTCTCCGGTATTGTGCAGTAATTGCGATCGGGATACAGATGCAGCCTGCCTGGTATAGTACTTTCTTTTATATGGATGTGTGAAGAGGTTTGTGTACCTCAAGTGAGCCCTGCTGACATTGAAGGACCCTATCTTATTTGGAGGTCGTGAGGTACTAATTCAGGGTTGTCCTGTTGAATTGCCACATTAAATCCAAATGGAATTACTGTACTGCTGACTGTTTAATTCTCCTTTCTCTGTGTGAAAGGGCCCTACCAGCTGCCACGGTTTGGACTAGCCACTAGGGCTTGGGTACCCAGGGACAGTAACTGATAGGGATAGGCCTGTGCACAGAGCCACAGTAGATTATTAGAGTGATAAGCTAATTAACCTGATTTCCCTGTCCTTGTTATATCCCCAAATAAATCAGAGCTGCTTGTTTCAGCAAAGTTATACTGCCTGAGGTATTTGTCTATGTTAAAGTACTGTACTGTGATTGTTGCACTGTATCTCATTTCACAGGAGGTCCCAGTGCGGAACCAGACCTGGGGTAAGTGTATACTGTGAAGGTAATTCTGATATATTGTGTGGGCCACTAGTGGGAAGAAAGGGGTTGCAGTGTCCCAGAGGGCTGTGACCAAGTTAGTTTAACTATTGCAAACCCTGACCTCTGGGTGGAGGCACCCGCCATTGGATCCAGGCCCCTCAACCTGTTAGTGGCAAATCAGGCAGGGGTAGTAGCCCCTGGGATAGCGCCATCTAGGGGTTACACATGCTAGGTGGGGTTTAAACTTGTGAAGGAGGAAGGGAAGGGCAGGGAAATTAACCCTGCCAAGACTATTGAGGGTAGGTTTAGACTACGACCTCAAAAAGCAGGGGTAAACAGGGCCTTAGGTGAGGCTGGTAGGTGGCAGAGTGTAAACTCTGGGGTGGATATGGAAAGGGGGGTAAGGGACAAAGATTGGAGGGTGGTACTGGTAAATGCCAGGAGCCTGGATAATAAGATGCCTGAGTTCCAGGCCATGCTGGTGGAGGGGGGAGGTGGATGTGGCAGCAGTCACTGAAACTTGGGCCACCCCTGGCCACGACTGCGATCTTAATCTAAGGGGGTTCATTGTATTTAGGAAGGATAGAATGGAAGGTAGAGGGGAAGGGGTAACCTTGTTTATCAGGGACAACATTGAAATTATTAGGACAGAGGAGGCAGCAGGCAAGGTGGAAGCCTTATGGATCACCTTGAGAATCCCAGGAGAAAGGAGGATCAGGATAGGAGTGGTATATAGGCCACCAGGACTAACTGAGGATCTCAAGGACTGTCTGCTGACTAACATTAAGAGGCAGTGTGGGCAGGAGGGGGAAGGGATGGTGTTGATGGGGGACCTCAATATGCCGGCCACTGATTGGGAAACTATGACATCCACGGTGGCGAGGGAACAAAGGCTGCTGGATGGCTTCCTGGACGCATTCCTCAATCAGCAGGTGAGAGACCCAGTGAGGAAGGGCCATATCCTGGATGTAGCCCTAGCAGACAGGAACCAGGTAAGAGATCTAGCCATGGAGGATCCACTGGCAGGACGTGACCATGACACAGTCTGGTTTCAGCTTGACCTGGGGGGGGAGAGGGATCATACTAGGACAGAGATGTTTGATTTTAGGGGGGCAGACTTTAGGCACATGAGGGAAATTCTCAAAGGGCATCTGAGGGAGTTAGAACCAGGTATGGACGTTGAGGGTCGGTGGGGGCTCATAAAGAGGGTGCTATGTGAGGCTACCATGGCCTGTATGAAAGGGAGGCACAAGGGAGGGAGGTCTCAAAAACCATGCTGGTGGAACAAGGAGGTTCTGAAAGCAGTGAGGGAAAAGAAGATGGCATACAATAGATAGAAAAGATCGCATGGGGAAGGGGATAAGGAGGGCAATCGTCTGGCAGCCAGGCAGGTTAGCAGAACAGTGAGGGGAGCAAAGACTAGGAAGGAACTAAGACTAGCGCAGAGGATTCAGGGTGGGGAAAAAGGGTTCTATAGGTATATTGGAGAGAGGAAGAAAGACAAGGGCCAGCTCACTAGGCTGTAGATGGGGGGGGTGGACGGAAGGGGCTGGGGAGCAAGCAGAGGTACTTAATGAGTACTTTGCCTCGGTATTCACTAGGGAGGGGGTAGGGGATACTCCATATATGGGGATACAGGGCACAGAAGGGACAGAAGACCTGCCTGTTAAAGTACCTGTCAGCGAGCGAGTCATTGGGGGAGAAGATCTGGCGGCAGGGAGACAGAATGGATCTGCCGACGGGGGGGAATAACAGGCGCAGATATCAAAATCAGCCACTTGTGGGAAGTCTTCAAGCCTCTAGAGAAGGACAAATCCCCTGGTTCTGATGCTATCCATCCCAGAGTACTGTGGGAATTGGCTGATGTTTTGGCTGCACCACTGGTGGATCTTTTTAACTTGTCACTGCAGACGGGGAGGGTGCCAGGGGACTGGAGACATGCACACGTTGTGCCTATCCATTAAGGGGGTTTGAGGACTATAGACCCATCAGTTTGACGTCTTTGGTGAGAAAGCTACTGGAGGGCATACTTAGAGAGAGGCTGGGAGGATTCTTAAAGGAGAAGGGATGCATAGATGGCCAGGTAGGTCATGTCAGACTAACCTTGTAAAGCAGGTGACGTCAGTACTCGACCAGGGGAAACCAGTGGATGTACTGTTCCTGGACTTCAGCAAGGCATTTGATTAGGTCCCCCACAGGGATCTGTTGGAGAAGTTGATGAAAATGGGGGTAGGACAGCTCCTGGTTAGGTGGATTGGAAACTGGCTGTCCGAGCGAACCCAGAGGGTAGTGGGGGGAGTCTCGTCTCCAAGGGACGTCATTAGTGGAGCCCCACAGGGGTGGGTTCTGGGGCCGGTCCTGTTTAATGCCTACATCTATGATATCAGGGTAGATATTGGCTGCAACATGTGTCTCTTTGCGGATGACTCCAAACTGGGGATGGTAGTGGATGAAGAAGAAGAGAGGGTGGCCCTACAAAGGGATCTGGATACTCTGGAAAGATGGACACGCACCTGGAGATTGCAGTTTAACCCCTCCAAGTGCAAGGTGCTACACCTAGGGAGAGGGAACACTGAATATATGTACACCCTGGGAGGGGAGGAACTGCAGGCTTTGGAAGGGGAAAAAGACTTGGGAGTCCTGGTTGATGTCAACATGAATAATTCAGAGCAGTGCAGGAGGGCCATGGTCAAGGCAAATCAGATGTTGGGATGCATCGCCAGGGGAATTACCTCGAGAAGAAGGAAGGTGATTCTGCCACTGTACACCAGCCTGGTTAGACTGCACCTGGAATACTGTGTGCAGTTCTGGAGGCTGCACCGCAGGAGGGACATCCAGCTTCTGGAGAGGGTTCAGACGAGAGCAACTAGAATGATCCGGGGACTGGGAGATATGATGTATGAGGAGCATCTGGAGGAGCTCAACCTGTTCTCACTTGAAGAGAGGAGGGACGGGGGATATGATTGAGGTCTTCAAGTATCTCAAAGGAGTAAGTAAGGTAGGTCTAGATGGGATTCTTCGGCTGAAGGAAGGAGGAGTCACAAGAGGGCACAGCTGGAGAATTAAGGGTGGAAGGCTAAGGGGGGAAAGGAGGAGGAGGAGGTACTTTACTGAGAGAGTGGTGGAACCATGGAATGCACTGCCTGAGGAGCTTGTACAGGTAACTACTGTTGCCTCCACACTGCCAGTAGGTGGCAGATTGTCTCACTACCTCCAGCTTTGGCATACCATCACCACAGACAGGTGTGTCCTGGATGTAGTGAGCGAAGAACTGTCCCTAAGTTTCAAGTCACTACCCAGGCTGAAAGCCAGAAACTTTGCCCCAGTCACATCTGCAGACAGGGTACTCCTGGAAGCAGAGGCGAAAAATCTCCTGGCCATCAAAGCAATAGAAACTGTCTCCCTGACCCAGAGGGGAAAGGGTTTCTACTCAAGATACTTTCTCACTCTAAAGAAAAAATGGAGACTGTGACCCATTCTAGACACGAGACCTGTAAACAAACACATCCTGAAAACAAAATTAAAATGGTGACTCTGGCCATGATCATCCCCACACTGCAAAAAGGGAATTGGCTAGCATCCCTAGATTTAAAGGATGCATACTTCCACATTCCCATCAGACCAAGTCACAGGAAATACTTGAGCTTCAGACTACCCTCAGGTCATTACCAGTTTGCAGCACTGCCATTCGGCTTAACCTCAGCACCAAGGGCATTCACAAAGTGCCTGGCAGTGGTAGTGGCACACTTAACACAGGGAGTGACAGTGTTCCCTTACCTAGATGACTGGCTAGTCGTAGATCGATCTCTGCAGCACACCAGAGAGTCCCTGGCCCCTACCAGGAGCACATTAGAGTCTCTGGGATTCCTCATAAATGAGTAGAAGTCTCAGCAAAAACCTGTTCATGTTCTGGATTTCATTGGGGCAGAACTGGATACCAGTCTGGGCAGAGCATTTCTTCCCCAGGACAGGGTGAATATCATCCTGCAGGTAACAGAATCTTTCCAGTTAAACAGGCCCAGGCCAGCCAGGGAGTTCTTGCGCCTACTGGGCCACATGGCAGCTGCCACAGTAGTGGTCCCAGAATCCAGATTTCAGATGAGGGACATGCAGCTCCATTTAAGAGCTCATTGGTCCCAGAAAAAGGACGCACTGGCCAAGCTGGTTTCTGTCACAGACACCCTCCTGTAGGCCCTGCAGTGGTGGCTGGACAGGAACAACCTCAGAGAGGGAATTTCCTTCTTAAAAGACCATCCCTCAGTAGTGCTCACAATGGATGCCTCACTGCTAGACTGGGGGCTCACATGCTAGACGTAACAGCCAGTGGGACATGGTCCCCCCAAGAGTCACTTCTGAACACTAATCTACTAGACCTCAAGGCAGTATACCTGGCTCAACTGGCTTTTGCTCCTCACTTACAAAACAAGGTGGTTCAGGTCAAGACAGACAATACCATCACCGTGTACTACATCAACAAACAAGGAGGAACCAGGTCCACCCCATTGTGCACAGAGGCAATGAAGCTGTGGAACCTGGCATACTCAATGCAGGTGTCGCTAGCAACTATCCACCTTCTCAGGAAGGACAACATCCTGGCAGATTCCCTCAGCAGGATAAGCCAGGATCATCATGAATGGGCACTCAATCCACAAGTGCTGCAGGCAGTATTCAGGAGGAGGGGCACACCAGAAATAAACCTCTTTGCCACCACAGACAATCATCAGCTGCCACAATTGTTTTGCAGCCCTCCATGCAAGGGTACAGTCCCTCTGCATGCACTGGCACTAGACTGGATGGGAAGATTCCTGTATGCCTTCCCTCCTTTTCCCATGCTGTTCAGGACCCTGGTGAAGCTCAGGTCCCAGCCAGCAACCATGATCCTAGTGGCACCAGACTGGGCAAGGCAGCCTTGGTATTCACTTCTGCTGACCCTGTCAGTATCTCCCTCGATACACCTGCCTCAGAGACACAACCTCCTGACAGCCTCTCAGGGCAGAATACTGTATCCCAACCTCAGGTCACTTCGGCTCAGTGCCTGGCTCTTGAGGACCTAGAGTTTGCTTGTCTGAACCTTTCAGAAGAAGTCTTGGCAGTGCTCAGAGGGTCAAGAAAGCCATCCACTAAGAAAACCTACTCAGCAAACTGGAAAAGATTTTCCATTTAGTGTTCAGGCAAGGACAGTGTCCTTTCAAAGGCTGGCCTTCCTGTCCTTCTGGACTACCTGACACACCTGCATGCTTTGGGCCTTTGGCCTTCAACTCCAAAGGTACACCCAGCTGCAGTCTCAGCACATGTGTCAGCTGGCAAGGAGAGGTGAATGGCCTCTCGCCCTGTCTTTCATAACTACTTCAAAGGCCTCAACCACCTTCACTCTCCCCTTTGGGAGTCAGTTTTGGCCTGGAATCTGAATATTTGTATTGCCAAGCTGATGGACCCACCATTTGACCCTATGGCAACTGCAGACATGAAGTATATCACTTGGAAAACTGTTTTCCTGGTTCCCATTACTTCAACCAGAAGAATAAGTGAATTGCAAGCCCTGTGCACAGATCTGGACTACATCTCATTCCACAGGGACAAGGTGGTGCTTAGGACCGACAGGAAGTTTCTCCCTAAAGTGGTCTCAGATTTCCATTTGAATCAAACTATAACTTTACCTGTTTTCTTCACTGACAATTCCAGCTCACCTGTACGGCAACTACATTGCCTGGATGTCAAAAGGGTCACTACAGTGACAGGACCAAGGCTCACAGGCCAGAACATACCCAGCTGTTCCTCATCTATGGGGACGTGGGTAAGGGAAGACCTACTACAAAACTAACCATTTTATGCTGGATAGTGGCATTCATACAGTTCTGCTACAATAAAGTTGGCAAACAAGCTCCCCAGGGCCTCATGGCACACTCCATCAGGGGCACAGCTGCATCAGTAGCAGCTGCAAGGGATAACCCACTGTTGGAAATCTGCAAAGCAGTTACATGTAAAACAGTACATACTTTCACCAAGCATTACAGCTTGGACATACAGTCCAGAAGTGATGCCAGATTTGGTACAGCAGTACTGTAGAGCTTGTTTTCAAGATAGGTTCTTGGCCCAACCTCCAAAGGTACTGCTTGGTAATCTGCATTTGTTTAATTATACTGTGTGATCCCTGGGATTAGAAGAAAAAATTGCTCACCATAGTAATCTTGTTTCTTCCAGGGGATCACACAGTATAATTAAAGCTCCCACCCTGCCTGCCCTACCTGAACCTAAAAAAAAGGAGGAATAGACTTGGTTCTGCATCTCTGCTTTGGTTTTTGTGTGGTTTATGATTAGATATTTTAGTTCTTTAACCAGTTGGTTCACACTGTGGTCCCTACTTGGGATTTGTTGGTTTGGGGGGGAAGATATAATTAAGGGGGGGCTTAATCTTCATAGTTAGTTAGCTAGAGGGTCTTTACCCTGTTAGGCTGCATAATGAATCTGAGCACTCAGAGTACAGCAGTTACTAAGGGCAGCAGTTTGAAACTGGCACAAGTCAATGAGAGTTCCATAATTAGCATAAATTCCATCTCGCCGGGCAGTTCAATACTGAAGGCTGACGACATTAGTTTAATCAGACTACATGGTCCCTTAGAAGACACAAGATCACTATGGTGAGTAATTTTTTCTTACTGTTCATGCACCAATTTTTGCCACCTTATTTGTTATTGCTGTTTCACGCTCTGCTTAATTCCCCCTCCTCCCGATCGCACCTGAAAATGAGCCCCAGCTCGGTGTACCTATCCCAGTTACTAGAGTTGTGCAAAAAAAATCCACTGGCGGAATTTCAGCGAAAGTCGGACTTTCGCTTCCGCAAAAGTTCAGAAATCATTTCACAAGCTTTCGTGGAAACTCCACCTAAAAACTGCAGAATAAATGTAAGAAACGCATATTAATATATTAAACTGTGGGAAAAAATTCCCCACAGTTTAATTCATTAACCCTCCCCCTGCCAATCACTGGTCCCTGGTTTCTTGTGCCCCCCCCGCTGATCGCTGGCCCCATATCACAAAATTGCTGTGTTCAGCCCCCCCACCCATCCGCCGATCGCCCCTCCATTACAAAATACTAATATCCTCAGTCCTCATTCCCAGCTGTCTAGTGGCCCCTAACTCACTGATCACCAGCCCCATATAAAAATACCCTCATTCCTGGTGTCTAGTCCCCCAGATCACCAGCCTTATAGAAAAAATGTTGGTGTCCAGTACCCCCAGTGCCGATCACCCCTCCATATAAAAAAATGTTATATTCTTTCCTCATTCCCTGATGTCTAGTGGACCCCCTCCGTCCGGTAGTCCATCACCACCCTGTTCCCCCCCCACATCCATTCCTAACCCTGAGCGGGTGACCAGCACAGCCCTCCTCTCTCTTCTGTGGCTGGCCACCCACTGAACTGAATGAATGAGCGCGTCCTCATTCATTGCAGCTCCCGGTCATCTTACAGCACAGTTTTCAGGGTGTAGAGAAGGTGAGGGGTCTGTTCCAGTCACCCACGGGGTCCAAAATGCCATTCCCCTCATCCCGCCTGCCACGTGGGTGACCGGAATAACCCCCTTCCCTTCTAGCCACTGAAAACTATGCTGTAAGATGACTGTGAGCTGCAATGGATGAGCGTGCTCTCATCTGCTCAGCAAAGTGGGTGGCCAGCTGCGAGGAGAGAGGAGGCAGGCTGGCTCTGCTTCGGCTGTTGGGAATGGATGGGGGCGGGTGGTGATGGACTACCTGCCAGTGTGGGGGGTGGGGCTCACTAGACACCAGGGAATGAGAAAAGAATATTTTATTTGTTTATATGGAGAAGTAATCGGTGACTGGGGGCTGAACACCAAAATGTTTTTTTCTATGGGGCCATCAGTTGGCGGGTGGGGGGCCACTAGACACCAGGGAATGAGGTTTTTTTATATGGGGCTGTTGATCGTGGGGAGGGCACTCAGACATACCAGGGAATGAGAATTGAGGATATTATTATTTTGTATATGGAGGGGTGAAAAGCGGGCGGGTGGGGGGACTGGACACAGCAATTTTTGTTATATGGGGTTGGTGACCAGTGGGAAGGGGCGGCACAAGAAACCAGGGCCATGGGCCAGCAATTGGGAGGGGGGCTTTATCACTAAATAATATATTAAACTGTGGATGAAATATATTCCACAGTTTGATGTATTATTACACAGTTCACACCAAAAATTCAGTGGAAAAGAGTGAAAATCCATAGAAAATTATCTCACCATAGGCGAAAGTGCAAAAACTTTAGAGGAATTTCTGAAATTCTACGAAAGTTTCGCTAAGGCAGAATTCGCAACTTTCGCCCACCCCTACCAGTCACCAAATGTTAAATAAATAAATAGCTTCTTGCCTGCTTTTGCTGTAGAAAATCTGGATAAACACTAATAAAGCACCAACACACAGTGCCTGCCAGTATATTACCAACACAAAACATAAAAAGAAACTACACTCTCAGTTTAACCTTGTGACTACAAAAAAAACAAAAGCAAAACAACAAAGAACCTCGTCACAAAAGCACTGAGGCAAGGGTTACCTTGCAGAACCAGCCAAAATTTCAAGGTGTTTTGCACCTATCTATCTATCTATCTATCTGTCTGTCTGTCTGCCTGCCTATCTCTATCTACAGACAGTATCTGTCCATCTATCTGTCTGTCTGTCTGTCTGCCTGCCTGCCTATCTATCTCTCTCTATCTACAGACAGTATCTGTCCATCTATCTATCTATCTATCTATCTATCTATCTATCTATCTATCTATCTGTCTGTCTGTCTGTCTGTCTGCCTGTGTCTGTCTGTCTGTCTATCTCTCTATCCATCTACATACAGTATCCATTGAGCTGTCTGTCTCTCTAGCTAGCTATCTATCTACAGATAGTACCTATCTATCTATCTATCTATCTATCTATCTATCTATCTATCTATCTATCTATCTATCTATCTATCTCTGTATCACAACAGTGCCCCTGAACCAGGTGTTTGGACTCTGTGGTGTGGCTCTTTTCTGCCATGGCCTGCCTCCCCTGCCTGCAAATTTCAGCCGCAGAACTTCCAGACAACAGCAGTGCCCCTAAACCGGGTGATTGGACTTGGCGGTGTGGCTCTTTTCTGCTGTAGTCCGCCTCCCCTGCCAGCAAGTTTCGGCCGTAGAACTTCCAGACAACAGCAGCGCCCCTGAACCGGGTTCTTGAACTCAGTGGTGCAGCTCTTTTCAGCTATACCCGCCTCCCCCGCCAGCAAGTTTTGGCTACAGAACTTCCAGACAACAGGTACAGCCATAATCTAAGGCGTAAACTTTTCATTTTCTGATGCCTCCATTCTGATCCAGCCTGATTGGACGTTTGCGGTAACAGGGCTCAGTCGATTGGCTCGCCCACGATCCTCAGTGTCTGCTGCTAGTTCAACTGTTTCTCGGCTCCAACGCTGCAATACTGCAGACTGAATTATCTATCTCTCTCAGCATTTTTAGGGTTGCCACCTATCCATTTTTTTACCGGATAATCTGTTTTTAAGGGGTCCTTATCCGGTCATCCGGTTTTGGTTACATGCAGTCCGGTTTTTGGGCCATTTTGAGTGCTCATATACTCTTAAAACTGATGTATCAAATCATTCACTGTTTTGGTTGCATTACATGTCCAGGTTACAAAGAAGTTCTGCTGTCACAGTCATTCAGATCTGCCTTTGTTTGTAAAACCAGACTGTCTGAGAGGTGTAAAGTATGGCCATTAAGATCATTAGCAGTAAATTAACCTATTCTTTTCCACTCTGAATTTTAAGTATGGACTTACTGCTATGACAGGAAACAGTTTTTACACCTTTATGTACGCTCGTGTTTCTTTTTGTTTGTTCTATATTATGGTATGTTTTAAACCCATTTTTGTTAAATTAATAATGTAACTTTTATTGCTTTTATCACTACATTTGCTTTAATTTTTTGTATTACCTGAACATTCCATGATATTAGCTACACTTTGACAGGTCATTCAGATAAACAGCATGGAAATGGTGTATCTGAAAGTGTGAAATGTCTTAGAAATATGAAAAGAAACAGCAGTAGCTGTTGAGGTAAAGGGCAACACAGGGCAGTATTAAGGGTACCACAAGCACTGATAATTAAGTTATCAAAAATTGGTCAAAGAGTCAGAATACATGGCTGACATGGAAAGGAAAATGGGAGAGTGTTTACCCGAGGGCTGAGCAATAAGCTGTGGCTGAGCTTGGCACATCCAGCAGACCTGAGTTTGATTCCCACAATCTCCACTTACTGTAAATACTGTGTGGCCCTGAGCAAGTCACTTAACCTTCCTGTGCTCCTGGGACACTCCGTAAAATGGGCTATGTGGCCTATGGGAGGTAATCTGGTTGCCAAAGAATAAAAATAAATAACTGAATAAATAAATCAAATAAATAACAGTATAAAAATAATTTCCTATCACAAGTAATGTCTTTTCCAACAATACAAATGGCTTTGGAGGCGGAGTGATATACTCGCCAGTCATAAATTGGGGTAGAGCCAGAGGCAGAGTTTGGAGTGTGGTTTCGGATCTGGTTTTTACCTCATCCAAAGGTGGTAACCCTAATTTCTCTCCTATATTTTATATTTTGCCTGCTTTTAAACTGTTTATAATTCGAAAAGTTTTACATTTAATCTTAACAGTGTTTATGCTGTAATTACTGTGCTATTTTGCTATGGTTGCTGTAGAGTTACTGTGCTAGCACTGTGTATATTTGCCAAGTATTATTTTGTTTACTTCCTACCCTGTTTTGTTCTCACTGCCCTCCTTTGCTCTGTCACTACCCTTCTGCCTCTCCTAATCCTCCTACTGGTGCTTGGTGCTGACCCGCCCTGTTCCCCGATCCCTCTCTTCCATCACATTGATCCCCTCCCCGCTAACTTTAACATTGCATGATTAAGTGTAATCTTTCCCCTCCAAGTCTCTGATCCCCTGTTGCTCCTTGCTGCCATTGAGCCCGGACCCCCTGATTTAGCTATTATTCCTCCCTTTGCCCTGTACAGTCTCTGCTACCTCTGCCCCTCGCTTCTCTGTTAAATTTAACTCCTCTCTCTTTTTCCTTTCCACAGCAGCGCCCCTGAACTGGGTGCTTGGACTCGGCAGTACGGCTCTTTTCTGCAGTAGCCTGTCTCCCCTGCCAGCAAGTTTCAACTACAGTACTTCCAGACAACAGGTACGGCCATAATCTAAGGCGCAGACTTTTTGTTTTCTGGCGTCACCATTCTGATCCAGCCTGATTGGACGTTTACTGTAACAGGGCCCAGCAGACTGGCTCACCCATGATCCTCAGTGCCTGCTGCTAGTTCAGCCATTTCTCGGCTCCAACGCTGCAATACTGCTGACTGAATTATCTGTCTCTCTCAGCATTTCTCTCCTATATTTTGTCCACACCACCTCCCTGCCCTAACACTCTTTAAATCCTTTGCGCCACTCAGCGCTCCCCTTGAGCCCTACCACCCAATCACACTCTGTCACATATTCGCCTCAACAAGGCAATTCTATTCCCTCCTCCATAAATGCTATACTTGTAATCCCCACAGATTTGCACTCCTAAGAAGGCATCCTCTGGATATTACTTATTTCCAACAATTATATTAATTAATCTTTATACAGTCAACCCTATCACTTTAACAAGTACTCCCCCCCCCCACACTAGCTGGGAGGTGTGCTCCCTAACATCTGTTTTCTCCCCTTAAAAAAGCCTAAACCTTCTCTTCTAGCCATGTCTCCTCCTACGTTACCGCTAACCCCTCTTAGGCTGTTTCTGACACTCCTCACTGCACCATGCCTCCCCCTCCTTACGCTCACTCCTGTGCTGCCTCCCATTGGGCCAATCCCTATCTCCCACCCATGACCTCTGTCCCTGTATTTAACCTCACAGTGACCCCTACCCAGTCCTCTCTACTTGGATGCACTATCCCTTCCAGCCCTGTGCCACCCTCCTTCCTAAGTCCTCTTTCCTCACCTTGATACATTTCCTAAAATTTCTACCTCCACTCTCCCACCCCCATACTCCTGCCTCTACTAGCTCTCAGTCCTGGTATAAGAGTGCTAAAATTCACCTCCTAATCATTGCACTCTTGCTGCTATCCTCAGGGGACAAAAACCCAAACCCTGGACCATGCCCTCAGATCCACTCCTCATCCACACCTATTACTGCTGACCCATCGCTATCTAACCCTGTTGCCCTACCCCGTAGATTAAAAATATTACAGCTAAATATTTGCAGTCTACTCCCTAAATTAGACCTTCTCCAACCACTAGCTGTCTTTCTTGCCCCGGACATTATTACTCTTTCTCTGAAACATGGTTAAATAGCAAAGTGAGCTCACCCCCTCTCTATTCCAGGATTCACTATATGCTGGCGAGAAAGAGCCACTAAGGGAGGTGTTGTGGCTATCTATGTCTCCTGAAATATCCAGTTCACCAAAATCCTTGCCACGTCTGTTTCTAAAGCATACAAGGTTCTCTTCTTAAAATTATCCCTCCCTTTCTCTGTACCTAGCTATAGTACTGGTGCCTACTGCCGCCCTGGTCTCCCACCCTCCTCCGTCTCTGAGCTCATTAGCTGTATAGTATCTCATTCTCCCTCAGGGGAAATATACATGATGGGTGACTTTAACCATAACTGGCTTTCCCCCACCCTCAAAAAGCTTCAAAGTGACATCAACGCCCAAAACCTGTCCCAACTCATTCTTGAGCCAACCCGTATGAATCCGAAACAGAAATCACTCCCTAATTGACTGGGTCCTCACCTCCCACCCCATAGAGTTGTCAAATCTGTACTACTATCTGACGCCCTGCGATCACCACATGACCTATATTTACGCTTAAAATTCTTAGACCTAAGGCCCCCGAAAACTGTACAATTCTGTTTGTTTAAGTCACTTAATCTCGCCCCACTTCTACAAGAACTGGGCCAGATAATCTTGGAACCCATTGCCTTGTTCTCTACCATTGATGATGCTTACGGCTATTTCCAGGGTAAATTTTTGGAGTGTTGGAATAAACATGCCCCTTTGCCACATTCCAGAGCCAGGGGAAACCACCTCCCCTCGATCACCCCTGAATACCAAAGAGCTCAGGATCAGGCCTGCGAAATGTACAAAGCCACTAATCTACCACACAACTATGACATCTACCACTCACTGTGCAATAAGTGCACTAAAGCCACTCACTTAGCAAAATCTGGCTACTTCTGCTCAACATTCCAGACCAATATTAATAGACCTTCCAAATTCCGAAAAGTGATCCACTCTCTTTTCTTCCCCCCACCCCTCTCCTTAGCATTAACAACACCCAGGTTGCCGAGCATCTTAATGTTGCCACCAAATTAAATTAATATTTTACATCCTGTGCCTTGGCCTTCCTCTCCTCCTTACCGCCTCCAATAACATCTGACTCCCCTTCCTCTTGCAACCATCTGGCCGTGCAATATTCCTTCTCTTTCTCTAATATCTCACCCTCAGACACTTTGCAAGCACTTTTTGCTATTAACCCCTCTAAAGGCAGCTCGCCTGATGGTCTTGATCATAAGTTACTGTACCTATTGGCTCCAGCCATCTCAACTCCTCTATCATTACTCCTCAACTTCTCCTTCGCTACAGCTACCATTCCTTCTGTATGGAAACATGTCACTGTACTCCCACTGCCCAAGGGTGGCGACCCCTCCATTTCTTCTAACTATCGACCCATATCTCTTCTATCTACCCTTGCTAAGCTACAGGAGCACTTGGTCCTATCTCAACTCACCTCTTACTTTTATGACTCTAATTTCTTCACTCTGTTCCAATCTGGCTTCCAGAAGAACCATTCCACCACCATCTCCCTGGTTAGGCTCACTGACTCCATCCTCTCTGGGATGGACAGTGGCCAAATCACTTCTGCCATTTTCGTCGACCTAGCTGAGTTTTCAACACCATCTCCATCCCCTATTCCTAGATGCCGTCTCCTCGGCTGGCCTAAATGAATCTGCTACTAACTGGTTCAAGGCCTACCTAGTTGGCTGGACCCAGCTGGTCAGAATTGCAGACTCTACTTCCCCACCTCTCTTCATCAACACTGGCATACCCCAGGAGTCTGTACTGGGTAATATCTTATTTTCCATATTCCATATTCCTAAATGACCTTCCCTCAGCCTGCTCATCGGCTTCTATCCATAGGTATGCCGATGATACGGTCATCTTCACATCTGGCCAGTCCTCTATTGATGTAGAATCCAGGTTACATCTCGACTTTGGTAGTGTTCAGTGCTGGTTCAGGTCCCATCAACTCTCCCTCAATGCCAAGAAGACCGTCTTCATGACCTTCGGCACCAGACAGAGACTCTCTAGGCTCACCTCACTGCCCTCCATCCACACCCTTGACGGGACAATCACTGAGGACACCTAAACCTTTAGGTACCTGGGAGTTTGGCTTGACTGACACCTCAACTTCTCTGGACATGTGGATGCCATCCTGAAGAAGCTACGCCCCAAGCTTGGCACATTATATAAGAACTGTAGTTGTCTCCCACTATTGGTTAGGCGCAAATGTGTCCAGAAGATGATCCTACCTATTTTTGACTACTGTGATGTAGTCTACAGTGCTGCTCCCAAGTCTTCCCTTGCCAGATTAGACATCCTTTTATTTATTTTTTTATTTATTTATTTAAGAATCAGTTTACAACCTTTGAGCCAGAGGCTCGTTTACAAAGGTACTTCGTCACATAAAGACATACATGCGTTTCAGTTACATAGCACAGATTTGCCAAAAATCAGTAGGCATTCACCAGAGGTGCCACGTCACATTGTGGTCAGACAGATACAATTGGGTACAGGGTACATGTAATCGATAGCAGGTATTAAACAAGTTGGTATCAAGTGAGCAATTCTGGTAGATAAACATTGAAACAGCTGGCACTGGCCAGGTTAAACCTAGGCAAGGTGGACATGGAAGTGGTGTAGGGATGGTTGGGTGGAGAGCTGCCCGGGGCATTGTCAGGAGAGAAAATAAAGAGGTGGAGGCTATGTTCAGAGACAGGAGCAGATTCACAGTGCTGAAGATGTGGTTCCGAGTGCGGTTTTGAATGTGGAGATGGTGATGGCATTGGTGATGGTGGCAGGAGAGCAAACCAGGTTGGGGCTCTATAGCTGAAGGACCTCTGGCCACGGCTGGTTCTTGTTCTGGGGACCTTTAGAGTGGTCTTGTAGGAAGACCGTGTTGCAATGGTGGAAGGGCTCTGGTGGATGGATGCTGTTACCCCAGGGGGGGAGAGCCCAAGTAGGGTTTTTTTGGTGAGGAGACAGGTCTGGTATCGGAGCCGTTTTCAACTCTTTCTGCCGCTTCGCTCTTAACTCCCCCTCCTTCACTCATCACTGTAACCTCTACCACTCTCTGTCCCTTACTTCTCTAGAAAATCACTGTCTTCTCCACTGTGCCAAATTTGTATAAAAATTTTCATTTGGGACTCTCACCCCCTTACCTCTCTACCTTACTGTCTACGCTACCGCCACTGGACCATTGCCTTAGATCATAGGATTCTCGCCTATTGGTAATTATTTGTCGCTCGACCATGGTAGGCCAGTTGGCCTTCTCAAATCTCTTCCCTAAGCTATGGAATGCCCTCCCCTCCCAAATTAATTTATCTTCCTTCCTCTGCTCCTTATCTTTAGCCCTAATTAACTTTCTCTCGGTAAACTGTACCTGCAGCTAATCCCACTGTATTTCCCTTCTCAGCTCAGTTCACCTGCACTATACTACCCCCCGATCATCTACCTTAGCTCCCTTGAATAAGTTGTTACCCCAATGGATTGCATCAACTGTCCCTTCAGGGTATCAACAAATGTACTTCACAAATGCACTTAATTGATTACTGCTTTATGTACAGTGCTTATGTCTCCATTCTCTGCACCCTAAGCAAGTTACTTGAGAAGGTGGTCTACAAACAGGTCAATGAGTACCTGGAAATGCACAACCTGCAAACAGACCAACAGCATGGTTTCAGAAAGAGACACAGCACTAACATGGCACTGATGAGCTTCATCACTGATGTACATGAAGCTCTGGACCAAACAAACTCCTTGGAGCATTCTTCATTGATCTAACAAAGGCGTTTGACCTATTCAACCACAAGCTGCTCCTAGGACAACTGGGTGGCCTAGGGTTTGACACACTGGCCCTAAAATGGCTTTCCATTTACCTCCGTGGCAGGACGCAAATGGTCTGGTGGAACGGTGCTAAATCAGATGAACGTCCAGTGTCAGACGGAGTTCCACAGGGTTCTATCCTAGGTCCTCTGTTATTTTCCTTATTCAGCAACAATGTTCCCCTACACTGTGGTAGAGCAAAGGTCACGCTTTACGCGGATAACACAGTACTGTACAGAACCAGCAAGGACTTGGAATTATTAAACTTGGAGCTGCAACAAGATTTCTCAATACTAGAAGACAGGTTCCAGGCAAACACGCTGGTCCTAAACAAAAAAAAGATCAAAGCCATGCTCTTTGGCCCCAAAAAGACTGGCCCAAGCCGGGCTAATCTTCTATCGCTCTGTACCTCAAATGGAACAGAGATCGAAGTGGTGAACAATATCAAGTATTTAGGAATGTTCATTGACCAGGAAATATTTTTCAGGAAACACATAGACCACCTAACAACAATAGTAAACCAAAAACTTTGACTCTTGTACAGACTAAGCTCCTACCTGACTAAAGAAACCAGGATTGCGGTCAGCAATGGGACTATCATTCCCATCCTGTTCTATGGTGCAACAATGCTTCAAGGACTGAGGGCAATGGAACATGCACGTCTGAGTATGCTGTACCACAGAATCAGCCGTTTCGCTGCTGGGGCGCAAAGAATGGAGCACCACTGTGATGTACTACAAGCGTTAAACTGGCCACCCCTTGAAGTGAGACTCGCCTATCCCTCCCTGTGCTTAGCTTTCAAATTGCAGCAACCTGATGCCCCACCGAGCCTGAGAAATCTACTAGCCCCAAAAACAAACAGGAGGGAGCTCAGGTCGACTGAACACAAGCTGCTAGAACCCCCAAGAGCCAGATCAACTATGGGACAATGGTCACCTAGAATAACCCTCCCCAAACTCTGGAACAATCTCCCGAGAGAGAGCTCCAGGACTGCACCTCTCTTGAGGGGTACAAGAAAGGGTTACAACTACACCTAAGCAGTGGGTCTCATTGCAGGTGCCGCAACCCATAAAGGCACCTCTGCTAAAACGGAATGCCTCACGTAAACACAGACAAAAAGGGAGAGAGGAAGAGTAAGGAAGGACATTATGTACTGAACTGCACTTACGTCTACTATCTACTCATGAATGTGTGTAACTAACAAGGTTGTTCATACATAAACTCGCCTATGTCAACTGTAGTAATGTCTATCTCTGTGACACGTATACATGATCAATGTACCATACACTGTAGTACAATCAAAAGCATTGGTTTTCTTTTCCCCTCTAGGTACATATAACTAATCCCGGGCCGCCCCTGAAAAAGGGACTGTTAAAGTCTCAGTGGGCCTACCCGGTTACCAAAATTAAAAAAAAAATAAATAAATAAAAATGTACAGCGCTTATGTAACTTTGGTATGATGGACTTTGTCTTGCTTCTCAACTTAAATTGTATTAATGCCTAATCTGGATGTGTGTACACTTGCTTATATGCAATACATAATGTAACCTGTTTGTTGCTGCTTCTCTCACATCACTGTTTAAACTGTATTAATATCATTTGGTTGTATTAATGTCATTTGGATGTATGTAGTACTAATTGTATGTACGCTTTTTCCCCATTTACCTTTCCCCCAGGACGTACCGTGAGACGAGCAACTTGTTGTTCAGTGTGTCCTTCCTGGTGAAACTTTTCAATAAATCTATCTATCTATCTATCTATCTATCTATCTATCTATCTATCTATCTATCTATCTATCTAGTTTTGTAACAGACTGTTAGTTTACTCCTTACTTCACACCTGAGCCTGCTTTTTGGATAGACTAGCTCACTTACTATAGGTGTCAAAACATTATGTTGCTTAATCTTAAAGGGGAACTACAGTCAAAATGTACAAAAGTATGTTGCACGCTGTTTGGATTTGTGTGTATAGTCTTAGGCAGGGATGTTCAAAACTGTTGTTACTTATTGTGGTGCAAACCACTGTTAGCAATCACAGATCTGTACCAGTCAATAAACAATGGTGTACTGGAACAATCAGGGCTGGATTAAGGCATAGAAAACATAGGCACAGGCCTGGGACCCCTGCTTGCCGGGGCCTCCTGGCAATCCCCAACATATATTTACTATACTAATTCTGGACCTCCCTTGTCTCCTTCGTATGATCTACCTTCTCCTTTCTCCCCCTCTCTAGTCTTCGCCCTCTGCTAGACTACTCTTAGCCACTTGCACTAACCTGGTTCATCTCCTATTCTTGCAGGCAAATGTTACTAACTGCTGTTGCTGCATTTTCTGTAAAATAATCCATATGTATTTGCTCTTGTACATTCAATGTATATTACTCAATGTTAATGTATGATATATTGTATAAAAGTGTGCCTTGATATGAATGTACATTCTCTGTAAATATTTTTATGCTGTATGGATATGCACTTCTCCCTCTACCCTCTGTGGGAGATGCATTTTTTTTGTAAAAGACTGGGTCACTGAGTCATCTGAGCAAGGCAGGGGCTGAACTGTCTCATGATTCTCGCCTCCCTGATTAGGTGTTAAGTACAGCTGCCAGCTTCGGGGGCCCTGGCTAGGCTGACCTTTAAGGTGTGAACAGGCCCATTTCCTTTGCTTGGTCTCCCATCCCCACTTAGAATCAAGTCATATTCTTAAATATAAAAGATTAACAGTGCAATTCGGTGTGTATGCTTTATATTTAATCTCACTTCTAAAACTAAGAAATCTATAGTGCGTTTCAATGGTGCAATTTAAAATCATACTTTTTTTTTTTATTAATTCCTTCATCTCACTCATGTTGAAGTTTTGACCTTGATATAGCTCCGGTTTCAGGGTGAACAAATGAATTTATTTCCAGATTCCCATCAGTAAATCTTGCCATTTATTGATCCTGGCTTACGAATCAATAACAGAAATGTTTGATCTCGGGAATGATTCTTTCCAACAATCGCTCACTTTGCAGTAAAATCGCTAAAGTTCATGACTCCTCTAACAAGCCACCAGCTTATCTCCTGCACCACCCAGGACCTAGCCTCTTTTAGAGATGGGTCCCTACCTTACCCAACAAAACTCCCACATCCTGGTTCACACTACGTGACAGAACAAAATGATAACACCCAAACTGTGAGCACACATGTGTGTGTTGGGGGGGCCTTTGGAGAGGTGTAAATCATGATATTTCACACCCCAAAAATAATTTTTACCAGGACGATTAATTATTATTTTCTCTAAATGACCAAAACTCAGACTACTGTTATTTTTCCATACTGATATTATTAGTTTTATTAATTCTGAAGCATTTAATTAGGTTTTTTATGTTTTATGCCATTTTTTAGGGACAGTAAAAAAATGTTTTCCACGCTTCAGTAATTCTGATATGCAATGGTCAAGGGATGTGGTCTCAGCAAAGGGCCACACTTGTAGTGAAGTGGAATGGTTGTGATGAGGGGGGCCCCAGATTTCTCTAGGGCCTAGGGCCCAGGTTTCCTTCATCTGGCCCTGGGAACAATTGTAAACTGGTATAGCGTTTGCAAAATTTGCACCAATATAGCAGGCAATCCTATCAGTCACAAATGCAACTGCAAAAGCTGCCACACTGTACTCCACAAAGTCCGCGTTGTGACTGCCGAAGAACACCACAAAACTACAATGAGAGCATGACTGGCATACCACAGGCAGTGCAACAAACCACACAACAATGTCCCAGAAAAGCACACAGAACCATAAAGGACCACAGACACAGGTACATATAAAGAAGGCACTTTACTGGTGCACAGAAACCAGCAACATAAAACATAACAGAATGGAAATTACTGGCACACTGGAGGGAGATTCAGGAGAGATCTGAGGAAGCAGTAGTTCTTCACTGAAAGAGTGGTGGAAGCATGCAACAGTCTTCCAGCGGAGGTGGTGGAGATGAAAACAGTGGTGGGGTTCAAGAATGTATCAGATAGGCGTAATGGGAATCTTAGTGGAAAGGAAGCGGGGGGAGAAAGAGCAGGAGATTAAGTACTGTAGGTTCTGCAATGACTCTGCAGGTAGGGAAAAACTGGTTAGACTGCATGGGTCAAGCTGTCCTTATCTGCTGCAAAGTCTATGTTTCTATCTTTCTACGAATACAAGAAACTAAAATAACTGGCGCCCCCCCATTAAACATACGAAACTAAACCTACTGGCTCGCTGCCAGTAAACAACATGAAAAATAGCTGGCTTAAAGAATAGCCAGGACTACTTAGGCAGTCCACAGAAATGGCCTGCTGGCTGGTGCCATCCCCTCAACACTGTGACCTGGCCACTGCTGTGGCTGACCCAGAGACTTTGATTGCACCCTCAACCATGCTGCAATCTCCTGCAGCATCTCTTTTGCTTCTCCTAGCAGTGGGCATATGCCCCTGACATGGTGGAAGGTCCGTCTCGCCAAGGGCAAGAGCGCCCCATCACCTGTCTGAACCTGCCATCATGGACCATCACCTGGAACACAAAAAGGAAATATCTGCACCAGAAGCCCTACAAGGAAAGACTTAAGGACCTTAATATCTATTCACTGGAGGAAAGAAGGGAGACGAGAAATATGATAGAGACTTTCAAGTACCTTAGGGAAATAAACAGGGTACAGGTGGAAAGCACATTTCAGAGAAAGCTCTGCATAAGAACAAGGGTGCATGATATGAGGCTGAAGGGTAGAAGGCTCAGGGGTAATGTTGGGAAGTATTTTTTCACTGAAAGGGCAATGGAGTCATGGAACAGTCTTCTAGCAGAAGTGGTGGGTGCGAAAACAATATGGGGGTTCAAGAGGGCATGAGATGGACATTAGGGTACCCTAGAGATGTGCAGAGCAAGAGAGTCACAGATCAAATAGGATCTGGGGCTGCAGCAGTGAGTAAGGATATGGGCAGACTAGGTGGGCCGTATGGTCCTTATCCGCTGATAGATTCTATGTTTCTATGTTTCTGTCACCAGCATGTGTGCCACACATGCCACAGGGACAGACCTGTGGCAGGTGACCGACAAGGTACAACCAACATATGTGCCACACAAGTCACGGGGATAGGCCTGTGGCAGGTGAGCTACAAGGTGCAACCAGCATGTGTGGCACACATGCTGCAGGGACAGGCCTGTGGCAGGTAAGCTACAAGATACAGCCAGCATGTGTGTCATGCATACCACAGGGACAGGCCTGTGGCAGGTTAGCAACAAGGTACAACTACCATGTGTGTCACCCATACCACAGAACAGGCCTTTGGCAGGTAAGTTACAAGGTACAACTACCATGTGTGCCACACATACCATAGAGACAGGCCTGTGGCAGGTGAGCTACAAGGTACAATCATCATGTGTGACACCCATACCACGGGGACAGACCTGTGGCAGGTGAGCTACAAAGTACAACCAGCATGTGTGCCACCCATACCACAGGGACAGGCCTGTGGCAGGGAGCAACAAGGTATAACCTGCATGTGTGCCACCCATACCACAGAGACAGGCCCTCAGCAGGTGAGCTACAAGGTACAACCTGCATGTTTCGATACATGCCACTGGGACAGGCCTGTGGCAGGTGAGCTACAAGATACAATTACCATGTGTGCCACACGTGCCGCAGGTACAGGTCTGTGGCAGGTGAGCTACAAGATACAAGTACCATGTGTGCCACACATGCCACAAGGACAGGCCTGTGGCAGGTGAGCTACAAGATACAACTACCATGTGTGCCACACATGCCACAGGGACATGCCTGTGGCAGGTGAGTTACAAAGTACACAACCAGAATGCGTGTCATCCATACCACAAGAATAGGCCTGTGGCAGGTGAGTTACAATGCCATGTGTGTCACCCATACCACAGGGACAGGCCTGTCATAGGTGAGTTACAAGGTACAACCAGCATGTGTGACTCTCATACCATACCACATAGACAGGTCTGAGGTAGGGAGCTTCAAGGTGCAACTACCATGTGTGCCACACATGCCACAGGAACAGGCCTGTGGCAGGTGAGCTACAAGGTATAACCTGCATATGTGCCACCTATACCACAGGGACAGGCCTGTGGCAGGTGAGCTACAGTTTACAACTACTATGTGTGCCACACATACTACAGGGACATGCCTGTGGCAGGTGAGCTACAGTATACAACTAGCATGTGTGCCACACATGCTACAGGGACAGGCCTGTGACAGGTGAGCTACAAGGTACAACCTGCATATGTGCCACCCATACCACAGGGACAGGCCTGTGGCAGGTGAGCTACAGTTTACAACTACTATGTGTGCCACACATGCTATAGGGACAGGCCTGTGGCAGGTGAGCTACAAGGTACAACCTGCTTTCATGCAACGCATGCTGCAGGGACAGGCCTGTGGCAGGTGAGCCACAAACTATTTCTAGCATGTGTGCTACACATGCCACTGGGGCATGCCTGTGGCAGGTGAGCTGCAAGGTACATCCAGCATGTATGCCACACATGCCACAGGGATAGGCCTGTGGCAGGTGAGCTACAAGGTACAACCAGCATTTATGCAGTGGCTCTGACTACCTGTAGAGCAGCTCACAATGCATGCACATAACAGCACACCTGTGCAGTGCAGAGTGGCAATTATGCAGATGCCGGCGGGGGCCAAGGAATGCACATTGCATGTCCTGGCAGTGACTGTGTGTGTAATAAAGACAGCACCCCCCCCCCCCACACATGGCTGTAATACTGTGCACAGCACAGTGTGTGATACCATGGGCTGTAACCCAATGTGGAGGTCACCAGGACTATAGACATAAGTGTCCAGAGGTCGCAGGGCACTGTGGCTATAGAGTACAGTATATTCATGTGCAGTGTTATGCTGTGAGACACATGCGATACAGGTGACAGTGCTGAGGCACAGGGGGGTTGGAAGTAGCTGACAGTTGGTACATGGACATGCACCTACCAGAGTGCGACAACGATAGTGTACTGTGAACCACAATGTGCAGGCCACCGGTCATGTACAGGGGCAACAGCTGTAGGGTATGATGGAGAGTTGTCACACTTGGATTCACACTGTATAGTAACATACCCAAGTCACACACTGCATACCAGCTAGCACACCACCAAACATGGTAGGGGCACACAGGCAGTGCAGAATACACAGTGGTAGTTATCTAAACTGACTACCCCGAGGCAATGCTGATGTAGTCAGATTAGGCACTTCCATGTTGCTTGCACATGGTTGTGCGAGATCAGAAAGGTGCATGTTTGCAGAAAATGCCTAATGGTGTAACTAGCAATATCCCTGATGCCACCAAGGCATGCGGCTGGCCAGACCATATGTCTGCAGAAAATCTGGTACAGCTGTCATTAGCAATCGCTAATACCTTAGTGACAGTTGCAAACAGCCATATACTGGGAGGTAACATGAACATGGACCTACTCTAACATTCAAGGTGCAAAATGTAATTTGCATGTCATTATGCACTGAGTTCTTACTGTCTCATTATAACAGTGGACCTCTCCCAAGGGTCAAAATCCATGCAGAATACCATTGCAGTCCGGAGCAGCAGCAGCAGCACTTTGATGGAAAACTATTGGAAAAAGGTAAGTTGCAACAACACAACTAACATTTTAAAACCTCTCCCACAGGTGCTATATGCAGTTCCGTTACTAATGTGTGTTATGCTTATGTGTTGCAGAATGTCATCATCCACAAAGCGCAGTGACGGAGACAGGCTGCACAAATGTAGGTTTAGCACCAGGGAACTGCAGGTAACCAGCTATTGCAGCCATTACAGTAGTGTACAGCACTATTGATTTCTAGTTGTAGCTGCGTGAGTTTGTTTAACCAGGACAGGGCTCAGTTGCCTGATGCTCATTTACTAGGGGGTCCTGGGTTAGCCAGCAGTGCATTGTACAGATGGCAACATCTGTCTTTCCTGACATGTGTTACTGTCTGTGGTAACAGGGTAAGGCCCAATAGGCAATCTGTAGTCAGGGGAAGCATGGGAGCACTGGGGTGGTTATGTGACCCGCTCAGGGTCACATGGGAGCACTGGGGTGGTTATGTGACCCGCTCAGGGTCACAGAGTATGCAAGTGAATGTTTTGTCAGACTCAGGTATGCTCATCATCCACAGCTCTAATCTAACCCATTGTCTATAGTGCCAGACTACATTATAAAGATTATTTGTACACAGACCACACTCAGAAATCCCAAGCACATACAGAGCTGTCTACCAGGGTACTTGGTCGAAACATAGCTGACCACGATGCCGTCAGCAAGAACAGCGTTGCAAAAATGCCATCATTTTTATTTTTGCTGGGGATCCGCCCCCAGCGTCCCTCACCCCCGGACTTAAAGATTCTCATTCTGGGGGGCGCGGATCATGGAGAAATTTAAAATTCATGGGGCCATGCAATACTGCTTCCACAGCCCCGTGTAAAAAAATACAAGTCCTGATTTTGCAAAAATGTAGGAGACCAGGATCAGAACCCTGTTCTCCACTGTCTCCCTGCCGAGCTGCTCTATGCCCCAACCCTCCACATCATGGGAGCAGTTTGACCAGTGACCCAAATCCTTCCATCCTTCTCTTCTGCTGGTACCATGGACTGCGGCCAGAGGAACACTTACAGCTTAGCACTGCACATCCCCTATCGCTGTCCGTGTTAGCCCTACAGGTACTAGCGCTCTCTTGACTGGTGCTATTCCTGTAACGTTACTCTAACCGGGTACTGTCTACCAGTAGTGCATGTCTGACAGACTGCAGATTGCATATGACCCCAGACATGGGTGTATGTATTGTGGGGAGTGTGGGAACACATGCCGTGGTGTATGGGTTGTGCAGGGAGGAGTGCTGTCCATCACAGCCTTCCACCACCACCACCTCCCTGTGTGCCACAGCCACCAGCAGGGTGACACACATGTGGCCCATGGCATACGTTCAGGTGCTGGCACTCCCTTATACCTCCATGTGTACTGCATCCTTCTACACTGCATATGTACATTCTGCACTGCAGAAGGCATGCAGGCCACTGTACAACATCATCAACATCTGGCTAGACGTGCCTGCTGCTACCCAGCATGTGTTAACAGACCCATGGTTGTGCATCCCCACATCATGCATGTTTCATGGGGGATCACAGCACTGTGCATGTGACTGAGTCCGGCCAGAACCTGTTCGGTCCTCAAGCTGTGCCCCACAACTGCACCTGTCAGCTGCACAGGATCACTGGGAGGGGCACATCCATTTATGGGGAGGGATGTACTCATAGCTTTCTTTTCTAAACAGGTGCTGGCACAGGACTACACTGCCCGGGTGGTCCAGTTCTGCAGAGGTGTCCCCTCCTGATGCAGGGCAGCAGCATAGAAGGAGGTAATGAAGGCAATCAACACTCAGTGTGGCTGGGGTCGCTCAGTTGAGGAGGTGAAGAAGTGATTCGTTGACATGTGAAGATGGGCCAAGGGGAAGCTAATAGAGGCATGGCAGGCACTACCGACCACTGACGGAGGCCTAATAACATAGACCACATCACCATAGCAGAGCAGCTTATGGATGGCACCCTGGGCTGCAATCAGGTAGAGGGTGGCATCAACACCATGCCCCCGGCAAGGGCACTTTATTTACTTTTGTGTCTTCCCCTGTGTGCTGCCTATCCCCATGTCAGGTCTCCCCCATGCCAAGTGAGCTCCAGCAGGAACCAGTGCTGGGACATGGGGTGTGTCTGGGTGTGTCTCACCCAGGCCTGCTTGCCTTTTGAAGTGCCCTGAACAGGTCTTCTGCATCAATGTGTTTGTCTGTGACCGGATACTGCCTGCTTTTTGCAGGCGTTATGTTTGCAATCGCACGCAAATGCTTTGTGGAGGCAATATGCCTTGAATGTGTGCCTGCACCTCACATGCATGGCAAAGGCCCTCATTTGCATGTTGATTGCATGTGGTACTATTAACAATTGCTACCATTTCTGTGATCACTATTCTCGCAGGTCCAATATGGCTCAAGAACCGCTAAATGATCACAATTGCATTTTAATGATTGTTAATCGCATTGACGATTCACAAAACATTCAGATCCTCCACCCTATGTGTTCTTTCCTTTGTGTGCTGTTAGGAGTTTTTTCTAAATTCAGCTACTTGTTTTATGGCCCCTGGGGATCTTCATGTATGCAAGTAATAAGGCATGATGGGGTGTTGCTTGTGCTACCGCAACTGTATGTCCAGGGGCATAGTAAGGCACGAAAGTGTCTTCAGCCCCGGAAGTGTGATTGTGGCAGCACAACCAACATCCCGGAGTGTCTTATTGTGCTTATAAAATGGGTTTTGTGTTACAAACTGAGAAAATGAAAACTAAACATAGAAACATAAAAACATAAAAGTTGACGGCAGATAAGGCCCGTCTGGCCCACTCAGTCTGCTCATTTCGCTTACATATTTCAAACCACAGATCCTAGTTGATCTGCAGCTCACCCTTTCTTTCCTGTCCCTAGGGCACCCTTATATCTATAGAAACATAGAAACATATAATTTGATGGCAGATAAGAACCACTTGGCCCACCTAGTCTGCCCATTTCCCTACCTAATGGATAAGCTGCAGATCCTAGTTAACCAGCAGCCTACTTCCTCCTACCCCCCACTAGAATTGCCTTATGTCTGTCCCATGCATTCTTGAATTCCCCCACTGTTTTTGACTCTACGACCTCCTCAGGAAGGCCATTCCATGCATCTACAACCCTCACTGTGAATAAATATTTCCTCACATTACCCCTGAGCCATCCCCCCTCTATCTTCAAATTGTGCCCCCTTGTTCTTGCACATCTCTTTTTCTGAAAGATGCTACCCTCTTGGACTGTTGATTCCCTTGAGGCATTTGAACGTTTCTATCATGTCCCCCCTCTCCCTCCTTTCCTCGAGGCTATACATATTAAGCTCCTTCAGTCTTTCTTCATATGTCTTCTGGTGCAGACCCATGCATTCTTGAATTCCCTAACTGTTTTTGCCCCATCATCTTCTCTGAGAGGCCGTTCCAAGCATCCACCACTCTTTCAGTGAAAAAGTACTTCCTCATATTACCCTTGAACCTCCCCCCAACTTTATTTCGTGCCCCCTTGTTCTTGCACATCTTCTTTTTTGAAAGATGATACTCTCCTGTACCTTGTTTATACCCCTGAGGTGCTTGAACGTTTCTATCATGTCCCCCCTCTGAACCTTAAAAATGTTTAAAAATCAGTAGTTTTGTGTGAAATAGTGCCTCCACAGATGGGCTATCATGACAGGGTGCTAGTCTAAGTTATACTGTGTGATCCACTCAAAACTACAGTGTATGTGCTTTTTATGTGAACTGTCTCTTTAAGTCACCCCCTCCCTCTAATTCTGTTCCACTTTTTTCTTTAAACTGAAAAAAAAACAAACCCTTTCATATCGTTTTATTTTGTGGTCTTGGATTGGAAATGATTGGTTTCAGGTGTTTTAATTGAAAGACTAAACTGCAGTGTCAGTGGCTCAACAGGTTGCACACTTGCTTCTGAGGCCAGATGATCAGAAGGCTGAGAATTCTATCCCCACACCAGGCACTTGGGTTAAATCCCAATATTGACATTGTAGCGCAGCATGAGATGCTGTCTTTTGGATGAGTCGTTAAACCAAGGTCCCATTTGCCTGTTCTGCTGGTAGTTCAGCTGGATGTTAAAGATCCCATGGCACTTCTCGAAAAGTGTAGGGGGTGTCCTGGCCAAATTTCCCTAATTCACTAAAAATACCACCAACAGATTAATCTGGCTCAATGTCAGTTGGCATCCATCTGTACCCCCTTCCCCTGAGACAAGGCTGAAAATAGGCAGAATTGTCTAGTCCTCCTTTCCCAGTCAACAAAAATTAAAATAAAAAAAAAAGAGACTGAGTGGACCAAGCGAGGTAGTAAAATGAATGAAAGTGAACCCAGGATTAGGGATTGGAGTGTCTACTGTAGGAGGTGCACACTGATATTTGTAGTCATTGAGCCACATTGGTACTGGGACTTTTTCATACCCAGTGATTGTGCTGTCTCAGTCCAGGAGGGTAGAAACACATTTCATCCAATCCAGATGCAGGATTCCTAGTTCTCATTTTATAAGAATATTTTATTGCCAGTCCTTTTCCTACAGTGCCTCCTGTCCCGCGTGACAGTAGTGCATTTGAGACCATTGATTCAGTGAGTGCCTGCATGCTCTTCGCTCTGTAGCAGCACTGTGCTGATAGGAGCCTCTTAGTCTGGCTTCAAATAGATAACTCTTTCTAATCCAATCATTTTAAAGCTTTTATTTTCATCACACCACAGACAGCCATAAGAAAGCACACACATCACCACAGGTCATCAGTGCTAGAATTAACGAAGCCTCTAGCTTTTGCCTTAAAGAATAGCCCACTCAACTATCCCTCAGGTGTTTTCTAACCTGTGAATGTAGCCCTTATTAGTGCTCACTGGATAAGCAGAGGCACTTAAAATCACAGTACTCCTGCTGGGTACCTGGTTAGATTAGCGCTACATTAATAACACCAGTCTACAGAATGCTAGTCCCTATAGCACTACCGTGGACAGTGAGCAGGGATGTACAGCTCTTGCTATATGTGCTCCCCTGGTCGCTGCCCGTGGTGCTGTCACAGGACAAGGGCAGCAGGATAGGAGGGACTGGCTGAGCTGCTCCTGTGGCATGGAGGGCTGGGGCAAGAAGCAACTCACCTAAAAGACAGTGGAAACCTAGGTTCTAATCCTGGTCTCCTACCATTTTAGCACAATCGGGACTGGTATTTTTTTACAAGGGGCCATGTAAACAGTTTTCATGGCCTACAAATTAATTGCCCCATGATCCACTCTCCCTGGGTGAGAATCCTTAAGTCTAAGGGTGCTGGGCAGAATCCCCCGAGTCAGGGGGCAGAGTCCTTGCAAAATAAAATGACGGCATTTTTGCCGTGCTGTTGTTGTATACGACATTCTTGTCGGCTATGTTATGACCCAGTGCCCTACTGCTGTACACTGAACAGTAAACCATCCCTTACTGAATTAATGGTCTCAGATGCATCACTGTCACATGGGGCAGGAGGCACTGTGGGAAAAGGAAAGGCAATGAAACATATAGGCATGGAGATCCCCAGCGGCCATAAAACAAGTAGGCAAATGTAGAAAAAATTATTCTTTTTTTGTAGTTGATTATCCACTATCACCCTGAACAGCTTCCTTCTGACAGTGAAACCCAGCCCCATCACCCACCATCCTGGGCATTACCCCAACTACTGACGTACCACTATGGGTAAGTGGGTGCCATGGGTGGTGTACTGGAGCCTGCGGGGTCACTAGCCATCATCCTGTTGCTGTTTCTCCCTGTCACCGAGGTCAGAAATGTCATGGGAATATGGCAACAAAATGCCATACATGCTCAGGAGCCTGCCCCCAGTCCTCTGAGAAGCGTCCACTGATGCTATTCCACCCAGTCTTCACTGAGTGGCTGGCAAGCAGCAGTTCTCTGTGCCCTCCCTCCCCAAAGAAGGAGCGCTGTCTATAGGCACTCAATTCTCCTTCCCCTGCCTGACCCCTGAGTGACCATGGTCAGTTTCTGACCCTGGGTCATCAGTGTGATGGGTGTTGCTGCACTCATGCCTCCCTCCACTGCACCACTGGGCCAGCTAAACAAACTCTTAACAGCAAACAAAGGAAAGAACACACTAGCATTACACACACACACACACACACACACACACACACACACATATATCAAATCACTCTGCACAGCATATTGCTTTGTAAATTTTGACTGTAGTTCTCCGTTAATTGAAAATGTCCACCACAGAGAAAAATAATTCATTCTGTCTGACTTGTGGAGCATCAGGAGCCCAATTCTTAATCATAAGGGTCACGCAGTAAATTGTTATAATACAGTTTACCGCCTGTCACTCGCCTACAACACACCTTACGTATTACATGCTCCAAAGGGGTCAGAGAGCCTTTCAAGGCTGTTACAACTGTGGTAGGGCTACCACTTGTAATGCTGGTTTGGGAATGAGCTTGGGTAGTAGGGGCCGGCCAGGGGGAGGAGGATCGAGCATCCCAGGAGACACTCCCCTTCTCTGGGGGGGGATGAGGGGCGTCACCTGTAGATGTACAGACAGCAGAGTGTATGGGGCACACGGAAGGGGGGGATGCACCATCCTGCATACAGTGTGAGCTTGCCAATGCATGCTCATGTTGGAAACTACATCACAATGCCAGCATCCCTACAGGGCTCTGGGACACGTGGCACAGAACAACAATGGGGGAAACTAATAAATAGGAAAAACCCTCCTCCACCTGCAGCTCCATGAAGTCTGGTGCATCCAGACTGAAGGCAGGTAAATCTGCCAAGCCAGAGTGGAGGAGGAGCAGAAACAATGAATGAAAAAAAGAGAGAACCCTTCTGTGCCAGCACATATCAAAGTGCTTTGGTGCAAGCATCACCACTTTTGGATGAGGGCAAAACTGGATACTAAAGCACACCCCAAACTCAACCCCTATCTTCACCCCTTTTCAGAAATTCCAGTTACGTAAGAACTTACCATAACAGTAGATCTTTGAGAGGATCTCTTGCAGCAGGCCACACCGGTAGGACTAAGCCACCAGGCACTAAGACCACATGGAAACTTTCTATCTAGCAGTCTACCAGAGGGAGACACCCACCCTTGACGTCATCCTCTGACATCAGCCTAGCCTATAAGAGTGGGCATAGCCTCCTCAGTTCTCCCACCGGAGACCAAAAGCAAGAGCCCGTTAGGGGAACCAAGGAGGAATCCGTGGTAACCTTAAAGAAGATAAGAGAAGAAGCAGAAGGCTCTCTGCTATGAAAATGGAGAGCTAGACAGAAGGCCCGAAAGCCACGAAAGAGGAAAAAAGGAGGGGGGGGAGGGAAAACATGACCTGCTGCAAGAGATCTTCTCAAAGATCTACTATTACAGTAAGTTCTTATGGAACTGTACTATCTGACTTCGAGGGAATTTCTTGCAGCAGGCCACTCCAGTGGGACGAGTCCCAAGCAGTTCTGGCAACAACTGTCAGACAATTCAGGTGGCAGGCTGTACTGACCTAAGAGAGAAGGCCTTGTAGAACAGCCAGACTGAAATTGGCCCTACGCCTAGAGGCAATGTCCTGACTGTAATGTTTGGTAAAAGTATGGATGGTGTTCCAAGGGGCAGCAGCAGCACAGATCTCCACCGTCAAAGCATTTCTGAAGCAGGCAACTGAAGTGGCCATGCCCTTGGATGAATGGCCACAAACTTTACCAGGAAGTTCCTTCCCATACTTCCTGTAACAGAAAACAATGCAATTAGCTAACCATTTGATTAAACACTGTTTGGACATCAGAACGCCCTCTTTCCCAGGGTGAAGGAAACAAATAATTGAGAGGACTTCCTATAGTCCTTTGTCCGGTGTGGATCTCAAAATTCTGTGCACATCCAAAGTATGGAGTATTGTTTACCTGGATTAGCATGCTCTGGAAAATAATCAGGCAGGAGAATGGATTGACTAAACGTAAACTCAGACACCACCTTAGGAAGAAACTTAGGATTGGTATGCAATACAGCCTGTCTTTGTGCAAAATCAAATAGGGTTGCTCACACACGAGCGCCTGAAGCTCGGACATCCTTTGAGCAGAAGCAATAGCAACTAAAAATAACGCTTTCCATGACAGGTAGCGTAGCTCACAACTCACAGTCAGTTCAAACGGAGGCAGGGTGAATTTTCCTAATATAAAATTTAAGTCCCAAGCTGGGACAGTATAGCAGATTGGAGGCTTCAAGTGCAAAATGCCTCTCAAAAATTTGCGAGACACATCAAATTGAGTCACAGTGTGTCCATCGACAGGCACATGGCAAGCAGAGATGGCTGAGAGATGTACCTTAGTGGAGGAGTACTTGAAACCGGAGTCTGAGTGGGAGAGCAAGTACTCCAAGATCTGATTCACCAGACAGGTGAAAGGGTTTAAGTGGTGCTATGCAGCCCATATAGCAAAACGCTTCCACTTCATGGAATACGTGGCCCTAGTGGAAGGCTTCCTCGCCACCACCAGAACATCCACCACTCTAGAGGACACTCCAACCTCGCAATGGCTACATCATCAGGAGCCAAGCATGAAAATGGGGAGATCTGAGTTCTGGATGGACCAGGGTGCCCTGTTCCTGGGAGAGAAAGCCTGTGCACATGGGCAGGGGCACTGGAGGTTCCACTGCCAGCTGCTGTAGCAAGGGGAACCAGATCTGATGAGGCCAGAGGGGGGCGATTAAGATCATAGCTGCCCCTTCCATCTGGAGTTTGATCAGAACCCTCTGAAGGAGCCAGAAGGGAAGGAAGGCATACAGAAATCTCCCTTTCCAAGAGAGGGACAATGCTTCTTGTCAGAAAACTCCAGGTCCTGGAGTGAGTGAGCAGAAAAGCATCAGTTTTGCATTGAGTGGGGATGCAAAAAGGTCCAACTCTGGATGATCCTACCAGTAGAACAGATTTTCCACCACGGAGGTCAGGAGCTCCCACTCATGAGTTTGTGACAGAGAAGAGCTTAGACTGTCTGCCAGGGCATTTTGGTTGCCGGGAACATGGACAGCTGAGAGTGCCAGGCCATGAGCTATAACCCAATACCACACCTTTATTGCTTCTCAGCACAGAGGGTATGAATGAGTCCCTCCCTGTTTGTTGATGTAATGAACCACTCTGGTGTTGTCTTACTGAATCTCTAGTGGCCCCGGGGAGCACTGGGTCTGGAAGGCCTGCAAGGCATACAGAACTGCTCGCATTTCCAAGACATTGATGTGGAGCTCCACCTCCACCTTGGACCATGATCCTTGAGTCTGATGAGCACGCAGGTGAGCCCCCAACCTAGACTTGAGACATCCATTGTGAGGATTTGCCGAGGTGGAGGAATGAAGAATGGCACCCCTCTTAAGAGGCTGATGGGCTCTAAAAACCACAACAGCACCTTCTTGATGGAATCTGAGACCAGGACTGGCTGTTCCAGGTTGTCTGTACGCTGGTCCCACAGTGTCCATCGAGAAATCCCCATATACAGCCTGGCTACATGGACCATAACAATGGCTGCAGCCATGAGCCCCAGGAGGTGCAGAAAGACCCGTGCTGAGTCACGCCAGCTGTAGTAGAGCTGACGGGTTTGATCCATCAGGCACTCCACTCTGTCTCGGAGTAAAAAGGCTATCCCCTGAGTTGTATCCATGACCGCCCTGAGTTACTAAAGTCATTGGCATGGGATCGGAAAAGACTTGGGCAGGTTTATTATGACCCTCACACCCTGGAATAGTCAGCAGGTATGAGCCAGGGTTGCAGCAAATGCTCCCTGGATGGTGATGCCAGCAGCCAGTGTTCCAGGTAAGGGAACATATAGGCCCCCTGTTGTCTGAGGGCAGTTTCCACCAATGCAAAGCACTTGGTGAACTCCTGGGGGGCTGAAGATAAGCCAAATGTCAGAGCCATGAACTGGAAATGGGATCCCTGAAAATGAAATCTGAGGAAGCGCCTGTGGAAGGCACATACCTTGATATGAAGATAGGTATCCTGCATGTCCAGGGAGCAAATCCAATCACCCTGGTGTAACAAGCAGTGGACCCTGCAGGGTGGCTATCCTGAACCTTTTATATTGGATAGACAGAATCAGCTCAATGAGGTCCAGAATGGTCCAGAGGTCCCCTGTATGTGTGTGGACAAAGAAGAAGTGTGAGTAAAACCTCTTTCCTTGCTGGGACTGTGGAATGAGATTTATGGCAGACTCTCCAACATTGAACAGATCAAAGTAGGTACACAATCCCCCATTTGCCAATGAGTCACTGCTGGATAGGATGGGGTTAAAACCCTTGAGTGATAAAACCTTTTATAAAAAATTGACCAGATCTGTACCCAGATAAACTTGAACAAGTCCAGGTGGAGTTGCTATACTGTCCAAGAAGTGACCTTAGTCACACACAGTCAGCCAGTGAGTTAGTAGGGGGCAGTTGGATTCTTCTAACCACTAGACACTGAGCAGAGGCTTAGAGACTCTTGCTCAAAGTGACAGCTAACTGATTAAATGTACCCCCCCCCACCAAGGCAGCCAGCAAAGTTGTTGACAGAACTGTGAAGCAACTATTTTGGAACACTCATAGACTGAGTAATAAATTGCATACCTTGTGACGTTGTGTTGGTTCTAACTCTGAGTCATTACACAGGGGCTAATCTCCACTTGCACTGCAGCACTTCATTGATGAGGGCTAATTGCCACAGCCTGTGATGTTTGCTGGGTGGGCAGGGGATCATCTGCAATATCAGCATCCGCTTCTGTCTCCACCCCAGGTCAGTTGAGAAGTCACCCGGGACTCAGGAGCCGGAGGCAGCCTGCAGCACTTCACTGATACATAGATACATGGATACATAGACAGTGTCGGCAGATAAGGGCCTATGGCCCACCCAGTCTGCCCATTTGAGCTTGTAAGTTTACTTTATGTTTTCCTAGAAGTCTGTTGCCCCTTAATCCTGACCTCCAGAATTCCTTTATGTCTATCCCAGGCATTCTTAAATCCTGTGATTGTTTCAGCCCCCACCACTTCCTCTGGCAGGGTGTTCCACTTGTCCATCACCCGTTCTGTGAAGAAATTCTTCCTCACGTTTCCTTTGAATCGTCCTCCCTCCAACTTCATCCCATGCCCTCTAGTCCTGGAACATCTTTTTTGCTTATAAATAGTGTATTCCTGCACCCTGTTCCTCCCTGTAAGGTACTTGCATGTCTCTATCATATTCTCTATCTCCTTCCTCTCCTCCAGGGAGTACATATTCTATTCCTTCAACCTGTCCTCATAGGACTCGTGATGCAATCCATGTACCATCTTTGTTGCCCTCCTCTGAACCTTCTCTACCCTGTCTATGTCCTTATGTAGGTATGGTCTCCAGAACTGTACACTGTACTCCAGGTGGGGCCTCACTAGTGTCTTGTATAGTGGAATTATGACCTCCCTTTTCCTGCTGGTGATGCCCCTGCCTATCATCCCAGCATCCTATTTGTTTTACCTGCTGCCTTGTCACAGTTTCCCTACCTTGAGGTCATCAGATGATAACCCCAAGATCCCTTTCCTGCTTGGTGCATGCTATATCCTCACCCCCAACTGATATATTTTTAAGAGGTTTTTGTGCCCCATATGCTTTATCTTGCACTTCTTTGCATTGAATTTCAACTGCCAACCCCTGACCATTCTTCAAGTTTCTACAGGTCCCTTCTCATTCTGTCTACACCCTCTGGTGTTTCTACTCTGTTACAGAGCTTTGTGTCATCAGCAAATAGGGAAATTCTGCCTTCTAGGTTCTGCGTAATGTCACTGATGAAGATGTTGAATAGGACTGGTCCCAGCACTGATCCCTGTGGTACCCCACTGGTCACTCTTCCCTCTGTGGAGTGACAGTCATTTACCACCACGCCCTGTGTCCTGCCGCCCAGCCAGTTACCTACCCACTGCACTACTGTCCTGCCCACATGCATATTCCCCAGTTTGTGTAATAGTCTTCTATGTGGCACAGTGTCAAAGGCCTTGCTGAAGTCCAGATAGGCCATGTCCACTGACCTCCTGATCCACCTCCTAGTCACCCAGTCAAAAAATTAAACGAGGTTGATCTGACATGACCTCCCCCGGTGAAACCATGCTGCCTTGGGTCCTGTAGTCCACTGAGAACCAGATGTTCCACCAATCTCTCCTTCAGTAGTACTCCCATGATCTTCCCCACTACCGAGGTGAGGCTGACTGGTCTGTAGTTCCCCGCTTCCTCTTTGTTCCTGCTTTTGTATAACGGGACTACATCTGCTGTCTTTGGGTACCTCCCCTGTTTCGAGTGATCAGCTAAACAGGATTGCCAGAGGTTCAGCCACCACCTCTCTTAGTTCTTTAAGGACCTTGGGGTGCACCCCATCTTGCCCCATTGCTTTATCAACTCTTATTAGTTCCAGTTCCTTCAGGACCCTTTCTCATGTAAATGAACATGTGTCCATTTCTGCATCATTCCCACCCCTTGTACTCCCTTCAGACCCATTACCCCCCTCTTCCTCAGTAAAGACTGAGCAGAAATACCTGTTCAATATGTCAGCTTTACTGTTGTCATCCTCCACACAGCCCCCATCCTCCCCTTTCAGTCTCACTGTCCTTCCCTTTGCCTTTCTTTTTTCACTTATGTACATGTAAAAGGTTTTGTCCCCTCTACCCACTGATTTTACAATATGCTCTTCTGTCTGAGCTTTGGCTTACCTTACTGTCCTCCCTGCCTCCTTTTGCTTCTCCTGGTGCTTCTCCCTATCCCCTTCTGCCTGTGTCTTTTTGTATTGCCTGAATGCAATCTTTTTGGCTTTCACTTTTTCCGCTACCTCCTTGGAAAATCATAATGACATCCTTTTCCTTTTCCCCTTGCTAACCTGCTTAATGCATAATTCTGTTGTTCTTGTAATCCCCATTTTAAATACTGCCCACTGTTCCTCAACCCCTGATTCCTGCCCCATTCCCCTTAATGCCTCTTTTAAGCATCTCCCAATTTTTCCCAAAGTCTGTCCCCCTAAAATCCAGGATACGTGTTTTTGTGTGGTTTGGTTCTGCTCCTTCTGTGATTTCAAACCACAATGACTGGTGGTCACTGTTACCCAGGTGCTCCCCCACAGTTACCACCCTCACACTGTCCCTGTATGTGAGCAGAAGGTCCAGTATTGCCTTCTGCCGAGTTGGTTCCATGACCAGTTGCTTGAGGAAGGCACCCTGAAGGGATTCCAGGATAAATCTGCTCCTAGTTGATGCTGCTGCTGGGATGCTCCAGTCCACGTCTGGAATATTGAGGTCTCTAACCAGCACTACCTCACCCTTGTCTGCCATCCTTTGGATGGCTAGCATCAGCTCCCTATTTTTCTTCCTCCTGAGCTGGTGGTCTATAGACCACACCTGTGTGGATGGCTGGCCCCATTTTCCTTTCCAGCTTAACCCACAGTATCTCTCCCCCATTTTGTTCCTCCTGGATCTCTGTGGCCCTTATGTAATTTTTCACATACAGTGCCACTCCTCCTCCCTTCCTACCTGCCCTGTCGCTTCTGAAAATGTTGTAGCCAGGTATGGCCATCTCCCAGTCATGGTTATCATTACACCAGGTTTCTGTGATGACCACAATGTCCAGGTCTGACTTCACCATGACAGCCTCCAGATCCTCCATCTTGATGGGGCTTGCCTGGCACTCTCACTGCTTGTGATGTTTGTTGGGCGGGCGGGTGGGATGATCTGCAATGCCCACATCCACGTGCATCTGACCACTGTTTCTCTCACGACCACCTGGTCAGCAATGAGAAGTCACCTGGTGGCAGGCAGGCCGTCCCGTCACCTGCAGAGATCAAGGAGTCCAGTCAATGTAGAGTGGTCAAGAAGTTGACAAGACAAACGCTCAGATGTGTATGAGAGTCTCACTGTGACTGACTCTTGCAGTGATATTATGCAGCCCTGTGTCTCACCGCACCACACCAAACTGTCCTCTCTCCTACTCACCACTGTACATGCATTCAGATAAGCCTCCCTGACATGTATGGCAAGCAGATCACAAAAAATATATGCATTTAATAAAGACTTGCCCAACCTACTCCCTTTTCATCCCCAACAGTACTGACAAAAATACTCCACATTTTTCCTGCTGTTTGCTAGTAAAAACTACTAGGTTTACAAAATGCTCAGTGGTTTCTGCTACTTCTGTATTGCAACATGTAGTATAGGCTGTGTAAGAGAGTTTGAATGCTTCCCATATTCAGGCCATATCCATTCCATTACCACTTTGACAAGTTCAGTATGCCTCTAGCAAGAATCTGGAAATCAGAATATCCACAGCAGTCTATTCAGCACAGTTTCAGAAGTATTGTTACACTCCACATTACCTGAATCCCCCTGACCCTCGTGGAAATGCAGCGGATAATTTACTGGCTTTCCAAAACTGATGCTGCAATTGCCACAACAATGCGCTCGCTTCACAGCGTTTGGCGGGCTGGAATTATCTATCTCTTGTCAGTGTCTCCCACGAAGATGTCAAGTGTCAGGGGAAAGGGCAAGGCTGCAGCACTGTCAGCTGCTTCTGGGGGGGGTCACACAGCATCGTCTAGTGCCCTCTGCTGGTGGCGCTAGACATGTCAAAAGATGTGGTTACCATGGGGACCGTTGGACGTGGCTCCCCACCCTTGGACTGTGCCGGCACTCAAGACAAAAGTAAAGAAATATAGATTTCAGGGAAAAATTATTTTGAAGGAGACAGCAATTTGGTACATGGTACAGTCTTGCCAGGATCCAGTACCAGTGTTAAAAATGCGGTACTGTACTGGCAAAAATGGTACAGTCGGAGGGTCTGTTATGGGCTTTTTGCAAAGCAGGGCCTGGATCTCTTCCCAGATCAGAGGAATGTGACCTGAAGTGTACGAGGATGGAACTGGTGATTTGTCCTGAGGCCACTCCAAAAGTTCCAGGGGAATGGCCATGCACTAGGAGCTGCAGCACCCAATTGCCTGACGTTATCTCTCATCACCTGTAGAGAAGGAAGGAGAAATGACCCCCTACACCCACCTCCTGTGTGTTTGTAGGAAGGGTGTCTGGCAAGGAGTCAGGAAGGGGTGGTAGTCGCAGCCAGGGCTGCAGGGCCTCCATGAGAGCTCTTGCTGGTGGAGAGGGTGGGGGGTGGGCAGGGAAGCAACCATCTCATGCCGCTTTCCCCTGAGGCTTAGCAGGCACTTGGATTTGTCTGTGGGTGGCCTGAGGAAAGACAGCCTCTGTCCAGATTTGGGGTGTGCATGATACATAGAATGGCTGGACCTCAGGGTGCATCCAGATGCCTGTAGTTGGGAGAGGACATCTTCAACATCTCTGACAAACAATTTGTACCCTCTAAAAGGGGTGTTCATTATGGGTAGCTGGACATCTTGGGCGAATCTAGACACCTGAAGCCAAGACTGCCAGCGCGTACATATGCTGGCAGCCATCACCCAGGCCAAAGCATCTACTGCATTGTAGGCCACCAAGAGCAAATGGGTACCAATGTCAGAGGCTGACTTAAGGGAACCCAGGGCTTGCTGCTTGATAGGATCATTTGGTAAGGACTGGACAGCATCCCTGGCTTGATTCCACATGGCATTTTGGTACTGCAGCATGTGCACCAAGTAACTGAGGGCACAGATCACCAGGGTGGCTGAGGTGAATGCCCGCTTGCCTAAAAGGTCCAACCGACATGACTCCTTTTTGAGTGCCAGGGAACTCAGATGCTTAGGCCATGTAGTGCAGTCATGAGTGATATTTATCACCATAATTCAGCCTGTGCCTGCTCCCCAAGAAACGGTTTCTCAACCAGGGTGTGGTACAGCCTATCGGCCTTTCTGGACGTGGCCAGGACCAAACTGGGCCGACACCAGATAGCCATGGTGGCATCCTCATAAGTATCTATGGGAGGAGGGACCACCAATGGAGGAATGTCCAGCTAGCAAAGGTAAGTAGTAAGCCAGCGCTACTCCGGGTCCTGCTTTGCTTTCTCAAACCCCATGGCCTTCTGAATATGTTGCATGATGGCCGTGAAGGTGGGGTCATCCAGTGGGGACTTGGGGACATATTTAGGGGTCCCTTACCCTTCAGAGGAGGCCATGGAGGGGGTAGATGAGCCACTGATATAGCTTTCATTTCCCTCATCATCCTGCTCGTCCTCTTCATCAGGCAGATGCAAGTCTGGATGATACTCCTCCCTCTCATCTGTGGGTTGCCGGGGTGGGGAGTGGGCCAGCCTAGGTGGCAGGGTCAGACATGGGGGCACTGGTGAGGACAGTCCCAGAGAGATCCCTGGGGAGGGGGAGGTGCCGGGTCCTGAGGAGGGGGAACCTGTGGCTGCATAAAGCCCCAGAGGGATGTAAGTAGATTTTGCAGATCTACTGTGACAGGCATCAGTCCAGCGGACACTGGATAAGGATAGACCAGTGTAGGCCCTGTGGGTGCTGGCTGGGGCTAAACAGGTGTAGGCCCTGTGGTCACTGGCTGAGGTTAGGCCAGTGTAGGCCATGTGGGCACCAGCTAGAGGTAGGCCAGCATAGGTCCGATGGGAGTTGGCTGAGGATAGGCAGATACAGGCTTGATGGGTGCTGGCTGAGGCAAAACCAGTTTGGGCCCAACAGGTGCCAATTGTGGCAAAGTCAATGAAGGTCCCATGGGTGCCGACCAAGATAAGATGGGTGCTGGAGTGGGAGAAGCCCTGACTGGCAAAAGTGGTGGAGGACTCAGACCTGGAGAGGTGCTGCTGTCCTGCAGCACCAGTTCTAAGGCTGGAGTATGGGCGTCGAACCCCAAAGAGGATAAGAACACAGGGATTGTGGGTGGCAGGTGGGAGGCAAAGAAAATCCTGGTTTCCTTTAAACTCACACTGGCTGAGAATATGCCAAGCAAGCCACTGTGCTGTGTACCCAACGTGAGAAAGGGCCTGAGCAGCAGGTGCTGATGGGCAGGGAGCAAGCCCTGACCTGAAAGGCATCTCCCAGAGATCATGAGAGTGGCAGGAGGTGGTGTCATCAGTAGCCCCGTGGGGGGAGAGTGCTTGTGCAACAGTCGGGGTCAACCTCCTGAAGGATGAAGCCACCTTTGCAGTCAAAGAGTGGCGGGGAGACGGAAGGAAGGGGAGGAGGAGGAGGACCAGAGCTTATCCCAGTGTTTGTGTTTCCCGCTGGCCTTGTCTCGGGACTTCAAAGGCTAAGAGCTGGAGGACTGGGCCGGGGAGACTGAGGAGTTCTTGGCCTGCAGCTCCCATTCCATGGAGGTGACTGTCTGCTGCAGGACAAAGTTCTCTAAGGTCTGCTGGCAGCATCACCAGGTGGCCTGGTTGAAGTCAACACTTCATGTGTTGGCAAGAAGCATAATCGCTCGCAGTGACTCATGGTTTCAGTGATATGAGTGCTATGCTCCTCCATACCAAAACCAGTTACTATTAAAAAGGGAGTGTAATGCTCTTGTACTTAAAAAGAGTGTGTGTCAGAGAGGGAGACACAACCTGAGCCAACCACTGTGTGTGTGTGTGTGTGTGTGTGTGTGTGTGTGTGTGTGTGTAGTAGCCCTCACATATAGTAATTGTAAAATATTGATACGAACTAATTTTCCTTTTGCCACTATTAAAAACCACCCTTTTAAAAAACGTTGGACACTTTCTTTCTTTGCTTCTTTTTTATTATTTACTTGGGGGACCCATTTTATAAGCGCAATAAGACACTTTGAAGTGTGGGTTATGCCGTGAAAAGAGCACATCCCAGGTGCTGAAGGCACTTGGCGCAAGTGCCTCATGCCTCATAATGTATCTAGGGCGAGCTGCTATCAGGCCACAATCCACACCTCGTCGTGTCTTATTGCTTGCATAAAAGATGGGGCTTTAGGTGCAGAGGGAAAAACTGTCTTACCAGCAATATTGTTCACCTTTTTGATTTTTTTGTCATGACAACAGACATTTGCGTACAGCCGTAAAATGTGGCCAAAACAAGAAGTAATTTAGTGGCATCTGTTTTAAGACCATGTAGCCAGCCAAAAGCAGGTCAAAAACAGGATTTACCCTGCAGAAAACTGAATGTCTGGATGAGGTCCCTAAAAACTGGCTGATCTTGTTCAAAACTGGACAGGGGCCAGCCTCAATTGATGGGCAAATGATGGGGGTGGGGCAGAGTTGGCATGTAAATGATGAGCTATGCTTTTCACCACATAGCTTATTAATATCGGGGCCAATGACACTGCACCTTCGTGGCACCCCCCCTTAAGATCCTTTCTAGGAAGGTACTATGGGTGCCACAAAACTGCACTGGGCCCTTTAAGAGCTGGAGGACTTGGAGATCAGTAAGGAACCAAGGTATCAGCCTGGGATGTGTCAGGATGGGCTCTTATGAGGGGGGTATCCACTAGACTACCAGGGTACCTTTAAGGGTTGTGGTTAGGGAGGGGAGTCGCTGGACTATAAAACATAACATCGAGGGACATACAGATCAAATTTGTCTGTGGCTCACAAGCAGGTGCAAGGCAAAGCACAGGTGGTGGGGATGTGATTCTGTGAACCATGTGGCCATGTATGTATGTACGTGGTACAGCAAATTTCATATACATATATGAGTCGTAATATGCATCCTTACTATGCACAAACCTGGTTTGCACACAACAACAGCTGGATTACCTCATTTGCATTCCAGAATTAATGAAATGGGTGGAGTCTCCACCCCCCAGAACAAATCTTAGGTTCTCAGTATAACAATTTTATGGGTCAGTGTAGCCAGCTGCCTCTTTGCATCCCATTTTGCGAGTTATAAAATTCTGACTGAGAATTGGACGCTCAATGAGTTGGATTCACCGAATGGACAGATTAGGGACTCTTTGGAAGTTTTCATGGTCCCCAACATTGTGGAGAACATAACGCTTCCTTTTCCTTTTTTGACATTGAAAGAAGGGTGTGTAAAATAACTCATGGCTCCATGTGAGGGTAAGGTACATCATAAAAAGGGTTTAAGACATAGAACAAAAAGGTAATATCAAATGCATGCTGAAAACAGAAAATAGCATTAGAATTAACGTTTCGAACATAGGTCTTCCTCAGGAATTTTGTTAAACAGGAAAAAGCAAAGTTAATGGAGAGGTGGGGAAACGAGGGGTATGTAAGTGAGGAAAGAAAATAGGAGGAGGAACTAGGAGAAAAAGTGATAATAGGGAAGATAAGAACAGAAGCTGGAAAACAAAAAGGTGATGATGGGTCTTGGATCCTTGATGAGCTGGATTCACTAAATGGACCGATTAGAGATTCCAGACAGAGGTTACCACCACCACCATCACCTCTGGTGATGAAAACAACGAACTCCCTGCGTCTGCTAAGACTCATAGTCTAACATCCTCAGGTACCCAGGTTCTATCTCCTTCCCAAAATCCACAAAACAGGTAACCCAGCATGCCCTATTGTGTCTGACTGCTCCTGCCCGACATCCCACATCCCATATCTCAGTATTTCTGAACAGCCTTATGAGACCACTCATTGAATCCCTGCCCTCCTGCATTAAAGACACTAACCATACTCTCCAATTATTTGACAGGTTCAGATTCAGTGGCTCCCATCAGCTCATCTTTACTGCGACATTTTGGTGTTGGTCTGCCACTAAGGACCCTTACATTCTTTCTGTTCTGCCAGGCCCATCTATTGCTGCTACGAGGATACCTTGCTAGACCGTTCGAATAAACTGACGGATGCATAAAATAAATGAATAAAGGTTGTTTATTCTGTACAGCAGGACATGTTCTCTTCATGAGTCTAGCCCCAGAATGACTGGATGCTCTGACTGACAGGCACTACATGGCACTGTCAGGCAGTGTAACAAATGGAAACATGCGAGTTCTAAGTGCTCTTAAAGGGGCGGCAGCTAACATTAAGCTCCATGCTTAATGTGTACTTCACATCACTCTCAGGGTCGTTAAAGTGAGTACCACTCGAACAAGCAATAACACTATAAACAGTTAAAAATAATTTTTTTTCAAGCATTTCAAGGCATGACACACTTATAACAAAACAGTAGTCCACTGCAGGGAAGGGGGGAGGAAAGTATCTGGACTACAATAGTGACCAGTCAGAGTAGTGCCGGGGGAGGGGAAACACTATAGCAACCTGAAGCTTGGTCAGGGTGACTAGTGCCACAGTGCAGGAAGGGGAGAAGGGAAGAGAGGGAAGGGCTAACAGAAACATAGAAACATAGGCTTTGACGGCAGATAAGGACCGCTTGGCCCACCTAGTCTGCCCATTTCCCTACCAACTGGATAAGCTGCAGATCCTAGTTAACCAACAGCCTATTTCTTCCTACCCCCAACAAGAATTGCCTTATCTCTGTCCCATGCATTCCTGAATTCTCCCACAGTTTTAGACCCCACAACCTCCTCAGGAAGGTGGTTCTATGCGTCCATCGCCCTCTCTATGAAAAATACTTCCTCACATTGCCCCTGAGCAGTCCCCCCTCTATCTTCAAATTGTGTCCCCTTGTTCTTGCACATCTCTTTTTCTGAAAGATGCTACCCTCTTGGACTTTGTTGATTCCACTGAGGTACTTAAACGTTTCTATCATGTCCCCCCTCTCCCTCCTTTCCTCAAGGGTATACATAATTAAGCTCGTTTAGTCTCTCCTCATACGGCTTCTGTTGCAGACCCTGCACAATTTTAGTTGCCCTCCTCTGGGCTGCCTCCATCCTGTCTATGTCCCTGCAGAGATGGGATTTCCAGAACTGGATGCAATACTCCAGATGGGGTCTCACCAACTGTCTGTACAGAGGGATAACAACTTCCTGTTTTCTGCTGGTGATACCTCTCCCTATACATTCCAGTATCCCTGAGCCCTCCCTACTGCCTTCTCACACTGTTTGCCAACCTTAAGGTCATCTGATATGATTACCCCCAGGTCCTTTTCCATTTTTGTTGTTATTACTACCTCCCCATTGTGTAATCTTCCCCTGGGTTTTTGTTTCCCAGGTGCATTACTTTGCACTTCTTTGCACTGAATTCAAGCTGCCATACTTCTGACCATTCCTCCAACCTTGCCAAGTCCTTTCTCATCCTTTCCACCCTCCTTGTGTATCAACCCTGTTGCAGATCTTTATGTTATCTGCAAAGAGGCATACTTTTCCTTCCAGTCTCTCTGCAATGTCATTTATAAAAACATTAAAAAGGACCGGACCCAGTACTGAACCCTGTGGTACCCCACTGGTAACCCCCCTTTCTTCAGAGTGGACTCTGTTTACTATTACCTTCTGTGTCCTGTTGTCCAGCCAATGTTTTACCCAGGCTACCACCCTAAGACCCACTCCCAGGATGGCTAATTTGTTTATTAATCGTTTGTGTGGGACTGTGTCAAATGCCTTGCTAAAGTCTAGATAGGCCATGTCCATAGCCCCTCCCTGGTCTACTACTTTGGTCACCCAGTCAAGGAAATCGATTAGATTCGTCTGACATGACCCTCCCACTGTGAATCCATGCTGCCTTGGGTCCTGTGCCCCACTGGCCTCTAGATGCTCAACAATTCCTTCCTTTAGAAGTGATTCCATCATTTTCACTACCGCAGAGGTCAAACTGACAGGTCTGTAGTTTCCTGCCTCTGACTTGCTCCCACTTTTGTGAAGGGGAATCACATCTGCCCTCCTCCACTCCTCAGGTACCACACCATCTTCCCATGATTTGTTAAAAATGGTAGTCAGTGGTGTCACTAGTTCTCCCCTTAATTCTTTTAGAATTCTGGGGTGAATCCTGTTAGGCCTCATTGCTTTGTCCACTTTCAGTTTTAGGGGTTCTTTCAGAACCCTTTCTTCTGTGAAAGGACTGGTATCGATCCTCCTATCCAGGGTGCTTCTATTGATTGGATTAGGTACCTCCCCCTCCTCTTCTTTTGTGAATACTGAGCAGAAGTATTCCTTCACTATCTCTGCTTTTTCACTATCCCTCTCCACCCACCCACTGTCCCCTTTATTCAGCCTCACTATCCCTCCCTTTGTCTTTCTACACTCCCTAATGTACCTATAAAAGGTTTTATCCCCCTTCTTAACCGAGTTGGCTATCTTTTCCTCAGTTTGGACCTTTGCTGTTCTGACTGCCTTCCCTGCTTCCTTCTGCCCTAGCTGGTACAGTTCTCTTTCCTGCTCCTTCTGTGTTTCCTTATACTTCCTAAATGCTATCTTTTCCTCCCTAACCTTCCCTGCCACCTCCTTTGAGAACCATAGTGTTTTTTTTTTCTTTCATTTGGATTTGTTTATTTGCTTCACACAAAGGCTTGTTACCTCTGTGGTGGCAGCTTTGATATTTCCCCATTGTTGCTCCACCCCTCCTTCTTGCCTGTTTGCTAGTGCTTTTCTGAGGCACTCTCCCATTTTGACAAAGTCAGCCCTCCTGAAGTCTAGTACCCTCACTTTTGTATGGCTTAACTCTTCAGCTGAGTTTATCGTGAACCACACTGTTTAGTTGCCACTTGTTCCCAGATGGCTACCTACTTCTAGATCTGAGATCCTCTCTCCATCCCCATTTGAGAGTACCAGGTCTAAGATTGGTCCCTCCTGAGTAGGTTCCAGCACTAGCTGTCTGAGGCATGCCCTCTGTAGGGCATTGAGAATGGCCCTGCTCTTAGATATGGCTGCAGCAAAGGTGCTCCAGTTAACTTCTGGCATATTCAGGTCCCCCATCAACAATATCTTCCCCTTCTCTGCCATCCTAAGGATGCCTTCTATCATATCCTTGTCCATTTTCTCCCCCTGAGATGGGGGTCTGTATACAACCCCTGTGAGGATTGTGGTGCCATTTCTAGTCTCCAGGGTGATCCACAGTGCCTCCTCTCCTCCCTGTTTACTCTTTTGTTCCATTGCTTTTATCCCTTCCCTTACTTGAGAGCTACTCCTCCTCCTCTTCTACCTCCCTATCTCCTGTAGATTGTATACCCTGGTATGTTGACATCCCAGTCATGGTTCTCTGTGTACCATGTTTCTGTGACTGCCACGATATCCAGACATCCCTCTTCCATCAAGGCCACCACTTCAGGGAACTTGTTACCTAGACTACGGGCATTAGTACTCATTACCCTCCATTTTTTGAAGGCCTTACCCTTTTTTGCCCCTTGCCTGTCTTTACTGCCTTGTCTTTTTCTCCATTTATACCTGCCCTTCTCCCTATCAATGTCTCTACCTTGGTGTTTACCTCACTAATTACCCTGATTTTGGGTGGGGCTAGGATTTTCCTGCTTCTTTTCAGTGCCCCCCCCCAGCTAGTTTAAATGCTTGCCAATGAAGCATTTGAACATATCACCTAGGATCCTGGTTCCCTTCCTGGACAGATGCAGACCATTGTGCCAGTATAGGCCTGCATCCCTCCACGTGGACCCCAGTCCCCAATGAAGCCGAAACCCTGAGCTCTGCACCAGTTTCTCAACCACTGTTTGAATCCCATGGTGTAGAGTTGGAGGATATCCAGAATCACAGGGTTTACCTATACCGACGTGACAACAATGTTGTCGACGTTCGGCATAATGACATCCCCGATGTCAACAGGTGAAATTTTGCCTATCAAACATCAGTCTGTTTTTCTGTTGGGGGGCTGCACCCACCAAACCCCCCATGCGGTGGGGCTGCACCCCCATACCCCCCTTCCATACCTTGTTAACTCCAAGTTGGAGTTATCTCGAAGAGGGGATGAAAGTCAGCAAAAAGGTGAAATTTCGCCAGCAGGTCACCCACAGTGGCATTTTCAAAACTTGTCAAAAATGTTGCTGTGGGGGATTTCGCTGACGGGTTTTCGCTTTTCCACTGGTACACTGAATCACAGTATGAAACTTACATTAAACAGATGCAGAACAATGAAAATAACACATGGATCTGTTCATCTGAAGAGACATTCCTAGGAAAAAAATATTAGTGCAGTGCAACAGTACCATTCGAAACAGGTGCATGGAGGTACAAGAAAACATTTACTACAATCAATTAACCCAGAGAATACCACAGAGAAATGAGTCCCAACCACACTGAGTCTGGTACACAAAAGGTCAAGACCTCTGTCGACTTTTCTGGTCAATGGGAATGGAGGCATATGTGACTTGAACCAGTTCCTGACAGGATGGGGTCAGGTCGTTAAAAGCAACCCTGGAGTTCTGCGCACTGTTAAATCCACACCACTTCACTTGGTAAGTAGAGGATCCATTGTTGAATTTTCTTCTTAATATCATCTCGATCTAGTACACCAGTATGTGTACAAGAGTCCTGAGAAGAAGAAGAGTGCTGAGAAGAAGTCATCCCAGGAAGTTCATCTGGCTGATCAGGCAAAACAGAATCTGGTTGGAAAGTGTCAGGAGCGGGAAGATCTGGAAAAACTGGTTGCAAGTTGCCTGAAGAAAATTCAGCTTCAGAGAGTATGGCAGGTTCAAGTGCAGCTTCATTGTTGGGGGGGGACTGTAATCATCTGGAAGGGTGTTAGGTATCCATGTTTCAGTCGATTGATGTGGACTGTTGTGTACCAGCTTTCCATCGGACTTGCATCGCAAATGGACATGAGCAGGAGGAAGTTTTTCTGCAGTGTAGAAGGGACCAGTCCAGGGGTGAAGCAGTTTCTTGGTGGCACCTGGAAGTACAAATAGACAGTGTTCCCAATGGAAAATGAAGGCTCATGCGACTTGACTGCTGACATTTTCTGTATTGCAGATTTTCTCTGGCCCAAAGTGGTGATTGCAACACCTTCTGACAAGTTCACACTGTTCCAGCACAGGAATAATGAAGGAAGAAGCTGATTTTAGAACCTCTAGCAGTGAGAGATCCCTGTCCAGTGGAGTTCTTGGATGACGTCCATGAACTAAGAAAAGTGGGGTATACTCTGTACTGTAGACATAAGGGCTTGTGTTGTAAGCAAATTGCAAATGGAACAAAATGATCCCATGTGTGACTTTCATCCAGGTACTTGGACAGTGTGTTGAGAAGGGTAGACATTATTTCACTTTGCTCATTGCATTGTGGATGATAACTTGTGTGAGTCTTTTTTATGTCGAGAAGTTTGCATGTTTCTTGGACAATGGTTGAGAGGTAGTTAGTGCCTCTGTCTTAATGCAGGTTCGAGGGGGTAATGTGATGACAAATGACTGTGTTGAGGAAGGCATTTGCTACAGTGGCAACTTTAATGTCTTTTAGGGGGATTATTTCCAAGTATTTAGTTAGGTAGTCCACAAAAACAAGAATGTATTTGCTGCCAGAGTCAGAGAATGTAGGTAAAGGCCCAAGACTGTCTGTGCTGACTCTTTGAAATGGTTCAGTGGCTACAGGCATTGGAATGATGTGTTCCGTTGTCAGTTTGGCAGGATGCTTTCTTTTGGAGCAGGGCTGGCAGGATTTAACAAATCAGACAATGTCCTTTCTCATGTGAGGCCAGAAGAAGTGAAGCTTTGTCTTTTCTAGAGTTCTGTGGATTCCTATATGACCTCCAGAAAGTGGAGAGGCATGAGTGGAGAGAAGAACTTGGTTAATTAGAGAGGCTGGCACAACTAACTGAACATGAGTTCTATCCATGTGATGACCATTGCCTTCCTTGGTCCAAATATGAAAAAGCACACCGTCATTGAGGAAGTATTGTGAAGCAAAGAAAAGTACATCCTGGCAATGTTGCTTTTGTTGCGGTATGGATCCAGACTCTAAGTATGAGAATATGTCTGTGAATTGAGGATCTGTTCTTTGCTGTGTTTTGACCATTGCCTGGGAAAGGTCAGATATAGAGGATGTGAGAAGCTCTTTGGCTGCTTGCAGTAAGTGAGAATTTGTGCTTTTTTCTGTAGAGGCAGGTGGTAGCATCAAAGCAACTTGCGGTACTGTAGGAGTGTCCACAGAAAGCACATCTGTGGCATGGAAAGGAAGAGATTGTAAACATAATTCTTCATCTATTGAGGATGATGCAGAGGGATATCATCTTTGACTTACACTATCGGCACTGGAGTGAACTTAACCTGATCTGTACTGAATTTCCGAGCTGTAGCTTTGCAGAATTGCAATCCATTGGGCGAACCAGCCTACTGGCTCCTTCATTTAGAATAACCATCTGAGGGCAAAATGATCAATGATAGCTGTAAAGGAGGAGTAGTGAAGGTTACAGTCAAATTTCTTTATGGCAAATACAATGGCTAGACATTCTTTTTTATGATGCCATTGTTCTGCTCAGCTGAGGAAAGGGAGCACCCGGCATAGGAAACAACTTGTTCTGTTCCATCTTGGATTTGACATAGCACAGTGCCCACTGCAAAGGAACTAGCATCTGAGAAGAGTTTGAAGGGTTGGTCGAACCTTGGGTAGTCCAATACTGGAGAAGAGATTAATTTTTCTTTCAAGGTTTCAAAGGCCTCTTTGAACTCAGAAGTCCATGTATAGTCACATCCCTTTTTGGTGAGGGCATGCAGTGGAGCTGCAATCTTGGCATAGTTGCAAATGAACTTTCTGCAGTATCCAGACAAGCCTTGGAAGGCTCTAAAGTCTTTGAGATTGTTTGGTTCTGGATTGTCTTTGACTGCTGAGAACTTGTCTGGGTCTGGGGAGATGCCTTGAGAACTAACAACACGTCCCAGGTAATGAATTTGATGCTGTGAGAAACAACACTTCTCTGGATGAAACTTGAGATTGGCTTGTCTGAGATGTTCAAACACTTCTTTGAGATGTTGGAGGTGCTCTGGCAAAGTTCTGCTGAAGACAATAACATCGTCTAGGTAGACTAGGCAAGACTTCCAAGACAACCCATGTAGTATGGCTTCCATAACACATTGGAATGTGGCTGGACTGTTCCGAAGTCCAATAGGCAGACATTTGAATTGGAAAAGTCCAAAGTGGCAGTGCCATGCTGTGTATGGACGAGAGGCTGGATCAATGGAGACTTTGTAGAACCCACTCTGAAGGTCTAGAGTGGTGAAGTAAGCTGGACTGGCCACGTCAAGACTCTCTAAGGCATCTTTGGTTGTAGGTACAGGATGAGCATCCTACACTGTGTAGGCATTGAGCTTTCTGTAGTCTACCACAAAGCGATAACCCTTGTCTTTCTTTACCACCAGCAGACAAGGTGCACCCCAGGGACTTGTAGATTCTTCAACAATGTCTTGTTCAAGCATGTCTTTGATCAAGTCCTCCAGGACTTACTTCTGTTTGTGTCCCACTTTGTAGACTCACTGACGGATTGGTTTCTGGTTGGGCTGCACCTCGATGGTGTGTTGCAGGATATCACAGCATCTGAACTTGTTACCTAGACCAATGAAGACATCCGGGTAATTCTCCAGGAATTTTAAAAGTTGTTGTTTTTCTGTTGGAGATGCTGGAAGTTTTGAAGAGGATAGACACTTACTGAGGGGTAACTCTGGTGAAGCTGGAGTGGTCATGATAGTACTGACACGACTAGAGCTGGTGGAACCAGGCTGAGGTTCTTGCATGAGATGGAGCTTGTCCCCTGTAGACAAGCAGACAGTTGGCACCCTTTGAGATGACTACTGGCTCATCTGTGAAGTTGTAGTGTTTTTGGAAGACTGTGCTGCCATACACTGCAGACAAGATGTTTCCTGGGAGAAGATCTGACGAATGCAGAGTGGGGGATCCCATGATGATGCCAACAACACTTTCTGGAAATGGTTCACCTCGAATCTTGGCAATCAAAACCATCTGTATCTGAGGAGGCACAGTGACTGAGTCTGCAGCTGCGAGTTGCCTCCGTGGGTCAAGTGACAGTTTGTTTGATGCAAATTCTAGGATGGCTTTGTGAGCTTTGAGGAAGTTCAGGCCAAGAATCACTGCTGGTTGTAGATCAGGCACTAGGTAGATCTTGACAGTAGCTTGCTGTGAGCCAAAGTGTAGCTTGAGATGGACCACACCTGTGATAGGTACTGTAGCGGTACTTGCTGCGATAATGTTATTGATAACTGAGATTTCTGTGCCAGTGTCAACCATGGCATGTGTGGACCAATCTCTGATGGTAACAGGGACATAGTTCACTAGGAGTGGTGATCTGATGACAGATACCTTTGCCCCTGGAAGCAAGAGTGTGCCACAGTTAGCAGTGAGAGGATGCGATTAGTTTGAATTGCGAGAGTCAGCGGGGCAGTCAGTTGCTGTGTTCCCCTGCCCAACAAAAAACCCTAGTCTGTTGGGCAGTGCTTGTTTCCCTGATCCTGCAACTAGTTGTGGTTATCTTGCTTATTGTGCTGCATTGGGCATCTTTGGTTCTCTGGATTTCTGTTGTAGTACTTCAGCTTTCTGCAGACAGCAGCAGTGTGTCTTCTGAATCCACACCACTGGCAAGTCACAGGCTCTTGTGAAGGCGGAAGTGGATCAGGTTGCTGTCAAGGTGGGTGCATCACATTGACAGAAGTTGCAGAGGAAGCAGTTGAGCTGAGGTGTAAGCTACTGACAGTTGTGGTGAGCTTGTCAATCATTGCGTGTTGCGGTTGGACACATGTTGCGAATAAAGCCAATTGTGAGGACTGAGGCGCCTGTACACTGGTGGACTGGAACATTGAGATAGACTCTTGTGCAAGTCGTGCAACTTGAATTGTGTCCATACAGATTATTGGCTTTTGCTAAATGACATAAGTATGGAATTGAGGAAGCAGTGCCCAGACAAAGGCTGTGATTTGATCCTTTTCTGTTTTCTACAGACATTTGCAACGTGACTCAATGTCCACTATGAATGCTTCTAGAGATTCAAAGGGTTGCATAGTTCATTTCCACAGTTGTTGTTCCAATAACCAGGGTGGATGTGCTTGGGGAAAATGGCCTTTGAAGGTTGCATACAGGGTTGCAGTGTCCCCTTTTGCTTGTTCTGGGAGCAGGCTCAACCAGGAAATGGCAGTCCATCTCAGAAGCAAGTGCAAGGTGTTGGAAATATGCAAAGGATCAGTCCAACCATTGAAGGAAATCCAGGTTTGAAATTGCTTGAGCCAGTCGACAGTGTCTTCGTGAGGCAAGGCTGAAAAAGGTACTGGCTGTAGGCTGGTATGGACCATGGACTTTGGTGAAATAGCCCTAATGTAGGCAATGTCATCTTGGATGACTTGCATAGTTGGTGCTGCTTGAGCTGAGATAGAAGAATATGCCATGCAGGATGGTTTCTATTTTGTAGCCCCACGCCCTTGAGGTGGGTAAAGGTGGAACTCCGGACACTCCGGTGCCCATATCTGCATCTTCTTCAGACATGGTTGTTGGGGACGAGCTTCATTTCACCGAACAAAGGTCATAAGGATGATACAGAGTTGCCGTCATGCAGGAGATGGGATGTCATGGAGTAGATGAAGTGCCGAGAAGAAAATATTTTTGTAGACAAAAGTACAATTACTTGTAAGCAAAGTTTATCAAATGACGTCTTAATGAACAATTCCAACTCAGTTCTGTGTAGTCTGTTATTTAAATAAAGGTTTTGTAGCAAAATTCAGCTATTTGTTGCAGTGTCCATTAATTTCAGTAGGTTTGCCATTGATTTCTATGGAGTGAGGTCATTTTAGTGCCCTTCACAAGATGGCCACCGAACTTTGATGTATAGTTCCTGTATTGTGACTGTAGCAAGATGGCCACCAGCAGGGGGTGTTAAGGGTAATTTATTTTCTTCACTGTGTAAACAAAAATGGATGCTTTGTGCCACGAGGCTGCTATGGAGCTCTGCAATGGTTAAAATGTTGATTTCTGCAGCTGCTGTCCTTCCCCAGCTGAAAATGGCAGGCTTTTTTTTCTTTAGTGAGTGACAGAATGGGGAATTACTGTATTTATTTGATTGCTGTCTGTTTAGATTACTGAGCTTGTGCTTTATTTTTATTGTTCTGCTATCTCCCAGGCTCTGTACTGCAATCATATTTTTTGTTCTGCTCCCAGGTTTCGTCTCTCTCTGTGCCCCCCAATATTTGTACTATGCCCTGTTTGAATTGCTGGGGCACTTTGTGATTTTATTTTTTTTTTTACTGAAAGTGGGCTCCTGTGATTTATTTAAGTATTTGGTTGTAGTGACCATTGGTGAAGCGTAGCTGAGCAGCAGCTTTGTGAGTTGGAGCAGCTCCGTTTGCAGCTGCAGTCTTTATTTATTTGATTTGTAGGGCAGTTTGTATTTATTTATTTTAGTGTCCTTACTGGTGCGGGAAATCTGGGTTCCTGTGGCTCTGAGCATTTACTTTTTTTTCCCTTGCCCCCGTTATGTATTTGCTCCACGGGGCTCCTGCAGTCGCTATGTGTTTTTGGTTTATCTATTTATTTAGTTTGTTGTTGGGCCGTTTATGTAGAGTGGCCTAGGGGGAGCAGAGGCTCCGTGTGGCTGCAGGAATGAGATAGAAGCCACGGTTGCTGTCCGTGTGGCTGCAGGGGAGGGTAGAGTAACTAGCAGAGCCGAGATGGCTGTGATTTTTCCCCTGCTTGGTGTTACAGTACGGCGAGTCAGGGAGCGGGCTTTAGGCCCTTCAGTGGAGTGCTCCATGTAGCTGCAGGAGCAAGAGGAAGCCGTAGTTGCTGTCCGTGCAGCTGGAGGGGGAAGCAGAAGCTCCATTTTGCAGTAGTGGCATTTTGGGTAAACAGAGCAAAGCTGAGCTGAAGCACGGGTTGTGTGCAGTGGCAGAGCACAGCTGAACCACAGTATGATGCGGCTGTTGTGGGGCAGATAGAAGTGTGAAACCATGTTTGGCTTCTGGGGCTCTGAAGTGACAAGGAGCTGTCCATTTGATGCAGCTTAGCAAGGTAGGGTAAGTGTGATAGCTGGCTGAGGCAACTGCTGCTGTGGTTCTGCATCCTCGCTTGTGGGGAAGGAGATGTACAGGCCAAGAGGAACTGGCAGGGAAGGTGGAGAAGGAACAGTTGGGAGGCAGTATCAGTGGGGAGTAAGGAAAGAGAATAGTTTTTCTGGTGCGGCGACCTTTAAAGTAGTAGGGCTGCGTTGTTTAACAATGATTTGAACATTTTCTTTGGCTGCCATCCCCACTGGAAGAGGCACTAGGTCTGTGGCTGCAGCTAAGGGAACATGCCGGTCAAACGGAACAGTTTTAAATAGCATGTCTGCTACCACAAGGTGGATGCTGCTGGGGAGGGGTTGCAGTTTGCAGCTCCATGGTGCACAGAGCTTGAAGAATTGTAACTGTTAACAGTTCTGTCATGGAGCAGCTGGCTAGTAATATGCAGTTTTTCTGACAGTCTCAGTACAGTAAAGGCAGGATACAGTCATTTTTCTGCAGGCAGGACTGTGGTACAATAACATGCAAGCTGTTCAGGCATACTGGGACAAGTGACTTGGGGTAACAAGTGACACAGACAAGCGAGATGGGGTCTGGACAGAAGAAGGGCTGCATTACTCACCATGTGTGGTGTTTTGGTGTTGGTCTGCCTCTAAGGACCCTTGCCTTCTTTCTGTCCTGCCAGGCCCATCTGTTGCTGCTACGAGGATACCTTGCTGGACCATTTAAATAAACTGAAGGACGCATAAAATAAATGAATAAAGGCTGTTTATTCTGTACAGGAGGACATGTTCCCTTCATGAGGTCTAGCCCCCCGACTGACTGGATTCTCTGACTGGCGGGCATTACATGGCACTGCCATGCAGTGCAACAAATGGAAACATGCAAGTTCTAAGTAAGCAATATGCCATGACGAAGGTGGCATCTAATGGGGAATTAATGCATGGTTGGGACCGTTGTGCCGAGTGCCTACAATAGCCCAACCATGCATTAATTCCCCATTAGATGCCACCTTCAGAGTGGCTTAATGCGCTTGTAACATGGCAAGTGCAAAGTGGGTAATGTTACAAGTCAGTGCTATGTGGCTATTAATGGATAGGAGGTTATAACATTGTTTCATACAATATTGCATCTTGTTCTACTCTGAACTTTTGCATAGATCTGGATGTGTAATGGGCACGTGCACACTCAAAAATCACTATTTATTTATATTGTGGTGGCTCTTTTATGTAGATCTGTAACTTCTGTTCAGAAGCACCTTACAACCACATCTGACGGAACACGTACTCTTTTTGTCCTATCTACATGGCTCTCTTCACTCGTTTTCTTGTTTTGAATTTCTGGTTCAGTATTGCATTCTGGGGGCAACACTGCACTCGACTTTGTGTATGCACACACCGCATGATCTTTTACAGTTTCTCTACTTCACGCCACCTATCGGTCGGACTCGGATATTTTATATCACAGCTCAGTATGGAACAGAACACAATGCTCTCTCCTCCGTGCCACCTATAGGTCAGATTGGTATATTTTTTTGATACAACGCTGACTGCTGAACAAAAGACAACGGTCCGCTTTGTCTGTGGCAACAGCAGCTTGCCTTCTGTCGCGTCACCAATTGGTCAGAATCGGCTAACACTAAACAATACTGATTAACATCTCAAAGAAGGAATACGTTTTTAAGCACGTTCACGATCTCAAGCTGGCATTACAAGGGGATTAATACCCACTTGAGTTCGTATCACGGTTGCCTTTGAACCAATGTAATTCCTGTATTCTGTTTTAGGTTTGATTGCCATGTTACAAGTATTCTTAAAGGGGCGGCAGCTAACATTAAGCCCCATGCTTAATGTGTACTTCATATTACCATGGATATCAAATCTCTTTACAAACTGATCCCCCGCAATGAATGGCATGACAGCTCTGCAGCATTTTTTTGAATAAGCAGAAAGTCCAGCAGCCACCCACACACACATTAACCTAAATGGCTGAATTTGTTCTTAAACTTGGTGCTTTTTCTTTTAATAACAGGTTTGTTTCAGCAGATCAGTGTAGTTGCCATGGGTAACAGGATAGGTCCCAGCTTTGCAAGTCTGTTTTTTTGGTTGGGTTGAGGAACAATTCTTTCTCTCCTTCACATGGACTCTGCCTGACCTTTATGTGGGGGCCACCTCTTGCTCCAGGGAGACCCTCCAAGTCTTCTTCGACAAGTTTACCATGGCCCATCCTTCCCTTCAGGACACGGTTGAAGTATCCTCCTATACACTGCCTTTTCTGGATAGCCGGCTGTCAGTACAGAACACTGGTCTGAAGACATCCATTTATCACAAACTCACTGACTCACACAGCTTTCTCCTGCACAGCTCCTTCAATCCCAAACATGTTAAAAATGGTTTGCCATATTCAGAGTTTCTTGGGCTTCGCAGGTTATGTAGTGAAGATGACGATTTTGTTGAGCAGACTCAAATAATAAAGTTTTTTTTTTCTTTATTAACAGGGGATATGCAGAAGGTACATTGGACAGAGCACTCTCCAGGGTCAGTAATATGCCCCATAACCTTGACCCTCTCAGGAGGGATACTCTCACATGATGACGATGACACATTCCACTGGTGCTTCCCTTCCATTCTAAGACCCCTTCTCTTCTCAGGACCATCGCTAGGGACTTTCCTATTCTGCAAACTGACCCTAATATCAAAGCTTCCTTTAAAGAGCCACCAATTGCCTCCCACCGAAGACCACCCAACCTGTGGAATCTCTTGGTATGAAGCAGCCCACATGCTCCTAACAATTCCTCCCTACCAGGTTCCAAAGCTTGCAACAGAACTCACTGTTATACCTGCAAAGTTATTTCTAGTGTCACTGAAATTTGGTTACCCACCCGACAGTGACAGTTTGACAGCGTGGTCCCCTACAGCTACTACAGTGCCATGCAACTGTAGGGAACCCGCTGGGACCTGGCACTGTCTGTCAGGGGTCCTGCACCCTCCCAAAATCAGGTTTGACTTGGAGTTGATATTCCTAAAGTGGGGGGGGTGTGGGGGCACAGCCCCCGCATTTGGAGTTCAGGGCAAAGTCCCCCAAAGAAATCACATACAGCCACTGGAAACTGGCAGCTGACTGCAAAATGCAGTCGACCTGCCAGTTTCGCTGTTGGGGCATTCAACAAATATTTTGTCAAACACCCATCGCGGATCCACTGAAATTCAAGGTACCACAGGTGTTTTTCACATCACCAAGGAGTTCTCAAGCACTTCCAGTAATGTGATATACTGTATTGTTTACAGAAAGTGTACAGGTATCTACATCGAAGAAACTGGCAGACATCTGGCGGACAGATTCAGGGAACATTATAGGGTACTCAGGAATGGAGACACTGTTAAACCCATTGTATCCCATTTTATCTCCAGGGACCATGATATCATGATCTTTCTGTTTATGTCCTCCTGCAGCAGTTCCAGGATGCTGACCAAAGAAAAACACAGAAAGCAAGCTGATTATCCACCTAAGCTTCCAGAAACCCTCTGGTTTAAATGACAAACTTATTTTCTACTAACATCTTTCAGCCACCTTATGGTTTACCACTGTAGTCTGTCCGTTTCAGCCCCCCACCACATCTCTGCTTGCATGTGTGCATGGTACGACTTCACATGCGAGTATGCCTGCACACACTTCCATCCAGTATGTGTGTGTGTGTGTGTATGTGCGTGTGTGTGTTTGTGTGTATGTATGTGTGTGTGTTGCATATACTCACATGTACTCACATGGGCATTCCAGCTATGTATGCACATTTTTTTTTCAATTTCTACAGATGCCTCTGTCTCCTTCCCCCATTTGTCACTTTTCAGCCTTCTTACTAGGCCCAGTTAGGCTGCTGCCGACATAATATCTTGTCCTAAAAACCTATGCGTTCTAAATCTTCCGACAGCCTTAGTCTTCACTTGAGGACTCCTCAGCTCATTCACTACTACTACACCTTTTCATACTCATCATCACCTTTTTGTTTTCCGGCTTCGATTCTTACCTTCCCTTTCATCACTTTTCCTCCTAGATCCTCCTCTCACTTTTCTTTTTTTCTGTTTTAGATAATTTCAGAAGAAGACCTAAGGTCAAAATCTTGATTATACCTTTATTTTCAACATGCAATTAATATTACCTTTGTGTTTGTGTTTAGACTGCACACTGACACAGCACCTTGTGTTTTTGTGACCTAGAGCTTCCTGACTGGCTGTGAACATTTTATTAGGCCTATGTTAATCTTAGGTAAATACATGCATTAAATCCTAAATACTGTACAGCTCTGTTTCAAAACACCCACTTTGATAATTGCACTCCCATATGTTATGTTAACTTTCAGCTAATCACCCTCTAGTGGCATGTAGAACTTGGCTAGACCTCGTGCCACATTATACCCCAGATGGTGATTAATATATAGAATAATATATGTGCAGATGTGCATTATGTTTTTTTTTTTTCACACACCCGTGGTATGGGGAGGGGTCTCAAGCAAGTAGCTACTTCTGTCACTTTCTCAGAAGTACTACCTGTGAGAGGCAAGGGAGAGCATAGGAGTGCATGCACCAGGAACTTTAACTCATGGTTGAAGAACTGGTGCTGTGAAGAAGGGTTTGGATTCATTGGTGACTGGGGACCCACCTGGAGGGATGGAGGTTTGTTCAAGCCTGACGGCCTGCATCCATCCTGGAGGGGAATCCAAGCACTCAATGATAAGTTTAAATGCTACACTGACATGCATTTAAACTAGCAAAGGGGGTGGCAGGCCAGCAAGGAGGGTACCTACTTGCTCACCCCTCACAGCTAGCAGTGGAACCAGTGAACCAGAGGAGTGGCTATCTCTGCAAAGCAGTGTGCAAAAGATGGAGATTAGTGTCCAAAGGTGGATAAGCAGAAAAGGGCAAAATCTCAGCAGAAGGGCAGACAGCAAGGAGAACCAGGGATAAATGACAACCAAGGAAGGGGCTGGAGAAACAGTGAAGCAGTCTAGGGTCAAATCATGGAAAGCCATGTGTGCAAATGCCAGGAGCCTTAGCAACAAGATGGAAGATCTGGAGGCTGTCATGGTACAGTCAGACCTGGACATTGTGGCCATCACTGAAACCTGGTGTAATGATAACCATGACTGGGAGATGGCCATACCTGGCTACAACATATTCAGAAGAGACAGAGCAGGCAGGAAGGAGGAGGAGTGGCACTGTATGTGAAAAATGACATAAGGGCCACAGAGATCCAGGAGGAACAAAATGGGAGAATACTGGGTTAAGCTGGAAAGGAAAATGGGGCCAGCCATCCGAGACAGGTGTGGTCTATAGACCACCAGCCCAGGAGGAAGAAACAGATAGGGAGTTGATGCTAGCCATCCAAAGGATGGCAGACAAGGGTGCGTAGTACTGGTTGGAGACTTCAATATTCCAGACGTGGACTGGAGCATCCCAGCAGCAGCATCAACTAGGAGCAGATTTATCCTGGACTCCCTTCAGGGTGCCTTCCTCAAGCAACTGGTCATGGAACCAACTCGGCAGAAGGCAATACTGGACCTTGTGCTCACAAACAGGGACAGTGTGAGGCGGGTAACAGTGGGGGAGCACCTGGGTAACAGTGACCACCAGTCATTGTGGTTTGAAATCATAGAAAGAGCAGAACCAAACCACACAAAACACGATCCTGAATTTTAGAGGGCAGACTTTGGGAAAATGGGAGATACTTGAAAGAGGCATTAAGGGGAATGGGACAGGAATCAGGGGTTGAGGAACAGTGGGCAGTATTTAAAATGGGGATTATAAGAACAACAGAATTATGCATTAAGCAGGTTAGCAAGAGGAAAAGGAAGAGGAGACCATTATGGTTTTCCAAAGAGGTAGCAAAGAAAGTGAAAGCCAAAAAGATAGCATTCAGGCAATACAAAAAGACACAGGCAGAAGGGGATAGGGAGAAGTACCAGGAGAAACAAAGGGAGGCAGGGAAGTCAGTAAGTGAAGCCAAAGCTCAGACAGAAGAACACATTGCAAAATCAGTGGGTAAAGGGGACAAAACCTTTTACAGGTACATAAGTGAAAAAAGAAAGACAAAGGGAGGGATAGTGAGACTGAAGGGGGAGGATGGGAGCCGCGTGGAGGATGACAACAGTAAACCTGACATATTGAACAGGTATTTCTGCTCAGTCTTTACTGAGGAAGAGGGGGTAATGGGTCTGAAGGGAGTACAAGGGGTGAGAATGGTGCAGAAATGGACACAAGTCCCTTTACACGAGAAAGGGTCCTGAAGGAACTGGAAGTAATAAGAGTTGATAAAGCAATGGGGCCAGATGGGGTGCACCCCAGGGTCCTTAAAGAACTAAGAAAGGTGGTGGCTGAACCTCTGGCCATCCTGTTTAGCCAATCACTGGAAACAGGGGAGGTACCCAAAGACTGGAGGACAGCAGATGTAGTCCCTTATACAAAAGTGGGAACAAAGAGGAGCAGGGAACTACAGACCAGTCAGCCTCACCTGGTAGTGGGAAAGATCATGGAAGCACTACTGAAGGAGAGATTGGTGGAACATCTGGTTGTCAATGGACTACAGGACCCAAGGCAGCATGGTTTCACCAGGGGAGGTCATGTCAGACCAACCTCATTGAATTTTTGACTGGGTGACTAGGAGGTGGATCAGGGAAGGCAGTGGACATGGCCTATCTGGACTTCAGCAAGGCCTTTGACACTGTGCCACATAGAAGACTATTACACAAACTGGGGAATATGGGTGTGGGCAGGACAGTAGTGTGGTGGGTAGGTAACTGGCTGGGTGGCAGGACACAGAGGGTGGTGGTAAATGGCTGTCACTCCACAGAGGGAAGAGTGACCAGTGGGGTACCACAGGATCAGTGCTGGGACCGGTCCTATTCAACATCTTCATCAGTGACATTGTGCAGGATCTAGAAGGCAGAATTTCACTGTTCGCTGATGACACAAAGTTCTGTAACAGAGTAGACACACCAGAGGGTGTAGACAGAATGAGAAGGGACCTGCAGAAACTTGAAGAATGGTCAAGGGTTTGGCAGTAGAAATTCAATGCCAAGAAGTGCAAGATAATGCATATGGGGCACAAAAACCCTGGCACAATATATCAGTTGGGGGTGAGGATAGCATGCACCAAGCAGGAAAGGATCTTGGGTTGTCATCTCTGATGACCTCAAGGTAGGGAAACAGTGTGACAAGGCATCAGGTAAAGCAAATAGGATGCTGGGATGTATAGGCAGGGGCATCACCAGCAGGAAAAGGGAGGTCATAATTCCGCTATACAAGACACTAGTGAGGCCCCACCTGGAGTACAGTGTACAGTTCTGGAGACCATACCTACGTAAGGACATAGACAGGGTAGAGAAGGTTCAGAGGAGGGCAACAAAGATGGTGCATGGATTGCATAACAAGTCCTATGAAGACAGGTTGAAGGAACTGAACATGTACCCTGGAGGAGAGGAGGGAGAGGGGATATGATAGAGACATACAAGTATCTTACAGGAGGAACAGGATGCAGGAAAACACTATTTTAAGCGAAAAGATGTTCCAGGACAAGAGGGCATGGGATGAAGTTGGAGGAGGACGATTCAGAGGAAACATGAGAAAGAATTTCTTCACAGAACGGGTGGAGGACAAGTGGAACACCCTGCCAGAGGAAGTGGTGGGGGCTGAAACAATCACGGGATTTAAGAATGCATGGGATAGACATAAAGGAATTCTAGAGGTCAGGGGAAAGGGGAAACAGACTTCTAGGAAAACAAACTGAACTTACAAGCTCAAATGGGCAGACTGGGTGGGCCATAGGCCCTTATCTGCCGACACTGTCTATGTATCTATGTATCTATGTATCTATGTGGTGCTACAGTACTTAAACCCCGAGATCGAAGCTGCAGGGGTTGAAAAAGGCATCACACACCAAAGGTGCATGAAAAAAAAATGATTAATACAGAATTTGCACATAATTTATTTTTTTATCATTTACTGGTTAGCAGGGTTTATCAACACTGTTAGATACTGTTTTCATTAAATCCTGATTCCTACGTCGTAGTACAGATTTTTAGTAAAGTCAGCAATTTCATTTAACATCTATTTAATTTAACAGGAAACTAGGAGGCAGTATAGTGCAGTGGTTTAAGGCTCTGAGCTACAAATCTGGAGACCTGGGTTTGAATCCTACAGCCCCCACTTGCATACTGTGTGACCCTGCACAAGTTACTTAACTTCATTCTGCTCCCAAGTTGCACCCGTAAACAAGCTTTCAGCTTAGTGTGTCTCTCCTGGTTTAAAAAAATATATATATCTAGGAAACAATCTTTTAACATTCATGTCATCAGCATCAGAAAAAAAAAGTAATACTTACAGTAGCAGTTGCAGGAATGGTATGTTTACAACAGTTTTCAGCAACCAGCAAGGTAAACACTGCCTCCATACAACAATAGGCACTGCAGTTGAGAGTCATGAAGGAGAAGTGAGAGAAACTCGCCATGCTGTCTCGAGAGCAAGGTAGGGAATCAGAGTACCATAGGTAGTGAAGTCATTATTTGAAAGTGAAAATGAGTAAAAATATGTGCCTGTGACATCTTTAACATATGGAAGAGTTTTAAGTAAACAGCACAGTCTTTGACTGTTGTCAGCCAGTTACCCTGTTATTACAGAGCTCCATAATAACCTGGTAACTGGTTGATATTACTGAAGCTGGGTATAATGGCATTTGAAAGTAACAGTTAACAGGTTAAAACACTGCTACCAGTAACTATAGAATATTAGCTATAGTCTTGCCCCATGAAACTTTCTGTGGGGCCAGCACGTACCTTTTGGCTTTGAGACTTTGCTTTGCCGTGGCTCCGTTTCCAAGTGAGCATACCCACTTTTTTAAAGGGACATGTACAATGGCACCAGCCAGGATGCAATGCAGAAATGCTGCAGTGTATCACAAGAATTACTGATTTATTTGTTTAAAATCTTGGTAGCTGGGAAAGGCTTACTGAGCCAAGGCTCAGTTCCAGGTATGACCCAGGGGAGGGCAGAATGGGAGTACAGACGTAAAAGCATTAGAGCCATCTGAAGTACAAAAATACAAAGCACATAGGCAGTCCAACGGAGGAGATTAAGAGGGAAGCCCCACATAATTTAACAACAATATGGAATCATACATTGAATAAAATGAACAGAGTATGGACTCCTACATAGATACACCGAACAGTGTGCACTAGAGTGAATAAATTATGCATCGCGCTGAATAGAGAGCTGATTAAGGGCCAGAAGTCCAGTTAGCTCAGATTTAGGGAGTCAGACGGTGGAGAAACTGTGAGAAAAAGCTCATATGCTGCAGTATGCTGCAGGGAACAGTGTAATTCAATGGCAAATAAGCTGTTTTGTCATGCAGTATTTTGTGACATGTCACTTACTAAGCAAGGTACTATGTCGCATCGTGGCTGGCTACATCATACAGTATATACAAGATGCAATCATGCACATCACACGGACATCCATTTCGGAAGGCTGCCACTGCTCACTGGATGTACTGTAAGGTGTGTAAAGCCCTGTACCGTGGGCTTTGGGTCACTTACTTTTGGTGGCATTCAACTCACTGATTTAAAAACAGAGCCCTTATACCAGATTGCTTACAGACAGGGACCTCATGCCAAGAACATTTCTGGGGGGAGGGGGGCACAAAGTGAAGAGAGGGCACTAAGTTATACTTTTACAGCCCATTCTCCATTCAAAAAGCAAATTTGGATGGGAATCTTGGGGGGGGGGGGACATGCCCTCCCCCCGGCACTATTGGCATAATGGCCCTGCTTACAGAAACTCATCTTCCTAATGCCTATTTTGTCAGTTTCATGTAAGCGAAGACTCCATATACAGATTTTTAAAAGAACAAACTTTTTTTTTTAAATATGAAAGTCCGAGTCCCCTACATCATTGTCTAATGGAATTTCTGTTTGTAGCATACAGATGGCAGTTCCTTTGAAATGTGTCATCCAACACTTTAAACATTAACTAACCTCATTCATCACGGGGCCTTCTTTCACTGCCCATTAGCGTCATGTGTTATCCATCTGTGCTTGTAAATGTATAAATGTGCCGCTAATCCTGCTGAGTAGGGATTGCATTAACTGCAGAGCATATCCTTGGCCAGTTGGACCGGGCCTTCTGACAGGTGGGGCTGTCTCGTTTGCACTTTAGAAATGTGCGTTGGAAATAAGATATGGAAAAAGCTTGTGCTTGTCTTTTAAAAACCTACTGCCAACTGTTCCCTCATACATCTTCTTCTGAAGGGTCTAAGCCCTGGTCTTTACATCCCAAACGTCAACATTTACTTGAGTTTAAAATGTGAGTATGTATGCTGTGCCACAGATGTAGGACCGAAGGCTTGCTTACTGAAGCACACCTGCACCGTTTTAACTGCTAGGCAATGATTTGTATCTCAGGGTGCTGTACTATACAGTGTGATCTACTCATAGCTCTGCCTGTAAGTTTGTAGTATAATCTGGCTTCTTAGCAGTTTAAAAATGTAAACAGATGCTGTGGGATTTTAAAAGTGCCACGACAGTCGCAGCTTTTTTTGGTGGCAGGCCACTTACTATGGAACAGTGTGCCTGGGAGGGTTTGGAATGCCTCCTCGGTGGACTTCTTTAAAAAGGCACTGAAAACATATCTGCTTACCCTGGAAACTGCCTGACAATGACTGTTCATATTTACAGTTATATATAGTTATATTTATATTGCTTTATTTTTTGACTGTAACTTTGACATTGGAAGGTGCCCAGAGCCACATGGATTGGGGGAGCCGTATCAACACGCCTTGCCATAAATGGTGGAGAACATCAAAGGCGGTGACAGCAATGCAGCAAGAGTGCCCCACACGTAGTACTGTATGCCTATGCAGCTGGGTTTGTTTTGTAAGAAATTTGCTCCATTTGTGGGTTTGGTCCTGCTAATTATTGCTTAACTATAAGAGTGTACTAGGCTTTGTAAGTACAGTCAGTAGAGCGGAAGAGCTCATTCTGCAGTACAGCATTCAGATATTCGTTAAGCAAATTATATACTAAAACTTCATTTTTTATCTAATGTATATTTTTTCCTCCACAAAGGTATTTCTATTTTGCCTTCATTGTAGGATGGTTACTTAGCCTTGTCCCCATCCCCCCAAGCCGGCAGCCACTTTCCCTAGGACCCACCTTGGCCTGAGGTTCACCCACGAATTTCCCCTCATGGTGGGGCCAGAGAAAAGAGGGCCACCCCCCCAAGTGCAGACAATTCAGAGCAGACCATTAGTGATTCCCAGGTGACAGTGCAGATTTGGAAATGGGCAGGCAGGGCTTCAATAGGCCCCAATACCATTTTTCCTGTTTTTTCTGTCCTGCCCCCTCAGCGAGACATCAATGTGTATGTGTGTGTGTGTGTGTGTGTGTATATGTGCACACACGCATGACGCTTCTGCAGCCCCCTCCCTTCATGGTGCCCATGTTGTACTACCTCCAGGCCTCCACCTGGTGGCAGTCTGTGGCTGAGCCAACATATCTGCCTTCGCTGGGATAGGAGAGCAGTTCCTTGGATGTTCGGTTCTCACCTGCTCTGGCTGAGTTCATCGTCAAACCTAGGTCACCGGTGTAGCAGGAGGTAAAGCACCAGCACCTCAGCCCTCCATGTCACTGCGCTGGCTTTATCTAATTTATACTTTCATGTTCCCTTCACACTGGTGTAGCCTTCTTCCCCAGGGTAGGCCAAGCCCCATTCTCCCATGTCCCCAGTGCTTATCTTCTTGTTCTGTGGCTTAACCCCTCCCTCCGGTGGGCCTGGCAACAGTGAGGAAATATTGCCTGCTCCCTCCTACTGTAGGTTCTGTAGAACAGGTGAAGCCCATGGTGTAGCAGGGGCTAATGGCAGGGCATTGGGCTTGGGAGCACTGCATGTTATCCAGCACATGCCAGGATATTTTTCCATTTTATTTTCTGGTTTTCCACCCACTGGATATCTGGCATGCATGAGACTCCAAGCAGCCACAGGCTAGTGCATAATCCCACAAACACATAAGCAGCACAAAATGCAATGAAGTGCACGTCACCCAGGGCTTGAGCAAATGAAACACACAGGCTGCACAATCCAATACCACTGTGCAGTCAGTGTGTTTTGCATGCTAATGTATGCTTGTTCAGATTGCAACCAAGCATCCTTCTTCCCCTGTACCACTTCCACTGTAGTGCCTTCTCTGCCATACCTTCACTTAAGTCTCCCACTGCAGTACCTCCACTGCACTACCTCCACTGCACTAATTCCACTGCAGTACCTCCACTGCACTAATTCCACTGCAGTACCTCCACTGCACTACCTCCCCTGCACTAATTCCACTGCAGTACCTCCACTGCACTACCTCCACTGCACTAATTCCACTGCACTACCTCCACTGTACTAATTGCACTACACTACCTCCACTGCACTACCTCCACTGCACTAATTCCACTGCAGTACCTCCACTGCACTACTTCTTTTTTTTGCTTCATAATTTTTTAGTAAAATTCAAATGATAAACAAAAGACATTTTCAAAAAGAAGTAATACAACTAATACAGTACATTATATAAATAAATACAAAAAAATCAAATTACAAATAAGTTCTACTCTCTATAAAAATTAGCTATACATCATAATGTAGTTGATAAAACATTTTAAAAGTTTAACTTACAAAAGGAAAATGATGTTAAAATATAGTAACATTTGTGGCTGTCTGAATTTGGCTATTGATTCACTCTAGCTTCTTAATTATTATATTCGGTTGTTCAGAAAGAGAAAAAAATATCTCTGCCTCTAGTTTGTATGAAATTGGTCGAGACAGAGAATTACGAAGTTTAAGAGTTTTCATGATTTGACCTATTCTTTATGAACTGTAGTAAAGGTTTCCATATGTTTTCAAATTGTGCCACTTTATTACTAATTCTGTAAGAAATGTTGTCATTGTTTGCCAAAGTCTCCATTGCTTTAAGCCAGTCTTCCATAGGAAGAGCATTTGGCTCTTTCTGTTTATAAAGTATATTTGTTGTAAGTCCCAATGCTGCGAGAAGTACCAAAACTTGTTTCTCTCTCTCTCTCTCCCTCTCCAGCAGTTTCAGATTGGATAAATCCCCTAGAATGTACAATTTTGGTTCAAGTAGAGGTTTGTAATTTACTATCTGTGTGCAAATGTTATTCACACTATGCCAAATACTTTGCAATGTACAGCACTCCCATAACACATGAAATGATGCATGACAAGCGATGCGTGTCCAATATTTCCCATTAGTTGTAATCTTCTTAGATAGTAATAAAAAATGATGTAGAATTTTGAATTGAATTAACTGACCTTGGACATCTTTACTCAGTCTATTGGCATTATGTTGAGGTTTATTCCATTCCTCCTCAGTAACTGTTGTTCCTATGTCTGCTTCCTATTCCTGCCTATTTTTCTCCTTTAACTCTACATCCTCATAGGTTCTTAGGTTCATAGGTCATTACGAGTTTGAGGGCAGAACCCACATTGAACTTGCCACCATTAGTCATTAATGGTGGAAACCAAATTTTTTATTGCCCATATACTGATCAAAACTTTCTTTAAACTGTTTCAAAGTGTCACTGTTCACCACAGACGCAGGTAGAGCATTCCAAATTGGAGGCAGTCTCTGGGTAATGAAATTATATCTTTTAACTGACTTATTAAGACTAGCTTTAAGTTTTAATTTGTGTGACCTGGTATTACTACTTGAGGTTTGTCTCGCCAGGCAGATAGTCTCCAGCAGAGCAGGATCTTGAAAGGCCCTGTAAGCCAGACACAGATCCCCTCAGACAGTTCTATATATATTCGAGTGAGTAGAGCCCCAGGGATTCTAGTCTATCTTGTTATTCAATATTTTTTAAGTTTTTAGTGCTTCTAGTGATCTTCCTTTGTGCTTTTTCAACAATGGCTTTTCCTCCTACTGATGTAGGTGCATAGAAGGGGGCACAATACTGCAGATGGGATCTAACCAGGCTAGTATATAATGGAACAAGTGCCTCTGGCTCTCTGCTTCTGATGTGTTTGAGAATGCATCCTATTATACCACGGCACTTTTTGACTGTACTGTTTATGTGAACATTCAATTTTAGATTATTAGTTATGGTGATACCCAGGTCTCTTTCTGATACAACAACTTTCAACTGAGTATTATTTATTGTATAGTTTGCCAGACTATTCTTATTGCTAAGGTGCATTACCTAACATTTAGTAGTGTTGAAAGTCAGTTTACTGTCTATTGCCCAGTGTGCAAGGCAGTCCAAATTTGTTTGCAAGGATTTAATGGAGTATTTGTTATTTACAATGCAGCTGAGTTTACTGTCATCTGCATATTCGTTGATCCATACCCCATCGGTAGTTTGCACAGTAGAGATCAACATGTTAAACAATATGGGCCTCAAAACAGAGCCCTGGGGATCCCACTGGTAACCTTGCCCCAGTCAGACCTTTGGCCCTTTATGCTGACTCTCTGCATCCTGTCACTAAACCAAGGCTCTATCCATTTGATAATGTTGGGATGGAGATTAATCCTAACTAGCTGCTCAATTAGAATTCTATCAGAGACGGAATTAAAAGTTTTTTCATAATCCAGGAAAATAATGTCTACAGGCAGCCCGTTATCCAATGCCTTGCTAATTAGTTTAAAAAAGTTGATTACGTTGGTTAGGCAAGATCTTCCCTGTGTAAATCCATACTGTGTTATGTCAAAAATTCTCATATTTTGAACATGTATAATAGTTTTCTGCTGTAAGAGTCTTTCCATGAATTTACCAATACAAGAAGTAAGGCTTATAGGTCTATAATTAGTTACATCTTGTTTTGTGCTACCTTTATGGATAGGAATGATGGTAGCTATCTTCCAGTCAGAAATTGGAATACCATCATTAACAGAAGTGTTAAATAAGAGTGAGAAGACCAGTTAATTCCTCAGAGAGTTCCTTAAAAGGACCTGTAAATAATGCTTTAAAACGGTCCAACGCTTACTGTGATCTTGCGTTGTGTTGTCCTGTATTGAATCGCAGTACCTTTCTATCGATTCAGTGCCTAGTTGTTAAAAAAATAACGTGTTTAAACCTGTGTCTCACGGAAGTGCTCCATATTCATTTTCGGAGTCTGGCTGACTGGTCACATGGGAGGCTAACAGGCGATGATGTAATCTGAGCAAGACATCCTGTCAAAAGCCCCATAGTTTCACCTGTGTTCACTGTGTGCTTCCCCCGAGTTCATGATGAAATAAAGGCTTGATTTTACATTTTTATCTGCTTCCTCTGTCCTTTTGTTGCTGAACTTGCCTACTATCATGTGCCCTTTTCTGTGGTTTACGAGCACAAACTAGTCTGTGTGATATAAGGGAAAACCCTGTCCTGGAACCCTTTATCTCTCTCACAATAATGTTTATTCTAAGCGTGTATCCCTTTGCTAAGTCAACAGACTGGTGAGGTTCGTGTGTTTAGCATATTTCTCACAGTTCTTTATTAAAAATAAAAAGTAGCATGAACTCTGTGTACATCGACTGTAAGTACTGTACCGCTGATTGCACAGATGTGTATGGCACTTCTGCCGTGCCCCCCCCCCCCAGACCTCCTGCGTGCCTTGTGTTCTTCTTCTGTCCGGAAGTGAAAGTTATTAGCATACCTCTCAACCTAATTCCTCATAAATCAGGGACAAGGCTTAAAAAAATCAGGGACAAAGGACCAAAATCAGGGACACATCTTCAAAATTGGAGATATCCACTCAGGTAGCAGGTAGAATAAGGTGCTTAGTGTAAAATGCACTTTCTAAGGAAGAGCAAGTCTGTAACTTTAATGTTTGGCATTATTTTGTGCTTCCAACTCCCATTGTTTGGTCATGGAAACACAGTTTTTAGGAGGGACAGAGTAAAATTTTGAGGCCAAATCAGGGACTTCCCTGAAAATCAGGGACAGTTGAGAGGTATGGTTATTAGCTAGTGTGCTTGTTTTATTTTCAGCTTTTGTGAGTTTAGTGTGTGAGCAGCATACCCTAAGCAAACTGTCTGACTCTGTAAATTAATCTGTAGTACAGTAGTAGTAGGGATCGCATTGACATTGTGATGTAGTCCGTGTCTATGTGTTTGGGGGCATGTATTGAGCTTTTGTATGCACATAATTTACACTTGCGTTTGATGTAATTTTAAGTGGAATAATATTATGAATGGTGCTATCATAATTGCAAGGTTATGCGAAGTATGTTTTTGTTGCCCATGAATGTCATACAGCATGGATGCTGAAAATTACGTTCAACATGATGCTCCTCATGTTGGTTCTGTGTGAACATATGTAAAAATAAATTTGTAAGTTTACTTTTTATTTTTATAATAAAAGTAATTGTTTTAGTCTGTGTCTGTCTCTTTTGTTTTTTTGCAGCAATATTTTCTGTTGCCATGAACTGTGGTCCACGTGCACTGCTTCAACCTTTGACCTCCTGTTCTGATTTGGAGGAAATAGTGTACTGATTTGACAGCTACCTCCTGTCAGTTGAAGTACACTGACTTTCAGATCTGCTGTATTGAATCCTACTGTTTACTAATTATTTTATTATTATTTATGACAGATTACCTGTGCATATAGTACAGAAATTCTTTTTTTTGTGTATATTGTATTTTTTTTTGCCTATTTTTTTTTCTTGTTACTTACTTTGCATGTGACAGTGCCTTACTTCGTGGTTTTTGGTTGTAAAAATGAAAGTCAAAAAGGATGTGGTCTGCATTTTTTTAGTTTTCCAAATGACAAAATCATCAGGAAAGCATGGATTCATTTTTGCCGTAGAAAGGATTTTAAATCTTCAAAGTGTAGTCGCATATGTTCTGCACATTTTGAATGTGCTTCTTACGACCACGATCCTGAGAAGTTGTCAACACTCGGATGGCTAAATGGTTTGCCAAAGCTAAAAACAGGAGCCATTCCATCTATATTCATGCCACCATGTTCTGCTACTGCTAGCACCCCTATGAAGAAGTCAAAGAGTGTAGTGAAGAAGCGCCAAGGAATACAGGTACACATATAAGGTTTACTAACTTGATTTCCAAGAAGTAAGATATGTATGATAGATGGAAGCAGACTGGTCAGTGGGCAGTGGGCAGGGGTTTTAAGCACTTGCAATAATAAATGAAAGACTTCTGATTGTCTTTCCATTATACATAGCACCTCTGTGTAAAACAAAGAGTGCAGGCTAGCTGACCCACCGGTGCAGTGGTTGGATTTCCGTCTACGACACCAGAGACCAGTGTTCAGGAAAGACCTTGGGCCACTGGATGGACAGCCAGGGGGAAAAGACTTGAGCATCCCATGACTACTCATCTTCTTCGGTGGAGAGAGAGGACCAAAGGTTCACAGTTTACCTGACCCCGTGCATTGTCTCTGGGTAAGGCAAGTCCTGCAGTAGCAGGATGGGCTGGTCAATGATGTGTGGTGGACACTGGTGCATACCACCTTGATGTCAGAGCGCACACCACTTGCTATGGACAAAATGGAGTAAATGAGCACTGGGGTACCAAGGGGAAGGATCGCTGGCACGATCCCTGATTGCTCCCGCCTGCCTGGCCATGATTGGGGATCCAATGAAATGAAGGATTGTCTGGGTTCTCTGGCCTCAGCTAGTACCCACCTGGGGGGTATAACCAAGGTTCCATGGGGATCTCCGGGGGATTCAGATAGGTGATGAAGTGGAGGGTGGTGGCCTTGGTGTCTCCCAACAGAGTGGTCTGGGATGCTATGAAGGGGATAAAAAGAAATAAAATAAAAAAATTTCAGGCTGTCACAGTATGTGTATTGAGTATGTATTCATTTATATGACAGAGGTTCAGACCATGGTTGTCTGAAAGAAGTCCGAGTGACTGAAACTTCAAAATGTGGCATTTTCTTATATCATGTTTATGTCTCAATAAATAGTGTAACATAAGTTGCAGGGATGATAATTAACTTCTACGCAGTTGTACCCAGGTCTAACAGAGGGGAAATAGTTGGGAGCATGTTGATGACCTGGGGACTGTCCCGAGGCATAACATGGGGAGGGAAGGGGCTGAGGTGGATGGGGCAGTGAGTAGGAAGACCTGGTGGAATGTGAGAGCCCTTGTTCAAGGCAAAAGACAGGAAATGGACTACAGTGCAATAGCAGGTATGAAATATGCCATGGAGGTCAGATCACTGTATGATAAGGTTTGGAGTGGGAGGGACGGGCATTTTTTTTTTTTGCCTAAGGGGATGGTGGCGGGTGGAGGTGTGGAAGATGGGGTATGGAGCAGGTTTAGGGAAAATGATTAGGTGACAGTCCTTATTCTGAGGGACTCCATGATTAGGGGGATCAGTTGGAGATGGAGTGGGTTGAACTTGTAGGGAATGGTATCTCCCGTAGTATGTCATGCTTGAAGGTGCATAAGGTAAAACATCTAGTGTATTCTGTAGCACAGGACTGTGTTATGACCCCTCACATACTATTGCTTCTGTGTACAAACGATGTAGAAGGGAACAGTGAGCTGGATAGTTAGGTTAGGTTTGGTTACATTGACAGGGTATTTTAGGATGTGGGGTGCTGTGTCTCATTGTCAGAGATATTACCAGTACCTAGTGTCACTGTGGAGAATAAACCAAAAATAAGGCGTCTAACTGTATGGTTCAGTGAATAGTGTGGTGCTAAGGGGTATGACTGGGTGCTATCCTGTGTTACAACCTGGAAGGACAATGAATTGTATGGAATTTACTGGTTCCACCTTAGTTCAGAGGAAAAAGAGGTGTTTCAGCTTACGCTGGTGGAATTTATCCTCTCCAACTTTGTTTTGAAATTGTGATGGGGGAAGGATGTGAGTACATGGCAGACCAGGTAAGCAAGGCCCTGGCCTTCCCCTACATGTGGGTAGGTGGGGGGCATAGGGCAGGAGCACTAGATAGTGCACAAAAGGGGCATTGTATGCTGTTAACAGTGAGGGTTCTGTACATGGTGATGGGTAATGGGGCACATTGAAAGGGGGTCCTGATTAACGCCAGGAGTATGTGAAACATGATGGCAGAGATCCATGCACTGTGAGTTGTGGGGTGGGGAGGGTGTATGTGGCAGATGTAACATAGACTTGGGATATTTCCAGACATGATTATTATCAAAGCCTACAAGGGTGCACAATGTGTAGAAGGGATAGGATAAAGGATACAGTGACGGTGGGGTAGCTTTTGGTTCGGTGGAGGCATTATGTGTCACCTTGCAGGCTCCATGGAGGAAGATGGTGAAGACGTGTGTCATATATTGACTACCCGGGCAAGGGGAGGAACAGAAGGATGTCCTGGTGGCTACCCTTAGGGTTCAGTGTGGTAGGAGTGAGGGCATATGCCGTGAACATTCTGGGTGGGCTATATCCAGGGGGGAATATGATGATGTAGCCAGGATGGTCACTGGGGTGGTGAGGGCAGCCTAGGTGGCGGTGGTGGAAATTAGATTTGCTCAAGGGATTTGAGTGTGGTGAAGGTTTCTTCAGGTATATGTCTGAAAACTGAGAATGAAAGGGGCAGGTTACTAGGTCGATGATGGGGACCGGTTAGGTGGAGGAGGTGGATGAGAAGGTGGAGGTAGTAAATGCTATACAGAAGTGCGGCTCATGTGAGTAGCTGTGAAACTGCAGTTTGTGATGTACAAAGTGATGGAGGTCATTTGGAAGGAGTGTACAGAAGGTGTGAGTGGGTATGGGAGATAGCGTCCTCTAGGAGGGTCAGTAGTGGGTTCCATGAAGGGTCAGTACAGGGCCCACTCATATGTAATGACTATATCTCAGGTGTCCGATGCAGTATCTAATGATGACTCAAAGCTGTGTGCTGTGGTGGATGGTGAGGATGGGAGGCTTGCTCTCCAGGAAGACCTATATGCATTGTGGAGGTGGTCAACATCAGGGAACATAAATTTCAATGTTTGGAAATGCAGGGTTCTATACCTGGTGGCCAAAAACAAATGCTGGATGCCAAAATCAATAACTCAGAGCATTGTGGAAGTGCTGCGGCCATATAAAATTAAATAGTGGCGTGCTTAGCCAGTGGGATACTCCTAAGTTGTACAGATGTGCTCCTTCATCTGTACAATTGCCTACTTAGACCATGCATTTAAAAGGCTTGTATAAGTAGATCTTGATAGCGCATTCCAGAGTTCTGCTGGTTTGTGGTATTGGTCGATCTTATAAGGTGGGTTTTGAATAGAATAGTGCCTTGAGAAGGCATCGACTATCGATCATACTTCATATATTATAGGGAGTAATTTGATGACTTTGTAGTATGTTACCATGAGGTAATAGGGAGCCTGAATAATGGTGAATGTTAGGAATTTCTTTTTCACACAAATGGTTGCGGATGCATGGATTGGCCTACCTAATGAAGAGATGGATATCAGTACAGTGTTTGGCTTCCAGCATGCATGGGATAGGTAGAAGGGATCAGTACGGAGGAGGAGGAGGAGTAATGAATAGGTCATTAACATAGCGAAGGCCGATGGCACATTGATAAGGTAGGACAAATGGATAGACTGAATGGGCATTGCTGTCCTTATCTGCTGTCAATTTCTATGTTTCTATACTTGTATGTTTACAAACATTCAGGGTATTGCATAAGTTACAGTTGTCAGTCTCCTGGGTACGCGTGATCACCAGTGAGGAACAGGGCAAGCCACATATGGGTGTGACACATGTAGTCCAGTAGGGCGTGTTTTAAATTAAGTGAATACAGCCTCCAAAAGTGACTCATCATGAATTTCCATGGCAGGGGTATAGGCACAGTGTGTATATGGGGTGGGGTTGGGTGCATGATTAAGGCTACCGGCATCTGGTAAGGAAGAAAGCACAATAGGAATGAGAATAAGTAACTGTTAATATAAAATGTGTGGCATTTAGGAGGAGAAAGGAAACAGAGTGAGGAGGACGGGGATGTCTGCTGCCATGTTAAATTTATACTTGGTGGCATCTAAGGCACTTATTGCAGTCTAAAGTATTCCTGTCTTTAAAATGTTTATTGGCTGTTATTTCCAATCTTGTTGTTTGTGTATGTAGCCATTTATTGTTATATTGTGCATAGTACAGTGGTGTTCTGTACAGAATTCCATCACTTTCAAAATGCTGTTTTGCCAGACTTCCAAATGTCATGGAATGTCATTATACCCAACTGTGGTAGAACAGCATTCTGGAACCTCAAGAAACTGCATGATTAAGTTTTATTTTGAAATCAGATTAACTCATGCACACGTATGTCACACAGTTCCATACACAATGAAACATTCAGGATGAGCAGCTTTGTGCAGAATTGTGGTGTGCTGCCACCTCTGTGTTCTGAGTCTCATGGATCTCTCAAGCTCTGCTGTTGTGGTCGTATGGAATCATAACACTCAGTGGCAGAACACAGTTGATGCGCATAGTTGCCCATCCAGTATCCTCTATATAGTTATTGAAGTGCTAGAAGTACAGCCAATTACAATCTGTACATCCTAATTCTTATTTAAAACTTTGTTTACAACAATTTCTCCAGTCACTGTTTCCTGCTGACAAAAATCATTCATCTGCACAAAATGGGACTAATGTGAACTCTCCAAATGACAATATTGAAGCAACCGGCAATATGGAGGAATCAGCAACTGTGACTAATAACACCATCAAGAAATGGAGGGTAATGAGTACCAATGCCCGTAGTCTGGGCAACAAGCTCCCTGAACTGGTGGCCTTGATGGAAGAGGGATGCCTGGATATCGTAGCAGTCACAGAAACATGGTACACAGAGAACCAAGACTGGGATGTTAACATGCCAGGGTACACAACCTACAGGAGAGACAGGGAGGGCAGAAGAGGGGGGAAGTGGCTCTCTATGTAAGGGAAAGGATAAAAGCAACTGAACAAATGAGTAAACAGGGAGGAGAGGAGGCACTGTGGGTCACCTTAGAGACTGGAAATGGCACCACAATATGCACGGGAGTTGTATACAGACCCCCATGTCAGGGGAAGGGAATGGACAAGGCTATGATAGAAGGCATACTTAGCATGGCAGAGAAAGGGGAGAGACTGTTGATGGGGGACCTTAATAGGCCAGATGTTAACTGGAGCACTTTGCTGCAGCCACATCCAAAAGCAGGGCCATTCTTGATGCCCTTCAGGTGGCAGGCCTCAGACAGCTAGTTTTAGAACCTACTCATGGGGGGAGCAATCTTAGACCTCGTACTCTCAAATGGGGACAGTGAGAGGATCTCAGATCTAGAAGTGGGTAGCCATTTGGGAACAAGTGACCACCAAACAGTGTGGTTCATGAAAAACTCCTCTACAGAGTCAAGCCATACAAAAGTGAGGGTACTGGACTTCAGGGGGGCTGACTTTGGCAAGATGGGAGAGTGCCTTAGAAGAGCATTAACAAACAGGCTAGAAGGGGGGGTGGAGTAACAATGGGGAAATATCAAAACGGCCATCACAGAGGCGACAAGCCTTTGTGTGAAGCAAATAAAAATGAAAGAAAAAGCCACTATGGTTCTCAAAAGAGGTGGCGGTGAAGGTTAGGGAGAAAAAAGATAGCATTTAGGAAGTATAAGGAAACACAGAAGGAGCAGGACAGAGAACTGTACCAGTTAAGGCAGAAGGAAGCATGGAGGGTAGTCAGAATAGCAAAGGCACAAACTGAGGAAAAGATAGCCAACTTGGTTTAGAAGGGGGATAAAACCTTTTATAGGTATATCAGGGAGGTAGAAAGACAAAGGGAGGGATAGTGAGGCTGAATAGAATGGAAGGTGGCTGGGCAGAGAGGGACAGTGAAAAAGCAGGGCTACTGAATGAATACTTCTGTTCAGTATTTGCAAAAGAGGAGGTGGGGAGGTGCCTAATCCAATTAACAGAAGCACTCTGGATGGGGGGGGTCGATCCCAGTCCTTTCACAGAAGAAAGGGTTCTGAAAGAACTCCTAAAACTGAAGGTGGACAAAGCAATGGGGCCAGATGGAATTCACCCCAGAATTCTAAAAGAATTAAGCAGAGAATTAGTGACACAACTGACTACCCTTTTTAACAAATCATAGGAGGATGGTGTGGTACCTGAGGACTGAAGGAAGGCAGATGTGATTCCCCTTCACAAAAGTGGGAGCAAGACAGAGGCAGGAAACTACAGACCTGTCAGTTTGACCTCTGTGGTAGGGAAAGTGATGGAATCACTTCTGAAGGAAATAATTGTTGGGTACCCAGAGGCCAGTGGGGCACAGGACCCAAGGCAGCATGGGTTCACAGTGGGAAGGTCATGTCAGATGAATCTAATTGATTTCTTTGGCTGGGTGACTAAAGTAGTAGACCAGGGATGGGCTGTGGACATGGCCTACCTAGACTTTAGCAAGGCATTTGACACAGTCCCACACAAAAGATTAATGGTCAAATTAACCAGCCTGGGAGTGGGTCCCAGGGCGGTAGCCTGGGTAAAACATTAGCTGGACAACAGGACACAGAAGGTAATTATAAATGGAGTCCACTCTGAAGAAAAAGGGGTTACTAGTGGGGTACCTCAGGGTTCAATACTGGGTGCAGTCCTTTTTAATGTCTTTATAAGTGACATTGCAGAGGAACTGGAAGGAAAAGTAGGCCTCTTTGCAGATGACACAAAGATCTGCAACAGGGTTGATACACAAGGAGGCATGGAAAGGATGAGAAGGGACTTGGCAAGTTTGGAGGAATGGTCTGAAGTATGGCAGCTTGGATTCAATGCAAAGAAGTGCAAAATAATGCACCTGGGAAACAAAAACCCAGGGGAAGATTACACAATGGGGGAAGGGGGGTAGTAACAACAACAAAAAATGGAAAGGGACCAGAAGGTAATCATATCAGATGACCTTAAGGTTGGCAAGCAATGTGAGAAGGCGGTAGGGAGGGCTGGGTGGATACTGGGATGTATAGGGAGAGGCATCACCAACAGAAAACAGGAAGTTGTTATCCCCCTGTACAGACAGTTGGCGAGACCTCGTCTGGAGTACTGCATCCAGTTCTGGAGACCCCATCTCCACAAGGACATAGACAGGATGGAGGCAGTTCAGAGGAGGGCAACTAAAATGGTGCAGAGTCTGCAAGAAAAGCCATATGAGAAGAGACTAAAGGAGCTTAATATGTATACCCTTGAAGAAAGGAGGGAGAGGGGGGACATGATAGAAATGTTTAAGTACCTCAGTGGAATCAACAAAGTCCAAGAGGGTAGCATCTTTCAGAAAAAGAGATGTGCAAAAATAAGGGGACACAATTTGAAGATAGAGGGGGGACGGCTCAGGGGCAATGTGAGGAAGTATTATTTCACAGAGAGGGTGGTGGATGCATGGAACAGCCTTCCTGAGGAGGTTGTGGGATCTAAAACTGTGGGAGAATTCAAGAATGCATGGGACAGACATAAGGCAATTTTTGTGGGGGGTAGGAAGAAATAGGCTGTTGGTTAAATAGGATCTACAGCTTATCCTCTAGGTAGGGAATTGGGCAGACTAGGTGGGCCAAGTGGTCCTTGTCTGCCATCAAAATCTATGTTTCTATACTAAATCATTTTGTTCATTTATTGATACTGAAGACAGCTGTCTTGAGACATATGTTTCATGTGAGCAATTAAATAGTACTGCCTTCTTGTCTGAGATCATGATATCCAACACAATTATCGGTTGTGATGCACCGCCTGTTTCTGTTTCTGACAATGTAAAGGCAACCAGAAGCATGTGGTGTCAGGCAAACCTAAAACCAGCACAGCGCACATGCCAAATCCAGGTATCAATCCCAGACGTCCAGGTACAGATGTGTTCCATCGCCATCCAATGTTCCATTGAAGAGGATGAGCATGTCATGGCACGTCAAGCTAATGAGCTGCAGTCTGATGAAGACTCAAGTGACATGGAACAGGAAAATATAACGTTTGAGTGTGACCGTGATCCGGACTATAATCCCTCAGATGACAAAGATAATGGAAATGATTCCTCAGACAGTGATTGTGATCATGTAGAATCGTCGACAGTTCATCATGAATTTGGCAAAGCGAATATTAACATTGAAGATGAAAGATACTTCTTGGTACCAGAAAGAAGTCTGGTTAAGCTTTTTGCAAGATGTCACAAGTGCGGAACAAAAACAGAGTTCTTCATCAGTCACATAATTGGAACAATGATTGTTGTACAGGCTACATGTTGCCATGGTCACATTCATATATGGGACAGTCAGTGTACCTCAGGATCGATGCCATTAGGTAACATTATAGTGGCAACTTCTACCTTCTGTAGTGGTGTCACAGCAGTAAAAGCACAACGTTTGCTACAAGGTCTAAACACACCTGTTTTTTTCACTTGTTACCTACTATAATATTCAACGATCGTATATTGTTGCCACTGTGAAAGAGGCATGGAGTGTGCAGCATAAGTCTTTGCTACAGTCTTGCAGTGATACATCCCTTTGCATAGGTTGAGATGCTCGCTGCGACTCTCCAGGACATTCAGCAAAATACGGGTTATATACCGTCATGGACATAAGCTCTTCCAACTCTCCATTATCACCAGACAAGGTGCCACACTGGAACAGGTCAAAAACTTTAAATACCTCGGGATGACCCTTGACCTTCACCTCTCCTACACTGCCCACATCGACCATGTCACTAAAGCCACTAACTCCCGGCTAGGCCTGCTATTCCGTCATAGGAAACACCTGACACCCGAAGCCCTCGCTGTCACTGTCCAGAGCTCCATCATATCCATCATTGATTATGGCATTATCATTTACGGCTCTGCTACAACCTCCGCACTCAAATGTGTGTCCACCGCCCTCAACAAGGCCTGTCGACTTGTCACTGGCTCCTAACGCCTAACTCACACCTGTGACCTCTATTCTCAAACTGGTTGAATCTTGCCAATCGAATAAAACACCAAACTTGTATTACTACTAAGAAAATCTTGCTGGGCCTTGCCCCCCTGGAGTCTGTGCCCTCATACAACCGAGAATCCACACCCGACATACCAGAGGATTGAAACCTCAGCTTCTTCAAGTCCCGCATTGCTGCACAACACAAGGCCAAAGATCCTTTGCTTACCGGTCCACTAGTTGGTACAACGGTCTTCCCAGCGACATCTCATCCTCACTATCGCTCAGCACCTTTAAGACTCGTCTCCGCCTAACACTGACTGCCTCCAAACTCTGTGACTGTTGTGGCTAAACATGTCTTTTGGTTCCATAGCTGAAGATGCCCTTTTGGATCCACATCTACTCCTGCACTTTGTCAGCACCCCTCCTATCTTCACCTCCCCTGCTGGCCCATGACAAATGCCACCCGCTGCACTACCTCTATTCTTATCCACCTTCCATCTCCTCTCTCCCTCCTACCTACCTCTCTTTCTCCCACCCACTTAGTCTCCCTGATTTCACCCTCCTCCTTTCCTTTCCTCCCAAAGTTTCACCTTATTGTTCTTTTTTCATCTACAAGTCTATGTGTTTTTTTTTATTTTATTTTATAAACTGTTATCTTTGCTTATGATTGTCTCAATTGTACCAGTGACGTGGAACCTTTGTAAAAGAGCCTCGGCTCAAAGGTATTTGTAATCCTAGAACAAATAAATAAAATGGACTTAAAGTCAAAGAAAGTTATTGATTTACAGCTAATTCAGGCATGGCTTCAGATTATTTGTCTAATGTTAGCTGCTGAACATTTTTTTGGTGTGAACTGATAGGAACAGTCTTCACAAATACAATGTGTTTTTTTGTGTTCTTTATCTGTTTATCCCCCTATATGCTCCAGAGTCCCCAGCTCCTTCAGGCAGCAATGGTCCCGACTTACTTTATACTGGCCCTCACTTGAGCCCTCTGTCCTCACACCTGAAGCTGACCCATGATAAACCGTCATATCCATTTGATGGGTGTGCTCCTCTCTTCCGAGGGTGAAGGGAGCTGTGCAGGTGGTCAGTGGCACACTAAGTATTTGGCCTGCGGTGCTGCTGAGGCAGAGTTAACTCCATGGAGGAGTTCCGGTTGCATCAGTCTTGTGCAGTACCCCCAGTCTCCATTGGGTCTCACTGGCAAGCGAGGCAGCCCCACAGCCCACCCCAGGAGATGAGAGCAGTCAGTCAGGCGCTCAGTTCTCTCCTCCTCCCTGCCAACACATGGCACCTGAGTCCGTTTCTGAACCCGGGTCAATGTATGGCATCCAGGCATGCTTGAAACCTAAACATACTTGGGTATGCTACATTCAGAAGGGATAGAGTGGTTGAAAGTGGATGGGGGTAGCTTTTATTGTTAGTGATAGCATGGGGACCAAGGCACAGACAGAGGAGGGTTATGAGCAACAGTACATTCTCTTCCTCTTATCTATCTCGCTATTGCATCTTTGCTGCTTGCTGTATCATCCATTCCTTACTATCCCTAAGTGCAATAGTCATAAATCCTTGTCTTTGCAGAGCACTGAAATGAAAAACTCTACAGCGATGGAATTGGAGGGGTTAATGCAAGCACTACATTTCCTACAGGAGAATGGGTGCACTGTTGAGCAACTTGTAACTGACAAACATGTGCAGGTCAAGGCCTACATAAAGCGCCAGCATCCTAATATTACCCACTGTTTCAATGTTTGAAATATCTTCAAAGGCACTCATCACTTAATGCAAACATACGTAAACACAAAGCAATGGGCAAGTAAGCCTGTCAAGTGACCTCATGTATTTGTTTCACAGGGATAGGGAAAAACCTAGATGCGGCTTCCAAGAAAAAGGGATGCTGCATTATCCGACCGTGGATAAAATCCATCACCAATCACTTGTTCTGGGTGGCCAGCAGCAGTGGGACTGATACTGATCTGATGCAACAGAAATGGCTCAGTGTTTTGAACCATGTTGGCAATATACACAGTGGACATGGTGAAAAGTTTCCAGAATGCATGCACAGGGAAATTCAGAAGCCCAAAAAGTGGATTGAGAAAGGTTTTTGTTTTAAATTCAATACATTTTGTAACTGTACTGAAATCTGGCGCTGTACTGTAGCCCAATTAACGTATTTCTTTTCTTTCCTCCTAGGAACCAGAGTACATAAATTTATGTCAGACACAATAGCAAATTCATACCTTTTGAGGAACCTTAAACAGATCTCTCCTTTGTACCAAACCTATGGCCTTGAAGTGTTTCATAGCTTGGTGTGCCATTTTGCAACAAAATTCTTTCATTTTTTCTACAATACCATGTATGCAAGGTATTAAAGACACATTTTTATTTGTGATGTGGAGTACAGTGCTAAACAAAAACAGTATTAATTTTGATGACTCACATAACTAGGTGACACACTAAAAAATGTTACTACTTGTCCTTGTCCATAGACATCTCCTCGCTTGTTTGCTTTACAATGAAAATGTTGATCGTGCCATTACCACTACTTAGCAAGGAGAATTACAGTATTGCTTGGCATATCCCCAGGCTAGCAGGGAAAAGGAGACAGTTGTGAAGCCTGTCAGAAATCCATCTTCATCATCATCATCATCATCAAATCTTTATTTATTCAGGCGAGCATCATTGAGCAAGGATCATTTACAAGATGGACCTGATAAGGTCAAGGTTCAACAGTTGATACACAACAGATACATCAATACACTTATATAAAACAGTTATACATACAGGGGAAAAAACATTTATAAACACAGTGATGTACAGTAAAATTCACATAATAAAGTGGATTATAGGAAAGTTGAGCTAAAATTTACAGTATATACAGTGTATACATATCCCAGTGGAGGGGCCATGGCAAACACACAGCATAATGTAATACTAGGATGGTGGAAGGTATTACTGGGTGCCATAAGATGGGGTGTCTGCCTGGGAGGGAGAACTGAAGAACAAAGATTATGCCATATATGGTGAATTTTTGGGAGGGAGATTGTGAGATGACAAAGCTAGCTCTAGAGGTAGCAACTGCATTTCTCTGTGAAGAAAACTGTACAACGTTGTTTAAAGGATGCAATTGGTATAATATTGGACAGTTTTAGGGATTTTGTAGGGTGTTCCATCCTATAGCTAGAGAATAGCTGATTGCTGCCCTTCATAGCCGGGTGTTGAATTTGGGCAATTTGAACAGGATGATGTTGTTGCTTCTTAGGGCATAGGAGCTAGGAATGGTCTGAGTGAAGCAGTCCAGAATATAGTTTGGAAGTTTTTTGATAATGCTCTGTAAATCCATAGAGCTGCATTTCTGTTCCTTCTGAGGTGTAGGGAAACCCATCCAACTACAGCATAAAGGGAGCAATGATGGGTATTAGATGGCAGATCTGTTATGAATCTTATTGCTCTATGGTATAAGGTATCCAACTTGTGTAGGTAGGAGATGGGGCAGTGACTATAAAGGAAGTCTGCATAGTCAACAACTGAGAGAAAAATGGCCTGGACTAACCTCATCTTTGAATCTCTGATTAGGAAGGGTTTTACTCTATAGAAAAGGCCAAGCCTTTGGCAAAGCTTTTTTAGCAGTTCTTCTAAATGATGAGTGAAGTCGAGTCTGCTGTCAATCCACACACCTAAGTATTTTAATTTTTCTACATACTCCAGATTTTCTCCAAGTATAGTGCATAGCTGGGGGAGAATGACTGAAGAGGATGTGCTGGTGGAGCTTTGATTTGTGAACATCATTGCTTTAGTTTTCTTTGCATTTAACAGAAGCATTTTCTCAAGTAGCTGATATTGTAACAAGGAGAATTCTGTTTGTAGGATTTCATGGGCAGCTGCAGAAGAAGGGTTGCTGACATACAAAACAGTGTCATCAGCAAAGAGGTGCACAGAGGATTTGGTGAGCGTTGAATCAATATTATTTATATAGATGGCAAAAAGGATAGGACCCAGGATAGAGCCTTGGGGGACTCCTCTTAACAGTGGTTTTAATGGGGATAGGTCACCTTCAGCTTTTACCTGCTGTGACCGACCAGTAAGATAACACCTGAACCACTTAAAGGAGGGTGGATCTAGGCCAATGGAGTGCAAGGATGATAGTAGAAGCTTATGGTCCACAGTGTCAAATGCTTTGCTCAGGTCAAGAAATACTGCACAGACATGATTCTTTTTATCTAATTCGGTTTGCCAGTCATTTGTGACCTTGGCTAGTGCAGTGATAGTGCTATGCTTGGCCCCAAATCCAGATTGAGCTGGATTCAGGAGGTTAGCATCGTCAAGATATTCCCTTAACTGGGTACTCACTAATTTCTCCAGCATCTTGGATAGCACTGGTAGAATGGAAATGGGCCTGTAATTATTAAGGTCCATAGGGTCCCCTGATTTTAGAAGGGGAACAACTTGGGCTGTCTTCCACAGAGTGGGAATAGAACCAGAGTTTAGAGATAGGTTAAAGAGATGTGTTAGGGGGACTGCAAGTACATGGGATGCAATCTATAGAAAGTAGGGGTCCAGAGAGTCTGCTCCTGTGCTTTTTTTGATATCCAGCTGCCATAATAGGTCCTCTACTTGCTTCAACAGTACAGATTTGAAGCTGAAGGAAGAGTCAGCTCTCTGAGCACCAGTGTACTGGGAGCTTAATTGTTCCCGCAGCAGGTTAGCTGGAGAGGTGTCAAAGGCAAGGCCAGCTGTTGTGAAGTAGTTGTTGAAGGCGTCCAGAATTTCCATTTTGCCAGTGATAGGGCCATAACTGTGGTCTACGTTTGGTAATTAGAAATAAAGCACAACAAGGTGTGGGGTATTATAGGCATTATGCCCTATAGAGAGGGTATTGTGCTGTGATATCATTTTGCCTCATGTCGTTGGGCCTGTTGCCAAATGCAGAGGCTTCACAACAGTCAAGAGTGGATATTATGTAAGCAGTAAGACATGGCATGGTGATGGTGGTACTGAGATACCTGCACAGCAAAAGGTGTAGTTCTGAAGGACACCGCAGGTGTCGTGCACTCCGCCTCTTGGTGCTTACATAACATCCATTCTTGAGTGTTGTGAAGCCTCTGCATTCAGCTTACATGAAATTTATCCCAGTTATCCATTGCATGCTGTTTATATTTCAGCTTTCCACTGTCTCTGTGATTTGCATAATTAAGTAACACTGTGGGACTGTAAATTGCCTTCTGCGGCTGCTGGAACACCTGTTTCTGAATCCTTGCTAGGTTCCTGCCCACCTGATCCCTGTCACAAACCTACCTGCTGTCTGTATTACCCTTGTGCCATGTATGAGGGTGGGCCACTTGGCCCCCCATCTCTGCATGCACCTGCATTTCAGGTCTTCTTGTCTGGCACCCCTGCGCCTTCCGGCAGCCACCTCAACCCTGCCCTTTTCATGGGGTTTGTCAGGCCTTACTCCTGTTCCTCTGCCTGCCCATGGGGTGTATATACCACCCCCATTTGTACCCGCTTCCCTCCAGGAGCATGCATGGGACCTCAAAGAGACTCTTCCTGGTCCCCCGCTCCTAGCTGTACCCAGGTACAAAGCAAGGAGTTATCGGGGCAAAGGGGTAGTGATAGGTGGGAGATTTTGAGAGCCTACTTGATGTTTTTCATATCTCAGTAAAGGCTGTAGCCTTGATTGTGATGGAAATTAGGAAATAGGTGGCTTGTGAATTCTGTGAGCTGCATTGGTTGGCAGGGACTGTTTTACCCAGTGGTGGCACTCTCTTACTGCAATTTTCTGTACTGATGATTGTTACAATATGCTCTGACAGCACTTGTTACTTCATTAGTAAAATATTTGTTATTGCCTTCACAGAATATGTATGTGACATCAAGTCAAGGGTTCTTATACTAAGAGAACAGTATGCATTATACCAACATGCAAGGCAGCTGTATATTGATCAACCTGTCCTAGAGACACTGTCATCCAAGTTTGGAGAAGCTGACAAACAGGCACTGATTGAAAAACAGAGCTCTTGCTTTCCATGTTTGCAGTGACATTCACTTCCATGTAATCAGGGACTGTGACTCACGTGTGAGCGAGTAACCACCAGCATTTGTCAGTGCATACTTGTAATTACAATTGAAGTAATTGGTATGTGGAACCATGTCACAGTGAGCAGACGTACTGCTCAATGACACAAGTACGTTCCAGTATTAGTAGTGTAATGGCTGTCAGATTTGATAAATGGGCCATATACTGCCTGATTGCTTACAAAACAAGAATGACATTTACCCAGTGTAGAGCACTGTGTTTGTTTTGCTGGATCCTCCACAGTCTCTGCCTCTGCCAGCTCCTTGGGCAGTGCATTCCATGGCTCAACCATCCTTTAAGTGAAATCACACCTCCTATTCTCCCTCTGAGCCTGCCCTTTCAACTACACCCATTCCCTCTCGTTCGCCCCTCATCTTCCTTTGAGCACCCTGACTGGCCCCCCTTATTGATCCCTTTATGTACTTGAAGAACTCTTATCATGTCCCCTGTCCCTCCCTCTCCGCCAGGGTGTACATGTCAAGCTCCTGAGCCTATCCTCATAGGTCTTGTGCCCAGGCCCCAGATCATTTTGGTTGCCATCCTTTGGACCCTCTCTAGGAGTGTAACGTCCCTCTTTAAATTTGGTCTCCAAAACTGCACACAATACTAGAGGTGTGATCTAACCAAGCAATTGTACAGGGGAAGGATTGCCTCTGCCTTTCTGGAGGTAATCCCCCTGGTAATGCATCCTAGTTGCCCTTGATGCAGCCCTCCTACAGGTCTCTGAGCTGTTCATTTTGATATCTACCACTACCCCCAGGTCCCTCTCATCCTCTGTGACTTGAATTTTGTCTCCTCCCAGGGTATACCACTGGCATGGATTTCTGACTCCCAGGTGCAGAACCTTGCACTTCCCACCATTGAATTTTAGTTTCCATTTTCCTGGGAACCTTTCCAGAGCCTTCAGATTGTCCTGCAAGGCCACCCTTCCCTCCTCCTCATCCACAACTAAGTCCAGCTTTGAGTCATCTGCAAAGAGACTCATTTCACTCCTGATCCCCTTCCTTATGTGCTGACCAAACGATCTTTGAGGATCCTTCCCATCTCCCTGAAGTCTGCACCCTTAAAGTCAGTTACTACCATCCTTGTTCAGCTCCCCTCCGCCAGTCCAGTGAGAACCAGACTGTGGAGTGATAACTCCCCGGCCAGAGGGTCTCTCACCTGCATGCTACTAATCTGATCACTGTCCGCCAGGACCACGTCTAGTGTCCGTGCCTCCCTAGTTGGCTCACCCACCTGCTGGGTTAGGAACACATCCTGGAAGGCATCCAGCAGCCTCTGCTCCCTGGCCACTGGTGATGACATAGTCCCCCAGTCTGTTCCTGGCATATTGAGGTCCCCCATTACCATTACCCCTCCCTTTCCCAACCTACAGTGTCCCTCGAGATTTGCTACCAAACTTTCTTCCAGAACCTCCACCAGTGCAGGTGGTCTGTATACTACTCCGACCTTTACTCTCTTACCCCTGCATCAGCAGGGTGACCCAAATAGCCTCCACGCTCCTCCCCACCTCCTCTACCCCTCCAGTACTAATGCCATTTCTGATTAACAGTGCTACACCACCCCGCGTTCTGGCTTCTGTTTATAAATACTTCTGTGGCTTAAATGCAGACTGTGATGTAACCACAAACCCCTAGGCAGGTGAACACTGCAAAAAAATAATCTCACCAAAAATGCCCACTTTTGCATTACATCTATATGAGAAAGTGGTACTGTATATAGCATATGCATTTTCAATACTGTTACATATGTATATATCTAGATATAGAATAGTTAATAAAAATTAAAAAGAATACCTCAAGTTCGGGCGTCACAGTAAATGTGGCTCATAGTATTTATTTTGCTGTAGGCCAAGGTACTGGGGCAAAAACAGTTGTGTATTGAAACAGTTGATAGCTAAAAAAATACTGAGCAATTTGCTATAGTACATTCTGTACATAAAAAAATGCAAAGCAAACCTTTACTGCTCTTGAAACTGTTTTCTTGTTGTTGAAATATTGAATTTAATGTTCACATTTTAAATGTCAAAATAAATAAGGAAACATATAAATGCTTGACATTTTTAAACATTGCAATGCATAGAATACCAATGACTGTTGTGGGTAATACTTCAATTGTCTTAGGCAACGGCAGTGATTACGTGCGATGTTATGCCCACAGGAAGGGTGTATAATGGGTGTAACAATGAAGAAGCACTGAATTTTTAACTCTCTTTGGTGTGTATGCAAGAGGGGGAAGTGCGATGCAATGGGGGGGTTGCAGTGCAGGCTATTGTGGGTATAACGTACATAAGCAATAATACCATCCAGGGTTGTCGGTTTTAGGCTGTAAGGCAGCACCCAGGTGCAACATGAGGCTCAACGACAAAGGTGGCGGCACTCATTGCACCACTGGATGGTCTGGTATAGTCCAATAATGACAACCCTGGAGGGTATTATTGCACTTATACAATGGGCAGTTAGAGACAAAAATCAGGTCCATAAAAAATGGTAATAAAACATCACTTTAAATTAACTTGTGTAATACAATAGTTCCTCCGCCTACTTTCCAATTTTTTTTTTGGTCTAGGAACTGTTGTTATGCTGGAGGGTCTGTACTTTATTTAAAAAAAGTTGCTCATTACTGACTCACTGCAGTAATAAAGAGTGAAGAAAAAAAACGCTTTATATTGTATACAGTGGAAGTATGGGGAGAGCAGGAGCAAAGGTATTGGGAGTGAACTTTGCTGTCCACTGACTCACTAGCTGAGTGAAGGGTGAAAACAATGGCAACAATTCAGTCAGAAAAGTCTGGGTTCCCAAGGATAAGGTTATGAGCTTTGTTGTCACCAAAATCCAACAAAAAACTGCAACTGGATGAAAGGGTGTTTAAAGCTTGCAGATCCTAAATCTGATAATTACTGTATGTGGAGGTACTTATGATGGGATCAGTGAACAACCAGGGCCACTGTAATATACGATATCAACTGTGAATCACGTGAATTACATTGTAGTACATCAAGTCTCAATGGGCAACCAGGGCCACTTTAATTAAGCAATAATGCATGACAGGGTGTGGTATATCATGAGATATGGTCGCGCCTCAGGTGGTTGGGCACGAGGCCACAGGCCGAGTGAGTCCAACGACCTGAGAAGTGGCGATATCTCATGATATACCACACCCTGTAGTGCATTATTGTTATTAGGAACTGGATCAATTGATATTTTATGCATTTAATGTAAAAAAATAAAGTTTTAAAATATTTTAATACTGTTTTTATATGAGTGTAGGTAGACATTTAAAAAAAAGTTCATATATGTCATGTTTTGGGCAGTAGGTGGTGCTGTTTCCATTTGTTGCTCCCCATCAGCATGGTGCGCTGCTGTCTGGTACCAGCCATTGTTGTGTGTGTGTGTTCCACACAGTTACTCCCCGCCCCCCCATCGTTGAGTTTATTTTGGATTTCAGGGCTATGGAAAGAAGGAAGGAGTAATCTGGTAAGTCTAGCAAGAGCTGGTGGTCTGCAATATGTAAAACATGCTGGTTAAACATTGGAGCGCTGTCCTCGAGCACCCCTCCTTACAAACCGAGTGTCACTGTATGCAGTGTTGGGTAAAGTGAAGGGGAGCAGCCATTCGCTGAATAAATCGGACGAGCTGGCATTTGAGAACGAGCGAGACCTGTGATTGCGCAGTCTGCGAGAGGAGTTGGCGTTGGAGTGTTGTCTCTGAGGGTTGAGTTGGAGTTAGCATGGTAGTCAGCAGCGGTTTGTTTCAGTCAACCAGAGACCGGATTAGTGGCAGCATGTGAGGAACTGCTGTTTCCGTACTGCAGTACATGGTGCTCTGAAGGAGAGCGAGAGTTTTCTTTTTCATGTGGTGAGCAGGTACTGTGGGTAAAATGTAAAGGGAAGGGGGGACAGTTGTCAAGCTTTTTTATTTTTTTTTAAATAGTGGCTGACTGCAGACTTTGGGAAATGGGAAACATTGCACTGAGTGTAAGAAGACTAGTAGCCGGAGCTTTTTTTAAGCCGAGATGATGTAACCCTATATCATCATGGCTTAAAAAACATCTCAGCCAATCAGCTTTCTGTATTTACGGCACCCAGTTCATAATTAAGCAATAAGGCATGACAGGGTGTGGTATATCATGGGATATCGTCACAACTCAGGTGGTTGGGCATGAGGCCGCAGGCCGAGTGCATTCAACTGTCCAAGAAGTGACAATATCCCATGATATACCACACCCTGGAGTGACTTATTGCTATTATGAACTGGCTTAAAAGATTTAGTAGTAAAAAAATTAAAGAAAAGTTTTAAAACATTGGAAAAAATGACGTTTTGGTGGGTGTTGGAGGAGTATCTTTCCATAAAATAGCTCCTGAAGGGCTCTGGGCAGCAGGTGGCACCATTACAGGTGGCACTCACGGAGAAAGTGCAGCTGTGAAGTGCATCTCACCCTCCAAGTACTGGTTTAGGATGTGAACCCTGTTTTTCTGCATTTGACCAGGTCCCCCTGCCTGCTCTGGGACCGGGTGAAGCTGTGTGTGCCTTCCTATTTATTTCTGGTGCCCGCCGCGTGTCGTAGTTGGCAATAGTCGTAGTAGTTACTGAAACACTTGTGGGTTTTTTTTGGGCTGAAGCTGCTGTCCGTTGTGCCCCATACTGACTGAAAGTAACATTCGAAGTCTCGGGAAACAGGAGCCAGATTTGTGAGTACCTGTTTGTTTTAAAATGTGCTGAGGATGACTCAGGGCTTTTCTTGTTCTGTGGAGAAGTTGCGAGATTTTCGTTCCCCTACCGAGCACAAGTTAAGCATGGCTGCATTTTCTGCTGTTGTCAGTGAGGAGGCTGGTGGCCGGTGGCTTTTTGAAGCTATGATGATGTAGTCCGATATCATCACGGCTTCAAAAACCTCTCGGCCAATCAGCTTGCCTTACTTACGATCGCCTGTTCATAATATACAATATCAACTGAAAATCAAGTGAATTACACTGTAGTACATCAAGCCTCAATGGACAACCAGGGCCACTGTAATATACAATATCAACTGTAAATCAGCCAGCCCAGTGGCACTGAGGGTTGAGGCTCTGGATGCGACACCTCGCATTACGCTTGTGACCTGGGTTCAGGAATAAGCCGGGACCACCGGGGGTTGGCAGGGGAGGAAAGAGATTGAGCGTCCACCAACTGCTGTCTCTTCCTGGGTATGGGGATGTGCTCACTCTTGGAGCGACCTCTGACGGTGGCTGGAGGATCACCAGTGTAGCAGCATGGCACAATGCCTGAGGGCAGAGACATGGCAATCCATAGCCTTGCTGGCCAGATTCCAGCGGGGGAGGTGGGGACAGAAAAGAAAGAAAAAGCCTCCTATACAGTCAGGAGATGATGGTGGCCCAGTGGACCCTCCCACATCCCAAATACTGGCCCAGACATGCCCAGGATCTCTCTCCGGAGGACCCAACAACTTGCAGGTAGGCCCCTCACACTTAGAAGCTAGCCACTGAGGGAGGGCGGAATCAGCTCCGAAGATGGTACCGGGGGTCAGGCCTGCTGGTTAGGGTTGCCACCTGTCAGGTTTTTTACCTGGTGATCAGGTTTTCAGGGCCCCTATCAGGTAATACGGTTTTGCTCTGTGCTGGTCAGGTTTTTGAGCCATTTTGAGAGCTCACATACTTTTGAAACACATTTTGTCATGTCATTCATTGTTCCAGTTATATGTCCAGGTTACAAACAAGTTCTGTTGTCAATGTAGCCTTTTGTTTGTGAAAACAGCCATCCTGGGAGGTGTAAAGTATGGCCATTAACACCATTAACACTTACTTAACCTAATCTTTCCACTGCATCTTAAAGTGTCATAGCAGCACAGCTGCCCTCACCTTCAGTTGCAGTAACAGAGCCAGTTGTCCTCCACTTTCATTTGCTGGTAAAACATTTCATCTCTAACAGAATTTAGGCATTTTTAAATGTTTCAAATTATTTTTTTCCTCAAGAAATAAGTATGGTCACTTATTTGGCTTTGAAATAGTACTGTGGACAAGAACAGGAAATGGAGCCAGAAAAAGATATACAGTATGTATACTGTTGTATGCCATTTACAGTATTTTCCTTGTCTCCCCCCAGATCATATTTGTAAATGAGATTTATTTTATCTCTTTATGTTTATCTGGTTAACCAATGTCAATAAATAAATAAATAAATACATAAGTAAATAAATAATTAGGAAGAACATAGGAAAGTAACTTTAACAGGCACAGTACAGTATCTTAACATTTTTATTTAACTGTTGCTGTGTTGTCTTTTATTGATGTAACAAATGGCCTTCTAGGAGGAACAATGCATGATGAGTCATGAAAAGGGGTAGGGCTAGGAGTGGAGCTTAGGATCTGGTTTTTGCCTCCTCCAAAGGTGGCAACCCTACTGCCGGTAGTCATTTGGGGAGAAGGGGTCAGGGACATGCAAGGGTTCAGATTGGGAGTAGGGCAGGCTCCGAGTGGGCACTCCTGAAGGATGCCCAGGAGCGTAGAAGAATAAATAAAGTAAAAAAAAAAAACACAAAAAATGGTAATTCAAGTGAATTACTAACATACTAACATACTAACATACTATTTGCCAGCAGATTAGGCCTTATGGTCTATCAAGTCTGCTCGAACCTAGATCCTTAGTTGGGTACAATTACATTGTAGTACATTAAGTCTCAATGGACAACAGTAGCCAACATGTGAAATTTTGATGTGCCTGTTTCTCAAAGCCTACATAAAAACTTTACAGTAAGTGAAGAACACAGAGTATGCAAACTATCACATGATTATATGTCAAGTCGGTAAACTTGTACAAACTATAACGTGTATATGTCAATTCTGTAAACTCATGACAATATACACTACCAGAACAACAGAGTTCGGCACAGACATGTGCAGAACTTTAATGTTCGCATTGCAGTCGGTAGACAGCAACATCAGAACAAAATGTCAAGGTTCATTCAAGTTCATTAACCAGTTCTTCAATCAACTACAGAAGGCGGTGGCTTGAAACCAGTGTAATTGTCCGAAGGGAACGCTGTGCGGATTGCTGTGACTGCACACGCGGGAAGTTCTTTATGATCCCATTTCCCCAGACGCTGCCAGATCCATGTCACGAATCGACGGTATGCAACATGTCTGTATGTCCAGAAAAAAATATATAATGACATAGCAAGTCTGAAAACATAACATGGCAATATAAACACCATGTATAGGGGATATGACATTGCTGACTCGAGATATCGTATATATTTTCACTTGAGGCAAATGATATTAGGATATATTACTAGTGAAAAAGCCACAAGTGACATATATTGATATATTGCCATAAAGTGAAGATAAAGATGGTATCTTCAGTCAGGCCATGTCATGTTATGTTTATGCAACATATGTTTTGAGCTCCATGAAACACAACACCCCCCCAAACAGTGCAACACATATTCCCCAACCAAAGATAATATTATACACACTGCACGAGTGGTGAACTCATTGGGTACACAAATCATGACACCCCTGCGCGGGTCTCCAGTGAGGGTTACCAACTAATGACCCCATGGCTGAACCTCCCATGGTGTGGTGGTAGGGAATGACTAACTCCCCCATCTAGATGGGATATGCACTTGGTGGTCCCCTCCATAGCTGGCATGGATCAAACTCTGACGGCCATCAATCCACAGTGACTGGGGCACCCCATTCTTTCCTTTTTCTACCTCGGAGGTAGGGCGTGCAATCCCGGCAGAGGGCATACTTGTGCACATGCATCAGCACAAAGCACGCCCACCAGCTGGCCTGCCTACCATCCCCAATCTAACAGGTCAGAACAAGTTAGCACCAAACCTCCACTAGGTGTCAGACTACGCCAGTCTCTGTGCCACAACCCACCCCGGGAGAGGAGAGCTGTCCGTTAGACGCTCCATCCCCTGCTGACCAACGGAAACCCAAGCTCGCTCCCAAACCCTGTTCCACGACATGGCACAAAGTGCAACGACCAGTGCCTCAGTCATCAGTGCCACCAGGCCAACTATAAATAATTATTTTCACTCAGAATGCCATTTATTTAGATGGCACAGTGGCGCTGAGGGTAGAGGCGCTCCAGCCCTTACACCCATGCTGCCTTGGCATATCTCCCCCCCTCCCATTCGGAGAACTGTGGGATCACAGGACTTCTCTCCAAATTCCATTACTGCATGTTAGGCAGTGCAAACAACTCCAAAAGAGAGAAAGGTTATGGAGTATGGGAGGTGGATCCATTCTATGCTTGAATCCGCTTGGCTGTTTCCTTGTTCAGACGCTTCCCCACACCCCCAATAGATGTAAGTAAGCTAGGGTAGTTAAGGAGCAGAGCACACCATAACATGCAAGCATTCTATATCATGGCCAGATTCTTAAGGCCCACCTCGTGCGGTCCAGCTGCATATCCACCCGTGGTCAACCAGGTGAAGATAGTGCAGCAGGACATGCAACCCACTCTCCCCCGTAGGATGAGAGCAGCCTGTGTATGCTCTATCCTCACCCCCCCCAACACACATGTATTTCCTTCACATGCACCACTCAAGAGTTGTAATGGCCTTACCACGCATATATGGACATAAAGGTGTTGTCGTTCTGCAATCCATTACATGTTACAGCAATATAGCGCAATATGGTGTGTGAGATGGCATGATTTAATCACGCATGATGTAGCAGTTTGCTTACTGTGCTGCTGAGCAAGTAGGCAAAACACAACGCACAATCCTGGCGAACCTCACAACCTGATGTGACATATTGCTTGAATACAATGCTGGATATAGAAACTTTCCATTACTATTTTATAATATTTGTGCTAGTCATGCATAACTGTTTCCCGGAGATACAAAATAGGCAGATGTCAGCTTTCAAATCTGGTATGTGACTGGCAGGCACTTGTCTGTGGGGTGACACCATGATTTACATCATGTAATTGTTGCAACCCACCACAATCGGAAGCTGATAGTTTTGATGACATTGTATAGCGTATATGTAAGGACCGCTGTTCAGAATGCACCCAACAACAGCACAAGTGGAGGCAAAGCACAACCGAGGTGCGCCATAGCAAGAAATGGTGATATTCAAAGGAGATGTGTTACGGCACATCTCTGAATATAGCACATAATGCACAAGGCACATATAGAATACACCAGCGAATAACCCAGACAGGTAGGACTGCGACTGATCTAGTGCAGCTGTAGCTGCAGTGGGTGCAATCACATCATACTGAGGACCTGGCATGCAAATTGGGCCCTAGTGTATGCAGAGGCATAAATGGGGTCATTTGCAAGTCATTATGGCCCTATTTGCATGTGTTCCACAGTGCAGGCCTGCAAAATATGCCTTGCTCCCAGCACAGCATGCGGTGTTGTCAGTGGAAGTCCTGTGGATCCTCCCCCTGCCTGTAACCAGGGTCACCAGTAATGTTCGAAAAATGATCACCCTGGTAGTGTAGTGGTCACCCCCTCCATCCCTGCAGCACTGATTGCCTTGATAAAACAATGTCCAATCTCACTGGTAGCCTACTGGTACCCCCTCCATGCTCGGAGCCATGCAGACCATAACATATTACAGTCCATACCCAGTGGTAGTCGAGCGGTACCTCCCTCCCTGAGACCAGAACCGTGTACAGAAAAGCAACACCAGTCCCTTGTAGTCCAGTGGACTCCCCTCCCTAGGCAACAATCTGTGGCATATATCACACACTCATTCTCCCTGGCACTGTATTGGTGCCTTCCCCCTGAACCAAGAGCTGTGTTTGAATACACCCCCCCAGTCACTGGGAGCCCAGCAGTAGCCCCCACCCCGCCCATGTCCATAAACGCCAGTGCACCGCAGTACATAAATCGGTAGTGGTGCATTGGTCCCCCCCCCTCACCGCCCCCTGCATACACAGCAACCCCCCCCATTGGTGGAAGGCTGCAACCCGCCTGCATATTGCCTGGCCTCCTGCTGAATGACAGCGTATAGCTGTTGGTCCAATGGTCTTGTAGTGCATACTGTACATGTCACTCTCAAATACAGTATGAAAATGAAGGGACCACAACACTACCAGGGAAGATTTATCTACTCTAACCATGGTGATCAGAGGTATGAGAGGAAGGGGGGGTACCACTAGACCAACAGGATCCATATGGCTGCTCGTGGACGGTGTTCTGGGTGGTCAGGTGGGCACCCACGGCTGGTGGCTGCTGAGCTGTACTGTGAAGTACAGCATCCCACCTGTGGGTGGCCAGCATTTGAGCTGTTTTATTGTGGCTCAGCTGTTCCCATCGGTATGCAACGCATCTAGGGGTTGTACCAGCAGATGCACCGCACATCCCGGGCTGAATATCGGGGTGTGACACATATGCATGTGTCACCATGAAACAGTAAGAGTTACAATGGTCAAATGTCAAGCAAATCTGTACACAACAAAAATCATATATGAACTATGTGCTGTGAAAACAATGTACGTTATGCAAACACTTGCTTTTGAATCCCACACAACTCACGTTGTTCAGTCCACATGTCTGATACAATGTCATCCAACCTACAACAGAGAAAATTAATTCAGCATGATTTACCATCATATATAATTAAGTAATAAGCAACGAGGGGGTGTGACTTTCCGGGGGATTGACACACCACACAAGGCATGGACAACCCCCAATGGCAGAAAAAGGAGAGATATTGCTAATGGAGATCTAAATATGCCAGATGTTAACTAGAGTGCATTTGCAGCAGCCACTTCTAAGAGTGGGGTCATTTTAGATGCCCTAAAGGGGGCATGTCTTAGACAACTACTATCGGAACCCACTCGAGAGGGAGCAATCTTAGACCCGGTACTTTCAAATGGAGATGGCGAAAGGATCACATATTTAGAAGTGGGTAGCCATCTGAGAACTAGTGACCATCGAACAGTATGGCTCATGATAAACACAGCAGTAGAGTCAAGTCATACAAAGGCAAAGGTACTGGACTTCAGGAGGGTGTACTTTGCCAAAATGGGTGAGTGCCTAAGGAATGCACTAGCAAATGGGCAGGAAGGAGGGGTGGAAGAACAATGGGAAATAATCAAAACTGCCATCACAGAGGCAACAAGCCTTTGTGTGAAGCAGATAAACAAAACAAAATGATGTAAGAAACCACTATGGTTCTCAAAGGAGGTGGCAGGGAAGGTTAGGGAGAAAAAGAGAGCATTCAGGAAGTACAAGGAATCACAGAAGGAGCAGGACAGAGAATTGTATCAGTTAAAGCAAAAGGAAGCAGGAAAGGCAGTCAAAACAGTAAAGGCCCAAACCGAGGAAAAGATTGCCAACTCAATTAAGAAGGGTATGAAACCTTTTATAGATACATCAGAGAGCGAAGGAAGACCGAGGGAGGGATAGTGAGGCTTAATAAAGGGGAGAGGGGTGGACAGAGGATGACTGTGAAAAGGCAGAGATACTAAACGAATACTTTTGCTCAGTATTCACAAATGAAGAGGGGGAGGTACCTAAACCAAACAATAGAAACACTCTGAATAGGGGGGTTGATACTAGCCCTTTCACAGAAGAAAGGGTTCTGAAGAACTCTTAAAACTGAAGGTGGACAAACAAGCAATGGGGCCTGATGGGATTCATCCCAGAATTCTAAAGAACTAAGGGTAGAACTAGTGACACCACTGACTACCCTCTTTAATAAATCATGGGAGGATGGGGTGGTACCTGAAGACTGGAGGAGGGCAGATGTGATTCCACTTCACAAAAGTGGGAGCAAGGCAGAAGCGGGAAACTACAGACCTGTTAGTTTAACCTCAGTGATTGGGAAAATGATGGAATCACTTCTGAAGGAAAGAATTGTTGAGTACCTAGAGGCCAGAGGAGTGCAGGACCCAAGGCAGCATGGATTCACAGCAGGAAGGTCATGTCAGATGAATCTAATAGATTTCTTTGACTGGGTGACCAAAGTAGTAGATCAGGGAGGGGCTGTAGACATGGCCTACCTAGACTTTAGCAAGGTATTTGACACAGTCCCGCACAAAAGATTAATATACAAGTTGGCCAGCCTGGGAGTGGGTCCCAAGATGATAGTCTGGGGTAAAACTGGCTGGAGAACAGGACACAGAGGGTAATAGTAAACAGAGTCCACTCCTGAAGAAAGGGGTTACTAGTAGTTGTCACATGAGGGTTCAGATACTAGACGGACCCTCTTTAATGTCTTTATGTTTACATTGCAGAGGGACTGGAAGGAAAGTATGTCTCTTTGCAGACAACACAAAGATCTGCAACAGAGTTGATACACAAGGTGGGGTGGAAAGGATGAGAAGGGACTTGGCAAGGTTGGAGGAATGGTCAACTGTATGGCAGATTAGATTCAGTGCAAAGAAGTGCAAAGTAATGCACCTGGGAAACAGAAACCCAGGGGAAGAGTACACAATGGGGGGTGAGATACTAACAACAACAAAAATGGAAAGGGACCTTGGGGTAGTCATATCAGATGACCTAAAAGCGAGTAAGCAATGTGAGAAGGCAGTACAGTAAGTAGGGCTGGTGGGATACTGGGATGCATAGGGAGAGGTATCACCAGTAGAAAACAGGAAGTTGTTATCCCTCTGTACAGACAGCTGGTGAGACCCCATCTGGAGTACTGCATGCAGTTCTGGAGACCCACTCTCCGCAAAGACATAGACAGGATGGAGGCAGTCCAGAGGAGGGCAACTAAAATGGTACAGGGTCTGCATCAGAAGACATATCAAGAGAGACTTAAGGATCTTAATATGTATAGCTTCGAGGAGAGGAGGGGGGGGCATGATAGAAAATTTAAAATACCTCAAGGGAATCAACAAAGTCCAAGAGGGTAGCATCTTTCAGAAAAAGAGGAGTGCAAGAACAAGGGGGCACAATTTGAAGCTAGAGGGGGAATGGCTCAGAGATAATGTGAGGAAGTATTTTTTCATGGAGAGGGTTGTGGATGCATGCAACAGCCTTCCTGAGGAGATTGTAGAGTCAAAAACAGTGGTGGCCATTCAGTCTCTAGAGGTTCGAGAATGCAGTTCTACCACAGTGAGGTAGACTCACATTCCATGACCTTTGGAACTGTGGTACAGCAGCATTTTGAAAGGGATGGCATTCTATACAGAACAACACTCCACTATACACTATGGCATTGTTCCATATAGAAATCCATCCGTTTCAAAATACATTTGTACCACAGATCAAAGGTCATGAAATGTGATTGTACCTTTCTGTGGTAGAGCACCATTGTAGAACCTCTACTTACTGCTCTTGTTAGTTTCATCGTGAAAGAGAAAAAAGAAATGCACACAGTAATATACACTATAGAAAAACAGGTTAAGCAAAGGTATGCATAACCAGTGTATTCTGCAACCTATAGGTTCTGAATCCCATGGACCTGTCCAGATTCACTCTCGAGGTCATAGGGAACCATAATCCCTCTGTCGCAGAACACACCAGTTGCACATAGTGGCCCATCAAGTACTCTCTATATGTTGGCTGCATGCAAATTTGTAAACAATCACAATACATGCATGCAAGGGTCGAATGTGATGCATGTAGTCCTTATCAGAACAACACACATTTAGATCACATTGATATGTAACACAAAACAAAACAGGTGGCAGAGATGCTTATAGGGATGGTAGCATTAGGGAGCAAAGAAAGACTAAAGCAGGGAAACTGAGGCTGAATAAGGAGGAGGAGGGTGGTTGTGCAGAGAAGGTCAGTGAAGAAACAAGGATAGCGAACCAATACTTCTGTTCAGTACTCACAAAGGAAGAGGAGGTACGTAATAAAGTCTCAGAATAACCAATCTGGATAGGGGGGTTGATATCATTCCTTTCACAGAATAAAGGGTTCTGAAACAACTCCTACAAGTGAAGGTGGATAAAGCAATGGGGCATAATGGGATTCACCCAAGAATTCAAAAAGAAGTAAGGTGAGAGCTAGTAATACCACTGACTATCCTTTTCAACAATTCATGGGAGGATGGTGTGGTACATGAGGGGTAGAGGAGGGCAGATGTGTTTCCCCTTCACAAAAGTGATAGCAAGACTAAGGCAGGAAACTACAGACCTCTCAGTTTGACCTCAGTGGTAGAGAAACAGAGGACATCACTTGTGAAGGAAAGTATTGTTGAGTACCTACAGGCCACTGGGGCACAGGACCCAAGGCAGCATGGATTCAAAGCAAGAAGGTCATGGCAGACAAATCTCATTGATTTCTTTTAATGGGTGGCCACAGTAGTATACTATGGAGGGGTTGTGGACACAGTTTACCTAGACTTTAGCAAGGCATTTGACACAGTCCCACACAAAACATTAAAAAACAAGTTATCCAGCCTGGGAATAGGTAACAGGGGGGTGGTCTGGGTAAAACATTGGCTGGAGAACAGGACACACAGGGTAATAATAAACAGAGTCGACAGTGAAGAGAGGGGTGTTACTAGTGGTGTACCACAGGGTTCAGTATAGGGGATGGTCCTCTGTAATGTCTTTATAAGTGACATTGCAGAGGGACTGGAAGGAAAAGTATGTCTCTTTACAGACGACGCAAAGATCTGCAACAGGATTGACACACAAGGTGGGGTGGAAAGGACTTGGCAAGGTTGGAGAAATGTTCAAATGTATGGCAGCTTACATTCAACACAATGAAGTGCAAAGTACTGCATCTGGGAAACTAAACACCAGGGAAATAGTACACAAGGGGGGGGTTAGTAGCAGCAACAAAAATAGAAAGGGACGGGGGGGGGTACTCATATCACATGACCGAAACATTACCAAGCAATGTGATAAGGTAATAGGGATGGCTGAGGGTAATAATGGGATGCATAGGGAGAGGTTTCACCAGTAGAAAACAGGAAGTTGTTATCCCTCTGTACAGACAGTTGGTGAGACCACATCTGGAGTGTTGAGTGCAGTTCTGGAGACCCCATCTCCGCAAAGACACACACTAGGTGGTGTATGTCCAGAGGAGGGCAACCAAAATGGTGCAGGCTCTGCACCAGAAGACATATAAAAAAAGACTAAAGGAACATACTATGTAGAGCCAACAAGGAAAGGGGGGGGGGGCATGATAGAAAATGTCAAGTACCTCAAGGGAATCAACAAAGTCCAAAAGGGTAGCATCTTTCAGAAATAAATGTGCAAGAAAATGTGGACACAAATTGAAGATAGATGGAAAAAGGCTCAGAGGTACTGCGAGGAAATATTTCTTCCCGGGAACAGCCTTCCTGAGGAGGTCATGCAGTCATAAGCAGTGGGGGAATTCAAGAATGCATGGGACAGACATAAAGCAATTCGAGGTGGGGGGGTAGGAGGAACCTAAGTAGGATGGCTGTTCAGCCACTAATACACCCTGAACGGGAAGAAATACTTTTGATGTTTCTCCTGCCTTCCCAGGTTTGATAGTTATGCTCCAGTACATACTCTGCATTACACATACACAAACTCCATCATCTATACAATAATACATTCCATCCCTTCACGGTCCCCCCACCTCATCTGCCTGCAGTTGCTGCAACAGCAATCAGAGATAATCTTCTTTGCCTTACCCAGGAGTCGACTGCCACATGGGGTACCACAACAAATGCTGTCTCTCAATGAGCAGAGTAAAACCCTATCGGTTAAATCAGTCCATGCTGCAGCAAACACAGTAAACTCAGCTTCCTCAATCACTTCAGCATAACCAGCGGCTGCCATTTGCAATGCATCTTACCAGTGATGCCATTACCCTCCACCATCAGCATTCAAAAAACCAAACAGACAGTTGCACTATGAGATGATTATCATGCATCTGCTGGCTGGATGTGTCATCTGTTCCTCACAGCGAGGTGCCCAGTCAAAAGTGCCATCTCATCATTGAATGAATCGCTACCTGCATCTCCAACGTTAATTTCATCCACATCAGCATCAGGCTCGTACACGAAGGGCTGGATCCCTACATGTAAATCAAAGTTCAGTGAGAGATCAGATTCAACATCAGCCATCTTCTATAGCTATCTGGGTGCACAGCAACACTTCGGTCACCCAGATGATGTCACTGCATCATGTGACCGTTACACCTAATTAAGAACAGTCCGGAACGCAGCGCACGGGTGGGACTCGGTAAACGGCCTAAAAAATAAGGTAAACTCTATGTTTCTATATGCACCTGGGAAACAAAAATCCAGGGGAAGAGTACACAATGGGGGTGAGTTAATAACAACAACAAAAATCGAAAGAGACCTAGGAGTAATTATATCAGATGACCTAAAGGTGGGCAAGCAATGTGAGAAGGCAGTAAGGAGGGCTGGGAGGATACTGGGATGCATAGGGAGAGCCATCAACAGTAGAAAGCAGGAAGTTGTTATCCCTCTGTACAGACAGTTGGTGAGACCCCATCTGGAGTACTGTGTGCAATTCTGGAGACCCCATCTCAGCAAAGACATAGACAGAGTGGAGGCTGTTCAGAGGAGGGAAACCAAAATGGTGCAGGGTCTGCACCAGAAGACATACGAGGAGAGACTAAAGCAGCTTAATATGTATACCCTTGAGGAAAGGAGGGAGAGGGTGGACATGATAGAAATTTTCAAGTATCTCAAGGGAATTAATGAAGTCCAAGAGGGTAGAATCTTTCAGAAAAAGAGATGTGCAAGAACAAGGGTGCACAATCTGAAGACAGAGGGGGGATGGCTCAGAGGTAATGTTAGAAAGTATTTTTTCACAGAGAGGGTTGTGGATGCATGGAACAGCCTTTCTGAGGAGGTTGTGGAGTCAGGAACAGTGGGAAAATTCAAGAATGCATGGGGCAGGCATAAGGCAATTCTAGTGGGGGGTAGGAGGAAGTAAGCTGTTGATTAACTAGAATCTGCATTTATCCATCAGGTAGGGAAATGGGCAGACTAGGTGGGCCAAGCGGTCCTTATCTGACATCAAATTCTATGTTTCTATGTTTCTAAACACCTTTCACTGAACATTTCTAATACAGCAACATGTTACAATGTGAGCTGAAGTACTACAAAATGTATTTAATACCACTGAAAATACCAAATCTATTTATGTTCCCTTTAATGAGGATAGATGGAATATTGTCAGGTCCAGCTGATGAATTAGATTTAATGGTTTTTATAGCTGCCAAAATATCTTGTTTGGTAAAAATCAAGGGTTGCTCTAGATCTTTTAAGTCATTAAGACATAGCCATTCTTTATTTTTGTACACACTGAGAAAGTATTAAATTCTTCAGCCATACTTTGTTCATCTGTGGTTAGGCATTGGTCTCCCCCCCAAATTGTTTAACCAGGAGTAGCACACTAAGCTGAAAGCTTGTTTACAGGTGTGACCTGGGAGCTCAAGGAAGTTAAGTGATTTGCTCAGGATCACACAGTACGCAAGTGGGGGCTGTGGGATTCAAACCCAGGTCTCCAGATGTGCAGCTCAGAGCCTTAAACCACTGCGCTATACTGCCTCCCTTTTAGTAGAGGGCCAGCCTCTGGTGCCTTTCCTTTTAGGGAACCAACATAGTTATAAAACTTTTTTCTATTATTTTTTGTTAGTGAGGCTAGATCATATTCAAGCAATTTGTTTTTTGCAGATATAATCATATTTTTTGTCTTATTTGCAATTGTTTTAAACTTTTGCCATTTTATATCTGAAGTTTTTTTTTTATATTTATTAAATACCCTTTTTTTTTTAAATTATTCATTTGATGTTTATGTTCCAGCACAAGGGAACTCTTTTTATGTTGCTTGCATGCATGTGCAAGAAACATAGTGCCATCATCCGAGTTTTCGGAGGTGTGGCACCCGTCTTCCAATGCAGTCAGTGTGTTTGCAGGCACGGCCCCATTTCCCCAATCACTGCTGCAGCTGTCTATGACAGCAGTTTAAAATGCAGTGGTCATACAGTTGAAAGGGAGAGCTCCGCTTCAGTGAGCAGAGCTCCTCCCTCCACACACACACACACACACACACACGTGCATGCACGCACGCTGAGTGCTCATACACCTTCCCCCCCCACACACTGTACGGCCGACAGGGGTGCCCAATCCCCGTCCGGCTCCACACCCCCAAAGCATCCAGGTGCCATGCTGAGGCCACCCCAGTGTGGCAAAATGTTTGCTATGGCCGGCAGAGTGCCCAATCCCGCTGGCTGCATGCCCCCAAAGCATCCAGGTGCCATGCTGAGCGCCACCCCAGCATGGCAAAATGATATTATGGCTGATGGGGGTGCCCAATCCCCGTCGGCTCCAGCCCCCAACAGCTTTTCAGCTGCCACGCTGGGAGCCCACCCCAGCGTGGCAAACGCCCTCATCATCTTATTAAAAACCTGTAAATACAAAACTGTCCTCGCGCTTCTCCCTGCCCCTCCCATAACCCACACCCACCCACTGCACACCCTGCCTCCCCACACTCCCCACTCACCCCATACTTACCTCTGGAGCTAGGCGCAATGATCTTCGGTGGACCGGGAACACGTCTGCACTCTTCAAAGCCGACCGCGAACTGAGGAAATGCCGGTAAGCTGTATAATGGGATAGATAAGGTTTTTTCAACTTTGTTGCATATTTCAGGCATTTTTGGGAATTTTGGGCCCAAATTTTCAACATGGGGTTTTTGGGACCCCTCCTCATGAATTCTTGCACTGTCATGGCGTTAATCGGGCCTGAAGGGTGATTTCGCAGTCACCGTACGAAATCACCTTTCTGACTGATTAATGAAACAACACTGCCAGTGTTCATAAGGTGGGCTCTCAAAAGTCTATGTTGAAAATTTGGTGAAAAATTCCTAAAATGACTGTTTTAGGAGCGCGTCGTTACGTGGCTCCTACGCACGCGTAAGTTCATGAATTTTCAATATTTTCACTCTGATTTTCAACATTACCATTTTACCACACCTCCTTTGAGCAGTACAGCTGTCATTTTTCACGCCTCACCCAAAACGTGTTTCCCCATGTAGCGCACAATGGCACAGTTGGTGTGTGAAATCAATGTATGGGACATATTAAGAAAATCACAGTGACACTGTTCATGAGCAGAGGTCTTAAAATGGCTATGTTGAAAATTTGGTGAAAAAATTCCTAAAAATGACTGATTTACGAGCATGCGTTTCGCAGTTCCTATGCACACTCGTAAGTTCGTGAATTTTTAATATTTGCACTCCAGATTTTCAACATTGCCATTTTACCACACCTCCTTATGAGCAGTACAGCTGTCATTTTTCACATGTTGCCCAAAATGTGTTTCCGTGCATGTAGTGCACAATGGCTCATTCGGTGTGTGCAATCAATGTTTGGGACAGATTAAGAAAATCACAGTGACACTGTTCATGAGCAGAGATCTTAAAATGGCTATGTTGAAAATTTGGTGAAAAAATTCCCTTCAGACATTCTGCAATATTACTAATGAAGACATTGAACAGAACTAGCCCCAGGACCAATCTCTGCAGCACACCACTGGTCGCCTCGTCTCCCTAGACTGCACACCATTTACCACCACTCTCTACCTCCTGTCTGTTAGGCAGTTTCTAACCCAGTTTACCACCCTTTCCCCCATGCCCAGCCTACCCAGCTAGTTTATCAGCCTCCTACATGGGATGGTGTCAAAGACTTTGCTGAAATCAGGTTAAGCGTTGTCCACTGCCCCACCCTGATTCACTTCCTTTGTCACCCAGTCAAAGAAATCAGCCAGATTTATCTGACATGATGTCCCCACTGTGAATCCATGTTGTCTATGGTCCTGGGCTTTGATGGCATCTAGATACCCCACTATCCTTTCTTTAAGCAATGTCTCTGTGATCTTCCCCACTACTGAGGTGAGGCTGAATGGCCCATTGTTCCCTGCCTCCTCCCTGCTGCTGGACTTGTGTAGAGGGACCACATGTGCCCTCCTCCAATTCACTCATGTTGAATGACTCAGTGAACATGGCTGCCAGAGGTACTGCTATCTCCCTTCGCAGTTCTGTTAATATCCTTGGGCGTATGCCATCTGGTTCCATCGCTTTGTCCACCTTCAATTTAGTGAGCTCCTGCAGGACTCTTTTGCCTTTGAATGGACTATTGTTCACCTTTTCACCCCCTTGGCAACTGCTGTACTGCTGTGGCCCTTGCCCCTCCTACTCTTCTCTGAATACTGAATGGAAAGACACAGTGGATGTCTTGGGAAGAAGGCATGGAACTATCACTTCCAAATACCTAAACAGCACATACAAGCAAGCAACATTCGGCATTGACAAATGCTTGTTTTTTGTTGTTGTTGTACTTAAGATGCTCGGGAACCCAAGTCTTTGTACAATATTCAAATTTGTCCCGAACTGCTATCCACATATCCTCAGAGGGTCAATTTTTTTAGCTCCTTTTCCCAGTTCCATGTATTTAAATATTGTTTTATTTGAATGTAGTTAGCCTTAAAAAAAATGTACTTTAGGAATACCTCTAGTAATATTTTTAAACCATCTGAGGGTCCAAGATACTGTACTGTGGTCGCTGTCACCTAATGGCAGAAGAATTTCAAGTGCAGTCCCAGTGTCTTTAATATTAGTGAAAATTAAATCAAGAATATTATTGTTTCTGGTTGGCTCGGAGACAAGCTGCTCAAGGTATTGCTGTAGATTGATGTCAATAACTATATGTTCTAATTTGCTCTTCCCATCAAGGGATGGCCAATTTATGTTGGGTAAGTTAAAATCTCCCATGAGTATGTAGTCATCATAGACATCCATTTCTTCAATATTTTTCATAAAAAACATCATTGTCTGTGGCGTCAAGGTTAGGAGAACAGTAGCAGAGGCCAACAGTTAAACTACTATTAGCACATGCTATTTTAGCCCAGATGATCTCACTATCAGGGCTAGAGGTGAGGTTTTTTTTTAAGTTTGTAGCCCTTTAGGTTGTCTTTAATGTAGAGTACAACACTGCTACCATTTTTATTTGTTCGATTTGTGATAACAGATGTATATCCTAGTATATCTATATATCCTCCTCCATTAATAATTTATAAACTCTACCGGCTCCTTCTTTACCAGATATTAAGTTTGTAATGGCTACCAATTCAGAGGAAGGCTTAACTGTAAGATTTGAATTGAGAAATACCTGACAGTGCCTCTCTTATTTGCAGATATTTATAAAATTGTGTTATTGAGATCCTATAAATGTCTCTTATTTCTGCAAATGAATAAAAGATGCCAGTCTTAGGGTTAAATAAATCATTAACTACCCAAATTCATTTCTTTAACCATCCTTCATCAGGCAGCTTTCGGTTTTCAAAAGCAATTTTGGGATTATGCCATACCAGTTGTAAATCATCTGGGATATCTATGTTCCCAAGAACAGTAAACAACTTCCTATATGTTACTTGAAGCCCTGCCAATACTGGATGCATTGAGACTGAATTTGGAAGTGCATTATTTATTATATTTTAGAATCCATTTAGTTTAATTTCTTATTCATACTGCAACCATATTGACAAGTTAGTGTTCTCTTTTGCCCAATATGTTAATTGCTTTGCCATATAAGAAATGTAATTCCTAAAATTTGGTAGGCCTAATCCACCCTTTCTCCAGCTTGCTTGTACTTTCTGTAGGCTTAATCTCACTGGTTTAGTCCCCAAGAGGTATTTTTTTAAAGTGTATCTATCCTCTCAAACATTTCTTTATATAAGATAATAGGTAGATGTTCCAATAGATACAGAATTTTAGGAGATAATGTTAACTTGAAGGCATGAATCTTCCCACCACAAAGTAAGGTTGAATTTCTTATATTTGATCAGTTCAAGTTACATTTTCTCTAGCAATGGTGTAAAATTTACTTTGTCCAAATTATGAAGATTTCTAGTAATCTTAGTACCCAAATATTTAATTAACAAAGGCACTTACTTCATTTTGAGGTTGGCATCTAGAAAGGATTTATGTGAAATTGCTGCGTTATCACTAGGCTTCAGCTCCAACTTTCCCCAATTTATACTGAAAGCTGAGAGTAACATAAATAATTGTAACACCGCCGTAAGTATTTTAATAGATTCCACAGGGCTCATCAATGTTAATAACACATCATCCACTTATGCAAGCGTTTTGCTTTCTTTAGATTCAATTTTAATCCCAGTTATGTTAACATTATTTCTAATATGACTACGATGCAGTTCCAACGCAAGTAGAAATAGTAAGGGAGATAATGGACAGCCCTGATGTGCGCGCCTTTTAATTGAAATGCTGGTGACAGCATACCATTTGTCAATACTTTTGTACAAGATTTATTATATAAAGTTGTTACCCAATTAGTGAAATAATTATCAGATCCAAATTTAGTAAGGGAAGATTGCATGTAAAGCTATTTTAGTGAATCAAATGCCTTTTCAGTATATAATGAAAGAATAATAGATGGTGTTTTAGATTTATTGGCTACCCACATAACAGAAAACATCTCCTTATATTATCCTGGCTGAATCTAGATTTAATAAATCCTACTTGATCTTTATGAATTAGTTTAGTTATCACTGTTTGTGATCTATAGGCTAAAATTTTGGCAAGGATTTTATAATTGGTGTTTAATAAAGACATGAGCCAGTAATTGATGCACAGTTATGGGTCTTTATCTTTCTGTGGCAGGGTGGTGATAATTGCCTCTCTCATACTCAGAGGGGGAGTATCCTCTTTTTTTGGGCTTCTTGATAAATTCTTAGTAGGATATTAGTTAGGATTTCTTGTAATGTTGCAGAAAATTATTTTGGGAGCCCATCTGAATCCAGGGTCTTGGCCGGAGGTAATAAGTTAATAGCTTGCACTACTTCTGATATCAAGATTGATATATCCAACACATGCTTGTCTTCCTCACTCAGACAAGGCACTTTAAGTTAGATAAAAAGGCATCAAAATCTGGCGTTTAGAGGCTAGTTTTAGAGGCATATCGATCACTGTAAAAACTGTGGAAAGCCTCTTTTTTTCCCTTAGAGTTTATTTGATTTGTCTTTGCTGTATAATAATTTATGTATAATGTTTTGGTTATGGTTTTGTTTTACTCTGTAAGCCAATAATCTCCTGGGCTTCTCACCAGATTCCCAGTAATTTTGCTGTGCTCTAAAGAGAGCATATTCTATCTTGCCAGATAATAATGTATTTATTTTGTACTTTAGCAAAGTGATTTGCCAATACAGTTGTTTGTTGTGTGGATTTTTTATGCCTAGATTCTAATTCTGCTAATTCTTTATCTAATTTTTGTAAATTAGCATTTTTTTCTTTCTTAAGTCTAGAAGAATATCATACAATCATTCCTCTAATATAAACTTTGAAAGTCCCCCACAAGGTAGCATCAAATGTCTTACCATTGTCATTGATATCAAAATATAATTTAACTTAATGTTTTAGCCATTGGGTAAATTCCTCTGAGTTTTTATAAACCCCTTGGACTTTGCCCTTGGGGGTTAATGTAGCATCCCATACCTTGTGTGTGTAAAATTCTGGTTACACACACCTACCCATATATTATTCTATAGTTTAATAATGCAGTTCCAATTATGCATGTTTTAACAATGTTGTCCATCTAAGATTTTTTACAATTAATAAACTATTAATGGTGTCCCTTTTTTTTTTCTTTTCACTTCAAATCTGGATAGAAAGAGCATAATATTTTCAGAATCATAACACATGCTCAGATAGTTTTTACTGTCTTTGTCCAGGAAAGGCACACAACTACAGCTTATTTCTGCGTGTGTTTTGGGACCACATGGAGGTTAAGTGACTTGTCCTGGCCACACAACATACAAGAAGAGCATGTTGGAATAAAACCCCATTCTGCTGGATGAAAGAAGCTTGTTCACAGCTCTTAGTTTTAACCTCTAGGCTGTGCTGCCAGCTGTAAATCAAAAACTTCACATTTCAAGGCTGGTCCCATGATGCCAGGCCAGTAGGTAAGCAGCAACATTTGCATCTTGTAGACCTGAGTTCACACCCAAAATTGTAAGAGAGGGAATGGAATAAGACAGAAGTTAATTCTGTGGCAGCCCCAGAAATCTGTACTGACATGAACACATCTAGGGTTTAGAAATCTTGATATGGAGCCCCAATACCTGTTGATACCACAGAGCCAGCCTTGAGATGTGTAGTTTTTAATGATCAGCTGGCAATATAGCCTAGAGGTTAAAGCAATCCTAAAGATGGATTATTACTACTAACAGTTTGAAATGTAAAGGTGATAACTTACTAGTTTCAATGCACATACAAAACAATTATTATAAATGTAGAAAGTGTTGTAATAACACCTTAAAACACACTTAATAAAACAGATGATTTCCTGTTTAACCTGCAGTAAATGGAAGGCCAAGTTCCTCAGCGACATAATTTCCTGTCCGGAGCCTAAAACATATGGCTGCCCCCAGCGCTTAATTACAGGCTGATTTACATATGAATAACTCTGGACTGCAAAGACTCACACATAAACACAATAGCTCACTCAAGTTATCTTTTTATGGACTTTGAGATATTAAAAAACCCTGTTGATGACAGTTCCCCTTTAAAGTGATTTATGGAAGTCTGCCATAATAAATGTGTGAACTAACCTGTAGGAGTTGTGAATCAGTCTCCTACCATTCAAACGGCCAAAAAGTACTGTTTTCCATGTAAAGAATCTTTTTTTTTTATGTGCTCTGTTTCATTTACATAGCCCTGCTCCTTTTTTTTCCTCAGTGCTGCGACCTCCAACCTTTACGTCATGCAAGGGAAACAAAGTTAAATTAAAAAGACACTGACAGTTTTTGACTTACCATTTACATTGTTTGTAAGTAGCTGTATCTAGCACTAGGTTCCTCATATACAATAAGGTGCCAGCTGAACTCAACAGTATGATTCAGCCTTTAGTTTACATTATGTTTATAGTCTTCTCCACCCAACTAAAACCCCAGGGGACCACTCGTTAGGTGCGTGCATGTTGAACATAGTGCCGCAGCTCTAATAAGGTTGTGCTTTGCCGAGTCTAAATTTTTGCAAGCAGTATATGTTAAAGGCATTCTGAGATAGGGGCCAGCATCCTGAGTGCCACAAGGTAGCTCTTTTATAAAACTGAGTGCTATAACACATGTAATTTTAGGTGTAAAATGTAATGCCGTGACTCTGGGCACGCGCATTAGCCTTATCCTTTTGTATTTTCACTAGTAGTAGCTTTCCTGGCACAGTTACTTGCTTTTCTTTCCACGGTGCAAGATTACTTTCATAGCTGAAAATATAAAGGTAAAAGTATTCTGGTATTTTACTGCTTTCAGCAGCGCTCTGAATGCAGACAGTTACAACGTTACACACTAACCGTTTGAGTCTTCTAATGCAAGGTTTGTAAATCTTCTGTCTCCATATGCAATTTTGAATGTTATCATTGGAATACTATTACGCCTAAGACAACCATATTTGTTTTTATTGTTGTAGTGCCTACAGTGGACTCTTGCATTATGAACCCTTACTAGCTGACTTACAGTGTATTTCTTGGAGTAGCTTCCTCTCTGCACCTCAGAGGCTTTATTTTGCTATAAGGATTTGCTAATCAGTTATACTACTGTGAATAATCATGCTTTGTAACGCTATCAGTACAGACAATCATAACTGCAGATGCAGACACAAATCAAGTGGTGTGAGTCCATCAATTGATTTAAATACTTGCTGATTCTAAAAATTATTGAAAGTGTGATTTTGCCAACTTCGGCTTTATATGATACATTTGGATGATCACAGTTGTAGTGTTATTTATTTATTGTTGACCGGGTAAGTGCACTAGACAAATCCTGCCTATTTTCAGGCACGACCCAGGGGGATACAGATGAATGCCAACTGACCTTGAAACAGATTAAGCTGTTGGTGGTATTTTTAGTGAATGTGAGAAATTTGGCCAGGACACCAGGGAAATTCCCCTATTCTTTTCGATAAGTGCCATGGGATCTTTAACATCCACCTGAGCTACCACCAATACAGGCAGATGGGACCTCAGTTTAACATCTCATCCGAAAGACGGCACCTCAGAAGTGCAGCACCCCTCTCATGCTGCACTATAGTGTCAGTACTGGGATAGTAACCCAAGTGCCAGATGTGGGAACTGAACCCACAGCCCTCTGATCTCCCGGCCTCAGAGGCTAGTGTGCTACCTACTGAGCCACTGACACTGATATATTATGCCGTGACTCCGGACATGCACATTAGAATCGCACTAATGTGCATGCCTGGAGTCATGGTTTTATATTTGGCACCTAAAATTACTTATGTTATAGTGCTCGTTTTTTCATAAACAGGCTACTTTGTGGCACTCAGTATGCTGGCCCCTACCACAGAATGCCTTTAACATATACTGCTTGCAGAATTTCGGACTCGACAAAGTGCAACTTTACCAGTGCTATGGCACCATGTTCAGCATGCCTGCGCCTACTGAGTGGTCCGCTGGGGTTTCAGTTGGGTCAGAAAAAATATGACCATAATGTAAACAAAGGCTAAATCATACTGTTGGGTTCAGCTTGCACCTTATATGGGGACACTAGTGCTAAATACAGCTACTTGCAAAGAATGTAAAATATCAGCTAAAAGAGCGATTGCACTCTCGTTTGAGGATCTTTCATTCAGTTTCCATCTTCAATAGACCATGCAGTGAGCGCTCCCTTGCAGGATGTGATTCTGGGGGTGTGGCCTCAAGCTAGTGCTCAAAGATAACTGGAGGGCAGCCAGAAATGAAGTGCTGATAAAACATCATGGAACATGACTAAGACAGACTTTTAAAAAAACCCAAAAACAAATTGCAGCTTCAACATCTGAAGCATGGCTGGCAATGGCATACTATGTAAAAAAGGCATTTGGAGAACTTCCATAAATCACTTTACGTAAAGATACATTAGGCGGCCATCTAGAGGGTCCATGTCTATTTATATTATTATCTAGGGTCTTTGTTACCAAGGCATGATCAGATATTACCCTTTGACCTATATCTGCTGAGACTAAGGCCCACATATTCAAAGAAGATGCATGACCCAAAATGGAGATGAGCGGCACATCCCAGAAAACGTGCGGAAGCATGATATTCGAAAGGGAGAGATGCGTCATGCAATTCTGAATGCATGATCGTGCAGAAATAATGTATGCGGCACAGAAAAAGGGGGCATACACCTGAATATGCCATACAAGTGTATATTCAGCCAAAATGTGCAGTGTATGTGTCGCACACCACAAAACTGTGCCGCGCAAAGTTAGGTATGTAAGGGGATGGCCTAAATCTGCCAGTCACCCACAGGCAGGCTACAGAACTGCAGACGGGTGACCCTGAGACAGCCCTCTGATGTGCACCAGGATGCGCTCCAGGCACCTACACACAGCAGTCATGCCAGAACAGAAGCACCCAAAGCCACAGTCGTGCTGTGCCAGCTTGCGGGCACCTGCTGGGTGCTGCTGGGTGACACCACTGGCACCACCCAGTCAGTTACCCTCCCTCACCACACACAGGTCAGGGATGCCCAGCTGCCACATGCTAGTCAGGCACCCCCCTAGTGCACCTGCGGAACAGACAGCTACAATGTGGCACATGTACCAGGTGCCATGGTCTGCACCCATGTTGCTGTCAGAGTGCAACTCGGTGGAGGCATGCACTCATGGTGGCATCTGGGATGATGGTGAGCAGGATGCTTAGTTGTAATGGTGGCAGCATGGCATGGATCAGGGACAGCCCAGTAGCACACACCCATGGTGTAATACCACAGGTGCACACAGCATGCCTATGCCAACCCACACCACCAGGAACCACATACTCTACATGTCACCGATGCCAACCCTGCAGTCTGACAATGCCACAGGGGCCCTGGGTAGGGTCACTGTGGTGTACTGGTGGTGGACAGTTCACAGTTGTGAGCAGTGTGGGGCAAGGGTGGCACTACCCGTGGCCTGGAGGCGGCAGGGGCATGCCCCAAGGACACCAGACCCCTCCAGTGTTGTGCGTGTGGACACCTAGGGCATGGATATGGCCATGAGTAGCAGCACTGCAAACCTCTCAACTGTCACATGGTACAGGGTACGGCACTCACATTGTCACTCAGACACCCTCTGACCCACATAGAGTGGGTGACATTGCACACCGACCACTGAGATTGTTATGCAGAATTGTGCGATAATATGTGACGCTAGGTATCATCACACAGTGGCAACACTGGTGCACACATTTTGACCAGTTGTCACACACCTTGGCACACATTTGGGTGCTGAGGGGTTAGGGTATTTAGCACTGTACTCAGGTCAGTGAAGTCCGCCCACACACAACCATGCAGCCTCACCTGCCTGCTAGGCTGCAGTACCTCTTGATCACCTTTGTGGAGTGGTGGCACTGCCCTGTAATGCTGGAACTGTGCATGCCAATGGTATGCAAATGGTCTGATTAAATTCCAGTAATGAGATGCAAATGTGCTGTTTGGGCGCTGACTGTGCAACGAGGCCATTTGCATATCTTGGCTGAATATTGCAGATCTGCATACCGCACAAGTGACTTTACATTGCACACTTCATGCGTTCTGCCACTGGGCCTGGGCACCTGCCGCGCCATGTATCTCCCACTGTGTGATTGCACATATTCAGGATATTAAGCCACACATGTGCAGTTGCATATTATGGCGCAGCTTCTGAATATACCATTATTTTGTGCCAACACAGTTGAGTTGCATGGCACAAGCACTTGCGCGATGCTGCCAGCCACTTCTGAATATGGGGCCCTAATTTACTACAACATTGTTTAGAAAGAAAAAAAATAATCTATGCTACTGTAGGATGCATGAATTGGAGTAGAAGGTATAATCTCTTTTTTTGGGGTTGACCAGTCTCCATGCATCAATTATTCCCATGTCATTCACAAGATCTTAACAATTTTCCTACTTTTGGGGTTGTTTATTCTTGTCAATGGGTTACTTTTATCTAAAAAATAATCAAAAAATCAGATTAAAATCCCTTCCTATAATAATTTTCATAGCTATCAAATTCCATACCAAAGCTGGTAAAGAATTCTGGTTCATCTTTACTGGGGGCATATATATTACAAACAATGTAGTCAGCTCCTTCCATAGTTCATTTCAATGCTTGCCGCCATCCCCCCTCGGAATCAGATATTGAGACTTAAATTGAAAATTGATGCCTTCCTTATCAATATTGCCATCCCTTGGACTTCCGGTGACGTTATCGGACCTATGGCGGCTTAACCTGGTGGCTCCTACCCCGACCCGACGAAATCTAAAGCCATCGTTCAGCCAGCTAATGCCTTCCCCAGCCAAAACCACCAGAATGAAGGCTAATAGACTGCCGAACACTCCGGTGCAAAAATTAAGAGAATTGCTCTACGCTGAACAGGATTTGGCGGAGTCCAGATCAACAGAGGAAAATCCCCAAGTACTCGAGCAGCGAGGTGCGGGCCTATCAGAAGAACTTGCAAAAACGATCATGCAGACGGCGCAGACAGTGCAGAATATAGACAAAAAACTTTCAGATTTGTGGACAGAACTGAACATTATTGATCACAAAACAGAGCAACTAGAGCTGGCCCTCACACAGACAACGGAGCAATCAGACAGACATGATCGTCTACTCTTATACCTCCTGGCTAGGGACAGGGAGCTGACACAAAGGATTGATGACCTGGAGGAGATCTCGACGCCAGAATATACGAGTCTATGGGATTCCAGAGGGGCAGAAGACAAATACACAGATACAGGTGCCTTTTGGAGAGCTTACTAAAAGAGATTTTAAACCTCCCTGAAACCTTGGATCTGTCAATGGACCGTGTGCATCGCTCCTGGCCCCGAAACCGCAGGATCCTACTGCTCGGCCAAGGCCACTAATCGCGAGACTCACATATTATAAAACTAAAGAAGAAATACTGCGAGCTGCATGGCAACAGGGACCTCTTACTTTTCGTGGACAGAGAGCAACACTGGACAACGATCACACAGCTTCAGTCCAGGAAGCCCGGAGGGTCCTCTGGCCTATAGTAAAGCTTTTACGAGCTAAATCCATCAAAGCTCAAGTCCTGTTTCCCGCTCGATTGAAGGTCGCAACAGACAAAGGCACAAAGATTTTCCCGGACCTGCTAGCAGCCTCTCAATATCTGTAATCCCTCTCGATACCTATTCCTACCTTGTACAAAGAGAAGCTAGAGAAAGATTTAATTGCGTCAGCATGGACGGTGGCACAGAAAGGAGCGAAAAAGATTCCCGCCTCGGACTTTCGGTCAGACATCTCTTCTCTAATTCGTAAATATGGAGATCCCTCTAAAATAAACAAAAGGGCTCAGCACCTGAGAGAAGATCCGAACCCCGCTCATACGGAGACAGTGGACTCAGCTTGAAGACTGCATATGCGATAATCCTGATGGTGGCAGAGACTCCTACTCCCTTCCTACATACATAGTCGGCTGATTTCTCCCCACCTCAATTGGAACTGTGGGGCCTGGACTTACTTGGTAGCGGCCTCTGGACTGGATTTTTCGAGCGGGCCGCCCATGTTAGACTGCCGAATGATGTTTGGGTCCGCAGTTCCTGGGGGGGTGGAGGGCGGGTTGTACTGGGGCGGTAATGGACTCGGGGACCATTTAGAGGGAGGGGGGGAAGTAACCGCAAAATCAGAGGGAGGGGGCTGAACCTAGGACCAAGAGCCAAAGGGTCTATGTCTCTACTGCCCACTAAGGCGAATGGCCCTAACGGGATCTAAGCAGGAATAGTCTGATGGGATACAAATTTGAAATGCTGGCCTTGAGAGTAGGGGAACTCCTCGACCACATCATGAGAACGGGATGCGCATGAGAAGGCAGAGGATAGGTTAGCTATCCCCGCCTCATCCTTATTACTGTCTGCTGAGACATACCGGGGATACATTACCTAATGCAGATGGCAGGAGACTCCCTTGGAGTAACATCTGTCATATCCAAACGGGGGTATAGGAGGCGAAGCTCAAGAGGTGCTTGATTGAAGAAGGGGAGGAGTGATTAATCTAAATCATAACAGGAAGAAATGGCTTTAACGCTCATTAAAATACTTTATTCTAAGTCGGGGAAGGTGGTCTGGGCATAGCTGCTGAATGTAGATTTGGTCCATTATGATGCGATGTCCTAAAAGGGAGTTTTTTCTGGGACTGATGGGGTTTCTCCTCCTGTTATGGAGTCCCCGATAATAGCACTAGAGGCTGATACACACAAGCTGCATGACAACCAGCTGCTTTAGGAAGTCTACAAAATCTAAAATCAACAAGCAGAATAGGGGTTACCTGATTACTCCCATGAAATGTTTTAATGCTGTTTTACTTTTTGAAAGAAGTTAATGTTGAAGGTTAAGTTCACATAGTTACGAGGTTCACAAGTTTGTTTTCTGGTTATATTCGATAATTATATGGGTATCAGGTTTTCTAACTTTCTAAAGAACATCAGACATAATCTGGTAAAATGGTTCACGGAGTGCAGGGTAAGGCAAATAGTAAAAAGTCATGAATAAGCATTTAACGAAAATCCTATCATTTAATATAAATGGCTGCAAGTCTCGATAAAAGGAAGAAATTGTTGAAATACCTAACACTCCAGGACTGTAAATCTCCTTCAGGAAACACACCTTACCCCAACAGAGGCATTGAAATTGAAGTCCAGGAGATTCCCTCAGGTGTTTCTACTTTCTTCAGAAAGGCAGGAGGAGGAGTTGCGATTTTATGTGCATCTCTTCCCTTTGAGATGCAGGAGGTGTTGGAGGACCAGGAGCCAGATACATCATAGTTATAGGAGAGTACAAGATATCACAGTCACATTTATGAATGTATATGTCCCTCCCGGATCACCAGTCTCTTTTACTCTTCACTTATCCAATTAATTGTAGAGAAGGCAAAGGGATATTAGTCATGGAGGGACTGGAATTTAATTTTAATAGAATGCTAGATACCACCTCCCAGATTCCAACAGCAGATATTAAAAGGCCAGCTCTGTTGGGAAGATATTGGAACAAGGAGGGCTAAGGGACATCTGAGGAAAAGTACCTAAAGCCAGGGAATACACATGTTACTCCCCAGGTTCAAAGTTTTTCCAGACTGGACACTTTCTTTACTTTCTCAGAACTTAGGAGTTCGGGAGATGTGGGTGGGAACCTCTATAATATCTGACCATAACCCAATATTTGTTGAAATAGATTTCTCTATTCCAAGAAAAAAAATGCATTGGAGACTGAATTGTTCCCTCCTACAAGATAAAAATGTAACACAAGACATCAAGCAGCATATTGCCAGAGCTTTGCAGGAAAATAATGGGGTAGGGGTTACCCCACAGATAGTCTGGGACACCGTCAAGGCTACAACTAGAGGGAGACTGATAGCTATTGCAGTGGCAAGGAAGAGGGAAAATAAACAAAGACAGCAAGACCTCCTGTTACAAATTAAATGCTTGGAGGAAGCCCAAAAGCTCAGGTGGGACAGACACAGGGACCAAGAGATAAAAATCAAAAGAAAAGAGGTGGAAGATATGCAAAGGGCAGAGATAGAAAAGGCTTTGCATTTTCTAAGACAGAAATTCTATGAAGGAGGCCCAAGGGCTACAAAATTACTAGCCTATAGACTGAGGAAACATCAGGCAAACACTGCTATTACTAAAATAATTTCCCCATCTACAAATAAATTAGGTACTAAACTAGCAGACATCTCAGAAGCCTTTGTCACATACTTTCCAGACTCTATCAGGCCTCAGAGGAAACATCCCCTACGGAAAGACAGAGGTTTTTGGCCCCTCTTTCCCTTCCGACACTGACACAGGAGGCGAGCCTCTCCCTGACTAAACCCATCACTCAAACTGAAATTTTAAGTACAATTAAAGAACTGAAGTCAGGTAAATGTCCAGGGCCTGATGGCTTTAACGCAGAATTCTATAAAACATTTAAAAAGGAAGTGACCCCCCCTCCTACATGAGGTTTACTCAGTTATTTGGAAGGATGGTGCTCCCATCCCACCCTCATGGCAGTATGCTACCATTTCCCTAATCCACAAGGAAAACAAGGATTCTACCAAATGTGAATCTTATAGACCCATTTCTCTACTCAACACTGACTACAAAATATTAACTTCGATTATAGCTTCTAGATTAAACCCTCATCTACCGCTTTTGCTTAATCTAGATCAAACAGGCTTTGTCCCTGGTCACCAAGCGGCAGACAGTGTCAGGACCACTTTAAACACTATTGACTCAATACACAGAACACGTACTCCAGCATGTCTTATGAGCCTTGATGCGGAGAAGGCTTTTGATAAAGTCTCCGGGAGCTTTCTTTTTCAGGTCTTAGAGACTATGGCCTTCCCTCAATCATTTATAGACAGCTTGAAATTGCTATATACTGCCCCCCAGGCCTACATCCGAGTGAATGGGAGTTTGTCAGAGAGGTTTAGATTGAGTAGGGGTACGACAAGGCTGCCTCTCTCCCAATCTTATTTGCAATATATATAGAGCCTTTGGCGGAAGCCATACGCCAATCACAAAAGATACGGGGCATTGAAGTAGGTGGGATGGAAAGGAGAATCTCCCTATATGCAGATGACATGCTCTTGACTTTGGCAGACCCCGAGATATCCATTCCTGGGGTGTGGTCGATCCTAGAAGAGTTTGGGAAGCACTCTGGGTAGTCCCTGAATAAAAATAAGACGGAGGTGTTGTGTTTTTACTATACACCATCACAGGAGACCTCCCGAGCACTCCTATTAAAATGGAATGCTGAGAGGATGAAGTACCTGGCTACGGTGATAACTAGACATCCCTCTAAGCTCCTAGAGGCCAATTATAAACCCCTAATAGAACAGCTTAAGAAGGATTTTGAGGGGTGGTCCCTAATTAATCTCCCCATGCACTCCAGAATTCAAATAATTACAATGAATGTCCTTCCAAGATTTCTTTATTTATTCCAATGCCTTCCTGTATATATAGGAAGACACAATTCATCAAATGGCACAAACTAATAACTAACTTTGTCTGGCATAGCAAAAAACCTAGGATCAACCTCAAAATAATGCAGATGCACAGAAGGGAAGGGGGAAGGTCATAACCGGACCTAGAGGATTACTATCTGGCAGCCCAATTAAAGGCGGCCCTGGCCTGGTCTACTCCCACGTGTGCTTCCAATTGGAAGACAATAGAACTAGGGAGACAGAGGGAGAGACCCCATTGGATGTTAGAACCCTACTCCCCAAAAACAAATTATCCACTACCGTGCACCCATTCATGGCAGTCAGAAGCACCATAACAGCCACCCACAGGATTTGGCAGAAATACAAGCTGGCACGCCCACCTGGCCTCTGGTTAGAATAGCGTGGGCCCCTGATTTCCTCCCAGCAAAGCTGGACCATGGTTTTAGAACATGGGAGAGGCTAGGCCTAATATATCCAGAACAGCTATTGCAGGAAGGTCAGGTTGTGACCTTTGCAGCCCTCAGAGAGACTTATAACTTGAGGATGACAGAGCATTTTAGATACTTGCAAATCAGGGCCTACATCAGATACTGCCAAGGCTTAGATCATACCTCACTTCAAGCAGCCCCACTGCTAAGTTGTATTCGAGAAATACACGCTGGTCGAATTCAGAGGGGCCATATTTCAAATATTTATAAAGCAATCTTAAGGATCAAAAAAGACCCATTAAATAAAAATCAAGAATAGATGGAGGGGAGGCTGGACTGGCCATTGGGGACTGGGCTAGAATTTCCAAGTCACTGCCAAAACCACAAGCTCACCTTACTGGCAGGAGTTTGAGTGAAAATTAAAACAAGATTTTTCCTCACCCCAGCAGCTCTGCATAAGAGAACCCAGAACAGTCCCTGAATGCTGGAGACATTGCAGAGAAAAGGAGGCGACGATACACGATTTTCTGGGACTGCCCAGGGTTAGTAGACTACTGGGAAGGATTAGAAATGCCTTAAAAGAGGTCTCTCCTGGTGGCACAGGTTTGACTTCCCGAGCTGATCCTGGGCGCCCGGCTTGGGTCTCTGATGCCCTATATCTCTGGGCTATACTTATTGTAGCGGCACACAAATCTATAACACGCCTGTAGGCAAGCCTGCCTCACCACAGATACAAAATTGGGTTACTACAGTGCAGGAGATTTCTGAGATGGAGGAGTTGACTTTCAGGCTGAACCACAAACCTCATATATACATAAGAAGGTGGACAAGATGGTATCTTTGGAGGGACAGATACTTGAAATGCAAGCGGAACATAGTCTGTGAGGAGGGAGGAGACCTAGATAAGGAAGGTAGGGATAATCAGGGCAGACTACATAAATATTTGAGCCACCGATCCTTGCACTGTAAGATAAGGAGAAAAGTAACACAGCAACAAGATGAAATAATCAAAACTAATGAAAACAGTATTGAAAAGATGTACTTAATAACAGCACTGTAAGCTAGATAGTACTTAAACCAATGGATTTTAATGTCTGATGATGATGAATGAATTTGTACCCATTTGATGTTAATAAATATGAGTATAAAAAAAAATATTGCCATCCCTTTTTTTTACTGTCAAAGCAGCTATAATATACTTTTCCATCAGATGATCTTTCAAGTTTCTCTGCTTTAGTAGGAATTAGATGTGCTTCCTGAAGTAGGGCAATATCTGCATGAATTTTAAGTGTGACAAAACCTTTTTTCCTCTTGATAGGGGATCCAAGTCCTTTGACATTTGTTACAAAAGTAATTTTATTAGCCAATTAGCCAAAATTATTTTGGGCCTCTAGTCATATTTTGTAGGATTTACTAAAGTTTGCTTACTTGCATTTCTTAATAATGATAATAATAATAATAATACTTCATTTATAACGCGTCTTTCTAAAAATCAAGGCACCTTGACAATAAGTTAAAATGAAGTAAAACAGGATGCAGTAAAAACAGTTAAATACAGACTTTCATAAAATTCAAGATACAGATAGCATCATACAGAATAGGCTCGATTCCACAAACGGGTCTTTAAGGCCTGTTTAAATCCCTCCACGGTCATGCACTCCCAAAGCTGACAGGGTAGAGAACTCCAAAGGGCTGGAGACACGTACATAAATGCACAGGCCCCTGAAGATTTTAAGGAAACCCTTGGAATCTCTAGCAACCCCTCGTCAGTCGAGTGGAGCGATCGCCTGGGGCAGTACAGAACCAGAAGCTCTTTCAGGTAGTCCGGGCCCAGTCCATGTAGGGCTTTATAAGTCAGAAGTCCGACTTTAGCCTCCAGAAACAATATATTCTATTTAGCTTGGAGAAAGTGAGAAAAGAAGAATTTTGGAATGTGTATTCTGTGTTTAGAATATGTAGCGTTGTACAGTTAAATAGTGTAGTAAACTAAAGCCTGTATACATTCAAATGACAATTGAATGTCATTTGGTCATGAACAGGCATTAACTTCAAAACAACAGGAGCAGTAGTAAAAGATGAAGAAGCCAGATAACTCTGTTCTACAATAACTATCAGAGAGAGAGTCATTAACATGCACAACCACATTTAACCATGAGCTACCAACTGTGAATATTAGAAATGTTTGCCAAATTACACAAATAAACTAGCTAAAGTAATTACACTACTTCTATTCTTCTTTAATAGCAAATTATTAAATAATCTTTACATTGTATAGGTAAATTTGTAAATACTAATTTGTTTATTTTGCTATGATCTGCTTGTTTATTCTGCTTTCCTTTCTTTTTCTCTCTGTATAGTTTACCGCTTGCCATTTTTTTGCTACATTTCTTTCTGCCATGTCCCCTACCAACCGGGATGCATTTGGAAATGAGCTGCTATTCAGCTCAGTATGTTTTTCCCGGTAAAACATTTGAAATAAATAAATACATACGTAAATAAAGATAATACTTAACTATATCTTAGAGAATTAATACAAATAAACTATTAGAAAATTAACATTTTAGCAGTAACCAAAAAAGAGCAGAAAGAAAACAAACAAGCTCAGGTTTGATCTGAAAAACAGGTGTTTAAGTTATAATTGCCCAGAAGAAAAAATTACTTACCATAGTAATCTTATTTCTTCCCAGTGATGCTCAGGTATTCATAACTTTATGCAGTGAGTCTGGAGGGTTGGACTGCCCGGAGAGATGGAACACATGCAAATGAGTAGAATTCTTTGCACATGAACATCTTTCAAATACTGCCTCTGCCAACTGTGGTATTCTAACCTCTTCAAATTTGTGAGAAGCCTGGAAGTCAGGCATTAGGAACTAATGTAAGTAATATTCTATAAAAAGAGGGGTTTCTTCTAATTAAAGCATAGAATTTAGAAAAACCTCCAAAGGGAGGATAACTCTTGACAAAAACCATATCAAACAAAACTCCAAAAGGAGAACATTGAAAAACTCCAGTTTAAAAATGATTAAAACAGAGAAATGCAACAAAATCAATATGGCTTGGTGGCACCAGCATGCGGAGTACAGAGGCTAAAGTTCTGGAAGAGGAGGAAGGGAGGGAAGTTATGAATATCTGAGCATCACTGGGAAGAAATAAGATTACTATGATAAGTAATTTTTTCTTCTAACGCCAGTAATGCTCAGGATATTCATAACTTTATGCAGACTACCGAGCAGTACCACTGGAGGTGGGCACAGAGCTTTATTTTGGAAACAGGCTCTGCAGGACTGCTGTGCCAAACCTAGCATCACCCCTGGATAAAATATCCAGGTTATAGTGTTTTGTAAAGGTGTGTACTGTTTTCCAGGTAGCTGCTTTGCAAATGTCCACCAAGGGAACCTCCCTGGCAGCTGCAATGGTAGCAGCAGTTCCTCTTGCAGAATGTGCCCTCAATCTGGTTGGGGGCTCTTTATCTGCCTTAGTGTAGCAGAACTGAATACACTGGACTATCAACTGAGAGATGGATCTTTTTGAGGCACCGAGAGATGGATCTTTTTGAGGCTGGTTTACCGTTTCTTACGTCCCCATATGTGAGGAAAAATAGTTTTCCTTTGTTCCTATGGTCTTTATTGGTTGTCATGTAGTAGCTGATGGCCCTTTTTACATCCAGACTGTGTAATCTTCTTTCACCAGAACTGGTATGGTCTGTGAAAAAGACAGGCAGAGTGACTGATTGATTCAGATGAAAGTCTGAAACCACTTTAGGGAGAAACTGTCTGTTAGTTCTGAGGACTACCTTATCTCTGTGAAATGAGATATAGTCTTGGTCAATGCAGAGAGCTTGGAGCTCACTAATTCTCCTTGCAGAAGTAATAGCCACTAGGAAAACTGTTTTCCAAGTAAAGTATTTCAAGTGGGCAGTAGCCATGGGCTCAAAGGGAGGGCTCATGAGCTTGGCTATACACACATTCAAATCCCAAGCAGGCACTGGTGCCCTGTGAGGTGGGTGTAAATGGATCAGTCTTTTAAAAATCTTTTGAAAAGTTTATCAGATGCTACTGACACCTTGGTCCCCACAGAAAGGTAGGCAGATACCACTGCTAAATGAACATTAAGGGAACTGGGTTGCAAACCTTGTGAGTGCAAATGAGTGAGATAGTCCAGGATAACTGAAACTCCGGCCTTGTGTGGCATAAGGTTCATGCTGGAACACCAGAGAGAAAATCGCTTCCATTTGGAAGAATAAGTTTTCTGTGTGGAGGGTTTTCTATAACCCTTTAAAATATTTAGGACAGCTTCTGAAAGATTTAAATCTGCATACTCTAATTCCTCAAGAGCCATGCTTTGAGATGAAGGGACTTGAGATTCAGATACAACAATGTTCCCTGATTGGAAGTCAGGAGATTATGTCTGAGGGATAACTGTATCGGTTTGCAGACAGACATGGAGAGCAGAAGACAGTACCATGGCTGCCTGGGCCAATCCAGAGCTATCAATATCAGAGATGCTGAGAGGGACTTTAGCTTTAGTAACACCCTGAAAACCAGGGGGAAGGGGGAAAAGCATACAGGTGCCTGCCTGTCCAGTCCAGAACCAGGGCATCCAGAGGAACTGTGCCCTGTGCTGGTGGTCTGTAGCAATTTTGAAGTAGGTGGTGGTTCTGGTGGGATGCGAACAAGTCTATCTCTGGAGTACCCCACCTTCTGAAAATAACTTGTACCACCTGCTTGTTCAGAGTCCATTCATGACGGGCCTGGTTGATGTGGCTTAGTGCATCTGCCAAATTATTGTCCTTTCCTGTCAAGTGAATTGCCTGTAAAGAGACCTTCAGAGAGTACGCTAGTGTCCAAATCTTCATGGACTCTGTGCAGAGGAGGCCTGACCTGGTGCCTCCCTGTTTTTTATGTTATACATTGTGGTGGTATTGTCTGTTCTGATCTGAACCACCCTGCCCATTATCAGTGAAGAAAACGCCTTTAGGGCTAGTAACACTGCTCTTAGCTCCAGTAAATTTATGTGCTGAAGGGACTCTGCTGCTGACCAGATGCCCTGGGTCATGTGCTTTCCTAATTGGGCACCCCAGCCCAATAGGGATGCATCTGTTGTGAGTACCAGAGTGGGGTTTTCTCTCTGGAAAGGCACTCCCTGCCTTAAATTTGATTCCTGTTTCCACCACAAGAGGGCCCTTAATAGTGGCCTTGTTACTGGTATAAGCTTTGAAAAAGGGTCTTTTTTCTGACTCCAGTGAGCCCTGAGGTGTAACTGGATGTCTCACATATGGAATCTGGAACCTTGCACTGTGACTGTGGATGCAGCCATATGGCCTAGTAGCTGCAGAAACTGCCTTGCAGGTTTTGACCTGTTCAGGATGAAGGAGTTTGCTATTGACTGAAGACTTTGCACCCTGTCTAAGGGTAAAAAGGCTTTGCCCACGAAGTGTGTTAATTTCTGCCCCTATAAACTGCAAAGTTTGAGCAGGGGTTAGAACTGATTTCTTTTGGTTTATTATGAAACCCAGAGACTCTAAGAGGGTCTGGGTGATTCTTAAGGAGTTCCTTACTTGGTCTGGTGAGTTTCCCACCACCAGCCAATCATCCAGGTAGGGAAAGACAGTCACTCCCTGTCTTCTTAAATATGCCACTACAGCAACTAGGCACTTTGTGAATACCCTTGGTGCTGAGGAGAGACAGAAAGGAAAAGTTGAAAACTGATAGTGGCCTGAAGGGAGTCTGAATCTGAGATATTTTCTGTAAGATTCCTTTCTGGGGATGTGGAAATAGGTGTCTTTCAAGTCCAGTGATGGCAGCCAGTCCCCTTTTTGGATTGTAGGCAATATTCAAGCCAAAGTTACCATTTTGAACTTTGTTTTTTTCAGATGCTTGTTCAAAGCTCTGAGATTCAATAGTGGCCGCCACTCCCCACTTTTCTTTGTTGTTAGGAAGTATCTGAAGTAAAAACCCTTTCCTCTCAGGGTGGTAGGGACTAATTCTACTGCTCTGAGATCCAACAGTTTCTGAACCTCTGCTTCTAGTAGTGTTCTCTCTGCTAGAGAAGGTGAGCAGGAAACCCTGGTCTTTTGTGGAGGAAAAGATTTGAAATCCAGAGACAGACCCTGACCCAATATCTCCAGCACCCACTTGTCTGTGGTGATGCTTAGCCAAGCCTGGAGGAAGTGGGAGAGTCTGCCTTTGACAGGGAGGGAGGAGGCAGCCTGAGCCTCAGGGGTTTTGCTTTGGTTGGGGTTGAGGTTGGGTTTGAGAGCCCCTCCTTGAGCCCCTTCTACCCCTACCCCTAGAGTATCCCTGCTGTGGATACTGCTGGTACTGGGGCACGGCTATTGGCTGGTAAAAGGGTCTGGTCATAAAAGACCTTCCTCTGCCCCCCCTTCCATAGAGCCTAGTGGATGGAGAAGCACGCTCCTTAGCAGAGTTGCTTCTATAGGTTGCCTTATACTCATCCACTTTTTTCATGTATGCAACTGTGGATTCCCCAAAAAGAGAGTTTCCCTCTAAAGGAAAATCCAGGGCCTTGGATTGAGTATCCTGAGTAAGGTTAGTGGCCCTGAGCCAAGCAAACCTTCTCTGTGCCACGGTGTTAACCATCCATCTGGCTGCAGTGTCATTAGAATGAGCAGCCATCTGGAACTGGTACTTACCCGCCTCCAGCCCAAACTTGGCAGTTTCAGCCAGGTCTTCAGACAAGGGTGAGGGGGCGTTCATGGACATGTCCAGTACTGACTGCCACAGAGATTTTTGATACTGGGCAGCATAAGCTTGAAAAGTAGCCTGTCTCATGGCCAAAAAGGCTGATAAGTAGCCTTTTTGGCCATGCTATCCATTCTTCTGGAGTCCTTGTCCGGAGGGTGGGAGGATAGGGGACTCTGGCTTTGTCGCAGACTGCCTGCTGTATAACCCCTTGATAGTCAGGATGAGAGAAAAGGAGATCAGCTCCCGTCCTGTCCAACTGTTACTTTTTATCTATTCTCCTATCAATAGGAGGAACAGAATTAGGGGTCTGTAGAAGTTTTAGGGTGTCTTTTTTGAAAAATGTATATACTGGCAAGAGGAGGGCTTTTGTGGGTCTCAAACCAGCCATATTTACATATTCAATTTCCTCTTCATCCTCAATCTGCTCTGTGGTAGAAATATCCAGAGCATCTGCCATTCTCCTCACAAACATGAAATGTGAGGAGTAATCCTCTGACACCCTGGGAGGAGAACCAAAATCTTGCTCAGGGGATACCTCTGGAGGAATTGGTTCATCATCCTGAAAAGGATCATCTTCCTCTTCATAATATTTCTCCTCCTGTAACACACCACCGCTGGCCTGAGGACCCTGGGTAGGGACAGGCTGCTGGGGAACAATGTTTTGCAGTGCCTGGATAATTTTAAAACCTGGGCTATCTCTTGAACCAAGGGCATAGCAGGCATCTGCGCAGAAGTCCCTGGTTTAGCAGGGGAGGATTCTGCATGCTTGGTTTTTTTGAGTTTCTTTGAGGGAACCAGGGAGTCAGCCAGTTCTTTCCCTATTTTTGCCCCTTATTCACCCATATCAGGGGCAGGGGTAAGCAAACTTGTGGGTTCAGCCACAGCAGATTGGGGTGTCAGCTGGTCAGAGTCGGAGGGACCCCTAGGAAATTTTTTGTTCAGCCTTTCAAGGCGTTTTTCCACATTTTTTTCTGGAAAAGCTTTACAGACTTCACAATCCTGATCAAGATGTTCAAATCCCAGACAAGCCACACATAAAGTGTGCTTGTCTGCTTTAGCAAATACATCTCCACATTTTAAACAATTCTTGAAACCGGGTTCTCCGGTTCTCTTTTTGGGTTTCTCTGACATGGTAATGTCTAAAAACGAGAAAAAACACTAACCGCTAAGTAAAGAATAAAGTGCAGTTATTTAAAAGCTATACTTTTTTTTTTTTGCGGTCGGTTCCGGAACAGATGGGAACAGGAGGAACTGAACCCGGCAGATGACTGGTGAACCGGATCAGCGGTCCTGTAACCGATAAAAAGCGATTACAAAAACAATACAATAGACTAAAAAACTAAACTAATAATAGATCAAAAAAAGGCTTTTAATCAGAGAACCCTGATAACTTAAAACAACTAACCCGGTTCCCCCACGGTTATGCCGAACTGCGAGGAACCGGAAAAAATATGTAATTTAAGCAATAAACAAGATTTTCACTAACAATTAGTAGAGGCAATAAAAGAAATAGAAAATACTTCAGTTTTTAAGGTTTTGAATCTTCTTTCACGTGAAAGAGTAAGACGACCACTCTGAGTGACCAGACTTACAGGCGGAGAGAAAAATCTGAAGAGGTCAGAACACCACAGTTGGTAGAGGCAGTATTTGAAAGATGCTCATGTGCAAAGAATTCTACTGATTTGCATGTGTTCCATCTCTCTGGGCAGTCCAACCCTCCAGGCTTACTGCACAAAGTTATGAATATTCTGAGCATTACTGGGGTTAGAAGCATATACAGTGATGCAAATGTAGCTTGTTTTGGTTGTGGGTTCTCATAGCTTTGAACACAAAATAATGGATTGACTCTCAGTGCTATCCATTACATCATGTTTACATATTTGAGATGTAGTGTGACAGGGTTGAATAAGGCCCTGCCCCATTTGTTATGCAAGCAATAATACCCGACAAGGTGGGCGGTATTGGGCAATACTGGACCACTCGGGGGCGTAATGAGGTATTGCCCATACCACCCACCCTGGAGGGTATTATTGCACTTAGAAAATGGGCACTGTAAAGAAAAAATAGGTTTAATAAAAAAAATTAGTAAAACAATTATTTAAAGTAAGTTTTGTAATAAAGTAGTTCCTCCACCTGCCACATGAAAGAACCCTGCTGGTGTGCAGTTTGTGACAGTAGCTGGGGCGGAAGTGCTACTGTAAGGCCATGAGAAGTGGAGCGGGATTGGAGCATGGTTTAATGTCCCATTTCCAAGTCTGAAGGCCAGCGCTGAAATTCAGAGTTGTGGCTCAATGTTTTTTTCTTTGTTTGTTTTTGTTTGCTTATTGGGTTTTGAATGTGATCACTCCCCCTCCCCCCAAAGATACTCTCCGTGTTGCTGTCGGGTCATGTTGCAACCTAAAGAGATATGCTGTTCTCAGGGAGGTAGATGCGATAGCAGGGAATGTCTGTTTTTTTTTTTTTGCAGTGAAATCGGATTGGGACAGAGCAGCAGTAAGATCAGGCTTGGTGGCCAGGAGATTGGAATGCAGTACCTGTAAGCGGGATCGCGCATAGGGTCCAGAAGATCTCACTGTGCTGCTACTGACAAAGTACTTTTATTGAAGGATGAAAAAAAGACAGAATTTTTTTTTGTTTTCCATGAAGCGAGACTGCAGTTATGGCAAGCAGGGTGTCCCAGAGTAGCGGTGAGCATGTGACGTGCTACCACTATTTTAAAGTTCAAGCTACTTTTCGTGTGTGTGTAAGACAGGAGCAGATGATCATTGATGGCATGGGGGGGCGGACAGCTGTTGAACAAGTAAGAGACTAGATTTTTCCTGAAATTTTTTTTTAAATGGCAATAGAATCGGAAGGGGGTGTGACAGGAATGCAGGTCATTGGCACAAACAAGCAGCTTCAATTTCTGGGGAGCGAGTGGGTAGCCACATGGAGTAGGGAGGAGTGAGAGTGTCCGCTCTGAGGGTCCCATATGGACAATCACAGAGCATTTCAGAAAATGGCACTGTAATTAAGAAAAATAAAGAAACAAAAGTAGCCATAAATGAGTCCAGTGGAGAATTAAGTGTGGGTTCACAGTTGACATTGGTCAGGAGTACAGAGTACTGGGGGCCGGTGTCTCTTGCTAAGGGAGAAGAAAAAATGGTGTCAATTTGAAATTTATTGTGGTGGTTTTGGCCAATGACCAAGCAGGATGGGCACAAGTATACTAGTTTGGGCGAAGGGGCACTTGGACTGGCACTTTTTATTTCCTGGGCATCTATTGAAAGTTAATGTACCCCCCTGCCAAGGGTGCTAGCCAATCAGATGCCAGGAAATAAAAAGCCCATTTTCTAAGCAGAAAGTTTAAATGCAAGGGTCTGTTCTATCCTCTCCTTTTCTGTCTCTTGTCTGTCTGGTTGTGCAACCAAATTTTCTTGTGAGACCTAGGAACTGACATCTCTGACGGTTTCGCAATTCTCCTCTCCTCGCTATCTCGTTGCCTTCCTTTGCTATTTCTGTCTTTTCTTCCCCCTTGCATATCTGCAGTTATAAAAATATATGTGAATCTGTGTGAAACTGTATGTGATACTGGGATCCTTTGTTTAAAATGTATATAGTTATACTGTTGAAATGATTGCAAAAAGCTATTTGGAACTCAAGGGGTTAATATGAGATGCAGTTTTTAAGCCTTTTGCAGAGCTGTGAACAAGAGGTCAGTTCTGGGAATACCATGTATGGTTCTGTTGCACCTGCAAGGAATGAAACTGACAAGACCATTCTGTAAACTTACAAGAACATTCTGAGAGAAGCAGGCTCTCTTTAAGTTCCCAGATAAAGACTTATAAAAAGAGCAGCAATGCTTTTGTTGGAAGGACAAGGAGAGTGAGAGACAGAGTCTGAAACTTGGAATTAAGAGATACCCTCAGATGACGGACTTAGTTTTCTCTGTTTGTACTGCCTTTGTAAATAGTTATACTGAATATTTTTATTTTTTTATTTTGCTGTTATTGAGAAAAATAAAATGCTTTTTGCGAATTTTGAAACTGTTCCTGGTTTTCTTATGCTTCCTGACCTGTACTTCAATGTGTAGACAGGAGACAGCAACGTGAAGTAATTAGACATTTCACACAAGCAAAAAAAAAACTTAACCAAAGAGTTAACTAAAATAATATTCCTGAATCTATCCATACATGGCCACTGTGATTCAACCCTTCCGGCAGGATCTCCCACAATGGGCACCTTTAACTCTGTCAGTATTCCATTTAGTCTGTTTAGTGGTGCGTAATATTAATAGTTACTAAGAAAATGTAAATCAGGGACTTAGAAGAGCCATTTACATCTTCTGTTTTTAGTACTCTTGCATTTTAAATTCCTTTTTCCAAAAAAGTAGTGGTCTGAGAAGACTGCCTCTTGAACAAGCTAGCTCCCTGGGCACTCATAGTTGTTCTCTGTAGCTAGGCATCTTCACATCAGGCTGTTATTACTTCCAGTGCACGTGCACCACTTTACAATTCTGGAAGCATCTCACTGCTTCATTTATGTAAAAAAAATACATAGGAGGATTGGACAGGGAGAGTATAGAAAATAGAAATAAAAGGGAGTAAAGGGGAGACTGTACTGGAAATCAATTATTCTGAAATATCTCAGTTTACTGTTTATAAACCTCTTTATTTGAATACATACAGAAGGTGTAAATCTACTAATGCACAACCAAAAACAGATATTATCAAACTGATTCTGACACTTTCAACAGCTAATTTTGTAGTCTACGTGGATTTCCCTTTAAAATCGAGTTCAGCATATACTTTAACTATCTAAGTTAAATTGGGGGGGGCCTTAAAAATTTCAATAAAACCAATGTTTTAATGTTTTTATTCTTCTGAAAAATGTTGGCCAGGTTTAACTGAATATTTCAGTCACCTGTGAGTCTCAGATCAGTTCTTAGAGACCATACAGACTGAGATACTCATACTTAAATCTGTACTCTGTGGAGTTGCTACAAAATTATATCTGTATTGTTTAAATTTGTAAAATCAAATCTATAGAAGAAGCATTAGACTTTGAATAATGTCTTGCACGAGGTTTAATTTCATGCAGAAATAGTTTGATTTGGTGCAGGCTCAGAAAATGTAATTAACTACTTTGGTTCTGAAAGAGTTAACCCTCTGCACTTTCCTCCATGGAAGGAATTTGTATTTCCATTGGTGCTGATGATGTACTGTTCTCCTCTTCCTGGGAGGGTTCTGAATAATCAGAAAGCTTCTTACTTCCTGAAGTGCGATTTTTGGCATGCTGTAAGTAGTGCATTGCTCTGGAGTATATGCTTGTGAAAATTGTTCTCTATTTCTGGTTGTCTGCTTTTTATGTTTGCTTACACGCATGTGCAAGAAACATAGTGCCATCATCTGAGTTTTCGGAGGTGTGTCACCTCCTCTTCAAAATCAGTCAGTGTGTTGGCAGGCGCGGCCCCAGTCCTCCACTGCATGCTGGAGCTGTCTATGACAAGCTCCAAAATGCAGTGGCGTACAGTTGAAAGGGGGAGCTACGCTTCAGTGAGCAGCGATAAGATAGCGCCTGGTCATGCGCCCCCCTACACACACACACACACACACACACACACACACACACACACACACGCGGGCATGCACGTGCCTTCACACACACACGTATGGCGAGCAGAATGCCCCAATCCCCGTCGGCTGTACTCCGCTCCCCAAAGCCTTCCACATGCCACGCTGGGTGCCCACCCCAGCATGGCAACTCATAGTATAGCCGACGGGTGCCCAATCCTCCGTCAGCTCCACTGTCCTTCCCCCAGAGTAGCTGGATGCCACGCCTGGGAGCCCACCCCAGCGTGGGCAACAGATGCTGGCGGCCGATGGGGGTGCCCAATCCCCATCGGCTCCACACCACCCCAACCAGCCATCTCTTGTGCTATGCTGGGAGCCCATCCCAGCGTGGCAAATGTCCCGTGTCATCAATTTAAAAAAACAACCTGTAAATTAAAACGGTCCCACGTAGTCTCCTGTCCCCCACAACCCGCACTCCACCCACCGCGCACCCTGCCTTCCCACCACCCCATACTTACTCTCCGGAGTCCGCGCAACGATTCGTGGACCGGACACGCCTGCACTCTTCAAAGCCGACCGCGAACTGAGGAAATGCCGTAAGCTGTATAATGGGATAGATAGGGTTTTTTCAACTTTGTTGCATATCTCAGGCATTTTTTGGAATTTTTGCACCAAATTTTCAACATGGGGTTTTTGGGACCCCTTCTCATGAATGCTGTCACTGTCATGGCATTATTCAGGCCCGAAGGGTGATTTCGCAGTCACTGCACGAAATCACCTTTCGGGACCGATTAATAAAATGACACTGTCAGTGTTCATAAGGTAGGCTCTCATGAAGCCTATTTTGAAAATTTGGTGGAAAAATTTCAAAAAATTACTGTTTAACGAGCGTGCATTGCACAGTTCCTACGCACGCTCGTAAGTTCGCGAATTTTCAATATTTTCACTCCAGATTTTCAACATTGTGATTTTACCACATCTCCTTATGAGCAGTACAGCTGTCACTTTTCACATCTCGCCCAAAATGTGTTTCCACTCATGTAGCGCACAATGGCGCAGTCGATGTGTGAAATCAATGTATGGGACACATTAAGAAAATCACAGTGACACTGTTCATGAGCAGAGGTCTTAAAATGGCTATGTTGAAAATTTGGTGAAAATTCTAAAATGACTGTTTTATTTAGCGCAGTTAAGTAGTTCCTATGCACTGCGAAGTTTAAGCACTTAATATCTTCACTCCAGATTTTCAACATTGCCATTTTATTACATTTCCTTATGAACAGTACAGCTGCCATTTTCATATGTCGCCCAAAATGTGTTTTCACACCGTAGCGACAATGGTTCTGTTGTCAGCGAAGCAAAGTTTGGGACAGATTAAGAAAATCACAGTTACACTGTTCCTGAGCAGAGGTCTTAAAATGGCTATGTTGATAATTTGGTGACAAAAGTCCATAAAATGACTGTGTTACGAGTGAGCATTGTGCAGTTTCCACGCACCCTCGTAAGTGCATGACTTTGTAATATTTTAAGTCCAGATTTTCACCAGTGGCATTTTTCCACAGTTCCTTATGAACAGTACAGCTGTCATTTTTCACAACATGGCCGAAGTGTGTTTTCAGCACTGAGATGCGTGGTTGCTGTGGGAAATCATTGTTCGGGACAGATAAAGAAAATCACAGTGACACTGTTCATGATCGGAGGCACCAAAATGCCCGAGTTGACAATCTGCTGTAAAAAAATCCCCAACCTAATTATATTACGGGTGTGCGTTGCACAGTTTCTATGTACGCTCGTGACTTCACCATTTTTTTTAATATTTTTACTGCAGATTTGCAACATTGCCATTTTTACACCTCCTCATGAACAGTAAGCTGTCATTTTTACATCCTGTTCGGAATGTTTTGCACCTGTGGTGCTAATGCCGTAGTCGCTGTGCATAAGCAGCTGCTAACAACTGATATTCCCCTGTTCATGAGGTGGGGGTCACAAAAAAACCATGTTGAAAATTTGGAGTGAAAATACCAACGAATGCCTGAGGTATTAGGGTTTCCAACCATAACGCCCCACCCTGTAGAGAATGGCAGGCATCAGGGGTGTGACTTGGGATTCTTGCCTGTAATGCTCATACCATTCCACACCCTGCAGCCAGTGAGAGGCATCGAGGTATGCCTTGGACTCTTCTGCCCCAAAGTTCACCCCATTCTCCTATACCGCACCCATCTCACCACATTTCCTGATGGAATGGGGTGCGCATAAGGGCCAAAGACCCCAAGGCACACCATGACACTTGTCAGTGTCTGCAGGGTAGGGTGTGGTGAAATGGCGTGGCCGTTATGCCTGACGACCCAAAGGCACACCCCAATGCCTGTCACTCTCTGCAGGGTGGTGGTGGGGTTGGCTTTAGTTCAATACTTCACTGCCATTCCTATTATGCAGCTCTGTAACTTCTACACTACCAGTGCCAGCAAGCAAACATTCGGCATTGACAAATGCTTGTTTTACTAGTAGCTCTCCATTTGCTATCAAGGTAAGGGCTTTTGGATCTGACTGCTTGGTGCTTTGCATGAGGGACATCCATCTAGAAGCTATGGCTTTCCACTAGGGCTTCTCTTATCTGCTATCTGCCCAGTGCTGATGGGTGCAGCTTCTGAGTTCTCAGCCCAAGATGGATATCAATTGGACATCTTATTGAATGAACTGTTGTTCAGGTTGGACCAGTATTTTAAAACAAATTCCCATGCTTCATCTACACTTTGAAAAGAATATGTTTTCCCATTATGTGTGATATTAAAAATGGCTGGTTATTTAAAACTGTAATTAACACTACACTTCTGTAGGTAGCCCCTCAGTTCACTAAACAGTTTGTTTTTTGATTACTTGAAAAATGTGAAGCTGGACCCCATTCCAATCAAGTTGTTTTTTCCTCTGTGCTAGTTCCAGTGTCTCTTCTTTCACAGTATATCTTAAGAAATTTATAATAATTGGATAAGGATTTGCACCCGGTTTCGAGTTTGGCCCCAGTGACTGGTGAGCTCTCTCTGTTTTTAAAGGAACTTCCCAGTTGTGATTTAAATTGACAGGGAACAGTTTTTGTATGAAGTTAATCAGATTAGACCCTTCAGTGTATTCTGGGAGAACTACAAAACGTAAATTATTACATCTCTCACAATTTTCTAAGTCATCAACTTTGCTCCACAGTTTAAAAATGTGTTCCTTTAAAAACTTTGTTTGGTCTTCAATACACAAGACTGAGCCTTCACCAATGCCAATACAGGTTTCAACTTCTTCTAATCTAGCACTGGTGGCAGTGTTGCTAGCTTGTATTTCTGCTATTGTAATTTTTAATGACCTGATGTCACTCTGAATGTTTTAAGCATTTGTAAAATCGTAGACACGTCACTATTCAACTTAGAGGTTGGAAGTGACTGACTGTGAGGAGCCATCCCTTGCTTACATGTCCCCTTTTCCTTCACTCAGCATCTGATACATCAACATTACATTGCTCAATTTAAAACCACAGGGCCAAACATAAGGTAACTGTCAGCGGTACGAAAACTTCGGATATGATAAAAAAAATAATCAGCAGAGTTACACTCGACGGTTGAGTTTGATGAGCAGATTTGGATGCTATTTAAAGAGGAACTTCCCCAGTCCTTTTGACTTTCATGCATAAATTACCCCTTCTTGCATTGATTCCGGAATTGTATTTCATTACTATCCGCTGCAGTTAGTTTTTACATTCTGAGCTGCTAAAAACTGCAGGGTGTACTAGAGCTTCTATAGCAAGCCTGGTGTTGCTGTGGGCCCAGGGTTGTACTGCTGACATCACTATAGGGCAGAGTCAATTTCACACAAAAAAAAAACATACTGACAAGGCATTTGGATTTTGGCATAATGCGTTGCTAACAGGGTGTCTTGGGGAAGAGGAAACACAGTATGTATACTGAATACTGATAGGTTTCCCTTGCAACATTGTTGCAACTGCAAGGTACTGCACAGTGTGTCACTCTTCTACTCTACAGTGATGTCATCAGGAGCTGGCAGCCCAGCAGCTGAACAGCAAAGGCAAGTGCAACAGGGCTCAAAAACAAATCCAAATTATGGAAGGCAGCGTAAACCTTGGCCAAAAATAACAAATGCACACACCTTTTCAGGTCTAGTACTGCATATAATGACTACAAGCTATAACTTTTTAGACCATCATGAAAGTTCCTCTTTAAGTTACAAGCTGTCATTGTCAATACTTGGGAAAATACCATAGGATCTTCCCAGATCAAATGGCTTTTTGGTGATCAGATTGCCACCATGTCCAGGTGCGCACATGCCCCCCCACGGTAGTACCTCCACTGCAGTACCTCCACTGCAGTACCTCCACTGAAGTACATCCACTGCACTATCTCCACTGCACTACCTCCATGGTTGTACCTCCACTGCACTATCTCCACCATAGTACTTCCACTTCAGTACCTCCACTGAAGTACATCCACTGCACTACCTCCATGGTTGTACCTCCACTGCACTATCTCTATCTGTAGTACTTCCACTTCAGTACCTCCACTGTAGTATTTGTGCTGCACTACTTCCAATGCAATATTTCCACTACAGTACCTCCCTGTAGTACTTCCACTTCAGTATCTCCACTGCACTCCCTCGCTGCAGTACCACCCATGGTTACCCAGGTAGCAATCTTGCAGCAGAGGTAGTGACACTTCTCCCCAGAGGAGGAGGAGGAGAATGTCATGAAGGGCACTTCACCTTTTTCCTTCCCTCAGCCAGTTCTTGATGATTCTGGTCCATTCTCGAACCTGGGTCTCTAGGGCTGTAAGTGGTAGCTCTATCACTGCACCAATGGGCCAGCCCTATTGACTAGCATTGTAAATGGTTTAGCTGTCATTTAACGATACAACATAGAGGATAATGTATGGGCATGCATCGGTAACCGGTTTGTTATCCGGCGAGAGGTTGCCATGGCGACCATGTAAACCTCGAGAGCGAAGCTCAGGAGGTTTATGTCGCCATGGCAACCTCGAGATGGTTATTCAAACTGGTTGCCGATCTATGACCATACATTATATTTTATAGTGTATGGTCATGCATTTCTAGTGGAAACAATAATCAGGATCCTTACTTTTTACATTTTAGTCACCGCTGCAGCCGTTCCGGATCATGCTTTAACCACTGTGGCCGTTTCTGGAAGGCCGTCGGGTCGTGAAGTGCACATGCGCAAAGGGATCCCTTTTGTTAACCTATTGATGTGACGTAGCATCAATAGGTTAACAACAGTCCTACTTCACAATGATAGTATAACAACCTTAGGAAATGATGATTTCCTAAGGTTAACAACGTCCTACCATACACTATATTATATTATTTAGCTAAGTAAACGTTTCACCAGGGATGGCCATCTGAATTGTGAAACAGCTTGTTTCTAGAGACAGCCTGGGCTGAAGCAATACAACTTTACTTTATTCCATTTAGTACCTTTCATACAGTCAGTGGCACAGTAGGTTAGATGTTCGCCTCTGAGGATAGAAGATCAAAAAGTCAGGTTCTAGTCCTACACATCAGGATTTGAGGCTAGTACTCAATACTGACACTGTAGTGTGGCATTGGGAGTGAGGGGTGCTGCACTGTTGAGATACCATACTTCAGATGAGATGGTAATTGAAGGCCATTTCTGCCCATCTCTGGTGGTTGTCCTGGTAGAAGGTAAAGATCCCATGGCACTTACCATGAGAGTAACTTTTTCCTACTATCACAGTCAGCAGTCCCCCTGTCAATAAATCATGCCTATGTAACTCACCCCAGGATACACCTGGAAATGATGTGTCAATGCTCAGTGTGTCTTTCCTAGTATATAAACAACAAATAACTCAAATAAACAAAATTTCAAAATGTTGTACAGATGCAGACAGCAAAGGTATTAAACCAGCACATTGAAGAAAATTAAGGAATATGCATTATACAAAATACAGTATTTCAAATATGGCTTATAAAATGGGCAAGGAAAATCCTGCATTCAGATTGGTTATTACCTGTGCATCAGCTCTGTCTGATGCACAGGTAAAAACAGGTACCCTATAATCAGGATGCAATACAGGGGAAATTAAGGCCCCCTTGCACATTCGGTTTTAAAAATGGCACCATTTTCTTCTCTGTTAGCAAGAAAACACCCAAATGTGACTAACCAACCTAAACAAATGAAAATGTTCTGAAGAGCAAAACAAACAAAATTCATACTACTGTTTTTGATTTTCTGTCATTGTAGCCTGTGTTCTTACATAAACTCTGTTCTCTTCTTTTTCATGTCACCTCTGCCCTCTACTCACTCACTAGCTTGTTCCGACTATGGTCGCTCGTTAGAATTCCTACTCTACCATACCACCTACTGCCAAAAAAACAACTAAACAGCAAAAAAAAGAGTTTCTTTTTGTGTTCAGATGCTGCAACGTAATGCCTCTTACAGGCCATATCGTTCTCAGTTCTGATCTGCCTTCCAGTGCCGTCCTCTATCCCCCACATGTGCGTGACTCTCTGTTTCCTGATCTACCGGTACTTCTGCATAATTCAAATCACGGTCACAGTTAAAAACAAAAAAACAGAGTACTGCAGACTTTCGGTGCTTTCCACAACACTACTGCACAGTATCTCTGTGTGTGTGTGTGTGTGTGTGTGTGTGTGTGTGGAGGAGGGGGGGGCAGCTGCTTGTTCACGCTCTAATATACTACAGCTATGGATACCACAATAGGACAAATGTCCTCAAGCAACAAAAAATCCCAAACAAACAGCATTTTCTAGTATGTGGAAGGACTACTGTACAATTAATTCAGCTAATTCTAGCTGTTTTTACCTATTTAAGCATATTTATTTACTTCCAGAAAGATATTAAAAGAAAATAAAGCCCATTTTATCAGTGCAATAAGACACTAATGGGGGGGCATTGAAAAGATCTGACTGCTGTTCTACAGCCTGAAGGCACTCGGCCTGCTACACCCCTGGGCAAGTGGTCAGATCTGTTCGGTGCACCCCCATTATGTGTTACAGCTTATATAGTTACCACCAGTTATCAAAAATAATTCAGCAATAAAGTGGTAGAGAAATAAAAACACGAGTCATCATAAAGGAAGTGTAGATACATTTTCAGCTGACATACGAAGAGAGACAGAAGGAGTCAATGAGGCTGGAAAATGGCTAGAAGGCTACTCCAGACTGTGAAACTATGATGGTGAAGGATCTGCCATCATTCTTCTCTAGGTCATGGGATGGGAGAGGACAAAGGGCAGAGGTGGACATAGTAACAATCTAAACAGTTATGTTTTCAGCTAAAGTTGTATTTCCTATCTTGTGTGTTGTTCTGCAAGATCTTGTACCGTCTTTATGAGAGTTAGGAAGGGCAGAGGTTTTGTTCTAAACTAATGGCTTTTCTTGGTTAAGGTATGTAATGTCTCTGATGTCTTAAGACATTTTAAAAAGTGATTAGTTTTTATCAGTGTTGGGTAAGTTACTTTTTCTATTACTTTCGGAAATTTGTTCTGTGCAGTCACTAGCAAGGATGGAAGAAGAATCAGGATTTATATAGTGCTTTTCATACACAGTGTATCCCAAAGCACTTTACAAGCAATGCTAGACTGGTAGTGAAGTGACTGAATGTGTGGTGGCGGCCATATAGCACATCAGCACCCACACAGCCTGGATAATTGCATGAACCGGTTTATGGGTAGGGGAATGTTAGCCAGGACACCGGGAATGTCCCCTACTCATTGTGAAGAGTGCCCTGGGTTCTTTTACTTTCACCAGGACACTCACCAGAACAACACCAGGATGGGTAGAAGGGACCTCGGTTTAACATCTCATCTGAAGGATGGCACACCCCAGCAGTACAGCACCCCCCTAATACTACACTTGGATGCCAACATTTTAGGTGCAAGTTCAATCCTGGTGTGGGACGAGAACCCACAACCTGCTGGTCCAGAGGCAGATGTGCTACCAAATGAGCCATGCTGACACCTGGAGACATACTGGAAAATGTAATACACCTTACAGTTACAATTACTTATGTCTTTTTATACAAAAGAAATACGTAACTGTAACTGAAACTGATTACATTTATTTGAAAGTAACTAGTAACTAACCTATTACTTTCAAATAAATGTAATCTTTTATAGTTATTTATTATTTTTGTATTGTTTTTGTATAAAAAGAAATAAGTAACTATAATTGTAAGGTGTATTACTTTTTCTAGTACTTATCCATTCTTGCAAGTGACTGCACAGAGCTTCCTGGAACAAGTTTCAAAACGTAATAGAAAGTAATAGAAAAAGTAACTTACCCAGCACTGGTTTTTATTCATTCATTCATTTATTTATTTTAAAAACTGAATCATTTACATTTATTTATTAATTTATGTATTTATTGATAACTGGGAGAAACAGATTAAAAGTAGTAGTCTCATTTTCAACCATGTCCCTGGGCAACAGGTCATAGGTGCCAATAAGGGCCGGCTTTAGAGTTTTGGGGCCCCCAACGAGATAAGCCATGGAGCCCTTACCCAACCCACCTTGACCGTGTCTTTTACTCTGTCCCATATTCACAACATTATATTTTTAATATAACCTGTTACATATTTGTGGGATTTTTTTAGGTGGAGGTAGCAAGGTTAGTCATTGGAGCATTACTTCCTATCCAGTCAATGTCTGTTCATCAGGTTCTGATTGGCAAGTAATTTTGGTGATGTTATGCCGCCTTATAAAATGGGTAGGGAAAAAATGCATCTTGATTGTCTAGGACCTGCGCATTGAGACAGAACAATGCACAGGTAAAAAAAAGTGCTGGCAATCAGGACACAGCACATCGGCAATATCAGTGCCTTTCTTTAAATTCCAGATTGCTATTACAAACATGGTTGCTACATTGACTCACTAAAAAAAAATATCTAGGCCCTAAAAATTATGCTCCTTTTAAATAAAATAACAAATAAACTGATTAAATGTTCTTATATTTTATAATCCCATCTCCAATACATACGCAAAAATATGAAGTACCAGTCAGAGCTTTGTGTTTTTCGTGCTTCTTTTCTGAGCACAGAGCACTCCCCCCACCCCATCCTTACTTAACTACCTGGGAAATCTTTGCTGCTGACTCCACCTCAGAAACTATTGAATCCCTGCCTTTACTAAGGCATTTTATTGTGAATGTTTGTGTGGGGAGAGGTAAGCATTCAGCCAGTAGAATTATGCAGAATTTTGAATTCCTGCATTCTAGATAAGCAAACATTCCGGGGAGGAACTTATGTTACCAATTCATTTTAAGAAAAGAAAATAACTTGTTTTTAATTAAAGCAAAGTTGGCATTTTTTTTAAATTTTCTCCGTCTTCCTATTTTATAAGCAGAATACGACACTTTGAGGTGAGCATTGTGCTGGCACAACACACTTCCAGGGGCTTACTTTAAACATGATAAACATTTTTAAACTAACGTGGAACTATGGCGGAACAGCCCACCCCATGATCAGGTGGCCACCAGCAACCACAGGGTTGGCAGATGCTTAAAACCGGCTATGACAAGCAGTGCAGAACAACTTGCAAAATCTCATATACTTATTGTAACAAGCGCAAGGGTATTCAGCCATGATGAACTCTCCTTAACTCCTTAATTTAAACAGTTGAAAACAGTCATTGTTTTAACAGACATGTGAAACCGTTTGTTCATTTTAACATCATCCTCTGAGAAGCTGTTTTCCCATATTAACTGGCTGTATCTTGTCCCTGTCCTTGAAAGTCTTGTTGAGTTACAACAACCATTTATCATGTATCCCAAGCAACTCCGACAGTTAATGGCTGCTGCCCTGCAGACTTCTCAGCATGACGTGGTGCACGCCAGGGTGCCCCTGTCCCCGAGGATATTTATTTTGACCCCTGCGCCTCCTGCTGGATCAGGAAGAAAGCATTAAGACATGAACGGTGTTGGCGCTGACAGATCTGCCCACTGTGCTGCTCTTTCATGGGGATGATGTATTAGTTCTATTTCTGACCTGCTGCACTTTCCACGCTGAGTTACATCAGAGTCAGCAGCATTTTCTCATCTGTTGGGTTGTGAGGTCAGTTTAAAGCAGTCAGAACTTATGGTTCTTTCCACTCAGACATTTTAGGTATCTTTAAATCGATTTCCATTCAAGTTTGTAGCAGGCATGTTTACACTGGTGGTGGGTGTGTTGAAAGAGTTCTAAAAAAGAAAGAAAGGACCCCTACTTCAAAAAGTTAGAGCCTAAAGAACAGCAAGAGTGGTCTGAAATGCAAGTGGGTGAAGAGGATACAGTTAGCATATAATTAATATGCAAATATATTCACATTGCTAATTTTAAGATGAGGATCTAGGGGAAGAAATCTTTTGGGTTCTTTTTTGTTCCATATTGCTTTTTTCTCTCTGGCTGGCTCAAGCAGAGCTACCTCCATTCTGTCCCCAGCACCTGCTTGACTGGCCGTCACCTACCTCTGTACTCATCCAGTCCACAGACCCCCACAGATTGCCCCTGTGATGGGGCCAGGATGGGGAGGGCCATCCTCCCCCCCACCCAGAGATTCACATCCACCGTGGATCCGTTGGTCCGGGTGGCAGCGTAGGTTGGGGTGAGTGGGTGGGCAGAACCTCATGGAGCCCCAGCCTGCCCTTTTTCCATGTTTCTTTCCCAGGTCCTCTGCCACAGTGCCATGCATGCATGTGTGCACACACCATGCAACTGCAGCCCCTACATGCATGCTGTTCAGATGCTGTTGCTATATGCAAGCCTCCATCTAGGGGCCACCAGGGGCTGAGTCGTCATGCCTCCCCACCTCAGGAGAGGAGAGCAGTCCTCTGGATGCTCGATCATCTCCCCCCTGATGGACAACTAGTGAAAGGGAACATTGTTTAACCAGGGGTGGCACACTAAGCTGAAGCTTGTTCCCAGATGCGACCTGGGAGCACAAGGAAGTTAAGTGACTTGCTCAGGATCACACAGTACGCACCAAGGTGGCTGTGGGATTCAAACCCAGGTCTCCAGATCTGCAGCTCAGAGCCCTAACCCATTGCACTATACTGCCTCCCAAACTTGTTCCCAAACTCTGGTCGCCGGTGTGGCAGGAAGTGAAGCACGTAGCACCCCAGCCGTCCATGCGACCAGGCCCGGCTAAATGGATTCATCCCTTCTTTGAAGTCTTTTTCCAGGATCCAGGAACGAGTTTTAAAATATAATATTCAAACATAATTTAGCTCATATTTCATTCATTGTCTGTATTTATGGTATGTCACCTTATTCTTTTTAACTGAGCCTGTTTGCACAAAGATATTATCTTTGATCTTTGACTGCCCAGACTTCATCTTCATGGCATCCTCCTGCATCTCCGCAACTGAAGTCATAATTTTCTGTTGGCGACATCTTAGTCTGTTGCTATAGAAAGGATTCTGATCTTTCAGACAGAGAATTATGATTTTAGTCAGAGGGGGAGCTCTTTCCCTTGCTGACATGGCTCCCACTTCATTAGGTCCCTCAGCTGTGTGCCCCCTGACAAAGAGCTCATGCCACTCACAGCACTGATGGTATGAACTGCATTTTATTCTTTACTGCAGTTATTGTAATATAATTGCACTTTATTTTCATATGAAGCACTTTAATACATTTTTGAACAAGCAGCACTACTCATCTCCTGAGTGCCTATTTGTTCATTTCTCCCTCAGCTGTGCCGCCTGCTTGACTCACCAGTCACTGTGGCTCATGGTCTCCAGTCTCCAGATTCTCCTTCATCCCCATGTCTGGAGCATTACTTCTGTCCCTCACCCTTGACATTAGGGTAGGAACAGCCTCGATTCCTGGAACATTGGCTGTGAGAAACCACAACGGTGCACTGGTTGGGTCTGGTGGTATGGAGGATGTCGGGACCATCACCCAGCATGCCGGGACATGTGGGGTTTCCCATATTTTGGTCCCTCCCATCACCCCTTGGAGCATGAGCATGTCAGCATCATGGGCAGGGTGCTGTCAGCAACGTGGGTGGGGTGCTGCCCAACGAAAAGTCACCCACACCTTCCAAAGTGGGAGGACAGTATCTACAAGGGACGCTCTGTAGCCACCTCTACCAGCTTCCACGCCTGTGGTTCAAAGTTTGAGGCATGAACCTGTGTTCCAAGCGTGGTAAGCAGATGCACCACCATTCAGCACCATGGAGCCGACACCCTGTCCACCTTTAAATGTATAGCATAGTGGTTAAGAGCACTGAGCTGCAAACCTGGAGACCTGTGTTTGAATCCCACATTACCCACTTGCATACTGTGTGACCCTGAGCAAGTCACTTAACTTCCTTGTGCCAAGTTTCGGCTTAGTGTGCCTTTCTTGGTTAAACAACTTCCTCTTTCCCCTTTCCTTTAAATCATGTAGGCCTACATTGTCACTGGCTAAATCACACCAAAACTAATCGCAAAACTGTGATTTTACTAACCAGCTTTTTCAGTCATTCAGATGTCTGATGTGCCTATTTTTCAGTACCATGCCTCCTTTTGCTTTACAAAGCTCCAAGTACTACAGTTTCTTTTAGCATATTCAAAGGGCTGGATGGAACTGATCAATTCCTTTCTGAGGAACTCCCTCAGTGGAACAATAAATGTTCTATGCATTGCCAGAAAAGTGGGATCCCACCAAAATGCACAATTCCTCTGGGCAGATTCTGGTCTAATCTGGGAGAATTTTGAATTTCACCAATTCCACCAGAGAAAGGACGCCACAACAGAAACTTAGTTATCAAAGATCAGCTGGAATTTGAATAACCTTAATCCCCTCTTTACCATGTCAGGTTCTACACTATATTATTCTAGTTATTGTCTTTACCACTCTGAAATGAGCTGAGGTCCTGCTGTTTCATTCTCTTTCTCTGCAAAGACCCCTCCAGCTTCCTTGTTTCACATTTATAAAATGCAGCCCAAAGGTATTCCTAGGTGGTTGGAGAGCAGTTTACAAAGGACAGTGCTACACCTCTCCCTAGTCATTTCGAAATTCAAGATTCAAGATGTAACCTGCTGAACCCTGGCTAATGGAATCAAACTTCTTTGGTTTTGTGTGCAATATATCTCTAAACCATATACATAGAGGTATAGGGCAGGATTTTCAAAGCCTGGCACAGGGCTAGCGTCCAGCCCTGCACAACAGCACTTAGGTTCTGGCAATGCGCCAAGCCCTTTGCCGCAGCTGTGCCCGATTTTACACACTCAAGCGCAGTTGTGACAGTTTCCACGAATTACAGAAGCTTGCACCAAATATCTGGTGCAAGCTCTGTAAAAATGGCCCCCAGGATTACCACCTGTCAGACTAGAAAAAGTTGGTATAACTTGCGTCAATTGTCGAACAGGATAGAAAATCCCGTTAGATCGCCGCGAGCCCAATGCACTGTATCATCGGCACTCCGCGGCTTGCATCAATCTAAAGCTTTTGAAAATCCTCCCTTAGAATAAGAATTTGTTATCAGACAATGACCGTTTGGCCCACCCAGTCTGCCCAGTTTCTCCCTGCCTAATCTGTCTCCACAGACCCTAACTGGTCTCTGGCAACAATTCCTCCTACCTGCCTAGTCTGTCTCCACAGACCCTAACTGGTCTCTGGCAACACTCCCTCCTCCCTGCCTAGTCTGTCTCCACAGACCCTAACTGGTCTCTGGCAACAATCCCTCCTCCCTGCCTGGTCTGTCTCCACAGACCCTAACTGGTCTCTGGCAACAATTCCTCCTCCCTGCCTAGTCTGTCTCCACAGATCCTAACTGGTCTCTGGCGACACTCCTTCCTCCCTGCCTAGTCTGTCTCCACAGATCCTAACTGATCTCTGGCAACAATTCCTCCTCCCTGCCTAGTCTGTCTCCACAGACCCTAACTGGTCTCTGGCAACACCCCCTCCTCCCTGCCTAGTCTGTCTCCACAGACCCTAACTGGTCTCTGGCAACAATTCCTACTCTCTGCCTAGTCTGTCTCCGCAGACCCTAACTGGTCTCTGGCAACAATTCCTCCTCCCTGCCTAGTCTGTCTCCGCAGACCCTAACTGGTCTCTGGCAACAATTCCTCCTCCCTGCCTAGTCTGTCTCCACAGACCCTAACTGGTCTCTGGCAACAATTCCTCCTCCCTGCCTAGTCTGTCTCCGCAGACCCTAACTGGTCTCTGGCAACAATTCCTCCTTCCTGCCTAGTCTGTCTCCACAGACTCTAACTGGTCTCTGGCAACATTCCTTCCTCCCTGCTTATTTACCAATATACCCAAATGTCTATCCAATGTATGGTCTAAGCCCCCCACTGTTTTTGCCTCTGCCACTTCTGATGGCAGTCTCTTCTATGTGCCTACCACCCTACCAGTGAATGAAATAATTTCTCATGGCTCTCAAACATCTCTCCTTCCAGTTTCATTGCATATCTCCTGCTCCTGGTTCGCTTTCTCATTTGAAAGAAACTCCTCTCCTGCACCCAGTTCCCACCTGTGAGGTACGTGTTGGTCTCTAAAGTATCACTTCTCACTTACTTTCTTCCAGAGTGCACATGTTGACATCCCTCTGTCTCTTCTAATAGGGCTTGTTGTCCAACCTATGCACCATTTTTGTTGCCCTCCTATGGTCTGCCTCCACCCTGTCTATCTCCTTTTTGAGGTGCAGCCTCCAAAACTGGACACCATACTCCAGGAGGGGTCTCACCAGCGAGTGATACAGTGGCAACACTACTTCCCTCCTCGTGCTGGAGATATGAACATATGAACATACGAAATTTGCCAGCAGAAAAGGCCATTTGGTCTATCGAGTCTGCTAGATTTTGCAGCTAGCAGCTCTATACTGCAGCTGCCCCTCCCTCCTAACCCCACCCCTCCTTATCCTCCCTCTTGCCCTGTCCCAGCCCCTTTTGAAGCAGCTCACTGTTTTACAGGCTACCGCCTCTGCTGGTAAAGCATTCCACCCTACCACCACTCTCTCTGTAAAAAAGTGTCTGCTCATTTCCCTCCTGAACCTTCCCCCCCTTCCAATCTCATATCATGGCCTTGAGTGTTCCTCACCACCCTTACCCTGAACAGCCCCCCCGTACCAGTCTTACATACAAACATACGAAGAAGCCAGCAGAAGAAGCCCATTTGGTCTATCAAGTCTGCTTGTATTGCAGGGTTCACAGCTTGAGCTAATGTCCCTCCTTCCCTCCCTCCCCACTCCTCCCATCCTCCCTACCTATGATCCTTACTTTCCCCCATGCCTATCCCAGCCTCTCTTAAACCTGCCCACTGTCTTCAATGAGATGACCTCTTCCAGCAGTGCATTCCAAGTGTCCACCACCCTCTCTGTGAAGAAGTGCTTCCTGACCTCCCTCCTAAACCTCCCACCCTCCAGCTTAAGACTGTGCCCCCTAGTATTATGGTTGCCACTCAGCTTAAAGAGACTCTCTGTATCAACCTTATTTATCCCTTTCAAGTACTTGAAGGTCCCAATCATGTCCCCTCTCTCCCTCTCTCTCTCTCTCTCTCTCTCTGTCTCTCATGTCTTCCAGGGCGTACATGTTCAGTGTCCTCAACCTCTCCTCATATGCCCTACCCTGCTGACCCACTATCATCTTTGTAGCCCTTCTCTGGACCTTCTCCAGCAGGTTAATGTCCTTTTTGAGGTGTGGGAACCAGTACTGAACTCCATACTCCAGAAGCGGCCTTACCAGTAGCCTGTACAAGGGCAGTATAACCTCCTCTCTCCTACTACTGATCCCCCTAGATATGCATCCCAGCATCTTGTTTGCCTTTGCTGCTGCATTCTTGCACTGCATGGAGTGCTTCAGGTCACTAGTGATCATCACTCCCAGGTCCTTCTCCTCCTCTGATGCAGATAGTCAGACTTCACCCAGGTAGTACTCTGTCCTGGGATTCTTGGCTCCAGTATGCATAACTTTGCATTTTTTGGCACTGAAGCCAAGTTGCCAGATCATGGACCACCTCCCCAGCTTTTCCAGATCTTCCTGTAGGTCCTGTTTCCCTTCAGTTGTGTCCACTCTCCTGCAGAGCTTGGTGTCATCCGTGAATAGGCACATTTTGCCCTTAATGCCATCCCCAATGTTATTGATGAAGGCATTGAACAACACCGGCCCCAGTACGGAGCCCTGTGGGACCCTGCTGGTTATCTCTTTGGCACCAGATAACTCTCCCCCAATGACTACCCTCTGGGTTCTGTCCCTCATCCAGTTTTCCACCCATCTGGCCATCTTTTCCCCAATCCCAAGATCCACCAACTTCCTGATCAACCTTTTATGGGGCACAGAGTCAAATGTCTTGCTGAAATCAAGACAGAGGATGTCTACTGCTTGACCCATGTCTACTGTCTTAGTGACACAGTCAAAGAAGTCAATCAAATTCATTTGACATGATCCCTTCCCCCCCATGAATCCATGGTGTCTCGCATCCAAAAGACCATGCTCCTCTAGATATTCCACCAACCTTTCCTTTAATATGGTTTCAATGAGCAGTTTTGTTTATCCCGCTCATGTACTTTAATGTCTCGATCATATCCCCTCTGTCCCTCCTCTCCTCCAGCGAGTACATGTTCAACTCCTTTAGCCTACTCTCATACGGTAAGTCCCCCAGTCCCTGGATCATCTTACTTGCTCTTCACTGCACCCCTTCCAGTAATTTAATGTCTCTTTTCAGGTACAGGAGCCAGTACTGCACGCAATATTCAAGATGACGTCTAACTAATGATCTACACAGCGGCAGAATCACGTCCCCACTCCTCGATGTTATTCCCCTTGTGATGTGACCCAGCATTTTGTTGTCTCTTGCTGCTGCCTTCCTACACAGTGCCGAGTTGTTAATTGATCGCACGATGACCACCCCCAGATCCTTCTCCTCCTCAGTCTCTGCCAGCTGCACTCCCCCAAGTTGGAAGTTTCTGCTTTGATTTTTTTCCCCAAAATGCAGTACCTTACACTTTTTGGTACTGAACCCCAGCTTCCAAGTGTCTGACCAGGGCTCCAGCTTTTTCAGATCTTACTGCAAACTCTTCCACCCCATTGTGTCATCCACCACCGCCCCTATCTTGGTGTCATCGGCAAACAGACTGATCCTGGTCTTGATGCCCATGGAAATGTCTGAAATAAATATTCCAAATAACACTGGTCCCTGCACTGAGCCCTGTGGAACCCCACTCATTTCTGCCCTTGGGGATAACAATTCCCTTTCCACCACCACTCTCTGCTGCCTTCCCTGCAGCCATTTTGTCACCCATCCCACAATGTTTGCTCCTGCCCCTTGCCTTCAAGTTTTATTCCAAGTCTCCCATGCAGCACCAAAATGAATGCCTTGCTGAAGCCCATGTACAGGACATCCACTTCATGGCCCTTGTCCATCTGCCTAGTTACCCAGTCATAGTAATCTACCAGGTTGGTTTGGCAGGATCTCCCTGTGACAAAGTCATGCTGTCTACTGCCCTGCAGCCCGTTGAACTCCAGCAGGGACACCAGCCTCTCCTTCAGGCTCATTTCCATTAGCTTCCCCACGATGGATGTGAGGCTCACTGGTCTATAGTTCCCTGGTTAATCTTTGGGGCTGCTCTTATGCAGGGCAACCACGTGAGCCAACCTCCAATCCTTGGCTATGTATCCCAAATTCAGTGAGGCACTGAAAAGGCCTGCCAAAGGCCCCACCAGGATCTCTGCTAGCTCCTTCAGTACTCTGGAGTGAATGCCATCTGGTCTTGGTGCCTTGTTGACCCTCAGCACTTTCAAGCCCTCCAGCACTCTACCTTCTGTGATCACCCCATCCGTTACTCCCTCCCCAGACTTTACTGCCCCCCACCCCCCTTGGGTAGCACTCCCCCTCTCTTTCATAAATACTGAGCAGAAGTAGTCACTGAGTGCTTCTGCCTTTTCTCCCCCACCCTTCTCTACCCATCGCCCATCCTTCTTAATCCTTACTATCTGTTCTTTACAGCTCCTTTTCTCCCTGATGTACCTGAAGAAGCTCTTCTCCCCCCTTCTTAATGCCTTGTGCCACCCTGAGCTCTTTGGTGGCGTTTGCTGTTCTTACTGCCCTTGTCACCTCCCTTGTCTCCTGCAGGTACTCCTCCCAATCTTCCCCCCTCCCTGATTTCCTATATCTCCTAAAGGCCACCCTTTTTCTCCTCACCTTTTCCATAGCCCCCCTGCTCATCCAGCTTGGCCTTGTTGCCCTGGCCTTTTTACTCTGAGTCCTGCTACAGGAACTGGTAGCCTCTAGTATCCCTTTCTTAATGAGCTCCTATCTCTGGTCTGTATCCATAGTAGGCCAGAGATATCCATCTCTATGCTCCCAGCATCCCACTAGCCCTACCCACTGCTTTGCCACACTGCCCTGCCACCATAAGGGAATCAGATATGATAATCCCAAGGTCTCTTCCTGCTTAGTGACTGTTAGTACCTCCTCCACTCGTCCTATACTCAGCTTCTGGGTTCCTATGCCCTAGGTGCATGATTTTGTACTTTTGGGACTTAAACTCCAACTGCCATACTCCTGACCACTCATCGAGTTTCCTAAGATCCTTGTGCATTCTCTCCACCCCCTCCTGAGCAACTGCCCTATTGCAGATTTTGGTGTTATCTGCAAAAAGGCATACCCTCCCTTCCAGTTCTTCTGCAATGTCACTTAAGAAGATATTGAAGGGGACTGATCCTAGTACTGAGCCCTGTGGCACCCCACTGGTTATTCTCCCATCATAAGACAGAGCATATTAAACATCACCCTCTGTCACCTACCTTTTAACTAGTTTGTAACCCAGTTCACCTGTAACCCCTAGGTGATGCTATCCCTAAGGTTACTACCCCTGCCTGTATTGCAGCCCACAGGTTGAGGGGTCTGGATTCAATACTAAGGTGCCTCCACCCAGAGTAACAATAGTGGGGGTATCTAACCAGCCTGTTATAGCCCTCTGGGAAACTATAACAACCCACAAACCCACCTAGTGGCCTTGTACCTTTAGTAGCAGTTAACACACAGTCAGCAGTGAACAGTGATTATATTCACACACCCTTTACACTTACCACCAGGCTCTGGCCTTCAGCAAATTGATCTACCACACTGGTCACCCAGTCAAAGAAATCTATTAGATTCGTCTGACACCACCTTCCCATCCTGAACCCATGCTGCCTTGAGTCCTATGCCCCACTGGCCTCTAGGTACTCAACAATTCTTTCCTTCAGAAGTGACTTCATCATTTTCCCTACCACTGAGGTCAAACTGACAGGTCTGTAGTTTCCTGCCTCTGTCCTGCTCCCACTTTTGTGGCAAACTTAAGTCACCGGCTAGCAGCCTCTCTTCCTTACTTGCCATTCTGATGGTGGCTTCCCCAGCGCCTTACCAAACTCCTCTCCCTGTGCTGAAGGTCTGTACACTACCCAGGTACAGACAGCAGCCCCAGAGCCTGATGCCAGGGCGACCCACAGCACCACCACCACCTCCACCTCGTTTTCCTCCAGGTGCCCCTGCACCTCCATGGCCTTCATTCCCTTCCTCACATATAACACAACCCCATCTCCCCTCCTCCCTGTCCTGTCTCTCCTGAACAGAGAGTAGCCTGGTATGGCCATGTCCCAGTTGTGCACCGTGACTTTGTTACGGCCACCAGATCTAGGTCAGTCTCCACCATGGTGGCTTCGAGGGCATTTGTTTCCAGGACTCCATGCACTGGCACATATGACTCTCCTGACTTTACTTCTCCCTGGCTTGTTTCCCTGCTTCCCCACCCCTTCCTGCCTGTGCTGTTCCTTGAAGCTTCCCTTTTTATCTTCATCATTCCCTGTCTCCTTCAATTCTTTACCATCACTTACCTGATTTATGGTTACCCCCCCCCGACAGTGACATTTCACCAGTGAGGTCCCCCACAGCGACTACATGCCGCTGTGGGAAACCCCAGAACCCGTCACTGTCCCGTCAGTCCTGCACTCCCAATCAGCTCTGACTCGAAGTTGATCATCTTTAATTGGGGTGTGTGCAGGCGCAGCCCCCTGTGTGGGGAGTTCGGGGGGAAAAGCCCCCCGAAGAAAACAAGGATGGACAGTGCGAACCTACAGCCGACTGCAGAATGTGGTCGACCTGCCGGTGTCGCTGACGGGGCATTCAACAAAAATTTTGTCGAGCTCCTGTTGTGGATCCCCTGATTTATACCTCCCTTTTCTTCATCTTGTCCACACCCCTGCCTTCTTGTGCCCCTATCCTTAGGGAGTTTACTCCCCTCAGGCCCTTCCCTCATGCTGCTCCATCAGCTCCATCATCCAGAGGAGACAATTGTTGACTCCCTTGGTTTTATTGCCCCCCTCATAGGTTTAAATATTCATCCAAGTAGCATTTAAACCTCCACCAATGACTGTGGTCCCTTTCCTGGAAGGATGCAGGCTGTGCCCCTTACAGAGGCCCAGATTCTCACAGGCTGGCATCCAGTCCCCAATGTAGTGGAACCCCTCCTCCATGCACCATGCCTTCAACCACTTGTTAAATGCCCTAGTGTGCAGTACCCTTGCCTTTTCCAAGCTGTACACAAGTAACACCTCAGCGAAAGCCACCATGTGTGCCACCTGCTTAAAGCCCCTCCCCAGCTCCCTGAAATTACCTGTTATTACTCCTACCCTGTCACTTGTCAGGTCATTTGTCCCCAGATGGACAATGCTGTCCAGCTTCTTCCCCACTCCTGCTGCCCTAGCAATCCTCTGCATATGCTCTCCATCCCTCCAAGCCAACGCACTGCTCAGGCACACCACCTCCCTATCCCTTCCTCCCTCCGCTCCCAAGTCTAGCCCCCTGTGGAAAAGTAGTCTTTTTCAGACTCATCCTACCAGTGTTACCAGCTTCCTTGAACCCTTCACATGCCTGCACACAGAGAAGGGTGAGAAGGAAGAGGAGTGTCTAATTTGTAGGGGAAGAGAGTTCCAAAGTTTAGGGAAATGGTAAGAAAAAACAGCTTGACCAGCAGAGGTAGAGTGGCGAGGAACTGCCAAGGTCCTAGAGTCATTTGATCTCAGGAAGTGCCGGGGATGGGGTATGAGGGATATGGAGAGGAGCGGTACAAGGGAAGGGAACCAAACCAGAATTTGGAGATGAATTTGGAGCAGTGGGAAAGCCGCCTGTTTTCAAAAGATGGAAATGCAAGAGATTTGTAGAGATCACAGTGATGAGCAAGGGGGGAGGGGGGGAGTCCAGAGCAAAGTGGCAGAAGAAGTGGAAGAGGGTGTCCAATCTGGTTAAGTAAGCCTTGGGAGCAGCACTGTCAACCACATTGCTGTAGACTAAAATAGGGAGTATCATTTTCTGGACGAGAACATGCCTGGCCGATAGTGGTATGCAACTATGGTTCCGGTATAATGCACCTAGCTTGGGGTGCACTTTTTTCAGGATAGCGTCCATATGACCAGAAAAGTTGAGGTTTTGGTCTAGCCAATCCCACGGTATCTAAAGGAGGAAGTGTCCTCCAGAGTTGTCCTGTCAAGGGTGTGGAAAGAGGGAAGGGAGGGAAGCCAAGAGAGTCTCTGCTTAGTGTCGAAGGTCATGGAGACTGTCTTCTTGGCATTCAGAAGAGTTGATGTGAGCATAGCCAGTTCTGAACCTTTTTGAAGTCATGCTGGAGTCTGGCTGCTGCATCAGATGGAGAATGGCTGGAGGTATACAGGACAGTGTCATCTGCAAACATGTGGATGGAGGTTGAGGTACAGACAGAAGGGAGGTTATTTAGGAATATGGCGAATAGGAGGGGACCTAGCACTGAGCCCTGGGGCACACCAGTGTTAATGGAGAGAGGAGTAGATATGGAATCTGCAATTCTTACTGATTGGATTGAAGTAAAAGGCTTAACAGTTTACAGAGGGGGAAGGGAAACAGTAGAGCAGGGTGCAAAAGGGAGGACAATGTGGACAATAACCCTGACTAGACATTAGATCCCGGGATAGGACAGTATAAACAAGCATTTGTCAATGCCGAATGTTGCTTGCTTGTATGTGCTGTGTAGGTATTTGGAAGTCAGTGGAGTGCAAATATTGAAAATTTGCAGTCTTATGAGTGTGCGTAGGAACTGCGCAACGCACGCTCTTGAAACAGTCATTTTTAGGAAGTTTGTGACCAAATTTTCAACATAGTCATTTTAAGACCTCTGCTCATGAACAGTGTCACTGTGATTTTCTTAATGTGTCCCATACATTGATTTTGCACATCGACTGTGCCATTGTGCACTAGATGGGCGGAAACATGTTGTGGGCAAGATGTGAAAAATGGCAGCTGTACTGCTCATAAGGAGGTGTGGTAAAATGACAACGTTGAAAATCTGGAGTGAAAATATTGAAAATCTGCAAACTTACGAGCATGCATAGGAAGCGCGCAACGCAGGCTCGTAAAACAGTCAATTTTAGGAATTTTGTCACCAAATTTTCAACATAGCCATTTTAAGACATCTGCTCATGGACAGTGTCACTGTGATTTTCTTAATGTGTCCCATACAGTGATTTCGCACACCGACTGCGCCATTGTGCGCTACATGGGTGGAAACACATTTTGGGCAAGATGTGAAAAATGACAGCTGTACTACTCATAAGGAGGTGTGGTAAAAAGACAATGTTGAAAATCTGGAGTGAAAATATTGAAAATTCGCAAACTTACGAGCATGCATGGGAACTGCGATGCAAGTCAGAAACAGTCATTTTAGGATTTTTCACCAATTTTAACATAGGCTTTTGAGAGCCCACCTTATGAACACTGGCAGTGTCAGCTTCATTAATCAGGTGGAAAGGTGATTTCACGCAGTGACTGCGAAATCACCCTTCGGGCCCGAGTAACGCCATGACAGTGCAAGAATTCATGAGGAGGGGTCCCAAAAACCCCATGTTGAAAATTTGGTGCAAAATTCCCAAAAAATGCCTGAGATATGCAACAAAGTTGAAAACCCCTATCTATCCCATTATACAGCTTACCGGCATTTCCTCAGTTCACGGTCGGCTTTGAAGAGTGCAGACGTCTTCCCGGTCCACCGATGATCATCGCGCCGAGCTCCAGAGGTAAGTATGGGGTGGGGGGTGGGAGGCAGGGTGCGCAGTGGGTGGGTGCGGGTTGTGGTGGGCAGGAGACTGCGAGGGACCGCTTTTTATTTACAGGTTGTTTTTTGTTTTAAAAGAGATGCAGGACGTTCACATGCTGGTGTGGGCTCCCAGAGTGGCAGCTGGCAAAACTGTTTGGGAGCTGGAGCCGACGGGGGATTGGGCACCCCCGTCGGCCATAACAAGCTTTGCCACGCTGGGGTGGGCTCCCAGTGTGGCACCGTGTACTGGGGGGACAGTGGAGCCAATGGGGATTGAGCACCCCGTCAGCTATACAATGATTTGCAACACTGGGGTGGGCACCCAGCGTGGCATGTGCAACTGTGTTTGGGAGGCACAGCACAGCCGTCAGCTATACAGTGTGGGGGCCAAGCACAGCAGTGTGTTGTATTTTGTAGGAGTGCGATGAGCAGGCGATATTTTATCGCTGCTCACTGAAGCGTAGCTCCCCCTTTCAACTGTACTCCACTGCATTTTTGAGCTGTCATAGACAGCTCCAGCATGCATTGGAGAACTGGGTCCGCGCCTGCAAACACACTGACTGAATTAGAAGAGGGCTGTTACACCTCTGAAAACTTGGATGATGGCACTATGTTTCTTGCACATGCATGCAAGCAACATAAAAAGGGCAGACTGGATGGAGCAACGGTCTTTTTTCTGCAGACATATTCTATATTTCTACTAGCCAGGGTTAAGCAGACTATACCTTCAATTTCTAAGCCACTGCAGAGTCCATATTATATGGGGGGGCTGGGCACAGGTGTGACTGCCAGGGCAGAATAGATAATTCCATAGAACAAAATCTGCCTGACAGGTACTGCAATTCTTATGGAGAAAAACAATTCCAGCATTATGTTTTGGGACTAAATTTCAAGTACTACTTTTTCTACCCCAGCTGAGTTAGTACTCCATATCATGGTGCCAGTGAAAAACGTTACTGCATGCCTAGAATTACAGTGGTGCCTCTGATACTGCTGAGTTGATGAAGGTGATAGTGAAAGCTCTTATACACTGCCTTTGTTCCAAAGAACAGAGAGCATTTTACAACAGACCAGTGACCTCTGCAGTGTTACAAGACTCTACAAACTGCAAGATAACCTTCACAATGCCTAATATGCCCTCTGTGGCCTAATTCTGAATTTGTTGCACAGCGATATCATTTCTACCAAAAAGGAGCAAATCCCCCTAGGGATACAGTCAAAAGGTATGTCACAGTTTTATGAGAAGCTTCTCTTGGAATTTTAGTGACTTAGTAGATTAAATGAGCTATGACCAAATGATTATAAGGGCTCGTAACTCAAAGATTCATAAATGCTTATTAATGGAGAGAGAGGCAGAGAGAAAGAGAGACAGCGAGAGAAGGACAGAGACAAAGATTGACAGAAACAATGACAGAGCGAGTAATAGACAGACAGAGAGATAACTTTTGACAAAGTGGACACCTCGACAGCTAAATGAACTAAAACCACTCTTCAAGATGCACGGTCCATAAATGTTACACCAGTAAATCCCACTTTAGAAGAGGACATGGTAAACCTTGTAGAAATAAAATAAACTCGCATTAACTTATCAGTGCTTCCCCAAGATTTAAGAATAAACCGATTGTAGGACAGCAGCGTGCCACAAGAATAAACTGACTGCAGGGCCCACTGATCACTGAGCAGCAGCGTGTCATGAGAATAAACTGATTTTGAGTCCCATTGATCACCAGCAGCAATGTGTTATAAGAATAAACTAATTGCAGGGCCCACTGATCGCCCAGTAGCAGCAGCAAATTGTGAGAATAAACTGACTGAGGCCCATTGAGCGCCCAGCAGCAGTGTGTCATGAGAATAAACTGACTGTAGGGCTCACAGATCACCAGCAGCAGCGAACTGTGAGAATAAACTGAGTGTAGGGCTCACAGATCACCAGCAGCTGCAAATTGTGAGAATAAACTGACCGTAGGGCCCACAGATCACCAGCAGCCGCAAATTGTGAGAATAAACTGACTGTATGGCCCACAGATCACCAGCAGCAGTGAACTGTGAGAATAAACTGACTGTAGGGCCCACTGACCACCAGCAGCTGCAAATTGTGAGAATAAACTGACTGTAGGGCCCACAGATCACCAGCAGCAGCGAACTGTGAGAATAAACTGAGTGTAGGGCTCACAGATCACCAGCAGCTGCAAATTGTGAGAATAAACTGACTGTAGGGCCCACAGATCACCAGCAGCCGCAAATTGTGAGAATAAACTGACTGTATGGCCCACAGATCACCAGCAGCAGCGAACTGTGAGAATAAACTGACTGTAGGGCTCACAGATCATCAGCAGCTGCAAACTGTGAGAATAAACTGATAGTAGGGCCCACAGATCACCAGCAGCAGCGAATTGTGAGAATAAACTGACTGTAGGGCCCACTGATCATCAGCTGCTGCAAATTGTGAGAATAAACTGATAGTAGGGCCCACAGATCACCAGCAGCAGCGAACTGTGAGAATAAACTGACTGTAGGGCCCACTGGTCACCAGCAGCTGCAAATTGTGAGAATAAACTTATTGTGAGGCCCATTGAGCACCCAGCAGCAGTGTGTCATGAGAATAAACTGACTGTAGGGCCCACAGATTACCAGCAGCAGCGAACTGTGAGAATAAACTGACTGTAGGGCCCACAGATCACCAGCAGCAGCGAACTGTGAGAATAAACTGACTGTAGGGCCCACTGATCACCAGCTGCTGCAAATTGTGAGAATAAACTGATTGTAGGGCCCGCTGGTTGCCCAGCAGCAGTGTGTCATGAGAATAAACTGATTGTAGGCCCCCAATCAACCAGCAGCAGCGATTTGTGAGAATAAACTAATTGTGGGACCCACCAATCACCCAGCAGCAGTGTGTCATGAGAATAAACTGATTGTAGGGCCCACTGAGATCAACCAGCAGCAGTGTGTTGTGAGAATAAATTGATTGTAAGACACAATGTTCACCCAGCAGCAGCGTGCCACAAGAATAAATTGATTCTAAGGCCCACCAATCACCCAGCAGCAGCATGTCATAAGAACAAACTGACAGTAAGGCCCACCAGTTGCCCAGCAGTAGTGTGTTGCAAGAATACATTGATTGTGGGGCCCACTGATTACGAAGCAGCAGCATGTCAAGAGAATAAACTGATTGTAGCGCCCACCAATCACCTAGCAGTAGCATGTCACAAGAATACATCTTTTATGGAACACATGCAAACAGAGGAGAGAAAGAAGTAAGTGCCCCAGCTGGGACTTGAACCCAGGCTGCCCAGAATACCATTCCTGTTGCACTAACCAGCTGTACCACCAAGGCAACTGGAACCTGGGCTGTCCCAGAGCACACATTACTCTTTCTCTAATGCACAACCTGGTGCTACACAAATAATGCTGGTTAGCACGGATGATTGAAAATGTAGTCATTATGACTGTGAGTACTGCAGCAGAGACTTAGCCAAAGCCCAGCAGCATTGTGGTTTTGAGCAAGCTTGTGCCAGCAAACAGGGTGAGGGGATGACCAGCCTGCCCTGTCCCCAGATCAATGGAGAAGAAGACCAGCGGAGAAGACGGCGAGAGGCCTGCCTGGCGAACACTGTCTACAAAGGCCTCAGAAACAAAGTTGGCAAGGCCAGGCAGGTAAAGACCAGTGTTCTTCAGTTCTCCAGTTAGCCCTCTTACTGTGATGCACCACCAACTGGGATACCAATATGGTACCATGAAACAAGTCTCTGCAATTCCCATTTGAAGATTTGAATTTTAAGTACCCCTGGGCTGCAGCTCAGGGGAGTTCCTATTTAGCTAGTTAGCTAGTCAGGTCCCAGAGGGGGTTAAGTCCTGGGCTGGGCTACATCAAATTTAAAGTTGAGCCAAGGCAGAAAAGTTCAATGTTTGTGTTTAAAAGTTATTGGGCTCCAACACAGCTTCCTAGCTCGAGCCATCACACTGCCACCATCTCAGCACTCCCCGGTGTGGTACCCACCTGTACAGTGGACTATGTTCTAACAGCTGGGTGGGGGAAAGCCGGGTGCACCCATAGGTGGGAAGCGGGACTGTGGGTAATATTGCTTGCCACGATTGCTGTTGTGTTGTTCTCCCCTTTTTTCCCCTCCCTATAATAAAGTTGCAGTTAGTTATTGTTGCAAATCTGGCATCACTGGTCATTACATAGTGTGTTTAGTTACTGTGGGTGGGAACAGTGCTTGTGGTGGCAGCTCTTGTATTTTCCTGGTGGTGGTAACCTCCACTTTATCCAAAGGTATTCCCTAGCACTACCTCAGGTGGAGGCACCACGCAATTTCTTCTGCCTACTAGTGAACCTAGGCCGGCCCCCCCGGAGGTGTGTCATGGTGAGACCCGAGAGGGTCTGGAAACAGCAACAAGAGTCAAAGGGCTGTTACAAAGTGGAGGCATGCTGGGATTCACTAGAAATTGCAATTCCGAAAATTTTGGTCCCCTTCCCCACCCCAAAAAAGAAAAGAAAGGTTTTGAAAATCAAAATGGCACAACAGGAGTTGGAAGACTGGTGCCAAGGAGAGCACCTGAACCCTAAGAAAGCTATCTTGCTCACTGAGATCCCCAAGGGCATGGAGTGGACTGATATTTTAGAAGCTTTAGAGACTATACCGGGGCAGCTAAAAGTTCATGTTATGCAGTATGAGCATGCCACTCAAAGCACCTCACTTTGATAACGAGTGATTTGGAGATAGATGGCAGCAAGTTACCTGCACCCCTTACTGCTGAAGGGGTGGAAGGTGTATGGAGCCTGTTTCGCGAGGGGAGCAGTCTGCGACCAGACCCCTTTCCCTCACCTGCAGCTGAATCAGATTTGTTGGAAAAGATCAAATTTATGTTGGCTGCTGAGGGCAAGACTATTGTAACCCCTCACCCCTGCCTTTTTACCAAAATGACAGGTGGCATGCTGTTGGCGCTGGCAGCAATACCTGGTGGGGACCGGGGTTCGGGGAGGATGAGGTTACCTGGCACAAGGGGACCTAGGTTTGGCTACTCTGCACAGGGGCACCCAAGTAAATCCAAACACAGGAAGCAATAACTGTAATGTCCAGAACCAGGACTGGGATTTTCCAGTGTGGCTTTTATTCACAACTAGCTGAACATAACAAAGCATAGATGGACCCCCATGGGGCTATGTTTACTGATAATGCAGATTGGAGACTACCAGGTGGTCCACTTAAAGAATGAACCCATTTCTACTGTTTTCAGGCTCTGGACCCACCAGGCACACAGCCCGGACTTGCATGCGCTTTGGATACACAGCCCGACTGGCCTGGCTCCCCTGCCTACCGCTTGACTGACGGTCCATTTAAAGAATGAACCTATTTTACTTGTTGTGGCCCCCACACCACTTAGAGTCTGCGACCCCTAGAGAGATTTTCTTCTTACTTCCTTCTGACTCCCATCAAACAAGGAGAATTCTTTTCCCAAGTTGTGGCTCCCCACACCACTTAGAATCTGCGACTCTTAGAGAGATTTCCCAAGTTGCGACCCACGTCTGGGTACCTACCTCATCACTGGCCAGGTGCATGAGGCAAGTAGCAAATCACAGAAGAAATCCGTAGAGGTGGACCTGGTTACTAAAGATGGGGGGTGTTCCCACCTCCAGCTCCTACAGCCCATACCCGGCCATTTCTCTGGACAAACTGAAAACTTCTAAATGTAGATTAAACGGTGGATGGACTGTAGCACCCCCTCTACAAACATTACTTGAATCCACACAGCACTTAAGTTTTTGAACCTACTACATTTGCTTGTCCTAGTACTATAGGCCTCCCAAATAGCAGTTCAAATCACAGACTTCTTCACATTTCCCAAACTGAAGAAGCACATTTTTTGCCCTCTCAAAATAGAGCAAACTCACCCTTTCGTTGCAGGTGCCCCACAGGCGAAGTACAACTTTTTCCACTTTTAAGTCCAAAAAGAAACTGTAAAAGGCAGCTTTCTTCCTTTAGCAGAAATTAGGAGATTGCCCCTGGAATCCACAGAGGGATACTTTACTTCCCCCCCCCCGGAGGGAGGGGGCACTGAGACCTGGACAGCGGTCTCCACCACTTGAAACTGGACACTGACCTTCTCACTCAGAAGGTAAACAGAAGAATGACTTCCTTCCTGCTGGCAGGCAAGCAGGAGACCTCCTTCTCACAAGGAGGTAAACAGAAAAACTGACTTTGAAAACTCCCAACGTTCTATCTCACTCCCTCTGCTGCAGATTCCAATGTGGCTTATGCAGCTGCAACAGTTCTATGGTGATGTCATCTCTCAGTCTTAGCTGAGACTGAGAACAGAGTGAGACAGTGTGAAATCCATTTAACTGGAGTTTCACAAGCTGCCTTCCCTGCCTACCACTAGGTCTTACTGGGATTCTAATAACACCGAGTAACAAGGGGTTACACTATCAAAGACATACAAACTCTGCTCAGAGAAGGGGAGCCAGGCCCAATAGTGCTACCCATTGGAGAGACCCCCCTACATGGTGGCACCATAAGAACAGTACAAGAGGTTGTGAATGTTCTTGGGAGTCATCCTCACTCCCACAGGAGAAGACGATTACAAAAGCTGGATAAGTCAAGTTACACAAATGGTGCAAGTGTGGAGGTGTTCGGATGAGGAAAAGTGCAAAAGGATTGTGGCGAGCTTGAGGGGTATGGCACTGGATGTAATTTGGACATTGTGAGCCAGTCAGCCCACGTGTACTGCAAATGAAACCACCTGGCTATATTGAAGCGTACCTTTGGGATGGTGGAAAAGAAGGAAGCCATTATTTTTCAGTTGTGGGGTACCATACAACGAGAAGGAGAGAAGTACAGTATGTTACCAGGGCAGAGGCAGCGATCCAGAAGATTGCTGAGACTGGAAAGCTCACCTCAGGACAGATCGCCCAACTGAGATTAGATCAGATTCTAAGAGGTGCTGTACACTAACTCTGATATCCCTCCAGTTGAGAGGATGCCGAACAGACCCTCCAACCTTTAAGCAGTTACTTAATGAGGTAAAGGAGGAGGAAGCTCAAGAAGACATTGCTGGCTTGTGCTGGCATGATGGCGGTCTATCTGGGCATCATCTTTTAAAGTGTTTATTTCTGTAGACAGAACACCAGAAGACATTTAAAAAATCGATTGCATGTGCACTTATTCCAATGGCAACCACAAAACTTAAAAATCGGCAACTCATACTACCATTTGAAGTCCTGGACATCCAAAATGAGCAGCGGGTGGGACCAGAGCCTCATATGCACCAACAGGCCATTGCAGCAGCAGAGGAGGAAAGCAGCATGGCCACATTGGAATGCTCGCTCGCTGGAGTTCCTAGCATGCTAGCTACTATGCATCTGAGATGCGGGCCAGCTTTAAAAATATCATGGCCCAAATGGTCCGTCTCCAGTCAGTAGTAACCGGGTTAATGGAGACCACGGCATCTCATGAGACTAGTCTTACAGAGCTTCAGCAGTGGGTTAACTGCTTGGAAGATACAGTCCACAAAATCTCAAGAGAGCATAAGCACTTCAAAGAGACTGTAACTGAACTGCAAGAGAGGGTGGACGACCAGGAAAACCACCCTAGGTGATCCCATTTGCAAATAGTGGGCCAATCAGAGAATCTGCACACTCTCCATGGGCCTGGTGTCTCCCTGCACACACTGTGGGCCAGGGAGCTGCTGCATCATGCCTTGTAGCACGAGCGACCTAGCACCAGACCGCAGGGGTACCAGGATCTCAACTGTTGTGTGTCCATTGACACTTTTGGATCCCTTGCTGTGCCTTGGAGGCTGGAGAGTTGGGCCCGGGATCCTGTTTGGAATCAGTAACTGCGACTTGTCTGGACTGTAGAATGGTGATACGCCAGATCATTGCACTGACCCTGGGCTTCTTGCTCCTGGGCCCGGTAGACCCCTGCACTCTGGGTGAATTAATTTGCCTGCCGTATTGGCGCATCAACAGTCTGACCATGCTAAGGGTCATGGGTATCGACAGGCTGTGAGAATCATCGTTGGGTCGCCCTCGGAGGTGGGAGTTGGAAGAACCCACCAGGCATGGAACTTTACTTGCTATACTGGGTCAAAGGGTATCACTGGGAATACGGGGGTCCCAGAATATTTACCTGAACACGAGAGATGCTCAAGGATCAGAAGTAGAAACCGGTGGTTTATGTTTTGTCATTAATCTAAGGGGAGTAAAGGGGTTGGGGGACCTGAGGGAAACAAAGTTAAGTGTATGGGAACACATGTGTAAGGTATTAGGCAGGGGATGCATGGGGGATAATTCCAGTTAATAGTTGTGTTTTTCGAAGAAGGCTGGCAATGGCCAGAGTATGCCTTATTGCTTCCCACTTGAGGGATTATTGTTGATATGATGAAGTACGGGGTGGGGTGGGAGGGTATCAAAAGTGCTCTTGGTTGCAAATTGATGCTTTGTGCTGTGCTCTTACTCATTTTGCAGGGTGGATGATGCCTTGTCATACACCCATGCTGTCGAGAAGAAGAAGAAGGTGGCATGGTGAAGATAATGCTTGTCTAGCGGGGTGACAAGATGGAGCCACTCGCACAGTAAGGGACATTGGAGGAGCACAGGTAGATAGCTTTTAAGAAAGTGGTTGATAAGCTGCAGCCGGGGGCACACCACAGGGAGGGGGTAAGGGGGGGGGAGGAAGGGACAAATCACTTTGTCTAACGATTCGTGCATAGAAGGAATGTGCTGAACAAACTGGAAAAGGTTGAGAAATGTGCTAAAAATGTCTGCAGAAGAGGCACAATTGTGCCCGAGTAGCCTCATAAAATAGATGTCCATGAGTAGAAATCATTAAGTTAGTCACCATCAATTTGAAGGGGATAGCTGACTGGGCAACTGGGTGTCCAGTCAAAGGGGAAGGGGGGTGGGTCTGCAAGCTCCTCATGCTGGGGAAGCTCGTTAGGGGGGAAAAATGTTACACTGTTGGGATGTTGGGAAGGGGGGTAGGGGGTTTGGTTTTAACTTTGGGGATAAAGTTAACTGTTTATTAAGATTGGGGGATGTATCAGTAAACTTGTATCACTATGAAGCTATTATGAATAATCAGGTTTTGTAGAATAACAACTGCCTTTGAAATGCCTTATTACATCTGTGACAATGGGTAATCCAGTAAATGTTGCTACGTGGAATGTAAACAGGTTACCATCTGTTTTTAAGAGGAAAAAAATGTTGTCTGAAGTTAAGAGGGCTAAATTACAACTCTTGCCGTTACAGGAGACCCATATGTCTTATGAAGAAGCTGTCAAAACTGAAGGAAGTCTGGGGGAAAGGTGGATCACATCAAGTTTTTCCACTAAGGCCAGAGGGGTGGCCATTTGGCTACCACATGGCACAAAAGCACAAATTCAAAGGGAGGTCCAAGATGCTGGGGGGGGAGCTATGTTCTTGCACATCTGTCTGTTGAAGGAGTGGGACCCTCTTGGTGGGCTTGGTGTATGTCCCTAACATAGATGACCTGGGGTTCTTTCAGAAATTAGCCCTAGATATGGCGTCCCTGCTGGATCCCTGGCTTTTGGGAGGGGATTACAACTGCGTGGTGGGCACTGTATTGGATAGATCTAACCCTGCCCTGGTGCAGAGATCAAGGAATGCAAAAGCATTGGGTGAGCTGGAGGACACATTCCACCTGGTGGATGTATGGCAACACCAGCATCCGACTAGCCAGGATAACAGTTGTTTCTCCCATGCTCATCATTCGTATGCCAAACTAGATTGGCTGCTGGTTAGTTCATCCCTTCCGTCTGGGGTGGGCCTAACAAACTACTCCCCAGTACTGGTATCGAATCATGAGTACCTGGTGGCATCAATTGTGGGTGGAGGAGGGGTGCAGCCAGTGAGACCATGGCGTCTTGACCCGCTGTAGTTGAAGGATGGGAAATTCATTGAATTTATGTCAGAGACCATTCGGGAGTTCCTGCATCACAATAAGAAAGGGGATACTACACATGGTATGAGATGGGAAGCATTAAAAGCTTATATTCAAGGGCAGGTGATCGCAATATGCGGCACATAAAAAGAAAACTTCCACAGAAGAGTGTGAGAACCTTAGATGTTAGAGGGGGGACATGATAGAAACTTTCAAGTACCTCAAGGGAATCAACAAAGTCCAAGAGGGTAGCATCTTTCAAAAAAAGAGGTGTGCAAGAACAAGAGGGCACAATTTGAAGATGGGGGGCGGGCTCAGAGGTAATTTAAAAGTATTTTTCACAGAGAGGGTTGTGGATGCATGGAACGCCATCCGGAGGAGGTTGTGGAGTCAAAATCAGTGGTGGAATTCAAGCATGCATGGGATAGTCATAAGGCAATTCTGGGGGGTGGGGGTAGGAAGAAGTAGGCTGCTGGTTAACTAGGATCTGCAGCTTATCCAGTAGGTAGGGAAATGGGCAGACTGGGTGGGCCAAGCGGTCCTTATCTGCCGTCAAATTCTATGTTTCTATGTAAGACTGAGGCATGCGAAGAAGCCCATATGAATAGGCCAATCCCTGCCTTGTACCGCTTAGTACAAAAACTGAAATGGAAGTGTAATCTTATGTGTACAGCAACAATCGATCATGTCATCTTACTATTCCATGCAGAAGCATATTTTGATGAGGACAGGGGAGGGAAATACCTGGAATGGCAATTAAAAAAGAGGGAAGGGGAGAGAACTATTAGCCAGATAAAGACATGTGAGGGTGCATTAACCTCCCTAACTCCGCAAATTGGTGCAGCGTTTAATAACTTTTACAAAGCCCTATACACTTCAGAGGCAAGGTGAACCCCACTGCTCAACAAATGGATACATTTTTTAGTAGAACCTCCCTGCCCACATCAGCCAAGGAGATACAGGCCCTGGATACCCCCCTGTTAGAAGGGGAGGTTCAAAAGGCAATAAAAGCACTGAAAGGAGGGAAGGCCCTGGGACCGGATGGCCTACCTACAGATTTAAAAAAAATTGCCCCCCTGCTGCTGGAACCTTTACTTCTCATGCTGGAAGAGAGCCTGGAAAAGGGTGTGCTTCCACCTTCCACAGGGTCTGCCACCATAACAGTACTGCCTAAACCAGGTAATGACCCCACTGAGGGTGGCCATACAACCCGATATCCCTGCTAACCGCAGATTATAAGATCCTAGCAAAGGTGGTGGCCACCCGGCTTGATCTCCTGCTTCCCTCCCTGATCCACACTGACCAGACTGGATTTGTTAAGGGTAGCCAGGGCAAACATAATACTCTGAGAACTCTGAACATGATTCACAGATGGGGGAAAACTGCTAAACACCATGGGGCTGCTATACTGGCATTAGATGCAGAGAAAGCATTCGACCATGTGGAGTGGGGATATATGTTTGAGACCTTGGAGCATCTGGGGGTGGGCCACCGGCTCCTGAGCTTCTGAGTTGGGTGAAGATGTTGTATACACTGCCCACAGTGCAGCTGACCATTAATGGGGAGGTAACACAGTCATTCATTCTGACCAGTGGGACTCAACAGGGTTGCCCTTCATCCCCTCTTCTATATATAATCTCTCTGGAGCCTCTGGTAGCAGCTATTAGGCAACACCTGGGCATCCAGGTTTCAGGGTGGGGGAAGGAGTCACAAGGTGACTCTGCATGCTGACAACCTGCTTCTATACCTGCAGGACCCGGTGAGGGACCTTCCCACAGTGCATTCCCTGCTGCAGGAATACAGCATCCTCTCCAATCTTAAGGTGAAATGGTCTAAGAGTGAGCTCCTCCCCATTGGCTTGGAGAACCGCCTAGGGCTCTCCCACTTGCTGGGAGGCCAGGTTATGGTTAACTTCCTAAAATATTTGGGAATATTGCAGTCGGCCAAAACTGGAACTCTGTATGCCATTAATTACGGCCCCGTGGTGCAGAGGGTAGTGGAGTATTGTGAGTGTTGGCAGAATTTCCCATTGTCCCTGATAGGCCAAGTCAATGCCATCAAGATGATGATTCTGCCTAGGTGCCTATACCCGCACCAATCCTTGCCAATAATACTTCCTCTGCAGCACTTTAAACAAATCAACTCCATAATACACAGGTTCCTCTGGAGGGAAGGGGTGACCCAAATTAAGCATAATATACTCCAACTGTCTACCCCAAGGGGTGAATCTGGACTCCCAAATTTCCAGCACTATGATTGGGTGGCGCAACTGGCCTACCTTCCAGGGGATGTGCAGGACAGCCAATTGGCATGGCTTGCGCTAGAAGAGGAAGAGGAAGAACTGAAATGCCCTCTCCGTATGCAATTCCTATCCGGTACATTGGGGGTGAGCCAGACCTCCCGAGTATCTAATCCATGTAGTCAGACTACCATTAAAGCTTGGTGGGCAGCACACAGAAGAACTGACCACTCCCCCACCCACTCCCCGTATACTGATTTAATCACAATAACATGAAAGAAAGGGGCCCATCCAGCCCAGGTACATCAGCGCCTATTGCAATCGAGGAAACGGGTTTATCCTACATGGCCCAATTATATGGGGGGAGAGGATACAGGAGTTCCCCGCACTAAAAATGAAATGGCACATCACCTCAGAAAACTACTTTGTCTACCTAATGATTAGGCAGAGACTGGGAGAAACATGGAGGAGGAACTATATAGACCTCAACCATGCTCCAAACCATTAACCACTTACTACCAAACCCTTCAGGAGGCCAGTGAGGACCCAGCTGAAGGTGTCATGGCCAAATGGGAATGATATCTGGGGGTGGAGTTGGACCCAGCAGCCTGGACCCTAGCCATCAAACACTTCTGCTCATGCAATAAACTCAGGCAGGTGCATTTTAACTTTCTTTATAGAACCTACCTAACCCCAAGGAGACTTCATTTCATGGACCTGGTTAACTCTAGGCAATGCCCTAAATGTGCGGGAGATGACGCAGACTTTGTCTATCTGGCACTGACATGACCCAAGGTGGCTCCATTTTGACACGAGGTACCCAGAATAATGAGTGGAATGCTAAATGGTAGGCTGTCAAAGTACCCCTTAGAACTGTTGTTTGGATCTGATCCACACTCACTGCAGAGTGGCCCAAGCAATCAGCTATGGTTCCTAGCCCTGGTAAATACCAAAAATGCAATAGCATAGTCTTGGCTATCAGTTAGTGCCCTGTTGATCCAAAAATGGGTAAACAATATGATGCACTGCTTAAAACTGGAGAAGATCCAGTTCACAGACAATGGGGATAGTGAGAGATTTGTGATTCTGTGGGACCCACTCCTGAGAGCAATTGCTAACGGTAGCATTCCTATAGAGGGACCCTAGAGGGAATTTAGCTGTCAGTCTTACCCTAAACTTTACTTTTAAAGTGGGGAGGCAGCCTACAGAAGAATTTCCTGAAGCTGAATGCATGGAATTGGCTTGTCTTTGATTTAATTTTCTGCAGTTGAGTGCAACACAGTTGACATTCCTAGCATATGGAATGTTTAGAGTAAGAATACTCGTGCTCTTTAATTCAATCATCAATTTAAGGTAATTTCTAATCTGATATTTGTATGGTATGAAACTAGATGTGAATGTATGTACACCCCTAATGCGTTACTTTATTGTTATTGTTATATTATTATCAATAAAAAGATTTTACAAAAAAAAAAAGAAGACACTGCAGAATCCCTCCAAGTGCCCGTGGCAACAGATGTGGCCTTGCATCTCCAAGTAGCCAGTTACATGGAGCTGAACATCTCACCTGATCTGGAAGCTGCGCTCAGAGAAATGAGAGAGTATATGAAGATGCTGCAAGTGACACAAGAGTCTCAATCGCAACCCAGTGTGGCCAAGTTTCAAGAAACCAAGGCATGTGTGAGGGCTCTGCAGATGGCTCACAGGTCCCAACCACAATCCAATAGTGTGATGCCTAAACAGGGACAACAGATGACCCCCTCTGATGCTCCAAGGGTCAGACCACAACCGCCTATTGTGAATGGAGAGGGACTGTTTTGCTACAGATGTGGGGAAGGCGGGCACCTCATCCATGGATGCATCCATGCAGAAAACCTCAACTGGTACAGGAGAAAAAATGTCATAAGAACCGGGGAAACAACAGTGAATCCCAGTGAGGGAGTGACCTGGGTCTCCATAATTGGAAAGCTCCACCAAATGGACAGAACCGCAGATCCCTCCAGAGAGGAAGGTGCCACCAGGCTTAACTGGGCCCTGTGCAGATGTGGAAGTTTTGATTGAAGAAGTGCTGTGTTTTGCATTGTTGGACAGTGGGTCACAGGTCACTATAATCCGTAGGACCTTTTATGACCATCACTTGAAGCATCTGCCACTCCAGCCCCTGTCAGGCCCATCAATATAGGGAATAGGAGACTCTAGTTGTCCCTATGATGACTAGTGCATTGTGCAGATTGCATTTTATTTCAAAAGGTCCAGATGAACCACACAAGATTGAGGCCATGGCTCTGATCTGCTCATAGCCCAAGGGAATGATTGATACATCTGTGCTAATTGGGACAGTTGTGAATACGTTTGACAGGCTGGCTAAATTATGTCAAGAGAAAGGAGGAGTGGACAACCTATTAAACCCCTCTGTCAAAACTGTGGTGAAGAAAGTCAGCCTGTCCCTGGATGCTATAGTAAATTAATTAACGGATGAGCCCATTGGTGAGCTTCATAGGATGGAAGGAAAATAATTGATCCTGTCTCCTAATTCAGAGTGTAGAGTAGTGGGCATTGCAAAATTTTCCCAGCAGCCTGAAGAACATATCTTCATTGTTGATGTCCCACCGGAGCACAGTTTGTCAGAAGGGCTAATGGTGCAACGAGGAGTGATGCCATCTCCAGAGACCCCCTGTGCCAGATGCATAACGGTGAGGGTAAAGAATGAGTCAGAGAAGCCCATAACCATTTGAAAGGGTTGAGCACTGGTGCATATCTTCAAAGCCAATAGTTTCACAGAGGTGGACCCATTAGTAGCTGCAGACACACTGTCCTTTGATTTTGGAGACTCACCCATACCTGACAGCTACAGATGAAGTCTGAGCCAGAAGCTGGCAAAGAGGCACAAAGTATTTTCACTGCATGGATGGGACATGAGGTGCATTCAAGGTGAGAAGCACCAGATTCATCTACAAGATGACCATCCCTTCAGAGAGAGATCTCAGAGACTGGCCCCTGAAGACATTGAGGATGTCCAGTGGCACCTGTAGAAGCTATTGTTGGCAGGGATCATCAGAGTCATGGAACCCCTATGCATCCCCCATTGTTGAGCCTATAAGAAAAATGGTGCTCTAAGGATGTACATCGATTACTGGACTTTGAACAAAAAGACAATTCAGGATAAAGATACAGTGCCTCATGTTGAAGATCCTCTAGCTAGCTTGTCGGGGAGCAAATGGTTCTCTGTGTTGTATCTCCATAGTGGCTACTACCTTTGCACAAACTGCCCTCAACTCAGAACTGTACCTGAAGTGTGGCCCGATATCTGCTGAGGCAAGAGATTCTGTGTTGAACTGTACTGCTTGAGTCTGTGTTTCTATCACCTGTTGAATTTCCCCCCCTGAGTGTCATACATGCTCCAATTACCGGCAGAACTCAAAGGTACCAAACTAAGGGGGAGGAGATCCTGAAGTAGCATCATCCCTACAGGAGGGGTCTTACTAGATAAAAAGGCTTGCGCTACCACTAGGGCGAGCATTGTGGTGCGAGCATGAGCGGCTGCACCACTCGGACAGGAAAAAGACTTTGAAACAGGCCCAACCTGGTTTAAATGCTTGAGCTGGATTTTATTGTTTTTTTACTTGTTTTAAATATAGGATAGATGTTAGGTCTATATTTATATTAATTTATAGAATCTTTACTCTGTGCACAAAGTTTTAATCAAATAGTGATTTATATAAAAAGATTAGTTTAGAAATTAAATAAGTCTCATTTAAAATTGACACCTATTTAGAAACAATAACAGATTCTTGCTGCTTTATTTGGTGTGCGTTTTTTGCTCAGGAAGTCAGAGACACACTGCATCTGGTAGTGTTTCTGGGCTGCAGAGCAAAATACAATCATGGCTTTAAAGCAGACTACTAGTTCTCAGTGCAGATTAATATTTGGTTATATCCTGTGGATTTTATTTCTATTAATATGTTTGTCCCAACTATGCGTTATTTGTGCAGAAAACATTGTTACTGTGAGGAGTTAATCCCATTGGAGCTTGCACACATCGGACCTCACTGCAGCTGGAAAAAGTTTGATAAAAAGAAGAAATGCTTTTGTTTTAATTAAGCAACAATTGAAAGCTATCAATCACAATTTAAATTAGCATTACATAATTCTGCTGGTAGGACCGATGGGTGGGTGCTCGGGGTGGCTTTGATTCTTAGTGGAGATATTGAGTTAAATCCAGGGCCAAAAATAGGGTCAATAAAAAATCATGCATGATAATGCACGTAGTTTGGTGAACAAAATGGACTTGTTTCGTGCATGGGCTGAAGTGGAAAAATCTGAAATTATTGCGCTATCGGATGTGACGCTCTGCCATCTACTTGTCATTATGTTGTATAATATTTATGATATGAAAATATGTTATGTGAATGTCTGCTTAGAGAAAAGGCAGTCATCATCTTTTAAAGAGGCCTGACCCCTTGAACCCAGAGTCCCCAGCGTGCTGAAACAGCTGGCTGTCATAAAACTGGCCCAGAGGAAACACTAATTAAAAACTTCCTTCCGAGGGCCAGGTTATAACACCTTGTAAAATATTTCTACTTTGAAGTCAGGGAGCCATAGAAGGTTACATCTTTTACGACATCCTAGGAAGCAACAAATTCTAACAGCTATCTGTTATAGCTCTTCACACCTAGAAGGGAACTGTTGGCAGAATGTGTGTTCTAAAAGCATCAAAGGAAATGTTCTGATCAAAGAGACTGTCATATTTTGATAGTGCAAACTTTGCAGATTTTCAGCCAACAATAAAATAACACCCTTGGATATACTTGGTCAGGTTACAAAATTAATGACAGGACAAACAGTGATCTTATGTGCTGTGACATCACAAGGAGGTGGAGAGATTGTTTTTCATGATTGCCAAGCATCTGAGGGGAGACACACACTTAATCTCTGGACTCTTAAAGGGGTGAGACACTTTATCTCTGGACTCCTAAGAGAACACACACACTGTATTCTGAAAGAAAAAGGCACTTCTGTTACAATTAGATAATGCCAACTAGAAAACTAGATTAAGACTAGAAATTCAGTTACAGGCATATTTGTTTCTGAAATTCCCTTTTATTTTGATTATAAGTATTTATGTTATATGTTTTGTATTTTATCTATTTTCAATTTTTAATAAACAATATTTTCCTTGAAATTCTGCCAGTGCCTTCTCAGTTTCTTTTGCATGTGAATGCTGGAAAAGTGTTAATAATTCTGACAACCGTTAAGGGCTTAAAAAAGTGTTACTTATTTTGCTAAGGTGAGAATATATCTAGGTCTCAAATTAAGTTGTAAGGGCAGACTTTTGAACCTGGATGGGTGCCCAAAGGGTGAGGTATTGTACTGCATCCCCCGAAGAGAGTATATATCTGAGCCTGTTAACCGGGTGTGCTAGCAGAAAAGGTTCATACATCCTTGTGGATAATTATGCTAAGAAGTTAAAGTTACAGGAGGATCTAACTGTGACCTCACCAAAAAGGGTGGGGAGATGGATTTTGAAATAGACAGGCATTTGAGGAAAATATAGCTTTTTAATTCTGGACTCAGAGAGAGACACTTAGCTTCTAAGCTAAGACAAGGCACTTTATGGTAACATCTAGCTAGGGGAACTTTTAAGTATTTTTGGTAAGAGTTTGTGTTCTGTAACTTCCTATTTATTTTATGTGACTGTAAGTTGTTGATATATTTGTTCTGTGTTTGATATTTTACCTATTTTACAATTTTTAGTAAACAATATTTTCTTTGAAATACTGCCTGTGGTTTCTCAGTTTCTTTTGCATGTGAATGCTGAACCAGTATTTAAGTCTGACAGGTGTTAAGGGCTTGAATGTGTTACTAATCTTGCTAAAGGTAAGAATATACCTAGGTCTCATATTGAGTCGTAAGGGTACAATTTGAAAACCTGGCTGGGTGCCCTGGGTGAAAGATTATATTGCATTTCACTGAAGAGGGTACATATCTGAGCCTGTTAACTGGGTACGCTAGCATAAGGCTCACATTTGGACCCCCAGGACTCGAGGCTAGTAGGTGATTTGGACCCAAAACAGACAGGAGGGTTACCCTGTTTGTCTCCTGTTCACATATTGCACTTCGAGGTTTGGCACTGTGGAAGCAGAAGGCCTGACCTGCGGGGTGCGTCTGTGACATCGGAAACATGGTTAACTAAGAAAATTGAAAATAATTAAATTTCATTAAGTAACTATTACAGTCACAAAAGAGATATCTGAGCTTTTCACCCCCAGTTGTCACCTGGTATGGAAGCTATCTATCAAATAGAACTCGAATTGTGAAATTCAACTCCTCTTTTTCTGATGGTGCTACCATCAATATCCCCAGGGCTCTATTCTGGGACCTCTTCTTTTCTCACTTTTTATCAATAACATAGATGAGGTTTTTCTTTCATGCTCATCTATTCTCTATGCAGATGATCTTGTACTCTATCCAAGCTCTGATAAGGTCACCAGCATAAATGCATCCCTTTCTTCAGATTTTACAAATGTCCAGAATTGGCTTTCTGCACATAAGCTTGTACTTAATGCTAAGAAAACCCAAGCAATGTTATTTGGACCTGCCCCCAAACTTAGGACATGTCAAACTCCCCTACTGGTGCAAGACCGCAGTGGCACACAAATAGAATGCGTTACATCTTTTAAGTACTTGGGAATTCTTCTGGACCAATCTCTGGACTTCAGCCTGCATATACAACCTGCCTGCAAGGCAGTGAATGCTAAACTGGGGGTTGCTTACAAGTCCAGTTTCATGTTGACTCCCTCTGCTAATCTTGCTATTGCCAGAGGCATACTACTCCCTACCCTCACCTACGGCACGCCGACCTTTGCTGCCACACACAAAACCATCCTTCATAAGTGGGATGTCACTTATAATAATATCTGTCGATATGCCTCCTCGTCACCATGGCTTAAGCACCACTGCCAACTGTACAGGGACCTGGGCCGATTATCCCCCTCAGCTTGCCCTCAATACTCTCTTGGCTCCCTGATTGTCTCTATATTCAGAAACCGGACCCCTTCAGTGCTCACAACATTGCTGGTACCTCAAACCTCCTCCTATAGACTGCGATCGGTAGATAAATCCCTGCTGAATGTACCTAGATGTAAAACATCAAAAGGCTCTGTTGCCTCAATCACTCTGCTCCTAAGCTTTGGAGCTCTCTCCCCCAAACACTTCAAATATCCGGATCCCATGACAGCTTCAAAAAGGAGCTGCGTCTACATCTATCCCTTGCTGATCTCTGCACTTGTTTTAATCCTCCTTAATCCACTCACCCACCAGATGCTGCCTGGCCTAACTTTAACCTCCCTACCTCATAGCGCTTCTTACCCTTACTATCTCCTTGAGAGCTAATCTACCCCAAACCCCCCACACCTGAGTCTTGTTTTGGAGGCCTTGATAATACATCCTGCTCAGTCAGGAATTTGTCCTTTGCCTTGTTTCGCTGCCTATTTGAATCTTCATTGTTGTGACTAATTTGAACAATATTTCTTTGCTGCTATGTTGTGGTATCTCCTCCTAGACTGTGTAGGTCTTTTATGCCTAAAAATTCTATGTGAATTTCATTGATTGTTATTGTCCTGGCTGCATGTATTCATTACTACTGACTGTTTTGACCAATGCTATTGTAATTTCATTGTACTCATGCTATGTACCTGTCTTTGATTGTTGTACTGTCCCGGGTCGTGCCTGAAAATAATCATTTCATGGCTAGTGCACCTACCCGGTTAACAAAAATTAAATAAATAAATACATCTAATGAAAGGTCAAAAATCAAGTACTGTAGTAAAAGTGCTGCAACAGTTTATGAACCATTATGGAATTCCACAAAGAATTCACTTGGATCAGGGCCGAGATTTTGAAAGTCGTCTGGTTAAAGAACTTCTGGTGGCATATGGGATCAAGAAATTATGTACCACACTGTACCACCCCAAGGGGAACCCTCAGTCTGAACGCTTCAGTGGAACTCTATCAGATATGTTGGGTACATATATATATATATATATATATACATATATATATATATATGTGTATATATATATATATATATATATATATAGAGAGAGAGAGATAGATAGATATAAATATATATTATATATATATATATATAAATATATGTATATATATATAGAGAGAGAGAGAGATATATATAATATATATATATATATATATAGAGAGAGATAGATAGATAGATAGATATAAATATATATATATATATATATAGAGAGAATATAATATATATATATATATATATAGAGAGAGAGATAGATATATATATATAATATATATATATATATATATATATATATAGAGAGAGATAGATATATATAAATATATATATATATATATATAGAGAGAGAGAGAGAGAGATATAGATATATATAAATATATATATATATATAGAGAGAGAGAGAGAGAGAGAGAGAGAGATAGAGATAGATATATATAAATATAATATATTTATATATATATAAATATTAGGGATGGGCGGTTATCTGATTCAATAAAAAAATCCGATCGGATAGTAACAATTGTACATTGAACCGTTCCGCTCGGATATTTTGCCTTTAAGATGGAGGATTATGTTAATTACTGAACTTACTTAATTACTTAATTGAGCACCTGTTAAATAGCTGGTAAGTTCTGCCATACTGGAAGGAGGGGTGAAACCTGTAAAAAAAGAGAGCACGAGCGAGCGAGCAATCTTGAACGCGAGATACGGTGTGCGCTGCTGTGACCCAGTACGACTGAATGGCAAGTAACAGTCTGGTCTGGACTCATTTTATCGTGGCCAAAGATAACGAACCCAAAGCTAAGTGCTGTCTTTGCCTGACTCCTACATATATCAGTCGTGGTTCTTCATATAAAAGTTTTGGCACTTCAGGCTTGCTTAATCACCTTAGAAACAAGTACAGAACAGAATACTCGGATTTGCAAACAGAAAAGGCAAAAGCTGATTTAGCGAGGCAAGCTGAGTCACTGTGTGAGCCACCAGCCAAGAAAGTTAAACTTGAGCTTCAAACAATAGAAACCTGCATTGCTCGCACTCACCCCTTCCCTACTGACCTTCCCAGAGCGGTCAAAATCACGCACGCAGTTGCTGAGATGGTGGCTGCTGACGAGCAGCCGTTTTCCATCGTTGAAAATGTGGGCTTTAAAAAATTGATATCTGTTCTGGAACACAGATATTGGTTGCCATTGCGTGGCTACTTCTCTGAAGTTAAAATACCAGAGATGTACATTAAATTACGGTCTAAGATGAATGATGAATTAGCCCGTGTTACCTCGTTTGGGTTTACCACCGACACCTGGACAGCTGAGTGTTCAATAATATCATACCTCCCTATTACTGCCCACTGGGTTGATGAGAACTTTAATAGATGTTCAGCTTTACATCACCTACAGTACCTGTCTGATAAGCACACTGGTGAAAATCTGTCAAATGAGTTTTTACAAGTACTTGACACCTGGGGGATTGCTGCCACGAAAAGGCACCTTGTAGTAAGAGATAATGGGCCTAATATTGTTAAAGCCTTGAAATTAATTACTGTTGCCAGTGTTGGATGTTTTGCCCACACATTACAGCTAACAGTTCATGATTCAATCTTGAAGAAATGCTCTATAGAAGAACTACTGGCCACAGGAAGGGCGATGGTAGCCCATTTTAAACACTCAGCTTCTGCTACAGCAAAGCTGACTGAACTTCAGAATACCCTTCAATTGCCACTACACCGCCTTATCCAAGATGTTCCGACAAGGTGGAACAGCACATTTTTCATGTTGGAAAGGCTCCTGGAACAGCGACGCTCATTAACAGTTTATGCCACTGAGTGTGAGACATGCACTTTCAGCTCTGCACAGTGGGCACTAGCAGAAAATGTCTGTACAGTCCTAAGACCCTTCGAGACTGAAACCAGGAGACTGAGTGCGGACAGCGCATGTGTTTCTGATGTTATCCCAACTGCAACAGTCCTCCACCACAGCAATGGTAGCATATCAGTTCCTGAACTTCTCAAATTAAAAACTGCCATACTAGAGTCCATGGACAAACGATTTGTACACTTTGAATCCACAAAGGAGCTAGTTGTTTCAACAGTGTGTGATGCGAGATATAAAATGCATTTTTTTTTGCACTGAATGTGGCAGAAATTTTGCATGAGCAGTAATAAAGCAGCTTATCGAAGAGTTGACAGATAGTAGGCTGCAGAAGTCTAACCTACCACAGGACAACTCAGCAACTAAGAGAGAAGGGGATAGCTTGTACCCTTTCATTTTACAGCTTCTGCAATTCATGGTGCACCTCTCCGAAATACAGAACTGGACTCATACTTGACAGAGAGCATTGTGCTGAAGAAGTCAACCCCAGACGCACTGCTGTTTTGGAAATCGCATTCGATGCATTATCCGACTCTAGCAAAGATAGCAAAAAGTTATTTAGCACTGCCACCAACACGTGTACCCAGCGAACGGGTCTTTAGCATGGCAGGGGACATTATTAGTGACCAATAAATCAGGTAAGTGCACTAGACAAATCCTGCCTATTTTCAGGCACGACCTGGGGCAGGGGGATACAGATGAATGCCAACTGATCTTGAACCAGGTTAAGCTGTTTGTGGTATTTTTAGTGAATGAGGGAAATTTGGCCAGAACACCGGGGAAATTCCCGTACTCTTTTCGATAAGTGCCATGGGATCTTTAACATCCACCTGAACTACCACCAATCCAGGCAGATGGGACCTCAGTTTAACGTCTCATCCAAAAGACAGCACCTCAGAAGTGCAGCACCCCTCTCATGCTGCACTACAGTGTCAGTATTGGGATATTAACCCAAGTGCCAGATGTGGGAACTGAACCCACAGCTCTCTGATCTCCCGGCCTCAGAGGCGAATGTGCTACCTATTGAGCCACTGACACCTGACATACTTTTGTTTGTTAAGCAAAACTTAAATAACTTTAAGTGATATCATATGATGCATGATGACAGCATTTTAAGACAAAAATTTTACATTTTTTACCGCATTAATTGTGTGATGAAGTGATGTATGGGGGACGGGGGGGTATTGGGAGCTAAAATATTTGACCTGATTAAAATATCATTCTGATCAGATACTGATCAGATAATATCCGGATCCGATATCCGACTAAAATCCACAACTCGCCCATCCCTAATATATATATATATATATATATATATATATATATTCATGGCAAAAACTCTGTTTAATGCATCAGTTAGGGTTGTTCCATAGTGACAAAAGTGAGGAAATTCGGTGTTAGGGTTGAAAACCCTAACTGTGCATTCCCCACCCCACCACCACCACACACACACATACATGCAAGTAGGGGAAGAACCAAGGCAACACAACCAGTCACACACAACCAGCAGGAGGTGTATACCTGTGTTACCATAGGAAGTGGAGAAATCTAACTTCAGGTATCATACATTATTTACAAAGTTGTTCTACGAGGTTAGTTCACCTAAAGGTGAACAAAGCTGACGGTAGCGAAAACAGTGTACCTCGTTCCATTTTCAACATATGGGTGTCAAAAGGCATCATAGGTGCTGCAATGTTACTCTATGGCAAATTGCTCAATTTCAGAACAGTGTAACTTTGTCATCCTTAAGTATTTTAGCACCAAAACAGGAAAAGGCACATCTGAGGGATAAGGTCTTGCCACTCTGCAAATTTCAAACCAAAGGACCCAACAGTTTGCTTGCAGGAGGATGGCAAAGATGTGCAGTCATCAGAAGCATACTTTCGCAAAATACTGTCGCAAACACGAAAGTGTCGCAAACTGAAGACACAAAAGTGTCGCATTTGCGAAAGCATATGAAATTGTGTCGCAAAATACTGTCACAAACACGAAAGCGTTGCAAACAGAAGACAAGACGTGTCACATTTGGAAAAGCATGCAAAGTATTATCACAAAATACTGTCGCAAACATGAAAGTGTCGCAAATGCATAGCACGACACTGTCGCATTTGCAAAAGTGATTTTCGAAAGTATTTCAGGGAATGAGCAAAATCCTATTTTGGATCTTGTGAACCCCAAAATACCATATGTGTAGTCTGTGTTATGTGTTGGTGGCAGCGTATGGTCCAAGATGCCCAGTTGTTCATAGTGATATGTGTTTTGCGGTGCGTGGAATGTCCGGGATCAGAGTTAGCAGTGATGACCCCATGCCACAGTACAATGGGAGCACGGGTGTGTGGTTTCATGGTTTAGATAGTTGTATGTTATATCTGTTACCTGCTGCTGGTTGAGTGTGATTGGTTGTGTTGCCTTGGTCCTTCCCCTACTTGCATGTATGTGTGTGAGTGGTGGAGATGGGAAATGCGCAGTTATTGTTTTCAACCCTAGCACCGAATTTCCTCTCTTTTGTCACTGTAGAATAACTCTAACTGATGCATTAAATGGAGTTTTTTGCCATGAATTTCACTTCTTTTTCAGAATGTGCACTATAAATAGTGAATGGAATGTGGTGGTGGGAGCGTGGCTCCCACCATGTAATTGTTGTTAATTTGCTGCGCAAAAACTGTATGAATGATTGAAATGATAATTGTTAAATGAAGACATGTACCGTACCACAACATGTATAACAAATGTTATCTGAATCTGTTCAACATTTGCACAGCGTCACATCGAGAAAACTGCGCAGGAGTGCCGAAAAAAACATTTTTTCCACTTCCCTACACAAGAATCACATATCTGACGGAACCAAAAATTGGTAAAAGAAGACATGTTCCATAGTACACCGTGTGTCCAGAATTGTGTGAACATCCATTCAATGGCTGCACAGCACCACGAGCAAACAACTCTGCAAGCACAATTCAGCGACCACAAGTGCCAGCAATCCAAAAATTGTCACAGTCACAGATCAATTATAAATCTTTCTACATTCCAAGTGGCAGGCAAATTGGACACATGGTTCAAAAGTTATTGAAGTGGAATTAACCCCATTTTCATTCATTGGAGTGGCATAATTCCGCACCTGTCTATGTTTCACACATCAAACCACTGCAAGGCACCTTTAGACCACTAGGACTACCTACGCTATACATTTCAAGCCAGTAGCACCATGCAGAACACTATGCACAAAATGTTAACTGTGTCACGCAGTATCTCTGCAGTGAATTATTTTTCCAAATTTAAACAGCATTATTCACATCTCCATGACATCCTCTCAACACCCTCCAAATTTCTCGTGAAAAGACCAAACCATTCCAGAGATATGTAGTTTTTACATTTCTGCACCTTTAAGCAGTCTTTTGCCACAAAATGGCGGAAGTCACTGACGAAAATGCGCTAAATGGCGGACCTGGCAGCTGGAAAACCTGTAACCACGAGGGGGGCAACTTCAAATGACAATAACTCTGGAACAGAACAACATATGTTCACCAAACAAAAACTGGCATGTTCCTTGAATAAAGGTCTTCCTACATGGCGAGTTTCAGGTCAATCAACCACACAGTGGCTGCACTATGCGTCATGGCAGACAGTGCAGAAAAATAGCAAAAATATAATGTTTTGCACTGCGCTGCATAAATACAAAAACACAAATGGTAACGTTAACACAAATGGTGATGGCAACAGTGAGGTAAAAGAAAATAGTTACGCTAACGGTAACGCAAATGCAAGCACAAACAGTAATGCACACTGTGATGCAAACGTAAATGATAATGCAAATGGCAAGAGAAACACAAGCGCAAATGTAAATGCAAACAGAAATGGTAACGCAAATGGTAACGGCAACAGAAACACAAACGGTAATGAAAACGGTAACAAAAATGCAAATGGTAACAGAACTGCAAACAGAAACGCAAACAGTAATGGTAGCGGCGATGCAGAAGGAAACAGTAATGCACTCAACAATGGAAAAGCTACCAAAAACACAAATGCTAAGGCCAATGGAAATGCAAACGGTAACGAACATGCAAACAGTAACAGTAATGCAATTGGAAACGCAAATGGTTATGGTAACACCAATGATGATGCCAAGGGAAACAGTAATGCGAATGGAAATGCAAATGCAAGGGCGTATGCAAATGCAAATGGTAACGCACATGGTGATGCAAAAGTAATAGCAAACAAAAACAGCAATGAAACACAAACAGTAACAGTAACACAAGCACAAACACAAAGGGTAACGCACACGGTGATATAAACGGAAACGCTAAGGCAAACAGTTACGGAAACGGAAGCGGAAAGTCAAACTGTAACAGTAACGCAAAGGCACACCCTTTTTTCCCCAGAAAGTTGCATTCAGAAGCACAGTGAATACAAAGAGTGTATGTATAATAATGGCCCTTGGAGCAGAAAAGGAGCACTTGGAATACTAAACTCCTTATCTCTCAGGAACCGTACGACATAGAAAAAAATTTAATTTCTCATGTTATTTATGGGTTTCTACACTAGTTTTGTACTTATAGTGGGGGACTAAGCATTTTTGCGATGAAAAGTCTATATCTCAAACCATTTTCGAGATATGGGCCCCGAAAGGCACGGTGGACACTGCAATGTTAGTCTATGAAAAAAATCAGCAACTTCAGAGTGCTGTAACTTTGCAGCCCTCTAATATTTTATCACCAAACCACTGAAAGGTACATCTGTGGGATCTTGGCTTTCTTCCCTCCAAATTTCAGCCCAAAAGACCAAACCGTTCTTTTGCAGCAGGGTGGCAAAGATTCCCTGTTGTTTTGGACATAGTGTCGCAAAGTAGTGTCGCAAATCACGACACTTTCGCAAATGAAATCATGAAAGTGTCGCATATGTGAAAGTACTTTGCAACACTACTTTTTAGAAAAATTTAACAAACGTATTTCTGGGGTGTTTAACCCCCACCCCCAAAAAAAGACATGGCTAGCATCCTCAGGGCTCGACTAGGTGAACACAACAAGAATTGTGTTCCTAGAGGGTCCCAAATTTAAATGGCAAGCATTTCTGTAACTACAAACTGAAAACAAGATGGCTGATTTGCGACACTACAAGGATCATTTGTGAAAGTAAAAAGTGTATTTGCAACACTTTTGCATATTTTGTTAACTTTTCCCATTGACTATAATGGGAAACTTGTTTTTCAGTAACTTTTGAACCGTTTAATATTTTTTCATGAAATCTTCGAAAGACACTGGGGACCCTGACTGCATGATCAGTGTAGGTTTTGGACCAGTTACATGAACCATGCAGGCTTTAGGCGCTAGTAAAGAATGTGCAAAAATGCATAATTTATGCATTTTTTGGCACTCTGTAGCTCCGCAACTGTATATCTGACCATAACGAAACTTGGCAGGTCCAGACATCTATGGTACCTGACCATGCTTTCCAAATTTTAGGCAAATCCGTCATACAGTGCCAAAGTTATTAAGCTACAAATTTCAGATTTAACCTTAAATGGGGTACTCAACTCTAACTATAGAGGCACTACCGTGCCACTATATATATATATATATATATAGGATACTGCACTTGTGAACACAAATGCCACCAGTCTCAAGGATTAAATATCTACAGTTTTATTGCAACAAAGGTGCCAGGAAAAACACCCTCTTCCCCAGCACTTCAGCATGACTCTGTGCCCACAGTTGGGCTGAAGCGCTGGGGAAGAGGGTGTTTTTTCCTGGCACCTTCATTGCAATAAAACTGTGGATATTTAATCCTTGAATGCAGTATCCTTTCTATGTTTCTACATTTTGAGCTGGCTGCCCTTCCTCTGTACCAAAAGTCTGGCTTGATCGCACCATTAACTGTTTTTGTTCAGATAAGTTGTGTACCCTGGATCCAGCCAACAAACCTAATTGGAGTCAGAGAGTGAGTGACCTAGTATATGCCTACAACTGCTCAAAGAACGATGCCACCCAGAGATCTCTCTTATATCTCATGTTTGGCCATGAAGCCAGATTGCCAGTTAATTTATGTTTTGGTATGTCCCTGGATGGCATGTCTGAGGAAACATATCTTGACTACACACACATAAGCTGAGAGAACAGTTGTGAAAAGATTACAAACTTGTATCTGAGGCAGCAGTCAAAACTAGTCAAGCGAACAAGCAGAGATATGACGACAGAATGAGACACCAAGTGTTACAAGTGGGAGACATTCTATTACGAAATCTAGGTATACAAGGTACACACAAACATCAAGACCAGTGGGCACCAGAAGTCTACCTTGTAACTGAACAATTGCCAGACCTGCCAGTTTATAAAAGTCAGCAAGAGAGTGGGAGAGGATTGTGCCTGACCCTGCACCTGAAAATAAAACTCCAGTAGAAAAGAGACCCAAAACAAGGAGTCAAGCTGTGCAAAGGCAACAGGAAAAGACCCAGTAGAGCCTAAACCTCTGGCTACAGAACCTACAGAACCAGAACCAGAGCATGTATCCAGCTCATCTGAAGACAGCGATGAGGAAGACTTTGCATGTTACCAGTATGCACCAGAGACAAATCAAAGTTTGAACCAATGGCAAAGGGACTGCAGAAATTCTAAGCCCTCTTCAAGTACTGCCCCAGTTGAGACCGTGCAAAATTTGAACACAAATGCAGTATCTTTTGTCCCTGAGAGAGGGCCCGTTAACCAAGTGTCGGAGCCAGTGATGGTCATTGAAATAAACAAATGTGATAGATTTGGCTTGTGGTAAGTAAATTCCTTAAAGTAATGCAATTCCTGAAAATGCCCCTGTGCCTATGGAGAATGTAGCATTACCTATATGGTCTGGAAGGGAACCTAAACCCATCATAAACCTCTCCTAAGATACACTTGGTGCCTCCTTCAATACCCCCTATATGTTGCCCATAAGCATACAGTGCCCAAAGTATATGCCATACCCAGTGTTCCAAGGTTCTGCTCTATGGTTCATTTAAACAGGGGAAAATGTTGAGTATTAATGCCTACTGCAACATGTATATAGTCAGCATCAAATGTTTAGTTAAACAATGTTTATTATGGTGACTGTATATTTGAATAGACAGGAATCGGTTATCTAGATAGAAAATGTATTTTGTTATTCTTTGGTGTACATAATATGGGGATTGAACTTTTAATGGCTTGTTGGGGACACCAAGGATTTGGCATGGGGAGTGTGTATGCTCCCCCATCTAGGGGCTTACCTGTATCAGGGCTATGGCCCCGAGAGACTCCCGTCAGGGGTCCCGGGTGAGAATCGGGACACTGCTTCTCATGGCTGCGGCCGCCATTTTCTAATAACTTGACCCCATGGTCAGAAGGGGATTGAGCTCCAATTATTGGTTCTGCACCTCAAGGGACTTTGGGAGGCATGTCCGCAGTCCTGGTATCTCTGAAAAACTGGATAGCTAAATGTAAATGGTAAACATGGTGGCTCGTACCCTTCTGCGCATACTCAGCCACTGGGGAGTAAAATTAAAGGAGCAACAGCTCCATTTAAGTGTTTGGCCATGCAGTCACTATTTAATGATATCCCTCACTCCAGAGCCGGCAGCGGAGTCGGGGATCGGCAGAGTAATGCCTCTGGGCATGGGGGGAAGAGTGTTTACCCTTGTAGGGCATATGATGTACAATAAAGGGATTGGAATGTTTGGGAATAAAAATAAAAAAATATGGTAGCCCTAATGGACTGGCAGCAGGGTCTGCTGCGTGAAATGTCAGAGGGCATTAGATTTGCTTGGGAGAGCTGCAGTCAATCAGAGGGGAGCAAGGCAAAAATTATAAAAAGGACAGTAAGCCCACCAAAAGAGGAGACCAACCTGAGCCTGGAGAGATAGAATGGAGCGCAGGAGAGACTGCTGTCCCACAGCCGCCTAGGTGCATACTGCATGATCCTGAGTAAGTCACTTAACTTCCTTGTGCTGCCAGGTCACATCTGGAAACAAGCTTTGGTTTAGTGTGCTACTCCTGGTTAAACAATGTTCCCTGTTCCCCTTCCCCTGCCCTGTAGGCTACCAGCCTTAGACCTGCATCTGCAAACTAATGACCTGTTCGGCCCTAACTACCTACAACTAGGCACAGCGCTTGCAAGAACTGTGCGGCAGAAAGAGAAGTTTGGCAGGGCTGCAGAGAGATTAGCTTGAAGTTTGCTGTGCAGAGAGAGAGAGAGAGAGACTCTTAGAGTTGCACAGCCAGAGAAAGAGAAAAGGTGTGGAGCTGCAGTGTGAGAGCAGAGAATGTAAGTTGTGCAGTTTTGAATTACAAAGTGCTGCATCGGTGATCAAAGGTGGAGCAATCTGTGTTCCCCCTCAGAGGGATAGTTTTCTGAGACAATTGTTGCTGCAAGCCAAGTAACTATGAGTGCTGGGGCTAGAGACTGAGCCAAAGCCCAGCTGCACTGCGGTTTTGAACAAGCATATGCCAGCAGACAAGTTGAGGGGATGACCAGCCTGCCCTGTCCCCAGACCAATGGAGAAGAAGACCAGCGGAGAAGACGGTGAGAGGCCAGCCTGGTGAATACTGTCTACAAAGGCCTCAAAGGTGAAGTTGGCAAGGCCAGGCAGGTGAAGACCAGCGTTCTTCAGTTCTCCAGTTAGCCCTGCTACTGTGGTGCACCACCAACTAGGATACCAATATGGTACCATGAAACAAGCCTCTGCAACCCCCATTTAAAGCTTTGAACTGTAAGTACCCCTGGGTTGTGGCTCAGGGGAGTTCCTAGTTAGCTAGCTTGTCAGGTCTCAGAGGGGCTTAAGTCCTGGGCTGGGCTGTAATAAATTTCAAGTTGAGCCCAGGCAGAAAAGTTTGAAGTTGTTTGTGTTTAAAAGTTTTTGGGCCCCAACGCAACTTCCTAGCCTGAGCCATCAGACTGACACCATCTTAAACTCCCCAGTGTGGTACCCACCTGTACAGTGGACTGTGTTCTAATGGCTGGGAGAGGGAAAGCCGGGTGCACCCATAGGTGGGAAGTGGGACTGAGTGGGGTAATATTGCTTGCCACAATTGCTGTTGTGTTGTTCTCCCCTTTTCCCCTCCCTATAATAAAGTTGCAGTTACTTATTATTTGAGCAACTGGTGCAGCAAATCATTAAGTTAGCGATTTTGGCTCAACATACAAATATGGACATTATTCAAATAGCTGATCGAGTTAACGCAGCTGAATAACGAATTACTGTCACGGAAGACAGCTCTGAAAGGTTCGTGTCACATCTCAGAGAACAAGACAGGGCAATCTGTTTCCTATGTACAGAGTGGAAGACCTCGAGAATCGAGGTTGGTGAAATAATTTATGTTTCATTGGTTTCCTGGTGGGGTGCGAAGGGAAAAAACCCAACCGTTTCCTGCAAAAACTTCTTGCTGAAATTTTATCACCAGACTGTCCCCCTAACAGAGAAGTGGACTGCCCACACAGGTCCCTTGCCTCACTGCCCAGACGTGAGAAGAGACTGAGACATCTCCTAGCAAGATTCCTCAAATTCACTGATAAAGAACTGATAATACACTTGGCAAGGAAGAATGGCAACCTTATATGGCATGAGCACTCGATAAAAATCTTCCCAGACTTTTCTATGGACTTATCAAATCGCAGGAAGGGTTTACATAATGGCAAGGAAAGCCCTCAGGGAGCTCAGAGTCCCCGCTAGCTTGCAGTATCCAGCAGTCTTGCATTATCACCGGGATGGAATGGGGTGTCTTAAGAGTTTGATGCCCCAGAGGCAGTGGAGGCATTTATTCACAGAATCTTGCTCCAGATGGAACGTTGCAAATTCCAGCCTCGAAACTAGGGCTGAAAGAACTCAGTGAAATTCTGACCCTTATTAAATAAGAACCAGAATGCGGTGAAGTTATGATTTGTTCTGATTTGTTCTGATTTGTTGACAAATATTTGAAAAAATGTGAAAAAATGCATAAAAGTGGCCAGAGTCGGTCACATTTGACACAGAGGTTTAATGGAAATAATTTAATGGATTATTTGTTTAAAAATGAATGTAAAACTGCTAAATAAAAACACAATCATTCACTACTAGCCCCTTCATGGCTGGCCTGTAATGGTGGCATATCCTGCTCAGGTCTGTGACATGAGTGTGCTGGGAGAGACAGAGAGAGAGCCGGGGGGAGAGAGAGCGAGAGAGAGATAAAGAGACAGACAGATGCAAATACCTATATCATAGCACCACCAAGCACTGCAGGCACTGCCAGGGAGCTAAGATTTTTTTTTTCTTAATGGTGCTGTGTGGGTATTATTTTGATGGATGTTCCAGTCAGAGCCAAACAGGCCAAAGAAATGGATATGAATGATCAAATGAGCAGCACTAAGAGAGCCAACCCACCCTACCCATGTGAATGATGCAACTGCTTCGCATGCCCCGGTGTACCGTGGTATATGGTACACTACCTGGTCCAAGAGGTGGTAATGTTTTTTAGTACTACGACTACTTCTACTGAATCTGATCAACACGCTGAATCCTTAAAGAAGAAAAACAAAAGACATAGTGATCACCACCACCCAGGCAGGCAGCCAGTCACACATCGCATCGGTCAAGTGCTGCGCGGTCATAAAAAAGTTTGCCACTGCCACCTGAAGACGTGATGACACACAGCACAATTACATCCTTCCTACTTCCACAATTGCTGCCAGCCACTGCCAAGTAATTTTAATATCAAAAATAAAATATAGTAATATAATAATCTCAGCCCAGTTACTGTAAGTGAGCTGTAACCAGGCTAGCACACCACACACACACAAACAGTAAAGAAATGATATGAATTTTCAATTTAGTAGCATTTTTTTTCTGTGAAGTAATTGCAGCCAAATATAGGGGACGTGAGAAATATACAAAGAGTATTCTGTTTCTGGGTTTCAGGCATCTGCTAAGCCATTCCCTGTACAAAAAATAAAACAGTACAGTCCGGATCAGTTGCTGAGGGCAAAAACAGTGACAAGTAGTAATAGCAAGGACTGGAGTAAGGACACAAAGTGATAAACAGTAGTTGTGACTTGTGAGGACAAAATGTGATAGTAGTAGTAGTTGAAGACAGCAGTACTCTACCTTTCAGATCAGATAGTAGTACCAAATACCACCAAGTAAGTCTGTGACATGAAATGCAGTTGCTTGCTGTATTGGAACTCTGAACCTACTGATGTTATTTTTTTTTCTATTCTGTGCTGCTCATGTAATCATTCAAGTAATAGTGGCTTGGCCTATTCCGTCCTGAGCTGACTTGCTGCAATTAATTGCTACAGCATGTAGTAGATCCAATTCCCCGGTCCTATTCACTAAAGATTTTCGTCACATGCACAAATTCTTAAAAAGTGTTTTATGGACAGGGCCTGCTCAAAGCAGTCAGTGTATGTTTTATTGAGTTATCATATTTGAAATTAAAGTGAGGAATGCCGACTTTGAGAAATGAGGCGCTCAGCATTTTCTGGTGTCAAACAGCGGGGGAGCAGGTCGCTGTCGGCGACCAGAGAAAGGAGAGCGGAGAGCTGCGTGGAGCTGTGGCTGCAGTCGGCAGCGGGGTCGAGGTTGGTGATCAGAGGAAGGAGAGCTGAGCTGTTTGGAGCTGAACTAGCAAGGGGCACAGGTGGCAGTCTGGCGACTGAAGCAGGGACGGCCGGCCAACTGCAGACAGCGGTGTAGGATCAGGCCAATCAGGGAGAGAGGCACCAAGGTGGTAGGCTTTAAAAATAGCCAGCCAAACTGATATAAGGACTGAAAGTGGGAGCAAGGAGCTTCCTAAGCTAAGGAAATCACTGCGAGGAGCTGGTTTGCAGCAAAGGAACTGGGTCCTGCATTTCTCCACAGAGGATTTGGACTTCAACCTTGGTGGATATGGGAAATTGACACAGACACTAAGAAATCCTTCACAAAAGAGCTGAAATTGAGGTGAAATGAACTGGGTCGAGACTACTGACACTGGAGGTGCTGGGAACTTGATCTTGGACTACTGACGCTGGAGGTGCTGGGGATTTGGACTTGATTTGAGGTGAAATGAACTGGGTCGAGACTACTGACACTAGAGGAGCTGGGAACTTGAACTTGGACTACTGACGCTGGAGGTGCTGGGGATTTGGACTTGAACTTGGTGACTTGGACTTGAACATGGTGGCTATAGTTATTAATTCTTGATGCCTATGGTTTGCACATGCTTTATTATTTCTAAAAAGTCTTGACTGTGGGTTGGGGCTGAGGAGGGGGTGAGGGTCAGGGGCCCACAAAAAACAAAAAAAATAAGGGTGATTTTAGGACTGTATCTAAGTATCACAGAAGAAATGATAGGGCAGCACAGAGGGAGGGGCGCCCAAGGAAGGGGGATCTTTGGCAGGGTGGTGGGGTGCAGTGGCTGTGGAGCGGCTATGATCCTAAATTGGGCTTGGAGGATGGGGGGTTGTATGATGTGTAAGCAGCTCACTCAGCTGAGAGAGGAAGTGGCGGGGCTAAGGTGGGGGTTAAATGGGTGGGGAAGCTGGGAAAAGGGGGTAGAGAGACAGGGATGGTATGAGCCAAGGAAGGAGTGGGAAGGGCTGAGTGGATTCACTGGAGGATCAGACACACTGTTCCGGAAGTCATGGGCTTGGGATGGAGAGGATGGAAGGGGATCCAGAGGGGATAGACCAGAGGTGGTAACAGACAACAGCAAGTCCAGATTTGGGACAGGGACGCCAGAGACAGGAGTAAAGGAGTCAGTGGGAACTGACAGCAGGAAGTCTAGAGGCACAAAAATGATGCCTGTAGCTAGAGAAAAGGGGTCAGCCAGGGATCAGGAGGAATGGAAGACAGTAGGCTCAGGAAAAGGCAGACAGATGCCCACTATGAAGGACAATGCAGGCATAGGTGAAATGGGCCAGAGGATGGAAGTAACAAATAGTTTTGCTCTCCTAAGTATTCTAGTCAAGGACATTGGAGAGGAAGGGGTCTGGCAGGGGCCATCAGAGAAGGGGGTGCATAGCGGCTGGGGGATGTGGGGGGAAAGATCTTAGGTGCAGTGGAAGGGGGGAGGAGGGGGCAGGCACATCACATGCAGGAGAAGGGGTGGAGGACGGGACGGGCACTTTAGGAACACACCAAAAGGTGGCACTAGGGGAACTGTGGCATAAGAAAAGGGGCAGGAAGCACTGGAAGAGCTGGAGTTGAGCTCCTGGGAGGCTGAAAATGAACTGGAGGAAACCCTGCAGGGTAGGAGCTGCAGTAGGAGGCTGTGGCATGCGCCGGGCAGGGTGCAGGAGAGGGGAAATATGCGGACGGGGCAGGTGATAAGGAGGAAGACTTCCCCAAGTGGGGTACAGTGCTCAAAACCTTCTGCAAAGATGGGCAGGACAGGAACAGTTGGAGTGGGATCAAGCACAGTTGGCACAATCTTGCACAGTGATGCAGATGAGGGAAGGCCAGGAGCAGTTAGAGGGGGGGTCAGGTGAAATTGGATCATGCTTAAGCAGTGATGCAGGAGGGTCTGCAGGGATGAAGAAAGCTCAAGGAAGTACAAGGGATGAGAAGAGGTACAGGGGGAGTCTGATGAAGGCTAAAGGGAGAGGGTGAAGAGGACAGATGCTGTGTGTGGGTAAAAATCAGGATAGGCTAGGTGATGGGGAACAAAAGATGAGCAGGGGCAGAAACCAAGTCAGGACAGAACATGAGGGGGAGTCCAAAGGGAGGCAAACCCCGTGACACAAAGCTAGAGGCCAAAAGGACACCCAGGAAGTAGGGGGCAGTAGAGTGGCACTCTTGGGGGACTCAATAATTAAGGGGCTAAAATGGGAAAGGAAGGGAACAAAAAACAATACAGTATGGGTACAGTGCATGCCAGGGATGATGGCGCTGGAGGTGAGGCATCATATTCCTTCCTGGGATAAACAGCAGGATGAAAGGACACATCTGGTGTTTCACCTGGGCACAAATGACTTGGAAGGGAACAGTCTGATGGAGGTACAGGCAAGGTTTGAGGAACTCTCTAGGTTTTGTAGGACCAACACTGTTTTTCCTTCCATTTCCTTCTCTGAGGTGTTGCCAGTACCAAGAGCAACCACACCCAGAAAGGAGAAGATAACGGCATTCAACAATTGGCTACAAGGTTGGTGCAGGTGGATGGGGTTTGGCTGGATAGGTGACTGGGACTCTACATGGGAGAAGGAAGGGCTGTATGCCCAAGAAAGGCTGCACCTGAGCTCTTCAGGGGCAGCTGCACTAAAGAGTAAACTGGGGGACTTCATGGCAAGGAAGTTCAATTTAAACTAAATAAGGGGGCATGGCTAAGGACAGGGCCAGCCTTACGTGAGGCAGAGCAGAGAGGCTATCAGCCTCCCCCCAAGTCACAACACTCATCAAGGGAACACTTAGCATCAGGGAAGGACAGAATTGGGCTACATGTTGGAGGGCTTTGGTTGCAAATGCCAGGAGCCTGGGGAACAAAATGGGAGAACTGGTGGCCACAATGATGGAAGAGAACCTAGACATTGTAGCAGTGAGTGAGACTTGGTGAAATCAACACTACGCCTGGGAGACAGTGATCCCAGGGTATTGGTTGTTTAGGAAAGATTGGGAAGGGAGGGGGAGGGGTGGCATTATATATCAGGGAAGGGGTTGGGGCCATGGAAGGGCAGGATGAGGAGGGGGAAACAGAGATAATGTGGGTCACCCTAGACAGGGGATGGGGAAAACCTGCGTGTTGGGGTATTCTGTAGGCCTCCTATGCAGGGGGAGGAAGGGGATAGACACTTTGTAGAATCAGTAGCGAGGATGGCACAGAAAGGGGAAATTGTGCTAGTTGGGGACTTAAACCTTCCGGACATCAACTGGGAGGCACAGACAGCAATCTCCGCAAGGAGCAGGGGCATCTTAGAGGCTCTTCGGGGCACATTCCTGCAACAAAGGGTCAGTGAGCCCACTAGGGGTGTAAACCTATTGAATGTGGTCCTCACAAATGGGGACAGTGTAGAGGAGGTGGAGTTAGGGGAAGAGCTTGGCACCAGTGACCACAGGCCTGTCAGGTTCAGGGTGAGAGCGGGCAGGGAGAGGGTTAGGACAAGAACCAAGATAATGGACTTCAGAAAGGCTGACTTTCATGGAATGAGGAAGTAGTTGGGGAAGAAATGTTGAGGATAGGGGATGTGCAGGGGGTGGAGTAACTATGGGCAGCCATCAAGAGAGGGGTATTTAAAGCCATGGACACGTGTGAGAAGGGTAAGAAAGAATAGAAGACAGAAAAGACCTCTATGGTTCACTAGAGAGGTGGCGTTAGGGGTCAAGGAGAAGACTAGAGCATTCAACAGGTACAGGAGGACACAAAAGGATGAGGACAGGGAAACCTACAGGGAAAAAAGAAAGGAGGCTTAGCCAAAGATAAGGAGGGCAAAGGAGGCCACTGAGGAGAGGATAGCGAAGCAGGCAAGGAGGGGGGACAAAACCTTCTTTAGGTACGTTGGAGAAAGGAGGAGGGCACAGCATGGGATTGGAAGGATAAGGGGGGAAGTGGAACAATACTGGAAGGGGACTTCAAAAAAGCAGAGGCATTTAACAGCTATTTCACCTCAATCTTCACGGAGGAAAGGGAGGGTAGGGAACCAGAATGGGGTGGGGCGGATGACAGCCACAGGCAGGTGGCTGTGGCAGAATTTACTGCTGAAGGAGTAAGGAAAGAGCTGGGTAGACTTAGGGTAGACAAGGCAGTGGGGCCTGATGGAATACACCCAAGGGTTCTCAAGGAGGTGAAGGATGAACTGGGGCCACATCTAGCAAGGCTGTTTAACTTGTCCTTGGTCACAGGGGTGATGCCAATGGACTGGAAGAGGGCAGAGGTGGTCGCACTACATAAGCGGGGGCAGAAGGATGAGGTCAAAAACTACCATCCTATTAGTCTTACCTCGGTGGTGGGGAAGGTAATGGAAACACTACTTAAGATCAGCTTGATAGAATACTTGGAGATGAATGGCATGCAGGATGACAGGCAGCATGGCTTCACCAAGGGAAGGTCCTGTCAGACTAACCTGATGGAGTTTTTCGATGGGGTGACACAGATAGTGGACCAGGGAGGAGCAGCGGACGTGGCCTATCTGGATTTCAATAAGGCCTTCGACACCATTCCGCATGGTGGAATGGTACACAAGCTGGACAGACTAGGGGTGGAAAACAGGATCACCAGGTGGGTGGAAAACTGGTTGAAGGGAAGGAGTCAGACAGTGGTGGTAAATGAGACACATTCCAGGGAATGGGCGGTGACAAGTGGGGTGCCACAGGGGTCAGTGCTAGGACCAATACTCTTTAACATCTATGTTAGTGACCTAGCGGAGGATCTGGAGGGACGGGTGTGCCTGTTCGCAGATGATACAAAGGTCTGCAATAGGGTGGATTCACCTAGTGGGGTGCAAGCCATGAGACGGGACCTAGAGAGGCTGGGGAGGTGGTCTGACACCTGGAAATTGAAGTTTAATACACAAAAGTGCTCGCTGATGCACCTGGGGAGGAAGAATAGGAGGGAAACTTACTCCCTTGGGGGGTTGGTGATTAAGGAGAAGGAAACAGAAAGGGACCTGGGGATTATGGTATCACGTGACCTCAAGGTGGGCAGCCAGTGTAGCAGGGTGGTGGGAAAGGCAAATGGAATGTTGGCCTGTATTGCGAGGGGTTTTAATAGCAGGAAGAAGGAGGTGCTAATGCCATTATACAGAACCATGGCCAGGCCGCATCTGGAGTATGGGGTGCAGTTCTGGAGGCCTCACCTATGAAGAGATGTTGAGCTGATGGAGAGGGTGCAGAGAAGGGCAACCAAAATGGTACGAGGGATGCAGAATGTACCCTATGAGAGAAGATTGAGAGGGCTGAATTTGTACTCTCTGGAGTCTAGGAGGGAGGGGGGCACATGATTGAGACCTTTAAGTACCTGAAGGGAATAAATAAGGTTGAGTGTAACAGCTTGTTCAAATTGAAGAAGGGAGTGAACACGAGGGGACATAGCCTAAAACTGGAAGGTGGGCAATACAGAGGTAATGTCAGGGGGCAGTTTTTCACAGAGAGGGTGGTGGAGGCCTGGAACAAGCTGCCGGAGGAGGTAGTGGCAGCTGAAATGGTGGAAGGGTTCAAGAGGGCTTGGGATAGATTTAAGGGGTTGGGAAAAGAGGGTGGAGGCATAACAGAAGGGGGAAGGTAGGGTGTTGGGCAGACTAGATGGGCTGAGGTGCCTTTCTCTGCCATCACATTTCTGTGTATTTGTGTAGGATCGTGTGTCAGTAATGACATTACCAGCTGAACTAAACAATCGTTCTGAACAGACGCTAGTTGGAAGGCAATTTCATGTACTTCATTGAAATGTTTACTAAAGCAGGCCACATATTTTGTTTGGATTTCCAGTATTGCAAAGGATCAACATTCCAGCTGATATTGGGCTCTGCCAGGTAATTTCAACAATGGTCTGTGCTGAAACTGTGTTACAAGAGGCAGATGAAGAAGATGTTACAATTACTACATCTAAGTGATTCCATAGACATGAAGCTGAACCAAGTGAGGGAAGTGAGTGGGCAGACTGGGTGGGCCATAGGCCCTTATCTGCGACACTGTCTATGTATCTATATATCTATGTGATTGTGGGACAGTGCTGTTTGACTGGTGGTGAAGAAGAAGATTTGGCTGCATTGGCTGAGTAGGAAGAAGGAGAAAATGCCGCAACAGTAGAGGATGGGCCACCCGATGCTGTGCTGTGTTGTGAAGAAGATTTTGAATGTGGTGCTGCTGTTGCACTCTGTTCCATGACAGCATGCACGTAGTCAATTAAGAACATACGAACATACAAAATTTGCCAGCAGATAAAGACCTAGTGGTCTATCAAGTCTGCTCAAATGTGCAGCTAGCACCCCTTATTCTGTAGCTGCCCTTCCTCCCACCCATCCCTCCTTGACCCTTCCCTTGCCCTGTCCCAACCCCTTTGAAGCAGTCCACTGTTCTACTGGATACTACTTCTGCTGGTAATGTATTCCACCCAGCTACGACCCTCTCTGTAAAAAAGTGTCTCCTCATCTCCCTCCTGAACCTTCCTCCCTCTAGTCTCATATCCTGGCCCCAGGTGTCCCTCCCCTCCCTTACTTTGAACAGCCCCTCCATACCTGTCTTGTTTATTCCTTTCATGTACTTGAAGGTTTTAATCATATCCCCCTGTCCCTCCTCTCCTCCAACGAGTACATGTTCAACTCCTTCAACCTCCTCTCGTATGATAAGTCCCCCAGCCCCATGATCACCTTTGTCACCCTGCACTGCACCCCTTCCAGTAACTTAATGTCCCTCTTCAGATACAGGCACTAGTACTGCACGCAGTACTCCAGGTGCGGTTTAGCTAATGATCTATACAGTGGCAGAATCACCTCCCCCCTCCTCGAGGATATTCCCCTTGCAATGCAATGCAACCCAGCATTTTGTTGGCCTTTGCAGCTGCCTTCCTTCTTTACTTAGAATTGTTTTCGGGCTGTTGAAAATTTAAAACCTAGTTTGGGTGTGCTTGTAGTGGTGCTGTTTTCCTTCGCTGTCTTTACTTGCTGCAAATTTTGTCTTGTCTTGTCTGTCTTGCCCTGTAGTTTGGGGGAGGGTGCTAATCGTCTGACCTCTGACCTCAGCTACGTGATAACCGGAGGTGGGGCTAAGTCAGATTTGAGGTAGCAAGTTGATTTTTGGCTTCTCAGAAGAGGCCAGAAGGGGAAGGATCCCAATTCATTTCAGTGCAGTGCAGTAACTGCTCATTGATGTGTTTGTTTTAAACCTAGATGTGTGGACTTTTAGTGGTACTGTTATTTCTTTACTGTCTTTACTCAGAATTGTTTTGGGCTCTTGAAAATTTAAAACCTAGTTTGGTGTGCTTGTAGTGGTGCTGTTTTACTTTGCTGTCATTACTTGCTGCAAATTTGTCCTGTTAAATCTGATTGACAGGAGCCAAGCACAGGGAATAGCAGGGATTATGGAGTAGGAGGGGCATATGGGGGAGAAAGCCCACCCTCGGCACAGCAAGTGTTTTGACTCATTTTTTTGGGGGGTTTCCTTCTTTAAAAAAGTATCTGAGGATTGGTGGCAGGATTTTCAGGACAGTAAATTAATAAAGTGGGAACTACAAGGAGAGCTTCAGTAACAGAAGTACTGGAACAGTAGTATAAGGGCAGTATAATGTGGTGGCAAGTACTGCAATGCAGTGGATGCGGGGCAGCCATATTCAAGCAGACCTTCTGGACGCTGAGGTGCTGCCCTATCTGCAGGCATCTCTCTGGACTGCGGGATGAGGTAGCCAGACTCAGATCAGAATGAAACTGGGTCAGGAGGATCTTCACTCCTATCTAGAGACTACCCAGTCCAACGCCACTGCCTCAAAGGATGCCAAGAATGGGGAGCACTTGGATGACGGTGGGTTCAGGGAGGGTTAGAGTGCTCAGGCAGAGGCGCATCCCAAATCCTATTCCACTCCAGAACTCATATGTTGCACTGGCAAACATAGACAACCAAACAGTGGTACCCAGAGATGTGTAAGAGAAGGATGTGGAGGTCAACCAAGGAAGTGATCTCAGTGGGGAGAGCAGTGGACCCCAGAAGAGGAGGAAGTAAATTATCCACCTAGGTACTAATGACCTGGCAAATGGGGAGCCCAAGGAAGTTCAGGAAGAGTTTAGGAAATTGGGGAGTGATCTCAAGCAAGTAGCTACTTCTGTCACCTTCTCGGAAATACTACCTGTGAGAGACATGGGAGAATGTAGGGGCGCACACACCAGGAACTTTAACTCATGGTTGAAGAACTGGTGCTGTGAGGAAGGGTTTGGATTCATTGGCAAATGGGGACCCAACTGGAGGGATGGGGACTTGTTCAAGCCTGACGGCCTGCATCCATCGAGGAGGGGAATCCAAGCACTCAATGATAAGATTAAATGCTACATGGACAAGCATTTAAACTAGCCAAGGGGGGTGGCAGGCCGGCAAGGAGGGTACTTAATTGTCCACCCCCACAGCTAGCAGTGGAACCAGTGAACAGGAGAAGTGGCTATCTCTACAAAGCAGTATGCAAAAGATGGAGATAAGCACCCAAGGGATGGATAGGAAGAAATGGGTCAAAATTCAACAGAAGGGCAGGCAGCAGGTAGAACCAGTGATAAAGGACAACCAAGGATGGGGCTGGAGTAGAACAGCTAAACAGTCCAGGGAGTTCAAATCGTGGAAAGCCATGTGTGCCAATGCCAGGAGCCTTAGCAACAAGATGGAGGATCTGCAGGCTGCCATGGTGCAGTCAGACCTGGACATTGTGGCCATCAAAGAAACCTGGTGTAATGATAACCATGACTGGGAGATGGCCATACCTGGCTACAACATATTCACAAGAGACTTGGCAGGCAGGAAGGGAGGAGGAGTGGCACTTTATATGAAAGATGGCATAAAGGCCACAGAGATCCAGGAGGAACAAAATGGGGGAGAGATACTGCGGGTTAAGCTGAAAAGGGAAATGGGGTCAGCCATCTGCACAGGGGTAGTCTACAGACCACCAGCCCAGGAGGAAGAAACAGATAGGGAGCTGATGCTAGTCATCCAAAGGATGGCAAACAAGGGTGAGGTGGTGCTGGTTGGAGACTTCAGTATTCCAGATGTGGACTGGAGCCTCCCAGCAGCAGCATCAACCAGGGGCAGATTTATCCTGGACTCCCTTCAAGGTGCCTTCCTCAAGCAACTGGTCATGGAACCAACTCGGCAGAAGGCAATACTGGACCTCGTACTAACAAACGGGGACAGTGTGATGGGGATAACAGTGGGGGAGCACCTGGGGAACAGTGACCACTGGGTGGTTTGAAATCACAGAAGGAGCAGAACCAAACTACACAAAAACACATATCCTGGATTTTAGGGGGACAGACTTTGGGGAGATGGGCAGATGCTTGAAAGAAGCATTAATGGGAATGGGGAGGGAATCAGAGGTTGAGGAACAGTGAGTTATATTTAAAACAGGGATTACAAGAGCAACATAATTATGCATTAAGCAGGTTAACAAGGGGAAAAGGAAGAGGAGGCCATTATGGTTTTCCAAGGAGGTAGCGGAGAAAGTGAAAGCCAAAAAAGATTGATTTCAGGCAATGCAAAAAGACACAGGCAGAAGAGGATAGGGAGAAGTACCAAGAGATGCAAAGGGAGGCAGGAAGGTCAGTAAGGGAAGCCAAAGCTCAGACAGAAGAGCACATTGCAAAATCAGTGGGTAGAGGGAACAAAACCTTTTACAAGTACATATGTGAAAAAAGAAAGGCAAAGGGAGGGATAGTGAGACTGAAGGGGGAGGATGGGGGCCGCATGGAGGATGACAACAGTAAAGCTGACATACTGAATAGATATTTCTGCTCAGTGTTTACTGAGGAAGATGAGGGTAATGGGCCTGAAAGGAGTACAAGAGGTGGGAATGGCGCAGAAATGGACACAAGCCCCCTTTACGCAGTAAAGGGTCCTGAAGGAACTGGAAGGAATAAGAGCCGATAAAGCAATGGGGCCAGATGGGGTGCATCCCAGGGCCCTAAAGGAACTAAGAGAAGTGGTGGCTGAACCTCTGGCAATCCTGTTTAGCCAATCACTGGAAACAGGGGAGGTATCCAAAGACTGAAGGATAGCAGATGTAGTCCCCTTATACAATAGTGGGAACAAAGAGGAAGCGGGGAACTACAGACCAGTCAGCCTGACCTCGGTAGTGGGGAAGATCATGGAAGCACTACTGAAGGAGAGATTGGTAGAACATCTGGTTGCCAAATGGCTACAGGACCCAAGGCAGCATGGTTTCACCAGGGGGAGGTCACGCCAGACCAACCTCATTTAATTTTTCGACTGAGTGACAAGGGAGGTGGATCAGGGAGGGCAGTGGACATGGCCTATCTGGACTTCAGCATGACCTTTGACACTGTGCCACATAGAAGGCTATTAAACAAACTGGGGAGTATGGGTGTGGGCAGGACAGTAGTGCGGTGGGTAGGTAATTGGCTGGGCGGCAGGACACAGAGGTGGTGGTAAATGGGTGTCACTCCACAGAGGGAAGAGTGGTCAGTGGGGTACCACAGGGATCAGTGCTGGAACCAGTCCTATTCAATGTCTTCATCAACGACATTGTGCAGGACCTAGAAAGCAGAATTTCCCTGTTTGCTGATGACACGACGCTCTGTAACAGAGTGGACATGCCAGAGGGTGTAGACAGAATGAGGAGGGGCCTGCAGAAGCTTGAAGAATGGTCAAGGGTTTGGCAGTTGAAATTCAGTGCAGAGAAGTGCAAGATAATGCATATGGAGCACAAAAACCCTGGAACAACACATCAGTTCGGGGGTGAGGGTATAGCATGCACCAAGCAGGAAAGGGACCTTGGGGTTATCATCTTTGATGACCTTAAAATAGGGGAAAAAGGGTGACAAGGCAGCAGGTAAAGCAAATAGGATGCTGGGATGCATAGGCAGGGGCATCACCAGCAGGAAAAGGGAGGTCATAATTCCACTTTACAAGACACTAGTGAGGCCCCACCTGGAGTACAGTGTACAGTTCTGGAGACCTTACCTACTTAAGGACATAGGATAGAGAAGGTTCAGAGGAGGGCAGCAAAGATGGTACAGGGATTGCATCACAAGTTCTATGAGGACAGACTGAAGGACTTGAAAATGTACTCCCTGAAGGAGAGGAGGGAGAGCAGGGATATGATAGAGACATACATGTACCTTACAGGGAGGAACAGGGTGCAAGAATACACTATTTTCCAGTGAAAAAGATGTTTCAGGACTAGAAGGCATGGGATGAAGTTGGAGGGAGGGCGAGTCAGAGGAAACGTGAGGAAGACTTTCTTCACAGAAAGGGTGGTGGACAAGTGGAACACCTTGCCACAGGAAGTGGTGGGGGCTAAAACAATCACAGAATTTAAGAACGCATTGGATAGATATAAGGGAATTCTGGAGGTCAGGGGTAAGGGGCAACAGACTTCTAGAAAAACGTAAAGTGGATTTACAAGCTTAAATAGGCAGACTGGGTGGGCCATAGGCCCTCATCTGCTGACAGTGTCTATGTATCTACATTGTGCCAAGTTGTTCATTGACCCTGTAATGAGCACCCCAAGATCCTTCTCCTCCTCTGTCTCGGCTAGCTGCACTGTACCCCCAGCTGGTAATTCCTCCTTGGGTTTTTCACCCCAAATTGCAGCATCTTGCACTTTTTGGCATTGAACCCCAGTTTCCAGGTGTCCAACCAGGTTTCTAGCTTTGCCAGATCATCCTGCAACCCCTACCATCCCCCTAGGTTGACCACCACCACTCCCATTTTGGTGTAGTCAGCAAATTGACTGGTCTTGCTCTTCACACCCAGTGATATGTCTGTAATGAATATCCCAAACAACAATGGTCCCAACACCGAGCCCTGCGGAACACCACCCATCACTACCCTTGGGGATGAGTGCTCCCCACCCAGCACCACCCTCTGTTGCCTTCCCTGAAGCCGGTTCCCTACCTATCTCACCAGCTTTGCACCCTCCTCTGTGCCTTCTAACTTACTTCTTAATTATTTCTTATTTATCTTGAAACAAGTGTCATCATCACTCAATAGTTGTATGGTGGGTCCAAGATTGTTGCTTTAATTTAGAACTCAGAATGAAGCATTTTTCATAGTTTGTCATCTTCTTCAACTTTTTTGATCATACGTCTTGTTAGATCTTGTATTCTGGGAGGCAACCTACATGTGTTAGCAGCACCACTGGCAGTCTGTGTGATCATGGAACTGTCTTGCTTCTCTAATGTTTCCCTAATCAGATTCAATCTGAATTTTAAACATTTTATTAGGGTTTTATTTACCTGGCTGAGAGTTGCTGTGTTTGCACTAACCTCCCTGGTGATTTCCTCAAATGGCTGGAGCAGGAAACCTCGAAACTCCAGCATTTATTGTCCAAGGTGTATTGCCTGACAGCTTTCTTTTGTTCCAGCAACCTTTGGAACATATAAAAGGTTGAATTCTATCGAGTACAAATGTGTTGGATCAGTCTGTGCAAAGGTAAACTGTGCTCCTGCTATATTTTTTCAAACAAGAAACGGGTTTTGCTAGAGTGACTGAAATGAGTGCATATTCTTTTAGCAGTGCTAATGACAGCCTTAAGCTCCTTCTCGTCATCGAGAAAACCATGAACTATTAAATTTAAACAATGTGCAAAGCAGCAGATGTGAACAAAGCCCCCCCCCCGGCCTTCCTTATGTGGGACCCATTATCTGCACCTGTAAAGCCAACTAACAGTCCCTGTGAAGTGAGCCATTGCTGTATTGGTTTTTGGAGCTCTTCATTGATGTTGTATGGGTTATGTTCAGATGGAAAACATTCTTAGAATAGCAAACTGCAATGCTTCACTGTCCCCAGTACCACGTGAATTATCGAAACATGCCCAATGTGCCGTGACAGACATGAACGGTTCCAGCTGACAGCTTGTCTAGATATCTGTTGTGAGACGCATCACCCTCCCAACAGCATTGCACAAGATGCATCTTAATTTTTTACATACATCGTTAAGATCTGGAATCCCTGTTATCGAGAAGCATTTCTGCTATGGTATACTATATCAAGGTTTGAAGTACTCAAGCAGCTGCCTGAATCCTATATGTTCAACCATGTTATATGGTAGCAAATCAACAGCTATCATTTCTGAAATGTTTTTGGTTATTGTAACAGCGACAGGGTGAGTTGAGGCATATTTGGCTTTATGCTCAAATCTGTCTGAGATGGTAAGCTGTCTACTTGTAGGAGGAGGGCTTTTGAACACATGGTCACTTTCAGTAACAGTCGGAGGAGTCCTTTGAATGGCAGGAAGTGGTGGTGGAGGTGTTTCAGTAGTGCTGCGGGGGCTGCCACTACTTCCATCTATGGGAGTTACCCCTGAGTGTAGTGAGCTATCACTGTCACTTTCTCTTCGAGACTCACAACTGGAGTTCTCGGTAATGTTATGACATCTGTCTTGGTGCCTTTTCTGTGCTGAAGTTCCCAGTGCTCCTTTCTTTTTACCCCTGCTGATTGATGTTTACAAATAGCACATGTTGCTACCAACTCATTGAAAGCACTAATGGAGAAGTATGATCAAACAAAAGATGATATTTTTTTTAGTTTTTTTCCCAGGAAGGCACGGCACCTTGGTCATCTTTTCAGGGCCCCACCCCGGATTTTTCTTAGGACTGTTCCTCTTCTGGTTTATTCCCACTGCCCCCTCCACAACCAAAACATTTTTGCCTGTTTCTTCCTCATCTCCAATTTCCATCCCCTCCAGTAAGCCTTGTACTGCCTGATCATTCTCTTCATCTTTATTATTACCCTCATCGGGTTCAACCTAATTGGATGAGGGTGAGGGACTGGCAAAAACATAGCATGCAATTGTTCCATATTGTTGAGTGCCTCTGGGGGTGATATCCACCAAGCCTTTGGTTTTTTGAACTACATAGTTTTTTTTTTTTTTACTTGGGACTGATGATGCTCCGAGACATTCACCTTTTTTGGATTCAAGCATTCGCTTGGAAGACAAAACCTTAGACATGAAAACTCACTTTTTGGGGTTTGATTTTGTTTTCCCTTTTCAGGCGGACTGATGTCTTTTGCAGTGCCACTGCCTACCTGAGAAACAGAATGCAGCTTAACAACACTTTGATCCATCTTTTCCTAGTATTCTAACCTGTAAAAAAAGATCCCTCTAACTAATGTGATATCCTTCTGATGACTCCCACCCACAGGGTTGCTTTTAGAAGTCCACCCCATCAGGCAGCAGGTGCAAAGGTATTTAGGGCATCTTTTGGTTGCTTGACTGTATGAGGAACTGGAAGCACTGGTGACCTTGCTTCCGATTTTCTGAGCATAAAGCTCGAGACCCACGCAAGCGGGGACATTACAACACTCTTGGGATGCCCTAGTGGGGGTATATCCTGCTTGGCAGTTGTTTATTTATTTGACTATTGGGATACTATGAGCACATCTCTGGAGAGAGGGGATTGTTGATAAGCCGTTGCTTAGAAACAAGGGGAGGCACGCTCTAGGCCTCTGAGGACGCGCACTGTCCACTGAAGCATTGTGGGACTGTGGAGGTCATCCTGCTCCACAGCCCTCCTCATCACCAGCATCTGGGTTAAACCCAGTTGTTTTTAGAGCCTGAAGCAAGGGTAGTGCTTCAGGGTTGCTTTTAGAAGTCCACCACATGAGGTGGGAGGTACAAAGGTATTTAGAGCATCTTTTGGTTGCTTGACTGTACAAGGAACTGGAAGCACTGGTGACCTTACTATCGGTTCTCCGAGCATAAAGCTCGAGCCCCATGCGAGCAGGGGTGAGCGGGAGTGGGGTGAGCATGCATCTGCATGCGTGGAGACACGTGCAGAGACACGAGCGTTCAGCGCATGTTGGCTGTGTCAGCTGAGGAAAGCTGAGGAACTGGGCTACCTTCTTACAAGGTAAGACTTACAGTAGCATAGCTTGGGAGGAGATACAACTGGGGGCCATAGTTAAGATGGCAAGTCCACATCACATAACAGAAGGGTCTAGTACCATCTACTGCAGGAAGTGTTCCATGTTTACAGTGGGGGGTTTAGGTACCTGATTTTGAATGCAATAAATGTGTTTAATTGAGGTGTTACAGGCAGAAATAGTGTCACTTCAGCAGAGAGTTCAGCTCCAGAATATCTGCATACTTGAACAGTTCATCGACGCAGCAGCACAAAACCATCAAACTACTAAACCACATTTACAGGGGTCAGATGAGCTCGTTAACCTGGATAGTACTGCTCAAGTTAATATTACGGGGGAGACAAGAAATTGGACGATTGGTGTAATGCGCAGAAAACCATTAAGAAGGGGAGGTGGAATATTGGGGGAACATCCAATTTATTCATTTGTAACAGGTTTAGAGCCCTACCAGAGGACGAGGCCTAGTTTAGTGAGGTACAGAATAATGGGCAGGGGGAGTAACTACCTACTATAGGAGGTGGCACATACGCACAGAAAACAGCTAACAAGGTCAGTCAGGAGGGGGGTAAAAAAGCACCACAAGCAGAAAATGCACCGCTGGATGTTTTGGTGGTCGGGGACTCCCATGTTGCATTATACTGATAACACATTATGTAAAATGTAGCAGGTACCAACAGTCAGTGTACCCCTGGGGCGGGATCAGGGATATCAGCAGCTCTCCGGTTTGTTAAGTAATAGAGTAAGGCCAGTCACAGAATTACATGCAGAGATCAACGACGTGGGTAAACGGAGCACTTTAGACATCCAGACAGATTATGAGTATGTAGAGAAAACCTTAAAAGAAAAAGGATGTAATCTATTAATCTCAGAGAGTCTAGCAGTCCCTAGAGCAAATACCATAAAAAACAGAGATATTTGTCGGTTAAATGGATGGTTGAAAAGACGGTGCCAGAAAGAGGGACATGCAATGATTCATCATTGGGACAGTTTCTAAGATTCCGAAATGTTTGCACAAGATGGGCTTCATCTAAACAGTAAGGGTAAGAGATTGTTAGCCCATAAGTAAACCATGCAATTGAGGGGGCATTTAAACTTCACAATGGGGGGAGGGACAAGGGGGAAGCACACAGTATAGCGGGAGCCTCCAGACCAAGGGGGATTTCTGCAGGACTCAAAGCAGAAAAACAAAATGGAATTGCTTACTGCAGAACTCCAGGAGCCTGATTAAAAAATTTGAGCCACTCCTATATACCCTGTATGAGAATGAAATACAGATATGCGCCATCACAGAAACTTGGTGAAATAGTAATGACAACTGGGACAAGCATATCCCTGGCTACACCTTGTATCACAGAGACAGGTTAGATGCGAGAGGATGGGGGGTGGGGTGGCCCTGTATGTAGCAGATGATATTATTTCTGAACAGTCTGTCACTCCAAATTGGAGAACCTCTGAGTTAATTTGGATCAAAATGTCCCCACCTCAAAACACTAAAATCAATATTGGAGTAGTATTTAGACCACCTACAAGCTCCCATCAGGAGGATGCAGAAATTTTGGATTTAATTAAAAAAAACTACCTGAGGCTGATAATGTAATATGACTAGGAGATTTCAATCTCCCAGTTATGGACTGGGAAAATTTGAGGGCTAAAACATCTACAGAGTCATGTTTCACGGAAACATTTAATCTGATGGGAATGGAGCAGTTTGTAGTGGAGAGCACCAGGGAAAACCATGTATTGGACTTGGTTCTGAGTAATATGATCAATGATATACAGGAATGTAAGGTTCTAGAGCCTTTGGGCTCAAAGAAAAAAAATGCTTACCATAGTACTGTTGTTTCTTCTAATTAAATTTTGCTGTATTCTGACTGTATGCAGTTAGCCCCTGCACTTAAACTGCTTTGGAGAGGAAAGGGTTAACTCTATGCAGAAGCATAGAACGTTGAGCTTGAGCTCGGTTTTCAAACCTCTGTCCCTGGTACATTCTAATGTAACCATCAGATTCTTACGAGCACTATACCAACTAATAGCTACAGAAATTGTTTTAAAATTTTGCCATAGGCCACAAATACTTGGGTCCAGAAAGACTGGTGTCGAGAACCCAAGAAGAACCTTATGTAGACAGTGATACTAACAACAACAGTAAACAACTCATAAAATATCCAACCTAGTCAGGATAGGTGAAAAAAAAAAGGGGTACACCTCTGGGGTGCAACACTACCTGCCAACCCACATCCCAAAAAACTAGGTTCTGAGAGGGGAGGCAGGGAGGGAGGTCAGAATACAGCAAGACTCCATTAGAAGAAACATGAAGTCTTGCTGTATTCTGACTATATGCAGACCACCAAGCAGTTCCCCCCTGGAGTGGGGGATACAGAATCTACTTAGGGAACAGACTCTGCAGCACTGCTGTGCCATACCTAGCATCACTTCTAGACTGGGCGTCCAGCGTGTAATGCTTGGAGAATGTGTGAACAGTTTTCCAGGTGGCTGATTTACAGATTTCTGATAGAGGAATATCCCTAGCAGCTGCCAAGAATGCAGCTGTATCCCTAGTCGAATGTGCCCTCAGGCCTGAGGGAGGCTCTTTTCCCAGTTTTGTGTAATAAAACTGAATGCAAGAAACAATCCAGCTGACAATAGATCTTTTAGTGGCAGGTTTATCTTTTCCCACTTCACCATAAGTGAGAAACAACTGAGTACACTCCTTCCTGTGGCCCTTAGTATGCTCTATATAATAGTCAAGTGCCCTTTTCACATCCAGACTGTGCAATCTTCGTTCACATGAAGAAGAATGGTCAATGAAAAACATAGGTAAAGACATAGATTGGTTAAGATAAAAATCTGAAGCCACTTTTGGAAGAAATTTTCTATTTGTTCTAAGGACCACCTTATCCTTGTGAAAGGAAATAAAATCAGGTTCCACTGACAAGGCCTGTAATTCACTGATCCTTCTGGCAGAAGTAATGGCTCCCAGGAACACAGTCTTCCAAGTCAAGTACTTTAGCTCAGCTGAAGATAAAGGTTCAAAGGGGGGCTGCATAAGCTATGCAACACAGATATTCAGGTCTCAAGCAAGAGTAGGCTCCCTAAAGGGAGGATTGAGATGAACCATACCTTTGAAAAACTTACTGAACACAGGGTGAGAAGCCAGGGAGGGAATCTAATCTGCTGAGAGAAAAGCAGACAGAGCTGCCAAATGAACTTTAAGAGTAGCAGGCCTGAGGCCCAAGGTATTCAGATGAACCAGATAGTACAGGGAAATAGCAATGCCTGCACTGTCTGGCTGAATATCCCTCTGAGTACACCAAATAGTGAATCTTTTCCATTTGGAGTTGTAAGTCTTTCTAGTAGAAGGTTTGTTAGAAACTTTGAGAATATCCATAACATCCTGAGAAAGGTGTAACCTTGCATATTCTAACTCTTCAAGAGCCAAGCTTTGAGTCTGAGGGACTGGAGATTGGGGTACCAAATCCTCTCCTAAGAGGAAGTAAGGAGGTTGTGCCTCCTGGATAGAAACAGAGGAAGTGTTACTGAAAGAGACAACAGTAATGAATACCATGGTTGTCTGGCCCAGACCGGAGCCACCAGAATCACTGTGCAGGGCTGAGACCTGATTTTGATCAGAGCTCTGAAAATCAGAGTAAAGGGAGGAAAGACATAAAGGAACCTGCCTGTCCAAGTCAACAGAAGAGCATCTAGGGGAACAGACCTCAGGACTGGAGGTCTGCAATAGAACAGGGGAAGTTGGCGACTGTCTAGGGCTGCAAAAGATCTATCTCTGGAGTGCCCCATCTGTTTAAAATGATCTGAAGAACATGATGCTTCAGAGACCACTTGTGGTGACCTTGTGAAACTTGCTTAGAGCATCTGCCAGCACACTATCCTTCTAGAAGACGACTGCTGTCAGGGAAGTCTAGAGAAGTGTAGACCATACTTCATGGTTCCATACACAAGGCCATGGACCGAGAGCTCTGTTTGTTTATGTACCACATGGTGGTGTTGTTGTCTGTCCTGACTTGCACCACTTTCCCCTGTACTGACTCCAAAAATGGCTGAAGAGCTAGAAATACAGCTCTGAGCTCCAGCAGATTGATATGAAGAAAGGACTCCTGTTGAAACCAAGTGCCTTGTGCAGTAAGGTCTCCCAGATGGTCTCCCCAACCTAAGAGAGAATCATCTGTGGTGAGAACTACTGAGTGTGTCTGATGCAGAAAGGGAACACCCGGTCGGAGATTGTCCTTCTCCAGCCACCATTGGAGAGCCTGGGCCAGAGTCTGAGACACTGGAACTAGCCTGGAGAGAGGATCATTCCTCTGAGACCAGAAGGACCTGAGGTGAAACTGAATGTCCCTCATCTGAAACTTGGCTCCTAGGACCACTGCAGTGGAAGCTGCCATGTAGCCTGGAAGTTAAAGAAAGTGTCTGGCTGGACGAGAAACCAAAGGTTTGAAAGAGGAAGCCAGATCTGTAAGAGCCTTTGCCCTTGAGTGAGGCAGAAAAGCCTTTGCCTGAATGGTATCCAGCTCTACTCCTATAAAAGTGAGAAGCTGAACAGGTTCTAGAACTGATTTGGCCAGACTGAGGAGAAATCCTAGAGAACTCAGAAGCCTCTGGCTAACAGCCAGAGCTGACATGACTTGGTCTGGTGACTGGCCTACAATGAACCAGTCATCTAGGTTAGGAAACACTGAGGTACCCTGCCTTCTGAGGAAGGCTACCACAACTGCCAGGCATTTTGTAAACACCCTGGGTACAGATGTCAGGCCAAAGGGCATTGCTCTGAACTGGTAGTGACCTGAAGGCAACTCAAACCTGAGGTACTTTCTGTGGTAGCACCTGATGGGGATGTGGAAACAGGCATCCTAGAGGTCCAAGAAGGCTAGCCAGTCCCCTGACCTCAGAGAGGGAAGAATGATTCCCAGAATCACCATTTTGAATTTTGGTTTTGTGATATGTTTGTTCAGATATCTTAGGTCTCGAATGGGTCGCCACTCCCCTGTCTTTTTTGGGGTAAGAAAGTATCTTGAATACAAGCCTTTCCCTCTGTGTGGCAGAGGTACTTGCTCCTCAGCCTTTAGGAGCAACAACTGAGAAACCTCTGCCTCTAAAGCAAGTGTTTCCAATGGGGAGGCAGGTTTGAAGGACCGTGACCTGATTTTGGGGAATCTTTTGAAGCTGAGAGCAAGTCCTTGACTTATTACTTCCAGAACCCTCTTGTCCGAAGTGACAGACTTCCAAGCCTGGAAGAAATAAGCCAACCTGCCCCCACTAGAAGTGAGGAGGTGACCAGGTCTGACACATCAGGGTGTCTGTTTGGCAGGGGCCCTAGGCTAAGAAGAGGATACAGCCCTAATCATCCTCTTTCTGCCTCTCCCTCTGAAAACCCTCCTCTGCTGGAAAGAAGAGGAAGCCTGGGCTTGGTAAAAAGGCCTGCCCCTGCCAGCCCTAGACTGCTGCCTTTGAGGAGTGGCCTGCTTCTCCTTGGCCACTACACTCCTGTAAGTGGTCCTGTATTTGTTCGTCTTCTTCATGTATGTCTGTTTGCTCCCCAAACAGATAGTTGCCTGTGACAGGAAAATTCATAGCCTTAGCTTGAGTATCCTTTGGTAGGCTGGTACATCTGAGCCAAGCAAACCACCTTAAGGAGACAGATGTAGCCATGACTCTTGATGCCACATCATTGGAGTCCACAGCAGCATGGAATTATATCTTGGATGCCTCTATGCCATCTGCAACCACCACCTCCAGAACCTTGGCCAGCTGGGGAGGAGCATTTTTAGCTAGTTTCAGAACTGTTACCCACCTAGATTTCTGGTACCTTGCAGCATAAGCCATATAAGAAGCCTGTCTGAGTCCCAAGGAAGCTGTCAAGTACTGCTTCTTTGCCATGGCATCCACCTTCCTGGAATCCTTATCTGGGGGTGTGAAGCCAAGGGGATGTTAGCCTTGTCACAGGCTGTACCCTGCACTACCCCAACATGACTGCAATGAGAATAAAGAAATTATGTCCCAGAACCTGACAACATATACCTCTTGTCCATTTTCTTATTCACAGGAGGTATGGAAGATGGCATCTGTAGCAATTTTTTAATCTGTTTCCCCAAAGATTTATGCAGGGGACTAGTCAGTCTCTTTGACTCTGGGACATCCATCATCTCCATATAGTCAGGTTCTTCTGTCTCCTCAGCAGCTTCCACTGCTGGTAGTTGAAGGGTCTCTGCCAAATTTTTATAAAATAAAAAGTGTAAAGGGGACTCAAAGTCTGGGAGGAGAAACATTGGTCAGCCTGTCTTGGGAGATTTCAGGCTCTACTCGGTGATCTAGGCCCTCATAATCATCTTCATCTTCATCCTCAGCCTCAGTATCCCCCTCCAAATCTAACTCACAGTACTCCTCCAGTTCATATTCTGAAGGAACTGGAACCGACCGAACCAATCACCTGCCAGGCAATGTCGGTTCGGTCGGAACCGGGCTGAGTGATTGCACTATATTTATCGCTCTTGCAATCTCTTCCATGGTTGAGATCTGCGGAGCAGGATCCCAACTGGTTGATTTCTTTTTCCTTTTCAATGGAATCAATCCCTCAGAATCTGATTTCCTTTTGCCCGAGGAGGTATTGTCCTGGTTAGAAGGCACCTCCTCAGGTTCAGTCGAAACCGAACCGGGCTGGCCATCTGGATCAGCAGATTTCTCTGCCTCCTTTTCCCTAAGCCAAGCTAATCTTTTTTATAGAGTGGCTTTAGGGAAATTAGCACATATTTGGCAGTCTATTTTGAGGTGGTCAGACCCCAGACAATAAACACAGATGAGGTGGGGATCAGCTTTAGTAAAAGCCTCCCCACACTCAGTAGTGTTGAAACCCAGTGGGACCGGTTTTCTTCTTGGGTTTCTCAGACAATGCCTTTTCTCACAAAAATTACCCTCAACAGCTTTTATGCCAGGTAATAGAAAAACTTTTCGGTCACCAACCGGTTCAAGGGTTGCTTAAAAAAACAGAATAAATCGTCATTTTTTTGAGACTGAAAAGTACCGGACCACACTTTTATCACAGAAGAAACAAGATTTAGAACAATATTTTGGTTCCCAATTGGACCTACCGATAAGGAACCGAAGAAAAACAATTTCTATCAATATCTACCACTATCACATTACCTGTACCGTAGACAGAGATTTGATGACCACAAAAATAAGAAAGCGGTTAAATTAACTGGTTGAATAACTATACCGAACTGAAGCAGTGAGGAGAAATTCTCCAGAGAGTCTTCACAGTTAGGCAGAGTAAAGAATCTGACGGTTACGTTAGAATGTACCAGGGACAGAGGTTTGAAAACCGAGCTTGAGCTCAACGTTCTATGCTTTTGCATAGAGTTAACCCTTTCCTCTCTGGAGCAGTTCAAGTGCTGGGGCTAACTGCATACAGAATACAGCAAGACTTCATGTTGTTTGAATGACCATTCCGTAGTAAGGGGGCCAAAGGTACGCATTCAGGGGATACAGTTCTTTTTAACTATGGGAAGGCAGACTTCCAGACAATTAGAAATGAATTGGCTAAATGAAACTGGGGGCATACTTTCACAAACCAGTCTCTGCAACAAATGTGGGATATTTTGGCCAATAAAATCACCACACTTGTACAAGGGTTTATACCACCTAGAAAAAAATACAGCAAGGGAGCCAGAGACTCACAAGCATGGCTGATACCCAGAGTCAAAAAACGCATTAAAAGGAAGAACATAGCATTTGTTAGGGCATAGAAAAGTGGCCATCAGACATGTTGGGGAGCTTATAAAGCAGCCTTGAAGAAAACAAAATATTCTGTCAGACAGGCTATAAACGTAACCATGAATTCAGATTGGTTAAAAAAGTCAAGGATAATTATAAATCCTTTTACACATATATTAACAACATAAGGGAAGGGGCAAAAACAATCGTCCCTCTGAAAAGTAGCGACGGGTCATTAGTAACAGATGACCATAAAATAGCGGAACACTATAATAATTATTTTACTTCAGTGTATAACAAAAGAAAACCCACAGAGTTAATACTCAGTTAGCTTCTGCAGAGGATGACAGATTGAAATTAGATACAACAGATATTAGAAATGGAATGCTGAAGTTAGATCCAAACAGGGCCCAGGGACCAGAAGGGCTGCACCCCAGAATCATTAGTGAGCTAGCAGTGGAACTGGCTGGGCCAGTGACAGTTCTATTTCAGAAGTCTATTGACCAGGGGGAAGCATTGGAGATTTGGAGGATGGCAGATGTGGTGCCGATATACAAAAAGAGAACAAAGCAGGATGTGGGCAACTACAGGCCGATCAGCCTGACAGCTGTCCTGGGCAAAATTCCTGAGGGCATTAATGAGGATCATATTACAGATTCTCTGCATCAACTAGGGGACATCGATTATTCGCAGCATGGGTTTACAAAGGGCAGCTCCTGCCAGACCAATGTTTTGGACTTTTATGGCAAGGCTAGCAAGGCACTGGACAGTGGGCATTCGGTTGATGTCATTTTTTTAGATTTCTCTAAGGCATTTGACAAAGTACCTCATGGCCAACTGGTCGATGCCCTACTTGAGTACAGAATTCATGGGAACTTAACCCATTGGATAGCTTCATGGTTGACAAAAAGGCAGCAAAGAGTCTGCATCAGAGGATCATACTCTGAGTGGAAAGAAGTTATTAGCGGGTCCCGCAGGGGTCTGTATTGGGCCCAGTGCCGGATTAAAGCATAGGTAACATAGGCATGTGCTTTGGGGCCCTGCCTGCCAGGGGGCCTACAGCACTCTCCAACATATATATTTACTATATTTTCTTCTACCTGAGATGCATTTTTATGTTTGCTTGCATGCATGTGCAAGAAATATAGTGCCACCATACGAGAATTCATAGGTGTTGCTGCCCCACTTCCAATGCCCTGGTCCATTTTGCAGGTGCAACTGCACTGCGCCAATGACTGTCTGAGTTGTCCATGACAGACTTCAGATGCAGAGGCATACAGTTCAGAGGGAAATACCACCACAATCAACGGTGGTAACGTGTAGGTAATTTGCATACTGCCGATGGCAGTATGCAAATTGCCTACACGTATGTCTTCACTGCATTTGAACTGTCATAGACAGTTCCAACATCACCCCCCCCACTTACATAGCATGTTGGGAGCCCAACCCAACGTGCTCATGCACTTCCCTACACATGCATGCACTGTATGACCGATGAGGGTGCCCAATCCCCCGTCAGCTCCACGCCTCCAACAGACCTCTAGGTGCCATGCTGGGAGCCCACCCCAGCGTGGCAAAATGTTGGTATGGTAGACGAGGGTGCCCAATCCCCCATCGGCTCCACTGCCACCCGACACAAAAATTAACCTTTCAGCAGCCAAGCTGGGAGCCCACCACAGCATGGCAACAGTCCCGAATCATCTTCCTCTACAAGATGCCACACTGGGAGCCTACCCCAGCGTGGCAAAAGTCGGTATGGCCAATGGGGGTGCCCAAACCCCCGTTGACTTCACTGCCACCCTAATCCCTCTTTGACTGTCTGGCCCCCCCAACCCATGCCCACCCTCTGTGCACCCATCTTCCCACACCCCCCATACTTACCTCCGGAGTCCGGCTTGACGATCGTCGGTGGACCGGAAACACGTCTGCACTCTTCAAAGCCGACTGTGAACTGAAGAAATGCCGATAAGCTGTATAATGGCATAAATGTTTTTTTTTTTTTTAACTTTGGTGCATATCTCGGCCATTTTTGGGAATATTTTTTCACCAAATTTTCAACATGGGGTTCTTGGGGCTCCACCTCATGAACTCAGTCACTGTCATTTTGTTATTCGGTCCCAAAAGGTGATTTTGTGGTCATTGCGCGGAACCACCTTTCAGGACTGAGTAACAAAACAACAGTGGCACAGTTCATGAGGTAGGCTCCCCAAAACCCTAAGTTGAAAATTTGGTGAAAAAATTACCAAAAACGTCTGTGTTACGAGCTTCTTTGCGCAGTTCCTACGCATGCTCATAAGTTCACAAATTTTAATATTTTCACTCCAGATTTTCAACATTGCCATTTTACCATACCTCCTTATGAGCAGTACAGCTGTCATTTTTCACATCTTGCCCAAAATGTGTTTTCGTGCATGTAGCGCACAATAGCGCAGTCAGTGTGCAAAATCAACGTTTGGGACAGAATAAGAAAATCACAGTGGCACTGTTCATGAGCAGAGATCTTAAAATGGCTATGTTAAAAATTTGGTGACAAAAGTCCATAAAATGACTGTGTTACGAGCGAGCATTGCACAGCTTCCACTCACCCTCGTAAGTTCATGAATTTGTAATATTTTCAGTCCAGATTTTCAGCACTGGCATTTTTCCACACCTCCTTATGAACAGTACAGCTGTCATTTCTCACACCATGGCCGAAATGTGTTTTCGCACTTCCGGCACAGAAATGCGTGACAGATTAAGAAAGTTACAGTGACACTGTTCATGATCGGAGGTCCCAAAATGCCTGTATTGACAATCTGCTGTAAAAAATTCCCAAACTAATTACATTACGGGTGTGCGTTGTGCAGTTTCTATGCACGCTCGTGACTTCATCATTTTTTTTATATTTTCACTGCAGATTTTCAACATTGCTATTTTTTTACACATCCCCATGAACAGTACAGCTGTCATTTTTCACATCCTGTTCAAAATGTGTTTTGTACCTGTGGTGCCAAATGGCATGGTTGCTGTGCAAAATCAGCTTTCAGCTAACGAATGGATATTGCCACTGTTCATGAGGTGGGGGGTCACAAAAAACCCATGTTGAAAATTTGGAGTGAAAATACCAACAAACACCTGTGGCGTTAGGGTTTACAACCATAACGCCCCACCCTGTAGAGACTGACAGGCATCAGGGGTGTGACTTGGGATTGTCGCCTGTAATGCTCATACCATTCCACCCCCACCCACACTCTGCAGCCTGTGAGTGGCATTGAAGTGTGCCTTGGACTCTTCGGCCCCAAAGTTCACCCCATTCTCCTATACCTATACTGCACCCATCTCACCGTATTTCCCTAATGGAATTGGGTGAAAATAAGGCCCAAAGACCCCAAGGCACACAGTGACACTTGTTGTCTGCAGGGTAGAGTGTGGTGAAATGGTGTGGCTGGTATGTCTGACAACACAAAGGAACACCCCAATGCCTGTCAGTCTCTGCAGGGTGGTGGCAGGGTCGGATGCAGTTCAGTACTTCACTGCCATTAGTATTATGCATTTTTCTCGCTCCTACACTACCAATGGCAATGCCAGCAAGCAAAAATTCGGCCTTGACAAATGCTTGTTTTAATGGATTCAACTGCTAGGTATCCTGTGCAAGGCAGGGACTGAACTGTGACATGATTCTCACCTAACTAATTAGGTGTTAAGTGCAGCTGATCCTTTCAGGGGCCCGTAGCCAGGCTGACCTGTAAGGTGTGAACATGCCGATTTCCTTTGCTTTGTCTCTCCCTCCCACTTAGAATCTTCACTTATCAAGTCTTACTCTTAAATATGAAAGATTAACAGTGCAATTCAATATGTATGCTTTATATTTAAAGAGCCCCTGAGAGCATTAGGCAAACTTTAAAAAAAGTTAAAAATGTATATTCAGTTCCATCCCATTTTCTTTATTACTTCATATAGTTTCTGTAATTAACTCTCACTTTCTTTATGACTGAAAACAGTTGCATGAAAACAAGATCCCTATCAAGTAGACTAGTTCAAGTTTCAGGTTTATTGCAGGAATAACTCCACTAAGCAGGCTCATTCATAAGGAGGTCCTGAGAAAATATATCAATGAATCAAGCAATCAATCAAATCTTTATTTATTCGGGCAAGCATCATTGAGCAAGGCTGATTTACAAGATGGACCTGAAAAGGTCAAGGTTCAACAGTTGATACACAACAGATACATCAATACACTTATATAAACAGTTTTACATACAGGGGAAAAAAAACATTTATAAACAGTGATGTACAGTAAAATTCACATGATAAAATGGGTTATAGGAAAGTTAAGCTAATATTTACAGTATATACATATCCCAGTGGAGGGGTCATGGCAAACACAGCATAAAGTAATACTAGGATGGTGGAAGGTATTACTGGGTGCCATAAGATGGGGTGTCTGCCTGGGAGGGAGAACTGAAGAACAAAGATTATGCCATATATGGTGAATTTTTGGGAGGGAGATTGTGAGATGACAAAGCTAGCTCTAGCGGTAGCAACTGTATTTCTCTGTGAAGAAAATTGTACAATGCTGTTTAAAGGATGCAATTGGTATAAGATTGGACAGTTTTAGGGATTTTTGTAGGGTGTTCCATGCTATAGCTGGAGAATAGCTGATTGCTGCCCTCCCTAGCCGGGTGTTGAATGTGGGCAATTTGAACAGGATGATGTTGTTGCTTCTTAGGGTATAGGAACTAGGAATGGTCTGGGTGAAGCAGTCCAGAATATAGTTTGGAAGTTTTTTTGATAACGCTCTGTAAGTCCATACAGTTGCATTTCTGTTCCTTCTGAGGTGTAGGGAAACCCATCCAACTGCAGCATAAAGAGAGCAATGATGGGTATTAGATGGCAGATCTGTTATGAATCTTATTGCTCTATGGTATAAGGTATCCAACTTGTGTAGGTAGGAGATGGGGCAGTGACTATAAAGGAAGTCTGCATAGTCAACAACTGAGAGAAAAATGGCCTGGACTATCCTCATCTTTGAATCTCTGTTTAGGAAGGGTTTTAATCTATAGAAAAGGCCAAGCCTTTGGCGAAGCTTTTTTAGCAGTTTTTCTAAATGATGAGTGAAGTTGAGTCTGCTGTCAATCCACACACCTAGGTATTTGAATTTTTCTACATACTCCAGATTTTCTCCAAGTATAGTGCATAACTGGAGGAGAATGATTGAAGAGGAGGTGCTGGTGGAGCTTTGATTTGTGAACATCATTGCTTTAGTTTTCTTTGCATTTAACAGAAGCTTTTTCTCAAGTAGCTGATATTGTAACAAGGAGAATTCTGTTTGTAGGATTTCACGGGCAGCTGCAGAAGAAGGTTGCTGACATACAAAACAGTGTCATCAGCAAAGAGGTGTACAGAGGATTTGGTGAGGGCTGAATCAATATTATTTATATAGATGGCAAAAAGGATAGGACCCAGGATAGAACCTTGGGGGACTCCTCTTAGCAGTGGTTTTAATGGGGATAGGTCACCTTCAACTTTTACCTGCTGTGACCTACCAGTAAGATAACACCTGAACCACTTGAGGGAGGGTGGATCTAGGCCAATGGAGTGCAAGGATGATAGTAGAAGCTCGTGGTCCACAGTGTCGAATGCTTTGCTCAGGTCAAGAAATACTGCACAAACATTATTCTTTTTATCTAATTCGGTTTGCCAGTCATTTTTTACCTTGGTTAGTGCAGTGATAGTGCTGTGCTTGGCCCTGAATCCAGATTGAGCTGGATTCAGGAGGTTAGCATCATCAAGATATACCCTTAACTGGGTACTCACTAATTTCTCCAGCATCTTGGATAGCACTGGTAGAATGGAAATGGGCCTGTAATTATTAAGGTCCATAGGGTCCCCTGATTTTAGAAGGGGAACCACTTGGGCTGTCTTCCACAGTGTGGGAATAGAACCAGAGTTTAGAGATAGGTTAAAGAGATGTGTCAGGGGGACTGCAAGTACATGGGATGCAATCTTTAGAAAGTAGGGGTCCAGAGAGTCTGCCCCTGCGCTTTTTTTGATATCCAGCTGCCATAGTAGGTCCTCTACTTGCTTCAACAGTACAAATTTGAAGCTGAAGGAAGAGTCAGCTCTTTGAGCACCAGTGTACTGGGAGCTTAATTGTGCACGCAGTAGGTTAGCTGGAGAGGTATCAAAGGCAAGGCCAGCCGTTCTGAAGTGGTTATTGAAGGCGTCCAGAATTTCCATTTTGCCAGAGATAGGGCCATTACTGTGGTGTAATAGAGTTGGTAGGGAGGTGCTAGAATCGTGCCCAACCGTACCATTGATGGTACCCCAAAACCTAGCAGGATTATGATAGGAGGAGTCAAGCTCAGCCAAGTAGAAGGCAGCCTTTGCATCCCTAACTTTCTTGGTGCATCTATTCCTGGCTTTCCTAAAGATCATCCAGTCATTTACATTCTTGGTTTTTCTTGCCATTTTCCAGAGTTTGTCTCTCTCCAGCAGTGCATCTTTGAGGTCAGCTGAAAACCAACGACAGGATTTGTTTTTTATTTGGATACTAGAGATTGGGGCATGGATGTTAAGGGCACATATTATAATGCTATTTAGCACCTGCTGTGCTTTTTCCACAGAATGAGCAAGATAAAACTCTTGCCAGCTTGGAGAGTGAGCTAGATCATGCAAATATCCTTCAATATTGATGTTTTTCTTGGATCTCCTCATTAGAAATTTTGCAGGGGTTGTTGTTTTGCTGGAAGATCTTACCCCTGCGATGGGGCAGTAATCACTTATATCGCTGAAAAGCACTCCAGCGTGTGTGAATAGATGGGGTTTATTCACTAGCATGATATCAAGTAGTGTGCTGTTATTACTATTCCTTGCATTAATTCTTGTTGGCTCATTAATTAGTTGTGCGAACCCATGTGTATCACAGAATGATACCAGAGGTGAAGCTGCCTGGGTAAGCCAGTTGAAATTCAGGTCACTTAGAATAATGACTTCTTTAGTGCTGGGCTTGAGCAGATTCCCCAGGTGGGATAAGAGCTTCAGGTCAGCAGAGGGGGGTCTGTAGCATCCAACTAGCTGAAAAGCTGCTGTATTGGGGAGAGAGACTTTTAGGGATAGGCATTCAAATTCCTTGGGCATAGAGGTTGCAGTAATACAGGATACAGGTATACCAGATTTTGCATATATAGCTACTCCACGGCCCCTTGTTTGGCGATCCGCTCTGAATAACTGATAGTTGGGTAGATTAACATCCCTGTCTGCTGTGGTGGGTTTGAGCCATGTCTCAGATACCACGAGAAAGTCTGGCAAGGTATGGGCAACCCAGGCTTGTATCTGTGTAAGTTTTTTCAACAGACTGCATACATTAATATGCAAAAAACTGAGGCCTTTAATTGAGGTTAGGTCTGCAGGAGAGGTAATACATTCAGGGGGTCCTGGGTTGATTTCCATGTTACCAATACAGAGCAATAGAAAGAGCAGGAGTTTCATGAGGGCTGCCAGAGATAGGGAGAGGGGACTGTCTTTGGTCCTCCTTCTCTTATCCTGTTGCCACTCTTTTGGGGTGCTCCATGTGGGGTTATAGGATTGTGTCGAGGCACCAAGTAGCAGTTTGGTGGTCAGGCGTAGGAGGGATATGTATATCCAGTAGTGAAGCCTTGATTGAAATACATGTATGGTGGTTTGCATCTCATTTTGGGGGTCACCCCACTGTAATCGATGCAGCAATGGTAGGGCATATGTGAGGGTTTGAGCGTCAAACAATGGGGATGAGACAGAGAGACTGGGCAGATGGATCACCACAGTTTGTGTGATAGGGACATCTTCTTTGGGGAACCCCATGGCTGACAGTGAAAGAAGTATCAGAAGTAAACTCCCCATTGTGAGAGAGATATTGTTAGTTGGCTACCGGGAGAGTAGTGAAGTTGCTGATTAGTTGGATCAGCAAGCCGGTTTAGGTAATGCTGAGGGCGAGGAAGAGATTTAGGGGAAGATGCCTATAAAAAGTAACACACGAGGGGAAGGTGGGTGGGCAAAAATTTTGCAACTTTCCTGAGTCCTCCCTCGCTGTCCCTCCTGGCCTCGTGGTTCCCTGGGTCGCTAGTTTCTGCCGACCGCCTGCTGGCGGAGCGAAGCCCCGGCGCTTCAGGCTGGGTGCTGTGGGGCAGGAATGGCAGTCTGGAGAGAGAGAGGCAGAGGAAGGTGCAATAAATTAGAGGCAGAACAAGTGTTTCTGCTCATCACAGTGCCTAAATCTGCATAACAAAAGGCTGTGGGGGGGGGCTGTGGCGCCTCAGTGTCTGGCCCACCTTACAAATGCAAAAAGGATTTGTAATCACAGCAAAACAGTAAATCAACAGTTTCCCTTGCAATTACCTTCGCAGAAAACAGCACTTTTAGGAGATTTACACAATTTAAGGAAGAAAAAGTGGCGCCTCAGCATCTGGCCCGCTCGGTTACTAAGGATTTGGAATTACAGCAAAAACACAACAAATCAACAGATTCCCTTTACAGTTGCAGCAATAAGAAGAGAGCTCTTTTTGGGAAATTTTTAAAAGAATGCAGGGAAGAAATTCCCAAGTCCCAGACAGATTTCGGTAATGCAGGCTCAGTCAGTATAAGTCAATGGGGCAGGAGAGCCAATCGGCTGCTGTGCCTAGAGGAGTGCTTGCTTACCAATTGGCTGAGGCTTTCCCAAGAGTTTCCTGGCTGTCCCTCCTGGCCTTGTGGTTCCCTGGGTCGGCTAGATTCCGCCGACCGCCCGCTGGCGGAGTGAAGCCCCGGCGCTTCAGGCTGGGTGTTGTGGGGCAGGGATGGCAGTCTGGAACACATACAGGTACAAGGCAGGTAAAATACATACAGTACTAGCACATAAATGACTCTTCCTTCAGCTTCAAATCTGTACTGTTGAAGCAAGTAGAGGACCTACTATGGCAGCTGAATATCAAAAAAAGTGCAGGGGCAGACTCTCTGGACCCCTACTTTCTGAAGATTGCATCCCATGTACTTGCAGTCCCCCTAACACATCTCTTTAACCTATCTCTAAACTCTGGTTCTATTCCCACACTGTGGAAGACAGCCCAAGTGGTTCCCCTTCTAAAATCAGGGGACCCTATGGACCTTAATAATTACAGGCCCATTTCCATTCTACCAGTGCTATCCAAGATGCTGGAGAAATTAGTGAGTACCCAGTTAAGGGAATATCTTGATGATGCTAACCTCCTGAATCCAGCTCAATCTGGATTCAGGGCCAAGCATAGCACTATCACTGCACTAGCCAAGGTCACAAATGACTGGCAAACCAAATTAGATAAAAAGAATAATGTCTGTGCAGTATTTCTTGACCTGAGCAAAGCATTCGACACTGTGGACCATGAGCTTCTACTATCATCCTTGCACTCCATTGGCCTAGATCCACCCTCCCTTTAGTGGTTCAGGTGTTATCTTACTGGTAGGTCACAGCAGGTAAAAGCTGAAGGTGATCTATCCCCATTAAAACCACTGCTAAGAGGAGTCCCCCAAGGTTCTATCCTGGGTCCTATCCTTTTTGCCATCTATATAAATAATATTGATTCAGCCCTCACCAAATCCTCTGTACACCTCTTTGCTGATGACACTGTTTTGTATGTCAGCAACCCTTCTTCTGCAGCTGCCCGTGAAATCCTACAAACAGAATTCTCCTTGTTACAATATCAGCTACTTGAGAAAAAGCTTCTGTTAAATGCAAAGAAAACTAAAACAATGATGTTCACAAATCAAAGCTCCACCAGCACCTCTTCAATCATTCTCCCCCAGCGATGCACTATACTTGGAGAAAATCTGGAGTATGTAGAAAAATTCAAATACCTAGGTGTGTGGATTGATAGTAGACTCGACTTCAATCATTTAGAAGAACTGCTAAAAAAGCTTCGCCAAAGGCTTGGCCTTTTCTATAGATTAAAACCCTTCCTAAACAGAGATTCAAAGATGAGGTTAGTCCAGGCCATTTTTCTCTCAGTTGTTGACTATGCAGAATTCCTTTATAGTCAATGCCCCATCTCCTACCTACACAAGTTGGATACCTTATACCATAGAGCAATAAGATTCATAACAGATCTGCCATCTAATACCCATCATTGCTCTCTTTATGCTGCAGTTGGATGGGTTTCCCTACACCTCAGAAGGAACAGAAATGCAGCTCTATGGACTTACAGAGTGTTATCAAAAATATTTCCAAACTATATTCTGGACTGCTTCACCCAGACCATTCCTAGTTCCTATACCCTAAGAAGCAACAACACCATCCTGTTCAAATTGCCCAAATTCAACACCCGGCTAGGGAGGGCAGCAATCAGCTATTCTCTAGCTATAGCATGGAACACCCTACAAAAAATCCCTAAAACTGTCCAATCTTATACCAATTGCATCCTTTAAACAATGTTGTACAGTTTTCTTCACAGAGAAATGCAGTTGCTACCGCTAGAGCTAGCTTTGTCATCTCACAATCTCCCTCCCAAAAATTCACCATATATGGCATAATCTTTGTTCTTCAGTTCTCCCTACCAGGCAGACACCCCATCTTATGGCACCCAGTAATACCTTCCACCATCCTGGTATTACATTATGCTGTGTGTTTGCCATGGCCCCTCCACTGGGATATGTATATACTGTAAATATTAGCTTAACTTTCCTATAACTCATTTTATCATGTGAATTTTATTGTACATCACTGTGTTTATAAATGTTTTTTTCCCCCCCCCCCTGTATGTATAACTGTTTATATAAGTGTATTGATGTATCTGTTGTGTATCAACTGTTGAACCTTGACCTTATCAGGTCCATCTTGTAAATGAGCCTTGCTCAATGATGCTCGACTGAATAAATAAAGATTTGATTGATTGATTAATAATATAGGGTAAATCATTTTCAATTAATACATGACAAATACAATATTTTCAAAGCAAAACACTGAGAATACGTTACAGAATATAGAAACTGTCAAACTGGGGAATTATATCTACTCTGACTGCTTCTCTATATATTGCATCACAATCCCCTATTTATGAGAACACAAATATCTTCACAGCAACTTATTTCAGTGTCACAATAATGATGTCAGGTATAGACAGGCAGCCAGAGCTAAAAAGGGCAGAGATACAGTATTCTTGCAAATACCCTTAGTAATAAACTAAAAAATATAAGCTACATCTATGCCCGAATGTTACATTTTTTCAAAGTTGTCTCAGCTGTGTCAGGAACTCTTTAATCTCACTCCTAAAATCAAGAAATCTACACTGCGTTTCAACTGTACTGTTAGAAAATTGAAATGTAACCCCTAGGTGGCACTATCCCAAGGGCTACTACTCCTGCCTGCTTAACTACTAACAGGTTGAGGGGCCTACGTCTAATGGTGAGTGCCTCCACCCAGAGGTCAGGGTTTGCAATAGTTGAACTAACTTGGTCACAGCCCCCTGGGACACTGCAACCCCCCTTTCTTCCCACTAGTGGCCCACAAAGTATATCAGAATTACCTTCACAGTATACACTAACCCCCAGGACTGCTTTGGTCAGCTGGACTCTGGGAACCCCCTGTAAAACAAGATGATACAGTGCAAAAACCACAGTACAATACTTTAACATAAATGAATACCTCAGGCAGTGTAACTTTGCTGAAACAAACAGATCTGATTTATTTAGCAGGATATAACAAGGACAGGGAGAAATCAGGTTAATTAGTTTAGCCACATTAATAATCACAGTACTGTGCACATATTCCAGAGTCCCAAATGTCACTCTTACTGGGTACCCAGGCAATAAGAGGCTAGCCTATTTGGCGCAGCTGGTTGGGGCCCTGAAGATGGAAAAAAACACTTGCACAACACCCAATTGTAATCCGGAGCCAGGTGGCTCAGTTCGTGAAGACATAAAACAACACCAATTAGGTAACACACTTGCAATTCGATAAACAGATGGCAGGGAGCTACCCTGTTTTGTACTCACAAACTCAATGCTGGGAACTGGATGGAAGGCAGATTGTCCTGGATTGCCAGGAGGAGCAGACCATGTGGACAAGGTCCTTATGACTGGACCCCACTGCAGTTTAGAGCAAATGGATGTAGCCCGGTTTAAGCTGTGGTTTACTTCCGGCTTCATGCACTCAATTCACTGTATAGGGGATTTGAAACGTGATTCCCCATAAGCACCACACACATTTATATGTAAAAGGAAAGTACTAAACCAGGCAGGCTGCTTCTCGATCCCGATCGCAATTACTGCACAATACCCGGGAGAACACACAGCAGATTCAGTTCCTGACAGACCAAGCGTGATTCAGCAATTTCTCCATTCTTCTACAGGGTGAGCCTGGTTTCTATTCTTCAGATCTCCTTGATTCTCTTCACAGGTCGGATTCAGTCTGAACAGGTGCTTGCACAACCTGCAGACCGACACTTAGGGCCTTACACGCGTTTTCCTGCGCTAAACTACACACCGAAGAAGCACTGGGCTCCTTGTCTCTTCACTGCCAAAACTCAACTGACTGTCCAGTAGAAATAAACGGGCATTTTCTTTGAGTCCCTCCCAGTTCAGTTGGCTGGGTTGGCAGTCTCTCACAATAGACTCCCCCTGTTGGAGCAAAAAGGTGCCGAAGTCCAAACTACAATTCTCAGAAGCATCTGCCATACAGTCCCATTGTGGCTGACTCAACTTAAGAGTCCAAGTTCTGATTTGCCAGCAGCAGGCTCCACTTTCAAAGGTCCCCCACGCTGATTGGTCCAGTTCAGCAGTTCAAACCAGAATGGAGGGCTAGGCAAAACAATTCAGACTACAAAGGAAAACAAGTTAGACAAACTGTATTTTCATTATTACTCCAAATGATTTCTGGCAAACAGTTACATCTTTCAGATAGGCTCCCTTTGCACTCTTAGTGACTGCAAAAACGGAGTGAATTGGCAGCAGCTCGAGTGGAACTCAAGCAGAAAAACGCACAGTTCCCCCCCATACAAACTAATTATGTCTGCAAGCAGACAGCTCTTAAAGAGACAGTACCAGAGGCTCTAAAAGCACTCACAGATAAATGGCTTAAACGCCAAACACCATTCAGGCTCTGAGCATTCAAGCAAGCTCCTGGAAGACTTTTTGGGAACCCCCATTTGCAGGAGGGGGGTTACAGTAATATTTTTTTTATTCCCTCATCCCACTCATTTAGAAGTTCTGGCGCTGATGTAGTTTTGTTTTCAGGGTGAACCACTGAATATATTTCCAGCATCCCATCAATAAATCTTACCATTATTTGATCCTGGCTAATTATCAATAACATAAATGTTTGATCCCTGAAATTGTTTCTTCTAACAGTCACTCACTTTGCAACATAATCTCTATAATTCATCATGACTCCTTTAGTAAACCACCAGTTTAACTCCTACACCACCCAGGACCTGTGCTTTTTCAGAGCTGGGTCCTACCCTACTCAATAACACTTCCAAATCCTGGTTCATACTACCTGACAGGACAAAATAGTAACACACACAATGCGACTGCAAATGCATCTGTTGGGGAAGGGGGGCAGAAGTGCAAATTAAGACATTTCATACCCTCAAAAATATTTGTACCAGTTCAGTTAAAAAATTATTTTCTCTAAATGGTCAAAACTAGGACCTATGTTTTTTTCGTACTGATATTATTAGTTTAATTCATTGTGATGTATTTTAGTTTGGTTATTTAGGTTTTATGCCACTTTTTAGGAACAGTAAGAAGATATGTTTTAAAAATTTCAGTAACTGATATGCAATGACCAAGGAGTGTGGCCAAACTGAAGGGGCCCTGGTACGGTGAGGGGGGGGCTCAGATTTCTCCTGGGCCTAGGGCTCCAGGTTGCCTTAATCTGGCCCTGATTGGGTCCTTGTCTTTTTAACATTTACATCTCCTCTGTGACCACAAAAGCTGTAGTATGGGAATCTAAATTTGCTGATGACACCAGGCTACTAGGACTGGTAGTTAACAACTCAGACGAGGCAAACATCTTACAGGCTGCACTGGGGCAGTTGGAGGAGTGGGCAAATTATTATAAACTCACATTTATTACTGAAAAGTGTACTGTGATGCATCTTGGAAATAAAAACAGTCAATTCAAATATACCCTGGCTGGATCAACATTGAGAGAAGTTATAGACGAAAGAGATGTTAGTATTAATATCAGTAGTGACCTGAGCTTCAAACAGCATAGCAATCAAGTGGTTAAAAAAGCTAGTAACATATTGTACAGCATCAGGAGACACGTTAAGTGTAGAGAAAGAGAGGTCAGGCTTCCACTGTACACTTCTCTGGTGAGACCGCATATAGAATATTGTGCCCAGTTTTGGTCACCTGGGGGCAAAACAGAAGTTAAAGCACTCAAAAGAGTTCAGAAGAGGGCTGCACACATGATAAAGGGTGTAGAGGGTATGGAGTATGATGAGAGGTTGAAGGCTCTGGGGTTGTATTCCCTGGAGTTTCGGAGGTTAAGGGGGACATGTGTCTCATATATATTTAAGGCCATAACAGACGCAGGACCATGGGAACAGCTCGGGCTGGTTTTCAGGGAACAGATATATTGCACAAGGGCCCATCTGTTACAGCTAGCAAAAGAAATGTGCCATAGTAGCAAAAGGAAATACTGGTTCAGTTTAAGAGTGGTGAAGGTGTGGAATGAACTCCCAGTGGAGGTGGTGGCCAGTAGCAAAATGTTTGACTTTAAAAGTAGACTAGATGAACATCTGATTGGTAATAAAATCCTGGGGTATGGCTAGATCATCTGGCGAGCTAAAATGTATTTAAGTCTTTAAGGGCTCTGTCTAGACCTATGAGACCAATTTACTGTCGTGACTTGTGCCTGTACACAGCACCTGACAGCACAGCAGTCCACCACCACTTCCTTTCAAGATTACCTGACTAACTCCTACAGTACAGTTAATTACTGTTAAGAGACCAAATTCGGCAACTGTTAAGTGTGCCTCAGAATTTGAATTGGACATGCAGACACATCTGGTGCATAACCGCTCACAGTACAGTCCCACACTGGTGGTTGGTATGGTTAATGCTGATACGTAATGTAACACGATATACTATAAAACTATTGATAATTAGAAAGAATGATGGGGGAATGAGTGATGATGATGACAAATGTGTGTACAGTAGTTGTACTCTACTTGTGTTGTAGTGTAAACAGCCTGCTACAAGTCACAAAGTCAGATTATCCCCTCAGCCACCCACAGCCTGCAGCACAGGCACATCAACTTGTATGTTGTTTGTCTGAACAGTATTTTTTTTAGTACATGAAATTATGAATGAACATTAACAAGTGATCATGATTCGTGATTGGAGGTCACAAGATTTATTTTGCCAGCCTGCTGCCCTTGCCCTGTATACACAGCCACACTGAAGCCAGAATAAAATTATTTGGGATTTTCTGTAACTGAAAAGTTTCTCTTGGGCCCCCAGTAGTCTCTCCCTCTCTCCTCTGGATCTGTAATGGCACACGTAAATGATTTTGCCAGCCTGCCCTTGCTCATGTACACAGTCACACTGCCTGCCTTTTGCCCCCCCCCCCAGTAGCCACCCAGGCCACCACCCTCCACAGTCCCTCCAGATTCCTCCTTTCTCCAGTCTTGACCCGTCACCCTCCCCTGATGATCAGTTTCTCCCCCCTACCCCAGTACGTCTCCTTTCTCTATCTCCTAGTTTCTCTTCCTTCCCTTCAAAAATTTATAGTTTTTTTTTATATGTGTATATATATATTTTTTTCTTTTTGGCAACTTCTTCTGGTGGCTCTGTGCTGCAGTGAGTGAGCGAGGTGCTCCTCTGACCGTCCTCCTCTTGTCTGGGCTGTGTTATACACTCAGCAGAGTTATATACCGTGAGTGTCACATGACTATGTTGCCTGATTAAATGCCGCCAGCCGTCTATATGTGGAGTGAGCATGCCGACGGCATCCCCATGGCAACAATACACAAAATGGAACAAATGGCACTTCCATGGACCCAGAACTGGACTTCTTCGGTGAAGTCCATATTTATCTGGTTCCATGGACTGCAGATTCAATCCGGGGGTCCGCATCTCCCGTAGAATATAATGCCCAGACCTACTCAAAACTGCCAAGGGCGGAAAAGATGCTTTGCAGCAAGAAATGATACTAATCAGGCCTTGGACTAAGCCACTCGGCCATTGATCACATTTGCACCCCCATTATGCCTTCCCCCAGTCGACGCAGAACTCTGGTACCTGGCACCTCGTCTCAAGTGCTCAAAAAAAAAAAAAAATCTGAAAAGAGCCTCAGACAGAGAGGTTGCAGCCACAGTGAAGATTCTCCACCATCCTTTACAATTTACTCATCTCTCCTGGACCACAGCAAATATGCCCCTCTTTTGCAAGTTCCACCAGAGGATTCCAGTGTCTTGCCTCCCGTTTCACTGCAGCAGGCACTTGGAGACTCGATAACCCACCCAAAGTCCTGTGGCCACCCAGGAGACTTGTTGCAGCTGTCACCAGCCTCCTTGCTGTGAAATCCTCAGAGCCCGATGACTGCAGATCCCTGACACAGGGCAAAGGGGCAGCCACCCCACAAATCTTACTGAAAAACCCAGAATTCATGTGAACTAATTGCTGTCTCTGATTTTTATGCTATGGATGAAACAAGGACCCAAAGCCTCACAGGATCTCTCCTGAGCCTTTAGCAATTAAGAGGGCAACCTCCATATTAAAGGGGCAATAACATTTATATCCTATTTCTTGCTGGCATCTAGTTGTTATGCATTTTTTCCCTCACTTTAGGACCATGACCATGGCTGTTTTAAGGGGAGTGTACACTGTTTGCTGTTGAAATGTATGCTATTCTGTACTATTATTTGGTGTTTTTACAGTTTTAGAAGTAACATCATGAAGGGGTGGGGAGACACGTGTGTGTGTGTGTGGGGGGGGAGGTTACGGCTCTCAGTTGGGAAATTAGTTTTTTGAGATACTGTATGTGGTTGGAGTACGTGGTGTAAGACTCTTCCCTAAAAGGTGTCAGTACACCACTGGCACCACAGGTTTATAGAATCATTATTAGTACTCTATTTTACTATATCCCGTGTCCTTCATAGATAATCTGACAAACCCAGGATAGCCCGTTAAGCCTCACAATATTTTTTAAGTTATTTTTTCATTACACAATCTGTACAGCTGTTGTGGCTCTACTCTTTGGGGCCTGAAGGGTAAAGGAGGAAGGGGCCGGGGGGGTTTCTGCTCGATCAGTGCTTCAGGTTTCCTGAGGTCCTGATGCCATTTTAAGTCCCCACACCAGTCAGTGTAGGGGAAACGTGCACAGAACCATCATGTTGTAGTCTGCTGAGTTGTGCAACTGCGCTATAATCACATGATCAAGAGGACACCACATGGATCAAGGGCTGGTATGGCTCACAGCTAGGCAAGAAGGACCACAAAATGGGGTCAGTGCACAAGATATAAACGCCCTCCTTAAAGCAGACTGTACGCTGCGGTTGCTACACGTTGCAGAGCCACTAACAGCTCTCCCTGTAGTATAGTACGTATCCTCCACAGTTAGTCAGAAAAACCCAGAGCAGTCCCTTGCCTTAAACCTTATAGAATTCCACAGCAAGACTGTAAAGCTTCCACAGCTCTGTTCCTAGGATGCTGCGGGGCTAGGAGGATGGCGGAGGGGTCCAGCAAAATCAGCATCTCAGGTCTTTTCAGGTTTTGGTGCCCTTTTTAAATCTCCACAGGAGTGAGTGCTGGCACGCATGGAGGAGGGGCACACAGCCACCATTTTGTAGCCTGCTCAACTGTGTGAATGTGTGATCAATCGCAGACCTAGAGGTCTGCTGCAATGTCCCCAGACATGAAGAAGAGCATTGCTCTCACCTTACTCTCTGTAGTCATGAAAATTCTCAGGGAACTCTTAAGGCAATGCAGTGTAGCTAGTGGTTTATGTACTAACCATGGAGAGAGACTTGGGCATACTGTCAAACTTGCAAACAAAGAGTTGAATCTCCCTACACCTTAACATGGTGTAATTCTTGTGACACCAGAATGCCATACATACATACATACATTGTTTCCGGCAGATTAGACCCATTGGTCTCTCGCGTCTACCCAATACAATTCACTTTTTGGGCACAGCAACTGAGCTACCCTTCCCCCCATAGTTTCATCTCCCCTCCCCCTTTGTCCCTTGTGGTAGTTGCCCTACCCCCTACCTTTACCATGCCCCTATGCCTCTCCCAACCCTTCTTGAAACCCTCTACTGTTTCCAGTGTCACCAACTCTATAGGCAATGCATTTCAGGGTGCCACGACCCTCTCAGTGAAAAAATGCCTTGCCTCCTCTCTGAAGTTCTCCCTTGAGAGCTTTAAACTATGTCATCTCTTAATCTCCCCTTCCTTTAGCTGTAAAAGCTCCTCAACGCTCCCTTTATTGAACCCCTTCAGGTATTTGAAAGTCTTTATCATGTCCCCCCTGCCTCTTCTGTCCTTCAATGTGTACATGTTCAGTTTAGAGTCTGTCCTCATATGACACCCCTCCATTCCCTGAACCATTTTGGTTGCCCTTCTCTGGACTCTTTCCAGCAGTGCTGCATCCTTTTTAAGTCAGGGTCTCCAGAACTGCACACAATACTCCAGGTGTGGCCTCACTAATGTGTTGTACAGTGGCAGACTAACCTCCCCTCTTCTGGATGTAATACCCCTAGCTGTGCAACCCAGTATCTTATTTGCTTTCCCTGCCACTCTTCTACACTGCTCTGAGTTGTTCCCCTTTTCATCCACCAGCACCCCCAGGTCCTTTGCCACCTGTGTGACAGACAGCACAACCCCCCCCCCCCCCAAGTGGTATGTGAACCGAGGTTCCTCCTTGTGCAGCACACAGCATTTGTGTGCATTGAACTCAGCTGTCACTTTTGGACCCAACTGTCCAGTATCTATAAATCATCCTGGAGTGCCCTACTCCTTCCTCATTTTAAACCACCGCCCCCAGTTTGGTGCCATCAGCGAACAAATTCATCTTGCTAGCCACCCCTACCCCAATGTCCATGATGAACACATTAAAGAGGACTGGGCCCAGAAAAGAGCCCTGTGGTACTCCACTGATGACATCTCTAGGTGTTGATACCTTCTCCACCCCCCACCACTACCCTCTGTTTCCTATCCCTGAGCCAATTTGCCACCCATCTCACCAATTTCTCCCCCAACCCCAGTTCTCTCAACTTCCAGATCAACCTCCTGTGTGGGATGGAGCTGAAAGCCTTGGTGAAATCCAAGTATATGATATCAACCAGCTTACCCACATCTAGGGACCGTGTCACCCAGTCGAAAAATTCCACTAGGTTGGTTTGACAAACCCATGCTGATTTTCTTCCTGAAAACCATTTAACTCCAGGAACTCCACTGTCGTTTTCTTTAAGATGGCTTCCAGGATTTTACCTATGATGGAAGTCAGGCTGACCATTCTGTAGTCTGCTGGATCATCCTGGGGTCTGCTCTTGTGTATGAGCACCATGCGTGCCTCTCTCCAATCAAGAGGGATACAGCCTGTTTGGAGGGAGGAGGTGTAGAGTTCTGTTAATGGAGGTGCCAGTACATCCACCAGTCCAAGAGATATGCTGGCTTACATGAATTCCCTGATGTGCTCCCATACCAGTACACAGCAATCTTGAGGTCATGGAATAAGGCAAGGACAAGCAAGACAAACAGGTGGAGTAGGCAGCCACATCCTGGAGTAGGCTGTTCTTCACGTCCTCAATCACAGTAAATGGTTAAAAGCCGCGGTCGGTCAGGGACTGGTGGTAAATCCCTGATCTCCAACCCCTGGGACTGGGTGGTAGCACTCCCGGTCCAGGGTTTGAGCCTTATCTCTGCTTCCTGCATAAACTTGGAGTGTTGGTATGTTAGACATGAGAAAGCCTACTGGTATGACCTCCCCTGACCACCAAGGTTCACTAGCTGGTCAGCACACCCCTCTTTACACCTGCATTAATCTCTGCCTGCTCCAAGGTTAAACAACACTGACTAAGGTCTTGGAAGCAACTACCTCCACCCCCCGCCCCATCAGCACTATATAGTTATATATATCTGGGCCACAGAATAGAAACACAACACATCATGTCCCATTCACAATGCAGTTGACTTCTCCCGAGGGGCCTTACTAGGATAAAGGGGGGAACAAGGGATCTCATGACTGGGAGAATAGGATAAAAAGGGCACTCCGATCCCACAACCCTCAGATGCAAAAACCCCCAGACTCACTCTCTGATAAATTCAGAGACTAAGTTGGGGAGTAACAACTATTGTCTGTTCCAATACAGTATCACAATAATCGTTTGCCTAAATTCTCATCCTCTCCCTTGTTCAAGTCCCTTAATAAATCTGATTTGCTGTTTAAAGTTAACCTGGCCCGTGAGCATGTTATTATCTGGTCTGCCTTTACTGAACTACTTAAGAGTAACTGCAAATGTATATGGTTATTGCTGAAACTGTTTTATTACAGGAGGAGGAACAGGGTATATGTCAGGAGACCAGACCCAATTGGTAAGTGTGGTACATGTGAGCATATCATTAATGCTCTTGGGCAATTGGGCACTGAAGGTCATATACTGTGATTGTGAAACTTTGTATGAAGAGTCACTAGTAAGGAGTGTGGGCAGGTATAGCTTCCCAGAGGGCTGTACTAGTTTTATAAATAACCCACTTAAGCACTACTCTGGGTGAAGGTACCATAATCTTAGTCCTACTGTTGGAAGAAAATCCACAGTACCCCTATATTCCAAACCCAGGCCCCTCAACTTGCAGTCAGGGAAGCAGGCAGGTGTAGTAGTCCTTGGACTAATGGCACCAGGATTACAGGGATATATACCCCCCTCCACATCTGCACACCAGCACTCAATTGTACACTAATATAATTGTATCCTTCCAACCTACCCATTATGCAACATATCAATTACACCAATACAGTGTTTGAATAATTAAGTACCTGATTATTTAAAGCATGATGGGATAGCCAGTCCCCAGCCCCGAGGAAGGCTCAGTTGGTGCCGAAGTGCTGGGGTGACTGGTCGGTTAGTGCTATAATGCTCTGCAGGTTTGTTTAGTTACTTGCAATATTTTTGCTATAGTGGCATTGGAAACTTTTGTTATCAAGTTTAAAATACTGTATGCTGACACTATTTTTCACATGGTGACCATTAAGGCACTAGCTTGCGGTATAATTTATTTATTTGGTAACCTGGTGGGTACACTGGTCCAAGGGACCATTTTCAGAAACAAACCAGACCATCAAGATGAACATACAACACAGTCCAAGTACTGTACATAACAAATGATACTGGAAGAATCCATACAGCCAATACAAAGATGCAATAAACATATCTAACCCCACCACCCCGTGGGTGGGGCATACCTTTATGTTCAGGGGAATTCGTCCTTGCTCCCACTCCTCCCACTGCCATCCCACCACCAGTCCAGAGTCCTGGAGGGTCCCTCTATCTTCCATCCAGCCTCCTGTGCTGTTCTTTGAAATCATTTGGGGCCGGAGGGGTGAATCATGGAGCCAACGTGCTACTATTGCACTTGGGTGCATGCCGGTGTCCCGCTCATGCACACTACGCATTCTTGTTTTCGGACTGCTATAGCGGTTGGTAAATCTCCTCTCCAGTGGTCTTGAGCCCCAAAATATTTTAAACAGGGGTCAGACACCTGGAGGAGGCATGTAAGAAGTGGTCAGAGTTCTTTGTGTAGGAGTGCCTATAAGCACTCAGAATCGGACCATAATTTAAATACTCATGGAGCACCTCATGGAGAATAATGAGCTGCTGAGCTGCCTGGGGGGACTATACATATTGGCTGCCACGACAGGTGAACTGGAATATTTAAGAATATGAAACAGCAGTCGCTAGACTAGGGACAAAGTCTGCTTTTGAACAATGGGACAGTTGTGACTGGAGACTGTAATGTTTGATTGCAGAAACAGTATGAAGTTGGGACTGCTGTAAAACTGAATAGGACAGTGCAATAAGCAGCCATCTTTGCCACTTTGACCCCTATGGACAACCAATAAATAGCTTAGGTGCCCAAAAATTCATTGAAATGACTTATGGGAGAAGTGTGAGTTAATTCTAAGAGCCAAGGACCCTTTGCCAATCACTAATCGAAGGATTAATGACTATTAATATTTTTGATGGACAACAGGAATCAACCTACCAGACACTGGGATTTTCATGTGAAACCCCAGGGACTTTGGGTAGTTGGGGCAGTCTGTCCGGGGCTCTGCTTGAGTCAAGAGAGGCTCAGTGCTGTGAGTTGAAAAGACAAGAGGCTTTTTACAGGACTCAACTGGCTGAATGGTGAATTGTTTGAAGATTGGAATAAGGGATTTTCTCAGACAGAAAGAACTGCAGTGTTGCAGCTGAATGGACAAGTTACTTGGTGAAAGCTCCTGTTGTTATTGGAGATCCAGTGTCACAGCAAGCCTTCAGCAGTGTGGAAGGAAAAATCCTGAGCCAGTGAAAAGGGTGGTTTTGGAACTGTGTGTGTGCCAGAGCTAAACGTTGGCACTGTACCTGAATCTGAGGACTTTGGAAAAAAAAAAGGTTTGCAGATGTCCAGTGTTCAGGAGCTTGTTTTTGCTGAAAACCAGCTGTGGAAAGGCAGAGGTTTGATACAGAGACTGCAAGTCACTAGCCAAAAGCCACTGGTAGGGTGAAAATTTGGAGAACTTGTTTGCTGCACACCAGAGCTGTTTGTTCTTGCCCAGGAGAAAGGCAAAAACTAAAACTCTTCACAGCTACAACTTGGAGCCAGGTAGGGAAACTACCAACCCCTATCGAGTGAAGCAGACTTGGTTGCAGCGGGCCACGGGCATGTGTCTGAGTGCTAGGGCACTCTGGACCCATTAGGGGAGTCAGACCATGGGGTCACTCCTGGGTCTGGGTTCCTTGTGGCCTTGTAGGCCTTGCATCTGGGCTCTGTAATCTGGCCTGCTTGGTGGGCTGAAAGTGACAAGCTGCAAGAATCTTCAAGCAAGTCCAAGGTCAACCTGATTCTAGTTGCTGCATCATTTTCCAGACCAGCCATCCCTGCCTGTTTGCTTGCTGCCTGTCAGAGCGGTTGATCCTGAGTTGTCTGAACCCACTGTGCCAGTAGCCGAGATCCAGCCTGCAGGATCGTGAGTAACCCACTAATTGATCAAGATGGCTCATTAGGGACCACAAACAAGCATACGGCTGACTTACAAAAGAAATAGTTTGCTGCACTTTTTAATGAAAGGCAAAATCAGGATGGCAGTAAAAGACATTTTAATATTGCAATCAGTCCCATTCAGTTAGATCCAGACAACATCAGGGACAGGCTAAAGCAGTTGGACCCAAACAAATCCCTAGGCCAAGATGGATTTCAAGTAAGCATCCCCTATCACTTACATATATCAGTACTCCTTAGATATGGAAGAAGTAGTGGACCCATGGAAGGTAGCTACTGTACTGTAATTCCATTTTTTGAAAAAGGATGTAAGAAAAATCCAGCAAACTACTGTCCAGTAAGCTTAATGTCTACTCTTTGTAAAACTCTGAAAGGAATCATCAAGGAGTATATAATGGATTATATTCAGAGTAACAATCTGTCAGATAACACTCAATACTGCTTCACAAAGGGTAGATCTTGTCAAACCAACATATTGGAGTTTTATATTAGGGCCAGTAAAGCCTTAGACGAGGGTAGGTCAGTGGATGTGGTATTTTTGGACTTTACTAAAGCTTTTGATAAATTACCTCACTTAGAATTAGTACAGGTCCTCATTAAAATGGGAATCCATGGAAATATCATTTCATGGATAAACTCCTGGCTGTTGGAAAGGAAGCAGTGAGTTTGCATTAGAGGCATACTCTCTGACTGGACTGAAATAACTAGTAGAGTCCCACAGAGGTCAGTCTTGGGACCGTGTCTCTTCAACATCTATGTCACATCCCTTCAGTATGAACATCAGGGTTTGTGGCTGACAAAATTTGCCGACGAATGTAGATTAGGGGAAGAGATAAATAGCCCTGGTGATGCCTTCATTCTCCAGGAGGCTTTAAACTATATATACTATTGGTGTAATACCCACCCATCCAGGGACCACCAGGGCCACCGCCGCTGCCTCAGAGGTTGCCAAGAAATAGGAGCAATTGGACCACAGTGGGCTCAAGGAGGGTAAGGGTGGTGGAACAGAGGTACATCCCTCCAGTTGTACCTCTCCACAATTCATATGCCATTCTGGCAGAGTGTGGTTCCTCTATGGAGGCACCTGCAGTAGAGACCGAGGAGGATGCTGGGAACCTCCACAAAGGAGACCCACAGGAGAGTGGCATGAGACCCCACAGAGGAAGAAAAAAACTCCTGGTGGGGACTCCATTGTTAGAAGGGTAGAACTGGGGGAGGAAGGGGAGAGGAAGGTAAGGTGTCTGCCTGCTGCCATGGCTTGGAGGGACAGGGAGTGAATACTTAGGACTGTGGGAGCAGCTGCATGGGGAGAGAGCTGGATGTCATTGTCCACCTAGGGACAAATGACCTGGCTGAGAAAGGGATCAGAGCAGTGCAGGAAGAGTTTGTGGAGTTGGGGAGAGGCCTTAGACAAGTAGCACGCACAGTAACTTTCTCGGAGGTACTGCCTGTCTATGGTATGGGTGAGGTTAGGGTGCTCCGCACCATGGGATTCAATCAGTGGTTGAAAAACTGGTGCAGAACTCAGGGTTTTGGCTTCATTGGGGACTGGAGATCCCCTTGGAGGGATACAGGCCTATACTGGTGCAATTGTCTGCATCTGTCCAGGAGGGGAACCAGGATCCTAGGTGACAGGTTTAAATACTTCATTGGCAAGCATTTCAAGTAGCCAAGGAGGGAGGCACTGTAAAGGAGAAGGGAAATCCTAGCCCCCCCAAAAAAAAAATCAGTGTAGTTAGTGAGGTAAACACCAAGATAGAGATGTCAATAAGAAGAAGGGCAGGAGTAAATGGAGAAAAAGACAAGGGCAGTGTGGACAGGGATGGGGCAAAAAGTAAGTAAGATTTAATTTTAGAAGGTGCCCTTCCATTGCTCAGAGCACCTTTACAATACAAATACAAACAATATAATACACATCTTAAAATACAGATCATAATCCTTTTAAAACAACATGCAAATTGAAGGCTGCTACATTCCTAGAAATGCCTTTCCAAAAAGATGTGTTCTTAGGGAGCTTTTAAACCCCTCCATGGTCAGGCTCTCATGTCTCTGATGAGGTAGAGAGTTCCACAGGGACAGGGTAGAGGCCATAAAGGCAAAAAATCTTCTCCCAAACATCTTCAAGTGTACCCTGGGAACCTCTAGCAATCCCTCGTCAGAGGATCGGAGTGAGCGGCAGGGACGGGAGAGAAATAGGAGGTCTTGCAGGTATTGGGGTCCCAGCTCATGTAGGGCTTTATAGGTCAGCAATACGACCTTGAAAAGGATTCACCATTGTATAGGCAGCCAGTGCAGTTCATGCAGCACAGGTGTAAGGCCATCAAAAATGAAGGGTAATGAGTACCAATGCCCGTAGTCTAGGTAACAATCTCCCTGAACTGGTGGCCTTGACGTAAGAGGGATGCCTGGATATCATGGCAGTCACAGAAACATGGTACACAGAGAATCATGACTGGGATGTCAACATACCAGGGTACACAATCTACAGGAGGGACAGGGAGGGTAGAAGATGAGGAGGAGGAGTAGCTCTCTATGTAACAGAAGGGATCAAAGCAACAGAACTAAATGGTAAACAGGGAGAAGAGGAAAGGAGGCACTGTAGGTCACCCTGGAGACTGGAAATGGCACCACAATCTACACAGGGGTTGTATACAGACCCCCGTCTCTGGGGGAGGAAATGGACAAGGAAATGATAGAAGGCATCCTTAGGATGACAGAGAAAGGGAGATATTGCTTATGGGGAACCTGAATATGCTGGATGTTAACTGGAGCACCTTTGCTGCAGCCACATCCAAGAGCAGGGCCATTCTTGATGCCCTACAGATGGCATGCCTCAGACAGCTAGTGCTGGAACCCCCTCAGGAGGGAGCAATCTTAGACCGGGTACTCTCAAATGGGGATGGAGAGAGGGTCTCAGATCTAGAAGTGGGTAGTCATCTGGGAACAAGTGACCACCAAACAGTGTGGTTCACGATAAACTCAGCTGTAGAGTCACGCCATACAAAAGTGAAGGTACTGGACTTCAGGAGGTCTGATTTTGACAAAATGGGAGAGCGCCTCAGAAAAGCACTAGCAAACAGGCAAGAAGGAGAGATGGAGCAACAATGGGGAAACATCAAAACTGTCATCACGGAGGCAACAAGCCTTTGTGTGAAGCAAATAAACAAATCAAAACGAAAGAAAAAAACACTATGGTTCTCAAAAGAGGTGGTGGGGAAGGTTAGGGAGAAAAAGATAGCATTCAGGAAGTATAAGGAAACACAGAAGAAGCAGGACAGAGAACTGTACCAGTTAAAGCCGAAGGAAGCGGGGAAGGCAGTCAGAATAGCAGAGCCCCAAACTGAGGAGAAGATAGCCAACTCTGTTAAGAATGGGGATAAAACCTTTTATAGGTATATTAGGGAGCAAAGAAAGACAAAGGGAGGGATACTGAGGCTGAATAAAAAGAAGGGTGGGTGGACAGAGAGGGACAGTGAAAAAGCAGGGATACTAAACGAATACTTCTGCTCAGTATTCACAAAGGAAGAAGAGGGGCAGGTACCTAATCCAGTCAATAGAAGGACTCTGGATAGGGGTCGATATCAGTCCTTTCACAGAAGAAAGGCTTCTGAAAGAACTCCTAAAACTGAAGGTGGACAAAGCAATGGGGCCAGATGGGATTCACCCCGGAATTCTAAAAGAACTAAGGGGAAGGGGGGAACTAGTAACACCACTGACTACCATTTTTAACAAATCATGGGAGGATGATGTGGTACCTGAGGACTGGAGGAGGGTGGATGTGATTCCCCTTCACAAAAATTGGAGCAAGACAGAGGCAGAAAACTGCAGACCTGTCAGTTTGACCTCTGTGGTACAGAAAGTGATGGAATCTCTTCTGAAGGAAAGAATTGTTGGGTACCTAGAGGCCAGTGTGGCACAGGACACAAGGCAGCATGGATTCACAGCTGGAAGATTATGTCAGGTGAATGTAATAGATTTCTTTGACTGGGTGACCAAAGTAGTAGACAAGGGAGGGGCTGTGGACATGGCCTACATAGATTTTAGCAAGGCATTTGACACAGTCCCGCACAAAAGATTAATAAACAAATTAGCCAGCCTGGGAGTGGGTCCCGGGGTGGTAGCCTGGGTAAAACATTGGCTGGACAACAGGATGCAGAGGGTAATAGTAAACAGAGTCCAAAGTGAAGAAAGGGGGTTACTAGTGGGGTACCGCAGGGTTCAGTACTGGGTCCGGTCCTTTTTAATGTCTTTATAAGTGACATTGCAAAGGGACTAGAAGGAAAAGTATGTCTCTTTGCAGATGACAAAGATCTACAACAGGGTTGATACACAAGGGGGGTGGAAAGGATGAGAAGGGACTTGGCAAGGTTGGAGGAATGGTCAAATATATGGCAGCTTAAATTTAATGCAAAGAAGTGCAAATTAATGCACCTGGGAAACAAAAACACAGGGGAAGAGTACACAATAGGAGGTGAGATACTGACAACAACAAAATGGAAAGGGACCTGGGGGTAGTTATATCAGATGCCCTAAAGGTGGGCAAGTAATGTGAGAAGGCAGTAAGGAGGGCTGGGGGATACTGGGATGCATAGGGAGAGGCACCACCAATAGAAAGCAAGAAGTTGTTATCCCTCTGTACAGACAGTTGGTGAGACCCCATCTGGAGTACTGCATGCAGTTCTGGAGACCCCATCTCTGCAAAGACATAGACAGGGTGGAGGCTGTCCAGAGGAGGGCAACCAAAATGGTGCAGGGTCTGCACCAGAAGGCATACGAAGAGAGACTGAAAGAGCTTAATATGTATACCCTCGAGGAAAGGAAGGAGAGGGGGGACATGATAGAAACTTTCAAATACCTCAAGGGAATCAACAAAGTCCAAGAGGGTAGCATCTTTCAGAAAAAGAGATGTGCAAGAACAAGGGGGCACAATTTGAAGATAGAGGGGGGACGGCTCAGAGGTAATGTGAGGAAGTGTTTTTTCATGGAGAGGGTTGTGGATGCATGGAACAGCCTCCCTGAGGAGGTTGTGGAGTCAAGAACAGGGGGGGAATTCAATAATGCATGGGACAGACATGGCAGTCCTAGTGGGGGGGTAGGAGGAAGTAAGCTGTTGGTTAACTAGGATCTGCAGCTTATCTGTTAGGTAGGAAAATGGGCAGATTAGGTGGGCCAAGCGGTCCTTATCTGCCATCAAATTCTATGTTTCTATGAGATGTCCAAGAACAAGGGGGCACAATTTGAAGATAGAGGGGGGGATGGCTCAGAGGTAATGTGAGGAAGTATTTTTTCACAGAGAGGGTTGTAGATACTGTATATGGAACAGCCTTACTGAGGAGGTTACAGAATCAAAAACAGTGGGGGAATTCAAGAATGCATGGGACAGGTATAAGGTAATTCTAGTGGAGGGTAGGAGGAAGTAGGCTGTGGGTTAACTAGGATCTGCAGCTTATCCATTAGGTAGGGAAAAGGGCAGACTAGGTGGGCCAAGCGGTCCTTATCTGCCATCAAATTCTATGAAAGAACAAATTATATCTAAATCTGGATAAATGCATGATAATGCATTTGGGGAATAAAAATTTAAACAACACATACTATTTACACAACACAGCTCTCAGAAATGTAACTGAGGAAAAAGATCTGGGCATTATAGACAGGTGTACTGGCCTAATCTTTTGATTTACAATGCAGAGGTTAGTATCGCTGCAGATTCCTGTGTAGATAGACCTCACCTTTCAGAATTTGCTTGTTACCCCTAGAAAATTGGTGGCTGCTCCCTCGGGGGGCCTGTTTCTGATTTTGGACACTGTGGGCCCTCTGTGTTCCACAGCTCGGCCTAGGAATGTACGATTTACAATTCCAAGGTGTCATTTTCTACATTTATTGCCATGCCAAGTTGAATGGAACAACTTAGAAAATCCAAAATTGCCACCAAAATCCAATATGGCCACCTTATTGCTAGTAAATACTTGATTTGCTAATGATTTCCAAATCCCTAGCTTCCAAGATACCAATCATCAATGATTCATGAAGGGGGGTTTATTATTATTATTACATTTAATAAAAACACATATTAAATTAATATAATAGAACATAAATATAAATAAATGATGCATAACGCATCAATCTGCTTGTCTGTGCCGTTGACCCAAATTGCGTCCACTCTGTTAGAATTTGTCACTTTGTTCACAGGAATGTGTGGCATGTTCATGTACATTGTATGCCTGTTTAGTTTGTATTTTTAGTTTCTAGTTTTTAATTTTAGTTTCTGTTTCTGTTTCAGAAACATGGATAGCCTTCTAGCTGTACCTCTTGGATTGGTCAACCCATCCAATTTGTCTACCTGTGTTCTTTGTGAGAACCAAATTAGAGATGCAGAACTGCAACAAATATTAGGAGAGAATGGGTTGAATACCATCAAGGCTTTTGCAGAGAAATGGTCAGTCACAAAACCAACTTCCGAGTACGCCAGAAACTTAAATTTCGTATGGAATAAAATCTGTGACCTACTTCTCCCTGGTCCTGGAGAGACAGGCCTACCTGTTCATACAAGGTGTTGCCAAAATTTCACCAGTTAAAGGAAATTAAACACCAACTCAATGAAACAACTTTCTTCAGAGCAATCTTCTGAAGCTGAATTCTCCGGCATACCAGACCCATAGACATCCAGTAGCAGTGAAGCGGTCCATGTAACTCGATGTAAAAGGAAATTGTTGGAATTTAAGAAGGATGAGACCTGCTTCATCTGTGATACTAAAAGGAAAAAAGAGAGGAAATATGGAAGAAAAAACTCCAAGAGTTGAACTTGAAGATAGAAAGATTACATTGCACGAAAGCATGTTATGCAATGAAAATTCTGATGATGCTCTTTTGTCTGGTGCAGCCAAACATTTGAAGGTTGCTACCGCCAATGTTGACGTCTTTGCTGCAGATGTCAAATACCATAACAGTTGTTACACCACTTTCGTCTACATCGGCAAATGAGAGAGACAAACACCAGGTGGATTGGAAAGCATTTACACAAAGAGTGCTGAAATGGAATTTCTTCAAATCATGAGAAGAAAGGTTGTTGAGCAGAAATGTTGCTATTTACTCCCAGAGTTACTGGAGGATCTCCATAACCTCTATGAGATCCATGGATCCGAACAAGATGCTGGAATAAATCACACATTTCAGTTGAAGAATCTTATCAGCAAGGAATTCGGAGATGAGATAAGTTTTACTACTATCATATTCTTACCAGCACAGCACACTATTTAAAAAAAATAATAAATAAATTTACACAGGGTAAATTAGAAAGACAGACATTGGGGAGCAGTGCAATGCACTGGCTGTGGGGCAGCAGTCTTCCGGGAGACTTTCTGGAGGCTGATATGCTGCCCTATTTTCAGGCAACTCTCTGCTCTGAGGGAGGAGGTTGCCCATCTCCAGGCCAAACTGGACAGGAGTACAGGACCCCCCCATGCAGGGAACACCAGGGCCACCACCTCTGCCTCAGAGGTTGCCAAGAAGGAGCAGCGGTTGAACCACAGTGGGCTCAGGGAGGGTGAGGGTGGTGGAAGAGAGGTGTACTCCTTCAGACATACCACTCCACAATCCATACGCAATTCTGGTGGAGCATAGTTCCCTATGGAGGCACACATGGTGGAGACTGAGGTTGCTGGCAACCATCACAAAAGAGGCCCACAGGAAGGGGCACAAGACACAGTAGGCAAAGGAAGCAGCTCCTGGTGGGGGACTCAATTATCAGGAGGTTAGAACTCGGGGAGCAAGGGAAAGTGAAGTAAGGTGCCTGCCTGGTGCCATGGCTTGGAGGAACAGGAAGCAGATTCTAAGGATCACAACAGCAGCTGCATAGGAGACAATGCTGAATGTCATTGTCCACCTAGGGACAAATAACTTGGCCATGCATTGGATTAGAGCAGTGCAGAAGGAGTTTGTGGAGTTGGGGAGGGGCCTTAGACAAGTAGCTCATACAGTATCCTTCTCAGACGTGCTGCCTGTCTATAGCATGGGTGAGGTGAGAGTACTCCGCACCATGCAGTTCAATGAATGGTTGTAAAACTGGTGTAGAGCACAGGGTTTTGACTTCACCGGGGACTGGGGTTCCACCTGGAGGGATACCCACCTATACTGGCACGATGGTCTGCATGTGTCCGGGAATGGAACCAGTCTTCCCAGAGATCGGTTTAATGCTTCATTGACAAGCTTTTAAATTAGCCAAGGAGGGAGGCACTGATAAGCAGCAGGGAATTCCCAGGTTCCCCCTCCAAAACTGGGTACTAAATGAGGTAAAGACCAAGGTAGAAAGGTCACTAGGGAGCATGACTGGGGTAAATGGAGAAAGCAAAGTCAGTAAGGGCAGGGATGTGGCTACCAGAGGAAAAGCCATCAAACAATGGAGAGTAGAAGAAGAAGAAGAATCAGCATTTATATAGCACTTTTCATACATCCAAAGTGCTTTACAAGCAATGCTAGACTGGTAGTGAAGTGACTGAATGTGTGGTGGCGGCCATATCGCACATCATCACCCACACACAGCCTGGATAATTGCATGAACCGGTTTATGGGAAGAGGAATGTTGGCCAGGACACCGGGAATGTTCCCTACTCTTTGCAAAGAGTGCCCTGGGTTCTTTACTTCCACCTGGACACCCACCAGGACAACACCAGGATGGGCAGAAGGGACCTCGGTTTAACATCTCATCCGAAGGACAGCACACCCCAGCAGTACAGTACCCCCCAATACTGCACTCAGATGCCAGCGATTTTTAGGTGCAAGTCCAATCCCGGTGTGGGACGAGAACCCACGACCTTCTGGTCCAGAGGTGGATGTGCTACCAACTGAGCCATGCTGAGTAATGAGTACCAATGCCCATAGTTTGGGTAACAAGCTTCCTGAACTAGTGGTCTTGATGGAAGAGGAGCATCTGGATATCATGGCAGTCACAGAAACATGGTACACACAGAACCATGACTGGGATGTGAACATACCAGGGTACACTATCTACAGGAGGGACAGGGAGGGTAAAAGAGGAGGTGGAGTAGCTCTCTACATAAGGGAAGGAATCAAAGCAACAGAACAAAAGGGTAAACAGGGAGGAGAGGAAGCACTGTGGGTCAACGTGGAGACAGGCAATGGTGCCACAATCCTCACAGGGGTTGTATACAGACCCCCATCTCAGGGAGAGGAAATGGACGAGGAAATGATAGAAGGTATCCTCATAATGGCAAAAAAAGGGGAGATATTGTTGATGGGGATCTGAATATGCCAGATGTTAATTGAAGTGCATTTGCTGCAGCCACATCAAAGAGCAGGGTCATTCTAGATGCCCTGCAGGAGGCATGCCTTAGATAACTAGTACTGGAACCCACTCGGGAGGGAGCAGTCTTAGACCTGGTACTCTCAAATGGAGATGGAGAGAAGATCACACATGAAGAAGTGGGTAGCCATCTGGGAACCAGCGACAATCTAACAGTATGGTTTACGATAAACACAGCAGTAGAGTCAAGCCATACAAAGGCAAAGATCCTGGACTTTAGGAGGGCTGACTTTGCCAAAATGGGTGAGTGCCTAAGGAATGCACTAGCAAATGGGCAGGAAGAAGGGGTGGAAGAACAATGGGGAATAATCAAAACAGCCATCACAGAGGTAACAAGCCTTTGTGTGAAGCAAATTAACAAAATGAAACAATATAAAAAATCACTATGGTTCTCAAAGGAGTTGGCAGGGAAGGTTAGGGAGAAAAAGATAGCATTCAGGAAGTACAAGGAATCACAAAAGGAGCAGGACAGAGAACTGTGTCAGTTAAAGCAGAAGGAAGCAAGAAAGGCAGTCAGAACAGCAAAGGCCCAGACCGAGGAAAGGATAGCCAACTCAGTTAAGAAGGGGGATAAAACCTTTTAAAGGTACATCAGGGAGTGAAGGAAGACCAATGGAGGGATAGTGAGGCTTAATAAAGGGGAGTGGGGTGGGCAGAGGGTGACTGTACAAAGGCAGAGATACTAAACAAATATTTTTGCTCAGTATTCACAAGTGAAGAAGTGGAGGTACCTAAACCAAACAATAGAAACACTCTGGATAGGGGGTTGATACCAGCCCATTCACAGAAGAAAGAGTTCTGAAAGAATTCTTAAAACTGAAGGTGGACAAAGCAATGGGGCCAGAATTCTAAAAGAACTAAGGGTAGAACTAGTGACACCACTGACTACCCTCTTTAACAAATCATGGGAGGATAGGGTGGTACCCAAGGACTGGAGGAGGGCAGATGTGATTCCACTTCACAAAAAGTGAAAGCAGGGCACAGGCAGAAAACTATAGATCTGTTAATTTGACCTCAGTGATAGGGAAAATGATGGAATCACTTCTGAAGGAAAGAGTTGTTGAGTACCTAAAGGCCAGAGGGGTACAGGACCCAAGGAAGCATGGATTCACAGCAGGTAGGTCATGTCAGATGAATCTAATAGATTTCTTTGACTGAGTGACCAAAGTAGTAGATCAGGGAGGGGCTGTGGACATGGCCTACCTAGACTTTAGCAAGGCATTTGACATAGTCCTACACAAAAGATTAATATACAAGTTTGCCAGCCTGGGAGTGGGTCCCAAGATGGTAGCCTGGGTAAAAAAAAAATGGCTGGAGAACAGGACACAGAGGGTAATAATAAACAGAGTCCACTTGAAGAAAGAGGGGTTACTAGGGTACCACAGGGTTCAGTTCTAGGATCAGTCCTCTTCAATGTCTTTATAAGTGACATTGCAGAGGGACTTGAAGGAAAAATATGTCTCTTTGCAGATGACACAAAGATCTGCAACAGGGTTGATACACAAGGTGGGTCGGAAAGGATGAGAAGGGACTTGGCAAGGTTGGAGGAATGGTCAAATGTATTGCAGCTTAGATTCAATGCTAAGAAGTGCAAAGTAATGCACCTGGGAAACAAAAACCCAGGGGAAGAGTACACTATGGGGGGAGGGTGAGATACTAACAACAACAAAAAAATGGAAAGGGACCTGGGTGTAGTCATATCAGATGACCTAAAGGTGGGCAAGCAATGTAAGAGGGCAGTAAGGAGGGCTGGGGGAATACTGGGATGTACAGGAAGAGGCATCACCAGTAGAAAACAGGAAGTTGTTATCCCTCTGTACAGACAGTTGGTGAGACCCCATCTGGAGTACTGCGTGTAGTTCTGGAGACCCAGTCTCCGCAAGGACATACACAGGATGGAGGCAGTCCAGAGGAGGGCAACCAAAATGGTGCTGGCTCTGCACCAGAAGACATACGAAGAGAGACTTAAGGAGCTTAATATGTATACCTTCGAGAAAAGGAGGGACAGGGAGGACATGATAGAAACTTTCAAGTACCTCAAGGGAATCAACAAAGTCCAAGAGGGTAGCATCTTTCAGAAAAAGAGATGTGCAAGAACAAGGGGGCACAATTTGAAGATAGAAGGGGAACAGCTCAGAGGTAATGTGAGGAATTATTTTTTCATGGAGAGGGTAATGGGTGCATGGAACCGCCTTCCTGAGGAGGTTGTGGAGTCAAAATCAGTGGGGGAATTCAAGAATGCATGGGACAGACATAAAGCAATTCTAGGGGTTGGGGATGGGAGGAAGTAGGCTGTTGGTTAACTAGGATCTGCAGCTTATCCATTAGTTAGGGAAATGGGCAGACTGGGTGGACCAAGCGGTCCTTATCTGCTGTCAAGTTCTGTGTTTCTATGTTTACTGCGGGGAAGAGGATACATGGGAATCCTCTCATTCTTCACTCGACAAAAGTAAACTCACTTGATTATTCTTTGGCAACCTCGAGAGGAGCTGGGCTGAGAGATAGTGACATCACCAAGGCATTTGCAAAGATGATCAATCGGAAATTAAAAGATAAACAAATTGAGTCACCACAGTTTCCTATGGCATATGAAGACTTGCTTTTTGAGCTTGATAATTATGAACCCATTCCGGAAATCTTCAATGTGATAGCTCTTTCTATAAGCCCTACTAAGAAGATTAATGCTCTAGGTTATGCGACCATCCCAACAGAAATTCAAGCTACCAAGATATGGTCCACTGCTAGTGACTGGCAATGCCTCATTACCAGAGTACATTCTCCAAAGTCAGTAGTTCTATCCATGGTCATTCATCATCTCACTAGAAGTAAAGAAGTAGTTAATCGTCTACGTCATTCGGGGGCTGGTATTTCTGACCCAGATGTCAGAAGACAAGACAAGAAATTGGCCCATGGTAGTAAATCTGAGAAAATAAAAGCACTGCCCACTGTTCTGCCTGGACAGCCAACTCAAGTCACAATTGATAACTCAGATGGTAAGTAACAGAAATTAACAGGATTCTCAATAACACATGACACTAACTCAATGATTTACGTACCCCGAATTTCACCTCCTGCTGTCATCTGCAATTAGCCAGTACAAGATCAGAACATTCCAAGCAACTCAACAAGAGAAGTTCAGGAAATCGTTGAGAGCTCAGAACCTATTGACTATGAGGTTTATAAAATAGGAAAGAGAAAACCCCCACCGATCGTCCCATCCTACGATGAGGATGAAAGAAGGACCAAGCTTGACCTTCGTTTGAGCAAAGATTGTATTTGAGCTCTGGCAGCAAGCACAGAATCTTCCAGAGAAGATGAATCTCTTCCAGTCCTAGGATTATGGACAGCTTTCAATAAAAATGCAACATCGACCACTACCTTCAAATCCGAAACCGATTTCCTGCCCATTATACCACGTGAACCAGAAGATGCAATTTGCAAATATTACCTTGACTTTCTCGTAGACCTAATGGATGACCTACAAATTGACCATATCTTCAGCCATAGCAATCATGCAGTTTTCTACAAGATTGCACAAATAATGTGGAAAGAAGAAAAATATACAAAAGTGGTTAATTTGATGGGAGGATTTCGTGAACTGATGGTGAGGCAGAAAATCCTCCACAAGCGATAAAGTGCTATCGGACTTCGTGACTGGTGGGTTCAGGTGGCGATAATAGCAGATGGATCTGTTGACCAGGCCTTGGAAGGACACCACTATTCTAGATTGATGAGGTTACATAAACAGACCTTCGAGGCTTTCCTACGATTCATGGGATCCAAGATTCATGTCTCACTAACTGATGGATTATGAGAAAAGCTCATCAACATGAGAAGATCTGTATTAGCAGAATCCCTGAATCTTGTCCTCTTGGATAAATCTTTCCCTGAAGTGCAGTCACGAATGCTGGAAACCTCTGGCACCATGGGACAGTGGGTGACAGGCTACGCTGGTGACACCAGTTCTCTTGTCACCCAGATCGCTGCATACAGAGACAATAATTTTAACTTGCATCTGCAGGCTCAATGAGATATTCTACCTTTACTGTTTGCATTCAACCATCAAAACTACTCTCGGTATTTGACATGACATCATGTAGACCTCATCAATCTGAAAACCATCAATGAGAACGCATACAATGAACTGCAGGAATATGGCATTGGGGCTAGTCTGTCCAGTGAGGCATTCTCCATGAAACCTGGTGATCAAGTCACTGAGGTCTCAATCAACAGAGAGGTCAAGATGCGGGGTGGACTCATGAGAGGTGGTTACAGTATGTCTGAGAAAGCTGCTGGTGACTTTGTTTTGAATTCCCACATGCTTGCTAAAATTTGTTTGTCGCTGAAGGAGAAGATTCTTCTGAAAACATCGGCCACACACAATGAGTTGACATATGGTGCCATGAAGAAACATGATGGTCAAGTGAAAGAGCTGGTGAAGATACTTCACGCATATTCAGATCCATGTCAGGGTGTAGCACAATACATCACAATGGGCATTGAAATACCGCCACAGAAACATAGAAACATAGAATTTGACGGCAGATAAGAACCGCTTGGCCCACCCACTCTGCCCATTTCCCTACCTAATGGATAAGCTGCAGATCCTAGTTAACCAGCAGCCTACTTCTTCCTACCCCAACCCCCTAGAATTGCCTTATGACTGTCCCATGCATGCTTGAATTCCACCACTGATTTTGACTCCACAACCTCCTCTGGAAGGCCGTTCCATGCATCCACAACCCTCTCTGTGAAAAATACTTCCTTAAATTACCTTGAGCCCCTCTCTATCTTCAAATTGTGACCCTTGTTCTTGCACACTCTCTTTTTGAAAGATGCTACCCTCTTGGACTTTTGCTGATTCCCTTGAGGTACTTGAACGTTTCTATCATGTCCCTCTCCCTTCTTTCCTCGAGGCTATACATATTAAGCTCCTTAAGTCTCTCTTCAGATGTCTTCCGTGCAGACCCTGCACCATTTTAGTTGCCTTCTCTGGGCAGCTTCCATCCTGTCTATGTCTTATGGAGACTGGGTCTCCAGAACTGCATGCAGTACTCCAGATGGGTCTCACCAGCTGTCTGTACAGAGGGATAATAACTTCCTGTTTTCTACTGGTGATGCTTCTCCCTATGCATCCCAGTATCCCCAGCCCTCCTTACTGCCCTCTCACATTGTTTGCCCACCTTAGGTCATCCGATATGACCACCCCAGGTCTCTTTCCATTTTGTTGTTGTTAGTATCTCACCCTCATTGTGTACTCTTCCCTGGTTTTTGTTTCCCATGTGCATTACCTTGCACTACTTGGCATTGAATCTAAGCTGCCATACATTTGACCATTCCTCTAACCTTGCCAAGTCCCTTCTCATCTTTTCCACCACACCTTGTGCATCAACTCTGTTGCAGATCTTTGTGTCATCTGCAAAGAGACATACTTTTCCTTCCAGTCCCTCTGCAATGTCGCTTATAAAGACATTGAAGAGGACCGGTCCTAATACTGAACCCCGCGGTATCCCACTAGTAACCTCCCTTTCTTCAGAGTCGACTCCATTTACTATTACCTGTGTCCTATTCTCCGCCAATTCTTTTACCCAGGCTGTCATCTTGGGACCCACTCCCAGGCTGGCTAACTCCTGTATATTAATCTTTTATGTGGGACTGTGTCAAATGCCTTGCTAAAGTCTAGGTAGGTCATGTCCACAGCCCCTCCCTGATCTACTACTTTGGTCACCCAGTCAAAGAAATCTATCAAATTTGTCTGGCATGACCTTCCCGCTGTGAATCCATGCTGCCTTGGGTCCTGTGCCCCTCTGGCCTCTAGATACTCGACAATTCTTTCCTTCAGAAGTGATTCCATCATTTTCCCTACCACTGAGGTTAAACTAACATGTCTGTAGTTTCCTGCTTCTGCCTTGCTCCCACTTTTGTGAAGGGGAATCACATCTGCCCTCCTCCAGTCCTCAGGTACCACCCCATCCTCTCATGATTTGTTAAAGAGGGTAGTCAGTGGTGTCACTAGTTCTACCCTTAGTTCTTTTAGAATTCTGGGATGAATCCCATCAGGCCCCATTGCTTTGTCCACCTTCAGATTTAAGAGTTCTTTCAGAACCCTTTCTTCTGTAAATGGGCTGGTATCAACTTCTGTATCCAGAGTGTTTCTACTGTTTGTTTTAGGTACCTCCCCCTCTTCCTTTGTAAATACTGAGCAAAAATATTTGTTTAGTATCTCTGCCTTTTCACAGTCACCCTCTGCCCACCCTTCCTCCCCTTTTTTAAGCCTCACTATCCCTCCCTTGGTATTCCTTCGCTCCCTGATGTACCTATAAAAGGTTTTATCCCCCTTCTTAACTGAGTTGGCTATATTTTCCTCTGTTTGGGCCTTTGCTGTTCTGACTGCCTTCCCAGCTTCCATTTGCTTTAACTGATACAGTTCTCTGTCCTGCTCCTTCTGTGATTCCTTGTACTTCCTGAATGCTTTCTTTTTCTCTTGAACCTTCACTGCCACTTCCTTTGCGAACCATAGTAGTTTCTTACATGGTTTCATTTTGTTTATTTGCTTTATACAAAGGCTTGTTACCTCTGTGATGGCAGTTTTTATTATTCCCCATTGTTCTTCCACCCCTCCTTCCTGCCCATTTGCTAGTGCATTCCTTAGGCACTCACCCATTTTGGCAAAGTCAGCCCTCCTAAAGTCCAGTACTTTTGCCTTTGCATGGCTTGACTCTATTGCTGTGTTTATTGTGAACCATACTGTTCGATGGTCATAGTTCCCAGATGGCTACCCACTTCTACATCTGTGATCCTCTCTTCATCTCCATTTGAGAGAACCAGGTCTAAGATTGCTCCCTCTTGAATGGGCTCCAATACTAGTTGTCTAAGGCATGCCCCCTGTAGGGCATCTAGAATAACCCCACTCTTCGAAGTGGCTGCTGCAACTGCACTCCAGTTAACATCTGGCATATTCAGATCACCCATGAGCAATATCTCCCCTTTTTCTGCCATTCTAAGTATACTTTCTATCATTTCCTTGTCCATTTCCTCCCCCTGACAAGGGGGTCTGTATACAACCCCTGTGCGGATTGTGGTGCCACTGCCAGTCTCCAAATTTACCCACAGTGCTTCTTCTCCTCCCTGTTTACCCTTTTGTTCTGTTGCTTTGATTCCTTCCATTATGTAAACAGCTACTCCTCCTCTCTTACCTCCTGTCCCTCCTGTAGATAGTGTGTCCTGGTATGTTTATGTCCCAGTCATGGTTTTGTGTACCATGTTTCTGTGACTGCCATTATCCAGATCTTCCTCCTCCATCAAGGTCACTAATTCAGGAAGCTTGTTACTCAGACTATGGCATTGGTACTCATTGCTCTCCATTTTTGATGGCTTTACCTTCTGTTGCAGCATCCCCCACTGACCTTTCTACACCGGCCTTTTTCTCATTTAGTACCTGTGTGTTGTAGGAGAGGCTGGGATTTTCCTGCTGCTTATCCATGCCTCCCCTTGACTAGGTTTAAAAGCTTGCCAATGAAGCATTTAAACCGATTGCTCAAAAGACTTGTTCCTTCCTGGACAGATGCAGACCATCCTGTTAGTATAGGCTGGTGTCCTCCAGGAGGAACCCAGTCCCCAATGAAGCCAAACCCCTGTGCTCCACACCATTTTTCAACCATTCATTAAACTGCATGGTGCAAGTACCTCACCTCACTCATGCCATTGACAGGCAGCACCTCTGAGAAGGATACTGTGTGCTGCTACTTGTCATAGGCCCCTCCCAATTCACAAAGTCCTTCTGCACTGCTCTAATCTCATGATGAGCCAAGTCATTTTGTCCCTAGGTGGACAATGACATCCAGCTCAGACTCCTGTGCAGCTGTTCTCGTGATCCTGAGGATGCTTCCTGTCCCTCCAAGCCATGGCACCAGGCAGGCACCTTACTTCAGTTTTCCTGCTCCCCAGTTCTATCCCTAATAAATGAGTCCCCCACCAGGAGCTGCTTCCTTTCCTTGTGGTGTCCTCTGCCTCCTTCTTGTGGGCCTTTGTGACTGTTGCCCCTCAGCCTCCTTAGTCTCCTCTCTGTGGTATCCATAGGGGAGCCTATGCTCCCCAGAATGGTGTATGGATTGTGGAGTGCACAACTGACTGGTGCCTCTGTTCCACCATCCTCACCTCCTCGAGCCCACTGTGGTCCAACTGCTGTGCTTTTTGCAACCTGTGAGGTAGTGGTGGTGGCTCTGGTGCTCCCTGGATGGGGAGGTTCTCTTCCACTATCCAGTGTGGCCTGGGGAAGGTTCCCTACTACTGTCCAGTGTGGCCTGAAGACAGCAACTTCCTCCTCAGGGCAGAGAGTTGTATGCAAATAGGGCAGCATCTCAGCTTCCAGAAAGACTCCTGGAAGACTGCTACCCCACAGCCATTACATTGCACTACTCCCCACATGTTTATCTACTTTGTGTGTGTGTGTGTGTGTGTGTGTGTGTGTGTGTGTGTGAGCTGTGTGTTTGTTATATAGAAATATATATATTATAGAATGTATGCTTATATTATCAGTGCAGTGTGCTAGAGAGGATATGACAGTGATATGCACTTTGCACTCTTGAGGAAACGATGTCAGAACCCCAGGTATAAAGGAACTATTTCCAGGAGTGGGTGGGGTGAGGGTGGGAAGGGTTGGACCTAAACTGTGTCCTCACAAAACAATCAGCTAAAAACTCTGACCCACCGCCATGATGAGTGCCTTCCTGTCAGCAAGATGCCCTACACAACAATTGACAGAGAAAATACCTTGCTAATCAAACAGAGAAAAATCCAGACATCCAAGTCAGATACAGGTAAACCTCCCCAGCCCCAAAACAGCCTGGTGGTTTGTGCTTTGTAAGCAGTCAACCTCAAAATAAGTCAGCTGTGCTTTAAACTTTTCCTGCACTGAAAATCTTAAGAACTGTAACAAAAGTAAAGCTAGATCCACCTCCCTCTGTTGCTTGAAAGACTGTCTTTTCCTGATAATTATAAGTTCCTTATTTCACCTTTCAGTTAGAAGTAGCCTCCACCTGCAGAATATCTGCTACAAACCAAAGACAATTGTAAGGTTCACCTCCCTCTGTTGTGGGCACAACTCGCTTTCTTGCAAATCCTATGCTCAGTATTACAGCTTCCAGCCAGAGGTGGTTTCACTTGAAGAATATTAGCTGTTCTGATGAGTTTACTATAAAACACTTGCTTATAATACTATTGTTCTCAGGTCTGTTACCAAAGCTACTGGCTGACAAGTAGCTATGATGTAAGCACTTCCTGACAAAGTCTGGTCTGGCCTTTTAAGGCACACACAGATAAACACAAAAAAAAACAGTTTCCACCCCTAGGGCACTGTCTGGGTCAAATACACAACCTGTACCTGCACTTATTTCAGGACTTATGATAAATTCTTAGCCCAGGGTTTAAACTCTTCCTGCACTGAAAATCTTAAGAATTGAAATAAAAGTAAAGCTAGATCCACCTCCCTCTGTTGCTTGAAAGACTGTCTTTTCCTGATAATTCTAAGTTCCTTATTTCACCTTTCAGTTAGAAGTATCCTTCTCCTGCAGAATATCTGCTACAAACCAAAGGCAATTGTAAGCTTCACCTCCCTCTGTTGTGAGCAGAACACGCTTTCTTGCAAATCCTATGTTCAGTATTGCAGCTTCCAGCCAGAGGTAGTTTCAGTTGAAGAATATTAGCCAGCAATGGTAGAGGGCCTTTTGAAGACAAGGGCTACAGGGGAAGTTATGTTGAGTGCATTTATAAATGACCACCTCCTATCAAGGAAAGTTGGTTTCTTCAAGCCCATTAAATGCAGCAGAATTTCCACGGGAATGGACAAGAAGCCCAAACCGGAATCAGTCTTGAAAGAAGACTGTCAGGCTCTCGGTATCATTGTTGCAAAGTGCCCTGACAAAAAAGATGCATTTTCCCATCCACTCACAACATATCCTCTTGCAATAGCAACTCCAGATGGAAACCTCCACAAACCTAATACCAAACATGTCTTAAGAAATTATTTCATTGATGAAGCAGAAGCTCGAAGTTCTTCCCCTCCTCCATTATGCTCAGTGCACATATATGAAGCCGTGGCGATGGTCAGAGCAGTTCCTGCACAGCGTACATGGAACAGCCTTTGGAAAGCACTTCTTGTCACATTCACACCTCCATCTACAGCAAACCCAGCGGAAGTCACTGTTGTTTTTGATAACTATAAGGATGATCAGGAGTTCTCAGTAAAACAACAAGAACGAGCTGAGTGAGCAGCAGGAACAGGAGGAATGCGACTTCACATGGGATCAGATTTGCAAGAGATGCTGCAGGGAAAGGTGTATCAGCAGTACCTTCACAACAATGACAACAAAACAGATCTCATACAGCGCTTCACTGAAAATGTTAGACAAGAGGATGTCAGAAGAAACTTACAATACCCACTTACTATCAACAATGGCAGAAGCACGTATACTATATACCCAGATGCAGAAGAATTCCTGTTTTCCCGCAACCATGAGGAGGCAGATATGAGGATAGTGCTGCATTGTGCTCTTGTGAAAGGCCTAGTTGTGGTCCAAGACAAAGATACAGACATCCTCATCCTGATGGTTTACGCTTTTGAAAATACCCTTCCAGATTCACCATGGATGCTCCAAATTGACCCCGATGTATTTGTAAACATAGGATCTATATATGATCACAGTGAACACGGTGCAAGTCTCAATTTGCCAGCATACCATGCTGTCTCTGGATGCGATGCAGTGAGTTACTTCTACAAGGTATCAAATAAATTAGTCTTTCAATGTTCACACAGGATTAAAGAAAGAATAAATCTCCTTTCAAGGCTTGGGGAAAGCACATATGCTTCACAAGACACTGAACAAAATGTCAAGACCTTCATTCAACACTGCATGTACAATGGTACAGGAGGAGAGGATCTGGTAGGCACATGAGTAAGGCAATACAATAACCTGAAAGTGAAGACTATGCAAATGATTCTACCAGACCCAGCTAGCCTATGTCTGCACATAAAGACAGCAAATTTTGTAGCCTACTATTGGCGCCACTGCACAGAGCCGGAAACCCTGAAAGTTGATCCTTGTTTGTCAGGATGGAAATGAGAGGATGAAACGTTGAAACCTGTGTGGTTCACTGGGTTTCAGTTACCTGACATCCTACGTCATAGAAGAAAGGGCAAAAAATTAGCCGGCCGACGATGTGCAGCTGTTGGAGATGAGGCAGACGACGAAGGTGAGTCAACACCTCAATGACACATACAGAAGACCAAACAAAAACCTTCAACCACAGTGCCAATAACTTATTGTACAGGAGATGGTGACACTGAAAATGACACATCGGCAGCCAATGAACAAATTTCTGCAGAAGAATCTTCAAGCTTCGGGAGTGAATGTCACAGTTCATATCCAGAGTGGACTCCAATATAATTACTTCAAAACTGGACATTACAACCAAGGTGTACTGTTGACCCAAAATATTCATAGTGTTGGGTCAAATTGTTGATAAAATTACTTAATTCTAAACAACAAATCAGCACAGACAACATTTAGATTTTAAGCATTACTGTACTTACTTCAAACTATTTTATCAGTAAATTGCCTCGTGAATTCAATTGTTTTATGTAGTATTAATGTGTGCATTTGGCCCTGTGTCTAACAGGGAGCCTCAAAGCAATATATAGATCTCATAAATGCCCATGAGTAAATGTTCAGTATATAGATGTTCATGAATCATTCATAATCGGTATCTTAGAAGCTAGGGATTTGGAAATTATTAGCGAATCAAGTATTTGCTAGCGATATGGTGGCCATATTGAATTTTGGTGGCCATTTTGGATTTTCTAAGTTGTCCCATCTAACTTGGCATGGCAATAAATGTAGAAAATGACACCTTGGAATTGTAAATCGGGCATTCCTAGGGTGAGCTATGGAGCCCGGAGGGCACACAACGTTCAAAATCAGAAATAGGCCCCCCGAGGTGTCATCCACCAATTTTCTCATGGGTAACAAGCAAATTCTGAAAGGTGAGGTCTATCTACACAGGAATCTGCAGAGATACCAACCTCTGCATTGTAAATTGGAAGATTAGGCCGGTACATCTGTCTATCACCATATCATAAATGACCTACAGTTTAAGACTCATTGTAAAAACTTGAGGCAGAAGACAAACAACATTGAACTGTATAATTAAACATATCTCTCACAGAAACAGAGATGTGTTCATCCTCTTATATGGGTCCCTGGTGAGGCCAGGTTTAGAATATGGTGCACAGGTGTGGTCACCGTCTAAGAAGACGGAAATCAGTATGTTGGAGAAAGTCCAAAAGAAAGCAACACGAATCATTGCAGGTCAAAATAGTAAGAATTATAAGTCTAGATTGAAGGATCTAGAATTGTTTTCCTTAGAATACAGAAGAGCCAGGGGAGATGTGTTTGCTATATAAAACCCTGAAAGACGGCGATCTGTGGGATAGACTGGGGTTGAGCTTTTGATGGAAACATACAACACTAGGGTGCATACACTCTAACTAAAAGGCAAAAAATGTAGATCCTGGAAGGGACAGAAATGGTATAACCAGAGAATAATATCTGTTTGGAATGCTTTGCCACTAGAGATTGTGGGAAGCTCTTCTATTCACAGTTTCAAGTTGAAGTTAGATAAGCTACACAAAATGGGGGATTTTAATTTGTGAATGTTAAGTGAGCACTAAGGATTTAAAGTAAGATTTAAAGTGTTACATGCTAGACAGAGCTACTTCAAGGATCCCAACACTGGCCAACCTGCGGCATCTAGCAGGCCTGCATTAAGTCTGGGTACCCAGCTAGGATGGACAGGACATAGGGGTTTGCACTGGTACCAGTGGGGGTAGGAATTTTGTGTGTTCTGGCATACAGGCCCTGTTAACCCTATTACCCAAATTTTCTCCTTAATGGTAATCCTGTTCCTGTTACCCACTTGCCTAGCCCTCCCCCCTAAAATAAAGCTGTGGTTTGTTTGTTGCAATCCCAGTTGCAATCCCTGTGCAGTCCCTGTGTTGTGGGCATTTTATTGGTATTAGCTGTTAAGTATATGTGTTTTACAGTATCGGTGAACAACGTGGTATCCAGTGTGTGGGGTGACTGGAAGGGGTGGTGGGTAGGTACAGCATCCCAGGGAGTTGTACCAGTCAGACACCTGGCCCACTGTTACTTTACTCTGGGTGGAGGCACTGTGCTACTTTCTTTCCACCATCTTAACAGAACCCAGGCCCCTTAACCTGTGTGGTAGTCAAAAGGAAGGGGTAGTACCCCACTGGCACACGGCACCTGATTACACATAATTACAGTTTGGGCCAAAGTACTAAGCCCTGGCTAGCATAGCAAATGTATGCAGACTGGGCAGATTGGGTGGGCCAAGCAGTCCTTATCAAAGACTATACATGCAATAAAGAGAAAAGAAGAACTCAGCAGCATGGGATACAATAACATCATGATTATATTAGGAGTTATACTCCAGACAATAGCTAGCAACATAGTCCCATACAGTATAAAACACAAATGTCAACTAACTAGACAACTGCTTGAGAACTGCCTAGCAGTCATTTTTATAATGTGTTTTGAATAAGATGGAAGTGCCTAGCAGTTGAAGGGAGGCTTGCAAACAATTACATAGCCTGGGATGGCAATGGAGAAAGCTTTCTGACCCATTTCTACAGCCATCTGATGACAGTCAAGGAGACATTGAGAGGAGGATCTGAACTGTCGTGAGCCAATCCTAAAACAGAGAACACTTGATAGGGGGAGTTCTTCTTTTCCCTGAAGGACTTTTCAGCTAGGGTACCCACAAGATAGTCATGATGGGCCAACAGGGAGAGCCAGCCAAGAGTCTGATAAAGGGAGCAGTGGTGATTGTTGCACTGGGCCAGTGAGGCAAACCTGCAAATGCTGTTGTAGGTAGTGTTAAGTCTAGTGAGGTTACAACTGGGGGTTTGGGAATAAATGGGGGAGCAGTAATCCAGGAGTGGAAGGAGCATGCTTTGGCTATGGCCAGCCACACTTCTGGGGTCAGGAGATTCTTTAACCTAAAACAGGATCCCAGTTGTTGGTTAACACAGCTGACCAATATTCTAATTTGATCAGCGAAAGTTAGTGAGAAGTCCAGGGTGAAACCTAAGTATTCAAAACCAGTTACCTATTAAAAAAAGGGAAGTAAACATTCCAGGAGTCACTTAAATTGTGACAACCCATAACAAGATCTTTCAAATGAGGTATTGGGCTTACCTATAGGTGTCAGGAGTCCTGGGATATGAATACGTAAATCATATGTAAATCAAAATAAGGCAGTAGCCATTTCATTGAATCATTAGACCAACAGTGATGTCACTGAGGGGCAAGCTGCAATTAACAACATGCAGCTTGCCCCTTAGTGACATTATTTTCTGTTTTAAAACGGCTGCTGCCTTGTTTTGATTTACAGATTAATTAGACAATCATATCTCGGGACTCCTGACACCTACAAGGAAATCCAGTGCCTCATTTCAAATATCTTTTCATGTGCTTTCACAATTTGAGTGACCCCTGCAATGTTTACATCCCCTTTAAAAGTAGGAACCATCCGGAGCCCAGATGCTCAAGGGATAGGGGGGTATTTGGGCTTCCTGCTCACTTTACGAGCCTGGATTTGGATCCAAAAAGCATGGTCTTCATCTTCTTGGTATAAATAAGCAACTTATTTGCAATGAACCACTCGTGTATTCAGCTGAACTGTCTGCTGAGGGTATGAGATAGTTCCTTAGGGTTCTTGTCACTGTGAAGGATAATCAAATCATCCACATATATTAACATGTGTCAACCCCTATTTTCCCTGAGGAGGTGGTCCATGAAGAGGGAGAAGAGGACAGGTCCCAGTATGGAACCATGAGGGATCTCACTATTTACCCCCAAAGAGCTGAAGGTGGACCTCCATCCAGTGCAGACCATCTGTGATCTCCCAGTGTGGTAGTTGTCAAACCATGCTGAAGTAGCTGCTGAGAAAACATAGGGGCAGTTTAGGTAAGAAGATGCTGTGGTCTACCAGGTCAAATGCCTTTGATAGGTCCACAAAAAGGCTCAGATGAACTTGCCTTCTTCCAGGCTCCTGAAGACCTGGTCCATGAAACAGGCCAATGCGGTGGTGGTGATGCGTCCCCTTCTAAAGCCATTTTGGTGGGGGGGGGGGAGAAGAGATTGTGCTTTGAGACGTGGTCTGAGATTTGCTGGAAGACTATTTTCTCCAGAATTTTACTTAAGTGAGAAAGGATGGACACTGTCCAATGAGCTTTGGGTCACCTGATTTAAATATAAGGGCAACTCAGACCTGCTTCCATATTGTTGGGATGGTTGAGGAAGTTAATGACAGGTTATAGAGGATGCTAAGGGGTTTAGCAATGAGGCTGGCCATAAGTTTGAAGAACTGTGGGCAGAAACCATCAGTACCAGTGCTACTATAATTGAGAAGTGTCATGAGGAGCCGACGGACCTCTTTGGGTGAGATGTCCTTGAAGTGGAATGTAGGGATTCCAAGAACATCCTCACTCTTACTGTATCTCTGAGGGCAGGCTTGGAGTCCTTGGATGGGAGCTTAGCCAGATACTCCGACAGACCTGTAAATTTGTTGTTCAGGGCCTCTGGAACCTGTAAGGGGTCAGTTAGTGTCCCAGCCTCGGTACTCAACAAGATGGATCTTTGCTTGGTGCCGGGCTTAATTAATGAGTTCACCGATGCCCAGCACTTGTGAGGGTCAACCAGGGTGTGGACCTGTTCATTTTTAAGGTAGACAGGCTTGAGTACTTTAGTTTCCTGCATACAGAGGTTTCAGAGCCTCCAGTAGTTGTTCCAAGTGGTGGGAGATGAGGCAGATGTGTGAACTGCCCACAGGGCATCCCTCTGCTTCATTTTAGCTAAAAGTTCTTTAGTATGCAACCTAGTGTTGTCACCCCCTCCCTCTCTGGGGGGGAGGGGTGGTAATTGGAAAATGTCTGTCCTGGAGGGAGGGCAAAGCAGTCATGAGGAACCCCAGGGCCAAGTCCATGTCAGATAAAGTGTGCAGGACAGACCAGTTCACAGCCCTGATGTCTGATTGCAATTTTGCCACATCCCATTTGGAGAAATCCCTGGAAGAAAGAAGCTTCACTGTTGGGGAAGGGCATCTACAGGACCAAATACAGAAAGTTGGAAGGTGGCCACTAATGGAGTTAGGCAGGACCCCAGCCTTGAGGATCCTGTCCTTCCTGTTTGGAAGGATCAAGTCCAGTAGGCAGTGATTTGAGGACTCTGAGGTGGTTAGTAATTCAGCACACACAAGTTGCTAGTCATGTAACCAGTTAATGTTGAAATCCCCAACCATGATGAGCTCCGTCATGGGGAGCAACTGGCAACATATTAGGAGACCCATCAAGCCTCCCCTGAGGGAAGTTATAGGTGCAGCCTATAACTAGTTTCTTAGAAGAACCAAGGGTCAATTAAGTGATGACCCATTTGCTGATAGACACCTCTGAAGCACTACACAAAACCAGGGTTGCATTAGGGAGTCTCTAAAATATAAAAGCACTCCACCCCCTTTTTTTGCTGTCCCACCTATCTTGTCTGATCAGGTAATAGGCTTCGATGTGACAGCTGGAATCTGGTGTGGATGGTTTAAGCTATGTTTCCGTGATACCTAGGGTGTCAAGATTGTATAAGGTGGTCCATGCCTCTAGCGCTGAGATCTCGGATTGGAGACTGCACACATTAAAGTGAGCTATCTATAATCCCATGACAGTTAACCCAGAGGGGGTCATTGTGACATTCATTTTATTTTTTGTTTTACAATTTTTGACAAGGAAAAGCACACTAAGCTGAGGCTTGTTTCCAGGTGCATCATGGGATCACAGGGAAGTTAAGTAACTTGCTCATGATCACACAATATGCAAGTGGTGGTTGTAGGATTCAAACTCAGGTCTCCACATTTGTAGCTCAGTGCTCTTAACCAGTATGCTATGCTGCCTGCCAAATGGCAACATTTCGAGGAGTTTACGGGTCCCGGATTACTCTCAATACCAGTAGTAGGTGTGAAATAGGGGCCAAAGGGTTCAACCAGCCACACAGGAGTAGCTGGCACCCAGTTAAACTTAGGTACATAGAAACATGGAAACTGACTGCAGATAAGGGCCACTTGGCCCATCCAGTCTGCCCATTTTCATTGTGATTGCTTTTGCTGCAGACTCTTTTTGGTCTATGGCACTTTCTCTTCCACCCCTTTCCATTACTTTATGATTTCCTTGTGCCTATCCTGGGCTTTTTTTTTTTTAATTCCACCATTGTTTTCAGCCCCTTTACCTCCACTGGATAACTGTTCTACCATCCTTTCTGTGAAGAAGCATTTTTTCGCATCTCTCCTAAACCTACCCTCCAGCTTCATATTGTGACTGTTTGTTCCAGTGCACCCTTCTCTAAAAATACCTCCCACCTGCAGCTTATTCACCCCTGATCCCCCCTCCCTCCTCTTCTCTCCAGGGTGTACATGTTTAGTTCCTTTAGCTCTTCTCATAGGGCTTTTGATGCAGACCCAGTACCATCTTGAGGCCATCTTCTGGACCGCCTCTACTTGTCTATGTTTTTCCTGAGATGTGGTCTCCAAAACTGGATATATTACTCCAGGTGGGGTCTTACCAATGATCTATATTTGGGCAATACTACTTCCCTCTTCCTACTGGTGATACCCCTACCTATACACCCCAGCATCCCATTAGCTCTCCCACTCGCTTTGTCATATTGTCTGGCCACCTTCAAGTCATTCAATATGATTATCCCTAGGTCCCTTTCCTGCTTGGTTGTTGCAAGTATCTCTACCCCCATTTTGTACTTCACCCTGGGTTTCTGTGACCCAAGTGCATTATTTTGCACTTTTTTGCATTAAACCTCAGCTTCAAAACTTGTGACCACTCCTCTAGCTGTTTTAAATCCCTTACCATTCTTTCCACACACACCCCTGGAGCTTGGTGTCATCTGCGAAGAGGCAGACCTTCCCTTCCACTTCCTCCGCTATGTCACTAATGAAGACATTAAAGAGGACTAGCCCCAGTACTGACCCCTGCAGTACCCTACTGGTCACTCTGCCCTCCTCGGAGCTAACTCCATTTACCACCACCCTCTGCCTCCTATCCCCTAACCAGCTTCTTACCCAGGTTACCACCTTATTTCCCACCCCCATGCTACCCAACTTGTTTACCAGTTTCCTACGTGGAACGGTATCAAAGGCCTTGCTGAAGTAGGCTATGTCCACTGCCCCTCCCTGATCCAACACCTTGGTTACCCAGTCAAAAAATCTATTGGATTTGTTTGACATGACTGTCCCTCCGTGAAGCCATGCTGTCTCGGGTACTGCAGTCCACTGGATTCCAGGTATTCCATGATTCATTCCTTTAATAGTGTTTCCATTAATTTCCCTACCACCGAAGTCAGGCTGACAGGATATAATTTCCCACCTCCTCCTTGCTACCACTTTTGTGAGGTGGGACTATGTCCACTCTTTTCCAGTCCTCCGGGACCATGCTGGTCTCAAGGAAACTGTTAGACAAGTCTGCCAGGGGTGCAGCCAGCACCTCCCTGCATTCCATCAGCACTCTTGGATGCACAAAATCAGTTGTGCTTGCCATTATTATTATTAAAGGGAAGAACGGGACTATAAGGCTCAAGGAGGAAGGAGAGGCACTGGTAGAGGATGATATAGAAAAGGCTAATGTTCTGAATGACTACTTCACATTAGTCTTCACGGTGGAGGAGGGGGAAGGGCTGGAGTTGAAAAGCAGGGGAGGGGAGGGCAGGGAAATGGACTCAAATCCATTCACAGAGGATAGGCTATTGGAAGAGCTGGGGAAACTACGAATGGATAAAGTGATGGGCCCGGATAGGATTCACCCGAGGGTGCTCAAAGAGCTAAAGCAGGAGCTGTCGGCACCGCTCATGAGGTTATTTAATCTATTACCGGCAAAGGGAAGGGTTCCTAGGGACTGGAAAAGAACTAAGATGGTGCCATTGCATAAAGGGGGAGGATGGAAGGAACCAAGAAACTACCGCCCAGTTAGCTTTACCTCTGCTTTAGGTAAGCTAATGGAGACACTTATTAAGGAAAGGCTGATAAAATATCTGGAGGTGGAGGGCCTTCTGGATGTCAACCAGCATGGATTCACAGGTGGAAGTTCCTGCCAGACCAGCTTGATTTAATTCTTCGACAGAGTTACAGAGATATGGGACCAGGGCAGGGCAGGGCAGTAGACGTGGCCTACCTGGACTTCAGGAAGACCTTTGACACCGTCCCCCACAGAAGGTTGGTAGGCAAAGTGGGCAGCTTGGGAGTGGGAAGCAAGCTCACAAATTGGGTAGAACATTGGTTAGAGGGGAGGACACAGAGGGTTGTGATAAATGGGGTACACTCAAAGGAGGAGAGGGTGATGAGTAGGATTCCCCAGGGGTCAGTACTGGGACCCATACTTTTCAACATTTACATTGGGGACATTACGAAGGGGCTACATGGGAAGCTGTGTCTGTTTGCAGATGACATGAAGATCTGTAATACGGTTGATATGACGGGGGGGTGGAGAGTATGAGAGAGGATCTGGCAAGGTTGGAGGAGTGGTCAGAAAGGTGGCAACTACAATTCAATGCAAAGAAATGCAGAATTATGCATACAGGGCGTAAAAACCCAAAGGCAAAGTACTGGCTGGGGGGAGGCTGGGGGTAACAGATCAGGAAAGGGATCTGGGGATCTGGGGATCACTATTTCAGACAGCCTGAATGCTTGGAGTCAGTGTGACAGGGCAGTGGGGAAAGCACTCAGAATGTTGGCAGGCATAGGGAGGAGCTTCACAAGCAGGAGAAGGGAGGAGATCATGCCACTATACAAAACCATGGTCAGACCACACCTGGAATATGGGGTTCAGTTCTGGAGGCCATGCCTACAAGGGAACAAGGACAGGCTGGAGAGGGTCCAGAGAAGGGCAATCAAAATGGTGAAGTGGCAACGAGGGAAATCATCTGAGGAAAGACTAGGTGAGCTGGGCCTGTACACACTGGAGGAGGAGAGAGAGGGGGGATGTGGTTGAAACATTCAAGTACTTGAAAGACAAACAGGGTGACGGTTGACAACATCTTCAGATTGAGTGAGAGCAAGTACACAAGGGTGCAAAATGAAAACTGGAGGGGGGCAGACTAAGAGGTGACATTGGGGGGAATTATTTACTGAGAGGGTGGTGGGGCCATGAAACAGACTGCCAGGAGGGATGGTGGGGACTGATTCAGTGGACAGATTTAGAAGAGCTTGGGATGCTTACATGGGACTAACTAACAGTGGGCAGACTGAGAATGGAGGGCGGAGGTCTTCCGGGAGGAGGGGGACTCGGACAGACTAGATGAGCCATGGGGTCTTTTTCTGCCAACAAATTTCTATGTTTCTGTGTTTCTATTACTGTATTAGAATGTATTACATCAGATAATCATTTCAACATCCTACATAATTTTCATGCAGGTCTGTGACCAGGAGCTCCTGCCGCTCATGAGGACCGACCTTTTCTTAAATCTGTTGCAACAGTTCTGCTATTTCTAAGCCTAATCTATCCTTTACTATTTCTAGTCCATAAGGTTGGCCACCTGTGGACACCCCCCTTCTCCCTCCCTTGACTATGCTACAGTGTCCTTGTGGTAGGGCGCAGGTTTATGTGGGCAGTTAAAGGAAAAATGTCTCACCAGTTCTTGCAATTTTCTTCAATTTTAATTGATTCTTCTTTCAAACATCACTCATATCAGGATAACATCAGAATGGCACAGTATTTTTCTCATTTTTCACTTTAATTTCGATAGCAAACATTAGAGCATCTGGCATCATCTCATTCTTTATAAGTCTTTAGGTGAGACAATATAAAGGTATAAACCTCACACAGGATATTCTGGCAGTTTTAAATCTTCCATTTGGAACATGAATCAAAACAGTTTTTCAAATAACTCCATAGAGCACTTTTCAGCAGCATCTAGAGCACACATCTAGGCTCACTACAACACGATTTAAGTCTCCACCTATTTACACCTCTCTGACGAATCTCACCTCTAGCCATCTGTGCTGACAATCTCCCTACTGAGTCAAAGGTTCACCCTTTTATATCCAACTAGAGTCAGGTGACCTTCAAACTCCACCTTCACTTACAACTTTTAATTACTTTATCTTGTATTCTAATCCTTTATTTTATTCCAACAAGCTTATGTATTTTAAACTCATTTAGTAACTTATTCCCTCACTCAGAGATAAGTTATTTCTGTTCTGAACATTTTAAACTCCTTTTTCCAAGACAAGAAAAGACTACCCCTTCCCAACAATACTTGAGAAGGCGTGCATCAGCCAACGACTCCTAGAACAAACAAGGACGCTGGCAGTTGAAAGCACAACTCAAAGCTCCACAAACACCCAAAAACCCCAGGTTTCAAAGCCAAAACAAAACAAAGGGAATTCATCTTCAATAGGTAAGCAGAAATAAATCTCCGTATTTTAAATGTCTAAAGCTTAAAGTTTTTAAAGCGCTAATAAGCCTTATGTCCTCACAACAGTGCAATTACTAATTGCACTAACTCAGGGTAACAAAATCACCCATTTCCCCTAATAATGACCACAATACCACTTGTGGCCAGCCTTCACTTAATAGTGAGCTGCAACCCAAGTAATTAGATTTCAGGGCTCCAAATGCCCAAAACACCGTGAACTCCTCGCTCTAAGAAAATCTCAGAACTACTCAAATTAAGCAACCTCCACTCCGGAGGATATTCAGAGCTGTCCCTAATAATTTTAGAATAAAGTCATTCCATTTAAACAGTATTAGAAGGCTAAATGCCTTCACAGCCATGCGCATAGCTCTAATGTACTCTGTTAAAGCAGCCCAGAACCAAAGTACTAACAGCTGCTAAAACACCCACCTAGCCTGAAAACAGCTTTTACAACCATTTAGTCCCCAAACATAATTCCCACCTAAGTCTCTACCATAACTCTAAATGTAGTAGGAAAGCACTACTGCTTTTGCTATGGGGAATCTCCTCTTCTCTTATCCACACTCAGTATAATCAGGACAATGAAGTTATTGTTTAACCAGGTATAGCACACTAAGCTGAAAGCTCTTCTACAGGAGCGACCTGGGGCACAAGGAGGTCAAGTGACCCGCTCAGGGTCACACAGTATCAAGCGGAAGCTGCGGACCCAAACCCAGGTCTGGTCTGCTGGATATCACCAGATTTGCAGCTCAGAGCTTCAGACCACTGCACTATACTGCCTCCTCTCTGGGACTCCCATGTGCTAGGAAAAGGAAAAACAATTCTCTAGCCCCATATTTCTAACCTTGGAATTTCAAACCTCACAGAGCCACTCTGTGACAGTCCTCTTTAATTTTCCTTTTACCTCTCAGGTCCTCGTACAGGGAGGGTATTGTGGTGACCTCCAGATGTATGTAAAACAGGTTGCATTAATCGTTGTTGGATTTAGTATGTAGTAGCACTATGTCATAATATACCTTATGTTTATGAAACCTGTAATGTTGAAAATAATATGGCACTAGGGCCGGGATAGTCAGACTGCACCAGAACGATGCGCAGTAGAGGAGCAGGCGCAAATCCAGTGCGCCATGGTGCAATTATCACGATATTCAAACCATGCGCAGGACAAGGTGCGCCTGCGGAATGTGGCTAAATATTGCCCCAGATGCGCCATAACGCAATGAGGAATGCGCAATGGGGCAGAGACGATGCGCAATAGCGCCCCTAGGGATGTGCAGGGACAAAGCCAGGACTCAGCTGAGCAGCAACCAGGGATGCGCAAGATGCAGAGGAGCATGCACCAGGACAGACAGCCCCAGCCCCCCCACACCCGACCAGGGCAAGGCCCCTAGAGGTGGACCCAGTACCCCATGAGAAGCACAGCCAGACGGGTGCAAAAGGGACCACTGACCCTTGAACCACAGTGGCGAACCACCAGCAGATGCGCACCAGTAGATCCCAGCCACTGGGTACAGCCCCCCTGGACTGTCTGCCGGCCAACAGGGACCAGGACACAATGATGGCCAAGCCCCACCCATGCCACGTCCCCATCCCAATGATGCCCCCCCCCCCCAGGACAGTGCATCTGAGACACCTAGCCCAGATGCGTGACCAAACAGTGCATGGCAATGAAGGCAGTCCACAACCCCCATGCCTATGCATCCAGTCACCTCGGAGCACATTGCACACCCACCACATCACCACTGTGACCACCCAACGCAGGCGGTGGGACCATCCACCAACACAACCACAACCCACACGAGGCCCTCCACCATGTCCTCAATGGAGACACAGCAAAGTGGGCGACCCAGCACCAGTACCTGAGGGAACCTGCATGTGACCAGGGCTGCCACGGATGGCACCACATGTAGGAAGGCCCCTGAACACAGGAGCAGAGCAGGGGCCCACACCCATGCACCAACCCCTGCCACAGCACCGATCCCACCAGGCAACACAGCACCCTCCCATGGGGCATGGAGGCATGCTCCAAACAGGAAGCAACACAGGGCACACCCAAAGCCCCCCCAACCTGGTTCCATGGGCACCCCGGCAAGCATCCCATCAAAGCTGCGTGATAGGCACTGCCGGTGTGAAACCCATGGTGCCATGTAACCCGCAGGCCGCCTGCCACCAGGCAGCCATTGAGCCTGCCATGTAGCAGGCACCCCATGAGCCTGCACACACTGACGGCAGGCGCATGGACCTGGGTAATCCCACAGCCACCTGTCCACCACCCGCATGCAGCGGGTACCCATGTGGCAGGCACCAGCCCGCAGGCACCTCACCAATCCACATGGACAGAATGAAGGGGGCATCCACTGGCACCGCCTACAGTGGCAACAGGGACGACAGGCCGATAGGCATGGGGTCAGAATACCAGCTGCAAGGGCGCCTTGTCAACAAGGCGACAGGTACGGCCTGCCCCCGAAGGTACGCCGGCAGGTGAGCATGATGGCGGCGGTAGCCACATGACCGCTCGGACCCCAGTGGTGCATGCAGGCGGGGCAGTGGCAATGGCCACAGCCGCACAGGCAATGGCCACACCAACATGGGGGCCCGGGAAATCCCACATGCACCACAGTCAGCATCACGCAGGTGAACAGTGCACAGGGCACACCACACATTCCCTGTATAGATAGCCCATGGCCCCCACCCACACCTGTGGAGGAGCACCACCAGGCACACCCATGCCCACCCCAGCCCCACCACACAGCAGCCATGAACCACTGCTGCAAGGCTCCATGTGCCAGCTGCAAATCAGAGACAGACACTGATGTAAATAGAAATGTATGTATTAGTACAACAACAAGGGAACAAAACCAATTTACATATATGTATATCAGGGGAAGGGTATGGGTAGGATGCTACAAGGGGGGTAGGGAAAAGGGGCAGGGGAGTGGGGAAATGCAATGGTAGGGGTCAAGGGTGTGTGGAGAACAGTCCAGGTGGGAGGGGCAAAGATGCGGGCCATCAGACCCTAATGGTGGCCCCAGTCTCCGCCACCGCTCTCCGGCGCCTGTGGTGCCTCCTCCTGGACCGCTGGTCATGTCGCTGCAGCAGTTCAAGTGTGGCCCTCGCCACCTGCAGGAGCTCCAGGAGGGTTCTCTCCACTGCCTCCCAATGATGGCCACCTAGGACAAGGGAGCGGAAACAGTATGAGTACCTGGCCAGGATAACACAGCCCACCCACCGTGCACGGCGTGCATCAGTGACCGGTGCCCCTGGGATGGCATGCAACCACCCACAGTGGGTGCGCTCACATGAGCCACCAACCTGTGTAACCACAGCCATGCAAGCCACTGCACACCATCACTGCCCATGCACTGCACACCACTGTCCTGGCTGTCCAGTGTCATGGCAATGCAGTGTGATGGCATTGGCACAGCCAGGCACCGAGTGCACCCACAGCCCACCCACGAAATCTGCCCACAAGTGCAAGGCCACAGGACAGTGCAGAAGACACCGCAGGCAGTGCACAGCCAGAGGGGCCATGCGCAGAGGGGCCATGCCACACCCCCACCCCTGCAAGCCACCATGCACATATGTATAGGGGAAAACAGTACTCACCTGCGTCCCAGTCACATTGGCGCTGCTGCCCCGCAGCACCACCCGTGTTGGCTGGCCGATGCCCCTCTCCTCCTGCATGGTTCTGCCCCTGGCCAGCCACTGCCAGCCATGCTCTCCGCCTGTCTTCAGGGCCTAGGAGGGAATGGAGAGGCACATATCAGTACCTGTCTGAACCATAGGCCCCCAACCCCCTGACCTGTGTGACGTGCAGCACAGTGTGTCCAGGTTGTGGTGGCACAGGGCGGCCACGGTGCACCCCCACAGCCACCAACACATGCGCTAACCCACCCCCTGGACATGGGGCATGGTGATCATTGTACCCCAAGGACTGTTGGATGAGACTAGTGAATTTCAGTGTGCACCTACCTGAAAGTGGCACTGCACCCCTCCGTACCTGCACCTGTAGGCACCTCAGCCTGTCCTGATCCTGCCACTGCAGGTCACCATAGCAGTGGTGACACTGCTCCGCCATGCGCTGGCTACTGGTTGCCTCCTCCAAGCCATCTGCAACCTCCTGCCATGCGTCCGTCCAGGGCCTATGGAGGGGCACCTGGCCAAACAGTGCCCCAGTGTGTGACCGAACAAGGGCCATGAGGTTGGTGAGCTCCCGGTCACCCCATATTGGAGCACAACATTCCCTGGTGCACAGCATGTCCCTCGCCAACCAGACATCAAAATGGCGGCCAGTAGCGCATGTGGACCATGTGCAGAACTAGCGCAGTGCTGCTCTGCCATTCGCAATCGCGCCAGCACTGAGTGGCACAATAGGGTAGCAGCCATGCAGCTGTACGGTGCCTAGAGGGCAGAGGTCATCCACAGGGTCAAGGGTCAAGCTGCGCACAGAGCATCACTGCGCTATTGGGGGCCTCTCGTGTGGTGCATGGTAGGGGCATGTCACCAATGCTGTGCAGTGGCCTACTGTGCAGAGGCACGATGGGAACCACAGTGCAGTGGCGCAATAAGGGCATGATGGCACTGTGCCAGTTGCACTATAGCACGTGTGCCCCATAGGTCATACAGCGCATGAGCACCAAAGGCATGATAGTGGCCGGGCGCTGTGCTGCCTCCTGTGAAATGTGCCTATGCCGCACCACTGACATACATGTTGGCAGTGCGTGCATGCATGCTGTGAGGCCGACTGCGCAAGGTGCCAAGACATAGATCGGGGCCGACTCCAGCACAGATGATGACGTGACATACATCCCAGATAGTGATGCTGGTGTGTCACAGGGGGCACCCTTGACAGGCGATCGCCAGGGCGGCTGTGCAGGCAGCATTGGCACAGTTGCCTGCCCACCGGCCACTGTGCCCTTCGTGTCCATGGCATCCAGTGGGGCAGCACTGGCGGGCAGCTGCAACAGTGATGTAGGTGATGCCGATGCAGCCATGTTGGTGATGCCCAGTGCTCAGCAGCCAGAGGGGCGGTGGCAGCAGCTGGACAGTGTTGAAGGGGGGCTGGTGACAGTGTGCAGCAATGGTGCACCGCATGAGGTAACATCCCAGGATGGCACCGCCATGCAGCACCCAACATCGCGGGGTGCTGCGCCGCAGGGCCAGGTCTCACCCATGGGTTGGCATGGTGCCCATGTGGATGACCCCTTGGATGACCACAGCCATCTGCTTCAGGCCTCTGTGGATCAGCAGGTCCGGCTCGTGGCAGTGGTGGATGCACTCCGTGCGGAGCTGCGCCAGGCGGAGAAGCAGTGCAGCAGGGACCATGCCCTGCTCCTGGCAGAGTTAGCCCAGCAGCGGGTGGATGTGACCGCAGCCAAGGATAGGCACACCACTGTGGTGACAACTGTCCTGGCAACACTGGCTGACCGGTTGTGTGCCCAGCCACCGCATACCCCTCGGAGTGCAGTGTCCACCCCTTGGGCCCAACATCTGGCGACCCCAGCCATGTCGATGCTGGGTTCGGCTGTGGGCATACCAAGCATGCCTAGTGCAGGCATGTTTGGTGGCCTGCAGACACCTGCGGGACCCGGTCGCGTTCATGCAGTGTCACCCCAGGGGGACCATCTGTGCAACCCCATGAGGCCACTGAGCAGCCTGTGCCAGCTGGCAGGTCTCGGTGGGGCCACCCAAGCGTCTGTGGTGGCAGTGCTACTGTGCAGCTTGACTGACCTTACCCCCTCCATGACCGCTGTCTGCCACCGCCCTCTGTGCACTGTGGTGTTCCGTATGCGACGCACAGGTGTGGTACCCAGTCCTGCACACACAGAGGCCTTGTGCAACCTGTCCAGCAGCTGGCCACTGTGGCTTGTGCATGATGATGCCAGCATAGCGCTGTCCGCCACTGTGCAACAGTGCTCAGCATCTGAGACACACCCAGTGCCTGCCTCTGGGTGTGGCTCTGTTGGGTCCGGTGTGGGGGGGCATATGGGAGTGGGTGTGTGTGTGGCTGTGTGGGCAGGGGATGGTGAGTGTGTGCATGTGTGTGCATGCTGTGTGCAGCCCTCCTGTGTTCCGCCACAGTGTCTGATGTATGCCGCCCCCTCTGGGTCAGGTGGTGTGCGGATGCCGACATGGGTGCAGTCGATGGCCCCGAGCATGCCAGGCAACCATGCTACCCAGTGGAACTCCTGTATGTTTGCTGTACACTTTGCCTGTGTGCTGGGGAAATGGATGTACTCTGCAGCATGTGGCAGCAGTGCGCTGAGGAATTGTGTGAGGATGCATGACGTGGCTGATGGGGTTATACCTTTTGTGTCCCCGGTTGGTCTCTGGAAGATGCCCATGGTGAAAAGGCACATGGCGACCGTGACCTTTGTCTCCACTGACAGGGCATGGTTCCATCTTGTGGATGCCTGCATCTCCTCACTGCACAGCTCACAGAGCCGCCTCAGAATGGCCCGGTTCAGGCAGAACCGGCCCACGATCTCGGTGTCACTGTACAGCTAGAAGCTGCCGCAGGCACGGTACAGCCTGCTCTGGGCATATCGCCGACGGGCCCTTCCATGGCTGTGCCTCTCTGCACCCTGCCTCCTCACACCCCTCATGACCACCTCCATCTATAAGGTTGCACTGGCCATGTCCAGGGTTGTTGTCCCCCCCCCAGGCGGCTCTCTACCTGGTCCCCCCTGGCTGTGTGCTGCTGGCCCTGCCCCTGCACCGGGTGCACCCCTAGCACTGTGCCGCCTGTGTCACTCACAGTGTGACCAGCCTTGGCCCCTCTGCTGTCCCTCCTCTGTGGCACCCACGCACAGTCCCTCTGACAAACACACACACCCACACCCACACACATATGCACACACACTCCCTGTGACCCTCATCCAGCTCTGGGCCACTCCTGTGCTGCTTTGTGTTGCCCTCACTCCCTGCTGCTTTGTCCCGTCTCCCTGCTGCTATGGCTCCTCTCATGTGCAAGCTTCCTCCCCTCGGTTACTCCCTTTTATTTTGGCTCAAGTCCACTATTGCGCAACTTCCGATTGCTCCTCTGTTGCGCATGTCGCCTGCTGTTGAATATCACACTGTGCCACATATTCATGGTTACGCCCCCTGCAGTTGCATATGCATTCATTTCCATTGAGCTCTTGGACATTGGATTTTGTGCTGCGCTGCTACCACTGAATATCGCATTTTGGCGCATTTCGGTGATTGCTTAGGCACATCCCTATTGCGCATGGCGCAACTGCTCTGAATATTCCGGCCTAGGTGTTTTTGATAATGGTAAAAAGTACTAGGTGACTATTATAGAAATTAAGCTAGCTGTGTTATTTAAAATGCGTGTATATTGTTGTAAACTTAAGTAAGAAATGTCATGATGATTTGCATATATCCCATGATGCACTGCATTATGGAAGTATATATGATGTTGTATTTCTTTGAAACTTGATTTGTTGCCAATGCCCTTTGGAGTAGCCTTTCTTTCAGTGATTTTGCTTTGAGGTTCTTTGTTTATAGCTTGTTTTGCTTTTTCCTTTTTGAGCCCCCACTACCCAAGCAAGTGGGGCCTGCATAGGTGTGGTGGCTACATCCCAACTAGTGAATGGGATCAGAGATCAGTGTCAGTAGGTTCTGGCTAAGTGCAGAGAAAGGGCATTCATAGTCTGTTGCTGCAAACTGATGTACTGAAGAAGAAATATGCCATTGCAGAAGGTTATTTCTTGTATTTTCAATCAATCAATCAAAATCTTTATTTATCCAGGCAAACATCATTGAGCAGAGCTCTTTTACAAGATGGATTTACAACATCACACAGAGATTATGTGTTGAACCTGAAGTTTGGTGTCTGGTCCATCTGTTATCCCACAACCCCTCCACAAGGTACTGAATTTGTTTTATAAATCATTTTGAAGCAACAGATGGATTTTTTGAGATGCTGGGGATCAAATCCAGATCCTTATACATGCAAAGCATGTGGCCGTACCTCTAAGCTACATCCCCCTCAACTTAGGGTATAAATATAAGCACCAAAGAGGTGACCGAGTATCTTCTCTAGGAGACCAAGCTGTAGTAGGGAGTGAGCCATAAGATTCTAGTGTGCAAAAAGGGGCAGATGCACAATGGGAGTGCTGCTAAAATGCAGCAGAGCAGCTTGCTCCAAGGACAAAACATGGGCACAGGAGTCACACAGTGTAACAAGTCCTAGTAGGAGTGAGCATATCTGTGCTGTGGCAGCTAGAGGGCTCATCTTGGGTGTGGCCGTGACTTAAGGGGTGTGGGGGACCTAGTATAGGTTGTAAATAGATATACTTTCACCTAACTCAGATATGGTATTTCAAGGGAGCAGTAATACTAGACACCAAATGTCTGAGGAACGTAAATAAGATTTTCAGCTGATCCATGGAACATTAATACAAGATACCAGATATCTGGAGAACTTACAGTAAGAGAATCACCTGACCCAGATAGGATATTTCAAGGCAGCAGTAATACTGGATACAAAATGTCTGAGGAACGCATAAGATTTTCAGCCGACCCTAGGGAACAAACATCTGGGGACTTAATAATAAGAGAATCACCTGACCCAGATAGGGTACTTCAAGGGGACATTAATACTAGATACCAAGTAACTGAGGAACTGGTAATATATCAAATGGCATGAACTTCACCTGACCCAGATTGGGTATTACCAAGGAACTGCAGATACAAGACACCAAGTAACTGTGGAACTTATATCAAAAATAATGAGTATTCACCTGATCCAGGTAGGGTAATTCTGGGGTAAAATAATACGGGATACTAAGTAACTGAGGATCTTATAGTATATCAGCAACTGTGAATTTCACCTGACCCAGGTAGGGCATTTCAAAGGAACAACAATACAAGTCTCCAAGTAGCTGAGGAATGTGTCATACCACAAATCATCTGACCCAAATGGGTTATTTCTACGGACAGAGATACAGGAAGCCAAGTAATTAAGAAGAATCATCAGCATTTATATAGCGCTTTTCATACATCCAAAGTGCTTTCTAAGCAATGCTAAACTGGTAGTGAAGTGACTGAATGTGTGGTGGTGGCCATATCACACATCATCACCCACACACAGCCTGGATAATTGCATGAACCAGTTTTAAGGGAAGGGGAATGTTGGCCAGGACACCAGGAATGTTCCCTACTCTTTGCAAAGAGTGCCCTGGGTTCTTTTACTTCCACCTGGACACCCACCAGGATGGGCAGAAGGGACCTCAGTTTAACGTCTCATCCGAAGGACGGCACACCCCAGCAGTACAGCACCCTCAATACTGCACTCGGATGGCAGCGATTTTTAGGTGCAAGTCCAATCCCTCTGTGGGATGAGAACCCACGACCTTCTGGTCCAGAGGCGGATGTGCTATCAACTGAGCCACGCTGTCACCTAAGGAACTACTAAACATTACTAAAGACAAGAACCCCAGAGCAAATACCCTGAGGCAAGGGTTACCCTGGAAGGGTACTGGCCATACAGCCAAATTTCAAAGAAAAACAAAATTGCACATACCCCAGTAATGCAAAGCATTGTGGGAAGCATATGTAAATCCCCATGAAGGACTTTGGACTGGCTCAGCTTTAAGCAGAAGTGCATGGTGCCAAGAGGTCTCACAATGCAATCAGCAATGGCTGAAAACAGCAGACAAAGACAGATGTTTTGTTCTTTTTAGGACTCATCAGTGCGCCATATCAGTATCTCAACCAAGAGGGAGGGAACATGCCAGCCTCAGGAGTGTCTTACTTATCTGGGTCATAGGGAGCCCATAGTAGAGAGGAGAAGAGAAGAACTACAAAAGAGAAGAACCCTGCAGCAAATGCCCTGAGGCAATGGTTACAGTAACAGCCTAAGCACATGCTTTAAATCAAACCACCAGTTCAGTTCCTACAAAAACAATCTTATCAGCCATGTTGTTTTTTCACATGGTTATGGTAAAGTGTCAAAAATCCCCAATTTCACCCTCCCCTTTTCCTGTGCCCCTTTTGAGAATTTTCCTATGCATTTTATCCACTGTACACATTAGCACCACGTTCAGTAATTGCCTCCTCCATGCAAATGAGGAGCCATGAGAAAGGGAGGGAAGGTAGCGGCAGCTGCAGATCTCACTCTCTCCTCCAAGCACATCAGGAACAGGGACAGAGTGGAGGCAGAGGTTATCGCAACTCTCTCTGTCTCCTCATAGCAGATCAGGAGCCATGACAGAATGAGGGGAGACTGCTATGGCCACAAAGTCCTCTGCACAACACAGGAGCCAAGAGAGAGACAAGGTAGTCGCAGCAGTGAATAGCACAGACAGACAGAGGAGTTACCAGTGACTCAGCACAAGAGGAGCAGACAGAGAGAGACGAGATAGCATCAGCTCTAAAGTCCTCGACACAGCAGCTCAGGAGACAGAAAAAAGAGATACTGGCTCATCAAGTTGGTAAACCTCATGGGGGTACAAAGTAGAAAAGGAACTACTTTACAAGGCGAAACAAAATAATGAATTATCATTAAAACAATAATTAAAAAAAGAGTACTTTTTAAAGTAATTATGATAACCCATTTAACCCACTCCAGGCCATGAGTGTATTGGGCATTAATGCACTTCCTGGGTGGTTAGAGTTCACTCTGCCTTCAGCTCATGCCTCATAATGCACCCAGGGCATGCATTAATGCCCCCATACACCCATGACCTGTTGTGGGTTATAGCTGGCTTGTTACCTTGACACTGACAAATGATGAGGATGAGCTGTGCGCTTCACGTAGCGCTATACGTGATGCATAGTGCTTCGCGTAGTGATACGCCTCATGACATTCACACTATGCACCAGTGAGGAGTGCAAAGTTTGCACTTCACAAAGTGAAAATCTACATGAAGTGTGCTAATTTGCAGACTTCATGGCTATTTTCAGCAAATTACTACATGGATTCTAGCATAGTGCATAGTGACCAAGTTGCCTGTGGTACGCTAAGTGTGTACTGGGCCACTTCATGTGAACATCATGGTGGAATTTTAAATTCACAACAGACCTACTTACCTCATTTCACCCTGATTTAGTCCATCAGTGGCAACTGACTTTGATGATGTTATGAGTGCTGTCCCCACAGTTGACTTGAAAGGCAAATGATAAAGTTGTAAATGCAACTGAGTGATCTGCCTCAGACTCCTCCACTTCAGTTCAGTGAATTATTTGAACAAGGGGTGGTGGTGAAATGCAAATGGTTCACATCAGTGTTATCCCACTCATCCTCAGTCTCTGCACCTTCACTATTCTCCTGCTCCCTTTACAGAGCAGTACCATTCATGTTCAAAGTGTCACTGTTATTTGGTGATCCACTTGCATTTCCATCTCAGCTGCAGCACCTTTAACGCCATGCTTTCCTATAGCTTGCATGTTGTATGTCTACCATCCACTTAGAGTCAAAACTGCTGTTTTGTTTTAGTTATTTTGATGGCTAGTGCTGGGTGACCTGCCAATGTACTGCCTTCAGTCCGGGCAGGAACATCCTCCATTGTGGAACTTGAGCTTCCTGCAGTTGCACTAGCTGTCTTGTTAGTACAGTTAGCACTGGCACCACTTGGAAGGGCACCCTTTTTCCCCTTGCACCAGAATCACCACCACCACCTCCTACCTCCCCCTCCATTACTGGAGACTGGTCTGTTTCTTGACCTGTTTGGAAGACTCATCAAAGACCATACTCATATTTCTCAGCCATTTGTTAGCATCCTTCAAGGGAGGCTGCTGTATGTCCCCAAAAAGACTCACTCCTACATATGTAATATATACTATGTAAAGGACAGTGAAGGAGACTTTATGCTTGGTGCACACTGTATAGTGAAATCTGAAATCACACATTTTAGTGAAATCGGTGTGACACAAGTCACTGTCACAGAACCGCAACTTACAGTACTAGTACCTACGGACTACTACTGGCTATTAATCTTTATATTGATGCCTCATCATGCAAGCAATAAGACACAGTGGGGTTTGCATTAGGCTGATAAAACCACATACCCAGGGGCTAGTGAGGCATGATGTGCAGGTGGAGTGCCTTCAGTCATGGAAGTGTGATCTTGTACACCCCAAAGTGTCTTCCTGTGCTTATAAAATAGATAAATTGACAAAGTTTTAAAAAGTAAAAGTCCAATAAATGGGTATTTTCTTTGTTAAAAGTAACTAGTAAAACATAGTCTCTCCCTGGCTGTCACACATTCAAAAAATTGAATGTTTGTTAATTACGCAATACAGGAATTCAAACTTCTGCAACATTCTACTAGCTGAATAGTCACATCTCCAAATGCAAACACACACAACAGATGGCCTCAGTAAAGTCAGGGAATCAATTTTATCTGTAGTCGTGCAAGCAGCCAAGGTTTCTCTGCTAGGCAGTCCACAATCAGAAAAGAAGCTCCAGAAAATAAAACTGTGAGTAGTACCTGATTTGTTTAATTTGTGTATGTGTGTGAGAAGTGGGATATAAAGGAAAAGACATTTAATCAATTTCCTTGTTCTTTTGATTATTTTGATGGAGTTTTATATTTGGGGCCTAGATGATTTTTTAGTGAGTGAAGGTGGCATCCATATTTGTAATGGCAATCAGGAGTGTGCTGTCTCCTGATTGGCAGCGCTTTTTTACATGTGCATAGTGCTGTCCCAGTGCATGGGCTCTGGCCTAAGAAGATGAAGTATTTTCTGTATCCATTTTATAATATTTTGTAAGGTATTCAGAGCCACGTCTCCTCCCTTGTGCTGTGCCAATGCATGGGTTCTGACCAATGAAGGTGCGGTATTTTCTGTATCCATTTTATAATAGTTTATAAGCTATCGAGTCACATTCCCTTCCCCTACTGGACACCCTTGGGGTCCCCCAAGGCTCATTCCTAGGCCCTTTGTTGTTCACAATCTTCATAAATGATCTCCCCCAAGCTCTCTTTTTCTGTGACATACACATTTACGCTAACAATACACTTATCAATGCATCCGGCATGTCTGCCCCTTCCATCGAAGAGCCCCTGCAAAAGGACTTTGCTGTCCATTAATTGTTTCTGGATAACAGACTAGTAATGAATCAGAAGAAAACAGTATCTATGCTGTTCGAATTCAACCACTGGTTAAGTACAGTTCCTGACTCACTAAACCTAAGCTCCATCCAAGGGGATTGCCGCGACTAGATATCTTTGCGCAAATATCTAGGCATGCACCTGGATCAGCAGCTCAGTTATGCTGGTCACATATCCCAAGTAACAGCCAAGTGTTACACAAAGCTAGATGCCCTTTACAGGGTGAAAAGCTGCTTCCAGCCACTCATCATGAAACTGGTGGTTGAATGCTCCATTTTCTCCCTGTTGGACTATGGGAACAAAGTCTACACAGGAACCAGCTCTTCCGCCCTATCCAAACTGACAACACTGTTCGATGCACTGTGCAGATTCATACTGACCTGTCCCCCACTAGAACTCACTACCATATAATGTACAATGTACTTGGATGGCTATCACCACAAAAGAGGCACTCTCTTCATACTCTGTTAGTGGGGGCTAGGTAGTGGTCAGGAAAACTCCCTCAATACCTCTTGGAGCTTTTGACACCAGCCTCAGATTGCACCTACTCCCGGAGGTCTGAGGACAGTTGATATTTCCAGGACCCTTGATGCAGAAGAAACTTAGGGCAAGCCTCAGTCACCTACAGACTTCCTTCTGTTTGGAACAGCTTGCCGGTTCCTTTACGTCATGCAAGAGACAAATAAAGGCTCATTCCTCCTTGACTGCATTCCCCAACTGCCCCAGTCATGCCTCCCTCTGCCTGCAACAGTTATAGGGCTGATACCTTATAGAGGGCATGCTGAGACACAAACTACCCCCTCCCCATGACCCAAGACTACTTAGCACACTGCCTGTTGTATGATGTGTTTGTTACATGATCCATAGATACTGTGAGTCTCTTCTGTAAGACTCCAATTGCACCTGCCTAAATACTGCACCTTGTATGTATCTGTATGGTATTCTTATGTTACGTACTGCTGCTGTCTATAGGAACACAAGTGGAAGAATGCATTCCTATATCTTCTGTAAATTGTTACCTGTACCTATAACCTTCCTACCCTCTCAGTTCACAACTAGAAATGAGTCTTCTGGGCTCTGCTTGCTTAGCTGGTAAAATATGTTTTTGATAAATAAAAAAATAAAATATAGGACCTGTGTGATGCAAGTCACTGTCACAGAACTTCAACCTGCAGTATTAGTACAAATGTGCTACAGCAAAAGGTGTCACTAATCAAAGCAATCACTTCTGCAATCTGCAGCAATTCAAGACATTATCCCTTTAGGCAGAAACATTAAAATGATTTCCCCTCCCCACACCCCACTAGCAAGCACACTGTAAACAGCATCAGCTCAAACATCCCTGCAAAATGTAGGAAAAGATTAGCTCTTACACCACAACAATTATCAGGCAATCATATCCCAAGCCCTTGGCTTCAGTTCTGCTAACTAGACATTGGTCTTAATTCATTTTCCTAACCATCTTCAATCTACAGTAGCAGAGGCGCATACCAAAAAGTGAGTGTGTTTTTTTTTTTGGGGGGGGGGGCATCAGAATGGCATGGAACACCTTAGCCTGTGGCACTGGGAAAACAACTGCCTTCTTGAATATACTTTAGCCAACTTACCTAGTTTTTTATAATCACGAATTATCCACATATTTTGTCGAATAATCCATGATTTATTAGCAGAAATACAAAGGTTATTCATGAGATTCAAAATAGAACAGGGTCAGGTAATGTAGCTTTTGAAGATGTCTGAGAAGAGAAAAGAGGCCAAAAAGAGCTATACTGCACAACTCATGCAACAATAAAGCAAAATATTCCATAGAGATTTTCCAGAAAGTATCATTCCTGGTTGCCTGGATTTTCAATTTATACTGAGTACCAAAAGGTTTAAAAGCAACCTTTCTGCTGTCATTGAAGAAATCCCTCCAGACTCATTCGTTTTTTTTCCTTGTAGTAAGTATGCTTTATTGAAATAAAATACAATACAATGCAAACGCATAAAGAGTAAAACACAATGCAATGCAAACGTACAACGAGTAAAACACAAAATTTTTCAGCCTCATTCTAATGCTGCTCCGCTGATTTGAAATGTGTATGTGGGGGAGGGATTCCTTTTCTGACCCTTCATCTACAAAAGTGAGGGGTCTCCTGACCCCGCTCCACCTCCTTTTGAGAAGCTGTTCTGTCTCTGTCTCCCACCCATGATTACCGATTTTGGTGCTGCAGCATGCCCATTGGTGCAGTCTGACCTGCAGCTGTTGCTGTTGGTGGTATTAACTATTGTTTTAGCTTGTTTTTACTGTTAATAGTAGTCCCCTGTAACTATCATGGCGCCTCCATTTCCTAAATACTGATATCTCATCACATAGCAGCAAAGGCGTGAAATACCACGATTTGCTTTCAGTTAACTTCGAACCTTTCTCACGAATGGTGCAGCAGCATGACTTGTTTCGTGCAAAGTATCCTCCACTTTGTATGTTCCTGATTGCAATTAAAGGTCACTGAGGTTTGTTACATTTATTTATTTATTTGAACATCAGTTTAACAACCTTTAGATTTAGATAAATTTAGATAAATTTAATATAACATTTAGATAAATCATCCTTCCTAATAGGGAGACTGAGTAGCCTAGAGGTCAGAGCACCAAGCAGCAACTCTGGAATACCAGCAACCCTAGATAACCCCCAACAGCCACTTGCATACTCTGTGACTCTGAGCATGTTGCTTAACCCCCCGTGCTTCCAGAATGCACCTGGAAGTTAGCTTTTCAGCTCAGTGTATCTTTCCCAGCCAAATATTTTTTTAACCTGTACTTCATTGAAAATTGTGAAGTACAGCACTACGACCTCACATGGAGATCAAAACATAGGCAGTCATTGCATTCTGTATAGGTCACACCATGTTTACAAAAGACATAGAAAGAGCTCTACATATTTAAGCAAAAGGCTGCATTTATCGCAAACTTAACAGCCCCATTTGATGTGCATACACTACCCAGGACCCGTTGAATCCAAACTCTTTTGAGCCCCCCCCCCTTATCTCCACCAGCATTTTTTAAGCACGCCCTGCAAGTAAAGCACATAAACTCTGTTAAAGACATGTCCATCTAGTCAGGGGGCAAAATATTTTCCTTTGAAGCCTATATTTTATTTATTTATTTATTTAAAATTGGTGACCGGGAAAGGCACACTGAGCTGAGGCTCGTTTCCAGGTGCAACCTGGGTACAAAGTGTACACTGTAGAAGGCAGAGAAGTACAAGCAATATCAAGTTTCAGATGAATAGTACAATATAAGGACATCTCATAGTAGTAGGCAGTAAAGTAACAATTTTAGCTGGAACAGCAGATAGAAGAACATCGTGACATTTCATTTTTAAACAGTCTGTATTTACAGTATATTACAAGTGTATATATAGACATATTTTACAGTAGTGGTTGTCCAGAGTGTGCTAGGCTAGCACAGAGAAAGTACGGTAGATAGGTGGTTAAGCGGTTTGGGGTATGTATAAGCATATGTATGGCATATGTTAGGCTATACATTATTCTTCTTTTCAGTTTATATAATAATTATATTCTCCCATTGTTGTACAGTGTGTGGAGCTGGCTATAGCCAGCTTTGTGTAATTGGTCTTTTGGCTGTGGTTAACATAAAAGATCGAGTCTGGGTGCATTAACAAAACTATTATCTGTGGGGTTCACAGAAAAATGGACAATAAAGGCAGAAAAAGACCATTGGCCCATCCAGTCTGCTCATAAACCCTAACTAACCCGGGGACCTATTGGCCATACAGGGTTCTAACCCACTCTATCCACCCCAATGGTCCCCATCCTACCACTATTACCATGAGCAACCACTAAGCCCTTCACTCTGTCACAGCCGTTTTTGAAACTATTGATAGTTTTAGCACCCACCACAGCAGCTGGCAGACTGTTCTAAGGCGCCACCTTTCTTTCTGCAAAATAAAACTTTCTCACATACCTCTTGAACCACCACCACCCCCGACACTTTCCACATGTGCCCCTACATTCTTGATCCACTACTTATGCTAAACAGTTCCTCACAGCTTACCTTCCTTGTTCATTCCTTTCAGGAACTTGAAGGCCTCTATCATATCTCCCCTCTCTCATCTGGTCTCCATCGAGTACATGTTCAGTGCCTTGAGCCATGTGACAGGGTTAATTCCCTGCCCCTCTTTCCTGTTGTCTAAAGAGAGCCCTTTCTGCAGCATACTTTCTGTACCTGACATAATCTTTCTCTTTTGTTGCACAGCAGGTATTTCCTTCTTTTCTGGCTGCAGGATGGCCACCTGTAGACAATCCCACTAACCATACAAATTTTGTTGTTTCTACTTTTTCTGTTTTCCTGCTTTAGTATGCTCTTAAATACAGTTATACAATGTGTAGAAAAATTCTAGTGATTTTAGGCTTCAAGAAAGTTAAAGCAGTTGCCATGGTTACAGGTTTGTCCTGCCCCGTTCCTTTAATTTGGATACAATGGGGCTCAATTTTCAAACCCTCAGGACTGCCGCACATCCCGGGTGCACCAACAATGTGGCAAATGGGGCTTGTGGCAATCTCCCATCCGACAACTAGGGTTTCCACTCCCATGCACCAGTTGCTGCAAGTTACACCAACGTTTTCTTGTGTTAAACTCAGGGGCCCTTTTTACGGTGCTTGCACCGAAGAGTTGGCACAAGCTTCCATATATTGGGTAATCTATCACAACTGTGTCCGACCTACCAAAATCGGGCACCGTTGAGTCAAAGGGGATTGGTGCAGCTGCGTCAAAGTTTAGGGTTGATGCAGAGATTGACACGAGCTCTGTGTCATGCTTTGAATGTTGAGCCCAATGTGTCCCCATACACCTGTGTCCTGTCCTCTGGGTAGAAGTGTCTTCGTATAAGTGTTACAAAGTAAACCTTTATGGAACATTTTGTATTGCTGTGTTTTAATACTGTTTATTTATTATGTTTTTAAAAATCAGGTGTTTTGTGAATCCAGGAGGAGTGTAAGAGACCTATATAGGCCGACTTGAGGGAAACGCAGGGGCCGGTTGCATAAAACATGACTTATAATTAGCCTAAAAATATGATCTTATGACTTAAAAGTGGTCTTGTCTAAGTCTGCTAGTTAAGACTGTTGCAGGATCAAAAAAATGCCCTGACTTACACAAGACAGGTCTTAGCCTGATGTTACCTAGAAACACAGAAAAAAAAACAAGATGGTTACCAAGCAGAAGAATAAGTGGTGTGTGTATTGAAAAATGGTATAGAAGAAACTGATATTGTGCAGTACACTGCAGGTGAGAAACTTTTTTTTTTTGAAACATCTTGCCTATTTTAATCTTTGAACTCATGTCATTTTTTACTTTTTTGTGTGTGTGTTGGTGGAGGGGAGGCATAGGCTGACCAGGGAATCACCTCAGAGATGTTGTCCAAATCCAGCTGCTCACCTACATGGGTCCAGCCAGCCAGCCCCTGTGTAGCACTCTCCCACCCCACTCTCATACTCAGCCCCCAGTCATACTCGGGCACTCCCATACTTATTCCCCCCCCCTCATACTTAGCCTCCCCATACACGCTCCTGCCTCAGTCCCCTCTCCTAGTCAATCTCTTCCATACTGCCGCTCACATAGAGCTGACTCAGAGCAACAGCCCTGTTCTTACCAATGCCTGCTGCATGTATTATTGAGATAAATAAGGGGCAGTCAGGCACTGTAAACTTAGACACCATGTGACTTCAACTGTCGTTCCCGCCGTACCAACCCCACCTGCATCAAATTTGCCACCGGGCTATTTCGGCACAGCCCCGGTGTGGCTCAGCTGTCTGATGGCTCTTGTTGCCCTCCACTTCCATCTCTGTGGCTCAATAGCAGCCGCCAAGCCAGAAGCGGAGGGCAACAAGAACGTTAAACTTAGCTGGTGATTCAGCTTTAATTGACTGTACTTACCCCTGGCCAGCATCAAAAGCCCACATGGGGCTAGTTAACCAGCAGCAGTCATCCCTGGACCTGCAAGAAAAGCACACACAGGACTAGTTACCAGCACTTGCCCCCCAGCTAGTTAATTAGAAGTCGCAATGCAGCTGAGCTCCGTTACGGTTACCGCCCCCTTTCACTCCTGGGCCCCAGCTATGAACTTTTATAACAACCACAAGTGTGGCTTGCTGTATAACAGCCACGAGTGTAGCTTGCTGTATAACAGCCACGAGTGTGGCTTGCTGTATGACAGCCACGAGTGTGGCTTGCTGTATGACAGCCACGAGTGTGGCTTGCTGTATGACAGCCACGAGTGTGGCTTGCTGTATGACAGCCACGAGTGTGGCTTGCTGTATGACAGCCACGAGTGTGGCTTGCTGTATAACAGCCTCCTTGATGCTGCTGTTGCTCCAGAGCCCCTCAAGGAAACTGTGTTTCCTGCCAAAGCGGGTAGATGGAGGAAGGCACTCCTACACTAGCCTCCTTCACCTCCTGATGAGCTGCTGTCCCTCACTGTCCCACCTGCATGCAGCAGGCCACAGCCCAAGCTCCACATGGGCTGGGAATAGAGGCACCCACTGACATGTTCACTTTTGTGCGGTCACTTGTGCCACTTGCTGCAGCTGCCCCAGCTCGTTCTTCTCACCCTCCACGTCCCTGCTGGCTGCTGCCTGCCAAAACAAAATATTTATTGGGAGCCAAGGAATCCAGCACCACTAGACCCAGGGAAGAGATTCTTTTTAGTTTAAATACATTGGCCACTGGCCACATAGGAAAGTAGCCCACTTAGGGGTATTACAGAAATCCCTCACATACCTGGGACAACAGTAGCCCCCCACCCCACCATCAGTGTTAAATTAATTTAATAATGCCGGCTATTATCGCCAAAGAATCCAAACTTGACCACCTGGGCTACTAATTTTACTTACTGGCCACCAGGCCATCTAGGGGTTGATAAATGTTTTTGCAGCACCTCCTCACACACCTCTTTATAGTCTCTTTTGCTATGTGTTTATTAATGTAACTTATTTCTCCATCTCTTTCTCTGTATCTTTATCTTCCTCCTGTGCCCTAACTGTAACTTTTTAGCTAACACTCCCTTTTTCACTCTTATGCTGCCCTATACCCATTTCATATCTATCTGCTCTCTGCTGTCACTAATGTATTTTCTCCATACTAACCTATTTTTCTCTTAACAGATCTGAAAGGATGTTGACCCCTTCTCTATCAGATAAGCATTACTCTACATCTAATTTGTCCTGTCCTTACTATTTAATCCCAAAGAACTATGGACCCTTTGTGACCTCTTTCCTATATTTTATTCTACAGGTCCGATGAACGTTTTTCCCTTCAAGGCTCCCTGCTCTGGCTCCCCAGTTCCCAGGTAAGAGATCTTCTACATATTACCTACACTTGGGTTTACTATAATGGTGGGGCTGTGCACTTTTATTTATTTATATTTTTAATAACATTTTTGCCTTGGAGGTTGATACTGGTGAGCTCTCAGTCCTGTTCCCTCCTTACCCATCCAGCACTTACCTCAACCATACCCAAAAAACCCAAAGTCCCCCACAGATTGTCTGACCCCCCTCCCTCCCCCCCGTATTGGGGCCTGGAAGGTAAGAGACGTTCTCCAGCCACCCAGTGAATCACTTCCAGAATTGGGCCAGTGGTTTAGTTGGTGGTATGGGAAGGATGTAGGCTGGTAGGGTTTTATGAAGTCTGTATTGATCATTTTTAAGTTTTCATCCTTTAGGTCCCCTTCTGTGGTGGTACATAAGATGTGCACAACTTTTACAGAATCACTGCCTCCCCCTTTTATGTTGCTTAAGCTTCCGGCACCACCCACATATCTCCACCTGGGGGCAATCAAGGGCTGAGTCAGCATGCCTCCCCGCCCTAGGAGAGAGGCGCTGTCCACTGATGGATGCTCAATACCCCCTCCCCCACGACAACCAAGCTAGCTCCCAAACCCGGGTCGGAGGCATGATCGGAGGTAAGGTGCACAGAACTTCAGCCCTCTGTGCCTTCTGGCTGGTCTTATACTGCAGCAATTTTTTTTTTATTGCATGAAAGTTTGCTAGCTGTTAGATGGAAGGTATGATATGCTTAACTGCTGCCAAAGGTGATTGTGTATGTAGATACAGGTGGTTTTGTGTGCGTGTGTGTGTTTTTGTGTGTGCGTGCATGTGTGTGTGTGTATAGATATAGGTGGTTTTGTGTGTGTGTGTGTGTGTGTGTGTGTGTGTGTGTGTAACATAGTATACAAGATTTTCTATATAGCCAATACCTTTCTGACCATGATGGGAGGGTGCTGTTATCAATACCTGCCAGGGAGGGCTCCTTCTGTGTATGGGTGTTTGTTTGTAGTGTAGGATGTACACACTACAGCATTTATATTATGCTTGAACTGCTGTTTTGGAAAGTGGGCAATATTGTGTGCAATAACTGGCTGTGTGTGAGTGTGTGTGTGTGTGTGTGTGTGTGTGTGTGTGTGTGTGTGTGTGTATCAGAGTCCTCAGCATTTTGTTGATAGTCCAGAGTTTGTGGGTGGATGGGGGGTCAGAGAGTGGTGCACGTGATAACGTCAAAATTTGAATGCGTGTGTGTATATGGGTGGCAAAGTTTTATCACTTTGTTGATATCCAACCATTTGATGGCTGGTACAGGGGGTGTTATGTGCTATGATCAAGACATGGATTCTTGTGTGTGTGTTGGGGGCGTACCATACTATAGTCAATAATATATGGATTCTTGTGTGTCACAATTTATTTTTTGCTCCTCTCTTGCACCTCCACCAGTCTCACCCTTTGCTGCCAGTTCTGCCACCTGGCTCCCCAGTATTCCTACATCTTGGAGGGTTCCGCTTATCCCTGCTGGGGGGAGTAGCATTCCTAGGTGGGTCTGTCTGCAAGGCGTGCAGGATTGGGGGACAGGACTGGTGCTCTAGGGGGACATGCGGCATGGGAGGGACTAGGCAGTCATCATTTGGCAGGCCAAGACGGGTGACTTTTCCATATTCTGGGTCTCATCTCACTGGCATGCACTGAGGCAATGTCCTAGAGGCAGAGCTTGTTGATGTGTGGTCGGCAAGGATGGGAAACCTGTGAGAGATGATGCTGCTTTGCTACTGTTGTGCCTCAGAGGGTGCCAAGAAGGAAGACTGCTTGGACTATGGTGGGGGTTATGGGATAGGAACTCATTCCTCAGCCACTACACAACTCTTTTGATGCTCTGGCAAGATAAGACTGCCAAGAGGGAGGCACCTGTGATAGTGGCAAGAGAGGGTGTGAGGATCCTTCATGTGGGAGGCCCCAATGTGGGTGGGGGTGGTAGAAAACCTCAGCAAATATCGGTAGTTGGGAAATTAATGGAGGCTCTGCTGAAGGAGGGGCTAATGGAACACATGGAGTCAAATGAGCCGCATGGTTTTACCAGTGGGGAAGGGGGGTCATGTTAAACCCTCATAGATTTCTTTGACTGAGTGACTATGGAGGAGGATCAGGTGAAGGCAGTGGATGTGGCCTACCTGGACTTCAGTAATGCCTTTGTCACTGACACACAGGCTAATAAAGAAACTTATAAAGAAACTTAGCAAGCTGGGGTTGTGGAGAGGTGGTAAGCTGGATATCAAATTGGTTAAAGGATACGAGACAGAGGGTGGTGGTAAACAGAAGCCACCCAGGGGACGGCAGAATGACCAGTGGAATGCCACAGGGATTAGTAGTGGGTTTTGTCCTCTTCAATGTCTTCATAAGTGACATTGATGTAGAACCAAAGATGAAGGAGTGTCTTTCTGCAGATGATGCAGAAATCTGCAATAGGGTGGACGCCCATTAAGGAGTGGAGAGATTGCACTGGGATCTGGAGAAACTAGAGGAGTAGTCTAGAGGGTGGCAGCTGGGTTTCAAAGCCAAAAAGGGCAAAGTCACGCACTATGGGTAGAGAAACCAAGGGGCTGTGTATAAGATGGGTGTTACAGTCAACAATCAGTGAAGGACAATGGGAAATCATATCTGACAATCTCAAGGTGGTGAGGCAGTGCAACAGGGCAGTTGGTAAAGCTATTGGTGTAACCCCTAGGGGGTGCTATCCCAAGGGCTACTACCCCTGCCTGCTCTGATGCTAACAGGTTGAGGGGCCTGGATCCGGTGGCGGGTGCCTCCACCCAGAGGTTGGGGTTGGTACAGTCTGATATGACCAGGTCGCAGCCCTCTGGGCCACTGCGACCCCCCTTTCTTCCCACTAGTGGCCCACTCAGGTAAACCCCAATGTCCCAGCCACATACACTTACCCCCAGGCTTGAACCAATCCACTTGCTCTGGGAACCCCCTGAAAAGTAAGATGCTGTTACCCAATAATCACAGTACACTAATTCACCATAAACACACAGTTCAGCCAGTATACCTTTGCAAAACAATCAATCTGATTTATTTGGGGGGGGGATAACAAGGACTGGGGCAATCAGGTTAATTAGCTTACCACTCTAATATATATATCTAGGGCACTGTGCACAGGCCTAACCTATAAGTCAATGTCTCTGGGTACCCAGGCAATAAAGGGCTAGCCTCTCGATACAGCTGGTTGGGGCCCTGACACAGAAACAAACATTTGATTCCTATGAAGATTAAATAGAGCCAGCAGACTCAGTTATTGTGGCCAGTATAGAACCCAGAAGATCTGGCCCTCACTAGGAACATTTGACGGGAAGCTATCCTGATTTAGTACTCATGACTCCAGCAGATAGAGCGCTCTTACACCACTCGCAGGACCGAGCCTGGAATTCAAACACTTCTCCACACATTTATATGAAAGGCAGAGGGGTACCATATCAGGCAGCTGCTAAATACCTCCCGATCGCTTTTACTGCACACACCGGGCCAAACCGACGCAGCCTCACTTATCCTGACAGACCGAGCGTGATTGAAGCAGATTCTCCAGTCCTCTACAGGGTGAGCCTGGAAGGTAGCTGCACCCTTGCACAGCCTCCTCTGATCGCTGCCTAGCAGATTTAGTCTGGTTCTTGCTGGCGTTCACAACCGCCGATTTCTGGCTGTACACACGCGCTTCCTGCGTGAAAACACCACAGCGCAGAAGCCCAGCGATCCTTCCTCCTTCACAACCACAGCATCTCTGTGTCTTGGCAGTTAGGGCAAAACTCTTAATTCGGGCGCCACCCAATCCCATAGGTGGGCTACTGATGCCAGTCACTTATTTCACCCCCTCATTGGTGCAGAAAAGGTGCCAGGGTCCAGACTACACTTCCCAGGAGCACCTGCCATATAGCCCCCTTTAGGCAGGCTCCCAGTGGGAGTCCCAACTCTTATTGGCTCCAGCGGTCTCCATTTTAAAGCCTCCCTTTCCCCAATTGGTCCATCTCCTCAGCTCAGGTCCAAAATGGAGGGGCGGCACACACAAAGTCCCAGCTGCAAATAAAACAGGTTAAACAAGCTACATTTCTGCAATGGCACTACATATTTTTCCAGGACAGTTACATCTTCCAAACCTACTCCCTTAGCGACTGCAGTAACGGAGCAATCTAAATATCCCCTCGAGTGGGATTTGAGCAATAAACCCACTGTCCCCCTATACAAACTAATAAAGCCTGCAAGCAGGCAGCTCTTAAAGAGACAGTACTAGAGGCTTTAAAAGCACTCACAACACCCACAGTTAGCGGCATCTCGCCAAACACCAGTTAAACAGGGAGCCTTTAGGCAAGCTCCGGGAAGGTCTCCAGGAACCCCCATTTGCAGAGGGGTTACATTGGGATGCTAGAATGCATAGTGATGGGGTTTTCATCCAGGAGGGGGAGGTTATGTGTCCTCTGTATCTTTCAGTAGTGAGACCCCACCTAGAGAAACAGATAGATTGGAGGGGGTCCAACGACGCTACACTAAATTAATATCAACTACAAAACAAGATAGTTATTTTCAAAGATTGTATAAGCTAGGACTACACCGTTTGGAAACAAGGCGGCAAAGAGGGGACATACTACTCTATTGTGGTATCATGAATGATCCATAGTTAAGGACCGAATTGAACATCGAATTTAAGAATGATTATCTTTGTGTAAGAGGCCACCCTCTCCAAGTAAAAATAGATTTAAAACAAACAAAAGAGAACACTTTTATACCTTGTGCACTGCAAATCTGTGGAATAGACTACCACTACAAGTAACGTTAAGTTCAAACAAAGAGCAATTTAAAAACAGGTTGGATAAATATATTTCTGAAGGGGGAAACATGCAGTATTTTATTCTTTCATAATGGATCTAGTTTTGGGCCTCAGCCTTTTTTTGCTCCTACAAACTAAGTGAAACTAGAGTACTGTGTAACGTTCCGGAGGCCATAACAAGGACATTGACATAGTGAAAGCAGTCCAGAGGAGGACTGCCAAAATTGTGCATGGGTTGCGCCAGAATCTATATTCTATAATATATACAGTAAAGCCCGCCAGGATGAAGTGCAGTGTCACAGGTTTACTGCATGACAAAAGGGATTAACTCCCACTGAAATGATATTGTTTGCTGCAGCAACTCTACTGCAGAATTCAGCAGCAGTGCAACCTTCATCCTGGTGGGCTTCACTATATATATATATATATATATATATATATATATATATATATATATATATATATACACACACATATATCTATCTATATGCAGTGCCTTTCTGCCATGGCACTGCCATACACCACCACACGTCTCTTACCTACCCTATCCACTTCCAACCCCCTTCTACTCCTCCTTTTACCCTTACCTCTCCCCTCCTCTCCTCTCTATCTTCTCCCTTTGTGTCCTCTCCTAATGCTATATGTCTCTTCAGGACGTGGGCATATATTGTACAATGCCTTCGTTGAGTCTACCCTTGTGCATTAACTGTATTGTTGAACCATAACATTTATATGTATATGTTGTCACCATTTTGAACCACTTTGAATTTGTCAGCTGACGTGGAACCAATTATAGAGCATCTGCTCAATGGTGTTATCCAAGATTTCAATAAATAAAAAAAAAATATATATATATATATATTTTTATATCTATATATGAACTGGTTATTATTTTTAAGTAATTACTATTGTTATTGTATGTTTATTTAGATATTTTGATTGTATAGTTTAATTTATGTTAAGTTGATTTGTGTTTTCAAGTTTTAGTATTTTATTTTAATTTTATTGGGATTTCTTGGGAGTTTTGAGATCATTGTTTTGGCCTGATGTCTGTGGATGGCGCTGATATTGTTATTCTACCCCTCCGTCATGCAATATTCATCCGCAGCTCTTCATGCCCTCTGCCCTTTCTTTGCCTCCTTTGCTTTTCCCGTTTACCAACGCTGTAGGGCTTTTGGAATTCGCATGTGGTGGGGTTCGGGCGGGGCGTGAACAAGAGAGATGGTTGAGTGCTGGTTTGTGTGGTTAAGTCCAGAAGACGCCCTGGGGCGAAATGGAGTGCTGAACGTGGTCCTTCCTGTTTGGTCCCCATACCCAAGGGCACCACCACTTCTGTAAATGGTGGGCAGGTGGTCGGGGCTTCCCAGGAGTCCTATCCAACTCGGGCGGTGTTGTGCAATGCCAGGTCCGTTGTGAACAAGACTGCCATTGTAGCGGACTTGGTAGGCATGGCGGACCTGACCTGCATCACCGAAACCTGGCTGGATAGTAATGCTGCCCCAGTTCTTGAGGCAGCAATTCCAGCTGGGTATTTGGTGATTCACCGCCCGAGATTGGATTGCAGGGGTGGGGGGGTTGCAGTCTGTTTCAAGACTGAATTGGACCTCGCTAGTGTTCCAGTGGAGGAGACCAGATCCTTTGAATGTGTCGTGGTGGCAGGTGGGGCTATAGAATAGCGCTCGTCTATCATCCATCCAGTGATGAGAAAGTATTTCTAAAGGAAGTGGCGGACTTCGTAGTCGACCTGGTATTTGAATCGCCCAGGTTGATGGTGCTGGGTGATTTTAATGCCTGGATCGACAACGAACTCTCACAATTTGGTCAGCACTTCCTCCAATTGATGTGTTCATTGGGCATCTCACAGGTGGTTACCTCTGCCACTCATAAAAATGGCCACTCACTCGATCTGGTCTTCCTGCTGGGGTTGGAGGCCTCCGATGTGGGGGTGGAACCAGTCGGATGATCTGACCACCACACTGTGAGGTTCAATTTTTGCACCCCCCTGCATAGACCTACTCCAGTGGAGATGGTCAAGTACCGCCCTTTTCGGGATGTTACTCCCACCGGTCTAACTGCGGTTCTTGACCTATCAGAATTTTCTGGGTTGAGCTTAAATCCTGAGGCGATGGTGCAAGCCTATAATAAAGCTGTCACCTCGCCTTGGATTTAGTACTCCACCCGTGTCTGACCTCTCCCTCCGCCCCCGATCCACTTGGTTTGATCGGGATCTGAGGGAGTTGCGGAGACTAGGTCGCAGGTTGGAGAGATGTTGGCAGAAGTCAGGCTTAGATGCTGACCATCTTAGACTCCTAGAGCATTATAAACTCTATCAGTCAGCAATCACTCATAAGAAGGCAGTGTTCCTGTCCGTAGAAATTGCTGCTGCTCAGAATCGACCAGCCCAGCTCTTTCGAACCATAGACAGGCTGTGCAACCCAGCCTGTCTGCAGGTTCATCGAGCCTTTTCACAGATGCAGTGTGTGGAGCGTGCTTGATTTTTTGCAGATAAGGTGGCCGACATCGGGGCCAAGATTTGCGCCGCCCCCTCCATGGGAGTTGTGGTGGTCCAGCCTACGGTCACAAGCACACCGTTCACCTGGAGTTCCTTCATAAGGCCAGAAATCGAGGATGTTATGAGGATTGTCCAGGGTATGTGCACCACAAGCTGTAGTTTAGACCCGGTCCCACAGGCCTGATCATGGGCTGTGGGGAAGTTATCTCCCCAGTTCTAGCCAGGATAGTCTGGTGTTCCCTAGACACTGGTGAATATCCCCGCTCCCTGAAGGAAGCGGTGGTGACACCAGTGTTGAAAAAGGCATCTTTGGACCCCGACTCCCTAGCAAACTACAGACCCATCTCGAACCTCCCCTTTGTTGGGAAGGTAATCGAGAAAGTGGTGGCAGCCCAGCTGGACAACCATCTTACCATCCATAACATCTACGATCCTCTTCAATCAGGCTTTCAAAAGAGGCACAGCACTGAGACTGCACTGGTTAGGGTCCTCAATGATCTCCTGATGGCGAGAAACCAGAAAAAATGGTCCATTTTGGTCCTTCTGGATTTGTCAGCATCATTTGACACCGTAGACCATGGGGTGTTGCTTGAGCGCCTGAGATGCATCTGTGGTTTGTCGGGCTTGGTGCATGGATGGTTTACTTCCTTCCTTCCTCACAGGTAGAACTCAGAGGGTGGTATTGGGGATTTTTTCCTCCGATCCTACTGCTCTAACCTGTGGGGTGCCTCAGGGCTCTGTGCTGTCCCCCATGCTGTTTGCGGTGTACATGCTTCCCCTCGGGGACATTGTAAGACAATATGGGCTGGAGTTTCATTGTTATGCCGATGATACCCAGCTCTATCTATCCTTTCTGCCTGACCAGAATAGAGCACTCTTATTGTTTAACAACTGTCTCAGTGAGATCCAGGATTGAATGAGGTCCATCTGGTTGAAGTTGAACTCTGGGAAGACGGAGGTGTTGGTTGTGGATTCTGGCCGCTGGATTGAGGGGTTGGGGGCACTTCAATCCTCTGGTTTATTCCTGGGGGATGCGGAGCTCCCAACTTCTGAACGGGTGCGAGACCTGGGGGTGATCCTTGATGATCAGCTGACATTAAATGCGCAAGTGTCGGCGGTTGTTAAGGTATCCTTTTACCATCTTAGGAACATAAGCAGGATCAAGCACCTTGTTCCATCCGGCGACCTACCCACGCTGATCCTCGCCTTTGTGACCTCGCGTCTGGACTACTGCAACTCCATTTACTTTGGGCTGCCTGGGGTTGATATCCGCCACCTGCAGCTAGTGCAGAACTCGGCAGCCCGGTTGTTAATGGGAACTTTCCGTTCCACCCATATTACACCGGTGCTCCGAGATCTGCACTAGCTGTCAATTCAGTGGCGGATCACCTTCAAAGTCGTACTTCTGACATATAAAGCCCTACACGGGTTGGGCCCTGATTACCTGAAAGAGCTTCTGGTGCCTTACCTACCGATGCGACCACTCCGCTCAGCCAATGAGGGGTTGCTAGAGATCCTGAGGGTAACTTTAAAATCTTCTGGCGCCCAAGCTTTTATGTTCGTGGCGCCGACCCTGTGGAATTCTCTACCACGTTGGATTAGAGAGTGCATGATGGTGGAGGGTTTTTAAAAGGGCCTAAAGTCTTTTTTATGGAGTAAGGCATTTGCAGAGAACTTGGATGCCGATTAATTGTTCTGTAGTCAACTCAGTTTTTATTATGTTTTAGCATGTTTTATTCTGTATTTTATTGTAATGTGCCTTGGTTTTGAGAAAGGCGCAGATAAATAAAGTTTATTGTTATTATTATTATTATTATATACACACACACACATACACAGTATAATACAAGGTGGAGGGTGTCACATAATAAATAAAAAACAAACAAAAGAAATATATAAAAAAAGGATAATTTTTCACCAGGCAGAATCCTTTTCTGCCAATCCTTTCATGTGGTGGTGGAAAAGGATCCAGTCTAATGAAAAATTATCCTTTTTCCCGACCAGATAGCTATGATTTTGGGGACCAGATCTCCAGGAACCTATTTGTTTTGAAACTCATGTTCCTTTTTCACAATCCCTATTCGCCATGGCAAAAAAGGAAATTGGTTGGTGAAAAAGGATTTCCCATTTTGTCAACCAGATGTCCCCTTTTCGCGACCAGATGGCCCTGCCAGTAATCCTTATTCACTAGCAGAATTCCCTTTTTTGCCATCCCTATTTTCATTATGTCGAAAAAGGAAATTGACTGGTGAATGATTACCACCAGTGACATCTGGTTGGCAAAATGGGAAATCCTTTTTCACCAGCCGGTTTCCTTTTTCGTCATGACGATCAAGGAGTTTGGCAAAAAAGGAAGATAGCGAGTGACGAAAAAGGATTTAAATTGATTAATAAAAAAAATTCCAGGTGCCTACAAAGGTCAGAAACCATGAAGAACTCATCAACTCCTGATGAACAACAAACATTCTTAGATTTTTGAAACGTACATCAATGGGCATAGTTATGACAGGTTTTTTTAATTTTTTTTTGGCAAAATCCAAAAACAAGATGGCGGCTCACAAAAAAGGAATTTTTTCTGATGAACAAGGATTGGCCCCCTCAAGAAAAAGGATCCTTGTTCATCATAGCAAAATCCTTTTTTATTCCATTCCTCGATCGAAAAGCGTGAACTGAGCATGCTCAGAACCCAACATTTTAAAATTAAATAACTTTGTAACAGATTAATATTTTTTCACCAAACCACTGGGATTGGTAATGAGTCCTGTCCTTTTCAAACTCTTAATAAGTTACACTGCTGAGGAATCAGAGGGAAATATGTGCCTAATGGCAAATGATACAAAAATCCTGTATTAGAGTGTAGTCCCGGTTAGAAATGGAGAGCATGCAAATTCATCTGGGGAAGCTAAAGGAGTAGTTAATGGAGTGGCAGCAGGGTTTCATTACCAAAAAGTGTAACATCATGCACCTGGGTAGGGTAAACCTGATGGCTGTCTATAAGATGGGGGGGGCGTTTATTACAGTTACAAAACAATAACAGAGCCTTGGGGTAATTGCATCTGATTTCAGGGTGGCAGGGCTGTACAATGTGGCAGCTGGCAAAGCTAGTGGTATGTTGGGGTGCACAGGGAGGAGGATTTCTGGCAGAAAAAGGGAGCTGGTGATGCCACTGTATCGTTCACAAGGACACACGTCCGCAAGGACATTGACAAAGTGGAAGCAATTCAAAGGAGGGATACAAAAATGGTGCATAGGATGGAGAGAAACTTTATGAAAAGAAGCCATGGGAACTCTGCATGCACTCCCTGGAGGAGAGAGGACATGATTAAAACCTTGAGTACCTCAGGGGGTGAACAAGGTGCAGGAGTGGAGTCTCTCAGAGAAGGAGGAGGAACACTAAAACATGGTGACATGCAATGAAGCTTGGGGTGGAGGGGTTAAGAGGGATGTGAGGAAATAAGTCTTCTCAGAAAGGGTGGTGAATACCGAGAACAACTTGCCAGAGGAAGCGGGGAGGGGCCGTAAAGTATGCGTGGGAAAGGCACATGGTCTTACTAAGTAGAGGCTAGGGAGAAGAGAGAGACAAGCCCGAGACCAAATAGGGTCTGGGGAGAGTAGTAAAGCAAACACGAAATAGAGCAATTGCATGGGCTACAATAACTTTTCTGCTAACAAATTCTACATTTCTAGAGTACTCGAGGGAGATGATTGGGACAGTTATCCGAGAGTAGTGGGTATTCAAAACAAGATGAGTAGTCTAGGTATGGGATATAAGGTGCTACATTGGGTTAGAAACTGGCTGATGGACAGAAGGCAGAGGGCGGTGGTAAATGGGATCCAATCTGGGGAGAGAGGGGTGACCAGTGAAGTGCTACAACAATCAGTACTGGGACCAGTTCTGTTCAGTGTCTTCATTAGTGACGTTGAGAGGGGCTGGAAGGAAAAGTCTGCCTATTTGCAGATGACACCAAGATCTGCAACAGGATAGATACTCCAGAAGGGTGCAGAAAATGAAGAGGGACCTGGAGAAGCTTGAAAGATGGTCAGAGGTGTGGCAATGAGGTTCAATGCGAAAAAGTGCAAAATAATGCACCTGGGTAGGGGGAACCCTGGGGAGAGCTACAGGATAGGGAGAGAGGCGCTGACCATCACCAAAGAGGAGAGAGAACTTAGGGGTTATCATAGCTGATGATTTTAAGGTATCGAAGCAGTGTGCAAAGGCTGCAGGGAGGGCCAATGGCATGCTGGGGTGTATCGGCAGAAGTATTACTAGTAGGAGGTGGGAAGTGGTGATGCCCTTGTATAAAACACTGGTAAGGCCTCAGCTGGAGTACTGGAGACCACACATACGTAAGGATATAAACAAGGTGGAGGCTGTCCAAAGAAGGGCAACAAAGATGGCGCATGGTTTGCACCACAAAACATATGAGGAGAGACTAAGAGACCTCAATATGTACTCACTGTAGAAGAGGAGAGAAAAGGGCGACATGATAGAAACTTTTAAGTACCTCAAGGGCATAAAAGGTGCAGTAGGGAGATGTTTTCCAATGTAGAAAAGATACCAGAACAAGGGGGCACGATATGAATTTGGAGGGGGGTAGATTAAGAGATAACGTGAGGATGTTTTTCTACACAGAGAGGGTGGCGAATGCTTGGAATAGTCTGCCACAAGAAGTGGTAGGGGCAAGCACAGTGGAGGGTTTAAACATGCCTGGGACAAGCACAGGGAAACCTTGGGCATGAAGGGTGTAATGTAAAGCCATTGACCACTTAAGGTGAGTGGATGCATACATGTATAGGGCCTATGGACAGACTAGATGGGCCTAGCAGTTCATATCTGCTGACAATTTCTATGTTTCTATTAAAAGGTGTTGTTGTGCCTGTAGGGTTTCCTTTGTAGCCAGACATCAAATAAGCCTTATACCGACAACTAATGCAAAACCTGGCTCTTGAGTGATGTTCTGTGGACACCATGGACCTGAGGTAATCCCTAATCATGATCAGAGTACAGGAGTCACATCTGCTTACTGCTGTGGCCTGACTAAGATGAAGGGAAATATGTGCTTAAGCATTGACATTCACAACTACTACCCTTGCACCCAAGTAACTGATCACTTCCATCAGCCACCTCTCCTAAGAATCCATTTACACTTTATCTAAATGGTATCACGTAATAATAGCGACCCAAAATGAGCGACTACAAAAGTAGCGACACATTTTGGGCACTGTTATTCTGGGCCACCCTGTAGAATAGCGAGGGTATAGGACAGTGAATAATGGGAAGAGGCGAGCGGAAGGGGAATAGCGAGGGAAGGGGGGACAGGAAGGGGTTAAGAGGAACTGAAGTACCTGCTGCTACTGAGCTAGCCATGCTGCATGGTGATGTGGATGGTTAGCTGTGGCACAACAGGTACTGGGACCAGGAACGGGTCACATTTTGCCGCAGCACTTATTTTTTTCCCCGGCATCCAGATTTTGCCCTCTCCCCGACATGTACCCCTCTGGAGTTAAGAATCCTAATTCAGAGGGGTGTGGAAGGGCCCAGCAAAAACACTTTTTTTACAACCGGATGTCGGATCGCCTTAGAGTGTATATCGCTGATTTGCTTTTTGGCAATATACATGCGCCATAATAGCGATCGCTGTTTTGTGACTGCTATTATGACATGGAACCATCTAAACTCATTACACCCTTCCTTGATAGGAGGGAGTTATGCAGACGGTACAGTTGGGGGTGTGAATCCAGAGAGAGACCCATATGGATGACTGTACTGGGGGGTATAATGACCCAGTCTGCGGGACTGTTTAACGCCGCTGAGGCAAGATGGCATGGAGGACAAATGGGATCCACTGTGAAGCAGCATCCTAGCTATATCGCAATAACCAGGTAATCTGTTCCCCACAAATCCTCAGTCCTGTAAGCAAGTCAGTAGGAGTATGGGAATAGATGGCGAGCCCCCATAGTGGTGGGGAGAGGGTGGTGAGATGCACCTACATGACCTATCCAAAGCAACAAAGTATGCCTAAGAGGAAACCCCATCAGTATCGAAAGCCTGTTAGTACAGATAATTGCTGTACTGAAAAAGTGAGTGGGGTTGGGAATCCCCAGGCATCCTCACCTACCCTCCTTGAATTGTAGCAACAAAGTCTGAGAAGTCCCTACCTCCCACAAAACCCTCAGCTCATAGTAGAGGTCTTTATATCTGTCTACGCTTGAAAAACAGTACAGCTAGTTCACTAATCTATTTCACAGAGGAAAGCCTATTTTTTGTAGACATACAGGAGAATCCATATGTTCTTTATGTAACATCAGTGAATTAAGAAGGCAACATACGTTATCTGTTCTCAGGTATCTGACTTAGCCAAGTGTCTCGGCAGTACATTGTCTTTTATATATCAGATACCATTGCTGTACTTTAGCTAATTCATTATTCAGATAATTCATAAAAGCTTCATGAGTGACTCACTGCATTTTAAAGTTTATAAGGTGTGAATTGGATAGTTTTTGACATTCAATTATAAACCTATCACACAAAATACGTGGGTCTCTCAGCAGCAGCCAACTTTCATAGTGTGGCACAACCAGGTTCTGAAAATCTTACCCAAGACAGCATGGGTTTACAACAGGAAGGTCCTGTCAAACTAATCTCATAGATTTCTTTGACTAGGTAACCAGAGTGGTGGATCAAGGGGGTGCAACTGATGTCGCCTACCTTGACTTCAGCAAAGTTTTCGATACTGTTCCACATTAAAGATTGATTAATAAGCTGGGTAGGCTTGGGGTGGGTCAGAGGTTGTTCTACTGGGTGGCAAACTGGTTGGTGGGCAGAAAACAGAGAGTGGTGGTAAATGGTATACAGTCAGAAGAGATGCAAGTCACAAGTGGGGTACCTCAGGGATCAGTCCTGGGGCCAGTTCTCTTCAGTATCTTTGTCAGTGATATTGCAGATGGACTGGAGGGCAAGGTTTGCCTGTTTGCAGATGACACCAAGATCTGCAACAGAGTAGATGATCCAGATGGGGTCGGCAGAATGAGAAGAGATCTGGAAAAACTGGCAAAATGGTCTGAAGAGTGGCAACTGGGGTTTAACACAAAGAAGTGCAAGATCATGCACATAGGGAAGAGAAATCCTGAAGCTACCTATAGTTTGGGAGGGGAGTTGCCAGCAATCACAAGGGAAGAAAGAGACTTGGGCATCATCAACATCACAGATGACCTGAAATCATCCAAGCAGACCACTAAAGGATTTGAACGGCTCCCTGAATTGACACCAAGTTTCAAATTCCCTGACAGCCTATTTAAAAAGGCTCCGTTTCTTTGTTCTGCTGGCAGCTTTGAGCTCATCAGAGCTCTGGGAGGACATCGGGGGACATCTGCAGTCTTAGTAGCTGCAAAACTCTGCTTTCTGCCTGAAACTTATAGAGGAGCCCCACGAAGCTCATTTTATAAAATGGGAAGGGAAAATCCTGCTAGCTGATTGGCTGTTACCTGTGCATTAGCTCCGTCTAATACACAGGTAAAAACAAGTGCTAGGAAACAGTATGCAGCAGTAAAAGAAAATCAATCCATTTTTGGAACGTTAATTTTTTTCCAAATTTTAGCAGATGCCATCTTTTTTTTTTAAGCTGACAACTCTGAGCCTCAAAAAGACAGACTGAGTGTCCCACAATCTCAAACCCCAGTTTATCAGAAAGTACCAAGATCATGCTATGTAGTTGACTTTTAAATAGAAGTATACTACTGAACTTCAAGCGCTTCGCGGGTTGCTAGTACTTGCTTGTTTGAGTCTGCATCAAATCTGTTAACGGCTGTCGCTCACCTCAAAGACCCGCCTTGCCTTTTCACTCCCCTCATCAGACATGCAACTGCCCTGGAAGATCCTCGGTGATGATTTACTTTTTTTATACACTTACATAATAAAAATGAGACAGACAACCAGCACTTCAGAAGCCGCATCAGTTCAGATGTTTTTAATGTACTTCCTACATCTGGAGTGTGGCTTTCATGTCCCACAACCACTTGACCAGCTCATAGCAACTTTAAATTATTTAAAAAAAGGAGACAGAGAAATGTTAAATGCTCAGCTCATGTATTGAAGTATGGAAAATAAGACAGAAAACTAGCATCGCAGCAGCCGTATCAGTTCAAATGCTTTTAATGTACTTTCTACATTCGTACAGTGGCTCTTGTGTCCCGCGACTGCGCGATCACTTGACCCGCTCACAGCAGCTGTAAATGACTTAAAAGAAAAAAAAAAGAGAAAGAAATGTTGATGAAACAATTTGAAAATGTTTACTACCACAGAAATTGTTTTCTAAACTGGGCCATGTATCTGTGCACGTTGGAGGAGTAGGTGCCATGACAACCCTAGTCAAACTACACAGGCCAAAAGTGCTGGAGGGGGGAGCACCATAGGCAGAGGAACTTTTTTACTGTAAAATGCTGTAAATATAGCAATGTTTTAATATTTAAACATAAAAATGTAATTTTTTTCACACATGTAAAATACAGTGCCCCATTTTATAAGCATAATAATACACTTCGGGGGTGTGCATTAGACATTTCTAGTGCACTACGCTCCTGGCCATGCATTAGAAATGTCTAATGCAAACCCCGTCGTGTCTTATTGCTTACCTAAAATACAAGGACTGTGCCAGTTGGGTCTGAAAGCTCAGCAGAGCTTCCCCACTACAGACTTCTGTGTGGATTTGAACGGCTCCCTGAATTGGCACCAAGTTTCAAATTCCCTGACAGCCTATTTAAAAAGGCTCCGTTTCTTTGTTCTGCTGGCTGCTTTGAGCTCATTGGAGCTCCAGGAGGATATCGGGGGGCATCTGCAGTCTTAGAAGCTGCAAAACTCTGCTTTTTGCCTGCAACTTACAGAGGACCTCCATGAAGCTCATTTTAAAAATACAAGGACTGGGCCAGTCGGGTCTGAAAGCTCAGCGGAGCTTCCTGACTAAAGACTTCTGTGATGGATTCTCAGCCCTCCCATCCTGCCCCCACCTCTACAACCTATTAAATAGACCTTTGCCCTGCCCTCTGGGGCTGGGACTATGTTTACCTAGAGTGTAATTGGATTCTGAAAATCTAAGATAGGGTGTGTTTAATTAATCCTTGCAGTACTAAATCTGTGAAGACTTGCTATTGTTGCTAACCTTGCTTCCACTCTCTCCTCCCTATATAAGATGTTTGTCTAGTTGTCAGAATCAAAGTGCTACTACCTGTACAATTGTTAAGGAGTTACCCCCTCCTCTAGAATAGGCTGAGAAACTGATAATCCCTGTGGGAATGCTACCCACTGATACCAATATCTATCTTCCCTAAGTAATTATAGACTGCAAATTCTGATGACAGGGGTCACCATAAGACTAGGCCAGTATTCCTGGACTTAACTGAATCACTCTACAAATAGATTTGTACAGAACACACTGCAAATGGATTTCACGTTAGGCCTAAAACTAGCTACTAGCTCTGACGGGCAGAGCAGAAGCACTTCACACTCTTGTTCAACACGGTAACAACCCCAGCTGCCTGTAATTGGTCTAGGTGAGTGTGACGTCTGAGAGACGGTAAAGGCCACTTCAGTATTACACAGGGTGCCACTGTTTGCCAAACATGTTGACCATGAGGCGGACATGGCACCCCCACCCACCCTGTTCCGGGCTGTGTGGTGAAAAAAAGCCATGCACTCTACTCCCCAACAAGGGAGTACTTCTGGTAACACTCAACATTCTGCCCTTACTATGGGTGGACATGATGGTAGGCCAAGGGGACCAAGAGACTTGGGGATGGCAAGACAGTGACATCACTCCCTGTGACCTACACTACACCAAGTCCCACTCTGGTTGGCAATCCTTAGTAATAGCCCATGAGCTAGTGAGACGGGGTGTTTGCTACGAGTCACCCCACTTCACTAGTAGGAGACTTGGTAGCAAACTAATCTTATCAGCCAGCCCCAAGCTGTTAGGCCTGCTAGCAGCGCTATTTCTCCTGGCAGGTGACATCCAGCCCAACTCTTGCCCTCCCATCTCCAATATCTTAATATCCTCCCCACAGGACCCACACTGGGCACTCTCCAAGGGTTTTAAGATTGCACACATGAACGTATGCAGCATCAGACCGAAAATGAAAGCGGTGCAAGCCTGTTTAGACCTCTACAAGCCAGATATCCTGGCCATCTCTGAGACCTGGCTTAAGACCAACATCCTTGACCATGAGATCATGGCACAAGGATACAACTCCTTCTGCAAAGATAGGGAGAGGAAAAAAGGGGGTGGTGTGTTAATCTACATGAAGGACAACCTAACGGTGTCAAACCTAACCCTAAAGCCGGACCTCGCCCCAGACAGTGAATCAATATTCATAGGGGTCACCCTTGGCCAGTCCAAACACCTCACTATAGGATGTGTCTACAATCCACCTAAGGTGGCTCTCCAATCCCTAGAGGCCTTCACCAGATCTACGACCAAAGATGTCACCACGGAGCATATCATTATGGGGGACTTCAACCTAAATTGGGACCATGACCCCAACAAAGACCTCATGTCCCTGACACAGGAGGCTAATCTGACACAGATTATTTCAGGACCCACCAGGTTGAACCATAAATCGAGGAACCATACCATCCTGGACTGGGATCTGGTGATAAACCCCCAGCAATATCCAGAAAGCTGGGCTCATGGCCAATGCCCTGAGTGACCACTCCCTAATATTCTGTATCTGGAGGAATAACGTGCCAAAAATCCAACCCAGAATATTGACTCCCGAGATTACTCAGATTTCTCGGAGGCATAATACAATGACTACCTCCATAGACTGGACTGGATACCCATCAGGCTCCTCCCCTCCTTGGATGCGGCACTAGAAAACTTCCAAAACTCATTGATTAAAGCAGCTAACCTCTTTGCCCCACTAAAAAAGCTCAGAGTACAAGGCAGCTGCTACAAGTGAATCTCTCCAACTCTAAAAGCCCTGATGATCAGCCGGGACAAGGCCTGGAAGAGGTTTAAAAAGTCCTCTCTCCTGGCTGACCTTGTGACATATAAAGCCCTGCAAAACAAATGCAAGAGCTAAATAAAACGGACAAAAAGGGAGTATGTCACCCGCCTTCAAAAGAATAGTTTAGGAACCCCTAAACTATTTTGGTCTCATATCAATGAGCTGATCAAAGGAAACTCCAAGGCTGAACCTGGCCCTATGGAAGTCAACAGTAAGCTAGTGCAAGATGGCCCACAAATTGCAGCAGCCCTCAACCTTCATTTCACCAACCTTGACGCACATAAAGCTGGACTACCCCCTCACCCCTGGGAACCCAACAACACCAACCCCCCGATACTACAATGACCACTATTCCACTTCAGGTTGGTCAGGACTACAGAGGTGCTAACTCTCCTGAGGGCCCTGAAAATCAAAGGCCAAGGCGGACCTGACGGAATTAATCCCAGACTACTCAAGGATGGCACCCAATCCATCTCCAGACCTTTGACCTGGCTCATAAACAGATCTCTGCTGGAAGGCACCATTTCACACCAGTGGAAACAGGCTAATGTGGTTCCCATCTACTAGGGTGGCTCCAGGGAGCACAAGGGTAGCTACCGGCCAATTTCCCTGCTCTGTCTGCTTGCCAAACTGCAGGAAAGACTAACATATAGCCAACTTCGTGACTACCTGGAGACTCACCAACTACTGGTCTCCTCTCAACATGGTTTACGTATGAACCATGGCAAGAACACTGCCCTCACGTACCTCACGACAGACGTGCTGAGTGCCATGGACAAAGGAACCCCCACTGGCACGGTATTCATTGACCTGTCCGAGGCCTTTGACCTTGTCAAGCACAATCTCCTGCTAGAAAAACTTAAAAAGATAGGCCTAGACCCCCTGGCTCTTAAGTGGTTCGAGAGCTATTTATTTGGCCTCGTCCAGAGAGTTAGCTGGAACGGGGCGCCATCTGACCCCATTACTCCTAAAAGAAGGAGCACCACAGGGATTGATCCTTGGTCCCCTACTATTCTCGTTGTTTACAAATGATCTAAACCTCCACTGCAGGGGAAGCGCAGTAGTGCAATACGCGGATGACACCGTTATATACCGGTCCTCGGATAACTTGGGGTTTCTCAGCCCCTTACTCCAATCTGAACTTACATCACTGGAGAACTGGCTAAAAATAAACAGAATGGTCTTGAATGTAGGCAAAACAAAAAACATGCTGTTTGGGGCCAGATCCTTGGGGCAAGACAGGACCAGCTCCCTACAGCTTAAATCGCTGGCTGGGACCAGCATTGAAGTTGTGCCCTCATTAAAATACCTAGGGCTTACGTTTGACCAAGGACTCACCTTCAAGAACCATGTGGAACAAGTGACCAAGACTATCCATGGGAAACTTGGCATTCTGTATCGGATTTAAGGATCAGCTTATTCCAGAAGCCAGGCTCTCTATTGCCTCAAGCATCCTGCTCCCCACACTGACCTATGCAGCCCCTGTAACACAGGGAATGGCCAAGCTAGACGACCACCAGATGCAGATTCTTTACAACAAGGTAGCGCAGTTCGCTAGCCAGGATCATTCAAGAAGCCACCACTGCGACACACTAGCCAAATTACAGTGGCCTTCTTTTGAAGCACGCCTTCAATACCCTCTCCTCTGCCTAGCATTTAAGTTACTCAGCCCTACTGCTCCACCCAGCCTCTCATCTACCATCGTCTCCAAGCATAACCCTCGAACCCTGAGGTCCACAGGGAGGACTCTACTAGAAACCGCCATGGTCAGGACCAGCGCAGGCCAGAAATATTTCTCCATCGCAACCCCCCATCTGTGGAACAAACTTCCACCAGTGATACAGGAAGCCCCCTCGCTCATGAACTTCCACACTAGGCTCAAGGCGCACCTACTTGAGGCAAGCACTTGCCTATGTCATGGCACCTGACAGTCTTCCCCCAACAGACATGCCAATCTCCTTACCTGTAAAAGTCGTGACAAACCATTATGGATAGTTTGCGTCTACTGTTATGAATCAATGACAAAACCGTAACAATTGAACCTGTATGTCAGTTAATACCTGTTTACTGTCTGTATCACCATGTATGCCATGTAATGCAGTGTAATGTCTCTCCGGTCGCCCCTGAAAAAGGGACCTTCGGGGCCCAGTGGGGCTACCCGGTCATCAAAATTCAATAAATAAATAGAGTAATAGGTAAGGCTAGAGGGATGTTGGGGTGTATTAGTTGGGCTATCACAAGTTGTAAAAGGGAGGTAATAATCCCTTTTTACAAGACACTGGTTAGGCCCCATCTGGAGTATTGCAGGCAGTACTGGAGGCTGCACCTGCACAAGGACGTTAACAAAATGGAGGCAGTCCAGAAGGGGCAACCAAAATGGTGCAGGGACTGCATCAGAAAACATATGAGGACAGACTAACGGAGCTCAACAGGTATATCCTAGAGCAAAGGAGGGAGAGAGGTGATATGATCGAAACATTCTAACACCTTAAGGGCATTAACAAGGTGAAAGAGTCTAACATGTTTCAATACAAGAAAAATAGCAGGACAAGAGGACACAGCATGAGAATAGAGGGAGGCCAATTAACGGGTAATGTGAGGAAGTTCTTTGTCACAGAAAGGGTGGTGGATGCACGGAACGGCCTACCTCAGACACTGGTGGATGTGAATACAGTGCAGGGCTTCAAGCAGGCTTTTATAGACATAAGGGAGCAATACAGATGAGTATGAATAGATAGGCCATTGACAGAGTAAAGGCCTATGGCACATTCATAAGGTAGAAAAATTGGGCAGACTGGATGGGCCTTGCGGTCCTTATCTGCCGTCAACATCTATGATTCTATGTAAGGGAGACCTATATATGAGATAAAGTGATAGGCCAACCATCTGAAAGCTAGTGGTATCACTATATATATTGCCTGCCTCCTAGGAAGCCATGCGGATGTGTGTGATGCAGTGAGAGAGCTATATTGGTGCTAAATAAAGAAATAAACAAGGCACACCAAAACAGAATGAAATGTTTATGATGCAGGCATGACAGCGTGATGAATGCTATCATTGGGCCCCAGCACCCTTGATGCCTTACTGTAGCCCTTATGGTGCTGGATGCTTTGCTTGTGGGAGTCACTGATGACTCTTAGGTCCCTCTCTTCAACTGGAGTGGCACACCTGCCCTTCTCCCACGCCCAGTATTCTCTTTGTGGTTTCCTTTTCCCTAAGTGCATTACCTTGAACTTCCAGCACTGAAACTCAAGCGTATGCCAGTGTTTTTTTAGAATATAATGTATTTTGGCCACCCCATTTGATGCAGAGGACTGATGTGCTTGCATCTCACCTGCCACCATGCTGTCGACCCGGGTTCAGGCACAAGCGCAGGTGACTGTGGGGCAGCCGAGGAGGAGAGAACAGAGCATCCCAGCAACTGCAGTCGCCTCCTGGGAGGGGTGCCAAAGCCTTGGCCTTTGACTGCCACTGAGTGGAGGCTCAGTGGTAGTGCAGAGGTTTGGAAGGGTGAAGACTGCTCGACTGCAGCATGTGCGTGCCACCATGCAGCATGTGCATGCCGCTACGTAGTGTGTGCGCGCAACCATGCATACACTCAGGCATGCCGCAGGGGACTGAAGAGAAAAACAGAAACATTCACGGATGAATGGAGGAAAAATGGAATATCACCCTGGCTGTCAGCTCGCCTACTGCTTGCAATGCCAGTGATCCAGAACTTGGAATGACCCTGGGTTGTAGCAGGGCTATCCAGGGTAGGAGGACTGAGCATCCCACAGGATGCTCTTCTCTGGGAAGGGAGGCGGGATCACAACTCCTGCATGACCCCACATCTGGGTAACTTAGGGTGACGGTGATGGTGCAGGTGATGTGCAGGAAGCGGGTTAGGGGACAGCTGTTTGATTGATGGATGCACACACCTTGCATGAGCATGCCCATCTAAGCCAGCATGCCTTGGGGGAAGTGGGTAGTTAGGGAGAAAAGCAGAAAATACAGCCAAGCACCATGACAGCTACATGCATCCCACAGACCCTGCACACCGCTAACCTAGACTCACCCCCTGGGGTCTTAACTGTAGCATTTCTGAAGGACCTGGTCCAGCCTGAATACCTCCATAATGGGGAGGGGATACCACAGGGCACCACTCCAAGAAATAGGTAAGTCCTAGGGGATGGCTGGATTTATGGGTTAAGCCTGCATGGGGCTTTCAGAAGGGACAATGCTGGCTCTGAGAGAGGGGGAGAGATAAAGAGAAGTTAAGAAAAGAAATAAAAAAGAATATCGCCCTGGCTGGCATGATGATTCTTTGACCCCCTTGCAGGTCCCAAACTATTGACCTGGCACGCCTCCAGTCGAATCCTGTCCAGCATGCTGAGCTTGGTTCTCTTTCAACCCTCTACGAGGGGGGAAGCCATGGGTGAAACTGTGGCCAGAAAGTCTGAGAGCTGCTAGGATTTGGTGGCTAAGGGAGACAGCAGCAAGGAGTGGTGAAAAAATAACTAACGACAAAAAGAAAGAGTAAACATTAAGTTATGATGTAGCAGAAAAGGCAGCTTGTTGGCACCACAGTAGCACTACCACTTGTGATGCTGGTACCTCAAGTCTGGAAATTGGCAATATTCATTTAGAGCCAGCCAGGAAGTAGACTGAGTGTACCATCGGATGCGCAACCATCTCCAGAGAGGGAATATGCCAGCCTCTGCTGCACTACCACCTCTTGGGAGACTACAGGTGGTGGTGCAGCCAAAGCTGAAGCAGGTGAGGGAATGGCACTGAAACTGGGAACAGCCCTAGGGCAACTCCATAACAGGCATTGCAGCTAGCGTTGTGCCCCGGACTGACACCAAGACTGGGGGGGGGGGCTTATCCTTCTTCATGGTGTCACGAGGACTACCAAGGGAAAGGACCACCACCGTCCTGGCCAGCTGACGCTGAATAGCCCCAGTATCTATCCCGCTCATCACAAATAGTGTTATGAGTGGACCTGATGTCACAGCCAGTGCCACACTGCTCACTGGCACCATAAATGTTGCCAGGAGCCAGGTCAGCACCAGATTGCAACACCAAGGTGTCCACTGGAGAAAACCAAGAGTGTAGCATCGGCACGTGTAGTGTCTAGCTGTATACTGGCAGTATCACTGCCCCTCTACTACTAGAAAAACCCTTCCCAAAGCACCCCAGCTTCCTCGATGCCTTATTATAGTCCTTATTGTACTGGACGGTTTGCTTGAGGGAGTCACTGGTAATGACTCCCAGATCCCTCTCCTCAGCTGTCAGCTGTAATGGTCAACTTACCACCCCATTCAATATTCCATACCTGGGTTCCTTTCCACTTAGTGCATTGCCTTGCATTCCTTGGCATTTGAACTCAAGTGTATGGCATGAATCCCAATGATTTTTGGAATATAAAATATGTTGGCCGCCCCAGTGGCATGGAGGACTGAAGCACTTGCATCTCACGTGCCACCACATCAGCAGCCCAGGTTCAGGTATGATCTGGGGTTGCTGGAGTTAACTAGGGGTAGACGTGGATTGAGCATCCCAGGGACTGCTCTCCTCCCTCAGGAGGTGTGGCCAAGCTGTGTTAGCATTTGACTGTCACCTGGTAGAGGCCCATTGCTAGTGCAGGCCCCAAGAGTCTTCGAAGGGCGGGGACTGCAGTTCTGCAGCATGTGCATGCCTCAGTGGTCATGCAGTAGTGTGCCACAGTGGCCAGGGGGACTGGGGAGAAAACCAAAAAATGGCAGTCAGTTGAGCGTAAGGAAGCCCTGCCAGCTTTCCATTGGCCCAAACTGCCACTTTGTCCCTGAGGCATGCCTGCATAATTGTGCATCGGAGGGTCCTCCCTCCTCTGGCCCCTCCGTGAGGGGAATCCCAGGGGGGATTCAAGCCCTTGGGCAGGCAGTAGCTGGTCATGGGAAGTGGGGATGGGGCTGAGGAACCACCCCTCTGAGCTAAATAATAAACCTTTTGGAAAAAAGAATATAAAATATTTTCTTTATCGTAACATACAGATACGCTACAGGAACTAGCAGTCCCTAAAACAGGAAATCAATGCACACAAGTGTATATATATATATATATATATATATATATATATATTTTTAACTGTACAATATTCAGAATGGTTCCATACAGTACAACAAAGAACATTTTCCTAAAACTGACTATGGCAAGATAAGCCTACTAACAACAAATAAGCCTGGTACATAGAAGGCTTAAATTAAAGTCTCTAATTAAGACCAATTGAATGCTAGACAATTTTAAGTCTACCTTGCTTTTGTAAGATCAAAAACACGTCTTTAACATGGACTTAACTTTTTTGTGCAACCGGCCAAAGGTCTCCTTCTCAGGAGTCAGACTTTCACTTTGTCTAATAGTGATAGAGAAATTCTAGTGTAAACCCCCCTGTTACCCAGGGTTACAAGAATCCCATTTAGATCTAGTGGCAGGCAGGGAAGGCAGCTTGTGAAACTCCAGTTAAATGGATTTCACACTGTCTCACTCTGTCCTCGGTCTCAGCTGAGCTGGAGGGATGACATCATATAGAATTCTCGCAGCAGCATAAGCCACATTGGAATGTTGCAGCAGGGAGTTAGTGAGAACGTTGGGAGGTTTTGAAGCAGTCTGCAGGGAGACTCAGTGGAAGCAGGAGGTGTGCTACAGTTGGCAGCCCCTCAGGGCTAAGCTCTGTTATAGAGCTACCCAGAGATAGAGGGTGTGTGTTCTCACCCTAGATAGAGACACGGAAGAAATTGGTCTACTGGTACAGACCGTTCCCCAGTTTGTTCCAGGAGGGATGGGGGGAAGAGAAGCCAGCAACTTCAGGGGCAATCCCCTGGCCCTGCTGAAGAGGGAAAGCTGCCTGTCGTGTGTTGTTTCAAGTGCTGAGGCACAAGAAGTAGTTTGCTTTTCCAGAAGCCTGTGGGCACCTGCAAGCCAGGGTGAGTCAGCTCTGCCAGAGACCCTATGTTTTCACCAGACAGTGTGTTTAATATCTGCTACTGTGGGGTCAAGGAAAGACAGTACTACAGTTGTGTGTGACTTAAAATGTAATCTGTACAGTGGGGGTCTACAGGGATGGACATAGCCACTTAAAGAACATTACAAGTCAGGACACTATTTTTCAAGAGACTGTAGAGTGTTAAGTGTGATATACATTTTGAGACAGCATTCTACAACAGTGTGTTTCAGGAAAGGTGTTGATTCCAAATGAATGGCCGGGTATAGATTTGGGAGCAAGAGGTGGGAGACCCCCCATCTGGAGTAACCAGATTTACTTCTACGGGTTCAGTTTGAGCACCTTTAGCTTTCTTCCGGGCACTTGGCCAGTGTTCGGGGAAAGTACCCAGATGTGGGATTAGATGGAAGATTTTCCTTTTATGGAGCCAGTATGTGCTCATGGGTGGTAGAGGGAGCCACCAATAAATATCCATCTCATATGGAAAGTGTGTCCAAGTGCTGGCCAGATGTGCCACACCAGGGAATCCAGAAGAGTAGTCCAAGTGCTGGCTAGATGTGCCATGCAGGGAAATCCAGAGAAGAGTACAAGTTCGGGCTGAGAGCCCACTGTGTTTCAGAACCTGAGGGTTACAGTGTGTTAGATGTGTTCTGTTCTCCGTATATCTGCATTACCAGGAGTGTAGCCCCGTTGGGGTCCATCTATGCTTTATTGTTCTGTTGTGTTGTGAATAAAAGCCACACTCTAGAATCCCACTCCTGGTTTGGACATTACAGTTATTGCTTCCTGTGTCCAGAGTTACTTGGGTGCCCCTGACTAGAAGTCAAACCTAGCCAAAATGTCAAGCAACAGTTTTCTCCCCGAACCCAGGAAGCCAGGTAGTGGGTTACATAATGGAGGCACTGCACAGCACTAATAAAACAAAAAAATAACATCAACCCGACCCCTGGTTACAAATTGGAGGCTACCGCTGGGATTTGGCTTGCAGTTTGGGAGAAAATGCAAGAAAGGTTGCTCAGATAGTGGCTAGCGTTTTGGCTGTCTGGCAGTAGGTAGCCCAAAAATCAGAACCATTGCCAACTAAATGTGCCGCTGTGTGCTGCTGTCTATGTGCTGCTGTAATGTGTCAACTGTTTACCAAGGAGCAGTAAAGCCCGAGTGTGTATGCTCTTGTTCTGCATCAAATTACAACATTTGCCATCTTTTTAAGTGTTGTGTGACAGAAAAAAGTGTGGAAAACTGTGGGAAACAAAGAAAGATTTGTGCCCTAAATGTTGGAAATGCTTGTGGTATGGACTAAGAGAGTCACTAAGTAAAATGCCATGATAAATGGTTGAAATGGTGCTCCTGCTGAGGAGCTACAGTTGAAAACAAAAAAGTGTGGTTTGCAGTTTAAATTTTGCCTGCTCGACTATCGCCGTGGAGCAGAAGAGCTCGAGGAGAAAGAGGCTCATTTGCATGGCGTCGAGTGATTGGTGAGACTGCAATCAGTTCTGCCCCCAAGCCAGCTCTAGTGACTGCGCAGCGTTCGAGAGGGAGAGAGAGAGAGGAATGTGCGAGTAGGTTTGCAAGAAGGAGCATCGCAGTGACTGAAAACATCGTAAAGATAGTTAAATCAGACTTTTCTGTTTAAATTCGGGCTCAACCCGCATTCCGATTTGTCTCAAAAGAGAGCGAGGTGTTCAGAGGGACAATCAGCAAGACTGTCAACCCACTTTATTCCAGAGGCCTCCAAGATCGTCTGTAGGCCACATTTAACATCACAAATACAAGCCACTGATTAAGTGAGTACCATCATAAAAAACAGCTCAAACTGTGTGATTTTAATCTAAAGCCAGCTGAATCTGTGTCTAGCAGTGTGACCGTTTTGCAAAAGAAGGACTGTGTCAAGTTTAATCAGCTAAAGCAAGAATTCTGAGCAATAAACTGTGAGCATAATTATAGGTTCAGCAACAGTATAATTTTCAAAGCCATGTGAGAGACTGTGAGTTGTATGAAAGATGCAGCAAGAAATACAGGTAATACTGTGCAATGAAATACTGTGGCTCTAGAGGACTTTAAGCTAGAACAGTGATTACAGCGAATGAAAAGTCCAGTGAAATCATATAAATGTGCTAGGAGAGCAACCAGTGCAATTTTACAATTTGAGTGAACTTAATCAGTGGAGTGTGTAAATCGGATACGCAGTGGCTTGACTCATAAACAGAACGTTGATGCGCAGGAGTGTTGCCGCCGCCATTACAGGGTGGGGTAGTAATGTAAACACAGCAGCAAGGGAGACATTTTGTAAAAGTTTTTCCAATGAAGTGGGACTTGAATTAACAGTGAGCTTTTGTTTGTTTTCTCTGCAGTCATGGCTTCGGGACCAACCAGTTTCCCAGATCATGCCCGGGCTATGATAGTAGAAGAAGTTAACAAGTTGAGAGATATTGAGAGATGTTACTACGGGGGATGACTGCCTCCTGATGTGGTGATTCCTGGATATCCAGTACGAATATGTGTGATGTGCTTAAATGCTGGAAGGGACGTCTATATGGTACCTCACTGTTCTGGGTGCCTAGAGAAATATGGCTTGACTAAAGCACCCAAGATTTTTTTGACTCCCACATGGACAAAGCTTCAAGAACCTGCAGTTGGCAGCACACAGCACCAGGTGGAGCCTGATGGGGAAGGCCCCTCAGTGTGTGGCATGAAGCAAGAGGGTGCAGATTTACAGACAGAACAATGTACTGATGTATCAGAGTCCAGGTCCCAGGGAGACACTGCAGAAGGAGCATCAGTAGACCCTTGGAGAGAGGGGCCTAGCCCAAGTCTCATAGGTGAAGACAAGATGAGGGAGGCCTTTGAATGGGCGATATCGACCTCCGCACCCAGCGAAGAGTGGACAGTCTCAGGAGTGAGGATGACTGCTCCTCACTCCCGGGCACAGATTCTTAGCGAGGAAGAAGAAGAGGGGGAACCTATGTGGCCTTGTGAAGAAGGTACGGATCCACAACCTCAAGATCTTGCCTCAGAGAAATCGATAGCAGAAGAGAGTAGTGACTCTACAGCCTTCACTCCACAAGGAAGAGTTAAAGACCCATTCTATGTTGCATTGAGTATGTGTAGCTGGCAGAACCAGGATCAGCAGTGGTGGTGGTGGTAGCAGTTTCAGTGGCAGACAGAGGCATGTGGCAGTAATTCTGGTCCAGGTGGAAACTTGTACCCTGGATCTTTTGGTTCTGTCTCACCCTACAGCAGCTGCTGAGAAGCTGAGTGGGTGCAAAGCTGCCCAGTCACCTTCCCCAACTCCCCAGCAGTTGCAGCAGTCCTAGGCCATGGCACTGAGTGGGCTGTGGGCCCAACATGTTTTTTTATCGTGCCACAGATGCTACAGAGGGGGTCAACTAAAAAAGAAGTGGGTCAAGCACCCAAGGAAGCAGGCAGGGGCACACTGGTGGCACCAGTCAACACAAGGAAAAGGAGGGGGCACAGTGGGCTCGAAGTCCCTTGGTTCAATTTTGCACCACTTGGTGCTAAAGGGGTGGAGCCAAACACTGAGGCTCTATTAATATGCATACTGAGGCAGGACCCAGGCACAGAGGTTCAAAGGGGAATGGCAAGGTCAGCCATAGAGGCCCTATTAATATCCATCAAGGGAGGCGGGACCAGAGCAAAGCGTCCCAAAGGAACAGACACAGTGGCACTTATGAATATTAATTAAGGTTACTCTGTCCCTAGTGAATGCTCTACCAAAGCAGCCAGAGATGGGGAAAGAAATTTAAACACACAGGATCCTCTGGGGAGCGAATTGTCTACTAGACCTAGGTTTTCCACTGGGCTATATTGGAGTGTCCTGAGCCCCACGTGAATGAAACCATGCAATAGCAGGTCTGGTGCCCCTAGAAACGGAATCTTCTTTTTCAAGTACTCAACTGCATTGCCTACAAGCTGAACTGTGTTATTGGACTGTGTCCCTTGTGTACTTGATTGTCCAGCTTCACCTGAGTTGCCATGACCAGCTTTATCATAACTCAACTCTGATTGAGGGAGGTCCCCAGTGTGGCTCAGTTGGTAGCACATCTGCCTCTGGACCAGAAGGTCGTGGGTTTTCGTCCCACACCGGGATTGGACTTGCACCTAAAAATTGCTGGTAACAGAGTGCAGTATTGGGGGGTGCTATACTGCTGGGGTGTGCCGTCCTTCAGATGAGACGTTAAACCGAGGTCCCTTCTGCCCATCCTAGTGTTGTCCTGGTGGGTGTCCAGGTGGAAGTAAAAGAACCCATGGCACTCTTCGCAAAGAGCAGGGAACATTCCCGGTGTCCTGGCCAACATTCCCCTTCCCATAAACCAGTTCATGCAATTATCCAGGCTGTGTGTGGGTGATGATGTGCAATATGGCTGCCACCACACATTCAGTCACTTCACTACCAGTCTAGCATTGCTTGTAAAGTGCTTTGGGATACTGTGTATGAAAAGCGCTATATAAATGTTGATTCTTCTTCTTCTCCTCCTCCATCTTCAGCATACCTGCTTCCAGCGACTTTGATCTGCTTTGAATTTATTTATTTATTTGCTTTTGTTAACCAGGTAAGCACACTAGACAGTCAAGTGCCTATTTTCAGGTGCAACCTGGGAGATTACAAGGTACAGGAAAAATAAACAGGCATAACGGGATATCAAGAAAGGAAATAGTCAGACACAGCTTAATTTGATAGGAGGGCGCTCAGCAAAGTAATACACGACAAGGTAGCAATTTACAGTCCGGTATTGCACATAACAAGATAACATTTAACATAACATGAATTAGGATCTCATAGACACATCGGTCTCAGTGATCGGACCATAAAGTGCAGCACTGTCCGGAAAAGGGGGATGGTACCTTAGGTACAAAGACAAGATGAGGTAAGTTTCAGGAAGCCCCAGAAAGAGTTTCTGAAGCAGGAATGGGAGGGGGACATAGGCAGGAAGGGAGTTCTACAGTCTGGGTGCATAGACGATGAAGGCCCAATCACCCATTAGGGAATGGGTTTTGGGAACTAGGTGGGGTGGAAAGGATAAGAAGGGTAGCATCTTTCAGAATAAGAGGCGGGCAAGAACAAGGGGGCACAATTTGAAGATAGAGGGGGATGGCTCAGCGGTAATGCGAGAGAGTATTTCTTCACGGAGAGGGTTGTAGATGCATGGAACAGCCTTCCTGAGGAGGTTGTGGAGTCAAAAACAGTAGGGGAATTCAAGGATGCATGGGACAGACATAAAGCAATTCTAGTGGAGGGTAGGAGGAAGTAGGCTGTTGGTTAACTAGGATCTGCAGCTTATCCATTAGGTAGGAAAATGGGCAGACTAGGTGGGCCAAGTGGCCCTTATCTGCCATCAAATTCTGTTTCTATACTTCACCACAGGTGTTCCAGCATCAATCCCACAGTGGTAAGCTGTAGAGAGCTGCTAGTCAGGTATCCAGAAGTGAGTCAGCTTAGGAGCCACCCCAGCTCAAGAGTGAGGGACCACAGGCGACGTTCTGTCTGACTGTTTTCTTATTTTGATGCCCGTCCACAAATCATATGCATACCAGTGCCGCTCTGCAGAAGTTGCACCAAGAGTCACATCACCCATGGTCTTCCCATTGGGAGGTGGCCTTGGTTCCAGAGGCCTACCAGTGGTCATTGCTGCAGATCGTCCAATGAACCATCTGCTTGACCAAGAGACTTTGACTTCTCTTCATCCAGAACCTCCAGCTTCTTACCAGGAGTCACAAAGGATCGCCAAGTTCTTCATCATCCAGCAAGCAGCATTCCTCTTAATTTTCTGTTCATCCAGGGGACGCCCCGTATGGCCTGTTTATAACAAATGCTTTCTGGGGGTCAGTCCCCAACTGCTGATCAGCCAATGTGTCATGAAGCCCAAGTTTAATTCGTCAGTGGTCTTATTGGACCACCACGTCCTCATCATCTCTGCAAAGTGCACCAAGGATTTGGACTGAAAGGGTTAACCCACTGCTATTGGTTAGGCCAGTGGTTGGTCCTGATTGTATTATTTGTGCTTGTTTGCTCTATTACCTTGTAGCACTATAGAAAAACAGTTATTCTGTTGTTCCTTTTGTCCCCTGTAAATAAACCATTTGCATCTGGGTCCTTGAGTAAGCTTCCTGCCTCTTCATCCAGATTTGCCTGGCCTATTCTAAACTCAAAAGGAAGACATGAATCTCATTCCACCGAAGTTTCAGCCCCTATAGGTGCAACAAGTCCAACTGAGAAACTGCAGAGAAGGTACAACACTGTGCACAGAAATTATACACAAAATCCAGAATTAATTTATTTAATTAAAAGCAGCAGGCAGTGGTGCAGGAGACCGGCACAGATGCCAGTAACAGAAGCCGCCCCAGTGTTTACATCAAAAATGCACTTCAACAGAAGGCATGGCTTCCTACTGTTCATACAGTCATTAAGAACTGGACATTTAAGTTAGACACATAAAATATTTCACAGTGAGGATAATGCCCAGTCAGCATGTCTTGTAGGGTACATGGTGAGAATGGTACAAAGAGAAAAGAACTAGAGAGACAAAGAAAAAGCAAACAGAGTGATAGGGTATGGTAGGAAAGGAAAGAAGGAGGGAGAAAAAAACATACAAGGGGGACAGGGTGGTTGAAATGTGTTGTTAAAAGATAGAACTATACTGAAAGGCTGGGATTAAAACCATTAAATTGAGAAGTGGAAAATAAGAGGAAAGAATACACATTAACCACCAAGCATGTGTCATTTTAATCAAAATAAAAAAAAAAATTGTAATGTGCAGTTTGAGAAATAAAATGAATATGGAAATCTGAGGCTAAGTCATTTGAGCCAAACAGCACAGTGGCAGAGCACCAGGACGGTATTCCAGGGGCCTGGGTTCAATTCTCAGGCAGGGCAGGTTGTTTCTTTCCCATTAAATTGGCTTAGTGGTGGCTAACACTGAACTATCAGTTCCTTCCATCACAATAGCTACCAGCAATAATAGGCAGGTAAAATCCTTGCAGCATATGTATACCTTGACTGTCGTTTGACCCGTATTCAGGCATGTGGCTGACTTGCAAGTCCCATACCATATGACCCTTGCACATAACTTTAGTCAAGAGAACGGAAATAGCAGTTAGAAGTATGCAGCGCTGACAGTGTGCAGACCTGAAATCCTCCCATTTCTGGTTATTGTTGTACTTGCTGCTGAGGGAATTGTGAAATAAAGCAGTGACAGTGTGCTCTATGTCTCAATGAGTAGTTCAAAACGAGACATCCAGATTTTTTAAAGAAGAGTAACAGAGGGATGAGTTATGCTTATAAGTAAGCATTCCGAGGGGGCTGCAGCATTAATACTGTACCAAGCGTTGTCTATCATTCGATAAGATCTGCACTGTGAGGTCTAGCAGTTCATCTTTGGAAATGCAAGATTTATGTTGTTTTATTTTGACAGATGGCATGTGCTAGCAGTAAAAACTGCTTCATAAAAAAGAACACATGTGGCTTAGACTTATGGAAGGGCTGTACACAGCTGCTCGGTTCCTGATCGCACAGTCCCACACATTTAAAATTTTTTGGTTATTGTATCTGTATCCCCCATCTGGATGCCTACCTGCCCAGTTACCCACTACAGGACTTGCCCCTGTTCCTGCATGACTTACCCCTTGTAGTGTGGTCAGAGGGGGTTTCCCATTCCCCTCCGCAGCAGGATTCAAGCAAGTGTCCAGTCAGTGGAACCCGGCCTGTGGGGGGTCCTTTATCCCATTGGCAAGGGATTTTCTCTCTGAGTTTTTCTGCTCCTGGGACATTGATGGGCAATAATGCTGAGTATCCATCAATGTTCCTTGCCCTTCTGGGCCTCCTGTCAGTGGCAGGCACACTACGGGGGCACACCACGGGGGCACACTACAGGAGGCTTGCTCCATCCACCCCTTGGGAGGAGAGTAGTCCCTCAGATGCTCGATACTCTAACTCACCCCCCCCCCATGGTCAAGACTCAGTGATTCACGCTTGCTCCCGATCCTGTGTCACCAATGTAGCGAGCTGCAGCTCCACCACTGAGCCCCTGAGCCAGCAGCCCACGCATTTCTGATGTTAATTTCAATATAGTCATTGGTCTTGATTTCTATCCCAGACCTTTATGAAAAATAATTACCCTTGCACTCTCTTGAATGTCCCATATTATTATTAAGTAGAGGAATCGGCGATACTGGAGCACTCCAGACCCCTGCTTACACTATATTTTTATGTACACTAAAAGATATGGTATGTTGACATCAGCATCTGTCAAGTCAAGTCAATTTTATTTATCAAGTGCAATAACAGCAATGATGAAAGCGCTGTACAATACTAACATACTAAAATGCCAGCAGAATAGGCCTAATGGTCTTTCGCGTCTGCTCGTTTGGTTAGCCCCCACCCTAGGAACTGACCTTGCTGCCCACCTCACCTTCTCTGGCTTCTCCCTTCCCAGTTCCGGATATTCCCGCTGCATTGAATTTTGCTTCCAGAACCCTTCCCCTGTACCTGTCCCACCCCCTCTTGAACCCTTCCACCATCTCTGCCTCCACCAGCCCCCTAGGCAGTGCATTCCATGGCTCCACCCACTCTCAGTGAAGTAGCACCTCCTCCTTTCTCCCCTGAATCTTCCCCCCTCCAGCTTCCACCCATGCCATCTAGTGGCCCCCTCCTCCTTCCTTCGAAGCACCCTGACTGTTCCTCCCCTATTTACCCCCTTCATGTACCTGAAGACCTATATCATGTCCCCCGTCCCTTCTCTCTTCCAATGTGTACATATTTAGTTCTTCGAGCAAAACCATAAAATATCATAACAAACTCTAAAATTTAGATTATTATAAATTAGACAGGGTCTAGAAAAGCCATATCAAAAAGATGCGTTTTTAAAGCAGATTTAAAGCTGCCCATGGTCAGGCACTCTCTAACCAATGAGGTAGAGAATTCCACAGGGTAGGGGCCGCGAAGGCAAAAGAGCGAGCACCAGAGGTCTTAAGTCAAACCCTGGGAATCTCCAGCAATCCCTCATCGGTGGAGCAGAGAGGGCAGTAAGGGTGTAAGGGCGAAGAAGATCTTGCAGATAGCGTGGTCCCTGACTATGTAGGGCTTTGTAGTTCAGTAACCCAAACCTGAAGGTGATCCGCCAGCAAACTGGCAGCCATTGCAGATCATGGAACACAGGAGTGATATGGTACGATCAAGGTAAGCCAGTCAACCACCTGGCTGCCTCATTCTGCACAATCTACAGGTGGTTGATATCAATCCCAGGTAACCCAAGGTATAGTGCGTTACAGTAGTCAAGACAGGAGGTCACGAAGGCATGGACCAATGCAGGTAGATCGCTGGGAGGAACTAGGTGTTTAATTCGGGTGATGTTCCCCAGATGGTAAAAAGAGGATTGTATGACAACAGACACCTGAGTTCATAGTCAGGCTGCTGTCAAACACAATGCCCAGATTTCACACCCAGTCTGAGGCAAGTAACTGGCTTCCACCAAGCCAAAGCCCAGACAGCAAGCCAGGCACCATATCCAAGTCCCAGTGACCTGAGTCCACAACCAGCACCTCAGTCTTATCAGGGTTCAATCTCAACCAGCTGGCTTTCATCCAGTCCTGGATCTCAGAGAGGCGACTATTGAAGACCAAGACAGCACTCACTTGGTCGCACACAGAGGACATGTAGAGCTGAGTGTCATCTGCATAACAATGAAAACTCAGCCCATACCACCTTATAACGTCTCCCAACAGCAGCATATACACTGCAAACAACACAGGTGACAGTATGGAGCCCAGTGGGAACCCACAAGTCGGGGGGAGAGGGGCCGAAGAATAAATTCCCGACACCACTCTCTGGGTCCTGCCCATAAGTAAAGATCTAAACATAGAAACATAGAAACATAGACTTTGACGGCAGATAAGGACCGCTTGGCCCATCTAGTCTGCCCATTTCCCTACCTACAGGATAGGCCGCAGATCCTAGTTAACCAACAGCCTATTTCTTCCTACCCCCAACAAGAATTGCCTTATGTTTGTCCCATGCATTCTTGAATTCTCCCACAGTTTTAGACCCCACAACCTCCTTTGGGAAGGCTGTTCCATGCATCCACTACCCTCTCTGTGAAATAATACTTCCTCACATTGCCCTGAACGCCCCCTTCTATCTTTAAATTGTGTCCCCTTGTTCTTTCACGTCTGTTTTCTGAAAGATGCTGCCCTCTTGGACTTTGTTGATTCCACTGAGGTACTTAAAAGTTTCTATCATGTCTCCCCTCTCCCTTCTTTCCTCTAGGGTATACATATTAAGCTCCTTTAGTCTCTCCTCATACGGCTTCTCTTGCAGACCCTGCACCATTTTAGTTGCCCTCTTCTGGACTGCCTCTATCCTGTCTATGTCCTTGCAGAGATGGGGTCTCCAGAACTGGACACAGTACTCCAGATGGGGTCTCACCAACTGTCTGTACAGAGGAATAACAACTTCCTGTTTTCTGCTGCTGATGCCTCCCCGATACATCCCAGTATGCCCCAGCCCTCCCTACTGCCTTCTCACATTGCTTGCTAACCTTAAGGTCATCTGATATGATTACCCCAGGTCCCTTTCCTTTTTGTTTTTGTTACTACCTCCCCACCCATTGTGTATTCTTCCCTGGGTTCTTGTTTCCCAGGTGCATTATTTTCACTCTTTGCATTGAATCCTAGCTGCCATACTCTGACCATTCCTCCAACCTTGCAAGTCCCTTTTCATCCTTTCCACGCCTCCTTGTGTATCAACCCTGTTGCAGATCTTTGTGTCATCTGCAAGGCATACTTTTCCTTCCAGTCCCTCTGCAATGTCACTTATAAAGACATTAAAAAGGACTGGACCCAATACTGAACCCTGCGGTACCCCACTAGTAACCCTCTTTCTTCAGAGTGCACTCCATTTACAATTACCTTCTGTGTCCTGTTGTCCAGCCAATGTTTTACCCAGGCTACCACCCTGGGACCCACTCCCAGGCTGGTTAATTTGACTATTAATCTTTTGTGTGGGACTGTGTCAAATGCCTTGCTAAAGTCTAGGTAGGCCATGTCCACAGCCCCTCCCTGGTCTACTACTTTGGTCACCCAGTCAAAGAAATCTATTAGATTCGTATGACATGACATTCCCGCTGTGAACCCATGCTGCCTTGGGTCCTGTGCCCCACTGGCCTCTAGGTACTCAACTGTTCTTTCCTTCAGAAGTGACTCCATCACTTTCCCTACCACAGAGGTCAGACTGACAGGTCTGTAGTTTCCTACCTCTGTCTTGGTCCCACTTTTGTGAAGGGGAATCACAACCGCCTTCCTCCAGTCCTCGGGTACCACACCATCCTCCCATGATTTATTAAAAAGAGTAGCCAGTGGTTTCACTAGTTCCTCTCTTAATTCTTTTAGAATTCTGGGGTGAATTCCATCAGGACCCATTGCTTTGTCCACCTTCAGTTTTAGGAGTTCTTGCAGAACCCTTTCTTCTGTGAAAGGACTGGGAAAGACCCCCCTATCAAGAGTGCTTCTGTTAATTGGATTAGGCACTTCCCCCTCCTCTTTTGTGAATACTGAGCAGAAATATTCGTTCAGTATCCCTGCTTTTCACATCCCCCTCTGCCCACCCACGTTCATTCTATTCAGCCTCACTATCCCTCCCTTTGTCTTTCTGCTTGCTGATGTACCTATAAAGGTTTTATCCCCTTCTTAACTGAGTTGGCTATCTTTTCCATGATCCTGGGCCTTTGCTATTCTGACTTCCTCCTGCTTCCTTCTGCCTTAAGTGGTACAGCTCTCTATCCTGCTCCTTCTGTGTTTCCTTATACTTCTGGAATGCTATCTTTTTCTTCCTGACTTTCGCAGCCACCTCTTTTGAGAACCATAGTGGCTTTTTCTTCCATTTTGATTTGTTTATTTGTTTCACACAAAGACTCGTTGCCTCTGTGATGGCAGTTTTGATGATTCCCCATTGTTGCTCCACACCTCTTTCTAGCCTCTTTGCTAGTGCTTTTCTGAGGCACTCTCCCATCTTCCAAAGTCAGCCTCCTAAAGTCCTGTACCCTCACTTTGTATGGCTTGACTCTGTAGCTGAGTTTAGCGTGAACCACACTGTTTGATGGTCACTTGTTCCCAGATGGCAACCCCTTCTAGATCTGAGATCCTCTCACTGCCCCCGTTTGAGTACGAGGTCTAAGATTGCTCCCTCACGAGTGGGTTCGAAACTAGCTGTCTGAGGCCTGCCACCTGTAGGGCATCAAGAATGGCCCTGCTCTTGGATGTGGCTGCAGCAAATGTGCTCCAGTTAACATCTGGCATATTCAGGTCTCCCATCAACAGTATCTCCCCTTTCTCTGCCATTCTAAGAATGCCTTCTATCATATCCTTGTCCATTCCCTCCCCCTGACATGGGGCTCTGTACACAACCCCGTGCAGATTGTGGTGCCCTTTCCAGTCTCCAAGGTGACCCACAGTGCCTCCTCTCCTCCCTGTCTACTCTTTTGTTCAGTTGCTTTTATCCCTTACTTTACATAGAGAGCTACTCCTCCCCCTCTTCTACCCTGCCTGTCTCTCCTGTAGGTTATGTACCCTGGTATGTTAACATCCCAGTCATGGTTCTCTGAGAACTGTTTCAAACAGTCTGCAGAACAGCGGCAGGTGCTACAACAATACCTTGTGGTCCAAAGTGTTAAATGCTGTAGACAGATCAAGGAGAACCAAGATGGTATGGCTTTCTTGACCCCTAGCAGTCAAGAGATCATTAAGGACCTGAACAAGGGCCATCTCAGTACTATGCCTCTTTCTAAATCCAGACAGGAGAGGGTCATAGACATCATAGGAGGATAAATAGACCTTCAGCTTCACCACAACTGCCTTCTCAATAACCTTGCCCACAAAGGGCAGATTAGAGAAAGGCCTGCAGTTAACTAAGCAGTCCTGGTTGAGGGAAGGTTTCTTAAGGAGGGGTAACACAACCGCCTCCTTCAGGGGGTCACGAAACACCCCTGTTTTCAGTGAACACTGGACTGTCTCAGCTAGGACCAGGCTGATGGCCTCTATGCACCCCATCAGGAGACGTATAGGACCCAGGTCCAAACTACAGTAAGTTGGGTGCATGCTCTGGATGATCCGAACAATGTCTATAGTCTCCAGCTGGTGGAAATCAGACCAGACAAACCGAGGGCTATTGACCTCCTGTCAACCACTGCAAAGCCCCATTAGAGGGCGCTGAGCGAATCTCAGACCTCATAGTGGCAATCTTATCTGCAAAGAACAGAACAAACTCATCACACTTAGTCTGTGAAAACACTCCCTGGGACTGAAGGCAGGCTGGATTGCACAATCTGTCGACAGTCCGGAAGAGCTGAGCTGGTCGGTTCTGCGCTGTGGCAATCTCCCTGGACAGGAATTCTGCCTTCTTATGGGAGATTGTCGATTGATAGTCCTTATAATGAACCATCAATCTAAATTTGTCACTCTCTAGGCCCAATTTTCACCAGCGCCACTCTAAATTTCGACCCACTTGTCTCAACTCCTTCAAGGTCCATTAAACCATGGGGACTTGGAACAGAGAGTGAGGGGGCAAACACGGAAAGGAGCAAGGGAGTCCAGGGCCTCCATTGCTGCCCTGTTATAGGCTAGTGCCACATCTCCTGGGTCTCTGGTAGCATCACCGAACATGTTAGGTCTAGTACCACCACAAGGCCATCGGGGTCAAACCTCTCAAAAGGGCGATACCGGACCATCTCTTTAGGAGCAGGCCTTTAAGGGGGAGCCTCAAAACTGAATCTTATAGTGTGATGGTCAGACCACCCGACCGGTTCCACCACCAGATTGGAGATCTCCATCCCCAGTAGGAAGACCAGATCAACCGAGTGACCATGTCTGTGGGTAGCAGAGGAAATAACCTGTGTGAGGCCCAACAAGTTCATAAGTTGAAGGAAGTTCTGACCAAACTACGAGAGTTCATCATCAATCCAGACATTGAAATCCCCTGAGAATAATCCATATGGGGTAGCCCATCACCATCTCAATGATGAAGTCCATGACTTCCTGCACTAACTCCTTCTCACCCCCAGGTGGACAGTAGATGAGAAGTATCCTGCAACCAACACCTACTCCCACCATACACTCAAAAGTTCTGGTCACACCCATGGGTGCTTTGTAATGTTGACTCTCTTACGTCATCATCGTGTGCTTGCCATTGATTTTGGTTTTGTCAGTTCATTTGAGTGGGGGGCTCAGTTCCCCACACTCCCCTGTTTTTTAACATGGGGGTGTGTGTGGGGCAAAGCCCCCCCAAGTCAAATAAATTGATAAAAAAAACTTACAGACCAATGGGGCGTAGAACATGCTGTAAGTAAGCAAGTACAACACTAGATCAAGTAATGCAGTTGACACAGTTAAGCAAGTAGTGTAGCAGTAATATAGAGTAACGTACACTATTTTCGTGACATACTGTTCAACTAGTAGCAGGGGTCTGGAGTGCCACAATAACGCTGAAGAATCTTCATGAGCACTTCAAACTCTTGGCCTCCTATTTTATGTTATTTGTTTATTGATTGATTGGTTGATTGACTGATTGACTGATAGATTGACTGATTGATTGACTGATTGATTGATTGACTGACTGATTGATTGATTGAGAAAGGTTTTACCAGGCAAGGCCTACAGAGCTGAAAACTGTTCACTTCCAGAGGCATCCTGCAGGAGGAGTACATGTTAGACTCTTTCACATGTTTCAATATAAGAAAAATAGCAGGACAAGAGGACACAGCATGAGATCAGATGGAGGCAGATTAAGGGGTAATGTGAGGGAATTTCTTTTCACAGAAAGGGTGGTGGATGCATGGAACAGCCTACCTCAGGAAGTGGTGGATATGAATACAGTGCAGGGCTTCAAACAGGCATGGGATAGGCATAAGGGAGCAATACAGACGAGTATGAATAAATAGACCATTAACAGAGAAAAGGCAGATGGAGCATTTATAAGGCAGAAAAAGAAATGGGCAGACTGGATGGGTCTTGCGGTCCTTATCTGCCATCAACTTTCTATGTTTCTATGTTTCTAAAATGAGTACGGACAGAGGCACCCTATTGTTCTGTATAAATGCTACTAGATCTCTTAAAGTGGTGCCACTGTGCAGTGGGAAGTTCGAAAAACCCAGGTGTTTCCATCACGTGCAGATGTCCACCCTGCCCTTCACCTATGATCACAGCCGCAATGGCTAGCTGACTGCACAGATTTTTAACAGGTGGTTTATGGATTGCGTTGTGCCCTCTGTCAGAGCCCACCTGCAGCAGAAGAAACTGCCCAAGAGTCCTTCTTCTATTTGACCAGTGCCCTGTCCAACCTCCCAAAACTGAGCTAAAATCCAGAGATTTATGAATTCATGCACTGTTCCTACCAAAGAACACCACATTGAGGATAGCCTATGGATAGTGGCATAATCGCCATATACTGCAAGGTGGAATGCGGTTGTGTATGGAAATCCATACACCGCAAAAAGGTAATTCTGCTTCAGTAGTGATGTCCTCACTAATGCAGAATGACTTTTCATTCTGCGTTAGTGAGGACATCACAATGCAATCACCCCCACCAGCACCGTTCATACAAGGGAGCAGTTGGTGACTCCTGCGTATGAGCTGGCCGGCGGGCTGGAGAGACCAGGAGTGTGGGTCTCCAGTGAGAAATGATGGTCAAAAAAACAGAAGTGATCCTGTATTTTAGGGCACCATACACTACAGTATATACAACAGTGTATGGCCTCCCAAACAACTCGGCAACTCTTCCCCCCCTTGTGTTTTCTATGACGCCAGAGGGACCTCTCGAATTTTGCTCTTGAGGTCATCAGCTGTCATAGAAAACACTTGGGTGAAGAATTGCCTTGCTGTGTATGGGTGGCCATACTCTATCCTATATGTTCAACAAGCACTATTGCAAGCGGCTGCTTAGCAATCTGGAGGCTGCAGAGGGTACTTGAGTGACTGAGTTGCTCAAAAAACTCAGTTTGAAAGATGTTGCAACTCTAGTGGGTGAGGCTTGGGATAGAGTGTCGATGGCTACTGTGGCTCACTGCTAGAATGCCACATTGGGACCAACTTCTGGAGACCTGCTATCTCTCTCGGGAGGATGAGAGGCCAGTGAGCTAGATGACATTGATGAAACTGCAGCTATTGCTACAGAGCTGAGTATAGCTGATGCCATAAAAGAATCAGCAGCTAAAATCATAGATGAGCTACTGGCAGTAGATGATACGATACAATACAGACAAATGAACAGATGGCTGACAGCAAGATCATCCGCACTGTGACCAACAGCACCAAGCCAGTGAAGGAGTCTGGTGAAGAGTTCAACTAACCTGATGAGCCCGCAATATCTACCTACAATCAAGCCATCACTGGATTAAATCAGGGATTGGAATGTTTTACGGGCACAAGAGGCAGACCAAATTAAGGTAGTCCAACTTCCCAACTCTATTTCCTACACTGATTTGTCAACGACAAATGTAAAGCAATCACAGATTACGGTTTTCTTCAAATCGCAACAGCCGTGAGTAAAGCATACCAAGTTGGAAGTTCGAGTTTGAGTTTGAAATCCATGAGTTAAAAAAATAATAATTAAAGCACTACCTCAAACAAAGTTTACTGTGAGCATTCGATGTTACAGGTTTAGTATTTTAATGTGTATTACACACCTCTCACATAAGCCTGGCTGCAAATCATTATGCCCAGTATTTACAAACAGTGCCCCATGATATAATGAACATGCCACTATATCGAACGTTGTGGCTGGCTCCCAAACTGTTCGTTATCATGAGGGGCCACTGTAATAAACTTTGAGCATCTGCTTCGAAAATTTGTTGCTCAGTGTTTGTATGTCTCAGAGACAGTACTGTTTTTATCTTTAATATTTATCTTTAGCCTGTATTTATTGGCGGGATATTAAGGTCTAGTATTAGTTTTAGGATTTGATTTTAACTTATGTGCTGTGTTTTGTAATCCATGTCCACAGGAGGTTACTGCAGGTCATTTATGACATCATCACTTGCAGTCAGTATTTATACCAGCCCTGTATTACTATATGTCACCTTTGATAAAGGATTTTGTCAACCCAAAATGAGTCAGGCGGACATGGAGTCAGTACAGCACTTTGTGTGCTTTAGCACTGCAAACTGTGAACGAGCATCATTTTTCAGAGAGGTACTGAGTGCCCAATTTTTTTGTATTTTGCACAATCTTTTTATTTACTTAGGAACATGATAATTTATGGTTAGCAGCAAGTCAAGGACAATTATGACCGCACCCACCCCACCCCACCCACCCACTTCTCTAGCAGAGTTGAAAAAAGTATTCTGTGCACACTTGTACAAATGTATAGGGATTCCCTACCCATACTATTTCCTAGAGTATCCAGTAATTCCCCTGGTAAGCAAAAATGTCTCCAGTCTTCACTCAAATGCTTGTATTCCCTTCACGTCTACTCTCATTACTGGTAGGCCATGCCATACTGTAGGTCTACCAGAACTCATTGCTGTACTTGTCACTGCACCCAAGGAAGGTTAAACAACAGCTGAGTGACCTACCTTTACACTGCATGAGGCTGCCAGCATAGCCTAGAGGTTAGAGTAATGAGCTGGGTACATCCAGCAAACCTGGGTTTGATTCCCACAGCCTCCATTTTTTGCATACTTTGGGACTTTGAGCAAGTCACTTAACCTCTCCAGTGCTCTCGGGTTACCCCTGAAAATAGGCACTTGTGTCCAGTGGTCCTTAACCAGTTACCAAAGAATAAAAAAAATACAACATGTGTGTATATATATATATATATATATATATATATATATATATATATACATACATACATACATACATACACACGCACACCTTGCGGTTTTAGTTCAAAGATCCTCCTGCTCATACGGTTGAGAAGCAATAATGCAGCCAATGTTGATGTCCTGAGCTATCATTTGATGTCCTGAGCTATCATACTTCTTTCAGCAAATCAGCATTCAGCTGTCTTGCCCATACTCTCTGGAACAAGTCACAGAATACGCTCAGATTAGCAACTTTAGTCAAATACAATCAATCAATCAATCTTTATTTAAGCAGGCAGAACACCATTGAGAAGAACTCCTCTGCAAGGTGGACTTGAACAGGTTTACCATAATACAACACTCCTGTAAATACAAAGGATGCACAGGGAATACATTAAATTTACACTGCATGAGGTTGCCAGCATAGCCTAGAGGTTAGAGTAATGAGCTGGGTACATCCAGCAAACCTGGGTTTGAGTCCCATAGCCTCTGTTTTTTGCAAACTGTGGGCTATGCCCCCCAGGGGTCACTACATCCCTGCAACAGGCCACCCGGCCTGCACTCACCCGTAATTCCACTAAAGCCACCTTCCTAGTACCTAGAGCCAGGACCTCACTCTGCCAAAGATCCTTTCACCATAGAGCACCGGTCTGGTATAACTCTCTCCCAGTGAACATCACAGACATCCCCAGAATTGGGCAGTTCAAAATAGCCCTTTGAAAATACATTGTCGATAGTCAGAGCCATAACTGCCAATAATTGGGGCTGTATTCTGTCCCAAATAGTACCTCCCAGACTTTCCTGGGATCCCACAGACTTCTAAGCACTGGTTTGTACTGCAGAATATGATTTTGCCTTGTATAGTTAAAACAACTTGTGTTTGTTTATCTATGCCTGTATCTCACTTGTATTGTTACCTCTGTCTAAACTTCACATGATTGTTTGTCCACCCTCTCTGCGACGAGGTACCTTTGTAAACGAGTCTCTGACTCAAAGGTTGTAAATCTGCTTATTTGAAATAAATAAATAAATGAAGAGACCATACAATGATACAATGTGCAAAGAAGTACATGTTATTAGCATTGATATTGGCATTTTTTTGAACAGTAAGTGCATTAATTAGTACAGAGTGAAACTGCTGGGCAATGGCCCCTGGTAAAACAGGGATAAATGGTAAAATACTGGATACTAACTCTACTAAAAGGAATACATACAAGATACTGACCCTGAGCAGGTCAGATCAGACAGGAAGTTGGAGGAGTAGAGGCCAGGGCTGAAGATAATCAAAGGATGGACCATAACAGGAGTGGGTGAGGGAGGAAGGGGGTGAAGGAGAAGTAAACACATAGTATAGCAGAGGATCGGAGTAGGGAATGGTGAGGGCATGTGCCTGAGTGGAGGAGTGCAGGACTTAGGTGTAACAGTTATAGGGTCCTAGAGGACCTGCCTGAGGAGGGTTTTGAATTTTGCTAAGCTGACAAGGTTTGAAAGTTTAAGGAACTTTTGTATATGATTCCATGCAGAGGGAAGGGCATGGCTTACTGAATGCGATCTATTACAAGTTCTAATTCTTGGAACGTCTAAGGAGATATAAGAGTATCTCCTAAGAGAGCAGGACCCATAAGCAATGGTTAGAAGGTTGCAGATATAGTCAGGGAGTTTATTGGACAGGGCTCTGTAGGTCCAAATGACTGCATTTTGTAATCTTCTTGTTTTTAAAGAGTACCAACCCAGCTGAGAATAAAGGGAGCAATGATGTGTGCTATAGGGAGCACCAGTTATCAACCTTATAGCTCTATGGAACAAGATGTCTAGTTTGGCCAATGCAGTGCTGAAGCCATGACTGTAGATGAAGTCAGCATAGTCTAGTAGTGGCAGAAAGGTAGATTGAACCAATCTGACTCTAGCATCAAAGGTGAGGAGGTGTTTAATATGGAAAAAGAGACCCAGTCTCTGTTTTAGTTTTTTTCCTAATTCTTCAATGTGCACAAGGAAGTAAAGTTTGCAATCTAACCAGAAACCTAGATATTTAAATTTAACCACTGATTCCAGGGTTTCTCATAATAACGTAGTGATCTGTGGTATAGACACAGCAGACTGAGGTGTGGAGGAGTGTGCTTGTGGTGATAGGAACATAGATTTGGTTTTATTTGCATTAAGAAGCAATTTCAGTTGTACTAGGTCATGTTTCAATATGTTGAATTCATGCTGCAGGGTGGTACTGGTTTGTTCAAGGGTGGGATTAGCTACGTAAATCACTGTGTCATCTGCAAAGAGATGGACACTTGTGATCGATACACCAGTGATTAGTTTATTGATATAAATTGCGAACAGAAGTGGACCCAGTATTGACCCTTGTGGTACTCCTCTCAATAGAGGTTTAAGAGGAGAGAGGTCGTCTTGAGCTCTTATTTGCTGTTGTCGGCCAGACAAATAGCACTGGAACCATTTCAGGGCTGGCTTGTCCAGGCTGATATTATGCAGTTCGATTAGTAGTAGATCATGATCCACCATTTCGAAGACCTTGCTCCGGTTGAGGAAAACTGCGCCCACATGTTTTTTTGAGTCCAACGCTAGCTGCCAATTATTGATCACATTGACTAGTGTGGTTACAGTACTAGAAACATAGAAATTCCTCGTCAGATAAGGACCCTAGGCCCATCCAGTCTGCCCGTAGGCCCTATATAAGTATGCATCCATTCACCCTAAATGGTCAATGGCTTTTCATCACTCCCTTCCTGCCCAAAGTTACTCTGTGCTTGTCCTAGGCATGTTTAAACCCCTCCACTGTGCTTGCCCCTACCACCTCTTGTGGCAGATCATTCCAAGCATTCACCACCCTCTCTGTGTAGAAAAACTTCCTCATGTTATCTCTTAATCTCCCCCTCTCCATTTTATATCGTGCCCCCTTATACTGCTATCTTTTCTACATTGGAAAAGATCTCCCACCTGCACCTTGTTTATGCCCTTGAGGAACTTAAAAGTTTCTATCACGACACCCCTTTCTCTCCCTCTCCTCCAGTGAGTACATATTGAGGTCTCTTAGTCTCTCCTCATATGTTTTGTAATGCAAACCACGCACCATCTTTGTTGCCCTTCTCCGGACAGCCTCCACCTTGTTTATATCCTTACACGTGTAGTCTCCAGTACTGCACGCATTACTCCAGGTGAGGACTTACCAGTGTTTTCTACAATGGCATCACCACTTTCCTCCTCCTATTAGTAATACTTTTGCCTATGCACCCCATCATGCCACTGACCCTTCCTCCAGCCTTTGCACATTGCTTTGATACCTTAAGGTCATCAGATATGATAACCCCTAAGTCCCTCTCCTCTTTGGTGATGGTCAGCACCTCCCCCCCATCCTGTAGCTCTCCCCAGGGTTCCCCCTACCCAGGTGCATTATCTTGCACTTTTTCACATTGAACCTCAGTTGCCACACCTTCTGCCATCTTTCAAGCTTCTCTAGGTCCCTCTTCATTTTCTGTACTACTATGTTTTGAATGGAAACCTGACTGGACATGGTTGAGCTTGTCACAGGATTCTAGGTAGTTACGCAATTGAGAGTTGATGATTTTTTCAAGGAGTTTTGAGAGTATGGGTAGAAGTGATATAGGTCTATAATTGTTAAGATCACATGGGTCACCTGACTTAAAGAGGGGCACGACATGCACTATTTTCCATGTATCAGGGAGAGTGCCTTGTGATAGAAACATGTTGAATAAGTGGGTGGTGGGGCCGGGGAGTACCTAGTATCCTAGTTTCAAGAAGAAAGGATCGATTTGGTCCGCTCCTGCACTTTTTTTTGCATTGAGGTCTAATAACAAATCTTCGACTTCTTTGAAGGAAGTTGGGCTGAAGTTGAACATTTCCCCCGGGGTAATGGGCTTAGTTGCCTGGTCTGTCAGGTTTGAAATGCTGTGTTTAGGAAGAAGTTTGCTAGCAGGTGAGGTGTCAAAGGCAAGACCTGCTGTCGTGAAGTGGTTGTTAAAGGAAAATTCCACCCTCATATCTTCTAAATGTTATTTGTTTCCATGTCAATAGACAACTCTTTTCATGTAGCTGTTAAGGATGTATGCAAATGCTTTAGTCTGATTTTACAATTCATACTAGGCCCTGTGACTGCCCTGGGAGTCTCCATTTCATGACTGTTGAAATCTCATTGTCCTTGAGAGCTGCATTAGCATATGAGAACATGATGCGTAATCACCCTTTAAATTCCCCAGTATGCCTGCCTGCTTAGTTAGTCTTAAAAGAAATAAGCTGCAAAAAGGTGTGAAATACCACATTTACCTTCAGTGAGCTTTGCAAACTGTTTGAGTCATAATGCAGATTTTTACCCTTTAAACTTACCTCAGTTTAAGAGTTTTCAGAGAGTTTTGGCAGGGTATTTGTCCTTTCAGCATAAAGATACATGGTATAAATGGGTGATCTGACATTATGTTCTCATATGCTAATGCAGCTCTCTGGAACAATGCAATTTCAATGACCATAACATGGAGACTCACAGGGCAGTCACAGGGCCTAGTATAAACTGTAGAAACAGACTAAAACATTTGCATACATCCTTAACAGCTACATGAAAAGAGTTGTCTATTGACATGGGAACAAATAACATTTAGAAGATATAAGGGTGGACTTTTCCTTTAAGTAGGTCCAATATGCTAATGTTATCAGAGGCAGTTATATCACCAGTGATAATCTTAGCAGGGAGAGGAGAGGGGAGGGAGGGCAGTGCCCTTCAATTTCTCTCAGAGTTTTCCAGAATAGGGCAGGGTTATTAGAGGAGGTGTCGAGTTCGGATCTAAAGAACTTCGATTTCTCAGCCCTGATTAATTTGGAACACTGGTTCCTTACCGTTCTGAAGACTGCCCAGTCAGATGACATTCTGGATTTGCATGCTTCCAGAGGTGGTCCCTATGACGGAGGGCAGATTTAATAGTGTCATTGAACCAGGGGCAGGACCTTCTCTTTGTTCTAACTTTGGTTGAGGAAGCATGCTTATTTATTACCTGCGACACTAGTTCGTAGAATAGGGTGTAGGCTTCTGACACTGTTTTTGCAAATCTTATATTGTGTAGGTCCGTAAGGAATCTACCACTGCTGAGGTTCCTACGGTTCCTTTTGTATAGATATTTGGAGGTTGAGGTGAGTCTGGGCATGATCTGCACACAAGCTGTGGTGCTGTGGTCATTTATATCCTTGAAAAACATAGCAGAGTGAGAAATATTGTGGAGTTTGTTTACTATGATTAAGTCTAGAAGTGTACTATTGTTGGGGTTCGTGTGATTAGGACAGGTAGGTTCAGTGATGAGCTGGGAGAGGCCATACTCATCACAGAGGTCTTTCAGTGGTTTTGAGCTACGGGCAGCCAGTCAAGGTTATGTCCCCCATAATGATTATTTCTGATGACTGAGATTCTGATAGGTTACGAAGATGATTTAGCAGATCAAGACCCCCCCCAAGGGGGGGTCTATAGCATCCAGTAATAATCAATGACTCAGAGGACAATAGCTGTATTCTTAGTGATAGGCATTTGAACTGTTTGGGGACAGTAGTAGAATCAACAACGGAGACTGTGAATCTATTTTGGATGTAGATTGTGACCCCTCCCCCCCAGAGTGCCTATCCGCTCTATACACATTGCATATGTGGGAAATTTATTTTGTGATCTGATGTGGCATGTCTTAGCCAGGCTTCTGATATGACCAACACATCCAGTTTGGTGTGACAGATCCAAGATTGGACATAGTCGAGTTTCTTAAGCAAACTGCAAGCATTGATGTGGATAAAACTCAAATATTTTAGGTTCGCCAGATCATAGGGGGTTATTACAGGCATATGGGGTCCTGGGTTTAGCTCGACATTACCAGAGCCAATCAGCAGGATAAAAAGCATTTTTTTGAGGGAATTGAGTAGGAACTTAGTGACTAGGACCCTTCCCCTTTTCGTTAGGGATATGGTAGAGCGGGACTGATCAAGGGCATGCTGATGAGAGGTAATAGAGAAAGCATAAAGAATCACCCTGATGGTTAGGAGAAGCGAGGCATGGTCATGGTAATGCTGGGTTGGGGTAGTGTGAAATGGCATACTAGAATAGGAGACAGTATCCGAGGGAACTGAGTACTGTTGAGTGATATAGGTGGTAGTCACTGTCACATAGTTAGATGTATTGTTAGGGGAGGCTGTGGCAAGAAGGAGTGGTCTGCAGCATGCTGAATGTTATCCAGTAGTAGCATACAGGCCAGTAAGATGAACTGAGAGGAAAGCTACATTTTTCGTGTTTAAGTGTGATTGCAGCCAAGGACAGCCTGTGAGTGCCAGGACTCTAATGTAGAAAAAAAATGGGGCAGGATTTTACTGGCTACACCTGGAGTCAGCGCTTAGGCAGAGGTAGCACCAGAAGAGAAGGTAAGTGAAGGGGTTGTGTGGTCCTATCTAGATCCAGCCTAAATTAGGCTAGCACAATATGTGAGTCAAGCTTGAAGACTTCCAAGCCTAACTGGGCTAGCACAATATCTAAGTCAGGCTTGTAGACTTCAAGGAGAAGCAGGGGCAGTAAGGGATAATATATGTAGGTCAGCGCTGAATGCAGAAGAGTGGAAGTTGATCCTGAGAGAGTATGAAGGTTTGGCTTTTAACTCAGCCAATAGGGCAGGAATTTAGCCTTTGGAAACTTATGATTGGTGTGGAACCCCGCCAATAGGTACAGGGAAGATGAAAAAGGAGGAGTTTAGACGTATTTAACAGAGGCCTGGGTCAGGAAGGGTGAGCTGTAGAAAAATACAGTTTAAGCAGTAGTTCCTAAATCCTGGCAGTGAAAGCACAGAAAGTGCAGCGAGATTAGGGCCGAGGAAGCACCAGAAAAGCCGACTGCAGCTTCAAGCCCAGAGTGGAGTCCCTGTCTAGGAAAGTTTGCCAATCAGCAGTCGGGATGGCCGAGAAACATCCAATTAGGAGCAGGCAGAGAGAAAGCACTGAAAATTGAACCTTTGGCCCTCCACTGAAGAACTCTGCCTGACTGTGGCTTGCTGTAGGAAGAGGGAGCAGGCGGCAGCGATCTGGTAGAGCCGCACCACTGGGAAGGAGCTGCCCGGTCAAGGGCTTAGCTTCTGCTGGGGACAAAGGAATAAGGGATTAGTTAAATAGTCAGAGCTCAGGCAAGGTGTGGGGCAGGGGAAGCTGACAAAGGATCAACAGGAGGTCAGAGGCATCACAGAACAATTAACTAAATCAGGGGGTGGGTAGACAGGAGGAACAGACAGCAACAGAAGGAGAAAAAAGACCAAGAACAGAAATGCAGGCTAGGTCAGTGCCGAGCTCCAGGGAGGAGGTGGGGGGGCTTCAGGTTAAGGAAGGAGAGAGCAGGGCAGAATGGTGTTAAGATTCGAGAGGGGGATACAGGCTTAGAGGGGAGCAGTTAGAGAGACAGAGAGAGTAATCACAGCAGCAGGGGAAGAACAGAAAAATTAACAGCACAGTACAATGCAATATAACAGCACTCAGTCAAGTTCAGGCTAAATATAATGGCAAATGCAGAGAAATCAGGTACAAAACAGTACTCTAAGGTGCAAGGCTACAACAGCTACACAAAAATACAGTTTAAACAGTAGTTCCTCAGTAGTTTCTAAACTCTGGCAGTAAAAGAGCAGAAAGCACAGTCAGATTAGGGCCAAGGAAGCACCAGAAAAGCTGGCTGCAGCTTCAAACACAGAGCGGAGTCCCTCGTTAGGCAAGTTAGCCAATCAGCAGCCATGATGGCTGAGAAATAACCAATCAGGAACAGGCAGAGAGAAAGTGCCAAAAATTGAACCTTCTGCCCTCCACTGAAAAACTGTACCTGATTGCGGCTGGCTGTAGGAAGAGGGGGTGGGCGGCGCAATCCAGTAGAGCCGCACTGCTGGGAAGGAGGCACCCAGTCAAGGGCTCAGCTTCTGATTGCAGCTTGCTGTAGGAAGAGGGGGCAGGTGGCGGCGATCCGGTAGAGCCGCACCGCTGGGAAGGAGGTGCTCGGCCAAGGGCTCAGTCAACCGTGGCTTGCTGGAGAGAGGGAGGCAGCGCATCCGGTAGAGCCTCATCGCCAGGAAAGAGGTGCAGTGTCAAGAGCTCATTTCTGATGACTGCAGCTTGCTGTAAGAAGAGGGGGCGGTAGCGCACTCTGGTAGAAACCGCACTGCTGGGAAGAGCGCCTGGTCAAGGGCTCAGCTTCTGATTGTGGCTTGCTGTGGGAAGAGGGTGGGCAGCGGCAATCCAGTGAAACACGCACCGCCGGAAGGTGCCCAGTCAAAGGGCTCAGCTTCTGATTACGCAGCTTTCTGTGGAGAAGAGTGGGTGGCGGTGATCCAGTGAGCCGCACCACCAGGAAGGAGACACCCAGTCAAGGGCTCAGCTTCTGATTGCGGCTTACTATAGAGCCACACCACCAGGAAGCAGGTGTCCGGTCAAGGGCTCAGCTTCTGATTGCGGTTTGCTATAGGAAGAGGGGGTGGGTGGTGGTGTGCTGGTAGAGGTGCACCGCTGGGAAGGAGGCGCCTGATCAGTGTATTTAAACCCTTACATGATAGCCAATGCATAGATAAACTGCATGTAACTGCCATTGTAACATGGTCAAGAAAAAGGGTTACACAGAATTGGACAAAGAGCATCAGGTGTTCCCACTGTGCCCATACATTAACTCTCAATTAATATCTGCCCACGCTGGAATTAATGTATTGTACAGTGCAGAGTTTAGCCACCACACAGAGGATTTCTCTGCTGCAATTCTCAATGCAGGGAGTTGAGACAGTCGCTGAGATGCATTATACAGTGCAGTGTGTATGAAGGAACAGAGCAGTAAACAACAGGAACACTAATAACTTTTAAGGCGCAGTAAAATGAAAGATTTTCATCCCTTTGCACTCCTCTATTGACTTGTTGTGTGTAGCATTATTGATTTCCCAACCCATGTACCTGAATGGATTTGGGAACAGCAGCATGTCACACACGTATTGGAATCCACCAAAGAAAGAAAACGTTAAAAAATGAGAGGATATGTAGTGTAGCAGTACAGTGCAGTTCAAAACTCCATAAGAAAAACTATGAATAAGCAGTAAAACATAATGAACTGGTACCATCAAGTAATAAAAAAAGATTTAAGCTTTACTCTACTTGATTGCGTCACTGCCGTTCCTCTATACACCTGTGTAACAGTGTTGATGTTCCCACCTGCCCACCCTAATGGACACAGGACTCTGGACCATTTGTATGTCATTAGCAGAGAACAAAATAAACACATAATTTCATAACACAAGATAGATTAAGGCTGATGCAGATGTATATTCTGCATAACCTTTATTATTCCCCCTAGAAATTGGCACGGTTTGGCCTAAGTTCCTCCTCTATGTGTGTGAGATGTTCTAATAGTGAAGGCACCCTGTATCACATCTTCTGGTCTTGCCCCAAAATAGTCCCTCTTTGGGCGGCTATTCAGAGCAGAATCAATCCAATCCTGGGGCTTGCAGACCTATTTAAACCGGAAATATGTATTCTGGGTGACTTTTCGGACATCGGATTTCAGAATAGGAAATTCTATATGGCCTTGATTTCTATGACCCTCAAGAAAGTAGTGTTAAGGCACTGGAAAGATCAATCAGAAATCAAGTATGGAGAGTGGTTAACAGAGCTGCTTGTGAGTCTAAGAATGGAAAAGGCCATTGCAAGCCTATCCAATAGATTAGGAAGATTTAAAGAGATATGGGACCCATTTTACACTGTTTACAATTTAATAGAAAGCACTGGTAAGAACTCTGTAAGTCTGTTATATTGACACAATGGAAATGTTGGAATTGTGGAACCATACTGATTAAGATGTATATCAGTGCTGTACTCCGGGGGGGAGGGACATAGGGGATGGAAGATTGGGTGGGAGGGGACAGGCTTAGTCTACTGAATCCTGTCATTGTATAAAGAGACTGTTCTTGACTGTCTGTCTGGTATGATGTAAAACTAATAAACTTTAAATGGAAAAAAAAAAATAAACACATAGTGCTGTTTTACAACAGTGATAACATTCTTTTTGTTTTAAAAAGCTACAGCATTTCTATCACAGCAGCCGATGCAACGTACTCACAGACATCGGAACCTGTGGCACAATAATGCCCTCAGCATAGCGCTACCGTAATACCTGATTTTCGTATTGTTATTTCATAGAGAGATCTGTGGCAGATAAACAGCGCTTAAGAAAGTAACAAGCATTTAAAGAAAACAAGCATTTGTCAATGCCGAACATTCGCTTGCTGGTACTTGAATTGGTGTTTAGCATTTATGCAGGCCCCCCCCAGTTGTATCCATGTCCCTTCAGCATCCATATCCCAACAGAATACCTCTCTGCAACTCCTCTTGCGTCTGAGTAACATTTCACCCTCATACTTCTTAAGTGTCTGTCTTAGGAACCCTAACACCCTGGTTGTGCTCAAAGGTACAAGCCTGTGTGGAAACTGCGCAACCCGCACTTGTAACACAGTCATTTAGTGGAATTATTTCACCAAATTTTCAGTATAGGCATTTTGTCATCTCTGGTCATGAACAGTGCCACTATGATTTTCTTACTGTGTACTGGACCCTGATTTCCCACAGCGACCGTGCTATTCTGCATCAGAAGGGTGAAAACACATTTCAGCCAGGATGTGAAAAATGACAGCTGAACTGTTCATAAGGAGGTGTGGGAAAATGCAAATGTTGAAAATCTGGAGTGAAAATATGACACATTTGCGAAGTTACGAGTGCACGTGGAAACTACGCAACACACGCTCATAAAACAGTCATTTTTGCCATTTTTGCACTGAATTTTCAACGTAGGCATTTTAGGACATCTACTCATGAACAGTGTCACTGTGATTTTCTTACTCTGTACCGAACATTACTTTTTCCCACAGCTGCAGCGCTATTGCATGCCGGAAGTGTGAAAACACATTTCGGACAGGATGTGAAAAATGACAGCTGTACTGGTCATAAGGAAATGTGGGAAAATGGCAATGTTGAAAATCTGTAGTGGAAATATTACAACTCACAAACTTACGAGTGTGCGTAGGAACTGCTCAACGCACACTCGTAAAACAGCCATTTTATGGCCTTTTGCCACCAAATTTTCAACATAAGAATTTTAGAACCTCTGCTCATGAACAGTGTCACTGTGATTGTCTTACTACGTAGTGAACACTGATTTCCAGCAGCAACCCCGCAATTTTGCGCCGGAAGCACGAAAACACATTTTGGCCAGGATGTGAAAATTGACAGCTGCACTGATCATAAGGAGGTATGGAAATATGCCTATGTTGAAAATCTGGAGTGAAAATATTGCAGATTCGTGGACTTACGAGTGCACGTGGAAACTGCACAACACACACTTGTAAAACAGTCATTTTGGAATTTTCACAAATTTGCAACATAGGTTTTTGAGAGGCCAATTATGAACACCAACACTGTTGTTTCATTACTCAGTCCCGAAAGGTGATTCAGCGCAGTGACCGCGAAATCACCTTTCGGGACTGAATAATGCCATGACAGTGATTGAATTCATGAGAAGGGGTGTCAAGAACCCCATGCTGAAAATTTGGTGTCAAAATTCAAAAACATGGCCAAGATATGCACCAAAGTTGGAAAAACCCCTATTTATGCCATTATACAGCTTACCGGCATTTCCTCAGTTCGCGGTCAGCCTTGAAGAGCGCAGACATGTTCCCGCTCCACCGAAGATCATCATGCCAGGCTCCAGAGGTAAGTATGGGGTGAGGGGGGTGCACGGAGGTGGGTGCGCAGAGGGTGGGCGTGGGTTGGTGGGGGGCAGGGACTCAGCGAGGGACCGTTTTCTTCTTTCACAGGATTTCAAAAAAAAGAAACAAAGGACACTTTGGCATGCTGGGGTGGGCTTCCAGCATGCCACTTACCTGTTTGTTGGGGGGGGCTGGAGCCAGTGGGGATTGGGTACCCCCGCCGGCCATACAGTGTGCATGGGTGGGAGGCATGAGCATGCTGGGGTGGGCTCCCAGTATGACAGCTGGGTGTTTGTTTGGGGGCAGGCTGCAGCCGATGGGGGATTGGGCACCCCCGTCGACCACACTGTGCTGGGGGGCACATGAGCCAAGGGGGATTGGGCACCCCCTCAGCACCTGATGTCGGGGTGGGAGCACACTAATGAGGAGGGAGAATATTAGCAGAGGAGGAAGCGGGAGGATTTTTAATGCCGAGCTGTGCATGACAACAGTTCGGCTAATTAGTACATACTACCACACGCTGACTGCAGCGGACCTTTCTTTAGTGAAAGTATACAGCGAACTGCTGTCATACAGCTTCGGCTTGTGTTGAGTCCGGTAAGGTCATGCCTGCTACACTGAGCACTGGATTTATGAGGGGGTCACACACCTCCAAAAGTCGTACTGGTGCAAGACGTTTCTTGCACATGCGCGCAAGCGAACATAAAAACGAATGCACAAGGTAACCATACAACATCACTATGTCCTGCACGGAAATCCCCCAAATATGCCGTGTCTGACATAATCTGGAACAGGACGGGTAGCCCTGTGTTTTCCATATGTGACCACGGTGTGTTTTCGAACCACAGCATCTTGAGCACAATCGGGGAAGCACAGTATACTGCGACCAACAATCCATACAGAACAGTTCAGCACCGTGCAGCATTGAGTCTGCTCCAAAACTATAAGGTAAGAGCCCAAATATTAGAAAGGGATAGGGCAAAAACATGCGAGCAAAATCAGGAAGTGTGCCACTGACGGAAGAATGGAGAAGTGTGCCACTGATGGGAAAAACGAATGTCACTTCACCACAGAGGATGCCTAAGAACTTGTAACAGGGGCAAGAAAATATTCTAAACAGGGAGCCAAACCCTTTTTCTTGCCCATGTTACAAGTGAATTAACCCACTCCAGAGCGTGGGTCTATCAGGTATTAATGCATGGCTGGGTGGTTGGAACCCCTCAGCATTTGGCCTTGTGATCCAAACCCCACCCCCCCAGCCATACATTAATACCTGATAGACCCACGCTCTGTTGCGAGTTAATCCTTACTTAGGTTATGATTATGGATTGAATATGTTTGAATTATTCGTGTGACATTATGTTTTGCCTTCTCCGCACTGCCCACCATTTATCGTCATCTATTTTTGTATCATTTATGCTTTTTGGATTTTATTTGGTGTTTTAAAATGGATACAGTGTAGCTGCCCAGATTTATTTTGATAACACCCTATATGGCCGAGTATTACCAGGTGGCTATGAGCGACTCAATAATACCACCCTTAAGAAGAGTGAGTGGTGAAGAATGCCAAGAAGTGGGTTAGAGAGAGTGTAGCAGTGAGAAAGATATGAGTAGTAGTGTGGTGAAGACCTGCCAAGCTGGCTGTTTGGCGTAGTGGCTATAGCCACTACTAGTGGAGCCAAAAGACCTGGGTTCAGGCCCAGGGGTAAGATATAATTTTTGTCCTTCCTGTAGTTTTTATTTTTTTCTCAGTCCGCCCCCTAGAGTTGAGAATATTTAAGTTGGGGGTGCAGGGGGCACAGCCCCATGTATAAAATACATTTTTATTTGTTTTATACTTTGAAAGTACCAACTGTCGCTGTTTGTGGGGGTCGTTCAGTTGTCGGTCACTGTAGTGACTTGGGGCGGTGTTTTAGTTGCTTTTATTGGACCTCGAATAAAACTACTAGCCCTTATCAAATAAAACTATTTCTGTGCACCTGTCATAATCCTATATCTATGATAATTACATTCTGTATACACTGCTCTGTACTTACTGCTATAACTTTGGCTGTCCTAGCCAGAACCTCCATGTGAATAAACATCACTCAGTGGTATAGTTTCCTTTTTCCCCCCACCTCATCATATGGCATGTCCCCCTTTAGTCCTCGCAGCTCCCCCAACTCCATCACATGCTGTCTCTGGGACTTGCCTGAGGGAGCCACCTGTTCTTCCACAGATTCTCCCCATAGAATGGCCATTTGGGGGTCTTCCAAGCTCTCTCCAGATGGCCATGCTCGGTTCATTGGTCTCCTGCACCCAGTAGGTGGTGCGGGGTCTGCGAAGCACCGCAGCATGGCATCTTACCACTGGCGGTGTTTTATGGTGTCCTGGTGTTCCCGACCCATGGGCACTCTGTGGAGCTGCCGGCCTGATATTTGCATGTCATAAGACATGCCGACGTCTTCCATCAAGGCGCATCCCCCACCTGGAAATGCTGTCCTGAACCGCACCACCACCCATGGTCATCTAGGTGGCATTGTTGCAGCAGAGAAGTCTGCTCTCCCATCCTGGACAGACCACATTTACTGGGGCACTCGATCCTCCTGAGTGGACCAGGTTCATTCCCAAACCAGAGTGATTGGTGTTGTGGCAGGTGACGAATGAATGCCTCCACTCTCTGTGTCATGGGACGGCTATGGTGCCTTTTCCTGTTAGAACAAATAAATACAAATACAAAAAAATGTACCATTGAAAACCACTGTAGCATGGATGGAACATGTATACAAAATGGAAACTACACTACTGTGTTGACGCAGTGTCACTTTATGTCAGGATTCAAGATTTGGAATAGACTGGTCTATAACCTATGTTTGAGTCAAGACAGATAAATTCCCCTCTCCCCAAATGCTGCAAGTTGTTACAGCACCATATTGTTAGGATTTGACATTTTCTGTGGTGTTTTGAACAGTATACAGGCTTTGTTCACATCTACCATTGGCACTGGTTTGCAAGCACTCATGGCAAAATCTAGCCCACTGATGGCCCCACTGTGAAATGGTAAGAAATGCTAGAGAGAAGGGAAAAAGCGTGTTTTTGGAACACTGGAAACCTGTGGCAAAAGATAAATAACATAAAGGGACATAAAATCTCCTGCAAATAGTGGCTCACAAGTTCAAGCAGAAGTGACAGTTACAGGCAAACTGCATGAGACAGACAGGCAGGCAAGCAGAATCCTAGACAGAGATGGGCAGATAGATAGCTAGCTAGATAGACAGACAGACAGACAGATATATAGCCAGCCAGATGGATAGATAGATACTGTCAGATAGATAGATAGATATGTAACCCCCCCCTACAAATTGGGGTTTACTATAATGTCTTCCTGGGCTCTTTAATGGCTACTGTCAGGCTGGTGTCCTGTCTTCAGTAGTTCTATTTGTGTGAGAATGCCCTAGTGAGCCTCTGAGCCTGTCACTTTAAGAGCATAGCTAATCTGTGTTTAGAAATTCATCTGGGCTGGGTCCAAGTGAGTTAAGACTCATGACCGGCCAGGCAGTGTGCTATTTTGCTCCATTCTGCAGTCGCTACTTGCACAGAAGGAACTTTCATAGGAACTGTGATTGTTTACTGTTTATCTGCTTTTGTAGTAAAGCTAGAGAAGTTTATCTAACCTGCTTTGACTGTAGCTCGAACATTTGGATGGGAGCCCCCATGTTAGGTTCTGGACTTCCAGTATTTGGACCAATTGAACAACTGGGGACCTAAAATGGGACTGTCCCCAGAGGTCTTGTGGGAAGGAAATTCTGTAGTTTTGTAGTTTTTGACTGTTGGTGCCTAAATTGGCTTGGAGAGGGAGCACAAGCTGTGACTGACAGTTCCCTCAGCCAGTTGCACCTTTTGGATTACAAGGGAAATGCCCAGAACTGCCTGAAGCTGTGGATCAGTTAGAGTTGGAGAGTGAACAGCTCAAGCCTTCGAGCAGCTGGTCCCAGAAGGAGCATAGAAGCAACGGAGGGAAGAGGCTTTGCTGATCTTCCTGCCATGTTTATCTGCAGTTGAACTGCCAACTGCAGAAGTCGGATCTGTTCCAATTTCCAGTTTGGAACTACGGCAGAAGAAAAAAGAAGTTTGTTATTGTGACTTGTGATTTGGACCAAAGACTTGCTCCAGGCCTGTCTGATGATAGAATTTGTCTCGGATTGAAAGGTTTGCGCAGTGAAGCTGTCATTTGCAACTGGACTGTATCTGAGCTGTTGTCTAGAGAAACTAGTGCTTTAAATGTGCTGAATTTAGGGAGGCAGTATAGTGCAGTGGTTTAAGGCTCTGAGCTGTAAATCTGGTGCCATCCAACAGACCAGGCCTGGGTCGAATCCCACAGTTTCCACTTACATATTGTGTGACCCTGAGCAAGTCATTTAGCTTCCCTGTGCTCCCAGGTTGCTTCTGTAGAAAAGTTTTCAGCTTAGTGTACTACTCCTGGTTAAATAACTAAAATAAAGTATGCTTTGTTGGTCTCAATTTGGCTCCCCCACGACAGAAGCTTTTACGCCAGCTGGAGGCCTCACCAACAGACAATCACAAACTTTTGCAAAACTGTTCATCTTGACTGGGCCTTGTCCTCTTGACCTAGGCCACTACTCCCATTTTAGAAACCATCTCAGTGAAAGACCAACTTGGGGTTTCAGCCCCGTGCCCAACACCATCAAGCAGGTAGCTACCACGAGGAGGTCAGTCATGTTGGCGCTGCTTCCCCTGGCCTTCCTGATAATCACCACAAGGCCTACATCTCGCTTGTCCTGCATCCTGGTCTGGGTAGTGTGAGTACAATCCAGGGTTGCTCCTTGCAACAAAAGCAAAAAAGCATTGTGGCACCATCTAAGTATTTCTTTTTCTGGGTTCATGCAACGGACTGAGCCATCCAGCTTGGATTACAAATAACTGGGTTGCGTGCATGTCTAACTGACTTTCTTTTCCTAAGGGTCCCAACAACAGCTGCAATGCTGGCCACCCCAGGCAATGCTTCAAGCTAGCCTGCATGACATACTGGGTACTCTGGGTTGTTGAACTGTTTAATTGAGACTTACAGTGCATGCTGAAAAACCCTGAATCAAATCAGATTGCTAATCATTCTGTTAGATTCACGCCCCTCCCTTGTTCACTGCCCCTAAATAAATCTGATTGTCTTTTTTCATGTTTAACCTGGTTAGTGTGCATATTATTAATTGAGTTACAGTGGTAAGACTGTATTGTTGCATTGCTGATCTTATTTTCCAGGGGGTCTCCAGGGCAGTTGCGGCAGATCCAGCCCTGGTGGTAAGTGAAAGGGGTGTGAGCGCATTATTATTGTTACACACTGATTGTGCAGATATCATTGTGTTATTTCTTAGGTGACTAGAAGGGTTGGTGGGTGGTTATAGCATCCCAGAGGGCTACACCAGAGCAGTTGAGCTACTCCACTACCATTCCTCTGGGTGGAGGCACCCATTTACAGAACTCAGGCCCCTCAACCTGTGTATTGCCATACAGGCAAGGGTGGTAACCCTTACAATAACACTGCCTAGCAGTTACAGATAGATAGATAGATATTTTTTCTTAAATGTCATGTTTATTAAAACAGTTTTACAGTCAGAATGTTCGATGTCTGTATCAATATCACAATTATGTTTCAAAGAGGTGCGGTGAGTCATCATCATTACATCTGTAGCATTTTCAGGGTTATACAGAGATTTAGCAAGTATATTGTATTAACGTGCGCTGGGGACCTCCCCCTCCACATTACAGCAGGTGTGGGGAGGGTCCCGGAAAAGGCTGTGAAATAATTTTTCTGATTTCCCATGTAGAGTTAAGGTCAGTGTAGATAGATAGATAGATAGATAGATAGATAGATAGATAGACAGACAGACAGACAGACAGACAGACAGACAGACAGATAGATAGATAGATAGATACTGTCTGTAGATAGACAGACAGACAGACAGATGGATAGATACTGTAGATAAAGAGACAGAGATAGTATAGATGGAAAGAAAGAAAGAAAGAAAGATACTGTAGATGGACAGACAGACAGATACATACTGTCAATGGATACCATTGATGATAGACAAATGGCTAGAGAGAAAGAAAGAGACAGACAGACAGACATACTGTCTGTAGATAGATGCAAGATAGATAGATACTACAGTCTGTAGATAGATGATAGATAGATAGATAGATAGATAGATAGATAGACAGACCGACATATACTGTTAGATACTGTTGATTGAAAATAGATAGATACTGTTGATTGAAAATAGATACTGTTGATGATAGATAGATAGATAGATAGATAGATAGATAGATAGATACTGTCTGTAGATAGATGCTGTCTGTAGATAGATAGATGCTGTCTGTAGATAGTAGATACTGTCTGTAGATAGATAGATAGATAGATAGATACTGTCTGTAGATAGATAGATAGATAGATAGATAGATAGATAGATAGATAGATAGATAGATAGATAGATAGATAGATAGATAGATACTGGCTGTATATGGCTTTCCCCCTCCTCCACTAGACAGTACTACCTCTGCTGCCTCTCAGACTCCATAATCAGAGTGTTTAGTCCTGCTACACTCTCTGAGCTGCTCCAGCCTGCTATCCCCCCACGTCAGCTGAGATTGATGATAAGTCTTTTCTAAAAGTTCCCTCTGCCGCACTTCCAAGGGTGCTGGTGCATTTGGGCATGCTGCCCCCCAAGCGTGGAACTCACTACCTATTGACCTAAGACGAGCTTCCTCACACCTTGCTTTCAAGCGAAGACTACGGAATCACCTTACTTCTGTGGACCAATGTGCCTGTTTTGATCCTACTTAAATCTTTTCTTCATGTTACCTCTCCCTCCCCTATCTACATGCCCATTCGTCTACCTACACCCTGCTTGATGCCTTGCATACTGGTTATTTGGACTGCTTGCACTTTCTTTTATGATCACAAAGAAACTTATATGGCTCTACTGTCTGATATATTATATATGCCTCTATCACTCTACCTTTCTTAACCTTGTGTTATGACAATTGCAGTTTTTACTTACTGTGTTATGTATTACAAATGTCTTCAGTCACCTTATTGTTACAATCGTTGTGTGTAACAATTGCCAATTACCTTATGATTGTGGTACCTGCTTTTCCATCCTGCTGTTTGCACTAATCTTTTGACGTATGTATTGAAAACATCCTGCTGTTTTGCACTAATCTTTTGACGTATGTATTTATTGAAAACTGGTACTGGTCTCTTCTCATCTTCTCCCCCCCACACACCAACTACCCTGGTATTTCTTGCCGCTATCAGTTCCATGGCTGGAGTCAGCTCCGCACCTTTTTCTCACTAAAGCCATATACAGCCGTAACTCTCCCCCTGGTGACTGACTCCCTCTACTTTCCCTGCCGGCTTACAGTTCCATAAGCCCGGACGCCAACTGCAGCATTCTACCACTAATGCCGTATCTTCCCACTTCCCTGATCCCTTCCTTGATGCTGGTTTTCAGCCTTCCCCCCTATATCGACCTCCTCGCGGGTCACCGCACTCGTGAACAAACCTGTCTAGCTCTGGAACCCCTCGCTCATCCAGAATGCCAACCCTGCCCAGCTTGGGCTCCCTCCAGCCGGGCCCCTGCCTTTCATTCCGACCCAAGGTTCCCGTGAGTGCGATTGGTGTTCCATGTTTTCCCCACATCAGCCGTACTCACACCTGCTCCTGCCGTTCTCAGCACAACTCCCTTTGTAACCCTACCCCTTCCCTGTCTCCAGCCCCTGTAGTCTATACACTTTCCTTCCTACCCATCACCGGCCAGCCTACCCCTGGCAGCCCCCCCCCCACCTGAGCCTCTCATACCGGGAATCGGTTCCATGAGCCCGGTTATAGACTCTTGCCTCCTGCCGCAAAAGCTGTAATCCTTTTCGCTGTCCCACACTACACTCTCCTAAGATTCTTGGCCAAAACAGTTGGCAGAGTTCTCTACCATCCACTACCATTCCTCTGGGTGGAGGCACCCATTTACAGAACTCAGGCCCCTCAACCTGTGTATTGCCATACAGGCAAGGGTGGTAACCCTTACAATAACACTGCCTAGCAGTTACAGATAAATAGATAGATATTTTTTCTTAAATGTCATGTTTATTAAAACAGTTTTACAGTCAGAATGTTCGATGTCTGTATCAATATCACAATTATGTTTCAAAGAGGTGCAGTGAGTCATCATCATTACATCTGTAGCATTTTCAGGGTTATACAGAGATTTAGTAAGTATATTGTATTAACGTGCGCTGGGGACCTCCCCCTCCACATTACAGCAGGTGTGGGGAGGGGTCCCGGAAAAGGCTGTGAAAGAATTTCTCTGATTTCACACGTAGAGTAAAGGTCAGTGTAGATAGATAGATAGATAGATAGATAGATGATAGGCAGACAGTCAGACAGACAGACAGACAGATAGAGAGATAGAGAGATAGATATATACTGTCTGTAGATAGATAGATAGATAGATAGATAGATAGATAGATACTGTCTGTAGATAGACAGACAGACAGACAGATGGATAGATACTGTAGATAAAGAGACAGAGATAGTATAGATGGAAAGAAAGAAAGAAAGAAAGAAAGAAAGAAAGAAAGATACTGTAGATGGACAGACAGACAGATAGATACTGTCAATGGATACCATTGATAGTAGATAAATGGCTAGAGAGAAAGAGAGAGAGACAGACAGACATACTGTCTGTATATAGATGCAAGATAGATAGATACTACAGTCTGTAGATAGATGATAGATAGATAGATAGATAGATAGATAGATAGACAGACAGACATATACTGTTAGATACTGTTGATTGAAAATAGATAGATACTGTTGATTGAAAAAAGATAGATACTGATGATAGATAGATAGATAGATAGATAGATAGATAGATAGATAGATACTGTCTGTAGATACTAACATACTAACATACTATTTGCCAGCAGATTAGGCCTTACGGTCTATCGAGTCTGCTCGAACCTAGATCCTTAGTTGGATGCCGAGACCCTCCCATCCCTTGTTCTCCAGAAACCCCTATCATCCATCCTCACCCCCCCGGGACAGGCCATCATCTGATACATCCACTTTCTGTGTCTGTCCCACCCTCTCTTGAAGCCCTCACTGTGGCTCTCTGAACCAGCTCACCAGGCAGTGCATTCCAAGGGTCCACCACCCTCTCAGTGAAAAACCTCCTCCTCCTTTCCCCCCTCACCCTTCCACCTTCCAACTTCAAACCATGCCCTCTGGTGATACCTCCCTGCTTTAGTCTAAAGATCCCCTCCATGTTTACCCTATTTATTCCCTTGAGGTACTTGAAGACCTCAATCATGTCCCCCCTGTCTCTCCTCTCCTCCAATGAAAACAGGCAGAGCTCCTCAAGTCTGTCCTCATAAGTCAAATCCCCTAGCCCTCGTATCATCTTTGTTGCCCTCCTCTGTACCCTCTCCAGGAGCTGTATGTCCCTCTTCAAGTGTGGTCTCCAGTACTGTACACAGTACTCAAGGTGTGGTCTAACCAGTCCATTGTACAACGGCAGAATCACTTCCTTGCTCCTAGAGGTGATCCCCCTTACGATACATCCCAACATCCTGTTTGCCTTGCTAGCTGCTCTCCTGCACTGCTCAGAGTTATTCATCATGTATCCACCATGACCCCTAGGTTTTTTTCCCCCTATTGAGGCCTCCAGCGCCTCCCCTCCCAGGGTGTACCTGTGTTTAGGGTTTCCCCGACCAAGATGCAACACCTTGCACTTGGTGATATTGAAATTTAATTTCCACGTGTGAGCCCAGCTTTCCAGGGTGTCCAGGTCCCCTTGCAGGGCACCCTCCCCTCTTCTCCCTCAACTACTGCTCCCATCTTGGAGTCTACTGCTAGATAGATAGATGCTGTCTGTAGATAGTAGATACTGTCTGTAGATAGATGATAGATAGATAGATAGATAGATAGATACTGGCTGTGTATGGCTTTCCCCCTCCTCCACTAGACAGTACTACCTCTGCTGCCTCTCAGACTCCATAATCAGAGTGTTTAGACCTGCTACACTATCTGAGCTGCTCCAGCCTGCTATCCCCACGCGTGAGCTGAGATTGTCTGATAAGTCTTTTCTAAAAGTTCCCCTCTGCCGCACTTCCAAGAGCGCTGGTGCATTTGGGCATGCGGCCCCCCAAGCGTGGAACTCACTACCTATTGACCTAAGATGAGCTGCCTCACACCTTGCTTTCAAGCGAAGACTATGGAATCACCTTACTTCTATGGACCAATGTGCCTATTTTGATCCTACTTAAATCTTTTCTTCATGTTACCTCTCCTTCCCCCTATCTACATGCCCATTCGTCTACCTACACCCTACTTGATGCCTTGCATACTGGTTATTTGGACTGCTTGCACTTTCTTTTATGATCACAAAGAAACTTATATGCTCTGTCTGATGTATTATATATGCCTCTATCACTCTACCTTTCTTAACCTTGTGTTATGACAATTGCTTTTTACTTACTGTGTTATGTATTACAAATGTCTTCAGTCACCTTATTGCTACAATCATTGTGTGTAAAAATTGCCAATTACCTTATGATTGTGGTACCTGCTTTCCCATCCTGCTGTTTGCACAAATCTGTTGACGTATGTATTGAAAACATCCTGCTGTTTTGCACTAATCTTTTGACATATGTATTTATTGAAAACTGGTACTGGTCTCTTCTCATCTTCTTCCCCCACACACACTACACTGTTATTTCTTGCCAGCTATCAGTTCCGCAGCACTGGGTCGCTACCGTACCTTTTCTCGCTAAAGCCATATACAGCCATAACTCTCCCTCTGGTGACTGAGTCCCCCTACTTTCCCTGCTGGCTTACAGTTCCATAAGCCTGGACGCTGACTGCAGCATTCTACCGCTAATGCCATATCTTCCCGCTTCCCTGATCCCTTCCTTGACGCTGGTTTTCAGCCTTCCCCCCATATCGACCTCCTCGCGGGTCACCACGCTCCTGAACAAACCTGTCTAGCTCTGGAACCCCTCGCTCATCCAGAATACCAACCCTGCCCAGCTTGGGCTCCCTCCAGCCGGGCCCCTGCCTTTCATTCCGACCCAAGGTTCCCGTGAGTGCGATTGCTGTTCCATGTTTTCCCCACATCAGCCGTACTCACGCCTGCTCCTGCCGTTCTCAGCACAACTCCTATGTAACCCTACCCCTTCCCTGTCACCAGCCCTGTAGTCTGCCACTTTCCTTCCACCGCCATGGCCAGACTACCCTGGCACTTCCTGAGCCTCTCATGCCGGAATCGGTTCCATGAGCCAGTTGTAGACTCTTGCCTCCTGCTGCAAAAGCTGTAATCCTTTTGCTGTCCCACCTACACTCCTCCTAAGATTCTTGGCAAAACAGTTGGCAGAGTTCTCTTACCTTGGTTCCAGCCAGCCACCTTCCAACTACCTTGAGCTGTGCACTCACCCTTCCCTGCCCACATCCCCCATCAGTTTCCCAAATCTAATCCAAAATCTGTCCTTCCTCCAGTACCCTCTGCTTACTTATAAAAAATTGTATGCTTGTATCTATGTACCTGTACTTGTAATGTATAAACTGCACCGTTCTACTTGTATTGTAATTGTACCTCCCGGGTCATGCCTGAAAATAGTCACTTGCTGGCTAGTGCACCTACCCAGTTAACAAAAACTAAATAAATAAATAAAAAGATAGATAGATAGAGAGTCTGCAGATAGATAGACAGACAGACAGATAGATAGATAGATAGATAGATAGATAGATAGATACGGTCTGTAGATAGATAGATAGATAGATAGATAGATAGATAGATAGATAGATTTATTTACTGGATTTACTGGATTTGTGTGGGACAAAAGAAGGCCTAAGTCCATCGTGATTGTCCCCCTCAATAGTGGCTCATTTGCTTTTGTGTAGGTTTAACCATATGTCAAGTTTTGTTTTAAATGTGTCAAAGTTAGTTAAGTCAATTAATTTCTGTGGTAGTGAATTCCATTGCTTGGATGCTCTTATACAAAAGTATTTATTGCACTTGTTGGTATTTGCCCACTCAACCGAAAGCTGTTTGTTATGACATCTGCCTACTGTACGTTAGTTTGAAAATATTAATCCACATTGTTTCATTTGTATTGGAGATTTTAATACTTTAAATGTAAAAAGAATATCCCCCATGAGTCTTCTTAAATGAAGTGGGTAGAGTCCTGTTTCTTTAAGATGCATATCATAAGTTTTATTCTTGAGTCTTGGTATCATTTTAGTAAGACGTCTCTGGGTTTGCTCCAATCGGTTTACATCTCCTTTAAGGTACGGGTTCCAGAACGGAGACCCGAAGTCTAAATCCGGTCTAATATATGCCCTGTACAGTGGGACTAAGCACTGTTCGGATTTATAAATAAAGGATTTATCAATTTGTTTTAATATTATATTCGTTGTTCTGGCCACCATATTACAGTGTGAAGTAGAGGATAATTTGTTATGAACTAAAATGCCTAAGTCTCTTTCACAATTTGATTTTTTGAGAAGAACATTATTTAAAAAGTAACTTGTTTGAGGATTTTTTTATTCCAAAGTGTACGACCATACACTTTTTGGTTTTGAAGGTCATGAGGTTTGTATTGGCCCATAATTCAATATTTTTAAGGTCCTGTTTTAACAGGGATATGTTTAGTATTGAATCCACTCTACCACCAAGTTTAGTATCATCAGTGAATTTCAAAATATGATTAAATGAAGAAATAGTTAGGTCACTTATAAAGATGTTAAAAAGTGTGGGCCCCAAAACCGAGCCCTGAGGTATACTGCTAGTCACTTGGTCTTGGTCGGACAGTACACCATTTATTTTTACCACTTGAGTCCTATTATATAACCAGCATGATACCCAATTAGTTAGGTACTGAGCAAAACCAATTTTATACAATTTCTTAATAAGTCAGGCATGGGACACTTTGTCAGATACCTTGCTATAATCCAAAAAGATGACATCTGAAGAAATATGTTTATCCAAATATCTACTAATGTTATTATAAAAGGATACTAGATTTGTTGTACAGGAAGATCCTGGTTTAAAACCATGTTGTGATATATCATCAATACCTAACTGTTGCATTTCAGTCTCAATTGGTAATTAGACTAATCACTCCATAACCTTTCCTATAACGGATGTCAGGTTGATAGGTCTGTAATTCTGGATGCTAGATTTATTACCTTTTTTGAAGATAGGGATAACTATGGCTTGACGTCAATCATCTGGTATGTCATTTTCAATAAGTGACTTATTAAAGAGTATTATAAGTGGTAAGAACAGAGAATCAGATGTTTCTACCAAACATCGTGATTGAATATTTTCTGGTCCAGGACTGGTAGATTTTTTGATAAATGTTAAGGCCTTTCTAATCTCTGAGCATTCAAATTTTGGGAGGGATTGATACATTGTTATACACTGGGGGAATTAAATCTAATTTGTTAAAGACAGAACATTAATATTTATTAAAATGATTTGCTGATTCATAATCGTTAGTAATAATAGTCCCATCTTCTAATAAAGGACCAATAATCCTATTATTAATCTTTTTGCTGTTAATATATGAAAACAGAGATTTTTGATTAGATTTAGTATGTGCCAGTTTAAATTCAAATTTAATTTTTGCTTGTTTAACTTTTTTAGTAAATATACTGCTGTTTATACTTATACACGTGGCACGTGCTCTGATTTTTTTAAGCTTTTTAAATAAACGTTCCTTTTTTTACTTGTTTATATACTGATTTGGTAAACCAGATAGGTATTTACCTTTTTTGTTATATTTTGTTTTTGTTGGAACATATTTTCCTTCCAAATAAAGAATAATTTGTTTGCATTCCCTCCATGCACAATTGATAGATTTGTTCTTAAATGTGTCTTCCCAATTAACTTCGCTTAATTTAGAATTTATTAAATTGAAACTGGCTTTATTACAATCTTTAAGCTTGGTGCTTGTAGTAGGTTTAGGGATTTTGGTAATGAAACTGAGTTGAATAGAATTATGATCACTACTACCTATTGGGGCAATGATGTTTATATCTGAGAATTTGTTTTCCTCATTTGTAGTAACAAGATCAAGTATATTAGTTCCCCTAGTTGGTTTGCTCACCAACTGCTCAAGGCCAAAATCTATGCATAATGTTGTTAATGGTCTTTCCTGCTCAGTTTTAGCAATAAGTGATTCCCATTTAAAACCTGGCATATTAAAATCACACAAAATGAGAGTATCTCCATTATTAACTATGTCCATAATTATTTTAATTAGGTCTGTTGTATAAAGAAAATCTGTGGAAGGTAGTCTATAACACACACCAATGGTTAGTTTAGGTTGACCCTTCAGTTGAACTGTGACCCAAAGAGATTCAGAATTAGTTGAGGTTTTAATTTCATAAGATGGGGCGGTTCAAAGTAAGGAAGGGGAGGGACACCAGGGGGCATGATATGAGACTGGAGCGAGGAAGGTTCAGGAAGGAGATGAGGAGACACTTTTTTACAGAGATGGTGGTGCCTGGGTGGAATGCGTTACCTCCTGAAGTGGTATGCAGTAGAACAGTGGACTGCTTCAAACGAGGATGAGACAGGACAAGGGGGAAGGTTAATGAAGGGGAAGGGTGGAAGGGAGGGGCAGCTGCAGAATAAGGGGTGCTAGCTGCACATTCGAGCAGACTTGATAGACCTCTAGGCCTTTATCTGCTGGCAAATTTTGTATGTTCGTATCATTTCTTACATACACACACCCTCACTTAATCTCTTTTCTCTGTCTTTATGATATAATTTGTAATTAGGGATCTCCCTGGACCACTTCAAGGATGGGTCCCACCAGGTCTCAGTAACAGCAATAATACCCAAGTCCAGTAGGATGTATTTTATTTGTAATTCTGACATATGAAGATTGTTTAATGATCTAGCATTAAAAGATAATATTTTACAAGGTCTACTAGGTTAATGTTTGTTACCTATTATTAGAGAATTGGGAACCTGCCTGTTCTCCCCCCTGTATGCTAGTTTAAATGTTTATCAATTACAGACACCAAAGTTTTTCCCAATAAGGCACTCCATCTCCTGCTGAGGTGGAGACCATCCCAACAGAAGAGGAAGTCCCTATCACAGACTTTCTCCCAGTGCGGTATGCAGTATATTTTTTGTTTAAGACACCACTTCGTCAGCCAATTGTTTATTTGTTTAATTTTAACAGTAATATCCTTAGTGGCTCTCATTACAGGAAGTATTTCTGAGATACAAACAGTACAGCCTTTTTCCATGAGTAGGTTGTTTAATGCAACAAAATCTTCCATAAATTGTGAAATGTCAGTACGATTAATTTCATTTGTTCCCACATGAATTACAACCAGTGGATTCTGACCTACATCAGAAAGAATATTGTTCAACATTTTTGTTATATTAGATACCTTGGCCCCCCTGAATCTGGAGCATGTACGATTTGCTTTGTCAGGGTTGTAAATTGCACTGTCAAGATGTTTAATTATTGAGTCTCCTAGAACATAAACTTGTCTGGTTGGAGTCATAGGAGTAGTGGGATTAGTGGTGTCCCTTGGAATAGTTGTCTGGTTTGGGGGGGACTGAGGTCTGGTCAATTTGGAAGACGAATTTTGATTTGTCTTAACAAGTCAGGAAGAAAAAGATAGCATTCCGGAAGTATAAGGAAACACAGAAGGAGCAGGACAGAGAGCTGTACCAGTTAAGGCAGAAAGAAGCAGGGAGGGAAGTCAGAATAGCAAAGGCCCAAACTGAGGAAAAGATAGCCAACTCAGTTAAGAAGGGGGATAAAACCTTTTATAGGTACATCAGCGGCGTAGAAAAGACAAAGGAGGGATAGTGAGGCTGAATAGAATGAGCGGTGGGTGGGCAGGGGGACAGTGAAAAAGCAGGAATACTGAGCGAATATTTCTGCTCAGTATTCACAAAGGAGGAGAAGTGCCTAATCCAATTAACAGAAGCACCTCTTGATAGGGGGTCGATCTCAGTCCTTTCACAGAAGAAAGGGTTCTACAAGAACTCCTAAAACTGAAGGTGGACAAAGCAATGGGTCCTGATGGAATTCACCCCAGAATTCTAAAAGAATTAAGGAAGGAACTAGTGAAACCACTGGCTACTCTTTTAAAATCATGGGAGGATGGTGTGGTACCCGAGGACTGGAGGAAGGCGGATGTGATTCCCCTTCACAAAAGTGGGACCAAGACAGAGGCAGGAAACTACAGACCTGTCAGTCTGACCTCTGTGGTAGGGAAAGTGATGGAGTCACTTCTGAAGGAAAGAATAGTTGAGTACCTAGAGGTCAGTGGAGCACAGGATCCAAGGCAGCATGGGTTCACAGTGGGAAGGTCATGTCAGACGAATCTAATAGATTTCTTTGACTGGGTGACCAAAGTAGTAGACCAGGGAGGGGCTGTGACATGGCCTACCTAGACTTTAGCAAGGCATTTGACACAGTCCCACAAAGATTATTAGTCAAATTAACCAGCCTGGGAGTGGGTCCCAGGGTGGTAGCCTAGGTAAAACATTGGCTGGACAACAGGACACAGAAGGTAATTGTAAATGAGTCCACTCTGAAGAAAAGGCGGTTACTAGTGGGGTACCGGAGGTTCAGTATTGGGTCCAGTCCTTTTAATGTCTTCATCAGTGACATTGCAGGGGACTGGAAGGAAAGTATGCCTTTTTGCAGATGACACAAAGATCTGCAACAGGGTTGATACACAAGGAGGCGTGGAAAGGATGAAAAGGACTTGTGCAAGGTTGGAGGAATGGTCAGGCAGTATGGCAGCTAGGATTCAATGCAAAAAGTGCAAAATAATGCACCTGGGAAACAAGAACCCAGGGAAGAATACACAAGGGTGGGAAGTAGTAACAACAACAAAACAGGAAAGGGACCTGGGGTAATCATATCAGATGACCTTAAGGTTAGCAAGCAATGTGAGAAGGCAGTAGGGAGGGCCGGGGGTATACTGGGATGTATAGGGAGAGGCATCAGCAGCAGAAAACAGGAAGTTGTTATCCCTCTGTACAGACAGTTGGTGAGACCCCATCTGGAATACTGTGTCCAGTTCTGGAGACCCCATCTCCGCAAGGACATAGACAGGATAGAGGAAGTCCAGAGGAGGGCAACTAAAATGGTGCAGGGTCTGCAAGAGAAGCCGTATGAGGAGAGACTAAAGGAGCTTAATATTATACCCTTGAGGAAAGAAGGAGAGGGGACATGATAGAAACTTTCAAGTACCTCAAGGAATCAACAAAGTCCAAGAGGGTAGCATATTTCAGAAAAAGACTTACAGAACAAGGGACACAATTTAAAGATAGAAGGAGGCGGTTCAGGGGCAATGTGAGAAATATTATTTCACAAGAGGGTAGTGGATGCATGGAACAGCCTTCCTAAGGAAGTTGTCGGTCTAAAACTGTGGGAGAATTCAAGAATGCATGGGACAGACATAAGGCAATTCTTGTGGGGGGCAGGAAGATATAGGCTGTTGGTTAACAGGATCTGCGGCCTATCCTGTAGGTAGGGACATGGGCAGACTAGATGGGCCTAGCGGTCCTTATCTGCCGTCAGAGTCTATGTTTCTATGTTTCTAAGTGGTAATGTAATTTTACGAGATACAACTTAAAGATTTTTTAAAGAAGATTGCTGTTCCAAATCTATAAGTGCCGGTGATGGTGTTTCATCATCATTAACCTCTTGAATGGAGGTGTACTGCCCATTATTTTTTGAGGTTTCTTCCTCTATGCCAAAGTTTGTATCAGGCTGCAGAGCAAGTGCAGAGAAGGAGTTGTACATGGGAATGAAAAACTGTTCTACTTTACGACCCTTTTTGGATGCCCTAGAAGTAGGTACTTGGGCCCAATCCATATTTTGTTCTAAATCTTCCTCTCTTCCCCGTTTCCTTAAAGGTAATTGATCAATGTTATTATCATTTGGGATCCCCAAGTTTGATGCATATTCAGTTATAGGGGAATCAGTTTGGGTAGATATATGACTGGTGGCAATGGTAAGTGTCCCACTTTGGAGGGAGTAATTATTTAGTTCTTGGTGATGTCTCATCATTTCAGCTTGGCTATTTTCCAAAAATAACAGCCTTGCTCTAAATGAGGCTATTTCCTCTTTCATGTGAACATCAGCAGTGCATTTATCACATATAAAAATATATGTGGGGCTGGAAGGTGCTTGTGCTAACTGGGACATACAGCAGTTTGTACATTTAATGCCAATATCACCATCCAGGGTCATGATGATAAAGGTATTAATTTCACATGCCTGTCCACAGTTTTCAGTCAGGGTAGTCTGTTTATTATCCATAGTGCTTATAATATTAGAAATTTAATAATCTCAGCTGGCCCCGCTGGCGCAGCGGTGGGATTTCCGCTTGCGACACCAGTGACCTGGGTTCAGGAATGGACCCAGATCGTTGGAGGGCCAGCAGGGGGTAGAAGGATGGAGCATCCTATGGACTGCTCTCCTTCTCTTGGGGAAGGGCGGGGGAAGCGTTCAGCGCACTGAGGACTTCTGGCGGAGGCCGGGAGATCTCAGGCGTCTGAAGAGTACAGTTCTGGGAGGCGGGGCGGATGCTGGCATCATTGCATGTCCCCACCTCCGTAATGAAAATGGAGGCAGGCAGGACCACCGTGCACATGAAGCCCTCCCCGGAGGACCTCACTACATCACCGTCGCTGTGGGTCCCCAACTAGACATTAGCTCCGTGGTCACCGTAGAAGGTGGCCACGACCCCGCCTTTCGGGGGGTAAGCTGGGGGTGACTGAGGGTCCTCGGCAGCCATTGATTGTGGTGGAGGTCTCCAGGGGGCCGTGACCAGGGCTGATGGAACTACGGGGTCCTGCCAGGGAGAAAAAGATAAAATTAAAAAAAAAAAAAAGAAATTTAATAATCTCCAAGAAACACTTTAGAAAAGGCAAACCATACAATGAACACAGCAAGCATAAACTATCCCTTCCTTGCTACATGGTCTTAGTGCTCTACTTAATACAGTAGTATAGGCCCACAGCAACTAATGTACTTACAATTTAGATGGATGCCAAGACGCAAAACGCGCTAGATGCGCATGTCTTCACTCATGGCAAGTGTGCTCGCCCTGCTCCCGGCTCACCCTGCTCACCACAGGGCCATGATTATGTATCCAGTAATGATCTGGAAGAGCTATCCGAGGTCGCGACAGCATGTATCAAACACAAAATGTTTAAAACTATTTAAAATAAAGTACTGCCTCTCATGCACGGCTATAATCCCTTTGGTTAGTTTACACAGATGTTACAAATGATGTTTAAAGACTCTGGTACTGAGTTGTAGTTTCGAGGTAATCCTCTGAAACTACAGTTCCTATTCCTGCTTCATGGAAGGTGGCAGGGCTCAACAACACATACACGAGTGTAGCTTAAATGACAGGAGTGCTATTAGTCAATTTCATACAGTGCTTAGCAAGCTTCCTGGCGCACCAAACACCACTGCTACCAGAAAAATAGCTTAGGTTCCAGCGTTGACCACAGGGCTATAGTTATATATCTAGTAATGACCCGGAAGAGCTATCTGAGGTCACGGTAGTGAGTCTCAAACACAAAATAAAGTACTGCCTCTCATGCGTGGCTATAATCCCTTTGGTTAGTTTACACAGATGTTACAAATAATGTTTAAAGACTCTGGTACTGAGTTGTAGTTTCGAGGTAATCCTCTGAAACTACAGTTCCTATTCCTGCTTCATGGAAGGTGGCAGGGCTCAACAACACATACACGAGTGTAGCTTTAATGACAGGAGTGCTATTAGTTGATTTCATACAGTGCTTCTCAAACTTCCTGGAGCAGCAAACACCACTGCTACCAGAAAAATAGCTTAGACAAGCCCGGTGGCACAGAGGGCTGAGATGCTGGCACCTTACCTCACACCACACCGGCGGCCCGGGTTCGGGAACGGACTCAGGCACCGCAGGGTCGGTAGGGGAAGGAGTAGGACTGAGCATCCGCAGGACTGCTCTCCTCTCCTGGGATGGGGTGGGGATCGGCATCGCCCTGTAGCGGCCCCCGGTGGAGACCAAGGGAAGCTCAGAGGAGGCGTGATTAGGGGAAATCAGAGGAAACGGAAAATGGCATCTCCTCCTGCCGGATGATGGCCACCTGGACCAGTGCCCCCTTGAGCTCTGTGGCAGCAGACCCGACTACAGCAGCACCCAGGTCCAATGCCTAGGCCAATAGGCCATTTCTCCTCGGAAGAGGAGGACCCACCCAACGAAGGGTTATGTTGGGGTACCCTGAGGTGGCTGCAATGTGGGGTTGGGGTGGGGGAGATGAGTGAGAGGTGAGTGTCCTTGGCAGTTGTCCCGAATGAGAGGTAGGGGAGTTGCAGGGGAAAAAACAAAAAAAAACAAAACAAAAAAAGCTTGGGTTCTAAGCGCTCATGACAGGGCTATAGTTTATATCCAGTAATGACCTGGAAGAGCTATCTGAGGTCCACGACATGTATCAACGCACAAAGGCCCGATTCTGAAAGTTGCGCAGTCACATAAAGCGTCACCTCGTAATCGCCATTGCAACATGGACCCTGTGCCCTATTCTAGAAGGGCAGGGTCCCGCATCTAAGTCCTGTGCTTTGCAACATACAGCCAGGTACACCCGAACAGAGGAGTACCTGGGAAATGGCCGCCGCAGTGCCGCAAGAACGAGTGTCCCCATGCCTGAACCCAGCGGAGCCCTGCAGGGCAAAGGCCCCCCACCCACTGCTAGTGCCACCATGTGCCCCAACACCAATCCCATGTCCCTTAGACTGGTGTACCAGCAGTATACAGTACATGCAGTCTGATGTTTATTTCGTGGCACCTGGTAGTCTAGTGTCCCCACACCCAGCTGTGCCAGTCCACCCATCACCCCCACCCGTCCCCAGTTGGCGACTGGCAAAGCCCACCTCTCATCTCCATGGCCAGCTGCCGACTGCGTTCAGTAGGAGCACTTACTGAATAGACACATTCAGAAATCAATTTCTGAGCACGTCTATACAGTGAGCGCTGCTACTGAACTCAGTCAGTGGCTGGCCTTGGAGGTGAGAGATGGGCTGTGCCAGTCACCAGCTGGGGACAGGTGGGGGGTGCTGGGTGGACTGGCACAGCTGGGTGGGGGGCCACTAGACTACCAGTGATGGTCTGGGGATGGACAGCAATTGCAGAAGTGTCTCGGGTCTGGGCATGGGTGGGGGGTTACAGCACTGCCCTGTGGGGCATTTCATGGTGGGGGGTTCAGCGGCATGGGGTGTGTGGGCAGCCCTGCGGGACATTCACTGTTCGGGGATTCGGAAGCAGGGGGTGTGGGCAGTCCTGAGGGCACCTACAGGGGTATGCTGGGCAAGGGGGGAGGGCCCATGTGGATTGCCTGCTGGGCTGCTAGCAGGTTTACAGAACCTCCATGGGTGTACATAAGCTACACCAGCTAAATGCTGGTGTAACTTACATTGCTGGTTCTCCTCTGGGGGCTCTTGTACAATCCTGACATTGGGGAGTTTGTTGCTGCCCTTCTGGAATGGGGCACAACTGCTGCTGTAAATCCCCTAGCACCATGTTGCAGGGGGTTTATGGCGCAACTGCTGGCGTAACAGCTCTTTGGTGCAAGTGACCTGTGACATGTCACAGGCCACATTGTAGAATCATACATATCACAACTGCTGGTGTAAGTTGCTACTTGTGCCATTCTATTTGATGCAAGTGCTGTTACACCAGGCGTAATGTTTCTAGATTCGGGGCCAAAATGTTTAAATCTATTTAAATTAAAGTACTGCCGCTCATGCGCGGCTATAATCCCTTTGGTTAGTTTTCACAGATGTTACAAATAATGTTTAATGCCTCTGGTACTGAGTTGTAGTTTTGAGGTAATCCTCTGAAACTACAGCTCCTCTTCTTGCTTCCTGGAGGGTGGCAGGGCTCAACAACACATACACGAGTGAGGCTTAAATGACAGGAGTGCTATTAGTCAATTTCATACAGCTCTTAGCAAGCTTCCTGGAGCAGCAAACACCACTGCTACCAGAAAAATAGATTAGATAGATAGATAGATACGGTCTTTAGATAGATAGATAGATAGATAGACAGACAGACAGACAAACAGACAGATAGATACTGTCTGAAGATAGATACATAGATAGATGATAGACAGACAGACAGACACATAGATAGATGATAGACAGACAGATAGATAGATAGATAGATAGATAGATAGATATACGGTCTGTAGATAGATAGAAAGATAGATAGATAGACAGATAGACAGACAGACAGATACTGTCTGTAGATAGATAGATAGATACATAGATAGATGATAGACAGACAGATAGCTAGATAGACAGATAGATAGATATACGATATGTAGATAGACAGACAGACAGATAGACAGACAGATACTGTCTGTAGATAGATACATAGATATATGATAGACAGATAGATAGATAGATAGATAGATAGATAGATAGATGGTCTGTAGATAGATAGACAGACAGATAGATACTGTCTGTAGACAGATACATAGATAGATGATAGATAGATAGATAGATAGATAGATAGATAGATAGATAAGATACTGTCTGTAGATAGATATATATAGATACTGTCCATAGATAGATAGATAGACATAGCTAGATAGAAAGATAGATATATACTGTCTGTTGATAGATAGACAGACAGATGGATAGATAGATAGATACTGTCTGTAGATAGATAGATACATAGATAGATAGACAGACAGACAGACAGATGGACAGATACTGTAGATAAAGAGATAGTATAGATAGATCAAAAGAATGAGAATGAACGAAAGAAAGAAAGAAAGAAAGAAAGAAAGAAAGAAAGAAAGAAAGAAAGAAAGAAAGATACTGCAGATGGACAGACAGATAGATACTGTTGATTGATACCATTATAGTAGATAAATGGCTAGAGAGAGAGAGAGAGACAGATATAGACAGACAGACAGATACTGTCTGTAGATAGATGTGAGATAGATAGACAGATACTGCAGTCTGTAGGTAGATGACAGATCTGTAGATAGATGATAGATGATAGATAGACAGACAGACATATACTGCAGACAGATAGATAGCCAGATACGGTCTGTAGATAGATAGATACATAGATAGATAGACAGACAGACATATATATACTGTAGATAAAGAGAGAGAGAGAGAGAGATAGTATAGATAGATAGACAGATAGATATATAGATAGATAGACACTGTCTGTAGATAGATAGATAGATAGATAGATAGATAGATAGATAGATAGCTAGATAGATAGGTACTGTCTGTAGATAGATAGATACTGTCTGTAGATAGCTAGCTAGCTAGCTAGATAGATAGATAGATACTGTCTGTAGATAGATAGATACTGTCTACATATAGATAGACAGATAGATAGACAGACAGACAGACGGATGGATAGATACTGTCTGTAGATCGATAGATAGATAGACAGATGATAGATACTGTAGATAAAGAGACAGAGAGATAGTATAGAAAGAAAGAAAGAAAGAAAGAAAGAAAGAAAGAAAGAAAGATACTGTAGTTGGACAGACAGATAGATACTGTCGATGGATATTATTGATAGTCGATAAATGGCTAGAGAGAGAGATAGAGATAGACATACAGACAGATACTGTCTGTAGATAGATGCGAGATAGATAGATACTACAGTCTGTAGATAGATGACAGATCTGTAGATAGATGATAAATAGATAGACAGACAGGCATAAACTGTTGATGGATGGATAGATAGATAGATAGATAGATAGATAGATACTGTCTGTAGATATATAGATGGATAGATAGATTGACAGATACTATAGACAGACAGATGGATAGATACTGTAGATAAACAGACAGAGATGAGAAAGAAAGAAAGAAAGAAAGAAAGAAAGAAAGAAAGATATGTACTGTATATAGATAGATACAGCAGATAGATAGATAGATATTGTCTGTAGATAGCTAGATAGCTAAATAGATAGATAGATACTGTCTGTAGATAGATAGATAGATAGATTGATAGACAGACAGACAGACATACATTCAGGCAGCCAGACAGATGGATAGATACTGTCTGTAGGTAGATCGATAGATAGACAGACAGATGGATAGATACTGTAGATAAAGAGACAGAGGTGTAGTATAACTAGATCAAAAGAAAGAAAGAAAGAAAGAAAGATACTGTAGATGGACAGACAGATAGATACTGTTGATGGATACCATTGATAGTGGATACATGGCTAGAAAGATAGAGATAGACATACAGACAGATACTGTCTCTAGATAGATATGAGCTAGATAGATACTACAGTCTGTAAATAGATGACAGATCTGTAGATAGATGATAGATAGACAGACAGACATATACTGTTGATGGATGGATAGATAGATAGATAGATAGATACTGTCTGTAGATATATAGATGGATAGATAGATTGACAGACACTATAGACAGACAGATGGATAGATACTGTAGATAGACAGAGATGAGAAAGAAAAGAAAGAAAGAAAGAAAGAAAGAAAGAAAGAAAGAAAGAAAGATATTGTAGATAGATAGATAGATACTGTATATAGATAGAGATAGATACTGCAGATAGATAGATAGATAGATAGATAGATAGATAGATAGATAGATAGATACTGCCTGTAGATAGATAGATAGATAGATAGATAGATAGATAGATAGATAGATTGACAGACACTATAGACATACAGATGGATAGATACTGTAGATAGACAGAGATGAGAAAGAAAGAAAAAAGGAAAGAAAGAAAGAAAGAAAGAAAGAAAGAAAGAAAGAAGGAAAGATATTGTAGATTGACAGATAGATCTGTATATAGATAGATAGAGATAGATACTGCATATAGACAGATAGATAGATAGTTAGATAGACAGATACTGGGCCAGATTCTCAAAGCTTCCTGGGCAGTGCAAGGGGCTTGCGTCCCAATGACTTATACAAGGTGATTCTTGCATCAAAGGATGCCCTGTTTTCTGATGCAGTCCCTGCACCATTTTGGTTGCCCTTCTCAGGACTGCCTCGACCCGGTTAATGTCCTTGTGATGTGGGGCCTCCAGTACTACACACAGTAATCCAGATGGGGCCTAACTAGTGTCTTGTAAAGAGGGATTATTACCTCCCTCTTCCGACTTGTGATACCCCTACTAATACACCCCAACATCCCCCTAGCCTTACCTACTGCTTTAGTGGTCTGCTTGGATGATTTGAGGTCATCAGTGATGATGATGCCCAAGTCTCTTTCTTCCCTTGTGACTGCCAGCAACTCTCCTCCCAGCCTATAGGTGGCTTCTAGGTTTCTCTTCCCTATGTGCATGATCTTGCACTTCTTTGTATTAAACCCCAGTTGCCACTCTTCCTACCATTTTGCTAGTTTATCCAGATCTCTTCTCATTTTGCCCACCCTATCTGTATCATCTACTCTGTTGCAGATCTTGGTGTCATCTGCAAACAGACAAACTTTACCCTTCAATCCATCTGCAATGTCACTGATGAAGATATTGAAGAGGACTGGCCCCAGGACTGATCCCTGAGGTACCCCACTTGTGACTTGCATCTCTTCTGACAGTATACCATTTACCACAACTCTCTGATTTCTGCCTGTCAACCAGTTTGCCACCCAGCTGACCAACTTCTGACCCACCCCGAGCCTACCCAGCTTATTAATCAATCTTCTATGTGGAACAGTATCGAAAGCTTTGCTGACGTCAAGGTAGGCAACATCAACTGCTCCCCCTTGGTCCACCACTCTGGTTACCCAGTCAAAGAAATCTATGAGATTAGTTTGACAAGATCTTCCTTTTGTAAACCCATGCTGTCTTGGATCCTGTGCTCCTATGGATTCCAGGTGTTACACTAGCCTTTCCTTAAGGAGTGCCTCCATAATCTTGCCCACTACTGGGGTAAGACTGAATGGTCTGTAGTCCCCTGCCTCCTCCTTGCTACCACTCTTGTGGAGCAGGATCACATGAGCCCTTCTGCAGTCTTTTGGGACCTCTTCTGTGCTCAGAGACTCACTAAACAGTTCTGATAATGGCTCTGCTAGTTCCACCCTTAGCTCCTTCAGCACCAGCTTAATCTGGTTGAAGGTCAGTTGGCATTCATCTGTATCCTCCTCCCCTGGGTCTTGCCTGAAAATAGGCAGGATTTGCCTAGTGCACTTACCCGGTAAACAAAAACTAAATAAATAAATAAATAAGTATGCCATCAGGTCCCATTGCCTTGTCCATCTGAGCTTATCGAGCTCTTGTAGGACCCTTTCTTTTGTGAAGGTGTCTAGTGCACACCTCCCCGTGTCCAAGGTGCTGAGCTGTGGGCCCTGCCCTACCTTTTCTTCTGTAAATACTGAGCAGAAGTATCTATTTAGGATAGATGCTTTTACATGGTCCTCCTCCTCCTCTCACGCCCCCTTATCTCCTTTGATCTTGGCAATACCCCCTCTGGACTTTCTCCTTCCACTAACGTATCTATAGAAAGTCTTGTCACCTTCTTTTACTGTTTGTGCTAGTGTTTCCATGGTTTGGGACTTTGCCTGCCTTACTGCCTTCCCTGCTTCCCTTAGGGAAGTTTGGTATGCCTCCCTATCTTCATCCTGCTGCATTCCCTTATATTTCCTGGAGGCCAGCCTTTTGGCTCTGACCTTTTCAGCTACTGTTTTTGAGAACCAAAGTGGTTTCCTTCTTCTTTTGCACTTCCTTTTCTCTCTAACACAATGGGATGTTGCTTCAAGTACTGCATCCGTAATGCTTGCCCACTTTGTCTGTATCCCCTCACCTGTATTTCTTTTTGCCAGGGCTAGCTTAACTCTGTTGGCCATCTTATCAAAGTCAGCTCCTCTGAAGTCCCATAGTTTTGCCTTGGAATGGGATGATTTAGTTATATTGGCCAAATTGAACCATATCATGTGATGGTCACTGGCCCCCAGGTGACCTTCTACCTGGAGATCTGTTATCCTTTCCCTGTTAGTCAGTACTAGATCTAGGATAGCTCTGTCTCTTGTGGGTTGTTGTACCAGTTGTTTGCATACCTCTCAACTGTCCCTGATTTTCAGGGATGTCCCTGATTTGGCCTCAAAATTTTCCTCTGTCCCTCATAAAATTTTTGTTTTTGTGACAGAACAGTGGGGATTAATAACACAAAATAATGTCAAACATTACAGTTACAGACTTGTTGATCTTCAGAAAATGCATCTTAACACAAATTCCTTTATTCTATCAGTTTTCTGAGTTAATAGTACCAGTTTTTAAGATATGTCCCTGATTTGGGGTCTTTGTCCCTGATTTTTTTAAGCCTTGTCCCTGATTCATGAGGCAAGAGGTTGAGAGGTATGGTTGTTTGAGTCCCTTCCCTTGCACGGAATCCACCATGTTTCCAGTTCTGGCAGATGTTCCTCCTGGTAATGATCAATCTGTATCTGGCATGTTGAAGTCTCCTATTATCTGAACCTCTCCTTTAGCTGTTATGTTTTGTATATCTTCTAACAGTAATGTATCTATGTCCTCCCCCTGGTCTGGAGGCCTGTAGACAACCCCAGTTTGTATGGCTTTCTCATTTCCTGTTTCAAGGGTGATCCATAGTTCTTCTTGCTCCTTATGGGTATTCTGAATTTCTGTAGCTTTGATATTTTCATTGACATACTGGGCCACTCCACCCCCACCTCCCTTTTTGCACCTTGGTCTCTTCTGAACAGTACATAGCCAGGTACTGAAGTCTCCCAAGTGTGGTACTGGTAAACCACATCTCACTAATTGCTACTATGTCCAATTTAGCCTCTGTCATTATTGTCTGCAGGTCTGGGATCTTGTTTCCCAGACTGAGAGCATTTGTGTACATGATTTTCCATTGGCCAGATTTTGGTGTGTTAGTTGTTGGGTGTAGTCAGGCATTTCCCCTGTGCGTCGTATGGGGAGCTGGACCTTTTTCCTTACCTGGTGATTCAAATGAACTACAAACATGCTGAACTCCTGTTTGACCACTAGCTGAGGGGGGGGAGGGGTGTTCTTCCCATTCAACATATGGGGTGCTGCACCCCTCTCTCCATTTGCTAGTTGGAATATTCTGCAGACATCAAACTTCTGACCCAATGCACTGACTCCCTCCTTAATCAGATGCAGTCCATCAGATTTAAAGAACTTTAGCTCCCAGAACTGTTGCCAGTTCCCTACAAATCTGTGTCCTTTTTCCTGGCACCAGCCCTTGAGCCACATGTTTAGCTCCCCTATCTCCTCTTCTCTGACCTTCCGTCCATCTGCCCCCCTCTTTTAGACTGGTAGGATCTCAGAGAAGGAGATGCCAGATGAAATGGATGATAGTTTGTCACCCAGCCTGGTCAGGTGTTCCTTGGTCTCCACAACTGACCAGCTGGCGAGATCGTTAGTCTCTATGTGTACCAGGATGTCAATGTTTTCTCCTGCTTTCTGAACAATTTTAGCAATGCGGTCAGTGTCTCTCCATGCTGATGTACCTGGGAGACATCTGACCATTACCCCTAGCTGGAGATAGGTATCAATTCCCTGAATCATGGAGTCTTCTATGATCAGAAGTTTGTTGGATTTACTTTTTGCTTTTTTATTTTGGTTCCTGTTTTGGGTGAGTTTTGTTGTGCTAGCTCCTGTGCTGCAGTGTCCTGCTCTGCAGTCTCCTCTGCCCCTTTGTTTGATTTCAGAGTTGTGGAAGTCCTACTCCAGTGGGACTTCAACAACATTCTGCAGTGGTTCCAATCCAACCAACTCAGAGTCAACACTAAAGAAATGGTATCCATGACCTTTGGGACCAGTAAGAAACTGATCAGACTCACTGCCCCTTCCCCTCCCCTCCCATGTTCACTATTCTGGATGGCATGCCTCTCAAAGCAGTTCAGTCCTTCAGGTGCCTTGGACTGTGGCTAGACAGTAAGCTAAACTTCTCAGACCTACATTGATGCCATCTATGCAAAGCGAAACTCGGTCCCAGGCTCGGTACCCTGTACCACAACAAAGACTGCTTATCTCTGCATGTCTGCAGGGAGCTTGTTACCAAAATGGTGCTCCCTGTCTGTGACTGCATGGATGTGGTCTATGGCACCTTCCCTTCAACTTCCCTCTAGAGACTGCGCACCCTCTGCAACTCCTTCTGCCATGCCCACAACTGTTCATTGTATTCCTTTAGTACTTTGGTAAATGAGGAGTAGAAGTGCACCAGAGGTGCTTCGAGTCTACTCCCCACTAGACAGTGGCGGTCCATTTGTTTTCCCAGGTATCCACAAGAGAATCCAAATGCTTCCTAAAGCAGTCTAAATTCGGAGCTTGAATTATGTAATGGGGCAAGTTGTTCCAGTGATTGACTGTTCTGAGTAAAAAATAAAACCCTTTTTTTCTGTTTTAAACAATTTACCCCATACCTATTTGGTATGGTTTCTAAAGCTGAATGGTAATTCTTTAAATTCCAGTCCCATATCTGACATTAATTAATTGTTTTTTGTTACATTAAAGACTAAAATAAAATCGTATTCATCCTCACACTGCCCACTCATCACCAAGCTCACTGTACCTCCTTCATATTCAAATACTAGTTTGGCTTACTTCCCTCATACCTCTCCTCCCTCCTCTCCCAACTCAGCCCTGCCTTCTGTTCCCTCCATTCCAGGAATCATCACACTCTTGCCACGCCTCATCCCTGTGCCTCTGTTGGACAATCTACCTTCCCCTATCGACTTCCCTCACCCTAGAACCAACTCTCTCCCTCCCTCTACCACTCCACTTCCACGACTCCCTCAGGTACCAGCTGAAACGTCATCTTTTCCCCACCTTTTCCCGTTATCTTTCCTCCTGATAACTACACAGCCATGCCTTAACCATCGGGGCAAGCAGGTGACAGGGTCACAGCTGCTGCCATGGGTTAACTTCCTAGAACTGCAGTTTTCTCCTTCCTTTACGAAGTTGGGCAATAACTCTCTCCTCAGGTCGATCGCCTGTTGTCAGTATTGTTCTTATTCACCAAGTATTGCTGCCATTTCGGAATATGCACTCGCTAGGACCAACATAGATGTTACAAAAAGAACTAAGTGCCTAAGCTTTCAGACCAACCAAGTCCTTCCTCGGAAGCTTAAGGTTCCGAGGAAGGACTTGGTTGGTCCGAAAGCTTAGTCACTTTGTTCTTTTTGTAACATCTACGTTGGTCCAATAAAAGGTATCATACCATTTGCTTCTGGATCTGTTCTTACAATGACTAATACGGCAACTAGACTAAATCTTACTGAGCTGAGCCATTTGTTCTCTGTGCATACAATTCTTGTATTTATTCTAATGTTGTACTTGTTTTTTTACTGAGTGTTGTTCAGATGTTTTGCTACTATGTATTGTGTTTCTGTTCTTCCCTTGCTCCCCTCCCCTGGGTCGCACCTGGAAATGAGCCTTGCCTCAGTGTGCCTTTCCCGGTTACCAATATACAAACAAATGAAACAGACAGAAAGACAGACACATAGAGATACTATAGATAGACTAATAGATTAACAGATAGATGGATAGATAGATAGATAGACAGACAGACAGACAGACAGATAGACAGACAGACAGAACAAACTCAGGACTGACCTCCGATTTTTCTATTCCTACATGTGACAGGTACCCATTTGGCGCCAGTCTCATTGTGATCTGACATTTTGGGTCTGGTTACATCCAACTTATCTGCTGCCAGCTGTCACAAAGGAGTGCAAAATGAGTGGCTATTGGACAACTGGGTGCAAGCATATGCACATCAGACAAACACAATGTGCTGGCAGCATCTAAGACCACAGGTGCAATTGTGTCCCTGGGCATTACTTCCATACTGGAAAATCAGGCCCTGTGTTCTTACATAGCTTGTGATTCTTTTCTTAACGCTAGTCTTTCTATTTTTATATATTCATATTTCCACTTGAAATCATTACTCATTCCTGTCATCTTCTCGCACTGACATCCAAATGACAGCTAGCTATTTATTTAGCAAGGCCTGAAATTTTATTAGGTTATTTGTTTTTGTCTTCTAACAAAGTGATTTGTCCTCAGCCAGAGCTCTGCTACTAATTAATTAGTTGGTTAATTAAGGATTAATCATTTAGTGTGGCTGTCCAAGTGTAAATTAGAAGACAGATTTTAGTTGGCGTGAAATAAATTTGAAAATTACCCAGTGACATTTATCAATACACTGAAACAAAATAGTAAAGAATTCACCACAGACTGATGGAAAATCATTTGGCTGACAGTTGGGTTTAAAACGTATGACTAAACAATTTTATTTCAAAGGAAAGATGCATCAAGGAAAGTGCATGGAAAATTACGGCTTGCCATTCAAACATGACAACTGTTGTTTGTGAAAAAGCCAGCTGTGAACAGTAGCACCACCTAGAGGAGATATCAGATGCTGCAACATACAGAATAATGTATGGACAACCATGCACAATAAGGCTGTTTCCATTCAGGAGTGAGATGATATCACAGACCTTGAGAGCGCAACTCAAAATGTCTCTATAATTGAATCTCAGCCTGAGGTGGAAAAATCAGTCTTGCTGTGTATGCTTACCCCGACATTATTTTATATAGTATGTGTCCATTTTAATTAATTTACCTTCTTTCTAACTCTGTAAGGAACTGTGGTCAAATAAATGGAAAACCAAGCAAACAACAGGATGGGATTAAAAACCATGTAATGTGATTGAAGTATGAGTTGACAACATCTCTAGTATTGTCATTTACATTTTAACAAGCAGCTCACGCCAGGTGTTTTCTGTCTTGCTGATACATTCATTACATCGAATTTATAGTAAAGGTCAGCATGAGGAATCGTAACAGACACAAGATCCTAAGCTGTTGTACCACAGTAGTGACATAACTACTGTGCTACAACAGCATTCTGACATCACTGCTGTGGTTCAGCAGTATTCTGATATCACTACTGTGGTACAACAGCATTCTGACATCACAACTCTAGTACAACAGCATTCTGACATCACTGCTATGGTACAACAGCATTCTGACATCATAATTCTAGTACAACAATATTCTGACATCTCTACTGTGGTGCAGTAGCATTCTGACATCACTGCTGTGGTACAGCAGCATTCTGACATCTCTACTGTGGTACAACAGTATTCTGACATCACTACTGTGGCACAACAGCATTCTGACATCACTGCTGTGGCACAACAGCATTCTGACATCTCTACTGTGGTACAACAGTATTCTGACACCTCTACTGTGGTACAACAGCATTCTGACATCACTGCTGTGGTACAACAGCATTCTGTTATCTCTACTGTGGTACAATAGCATTCTGACATCTCTACTGTGGTGCAACAGCATTCTGACATCACTACAGTGGTACGACAGCATTCTGACATCTGTACTGTGGCATAACAGTATTTTGACATCACTGCTATGGTACAACAGCATTCTGACATCACTACTGCAGTACATCAGCATTCTGATATCACTGCTGTGGTACAGCAGTATTCTGACATCTTTACCGTGGTACAACAGGATTTTGACATCGCTGCAGTGGTACAACAGCATTCTAACATCAGCATTCTGACATCACTACTGTGGTACAGTAGCATGCTGACATCACTGCTGTGGTACAATAGCATTCTGACATCACTGCAGTGGTACAACAGCATTCTGACATCAGCATTCTAACATCACTACTGAGGTACAGTGGCATGCTGACATCACTGCTGTGGTACAACAGCATTCTGACATCACTACTCTAGTACAGCAGTACTCTGGCATTTCTACTGTGGTATAACAGTATTCTGACATTACTACTGTGGTACACCAGCATTCTGACATCACTGCTGTGGTACAAGAGCATTCTGACATCTCTACTGTGGTACAACAGTATTCTGAAATCACTGCAGTGGGTACGACAGCATTCTGACATCACTACTGTGGTAGAAAAGCATTCAGTCATCACTAGTGTGGTACAGCAGCATTCTGACATCACTGCTGTGATACAGCAGCATTCTGACATCACGACTGTGGAGCAACAACATTCCAACATCACTACTAGGGTACAATAGCATTTTGACATCACTACTGTAGTACAGCAGCATCCTAACATCGCTACTGCAGTACAAAAGTATTCTGACATCACTACTGTGGTTCAGCAGTATTCTGATATCACTACTGTGGTATATCGGCATTCTGACATCCCTGCTGTGGTGCAACAGCATTCTGACATCACTACTCTAGTACAACAACATTCTGGCATCACTATTGTGGTACAGCAGCATTTTGACATTATTACTGTGGTACAACAGCATTCCAACATCACTGCTGTGGTACAACAGAATTCTGACATCACAACAGTGGTACAACAGCAGTCTGATATGATATTACTGCTTTGGAAGTACAGCATTTTAACATCACTGCTGTGGTACAACAGCACTGTGATGTCACTACTGCAGAACAACAGCATTCTGACATAACTACTATGGTACAACAGCATTCTGACATCACTACTGTGGCACAACAGCAGTCTGACATCACTACCGTGATACACCAGAATTATAACATCAGTGGTGCAACAACATTCTGACATCACTACTGTGGTACAACAGCATTCTGACATCACTACTGTGATACACCAGAATTCTAATATCACTGGTACAACAGCATTTGAACATAACTCTAACAACAGTATTCTGACATCACCACTGAAGTACAACAGCATTCTGGCATCCCTACTATGGTGCGACAGCATTCTGACATCACTATTCTAGCACAACAGACAGCACAACTGGGTACAACAGCATTCAGTCATCACTACTGTGGTACAACAGCATCTGGAGGTGTATGGATTTCCATTCATACCAACACTGAAGTAGATATTAAAACACAGTACTACAATGTTACGGAGTAGTAATATCGACACTCTTTAGTGGTAAGAGGCTGAAAGTAATGAAAAGTTAAAAAGCAAAAAGTATCTGACTCACTTCCCTGCTAGGGGAATCTGCCTTTAGATAAATGGTTAGAGCTGCTGTGTTCAGGATGCAAGGTCCGATGTTTAATTCCTAGTGCAGGCTGGACTTCTTTCTGCCCAACAGAAGGGAAAACCATAACAACAGCTGTTAACTGCAGCCATTAATATTAGCTAAGTGACACATGACTGGTACCTGTTACATAGCAGCCATTAACTGCAGCCTATAATATTAGCCAAGTGACAGATGACTGGTACCTGTTACACTACAGCCGCTAACTGCAGCCTGTAATATTAGCCAAGTGATACATGACTGGTTACACAACAGCCATTAACTGCAGCCTGCAATATTAGGAAAAAGACACATGGCTGTGATGTGTTACACAACAGACATTACCTGCAGCCTGTAATATTAGCCATGTGACACATGACTGGTGCCAGTTACACAACAGCCATTAACTACAACCTGTAATATTAGTCAAGTGACACATGCCTGCTACCTGTTACACAACAGCTGTTAACTGCAGCGTTTAATATTAGGCAAGTAACAAACAAATGGTACCTGTTACACAACAGCCATTAACATCAGCCTGTAATATTAGACAAGTGACACATGGCTGGTACCTGTTACACAACAGCCATTAAATGCAGCAGTTAATATTAGCCAAGTGACACGTGACTGGTACCTATTACACAACAGTCGTTAACTTCAGCCTGTAATATAAGTCAAGTGACACATGACTGGTACCTGTTACACAACAGCCATTAACCAAAGCCTATAATATTAGTCAAGTGACATATGACTGGTACCTGTTACATGACAGCCATTAACTGCAGCAGTTAATATTAGCCAAGTGACACGTGGCTGATACCTGTTACACAACAGGCATTAACTGCAGCCTGTAATATTAGCCAAGTGACATATGACTGGTACCTGTTACATGGCAGCCATTAACTGCAGCAGTTAATATTAACCAAGTTACACATGACTGATACCTGTTACACAACAGTCATTAACCATAGCCTGTAATATTAGCCAAGTGACACCTGACAGGTACCTCTTACACAACAGCCATTATCTGCAACCTGTAATATTAGCCAAGTGACACCTGACTGGTAGCTGTTGCACAACAGCCGCTAACTGCAGCCTGCAATATTAGCCAAGTGACACATGACTAGTACCTGTTACACAACAGTCATTAACTGCAGCCTGCAATATTAGCCAAGTGACACATGACTGGTACCTGTTACACAACAGCCATTAACTACAGCAGTTAATATTTGCCAAGTGACACATGACTGGTACCTGTTACACAACAGCCATTAACTACAGCAGTTAATATTAGCCAAGTGACACATGACTGGCACCTGTTACACAACAGTCATTAACCATAGCCTGTAATATTAGTCAAGTGACACCTGACTGGTACCTCTTACACAACAGCCATTACCTGCAACCTGTAATATTAGCCAAGTGACACCTGACTGGTAGCTGTTACACAACAGTCATTAACTGCAGCCTGCAATATTAGCCAAGTGACACCTGACTGGTAGCTGTTACACAACAGCCATTAACTGCAGCCTGCAATATTAGCCAAATGACACATGACTGGTACTTGTTACACAACAGCCATTAACTGCAGCAGTTAATATTAGCCAAGTGACACGTGACTGGTACCTGTTACACAACAGCTGTTAACCACAGCCTGTAATATTAGTCAAGTGACACATGACTGGTACCTGTTATGTGGCAGCCAATAACTGCAGCAGTTAATATTAGCCAAGTTACACATGACTAGTACCTGTTACACAACAGTCGTTAACCATAGCCTGTAATATTAGCCAAGTGACACCTGACTGGTATCTTTTACACAACAGTCATTATCTGCAACCTGTACTATTAGCCAAGTGACACATGACTGGCACCTGTTACACAACAGCTGTTAACTGCAGCCTGTAATCGTAACCAAGTGACACATGACTGGTACCTGTTACACACCAGCCATTAACTGAAGCCTGTAATATTAACCAAGTGACACATGACTGGTACCTCTTACACAACAGCCATTAACTGCAGCTTGTAATTTTATGCACATGACACATGACTGGTATCTGTTATACAAAAGCCGTTAACTGCAGCTTGTAATATCAGACAAGTGAGACATGACTGGTACGTGTTATACAACAGCCGTGAACCGCAACCTGTAATCTTAGTCAAGTGACACATGACTGGTACCTCTTACACAGCAGCCATTAACTGCAGCCTGTAATATTAGTCAAGTGACAGATGACTGATACCTGTTATACAACAGCGGTATCTAATATCTACCTGACCACATGCAACCCCACATTTTGGAGTCCTGTAACTAGCCGATTGTTGAGAATATGTACTGTGGTGGGGAATACTGTCATTACAGTACCTATCACACTGGGCTGTATATTATCTGTACTGTGAGTTATTATTTAAAGCAATCAATCCAGAGAGTATAGTTAAACAAGAAACAGGATTGCAGCATGTTTCAATTGTTATGACATCACAGTTCATTCCATGACAACAGACTGTTATGTCATCAACAGCAACGGTACGGACACTGGCTAAAAATCAGATGACTTCAAACACAAAATACCTACTTTTTCAATGACCAAGAAAGCATTAGATTTAAAAATAAAAATTGCAAACATGACAGCATCTAAGCTTTTTCTTTCAGTAGAAACTTGGAGAGTGGTTTTCAGTTGACTAAGCTGGCACCACGATTGGGACCCCAATAAACCATGCTTAAAGAGCCCCTGACACCATATGTATAAATTAGAAAAATATGAGATTTAGACACAATTCAGTTTATATTTAATTTATGCTTTCCCATTCTCTGCCACTTTTTTTTATTATTGAGAACAGTTGCAGGACACCAAGATCACAGTTTCCTGGGTTTCATTTGCATTGGTTGCCCGTCTACACATCCCATCATCCTGTTTATGGCATCATAATTATAGCCACAGCAACATACTGTGATGTAATAAATAGAATTGTGACTGCAGTCCTTGTGGTGGTGGGCCAAGCGGTCCTTATCTGCCGTCAAAGTCTATGTTTCTATGTTTGCAGGTGTAGACATGCAGCCAGAGCAAATAGGGCAGCACTCCTGTTTCCATGCAAAACCTTATCAATGTGATCATTCTTTTGTAAGGACCTCATTGGAAGACTAGGTTTGCTGGCAAAGGCACCTAGTTTCACCTGAGCTCTTTTCTTCTAGGTATGCTTGTAAGGACAGTGCAAGGAACAACATTATCAGAGCTAGGAAAAAGATTAAGGCTTCTTTTGGCTAGGCAAATTTACTGTGTGTTAATATTTTCTTTTGTGCTCACAGGGTTTGTTATTGTTTTTTGCTAACATTTTGCTGCTTTATTGTTCTCTGATTCAAATTGCTGTTGCAAGGTATACTTTATTCTGCATTATAACAGGGTGTGCCTACAGGTTACTGTTTTGTACTTACAGATCACTGCTGTAATCTTCTCTGATTCAAACTGTTTTTTGCAAGGTATATCTTCTGTTGCTGCTTTATTTTTCTCTGTAGCAAAGTGTTTTTTACAGGGTATCTCTTCTGTGAAATTGTTACAGATGGTGCTTTACAGGTTTTACAGTTTTATCTATCATTAGGCTAAACTTTCAGGGCTACTGCAGTTGTTGTTGGTTGATTGTTTCTGCTCTTACCTCCTTGTTTCTTTCGTCCGTGGTTCTTCTTTTTTGGCAGAGGAAGGGCCCAGCCACCCATCCCCATCCCCAACCACCCCATGCTGCACTCCTTTTATAGAGCACCATAGTCATGACATTTCCTGTAGCAAAGCAGGAAGGGGAGGATCAGAGGGATATCCCCACAGTGACCTCACTTACAGGGGCACAAGTAATTTAACTTGTTATAGCAAGTTATGCAAAAACAAACAAACAAACAAACCCAAAAAAAAATAATCAAACTTTTGCTTTCATTTTCCTCCTTCTAATTACTCTGATCAGGTTATAAACTCAGCAACTCAGCTGGAATGGATATTATTAACTGCAGGCACTGCAGGACACTTTTCAAAAGGGCAGTTACACAGGATTTAGGATGCTGTCCTACATGTTGGACCATTAGAGAGCTAAGGGCTCAGCTCCAGGCAGCATGGGCAGAGATTGCATGCCTCAAATTGCATATTCAGGATGAAATATATTACAAGAACCACCCGCTATTTCCCTAATATCCAACTGAAACAACTCGACCACAAAGGGTAGCTGGTCTGGGAGGTTGGCAGGTGGTTAGGAGGGGCAAATCAGGTGCCCCATCACTTAATACTCTCCAACGCATCACCTCCACCAACCATATAAAAACTACAAACAGGTATCTGCCTCTATCTCCGAAATCAAACAAAGGGGCAGAGGACACTGCAGAGCAGGACACTGCAGCACAGGAGCTAGCACTACAAAACTCGCCCAAAACAGGAACTAAAACAAAAAAAGGAAAAAGGAAATCCAAAACACTTCTGATCATAGGAGACTCCATGATTCGGGGAGTTGATATCTACCTCTGGCCGGGGGAAATGGTCAGCTGTCTCCCAGGTACATCAGTGTGGAGAGACACTGGCTGCATTGCTAAAATCATGCAGGAAGCAGGAGAAAACATCAATGTCCTGGTCCACATAGGGACTAACAATCTCACCAGCCAGTCAGTTGTGGAGACCAAGGAACACCTGACCAGGCTGGGAGACAAACTGTCATCTATTTTGTCTGGCATCTCCTTCTCTGAGATCCTGCCAGTCTGAGAGAGGGGGCAGACAGGTGGAAGGTCAGAGAAGGGGAGATAGGGGAGCTAAACATGTGGCTCAAGGGCTGGTGCCAGGAAAAAGGACACAAATTTGTAGATAACTGGCAACAGTTTTGGGAGTGAAAGTTCTTTAAATTTGATGGACTGCATCTGACTAAGGAGGGAGTCAGCGCATTGGGGAAGACGTTTGACGTCTTTGCAGAATATTTAAACTAGCAAATGGGGAGAGGGGTGCAGCACCCGATACATTGAACGGGAAGAACACTCCTCCCCATCAGCTAGTGATCAAACACGAGTTCAGCATGTTTGCAGTTCATTTGCATCACCAGGTAACGAAAAAGGTCCGGCTCCCCCTACGATGCACAGGGGAAACGCTGGACTTCCCCCAACAACTAATGCACAGAAATCTGGAAAATAGAAAATCATGTACACAAATGTCCGCAGTCTGGGAAACAAGATCCCAGACCTGCAGGCAACAATGACAGAGGCTAAACTGGACATAGTAGCCATTAACGAGACATGGTTCACTAGTAACTACACTTGGGAGACTTCAGTGCCTGGCTATGTACTGTTCAGAAGAGACTGAGGTGCAAAAGGGGGGAGTGGCCCTTTATGTCAATGAAAATATTAAAGCTACAGAAATTCAGAATACAAAAAAGGAACCAGAAGAAGTGTGGGTCACCTTGGAAACAGGAAAAGGGATAGCCACGTGAACTGGGGTTGTCTACAGACCTTCAGACCAGGGGTAGGACATAGACACATTACTGTTAGAAGATATACAAAACATGACAGCTAAAGGGGCGGTCCTGATAATGGGAGACTTCAACATGCCGGATACAGATTGATCATTACCAGCAGGAACATCCACCAGAACTAAAAACATAGTGGATTCCCTGCAGGTGAGGGCCTCAAACAACTTGTACAACAACCCACAAGAGACAGTGCTATCCTAGATCTAGTACTGACTAATAGGGAAAGGATCACAGATCTCCAGGTAGAAGGTCACCTGGGGGCAAGTGACCATCACATGGTATGGCTCAATTTGGCCACTAGAACTAAATCATCCCATTCCAAGGCAAATATATGTGACTTCAGAGGAACTGACTTTGATAAAATGGTCAACAGAGTTAAGCTAGCCCTGGCAAAATGAAATACAGGTGAGGGGGTACTGGAAAAGTGGGCAAGCACTAAGGATGCAATACTTGAAGCAAGAAAAGCAAGAGCAAAAGAAGGTGGAAACCTCTTTGGTTCTCAAAAACAGTAGCAGAAAAGGCCAGAGCCAAAAGGCTGGCCTTCAGGAAATATAAGGGAACACAGTAGGATGCAGATCGGGAGGCATACCAAACTTCCCTAAGGGAAGCAGGGAAGGCAGTAAGACAGGCAAAGGCCCAACCAACAAAACACTAGCACGAACAGTAAAAGAAGCGGACAAGACTTTCTATAGATACATTAGTGAATGGAGAAAGTCCAGAGGGGGTATTGCTAAAATCAAAGGGATAAGGGGTAGTGTGTGGAGGAGTACCAAGGAAAAGCACCTATCCTAAATAAATACTCCTGCCCAGTATTTACTGAGGAGAAGGTAGGGCAGGGCCAACTGTTCAGCACCATGGACACAGGGGGGAGTGAGGTGTGCACAAGTCCCTTCACAAAAGAAAGGGTCCTATAAGAGCTCGCTAAGTTCAGGGTGGACAAGGCAATAGGACCTGATGGCATACATCCCAGGGCACTAAAGGAGCTAAGGGTGGAACTAGCAGAGCCATTATCAGAACTATTTAGTGAGTCTCTGAGCACAGGAGAGGTCCCAGAAGACTGGAGAAGGGCTCATGTGATACCACTCCACAACAGTGGTAGCAGGGAGGAGGCAGGGAACTACACTCCAGTCACTCTGACTGCAGTAGTGGGTAAAGTTATGGAGGCATTCCTTAAGGAAAGGATAGTGCAACACCTGGAATCTATAGGAGCACAGGATCCAAGACAGCATGGGTTTACAACAGGAAGGTCTTGTCAAACTAATCTTGTAGATTTCTTTGACTGGGTAACCAGAGTGGTGGACCAAGGGGGTGCCTACCTTGACTTCAGCAAAGCTTTCGGTACTGTCCCACATAGAAGATTGATTAATAAGCTGGGTAGACTTGGGGTGGGTCAGAAGTTGGTCAACTGGTTGACAGGCAGAAAACAGAGAGTGGTGATAAATGGTATACAGTCAGAGATATAAGTCACTAGTGGGGTACCATAGGGATCAGTCCTGGGGCCAGTCCTCTTCAATATCTTCATCAGTGACATTGCAGATGGACTAGAGGGTAAAGTTTGTCTGTTTGCAGATGACACTAAGATCTGCAACAGAGTAGATGATCCAGATGGGGTGGGCAGAATGAGAAGAGATCTGGATAAACTGTCAAAATGGTCTGAAGAGTGGCAACTGGGGTTTAACACAAAGAAGTGCAAGATCATGTACATAGGGAAGAGAAACCTTGAAGCCACCTATAGGTTGGGAGGGGAGTTGCTGGCAATCACAAGCGAAGAAAGAGACTTGGGCATCATCATCGCAGATGACCGGAAATCATCCAAGCAGACCACTAAAGCAGTAGGTAAGGCTAGAGGGATATTGGAGTGTATTGGTATAAGTATTTATTTTATTTAGTTTTTGTTAACCGGGTAAGTGCACTAGCCAGCAAGTGACTGTTTTCAGGCACGACCCGGGAGGTAAAATTACAGAACATAACGATACAGTAAGGATAACGAAAATACATGATGCACAGAAATACAGGAAGATACATATGGCAGGATACAATGCATGACAAAGGAAAATACAAGGCAAAATACATTTCAAGGACATTTTCCATTGAGCGACACATAAAGTGCATTGAAGGACCTAGGAAAGGGAGAGGATAGGTAGGGTGAGCCAGAAACAAGATGGAAAATGAAAAAAGGGGGAAGGTGAGGAGGTGAGGAAAGGATAGAGGGAAGGATAGAGGGGCAAGGGGCCAAAACGGGGGGGGGGCTAAAGAAATGGCTAAGAATATAAGGACAGAGAGGCGGTGGCAGGAATAGGGAGGTATTATAAGTCATAAGAGGGAGGTAATAATCCCCCTTTACAAGACGCTGGTTAGGCCCCATCTGGAGTACTGCATGCAGTACTGGAGGCCGCACCTGCACAAGGACATTAATAAAATGGAGGCAGTCCAGAGAAGGGCAACCAAAATGGTGCAGGGACTGCATCAGAAAACATATGAGGACAGACTACTGGAGCTCAGTATGTATACCCTAGACCAAAGGAGGGAGAGAGGTGATATGATCGAAACATTCAAACACCTTAAGGGCATTAACTAGGTGAAAGAACCTAACATGTTTCAATATAAGAAAAAGAGCAGGACAAGAGGACACAGCATGAAATTAGCGGGAGGACGATTAAGGGGGAATGTGAGGAAATTCTTTTTCACAGAAAGGGTAGTGGATGCATGAAATGGCTTACCTCAAGAAGTGGTGGCTATGAATACAGTGCAGGGCTTCAAACAGGCATGGGATAGGCATAAGGGAGCAATACATGAGTATGACTAGATAGGCCGTTGACAGAGTACAGGCCTATGGCACATTCATAAGATAGAAAAAATAGGCAGACTGGATGGGCCTTGTGATCCTTACCTGCCGTCAACTTCTATGTTTCTATGACATGAGCTTGTCTCAAGCAAGTAGCCTATTCACTTGAAATGAATAAAACAATTTTTACTACTTACTACTCACATGCAAATGTCCTTAGTAGTAAAGAAATGAGTAGGACTTACAGAAAAAGTATGAGATATGAGGTGAATTGTGTCTAAATATTACTTTTTTTTCATAACTGGCCCAACGGCATCAGGTACCCTTTAAAGCAGCAGTATTTCTTAGTGGGGAAAAAAATCATCATAATGTTTTTTCATTCAAAATTTGTTGAGCATTTCTATTGTATGCATAAAAACTCAAGTTATTATACTTATCATTCTTAATGTTTGTTACACCCCCCCCCCCCGGTCATAAAATGGTATCTCCATCCAGCACATTTGCAAAGTACCACTGGAATTCTGACCTATTTATATTCTAATCCCATCTATGGTATTGTGCTAACTATAGTGAGTATATCACAAATAAAAAAACGTATCATTATACAGAATGAAACAGTGGTTTGCCAGAATATTACCTAGGAGAAATGTCTTGCTCCTTCTTGCCCTAGGAACAGGTGCGTGTATTTGTTAGGGAAGGCCCACCATGAAAGCCAAATAAACCAAAAGGGGAGAAATACAACCCTACTGAAAGCTCAATGCGTGCAACGTTTTTTTGTAATAATGTCTTTGTGGCAGAATATCAATGTATCCATTTTTCTTTTTATCGTATTTCAATCCTGAACTGAGACATGGGGTTTGACATTTTTAAAAGTCCTTCCTCTCTGACTACATCCACTATTAATAAATTTAACATTTTTGTATGGTGCTGTGCTGTTTGCAATCAGAAATGTGTGCCAGCACCCTGATAATGGAACTGTCCATGACCCTTTACCTCTTCTCTTCTTTTCTCCTCGCTAGTTTTGCCCTGGCCAGTTTGCCCCCTCCACCCCACCCCACCCCTTAGGCTATACCTGTATGAGTAGTCTCCCCCTGCCTATCATAAGTCAATTTTATCCACTACATGTATCTGTTGTACCAATTTGCCCTCAGTATTTATGATTATACAATGGCAAGAAAGAATCCTGGCTTCTGATTGGTCAGTTGGCTGTCACAGCAGGGATGTTATCTTGGCATAACCCCCTGCTGATTGTTTATAGGATTTGAATGATTAGTAGCTTGATATTTTATTTCTCTTAAGAAACAAAAATATTTTTACACACAAACAAAAACATTCTTTAAAATAGTTTTTTTTATTATAAAACAACAAGCCATTGTGTAATAGGAATAATGCCCTCCAGAGTAGGTGTTATGCTGGGATAACATGCCTTCTCGGGTGTTGGACACCCTTGGCCAGTGGCCCCGGGCCCAACCACCCGAGGTGGGATGTTATCCCAGCATAACACCCACCCTGACAAGCATTATGACTTTATTATTCTCCTCTGATATACCGTATTGCTGTATATGACTTCTGCTTTTGTAATGTAATGTTGTTATTACTGTTTAGTTGTTGTTTTTTTCTTGCCTCTTAATCTATTTCCCTAACAGGTCATAATGTCGCATGCTTAATAGCGTACGACATTATGGCTAACCTGGTACAGTGTAGGATGCTAGCGCTACTGGTGCAATACCGCGTATACTGCTGTATGTGGTATTGCACCAGTAGAGCTTTCCCAGGCAGAGGACAAGACCTCTATTGGGAGGAGGTTCTGTCAAGCAGCTGCTGTGCTCACAGGACTGAGCCACAGCAGTAGGAACCCAAGTGCTGCGTCTGGGACTGGGTTTGATTCCCGATCCCAGAACCTTTTTTTTTTGACTTGTGCGCTCCCCGAGTTGGAAACCCCCCGGAGTTGAGAATCTTTAGTGGGGGAGTTCAGGGGCACAGCCCCCATAACAGGGGGGATGTGGGGGGCATAGCCCCCCCACAGAAAAAAGACTTATGCCTCATGGCAGAAATCACGCTGTATTGGCAGCACGATTTTGCCATGAGGCATAATGTTTTGCGACATTATGACCCCGTGTCATCTATCTCCATGTCCTCTCCCATCCAGGATACATCTGGAAACAATCAGTTGGTAGCTCAGTGTGTCTTTTGCGTGGGAACATTTGAAATAAATAAAATAAAATATCATATATCTTCGATTTGGAACCTCCCTTGATTACAAGCTGCCATTGAAGAAAAGCCGTACTGAAAATTAAAAGTTTTAATAAAAGCCACCCTCATTTAGGGGCCGTTGCTGGTAATCGAGTGGCAACTTTATACTGAGCCACCATTTGCCCCACTAAACCCCCTCTCCTCTGCAGTACTGGTACAGGTACTAATAGTATTTATTTGTTTAAAGAAAATACAGAACTACGGAAAGTAGCAGGGATAGTTAGCACTCCCAAAAAACCGGCCATAGCTCCAAAATGAAATCAAGCTGTGGCGCAAACATAGTTTATAACATTCCAACAGCAGTTTGATATTATTTCCAATTTCAGATTTGCAAAGCAGACAGGTACCCACAGAGGTGAAAGCACAGGTAGTCAGAACAATTCATCGCACCCAGCAGGCAAATTATGGATAAATCCAAATGAGGCAGGAAAAAATCCAGCAGGCCAACATTCTTTCATTTCTCCTTGCTTCTTGCTAGTGCACACCTGAGCTACACCTGGCCTGACCCATGTGACTGACATTTCAACGTCACTACGGACGTCTTCTTCAGAGTACCTGGGACAGGTAGAGCTGCACTCTTAAACAAAATTGTTAAAGGTGCAGTACACTTTTTATGCAGTATACCATATGGGCAAAACAGGTTTAAAATGTATTTTACAATTCTTATTTGCTACCCATTAACTCATTCCTTCCTGATGATGCCATATGGCGTCATAAAAAAACATACCTCTTTTTCCTGACGACGCCATATGGCGTCCTAAATCATTTGCTGTAGTGCCTGATGACGCCAATTGGCGTCCATATTTTTCTCTTGGTGCAGCTCAAGCATTTGTTTACATTTGATGAATTGAGTTGTACCAGCTAATAGGGGACATCGTACCCTTACTGATTTTACCTAATATAATATGTGTTCCCATTGGCTATTTTTGAGAAAACAAGCCTTAATACATAAATAAATAAATTTAATATTTTTTGCATGTGCTGTGAAAAATGTATTATGTTCATTCTGCCATTAGTTTGTATCATAACAACAAATCATCTTGTTTTAGTGTAGCATGTTAAGCTGATCAGGTTTACACTATAATTAATTTCATAATTTACATTTTTTTTTATTCGAGCAATCCGATTGGCCGTCACTACTTTGGTGTATTTATTTGTCTTTTGGGGTATTTTTCTACAATAACATGTTGTCACTGATATCATGATTGTTATAACTATTAGTCCATTTATACCACTAAGTGAACTGAATATTTCTGTATTTAAAAATCGAGCTCTGTGATTGGTGGATTTTCTGACATCATCAGTTCTGAATTTAATTGGTATAAAGGATTGTCTTGGATGCAGGCACCATCCCCTTATAAACCTTAGTTGTCAAAGCACCAGGAACCTGCACGCAGATCTTTTGTTGTGCCTTCCACTATTCTATTCAATGTGTGTGCCTGAAATGTTAGACTAAATCCTTATTTAGCATTCAAGCAAGGACTCGTATTTTTTACAACTGTCACTGGAGGAAACTGGCTCTCTGGGCTCTGGAGTGTACAGTGATTTTTTGATGATGTTTCAGTTAGGGGTCACAGCCCTCACCTGTACCTGCCCTAGCTCTGTAGCGCGTCACCATTTGGTCATATTGATTGGTTGCCATGCTTGCTCTATGCTTATTGTACATGTCACTATTTCCATTAACCAGTCAGAGTGCACACTGGTGCAGGAAGAGCATGGTGACTGGAAACTTAGATTCAAGATGGAGGTGCTGCTCTTATCCTAAAATACTCACTTTATTTCAGTGCCAAAACCTCGATTTGTAATCTGTATTTACTTTATTTGTTTTTATTTTTATTTATGATAAAAGTTTTCATAGTTATCACTTTGTTCATTTTGGGATAATTTCTGGTCATCCTGTGTGATCACATCTTATGGATCCGGCTGGCATTCCTGATGGGAGAGAGAGTTTCTTGTGCATGTACTAGATGCGGTCACGTGAATTCAGCACCTTTTGTTACTTTTTAAAGAGTTTATGTTCAATTATGGCTATGTTAAAATCTATGTGGCATGTTGCTCCCTCGTTATGGATGATAAGTGGGTTAGGGTCAAGTAGGGTTTGTCTCATGCTCTGCACTTGAGTTTTCTCCTAATACACAGTTGCTGATTGTTTAAATGAAAAATAATGGTGTTGCCTTCAACTTATCTGGCATCAGTCCAGCCCCAATCCCTGATGCATGGTAAAGGCCAAATCAGTTTTGAATCCCTCCACAGTCACTGGTGTTGTCCATCGATTCGTATGACGTCAGTCCAGACTCAACCTCTGATGCACTGGAAAGTGTTCTTCAGGTTAAAATCCCTCCACAGCCACTTGTAAGATCTAGCTCCTTACCATGCATCAGTCGAGCACCAAACTGTAGTGAATAGTGAAGTGCGTTTCAGGTTCAGATCCCTCCACAGCTGATGGTGTTGTCCATTGACTTACCATGCATCAGTCCTGACCAATCCCATAATGCACTGGGAAGTGCATTTGATGTTCAAAGCCCTCCACTTCCACTCGTGTAGCCCATCAATTCATATGACATCAGTTCAGCCCCAATCTCTGATGCACTGTAAAGTATTCTTCAGGCTCAAATCCCTCCACAGCCACTTGTAAAATCTCAAGCTCAAATCCTCCACAGACACTTGTAAAATCTATCTCCTTATCATGCATCCATCGCTGCCCAAACTGTAGAGAACAGTGAAGTGCATTTCAGGTTCAGATCCTCCACAGCCAATTATGTTGTCCATTGACTGATCTGGTGTCAGTCCAGCCCCAACCTCTACTGCACTGTAAAGTGCTGTTCAGGTTCAAATCCCACCAGAGTCACCAATTTAGTCCATCTGTTCATCAGTCTTCAGTCCAACCTTTATCTCTGACACTCTGTGATGTGCATTACTGATATGGATCCCTCCTCAGTCACCATGGTGTAGTCCATTGTGCACATCAAGATTCATTCCAACACTACCCTCAGATGCACTGTAATGTTCTATTCACGTTCAAATCACTCCACAACCACTTTAGTCCCTTGTGCTCATAATGCTTCAGACCATCCTTACCTCTGATGCACTGTGATGTGATCAGTGCCAGTGTATGACTTATACAGTCCATTCAAATGAAACATAGCACACAAGTACACACGTGCACCAATGAGCATCACTCCATGGTGCAGGCATACCCACACTCCTTCCCACCCACACAGTGCACCATACTGAATGTTGCAACATATCACGTGTGTATGCAGGCAAACCATGTGACACAGCACGTAGTACACAACCTTTACAGGTGCCCATGTCATCACCCTGTGTGTGTACTCACAACGTTTCTGCATGGCATATGAACACCATTACCAGGTGCAGGCAGCCCCACCTGCTTCCCTACAACATAGTATACCCCCAAGGATGGGTGCCAATTCATGATGCAAAATGACTGCAGTGCCTATGAGCATCATTCCTTGGTACAGGCACACCAACCCCCTTCCCCATGACACAGTATACCCCAAATTACCAGTGCCTTTTCAGCAATTTTATCATCCTATACATATACCCATAATGTGTCTACAGTATCTGTTAGCACCATTATTATATGCATACAGCCCCTCTCATTTCCACAGAACATATGAAGTGCATCTGATCCTGTATTATGAATGCAGGACCCCCCCACCACCACCACCACTAACACACAGTGCTTCATCATACAGTCATTCCCTCACCTTAAACCATCCCATAATACAACCCCCAAAAAATAAACTATGCCAAGAAATTAAATAATACACAGATTTATGTAACATGATGTTTACTGAACGATGGGAACCTTTACATGAACATCATGCTTCATTTACAGTATGATAAAGCAAACAGCACAAATAAAATACAGTTTCCTATACTTATTATGGGATTTTATTACAAAAATAAAATAAAATAGTTTATTACAATGAAATTACACATTTTAACTACAGCAAATATGCAATTAATCATAGAGAGCCCTCCAGCACTAACAAATGTCTCCATTTCCTGTGTCAGCTCACTGACCTACACTGGCAGGGTTCTTCCTGTTTACATCACTTGACCTCACAAAGCACTTCCTGCCTGCATCACTTCCTGATATGTCCTTCTAAGGTAATGTGTGAATATATTCTTACTAAACTAGGGGAAATACAAAACAAATGATAATCAGATTCATAAACTAAAATCAGTGGATAAGAAGAATCATACACTGCAAAATTCCAACCAGTGGAGTGGAACAAAAAACTCAAACTGTAATAACAAGAGATTCAGATATTGATTTCTGACTAAAAAACTAGCAAAATTTATATTTAGACAATGACAGATGTTTGCTGTATATTTTTAACAATTTTAATCAACAATTTTACAGAAATTTAATATTTTTGCATGACTAAGTAAACAGAACATAATTATAGTTAGATAAAATCATCAGAATTTATTAAAATATGAAAACAACCTTACACAACATTAAATCCAGTTAAATAAACATTACCAAACCTCACTCATTTTCAAAAATTTTGTCCTGAAAAACTTTTCTTTTTACAGTTTTAAAATTGGATGTATGGTTTTTAAGATATGTAGGTTTAAGCACAGTGTGTTTGCATGAATGCTGCAGATCTAAAACCCCTTCAGGCACACAGGTGTTCTAGCAGCAGGCAGAGGGTACCTGAACATTCTAAGTGACAATAGGATAGAATGAGTTAAACAATTAAATACCAAAGTGTGTGTATGTACTCAGAGCAAACACACATTTTTAAAGTGTTTTGTATATGTTATTTATATATAGAACAAACTTTAAACACCCCAAAGCGACTAATTACAATAACTATATACAAAATGATCAAAATGAACTGTAATACTACAATCTAGTTAAATATCACAACAATCCAAAACCGCGATCGCTCAAAATGAATAAAGACACCATTTTAGAAAGGAGAGGGAAATTTGTTCCGAGTACATATACACACTTTGGTATTTAATTGTTTAATGGGTAACAAATAAGAATTGTAAAATGCATTTTAAAGCTGTTTTGCCCATATGGTATACTGCATAAACAGTGTACTGCACCTTTAAAAATTTTGTGTAAGAGTGCAGCCATGGGCTTTTTTTTGCAGTGCTGACTGTCCCTGCTATTTACTGTAGCTCTATGCTTTCTGTATTGACTTCACTCTGGTGAGTGCACCCTAAGGTTGTCATTTGATGTTTTGAACTGCTGGTCGTTTTGTTTTTTCTAAGTATTTATTTATTTGTTTGTGGCAGAGTCAGTTATTTACTTTTTTTCCGGCACCACTGAAATGCTGCATGCAGAACATCAAAATGGTGCAAGCAGAATGCCGACATACCAACTGCCAATTTCTTGCAAATAAACTCAGTCTCTCTTTGGATTATCCTGAATACCTGAATAGTAGCTGAATACAGGTGTTATTTGTTGTAGAGTAAGTATTTGTTTTCTTTGAAATGCAGCAAGCAGAGCAGCAAAATGTCGCAATCAGAACGCTGGCATACCAACCGACAACTTTCTGTTTCGTGAGGTCGGCATGTTTAGCATCCAAGTATGGAAATCTCGATCTCCCCTGGACTACCCTCCTGTCCCCTTTAAAAAAAAACATTAATACCCAGTACCTGTGTAATGCCTGTATTCATCTAACCAATGAGCAAAAGGAGAGAGGAGCCAGATTTTTTGGAGGACTATGCTAACTGTAGGCATGCCGAGACACGAGGGGGAGGGAGGGAGGCTGCGAATGTGGCATAGCTTCAGTATGGTATCATAATCAGTACACAGGTGCCATATCGGTTTCTTTTTCTTTTAACTTTGGACTTTTAATCAGAGAGAGCTCCAAGCTGCTCGCATATCTAGCTGCTGTATATAGGACTAAAGCTGAGAGAAAAGCTTGCTTGGAGGTGGCTTTCAGTAGAAGCCACACTCGAACAGTAGCCACCATTGATTAGAAGCCGCGACTGAAAATCAAAAAGTGAAATTGAAGTTGTTTTCTAATCCAAGATATACGATAAATAATACACCAAGAGTAGAAACCTATTATTTAATATTAAAAAGTAACCTCAAGGGAAAGGATTTTTACAATTTGCTAATGGTAGTTATCTTTACTAACTTGAATAATTATTAATAAAATGAGTAATAAAATACTTTTTTTTTTCTATAAAAGGTTTTTATCTTCCTGGCTGGAACCAGGTGGGCTATCAGCCCTGTCCCCAGGTGCCGATGGCCAGCCACCAACCTCATCCACCTCCTTCCATTCTCCGATTGGTGGTCTGGAGGGGCAGGTCTCAGCACTCCAGGAAGAGCTTCATTAGTGCCCTGGTTCCACCATTTTTCCTCCTATTTTCTCCCCTTACCTCCACCCAGGGTCTTGGTGACACAGTAGTGCATTCGTGCAGAGGTGCACATGTGTTCTGGAACTAATACCCCGTTCCACTCTCCCCTGGCCTAGCACCAGCCCCCTATTTGCATGATACTGCCACCAAGCCTCCACTCGACTGCAGCCAAGTGCCGGTCAGGCTTCCCCTCCCACTCCGGGAGAGGAAAGCTGCCAAGCAACCACATCATCCTCTCAAGGTCCACTTCCCTAGCCAACCCCCGGGACCCAAGCTCGTTCCCAAACTCAGGCCACAGGCATTGGAACAGGTAAGGCACATAGCACCTCAGCCCACTGAGCCACTGGGCCGGCTATAAAAACTGCTTTAAAAAAATGAAGAGACCGGCCCACTAATGCAATGATAGTGCTTCCGCTTAAAGTGCTGATGACTCGTGTTCAGGAGCAAACTCGAGGCGCTGGAGTGTCAGCCAGGGGAGGGGGGAGGATCATAGAAACATAGACTCTGACAGCAGATAAGGATCGCTTGGCCCACCTAGTCTGCCCATTTTCCCTACCTACTATAATACCACTGCCCTTACTCGATCTCAGGCTTTACCTTCCCTTTCCTAACTACTGAGATTCCCTTATGCCTATCCCATGCTTTCTTTTTTTTCTTTAAATTGAAACAGCTTTATTCAGTTTTCACGTTATACATCACAAAACACAATCCAAATAAGACAAGACCATACAATCCTTCCCACATACAAACATACCGCCTGCTCCTCCTTCCCCTCCTCCCTCCCTCCCTCCCATTGGCATCAGTTGGAACCATCCTAGAAAGAAAACATAAATTATTATAAATTATACAATGGCAAGAAAGAATCTTGGACTGTGATTGGTCAGTTTGGAGCTGGACCCATGGCGTATCCAGCATAACCCACAGGTCTAGTGCCATCATTATGGAGCCTCTCTTTTTTTGCATCTCCTCTTAAGAAACAAAAATATTTTCCCACACTAATAAAAACATTCTTTAAAATTATTTTTTTATTTTATATATAACAACAAGCCATTGTATAATAGGAATAATGCACTCCAGGGTGTGTGTCGTGCTGGAATAACGCCACCCCTGGGGCACTGGATGCACTCGGCCCGCGGCCTCATGCCCAACCCCCAGGCATGGCGTTATCCCGGCATGACACACACCCTCTCATGCATTATTCCTTTATTACTACAACAGCAGTTTATATCCTATACAGAGTGAGCAACTTTTTCCAGATCCTTTTATACTTGGGTAGTCAATTATGCAAGCTGGCTATCATGCGTTCCACTCTTAGGTTGGCCAAGAGTTCTTGTAGCCATTCCATGTATGAAATAGCATTGGTGTCTTGCCAATGATGCAACACTGACGTTTTAAGTGATAAGGCAATCATGGCCATGTAATATCTACGTTAAATTACATTCACACCAGAATAGTCGCCAACCAGACATATTTCTGGGGTAAATAATTATTCTATACCCAGTACCGGATCTGCCTGTTGCTTAATAGCTAACCATAAGGAGGCAGTGCTAGGGCATTCCCAAAAATATGGAAGAGATTGCTCTCTGCTTGATTACACCTTGTACATTGTGGGGATGGCAGCCTGCCCATTTTATGAAGTTTGACTGGCATCAGGTACATGTTATTTAATACTGAAAACTGCATGATCTTTAATCTGTCTTGTGTGATATAAGTGTGACAATTCTTCCATATCCTACCCCAGTCTACAACCTGATGAGGAAACTGAGTGAACCAATAACCAGAGGCTCCATCTATGGAAGGGAAAGCTGGCTCATAGAGACTGGTGTAGATCTTGGAAACTGCATGGGGCTGTAGAACTAAGGTGGAAAGGGAATTTATTGCACCTTCAGACTCCACTTCTGCCACAAAAGTTTTCTGTTTGGTCACCAACAAGTGGTGGATTTGGAAAATTTTAAAAATTGGAGCTTTTTCTATTTTATAAATTCTCAGAATATCTTCCGAAGTGTGACAAACCCCTCCAACGAAAAAGTCCTTGGGTCCTTGGGACTCGTATCCACTAGTTGTAGAAGCCACTGTGCCTGTAACGTTTGGCCCCCAATCTTGAGGTTAAGATTCCCCATGAGTGATTGACTCGGATCTACAGTGTGATTGTATTTTGGAAATGAGCAAAGCTGGTTGTGAGTCCCCACCGACACTGCAACTGGGGTGTTATTCACTTCATTAGGAAGGTCTTTTGACCTGATATGTAGTAAGGCAGTCGGGGATACTCCCACTGATTTGACTAATTCTAATTCTATTATAAGCCATGTGGGTACATATGGGAATATGTAGGATTCTTCGGGATCCCTAAGCCAACGTAAATATTTACTCGCCTGGCTGGCCCAATAGTACAGTCCAGAGTGTGGCAACCTCAGCCCGCCCCGTATCTTGGGAGCTGCCATCTTATGGTACACTCTTCTCTGAGGCTTACTCTTCCAGATAAAATCTGTAATAATCAAATGTATTTTTCTGAACCATTTAAGGGATAGCCATGGGTTAAGTAAATTAAGTGGGTAAAATATTCTAGGCAGTATATTTATTTTAACCAAGTTAATCTGGCCCCATAAAGATAGAGATAGTTATTTCCACTGAGCCAGATCTTGTTGAATCACCCACTATAGGGAATCTAAGTTAAGCTGTCTCATCCTGAGATCACTCCTAGCCAATTTGATACCCAGATACTGGAGAGTCTTTGGGGACCATTGCAGTCCATCAACTTCTATCTCACTTTTGATAGTTCTAGTATATAAGGGGAAAACCTGGGTTTTATCTTAAGTTAATCTTATAATTGGAGAGCAGGCTATATTCTCTAATAGTCTCTAGTGTGGCTAAAATTGAGGATTTCGGTTGAGATAAATGTAACAGGACGTCATCAGCATATGAAGATAGTTTCACCTCCTGGGTCCCTAGCTTTATACTACATATCTTGGGATTCCCTTTAAGCTTAAGAAGAAGGGGTTCCAGGTATAAGTTAAACAATAACGGTGAGAGGGGACATCCCTGTCTTGTAACAGAGTACAATGGGAAGGTGGAGGAAAAGATCCTGTTGCAGTATATTCTGGCACACGGACCTGAATACAGGGTACTTACTCATTGAATGTACTGGGGGGGAGTCCAAACCTTGACAATGTCCCAAATAAGAATTGCTAGTCAACCCGATCAAAAGCTTTCTCTGCATCTAAGGACATCAGCACAGCTGAAGAAGTGGAGTCCCTAGATGTAGAGAAAATATAAATTCATTTACGAAGGTGATCTGAGGACATCCTGCCAGCCATAAAACCTACTTGTTCCACTCCAATTAACGAGGGGAGTACTTTGCTGAGTCTGTTTACCAGAAGTTTGGCTAAAATTTTAATATTGTAATTTAACAGTGAAATCGATCTGTAGCTAGTAACCCTGTCCTCAGCTTTCCCTGGCTTATGTAATACCACTATCAAAGCTTTCAGCAATTGTTGGTCAAAGGTGTCGGAAGAGAGAATACAGGAAAATAACCTATTTAGCCACAGCATTAATTGGTCAGCAAATGCCTTATAAAAATTGAGGGGAAACCATCTGGGCATGGAGCTTTATCTAGGGGTAGTTTATTGATGATCATCTGAATCTCTGCTTCTGTGATGAGGGTTATCAGACATTCTTTCTCATACCCTTTTAGGTTGGCAAAGGTATGGAGTCCAGGTAGTCCTCCACCCCCTGGGTATTTGGCAGATTGGTCATTAGGCTATACAAGATTCGATAATAATGTTCAAATTCAGATACAATTTCGTTTGGGGTAAGTTTAAGGGACTCATTGGTCATAGATCGGATGGATTTGATAGTTCTGGAAGCTTCCTGGTGCCGGAGCCTTAGGGCCAATAGATGCCCTGCCTTCTCCTCCTGATCTAAATAAGTCGATCAAGTTTTCAGTATGGTGAATTCAGCTTTTTCATGTAACTCACTGTAGCTATCCCTAAATTTGATACATTTAAAACCTATAAATGTTTAAGGGGAATGGGACAGGAATCAGGGGTTGAGGAACAGTGGGCAGTATTTAAAATGGGGATTACAAGAACAACAGAATTATGTATTAAGCAGGTTAGCAAGAGGAAAAGGAAGAGGAGACCATTATGGTTTTCCAAAGAGGTAGCAAAGAAAGTGAAAGCCAAAAAGATTGCATTCAGGCAATACAAAAAGACACAGGCAGAAGGGGATAGGGAGAAGTACCAGGAGAAGCTAAGGGAGGCAGGGAGGTCAGTAAGGGAAGCCAAAGCTCAGACAGAAGAGCACATTGCAAAATCAGTGGGTAGAGGGGACAAAACCTTTTACAGGTACATAAGTGAAAAAGAAAGACAAAGGAGGGATAGTGAGACTGAAGGGGGAGGATGGGGGCCACGTGGAGGATGACAACAGTAAAGCTGACATACTGAACAGGTATTTCTGCTCAGTCTTTACTGAGGAAGAGGAGGGTAATGGGTCTGAAGGGAGTGCAAGGGTGAGAATGGTGCAGAAAATGGACACAAGTCCCTACACGAGAAAGGTCCTGAAGGAATTGGAAGTAATAAGAGTTGATAAAGCAATGGGGCCAGATGGGTGCACCCCAGGGTCCTTAAAGAACTAAGAGAGGTGGTGGCTGAACCTCTGGCTATCCTGTTTAGCCGATCACTGGAAACAGGGAGGTACCCAAAGACTGGAGGACAGCAGATGTAGTCCCCTTATACAAAAGTGGGAACAAAGAGGAAGCAGGGAACTACAGACCAGTCAGCCTCACCTCGGTAGTGGGGAAGATCATGGAAGCACTACTGAAGGAGATTGGTGGAACATCTGGTTGTCAATGGACTACAGGACCCAAGGCAGCATGGTTTCACCAGGGGGAGGTCATGTCAGACCAACCTCATTGAATTTTTTGACTGGGTGACTAGGAAGGTGGATCAGGGGAGGGCAGTGGACATGGCCTATCTGGACTTCAGCAAGGCCTTTGACACTGTGCCACATAGAAGACTATTACACAAACTGGGGAATATGGGTGTGGGCAGGACAGTAGTGTGGTGGGTAGGTAACTGGCTGGGTGGCAGGACACAGAGGGTGGTGGTAAATGGCTGTCACTCCACAGAGGAAAAGTGACCAGTGGGGTACCACAGGGATCAGTGCTGGGACCGGTCCTATTCAACATCTTCATCAGTGACATGGCGAGGACCTAGAAGGCAGAATTTTATTGTTAGCTGATGACACAAAGCTCTGTAACAGAGTAGACACACCAGAGGGTGTAGACAGAATGAGAAGCGACCTGCAGAAACTTGAAGAATGGTCAGGGTTTGGCAGTTGAAATTCAATGCAAAGAAGTGCAAGATAATGCATATGGGGCACAAAACCCTGGCACAATATATCAGTTGGGGGTGAGGATATAGCATGCACCAAGCAGGAAAGGGATCTTGGGGTTATCATCTCTGATGACCTCAAGGTAGGAAACAGTGTGACAAGGCAGCAGGTAAAGCAAATAGGATGCTGGGATGTATAGGCAGGGACATTACCAGCAGGAAAAGGAGGTCATAATTCCGCTATACAAGACACCTAGTGAGGCCCCACCTGGAGTACAGTGTACAGTTCTGGAGACCATACCTACGTAAGGACATAGACAGGGTAGAGAAGGTTCAGAGGAGGGCAACAAAGATGGTGCATGGATTGCATCACAAGTCCTATGAAGACAGGTTGAAGGAACTGAACATGTACTCCTGGAGGAGAGGAGGGAGAGAGGGGATATGATAGAGACATACAAGTATCTTACAGGGAGGAACAGGGTGCAGGAAAACACTATTTTTAAGCGAAAAAGATGTTCCAGGACTAGAGGGCATGGGATGAAGTTGGAGGGAGGATGATTCAGAGGAAACATGAGAAAGAATTTCTTCACAGAACGGGTGGTGGACAAGTGGAACACCCTGCCAGAGGAAGTGGTGGGGGCTGAAACAATCACGGGGATTTAAGAATGCATGGGATAGACATAAAGGAATTCTGGAGGTCAGGGGGTAAGGTGCAACAGACTTCTAGGAAAACAAACTGAACTTACAAGCTCAAATGGGCAGACTGGGTGGGCCATAGGCCCTTATCTGCCAACACTGTCTATGTATCTATGTATCTATACTCCTTGCTTGTATTTGGAGAGAGGTTAATTTTCAATTTTCTAATTTAGGATAGACTTTCCAAGGCTTTTTCATGCCTTTTACACTTCCCGATGGATGCAGGGCTTATCAGTTTGCCCCTGACATAGCATTTCAGAGCCCACCACTCAATATCGGTCTTACCAGTGGAATTTAGATTACATGCAGTGTATTGTTCTATTGACTTAGCTATCTGCTTGACTACCGAGTTGTCTTTTAACAGTTGATTATTTATTTTCCAGATAGTTTCTTTCTGCTGCTGAAGTGTTAAGGAAATTTGACACCATACTGGGGAGTGGTCTGAGATCACCCCTGATTCTATTCCACATCCTAGCACCCAGGCAATAGAGCCTTGCTTGCCAGAAAGTAATCAATTCTGGAAGATGCACCATGCACCATGGAGCAAAATGTGCATTCTTTTGTGTTGGGATACAGCATTCTCCAGGGGTTGCTTAGCCTGAAGTGATCAACAAGATCCCGTATTGCCCTCTGAGCTGGTGACAACACTTGTGCTCTCTTTTGTGACTTATCTCAATCTGACGTAAATGGGAGATTCCATCCCCCCCCCAAAAAAACTTGGTAGTGCTAGGAAGGGATTAAGGACCGATATCACAGCCGTAAAAAAAGAAGGAGAGTTGACATTGGGGCTATATATATATGTAACCCCCCTGCAAATGGGGGTTCCCAAAAGACTTCCAGGAGCTTGCTTGAATGCTCCAAGCCTGAATGGTGTTTGGCGTTTAAGCCACTTATCAGTGAGTGTTTTTAGAGCCTCTGGTACTGTCTCTTTAAGAGCTGTCTGCTTGCAGACATAATTAGTTTGTATGGGGGACTATGTGTTTCTTTGATTGAGTACCACTCGAACTGCTGCCAATTCACTCCATTTTGCAGTCACTAGGAGTGCAAAGGGAACCTATCTGAAAGATGTAACTGTTTGCCAGAAATCATTTACAGTAATAATGAAATTACAGTTTGTCTAACTGCTTTCTTTGCAGTTAGAACTGTGTCTGCCTAGTTCTCCATTCTGGTTTTGAACTGCTGAACTGGACCAATCAGTGTGGGGTAAGCTAGCTCTAAAATGGTGCCTTGGACGAATCAGAACTTGGACTCATAATCTGAGCCAGCCACAAGAGGATTGTATGGGCAGTGACTCTGGGAGATGTAGTTTAGACTTCAGCACCTTTTTGGACCAACAGCAGCAGTCTATTGTGAGTGACAGCCAATCCAGTCAAGAACTGGGAGGAACTCAAAGGAAGTGCCCGGTTTTGTCGGTTGGAGTTTCAGTTGAGCTTGGCAGTGAAGAAGGAAGGAGCCCTGTGCTTTTCAGTGTGCAGTTTTAGTCAAAAACGTGTGTAAGGCCCAGAGTTCCGGTCTGCAGCTTGTGTAACAGCTTGTTAGGACTGAATCCGTCCTGTGAAAGAATCAAAGGATCTCTGAAGAGTAGAAACCAGGCTCACCCTGTAGAAGACTGGAGGAATTGCTGAAAATTGCACTCGGTCTGTCAGGAACTGAATCTGCTGTGTGTTCTCCCGGTATTGTGCAGTAATTGCGATCGGGATACAGATGCAGCCTGCCTGGTATAGTTTCTTTTATATGGATGTGTGAAGAGGTTTGTGTACCTCAAGTGAGCCCTGCTGACATTGAAGGACCCTATCTTATTTGGAGGTCGTGAGTACTAATTCAGGGTCGCTTCCCTGTTGAATTGCCACATTAAATCCAAATGGAATTACTGTACTGCTGACTGTTTAATTCTCCTTTCTCTGTGTGAAAGGGCCCCTACCAGCTGCCATGGTTTGGACTAGCCACTAGGGCTTGGGTACCCAGGGACAGTAACTGATAGGGATAGGCTGTGCACAGAGCCATAGGTAGATTATTAGAGTGATAAGCTAATTAACCTGATTTCCCTGTCCTTGTTATATCCCCTAAATAAATCAGAGCTGCTTGTTTCAGCAAAGTTATACTGCCTGAGGTATTTGTCTATGTTAAAGTACTGTACTGTGATTGTTGCACTGTATCTCATTTCACAGGAGGTCCCAGTGCCGGAACCAGACCTGGGGTAAGTGTATACTGTGAAGGTAATTCTGATATATTGTGTGGGCCACTAGTGGGAAGAAGGGGGTTGCAGTGTCCCAGAGGGCTGTGACCAAGTTAGTTTAACTATTGCAACCCTGACCTCTGGGTGGAGGCACCCACCATTGGATCCAGGCCTCAACCTGTTAGTGGCAAATCAGGCAGGGGTAGTAGCCCCTGGATAGCGCCATCTAGGGGTTACATCTTGAGGCTCACCGCTGGGATTGTGTGTCCTCTAGTGGCCATATTTACGAACCACTGTTAGAAAAAAATGGTACCCCGACAGAAGTGGCTGTGCACGGCTGGTGGAGTGGTGTACTGGGAGGAGAGAACCCCCAAAATGCTATGCTTATCCTGGACATCCCCTGGTATCAATACGGACACTGTGCAGGGAGTACTTTCCAAGGTGGAAGGTTTACAAAACCCTGTGGTGGTGGGTCGGCATGCTAATCTGCTCACCCACACTTTCCTGGCCCTAGTAGAGTTTAAGGATCCCATAGATAGCTCCAAAGTGCCACAGACCATTACCCCAGAGGGAGCCCTCACTGCTTGGAGAGTGATAACTAAGGACAGTAAAGACCGGGGAATCAGCCCCACCACTATCTGAAACTTTTGAGGAGAAATTTGCTGAATGGTTGCTGGGAGGGAAAACTGTGGAGGACTTGAAGAAACTATTCTTGCCACCTGGGGTGTTCCTCCCAACACCCTCTCCTGCTCCAGTGCCCGTAATGGTGGCTGAACCAATGCAGACTCCTATTTCTGCACCTGCCATTAGTCACGACTCTTACCGAAGGTTGAGGATCTTCTCTGGCACCCCACCCCAAGGGAGGATGACTGGGAGACCTGGATAGACTATGTTGCCCCCAAGTGCTAGAATGGCAATGCTCGAAGGCCAAAAGCGAAGAGGGTTAGTGAGAGCCTCGAGGTCCTGCCCTGCTACCATCCGTGCTAAACGGGCCAGTAACCCTGAAGCGACTGCACAGGCCTATCTTGAGGCCTTGGAGAATGTATGGGAGCCCAGATTCTGATGAGGACCTATGGTGGAGAGTAAGAAATGCACAACAGTACCAAGGGAGTTGTTGTCTGTGTATCTCTCGGCTGGAAAAATTGTTGCAAGAATGCCTCAGAAAGGGTAGTTTGCCAGCGATTGAACTGGACCGAACCAGACTGGACAGAATCTTAAGTCTGCCCCTTCTCAGAACTGCTGTTGCTTCCAGTTACGCCTGGCAAATCGACTGAATCCCCACCCTCCTATGATGAGTTAATGAGAGAATTCGAGGAGTTGAGAAAAGGCGACCTCGGAGGTACCTGCACCAACAGCTGTGGCTACGACCCGAGTGACTGAGGGTGACCCATCAAGTGAAGTTCAGGGGCAGAGGTTGACAGTCAATGAGTGCTCTGACAAGGAAAAGATATGCCACAATGGGGCGTAACTGTTGAGAGAGATCCGGAATTCAAAAACAGTCCCTTTATGAAGGCCACGCCTGCAAGCACGGGCTCTGACCTATATCCGACTGCAGATTCATATAGGGGTGGGGTACCCACCATGTATCTCCTGTTGATAACAGCTCCAAACTCAATTCCTTGACCATGGAAGTGGAGAAACTGACGAGATGTCTCCAAATGCTTATCACGCCACAGACAGAGATGGCACCCAGGTTTCCAGTTAGTAATACCCCCGCCTGGCTCCCAGTGTGGCGCCCGGCCAGCTCAAACTCCAGAAAGTATGTTTTGCTATAATTGTGGGAAAGATGGGCACATGAAAGGAATGCCAGTCCCCAAAAGACACTGACAAAGTTGCATATAGGCTACAAGGAGAGCTTCGAGAAGAAATCAGTGGTTAAGAGGTGCACGACATGATCCCAGTGAGGGCACCAAAAATGCTAATTCACGTCCTTTTGTGGCAAGGTCAGTTGCCCAGGCCCCACTACCGCCCTCTCCAGACTGGTCCAGAATAGTGGGTCCCTCCATGGAGACCACTGTAAAGGTGAATGGAGTGTCTACAAGAGCTGTATTAGACAGTGGCTCCCAAGTGACAATTATGTTCCAGGATTGGTATCAGAAGCATTTGTCAGACGTACCCTTACAACCATTAGAAGGACTGCATGTATGGGGGTTAAGTGAGAAGGCCTACCCCTATTCCGGGTATATCCGAATTTGGCTGTCTTTCCCCACCTCCATGGCTGGAGTGGCCGAACAAGTAGAGACCCTAGCCTTAGTGTGTCCCCCCACTGGACTGTATTATGGTGTCCCTTTGTTGATTGGAACAAATGCTCATATGTTCGGAAGGCTGGCACAGTTGTGTTATGAAAACAGGGTCAAAGACTAGTAGAGCTTTAAGAGTTCCGCTTTAATTAAGAAGGCCTATGAGGCACAGAGAGATGCTGAAAAACAGAACCAGAGGAACCGGTCGGAATTGTATGGAAGAAGGATCCTGAGTCTCTGATCCTGGCGCCAAATGCCCAGTGTACCTTACAGGAGAGGTCCGTATCAGAAAGGATGTTAAGAATAAAATATTAATGTTGGATGCACCAGGCGATGGAAAATTGCCAGAGGGACTGCTGGTCAAGCCTAGTATTTTGCCCGCTAGAGCCCATGCTTATGCTAGAAGGGTAATGGTCCAAGTTCATAATGTGTCTGAAAGAGACATTGAGTAAACAGAGGTTGCATCCTGGCTAATGTGCATTGTGCAGACACTGCAGTGCTACCCAGCAGCAAAGTTCAAGGAAGAATGACAAATAGCGCCTGACTTGTTTGATTTGGCGACTCCCGCTGCCAGCTGAATGGAAAGTGAGGATCAGTGAGAAGCTTGCCCAGAGAGACCAGGTGTTTTCTTTAAAGGAATGGGATGTAGGATGCGGCAAGGAGCTGAGCACAATATCCGGCTGCATGACGAAAGACCATTTCGTGAGAGGTCTCGACGCCTGGCACCTGCTGACATAGATGATGTGAGACGGCATCTGCAAGAGATGTTAGCTGCTGGTGTAATACAAGAATCCAGAAGCCCTTATGCTTCCCCCATTGTGGTAGTGAGGAAAAAGAATGGAACAGTAAGGATGTGTGTGGATTTTCGCACCTTAAACCGGCGGACTATCCCTGATCAGTACACAATGCCCCGCATTCAGGATGCTTTGGACTGCCTAAACGAGAGCAAGTGGTTCTCTGTGCTGGATCTCCGCAGTGGGTACTACCAGATCCCGATGGCCCCAGAGGACCGTGAAAAGACGGCCTTTATCTGTCCGCTTGGCTTCTATGAATTCATGAGGATGCCTCAAGGGATTTCAGGTGCCCCAGCCACTTTTCAACGATTGATGGAGCGTGCAGTGGGGGACATGAACTTACTAGAGTGCCTGGTATACCTAGATGATGTTATTGTGTTTGGCAGCTCACTGGAGGAACATGAGAGCAGATTATTTAAGGTATTGGACCGACTGGAGGACTTTGGCCTTAAACTGTCCATTGATAAGTGTCAATTCTTTCAAACATCAGTAAAGTATGTGGGACACATAGTATCCACCGAGGAATAGAGACTGACCCAAGTAAAGCTGAGGCCTTGACCACCTGGCCACAGCCCAAAAATCTAAAAGAACTGCAAAGATTCCTGGGATTCTGTGGTTATTATGGCGCTTCATCAAGGACTATTCAAGAGTGATCCGCCCTTTACTTAACCTTACTAAGGGTATCCCCAACCCACAAAAAATACCAAAAGTCAGCGTCCTCAAGACTGAAAGAGTGTATTTTCATCCGAGTGAAGTATTTGGGGCCTGCTGGACCCTGATTGTGAGACTGCTTTTCATGAGATCATATATCAACTACCCATGCTCCAGTGCTGGCCTATGCCGATCCAAGAAAACCTACGTCCTGCACACTGATGCTAGCTTGCAAGGGTTGGGGGCTGTTTGTACCAAGAGCACGAGAATGGCCTGAGACCAGTGGCCTTTGCCAGTAGAAGCCTGACCCCATCCGAAAAGAACTATCCTGTACATAAGTTAGAGTTCCTAGCTTTGAAGTGGGCTATTGTTGACCAATTCCATGAGTACTTGTATGGGGCTAAAATACTAGTAAAACTGACAATAATCCTTTGACCTATGTGCAGACCTCAGCTAAGTTGGATGCCACTGGCCATAGGTGGCTTTCTGCATTATCTACATATGACTATATCTCGAATACCGAGCAGGTCTGAACCACGTAGATGCTGATGCCTCTCCCGGAGGCCTGTTCCCCAGAATGATTGGGTCCGATTGGCAGAACCTGACATTCGGGCACTCTGCCGAAGTTTGACAGGGAGGAACAAATGTCCACAGGACGCAGTGGACTGCATAGTGGATTGCTTGGGACCCTCTGAGAATTGCATACCTGCTGCTTATTGCCACTTTTCTGCAATAGACATTGGTGCACTGCCTCAGCTGGACAATGACAGTATTCAGTGGCTCAACTCACGATCCCATGATCAAAGCAGCTTTAGAAGCCCTCTATGCAGGAAAAGATGTGTCCAAATTACGCTCCCTGATTTGAGAACTGCACTGTTATACAAAGAAGGTCCTAAGTTGAAACTGATCAATAAACTGTTATACAGAGAAACAGTAGACAGAGGGGACAAGTAGACAAACAACAACTAGTGCTGCCCACTGCCTTCGAGACTCAGTACTGAGGTCTTTGCACAACCACATGGGGCACCTTGGTATAGACAGAACACTGGACTTGGTGAGATCCAGATTCTATTGGCCTAAGATGGGGGCTGATGTGGAGCAACACATTCGAACTTGTAGTCGCTGCTTACAGAGGAAAGCTTTGCCCCAGAGGGCTGCCCCCCTTGTTAACATCACCACCAGTGCACCCATGGAGCTGGTCTGTATTGATTTTCTGAGTTTGGAGTCAGATCAAAGAAATATCAGTAATGTGCTGGTGGTCACTGACCATTTCACGAGATATGCCCAAGCTTTCCCCACCAAAGACCAGAAAGCATCCACTGTACAGTACTTGTAGAAAACTTTTGTTCACTATGGGGCTCCACAAAGAATCCATTCTGATCAAGGGAGACTTTGAGAGTCGTCTGATCAAAGAGATGCTTTCTCTGTGGGAGGTGCAAAGTCCAGAACCACTCCTTACCACCCCAGGGGGACCCACAGCCTGAACGTTTCAACCGCACCTTGCTAGATATGCTAGGCACCCTGCACCCAAAGGACAAGCTCTAGATGGAGCCAACAAATTAGCACCGCACATGCTTATAACTGCACCAAAAGTGATGCCACTGATTCTCCCCACCGCCTGATGTTTGGAAGAGAAGCTCGACTACCAGTAGATGTGTGTTTTGGGGTCTCTCTGATGGGGTTCAAGCTGACAACTATTTACAGTATGTGCAAAAGTTAAAGGCCCAGCTAACTCATGCGTACCAACTGGCTCAAACCATGGCTGCCAAAGAAATCTGGCCAACAAAGAAAGGTATGATAAAAGGTGAAAGCACAGGAACTCCAGGAGGGAGATCGGGTATTGCTAAGAAATCTGGGACTGCATGGCAAGCACAAGATTGCTGACAGATGCACCATCTCCCTCACATTGTAGTGGGCAAACTAGATGATCTGCCAGTGTACAAAGTAAGGCCTGAGAATAATTCAAAAGATGTAAAACAATGCATAGAAATCATTTACTGCCCATTGGACAAATCTTAATTGAGTCTGAGCCCCTAGAAGATGCCCTCTGGACCAGTGACTAGAGCTGCTGCTAAGAAAAGATCAAGAAAGTCTGCACCTACAGAAGCAAAGTTAAAGTGTTCCCTCCACAAGTCCCAGTTGAGCATGACTGTCAGTCCATATCGGAAGAAAGTGAGAGTGACTTTGAATACTATCCTTCTACGAACTGAGTCAATTGTTTCGGGCAATCCCTAGTCAATACTGGAGACAAAGCTGGGCCTTTCTGGACTGTCTAAGCCCCCAGCTTCATCCCTGGAGCCAATGCTCCCAGAAAGTGAAGTGCAAAGCATCAGATCAGATGAAATGGAATCATTGTGCATGGTTGAACTGTTTGAGCTTTCAGGGAGAAAATGATAGATTGGGGCAGACTGGTGATACACCAGAACAAGAAGAGTATTTTGAGTGCCCTGACAGTCCACTGCCAGTGTCCAAAGCTCTCCATGCGAGCCAAATGTTGTGGACTCAGAAACTGTAACTCCTGGAGCTGAAAGTGCCCCAAGTTCTAGCCTCTCTACCCCATGGAGACTCCCTGACAAGTGAGGACAATGCTGAAAATGAGGCTCAGAGTGCAGAGACTATAACAGTTCCCCTAAAAAGACTGGTCGAGCTGTAAAGCCTGTGGTGCACCTCAGTTATGATTCACTTGGGAGGCCTGTGGACTTGCCTCTCAATGTTGTCCATAAAGGAGTGTATGTGTCCCTGAGCTCATTGCCCAAACTGAGCATCAGTGCTAACTCCAAGTTACTTGTGTTGCCCTCTAAGTATGGTGCCTTGCCCCATCCAGCCCCAAGGTAACTGATAGGAAGGGCCCCTCTCTTCAGGTTTCATGTACAAGAGGTAATAACTTGAGTTATGGTATTAATGTGTATGTAATACAGTGTAAAGAGTGGCGTACTGCAATGTTTCAGAAATGTGTTCTTGGTAAAATGATATATTGACTGATGATTACGCGTGCAAGCCTAATGCAAATGTATATAGTTGCAGTTAAAACTTATGGGGGTACTTGCTTGATGCGACGGCCAAGCTTTCCCAGGCTAGAAGGGTGTAATCCTGCAAATGGGGGTTCCTAAAAGACTTCCAGGAGCTTGCTTGAATGCTCCAAGCCTGAATGGTGTTTGGCGTTTAAGCCACTTATCAGTGAGTGTTTTAGAGCCTCTGGTACTGTCTCTTTAAGAGCTGTCTGCTTGCAGACATAATTAGTTGTATGGGGACTGTGTGTTTCTTTGATTGAGTACCACTCGAACTGCTGCCAATTCACTCCATTTTGCAGTCACTAGGAGTGCAAAGGAACCTATCTGAAAGATGTAACTGTTTGCCAGAAATCATTTACAGTAATAATGAAATTACAGTTTGTCTAACCTGCTTTCTTTGCAGTCAGAACTGTGTCTGCCTAGTTCTCCATTCTGGTTTTGAACTGCTGAACTGGACCAATCAGTGTGGGTAAGCTAGCTCTAAAATGGTGCCTTGGACTGAATCAGAACTTGGACTCATAATCTGAGCCAGCCACAAGAGGATTGTATGGGCAGTGACTCTGGGAGATGTAGTTTAGACTTCAGCACCTTTTGGACCAACAGCAGCAGTCTATTGTGAGTGACAGCCAATCCAGTCAAGAACTGGGAGGAACTCAAAGGAAGTGCCAGTTTTGTCGGTTGGAGTTTCAGTTGAGCTTTGGCAGTGAAGAAGGAAGGAGCCCTGTGCTTTTTCAGTGTGCAGTTTAGTCAAAAAGCGTGTGTAAGGCCCAGAGTTCCGGTCTGCAGCTTGTGTAACAGCTTGTTAGGACTGAATCCGTCCTGTGAAAAGAATCAAAGGATCTCTGAAGAGTAGAAACCAGGCTCACCCTGTAGAAGACTGGAGGAATTGCTGAAAATTGCACTCGGTCTGTCAGGAACTGAATCTGCTGTGTGTTCTCCCGGGTATTGTGCAGTAATTGCGATCGGGATACAGATGCAGCCTGCCTGGTATAGTGCTTTCTTTTATATGGATGTGTGAAGAGGTTTGTGTACCTCAAGTGAGCCCTGCTGACATTGAAGGACCCTATCTTATTTGGAGGTCGTGAGTACTAATTCAGGGTCGCTCCCTGTTGAATTGCCACATTAAATCCAAATGGAATTACTGTACTGCTGACTGTTTAATTCTCCTTTCTCTGTGTGAAAGGGCCCTACCAGCTGCCACGGTTTGGACTAGCCACTAGGGCTTGGGTACCCAGGGACAGTAACTGATAGGGATAGGCCTGTGCACAGAGTCATAGGTAGATTATTAGAGTGATAAGCTAATTAACCTGATTTCCTGTCCTTGTTATATCCCCTAAATAAATCAGAGCTGCTTGTTTCAGCAAAGTTATACTGCCTGAGGTATTTGTCTATGTTAAAGTACTGTACTGTGATTGTTGCACTGTATCTCATTTCCAGGAGGTCCCAGTGCGAGACAGACCTGGGGGTAAGTGTATACTGTGAAGGTAATTCTGATATATTGTGTGGGCCAACTAGTGGGAAGAAAGGGGGGTTGCAGTGTCCCAGAGGGCTGTGACCAAGTTAGTTTAACTATTGCAAACCCTGACCTCTGGGTGGAGGCACCCGCCATTGGATCCAGGCCCCTCAACCTGTTAGTGGCAAATCAGGCAGGGGTAGTAGCCCCTGGGATAGCGCCATCTAGGGGTTACATATATATATATATATAGCCCAAAATCACATCTTTCCTATCCAACATGCCTCTAAGGTGGATATATCATCCATTAGGGTCTCGAATGCATTGGACACAAGCAAAAGGGGTCCTACTTGAAAGTAAGATAGCTATACCTCTTCTCTGTGTGCTACAGTCCTCTGTAAATAACTGGCCAATATATTGCCTATGAAACAAATTAGCTTCAGTTTCCAGCAGGTGCATTTCTTGTAGGTAGGATATGTCCCCTTTGAGATGCTGAAGGTGCTTGACGATTTGAACCCTCTTAGTTTTATTGCGGGCACCGCGGACATTCCATGAAATAATTTTTAGATGTGTAGCCATTTAGCCAAGTAAGGTGCATTTCCCATATAGAAAACCAACACAACTGAGTTATGTTCCCCTATACATGAAAAAATATTAGATGCCAAACCCTGCCCCCCCAGCCCTAAAGTAGTCCCATAGCTAGCTCCCGCACTACCCTGACTATATTCACCAAAAATAGAAAACAATGAGGTACTATCCCGAACTGAAGTATAACTTCCTTTTCCCACTTCCCAAGAAAGGTATATGAATAAAATGCAAGTCACATAAAAATATCTGCAAATCCCCCCTCCCACCAAAGCAAGGGTATTTAGGCCCGTGGCACACAGTCTTCCTGAACAGTGCCCTTCCCCTTCCCGTTCCCCTTAAAAGTGAGACATGTCCCGGTTTCTAGGAGCCTTCCCTTATTACGCTAAACTGATGAGTGAGAAATTACCTTCTTCGTGAGCAACCTACATACTTTCCCAGTAATAACACCAAATTACCTGGTCTCCCCATCTGCCATTCAAAATAAGTAACCTTAACCATACTGAATCGCTGGGCTATTACCCAGGCCCGAACATTTCCCAACAAGTGAACGTTAACAATTATTAGACCAACCAGTAGCTCTGAGTAAATGTAAACTGGAACATCTTTGAGGCAGAGCTCCGGCAAGCAACTTTTAAGCAGTGAAACTCGACATAAACTTGTATACTACAAGGTTAACACGTCTCTTATCTATGTGGGATTGTCTCACCCATCGTTAACCAGAAGGCCGAATCCCAACATAAAACACCAGCCTCTCGGTAGGAAAGATTAAAAATAAAATAAAAGTCAAATAAGGCCGGGTTCCTGTGAGTTCTCAGGTAGTCAATAAACAAACAAGAAATCAAGTTATTTCTGTGATCAGTTGGCCCTTGGGCTGTTGCATCACAGCTTGAACAAAGGCCCACCAGCCACAAGGATGGTATTGCACCTCCGTGAAAACCATACCGCAAAACAAAAATCCTAGGTTGTTATCCTGTGTAGACCCCAATGTAAACTGATCGAACAAAGTAATTTATCACATCAGGCAAGTCTGAGCCTTGAAATCCTACACGTGGAAAAACAGGGCGCCCCTCTATCCATACTTGCAGTTTGAGTACCTGATTCAAGAGTAATGGGGGGGGGGAAGCTAGGGGGCCTTCATAGCTTGGTAAAATCCCCAGAGACACTCAGCAGCTTACACCACTTGAAAGTTTCAGTTTCTGAATAAAGATGAGTAGAGTATGAATGCTTAGACAGACACATTACCGACAGTAGGCTGTACCAAACATACAGGTTCTCTAATCCTTCAACGATTTTTAAACAGGTTGGGCAGGGCTTCCACCAGAGCAGTCTCCACTTAGGATCCTCAGAACTGACCCATGTACCCTTTAGGTGTACTTGAAATCTTGCCGTATACAGCATCTTAAACTTTCGATACCAGCCAGGATCAATTTAGTGACATTGGATGGAATGTGGTAAGCCGCTACCGAACTGATACAGATACATCCTGTGCCACCCTGATTTTATTCTTGCCCCATTTGACTTCTTGTAATGCTTTAACTTCACTTAGAAAATGCTGCCTTTCCAGACAGTTCAAAAAGCAGATGAGCGGTCGAGGTGGTGCTCCCACCAGGGGCATAGGACGAAGTGCTCAGTGTAACCTCTCAATGGAATAGGTGGGCCCAAATGGTGATGGTCCTGCAAGTTTAAGTATCAATTTCTGTGTGAATAGGATCAGATTGGAGCCCCCTTCTTTTTCTGGCAGGCTGATTATCACCACATTGTTCCTTCTACTACATCCCTCCAAATCTTCTACCTTTGCTGCCAGTCAGACCATCCTTTGCCTGGTCCTTGCTGAGCTGATTCTCACTTCGCTACCCCCATATGTTGGGAGATCTCCTCGGAGCTGCCACCATCATTTTGTCCTCCAAGGTAAGTGATCTCAGCTCTTCTCTGAAGGGTTTAAATTCTTCTAGGAAGCGTTCCGCAGTTAGCAGGTTCTGCTCTGAAGTAGTAGTTGTGCGCCCACTAGCAGAGGTCTGAGGCCTGGATTTTTTGTTGGTCTTTTCGGTCGTTGGTGGTGGCGTATGTTTAGGTAACGCCACTCGCATCTCCACCTCTATAATCATAAAGCAGTTGCAAGAATTAGTGCACCCAGCAGATTAGGCAGTCGTGGTATTGAGAAATTAGTACAAATTCTTCACCAGAAAATTCGGAAAAGTAGTAAAATATATCGGAGTTAGCGGGAGCACTGTAGGAAGGCTGCTACACACAAGGCTGCATCACGTGACTCCCCCTATCCCATGCATTCTTGAATTCCATTACAGTTTTTGCTCCCACCTCCTCCACGAGAAGCTGTTCCATGCATCCACCACCCTTTCTGTGAAGAAGCAGTTTATCACGTTTCCCCTGAGTCTACCCCCCCCAGCTTCATAGTATTACCCTTTGTTCTTGAACATCTTTTTTTCTGAAAAATGCTTACCTCTTGTACCTTTTTTCTACCATGTGATATTTGACAGTCTCCAGTATTGTTGCGCACCTGAAGGACTCCTCTTCTCCTACGCTGAGGGGGAGGAGGAGGTTGTGGAGCCCGGCAAATGCCTGACCCTTAGTAGAAGCTGGGGGGAAGGCAGATTGTGACTGCCCAAGAGCAAGGACAGGCAAAACAGATGTCAATACATGCTGCATTTGAACACGTGGCATGCAGTGTGATGTCATGGCATGTCATGTGCCCCTTGGGGAGAAAAAGTAGGAGAAACTGCCAGTGACAGGATAATGCCTTACAGCCAAAGGCCCTTGCACTCGACTTGTCAGGATCCACCAGCACGGCCAGATCCAGACCAATAGTGGGGGTTGGGGAGCCCCACTGACCCTGCCACGGGGGTAAGGCCTGAGGAAGACAACTAGTGGTAAGTCCTGGTGAACATCAGGGTGACGGGGCTAGGGTGTTCTGGGGATATGGCTGACCAGAGGAGAAATATGGAAACATAGACAATGATGGCAGAAAAAGACCAGTGAGCCAACCAGTCTGCCCATCTTTCCCTATCTAACCTCGGGACCATATGTTCATCCAAGGTCCTAGCCCTCCCTATCTACCCTCCCCATTCCCCTCCCAGTTTCTGATGCACCAAGTAACCACTGTACCCTCACTGTGTCCCACCCATGCTTGAAATCATGAACTGTTTTAGCACCCACTACCCTGACTGGTAGACAGTTCCATGGTTCCACCACCCTTTCTGTAAAATAATACTTCCTCATGTTCCTCCTGAAACTCCCTCCTGTCAATTTCCACTCTTGCTCTCATTATATCAAACTGTTACTCATGCTAAATAATTGCCTGCAGCTCACCTTGTATACTGCTTTCAGGAACCTGAAGGTTCTCTATCATATCTCCCCTCTTCCATCTGGTCCCCAGCAGGACTCGGGGAATATGATCGAGACCTTAGAAGAAGAAAAAAAACTGAGAGAACTGAAATATATTAATGATGGACCTAATTATGTTAGGAATATATTGATGCAAAAAAGCGTTATGATGAAGTTTTTGCCAACTAACAAATATTGCTGCTTTCATAGGGCCACAGTCCTTTCCTAAGCATCCATAAAAGTAACTGTCAGCCGTCAGGAAAGGGGAGCTGTTCTGCATGCAAATGGTCCATGGATGCCAATCACAGAAACACATGGTGGCCCTCGCATACCCAGTCACTGCTACCTACACCACCACGTGGTAACCACTTGTCGAAAGCAAATGGGAGCTTAGCACTGTAACTGAACACTCAAGCCAGGTAATCAGCGCCTGTTCATGAAGGACCACCAGGAAAGCTGGGGTAGGTATGGGGAGGAACCCCTGGACCTCCAGGGCATGGCATATTTGGGAGAGTGAGTGGGGCTACTGAGCCACAGAGAGCCCTTCACTAGGCCACGTAGAGCCCTTCCCTGGGCCACAGAGGGCCCTTCCGTGGGCCACAGAGAGCCCTTCCCTGGGCCCACAGACAGCCCTTCCCTGGGTCACAGACAGCGCTTCACTGGGCCACAGACAGTGCTTCACACTGGGCCACAGACAGCGCTTCACTGGGTCACAGACAGCGCTTCACTGGGTCACAGACAGCCCTTTCCTGGGCCACAGACAGCGCTTCACACTGGGTCACAGACAGCCCTTCCTTGGGCCACAGATAGCCCTTCACTGGGTCACAGACAACCCTTCCCTGGGCCACAGGCAGCCATTCACTGGGCCATGAATTGCTGGTAGACCTGTGCAGAATTTTCAAATTCTGTTTCTACCAGAATTCCACAGAATTTCAGAAATTCTGCTTAATTCTACAAGATAGATGGCTGGCAGTATAGCCTAGCGGTTAGAGGAATGAGGTGTGAATGAGCTTGATACATCCAGCAGACCAGACCTGAGTTTGATTCTCACAACCTCCACTTGCATACTGTGTGACTCTGAGCAAGTCACTTAACCGCCCAGTGCTCCCAGGTCGCCCCTGAAAACAGGCACTTGTGCCTAGTGGGCCTTATCCGGTTACCAAAGACTAAAATAAATAAATAAAGATACTGTTAGAAGCATAATTCCAACATTTCCAAAGCAGAATTAAAAAAAAAAAACTGTGGATTAGTAATCCACAGGTTACGTAAATGGTGGAATAGTTTTCCACGGTTTACGTAAACTGTGGACTCATATTCTGCAGGATTACATACTCTGCAGAATATTTACATAAAAATGCAATTCAGAATTTCATGGAATTAAAAAAGAAATTCCAAAAAGCATTTTGGAAATGGTCTTACCATTCCACATGAATTCCACTGGTGATTTTCACATTCCACATATCTCTAATTGGTGGCAGCGACTGAACTGCTAAGGCACTTAGTTCTCAGGACACCTTGTGAGGGGAGGGACTTCTGTACAGCACCCCTGTTCCGTCAGTACCATGACCATGTAGCAGTTTGGCACAGAACCCATGCACCTGATACAGTGCAAAGCTGTAACTTGGTCACGCACACTACCATATGTTAACAGGTGCAAACGCCATCTGCACCCACTGGCATCTGGACCCGAAATTTGCACTTGACCGCTGTCCTAGCAGGAACTCCTCCTCCCCATAACATGCACATCCTTTAAGGATTGGCACACCAACAAGCTACTGGATGAAAACTGGGCCAATGATATTCGAAACGGTTGCAGTTTGGCTGCTGCAGCACATTTAAAAGACTTTGACTGTCAGGCCGTTGCCCTTCTATTGGAGACAATGTACTGCACAGGCTCCTGTTTCTCTGCAACAAACACGAAAAAAGTCAACATGAGGGCATGAAAGCTCAAACTTCTGAGACAGTGCTCTGAATACTCCGAAAGCCCTTTGTGCCTCAGAATTTTATGTCATGTCTCGTAAAAATGCTGTTTACTCTATGCTTCACTGAACAGCTGCCGTGCTACATTCCCTCAAAAACAATAAGCTGCGAAATAAAAGTCAGTCTCTCTTATGTAAGCAAAGTATTACAGGGATCATTGCTCTCTCTCTATCTCTCTCTCCCTCTCTCTAAATATCCAATTAAATATCTAATGTGTAAGCACACAGCATTTCAAACAGATGTTTTACTGTAACAATGGTGCTCAATAGAGGATGTCATGCCAGGTAATTAGGTCAACCCATACTGTAGCTGAGCAGAACTACCCTAATCCAACTTTCCTTAAAGGGACACTGTCAACCCCATTTGGCCTCAAAGTGTCCCTAGTTTAAAACCACATTTTATGACTGTTCTCATTCTATAGAGACTGCTGACTTAGCTGGTTGTTTGTTTCAGACTCCTTTTTCCTTTTAAAAAGTAAAAAACTGAGCGTCAACCATACTGGTGTTACCACACCAAAACATGTTTGTTTACATTTCTTGACCAACTACAACTGCATCTTTCCTGGACTCGGGAACACCCCTAACACTATTTAGCTTCTCATTATGCGGTGGGAGTAGATGAGACCATTGTATCCCGACTGGCTGCACTTATTGAGGGTGTTTCTAATGTTCACTAAGTATACAGTAAGCTTAGGTAAACAATTTGGAGCAAAACTAGGCTGTGTATAACTATAATACATTTCCATGCATTTCAGTTCTAATAAGCAAGGAGGCAGATTAAACAACCATCAACATGAATGAAGTTTAGAGACGGTAAGCAATCATAAAATGTGGGGTTTTACCTAGAAACAATATAATGCAAAAATGGCTAACAGTTTCCTTTTAAACTTTAGGAAATTAGCTTTTCTTCCTCCTCTTTATTATGTTTTCCCATTCTCGACCAGTATATAGCAATATTTATTTATTATTAAGCATCAGTTTACAACCTTTGAGCCAGAGGCTCGTTTACAAAGGTACCTCGTCACAGACAAGACAATACAGTGATAACAGCTTAGTACAGAGAAACAGTGTACAGTTTTTTTTTTTTGTTTTTTTTTTTTTGAGGATACAGGAGGACAAATGAGATCAACAGTTTACCACATACAGGGTTGGTGAAGTTAACATTGTTCAGGGAAATAACTAGAACATCAGAAAAACATAGGATATCAATACAGTGTGCTTTAGCGGAGTCAACAGGGAGGTAACAGGAACCAAGGGTAGAGAAGGTAGAGGATTTGAGCAGCCAACAGGGGCTTTGTCAGAGAGTGAGCAAGATAGCTTAGAAACAGCAACAGCTATGCAGTGGTGAAAAGGTGGTTCTGGAGGGTAGTTTTAAAGCAAGAGATTGTGGGGGTGTCTGAGATACTGGCAGGGAGGGAATTGTACCAAGAAGGGGCACGGTACTGGAAAGCCCGTTGTCCATGAGAGGTCCTTGCCCTAGGTACCTTCAACTTGGTTTTACAGGAGGGCTGTGTTGAAGCTAGTGAGTTAACACGGTGGATAATGGCAGTCAAACCAGGAGGAGAGAGCACAAGGAGAGTTTTTTTTGTAAGGATGCAGGTTTGATACCTAAGATGTTCGTCAAGATTGAGCAGATTAGCCTGGGAGTAAAGTTGGCAGGTATGTGTAAGTCTAGGAGCACCTAAGATTAGTTGACAGGCCTTATTTAAGGTGAGGCAGATTTTGTTTAGCGAGGTCTGGTCAGCAGCCCGTGAGACTGGTGTTTCATAGTCAACAAGTGACAGGAATGGAGGACATAATCATGAGTCGAGGGCATCGGGGAGATAGTGTTTGTATGCGGTAAAGGATTCCCAACCTAATATTGGTGGTGGAGGCTAAGGAGATATGGAATGGAACGTGAGGGGTAGGGTCAAAGGTTATCCCAAGGTATTTGTATGTGTAAACTTGTTCGAGTGGGAACATAGAGCTGGCGAAGACTTGAAGTTGGAAATTACTAGCTTTGTTTTGGGGGTGGGAGAAGATCATAGATTTGGTCTTTTTAAGATTGATAACCAGTCTATGTTCTTTAAACCAGGCTTCCACATCTTTATAGGGTAATTGCAGGGAATCTTGGAGGGTAGTGGGGTTACGGTCAGAAGCGAAGATAACAGCATCATCTGCATAAAGGAGGAGTTTACCAGTACAGGCACCTGGCAGGGTGTTGAGATAGAGAGAAAAGAGCAGGGGCCCAAGAATAGAGCCCTGGGGAACCCCAGATCGGATAGGGCAGAGGTCAGAGAGGGTGCCATTGATTTTTACACGCTGGGACCGGGCAGACAGATAGCTGGAGCACCATGAGACAGGTCCTGCAGCAAAGCCAGCGTGGCTGAGTGCATCCAGCAGGAGAGGATGGGATACGGTGTCAAAGGCTTTTGACAGATCGATGAACACTGCACCAGCAAGAGAGCCCGAGTCCAGGGAGGAATGGAGGAATTTAGAAAACTCGATGAGGGTGGTATTGGTGATGTGCCCAGCACGGAAGCCATGTTGTTCAGGGCAGAGGATACTGTATTTGGTAAGAAACTCAGATATTTGGGAGGATACTACTTTCTCTAAGGCTTTTGAGAGTGGTGAGAGGATTGTGATGGGACGTTAATTACCGGAAAGGGCCCTATGTCCACCCTTATGTGTGGTGGGAGTGACAGTGGCAATTTTCCAGGCTGATGGAAATTGCCCTAGACAGAGTGATTTGTTGAAGAGGCTAGTGATTGGGGCGATGACCTGGTCCAATGCCAGGCTGAGGAGTCTGGGGTCCAAGGAGTCACTGCCAGTGGTGTTGCTTCTTAGGGCCTTGGTCAGATACGGTCTGACTTCATTGACAGTAACCCGGTGGAAGTGGAAAGATGCGTGTGAGGGAGCAGGGTCAGGAGAGTGGGGGGGGTCAAAAAAGTTGCTAGGGAGTACAGAGCTAAGGTCAGTAAAGGATTTATTGAGATGGTTAGCAATGAGGGTAGGATCAGTAGAGCTAATACCCTCAATATTGATTTGGGAAGGCGGAGGAGAGCGTGTACCACCATTTAGTTGTTTGATGTTATCCCAGAAGGTTCTAGCATTCCCCCAGGACGAGGTGAGTGAGGCCCGATAATGATCGACCTTTAGCTGCGTATGGCCCAGGTGCATTATTTCAGACAACGGCATATGCCTGTCTGTCGGTAGGGGTGGACAGTTTCGTGGCTAGGGTGCCACAGGTTATCCCTCTGCCTAAGGAGTTGGAGTAGGGAAGGAGTGACCCAGGGAGTATGGTGTACCTTGGAATGGAGTTTGGTTAGGGGTGCGAAGATATCACAAGTTTTGTTAAACATTAAGGTGAAGAAGGCCAGGGCCAAATCAAGGTTGGGGGCGGTCTCAATGGGAGACCAGTCAGCTTGGGCTAGAAGTTGCTTCAGGCCTCTCAGCCCACCTGGTCGCAACCACCGCCATAGGGTGGCCTGTGAAATGGGTTTGGTTAGGGACGTAATCCAATGGAAAAGAATAGGGGAGTGGTCACTGATTCCATCCGGAAGGACTTGTAGATTGCAAACTTGGTTAGGTCGGTTGGTGAGGACTACATCCAGAAGAGTGCTCAACCCCATTGTGGGGTTCACTCTTGTTGGTTGGGTAACAAGTTGCGTTAGGTCAATAGCAGTAAAGGAGTCATAGGTGGAGGAGGATGCGGGGCTAAGCCAGTTGATGTTTAGATCACCCATGAGAATATGCTCAGGGGAATGAGGTAGAGAGGTGAGATACTCTATTAGAGGGACCAGGGCCTGAGTTTGATTTTTTGGGGGAATATAGGCAGAGGTTAGAAAGAGGGGGGGCCCTTTAGAGGGGTTGGGGTAAGCTTTAGGGTAAGGGCCTGGACCCTAAGGTTAAGGACAGGGGCTGGGAGTGCTACACCAGGAAGGGAGTCTTTGATATAAATAGCACAGCCTCCACCTCATCTCCTTACACGGTCTTCTCGAAAGAGGGAGTAGCCAGGGAGTGAGACAAGGGAGTCAGGGGTAGAGTCAGATAGCCAGGTTTCGACTAGGGAGATGATGTCAGGTTTGTGGACAGTGACCTAACATTGAAGCGAGTCAAATTTCTTCAGGAGACTGCAGATATTCATAGAAGCAATAAGAAGTCTGGGGATCTAGTCAAGGAGTTATTGTGGGTTGGGCCAGGGTTGGGATGAATGTTCCTGACAAGAGTAGGAGGAGAAGTACAGCCTGATCAGGGGGGTGGAAGGCATTTCAGGCGAGCGAAATAGTAGAGTGGAGAGCTTAGAGACACAAGGGGTGGGCAAAGAGGTACAGGATGGGCAGGCTAGTACAATAAGCTGCCTGTGAGGCGCAAAGGGGGAGGTAGGTGGGACTGGGGGAGGTGGATAGGTTGGGGAGCAAGGAGATAGTAGAGAAGGAGGAGACTCTGAGGCCCCAGAGTAGGGACCTATGGAGCCATGGGGACACCTGGGCTAGATGGAGGCCACGTGAGAAGAAGGGGGAGGGAGAGGCATGACAAGAGAAGGTGGGCAGTCATCTTAGGATGGGTCTGCAGATAGCAGTAATGAGGTGGGTAGAAGGGGGTGAAAGGTCTACCCATAAGTGTAGTTGCCACCTTGGTACAGTGGTAGAGCCCCTGCCTCAAGTGCACAGAGCACCAGGTTCAAGGCTTGTCTAAGGTGACAGAAAAGGTCCCAGGACAGTAGCTGCAGCAGCTGGGTGCAGGGTTCAAAGCCTGCAGTAGCACTCAGAAAGAGCCACACAATAGGCAGACTGTGGTGCAGGAGGCTTTACCTCTTAAAGGCTCTAGCAATGCCCCAAGTTCAGGCTCTGCTGCTGGGCAGTATTGTATATAGAATAATGCATGGGGCAGGAGCGTATAATGAGAAGTATTTGCATGCCCGAGGTGTGAGATGCTACATAAACCCAAGAGTGAAGCTCAAGGGGTTTATTAATGTATCTAAGACTGAGGGTGTGCCTTAAATTCAAGTTATCACTCCTTCCTATGTGTCATTGTATGTAATTGCTGGTTATCACTCCTTCCCATGTGTCATTGTATGTAATTGCTGGTGACTGCTTTTTTGCCCTGTTACTATATTTGAATTGTAATAAAAAGGAGTCTGAAACTGTGCGTCAGTGGGTTTTTTCACATTATTTATTTTGTCTCACAGGCAATGTTAAACAATAAATACACACCACTGAAGAAAGCTGAACTGTTTTGTAACAAAAAAACAAAGCAGGCACTGACCTGAACAGCAGAATAAATAGGGGAGAAACCTTGTGAAAGTTGGCTGCTAAAGTCATGCTTTGCGATGAAAACAAACGCTTGTCTAAGAAGCTAAAAACAGTAAAACTTAATTTTTTTGTTAAATAAAGATAGTTTGTTAGAGTTTTAATGCACTAAGAACATAAATTTCTTTATCTCCTTGAAGATCCGTTGCAGACAGGATATCGGAATACCATAGTGATACACTAATCAGACATTGTGAAATGGGTATTCAGAATCCCGTCTCATGATTGGCTGAGAGTTACTTTCAGCCGGTTCATTAACCCATCACAACAGCCTGGCTGAAAGTATTCCCAGACCAATGGAATCAGCACACACCTCTGAAGCCATCCACTTCAGTCAAACCACCCGCCATACGCACCGTGGATTGTGTGTCTCAAACTGCCACCAACTGCATCGTTTCAAACTGCTGCTGAATGCGGCTCATTTCTAAGTGCCACCCAGAGTGGCTCTTCCTCACACACCTGGTAGCGGTTTGTTTAAATAAAAAAAAAAATGGACAAGCTGTCTCCCAACTACATAGTGGCTCCTTCACCGCATTACTCATCTCCGTCGACTCCATCTCACACACCACACACAAGACGGGCAAGCAGAAGAAAAAAAATTGTTTTAAATTAAAAAAAAAAAAACAGGCTGGCTGTTGACTGCAGCAAGTACCCACCACTCCCCCATGGAAACAGTAAATGCATCCAGTAGCGAAGCCACTGCTCATTTGTTTCCATTACTTTCAGTAACGAGCACTGCTTTAAACATTAACGTCACCTGCTGGCAAAGTGGTCACAACACAATGACCCAATGGGATTTTTTTTCCCTGTAGATTTATTCAACATTTTAGTATATTTTTGGGGGAATAAAATATCATTTTTATCAATTATTTATTTATTAATTTACTACTAGTAGGGACCCATTTCATAATCACAAGAAGGCGCCCGGGGGGGAGGAGTTATGGTGGGCTAACCACCCTTCTTGGGTGGTGGAAATACTTAGCTTCCCTCAGTGCCAATCTCCACCCAAGGTGGGATGTTATCCCACCTTACGCCCCCCCCGCCATGCCTCATTGCTTAATTCACTTACGCTATGCAGTTTATCATGTAGGTCAGTTACCACAAGCGCACCATGGGAAAAGCTAGCACACGTTTGCTGTTATGTGGGTTATAATGGCGAATTACAACCAGCTTTTCCAAACGGAGAAAACAGTCACCAGTTATTACAGTAACACTGGAACACTGTATCATATTGTTGTTGTACTGCACCATATGAGTTCATCTTTAGATATAAGAGCTTATCTCTCATCATAGAGTTTACTTCCACTGTTTGTTTGTTTTTTTCATTTGCAGATTTTGTTTTTTTGCCAGAGCAGACAACCTATAGGTCACACTGTGTTTAAATATTTTACCAAATAAAGCTCTCCTTAGTGACCAAGAAACATTACTCCCAGATACAGAGCTGCCAAAATTGCCAACATTACGAACTGCCAAAATTGCAAAGTGCCACTGAGCTCTGTATTGTAAATGCATACGTACAGTACACACCCCCTGTCGAAACAACCATTTCATAAGGTGAAGCTTTATCAAAGGGTAAAAAAAACAACAATATCAGATGAAGCCACATCTGAGTCTACTAACTGCCCAGTACCCCTTGTATCTGACTTCGTACTTGACTAGACATTGACGGCATTACACTGATGGGTCCCAACCAGGTGCAAAAGGGATCTGCACTCATCATTCTCATCCTGTACTGGATCAGATGTATAGTCCTGTTTGAAAGTTGAAGGGCTGGTGAAGTCTTGTAAGCGTGCCATATATAAATAAATATATATATATATATATATATATATATATATATATATAAGGATTTGCATACCCATGATGCTTTGCACTTGGATTGAAACTGAAGTGTGTGTGTGCTCTTTGAAGAGATACACAAAAAACAAAACATTTTGTTATTTTTATCTCCTAGCATCCTTTTTATGAATCCTTTGCACTACTCTTGCTGTAAACGACCCATTCAGTATAATTACTAACCCTAAGTGTACTAACTTCCTGATGTCTTGGGGTTCTGACTTGGTAGCTCTCTGAGGCAATGATTGCAACACATTGAGCAATCACAACAGAATGAAAACATGAGTCTGTGGCTTGTTATCTGCAACCAGCTCTTCATTAGAAGTGTTGGATAATCCTGTTTACAAGGTGATGGCTGTTCTGGGAATGCTGTGTTAGCCTGCCTTGCCCAAGGATTTGCATATCCATGATCCCCTTGTTTTGGGATGGAGGCTTTAGAGTAGGTGTGAGGTTTGAAGGGGTGCACAAAGCCAAACAGCCAAGTGCTGACCTTTACTATATACAAAAAGATGTTTCACCATCAACCTGGCCCCTTTAGCTTTTCTGTTAAAGGAAAAGCTGCCTAATCTTGGCTCCTGGTGAAACATTGTATTAGTGATACAGTTAAGTTCCTCACATAATAAAAACGTAAGTGTGCCGTCTGTTTATTTCTTTAATGGATTACAACTGGGACATAAAACAATCATCTCATTTTGGATCTACAACCCACATTAAACTGACTTTTAACTGCCTAAATAAAACTTGGGAAAGGACAAGGTTCACCCATGTCAGTGCGACTGTAAATGTGCCGATGTAAATAACAGCGCAAGCATTATACCAATAGCACTAACAGCGATACAAGACTATGGTGTGTGACATCATGAGCGAAAACCGTAATGACAAAAACTAACAGAAAACTAAATATCATAAAAACAACACCACAGTAGGACAAGATATGCATGCTCACCTATGTACGTACCTCTTACCTTTTGCAGGGCCTCCGCCCCTGCAACCCCCCATACATGGGGACTTTCCCCCGGTAGCCCCCCAACTATACCTATAACCAACTCCAGGTCATAGTTAGTTGGAAAAGCAATAGTAATAGTAAGACCATGCATAGAGGCACAGTGCTTTAGTGTGCACACTTTATTACGGACAAACAGCTAGTTTACAGAAATCAAAATTCATGGAAGTTAATGCACAGACACACGTGCGACTACTATTACACATCCGACACACATCTGTCACACATAACCACACTGCAGCACTCAGCAGCACTCTAAATGCACCACAGTCTAATAATCCAACTACAGCTACCGTGACTGAAACCTTCAACACTGTAACATCCTACTCACAACAGTAACATTTGACCTCATTCATTCACTCACATCGTGGTGACACAATCCCGTCATCCTCCTAATGGTATACCAAAGGACAATAGGCCAGTAAAGCCAAAGCATGGTTTTCTTTATTCTAAAGAAGATAAAGGAAGTGTCCTTCAAGTTACCAAATGTAAGGGATAACACATACCAGGTTGTCTGGTTATCAGGAAATAATGCATGCCTTTGGTGGATATTAGACACCCACCTAGGAAACACATTATTTCCTTACAACCACACACCCTAAAGCATGTTATCCCACTTATAAAATGGGCTTTTCAGTGTTAAGAAATATATGGTTCAGGTGAGCTGTGCAGTTGCCAGAAAAATAATCAATGGTCACGTGATGTGTTTTGACGAAGGAGGTTACAGGATTTTGTGGCCCATTTTACAATTTCTATTATACAATGGCAAGAAAGAATCCTGACCTCTGATTTGTCAGTCTGGGACTGGACCTGTGATTTTATCCCAGCATAATATCACGGATGTAGCCCCAGCACATACACGACCGCATCACGCGTGGTAGCATGTAAAACAAGCATTTGTCAATGCCAAGTGTTGCTTGCTGTCATTAGCAGTGGAAGTGTAGGAGTTAGACAGATGCAGTATAGAAATGGCAGTGAAGTATTGAACTGACGCCAACTCCATCCCCACCCTGCAGAGATGGACAGGCATTAGGGTGTGCCTTTGAGTCGTCACCCATAACGGTCATGACATTTCACCTCACCCTACCCTGCACACACTTACAAGAGCCGAGATGTGCTTTGAAGTGCTCAGGCTTTACACTCACCTCATTCCATAAGGAAATACACTGAAATGGTTGCATTATAGGAGAATGGGGTGAACTCTGGGGCCAAAGGGTCCAAGGCGCACCTCGATGCCTGCCACTGGCTGCAGGTTGGGGGTGGAATGGCATGAGTATTACTGTCGACAATCTCAAGTCATGTCTCTGACGCCTGTCAGTCCCTACAGGGTAGGGCGTTATGGTCAAAAACCCTAACACCATGGGCGTTTCTTGATATTTTTACTCCCAGTTTTCAACATGGGCTTTTTGTGATCCCACCACATGAACAGTGACATTACCAGTTCATTAGCAGAAAGGTGATTTTGCACAGAGACTGTGCCATTTGGTGCCACAGGTGTGAAAACACATTTTGAACAGGATGTGAAAAATGACAGCTATACTGTTCATGAGGAAGTGTAAAAAATGGCAATGCTGAAAATCTGGAGTGAAAATATAAAAAAAATTGGTGAAGTCATGAATGTGCGAAGAAACTGCACAACGCACACCCATAATGTAATTAGTTTTGGGATTTTTTATGGTAGATTTTCAACATAGGCATTTTGGGGCCTCCGCTCATGAACAGTGTCACTGCGATTTTCTTACTCTATCCCGAACACAGATTTCCCACAGCGACCATGCTATTCTGCGCCGGAAGTGCAAAAACACATTTCGGCCAGGGTGTGAAAAATGGCAGCTGTACATAAGGATGTGTGGAAAAATGGCAATGTTGAAAATCTGGACTGAAAAGATTACGAATTTGTGAACTTACGTGGGTGTGTGGAAATTGCACAATGCACGCTTGTAACACAGTCATTTTATGGACTTTTGTCACCAGATTTTCAACATAGCCAGTTTAAGACCTCTGCTCATGAAGAGTGTCACTGTAATTTTCTTAATCTGTCCCGAACATTGATTTCGCACGCTGACCATGCCACTGTGCACTACATATGTGAAAAAACATTTCGGGTGAGATGTGAAAAATGGCAGTTGTACTGTTCATAAGGAGGTGTGGTAAAATAGCAATGCCGAAAATCTGGAGGGAAAATATTAAAAATGCTCGAAATAACGAGCGTGCGTAGGAACTGCGCAACACACGCTTGTAAAACAGTCATTTTGGGGAATTATTTCACCAAATTTTCAACATAGGGTTTTTGGGGGCCTACCTCATGAACAGTGTCACTGTGATAATCTTAATCTGTCCTGAACATTGATTTTGCACACCGACTGCGCCATTGTGCGCTACATGTGTGAAAACACATTTCAGGTGAGATGTGAAAAATTACAGCTGTATTGTTCATAAGAAGGTATGGTAAAATGGCAATGTTGAAAATCTGGAGTGAAAATATTAAAAATGCTCGAAGTTACAAGAGTGCGTAGGAATCGAGCAACGCACGCTCGTAAAACAGTCATTTTTGAATTTTTTCATCAAATTTTCAACATAGAGTTTTGTTGCCTCCACCATGAACTATGACACTGTCATTTCATTACTCGGTCCCAAAAGGTGGTTCCATGCAGTGACCACGAAATCAGCTTCCGGGACTGGATAACACAATGACAGTGACTGAGTTCATGAGGTGGGGTCCCAAGAACCCCATGTTGAAATTTTGGTGAAAAAATTCCCAAAAATGGCCGAGATATGCACCAAAGTTGAAAAAAATCCATTTAGGATAGGATAGGTAGGTTTGGGACAAAAGAAGGCACAAGGCCCATCGAGATTGTCCCCCACAACAACAGAGGATCATTTGTAATGATAATATTGAGAGTTGAGCCATAAATCCAACTGGGATTTGAATGAATCAAAGTTAGTTATATTAATCAAATCCTTTGGTAATGAATTCCAGGGTTTGGCAGCTCGAATAGAAAAGAAGTTATCACATTTTTTTGTATTTGCCCACTCTACAATTAATTGTTGGTTATGGCATCTACCCACTATGCGTTTATCTGCTAAAGTAAGTCCACATTGTTCCCTTAGTATAGGAAATTTGAATAATTTATACACAAAGAGAATGTCCCCCCTAAGTCTATGTACATCTAAGGGAAAAAGACCTGTTTCTCTTAAACGTGATTCATAACTGAAGGAATGTAAATGTGGTATCATTTTGGTGAATCGTCTCTGAATTAACGCCAAACGGCTAGTGTCTCCTTTAAGATAAGGACTCCAAAAAGGCGAACCATAGTCCAGTTTTGGTCTGACAAAAGCCCTATAAAGAGGTACTAGGCAGTGCTCTGATTTACTGACAAATGTTCTTTGAATTTGTTTCATTACAACATTAGCAGATCTAATCACATTGTTGTAATGATAATTCAGAGATAGCTTATGATCAATTATAATGCCTAGATCTCTTTCATTGGAGGTTGATTTTAACATGATGTTATTAAGGTAATAATTAACTTTTGGATTTTTAACACCACAATGCAGGACCGAACATTTTTCAGTATTAAAAAGCATTGAGTTTTTTTGTGCCCAAGATTCGATATGAAGAAGATCATTTTCAAGAGACTTTATGGCAGATATAGTATCGACCCTACCACCCAGTTTCATATCGTCAGCAAATTTAGACAAGTGACTATTAGGGGAAACATACATATCACTTATGAAAATATTAAATAATAGTGGACCCAGCACAGAGCCCTGCGGGACTCCACTGGTAACTTGACCTAAATCAGAAAAGGAACCATTTATTTTTACTGTTTGAGACCTATTTTTTAACCAACTGGCAGTTCAATTTACTAGGCAAGATGAGAAACCAAATTTATATAATTTATTAATCAAGATGGAATGTGACAGTTTGTCAAAAGCCTTGCTAAAGTCAAGTAGTATGACATCAGATGGAATTTTAATGTCCAGATATTTACTTATATGATTATAGAAAGGGATAAGATTTGTGGAACGTGAGTGGCCTTTTGTAAAGCCATGCTGTGTCCTGCCATGAATACCTAGGTTGTCCATTTTTTTTCCAAACAGGGCCTTAATCAAATGCTCCATTACTGTCTCTGTTACTGATATGAGACTAATAGGCCTATAGTTTTGTACATTTGATTTGTTACCCTTCTTATATATGGGAACGACAATGGCTGAATGCCAATCATCAGGGATGTTTTTCTCTAATAAGGATTTGTTAAATAGTAACATTAATGGGAAGGCCGAAGATTTGGCTGTTCCTAATATAAACCTAGGGTTTATATTGTCAGGGCCTGAACTAGAATTTTTGTTTATTCGTAATAATGCTTTAAGATATAATTATAAGTAAACGATGGAATATTGGACAAATCGTTATCTATTACAGGGCTTACCTCATGTGGATTATAAACTGAGCAAAAATAAGTGTTAAAATGATTGCTGTTTCAGCATCTGTTATAATGGGGCTCCCATTACTCAGTATGGGTCCAAAGGATTTGTTTTTGTCTTTCTTACTGTAAATGTAAGAATAAAGTGATTTATGGCTTGTCTTTGAGTGGGCTAATTTAAATTCAAATTTTATCTTAGCTTGTTTGATTGATGATTTGAGTAAGGAAACTTTTATACTGATTTTTAATATAAGGATTTTTTTTTTAAGTTTTTTAAACAATGTGTCCTTCCTTTTATTGAATTTTTTAATAGTTTTATTAAACCAAATGTGAATTTTAACTTTGTTGTTGTATTTCTTTTTAGTAGTAACAAACCTCTTTTCCAAATAGTATATAAAGTCTTTTAAATCAGTCCAAGCACTATTTACTGTTTTATTCCTGAATTTTACCTCCCAATCAGTTTCAATGATTTTAGTATTGATTAAATCAACATTAGCATTGTTATAATCTTTATGTGTACGAAAATTACAGAGTTTAGGATTGATAATATTTATATTGAATTTAATTGTATTATGATTGCTATTACCTATTGGTGCTAATATTTCCATATCAAAAATCTTGTTCATAATGTTAGTAAGAACTAAATTAAGTAGATTGAATCCCCTGGTGGGGGAGTCCACCAATTGTTCAAGTCCATAATCTACACATGTAGTGACAAATAGTTTTTCATGTTCTGTATTGCCAGATGTGTATAGCATATCTGCAGAAGGGGGTCTATAGCAAACACCCAATGTAAGCTTTGGATGACCTTTAGGTAAAATAGTGACCCATAATGATTCAGTATTTGTAGAAGTAGAAATTTCGTATGATGTAATATCATCTCTAATATATAGACATACTCCTCCCCCTGATCGATTTTCTCTATCCTTATGGTAGAGTTTAAAGTTAGGTAGTTCTCTAGTCCAACCTGAAGAGGAATCCCACCAAGTCTCGGTAACTGCTATAATATGGAGATCCTGTTGGAGACATTTTAGCTCAAATTCAGATTTCTTCAGCTGGTTTAAGGATCTAGCGTTAAAGGAAAGGAAATTACAATTCCTATTTCTAAAATGTTTGTTAGTCCCAGTTAGAGAATTGGTAGGATAATCATTCTCCCCCCTGTGCATTAGTTTAAATGTTTGTTAATGATGGAATTCATGGTTTTACCCAATAATGTACTCCCACGCCTGCTGAGATGAAGACCATTCCAGCAAAACAGTGAGTCTCTCCCATAAAAGCTCTCCCAATGAGGAATACAATAAATGTTCTGTTTGAGACACCACTTTCTTAACCATTCGTTCGTTGCTTTGATATTAGCAATAATGGTGTCAGTTGTTCTTGGTACTGGGAGAATTTCAAAGAAACAGACTGTACATCCCTTTTCAACAAGTAAGTTATATATTGCTACATAATCTTTTTTTTATTTGAAGGGGGTGCGTGCTATATATAACATTAATTCCTGCGTGTATAATCACCAATGGGTTTGAACCTGCAGTGGAGATTATTTTAGGTACCATTTTTGTGATATCAGATATTTTAGCTCCGTGGAAGCTAAAGCATGTACGATTGGCTTTATCCGGATTACAGATTGCTCTATCTAGATGTTTAATTATAGAGTCACCCAGCACAAGAACTTGACAAGACATATCACTGGGCATAGGTGAATTACATTTACTCATAGGACTACAAGATTGTGAATGATTTTGGGAAGTGATGGTACTCTACTTAGAAGTTTTTTGTGTTTGTGAACTACTTGATTGGGCTATTTCATTTCCCAAAAAGGGAGGGATAGGGGAATGGGACTTAGTGGACAACAATGGTTGGGAGAGGGGGATGTTTGATGCCAAAGCAAAATCGTGCTGAGAATTTCCTTCCTGATCCTTATTGGGTGAAGAAGATGTTATTGGATCAGATAATACTGACAAGGAATTTTGTGTTGGTAGGAGAAACTGGTCTGCCTTGCGGCCCTTTTTGATAGCTTTAGATTTTGGGACTTGAAACCATTCATTATTAAATTTTCAGTTTTCATCAGGGTCCCCATCTTCATCTCTTCCCCGCTTCCTTTGCTGGTTAAATTTTGGGGTACTGTCCTGATCAATAGTGACGTTGTTATTAAATAAAGATTTAGAGACAGTGAGAGCAGCTTACCGGCATTTCTTCAGTTCGCAGTCAGCTTTGAAGAGTACAGACATGTTCCCGGTCCACCGAAGATTGTCGCACTGGGCTCTGGAGGTAAGTATGGGGTGATGTGGGGGTGTGGGGAGGTGGGATACACAGAGGGTGGACGCAGGTTGGGGGAGGGGGCAAGAGAATCAACGAGGGACTTTTTTTTCTTCTAGGTCTTTTTTTGTTTGTTTGTTTAAAGACAATGGGGGACTTTAGCCATGCTGGGGTGGGCTCCCAGCGTGGCACCAGGCAGTTTGTTTGGGGGCGCAGTGGAGCAGATGGGGGATTGGGCACCCCCATTGGCCAAGGAGACTTTTGCCATGCTGGGATGGGCTCCCAGCATGGCAGATGTAAGTTTGTTTGGGGGGGCAGTGGAGCCGACGGGGGATTGGGCACCTCCATCGGCCATACAGTGTGCTCGGGGGGGGACACATGAGCCATTGAGGGGTGCATTATGGCAACGGGGATTGGGCTACCCCATCTGCAAATAAACTGGGGAGGGGGTCATGCCGACAGGGTGATTGGGCACCCCGTCTGCTGTTTTTTCTTTGTGTATTAAAATGTTTCATCAGGAAGGCACACTGAACTGCAGGCAGTGGCTTTCTGTCAGCTTCCTGTTGACTGTGAGAGGCCGACGGAGAAGCTGTCACCATGGGGACACTACACAGTCAGCTGTTTTGGTAGCTTGTAATGCACCAAAACAGCTGATTGCATGGTGACGTGGCCAAATTTCTTGACGCATTGTGGCATGGTCCCTAACTGCTGACGTAATGTGTTTCTTGCACATGCGTGCAAGCTACACAATGAATCACTGCCTAGTAGTGGAACTGCCCAGTCTACTCACAGTATCAGCAGTCATCCCTCGGGCAGACATTCAATTGTTTCCTCAATATACAGTGCCAACACATAGCCCCAAGCTCCCAGCTGAGCTCCTATTTAAAAAACAATTAAAAGCTAAACGAAAAGGAAGCCAAACCCTGAGTTCACAACTTCTCTGTTCCTCCGGTCGGCTGCACAATCATGCAAGTGCATGCAAAGTTCAAAGGTGCCACGCTCGCTAGCTCCTGGAAACAATCAACAGCTACATTTGGATAGCTAAGCAAGGACACACACCCCCCCAACGGGCTTAACAAACCTCGCCTTTGCTTGCAACCACCCCAAAGCCTGTCTCTTTCAACACACACCCCCCTGTCAAACCTCAAGCCATCATTATGAGAGGCTTCATGGCAGTCCTGCTCTCTTACTGTCTGCTGCCATTCGTAAGTGAGCCCATGAGTCAGACCAGACCGTGCTTCACTTACTTACCTCATCATCATTTTCTGCCTTCCCAAATTAACACAATTCATTTATCCCATTCATTCACCACAGGTGTAATATATTAAAGGAATAATGCACGGCAGGGTGTGTGTCATGCTAGGAAGAAGTAGGCTGTTGGTTCACTAGGCTCTACAGCTTATCCAATAGGTAGGGAAATGGGCAGGCTAGGTGGGCCAAGTGGTCTTTATCTGCTGTTAGAGTCTATGTTTTTATGTTTCCGTGGAGGACGGAGCACAGATTTGCCAAAGGCACTGTCACTGTCCCTAGCACAGAAAACGTACCCATTGTTTTTTCTTCTTTTTCATGTTTGCCACCCGGGAGAAAGAATGAATGAGCAGCCCAAGTGGTGTCTATGACACCAGAAATACCCCTGCTCTCTCCCACTCCCTGTTAATTGCCCATCTCCCTTTGTCTGTCTTTTTCCTCTATTTTCTGTTGCTCTTAAATGCTCAGTACTGATTCTGTGTTTACATGGTCTGAAAGTTTTACCCACATAAAACCTTCCACATAGACATGTGGCCATCTAGACAACAGATTCTGTACTAAAAGTAATTTGACTCACAGTACACCACAGCAGCTCCACCTATTGGACAAAACAAATAATCATCACTATTTTTTTTACTAAGTATTCCTACCTATTTAAAAAATGAAAAAAATGTAGTTTCAATATATGTTCTTACTTTTTGTTAAATGACCCATTATATTAGAATATCGACCAGGGTGTGAGTCGCATGATAACATCACTGGCAAGTTGATGCACTTGGCCTGTGGCCTTGTGCCCAACAAACCGAGACATGACGTTATCCCAGCAAGACACACACCCTGCTGTGCATTATTCCTTTATAATGTATGGTAGAACGTTGTTATAGGTAGAAATCTACCTTTTTATAACAATGTTTTACCATTGATGTGACATCATGATGTTGTTAACCCATCGATGGTATGTCACATCGATGGGTTAACAACCAGGAACAGTCTGGGCATGCGCGTAGCTGGATTGTACAGCCTTGAAATGGCCGCGGTGGTGAGGGCAGAGCAGTGGTGACACAAAAAAAACAGCAGTAAGGAACTGTTTTCTTTTCTAAAAAAAACGAAATAGTACCATACACTATAAAAGCTAATGTATGGTACATCAATGGGTAACTGTTTTGTTAACCAATCTCAAGGTTGCCATGGCGACATAAACCTCTCGAGCTTCACTCTTGAGGTTTACATGGTCGCCCTGGCAACCTCTCGATGGTTAACAAACCAGTTAACCATCGATGACCATACATTATCCTCTATAATATACTACACCTATGGTGAATGAATGGGGTAAATGAATTGTGTTAATTTGGGATAAAGATTCAGTTTCACTTAGAACACGTTATTTCCACTTAGAATCTGGAAATAGAACACAGAGAACAATAGGCCAGACAGGGAACTTACAATAGAAAGAAAGGCCGTTTGAAGCTCTGACAAGGTAAAACACTAATAAAACCATTACAAATAGTGTGGTATACTGTATATCAAATACATAATGGATTGCAGTACAATAACACAATTATTGCCACACATAAGTGGTAAAACCTTCATAACTAACTCGTGGCTTTGCCACTCGTAAGTTATAGGTCTTGCCACTAATTAATGGAGATAAATGTGTTATTCCATTGCAACCCAGTAAATATTTCCTATCTATCTATAACAAAGGTTATCTGTGAAGCTGTGAGGGTTCAAAACCTAATTTATTTTAGCTGAAGGCTTGGAGTCATGTTGACATAGAAAAGTTCTGTTGATACAGTTTTCACATTTCAATATATTAAACTAGTATTGCTACAGTTTAAAATTACATCAATATCTATTTAAGTCTGACTTTTATTTTATAGTATTTCACCTTCCAGCATCTGCCCAGTGGCACCCCACCAGCCATGTTACCTACAATCTCGCAGACTTGCAGGTTATCCGTTACTTACCCAGGACCACGATGTGGGGAGTGGCTAGCCATGTCAGTCATGGTAGAGCCTGGGAGGGGGGTGCCGGCATGGAACAGTCTGGCTTATTCATCTTTTTCTCCCAAGGGGTGTCGCATGCAATGGTGCAAGCACTCATTCATGCTGTGGCATGCATACACACCAGACATCCTGTGGTAGTCCCTCCCCTTACATGTGTCCCCTTTGTGCTGCTGCCCCATCTCCACCTGATGACACCCCCTCAGTGTGAGACTCGCTGGGGCCAGGTACAGTCCTCAATGACTGTACTAAGCCCAGAAAGGACAGCGGGACCAGCAAACAAAAGATCAGTGCTTACATAAATTCTAACATGCACTGCAGGCTATTGACTCTCCCATTGCTGCTGCCCTACTCCGACACCAGCTTCAAGGGATTCTGGGATGTCTAGTTACAGCAAATGTCAGCTTGGGGGAGTCAGCAGAATCCGTCTGATACAAGCTACTGTACTGCAGTAAGCAGTATGTAAAAAATGCTTTTGCACACAAAGTACACACTGGGACCAGCCCCACACTTGGGTGTAGGGCTGCCAGTGCTGACTGTTCCCCTTTAATGAAATGCGGCACTGTATCAGCATACTATATAAAAAAAGAGAAGAAGAGCAGGACCAATATTGTTGGTTGAAAAGTAAGTAAGTAAGTAATACTTTATCTGTTGTACAGCAGTCAGGACAGTATAAGCATTTCAAATATAAGTAAGTAATAAGCCATGACAGGGTGTGCATTATAGGATTTTATTACATGCCCCAGAGGCTGAATGTCCTTATGCCCCTGAGAAGTGCATTCAAATCTTGTGATGCACATCCTGGAGGGGCTTATTGCTCTTATAAAATGGCTCTATGTAGTTTTTGGGGGCAGGAAAATAAGACTGAGCACCTATTTGTTTATAGAATTAAATGCACGGTCAGGTGATGCCTCTCAGCCAATGACATTTCTAGAGTTTTTCTTGCCATTTTATAAAAACACAACTTTCTATGTAAAAAATAAAACAGATAAGAAAAAGTGTGCAAAATAAAGTTTGCAAAACACTGTTTAACATGGACTGGCATTTATGGAACTTAGCTAAGGTAGCTAGTGGCACAAGTATTAGACCCAATAGTGGAAGCTACATTTTTATTTTTACTTTTTGTTTGCATAACGATTTAATTCAGAAAATATTAAAGGGTTAGCAGTCTCAGTAAACAGGAAGGTATATAATCAGGACGAAAGGCTAAATTGTATCCCAGAAATGCAGGCCATCAGAGTTCATCAAGGCCCGAACTTCTGGGCCACATCCCTGCATGCTGCAACCGTTTATTATATATGGATTCACCCTTGGGATTGGTGGAAAAAAATATATATGATTTACTGAAAGCCTGAAACCCAAACACGTCATTGGCCTCTGATCTTGGAACGTTTAAATATTTCAAGCTTACAAGCAAGCCTTGTCAGGAGGACAGACCCTGCTCCCCTGCCGATTCTAGAACATCTGTTGAGGCATTTACGGAGTTAATAGATGAGCTATGAGAGTCAGGCAGGTGTTCCTCACCGAAAGCCAGAGAACATCAAAACCAGATTTGCCCTCCAAGTCTTTCAGCACAGACAATCCAGTCCCAATGACTCAGAGAGCCCGACAGATAATAAAACACACATAACATTTGCTTTAAGGTGCAGGTGGGGGCATTTTGCACCGCACTTAGGAGAAACAAAACTGAACTCTAGCTGGGAATACTGTAATTGAATACAGATGGGAGGAGGTAAATGAAAGAATTCAGCAAATATCTCAGTGGAATAGCTAATGGGAATGAGACAGAATAGGAAATTAAAAATTATTTGAAGCAGATGGACTATTCTTTGAGTTTTTTTTCTAATTTATTAGGGCTGTGAAAAAAATGTGTCTGTTTATTTTCTGCGGCCATGAAATTAATGACCTGCTGAGAAGTGCTTGTGCTTTTTTATGGCTGTCTTGTCATTTGTCATAATTTAGCTGATATTTGATATCGATTTATGGCTAATCCTTATTTGACTTGATTCACTAATGCTGGTCATATGTGGATTAGAATGTCGACTTTATATTTGTAATATTATTATTAATAAAACATACAAATAACAGTATAAAACTGTTGCTATTATGAAGCATGTGCCAAAACTCGGGCCTGTGATCCCATTCTCTTTGGGAAAATGGAAATTTGGAAGAGAATACAACGTATCACAATAATGAATAGATAAAAGAGAATATTATCCAGAAGGGGAAAATATGAAGTCAGTTAACAGGAGAACTGCGTTAAACCTGCAAGCATCCCTTTTCTTTCTTTATTTTTTCCCATAATCTGTTTATACTCCCATTGCCAAGGCAGGCTATGGTTACCATGTGCCCTGCCACACTAACCCGCACTGTCTTACACCTTCCCCGAGCTTACCTGGTCAGGTGCAACCCCCATGGATTTCCCTGCATGGGGGAGTCAGGAGAGGGGGCATCTCCCCCACACATACACAAAGTATATACCCAGTGTCAGCTGCCAAATCACTCCAGTGGTGAGGTGATTGAGAGTGCAGTATATAGCATGTCATTCACACCTGCCTCGCCCCCTTTTTTTTTTTCACCATTTTTTCTCCCACCCATTGCTAGGGCACACACAGCAATGAATGCATTCGGAGGCAAGCACATGCTGCACCAGCACCACCCACTACTGCTGCTCACAGACCCATACTGCCACCAGGCCTCCACCTGGTGGCAGTCATCCGGCATAAGTGACAGGCCTCTCCCTGGGAGAGAAAAGGAGTCCATCAGATGCATCACCCCCCCCATCCCAACCGGCCCGCAGCAACCCAAGATTGCTCACAATCCTGGGTCGCCAGCATGGTGGATGGTAATGCTACCCTCATGCCACTGGACTGGCTCAACCTGAGATTGCTCACAATCCTGGGTCGTCGGCATGGTGGATGGTAATGCTACCCGCATGCCACTGGGTGGCTGAAGCATACATTTTCTGCAGAAGCTGTTTTTTCCAGTACTGGTTCCCAGTCTGCTATTTTGTCTTTTCTAGCCTTTCAGTAAATTCACTGCCTGTTTCTGATTTACACAGTGGTGGTAACAACAGTGTTAAAACTTATGATGCGGTTCATGTTATTGTTACACTCTTTCATTTTTGTCACAATGCATTGCTTTTCTACTGAAGAATTTGGGGATTGAAAATAACATGAATTACATCATACTGATCTAAAACCATTCTTAGAAAGTGGGTCTGAAAAATCCCTGTGTCTGATTGGCTAGGCCCACTATCTAGGGTTGCATTTTTGTGCTAGTAGAAATAGGGTAAAAGCAATTCCCTTGCCAACCTCCTTCAGCATGAAATGAATCTCTGTTCCCCACATAGAATTTTAAAACCTAAAAAGCAACCTTTCCTTTTGCTCATTTAGGAAGTGAGTCACTCCCCCAACCCAAACTGTGATAAGAATATTCAAATGGCACTAACTGTGCCATTTTTCACTTAAATTCTTCCCCTTAGCCACATACAAATATTTTTTTTTCCTAAATGGTACCACCAGCACAGACTCATCAGTTCCTCCCAGTGCTACACGCCTGCATTACATCACAGATCCAGTGGCTTCCTCTCTGTTTGGCCCTGGTTCTACCCCTCAAGCAGCAATAAGTTAAATTAGGCAAGCCTCAAAATTGGAAGTTTTCACAATAAAAAAACGCAAGTATCCTTAGTGGGCTGCAGCCTCTTGCCATTTCTTCTTGGTGTCATGTATTATGGCCGCATTTGCTCTACCTGACCATGTGTGAAGTAAGGTCCACATCCTCTGGCATCGAAACACAGAAACACAGAAGTTGTCAGCAGATAAATGTAACCCCCCTACAAATTGGGTTTCCCAAAAAGTCTTCCTCGAGCTTGCCTAAATGCTCACTGCCAGGCTGGTGTCCTGCGTTTTAGCAGTTTAAATGTGATTACCAGAGCCGGTATAGCCTCTGTGTACTGTTTCTTTAAGAGCTGCCTAATTGCCGCATAAGTAATCTGAGAGGGAGCTCTGTTGAAAGATATAACTATTTCCTGAAAATCATTTAGAGTGATAATGATAATGTAGTTTGTCTAACCTGCTTTCTTTGTAGCAAGGACTGTTTTGTTTGTCTCCACTATCTTGGTCCTGGACTGCAAATTGGACCAATCAGTTCTGGTGGGACCTAAAATGTAGCTGGACTACAGGAGCTGTCTGAATTCAAAATCTGTAGCAGCTGTGGTTTGAGCTTTTTTGCGCCTTTTTTGCAACTGAAGGGGGAGCTCTTGCTTTGACTGACAGCCAAATCAGCCAACCAAATCATTTGGATCTTGGGGAAATCCCGGGCTGCTTGTAGTTTTCAGTTAGTTCTGAGCTGGGAAGTGAAATGAGAGGAGCTGAGGTGCATTTGGGCAGCAATCCTGAGTGGATTCTCATGTGAAAACTGTGAAAGAGCTGAGAGTTTGGCCTCCATGTCTGCCTGCTGCTCCTGAGAGGGAGAGAAGATAATTATTTTGGACTAAATCCAAGTTTGTGTGACTAAAGTAAGCTACTGAATTGGGCCAGGCTCAACCTGAAGAAGATTGAAGATTTTGCTGAATGCGATCGGTCTCTCATGAGTTCCAGCTACCCCAAAGCTCCTGGTGTGTGCAGAGACTTTGCGATTGCGACCGGGGAGCACTTTGTCTGGTACAGTAGAATTCCCGCACATGTAAATGTGCTATGAGCTGCTAGTGGGTTGTGAGTTAGTTCCCCACTGTGTGAACTGTGTTCTGCTTGCTGAAAGCTGTATCCAGCCCAAAATGGACTGCATCCGAATTTTTCTCCATGCAGTCTGGGCCTTGCCAGACTGGCCTAGCCAGACTACCCACTGCACAGAAAAGCCATCAATGAGAGACCTGCCTGGGGATCAGCCCCCTGCTCCACGCTTGAACAGGAATGACACCTCTGCGACTCATGTGGGTCCTGCTACTCCTGGCATTCCAGATCAACCACCTGCAGTCTTGATTTTCGTCCAGCCTGTGTCCAGTCTTGGGTATTGTGAGTAAATACCAGGGAAGCTCCCTGCAACAACAGCTTAATCTGAGTGTGTCATCTGATTGTCTTGTTGTTTCGTTTCCTTTATGAACTGAGCCTTCTGGCTCCGGATTACAAATATTGTGTACTGTGCTTGTTGTGTTTTCCATCACAGGGCCCCAACCACCTGCGACACCAGCCAACCCCGGCCAACAGTCCTGGCCAGCCCATCTCTTCTCCACTTGGGTACCCAGAGGTGTGACTGGGTGAGGGGATTCAAAGTGCATGCATAACTGCTTGATTGATATAACCTTTAAGCTAATTAACCTGATTTTGCCCCTACCTTGTTCAAGCCTCCTGAATAAATCAGATCTAACTTTTTCTGCATGTGATCTGACTGTGGTTCCAGTTTGTGCTCAAAGTACTGTACTGTTGCTATTTGCTGTGCATAACCTTGTTTTACAGGGGGTCCCCAGGGTCGAGCCAGAGGAACCAGCCCTGGTGGTAAGTGCAAACAGTGTGGGTACTTGTGTGATGTACCAGGAGTACTGTGAAAGTGATTATTGTACAGTGTTCAGGCCACTAGAAGGGAAAGAGGGGGGCTACAGTGTCCCAGAGGCCTGTGCCCAGGTTAGCTTAACCACTACCAACCCTGACCTCTGGGTGGAGGCACCCATTTCAGAACGAAGGCCCTTTAACCTGCTACTAGCCAAGCAGGCAAGGGTAGTAGCCCTTGGGATAGCACCACATAGGGGTTACATCTTGGAGGCTTACCACTGGGATTAGCATCCCCTAGTGGCCAAATTTGTGAATTGCTGTTAAAAATAAATGGGTACCCCAACAGAAGTGGCTGTACACCAGATGGTGGGATGGTGTACTGGGCAGGAGATCGACCCCCAAAATGTTATACTTATCCTGGATATTCCCCTGGTTACCAATAAGGACACTGTAGAGGGAGTACTTTCCAAGGTTGAATGTTTACAAAACCCTGTGGTGGGGGGTCGACAGGCTAATCTGCTCGCCCAAACTTTCATGGCTCTAGTAGAGTGTAAGGACCCAGTAGACAGTTCCAAAGTGCCATGGACTATCACCCCCGAAGGAGCCCTCACTGCCTGGAAAGTGATAACTAAAGACAGTAAAGACCTCTGGGAGAATGAGCCCCCCCACCACTATCTGAGACATTTGAGGAGAAATTTGCTAAGTTGTTGCTGGAAGTAGGGAAAACTGTGGAGGACTTAAAAAAACTATTCCTGCCACCTGGGGGTGTTCCTCCCCCAACACCCCCTCCCACTCCAGCACCTGTTATTGCCCCTCCTTCTGTGCCCATGCCAATGCTGGCTCCTATGTCTGTATCTGCCATTAGTCACGACTCTTACCGAAGGTTGAAAATCTTCTCCGGCACCCTCCTCACCCCCCAAGGGGAGGATGATTGGGAGACCTGGATAGATTGTGTTGCCCCTTTGGTACCTGAATGGCAGTATGCGGAGGCTGAGAAACGGAAAAGGATCATAGAAATTTTGAGGGGTCCCGCCCTAGAGGCCATTAAATTTCTGAGGTCCACAAACCCTGATGCATCTGCCCAGAAGTACCTATCTGCACTTGAAGGCAATTTTGGGAGCATTGAGTCAGGGGAGAACTTGATGTGGAAATTTCGAGGTACAAAACAATGGCCAGGGGAAAGTTTGTTTGCATATGTTACTCATCTGGAAAAAGCGCTGCAGAAGGCTTACCAAAAAGATGGAGTAGCCACCTGTGACTTAACCATGTGAGGTTGGGGCACATACTGCAACATGCAAAGCATTCTAAATTGCAGCTCCTTCAATTAAGGCTCCCAGATAGAAGGGGTAACCCACCGGACTATTGTGACTTGATAAAAGAACTCCGGGAGGTTGAAGATGAAGAGAAGGATTATAATTCTAGGGTGAGCGCAGCCCAAGTGATCACGGCATCGGAAGGCCCTTCCGAAGTGGGGATCAATGAGGGTGTGCCACCATGGGATGAACTTCTGAGGGAGTTCAGGGAAACAAAAAACAGTCTCTTTATGAAGGCCGCTCCTGCAAGTACAGGCACCGACCCTTATCCAACTGCATCTGCTATGGGGGTGAGGGTGTCCACCCAGGCATCTCTTGCTGACAGCAGCTCGAAACTCGATGTCTTGACTATGGAAGTAAGAGAATTGATGAGATGTCTCCAAATGCTCACCACACAGCAGACAGAGATGGCACCAAGGTTTTCAGTTGGTAGTACCACCGCCCCAGCTCCCAGTGTAATGCTCCGGCCACCCCAAATCCCAGAAAACATATTTTGCCATAATTGTGGGAAGGATGGGCACATAAAGAGAGAACGCCGGTCCACAAAAGACCTAGATAAAGTTGCATATAGGCTTCAAGGCAAGCTTCGGAGAATGAATCAGCGGTCAAAAAGTGCCCAAAATGACCACAGTGAAGGTTCAAGAAGTAGTAACTCAAATCCCTATGTGGCTAAATCATCTGTCCAGGCCCCTGCTGCTGTCCCTCCAGACTGGTCCAAAATTGTGGGCCCTTCAATGGAGACTACCGTGGCTGTGAATGGTATTCCTACTCGGGTTGTGCTGGACAGTGGGTTGCAAGTGACCATTGTATTTAAGGACTGGTATGACAAACACTTATCTGCTGTGCCATTACAATCCTTGGAAGGCCTACATGTGTGGGGGCTGAGCGACAATTCTTATCTCTACCTAGGATATGTCCACCTCTGGTTGTCATTTCCTGCAGCTGTAACTGGTGTAGAGGAGCAAGTCGTGCACTGGCCTTAGTGTGTCCCCTACTGGACTGTATGATGGGGTTCCCCTGTTAATGGGACCAACGCCCATATGTTGGGAGACTGGCACAACTCTGTAGCGAGAAACAAGGGCGACGGACTGGGAGGGCCCTAAGAATTCCCACTCTGATCAAGAGGGCCTATGATTTGCAACAGAACCCCAAGGGAGTGGACCAAGATGAACCGGTAGGGGTCGTGTGAAAGAAGGATCCCGATTCAATGGTACTGGCCCCTAATGCCCAGTGTACCGTTCAAGGGGAGGTCCACCTCTGCAAACATGTCAAGAACAAAATACTGATCTTGGATGTGCCAGGTGATGGAAAATTGCCGGAAGGATTATTGATTAAGCCCAGCATCTTCCCAGCTCGTGCTCATGCCTATGCATGACAAGTGATGGTCCAGATTCATACTGTGTCAGATCGGGAGATCCGGGTGAACAGAGGATGCACCCTAGCTACGGTACACTGTGCAGACACTGCAGTGTTGCCCAGCAACAAACCCCCTGGCAAGATAGATAGAGTGACTCCCGACTTGTTTGATTTTGGTGACTCCCCATTGCCAGCTGAATGGAAGACTAGAATCAGCCAGAAACTTGCCAGAGAGATCAAATTTTTCGTTGAAGGAATGGGACGTGGGATGTGTCCAGGGTGCGGAGCATCATATACACCTGCACAACGAACTGCCATTTCAAGAGAGGTCTCGACGCCTAGCCCCTGCAGACATAGACAATGTGAGAAGACACTTGCAGGAAATGCTCGCAGCTGGTGTGATACAAGAATACAGGAGCCCATATGCTTCTCCCATTGTGGTTGTGCATGAGAAGAATGGAACAGTATGAATGTGTGTGGATTATCAGACCCTCAGCAGGCAGACCATCCTGATCAATGCACCATGTCCCGTATACAAGATGCTCTGGATTATTTGAATGGGAGCAAATGGTTCTCAGTGTTGGATCTTCGCAGTGGATATTACCAGATTCTGATGGCTCCAGAGGACCGTGAGAAGACAGCCTTCATCTGTCCTTTGGGGTTCTACGAATTTTTGAGAATGCCACAGGGGATATTGGGTGCCTCAGCCACCTTCCAGCGACTGATGGAACTAGTCTGCATAGACTTCTTGAGTTTAGAGCCTGATCAGCGAAACATTGGAAATGTGTTAGTGGTTATGGACCATTTCACATGGTATGCACAAGCTTTTCCCACCAAAGATCAAAAAGCATCTACCGTGGCCAAGGTGCTAGTGGAAAATTTATTCATCCACTATGGTGCCCCCCAGCGGATTCATTCTGATCAAGGCAGAGACTTTGAGAGTCGGCTAATCAAAGAAATGCTCTCTCTATGGGGGGTGTGAAAGTCAAGAACCACCCCTTATCACCCGCAGGGGGATCCTGAACCAGAACGCTTTAACCACACCCTGCTAGACAAGCTAGGCACCCTCCATCCAAAAGATAAGCATAAAGGGAGCCAGCAGATTAGCACCTTGGTACATGCATACAATTGCATGAAGAATGATGCTACCGGGTTCTCTCCCTACCGCCTCATGTTCAGGAGAGAGGCCCAGTTGCCTGTTGATGTTTGTTTTGGGGTTTCTCCTGATGGGGTCCAAGCTGAAGATTACTTGCAATATGTACAGAAACTGAAAGCTCAATTGAACCATGCCTATCAACTGACACAGACAATGGCAGCCAAAAGAAATCTAGCCAACAAAGAGAGACATGATGGAAAAGTAAAGGCTCAAGAGCTTAGGCCTGGAGACCGTGTGTTGTTGTGAAATTTAGGATTGCATGGTAAACACAAAATTGCTGATTGATGCCACAATCTTCCCCATGTCATAGTTGGAAAGTTGGATGATTTGCCAGTGTACAAAGTGCACCCAGAGAATAACTCCAAAGCTGTCAAGACCATGCACCGCAACCACTTGCTACCTATTGGTCAAGTTATAATTGAGGCTGAACCCACCGAGATTGATTCCCCTGGACCAGTGACTCACGCTGCTGCAAGAAAGAAACAGAGTCAGCCTGCCCCCGTGGTTGCCGATTTAACACTTCCCCTGCAGCAGGACCAGAATGATTATGACTGCCAGTCTAACTCGGATGACAATGAGTGTGATAATGCCTATTACCCCTCATATGAACTGAGTCCGTTGTTTTGTGGAAATCCTGTGTTGAATTATGGGGATGAAGCTGGGCCTTCTGGATTGCCTAACACCCCGGCATCATCCTTGGAGCCAATGCTCCCTGAAGGTGAAGTGCAAAGTATCACGTCTGAGGATGCTGAGTCTTTATGTATTGTGGAACTGTATGATTTGCCTGAAGGAGAGGCTGATGGTATGAGTCTTTCTGGTGACATGCTAGAACTTGAGGAACACTATGAGAGTACTGACAACCCCCTTTCAGTGCCAGAGTGTCTTCAAAATGAGCCAAGTGTTGTAGAAACAAAGACTATAGAGCAAGCGGCTGACAGTGCTCCCAGCTTGAACATTCCCCTTCATGCAGAGGCACCCCTCACAAGTGATGAAAACTCCAAGACCATTGCTGAAAGTACAGAGACTGTGGTTGTTCACCCCAGAAAGACTGGCCGAGCTGTCAAGCCAGTGGTGCGCTTCAGTTACGATTCCCCCCGGAGGCCAGTGGATTTGCCTCTCAATGTAGTCCACAAAGGGGTTTATGTCTCTCAGAGCTCACTGCCCAAATTGTGCTTGACAGCCCATTCCAGGTTACTTGTTCTGCCCTCTCACCATGGTGCCCCTGCCCCATCCAGCCCCAAGTTAGCTGATAGGGAAGGGCCCCCTCTTGCATTGTTTAGCGTACAAGAAGTTATTACATGATTCTGCATGGTAATGTTTAATTTACCTGTGTGAAATATGCATAATGTATTGTCAGAATGGAAATGATATAGTGGAGTACATTGAAATGTGTAGTAAAGTGACAAGTTATGCCAATTGATGAATCAGATAGTACTTGTATAGCATGCTAATGGTATAAATATCTTGTATATGTTGCATTTTCAGTGTTATGATGGTACAGACTTAACGCGGATGCCAAGTTTTCCCAGACAGGGAAGGGTGTAACCCCCCTACAAATGGGGGTTCCCAAAAAGTCTTCCTTGAGCTTGCCTAAATGCTCATTGCCAGGCTGGTGTCCTGCGTTTTAGCAGTTTAAGTGTGATTACCAGAGCCTGTATAGCCTCTGTGTATGTCTCTTTAAGAGCTGTGTGATTGCAGCTTAAGTAATCTGAGAGGGAGCTCTGTTGACAGATGTAACTATTTACTGAAAATCATTTAGAGTGATAATAATAATGTCGTTTGTCCAACCTGCTTTCTTTGTAGCAAGGACTGTTTTGTTTGTCTCCACTATCTTGGTCCTGGACTGCAAATTGGACCAATCAGTGCTGGTGGGACCTAAAATGTAGCCGGACTACAGGAGCTGTCTGAATTCAAAATCTGTAGGAACTGTGGTTTGAGCTTTTTGTGCCTTTTTTGCAACTGAAGGGGGAGCTCTTTCTTTGGCTGACAGCCAAATCAGCCAACCAAATCATTTGGATCTTGGGGAAATCCCGGGCTGCTTGCAGTTTTCAGTTAGTTCTGAGCTGGGAAGTGAAATGAGAGGAGCTGAAGTGCATTTGGGCAGCAATCCTGAGTGGATTTGCATGGGAAAACTGTGAAAGGGCTGAGAGTTTTGCCTGCATGTCTGCCTGCTACTCCTGAGAGGGAGAGAAGATAATTATTTTGGACTAAATCCAAGTTTGTGTGACTAAAGTAAGCTACTGAATTGGGCCAGGCTCAACATGAAGAAGACCGAAGATTTTGCTGAATGCGATCAGCCTGTCAGGAGTTCCAGCTACCCCTAAGCTCCCAGTGTGTGCAGCGACTTTGCGATTGTGACTGGGGAACGCTTTGCCTGGTACAGTAGAATTCCCGTAAATGTAAATGTGCTATGAGCTGCTAGTGGGTTGTGAGTTAGTTCCCCACTGTGTGAACTGTGTTCTGCATGCTGGAAGCTGTATCCAGCCCAAAACACACTGCATCCGAATTTGTCTCGATGAGGTCTGGGCCTTGCCAGACTGGCTTAGCCAGACTACCCACTGCACAGAGAAGCCATCAACGAGAGTCCTGCCTGGGGATCAGCCCCCTGCTCCATGCTTGAACAGGAACGATGCCTCTGCAACTCGTGTGGGCCCTGCTTCTCCTGGCATTCCAGATCAACCACCTGCAGTCTTGATTTTCATCCATCCTGTGGCAAGTCTTGGGTATTGTGAGTAAATACCAGGGTAGATCCCTGCAACAACAGCTTAATCTGAGTGTGTCAGAGGTGGTCACTGCCACCCAATGGCCACCTGACTATGCAATGACAGTCACATGGCATAGGGCACCAGCAGCACCACAGCAACACCAGTGGCAGCCGGGCGTACACCCATCCCACCAACAGCTGGCACACGGGTGCAATGGCCACCTCACAGTGGCATGCACCATGCACAGTGTGACATACACAGCTGCGATGGCACATGACACAGGTGGTCATGGTCACACCCACACCCCTGCTGACCCCTCTGTACAGTGCACAATACCAAAACAGTGCCTACCTGCCCTCTGTGGCCCCACTGGTGCCAGTCGTGCTCCCGCACCACCTCCGTGGCCTGCTGGGCTGCCCCCGCCGCTCTTGCCGCCCTCGCTCGGTGGCGATCCTCAGGTCCTGGGAATGGAACAAAGACAGGTACACATCAGGAATCATCCACAGCATATGCCCACCACCCCCACCCCTGTGCACAGGGTGTGCCCCTGCCTGACACATCTTGCACGGCTGTATTGCAATGCAAACTGCGGCTGGCAATGCCACACTGCATTGTGCACGATGACAGTGTACCTTTCTACAGGGCATGCCAGGCAGCCAGGCCAACACCACAGTACAGCACTAGGGCACAGATGCAGCATGGGCTGACTTACCTGGCCGTGGCACGGCCCCTCGCTGGACATGTGGCTGCAGCCATCGCAGGCACTCCGGGTCCCACCACATGAGGTCACCATACCTGTGGCAGCATTGCTCCCCAGTTCTAGCCACCTCAGTGCTTTGCTGCAGTCTGGCAGCAATCCCCTGCCAGACATCAGTCCGTGGCTGCTGCAAGAGCACCTAGCCAAAGAGCTGTGGGGCATGGGGCTGCACACATGCCACCAGATTAACAAGTTCCACTTGTGTCCAATTCCACACCTGGCGAACCCTACACTGCGCCATAGTGCCAACCGCAATGTGGTGAAGCAATATGGTGGCTAGAGGTGCACGTGAGATGAGTGCTTCGAGGATACATACACTGTGTCTGCCCATCGGGCAATGCCAGAGATGCACGATATGAGCGTGGCCAGACTGGCATGTGGCAGAGGAGTGACAAGAGGTCAGGGGGTCACATAAGGGGTCAGGGGTCAGCTGCCACACAGTGCACCGGTGCGCAATAGCAGGCATGGTGCACCATGCGTCTTGGTCCCTACTGCGCAGTGGGTGCACAGTGAGCAATAGGTGGGAGCACATTGACCAGCGCATGCACACTGTGGTTCTGTGCAGTATGCATGCCTGGGCATTGCACCGTGACTTACTTCAGAGCAATCCCATTGCGCACGGAGCAACTTCGCGATATTCAGCCACCACATGCAAATGAGCTCATCAGCCAATGCATGGTGCACTGGGGAAATCAGCATGTCATTACTGTTGCGCCAATGTTCATTTGCATACGATGTGCTATAAAAGTGCCATGGACCGGCACAGGCCATGGACCGGTACTGCAACCATCTGAGGTACGTTGCGCATGCTGCTGAGCCCAGCCAGCACAGCAGGGGGGGGATGGAGTAGGGTGCTGCTGACACTGGCATACTGTGCTGTCCATGTCCACAGGTAGCAACATGTCGGAAAGTGAGGAGGGTGAGGAGCATGGGCCTGCTCGCAAATGCAGGCCCAACTTCACAAAGGCAGAGGACCTGTTTGAGGCCTACCTCAACAGGGAGCCCCTGCTGAGTGGTGCCTCGGGCACACCACAGGCCAGGGCTGGGGCCTTGGAGGAGGTGGCGGCATGCGTCAACCAGCAGGGCAGCTACCAGCGGTGGGTGCAGGAGTGCTACAAGAAGGTGGGCACTGATAAGTGGCACAGCAAAGAGAAGGTGGTGGCCATCTGTGCAGCCCAGACAGCCACCGGAGGGGGGCCTGCTAATGCACCACAGCTCACGGCACAGGAGTCAGTGACAGCCACCATGCACCGCAGCACAGTCGAGGGTGTGCCAGGCGGAGGATTTCAGATGGGTGGCAGCCCATCACTGCATGGTACATATGTTGGGCACGCACAGTATGCAGTGGCTGTGTTGGGGGTTGAGGAGTGGGATGGGGGCCTTGCATCACTGACGCATCTGTTTTCTCTTTCAGCACCAGCACGCCTGCATGCAGAGGATGGGGTGCCAGCAGCAGCCGTGGAGGCAGGCCCAGCCCCGGAAGACCAGCCATCCAGCTCCACGGGCATCCAGGGGCCTGATCGGCTGCAGCCCTCCACCACTGTCCAGCCAGATGTCCTGGGCATGGTGTTGGACAAGGCCCTGGATGTGCTTCTACAGGATGCCAGCCTCAGCATCCTATGCATGGAGACACAAATCGGAGCGGGGGTCTGACTCCAATGTTGACCTGACCATGATCCTGGACAGCATGGGTGGTGTTGTAGGGGAGATGCCCATACCTGATACCATCACAGGCAGCGCACCCAGCGGCCTGACAGTGGTGGGACAGCTGCCCACCACCACTGCAGGTGCTGCTGTGTGCACTGCCATGGCAGTGCCATGTGGTGGTGGTGGTGCGGCCGCACAGGCGCTGGGCAGCGTTCAGCGGCCGGATGGGCAGCAGCAGGCAGCAGGGGCCACAGGGCAGCCAAATGTGGGGATCCACTGCCGGGGCACCTGATAGGGACATACTCAATGAAGACCTCACTGTGCAGCATCCACCTGAGCGGGGGGATATGCAGCATGGTGGTTCACCACAGGAGGGTCAGTTTCCCTGGGCGCCGACCCTTTGGCAGAGCACACCTGTTTGCTTCGGGCCTCCATGGAGCAACAGATGCTGCTTGCCACTGGGGTGTGTGCACTACACGTGGAGGTGCGCCAGGAGGCCAAGCAGTGCGAGAGGGGCACTGCGCAACCCCTGGCAGCTATACAGCGCTTGCGGGAGGACACGACTGCATCCCAGGATCGCATAGCCAATGCGATCACGGATGGCCTTGCACTGCTGGCAGCCACAGGGTATGGCTGGCCACCACGGACACCGTGTAGTGCACTGTCCACCCCACGATCCCAGTGTCAGGTGACACCCTCCCTGTCGACACTGGGCTCTGCTGTTGGCATCCCAGGAACGCCTCAGGCGGGCCTGTTTGGGCACCTACACACCCCTGCATGGACCCGGTCGCGGTCCCGCAGTACAACCCCTGGGGGGCTGTTGCAAACACCCCCTGTGGCTGATGAGCAGCCTGTGGCTGTCAATCTGCCCTGGCGCGGCCGCCCCCCATGGCCACTGTGGCCATGGTTCCACGTGGTGGACCTGATGTGCATGCTGCCCTGACCGCAGTCTGCTGCCGCTGCCCTGTGCATGCATGGGCTGTGTGTGTGTGTGTGTGTGTGTGTGTGTGTGCATACTACTGGTGTGGTGCCTGTGTGTCACACCGCACGCTGCTTGTGCCCTGTATTTATAGGCTCAAGGCTGCTCGGCGCATCCAGGTTTTGCTCCACACTTGCGCCATGGTTGAATATCGCACTGCGCCGAGTATTCATGGGCATGCCCCCTGCTCTTGCACATTCATTCATTATAGTTGTGCATTGGCGCAATGGGATTTGCGCTGCGCAATGGCTCCTGCTGAATATCGCTCCTTGGTGCAACTCCGCACTTGCGCCGGCACAACTCGGTTGCGCCATGTGCAACTGCTTTGAATATCCCAGCCATAATAAATATTTACTTCTGGCTTCTAATATAAACTTTATTAAAAAAAATAGGCATTTCTGATCCAGTGGCCATGAAAATCTAAATATATTATGGAGAATTGCTAACCCCATCCGTGTAAATCAAGTGGGTAACTTCATACCAAGTTAGTGTGGTGACATCACGGGCATGAGAGCAAAACTCAAGTGCTCTTATAATGTCACCACACTAACGAGGTGTGAAGTTACCAGCGAGTTCTTCAGGGAGGTGTTTTTTTTTGTTATCTATAACATAAAATCAGCCCATTTCATAAACATGATTTTTGTGTGATGCAAGGCTCTGTGGCCGGGATATTCAAAACCCATTTGCGATTACAAAATTATTAGTAAATCACTACCACCATTTTATGGTCCCAAAGCAGGGAAGGATGGTAAAATACTATATTGGATGGCATGGTTGGCAAGTCACTAACCCGTTTGCTACTGGCCCTAAAATATGCCAGTGTGCCTATGCAAAGCAGCTGATCGCTCTTTGCATATAGGCGCACCAACATATTGGTAGGTTGGAAGAGGCGGCAAGTAGCCATCAGTGCTGTGCTAACTACCACTCCCCAAATCAGATCTTGTCTGTAATGAAGCCCTAATGAAATGCAAATGATCTCATAGTGCCTTGCTAGTGCTATGGGGACATTTCCATCTTAAGGTATAAATGTGTCAGATTGCTCCAATGCAGATATCACCATTACTGGGCCTTAGCAGACCAATTGCAATCCAAATTCTCATAGCATCCTACTGGCCACATACCTACTGTGGCCAGTAGGGGTCTGGCGCTTGCGATCGCAATCTGGATAGTGCCTGGCTGGTACATTGGAACATGCCTTTAGTGCTCGCAAGGTGCCCCGGCGTGTTCCAATATACCTCTGGTCTGCTTCATGCACTGATTTTCTCCTACAGAAAACATTTAGTTGGCCAGAAACAGGACTGACAAATATCCTTGCCTGTGTGTTTTTTTTTTGCTTTGTGCTTGTGAAATGGTCTTCCTTTCAGCTGCCATAATCAGTTCACGCTCCAAGCCTTGTGTCTGGTTAGCTCGAGCGCGACTCTGATTAAGGAAGCTGTGTGGAGAAATAATTCACATTCTAAACCACAAATTATTATTTTTCCAAACATTCCAAAGTGTGGATTACTGGTTTTCAAAAACACTGATGAAACAAGTTGATCGTGTATTATAAAGCTGTAGTAAACTGATTTATGGTCAAAGGTCAGCGCGGCATCCTTGACAGACATACAGTGCTCTGTTTCAGTTGTTACAAACAGCACTTGAGGATCCTGACTAATCAGCTGTTCAGGTTGTCCAGGGTACTCTTCTTCCCTCAGGTAAACCTCAAATCAGCTACTCACTGACTCATGATAAGAATTAAATACCATTATCTTGACAGCCATGGTACCCACAGAACTCCTCAGATGCCACCTCCAAGCTGATGCTCTCCAGATCCTGAACCATGCAGCCAAATTGTAACTTTTGCTCTCTGGTGATATCACTAATCAGCTGTTCAGGCTGTTCAAGACACTGCCTCACACATTCTAAAAATGTAAGACTCTACACAAATGCTACACAGCTGTTTGAGACGCTCCCTCCTACTCTCAGAATGTCTGAAGCTGCACAACTATGTCAACCAAGCAGCCAACTAGTAACTGGTTGACAATATAGCCTAGAGGTTAGAGTAATGCACTGTAAACGAGCTTGGTGCATCCAGCAAACCTTACCTGGGTTTGATTCTCACCTCCTCCTCCTCTTGCATACCATGTGACTGTGAGCAAGTTACTTAACCACCCAGTGCTCCCAGGTCACCCCTGAAAATAGGCACTTGTGCATAGTTGGCTTTACCCGGTTATCAAAGACTAAAAAAAAAAAAACTTTTGTTCCCTGGTAATAGTGCTAACCAGTTGTTCAGGATGCTTTTTCTCCACACTCAAAAAACGTAAGGAGCTACATAAATACTAAACAGCTGTTCAGGACGCTCCCTCCTGCACTCTGAACGTATGAAGCTAAACAATCATGTTAACCACACAGGCGCCACCGCAATCTCGATTGAGCTCCATGTATTGTTAGGCTTGGTCCCCACACCCTTATTGGCAACCCACTGTGCACCGCTGACAATATCTATTATGTTGTACTTATGATTAGGGCTGTAATTTTCTCACGGCAAAAAACGCAGTTTTTCACGGGTCCAACACGGTAAAAAAATTTCCTACTTCATGGAAAGAAGCAATCATTAGAAGCACAGACTATGTGTATAAAAGTACAACTTTTTAATATATGTAGTCGATAGGTACATAAGGAAACACGCTTAAAAGCACGTCATATAAATATAGAACTCAACAACATAAAAAAAATATAAGACATTTCAAAATGCTCAACACAATGAATTCTGCTGTAGCATCGGGTACATATTTTGAGAACGGCGTCATTTAGGCAAGTTCAACAAATTCTCTGCAGGCTGAATAGTCTGCTGCTGCACACGTGCTGCTAATATAATAATGGCAATCAGAGTTAATCTAGTGTTTACTTTGAACCCCGTTAAAGACTGTTACTGTGGCCAGCAAATATTACCAGACTTAAGCAGTATCACTTAGACAGTGATTAACCATGGCAAAGTGCTAATTAAGGTAATTTGCGGACAATTACATTGCTTTGCTGTGCAGGAAAGGAAAGGTGAACTGTGAAGCAAGATCTAATGTCAAGTATTTTTTTTTCATAAAGCAAGATGGACAAGTTCACGGAGCAGTGGGGGAAAACATGGTAAACATGGAGAGCAATTTTTCACGGATATCGTGAACTCTGTGCATGCCTTGAATTACTTACAGCCCTACTTATAATCAGTACTAATATTTAAGGCATTGGTACTTACCATGCAAGTGTAAGTCATCTGGGACATTATTATTGTGATCATTGCTAGTAACGCATAAGTAACAAGCCGAGAACTAATTTTCTGTGTTCTCTGTATATTCTTCTGAAAAGTTATTATATAGCCTACACTGCCATCATGTGGATTTATGTAACACCGCACTTATTTTCTGTTCTTTGTATAAGTTCTTTGCTCTCATTTTAGCTGCCTTTACACTTTTTGTGTACCTCTAGATCCACTGTGGAGCCACCTAACTTTTGGCCAATAGCTCTTGTTTTATGTATCTAACTCACATATGAAGTAATAGTTTCCATGGTGATTATCACAGTATATAACCTGTTGCATTATGTATTCTCTCTGAGCCTGTATTCATACCCCGGGGTATTAGGAAACTCGCTCCCAGTGTCTATTTGGTAAGATCTGTTTTAGGGCATAAATCTGCTTTTGTGTAATTAACAAGTTTATTACCACATATGCCACTTGTTTGTTGTTTCTTCTGCTGGTTTATTATGCAAAGAACCTGAGCAGCGCTTAGACCCCTGACAGTACATATAGTACAGCTATAATAAATAAATGATATGCCATACAATTTTGCCTAACTAAACCAGGGCCGTTCCTGAAAAAGATCCCTTTGACCATTTGTACTTACCCGGTCACCAGATAAATAAATAAATTAATCCCACAGCCATTACAGCTGCATAACAACCTCATGACTCCTCAGATGCCACCCACCATCACCTTCTTTAATTAGCGTCACCGCCACTGCCCTGGTTTTAATAAAGAGGAGCTGATAATGAACCACCATCATGGCTCCAGCTTGGTTCCTTACAATCGAGAAAACACTGTATCACTAACAAGAGTTTATTTTGTAAGTTCCACATGCTGAAGAAGTTACTTCTGATCTACAGTGCCCCATTTTCATTTTCAGGTCAACTGTACATAAGACTTTTTTTCCCCCCTCTTCTCCAGGCATGCCCTCCTTTGCACCGGCTCCCCCACCCCTGTCACCTGTCTTCTCAGGGGCTTACCGTCTACTCCATCCTCCACTTGTCTCACCCCTCCCCAGCTAGGGGAATGTCGGGCCGAGCATCTTACTGCATGGACTAAGTCCCAGACTGGATAAATGCCACATCATCGGTGTGAGGCCATCAGAAAGCTAGTGCTCATCCTGCTTGGCCGGGGCATTTTCCATTTTCTGGTTCCCCTCCCTTAGAACACAGGCAGCGGGGGTGTGCAGGTGCATGTACACAGCTCTGTGAAGTGTGCAGCACTGGCCTGCGTCTTTCTCCTCCTTACACCCTTTCGACTATGCTACCACCTGTAGTCACCCAAGTGGCAGTGAAGTTGCAGAGCTTGCACCCCTCCCTCCCTGGAGGAGGAGAGTGCCCTCTTGGATGCTCGATCCTCCTTCCCCCGAGCAGGCCTCCAATGTGCCGCACTCATTCTTGAACGCGGGTTGCTGGTGTTTCGAGTGGTAGTGCTACCGCTGTGCCGACAAGCCATCCATTTAGCAGCAGAAATGTCTAATACGTAGGGGAATGAAGCATTCTGATGGGTCCTGATCACTCCCTTGCTGTACAGTGGTTTTTATACAGTGCCTTTCATATACTTTGTATCCTAAAGAGCTTAATAAAGCAAAAAGTAAGATACTGGTATTTCACGGATATTATGCAGTTTTTATAATGCTGTGAATACAGAATCAGTGACTCGATGCAGGATGCCATCTGATGGAGAAAGTAAAGATTGTAACATATAGGAACAAGAGCTGAACCCCTTAGCTAAAAGGAGGTTTCTTTTAGCAGAATGGTTAGAGTTGCAGCCTCTGAGTTTAGGGATGCAAGGATCGATGCCTGGGTCCGGCACTTAAATGCGCAAGTCTATAATTCAGTTTACAGAAAATATCCCCTACAAAGCTGAGGATATACATTACACTGGTGATAAGGGTAAGATTCCCTTCTGTGAGACCAGATGCAGAGTGCCATCTGGTGGTGGAAAAAGAGGAAGAGAGTGAGAAAGAGAGCAGAAGAGTCCCGAGATCAGCTGAACGTCATAGGCAGTGTACCACAGAATGTTATCCATCATGTAGTGTATGCAAAATCAGTGACTACATACAGAGAGCCATCGGGTGGAGAAAGCGAAGATTGCAGCTTACAATAATGAACCAGTCTAACACCAGGGCTAACAGGAAGTTTCCTTATAGCTGAATGGTTACAGCTGCAACCTCTGAGACCAGGGAAGCAAGTACTGATCCCTGGGTCCGGTACTTAACTTTTTCAGACCTACAATTCAGTTTACAGAAGATGTCCCCCACGAAGCTGTAGATAGACATTACAAATAATTACATAGTAATTTAAGGTCAAAAGAGACACTGGGTCATCCATGTCCACTTTCACCCCACATGAATAAATAGGGCTGGAAAAGACTATTTGGTGCAAACGCATACAAGTAGCAGCCATTATGAGTGTCAATAGCACAAACATTGAACCTGTGTTATTGAGAGAGAGAGAATGTTGTCAGGGACACCAGAGGGAGGAGGGATTTTACTCAGGGTTATCACAGAGACGTGGCTGAATGACAACTCAGGTCAAGTTTGGGCTGAGCTGGTCTCTCTGGGATTCTCCACGGTGTACCACCTGAAACTGGAGCACTGGGGTGGTGGGTAGCTCGTAGTGGGTGGCCTGTGGTTGTAGAATTTAGAAACATAGAAACCTAGAATTTACAGACATAAGGACCGATTGGCCCACCTAGTCTGCCCATTCTTTCCTGCCTAAAACATCACCGCAGATCCTACATGATCTCTGGCCCATTCACTCACCCCTTCCCTTTCCCTAAGATTCTCTTATGCCTTTCCCATGCATTCTTGAACCCCACTACTGTTTTCATCCCCACCAATTCTGCTTGAAGACTGTTCCAGAAGTCCACCACTCTTTCTGTGAAAAGTATTCTGTCACATCTCTCCTGAATTTACCCCCTCCAGCGTCCTATCATGCCCCCTTCTCCTTGAGCACCTTTATTTTCTGAAAAATACTTCCCTCTTGTACCTTGTTTACCCCCATGAAGTATTTAAAGCTCTCTATCATATCCACTCTCTCTCTCACTCTCCTCTCTTCCAGGGTGTACATATTTAGGTCCTTTAATCTCTTCTTGTAGGGCTTCTGATGCAGACCCTGAAACATTTTAGTTGCCCTCCTCTGGACTACTTCCACTCTGTTTATATCCTTTCTGAGATGTGGCCTTCAAAACTGGACACCGTACTCTAAGTGGGGTCTTACCAGTGATTATACAGAGGCAACACCACATCTCTCTTTTTGCTTGTGATACCCCTCTCTATGCACCCCAGCATCCCACTGGCCCTCCCAACTGCCTTGTCACATTGCCTGGCCACCTTTAGATTATCCAATATGATCACCCCCAGGTATCGTTCCTGCTTGGTGGTCATCAGTACCACCCTCCTATTTTGTACTCCGTCTCTGGATTTCTGTGCCCCAAATGCATTATTTTGCATTTTTTCACATTGAGACCCAGCTGCCATACCCTTGACTACGCCTCGATTTTTTTCAGATCCCTGCTCATCCATTCCACCCTTCCCCCCCGGGTGTCCTCCCTGTTGCAGATTTTGGTGTCATTCACAAAGAGGCAGACCTTCCCTTCCCTTCCAGCTGCTCTGCAATATCACTTACAAAGACATGAAAGAGTACCAGCCCCAGAACTGATCTCTGAGGCACCCCGCCCGTCAATTTCCCTTCCTCTCTGAGTGAACTCTGTTTACCAGCAGTCCACCACAATGAACTGTTTTCACGCATTTGCTATATTTGGCACAGATATGTAATTATTTTTTGGATATTTGTTTAATAAACATACTACACTGATTAGCTACGCTGACTTTTATGCTTTTTTCTGCTCACCTTGAGGACCAGCTCTCTCTGATTCTCTGTCTGCTGCTCAAGCCTTGAGCAACAGGAAGACAGTGGGGAGGAACTGAACTACTCTGTTGACTTGGAGTGAGTTCAGCCAGGTGGATGTGAGTAAAATATCCCACATGGTCCCTGGGCTGCTAGATCTGGCTCCTTCGCAGCTTGTAACGGCTAGGATGGTGGAACTGGGCTCAGCCACACCAGGGACTATAAATGATCCTTTAATAGAGGGGTCTACCTGGATGCTTTTAAAAGGGAATCCGTGAGACCTGTGATCAAGAAACAGCCTTTAGATCCTGATGCCAAAACTATAGGCCCATCTACAGCTTGCCATTTCTGGCTAAGGTTGTTGAGAAGGTGGTTGCTGAGCAGCTGGGGATCAACTGGAAAGATAAAACATCGTTGAGCTAGTTCAGTCTGGTTTATGTCAAAGCCATAGCATAAAGTCAGCCCTAATTAGGCTGCGTGATGGTCTCCCAGTGAAGGTATGTGGTGAGGCACCTGTTGTGATCCTCTCTGATCTCTCATGGCATCTGACATGTTGAACATGGGGCATTAGTTGACAGACTCTAGGAATGTGCACGATTTCCTGACAGATCAGGAGAGGTCAGTAGTGATGCAATGTTCCTGTTATGGCTGGTTGCTCTTGATTGTCGAGTTCCACAGGGGTGAGTCCTCTCCCAAGTGTTGTCTGCATATATGATGCCACTGTAGGAGATAATCAGAACGCACTGTGCTGTGTATCAGTGTTACACAAATGCTACACGGTTGTATCCTTCACACCCAGCTGGGGCTGTAGGGATCACTCTGTGGTTATCAGAATGTTGTCTAGTTGGATGGCTTCCAACAGCTGTTGCTGGATGGTTGAGACTGGCAGCATTAGGTTTTCTATTTTTCACAGAACTCAGTTTGAAGTTGGAAGGCTGGTTAGAAACCTCGGAGCAGCCCTTGATGAAAAACTGACCCTGGAATTCCAGGTGTCATTTGTAGTCAAGGGCTGATTTTATCATCTGAGGAACATCACCAGGTTGTGACCGTTCCTAGAATCTGAAAATCCTGGCTCAGGCATTCAGTTACTCACAACTTGACAACAGTAACAGGCTCTACCAGGGTCTCCATTGTGGTCAAATCTGATGTTTGCAGCTAATGCAAAATGCAGCAGCTCAATTTCTGAGCTCCATTAGGAGGTCTGAACATATCACTGCAGCACTATGCAAGTTGCACTGGCTGACAGTTAAGCAGAAGATTGACTGTCAGGTTTCTGTGTTACCATTAAAACCCCTAAATGGTTTGGGTCCCTCCTACTACCGCAGGCTGCTCACTCTACCACCATCCAAGTAGAGCCCTTCATTCTAGGGATCAGGGATTGCTTGTCCCCTATTCTAGATTGAAAGGGTGGGGAAGACAGTGTTTCCTATGGCAGCCATTATTCTCTCAAACTCCAATCCAGTCCAGCTTCCTAATCTTTTGAAAAGTACTTTGGGATCTTTAACTTCTACCAGGTCAGCCACAAGTGATGGGCAACAGGAACTTCCACCTCCCATCTCATTGAAAGGGTGGTACCGCCAACAGGGCAGTAACCCCTCCACCTATGCAACACTGACCTGGGATACATAGAATATGGCACTACATGCCATGTAGGGTTGTGGATGCATGGAATGGTCTGTCTGCTGAGGTGGTGCGAACTAAGACTGTAGCAGCGTTCAAGGTTGGATGGGACAGAGCAAGGGAAAATCTCTGCAATAAGGTTGTACAAAGACCATAAAGGAGGCTACGTCATGAGACCAGTAGAAGGTCTCAGAAACTCATGGGTAGACTCGATGGACCCTCGATCTCCTTTTGCCATCATTTTCTGTGTTCCTTTGTATCACAATGCATAATGCTGGACATCCCTGGTACATAAAACCTTATTTTAACCTTGATTATTGTTTTAAAATATTATAAATCACTTAAATGATTTCAGCCAATCAGCACACAGAGCCACTGCACTTGTTATCCTGCGTATATACAGTGGTCTCATGCAGGAACATTAGGAGTGGTGCATTTTACTCAAAGCTGGGGGAGGATGGCTAGATTCAAATTTACAATATCAAAAAACTGTAACATAAATTTATTACGAATCACTCTACATAACTTGAATAATTTATAATGAATCTTATAAATCATGACATCATTTTTAGCCACTCAACATTGGCTTATTTTAAACATTTCAGACACTCTTATAACCATAAGAGGGTCTCTCAGACTTAAAGTAATAAATGAGCTAAAGTTAATGATTGACAGCGGTTCCATAGCTGGGACCATTTTTCATCAATCTCTCCAAGGCCTTTGACACAATAAACCATAAAGGTCTGCTACAGTAGTTATTGCTTTGGGATCATAATTCAAACTTTCAATGCTGGTTGGAGAGTTATTTATTTGATCAACGTCAAATAGTGTCATTTAATGGCGTACATTATGATACTGTTTCTGTAAGTAATGGTTTTCCCCAGGGCTCTGTCCTGGGCCCACAGCATTTTAATTTATTAATAATTACTGGTGACCGACTTTAATATGTGGACTAGAGCTGTGTTTTGAGTTAGAGAGAGTGCCTATTGGCTCTCTGATATAACTTTCTTGCTCAGTCTCGTGTACACAGCTTTCACCGAGACCTTTGGAGACTGGCAGTCTTTCCGAGTTGTTCACTAATTGGGCTAGGTTAGGAATAACAACACAGAGGGTTGGAAGAGTGACCCCTGTGTTATGGTCTAGACCACCTGCCACAATTATGTAATCTGACACTTGACTGACTAAGACTATTTGGCCTCGGTCTATAAAGGCTGTGTGTTCATTAAAATCTAAAGTTCCCTTATGAGCATGTTTACTTTGTCAGTGGACAATGAGTCCTTCCTGGTTCTTCAAATATTCTTGTATTTACTTTAAAATCATCTGTCTGTGCCTGGGACAGTCATTATATCTTACACCAGTGTCTTTTACTAGAATCATTGATACACCAACCCAAATACTGAGGGTGCTTCTAACTGTTTGAGAACTGTGTCACCACTCATCAGCGGTTGGGATCCATCGAGTCTGGAGTAAGCCCCTTGAATTGCTGGACGTCTGTTATATGTGCTTTTTGGACTGTACGACCTGCACAGCGTGAGAGGCTGTGCAGCAGGTCTGTGCTTTCTCTATTTGGCCAGAAGTGACTTGGGGGGAGCTAGGACCTTTGTGTCCTGAGGCAGGGGATTTTATTCTTCTTAAATTACCGAGCCGCTCGCAAGTGGCTAGTCAGAGTGTGCTTCTAACTGTTTGAGAACTGTGTTGCCAATCATCAGCAGTTAGGATCCATCGAGTCTGGAGTAAGCCCCTTGAATTGCTGGACGTCTGTTATATGTGCTTTTTGGACTGCACGACCTGCACAGCGTGAGAGGCTGTGCAGCAGGTCTGTGCTTTCTCTATTTGGCCAGAAGTGACTTGGGGGGAGCTAGGACCTGTGTGTCCTGAGGCAGGGGATTTTATTCTTCTTAAATTACCGCGCTGCTCACAAGCGCGAGCGTTGTGTGTGGCGGAATCGAAAATGTTTAGCTGACACAGGAGAAAAGGTTATGTGTTTACTGTGTGCCTTTTAAAAGTAATGTTACAGCTAAATAGTCTATTGCTGTATACCATTATTGAGATTGAGAACTAGTTAATTTGAGGGTACCATTGTAAGCAGTTTTGCTATGATTTTAGAAGCTAGTAATATATGTTTGATGATTGAATAGGCTAGGCGGGATATTTTTAGGTTTAAATAGTTTATTGTTTAAATTTAGTTATTTAAGAATTATTTGTGCCTTAGATGTATATGGGCTATATGGGAGGATTAAAGGGGGCTAGAATTATTTATGATAGTTCGATGCTGCACAACCTTCGTCCTTTTATCCCCCTCCCAGTATCAGATACTACTATTAGACGTTGCTGGGAGGTAGGGATTGGAAGGAATGGCGCAGGTCGTGCACTGTCGAACAACCCATATATGCGCTGTGGGAGGATTGAGGTTGTCAGGTCCAGAAGGTGCCCTGGGCTGTGATGGACACATGGGAGAGGCCAGACGTGGTTGGTGCCCATCCCCAGGGAGTCCACCAGACCGAGTGGCCAGGTAACCTGTGGGGCTGCATCACCCCCAAATCCCCTGACAGCAGTGCTCTGTAATGCTAGATCGATTAGAAATAAGACAGCAATTATTGCTACTCTGATTTCTTCGGTCGATCTGGCTTGTATTACAGAAACCTGGGTGGGAGATGATGCAGGCACGATTTTTGAGGCCGCAGTTCCTCCTGGGTATACCGTGGTGCACTGCCCCAGAGTGGAACGCAGGGGTGTCGGTGTAGCTATCTGTTTTAGATCCAGTCTGATCTTCACCGTGCACCCGGTGAGGACCCCAGGTTCCTTTGAATGTGTGGCCATCCATGGAGGACCTGATGTGGGCTGCAGGATTTTTCTCATTTATCGCCCTCCTGGGCCGATGGGATATTTCCTGCAGGAGATCACAGACTTCGTTGTCGATGGAACGTTGGAATCCCCCAGATGTGTTTTTCTGGGGGATTTCAATGTTTGGTTCGACGACATGAATCATAGATACAGCTATGAGTTTTCTCAGACTATGTCCTCCTTGGGTTTGATGCAGGCTGTTACTGCATCGACTCATCGGGATGGCCACATGTTGGACCTGGTGTTCTCACTGGGACTTGAGATTAGTGACCTCAGGATTAATCCTGTTTTCTGGTCTGATCTCTGCATGATGCAGTTCACGCTTGGAGCTCCCGCCATAAGCCCTTCCCCTGTTGAGATGATTAGCTGCAGCCCTTTGCAGGGTTTGACCCCTGAGGGTTTTTTTGCGGCAGTGAAATTGTCTAGTGTGGGTGATGCATGTGTGGGAGGTGTTGCTGCCGGGGTTGACACCTATAATAGGGTGTTATCCGACACCATTAACTCCCTCACACCCGTCCGTGTACGACCCAGAACTTCGTACCTGAGGTCACCATGGTTTGATGGTGAGCTCAGGGAGATGAAGAAGATGGGTCGGAGATTGGAGCGCTGCTGGAGGAGATCCCGTCTGGAAGCAGATAAACTGGTCCTGCGTGCCCACTATGGTGTGCACCAGGAGGCAATCAACTGTAAGAAGACATTGTGTTTGTCTAGGGAGATTGCTGCTGGGAAGAACCGACCGGCCTCACTCTTCCAGACTGTTGATAGGCTATTACATCCTGCTTGTCTACAGCCCGGGAGGGTTTTTTCCAATACAGATTGTGAGGATTTCGCGCGATTCTTTTCAGACAGGGTGTCCTCGATCCAGCGGGTGGCTTCTTCAGCCAGCAATGATATAGCTGGCAGTGATCGCCTGATATGTTCTAAGTGCACTCCATCTAGTTGGGGAGAGTTTAGATCAGTGGAGGTTAGTGAGGTTATTGAGGTAGCAACCAACATGAAGCATACCTTCTGTGAACTGGACCCGGTGCCAACGCGTTCTTTAATGAGATGGGTTGACTCTGTTGGCCCGGTGTTTGCCTTGATTGTACGGTGTTCCCTTTCTGAGGGTGTCTTTCTGGATGCCTTAAAGGATGCTCTGGTGAGACCCCTCTTAAAGAAGCCATCTTTGGACCCGGAGATCAAGGCAAATTACCGTCTTATCTCCAACCTTCCATTTTTGGGAAAGGTTGTTGAGAAGGTGGTAGCGCTTCAGTTGGTAGAGCACCTCGTATCTCATGAGTTGTATGAACCCTTCCAGTTGGCTTTTCGTGCCAGACATAGCACTGAAACTGCACTTGTTTGGGTGCAGAATGATCTCCTCAGGGCTAGAGAGCAGGGAGACAAGACAATTCTTGTTCTCCTTGATCTCTCCTCAGCATTTGACACTGTGGACCATTGTATGTTTCTCGTCAGCCTTAGGGACTTATGCGGACTCACCAGTACTGTTATCAAATGGTTTGAGTCCTTTCTTACCAACAGGAGGCAACGGGTTATGATGGGAAATTCCTCATCTATACCCAGTCTCCTTTTTTGCAGAGTTCCTCAAGGATTGGTACTGGCCCAAATGTTGTTTGCAGTGTATATGCTGCCTCTTGGTGGGATCATTAGGAAGTATGGTCTGAGTTTTCATTGCTATACTGATGATACTCAGCTATATCTTTCCTTTGCCCCAGGAACATCAAATGCTGTGGATGTGCTAAACATCTGTCTGGCCGAAATTAACAACTGGATGGCTTCCAGCTGGTTGCGGCTAAACCCCGATAAGACGGAGGTATTGGTAGTGGAGTCGAACAGAGTCCGTGATAGGATGGCCTCTGACACAGAAACGGGGCTTGTTCTTGGAACTGTGTCATTGAAGGCCTCCTCTTGGGTACGAAATCTGGGAGTGATTCTGGACAGAGACCTAATCATGGAGGTGTAAATATCCTCCGCGGTTCGTTCCTGTTTTTACCATCTCAGAAACATTGCCAGGATTAAGCCCCTTGTTTCGCCTCTGGACCTCCCTACCCTGATACATGCCTTAGTCACATCAAGGCTTGATTACTGAAATGTGCTGTATCTCGGGGTCACAGGAGGATCTCTTTGCAGACTGCAGCTGGTGCAAAATGCAGCTGCCCGGTTGTTGACTGGGCAGCAAAAGTTTTGCCATATTACACCGGTCTTATGCAAATTGCACTGGCTGTCAGTCAGGTGAAGAATCCTCTTCAAGGTAGGTCTTCTTACCTATAAGGCCCTACACAGGCTGGGCCCTGGTTACCTGTTAGAGCTTCTGTTACCTGCCCTCTCCTCACGCCCTCTTCGTTCCTCTAGTGGTGGCTTCCTAGCCATTCCCAGAACTAGGTTAAAATCCGCTGGCGATAGAGCGTTTAGCGCTGCGGCTCCTGTTCTATGGAATTCTTTGCCAATCATGGTCAGGAAGCCCCCTCAGTAGATATTTTTAAGTCCCAATTGAAGACCTTCCTTTTTTCTAAGGAATTTGACATCTAGACGGACGTTTATGGTAATGTTTCTGATTTTATTAAATTCTGCATTTTACTGTGTATAAATTGTATATTTATTAGGTTTAAATGCATGTTTTAAAATTTGTACGGTGCCCAGAGCCTCCGGGATTGGGCGTCTTTTAAATAAATTTTGCCTTGCCTTGCCATTTATGTAGTAATGTTGAGCATAAAAAATTTGCACATTTAATTATATGAATATAACCTGGAACTGTTATCTTAAGGGTACTGACTTACTTCTTAAGTTATCATTTTCTAAACTAAGTGTTCTAAGTTTTATAATATTAAACTGAGAAGCAATACTCTAGTCAGGATTCATGGTTTAAAAATATTTTTATTCTTGATAGCAGTTTCAAAATTTGCAATGTAGTTTTGGCATTAACATGAATAGACCAGGTACAATTTAAAATGCAGTTACAATTTTTCTGAACAGCAGTGCAAAGCAGAAAATAATCTCTTCGTTGTAGACCAAAAGAAGTCACAAAAAGAAATAAAAACAAATGCCAGGCTAGTCAGTCTTAGGTCCTATGCCTAAGGTGAAGATAACAAACTCATCAGACCAATACCAACTGATGTCCTCACAAGATCCTGGGAGCTGAGGAGACTCTTGGTTCTGCCTCTGATGCTCCTTGCCTTGGCTGGGGTTGTTGAGGGTTTAAATACTCTCAGCAAGGCAGAGAATAGGAGATTGAAGTGCTTTGATGGTTTTTAGATTTTAGCAGTTTCTACAAACTAGGTATTTGCTAATTGATGACTGAATGCTGAGAACTGTCAGTAACTCAGAGGCATCTGATTGACATAGGGGAATAACTGGTCTGTAACCTGAGCCTGACATCACTGAATTTGTATCAGTAATGTTATTTTTAATATTTAAGAATTAGATTGTGTTCTCGAGCAGGACACTCAGCTTCAGAACCATCACACTTTAGATGGTTCTTTTAATATTTGAGAATTAGATTGTGTTTTCAAGCAGGGCAATCAGCCTGAGAAGAATCACACTTTAGACAGAGGTGTGAACAGCTGGTCACTAATTGTGGTTAGTTATTTACCTCGGCAAGACAAGGTTGACCGCTCATGTGGTCAGGTATTTGCCTAGCAGGATTTGGCTGGCTGGCCATGATCACTCATGTGGTCCGGCAAAACCACAATAGGATAGGGCTGACCGTTTGCTGACCTCTTATAACTAGAATGGGTAGGTTAAAAGTATACTGCCCGTGGTTACTAGTGAAAAGTACCCAACAGGTGTCTGAAATTGAGAAGGTCACTCTCGGAAGTCATGAGAATGCAGCATGTCTGGAAAATTACAAGTCTAGTCTTTGTACTTAATTTTGCTTTAGATTGTGAAATTAAAATTAAAAAAATAAATGCATGTGCTTTTAACCCAGCAGGGACAAGCTACCAGATTTTAAATCATTAGTTAATTAGTACAGAAATCAAACACACCATAATCCATTTTTAAATAAATTGTTGATTAATCAGTACGTGATCAAACACACTGCAATCTATTATTGATTTACAAAATGACAAGCTGATGCCCAAACATTATTGCCTTGGCTTGTATTCTTAAGAACTGCTGAGTGGGGTGTCCATAGCAACCCATTCGTTTATCACTGTCTCTTGCTCTGGACTCATTTCCTCTCTGATTAGGGGCAATGGGGCAGGTAGACCCTGCAAATTAAGTAATCTTAAATAATTTCCCATCCAAGGGGCATGATAGTTTGGTGGCATAGGTGGGCTTAGTGGAACATGTAAATTTAGTGGGGTAGGTGCATGCAGTGAATCAGGCAAATCCAGATACAGTAACGGGTAGGCCTGAGGTGACTGGCCCCGTGATGGAGTAGGCCTGCTTGGTGGTGTGGTCAAATTTAATAGAGCAGGTGGATCTGATATCAGAGGCAGACCTGGTGGGGCCTGCAAAATGGGATTGCATGCAGAGCGGTTTCAAATGCCATGATAACCCATAGAATGGGTTATTACGGCATTTAGCGTTATTCATTTAAAGTGTGCCACCTCATTGGCCCCAAGTCTGTATGTGGGCGGGCCAAATACCTGTAAAACGCAGCTCCATTTTTCTGTGATGGAGCACACTGTTCTTTCTCCTCTCACTGCCCTGGCAGGTATCTTCTTAATATATTTCAGTGTTTATCTGGTTGATCGTGCAGTTTGTATCTTTCAAAGGGGGCTTGACAGTGACTGCATCGTGAACGGATTACGTTATGGAGGTTCACTGTAATGTGAAAAAAAGGGAAGAAACACGTGTGTGTGTGTGTGTGTGTGTGTGTGTGTGTGTGTGTCTGTGGGTGTCTGTGTGAGAAGCTTCTCTAGGGGTTTTGGTATTCATTCCCTTGTACCAGTTATTATAAGAAATAATGCCTATGAAAGGTTTGTCTTCTGAGGATTTTTCACACACCCTCAGTATGTGAAAAATCCTCATAACACACATCTATACAGGCATTATTCTCTATGTTAATGATTTAAAACTAACCCAGAAAAATGTGGCTTTACATCTTTATGCTGATGACACTACCTTTTTTTTTTGCTGCGTAGGCAGAGCCTGCAGCCATTTTGCAAGAGCTCAGAAAAATGAGCTACCAGATCAGGCTCTGGAACGCTTCCATTTTGGACTTTCAGAATGATCCTTCCAAAGGTGCAAAATGGTCTGTATCAGTCCACCACGGCCGTACTATTTAGTCGGTGCTTCGGCACTTCCGCATTCAGTGACATACTGTGCATGCACACGTCTCACAGTTTTGCTGGTGACACCATCTTGGGAATGGCACATGCCATTCAAAAGAACTATGCATGCACACCTACAGCACATACTTAGTTCTGTTGGCTGCACCATCTTGCTTGTGATATTCACACGCATTCGGCGGCAGTTGTTCACCGCCGGTGGTGGCGCTCATACAAGCACACTGCAGCCATATCAGCTCTGGCTAGAGTTTGTTTTGATTTGCAGTCAGACCTCAGTTGGCATTTAACACGGTTCAGACATTTTTTTACCACAGCTTACTTGTGTTGAAAAAAAAAAAAAAAACAGGTTATGCAGTTTGGTACCCCTTATCATCTAAAAACTTGTCCTAATTTAAATACAATTACTCATAATAACACTGTCCTTGAGAGAGTCCCGTATTATAGATATTTAGGCCTCTGGCTTGATGAGTGTGTGATGAGCGTCTTAAATGGGACCACTACATCACGATTACCGTTAAGAAAATAAATACTCAAATAGGGCTTCTGTATCAATACAAAGGTGTTACTTCTTACGACATAAGACTAAGGTTAATGCGTTCAGTGATTCTCCCCTTAATAGATTATGCCTGTGTGATTATTTCAGGGGGCCATTTTATTTACTTCTCCAGACTTGACATAGCTTAATAAAACCTTGCTAGGTTCGTTCTTCAACTTCCCAGGTGTACACACCATAGTGACCTATTAAGGTCCCCTGGTTGGTACAGTCTGAAACAGAAGCGTATTTTGCATACCCTCACTTTGACACAGAAGTGTGTTAAACAGAAAACTTCTCTTTATCTTAAAGAACACCTTTCATAGTCCTTTTGACTTTCATGCATAAATTACCCCTTCTTGCACTGATTCTGGAATTGTAATTCATTACTGTCCACTTCAGTTAGGTTTTGCAGTTTGAGCTGCTAAAAACTGCAGGGTGTACCAGAGCTTCTATTGCAAGCCTGGTGTTGCTGTGGGCCCATGGTTGTACTGCTGACATCACTATAGGGCAGAGTCAATGTAACAAACAAAACAAAAAACGGAAAAAAAAAAAACATACTGACAAGGCATTTGGATTTTGGCATAATGAATTGCTAACAGGTTGTCTTAGGGAAGGGGAAACACAGCGAGTACTGGTAGTTTTCCCTTGCAACAATGTTGCAACTGCATGGTACTTCACAGTGTGAGTCACTCCTCTGCCCTATAGTGATGTCATCAGGGGCCAGCAGCCCAGCAGCTGAACAGCAAAGGCAAGCGCAGCAGGGCTCCAAAACAAATCCAAATTATGGAAGGCAGAGTAAACCTTGGCCAAAAATAACAAATGCACACACCCTTTCAGGTCCAGTAACGCATATAATGACTACAAGCTGTAACTTTTTGGACCATCATGAAAGGTGCTCTTTAAGAAGTTGCTTACTTTTCAGTCATTTAACAACTATCATAGGTCAGGACTTGGAATTGAACTTGTTCCTATTGTAAAACATTCTATGGGGTGTCAGGTCTTTACTTAAAATGGTTCAAAATACTGGAATTCTTTACCCATGTACTTACGTCCTGCTGACCGGCCAAAACTGGTTTAATGGTAGCTATTTGGTCTATTGTGACTCCATAGTCATCTTAAAGTTGCAATGTAATTCAAAGTGTGTTGTTGTCTATCTTATTCATCCTTACTGTTCTTGTTTCTGCAAACATTTGTGTTTATTTATGCCCATTTTATTATGTTTTAATTTGCAACAGAAACGTTTATAATTCTTCTAGCAACTTATATCAGGAAGCAATTGTAAATTAGTGCAAGCTTGATCAGTTTGTTTCACCTTTTCCTGTTTTGAAATCTCATGCAAACAGTTCTGAAATTCTGAAGTTCTAGTTCCAGTTGTCATAGCCCATTTCCCACACAGTGGTTTCTCTAATTTTCTATGAAGGAAACCATTTTGATTTTAAATTCAAGTTTCATTTTTAAAAACAGAAATTTTTAACGTGATTAATAAAGTGTTTATAAATACAGTGTTTCTTATGGTTATAAAAGTTTCTTCTCAAGTCCTTTGTGTGCCATCACTACTCAGCTTTCTTTCCCAGTTCTCTCACCCAAAGACCCTGAGAAGGCACTCTTAAAATCATAAGATGTGCCAGAACTTTACGTGTAACTAGGGCCTCCACGGGGGGCCACTTATGGTACAAGAGACTCCTCTCGTGAGGTGTGGGCAACCAGAGCTGCTCAGCTTCTCTCTGTGGTCCTCTCACCTGACCCTCGTACTCGGAGTTTCTGATACCATATTAGAAAATGATAATGGAAATCCTAGCTTCTTGACTGACTAGCAGGATTCCATTGCCATGCGTCTATTTTTCAATAGAGCCATGTCAAAAAAAGTACCAGCCGCACAGTGTCAAACTGGTATCACTATGCCAGTTTGAATCTGAAACCTTAGTAGCCACCATTTTTCTAGCTTGCTAAGCGACAGAAGTGAGCGTGTCAGCCGGCCCCCCCCCATAACCGAGCTGCACTGTACTGGAAATGTGGACATTTTAATAAATAGCACCCCACCAAGTACTTGTTTGTATAGAAAATCTTCTTTCAAATTGCTACTCAATTGCCATGCTCACACACTGGAGCTGCATGCCTCCGCCCCCGCCCACCCGCTACTCATTCATAAAGAAACACATAAAATTCAGTGTCTATTTACAGTTTTTTATAATCATTCACAGTATGTTATTACCTTCTTGTGTCCGTTGGTGCCAGTAAAATGATCCTGCCTAGGACTAGGATAGCTGCCTGACCGCAACCTACCTCATCACAAGCAGCGAGGCATCTTCGCACAGCAGCTCCTCAGAACAGTCCCAGCTCCCCAATACTAATGAAAAAACTGCTTCTTGCAACAGAAAAAATCTGTTTCTTCCAACAGCGAGAGGCAGAGGCATAAACAAAAACAACCATCAGATGATAATGACACAAAGAGGGAATCCCAAACAGCAGCACCAGAGACAGATATTGACAAACCTAAACCACAGTGCCCTCTACTGACAAATATAGCAGTACAGGGACTCCTTTACAACAAAATGGATTTTTATACAAAATGGATTTTTATTCTATTTTTAACATTAATTACACATATTTATAATCTTGTATTTAATTTGATTAAAATTCTTACTAACGAGGCATTTTCTAAGTGTAGTAATGCCCGCCAGGGTGGGCAGTATTGGGCAATACCGGACCTTGCAGGGGCTATAAGGCCCTCAGCCTGCAGCATCAGGCATCATAACACTGCCCACCCTGTTGGGTATTATTGTTTACAGAGACACCCCATGGAGGCCCTATTAATTTGTTACAGAAATTCCTTTTCCTATTTTCTAAAAGACATTAAACTAAGGGGATATTCTGCAACCTCCCTGCCCCATTTGTACTCATCTTAAGGGACTCAACATCACATTAGACTACTCTTGTTTGATTTGAATCAACATCCAACTCTACATCTAGCATGAAATTCTGCTCTGCAACCTTATTAAGAGGGGAGGGACTTGATTCACAGTCACAAGGGACCAGCATTGCAACAATGATTCTGCGGTGGTCTCTTAATTGAGGCCCCTGTCTGAGCCATTCAAAAAAGGGGGGATCACAGACCTTCCCTGCATGGTCATTAGGGGATACCACGATCACATAGGGAAGGGGCGATGCTCACCATCAAAATGGTCCACAGGGTCATCCACAAAGCATGGCTTCCTCTGCATGGCCAGCTGCACCTTTAGTGACAACCTCTGCCTGTAAAACTAACACAGGAAGTTGGCAGAGCTGTTACTAAGGATGCAACTAACAACCGATGAGCTGGTGAGGGGCAGGCATTGGGGAGGGACCAATGTGACTTAGACGCTCACAGCGGGAGTGGGCTCGGAAAGGGTGATCCAGTGTGCATAACAGCAACATGTTACGGATAAGGGTTGGGGTGGGGGGCACTGAACTGTCAGGGAAGACTGTTAAAGGGACCATAATGATGGATTGCACCATGGCCCACAAGTGGGGCTAAAAGATACAAGTCAGGCGGGTGTGGGGAACAGTTAGCACCTCAGCCAGTGGCCTCTGGCACAGCACAATGCAACTGTCTCTGAGCCATCCATGGATATCTATTGGAGGACATATTTGGATATTGGGGCTTGTACCTTCTAACATATGGGAAGGCTAATTTGCATAAATACTTAGTCATTGGGGAAACTCCTCCCCTGACAACTAAGTTGGCCCATTGGGCTAGTCATCAGGTGTGTATGGTACCCATAACTCTCCCTGACCAAGTCCGACCCCACCCTACACTGACCATGTACCCTGGCCCATGGCACCCACCCCCTGGATGCCCGCCCGCAGCTTACCCTGGCTCCCCATGGTTGCTACTCGTCCTCACCCTCCCGACCCCTCGAACACTGCCCATTCCTTGTTCCCATATGCCCTCCTCCCCGTCCCAGAGTACTGCCTGGAAGCTTACATTCTACCACTCCATGGTCAGAACCTTGGTCTTCCTACTACTCCTGTCGGGTAATATACACCCAAACCCAGGCCCTGCACCAGCTGGGTCCACTGATCTCCACATAGCCTCCATGAATATATGTAACCTACTGAAAAAATTGATGCCCTCCAGTGTTGGGCCATGCTGCATCAACCAGACGTCATTGCCCTGGTGGAAACCTAGCTGTCCAAAGCCACCCCTGACTCCTTAGTCTCCCTCCCAGGCTATACCCTATACCGGGAGGACCGAGTAGGCAAACACGGGGGTGGCTGTGCAATTTATACCAGGGACAGAATCATCGGACAACGCTGCCCCTGCCCTGCTCTTGTAAATGGGGCCCAGGCCCTTACCCTCAAACTTGCTCTTGATCCCTCCAGGGGCCCTCTCTATCTTACCACTGCCTACATTCCCCCAAAGAACCCGAACCCGGCACTGATATCTTTAACAGAATATCTTGCCACCCTCCACCACAAGGCAGAACAAATCCTAGTGGGGGACCTAAACGTGAACTGGCTCAGCGCCTCCTCCTCCACTACCCAAGATTCTTTCGCTACCCTAGACATGACGCAACTCATCTCCCAGCCCACCAGAGTAAACCCAAAGAAAGGTTCCAGTACCCTACTGGACGTAATAATCACCAGCCACACCCAAAAAATCCATAACATCCAGGTCCTCCCAGACTCACTAAGTGACCACTCCCCTATCCTCTTCCTTGGGCGGCCTCCACTCCCAAACTCACAGCCATGACTACACTCCGAAGGCGCCTCCGACCTGGTGGGCTGAAAAAACTCAAAAAATTCCTCGCCCAGACTAACTGGTCCCCCATTCATCATGCACCCGACTTAGACACTGCCCTTGCCGTTTTCTCCCAAACCTTTAACAAGGCCTGTGACCTCTTTGCACCCCTCACAAGAATTCGATCCAAGAAACATAAGGCACCCTTGATTACCCCTGCCCTACTACAAATGCTCAGAAATAGGGATAACCTCTGGCACCTTGCCACTGAAACAGGCCGGATGGCTGATAGACAGGCCTACAATGCTGCATGGAACAGGTGCACTTGGGCCATCCGTAAAGCCAAGGCCGACCATTACCAGGCCACCCTCACCTCCTCCTGGGGGTGTGTCCGGACATTCTGGGACAATGTTAAACAACTAAATGGGAAATCATGCTCCCCCGTCCCAACTCACTATGGAGGGCTCTACCTCCACCGACCCTGCCTGCATAACAAACTACCTTAACACCTCCTTTACTGACCTTAGCTCTGTCCTCCCTAGTAATTTCTTTGACCCCACCACCCTACCTCCCCCTGTCCTCCAATGCCCCAGCTTCCACCTACGTAGAGTATCTGCCCAGGAAGCCAGACCTCTCCTAATTAAAGCATTAAAAAGCAATAATCCCGGCAGCGACTCCTTGGACCCCTGTATTCTCTGGATGGTGCTGAATGAAGTCCTTACCCCACTCACCAGCCTACTCAACCAATCCCTCTGCCTGGGGCAATTCCCCACTGCGTGGAAAATGGTCATAGTCACACCCATTCATAAAGGTGGCGACAGGTCTTCCGCCGGGAATTACTGACCAATCTCCATCCTCCCCCCTCTCTCCAAAGCCCTGGAGAAAGTGGTGGCCATTCAAATGACAGAATATCTGTCCAAGCATAATATCTTATGCACAGAGCAGCACGGCTTCTGTGCTGGTCACAATACCAGCACTGCACTAGTTGAGTTCTCTAACTTCCTACACTCCTCCCTGGATGCCAGCTCCCTAGCTGGTGCAGTGTTCGTTGACCTCTCAAAGGCCTTTGACACTGTCTCCCACCCTCTTCTGCTGGATGCACTCTGCCACACTGATTTCTCTGCTGGCCCTCTCACCTGGTGCACAAGCTATCTATCTGCTCGCTCCCAATGTGTGAAAATCAGTGGGACACTCTCCGAAACTCGTCCCATCCACTCAGGGGTACCCCAGGGCTCCATCCTGGGACCCCTACTCTTCTCATTCTAACTAAACACCCTGCCCAGTGCATGCTCCGGCAAAATTCTTTTATATGCAGATGATGCTGTTATTTTTGCCACCCACCGCAATCCCACCTCCCTCCAGGACACCCTACAGCAATCATACAATGATGCTGAAGCCTGGTTTAAAGAGCACAGACTTGTCATTAACCTCAAAAAAAACAAAACAATGATTTTTTCACACCCACAAAACAAAGCCTGCAACTTCCCACTCCACATCCTCCCCAGCACCAAACAACCACTTGAACAAGTCTGCTCATACAAATACCTTGGGGTATCCTTCGACTCAGCCCTCACCTACCACACCCACATTGATGCCCTTGCATCCGCCACCAACACAAGGCTTGGCATCCTCTACAGCTATAAAAACTGCCTCTCTCCTGATGCTCTCCGACTTGCAGTTACATCCTCAGTACTGTCCCTAGTTGACTATGACCTGCCAGTCTATGGTACTGCTGACACTACCGCCCTCAACAAAATTAGGCTCACCCTAAATAAGGCATGCAGACTGATTACTGGTGCCCCCAGGCTCACACACACTTGTCAACTGTATGACAAGGCAAAACTGCTGAACCTAGATGAACGGCTACATCATCAAACCTGCCTCATCACAAAAAAAACTCTACTCAGGCTATCCCCTCCCAGAGTGACAGCCTCCATCCGCCACTCCCAACCCACTATTGCAACACGAACCTCTGACAAGACCACTCTACTGGTTCCCAGATCCAGGACCACCCATGGTCAGAGGTCCTTCTGCTACAGAGCTCCATCCTGGTTTAACTCCCTCCCTGCTCCCATCTCCAAGGCCCCCACAATCTCCAACTTCAAAACCGCCATTCAGAGCCAACTGTTTAAGACTCGCAGCTGCTCCTGTCTCTAACATGGCCTTGATCTCTACACACTTGACAATGCCCATTGGGCGGCACTCCACCTCACCCCTCCTCTCCCCAACTTCTCCCACCGCTAATACCAACATGTGCTCAGTTGTATCAATGTAATTGTATCTAAATTATATCAATGTAATTGCAACTGAAATTGTATAAATGTATGAAACCACTCTATGTATCTCTAAGGATATGACTTTTATGCTGTAACCTAAGTCTTCTGCTGTACGCTAAATTTGTTCTGTCTGTCCTCTATGTGACGAGGTACCTTTGGAAATGAGCTACTGGCTCAAAGGTTGTAAACTGATGTACGAATAAATAAAAAAAATAAATGGTTCCAAAGGACTGCCTATTCGCATCCCATTTTGCCACTCCACACTTAGTGACTGTAGAAGTAGATCAGGTCTTATAACTCCAGAAAAAAAGTTTTGTCAAGCCTAATGAAACGTATCAGCTGCAAAATGTTTGTTGATTTTTTTCCCCTGCATCTTTAACTGGATGAATATAGCTAGCACATTTCTGTGTTGATTTTGATATAAAATTGGATTACATTGGATTGCTTTCTAGAACAGCAATGTAGTAGAGAATTTTGAAACAGAAGCTGATGTAGGGCTCCCTTTCTAAGTAAGCCTGGTGTTTAGCTAAGGAAATGTTACTCTAAACAAATGTTCTGGTCTGGTTTAGCATAGGCCTTAATCCTCATGCAAACCCTGGCGCTGAACCTAACCTATGGGAACACACAGGCAGCTTGGATTATTTGACTCTGAACAGTAGCTACCTGAGCCTTAATGCAGTGAGCGACCAGTGGCAGTACAAATGGGCAGCTGGCTCTAATTAGCAATCAGCACTGTTCACCAAAAATACTACAAACAGCTTAATCTGATTCACAATGTTAGCTTGCTTCTGTATCTCCCTTCTAGGACAAGGCTGAAAATAGAATTGTCTAGCCCTCCTTTCCCAGTCAACAAAACTTAAATAAATACATTTCTAAGCCAGGTACATTGGTGGGAGCCTGAATCATGTTCCTAACCCTCCTGCCTTGAGAATCCAGCCAACCTCCCTGCCCCCTTGGTGGTGAGGTCACACCCATAGGTCTGCCGGACACCACCCGCACTGCTCAGTGTGGCATTTTCTTTTATAACCATAGATGCTGCGAGTCTAGCTATTAGTACTAATTATAGGGTGGCTTTGGGACCTTGTATTTCCAATGGAAAGGGCTTGCCTGACATTTGAATAGAACCCTAGAATGGGAGTCCCTAGTCAATTGCTTAATCAAAGATGTCCATAGTTCTTACACGGAATTGCCAGCTATCTAGTTCTTATAGGATCTCTATGGTCATCCCTGGCTGCCCACATGTGGTCCATCCTCAGCTACATCTCACCCCCTACAACTCCATCCCTGACCAGGGTTCCCCCATCACTTACCACACCCAACCCCCTCATCCGCCATGGAGAAGCCTTTGAGGTGCATCACTCCTCAGGAAACACATACAGTATGGCCAGTAAAGGCCTAGGAGTACTCTGATATTCACTGTGTTATCTAGAGAGATTTCCCCTTTTGTTTCTTTCTTTCATTCCCTCTGCAGAACATCAGCAGCGAGGACTCCACGTCATGCACATGTAATTGCATGCTGTTGCAGAGCCCATTCATATCCTACCTCCCACTTGCTGCTGCAACTGCACTGCCTCCCTGTGGTCATACATACAATACAATACCATACAATACCATACAATACAATACAATACCATACAATACCATACAATACAATACCATACACTGCAATACAATACAATACCATACAATACAGTACAATACAATACCATACAATACAATACAATACCATACAATACAATACCATACAATATAATACACTACAATACAATACAATACAATACAATGCAATACCATACAATACAATACAATACAATACCATACAATACCATACAATACAATCTACACGACAGAAGGAGGATGGTAAACCTATCAGGCCTGTCCATACTCATGTACTGGGTATATCACGTAATACCTTTGTCTGTTAGTAACCTATCTAACTCATGTTTAAATGCTGTGATATTATCAACCTTGACTACCACTGATTGTAGATTACTCCATATCCTGATCCTCCTTTCCCTGAAAAAATATTGTTGTACATCCAGTCTAAAGCCTGACCCATTGATTTTATATTTGTGTCTGCTTGTTCATCCATTACCAGCTTTTTTCCCAAAGTTTCTCAGAGCATGATTTTTCAAACAGTTATAAGGTCACCTTTTAATCTTCTAAATACAAGGCTGAATAATTCAAGATAGTCCAGTCTTTAATAATAATAATTCCTTTTCATTCCATGTAACACCCTTGTAAAGCTTCGTTGAACCCTTTCCAGTTCAGTCACTTCCCTCCTTGCATGCAGTGACCATACCTGGATGCTATATTCAAAATGTGTTCTCATATATGACCCAAATAATGGAATTACGACCTCCCTTCACCTGTTTACAACCCCCCTTTTTAATGTTCTGAGTTACTTGCATTGGCTCGGACGATAGCTGATCCGCATGGTCTTGTTGTTTTCAGGTAAGAAGTTATGGTTTTCCTATGTGGCAGTAGCGTGGCAGAGCCAGCAGTCCTTCCTCACTGGAGATGAACATCCTCTGGAACCATCCAGTCCTCCTCCTCCTCCTCCGTTTCCCAGCTCTCTAATGCTTTAGGTTCAGAGCAACTAAACTGTTTAGTGGCCAAAGCTCTGACTGTACAGGGTGGACACACAAAACCTCAGGCAGACTGCATCTGTATTGCTCTTCTTCTAAGGTGCAAAACTGCCAGTTACATAGCCTTTAAATCAATTTCCCAACTGGGTTGTGTTTGCTCATTAACCCCCTGCCTGCTTAGTTATAAAACCTAGCTACACCCTATCTGGGAGATGTGCTTTTTAATTATTTATATATTTCAAAAGTTTCACCAGCAAAGGCATAATGAGCTGAGTACAGCTTGTTTCCAGATGTGTCCTGGGGGGAAGAGGAAGAGGAGGCAAATAGGTGACCAAAAACAATTAACAAGTGGTACGGGTGCAAGTTAGAATATAGTACAACAAGCAGTAGGTGTACAGGTGCAAGTTAGAATATAGTACAACAAGCAGTAGTGGTACAGGTGCAAGTTAGAATATAATACAACAAGCAGTAGTGGTACAGGTGCAAGTTAGAATATAGTACAACAAGCAGTAGTGGTACAGGTACAAGTTAGAATATAGTACAACAAGCAGCAGTGGTACAAGTGCAAGCTAGAATATAGTACAACAAGCAGTAGTGGTACAGGTGCAAAATTACAAAACAGTATAACGAGCAGTATCAAATAGGCCCAATCAACGATTATACAAGCTAAGCATGGAAGCAGCAGAGGATAGAAGACATCACAAGTTTAAAGTGCATTGTGGGATATGCACTGGGAAGGGTGGTGGAGCTATAATTAGGAGTTATGGGAGAAGCAAGGATGGAGGGGATGCAAGCAAATAAAAGAGAGAGTGGATATGAGTAAGCAGATGGGGTGGGGAGGAAAAGGGGGGAGGGTGAGGCATGAGGGAGACAGAGAGGGGAGTAGATAGGTAGAGGTGTGCAGAGGACAGGGGTTGGGAATAGCAGTTATAGGAGGGTGAGGTGTAGTCAAGCAGAAGAGAGGATACAGCCAGCCCATCAGCGCAGCAGTTGGATTTTCCAGTTGCAATGCCGGTGACCCAGGTTCGGGAATGGACCCGTGGCGCTGGAGGGCAGGCCGGAGGGAGAAGGTTCGAGCATCAGAAGACTGTTTGCCTTCTCCTGGGGGGAGGGCGGCAATGCAGCCCGGTGCCTACTGACTCCTGGTGGAGGCTTGGAGCATGGCAGTATGCTGGGCTTGATTGGCTGGAGGGCATGGCGGGCTATAGCGTGCACCTAGATGTCTGTGGCACGCCATGCACCCAGGGAAAAAACGGAGAGGAAAAGCAGCTCCCGGGCTGGCCAGATGACAGCTGCCAGCCCCCACTGACACAGGAAGCCCCATAGCCAGCCATACCCACCTTAGCAACAGCACCCAGGGCCAAATAGAGAATGTGCTGGCCACCTAACTGGTGCATTCACCCTTGGAGGAGAGGGACCCATCTGGCGAAGGGTTATGCCGGGTTACCCTGGGATGTTGGCTACAATGTAAGGCGGGGGCTAGGAGGTAGGGTGTCAGGTGGGGGGGCCTAGGAGGCCTGAAGGAGTGGCAAGTCTGGGGGAAGAGCAGCAAAACAAAACTAAAGAAAGAAGAGAGGACAGAGAATGAAGGGAGGGGGCAGAGCAGATGAGTAAGGGGAGGAAGTTCCAGAGTTTAGGAAAGCGGTAGGAGAATGCAGCCTGGCTGGCTGAGGATGTCCTGGGGGAGAGCAAGGGAGCAAAAGTTAGAACCTCGAAGGGTGTAAAAGGCTGGGTGGTGGGGAGAGGAGAGGAGAGAGGTGAGATAAGAGGGGAGAGAGCTAAGCCAGTATTTGGCTATAAAGGAGGAGTGTGGACTATGTATCAGCCTTCAAGGAAGGGAAAGGAGAGGGAGGTGTAGAGAGAGCAGTGGTGGGAGCCGGGCGGACAATCTAGAGTGAAATAACGGAAGGAGTGAAAGAGGGTGTCCAGTCTGAATCGGGTGGATTTGGAAGCAGCACTGCAGACTATGTCCCCATATTTGAATATAGGGAGAATCATGTTCTGAACAGCAGCTCTGCAGGCCAGTAAGAAGATGCAACCTTGGTTTTAGTACGGCACACCTAGTTAGAGGGTGCAATTTTCTGTGGATGGCATTCACATATACAGAAAAGTCAAGGTGCCTGTCAAGCCAGACCCCAACGTACTTGAAGGAGGGTACATCCTCGATAGTGAACCCATCCAGGGTGCAGAAGGAGGGGAGAGCTCTAAGCCTACAGAACTTTTGCCTGGTGCCAAAGCTCATGGAGACCATTTTCTTGATGTTTAGTGCCAGCTGATTAGAGCAGAACCAGAGCTGAAAGTTGTTGAAGTTCAGCTGGAGTCTGGTCATTAGGTTGGTTGGGGAGGGGCCGGAGGAAAAATAGGACTGTATCATCAGCATACATGTGAATGGATGCTGAGGTGCAGGCAGAAGGGGTTCATTTAGGAAGACCGAAAAGAGTATCGGTCCGAGGACAGAACCTTGAGGGACATATGTGCACACTGGGTGGATAGGGAGTTGCCTGTTCTAACTAAGTGAGTCCTACCCTCAAGATAGGAGCAGAACCAATTAGTGGCAGAGATGGAAAGCCCTGCTGCTGCAAGCTTGGTGAGGAGAAGGGGGTGGGCCACAGTGGTGAAGGCCTTAGCCAGGTTGACAAAAATGACTGAGGTGATATGGCCCTGATCATGCCTGAGAGAATGGAGTCAGTAAGCCTGAGGAGGGAGGATGAGGTGGATTGGATTTGTAGAACCCAGACTGGAAAGGGGCGAAGAAGGAGGAGGAAGAGTCAAGGAATGGGGAGAGCTGAGATATCACCAAATGCTCTTGGAGTTTAACGAAGGAGGGGAGTAGGGAGATACGGCAATAGTTGCCTGGACTGGTGGAGTCGCCACCTTTGGGGAATGGTATGACTATGGCTTGTTTCCAGGTTCCAGGGACAGAGGCAAGGGTGAAGGAGAGGTTTAGAAGGGAGGAGATTGGGAGGGCAATGGTGGGGAAAGAGAGATGGAGGAGTTTCAGGTTGAGCCCATCAAGCTCTTGCTTTTGTGAGGGCTGAGGGCTAGTAAAGCCTTGAGGGTGTCAGCAGGTGAAATAGGAGAGAAGGTGAAAGGGAGGTTAGGGAGTAGGGGTTGGGAGGAGGAGGGGGGGACAGAGGGAAGGAGGAGGGAAGGGAGGAGGCACATGAGGTAAAGAAAGCATTGAACTTAGCGGCCACTGAGAGGGGGTCAGAAATGGTGGCATCTCTCACCTGAGGACTGGTATAGAGGACCTGGCCAGGGGGAGGATAAGGTGTGAATGACCTTCCAGAACTTGGAGGGGTGCGTAATGTTGTTCTGAAAGGCAGAGGAAAAGTACTTAGCTTTAGCAAGCCTAGTGGCTCTGGTGCAGGCATTACGAAGGGCTCGGTATTTGAGTAAGTTCGCAGAGGAGCATGAGGGTGTGTGAGCTTTCCATGTAAGATTCTGTGCATGCAGACAGGACAGAAGTTCGGCTGTGATCCAGGGGAGGTGGGAGCCTCAGACCCTGGTTTTCCTGATGGAGGTGTGTTCATCACAAATAGACAGGAATTTGGACTTGAAATAATCTTGGGCAGAATCGATGGTGCTGGAAGTGGAGATGAGTTACCAATTGGTTTCAGCCAAGTCCTTGTGTAGAGAGGACAAGTCCAAATACCTGAAGGACCAGATCAGGAGGAGTTTAGGAGGGGCTTTGGGGCAGTGAATTTTACAAACGCAGTAGACAATGTGGTGGTCATTGAGGGCATCCGAGAGGGTGCCAGCAGCAGTAATTAGTTGGGGGTGGGAAGTGAGTGCCCAGTCCAGAAGGGTGTGCTTGAGGCATTAATGGTTCTGCCGGGTGGGGTTGGAGATCAGTTGAGTAAGAGTAAGGGATGTGATGTCAAGGTGAATTTTGGTGTGAGAAGGGAAGAATCAGTTTAAATTAAAGTCCCCGAGGACAAGCACTTCACCCAAAGAAGCATGGGTGGAGATAGTGGTGAGGAGGTCAGTGATAGAGGAGGAGGAGAGGCCTGGACAACAGTAGACGCCAGCTAAAAAAGATGGGGAGTGAGAGTAGGAGGGAATTTTAGAAGTACTAGTTCGTAGGCTGACAGAGAAGAGATACAGAGTATAAGGGTGAATTGAGTGGTGGGGGAGAGGTAAATGGCAACACCACCATCCCTGCTAGTTCAGTCCTGCTGGGTGAGGCAATACCCAGGGATGGAGATGGTGTTATCTAGACTTTTAGAGGACAGTCACGATTTGAGCCACAATTCTGAGATGATTAGCACATCCAGTTGAAGGTTAATCATGAACGGTTGCAGGAGGTCGACCTTGGAAAGAAGGCTCCTGATGTTGAGGTGTGCCACTCTCAACCCTTTGGGAAGGCATGGTGGGGAGGAGAGGGTAGGGCCAGGATTGAGCTCAGTATCTCCTGCCACTAATAGCAGCAGTGAGACAAGGAACTTAACAAGGATGGAAATCCATCTGCGCGGTGGAAAGGAGGGAGAGTAGGGATGGGAGAGGTGGGGAGGTGGAAGGTGGGAAACGGACCAAAGAGAAGCCAGATGGAGGCATGGGAAAGAGAGGAGTGAAGGGCCAGGGGGAATAGGACAGAGTGAGGAGGCAGGAGGAGGGAAACGTGGGAGAGGGAGGAGGGGATAAAGAAGGAGGGGAAGTGGGGAGAGGAGGGTAGCAGGCCAGAGGGAATCATGGGTAAACAGGAAGGGGAGGAGGGAGAGGCTTCCCGCTCCCCTGTCACTATTTGGATTAGAATAACAACTTCAGCATGTTTGAACTGTGTTAGCTCAGCAGCACGCTCCCTCTGATATTCCTATCCACTCCCTATCTTGGTCATGTGTAACCTCCCTTTCCTGTACCGCTTTTGCTTTAGTTGGCTCCCCCAGCATTGCTGTGCTTCTTTAAGTTTGTTAAACTTTCCCACTAGTAAATACAGTCTTGCCAACCCCACCCATACTGGGTGGTGTAATGCCTAATAGCTGCTTATTGTAGTTTATGCCTAACTGGTGCATAATTTTGTTTTGTGCCAAATTGTTGCTTAAAATTTTTCTGCCCTTAACTGTTGCTTAATTTTGTTTTGCTGTGCTCACTGCTCAACCAATGCCTTGCGTAGCCTTCCCTTCTTATGTAATCGAGGGAATCGGAGGTTGACTGGAGCTCACCTGGACTGAACAACGCCTGCCCCTGCACTCCTGTTCCTCTGATTTTGTTTTTCCCTTGCTGGTATCCACCTCTCCTCCACAATACGGGTACCCCATGCAGCGTCAGCCCTTCACCAACTTTTACCTCCGGGGGTAGGAGTACTGTTTATATCCCACCTTCCCAGCCTATGAAGAGGACAGACCTCCCACCTCTCACTCTGGACCTCGTCCACCTGGCACAATTCTATAAGCTCTTAGTGTTCTGGGATGTCTGCTTCAACCTGGTCAATACTAATTCTGCGTGTCTCAGGACAACTGCCCACCTGACGCATCACAGCAAGAGGCTATGGTGACTCCCCAGACATCTAGTGCTTCTCCTGCTACTTATGTCCAGCCCTGTCCACCCTCACCCAGGTCCCCTGTACCCTACCAGTAACCATCCCCCCAAATCTGCCTTGAGTTTAGTGCAGCTGAACATTCACAGCCTCCCTGCCAAATTTGATCAACTGGAAGCTTGGGTTTTGGCTTCTAAATTTGGGAAACCCACTTCCCTTCGCTGTCTGTGGTCTGCCAACCGCGGCATCTATCAAAAACTACTTCAGGCACCTCCTCCCCGCCGTCTCTGTCATCCCCCACAACCACTAGTCCCTGGCTCCCCTCTCTCTCACCCCCCAACTCTGGGTCCTTGTGCCAACATTACCTACCTCTGCGTGGAACCCCCCCCTTCCCAAACCACTACCTTTACTGTAGCTGTGCCATGTAATTGCTGTATTTTCTGTCGTGTAATATTGATCTGTACCTGTTCCATTTTGTTTACTGATTGTACAACTGCATACTTCTGAATTTCTGTGTACTTCTGTGTAATATTGTATTATGGTATTTTGTGCTATATTATATCTTCTTCCCTTGCCCTTCCCCAGGTCGCACCTGGAATCAATCCCCTCAGCTCAGTATGCCTTTCCAATTTATCAACTTTTAAATAAATAAACAAACATCATTGGCCTGTCTGAGACTTGGCTATCCAGCAAAATCACTGACACTGAAATTAAACTAGCTGACTTCACTATCTTTAGGGAAGACAGGATAAACAAAAGGCGGTAGAGGCTGCCTCTTCTACATCTCCAAACACCTCAAGGCCACTGAGTCCGCCACCCAACTCTCCCTAGGTCCCTGCAACATGCTGTCACTTGATATTTTGTTTGGCCAGGAAAAAAACCTTATAGCATCCACCATACACATCCCTCCTAACCATGCAGATGAGGCTCTGAGTGCCATCTCAGATTTTGGACATTCTCTGCCGAAGAGTAGGGAATGGATACTTCTCGGTGACTTTAATATGAACTGGCCCATGAAACAGGCAGACAAAGCCAGAGATCTCTTTCTGAACCTTGTTCTAAGTCAGATCATCACCGGCCCCACTAGATTAAACTACAAGTCTAGATACAAATCTACCCTGAATTGGATCACTGTTTCCAACCCCACCAGCGTCTGTGACTTTAGGATACTCCATGATTCATTAAGTGATCATAGCCCGATCTTCTGTGACTGGTCTGCCAGGCTCCATCATCCCCCCCCCCCAAATTTATTTTGATTCCAGATGGCTCCAGGATCTCAAACCTGAGACGTTCACCTCTGCGCTGTACTCCACTGACTGGTCCTTTCTTGACAAACTGTGGACATTGACTTATCCTATGATAGATTCTGTAAGATATTCACTGGGATCTGTGATAGCCTTCTTCCCTTGAAGCAATATAGAATATGTGGCAACAAGGAGGAGTGGGTCTCCAAGGATCTCCTGAGGCTCTTTGAAACCAGGGGCAAAATATGGGCCAAATATAAAAAAAACTGAAAGACCCGGCCCACCTTCAGGATTACAAAACATTGTGTAACTTCTGTAAATCAGCAGTTTGCAAAGTCAAAACAAGTCACATTAAAGTCGGCCTGACCTCCACTCTTGGAAATCCTAAAAAACTGTGAAACAGCATAAGCAATATTATTGGATGATCTAAGGGTACCCGGTCGTGGACCTCAGAAGGCAAGGATGAGGTCACCTGCAACCCCAAGGCTATCACCTCTCTCTTTAATAATTTTCTTTAGTGACCTAAATAAATACCGTAATCTATCTCAAGCCCCCAACTCTTACTGGACTCACTTGTTACGTTACATGGATCCTTTCCACCTAAATTCTATTTCAAACACCTGTCCGTGGGGCAGGTCACTAAATACCTTAGACATTCCAATCCCAAACCACCCTCCTGCCCTGATGGAGCTGATGGAGCAGTCTGGTTAAATTGGCTTGTGAAGAACTGGCATACCCCACTTCTCGCATTTTTAACTACTCACTCTGCGCTGGCTCCTACCCCAAATCATGGAAGATGACCACCGTCATTCCCATCCACAAGTCTAGGCCTAAACACCCCACTTCCAACTATCGCATCATTTCCTACCTTGCCCCCCTCTCGAAAGTCTACGAGAGGATAGTGTTTGACCCGACAACTGCCTACATCCAGCAGTATGATTTGCTGACCACACCCACATGGATTCTACTCCAGACTCTGTACAGAGATTGCCTGGGTGAGACTCACTGATTACATGCACCGTGTCTTAGACTCTGGGAAATTTGTTGCCGCAGTTGTTATGGACCTCACCAAAGCCTTCAACCTTGTGGACCATGATTTGCTGCTCTGCGCCCTTTCGTCACTTAATTTCTCCCCCGACACCACCTTTTGGTTCAGTAACCAGGTCACACCTGGAAAGGACTCTCAGCTCAGTGTGCCTTCCCCAGTCACCAGACTTTAAATAAATAACTACCTGTTGGGCAAGGTGCACAGGACTGCAACTGATAACATCCACTCGGACTTTCGTCCCATCAATTGCAAGGTCCCTCAGGACTCCATCCTTGGTCTTCTACTGTTCTTGCTTTTCCTCAATTCACTCTCCAATGCTTGCCCTTCCACTGAAACCCTGCTGTATGCTGATAATGCTGTCATCTTCAGCTCGGGCAGGGACCTGGCTACTCTAAACAAAATCATACAATAGGACTTCAACCACCTCCTATCTTGGTTCTTAGAAAATAAAATGGTCCCCAACATTAAAGAAAACAATGCCATGTTTTTTAGGGGGACCCATAAGAAAGTGTCTCTAACCCCTTTTCTCATCCTTGACAGGAATGACACTGTGGTGGAGCTTGTCTCACAGTTTAAGTACCTAGGTATCTTCTTTCACAGCACATTATCCGTACACACTCATGTCAATCAACTGACAAAAACTGTGCACCTCTGAACTGGACCTCTACACAGGGTCAAAAGGTTCTTGGCCCTGAGACACAGAAATGACTCAAACTCAGCCTATTGTTCCTCATAATTGACTATGGCTCCCTAATCTATTCTACTGCTGCTTCAGGGGCCCTTGCCAAGGTGTACAGTTTACAACAGTATCTGCTGCTTCCTGACTGGCTTACCTTATAGGACCCATCACTGCCAACTGTATATTTCGGCTTCCTGCCCTTCCCTGGAGGACCGTCTCACCCATGAGTCAGCAGTGTTCCTACACAAGGTTCTAGGTAAGGTCCCCCTCATATTTCCACACTCTTTCCCTGCTCCACCAACAAGCTGGGGACCCACTCTAAATCCAAATTAAATTTCCAGCTGCCCTTTAAATACACTGCTGCATGACAAAGCGCCTTGTCCTTCAGGATAATTGGCCCCTACAACCCCCTGCCTTCCCGCCTCACTTCAGGTGTGATTATCCCTTCTTTCAGTCCTAGCTTCCACCAGCTTATTTTGGACAAAATACACAGTAATTGTACATAATTGTTATATAACAACTGGGGAGCATTTTCTCCCATAGGGAAACCCGGCTATAATTCATCATTATAACCAGTTGGTTATAACGGCAAACACGTGCTGGGCTTCCCTTGCTCCATGCATGTGTTTGGTGCCTCCCTAACAACACCCACCCACAGCTTTCCTCACTCTTTCTCAGCACAGAGATCAGTTGCCTTATAATGGCTGTGGTGAAAAAACACTCCACAGCGATTACATAAAACAAGACAAGGGGTAGTGTGTAAAACTCAAATTATACACACACCTTTAGTGTTGGATGCCCGTTTAATTTATTTATTTGTGTGCTGATTTATTTATTGATTTAAAAGTTAATAACTGGGAAAGGCACACTGAGCCGTGGCTCATTTCTAGGTGTGACCTGGGGGAAGGGCAGGAAGGAGGAACAACTTCATAGCAAAACAAGGATATAAATGACATATCAAAAATTTGGATATTGGCACAAAAAAGACAATGGAAGCAGCACATAGAGTGGAAACACAAAACAGCAGCATAAATACAGCAATGATACGGTGGCTAGACATAAGTGAAGCAAAGTGCACAGTGCATGTTGGGGCAGGGACTATGTTAAAGAGACTCAAACGAAGGAGGGCTGGCAGGAGATAGTCAAGGAAGAGAGCATATGAGATAAGGAAGGGGATTTACAGGAACAAGATGGTGCAAGGAGTTGTCTTAGTAGATATGTAAAGGCAGAGAGTGAGAGGCAGAGGGGAGAGGGGAGCATATTCCAGAGGGAGGGGAGGCAGTAGGAGAATGCAGCTTGGCCAGCAGATGAGTGAGGGTGGGGAATGGAGAAGGTGTGGTAATCCCTGGAGCAGAGGGAGGGGAGGCGGTAGAAGAAAGCAGCTTGGCCAACAGATAAGTGAGGGTGGGGAATGGAGAAGGTGTGGGAATCCCTGGAGCAGAGGGAGGGAAGGCGTTAGGAGAAAGCAGCATGGCTAGCTGATGGGTGAGGTTGGGGAATGGAGAAGATGTGAGAATCCCTGGAGCAGAGGGAGGGGAGGCGGTAGGAGAAAGCAGCTTGGCTAGCAGATGAGTGAGGGTGGGGAATAGAGAAGGTGTGGGAATATCTGGAGCAGAGGGAGGGGAGGCGGTAGAAGAAAGCAGCTTGGCCAGCAGATGAGTGAGGGTGGGGAATGGAGACGGTGTGGGAATCCCTGGAGCAGAGGGAGGGGAGGTGGTAGGAGAAAGCAGCTTGGTCAGCAGATGAGTGAGGGTGGAGAATGGAGAAGATGTGGGAATCCCTGGAGCAGAGGGAGGGGAGGCGGTAGGAGAAAGCAGCTTGGTGTGGGAATACCTGGAGCAGAGGGAGGGGAGGCAGTAGGAGAAAGCAACTTGGCCAGCAGATGAGTGAGGGTGGGGAATGGAGAAGGTGTGGGAATCCCTGGAGCAGAGGGAGGGGAGGCGGTAGGAGAAAGCAGCTTGGTGTGGGAATACCTGGAGCAGAGGGAGGGGAGGCAGTAGGAGAAAGCAACTTGGCCAGCAGATGAGTGAGGGTGGGGAATGGAGAAGGTGTGGAATCCCTGGAGCAGAGGGAGGGCGGTAGGAGAAAGCAGCTTGGTGTGGGAATACCTGGAGCAGAGGGAGGGGAGGCAGTAGGAGAAAGCAACTTGGCCAGCAGATGAGTGAGGGTGGGGAATGGAGAAGGTGTGGGAATCCCTAGAGCAGAGGTAGGGGAGGTGGTAGGAGAAAGCAGCTTGGTGTGGGAATACCTGGAGCCGAGAGAGAGGAGGCAGTAGGAGAAAGCAGCTTGGCCAGCAGATGAGTGAGGGTGGGGAATGGAGAAGGTGTGGGAATACCTGGAGCAGAGGGAGGGGAGGTGGTAGGAGAAAGCAGCTTGGTCAGCAGATGAGTGAGGGTGGAGAATGGAGAAGATGTGGGAATCCCTGGAGCAGAGGGAGGGGAGGCGATAGGAGAAAGCAGCTTGGTGTGGGAATACCTGGAGCAGAGGGAGGGGAGGCAGTAGGAGAAAGCAACTTGGCCAGCAGATGAGTGAGGGTGGGGAATGGAGAAGGTGTGGGAATCCCTAGAGCAGAGGTAGGGGAGGTGGTAGGAGAAAGCAGCTTGGTGTGGGAATACCTGGAGCAGAGGGAGGGGCGGTGGTAGGAGAAAGCAGCTTGGCCAGCAGATGAGTGAGGGTGGGGAATGGAGAAGGTGTGGGAATCCCTGGAGCAGAGGGAGGGGAGGCGGTAGGAGAAAGCAGCTTGGTGTGGGAATACCTGGAGCAGAGGGAGGGGAGGCAGTAGGAGAAAGCAACTTGGCCAGCAGATGAGTGAGGGTGGGGAATGGAGAAGGTGTGGAATCCTAGAGCAGAGGTAGGGGAGGTGGTAGGAGAAAGCAGCTTGGTGTGGGAATACCTGGAGCAGAGGAGAGGAGCAGTAGGAGAAAGCAGCTTGGCCAGCAGATGAGTGAGGGTGGGGAATGGAGAAGGTGTGGGAATACCTGGAGCAGCAGAGGAGGGAGGTGGTAGGAGAAAGCAGCTTGGTCAGCAGATGAGTGAGGGTGGAGAATGGAGAAGGTGGGAATCCCTGGAGCAGAGGGAGGAGGCGGTAGGAGAAAGCAGCTTGGTGTGGGAATACCTGGAGCAGAGGAGGGAGGCAGTAGGAGAAAGCAACTTGGCCAGCAGATGGTGAGGGTGGGGAATGGAGAAGGTGTGGAATCCCTAGAGCAGAGGTAGGGGAGGTGGTAGGAGAAAGCAGCTTGGTGTGGGAATACCTGGAGCAGAGAGAGAGGAGGCAGTAGGAGAAAGCAGCTTGGCCAGCAGATGAGTGAGGGTGGGGAATGGAGAAGGTGTGGGAATACCTGGAGCAGAGGAGGGAGGAGGTGGTAGGAGAAAGCAGCTTGGTCAGCAGATGAGTGAGGGTGGAGAATGGAAGAAGTGTGGGAACCCTGGAGCAGAGGGAGGGAGGTGATAGGGAGAAAGCAGCTTGGTGTGGGAATACCTGGAGCAGAGGGAGGGAGGCAGTAGGAGAAAGCAACTTGGCCACAGATGAGTGAGGGTGGGGAATGGAGAAGGTGTGGAATCCCTAGAGCAGAGGTAGGGGAGGTGGTAGGAGAAAGCAGCTTGGTGTGGGAATACCTGGAGCAGAGGAGGGAGTGGTAGGAGAAAGCAGCTTGGCCAGCAGATGAGTGAGGGTGGGGAATGGAGAAGATGTGGGAATCTCTGGAGCAGAGGAGGGAAGGCGATTAGGAGAAAGCAGCTGTGTGGGAATATGGACAGAGAGGGAGGAGGGGTAGGAGAAAGCAGCTTGGCCAGCAGATGAGTGAGGGTGGGGAATGGAGAAGGTGTGGGAATCCCTGGAGCAGAGGGAGGGGAGGCGGTAGGAGAAAGCAGCTTGGCCAGCAGATGAGTGAGGGTGGGGATTGGAGAAGGTGTGGGAATCCCTGGAGCAGAGGGAGGGAGGCCGAGGGAGAAAGCAGCTTAGCAGATGAGTGAGGGTGGAATGGAGAAGGTGTGGGAATCCCTGGAGCAGAGGTAGGGGAGGCGGTAGGAGAAAGCAGCTTGGCCAGCAGATGAGTGCGGGTGGGGAATGGAGAAGATGTGGGACTCCCTGGAGCAGAGGGAGCAAGAAGGGAGGGATCAGAGAGATGAGGAAGAATAAATAGGATGGAATGGATCTGAGCCAATATTTGGCGATGAAGGTAGCACAGTGGGACTGGTGACATGAAGGGAGAGGGAGGATGGAAAGGAAGGAATAAAGGCAACAGTGATGAGTGTGGAGGGAGGAGCTGGTGGTGAAATAACAGAAGGGGTCATAGGATATCCAGTCTGGCAAGGGAGGATGAAGTGGCAGTCCTGTATACCACATCAGCATAATCAAAGATTGGGAGGACCATTTTAGTTACCACCTTCTGCTGGATCTGGAGGAAGAAGCAGTCCTTATTACAGTACAGGGCACCAAGTTTTGGGCAGAGTTTGGCATGAATGGCATCTATATGGATCGAGAAATCAAGCTTGCTGTCAAGCCAGACTCCAAGGTACTTGAAAGTGGGGGTAACCTCCAGAAGGGTGCCATCAAGCACAGAGATAGCAGGGGTAGGTGAGAGCCTAGCCAGTTTCTGACTGGTACTGAAGGTTTGAGTTGGTTGGTGTGGAATCAACACAGGACATTGTGGAAGTCTTTTTGGAGTGGCTCTTCCACAGCTGAAGCCGAAGGTGTAAATAATCATATCATCTGCATACTTTTGGAAATGCAAAGAGACACAGGCAAAGGGGAGGTTGTCTAGGAAAATGGAGAACAGAACAGGGACCAGGATGGAGTCCTAAGAGACACCTGCGAGGATGAGGAGAGTGGGGGACAGGACACAACCTACTTGTACTGACTGCTGACAGCCCTTAAGGTATGAGTGGTACCAGCCAACAGTGGACACTGAGAGGCCTGCAGAGCTCAGCTTGTTGAGGAGGAGAGGTTGGGACACCGAGTCAAAGGCTTTGGCCAGACTGATGAACATAGCTGAGGTGATATGTCCCTGATCCATCACAGTGAGGATAGAGTCAGTTACCTTCAGGAAAGAAGATATGGTGGATTGGTGCTTCCTAAAGCCCGACTGAAAGGGGGATAGGAAATCTGAGGAATAAAGGAAATCAGCAAGTCTGGAGTAGACGAGGGCCACCTGAAGCTTAGCAAGAGAGAGAGGAAGTGATATTGGCAGGTAGTTGCCAGGGGAGGAGGGGTCATCTCCTTTATGCACAGGTAAGACCTTTGGTATCTTCCAGGCCTGAGTAGTAGCACAATATTAGGAGAAGAAGAGGCTATAGCCAGAGCCCAGATTCATAGAAGTTTGATGTCAAGCCCATCGGGGCTAGACTTCAACGGGTTAAGTAAATTTAGGGCAAGGAAGACCTTGTGGGGAGAGTCAGTGGGCAAATGGAAGCTTTCAGGAGAGATGGAAGGGGGAGAGGCAGGAGGGGACTGAAGAAGGGCTTGACCAGAGGACTGGCATGAGAGAAGAGCACAGGTGGTAAAGAATTTGTTAAAATGAGTGGCAACTGTCAAGTTATTATCAGGATGAACACTACCTGTAGGATTTAATCATGATGGGTTAGGGTGGTCTGAGACTCTCCCACATCAAATCCAAGGTAAGCCATGTCCGTAACAATTGCATCATTATGGATGGGAACATGGGAAGCCAGAGCACCTCCTCCTTGGTGGGAAACCGGTCATTTTTTTTTAATTAAATATGCTTCATTTGAGTTTCAAACAGGTGACATAACATACAATCAAATTAACAGAAACAAATACAGTTACAATTGCATCCTGTTCAAGCATTTTACCATTTTTAAATAATGCAAAAGAAACATAAAAGAAATACAAACAGCCACTAGATGCCTTATCTTTACCCTCCCCCCTTCCCCCGTCAAGTGTTTAATGGCAAGGCGTGTTGCTAGGTTTTTGTACCATAACAAGCAATTGTAAGAGAGATGTTAAGGTTTCCATGACATCAATGCTGCATCCAATGGGCCCCATAGACTTAGGTAAGTTTGATTACTATGTCGCATGGAGGCAATATGCCTTTCTAACTGTAGTGCCAAGAGCATCTCTCTATACCATTCCATGACCGAGGGCAATTGGTCATCTTTCCAATGTCGCATAATAACTAACTTAACATTTGCTGCCACTAGGGTGAGGTGGGCCTTTAACCCAGCCATTTTAACCTCAACTGTCTGTGTCGCATTACAATTTCATGGGTCTAGGATAACGGTTCAACAAGAATTGTGGTCGACATAAATCCATGAGGTACACTGTCTGCTTTTTTCATGGGGCTTTGCCCCCCAACCCCCCATGCGGGGGGGGGAGGGGGCTCTGACCCCTGCACCTCCTGGACTTTAGGATTATCAGCTCTGAGTCAGAGTTAATTCAGGGAGGGGTGCTATACTGGGAGAAAGCAGTGCCAGGGTCCATGGTGACCTTACAATGGCAACATTGAATTGCTGCTGTAATGTTGTTTGCCGTAAAATTGTCGCTGTTCGGTCAGCATACCCAATTTCACAGCACATTATGCAAAATATAAACCTTTCAATAGCTACAGTTAACTGAGAGAGGGTCAGAGACTGAACCATCCACTTGGAGGACGGGGGGGAGGGGAGTGGACTGGGCTGGAGGATCAAAGAGAGAGTGAATAATCTTCCCGAAATTAGTGGGAGAGTTAAGGTTAGACTGAGGATTAGATTTGAAGTAGAGATAGATGGCAGCGCGGATGGCCTTCATGCAAGAATTCCTGACTGATCCATATGACTGTAGATCAGCCAGGGATTGTGAGAATTTGAAACAAGCCCACGCTTGGTCATGGGACTCATAAAGATCGATAACTTCAGGGGTAATCCTGGGGTGATAGGAGAGCCTGACTCTAGATTTACGTAGGGAGGCATAGAGGTTCCAAGTGTGGTTAAAAATAGTGAGGAAGTGGGAGAGGGCAGTGTCAACGTTTGTAGCAGAATAGATCAGGGACCAGTCGGAGGAAGCAAGATCATGTAGAAGGGCATTTGAGTCCAGAGTCCTGAGTGGCCTGGACCAAATGTATTTGGCGGCAAAGTAAGTGGACCTCACTTTCCTGATACAGTAGGTCATGTTCTGGTCACTGAAGGCATCAGGTAAAGTGCCTCCTCAATGGTACGGTAGGAGTGTGAGGTGAGCACCCAGTCCAGGAGGGAGTGATTAGAGGAGTGAGAACTGAGTCGGGTGGGTTTGGTTATTAGTCAGGTGAGGTTCAGGGACTCCGTCTTGTGGAGAGTGGGCCTCGAAGTAGGGGAGAGCCAATTTATGTTGAAGTCTATCAAAGGATAAGCTCATTAGAGTTAGAATGGGAGACAAGGGATGAGAGGCAGTCAACCAGGGAAGAGGGGGAGATCTTAGGAGAGGCATAGAAAACACCAGCATAAATAGGATGGGTAGTAGGAAGGGATAGCTTAACTAGAAGGAGTTCATGGGAGGAAGGAACTGACTCTCTGACAGTGACAGAGCAGGACAGGTTTTGGTGGACATAGAAGGCCACTCCACTACCACGCTTGCCACTGTCCTGATGGAAAAGGAGGTAGTCTGGAAGGGCCAAGTTGGCGTTTGGTATCCTGGATGAGAGCCAGGATTCGGATATGCACAGGAGGCCAGGGGAATACTGAGAGATCCAGACTTTAAGAGAATCAAGCTTAGGGAGGAGGCTCCTTGCATTTAGGTGAAAGATGCTGAGGCCTTTAGGGAGAGTAGTGGAGGACAAGAGAGAAGGGGGGCCAGGGTTAAGTTCAACATCGCCAGCAAGGAGGAGGATAATGAAGAAAAGGAGAATAGAATGGGACTTTTACCTCCTTGAGTGAGGGGAGAAGGGGGGGGAGAGAGGAAAAGAGAGGAGAGCCCGATGGAGAACTTCAAGGCTAGGTAAGGGGGTCTGAAGGACTTAAGGATGGATAGTACAGAGATAGGGTAGGGGAAGGAGAGGGGGAGAGGAGGAGAGGAAGAGGAAGAGAGGGAGGTGGGTAGGTTATGGTAAGGTAGGGGAGCGTGATGGGGAGACAAAGGTAGGGTGGGGTGGGAGATCAGGGACAGAGATGAGACTATAAATGAAGGGATCTGAGGGGAGGGAGTAGAGGGGAAAAGAGGGGTTAGAGATAGAAGAGAGAGAGAGAGAGAAAGGTGATGCAGACAGGGAGGGTATGTAGCATAGTAAGGGGAAATTTGAGGCAGCCGACTAACATGAATGGATCTATGGCAAATACCTTAACAATGAAGACAAGATACAACAGCAGTCTGCTTTAGAGGTAGTCAGGCATGCAGGCAGCTTCACTCTTGGGGTTTATGTAGCATCCAACACCTCAGGTGTGGATGAAATTCTCATTACACACATTACCCCATATATTATTCTCTAGTTCTTCTATTTATACTATGCACTACCTGCTTGTGCTTGTTTTACATGTCTATTCTTGTGCTTTATCATTAATGTTCTCTTCACGTGGTCACTTGTAAAAACAGGCTATTATTAACTCATCTTGCTATCCAGTATAATAAATGAAATTAAATTAAATGAGAACCTAAAGGTCATCTACAGGGGTACAGGAAAATTGCACCCACAAATGTATTACGGAATCCTCAATTTTCACCATTCTCCACGAAAACTGACATGTTCTGCAATTTCTTGCAATTTCTGAGTTTTACCTCAAAGTGTGTAAAAAGTATTAACATTTTCAACAGACTCTCAGATACATTGATCATTTTTGCATGCAGACTTGGATTTGACCAAAACAATGCAGTGCAAGGTGGGGAAGGGTTTTATGTGACACTGCTTTCATTTGAATCCTTGTCTAGTTTGGTTTCAAAGTCCCCTGGCCAGGCATAAGTACACTTTAAACACTTAACGTTGTCAGCGACTCTTCCCCTTCCCCAAGAACTTGACACACACACTGTTGTTGTTAATTGTTGCCCACAGAATTATTGCATTAAAACATCCTCACTTTACAACTCTAAATTCTGATTGTCGAACATATTCACAGCCTTTGATTTGTCAACATAGAAACATAGAAATTGCCGGCAGACAAGGATCGCAAGGCCCATCTAGTCTACCCGTAAGCCCTGTACTTGATTACGGCTTCTGACCCTCCCTCTGCTTTACGTCTTTATCATGGCATCCATATATTCATATTCCCCACCCTGGAGCCCACTATCCATTTGGCCCCATCTTTATTTTGTATCCCTGGTTGCATGCCCAGTGTAAATTAGGTTATACCTCCAGTTACCCAGGCCTAATGTAAATCATGTCCTGTCACTCCCTCTTCCCCGGCTCAGGGTCCGCCTGATGTAAATCGGGTCATGCCCCCAATCCCATGACCAAGGCATGCATGATGTAAATTGGGTCATGCTTGCATGCCCAGTGTATATCAGGTCATGCTGTCTCTCCGCGGGCTACCCTGCACCAGGGTCACCACATTTCCTTTAGGTTCTGTCACCCCTGGACCCCTGTATTGGCCACTAGGCCACCTCCCGCTTACCACAGAAGATAGCCTTCCCCCCAGACGACCCCCTCTTCCCCCTATCCCTAACCCACTGCAGTCTCAATAGCCACTTCTATCTGCATGTTGAAGATGTCTTTGCCAACATCTAATAAGTGCACATGCACCCCATCTGATCTGTACCACCCTGGGTAGTCTACTGATATCTCCAGATATGACACTGTGAAATTCCCTGTTTGAACCAGTGCCTTTGCACTCCCATTCATGGCCTTTCTCACCAGGTCCAACCAACACTTTCAGGTTACTCCCATTCCTCCAAACCCACCTGGGGATTACAGCTGACCAGAGCATCTTTACTCCTTCCAACATCTGCTATATGCTGCCAGTGTCCATCACTATCTGCTTTAACAGTTCTATCCATGGTATCTGCGCAAAATCATTTCCTCCCAAGTGTATCACCAGGATGTCCAGACTTGCACTGTTCTTTCCCAGATGCCACAGCTGTGGTAACAACAGCACTCAGTGCATGCCCCTCGACCCAAACCATGACGTTCTCCCTGTCAACATCCAGGCCTAACTGCCATCCTCCTGGTCTCACTGCCACTCTTCCTTCTGCCCAATATATGAAAGAGTATCCACACACCCACACCTCCCGTATAGCGCCCTTGCCTGCAAGAAAAAGGAACAGAGTCAGTTGTTCTGCAGTGTATGTATGTATTCCCTATATCTTCCTGAGGCCCACCTATCAATGCTCTGAATGTCCCTGCCCAAAATACTTGCTGCGGCTACCTCTGATGCTGCCCAGTTTCTGAATGAATGTGTGTTGAACTTGGCTGGGTTTAAATCCACAAATTCTATTGCCTTCTTCAGTACTGCCACTACTGGATATCTAGTCACTAGCTTGCCATTACCATGCATTGAGTACCCCCTCTCCCCCAGGCCTGACCTCTAGCAATCCCTGCACCACCCTTAGTGGGCGCAGCAGCTCCTTCATGCCTTTGGCTATCTGCAGCCAGTCCCCCTTTCCCCTTTGGTCTGTCTTAGATCTTTTAATATGTACGCTCAGCTCTTCTCCCCTCATCTGCACATCCCTCTTCTGCACTATCCGTTCTGTGTCCTGATCTGATGCTGCCCTGGCAGCCATCTCACTAATCCCGAATGCCCCAAAGAATAGCAAATTGAATGTGGTGGCAAATAGCTCAGCCTCATGCCCTGTGGAACATACCGAGGGTAGAGTGCCTATTGCTTTCTTTATTACACTAACGGCCATAGGCCGCATCCTGTACTCTCCCCCTCAGTCTGGCCCACCCCTTCATCTTCCCCATCACTACCTTGTCCTTGCATGGATCCTCTATGCCCCTCATGTTGCTGACCATTGAAATGGCCCCAAGGTGGGTGGCTACTATGGATTGTGCCATCCTGTCCTCCACTTGCTGCACAGGGAATTTTATTACCTGCCACACTGATATCGGTCAACTTCCCGGGAGCTGGACCCTTACCAAAAATTCATGAAATACCCTAAGGGATGACTCGTATTACCTCAGTGTTCTAGGCACTGGAGAATTTGTGAAAAGGAACCCAGCTGTTTTAGCCCAATTTCCCACAATGTGGGTAGTACTGGCATCCCGCCTGACTCCGCATAGGGAGCCATCTCCTTGAACTTAAATGAGAAAGACAGGCAGCAGTTATGTTACTGTAACCTGGTATGTGTTTTGCCTCGAATGTGATGTTTAGTTGCAGACACCTTAGGACTAGGATGTGCATTACCTTCATGATAGATGGTGACTTGGCCATCTGCCTGTTCAGAACCTTAACTACTGCTTGCTTGTCATGACAGAAACACACTTTCCTATTAGCCCATGCCTCCTCCCACACCCAAATCACCACAAAGACCAGGGAAAATCTCTTAACAGTATGATGTCCCTGCACAGGCCTGCATCCCACCACTGCTTCAGCCATTCTGCCCCCATTCACTGTCCTGACCAGAAGGCACCCATTCCTACCCCCAGCTGCATTGGTGTATAGTTGTAAATCTGTATTGTAAACCCAGTGCCTGCCACATGGTCCTGCCATTGAAGTTCTGCAGGAAGCACTCCACACCTCTAGGTCTGACCTAACACCCTTGCGTATTCTGACTCAATGGTGTGGCTGCTGGATTTCCGCTGTGGCCCCTGCTAACCTCTTTGTGAATGGTCACCCTGGTACAATGGCGCTACATGCAAAATTGAGATGTCCTATAAAGCTCTGAATCTTCCTCAGTGGTGCCCAATGGGCCCCTTGCATTCTTCTATCAGTCACCGCAGCCTTTCGACATTTTCCGCCGTTAGTCTGGATTCCATGGCCATGGAGTCCAGTTCTATCCCTAGGAAGGTGATAGTGCTGGACAATCCTTTGGTCTTCTCTTCTGCTAAGGGCACCCCCAGTAGTCTACACAGCCTCTGAAAGGCCTCCAGATTGCATAAGCAATCCATACTTCCCACCGCCCCTACTATTAGGAACTCATCCAGGTAAAGTGATGCAGGATGCCATTGCATCTAGCTACTTCCTTGGCTGCCCATTGCAAAAAACTTCTAAACTGCTCAAATGTCACACAGGACATTGAGCACCCATGGGCATGGCCTTACTTAAGTAATAGCCCCCTTCAAACTTAAAACCCCTCAGGTCCCAATCCCAAGGATGCACTGGCAGTAGTCTAAAGGCTCACTGTATATCACATTTGGCCAACAGGGCACCCTTCCCTGCTGTACTTATCAACTCTGTGGCCTTGTCTGCTGAACTGTAACACACGGTGCACTTCAGGAAAGACAGGTGTTGAATTAACCTGAACTTTCCTTTCTCATTTTTGGGGATAAACCCCAGCGGTAATATGCTAAGGTTACTCAAGGGTGACTTCACATATGGGCACTACACCCTACCTGCCTCTACCTCCCCCCAGATTTTCTTCTTTGCTATTGCTGCACTCCTTGCTAGTGACTGTAGGTTTTCCGCTTCTTTCCTGACCCTCGGACCCTTGTAGTGCAACCTAAAGTACTCTTGGAAATCCTCCTGCAGTGCTCTTGCCTCCTTTATTTTCAGATATATTGCCAGCAATCTGTTCAACATTTCTAGTGTTTATAGGGGTTTTGGCGAGGCAATAACCCCTGTACTTGGCCCTGGACATCACTTCTCTCTCCTTCAGGTCCACAAAAAGGCTGCTGAAGCCCTGGCTTGTCTTGCCCCCCCGGCACTGCAACACTGAGTGGAAACAGCCACATCTGGAGTACATGCTTGAAGTGGCAACCTACTCTTGTACAAGCCCCTCTATTGTATGCAAAGCAATATTTTGGGGCCACTGTGTTCCCAGCTTCACCAGCCTTGTCCCTCCCATAATCACCTACACTACCTTCATTACCCCCTGCCAATATCATATCCAGCCATATATCTGCTTTTCTCCTGTCCCATCTCAAATACCCTTGCGATGCCATGCATTGCCTAGATTTTTCATCATATTGTAGCCATGAAAACCGTCTCCCTTTCTTGTAGGCATTTTTTATTGTGGCCATGTAGACTAGCATCGGTCTTGCTAATTCCGACTTCTTTTCCAGAACTACTGACATGTAAAACATATATCCCATTAGCCATAAATCAAATTTTTTTCCCTTTAACTTTTCTGGTGGCCTCCTATTTAGTAGCAACAATGTTGCCTCCAAGACATTCTTCCCTATATTTCCTTCCTCTTCTGCCCTCCTAATTGAGTCTTAGTTAATGTAAAAACATCCACAAATTCTGCTTTCTAGATTTTTTCCCTTAGTGGCCTGGGTAATGTGATCCATTACTGATTCCTCCCAGCGCCCTTCCTTTGCCCCCCCCCTTCTCTGTTGCTTTCCCTTGCTTCTGCTCCTCTGAACCCCCCATTTTCAAATCCCTATAGTTGAGGACTAAAGGGTGCCAATGGTCCCACTGCCACAGCCTCTTTCTTGCACCTTTGTGCTTCCCAATCCAAAAATTCCTGGAACTCTGTTTCAGACACAGTGCTATACCCTCAGTTACAGTTACCAGAACCTCACTTGGAGTCTTATCTGGGGTAGCTGGAGGCTGGCTCTTTCCGGTCTGCATGTCCCACCTGCGTAGGTGCTTGACCTTTCCTGCTGGTCTCCTCTGGCTCTCTTCTCCTTTCTCCACTCATTGTCTGCCTTTCTCTTCTTGGCCTTCTTCTTTTTCCTGTTTTCCTCTTCTTCTTCCATTCCCCCCCCCTCATGGCTTACAGCATCTTGTTCAGCTGCTGTATCATTGCCTGTACCTGACAAAAAAATAGCTGCAGTGTTCTGCACCTGTTGGCTCTCTTCTGCCTGCTGTTGTACTTCTCCTTGCATCTGTTGCCCCACCTCACTGGCTACCACCCCCACGTGCTGTTCTGTTGCCACCTTGATTTTTCCCTTCACTGTAGGCTGTCCTGCTCTCCTGAAAATCAGCTGGAACAAAGAGGCTCACTCTCTGTTCCAGCTGGCCTAAATAACCCCCCCGGCCAATCCCTTTACTCCTTGCTGCCTTGCTCTCTCTCTCTTCCTCCTAATCCTGGCCTTTGCAATTGCTACCTTCCTACTGCCCCCCCTCCCCAACTAATTGCCTTTAACATAGAAGTTATCAGCAGATAAGGACCACTTGGCCCACCTGGTCTGCCTGGTGCATGCGCTGCTGTCCATGCATGTGTACTGTCAGGCATTCAGGGGAAGGGGTGTGGGCTGCTTCTGCTCACTATCAGCTGTGGCCCTAACCCCCCACGGGATCATCCCACAGACAGTTTAGCTCTCTCATGAGCGGTGGGCTCCATTTGATTTGGGTTGAAGTAGTGTATCAGAAAACTTTTTGTTGCCACAGAGACTGAAACAATAGGTGGGAAAATCGACGCAAATAATCTCATTCCCCTAAATGAGACACTTAACTAGAATCATAGAAGACTGTCAGCAGAAAAGGACATTATTGCCCACTGAGTCTGCCCCGATACTTTACTCCCAAACCATGAAGTCTTTTTGTAGGTGGCAGGACAGGGTTTTCCTTGTGAACATTTATTTAGTTGTTTAACAAGGTATAGCACACTAAGCTGGACGCTTTTTTACAGGAGCGACCTGGGAGCACAAGGAGGTTAAGTGACTTGCTCAGGGTCACACAGTATGCAAGTGGAAGCTGTGGGATTTAAACCCACCTCTGGTCTGCTGGATGTCATCAGATTTGCAGCTCAGAGCCTTAGACCACTGTGCTATACTGCCTCCTAACATACTTTCGTGCTGCCTAATTTCGATTCTAACATCTGAGGATTTTGAATAGCCCTGTTGATTATAAACTTGAATTGGCTAGTTGGTGACAGTAATCTCACTCTTAACAATCCACAACATAGACACTCACATGCAAAGACCACAATAAAAACTTGACTAAAGTCTGAAAACAAGCTTATAAAACACATAAAATGTATATGAACATTTACTTTTCACTAAAGCAAAATCATTGTAGCCATAGAAAAATTGAGACAAGTTACAGGGCACCCTGACTACTATATGATGCAGTGAAAACATATTGGTATGATTTAATATTTTAATATGTGATTTTAAAACATATTGTACAGTATCTACAGTGCAAATTATGAACAGTAAACATTTTACCATTTTTGTACTAAACTCAATTATCCAGCACTCTTATCTGCTTATTTTTTTCTTGCACCGAAGTGGGTGAATAGTTGACAGAGCAATGTAAATAGCTGTTGATCAGGCTTCATTATCCTACATCCAGAAATAGACAAAATGTGTTGAGTGTTGATTTATTTAATATTGATTTGCTGTGGCTCACTAAATAAAATCTATTTAGCACTGTATGAGGCAGATGTTTCTAAATTTTGGAGGACAGACGACACATCGGTCAATTTACTGTTCATTTTTGGAACACAAGCTTTACTTCATGCTTAAAACATATTCAAGTGGCAGTGTATTCATTTAGCAGTTTATGCTGGTTAATACGTGCTGCAGAAAACAATAAAACATTTATTGTGGTGCACTCAGGGTGTATAGCAGAGCTCCTGCAATTTCCTTGCAATTTTTGCAAAACAATGTCTGCAATTTTTGGGGTAACTTTTGCCACAGTTTTTTCATTTTTAGTGGCCTCTGATGATTCTTAAAGCAGCAGTATTTGTTAGACACCATACTGTTTTTTTAGTAGTAATGTATTTACGGCAGAAAATTTCTATATCAATTTTTCTTTTTGTTTTCTTTCATTGCAGATACATGATTTTGATGTTTGCAAACGGGTTGCTGCTCCCTTGCAATGCCCACCTTGTGTGATGTGGTTATTTTTACCAACAGAAACATATGCTAACACCATCATAACACATCCACAGTATAAATCCAGTATTCACAGTGTAAAGGTACCCTCATCAGAAGAGATTTTTAAATACAGTGAATGGTGGCCATCTTTAATGACTTTGGTCATTAATTACAAAACTAGATAGCAAGGTTGTTTTTTAAATATCTGAGGAACAGAAAAATATACTAATTATGAATCTAAGGATGTCAGAAATATATTTTTTACATACAGCTTTTCCCCCCGGTTGTGTGCGTAGCATCCTCAGCCCTGTCCCTGTCACCCCCCTGGCTAGTGACCACCTCCCCAGACTTACCTGGAGTGACAATCCCACAAGGATTTCCCCCTGTTACTGCTATATATTCAAAATCTATAAATGAAGGACAAGTCCATGAGGTCTGGAGACAAGCCACAGCGGTGCCATTTATAACAAGCATTTGTCAATGCCGAATGTTTGCTTGCTGGCATTGGCATTGGTAGTGTAGGAGTTAGAGAGCTGTATAATAGGAATGGCAGTGAAGTATTGAACTGAAGCCAACCCTGCCACCACCCTGCAGAGACTGACAGGCATTGGGGTGTGCCTTTGGGTTGTCAGGCATAACGGCCATGCCATTTCACCACACCTTACCCTGCAGACACTGACAAGTGTCACGGTGTGCCTTGGGGTCTTTGGCCCTTATGCTCACCCATTCCACCAGGAAATATATGGTGAGATGGGTGCTGTATAGGAGAATGGGGTGAAGTTTGGGGCCGCAGGTCAAGGCACACCTCAATGCCTCACTGGCTGCAGGGTGTGGAATGGTATGAGCATTACAGGCGAGAATCCCCAAAGTCACACCCCTGATGCCTGTCAATCTCTACAGGGGGGCGCATAGTGGAAACCATAACGCCTCTGAAAATGTTGGCATTTCTTTACTCCAAATTTTCAACATGGGTTTTTGTGACCCCCACCTTATGAACAGTGGCAATATCAGTTTGTTTGTCGAAAGCTGATTTTGCACAGCGACTATGCCATTTGGCACCACAGGTGCGAAAAGACATTTCGAATAGGATGTGAAAAATGACAGCTGTACTGTTCAGGGGAGGTGCAAAAAATGGCAATGTTGAAAAAATGAAGTGAAAATATAAAAAAAAAACTGGTAAAGTCACGAGCATGCATAGGAACTGCTCAACGCACACCCATAATGCAATTAGTTTGGGGATTTTTTTTACAGCAGATTGTCAACACAGGCATTTTGGGACCTCCGATCATGAACAGTGTCACTGTGATTTTCTTTATCTGTCCCGAATAGTGATTTCCCACAGCGACCAAGCATTTCTGCCCTGGAAGTGCAAAAACACATTTCAGCCAAGTTGTGAAAAATGACAGCTGTACTGTTCATAAGGAAGTGTGGAAAAATGCCAGTGGTGAAAATCTGGACTGAAAATATTAGGAATCTGTGAACTTACGAGTGTGCATGGAAACTGCGTAATGGTCGCTCGTAACACAGTCATTTTATGGACTTTTTTCACCAAATTTTTAACATAGCCATTGTAACACCTCTTCTCATGAACAGCATCACTGTGATTTTCTTAATCTGTCCCGAACATTGATTTCGCTCACCGACTGCGCCATTGTGCACTACATGCGTGGAAACACATTTTGGGTGAGATGTGAAAAATGACAGCTGTACTGCTCATAAGAAGGTGTGGTAAAATGGCAAGTTTGAAAATCTGAAGTGACAATAGTGAAAATTTGCGAACTTATGAGTGTGCGTAGGAACAGCGCAACGCATGCTCGTAAAACAGTCATTTTGGGGAATTTTTTCACCAAATTTTTAACATAGCCATTTTAACACCTCTTCTCATGAACAGTGTCACTGTGATTTTCTTAAACTGTCCCAAACATTGATTTTGCATACCGACTGCGCCATTGTGAGCAACATGCGCAGAAACACATTTTGGGCAAAATGTGAAAATGACAGTTATACTGCTCATGAGGAGGTGTGGTAAAATGGCAATGTTGAAAATCTGGAGTGAAAATATTGAAAATTAGTGAACTTAAGAGCGTGCATAGGAACAGCGCAACGCATGCTCATAAAACAGTCATTTTTGGGAATTTTTTCACCAAATTTTCAACATAGGGTTTTTGGGGGCCTCCCTCATGAACTGTGACACTGTCATTTTGTAAACTGGTCCCAAAAGGTGGTTCTGCACAGTGACCTCGAAATCACATTTCGGGGCCGATTAACAAAATGACAGTGACAGAATTCATGAGGTGGGGTCCCAAAAACCCCATGTTGAAAATTTGGTGAAAAAAATCCCAAAAATGCCTGAGATATGCATCAAAGTTTAAAAAACCCTGTTATTTACATTATACAGCTTACCGGCATTTCCTCAGTTTGCGGTCGGCTTTGAAGAGTGCAGACATGTTCCCCGTCCACCAAAGATCATCGTGCCAGACTCCGGAGGTAAGTATGGGGTGAGGTGGGGGTGTGGGAGGCAGGTGCACAGAGGGGGGCGCTGGTGGGGTGGGGGGTCAGGACAGTCAGCAAGGAAGGTTTTTTCTTGCAGGATTTTTTTTTTCTTGGACAACACGGGACTCGTGCCACGCTGGGGTGGGCTCCCAGAGTGGCAGCAGGAAGGCTGTTGGGGGCAGTGGAGCCGATGGAGGATTGGGCACCCCCATTGGCCATACGGACTGTTGCCACACTGGGGTGGGCTCCCAGCATGGCACCCGGTTGTCTGTTGGGGGGACATTGGAGCTGACGGGGGATTGGGCACCCACCTCTCGTACATCTGGGACTGTTGCCATGCTGGGGTGGGTTCCCAGCATGGCACCTGGAACTCTGTTGGGGAGCACAGTGAGTTTGATGGTGATTGGGGCCCTCTACGCCACAGTGTGTGCGTGGGGCGATTAGCACACAGTATCTTCTTGCTGCTCACTGAAGCGGAGCTCTCCCTTTCAACTGTACAGCACTGCATTTTCAACTGCTGTCATAGACAGCTGCAGCATTCATTGGCGAACTGTGGCCGCGCCTGCAAACACACTGACTGCATTGGAAGACAGGGTGCCACACCTATGAAAACTCGAATGATGGCACTATGTTTCTTGCACTTGCGTGCAAGCAAACATAAAAAGGGATCTAGGCAGAAGGTTGCAAATTATAGGCCAATTAGCTTGACAGTAGTCTTGGGTAAGGTCCTGGAGGGTATCATTAAGGACCACATTACTGATCTACTAGCTGGCAATGCAGATACTACACAACACGGGCTCACCAAGGGTAGATCATGCCAAACTAATCTGCTAGAATTGTATGGTAAAACTAGCAAGGCCCTTGATAACCAAGACTTAGCAGATGTCATCTTTTTGGATTTTTCTAAGGCTTCTGACAAAGTCCCACATGGGGATCTTGTAGATGCCTTAATTGAGCAGGGAGTAAATGGCAATATAACTAGGTGGATTGTGTCACGGCTCTCGGATAGAAAACAGCGAGTATGCATAAAGGGATTGTACTCTAACTGGGAGGGGGTGACCAGTGGGATGCCCCAAGGGTCGGTGCTTGGCCCCGTCTCTTTAACATCTATATTTCCACTTTGAACATTACATCTGGAGTATGGCTGTCCAAATTTGCAGATGACATCTACGTTGGGCATATAGTCAATGATCAAGAAGACAGAAATACCTTGCAAACAGCTTTGGGAGAACTAGAATGTTGGGCAAAAATAAAGAAACTCACTTTTAACATCAATAAATGCACAGTTATGCATTCTGGGAAAAATAATACACAGGCCCTATATTTTTTGGGGGGTGGCATTAAGAGTTATAGTGGATGAGAGAGATCTTGGCATTAGAGTAAAAAACTACCTTAGCCCCAATCTGCATTGTAACCAAGTTATCAAAAAAGCTAGTAGCGTACTACACTGTATTAACAAGCACATCAAATGTAGGAACCAGGAGGTTATGCTGCCTCTGTATACCCTTGGTGAGGCCCCACGTTGAGTACTGTGCATAGTTCTGGGCACCTGGAGGCAAAGGCGTCATAAAGGCTATTGAGAGGGTACAGAGGAGAGCCACCAGACAGATAAAAGAGGTTAGGGGGATGGTCTATGACAACAGACTTAAGAGGCTAGGATTATATTCCCTAGAATATCATAGGCTAAGGGGCGACATGTGTATGATCTACAGGACATTAACTGATATGTTACTGTGGGAACAACTGGGCCTTGCACTTAGGGACCAGGTGTACAATATTAGAGCACACCCCCTACAGCTAGAGGGTGAACAATTTAGAACTAGAAAAAGGAAGCAGTGGTTCTCAGTAAGAGCGACCAAGATATGGAATGAACTTCCAATCGAAGTAGTGGTCAGCAGTAGAATGGACTTATTCAAGACACGTCTTGATATCCTCCTTAGCACAAATAACATTATGGGTTACTCATAAATTGATGGTGAGCTATAATGGACAGAAGTCTTTAAAAAGCTCTGTAGCACCTATGATACCTGTGGTGGGGCATGTGAAGGAGGGTCATCCTCCCCCCACCCAGTGACTCTGATCTAGATAGGATACAGGGGTCCAGGTGCTGGCATGGGTCGGGGAAGGCATGTAGGGCTTCATGTAGCCCATATGCCCATTTTCTGTCCCCCTAGCCATGGTGGCACATAGCAGCTTGTGCGTGGAGGCACACATGCACTACGGAACTGCAGCTCCTCTCACTAATGCCTTTTGAGCCTGCACTGTCACCTGGCCTCCACTCGGCGGCAGCCAAGAGCTAGAAAGACATGCCTCCCCAGGAGAGGAGAGCAGTCCATCAGATGCTCAGATCTCTTCTCCCCAGATGACCTCCTGAAATCTGGGCTCATTCCTGAACCCAGGTTGCCCATATGGCGGGCGATAGCACTACCACTGCGCAACTGGGTCAGCTCAGAAATATATCTTTAATAAAATAGTATATCATGAAAATTGTTGCTTACAAATGCTGGTGTTTTAAGTGCTACTGGCCACTGAATTGTTATGGCTTGAAATAATATCAAACAACTAACCTAGACCTGACTAAGCTGGAGAAGTGGTCGAAAACACAACAGATGGACTTCAGTGCTAAAAAGGTGCAAAGTACTGCACTTCACAGTGAGGAACCCAGGAAGGAGCTACCATTTGGGAGGGGTTCAACTAGATACCACCGAGGAGGAAAAGGATCTAGGGGTGGTTATAACTGGGAATATGAACAACTCAGAGCAGTGCAGGAAGGCAGTAGTGAAAGTCAACAGGATGCTGGGGTGAGAGGAATCTTCTCCAGGAGTAGGGAGGGAGGTGATACTGCCTCTGTACAGGTCACTGGTCAGGTCACACCTGGAGTACTGCGTGCAGTACTAGCACCCATATCTGATGAAAGATATCAGATTACTGGAATGGGTACAGTGTAGAGCAACAACGACGATCCAAGGATTGGAGGACAAACCCTATGAGAAAAGGCTGAGTGAGTTAAACATGTACTCCCTGGAGGAGAGGAAGGACCAAGGGGATATAATCGAGACCTTTAAGCACTTAAAGGGGATAAACAAGACAGGCACTGTACTGAAGGGGTATTTAAGTTAAGGAGGGGGAAGGACACAAGAGGGCATGGACTCAGAGGGGGGAAGACATAGGAGAGAAATTAGGTGACAGTTTTTCATGGAGAGGGTTGTGGCTAAATGGAACACTCTGCCCAAGGAGGTAGTATCCTCTAAGACGGTAGTTTTAAAAGGGGTTGGGATATGGTGGAGGTGGGGGGTTACTGTGAGGGGGAGGGGAGAGGGACAGCTGCAAGGTGAGGGTGTTAACTACACATTCCAGCAGACTTGCTAGACCATGTGGTCTAATTCTGCTGGCAGTTTTGTATGTTCATGTGTAACTAGGGAACTGCCTAAAACTCATATTAGTTTTTAAAAGCTGTCAGCCATTACCTTTTAAATCAGAGGTATTTTTTATTTTTTATCTCACTGTCTCCTAGCAGACGCCTGTATTCCTCAGTAAAATACACTGGTGTGTCCGGAGGACATCTACAGAAGTTAGCTACTGACTTCCTGTGTGCCCTTGCAACATCTGGAGATGTCCCTTATATATTTTAACATATAATATAACAGAATATAATATATATTTGATTGCATAGCACCGTTGGAAAGGTATTTTTGTGCTGAACAACTTTGCCACTGCAATTTTGTGTATATCATGTATACTTTAGGAGTTATTCACATTTGTTTATGGTATGGTGTGTATGGCTTATGTTGCCTATTTTAGTGAAAAAAAAAATAATTTTGTTTGCTGTTTCAACCAGCACAGAAAACAAACAAAATTACATATTATTTGCATACCACCATTGGAAAGGTAATTTTGTGCTGAATAATTTTGCCACTGATATTTTGTGTATATCATGCATACTTTAGGAGTTATTCACATTTGTTTATGATATGGTTTGTATGGCTTATGTTGCCTATTATAGTGAAAAAAATTTTTTTTTTGCTGTTTCAACCAGCACAGAAAAACAACATAATTACATATTATTATATGCATACCACCATTGGAAAGGTAATTTTGTTGCTGAATAAATTTGCCACTCATACTTTGTGTCTAGCACTTATGGTTCTTGAGCTATTAGGATTTGTTTGTGGCATGTTGGCTATAGGCTGATTTTGCTTTGAAAGACTTAGGATTCACTGTTAACAGTATATAGGAGACCAGTGGTGCAACTTCAGAGAGCTCCTATGGAGGCAATGAGTTAACTGGTTAATTAGAAGCTTTCCTTTTTTTTTAATCTGACAGTAGGTGTGATGAGTGGGACAGCACTCTGCCTGGCAGCTGGCATATCTAGCTCTGTTCCTCCCAGTACATTACCAGCACTGTAACCTCACTGACTGTGACATCACTGCTAGTCAGGAAAGTTCATTCAGTAGCTGTCAGGTCAGTCACCTGTGATGTCACTATCAGTGAGATCACACTGCCAATGATGTACAGTGTGTTGGGGGGGTGGAATAGCGCTAAATATGTCAGCTACCAGACAAAGTGCTATTCCACAAACCCAGCATAATACTATCACATAGAAAAGTTTCTAATGGGCAAACTTTGTAACATTTTCCAGTCTGCTATTTTTGGTTCCATTAGCTCTTTCAGCAGAAGTACATAACTCAGAAAACAATGTGCTTTTTGAATGTAATAAGTCACCAAAGTAGGCCAGTAATACAGGGTGCAGCAGTGTATTTTAGAAACTAGTACATGGGTTGCAGGAAAATGAGATGACAATGTGTACAATTTGTGTGTGTGTGTGGGGGGGATCTAAAAAGGCAGGCACCTACCTGCATTTTTCTGTTCCTAAATGTCTTGCATAGAATAATTTTGCAACACATTTTACACATGAGTATAAAATGGGTATGTTAAATCCTGGTTGCTGATTGGGTGAGGCAGGCTGTCACCCATATCTAATATCAGCATAGATTCCTCTGGAAAAAAGTACCAATGCCAATCAATCAATCAATCAATCACTTTCTTTAACCCGGCATAAACACCATTGAGCAAGCTCATTTTCAGGGTGGTCTTGGGCATTAATACAATACAGTACACTTCATAAGATTACAATTAAGGTGGACAGCGATGCAAAAAATATAAAATTAAAAAAACATTGTGAAGGTGCCGGTCAGTATGGGCCTATACATACCGGTCAACATAATTAACATGCATAGGTACACAATGATAAGCTTTACTGGAATGAGAAGAGACAACAATCCCATATAGTCTCCACTATGTAAGAGCTCATACCTAAATGATAAAAAATAAGGAGGTACTAAGGAATAGGGTAGAAATTGGGGTGAAAGAGTAGGCAGCCAAGAGGGAGGCCAGAATAGGTAAAAGGTAAAGAATAGGCAGGGCCATCTCAGATTAAGGGAACTAGGCTTGTAGGACCCAGGTTTTTGTTGTTAGGAATGTGGGGTGGATGAGATACTTAGGCGTAAGATTTGAGAGTGGCACACTGGGCTTAAGGGTCATAAGTGTCTGAAACAGTTGCATGATTCCTTCAGATAATCTGTTAATAGAGCTTTGAATGTGAAAATGCTTGGAAGTGAGGACAATTTTAATGAGCCTTGCAGAGTGTTCCAAAGTGATGGAAATGAGAAGTTGATTGCTGCTGAGCCAAGGGTAGTTTTCACTCTAGGAATCTGGAAGCAGATTATGGAGAAACATCTCAGGCCATAGGAACCTTTAGCCCGTTTGAAGATGTTCGAGATGTGTGCAGGGAGGTTATCAGATAATGCTCTAAAATACCAGAGGAGAGCATTCCTTTTTCTCCTAGTTGAGAGTGAGGTCCATCCCGAAACCTGGTATAGATGACAGTGATGTGTACCACGGGGTAGATTTAGGATAACTCTTAAAGCCCAGTGGTAAAGAGTGTATAGTTTGTTTAGCATCGTTGATGGGCAATTACTGTAAAAGGAAGTCAGCATAATCCGGTATAGGTAGGAACGTGGTTTGTACTAGTCTCATTCTGGCTTCTAACATAAGTAAGTGTTTAATGCGATAGAATAAACCTAATCACTGTCTTAGTTTCATCAAGGTTTCATTTAAGTGGCACAGAAAGTTGAGCTTTTTATCCAGCCAGAACCCTAGGTATTTAAAGGTATCAAGGGGTTCATCTAAGAGGGTTCGGATCTGTGTGATATGTGGACATCTGGAAGTAGACTTTGGTGAGAGAATCATTGCTTTAGTCTTTTTGGCATTGAGGAGGAGCTTATGAGTGATAAGGTTGTATTGAAGGGTGATGAAGTCTTTCTGTAAGTACTCATGGGCCAAATCCAAGGATGAATTAATGGTATAGAGTACAGTATAATCTGTGAATAAGTGCACACTGGCTGCGCCCAGCTGCGAGTCCAGATTATTGATGTATATTGCAAAGAGGATAGGGTCCAGGATTTATTTATTTATTTATTTATTGAATTTTGATGACCGGGTAGGCCCACTGGGCCCCAGAGGTCCCTTTTTCTGGGGCGACCCAGGGGTAAAAATTACATACAGGTAAGGAGATCAGTACAAATGGGTAAATTCCACATTGTTTGACAATAAAAGACTAAATAGGGTTACAAGCAGATAGGTGGTGGGGGAACATACGGGCAGTAGGACATTAAGAGTTAGACATATAGAAAACATTTTTCATACAAATATCATGTAAATATAGGGTGGAGCCTTGTGGGACTCCTCGTAACAAGGATTTTTGTGGGACAGATCTCCTATGGCTTTGACTTGTTGTAACCTATTGGTTAGGTAGCTGGTGAACCATTTAATGGCAGAACTATCAAGTCCGATGTTACTCAGTGCAGTAAGCATGATGGTATGATCCACAGTATTGAAGGCCTTACTTAGATCAAGGAAGAGGGCAAATACATGCTTCTTAGAGTCCAAGGCCATTTGCCAGTCTGTAGTTACTTTGGCAAGAGCCGATACTGTACTGTGTTTGGCTCTGAAGCCGAACTGAGCCGGGTTTAACAACTTTTGTGAATCCAAATGTTCTCTAAGTTGGACGTTGACAATTGTTTCATGTAATTTAGAGAGAATGGAGAGTATAGAAATAGGCCGGTAATTGTTCAGATCACTCGGATCCGCAGTCTTGAATAATGGTAGGATGTGGGAAGTTTTCCACGAGACAGGTAGCTCACCTTGAATCAGAGAGGTGTTGAATAAGTGTGTAGTGGGGGCGATCAGATAGGTATGGCCAAGTTTTAGGAAGTAAGGTTCAATATTATCTGCACCTGCACTCTTTTTTGTATTCAGAGAAAGGAGGAGGTCCTCCACTTGCTTGAACGTAATTGTGAGAAAGCTGAAGGGGGTGGGATGCGGTTGGTTATGGTTGTGGTTATCAGTGAAGCCACCAGTGTAGTCTCTTGCTGGGCTAAGTTTGCTGATAGGTGAGGTGTCAAAGGCAAGCCCTGCAGTGGCAAAGTGATAATTAAACTTCTCTAGTATATCAGCTTTGACACAGAAATGTGTTCTGCCTGTTTGCATAAGAACCTGGTTACATTGCTTTCTCTTGCTAATTCGATCTGGCAATGTTGAAAGCAACCCTGGTCCTTTAGCAAACGATATGGCAGATAGTGATTTTTTTTTGCAGCATTCATATGGCCTCAAAATTATGCATTTTAATGTATTAAGCTTAACATCTAAATTTCACGAGGTGGAGTCATGGATTAGTTTATATAATCCGGATGTTCTGGCATATGACTGAAACCTGGTTAACCTTACCTGTTCTTGATACTGAACTTTGTATACCTGCTTATAAACTTTTAGAAGGATTGTGTCACTGGTAGAGGGTGGGGTTTTGTTTTATGTTAAGGAATATTTAATGTAAATGAGACCACTATATTTAACAGTAGTTTGAAATATTGTGAACATATTACTATTCAGTTATTGTTGGATTTGTCAAAAATTAACTATTTGTTGTGTATATCTTCCACCTAATGGTAGCAAATCAGGCTTACAAGAACTTGTAAATGCTTTGAATACTGGGGTTTCTACAGAGTTAATACTACTGAGAGTTTTAATTTAAATTGGATGGGTTCAAATATAACAAAGTTAAATACTGTCTTGTCTCAGTCTGGTTTACAACAAATTATTACTTTGCTCACTCGACACAATAATAGATCAGAAATCACACATTGCTGGACTGGATATTAACAAATAGACCTATTAATATGATAAAATGTGGTTTGACCTCTGATTAGTTAAGTGATCATCATCCAGTCTTCTGTATTTGGAAGCATGGGGACTGAAGAAGTCTAAGCCAATTATAAGGATTCGAGATCTTTTCTAAATTTGATGTACATTCTTTTTGTACAGAGTTGGGTAAAATAGATTGGTCTTTTTGTATTCTATCCCTGATGTGGATTCTGCATTGCATTTTTCATTACTGAGTTTACATGTTTTGGACCAGTTAGCTCCCTTGTTAAAAGAAGGGTCCGAGGGAAAACTTATGGGTGGTTAACACCTCCTTTGATTAAACTTATGAGACAACGAGACAAGGCCTGGAAAATGTATAAAATGAACCATTCTGCTCCTGGTTATCATGCGTATAGGACTTTAAGGAACCAATATGGTCAGAAGAGTGGCAACTGGGATTTAATGCAAAGAAGTGCAAAATCATGCACATAGGGAAGAGAAACCCTGAAGCCACTTATAGGCTGGGAGGGGAGTTGATAGCAGTCACAAAGGAAGAAAGAGACTTGGGCATCATCATCACTGATGACCTAAAATCATCCAAGCAGACCTCTAAAGCAGTAGGTAAGGCTAGGGGGTGTTAGGGTGTATTAGTAGGGGTATCACAAGTCGTGAGAGGAGGTAATAATCCCTCTGTACAAGACATTGGTTAGCCCCATCTGGAGTACTCTGGCAGTACTGGAAGCCACACCTTCACAAGGACATTAACCAAATTGAGGCAGTCCAGAGAAGGGCAACCAAAATGGTGCAGGGACTGCATCAGAAGACATATGAGGACAGATTAACGGAGCTCAATATGTATACCCTTGAGCAAAGGAGGAGAGAGGTGATATGATCGAGACATTTAAACACCTTAAGGGCATAAACAAGGTGAAAGAGTCTAACATGTTTAAATATAAGAAAAATAGCAGGACAAGCGGACACAGCATGAGATTAGAGGGAGGCTGATTAAGGGGAATGTGAGGAAATTCTTTTCACAGAAAGGGTGGTAGATGCATGGAATGGCTTACCACAAGAAGTGAGTGGCTATGAATACAGTGCAGGACTTCAAACAGGCATGGGATAGGCATAAGGGAGCAATACAAATGACTATGAATAGATAGGTCACTGACAGAGCAAAGGCCGATGGCACATTTATAAGGTAGAAAAAGAAATGGGCAGACTGGATGGGCCTTGCGGTCCTTATCTGCCGTCAACTTCTATGTTTCTATGTTTCAATGTAAGGCTAAGATAAGGAAGGCTAAAACAGACTATATTCGTCATAAACAATGTGAAGGGTTATCTAACGCTACTACTTTTTGGAAAACAATTAATAATTTCATAAGGCCTAATGTTTGTCAACCAGGTTCAATGAGGTTGAATGGTGACTTGTTGTCTTGTCCACTGAAGATAGCTAACGAGTTTAATTTGAAATTTACTGCATTGCCTGATTCCTTTAGTGACCAGTCCAAGGTGAACTACTTGGGATTGACTGAAGATTTTACAGTTAATCCTAAACAACTGTAGGACTACTACTCCGAAGGAGGTAGAGAAGTTGTTATGCTTGTATTAAGAGGGACAGCTCAGCTGGTTCTGATGGCTTATGTCCTAGTTTATTGGCGGATGCTGCCTCGGGTTATAGCACTTCCAGTTAGTATTATTTTCAACTTGTCTTTTGTTACAGGTACTATACCTAATATATGGAAACATACTTTGGTCACTCCTATATTTAAATCTGGTTCACAACATGAGTTTTGTAACTACAGACCTATTTCTATCTTGTCTGCTTTAGCTAAAGTTCAGAAAGAATAGTTTATAATCAGTTGATTGGGTATGTGGATCGCTTGGATTATTGTCTCAGAACCAACATGGTTTTAGAAAGGAAGGAGTACTGAGACTGCCTTGGTCGAGTTCACGAACGCGTACTTAATGGCATGGATAAAGGTGTCTGACGGGTGCCGTGTTCGTGGACTTGACCAAGGCATTCAACCCAGTTGATCACCAATTGTTGATTTCTAGACTTGAGTCATTGGGAGTTGGTGAGTCTTTCTTGGACTGGACGAGGGATTATTTAACAAATAGGTTTCAAAGGGTTAAATATAGGGGTGCTATATCAGACTCTGTAATGATTAAGTGTAGGGTTCACAAGGTTCTATTTTGGGGCCACTTTTGTTTTCTTTGTTTTTGATCAACTAGTAAGTGTGATTAATAATGCTTCTCTAACACTTTACGCTGACGATGCAGTAATTTATACAGGGTTTGTCATTTGGAGATCTAGGTGTTTCTTTAACAGAGGAAATGTGCAATTTCAGTCTTCACTTATGGCCTGTAAATTACTCTTAAACAAATCTAAGACAAAGGTGATGGTTTTGGTACCCCACCTAGACTGAGATCTGAGGTTGGTACTTTGGAAGTTAAATCTCTTGATGGATTACTGTTTGACTATGTTGATACATTTCAATATCTTGGGGTATTACTAGATTCTCATCTAAGTTATGAATCTCATTTTTGAGGGTTACCTCAAGAATACATTGTAGATTAGGTTCTTTGTACAGAATCCGTTCATTTCTTATTCCTGAGTCTAGGCTGGTTATTTCAAATTGCTGCTTACTTCCTATTGTGAACTATGCAGCTATGATTACTACACTTTCTTCTCGACAGTGATTTCAAAGAAATCCACTTTACTTCACTTGATAGCTAAGTTTGCCTTAAATTGTTCTAAGTCATCTCATCATTCTGTGATTTTGAAAGAAATGGGCTGGTTACCAGTTTCATTAAATTTCCAATACTGTGTGGCCAAGTTCATATATAAAGTCATGGACTCTGAATTCCACATAGTATTTCAAAGTTTTGAGACCATATATTGATGGTCATTATTCTAGACATAGGTCAGACAGTAGGTTTCTGAGATTCCTTTTATGAAATTTAAAAGTGGACAAAGATCCTTTGCTTATATTGCTCCATTCATTTGGAATTAAATTCCTCAAGATATTAGGTGGTTGTGTTCTGTCAAAAAGTTTGCTGATGCATTAAGGATGTATTTCGAATCTCAATTTAATTGTAACTGTTTTTTATGAATTTTTTTTACGAATTTTATACGTAACAAAGACATTTTTGTCTGCAATTTGCTGCATTGTATATGTATGTTTGATTATGTATTGTCTGTATGCAATATATGTGGGTCGCACCTGTAAAAGGAACTTGTTTCCAGTGTGCTTACCCGTTAAGCGAATAAACAAACAAACAATATAGGTGGTACCATCAGACACAATTTTGTTTGGAAGGGGTGTTGCAGTGGACTGACCTTCAACTTCTTTGAGGATGTTCCAAAATTTGACAGAGTTGTTTTTATTGTCTTCTAGTTCTTCTTAGAAGTACCTAGCTTTTTCTGACCTAATTAGCTTGGTACAAGCATTCTTAGTGGTATGGAATGCTAACCAATCAGCCTCCAGGTGGGATTTCCTCACTTTTTTCCACCAGTAGTCCCTATCCCTAAGTGCTTTCTTCAGGATGGGAGAGAACCAGACAGGAGTTTTATTTTTTGATTTGATCAGTCTTAGTGTGGCGTATTTGTCTATTAGCCCCAGTAAGAGGCTGTGAAAGATGTTAAATGCCTCGTTAAAGGTGCGGGCTAGATAGAAATCCTGCCAACGAATGTTGCTTTGAGCTTTCAGAAAAGTATACTGGCAGAACTTTTTCAGGCATCTTTTCAGTTTGAATTTGAAGGCCTTTTTTATTTGGGAAGGATGTCTGATGTAGGCAGTAGCGCAGTGGTCGCTTATATCGTTGAAGAATACTCCAGTATGCGAGATATTGTGAGTTTGTTTACTACCATAAGGTCCAGGAGGGTGCTGCGCTCAGGGTTTTTTCTGTTAGGTCTGATTATAGCAGTCGCCATTTGTAACAGACCATTAAAATCGCATAGATCCTTCAATTTCTTAGAGCTGTCATCATTCCAATTTACATTGAAATCCCCCATTAGAATACACTCAGTATTAACAGAGTCAAGAAGGTTTTGAAGGTGTGGCAGAAGTGCTCAGCCACCCGACGGTGGTCGGTAGCATGCTGCCATAAGGAGTGATTTATCGCTGGAAAGTGATAATTTTAGAGCAAGGCATTCAAATTCCTTAGCCTTTGAGGTACAGTCAAAGACTGTGACTGTGAATTTGCTTTTGACATATATTGCAACCCCTCCCCCTCTAGTTGGTCTATCACAGCGGTAGATGATATATCTGGGTAGATTTGTCCAGGGTCGAGGGTGAGAGCCAGGATTCAGTTATCATGAAGAAATTAGGAGATGCATGTAGAACCCAGGTCTGTATAGAGTCAATCTTCTTTAGCAAACTACAGACATTGATATGGAGAATGCTAATCCCTTTATATTGAGGGAGGTCCGCAGGGGCGTCCAGAGAAATAGGTGGGCCTGGGTTTAATTCAACATTTCCCAAACTGAGTAGGAGAAGTAGTAGTAGTTTTTTAAGGTGGTGACTTAGCCTGCTAAACATTCTTTTGTTACTCCTTCTAGCGTACATTGGTTTAGTGGTGGCTGTGTTAAGGGCAGGATTGCTATTTGCTAGGGATAAAACAGAGAGAACTGATAGGGCTGATACCATCCTTGGGAATTGCACGTGTTCTATAGTTATGGCCTGGTGGGAGGAGGGGCATGACCATAGAGGAGATGTCCCTGATGTAGGATGGCATGGTCTAATGTGGGAGGCTATACCTTGGTAGATGATAGAGAAGGGAAACTGGCCTTTGTCCGAGTTGCAAACCAAAATTTTGGGTAGAGCATAACTTAGTAATATAAGGCAACTATACAGAAGGATAGGCGCAGATGGCATTCTTAATGTGGAGATATTGCCTTTTACCAGTAATAAATACAGGATTTGCAACAGTTCTTTGAGAGGGCCAGGAAAATGAGTGGTTCCTGTGGGAGGATGGGGGACCTGTGAAAATTAAGGCATACATAACCAATGAGGTGTGGTTGGCAATAGCCAGTAGGAGTGAGCTGAAAGCCAGGGTGGGGTTTGTGTATTTAATCAGGACGGGGGCTGGGTGGGTGGACAAAAATTGGCAGCTAGGGCTCCCTTCCTGGAGGTAATCAGTCCCTGAGGGCAAGTCCGAACCTGCGTTTCTGTGAGGGGCTGGTGGCTTCACACCTGGACTGCGGGTGACAGTCTGGCAGGTCAGGTTCATCAGAGAACCACGGCTGTTGCTCTCAGACTACCTGCGTTTCTGTGAGGGGCTGGTGGCTTCACACCTGGACTGAAGTGGAAGTCTGGCAGGTCGGGTTCGTCAGAGAACCATGGTTGCCAGCCCTCCTCATGACCAAAAAGATCCATGTGTCTTCAGAATTTCCACAACTCCCCCTCCCAAGCACAGCAGAAAACAAAAACAAATGCAGTGTTACTTTTTGTATTGCTTGCTGTGTCATTCCTGATATATTTGTAACTTTTATGTAAAGAAAAGTAAAACTGTGAAGAAACTAAAGGAAAAAAAATTAAAACCAACAATGGCATGCCGGCTCCGTGGTGCTGAGCAATGGGTGTTCGCATGGCATGCTGGCAACCCGGGTTCACGCCCCAAGCCCGGATATCAGGAGCGGACTCTGGCAGGAAGGGGATTTAGAGTGTCCTTAGGACGCTTCCCTCCCAGAGGAGTGGGTGGCCTTTGACCGCTGTTTGTCAGCCCCTGGGGGTGGTTCGAGTAGTAATCTTGGTGGCGTGTAGCCACGACATGCTGCCGAACGTCCCCACCCCCAGGACGCCGCCGCAGCTGCCCCATTGTGGGAGGGTTTGGGTGGGTTGAGGAAAAGAGGAAAACCTACCCTCGGCCAGCCGGATGATGGCTGCTGGTCTCTGCCACCACAGTAGCCTGGAGGTATCTGTGCTGACACCTGCCATGCTCGGGATACATAATGGACATCTGTGGGTGCTTCTTCTCTCCTGGTTGTGGGACCATGAGGGAGGGGCCCACCCGATGAGGGGCCCACCCGATGAAGGATTCCACCCGATGAAGGATTACATCAGGTTACCTGGGGTCATGGTGCAGACAGAGCGGCAGATGGCAATGGGGCCAGGATGGTGGTGGGCCTTGGCGGCTTAAAGGAGTGGCCAACCGTGGGCCTGGAGAGGAGCAAAAAAAAAACCAACAATGGCACTCTAAAGATGGAAGGCTTACCGCAACACAGAAAACACAAAAGTGCCATAGGTCTTAACTGTCCCACATTATGAGGGACTTCTCCCATATTATACCTCAAAATCACTCTGTCCCACACAGAGAAGGTGCTGTAAACTCAGAGTTTTAACCAAAAATCTATAATAGCCCAGAGGAGCCTTATCACATACAAGGTATGACAAGTTTGCTCTGTCTTTCACAGATAAGATTGCCTCTATCAGGTCTAAGATCTGGTCAGTGCCCTCAGGTGGGATTTGTAGTGGTGGGCCTGATGTCATGGGCATTCAGCCTGTCTGGCTCGACTTTGGCCAGTTGGATGTCATGGATGTTGTGAAGATCATCCAGGAGTTGAGGCCAACCAACTGTATTCTGGATCCGGGCCCAACTCACCTTTTAATAGGGTGCGTTGATATCATCAGCCCAGTCCTGGCTAGGATAGTCCGGTATTCCCTAGTGATGCAGGTCTTTCCTGGACCCCTGAAGGAGGCGGTGGTAAGACCACTCCTGAAAAAACCTTCACTGGACCCAGACTGCCTGGCCAACTATAGACCGGTCTCTAAACTTCCTTTTGTGGGAAAGGTTATTGAGAAGGGGGTGGCCCTTCAATTGGAGATCCATTTAACTCATAACATATACGACGCTCTCCAGTCGGGTTTCAGAAAGAGGCACAGTACTGAGACTGCCCTTGTCTGGGTGCTGAAGGATCTCCTGGTGGCAAGAGATTGAGGACATCATTCCTTGAGGACATCATTCCATTTTGATTTTCCTGGATCTCTCTGCAGCGTTTGGCACTGTAGGCAATGTGGTACTGTTGGAGCATCTGTGGGTTTGTTGTGGAATGGCAGGTACGGTCCTCAACTGGTTTTAATCTTTCCTCACTGGCAGGATGCAACGGGTAGTGTCACAGATTTTTTCCTCATCATCCATGCTCCTGCCATGTGGGTCCTGCAGGGCCCCATTTTGGCCCCCATGTTGTTCACAGTGTATATGCTGCTACTAGAGGACATTATAAGATGGTATGGTCTTAGTTTTCACTGCTACGCGAATGGTATTCAACTATACCTGTCTTGCTCCCGGGCAACATAAGGCAGTCTCGGTGTTCAATCAGTGCCTCGCTGAAATCCAAGACTGGATGAGTGCCAACTGGTTGAGGTTGCATCCGGACAAGACTGAAGTACTGGTGGTGGAACTGGGTCGCCCAGGAGGGAGTGGGCAATCTGGACAGGTCACTGGGCTTAGGCTTGGGGGACTCACAGTTGCTCACTTCGGTCAGAGTGAGAAATCTTGGTGTTGTGCCGGATGGCATCCTGACACTTGAAGCTTAGGTGTCAGCTGTGGTCCAGAAGGCTTTTTACCATCTGAGAAATATCACCAGGATTAAACACCTGCTACTGCTGGATGATCTGCCATCACTGGTCCATACTATCGTGATGTTGTGGCTCGACTACTGCAGTGCTCTATAGTTGGGGCTATCGGGGGGGGGGTTGATCTTTGCCACCTGCAGCTAGTGCAGAATGCTGCAGCCCGGCTATTGACCGGGTTGTCAAGATCCTGTCATATTACACATGTGCTTCACTCTGCACTGGCTGCTGGTTAGGTGGTGGATCACCTTCAAGGTTAATTTGCTGACCTATAAGGCCCTGCATGGTTAGGGGCCCAGCTACCTGCAAGACCTCCTGTGACCCTACTGCCCTACCCTTTTCTGTTCGATGGGCGAGGGATATCTGGATGTTCCCAGGGTGTGTTTAAAAACATCTGGTGTTTGTGCCTTTTCTTTTGCAGCACTAACCCTGTGGAACTCCTTCCCTCGCCGTTTGAGAGCGAGTTCCATGGTACAGATCTTTAAAAGGGAGCTGAAAACATTTTTGATTAATCAAGCATTTCCCTCAAGCCAGATTTAGTTACTAATAATTAGTTAATATTTTAATTTATAGTATGCTATGTATTATGTAATCTGTTTTAGCTGTTTTTAAATGTTCCTGCTCGCTTTTAAAGCACCCTGGGTCAAAATGAATGGAGCGCTATATTAAATAAAGATGATTGATTGAAGTTCAAGTGAGCACGAGTAGAGGCACTGGCTTCCTGTCTTCTGAGCTTTTCACAGGTTTGATTATGTCCCACATAATGAGGGCCAGTGGCTCATACTGTCTCACATTTTGCTCCTTAGTGTTCCAGCTTTCAGTGACACAAAGCTGAGAGATATAGTACAGTTACAGTAAGTTCTTATGTAACAGTAGATCTTCAAGAGAGCTCTTGTAGCAGGTAACACATATAGGACTGATGCTGGCTGGTGGCAGGACCCCATGGCGAACTTTTTTCAGCAGTACCCAGCGGAGACCACCCCTCCCCGATGTCGGCCCTGCCCCCGAGGTCCCACGTTGTATAAGAGGCAGCTGTCCCCAGCGTGCTTCAGTTCTTGCGCCGCCGGAAGCACCAGCAGATGGAACACCAGAGATCCAAATGGGGAAAAAACAGTGAAAGGCCATTTCTGATCCAGCAGCTACATAGAAAAAAGCTCGGTGCATGCAGAGCAATATCCCCAGGGGAAGGAGGGAGGGAAGTATTCCTGCTGCCAGAGCTTCTTTTGAAGAGCAACTGTTACAGTAAGTTCTTACATAACTGTACAATCTTACTTGGAGAGGAATCTCTTACAGCAGGTAACACATATAGGACTGAATCCCAAGCAATATAAACTGAAGACAACTGCCTGGGGAGGTAGGAGAGGAGCAGAGGAAGGAAAAGAGATACATCCTCAGGAGATCAGACTGTGCAGAACTGCTAGGCCGAAGCCAGCTGCGTCTAAAGGTGATGTCTAGACTGCAGTGCTTGATGAAAGTGTGGACCGAGTGCCATGTGGCTGCCGCACAAATATCCGAGGTTGAGACCCTCTTAAGGGCTGCAAAGGAGGCTGCCACCCCTCTGGTAGAATGCCCCTGATCGGACTCGATATGGGTTTGTTATGCTTTCGGTAGCAGAATGTGATGCAGTACACCAGCCACCTAGAGAGAGTCTGCTTAGAAACCAGGCTGCCCAAGGAACGTGGGGTGAAGGAAACAAACAACTGATCAGACGATCTAGTCCCCTTGGTACTAGATAAGTGAAATTGCAGTGTGCGATGAACATCCAACGAGAGGAGAAGCACCTCACCACGATTGGAGTGACCAGGGTAGTAGACTAGGAGTTGAACATCCTGGTTCAACATCATTTTAGACATCACTTTGGAGAGAAACCTAGGATTGGTGCGTAAAGCTACCCTGTCTTTGTAAAAAATCAAATAAGGCTCCTTACACATCAGGGCCTGCAGCTCGGAAATCCTTCGAGCAGAAGTAATGGCAACTAAAAGTAACATTTTCTAGGACAGAAAACATAGCTCACAATCCATGGTGGGTTCAAAAGTGGGAGAGTAAGCTTCTCCAGGATGAATGGAAGGTCCCAAGGGGGCACAGGGTCCCGAATAGGGGGCTTTATGTGAAGAATGCCTCTAAGAAAGGCCCGGGTAACCTCTAATTGAGTCACTGTTCTGCCCTGGACAGGGATGTGATAGGCAGAAAGAGCGGCCAGGTGTACTTTTATGGAAAAGTAACTGAACCCTTACTCCAACAGGTATAATAGGTGTTCCAGCAAAGTGTTAACCAGACAGGCCAAAGGATCTATGCGATGCACTGTAGCCCAGAAGGCAGAACTGTTTCCACTTCATAGCATAAGTGGCTCTCATGGAGGGCTTCCTTACCTCCACCAGGACTTCGGCTATCTTGTCCGACACCCCGAATCGAAGCTTAGCTAAGTCTTGAGGAGCCAGGCATGACCATAAGTTCAGGTGAACAAGAGTCCCATTGTCCTGAGAGAGCAAGTGAGTCATGAGCGGAAGTGAAACTGGTAGAGCCCCTGCCAGTTGTTGCAGCAAAGGGAACCAAATCTGGTGAGGCCACAGCAGTGCAATGAGGATCATGGAGGTCCCCTCTGATTGTGCCTTGAGGAGGACTCTCTGAATGAGTGGAAAGAGAGGAAAAGCTTATAGGAATTTCCCCTTCCAGAAGAGGGACAATGCATCTTGCCAGAAAGCACCAGGCTCGGGATCTAACGAACAAAAACTGGGCAGTTTTGCGTTTGTGGAGGACATGAAGAGATCCAACTCTGGTGTCCTCCATCTGGTGAAAAGGTCATCTACCACTGATTGCAGAAGCGACCATTTGTATACTTGAGACCTTGTCCTGCTGAGGGCATCTGCGAGTGTGTTTTGAACGCCTGGAACTTGGATTGCTGTGATGGTCATCTGGTGGGCTATGGCCCACTCCCACACTCTCATAGCCTCCCTGCACAGGGGGTAAGAGTGTGTGCCTCCCTGTTTGTTAAGGTAGAAGACCACCAATGTATTGTCCGTCTAGACCAGAAGATGACCAGGCATGATCACAGTTTCTAGGGCTTGGGGAGCATACAGAATGGCTCTCAACTCCAGAACGTTTATATGCAGCGATTCCTCGATTGGAAACCAAGACCCCAGGGTCTTGTGTGCTCCTAGGTGTGCCCCCCATCCCAAGTTTGAAGCATCCGTGGTCAGGACCTGTCCGGGAACTTCCTTCTGAAAGGGAATCCCCTCCTGCAAGGCAGGGGACACCATCCACCAGAGGAGTTCCTTGCAGACCGGCTCTATAATAGAGACAGGCATGTCCAGGTCATCCCACCTCTGGTCCCATTGTACCCAAAGAGTCCATTGAATGGTCCTCATCCGGAGTCTTGCAAAGGGAACGGTAACGATGGCAACCACCATGTGACACAACAGGCAGAGGAGCAACCTGGATGGCACGGGGGAGACAATAAATCTGCCTGGCTAGATCCCAAATGTGCTCTGCCCGGTCTTGAGGTAGGAAGGCCCGTCCCTGAAGGTGTTTAGAAGTGCCCCGATGAATGGTAAAAGTTGTGCGGGTCTGAGAGATGATTTGGCTGGGTTGATGGTAATCTCCAGGCTCTGGAACTGGATGCAGGTGTCCCGGATGGCCGCTTGGAGTTGAACGCTGTAGTGTGCTGGGAGTGGCCAGTCGTCCAGGTATGGAAACACGTAGTGTCCCATCCTGTGAAGCGCTGCGGCCACCACCACCAGCCACTTTGTAAACACCCTTGGTGCAGAAGAGATGCTGAAGGGCAGAGCCCTGAACTGGAAGTGCTCGCCTTGGAATGCGAACCGAAGATATTTTCAGTGGTCTTCGGCTATAAGGATGCAGACATATGCATCCTGCATATCCAAGGATGATAGCCAGTCTCCCTGATGCACCATGGCAATCAGATCGTGCAGGGTGACCATCCTGAAATGTTTGTATGCGACCAACAGGTTCAGGTCGTTGAGGTCGAGGATTGGCCTCAAGTCTCCTGACTTCTTCGGGACCAGGAAGAAGCAGGAATAGAACCCAGTGCCTCTTTTGTGTGGAGGAACTGGCTCTATGGCATTTTTTTGGACAGTGGTGCCTGAATCTCCTGCCGGATGAGGCCTGCATGTCCCACTGAGTGACGGGATGGGGGTGAGGACCTGTCCAGGGGAGTGCACATGAACTCTATAGAGTGCCTGTGTTCTATGAGCTCATGAGCCCACTGGTTGGAGGTCATTTGTCTCCAGGCCTCTGGATAAAGAGAGAAGCAACCTCTCACCTCCTCTCCCAATCAGGTGTCACAGAGAGGTGGGTTTTTATTTATTTATTGGACTCTTGGATAACACCTTTGAGCTAAAAGCTCATTTACAAAGGTTCCACATCATAAGTCAATAGACAAGGTGCACAAACGTTACAAAACAGATAGGGGTATATACAGCAGGCAAGTACATTATGGTATGTACAGATACAGATTCAAGCAAGTACAGTTAAATTACAGCAGGTAGGAGAGGTCAACTTTATTGCAACAGTACTAAGAGCATACCTAAGGTGGACAAGCAATTTATAGTGGTGGCTGAGCTTTAGAGCATGCAGGTAGAGTTATGGAGGGTCAGAAGTGGTGGTGACCAGAGGAGGGGGAGGACAGAATAGGTGAGAGCAGGGGCAGGGTGGGGGCAGAGACAAGGGGTGACAGAATAAGTGGGTTGAGTATTCAGAGGGGTGGGACTGGATAGGAATCTGCTCAGGGTTACCTTATGTAGGTGATAGGGCAAGGCTGGGTGATGTGGGGAGAGGGAGGATAAGGAAGGGTTTTAAAAGTGTGGGGTAAGGTGAGGGAAACCAATGGAGAGGGGTCAAAATTAGGGGGGATTAGTATTTGTGAAGCGAAAGCAGGAAGGCGGGGGGATAAAGAGGGGTCATGGGGGTGAGTGCTCAGTGGGGTCACACCAGGCAGGGGAGAAAGGGGGGGGATGGGTGCTAAGCATGACAGATAAGCTACCAATAATAGTAGGATTATGCACAGGTGACAGTCACAATTGCAAAGAGTGGCCAGGTACTGCAGCAGCTTAGCCTTAAATGGGCCTAGTTTCATTCCCTCAATCAGCTCAGAATTAAGTGAATTTAGCCAGCAGGTGGCCCTGTATTCGAAGGACCATTGCCCTAGTGAGGTCCAGCGGAATGGAATAATGAAGGCAGCTGTACTCGATCCCCTAGTTAGTCTGGAGGATGTGGAGTTTCTTAGCAGTTGCCTCACTTCAGAAGGAGCAAGACCGAGGGGAGATTTTTTCGCTAATAGACAGACTTGGTACTGAATTCTGCTATTCAGGTTTAACCAACCAGTGCTTGAGTATAGTTCACAAGTGTGAGTTAAACAGTCCACAATCAGGACTAGTCTGCAGGCTTTGTTTAGGACAATCTTGATTCGCCTAAGTGCTGTATCAGTACCGGCTCTGTAGACTACCAGTCCATAATCTATGATAGAGAGCCCGGAGTTGTTCACTGCAAGCTTGATGGCACTTTCGGTGAGGCACTGCCTATGCCGGTAGAGCTGATCCAGTCTGGCACTAGCAACCTTCGCAACATGGTCTGTGTGCTGGCTGTAGGAGAGAGAGCTGTCAAGGTAGACACCAAGGTACTTAAAGATCAAGGTGGTGACTATTTCAAGTGTATCAAATTTGTTATTGTAGAAATTGAGGTGATGGGACTTATGATGGTTTTGATGTGAGGCAAACAACATTATTTTAGTCTTAGTGTAGTTGAGCAAGAGTTTAGACTGAAGGAACCATTTTTCCACAGCAGTAAAGTCATCTTGCATGCCTTTTTCCAGCTCTTCAGGAGTAGAGTGACACGTGTAAAGAACAGCATCATCTTCATATAGAAGGATCTTATTCTGGCAGACTTTGGGGAGTTCATTTAGAAACAGGCTGAACAGCAGGGGGCCCAAAATGGAACCTTGGGGCACCCCTGTGTTGACATGCCAATATTCGGATAAAACGTCAAGAATCTTGACCTGCTGAGTCCTGTTAGAGAGGTAACTCTGGAACCAGCCTAGAGAGACAGAGAATATACCAATGTTAGAGTGCTGCGTGAGAAGTAAGTCATGGTTGACTGTGTCAAAGGCCTTGGTGAGGTCGATGAAATTGACCCCCACCAAGAGCCAAGAGGGTTGGGATGGAAGTCATGCTGTTGGGGGGGCAGCTTGGGTGGACTTAGCCTGGTGAGAGGTGGAGGAGAAGGATCCCCTGGCGCCACCACATCGACTGAAGTCACCTCGCTAAGCATGGGGTTGCTAAAAATGGGGTTGCTGAGGCTGTTGTCCCCCTCTGCCATGAAAGTGAGACCTCCGAAATTGTCTCTGCTTCAAGTGGTACATAGACTGCATGGTACGGATGGCCTTACCGGAGTCCTATAATCTGTTGATGATCCACTCCGTTTCTTCCCCGAAGAGGACAGAGCCCTGAAGGGCACGTCGAGGATGTTGGATTGAATGTCCTGCATGAACCCCGATACCCGGAGCCAGGAATGGCACCATAAACAGATGCCCATAGTCACCGCCCTTGCTGAGGTGTCCGCAGAGTAGTAGGTAGACTGTAGCACATGCGTGCCCACGTCTGACCCCGTTTGAAGGAGGTTTTCAAGTTCTGCCTTCTAAGGGCATTCGGGCACACCCTGCAAGATGTCCAGTCCTTGTTCCCAAAGGGTGTTTTGGAACTGGACCATGTTTGTCAGGAAGTTTAAACTCCTGATGCTGCAGGTGGCAGACAAGTACACCTTCCTGCCCATGGAATCCAGCTGTTTGGACTCCCTATCTGGAGGCTGGGTGCTCAGATGTTTGGGCCTCTGCAAACGGTCATGAGCTGCTGATATAACCACCGAGCCAGTGGTGGGTTGCACAGCCAAAAAGGGATGTTCCTTGGGAGCTTGGTACAATCGTTCTGCCTTTTTCGGGACAGCCATGGATGAGTGAGGACATCCGCCAAGTGGCTTCTGCGACATCCGCAAAAGTGTCCACCATGGGAGGAATGACTACAGACTTGGGGACTTTTTGCTGGAGGTACTTGGTGAGCCTTATACGCTTAGGGTCCAAGTCCTTCGTATCCTATTCCATGTTAGTTTGTATATGTCACATTACCTCCGTGAACGATGGGTCATCTGGAGGTAACTTTGGCAGGTCTTCAGGCTCTTCCAATGGAGGATCCTCAAAGGAAGTGACAGAGGAGTCCGATGTATGATAAGAGTCTGTGGAGGAAAGCAAAGGAGATCTGTGTCTCCACACTTGTGCTGGTGCCCTTCCAAGGGGCTGGAAGTACTGGAGCTCCTAGAGCAGGATCTACGACCCCTTCCTTTCTTCATCCTTTTTGTGAGGTCTCTCAGGAGATGGATGCTTGCCCCTGTCCTCATCTGAGTGGGGTTGAGGAGGCATGTCTTCAGTGGGCTGTGGTGGAACCTCCTCCCTATGGATCTGTGCTGGGTCAGGATCGTCCGGAGTGACCGGAGTGGGGGACACTGGAAGGATATCCAGCTTACTTGCTTCCCACCGGTGTGAGAATAGATCCTTGACCTGGCTCAGGTTAAGCATAGGAGAACCAGGAGCCAGGTCCGACGACAGTTCTGGAGCTCCAGTGTCAGTACCGATGTCAGTCCGGTCCAGCATTGGCAGTCGGCCTAGGGGAGACATCGGGGTATCATGAGTGTCAGGGCTGTCATCGGGTCCAGAAGAGACCCTGTGGACCGGCGTCTGGTCAACAGGCATCAGTATATCATCCACCCTGGTGTCATATCGAGGGGGAGGATGCCAGGGGGGTGACAGAGACTTGGTTGGAGGAGGAGGAGGCAAAGCAGCCTTGAGAGCGCCATCAGAAGGCTTGCGTCGGTGGAGTTCTGATGCAAGCTTGGAGTGCTTGTCAGTATGGTGCTTATCCAATGATGGAACCCGGTGCTTGTCCATTGATGGTGTATGGCACTTCTCCATTGATTTAGAGGCAGATTTTGTCAGAAGGGAGGAGGACCTTCTCGCTGACAGGCCAGAAGATTTTGCCTTCTCCTGGGGGTCAGTGTTGCATACAGAGGCCGACCAAGGGGCAGAATGCATCTTACCTGGGTCAGATGAACAGCCAGATGAGGCAGAAGGAGGCTTGATCTTCAAGGCCTGAACAGTTGTCGAAGGTCCAGAAGACTTCTCCTTGGTGCCAGAGCCTCCCAAGGTGACCGGGGGGGCTTGACTACCATCAGTCAGGAGCCATGGTCTGATGACTCAGACCTGGAGGCCATGTGGGATCTGGAAGATCTTGATCTGGATGGGGACCTCTCCCTATCTCTGTCCTGTGCTCTGCACTTGTCCTTAGGCTTTTAAGAGTGATGTTTTCCAGAGGATTTGTGAGAGTGACGCGGTGAATACGCTTCAAAGGAGGATTCCCTCTGTATTGCTGCCAATTGCTGCTGAGCCAGACAGGCCTGGAGAGACTTCTGTCGGTGGACGTGGGTCCAAATGTTGAAAGCCTGGCAGTGGGGAGATGACACAGTATCATGATCTGGGCCCAGAAAAAAAATGCAGGCTGCATGACCGTCCTTAGATAGAATTTGCTTACTGCAGGCGCACTTGTTTGTAAGCCTGGACAGAGTAGTCAACATGCAGGAAAGCTGAACGAAAAAATAATGGTTGAAAGTTTAACTGGAGTCGAAAATACTGAAGTAGCAGTCGAACTGGCGCGAGAGAGATGTGGAACCTATGTTCGCGTGTCGACAGCAGGAAAGAACTGGAGCTCGCTGGGGACTGCTGCTTCTTATATACCACGTGGGATGTTGATGGCAGGGCCGATGTTGGGGAGGGGTGGTCCCCGCTGGGTACTGCTGTAAAAAGTTTGTCATGGGGTCCTGCCACCGTATGGTGTCAGTCGTATATGCTGCAAGAGCTTCCTCTCAAAGTAAGATGCATAATGCTACCTGTGACATAGACAGCCAGTTCTGAGTGCTGTATCATTTTTATTAATATAATATGTATTAATGACTATCTCTGCTGAAAAATCTAATGCTGTAGGAGTGACCTCACCCCCCCTCAGATTTCAGCTAACAGATGCAAGCTAAGAGAAATGCTGACAGCATGTGTATCACACACACACTCAGTTTTTAGATATAATGTGTTACATGGCAGACCAGGAGCTAATTACAGAGTTGTTTAAGTTAACTTTGTTAAGAGGGAAATCATAAAAAAAGATTTATGACGTTGAAGAGAAAACCCAGGTTGTTACACAGGGGTGCGAGGTTGTAAATGCTCATATGAAGCCTGTGTGAGGAGGATGCCGCATGGATCAAAGAGATGTCATTTGAAACATGAGCCATGCTGAAGGACTGCAAAATTGATACTTTGAAAAGACTACTGTTTTTTTTATTAGATATATTTTTAAATATAATCTGGCAGAGTAGGAGCTAGCTGACCTCACCAAAAATGGATTGGCCAATACAGTTGTTTAAGGAATAATTCTGTTTTACAGAGACACATTTTTACCTAGACTCTGACCAAGTGAGATTGGTGAGCACTTAAGCAAGTATTTAGAGACTAAGTACTGAAGTAGGAATTTGCACTGTTTAAAACCTTGTTTCTTTTAAAAGATTTGTATGTCTTTTGATATGAGTTCTGTATTTTGTGTTTTACATATTTTTATTTAAATAAAACTCTTTTTAGAACTTACTTGGTCTGTCTTTGACTTCTTTTTATTTTGTAAGAAAAGTACATGGTTATTGCAGATACTAAACATAAGCTTGAATGGTGGTACCAAACTGGAAAGAGAAGTGTTTTAAATCCGAGGTCTTCATTAAAGTTTTAAAGGGTTCATCTCTGTATACCTGGTTGAGTTCCCGTAGGCAAAGATATCTGGCCCCCCGAAGACAGATATATCTGAGCCTGTGCATTGGGTATGCTAGCAAGAGGTTAACAGTTTGAATCCCTCCAGAACTTGAGACCAAAGGCTGATCCGAATTCACAAAAACAGACAAGAGGGTTACCTTGTCTGTTACACTGTTCACAAGACTGCGCTCAGAGGTTGGCACTTTGGGAGTAGAGGGCCTGACCTGCTGAATGGGTTTGTGATACTACGAAGCGTTAGTCTTCCAGCAGAACTGTGTCACTAAAAAGCACATTAAGAAACATTTAAAGAAAATGTTGTATTCATTTTTTTCAACAATGTGACACAAACCCCATTATATACATACATATATATAATATATACATGTTACATAGATTAATACAGAGCATAGAAGACTAGTCCATATCGCTCACCACATATGACCTAGATATACCCCTAAATTTTGTTAGTTATTAAGTACTTGTCCAGTTTGTTTTGAACTCGTTCATACTATTGCTGGCTACCACTTTCACTGGCAAACCATTCCAGATAGGCACTGCCTTAGGTTGAACCAATGTAGCTCTTTTTCGACAGGTATCTTTTCCCAACCAGTTGTAAGGGGTGGGCTTTAGTATGATATGTCAGCTCCCTAATTTCCGAGGCCCAACTTCTCCCATAACCGCTCATCTGATAGAGCCTTAAAAACCATGCAAATGTCACCCCTTAATCTGTGATATTCCAGGGTGAACATCCCCAACTCAGATAACCTTTCCTCATAATCTTTATTTTTAACCTCAGTAATCATGCGCAAGTCTCCTCTGTACTTTCTCAAGTAATCTTATTTCAGTTTTATACCCTGGTGACCAAAACTGAGTGCAATTCTCCATATGTGGTCTCCCCAGTGACCCGTACAGAGGGACTAGTACCTCTCTCTTGTTGCTTCTAATATGCCTGTTGATGCAGTTTAATACACCACTAGCTGTCTTAACTACATGGCTACAATGTTTTTAAAGAGTAGGTCATTTGAGAACTTCATGTCAAGGTCCCTTTCTTCTGTGACTTCCCTCAGTGTCTGCCCATTCAAGTTTGCATATATGTGTGTGTGTGTGTGTATATATATATATATATATATGGAGTAAGACACTGCGGGTTGAAATTCCTCTGAGATTATTACACTTCAAGAAAAATATAAAAACCCTTCAACCTTGTGGCATCAGGTCTCAGCATGTCTCTGGGCATGCGATAATCTCAGCATAAATCCCACTGTTGTGTCCTATGGCTTACTTAAATATATTTCAAAACATTTATCAGTTGCTTTACTTTAGAACTTACATGACTATTTGTTTTAGTTTATTTACCCAGGAGAGCCCTGCTGAGATGCAACGTTTCCATTTCCAGAGGAGTCCTGTTATACCCATTTCCACAGCTGGGTGGCCTGGAGAACTGAAAGGTTAACTGACTTGTCCAAGGTCACACCGCGAACACAGTGTTTGATCCTAGTGCGGTTTGAACCTGTGATCTCTTGGTTACAAAGTCAGTGCTCTAACCAGAGACCACACTGATTTTCAATCAGCTGCATACAATATGGATTACACAAACCCTGTAAGTACTACTTTAGTCCAGAACTTCTTGTAGTGAAGACAAAAACCCATAAAATGACAGCCATAAAAATGGGACATCAGAATAAAGTGTTTTCGTCAAGCCATTTAATGGGAAATGACCCAGGAAAATGTTTTCCGATTACTCCCTTGAGAGATTACTCTATTTCTCATAATAGCTCAGCCTGCGATCAACAGTCATCTCTCAGAATATGATGAAGGGGTCATTAGTTACCCATATATACCTTGTAAATGTGTGCTTTCCATTAGCAGGCACACCTAAATAAATTATCAGCACTGGAGTTCGTGTCGAATGACACAGTTAGGAAACTGTGAAACTTCACAATATGAAAGGGTTATGTGTGGTGGCCCAGGATTTAGCAGAGATGACCCAGCAGTGGTATTTTGGGATCTGAATTGGTAAAAAGGAGTGGAGCCACTTTGGAACTCAGAGTAACATTCAAAGGGAGGAGTCAGGTGGATGTTACGGTTGAAAACCCCGAAGAACCCCACACCAGCGATGTGTCAACACTGATGAGAAACCAAACCCTTATTATTTATTTCCTTACTTTACCCGCTTTGCATTTTTCAACCCTAATAGATGCATCAATGTCATTTTTTTGCAATTGATTTCCTTAATTTTGAAAAAGATATCTAAAAACAAAATTAGAATTATAGTGCCAATGCATCCCACCCTGAAACGCTGCTCAAAAGAGTCAGGGAATCTTTTAAAGTAATTTCATTTTCATACTCACTTTCTGTCTCCATTCCATCACTTTAAAAGGGGTTGCTGGTCTCATTATTCAGCTGAATCGTGACTAGCCTGACCACAGATGGCACGCTGACCCCCTCATAGGTCCGGTACCTACACTTTCAGTTTTAATATGCCAATGAGAGCTGAGGTCCCACTGCTTTCTCTATTTGTCTTGTGCAGAAACCAATCTCTGGTTACATTTTTTGTACTGTGTGCTAGCCCGTAAGTGGCTCACATGTGGACAGTGGGGAGCGTACTGTATGAAAAGGACGCACTCTCCCGTTCGCTAAATCATTGTGGGAGTAGCAAGCTTAGCCCTGGCTAATTCACTGAGATCTAATCGCTCTTCTTAGTCGTGTTCTTAAATGTTCTAGGAGTGCTACTGGTGTGTGGCCATTGGCCAACATTAGAATCAGTTATGGTACCAGTGCAACTTCCTTCAATCTTGTTCAAAAGAGCCAGGAAATATTTTAAAGTTATTCCATTTTCTTACACACTTTCTGTCTTCATGCCATCATTTTAGAGGGGGAAGTGTAGGCACTTGAACTATGGGGACTGCACTTTTTTCTTATTTGCAGGTAGAGGAGCGTGTTGCCGGAACATTGAGGAATCACTTCCATGGACATTGTTTGAGCAGCTGCAACAAGGGACCAAACTGTCGGGGCTGGTGGCATGGGTGCAAGAGGGTGGGTGAGGGGGTACAGCAAGAGGGGTTATTTTTCTATTATTTATGGGTCAGGTGGGAGGGGGATACCGGTGACAGGGTTGGGCATCCACTGCCTGTGTTTCTCTATTGTTTTGGGGTTGGTGGGAGTTGGATACCAGTGGCAGGGTTGGGCATCCACCATGTGTGTTTCCCTATTGTTTTGAGGTTGGGCAGGAGAGGGAATAATGGTGGTGGGGGTTGGGCTGCAGCTGCCTGTGTTCTACTGTTTTGGAGATGGGGGGATAGTGGTGGCAGTGTTGGGTACCCACTGCCTGTGTTTTTTTATTGTTTTGGGGTTGAGTGGGAGAGAGGGTAATGGTGTCAGGGTTGAGCACTCGCTGCCTGTGTTTTTCTGTTGTTTTGGAGTTTAGCAGGAGGGGGTATACTGGCAGCAGGGTTCAGCACCTGTAACCTGTGTTTTTCTATCGTTTTGGGGTTGGACACCTACAGCCTGTGTTTTTCTATTGCTTTAGAGCTAAGCGGGAGGGGGGTTACCGGTGGCAGTGTTGGGCACCTGCTGTCTGTTCTTTTCTATTGTTTGAGGGTTGGGAGGCGGGGGGACACTGCTGCAAGATTTGGCACTCACTGCCTGTGTTTTTCTATTGTTTTGGAGTTGGGTGGGAGGGAGGATACAGGTGGCAGGATAGGGCATCCACTGTCTGTGTTTTCTATTGTTTTGGAGTTCTGAGGATGGGGGATACCAGTGACAGGGCTGGTTACCCACTGTCTGCGTTTTTCTACTTGTTTTGGGGTTGGGCAAGAGGGGATATTAGTGGCAGGGTTTGGCACCCACTGCCTGTGTTTTTGTACTGTTCTGGAGTTGGGCTGGGGGGGATACTGTTAGTGTGGTTGGGCACCCACTGCCTCTGTTTTTCTATTGCTTTGGGCTTGGGTGGGGCGGAATGCTGGCTACAGGGATGGGTACCTACTGCCAGTGTTTTCTATTATTTTGGAGTTGGGTGGGGGAGGGACACCGGCAGTGAGGTCAGGCACCTGCTGCCTGTGTTTTTCTATTGTTTTGGGGTTGAGGGAGGGTGGAAGCATACTGGTGGCATGGTTGGGCACCCGCTGCCTGTGTTATTCTATTGTTTTTGGTTTGGGAGGAGGGGGGATACCAGCTGCAGGACTGGGCACCCACTGCCTGTGTTTTCTATTGTTTTGGGTTAGGTGGAAGAGGGGGGCACCGGTGGTAGGGTTGAGCACCCACAGCCTGTGTTTTTCTATTGTTTTGGGGTTGAGGGGGGATACCGAAGGGGTTCAGCACCCACTGCCTGTGTTCTTCTATTGTTCTTGGTTTGGGAGGAGAGGGGATACCAGCGACAAGGTTGAGCACCCACCCTCAGTGTTTTTCCATTATTCTTGGTTTGGGAGGAGGGAGGAGGGAGGAGGGAGAATACCAGCGGCAAGGTTGGGCACCCGCCACCTGTGATTTTCTACTGTTTTTAGTTTGGGAGGAGTGGGGATAACAGCAGCAAGGTTGGGCAAACACTGCCTATTTTTTTCTATTGTTTTTGGTTGGGAGGGGATACCAGCTGCAGGACTGAGCACCCACTGCCTGTGTTTCCTATTGTTTTGGAGTTGGGCAGGAGGGAATACTGACGATGGGGATGGACCCCCGCTGCCTGTGTTTTTCTATTGTTTTTGAGTTGGGCGGGAGGGGGATACTGGCAGCGGGGTTGAGCACCATTGCTTGTATTTTTCTATTGTTTTGGGGTTGAGAGAGGGGGGATACTGAAGGGGTTGGGCATCCACTGCCTGTGTTTTACTATTATTTTAAGGTAAGAGGTGGGGGTTATCTGCAGCAGTATGGACACCCGCTGCCTTTGTTCGCCTATTATTTATAGGTCAGAGGGGGGATATCAGCAGCGGGATGGATCCCCACTGCCTGTGTTGTTCTACTATTTATAGGTCAGAGGGGGGATATCAGCAGCAGGATGGACACCTGCTGCCTTTGTTCGTCTGTTATTTATAGGTCAGAGGGGGGATATCAGCAGCAGGATAGACACCACCTGCCTGTGTTCGTCTATTATTTATAGGTCATGGGGGGATGTCAGGAGCAGGATGGATCCCCGCTGCCTGTGTTGTTCTATTATTTATAGGTCATGGGGGGATATCAGCAGCAGGATGGACCCCCGCTGCCTGTGTTCTTCTGTTATTTATAGCTCAGAGGGGGATATCAGCAGCAGGTTGGACCCCTGCTGCCTGTGTTCTTCAATAATGTATAGTTCAGAAGGGGGATATCAGCAGCAGGATGGACACCCGCTGCCTGTGTTGTTCTATTATTTATAGGTCGGGGAGGTTATCAGCAATAAGACGGACACACGCTGCCTGTGTTGTTCCATTACTTATAGGTCAATGGGGGGATATCAGCAGCAGGATGGACCCCCGCTGCCTCTGTTCTTCTATTATTTATATGTCAGAGGGGGAATATCAGCAGCAGGATGGACCCCCGCTGCATGTGTTCTTCTATTGTTTAGAGGTCGGAGGGGGGCTATCAGCAGCAGAATGGACCCCCGCTGCCTGTGTTCTTCCATTATTTATAGGTCAGAGGAGAGATATCAGCAGCAGGATGGACACCCTCTGCCTCTGTTCTTCTATTATTTATAGCTCAGAGGGGGGTATCAGCAGCAGGTTGGACCCTGCTGCCTGTGTTGTTCTAGTATTTATAGGTCAAAAGGCGGATATCAGCAGCAGGATGGACCCCCGCTGCCTGTATTGTTCTATTATATATAGGTCAGAGGGGGGATATCAGCAGCGGGATGGACCCACGCTGCCTGTGTTGTTCTATTATATATAGGTCAGAGGGGGGATATCAGCAGCAGGATGGACACCCGCTGCCTGTGTTCTTCTATTATTTATAGTTCAGAGGGGGAATATCAGCACCAGGATGGACCCCCGCTGCCTTTGTTCGTCTGTTATTTATAGGTCAGAGGGGGATATCAGCAGCAGGATGAACCCCTGCTGCCTGTGTTCTTCTATTATTTAAAGGTCAGAGGGGGGATATCAGCACCAGGATGGACCCCGGCTGCCTTTGTTCGTCTGTTATTTGTAGGTCAGATGGGGGATATCAGCAGCAGGATGGACCCTCGCTGCCTGTGTTCTTCTATAACGTATAGTTCAGAGGGGGGGATATCAGCAGCAGGATGGACACCTGCTGCCTGTGTTCTTCTCTTATTTAAAGGTCAGAGGGGGGATATCAGCAGCAGGATGGACCCCCGTTGCCTGTGTTCTTCTATAATGTATAGTTCAGAGGGGGGATATCAGCAGCAGGATGGACACCCACTGCCTGTGTTCTTCTCTTTTTTAAAGGTCAGAGTGGGTATATCAGCAGCAGGATGGACCCACGTTGCCTGTGTTCTTCTATTATTTAAAGGTCAGAGGGGAGATATCAGCACCAGGATGGACCCCCGCTGCCTTTTTTCATCTGTTATTTATAGGTCAGAGGGGGGATATCAGCAGCAGGATGGACCCTTGCTGCCTGTGTTCTTCTATTATTTATTGGTCAAAAGGCGGATATCAGCAGCAGGATGGACCCCCGCTGCCTGTATTGTTCTATTATTTATAGGTCAGAGGGGGAATATCAGCAGTAGGATGGACATCCGCTGCCTGTGTTCTTCTATTATTTATAGGCCAGAGGGGGGATATGAGCAGCAGGCTATACACCCACTGCCTGTGTTCTTCAATTATCTATAGGTCTTAGGGGGGATATCAGCAGCAGGATGGACACCCGCTGCCTGTGTTGTTCTATTATTTATAGAGCAAAGGGGGATATCAGCAGTGGGATGGATCCCCGCTGCCTTTGTTGTTCTATTATTTATTGGTCTGACGGCGGATATCAGCAGCAGGATGGGGACCCGCTGCCTGTGTTGTTCTATTATGTATAGGTCAGAGGGGGGATATTGGTGGCAGGATGGACACCCACTACCGGTGTTCTTCCATTATTTATAGGTCAGTGGGGGGATATCAGCAGCAGGATGGACACCCGCTGCCTGTGTTGTTCTATTATTCAGAGGTCAGAGGGGGGGATATCAGCAGCAGGATGGACCTCCGCTGCCTGTATTGTTCTATTATTTATAGGTCAGAGGGGGGGATATCAGCAGCATGATGGACACCCCTGCCTGCGTTGTTCTATTATTTAGAGGTCAGAGGGGGGATATCAGCAGCAGAATGGACATCCACTGCCTGTGTTGTTATATTATTTAGAGGTCAGAGGGGGGATATCAGCAGTAGGATGGACACCTGCTTCCTGTGTTGTTCTATTATTTAGCGGTCAGATGGGGGAAATCAGCAGCTGGATGGACACCCGCTGCCTGTGTTGTTCTATTATTTATAGGTCAGAGTGGGGATATCAGCAGCAGGATGGACACCCGCTGCCTGTGTTGTTCTATCATTTATAGGTCGGGGAGGTTATCAGCAAGAAGACGGACACACACTGCCTGTGTTGTTCCATTACGTATAGGTCAGTGGGGGGGATATCAGCAGCAGGATGGACCCCCGCTGCCTCTGTTCTTTTATTATTTGTAGGTCAGAGGGGGATATCAGCAGCAGGATGGACCCACGCTGCATGTGTTCTTCTATTATTTAGAGGTCAGAGGGGGGATAACAGCAGCAGAATGGACCCCCGCTGCCTGTGTTCTTCTATTATTTATTGTTCAGAGGGGAGATATCAGCAGCAGGATGGACACCCGCTGCCTGTGTTGTTCTATTATTTAGCGGTCAGAAGGGGGATATCAGGAGCAGGATGGACACCCGCTGCCCGTGTTCTTCTATTATTTATAGGTCAAGAGGTGGATATCAGCAGCGGGATAGATCCCCACTGCCTGTATTGTTCTATTATTTATAGGTCAGAGGGGGGATATCAGCAGCAGGATGGACACCCGCTGCCTGTGTTCTTCTATTATTTATAGGTCAGAAGGGGAATATCAGCAGCAGGATGGACCCCCGCTGCCTGTGTTCTTCTATTATTTATAGGTCAGAGGGGGGATATCAGTAGCAGGATGGACACCCGCTGCCTGTGTTGTTCTATTATTTATAGGTCAGAGGAGGGATATCAGCAGCTGGATGGACCCCAGCTGCCTGCGTTCTTCTGTTATTTATAGGTCAAAAGGGGGATATCAGCAGCAGGATGGACCCCTGCTGCATGGGTTCTTCTATTATTTATAGGTCGGGGGGGAATATCAGCAGCAGGATGGATACCCCGCTGCCTGTGTTGTTCTATTATTTATAGGTCAGAGAGGGAATATCAGCAGCTGGATGGACCCCTGCTGCCTGTGTTGTTCTATTATTTATAGGTCGGGGAGGTTATCAGCAAGAAGACAGACACACGCTGCCTGTGTTGTTCCATTACTTATAGGTCAGTGAGGGGATATCAGCAGCAGGATGGACCCCCGCTGCCTGTGTTCTTCTATTATTCATAGGCCAGAGGGGGAATATCTGCAGTAGGATGGATCCCCGCTGCCTGTGTTCTTCTATTATTTATAGGTCAGAGGGAGGATATCAGTGGCAGGATGGACCCCTGTTGCCTGTGTTCTTTTATTATTTATAGGTCAGAGGGGGGATATCAGCAGCAGGATGGACCCCCGCTGCTAGTGTTCTTCTATTATTTATAGGTCAGAGGGGGATATCAGGAGCAGGATGGATACCCCACTGCCTGTGTTGTTCTGTTATTTATAGGTCAGAGGGGGGATATCAGCAGCAGGATGGACCCCCGCTGCCTGTGTTCTTCTATTATTTATAGGTCAGAGGGGGGATATTAGCAGCTGGATGGACCCCCGCTGCCTGTGTTCTTCTGTTATTTATAGGTCAAAAGGGGGATATCAGCAGCAGGATGGATACCCCGCTGCCTGTGTTCTTCTATTATTTATAGGTCAAGAGGCGGATATCAGCAGCGGGATAGATCCCCACTGCCTGTATTGTTCTATTATTTATAGGTCAGAGGGGGGATATCAATGGCAGGATGGACCCCCGTTGCCTGTGTTCTTTTATTATTTATAGGTCAGAGGGGGGGTATCAGCAGCAGGATGGATACCCCGCTGCCTGTGTTCTTCTATTATTTATAGGTCAGAGGGGGAATATCAGCAGCAGGATGGACCCCCGCTGCCTGTGTTGTTCTATTATTTATAGGTCGGGGAGGTTATCAGCAAGAAGACAGACACACGCTGCCTGTGTTGTTCCATTATTTATAGGACAGAGGGGGGATATCAGCAGCAGGATGGACCCCCGCTGCCTGTGTTCTTCTATTATTCATAGGCCAGAGGGGGAATATCTGCAGTAGGATGGATCCCCGCTGCCTCTGTTATTCTATTATTTATAGGTCAGAGGGGAGATATCAGCAGCAGGATGGACCCCCGCTGCCTCTGTTCTTCTATTATTTATAGTTCAGAGGGGGATATCAGCAGCAGGATGGACACCCGCTACCTGTGTTCTTCTACTATTTATTGGTCAGGGGGATATCAGCAGCAGAATGGACCCCCGCTGCCTGTGTTCTTCTATTATTTAGAGGTCGGGGGGGATATAAGCAGCAGGATGGATCCCCGCTGCCTGTGTTCTTCTATTATTTATAGGTCGGGGGGGGATATCAGTAGTAGGATGGACACCCGCTGCCTGTGTTCTTCTATTATTTATAGGTCAGAGGGGGGATATCAGCACCAGGATGGACCCCCACTGCCTGTGTTGTTCTATTATATATAGGTCAGAGGGGGAACATCAGTAGTAGGATGGACACCTGCTGTCTGTGTTCTTTTATTATTTATAGGTCAGAGGGGGGGATATCAGCGAGAGGATGGACCCCCGCTGCCTTTGTTCGTCTGTTATTTATAAGTCAGAGGGGGGATATCAGCAGCAGGATGGACCTCCGCTGTTTGTGTTCTTCTATTATTTATAGGTCAGAGGGGGGGATATCAGCAGCAGGATGGACCCCAGCTGCTTGTGTTCTTCTATAATGTATAGTTCAGTGGGGGGATATCAGCAGCAGGATGGACACTCGCTGCCTGTGTTCTTCTATTATTTATAGGTCAAGAGGCGGATATCAGCAGCAGGATACATCCCCACTGCCTGTATTGTTCTATTATTTATAGGTCTATTATTTATAGGTCAGAGGGGGGATATCAGTGGCAGGATGGACCCCCGTTGCCTGTGTTCTTTTATTATTTATAGGTCAGAGGGGGGATATCAGTAGTAGGATGGACACCCGCTGCCTGTGTTCTTCTATTATTTATAACTCAGAGGGGGAATATCAGCAGCAGGATGGACCCCCGCTGCCTGTGTTGTTCTATTATTTATAGGTCAGAGGGGGGATATCAGCAGCTGGATGGACCCCTGCTGCCTGTGTTCTTCTATTATTTAGAGGTCAGAAGGGGGGGAAATACCAGTGGCAGGACTGGGCACCTTCCCCCAGTGGTTTTCTATTATTTATAGGTCGGGAGGGGTGGAATAGCATTGGAAGGGTTCAGCCTCCTCCACTGGTGTTTTTCTTTTATTTAAAGATTGGATGGGAGGGGAGAACTAGCAGTGGGGTTGGGCACCAGCCACTGATGCATTTCCTTCATAGACGGGTGAGTTCGGCGGGGGGGGTTACCTGCGGTGGGGATGGGCACCCACTGCCAGTTTTTTTAAAAAGGATGGCAAGTCTCATGTCTCAAAACTTTGGTTTCAAGTCATGAAATAGAATCCCTGTCACATGACTGATCTATATCGGGTTTGAAAACTACAGTCATTTTCAGAACATGCATAAACGTTCAATGTATGCGCTAAAATGGCATGTTACTTTCAAAATAATTCAAAAATGATATATTCTTTACTGAAACCACCTATCAAAGAATCATCCTTAGATAACAAATCTGTAAATTTCAGGTGTCAATTCCCGGCCATTTTTGTACTATCGAGGAACAAAAAAAAGGTCTTAATTTCCATATTTTAAGGGGTTTTCAAACTTCTATAACTTTTAAACCACTAAACCGACTATTATGAAATTTACAGGATCCAGAGATTGTGGCACCCACTTACAAATGCCAGGCTATTCAGTCCAGGGACAGCCGAGTAATTACAGTGCAACAATTGGAGTTTAACATTAAACTGCCTACTCAAAATTACTATATCAGCACTACCACAACTGTATACTATATATAATGTATTTTGTCACATAGTTGTCACAAAAAGTAAATTTGCTCAGATCGTTCTGGTGACAATTCTGGTAATACACCCTGCATATAGTATTACATTTTTGTTAATTTGTTTTCCCAGTTTTAAATAGTCACTTTTACCTTTGTTATTTCTATTTTGTTTTTTGTATTTATACTTTCTCCACCACCGCAGAGCTGGCAGGTGGCTCCGGCCCTCCCCAGGAGGGCTCATCCTCCGAGCCCAACCGTCTCCCGCTCAGCAGTACCCTGTAGTTCCCCCATGGAGTGACCTGGCAGGACCGGGTTGAGGAGCATCAATTTTCACACACACACATGTAACCCCTAGATGGCGCTATCCCAGGGGCTACTACCCCTGCCTGATTTGCCACTAACAGGTTGAGGAGCCTGGATCCGATGGCGGGTGCCTCCACCCAGAGGTCAGGGTTTGCAATAGTTAAACTAACTTGGTCACAGCCCTCTGGGACACTGCAACCCCCCCTTTCTCCCCACTAGTGGCCCACACAGTATATCAGAATTACCTTCATAGTATACACTTACCCCCAGGACTGGTTCAGGCACTGGGACCCCCTGTAAAATAAGAAGATACAGTGCAACAATCACAGTATAATACTTTAACATAGACAAATACCTCAGGCAGTATGACTTTGCTGAAACAAGCAGCTCTGATTTATTTAGGGGGATATAACAAGGACAGGGGGAAATCAGGTTAATTAGCTTATCACTTTACTCATCTAATAATGGCTCTGTGCACAGGCCTATCCCTACCAGTTACTGTCCCTGGGTACCCAAGCCCTAGCGGCTAGTCCAAACCGTAGCAGCTGGTAGGGGCCCTTTCACACAGAGAAAAGAAAGATTAGTTAAACAGTCAGCAGTACAGTAATTCCATTTGGATTCAATGTGGCAATTCAACAGGGAGTGACCCTGAATTAGTACTCACAACCTCCAAACAAGATAGGGTCCTTCAACGTCAGCAGGGCTACTCTCGAGCTCCACGAGACTCCTCACACATTTATATGGGAAACAGTAACAGGCAAAAGTCCTTTAATGGCAGCAGGATTCACTTGAGCTACACAAGCCTCCTCACACATTTATATGGTAAACAGTAACAGGCAAAAGTCCTTTAATGGCAGCAGGATTCACTTGAGCTACACAAGCCTCCTCACACATTTATATGGTAAAAAGAAAGTACTATACCAGGCAGGCTGCTTCTCCATCCCGATCGCAATTACTGCGCAATACCCGGGAGAACACACAGCAGATTCAGTTCCTGACAGACCGAGTGCAATTCAGCAATTTCTCCAGTCTTCTACAGGGTGAGCCTGGTTTCTACTCTTCACATATCCTTTGATTCTCTTCACAGGATGGATTCAGTCCTAACAAGCAGTTACACAAGCTGCAGACCGGAACTCGGGGCCTTACACATGTTTCCCGACTAAAACTGCACACCGAAAAAGCACAGGGCTCCTTCCCTCTTCACTGCCAGAGCTCAACTGAAACTCCAGCAGACAAAACCGGGCACTTCCTTTGAGTTCCTCCCAGTTCTTGGCTGGATTGCTGTCACTCACAATAGACTGCCCCTGTTGGTCCAAAAAGGCGCCGAAGTCCAAACTACATCTCCCAGAGTCACTGCCCACACAATCCTTTTGTGGCTGGCTCAGATTACGAGTCCAAGTTCTGATTTGTCCAAGGCACCATTTTAGAGCTACCTTAACCCACACTGATTGGTCCAGTTCAGCAGTTCAAAACTAGAATGGGGAACTAGGCAAACACAGTTCTGACTACAGAGAAAGCAGGTTAGACAAACTGTATTTTCATTATTACTCTAAATGATTTCTGGCAAACAGTTACATCTTTCAGATAGGTTCCCTTTGCACTCCTAGTGACTGCAAAAATGGAGTGAATTGGCAGCAGCTCAAGTGGTACTCAAGCAGAGAAACACACAGTCCCCCCATACAAACTAATTATGTCTGCAAGCAGACAGCTCTTAAAGAGACAGTACCAGAGGCTCTAAAAACACTCACAGATAAATGGCTTAAACGCCAAACACCATTTAGGCTTGGAGCATTCAAGCAAGCTCCTGGAAGTCTTTTGGGAACCCCCATTTGCAGGGGGGTTACACCCTTCCTGGCCTGGGAAAGCTTGACATCCGCATCAAGCAAGTACCCCCATAAGTTTCAACTGCAACCATATACATTTGCATTAGGCTCACACATGTAATCATCAGTCAATATATCATTTTACCAAGAACACATTTCTGAAACACTGCAGTACGTCACTCTTTACACAGTATTACACACACATTGTACCATAACTCAAGTTATTACCTCTTGTACATGAAACCTGAAGAGAGGGGGCCCTTCCCTATCAGTTACCTTGGGGCTGGACGGGGCAAGGGCACCATACTTAGAGGGCAACACAAGTAACTTTGAGTTAGCACTGACGCTCAGTTTGGGCAATGAGCTCGGGGACACATACACTCCTTTATGGACAACATTGAGAGGCAAGTCCACAGGCCTCCCAAGGGAATCATAACTGAGGTGCACCACAGGCTTTACAGCTCGACCAGTCTTTCTAGGGGAACTGTTACAGTCTCTGCACTCTGAGCCTCATTTTCAGCATTGTCCTCACTTGTCAGGGAGTCTCCATGGGGTAGAGAGGCTAGAACTTGGGGCACTTTCAGCTCCAGGAGTTACAGTTTCTGAGTCACAACATTTGGCTCACATGGAGGGCTTTCGGACACTGGCAGTGGACTGTCAGGGCACTCAAAATACTCTTCTTGTTCTGGTGTATCACCAGTCTGCCCCAATCCATCATTTTCTTCCCCTGAAAGCTCAAACAGTTCAAGCATGCACAATGATTCCATTTCATCTGATCTGATGCTTTGCACTTCACTTTCTGGGAGCATTGGCTCCAGGGACGAAGCTGGGGGCTTAGACAGTCCAGAAGGCCCAGCTTCATCTCCAGTATTGACTAGGGGATTGCCCCGAAACAATTGACTCAGTTCGTAAGAAGGATAGTATTCAAAGTCACTCTCACTTTCTTCTGATATGGACTGACAGTCATGCTCAACTGGGACTTGTGGAGGGAACACTTTAACTCTGCTTCTGTAGGTGCAGACTTTCTTGATCTTTTCTTAGCAGCAGCTCTAGTCACTGGTCCAGAGGGGCATCTTCTGGGGCTCAGACTCAATCAAGATTTGTCCAATGGGCAGTAAATGATTTCTATGCATTGTTTTACATCTTTGAATTATTCTCAGGCCTTACTTTGTACACTGGCAGATCATCTAGTTTGCCCACTACAATGTGAGGGAGCTGGTGCCATCTGTCAACAATCTTGTGTTTGCCATGCAGTCCCAGATTTCATAGCAATACCCGATCTCCCTCCTGGAGTTCCTGTGCTTTCACCTTTATCATACCTTTCTTTGTTGGCCAGATTTCTTTTGGCAGCCATGGTTTGAGCCAGTTGAGTACGCATGAGTTAGCTGGGCCTTTAACTTTGCACATACTGTAAATAGTTGTCAGCTTGAACCCCATCAGGAGACCCCAAAACACACATCTACCGGTAGTCGAGCTTCTCTTCCAAACATCAGGCGATAGGGGAGAACCCAGTGGCATCACTTTTGGTGCAGTTATAAGCATGCACCAGGGTGCTAATTGTTAGCTCCATCTAGGCTTGTCCTTTGGGTGCAGGTGCCTAGCATATCTAGCAAAGTCGCGGTTGAAACGTTCAGGCTGTGGGTCCCCTGGGGTGGTAGAGTGGTTCTGGACTTTCGACTCCCACAGAGAAAGCATCTCTTTGATCAGACGACTCTCAAAGTCTCTCCCTTGATCAGAATGGATTCTTTGTGGAGCCCATAGTGAACAAAAAGTTTTCTACAAGTACTTTGGCCACAGTGGATGCTTTCTGGTCTTTGGTGGGGAAAGCTTGGGCATATCTCGTGAAATGGTCAGTGACCACCAGCACATTACTGATATTTCTTTGATCTGACTCCAAACTCAGAAAATCAATACAGACCAGCTCCATGGGTGCACTGGTGGTGATGTTAACAAGGGGGGCAGCCCTCTGAGACAAAGCTTTCCTCTGTAACTAGCGACTACAAGTTCGAATGTGTTGCTCCACATCTGCCCCCATCTTAGGCCAATAGAATCTGGATCTCACCAAGTCAAGTGTTCTGTCTATACCAAGGTACCCCATGTGGTTGTGCAAGGACCTCAATACTGAGTCTGGAAAGGCAGTGGGCAGCACTAGTTGTTGTTTGTCTACTTGTCCCCTCTGTCTACTGTTTCTCTGTATAACAGTTTATTGATCAGTTTCAACTTAGGACCTTCTTTGTATAACAATTGCAGTTCTCAAATCAGTGGAGCGTATAATTTGGACACATCTTTTCCTGCACAGAGGGCTTCTAAAGCTGATTTGATCATGGGATCGCGGGACTGAGCCCGCTGAATACTGTCATTGTCCAGCTGAGGCAGTGCACCAATGTCTATTGCAGAAAAGTGGCAATAAGCAGCAGGTATGCAATTCTCAGAGGGTCCCAAGCAATCCACCATGCAGTCCACTGCGTCCGTGGACATTTGTTCCTCCCTGTCAAACTTCCGGCAAAGTGCCCGAATGTCAGGTTCTGCCAATCTGACCCAATCATTCTGGGGAACAGACCTCCGGGAGAGAGCATCAGCATCTATGTGGTTCAGACCTGCTCGGTATTCGAGAGCATAGTCGTATGTAGACAATGCAGAAAGCCACCTATGGCCAGTGGCATCCAACTTAGCTGAGGTCTGTACATAGGTCAAAGGATTATTGTCAGTTTTTACTAGTATTTTAGCCCCATACAAGTACTCATGGAATTGGTCAACAATAGCCCAATTCAAAGCTAGGAACTCTAACTTATGTACAGGATAGTTCTTTTCAGATGGGGTCAGGCTTCTACTGGCAAAGGCCACTGGTCTCAGGCCATTCTCGTGCTCTTGGTACAACACAGCCCCCAACCCTTGCAAGCTAGCATCAGTGTGCAGGACGTATGGTTTTCTTGGATCGGCATAGGCCAGCACTGGAGCATGGGTAAGTTGATATATGATCTCATGAAAAGCAGTCTCACAATCAGAGTCCAGCGGCCCAAATACTTCACTCAGGCAAATACACTCTTTCAGTCTTGAGGACGCTGACTTTTGGTATTTTTGTGGGTTGGGGATACCCTTGAGTAAGGTTAAGTAAAGGCGGATCACTCTTGAATAGTCCTTGATGAAGCACTGATAATAACTACAGAATCCCAGGAATCTTTGCAGTTCTTTTAGATTTTTGGGCTGTGGGGTGATCAAGGCCTCAACTTTACTTGGGTCGGTCTCTATTCCTCGGTGGATACTATGTGTCCCACATACTTTACTGATGTTTGAAAGAATTGACACTTATCAGTGGACAGTTTAAGGCCAAAGTCCTCCAGTCGGTCCAATACCTTAAATAATCTGCTCTCATGTTCCTCCAGTGAGCTGCCAAACACAATAACATCATCTAGGTATACCAGGCACTCTAGTAAGTTCATGTCTCCCACTGCATGCTCCATCAATCGTTGAAAAGTGGCTGGGGCACCTGAAATCCCTTGAGGCATCCTCATGAATTCATAGAAGCCAAGCAGACAGATAAAGGCTGTCTTCTCATGGTCCTCTGGGGCCATCGGAATCTGGTAGTACTCACTGCGGAGATCCAACACAGAGAACCACTTGCTCCCGTTTAGGCAGTCCAAAGCATCCTGATTGCGGGGCATTGTGTACTGGTCAGGGATAGTCCGCCGGTTTAGGTCGATAATCCATGCACATCCTTACTGTCCCATTCTTTTTCCTCACTACCACAATGGGGAAGCATAAGGGCTTCTGGATTCTTGTATTACACCAGCAGCTAACATCTCTTGCAGATGCCATCTCACATCATCTATGTCAGCAGGTGCCAGGCCGAGACCTCTCACGAAATGGTCTTTCGTCATGCAGCGGATATTGTGTCAGCCCTTGCACGCATCCTATGTCCCATTTCTTTAAGGAAACACCTGGTCTCTCTGGGCCAGCTCTCACTGATCCTCACTTTCCATTCAGCTGGCAGCGGGGTCGCGAAATCAAACAAGTCAGGCGTTACTCTGTCATGCTTCTCGAACTCTTGCTGCGGGTAGCACTGCAGTGTCTGCACAATGCACATTAGCCGAGATGCAACCTCTGTTTAATCAAATGTCTCTTTCAGACACATTATGAACTTGGACCATTACCCTTCTGGTATAAGCATGGGCTCTAGCGGCAAAATACTAGGCTTGACCAGCAGTCCCTCTGGCAATCTTCCACCGCCTGGTGCATCCAACATTAATATTTTATTCTTAACATCCTTTCTGATAAGGACCTCTCCTGTAAGGTACACTGGGCATTTGGCGCCAGGATCAGAGACTCAGGATCCTCTTCCATACAATTCCGACCAGTTCCTCTGGTTCTGTTTTTTCAGCATCTCTCTGTGCCTCATAGGCCTTCTTAATTAAAGCTGGAACTCTTAAAGCTCTACTAGTCTTTGACCCCTGTTTTTCATAACACAACTGTGCCAGCCTTCCGAACATATGAGCATTTGTTCCAATCAACAAAGGGACACCATCATACAGTCCAGTGGGGGGACACACTAACGCTAGGGTCTCTACTTGTTCGGCCACTTAAGGATCCTGTCCAGCCTGGTTCAGTCCAGTTCAGTCGCTGGAAAACTACCCTTTCTGAGGCATTCTTGCAACAATTTTTCCAGCCGAGATACATACACAGACAACAACTTCCCTTGGTACTGTTGTGCATTTCTTACTCTCCACCATAGGTCCTCATCAGAATCTGGGCTCCCATACACATTCTCCAAGGCCTCAAGATAGCCTGTGCAGTCACTCAGGTTACTGGCCCGTTTAGCATGGATGGTAGCCAGGGCAGGACCTCAGAGGCTCTTACTAACCCTCTTTCACTTTTTTGGCTTCCGAGCATTGCCATTCTAGCACTTGGAGGCAACATATTCTATCCAGGTCTCCCAGTCATCCTCCCTTGGGGGTGGGAGGTGCCAGAGAAGATCCTCAACCTTTGGTAAGAGTCGTGACTAATGGCAGGTGCAGAAATAGGAGTCTGCATTGGTTCAGCCACCTTCACGGGTACTGGAGCGGGAGAGGGTGTTGGGGAGGAACACCCCAGGTGGCAAGAATAGTTTCTTCAAGTCCTCCACAGTTTCCCTTCCCAGCAACCATTTAACAAATTTCTCCTCAAAAGTTTCAGACAGTGGTGGGGGCTCATTCCCCCCTGGGTCTTTACTGTCCTTAGTTATCACTCTCCAGGCAATGAGGGCTCCCTCTGGAGTAATGGTCTGTGGCACTTTGGAGCTATCTATGGGATCCTTAAACTCTACTAGGTCCAGGAAAGTGTGGGTGAGCAGATTAGCATGCCGACCCACCACCACAAGGTTTTGTAAACCTTCCACCTTGGAAAGTACTCCCTGTACAGTGTCCGTATTGATACCCAGGGGGATGTCCAGGATAAGCATAGCATTTTGGGGGTCGATCTCCTATCCAGTACACCACTCCACCAGCCGGTGCACAGCCACTACTGTCGGAGTACCCATTTTTTTCTTAACAGTGGTTCATAAATATGGCCACTAGAGGACACACAATCCCAGCAGTGAGCCTCCAAGATGTAACCCCTAGATGGCGCTATCCCATGGGGCTACTACCCCTGCCTGATTTGCCACTAACAGGTTGAGGGGCCTGAATCCGATGGCGGGTGCCTCCACCCAGAGGTCAGGGTTTGCAATAGTTAAACTAACTTGGTCACAGCCCTCTGGGACACTGCAACCCCCTTTCTCCCCACTAGTGGTCACACAGTATATCAGAATTACCTCACAGTATACACTTACCCCAGGACTGGTTCAGGCACTGGGACCCCCTGTAAAATAAGAAGATACAGTGCAACAATCACAGTACAATACTTTAACATAGACAAATACCTCAGGCAGTATGACTTTGCTGAAACAAAGCAGCTCTGATTTATTTAGGGGATATAACAAGGACAGGGAAATCAGGTTGATTAGCTTATCACTTTACTCATCTACTATGGCTCTGTGCACAGGTCTATCCTACCAGTTACTGTCCCTGGGTACCCAAGCCCTAGTGGCTAGTCCAAACCGTAGCAGCTGGTAGGGGCCCTTTCACACAGAGAAAAGAAAAATTAAACAGTCAGCAGTACAGTAATTCCATTTGGATTCAATGTGGCAATTCAACAGGGAGCGACCCTGAATTAGTACTCATGACCTCCAAACAAGACAGGGTCCTTCAATGTCAGCAGGGCTACTCTTGAGCTCCACGAGACTCCTCACACATTTATATGGGAAACAGTAACAGGCAAAAGTCCTTTAATGGCAGCAGGATTCACTTGAGCTACACAAGCCTCCTCACACATTTATATGGTAAACGGTAACAGGCAAAAGTCCTTTAATGGCAGCAGGATTCACTTGAGCTACACAAGCCTCCTCACACATTTATATGGTAAAAGAAAGTACTATACCAGGCAAGCTGCTTCTCATCCCGATCGCATTACTGCACAATACCGGGAGAACACACAGCAGATTCAGTTCTGACAGACCGAGTGCAATTCAGCAATTTCTCCAGTCTTCTACAGGGTGAGCCTGGTTTCTACTCTTCAGATATCCTTTGATTCTTTTCACAGGACGGATTCAGTCCTAACAAGCAGTTACACAAGCTGCAGACCGGAACTCGGGCCTTACACACGCTTTCCGACTCAAACTGCACAATCGAAAAAGCACAGGGCTCCTTCCCTCTTTCACTGCCAGAGCTCAACTGAAACTCCAGCAGACAAAACCTGGCACTTCCTTTGAGTTCCTCCCAGTTCTTGGCTGGATTGGCTGTCACTCACAATAGACTGCCCCTGTTGGTCCAAAAGGCGCAAGTCCAAACTACATCTCCCAGAGTCACTGCCCATACAATCCTCTTGTGGCTGGCTCAGATTACGCAGTCCAAGTTCTGATTCGCCAAGGCACCATTTAGAGCTACCTTAACCCACACTGATTGGTCCAGTTCAGCAGTTCAAAACTAGAATGGGAACTAGGCAAACACAGTTCTGACTGCAAGGAAAGCAGGTTAGACAAACTGTATTTTCATTATTACTCTAAATGATTTCTGGCAAACAGTTACATCTTTCAGATAGGTTCCTTTGCACTCCTAGTGACTGAAAAATGGAGTGAATTGGCAGCAGCTCGAGTGGTACTCAAGCAGAGAAACACACAGTCCCCCCATACAAACTAATTATGTCTGCAAGCAGACAGCTCTTAAAGAGACAGTACCAGAGGCTCTAAAAACACTCACAGATAAATGGCTTAAATGCCAAACACCATTCAGGCTTGGAGCATTCAAGCAAGCTCCTGGAAGTCTTTTGGGAACCCCCATTTGCAGGGGGTTTACACCCTTCCTGGTCTGGGAAAGCTTGACGTCCGTGTCAAGCAAGTACCGCCATAAGTTTCAACTGCAACCATATACTTTTGCATTAGGCTCACACATGTAATCATCAGTCAATATATCATTTTACCAAGAACACATTTCTGAAACATTGCAGTACATCACTCTTTACACAGTATTACACACACATTGTACCATAACTCAAGTTATTACCTCTTGTACATGAAATCTGAAGAGAGGGGGCCCTTCCCTATCAGTTACCTTGGGGCTGGATGGGGCAAGGCACCATACTTAGAGGGCAACACAAGTAACTTGGAGTTAGCACTGACGCTCAGTTTGGGCAATGAGCTCGGGGACACATACTCTCCTTTATGGACAACATTGAGAGGCAAGTCCACAGGCCTCCCAAGGGAATCATAACTGAGGTGCACCACTGGCTTTACAGCTCAACCAGTCTTTCTAGGGGAACTGTTACAGTCTCTGCACTCTGAGCCTCATTTCAGCATTGTCCTCACTTGTCAGGGGTCTCCATAGGGGTAGAGAGGCTAGAACTTGGGTCACTTTCAGCTCCAGGAGTTACAGTTTCTGAGTCCACAACATTTGGCTCACATGGAGAGCTTTCGGACACTGGCAGTGGACTGTCAGGGCACTCAAAATACTCTTCTTGTTCTGGTGTATCACCAGTCTGCCCCAATCCATCATTTTCCTCCCCTGAAAGCTCAAACAGTTCAAGCATGCACAATGATTCCATTTCATCTGATCTGATGCTTTGCACTTCACTTTCTGGGAGCATTGGCTCCAGGGATGAAGCTGGGGGCTTAGACAGTCCAGAAGGCCCAGCTTCATCTCCGGTATTGACTAGGGGATTGCCCCGAAACAATTGACTCAGTTCGTAAGAAGGATAGTATTCAAAGTCACTCTCACTTTCTTCTGATATGGACTGACAGTCATGCTCAACTGGGACTTGTGGAGGGAACACTTAACTCTGCTTCTGTGGTGCAGACTTTCTTGATCTTTTCTTAGCAGCAGCTCTAGTCACTGGTCCAGAGGGGCATCTTCTGGGGGCTCAGACTCAATCAAGATTTGTCCAATGGGCAGTAAATGATTTCTATGCATTGTTTTTACATCTTTTGAATTATTCTCAGGCCTTACTTTGTACACTAGCAGATCATCTAGTTTGCCCACTACAATGTGAGGGAGATGGTGCCATCTGTCAGCAATCTTGTGTTTGCCATGCAGTCCCAGATTTCTTAGCAACACCCAATTTCCCTCCTGGAGTTCCTGTGCTTTCACCTTTTCATCATACCTTTCTTTGTTGGCCAGATTTCTTTTGGCAGCCATGGTTTGAGCCAGTTGGTATGCATGAGTTAGCTGGGCCTTTAACTTTTGCACATACTTTAAATAGTTGTCAGCTTGAACCCCATCAGGAGAGTCCCCAAAACACACATCTACCGGTAGTCGAGCTTCTCTTCCAAACATCAGGCGGTAGGGGGAGAACCCAGTGGCATCACTTTTGGTGCAGTTATAAGCATGCACCAGGGTGCTAATTGTTGGCTCCATCTAGGCTTGTCCTTTGGGTGCAGGGTGCCTAGCATATCTAGCAAAGTCGCGGTTGAACGTTCAGGCTGTGGGTCCCCTGGGGGTGGTAAGGAGTGGTTCTGGACTTCGCACTCCCACAGAGAAAGCATCTCTTTGATCAGACGACTCTCAAAGTCTCTCCCTTGATCAGAATGGATTCTTTGTGGAGCCCCATAGTGAACAAAAAGTTTTCTACAAGTACTTTGGCCACAGTGGATGCTTTCTGGTCTTTGGTGGGAAAGCTTGGGCATATCTCGTGAAATGGTCAGTGACCACCAGCACATTACTGATATTTCTTTGATCTGACTCCAAACTCAGAAAATCAATACAAACCAGCTCCATGGGTGCACTGGTGGTGATGTTAACAGGGGGCAGCCCTCTGGAGCAAAAGCTTTCCTCTGTAAGCAGCGACTACAAGTTCGAATGTGTTGCTCCACATCAGCCCCCATCTTAGGCCAATAGAATCTGGATCTCATCAAGTCAAGTGTTCTGTCTTTACCAAGGTGCCCCATGTGGTTGTGCAAGGACCTCAATACTGAGTCTGGAAGGCAGTGGGCAGCACTAGTTGTTGTTTATCTACTTGTCCCCTCTGTCTACTGTTTCTCTGTATAACAGTTTATTGATCAGTTTCAACTTAGGACCTTCTTTGTATAACAGTGCAGTTCTCAAATCAGTGGGCGTAATTTGGACACATCTTTTCCTGCACAGAGGGCTTCTAAAGCTGATTTGATCATGGGATTGGGGACTGAGCCGCTGAATACTGTCATTGTCCAGCTGAGGCAGTGCACCAATGTCTATTGCAGAAAAGTGGCAATAAGCAGCAGGTATGCAATTCTCGAGGGTCCCAAACAATCCACCATGCAGTCCACTGCGTCCGTGGACATTTGTTCCTCCCTGTCAAACTTCCGGCAAAGTGCCGAATGTCAGGTTCTGCCAATCTGACCCAATCATTCTGGGGAACAGACCTCCGGAGAGAGCATCAGCATCTATGTGGTTCAGACCTGCTCGGTATTCGAGAGCATAGTCGTATGTAGATAATGCAGAAAGCCACCTATGGCCAGTGGCATCCAACTTAGCTGAGGTCTGTACATAGGTCAAAGGATTATTGTCAGTTTTTACTAGTATTTTAGCCCCATACAAGTACTCATGGAATTGGTCAACAATAGTCCAATTCAAAGCTAGGAACTCTAACTTATGTACAGGATAGTTCTTTTCGGATGGGGTCAGGCTTCTACTGCAAAGGCCACTGGTCTCAGGCCATTCTCGTGCTCTTGGTACAACACAGCCCCCTACCCTTGCAAGCTAGCATCAGTGTGCAGGACGTATGGTTTTCTTGGATCGGCATAGGCCAGCACTGGAGCATGGGTAAGTTGATATATGATCTCATGAAAAGCAGTCTCACAATCAGGAGTCCAGCGGGCCCCAAATACTTCACTCAGATGAAAATACACTCTTTCAGTCTTGAGAGACGCTGACTTTTGGTATTTTTTGTGGGTTGGGGGATACCCTTGAGTAAGGTTAAGTAAAGGGCGGATCACTCTTGAATAGTCCTTGATGAAGCGCCGATAATAACTACAGAATCCCAGGAATCTTTGCAGTTCTTTTAGATTTTTGGGCTGTGGCCAGGTGATCAAGGCCTCAACTTTACTTGGGTCGGTCTCTATTCCCTCGGTGGATACTATGTGTCCCACATACTTTACTGATGTTTGAAAGAATTGACACTTATCAGTGGACAGTTTAACGCAAAGTCCTCCAGTCGGTCCAATACCTTAAATAATCTGCTCTCATGTTCCTCCAGTGAGCTGCCAAACACAATAACATCATCTAGGTATACCAGGCACTCTGTTAAGTTCATGTCTCCCTGCAGCTCCATCAATAGTTGAAAAGTGGCTGGGGCACCTGAAATCCCCATGGGCATCCTCATGAATTCATAGAAACAAGCGGACAGATAAAGGCTGTCTTCTCATCTTCCTCTGGGGCCATCGGGACCTGGTAGTACCCACTGCGGAGATCCAACACAGAGAACCACTTGATCCCGTTTAGGCAGTCAAAGCATCCTGAATGCGGGGCATTGTGTACTGATCAGGGATAGTCCGCCGGTTTAAGGTGCGATAATCCATGCACATCCTTACTGTCCCATTCTTTTTCCTCACTACCACAATGGGGGAAGCATAAGGGCTTCTGGATTCTTGTTTTACACCAGCAGCTAACATCTCTTGCAGATGCCGTCTCACATCATCTATGTCAGCAGGTGGCAGGCGTCGAGACCTCTCATGAAATGGTCTTTCGTCATGCAGCCGGATATTGTGCTCAGCTCCTTGAATGCATCCTATGTCCCATTCCTTTAAAGAAAACACCTGGTCTCTCTGGGCCAGCTTCTCACTGATCCTCACTTTCCATTCAGCTGGCAATGGGGAGTCGCGAAATCAAACAAGTCAGGGCTGCTCTGTCATTCTTCCCGAACTCTTGCTGCTGGGTAGCACTGCAGTGTCTGCACAATGCACATTAGCCAGGATGCAACCTCTATTTACTCGAATGTCTCTTTCAGACACATTATGAACTTGGACCATTACCCTTCTGGCATAAGCATGGGCTCTAGCGGGCAAAATACTAGGCTTGACCAGCAGTCCCTCTGGCAATCTTCCATCGCCTGGTGCATCCAACATTAATATTTTATTCTTAACATCCTTTCTGATATGGAGATCTCCCTGTAAGGTATACTGGGCATTTGGCGCCAGGATCAGAGACTCAGGATCCCTCTTCCATACAATTCCGACCAATTCCTCTGGTTCTATTTTTTCAGCATCTCTCTGTGCCTCATAGGCCTTCTTAATTAAAGCCGGAACTCTGCCACCTCTGGGTGCCAGGCAAACAGCATGCCACATCATCCTCACCTCCCCAAGGAAGGAGAGCTGACTATGGATGCTCTATCCTTCCTCACCCCTGCCAGACCCCGAGCAACCAGAGTCCATTCCTGAACCCAGGTCGCCAGCGTAGCTCAAGGTGTGGCATCCAGTGCCTCAGCCCTTAGTGCCATCAGGCCAGCTTGTTTATTTGTAACTATGTTCTTGCTGTTGCTGTATTGTTTTGTTATGTGATGCTATTACTGTAGTTGTGACAAACTTACCCTTTGTGCTGTACCACCTTCTAGAGTAGTTTTGTTTGATTCATTCTCCTGCTACCACTACCTGGCTATACCAGGAAAATACATTTGTCTTGATGAGGGGCTTGGTAGGTCAATATTTGGTAGAGTGCACTTCAGATGGTGGATTTTAAACTGAGAATTCTCCCTTTGCCAGCAGAAATATTACATTTTCCTTTGCAATAAGGATGCCCAGCCAGCGGTTCCATAAAAACAGATTCTTTACTACTAAATGCTACGAGATATTACATCCAAACAGGATGTGTACAACAACCAAAAGGATATACACATTAACAGGGAAGGAAAATAACACAGTTTGAACAGATAAATGGCTTACAGAATAGGATCTATATTTACCTGCCAATTAACATGAAAAAAACTTTCACCGAGATTGTTCTCTCCACACCCAGATATGCTTGATATGGAGCAGGGCCCTCCGTCCTCTGGGGACATTCACCAACACAGACCCCAACTCCTCTTCGAAGGTTGCAGAAAATCAGAGAGAGATAGTAGGGATTCAACTCTTCTATTCACATGCTCAGGGCAGTAGGATGCAGCCTCTCTCTATAGTGACAGCCCTCTTCAGTATTCTCCCATGTGTGTGTGTGTGTGTGTTTGTGTGTGTGTGTGTGTATGTGAGAGTGTGTGTGATTACATCTGCCAGGCCAAATTGCCTCTTCTTCACCTCACGACACCGTCATTCACAGCTTTTATTACCCTGTGTACTACGTAGCTGCTCAGATGTTTCTGTAGGAAAGTAGCACCCTCACATCTGACAAGCTATTTTCCCTTGTAAGGTTCCCAGGGTAGCTGCTGGGACATGTGACTTGAACTCCATTTTGTTTGCTGTATGCCATTCCAAACATAGACAGAAATTATACGAGAATAAGCGGAAAAGAAAATAATTACAATAACAAAAAGAGATTACATTAACATGGTCACATTCCCTTCACAGTACTGTTTCTGTAACTCACAGGTTGTGCGTGAAAATAGGCCTCTGTATGCAGAGTGTACTTACCAGGTAATTAAAAACTAACAAACAAACAAAGTAATAAATAAAAGTCCTACCACTGCACAATGACAATGAGGTGATGGCATGACAACAAGTATATATGCCAGCCCCTTACACTCAAAAGTACGGTGCACCCTCTATTATCCACCCCACCGTTATCCACCCCCCTCATTATTAGCCGGCCTGCCCTCCTGTACCATTCTATTTCTATGGAAGTTCCCTCTATTATCTTCCACCCTCTCTATCCACCATCTGCCAACTTCCTGGTATATAGGCCATATCTTTCTCTTGTTAGTTTCCCTCCATTATCTACCATGTCACTGGTGTTGACTCAGTGCATTATGGTCCTGATTTTTTGGTTGTTGTAAATGTCTTAATAAGAAATGTTTTATGATTGCAGCCCCTCTCTGGTGCCATTCTAGAGAGGGCCACTACCCTCACCTTGCCAGCCGGGTTACAAGGTTACGGGGCATGGGTTCCCATACAGCTGTTACCAGGGGACCTTTCCCAAGAATTAAATAAAATGGCAGTGCCTCCACCCACAGTACAATTAAGTGGGTCTCATCTCTTCCAGTATAATCCCCTGGGATATCATACCACCCGACCTCCCCAAACAGTTACCCCAAACATGGACTTACAAGAACCAGCATCCACACATTTGGCATTTGTTAAACTTCAGGTAATAACATGATCACTAAACTCAGACTCTTGAGACGTCACTTTTCTGAAACAGTAACATCCAAATTTGTTGACATGGGATGGGTTAGGTAAGGGATATGAAGAAAATGAGATTAAGCACAACACTGAAAATAGATTCACATTTTTAAAGATTGGCACTTCCCTAACAATCATTTTCCCTTTTAAGGTTTAAGCCCGCACCTTAATCAATGCAGCCACCATCCTTCTACCTAGCTATCTGACTGCAGCGGGTATTGCCATGCCGAAACCCACTGGTACTAGTTCCAGAATGATGCCCAAATTCTGTCCCTGGGAACCCAGATGTTAGTTGCAGGCCTGAGGTGTAGCTGGTCGGCTGGCGCTGGTGCGCTTGCAGAATTAAATTAACTTTTCATACATTTCTTAGATCTTTTTAACTTTACTGGCTTCCTATGCCAGTGGTCATTAGCTGAACAAGTTATATACAATCCCCAGATGCAGGGCAATTCCTGCTCTTTACTCACGGTTCTGCAACATCAGTCCTCGGGTGGCATGGCTGACTGAAGTCCTGGGGCTGGTGGAGATGGTAAATGCAGAACCGGGCTTGATGCTTGAACTTGAAGGGGCCAGGAAACTGCAGCTTGGATCTTCTGCTTGATTGGAGATCTTGTAGTTTGTCCCCTTCTGCCTATTGAGGCCCATAGCAGAGCACATGTCAAGGCCTCTCAGCCACAAGGGACCCAGACCTAGGAGTGGCCTCACGGCCTGCTTCACAGGTCAGAGTGCCCTAGCACTCGGGATTAAACTTGTGATCCCCTGCAACCAGCAAGCCCCACTTGATGGGGGTTAATGAGTTCCCCACCTGGCTCTGGATTCAGGACAGAAGCTTAAAGACATCATTCATCTTCAATCAAAACCAGCTACAGTGTAGCCAAAGCGGTCTCTGCTTCTTTCTTGAGATTCAGGCTCTGAGGAGGACATTGCAGAGTCTAAATGGGCAGACTGGATGGGCCTTGCGGTCCTTATCTGCCATCAACTTCTATGTTTCTATGTTTCTATGTAAAGCCACAAGTTCATCACAACATCTCTTTTCTTAACTGTATTTCTGGAGCAGACAGCAGGCATCTGACCAGAAAGCACCTGCATAACCTTCTGCTTTCACAGCCTGTCAACCTTAAAACAGCGATCACTCTGACCCTGGCTCACACAGAATTCCAGAATTCTTTTTCAGCAAATCATGAAGAAAGTCTTTTCTCACTGTGTAGGTGCAAATCAGCTCCAGAAGAGGCTCTCTCTTCAGTTTTTCAGAATCTGGATTCCCATTCAATTTCCAGTAGCCATTTCCCAGTGTTACAACCAGTCCTTAGACCAGCTGTCTTCCCCTATTCTTCTTAGACACTTTGGCCCAGATATTCAAACTGCGCCCAAAAAGTGCGCAACAGCAGGAGCAAGTGCAAGTCCACTGTGCCCATGTGCAAGAAGCATGATATTCAAAAACTGCGCAGGCCAAGATGCGTCTACTGCCGATGACTGAATATAGCACCACCTGCACCATAGCGCAACTAGGGAGGTGAAGCTAAGCATATCTGATGCGCCATAGCGCAACAAGGGATGTTCAACTGAGCAGTCCAGATGTGCCATAGCGCAACTAGGGATGCCCCCCAGCAGCAGGGCAGCAATGCAACAGCACAGCCAGGGATGCAGGGGCCCACCACCCATGCCACAGATGGGCAGAGGAACACACAGCAGAACAGACATCGTCCCCACACACCCCACGCACTGCACAACTGGGGAAGGGCTGGAATAACCACCAGCCCATGGAGACCAGCAACCAACCCACAGCCAGGCCATGGTGCCCCATCACACCCCCTGGCAAACTGTGACCGGCACACAAGGATGGCCGACCACCCAGTACCACACCATCCCACAAATGCAGAGCACACCCTGCAACATGATCCCCATACACCCTGCCCAGGAGTAGCACCCAGCAGTGCAGGACACCCCATGCATGCCACCACCCCCACTGTGACAATGCAACCCTGTGCACCATGGAGCCATACAAGGCAGCCCCACCATGGACACCTTGCAGTGGGCAGCAGCAGACAGTGATGCAACAGATGCATACACAGTGCCACCCTGCACATCCCCCCCGAGGTACAGCTGAGAGACCGACCATGCGTCAGTACACAAGGTACCCCACATGCGACAGGGCATGCCCCGGACCCCACCTCCAGCGGTACAGCACCCTGCACACCCTCCCAAGGACACATCCTGTCCCAGCACTGGCCACAACAGCCACCAATGACACGCCAGCAGACCGTGCATATCACAGACATGCAAGGGTGTCAGCTGCACAGGCCATGGACTGTCTGACAGGGGTGCCATGCACACAGTGCAGGCCCCATGGACCACTGCACACAGGCATCCAGTGCACAGAGTACAACACACAAACCACAGACAGTGACTGATCCCCTGCCTACACCATGGGCGGTTCACCTCTGCACACACACACCTGCGTCGCATTGCACCCCCAGCCATGCACACCACTGCAGCTGAGCACCTGTAGCCCGCTGCAAATCAGAGACCACCACAGTTGTTATAACAAAATGTATGTATTAAAATATAACGACTCTGAAACATATGTACAAATATATACAAGGGGGGGAAAGGCCACAAACCAGGTGGAGGCGGGCATGGGGCAGGGTGTACAAATGGGAGAGGGAAGAAGGGGTGTGAGGGTGGGTCCAGGGGGTTATGGGTGTCAGGGGTTCATGGAGGGCCTATTCTGTGCCCCGCTGTCCATTCCTGTGGTGCCTCCGGGTTCGTCTCCTTCGGACCCCATGCCGCTCCATGTGCTCCAATGCTGCCAGGGACGCCTGTGCTAGCTGCAGAAGCTCTTGTATTCCCCATTCCAGGGCCATCCAGCATTGTCCACCTAGGACAAGGGAGCAGAGTCAATACATGTGACTGTCCAGTCCCCTGCAGCAAACCCATTGTGCATGGCATACAGCCATGTGCCATGCCCCTGTGATGGTGTGCGACCACCCACAGTGACCGTGTCCACAAGATCTGCCTACCCAGGCAGCCACATCCATGTGGACCACTGCACACACCCACCGCCCATGTCCTGCACAGCACCACCGTGGCCGTACAGTGACTTGGCTATGCGGTGTGAGAGCAGTGGCACAGCCATGTGCCCGGTGCACGCATGGACCACCATTGACGCACTCCCAGACATGCAGTGCCACTGGGCAGTGCTGACTGTAACAAGTTGCGTGCATGGCAGTGGTGTCAGTGGATGGTGGCCATGCCCCACTGCCCGCCCTGTTACACAGCAGACAATAGTAATCATGGATGTAAGGCACTCACCATCATCAGACTGGTCCCTGCGCCTCTGCGGACCTTCACCCCTCCCGGCCTGATGGTCTTCCTGGCGGCGCCTCCTCTCTCTCGCCAGCCTGTGCTCTTCTGGGCCTAAGGTGCAAACATGGAGAGAGGAACATCAGTACAATCCTGTAGCAAAGTTCACCGGCCCCCATGTGTGTGCAATCTCACGCCAGACCCCACCACCCGCCTATGCCTACCACGGCCAAAACGGACTCCCCCATGTGCGGACACGCAGCCCATGATACCCGTATGGACGATAAAAGCGTATGGATGTTGCACCTACCTGGCCATGGCACCGTGTCCCTCCAGGCATGTGCCCGCAGGCGGGCAAGCAGGTCCATGTCCCTCCGCCTCAGGTCCCCATATCGGTGGCAGCACTGCTCTGCCATCTGCCCCATACCAGTGGCATCCTCCAGGGCGTCGGCCACCTCCTGCCACACCTGACTCCTGACCCTGTCCAGGGGTGCCTCCCCAAATAAAGGGCCAACATGTGGCTCCACAATGGCAACCAGGTTTGCCAGCTCCACCTGGCTCCACTGCACAGCACGCCTCCGCACCATCTCTGTTGCTCAGTTAAGTCAAAATGGCACTCTGCAGCGCGGTTCTGCCACGTGCAAATGCTGCATAGTACAGCGCTGCCATTCCCTATCACGCTGTCACCGAACAGCGCAATAGTGGTGCACCCATGCCTGACTCATGGCACCTAGGGGGCAAAGGTCGGGCACAGCGTCAAGGGTCTCTGTGCACGGACAGCCACAGCGCAACTGGAACCCAATGCGTGTAGCGCGATTGGGTGCCTGTGTGCCACCTCCTGTAGCGGCCTACTGCTCTGTTGCCCCACTGCGCCTACGACGCCCCAGTGCCACAGCTCCATATAGGTGAACAGCGCTGTAGCGCCACTGGCACAATGGTGGCCGTGCCCTGCATTGCCTCCCGTGCACAGCACGTCAGCCGCATGGCAGGCGCCTGCATCATCAACCCGGGCATGCGCAGTTAGGTGTGTACTGCGCATGTCAAAGAACTGTGCCCTTGGCTCAGCACGTTCAACACAATTGCGCAAAGCGCAACAGCGCGATATTCAGCCAGCATATGCAAATCAGCTACTCGGCCATTCAGTGGCGCAGTCACTGCATTTGCATCCACTTAAAGATGCACCTCGCCTCATTTGCATGGGTTGAACTATAAAAGTGTGACATTGGGCTGCACTGGCCATAGTCGGTTACTGCAGTCTATTGGTGAGTTGCATGCTGTTTGGGAGTGTGGACTGTGGATTGTGGGACATGCATGGGACTGCACAGTCACAGGTAACACCTGTCATTCTCACAGGCTGAATCATGACTGAGCGTGGTGTGGAGGAAGAGGAACAGAGTCGTGGGAGGAGGAGGAGGAGGCCAAATTTCACGAAGGCTGAGACGGATGCCCTGTTCGAGGCCTACCTAGACCAGGAGCCGCTTCTCAGCGGACGTCAGGGAACACCACAGGCCCATGCTGCTGCATGGGAGGAGGTGGCGTGTACTGTAAACCTGCATGGCAGCCACCAGCGCTCTGTGCAGGAGTGCAAGAAGAAGATGGGCACAGACAGGCGGAGGATTAAGGAGAAGGCGGCTGCCATTAGGGCAGCATGGTCTGCGACAGGTGGGGACAGCTGGAGGTGCTAACGCCTGACCCCACAGGAGGAGCGGGTTGCTGGCAGCATGCAGCGTTGCGCCATTGAGGGTGTTCTGGGTGGTGGATTCCAGATTGGTGGTAGCCTGTCACTGCATGGTAGGTCATGGTCTGTCTATTGGGGGGGGGACAGGGTAGGTCACATGCAGTAATCCGACTTTGTTTTCCCTTACAGCTCCTGAGCATCTGCATGGGTCAGCGGTGGTGGGCTTCTCCACTGAGGCTCGTCAGATGGAGATGGAGGAGGGCCCATCCACCTCCACAGGAATACGCGGCTCAGGGCAACAGTGGGCCCACCTAGACATCCAGACTGATGTTGGTGGAGCAGGTGCGAAGGAGGCCCTGCCCGTGTCCCAGCGTGCCAGCGTCCACGGATGCCAGCATGCTGAGACCTGGGCTGATGCCGGATCCATCATCAATGATGATGTCGCTAACGTCATGGGCAGTGACACGTGTGTGCACCACAGGATAGCCACACAGCAGGTTACATCGCGGCCATGGCTGTGGGGGGTGCCGCCGTGGAGGCCTGCATGTCATCACAGTCCCAGCCTGTGCCTGTCAGCACCGGTGGGGCAGCACTGGTGTGTGTACAGGACAGTGGGACTGTTGCGGCCACTGCAGTGGCACCATTGAGCCCTGGGGAGTGGCAGCCAGAGGGGCAGCATCAGCAGTCGGCCAATGGGCATGGGGGTACAGTGTCAGGGGGTGGCATCAGTGCACCGCCTGTGGACATGCCCAGGCCTGGCCCTGTTGTGCAGTGCCACCCTCAAGGGGTGATGAGCATCAGGGCTGCGAACACCCTGAGGGACAGCATGCTGATCAGGCAGATGACCGCTTGGATGAGCACACCCGCATACTGCAAGCATCAATCAATCAGCAGATGCGGCTTGTGACGGCGGTGGATGCACTGAGTGGCTCTCGCCGAGGCAGAGGCGTCGCCAGCAGACACACTGCTCTGCTCCTGGCAGGGATGGACGGTTGCAGGAGGATGTGACCTCTGCCGATGACAGGCAGACACAGGCATTCACTGCTGTCATGGCCACAATGGGCACACAGTTATTTGCCTAAGCCATCGAGACACCACACAGTGCACTGTCCACCCCATTCCGGTGTGCGTAGCGACACCATCCTTGTCGACACGGGTTCAGCTGTGGGCATCCCGAGCACGCCTGGCGCAGGCATGTTCGGTGTGCTGCAGACCCCTGTACGAGCACGGTCGCGTTCACGCAGTGGAACCCCTGGGGGACCATCAGTGCCACCACACGAGGCCAGTGGTCAGCCTGTCACTGCTGGCGGGTCTCGGCGGGGCCACCCATGCATCCGTGGTGGCCATGGCACTGTGGCACGTGACTGACCAGTCTCCCAGTGCGGCTATTGTCTGATGCTGCCCTGTGTGCATTGTATCATTCAGCGGGCAATGCATGGGTGGGTACCCGGCCCTGCACGCACACACACAGTCCATCTGCACACCCTCCTGGCTGCTGTCCACAGTTGCGTGTGCATGATGATGCCTGCATTGTGCTGTACGCCACTGTGCAATGGTACACAGCGTCTGACACACGCACAATGACAGGCAGTGGGCGTTGTGGTCTGTGGACATGTGTGTGGCTAGGGGTGGCATTCTGGGTCGGTGTGCCTCCTACCCTTTGTGCATGTCTGATGAGTTTAGTGTGTGTGTGTGTGTCTGACTGCGTGCCATGTTAGACCTCGCCCATCCCTGGTGGTGTGTGTAGTTCCATGCCCGGCCACTTCCCTTGATGGCATGCACCCCTGGTGTGTGTCCATGCATGTTTGTGGGTTGTGCCTTTGCCACTGGTGATTGCACATGGCCCCATGACTTACCTGGGTTGGCTGAAGTGCTCCTCCGTGATAGTGTCCCGGTGCAGCTGTGCCAGCCGGAGCAGTCGGGGGTCCCGTCGCCCAAGGGGGGCTGCCCATCACCATTGTCACCGGCGTCCTCATTGTCCCCATCGCTGTCCCCCTCTTTCACCTGTACAGCTATCCCACATTCATTGGCCATGTTGTGCAGGATGCAACAGGCCAGGAATAGCCCACAGGACTTTGAGGGGCTGTACTGTAGGGTGCAGCCGGAGGTGTCCAGGCAACGGAAACATGCCTTCAGCATACCGAACACCCACTTGATGACATTACGTATGGTGGCATTGCCTCATTGTAGCGTTGCTGCAATGGGGTCGTGGGCCACCAGTATGGTGTGAGCAGCCAGGGACAGAGTGGGTGTCCACTGTCACCTGTGTGTAGAGGGTGGAGGTTAGTTTGGTGAACAGCATCGTCCTGCCCCGGGCCATGTAGGCCAATACCCATATCACCTCTGACCATGCCCTCCCAAGCCCTAAGTTTGTCCGTGTGATTTGCATACTCACCCACTAAGTGGCCAGTGGGGATGTCCCCACTCTCGAATCTGTGGCACAGTGCCGACTGGTGCCAGATGAAGGCATCGTGTGCTCCCCAAGGGTGCATGGCACAGACATTGATTATGCGCCCCCTGGCATCGCACACCACCTGGCAGTTGATGCAAGCATAATCCTTCCGATTAATATATGTGGCCCCCTCTGGGCCAGGTGGTGTGCGGATGGCCACATGGGTGCAGTCTATTGCCCCTAGCACGCCAGGCATACGTGCTACCCTGTGGAACTCCTGTATGTTTGCTGTGCGTTCCGCCGGTGTGCTGGGGAAATGGATGTACTCCACAGCATGTGGCAGCAGTGCGCTGAGGAATTGGGTGAGGTGGCATGACGCGGCCAACTGGGTTACGCCTATGGTGTCCCCTGTTGGTCTCTGGAAGGTACCCATGGCGAGCAAGCACATGCAAGCTGTCACTTTAGTCTCCACTGACAAAGCATGGCTCCGTCATGTGGGTGCCTGCATCACATCACTGCACAGCTCACAGAGCCGCCTCAGAATTGCCCGATTCAGGCGGTACCGGCCCACGATCTCAGTATCGCTGTACAGCTCAAAGCTGGTGTGGGCTCGGTACTGCCTGTTGGGGGCTTGCTCGCCAATGGGCCCTTCCACGGCGCACTCCTGCTGCCCACCTTCTCACCCCCTCATTACTGCCTCCATCTGGTGGTGGCACTGGCCATGTCCTGGCTTATGTTCCACCCCGGCAGCTGTTTCTGTGTTCCCCCCGCTGTCCTGGCTGCTACTTCCCCTGCACCGGGAACACCTAACTGTGCTGGCCTCAGTGCTGTGTGGCACTTCCCCCTTCTGCACTGTGGCTGTGGGTCCCCACACCTTCCCTGTGCCTGTGGGTTCCAGGTGCCCTTTCTCTGTCCTGCCCTGTGTGTCTGTGTTGCCTGTGTGGCTGGCTATAGTTCAGCAACATGTGCCTTCCCTGTAGCGTTCTTGCGCCTCTCCCTTGTTCATTTTTATTTTGGCTCATTTCCGCTATCACGCAACTTCCGCTTGCTCCCCTATTGTGCATGGCGCATGTTGTTGAATATCGCACTGCGCCATTTATGCATGGTTCCTCCCCCTTCAGTTGCGGATATATTCATTATCATTGCGCTATTGCTCAGCGTGATTTGGGGGGTGCAACTGCCTCCCGCTGAATATCACAGAATGGCACATTTTCGGACTTGCGCTGGCACAACCCTATTGCGCATGGCGCAACCCTTTTGAATATCTGGGCCCTTGTCTACACCAGGGTCAAATGAAACCTTTTTCCTTTACCATGCTCTCATACAACTTTTCACTCACTTCTCAGATTACTCAAGTCTCACCATGGAGGTACAGATGAATACCAGAAGGCTCTCTCCTCCATAGGATCAGTCCATCTAATCCTCTTTTCCATTTCCAAAACATCCTTTTCTCATTATCTTCACCGCTGTGGTGCAGCTTCCTACTGCACCACCAGAATCCTGCAGCTCCATTTTTCTGGAGAGTTGCCTACAAAATCTCTCTCTCTTTTTCTCTCCAGATGGGGAAAAGGCACAACCAGCCCCAGGGGAACAGACTGTGGGCAGACCCCAGGCAGGCCCTCTCCCAGTCTCGCAGCCCCATTCTCTCACAGGGTCTGGAGCCCGTATCCCTGTGGAGGAGCTCCCACTGAACTGAACTCAGAATCTAAAATTCGTCACTTTTGGGAGCTTGCTGGCAACTCCCTATTGGCTGGAGCCACTGTCCTTCTCAGAAATTAATATGCATGAGGCTTCCTCGATGCCTCATTGGTTGCTGAAAAAGGTGCCTAGATTTTCTACAGTATTTTCCCCTCAAGAGTCTTTACAGAAGCCCCAGAATCCTCCTGTGAAATCCTGCTTGTTGGTTGCTCAGGCATCACTTGGCTGCAGTCATGGCTGCAGTGTAAACAGTCCCACTACAGATTGTACAACGTCCCAGGTTTAAGTCACTCCTGCAGCCAGATCTTTTACTTTTATTTTACATATGCCCCACCAACTGCACTGTTTAACAAATTTAATTTGCCCTTTTCCAGTTGCTGCTGCTGCTGTTTCAGTACTCCCCATGGCAGTCAAGCACAGTCCCATTTGCAGCCCATATAATGTCCCACTTCATTTCTTTGCTGCAACCAAGATATACATCTTTGTTTATTAATTATCCCATGGCTCCTTTTCAGCGTCTCCCCTATTCCAAACTCTGAAGCCATCAATCATATAATTTATTTCCTTCGCCTGTCGCTGACACTAAACACTGTGCCCCAGGGCTAGACAGGCTGTAGCTCATGAATTATGCATGAGATATCTCATTAATATTCATGAGGCAGCTCCGATTCCCGAGCACAATTGGCGCTCACAAAAAAACGCCCTCCTTCTTCTCTGGCCACATCTCCGGTCCAGCTAAAGTCACCAGCCCCCATTTTGCTTCCCAGAGGGACTGGGACCACTGGAGAGACAGCTGAAACGGCCTCAGAATGGGCAAACGAATATGTGCATGCGCGGAGCTCCAGTATACCCTTGAGGTGCAAATTCCAACTGACAGCTCTGCATTTTAACTCCCTGGGCACTGCTGTCTCAAAAAAGTATGCGGTTGCCAGGGAAGGATCCAGGACACCTCAAAGGGACATAGCCAGGACCGGGGGAACTACGGGGAAACCCAGGGAAAATGGGAGCAACCTCGGGGGCTAACAGGTAAGCCTCTGACAGGGGGAGTTATACAATGCACTACTGAGGACTATGTTACTTTTGAGAATGGCTGTGAGGTTTTTAATAAGAGATTATTGAAACTGTCAGGGGTGAAGAAAAGGAAGTTTATATTAGAAGCAAGGATTGATTGTAACATTGTTTTACTTGTCCAGGTGTAACCCCAAGGTGACGCTATCCTAAGGGCTACTACCCCTGCCTGCATGGCTAGTAGCAGGTTAAGGGGCCTGGGTAATGAAACGGATGCCTCCACCCGGAGGTCAGGGTTGTTAGTGGTCCAGCTCACATGGGCACAACCCCCGGGACACTGCAACCCCCCCTCTTTCCCTTCCAGTGGCCTGAACAACACACAATAATTACTTTCACAATGACCCTTATTCACCGGGCAATTATACACACTGTTTGCACTTACCACCAGGGCTGGTTCCTCTAGCTTGACCCTGGGGACCCCTATAAAACAAGGTTAAGCACAGCAAATAACAACAGTACAATACTCTTGGCACAAACTGGAACCACAGTCAGGTTAAACGCAAACAAAGTTAAATCTGATTTATTCAGGGGACTTGAACAAGGGAGGGGTGTAATCAGGTTGATTTGCTTAAAGGCTATATCAATCAGACAGTTATGCATGCAGTTCAGAGTCCCTACACAGTCACACACTCTGGGTACCCAGGTAGGAAAACCGTGGGCTAGCCAGAAACGTTGCAGCTGGTTGGGGCCCTGTGATGGAAGAAAGCAACATGCACAACACACACTATTTGTAATCATGAGCCAGAGAGCTCAGTTCGTGAAAGAAAAGGCAACAAGACAATCAGGTGACAACACTTTTAGATTTAGTTGTTGTTGCAGGGAGCTACCCTGATGTTTACTCACAATACCAAATACTGGACACAGGCAGGACGAAATCAAGACTGCAGGCTGTTGAGCTGGAGTGCCCGGAGAAGCAGGAACCACACGAATCACCGAGGGTAGTTCCTGTTCAAGGCGTTGAGCAGGGGGCTGATCCCCAGGCCAGTGTCTCGTCAATAACTTTCTCTGTGTGGCAGGTATTCTGGCTGGGCCAGAGTAGCAGGGCCCAGGCAAATGGAAATGGATACAGATTCAGTCCGTAGAGCTGGATACAGCCTCCAGCAAGCAAAACACAGTTCAAACCACAGTAGTAACCAAATCATGACCCACTATAAGCACACAGCACATTCACATGCAAGGAAATTCCACTGTACCAGGCAAATGGCTCTCTGGTCACAATTACAGAGTCTCTGCACAATCTGGGAGTTCAGAGGTAGCTGGAAGTTCTGACAGGCTGATTGCATTCAGCAAATCTTCGGTCTTCTGTAGATTAAAGCCTGGTCACAATTCAGTGGCTTAATTCACTCTCCGAATTCGGATTCAGTCCAAATAAAAAAACACAAGTTCCCTCTCAGGAACAGCAGGCAGGCATGCAGAACTCAGGCATTTCCACAGTTCTCCCACCCAAATCCACTATGGATTGCTGCTTGAACTATCTCGAGCTGTTACTTCTTCACGTCTCAACTCAGATCTAACTGAAATTGCAAGCAGTGTGGGACTTTCCCCAAGATCCAAAAGGTTTGGTTGGCTGATCTGTCTGTCAGTCACAGCAAGGGCTCCCCCTCTAGGTTATTTTAGGTGCCAAAAGCCCAAAACTACAATTCCTACATGTTTTGGCCCCTGTAGGTAGGCTCAATTTTAGAGTCCCAAATGTACTGATTGGCCCATTCTGCAGTCCAGGACCAAGATGATGGAAACAAACAGAACTGTCCATGCTGCAAAGAAGGCAAGTTAGAACAAACTGCAATATTATTACTACTCTAACAAATGATCAGCAAACAACTACATCTTCTAACAGAAATCCCTCTCAGGTTAATTATGACTGCAATTCAGGCAGCTCTTAAAGAGACAGTACACAGAGGCTATACAGGCACTCTCTGGTAATACATTTAAACTACTAAAACACAGAACACCAGCCTAGCAGTGAGCACTTAGGCATTTGTAGGGGGGGTTACACAGGAAATAGTGCAAATTGATGTGGACTAGTGCAGCTAACCCTCTACTTGTCCATTTTGAGCAGTGCGGGTCTTCATGAAGTTGAAAAATTCCTTACTTCAGCAGGCTGTAGTCCTCACGTAATCTCCCTCATTGTTTCAAATGGTCATGTATGATTAACAGCTCTTTAAGAGCTGCAATTGCCTGGTACCTGGCAGTATAAGGTGAGGATCCCACAACAAACTCAGTGTGAGCTGTCACCCCATTGTTAGGATTTCTAGTTAGTGTGCTGTGCAAGCTGTGATCAGGGGTGGAATACTGTTAAGTCACTAGCTCCCAGTGTTCTGAGTTTGTGTCTCCATGTGTGTGTTGATGTGTCCCACAATATTAGGCCAGCGTTGCTCATTTTCCTACATTTTGGGTATCACTGCCCAACATTTCAGTGACAAACTGTTAAGCGGTATATGGTGCCTGTCATGCAGGTGGTGGGTTTTATCCCAGCCTCCCCACAGTTACTCCCTTTCCCTTCCCAATCTCCCAGCGCCATACTTTCCCTGTAAACCACCACAGTCTGATAAGAGAAGAAGACAGAGGAGGACTTGGAAAATAAAATAAAATGAATCATGACAAATAAGGGAGGATCACCAGCCGAGGTAAGTTGCAGGGCGGTGGGTGTTAGTCTGCAGGGCGGGGGTTGAGCTGTAGTTGGGACTGGACAGTAAAAGTGTAGTAAATAAAAAAAAATCATGACAAATAAAGCCAAAGAAATGTCCATCACTGATTCCTTTAAAGTTGGTTGATGATAAATGAGAAGTGAACTAAACCAGATTTTTTTTTATTTAGCTTTATCCACATGGGGCTGGCAGGTAGGCTCTGGCCCCCTCTCAGAGGGCTCGATTCTCTCTGGCTGCCTGCTTCCCTATCCAGCTTCCCCCAGGAAATTCCCCACAAGGATTTCCCTCATAGTTGGGCCGGAAGAAGGAGGACGTCTCCCAAGAGCACAATCCAGAAGCCCAGGGGTTGCTGGAGTCAGGACCGCAGCCGGAGCTGTCATGGAGCCTGCCAGCTCCAGTTACCATTTTCTACCATCCCCTGCTGCAGATGCGCACAAATACACATGGAGGTACGTGCACGCTGCAGTCCTGTAACAACAACCCTTTGTGTCGCCCTCAGTCCTGCACTACCCTCCAGGCCTCCACCTGGTGGCAGTTGTTCAGCAGGAGCGATTACCCACCCACCCCCGGGAGAGGAGAGCAGTCCTCCAGATGCTTGATCTTCTGCCTCCCCGGCCGGCACCCTGCGACACGTGCTTGTTCACGAACACGAGTTGCCAGCATGACGTGAGGTGTGGCGTCCAGCACCTTAGCCCTCAGCACCACTGGGCTGGCTTCTAAACTGGATTTTAATAGTCATGCTGTGGTTTTAAGTATTTTTGCTACCAAACTGTACACAAATAAAGTGAATGGTTAATACCTAAATGTTCTGTGCTAATTTACTCATATTTTACCAATGCAACATAACACACCTCTATTATCTGCCAAAATGTTGGTGCACCAAAGTTGGTGGATAATAGGGAGTGCACTGTAATATCAAAAAAAAAATGCAGTCATGGCAGCATGCTTCCACCAATCCATGTGTGGCTGTGATGGTATGGGGTCGACATCCACCTCCTCATGGAAACAAAAAATGTGTTGGCAGAAAAGAACCATTTGGCCCACCCAGTCTGCCCAGATGATCACTGTCTAGACTGCCTCCGCAGACCATAAATGGTCTCTGGCGACCCTCCCACCTGCCTGTCTATTCACTAATATTCCTCTATGTCTATCCCATGCATACTTAAAGCTCCCTACTGTTTTCACCTCCACCACTGCTGCTGGCAGTTTATTGCAGTCTCTTTCAATGAAGTAGGACTTCGTCACATTACTCCTTAACAGCACCCCCCCCCAGCTTTATCACAAGCCCTCTAGTCCTGATGCTCTTCTTCATTCGAAAGAGACTCCCCTCCTACACCCTGTTCCCTCCCGTGAGTTACTTGCAGGTCTCTATCTTGTCCTCTCTTGCGCTCCTCTCTTCCAGGGTGTGCATGCTGAGATCCCTCAGTCTCTCCTCATATAGATTTCGGTGCAACCCCTGCACCATTCTGGTTGTCCTTCTCTGGACTGTCTTCACCCTGTCTGTGTCCTTTTTGGGGTGCAGCCTCCAGAACCGGACACAATACTCCCAAGTGGGGTCTCACTAGTGAGTGATACAGTGGCAACACCACCTCCCTCCTCCTGCTGGAGATACCTCTCCCAATGCATCCCAGTATTCCACTGGTCCTACCCACTGCTTTGTCACCCTGCTCTGCCACTCTGAGGTTATCAGATATGATAAACCCAAGGTCTCTTTTCCTGCTTAATGACTGACAGTACCTCCCCCATCCTGTACTCATTTCCTGGTTTCTTACGCCCTAGGTGCATGATTTTGTTCTTTTTGGCACTGAAACCCAACTGCCATGTTTTTGACCACATACTTTCCCTTCCAGTTCATCTGCAATGTTACTTATGAAGACATTGATGAGAACTGGTCCCAGTACTGATCCCTGCGGCACCCCTCATGACTTGAAATGGGCGAAGTAGCTTAAAATTGCTTTGCAAATTAATTTTGAAAGTTGCCAAAATTCATGAAGTTTGGCTTGCCAACTTCTCAAAGTGTTCACTGAGCAAAGTGCCCCTTTTCTATACAAACTGCCTAAATGAAATAAAGAACAAACAGAAGGAAAAGGGGGCAGGGTCCTACTCATTGGGGACTCAATAATAAAGGGACTCAGATGGGGGGCAGGAGCAGTGCAGTTTGGGTTGAGTGCATGCTGGGTATGATGGCACTAGAGGTAATACACCATATTCCCTCATGGGGTAAATAACAAGATGGGAAAACACACCTGGTGTTTCACCTGGGGACCAATGATTTGGAAGGGAATAGCCTGTTGGAGGTGCAGGCAAGCTTCAGGGAGCTTGCTAGGTTTTGTAGTAGTCTGTTTCCAATCTATAGCTTTTTCAGAGATGTTACCTATGCCAAAAGTGAGTACTGCAAGGAGGTAGAGGATCAAGGAGTTTTATCAATGCCTAGCGGGATGGTGCGGGCAGATGGGGTGTTGGTTAGTGGGGGACTGGGGGTCAATGTGGAAAGATGAGAACCTACTTTCTTCAGAATGACTGCACCTAAATGGGGAGGGAGCAGCAGTACTGAGAAGTAAACTAGGAGAGTTCATAGAAAAAAATGTATAATTTAAACTAAATTGGGGGAAGGGTTAGGAAAAAAGCCACACCAAAAGACAGGAGAGACAGGGGCTTTCAGCCTCCCCCCCCAGGAAAGGGATGAAATGTTAGGCACCAGCATGCCCAAGGGAAGAGGGGAATTTGGTGAAAGGGATTAGCAGCCAACGCCAGGAGGTTGGGAAATATGGCGGACTAGGAGGCCATCATGGGGGACAAAAGACTGGACATAGTAGCGATGAGAGAGACTTGGTGGAAAGAACATAACACCTGGGAGACAGCCATCCCGGGCTACAGGCTGTTTAGAAGGGACAGGTCAGGTGGGGGGAACAGTCACTCTATACATCAAGGATGACACAAGGGTAACTGAGGGGCAGGAGGAAGATGGGGAAACAGAGCTAATGTGGGTAACACTGGACAAAAGGACAGGAGAACCCTTGCAACTGGGGGTGGTATACAGATCTCCTATGCAGGGAGAGGAAGGGGATAGACAGCTGATGCAGGCTGTCACGTGGATGGCCCTCAAAGGGGAATTAATCCTGATGGGGGATCTAAACCTTCCAGATGTGGACTGGGGCATTCTGGATGCAGTATCGGCTAGAAGCAAGGAAACACTAGAGGCGATGCAGGGGGTATTCTTGCAGCAGCTGGTCAAGGAGCCAACAAGGGGCAACAACCTGCTGGACCTGGTTCTGACAAATGGGGAGATTGTGGAGGAGGTGAAGGTGGGAGACATACTGGGCACCAGCGACCACAGGATGGTAGGTTCAGGGTAAGGACAGGGAGGAATGCAAACCAAACCAGCACAACAGTTATGGACTTCAGGGGCATAAACTTGCACAGTATGAGAAGGATAGTGTGGGAAGAGATGGCGGGAATGGAGAATATAAGGGAAGTGGAGGAGTTATTGGAAACTATTAAAGGAGGGAGTGCTGAAAGCCACACAAATGTGCATAAAGAAGGTAAGGAAGTGCAGAAAGGGGAGGAGACCACTTTGGTTTACAAAGGAGGTGGTGGGAGTGGTCGGGGACAGGAAGAAAGCTTTCAGAAAATAGAAGAGGACACAAAGAGAGGACAGGGAGGCTTATAAAGAGAAGAGGAGACGAGCAGGGAAGAAGATTAGGAGGGCAAAAGTTGACACTGAGGAGCGAATAGCTAAGCAGGCCATACGGGGAGACAAGACTTTTTTTTAGCTATGTGGTAGAAAGGAGAAAGACAAGGCAGGAGATTGCAAGGCTGAAGGGGTAGGAAGGGATACAATTGGAAGGGGACTGTGAAAAAGCTGAAGAGCTGAACTAGTAATTTTGCTCAGTATTTATGGAGGAGGAGGAGGAAGAGGGCAAGGGGCCCGAGCTTAAGGGAAGGGGAAGGGAGGACAAAAGGGTGGATCCAAGCCTGTTCGGTGTAGAAGGAGTTAGGGAGGAACTAGGCAGGCTGAAGGTGGATAAGGCAATTGGGCCAGATGGCTGCACCCAAGGGTGATTCACGAGCTGGGGGAGGAGTTGGTCATCCCACTGACAAGGCTATTCAACTTGTCTCTGGATTTGGGGAGGGTGCTGGAGGACTGGAAGAGGGTGTACATGGTGCCACTGCACAAGGGGGGTAGTAGGGAGGGGATGGAGAACTATCACCCGGTCTACCTCACCTCAGTGGTGGTGAAGGTCATGGATGCACTCATAAAGCAGAAGGTGGTGGACTACCTGGAGGATAGTGGCTTGCAGGAGGTATCCTGTGATAATAGCGACTAAAGAATTGCAACTAAATAATAGCGAGTAAAGAAAAGCGAATGAAACAATAGTGAGTATCATTCAATAGCGAACCCCCTGAGAAGCGACTTTTGCATGTCAAAATAGCGAACGACTTTTGCATGTCAAAATAGCGAGCGACTTTTGCATGTCAAAATAGCAGAAAATAACTACATCGTACAGCTTCCCATTTGCAGGATGACAGGCAGCATGGCTTCACGAAAGAGAGGTCATTCCAGATGAACTTGATTAAGTTCTTCGATTGGGTGATGCAGGTGGTCGACTGGGGGGGGCATTGGACGTAGCTTATCTGGACTTCAGTAAGACCTTCGACATTGTCCCTCACAGAAGGTTGGTGAGCAAGCTGGAAAGTGTAGGGATAGGTGGGAAAATAACTAGGTGGATGGAAAACTGGTTGGCGGGCAGAAGCCAGAGAGTGGTGATAAATGGGGTATACTCCAGGATGGAGGGATGATGAGTGGGGTGCCCCAAGGGTCAGTGCTGGGACCCATCCTTTTTAATATATACATCAGTGATATAGCGGAGTGGCTGAGGGGAAGGGTGTGCCTGTTTGCTGATGATACAAAAGTCTACAACAGGGTGGACACCGCAGGAGGGTGGAGGACATGAGGCAGGACCTGAAGACTCTGGAGGGATGGTCAAAGACTTGGCAACTGAAATTCAATGCCAAAAAGTGTGCTGTGATGCACCAGGGGTGCAGGAACCCAAGAGTAAGATACCCCCTTGGCGGGGTGGGTATCAAAGAAATGGAGCAGAAGAGGGATCTGGGGATTTCAGTACCATGTAACCTTAATGTGGGAAACCAATGTAGCAGGGCAGTGGGGAAGGCCAGTGGAATGTTGGCATGCATTGGCAGGGGCATCACTAACAGAAGAGGGAAGGTACTGATGCCCCTCTACAAAGCCACGGTAAGGCCACACCTGGAGTACAGAGTCCAGTTCTGGAGGCCACATCTATGAAAAGACATAGACGGGATTGAGAGAGTTCAGAGAAGGGCAACCAGCATGGTGCAGGGTATGCAAGGGAAGACATATGAGCAGAGATGTAAGGAATTGGATCTGTACACATTGGAGACTAGAAGGGAGAGGGGGCACATGACTGAAATTCTTAAATATGTCAAGGGGATTAACAAAGTAAAGCAAGGGTGTATGTTAAAAGGAAGGAGGGGGCTGTAACTAGAGGGCATAGCCTAAGACTTCAGGGAGGAAGATACAGAGTCAATGTGAGGGGACAATTCTTTATGGAGAGGGTGGTGGAGGCATGGAATGGGCTTCTCGAAGAGGTGGTGGGGGGTGCAATGGTGGAGGGATTCAAGAGGGCATGAGACAGTCATATGGGACTATATAGCAGGGGAAGGGGGGGTTCCAGAGAGGGGAGGGACGAGTAATGGGGGGTAAAGGGCAGACTAGATGGACCAGTGGGTCCTTTTTTGCTGAAAACGTTCTATGATTCTATGATGTTCCTCTCCTCTGGTGTTGTCCCAGATGTCTTGAAGGTTGCCAGGCTTACCCCTGCTTTCAAAGCATCTGACTCCAAGCTTATGGAAAACTGTCACCTCATGGCCATCCTCTCAGTGCTATTTGAGAAACTCAGGAGGCTTATAGCATCCCAGCTCCCAGACTACATCAAAGTATAATATCCTGTCCCCTGATCAACATGGGTTCAGGAAAAATCACGTCATGTCCACAGCCTTGGCAAAGCTAACAAATTGTATCAGCTTAGCTGTGGATACATGCCTCCTAACTGGTACAGTGTTCAATGACCTAACAAAGGCTTACAATGTTGTAAATCCCTCCCTGTTCTTCAGCAAACTGATCTCCCTTGGCATTGCATCCCTGTTATTTCCTGGTTTGTCAACTACCTAACTGGTAGAAAACAAGAAGTCTGGTTACCCTCAGCTACTTCCAACCTTGCAGACATAACTGTCGGTGTACCATAAGGATCTATTCTGGGCCCACTTCTCTTCTCCATCAAATATAAATTGCCTTCTGGATGTTACCACCTGTTGCAGCTCTCTAATGTATGCAGATGGCTTTGTTCTCTACCACAGAACAGCCACCATCCCTGTTATCCACCTGTCCTCTGATTCTCTTGACCAAATTCAGTCTTGGCTATTGGCAAACAAAACAACAAGAGGCTGTGTCAGCATGGGGGCTGAAAACAAAACAAAAAGGTAATATTAAATGCATGCTGAAGATAGAAAATAAAGTTAGAACTGATGTTTCCACAATAGGTCTCTTCAGGAATTATCTAACAGAGAAAAAATCAAAGTTAGTGGAGATGTAAGGGGAAATAAGGGGTGTACAGGTATATGTGAAGGAAGGAACCAGAGGGAGGATCTGGGGTAAGAAGCTGGAAAACAACAATGCAATAACAGCGATGAAGAGGCATGGTAGGAGTGAAAGATCTGAGGAGTCCTCAAGTGGGGATTAATTAACAGGGCATAGTATGCTGTTCTATACCTTGTTGGTCATTTATTTCTCCTTGATCCTCCGACCACAAAACTGGGAATGGTCTTTAGAGTGAAACACTGCCTGTATCCTACAGTCCAACTGGCCATAGCTCTGGGAGGGCATTCCTTCCTGGGCTCATGCATGGCTGCCTGGCTTTCCTAGGGGCAAGTAAAACCATCCCACAAAATTGGGATGCAATATATTATGATGTATGTTGTTTTGCCTTGGCCAGCCCTAGACTCACACACCACTGCCACCTTTACACTGGTCTACAATGGCCCTCCGCTTCTGGCCAGCATTCCTTTGCTTTGCACCATTTTATTGACAGACTCCTGAGGACAGGCTCTCCCTCTTCCGTTGCCAGCTACCACCTACCTGCAGCACCCTTCTCCTTCCTATTCACTGAGGTCAGTTGACTCTTACAGTGAAAGTGAAATGCTAGCGCTCTAAGTGCCTTAATAACTAGGTATGACATCAGACCCAGTTATTATGGCGTTGGATCACACCAATGATCAGTGTGATGCAGAGGGCCACCAGTTATTATACAAGGTTACCTGGAAACCAAACAGTCAAAAGAGCAATTTTTCCTGAACAGGGTCAATGCCCAAAGAAATTGCAGAAGTTTACGGAAATACTTAAGAACACATACTGCCAGAAACAGCAGCGTGACAGCATCTTAACCAACATGGGAGCTGCTGGAATCTCACATCACTCGTAGCAATAGCAAATACTTTTACCACAATAAGCAAAACACTTGCCTACATTTTTTAAACAGTTATGAGGAGTCTACCCAGCACGTTTCCACTGTTCCTTAAATTCTACTCTTCAGTCACCTCAGAATTTGTATACCATGAACTGCTGAAACTATCAACAAATAAAGCATCAGGGGGTTAATAATATTGCTGCCAAACTACTAAAATCAGCCAGTCCTGTTATCTGCCACCCTTTTCAACACATTATAAACCTCTCACTTTCTTGCAGCATTTCCAGAAGCCTTGAAAACAGTGAAAGTCTCAGAAAACACCAGCAACTATAAGCCAATATCAATTCTGCTCATTATCTCAAAAATATTTTAAACAGCCATCCATCAACAACTGTATCAATACCTATGCCAAGACAATTTTTTTTTTAAAGCTTGCAATCTGGTTTTCAGTCTCCATATTCCACAAATACACCTTTGCCGGAATTCAGAAATGAGCTTGACAGCCATATAGATACAGGCAATTTAAACGCTACTATATTTCTGAACTTAATGAAAGCATTTGATATTGAGAATCATAGGATACTTTGAAAATTTATTGAGCACTGATTTATCTACAGTAATAAAATAGTAAAAGTGTTAACATTTAAATCTAATGGGCTGCAAAAAGTTTGCATCCATGGATCCACTGATGCAAACTTTTTGCAGTCTATTAGATTTAAATGTTAGCCATTTCCACTATCACAAAAAGGAAACATGTTGCAATAGAATACATTAATGCAGACATTAGGGTTGAAGAATGCAAAGTGGACAGGGTAAGGAAATGAAAAAAACATGGGTTTAGAATCTCAAGAATCTTGGCAAGTCCATGGTGTGGTACTCTGTGGGTTTTTTCAGCTCTAATGTCCACCCTCCCCCAACCCTCATTGCCTCATGATACAAGGACAAGCTACCAGTCCAGGGCATTCTGGGGCTTGACTGCACAATTAAAGTTATAAATGATGTCCTGCTTTTCAAGAAGAACATTATGAATTATGTCATGCTTTGCACTAAGAAAATTAAGAATTATGCCATGCTTTGTAAGAAGGTAGTTGTGAATTATGCCATTTTCTGCAAGAAGAAAGTTATGAATTATGCAATTGTGAAGCACACATTAGGTATGGGGCTTAATGTTAAGTTGCCGCCTCTTTAACAGCACTTACAACTTGCATGTAACGAATTGTTGCACTGCCTGGCAGTGCCATGTATCCTTGTCAGTCAGAGATTTTTTCAGTCTGGGGCTTGTCCTTAGGAGAAGAACATCTGCAGCACAGAATAAACCTGCCTTATTATTATTTTATGCATCCATCTAGTTATTCGCATGGTCCAGATAGGGTCCTCACCAGCAGCAACCAAAGGGTCTGGCAGACCACAGAGAAGGTAAGGGGTCCTTTTAGTGGCAGACCAAATAACCAAAACACCACACATGGTGGAGAATGCGGCCCTTCTTCTATCTAGATCCCCATCTCGCTTGCTTGCGTCGCTGGTTGTCCTAAGTCATCACACCAATATGCCTGAACCGCTTGAATGATTATTTATCAAACAGCCTTGGCCGCATAGAAGAAAACAAACTGTCTCCTGTATTAAACAGCAGCCTGCACCACTCCTCTAACATTGTTGGCCGTGAAGAAAAAAAACATTGTACATCATTGCTAGCCTGCTGTTTAAATAAAACTGCCAACACTTTATTTCTACTCAGCCCTAGAAACCCTACGGAGCTGCAAACTATGCAACCCACCCCCACAACCTCATGGCAGGGCTTCCAGTTGGCATCCAAGCTCCCACTCTGCCTCCCAGCTACAGCTGTCACACCCAGAGAGGATCGCAGCTCCCCAGAAAATAAATGTACTGCACAAAGGGACTGCTCACTAAATTAAATGAAAAAAGAAAGCGCAGGAAAGTAAAAATAACTGCACCAAGCATGCACCTCTGACTGAGCCCTCCTATGCTCCGTGGTCCCGCTCTCCCATACTGCTGCAGAGGAACACAGACTCCTTATCACAAAGGTGGCAACACTTGAGCAATCTTTCCCCCTAGGCCACAGCAGCAAGCCACCCTGCCCTTCTTGCAAATGGATCTCCAGCTGCCTACCAACAACTGCAGTGGTCCGTGGCTCCAAACTGCCGCCAGGGCTCTCCTCTCACCCCTGCAGCCACAGGGAGTACTTCCCTAAAGGGTCTAAAGAAAAATAGATCAAGCCTGCGACTGTGCTCGCTCCCTGACTTACCAGCCTACAAACAAACAGCACAGAGCCTCCGCTCCTCCTGAACAACCAGTCCTGCAAACTGGAGCCTCTGCTCCCTGACTCTGCTCTTACAAAACAGCCGCAGCTCACTCCATAGCTCACAGTGGAGCTCCCCCTCACAGCGCGGCTCTGGAAAGCACTCTGGCCTCTCTCCAACAGCCGCATCGGACCACAGCTCAGCTCTACTCCTCCTGCGAGTGCAGACCACAGCATCAGCCTCCCCACAAACATCACGGCTCAGGGCTGCATCTCAGTCTGTCTGCTCTGCAGCTCCCAACACATGGAGCTTGGGTGCTTATGCTCGGCAACACTACAACCGGCCATAAAACACAAAGTACTAAATGAAATAAGGACAGCACATGGAGCTTTGCTCCCCTTTGGGCCAAGTTTCAACAGCTTAAATAAATAAACAGAAGGAAAAAAAAAACACAAAGAGAGACAAACGGGGAAACTCAAGCTGCAACTCTGCATACTGCTTCCCACCCACTCTGCAGCTCTCCACCACCGGCGCCTCACTTCTCTTTCCTGCAGCTGCACGGAGCCTCAGCAGTGGCTCAGCCACACTACAGAAAGGCCATTCTACATCAAGCAATGGGAATAAGCAAATAAAAGAATTGGGTAAATAACAAACAAAAACAAAAAAATAAACCTGGGGCAGAAACTAACAAATAAAACAGAGGACAGCCTGGAGACAACAGAAAATAAACTAAAGCACAAGCTCATTCTAAATGAAACAGAGAGGAGTCACATGACTACAAATATTTCCCAGCATTTTGTGCCACTCACCATAAAACTCCCCCCCAATTTGTTCCTCTCAGTGGGGAAGAAGCACCCTCAAGGCGGCAATTGCCATTTTGACCATTGCAGAGCAGCCAGGCAGCCTCGTGGATGAAATCCTCCATCTTGGGCACAACAAAACAACCAGACAAGAAGTGAACCTTGACTCCCCTGCTGGCGGCCATCTTGCTACAGTCAGGCAGTCAAAACCCACGGGAACTACATGTCATAGTTCGGCGGCCATCTTGGGAAGGGCACAAATTGACCTCACTCCATTGAAATCAATGGGATTCCTATTGAAATGAATGGACACTACAAAAAAAAAGCTGATTTTTGCAACAAAACCTTTATTTAAATAACATACAACACAGAATTGAGTTGGACATTCTTTATTAAGATGTCATTGATGAACTTTGCTACAAAAATGTGTACTTTTGTCTGCAAAAATAATTTTTGCTCGGCACTTCATCTATGAGATGACATCCTGTCTCCTGTATGACAGCAACTCCTTCTCACCCGTAAGACCTTCGCTCAGTGAAACAAAGCTCATCTCCAACCACTATGTCTGACGACAACACAGATAAGGGCGCTGGAACGTCCGGAGTCCTACTTTCACCCACCTCAAGGGCGTGGGGCTACAAAATCGAAATAATCCTTCATGACATCCAGTGTTCTATTTCTGCTCAAGGAGCACCAGCTATGCACAAGATGACTAGGCCTACATTGAAGCCATTTCACCACAGTCCACAATACATACCAGTCTACAACCAGTACCCTTCTCAGCCTTGCCTCACAAAGACACTGTTGACTGGCTGGAACACTTCCAAGCATGGATTTCCTTCAATGGTTGGACTGATCCCTTGCACATCTCTAATACCTTGCGCTTGCTTCTAAGAGGGACTGCCATTTCCTGGTTCAACGCACTTCTAGACCAAGTCAAAGGAGATACCGCCACACTGTATACAACCTTCAAAGGCCATTTTCTTCAAGCACATCCACCCTCGTTATTGGAGCAACAGCTGTGGGAACATACAATGCAACCCACCGAATCTCCTGAAGCCTTCATAGTGGTTTTTGAGTCTCACTGCAAATGTCTGCAGAAACCTGAGAAAGACCAAATCACAATATTTGTTCGGGGACTGCTTCCTCAACTCCATCTTTATGTAATCCAGCAGAAACCAACCACCTGAATAGACACAATCCAAGTGGCATGACTTGCACAACAATCCATAGCAATGTCCCAGGCTACCAGTGTACAAGCACCTCAGCCATCGCAATTAGCTGCACTTGTAACATGTGTCCAGCAGCAATCAATGATAGATACTGTACGCACACTACAAGTATCAATACTCTGCGCCGCAGCTCAACTGCTTCTTCTACTACTTCTGCCAATGTCCTTCAACCATTTCAACAGCGACGTCATCCAGCTCTGCCTTCACGAGAACCAATGACCTGCCAGTGGTGTGGATTCAGGGGACACACTGCCGCTGTCTGCCAAAAGCTAAAGTACTACAGAAATCAAGAGAACCACAGGCGCCCACCACCGCACAATCAGCAAGACAACCGCAACTACTCTCAGGACCAGAGGAACACAGCAACTGGCTCTCACAATTCAAACAAAACACTTCCTCCAACTGCAAACTCTGGCACATTCTCACTTCCAGGGGCAAAGGTACCTGTCATATGATCACCTCTCCTAGCAAACTATGTACTGCACCTGTAAGCATTGGAGATTAGTCTACGCATGCCTTGGTTGACACTGGAGCAGAAATATCAATTATCAACAGCAGTATTCTAAATAACCAAGCTGTTCATCATATACCTAATGTCTCTCCAGCCGACATGAAGTACATTATCACAGCAAGTACAGCTACATTACCTATCACAGGCATGGTCCATCTCAAGCTCCATGTTGGCTCACAGCAAGCTACTGTCAAGTTTTACATAGTGCCCGATCTTCAACCTGCAATAATTCTTGGCCTGGACTTTCTCAAAGCTCACAAAGCCATCCTAGACTTTGCCTCAAACTGTTGCTAGATCCTTGGAGGCAACTCACGGCTATAGACTCAGTCACTGTGCCTCCTCAGTCAGAAACAGTTTTGATTGCCAAGATTTGAGGTGAACCACTTCCACAAGGTGTTGTTGACATTGCCACAGGATCCCCCGCACTGCATTCGTCGGGTCTCCTTCAGAGAAATACCTTATCAGTGGTGCACGATGGTGCAGTCTTCCAAAAATGCTGCAACTTCACAGATGAGCCAGTGGTCATTTCAAAGGATGCCAACATCGGAAGGTTTGTCTGCTTATCTTCAGGGGACCAGCTCCATCTCATGCAAGAACCCCAGCCTTGGTTCCACCAACTCTAATCCTGTCAGTACTATCACGACCACTCCAACTTCAACAGAGTTACCCCTCAGTCAGCGACTTTCCTCTTCCAAACTTCCAGTATCTCCAATGGAAAAGCAACAACTTTTGAAATTCCTGGAGAATTACCCTAATGTCTTTGTTGGTTCAGATAACAAGCTCGGATGCTATGATATCCTGCAACACACCATCGAAGTACAGCCCAACCAGAAACCAATCCATCAGTGAGCCTACAAAGTGGGACACAAACAGAAACAAGTCCTTGAGGACATAATCAAAGACATGCTTGACCAAGACATAGTCAAAGAATCTACAAGCCCCTGGGGTGCACCTTGCTTGCTGGTGGTAAAAAAGGACAAAGGGTATTGTTACAATTTGTAAGATTTTCAGTGCAGGAAGAGTTTAAACCCTGGGCTAAACATTTGTCACAAATCCTGAAATAAGTGCAGGTACAGGTTGTGTATTTGACCCAGACAGTAAACTGGTTTGTGTGTTTATCTCTGTGTGCCTTAAAAGGAAATTCCAGACTTTCTCAGGAAGTGATTACATCACAGCTACCTATCAGCCAATAGCTTTGGTAACAGACCTGAGAACAATAGTATTATAAGCGAGTGTTTTATAGCAAACTCATCAGAACAGCTAATATTTTTTCAAGTCAAACTACAGCTTGCTGGGAGCTGCAATACTGAACATAGGATTTGCAAGAATTGAACACACAACAGAGGGAGGTGAACCTTACAATTGTCTTTGGTTTGTAGCAGATATTCTGCAGGTGGAGGCTACTTCTAACTGAAAGGTGAAATAAGGAACTTAAAATTATCAGGAAAAGACAGTCTTGTTACAATTCGTACGATTTTCAGTGCAGGAAGAGTTTAAAGCACAGCTGACTTATTTTGGGGCTGACTGCTTTCAGAGCACAAACCACCAGGCTGTTTTGGGGCTGGGGAGGTTTACCTGTGTCTGACTTGGATGTCTGGATTTTTCTCTGTTTGATTAGCGGGGGATTTTCTCTGTCAAATTGTTGTGTATGGTATCTTGCTGACAGGAAGGCACTCATCGTAGCAGTGGGTCAGAGCTCTTAGCTGATTGTTCTGTGAGGGCACAGTTTAGGCCCAACCCTTCCCACCCTCACCCCACCCACCCCTGAAATATTTCCTTAATACCTGGGTTCTGACATCATTTCCTCAGGAGTGCAAGGTGCATATCAATGTCATATCCTCTCTAGCACACAGCACTGAAAATATAAACATACACATTTTATAATATATATATTTCTATATAACAAACCAATCACACACACAAACACACACACACAAAAAAAAGTACATAATCATGTGGGGAGTAGTGCAATGTAATGGCTGTGGGGCAGCAGTCTTCTGGGAGTCTTTCTGGAAGCTGAGATGCTGCCCTATTTGCAGACAACTCTCTGCCCTGAGGGAGGAATTTGCCTGTCTTCAGGCCACAGTGGACAGCAGTAAGGGAACCTTCCCCCAGGCCAGACTGGATGGTAGGAAGGGAACCTCCCCCATCCAGGGAGCACCAGAGCCACCACCACTACCTCAGAGGTTGCAAAGAAAGCACAGCAGTTGGACCACAGTGGGCTCAGGGAGGGTGAGGATGGTGGAACAGAGGCACACCAGTCAGTTGTTCCACTCCACAATCCATACACCATTCTGGGAGCACAGCTCCCATGGATGCACCCAGAGGAGGAGATTAAGGAGGCTGAGGACAACTGTCACAAGGGAGGCCCACAGGAAGGAGGTAGAGGACACCACAAGGAAAGGAAGAGCTCCTGATGGGGACTCAATTATTAGGGATAGAAATGGGGGGAGCAGGGAAAACTGAAGTAAGGTGCCTGCCTGGTGCCATGGCTTGGAGGGACAGGAAGCGCATCCACAGGATCACGAGAACAGCTGCACAGGAGTCTGAGCTGGACGTCATTGTCCACCTAGGGACAAAAGACTTGGCTCAACATGAGATTAGAGCAGTGCAGAAGGACTTTGTAGAACTGGGGAGGGGTCTAAGACAAGTAGCACACACAGTATCCTTCTCAGAGGTGCTGCCTGTCAATGGCATGAGTGAGGCAAGGTACTTTGCACCATGCAGTTTAATGAATGGTTGAAAAATGGTGTGGAGCACAGGGGTTTGGCTTCATTGGGGACTGGGTTTCTACCTGAGGGACACCAGCCTATACTGGCAGGATGGTCTGCATCTGTCCAGGAAGGGAACAAGTTTTTAAGCAATCGGTTTAAATGCTTCATTGGCAAGCTTTTAAACTAGTCAAGGGGGGAGGCACTGATAAGCAGCAGGAAAATCCCAGCCTCTCCCTACAAAACAGGGTACTAAATGAGAAAAAGACTGAGGTAGAAAGGTCAGTGGGGGATGCTGCAACAGAAGGTAAAGCCATCAAGAAATGGAAAGCAATGAGTACCAATGCCCATAGTCTGAGTAACAAGCTTCTTGAATTAGTGGCCTTGATGGAGGAGAACATCTGGATATCATGGCAGTCACAGACATGGTTCACATAAAACCATGACTGGGACGTAAACATACCAGGATACACTATCTACAGGAGGGACAGAGAGGGTAAAGAGGAGGAGGTAGTAGCTCTTTGCATAAGGGAAAGAATCAAAGCAACAGAACAAAAGGGAAAACAGAGGAGAAGAAGCACTGTGGGTAAATTTGGAGACCAGCAATGGCACCACAATCCCAGGGGTTAGATCACAGACTTCTTTCCTGGGGGAGGAAATGGACAAGGAAATGATAGTAAGTATACTTAGTATGGCAGAAAAAGGAGATATTGCTGATGGCAATCTGAATATGCCAGATGTTAACTGGATGCAGTTGCAGCAGCCACTTCAAAGAGTGGGTTATTCTAGATGCCCTACAGGGGCATGCCTTAGACAACTAGTATTGGAGCCCACCGAGAGGGAGCAATCTTAGACCTGGTTCTCTCAAATGGAGATGAAGAGAGGATCACAGATGTAGAAGTGGTAGCCATCTTGGAACTAGTGACCATCGAACAGTATGGTTCACAATAAACACAGCAATAGAGTCAAGCCATACAAAGGCAAAGTACTGGACTTAGGAGGGCTGATTTTATAAAATGGGTGAGTGCCTAAGGATGCACTAGCAAATGGGTAGGAAGGAGGGGTGGAAGAACAATGGGGAATAATAAAAACTGCCATCACAGCGGTAACAAGCCTCTGTGTGAAGCAAATAAACAAAACTAAACGATGTAAGAAACCACTATGGTTCTCAAAGGAAGTGGCAATGAAGGTTCAAGAGAAAAAGAAAGCTTTCAGGAAGTACAAGGAATCACAGAAGGAGCAGGACAGAGAACTGTATCAGTTAAAGCAAAAGGAAGCTGGGAAGGCAGTCAGAACAGCAAAGGCCCAAACCGAGGAAAAGATAGCCAACTCAGTTAAGAAGGGAATAAAACCTTTATAGGTACATCAGGGAGCCAAGGAAGACCAAGGGAGGGATAGTGAGGCTTAATAAAGGGGTGGGCAGAGGTGACTGTGAAAAGGCAGAAATACTAAACAAATATTTTTGCTCAGTATTTACAAAGGAAGAGGGGAGGTACCTAAAACAAACAGTAGAAACACTCTGGATACAGAAGTTGATACCAGCCCATTTACAGAAGAAAGGGTTCTGAAAGAACTCTTAAAACTGAAGGTGGACAAAGCAATGGGGCCTGATGAGATTCATCCCAGAATTCTAAAAGAATTAAGGTAGAATTAGTGACACCACTGACTACCCTGTTTAACAAATCATGGGAGGATGGGGTGGTACCCGAGGACTGGAGGAGGGCATGATTCCCTTCACAAAAGTGGGAGCAAGGCAGAAGCAGGAAACTACAGACCTGTTAGTTTAACCTCAGTGGTAGGGAAAATGATGGAATCATTTCTGAAGGAAAGAATTGTCGAGTATCTAGAGGCCAGAGGGCACAGGATCCAAGGCAGCATGGATTCAAGAGGAAGGTCATGCCAGACAAATGTGATAGATTTCTTTGACTGGTGACCAAAATAGTAGATCAGGGAGGGGCTGTGGACATGGCCTACCTAGACTTTAGCAAGGCATTTGACACAGTCCCACACAAAGATTAATATACAAGTTAGCTAGCCTGGGAGTGGGTACCAAGATGACAGCCTGGGTAAAAATTGGCTGAAGAATAGGACACAGAGGTAATAGTAAATGGAGTCCACTCTGAAGAAAGGGGGGTTACTAGTGGGGTACCGCAGGGTTCAGTATTAGGACCGGTCCTCTTCAATGTCTTTATAATCGACATTGCAGAGGGACTGGAAGGAAAAGCATGTCTCTTTGCAGATGACACAAAGATCTGTAACAGAGTTGATGCACAAGGTGGGGTGGAAAGGATGAAAAGAGACTTGGCAAGGTTAGAGGAATGGTCAAATGTATGGCAGCTTAGATTCAATGCTAAGAAGTGCAAGGTAATGCACCTGGGAAACAAAAACCCAGGGGAAGAGTACACAATGGGGGGTGAGATACTAACAACAACAAAAATAGAACGGGACCTAGGAGTAACTATATCAGATGACCTAAAGGTGGGCAAGCAATGTGAGGGGGCAGTAAGGAGGGCTGGGGGAATACAGGGATGCATAGGGAGAGGCATCACCAGTAGAAAACAGGAAGTTATTATCCCTCTGTACAGACAGCTGGTCAGACCCCATCTGGAGTACTGCGTACAGTTCTAGAGACCCAGTCTTCGCAAAGACATAGACAGGATGGAAGCTGTACAGAGGAGGCCAACTAAAATGGTGCAGGGTCTGCACCGGAAGACATATGAAGAGAGACTTAAGGAGCTTAATATGTATAGCCTCGAGGAAAGGAGGAGAGGGGGACATGACAGAAACTTTCAAGTACCTCAAGGAATCAACAAAGTCCAAGAGGGTAGCATCTTTCAAAAAGAGGTGTGCAAGAACAAGGGCATAATTTGAAGATAGAGGCGGTTCAGAGGTAATTTAAGGAAGTATTTTTTCACAGAGGGTTATGGATGCATGGAACGGCCTTCGGAGGAGGTTGTGGAGTCAAAACAGTGGTGGAATTCAAGCATGCATGGGACAGTCATAAGGCAATTCTAGGGGGTGGGGGTGGGAAGAAGTAGGCTGCTGATTAACTAGGATCTGCAGCTTATCCAGTAGGCATGGAAATGGGTAGACTGAGTGGGCCAAGCGGTCCTTATCTGCTGTCAAATTCTATGTTTCTATGTATCGCTTTGTGATAGACTACAGAAAACTCAATGCCTACACGGTGCAGGATGCTCATCCCTCGTCTACAACTGAAGATACTTTACAGAGTCTTGGTGCAGCCAGTCCTGCTTACTTCACCACTGTAGACCTTCAGAGTGGGTTCTATCAAGTTTCCATTGATCCAGCTTCTCATCCATACATAGCATGCTGCCACTTGTGACTTTTTAAGTTCAAACATCTGCCTATGGGTCTTCGGAATAGTCCAGCCACATTTCAACGTGTTATGGAAGCTGTACTATGTGGGTTGTCTTGGAAATTATGCCTAGTTTACCTGGATGATGTGATTGCCTTCAGCAGAACTTTGTCAGAGCACCTCCAACATCTCCAAGAAGTGTTTGAACATCTCAGACAAGCCAATCTCAAGCTTCACTCAGAAAAGTGTTGTTTTACACAGCATCAAATTCATTACCTGGGATATGTGGTTAGTTCTCAAGGCATCTCTCCAGATCCAGACAAACTCTCAGCAGTCAAAGTCTATCTAGAGCCTAACAATCTCAAAGACCTTCAAGCTCTCCTGGGCTTGTCTGGCTACTGCCGAAAGTTCATTTGCAACTATGCCAAGATCACAGTTCCACTGTATGCCCTCACCAAAAAGGGATGTGACTATATTTGGACTTCTGAACATAAAAAGGCCTTCAAAACCTTAAGACAAAACTAATCTCTTCTCCAGAATTGGCCTACCCAAGGTTCGACCAACCATTCAAGTTCTACTCAGATGCTAGTTTCTTTGCAGTGGGTGCAGTGCTCTGTCAAATTCAAGATGGAACAGAACGAGTTGTCTCCTATGTTAGGTGCTCTCTTTCCTCAACTGAGCAGAACTGTGGCATCACAGAAAAAGATTGTCTAGCCGCGGTATTTGCCATAAAGAAATTTGACTGCTACCTTTGCTACTCCTCCTTTACAGCTATCGTTGATCAGTCGGCCCTCAGATGGTTATTTGAAATGAAGGAGCCAGTAGGCAAGTTCACTCGATGGATCGCCATGCTGTAATCCTACAACTTTGAAATTCAATACAGATCAGGTCAAGTTCGCTCAAATGCCGATGGTGTAAGCCGGAGATGATATCCCTCTGCATCTTCCTCAACAGATGAAGAATTCTGCTTACCAGCTCTTCCCTTCCATGCCACAGATGTGCTTCCTGTGGACACTCCTACAGCATCTCAAGTTGCTTTGCTGCTACCTAGTGCTTCTACAGAGAGACACACAAATCCTCAGTTACTGCAAGCAGCTGAAGAGCTTCTCATCTCCTCAACATCTGATCTGTCCCTGCCAATTGTTAAAATGCAACAAAGAACTGACACTCAATTTATGAACATAATCACCTGCTTAGAGTCTGGAACCTTACCGCAACAAAAGAAACATCGCCAAGATGTACTTTTCTTTGCTTCACAGTACTTACTCAATGATGGTGTGCTTTTTCACATTTGGACCAAGGAAGGCAAAGGTAGTCCCACGGATAGAACTCATGCACAATTAGTTGTGCCAGCCTCTCTCATCCCTCAAGTTTTTCTCTCCACTCATGCCTCTCCACTTTCGAGAGGTCATATGAGAATACACAGAACTCTTGAAAAGACAAGGCTTCACTTCTTCTGGCCACACATGAACAGGGACATTGTTCAGTTCAAACAATCCTGCCAGCCCTGCTCCCAGAGAAAGCCTCCTGCCTAACCGACAAAGGCACACGTCATCCCAATGACTGTAGCCACCAAACCATTCCAAAGAGTCAGCACTGACATTCTTGGGCTCTTACCAACATGCTCTGACTCTGGCAACAAACACATCCTTGTCTTTTTGGACTACCTGACGAAGTATTTGGAACTCATCCCCTAAGAGACATTAAAGCCACCACTGTGGCAAGTGCCTTTCTCACCACAGTCATTTGTCATCACGGTACCCCATCGTGCCTACATTCTGACAGAGGCACTAATAACCTGTCCACCATTGTCTGAGAAACTTGTAAACTTCTTGACATAAAAAAGACACATACCACAAGTTACCAGCCATAATGCAATGAACAGAGTGAAAGAATGATGTCCATCATTCTCGGCACACTCTCCAAGTATCTGGATGAGACTCATGACACCTGGGACCATTTTGTTCCCTTTGTGCAGTTTACATACAATACCAGCCCTTATGTCGATAGCACAGAATGCACACACTTCTTCTTAGTCCATGGACATCACCCAAGAACTGCACTGGACAGGGATCTCTCACTGCTAGAGGTTCCTAAGTCAGCTTCTTCTTTCATTATCCCTCTTCTGGAACAGCTAGAACTTGCCCAAAGAGTTGCAATCACCACATTGGGCCAGAGAAAATTGGCAATGCAAAAAATGTCTGCAGCCAAAGCACATGAGCCTTCATTCTCTGTTGGGTACACTGTTTATTTATACCGACCGGTTCTTGTTCTGGGCACCACCAAGAAACTGTTTGGCCCCTGGACTGGTCCCTTCTACATCATAGAAAAGCTTCCTCCAGTCTACATTCATCTGCGATGCAAGTTGGATGGCAAGCTGGTACACAACAAAGTCCATATAAACCGTCTAAAGCATGGTACCTGAATAACAACCTTCCAGACGACCCCAGTCCTCCCAGAAATGAAGCTGCTCTTGAGCCTGCCATCCTCTCTGAAGCTGAGATCCCTCTAGACAACTTGTGACTAGTTCCTACGGATCTTCCTACTCTTGACACTCACCAGCTGAATTCCATTTTACCAGATAATTTGCCTGGGACTTCCTTTTCTTTTCAATCTTCTTCTTCTTCTTCTCAGGACTCTCTTTTACACACCACAGTGCACCAGATCGAGAAGATCTTAAGGAATAAGTTCTCAAATGGATCTTGGACTTACAGAGTCAAATGGTGTGGATTTTATAGGGGACAGAACTCCTGGGTCGCTTTTAATGACCTGACCCCCTCCTGATACGAACTAGTGCAATCTACATATGCCTCCATTCTACTGACCGGAAAAGTCGAAGATCTTGAACTTTTGTAAACCGGACTCAGTGTTGATTTAAATACTAATGCTTTTTTCCCCCTTAGGAATGTCTGTTTATATGGACAGTCCACCTGTTACTACTGTTATGCAACTGTTAATAAAGTTTTAGCCTGCATTCTCGGTATCCTCCTGCTGCTACCCTTCCCTCTCTTCCCTTTTCCTTCCCCCTCACTTTAGTGCTTGTGGCATGACGAGCCTCAAGTACTATTATTTTCCCCCCCCTCTCTGGTGCTACTCTGACTGGTCCCCAGTGTAGTCCAGGTTTTATCCCCCCCCCCCCACCAACAGTGGAATTCTGTTTTATGAAAGTAATGCCTTGTAATGCATGAAAATGTTTTTTTGCCTTTAAAACTTATTTAAAATACTTCTTAGAAACTGTTATAGATTTATTGCTTGTTCGAGTGGTGCTCACTTTCACTGTTCTGGTGGTGATGTGAAGCACAAATTAGGCATGGAGCTTAATGTTAAGCTGCCGCCCCTTTGAGAGCACTTAGAACTTGCATGTAACAAACTGTTGCACTGCCTGACAGTGCTATGTATGCCTGTCAGTCAAAGATTTTGTCAGTCTGGGGCTTGTCCTCAGGAGAAGAACATCTACAGCACAGAATAAACTTGCCTTATTTTATTTCATGTGTCCGTCTAGTAATTCATACAGTCCAGACGGGGTCCTCACCAGCAGCAACCGCAGGGTCCCAGGTCACCCCTGAAAACAAACATTTGTGCCTAGTGGACCTTTTTCGGTTACCAAAGACTAAAATAAAAAAAAAGAAAAGAAAAAAATCGCCAAACCACAATCGCCATTACAGCAAGTGTACATCATGGAAATAAAAAACAATGATGTACACTCCCAGCGAGGACTGGGCTGAAAGCATAAACTCTATTTATGTGGGTGGCTTCACCCCCCTGCACCCCCCCGAACTACAGATTATCAACTCAAGGGGGGTGCATGCTGGGAAGGGGGAGACAGTTGTAAAAAGATTAAAAAATCCTGCCTGCACAAAAAGTTTACCCCTCCCAACCCCCTGAACCTAGTGCCCTATAGTCAGCCACCTTCACCACCACACCATATGGGCAGCTCAGCAACACTACGCCACACTACCTCCCACATTCTGTCTTCCTCATCCCTCCCCTTCCACTGGCCATCCTACCTTGTCGCTCTTCTTTCCTAGCTAACCTGCATCTTCGATCTTCTCCCGTTGCTACCCTTTTGGGGTAGCTCACATTACAGGTGCTGCGATTGAGTTGCTCATATGTGAATCACTCAATCTCAGTCACCCACATAATGGGCGATCATCTAAACTTTCTTGCACAAGTTCTTAGAAAAGGCTTGCTCCAAGGTGCTCTGGTGCCTGACTCCAAAATGTAACTACAAGCTTGCAAAAATAGGAACAGCACTCATCTCATCAGTGAAAACGGGCCACACAGTTTTACATGGATAAAAATTCATCCCCTTTTATTTATTCTTCATTCACAAAATTAAAAAAAAGATTAATATTAACAACTAACAGCTCCCATTGGACTTGAACCATTAACATCCACCACAGACACTGACTAACTGATGCAGTGTTCTCCACCAATCATGTAGCGCTTTGTCAGACCTCTGATAAAGCACCACATGATTGGTGCAAAACGTTAAATCAGTTAGTCCATATCTGTGGTCTTCATTAATCGTTCAAGTTTGACAGGAGCTGTTACATGTCGATATTAATGTTTTTTATTTTTCTGGATGAAGAATGAATAAAAGGTTTATTTTTTATCCACATAAAACCGTGTGAACGGTTTTCACTGATGGGATGTCTGTGGCTCCTATTTTTGCAAGTTTCTTTTTATGGGGAAATTAGACAGTGCGTCACGCTGAAAACAGCACATACAGTCTACAATGCATTAATTCTACTACACATTGATTATGTAGACTTGATTGGGGGCAATGTGGAAACCAGTGATTCTTATAGAGACCACAGGGGCCAGATTTTCAAAGGGTGATGTAGCGCTTGCATCAACCCCTGGGTCTAACTCAGTTTTTGGCGCAGCTGCACCAAACACGTTTGCCGCAACTGTGCCCGATTTTAGTAGGTCGAATGCAGCTGCAACACTCCACCCAATTTATGGCAGCTCACGCCAAGTATTTGGAACAAGCCCTGTAAAAAAGGGTAACTTGGATTATTGCAAGCTAGACCAAAGAATTTTGGTCTAACTTGAGGTAATTGGCGCACAGGATGGAAAATCCCAATCGCCAGCCAGGAGAATGCCACAGGCCCTGTGCACCGTTTATTTGGTGCACTGAGCACTTGTGCCATTCAGGACATTTAGAAAATCTGGCCCCAGGTTTTACAAAACACAGCAGGCAAAATCATACTTCTATACAAAGTAAGAACATCCAGGAGATATGTATTTAACCAACTGAACTGGCAACCACTTAATATAAGAAGTAAAACACAGTACATCTGCAGTAACAATTATGATGTACCACAGTCTCAATGGTTTAGCTCCCGGTTACTTGACAGAAAAGTTCCAGCCACTATCGTGTGTCCACTCCTGAGAAACTAAAAGAAGAATAAATGGCAATCTATACATACCTAAAGTTAAAATTTATTATGGCAAAGCATATTATGATGTACAGTGAAGCTCACCAGGATGAAGTGCAGTGTGACAGGTTTACTGCATGACAAAAGGGATTAACTCCTATTGAAATTGCATTGCTTACTGCAGTAACTCTACTGCAGAATTCTGCAGCGTTGCTCTTCATCCTGGTGGGATTCACTGTATATGGTATTTACTATTGTGGTTTACCCTTCAGTGGTCACTTACCTGTCTTTATGGCTACATGCCAATTGCTTGTGCAATCATTGCTCTAAATGTATGTCTATCCATTTGACTGTCAGCTCGATTTACAAACAACTTGTATGGTACGTGCTTACATCTCTTTCTTGTATCTTACATCTCTTTACTGTATATTTCCTGTATTTTATTCATTGTAATTTACTCCATGCCTGCTGTGGTCATCATTGAGTCCATGACTATATTCCCCTGGGCTGTGTCTGAAAATGGGCATTTTGTTGTCTAGTGCAACTACCCAGTACACAAAATTGAAATAAATACAGTACAGCATTTCTGTATGCCGGCCTTGTACTGTAAAACTCACTTCCAGTTGATATTAGATTAGCTCAAAGCCTTGTTACTTTTATATGAATGGTTACTAAAGGCACTAGGTTTGAAGAGATCCAATAATAACAATGCTGACAAGAACAATGCTGTACAAACAGCGTTGTCAACAACAGCAGAACAAAACAACACTGAAAACGACAACAGCGCCAATGGTAGCAGCCGTAAACCACACCGATGACAGCTACCATTGCTAACAGACACATTCTTCACTTTTGTTTAGTGGGGGGCTCTGCCCCATGCAACCCCTGATGTGGCCCCCCCCATAAATTATATCTCTAACTCCGAGGAGGCAGATCTCAAGGCAAAGAAGAAACTCAGGGACCACAGAATTTCAGTTATCTGTTAGAAAAAAAAGCACATGTCAGGCAGGGGAAAAATGTGAAGCTGCTGTTGTCGGGAGACCAGGAACAGAGTCCTGGTCTCTAGCTCTGTGCTGGCCGAGCTGTTGCTGTCTTAATCCCCTCTGCCGCAAGGTCAGCTTGGCCAGCAACTACATTTTTCCTTCAGTTGTCCCTGACATGAGCTATGAGGAGCTAGCCATGAAACAACGTCAGTTTTTAAAATGTTGGTGGGAGGGAATTAAAGCAAACTCTGTGGAGAAAATTGAAAATGCTATATTGTTAGAACAGGTTTTTTGGGCATGGCCAGCAGAGCTGAAAACCTGGCTGGAGGACAGAGACCCTAAAACAGTGCAAGAAGCTGCTGAACTCTTGGAACACTATATCAAGAGTAGACCTGCTCTGAGAGCGAATGGGGCAGGGGTGGCAGCACAGAAAGGGAAGAGCGTGCCTTCAGGGCAGTTAAAACCCTCACTGCCTCCACCAAAACCAGTTAGCCCCAGGTTTCAAAGAAAAGAGTTCTCTGAGAAAAGAAATGAATGCTGGTTTTGTAAAGAAACTGGGCATATTTTTATTTATTTATTTAGTTTTTGTTGACCGGGTAAGTGCACTAGGCAGATTCTGCGTATTTTCAGGCATGACCCGGGGGAGGGGGATACAGATGAAATGTCAACTGACTTTGCACTACAGTAAGCTGTTGGTGGTATTATTAGTGAATAAGAGGAAATTTGGCAAGGGCACGGGGAAATTCCCCAACTCTGTAGGCGGGTGGCATGGTCAGCCTGTCTGCAGGGAAGGAGGATTCCAGTCTTACTTTGGATGTTGGAGGAGAAAGAGCTACCACTGGAGTGCAAGAGATTATGGAAGTTACATCAGAGTTGCCTGCAGTAATTCTGCAGAGTGAGATTCATGATAAAGCAATGGGGCCAGACGGGGTGCACCCCAGGGTCCTTAAAGAACTAAGAGAGGTGGTGGCTGAACCTCTGGCTATCCTGTTTAGCCGATCACTGGAAACAGGGGAGGTACCCAAAGACTGGAGGACAGCAGATGTAGTCCCCTTATACAAAAGTGGGAACAAAGAGGAAGCAGGGAACTACAGACCAGTCAGCCTCACCTCGGTAGTGGGGAAGATCATGGAAGCACTACTGAAGGAGAGATTGGTGGAACATCTGGTTGTCAATGGACTACAGGACCCAAGGCAGCATGGTTTCACCAGGGGAGGTCATGTCAGACCAACCTCATTGAATTTTTGACTGGGTAACTAGGGAGGTGGATCAGGGAGGGCAGTGGACATGGCCCATCTGGACTTCAGCAAGGCCTTTGACACTGTGCCACATAGAAGACTATTACACAAACTGGGAATAGGGGTGTGGGCAGGACAGTAGTGTGGTGGGTAGGTAACTGGCTGGGTGGCAGGACACAGAGGGTGGTGGTAAATGGCTGTCACTCCACAGAGGGAAGAATGACCAGTGGGGTACCACAGGGATCGGTGCTGGGACCGGTCCTGTTCAACATTTTCATCAATGACATTGCACAGGATCTAGAAGGCAGAATTTCACTGTTCACAGATGACACAAAGCTCTGTAACAGAGTAGACACACCAGAGGGTGTAGACAGAATGAGAAGCGACCTGCAGAAACTTGAAGAATGGTCAAGGGTTTGGCAGTTGAAATTCAATGCAAAGAAGTGCAAGATAATGCATATGGGGCACAAAAACCCTGGCACAATATATCAGTTGGGGGGTGAGGATATAGCATGCACAAAGCAGGAAAGGGATCTTGGGGTTGTCATCTCTGATGACCTCAAGGTAGGGAAACAGTGTGACAAGGCAGAAGGTAAAGCAAATAGGATGCTGGGATGTATAGGCAGGGGCATCACCAGCAGGAAAAGGGAAGTCATAATTCCGCTATACAAGACACTAGTGAGGACCCACCTGGAGTACAGTGTGCAGTTTTGGAGACCATACTTACATAAGGACATAGGGTAGAGAAGGTTCAGAGGAGGGCAACAAAGATGGTGCATGGATTGCATCACAAGTCCTATGAAGACAGGTTGAAGGAACTGAACATGTACTCCTGGAGGAGAGGAGGGAGAGGGATATGATAGAGACATACAAGTATCTTACAGGAGGAACAGGGTGCAGGAAAACACTATTTTAAGCGAAAAGATGTTCCAGGACTAGAGGGCATGGGATGAAGTTGGAGGAGGACGATTCAGAGGAAACATGAGAAAGAATTTCTTCACAGAACGGGTGGTGGACAAGTGGAACACCCTGCCAGAGGAAGTGGTGGGGGCTGAAACAATCACGGGATTTAAGAATGCATGGGATAGACATAAAGGAATTCTAGAGGTCAGGGGTAAGGGGCAACAGACTTCTAGGAAAACAAACTGAACTTACAAGCTCAAATGGGCAGACTGGGTGGGCCATAGGCCCTTATCTGCCGACACTGTCTATGTATAAGATACTGAATTGGAGTTTTTGGATTTAGAAGTTGACAGTAACCAGGATATGGATAACGTGACAGAGGATGATATTTTACAACACGAGCTGGATTTGAAGAAATCTCAGTTATTGGCTATGATTACCTGGCTGAAAAAGATTTGCATTGTATCAGCAAAACTTGAAGAGGAGGAAAAAAAGGAAATGATCAGTGGCAAGTCCTTTACCTGCAGGACACAAACAGGTTACAGGGGGGCAAATTACTGGAAGGTCCTTCAGAAGTACACATTTCATAAGAACTAATTACTCAAAGTGAGAGAGATAACACTAAAATTCTGAATGAAGTAAAATCTTCTACTGAGTGGACTTCTGGTGATGTGTTACAGAGAGCAGGCTGGTTACTACAGATCGAGATAGGGATACCTGATCCAGTTATCCCTTTACCAGGGTCTACGGTACAAGCACATTTGGAGGTAGGAACTCCAGTCCCTGGCATTGAAGGGACTCTGAGATCCCCTGTCTCAGATGGTTCTTACCTAGGAGAAATTCCAAAAGCGGCTTCACAAAGGGTTGAGAATGAGGGTGGAACACAAACTACGCCAGACGCAACTTCTTCAGTCCGGCAGGGTAAGCATGTAATTTTGGACAAAACAGTAATGACTAGGGCCCCCCTTCCGGTCCCTATTTCTCAAAACTGCTTCCAGGCACCAGGGGTATTATTTTTTATGTGGGTCAGCTGAAAAGCTGTTACAAATGTGGATCTTTAGATCATTTAAATAGTGATTGTGACCAGGTCAAATGTTTTGGTTGTGGGTTATTGGGACACACTTTGATGCAATGTGAAGCCCCTCCAATGTGTAACTTATGTGGGGATTTAAACCATTCATATGCTACATGCCCCTGGGATATTCACTATAGAGATGAAGCTTCTGACCAAGAATTTTTTTTAAGTCAGGCAAAAAAATCCTATGATGTAATCCCTAATTTTGGGACTGATTCAGGAACCCAAGGGAGACGGGGAGGAAGGGGTTCAAGATCTAATATGGGAGATAGGATTGTGGGGAATTCCCTAGAGCCTGGCTCACTACAAAACAACCCAGTTATTACCCCCATTCAGGTTTATGAAACCCCCTGTTTTAAGTATTCCATCGGTTTCCTTGGATTCCCAAGCAACCTCTTACGCAACCCCTCTAGGTTCCCCTCAAAGAGGTGGAGTATTGTTACCTCATAGTTCATCATATAGCCAACTATTTAATGACTCTTGTTTGGAAGGTAGTAAATAAAATTTGGAACCTTTTCTTCTGGAAATGGAGGAAGGGAGCAATACAGAAGTTGAGACAGAGAGTGGAGGGAACTCTAAGAGTTCTTTATCCCCGCTACCACTATCCAATAGATCTGCTCCTTTTGAATCCTGGGGGGGATCGTGTAGAACAAGAACACCCTATGGATGATATAGAAACATCCCAAACTGTGGCTAATGACTTAATGGAGAAAGGAGATGCTCCACAAAACTGAAAAAATGAAATAGGTCTGTGCCAAAAAGGATAACCAGGTCAAGTGGCAAAGTGATTAAACCTCCTCCCTGAGCCTTGTGCTTTCAATTTTGCTAGCTTGAATGTTAATAGTATTAAGTCTTCTAGACGACGAATGATGACATTTAGTATAGTTCAGTCTTTGAGATTTGATGTGATTTTCCTACAAGACGCTCGGCTTCACACCTCTGTAGAACGTGTGCAACCTTCAGAAGACTAGGGATGGGGTCCACATGCTGGTCCTTAGGCACAGAACTATGTAGTGGGTTTGGATATGTTTTTACTATGCAGAGGTTAAAGGTACATCGTCAAGTAGATATAATTCCAGGGAGGGCACTGTTACTGGATGTAACGATAAAGGGATTATCTTGCAGATTGTTGAATGTGTATAACCCACAATAGAAGTGTATGTGGACAGAACTACTTAAGAAAATTCAACCATTTCTACATACAAGTAGACAGATTGTTCTGGGGGGGAAATTTTAATATTAATTTACTCCCTAAAACAGATAAGGGGAAACAATACTGTGATAAAACATTTTTAAAACAAGTGCTTTACCATGCTAATTTAAATGATGTACAAGACAGATTACAGTATGGTCCAAAACCAAAATTTTTTAACGGTTCATTATTTTCCCGTATAGATTTTATCTTTGTTAAAAAAACATTAGAAGTGACTAAAGTCTGAATTTTACCTATAGAAACTTTGGACCATTTGTTAGTAGGAATGACAATAGATTCAGCTCCTGCAAGGGTCTCTGGTCGAGGGTATTGGCGGTTGAACACCTCTGTATTGTTGGATGAACAAATACGGTCAGATTTGGGCATTATAATACAAGATAAACTGTTGACAATTATTCTATATGATAATATTAGTAATTGGTGGAAAGATTTTAAGGATTGTCTTATGGCTTTTTTCTCTCAAGTAGGGTGATACCGAGCTCAGGTTAAACAAGAGAGGTATAATGTTCTTCGTAAAGAGGTAAGCACATTGCTGACTCAATAATTTGAAACACAGGTTGATATTAGTGCAGGAATTAGAACCCTTAAGGTAGAACTGGAGGAATATCAATATGATAGAATTTGTTCATTGAATAAGGAGCAAAGGTTTGTAACCCAAGGGAAGTCTGAGGTAATTAACCCCTTTTTGGCTAGTCATATAAGAACAAATAAACATCTCTTTACAGGTTTATGAACCAATACAGGAGTAAGCCAGGAAGATAATAAAGGAATTATGCAGATTTTAGACAAATATATCCATGAAACCTTTAGTTGCCCAGTGGAAGATTCTCAGTTTGCAACTCAAATTTTACAGGCTGCGAATCTTCCACATGTTACACCTGAACAGAGGAGATCTCTTATGCGCCCATTTACAGCTTTAGAAATAGAGGTAGTAATAACATCCTTACGGGATGGGATAGCCCCGGGGTCAGATGGATTATCAAATGAATTGTATAAATGTTTATGGGGACATATGTCGGCAGAGTTGGTACAATTATGTAACTATTTTTTGACAGAATATTGTTTACCAACACAATTTTATGAGGGTTTAATGATTTTTTTTATATAAAACTGGAGATCTTGAGGACATAAGGAATTGGAGGCCACTAACGTTACTAAATACAGATTTTAAAATCTTTTCCAAACTTTGAAGTAATAGATTATCTGGAGTAATGAAAGATTTAATCAATATACAACAATTTTGTACAGTTCCAGGACGACGCATCTCAGATGTTCTTTTAATTTTACAAGAACTGATAGAACCCACAAAAAATAATACTTTGTTAAAAGATTATGGGGGATATTTAATTAGCTTAGACCAAGCTAAAGCATTTGATGAAGTATCTCATTTTTTTTATGGTCATCATTGTGAGCGTATGGTATCCCAGAGGAATTTATACAGTGGTTATATTTGTGTTATGCCCTAGCTTATGTAGTTCTGTATGAAAATGGATGGCAGGGTTTAAGTCACCGTATTTTGAAAGGCGTTAGACAGGGGTGCCCCTTAAGTCCCAATCTATATGTGTTTGCCTTGGATCCCTTGTTAAGGATATTATTTAAATCCCCACTTATTTTTGGGTTGGGGGTGATATAGAAGAGCAACATAAGGTGGTTGCATATGCAGACGATTTATGTCTGATATTGCGGGGTGAAGCTTCTTTAAAAATAGCGTGTGATGTAATATTAAACATTGGAAGACTAACAGGAGCATGATTAAATTTGTCTAAAACAAAAATTCTACAAATAACTGGTTTCCTGACATCTCCACAGACTATGGGGAGGGGGTTCCGGTATCTAGGGAACCAAGTCGGATTTTGGGCTTATATTTTGGGGGAGAGGATATGGCTTTCTATAACTGGGAGAAAGTGATTGTTAAAGGGAAACAGAACGTGACAATGTGGAATAAATGGAAGGTTTCAAAGAAAAAGAGGGTTTTTCTCATAAAAACATTTTTAGTTCCCCTCTTCTTGTACGTTAGTATGATTTTTCCCATGCCTAAATTATTGGAAGCTTCCCTAATGAGTGTTTTTTTCACTTGTTTTTGGGGGAGCAGATTAAATCCCATTAAATGGAATATATTGTATCTTAAGATTCGAGAGGGGGGGTGAATAGGTGGAACCCGGTGGTGTTCTTTTTTTCTATTTTTGTATATGCTAATTTGGTTCCTCTTATTAACAGTGGTAATCCAATGTGGGCATCAATAGGATGATCGCACTTGGGTGGGATTTTACAAGAATGGAAAGAGGATAAGTATTTGCATAAAAATAAATAGAAACCGAGATTATTGAAAAGATGGGCAGAAGTGTTTGACAAGATCAAGAAGTGGGGTATAGGGTTTGAGTATATTTTGACCATTAAGTGGAAGATCTTATATGCACAAATGTTAGGTAAATAGTTTGCAGATAGCCCTTTTATTGCATTTTCTAAAATAAAACAAGCATACTTAGTGGATTATGTTTTATATGCTTGTATTCCAGTACGTACGTGGGATACAGTATGGTTGTGACTGCAGGAGAAAATTAATGTTAAAGGGAATCATAAACATAAGATATTACAGGATTGATATTGCCCTAGACCAGGATGTTATCAAGAGGTAGAAACGATGAAGCATCTGTATTTTCAATGCGCTTATGTAATTCAGTTTTGGGACGTTCTGAAGGAACGCTGGAAACATGGTTTTGATTTTCCATCTCATTCGTATTTTTTAATTTATGGTATCCCTTCAACAGCATATGGGAAAGAAGTATTAAGTACCTTGCGTATCATACACATTCATTTGCTATATTGGATTTGGATAAGTAGATGCCGTTTGGTGCTACAACAGCAATTTATTTCTGGATTAGAACTGTTTCATATCCTACAAACAGATTTATGCTCCTTAACATAGAAGGAATTTAAAAAATATGATAGACAGACTTGGTCAGCTTTTTGGGATTATTTTATTGATATTTGATCGATTCCCCTTCATTGCAAAAGTCAGATATAGAATTAGTGAATTCAGGCTTTGGTTTTCAGAGGTTAATGTTTTCATTAATTTTTAACCTAAGAATTAATTAGGATGGGAAGATTACGAAGCTGAACAAAAAATCTTAAGGTAGCAATTGGGGGGGAATGAAGTGTAGGAATGAAACGAAAGTAGTAGGATATTTATATAAGTTTTTTTTTTTAGAATTTATATCATGGATTAAATTATGTAATACTGTTTTGTTCAATTTTCCCTTCTTGAGCAAGAGAAAGGGGGAGGGTGAAAATGTATTTTCTATGATTGGAGCATAATATGACTAATACTTATTAATGTTTGTTTTATTCTCCTTCTTTAAGGAGTAATGTTTATTTCATTACGAATGTTGTTTTGAAGGTATAAAAAAAATCCCCTTACCTTTTAGAGCAGGGGGAACAGATATAAGGAGTTCTTTATGTTTAACAAGTATGAAATAATACTTATTTTGATTGTGATTCTTATACGGTGCTGTATGATGTAATAGCGAACTGTATATAATTTCTGATTATAATAAAAAATTCCCCTACTCTTTTCAAGAAGTGTTATGGGATCTTTAAAATCCACCTGAACTACTACCAGAACAGGCAGATGGGACCTCGGTTTAACATCTCATCTGAAAGACAGCACCTCAGGAGTGCAGCACCCCCTCATGCTGCACTACAGTGTCCGTATTGGGATATTAACCCAAGTGCCTGGTGTGGGGATAAAACCCACAGCCTTCTGATCTCCCAGCCTCAGAGGCAAGTGTGCTACCTGCTGAGCCACTGACACCAACACTGACTGATATTGCCAGACAGTGTCTCAAAAGGGTGAGCAATATGCAACAGGGGGCTAGGAAAGAAGTGGGTTGTTTGTGTGTCCCTGGAAGCATGCCTGTGAACATGAGGGAACACATGCACCCAGTCACGGTGAATGGTATATAGACACAAGGGTTAAGGACACAGGGGCATCCCTGACATTGGTAAAAGGGGATCTAGTAGAGCCTGGTCAGCTTATATCCAATAAATATGTCACTGTACAAGACTTTACTGGTGAGGAGAAAACATTGCCCCTCACTAGTGTTCTCCTAGACTGGGGTAAAACAGGGGGAACTGTGCAACAGGAGGCTGTAGCCAAAATGTTAGCAGTTGATGTCATCCTTGGCAACAATCTCAAACAGAGGATGGTGTGTGTAGTTACCCATAGCCAAGTGGCAAGGGAAAATTGTAGTTCCCTGGATCCCACAGAAGCCATTGTGGAAACCACTGGGAGGCTGGTTCCCCAGCCTGTGTCTCCTGTTATGGAAACTAATTAAAAGGGGGTAGATATTTCTCCAGTAGCAGTTAACCACACAGCTATGGAGGGTTACTCCGAAGAGGAAGGGATGACCCATTGTCAGGGGGTTAGGGAGGATAGTGATCCCAAGTGCCCTGACGCTAGTGCTAGGGACCCTAGTTTAGAGACTGAAGGGGACCTGTCTCATGCCTTGGGAATGTGTGAGAAGTATGCAGATGCTCACAAAAGTGACCCTAGTCTAGAGAAGCTGAGGGCTTGGGCAGACTCTGATGGAGCACAGGTAGGTGACGGTAAACATAAGGTTTATTGGGGAAAATGGACTGATGTATACTCATGTGAAGACAGAGAAAAGGGTGATAGGCAGGCAGCTTGTCATTCCCCAGGGGTATCGTGAGCAGTTGCTCAAGATTGCACATGATATTCCCTTGTCTGGTCATCTGGGAATCGCGCACACCACACAATGGTTGGCCCAGAATTTCTATTGGCCCAACTTCACCCAGCAGGTGAAGGAGTATTGCAGGTCTTGTCACTGGTGCCAGGAAATAGGGAAAGCAGGTAAGAAAACCCAAGCCACCCTAATTCCATTGCCCATAGTGGAGGAGCCATTCCAGCGAGTGGGAATGGATATTGTGGGGCCTTTAAATACCCCCAGCACCTCCGGGAAGAGGTTCATTGTTTCGATCCTTGAGGAAAGGAGGAAGAGGGGGGACATGATAGAAACTTTCAAGTATCTCAAGGGAATCAACAAAGTACAAGAGGGTAGTATCTTTCAGGAAAAAGAGATGTGCAAGAACAAGGGGCACAATTTGAAGATGGGGGACAGCTCAGAGGTAATGTTAGAATGTATTTTTTCACAGAGAAGGTTGTGGATACATGGGACAGCCTTCCTGAGGAGGTTGTGGAGTCAGGAACAATAGGAGAATTCAAGAATGCATGGGACAGACATAAGGCAATTCTAGTGGGAGTTAGGAGGAAGTAAGCTATTGATTAACTAGAATCTGCAGCTTATCCATCAGGTAGGGGAAATGGGCAGACTGGGTGGGCCAAACGGTCCTTATCTGCTATCAAATTCTATGTTTCTATCCTGACTGTGGTGGATTATGCCACCCGGTACCCAGAGGCAGTCGCCTTGTTCTCACTTGAGGACAGACAAAGTGGCAGAGGCCTTACTTGGGATTTTCTCCCATATTAGGTTTCCTCAGGAGGTTGTCACCGATCGAGGGAGTTCCTTCTTGTCAGACCTGATGAAATGTTTGTGGGAGAAGTGTGGGGTGGTGCAGAGATGCATGACACCTTATCACCCGCAAGCCAATGGGCTTGTGGAAAGATTTAATGGTACCCTGAAGTCAATGCTCCAAACATTTGCTGAACAGCATGGGAGGGACTCAGAGAAATACCTTCCCCACCTGTTGTTTGCATACAGGGAGGTGCCCCAAAAGTGAACAGGATTTTCCCTCTTTGAACTCTTATATGGATGCCGGGTACATGGGCCCGTAGACTTCATCCGGGAGGACTGGGAAGGCAAGCACGCCACCCAGGGAACCTCCATAGTGGATTATGTCCTTAGGTTTAGGGAAAGGCTGAAAGAGCTTATGGGGACAGCCCAGAACAACCTGACAGCTGCCCAACAGAAACAAAAAGTCTGGTATGACCACAGAGCCAGAGCTCACTTGTACATGGTGGGTCAGGAAGTCATGGTCCTTATTCCAGTACAGAAAGACAAGCTGCAGGCTGAGAGGGCAGGACTGTACAAAGTAGTTGGAAAGGTAAATGACGTGAACTATATCATAGAGTTACCTGACAGAAGACAGACAGAAAGAATGTACTATGTCAACATGATGAAGCCATATGCTAATAGGGCTGACATGGTGTTTGCAGTATGTAGTCCTGGGGAGGGGATGGATGAAGGAGACCCCCTTCTGAACTTGCTGGAAGAAAGCAAGAGGGAGTCCTTTGTGGAGGCAGTTAAATTGTCTCCCCAGCTGGCCTCAGACAAGATCCAGGAAGTAAGGAAGGTTTTAGCAGACTTTGCCCCCCTGTTTACCATCAAGCCTGAACTAACCCCCTTAGCAACGCACCATGTGGAGACAGGGACACAGACACCCATACAGCAGACAGCATATCAAGTGTCAGAGGCTGTCCAAAAGGACATTAGGAGGGAAGTGGAGGAAATGCTGGATTATGGGGTAATCCAGAGATCCCACAGCCCCGGGCCTCACCCATAGTCCTTGTATCCAAGCCAGATGGCTCTACTCATGTCTATGTGGACTATCGTGGACTGAACGCAGTCATGAAGACAGATGCCCACCCGATGCCCCAGACGGATGAACTCCTGGACAAGTTGGGAGGGGTGACCTACCTTATAACTACTGACCTGACCAAGGGGTATTGGCAGGTAGAGTTAACGGACAGAGCTAGGGAGAGGTTGGCCTTCATCACTCCGATAGGCTTATTTGAATTTAAAGTAATACCTTTCAGAATGAAGAACACCCCGGCCACTTTCCAAAGGTTGGTGAACCAGGTGTTTAATGGTGCTGAGGAGTACGCCATGGCGTACCTGGATGACATTGCCATCTTTAGTGCCAGCTGGGAGGAACACCTCTCCCACCTTAGGGAAGTGCTGGGAAGGATACAGTGAGCCAGGGTCACTGTCAAAGCTGAGAAGTGCCAGGTGGCCATGGCTGAAGTGGCATACCTCAGGCATGTTTTAGGCCAGGGACAGCTCCGCCCTAACCAAGTAAAAATAGAGATGATCAAGGCATGGCCCAGACCAGAAATGCAGAAGCAGGTCAGGAGTTTTCTTGGGACAGCAGGGTACTGTAGGAAATTTGTACCAAATTACAGTGCCCTGGCTGCTCCCTTATCTTACCTGGTAAAGAAAAGGATGCATTAGAAAATTACCTGGGAACCAGCCTGTGAAAAAGTCTTTACCAGACTGAAGGAGGCACTGTGCAGTGCTCCTGTATTGACAAGTCCCGACTATAGCAGACCCTTTACAGTTCAGACTGATGCCTCCAACGTGGGTATTGGGGCAGTACTGAGACAGACATCCAACCAAGGGAAAGATCACCCTGTAGTGTACCTGAGTAAAACGTTACTTCCCAGGGAGCAGGCATACTCTACTGTGGAAAAAGAGTGTCTTGCCATAGTGTGGACCCTAAAGAAGTTTTTGAGGTACAAATGGACCACAACTCCCTGGTTCGGCTGATGCAAATGGGAAAATCTAATGGTAGGCTATTAAGATGAAGTCTTGTCTTGCAAGGCTGTGACACGACAATCTTACATAGGGCTGGAGCGACCAATCAGAACAGCAATGGCCTTTCACGTCTTTATGAGGAGTGAACTGATTTGGGAAGCTTATCCCTTGTAGGGGATAGAGCCCCCAAATTCAGTCTAGGTGGGGAGGATTGTGATGCTTGGCCAGATGGTTATGATTGTTCTTTGACATTTGAAATACAAAAGTGTAGTGTGTGATTTGTCTCCATAAGGCAGCTGTGCCATGGCTCAAGTTTTAGTGGAAATAACAGGGTATATTAACCTGAAACCTGAGGTAATTAAAAAGACTAAAGAGCCTTAATTAAGGGTCTCCTGTTTTCCTGACTTAATTAGAACTGACCCAGCTGCCAGGATATAGGAATCATAAACTTTTATGATGTTTTAGAGGAAAAAACATTGTTATATCACTATGGTGCTAAAAGTCATGAAATCCTTTGAAATGCTTGTGAATAGGAATTGTTTGAGATCAACGAGGGGATGGTAATTAAGGAGTCATATTGGGAAATTAGTTTTTGCTGATGTCACCTTATTTGAAATATCTCCTGAGAGGAAAATCCTTGTCAGTATAATTTTTATATTCTGACAGGAGGAGCTAGATGATGTCATAGAAGGGGGTGGAAACACAGAGTTTTTAACCTGTATTCTGTGTTTTAAGAGATACAATTTCTTTGTGGGCTCTTAAGAAACAAGAACTAACTTAAGCACTGTAAGAAGGTAATACATTAGATAGAAACAGTCTAATTGTATTGTGGTAGGAGTTTATGTTTGTACTTTTCCTTGTTTTCTTTTAGGTGATTTTATGCTTTGTGATATAGTGTTCTATGTTTACATTTTACATATTTGTATCCATTTTTAAGTAAACTTTTCATTTAAAAAGACTGTCTGGGTGTGTCTTCGAAGTTCGTTTTTGCATGTGATGTATGGAGGGTTAAGACTGACAGCTGTTCATAAGCTTAATGGTGTTACCAAACTAGGAAAAGGTAAGAATATACCTAAGGTCTTTTATAGAGTTTTAAGGGTTCATTTTGGATACCTGGTTAGATGCCCTTAGGCGAAAGATATCTGGCATCCCCCGAAGAGCAGATTATCTGGGCCTGTACATTTGGGTACACTAGCATAAGGTTCACAATTTGAATTCCCCCTGAACTTAAGACCAAAGGTGATTTGGACCCACAAGCAGACAGGAGGGTTACCCTGTTCTGTTACCTGTTTACAATACTGCACTCAGAGGTTGGCATTGTGGGAGCAGAGGGCCTGACCTGCTGAGTGACACGTACATACATACAAACATACGAAGAAGCCAGCAGAAGAAGGCCATTTGGTTTATCAAGTCTGCTCGTATTGCAGGCTCCACAGCTTGAGCTAATGTCCCTGCCCTCCCTCCCCACTCCCCCCATCCTCCCTACCCATGATCCTTACCTTCCCCCTATGCCTATCCCAGCCTCTCTTAAAGCTGCCCACTGTCTTCAATGAGAAAACCTCTTCCGGCAGCACATTCCAAGTGTTCACCACCATCTCTGTGAAGAAGTGCTTCTTGACTTCCCTCCTAAACCTCCCACCCTCCAGCTTAAGACTGAGCCCCCTCCTGATATGGTTCCCACTCGGCTTAAAGAGACTCTCCTTATCAACCTTACTTATTCCTTTCAAGTACTTGAAGGTCCCAATCATGTCCCCTCTCTCTCTCTCTCTTTCCTGTCTTCCAGGGAGTACATGTTCAGAGCTCTCAACTTCTCCTCATATGCCTTATCCTGCTGAACGACTATCATCTTTGTAGCCCTCCTCTGGACTGTCTCCAACAGGTTAATGTCCTTTTTGAGGTGTGGGCACCAGTACAGAACACCTATGTTTAAACCTGGAAACATAAAATACTTGTTTAAATGTATTTTTGTTTAATATGTGCTGCAATCTGTAATCATTTATCACTGTCTGTGTAATTGTCAGCCATCTTGAACAGAACATTATTGTTTTGCTTTTTATTATTATTTATTTTATCCCCCGCATCTGATCGGCTTCTTCTTCAGGCCTTCTGCTAAGGAGCTCCCCATTCTCCACTCTGAACCCACCCCGGCGCCAGTTTCCCCATCTCATATTTGTGCCTGGCTCAGGGTAGTTCGAATGTGAATCGCACGTCAGATGGGTTCCCTCCTTCTGGGGGGAAATCACCTTCCAGCATTCATTTTCTTGGCCCTGGGTGCTGCTGAGATCAGTCTTGGCTCTCTGGGGGCTCTGTGGAGGTGGAGGTCCAGGCAGTCATCATCCGGTCACTCAGATGCCATTTTCTGTGTTTTCCTGGCACCCCTGTCATCGCGTCGCATCTCTTGTAGTGCCCCAGGTCTCACCAGGGGCTGCTACAGAGCAAGGCATCACCCTAACCCACCCCAGGAGAGGAGAACAGTCCTCTGGACGCTTAATCCTCTCCTACCCCTGCCAACCCCCAGCAACCTGAGTCCTTTCCCGAATCCGTGTCGCCGGTGTGGTTTGAGGTAAGGCATCAGTGCCTCAGCCCTCTGTGCCACTAGGCCAGCCTACAACATTATTGTAAACATGCCTCTGAGTTTAATTGTCTACTCTATAAAATATCTTCGATTAAATAAAATAAATGCTTTAACTTTTCTCATTTTGTGAGATTATACAACATCCCTAATTCCTGCTTAATGTATTTTACTTTTGGAATTAATAGTTCCCAAGTACTAGTTAAAGTGATTTTGTCAGATTGGGTTCTACCTTACCTGGTAGTATACCCTAGGTTGGCATAAATCAGTCCCAACCATATTCACTATTTCATGCTGTGTATTTATCGTACTATAAGGCATCACACTTTCTCCCCAAGAAATGAATTAATGAAGGCCCATGTTAGTCGAACGGTACCATTCATTAATCTCCAACTGGCCATCATATGGTATTAACTTGGAGGCAAAGTGAGGACCCATTTATTTTACCGGGGTGTGTCCCCATGCTCTTCCTTGCTCAACGTTATAGTGTGGGGGCATGTTCATCAGTATGGAAATAAAGGAATTGGCTGGCAAAGTTCCTTGGGCAGGGGAGTATGATCCCATATAGCAAAATAAACACACAGCATTAAATAGTGAATATAGTGGGGGCTGATTTAAGTGGACCTAGGGTATGCTACCAGGTAGGGCCCAGTGCAATAAAGTGAGAAAGTCACTTTAACCCTTTAACTTGGTTGGCAGTGTAGCCTAGAGGTTAGAGTAATAAGCAGTGAAAGAGCTTGGTATATCCAGCAGTCTGAGGTTTGATTCCCACAACCTCCATGTGCATACAGTGTTACTCTGAAAATGTCACCCTCCCCAGTGCTCCAGCTCTGAAAAGAGGCACTTGTGCCTAGTCGGCCTTACCCAGTTACCAAAGAATTAAAAAAAAGGTGCAATACCAGAGCAAGGTTTCAGAAGACGAAGGCTATTAAGGTACTTTTTCAGGTTCCTGCAAAAAAATTAAAAAATCTCATAATATTCCCCCAACATTAGACTTTCTGGACATTCTATTCTTTATTACTATAGACAGTACAAGAAAAAAGGCATTTTGCACCATCAGCTCCTGCCAAGTGGTCACGATATTCTGTTTGTGACATCAGAATAATTTCCATGGTAATCGGCTGTAATGTTATAAACACAGGATTATGACTTCATAGCAAGTATGAGCAAAGTGGATAATGAAGCCTGGGGAAAAATATCCTGTTTTAATAAAAATGTATTCAAACACACACACACACACACACACACACACACACACATATACATACACACACATATAAATAAATAAATGTCATGAAATTTGAATTGTGGGGTAATTATTAGTAACAGAGATCGACTATATGTTAATATATACAGCTATGGTGTTTCTAATGGTTACAGGACTGTCCTCTCAAGTTCCTTAGGTGGTAGATCTTGCACACAAATAACTTGAGAATATACTCTTATAGTCATGATACAGTAGCTGTATAAAAACATATTAGACATTAGATTAAATCTTTTTTGCAAACAAAAAAAAATGGAATTTGAATTTCAAATCAAATATTATATTTTACTTTGAAAAAAACTAGGCATGAACCCTTGGACTATGCCAACTGAATTGAGAACTTTAGAATTCGTTAAAGCAGCAGTACTACCCAACCAGGAAGTGAGCCGTTAGAGCCGTTGTAGTGCCACAGAAGATATGGTGGCCGCTATCTAGTCAATGGAGTTGGGGGGGGGGACACAGAAATGTAAACAAACACAAAGGATAATAGAGCAAATTACTCAGTAACAGTACATTGCTGACGGGAAAGATTACTGGGTACATGCTCAGCAGGGCATAAACAGTTGCAAAAGCGCAGATTTGTTTTGTATAGTATTGCTGCTTTAACTGTGGAGATACCCTGTTATGCATGTTAATACTGCTACTGATACCACACTTATGGTTGTAAGGGTGGTCTCATGCGCATACTTAGGGTATGAGAACCGGAAACTGAAAGGGAGCAGTTCTGATACCTTAAGAATGTAAGTGAAATCACTCTTTCAATCGTAAGAGTGATCTTGGGCTCGGTATTACTATATTACTGATCAAGCTTGATCAACAATATTTAAACCATTTTTTAAATCCTTACTTGAACCTGCCCATTTCCGGGCCAGCTGAGCATGAGACACTCTTTGCTCAGGTCCCCCTATCCTGTATATAGTGCCACACATACCTGCTAGGGTGTCCATGCCCATGTCCCCACTGTGGCAGACCACGTCAGATATGGCCTCTGCCACAACCCTCTCAATGGAGGTCAGGTTGAGCTGGTCTGCAGGTGGTCCCCCACCCGTGGCCAAATGTGCACATCTGGTGGCTGCCAGCTTATGCTTCATGGCAGACTAGAGGTCAGACCACTTGTGCTTTATGGAACTCATTGTGCGTGCCTCTAGCCCTGCAGCACTGACCACTAACTGAATACCCAGCCACAGGCATGCCTTTGTTTTGGCAGGGGCTTTCAGTGCATGTGCTCCATACAGTTCCAAGTAATGTGCCCTGATGTCAGTTACCATGGTAGCCACCTGTGGGGCAGTGAAACTAGATGACCTGTGCTGTCCAGTGTTCATTGATGGGCCAGGTGCCACAGTGTCTGTGTGGCCATGCTCCTCTGCTTGTGGGTCCTTGCTGGTAGACACGTTCAGTGTGATTGTCATGGCTCCCTGGAGTGCACCATTGCCATCACCCTCTATGTCGGCATTCACTTCCGTGAATGCACACAGCGGTGCAGTTGTCCATATATGGTGGGGCCACAGGGTGTGGCCATGTTCCCTGAACTCCACCTGCCCCGCCTCCACAAGGCTCTGCACATGTCTGCAGGTGCCTCCCCTAGCCTTGACCACATGTGCGCCTGTGGTTGTGCATATGGGTGTGTGGTGCCATCTTGCATGGTGCATATGTACGCACTGCCGTTAAGTCTCCATTTGGTGCATTTCATGCACCTTCATGCATAGGGCCCTATATGAAGTTTTTACTTTGTAAATAGCTGTATCACCTGTATGAACTGCAGCAAAATCTGTTGTCCCTTTCCTATTATATCAGTTTGGCTAATACAAGTTTGTTTCCTCTTTGAATGGATTACTTCGCCGAAGTCATTTTAGAAACAGAAAAGCTGACTACAGAAGAAGCCCTACTGGTCTATCCAGGGTGCCTGGTTACCTACCTAGAGTTGACTATGTTCTGTGGACCTTACCAGTCCTTGGCCATCCCACAAGCTTCTTCCCACGTGTTCCTCACCAAATCCATGTGCCTACTTCACCGTTGTTTGAAGCCTGGCACTACTTTAGTGTTGACTTCCTCACTGGGCAGTCTGTTCCACTTGTCTACCATCCACTCCATGAAAAAAATAGTTTCTGAGATCCTTTTAAAATCTGCTCCCATCAGTCTCCTGGTGCTGCCCCTGGTGCCACCTTTGGTGAACAGTTCAATACTACTTGCTTTGTTTATTCCCTGCACTTAATTATTTTCCCCGTGGCTTTATTGCACTAAGCAGTTCACTTTATGCTTTCAAAATAATTGCTCCCAATGCCCTTATTCCCCTACTTGTGCCACCCTTACCCCCTCCTCATCCTATACTCAGCCTTGCGTTTCTGATACCTACGTGCATGACTTTCCACTTTTACAGTTTTATTCCTAAGCCTTATACTTACCCAAATATTATTTTGTTTCACCTGTTTCACAGTGTACTGTACCAGGATAAAATGTCGCAGGCATCTTTAATAGCATCTAGATGTTGCTATTTATATCATAGTAATTACTACCACCCAATTTAATGATACCATCACAATTGTGCACTTTCCCTAAACCAGATAAGGACCCACTCCAGTGTAGTTACTATAGACCGATTTCGGTCCTTAACACGGACTACAAATACCTTGTAGCCATTCTGGCCTGAAGATTAGACACTATCCTCCCAACCTTGAAAGATCTGGATCAAACAGGCTTTGCAAGTGCTAGATCTACTACTGACAACACATGCAGGGCCCTACATCTGGTACATGAGATGCAAACCCACGGGACCCTGAGTGCCCTTCTCAGCCTTGTTGCCAAGAAGGCATTTGACTGAGTGCCGTGGCCCTTTCTTTTCACTACCGTGGCTAAAATGGGCTTCCCTCCCCTTTTTATAGCCACCAGTCAGGCTATATGCTCCTCCCCCCAGCAAGTGTAAAGGTTTCTGAACACCACTCGGACTACTTCCCCCTGTACAGATGAACCAGACAGGGCTGCCTCCTTTCCCCGAGCCTTTTTGCTATCTTTATTGAACCACTGGCACAAGCAATACTAACAGCCCCAGGGGTGTCACGAATATGGATAGAAGATGTTAAAGATCATATAGCATTATAATGTCCTGCTCTTCCTCTCCAACCCTATAGAATCTATCCCAGTGGTTTTTCAAATTCTGGAAGAGTATGGAACCTGCTTAGGATATAGGCTCAACACTAGCAAGACAGATGCACTCGTCTTCCACTTTGACCCTTGAGGTGGGTTCAGGGGAAGATACCCCTTAAGGTGGAACCTGGACAGACTGAAATACCTAGGCATCTACCTCACCCACAGGCCAGAAGACGCTATGTGTTATAACTATGACCCCTTCTTCACACAAATGAAGCAGGACCTTGAGAGATGAAGCCTCCTCCCTTTGAGTTTGGTGCAGAGGGTGGAAATGATAAGGATGGTGGTTCTCTCCAGGGCACTGTACCCATTTCAAAATATACCCCTCAACTTGCCAGCAAAACTATTCCAAACATGGAATGGAGCCATCTCCAGGTTTGTCTGGGCAGGCAAGCGCCCAAGAATAAGGTTCAGCACCCTCACCCTACCTAAGTCACAGGGAGGACTAGCACTTCCTAACCTGAAATTATACAACTGGGCCTCCCACATAATGTTTTTAATCGGACGAGGAATGGCTGATACCTTAGTCCATTGAGAGAAATTGAGGAGGACATAATACTACAACACAAATGGGAGAGAGAGATGTTCTACCAACCCCCGAGGCAGTGCTCCTCAAATCCATGGATTATCCACCAAATTCGAGCCTGGCACACTATCCACAGAGCCCTACAGATCACTCCATACTGAGTACTGTTATGCCCTATAGGACTCCTGGAGGCTTTTCGCCCGGGGTGAACTGATCACACCCATATAAGTTGGAGGCATTTGTACCTTACGACTCTCGCATAGTTCCTGCATGGGTCTCAGTTTAAGGCATTCGCTGAGATGCGGCATGAATTTAACCTGCGGCAGTCGGATTTTTTCCGACTTCTACAACTTTGTCACTACTACGACACACTTCCAGCCAAAGTGTGCAATCCTGAGGGCCATCCCCACTTGATAACGTTGCTAAAGCAGGTCTTCCGAACTAATGGGTTATCACACGCCATTTCGGCTCTTTATAAATCCTTAGTGGAAGCATCTGGGGGAAAATACCTGCGCAACAATGGAAAAATGGAATTCTGAGTTGGAGCGCCACCTTACCTGAGGAGTCTGGGGAACAATCTGTCTCTCATCATATAAACTTACTTGCTCTCATGCATGGCGATTCTTTTCATGGCAACTCCTCATAAGATTTTTCCGCACCACGGCTATAACCTCACACTTTGGGGTTAACGCATTGGCAGCATGTTAGCGCCTGTGTGGTGAAACCAAAGCCCACCACTCACATGTGTTATGGTCATGCCCTAAATTATAGCCATTTCTGAGGGATCTCAAGGGGGAACTAGAGGAACTATGGGAGCAGGGGATACCTGGGACAGGAGAGTTTTTTATGTTACATGTTTTCCCACGGGAATTAAGATGCCCATACAGTGGACCCCTGATGGGAATTTTATTGTTAGCTGCAAAAAAGGCCATCACTAAATGCTGGCTTACCCAACTGATACCCTTAATTGAAAACTAGAGGACTATAGTTAATAATATATACAGAGCGGTAAGAATGATCTACTCTCTAAATGATAAGGCTGCGCTATACTCTATGAAATGGAGCAGTGGATATTATATATAATGCCCAGGGACCCTGACTTTGTCCCCTAGGATAGACTAACCCACAATCCAGGGACTTTCTGGGTGTCCTTGCCCTATACCTTTTAGGAATTTAATACTAGAGTGCCTCCCCCCCCCCCGGAGGAGGGCCCACCGTACACAGGAAGGTGATGAGGGAATCTGGGGGATGGGTGAAGTGGAGGGAGGGAGGGAGTGGTCATGTATGATCCCTAAGTAAAAGGAGCATGTGTGATAAGGGGTGAGACAGAGTGATGCGGGCCCAGGCCGGGGCTAAGGAACGTACTAGAAAAATGAAATAATGAATTATCTTTTTAATGTTCTGATGACACTGTCAACAATGATGTGCCAATATATGAATTGTGAAGCTGCCAAATCTGAAATTATTGCTGGTTATTATGAAGGAAACTGTGACCATAAAAATATTTAAATAATCAATAAAAAGTATATTTACAAAAAAAAAAAAAGAACTGTGCACTTCAACAGCTGGCCTGGTGGCACGGAGGGCTAAGGCGATGAACGTCTTACCTCCTGCCATGCCAGCGATTCGTGTTCAGAAAAATGAGCATGTGTTGTCAGGGGTCAGGAGAGCACTGAGCATCCAGGAACTGCTCGCCTCTCCTGGAGAGGGGTGGTTAGCCATCTCGGCCCATGACTGCCACCAAGTGGAAGCCTGGTGACAACGCAGGCTCAAGCAACTTGAAGGGAGGAGCTGCGGCACTGCAGAATGTGTGCACCTTCATGCACACATCCTGGTACTGCAGCATGGGGAAGGGACCAGAAAAATGGAAAAAATGGAAACCGGGCTTCAGTAAGCCTTGCTCATGTCTCCACGGCCTGCCCTGCCTATCCAATCTGGTGCGAATTCTGGATATGTGCTTCAGGGAGAAGGGAGCATGGCTCTCCCATCTGGTACTACTGTGGGAGGAAATCCATGGGAGAACTAAGCTCCTCAATGGACAGAGGCATGGGACTTTCACAGTTCATGGGGAAGAGGCTGTCTGGCCACCTGGTATGCCAACGGAGGATAAAACCCTTTATGGAAAAAAAAGAACTGTACGCTTCTAAACAACATTCTTTGAAATGTCATTCTGTTTCTGTTTATTTATTTATTTGAAATTACTCCAACTGTGATAACCCCATGAGCTGCAGCATCTCATTTTCATGGGAGTCCCAGTGTTTATCCTTTTGGGGGGGGGGGGCTCCTTTACAAAGAAACATAGAACATACACAGTAATGGCAGAAAAAGACCAGTGGTCCATCCAGTCTATCCAAGTTCCTTAACTAACCCTAGGGCCTACTGTCCAACCAGGAACCTAGCCATCCCCCTCCTACCCCCATTCTGCTTCCTGATTCTCTCACCCTTAATGACCACTATACCCTTCACTCTGTCCCAACCGTGCTTTGACCCATTAACCATTTAAACATCCACTACTTCTGCCGGCAGACTGTTCCATGGTTCCACCACCCTTTCTATAAAATAATACTTCCTCATGACCCTCCAGAACCCCCCTCTTGTCAGTTTCTACTAATGCTGTCATAGATACATGGATACATAGATACTGACAGCAGATAAGGGCCTTTGGCCCACTTAGTCTGCTCAGTTGTGCATGTAATTTTGCCTTTTCAAGCTTCTCTTGAACTGGGTGGTCCCTTCCCCCAACTGCTAGGATCCCCCAATGCCTATCTCATGCATTCTTGAATCCCATAATCCCTATTCTGCAGCTGCCCTTCCCTTCCACCCTTCCCCTTCATTAACCCTCCCCCTTGTCCTGTCCTATCCTCTTTTGAAGCAGTCCACTGTTCTACTGCATGCCACTCAGCAGGTAATGCGCTCCACCCAGCCACCACTCTCTCTGAAAAAGTGTCTCCTCATTTCCCTCCTGAAGCTTCCTCGCACCAGTCTCATATCATGGCCCCTGGTGGCCTTCCCCTCCCTTACTTTGAACAGCCTCTCTGTACCTGTCTTGTTTATTCCTTTCATGTATTTAAAGGTTTCAATCATGTCACCCCTGTCTTTCCTCTCCTCCAGTGAGTACATGTTCAACTCCTTCAACCTCCTCTCGTATGATAAGTCCCCCAGCCCCTTGATCATCTTTGTCGCTTTGTGCTGCACCCCCTCCAGTAACTTAATGTCCCTCTTCAGATACGGATGCCAGTACTGCATGCAGTACTCCAGGTGTGGTCTAACTAATGACCTATACAGTGGCAGAATCACTTCCTCCCTCCTCAAGGATATACCCCTTGCAGTACAACCCAGCATTTTGTTGGCCTTTGCAGCTGCCTTCCTACATTGTGCCGAGTTGTTCATTGACCCAGTAATGAGCACACCCAGATCCTTCTCCTCTTCTGTCTGGGCTAGCTGCACTCCCCCTAGCTGGTAACTCCTCCTTGGGTTCTTCATCCCAAAATGCAGCACCTTGCACTTTTTGGCATTAAAGCCCAGTTGCCAGGTGTCTGACCAGGTTTCAAGCTTTGCCAGATCATCCTGCAACCCCTGCCATCCCCCTAGGTCATCCACCACCGTGCCTACCTTGGTATCATCAGTAAACAGACTGATCTTGCTCTTGATGTCCCATGATATGTCTGCAATGAATATCCCAAACAACACTGGTCCCAACACTGAGCCCTGTGGAACACCGCTCATCACTGCCCATGGATGTGAGAGGTCCCCACCCACCACCACCCTCTGTTGCCTTCCCTGCAGCCAGTTTCCTACCCATCTCATCAGCTTTGCACCCGCCCCATGCCTACTAACTTCCTTCCCAGCCTTCTATGTGGCACTGAGTCGAATGCCTTACTGAAGTCCAGATACAGGACATCCACTGTATGGCCCCTGTCCAGTTGCCTAGTTACCCAGTCATAGAACTCGACCAGATTGGTTTGGCAGGATCTGCCATGTATGAAGCCATGCTGTCTGCTATCCTATAGTCCTTTGGCCTCTAGGAGGGCCACCAGCCACTCCTTCAGGATAGTCTCTATTAGCTTACCCATGATAGATGTGAGGCTCACTGGTCTGTAGTTTCCCGTTCATCCTTGGGGCCACTCTTGTGGAAGGGCACCACATGAGCCATCCTCCAGTCCTGAGGTACACACCCCGAATGTAGTGAGGCATTAAACAGGTCTGCCAAAGGTCCTGAAAGGACCTCTGCCAGCTCCTTCAGTACCCTGGAGTGGATGCCATCTGGACCTAGCGCCTTGTCCACCCTCAGTGCCTTCAGACCCTCTCGAACTCTGCTCTCCATGATTTCCCCATCTGTCTCTACTTCACCCCCTGCTTCTTCCATTTCTCCCACCTTGGGTATCACCCCTCCCCCCTTTTCTTTAGTAAATACTGAGCAGAAGTACTCATTTAGTGCTTCCGCCTTATCGCGCACTTCTGCTTCCACCCAACCCCTCCTTCCTAATCCTTACTATGTGGTCCTTACAGCTCCTTTCTCCCTGATGTACTTAAAGAAGTCCTTCTCCCTTCTAATGCCTTGTGCCAGCCTGAGTTCTGTAGATGCTTTGGTTCCTTTACTGCCCTTGTCACCTCCTTCAATTCTGTCAAGTACTCCTCCCTGTCCTCCCCTCCCTGTTTTCTTGTGCTTCCCAAAGGTAGCTCTTTTCCTCCTTACCTTTTCCATGACCTCCTTGCTCAACCAGATCGGTTTCTTAGCCCTAGCCTTCTTGCTCTGGGCTTTGCAGCAGGTTTTGGTTGCCTCCACTATCCCCAGCTTTATGAGCTCCCAACTCTGGTTAGTGTCCATACTAGATTGAATTCTGGCCAGGTACCCTTTTACCACTTCCCCCATCCTCCCAAAGTTGGCCCTTCTGAAGTCCAGCACTATTGTGCCAGATTCCACTCCTTCCTTGCCCATATCCAATGTGAGCCATACTGAGTGGTGGTCACTCCCTGACAGCGGTTCCTCCACTGTAAGTTCTCTCACAAAGTCCCCATTTGCCAGCACAAGGTCAAGGGTATTTCCTAATCTGGTTGGTTCACTGACCATTTGCAGCAGGAAGCTGTCCTGGAAGGCATCCAGCAGTACCTGCTCCCTTCTGTTCCTGGTTGTTGGGGTGCTCCAATCCACTCCTGGCATGTTGAAGTCCCCCAGTCACCACAATACCCTTCTCGCAGGTCCTCCTGATCTGTCCCGCTAGTTCCCCGCCTAACTCCTCCGTCTGAGATGGTGGCCTGTACACCACTCCCATTCTAAGAATCCTATTCTTGTAATCCTGGATTTGCATCCAAAGTGACTCATGCACTACCCTCCTCCCTTCCTCCCTACACACTTCAGTCCTTCCTTCACATATAGTGCCACCCCCTTCCCAATCACTCTGTCCCTACGAATAACCCATACCCTGGTACAGACAGGTCCCAGTTATTGTATTGGTGGCCCATGTTTCCGTGATGACTGCAATGTCCACCTCCTCTGCCATGAGAACCTGTAACTCTGCAGTTTTCCTCCCAAGGCTCCTAGCATTAAGGGTAACCACCTTCCACCCCCATCCTGCCCCCTTCCTAGCATCACCAACAGTACTTGCCATTTGTCCTTTGTCACTGTTATGGGGGTAAGCTCATATGGTTTCCCAACCTGTGGTCTCTGCATATGTCTTCCCCAACTGCCACCCCCACTCCTAGTTTAAATTCCAACTTCTCTATGTACTCCTCCATCCTCTGTTTCAACGCTTTTCCCTCCCACTCAAGTGTAGTCTGTCCTTGCATAGAGACTACTGTCCTCCCAGGTCCCTCCCACCCCCAACAGCCCATACCCTTTAGCACAACACCAGGTTCTTAGCCATTGATTAAATTCCTCTATTCTCAGCTTTCTTGTTGTGCTTGCCTTTGGCACGGGAAGTATCTCTGAAAAAGTTACTGATCTTCCTGCCTCCTCACATAATTGTGCTAGTTCCTCAAACCTCCTCTGGACTGTATCTACTGTCTTGTCAGCCAGGTCATTTGTCCCAAGATGTATAATTAAATGAGGCTTGTCCCTACCTCTTCTAGCATATTTCAGAACAGATTGTCCCACCCTTTCCGCTGTCATTCCTGGCATGGCCTCCACCCAAATGTGACTATGCCTCTCCCCCTTGCTACCCCACCTAACTCCTCTTAGTATTGAGTCCACCAGCACTAAGATTCCACCCCTCTTACTCCCTGCTTGCTTCCATTCATCTCCCTCTCTCATTTCCAGCCCCTTTTCTTCCTCCTGCACATTATTTCCCCCATTTATCCCTGTTGCAATTCTCCCAGCAGAACTTTCCCCCACTCCAGTTTGGTCCAGGCATTTATCAATTACTCCTCTAATTTCATAATTTCCCTCCTCCACCTTCTTCATCTCTAGCAGTGCACAGCTGTTTTCTGAAGGCCCTTCACAAATGCCTGCTCCCTCTCTCTTCACAGTAACCTGTTCTTCCTTTCCACTCCATGACTTTTACCACTTCTTCGCCTCCCCTCACAAGTCCCTATCTACTCCTTCCATTTGTCTTTGCCTCCTGACCTGGTTTCCTGGCAATTGTTCTTCCTGGCCTGGGCCCTTTGTCTCTGCTTCCTTCTTCTGACCTCTCCTCACCACTGTTGGCTTAAATCGCCTCCTCATCTCCCTTCTTCCTCCCTCCAGTACTGGGTTAAACCCACCCCCAATCTGCCTTGCCTGTCTTAATTCCTCTTGCAGACCCTCAATCTCTTTTCTAAGTTTTTCTATGTGGTTGCACACTAAACATCTTCCCACACTCCAGGCAATTTTTAGAAAGATTGGTGCACCGCAGTTGTTGCAGCCTACCACCCTACCCATTGCTGTTGTTGCCCACCAGTGACCCCCCACCCTTCCAGATGCAGGATACCAAACACTCCCCCAAGTCTCCCCTCTCCCTCCTCTATCTATGCAAAACATTTTCTTCATTTCCCTTACCTCCTTTGTTGCACACATTTAGATATATTGAGCAACTGCTTTTTATATTCCTATCCTTCCTATCCACACTCAAAAACAGACTTTAAGTAGCCATTGCACAACCTTCTTCAAACTCTTACTCCTCCTTTCCCCCAATGCAATATCAGTGCGAAGACGTAATAATGAAAGCTCCTAGACATGCATTTACTTCCCTTCCACTGAGAGAGCAGTCACCTCTTCACTTGCTGCCGTTCCTTTCCTGGATGTCTTCTTTTGCTATGACAGTTGCATATTCTTTTGCCTGTTTGAGGAAGTGATGTCAGAACCCCTGGTATAAAGGAAATAATGGACCAAGGGTGGACCAGCCCAGATCTTCAGAAACAATCAGGTAGCTGAGGCCTCTGGTCAGACCATTAGCTTCCCTTCCCCACTCTGCACTCAAACTTTGCAGCTAGTGAAGCCAGCAACAATGAATCACAATTTTACTCAAAGCCCCCAAAATAGGTTTGCTACCCAAAGAAACATGACTCCAATTCAAACAGCTTCACCAACAACACGTCAAAATAGGCTTGGAATTAGAAGATATATGTCTCCAATTCAAAGAAACAGACTAAGTTAAATCACACCAAATTATGTTTTAAAACAGAAGAAATAGGCCTCTACAAATGCAGCCTGCCATACAGTGAATCAAACAAATGAGCCAACTTAAAGCTACCAAAACAGGTTTCAAAATTCTAACAGCCCCAAACAATACCCTGCTAGCCCCTTAGTAGTAAGAAAGAAAAGAAATAACCTTCTACCAAGTAGAATCCACAAGAAACAATGTAAAACAACAATAAGCTACTGTACTGTAGATCTGATCCTGTCCCCCTTCTAGTTCCTTCTGAGAAGCCAAAGCACTGAGTTCCAAACTCTGTGATTTCCCTTGTGCTGCTTTCAAAATCAGACAGTTCCAAACTCTGTGATTTTCCTTGTGCTGCTTTCAAAATCAAAGTTCAAACTCTTTGACTTCCCATGTGCTGCTTTCAAAATCAAACAGTTCCAAACTCTGTGATTTCCCTTGTGCTGCTTTCAAAATCAGAATTCCAAACTCTGTGACTTCTCCTGTGCTGCTTTCAGAATCAAACAGTTCCAAACTCTGTGACTTCCCTTTTTTTTTTACCAGGTAAGTGCCATGAGTCAAGGCCCCTTTTTCAAGAAGATCCGGGACCAAAAACAGTCAAGTTGTTACATTAATACAATTAGATACAAAGACATTATAATAATACATAACAAATACAGCACTACAACCTTCATCTAAAATAATCACATTGTGTTTGATTTACATAATAATGTTTCAGCCAAGGTTTAAAAATAGCATGACTTGTATCTTCAAAAAGAATCACTGGTAAATTATTCCAGTGTTTTGCAGCCGTGGCAGAAAATGCACTGTCCCCCATTTTAGTTTTCATTTGAGTGGTCACTAATTTGGTAACTGTACGTGATCTTAATAACCTTTTGCCTGTCCTAATCTGATAATACGAATATAGGGGGGAGTCAAACTTTGTCTCAAAATGCTGTCTATCGAACAGTTCAGATTATAAATAGTACTTAACGTTGGTGGAAGCCAACCAGTTTGTTGATCTAGTAAACAATGATGAGTTTGATCGGGTGCTTTGACTACAAATCTACATACACCGTGAAATATAGTAGTCAATACTGCCCAATCAGACTTAGCGAGATCTGAAAAAAGAACAAAATTATAGCTCATAATTGCTAAGAGTGCACTCCTGGCTATAGATGTCCTAGCTTGTTTGGTTAAGCAGTTTTGTAATTTAAATAGTACTCTTAGTTTCTGGTATATCTGTCTTCTGATTAGTTTAATGTGTCCAGAAAAAGTTAAGCTAGGGTCCAACATTATACCCAAATACTTAAATTGTGTTACTTGTTCCAGTATGACACCAGAGGAATCAGTTATGTTTAAAAGTGGATTCTTTGCTAATTTCAGTTTCTAATGAAGAAGCATACTTTTTTTTTTGCTGTTTGATAGCAAATGTTGATTTTTTTTTACCCAGATATCCAATTCAAGAAAATCAGCATTCAACAACTGGTTCAAAGTCATTTCAGAAGGGGAACTATTATATAATATGATGTCATCTGCGTACAACAGAACATTCATATTCTTCCTAAGTAGAGGCAACTCATCCACAGATAGAGAAAACAAAAGGGGTCCCAGGATAGGTCCCTGGGGCACATCTAACTCCATTTCTGTGCTATCAGATAGAACTCCACCATGGCTCGCGCACAGTGGCCTATCAGTTAAATAACTTCTGAACCAGTCACTTGGAGCTTCAGTTAGCCCAAGGTTCTCCAGCCTCCCGAGCAACAGGGAGTGGTTTACCAGATCGAATGCCTTGGACAGGTCCATGAACACAGCACCAGTGAGCTCACCCCTGTCCATCACTCCACTGTTGTGGTTTGTGAAGCTGGCCAAGGCAGTACCAGTACAGTGATGCTTGTGAAAAGCATGTTGCTCAGGAGACCAGAGACCACTGGACTGCAAATAGTCAGTACGCTGCTGGTTTACAATTTTCTCTAGCAACTTATCCAACAGAGGTAACAGAGATATTGGCCTATAATTATTCATGTCAGTAGAACAGCCCCCTTGTAAACTGGTTTGATTATTGTATCTTTCCATGCACTAGGAAAGTGTCCTGTAATCAATGATAGATTAAAGATTTATGTTAACAGCCTGAATATATGCAAAGCTACCATTTTAAGAAACCTTGGCTCCAAACAGCAACCACCAGAGTTCTTAGAAGCAGAAATTTGATTCAGGAGCTTTAACACTTGGAACGTTTTGATCTTACGGAACTAAAATGGTGGATTTAGAGCTCTATCCATATTAGTTTGATAACTCTTTTTAATACCAATATAATCAAATTATTTGGTAAATTTTTGTTAGGTCTGTAAATTTTTTTTTAAAATTATTCACCAATTTCAAGGGGATTTTTCATTGTGTTACCATGATTATAAAAAATATCTTCAGTTTGCTTGGTTTCAGGATCTGTCAAAGATTTTATAGATTGTTAAAACCTTTGAGGATTCCCCAGCCCTTTATTTTGTTCATTTTTATGGTAATCTGATTTTTGCTGCCTGAGTTTAATCTTACGTTTGTTCCCCAACCTACTCTAATTATTCAAGTTAGATTCCCTATCTGAAGATTTATAATGTTTCCAGGCGTTATCACACCTTTTCATTAAATCAAATAAATCAGGAGCAATCTACCTGTTACTCTAATCTCTAGGCTGGCAGTACAGTCCAGAGGTTGCATACCGTGTGACTCTGAACAAGTCACTTAACTGCCCAGTGCTCCCAGGTCACCCTTGAAAACAGGCACTTATGCCTAGTGGGCCTCACCCGGTTACCAAAAGACTAAAAAAAAAACTGTACCTCTTACCCTCCGTTTAATTTTTGGAAAATATTTATCTTGAAATTCCTAAACTAAAGAGATACAGTAAAATAATTCACCACAGCATCCATCTCTGGAATTGCTTCCAGAAAAGACCAATCTATCAATTGTAACTCTCTTAATAGTCCCTCAGGAATTTCATTAGTAAATTTTCTAAAGGTTATACATCTAGCAGGTGGTTTAACTTATTTACACTTCCAGGTACAGAATATTGCTAAATGGTTACTTACTGCATCTGGAAGTGTACCAAAACTTCTAATTTTATATGAATTGTTTGTAAGTAACCAGTCCAACACTGTACGTTTACAACTAGCATTATTTAATCTAGTGTAAATACCTATAAATTGGGATAATCCTGCATTTATAATAATTGACTCTATTTCAGCATCTTCATCTGGGTTCCAATTAATATTAAAGTCCCTCATAACCAATATATTGTCACTGCGTTGCAGGAGCCCAGGTATTGACACCAATCTTTCAACCTTTGTCAACCCATTTTAGGGGGATTGTAAACTGCACAGAATTTTAGTTTATAACAACCACCCAGAGATAATTCTAAAAACAACCACTCGCTATCAGTGCATGAGCTGTAACCTGAAGTTACTTCACCTATATTCAGATGCTGTTACATAAAAACATGCGAACAAGCCAGCAGAAGAAGGCCATTTGGCCTATCAAGTCTGCTCGTATTACAGGGTCCACAGCTTGAGCTAATGTCCCTGCCCTCCCTCCCCATTCCTCCCATCCTCCCTACCCATGATTCTTATCTTCCCCCTATGCCTATCCCATCCTCTCTTAAAGCTGCTTACTGTTTTTAACAAGGTGACCATCACATTCCAAGTGTCCACCACCCTTTCTGTGAAGAAGTGCTTCCTTGCATCCCTCCTAAACCTCCCACCCTCCAGCTTAAGACTGTGCCCCCTCGTGATATGGTTGCCACTCAGCCTAAGGAGACCTTCCTTATCAACATTATTTATCCCTTTCAAGTACTTGAATGTCCCAATCATGTCCCCTCTCTCTCTCCCCTGTCTTCCAGGGAGTACATGTTCAGTGCCCTCAACCTCTCTTCATATGCCTTGCCCTGCTAACCAGCTATCATCTTTGTAGTTCTCCTCTGTACCTTCTCCAGCAGGTTAATGTATTTTTGAGGTGTGAGCACCAGTACTGAACTCCATACTCTAGATGCGGCCTTACCAGTGACCTATACAAGGACAGTATAACCTCCTCTCTCCTACTACTGATCCTCCAACCTATGCATCCCAGCATCTTGTTTGCCTTTGCTGCTGCTTTCTTGCACTGCGTGGAGTGTTTCAGGTCACTAGTGATCATCACTCCCAGGTCCTTCTCCGCCTCTGATGCAGCTACTCAGACTCCACCCTAGGTGATACTCTGTCCTGGGATTCTTGGCTCCAATATGCATAACTTTGTGTTTCTTGGCATTAAAGCCAAGCTGCCAGATCCTGGACCACCTTCCCAGCTTTTCCAGATCTTCCTGTAGGTCCTGTATCCCTTCAGTTGTGTCCACTCTCCCACAGAGCTTGGTGTCATCTGTGAATAGGCACATTTTGCCTTTAATGCCATCCCCAATGTCATTGATGAAGACGTTGAACAACACTGGACCCAGCACAGAGCTCTGTGAGACCCCACTGGTTACATCTCTGGTGCCAGATAACTCTCCCCCCACCACCACCCTTTGGGTTCTGTCCCTCAGCCAGTTTTCCACCCATCTGGCCATCTTCTCCCCAACTCCAAGATCCACCAACTTCCTGGTCAACCTTTTGTGGGGCACAGAGTCAAAGGCCTTACTGAAATCAAGATAGAGGATGTCTACTGCTTGGCCCCTGTCTACCATCTTAGTGACACAGTCAAAGAGATCAGTCAGATTTGTTTGACACAGTCTCCCCCTCATGAACCCATGCTGCCTCTCATCCTGGAGACCATGCTTCTGTAGATATGCCACCAACCTTTCCTTTAGTATGGTCTCCATAGTAAACCAAAATCCCCCCTCCCCCCTTTTTTCCCTGCCCGATCTTTTCTATAAATCTTGTATCCAATCATTACATATGAATTATCTTTACTGTGAAGTTTAAGCCAAGTTTCAGTTAGGCTAAGTATATCTGGGTCATGCTACACTATCCAGGCCTCAATCTCATGTTTTTTAGAAACTATATTCCAGGTATTAAAATGAACAAATCTTAACCCATCCGATGTCCAGATATGTTTATTAAGAGCACTAGTATGAGACATAGGACCAGGATTCATGTCAACATTCCCATATAAAAGTAAAATTAGCCAGGCCAAGAATGAAAACATTTCAGATAAAGGTTGGTAGTATCCCAGTTACAGGATGCAAATAATCCCCATATCAAATGCTGCTTTCTTCCTCAAACTACCCAAGCACTTAATATTGTCCGATATTGCTGAAACTGTTACTAGGTTAGAATGGTTAAAATCATCAGTCAGCCTTCCAGAGAAACTGGTTTTGTTCAAAACATTCAATACATGTAGTAGACAACAGTTTAATAAAACTAGGCCTAAAAATATGCAAAACAGTACTATTTTCTGACCCTTCATTTTAAAATTCTTTTAAAACAATATGATAACCGGATAAGTTACTGTCGCTATGTTAAAATATGACCCCACTCCCTGAACAACAGTTTTTACTTACATGACTCAGTACCCCAAGTTTTGCAAACAACACAGGATTTTGCTTTTTCTTCTATGGGCCACCCCCGCTCATGCTGTGTTGCAGCATGGAGATTTAAAGGTCAGCCTCCCCTCCCACTAATTGGGCTGACAGCTACAATAAAACACTTGATTATTTCATGAATCTTGAACCCCACAAGTGCTGATTTTCTTTCTATATATTCCCCTCCAACGAAGGCACTCCCGCTCAGTGATTGGCTCACCGAAGAGCCTCCTTACAACCACTGGCACTTTAAACACCTCAAGCACGCACCGAACAATCTTCCCAAAATATGATGCTGACAGAGAAACAGTTCTGTATGGAAGGCAGTTCAGTACTTAAATGTGAAAGCAGCTTACAGATCACAGTCCAGCACACATGCATTCAGCATTCAGCAGAGTTCAGGATGGAGAGCAGTTCAAATAATAAATAAAACACATCTGCGGTTAGCGTTCAGCATGCAAAAGTTGCAGCAGATGTTTTTGCTGGGAGGTGATACTGTAAGTGTCATTTTCTTTGTTAATTAATTATGGAGATTGCATGCCACTGTGATATTTTGAGAAATATTTTGTTCTATACAGTTATAGAGCTATCTAATTAATACAAACTCACACATGCCCACACAATGCAAAGCATCATGGACTGCATATGCAAATCACCACAGAATGTTATGCTGGTCCAACTTTAAGCAGAAATGCATGGTGCCGAAAGGCCTCTCACACAGTTTGCAAAGCGTGCTAACAGAAGACATAGACACATGTTTCGTCCTACCGGGACTCAACAGTATACCTCGTCTGTTTGACACCCCAGTGGAATGGACCAGTTACCCTTAAGACAGTGTGTCTTGGATATGTTGTGGTGAACCCATTAAAATAAAATTGTTTAAAGACAAGATCAGCAAACACTGAGGCGGGTTACCTTCAGCGGTAGTTGCATCAGTTGCTTATTGTACGTAAAGATGAGGATTGAGTGAATATTACAGAGTTTGAAGAGTGTTGGTCCAACTTTAAGCAGACAGTGGCACCATGCATTTCTGCTTAAAGTTGGACCAGCATAACATTCTGTGGTGATTTGCATATGCAGTCCATGATGCTTTGCATTGTGTGGGCATGTGTGAGTTTGTATTTTCTTGAAACTTGGCTTCCCAGCCAAATACCCTTTGGGGTAACCCTTGCCTCAGTGTGTGCGCACAGAGGTTCTTTGTCTTTTATCTAGTTAACCCTTGTATTACTATAGGAGCTGGTTCTATGTTTATATTCCAAATACATTAAACATAAAAAAATTGGGGGGATGGTTTATGCTTAATTGCACTAAGTTTAGCCAGCTGTTTAACCCACGTGCGATATTTGGCACCATCGGTACTACTTGCTAGGAAATAGCATAGTTGTCTTCTCTTTTTCCTCCATGCAGGAGGTAAAGAAATCTTAAACTTTCAGGATAAATATTAATGTTTTCGGCATTTACCATGCAGCTCGTGGGCTTTGTAAAACAGCCTATACATTTCTCAACTTTGAACAGCAGACTATTCTGCACTTGATTACCCCTCCCGCATATTGTATCTTAATAGCATTGGGCAGACCGTATTGTTAATATTAAGAGAAGTGGTGCCCTCGTTGATTGCTCTGATGTATGCTCTGTGTTTGATTACCTTACTGTATGTTATTATGTAAAACATTAAACATGAAGTACAAAAAAAGAAAGTGGGCCAGTTCGGGACAAGTAGGAACATCACAGTGATGCTCCCTGGGGGAGGGGGCATGCAAAGCATCTGAGTTTGTTGTATAATGCCTTAAGCCTGCTGGACTGGGATCTCCTAAGAGACTGAAGGGGCATCATATAATAGTTTGGGGAGCAGAACACTGCTTGATATAGCTAGTGTTGAATCCATTGTAAGGCTGCCACTCAGTCGATACAGTAGACCAAGTTTCTGGTGGATGGAACGGGTTACATGATCCACCTGTGACTTGAAGGTAAGTTCCTGGTCGATGTGGACCCCAAGGTACTTAAACTCACCCACTGCCTCAATCAGAGTTTGTGCGGAAGTTGTAAGAGAAAACGAGTGCTGTCTGTTAAGTCCTAGGCATTCGGGTCCAAATAGGACCGCCTTAGTCTTTTTCACATTCAGGACCATCATGTACATTGTGATGGCACAGGGTCATAACTTTACATGGTACTAGAGTGCAGCAATGTACCATGCTGTAAATTCAGCGGCTATATTGCTGCTGCAGACATACTGCCAAAACCAATTTTGGTGATAAAAATATCTCTTATTTTCTTTATCTGCGAGGAGCTCCGCACCCCTGCACCCCCCATTACAGGGGGCTGTGCCCCTGAACCCCCACATTAAAATAATCAGCCCGGGGGGTAAACTCAGGGACAGGGCGAAACACAGTGGGTTGAGAGAAATGAAGAAATGCACAATGCGGTTTCCAAAAAGACCGGGGCCAGGATTCGAGACCTGGTCTACAGACCCACAGCACCCTTCTATAGTGCCATGACTTATCCCACTGAATTACGGTGTTAGCTCGGCAGACCAACTCCCAAACCAAGGTCTTCACCTCCACAGAACCCCCTCCTCCCTCCTCCTCCCCACCCATATGCAATAGGGTACAAAACCGCTCATACACTGTATCTGTCTTGCTGGGTTCTGTACCCTATCGCTCTAGTGAACTGCATGATGTGTTCCACGCGGTATTCTTTGTACACTATATTATGCGACATCTTGACCCAGTAGGACTGTGGCCCACTTTTCAAGAGACTCAAAGTCATTGGACAGTTGGGCATTGAGGGTCTTAACATCAGGGGAGCTCCTGTAAAAGACAGCACCATCTGCATAAAGTAAGAGGTGACTGTTACCACACTTTTTACCCAGGTCATTAATTAATATAGTGAATAGCAGAAGACCAAGTATAGATCCGTGGGGTACTCTGTCTGTAACAGGCAGACGACTTGATAGGGCACCTCTCCATTTGACATTTTGCATCCTATTTGTTAAATAATGTGTGACGCATGATGGCAAGAGGGAATCAAGGCCAAGGTGATTCAACTTGCTGAAGAGTAGAGTATCACTGACCAGATCAAAGGCCTTGGTCAGGTCAATAAAGATAGCCCCAGTTAAAGCCCCATTATCCAGAGCACTGAGGGTATCAGCAGTGAATTTAACCAGAGCAGTTTTAGTGCCGTGGTTCTGTCTGAATCTATGTTGCTTGTCAGATAATAGATGGTGCAATGCAAGGTAATCTCGAAGCTGGCTGTATAACAGTCTCTCTCGTATCTTGGCAAGTGTGCAAAGCGTTAAGAGAGAGGCCAGTAGTTCCACACAATTTCTCTGAGTTCACCTTTGTGAAGCAGAACTACCACTGTCTCTTTCCACTTCCCTGGGTTTTTCCTAACAAGAAATGATCTGTTAGTCAACATAGCAACTGGGGAAGCTATGGGTGGGGCAACAGCCTTCAGAAGCCTAGGTTCCAGCTTATTGAGACCAGCAGAGCTGCTTGTTTTTAATTTTTTTTAGAACTAGCAGCTCTTGTCTACTAACTAAACAGAGGTGGAATTTGGGGGGGTTAGGAGACCAGCTCATTCGGGGCACGGGGCGGTTTGGGGGGGGCAAGTTTTGAACTTGTTCAAATCAGTGAAGTATTGGTTGAAGACACTGGCAGAAGTCTGGGGGTCACAGATTGTCTGGCCATTAGCCACGATCGGTCCATCTGAGGTGCCATTACACCCCTTTAACAAAGAGCTAAATTGAGTCAAAAATTTCTTAGGTCAGAAAGGTTGTTATCTTTGAGGCCCCTGATGTCGTCTCTTTTAGCTATTTTTGCCTGCTTCCCAATTAGCCTTAAGCCCAGATTTGTTATAAAGCCCCCAGGCCTTATCACGCCGGGTCATTATTTTTTTAGAGCAGGGGTCAGCCATTCATGGCACTTTCCTTTTACCTTAAGTTTCCTAAAAGGGGCATGTTTATTGGCAGCTGAGAGAAAGTGATTTGTGAAGTACTCTAAGGCATCGTCTACACTCGGGAGGATATAGATTGGGCACCAGCTGATCTTGGAAAGGGTAGACAGGAAGAATTCCACAACAAAGTTAGAAAAATCCCTCATGATAAAGATTCTAGGTGGAACTTTAGGACAGCAGTTCTTCCAAATGCAAAAAATAGGGGAATGGTCACTTAAGGAATCAGAAAAGATTCTGGCTGCACATATCCTGTCGGGTTTGGTTACCAGGGCCCAGTCCATTAGCGTATGATTACCTGATTTAGTGTCAAGGTGAGTAGGTACATTAATAACCTGAGTTAGATGGGCATCTAGTAAATGCGTTATAGCCCACCCCACCCCAGTGTCTAGGGGTATCGATGGTGGTAATGTCCATGGGAAGGGGCAACCGCAGCAGAAATCTCAATAGAATTACATTTTTCAGGTCCCTCAGAAGGTGGGGTTCAGCTGGACTCCTGGTGCTGAGCTGAAAGGCAACTGTTGGTTAATACCAGGAATAACCATTAATATCTGAGGCAAAAAAGTAGGTGCGGCAAACATTGGGATGCCCATTTAAAAATGAATAAAGGTTCAACTCCATGGAGCAGTAAATCACAAATCAGATGGGGAGAACACATCACCCAGGGCCAAGCTTGTCACTGCACTTTGAGAGTCCACATGGTCCCTTTACAGGTAATTCATACAGCGGGGCATGTTCGGGAGGACCCTGTCACCCAGGCAGCTTAGTTCATATCAAGATGGTTACCACAACTTCCTACGGGGCTGCTACCATTCACAGTCCTGTAGACCTGCACTCTTCCCTGAAAATCCAACACAGGCTAGCCTCTCATTTGTGGAGTCTTTGCTTCCACTTTCCCATTATCCCAGACAATACTTGGAGCGAGAAATGAGCTAGCCTTTCACCTCAGGGCTACCATTTCCTCCTCCCCAGTACTTCAGATCCACAGGCTCCCTCCTGAGCCATTGTTCCTTTCAGCTCCAGGAGGCATGTCCCCATGGATATCCAGTCAAGGCGCTCATTCTGCGTAGCACCTCCCATATCCTCGATGTTCCCCTTAGCACTCCCTCAGGCCCTGGTCACACTATGAGTCCTCAGCTCAGGCTCTTGCTGGTCCCATGGGGTGCAGATCTTTTTATCTCTCATCCCCATAACCAGGGAGCCCCAACCAACAGCCACTGCCACATCACACCATATCAAAAGCAGGGCTACTTCAACTCCACATCCCTGAGAGAAAACTGCCACCGGCACACTACCTGAGCCTCCTTCACTGTGCCAAAAAAACCCTTAAAAACCTAAACCCACCCCCAGGGCACTTCCATGCTACCAACAGTTTCCTGGGGTGGTAGAAACCATTAACTCCTTAGGGCCTGGGTCAAACTGACCCAACCACTTGTCCCTACGATGCACATCCCAGTGCACTTTAAGTGAAGCCCCTAACTGGGGGGTACAACTCTCCCCCAGTTGAATGCTTGCTGCCCTCAGCAAGCTCTGGAGCACCACCAGTCATGCCCCATAGGGCCCAGGCAGGCATGGTATGTGCACTCCCCCCTGCCAAACCCTGAGACAGCTTGATGCTGCTCACCACGAAGGTGGTACTAATAAAACATTACCGAGGAGTCTCAGTTCCAGCTTGGCTTCTCACACACCTGAGCAATATTTCCTGGCCACCCACCACCTGAGTCCTTCGGATGGATTGCCTACAGCCTAGGGTGGCGTCCCAAGCCTAAACACTTGATAAAAACTAGAATACTGCTGCCCAAATTGCTGCCACCTGCCCAACAGGGACTCCTTCGATTATATCCCCCCCCATTCATTAACAAAACCCAATAGCTGTCATTCTAACAGAACTAACCCTCCGGGGTGGATACATCAAGGTACTCAAGGTTCTAAACATGTAACTTACTGCAGCACTAACACAATTACCCTCAACCCTCCCTACTTCATGACTCCCCTTCATTCCCAGACATAAAGTGTCAAATAAAGCTCATCCCTCCCCTGTGCTGCGGTTGCTTCCCCTTGCTCCTCTCCTCCCACTCTATCCCACTCAACAACTAACCCTCCTTGCCCAGTCAATCCTCCCTAATCTCCACATCCACCTGGCAAATAAGTTATTCTGTATATATTGTAAACTAGACATTGTTTTGTTGCCTCATCTTGTCTTACATAATATTTATTGTATTATGTGCCTTGTCTGTTTTTACCTTCATGTGATTGAACTGTAAGCTATTGTTATTGTCCTCCTGTAACCCCTTCCCACGAGTCGTACCTGGAATCGATCATTGGCTCAGTGTGCCTTTCCTGGTTATCAACTTTAAATAAATAAATAATAAATAATACAATTACTAGCAATATTACTGTAACAATTAACAGTCATAAATATGAACATAGTCTGATAATTTGTAACAAGGCAGTAATCAAGTAGCAGGCTGTTTTAGACAGTCCCCAAAGTCTGTGGTTCAGATTATAACAAAAAGTTACAAAAAGGGTTAACCTCACCCACTGTTAAATGTCCTCCAGGAGCAGGAGGTGTCTGTTATCACAGCATCTCAGAGCACTGCATAGTAATGGCTCACTACCTGTTGAACTAGTAGTGGGGGTGGAGCGTTGTGCAAGGCCGACCATATGAATCAGCTGCCCCCATACTATACTTTGTATGAGCACCATCACTGTCCTGTAGCAGGGCATAGTTCTTAAATATTGTGAGTCCTTCATAGGCACTGCAGGCACAGATGGTTTTGGCAATCTCACCTATGGGCACAGACCATGGGGCTGGAACAGTCTCTGCCAATTCGGCCCCGGGTCCCCTCACTCTTTGATTCAACTGGCCAAAAATCCTCTGGGGTCAGTAACTTGGACTGGGGCTCTGATTCCAGAACTTAATGGCTACTACCTTGACCACTGCTTGATGCTTTGCTGGACCCAAGGCTCTCCCAGGGGGTGAACTTTCGCTTGCCTCCCAACTCAGTAGACTCAGGGTTTCCAGTGAGGTCCATATGAGCAGCGAAGTCCTTCCATCCTCCCAAACCGGTGCCCTCTGACATCAGGGAGATGGTGAACTGACTGGGTCCAAAACTAGATGAGCTGGTACCTTGGCATATGGCACATACAGGGAGCAGTTCCACTCCAGCGCTGCATGCACAGTCGATTTTCCCACTAGCTCCCACATCCATCTGAACATCTCCAAGGGTACAGTGACATTGAAGGCCGATGCTGCTTGTGCCATTTTGTCTCAAAACAAACTCACATAGTCCAAAAGGCAAACCAAGATAACAGGAGTCCAACCAACTGCAATCACCTCCTTGCACGGTGGTCCACTGTTCAAAACACAAGCACGAGGCAACAGAAAATTCTGGACTCTGCCCCACCTAGGTTAGTCAGTCCAATCCACAAGGCTTGCCCCAGCCCATTTTCATAGCTCTCACATGTGCCAGGTATGAGATCCCATCTAGCAGACCCCCAGGCACCCAAAGTCCACCAAAAGGCATGAATTTTCTCCGTTCACAGTGCCATGTTGATTGTGTTTTATTCACTACAAAACATCCAAATTTCAGAAAACATTGCCCAGTGCCTTCTTGGGACCACAATACAACAGACACCCCAAAACACAATCCGGACAAGCCCCCACATGTAGCCCACCCCTCCCCAGTGTCCACAGGTATGGATAGAGGTACTGTCCATAAGGAGGGGCGGCCACAGCAGAAACCACAAAAGAATGACTTATGTTTTCCACGTCCCTCAGCAGGTGGGGTTCAGCTGGACTCCTGGTGCTGGACTGAAAGGCAACTGTGGGTTAATACTAGGAACAACCATTAATAACTGAGGCAACAAAGAAGGTGTGGCAAACATTGGGATTCCTATGTAATAACTAATAAAAGTTCAACTCCATGGAGCAGTAAATCACAGATCAGAGGGGGGAGAACACATCTCACTGGACTGAGCTGGTCACTGCACTTCAAGAGTCCGCATTGTCCCTTTATAGGTAATTCATACAGTGGGGCATGTTTGGGATGACCCCATCACCCAGGCAGTTCAGTTCATAGCAAGGCAGTTACCACAGTTTCCTACGGGACTACTACCGTTCACAGTCCTGTAGACCTGCTCTCTTCCCTGAAAGTCCAACACAGGTTGGCCTCTCATTTGTAGAGTCTCTGCTTCCTCTTCCCCATTATCCCAGATGATACTTGGAGTGAGAAATAAACTGGCCTTTTACCTCAGGGCTACCATTCCCCTCCTCCCCAGTATTCCAGAGCCACTGTCTCTCTCCTTGCTGACTGTCCCTGTGAGCTCCAGGTGGCACAACCCCATGGATATCCAGCCGAGGCACTCACTCTGCATAACAACTCCCATATCCTCGATGCTCCCTTTAGCTCTCCCTCAGGTCCCGGTCACACTCTGCCTCCTGAACTCAGGCTCTTTCTGCACCTGTGGGGAACAGATCTTTCTCTGTCTCATCCCCATAACTGGGGAGCTCCAACAATGGCCACTGCCATGCAAAAAAGCAGGGCTACTTCAGCTCCACATCCCCGAGAGAACACTGCCACCGGTGCACTACCTGAACCTCCTCCACCATGCAAAAAAAAAACCCTTAAAATCTTATCCCACTCCCAGGGCACTTTCATGCTACCAGCAGTTTCCAAGGGTGGTGAAAAAACTATTAACCCCTTAGGGACTTGGTCGAACTGACCCAACCACTTGTCCCCACAATGCACATCCCAGTGCAATATAAGTGACATCTCAAACCCTAGGGGTGTTACAGGATTTATATGCACCTTCAGCCTAGCTTCTGTTTTGAAGGATCAGTCAAGACTGAAATCACCTAGGATAATTACTTCTCTGAGATCATGGTCAGCTAGAAACTTTGTGAGTTCATCTGGAGCTGCAGCAGCAGCTTGTGGTGGGTTGTATATGCAGCCTACAAAAAGTGGTTTAGTGTTCCCAAGGGTAAATTTAATAAACAGGGCTTCACTATCAGTACTGTCCAATGGGGGGAGAGTAGCCATGAAGATGCAGAGAGCAGCTTTAGCAGAAATTAAAGACCCCCCCCCCCCTTTTTTTTGCCCTCTCTATCTTTCCTGAAGCTAAAGAAGCCAGGGAGCGCTATCTCATGTGCCGGGACCTAGGGTTTGAGCCAGGACTCAGATATAGCTAGTAGATCAGTCTTGTAGAGGTCAACCCAATTTATTAGTTCATGGTCAGCCCACTGGTACAGCAGTAGGGCTTCCGTCTGTGATGCCGACCTCCTGGGTTCAGAAACAGACCCAACAGTCGAAGGGCCAGCCGGGGGAGAAGAACTGAACATCCAAGGGACTGATCTTCCTCTCCAGGGGGAGGAGGACTGAGTGTCCGGTGCATGACTGACCTCTAGCAGGGGCAGGGAGGGAGTAGCTGCCAGCGCCAGCACCTGCAGTGTTTCTGGAGGTGGGACAGACATTGGTGCATGCACCCTTGATGTATTTGCATGTCCTGCCTCCTGGGGTGGAAAGGCAAAAAACTGGGTCTGAGTGGGATGCCACCCACCTCTCACCATAGGTTCCACACCACTACCCGTGGTACCACCAGAGGTGAATCCTGGCATCCAATGGGAGGGTGAGCCCCCTCTCACTGGCTCCGCCCTTGGGTGCAAGCCAGGGTGTAATCTCAGGATGGAAGCATCTGGAGGCCATATACCGGCATATGGGACTCCTTCCTGCGGCCCCACTCTGGGGGCTAAGGCAGAGCATATCTCCGGTCGGTCAGTCTGCGGAGGTGGGTGACAGAAATGGGTGCAGGGCTGGGATGATGGTGGACAGTTCTTGAGGGTGGCAAAAGGACAGCAAATTAAAAAACAAAACAACTTTTGTAGTTCATGTATTTTAGGTTTGAGGCTATTTACATTCATGTGAATCATCTTTAGACCCCTTGTGCAGGCCAAGATAAGTTGGGGGGGGGACTCTATAATTTTCAGGGAAAGGTCCAGGATTATGCTCTATATCACCAGATAACATTAGTATTAGTCTACACAGTAGCCTAAGAACATGGGATATTTTCCAAGGGAAGCATTTTCCTAAGGAAATGTTAGGTGAAGAGAAGATTAGGTAACAATTCCCCTTTTGGGACAGACCTTGCAATAAAAGTAGGAATGAGTCTGACCTTGTCGGAGTAGCAGGTAAATGCAGGGGAGGGTTTGTGTTAGTAGAGCCACAGGGGGACTAATAGTGTGGAGCATCTGTTCAACCCATAGTGAAAGAAGGATGTAAAGAAGGGCTAGAGCCAGGCCCTTGAGGGCCACGGTAAGGATTTAGGGTAGGTATGAGTGAGGCAGGCAGAGTGCACCTAGGTACAGGTATTGTAGCCTGTTAGCATAGGTAGGAAGTACGGGAGGGGTGTTTAGAAGAGGTAAATATTAAGTTAGAGAAGGACTCCTTGATGTAAACCAATGTGCCCTAGAGTTACATACTGTGAACTGAATATTCACCCAACCCAAATAGGGTGGACCAAGAGGCCAAAGTTAAACTAATGAGTACATAAGAAGGTATCTGGCATGGGAATAAAGCATTTTCACCACTGCAGTGGCTCCGTAGAGGCTCATATTCCTAAGGCAAAACAGTATATGAGTTGTATGTAACACAGCCATAGACTCAAGCCATACAAAAATAAGAGTACTGGACTTTAGGAAGACTGACTTTGGGAAAATGAGAGAATGCCTCAGAAAAGCAATAGCAAACAGGCAAGAAGGAGGGGTGGAGGAACAATGGGGAATAATCAAAACAGCCATCGCAGAGGCAACAAGCCTTTGTGTGACGCAAATCAACAAAACAAAATGAAGGAAAAAAACCCTATGGTTCTCAAAAGAGATGACAGGGATGGTTAAGGAGAAAAGAATAGTATTCAAGAAATATAAGGAAACACAGAAGGAGAAGGACAGAGAACTTAATCAGTCAAAGCAGAAGGAGGCAGGGAAGGCAGTCAGAATAGCAAAGGTACAAACTGAGGAAAAGATAGCCAACTCTGTTAATGTGGGGGATAAAACCTTTTATAGGTACATTAGGGAACAAAGAAAGACCAAGGGAGGGATACAGAGACTTAATAAAAGGGAGGGAATGTGGGCAGAGGGTGACAGTGAACAAGCAGTGATACTGAATGAATATTTCTGCTCAATATTTACAATGGAAGAGGAGGGTAGGTACCAAAACCAAACAAGAGAGAAACTCTGAATAGGGTGGTCGATACCAGTCCATTCACAGAAGAAAGGGTTTTGAAAGAACTCTTGAAACTGAGGGTGGACAAAGCAATGTGGCCTGATGGGATTCACCCAAGAATTCTAAAAGATCTAAGGGTAGAACTAGTAACACCACAGACTATTCTCTTTAACAAATCATGGCAGGATGGAGAGTGGTACCTGAGGACTGGAGGAGGGCAAATGCGATTCCTCTTCACAAAAGTGGGAAAAGGGCAGAGGCAGAAAACTACAGACCAGTTAGTTTGACTTCAGTGGTAGGGAAAATGATGGAATCACTTCTGAAGGAAAGAACTGTTGAGTATCTAGAGGCCAGTGGGGCACAGGACCCAAGGCAGCATGGTTTCACAGCAGGAAGGTCATGTCAGATGAACCTAATAGATTTTTTTTTGACTGGGTGACCAAAGTAGTAGACCAGGGAGGGGCTGTGGATATGGCCTACCTAGATTTTAGCAAGGCATTTGACACAGTCTCACAGAAAAGATTAATATACAAGTTAGCCAGCCTTGGAGTGGGTCCCAAGGTGGTAGCCTGGATAAAAAACTGGCTGGAGAACAGGACGCAATGGGTAATAGTAAACGGAGTCCTCAATGAAGAAAGGAGGGTAACTAGCAGGGTACCCCAGGGTTCGGTACTGGGACCGGTCCTCTTTAATGTCTTTATAAGTGACACGGGAGAGCACCTGGAAGGAAAGGTATGTCCCTTAGCAGATGACACAAAGATCTACAACAGAGTTGATACACAAGGTGGGGTGGAAAGAACGAAAAGGGAATTGGCAAGGTTGGAGGAATGGTCAAATACGTGGCAGCTCAGATTCAATGCAAAGAAGTACAAGGTAATGCATCTGGGAAACAAAAACCCAGGGGAAGAGTACACAATGGGGGGTGAGTTAATAATTACAAAAACCGAAAAAGACCTAGGAGTAAATATATCAGATGACCTAAAGGTGGGAAAGCAATGTGAGAAGGCAGTAAAGAGGGCTGGGGGGATACTGGGATGCATAGGGAGAGGCATCAACAGTAGAAAACAGGAAGTTGTTATCCCTCTGTACAGACAGTGAGACCCCATCTGGAGTACTGCGTGCAATTCTGGAGACTCCAACTCCGCAAAGACATAGACAGAGTGGAGGCTGTTCAGAGTAGGGCAACCAAAATGGTGCAGGGGAAGACATACGAGGAGAGACTGAGGCAGCTTAATATGTATACCCATGAGGGAAGGAGGGAGAGGGGGGACATGATAGAAACTTTCAAGTATCTCAAGGGAATTAACAAAGTACAAGAGGGTAGTATCCTTCAGAAGACGAGATGTGCAAGAACAAGGGGGCACAATTTGAAGATGGGGGGAAGGCTCAGAGGTAGTGTTAGAAAGTATTTTTTCACAGAGAGAGTTGTGAATGCATGGAACAGCCTTCCTAAGGAGGTTGTGGAGTCAGGAACAGAGGGAGAATTCAAGAATGCATGGGACAGGCATAAGGCAATTCTAGTGGGGGTAGGAGGAAGTAAGCTGTTGATTAACTAGAATCTGCAGCTTTTCCATCAGGTAGGGAAATTGGCAGACTAGGTGGGCCAAGCCGTCCTTATCTGCCGTCAAATTCTATGTTTCTATGTTCTATGTATGGATGAAGTCTGTTGTTTCTATCTGTACCTGTCCTGATGTTGTCTGTTTGTGTAAATTTTGACTTTGAATAAAAATTAATTATAAAAAAAAGGTTGGCAGTCTTTTACCTGTCCTCTTCTAATACCCTGCCCTCCACTGATAGCCTAATGATTCCCACTCCTGTCTTTCTTTTTTCCCTAATAAATCAGAAGAAATGTTTTTCTTCACCCTTGATCCCTTCTGCAATACGCAGCTCTGTGTGTGCTTTTGCCTCCCTAACCTCCCTCTTAGCCTCCTTATTTTTAGTACATATTCACCACATTTTTGTCCCCCTGCTTTTCTTTGTACAGGTAAATGTTTTTTTCTTAGCTCCTATAAGTTCCCTGCCTTTTGTCGAGAACTATAATGGTCTCCTGAACTTGTTCTTTCTAGTTGCCATTCTCATGCATAACTTAGGTGCCTCAAAAATGGCCGCATCATTACCGTCTATCCTTCTTCCACCCAATCTAAATTGTCCAACTCCCCCAACTAACTTTTCCCTAACCAGTTCCCTCAACTTGCTGAAGTCCGCCCTCCTAAAATCAAGGACTTCAGTTTTTGATTGGGGCTTTCCAGTTCCAAGGGCTGGCTAGAACCAAATGGAGTTAAGGTCACTGTTCCCTAGTGGGTCCCCTACTCTCACCGATCCTACTGCCTCTGAATTGGTAAGCACCACATCGAGATTCGAGAATGGCGGTCCGTTCAACGGGCTCCTTAACTAGCTGTACCGGGAGACAGTCCAGGAGTGACTCTAACAAGGAATGACATCTGGCGCTCCCAGGCCACTGGAGCATCCCAATTGATCTCCAGCAGGTTCAGATCTCCCACTACCAATACTTTCTACGTTACCTTCCCTTCAAGTTCTTCCATGAGCTCTCTGTCCTTTTCCTTCCCTTACCCCTGAGCATAGTTTCTTGCCCAAGGATGCCATGAATTGCAGTCACAGCAACTCTGACTCCCTACTATTACCCCTGATGCACCCATCCTCCACCACTTCAATGCCATCCCTGACATAGAGGGCTACTCCTCCCCCTCTACCTTTTCCTCTACCCTTCCTGAATAGGGAGTACCCTGGAGCTGTCAGGTCCCAGTCGTTGTTTTCTGCAGCCCATGTTTCTGTGATGGCCGCAAAGTCTGCCTCAGTGTCTACCATAAGTGCCTGCAATTCGCTGATTTTAATTACCCAGGCTGCTGGCATCAAGGCATACCTCCTTTCATCTGACCCTTGAACCCACTTTGTTATTCTCCTGTCTATGACCCTTGTGTGTCCCATGTTTTCTTAGCCTAATTTTGTCTTAGTGTTTGCACTCTTTGCCCCCCCCCATTCCCCTTCACCTGGCCCAAATTGTATCTCATCCCTCTTTATACCAACTGAGCTGCTACTAGCCCACAGATGTGGAGGAGTACTACCTAGGATCCCATCCATCTCACCATGCTTCCACTAGCCTCAGTCTCCCTAGCAGTCAGTTTAAACATGCAATGTAGATGACAAACTTCTGCCCCAGCACACTAGCCCCTTCTCTTGTCAGGTGGAGTCCATTACCCTTGAAGAGCCTCCTATCCCAGAAGTCCCCCCAGTCTCTCACAAAGTGGTACCCCTTTTCCTGACACCATCCCTTAAGTCACCAATTAAACTCCAGGCTGTGGGCCGCCAACCTGTCCCCAGTATGCTAAAGCTCCACTTCACTATTTCCACAGACTATGTCATCAGATCATTGGTGCCCAAATGTACCAGCACCCTCAGCCCCCCCCCACCACCACCACTCCTTCTCTGCCATCCTCCCTATCCTGCCTAAATCCCAGATGGCTGATGCACCAGGAAGGCACCAGACCCCCTTCCATCAGTCTCTCCACACCCCTAATCATTAAGTCCTCAGCCACCAAGACTCTCTTGTTAGACTTGCTCTTGCTCATCCCCTTGGGTGCCTCTCACCACCAGCTGACTCAGAGTCCCGCCTAGCAGAGCCAGGTACCTGAGCCTCCTCTAGGGATGCACACCTGTTTGCCACTGGATGGTGTATAGCTGGACAACCTCTTTGTGGCTAATCCTGCCTCCCACCACCCCACCACTCTCCAACCCCCTGGGACAGTGGGCCTCTGGGGAAGTGGAGGGGGTGGGGATGATATCCAGGTGAGCTGAAGATGCAGCTGAGATATTTCTACCCTTTCCGCCACTAGCTAAGCATGGAGCTCCGCCACAGTCCCACTGATGGGGCAGTGCTATCTCCTCCAAAGCATATCCCTATAGAAAAGCACCAGCTGTCACAACTGTGTCCCCTCTGCTCCTAATACCATACCTTAGGCAACACTTTAGTAGTGAACAGATGCCTTATTGAACTTGTAGTGCTCATCCAGTTAGGGTGTAGCAATAAGCTACAAATTTAGCATAGATTAGCAAATTAAACCAGAAGTATCTGTATTATCAGTAAGTAGCACAACAAAACAGATTATTAATTTAATTAATCATGCCCACCCAGCTAAGATGAAGCCAGTAAGCATCAGCCTGTGGCTGGGTTTTTAAAATGGAATTGAGCAGTTGTAATAGTAGTGCATAAATAAAAAGTGAACATAAATAAAAACATAGATGTTTATGGACAGAAAAAGATTTGGCAGTATGTCCAATCTGCCCGGTTCCCACCTAGGTCCTTGCTAGCCTAGCACTGATCTGGCTTTAAGTGGATCATCATGTCTCTGTTCTGCTTGGACTAATCGCCTCCCCCATTACCCCCACCCCACCACATCATCCTTACCAGTCCCATTTGTCTATGCCATATCCTCTTGAAACCTGTGACCAAATTAACATTGACCAGCTCATCAGGCAGACAGCTCCACGTTTCCAACACCCTCTCCATAAGGAAATATTTCCTCACATCCTCCTTAATTTCTCCCTTGCCAGATTAGAGTTGTGGCCCTTTGTGATGTTCACCCTGTTTATAACCCTCAGGTACTTCAAGGTTTCAATCAGTCATGCCCCCTTCTCTCTCTTTCTCTCTCTCTCTCTCTCTCTCCCCCCCCCATTCTCTTCTCTCCTCTCCCTCCCTTTTCTCCTTACCTCCCTCTCTCCCGCACTCTCCTTCTCTCTTTCCTCTCTCCCTCCTCTACCTCCCTCCTCCTCTCACTCTCCTCCCTCTCTCTTCCTCCCTCCCTTTCCTCCCTCCTCCCCTCTCTCCTCCTCCCTTCTCTCTCTCTCTCTCTCTCTCTCCCCTCCTTTCCTCCCTCCTCCTCCCTCTCTTTCTCCCTGTAACCCCCACCCAGGTATGCCGTTTCCATCTTGACAGCACTACCTGGTGGGTTGGGTTCGGGGAGAAATATGTCACTCGGCACATTGGCTAGGTTTGGCTACTCTGCACAGGGGCACCGAAGTAACTCTGGACAAAGGAAGCAATAACTGCAATGTCCAATACCAGAAGTAGGATTCTAAAGTGTGGCTTTTATTCACATCCAAAAGAATAACAAAGCATAGATGGACCCCCACGGGGCTACACTCCTGGTAATGCAGATTTATGGAGATCAGAACACATCCACTTTCACTTTAGCCATCAGGCTTTGAAACACACTGGGCACACAGCCCGAACTTGTACTCTGCTCTGGGTTTTCCCTGGCTCGGCTCCCATGCCAGCCACTTGGATTACCTTCCTTCCATGGCTCTGCTATCATGTCAGCCCTTTGGACACTTTCCATATGGCATGGAAACATTTACTGGTGGCTCCCTAAACCACCTATAAGCACTTCTGGCTCCGTATGGGAATCTTCCTCATCAATCTCACATCTGGGTACTTTCCTCAGGCACTGGCCAAGTAACTGAGAGAAAGCAACAAGTGTCCCAAAGCAAACCCATAGAGGTGAAATTGGTTACTACTGATGGGGGTTCTCCCACCTCTCACTCCCATAATTCATACCCGGCCATTTCTCTGGACTGTAACACCTCATCCTTGAAAACACTTTGTTGTGTAGATTCTCTTTAAATGTATTCACATTAAATCTATTGTCTTTACATCCCATTTGTGCTGAACTTGAGCATACTTGAAAAGTGGCTGTGTCCATTACTCTAGACCCCCCCCCAACAGAGTCAAGCAGACCAATCCCCACATCTTCCAAACTGTACTTGGCTGTCTTTTCCTGACCCCACAGTAACAGTCACTTTAATTTCATCTTGTTTCAGGTGAAAACACATTGGCCATTTAGCAGATCGAATCACCCTTGTTGCAGGTGCCCCACAGTGCTGCTTTCTTCAAAGAAATCTCATTTTAGAACTTCTGGTGCCTCAGCACAAACCTAACTCAGGCAGCTTCTTTTTCCCTAGCCGGACCAGGGGAGTTGCCCCTAGAAGCAGGCTGGTTCCTTCCCCCAACCCCCGCAGGGATGGGGCCCTGAACCACTGAAAGCAGTCTCTACCACTTCACTGGGCTCTTCTTGTGTTCCTCTTCAGGTGAGAACACACACCTCTACAAAAAAATAGCTCTTTGACAGAGCTTAGGACTCTGAGGGCCTGCTTACAGCAGAGCACCTCCTTCCTCTACTACGAACTGCAACAGATTCTACTGAACTAACTTCAAATTCCCCAGCATTCTACTCTAACCTCCAACTGTAACATTCCAGTGTGGTTTATGCAGCTGTGACAGTTCTAAAATGATGTCATCCCTCAGTCTCAGCTGAGACTGAGAACAGAGTGTGACAGTGTGAAATCCATTGGAGATTCAAAAGCTGCCTTCCCTGCCTACCACTAGGTCTAACTGGGATTCTTGTAACCCTGGGTAACAGAGGGGTTACCTCCCCTTCTCTCTTCCTTCTCTTCCCCCTCCCTCTCTCGCATTCCTTTTCTCCTTACCTCCCTCCCTCTTCCTTCCTCCTCCTCCCCTCCCTCACTCTCTCCTTCCTCTCTCCCTCCCTCTTTCCCTCCTGTTCCCCTTGCTCCTCTCTCCTCTCCCCTTCTCTCTCCTTTCTCTTCCTCCCCTCTCCCTCCCTTTCTCATAACCTCCCTCTCCTCCCACCCACTCTCTCCTTCCCTCTCTCCCTCTACCTCCCCTTCTCTCCTTCCTTTCTCCCTCTCTCCTCCTTTCTCCTCCTTCCCTACTTCTCCTCCTCCTCCCTCTCCCTTCTCTGCCTCCCTGTCTCCCTCCCTCCCCTCTCCCTTCCTTCTGTCTCCCTCTCCTCCTTCCTTTCTCCTTCTTTTCTCCCTCCCTCCTTCTCTCTCTCTCTCTCTCCTCACCCTCCCTTTTCCTTCTTCCTGCACCATCTCTCTCCATCCTTCACTCCTTCCCTTCCTGAATGTCCCTTTTTCCATCTTGACCTCTAATGGTAGGGCTACCGGTAGGACCTCTACCGATAGGGCTACCAAACATTACCTATTAACAATGGCTCCTTTGGCTGCACTCACAAGATATCTGTCTAATTCTCTACTTCACTGTAAATATTAAACCTGTTACTCCCTCCCTCTATCAGTAAACGTATTATTCTCTTGAAAACTGTAAAATATAGCTCTTGGTAACGTATTCAATGCAATGAATAGATGATCTTGATTCTGCAATACTGTATAACTGAAAAAACTGTAACCTTTAGCTGCCATTCTATGTCTACATGTATTAAGTGTTTGTATTTGTTTTTTCTGACGTGGAGCCTTTGTAAATGAGTCCCTGACTCAAAGGTTGTAATCCTAAAGTCTGTTAAATAAATAAATAAATAATGGGTACATATTGAAGTCAGTCAGTCATTCCTGATAAGTCCTCTCCTGCTGACCATGACTCATGTGTGTCATCCACCTTTGAACAGACTCTAGGCAACCCTTGCCCTTTCTGAGGTGAAGGCTCCAGGATTGTGCACAGTACCCCAGGTGTGTCCCCATCAAGGACCTGTACAGGAGTAGAATCACGTCCTTCTGTCTGCTTGATAACCCCTCTACCAATGCATCCAAGCATCCTGCTAGCTGTCCTATATGCCATGTTACAGTGAGCTCAGCGCCTGAGGCTGTCACTAATTATAATACCTAGATACTTCTCCTATGTGGTCTGCTCCAGTCATAATCCCCCATTCAGTATTCAGTGCTTGGATTTCCCCTTCCCCAAGTGCGTAACCTTGCACTTTGTCCATCTATGGCAGTGAAGGGATCAAGTAAAAAAGACAAACTGAACCAGCAGGAGGACTTTGTGCACGGGTCTGAAGATTAGGAAGCCGAAGTACCTTATTTTGTTTGTTATTTAGTGTACTTCATCTCCTACTGTCAGCCGGTCCCCATTGGTCCTGTCCCCATCATCCAGCCCCAACACCTACCTTCTCCAGAACCTTCCTCTATTCCTGGAATGCACCCTGGATTTCCCCCAGGGTGGGGCCATTGGGGGGTGGCTACCTCTGGATGGATACTCTGTCAGTGATCTGAGAGAGAGTGCCACAGTCGGAGGTGAGGGATGGACATCCTCTTGCTGTAGCTGGTGTTTTTCTTTTTCCCCTTCCACTGCAATGCCAAGGAAGCTTCATGATGCATATGCATGCTGTCCAAGCATTTCATGTCAGAGCATGGCAGCGTCCCCCCTTCAGCTAATCAGTCCTGATGCAAAGTCACCTGTGGTCACCCAGGGGGTGGTAGGGCAGTGGAGACGAAGCACCCACCCTCCCCAAGGTGGAGAGCATCCAGAGGAATGCTTGTCTCACCTCCCCTGGCCGGTACTCCAATGGCTCGGCTTGTTCCCAAACCTAGGAGATCTGAATCGCAAGAGGTAGCACTAGTGCTGTATTTGCAGGCCTGTTGTTCAGTACCTGTTAAAGCTGGGCCTGTATACAGTAACACAATGACAAAACATCAGGCTTACTGATCTTAGATGCTTTAGGCTTCCACTGCACTTCATTTGGAACTTGCACAATTATGTTGTTTGGCATTGCAAAGTTTCAGAACACTCTGGAAACTCCTTCCTATAAACATTTGATGTTTGAGCTAATGTTCCCTTAAGGTGCACTGAAAGCTAATTTACTATCAATTGTACTGGGCTGTGTTGGTTTCTCAGCAGTCACTTTCATGAAACTCTTTAAAAACTGTATCTATGGGGGCACTGTACAGCAGGCAAGATTTATTATATATTTTTATTGTAAGCCCGCTCTGTAAAGAGGGGCTTATGTTGCCATTTAGGTATCCCTTTCCCCCTCACCCCCCGCAAAACTAGGGGATAGGTTAGTGCTTTGAGGGATATTGACTGCTGGACACCTCAAGGTGGCAGCAGAGAGTAGTTTTAAGGACAAGGGGACAGACAAGAAGTATCGGGGCCTTCCCAGCCCAGGCATTAGGCCTGGGGCTGGAAGGGGGAGGCTGGAAGTGTTGAGTTAGAAGCAGACTAGGTGGGCAAGTAAGGGAGCTCGGCAGTCCAGCAGGGTCAGTGGGAAACCCCCCCAAGAAAAGTACAGTCAGGTCGGCTTTTTCAAGCGTCATGGTCAACAAGGAGTTGGGGGAATGGAGCTCTGTGGGGGACATGTAGCCGGGTCCTACTTCACTGGGGCAGGGATAGTAGGTGGCTTTGTAGGCCAGGAAAGTGCAGGAGTCCTTAGAGACATAGAAACATAGAACTTGATGGCAGATAAGGACCGTTTGGCCCACCTAGTCTGCCCATTTCCCTACCTAATGGATAAGCTGAAGATCCTAGTTAACTAACAGCCTACTTCCTCCTACCCCCCACTAGAATTGCCTTATCTCTGTCCCATGCATTCTTGAATTCCCCCACTGTTTTTGACTATGACCTCCTCAAGAAGGCCATTACATGCATCTACAACCCTCTCTGTGAAGAAATACTTCCTCACATTACCTCTGAGCTGTCCCTCCTCTATCTTCAAATTGTGCCCCTTTGTTCTTCCACATCTCTTTCTCTGAAAGATGCTACCCTCTTGGACTTTGTTGATTCTCTTGAGGTATTTGAAAGTTTCTATCATGTTCTCCCTCTCCCTCTTTCCTCGAGGCTGTACATCTTAAGCTCTTTTAGTCTTTCTTCCTATGTCTTCTAGTGTAGACCCTGCACCATTTTGGTTGCCCTCCTCTGGATAGCCTCCACCCTGTCTATGTCTTTGCGGAGAAGGGGTCTCCAGAACTGTACACTGTACTCCAGATGTGGTTTTACCAACTGTCTGTACAGAGGGCCAACAACTTCCTGTTTTCTACTGATGATGCCTCTCCCTATGCATCCCAGTATCCCCCAGCCCTCCTTGCTGCCTTCTCACTTTGTTGGCCCACCTTTAGTTCATCTGATATGACTACCCCCAATTCCCTTTCCATTTTTGTTGTTGTCAGTATCTCACCCCCCCCAACTGTGTACTCTTCCCCTAGGGTTTTTGTTTCCCAGGTGCATTACTTTGCACTTCTTTGCAGGTGTACCCCAGCTCACTAGGGCTGGGAGGGCAGTGGCAGGGCCCCTTCCAGGAGGGGAGCTAGTGGCTGTGGCTCCCCTCGTACCTGGTGTGGCAGGGCGGCCTGGATTTGTAGAGGGAGCCAGGGGCCCTTCACCCATTTGGGCCTTGTTTGGAGGGGCAGGCCTGGGGCACTGGTACATTGAGGTCCAGGCGGGTCACAGGCCGTTTGGCAGACCTTGGAGGGCAGCCCTCGTGCTGGAGCCTACTCAGGCCCAGGCAGTGTAAAAGGGGATGTGGACCTGGCAGGGACCCCCGAGGAAGATGACCAGTGGAACCTGGAGTGATTGTGTCCACCAGTGAGAAGGCAGATGCTGAGGCAGAGCCAAGAGGTGGTGGCAGGTGTTGTATTAGCACCTGGTACAGTGCCAACTGTTGGAGAAGGGTCAGGGGCCTGAGTCATCAGTAAAATTCCTGGAAGCTCTGTGGCTCGGGCTTGCACCCAGAGGTCCAGGTGAGGGAGGCAGCTCGGTTTCCCGCTCCAGAGTTTGGGGGCCAACCAGTGCCAGTGAGAAAGTGAGCGACCTGAGTAAGAACAAAGTGTTGGCTTACAAGATCCAAAGAAGCCAGGAGATTGCAGGGATCTGAGTAAAAGTAGATCTTGGATAAAGCATGAGAGAGAGAGAGAGAGAGAGAAAAATCCTTGCTTGAGACTGTCTTCTATCCATCATTTCTGCTGCCTTAGAATGTCCAGCCAATGTTTGTAAAAAGTTAATTAGCCCCATGGTGCTGCTTATCTATTTAAAATGAAGTATGTGACCCCTGTTTTGCTGGAAATCATTTGTAGTACAGGTGCAGAATAAAAGTCAGTTTGTGGAGGAAATAGTGGTTATGTGCCTTATTTAAACTGAGAGGGGGACGCAAATGAAATGAAACCCTTCTTTCTCTCTTTATGTTTCAGTTTGATTAATTTTTCATGAGTTGCATTCCAGTTGCAATATTCATCCCGCCTGGGGTGAGACTGTTAGGGGCACCTGAGACAGCAGAGATACGGCGTGGCGTTCCTGGTCCAGTGTGCAGCCTTCAGGGAGAAGAAAATCAAACACTGAGGGAGAAGGTAGAGTACACGAGTACTGAAGACACCTGAGAGGTCGGATATTATTTCCCTGTCTTAATTTGGAAGTGCATCTATCTTGATGTAAGCGCTTGAGGGTCCTCCTTCTCTATTGCCCAGGAACATCTGTGAAAGAAAATTATGCCCCTAGACGGGGGCATGGGGGGGTTACATTATGAAAGTATGTGATTGTATAAGTCTTTTTGTGTGTGTATGAAATATGTGTATCCCTTGTGCTGTATATTTATTGTATATTTGTTATGAATGAATGTGGACCCCATTGAAAATTAGTTAACGCTCAAATGGCTATCCTTTTCCTTGTAATGTTCTTAAGGAATAAACTTTTACAAACAAAGATGTTGGACACCTATTAACAATGCTTTGATCCCTGAGGAGTATTAAAAACAAATTTTACAACATCTGATACCAGAACATCATACAAAGTGATACCGTTACCTAAGAGAAGATGAGGTGATCAACAATGGCTCCAAAACAGGACCACAAACAAGCCACTCAAGGTTTGGAAGCCTTTCTTGCAATGGCAATGTCTTTAAATGGGACTGGGCCTGTACAGCCTAGTGGAGCTCCTAGATTTGACCTCCCGAAGGCTCAAATTATGGCTGTACTTCAAAAAATCCAAGCAAAGAGAGAGAGAGAGAGCACACAAATAGGCGCCTTTCAGCAGTGGAACCAAAGCTGGCAGAAAACAATGCTTAAATACAAGAAAACACCAGCTCCATAAGAGAACTTTCTGAAGAAATAGAGGCTAAGGGAATGGAACACTCTATACAAAAGACCTGCATTTTCTGCAAGGGAAGGTAGAAGCCTCAGAAAACACATAGCAACAAGCTAATGTCTGGACTGAGGACTTCTCACCCAGACTAGTCTGCAGAGCCACCCTTGTCTCTGCCATAGAATGACTGATCTTCAGTCTTGGGTCTCTTACGTGCTAATTCGAGGTTCAAGGTAGTGTGAGTCTTTGCCATACTGATAAAAGCCCGGCCATGTGAAGAAGACTCATCACAGCCGCTGACTGCCACTGCAACATTTTCACCAACTGGAGCTTGCATCCCCCTACTGCAAGCATGGAGAAACCACAGAGACATCATAGATACATAGATACACAGACACTGTCGGCAGATAAGGGTCTACGGCCCACCCAGTCTGCCCATTCGAGCTTGTAAGTTCACTTTATATTTTCCTAGAAGTCTGTTGTCCCTTACCCCAACCTCCAAAATTCCCTTATGTCTATCCTGTGATTATTTCAGCCCCTACTACTTTCTCTGGCAGGGTGTTCCACTTGTCCACCACCCATTCTGTGAAGAAATTCTTCCTCATGTTTCCTCTGAATCACCCTCTCTCCAGCTTCATCCCATGCCCTCTAGTCCCGGATCATCTTTTTCACTGAAACATAATGTAGTCCTGCACTCTGTTCCTCCCTGTAAGATACTTGTATGTCTCTATCATATCCCCTTTCTCCCGCCTCTCTTCCAGGGAGTACATATTCAAGTCCTTCAACCTGTCCTTATAGGACTTGTGATGCAATCCATGTACCATCTTTGTTGCCCTCCTCTGAACCTTCTCTACCCCGTCTATGCCCTTACGTAAGTAAGGTCTCCAGAACTGTACACTGTACTCCAGGTGGGGCCTCACTAGTGTCTTGTCAAGGACCTCCTTGTGAATGAACTTGCTCAATGGAGTTTTCCTACAATAACGTTGAACTTGTATAGTGGAATTATGACCTCCCTTTTCCTGCTGGTGATGCCCCTGCCTATGCATCCCAGCATCCTATTTGCTTTACCTGCTGCCTTGTCGCACTGTTTCCCTACCTTGAGGTCATCACAGATGATAACCCCAAGATCCCTTTCCTACTTGGTGCATGCTATATCCTCACCTCCCAACTGATATATTGTGCCAGGGTTTTTGTGCCCCATATGCATTATCTTGCACTTCTTTGCATTGAATTTCAATTGCCAAACCCCTGACCATTCTTCAAGTTTCTGCAGGTCCCTCCTCATTCTGTTTACACCCTCTGGTGTGTTCACTCTGTTACAGAGCTTTGTGTCATCAGTGAACAGGGAAATTTTGCCTTCTAGGTCCTGCGGAATGTCACTGATGAAGACATTGAATAGGACCAGTCCCAGCACTGATCCCTGTGGTACCCCACTGGTCACTCTTCCCTCTGTGGAGTGATAGCCATTTATCACCACTCTCTGTGTTCTGCTATCCAGCCAGTTACCTACCCACTGCACTACTGTCCTGCCCACACCCATATTCCCCAGTTTGTGTAATAGTCTTCTATGTGGCACAGTGTCAAAGGCCTTGCTGAATTCCAGATAGGCCACATCCACTGCCCTCCCCGATTCACCTCCCTTGTCACCCAGTCGAAAAATTAAATGAGGTCGGTCTGACATGACCTCCCCCTGGTGAAACCATGCTGCCTTGGGTCCTGTAGTCCATTGGCGACCAGATGTTTCACTAATCTCTCCTTCAGTAGTGCTTCCATGATCTTCCCCACTACTGAGGTGAGGCTGACTGGTCTGTAGTTCCCTGCTTCCTCTTTGTTCCTGCTTTTGTATAAGGGGACTACATCTGCTGTCCTCCAGTCTTTGGGTACCTCCCCTGTTTCCAGTGATAGGCTAAACAGGATAGCCAGAGGCTCAGCCACCACCGCTCTTAGTTTTTTTAGGACCCTGGGGTGCACCCCATCTGGCCCCATTGCTTAATCAGCTCTAATTTCTTCCAGTTCCTTCAGGACCCTATCTTGTGTAAAGGGGATTTGTGTCCATTTCTGCACCGTTCCCACCCCTTGTACTCCCTTCAGGCCCACTACCCTCATCTTCCTCAGTAAAGACTAAGCAGAAATACCTGTTCAATATGTCAGCTTTACTGTTGTCATCCTCCACACAGCCCCCATCCTCCCCCTTCAGTCTCACTATCCGTCCCTTTGCCTTTCTTTTTTCATTTATGTACCTGTAAAAGGTTTTGTCCCCTCTACCCACTGGTTTTGCAATGTGCTCTTCTGTTTGAGCTTTGGCTTCCCTTACTGACCTCCCTGCCTCCCTTTGCTTCTCCTGGTACTTCTCCCTATCCCCTTCTGCCTGTGTCTTTTTGTATTGCCTTAATGCAGTCCTTTGGGCTTTCACTTTCTCCGCCACCTCCTTGGAAAACCATAATGGCCTCCTCTTCCTTTTCCCCTTGTTAACCTTCTGAACACATAATTCTGTTGCTCTTGTAATCCCAGTTTTAAATACTGCCCACTGTTCCTCAACCCCTTATTCCCACCCCATTCCTATTAATGAATCTTTCAAGCATCTCCCCATTTTCCCAAAGTCTGCCCCCCTAAAATCCAGGATACATGTGTTTGTGCGGTTTGGTTCTGCTTCTTCTGTGATGTCAAACCACAGTGACTGGTGGACACTGTTCCCCAGGTGCTCCCCCACTGTTACCCCCATCACACTGTCCCAGTTTGTGAGCACAAGGTTCAGTATTGCCTTCTGCTGAGTTGGTTCCATGACCAGTTGCTTGAGGAAGACACCTTGAAGGGAGTCAAGGATAAATCTGCTCCTGGTTGATGCTACTGCTGGGAGGCTCCAGTCCACGTCTGGAATATTAAGATCTCCATCCAGCACTACCTTACTCTTGTCTGCCATCCTTTGGATGGCTAGCATCAGCTCTTTATCTGTTTCTTCCTCCTGGGATGATGGTCTATAGACCACCCCTGTGTGGATGGCTGGCCCCATTTTCCTTTCCAGCTTAACCCACAGTATCTCTCCGCCATTTTGTTCCTCCTGGATCTCTGTGGCCTTTATGCCATTCTTCACATAAAGTACCACTCCTCCTCCCTTCCTACCTGCCCTGTCCCTTCTGAATATGCTGTAGCCAGTTATGGCCATCTCCCAGTCATGGTTATCATTACACCAGGTCTCTGTGATGACCACAATGTCCAGGTCCAACTGCACCATGGCAGCCTCCAGATCCTCCATCTTGTTGCTAAGGCTCCTGGCATTGGCACACATGGCTTTCCATGATTTGAACTCCCTGGACTGTTTAGCTGTTCTACTCCAGCCCCGTGGTTGTCCTTTATCCCTGGTTCTCTCTGCTATCTGCCCTTCTGTTGAATTTTGCCACCTTTCTGCCTACCCACCTCTTGGGTGCTTATTTCCATCTTTTGCATACTGCTTTGTAGAGATATCCACTCCTTTGGTTCACTGGTTCCACTGCTAGCTGTGGGGGTGGGTAATTAGGTACCCTCCTAGCTGGCCTGCCACTCCCCTTGGCTAGTTTAAATGCTTGTCCATGTAGCATTTAAACTTATAATTGAGTGCTTGGATTTCCCTCCAGGATGGATACAGGCCGTCAGGCTTGAACAAACCTCCATCCCTTCAGGTGGGTCCCCAGTCACCAATGAATCCAAACCCTTCCTCACAGCACCAGTTCTTCAACCATGATTTAAAGTTCCTGGTGTATGCACCCTACGCTCTCCCATGCCTCTCACAGGTAGCACGTCTGAGAAGGTAACAGAAGTAGCTACTTGCTTGAGACCTCTCCCCAATTTCCTGAACTCTTCCTGAACATCCTTGGGCTCCCCATTTGCCAGGTCATTAGTACCCAGGTGGATAAAGACATCCAGCACACCCTCCTGTCTTGCCTTCCCAGCGATCCCCAGGATCTTCCTCCCATCCTTTCATGCTGTGGCACCTGGTAGGTACCTCACCTCCCTGTTCTCCCCCTCCTGTGTTCCTAGCTGGATGCCTCTTAATATAGTGCCCCCCACCAGTATTTGCTTCCTCCTCCTCTGGGGTCCACTGCTCTCCCCACTGAGGTCACCTCCTTGGTTGATCTCCACATCCTTCCCTTCCACTTCTCTGGGTACCTCTGTTTTGTTGTCCTCATTTGCCAGTGTGGCATATGAGTTCTGGAGTGGAATAGGATCTGGGATGTGCCTCTGCCTGACCATCCTAACCCTCCCTGAGCCCACTGTCATCCATGTGCTACTCCTTCTTGGCATCCTTTGAGGCAGCGGCATTGGACTGGGTGGTCTCTGTATAGGGGTGAAGGTACTCCTGACCCAATTTACTTCCACTCTGAATCTGGCTACCTCATCCTGCAGTCCAGAGAGATGCCTGCAGATGGGCAGCACCTCAGCATCCAGAAGGTCTTCCTGAATATAGTTGCCTCACAGTCACTGCATTGCACCACTCCCCATATTATACTGCACTTACACTACTATTCCAGCACTTGTCTGTTACTGAAGCTCCCCTAGCTCCCTTTTTATTAATTTACTGTTCTAAAACTCCTGCCACTGATCCTCAGATACATTTCTTTAAAGAAGGAAAACAAACAAAAAATGAGTCAAAACACTTGTGCTGAGGGCGGGCTTCCCCTTATGCCCCTCCTACTCCACAACCCCTACTATTCCCTGCGCTTAGCTCCTGTCAATCAGATTTAACAGGGCATATAATTAGTAGAGGGGGGTAGGGAGGGTGAGTGGAAATTTGCAGCAATTAAAGACAGCAAAGGAATACACCACCACTATAAGCACACCAAACTAGGTTTAAAATTTTCAACAGCCCAGAAACAATTCTAAATAAAGACAGCAAGAAGTTACAGTGCCACTAAAAGCCCACAATCTAAGTTTAAAACAAAAACAGCAATGAGCAGTTACTGAAATCACTGAAATGAGCCTGGATCCTTCCTCTTCAGGCTTCTTCTGAGAAAACAAAAACCTGCTTGCTATCTCAAATGTGACTTAGCCCCACGTGGAAGGAAAGTAAACTTGTGTTTTTTTTCTGGACATTCCCTCTTAAAAGTAAGCTAGGAAAAAGGACCTACAGGTAATTAAGAAATCCTTAATAGCACAGGAGATAACCCCTCAGTTGTTGTTTCCAGTGCAGTTACAGGTCCATCATAAATCCAAGGTATATATCTTTACAGCCCCACAGCCTGCTTCTGCTTTTGCTGCAAACATTCTAGCACAGATTCAAAATGCAGACACTGAGCATAACAAGGACGGGTGATAGCACCCACCTTTAATGGACCCTCTCTGATTTTTCATGGCTTTATGCCTAAATTGGGTAACTATTAAACCACTTTAGTTACTTAAAGTCTGGACATTACCTTTAGTAATAAGCTCCCACGTTAGTGCTATGTTATAATAAACTCCCATGTCAGTGCTATGTTATAATAAACTCCCTTGTTAGTGCTATGTTTTAATAAACACCCACATTAGTGCTATGTTATAATAAAGTCCCGTGTTGATGCTATGTTATAATAAACTCCCACATTGGTGCTATGTTATAATAAGCTCCCACGTCAGTGCTATGTTATAATAAGCTCCCACGTTAGTGCTATGTTATAATAAACTCCCACGTTAGTGCTATGTTATAATAAACTCCCGTGTTGGTGCTATGTTATAATAAACTCCCACATTAGTGCTATGTTATAATAAGCTCCCATGTCAGTGCTATGTTATAATAAACTCCCACGTTAGTGCTATGTTATAATAAACTCCCGTGTTAGTGCTATGTTATAATAAACTCCCACATTAGTGCTATGTTATAATAAACTCCTGCGTTGGTGCTATGTTATAATAAACTCCCACATTAGTGCTATGTTATAATAAACTCCCACATCAGTGCTATGTTATAATAAACTCCCACATTAGTGCTATGTTGTAATAAACTCCCAATTAGTGCTATGTTATAATAAACTCCCACATTAGTGCTATGTTATAATAAACTCCCACATTAGTGCTATGTTATAATAAACTCCCACATTAGTGCTATGTTGGCTGCTCATTAGGTTTTTGCCACATTATTAATTGCTCTGTTTGTTCTAATGAGGTAAATGGTTATACAATCAGGTGCAGAATCTCACACCGCTCAGTTTGTGACTTTAAAAATGTTAAACTGCTCCTTCCTTTTATTGCTACAACCTTACGTGACATGGATTTTGGCCACAGCTAGTGGAATTAAAAATGCAACTTAACTGAACCCGGGACACCTGGTTTTACATGTAACCATCCATTGGACCCTTCAGCCCTACTTACACACTTTTATCTCTTATGAGGAGAGAGGAATACTGGTGAACTTCATTTCATTTCATTTTTATTTTATACTAGAAAGGCATGTACCTTTCTACCAGGTTTTTGAATATGGGAGAGCGGTGTGCCCTACATTGCTACCTTGCTGGCATTTAGCTCCTTCACTGCTCTTTGCTCATCTCAGTTGAAGGTGTTCTTGTAATTCTAATGACTGACCTGTTAAAACAGCCCATACAGTACTTCAAGGGAATCAACAAAGTCCAAGAAGGTAGCATCTTGCAGAAAAAGAGATGTGCAAGAACAAGGGGGCACAATTTGAAGATAGAGGGGGGACAGCTCAGAGGTAATGTGAGGAAGTATTTTTTCACAGAGAGGGTGGTGGACGCATGGAATGGTCTTTCTGAGGAAGTTGTGGGGTCAAAAACGGGGGGGATTCAAGAATGCATTGGACTGACATAAGGTAATTTTAGTGGGGGGGTAGGAAGAAGAAGTCTGTTGGTTAATTAGGATCTGCAGCTTATCCAATCAGTTGGGAAATGGGCAGACTGGGTGGGCCAAGCGGTCCTTATCTGCCGTCAAAGTCTATGTTCTATGTTTCTATTAACTTTTGCGGGATGTGAACATCCAAGTTCTTATGCTTCATGGTGATCATTGTATCACATACAATTTATAAACTTTAAAATGTATATTAATTTCACATGATTGTATTTTGAAAACTTGAATAAAAATGTTTAACTACAAAAACTATATATATGATATTTTAGGTTTTTTTAAGTATAAGTAAGTGAAAAAAAATTCTATCTGTGATATTTTATGTTTTTAAAGTGGTATCTGATATCCAGCTTACGACCATATAAATACCTTCCACTAGACTATCAGTAGTGCAGTGATTATCTTATGAAGCCTAATATTTTCAGTCTTGGAAAGATGGCAATTTTCCATACCCTGACGGTTTTATCATGTTTTCCTAACATACTGTATCTAGATAGAAAGGGAAGGTGTACCGTGAAACCCCGTAACACAGATTTTATAGGCGTGCATGCACGTAACTAGCAGAGAATGGTATGTTATAAAGCAGAATTTATAAAGATTTATAAACCTTTGCTCATATTAGATTGCCTAGTGTAAGATCAGTGAGTGGCTTGCATAACACACACAGAAAAAACCTGAGAACACTTCACAGCATTATAAACCATTTCTTGGTTAAAATACCCATGAAATCTGTCTCTTGACATATTCTTCAGAAAGTTAATCTCATTTTGATTGGCTCTGAATGAAATGGAAATGAGAAAATTCCACTAAGCATGTGAACATACAAACTGATTTTCAACCAATTTCTAACACGGGTCGGCTGAAGATATTGCTTGTGTATAGTGGTAAGTGAAAGGCTGAAGTGCAACTGAACGTGAAAGGCAAAATCAATTTGATTTTAAATTATTTCCAGCTTATTTTAAAAGCAATGTGGTGTGCAAGGTTAAAAGGCTTTAGATTAATTCTTCCAGGACCAAAGTAACTTGATTTTTTCCCCTTTCATTCAATTTGTTATTTTACCCCATTACTGCATTATTAAGCCCCCGAATATCTGATACAATGTGGATAAAATGACAAGAAAGAAAGTATAGCCTCTCCTTACTCTTCATCATCATCAGTACAAAACCAGATAGGGTGTTTTCAGCAGAGAATACCTCTTTTGCACTTCTTCGTCTTCCCCTACCATTGAGTTTAAGATGCTGTATTCCTATATGGGAAACGCGTTAAAAAGTGTAATTTATTTATTTATTTGACTAGCATTCTGAACTGAAATAGCTCATTTCCAGATGTGTAGCTGGGGAAGGCTACCTAGGGATGAACCTCATTTCCAGATGTGTAGCTGGGGAAGGCTACCTAGAGATGAAGCTCATTTCCAGATGTGTAGCTGGGGAAGGCTACCTAGAGATGAACCTCATTTCCAGATGTGTAGCTAGGGAAGGCTACCTAGAGATGACCACAGCTTTGCAACAGTGTCAGTGCAATAAAAGAATAGGACTGTAAAGATTAGTACAGCAGGCAGGATACATGAGAACATGCAAAAATACAGCGGGTATGTTGAGCAGATAACAAAATGCAAAAGCAGTGGCAACAGTCACTGTACACCCATATAGTGGAAAATGTTTGGGGGGGGTGTGTACTTCATTTCAAGTGAAGAATAGAACAAACTTAACTCACAGTTCAACTTTAAACAGCTGGACATTTTCCGTAGCTGTCATAATTCATATCCCCTCTCCTTCTGCCCTGAAATCTCTCCTTGCAACTTGCTCCCGCCTCCTCTCTTATTTCCCCTCACTACCCCTCTACTTCCCTTGGTTTCTGCTCTACTTCTCTTGGCTTTCCTCTTTTTCTCTGTGCTGGACCCCTATTCTGTCCTCCCCACCCCACTCCTCCGTATCTTTGTCTCCCATTCTGCATTTTTCCAGTTACACAGTCCCCTTTTACGGCATTAACTGCCCTTGATTCATTGCTTGGTACCCGTTCTTCTGTTTGTGTTCCTTATGTTCTGCACAGGTTCCCTATTTCAGAGATCATACTTTTATTTCATTATTTCATACTTCTCAATTGTATCATTCCAAATTTCTTTTGTGCTACTCCATTTGTATCATGTTGCCCTTTCTCTCCTTGTTTTGTATTAAATACCCTCCTGAGTCATAACTATGAATTAGTTTTGGCTCAGTGTGCCTTTCCCAGTCACCCAGTTTCAAATAAATAAGCAATAATTGGGATCCCTATGAAAATGGCCTAATGGCAGGGCCATAAGGAGGAAGCTATGCCTCCACATCCTACAGTGACGTTGATCGAATTATGGACGCCACAGGCTCAGGCACAACCCCTCCACACTATGGCATGTTTTAGCCAGGAAGACATGCTGAAAAGAGTTACTTTCTAGGCATGACCTGGTGGAAGGGGTTACAACAAGCATTTGTCAATGCTGAATGTTGTCTTGCTGGCATTGGCATTGGTTGCAGGAGTTAGAGAGATGCATTATAGGAATGGCAGTGAAGCACTGAACTGAAGCCAACTCCACCCCAACCCTACAGAGACTTACAGGCATTGGGGTGTGCCTTTGGTTCATCGGCCATAATGCTCATGCCATTTCACCTCACCCTACCCTGCACACGCTGACAAGTGTCGCGGTGTGCCTTGGGGTCTTTGGGCCTTATGCTCACCCCATTCCATAAGGAAATACATAGAGATGGGTGCAGTATAGGAGAATGGGGTGAACTTTGGGGCCAAAGAGTCCAAGGCCCACCTTGATGCGTGTCACTGGCTGCAGGGTGGGGGTGTGGGTGGAATGGTGTGAGCATTACAGACAATAATCCCAAGTTACACCCCTGATGCCTGTCAGTCTCTACAGGGTAGGGCATTATGGTTGAAAGCCCTGATGCCCTGGGCATTTGTTGGTACTGTAGTTTCACTCCAAATTTTCAACAAGGGCTTTTTATGACCCCACCTCATGAAGAGTGGCACTATCAGTTCATTAGCCAAAAGGTGATTTTGCACAGCGACTGTGCCATTTGGTGCCACAGGTGTGAAAACACATTTTGGGCAGAATGTGAAAAATGACAGCTGTACTGCTCATGACAAGGTGTAAAAAAAATATCAATGTTGAAAATCTGGATTGAAAATATGAAAAATCGGTGAAGTCACAAGCATGCATAGAAACTGCGCAATGCACGCCCATAACGCAATTATTTTGGGGATTTTTTTAACCAAATTTTCAATACAGGCATTTTGGGACCTCTGCTTATGAACAGTGGCACTGTGATTTTGTTAATCTGTCCTAAAAGTTGATTTTCCACAGTGACCGTACCATTTTGTGCTAGATGTGCAAAAACACATTTCAGGCAGGATGTGAAAAATGACAGCTGTAGGGTTCATAAGGAGGTGTGAAAAAATGGCAATGTTGAAAATCTGGAGTGAAAATATTAAAAATTGTTGAAGTTAGAAGCATGCGTGGAAACTGTATAATGCACACTCATAACACAGTAATTTTTGGGGATTTTGTCACCAAATTTGCAACATAGGCTTTTTGAGACCCCAACTCATGAACAGTGGCACTGTCATTTTGTTAATCAGTCCTGAAAAGTGATTCTGTGCAGTGACTGCAAAATCACCTTTTGGAACCGAATAACAAGATGGCAGTGCATGTGTTCATGAGGTGGGGTCCCAAGAACCCCATGTTGAAAACTTGGAACCAAAATTCAAAAAAAATGGTTGCGATATCCACCTAAGTTGATCCCCCCATTGATGCCATTATACAGCTTACAGGCAATTCTTCATTTTGCAGTTCAGCTTTGCAAAGTCCAGACATGTTCCCACTCCACCGAAGATTGCAGCGCAAGACCTCCGGAGGTAAGTATGGGGTGAGAGTGTGTGTGGGGAGGTGGGGTGTGCAGAGGGTGAGTGCGGATTGGGGGGGGGTTCCATGGACAACAAGGGACTGTTTTCTTTTTTTCAAGTAAAATAATAAACTTAACTGGACATCGTGGGATGATTTGTTGGGAGTGCCACACGATGGGGTTGGGGGGGACATGCCGACACAGTCAGCTTTGTGTGAGTGGTGGCACACTGGGGTGGGCTCCCAGTGTGCCAGAGAATGTGGGGGGTGGGGGACATGCCGACAAGGGGATTGCACCCCTGATGTCAGCTTTGTTTGGGGATTGTGTCTGCCGCCATGTTTATTAAAATGATTCACCAGGAAAGGCACATACAGGAGGCATGTCATCTTTGCCACTGCATGACAAGCTTATCTCTTATTGCAGTGGCACATTTCTTTCAAGTTGGTGGCACTTTACATAATTTTTGCATCAGCGCTAGCGTACTGGCTAATTGGGGAATGAGGGATGCACCTACTAAAGCATGCCCTGCATTTGCCAGCACTGACACACCTCTCACCGTGCTGCTTCTGCCATGAGATGTTGCTTGTGCATGTGCAAGGCAACATAAAAATGGATGGAATACAAAGCAAACAATATAATAATGTATACCATGGGAGGTCAAATACATTTGCAGAATGATGCATTTTACCTATCAACATAGCTACTAGTAAAACAAGATTGAAAAATCATGCTATCTTACAAGTACCTTTCAGTGTTATTTTACTAATAGCTATGTTATTCAAAATCACATGGTATTTGCTTTGCTCAGTCATTTGATACAAGAGAACAATGACGGCAACCTTCAACACTGAAAATCAATCATATTTTAAGCTACTTCATTGAATATTCCTGATATATACCACACCAGTGGTGAATAAATTGGATAAATAAATCATGTTATTTGGAGATAAATATTTATTTTCACTTAGAACACATATTATTTCATTCAGAACATATGTAGTTACATTTAGACCATTGTGTTTCCACTTAGAATCTGGAAATAGAAAATTTTCAGTGGGAAAAGAGAGAGTTTTAAGCTAAAACAAAGTAACAGTAATAAAAATGTTATCAATAGTGTGATATATATATAAATTACACACTTGCTTGCAGTGGAATAACACATTTATCTCCACAAGACCTTCATAACTTAACTCATGGCTTCAACACTCATGAGCTATGGGTCTTATCACTCACTAGAGGTGATAAATGTGTATTCCACTGCAACTCGTTATGTGTTTATTCACTATATATTATGCAAAAACAAACAGGAGAAGAGCACAGTGCAGTAATTACAGTGCAATGAAGATAAAAATGCCACAGGTGCAGAACATGGAAGAAACTATACTAAACTAAACATGTAGTGCAAGGCAACCAGGCCTGAAAAGGAGGCATGGTACGGGAGGGCTAGTTATAGGCAGAGGACTGACAAGAGGGTTCATAGAGCAGAGACTTGAAGGAAAAGGGTGGAGGTGCAGAACGAGCAGAGAGGGGAAGCAGGGGCGTAGCCAAGCATTTTAAATTTGTACACCAACCTGCCACACTGCTACCCCCTCCGCACTGTTGTTCATGCCTGCCCCCCCATGACTCAAGTCCAAGGTTCCTTGCTCCAATCAGATGATTCCCACACTAGACCCACTGTCTGCGCTGCTAGTGTGGTGCTCGCTGCCCATTGGTAAATGCCACTGACTGCACCACAAATCCAGTACCATGGCTGATATTTCTTCTCTCTCCCACACAGGTAGGCAGATTCACTCCACTTGCCACTCCATATGAAGTCTTCATTCTTTTAGCCAGCTCTTGAGTCTGTTTATCTGTCTGCTGCTCCTTAGTTCTTCTACTGCTTAACTCGCTCCCAGTACAACTGAACTAGTAGTATGGCTTCTAACTTTGCTGGGGCCTTTAATCTCACCACCCCACACTTGCGACACTTCCTACCAGATGGCACAGCCAATCACTATGTAGGCGGACCATGCGGACCTAATTGAGACCTTCAGCTTCAAAGTCCGCGATCCACTCTGCCACCTTCCCCCAAAACAAAGCTGAAAGAGAAAAGAAAAAGCCTGCTAAGCCAAACAAAAGAATTTAAACGTGCTGGACTAGAGAGGGCTGAGCAGTGCTGGCCAGCTTGTTTGCTACCCCTTGCTACTAAACTTGGTACACCATGGCTTACTTGGAGTATCAGTAGCTACACCCTTGCTTCTGACACTGTGCTGAACAGGAGACTAATAAATAAACTTTGCAACCTGGGGGCTGGGTAGAAGATGGTAAGCTGAGTATCAAACTGGTTGAAACATAGGAGGCAGAGTGTGATGATAACCAACAGACACTCGGGGTGGGAGAGTGATCAGCAGGGCACCACAGTGATTAGTACTGGGTCTGGTCCTCTTAAATGTCTTTGTAAGTGACATTGCTGAGGATTTGGAAGGAAAGGTGTGTGTCTTTGCAGAAGACACAAATCTACAATTGGGTGGACACTTAGGTAGGGGTGGAGAGAATGCAAAGGGATCTGAGGAAACTAGCGGAGTGCTATAAGCAGGCGTCAACCTTAACCTTTTTTTACACTCTTTTTTTACGCTAGCCAGCAGGGCAAGTTGATTCAAAATTGCACTAGCCCACAGATGGTTGCACTAGCCCTCAATTATAATGGTACATTTTGATCACTTATATAGGAAACCATGCAAGCCAAGAAATACTCTGATTATTGCACATTTATCCTGCTTCCACATTGCTTCCAGATCCCCAGCAGAAAACACAGTGAGCCCCCCATTGTTTTGTATCATGGCCTCCTCTCACCACCACCACCACACCAAACCAGAGGACATCACAACAGCAAATGTTCAGTCTAGCAGTCCTAGCTCTGTACACACAATAGCTGACATCATCACGCACCTCGTCACACTGTCACCACCACCCACAGGGCAATGAACAGAGTCAGGCAGAGAAAGACACTCTCAGCCCCCACCTGGCTATTGTCAACTGGAGACCTGTACTTCTGGAAGTTTTTGTACAGTTTCAAGTGAGCCAGGAGCACATCAAAGATTTGATGGTAACCAATAAACACACTCGAGGTGGAAGAGTGATCAACTATAAAACTGGGACAGATACCTTGCTGGACAGAGTGCTCTCCAACCATCCTGATCATATATCAGACACAGTCCTACTCCCAGATGCCTTCAGTGACCACTCCCCAGTCTTGTTTCACTGGGCGAACAAATTCCCTAAACCACCCTCCAGAACAATTACTACCAGGGTACTCATCCATGGGCATCTTGAATCACTAAAAGCTGACCTGTGTAATCAGGACTGGTCAATGGTTAACACAACTAACAACATTGACATTGCCCTCGACCAATTCATTCTTCAGCTCAACGCTATTTGTGATAGGCATGCCCCCCATAAAAAGTGTAAAATCAAATGCCGCTGTAATCACTGGTTTTCTCCAGACCTCCTTGAGCTTCTGAATGCCAGGGACCATCTATGGCACAGGTCTAGGTCCCTGTGTAACCAGGCCGACATCCAGAGGTACAAAGCGTCTAGAAACAACTGCATGAGGGCTATTCGGGCAGCTAAAAGTCAATATTATAAGGAAGTGCTCACTCGGACCTGGAATGATGGCAGAAAATTTTGGACTAACCTTAAAGAGGTCACCGGGAGAGACCTCAGATCTGCCCCTACCATGCTTAACATTGATGGTGCACCCTCACTCGACCCCCAAACTTATTGCTAACACTTTTAATAATGTCTTCATAGACCTGAATGGTGTCCTGCCATCTGGCTGCTTCTCTCAACCCCTCACAAGTGACTACTCTGGGAAAGAGACTCAGCACCCTTCTCATCCTCCTTTCTACTTCAAAACCCTCTCAGCCCATGAAGCCAGGAATTACCTGTGACACTTGGACAGCTGGTTCTGATAGCTCTATGATTTTGTAATATAAAACTGTGTTATTGAGTTTCTCTCATGAGACATCCTGTGCTTCTGGGACGACCCCCCCCCCCCCAAGTTTCAGTTCAAAGAACAGGATATGTTAAACAGCAGATCTCTGTATGTGATTAACTTCCAAGAACTTGCATTTTATAGCCTTGTTTAGGATCTGTGTTGCTTGAAGCCAGGAACTAAAATATCCATTTTATGACGTCCTCAGGAAGGGCAGTTAATTTCAACTGGTGCTGGAAAACTATGTTGCAACTAGGTGAGAAAATTGCAGAGCTGTAAAAGTTCTGTTATGGCTTTGAAAAAAGCAGGAAAACACACTAGAATAGATCAAAGGGTCATGTGGAGAAACGAGTTTTTTGCTGATATCACCTTATTTAATATATCCCACTGAGTGATGGGACATCCTGTGTGTATTAATGTTTATATTTTACAGGGAGGAGCCAAGTGACATCATGAAAGGGGCAGGTTGAGAGACAGTTTAACTGTATTCTGTATTTCCACTTAGAGACATTCCTGTTTGGATTCTCTTGAAACAACAGCTAACTAAAGCACTGTAAGAAGGTATACATTAGATAGACAAGTCTAAGTGTGTTGTGATAGGCGTTTATGTTTGTAGTTTACCTTTCTTTTTTAAGTGATTGTATATTTTGTGATATATTGTTCTGTGGTTACATTTTACATATTTTATTCATTTAAAGTAAAACCTCTTATTTTAAAGAGACTGCCTGTGTCTTCCAAGTCCTTCCTTTTTGCCTGTGATGTATGGATGGTTTAGATTTTGACAACACTGTTTATAAGCTTAATGGTATACCAAACTGGGAAAAGGTAAGAATTTATCTAAGGTCTTTCATAGAGTTTTTAAGAGTTCATTTTGTATACCTGGTTAGGTGCCCGTAGGAGAAAGATATCAGGCATTCCCTGAAGAGCAGAATTATCTGAGTCTGTACAGCTGGGGATGGTAGCAAGAGGTTCACAGTTTGAATCCCTCCAGAACTTGAGACCAAAGGTGATTCAGACCCACAAAACAGACAGGAGGGTTACCCTGTTCTGTTACCCTGTTCACAATACTGTGCTTGGAGGGTGGCACTGTGTGAGCAGAGGGCCTGACCTGCTGAGTGGGATTGTGACATTACTACTCAAGGTATTAGGGAAATCAAGATTTAGTGGTGACACCCTGGATCTTAAGTTTGTAGCCCTTATGCTGGATGAAATTCTGTCACCTCTAACACATACTATTAACATGTCACTTAGTCACTCTTAATTCCCTCAGAGGTGGAAATGTGCCACTGTGACACCAGTTCATAAGTCTGGGGATTACACAATTACTGGGAACTACAGGCCTATCTCTATCCTGCCCCCACTCTTGAAAGCTCTTGAGCATATAGTGGCTGACCAACTGGTTGAATACTTAGAATAATATCAGCTACAATGCCCGCAACAACACGGGTTCTTAAATGGTCATAGTACCACTACCGCCTTTCTGGAGTTCACAGGCTTTATTCACCACTCTTTAGATCAAGGACACCTGGCTGGTTCTGCTTTCGATTTAATCAAAGCTTTTGACACAGTGAATCATGCCCTCCTGGTTGAACAGCTTACCACCATTGGCCTAGCTCGTGACAGCATATCCTGGTTTGAAAGTTACCTGTACAACCGTACACAGCAGGTGAAGATTGGTAACACCCTCTCGGAGAGCATACCTGTCCTATCAGGAGTTCCTCAAGGGTCCATCTTGGGCCCTCTTTTATTTAGCATTTTCCTCAATAACCTTCCTTACTCCTGTCAGGGTCACATCCTTTTATATGCTGATGATATTGTCTTGTTTACCAGTGATCCAGACCCTAAAGTTCTTGAATCCAGGCTACAGAGTAATTTCATAGTCATAGAAAGATGGTACCATAAGCACGTTAGTTATGAATTACAAGGCTAAAACTGTGCTGTTCTCCAGCTTGCAAAATAGGCACAGAACTTACCCTCTTTCTATCACCAATGAAGAGGGCTCTCCCCTGGAGCTAGTTCAGCTCTTTAAATATCTGGGGATTACTATTGACAGTACGGTGACCTATGCCTATCACATTGACAACATTGCTAAGGCTGTTAACACCCGCATTGAGCTACTTTATAGGCATAAGCAATGTTTGACCCCTTAACCTGGCCATTCTAAGCTCTCTTGTCTCACTTATTGATTATAGCTTACCAATCTATGGATCGGCTACTGAAACAACTTTTTGCCACATCATAGTTGCACTCAACAAAGCATGCCGGCTCCTTACCGGCTCAGCCCGTCTGTCCCATACCTGCTATGTGTACACTCAGGCTAATTGACTCCAAATCAAAGGTAGACTCATGTACCAAACATATTCACTGTCCAAAAAGGTAAGCTGAGGCAAAATGCCCCCAGAAGTGCAAAAGCTTATTACCCCCACTATCAACCGTCATTGCACCAGAAGCTCTACTAGCCAGATTTTTAATATACCCCACTGTCGCACCTCTCTGGGACAAAGGTTCTTTGCCTACCGTGCCCTGCTATGGATGAACTCGCTGCTCCATGACATCACTTATGCATCCACCTTGGGCTCCTTCAAGGTTAAACTTAAGTAACAGCTAGTTGCTGATGCCAGTTGTGACTGCTTCCAATAATCTTCCTTCTTGTGACCAGCACTTATTCTAACCTTATGCTATATTGACCTTATGCATAACTGTTCAAAGTCACTAATCATTCTCCATCACATTTCCTCTTGATCCCTTCCACTCTTTCCCCTCACCCCTCTATGGCTTCCCCCAATCCTCCTCCCCCGTTATATCTCCTGTGCTGCCTTGCTCACTTTAAAATGCTTTGTCCCATACCTTCTCACCTCTGATGAGACCCCTGGGCTGATGCCATCCCTTACCTTGTTGACTATTAGATATTAGGCAGAGTCTGTACTAATTTTCCTGTAAAGAGTCGTTTCATAAGATCCCACCCCCTCAAATATGATCCTTTGAATTTCAGGTTTTAATCAAATATGCACCATGGCATACACCATACAATGCCACATGTAGTGGAACTTCTCTAGTTATACACTCTTGTAATGTCGTGTATAATTCCTTGTTTTGTTTGTTCTCCATCTCATACTTTCCAATTTGTATTGTTCATCTGACATGGGACCTATGAAATGAGCTTGTTCTCAAAGGTGTTTTCTGAAATTAAAATAAATAAATACATTCTTTGGGGTGGGGGCTGCACAAACCTAAGGGGCTTGGGAACTCGAAAACTATGACATTTGTATTTTTAAAAGCATTGATTTTAATATGCTCTGCTCCAACAATAACAGATTTTTCTTCAACTTTGTCCTTTCATCAGCCCAGGGGAAATGGTACACAGGCATAATGCTATACTATATTTCTATATAGGATGGTCTGCGTACCCCAGGAATGCCTATTTTAAGCTTTCAAATTATGTATTTTATTAAGGTTTATTTTGTACCATACATGATCCAAAGCTTTATTTTTAGGATAGAAGTACATGCTGGGTGGGATAAGGGTTGGACTCTATGGATGGTGATGGTGCCATCATCAATTTAGAAGAGCTGGGGACCCCCTACACTTGCCAGTAATGGCAGCGATGGTTCTGTGGATGGTCATTTCAGAGTCTGGTCTGCAGTGGTGTCCAGGGAAAGAAAAAAGTTAAGATATTTGTAGGGGAGAGGGAAGTTATGGTGAGTCTGGGATAAAACCCACCACCTGTAGGGATGACCCTGTATACCTCCTTGCATTTTTTCCACTGAAATGTTGGATACAGACACTCAACATGTAGGGAAATGAGGGGCACTGGTCTTAATAATATGGGACAAATTGTTAGACAAAGACATTCAGAAAACTGGAAACTAGTGACTTAACAGCACTCTACTCTTGATCACACCCTGGACACTAGCTGAAAGTCCTAACAGTGGAGTGATAATGACTTACATTGAGTCTTTTGTGGGACCCCCCTTTTGAACTGCCAGATAATTGCAGCTGTTAATCATACCAGGCCATCTGGAACATTGAGAGACATTAGCATGAGAACTAGTGCCTGATAAAGTGGAAAATCTTTTACTTCATTAACAGCCATGAAAACCTGCTCTAGTCAAGACAGACACGTAGAGAGTTAGCTGCACTAGCTATGATCAATATTCACTAGGGTTTGGCTCTAAGGTAGGCAGCTGGGTTTCAGTGCCAAAAAGAGCAAAGTCATACACCTGGGGCGGGGAAACCTGGGAGTTGTGTATAGGATGGGGGGGAGGTACTGACAGTCACTAAGCAAAAAAGGGATTTGGGGATAATCATATCTGATGATCTTAAGGTAGTAGGGCAGTGTGACAAGGCAGTAGGCAAGGCTAGTGGGATGCTGAGGTACATAGGGAGGAGGATTTCTAGTAGGAGAAGGGAGGAGGTGTTGCCTCTGTATTGCTTATTAGTGAGACCCAGCCTAGAGCACTGTACCCAGTTCTGGAGTCCACACCTCTGCAAGGACATCAGGGTGGAAATGGTTCAGAGGACAGCTACCAGAATGATGCAGGGGTTGCAAGAGAAACCATAGTAGTAGAGGCTGTGGGAGCTCAACATGTACTCCCTGGTGGAGAGGAGAGCAAGAGGGGACATGATGGAGACATATAAGTACCTCACAGGAGTGAAGAAGGTGCAGTTGGGTAGTCTCTTTCAGAGGAGGAAGAACACAGAACATGGGAGCATGCAGTGAAGCTGGGGTGGGATAGTGTGGGGTTAATAGTGATATAAGGAAATACTTCACAGAAAGGGTGGTGGCCACTTGGAAAAGCCTGCCAGAAGAGGTGGTGGGGTGAAAACAGTAGGGAGCTTCAAGGATGAATGGGATAGGCACATGTGCATAATAAGTAGAGGAGAGGAAGGAGGGAGTGACACCAGCAACCGAATAGGGTCCGGGGTGTGGTAATAAGCACTAAAAATACAGCAGACTAGATGGGCCTACCAGTCGTTTTCTGCAGAGAAATTCTGTGTTTCTAGCTGCCCCACTGCCAGCCTTGTTCAAAAGCCCACTGTTTGGAAACAGGCATGGTTCTGAAGGACTGGAGAAGGGCTAACATAGACTTTGATGCCATGTTCTAACAAGGTTCCCTCTACAAAAAATCAACAGCAGAGAGGAAACAAGCAGCTACAGGCTGGTCAGTCTTACTTCAGTGGTGGGGAAATTAATGGGGCCATGCTAGAAGAAATATTGGTAGAATATTTTGAATCTAATGAGCTGCAAGACCACAGGCAGCACAAGCTCATGGGGAAGGGGTCTTGCCAAATAATCTGATAGATTTTGTTTTGACTGGGTGAACAAGGAAATAGATCAGGGAAGGGCAGTGGACATGGCCTATCTGGACTTTTGCAAGGTTTTTGGCACTGTGCCACACAGGAGGCTGGCAAAGAAGTTGAGCAGCCTAGGGGTGGGAACCAAAGGGATAAACTGGGTTAGAAATGGGTTACTAGATCGAAGAAAGAGGGTATTGGTTAATGGCACTCACTCTAATGAGTGACCAGCGGAGTTACAGTACCACAAGGCTTGGTATTGGGACCATTACTCCTCAATGTCTTCATAGGGGACATTGCATTAGAACTGGAAGGGAAGGTATGCCTTTTTGCAGATGATACTAACATCTGCAGTGGTGGACTCTAATAGGAGGGTGGAGAAAATGCACAGGGATCTATGGAAACTTGAGGCATAGTCAAAAGCATGGCAATTTGGGTTCAATGCCAAAAAGTGCAGAATTATGCAAATAGGGCACAGGACCCCATGAGCTAACTATAGGATGTGAGGAGGTACTGACAGTCACTATACAGGAAAAGTACCTTGGGGTTATCATATCTGAGGACCTCAAAAGTGATGGGACAGTGTGACAAAGTAGTGAGTAGGTTTAGTGGGATACTGGGGTGCATAAGGAGGGGGATCCTAAGCAGGAGGAGAGAGGAGGTGTTGCTACTGTATCACTCACTGGTGAGACCCCACCTGAAGTATTGTGTCCAGTTTTGGAGACCACACCTCAGAACAGACATAGGCAGGGTGAAGGCAGTCCAGAGGAGGGCAACTAAAATGGTGCAGGGTTTGCACAAGAAGTCCTAAGAGGGGGAGACTGAAGAATCTCAACATGTACACCCTAAGAGAGAGGAACTATTGTGTACAGTGTTTTGTTTTGTTTTTTTTTGTCCTGGGTAGAGCACCTCATATTTTCAATAATTTGGATGACACTGGCGTGGTCAATACCCAGTGTCAGAAGTACAACACCTAAATTAAAAATAAAAAAAAAAAAGTTCCAAGACGTCTTTTTTTTTTTTTTAATCCTGAAAGAAAGAAAATGGTCCCTCATCAGCCACTCTCCCTTCCCCCCACCCAACCCCTAATTCATCACCACCACCTCCACCCTTACTCTATACTTACCTAGCAAAGATCCAGTGCTACAATCCTCCCTGGACTGGAGACACATCTTCTCTCTTCAGTGCCAGACCAAGAACTGAGAAAATCAGGTAAGTGCTGTATAATATATTTTTTCAATATTTTGACCTCAAATTTTCAACATAGCCATTTTTCACACCTCCTCATGAACCCAACAGCTGTCATTTTTTAATCCTGGCCAAAATATGATTCTGTGCTTATGGCACAAAATGATGTTTCATCCAGTATTTTGTATATGACACCTGTCATGTTCAGAAGGGGGGCATAAAAGACTATGTTGAATTTTGGGGTTAAAACTGTTACAAACAAATTGCAAAGTAACATTGTTTTCAGGGACAGCTGTTGGTCCAGTGGGGACTGTGTTGCCTTCCCATGGCAGTGACCTGATTCAGAAGTGAGCTCAGTAAGCTGGCTGAATGGGCCAAGGCGCCGCAGTGTGTGGCACTAGCCTAGCCTGGTGAAGGGCAGAGCAGTATTCTGGCAAACACATGACACCTTGTGGTGGGCCAGGGAGCCTTCACTCACAAGGGGTTGACATGGGCACCAGGGCCTGTTGGGCCCATACACTGCATCTGCAAACATAAGGTGGCAAGAAGAAAGGGGGAAGTGTACCTGGTGGGATGAAGGATGGGTCACTGCAGGCCCTGCACCAACAGGCCCCCTTCTACTGTCAGAAGCCCAGCCCTGTCAACTTCCATCTCAGGAACTTTACTTGTATCATTGGTACCCCGAGGGGATGGATGTCTGCCACCACTTGACTGTCAGCTATTTTGTCATTCTGTTGCAGGATGTGCGAAAGGTGGTGGCTTCATCCTACCCTGGTGGTGGTGGTGGAGGATGAGCAGAACAACTTGCCCCCACCACCCAGAGAGGAGAGTGGGTGCAGGGATGCTGGATCCTGTCCACACCCCCTACGCTGGCCTCCATGAGTAACCTAAGTATGTTCATGAGCCCAGGTCGCTGCCATGATACTGGCATCTACCCTGCCAACCAACCCACTTTACACCCCCAAAATAAAACTACAACCTCTTTCCACCGTACACAGCTGATCAGTATTTTTATTGCTTATACTAACCCATTTTCCACTTTATAGCTACAGATCCAGTGAATGTTAGCACTGATGTTGAAGGACACTGACCACATGTATCAGATAAATATTGTTTTATGTTTAGAGTACCTTGTTTGTCCCAGTTAGTTACTAAAGAGCTGCAGATCCTTTGTAACCCTATTGCTATTCTTTTTTTACAGGTACAACTGGATGTTCCCTCCAGCATCCCACAATCCACAGGACCAAGGTGAGAAATCTTTATTAGTAGTACTGTATCTCAGCTAGTCGTTACAATACTTGTAGCTGCACCATTACATTGTATCATTATACGATGTAATGGTGCAACTACAAGTACTAAGATGCTGCCACCTTTCACTTGTTAGTTGGTTGGTGAAGCAGGACTAGAAATAACTCCAGTGTTCTGTTTAGTTCATTTTGTGCAGGGACACTGCGTGATTGAGGATAATAAACAGAATGGAAATTAATTGCAAACCCTAATGCCCCCTCCCCTCCACTGAGCAAAGAAGGTCAGGTATAATCTGTGTTCAGTGTTCTTCATTCATGAAGAAAGCTACAATAGATTCTGTAGGCAGCATGTGGTAAGCCATGCATGTCTACCTTTGAAGAGTATATCATTATGAGGCACTGGCTTGGAGAGGACAGGAGGCTACAGTCTGGGGGAAGGGGTGGGCATTAAGGTTAACATCCCCAAGGGGAAACCCCACCTCTGATTCACCAATACTCTGGAGATCCAAATACTAATGTTTTTCATTTCCCTACTTTGTGTGCTTTGCATTCTTCAACCCAATGTTTGTTAGGGTTGAGTAAGCACATTAATGTTAAACCATAATTTATGCACCTTAAAAGCTCTTCCCCATTCAGTTTATTTACTTGAAATAAGGAAAGTAAAGACTTGGTGCCAGGATCTCTGGATCCTGGACATTTCATGGCAATTGGGTCACTGGAGGCAAAGTTACAGCAGTGCAAAAAACATAAAAATGACATAAATTAAGATTTGTTTTGCTTACCTATAACCAAAAAACTGGAAGGATATCAAACCTGAGACTTTCAGGTGTGATAGAGTTTAACTCAAGGTGTGTGCTTTTTATGTCCTTGCCTTATGTGCCCCAGTTTTGAGGAACTAAACAAAAACTGCACAGGTGCTCAATTTAAAAATGGAACATTGTAAAGATGACTGCACTGCTACATGCAGTCGTTTGGCTAATACTGTATGTGTTTGTATCTGTGGGGTTACAGCTACAGCATCCATATGTGTTTCAGCAACGTGTGTTCAGCGGGGACTGGGCTACTTGTCAGTGCATAGCCCTGCTCCCACTGAACAGAGTTGCATTCAGAAAGGGCTGTTTGGTAGTTATTAGCTACTTCAATGGCATAATTTCTGTAAATTGGACTGAACAACGTCATGCTGAATCCCTTGTGCAAGCTAAGTAATTTATTATTCTGACACCGGGGTGATCACCCCAGTGCCAGTTAATTTCCCCACCTCTCCATTATCTCCCCCCCTCCCCAACTGCCACACTGTGATCTGCCACCACCTCCTCTGGAACACTGTTCCAGGTATCCACTACTCTTTCTGTGAAGAACTTCCTCACATCTCCCTGAGTCCCCCCACGTCATAGCATGTCTCCTTGTTCTTGAGCATCTTTTTTTCTGAAAAATGCTTCCCTCTTGAACTTTATTTATACCCATTAGGTATTTGAAAATTTCTATCATATTCTTCCTCTCCCTTCTTTCCTCCAGGGTGTTCATATTGAGGTCCTTTAGTCTCTCCTCATAGGGCTTGTGATGCAGACCCTGCACCAATTTGGCTGCCCTCCTCTGGACTACCTCCACCCTGTTTATGTCCTTCGAGAGGTGTGGTCACCAGACCTGGACACAGTAATCTAGGTGAGATCTCACCATTGATCTATGTAGCGGTTAGCATACCTCTTTCTGCTGGTGATACCCCTCCCTATGCACCCTCGCATTCCACTAGCTCTCCCCGCTGGCTTGTTACACTGACTGAACAACTTAAGGTTATCAGATATGACTACTCCCAGGTCCCTTTCCTATTTGTTGGTGGTTAATACTACCCCCCCCAATTTTGTATTCCACTCCTGGGTTTCTGTGCCCCAAGTGAATATTTATGCACTTTTTCACATTGAAACCTAGCTGCCGCACCCTTGACCACTTCTCTAACTTTCCTAGATCACTCTTCATTTTTTCAATCCCCCCATAAGTGTCTACCCTATTACACATTTTAGACAGTGTCATCTGCAAAGGGGCATGCCTTCCCTTCTAGCCCCTATGGAATGTCACTAATAAATACATTAAAGAGGACTGGTCCCAGTACTGATCCCTGTGGCACCCCACTTGTTACCCTCCCTTCCTTGGAATGAAATCCGTGTACCACCACCCTCTGTCTCCTGTCCCCAACCAATTTCTCACCCAGTTTATCTCCTTAGGACCCACCCCTAGGCTTCCCATCTTGTTTACGATTCTCCTACGTGGAACGATGTTGAATGTCTTACTGAAATCTTGGTAGGCCACGTCCACCGCTCCACCCTGATCCAATTCCCTCATCACCCAGTTAAAGGAATGTATCAGATTTGTTTGATATGATCTCCCCCCAGTGAATCCATGTTGCCTCAGATCCTGAAGGCCACTGGATTCCAGATATTCCACAATCCTTTCCTTCAGTAGTGATTCCATTACTTTCCCCACCACCAAAGTTAGACTGACTGGCATGTAGCTGCCAACCTCCTCTTCACTTCCACTTTTGTGAAGTGGGACTACATCTGCCCTCCTCCAGTCCTTCGGAGCCACACCTGACTCCAGTGAGTGGTGAACAGGGCTATCAGAGGTGCAACCAGCACCTCCTTGAGCTCCCTCAATATCTCAGGATGCACTCCTTCTAGCCCCATTGCCTTGTCCACTTTCAGATTTGTGAGTTCTCTAAGAACTCTCTCCTCTGTAAATAGACTAGTGTCTACTGCCCTTCCTTCGATGCTTCTGGTCCTTATCTGTGGTCCCTCTCCTTCCCCTTCCTCTGTGAACAATGAACAAAAGCATTTGTTCAGGATATCCACTGTTTCCTGGTCACCCTCCACAAGCTCCTCTTCTTCCTTCCTAATCCTTCCTATCCCTGCCCTGGTCTTTCTCTTTTTCCTTACATACCTCAAAAATACCTTGTTCCCTTTGTTCATTGTCTGGGCTATTTTCTCCTCCATTTGTGCCTTTGCACTCCTAATTGCTTTCCCTGCCTCCATCTGTTTCTCCTGATACATCTTTCTGTCTTCCACTGTTTTTGCTTATAAATACCTATTGAATGCTAACTTTTTTGCCCTTACCTTTCCGGCCACCTCTTTTGAGAACCATACCAGTCTTTTTTTCCTCTTGCTTTTGCTTACTTGTCTGACACAGAGGTTTATTGCCTTCTTTATCCCTCCTTTTAGATTTGCCCACTGTTCCTCCACTCCCCAAATCCCCCCCTCCACCACCAGGGCATCCTTGAGGCCTTCCCCAAACCTTTTAAAATCAACTCTCCTGAAGTCCAGGACCCTTACCTTTGTGTGGTTTGATCCTACTGCAGTACTTACATTGAATCACACTGTATGGTGATCTCTGGTCCCCAGTTGCCCACCCACTGCGACATCTGAAATGCTGTTCCCATTGAGTACAAGGTCCAGTACTGCCCCCTCACAAGAGAGCTCTTTTACTAGTTGCCTGTGGAATGCCCCCTGCAAGGAGTCCAGGATGTCCCCACTCCTAGCTGAAGCTGTCCCTGGGATACTCCAATCTACATCCGGCAGATTGAAGTCCCCCACCAACAGCACCTCTTCCTTGTTTACTATCTTTTGAATGGCTTCCACTATAACCTTATCTAACTCCCCACCCCGTTTGAAGGTCTGTAGATCACACCAGTGCAAATAGCGGCTCCATTACCTGTTTCTAGGGTGACCCACAGTACCTCACCCCTTCCTGATTTCCCTGTATCTCAACTGCCTTTATGCTAGCCCTTAAAGAACCACTCCCCCTTTCCCATCCTGTCCTGTCTGAACAGAGAGTACATAAAACCAGCACAAACTAAAAATAAAAATAAAAAAAAGTTTAAAGAAAAAAGATATATACATTTGTGGTGTTTTGACTCTTACCCATAGCATCCCTTAAATATGCATGCTTCAATTCTTTTTTGTAAAATGTATTTATTATACTCCTCATTTTGTCATCTCGACCATTTGCAAGCTCAGGTGACCTTCCTTTAAATTGGTGAAATAAAGAAAAAAAGTAAAAATTCTTTAAAATGCATATTACAGTGTCTGATATTATATAGAATAATTTAGTTTGAAAACTGCTTGTATTTTGTGTAGTGTGGCTAATAATTCCTTATTTGACCTTTTGCAGCTACTGGTAACCTTCTCATATTATAATGAATTTCTTGTATTTTTTTGCTCTCCTGCCCTCTGTTACCCTATAAAATAGTTTGTACTTTTGAAATTTAAGTAACCTTGTGCAGGAATTGCATTTATTTGTACAAAATATGGGAAAGCTATTCTATGTTTGTTGTTTTTATTATCCCCATCTGCAATGTCATATTTGGCTATGTACAATTTATTTAGGTTGTTGGGAGTAGGCTTATATATGTGTCCCTGTATATTTTCGGAATGCTTTGCATCTTGTAATTTGAGGCTTCAGCCCTCTGCTTTAACAATGTTAGAGATATAGTAAAGTGTTTGCCCTTTTCAGCTCATGCTTTCCCTAGTTATCAGTTATTTGTGTCGTAATTATGATCACTAGTTCTTTAGTTATATTTTAGTAATTTTTCTTTAACTAGTAAACAGTTTTTCTGGTGATAATAAGATATAAGATTGATAGATTTTGTAAATTTAGAAATGTTTAGACTTTAATGTAGCCACTGATAGGATATATTTTGTGATTTGTGAGGTTGCACAATTTAAAAGTTAATGAAAGATGAATTTCAGGCTGTGAACCTTACACTTTTATTAATCACCCGGTGTTTTGTATTGTTGGTTATTTATTTTGATTGTGTTTTATGGTTAGTCACACCCCCTTATGAAGGCTAGTTACCGAAGCGCTGGGGTCTGAGTGAGAGCCCTGTCTTTATAATAAATGTCACGTTTGGAACTAACTAGATACTTTGTCTGTGTTGTCTTGAGTGCTGGTTTTATGTATTTTGTTTACCGTTGGGATTGCAATCCTCTACCGGTCCAAGCACCGTCCCTTAGCCATTTCGCAGCAGCTCTTTCTTGTGGAACTGTATCGTGTGCTAAACGCTGCAGCTGAACATGAACACCTTCCCTGGTGTTCTGGGCTTTACAGCTATTATGGACACAATGCATATTTGTTATTAATCAGGGCTCCTTATTTCGTGACTATACCTGGCAGTCTGAGAAGTTATTGTTAGTACTGACTCCAATTTTGATAATTTCTGGGCAGGAGTGTAGCCAGGGATTTCAGATCTGCATGCCAAGAGACTCACTGCTACCCCATCCCCTTGTTAGGGTGAGCTTCTCCGGTGTAGCCAGACAATATACAGATGTACACTAGGACAGTGTTGTTGCCTCATTTGGCACAATAAATACAACTTTTGTATCTCATGACAGTGATTGTTGCCATAGATGAGTAAATACAAATGCCATGTATTGTTCCCTAAGACGCCCACATACCAGCCCAGAGCCTGTAAAGTTGTATGTCCGTGGGATGCAAAGAGAATACTAGTGACCAGTCCTTCTAGTTTTGACTTCTATGAATAAAATTACAGAACGGTTCAGTAATTTCTTTGTTAGTTTTCATGGAAAAAGGGCCTATTTGCTACCCCCCTTAAATAAAATTGCACACCATGGAGTGCTTGGAGTATGCCTGCCTACACCCAGGGAAGTTTGTTCCAAGGAAGGGGAAGAGGGAGAACACAACTTGCCTTGCCTCGAAGTGGTTGTACAGCGAAGGATGTGCAAACAATAGCAGAAAAGGCACATGGAAATAGTGAATATGGACATAATGGAAGGCAGAGGATCTGAAGGAATAAGAAGAGGGGAGTGCAGGCAAGAGGAGGGTAGAGAAGTAACTGCCAGGGGAGGCACCTGACCAGTATTTGGAAATGAGGGCAGCCCAGTAAAATAGGTACTTATCATCCAGCAAATGGAGGAACTGGGTGGCATAGTGCAGTGTTGAATGTGGGAAGGGCACTTAAAAGTGTCAGAAGGAGTGGTGTAAAAGTGGCTCTCAGGCATAAGGGATAGATCAGGTTTCATGACTAACTGGTTTCATATCCCTATCCCTCACCTGTCCACTCTCACACACTTGGTCACATGGATCAATGTTTGCTCAGAATCACTTGACTCACTAGATCTGTGTACTAGTTTCCCTTTTTCCCTTGTTAGTTAAGGCTGAAACTTCAGGGAACGGACGGATGTTGCAGGCACTGTGATCCTTTTCACTAGTGTGAATAAAGTTTTTTTTTTTACTCTCTGCATGCTCCTGTAGGAGGCAGGGGATCTACCCCCTTATCAGCCATGGAGCTCTTTTCAGGTTTGCCCCATGCTGTGCCAGCTCCAGGAATCTACTGAGAGATCCTGGAGACTTTGGCTTGTTCCCCATGGTGGGGCTCTACCTAGGATCAGGGAGGAGGACCAATATGGTAATCTGGATCCCTGGCATCCCATAGAGTGGGCTGAGGGGGTGCTCGCGAGGGCCTGGCATCATCGTTCTGCTGCCACAGGGGTTTCTGGCTTGTATTTACCCCTTGAGACATGGACATGCATTGATGTAAGTGCAGGGGTATGCATTCTTCCACATATGACCCACAGACATCCGCCATCATCTCCACCCTGTTGACGTGTGTCTGTGCTGGTGCTATACTCCCAGCCTTCGTTGGGAGTCACACTTACACTGGGCTCCATCCCCACCCCCCAGAGGAGGAGAGCAGACTGTCAGATGCTCATCCTATATCCCCCCAGCTGGCCCTGTGATGCTCCAGTCTTGTTCCCAAACCTGAGTCATCAGCGTTGCAACCGGCAGCTCTACCACTGCACCAACAAGCCAGCAGTGTGAAGATTCTTACTTGCCAACGTGTCTCTAGGAGGTGAATATGAAGGTCACCATTCTCTTAAGCCACACAGAGTCGCAGATAAGTTTTGAAAATCTAATATACTCTGTACAATTCTGCAATGCATCTATATAATTAATCCTGGATTACCCTTGATAAAAAGGACTTTTAGTCTCAGCAGGCCCACCTGGTTAACAAAATTCAATGAATCAATCAATAAATAAATAATAAGATATACCAAATGTTCATATAGGTTCCATGTGGTAACGGCGACTGTGTAATAGCGATCGCCGTTTGGGTGAGTCTACATCGCCGAAAATGAATTTTGGCGATGTAGACTCACAGCGCACAGCAAGACAGCACAGGACACTTAGATTGTAATGTTTTATGAATGAGGCTGTGCTCCCCGAGCCCCCTACTAAAGAATTCTCAACTCTGGGGCGGGGTGCATATCGGGGGGGTGCAAAACGAACAAAAATAAAAAACTCGTGACCCAGCACAAAAAATGAGTGTGCCCAGAACCAAACCCAGCACCCCTCCAATCTCAGTCTGCCACCAACCCACCACGCCACACGGCCAGCTCGGCAGTCCACCACCGCACTACACTCCACAAACCCTCCTTCCCCTTCCACCCATCACACGGTATGGTCCCTCCCCACTCTTCCCCCAGATGTGTATACATAGCGACATCCTGTTGTTATAGTCACCGACCCCCTATCCTGTTGCCCTCCCTGCCGGCAGCCATGTGTAAAAGCGTCGTGATTGAGTCACCCTTTTTGAAAGCACTCAATTGCAGTCACCGAATACATGGGATGCTGTTCAGGTTTCACCCAGTATCACTGTTCACCAGAAAGTAAACAGTAAATACTTTACACAGACAACAGACCTTATGAAAGGAAAGCAGCTTAGCAATCCAAGAAAATATACCTAACTAGGAAGATGAACTTAAACTTTTCTAGCAGTGTGTATCTCACAAAGTCTTTCAAAAAAGCACCTGGCTGTTTCTAACGGACCTTACAACTGCTGTTTGTGATCTCACAGCTTGTTGTCATGGTGATCATTATGATGTCCTATATTCCTATTACCGTTTGTGACGTTTATACTCAGGCGATTTTTAGAGCTCAACTACAACATTATTTGCTTGCTAATTCTGGATGCAGTTGTCTGTAATGTTCACAATTAAAAGAGTTTTTTGTTAAGGTAGCTGTGACTGCATAATGCAAGTGTTATTCATAAATTTATAAATAGAATAAAGTATGGGGTGGGGTGTCTAATGAGAAGTTTACACCCCCCACCCCAAGGTGTTAGATGCTACATAAACCCTGAGAGCGAAGCTTGAGGGGTTTATTAAAGCATCTATCACTGAGGGTGTGTGTAAACTTCGAGTTTACACACACCACCCCATATTTTATTTTATATAATTGCTGGGTTTTGCCTTTTTCACCTCAGCAATTATACAAATTACAAAGAAGTTGCTGTGTGGCCGCAGTCCGGTTAGGCTGCAGCGCGTGGTTCACGGTTGCCTTTCTGTATTTATTTAAAAGTTTTTTGGTTTTTTTTTCTGGCCAGCCAAAAGTTAAGTCATTGTGGTACATTATGTGTTTCTTAATTACTTACCATTGAGTTCGAATGGCTGTTCAGTTTCCCCTTAGCAGTTTGCAAGAAGGCAAGTGGAGAGCGATCGGGAAGCAAGGAACTGCAGTGGACACATGTGCAGAGTGGGGGAAACTGTGCATGTGTTTGCCATAATAAACACTTCTTTGTTGCAGCAAATTACAGCAGTTTCCCTATGGGAAAAGGGGAGACCCATTAATTACATAGAGAATAATGGATAGGCAAGTGTGTGTTATGGATTTTTATTACACACCCGAGGTGTGTGATGACCCGTAAACCTCGAGACCGAAGCTCAAGAGGTTTGCACAATCATCACACACCGAGGGTGTGTAAAAAAAAAATCCTTAACATACACTTGCCTATCTTTTATTTTTTATAATCACTGGTGTTTTGCGCTGTTTGAGTGGCTTAGCGTGGCACTGCGCGACTTTGCGCGGCTTAGCGCAGCATTGCACGACTTTGAGCGACTTTGCGCGGCTTTTCATATCAACCAGCCAGTTGATATGACTTTATAAACCAGTTGATATTGGGTCTCACCAGTAATTATATTGCTGTAATTTATGTGCTCCCTCTTTATTAGTTGCCTGTAGCAGCTTTGTGCTGCACCTGAAAAAGGGCCTCTGGTTCAGTGTACAAAACCAGTTAACTCATTATACCCTGGGTGGTCATTTTGTATCAGGAGAATCAATGGATGGTTCAGACTTCATATGGAGCTATTGAGTACAATGAGGTTAACAAATAAATAAAATAAAATAAATGTCACCAAGAAGTGCTGAGTTGCTCTTTTAAAAACTCCATGCTTACCATGCATTATATTGAAGGGTCATTTCACCTTTGGTACCTTTAGCCCCCCCCCAAGCAATATCAAAGTCCAAGGCTCTGCAAGGTTTGATTTCCATTCCAAACTAGAGAGCCATATTGGTAGCCTTGGGTACTCAAACATAAAAAGTATGCTTTCATCTTGCATGTACTGTATTTTGTTGTAAAATAGTTCCTCTGCCTGCAATTAATAGCTGTATGCCATTAGGACTTTTGTCCACTGTAGCTCCCCAGCCCCTTCCCCCATTTTACACAGAAATGACATAATTTTTAGACAGTTATGCTATAGCGTTAGTAGCACCAAAAACTGAAGCTTGCGAAAACTAACCCAAAAACAGTAAGTTTGTTAGAAGCTGGAACTCTTGTCGTGTGCAGTGTTCCCTAACAGTATCACTTTACTACAAGTCGTCTCAGTAATTAAATATGCCCCTCCCCCCTTGTTTGCAGAAATTATGCCACTGGACTGCAATTTTATCTTTCACTTTTTTAGAACATTCTGCAGTCCTGAAACAAAGCCCCTGGACCATGTGGCTCCAACAACTGAACCTTATGTAAACTGAACCAAAAACAATAAGTCTGTTACAAGATGAAACTCTCGTCCAGTGTTTTTAAACAGTGTTAAACCTTGTTCAGCATATGGTTAAGCTCTACATGTATGTTAATAAAAGATTAACATAAGGCTATTAGAATGTTTGCAGCCAATCAGAAAGCTCCATTTCTCAGACCCTTTTTATAATTGTCATTATCATATATTTTCCGATAGAAGTCAAGAAAAGTATAATTAATTTTCCTCAGATTCATGATAATCTGGTTATACCCCCGCCTATGTATGGAGGTAATGTTAGTGGTTGAAGAGTTTTGTTTCAGTCTTATTGCCAAGATCCTGGATACCCACGGGCCTGAATCCATACAGTTTAATTTGGCTTTCTGAATTGCAAATTCTGCCTCTGACCTAATACTTTCATTATATTCAGTTTTTAGTTTTGACCACTCATTCCAAGTATCTGCCAAATATGAATCTTTTAAACTCTGTTCCACTACCTCTATTTTCCACAATAACTCAGCCTGTGTTTTAATGTGTTTCTTTTTGTTTCTTGCCCCTATGCCTATCAGAACTCCCAATATCCAACATTTCAGTGTGTCCCAAAAATTGCCCCACGATGTGTCTTTAGAGTCCTGAAAGATTTAGGAAATCTGTTAGATGTGTCTTAATTTCCATCACTGTCTGTGACTCAGTTAATAAGAAATTATTAATTCTCCACCTACTGTCCTTCCTATCCTGTATTGACCTGTTGAAGTTTATTAAGACTGGGGAATGGTCCAAAATGATTGTGTTTGTAATGTTTATTAATTTACTGTATTAAGCATTCTCCCTGGTACAAAAATATAGCCAATCCTTGAGCCAGATTTATGGCATGGTGACCGATAGGTTTATTCATGATCTTGTGGATTTAAAGCGCTCCATGCATCTACTAGGTAAGTGTTAGCAGATTTTCTAGGTCTTTATCTACTCTAATCTGATGCAATTTGGGTCTAGATCTATCGAGCATGGGATTTTTTGTATATGTTATTTTTCCTTCCTCCACAGCCTGGCCATCCTTCTTGGGTCCTCGCTCAACTAGACCTTCTACTCCCTCTCCGAACCCCTCATCTGCAGGACTCCACCGACCACCCAGGCAGGCCTAGCCCCCCAGATCACCCCTGGAGTGGGTCCACCCTCCCTTGGCAGCCTACCTGGAACTAGAGAGGCCTTGCCTGGGTGTCGGGTCAGTCGTGGAGTCTCTGCAGTGATGGGCCAGTGGTAGGATGTGGGCCTGTCCCTGCAGCCCCCTTCATCTCTGCAGTGCTGTGGTGGGGGATTTTCCATTTGTTTATCCCCAGGAGTGTGGCAGTGCAATGACGTCAGCGCAGTGACAACATGGATGTCCACCACACTTCTCCCCTCTACTTCAGCTCTAGCATAAGTAGTGCCTCCAGCCACCACCGGGGGTTGCTACTATGCTGAGTGGGCCCTGGATCCCTCCCCAGAGAGAGGAGAGCAGTCCTCCAAACACTCGATCCCCTCTCTCTCTCCCCTGCCAATCCCTGGCACCCGAGCTCGTTCCCGAACTTGGGTCGCCGGCATGGCACAAGGTAAGGTGACCAGTGCCTCAGCCCTCAACACCACCAGGTCGGTTTATCAAGCATGGGATTAAGTACAGCATTTGCGTCACCTGCTATAACTATAGTTGTATCCCCATAGTTTTCTGTCAGGTTAAATATTTTATCAAAGATATTATGGTCTTGTGAAGTAGGTCCATAAACACTGATGAAAGTATATGCTTCCTCATCTATTGTACCTGACACTAAAACATAATGACCCCCTGGATCGGATATTTGGCTACATAACTGAAAGTTAACACTCCTAGCAAACATAATTATCACCCCTGCTCTTTTGGAACTGTTTCTAGCACCATAAACCTGACCTACCCATTCCCTCCTCATTGAATTGTAATGTTCTTTTGTTACATGCACCTCTTGTAGAAAGGCGATTGAGGTGAATAACTTTTCAAGATGTCTAATAACAGAGTACCTCTTTAACTTATGATTAAGTCCCCTTACATTCCATGTCACTAGTGATATGCTGTTTAATGATGTCATTTAAATTTGTAAGTGTAGTATTTGAAGAACACACTCCTCATCAACTCCTTACTTTCATCTTGTGATAGTCTGTCAGTAATGCACCCTTCCCTCCTTGGTAAAATTAGAATGGATATAGAATAGAAAATAGACACAAAATGAAAATAGATTATAAAAGATGAAAAATTAATCTCTTTACAGTAGCCAATGAAAAAAGGGCAAGTATAATTTAATAATATTAAATCAGTACCAGTTGTAGGCCCTATGATCCCCGTATCCCTTACTATCTTTGAATGTGCCTGCAACACAGCAAGCCAGAGAGGGGCCCCCTCCCTAAAACCACAACAACAACAAAACTTTCATTTTAAAATACCATACAAATAAAAATTAATTTTAGTACACCTAACAGCACCCTGTTTCATTTCCGTTTGACCTTTAAAAAGGGAGTTCACCCCCAATAAATCTCATATTAAAATCATAATGAGACTGACCAGGGAAAATCTTGAATTAACTGATGTTAGAAATCTTGGTCAGACTTCCTCTCCAAGACTCAAATTTCATATTTTAACACCCAATAAATATATAGAGTTAGCATATTTACAATGCCTGCTCTTACTGATTGCTAATACATGTTCACTTGTTGCCCTCTAGTAAATAAAGTTCATTCTTTAATAGACAGATTAGGACAAAGGCTATGCAACTTGCAGTGAATTATACCATCTAGTCATTAACTATTCTAACCTTAACATGTAGTTATACATTAAGTTTGTGTAATCCCCCATACCTTAGGTAATTGTGACTGGCTATCAGACCCCCCTCAAAATGGTGCAGCAACTTATCATGAGAGATGCTTATTTTGTGCCCCTGAAGAGCTCGTGTTCATTAAAGGCAACCCCCCTCCCAAGTTTCAAAGTTCCTAAAACATTGAATGTTGCCGGAGGGATTAAGCTACTAGGAGCCACAGACTGGTTGTCTCATTTTCCATGTAACTGTAAATGCATCTGTCAATCCCCATGCACAAAAGGAAGGGTGTGTGTATATATATATATATATATATATATATATATATATATGTATTTAAAACTGAAAGAGCTTGTAGCAGATAAATCTTACCCCCCTTACATACAGAGATGTCTGCAAGAATTAATTACTACTGAAAGGCTCCATAAGCCAACTGCTTTAAAAAAAGGGGGGGGGGACCCAGAAACATGAACAGGTAAAAACCACTAACTGTAGATAAAGCAATGGTAAACCACACGTGTTTACTGAAAATCTATTAATTACTACAAAGTGTGCACTGAACTGCACGAATGTTTAATTATGTTCTGTAAGATACCAAACGTGGTTCTCAAAATTTATCTGACTTTCATCTCCACAGCAAGCACCCCATAAAAGTTGTTTTGCACTTTATCAACATAGCCAAAAGATCACATTATACAATGGCAAGAAATAATCCTGGCTACTGATTGGTCAGCTGGCTCATCACAGCAGGGATGTTATCCTGGCATAACATCCCTGCTGATTGTTTGGACCATATTGTTGAGCATCATCATGATTATCTCTTTCTCTTAAGAAACAAAAATATTTTTAAACACTAACAAAAACATTCTTTAAAATTATTTTTTTTATTATAAAACAACAAGCCATTGTATAATAGGAATAATGCCCTCCAGGGTGGGTGTTATGCTGGGATAACATCCCTTCTCGGGTGTTGGACGCCCTCGGCCGGTGGCCTCGGGCCCAACCACCCAAGGTGGGATGTTATCCCAGCATAACACCCACCCTGTCAGGCATTATTCCTTTAATGTATCTTCCATTTGATGTTCCCCAAACTCACTGCTTCTCAAAGCAAATCATCTAGTTCTCTGTGTCACCATCGAGTGCTGTTGTGAAGCTAAATAATGTATACGCAGGTAAATTAATTAGAAATTAATAGAGATAAAACATTTTTGATTTAAAACGTTTACTATTAGCATTCCTGAGATTCAAAAGCTAACTATTTATTCTCTTCTCCATTTGGGTCGCCATTATTCGGCCATCTGACCTCCCAGCATACATGTTGATAAGGTCACCCAGAGTCCCGGATTTAATTCTTCTGCACATGCACACATTGCGTATGAACGTGTACAGAATGCCTATTGTAAAGCATTGAATACCGTCTCGAGATGAACATTCCAAGATCCAGTCATCACTGTTGAAGATTTAAAAAAACATTCGGTGAGTGAAAAAAAAACAATGGCGGCAACTGAATTTTTTTTTTTGTGAGTACTGTGCCCCACTATCAAAGGACCACCAAATTCCACCTTGTTATTGGACAAAGAAAGAGAACCACCCATCCTTAAATTGGGTTAATTTACTACGAGCCACAAATACTTTTTGAGGGGAAATCAGCCCATGTCTAGCCCCCACAGAGTCCCACAATCCTTTTCCTTTTAGCATTGAATCATTCAGTTTACGTACAGCAACAACAGAGCACACTCCCCTTTGGACACTTTCCTCACTCCTGTTTTTAGTAGTGTGCCACTTGCGATCTAAATATCCATGTAGAAAACTGATCGTATTTTAAACTATAGAAAGTCGCAATTCTGTTATATTATACATTGCATGGTATTTTCAGTAGTTGAGGAGGTGTGCCGCAACAGAGCTCACTCAGAGAAGTCTGCTCTGCCCACTGACATTCGCTTGAGTTCCAAAGTGTACCATAATGAAAACCGAGGGCTACAACATATAAAAATCATGCCCAAAAAGACGAGCCATGATGCTGCGCATATGCCTATACATATGCATATTCTTGGGATATGTATGTAAGCCCCCCTCCCCATCTAGGGGTATGGAGATGGTATTTCTTTGGAGGGGGGCACTGTACAACCCAAGAAACACAGTCCAGAAATAAATAACAGGAAAACAGTACCTGAGTGTCCTCGGGTGTTGCTGATGATGGATTTTCTCCATCATGGGGTGCTTCCTGGCCATCAGGTGATGAAGGAATGTGCACTCGGATGATGCAGATCTTCACCTGCCTGGCCCTGCCAATTTTGCCCTGGTGGCCTTTGTAGACAACCTTCACCAGGCAGGCCTCTCACTTCCTTCTCGATGGTGCGCAGCGCAGCTTCTTCAGGATCAACCCTGTAACACACTAGTAGCTGGCTGTGGAGGCAAACTTCTTTTAGCAGCAAACAGTTCCTTCAACAAACAAGGCAAACACCAGAACTTCAGAAACAGGGGATCCCATTTAATGAACAGTTAATAAACAGGAACAGTCAATCCAAGGAGCATAGGGATAAACACATACGGTGGGGACATCCACAGGCAGACACCTAAATCCTGCAGCAGTCTCTTGTGTTAACAGACTGAATTATTTCATGCAGTATCCCTTGAGTCGATCTGGCTACATGCCTGGCAGCAATTCTAGGGTCGAAAAGGCCACAACATGAGGTAGTTTAATACTGACCGATTCACTGATGCATATTTCTCTCTCTCTCTCTCTCTCTCTCTGCAGCAAGTACATCTCTTTTCTCTTCACTCACTCTTCAGGCAATTCCATCTCTAAACTTTACTCTGGCTTAGGACAGCACGAGATGGTTCTACTGTCAAAAACATTTGCACTCTCTTCAATTTACTTCCACAGCCTGATCTTATACCTTCTACACCCAGTGGCTTTTACTTAAGGAGCATACTCTTTCTCCCTTCATGGTCTTATCTCTGTACACTTCATTTGATGTTCTTAGCAAAAACCGAACCACCAGAACCCTTTCAGACATCCAACTGCTGATGCCTCAGCTGGTGGCTGAGCCTAATTCCGGGTGGTTTTTTGGTGCCCCCGGCCTTTATCCCAGTCCTACCAGCATGCACTGCTCAAATAAGTGATTCCAACCTCTGAACTGACTCTTCAGGGAGACTTCTGCCAGTGCCATACAGATCACCCAATGGACTGCCACCCCGTTGGGGTCCCAAACATTACTTCCCCAAATGGACTTTCCCTGCCTCCACAAGAGGACCAGACCATGGGTCCCAACTCTGTGGTGGCCTCCTTCCTGAAGAATAGGGGTAGCTCTGCCACCATTTCACCCTCAACGGCTGGGCTGCCACTTCCAGCTGCTCCACAGGCCCTATTTTCCATAGCGGGCCCACCCACAGTAGACCATTCTGACCCATCAGATGATCTCACCCATGGGCAATCTTTCTTTAGAGCTTTAGGCCCTGTTGGTGTTTACCCTACCAAGGCGCCAAAGTTCACTTGGTGGGCCTCCAATTTTCTTTCTTCTCCCTGGGCTCCGGCTCCCAATTGCACCGACAGGCCCCTTCTACTGCTCCATTTCTTTACTCCATTGCTTCCCTTTTACTGCACCCAAAACATCACTTTTCCATCTCGTGGGTCTTCAAGGGTGAAGGGCCGGGGTGGCAAGTGGCCCAGCACGGCCCTCCGGATGAACTTACGGGCCAACCCCCGACTCCTCTCTCCCCAGGTCTCTGTCAGAATCCTCCAGAAAAATAATCTGTTTCCTAGTTATACCCTCTGGAATGGGCCCCATGTGCAGTCAGCAGGCAAGTACATATTCCAGATTTACCGGCACCACTGCTCTTCCTGCCTAGCTACACTTAGCAACCAGCCAACATTAACTAGTAAGCTCCCAGAGGGTGCTTACATGCATTTGCATAGGCACATGCCCAGTGTCATGGCATGGCTTTTCGGACATGATTTTTATATGTTGTAGCTCTGTTTTTATTACAGTACACTTTAACAAGTTCAGCATTCTTCAAACAATGACAGAATGTGTATAGCTTAACCTTGATTTTGGGAGGTATGCACAAGCCTCCTGGCGCTTCCTGAATACTAATGCACACCCCCAGCTCCAAAGTCTCGGGCTCTTCTCCAGATGGAAAACTAGTAAAAACACCGGAAGAGCTACAAGACTGATGCAAAGCTGCTGTGTGTAAAACAAAAAGGTATTGGCGCAGACCGAGCAGAGGGATTGGACTGAGACCACAACGTTCAGAGGTTGGCTGCGTGTAAAAGGGCCTTGTGACTGTTCTGTAGTGCTTGAGGTCACCAGTATGACTCAGCAGTTCTCCCTAATGAACGAGGGTTCAGCGACAGTGGAGGGGGAGCACAGATTGGGCAACATATTATTTAACTGAACATTATTTGAACTATTCAGTTTCAAAAGATGCTTGCGTATTTCTGAAAAGGCAGCAAATGAGGAGTGCTGGCAGGCCGGGTGGGAGTCGGGTCAGAGCGACAGCGATCAAGCGGATGGGGGACAAATCTCTAAGAAAAGAATATATACAAAGGCAGCATACAGAGTTTAAGTATTTAAAAGTGACCATTTGGGTTGTATTTCATTTATTTTGTGAAGTGGCAGCAGGGAACAACTCAGCCCATACGTGTCAAGGAGTTAGGCCATGACATACTCTATTTAAGTGGGAGAAAGAAAAATGGCAGCTGCATATGTTTTAAAATTCCAAGTTAGTGGCTGAAGGATTTCTCTCACGTCCTGCATCTGGGCTGGCAGCACTTGTTACTAGCCATGCATTAGACACTTCTAAAGCATGGCTTATGACCAAGGCCCCTGGAATTCTACGGTTCTGCGGTTGTGGAATTTGCCACAGAATTTGCATCATGCCGCAGAATATATATAGTGCTGCAGAATTCATTGTTTTTGGTGAATTTTCATATAAATATGCCATTTTTCTATAGTGTCAGGCTTTCTTTCCCACCTCGTTTATCCTGAAGCCCCTCCTCTATGTTCGGCATATGATGTCATCGATGACATCACATCATATTTAGCCAATGACAGGACTGCATTCTGCCAGAGAAATGAATAAATCATGCCACAGAAATCAGAAAATGTTGCCACAGAAGTCAGGGTGCCCTGCTGCAGAAATAAAGAAATTCTACCGCAGAACACCAGGGGCCCTGCTTATGACCAATCAGGATGCAGGATGGTCCCCACCCATTTTATAACACCAATTATACAATTGAAAGAACATTTCCTGGGGTCTGACTGGTCAGTGCCCTGCTTCAGCAGTGATGTTATTACAGCACAATATCACCGTACGAAGGTCCTGCACACATATGACCACATAACATAAACCTAAACAAAAAAAGAATGACTCCATCTCCCACATCATGCCTAAACTCTTTCATTATTTCAGCCAAAACCCACATCAGATACCCTCCTTATTCCCCAAATACACATAGTACTGCAAGTAAATAAATCCATACTTTCTTATAAAGCCGTCACCTACTCGGCTTCTGTATCAGGGCCCGCACTAACCCGATGTGCTCACTCTTCTCCCTGAATGCTGTCAGTTTGTGTGCTTTTTAAAAGCAGATTCCACTGAACTCACCAGTCGCTGGTTCCCTGTTTTATTCTCACTCATGTAAATATTGTCTTACGCAGGCAATGGTACCGGGAGACAACATAGTGATACGGACATTAAACCGCAACCAAAACATGGTGGGCAGGTGAGCGGACAGATGGAGGAAAACATAAACAAACAGCAGGAGACAATACAGAACAGGTGGCGGATTGGGAGAGGAAGGAAAATCTTAAGAGAAACCAGAGGGTGAACTGCACGGGGGGGGGGGGAGGCACATTGTCAAAGACAGAGTGAGAGGGACAACTATGGGGAGAGACGCGGCAGCAGAGTTGCAGCGCCACAAAAGCAGCAGCACCACCTAGTGGAGAAAAATATATTGTGGATTTTTTTAATAGATATACTGGCACATTGCAAAGTTAAGTCAAAATCTACTTGTAACCCCCCTCCCCCCAACTAATTTAGAGTTTACCTTAATGTCTTTCTGGGCTCCTTTCTTGCCCACTGCCAGGCTGATGTTCTGTAGAAGTAGTAGATCCAGGGGTATCTGTTTGCTTCTGTTTATTTATGTGTGAGTGCCCTGCTGTGCCTCCATGCCTGTCACTTTAAGAAGCTACCCAATATGTGTATAGTGAATGATCTGAGCTGGGTCTGAGTGATTTAGGGCTTTCGACTGGCCAGATACTGCTCTGATTTGTTCCACTCTGCAGTCGATAATACTGCAGAGGCAGCCTGTATGGGAACTGTACTTACTTACTTCTAGTGTCTTGTACTTGAAATACAGAAGTTTGATTAACCTGCTTTCCTTGCAGTTTGCCTTTTGAATGGGAGCCACCATGTTAGGTCCAGGATTTCTAGTAAGTGGACCAATAGGACTCCAGGGCTCTCAAGGGGTCCTTAGTCCAAGTGTCTCGTGGGAAGGAAAACTATTTTTTGAAGTTTTTAGGTTGGTGCCTAAACTGAACAGAAGAGCTAGTCCAACCTGTGACTGACAGCTTCCCCAGCCAACCCGAATCTTGGAATCCAAGAGGAATGCCCAGAACTGTAACAGTCAGTGGATGAGTTAGAGTGGGAGCTTGAAGTGTGAACAACTCTAGCTTTTGAGCAGCAGCTCCCTGAATGAAGCTTAGGGGAGTCAGCAGGAAGAGGACTAACTTGCCTCCCTAGCCACTATTTCTCCTGCATTGGACTGCCTGATTGCTGAAGTCGATATCATCTGATTTCAGACTGAAACTGCAGCAGAAAGTATCGAAGAAATTAGAAGCACTGCTTGCATTTTGGACCGAAGATTTGCTCCTGTGAAGCAATTGGCTCAGCTGTGTGCAAGACTGATTTTGGATCGAGAGGTTTGTTCAGTGAATCTACTGCAATAGCAACCAGACTGTATCCGAACTGTGAACAGTTAATGCTGCTTGGTTTAAATGTACTGAATGTTTCTTGTGGGTCAAGGCCTATCTGTTTGTGACCCAATTGCTACGCCAGTTGGAGGCTTCACCAGCAAAAACCATACTGAACTTTGTCAATCTACTCATCACGCTTGAGCCTTTGCCATCCCAGCCCAGATCGACTGCCTTGCACCAGAGACTGTCCTCGGCGAGAGACTGGCTTTGGGGATCCAGCCCCTATGTAGAAACAACTCGCAGGTTGCGCCCATTTGGAGGGAAAGGCCGTGAAGAGGAGGTGTGTCGTGACGGTCATGCTTCCCCGTGCTCATCAGTGAACAACACGAGGTCTCAATATCGCCACAACACTACAGCCAACTGGTAGCGCGAGTACAATCAGGGTAGCTCCCTGCGACAAGTAATTTAATTACCTGTGGTACCATCTGATTTCTTTTCTAATTTCTTGGGTTTCACAAGGCTGGGCCAGCTGGCCAGGATTACAAATAATCCTCTTGTTGTTGTGCATGTTAACTGCCTTTTCTTTCCATCGAGGGTCCCAATATCAGCTGCAATGCTGGCCACCCCCCCAGGCAATGCCTCTGGCTAGCCAGCTTTCCAGCCTGGATACCCAGTGTTGTAGAACTATCTATTTGGGACTTAAAAGTGCATGCCAAGAACCCAAATTTGATCAGGGTACCAATCATTTAACTAAATTCACTCCCCTTCCTTGTTCATGACCTCTAAGTAAATCTGATTGTAGTTTCATGTTTAACCTGGCTTTTGTGCATATTGTTAGTTGGGTTAGAGTACTGAAAGTGTACAGTTGTCTTGCTAACCTTGTTTTACAGGGGGTCTCCAGGGATATTGCTGAAGGTCCAACCCTGGTGGTAAGTGTAAAGGGCGTGTGCATATTATTACTGCTATTTACTGACGTATGTTAACTGCTGTTAAAGGTTCCAAGCCACTAGGAAGGTTAGTGGGTGGTTATGGTTTCCCAGAGGGCTATAACAGGTTAGACAGACACCCCCGATACTGTTACTCTGGGTGAAGGCACCTTAATACAGAATCCAGGCCCCTCATCCTGTGATCAGACATACAGGCAGGGGAAGTAACCTTAATGATAGTGCTGCCTAGGAGTTACATACTTTAAATATATATATATATTTTTTTTTTTACATATTGAAATTAGCCGTTGTAGAATAGCAATAATGCACTCCAGGGTGTGTGTCATCTGGGAGAATATCACTTCTCCAGTGTTGAATACACTTGGCCTGTGGCCTCATGGTTCAACCACCCGGGGTGTGACATTATCCTAACATGAGACACACCCCTGTTGTGCATTACTGCTTAATTAGAAAATGGGCTTGAGAAAAAACAACATCCTGATTGGCTGAAAGCCATGATCAGACATGCATTTTTTTTCAGTAGAGCCAGTAAAAAACGAGTGACAATTTGGGGTGCCCCATTACTTGGGGTATCCTTGGGCCACCCCAAATTTTGAAACCCGCCAGCCACCATGTTTTTTCCTGCTCGCTTACTGAGAGGAACAAGCCAGTCAGCCTGACTACACAGACACGCTTGCACAACCCTCAAGCAATAAAGCATTACACCAAACTAAATGAAAGGTAGCCACACATTTAAAAATGGAAAGGAAGCCATCACTGCAATTGGCTTCACATTACTGCAGTCAGCAGCGTGGTCCGATGGGCTGCACATAACCGTGGTTGGCAGTACAGTCCATTTTCCTGGGGAGAAACAGCAAAAAAAAAACACAAGCTAGATTCTCTAAATAAAATCCCTTTTTTTCCTTCTGAGAAAACTGCCAGCATACTCGCACCCATTCGTGAGACCGGCAGTTTTGCAGTACTCTCCCAGTTTGCCTCCCCTTTTCCCTGCTGAGAAATGACCAACAAAGAAACCAGATTCCACCTTAAAAAAAAAGTAACCTTCTACTTCGTTGCTTCTATTCCCGCTGGCTTGCAGACATCCTTCCTGATCCCAGTACAGTCCTTCTCGCCTCTTGAGAGGTATGCCAATCACCTACAAACTGACCACCTGGAGAGGCAGGGGGGATAACGGACTACTGTCAGTAAACAGAAAAAGTGAGCGCAGTCTGTTCATGTTTATTGGGGGGGGAGACAAGAAAGCCTCTGCAGGACAGCAACTGAAAGCAATGGTCTGTGTCATGGAAGGGAGGAGGAGGAACATCTCTTGAAGCAACCAACTGTAAAATATTGCAGTGCCATCTACTGGCAAATATACCAGTGGAGGGACTATTTTACACCCCCAAAAAAACAAAACTTTACAATCAGTTGTACAATTTTTCTCTTGTATTTTTTTGCAATTATTTCTTACATAAAAATGCCATATATTGCCCATTTTCTAAGTACAATAATACTCTTCAGGGTGGGGAGTATTGGGATATACCAGATCTTCCAGGGGCTATGAGGCTCTTCGCCTATGGCATCGGGCCTCATTACGCCTTGGGCAGTCCAGTATATCCCAATACCACCCACTGTGTCAGGTATTATTGCATACTTAACTTATCCAAGATGCTGTACAGGCATATAGTAGAGGGGCTTTTATGGGTACATCACCATGAAGGAGGTCAGCCACGCCCACTGCCTGGAAAATACCACCAAACAGATCATTATAATTTGACTTCATGCTGCACAAGAGTGAAAGCCCTATGTGATATGTACAAGTTTGACCCCAGTTGGTAATTTCAGGTATAGTATAAACTATGTATATTGTATTGACAGCTAAACGTTTGTAAACATTTATATCATACTCCCGTGATTTTGCATATATGTGTAGTGACTTAGACACTTCAGAGATATTAAAACATTTTATTTATTTATTTATTGATGGCATTTTGGTAACCGGGTAAGCCCACTGAGACCAGGGTCCCTTTTTCAGGGACGACACGGAATTAGTTACAAAAAATATACAACACCAGGATTTATCTTCACAGTTTAGAATGCAACATTGTCATCAAGTGCACCTGTAATGTGACATTCTAATGGCATTATAATGTATGGGGAACCCTTATTACTAACTGAAATCAAGTAGATTACAACCTTGTTATGCCATCCATATGACATCACTTTGTTGTTAACCCTTCTTGACTATGTCATGTCAATGGTATAGCAAAACGAAATGTTCACAACATTCAGTGTTCTGTTTTGAGAACAGCAATGGCTGGTAGCTGCAAGCATTTCAAACTGAAATTCCATTCTGTCAGTTGCAGCTCACGTAGACTAGCGATCGCCATGGCATCCAGTGTAGCTTCTCACTCCAGCAGCAGCGAACTAGTAGAGTAGTAGAGTAAGAGTAGCATAAAATTAATTCTATCCACAATTACACAATCTTGGTAGCCCATACACTATAAAATATAATGTGTGGTCTTTGTGTGACAGGGTGATCCCTGTCATAGTGGACACCCTTGGGATAAGTTGAAACCTGTTCCCCAAGCAGTGTAAATGTTTTGTATAATGTCCAACATGCTGGTTGGCTGGTTATAAATCAAGTGCTGAAGTGTTTATAAAGCTTTCTGTCCATATTAACCTAAAACAAAACTAAGAGTACAATTACAAAATGAGAGGGCTGTCTTAATAGAAGAATAATAAAAAGTTTGTGTCTGTTTTTTTCTAGATGTTAGCAGCCCTCTTCTAAGATGTATTTTACTGCAGACAGCATGAGGTAAATGACCCTGCAAGAGAGTTTAGGAGAGCGCGGAATGTCCTGACCTCGGCTCTGACCGTTAACAATGTTGTAAACAAGTTATGTAATGCCTCCAGGTGCCAAATAATTGTTGTCTATGGAGCAACAGTGGCCCCTTGTGGCTAGTTTTATGTTATGTCTGCTGTTAATCAAAAGGCAGGGGAAATTATTTTTCCAACTTCTACTAAACTTATAAAAAGCCCTACCTCAGTGCTAAGATCGTATAGATAGGGTGGTCAGTTGGATACTGACTGAGGAAGGTGGAAGACCTCCTGGTAGTGTGTGCTTTCATACTGTTTGAATCATGCTAGGCTGAAGAAAAGCCTTAGAAACTGTTGACGCTACGCAGTTGTCTGACTTATCATTTTGCTTTCTGTATATTTTACTTGTTGAAAATAAAATGATAAATGCAACCATGCACTTTTCATGCACTTGACTTGTGGTCTGCCTGAAATTGCGTTATCCTAAACCCACGCCAAGTGGCATATGGTGCTCAGAAGTGTGATCTGACTGAACATCCGAGGTAACAAGGGGGAGTTCAGTCAGTTCATACACGGCAGAGGTGCATGGTGCCAGAGATGAGGAGAACAGCAGCTGATGGAGATGGTGACCTGGGTGAGACACCATGGATGGGATGAGATGGACCTGATGGCCAAATGGAGACTCTGATATGGGTTCTTCACAGGATGAATGGGAGATGGCCGGAGGCTGATCAATGCCAAAGAGAGGCATAGCGCAGATGCTAGGAGCTGCTTGAGTGGTCCCACTCAGAGGATGTAGAGGAAGAATCGGTGGAGCAGGATCCATGGGCTCTGGAGGAGGAGGAGGAGGAGGACCCCCTGATGGAGCATTTGCAACCAACATTTGTGGAGATCCCACTGTTTACTGGATTTACTGGATAGAAATAGGACAAAAGAAGGCACAAGGCCCATCTAGATTGTCCTCCCACAACAGTGGAATATTAAACAGATTATTGAACGAGTAGCCATGAATCAAGCCTAAATTTAAAGGATTCGAAGTTATCTGCCTCTACAATAGTGTGAGGCAGGGAGTTCTGGCATTTTGCTGCACTTATGTTGAAAAAATTATCATATTTTTTGTTATTAGCCCACTCAATTTTTAATTGTTTGGTGTGTAGTCTTCCCACAATTCTCTTATTGGCTAGTGATGGCCCACATATATTAAGAAGCATAGGATTATGGACTAGCATGTACATAAGAAGCAAATCTCCCCTTTGCCTTCTCACTGACAGTGAATAAAGCTTTATCTCCCTAAGTCTAGTTTCATAGCATTTATTTCTTAGTCTGGGGATGGATTTAGTTAATCTCCTTTGAACTCGCTCAAGACGATTTATATCATATTTGAGGTAAGGGCTCCAAAAAGGAGAACTGTAGTCCAAGTGTGGTCTAATATAGGCTCTATACAAGGGTACTAAATAGTGTTCTGATTTGCTAATAAAGGTTTTTTTGATTTGTCTCATAATTATGTTAGCTGTTCAGACTACTTTACTACAATGGTCACCTGATGATAGTTTGTTATAGACAAAAATACCAAGATCCCTTTCGTAATTAGATGATTCCAGTTCTTGCCTATTTAGGTAATATTTGTGAAATGGGTTATTCCTACCAAAGAGTAAAATTTTACATTTATCAATGTTAAAAAACATTGAGTTTTCATAGGTCCATTGCTAAATGGAATACAGATCTTGTTCGAGAAGTTTGAAGTTAGCTAGGGTGTCAACTCTACCACCAAGTTTTGTATCATCTGCAAACTTTGATAAATAATTATTAGAATTGATATCCATATCATGACTAAAGAGATTAAACAGAACAGGTCCCAACACGGACCCCTGGGGGATTCCACTCATGACAGTACCAAAAAAGGATAAAGCTCCATTAATTCTAACAGATTGGGTACAATTAAATAACCATTCAGATATCCAGTTAACTAATCGAGAAGGAATTCTCAAGTTATGGAGTTTATTGATTAGCAAGGAGTGTGACACATGATCAAACGCCTTGCTAAAATCAAACAATAACACATCTGCTGGAATGTTATTATCCATTAACTTAGTAATCTTTTGATAGAATGATATGAGATTGGTTGTACACCAAAAATCAGATTTAAAACCGTGTTGAGATGTATCATGAATATCAAGTTGTTCCAATGCGTTCTCCAGTCTACATTTGATTAAACATTCCATAGCTTTTCCCAAGATGGTAGTCAGACTAATCAGATGGTAGTTCTGGACATTGGACTTTAACTCCTTTTTGTAGATAGGTGTAACTATGGCAGTACGCCAGGCATCGGGTATTTCACAATCTAGTAATGATTTATTAAATAAGAGTTGAAGTGGAGTAATAATTGAATCCAGTGTTTCTAAGAGAAATATGGCATTAATGTTATCTGGACCAGAGCTAGTGGATCTTTTGATATTAGTGAATTCTTAATTTCGGATAAATGAAATAAAGGAATAATGGAGTCATTACTATTAGTGGTGATCAAGGGATTTATAGGTTGATCAAAAACAGAACAAAAGTATCTGTTAAAATGATCGGCCATCTCTTTATTTGAAGTTATAGCAATCCCATTGTCACAGAGTGGTCCTATTTTTCTGTTATTACCCCTACCGCCATTAATGTAAGAGTATAAAGATTTCTGGTTAGTTTTAGAGTGCGATCGTTTAAACTCAAATTTAAGCTTAGCCGTTTTAATTAGCTTTTTTAGTGTAGACAAGGCAGTTTTGTACTTGAGTCTCAAAGATGGACTAGGATTTCGTTTTAATTTCTTAAATAAATGTTCCTTAGATTTTATTTGTTTATCAATAGTTTTATTGTACCAAACAGGAATTTTACCTTTGTTGTTACATTTTGGTTTTAAAGGAACATACATGTCTTCTAGTTGGTGTATAGTATTAATCAGACATTCATACATTTCGTTAACATTTTTACTTTTAAATGTTTCAGCCCAATCAATTCTTTTTAATTCTAAATTAATCTGTGTGAAATTAGCTTTATTATAGTCCCTAAATTGAGTGTTATTGTTGATTTTGGAGATTTGTAGAGGAATAAAAAATATAGAGTTATGGTCACTATTGCCAATGGGGGCCATAATGTTTATATCAGAAACATCGAAGCCTTCATTCGCTATTACAAGGTCCAATATGTTGTTACCTCATGTGGGTTGATTAACCAATTGACCCAAACCCAGATCTGTAATTGATTTTAGAAATAATTTATCATGATTATTATTGCCTTTATTGAGATTCCAGTTAATACCAGGCATATTAAAGTCTCCTAAAATGAGAATATCATTATTCTGAGATAGATCTGAAATTGTATTTAATAAATCAGTAGTATAGAAACATAGAAACATAGAATTTGACGGCAGATAAGGACTGCTTGGTCCACCCAGTCTGCCCATTTCCCTACCTAATGGATAAGCTGCAGATCCTAGTTAACCAGCAGCCTACTTCTTTCTACCCCCACCCCCTAGAATTGCCTTATGACTGTCCCATGCATGCTTGAATTCAATGCACACTGTTTTTGACTCCACAACCTTCTCCGGAAGGCCGTTCCATGCATCCACAACCCTATCTGAAAAAATACTTCCTTACATTACCTCTGAGCCGCCCCCCATCTTCAAATTGTGCCCCCTTGTTCTTGCACACCTCTTTTTTTGAAAGATGCTACCCTCTTGACTTTGTTGATTCCCTTGAGGTACTTGAAAGTTTCTATCATGTCCCCCGCTCTTTTCCTTGAGGCTATACATATTAAGCTCCTTTAGTCTCTCTTCATATGTCTACTGGGCAGACCCTGCACCATTTTAGTTGCCCACCCTGGACAGCTTCCATCCTGTCTATGTCCTTGTGGAGATTGGTCTCCAGAACTGCACGAGTACTCCAGATGGGGTCTCACCAGCTGTCTGTACAGAGGATAACAACTTCCTTGTTTTTACTGGTGATGCCTCCCTATGCATCCCAGTATCCCCCCAGCCCTCCTTACTGCTCTCTCACATTGCTTGCCCACCTTTAAGTCATCTCATCTCATATGACTACCCCCAGGTCCCTTTCCATTTTTGTTGTTGTTAGTATCTCACCCCCCATTGTGTACTCTTCCCCTGGGTTTTTGTTTCCCAGGTGCATTACCCTGCACTTCTTAGCATTGAATCTAAGCTGCCATACATTTGACCATTCCTTTAACCTTGCCAAGTCCTTCTCGTCCTTTCCACCCCACCTTGTGATCAACTCTGTTGCAGATCTTGTGTCATCTGCAAAGAGACATACTTTTCCTTCCAGTCCCTCTGCAATGTTGCTTATAAAGACATTGAAGAGAACTGACCTAATACTGAACCTCGCGATACCCCACTAGTAACCCCCCTTTCTTCAGAGTGGACTCCATTTACTATTACCCTCTGTGTCCTATTCTCCAGTCAATTCTTTACCCAGGCTATCATCTTGGAACCCACTCCCAGGCTGGCTAACTTGTATATTAATCTTTTGTGTGGGACTGTGTCAAATGCCTTGCTAAAGTCTAGGTAGGCCATGTCCACAGCCCTTCCCTGATCTACTACTTTGGTCACCCAGTCAAAGATTCATCTGGCATGACCTTCCCACTGTGAATCCATGCTGCCTTGGGTCCTGTGACCCTCTGGCCTCTAGGTACTCGACAATTCTTTCCTTCAGAAGTGATTCCATCATTTTCCCTATCACTGAGGTTAAACTAACAGGTCTGAAGTTTCCTGCTTCTGCCTTGCTCCCACTTTTGTGAAGGGGAATCACATCTGCCCTCCTCCAGTCCTCGGGTACCACCCCATCCTCCCATGATTTGTTAAAGAGGGTAGTCAGTGGTGTCACTAGTTCTACCCTTAGTTCTTTTAGAATTCTGGGATAAATCCTATCAGGCCCCATTGCTTTGTCCACCTTCAGTTTTAAGAGTTCTTTCAGAACCCTCTTTCTGTAAATGAGCTGGTATCAACTTCTGTATCCAGAGTGTTTCTATTGTTTGTTTTAGGTACCTCGCCTCTTCGTTTGTAAATACTGAGCAAAAATATTTGTTTAGTATCTCTGCCTTTTCACCGTCACCCTCTGCCCACCCCCTCCCCTTTTTTAAGCCTCACTATCCCTCCCTTGGTTTTCCTTTGCTCCCTGATGTACCTAAAATAGGTTTTATCCCCCTTCTTAACTGAGTTGGCTATCTTTTCCTCGGTTCGGGCCTTTGCTGTTCTGACTGCCTTCCCAGCTTCCTTTTGCTTTAACTGATACAATTCTCTGTCCTGCTCCTTCTGTGATTCCTTGTACTTTCTGAATGCTTTCTTTTTCTTTTGAATCTTCACTTCCACCTCCTTGGAGAACCATAGTGGTTTCTTACATCGTTTTGTTATATATTGAATATCCGCTGAAGGTGGCCGATAACAAACCCCTATACTGAATTTAGGATGATTTATAAGTTGAATAGATATCCACAATGATTCAGTCAAAGTAAGGGAAGAAATTTCATGTGAAACAATATTATCTCTAACAAAAAGACATACACCACCACCTTTACTATCTAATCTGTCTTTGTGATAAATAGTTGGGGATGTTTCTGGACCAAGCTGAAGAAGGATCCCACCAAGTCTCTGTAACAGCATTAATACTAAGATCCAATAGGATACATTTTGCTGTAAGCTCTGCCATTTTAAGGGAGTTCAATGATCTTGCATTAAAGGACAATATATTAAACAATTTCCCAGTATTGGCTTTTGCTTTTGGGTTAAGAGAATTAGGAATTGTCCCATTCTCCCCCAATGTATTTAGTTTAAATATTTATTAATGACAGAACCAATTGATATACCCAGCAAGGTACTTCCCCTCCTACTTAAGTATAAGCCATCCCAATTAAAGAGAGATTCCCTGCCATTGAAGTTCTCCCAGTGTGGTATGCAACATATACTTTGTTGTAGGCACCGCTTTCATAGCCATTCATTAATTTCCCTGATGTGATGGGTCATAATATACGTTGCCCTGGGTACCGGAAGAATTTCAGAAAAGCATACGGTACATCCCCTCTCTATAAGTATATTATTTAAGGCCACAAAGTCTTTTTTGATCTGTAAGGGACTATTTTGATTTACATCATTAATACCTGCATGGATGATAACTAATAGATTATCATCAGTGTCAGTGAGTATATCATTAACCATTTTAGTGATGTCAGAAATCTTTGCACCCCTAAAACTAGAACATGTTCTTGATGGTTTATCAGGATTGCAAATTGCCCTCTCCAAATGTTTAATGATAGAGTCTCCCAAAACATACACTTGGCGCAAATGACTCTGGGAGTGTAAACCAGTGGTGACCATAATGGATGCTGCAGTCTCAGTGACAATAGGGGATGAATTAGGTAAGCAACAGGGATCAGTTAAAGAACCAGTGGGAACACTGGGAAATAGCATAAGATCCATATTTATGTGGGATGGATTAGGACTAGAAGTGTCCATTACTATTGTTGAGGGCTCTGTAATGGCTGACATAAAATTGAGCCTACAGTTGGAATTAGTAGATACACTAGTTGGTATACTGGAAGTTAGCTATGAACCCAAGTCTATAAGTGTAGTTGTGGGAGGTTCTGATACACTAACTGGTGTGTGACAACTTGAGTGTTCTATATGAGTATCAGTGGGGCAGTTATTATTAGGTAGACTAGAAAGTACCGAAAAAGAATTATGAATAGGGAGATTAAATTGATCAGCTCTGCGCCCCTTTTTACAAGCTCTTGCACTGGTAACCACTGACCAGTCTAAATTTGACTCTAAACTCTCAGAGTCATCCTCTCTGTCCCTCTTTTTATTCATCAGACTGGAGGTATTAGATTCCACACTGACAGTATTGGTTACCGTTAGATGGTTACCAATATGACAGCTATGGCACACACCTTTATTCAGGGTTGGGGGCAAGGATAAGCAGGTGGGTGTGTAAAAGGATATCATGTTACCAGTGGTCTCTGTTGTAGGGGAAGGGCTGTGAAGTGCTTTGAAACATTCACACATGTTAGATTGACTTTCTTCTAACTGTTGCAATCTAACCGAGAACACTGCAATGTCATCATGTAGTTGTTTATTATCATAGCATTTTGTACATATAAAGTCCTTCATCAAATTCAATGTAGATTTAGCTAGTTGGTACATACTACATGACTGGCATATAATGCCTAGTTCCCCATCCAACGTCATAATTGTGGAGCATTCACTCCCTAGATTTAAATTATCCGATTTAGATAGCGTAGGAATTAAAGGATCCATGTTATGAAGCTATTACAAATCATCTCACTGAGATAACACACACTCTACCCAAAGATTCCCTGAAAGTATCACTTGAATAAGCCAAGTAGCACCAGCCCATGCAGCCAAATATGCTAAACATGCACCAACATGCATGTCTTTGCGTGCGTCTTCACATGCGACACCGCACACTAGCCCTGCTCGAGCTCGCCCTACTCACCGCAGAGCGCTATAAATAGTGCTACGGTACCCGGAAGTGCATATCAGCTGTTGTGCCCCAAAAAAACTATAGCGCTACAAAGCTGCTTTTAAGTAAACCTCTGTGGTTGTTAGCATAAAACAGACAGATAGGATATCAGACACTAAAATTAGCACTTTGACCCCGAGTTTGTAGTTCTCAGCAATGCTGACATGGACTACAAACTCCTCCTCCTGCCACTTGAATTTAGCAGGGCTCCACAACGTTTGTTTTCAGGCACTCTGGCAATAGTTTCATATAATTTAAAAGTCAAGCACACACTGCAGGCATCTGTCAGTACTTTAGCACTGTTGCCCATTTTTCCAGGATGCTATTTGGTGGAGGACGGCAAATGAGAGGAGGAGACCCAGGTAAGACTTTGACTGGCACTGTATTACTGGGGCAGAAGACTTCAAGCAAGATGGAAGAAGCCATTTTGGCTGAAGGGACTTTTGCATGTTTTAAACCTTCCTCTATATAAAATGATTGTTCTCCTGGTGCTGACTGGGGAAAGTTGCAGGTGGGGGATCCTGAAGTAGGCTGTTGGTTAACTAAAATCTGCAGCTTATCCAATAGGTAGGGAAATGGGCAGACTGGGTGGGCCAAGTGGTCCTTATCTGCCGTCAAAGTCTATGTTTCTATGTAACCCAGTTAAGGGAGTATGTAAAAATCAAGGATGGAGACAGGTTAATGGTGATGTGGGGGACAGGTTATGATGGTATGAACTTAGGAAGGAAGTTCTGTATCATATGAGGCCAAACCACATGATGAAGCAAGTGGATGCCCAGGTAGTAGTGCATGTGGCATATAGGAAAAAGGTGATGGAGAATGCACACTCCAGTCACTCAGGGCATCTGAGCCATGGGAAGGTTTTTGCTAGACTAACCCTGTATTTTTATTGGCCAGGCATGTACAGGCAGGTGGCAGCATACTATAAGACCTGTTATGGGGCAGACAGATAATGACCCCTGATAGTGATATGGGAAGAGTAACCCAGAGGGTGAAAAACAAGAGTTGGCAGCCTTGGAAGACATGGAGACTCCCACATAGAACAGAACAGACTAGGTGGTAGCCAACACCACTAGTAGTGTATAAGATTTGATACATAAACCCAGAGGTTAGGGACAGGCTGTTAGGCACACAGCGTGGTATGTTACTAGCCTACCTTTAAATGTCTTAAGTGGAGATGGAGCAAGGTAGTTCTCCACCCCGAAGGCAGTTCTACTGGATGCTGGATTGTCCAATCATTCAAATGTATCTGGTCAGGGAAAGTCAGAAGATGGTATAAAATTATTGTTGATAGTTCTTTCTCCTGGTATATGTAATGTTTTGCAGTTTACTAATGTAGTAAATGTGTAAAATGTCTTAGGGTATTTGAACAAGATACTTTACAAACATTTTTTTTAAAAGGGACCCTAAGACTGAGGTTTGTAGTGCGGGTGAGCCGAAGCACCACTCTCTTCCAGGGTATTAGTTAATATTTGGACAACCATAGAACAGTTGCCCTCTTATGTGGGGGGATGTGTGACAGAGTGACCCCTGTCATAGTGAACACCCCTGGGATAAGTTGAAACCCCTTCCCCAAGCAGTGTAAATGTTTTGTATAATGTCCAACGTGCTGGTTGGTTGGTTATAAATTAAGTGCTGAAGTGCTTATTAAAGCTTTCTGTGCATATTAATCTAAAACAAAACTAAGAGTACAGTTACAAAATAAGAGGGCAGTCTTAATATAAGAACAGTAAAAAGTTTGTTGTCTGTTTTTTTCTAGGTGTTAGCAGCCCTCTTCTAAGATACATTTTGCAGCAGATGGCATGAGGTAATATGAGTCTGAAGAGAGTTTAGGAGAGCACAGAATGTTCTGACTTCAGCTCTGACCTTTAATAATGTTGTGAACAAGTTAGGTAGTGTGCTCCAGGTGCCAAATAACTGTTCTCTGTGGAGCAACAGTGACCCCTAGTGGCTAGTTTTATGTTATGTCTGCTGTTAATCAAAAGGCAGGGGAAATTATTTTTCCAACTTCTAGTGACTTATAAAAAGCCCTACCTCAGTGCTGAGATAGGATAGATAAGGTGGTCAGTTGGATACTGACTGAGGAAGGTGGGACTTCCTGGTAGTGTGTGCTTTCACACTGTTTGATTCAAGCTAGGTTGAAGAAAAGCCTTAGAAACTGTTAAAGATAAGCAGTTGTCTGACTTATCATTTTGCTTTCTGTATATTTTACTTGATGAAAATAAAATGATAAATGCAACCATGCATTTTTTATGCACATGACTTGTGGTCTGCCTGAAATTGTGTTATCTTGAACCCATGCCCAGTGACACTTTGGTTAATAACTGCACTGGAGACACTTTTCGAGGTTGCCATGACATCTGAAAACCTTTTGAGCTACGCTCTCGAGGTTTACAATGAGGTCATGGCAACCTCTCGAACTGCTTACAGCATGGTTATCAACCAAAGACCATACATTATCCTCTATGTTCACCAGGTGATATTGCTTGGTCTTTATATCCCAATTATTACAGTCTTCTTGTGTAGGCTTTCACATCTGTACAATATGAAGTATTTCACTTTGATATGACTGTTCCTGACTGAATCATATGTGCAATGACATCATAACTTTCTACTGCCATTCATAGGCCACGGGTCCCTCCTAAAAGAGCTGTGGCTCAGCAGGATTGACCTAGTAAAACAGCAAAATAAATTATTCACTTTCTTATTTATTTATTTCATAAGTTTCATGGGGCAAGACATACTGAGTTGACAGCAGCTCGTTTCCAGATGCATCCGGGGGAGGGGTTGTAGGAAGATCATTAGTAACAATAGAAAACAGAGTTTACATAGCAGAAAGCAATATAACTATGCATCAAAAACAAGCTACAACAGATAGGCAATTAGACAAATATGTACAATTTGCATAAAAAATAAAGAAATCAGAGCTGAGTTCACAAACAAGCTACAATAGTAGTAGTAGTAGTAGTAGTAGTAAAAAGTTTATTTCTGATATCAGAAACAGGATAAAACCCAATTTAGCATCAACTAATTTACAATGGGGTCCTACTGTACAAAAGAAATACCAGTTTCATTTTTAAATACATACAGATGCAAACACTATACATACATAAAAACATAGTACATATACAACCAAAGAAACAAAGAGAAGAAAAGGAAAAACAAGATAATAATTACAACAATAAACCATATATGTAAACATCTCAAGTGCAGCAGATCTTTAAAGACATTGCTTCCTTTAGGCTATTTAAGCAAATATGTACAAATGACATGGGATATAGCAGAAAAGGCATCCAGGAGGGTAGCAAGAAGGTGTTACTCAAAGTGCAGAAGTATAATACATGTGGACAAGAGGTATCGAAGCTATCAGCAGGTAATCAAAGGTGAGTGCAATGGAAGAGGGGGAATGAGGAGTTATAGCAGGGGTCAGGGTAGGAAGTTAGAGGGGGAGATGAAGAGGGGGAGAAAGGAGGGAGCGAAAGGATGGTAAGAGTGGTACAGAGGTTGGGGATCAGTTGCAGGAGTGAGAAGTGAATCTGAGGAGAAGCGAGGAGAGACGGTAGGGAAGAGGCAGATCAGATAGAAAAGGGAAGAGGGGAGATAGGAGGGGAGAAAGTCTAGCCAGTATTTAGCTACCAAGGAGGTACAATGAGCGAGGCACCTGGCTCCGAAGGAGGGAAGAGAGAGAGAGGGAGGTACAGTGAAGCCCGCCAGGATGAAGCACAGTGTAACAGGCTTCCTGCATGACAAACGTGATTAACTCCCATTGAAACTGCATTGTTTGCTGTAGTAACTCTACTGCAGAATTCTGCAGAGTTGGGCTTCATCCTGGTGGGCTTCACTGTGTAAAGAGAGCAATGGTGGGTGCGGAGCAGGCAGTCCAGAGCAAAGGGACAAAAGGAGTAGAAGAGGGAATCCAGTCTCATCAGGGTGGGCTTAGGAGCAGCACTGTAGACAATGTCTCCGTAGTCAAAAATAATGAGACTCATTTTCTGGATAATGGCTCTGTGAGCTGGCAGGGGGATGCAACCATGGTTCCTGTATAGGGCCCCTAGTTTAGGATGTAATTTTGTATGGATGGCATCCGCATGACCAGAAAAGTTGAGGTATCAGTCGAGCCAGACCCTGAGGTACTTAAAGGAGGGGACATCGTTGATCGCGGTCCCATCAAGGGCATGGAAGGATGGGAAGGCAGCAAGCCTGGAGAGCTTCTGCCTTGAGCCAAACGTCAAGGAGACCATTCTTTTTTTTTTTTGGCATTGAGGGACAATTGATTTGAATGGAACCGATATTGGACATTGTCAAAGTCTGTCTGGAACTTGGCCATCAGATCAGAAAGGGAGGAACCAGAGGCAAAAAGAACTGTATCATCCGCATACATATGGATAGATGCAGAGGTACAGGCAGTGGGGAAGTCTTTCAGAAAAAGCTGAAGAGTATAGGGTCAAGGACAGAACTTTGAGGGACACCAGTGCTGATAGGGAGTGGAGAGGATAAGAAATCACCTGTTATAACCAATTGAGTCCTACTCTCAAGGTAGGAGTGGAACCAGTTGGTGGTGGTGATGGAAAGTCCTGCTGCTTTAAGTTTGTCAAGGAAAAGAGGGTGGGCTACAGTTTCGAAGGCTTTGGCCAAGTGGACAAAGATGGTGGAGGTGATAAAGCCCTGGTCCATACCGGAGAGAATGGAGTCAGTAAGCCGGAGGAGGGAGGAGGAGGTGGAGTTCGATTTACAGAAATCAGACTGGAAAGGGGGGGTGAGTCAAGGAAAGGGAAAAGCTGATGTAACCCCTAGGTGGCGCTATCCTAAGGGCTACCACCCCTGCCTGCTTGGCTAGTAGCAGGTAAAAGGGGCCTGAGTTCTGAAACAGGTGCCTCCACCTAGAGGTCAGGGTTGGTAGTGGTCAAGCTAACCTGGTACAGCCTCCGAGACACTGTAACCCCCCCCCTCTTTCCCCTCTAGTGGCCTGAACACTGTACAATAATCACTTTCACAATACCCCTGGTACACCACACAAGTATGCAAACTGTTTGCACTTTCCACCAGGGCTGGTTCCGCTGGCTGAACCCTGGGGACCCCCTGTAAAACAAGGTTATGCACAGCAAATAGCAACAGTACAGTACTTTGAGCACAAACTGGAACCACAGTCAGATTACATGCAGAAAAAGTTAGATCTGATTTATTCAGGGGACTTGAACAAGGAAGGGGCAAAATCAGGTTAATTAGCTTAAAGGTTATATCAATCAAGAAATTATTTACACACTTTGAGTCCCCCCACACAGTCACACCTCTGGGTACCCAGGTAGAGAAGAGATGGGCTAGCCAGGACTGCTGCCCTGGGTTGCAGCTGGTTGGGGCTCTGTGATGGAAAACACAACATGTACAGTACAGTACACAATATTTGTAATCCGGAGCCAGAGGGCTCAGTTCGTAAAGGAAATGAAACAACAAGACAATCAGATGACACACTCAGATTAAGCTGTTATTGCAGGGAGCTACCCTGGTATTTACTCACGATACCAAAGACTGGACACAGGCTGGATGAAAATCAAGACTGCAGGTGGTTAATCTGGAATGCCAGGAGAAGCAGGGCCCACACGAGTCGCAGAGGCGTCGTTCCTGTTCAAGCATGGAGCAGGAGGCTGATCCCCAGGCAGATCCCTCGCCAATGGCTTCTCTGTGCAGCAGGTAGTCTGGCTGGGCCAGTCTGGCAAGGCCCAGACCGCATGGAGATAAATTCGGATGCAGTCTGTTTTGGGCTGGATACAGCTTCCAGCAAGCAGAATACAGTTCACACAGTGGGGGACTAACTCACGGCCCACTAGCAGCTCATAGCACATTTACATGTACGGGAATTCTACTGTACCAGGCAAAGTGCTCCCCAGTCACAACTGCAAAGTCTCTGCACACACCGGGAGCTTAGGGGTAGCTGGAACTCCTGACAGGCCAATCGCATTCAGCAAAATCTTTGGTCTTCTTCAAGTTGAGCCTGGCCCACTTCAGTAGCTTACTTTAGTCACACAAACTTGGATTTAGTCCAAAATAATTCTCTTCTCTCCCTCTCAGGAGCAGCAGACAGACATGCAAGCCAAAACCTAGCCCTTTCACAGTTCTCCCATGCGAATCCACTCACGATTGCTGCTCAAAAACGCTTGAGCTCTTCTCATTTCACTTCCCAGCTCAGAATTGCCCTAAACAGTAGGCAGCTTGGGAAATTCCTTCAGATTCAAAAGGTTTAGTTGGCTGTCAGTCAAAGCAAGAGCTCCCTCTTCAGTTGCAAAAAAAGAAGCAAAAAGCTCAAAACTACAATTCCTACAGATTTTGACTTCAGACAGCTCCTGTAGTCCGGCTACATTTTAGGGCCCACCAGAACTGATTGGTCCAATTTGCAGTCCAGGACCAAGCTAGTGGAGACAAACAAAACAGTCCTTGCTGCAAAGAAAGCATGTTAGACAAACTACATTATCATTACCACTCTAAATGATTTTCAGCAAATAGTTACATCTTTCAACAGAGCACCCTCTCAGATTACTTAGGCTGCAATCAGGCAGCTCTTAAAGAGACAGTACACAGAGGCTATACAGGCTCTGGTAATCACATTTAAACTGCTAAAATGCAGGACACCAGCCTGGCAGTGAGCATTTAGGCAAGCTCAAGGAAGACTTTTTGGTAACCCCCATTTGTAGGGGGGTTACAATGAGAAAGTACTAGGTGCTCCTGCAGTGTAGCAAGGGTGGGGAGCAGGGACATAGAGTGGTAATTGCCAGACCAAGAGAAGTCGCCACCTTTGGAAAGGGGTACAACAGTAGCATGTTTCTAAGTGTCAGGGACAGAGGCAAGGAGAAAGAAAGGTTGAGAAGGGAAGTGAGTGAAATAGCTATAGCTGAGGAAGATCTATGGAGGAGTTTAGGATCGAGCCCATTACCCTTGAAAGGGTTCAGAGCTAGGAGGGACTTGAGAGTGTCAGAAGAAGAAATAGGAGAGAAAGAGAAAAGGAAAATGGGGGGTGTGCAGGGGGAGAGGGAAGGGGGATGGAGGAGAGAAGGGAGGAGACACAGAAGGTGAAAAAAGTGTTGAACTCTAAGGTAACAGAGAGGGGGTCAGAAATGATAACATCAGTAACCTTGAGAATCAGGGTGGGGGACTGGACTTTGGGAGAGACAAGGGTATGGATGACCTTCCAGAACTTGAAGGGGTAGTTAATGTTATTCTGGAAGATGAAGGCAAAGTATTCAGCCTTGGCAAGCCTAGTGGCTTTGATACAGGTATTGCGCAGGGCATGGTATCTGAGTAGATCATCAGGGGAGCGAGAGGACTGGTGGGCCTTCCAGGCAAGATCCCAAGCTCACAGGTAGGCCAACAGTTCGGCTGAGATCCAGGGGTGGTGGGAGCCATGGACCCTGGTTTTCCAGATCCCAGATAGACAGAAATTTGGCCTTGAAATAATTGAGGGTAGAGCCGATGGTGCTGGCAGAAGAGATGGATGACCAGTTGGTAGCTGCCAAATTCGCATGGAGGGAGGACAAGATCAGTGATCAGAAGGACTGGATCTGAAGGAGCTTGGGTAGGGCCTTGGGGGGTGCAATTTACAGACACAGTAGGTCATATGTCTATTACCTTATAAAGCTTATACCTTATAAAGCTCTGCTATAAAAAAAAGTACAGTAAGTGATAACATACGGAGGCTGAACCATTTCTTCTTGCCAGTCTACAGAGTGTGGGGCAAAACATACAAGGCTTCTGCTGCTAAATGCTTGACTCTGAATTAGTTGGGAATTCTGGTCTTAAGTACTACTGTCAAGTAAACAAGGCTTACATTTCACATGGCATTTTGATGTCTGTGTAGTCTGGGATTAATTTTCTGTTAAGTATGAGGAGTGTTAGAAAAAAAATGAAGTTTGAAGTTCTAATGTATTCAGGATGGAATCTGTCACTCAGCGTACTGCATGTTGATGACTCAGTGCAGTTTCAGCTGTAAGCAGGCCATGATTTATGGACATCAAGTGAACTCCTACGGCAAAAAACAGCCATGAGATCAGAGTAGCAACAGAGCCCTTTTTTGGCTGGAGACAGCGCCTGCATTTTTCTCATTCATGCCAAACTGCTTTGCACGGCAATTAGCTCTGTCCTCATTTAGTCTCCAGTCCCAAAGGGTAATGAAAGTCGTATATCATCTTCAAGGCTGCTAATTATCCAGCTCGGTTACAGGTAGGCTTTGTAACTGTGAGAAGGGCCTGTCGTCTTGATATTTATTGCTCTTCCAATAAGCAAGCAAAAAAAAAAAAATACTTTCTTGAAAGGTTGCCCAAACCCCTTTGCCGCACATCCTTGACATACCTTTTGCAAATGTGCTAGTCAAAGGGGAAATGTCTTCATTCCACATAACTCATTTTTCATGCTGTAACTAAACATTCAGCAGGAACAGAGAGCAAGTGCTTGAAACATGAGAGCACATACGTTTTGGGGGTCAGCTTGTCTCTGCTGATTTACATGAGGAGAGATAATGCTTTGAACACAAATGGGAAACTGGAAGAAAATGCTTGATCAGGGAAACAGCCTGCAATTTCCCACCTGTTTTGGGGTCAGGTGAAGAGTTTAGAATGTCCAAAGCTGTTGTGTGCCTTTGGCAACTGCATAAAATGCATTCTTTTTTTGAGTACAAAGGACCTAGCAAGGTACTGGTTCCAGATTAAATATTGCAAACCAAAGACTGAAGAATGATAATTTTGTTTACTTTGTACTGCTATTGGTAAATAATATAACTTGGTCTACAAAGAAGACGGACAGTGCTCATTCGTTTAAGCATAAACTGTACAAACATATGTGAGATAATCTGTGTGCTATATGACTATAGAGTATAGCAGGCTGTTGTTATGTATGAATTTCCATCTCATCTAAAATTACCACAGTTCAAAGGTCATGGAATGCTGTTGTACCCTGCTGTGGTACAACATTCCAGATGATCAGAAATCCTCATGGCACTTGGCATCTTACCCCATGCTACCACACACACAGCAATCAATTCAAGTTCTGAACTGAAATCACCAGTACATTTACTGTTACCACAGAGCACTGTGACACCACTTTCATCTAAAAAAACTTAAAACTAGGCCGGACTGGTGGCACTGAGGGTTAAAGCACTGGATGCCACACCTCACACCACGCCGGTGACCCGGGTTCGAGAGCGGACTCAGATCACTGGTGGGTCGGCAGGGGGGAGACAGGCTTGAGTGTCCTATGATAGCTTGTCTTCTCCGGGGAGGGGAACAGGCCAATGCCCACACACTTGCCTGACTCCGAGCGGAGGCTCGGAGTACTGCAAGCCCCTCGAGGGATGGCTGGCCATGGTACAGCGTGGATGTTGGTGCCTTGCGCCATGACATCAGTGGGAGTTGCACACTGGAGGGGAGGGCGAAAATGAGCCTGCCACCATTGGGAAAATGGGGCACTGTGACGTGCCCACAATGTGCCTCCGCCCACCTGACGTGACCCAGGACCAACAAAATGTAAGTTCGGGTGTCAGGCCCCTGCCTCCCTCCACCTGGTACAACCGCAGCTTCATGGGATCTGGGCTCTGGCCTGGTAGGGGAAGGGTGGGATGTCAATTGTCTCCTGATGGGTCGGAGGTGGCAGGCTGGGGAAAGGAGGCAGAAAAGTGTAATTTCAAAAAAAAAAAAAAATGTATACACTATAAAAAATACTGACTGGGGAACCACATGCCCAACCATCGTATGCTGCTATGTTGGGCTTCTGTTTACATTAAACCTCTCGAGCTTCGCTCTTGAGGTCTAATGTAAGCAGGAGCCCTCTGTGGCAGCACAGGCTGGTTGTGCGTGGTTACCCAATCAGTATTCTTTACATTTTAACCCAGCTGTGATGTGCATTGTTGTATTGTCATACATGGCATGTGGTACCCAATTGCCTTTCACTAGGCATGACTGAAATTGGGACCGTTAGGATCCAGTCCAATTTCATAGTGAGAGAAAGGGAGAAGAAAATATATTTCCAAAAATTTGTATTTTTTCAAATACTGCACATTTTCTAACATTGTGTTTTTTTTTTTGGTTTGTTTTTTTTTCGTGGTTTGCTTTTAAGTTTATTTTGGTGATTCTAACTGGGTCGATCCATGGAACAGCCGCACAAGAAACCTCAGCTTAGTATATACCTAATACACGAGACCAGGGATTTCTCATGCATTTCTGACAGTGTAGGATATTGTATTATTTGCCATAGGTGTCCAGCTAGTTACATCTGAGACACTGACAGATGCCTGGCTGGCCGAACTATTCAGAGAATACAACAGAGCAGTCAGAGATGAAGACACTGATAAACCAATTGTGTCCCATTCCCCCTCTAAAAACCACAATATTAGGGATCTTCCTGTTTGTGTTTTATAGCAGGGTGTCTGGGATGCTGATCAGAGAACAAACCAAAAAAAAAAAAAGAAAAGCTTGCAGCTTAGTTTAGTTTAATTTGGTAACCAGTTAAGCTCACTGGAGTGAGGTTCCCTTTTTCCCTTTTCAGGAGTGACACAGAGGGATCACAGAAGATAACAACTACAGTACGTATATGAGATGTACTACAGGGCAGAGACAAAATTATACAAGGACCACAGAATACAAAGTCTATCAGCAGTACTCAGTAAACAGACAATTAATGACCTTCACATTAGGAGAAACAGGACACTTGATACTGTAGTATTTAGATAGTGGGCCTTAAGTGCAAAGCTAAATGATAAGGAAGAGATCTAATGGTAAAGGGTATTTAGTTTTGGGTTCTGGCTGCTTGAAAACCAAATGAGCACTGACCCATTTTTGTGCAAACAAAGACATACTGTACCTTTCTGGAAGAAGATCTAGAGTAGATACTATAGTTGCTATAAGTTTTCAATTCATTTGAGGTGATTATGATCTGCCTAGGTTGCCATCTGCAGTTGGGAATAAATGATAGACTTATTGTCTACTGACTTGCTTTTCAGCTCCCTCATGTACTTGTTCCTTTTTCTTCCCACCCACTCTGTTACCCATGGTGCCCTGTGATTCTCTTAGTAAGCAGTCATTTGTTCAGGCTTACCTTGAAGGCCTCTAGTATCTACATAGTCATTGTTTCCACTGGTAGGCTGTCCTCTGCACTCACCACCCCACCCTCTAGGAGAAGTGCCTCCTAACACTGGCCCTTAATTTACCACCACTGACCTTCAGGGTGTGTCCCTGTGCTCTGTTGGAGCACACCAGACCAAACATCTCAGTGTGTTCGACCTTCTTGGTACCCTTGAGTATGTAGAAAACTGACATCATGTGCCCCCTTAACCTCCTTTTCTCCAGGCTGAATTTGTTAAGGATCTCCTGCTTCTCTTCATAGTTTTAATAAAATGGCAACAATAAATCCAGAGACCTCATTGGATGACAGCTGTTATACTAATGATCCACGGTCAGAAACTGGAGCTAATTACGAAGGCTGGAAAACCTCATTAGGTACAACGAGCCATTTTATAAATGCAATAAGCCACTCTGGGGTGTTGATTAAAGGACTAATGATGCACTTCCCATGGGCATAAGAACACTCGGCCTTCAGCCTCAGTTTTACTATGCCCCTGGGGTGTTCATCGTTAATCTTTTAATGTGCACTTCACTGTGGCTGATGGCTTACTTATCCTCCTTACCCCTGATCATTTTGGTGGCCCTATGCGGCACCGTCTCAACTGCTACAGGATCCATTTTTCTTCACTAACCATTCTTGTTTTTTCCTTTATAGATAATTCCTGAAGAGCACTGATGGTCAAAACAATTATTCTAACTCTATTTTCAGTGGGCATTTTATCTTACCCTTTAGTTTTATATTCAGCCACAACCTGAAGCAATACGCCATGGTTTTGTTCTTACTCTAGAAGTAGATTTATGTCTTTTCATACATTTTTTTTACAGTTTATTTACCTCAGGACACCCCAGCTAAGATACCACTTTTCCTTTTCATTGGGATCCTGTCTTTTAACTCAATTTTCACAGATGGCAGAACTAATGCAGTGAGAAGACAAGTTTTTTTTGCTTGAAATTTGGTGACCAGGAAAGGCACACTGAGCTAAAGCTTGTTTCCAGGTGCATCCTGAGGAAGAAGGCACAGGGAGAGTTACAAAAATAACAATCACCTATAAGAACAGCAAACATTATACAAGGTGCAAAACTGCATTGCAAAACACTATGCAGTAAGCCGGCCCGGTGGTGCTGAGGGTTGAGGCGCTGAATGCCACACCTCGTGCCACACCAGTGACCTGGGTTAGGGAGCAAGCTCGGGTCGTCGGAGGTCATCGGGGAAGGAGAGGATTGAGCATCCGGAGGACTGCTCTCCTCTCCTTGGGAGGGGGGGTGGATGACTCCCTGGCATAAGCAGCTCCCAGAAGAGGCTGGAAGCACTACAGTCCAGGAATCATGCTGATGCAAGGGGAGGAGCCTCAGCAGACATCCGTGGGCTGGGTGCGGGAGCACACCCAGCTGCACTAGATGTCATTGCACATCCAGGCTCCGGGAAAACACCTGTTGGCTGGGGGGTAGACGTCACCTGCCCTAACCTCCAGCACTGGATCCTGCCCACTATGGACCTGTCTCAGCATCACCTCCACCCATGGAAGCACCGTAAGAAAGCGTTGAGTAGCAGAAGGCGGACCCACTTCGGGGGGTGGATTCTGGAGGGATTGCTCCATGAAGCATGTCATGGGTGTGCCGAGGACAGAGGTACAGCTCAGAGAACTTCAGGTAGGAGGGGAACAGATAGGTCAACTGAAGGGGCCCCAGCCAGCGGTGACAGGAGGGAAATAAAGTTGAAGAAAAAAAAACACTATACAGTTCTGGAGACCCAGTCTTCGCAAAGACATAAACAGGATGGAAGCTGTCCAGAGGAGGGCAACTAAAATGGTGCAGGGTCTACATCAGAAACCATATGAAGAGAGACTTAAGGAGCTTAATATGTATAGCCTCAAGGAAAGGAGGGAGAGGGGGGACATGATAGAAACTTTCAAGTACCTCAAGGGAATCAACAAAGTCCAAGAGGGTAGCATCTTTCAAAAAAAGGGTGTGCAAGAACAAGGGGGCACAATTTGAAGATAGAGGGGAAGCAGCTCAGAGGTAATTTAAGGAAGTATTTTTTCACAGAGAGGGTTGTGAATGCATGGAATGGCCTTCGGGAGGAGGTCGTGGAGTCAAAAACTGGTGGAATTCAAGCATGCATGGGACAGTCATAAGGCAATTCTAGGGAGTGGGGGTAGGAAGAAGTAGGCTGCTGGTTAACTAGGATCTGCAGCTTATCCAGTAGGCAGGGAAATGGGCAGACTGGGGTGGGCCAAGCGGTCCTTATCTGCCATCAAATTCTATGTTTCTATGTAATATACTGCATATGCACATGAGGTACAAGGGCAACCAATGGCAAAACTATGTAGTATATTGCACATGTACACAAAATACTGTACAAGGGCAACAAACGGTGATAATATCAGCAAACATTATACAAGGTGCAAAACTGCATTGCGAAACACTATGTAGTATATTGCATATGTACACAAGGTACAAGGGCAACCAACGGCGATAATACCAGCAAACATTATACAAGATACAACTGTGCATCGCGAGACACTGTGTAGTATACTGCATAGATACACAAGGTACAAGGACAACCAATGGTGATAATATCAGCAAACATTATACAAGGTGCAACTGTGCATTGTGAGACACTATGTAGTATACTGCATAGATACACAAGAAGCAACTATAACAATCAGCAACAATATCAGAAAAGTTATACAAGGTGCAATTGTGCAATAAACTGTGTAGCACACTTCACATGTACACAAGGTGCAAGGATAACAACCAGTGATACTCGTCATGAGATGCAATTGCTGAGGGTAGGGGAGACTGTTTTTTGGTGGAAACACAGCTTACCTGAATTTTGTGAAGAGCAAGTTAGTCAGGTTTGGGACTACAAACAGCTACCATCTAAAGTTTGAGTCTGCCCTGATTCACCAAAGTGCCTTGTGTGGCAAGCTATCCTACCTTGCTAAATAGAAGAGAAAAAGATAGGGTTTTCTGTGTGTGTCATGGAGGCATAGGTCAGGAAGCATAGGCAGACCAGAAGAAGTTATAAAATTCATAAGTATTGTTTTATTATCAATAACAATAACATTTTTAAGAAAAATTACAGGATAGCTCTTCAAAAGGCAGTACATACAAAAAAAAATCCTTCACCTGGGTCTCCTTTTTTTTGGAAAACCATTGCTCTCATTATATCAGATATCTTTGCCTGGAAGTTTAAACTCTTCATGCTGTTCTCGTAAGTTGCATCTCCCATCGTTCACAAAATGTACCATAACTTTCTCACTGTCCTTCCCGAGGACAGCCAGCAGAACACATCTAGCCTTAACAGGTGCAACAAAATAATACATTTTGTCCCAGAGCTGGTTTCCTGTTGACAATTCTGTAAACAAGCATTAGGAGGTCAAAATACATCTCAAGGTCAACCCCATGTGTTCCAGCTTGATATCTTTCCTAATAAACCCAAACAGCTTTTGGCAACCATTTCAACAATTATATACACTTGCAAACCAAGGAATCCCAGTTTCACATAAGGATTCACATATATATATATATATATATATATATATATATATATATATATATATATATTTTCTTTTTTTAACCACACAGAAGCAAGGGAGAAAGAAAGAACAGAAACAGCAAGGAAAAGGACGGAGATAACTAGGGAAACTATGGGACCATCAGAGTGGCTATTTCCTAGGTGCCACAAGAAAAATTTGATTGCAAAATCAGACAGGCAAAAAACAAGTGGTTGAATAGGAGAGGACAAAATAGATTCCTGATTTAACTCTCTCTGCATAACGAACGGGACAGGGTCTTACCCAACCCTCTCACAGTGTGTGTGACCTATCATTCAAACATCTTCATTTTCATTACAGTGGAATTACTGTTCCCCATAGTCTTTGTGTAGTACCCTGTATTATCTCTGTAAATATCCTGAAGTATTAAAAATATTTTTTTTATATAGTTCACCCTTCTGTGACTGAGTCCTTTGAGGTACAAATAACTGATTTGTAACTGACAAAACCTGTATTCCACCACTGAAGAGGAGGCTACAGTTACCATAATTTGACCATAATCTATTTTTACAGTAAGGTGTTCTCAGATGTGACAGAGGGTGGGTGGGTCATTCGCCTTTGAGCAAGAAACACTGTACTGTGTGAGCAGTGGCTTTGGAGGGATTCAGATCTAGAAATACCCTGAGACAGTGTCTATGGTGAGTGGTGGAAGCTTCTGAGTACTCCTGCAGGTGTCTGAAGGGTTCAGGAAAGCTGGTAACACAGTGCAGGCTGAGTCTGGGAGACAGACCAGTCTGTCACAGAGGTCAATAGAGGGCCAAGTATGGAATCCTGCAGTACTCCTAGTTGACAAACGCATAAAATACCAAACCTGCATCACGGCCAAGAAAATCATAATGAGACTTGCCCCACCTGGTGTCTGTGCCCTCCTTAAGCCTAGACATAGGAATGTCACTACAAGGAGATCCATTTCCCATCTACTACATATTCCACGATGTTGCATGACCCAAGGACAAAGATCATTTGCCTATCGGGCATCCAACTGGCTCAACTCTCTTGGCAGTGACATAGCGACCACTCCAACACTCAGCCTTTTCAAGTCCAAGCTGCGCCTCTCACTGCTTGTACCCTGCGATTGCCCATCTTAACATTTCCACCATTCCAGCTGCACATGCCCCAGCACCCAACACTTACAATCAGTCTTTGCACCCCTAACACCTTACCTGGCATATTCCCTCGACAAGGCCCCCTGGCTGCACTGTCTCCTACCCTCGCCCACCTCCCCCCGTATCTCCACTCCTGCCCCTGCTCCCACCCACCTCCCGTAATCCCCCTTACCCCTGCACCTCCTACCCCCCTCGATCTCCTACTCTCATTTCTCCCCATCGAATCTGCCTTGCTCATAGCTCTAGTCTTTGTACTGGTTATTACATGTCTGTAAGTCAATGACTATATGTTTGTAACTAAAAATGATGACTGTTGCACATGCTGACGTGGAACCTTTGTAAAAGAGTCTCGGCTCAAAGGTATTGTAATCCTAGATTGAAATAAATAAATAAAATAAAAATAAATTATGTTTGTGGGCAATGCCCCTTGAATTCTGCAATTTCACAGCCATGACATTTTCTGCAGAGCGTGCACCATGCTCCAGAATACATAATGGGGTGCAGTGGAATAACACATTTATCTCCACTAGTGAGTGATAAAGCCCATGTCTCATGAGTGGTGACATCACGAGTTAGTTATGAAGGTCTTACCACTTGTGTGTGAAGATAAATGCATTATTCTACTGCAACCCATTATGTATTTGATATACAGTATTGCACACTATTTATAATGCTTTTATTAGTGTTTTACCTTGTTATAGCTTAAAACTGCCCTTCTTTCCATTGTAAGTTCCCTGTCTGGCCCACTGTTCTCTGTGTTCTTTTTCCAGATCTAAGTCGAAATAATATGTTCTAAGTGAAATAAATTGTGTTGTAAATGAAAATAAATATTTATCCCCAAATAACTTGATTTATTTACTTAATTTATTCACCACTGATGCAATATGTGTCTTGTGATGTGGAATTCCTTCATTGCTCTTGGTGAATTTTCATTCAAATATGCAGTTTTTCCATAGCACCTTGTCCTTTCTCACTTCCCCTCCTTGTTTATCCTAAAGTACGTCCTCTATGCTCAACGTGTGCTGCCTCTGATGACATCACATCATATTGTAGCCAATGGCAGGACAGCATTCTGCCACAGAAATGAATAAATCATGCCATAGAAATCAACAAGTACTGCCATAGAAGCCTATTAGCTCTGCCACAGAAATCAGGACTGAAGGGCCACATTGAACTAAGGGCTTTGTCTGTGGGGTTCAGATTTATGCCAAGTGGTGCTACTAATTAGGTATAATCAGCTGGATAGTTCTTGAAACACTTGATGAATGGGTGGCTGAAAGTAAAGTTATTGCATTCAAGCAAGCATAGGTTATGGTCCGGAATGTCAAATGCTTTCGAGTGGTCGGTGAGGAGGGCACTGATGAAATGACCCTTGTCCCTAGCTAGATGTAGTTTTTCGGTGACTTTGAGAAGAGCAGAGATGGTAGAGTGCCTCTTTCTTAAGCAGAATTGCATGTGGGAGAGAAGATTGTGTAAGTCAAAGTACTTGGTTAGTTGTGAGTGAACACATTTTTGAAGGACAGTGGAAAGGGCAGAGGTGATCAGTATGAGTCTGTATGTGTTTAGGTCCTGCTTGGAGCCCTCTTTCTAGAGGGCAAAACCCTCTGGCACACTTGCAGATCATGGGCAGCTCTCAGGAGGACAGGGATAGATAAATAAATAGGGCAGAAATGGAGTCACAGATGAAATATGCAGCAAGATGTCGAAACTTTTGTTGGAGGGAGTCAGCACCAGCCCTTTTATTCAGGTTCAATTTATTCGGGGCTTTGAGAGCCTCAGTGAGGGTAACTGCTGCGTGAATAATGGGTGGCAGACCAGAGCTTTTTAGGTTACCCTGTGGCAGTCAAAGGGAGACAGGATGGGTCCCCTAAGCTTTGATTTGATGCTGAAGTTTGGTACAGTAAGTACTGAAGATATCCACAATATCAGGCAGGAAAACTAGATCACCAGAATAATTGAAGATTTGATCAATGTGCTCTTGACAGGAAGCTGGCTCAGTGGTGCAGAGGGTAGAAACACTTACTATCTTACCTCTCACCATGCTAGTGACCTGAGTTTGGGAACAACCTCAGGTTAGTGGGGGTCAGGAGAGGGCTGGGAGTGCATCCAGCAGCAGCAGATAGGGGTGGTGAATTGACTCGGCTCTTGGCTGCCACTAGGTGGTGGCCAGGTGGTAGTGCTGATCACTGAGTGGCCGACTATAGTCAGGGGAGGGGAAGCCATAGTTCCAGGATGCATGTGTACCTCCACGTGCATGTGTATCCAGTGCCACCATAGCTAGGGGAGAAAATGTGGAAAAATGGTGGTCAGGAGCTTAATGACACACTGCCCACTGGTCCTGAGTCTGCACTGTCACTCGATGCTTGCTGAAAGTCCATTCTGGATTTCTGTACTGGGGGGAGGATGGCCCTCCCCTCTCTGGCCCTGCCTTGAGGGAAATTTGTGGGGGGGGGAACATGTGACCTAAAGTGAGTGCTGGGGGAGGTGGATGCCAGCTCAGGACAGCAGGGACAGGGCTGATAAGCCACCACAAGGACCAAGTGTCATACAACTTTACAGAGAAAAGAAATTTGCTGTTGACGATCTGTCTTGAAAAGGTTTTTGATCCTAGATCACTGAGATCAGAATTTCCAGGGAAGATGCCCATTTACTTCCCAACAACTGTGGTAGTAGTCGGTCTTCGCTATCTCTACTGAGGATTTACTCTGATTCTGAAGTCATCTATAGGGCTGTCGATCACATGAACAACTGTACCTCAGAAACCTATTCCAGGCAAGAACAACTCTATTTACTCTTTTGAGATCCAGGGATAGTGGTAACTCTTGACCTTGGACATCTCGATTTTGACAGATTTGTTATATACATGTAGGAATAGAATATACAGTTAGGATTGAGAAGACACTTCTACGTTAAACCTCGATTTTGGGGCATTAATAACTTGACTGTCTTTGGATCGAACAACATGAAACACGGCATGCATGTCCGTCTGTCCATGTCCTAGAAATCTGGTATGGGTAAATGGGCCAGTTGAAAAGTTCTATAAGGCCCAAAACATGTAAAAATATGCTCACTGTACAGCTCATCAATAACTAATTAAACTGCTAACAGTAGAAACATGAAGCTTTCAGGTTCATTAGATTTATGGGCAAAGGTCTCTCGTTTGTTTTTGTCAAGAAAAAGTTATATTGTAAATTATAAATGAAATAAAAATGCATTTCTGTGCATGCACAGTTCAATTTCTCATCAGCTATTTTTTTGTGACAGCAAAGTACACGAAGTGTTCTGGAGTGAAGTTGTGTCATGAGATTGATGCCCCCCAATAAACAGTAAACAAAGCCCCGCAGGGCTATAGGACCCCATGCCCCAATCCTCAAAAATGCCTACTGTAAGCCCTACAGGGCTAGTGGAACCTCACCAAGCCCCGATCCCTGAACTCCAAGTCCGGACGGTATTGTTAAAGGTAGAATGACAATAAACACAAATCCCGGTAATCTCTGGTAGTCTCGTGGTCCCCCACCTGGCAGTGCCAGACCACTCCACTCCCCCCCACCTGTCCCCAGCCAGCGACTGGCACAGTCCACCTCTCACCACCACGGCAAGCCACCGACTGAGTATGAGTGCTTACTACTGTAAATAGCATGCACTCAATGAATGACAGCTCATTCATTGAGAGTGTATTATTTACAGTAGTAAAACAAAATCGTTATATTAAATGCACGCTGAAAATAGAAAATAGAGTTAAAAATCTACGTTTCGACCTTAGGTCTTCTTCAGGAAATATCTAAAAGAGAGAAAAAACAAGTTAGGCATTTTTGGGGATTGGGGCATGGGGGAACTATATCTCTATGGGGCTTTTTTACTGTTTATTGGGGGATTGGGGAAGGGGGGTCCCATAGCCCTGTGGGGCTTTGATTACACATTATTTACAGTAGTATGCACTCATACGGAGATCAGTCGAAGGCTGGCCGTAGTGGTGAGAAGTGGGCTGTGCCAGTGCTGGCTGGGGATGGGTGGGGGGCGGGTTGTTCTGGCACTGTTAGGTGGGGGTGGGGGCCACTAAACTACCAGGGATTATGGGGATTTGTATTTTTTCTACCCTTAGCAATACACTGGACTTGGGGACCACGGATCGGGGCTTGGGGGTCCATTATGCCTGCAGGGCTTACAGTAGGCATTTTTGGGGATTGGGGCATGGGGGAACTATATCTCTATGGGGCTTTTTTATTGTTTATTGGGGGATTGGGGAAGGGGGGTCCCATAGCCCTGTGGGGATTTTATTACACATTATTGGGGATTGGGGCTGGGGGGGAACTTGCCCCCTTCTGAGTCCCATGCTGCAGGCTTATGACAACCTGTTCACGTATGCCCTCTGTTTGGCATACCTGTTGGGTTGACACAAGTCATGAGACTTAGCTGCGGGGACCCTGCCCATTACAGAATCGGGTGCAGGTTCCTTGGCACAACTGCACCCCTTGTATGCTGCAACTTGCGACATGCGTAGGGGTGCTTCTAGAATCAAGCCCTAGGTCTTTATGTGCCCAAATGCAGGGATTTAAATTTGACTACCATAGAGTCAAGTGTCTGCCTGCCAACCTGCTCACAATGGAAACCCTAACTGTGTTTGCTTGCTCCTAGTCACTCAATGACTGGTATGTAAAGTAATTGGTTTGTTTGTCGAAAGTCAAGCTCCTAAATGACACGTGTAACTGCCAGAGTCAAACTGCCTAACCAATTCTTAGGTTTGTACAAAAAATGTAGAACTATCCATCAAAAAGTGAGCTGAACCCTCTGATGTGGGGAGGTGCACCAGCCCTGCAAAGTATATCACAGGAGTCAAGTTTGTCAGAATCTTTCATGCCAGAGATAAAACCAGATACCCATCATATGAAAGGAGGACTGCTGGGACTCTTGGATCTCAAGGCATGTGTGGCAGACCAAGACTGTTGTTTCTGAGTATGCCTGTGTGGTAAGAAATCAGATTTTAAGTAAGAGTTAGTGAGATTTTTCTATTTGTAATTCTTTCTGTTTCAAACTTTTTGTCAAATTTCTATGTGTTATTGAGTATCCTCTAGTTTGCTGTAGATCTTGTAAATTTTGTATAAATATTGAATATTTCATATTAAATATCAATCTATTACTGCTGTGTTTTAACAAACACAGGTAATCTTTTGTCACTGGGCAAAGTCTGTTATGCACATCTGGTGAGAACTCTTCCAAACTCAAAAAGTAAACCAGGGCTCAATTTTCAAAGCACCCGTAGATTGGTGCATGTTGCACCAAACCCCCACTTGCAGCAACCTTCAGGTGTACCAGGAACCCTGTGCCAGATTTTTGAACAACAGGGGTCCCTGTGCCAAAATCCCCAGATCTGCCACAGGCGGGGTGCTGCACCAAACAGATGGCACATCAGTGGAGTCTGACAGAGGGTACCATTAAACCCCCCTGCGCAGCGGAGAGCTGGCACTAGAACAACAGCACAGCAGATGGGGGGGCACCCTGCAGTCAGCATAGGACACTGACCAGGGACCTGTGGTAGTGCCCTAATGGCCACCGTGTACACAGATGGCAGTGCCAAGGTGAACAATGGCACCAGGCAGGTGTGCCCACATCAGGCTCACAGACTCACAGATAGGGTACTGTATAGTCAGACTTACTGTGCACATTGTACATTAAGCCCAACTAAGTGGTACCCCAACTGCGGGTCTGTGAGTCTGATGTGGGCACACCTACCCAGTGCCACCATTCACAATGACACTTAAGTTCATGCAAACAGCGCCCTTTAGGGCACTCCCACAGGTTCTTGGTCAATGTCCCACATTGGTTACAGGGTGCTCCCCCCCCCGGCACAGGTCCAATGTTAGCCGCAAGGGTTGTTAGACCAGCACTCAGCTGGTCTAACCACAGCTGTAGGTTGTGGCCATGGCAGGGCTTTCAAATTCCCAAATGAGGGGATGCTGCAGCCCTGATGTGGTGCTAACCCCCTTCCACCATGGAGCACTGGTGTGGCCATCATAAGGATAGCACAAGCCCAGCTGGCACAGGCAGCACCCCTAGTGGTGCACAGTCCCTTCCAAAATCAGGGCTGGTGCGAGCTGTGGCACAAGGAGCCCTTCGTGCTATTTCTCCGTACTGTATGCACTTCGAGCCAGTCCTGACCTTTTGAAAATCAAGTCTCCTATGTCTGATACAGAGGAAGGGGGGATAACCTGAAACAGTTAAGGTGTTCCTATGCCCAATAGGCCTTAAACGGTGTGATAAAATGTAAATACCAGATGTTCTGCTGTGTGAGCCGAGGCTTGTTGTGTGACTCGAAAGGAATTTATTTAGTTTTTGTTGACCGGGTAAGTGCACTAGACAAATTCTGCCTATTTTCAGGCACGACCCGGGGGAGGGGGAAACAGATGAATACCAACTGACCTTGAACCAGATTAAGCTGTTGGTGGTATTTTTAGTGAAAGAGGGAAATTTGGCCAGGACACCAGGGAAATTCCCCTACTTCCTGCTTCCTGTGAGCAGGGGGACTCATTTTCTGGTGGGACCAAGATGGCGGAGGAGGAGGAGGACAGTGGAGGAGCTGCATATGGGGCTGCGTTGGCCCAGAGCATGTCTGAGTTTGAAAGCCTGTTGCCAAGTGAGCAGCACAGATAAAATACGTGCACCCACTTGAAACAGCAACATACCGTCGTTAATGGCGGTCCTTTGAATTTTCGGATGGAACTTGCCTTAGTCTTGAGGAGAAACAGCACTGTCTGGAGGAGGAATTGAGAGTGAGCAACCTGCTGATACAGGAACGTCAGAACCTAGTAGTTGAGGAAGACAGGAAAAGGGAAGAGATCGGCCAGTTCACCGAGTGCTTTGGAGGCTGCAGGACCCAGTAAACTTCATTCAGCCACTGAGAGGCCTAAAGGGAAAGTGAATGTGACTTCCCAGGATTGGGGGGACTTGGTTGAAGAATCTTGGTCACCGGAGCAAGTGCTGCTTGGGGCAGGCTGGATTCCGATTTCAGGAGATGCGTGGAAACCGGAGAGTGATGCACAGGCTCCCAGGGAGGCTATTCAGATAAGTACTGTGGATATTGCAAACTCTTCAGGTGTTGACTTGGGGGCTGAAACTGCTATTTCCCCTACACCTCAGTCTACTACTGCCTTTGATTTGTCTTTGGGGACTCAAATAGAGGTGGGAGCAGGGGATGTGGCTACTCCTCCTGTCATCCAAGAGCCTACTCTGGAGCCTGTGGACAAACCTTCCAATGCTAGTCATTTTAGGCAACCTCTTGAGTTAGTAAGCAATGAGAAATCGTATGTTTGTGTTATGTGGGTCCTAGGGATAATCCCCCTGACAGGTTTTTTTGTTGGGAAGACTTGTTAAAACAAAGTATGGGCTTTTTTCCTTCTGAAGTCTAAGCCTTAATACATGTTCCGGGGGAGTTTACGTTTGATATCAGTTTTCATACCCCTGCTCTGATGGAGCAGTTTTGGAATCATTATTTAAACTTAAAAACCAATCCCTTATGGTCTGACTTTATTGTGTTACCTTTGTCGAAACAGGCTTATAGAGTCATTACAATATTGTTTAGGAATGAAGGGGTTAATATTGTGGATATCATAAAATGGTTATCTAAATCATGTGACATTCAGGGGAATCCAGTCCCTATCCTGGATGCGGAAGGGTTTTGGAATGGGGTTGGAAATTTAGGGTTAAACTCCATTCCACCGATTCTGAGTTATTACATCTGCCCAATTGTTTCTTTCTGGGAAGGGATAAGGGTTTCTTTCTTACCCTGGGCAGCCTAGAGTTTGCTTTAAATGTGGGTCTCAAACTCACATAAGCACCTCATGTAATGTGCTGAAATGCTCTTATTGTCGGAGACTGGCCATCCAAGTGCCCATTGTTTTCAGACCTCAAATGTAATCTCTGTGATGTGGTGGGTCACACATTTGAAAATTGCCCCTCAGCTGCTAAAAACACTGCTGAAGCTGATTGCGGGTACAGGATCATTATATACATGAGGAGGTTAGACTTGGTCATCCTACTAGGGAGGAGGGACCCAGTGCCGTTAAGGATGCGCCCTTGGCTAAACCGAGTCTGTCTGAGGACTTTGATTTGATTTTGGTACATGCACCTGGAGTTGGGGTAGAAGGGTATCTGGGATAGGACAGGTGGAGGTCACGGGCCTTGCTCCTTATTAAATGATTTGGAACCTGCGGAAGATGGGTTTGTGGTGGTTACTAGTAAAGGGAAATCTGCTAAAGGGAAGGGAGTTGAAGAAATCAGCCATACCTGCTCCTGCCGCTTCCATTGCTGACCCGAATATATTTTCAGTTTTGGTGGAGAGTCCAGTGGAAGTCCCAGATGGGGCTGGGCCTCCTGCACCCTTGTCAGGGTTAAAGTCTACTGCACCTGCTGCAGACCTGGTAGGCCCTAGGCCACCAGATGGTAAATGTGGTAGAATTACGAGGGCGTCCAGTAAGGTAAAGTGAATTTAGCTCCTCTTTGCTTCATGGTTCCCTTTTACTTTCGTGTGGCAACCTTAAATGCAAATAGTATTAAAACTCCTGCAAAGCTGAATACTTATTCACATTTTCTATATGAAAATCTGGATTGTGTTTTTCTGCAGGATGTACGATTGCATTCTCTTGAGGAGATAGAGGATGCCACTGCCTGTTGGATATGGGGGGATTGTTTTTGGTCCTTGGGAATGACTTGTGTAGTGGGTTGGGTTTGTTTTCATTTTCACATTACTGTGATACACCAGATAGAAATTCTAGCTGGTAGGGCCTTGGTTTTGGATATCAAATGGGTTCACTACTCTTGCGATTGATAAATGTATGCCCTCAATCTAAGTTTGAAAGGTGTCCTCTTTAACTCATTATATCTCTTTTATGCACCTCTTATTACATAATTCTTGGTGGGGACTTTAATTGTTCTTTGCCTTCCAAAGTGACTTCTGGGAAAGGGAAAAAGGTGTATAGTGATGGGACTAGTTTATTGAAACTTCTTACAGATACTGGTTCAGTGGATGCTTTTGGGCCCTTCACTAGAGGGTTTGGGGACACTTATTTCTGTGGACCCAGAGCTTCCAGAATTGATTATTTTTTTCTCACACCTGAGGTTGTTGTGCAATCTCAATCCCTGCAGGAAGTAGCTTCATCAGATCACGGATTACTGAGACTGGCCTTAAGTGATGTTCCTAAAGCTCAGAGAGGGCCAGGTATTTGGAAATTGAACTCTGCCTTATTAGATATCCCCTGTGTGGTAGGTGGGTTATGCTCTCTTTTTTTAGGAAGGCAGTCAGTCTCATTTTTGTATGATAATTTAAATTTTGGTGGGAGGACACTAAAGTGAAGTTCGGATCTATTTCAAGGTTGTGGGTCGCTTAAATGGGCGGTTATCGCATGCTGGGTTGAGGTATCTTAGGGACAGGCTTCATTTTTGTCCACTCATAGACAGTTTCTTGGATCAGACTGTTTAGAACAAATTAAAGGGTTAAAACTGGAATTGGCTAGGCACAGTCTCGGTACTGCATGATAGTGAAGCGAAGCACAAATTTAAGATTTGTGGCAGGAAGAAAGACACTTTACCCTTTGAGTATTTGAAATTTATTAAACATTCACGGGGTATGATGTATTTAAACACTCCAGGGGGAGAGCGGGTTACTACAAATGTTGATATTTTAGACACTATTCATGAACATATTTCTGCCTCATTTTGGAGCAAAGCGCTCTCTGCTGATTCTGTTTGTGATTGGTTTGCTAGTAGGTTAGTCCCAGCCTTGTCTTTGGTTGACCAGATTAATTTGGTATGACCCATTACAGTGGAGGAACTAAAGACTGCGGTCTGGTCTTTAAGATCAGGAATTACTCCCGGATCTGATGGGCTGCCTCATGAGATTTATAAGGTCCTATAGGAGATTTTAGGTGCTGATCTATGCCAGGTTTTGAATGATGGGTTGCAGTCTGGGGTTCTCCTTCATAGTATGTTGCAGGGTGTGTTGCTTCTCTTGTATAAAGACAAAGGAGATTGTGGGGATTTAAGTAATTGGAGGCCTTTGTCGCTTTTAAACACGGATTACAAAATTCTGATGAAAATCCTATGTATGCGGTTGAGGTGGGTTATGGGCTCCCTGTTACATCCAACACAGTTCAGTGGCGTATCTCATAGAAGGGTTCAGGATGCACTGATTCTACATAGGGAACTGGTCTCTAAGGGAAAGTCTGAGGAAATGTTTGGGCATCTAGTTTGCCTAGACCAGTCCAAGGCATTTGATCAGGTTGAATATGTTTATCTTTGGGAGAGTCTAAAGAGGTATGGATTTCCTTCACAATTCATAGGATGGTTGCAAACATGTTATAGGGGCATTACTCTGATTCCCAGCGTAAATGGTTGGATGGGTAGGAGATTGGGGTACATAGGGGAGTGCAAGGGTGTCCATTAAGTCCCCTGCTCTATGTGCTTTCCTTGGATCCCCTTTTATATGCCTTAAATGGTTCAGATGACATTGTTGGTTTATCAGTTGGGTGCATGGACCCTCAGTTAGTGACTTTGGCATATCCGGATGATTTAATTTTAGTGTTGTCAGATAAGGATTCTGCTACTGCAGCAAGGGCATTATTGAACGCATTTTCTGTTATGTCTGGGTCCTCTATAAATTGACTCAAGAGTGGGATACTGCTGATGTGTCATTAATTTGGGATATGCCTATAGAATCTGAATATAGGAAGATACTAGGTGTTTACTTTGGAGGTCTGGATGATCAACGGTATAATTGGGAAAAGCAATTATTGGAGGCTGGCAACAGGGTACAGCTTTGGAATAAGAGACACATGTCTAAAGCTAAACGTATTTATTTGATTAAAACCTTTCTGTTACCGTATTTTTTGTTTATTGCTGCAGTTTCCCCCTCCCATTTTTCTGGAGACATCTCTTTATGGTATATTTTTTCTTTGTTTATGGGGCAGCAGATTAAACCCATTAAAGAGGGGGGTTACGATTTACCTATTAGTGAAGGAGGTTTAGGATGGTGAATCGGTAGTGTTTTACATAGTATTTTATTTTTTATAATTTAGTACCCTCGCTGAAAGGGATGGATAAGATTTGGTCCCCGTGGGTGGCAGACGGTATTGATCCACTTCTAACGCAATGGGACCAGGAGACCTTTCTGGCTCATCAGGTTTGGATAAGTGTCTTAGCTAGTCATTTTTGTACAATGTTTCAAAAGTTGAAAGCATGGCGTTTTGTTAAAAAATCTGTTCTTTCACAGATGCGTCAACAATTCTATTATGCCATATTGCAAGATTTCTTTTTTGTCGATCCCTGGTTCCATGATAGACCTCATTCTGAGCAGCATGCAAAGTTACGATTATTGATGAGTAAGAGGGTGCCTAAATATATGTGGGATTTTTTATGGCTTCGCCTTCATAAAAAATTAAGGGTGAAAGGTAATATGAGGCATAAGGAAATATCAGAAAGATTCTGTCCTAGGGAAGAGACCTGTATTGGGGTGGTTGAAACGATGGAACACTTTTTTGTGGAGTGTCCTTTTGTTGTATCATTTTGGTGACATTTTCATGATGAATGGCCTTTAAATCCTTTTAGGGTTCTTACAACAGCAATTTGGGTGGAGGGGATCCTACCGAGCTCCTGGATTATTTACGATGCGATTACACTGCGCCTATTAATAGGTCATGTTGGTTTTCAGTTATGGCAAGCTAGATGTAATCTCACACTTAGGCAGAAATTGCTCTCTGAATCTCAGATTGTTCACAACATTCGCAAACATGTCTTTAGTTGGAGATTGCAGGAACAAGAAAAGGTGCATCCTGAACTGTTTAGATTGTGGTGGAGGAAAATTACCTGGCTTGATACAGGGTAGAGTCTTTGTGTACGCCTTGGTCCTAATCTTGGGTAAAAGGGTTTCCCTTATAGGGAGGACAAGATCTCCTTTGTGTACACTGGTATACATCATCACTATTTTTATGTGCATACGAATGTTCCACTGTTGATATATACTGTCAGTATTGGCTCTGATTATTTCCTGTATATCTATTGCTTTTATGTTCAATACAGATTAAGGTGGTTTTGTGTTTCTTTATTGGGAGTGTTATATTTTTATCTAAGAGGAAAAGGTGGCATTTGGGGGTCGTTGTATTTCTTTACTTTGGTTCTTGTTTATTCATTTGTGTTCTGTATCTATTTGATTATGTTTTCTTCTTAGCTATGCATTGTTGGTGGGTTTTTGTATTTCTTTATGTTTGTACGATTTGATTTCCAGTCATAATAACAATCCCCTACTCTTTTGGTAGGAGGGGAGGGGTTTGTTTCTTCCTTTCAGTTGAGGGGTTCTGGTATGTTGTACTGATCATGTATATTTTTCTTTTAATTTATTATGATTTGTATGATGTAATACAATTGTGTTTGATTGTCCTTTGGAGTTTTGAATAAAAATTCCCCTACTCTTTTTGATAAGTGCCATGGGATCTTTAACATCCACCTGAACTACCACCAATCCAGGCAGATGGGACCTCGTATTAATGTCTCAACTGAAAGACGGCACCTCACAAATGCAGCACCCTTCTCATGCTGCACTACAGTGTCAGTACTGGGATATTAACCCAAGTGCCAGATGTGGGAACTGAACCCACAGCCCTCTAATCTCCAGGCCTGAGAGGTGAGTGTGCTACCTACTGAGCCACTGACACTATCCCTGTCCCTACAAGAGTTATAGCCAGGTTGGTGCAGCATAAAAAAGTAAATGAAGTTGATTGGCCTTGTCACACCACCCAGGGCTCATGGGAGTGTGCTGACTCTGTGTGAAAAATGATGGCAGAGCAGAGATTGTGTGCTCCTTCCTGAATGGTTCCAAATGGTTGGCACTAAGAAGCATATGGATTGCCAAGAAAAAAAAAAACCTGTCCAGTCAGAGAACAAGATATACAAAAGGAGGTACTTCATACATTGTCGTCTTAGTCTTTCATTAGTGAATGTGGGACAGTTAGACACTATGCCTGGATTATATAAAAGACTTACCACAGCACAATTACAGGATTTGTGCCAAGAAAGAGGGCTTGCCTATGAGGATCAAAAAAAGGAAGACCTCTTAAAGATCCTGGATAAATGTGTTTTGAACAACAGTGAGACTGGGGTCACAGAGGAAGATGGTCAGAGCAACAAGACCGAGGCTAGTAAAGATGAGCCTGAGCTCAAATCCAGCATGGTTAACCATCCACAAGGGATCAAGATAACGAGATTGGAGCTCAAAGGCAAAAGCTTTTAGAACTGCAAAAGCAAAGCTTGAAGCTGAGGAGTGGAAGACAAACCTTGAGATGGGGGTGCGGAAGGCAAACCCAAGGAAAAGGAATGAACCAGCATGACATCAAGATGCAAACAAGAGCACAAGGGCACTGACAGTGTGATATCCAGATGCGAGAGGAGCTTGAAGGGCAGTGACAGCATGAGGTCCTAATGCGGGAGGAGCAAGAGGGCAGCAAAAACAGTAAATGAGGCAAACCATACAAACACAAAGGTCCTAGACTTCAAGAGGGCAGCAAAAACAGTAAATGAGGCAAACCATACAAACACAAAGGTCCTAGACTTCAAGAGGGCAGCAAAAACAGTAAATGAGGCAAACCATACAAACACAAAGGTCCTAGACTTCAAAAGGGCAGCAAAAACAGTAAATGAGGCAAACCATACAAAAACAAAGGTCCTAGACTTCAAAAGGGCAGCAAAAACAGTAAATGAGGCAAACCATACAAAAACAAAGGTCCTAGACTTCAAAAGGGCAGCAAAAACAGTAAATGAGGCAAACCATACAAAAACACAAAGGTCCTAGACTTCAAAAGGGCAGACTCTGCAAAAATAGGAGAATGCCTCAAGAAAGCACTGGCAAAGGGAGAAGGAGGGTAGAGAAGCAGTGGGAGCAACTCAAAAGAGCCACAAATGAGGCAACAAGCCTTTGTGAGAAGCAAGCTAACACGGCAAAAAGAAAGAAGAAAAATTATGGTTTTCCAAAGAAGTGGCAGGGAAGGTTAGAGAGACAAAACGGGCATTCAAAAAGTACAAGGAAACAGAAGGAGGAAGACAGGGAACTGTATCAGACAAAGCAGAGGGAGGTGGGGAAAGTGGTCAGAAGCCCAAAGGCGCAAACAGAAGAAAGGATAGCCCAGGCAGTAAAGGAAGGGGTCAAAACCTTTTTCAGATACATTAGGGAAAGAAAAAAGACCAAAGGAGGGATAGCGAGGCTAAGCAAAGGAGGAGGGAGGGGAGGGTAGAGAGGAACTTAGAAAAACTGAGATCCTGAGCAAACACTTCTGCTCAGTATTCACAAAGGAAGAGGAAGGGAAGGAGACCAAAATTAGGCAGTAAAAATACACAGGGAAGAGGGGTGGACAGCAGTCCATTCACAGAAGAGTACTAAAGGAATTCTTGAAACTGAAGGTGGGCAAGGCAATGGGGCCAGATGGGATACATCTCAGAATACTAAAGGAACTCAGAGAGGAGCTGGTGACACCACTGACAGTAATGTTCAACAAATCACTGGAGGGGGGAGTGGTGTCAAAGTTCTGGAGGAGGGCAAACATGATACCCCTTCACAAAAGTGGGAACAAGGTAGAAGTGGGAAGCTATAGACCAGTCAGTCTGACCTCAGTGGTAGGGGAAGATCATGGAATCAGTGTTGAAGGAAAGGACTGAAGAATATCTAGTGGCCAGCGGGGCACACAACCCAAGGCAACATGGTTTCACAGCAGGAAGGTCCTCTCAAACAAATCTAATAGATTTCCTTGACTGGGTGACAAGGGTAATCGATCGGGGGGCCGGTAGATATGGCCTACATAGACTCTAGTAAGGCATTTAACAACGTCCCGTACAAGAGGTTAATAAAAAAGTTGGACAGTCTGGGAATGGGTCCCAAGGTGGCAAACTGGATCAGAAATTGGCTTAGCAATAGGACAGAGAGGATGGTGGTAAATGGAGTTCAATCAGAGGAGAGGGGGTGATCAGCGGGGAGCCACAGGGGTCAGTGTGGTAGCCAGTCCTCTTTAATGTCTTTATAAGTGACATTGCAGAGGGACTGGAAGGAAAGGTATGCCTCTTTGCAGATGACACTAAGATCTGCAATAAGGTTGACACTCCGGGGAGAAATGAGAAGGGACTTAAGACATGTTGGAGGAGAGTAAAGACTGTGGCTCCAATTCAATGCAAAGAAGTGTAAAACCATGCACTTAAGTAATAGAAACCCAGGAAGGAATACACAATGAGGGGGGGACTAGCAACAACCAAACTGGAAAGGGACCGGGGGGTGGTCATAACAGATTATCTAATCGTACTCAAACAATGTGAGAAGGCAGTGAGGAAAGCCAGTGGGATGTTGGGGTGCACAGAAAGAGGTATCACCATTAGAGAACAGGAGGTGGTGATGCCACTGTACAGACAGTTGGTGAGACCTCATCTGGAGTACTGTGTACAGTTCTGGAGACTGCATCCCCAGAAGGACATGGACAGGGTAGAGGAAATCCAGAGGAGGGCAACGAAAATGGTGTAGGGACTGCACCAGAAACCGTATAAGAAGAGACTGAGGGCTCTCAATATGTATACACTGGAGGAAAGGGGGGGTATGATAGAAACTTTCAAGTACCTCAAGGGGATTAACACAGTTCAGGAGGGCAGCATCTTTCAGAAAACGATATGTGCAAGAACAAGGGGTCACAACATGAGGTTAGAGGGGAGGAAGACTCAGGGGCAACCTGAGGAAGTATTTTTAAGGTGAGGTCCAAGGCACTCCATTCCTTCACACTGGTCTGTGTATGACCCAAATCTTCTCACTTGAGGTCTCCGTGGTTTGATGGGGAGCTCAAGGTGATGAAGATTCTGGGTCAGAGGTTTGAGCTGCTGGTGGAGGAGGGGCCTGGAGGCGGACAAGCTGGCTCTGCATGCTCACTATGGTGAGTACCAAGGGACAATCAACCATAAGAAGGCAGAGTTCCTGTCCAGGGATATTGCTGCTGGGAAGAATCGACCAACTGTGTTCTTTCAGACTGTAGACAGGCTGCTAAATCCAGCCTGTATGCAGCCAAAAAAGCCTTTTCGAATGCTTTGTGCGAGGAGTTTGTTCAGTTCTTTTTGGACAGAGTGTCCACCATCAGGCAAGGAATTCTGCCAGTGAGACCATCTTTGGCCAACACTGATCACCTCAGATGCCAGGAGAGCACTCTGCCTGGTTGGGGCGAGTTCAGACCAGTGGAGGTGGCTGAGGTCATTGGGGTTGCTTCCAAGCTGAGGCACACATATTGTGAACTGGACCCAGTGCCGACATGTTTCTTGATGGGATGTGTCGACTCCATTGGCCCGGTGTTTGCCTTGATTGTCCTGGTGCACCCTGTCTAAGGGGGCCTTTCCCAATGCCTTGAAGGAGGCATTGGTGACACCCCTACTGAAGAAATCATCTTTGGGTCCTGGTGTCAAGGCAAATTACCTTCCTATCTCCAACCTCACATTCTTGGGTAAGGTTGTTGAGAAGATTGTGGTGCTTCAGCTTGAGGAGCATCTCATGGGCTTTGATCTATATGAGTCTCTCCAGCCTGGGTTTTGGGCGAGGCACAGTACAGAAACTGTGTTAGTTCAGGTGCACAATGGCCTTCTCAGGGTGAGAGATTGAGAGAAGGGAACACTTCTCATTCTCCTCGATCTCTCTTCGGCTTTTGATATGGTGGACCATTGTGTGTTACTTGACAACCTGAGGGAATTTTGTGGACTCACAGGCACAGTCATCTGCTGGTTTGAGTCCTTTCTCATAAACAGGAGACAAAGAGTAGTGATGGGGAATTTCTCCTCCTCCTCTAGTCTCCTGTCTTGTGGAGTATCTCAGGGTTTGGTCTTGCCACCAATGTTGTTCACTGTGTACATGCTACCCCTGGGAGGGCTCATTAGGAAATACGGCACAAGCGTGAGATCCTGATGCAAGAGGTACGTGAGGGGCAGCACCAGCATGAGATCCTGATGCAAGAGGGGTATGAGGGATAGTGACAGCATGAGATCCTAATTCAAGACAGGCACGAGGGGAGCACCAGCATGAGATCCTGATGCAAGAGGAGCATGGGGGGGGCAGTGACTTCATGAGGAATCCTCATATAACAGGAACATGATGGCAAGATCCAAGATGAAATCCTGATGCAAGAGAATCATGAGAGGTAGCACCAGCATCAGATGCAGATGCAAGAAGAGCAAAAGGGGCAGCAACTGCATGAGATCCAGATGCAAGATGAGTATCGGGGCAGCTGAAGCATGAGATCCTGATGCAAAAGGAGCATGACGGGCAGAACCAACACAAGATCTGGATGAAAAAGGAGCTGAAGGGCAGCACTAGCATGAGATTGTGAGGCAAGAGGAGCAGTAGGGGCAGCGACAGTGAGAGACCCTCACAAAAGAGGTGCATGAGATGCAGTGACAACATCAGATCCTGATGCAAGAAAAGCATGAGGGGCAGTGACGACATCAGATCCTTATACAAGAGGAGTATGAAGGGCAGTGACAGCAAGATATCCTCATAAAAGAGGAGCATGAAGGGCAGTGACAATATGAGATCCTGATGCAAGAAGCGCATGAGGGAGACAGTGACAGCATGAGATCCTGATGGAAGATGAGCATGAGGTGCACGACCAGCAAGAGATCTATATATAAGAGGACCTTGAGGGGCAGCGAGAACATGAGATCCTAATGCAAGAGAAGCATGAAAAGCAGAACCAACAAGAGATCCAGATGCAAGAGGTGCATGAGGGGTAGTATCAGCATGAGATTATAATGCAAGAGGAGCATGGGGGCAGCAGCAACATGTGATCTTAATGCAAGAGGAACATGAGTGGCACCAATAGCATGATATAGTGATGCAAAAGATGCATGGGGACAGCTCCAACATGAGATCGTTATGCAAGGGAAGCATGAGAGGCAGCGACAGCATGAGATCTGATGCAAGGAGAGCATGAGAGGTGGTACCAGCATGAGACTGCATTGCAAGAGGAGCATGAGGGGCAACTGAAGCTTGAGGTGCTGATGCAAAAGGAGCACGAGAGGCCACGACATAATTAGATCCAGATGCAAGATGAGCACGAGAGGGAGCAACAGCATGAGATTCTGATAAAAGAGAAGCATGAGAAGCAGTGACAGCATGACATCCAGGTTCAAGAGAAGCATGAGGGGCAGTGACACCATGAGATCTAGATAACAAGAAGCATGAGGGGCAGAACCAGCATGTGGTGCTAATGCAAGAGGAGAAGGGGGGGCAGTGACAGTATGAGAATCTGATGCAAGTGGAGCACATGGGACAGTGACAACACCAGAACTAGATTCAAAAGGTGCAAGGGGGCAACGAAACGTGAGCTCCTTATGCACGTTGAGCAGAAGGGCAGCAGCATAATGAGATCCAGATTCAAGATAAGCATGAAGAGCAGCACCAGCATGAGATTCAGATGAAAGAGAAGCATGAGGGGCAGAATCAGCATGAAATCCTGATGAAAAAAGTGTATGAGGGCAGGCACCAGCATGATATCCTGATGCAAGAGAAGCAGGAGGGGCACTGAAAGCATGTGACCTTAATAGAAGAGGAGCATGAGGGGAAGCATCAGCAGTAGATCTTTATACAAGAAGACCATGAGGGCAAGCACCAGCATGAGATCCTGATGCAACAGGAGCATGAGGGGCAGCACCAGCATGTGGTGCTCATCATGCAAGAGGAGCATGAGAGGCAGTGACAGTATGAGACTCTGATGCAAGTGAAGCACATGGGACAGTGACAACATAAGAACTAGATTCAAAAGGTGCATGGGGGCAATGAAAACGTGAGATTCTGATGCAAGTTGAGCACGAGGGCAGCAACATCATGAGGTGCTGATACAAGAGGAGCATGAAGGGCAGCAGTAGCATGAGATCCAGTGAAAGTGAAGCATGAGGGGCAGCGAAAGCATGAGGTGCTGATGCAAGAGGAGCATGAGGGGCAGCACCAGCATGAGATCCAGATGCAAGAGGAACATGAGGGCAGCACCAGCATGAGATCCTGATGCAAGTTGAGCATGAGGGCAGCAACATCATGAGGTGCTGATACAAGAGGAGCATGAGGGGAGCACCAGCATGAGATTCTGATGAAAGAGAAGCATGGGAAGCAGTGACAGCATGACATCCAGGTGCAAGAGGATCAAGAGGGCAGTGACACCATGAGATCTACAGTAGATAACAAGAAGCAGGAAGCCGGCCCGGTGGCGCTGAGGCTGCTGGACACCACACCTCGCGCCACGCCGGCGACCTGGGTTTGGGAGTGAGCCGGGGCTGCTGGGGGTCAGCAGGGGAGGGAAGGGATTGAGCATCTGGTGGACAGCTCTCCTTTCCCTGGGGAGGGTTTGGGTGATGCGCCACTCTGTAGCGGCACCTGGCAGCTGTCGGGTGCAGCACAGTTCAGTGGTGCACACTGTGAGGGGGAGGAGCTCGTCGGGTGGTGGCACATTGTGCCCAGCTGCCATTGTATGTCTGGGCTCTTGGGAGGAAGAAACAACTCCAGAAAAGCCTTCTGCAGAGCCAAGAGATGAAGGAGACTTCAAGGGCAGGTCCACATCCCACCTCCGACCCAGCGCACCAGTGGATTCCATGGCCGACCCGACACCAGGTAGGCCCCTCTAATTTTAGAAATGTCACCAAGGGGGCCCACCAAGGGAGGGTGATCCGGGGGCTGGACCTGCCTGATTAGTCAGGGGAGGACACTGGCAAGCGGGGGTTCAGGCTGGGAGTAGAGACCTAAGCCGAGTGGGTACTCTGGAAGGATGCCCAGCTCTGCGGAGTGAGAAACAGAATAAAAAAAAAAGAAGAAGCATGAGGGGCAGAACAAGCATGAGGTGCTGATGCAAGAGGAGCATGGGGGCATTGACAGTATGAGACCCAGATGCAAGTGGAGCACAAGGGACAGTGCGAGAGCTAGATTCAAGAGGTGCATGGGGGCAGAGAAAACCTGAGATTCTGGTGCAAGTCGAGCTTGAAGACAGCAACATTATGAGATGCAGATGCAAGAGGAGCATGAAGGGTAGCACCAGCATGATACCCAGATGCAAGAAGTGCATGAGGACTACATAGGTCCCAAGTTTCCATCAACTGGAATGTTGGCCCAGCAGACTACAGCTGAGCGGGGTTGGATGTGACCAAACTTTTTAAAATGCAGTTCAAATCAATAAACGAAAATAAAACTACAACATAGTTTCACATTTAATTTGCAGCTGGAATTCCCATGAATGGAGTTTGTTGATATAAGTGACTGACTGCCTTCCAAAGCCCAAACCAAGACATCTATTTTTCCCATCCTTGGTACCAGGTGCCTGAACAGTAGAAAAACAAAAGCAGCAAATGACATCCTCACTGTGTTGGAGGACCTCACTTGCATCAAACAAGGTGACTCTTAGACTGGGACTGCAAAGTCGTCCCAATCACCGCCCCCGCATGGAATCAGATCTGCACCACACTACAATAGAGAAAGAATTTATTATGCCACAAAAACCTTAACTTTCCCCCGTGCAGCTTCAGCTTTATAGTCAGTCCACATCAAGCAAGGTGGCTTAGATGATGGCCTGGGAGAGTTAGGGTCCCCGGGATCAGATCCAATGATCTATCACCACACAAATACAGAAGAGAAAAGAATTTATTAACAAAAACAAAACTCTTGACTTTTCCCTTGCAGGCTCAGCTTTATCCTGTCAGTCGTCCACATCAAGCAAAGTGTCTCTAAAGATGATCTGCCTAGGAAGACTTGGGTCCCAGATGCCAGACCACCCACCCCCTCGGATCAGATCCAGATCGCCACACTAAAGAATTTTATACCAAAACTCTTGACTTTCAATTTTTTTCCCTTCTGCAGCCTTAAAACCACACATCAGTTTTTCCCCTGCAGCCTCAATACAGTCCACATTGATCGCAGCCACATTTAATGTGCATTTGCTTACCAAATGCCAGGCTTTCAATGGACCGATTCCCTTCCACGGGCTGCACGCAGGGCCACAACGTCGACCACTCCTGCTGAAAGCTTGTGGAAAAATGCTGCTTCCTCAACTTCTTGGTAACCACCTCCTCACCACCAGAATGATTCTCCTTGTTGTTAGTCATTGACGCCTCCTGGTCAGACATCCTCTTGCCGTAATTTACCAGATTTTTTTCTCACTTTTTTTGTAGCCTCCAAGACTTGCTTCGTAATCCTGCCCACTCAAAAATGTCCCCGCAGGTTCCACAGCTATGCACTAGGGCCAGGCTGGGAAAGAGCGCCGTGAGCGTGCACTCACACATTCTAATACTTGACTGACTACTGCACAGATGTGGAGGACATGTTGAGAATTTTGCGTGTCTACCATGAACTGCAGGTGAGCAAGTTTGTTGGTGATGTTATGGGTCTGACCTGCGAAATGCAGGTCACTTGGGGGTATGGGCCAGTGCCAGCATGAGATCAAGATGCTAGAGGAGTGTAAGGGGCAGTGAAAGCATGAGATACAGATGCAAGAGGATCCATGAGGGGAACCAACAGCATGAGATCCTGATGCAACAAGAGAATGAATGGCAGTGACAGCAAGAGAGCCAGATGCAAGAGGAACATGAGGGGAAGCATCAGCATTAGAGCCTGATACAAAGAGACCAAGAGGGGCAGCGCCAGCATGGGTTCCTGACACAAGAGGAGCATGGGGGCAGTGACAGCATGATATTCTGATGCAAAGGAAGCACGAGGGGCAGTGACAGTATGAGAATCTGATGCAAGAGAAGCATGAGGGGCAGTGAAAACATGTGACCCTAATAGAAGAGCAGCACGAGGGGAGGCAACAGCATGAGATCTTGATGCAAGAGGCAGTATCAGTATTTGATCCTGATACAAGAGGCACATGTGCAGCAGCACCAGCATGAGATCCAGATGCGAGAGGAGCATGAGGGGCAGCACTAGTTTGAGATCCTGACATAAGAGGAGCATAAGGGGCAGCGACAGCATGAGATCCTGATGCAAGATGAGGATGAAGGGCAGAACCAGAATGAGATCATGATGAAAGAGGGGTATGAGGGGAAGCACCAGCATGAGATCCTGATGCAACAGGAACAAGAGGGGCAGTGACAGTATAAGAATCTGATGCAGGTGGTGCACAGGGCAGAGTGATAGCATGAGAACTAGATGCAAGAGGAGCATGGGGGCAGTGAAAACTTGAGATATTGATGCAAGAGAAGCATGAGGGGGAGCGACAACATGAGATCCTGATGCAAGAGAAGCATGAGGGAAGCGACAACATGAGATCCTGATGCAAGAGAAGCATGAGGGGAAGCAACAACATGAGATCCTGATGCAAGAGGAGCATAAGAGGAAGCGACAACATTTATTTATGACTTTGTTAACCGGGTAGGTGCACTGATCCGAGGGACCGTTTTCGGGCATGACCCGGTCCACATAAGGTGGCACAGAGTAGAAAATCAAAACAAGAATATAACAGAAGAGCAGGTAATGCATCATGAAAAGGTTACAGTAGTACATTTGGAAATACACAAAATGGCAGCAGTTGGAGGACACAAATAACATATGCAAAGTAAGACCCACAGTGATACTGTATAAGTAAGTAGGAGAACCTATTAGGCTAGGAAGAGCAGTGCTGGGTGGAAAGGGAGCTGTCAAAGGACTAGGAGGTTCATTTGAGGCATCCCAGAGGCTGAAAAGAGAAAATGAGCAGGTGGTAGGTAGGTGGGTGTTGGGCGGGGAGGATGGGTAGGAAAAGGGGTGGGAGCTCGGAGCAAGAGGGTGGAATAGTAGTTAAGCAGGAAGGGTTGGGGGGGCTAGTCAGGAAAGCAGTGCCAGGTGGATGCCAACAGGAGCTAGTCTTTGAGGCGAGTCCTGAACTGGCGGTTGGTGTTTCATAGATTGTTACAAGCATAAATAAACTTTCATCTTTGGTGCTTGCCCTGTTTTGTTTAAAATTGTGTGGTTTTCCCTTTCCAGAAAGTATCCAATCTACTTTTAAACCATGCAATAGTCTTGCTTTGCACTACCTCTGCTGGAAAGCTATTCCAGTAAGGCACAACTCGCTGACTGACCCAATATCTTCTTTTGAGCAAATTCCATCTATCCATGGAAAGCTACAGTGGATGCCTTTTATTGTCATACAAGCATTCTTTGAATTCTAATCCAAAGTCCACCCTTAACTTAGAATCTTTCAGTGTCATGAACAGCACACACATGTCCACCCTAATCCTTCTATAGCTCAAGGAATAAAGATTTTAACTACTGAGCCTTTCCTCATAAGGTGAGTTTCTTAGCCCCTTGATGGATTTAGTAGCTCTCTGCTGAATACCCTCTATCCTATTAATTTCATTTTTTTAATAGGGTGACCAGTCCTGAGCACAGTACTCCAAATGAGGTCTGACCAGGGACCCATACAGTGGCATTATCACTTGCTTGTCACGGCTAGCTATTTGCCTCAGGATGCAATTCAGGTTTTAGTTTGCCTTTTTATTATATCCCTACAGTGTGAACCAAACTGTAAATCTTTCCTAATTTATATACCCAAGTCTCTCTCTTTGGCTATAGCCACGAGAACTTTGTTGCCCATTTTATATTTGTGATGTCCATTTTGCCTACTCATATGCATCACCCTACACTTTTTAAGGTTTAACTCTAATTTATTCTTGATTGTCCAATTATAAACATAATCCAGGGCATGCTGTAATTCCATAGCATTAACACAGTTATTTACCACTGCCCCTATTCTGCAATCATCTACAGTGCTGATGGTACGCAGTTTGGTGAACAGTTTGTTCCATAGCTTGGGGGCTGCCATAAGAGATGCATAAGAGGCAGCGACAGCATGAGATCCTGATGTAAGGGAAACATAAGGGGAAGCGACAAAATGATATCCTGATGCAAGAGGATCATGAAGGACAGCAACAGCATGAGATTCAAATGCAAAAGAAGCATGAGGGTCAGCACCAGCATGCAATCCTAATGCAAAAGAAGCATAGGAACAGGGATTGCATGAGAACTAGATGCAAGAGGAAGTACAGTAGCTGCATGAGATCCTGATAGAAGAGGAGTAAAGGAGCAGTGACAGCATGAAATCAAGGCACAAGAGAAGCATGAGGGACAACGACAGCATGAGATCCTGATGCAGGAGGAGCATTAAGGGCAGTGCCAGCATGAGATCCAGATGCAAGAGGAGCACAAAGGGTAGAGACAGCATTAGACCCTGATGCAAGAGGAGTATGAGGGTCAGGATAGGGCAAGGTGCTGCATTTTGGGGTGAAAATCCCAAGAAGTTACCAGCTTGGGGGAGTTGAGCTAGCAGAGACAGAGGAGGAGAAGGATCTGGGGGTGCTCATTACAGGGTCAATGAACAACTCGGCACAATGTAGGAAGGCAACTGCAAAGGTCAACAAAATGCTGGGTTGCATTGCAAGGGGTATAGCCTCGAGGAGGGGGGAGGTGATTCTGCTACTGTATAGACCATTAGTTAGACTGCACCTGGAGTACTGCGTGCAGTACTGGCACCCGTATCTGAAAAGGGACATTAAGGTACTGGAGGGAGTGCAGTGCAGGGCAACAAAGATGATCAAGGGGCTGGGGGACTTACCTTATGAAAGGAGGCTGAGGGAGTTGAACATGTACTCGCTGGAGGAGAAGAGGGATGAGGGGATATGATTGAAACCTTCAAAGTACATGAAAGCAATAAACAAGATGGGTTTATTGTTTATTGAATACTAGGAATTAATACCTTTGAGCCAAGGCTCTTTTACAAAGGTTCCGCGTCAAATTAGGTACAAGCAATAAGGTTACAATGAGTGACACAAGTAAAGTACATTATGAAATGCTATATACATGGACAGAACAAATATCAAAAACATTAGTGCAGGGATAAGTAATTACCAGGTGAAACACTTTAATTCAATAAGCAATCAAATGGGGGGGGGAGACAGGAAAGTAAATGTGAGAGATAGGGCATATAAATGAAAGGAGGGAGGAGCCGACCACAGGTAGCGGGAACAGAGGGACTGTTCAAAATAAGGGAGGGGAGGGATACCTGTGGCCATGACATGAGACTGGAGGGAGGAAGGTTCAGGACGGAGATGAGGAGACACTTTTTTACGGAGAACATGGTAGCTGGGTGGAATGCGTTGCCGGCATAAGTGGTATCCAGTAGAACAGTAGACTGCTTCAAAAGGGGCTGGGATAGATCGAGGGTCAAGAGAGAGGAAGGGTGGGAGGTAGGGGCAGATGCAGAATAAGGGGTGCTAGCTGCACATTTAAGCAGACTTGATAGACCTCTAGGCCTTTATCTGCTGGCAAATTTTGCATGTTTGTATGTTCGTAGGACAAGCACAAGATCCTGATCAAGAGGAGGATGAAGGGCAGCAACAGCATGACATCCTGATGCAAGAGGGTCCAGGGTCATAATAAAATTGCAATAAAATCACAAAACAGACGACAAAATCTGAAATTCAAGCAGCATTAAGATATACCATCAGGATAAGCTAGCTTAAATAGATGAGTTTTCAGGTCCCTCCTGAATTCCTCCACCATAGGAACCTCCCTCAAGGATCTTGAAAGCGAATTCCAGAGGACTGGGTTGGCCACCCCGAATGAGTGATCACCCGGGGTTTTCAGCCCGGTCCTCAGAACTGCAAGGAGGCCCTGGGTGGAGGAATGGAGGGAGATGAGTCGGAATGGCTGGAGTAAGGAATTCTGACAGGTAGCCAGGGCCCAGTCCGTATAGGGCATTATAGGTGAACAATCCCACCTTGAAGAGAACCCGCCATCTGACCGGCAGCCAATGCAGACCCTGCAGGACCGAAGTCACATGACAGAATCTGGGTAATTCTGTCAGTAGCCTGGCCGCTGCATTCTGCACCAGCTGCAGTCAGCAGAGGTTCTCCCCAATGACCCAGAGATATAGAGCATTACAGTAGTCAAGCCTCGATTTTGCAGGTGTGCACAAGTGAGGGTAGGTCTTCAGGCGGAATTTGGGCTTAATCCAAGTTATGTTCCTTGGCTGGTAGAAGCTATTTATTTATTTTTTTTTTTGGCAGGGCTCTCTGCCAGATTTCTGCCCTGGTCATGGCCCCCGGACTTACACCTTCTGTCACTGCCATAATGCTCCGGTCACCCCCAGCTTTCCCCCCGGAGGGCGGGGCCATGGAACTGGTACCCTATCCAGCCCATGGTACCAGTAACTGGTTGGGGGATCTAGCGATAGAGGCTAACTGAAACCCGGTGAGGGCTTCATAGAGACGGAGGCCCCACCTCGATTTTCTGTCTGCTTCCCCTGTGGGACCGGGCACGTGCAATGACGCAAGCTGATGGGGAGCCCGCACGCATCCGTGCATGCTCCCCTCGAAGGGTCTGCACTCAGCTCTCACCATGCTCTCGCCCAACGCTGTGCACCCCAACTTCCACCAGGGGATGACAAGATGCCGGTGCGGTGCGTCCCCCCTCCCCGAAGAGGGAGAGCAGTCCTTCAGATGCTGAATCCTTCCCTTCCCCTGTCAACCCCCAGCGGCCCGTGCCCATTCCTGAACATAGGTTGCCGATGTGGCATGAGGTGTGGCATCCAGTGCCTCAACCCTCAGCACCGCCAGGCCAGCCTGGTAGAAACTATTTTTGATGACAGCCAACACCTGAGCCTCAAATATCAGCCTGTCATCGAAGATCACACCCAGATTTCACACCCTAGAGGATGCCATCAACGGTGTTAATCCCAGGACTAAGCTTGTTGTCATCCAGGTGGCACCCTCACTCCACCCATACCAATACTCAATCACTAGTACCTCCATCTTGCCAGGGTTGAACTTCAGCCAGTTAGAGTTCATCAAGTCCATCTCAGCGGGGCATTTATTCAGCACTTTGACAGCACCACTTGTCCCTGGTACAAAAGACACGAACAGCTGAGTATCATCTGCATAGCAGTTAAAGCTCAAACTGTACTGTCTGATGATCCTCCCCAGGGTCAGCATGTATACTGAGAACAACATCGGTGACAGGATCGAGCCTTGAGAAACTCCACAGGTAAGAGACAGGGGAAGAGGCAAATTTCCCATCACCACCCTTTGCCTCCTGCTTGACAGAAAGGACTCAAACCAGTTGATGACAACACCAGCGAGTCCACACCACTCTCTAAGGTGATCCAGCAACACAATGTGGTCCACAGTATCAAATGCAGATGATAGATCGAGGAGAATGAGAACTGACCGCTCTCCTCGATCTCTGGCCATGAGGAGGTTATTATGGACCCAGACCAGTGAAGTCTCAGTGCTGTGCCTCGCCATAAATCCAGACTGGAATTGCTTGTAGATGTCACAAGCCTCCAGGTGTTCTTCGAGCTGCAAAGCCACTATTTTCTCTACAACCTTTCCTAGAAATGGGAGGTTGGAGATTGGTCTATAATTCGCTAGGACGTTGGGGTCGAGAGATGTTTTTTAAGAAGGGGCTTCACCAGCACCTCCTTCAAGGCATCAGGGAAGACCCTGTCTGAAAGTGAACATTCGACTATCACACTGGTCTGATAACCTCTACACATCCCACTTGAGACACATCAGGCCGGATCCAGTTCACAAGTGGGCTTTGAAATGACCTTGGAGACCTCGGCCACCTCCACCAGTCAAAACTCTGCCCAGGCAATAGGAATGCTCCTGCTCCAACCAGACCCCACCCAGCAGGTCTGGCCTAGTCAAACAGAGGAGATCCCAGCCCAAATAGAGACACCCTGTCAGAAAAATAGAGTGAACTCATCGCACTGTATTGCTGAAAAAGCTTTTTGGCTGTTGACAGACAGGGTGGAAGAGCTTGTCCACAGTCCGAAAGAGCTGAGCTGATATATTTTCTCTGCCGCAATCTCTCTGGACATGGACTCTGCCTTCTTATGGTCGCTTGCCTTTGATTGTCACCATAGTGATTTCTCAAAAGCCCATCTGTCCTCATCTAGCCAGGTCCTCCACCAGCAATGCTCCAATCTCTGACCAATGGTCTTCATTGTCCAGAGAGCCCCATCAAACCATGGCATCTCGGGTGAGAAAACCTAGGTTATATATGGACTGGTGTGATGGCATTAAGTGCCTAAGAGACAGCCCAATTATAGGCTGCCACTGATTCACCCAGGCCAATCGCACCAGCAGCACTAACACTGGAAAAATCAGCCACCGCCATCAATCCCTCCAGGGTCAAACCCCTTAAAAGGCAGTAGCTGATCATCTCATTTCATTTTTATTTTTCATACTTGTAAGCAGGATGAGCAACTGCCCATTTTCACCAGCGACAAGTTACAAAACAAACAAAGCATACAGGGTGGGATATTCGAGCGATGCGCCATGTGCAACAGGAATGCACCGCGCAAGTGTAGAACTGCATCATGGTGTGATATTCAGTGGAAGCAGCAGTGCAGCACAACATGCAATGCACCATAGTACAACAGTAATGAATGCATGCATAACTGCAGGGGCAGAACCAGAATAACATGCGCCAGTCGATATTCATCAGTATGCAAAGTGCGCAGTAGCAGAGCAAGCGAAGTTACATATCGACAGGAAATGAGCCAAAATAAAAAGGAGCAAGAGAGGGGAGGAAGAATGTGCCACAGAGGAGCCATAGGTGGGAGCACGGAGACAGAGTGCCAGGGGGCAAGACAGGAAGCAGGGGGCAGGTGGGCAGGAGTTGACAGGACCCACTGGAGGTGTACCTGAGTGAGAGAAGTAGTGGGTGTGCCCATGCCAGTGTATGCGAGAGGGCCTGAGAGTGCCACAATGGATGGAGGGCAGTGGCAAGAGGCAGAGCACCAGAGGTGAACTGCTGAGGTGAACCCGGTGTAGGGGCAGCACTAGCAACACACAGTTGGGGAACAGGAAGATAGCTGCCCGGGTGGGGAACTCCAGCCAGGGACTGGCTGTGCCACCTTCCAGATGGAGGTGGTAATGAGGGGTGTGAGAAGGCAGGCAGCAGGAAGCACGCCATGAAAGGGCCCATTGGTGGTATGTCCAGAACAGGCGTAACGAGCCCACATCACCTTTCAACAGTACAGTGACACCGAGATTGTGGGTCGGTACCACCTGAAACGGAGATTCTGAGGCAACTCTGTAAGCTGTGCAGTGATGAGGCACCCACACGACGGAGACATGCACTGTCAGTGGAGACGAAGGTCACAGCCGTCATGTGCCTGCTCACCACGGGTGCCTTCCAGAGACCAACAAGGGACTTGACAGGCATAACCCAGTCAGTCGAGTAACGCCTACTCACGCAATTCCTCAGCGCACTGCTGCCACATGCTGCGGAGTGCATCCGTTTCTCCAGCACACAGGCGGAGCGCACAGCACACATACAGGAGTTCCACAGGGTAGCACGGTTGCCTGGCCTGCTCAGGGCCATAGATTGCACCCATGTAGGTATCCACATGCCACCTGGGCCGGAGGAAGCGGCGTACATCAACCGCAAGGGCTACCCGAGTGTCAACTGCCAGGTGGTGTGCAATGCCAGGGGGGCGCATAATCAATGTCTGTGCCACGCACCCTGGAGGAGCACATGATGCCTTCATCTGGCACCAGTCTGCACTGTGTCACAGGTTTGAGAGTGGGGACATCCCCACTGGCCATCTGGTAGGTGAGTATGCATAGCACACTGGACGATGTGTGAAAATGTGGGAGGGTGTGGGGCATTGTCAGGGGTGCCATGGGTAATGGCCATGATGGCCCATGGCATAGTGATGCAGACCACCATGCTAATGATCTCCCTCTACACACAGATGACAGTGGTTACCCACTATGGCCCTGGCTGCTTGCACCATACCGGCGCCCCATAACCCCAGCGCAGCAACAGTACAATGAGGCACACGCCACAACACGGAATGTCATTGAGCGGGTGTTTGGGCTGCTGAAGGCACGGTTCCATTGCCTGCACATGTCAGGCAGTGCCCTACAGTACAGTCCCTTGAAGGCCTGCAGGCGATTCCTGGCCAGCTGTATCCTGCACAACATGACCATTGACTTTGGGATAGCCGTTGAGGTTTAGAAGGGGGACAGCGGTGGGGACAATGAGGATGCCGGCCCAGCTGGTGTATGACAGCCACCCCCTGGGTGATGGGACCCCTAACGGCCCAGATGGCACAGCAGCACCGGGACACCATTGCAGAGGAGCACTTTGGGCAACACAGGTAGACAACGGGGCCATGTGCAACCACCAAGGGCAAGGGTACAGCCCACAGACAGGGGTGGATACCAGGGGCAGGGATGGGCAGGGCTGCACATGTCACACGCACACACATGCACACACACCACAACACATGCCCAAAGGGCAACAGGCATGCCCACCCCAACAGGCACCCCCACAGGACCACACACAACCATGCCCAGTGGTTGACACTGTGCATGTCTCAGACACTGAGCACTATTGCACAGTGGTGGACAGCACTACACAGGCATCATCATGCACATGCCACAGAGGCCAGCAGCCGGGATGGTGTGCACAGGGACCATGTGTGTGCAGGGCTGAGAACCTCACCCATGCGTCGCACAAAGAACACCACAGTGCACACAGGGCAGCGGCAGACAGTGGCCATGGTGGGAGACGGGTCAGTCATGCGGCACAGTACTACGGCCACCACAGATGCATGGGAGGCCCCATCAAGACCTGCCAGCCATGCCAGGCTGACCAGTGACCTCACTGGGTGGCACCGACGGGCCCCCAGGGCTGACGCTGTGTAAACACGAATGTGTCCACGCAGGGGTCTGCAGGCCACCAAACATGCCCACACCAGGTGTGCTTGGTATGCTCACAGCCGAACCTGGCATCGACATAGCAGGGGTCGCACGACGCCGGGAATGGGGGGTGGACATAGCACCCTGTGGGGTGTGCGGTGGCTGGGCACCCAACTGGGTGGCCAGTGTAGCCATGACAGTCACCATTGCAGTGGACTGCCTGTCAGTGGCAGCGGTCACATCTGCCCACTGCTAGGCCAACTCTGCCAGGAGCAAGCCATGGTCCCTGCTGTGCCGCTCCTCTGCCTGGTGCAGAACCGCACTGAGCGTATCCACCACCGCCATGAGCCGCATCTGTTGATCTACTGAGGCCTGGAGAAGACAGCTGTGGTCATCCAAGGGATCGTCTGCATGTCCAGCATGCTGTCCCCCATGGTGTTCCTGGCCCTGCTGCCCAGCACCCCTAGATGGTGGGCGCTGCACAGCACTGCCATTCTGGGGTTCGTCCACAAGTGGTGCACTGCCACTGCCACCTGTCCCTGTTCCCCAATTGACATTGGCTATCTGCTGGCGCTGCCCCTCTGGCTGCCGATCGCCAGGGGACACCGGTGTGGCTGCAGCAGCCGCAACTGCCCCCACCCTGGCTGCACACCAGTGCTGCCCACTGGAGCATGCAGACGCAGGCTGGGAATGGTCTGTTGTGCAGGCAGCCACGCCAGCATCACCTGCGGAACCGCCCGGGTGGTTGCCTTCTGTGGGACCATCCTGTGTCCCACATGTATCACTATCTGGGACGTGTGTCACGTCATCATCAGTGCTGGATCCGGCCCCAATCCATGTCCCAGCACACTGGACACCGAGGGCGGTTTCACACTGGGACATAGGCAGGGCCACATCCACACACGCACCACCGGCATCAGTCCGGACAGACGTGCAGGTATGCAGACGGATGGCCCCTCAGACACCTGTGGAGGTGGATGGGCATTCCTCCGTGTCCAAGGGCCACCTCCTCAGTGGCCACACCCACTACTGGATCCCCATGTAGACACTCAGGAGCTGTAAAGGAACAGAGTACCGTTAGTGGCTCTGCCTGGCCCTGTGGCATGCCCTCCTACCACCCACACACTGCCAGCACCGGACCTACCATGTAGTGATGGGCTGCCACTTGTCTGGAAGCCACCACCAGGAACGACCTTGACGGCACTATGCCCATGCTGCTGACCACCCGCCTCCTCCCGTGGCGCCAGTCGGGTGTGTCCTGCTGGCCTCTACTGGTGGCAGCACGGCTGCCCTGATGGTGGCCACCTTGTCCTTAATCCACCTCCTGTCCATACCAACATTCCTCTTGCACTTCTGCACGGACCACTGGTGGCTGCCCTGCTGGTTGACGGCACGTGCCACTCACCCCACGCCGCAGCATGGGCCTGTGGAGTTCCCCACTGTCCGCTAGCAGCGGTTCCTGTGAGGTATGCCTCAAACAGGGCATCAGATTCATCCCTGGTAAGTTGGACCTCCTCCTTGCACCCTTCCCTGCTCCTCCTCTTCCTCTTGCTCAGTCATACTCATGCCTGGGGGATAGACAGGTGTTACCTTGGACTGTGCAGTCCCATACACCCCTCCCAGACCCCTGTCCCCACGTCCCTACAGCATGCAGCCTACCTCAAGGGACTGCAATACTGATTCATGGCCTGTGCAGCGTCAGGTCGCGTATTTATAGCGCAGCGCATGCAAATGAGAGCAAGCGCATCTGTAATTGGATGATAATGCAGTGGATGCGCTGTGGAATGGCTTATGAGCTGATTTGCATATCCTGGCTGAATAGTGCGCTGTTGCGCCTTGCACAATGGTGTTGAGTGTGCTCAGGCTATGTCGCACCACTGTGATGTGCGCAATCGGCACCACACCACGCATGCTTGGGATGCTGATGCTGATGCTGATGTTAGCGGCACTGCTGACATGCTGTGCACGGGAGGCAGTACAGGGCAGGCCACAACTGTGCCTGTAGCGCAAGTGCGCTGTATGCTCAGGGGCGCTCATGCCATGAAAGCGCCACGGGCACCATGGTGCCACAGCATGATAGGCCACTGCAAGACGTCACAGACATGCACCCTACCGTTACACGTAGGGTTTCCCAATAGCACTGTGGTGCTCCATGCATGGACAGACCCTTGACCCTGCAGCCGACCTTGCCCCTAGGTGCCATGCGTACATGGCTGCACCCTTATTGCGCAGTCTGGTGACAGTGCAATAGTGACTGGCAGTGCAGTACCACGCTGCCTCCACATGTAGGGCACGTGCGCTACAGGGCACCATTTTGTTGCCGATAGCCACTGCACTATGCCAAGCACCAGAGCGCCTGCCTGGACAGCAACTTGAGCTTGCAAACCTGGTGGCCTTGGTAGAGCCCCATGTAGGTGCCTTCTTTGGCCAGGTAACCCTCCTGAGGCCACGGACAGCAGTGTGGCAGGAGGTGGCAGAGGGCCTGAAGGAGGCCACAGGGTGCGGCAGGAGAGTAGAGCAGTATTGCCACTGATATGGTGACCTCCAGCGTTGGGACCTCGACCGCCTAGGGTGATTGCAGGCACGTGCCCGGCGGGGGGCCGTGCCACGGCCAAGTAGGTGCTCCATCACATCACTGGTAGTATCTGTCTGTCCAGGTATCGCAGTGGCCATCAGGCCATGCTGTTGGGGGTCTACCTGTGTTGCCGGTGTTGGGGTGCCCATGTACATCCTGCGCCACCAAGATCATGATGACTGGCCAGCGGCACACACAGCAAGGGGCTATGTTACTGGCCTGTACTGATTTTACCTCTCCATGTTGATGGTGACTCCAGTCCATAAAAGTCTCAAGACTCACGAACAACTACAGGCCTATATCCATCCTCCTCCTCTATCCAAAACATTGGAACGGATAGTGGCTGATCAGCTCACGGAGTATATTGTGAAATACAGCCTGCAATGTTCCCAGCAGCATCGCTCCACAAAGGGCACAGCACTACCACGGCACTCCTCGAATTCACCACACATATCCATCATGCACTTGATCAGGGCCAGTTGGTCGGCGCCTCTTTTATTGACCTGACTAAGGCATTTGACACTGTCAATCTCTCCATTCTCCTCGAACAATTATCCCTCCTCAGTCTTTCAAGTGAAACTACCCTCTGGTTTCAAAGCTACCTCAGTAACCGGACCCTCAGGTCAGGATTGGTGAATTTCTCTCGTCATCCCTACCAATCCACTCTGGAGTACCCCCAAGGTTCTATCCTGGGTCCCCTGTTATTCAGCATATTCCTGAACAATCTCCCTGCCTCCTGCCATGACAGAATGTTACTGTATGCAGATGATGCAGTAATCTTCACTTGCCACAATGACCCCATCTCCCTTCAGTCTCAACTACAGAAAGTTTCACAGAAGTGAAAGACTGGTTTTGCTCACATAAACTCATCCTTAACCTCAAAAACTAAAACAATATTCCATGGAACCCACAACAAGTACTAGGACTATGAGCTCATAATTAACAACCACAAAGGTGTCGCTCTTGAGCAGGTGGATATGTTTAAATATCTGGCCTGACCTTGACTGCTCTCTCGTATACCAAGCAACGCTTATAATATTGCTAAACTGTGAATTCCCGTGTAGGGCTACTATACAAGCATAAACATTGCCTAACAGCTGAAGCCTTGAACCTGGCTATCCAGAGCTCTCTTATCTCAACTATTGACTACGGGCTCGTTATCTATGGATCCGCTACTGATACTGCACTCCAGCGCATAGCTGTAGCCCTTAATAAGGCACATAGACTCCTTATTTCAGTTGTCTGCTTTTCTCACCAGTATGACATTTATGAGTAGGCTAACTGGCTCCAGCTATCTGGCAGGCTAAAGTACCAGACCTGCATCCTAGCTAAGAAGACATCACTGGGCCTTATGCCCCCTAGAGTCCAATCAATATTGACCCTGCAGCGTGTCCACCACCTAACTAGAAGATCGGACAGTCTAACCTTTACAATACCTCTCTGTCAGACCTCTCAAGCTCAGCGTTCTTACCTTGTCAGAGCCTCCACCTGGTTCAACTTGCTACCTACAGAAATCTCCAACATTGCCACGATTGGTGCTTTTAAGTGTAAACTGCGTCAACACCTCGTGGCTAGTGCCTTCTGTGATTGCTTCTTATAATCCCCTCCAGGCATACTACCCTCAAGCATCCATCCTCACTGCCTCAGCTCCTCCCCCTCTCCTACCCTCCATTACTGGGTATAGGATGAATCTGTCTCCTTTCCTTTTTCATCCCCCCTTTCCTCCTCCCTTGCTGTTTCCCACCTACCACATACCCAATGCAATGCCTTCCCCATTTCTCCCCTCCTCCCTCTATATCTCTCTCTCTCCCATACCACCCCCTCACCACCACTCTTTTTTTAACTTTTCCCGGTAACCCACTCCTAACAAAGCTTCAGTAAGCTGCCTATTGACTTGTACTGTATAATTAACTCGCAACACAATTCCTTGACAATGCCTTTGGCTGCTATTATTGTAACCTTATTTGTCTTTTTTTTTTTGTAAGTTCCATTGTAATGATCATGTTATGTTTTGTACCATATTGTCCTTATTGCCTTGACGTGGAACCTTTGAAAAGAGCCCTCTGCTCAAAGGTGTCATCTGGAATACAAATAAATAAAACAAACAAATAAATAAATGTTTGCACCCTAGGCCGGAGATCGCCATAAGGCCCGGTTGGCCCATGAGCAGGAATGGCAGGCTGGAACAGGTGGTGTGGCCTTGCAGCTGGGGTACAGTGGTGGTGCCGTGGGTCAGCAGCACCCTGCTGACCAGGACGCAAGTGAGTGCCATGTTTCCCCTTACATCTGTGCATGGTGGGTTGCAGGGGTGGTGGTGGGGCATGGCCCCCTGCACATGGCCCCACTGCCATGCACACCACACGGTGCACTCCACACTGTCCTGTGGCACTGCATGTGTGGGTGGGTGTCGCAGATGGGCTGTGCGTGCACTGGGCACCTGGCTGTGCTACTGCCATCACACTGCATAGCCATGACACTGTACGGCCACGTTGGTGCTGTGCAGTGCATGGGCGGTGGGGGTGTGCAGCAGTTTGCATGGCTATGGGTGCCTGGGTAGGCGGGTCTTGTGGGTGCACCTACTGTGGGTGGTCGCATGCCATCACAGGGGCAAGGCCCACAGCTGTATGCCATACACATTGGGTGGGCTGCGGGGGTCTGGCCAGTCACACGTACTGACTCTGCTCCCTTGTCTTAGGTGGACAATGCTGGATGACCCTGGAGCATCACGTTCAGGAGATACTGCAGGTGACTCAGGCCACACTAGAGCTGCTGCAGGGCATGGAGCGGAGTGACCGGCGGTGGCACAGAGGTGCCACAGAGAGCGCAGGGATGAGAGGGGCCACCAGTAGGGCCTGCGGTGCCTGTGCTGTTCCTTCCCCCCCGGACTGTCCCTCACACCCCTTTGTCCCACTGCTTGCTGTTCCCCCTTGCCCCATGCCCATCCCTCCCTGAGTTGTAGCCTTGTAACCCTTCCCCCACTTTGTATATAGTTATGTAAATAGTTATTGTTAATATTGTTACCTTTTGACTTATATACAGTACATGTTTCATACAACAACTGCGGTGGTCTTTGATTTGCAGCGGGCATCTGGTGCCTTGCTGCAGTGGTGTGCATGGCGTCTGGGGGTCTGGGGGTGGTGCAGGCCTGGTCATATGTGTGTTTGGCAGGGCCCCTCCACTGGTGTGGGTGGGGGCCATGGTCCCTGTCTGTGGTATGTGTGTTGTGCTCTGTGCATTGAATGCCTGTGTGCAGTGGTCTCAGGTGCATGCGCTGTGTCCCAGTCGCCCCTGTCAGTGTGTGCCTGGCCCATGCGGCTGAGCCCCTTGCATGTCTGTGGTTCGCACGGTCATGCCAACCCCCCAATGCATGCATGTCTGCTGGCATGACATTGGTGGCTGTCCATGCCAGCCACCCTCTGGGCACAGCGCCATGGCAGCTGGCATCCTGTCTCCAGGTCTATTGCATGTCTGCCTCAGGTGACACTGTGGGCGGTGCTGTTGTCCCCCTCCATGCTGTTGCTGGTGTCTGTGGTGGTGCCTGTGGTCTGCTGTCTGTCACATGTGCTCCAGCTGCATGCTGGCGGCAGACAGTTTCATGGTGCATGCACCACATGGCTAGCTCACCAGCGCCATGGTGGTGTACAGGCCGTGGGTACATGGCATCATTGGACACACGACAGCGGCATCTGTTGCCCCGCTTTGTGTGGCTCTGTGATGGGGTACCCTTGGGACAGGGTGGGGGATTTGTTCATGCCCTGTGTCACATCCTGTGTGGTGCACACCTCCATGCACCACAGTGGGCAGCTGTGCTCTCTGGTGGGGCCAGTGCTGGGACAGGGTTTTATGAATAGGTGGGTGTGTGGGGTGCTGTCCTGCTGGTGGTGGCATCAGGGTGGGCCTTGTCCAAGGGGGTCCCTCGGTACTGGACGAGGGTTGACCTCTTTGCTGTGCCATGGTGGGGCCATGCAGGCGGGCATTGTGTATGCTGTGGTTGTGTCAGTGGCTGGTGTCGCCTGCTGTGGGGATCATGGTGGAGCTGTCATACATGGTGCCATGGGGCACAGGGTTGCATTGTCACAGTGGTGGTGGTGGCATGCCTTCAGTTCCATGAACTGTTTGGTGATGCTTCTGGGCCGGGTGTCTTGGGATCGCTGTACAGGGGGTGGTCAGCATTGGTGGGGTGCAGTGGCACGGGAGGGTCCGGCCCTCCTTGCGTTGTGGTCACTGTTTGCCGGGGGAGTGTGCTGGGGCACCGTGCCTCTGCTGTTGAATCAGTGCTGGGTTGCATGGGCTGGTGGTCCATCCAGCTCACCTCTGGTTGTGCAGTTCATTGGGGTCCTGGGGGGGGTTGGTCTGCATGCTCCTCCGCCCATGGCGCTTCCATGGCTAGTGCACCCCTGCTTCCTGTCCTTGTCCCTGCACATCACTGGATGTGCTACTGCGCATCGGCTCTGCTCCACTGTGCATCCCTGGTTGCACCATGGTGCATGGGGCATGATATTCAGCTGTGTTGCGCAGGCACACCTTGGCCTGCGCTTGGTTTGAATATCTCACACGTTGCTCAATGGCACACTGCTCTTGTGCCTGCTCCTGCTATTGCGCATCTTTTTGGTGCAGTCTGAATATCCCACCCACAGAGTATAACACACATACAAACATTAAAAAGAAATACAAATACATAAAAAACAAACAAAATATAACAATCAGATATTTAACTTAAATATGTACAAATATCATTGTCAATCTTCCAATATTTAAGTCAAGTTTTAAAAGACCACACTGTCATACTTTCTGTAATATCAACAGGTACTAAGTTAAAAAACAAAGGAGTCCTGTCTAACATTGATCTCTAGCCAAACGTAGAGGACGCACCATCAGGGGGAGTCCCGAACGAGAACTTCACCGTACAATGATCAGACCAAACAACCAAATCAATCTCAAGGTCAGTAACCTCGAGATCCAGTGAGAATACCAGGTCCAAGGTGTATCCATGCTGGTGGGTCACAGAGACAACTGCCTGTGCCAGGCCCAGCAATGTCATCAGCTGGAGGAGGTCAGATCCAAATTGCAAGTATTCATCATTGATCCAGGCATTGAAGTCACCCATAATAAGCCATCTGGGAGACTCTAACATCCAGTCGACAATAAGGTCTGCCACCTCCTGCAAAAATTCTCCCCTGACCCAGGAGGGCAGTAAACAAGGAGAATTTTGCAACCTGCACCTGGACCCCTACGCACCACCACACATTGAAACAACCTGGTAGAACTCACTGAATGTACGGAGAAGCTCAAGTCAGATCTAAAACAGATGGCTACACCCCCACCTATGCGATCCCTCCTCGGGCAGTGCATCATGGGATACCTGGCCAGGACCAATGCCCCTGACACTGGCCCCACATTGTCACCCAACTAGGTTTCCAGGATGCACGCCAGGTCGATCGAGGAAATCAAGTCCATATAATTCCGTCTTGTTCTATCAACCTGGCATTGCATAGCACTGCCGAAGGGATCCATGCTGGATGTAGACCCTCTAGCTGCCTGACCATGTAATCTGGTGGAAACCCTAGGGATGGAAGCCAAACATGTCGGGCCTCTCAAGGCCCCATTTAACCCTAGGGCACCTCCTATTCCAGACCACCCCGATCTCTCACCTCTGTTTGACTCCCAGTGCCCTCACACCATCACCCCCCTTCCTGGCAATACCCACCTCCCTACAATGCCTGATGGTGACAACAGGGAGGAGAGGTCATAGATAGAAGGGTGGAGGTCATGCAGCAGGGCCCCTGGGTAGCTGATCCAGAGGGCCCTGAACTCCTACACATATCTTAGTTCTCTAAAATATAGACTCAAAAGCAGACACTAATAAACAACCCAACAAACAAAGATTAAAAACAAAGCTACTCAGTCACACTTCATTTAGACAACACATACAATATACAAATAATCTGCCTACCCATTCATACACCATCCATAAACTACATACAATACGGTTCCCTATTCAATAACTCCACAGTCGTACTCTATCTGATCCCCACATTTCCACCCATAAACCACCTGTCTGAGTAGATCAGCTTTTATTAAAGTCCAGGAGAGAATTGGGTGCAATAATGAGTCTGTAGCCCCCTGTTTCCAGGGGGAACCAAATTTCAATAAAGCAGAGTGAATGACTTCCCAGTGTTCAGGGAAAGCTTCCCAAGGACTGATTTTCCCATTCCAAAGCAGCTCACTCTCACCAAGCTGAACTGAAATTCCAAAGTCCTGACATCAGAATTTAAGGAGAGAGACTCTCCTGGGAGGGATAGGCTAGTTTTTAAAAAGCTGGCCCCAGAGAACTCTTACTTTTGCTGGGGTAGTGTTGTTTAGAGCAGCAATCAAGGATTGAACTCACCGGTCACAACAAGGTCCAGCTTCACCCTCCAGCGCTTTTCTCACCAGCACCGGAGGCAGTCTGGACAGGTCTTCACTTGGGTAATGGACACACAAGTGGAACAGAAGTCCGAAGTTGAATCACTACACATCTTCGCCGGCCTTGGCTGTACACCAGCCCACAAATCCACAGCAGTTATGGCAACAATCGGTCTGATGTCTGAATCAGCAGGGCAAGCATGTGTTGCCACACCACGGGCTCCCTCAGCATGGTTATCCTAACAGAGTTTGCAATTCCAGCAGATGGAGTACCGGGGAGATCTTTCAGCACTCTCCGGCAGAGCCGACCTTGAAGCTTTACTGCTGCAGCAGTCAGAGATATTATACTGGTTGGTCAAGTTCAGCTATAGTTCTGCAGCACACTCAATTCGCCGAGAGCCGATGTCCAAAGCCAATGGTTCTTTCCTCGCTTCACATTTCCCGTGTCTCTTCACCCTCCCAGGAGCTACTCTTCAACTTCTCTTTAACGGTAAGTTTTGCACTCAAACCTTTCTTAAAATAATGAAGCTACTCTCCTACAAATAAACTCACTTGCCTGACTGTAAATCTAATTCTAAAAACCCTAACTAAAATATGTAAAATATAAAACTTTTTAGACAGCAGATGAAATTAGTCATGAATATCAGGTGCCAACAAATTATGCTGTCCTGTAGTGATTTAAATTTTAAATAAGGAGGTTTCTGAGGGTTTTTCAGCTCTATTCAGAGCCGCTGCACACGGCAGCACAGCAACGCCACCATCTTGCCCCTCTCTCAGCATGAGATCCTGATGCAAGCGGAGCATGAGAGGCAGGACAAGCACAAGATCCTGATCAAGAGGAGGTTGAAGGGCAGTAACAGCATGACATCCTGATGCAAGAGGAGCATGAAAGGCATTTACAGCATGAGACCCTGATGCAAGAGGAGCATGAGGGGCAGAGACAGCATCAGACCTGATGCAAGAGGAGCATGAGGGGCAGAGACAGCATCAGACCTGATGCAAGAGGAGCATGAGGGGCAGAGACAGCATCAGACCCTGATGCAAGAAGAGCATGAGGGGCAGAGACAGCATCAGACCCTGATGCAAGAGGAGCATGAGGGGCAGAGACAGCATCAGACCCTGATGCAAGAGGAGCATGAGGGGCAGAGACAGCATCAGACCCTGATGCAAGAGGAGCATGAGGGGCAGGACAAGCACAAAATCCTGATCAAGAGGAGGATGAAGGGCAGCAGCAGCATGACATCTTGATGCAAGAGAAGCATGACAGGCATCGACAGCATGAGATCCAGATGCAAGAGAGTCTGATGCAAGAAAAGCATGAGGGGCATGAGATCCTGATGCAACACTAAATGAAGGGCAGTGACAACATAAAATCCTTATGCAAGAGGAGTATGAGGTGCAACAACATCAAAAGAACCAGGTGCAAGAAAGGCATGGGGGCAGCAACAGCATGAGAGACAGATACAAGAGGAGAATGAGGGGCAGTGACAAAATGAGATCCAGATGAAGAGCACGAGGATCAGCACCAGCATGAGATACTGATGCAAGAGGATCATCAGGGGCATGGACAGCAAGAGGTCCTCATAAAAGAGGGGCATGAGGGGCAGTGAGACTATGAGATCCAGATGGAAGAGGAACATGGAGGCAGCACCAGCATGAGATCCTGATGCAAGACAAGTATGAGGTGCACAAGCAGAAAGAGATCCAGATGCAAGAGAAGCTTAAGAGGCAGAGACAGCATGAGATTCTGATGCAAGAGAACCATGAGCAGCAGCACCAACAAGAAATCCAGATGCACGAGGGGCATGAGGGGCAGAGACAGCATGCGATGCTGATACAAGAGAAGCATGAGGGGCAGCACCAGCATGAGATCCTGATGCAAAAGAAGCATGAGGGGCAGCTCCAGCATGAGATCATTATGCAAGGGAAGCTTAATGGGCAGCATAAGATCCTGATGCAAAAGGAGCATGAGGGGTAGATACAACATGAGATCCAGATGCAAAAGGAGCAAATTGGGGACACCACCATGAAATCCTCATACTAGAAGAGCATGAGGTGCAGTGGCAGTATGAGATTCTGATGTAAGGGAAGCATGAGAGGTAGCACCAGCATGAGATCCAGATGCAAGAGAAGCATGAGGGGCAGCGCCAGCATGAGATCCAGATGTAAGAGGAGCATGAGGGGCAGCGCCAGCATGAGATCCAGATGTAAGAGGAGCATGAGAGGCAGCGGTAGCATTAGATCCAGATGCAAGAGGAGCATGAGAGGCAGCGGTAGCATCAGATCCAGATGCAAGAGGAGTATGAGGGGTGCACAAGCATGAGATCCAGATGAAAAAGGAGCAGGATGGGCAGCAACAACATGAGATCCAGATGCAAAATGAGCAGGGGGGCAGTGCCAACATGACGTCCAGATGCAAGATGAGCAGGATGGGAGCACCAGCACAAAACCCTCATACAAGAAGAGCATGAGGGGCAGTGACAGACAGCATGAGATCCTGATAGATGAGGAGCATGAGGGGAACCAACAGCAGGAGGTACAGATGTAAGAGAAGCATGAGGGGCAGAAAAAGCAAGAGATCCAGATGCAAGAGAAGCATGACTGGCAAAACCAGCGTTAGATCCTGATGCAAGGGGAACTTGAGTGGCAGCACCAGCATGAGATCCAGATGCAAGAGGAGCATGAGGAGAGCACCAGCGTGAAATCCTCATACAAGAGGAGAATGAGGGGCAGTGACAGCATGAGATCCAGATGGAATAGGAGCATAAGGGGCAGTGACAGTATGAGATCCTAATGCAACAGAAGCATGAGGGGCAGCATTTGCATGAGATCCTGATGAAGGAGTAGTATGAGGGGCAGCACCAGCATGAAATCCAGAAGCAAGGGAAGCATGAGGGGCAGTGACAGCATGAAATCCTCATACAAGAGGAGAATGAGGGGCACTACCAACGTGAGATCCTGATTCAAGAAAAGCACAAGGGGAAGTATCAGCATGATATTCAAATGCAAGAGAAGCAGAAGGGGCAGGACCAGCATGAGATTCTAATGTAAAATAAGCATGAGTTGTGGCACCAACATGAGAGCCAGATGCAAGAGGTGCATGAGGGGCTGCAACAGCATGAGATTCTTGCGCAGAAGGAGTGCGAGGGTCAGTGACAGCAAGAGACAAGAGATCCTGATGCATGAGGAACATGAAGGATAGCACCAGCATGAAATCCTAAGGAGCAAGCGAAGCATGAGGGGCAACGTCAGCATGAGATCCTGATGCAAATGGTGCATAAGGGACAGTGTCAGCTTGAAATCCAGATGCAAGGAAAGGATGAGGGGCAGCAATAGCATGAGATCATAATGCAAGGGGGCATGAGAGGCAGTGATATCGTGAGATCCAGATGTAAGAGTAGCATCAGAGGCAGCACCAGCATGAGGTCCAGATAAAAGAGGAGCATGAGGGGCAGCAACAGCATGAGATCCAGATGCAAGGGAAGCATAATGCGTAGCACCAGCATGAAACCTCTTACAAGAAGAGCATGAGGGGTAGTTACAGCAAAAGATCCAGATACAAGAGAAGCATGAGGAGAAGCACCAGCATGAGATCCTGATGGAAGAGGAGCTTGAGTGGCAGCACCAGCATGAGATCCAGACGCAAGAGATGTATCAGGTGCAGTACCAGCATGAGATCCAGATGCAAGAGGAACATGATAGGCAGTAACAGCATGAGATACACTGTAGATGAAAGAGGAACATGTGGGGAGCACCAGCATGAAACCTCATATAAGAAGAGCATGAGGGGCAGTGACAGCACGAGATCCTGATGCAAGAGGAGCATAAGGGGCAATGATGTCTTGTGATGCAGATGCAACAGAAGCAGGAGGGGCAGTGAGAGCATGAGATCCTGTTGCAAGAGTAGCATGAGGAGCAGCACCAGCTTGAGATTTTGATGCAAAGGGGAGCATGAGGGGCAGTGACAGTGTGAGATCTAGATGTAAGAGGAGAATGAGGAGGTGCAACAGGATGACATCCAGAACCAGGAAGAAGTGTGCACATGTGGATTGGAGTCCGGTGCTGGGCAGGAGCTGCTAACTCTGAACAAACAACAAGGTCCAAGAGAAGCAGTGCATTCCAGGTGAATGCACTGCTATAAAGAAATCCACAAGGCAAGAAAATGTTCCAAACTTTGTTGTACAATAACGCAGCACAAGAAAGGCATCAGTGAAGGTGAGCAACTGAAACCACAAGACATCCTGGTGCTTTGTCCGTTGTTTTTAAAATATTCTTGCCTTATATATTTCTTTGTAGCGGCACATTCACATGGAGTGCACAGCTGGTATTGGACCCAGCATGAGATCCAGAAACAACAGGTGCATGGGGCAGTGAGAACATGAGGTCCAGATGCAAGAAGAGCAAAAAAGGGAACATAAACATGAAAGAGAGATGGAGCTACTGCAACAGAAAGATCCACCACCAAAATCTGCGACTGGGAAAGGCACAGAAAGGTAGGGTACTAAGGTGGCTGATGGTTTTGAAATCAATCGTTAGTTTGTCAGCCAGTCCTGGAACTTTGTTTGGCACTGCATCCAGTCACTGTGATAGCGAGTGTCTTCAGGAAAGGCAATTTGTTTTCTAGAGAGCGCCAGTCAGTCGTACTCAGACAGAACATAGGAGAAATCACTGAATTTCTTTTTCAGTAAAAAAAGTTAGAGTGACTACTCTAGGATTGGACATGTCTGCTGCTTTTATTTGGGGGGGGGTGAGTAACAGTGGTTGGACGCTCCTGATTTCAGAAACCCAACTGCCAGTTGTAACTCTGAACAATCAGCCAGCGGTAGGGAATTCAAAAAGGGCTGTGTCTGTTCGCTCTTTATTTCTGTGTGAGGAGGTGCAGAAACGGGTAGGAAGACAGCCCTAAATTTTAGCTGTGTGTTTTTTTAACTTACTGTTTTTGCACCTGTGGCAGTGTTGCCCCTCCCGGAACTGTGAATATAAGCCGGGGCATTCTCTCTTATCTACCCCCCTCTCTGAAGCCTACTGCAGTAACATTTGCTTTCTTTGGGTCTATCTTCACCTGGTTCCTCTTTCTACTATGTTAAGGTGGCCTCCCAACATAGTACCTCTACCTATTCTTTTCCCGCTATATTTTCTTTTTTTTTTTCCGTCCCTGGCGGTGATGAGGTAGAGGCTATGATATGCCTCCTTTCGGGAAACATGGCCCTAGGCTAGTGGACAGTAAAGAAATGTATAATTCCCCACTAAGCCTTAAACCATATATGGGGAAAATATAAGTGTTATGCCCCATGAAAATGGAATAAAGAGGGCCAATTACATATGGAGGAGTAAAGCACCAATATCCAGGGACACCTGTGTTATAATGTAAATAAATACGGCCCATGAAGATTCTAGGTAGCCAATAAAAGCTACGGGGTGTTTCAGTAAAGAAATGGAGACAAGCGCCTCCGTAGCTATATTTATTTAACTGGTGCCCCATCCGCTCCTGTCAGAGCAAATGTATTGTGGAAGAAAACTGCTTTTAGTGGTTGGAAAATATAAGCTTTTTTGCTCGTTAAAAATGTAAAGAAAAATTGTTGCCTAAGAAAATTTTACGAGGCAAACTTTGCTGCTACATGTAGTGTTCTGGTAAAAGATGTCACACACTCCAGTAGCTATTCTATAACTGCCGCTTCATTTTGGTAAATGCGACTCCTTGCTGCTTGCTGTTAGGTGGCTTTTTCTACAAAGGGAAGGAAGCAAAGACACACCATGTGCGCATCTTAGAGTATGGAAACCGGAGCCGAATGCATAGTGGGCCCCCTCCTGTGAAAAGTATTAGAATGAAGGGCTAGATAAGAATCCTAAAATGAGGGGATTCCTTTGTAGAAAAAGGCATTAGGTTCAAAAGAAATAAACAGGGGTTACAGTAGCTCTAAGTGAAAGTGGGCCCAAATGAAAAGTAACCTGTTGGCTGGCAATTACAGCCAACAGTAATATTATTTTAAAGTAAGAAAGAGGTTTGACTTGAACTCATAAAATGTTATGGGGCTAACATTTCCAGTGCTGAACATTTTAGGCATTTTAGGTACAGGATATTGAGAGACATTATGTTGGGGGTGGAAACCCCATACCCTTACTGTTCCTGCCCTAGCTTCTACACTGTGATGGACTCTTTAGGGCCAGCGGCCCCAAACCAAGAATTGTTTATGGGGCTCTGACAAGCTATGACATTACCCCAAGGAAGGGGCTTAATTCCTTAAGTGGCCCTTAAGTTTTTCTCTATAAATAACTGTAGATACAGTTGATAAAACTATCATATAAATACTAGGCTTTATTTTAGCTGGTATATATGCAGGTTTGTGGTTATGCTGAGCCCCCAAATATTTGTACTAGTGTAGAATTTCTTTGTATTAGAGATAGGGGTGGATCAGCTGACCTAGTGATGTCACAGAATTCTACTATAAGAACCCCTCCTGGATTTAGTAAGTTAGTAAAGCCTTGACAGCTATATTGAAGGTAAGTACAGAAGGATACTCAGCACAGAGGATAGTGGAAGTTCTGTTTGCTAAAAGTTTTCTACTCTTTGGCAGCATTGTTGGGGAAGAGCGGTGCTGGAGCCTGGCTTTGTGCTGGAATTTATTATTTTTTATTTTAGTTTGTTATTTTATATTATGAGTTAAGAATTTTATGGAAAAAAATAACATTAACACAAGAGATTTGTGTGTTTTACACTTTAAAAAGCTGTGTCCATGTTGTAAATTTCCACACCCTCCTATAGCCCCTGATGTCCAGCTCCTTCTTTCTCTCTGGACCTCCAGGCACCTCCTGATCCCCCACCCTCCCCAAGCCATGGCCACCTACCTCCAGGGAGCCTTCATTTACACTCCCCCCAGGTGGGGATTCACCCTCAGATCTTTATTCATGTCAAGCGGTGTTGTGCGGGGAGGTCCTTCCCTTCCGCTCTGTCTCCAGCTGTGCTATCACCAGTGGTCACCATAGTGGCAGTATCGTGGCTGAGAATGGAGCCCATCATCCCCAGAGGAAGAGAGCGCCCCTCTGAGACACTCGAGCCTCTTTTCCTCAGCTGGCCAACAATGACCCAAGCTCATTACTGAACTCGATCCTCCTTTCCTCAGCTGGCCAACAATGACCCAATTACCAAACTCGGGTTGCCAGTGTTGTCAACGGTAACGCTACCGCTGTCATGATGGGCCAGCTGCCCTAATTTTTATTTAACTTAAATAATTGGATTACACTCCTGCCTGCCCACCCACCTTCTGGTTGTTTTCTGTGTATGATGGTCAGAAGCAGCAGGTGTAGAGGAAAGCAGCTGGATAGAAAAGAAACAGAGTGAAGGAAACCATGTCCTGATTAAAAGAAACTTTTTGGGATAACGTTCTAAAAAACAGGATTTCTTCATGAGATTCAGGAAGTAGCAGTCAGGTAAAAGGAAAACAAGCTGCTTTCTGTTCTTTGTCTTAACTTAGGATGGACATGTGTCTAGTTTTCTGTGTGCTGGGGAGAATCGGTGGTCAGAGGTAACCTACATGCTGCCCTGATCATGACGCCGGTTAGCTGCTTGCTAGGCAATGTCATACAGATTGAAAGGATAAAGTCACTCTGTGATAGGAACAACTCACTCCTTTCAACTACACAAAGTTTCTAACCCTGCAAGCAGAGAACAGTGTCATGATCAGCCTCATTGATCACTGGACTTTCACTGCCCATCTCATTTTAGCCTGGGCGGCACTGGAACCGACAATGACACACCAGGGAAATCAGTTTTCGTAACAACCTTTTTGCTTTGCACATGCGCAAGCAAACATAAAAAGGATCTGTAAAACATTTTTTCACATTGTCAACCTTGCAGAACTTTTAAACAGCTGAACAGACTGTTAACATATTTTCAGGAACCAGAGGTCCTCAGCCCAAGAACATGCATTCCAAATTACTGGTTATTCTGTCCAATGACAGCCAAGCTATTAACGGGCAAAAATCGCGGTGCATTAATGTGTTTTTTTGCAAAGAATTTCATTTATTTTTAAGATAGTAGAATCCTAACCTCATTTATGCAGGTTCCTTAAAAGCCTACATGATCAGATGCAGATGCAGTGGGTACTCTGGGCCCTGCACCAAGGAAAGACTCCATCTGCCTGTGGGCCCTGCACTTCCATTCAGCAACAAATGTCAAGAATTTGAAAACTCTGTCTGACTACAGAAGTGCAGTTCAATTCAGCAACAGATGTCAAAAATTCATGCAGCTGTCTGGCGGGCTGCAGATACAGGTGCACAGGGCAAACAGTGTATCTCTTAGCCAAAGCACAGGGCCCTCTGACTCCCACTGGTGCACAAGTGCAGGTCCGTATGCCAAGGGAAGATTTCCTTTCATTGTACGGTACTTGGGCCCCTGCACGCAACTCTGTACCTTCCCATCCCAGGCTGGGGGGTGATGTCATATGACAGCGCCATCCCCTCAGCCTATCTAGCTGGCTCACTGAGCTCACCCCCAAACTCAGCTCACTGGCATGGGGTCACAATTCTCTACCAGCTGGGGTAAAGCTGGCAGTACACAACATTTCTTAATAATGATTAATTACCCTTTTTAATTTTGACCCCCAATTTTCAAGATAGTCATTTTATGACTCTCTCTTATAAACATGAAATGAGGCATTTATAGAATACTGGTCAAAACATAATTTTGTACCACAAGAGAGAAAACACATCTCTTCCAGAATCTGAAAAAGAACACATGTCATGTTAAGGAGGTGGTGTAAAAAAATGGCTATGTTGAAAGTTTGGAGTCAATATATTGAAAATTAGTAAAGTAATGAGTGAACATTGAAATATTTCAGTGTTCACTCTTAACTGATCATTTTACCACATGTTCACACAAAATATTCAACACAGTCTTCTTATGATCCCATCTCATGAAACCGGTTGGTGAACATTTTCAAATCCTACCCGAAACATGATTTCACGAAGCGACTACACAGGCAACAGAAGTGGCAGTTCTACAGGGGAAGTTAAACATCAGGTAGAATACAATAGTTCGGACTGTATTTAATCTGGCAGGTCTGAAGGTAGGGTCTAGGGTCACCAGATCCATAAAAGCAAATACTGTATAAAGGGAGGAGGATGTGGGGATCTAGCAGCTGGTACAGGCAGAGAGAAATTAGAGGAGGATGGGGAGGAGGGAATCAGGAGCATACTGGGGACAGGAGGAGAGAGGGAGTGTAGTTCAATGCAATAGATACAGAGCGGCAGTTTTCCTAGATATAATGTGGAGAGTGGGGAGATGCCTGGTGTGCAGGCACCTGGGGCAGCTAGAAGCAGAGTTAAACTGGTTAAGATGGGAATTACAGAGAGTGAGGGGTGGATGAAGGAAGGAACAATGGTGTGAGGAACAGATTAGGACTGTTACTGCCCAGGTAGATGGCAAAATAAGGGAGGGAGGAAACAGGGAGATTGACAGGGCATCTGGGGACACAGTCTGCACATAGACCAGGTGCTACTTGAAAAGGGGAGTGGCAGGAGGTAAGAAGGAATGGAAGGTGGGGAGGTAAACCTGCACAAGGAGGCAGAGGAAGGGTGAGGGAAGGGGAAGCTAAGGCATGTTTGGTAGTATGGGGACAATCATCAGACAGGTTTATGGTACTGGCAGTTCTGGAGGAACAGGAGGCATGGGGGAGAGGAATCAGAGCTTGAAAAACTAAAGAGGAAAAGGTCAGCAATATGGGGGTGGGAGGGGTGAGTAGACTTGGGGGGATGAGGTACACACAGTCAAGGATAAGCTATGGGTGGTGGGGAGGGAAGGGTGGAATAGTGGGAGAACAAGGAAGGAGGGAGACTGCAGCAGACAACAGAGGACACCAGGGAGGAAATGAAATAAGCATGGCAGGGGAGGAAATAGGAGAGAGCAGTGGGAGTATAGAAGGGAGAACCAACAGGTCAAACAGGTAGCAAGAGAAGGGGGAGGAAGCTGGCCCACCAAGGGTGGGCAGATGAACAAAGGAAAAGACTGGGGGGTTGAAAAGGTGTTGGTCATTGAGGATGCCATTATCAAGGGTATACACTGGGTAAGGAAATGGGACCCAAACAGGAGAAGGAACATCGAATGTGTGCCAGGGATGGAAGCAGGGTGGGCAGGGCCTAGGATCAAGGAAACAACAAGGGAGGTGGGGCAAACCTCACTTGATCATTCACCTATGGACAAATGACCTGCCAGAAAATGAGGTAGGAGTGCTGCAATAAAGGTTTAAAGACCTAGCACGATGCTGCAGGGACTCAGTGAGTTCCATGGCAATCTCTCTGAGGTATTCCAGGTCCCCGGTGTCAGTACAGGCAGAAAAAGGAGAACAGAGGAGTTCAGTGAGTGGCTAAAGGACTGCTGCATGTCAGAGGGGTTCATTTGCATTGGAGGGTGGGGAGACAAATGGAATGGAATGATGAAGGGCTAAATGCAAAGGACAGCCTGCATCTCAATGAGAAGGGGTCTAGAGAGTTTATAGGAAAACTGGTAGAATACATGAATGGGGCCCAGCATTTAAACTGAATAAGGGGGGGGAGTATGACACTAGGGAAGGCATGGAAGTCAGCAAGGGAGTTGGGAAACTAGCTGGCACTTCCCCACAAATAGGGGTAGGTAATAGAAAAGGGGATGGTGTAAATGGAGTGCGAGAGATTTGGAGAGCAAAGTGTATAAACATTCAAAGTCTGAGCAACATGACTGCTGACCTAGAGGCCACCATGGCAGGGGAGGACCTGGATCTAATAGCCATCACTGAGACCTGGTGCAATGAAAACCAGGACTGGGATATGGCAGTACCAGGATTTATTCTGTTCAGATGGGACAGGGTGGGAAAAATGAGGGGAGAAATAGCTTTTTATGTAAGGGATAGCATAAAGGCTACAGAAATACAAGGGGAACAGGGGGAACGGAGGTACTGTGGGTCACTCTGGAGAAAAGGAATGGGGCCATTATCCATACATGAGTGATATATAGACCTCCAGCACAGTCAGAAGAAGTGGATGGGGAAATGCTAGAAGCAATCCACAGGATGGCTCATAAGGGAGAGTTGTTGCTGGTGAGAGACTTCACCCTACCTGATGTGGATTGGAGACTCCCAGCAGTGGCAACTTCCAGAAGCATGGACATCCTGGACTCAGGCAACTGGTAATGGAATCCACTCGTAGGGGAGCAATACTGGATCTAGTGCTGACAAATGGGGACAGTGTTGCTGACGTCACAGTGGCAGACCACCTGGGGACCAGTGATCATCGGACAGTGTGGTTTGGTGTAAAAATTGGGTTTGCACCGAGCCACACAAAGATGTGGGTAATGGACTTCAGGATGGTCGATTTCAAGACAACAGAACACCTCAGAAACACCATGGCAGGAATAGGAATGCTAGGAGGAGTCAAGGACCAGTGTACAAAAATTAAAAGAGGGCCCTGAAAGAGATACGAATCTCTGTGTCAGGAAGGTCTGCAAGGGCAAAAGGAAAAGGAGACCACTATGGTTCTCTAGAGAACTAGCAGAAGCAGTAAGGGCAAACAAACTAGCATTCAGAAAGTACAAAAAGATGCAGAAGGAGGAGGATAGGATAAATTACCAGTCGAAACAGAGGGAGGCAGAGAAGACAGTGAGGAGAGCAAAGGCACAAACGGAGTAGAATATTGCCCAGTCAAAAAGAAGACATTACTTACCATAGTAATCTTGTTTCTTCCAAGGGAATCTTACTATATTCTGTCATATGCAGTATGGTCCCACCACAGTACTGCCCCGGAGCTGAAAAGGTTAATAAAACCTATGCAAATGATAGAATGCTAGGCTCAAGCTCAGTTTTCAAACCACTGTCTCTGATAAACAACCTTCTAACCATCAGATTCTAATGAAGCGTGCATAGGAAACTATCTATACTACCTGATAATTACCTTTAATAAGAAAACAACAATCCACCCCTTCTACGAACATCCTCCATCTAAGAAGCAAATAGGCATTCATCTCTAAGACTCAAGTCACAGATGGCCCAATGGAAAAAACAGCCCAGGAGTCCACCACATTAATCAGAGCTGTAGTGCAGTGCCCTCAGGTTCTAGTAGGAGAGGAAGGGTGGGAGCTCAGAATACAGTAAGGTTCCCTTGGAAGAAACAAGATTACTATGGTAAGTAATGTCTTCTTCTAACCCCAGGAAATCTTACTGTATTCTGACATATGCAGACTACTCAAGCAGTGCCTTTGGAGGTGGGTACAGAACCTATTTAGGAAACAGGCTCTGCAACACTGCTGTGCCAAACCTTGCATCACTCCTGACCTGAGTATCCAGGTTATAATGTTTGACAAATGTGTGAACAGTTTTCCAGGTAGCTGCCTTACAGATTTCCAGTAAAGAGATATCCCTTGCAGCTGCTATGGCGGCAGCTGTGCCCCTTGTGAAATGGGCCGAGAGGCCAACAGGGGGTTCCTTGCCCACTTTGCTTTAACAAAACTGGATACAGACAACAATCCAGTGGGCAATGGTTCTCTTTGAGGCAGGTTTTCCTTTTCCTACCTCTCCATATGTCAGGAACAACTGGGTCCTTTCCTGTCTATGACCCTTAGTATGGTCAAGGTAATAGCTGATAGCTCTCTTGACATCCAAGCTATGTAGCCTGCGTTCCCCTGAACTGGAATGGTCAGTGAAAAAGACTGGTAAGGTGATAGACTGATTTAAATGGAAATCAGACCCTACTTTGGGAAGAAACTTTCTGTTTGTCCTCAGGACTAACTTGTCTCTGTGAAAAGAGATGTAATTCGGTTCTGTAGATAGGGCCTGTAACTCACTGATCCTTCTGGCGGAGACAGTAGCTATCAAGAACACAGTTTTCCATGTGACGTACTTCAGTTCTGCTGAAGACATGGGTTCAAAAGGTGGCTGCATCAGCTGTCCATTACAGATGTTAAGATCCCATGCAGGAGTGGGCTCCCTGTGTGGAGGGTGCAAGTGCAAAAGCCCTTAGAAGAATTTTCTAAACACTTGATTGGAAGCCAGAGAAGATTTCTTACCAGCTGAGAGATAAGCTGAGACAGCTGCTAGATGCACCTTTAGGGTTGAGGGCTTAAGGCCAAGGGAGTGAGGGTGCACTAGGTAATCCTGTACTACTGAGAAACTAGCTTGAGTACTGACCTCCTCCTGCTGCTGGCACCAGACTGAGAATCTCTTCCATTTTGAAGAGTAAGTTTGCCTTGTGGAAGGCTTTTTGGAGCCTCTGAGCACCTGAAGGACTCTCTCTCTGACAACCTAAGGTCAGCATATTCTATGTCCTCAAGAGCAAGGCCTTGAGTCTGAGGGGCTGAAGTTTGGGGTAAAGGATTCTGTCCTGTGAGGACATCAGCAGATTGTACCTCCTGGGTAAGGATATTGGTCTGCTCACTGAAAGGACTAGAAGTAGGGAGTACCATGGCTGCCTGGCTCAGTGTGGGGTAATGAGTATCATGGTTGCTGGCTGTGTCCTGAGTTTGTTCATAACTCTGAGAAGTAGAGGGGAAGGGAGGGAATGCATACAGGAACTTCCCTGTCCAGTCCATCAGCAGTGCATCCACTGGCACTGTGCCCACTGCAGGAGGTCTGCAACAAAACTGTGGCAGCTGGTGGTTGTCTGGGGCTACAAAAAGGTCCACTTCTGGGGTCCCCCACCATCTGAACACTGTTAGGAGAACCTGTTTGTTCAGTGCCCATTTGTGGTGGTTCTGATTCATTCTGCTCAGGGCATCTGCTAGGGACATTGTCCTTTCCTGGAAGATAGACAACTACCAGAGAGAGATTCAGAGAAAAAGCCAACTTCCATATCAGCATGGCCTCTGTGCACAGGTGGAGAGGACCTTGTGCCCCCTTGCTTGTTTATGTAGTACATCGCAGTTGTATTGTCTGTTCTGACCTGTATGGCCTTGCCTCTGAGCATTGAGGCAAAGGACAGTATCCCCAAAGGTACTGCTCTGAGCTCCAACAAAGTTTATGTGGAGCAGACTCTCCTTTCTGAGCCAAGTCCCATGGGTTGTCTGGTCTCCTATGTGTGCTACTCCACCCTAGGAGGGAAGCATTTGTGGTCAATACCACTGAGGGTAGCTGTTGCAGGAAAGGTACCCCTTCTCCTAGATTCCCTTTTTCCTGCCACCATTGGAGTGCTAAGAGTAGAGACTTGGTGACTGGTACCAGTTTGGACAAATGGTCTCTTTTTTGTGACCAATAAGACCTGAGGTGGAACTGAATGTCCCTCATTTGAAATCTAGCCCCTGAAACTGTTGCCATTGCAGCTGCCATGTGGCCTAATAGTTGGAGGAAGTGCCTTGCTGGTCTGGGGTGGACAGTTGGAAAGAACTGAATCAGTGTTTCCACCCTCCCTTGAGGAAGGAAAGCCGTTCCTTTCACCGTGTCTCGCTCTGCCCCTATGAAATCCAGGAGCTGGACTGGGGTCAGCACTGACTTTTTGGGATTTAGCAGGAACTGTAGAGACTGTAGAACCCCTTGAATTATGGTCAGGGGCTTTGAAACCTGCTGGGGGGACTGGTCCACTACCAGCCAGTCATCCAGGTAAGGAAAAACTGTGACATCTTGCCTTCGGAGGTGTGCCACCACTACTACTAGGCACTTTGTGAACACCCTTGGTATTGAGGAAAGGCCAAAGGGCATGACTCTGAATTGATAGTGGCCTGATCTCAGCCTGAACCTGTGATATTTTTGGTGTGATGGTCTGATGGGAATATGGAAATAGGCATCTTTTAGATCTATTGATGCCAGTCAATCCCCTTATCTGAGTGTAGGCAGAATGGGTGACAGGGTGACCATCTTGAATTTTGGTTTTGTCAGGTATTTGTTTAGTTGTCTGAGATCCAGAATAGGTCACCACTCCCTTGTTTTCTTTACTGTGAGGAAGTATCTTTATTAGACCCCATTCTTCCTTTGAAGCAGGAGTACAGGTTCTACTGCCTTGTCCTGCAACAGTTTTCTTACCTCCTCCTCCTCCAGTAGTTGGGCTTCTGATGGGGAGGAAGGGCTAAAGGCTCTTGTTCTCAGCTTGGGCATAAACTTGAAGCTGAAGGTAAGACCTTGGCCCACTACCTCCAGGAGCCACTTGTCTGTAGTTACTGACTGCCAGACCTGGAGGAAGTGGGCAAGCCTGCCCCCTACTGGAAGAGGGGAGGCAACCCTGACAGACTCTTCAGGGAGTCTGCTTCACTTGTGGGGTTGGTTGAGGACTGGGTCCAGCCCTACCAGTACCCCTTCTACCCCGGCATATAAAAATAGCCCCTCTGAGGTTAATAGGTCACAAGGGCTTGGGTTTAGAAGAAGGTTCTATAATGAGGTCTTGCTCTCCCACCTCTGTTTTGCTGTTTTTGGGGGGTAGCTGCTCTTTCTTTGGCAGCCGCACTCCTGTAGGCCACACTGTATTCATTCATCTTTTTCATATAGGCCTCAGTCTACCGCCAAAGAGGGATGAAGGTTCGCAGGGGAAATCAAGGGATTTGTCTGTGTATCCTGAGAGAGATTGGTAGTCCTAAACCACGCAAATCTCCTTAAAACCACAGAAATAGCCATTAATCTGGCTGCAGTATCATTGCCATCCACAGCCATTCTAAACTGAAATTTAGATGCCTCGATGTCCCTCTTGGCAGCCTCTGCCAGGCCGTATGCCATGGGTGCTGGACAGACCTTAGAGATTTCTGATACTGTGCTCCACAGACTCTTATGAAATCTGGCTACATAATCCATGTAAGTGGCTTGTCTAATGGCCAAGGAAGAACCTAAATAAGCCTTTCTGGCCATTGGATCCATCTTTCTGGAGTCTTTATCTGGAGGGTGGGAAGCCAGGGATAGACCAGCCTTGTCACAGGCAACAGTCTGTACCACCCCTTCCTGGCTGGGGTGCCCAAAAAGAAAGTCAGCACTAGGTTTGGCCACCCAATACTTCCTGTCCAGTTTTCTGTTTACTGGAGGAATAGATGTGGTTGCATGTAGGATTTTTAACACATGCTTTCTCAGAGATTTATGGATGGGAAATAAAAGCTTTTTAGCTGAAGCCACAGCCATCATCTCGACATAGTCTGATTTGTCTTCCTCCTCGGTTGCCTCTTGAGTGGGGAGGTCCAGAGTTTGAGCTACCTGCTGCATAAAGGCAAACAGGGTAGTAAAGTCCTCAGACCCCTTGTCAAGGGAGTCAGAGCACTGGGGATTAGGGGAAACATCTGGCTCCAGAGGCTCCCCTAGATCCTCATCCTCATCTTCATCATAATCCTCACCATCATTGTCCCCAAAGTCCTCCATGTAGAAATCACGAGGACTGGGAACTGGGGTAGAACCTGGGGGTAGAACTGTGGGACTCTGAACCGAGGACCACAGAACCAAACCAGCAGGAGACTGAAGGGATTGAATAATCTGTATAGCATTAGCTATCTCTTCTGCAGTCAGAACCATTGGGTTTAATGGTTGCGGTTCTTTTGCCGCATGTTTCTCTTTTCTCTTTTTCTTAGCTGCGGTTGCCAGTTCAGCAGCAGGCTCCGTGGTTTGTTTCTTTCCTTGCGAACCTGTACTCTTGTCAGAGGGTGTGTCCTCAAGTTCATCAGTTTCTTTTGAGGAAGGAGACTTGTCCGTAACTGGGTCAGGTTTTTTTCGGACAACCTTTCCTTCAGTCAGGTAATTCGCCTGTCCAGCATCGACTGAGGAAAGTTTTTGCATATCTCGCAATCTGTCTTCAACTGGTCAAACCCAAAACAGAACACACACATTAAATGGGGATCAGCTTTAGCAAAAGTTTCCCGGCACTCAGTACCATGCTGGAAGCCTATTGGCCTGGTTCTTTTCTTAGGAGTCTGAGACATAGCCAACAGAAAATGCCTATCCCCTTAAACTAAACTCCTTTTCCTTTTTTTTTTTTAAGGTCAGTTTAATGACCTAGGAATGAACTGAGGTTTAGCCCGGTAACGCTCCTTCAAAGTGAACAAACTTAAATAAAAATTTACCTTACAAGAATAGGAAAAAAGGGCTTGGATCCCAACCGGTGAGAAAAAACGGACAGAAACCGAGAACTTACCAAGCATCTGCTAATCTAAACTAGTCCACCTGTAAACTAGAGTCTGCGGTTCAAAAACAAAATAATTTTAAGCGGTACTAATCCGAGAAAATAAAACGATCTTGAGTAAACATGCAGAGGATTCTCTGAGGCATCTGACTAGGCAAGCGGAGTGAAGAATCTGATGGTTAGAAGGTTGTTTACCAGAGACAGTGGTTTGAAAACCGAGCTCGAGCCTAGCATTCTATCATTTGCATAGGTTCTATTAACTTTTTCCGCTCTGGGGCAGTACTATGGTGGGACCACACCGCATATGTCAGAATACAGTAAGATTTCCTGGGGTTAGAAAAAAGGGAATAAAACCTTCTCAAGATAAATTAGCGAGAAGAGGAAGACCAATGGGAGGATAACAAGGATAAAAGGCAAAGAGGGGTCTATGAGGAAGGGGACCGAGGGAAGGTAGACATATTGAACAGATACTTTTGTTCAGTATTTACCATAGAAGGGGTAGGTGATGGGCCAAAGAGTAACAAAAGGGGCAGAATTGGTAGGGAGGTGGACACTAGTCATTTTACAGAGGAGGAAGTCCTCAGGGTACTAACAAAGTCAAAAATTGACAAGGCAATGTTACTGGATGGAGTTCACCCTAGGATACTGAAGGAGCTCAGGGGGTTGCTGGCTGCACCCCTGACAGCTTTGTTCAACTTATTGCTGGAAACAGGGGTGATTCCAAGGCACTGGACAAGGGCAGATGTGGTCCCACTTCACAAAAGTGGGAATAGGGAGGAGGCAGGAAATTACAGACCTGTCAGCCTGACTTTGGTTGTGGACAAGGTTATGGAATCACTATTGAAGGAAAAGATACTGGAATACCTTGAAACAAGTGGATTGAAGGATCAATGGCTGTTTAACATGGTTTCACTGGGGAGAGATCTTACTAGACAAACCTGATCAAGTTCTTTCACTGGGTGACCAGGGAAGTGGATCAGGGTGGAGCAGTAGATGTGGCATACCTGGATTTCAGGAAGGCCTTCAACACCTTTCCACATAGAAGACTGGTGAACAAGCTGGCCTGTCTAGGAGCAGGACAGAAAGTAGTAAACTGGGTAAGAAGTTGGTTGAGCAACAGGAGTCAGAGGCTGGTGGTAAATGCAGTCTGTTCGGGAAAAGGCATGGTGACCAGCGGGGTGCCTCAGGAGTCAGTACAAGGCCAAGCCCTCTTCAATGTCTTTATCAGTGACATTGTAGAAGGGCTAGAAGGGAAAGTCTGCCTGTTCACAGATGACACAAAAAAGGTACAGGAAGGTAGCATTTTCCACAGAAAGATGGACTCGAGGACAAAGGGTCGTGCTGTGAAGCTGGAGGGGAGGAGGCAAAGTGGAGATGTGAAGAAATATTTCTTCACATAGAGGGTGGTGGAAGCCTGGAATGGCCTCCCAGCAGAGGTGGTGGGCTCCAGGATGGTTGCAAGAGTCAAGCATGCACGGGACAGATACAATGGGACCTTGTAAGTAACACAAGGGGTGGGGACGACCACAGATAATGTGAGGGCTACGATGGCACAGTAGGCAGGGAAAATGGGCAGACTGGATGGGCCAAAGGGGTCTTTATCTGCTGACAACTTCTATGTTTCTATGACTGTGAAATTGCCTTTTGAGACAAATTTGAAACAGTTAACCTACCTTGTTCATGAGGTAGGATCCCAGAAAGGCCATGTTGAATGTTTGGTGGAAAAATGTTAAAAATGAGTGAAGTTATGAATAAACATTGAAATATTTCAATATGCACTCATAATTTAGTCATTTTAACATATTTCTACACCAAATATTCAACATAGCCTTCATAAGACCCCACCTCATGAACCTAGTAGCTGAAAATGTTAAAATCCCGCCCACAAGATGATTTTGTGCTGCGACCACAAAATCATCTTTTGGGCCAGGAAAGTTCCACCTCCCTTGTTCATGAGGTGGGGTCTCAGAAAGGCCATATTGGAAATTTGATGTAAAAATATTAAAAAATGACAAAGTTGTGAGTAAAAGTTCAAACTGTACTAAAATACATCAATCCAGACTTACCATTTTTATGTTTGCTTGCACACATGTGCAAGAAACATAGTGCCATCATCCGAGTTTTCGGAGGTGTGTCACCCCCTCTTCCAATTCAGTCAGTGTGTTGGCATGTGCGACCCCAGTCCTCCAATGCATGCTGGAGCTGTCTATGACAGCTCCAAAATGAAGTGGCGTACAGTTGAAAGGGGGAGCTACGCTTCAGTGAGCAGCGATCAGATATCGCCTGGTCATGTGGAGCTCCCCCTGCACACACACACACACACACACAAACACACACACGCATACTGCGTGCTGCCCCCCCATGCACACACTGTATAGCCGACAGGTGCCCAATCCCCTGCCGGCCTGTGCTGCGCCCCAAAGCCTTCCACATGCCACGCTGGTGCCACGCCCAGCGCGGCAACCATGGTATAGCCGACGGGGGTGCCCAATCCCCCATCGGCTCCACTGTCCTCAACCCCCCCCAGAGTACAGGGTGCCACGCTGGGAGCCCACCCCAGCATGGCAATAGATACTATGGCCGACAGGGGTGCCCAATCCCCCATCGGCTCCATGCCCCCCCAGCCATCCTTGTGCCATGCTGGGAGCCCACCCCAGTGTGGCAAACATCCCACGCCATCGTAATAAAAAACAACCTGTAAAAAAAATGGTCCCACGCAGTCTCCCAGCCCCCAACAACCTGCACCCACCCACTGCGCACCCTGCCTCCCCACCCCCTCACCCCCTGCACCTCTCCGGAGCTCGGGCGTGGCGATCGCCGGTGGACCGGAACGCCTGCACTCTTCAAAGCCGACCGCAAACTGAGGAAATGCCGTAAGCTGTATAATGGGATAGATAGGGTTTTTCAACTTTGGTGCATATCACAGGCATTTTTGGAATTTTTGCACCAAATTTTCAACATAGGGTTTTGGGGCCCCTTCTCATGAATGCTGTCACTGTCATGGCGTTATTCGGCCCTAAGGTGATTTGCAGTCACTGTGTGAAATCACCTTCGGGACTGATTAACCAAACAACACTGCCAGTGTTCATAAGGTGGCTCTCTCAAGAAGCTCATTTGAAAATTTGGTGAAAAATTCTAAAATGGCTGTTTTATGAGCTGCATATGCAGCCCCACGCACGCTCATAAGTTCGCGAATTTTCAATATTTTTACTCCAGATTTTCAACATTGCCATTTTACCACACCTTTTTATGAGTAGTACAGCTGTCATTTTCACATCTCACCCAAGCGATGTTTCCACCCATATAGCGCACAATGGTGCAGTCGATGTCGCGAAATCAATGTCGGACAAATTAAGAAACTCACAGTGACACTGTTCATGAGCAGAGGTCTTAAAATGGCTATGTTGAAAATTTGGTGAAAAATTCTAAAATGACTGTTTTCGAGCGTGCTATGCAGTTCCTATGCATGCTCATAAGTTTCCAATTTAATATTTGCTGCAGATTTTCAACATTGCCATTTTATTACACTTCTTTCTGAACAGTACAGCTGCCATTTTTCATATGTCACCCAAAATGTGTTTCGGCACATGTAGCGCACAATGGTGCTGTTGGTGTGCGAAAGCAATGTTTGGGACAGATTACGAAAATCACAGTTACACTGTTCATGAGCAGAGGTCTTAAAATGGCTATGTTGAAAATTTGGTCACAAAAGTCCATAAAATGACTGCGTTACTAGTGAGCATTGTGCAGTTTCCACGCACCCTCGTAAGTTCATGACTTTGTAATATTTTCAGTCCAGATTTTCACCAGTGGCATTTTCCACACTTCCTTATGAACAGTACAGCTGTCATTTTTCACAACATGGCCAAAGTGTGTTTTCACACTTTCAGCGCAGAGATGCGTGGTCGCTGTGGGAAATCATTGTTCGGGACAGATAAAGAAAATCACAGTGACACTGTTCATGATTGGAGGCACCAAAATGCCTGAGTTGACAATCTGCTGTAAAAAATCCCCAACCTAATTATATTATGGGTGTGCGTTGCACAGTTTCTATGTAAGCTCATGACTTCACCAGTTTTTAATACTTTTACTGCAGATTTGCAACATTGCCATTTTTACACCTCCCATGAACAGTACAGCTGTCATTTTACATCCTGTTTGAATGTTTTTGCACCTGTGGTGCTAAATGCCGTAGTTGCTGTGCATAAGCAGCTTTCAGCTAACAAACTGATATTGCCACTGTTCATGAGGTGGGGTCACAAAAAAACCATGTTGAAAATTTGGAGTGAAAATACCAACGAATGCCTGAGGTATTAGGGTTTCCAACCATAACGCCCAGCCCTGTAGAGAATGAGAGGCATCAGGGGTGTGACTTGGGATTCTTGCCAGTAATGCTCATACCATTCCACACCCTGCAGCCAGTGAGAGGCATCGAGGTATGCCTTGGACTCTTCGGCCCCAAAGTTCACCCCATTCTCCTATATCGCACCCATCTAACCGTATTTCCTAATGGAATGAAGTGCGCATAAGGGCCAAAGACCCCAAGGAGCACCGTGACACTTGTCAGTGTCTGCAGGGTGGGGTGTGGTGAAATGGCGTGGCCGTTATGCCTGACGACCCAAAGGCACACCCCAATGCCTGTCACTCTCTGCAGGGTGGTGGTGGGGTTGGCTTCAGTCCAATACTTCACTGCCATTCCTATTACGCAGCTCTGTAACTTCTACACTACCACTGCCAATGCCAGCAAGCAAACATTCGGCATTGACAAATGCTTGTTTCTCATATCGCAGTCACCAGTTCCAACAGCAAGATGTGTTTTCAATCAGAGAGTGAAATCTGTGTCATGGGACATGTTCAGGTAAGTGAGGGTGTGTGTGAGGGGGTGGAGGTTGGGGTGGTGGATGCTGAGTGGGGGGTCAGGGTGGATGGGTGGCGGGTCAGATTGTGGGTTAGATTGCTGTTGGACCCCTTTTTTTTAGAGGTTTTTGTATAAAATAAAAAAAGATCAACAAGGAAAAGTTTTCTTTATTTGCAGGGGGACCATAGCCAATAATGGGGACTGGGCACCCATGTGCCTGGATACTATTTGTCAGCACTGGGGATGGGCACCCCAGTGCTGCCACATATTGGGGAAGGTGCGACCGGGAGGGGAAGGGGATTGACAGAAGCAGTACTAAGTGTGGGCACCCTGGTCTGCTTACACAGACAAAAAATATACACTGGGTAAAGGGGCAGGCAATTTGGAGGAGAGGGAGGTGGGAAAGTGGTACCCACTTTTACCGTTAGAACTGCAAGGATGAACAAGGAAAAGCTGGCTGAGCTGGGAGCAGGAGGAAATACAAACTAAAAAGATAGACAGACAGACAGACAGACAGATACACGTGAGAGTGAGAGAGATCAATCTGGCGATTGCTGGTGATTGCTAGCACACTGCTCCCACTCAAGCCAGCAGCATTACTCCAGCTGTAGCTACACAAACCAAGAAAGTCCCACTGTTCTCATACAAAAAATGTGGTGAACAGGTCCCCTCATTAAGCTGGGCACCCTGGAATTTGGGGTGCCCAGAAAAAATAATTACTTACCATAGCAATCTTATTTCTTCCAAGGGAATCTTACTGTCTCCTTAGGTGTGCCACCACTACTGCTAGGCACTTGGTGAACACTCTTGGAGCCAATGTCAGGCTGAAAGGCATGGCCCTGAACTGGTAGTGCCCTAATGGCAATCTGAACTTGAGGTACTTTCTGTGTGATTGCCTGACGGGAATATGGAAGTAGGCATCTTTTAGGTCCAGAGATGCCAGTCAATCTCCCTTCCAGAGTGTAGGGAGAATGGTAGCCAGAGTGAGCATTTTGAACTTCGGCTTTGTCAAATGTTCAAGTGTCTGAGATCTAGTATGGATCGCCACTCCCCTGTTCTCTTTAGAGTAAGGAAGTATCTTGAGCAGAGACCATTTCCTTGCTTGGCCAAGGGAACTGGCTCTACTGCTTTTTCCAGGATCAACTTTGCTAATTCCTCCTCCAAAAGAGGTTGCTTCTGCTAGGCTGGCAGGTCTGAAAAATCTTGCCCTCAGCTTGGGAAGAAGTTTGAAGCTGAGTACAAGACCCTGGCCCACTACATCCAGAACCCACTTGTCTGTGGTGATGGATTCCCAAGCCTGGAGATAGTGGGGCTGCCTGCATCCTACTGGGAGTGGAGAGATGGCTCTGGCAGACCTCTCAGAGGGTCTGCTTGATCTGTGTGGCTTGTTGAGTGCTGGGGCCAGCTTGGCCGCTGCCTCTTCCACCCCACCTCTGAAGTACCCCCTCTGAGGCTGGAAGGCTGGTGATGCCTGAGCCTGGAAGAAAGGCCTGTAGTGGTTTTCACCCCTACCTTTTCCTTGGTAGTTCTGTGGTGTTGCTGCCTTCTCCTTAGCAGCAGCACTCTTGTAAGCCACCTTGTACTTATCCATCTTCTTCATTTAAGCCTCTGTTTGCTCACCAAAGAGAGAGATGTAGGCTCACATGGGAAGCCCAGTGCCTTTGTCTGCATGTTCTGTGACAGATTAGTGGCCCTTAACAAGGCAAATCTCCTCAGGGACACTAAGGTTGCCATTTGCCTGGCAGCAATGTCATTTGCATCCACTGCCATCCGAAAGTAACACTTGGAAGCTTCTATGCCCCTTTTTTGCAGCTTCGGACAAGTCTGAAGTCATGGGACTAGGGCAAGTCTTGGTTATTTCCAAAAGTGTTTCAGAGACTCTTCTGGTATCTAGACACACAGGTCATGTAGGCTGCTTGCCTGATGGTCAAAGAGGCACCCAAATAGGATTTCTTAGCAATGGAGTCCATCCTTCTGGAATGCTTTTCTGATGGATGTGATGTCAGGGGAATCCCTGCCTTATTACATGCAGCAGTCTGCACCACACCTTCATGGCTGGGATGACCAAATAGGAATTCTACCCCAGATTTGGCCACCCAGTACTTTCTATCCATTGTCTCATCCACTGGGGGAATAGAAGTGGGGGGTCTGCAATATTTTGGAATCCTGTCTCTTTAGAGACTTATGGATGGGCAACAACAGCCTTTTTGTTGTTGGCACATCCATCATAAAAACATAGAAACATAGAATTTGACGGCAGATAAGGACTGCTTGGTCCACCCAGTCTGCCCATTTCCCTACTTAATCCCTCTCCATATAGTCTGGTTCCTCTTCCTACTCTGTGGATTCCTGGGTGGAGATGTCCAGGGTCTGTGCCACTTGCTTCATAAAAGCAAAATGGGATGTAAAATCCTCAGCTCCCTTCTCAGGGGAGTCAGGATGGTGAGGATCAGGAGAAACCTCTGGTTTAGGAGGTTCCCCAAAATCCTCATTCTCATCATCGTCATCCTCATCCTTCTCTTCCACATAAACCTCAGCCAACCTCTCAAGTGAACTGGGAACCAGAGAGGAATCCAGGTCCTGAACCGAGGAATATGAACTGGGACACTGAACCGGAACCGCAGTACTGGTTTGCAGTGCCTGAAGAATACTTATAGCATTCACTATAGCCTCTGTGGTTGGAACCGATGGAATCGTCAGTTGCGGTTCCTTAACAGAGTGCTTTTCCTTTTTCTTCTTTTTCGCCGAACCTGCCAGTTCACAGGCGGTTTTTGCGGTTCTCTTTTTTGCCCAGAGGAGCCTTCACAGTGGTCAGAGGGTTGTTCAACTGGTTTCTTCGGTTTCTTCTTCTGAGAGGAGGAATCTTTGTCCGCAGTTGGGTCAGCAGCCTTCTCGGACATTTTTTCCTTCAGTCGGTTCAATCACCTATCATGCATCGACTGAAGAAAATTCTTGCAGATTTTGCAATCTGCCTGAAGGTGATCAAACCCCAGACAGACAACACAGGCCAAGTGAGGATCAGCTTTAGCAAATGGTTCTCCAAACTCTGTGCAAATGCTGAGAACCCGTTGGGCAGGTTCGTTTCCTGGGAAGTGACATATCTGACAAAAAACCCTAAAGCTGTTTTTTTTTGTAGGCCCGCTACAAAAGAAAGCCTTTAAATTTTTTTTCGTTTTTTTCGGTCGGTTAGCGACCGAGGAGAGAACTGAGAATTAACCCGATTTCTCTTAAAACCAAATAACAAGTCCCAAAGAGTTTAACATTTAGAGATAAAACTTTATAAAATACAAATAAATGATCGGTTTCCTCCTGATTAAACGAACCGAGAAGAAACAGAAAAACTTACTGGATTAACACTAAATCTAGACGAATCTGCCTATAAACCCAAGAACAGTACTTTAAAAATGAACAGAAATAAAAATTTACTTCAAAAAAACGAGAAAATTAAATCTTCAAGAAAGATGAAGGAGGGCTCGCCAAGGAATCTGTACTAGGTAAGCGGAGTAAAGAATCTAACGGTTGCAGAATGTTTACCAGGGACAGTAGTTTGAAAACTGAGCTTGAGCCTAACATTCCATGATTGGCATAGGTTCTATTAACCATTTCAGCTCCAGGGCAGTCTTATGGTGAGACCATACTGCAGAAGTCAGAATACAGTAAGATTTCCAAAGGTTAGAAAAGGTATTTCTGTCCATAATTTAAAAAAACAAAAACCATAAACATAGAAACATAGAATCTGATGGCAGATAAGGACCACTTGGTCCACCTAGTCTGCCCATTTCCCTACCTAACGGATAAACTGCAGATCCTAGTTAATCAACAACCTACTTCCTCCTACCCTCCACTAAAAGTGCCTTATGCCTGTCCCGTGAATTCTTGAATTCCCCCATTGTTTTTGACTCTACGACCTCCTCAGGAAGGCTGTTCCATGCATCTACAGCCCTCTCTATGAAGAAATACTTCCACACATTACCTCTGAGCCGTCCACCTCTTTCTTCAAATTGTACCCCCCTGTTCTTGCACATCTCTTTTTCTGAAAGATGCTACCCTGTTGGACTTTGTTGATTCCCTTGAGGTATTTGAAAGTTTCTATCATGTCCCCCCCCTTTCCTCGAGGCTATACATCTTAAGCTCCTTTAGTCTTTCTTCATATGTCTTCTGGTGCAGACCCTGCACTATTTTGGTTGCCCTCCTCTGGACAGAATCCACCCTGTCTATGTCTTTGCAGAGATGGGGTGTCCAAAAGTGTACACAGTACTCCAGATGTGGTCTTACCAACAGTCTGTACAGAGGGCCAACAACTTCCTGTTTTCTACTGGTGATGCCTCTCCCTCTGCATCCCAGTATCCCCCAGCCCTCCTTACTGCCTTCTTACATTGCTGGCCCACCTTTAGGTAATCTGATATGACTACCCCCAGGTCCCTTTCCATTTTTGTTGTTGTCAGTATCTCACCCTCCATGGTGTACTGTTCCCCTGGGTTTTTGTTTCCCAGGTGCACTTCTTTGTGTTGAATCTAAGCTGCCATACATTTGACCATTTCTCCAACCTTGTCAAGTCCCTTTTCATCCTTTCCACCCCGCCTTGCATATCAACCATGTTGCAGATCTTTGTGTCATCTGCAAAGAGACATACTTTCCCTTTCAGTCCCTCTGCAATGTCACTTATAAAGACATTGAAAAGGACCGGCCCCAGTACTGAACCCTGCGGTACCCCACTAGTAACCCCCCTTCTTCACTGTGGACTCCATTTACTATTACCCTCTGTGTCCTGTTGTCCAGCCAGTGTTTTACCCAGGCTACCACCCTGGGACCCACTCCCAGGCTGGCTAATTTGTTTATTAATCTTTTGTGTGGGACTGTGTCAAATGCCTTGCCAAAGTCTAAGTAGGCCATGTCCACAGCCCCTCCCTGGTCTACTACTTTGGTCACCCAGTCAAAGAAATCTATTAGATTTGTCTGACATGACCTTCCTGCTGCGAATCCATGCTGCCTTGGGTCCTGTGCCCCACTGGCCTCTAGGTATGCAGCAATTCTTTCCTTCAGAAGTGATTCCATCATTTTTCCTACCACTGAGGTCAAATTGACATGTTTGTAGCTTCCTGCCTCTGTCTTGCTCCCACTTTTGTGAAGGGGAATCACATCCACCCTCCTCCAGTCCTCAGGTACCACACCATACTCCCATGACTTATTAAAAAGGGTAGTCAGTGGTATTACTGGTTCTTCCCTTACTTCTTTTAGAATTCTGGGGTGATTCCTGTCAGGCCACATTGCTTTATCCACCTTCAGTTTTAGGAGTTCTTTCAGAACCCTTTCTTCTGTGAAAGGACTAATATCAACCCCCTATCCAGAGTGCTTCTACTGACTGGATTAGGTATCTCCCCTGCTCTTCCATTGTGAATACTGAGCAGAAGTATTTTGTTCAGTATCCCTGCTTTTTCACTGTCGCTCTCTGCCCAACCACCTTCCTCTTTATCCAGCCTCAATATCCCTGCCTTAGTCTTTCTTTGCTCCCTAATATACCTATAAAAGGTTTTATCCCCCTTCTAAACTGAGTTGGCTATCTTTTCTTTGGGTTGGGCCTTTGCTATTCTGACTGTCTTCCCCACTTCCTTCTGCTTTAACTGGTACAGTTCTCTGTCCTGCTCCTTCTGTGTTTTCTTATACTTCCGGAATGCTATCTTTTTCTCCCTAACCTTCCCTGCCACTTCTTTTGAGAACCATAGTGGTTTTTCCTTCATTTTGATTTGTTTATTTGCTTCACACAAAGGCTTGTTGCCTCTATGATGGCGGTTTTTATGTTTCCCCATTGTTGCTCCACCCCACCTTCTTGCCTGTTTTCTAGTGCTTTTCTGGGGCACTCTCCCATTTTGACAAAATCAGCCCTCCTGAAGTCCAGTACCTTCACTTTCATATGGCTTGACTCTACAGCTAAGTTTATTGTGAACCACACTGTTTGGTGGTTGCTTGCTCCCAGATGGCTAACCACTTCTAGATCTGAGCTCCCCTCTCTCTTTCCCCGTTTGAGAGTACCAGGTCTAAGATTGCTCCCTCCTGAGTGGGTTCCAAAACTAGCTGCCTGAGGCATGCCCCATATAGGGCATCGAGAATGGCCCTGCTCTTGGATGTGGCTGCAGAAAGGTGCTCCAGTTAACATCTGGCATATTCAGGTCCCTCATCAGCAATACCTCCCCTTTCTCGGCCACCCTAAGGATGCCTTCTATCATTTTTCTTGTCCATTTCCTCCCCCTGAGATGGGGGTCTGTATACAATCCCTGTGCAGACTGAGGTGCCATTTCCAGTCTCCGGGGTGACCCACAGTGCCTCCTCTCCTCCCTGTTTACCCTTTAATTCTGTTGCTTTGATCCCTTCCCTTACATAGACAGCTACTCCTCCTCCTCTTCTACCCTCCCTGTCCCTCCTGTAGATTGTGTACCCTGGTATGTTGACATCCCAGTTATGGTTCTCTGTGTACCATGTTTCTGTGACTGCCACAATATCCAGGCATCTCTCTTCCATCAAGACTACCATTTCAAGGAGCTTTTTACCTAGACTATGGGCATTGGTACTCATTACCCTCCATTTTTATAGCCTTATTTCTTATTGCCCCATCCCTGTCCTTACTGCCTTTGTCTTTTTCTCCATTTACCCCTGCTCTTCTCCCTGTCGACTGCCCTATCTTGGTGTTTACCTCACTAACTACCCTGATTTTAGGGTGGAGAGGCTAAGATTTCCCTTCTCCTTTTCAGTGTCTCCCCCCCTTGGCTAGTTTAAATGCTTGCCAATGAAGATTTAAACCTATCACCTAGGATCTTGGTTCCCTCCTGGACAGATGCAGACCATCATGCCAGTATAGGCCTGCATCCCTCCAGGTGGAGCCCAGTCCCCAGTGAAGCCAAATCCCTGAGCTCTGCACCAGTTTTTCAACTAGTCATTGAATCTCATGGTACAGAGAACCCTAGCCTGATCCATGCCATAGACAGGTAGCACTTCCGAGAAAGTTACCATGTGTGCTACTAGTCTAAGGCCCCACTCCAGCTCCACAAACTCCTGTTGCACTGCTCTGATCCCATTCTCAGCCAGGTCATTTGTCCCTAGGTGGATAATGACATCCAGCCCACTCCCCCTTGCAGCTGCTCCCATGAGCCTGAGGATTTGTTTCCTATCCCTCCAAGCCATGGCTCTGGGCAGGCACCTTACCTCCCTTTCCCCTCCCTCCACCAGTTCTACCCCCTAACAACTGAGTCCCCCACCAGGAGTTGATTCCTTCCCCTGTGGGGTCCTGCACCACCTTCCTGTGGGTCTCCATTGTGGAGGCTCCCAGCATCCTCCTTGGTCTCTACTACAAGTGCATCCATAGAGGAACCATGCTCTTCCAGAGTTGCAAATGAATTGTGGAGAGGCACAACTGGAGGGATGCACCTCTCTTCCACCATCCTCACCCTCCCTGTGCCCACTGTGGTCCAACCACTCCTCTTTCTTGGCAACCTCTGAGGTAGTGGTGGTGGTTGGGTGGTCCCTGGGTTGGGGAGCAGGTTTCCCAAATACCTGCCAGGTCAGCATGGAGTCAAGCAACCTCGTCCCTCAGACCAGAGGGGTGCCTGCAAATAGGGCTGCAATGCAGTCTTCAGAATGTGCTCTGGAAGACTGCTGCTCCACAGCCAGTGCATTGCTCCACTCCCCACGTGTCAGTCTCCCTTCCTGTTTCAGATGTTTTTCCTTTTTTTTTGTTCTTGTTTTGGTGTGTGCAAGCTTGTGAGTGTCTCTACCCCCTATTCAGTGTGCTGTGCCTTTAAGAATATGAACAGATGTATGTTGTTAGTAATTTTGGGAAGTGTTGTCAGAACCCCTGCTATAAAGGAAGTTATGTGCTTGGGGTGGGTGGTCTGAGGGGCAGGGTGGGTGGGAGTAAACCTGTGCCCTCCAGAAACAATCAACTATGACTCTGACCCTTCACCCCAGGGAGTGCCTTCCTTCCTTTCAGACACCTATTTCACAGAGGTTAAGTAACAGTTCTAGTCACAAATGACTGCAACAACAAAAAAAAAGATGGCAGCTGTTACAAACCGAGGAAAAAAATGTCAGTTCATGACAGCCATTTTTGATTTGTGCCGCTTAGTGATGTGAATAAAAAATGCTCTTATGAACTAACAAATTTTCAGTTTGTATCAGTTATCCAAACCCCTACTGAGCTCGTTGTGAACAGCTTAGAAAAAAATCCTTGTAACTCTGGAAAAAATGTATATGTTTTCACAAAACCTTCAAAAGGCACTACCTCAGCATAGGCCACTTCTATGATTTTCATGAAAAAAATTCATGAAAATATTCTGTACTATCTTGGCTGTGCATGAGAGCAAAAGAAAACCCAAAACCCAATCAAACTCTTCCACTCTCTGGACGATGCGGTTACCTTCTTTCAGAGAACACTCAATACAATAGCCAACCAATTCACCCCTATGAAAAAACTTTGTACCAAGGGAAGCTGCTACAAGTGGATCACCCCCCCCCCCATTGAAGGCCCTAATGATTAACCGTGACATGGCCTGGAAAAAATAGAAGCTCTCCTCCCTATCTGCTGATCTAGTGAGCTACAAAACTCTCAGAAACAGTTGCAAACTGGCCATCAAAACTGCCAAAAGGGAGTATGTCACGCTACTTCAGAAAAAGAATCTAGGGAACCCTAGACTCTTTTGGGCCCACATTAATGGTTTACTAAAGAGGAACAGCAAGTCCGAACCAGGCCCCATTGAGGTCAATGGACAACTAATACATGACGACCCCTTGATCGCCATGTCACTCAACCACCACTTCACTAACCTGGACTCCTATAAGGCCGGCCTTCCCCCCCCACCCGCACTGACCCTAGCACTTGGTCTCTTCCTAACCTTGACCGCCCAAACTTCCATCTCAGACTGGTCAAACCAAAAGAAGTTCTCTCTCTACTAAGGTCCCTAAAAACCTCGGGCTCAGATGAACCAGATGGGATTCCTCCCAGACTGTTTAAGGAAGGGGCCCCGTCCCTGGCCAGACCTCTGGCCTGGCTCATAAATTGGTCCCTAAAAGAGGGTGCAGTCCCTGAGCAGTGGAAACAGGCCCATGTGTTCCCAAGCCACAAGGGAGGCCATCGGGAATCTATTGGCAATTATAGGCCAATCTCCCTGCTCTGCACTCTAAGATCCAAGAGAGGCTGATCTATGGGCAACTCTGAGACTACCCGGAGCTCCATCAACTTCTGGCCCCCTCCCAGCATGGTTTCAGAACCCGGTATGGAACGGACACTGCCCTTACCAAATTCTCGACGGACGTACTCAGAGAACTGGATAAGGGGACCCTACTGGTGCAGTCTTCATTGACCCATCTAAGGCCTTCGACCTGGTCAACCACAATCTGCTATTAGCCAAGCTAGGCAATGTAGGCCTTGACAGCCACTTGCTGAGGTGGTTTGAAAGCTATTTAACCGGTCGCACACAGAGGGTAAAGTGGAAAAATGCCACATCAGATCTGCTCCCATTAAAAGAGGGAGTGCCAAAAGGGTCGATACTTGGCCCCCCTCCTCTTTTCCCTCTTCACCAATGAACTCAGTGACCACTGTGGTGGGAGCTCTGTTGTCCAGTATGCGGATGATACCATCATCTATCGACACTCCGCTAATCTGGGTGGCCTCAGCCCCTTGCTCCAAGGTGACCTGAGATCCCTCGAGAACTGGCTCATGAAGAACAGAATGGTCCTTAACATGGACAAAACCAAGGCCATGCTGTTCAGTCCAAGATTCCTTGGTCAAGATAGAAAATGACACCTACACCTGACCTCCTCGTCTGGCAGCAGCCTAGAGGTAGTGGCATTACTAAAATACCTTGGTCTCACCCTGGACCAGCACTTCACCCTCAAGAACCACGTGGACCAAGTCACTAAAACCTTACATGGGAAACTAGGCACCCTCTACTGACTGAAAGACCAGATGATACCTGAAGCAAGGGTCTTTATCGCCACCAGCGTCCTCCTCCCGACATTCACCTATGTGGCCCCAGTAGTGCATGGAGTAGGCAGTCTTGAGAGAAACAGACTCCAGGTCCTGTACAATAAGGTGGCATGGTTCACTGCCCAGACAAACCCCAGGAATCATCACTGTGATACCCTATCCCAGCTAAACTGGCCCTCACTGGACACTCACCTCCAATACCCTCTGCTATGCCAAGCCTTCAAATTAATCAGCCCATCTCCCCCTCCCAGCCTCTCTGGACTCATTGCTCTAAATACCAATCCCCGGCTCTTCCGCACAACAGACCACACCTTCCTAGCTGTCCCCAGAGTAAGAACCAAGGTGGGGGCAGGTCTTTTGTCCACACTGCTCCTACTCTGTGGAACTCCCTCCCTCACGGGGTGTAGGAAGCACCCTCTATCAAAAGTTTCTGTACTAGGCTTAAGGCCCACATGATGGCATCTACCGACTGCCATTGTATGGGCTCCTGGAGCCACCACATGGACAACTGAATCTCACAGTCTAATTTGCTTCAGCAATGCGGCCCACCCTCTCCTCTTTCATTCTCTTGTCTACTCCTGTTTTGCTACATTCCTGTACACCACCATGACTGAATGTTGCTCACATCACATGTAACTGTATCATACTATAGTATTTCTGTATTATACTGTGTTATTTATCAATGCTATGTAATCCAGGGTTGCCCCTGAAAAAGGGACCTCCGGGGCCCAGCAGGCTTACCCGGTCACCAAAATTTAATAAATAAATAAATAAAACATGTTAAGTATTGGAAGAAAAGGCACTTTTCCAAAACATAGGGTATACAGATCCTGGAAACTGCACAAGGTGCCGTCACCACACTTTTCACAGCTTAAGACTCTGCCCGCCTGACCACGCATGGACATTTTTGGGCTATTCTGTTAAAGACCACCAAAGATATTAAGGTGCAAAAACTGGGTTTAACACTGAGTACTACACTCAAACCTTTTTTTTAGTTAATATACTTTATTAAGTTTTTATCAATAAATTGGAACAAATAGAGTACAAAACCAGAAAAGAGGCAATTCAAAACACAGGAAATGAATGGACAAAGCCCCTACACATAGCCAAAGGAAGAAACATTTAACAAAAAGAAAAGACAACAAAACCACCCCACCCTCACCCAACCCCCCAAAGTCTACAACCCCAAGAGAAAAGAGAACTCCAGAGCAAGCTAAGCACCTGTATAAATTAGGGAATCCAGAGGACGAGCAGGGCGTGCAAAGGTTCCCAGGTAGTTTGGAAGGAGGATAATCTACCTCGCATAGTTGCAGGGTGTTTCTCCAATTGAATACCAAAGAGGATCTCACGGTACCATTCTGTGACAGCTGGCAGGGAGTCCTCCTTCCAGTGTTGCATCAAGGTCAATTATGCTGCAGCAGCAATAAGACTTCAGGTGGGCTTTTCTAGTACGAGGTGTGCCAGGCGGGAAAAGGGCCAGCAGGCAACTGTCAGGTTTGAAAAGGGACTGTAAACCAAGAAGAGGGTCCAGGGTGTGCTTGATGGAACTCCAAAATGCCTGAGTTTTGGGACAATCCCACAATAGGTGAAAAAGGGACCTGAGGTGTTGGAATAACGGGGACATGTCGGGGAAATAAGCTTACCCAATTTATGCAACTTTATTGGTGTAAAGTAGCGGTTATGCATTATATTGGACTGAACTAAGAGGAGTCTGTTTTGCGTAATGAACTTGTAGTTAGTTTGCCAGGTGGTCTTCCATAGGTCTGCGTTCGCAGGGATAGAGAGCTCCTGGACCCAGTAGTAGCAGATCCCCAAGGGGAGGAGAGGATCTATAAACTGGAGTTGTTTGTAAACCATAGAAACTGCATGTGGATGGTCAGCTGCCTTCAGCAAGGAGGAGAGACCCTCTGAGGCTGGGAAAACCTAAGATCTGGGCCCTAGAAAAGATAAAAGTGCCTGTTTCAATTGGAGATATTTAAAGAGAGAATGATTGTGTAGTGGAAAATGGGACTGTAAGCACTGAAAGGAGATCATGTCACCTGATCAATAAAATCAGCAAGAGTACAATCCTTTATATGAGGGCAAAAGGAATGAGAAATGGGCCGGTGATCTATTTAGAAGTGGGGGTTGTTAAATAGCGGTTGAGTAGGGGATCTATGCAAATACATAGAGAGATACATCTGGATTTGACACCAAGCCTTGAGGGACCATCCAAGTGGGGTATTACGCAGCGGTCAGGGGAGGTAAGAGGGACGGGGATATAATAAGGAAGACAACCCATAGCCCCATCTAGCAGTTAAAACCCATTCAATATCCAGCCAGAGGGGGGTGTATGTGCCAGAACTATTACTGGTGTTCCTTTCGTCCCAAAGAGACAATTTGCTAATATGCTGGGCTCCATGATACAAAAATAATGATAGGAGGGCTAAGCCTCCACGGAGTTTAGGAGCAGTAAGTTTACTATGGGCCCTGTGAACACAGGCATTCTTCCAGAGAAACATGTTAAAGATTTTCTGAAGGCGGGTAAACCAGATCTTAGGGAGAAAGAAGCCCAGCATATTAATAGGATACAACAAATGGGGAAGGATGTTCATCTTTAGTACATTAATGCAGCCCCACAATGATGTTGGGAGTGCTGACCATCTTTCCAGATCGGCCTTCACAGTGTGTATTAACTTAGTTATATTGTCTTTGATCATGGAAGAGGGTGAGCAAGAAATATAAATACCCAAATACAACAGGTTTCTGGGTTCCCAAGCTAACCCCAGCTTGAGGAAGCCAGCTTTGACAAGGCCACTGTTGAGCGGGAATATTTTAGTCTTGGAGGGGTTTAATTTGTAAAAGGATACTCTAGAGAAGGCTTCAAGTTCTTAAACCAAATTGGGAATAGAAGGTCTTGGGTATTCCAAGTGGAGAAGGAGGTCATCTGCATATGCAGAGATAGTATACCTTTGGTCTCCGATTTGGATTCCCTGAAGGGAAGGTGTCTGCAACAACTTACGAATTAGAGGCTCTAAGTAAAGGTTGAAAAGAAGAGGGGAAAGCAGACAGCCCTGTTTGGTACCCTATTGCAGTAGGAAAGGGTTGGAAAGGCAGCCATTGCACCATACTCATGCTGTGGGGTGAGAGTATAATAGTTGCACACATTTAATGAATGAAGTGGGAATACCAAAGCGCTGCATGGCCACAAATAGGAAATCCCAGGATACCCGGTCAAATGCTTTCACGGCGTCAAGGGATACCAAGGCCATAGGGGTCCTGGACTCCCCAGATGCCGAGAGCAAGTGAAGAAGCTCCCGAAGGTGGTCCCTAGAGAGGCAACCTGACATGAAACCAACATGTTCTTGACCAATGACCACACCCATAACTGGGGCCAGACAGGTGGCCAGAATTTTGGCAAGGATTTTCACATCGGAGTTTAGCAGGGAAATCGGCCAGTAGCTTTCAGGTAAAAGGGGGTCTTTATCAGGTTTTGGGATCAATGTGCCTGGGTCGATGATGAACTCTCGCATTTTGGCCAAAACTTCCTCCAACTGATGATTTCGTTGGCCTTTACACAGGTTGTTACCACTGCTGCCCATATTCAGGGTCACTCCTTGAATCTGGTGTTCACCCTGGGGATAGAGATCTCAGAACTGGTGGTGGAACCAGTTGGGCGGTCTGACCATCACTCCAAAAGGTTCAATTTTGTGGCCCCCCCTTTGAGACCAACTCCTTTGGAGATGGTCCAGTACCGCCTTTGAGGGAGTACTCCCTGTGGGTCTGATGGTGGTGCTGGACCCATCGAGTTGGCCTGTGGAGTGCATGGAACCAGATGTCTTAGTAGTGCACTATAATAATATGGTGCTGAAGGCTCTGGATTCCATAGCTCCTGTCCGTGTTCGCCCCCTCTCCCTCCACCCTCGGTCCCCTTGGTTTGATGGGACGTTGAGGGAGTTAAGGAAAGTGGAGTGAAGGTTGGAATGCTGCTGGTGGAAATCTGGTCTGGAAGATGACAGACTTAGATTGATGGCCCATTAAATGGATTATCAATCAGAAATCTCCTGTAAGAAGGCAGAGTTCCTGTCCAGGCAGATAGCTGCATCAAGAAATTGACCAGCTCAGCTCTTCCAGACCATGGGCAGATTGTGCAATCCAGACTGTCTGCGGGGTCAGCAAGCTTTTTCACAAATAAAGTGTGATGAGTTTGCTCGGTTCTTTGATGATAAGGTGTCGTCAATCAGGTCAGAGATCCACAGTATGCGTTCAAATGAGCATGTGGGTGGTCGATGCGAGGCTACAGGCCCTCAGTCTGTCTGGATGGATTTTGACCAGCCGGCGATCATGGATATCATGAAGATTGTCCAGGGCTTGCGACTGACTTGCTGTAGTTTGGATCCTGGTCCTACATGCCTCTTTGTGCGGTGTATGGATACGATCGGACCAGTCCTTGCTGAGATAGTCTGGTGCTCTTTGGACCAAGGGGTGTTTCCGGAGTCTCTAAAAGAGGCTACCGTGACACTCCTTTTGAAGAAACCTTCCCTCCATCCAGACTGTCTCGCTAACTACAGACCGATCTCTAACCTGCCCTTCTTGGGCAAGGTTATTGAGAAAGTAGTCGCGTTGCAGCTCGAGGACTTTCTTACCATCCATGAAGTCTATGATCCTCTCCAGTCTGGTTTCAGGAAGAGGCATAGTACCGAGACGGCGTTGGTTCGGGTACTTAATGATCTCCTAATAGTGAGAGATCAGAGGAGCCGTTCAATCTTGGTTCTCCTTGATCTCTCTGCAGCATTTGACACCATGGACCATGGGATGTTGCTAGAATGCATCCGGCTGTTCTGTGGACTGTCAAGGACAGTCCTCAGATGGTTCCAGTCTTTCTTCACGGGCAGAACCCAGAGGGTAGTATCAGGAATTTTTTCCTCAGCTCCCTTTGCTCTGTCCTGTGGGGTGCTGCAGGGTTCTGTGCTTTCCCCCATGTTGTTCACAGTGTATATGCTGCCATTGGGGGACATTATAAGGCATTATGGGCTGAGTTTTCACTGCTACGCAGATGATACTCAACTCTATATGTCCTTTGTACCCGAACAGAATGACGCTTTATCGGTCTTAACAACTGCTTCGCTGAGATTCAGGACTGGATGAGTGCTAACTGGTTAAGACTGAATCCAGACAAGACTAAGGTGTTGGTAGTGGACCTGGGTCACCGTGCAGAGAAGTTGGCTCCTGGGTTTTCCTCTGGCCTTGTGTTAGGAGGTAACCAGTTGAGACCTTCTGAACAGGTGCGGAATCTGGGCGTAATCCTTGACAGCGAGCTGACACTGAAGACACAGGTGGAGGAGGTTGCTCATCTCCAGGCTGAGTTGGCCAGGATTTGTGGGACCTCCTCTTCCATCCAGGGACCACCAGTGCCACTGCCGTTGCCTCAGAGGTTGCCAAGAAAGAGGAACGGTTGGACCACAGTGGGCTCAGGGAGGGTGAGGGTGGTGGAACGGAGGTGCATCCCTCCAGTTGTACCTCTCCACAATTCCTATGCCATTCTGGCAAAGTGTGGTTCCTCTATGGAGGCACCCGCAGTGGAGACCAAGGAGGATGGTGAGAACCTCCACAAAGGAGACCCACAGGAGGGTGGCAGGGGACCCGCAGGGGAAGAAAACAACTCCTGGTGGGGGACTCCATTGTTAGGAAGGTAGAACTGGGAAGGAAGGGGAGAGGGAGGTAAGGTGCCTGCCTGGCGCCATGGCTTGGAGGGACAGGGAGAGAATCCTCAGAATTGCCGGAGCAGCTGCACAGGGGAGGGAGCTGGATGTCATTGTCCACCTAGGGACAAATGACCTGGCTAAGAAAGGGATTAGAGAAGTGCAGGAAGAGTTTGTGGAATTGGGAAGGGGCCTTAGACAAGTAGCACGCACGGTAACCTTCTCGGAGGTGCTGCCCATCTATGGCGTAGGAGAGGCTAGGGTGTTCCACACCATGGGATTCAATCAGTGGTTGAAAACTGGTGTGGAGCCCAGAGATTGGCTTCATTGGGGACTGGGGTCCACCTGGAGTGATGCAAGCCTATACTGGCATGATGGGCTGCATCTGTCCAGGAGGGAACCAGGATCCTAGGTGATAGGTTTAAATGCTTCATTGGCAAGCATTTAAACCAGCCAAGGGGAGGCACTGGAAAAGAGTAGGAAATTCTAGCCCCCCAAAAAATAACGGTAGTAAGTGCAAACACCAACAAGAGGTGTTTATAGGAGAAGGGCAGGGTAAATAGAGAAAGTGACAAAGGCAAGAAGGACAGGATGGGGCAAAAGGAGTAACGCCATCAGGAAATGGAGGGTAATGAGTACCAATGCCCATAGTCTGGGCAACAAGCCCCTGAGCTGGTGGCCTTGATGGAAGAGGGATGCCTGGATATCGTAGCAGTCACAGAAACATGGTACACAGAGAACCATGACTGGGATGTTAACATACCAGGGCACATAACCTACAGGAGAGACAGGCAGGGAGAAGAGGGGAGGAGTAGCTCTCTATGTAAAGGAAGGATAAAAGCAACTGAACAAAAGAGTAAACAGGGAGGAGAGGAGGCACTGTGGGTCACCTTGGAGACTGGAAAGGCACCACAATCCGCACAGGGTTGTGTACAGACCCCATGTCAGGGGATGGAATGGACAAGGATATGATGGAAGGCATTCTTAGAATGGCAGACAAAGGGGAGATACTGTTGATGGAAGACCTGAATATGCCAGATGTTAACTGGAGCACATTTGCTGCAGCCACATCCAAGAGCAGGGCCATTCTTGATGCCCTAGAGCTGGCAGGCCTCAGACAGCTAGTTTCGGAACCCACTCGTGAGGGAGCAATCTTAGACCTCGTACTCTCAAATGGCAGCAGTGAGAGGATCTCAGATCTAGAAGTGGGTTGCCATCTGGGAACAAGTGACCATCAAACAGTGTGGTTCACGTTAAACTCAGCTACAGAGTCAAGCCATACAAAAGTGAGGGTACTGGACTCAGGAGGGCTGACTTTGGCAAGATGGGAGAGTGCCTCAGAAAGCACTAGCAAACAGGCTAGAAGGAGGTGGAGCAACAATGGGGAATCATCAAACTGCCATCACAGAGGCAACAAGCCTATGTGTGAAGCAAATAAACAAATCAAAATGAAAGAAAAAGCCACTATGGTTCTCAAAAGAGGTGGCTGTGAAAGTCAGGAAGAAAAATACAGCATTCCTGAAGTATAAGGAAACACAGAAGGAGCAGGACAGAGAGCTGTACCAGTTAAGGCAGAAGGATGCAGGGAGGGAAGTCAGAATAGCAAAGGCCCAAACTGAGGAAAAGATAGCCAACTCGATTAAGAAGGGGGATAAAACCTTTTATAGGTACATCAGCGAGCTTAGAAAGACAAAGGGAGGGATAGTAAGGCTGAATAGAATGAACGGTGGGTGGGCAGAGGGGGACAGTGAAAAAGCAGGGATACTGAACAAGTATTTCTGCTCAGTATTCACAAAAGAGGAGGGGGAAGTGCCTAATCCAATTAACAGAAGCACTCTTGATGGGGGGGTCGATCCCAGTCCTTTCACAGAAGAAAGGGTTCTGCAGGAACTCCTAAAACTGAAGGTGGACAAAGCAATGGGATCTGATGAAATTCACCACAGAATTCTAAAAGAATTAAGGGGGGAACTAGTGAAACCACTGGCTACTCTTTTTAATAAATCATGGGAGGATGGTGTGGTACCCAAGGACTGGAGGAAGGCGGATGTGATTCCCCTTCACAAAAGTGGGACCAAGTCAGAGGCAGGAAACTACAGGCCTGTCAGTTTGACCTCTGTGGTAGGGAAAGTGATGGAGTCACTTCTGAAGGAAAGAATAGTTGAGTACCTAGAGGCCAGTGGGGCACAGGGCCCAAGGCAGCATGGGTTCACAGCGGGAAGGTCATGTCAGACGAATCTAATAGATTTCTTTGACTGGGTGACCAAAGTAGTAGACCAGGGAGGGACTGTGGACATGGCCTACCTGGACTTTAGCAAGGCATTTGACACAGTCCCACACAAAAGATTAATAGTCAAATTAACCAGCCTGGGAGTGGGTCCCAGGGTGGTAGCCTGGGTAAAACATTGGCTGGACAACAGGACACAGAAGGTAATTGTAAATGGAGTCCACTCTGAAGAAAGAGGGGTTACTAGTGGGACCGTAGGGTTCAGTATTGGGTCCAGTCCTTTTAATGTCTTCATAGTGACATTGCAGAGGGACTGAAGGAAAAGTATGCCTCTTTGCAGATGACACAAAGACCTGCAACAGGGTTGATACACAGGAGGCATGGAAAGGATGAGAAGGGACTTGGCAAGGTTGGAGGAATGGTCAGAAGTATGGCAGCTAGGATTCAATGCAAAGAAGTGCAAAATAATGCACCTGGGAAACAAGAACCCAGGGGAAGAATACACAATGGGGGGGAGGTAGTAGCAACAACAAAAAAGGAAAAGGACCTGCGGGTAATCATATCAGATGACCTTAAGGTTAGCAAGCAATGTGAGAAGGCAGTAGAGGGGGCTGGGGGTATACTGGGATGCATAGGGAGAGGCATTGGCAGCCGAAAACAGGAAGTTGTTATCCCTCTGTACAGACAGTTGGTGAGCCCCCATCTGAGTACTCAGTCCAGTTCTGGAGACCCCATCTCCGCAAGGACATAGACAGGATAGAGGCAGTCCAGAGGAGGCAACTAAATGGTGCAGGGTCTGCAAGAGAAGCCGTATGAGGAGAGACTAAAGGAGCTTAATATGTATACCCTTGAGGAAAGAAGGAGAGGGTGACATGATAGAAACTTTGAAGTACCTCAGTGGAATCAACGAAGTCCAAGAGGGTAGCATCTTTCAGAAAAAGAGACGTACAGGAACAAGGGGACACAATTTAAAGATAGAGGGGGCGGTTCAGGGGCAATGTGAGGAAGTATTATTTCACAGACAGGGTAGTGGATGCATGGAACAGCCTTCCTGAGGAGGTTGTGGGGTCTAAAACTGTGGGAGAATTCAAGAATGCATGGGACAGACATAAGGCAATTCTTGTGGGGGGTAGGAAGAAATAGGCTATTGGTTAACTAGGATCTGCGGCCTATCCTGTAGGTAGGGAAATGGGCAGACTAGATGGGCCAAGCGGTCCTTATCTGTCGTCAAAGTCTATGTTTCTATGTTTCTATGTGTTAGCCATTGTCAAGGCTTCCTTTTATCATCTGAGGAATATTGATAAAACACCTTGTTCCACACAATGACCTTCCTGTATTAGTTCACGCCTTTGTTTCCTCGCATTTTGACTACTGTAATGCTCTATATCTAGGGTTGCCGGGGGTGGATCTCCGTCGCCTGCAGCTGGTGCAGAATGCTGCGGCCAGGTTGTGGATGGGGCTGTGAAGAACTTGCCATATCACACCTGTGCTGCGCAAACTGCACTGGCTGCCAGTGCGATGGAGAATCACCTTCAAGGTTGCGTTGCTGACCTATAGGACCCTACACGGTCAGGGACCGGGCTACTTGCAAGATCTCCTACGATCCTACCATCCTCTCTGCTCGCTCTGCTCCACCGTTGAGGGATTGCTAGAGGTTCCTGGGTTCGTTTTCAATCATCACGGGCCAGAGCTTTTTTTTTTGTGGCCCCAACCCTGTGGAATTCTCTACCTCGTCGGATTCGAGAGTGCCAGTCCACAGAGCTATTCAAGGCATCTTTAAGTAGTTATTTATTCAAGCAAGGCTTTGAATAGGCCACCCTGCTGTCTTTTAATTGCTTTTATATTCATATTTATTGTGTTGGCTGTTTTTTGTGATGTTTCTTCGCTTTGATAATTTTGAAAAGCGCATTATAAATAAAATCTGATTTGATTTTAAATGCCTCTAAAAAGGTAAGTTCTCTAATTCCATCCTCGAACCATGAGTTATAAACTTCTACAAGTAGAGGGGCCAACTGGGGAAGACAGTCCTTGTGCAAATTATTTGGTAACCCATCTGGACCAGGAGCTTTGTTTAGGGACTGTTGACCTATTGGGCTGTCTACTTCTGGTTGAGAGATTAGGGCCCTAAGGTGGATGACAGAGGGAGGGGACAACGTGGGGAGCACTTTGGAATCTAGGTATGCTGAGATGGAGGCTACCAAGGGATTAGAGGAGGGAGTAACTAACTACAGCTTTTGGAAGAAGGATTCAAAAATGGAGGCCATCTCTTTAGGGTTGGTTACCACTATGGATCCTGGATCTGGCCGCAGCTCCAGGATAAACTTAGTTATCTCGGCTTGGTGTAAACGGGCATCAAGGAGCTTGCCTGCTCTCTCCCCAGATTCTACGTACTTTAGCTTAGTACGGTGCAGGGCTGGGGCAGCTTTTTGTGCCAAAACATTCGCATACTGGGAACACAATAGGTGCAGTTTGGCCCAATCCGAGTCAGGGGAGGAGTGACTAATGGAGTGTTCCAGACAGCCAATTTCCCCCAGCAGGGTTCCAAGTTGCACCCTACCCCTATGAGCCAGAACCATGGAAAGACGGATAAATTCATCCCTTATAGCACATTTGAGTGCTGCCCAGAGGACACTCACCTCCTCGATTGACCCCGTATTGACTTTCAAAAAGGAGGAAATAAACTTCTAGGTGGATGACTGGGAGTCGGGAGTCTGCAATAATTCATATTGAGGAACCAAAGGGAGTCCTACTGGACCCCTAAGCCCAACAGGTAGGAGATGCTGACTGGTGAGTGATCAGAGAGGACTCTGGGGTGAATATCTGCCCCTATAATCCCCAGTAGGCAGAAGGCACTTATAAGGAAGTAATCAGTCCTGGAGAGGGAATTGTGACGTGGGGAATAGAAGGTGCGCTGATGAGTAGAGGGGTTGAGGATTCGCCAAACATCTACTGTACCCATCCCATTCATTAAGTCTCAGAGGGCCCTCTGGGCGGGAGACAACCCGAGCTTCCTAGCATCTGTGTGGTCTAGATCAGGCTGCAGGGCCAAGTTCCAATCCCCCCCCACCATGGTTACTAAGGGAGGATCGGGGATCAATAACGGGATAAGTTGGGAAACGAATTTTGAGGAATCGATATTTGGACCATATATGGAGGCTATGATAATAGGGATGGAGGCCAGAGTGCCCTGGAGTATAGTGTAATGATCCCGATGGTCCCAGCATTCTCAAATCAGACTAAAGGGGACAGTCTTCGCAATCAGGATTGCCATGCCCCCTCGCTTTGAGGAGATACCTCAGCCAAAAACCTGCCCCACCCAGTTACGCCTCAGGAGAAGAATCTTTTCCCGGTGCAAGTGGGTCTCTTGAAGGCAGACAATGCTAGCCCAAAGCTGCTGTAAGTGACACAGAATCACAGTATGCTTGCGTTTATCCTGGACCCCCCTGATATTCCAGCTAATAAATTGAAACAGTCCAGTCATTGCAAGGAGAGGCTTGGGAAATAGGGAAGGGAAAAAAATGATACAAGTCTCCAGGTTATTTGCTCTTCCCACAAAAAGAAAAAAAACTAGGTGCTGTTGGGCCATAGATCACCCTCCCACTCCTCCCAAAAGCCCTCAAAAACAAACAACAAACAATTGAGCCCTCCCCATCCCCAGAAGCTAAACAACATACAGCTATTTACACTGCATATCCTACCCCGTTCTAAAACTGTCCTCCTAATACACCACGTCAGGTGATGGTTCTTTCTAACTGCCCGATACAAGCATTCTCATCCCTCCCCCGCTACCCCTCAGTAATACAAAAACAGGTTAACAATGCCATTAAAGTGAACAATCTAGGGATAATTAAGTAAAACGCACAGGAACAAATGATATGTGACCAAGCCCTATAGTAAAGTCTGTGATCTCTGGTCATAATCAGTACATAGGAGGGTTGTTATAAGCTAAATGTCCCAGGCAGTGGCCCCTTGTCCCTATCAGAGTTTTAAGGCACATTGTAGGATAAGTCTGTCGAACTTCTTCATACAGGGCCTGTCTGCAGAGAGGGTATGGACAGCAGGACACAAGCCTCTGGGCAGTCCCCAGAACAGTTTATAGAGGGGAAGGAAACGTAACAGGGCCACCAGGGCCAAGCCACTTACCCCGAGTCCTATGAAAAAGATGCCAGTCCAAACAATCAGAAAAACCACCACCAACATTTTACCACCGACTCAGGCAAAGGTAATGGGAGCAAACTGGCAGAGAAAGAGTCATTTAAAGAGTTCTGACAATAGGGTCTTTAGGTCCAAGGCCACTTGAGATGGGGTATCAAAAGTTTTCCATTGTTCAGCATGCTTCACTTGCAGGACAGCAGGGTATTGAACCCTATAGGGTTTCCCCTGCCGCAATCAATTTAGAGACAATGGGGTGAAGCTCCTGCTGTTTAACCTGTACTGAATGTGGTAAATCCTGGGCTAATCTCAGACGGTGCTCTTCCCATCTCAGCTCCTGGATCTCCTTTACCTTCACTAGAATGTGCTGCTTGTCTTGAAAGTTAAGCAGTTTAAAGATAAGGGTACGCCGGGGGAGAGCCTGCAGGAGGAGGGGGCGCAGTGAACAGTGGGCCCGCTCCACAACATAGATGGAATTATGAGGAGAAGGGCCAGCCAGGTGCTCACATAATTTCTGCATGAATTTAATGAGATTAGGCCCCTTTTCTTTCTTAGGCAAGCCGAACTGGACCAGGTTATTGCGCTGACTGCGCCCCTCAAGGTGCTCAAGTTTGTCTTCCATCCGGAGCAGCTTTTGGCACACTGAATTAATGTCCGAGTCCATTTTCCCCCTCCAGTTTTCCGTTGAAGTGAGCCTAACTTTCACGTCACTTAACCTGGTGGTGAGGGAGTCTATTGCAGAGCGCATCTTGTGAAGATCCCTGGACATCTCAGCAATGGAGTCCTGCATTGGCTTCATGAGTTTGATGAAGCGCTCTCCTCGGACAGCACTGAGCCTGGGAACGAGGACTTACTCAAGCTGGCAGCCTGCTGCTTAGGCCTTTTGGAGGCCTTCTCCTTCTCAGGCGTCTGCGGTGGAGTGTGGCACGGTGGCAGACATTTCATCTCGGCATCCATCCTTCCGCAAATAACAGCAACCCGAAGAAAGCTCCACAAGATGGTAAGTGTTTGAGACTAAATAAGTGGGTTGGCGGTAACAAAAATGCCAAAAACTGTGAAGGCAGCAGGGAGCGATGGAGAGATGCAGTTCACAGCATGGCAGCCATCATGTGACCATTACTCCACTCAAACCTAACTATACTGGTGCTACTGGTGCTACTGTGCCAGTATGAGAGATAGATAGATAGATAGATAGATAGATAGATAGATAGATAGATAGATACTGTCTGTAGATGATAGATGGATAGATAGACAGACAGAGAGAGACAGACAGGCAGACAGACAGACACACAGAGAGATAGGGACCTGGGAGTAATCATATCTGATGACTTAAAGGTGGCAAAACAGTGTGCCAAGGCAGTGGGAAGAGCTAGTGGGATGCTGGGATGCATAGGGAGGGGTATCACCAGCAGAAAGAGGGAGATGGTGATACCGCTGTATAAATCACTAGTAAGACCACACCTAGAGTACTGCGTCCAGTTCTGGAGACCACATCTCCAGAAGGGCAAAGACAGAGTAGAGGTGGTCCAGAGGAGGGCAACTAAAATGGTGCAGGGTCTGCATCAGAAGTCCTATGAGGACAGACTGAGGGAAGCATAAACAGTGCAGAGGCAGTTCAGAGAAGTGCAACTAAAGCGGTGCAGGACTTGCACCAGAAGACATATGAGGAGAGATTAAAGGACCTCAATATGTATATCCTGCAAGAGAGGAGAGAACAGGGAGATATGATAGCCTAACTTTCGCGTCACTTAACCTGGTGGTGAGGGAGTCTATTGCAGAGCGCATCTTGCGCATCTTAAGGGCATTAACAAGGTTCAGGTGGGCAACATCTTTCAGTTTAGGAGATGTACAAGAACGAGGGGGGCACGATATGAGATTAGTGGAAGCTAGGCTGAGGGGTAATGTGAGGATTTTTTCTTCACAGAAAGGGTGGTGGATGCATGGAATAGCCTACCCGAGGAGGTAGTGAGAGCAAACACAGTGGGAGAATTCAAGAATGCATGGGTTAGCATAAGGGTGCCCAAGAGGAACTATGCCAAGGACCAAGTAGGGTCAGTGGCCACTGATACAGGTAGGGAAACATGCAGACTTGATGGGCCTAGCGGTCCTTATCTGCTAGCAGGTTCTATGTTTCTATGATTCTATGAACTCAATGTCACACCCTGGAGGAAAGGAGGAAGGGGGGATATTATAGAGACTTTCAAATACCTCACAGATATAAATAAGGTTCAAGAGGGAAGCAATTTTTTTCAGAAAAAAAGACGTTCAAAAACAAGGGGTCATGCTACTAAGCTGAAGGGGTAGACGCAGTGGAGATGTGACAAATTACTTCTTCACAGAAAGAGTGGTGGATGCCAGGAACAGCCTCCCAACAGATGTGGTGGAGGCAAAAACTGTATCAGGATTCAAGAATGCATGGGATAGGTATGAAGGAACCTTAGTGGTAAGGAAAAGAGGGGTAAAGCCCAAGATCAAGTAAGGTCGGCAGTGTTACGGTAGGGAAAATGGGCAGAGTAGTGGCCAAGTGGTCCTTATCTGCCATCAAATTCTATGTTTCTATATAGATATATACATTCTATAGGCACGGTAGTGCCTGTATATTAGGGTTTTAATGTTAAACTCCAATTTTTGTATCTTAATAACTCTGCCCTTGTTCAACCGATTTAAATGAAATTTGGGAAGCTCAGCCTTTATGCAATCAACTCTTGATCCAGAAAATTTCATGTAGATCAGTTCAGTGGGGGCAGAGTTACAGAGGTGCAAAACACATTACAAAATCACCATTTTTAAACATTTTAAGACTATTTTTGCTGCTTGATAACTGAAAAAAATATGAGGATTGGAAAGCTGAAACTTTTAGGTTTGATAGAGTTTTGCCTAAGGTACATGCTTTTGTGGGTTTTATGTTTCAGAGGTTAGTTTTTAAATTATTTAAGAAAAAAGTTCAATTTGTAAGCATGCGCAGTTTAAAAAAAATAGTCTAAGGATAGCAGAATATTTGCAAAAGCGTGATGTCCTATTGTCATATTTCATTTTGTGTGTCATATATACTGTGGTGTGTTGTATAGCAGGACACTACAGTATATGATATGACACACATAACTGAAGAAGCAACCCTAAAATGTAAGAACCTTTTCTCCTGTGGCTAGTGGTACCTCCCCCCATATATATTAATGATTGCCCTGGTGTCCAGTGGTTCCTCCCTCCTCCCCGATCACCCGCCCAGTATCTAATACACTTTTCTCTGGTGGCTAGTAGTCCTCCCCCCCACCCAATCACCCTCCCATTATGTATTGTTGTTGTAATTTGGTTTAAGTGTGTCATAGCATATACTAAAGGAATAATGCCTGACAGGGTGGGTGTTATGCTGGGATAACATCCCACCTTGGGTGGTTGGGCCCGAAGTCACCGCCAGGGGATCCAACACCTAAAAAGGGATGTTATCCCAGCATAACACCCACCCTGGAGGGCATTATTCCTATTATACAATGGCTTATTGTTTTATAGTTAAAAAAATACTTTTTAAAGAATTTTTTTTAGTGTGTGTAAAAATATTTTTGTTTCTTAAGAGAAAAAAAAAACATCTTCCTCAAGCTCAATATCCTACAAACAATCAGCAGGGATGTTATGCCAGGATAACATCCCTGCTGTGACAGCCAACTGACTAATCAGAAGCCAGGATTTTTTCTTGCCATTGTATAATGTAAAGTTTTGTATAGCAGAACACCACAGTATATGATACAACACATATAGCCAAAATGCAAGCCCAGTACCTAATAATGTTTTCCCTGGTGGCTAGTGGCCCTATCCTCCATAGAATCACCCATCCGATATGTAATAACATTTTCCCTGATGTCCAGTGGCACCTCCCACCCTCTTATTGCTGTCCCAGTTTGTGTTCCCCATTTCCCTGGTGTCTAGTGGCACCCCTCCACCCTCTGATTGCTGTCCCTGGTTTTATTCCCATTTTTCTGGTGTCTAATGGCACCCCCACAACCCTCTAATTGCTTCCTCATTGTTTTCTTAATTTTACTGGTGTCTAGTGGCACCCCCAACTCCCTGATTTCTGTCCCCATTGTTTTCCTTGTTTCCCTGGTGTCTAGTGACACCCCACACCTTCTGATTGCTGTCTCCATTTCTTTTCCCCATTTCCCAGGTGTGTAGTGGCACCCCCACTCTCCAATTAATGTCCCCGTTATTTTCCTTGTTCCCCTGGTGTCTACTGGCACTCCCCACCCTCTGATTGCTGTTCCCACTGTTTTCCTCATTTCCCTGGTGTCTAGTGGCACCCCCCACTCACACCCTCCAATGGTTGTATGTAAACCTAGAAAGAAGAAAAAATGTCCTGCAATGTCTTTTTTTTACCTGAAATGAAGAAAACAGTCCCTCGTCGCTGCCATCGTCCCCCCCAATCCCAACCCTCCCACTGAGCACCCACCACTCCATCCCCCCCACCCTATACTTACCAGCTGAGGTTGAATGCTGTCATCCTCTGTGGACTGAGACACATCTGCATTATTCAAAGCCAAACCATGAACTGAGGAGTACAGGTACATGCCATATAATGTATTTCAATGGCATTTAGAACTTATATTCATAACTTGGTCATTATTAGGAATTTTGTCACCACATTTTCAATATGGCCTTTTTGGGACCTCACCTCATGAACACTGTCAGTGAAAGTTCATTAATTGGGCCCGGAAGGTGATTTTGTGGTCGCTGCACGAAATCACCTTTCAGGACTGAGTAACGGGTGTCCACCCTCATTGCCAACAGCGCTGTAATCAACAACAAAAAAAAAAGACCTGCTGCGGAATCCCCATTGAAATAAATAGATAATTGTTGAAACAGTGACAGTCACACCTGTTGTATACATCAAACATGATATGACCTAAGTTATATGTGTAATGTCTCTGGTCCTTATCTCTTGCCCTTCATGTAGTTTATGGGTATCTCTGTGATTTGTGTTCAGGTCTTTATGTAAGTCAAATCTGGTCCTTAGTTCAATTTCCATTACTTCAGCAATTTTGTATGAATAAGGGACACTCATACAGTGAAGAAATATGAGAGCTTTTTGAAAAGAAAAACAAATGGACTTGATTATTCTGATTCACTTTGACTGTACCACTGTTGCATTTTCCATTCCACCCTACAGGAACCAAGTTCTGGTTTCCACCCGCCCCACTACACTTCCAAAAACAAATCAATTAGGGCAAAAACAGATGTTATTTAATATACAGTTTCAATTTTTTTGAATATTTATTCATCGTGTATTTTATGAAATTGAAATTGTGACCTTTTTAGAAGTGTTTTTTTGTACTGTCACTTTAAGGAGATGCTCTAAGTAGGTAATAGGTTTGCTGGAATGGACACACACCTGACCAAATCCAGACAGTATGTCCGAAGTGCTGGGGTCATTCGTTTGCCTCCTTGCTTATTTGGATACGTGCAATTAATAAAGGATTATTGTTTGGCTGCAGTTTGCATTCTCTGGTTTCACTGTGACCTTGAGTGTTGGAATCCTTTGTAGTGGTTTGCATTGGACTAGCAGTGTCACACATCTCAAAACCCACTCTCCCAACATAATATTCAGAGTGTGTGTGTGTGTGTGTGTGTGTGTGTGTGTGTGTGTGTGTACACAGCAAACATAACAAGGGAAAATGTCATGGCGTACTGGATGTTCTGTGTTTATGAATAGTGAAGTGTCTGTTACTGTGGCAAAATGCTTTTTTCTATTCTGGGTGGCAGGTTGGTGTCCTACTGGAATACTGTACATGGTGAATGTGAAACTAGTTGGAAGAAGAACCAGCTGGCTAGCAAGTGGCAGAATGTGTGATTTAGTAACTATGCAAATAAATAGAAGGTGACACAGTAACTGTGTACATAAATACATGATTCTTCTTTTTCATTTCATTTATTTTATTCTGAAAAGTCTGTGGCCAAAGCCCATTTTCACAGACGTCCAGTTTTGAAACATTAAACATGAAAAGACATCTTAACAAAATACAAACACATTTAAAAATTTACAGTCTGGCTAAGACAATATAAAACAATTACAACATAATTAGAAACTAGGTAAAACACCTACAGACAGAACCGATAAACGTTTATCTACACAGTTAATAAATGGATTTACCACACTCCATTTATGTCCACACCTATTGCACAAATATATATTTATATATATATTATAGTGGCACGGTAGCACCACTACAGTTAGGGTTGAATAGGCTGATTGATGTTAAACCCCTAACTTTGCACCTTAACAGCTTTGCCCTGTTTAACATAATTGCACACAATTTTGCATGTGCATTCGGGTCTCCTGATTTGCCAAGTTTTGTTTGACTTGGATGTGTGGATTCCAAGATCCAAATGGTGCATTTCTAGGAAAAATCTTTTTTTTTTTTTGCTGTTTGTCATTGCCTACAGCCCAGATGGTTTGGAATGTTAGTCTGAAATGTTCAGGATACAAAAGGCTTGCCCCACAATGGTGCCTTTCATTGGTTGGCTGAAGAAAATATTAATCAGTTCCCAAGTTATAAGGACTTGAAATTTTAGTTCTGATCATGCTCAGTAGGGTCTTTTGGACAGACTTTTAATACCTTACTGAGCATGCTCAGCACCAACATTCCAAATCCTCATAACTTGGGAACGGAATAATGTTTTTTCACAAAACCAATGAAAGGCTCCATTCTGGGGCAAGCCTCTTCTAGCCTGGAAATTTGAGACCAAAATTCCAGACTGTAGAAGATGACAGAAAGATTAGCAAAAAAACTATTTTTCCTAAAAATGCACTAACCGGATCTAGGAATTGTACATCCGAATGGAACAAAACTTGACAATTTTACCTGATAACTCTCTCCACTTCCCCAGAGTGGGCATTAAAGGTGTTGACAAAATTCAGTACCCCCTCATGCACTCCAGAGTGCACTTTTGGCTGAAGAAGAGATTCCCTCTCAGTATTACAGCCTCTTTCCCTTGCCCTCGCCATACCTCCTCTGTTGTACCCCCTGCTGTTAAATCTCCACTTCCGACCATCGGCATTTTTTTCATAGCTTAGTAGAGAACTACAGTTTCTGTGTATGCACAGGAGTGGACTATTGGGGATGTTCTTGACGGTGTGGTTGGGGTGACAGGAGCTAGCCAAAAGAAGGGTGTTGCAATCTGTGGCCTTGTGAAACAGGTCCTTGTCTTCTCCTTGCTCCTCATTCCTGATAATTTTGACATCAAGGACCAGATACTGTGTTTGTCATAGGTGACAATAAAGCACAAGTTTTGGTTACTCTCCTCAAGAAACCAGCCCAACGTCTTGAGTTCCTTGACTGATCCTCACCGGCCAATCAAGATATCAACAATACAGCAACTGAAATTAGTAGTAGAAGCATGTTGACCTCAATGTTATACACCATATTGCACTCCCATAGATCCACGTACAGGTTAACATAGCTGGGGGTAAATGTAGCTCTCATAGCTGTACCATCAACCTATACATAAAATTCCCCCAGAAAAGAGAAAGTATTACTTTGCAGCACAAACCTTGAGAGGTCATCAAAGAAGTCTGTAGGGGGGATTGCTTTACTGCCTCTTGTGTCCAAGAAATACCTAAGAGCAGATAAACCCCCCTAGTGGGGGATAATAGTGTAGAGAGATTCCACATTGAGGGTGACCACAAGATGATCACCCTTGATTTGATATCCTCCAAAACACCAAGGATCTCCATCAAATTTTTAACATAAGACCTTAGTCCTTGTACCACAGGTCTGATGTGCCAATCTACAAATTGGGAGTGGTTCTGTGACAGAGTCAAGCCATGATATGATGGGTCTACCGGGGGGGGATATAAAGTTTTATGCACTTTAGGTAGAGTGCAGATGGGTCTTATCAGATGGAGTATGGTCAGAAATGCCAAAGTATCTAAGTCAATGTTGCCATTAAGAAATGCTTCATTTAAAAAATTGTCAGTAACTTTCTTGAAGGTCGGTGTGGGGTCACAGGACATGTGCTTATAACATTTTTGATTTCCAGTTATTTGCTGACCTCCCTGTTATAATCCACCATGTCCTGCACCATCACACTGCCACCCTTGTTGGCTTGCCTAATAGTAACAGTTAGACGCTAAACTTTTATATGCCTCATGTTCTGCCATACTCATGTTCACATAGGAGGGAGGAAAAAGGTGTATTAGCAATTCTAGCTAGAACCCTCGCATATGGTTTGACAAAAATACCAACAAGAGCATTACATGAGGAATAAATTGTGATTTGCCACCAAACTTTAGTGACAACATGGTTATTATTAGAGTCCTGAGTTGCTAAAATCCCTGGTGAGGCATCAAGTCCCTCTTGAACATCAGGTGTAATGCTCAAATCCCCATTAGCTGGTCTGCCTATGTCTGAATAAAAGCACTTCAAGGTCAATAACCTGTTGCACTTCTGAATGTCCAAATAAGTTCCCAAATTATATACATTTGCAGTGGGGTGAACCTGAGCCCTTTATTTGAAAGAGAAAGTTTCACCTCTGATAAATGGAAGCCCGAAAGGTTAATCACATTTGAATCCCTTGCTAGTTGTTGTTGCTGCACTGGCTCTTGTAGAATCTCCTGTTCTGTTTCTTCTTCAGCTGTTGTTGCCATGGTCTGCTCTGTTCATTGAATCTTGCCCCTCTTATTCCCTTCTCTGCTGCATCTTGTATATCTACCTGATATGCGAACTGCACCAACCTCGGACTATGGCATGGGAGCTGCTGGTTAGTGGGACCTGGTAGGACTGACTGGTCAAAAAAAAAAAAAGGATGAATAAGAATCACTTTCCATGTCTGAAACTCTTGAATTACCAGACTGTCTGAGGAAGGGATGAGGTTCCCCTTGTTAATTTCATATTTGCTTTTCAGATTTCCAGGTGAACACACAACCATTGAGATAGTCTTGTTCCTCCCGAAGGAATTTTTTTGTATTTAAACTGTTGCTTGTTTTTTTGTTTAGTGTCAAATTTTTATAATGGTTTTAACCAATTTGGCTTTAAGAGCATTATATCCAGCTGCTCCAGCAAACTCAGCCAAAACATTTTCCTTGGCTTTAAGCTCCTCTGCAAATTCTGGCATGAACGTTTAGTGAGTCTGCAATGGAATGTTTTATCAAATAGAGGGAGGGCTTGTGGAGCTTTTCCTCAAAAAGGTAAAGAATTCAGCTCTTTCTCTGCCAATAATTTCAGTTTTCTTAGGGAATTATATGAACAGGTTAGCAGTACAGCTATGGGGGTTACATTTGCCCCAGCCATGCTAATGTCTCGGGGTCTATGTAGTACAACAGGTACTACACTGAAGTTAATGGTTTCACCACTAACTTCAGTATGGTGGTGCTATATTGATGATATCTTTTTTTTTTTAAACTGAACATTTTATTGAAAAGATACATAAAGATGACAACAGAGCAGAAACGAATTACAGCAGAAGGACAAATTAGTCCACCACACTGGGCTTGATCATGTCCTCAACATATTATAACATTACTATTCTTCTTTTTCACAATATATTTAAAGTTTAAAAGTCTAAAAAATAAATACGCCAGTGGGGAAGGATCAGGTCACAATACTACATGCCAATGCCATGATGACTGAATTGTAAAAGATGTATGTTCTTATTATACAGGACCTGATATTCATCACAGTCAACTGTAATAAAGTTAATAATTCTTGTGCTATCCTGGTTTTTGTTTCTTTTGTTTCCCCACTTCTATGGAAAATAACAACAATTATTATTATTCTGCTGTAAGAAAACAGTTGACAACAAGAAAAGAGGAAAGTCTGATACAAAACCTTATAAATTAACCCGCTGATGACCCCCATATTATATTCATAGGAAAGAGTAGGTGAAAGAATATGGAATATAGGGTGGAGAGAGTGAGAGAGAGAGATCACTCAGGAAACAATGCAGGGTTATTACTCGTTACTCATGGAGGCCTGGCTTAGGTGAGAGCATGACCCTCAATCCAAAAAAACAGGCTGGCCATATACAGTATCTCTCTTATGTCACAAAATCTGAGCAGTGCCCCAGCTGGTGTAATACCCACTTAATCTCAAAAAGTCAATATGTCCCTGAAATCTGGCAGAAAGCTTCTCCAAGTATACTTTGTGAGCAAGGCCACGCCTATAGTGAAGTTACAGTATCTTGAAGGTGTGATGGGAGTTGGTTAAGGGACTTAAGGTGTTTTTCTGGTTTCTTGAGGAGAGTAATGAAAACTTGCTGTTTGCTCTCACCTATGACAAACCCAGAATTTCATTCCTCAGTGTCGACATTATCAGGAATGAGGAGCAAGGAGTGAATATGTACCTGTTTCACAAGTCTACAGATTGCAACACCCTCCTTTTGGTTAGCTCCTGTCACCCCAGCCACACTTTCAAGAACATCCCCACTAGTCAGTATATGCAGTAACTGTAGTTCTGTACTAAGCTATGAGAAAAATGCAGCTGATTGGGAGGAGATATTTAACAGCAGGGGGTACAACAGAGGAGATGTGGTGAGGGCAAGGGAGAGAGACCGCAATACTGAAAAGGAATCTCCTTCAACCAAAAGTGCACTCTGAAGTACATGAGGGGGTACTAAATTTTGTCAGCACCTTTAATGCCCATGGAAAGTTATCAGACAAAATGGGAACATCTTACAAACTGAGGATAAATTGTTGCATTGGGTAAGATGTCCACCAAGGATGAAATACTCCAGGACCACAAATCTAGGTGATAGACATACACACAGCATACAGTCATACAAGCCACATACAGCGTGCCTACCATCGCCACCAAAGGAGTGGCACAAATGTGGTTGCTGCATGTGCTGTGGTGTCATTAAACAGGGCAATATCTTCCTCAACCCTCCAAATGTTAAGTTGATGTACATGCAAAAGCTTATTAACTTTGAAACCACATATGTGGTTTACCTCGCTAGCTTTGCTTGCGGAGCATTATATGTTAACTACGCAAAGAGAATGTTGAAGGACACAGTTGAAGACAACACAAGGGTGGTCAATAGTGGCAACAAGGATTACATACTTGCTTGCCACACTTTCAAAGCAGTGGATGCCACTGTCTACAGCCTGTCCTTTATGGGATTTGAGAAGGTGGTGCAAGGCAAAAGAGGCGTGTACTAGGAGTTCCTGTTGGTCAGAAGGAAACATTTTTACATTTTTAAACTTCAAGCTACAGTTATCCCTCATCTGAATAATAGGATTGAATTATTACCATTCCTGATATGATATTATCAGTGATTAAGCTGCATACCTTTAGTCAGCAACTCTAATGTATTAATAATATTTTATGTTTTATCTTTCAGAATCACCTGGATATATTTTCATCTATTGCTGACTATATGCTTTGAATGTGTTTGATTTTTCTGTATTCTCTTGTACTTACAATTTAATGCAGCCTATATTGCAGCAGTGCTGCATCTTTAAGTGGATGATATAAACGCAGGCATCCAGGTGGCACCCACCAGCACTTTGACAAACCGCTATGGAACGAAACATTAGTGTTTTGTTCCATCTATGATAGCTCAATAAACTCACTCAGCAGGTACATGTTTGTTGATGTCGTGTCCTTATGTGTGCAAGTTTTGTTGTTTTCTCCATTGTAGTGTTTTCCGTCAGCACCTTGAGTCTCAAGGCGGCAGCCCTTTTTTTCTTTTCACTGATATGATCAGTGGGGTCTAACAAGGGGAACGCTAATTGAATAAGCTAACATGCAAGTCAAAGCAGTCCACAGGACACTGAATTTCCAGTATATATTGTATGAATGTGGCGATATAATAAAACTTACATTTTCTAACTTTAAGCTGGGTGAGTCATTGGTCTCTAACAGTGCATGCACATGGTATCTTCTATATTAGTGCAGCCTGCTCATTGCGCTTCTCTTTTCTTGCTGCAGGTGTCACTGTGGAGGTCACACTGGATTGGTATCAAGTGTCACAGAAACATTTGAAATCTGATAATTATAAAACAACAGTTTAAAAATGTAACACATATTGCACATTAGTGAAACTGCCAATAATACTGTAGCATCCCTTGCTTCAGACTGTTCTATTGTTGGCTATGTTCATCTTACCAAGTTGACACCATCTCTTATGCAGGTGCTAAGTTCATTAAAGTCAGTCTCTTTGAGTTTTCACACTACCACAAACTTATTTTTTCTAATTAAAATGTTTTACTGCAATTCATTTTTGTATCTTATTAGACTGTCGTTTAAGAAACCATGCAATTGTTAGCCTTTAGAGTTAAGTATTTTTTACATTCTTAGCTTTTAGAGTTTTGTTCATGTCCAACTTTAAAAAAGCTGTGCGTCTTTTCAGCCACATTTCAAGTGGTCTGCACATGCACTAGATTTTGAATCTTTTAAACGTTGTAATTTGAAATAAATATTTTATTCTACAACTATGAAAATGCCCTATTCTGAGACAAGCACTAATGAACCTGCAAGTATCATAATTTAAATTGGTGCACTTTTCTTACTGTGCTTGGGCAAGTAAAGTCTTAATTTGGGATTTTTTATTTCACAGATTAATAATCAATTTTTCATGGAACCTGCCAAATGACTAGCCCCAAGGACAAAGAGATAACAGTCTATCAAAAATCTCTTTGGCACACATGCACATTAACTAAACCCCAACATACAGGTGATACTTCATGGGTATATCTATATATAAGCTGAAAAAACATTGTAAATGCTCCAGTTAGGGTCAAAGCACCAAAATTTGGGAAATGAGGCATTAAGGTTTCCAATCCTAACACCCCACCCTCCCAAACCAGGCAGGAGAGCAGATGTGGGGTGGGCCTTTGGCTTCTCTGGCCTAACACTCACCCCATTTAATTTCTAAATAAGATCAGATGAGTAGACTTTATGAGAATGGAGTGAGCGTTAGGCTTGAGAAGCTGGAGGCACATCCCGTACCTGTTCTCCTGCCTGGTTTGGGAGGGTGGGGTGTTAGGGTTGGAAATCCTAACACCTCATTTCCTAACTTTTGTCACTTTGACCCTAACTGGAGCATTAACAAAATTTTTTGCAACTTATTTCCTTGCTTTTTGAGATAGTATAATAGTATCCTTATTTTACTGCAGGAGTGCAATGTTCTTCAGACACTGCACTGTAGATGTGTGTGTGTGTATATATATATGTATGGATATATGTAACAGTGGAAGCACATGGAAGTCTGGGCCCTACACTTCCATTTATAGGACAACAGTGACCAAACTGTCAGCATTATGTCCTTACTACCCCACCTCATGTACCTAGTACAAAAAAGTTTCCATCCCCACCAAAATATAATTCTGCGCAACCGCAACGTCATTCCATGCCACAGCTGTGAAAACACATTTTGTGCAGGATTTGAAAAATTACAGCTGTGACATACATGAGAAGGGGTTAAAAGAAGGCTATGTGGAAAACCTGGGGTCAAAATATTTAACATTTCCAAAGTTAAGAGCGGCATAACGAAATTGCAATGAACAGTCATAACTTTGACATTTTTTCATATTTGGACCCCACATTTTCAACATAGTCTTCTTATGATCCCACCCCATAAACCCCATATGTGAAAATTTTCAAATCCATGCCAAAATGCCATTCCACACCACAGGTGCAAAAACCCTTTTTGGATGGGATGTGAAAATTGGCAGATGTACTGTTCATGAGGTGGTATGAAAAAATGGCAATGCTGAAAATTTGGAGTCCAAACATTGAAAGTTACCAAAGTTATGTGCGTGTGCAGAAAAAATTTCAATGAACGCTCATAACGCATCCATTTTTAGGAATTTTTTCACCAAATTTTCAACATGGCCTTTTTGTGACCTCACCTAATGAATACTGGTGTTGAAATTTCATTATTCAGTTCCAAAAGATGATTTTGTGCAGTAACCATGAAATCACCTTCTGGGCCCAATTAACGAAATGACACTGCCAGGGTTCATGAGGTGGAGTCCAAAAAAGGCCATGTTGAAAATCTGGTGAAAGAAATTTCCCAAAAATGGCAAAGTTATGAACATAAATTCAAAACACCTTTGAAATACAATACATTACACGGCACTTACCTTTAATCCTCAGTTCACGGTTCAGCTTTGAAGAGTGCAGACATGTCTCGTCCACAGGCGATGCCAGCCCATGACCTCCAATAGTATGTATAGGGTAGGGGGTGTGTGGGGAGCTGGGTGCTCAGTGGGAGGGTCAAGATGAGGGGAGAAGGTCAGCGGTGGCGAAGATGAGGGACGGTTTTCTTTTTTTCAGGTTAAAAAGCACACATATCGTGGCGCAGTTTTTTTTTTCAGGGAAGGACAAAATGAAATCAGGCAATATTTTGGGACACTGGGGGTGGGCTCCCCAGTGTCACATTTTGGTGGGAGGTGGGGGCAGGAGGGCTTGTAAATGCCGACATGGGGATTGGGCCCTCAATGTTAGCACTATAAATAAAACAACTGGCCACAGCATCCAACACTGGGGGCATTCAACCCGTGTTAGATTATATAAATAAGAAACACAAGAGTACAGTGATTGGAGGGTGGGGTGGGGTGGGGTAGTGCCATAGACACCAGGGACTAAAATAAAATTACAGGGATGGCAATCGGAGGTTGGGGGGTGCCACTAGACACCAGAGATACGAATTTCTTTAAATCCTTTTTCGCTAGTCAATTTCCATTTTCACGATGTCAGAAAAGGAATAGCGAAAAAGGAACCTAGCGAGTGGTGAAAAGAATTTAAATAGTTGTAAAAAATTGTTGAGAGGCCATGGGAGCTATGAAAAAATATACAGCAAAGTCCATCAGCTCCCGATGAGCAAGATACATGTTTGGATGTCTGTAGAAGACATCACTGGGCAGAGGTATGACAGTCTGTTGTGTGAAGAAAGAGAAAACAAGATGGCGGCTCGCGAAAAATGTTTTTTTCTATCAAAAAGGATTGGTCCCTCCCACAAAAGGATCCTTTTTTGTGAGGCCAAATCCTTTGTTGAACTTTTTACCTTTATCCTGGAAAGTGCTCTTCCCATAGGAAATAATGGGAACTCAAAACTGAATAACTTTGCAACAGATTAATATTCTTTCACCAGCCAGCTGAGTGGCGTGGAGGGCTAAGGCATCCATGCCTTACCTCCTGCCACGCTGGTGACCTGTATTCATGGTGTGAGCAAGCCGCCAGGGGTCAGCTGGGGAGAGAGAGGATTGAGAGCCTGAAGTACTGCTCTTCACTCCCTGAAAAGGAGGATTGGTGCTCCTGCTGAATGACTGCCCTGGGTGGAGGCCCGATGGCAGTGCTGGTCTGCAAGGTGGCATGAAAGGGAGGGTACTGCGGGACTTCTGCAGACAAGTGCATGCCTCCACATATGCACATCTGGCATAGGCACCCCATCAATGGGGAAGGGAGAAAATAGAGGAAAAAAACCATGACTGCGGATGATGATTGACCCTCTGCAGGCTCCACACCCGGTGGCTGGATAAGAACTCTGGGTAAGTCCTGGTGATACTGGGGTGATGGGGTTGCGGGGGGGTCAGTCAAAAGGGGCTCAGCCAGGGATGCAAATAGGTAAACACTTTTATGGGAAAAAAATATTATTTCATCAAACAAAGCATGAGACGTCTGTTATCCAAGTTCTTTCTACCATAAAAAAAAATCACACCAAAATTCCACACCATCTGGGCACAAGGCAATCAAGAAAAAAAACTGCAAAAAGTGGTGACTTTTAAGGTTTTTGCACTATCCATATCTCAGAATCCGCACATCCAACCAGAACGAACTTGCCATGTCAAGAGATCTACCCCCACAGGACAACGCATACCAAATTTTGTACAAATTTATTGATTGGTTGCAATGTTATTAAAGTGCAAAATTTGAGGTTTAACATTAAACAGGCTATTCAACTCTAACTATAGTGGCACGATAAGTTCTTTGCAAACAACTTAATTAATGCCCCATGTAAGATAACAATGCCACAAAAGTAGAGAAATGTGGCATTAGGGTTTCCAACCCTAACTCCCCACCTCCACCCCACCCCCAGGCAGCAAAAGGAAAAAACATTAGGGTTTGGGGTCTCCTGGGTCTTGTTAAATCAGTGGTGGGGTCTTTCTTGGGGTTGTCAACTCTAATGCTCACCCCCTCCCCAAGCCCACAGCCTCTACTCCAAAGTACAAGGTACAGCTCCAAGCCAGTAACTCATAGTGACACAGTCTTCAGAGGTAGAGAAGTATGTCTCACCACATGTTGACAACACAATTTGTTGTAGCTTTAATTCCTCAGTGTTCATAACTTATTTATTTAGTTTTGCCTATTTTTAGGCATGATCCAAGAGGTTACAGGACAGTAGACAATTGAGGTAGCAGAAAAAACATTACAGTGTACAGGAGAGATGTGGTACAAAACATGACAATATTGAACACAGTCAAACCCTATGAGTTAGAATCACACTGGTTAACAATCAAGAGAAAACCTAGCCATATACTGTACATTGTACAGCCTGTCAAAATAAAAAAATGTCAAGAGAAAAATTGAAGCAGATACAGTCAATTAAGCAAAGAAGGCAAATTGAACAAAAGATCATTGGGAGTCATGTGCAATGAGAAATATCTGTGACGCTTATGAATTTGAAGAGTGCTTTCTTGAAACTGTAGTGGGACTGGGAGGCTCAGAGGTGAGGTGGTAGGGCATTTCAAGCTCTAGGGCCAAAAATGGTGAATGCCTGCTTACCCATTTTAGAGGCGCATCTAAGCACAGCCAGAAGTGACCGGTTGCTGGATGGCAAAGGGTAAGACTGGTCCTGGGGAGTCATCATGGCTGCAAGAGCAGCAGGGTTGGAAGATCTGATAATGTCATCAATCATACAACCAAGAGCAAATAGGCAATGAGAGGAAGTGGATAACCAACGTAGTTTAGAGTATAGTGTACAGTGTACAGTAGTGTGTTTACCTAGAAGTGGAAAAGGCAAATTGGCAGATGTTATTATAGGAGGCATTCCATTTGTCTAGATTGGAAGCACTGGTTAGACAGAAGGAGAAAAGACCATTTGTAAGGCTGGGTAACAGGATTCCTTGGGCAACTGCAGTCTGGCAGTAGGAGAGGGAGAGAGAGACAGTGTATTTTATTCTATAGGCCAGCCCTAGCTTAGTATTCACTGACTAACAGCTGTTCGAGACATGCAGTGCAAAATCTAGGGCAGGATCCAGGGTAAGACCTAGATATTTGGAAGAGTTAGCAATAGAGAAAAAGGAGCCATCTGAGCAGCGAATGGCTAAACCATTGCGACAAGTCTTTAGTTTAGGTAGGGACCCAAAGATTATGGTCTGGGTCTTGCTAGAGTTTAGAACAAGGTGATTGTTTTGTATGCCAGGTCTGAATTCTTCCAAAATCAGTATTCAGCTTAGAGTTGATCTCAGTTACACTTTTGGGAGCTGGTGTAGAGTACCGTGTCATTGGCATATAGAGGGATGCTACAGAAGGATGGAACTCTGTGGGAATCATTAATGAAGAAGGAAAAAAGTAGCGAATTCAGAATGGAGCCTTGAGGTACACCTATACTGATTGTGGTTTTGGCAGATTTAGCCTGATTAAATTTAACAAAGTGTTGCCTATTACTTAGATAGCTAGAGAACCATCTGATGGCAGGGGTGGGAAATACCTAGTGATGATAGTTTAGATTCAAACAGGATGTGGTTTACAAGATCAAAAGCCTTTGTGAGTTTGATAAAGCTAGAACCACTATACATTCCCTTTTCCATGCCCAGCTTAATATCATTGGTGAATTGGGTGAGCGCTGTGGAGGAATTATGAGCCTGCCTGAACCCATATTGGGCAGAGGACAGGTTATATTTGTTGAAGTGATCTGTGACCTGGAGGGCCACAATCTTTTCTAGCAGTTTACTGAATACTGGCAGGATTGCTATTGGTCAGTAATTTTCAAGGCTCCTAGGATCACCTTTTTTATTTGCTGGTACTATTGTGGCCACTTTCCTGCTCTTAGGGACATTGCTTGAGGACAATAATGTATTGTATAATCTGGTAAGTATGGAGGCAAAGAGTGGGGTAGCAATCTTAAGTAGTTTAGGCTCCAACCCATAGGAGCCAATGCTCCCGCAGGTAGAGATAATGTTTAGGAGACATGGTACTTCAGCTCGAGTAACAGTGTGGAGGTAGAAAGACGATGAGGAAGGGTGGGCATGTTGGAGGAGAATTCTCAATAACAGCATGACATTTGATTTCCAAAATTGGGTAGGTTAGAGAAATGGCTGCAAAAGCCATTGACAATGGTGTCCAATCCATGTTATAACAATTTACGCCATTTATCGTCATATCAGACAGTGTTTATTTTTTATCTTTACCAGTTCCCATGAGACACTTGATGCAGTTCCTGAAGCTTCTGGAGTCTCTAGCAAAGGCCTGCAATAGTTCCTTAAAGAAGGTGCCTTTATTCAAACTTGTTTCCATATGCATCCTGGGGGAAGGGAAAGAGAGGAGAAGAGAACATACACAATGTATAAAACAATGCAATAAATTGTAAATAATAAATCAAATTATGAAATCTAAGGACACTTAGGAATAAACTGTCAAACAGTAAGATTCCAAAAAGTAAATTGTAGAATTTCAGTTCTACTAAGAAAGGACGCAGATAAAAGAACCAGCAACATTAATGAATTTTAAAGAAGGCAATCAAATATAAAAATTGGGTTTTCAACTAAACATAATATGATGCAAAAAGGGTTGACAGTGTCCCTTTAATGTACCATATAATGCAGTGCTGCTGAACCTTTAAGCAGATGATGTAAGTGTAGGCATCTCAGTGGCACTCACCAGCACTTTGCCAAAGTGCTACTGAGCAAAACTTTAGTGTTTCGTTCCCACCTGTGGTGGCACAATAAACTCACCCAGAAGACATCTGTTTGTTGTTGTTGCATTTTGTGTGCGTGTTTTTTTACACTTTATTCTTATTTTGTTACATAGTAATAAACAGAACTTGAGAAATAATTCTCAAATACATGTTCAGATGAACTAGTCCATTTCATCGGGTAAGAGAAACTTATTTGAACTAAACATTAATTACTATTAAATCCATAGTTAAGGTGTCCTGTTAATATCTACATATACAGGCTTAATATAAAAAGAACATAAATCTTAAATCATTTTATTTCCTTATAAAAAAAAACGAATGAATGAGAAGATTTATGTCCTTAAGACACTATTTCATTTCTTCCTCTTCAAGTATCCCAACCAGCCTGAGAAGTATCCGCATACATATTTCACATACTGTCATCTGTCCATTCACATTTCTCTGTGATCATAGACACCTCCTTCTCTGAGTATGTCGGAGAGACAGAACTAGAACTTTCATCATACTGAGCTCATGGAAATGAGGTTAGCTGATCTAATTTGAAAAATATATATGCTTTATTTTTTATGAACAATCTTAACTTTTGTGGGTGGTAATAAATACAACTGAGCCCCTGGCTCCAGAATCTCTTGACAGTATGCAAGGAATCATCTTCTTCTTTGTTGGGTAGAATACAAATAGTTGGGATAAATTCCAAACTTGTGTCCCTTGTAAATCAATGGAGATTTGATCCAAGCCAGTCTTAGAATTATGTCCCTGCCAAATTCGAAAGCAAAAGATGACATAATAGTAATCTTTGGATTTTGTTGCAGGTGTAGGTTGTAGGATCACTCTCATCTACCATCCGCCCTGGGATGAGAAGCGGTTCCTTCAGGAAGTAGTGGACTTCATGGTCGACATGGCATTTGAGTCATCCAGGTTGATGGTCCTGGATGATTTTAATGCCTGGGTCAACGATGAACTCTCGCAATTTGGACAGAACTTCCTCCAGCTGATGACAACACTGGGCTTTACATAGGCGGTTGCCTCTGCTACCCATAAGTTCAGTCACTACCTTGACTTGGTCTTCCTCCTGGGGATCGAAACTTCCGACTTGGTGGTGGAACTGGTTGAATGGTCAGATCATCACACTGTGGGGTTCAGTTTTTATGCCTCTCCGCATAGGCCTTTCCCTGTGGAGATGGTCAGATACCGCCCTTTATGGAATGTGAATCCTGATGGTCTATCAGTGATGTTGAACCTATCAGGAATTCTGGAGGCAGAGAGCCTGGTTCAGGCCTATAATAAGGCCATTACTGTGGCCCTGGACTCCATCACTCCCATTCACGTTCATCCTCTCTCCCTCTGCCCTCAGTCCTCATGGTTTGATGGGACCTTGAAGGAGCTGCACTGACTTGGACAAAGGTTACAGCGTTGCTGGCGGAAATCCACCCTGGAGGCTGACCGCCTTAGATTGATGTAACATTATCAAATCTATCAATCAGAAATCTCCCGTAAGAAGGCAGAGTTACTGTCTGGAGAGACTGCTGCTGCTCAGAATCCATTGGCTCAGCTTTTTTGAACTGTGGACAGGTTGTTCAACCCAACCTGTATTCAGGTTCAAAGAGCTTTTTCATAGATTGAGTGTGATGAGCTTGCTCGGTTCTTTGCAGATAAGGTGACCAGCATCAGGGTGGCGATCCAACCAGCATACTCTATGGGAGCTGATAATGGTCGGTGTATGGTTGCTCCTCCTCGGTTTGCCTGGAGTTCCTTCGACCAGCTGGAAATCATGAATGTTGTGCCGATTGCCTGGGATATGCACCCAATGTGCTGTAGTTTGGATCTGGGTCCGACTTCCCAGATTATGGGTTTCTGTGATATCGTTGGCCTGGTCCTCACAAGGATAGTTTGGTGCTCCTTAGAGTCCAGTGAGTTTTCTAGCTTCCTGAAGGAGGCGGTGGTGACACCTCTCCTGAAGAAAGCTGCTCTGGACCCAAGCTGCCTTGCAAACTACAGACCGCTCTCTAACTTTCTCTTTGTTGGGAAGGTAATTGAAAAAGATGTGGCGCTGCCACTGGAGAACCATTTGACCATCCATGACATCTACAAACCTCTCCAGTCTGGTTTTCATAAGAAGCATAGTACCAAAACCACTCTGGTTCAGGTACTCAATGATCTTCTGATGGCGAGAGATCAGAAGCGCTGTTCCACCTTTGTACGCCTTGATCTCTCTTCAGCTTTTGACACCGTGGACCATGGGGTACTTCTCGAGCATCTGAGGTTCATCTGTGGCCTGTCTGGTACAGTTCTCAGATGGTTTAAGTCCTACCCCACTGGCAGAACTCAGAGGGTGGTCTTGGGGATTTTTTCCTCTGAGCCATTCTCTCTGCCATGTGTGGTCCCTCAGCGCCCGGTGTTGTCCCCCATGCTGTTTGTGGTGTATATGCTGCTCCTCAGAGACATTGTATGATGGTATGGACTGAGGTTTCACTGCTATGCTAATGATAACCAGCTCTACCTGTCTTTCGCACCCGACCAGGATAGTGCATGCTTGGTATTTAACAACTGCCTCACCAAAGTCCAGAATTGGATGAGCTCCAGCTGGTTGAAGTTGAATTCTGGTAAGACTGAGGTAAGGGTGGTGGATCCCAGTCACCGGACAAAGGGAATGGGGGCTGTTCAACCCACCAGACTTTCTCTGGGGAGTATCCAGCTTCTTTCCTCTGAATGGGTGAAAAACCTGGGGGTGATTCTTAGTGATGGGCTGACTCTGTGTTTACAGGTGTCAGCTGTCGTCAAGTCCTCTTTTTACCATCTGAGGAACATCGCCAGGGTTAAGCACCTTGTTCCATCTAGCAACCTTCCAACGTTGATCCATGCCTTCGTGACCTCATGCCTTGACTACTGCAACTCCCTTTATCTAGGGCTTCCAGGGGTTGATATTTGCCACTTGCAGCTAGTGCAGAACACTGCAGCCCGGTTGTTGATGGGGACCCCATATACGAGTCACATCACACCGGTGCTGCGTGAACTGCACTGGCTGCCTATTTAGTGGTGGATCACCTTCAAGGTCGGGCTTCTGACCTACAAGGTCCTACACTGACTGGGCCCAGACTATCTGAAAGAGCTCCTGGTTCCTTAATCCCCCGGACGACCGCTCCGCTCAGCTGATGAGGGGTTGCTAGAGATTCCCAGGGTGAGCCTTAAGTCATCTGGGGCCCATGCATTTATGTATGTGGCCCTAGCCCAGTGGAATTCTCTACCCCATCAGATCTGAGTAGACAGCTGTGGAGGGATTTAAGAAGGCCCTGAAAATGCACGTTGCATAAAGCATACTCAGACTAACCTTTCTATTTTATCTATGTTGTTACTCTGATTATTGGGTATTTTATTGTTTTATCTGTTTTATTGTCCAGTGCCTTGACATTTGAAAGGTGCTTTATAAATAAAAATTATTATTATTATTATATTGTTCAGTGCCAGCTGCTTTGCTCAATTCTGGGAACATTAACGCTTTCTTTTGCACCTGAAATGCTTTTATCAAAAGCAGAGAATTATCTTCTGGAAGATCAAAAACTGATTGTAACACATCTTTAGTCAAATCCCGAACTTTTTCAAATTCTGTATCCAGAGACAATGGTAAGCCCACAACACGAAGATTTTTATACCCGAGTTGATTTTCCAAATTCTCTATTTTCCCGATTTATGTTATAATTATCTTTTATTAAGTTGTGCCCCGTTGTTTCAACTGCTTGCACCTTGTTAAGGATGCCACTGATTACTCCAGTGTTCTTTCTGAGTTGCGATTCAATCATCTCAACTTTTTCTCTATTGTTTTTTAGGTCTTGCTGCAGGAAATACACCTTGGCGTTTATGGCATCAAAACGCCCATAACATTTCTCAAACACGGCAAAAATTTTATTAATTGATTCTCTGAGAGTGTCAATAGTGTGCTTAGTATGTTCTCTATCAACGGCTTGCACCTTATTTGAGACGGGTTGCAGTGATGCTTCAGAGACCACCAAAGACTCTTTCATGGAGGTTTTGAGCTCTGATTCAGCTATCCCTGCTGCTACCTCAGGCACAGAGGGGGCTTGAAGGGCAATCACCTGGCCAGGTGAGCCCAGTGGTTTTCCAGAACTCGCAGGGACTAGGGTGCCCGTAGCTAGCCTGAAAGCTTTATCGATGGGTCTTATGCGAGGTGTGGTAAAACTTTCCTCTGAAGGCGTAGATGAAGCAGCTTTTCTTTTATCCATCATTTCATTCAAAGAAAACATTGCTTTAAGGTAGGAAACAACTCTTTTACCAAATTCTCTCCCCTGCCGCAAGCAAAGCAGGACTACACCTTAGCGGCCATCTTTTCTCTCTCCCCCCCTTGTGCATGGTTTTGTTATTTTCTCTGACCATAGAAGTGTCAGTGCCTCAGCAGCTAGTACGTTCACCTCTTAGCCCAGAAGACTGAAAGGTCTTGAGTTTGAGTCTCACACCAGGTACTTTAGGTAGTACCTATAACTGACACAGCAGTGGGGTATGGGGTGTGCTGCACTGTTGAGGAGTGATCCTTCAGAGGAGACATTAAACTAAGGTCACTTCTGCTCATCTCTGGTCACTGTCCAGATTGAACCTGGATGGTATTTGAAGATGAATAGGGAAGTTTTCATGGTGCCATGGCCAATGTTTCCCTGTCAATAAAACAGGTCCATGCAACCTACCCCCTAGGACACACCTGGAAACAAGCTATCATAGCTTAGTATGCCTTTCCTTGTCAAAAATTAGAAATGAGAGGGTGCGCTATTGAGCAGCTAGGAAAGCAGATGCAAAATTCCCTGAGCTTCATGTCTCCTGCTGAAAATTATGTGATTAAATTGCTGTTTCTGGGCGTTATTTTTGTTTTAAACATCCCAGTATGTTTACGGAGATGCCATGCAGGAGTATTTATTAAACTCTAGAGCCACACCACCACAGAGAGCCACAAAAGACATCAAGAAGGCATCAAGCAGTCAGCAGCCAGAAGGCCCTGAAATGGTCACACTTTCAGCTATGGAGGTGGCCATCTTAGGCCACACAGTTACTGACCAGGTTCTGAAAGCTCTTACCTTAAAGTGTAACCTACCCTTACGTGGAAGCTGGTCGAGCTCACTGCACAAGCCACTGGTCAAGCTAAGTGACTCGGGGAGAAAGAACAGCGGACCTTGCAACTTGAGGATTCACATGTGGGTCTGCCTGAGACAGTGATGCACCTTGAACGGGAGCTCCTCACACTGACTAAACAGCTGGAATACCAGGAGAACTACAACAGAAGAATGAATCTACAGATCTGCGGCCTGCCAAAGGGAAAAGAAGGGGACAGTGTTCTGAAATTCTGCTCCAGGACCCTCCCAAGACTCCTCGGCATGCAACTGAAAGGGAAATGTCACAAGACTGAGGGAGCCCAGCAGGCACTTGCTCTTTGCCCATTGGCTCAGCCCATGCTCCAGATTATTTTCCTGCTCCATAATTTTGGCAACAGACAGGTGATCTTGGCAGCTTATCAGGCCAAGAAGAAACTGATGTATGAGGGGGTCACCTCTATATTTATCAGGACTCCTTCCTTAAACTTCAAAAGAAGAGGCAAGCTTTTGCCCTGATCCTGGATGCCCTGTGTGAGAGACAGCTGAACTTTGTTTTTGTTTACCCAGTGGTGGTTTGGGTGAAGCTGGAGTGGGTGACTCCTTCCAGAAACCAGAGAAGGCAGAGAAGGACCAAAATTTTATTGCTGACTGGAACCAGAAGCATGGAAGCCACTGAGGGAAGTGGACTGACTGACTTTGAATCGTGGAGATGGCTTTGTCCTCACATCCAGTCTGTGGACTTAAGGGGCCCAAACCGACTTCTCAACCTTTGCTGATACCTTATCTGCCGACACTGTCTATGATACTGCTAGCCAACCCTGAATATTGTGATGAAATACAGGGGATGCTTGGACTCCTGTGGGGGTTTACTTTCCCTCTGCATATACTGCTGGTAATAATTACTGATACCTGATTCATGAGAGTAGCGCTGCTAAAATGGGAGTCAAGACACTGATCAAGCTGGGCACCAAGGTATGTTAGTTTGGACAGAAGATGGCAGTGGCCATGTGGGGACTCAGCTTGGTGGTGGTGGAGTTGCCATGCAAGACCTCTTCCCGTCTATGGTGGCTACACCTCTCTAAGCATCTCAGGTAACTGCTATACTTGGATTCTTTTAATATTGTGGTTGGTTTATGCAGAGGGACTTCCCTTCCCTACTAGTGACACTGACCGTAATGTGTTTTTGTGGCCATTATGGTGGGTTGGGATTAGGGGTGAGAGCACAGGAACCAGACTCTGGCTTGGGGGAGACAAAAACATTTTCCTGTTGGCCGCAGAAAGTCTCTGCATGGATCTGGGTTGGGGGGCAGTTGATTACATGTGGTGGACTGCCCCAGTCTGTCAGAGATGAGGTTTTATATGGTGGAGCCTGGAAGGGGGGGGTTGGTCCCATGGACTGTGTCCTGTGAGTTAGTTTGGTGCATTTCCAGATCTGAATCCTGCCCCTGAGGGCACTATGTGCATTATCTTGGAGGTGCGACTCTGGCACCAGTGGCAAAAAGAGGGGGGGGGGGTTATGTAAGGCTCAGATGAATGTCCTCCACTTCTAGAGCTGAGAAGTTGCAGGACTGTGGCCTGGAAGAAGGGATGACATAAGCCCTACACAGACTTCTGGATCCATGCTGTTCATTGGGGGGGTCCCTGAGGATTGACGACTAGCAGTACAGTTGGGTGGGTTCAGACTACATCTGACCCATGGTGGTAGGGAGTTGGGAAATCAGGGTGGGGATCATTTGGGAGGCATGTTACACCAGGGCTTGGGGCTGAGGGGGGCTATGGCTATGAGAGTATGCCAAGAGAGGAAGGGGAGGAGGCTCTCGAGGCTAGTAGGCGCCTGAACAGAGCACAAAGAATGTCATGTCTAAGCTGCTTGGATTGGGGCAAGCTTATAGTATTTGGTCATCACACTTAGATTCTAGAGGGCCATCTTGGATGGCTTTAGGGATATACTGTATGGAATTCAGGTGGGAGCGACAGATGCTATCATAGCATGGAGTGGGCAGAGGCAGGGGGAGTTGGTGTAGTACAGGGAGTGGGACACTAATTGCTGCTGTGAGGTGGAAATACTTTGATGACTGTGCACCATGTTTGGTATTTTCAGTGTTCATAATGAGTTGGGGGTAGGTTTCTACTTTGCAAGTGTTTCTCTGTTCTACTGTTATGGTGTTTCTGTTATAAATTTATTATAATTGTATTTGTTGCTATCTATTTCAATGACACTTACTAGACAACTATGGTACTGTACAATGTAAAGGGATGGGGGTTGAATTCCTAAATAGGAATGCTTAACTCATCGAGGCTCTGGGTTTGTGTCAGGTTGGGGGATACCCACTCCCAGAGTCCTTTAGTGAGGAGACTTTGTGATAATGGATAAGCTATCCATCTGTACCTAGAATGTCCAAGGGATTACTTCCCCTAGCAAGAGGAAAAAAGTCTATATGGTACTGAAGAGGCAGGGGGTGAGAGTGGCCATGCTCTTGAGACTCCTCTCACCTTGGCTGAGCATGCTAAATTGGTCAGAGAGTGGGTGGGACAATGCTATGCAGCATCTTTCAACGGGCACAGACATGGGGGTGGCCATCCTTTTACATAAAGGCCTCTCATTTGTCCAGGAGTGGTTAGTGGTGGACCAAACTAACGGAAGCTGTGTTTTTGTATATTTGTATATGGGAGGTTGCAGGGGGAGACGCTCACTTTTGGTAACATATACTCCCATGCAGAAAGGGACCCTGTATTTTATGATCAACTATTAGCCCTCCTGCAGAGAGGACAGTTTCCGGATCTGATCCTCATGGGGGACTTCAATTGTGTTGTTTTTTTTTTAATTCAAAAATGATTTTATTAAAAATAAAACATATAACAAACATTTGTAATACAAACATACATTTTATTCCAATAGACCTTTACATTACAGTGATTTGTATCTTCATACTTTCAGTGCAGTTTGTACAAGAAAGATGGTTATTATGGTCAGACATGTACATGTGACAATTTATTTCTGCTTTGCCCTCCCTTTACCTAGCAACCTCCTTTAGGTTTCTTATGCACCAGTTACTGCTTTTAAGTAATGTGTTGTACTCCTAGGGCAGAGGAGCATGAAAAACAAAACAAGAATGGACAAATATCAAAAAGGAAAAGGAAGACGTAAAGAGACTGGTAGTTACCTGCGGAGTCACTTCTTATAGGGTCTCCACTTACCTTACAGAGGCTGGTCTTTCCCTTCTGAGGTGTAGTTCCACGGCTTTGTGTTTTGGCTGGATTTGCCCTATGAAAGGATTCATGACCATAAATTAGTGCATGCCTTGTGCACTTTCCACCCCCCCCCTCCTTTGTCTGACTCCACTCACTTTCCCCGTCAGATTTCTATACCACATTGCTTGGAATACTCACTTTCTTATACTCTAAATTATAGTTGTATTCATGAGTTATAACAAGAAAAATGTATTGTTAACAAACTTGGCTGTGCTTGCACCTCCCCTAGCCCCCCCAAAACTCAGAACTCTTTGACATATGACCTAACCATTCTCCCATCAACATAGAGCGGAGGGGCTCCTCCTACCATTTGAATGCTTTTCTTAGGCTACATACATTCTCGAAGTCTCCCTAAACTTCTCCCCGGTTAGTCTCAGTTTTAGTTATTTGTTCCATCTGATAGATTTGGGATACTTTTTCTTCTCTCCACTCTATCTCTCCTGGGGCCTCTGTATCCAGCCAGTGTGCTGTTATAGTTTTCAGAGCTGCCATAACCATACATAAAAATACTCCTGCTCTTGCTGGTTGGTGGTTATTCCTGGGACCCTCACCCCCAGTATATAATACACATAGTCATCTGGCATCGGGACCCCCAGACCATTGCAAGCTCCTGCCTAATTTGTGCCCAATACTCTGTCAGTTTGGGACACGTTCAAAATATCTGCAGGTGTTTCCCCCTTTCCCCACAGCCTCTCCAGCATCTGTCATTGAGTGTGGTCCCTAAGTGCTTTGTGACAGTGGGGACGTAAAAAAAATGGTTTATAATTTTCCACTGGAATTCTCTCCAGTTTGGAGGTGCTGATACCTTCCAGCCCTGCAAACAATTCCTCCATTGTCTATCTGATATGGGTTCCCCTGCTTCCTCCTGCCACCTGTTCCTCAACCCCTGGAGGTGAAATCCCTTCTTCTTCAATAGTAACTGGTACATCATGGAAATACATCTGGATCTATCTGTGAGAACTGTGGACCAATATTAGAATTCTTCCCATTTTGTCATTTCTCCTTTGATAAACTTTAACCTGTCCACTTCCTGCAGGCAGCTCCATACCTGAGGAAACCTGTAGAAGTCACCCTTATTTAATGAAAATTTGGCTTGGAGCCTCTGAAATGTGACACATTGGTTCCCCGCAACTGTGTATATCTAGTTAGGACCTTTCTGTTTCATCCCCTAAAGCCCCCAACTGTGTATCCTGGTTGAAAACCTTGGTCTCCTATGATCAAAGTAAGAGGCCACAATTCATTTGGTATATGTGTGTGGGTTCGTATCCTTTATAAGATATTGAGGGAGTGCTTAATCCATCTGTGTTTAACACCTGTTTACTGCAATTGACTGGGATTTTCATAGTGGGGAGTACATGCAGTAGGACTGGATATATTTCTGCCCTCTCTATTGAATACCAACCTGAGCCTATCCCCTGCGTAGCCCATGTAATCACAGGGAGGCCATGAGCTGCCAAATAGTATGTACAAAATTCAGGGAGGCCCAGTACACCCTTTGTCCCTTGGCACTGTAAACCTCCATGATGAATCTTTGCAGACTTCTGTCCAACTTCTTCCAGAACTTCAGGGGTATCCCAACAGGTAGTGTCTGAAAGAAAAAGAGGTATCTAGAGAGGACATTCATTTTCAATACACCAATCCTACCCACCAGGAAGAAAGGAAGAAGGGTCCAGCATTTAAAATCTGAGGTGATTTTCTCCAGCAGTTTTTCATAGTTTAATTTCAATATTTCATTAACTTTGGGGGTTAACCGTACCCTGAGATATCGGATTATATTGTGTTTAGCCCAAGCAAAGGGAAATATCCTCTTACTTTCTTCTGAGAGATGCCCGCTAGTAAGTATTGTTTCCAACTTATCACAGTTTACTTTGTATCCTGATATCCCTCCATATTGCTATAAAATCTCCTGTAATACTGGTACACTGGTGTCTGGTTGTCTGATGAAAATTAGGGGATCATCTGCATACAGGGACATTTTTTGTTCATCTCCCCCTACTACTATCCCCCTATCTTTATCTGTCTGTCTAATTTTAATCACCAGGGGTTCTATGAAGAGTGCAAACAGCAGGGGGGGAAGGAGGTAACCCTGTCATGTCCCCCTGGCTACAGGCAACCTGGCTGAGTTTAAACCATTTACCTTTACCACTACTTCAAGTTTGGTGTACAGAGCACTTATACATGCCTGAAACCCTGGGCCGCAATTAATTGCCTGTTGAACTCCTTTAAGGTAACCCCACCTCACCCTGTCAAATGCCTTTTCGGCATCCAATGAGAGGGCTAATTGTATCTGTTTGGTCTCCTGGGAGGAGAATATGTTAAGGGCCCAACCTATATTGTTCTGCAGAACCCTCTCTCTTATAAACCCCATTTGGTCAGCATGCACTAAGCTGCTTATTATTCCATGTAGCCTGTCTGCAATTATAGATGTGATTATTTTCATATCTAATGGCAGTAAAGAGACTGGTTCTTTAGAAGTTACAAACTAGTGGATCTTTCCCCTGCTTGGGTATGACTGTAATTTGAGCTCGCCTCCATGACACAGAAGCTGGTTCTCCTTCTAATATATTGTTAAATGACGCTTGCAATGGGGGCAGAATAACCTCTCCTATTTGTTTATAAAATTCTGCAGGGGGGCCGTCCGTCCCTGTGGCTTCACCACTTTTAAGCTTTTGTATCACCCCCCCTAATTTCTGCTTGTGCGATAGGTACCACAAGCTCCTCCTTATCCTCCATTCTGAGCTGCTGAAGTTCTACCGATGAGAGGAAATCTGCTAGGGTTCTATCATCCCCCTCTCTCCAGGAGTCTTCATACAGGTCTTGATAGAACTGAGCGAACGTTTTGGTAATGAACACCAGGTTGGTATGTAAGGTATTTCCCTACCCCTGTCCTCTAATCAAAATCCAAAATGGAGAAGCTGCAATCAGCACAACTCGAGCCGGTTCTCACTGCAAAGGATTTATTTTGCTGTGTAGCAAAAGGAAAGTCTGCAGCAAACAGTGCTCCTTCCTGACCATCCTGTGCTTCGACTCCTTGTAAGTCTTCCTCAGGGGTGTTGTCAGGTAAATGGAGACATGACTTAAATTAAGTGTGCTCATTAATATTCATGAGTGCAATGTTACAAGCTTAACAATTTTTAGTACAGCAGAATTGATACTTTTCATGCTAAACGTTCATTATTCCATTTGTACAAACTTTGTAACGACAAAAAAAGGAAGCTTAATTATAAAACAAAATCTATTTACATTTCAAAACGCTTGTTTTAGCGCAATACTTTTCAAACTTTTCAAATAGTAAATAATAATTTTAAAGCATTCTCAAATTATCAAAATTATGATCACTGAATAGAAATAGCAGCTCAATGCAAGTGCCAAACTATTTATTTTATAGGGAAGAAAAAGATAGAAAAGTAGAGCTTGAGGAATTCCAAAGTCCCTGGATCCCTAATGCTGTGGCAAGGCAAGCAAAGTATTGTATTGCATGGCAACCTGAAATGCATTCAGTCTTAATAGTATTGATAAATATCAAATACCAGACAAGGGGAAAATTCCAGAGACAAGAGGGTTCCCAGCATATGAGACAGTAATAGGCCTAAAGAAAGAGAACACGAATAAACAGAGCATTAATATTTACAAACACCATGATCAATAATCTATTTTGTATGTTTAAGAAAAGGTTTTACATCCCATCTGTCATTTAATCCATGTGGTTTTACACAATCCAATTTATAGATCCACATACTTTCTTTTTCTACAGCAGTAAGCAGTTGGGTCTGTCTCTTCCATTTTTTAAGGGGGTCCTCATTCAATTCCTGTGAATCTAATGTCTTCTGGTTTAAACTGATGATGTAAACTAAAGTGCATTCCCACCGGTGTGAACTGTCTGTTACTGATGATAGAGTGTATATGCTCTTGTATCTGTTGTTTCCACAGATGTACAGTTTTACCCACATACAGCAAATTGCAACTACACCACAAAGCATAGAATACATACCTTGTGACACAGCTGTCTGATTTCTAGTTTTGTATTCAGACAGTTTGGATGTTGAAAGATCTTGCCTGGGACCCCATGTTTATAAATACTGCATCTAGCACATTTAAAGAACTAATTGGTTCTGCGCGGGGTAGCCATGTAGTTTTTGTTTCACTAATAGGTGCAGGAAGTGGTTCCACATCATATGAGTGAACGCACAATAGCGATCAACATATGAGTGGGTGCACATAACCGAAAAACCACATCAGGGATGTACACAATAGCAGGACCACTAACAGCGATGGCCCGGGGCACAACATAAAAAGCACAGTGACACTATGTTTAATGCGGGGAGCTATGCCCCCCATGCCCCCACCCACCCTAATTATTATAACTAACTCCGAGGGGGAGCCTGACACTGGGGTAAAAAAAATGTAAGTGCGCATTCACACAAATCAGTAAAATACAGAGCTCCTGCCCAGGTGTGAACCTGAATCCTTCACCACTGGAGGTATATGCTGCCTCCACTAGACAACACTGTCAGCTCAGAATGACCAACCGAAACCACATCCCACATCATCCGTATCATAGATCCCTCCCACCGTCGCTCTCTCTACACTGTCGCTATTCTTGTTCCTTCTTCCCTCACTATATCCACATTCACTGCCATATCCTACTTGCTCTATTGCAAGGCACTCAGATGTTGTTGCTAAAATGTACTTGCTCAAGTGGAGTCGCCCATATCACTGGATGCTGCAGGAAGTCTACTGTGACCTAGTTTGTCTCTGAAATTCTGGGCTCTACTGAAGGAAACCCAAGGGCGTGCACCCACTGCCTGACTAACCATTACATCACTTAATAATATCAGCCAGTTTTGATTAATTATATTCCCAATCCTAACATCTTTGTGATTGAATGCATGAAAAATGTGCATGGTTGTGAGTAGGATGTTGTAGGTCTATTCTGTCTAACATGAAAGCTTTAGCTTTTTGTTCTTGTAACAAATCCAGGTTATATCCCCTATCTTTAAAGTGCCCCGTTAATTATTCAGCTGTTGTTCAAGCAGAAGGTCAGAACTACAATTGCTCCTAATTCTTATCAGTTGGCTGTATGGTATAGAGTCCTTAAGATATTGGGGATGTGCACTTTCAGCATGTAGAACTGAGTTTCTTGCAAAGGGTTTTCTGTAACATTGTGTATCAGTAACTTTGTTTAAATCATTAACAGTAAGTGTTAAGTCTGAGAAATTCAGTGTCGTGCAGTTTGTTTCAAAAGTGAATTTGAGGTTGAGGTTATTTTCATTCAACCATCTGATGAAATCTGGCACTGCCATGGTGTCTCCCTGCCATATGCAGAGCACATCATCAATAAAGCAAAACCAATATCTGATGTGCACTCTGTACAGATTCGAATCATTGAACACTAATGTCCTTTCCCAGTGTCTGACAAACAAGTTTGCATAACATGGTGCCATGACTGCACCCATGGCAGTGCCATATTTCTGCAAGAAAAACTGATCGTCAAATCTGAAATAATTATGACTTAAAATTAATTATAGTGCAGTCACAATAAATTCACTGGGTAGTTTCGCAGTTAGTGACAATTCATCTAGAAAGTACTGCACAGCTGATATCCCTTGATTGTGCTGGATGGAGGTGTATAAAGATTCTACATCTATTCCTACCCAGCACATATCATCTTCCCATATAAGATCCTGTATTTTTTCAATAGATCTTTAGTGTCTTTGATATATGAATCCAAATTTAAAACACTATGTTGAAGAAAAAAAAAATTTCCTACATTCTGTGTCAAACCACCTGTGCCCGATATAATCATTCTCCCTGGTGGATTATTCCTATCTTTGTGTACCTTGGGGAGGATGTAGAAACCTGGTATGATAGGGTATTCACGCCACATATATTGAAATTCATTCTCTGTGATGTCCCCTCTTTGAAATGCATAGGATAGTAAGCTATGCAACTCCTGTCTGAACACCATGGTGAGGTCAAAACTTAGTTTACCATAATTCAGTTCATTATCAAGAAGGAAAACTACTATACTTCTGTAATGGTCCCTGTTTGAAAAAATGTATGATACTAGCTATCACATGCCCAGGATAGGTAACCAAGCATGCCCATACCTTGCTTACACTGATGACATCATGTTGATGTCAACTAGTTATTTGGGAATTAAAAGAATGATGGAAAAATTTGCGGACAAATGTAAAAAGGTGGACTTATTTATAAATTGTAATAAAACAAAAGTTACGGTCTGTGGGAAAACAAATAATAAATACACATATCAAATAGAAGGTAATAAATTAGAGGTTGTTACTGGATTTTGTTACCTGGGGTTACATATAACTAAAGAACTAAAATGGGGAAAACACGTAAAAGAATTAGAATTACAGACAAAAAGATTTTTACCAGCAATGAATAAATTTCTATATAAATATGGTGGACACTCAGTAATTGGATACTGAAAAGTAATTAATGCCAAAATCTGTAGCCAATTGCTTTATGGAGCTGAATTTTTGGGAGAAGATGAAAATATGAATATTGATAAAGCTTTAAATATACATTATAAAAAACTTCTGGGGATCCCCAATGGTACTTCCTCGGCAGTAGTCAGAGCAGAATTAGGACAACACACTGTGGAAAGCAAAATCAAAATAAGACGTATCAACTACTGGATCAAAGTATACGCCATGACTGAGAACAGGCTACCCAGAAAATGTTTAGAGGAATCTACTGAATATCTAAAGAAGGGAATAACATTCCTAAGTATAGATGTGGTGGAAAAAATACTAAAAACCAAGCGGGCTCATACATTGTCTCATAGATATTTTCAGGTTACCAATAAATGAAGTAAGGGAAGAAATTAAAACAAGAATTCAGGATATAGCAAAACAGAAAGATTTACAATTCTGTAAGCAAAATAAAAAAAAAGTTTGTGGATGGCAAAAAATAAAAGAACACATAATTTAGAAAAATATTTAATGCAAATTAAGGATTCAAAGAAAAGGAAAAGCGTCATGAGATTCCGATTTGAAGTCTATAACAGCAATTGTCCGAAAGCAAAATATAGAAAATGGGAAAAAAATAAGAAAATATGTAAATGCAAACTAGGTCAGGATGACTTGGTGCACATGATGACATGGTGCCCTCGGTATGAAAAAGAAAGAAAGAAATATCTGAGTGCAATATTAAGGAGATTAAGTTATGAAACAAAATATATAGTTGTATATTTATTAAAGACAGAATCTCAGGAAGAAATGGATTTTGTGGCCTCCCTCCTCTGCTCCATAGAAAAAAATAAATTATATCTGATTGATAATGAATAAAGGCAGTGGTAACAGGCTGAGGACTATAAAGAAATGAGATTAAAGCAACTAATAACATACTGCGGATTACTATACAAGGGAACGCGTGCAATATTAATAATAATTGCAGGAGAGGGAAAACATAAAAAGACCTCTTTAAGTAATATAATGCTCTATGTGTATGGCTGTATTTAAAGTTTAAATTTTATGTATAGGAAATACAAGCTGTGTATAAATTATGTGAACTGACTGATTGTTAACAATTTGTAATCATATTTTTATGACAAATGATTTTAAATTGTAATGACATTAATTTGTCAAACAATAAAGCATTGAACTGAACTGAACTAATGGCCCCATCCAGAACAACAATGTCACCCCCTTTGTCTTCTGGTTTAATAACAATGGAGTCATTTGTAGAGAAATCCTCCACAGCAAGACGTTCTTGTTTAGTTGTTATGTTTTGGGGCAACATTGTCGTTCAGGACTTCCTTTACCTGCTGGCATTCAGTTTTCTCAAATGTGCTAATCACATTTTTGTAAATGTTTGGGCAAAATGTGGAATTTGGTTTAAATCGAGTCTTTCTCATTTTCTGTAAATGCCCACCAGTGGTAATCATGCCTGAACCCCTTTGGTTCAGGGAGGTCAAAAGGTCAGTATGCTCAGGCTTCTCCTGTAATAAAGACTCTAAAACATCTAAACCAGTTGACAATGTCTCAGTGATATTTTGAGTTTCAAAATCAATATTAGAAGTTAATGGATCTGGTGACAAGTCATTCATTGATGCAATACCTGAGAGCTCAGAAGCCCCCATACACTGTGATGATACCACTGTGGGAGCCATTGTAGTGTCCATCAATAAATCAATGTTCTCTCCTTTATGGTGATTCGGTGTCCTGTCCATCCATTGTGAAATTGTGGTTAACCTCACCAGAGATCCATTTGGATTTGTTACAAGAACAAAAAGCTAAAGCTTTCATGTTAGACAGAACAGCACTACTAGCTGATAGACCTACAACAACCCACTCACAACCATGTACATTTATCACTGAATTCAATCACAAAGCTGGTAGGATTGGGAATATAATCCATCAAAATTGGCCAATATTATTAAGTGATGTAATGGTTGGTCAGGCAGTGGGTGCACGCCCTAGGGTTTCCTTCACTAAAGCCCCAAAGTTAAGAGACAAACTAGTCCACTGTAGACTTCAGACTTCATCAGTGTCAGTGGCTCAGCAGGTAGCACACTCGCCTCTGAAGCCGGGGAGATCAGAAGGCTGTGGGTTCTATCCCCACACCAGGAACTTGGGTTAATATCCCAATACTGACACTGCAGTGCAGCATGAGGGTGGGTTGCTGCACTCCTAAGGTGCCGTCTTTCGGATGAGACATTAAACCGAGGTCCCATCTGCCTGTTCTGGTGGTAGTTCAGGTGGATGTTAAAGATCCCATGGCACTTCTCGAAAAGAGCAGGGGAGTTTCCCCATTGCCCTGACCAAATTTCCCCCCATTCACTAAAATACCACCAGCAGCTTAATCTGGTTCAAAAGTCAGTTGATTTCATCTGTATCCCTCTCCCCCGGGTCGTGCCTGAAAATAGGCAGAATCTGTCTAGTGTACTTACCCGGTCAACAAAAAATAAATAAATAATAAAATAAAGTAGACGTCCTGTACCTATTAGTGAAACAAGAACTACGTGGCTATTCTGCAGAACCAATGGGTTCTTTAAATGTGCTAGATGCAATATTTGTAAATATGGGGTCCCAGGCAAGATCTTTCAACATCCAAACTGTCTGAATACAAAAGTAGAAAGCAGACAGCTAATTACTTGTGACACAAGCTATCTATGTAGTCTAGGCCTTGTGGTGCAGTTGCAATTTGTTGTATGTGGGTAAAACTGTACATCTGTAGAAACAATGGATACAAGAGCATATACACTCTATCATAAATAACAGATAGGACACACCGTTGGGAATATATTTTAGTTTATATCATCAGTCTAAACCAGAAGACATTAGATTCACAGGAATTAAATGGGTACCCCCTTAAAAAATGGAAGAAACAGACTCAGCCAGTTACTAGAAAAAGAAAGTATGTGGATCTATAAATTGGATTGCGTAAAACTACATGGATTAAATGACAGATGGGATCTGAAACCTTTTCTTAAACATAAAAAATAGATTATTGATCATGGTGTTCGTAAATATTAATGCTCTGTTTATTCTTGTTCTCTGTCTTGAGGTCTATTACTCTCTCATATGCTTGTTTCTGGAGTTTTCCCCTTGTCTGGTATTTGATATTTATCAATACTATTAAGACGGAATGCATTTCAGGTTGCTATGCAATACAATACTTTGGTTGTCTTGCCACAGCATTAGGGATCCAGGGACTTTGGAATTCCTCGAGCTCTACTTTTCTACCCTTTTCTCCTCTATCAAATAGATAGTTTGGCACTTGCATTGAGCTGCCATTTCTATTCAGGGATCATTATTGTAACAATTTGAGAATACTTTAAAATTATTATTTACTATTTGAAAAAGTTTGAAAAGTAATGAGCTAAAACAAGCATTTTAAAATTATAAACAGATTTTGTTTTATAATTAAGCATCCTTTTTTGTCTTTAAAAAGTTTGTACAAATGGAATAATGAACGTTTAGCATGAAAGCTATTAAATTGAGTGTATACACCAAATACTCATGTGCCGGAGTACAGGGGGCGGAGTGGCAAGATGGCTGCAATGCTGCTCTGCTCCCCTGCAGCTTTCGATGTAAGGTGGCATTCACAGACTGAAATCTGCCATGTTTTTATACTAATGAATGAAACCGATATTGAATTTGGCAACATTGGCCTATGCAGTATTGCTTTTGTTTTGTTTACCGATAGTAAAATTCAGTGCCGGTACTTGCTGTTTGGATGGCATACCTGGAGCGCTGTGCCACGAACCGTTGGTCTGAATTTGTGGCTGAAGAAGGAACCAGAGACTCGGGGAGTAGCAGCAGACCATATGGAAGAGGCTGGTGGAGTTTAACAGGAAAAGTTTCATATCTGCAGTGGAGATTTGGAGTAAATACGGAGTGCTTCATTTGCACAACATGTGCTGAGACGCTTGCATTTATTTTGAAAAGGTATGCTGCCTTTGCCTAGGGCTCAGGGGTCCTGATTTACTCTCAGGGCTAGATATTCAAAACTTTGCCCCGGGGTTAAATTAGCACTGCCCGGCGGGCAAACATAACCCGGAGCACAAAGCAAGCTATATTCAAAAGGAAATAGCCCAGTGCTAATCCTGCTGAATATAGCAGTCTAAGGAAGCCGGGCAAACTGGTCTGGGAGTGCAGGGCAAAAATAACCCTGGAATAAGACAGCACTGAATATAGCAACAGGGAAGTGCAAACTGCAACTGCAGCTCATTAGACTCTGTAGCAAGCCAGTGTTGCAGGTGGAGAACATTGTGTGTGATTGCACAGAGCTGTCTCACAGCTACTGCAAACACACCTCTCAACCTCCTGCCTCACAAATCAGGGACAAGACTTAAAAACAACAGGGACAAAGGTTTAAAATCAGGGACACACCTTAACAATTGGTGATATCCACTCAGGAAGCTGGTAGAATAAGTGGTGTAGCATAAAATGCATTTTCTAAGGAAGAGCACGTCCGTAACATTAATGTCTGACATTATGTTATGCTTACAACCCCCACTGTGTAGTCATGGAAACACAATTTGTAGGAGGGACAGAGTAAAGATCTGAGGTAAAATCAGGGACGTCCCTGAAAATCAGGGACAGTTGAAAGGTATGACTGCAAACAACAATGTAAGCCACACACTGCAGAACTGTGCTTAGTGTGCTATGCTGAAGTGAGGTTTGCCCGGGGCTAACTTGATTGCACAGTGCTAACACATTAGCCCGGTGCAAACTGGTTAGCCCAGGGCAAACGGGAGCTATATTCAAAGGTCCCATGCAAATGAGCCTACTTAGGTAATCCGTGGGCAAACAGGCACATTTGCATCTCATTATGTGCTGCTTAGCATACAGTACCATGCAGTTTGCCCAGTGCTACTGCACGGTGCACACAGCTCCCCCTTTTGGTCAGAATGCAGGTACAGGCTGGATGCTGCAGGCCAAGGCATGCCCACAGCATCCCCTGTTGGTCAGAATGGAAGTACAAGCTGGAAGCAGCAGGAACTGTGTGCTGGCAGGCACATCAGTGCATACAACACACCCATGCAGCTGTGCAAGCAGGACCTGTATATATGTATGTGCATCTATATATATATGTATATATATACATATATATATATTTATACAATGGGGGTGAGGGATAACTGAGTGAGATAACATGTGTTATTCTCACGCCCGTTGAATAACCACAGTGATGACATCACCACTGTGAGAATATTTACAAATATCTAACCCGCACTAAACCACACTAAACCCGCGCAAAGTCACGCTAAACAAGCGCTATCCCAGCGCAAGCCGCGCAAATTGTACATTTTGCAACAGTGAGGCCCCATTGTATAAATAGGACACATGATGTGCACATATAAAAATGAACATTATCCCTGGTAGTTTAGTGGTCCCCCAACCCCCCACGAACATATCCCAACCCCTGTTCACATATAAAAATTAAAAAAAACAGTCCGATAACAGAGCCGGGCGATCAGCCCTCCTCTCACCACAGCCGCCGCCAACTGAGCCCAGCCCAGCGGCCGGCCGGGTGGTGAGAGGAGGGCTGAGCTGTCAGCCGACTCTGTTCTTGGACTGTCTTGGCATCAGCAGGGTGTTACTGCCAGGTAGGGAGGGCCGCTAGACTACCAGGGAATGAAAGGGTTTAATAGGGATGTGCAAAGGGGTCGGGATATGTGCATCAGGGTGGGGGGACTACTAGACTACAAGGGAAGTATTTAATTTTAATATGTGAACGGGGTCGGGATACATTCTGTGGGGGTGGGGGACCAATAGACTACCAGGGAAATTGTTAATCTTTATATGTGAACGGGTCTGATACGTGTGTGGGGTGGGGACCACTAGACTACCAGGAAATATTAAATTTTTATATGTGAACAGGGGCTGGGATACATGCATGGGGTGGGGACCACTAGACTACCAGGAAATTGTTAATCTTTATATGTGAATGGGGTCTGGATACTGCGTGGGGGTGGGGGGACCCCTAGTCTACCAGGGAAATATTTAATTTTTATATGTGAATGGGGGTCGGGATACATGCATGGGGGTGGTGGTCCACTAGACTTCCAGGGAATATGTATATATATTTTAAAGAGGGTCGGGATACATGCTGGGGGAGGCACTGTCGTCACCTTACCACCAGCACATTACCATCGGCCTTTTCTCGGTGGTATTCAGCACCACACTACAGGTTGTGCTAATGCTTGTAGCGCGGCGCTATACCTTTGAATATGCCAGTGCACCAGCATTCGGGGCCCCTCCCCTCAGTCCTTCACTTGCACACATTATAGTTTAGTGTCAGCGGTAACACCTAGAGCTGGTGCTAAATGTCCTTTTAAATATGGTAGTCGGGGGCAAATTTGGTACTAAACCAGAGCAACGGATTTGCGCCCTGCGCTACGCTTTGAATATCTGGCCCCAAGTCTACAAAGTTTATTGCGCTCAGTGGAGCATTTTTCTTTCTTTTCTTTCTGAGGTGCACACAACTTCTAAAAAACTGGTGATAGGAGAAGCACCTGGGAGTTGATTAAGGAGTGACTACATATGATAAGAAATCTCTAATTGAAATAAGCGCCAGGATCTGCAGTTATGGATCAATGAATTTCTAGGTGGAGGAACTCTGGGATAAAAAGAAAGAGCCCTAGAATGTATGCTGGATGATGGTATCTCCATTTTCTTAAGGCCAAAAGATGTTGTTTAAACAACAGATAGTTGCTTAATAAAGTAACTGTATCAAAGGTATGCACAGCCTAAAACATAATAGTGTGTTGACATTGCGTTGGTGTGCTTCACTGTGTGCAACTTTTACAATGCTTACAAACTAAAACTAGCGCTTTTAATTTAAGCATTTTTGGCTCATCTGAGGTCTGAATGCAACTATTGTGGCCTTCAGCTTTTAAAGCACATATTGTAGAGCGCTATTAACCTGGAATTAGGACTCCTGCTGGAGGAGCTGAAATGCTGAATGAAATGACTCCCTCTGGGATAAAAGTTGGTCTCTGTTATATGAGTATGGGGAATGCAATTTTAAAAAATGGGTGGCAACTTCCCCTAAGAGGTTTTGCTCTGTATTCTGTATAACCGGCATCCTAATTTCCAGCCTAAGTAATGAAATAAGAGCACTGGGTTGAACACATAGGCACTGTCCCAGTGTCTTTCACATTGTGGAGCTCAAACTCTCTTAATGATGGTTAAACTCTTGATAGAGATATTCTTACTGCAGGATGTTTTTCTGGTGACCTACCACCCACACCTTCATGGGGGACCGGAGTTTTGCCGTTCAAGCTCCCAAGCTTTGGAACTCCCTTCCTGAAAATGTCCGCACTACCCCTTCTCACAAACTTTTCCGGACCTCCCTGTGGGAACATCTAAAGCTGGCCTCTTGCTGCGATTGCCCACAGCCTCCCTAGAACACAGCTCTGGTGTCCACTGGATAGCTGGTTTCACCTTGCCCATGCTATACCGCCAGCCCTGCTGGTCATTGCACTCTTATTTCACAAACTGTGTGTACCTTTCCAATCCAATGTAAATTGTAACCTGTCTTTCTCTACTGCTTGCTGTATTTGATGTACTTACTATACCCTATCACTGTTAACTGTTGAACCTGTTATACCTTCACTGTACTCTCCCGGGTCGTTCCTGAAAATAGGCATATAACTTGTCTAGTGTTCCTACCCGGTAAACAAAAACTAAATAAATTACAGTGACTCGTCCTATGGAGAGTCTGCCTCGGTGGACAATGGGGTTTAGATATTGCTCCCTTCTTTATGGAGCCTGAACTCTTATTAGAGCCATTTCCCTGTGCTGCAGCAGGAACTTACTTAAGTGAGTGAAGTGCTTTATTGAACAGGAGATTTCAAGTATTTCGCCCAGTTTTTGGCCTCATTTGGTGGGGACTCCTCACAATGGAGAGTAGCCCTCGCAGACTAAATTATTCTTGTGAAGCCAAAATACTGTGTTACCTCTAAGGATTCCTTTTTTGAAGCCAAATTTGTTTATCCTCTGCAATCTGAGTAGAAGCTATTTTTGATTTTGAACACCTGGCGACAAAAAAGAAATGAAAACTAACCTTGGTGCAATTGCTGAACAAACTAACTCAAAGGATTGTTTACTGGCACTAGACTATTGGGACCCCAGTGTAGGCGACTCTAGGCCTTGAATGATTTTATAAAATTCTGAGCAGAGGCCGAGTCATTCTGCTCTTTGAATTCTTTCCTTACCTCTCTGAATATTGGATTAAAGAGAGACGTATTTGCTGTTAAAAGTTTATAAATAGAAAGTTTCAGCGTTAGTTTTAGTTGTTATACTTTGTTATACCCGATACATATTTTGTTAATATTGTTTTTATTTTTGAATTCATAATATATTTCAGGAGCTAATATTTTAACTTTCGTCCATATCTGTGAATAAAAGTGAGGGCCTAATGCACACGATGAGATTCTTAACTAACTTATAACAATTCTGTGGTGATTCACTGTATTAATTAACAGATGACACAGGAAAGTAACTATTAATGGCCCTCTATGTCATTCTTTTTAGTGATGATTTTGAGTTGTATTAATAAGTTATTTGAAATTTCTATACTACTTTGTATGGTCTTAAGAATGCATTATAACTCCTGAAGGTTTCAATGAAGCTAATGATAGTAGAAATGTTACTGTATCTAAAGATCATGATTGATAGAAAGCACAGTTGATAAATCACATTTTATGGAACATCTCTATCTCTATGATAGTCTTAAAGCAGGGCATTGTTAAATATGGGATGTTTGATAATGTTTTTGCAATTTAATTTTGTGTGTTTTCTGATTTGTTTATCTATACTGTATCTTTGTATGGAATTTTATTTTTAGTATACTGTAATGGCAAATTGCGGAACAATAAAACTCTCTTGATCCTTGTATGAAAGCCATTAATTCTGCTGTACTAAAAATTGTTGAGCTTGAAACATTGTACTCATGACTATTAAGAGCACACTGAATTTAAGTCATGTCTCCCCATACCTGACCACACCCCTGAGGAAGACTCGCAAGGAGTCAAAGTGCTGGGTGGTCAAGAAGGAGCACTGTTTGCTGAAGACGTTCCTTTTGCTACACAGCAAAATAAATCCTTTGAACTGATTCAGCTACTTGTTTTGGATTTACTAGTCTCGAGTGACACTCCAACATTTTGGTTTGGTTTCCTGACCCCTAATCTTCAGAACCGCTCTATTAGTTGTATTTTGTCTCAGTTGCCAGGCCAAGAGCTTCCCAGTTCTGTTATCCATCTCATAATACCTTTGTTTGGAGTATCTCAAATTACCCTCTATTTTTTGCTCCAAAAGTCTGGTGAGTCTGTCTCTATATTCTTTTAGTCTTGCTTGGACCACTGGGTTTAAAGTTATTTTATGTTCTGCCTCTGTATCAAAGATTTGAGCTTCCAGTTCTTTTCTTTTTCTTCCTGCTCTCTTTTTTTGCTAGAGGCATACTGTATACAGAGACCCTTAAGGACAGCTTTTGATCCGTCCCAACAAGTTGCACCTGAGGTGTCCCCCTCCCTGTTCATTACTAGGTATTCCTTAGTGGCCTCCCCCAAGGTGTAGCAGAACCCCTTCTCATTAAGATGAGAAATATTTAGTCTCCACAGGGGATTTTTATTGGTATTTTCTACCAGCAAGTCTAGTGTCACTGGTGCATGATCTGAGGCTGTGATCTGATTAATATTACAACTCTGCACCAAATGAAGCCACTCTGTAGTCATTAAAAACAGATCAATTTGCGAGTATTGGGAATGGGGGTGTGAGAAGAAAGTGTAGTCTTTTTCTTTTTTGTGCTCCCATCTCCAGACATCTGAGAGGCTCCCTACTCGGTTAGAATAGTACTTTCCGAACTGTGTGGTATAAACCGTGCAGTCAGGACCACACAGGAAGGAATAGCGACAGGGGTAGAATAGCACCCAGCAAGTACCGCTACTCCTGTTGCTATTCAGCCCTCTTAGAAGAAGGGTGAAGAAGGGAAAAAGTGTGCTTGGTGGACAAGCTACCCTAGTGGTGGAGTGGGTTAAGGCAGCAGCTCAGTCAGCCCAGACTGGGAGACCAGGATTCTAATCCTGTTCTCCCATTGGTAATTTTAATTTTCATTCTGGAGTTAATTTTTTTGTCAATGGGGCCATGGAAACAGTATTCCATGTCCCCAAAAATTTGGCTTTTTCCCTGTGATCTGCTCCCCCTCGGAGTAGGAATCACTTAGTAAGGGGGTGTGTGGAGGAGGAACCCCCCACATAAAAATATATGTCTGCATATATCTCTGTTACAATGGTAGCGGTTGTCACTGCGGTGTCTGACTGCTACCATTGGTGCTGTGTTGGGTGGCGGCATTGTTTGTTGCCACTGTAGTGGAGAGCACTGTTAATACAGCACTGCTGTGGACGGTGCTGTTATTGACAACGCTCTTCTGACCTAGTGTCAGGGTTCCCCCTCCCCAATCATCCTTTTAAATCTCTTCCCTTCCCCCTGTGGGTCCCTATGTCTTGGACCACTATTGTGTGACTCTGGTTCTGATACACAGTTGAAATATTCTCCCATCACAAACAGAGGGCCCTGCTCCATTGGAGTTCTATAGAGATGTCTTTTAATTCAATAGTGTTTTTGATCCAGCTTTGGACAGATCCGTCAGAGGTGATAAGCTGGAACCAGTGATAGAGAGATGTCATACAGGATTTGCTGAACTGGGTGTAGTGGGTGTTTGGAGGGAGGCAAATCCTGAGGCTAAGGATTTCACCTTTTTCTTTAACTCTCACTGCTCCAGGTCCTGCATAGACTACATATTTGCCAAATGGAGGTGGTATAGGAGAGTCTGCTTTGTGGCCATCAGCCTTATCACTGTCTCTGACCATGCTAGACTGCTGTTGCGTTTGCTCTGGGACACAAGGGGCCTGATTCCAAGATGATTGCTGCAACTCACTGGCATATGTAAGTTGTGACATTTGCCACTACGCCGGGGACCCTGTGCCATATTCCAGAACAGGCAGGGTCCCCGGCACTTACACCCTGCAACTTGTGGCAGCTCCAGGGTTGCGCCACAGGAAGGGCACACCTGACCCAGGTGCTGCAAGCCACAGGCCATGGGGTGCAAGCAGCACAAGGAATGACCCCCAAAGCCCCACACCCCAACACCATGGCACTGCCCCATAGGGTGTGGAAGGGGCGGGGGCCACAGGATCACCATGGGGGCCTGGCATGCAGGGGATGGGTATTGCCCTGTGGGGGCACAGGTCAAGGATGGGGTGAGGGGATGCCAGCTGCCCACAGGGGGCGGCCCTGCCATGGGGGATGGGCACCCACAGGGGACCGTGGGGAGGTGGCTGCAGGGGTGCCAGGCACAGTGGTGTGACCTCAGTGGATGTAGCTACTGTTAGACCAGCTAATAGCTGGTCTAACTGTACTTACACCAGTGTCTGCCAGGTCCCACTTGGAATTGCGATTTGTGATTCTGCCAGCCACCCTCCTGGAATAGCGGCATATTCAATGCCGGAACCCTCCTTGGCACCATGTCGTAGAGGGTTGCTGGCATAGCCGGCGGCATAACCCCGTTTTGACGCAAGCGACCTTCACCATGTTGCAGGCCGCCTCTTGGAATTGCAAACGGCATAACACATGTCGCAAAGTGCAATTTGTGCCATTGGGTTTGGCGCAAGTCACCTTATGACATGCGTAAGCCATCTTGGAATCGGGCCCAAGGGGGTTACAGCTGGGAGGTGGAGATTCCCTACATATGTGTTGATCAATTAGAAATTTAGGGAGCACTTGACCGACAGTTGGTGGTACTACTTAGACATCAATGCACCCACTGCCCCCTCTAATGTGATTCTCTGGGATGTGGGGAAAACATATATGAGAGGGGCGGTTTGAGCATATATGGCTGCCTTGAAAAAACAGAAGAGGGACAAACTGCAGCAACTCGAGAAGGCTGCTAAATAATTAGAGTTTGCTACCTTCTGTGACCCTCAGGAGTACATTCTGAGAGAGCTCAAGATAGCCCATGAAGCTATAAACACAGAACTGACAGATGGTGCTAATAGGCCTCTCATCTACGACAATCAAAGGTTCTATGAATGGGGTAAAAAAAAGTCCCCTGCTGGCCCGTTTAGCCAGGGGCCAGGGAAAGACCAATTGGATTGCTGCAGTGAGAGACAGAGAGGGAAGACTGACCTCAGGTAACAAGCTGCTGGTTTTGTGGAATTTTACATCAACCTATACAGGGGTGGGGAAGAGCAGAAAGATGTGACAGAGTCATTTGTAGGATGTTCAAACCTACCACAACTCCTTGCCAAGCAGAAGGAAGCTCTGAATCATCCTCTGACAGTTGGGGAGGTTCAACAGGCAGCCTTTCATCTTGCAAAAGGAAAGATGGCGGGCCCTGATGGGCTCCCTATAGAGTACTATAGACCGCTTGATGAAACTGTCTGGATCCCCATGTTTGATATATTTGTGGAGGCCCGGGATGGGGAGGGTTACCGCCTACCTGCAGCCTTGCCACCATCACTCTCATCCATAAGGAGGGAAAGGACCCTACACAATTTTTGGCCTACTGGCCTATCTCCCTCCTCAACTATGACGTAAAGCTTTTAGCTAAAGCATTGGTGAGGAGACTGGAGGAGGTTTTGCCACTCCTACTGAGGGATGACCAGACTGGTTTTGTTAAGAACAGGCATTCATATCATAATGTTAAAGGAGAATTGCACTGAATCTGTAAGTCATTGTTCCTTGTATAAGTTGATTTTTAAGTACTAATTTAAAAATTGTGTTACTGTTCCATCTCTACATGCTTTTTATTTATCCTAGTGAGTGTTTCTGATTTGCACATGGATAGTAAGTGCCATTTTAGAACTCCATGATGTAGTTTATGTCCCTTGCTTGGCTCTTCCATTGTTGAAACAATGCATTCATGAAGATGTCTCCAAACATACAGAGCTGGCGGGGAATAATGGGAGAAATTTATGTATTAGAGAGATTAATAGTTAAAAGCATAGATAAATGGTCTGCATTTGAGCTTAAATGGAGGAAATGGATTCTATATATTTCATCTTTAGATCCTACTTTTGTAACTTAGAAATATATTGACTCAGATGATAGTTTCTGTAAATGTCTTAGTGCTCATTATATGAATTGCTTTGTAAAATATGTAAGTTGTCCTGGAACCTTTGACTAATGTATTGCTATCTGACTGATGTAATTATGTGCTGTCTTAACTTATACACTGTAAAAACTGTCCTATGATTTTGCAAATAAAAATATAATAAATATAAAGTATAATAAAAAGAAACAATGCATTCATGTTCTACTGTAGAACTCTGTGGTTGGAGAGGGACATAAACGTCATCATAAAACTCTAAAATGGTACTCAACACTAGACTGTCAGTCAGAAACAACTACCAAGGTCACCAATAAGCAAGTACAGATGGAACAATAAACACAATTGAACCAGTTGCTAAAAAAATGCTTCTACTGGGAAAAATTACCCCCAGGTTCAGTGCAGTTCCCCTAAGTCATTATTGGGGGCTGTGGAGGTGGTGACTTGACATCCAGCGGTGGGGGGGGGGGCTTGTGTGCTTTCCCTGGATGCTGAAAAAGCATTTGAAAGTGTGGATTGGGGCTACTTCTTTAACATTTTGGAGCACTTTGGACTTGGGGACACTATGTAAACTATGTTAAACTACTATATAGTGGCCCTAGAGCTAATATATTGGTTATTGGAGAGATCACAGAGACCTTTCAGCTGAAAAGAGGCACTTGACAGGGATGCCCCTTACCCCCCCTTATTTTCATCCTGGCCATCAAGCCCTTGGCAGAGGAAATCAGAAAAAGAGCTGAGATAAAGGGGGTACTGAGCGCATGGGATCAGCAACATAAGATTTCTATATAAGTGGAAAACGCCCTGTTATATTTGACCCAGTCGGAGGAGTCCCTCCCACTGCTGACTGCCCTTGTGGAAGAGTTCTCCACTTTTTCAGGGTAAAAAATTAATTATGACAAATCTTAACTATTGTGTGTCATTGAGGACAGGTCAGGAAACATAGGAAAACCAGGAGCAGTTGTAAAATTCAAAATGTGCATTTTACTATTATCAATAACAGTAAAATAAAAATTAAAAATTGTTCAGAATAACTATTTACAAAGGCATTACAAACAGAGAAAACAAAGTCCTTCATCTGAGTGTTTCTTCTCAATATATAACACATCTTTGCCAGGGAACTTGTTAAGGAGACATCCTGTTTTTCATCAAAATGCATTAGAACTTTGTCAGTTTCCTTCCTTGCAGGTGCAGCAAAAAGAACATAGTGACCCAAAACTGCCCTCTAGTTGACAGCTCTGCAAAGATTTTGCAAACCAACATCTCAGATTAACCCCTTGAGTTCAAATAACTTTACGCAATCATTTCAATGGTATAACTATATACATTTTCAAACAAAGGGATCCCAGTTTCACATAAAGATTCACATGCAACTGCAGATATGCAAGGGGAAAAAAGACAAAAACAGCAAGTGAAGGCAGAAAGATGGCAAGAGGTGGAGAATTGCAAGACTGTCCGAGTGATCAGTTCCTAGGTGTTACACGAGGTCCCTACACCCTAATTGATACCCTCAGAGGTACACCGTAGACAGCTAATGCTTAGGCATAGGTTATACTAATACCTAGGGCTAAGGGCATCTACCATACAAGAGTAGATGTCAGAATATGAATGCATATTGTTGTAATCCACTTTGCTTGCTAATGCACACGTATTATACCATGTATTTTCTGTCTATTTCTTACTTGTCAGATGCCAAGACACCTGTCCTTGAAGTAATTATAATATGTAAGGCAACATTGCCATCTTTTGGTGATGTGCACCACTACACTTTGTTATGTAAAACTCTGTATAACAACTTCTTTGTTCTAAAACTGATGACTTTACAGAATTATATAATGTTATCTTGGACCGTGGAGCCACCTCTAATTTAGCCAATAGGGCTCATCTCTGTAACTAGAAATGTTTCTATCTTTTAGTAACCATAGTAATTATCACAGGTATATAATGTTATGCACAGGCTTTACACCTCGGAGACCCAAGAGATCCCAAGAGACTACAGAGAAACCTCGAGGTGTAGGGAACGCTTAGCACTGGCTCCCGGTTCGTATTGGTAAGAACTGCTTAGGGCAACTGTGATTTATCCCTTTTGTAGTAATAAACTTGTTTATTACTTGAATGCAACTTGTTTGTGATTATTTACATTCCCAATATCGTCAAGAATCTGAAAGTGAGGTTTAGACCTCTTACAAATTGGCGACCGTGTGCAGGCGATATTTGGTGTTTGTAAGTTTTCACTTGTTGCTGAAACTTTTCCATTCCCCACAGGGACTGTAGGTGTACATTCCCGTATCACCTCTCCCGTTTTTCCTACCAGTTTGTAGTCACTTGCAAAGTCTGGCTGACCTTTTGGGTGTGGTCGATACCGTCTCAACCCCACTCCATAGCAGCTTTGAATTGCAAGCCTGCAACTTATACAGTAGCCCAGCTGTGTTTAAAGTACTCATGTTGTGGATCGATACGCAACACGTTGTCTTTTTCAGTTTGAATTTTCATTCCCTCCCACACAATGGCCACAGTATCAGATATCTGTGCAGAACTGAGACTCAATGTCTCTAACTTCCTTACCTCCCATGGAGGATGGGCTGACTTCGCACGGGACGCAAGTCAATCTGACAACCCTGTACTGGGGATTTCAACCCAGTACGCAGAGACATGACAATCAACCAATAAGCGTTGTGCTAAAGGGTTGATGGTCGCCGCTCTCTACGCTGCTTTGGAAGCCTCTGAAGTGAGGTTTCACACCCTTGATCTGCAGATCGCATCTCTTAAGCAAGAGATGGGTTTACAGGAAACAGAATGTATTAGACTGCAGCAGAACTTGGAGTCCGAGCTCTAAACTCTGCGAAATGAAAAGGATTTACTATTGCATCATTCAGCACAGGCTGGTGAACAAGAAATGTGTACTTTGAAACAGGAGTGTGAAAGTTTGAGACAGGATAAGAGTCAGGTTGTGCAAATGAATAATTTGTTGAGTGCTGCGAATTCACAGTTGAGTGATGAAATGGGAGAGCTTCAGGATGAGATCAACCAGGTACGTAATGATTTAGAAATAGCCTATAGGGATAATCGCGAATTGAGCGCTGCGTACCATGTTTTGCAGAAGCAGAAGCAGGATCAGGTTGATATGGATGTTGCAAGTGTGAATCATGATGAATGTAGAGCTAAGATGGCAATACTGCGCCATCAGCGAGAGGTTTTGGCTGGCCACGTTAAGGCAATGGGAGGCATAGCCCCTGCCTTTCACTCGTCATCAGAAGGGGAGTTATCTGATGATGACGTCTCACAGTACAACGCCCAGACACGCCACTACTATAGCCTTGAATCCCACCCAGCCATCTCACAGCGGGCGGGTCCGCCACTACTCCCCAGGTCACACGTCGACGACGTCGTGACGCTCATCATGGGAAATGCCATCATGGTGGCGCCCATGATAGGGGGGGAGCAGGCCCAAGCCTGGTCCCAACGGCGCCTCCGGTAGTTGTTATTAGTGTGGAAGACAGGCAAGAGATTGAAACCATGATTGATAGAGCATTGGGAAATGTTCCTCTTCCTGAAAGGAGCATGAAAGCCATTAAAAGTCAGATTCAACAAATTTTTCAAGAAGTTGGCACTCAGAAAGGTGTTGTCTGCACTGCAGCTGAAGCTGCAGCTCACGCTGCCTTGGATGGTGTGCGAGATGCGTTACCTTTGCCTGATTGACCACCTACTAATCCCCTACAAATGGTCTACTCTGTCCAGCAAATTGCTGACAGTATCGGTCGGATGAGCCCGTCCGACAACCTTAGCTGTCACTTGGAAAAGGTGTGCTCTAAATGCGAGATGCTCACCCTCGCTGCAGAATATCAGGTCCAAATACTACGCCAGACCATCGATCCTGGTTTATGGGCCAAACTCCCCGAAGCAGTTCGCCAGGATGGGAACGCTACCTTTGATGAAGTTGCAGCTGAGCTCATCTCCGCTCATAGCCCAGGTGTAGTAGGAGTGATGCTGGCATACCCCGTAAAGCAAAATGCAAAAGAAAGCCCAGCGACCTACCACCAGAGACTCTGGATGGCCTACCGAGCAGGAAAACACCTGGCACAAGAAGCTGCGGATGTAGATCTTATTGAATATAAGATCCTGTTCCTTAGGAACATGATCCCAGCAGTAAGAGAAAAGGTAGAGCCAACCACTTACCCAAATACGGATAGGTTTGCTGATATTGTTTGGAAAACCGAGAGGGTGTATCAATTGTACATCTATGACTTGGGTTCCGGTTCCAAGAAAGTCGCTGCTGTGGAACCCGCCTCCGGGACCGTGACACATTATACAGTGGAAGGGCAGGCCCAACAACAGCAAACTAAACAACCGTCGGCCCCTCCATCTAGTAACCAACAAAACCCCCAACAAGGCCAACAACAACAGTGGGGTGGTAACCGGAATTGGCCCAAAAACAGGAAGCATAAGGGTAGAGGGAAACCATTACAAAGAACGTGTCCTTCATACAGGGAGATAGCTGGAGAAAACCAAAAATTCCGAGAGCTCCTAGGACAAGTACGTTCTGTAGCGGATGCTGTCCCCGCACAGACCCTTGCGGCGGTACAACCAGCGGCCCATGCCACTACCGCCCATGGAGACACCGGAAGTACAAGCCCTCAGGCCCATACGAGCCTGAACCCAGAAGCTCCTCCCTATATCGCATCAGTACAGCACTGTGAAGTCATTCATGCAAGTCAGGCCCAACCCCTGCATGCCTCCAGCAATACGGATTGACAATTACAGGCCCCAGTCTGTACTGTAAACAAGCTGGTCTTGGATACAAACGGAAGGCCCTGCACCGAGGCCGAGGTCGGGGGCCGCCAACTAATAGTCTTATTAGATACAGGTGCAGCTATATCTGTGTTGCATGACGAAGATCCGGACACGTCCCCTTGGTCTACTGGACGGAAGACCAATTTGTCAGGAGTGGATGGTACTAGGCTGCCTGCATACCGTTCTCTACCCTTACCGGTAGAGCTAGGCCATCTGAAGGCCTCACATGCTTTCCAGCTGATGGTACTACATGATCATCCCAGTATCATAGGCATTGATTTCCTTGCACCACATGGCTGTGTGGTGGATCTAGCTAACATGCTGCTGATACAGATCCAGGGTCAATACCATACCATCTTGATTCCTGATTCACATGCTGTGGCAACAATATCTATCAATAACAAAGAGTATGACGTCATAGATTTGTTCAAGAACCATGAATTTTTTCCGAAACTTTTACCTATTCTGCAACGACATTTGGAAGCGTTTGCAGTTAACAAGCATGACTGTGGTAGAATGCATACTGTCATTGAGGTGCCAGGCCTGGCACATGAAAGGCAAAGGCAATACCCCTTTCCAACTGAGGCCTTGCCCTCCCTTCAAGAAACGATCAAGTCACTCCTTAAACAAGGAGTAATCAGAACTTGTGTTTCCACTGCCAACTCTCCCGTCTGGCCTGTGAAGAAACCCACAGGCACCTGGAGACTTACTATTGATTACAGGAAGCTGAGTCAGGTCACTCCCAGTTGTTCTCCAACTGTTGCATCAGCACCAGATGTGCTCCGACTCCTAACACCTGACTAGAAATGGTTCAGTGCTCTGGACATTTCCAATGGCTTTTGGTCATTGCCATTGGCTCTCAAGAGCCAATATAAGTTTGCCTTCACCTTTGAAGGATGACAATACACGTGGACTTGCTTGCCACAAGGATTCCATAACAGTCCATCCCTCTTCCATCTTCACATGATGGATGCCCTACAGAGTTTCTCAGACCCCCAATGTCTCTTACAATAAGTGGATGACCTGTTGTTGGCCACGGCCACACAGGAACAACATCTGGATCTCTTGGATGAACTACTGACTCTCATCCAGACAGCAGGCCTGAAATGCAACCCAGCAAAAGCACAGTTATGTCATAAGGAAGTACTCTTTCTGGGTCTGAAAATAATTGACCAAGGTCGAAGCCCTACCTGGAAAAAGGTACAGGGATTACAAGACTTGCCATTGCCTACCAGTGTGGCAACTCTTCGAAGGTTTCTAGGTATGGTAAACTATTCAAGAGATTTTATTTGTGATTTTGCTCAGAAAGCCGCTCCTCTGTGTGAACTACTCAAAAAGGATGTTCCATGGAATTGGAGTCCTGTTCACACCCAGGCTGTGATGTCACTGAAGCAGGCTCTGGCCTCCGCCCCAGCACTGGTCAACCCCAATCCAGCACTACCATTCCATCTGGAGTGTGCCACCTCTGACATCACCATGTCAGCAGTGCTGGCCCAGAAGGTGCATGGCAGCTTGAGACCCATTGCATATGCATCTCAGCTCTTGACCCCAGTGGAACAGAAGTATGGCCTTTGTGAAAGGAACCATCTGGCCACCTACTGGGCTGTCAAGCACTTCCTGTATATCATTGGGTACTCACCACTGATCCTCAAAACTAACCACACGCCAACTACCTTTCTGCTCTCAGATAGAGTGAAGGATAGGTCAGTCTCTAACACTAGGCTGACACATTGGTCACTTCTCCTCCAGGACAGAGATATCCAGGTCCACCAGACCAAAGTTCCATCTTTACTAGCTCATGGCCTCCTTTTTCAGGGAGAACCCCATGACTGTACACTGCAGTCACCTGACCCCCCAGATCCAGGTCCTTTCCTCCCTGCCACGCCACAAGTACTCGAGAGTACCTCTTTGTGCCATATTTTCACTGATGGTTCAGCATCATACTATCAGGGAGAACAGATTGCAGGGATAGGTATTTTGGTAGTCTATCCTTATGGGAACACTGTCAAGATATCTAAACGCTGTAGTGTAGTTTCATCACAATATGTAGAGATGGCAGCGATGGTCTGTGCCCTCGAGTTCATCCAACACGGAACTCAGGATACCATTATTTTTACAGACTCTAATTGGGTTTGTTGTTCCCTTACAGAATTTCTTCCCTTTTGGCAGAAGAACTCCTTCCTCTCGTCTGATGGTAGCCCAGTAAAATACAAAGAATTGGTAATCTACATACATGCACTGGCACAGAAATACACACACAAACTTTATGTGCACAAGGTCAAAGCCAACTCTCTTCATGACCCCTATCATGCTTTCAATGACACCGCAGACACCCTTGCTAAGGAAGGGGCCCGAGGGGGGGATATTTGGATGATGGACCATCCAGAAGCTAATGCAGCTATACATGTTGCAGCCCTCAAGAAGAAATATGAGTCTTTTTCTCCCCTGGACCTCTCAGCAGCCCAACACCTGGACACTGAACTGAGAGAGGTGTTCAGATTCCTTGACAAAGGTACTGAAGAAAGACTACCTACACATAATCCATACCGAAGGCATGAAGGTAAGTTACACTTATCCCCTGATGACAAGCTCATTTGGTTCCAACCAGATGACACTATCACCAAATTATGGGTAGTCCCCAGACACCTAAGATCTGAATTTTTGCACCAAGTACACGATACTCCTACTGGTGGACACCAAGGAGCAGAAAACACCTTCCAACGCCTTAAGACCACCGCCTGGTGGCCTGGTATCACCAAAGATGTTAAACAATACATAGACAATTGCCTTGTTTGTGCACAAAACAATCCCATACCTACAAAACGAAATGCCAAACTTTTACCACAAAGACATTCTGGCCCTTGGCATGCCATTCAAATTGATTTTATTGGTCCTCTGACCAATACCAGTAGAAATAACAAGTATACACTTGTGGTAACTGACCTATTTTCTACGTGGATCGTGGCCTTCCCCACTAAGACATGCACCACAAAGACAACTGCCAAAATCCTGGTGGAACAGATTTTCTCCAGATGGGGCCTGCCTCTCAAGGTAGACTCCGATAAAGGAACCAGTTTCACAGGTGAGTTGATGAAAGAGTCCCTTGAACTCCTTGGAGTTCAACAAAAGTTCCACATACCATATCATCCTCAATCCTCAGGTCAAGTAGAAAGAGCCAACCAACAGATTAAGCAAATGCTTTCCAAATTCATTGAGGACAATCCCAAAACCTGGGATTCCCTGTTGCCTTTACTCCTTATGGCAATCAGGGGCACACCCTCAGCCACTACCCAGATGACACCCTTTGAGGTGATGACTGGAAGACAGATGAGATTACCTGAACACTTGATGTTTGACCTGCACACCCCTACCACAGACCGTGTGTCTGTGGATCAGTATGTGGAAAAACTCAGAAAAGACCTCGTACACACACACTTGTATGCTGCAAACTGCATGGGCAAAGCCCAGCAACAATCCAAAATACAATTTGACAAACACGCACAAGAAGTGGATTGGCAGGTTGGAGATCAGGTAATGGTACTTCGATTTGCACATCCCACCCACTCCTTCTCCAACAAGTGGGAAGGTCCATACCCCATTGTCAACAAGCTCAGTCCGGCAGTCTATCAGGTTAGACTCCTTCACAACAACAAACTGACTGACAAATGGTTACATGCAAACCAGTTGAAACTGTACAAAGGAACTTAATTTACTTTTCCTAACTTCATTGGGCGGAATTGTACTAATGTACTAATCTTTGATCTTCCTTTTCAGATACACTGACAAGATGGCTATCTTGTTCCTATATCTCCTCCTTGCAGGAGTGATCCCCTGCGTCCAAGGCATGGTACCGGACCTTCTCCAACAACTGGATCTTCCAGCACCTCCTGCAGAGGGAGTTTCCATCAAAATACCAGATACTATGATCACTGTCCAGGAAGGTTCCGATGCTTACCTCACTGCCTCGGTCGTTGCTCCTGACAAATCTACCCTTCAAATTGAGTGGCAAACCACATCACAAGGACAAATTCTCCCTGTGGCCAAACTCTGCAAGGGAACTTTTCAGGGTTTGCCCATTGCTAAATTATCCCCAAATGGTTCACTGTCCTTGTTACAAACTGCACTGAGACATTCTGGTTTGTACAACATTACTGCTTTAATAGATCCTTCTTTGTAATTCTCTCCAAGATTCGCTCACCAATTTGCTGTACACCACATGGCCTCTGCTGCCATGTATCTTTCTCATGTACGCCCACAGAAAACAACTTTTGGAATGTCCAAAACATAACTCTGGTCCCCGTAGTGGTCTCACAGCCACTGCCCTCCCAGGTTCTTTAATTAATAATTTACAGTTTATGCATATACCTGTTTTGTTTAACCTTACTTACTGGAACATGAAAGAATTTGGCATGTGTCACAATACTAATACATCTGCATTTTATAGTATGTTATTGCTTGATAGTTTAGCTGCATTTCAGATTCGTACTAAGGATCCCTTTACTGGGGTTTATTCTACTGGTACTTTGAATCATAAATGTAACAAACGTGAAGTTGACAGTTCTGATGTTACAGGTGCTACAGGTACTGTCACAGGTCTTTTTGGTACTGCTATGTCTATCTGGAATAAAGCAGACATAGCTGCTATCAAAAGTCATTCTCCGAAATTCTCCACTGGTTTGGTTAATAACGTTTTACCTCCATTATTGCATGGTGTGGATGGTCTTAGTCAGGAAGAAAGATACACTGTATACAACATGCACGACATTGTTAAAGCATTCACTGATTCAAAACATAAGATTAACGCACTCATACAACAGAACAATAGAGAAGCTGAAAAACAATATATTGGTAGGGAAATACTCTGCTCCACTTATGGCTCATACATTCTCACTACCATCAACAACCTCTTCTGTGATTTAGAAACTGGAAGGATCCCTGATATCATACATGATAGACACATTTCCAAATGGTATTGTCCTAAATGTGAACTATCTGCTTGTGTATCCATGTGTATGCAACAGACTTTGTCTATTCCTCTCTCCACAGTGAGAAATTTGGGGTTTGTGACCAGACACCCTAATACTGGTCCTTGTTTCTCTACTAAGAAGTATTCCATAACAGATACCATGTTTGTCTCTTTTACTGTCTCCTTACCACGTTTTGATCCCACTACAGCTTTGTTCGACAAGCTTGCACTGGTCCACTCCATTGGGCATTTGGATGAAGACATCTACAGAGAATGCCTGGATCTACCACCTCTACTGGTCTACCATTCTTTCCTGGATGCCTGGGTGGCACCGCACATGGACTGCTGTGCGAAAAAGCAATACATCTACTTGTGCTGATGTGATGTGTTTGATGTTATACGCCCTGTTTGTGGCTACTCTCCAGACAGCATTGATTGGACTTTCACTATGGATGATGACATCACTGACAGTAACAACTCTTTTATTTCGACTTTGTCTCCTGATCAGCTCTACCAGTCCTATCGTGAGGAAGCTCATCGCCTGTCAACACGGATTTCGAAGACGACCTACACATGCCCTGTCCAGTTGCAAAAGTGGAGACTGCCTATTGTACACTCTCAGTACAACTCCGATGGTGAATACTGTATTGTTAAGAACTATAAATCTTATACATATGGTTCTGTAACTTGTGCTATTGATTACCCCAACTTCTGTTTTGTTCCCCACCAGAAGACTGTTATTGGACATACTGTTATAACCCCCGTCCCCCTTATGGATGCAGACATTGATGTGTAACCCAGATTATTTACTCACACTGTCAGAATACCTACCATACTTTAACGCATAACATAGACCCACTTACACTACACTGAAATCCCTTTTAGACAGAAAGAACAATAATATCTCATCCACATCAGCAATAATATAACCAAAGCCAATGAAGCTGTTCTTGATTTGATTAATGATGGAGATATGAATAATCGTTAACTAACACCTGGTTAGAAATTACTTTTAAAGGTTTTGTTATTATACAAGCTTTTTGATATTCACTTTGATTATTATGCTTTGCTGCCTACGACGTACACTACGCCAACACCATAAGCAGCTTGAGTTCCTTTACAAGGCTAGCGCGTCAGGATTGTAAGCGACCACTGCTCCTGTCCTTTCCCTGGATTTGCCTGTGTTGCCCTTGGAGGCAACAAGGGGGGGGAATTGATACATGAGGTCCCTACACCCTAATTGATACACTCAGAGGTACACCATAGACAGCTAATGCTTAGACTTAGGTTATACTAATACCTAGGGCTAAGGGCATCTACCGTACAAGAGTAGATGTCAGGATATGAATGCATATTGTTGTAATCCACTTTGCTTGCTAATGCACACATATTATACCATGTATTTTCTGTCTATCTCTTACTTGTCAGATGCCAAGACACCTGTCCTTGAAGTAATTATAATATGTAAGGCAACATTGCCATCCTTTGGTGATGTGCACCACTACACTTTGTCATGTAAGACTCTGTATAAGAACTTCTTTGTTCTAAAACTGATGACTTTACAGAATTATATAATGTTATCTTGGACCGTGGAGCCACCTCTAATTTAGCCAATAGGGCTCATCTCTGTAACTAGAAATGTTTCTGTCTTTTAGTAACCATAGTAATTATCACAGGTATATAATGTTATGCACAGGCTTTACACCTCAGAGACCCGAGAGATCCCAAGAGACTACAGAAAAATCTTGAGGTGTAGGGAATGCTTAGCACTGGCTCCCGGTTCATATTGGTAAGAACTGCTTAGGGCAACTTTGATTTATCCCTTTTGTAGTAATAAACTTGTTTATTACTCGAATGCAACTTGTTTGTGATTATTTGCATTCCCAATATCATCAAGAATCTGAAAGCGAGGTTTAGACCTCTTACATAGGTCTCACGAGAACAATTGGTTGCGCAACCAGACAGACAAGACACAGAAAAGGAGAGGATAGAACAGATCCTTGTGTTTAACTCTTTCTGTATAACAAATGGGACAGGGCCTTATTCAATTTTATCACATACCCCACTCTTTAAGAGAGAACCTGTTTTAAAAAAAACAAGTTTTCAAAACTATTAATTTTATTCTAATATTAGCTTATAACCTTGCCGTATAGCAAACAGATCAGTTTAAACTCACACATTTTGTTTTTTCAGCCTTCAGAATTCTCAATTCCTGTTCCATATCTTGACAGAAAATCTGCATTGACATTCTCTTTCCCAGATTTGTGCATCATGTTAAATTTAAATGGCTGCAATGCCAGGTACCACCATGTGATTCTGGAATTTTTGTCCTCCATTTATTTAAGCCAACAGAGATCTTTGTGATCTGTTATAAGTACAAAGTCAGCTCCTAGCAAGTAAAATGTAAGGGACTCCATGACCCACTTTGCTGCAAGGCATTCCTTTGCTATGGTAGAGTACATTTTCTCTCTGTCATGCAGCTTCCTACTAATATATAGAATGCAATGTTCTTTCCCATTTATATTCTGATGCAAGACTCCACCTAGGCCTACCTCTGATGCATCTGTCTATACAAAAATGGTTTCTGAAAGTCTGGGCTTCCTAAAATAGGGGCTGATCATATTGCGGCCTTGATGGCCTAAAAAGCTTCATCACACTTTGGGGTTTATTTCACATTATTTGGGCACCGTTTCTTCATGAGTTCAGTGAGGGGTGTAGCTAGCTGGACAAAGTTGGGAATAAATCTTTGATAATAACCAGCCAGCCCACCCTAGAAATGACATGACATGTTTCTTTGTTTTAGGGACAGAGCTGTTAGCTACAGCTTATATCTTGGAAATCTCTGGCTTGACTTCTCCACTTCTCAAAACATAGCCCAAGCATCTGGTTTCCTGTATGCCCAATGCACATTTGATAGGATTGTCAGACCTGCCTTTTTGATCAATTGGATAACTGCTCATAGGTGTTCCAGGTGTTTTCTCCAGTCTGGACTGTACACCACAACATCATCCAGGTATGCAGCACAATAACCAGTGTGAGGGGATAAAATTACATCCTTGTACCACTGGAATGTAGCGGGTGCACCATGTAAACCAAATGGCATAGTGGTGAACTGACAGAATCCTATGCAGGTGGCAAATGCAGTTGTGTCACTGGATTCTTCAGCTAGCAGGATTTGCCAGTAACTCTTAGTGAGATTGAGGGCACTGATATACTTGGCACTCCCCAGTCTTTCCACCAAATCATCTATTCTGGGCATAGGATAACCATCAAATTCTGACACTTGATTAAGTTTCCTAAAACCAAGGCAGATTCTTACACCCCCTTCTTTTTTGTTTACAATCATCATTGGTGATGACCAAGCACATCTCGACTCTTCTATGATACCCAGTTCTTTCATTTTTTGCATTTCCTTAACCATGACTGCTCTTAATCACTCTGGTAATCTGTATGACTTTTGTCTGATAAAGCGAGCATTCCCTGACACTATTACATGCTCAATATCTTTAACTTGGCCTGGCACTGTGGAAAAAGTACAGTTAAATGTCTTTAGCAAGTTACAGATTTCTGCAGTTTGTTCGGAGGTTAAGGAAACATTCACCCTTACAGCATCAGCAGTTACAGTTTGTCATAAGCTATATCAATATCTTCTTTATCAGTTTCTGGTAAAACTAGCAAAGTAGCCTTTGGTGATTTTTCAACCCATTTCTTCAGGAGGTTAGCATGGTACAGTATATCTTGGTAGGATTTTTCCTATCCGGGGTCTCAGTCTCATAGTTAACTATGCCAGTACATCTAATCACTTTGTAAGGCCCTTGCCACTTCATTAACAGTTTATTTTCTGTAGTGGGTAACAGTAGCAAGACATTTTCACCAGGCTCAAAAACTTTTCTTTTACTCCATGGTCATAACATGCTTTCTGCTGGTTTGGGGCCTCTTCCTGATTACTAATGGGCAATTTCAACATATTTTGCCAGCTTCTTTCTCAGGGAACACATATAAGATGTAATGTATGGTTACAGGGGGTGCCACAGGGGTCCATTTTTAGGCCCCTTGTTGTTTACAGTATTTGTAGATGTTGTTCCATCTTTACTGTATGATACACATTGCTTGATTTATGCAGATGATATTATTCTGTATAAAAGTTCAACTTCTGTTGAACTCATAAATAAGTCTTTAAATAAAGACTTTGCCATTTTATGTGGGTGGTTACAAGGGAATTGTTTAGCATTAAATTATATGAAAACAAAGTGTATGCTTTTTGGATCTAAAATTAGATTAAATAGATCTCAGAATCTGTCCATTTTTGATTTATTGGGTAATGGGATAGAGCAGGTTAAACAGTTTAAATATCTTGGTGTCCTTTTAGATCAACATTTCAAATTTTCTGATCATGTAAAATATATTTCTCGTCAGATAAATCAGAGATTTGGTGTATTATTTAAGTTCAAATCCCTGTTGACTTTACCAGCTAGACGTGCAATAGCTGAGGGTGTCTTATTGCCACAACTGAATTACAATGCATTTCTCTTTACTAATTTGTTTAATAGGGAGTTGTCTCTTCTTACTAACGTGTTTCATGGTATCTGTAGATTTACTTTTAATTTGCCTTACTCTACTCATCATTGTGAGCTGTATAGACTGTCTGCCTGGCTTCCTCCCAGGAGGAGTTGTCTATACAGTTTATGTTCATTAACAGATAAAAGTCTTCATCAAGGGTCTGATTCTCCATTATATTCACTTTTTCATATTAAAATAAACTCACGGGAGCTTCGTTCTGATCAACAAATTAAGTAAAAGGTCCCTAAGACTAAAACTAAAATGGGGGATGGTTCATTTACTTACTCTGCTGCTAAAAATTAGAATGAGCTTCCTATTGTTTTATATGAAAATGTTTGTCATCAAACTTTTAAAATTAGGTTAAGAAATTATTTTCTTGATAAATTGCATTGCTGTTGTTTTTTATGATTATTTTATATTTATTATCTATGTTAGGTAATGTATGTTAAATGTTGTATCGTATTGTGATGTGAGTTGTTTAATTGTAAACATCTTGACTGTATATGTATTCAGTTCCCGTGTCGCACATGAAAACGGGCCTTTGGCTCATTGTACTTACCCGGTAAACAAATGTTTAAAATAAAAAAATTAAAAAAATGTAATAGATTTTGTCAGAATGGGGTCATCCTCCCATGTTTCTTTTACTTCTTCCTTTATTGATTTATTTGCTTGCTTTTAGTAACCGGGTAAGTGTACTAGGCATAGCAATGCTTATTTTCAGGCACGACCAGGGAGGATACAAGGGTTACAGAGATAACAACAAAGCAGTTTTTGGAGAACAACAATAGGTAGAAACAGTGGATACAAGTCAGTACAGTTTTCAAACAAATTTGCAGTGTATACAAGTCAACAATAGATAACACTGAGTAAAACATAAAAGTAAACGTTATTACATCTAGTGGCCCTCTAGGTTGTATACCATACAGCATTTCAAATGGTGAAAAGCCTGTTGATGCCTGTGGCACTTCTCTGTAAGCAAATAGCAGGTAAGGTAAGTATTGGTCCCAATATTTCCTTCCCCTTTCACAAACCTTTTTAACATGCAATTTAGGGTTTGATTAAAATGCTCAACAAGACCATCTGTCTGAGGGTGATAAGGGGAGGTTTTTATGGCAGTGATAGTAAGTAAAACTTTATTTCTAAAGCGCCTAGTACCTAATACCTAGTAGTCGGTACAGCTCCTTCAGCAGTGCAGCACCAAAATTACTACCCTGATCAGTAATCTCTTTAGGTATGCCCACTCTGCTGAAACTTTTGGCAAGCTCAGCTGCCACTTTTGGGGCTGTGACAGGACACATAGGAACTGCCTCTTGGTAATGAGTAGCATAGTCGCATACTACCAAAATGAATCAATTGCCCTTTTTACTTTTGTCCAAGGGGTCAACCACATCCATTGCAATTCTCTCAAAATGCACATCTATCAAGGGTAGGGGCACCAGGGGCACCTTGTCTTTTTTAGTCACTGGGGTTACTTTCTGACACTCAGCACAAGCACTGCAATAGGAATCAACATCTTCATGAATTCCAGGCCAGTAAAATCTTCACAGCAGTCTGGTAAGGATGTGATCCCTCCCCGAGTGTCCAGCCGTAGGACTATCATATGCTATCTGTAACAACTCAGATCTATACTTTTGTGGTATAACCAATTGTTCTAGCTGTTCCTGTGTCTGAGGTTTAACCCAAACTCTGTACAGTACCCCATTGCATTTTTTTAAACATTGGTTCACCCTGCTTTGATTTCACCCCCAGCTGCTTAAAATAACCCTGGAGAGAAACATCATTAGCTTGCTCAAAAACAAAATCACAATCAGTTATCAGTTTAGTTTCAACATTGTCATATATTAACCCCTTACGCCCATCAGTCTTTTGTTGTCACTGTTTCTTCAAGCATCTTCTCTCTTTCCTGGATTTCTGGATCTTGGAGCTATGCTCAAACAAGTCTGAATCAAAATCACCGAAAGGAAAAAAGTCCCTACCATCCAACATTTTCTTTGCCTGAGCTCTTGTCATCACAGCTGCTGAAACATACAGATTTACTCCCTCTGTGATTAACTCAGTAAATCAAAGTCATTTCCAATAATCACAGGTACTGGTAACTTGGGTACTATCCCCACTTCATTTGGTGTGACACACTATTAATTTCCAGAGTCACTAGGGTGGTGGGATCGTATCAAGTGTCCCCATGGATGCAAATTACACCAGTACCTGGTCCTTTTGTACATCGTTTTTCCAGCAATTCAATATGCACTACGGTCTGTCTTCTTCCCAAATCTATAAGTCCCTTCACAGTCTAATCTCCCACCTTCACAACTGTTAAATACTTGCCCCAATTTGCTAAGGAGAAATCCGATCCAGTGTTGCTCTCCTTACTATAGCAGTTTCTTGCAACATGGCCTGGCTTGTTACAATTATAACAAAGTCTTTGGATGCAGACTTGTTACCCACACCACAGTTCTTATCAGACTTGGAGTTAAAATGGGTAAAAAGAGGGTCTTACCATGCTTGGCTGTTACCTCGCTGCAGTGGCATCTGTCTGGCCATTTGTTAATCTTCAGCCAAAGAAACAGCCTTTCCCCTCTAGTCGTGTTCTTTCATCCAAAGCCATCTGGTAACTAGCGACCATCGAGCAGTATGGTTCACAATAAACATAGCAATAGAGTCAAGCCATACAAAGGCAAAAGTACTGGACTTTAGGAGGGCTGACTTTGCCAAAATGGGTGAGTGCCTAAGGAATGCACTAGCAAATGGGCAGGAAGGAGGGTTGGAAGAACAATGGGGAATAATAAAAACTGCCATCACAGAGGTAACAAGCCTTTGTGTGAAGCAAATAAACAAAATGAAATGATGCAAGAAACCACTATGGTTCTCAAAGGAAGTGGCAGTGAAGGTTCAATTGAAAAGGAAAGCATTCAGGAAGTACAATGAATCACAGAAGGAGCAGGACAGAGAGCTGTATCAGTTAAAGCAAAAGGAAGCTGGGAAGGCAGTCAGAACAGCAAAGGCCCAAACTGGGGAAAAGATAGCCAACTCAGTTAAGAAGGGATAAAACCTTTTATAGGTACATCAGGAGCGAAGGAAGACCAAGGAGGGATAGTGAGGCTTAATAAAGGGAGGAGGGTGGGCAGAGGGTGACTGTGAGAAGGCAGAGATACTAAGCAAATATTTTGCTCAGTATTTACAAAGGAAGAGGGAGAGGTACCTAAAACAAACAGTAGAAACACTCTGGATACAGAAGTTGATACCAGCCCATTTACAGAAGAAAGGGTTCTGAAAGAACTCTTAGTACTGAAGGTGGACAAAGCAATGGGGCCTGATGGGATTCATCCCAGAATTCTAAAAGAACTAAGGGTAAAACTAGTGACACCACTGACTACCCTCTTTAACAAATCATGGGAGGATGGGGTGGTACCTGAGGACTGAAGGAGGGCAGATGTGATTCCTCTTCACAAAAGTGGGAGCAAGGCAGAAGCAGGAAACTACAGACCTGTTAGTTTAACCTCAGTGGTAGGGAAAATGATGGAATCACTTCTGAAGGAAAGAATTGTCGAGTAACTAGAGGCCAGAGGACAGGACCCAAGGCAGCATGGATTCACAGCAGGAAGGTCATGCCAGACAAATCTGATAGATTTCTTTGACTGGGTGACCAAAGTAGTAGATCAGGGAGGGCTGTGGACATGGCCTACCTAGACTTTAGTAAGGCATTTGACACAGTCCCACACAAAGATTAATACAAGTTAGCCAACTTGGAGTGGGTCCCAAGATGACAGCCTGGGTAAAAATTGGCTGGAGAATAGGACACAGAGAGTAATAATAAATGGAGTCCACTCTGAAGAAAGAGGGCTTACTAGTGGGGTACCGCAGGGTTCAGTATTAGGACCGGTCCTCTTCAATGTCTTTATAAGCGACATTGCAGAGGGACTAGAAGGAAAAGTATGTCTCTTTGCAGATGACACAAAGATCTGCAACAGAGTTGATGCACAAGGTGGGGTGGAAAGGATGAGAAGGGACTTGGCAAAATTACAGGAATGGTTAAATGTATGGCAGCTTAGATTCAATGCTAAGAAGTGCAAGGTAATGCACCTGGGAAACAAAAACCCAGGGGAAGAGTACACAATGGGGGGTGAGATACTAACAACAACAAAAATGGAAAGGGACCTGGGGTAGTCATATCAGATGACCTAAAGGTGGGCAAGCAATGTGAGAGGGCAGCAAGGAGGGCTGGGGGATACTGGGATGCATAGGGAGAGGCATCACCAGTAGAAAACAGGAAGTTATTATCCCTCTGTACAGACAGCTGGTGAGACCCCATCTGGAGTACTGCGTGCAGTTCTGTAGACCCTATCTCCACAAAGACATAGACAGGATGGATGCTGTCCAGAGGAGGGCAACTAAAATGGTGCAGGGTCTGCACTGGAAGACATATGAAGAGACACTTAAGGAGCTTAATATGTATAGCCTCGAGGAAAGGAGGGAGAGGGGGGACATGATAGAAACTTTCAAGTACCTCAAGGGAATCAACAAAGTCCAAGAGGGTAGCATCTTTCAAAAAAGAGGTGTGCAAGAACAAGGGGCACAATTTGAAGATAGAGGGGTGGCTCAGAGGTAATTTAAGGAAGTATTTTTTCACAGAGAGAGTTGTGGATGCATGGGACGGCCTTCCGGAGGAGGTTGTGGAGTCAAAAACAGTGGTGGAATTCAAGCATGCATGGGATAGTCATAAGGCAATTCTAGGGGGCAGGGGTAGGAAGAAGTAGGCTGCTGGTTAACTAGGATCTGCAGCTTATCCATTAGGTAGGGAAATGGGCAGACTGGGTAGGCCAAGCGGTCCTTATCTGCCATCAAATTCTATGTTTATATGTTTCAAAGCTGCACGTCTGTAAGCAGGATGTTGATGAACTGCTCAATTGCAAGCATGTCGATGATCTGTAGGACTGTTTTGCCCTCTGGTTGGAGCCATTTAAAAAGGAGCACTCTGAGTCTGGTGAAGGCTTCTTGAGGATTGTCGACTGAATGTACCACAGGGACCGGAATCTTTGCCTATAGGTCTCTACTGAGATATCGTACCTTTTCAGGATTTCTCTTTTCACCAAGTCATAGTTTTCTGACTTGCTGTGTCTATATTTCCGTAAGCAAGTTGAGCTTTACCTGTCAGGTAAGGTACCAGCCTGACTGCCCATTGCTGGTTTGGCCATTGGCAGGCTGTGGCATCCCTTTCAAAAGTTGTTAGGTATGCTCCAGTGCGATCAGAGGGACATTATTTTGTAAGTTTAATGTCTTTTAAGTTGTTTGTGTCTTGTTGCTCTGCTGGACCTGTGCTAGATCCTCCATCTTTGATAGCTTGCAAAGCATCCAGCCATCGTTGCTTCTATCACTGCATTTCTTCTTTTCTCCCCTGCATCTCCTCTCTTCTCTATCTCTTTTTGTTGTATAGCCAACCATTTGAAAAAGGCAGCCAGGCTTTGAGTTTTTGTCACTGCTTGTTCTCTTTTTTCCATCACTGGTGCTGGCTGTACAGTCTCAGCTTAGACTTCTATCTCTGCTAGTTTGGCTGCCATTCTTCTGATAATGACTGCTGGGCTTGCTGCTGCAGAATCCATATATTTCTGCTATGCTTCCCTGGCACCAGGTCTAGTACCCATGCACAAAATCCCTGGCTTAGAGTATGTACAGTGGAAATCCCACTTAGGCTGACAACTGTTGTGGAGGCACAGTTCAGGAAGCATAAGAAAACAAGGAGCAGTTGTAAAATTTGCAATGAGTGTTTTATTATCAATAATGGCAAAATAAAAAATTGTTCAGAATAACTATTTAAAAAGGCATTACAGAGACAACAAAGTCCTTCATCTGAGTGTTTCTTCTCAATTTTAAATCTCAGTCTCTCTGGCACTTGAGTTAATATCCAAGTACTAATACTGTAGTGCAGCATGAGAGAGGTGTTGCACTTCTGAGGTGCCGTCTTTCGGATGAGACATTAAACCGAGGTCCCATCTGCCTGGATTGGTGGTAGTTCAGGTGGATTTTAAAGATCCCATGGCACTTATCGAAAAGAGTAGGGGAATTTCCTCGGTGTCCTGGCCAAATTTCCCTCATTCACTGAAAAAATACCACCAACAGCTTAATCTGGTTCAAGGTCAGTTGGCATTCATCTGTATCCCCTTCCCCCGGGTCATGCCTGAAAATAGGCAGAATTTGTCTAGTGTACTTACCCGGTCAACAAAATATAAATAAATAAAAAAATTAAAAAAAACTATTGTTGCTCTTTTTATAGCAGGTCTTTGCCAGGGAACTCATTAAGGAGACATCCTATTTTTTCTCAAAATGCATTAGAACATTGTTAGTTTCCTTCTATGCGGGTGGAGCAAAAAGAACACAGTGACCCAGAACTGACCTCTTGTTGACAGCTCTGCAAAGATTTTGCAAACCAGCATCTTAGGTTAACCCCTTGAGTTCCAAATAGCTTTTTGCAATCATTTCAACAACATAACTACATACATTTCCAAACAAAGGGATCCCAGTTTCACATAAAGATTCACAAATATTTTACAATGGCAGATATGCAAGGGGGAAAAAGACAAAAACAGCAAGTGAAGGCAGAAAGATAGCAAAAGGCAGAGAATTGCAAGACCATCAGAGTGATCAGTTCCTAGGTCTCATGAGAACATTTGGTTGCACAACCAAACAAGCAACATAAAAGGAGAGGACAGAACAGATCCTTGCGATTAACTCTTTCTGCAGAACAAATGGGACAGGACCTTATTCAACTCTGTCACATTGTGCTTGGGAAGTATAGATGCTCGGGATTTGAGTAAGTTCCAATATAGGTTGGTGCAGTTGCACATTAAATATCTGGATATCCATGTGGGGGAAACATTGGACTCATCATAACAGCTTAATTATACACACCTTCTTCATAAAATTTTGGGAGACTTACAGAGAGGGCAGGGATTGCCAATATCCTGGATAGGTAAACTAAATCGTAGTAAAATTAATATTATACTGAGAATCTTATACCTATTACAGATGCTTCCCTTGACCTCTGCATCTTAAAAAAAGCATGTTCTAACTTTATCTGGCAATAGAAGCATCCTCAGATTAGTCTCCAAAAGCTTAAGAGCCCTACCCATGGAGGGGGGCCTGTGGTACCCAAACTGTGGCTTCTATTTCCTTGTGGCACAAGCTCAGCTTCTCGCAGACTGAGTTTGAGGACCACAGGGTGCTCACTAAGTGTCACTGGATCAGGCAGGGATGGAACCTAGGCTCACTGCTTATCTAGGGACTGGAAGGCTACAGGCAAATAGGCCTGGGGACCCTAGTAGTCTGCTTGTGAAACAAATTATTGAAGCTTGGGGAAATATGTGTCATGTCCTCAGAGACAAGAAGTGGGGAATGCTTCTAGCCCCTGTCTGCTCCAATCCTGGATTTCTCCCTGGCTTAGAGTACTAAGTCTTCCAGCAGTGGGAGGCTGAAGGAGCGCAGTCCTGAGAGACCTATTTAACTCCCATGGGCTTAAGTCTTTTCAGGAGGAGGAGGAGGTGATAGAGGAGCTTGGGATCCTGTGATCCCATCTCTACCTGTACCTTTGGGTAAGGAATTGGACTCAAAAGGTCAATCTTTTACAGCTGCATGACTCGCCACTCCATAACTTGGAGAGCTGCATTGTATAAGTGAAGATTAACCCCAAGAGGACTCTAGCTAGGCACTATAGCTGCCTCCAAGAGGGGATGCCAGATCACTCCTTGAAAGCTAAAGCTTTCTGGGAATGGGACTTGGGTTGCAGGATACCTGAGAAAACTTGGGAAGACATATCTGAATCCCATATAAGACTTACGATCTGTAATTGTTATAAAGAAGCTCAGTATAAATTCATACATAGACTGTACTTACCTCCAAAAGTGGTAAGTCATTTCAGGCTGGGCATCTCACCAATCTGCGGGAGAAGTGACGTAGAGAGAGACACCTACCTCCACTACTTCTTGCAATGTTGTGAGCTGCAGCCATTTTGGATGCAGATTGCACAACATATTTCACAAAGCATGCTGGTCCAGGTGACGGTGGAACCTAGGACCATGCTCTTTGGGGAGGAGTCTAGGGAGCAGAAGGAGTAGGAATGTTTTCCCAGGGCAATGCAAATTATGTTAATAATGGCTAGGTGGTGTATTTAAAATAGATGGGTGCCTTATAGTAGTCCCATGCTTCAGATGTGGAAGGATCTGCCCCTTAGCATGTTGCAGATGGAATATCTCACATATGATCTTCTCCAAGATCTCCCTAAAGGCCTGCGAATTTTCCACCTCAGTGCTAAAAGCCTCCTTCTCAAAATGGACCCACATAGACTCTGGGCTTCACAACACTTTTCTGACCTCCTTTGCATTACTGAGACCTGTCTCTCGCCCGCACCCCTGACTCACATGTTGCCCTTCCAGACTACTGCATGTTCCACCAAGACTGTAGTAAGCACGGTGCAGTGTGGCCATTTACACCCACCTCAACCTTCCCTGCAGTACTTTATCCTCAAAGTCTTATCCCTCGTCCCACTATCACCTCTCAATTTCTCTAAAACTTCCCATCCTCTCTGCTTCTCCAGGACACTGTGCTGTATGCCTTCCCAAAATCTCCCCCCATCGATATCATTACCTCTTTGGTCTCCCAGGGATCCTCAAAAGAGCAAATTATACTTGTGGATTTCAACCTAAATTGGGCCTCCCCATCACAAAAACCCTACACTGGTCACACTGAATCCTTTAATCTCACACAAGTAATCAGCAAACCCATCCGTCCAAACCCCTCCACCCAAAACCACTCACTCCTTGACTGGGTTCTCTCCTCCTACCCTCCTGGAATCCTCACTGCAGGCACACTTCCAGATGTCTCCAGTGATCACCTCATCACTCACTGCATTCACAAAGTTCATACTCCCCAATCCCCACCTGTCTACTGCTGGATCCACTCTTTCAGATTACTTGACACCAATGCACTGCTACATGACCTAAATTCTACCAATTGGTTGGTGGTGTACACTGCCCCTGATGTGGACTCAGCCCATGGACTACTCACTCATCTTCACAACATCTGGAATCACCATGCCCCACTCAAACATCATGGGGTAAAACAGCGTCACCTTCCCTGAGTCTCTCCTGACATTGTCCAGTTGTGTAAATCCCGGGACAAAGCTTGGGCACATCATAAAATTACCAAAGGCCATCCAGATCTGTGCAAATACTAGTACTAGGTGTTAAAAAACACTTGCACAAAGGTGATCAGATCTGCCAAGGCAGCTTACTTTTGCACCCTCCTGCACTCCAATCTAACATCCCTTGCCAACTTCAGATTTACCCTCCATTGTCTTCTCGACCCCCCTGCCCAATCCACCACCCCATGTTATGCATCAATGGCTCAGCTGTCTCTGTCCCAGCCACTGTAGCAGGTGCCCTATATTCCTACTTCACTACATGTGCTCACCCTAGGCCTCCCCTTCCTTCCCCTCCCCACTCCACCTCTCTGTTACTCTCTCTCTCTCCCATCTCTGTCCAAGATGTCCTACAAGCCTTTGCCTCCTTAAGTCACAATAAGTCTAGCCCAGATGGTCTCGACCCATACCTTCTGCATATTTCCACTCCTATAATATCACTCCCTCTTACCCACATTTTGAATTGCTCTTTCACCCACTGCACTTTCCCTCAGGCATGGAAGTCAGCTAAAGTTATACCCGTGCACAAAGGTGGGGACATCCTCACCCCAAGTAACTATGGCCCTATTTCCCTGCTCCCTACTTTGGCCAAAATTCAGGAGTCCCTTGTCCTTGCACGACTCACTGAGTTTCTCAACTCATTGGACTTCTTCTCCTCCTTCCAATCTGGCTTTTGAGCAAATCATTTTACCACTACTTCCTTCATATCACATATTCCATCCTTTCTGACATGGACCAAAGTCACATTACTGTTGTCATTTTCATTGACCTTGCTAAGACTTTCGATACTGTCTCTCACCCTCTCCTTCTGAGCAAACTCTCCCCTGCTGGCCTCTCTCTGTAAACTGGTTCAAGTCCTATCTCTCTGAATGAACCCAAGTCCTTGATGGTGCAGCCCTCTCATCTTTTCTCCTTATCCATGCTGGAGTCCCCCAAGGTTCCATTCTGGGCCCCCCTACTATTTTCTGTTTTCTTAAATGATCCTCTGTCTGCTTTCTCTGTGGCAAACACACAAACATATGCTGATGACACAGTCCTTTTCACCTCTGGCTCCTCTACATCAGCTGTTCATTCCCAGCCCCAAGTGGACTTCCACTCACATACACCACCTTTGATGGATCCGTACTCAGTGTAGTCCCCCACTACAAGTACTTGGAGGTCTGGCTTGATTCTCACCTAGACTACTCAAAGCACACTGAACATATTCATGCAAAGTTATGTCCTAAACTGGGCACACTGCACAAAAACAAATCCATCCTCTCCCTAAGCACTCAGCATCAGCTCCTCAACAAAATAATTATCCCCTCTTTTGACTATGCTGATGTGGTGTATGGCACTGCCTCAGCCTCCTCCTTACCAAAGTTCAATTCCCTCTACAATGCTTTCTGCAGATTTGCTCTAAATGCCAAGCATTGCACACATCACTGCTCCCTCTATTCAGCCCTTTTCCTTACCTCCCTTCAACAAAGCCAGTTATTCCACTCTTCTCTATTCATTTCTAAATTCTGGCTAGGGTCCCTGCCATCTTACCTCCCAAAACTCTTATCTCCCTCCCATGAGGCCACCTACCCTTTCTAGTCTAAGGACTCCCAGATGCTCTCCCTCCCTTAGCCTTCCTCCTGCTTTGGCTCAGCTACTCTCTCTAAAAGACTGCTCTCACTCTGGAACGCTCTACCCCCTCATATCAGAGACTCCCCTTCCTTCCCTCCCTCCCTCTCCTAAAATGTGCTCTGTCCCACTCATCTGTGTTCCCAGACCACTGCCACTCTCAAAGCTGACCTCCACCCTTTGCCACCAAAAACATTCCTCTTGCTCAGTTAGTTTTTGTCCCTGCCTCAGCACTTAATTTCACCTTTCCCACTCTCTCGTTTTCCTCATAGCACTATCCCTCCTCCAGTAGCGGATCTGGGGGGGTTTAAAGGGTGCAGGTGCACCCCCTCATTGTAACTTACTTGCTTGCTACTGCTGCATTTCACTTTGCTGGAGAAGTCTAATATTTTTTTATTTATTGAAATGTTTCACCAGGAGGGCACACTGAACAAAAAGTTGCTCATCTCACAGTGTGACCTGGGGGGAGGGGTTACATAGGGTTGTGAAGGATGATCAGTTACAATAGTAAGTGGGTAGTACAAATAATACATTGTAAGACTGTGCAACAGTTGGAACACAAGGTATTGTACAATAAACAGAAGTGGAACAATTAGGTAAATTACAATACATGTCCAAAACCATACAAAAGAACATATGAACGTACAAAAATGTAATAATGTGATAGAACCATTTATAGTGCATGAGTGTACCAGGAGCAGGACCGAGGTAGTACGCAAGTGCTGCTGGACTAAAAAGGATGGGGTTAGGTTGTGCACACTGGTGACCCAGAAGGGCAGGTGGAGAAGAGAGGGTGGAGAGGCAAGAACTGAATACGAAGAGAAGGGATAACCATTTCCTGATTTTCCCCCTCAGGATGTTGAGAACCCTGCCAGTAGGGTCATGGTAGGAAGGCAGAAACTGGGGATAGATATTAAGGTGGGTTAAAACAGAAACAGCTGAAGGAAAGGTAATTGTGTAGGGCAGTGGTATGGGAGTAGTTGGAGGAGGAATGTTGTATTTCAGGGGGGAGGGAATACCAGATTTTAGGGAAATGATGGGCGAAACCAGTCTGACCAATGAGAGTGGAGCGGCGAGGGACCATCAAGGTGCGGGCATCATTTGATCTGAGAGAGTGAGTGGGGGGAGGTGCAGTGGGGAGAGAGGGTGAGAGATAGGAGGGGGGCCCCCGAACCAAAATTTGGAGGTTAGTTTGGCACAGTGAAAGATGTGTCTGTGAGATAGTGGAAGGAAGGTTAGAGAGCGATAGAGTTCACAGTGGTGGGATTGAGAAGGGGAGTTGATAGCAAAGTGGCAGAAGGAGTTAAAGAGAGTGTCCAGCTTGGTCAAAGAAGATTTGGGAGCAGCACTGTAGACTACGTCACAGTAGTCAAAGATGGGGAGTATTATCTGGACAATTTTGTGCCTCTCAGTCAGCGGGATGCAACTACAATTCCTGTACCGAGCACCAAACGTGGGGTGCAGTTTCTTCAGGATAGCTTCGATATGCATAGATAATTTGAGGTGCTGGTCAAGCCAAACTCCCAGACATCTAAATGAGGAGGTGTCCTCCAAGATGGTCCTATCAAGGCTGTGGAAGTGTGTAGGGCTGGGAGCCTAGAGAGTCTCTACCTGGTCATTGAGACTGTCTTCTTGGCATTTAGAAAAAGCTGGTGGGAAGCAAACTAGAGCTGAACTTGGTTGAAGTCATGCTGTAAGCTGGTTTGCACAGTGGATGGGTTTTGGCCGAAACTATACAAAACAGTATCATCAGCGTAAATGTGGATAGAAGAGGATGAGCAGGCTGTGGGAAGATCATTAAGGAAAATGGAGAAGAGCAGGGAGCCAAGCACTGAGCCCTGAGGGACACCAGTGTTGATGGGGAGAAGAGGGGAGATGGAATCAAGGATTCTCACTGATTGAGTCCTGCCAGTGATGTAGGATTTAAACCAGTTGGTGGCTGACAGAGCAAGGCCAGCTGAGAAGAGTGAATCAAGAAGCAGGGGATGGGAAACAGTGTTGAAAGCTTTGGCTAGGTCAACAAAGATGGCCAAGGTGATCAGGCCATCATCCATCCCTGAAAGGATGGAGTCAGTAAGAGGTGGTTGTTGAGTGATTTTTCCAAAAACCAAATTGGAAGAGGGTGAAGAAGGAAGAGTCAGACAGGAAGGGTGATAGTTGAGAGAGAACTAAATGTTCTTGAAGTTTGGCAAGGGTAGGAAGGAGGGAAATGGGGTGATAGTTGCCAGGAGTGGATGTGTCACCACCCTTGGGAAGAGGAAGGACTACAGCATGTTTCCAGGATGAGGGTACATGGGCAGAAATAAAGGACAGGTTAGGGATTAGGGAGATAGGATAAGCAATTGCAGGAGCAGAAAGGTACAGAAGTTTAGGATCAAGCTCATCTGGTGAGGAGCCTGTGGAGGGGTTGAGGGATAGGAGAGCATTAAGAGCTTTGTCAAAGGAGATAGTAGTAGAAAAGGAAAATGGGGGAGGGGTAGACACTGGCTGAGGTGAAGGGCTGAAGTTAGGTGGCAATGGGGAGAGAGAATTTAGAAGGGACGTGGCGCACGAGGTGTAGTAGGCATTAAATTAATTGGCCACGAGCCAGGGTCGGAAACTAGGGAGTTATTTATTTTGCAAACTGGAGGGAGGGAGGGGAGGAAAAGGGCATGAACTACCCTCCAGAATTTAGATGGCAAGTTAGTGTTAGTCAGGAATGAGGAGTTGAAATAATCAGACTTAGTCAGTCTAGTAGCTTTAGTGCGTGAACTACGCAGCATTCTGTACTTGGCGTAGTCGTTTAAATGTTTAGTAGATTTGTGTTTTCTCCAGGCCTGATCATGCTCCCTGAAGCAGGCCAGTAGTTTGGAGGTGATCCAGGGGAGGCGAAGCCCACAGACTCTGGTCCATCTGAAAGGAGCAAAGGCATTCCAGGTGGTAATGAATTTATCCTTAAAATACTCAAGTGCTTGGTCAACAGAAATGGCAGAGGAGAGGGGGGCCCAGTCAGTGGACACGAGTGCAGAGCTGATTGGGGTAAGGTCTTAGGATTTAAAGGACCGGAGCTGTATAATTTTTGGGGGAGGTTTGGGGCAATAAACCTTACGTACAATGAAAATGGGGCTGTGGTCACTAAGGGCATTGGGGAGGAGACCAGATTTAATGACGCAGTGCGGGTGGGTTGTGAGTGCCCAGTCAACCAGGGTTTGGTTTTGTGTTTTGTAATATATTGATTGTAAGAAAATCTACAATCAAAACAATAGATTACATTTATATTTACAGTCAACGCTTTAATGGAAACGATAATATAAAGGATTACAAAAATGTCAAAAAGTTGCACATTAAGTATGCACACCACCACAGCACCCCCATTGTAAAATCCTGGATCCGCCACTGCCCTCCTCCTTTCCTCTGTCTTCCCCCCCCAGGAATATTTTGTTGGTCAATGCTGTTTTAGTCACTTATTTGTTTAGCTGCACTACCCGTGTCTCTGTATGCCCTACTACTACCCTGTATTAATTAACCCTATTATTGTATCTACAATGTATATTTGCTTATATGTGGCTCTCTGTATACCTCTTAAAACTACTACTGTATTTACACTGTATATCTACCCAAATTATGCACTCTGTATACCTGTTTTACCTATGTACTGTAACCTCCCAACTCCCTTTTCAGCCCGGGTCATTCCTGGAAACGAGCCTACACTCAAGGTGCCACTCCCAGTTAACAATAATAAATAAATAAAAATCTTAAGGACTGGCCAGACAAATTTGAGTGGCAGTGGGGCCAGTACATTAACTCACTCTCTTCACTGGGACAAGCAGTGGTTTGGCTGGGTTGAGGGTGGCCACCTGACCTTGCCTGGTATGGTTATAAGGGGGCTCTTGGAGGTCTCTGGTCTCCCTGACTTGGGATTTCCCACTTCATCTTTTGAGGGCATGACCATTCTCACTGACAACCATCTCAGAAGGCACAGATGAAGGGTGGGATAACCCGGTATCATGTCACAACACTGACGGGAATGCAGTGAAGAACATCACAGCAACATTTTCGGCAGTTTGCTGTGATGGTCTGCTGGGTTCCTGACACTGTTACCTCACGGGTGTTCACCCCTTCCCTGAACCAACTCCGACTCAGAGTTGGTTAATTTAAGTGTGGGGGTGTGGGGGGGTGAAGCCCCCCACAGAAAACACTTGTTCCCCCAGCGATGGCACAACACCAGCTGGCGGTGTTGTGGCATCGCTGTGCTGACGGTCAACAAATTCCATGTCGCCACGGCATGGTGGAACTGGATAACCCAATAGACTACAGTACTGTTAAATGAATTATGCTGTCTAGATAGTTAATGCTTATTAGCATGTTTTGTTATGTATATATGTTGAAAGTAGTTGTTTTTGTATCAGTGGTAGATAGTACATCTGTATTCTTTTGGAATAATATGGACTGCCTGATATGTCATCCACTATTGAGCTGGTATAGCCAATACTAGTTTCTATTGTTGATATATTTTATACATTTGTGTTAAAACCCTTCAATAAAGAGAGTTTTATAAAAATTTCAAATGAATAAATAAACATTGCTACGGGACTTGCTGTCTGAACAAGTGCACATAAAGTAGTAGTGCTCACTTTCACCAAATTGTTTCTTTTACCCCTAACTTTGGCAAAGTCCATGCTTTTTTCAGCTAAGTACCAAACTTGGGTGACACCTTTAAAACCACCCCTTCATGGCCTCATTAGTGGTGACACAAAACTCCCAATCAAAATGGGTGTTTGGTGGTTAAACAGTTCATAAAAATGAGTTAAATCCACCAACATGCATAGTACTACTTTATGTAAACTTATCAAAGTTTCAGACTTCAAGTCCTACAATATACCACTGTACAGCTTTGTATATCAATGCAGGACTTGTGCAGGGCAGATAGCAGCTGTCCAGGGAGATAAGCCAAGAGTGGTTCCAGCTGCCATCTTCCTGGAAGGAGTAGGCATTTAGGGGGACAAGAGGCTACCGAGAAGGATGAGGGACCACTAGACACCAGAGCCATTTTTAACATGCCAGTGGGGAACTGTTAAGGAAGGGAGTACCACTGGACACTTGGTATTTTTGTGTAACAGCAAACAAGGTCTGGGTAAGGAAAGATGGATACCACTGAAGTGACTGAACACTGGCTATGTTCGTGTAACAGAAAACTGGTATTGGGTGAGGAAGAGGGAACATTTGGTTTGTTTGATTCCACTTTTAAACTGGACCCAGTGTTGTGGGGCAAGATATGCATCACTGTGTGTGCTCAATTTCAAAGTTAATTGATCAGGTACATGGCTTTTTCAAAACACACACAGCATGGCTGTGATTCATGAATGTCTACACACCGTGCAAAGGCAGTGTGTAGGCATTCCCATGACCGAATGCTGTGTGACAGTGCTCTGTGTACCCTCGCAGCATTCACTAATGGGCGCATTAGTGCCCTGTGCAATGGATCCCCGACCAGCCATGGGGCACCACACCAGGGGCAGGACATGGGCATGTCAGGGGGTGTGCCCCATGTGGTGCCCATTCACAACAGCACTGCGTGCCATTTACGGGCTATATACTCTGCGCAGGCGGAGGACACTGGGGTAGCCATTGCTCGACCCCCTGATGGTGCCACTGCTGGCTATGGCAAGGCATTGCTGGCCCCCTCACCATGCCACCCCAGCCACATGGACCGGAGTGGGAGGCTTGGGGTGGCCACTCTAGAACAAGCCTGGTGTCTCTGCAAGGCACATGTTTGTTGGACCCAGAAACCCCTGCTCTGCATGGTGCAGGTAATCCACTCGCAGCCGTGGTACGGGCATCCCACTGGATGCCTGTCCGGGTTCAAAGCTCCGCACTCATCTGACCCCGCTAACCTGCATGCCGGAGGGGCGAGGCCATGGACAGGTGGGCGGTGATAGTGAATTCCAGCCAATGCACACCTGTCCATGTGTGTGTGGAGCTGTGTGGGTTATGCACGTTTTGCAGGTGAAACTCACCCATTTGTGAATCGCAGCCCATATAAGCATCCATAGTTCAAAACAACTAACAACATGATACAAAGCAGTCCCAGGTAAAATAATAAATAAATGAATTCATTCATATAAACAGCAATAGCTAGCTAGATTTATAAATTAACATTTATCAGTTGCTACATACAACAATAGTGTATATGAGTAAGCACACTAAGTAGTACACCTTGTAACATTATACTTTACATTTTGGATATGAAAAACTTACTTACCATAGTACTACTGTTTCTTCCAGGGATCCCTCAGTATGCTTAACCTAAGCAGCTAGTCCACTGTGTTAAGCCACCCCTGAGACAGAACGTATGCAAATGATGGCGAGGTATAGCCAATCAGAATTAGTTCTAAAGCTGCTGCCTGTAAGTGTGGCTGTTAGTGGCTCAGATTCATTTCAAAGCCAGAGGGGCAAAAGGCCCCTAGAACCTATCCCTAAACTAGCAACCCTGAACAGAGAAAGGAAAGGAAAGAAAAGGAAAGGAAAGGAAAGGAAAGGAAAGGAAAGGAAAAAAGAAGAAAGAGCAAAACACAGGCGAACCATTTACAAAAATGATGTACTGTGAGAGGGCATCCCAAACTTTGCTCCTACTGATAGAAATTGCTTTGCGGGAGGACTGTAGAATGTTTTCCTTCTAGGTTATGTAAGAGGAGGTTGGGAGGCAGGTCAAGCATACTGAGGGATCCCCTGGAAGAAACAGTATTACTATGGCAATTTTTTCTTCTCACCCCAGGAATCCCTCAGTATGCTTGACTTAAGAAGACTACAAAGCAGTGCCCTTGGGAGGAGGGAACAGAACCTATTTGGGGAAAATGTTCTGCAGGACTGCGATGCCAAATCTGGCATCTGATCTGTACTCCACATCCAAGCAGTAATGCTTTGTGAAGGCGTGTACAGTCTTCCAGGTAGCTACTTTGCAGATTTCAAGCAAAGGAATGTCTCTTGTTGCTGCAACAGAAGCTGTTGTGCCCCTGGTGGAGTGGGCCCTGAGGCCTTGTGGTGGTTCTTTACCAGCCTTGTTGTAGCAGAATTGGATACAATATATTATCCAGTGAGAGACAGTTCTTTTAGTGGCTGGTCTGCCTTTTCTCACCTCACTGTAAGTGAGAAACGGTTGGGTGTGAGAGGACCTGAGCTGCTTAGTGTGCTGCAGGTATAACTAAGCAATCTGTCAATATGAACATATGAAGAAGCCAGCAGAAGAAGGCCATTTGGTCTATCTAGTCTGCTTATATTGCAGGGTACACAGTTTGAGCTACTGTCCTGCCCCCTCCCCACACCTCCCATCCTCCCTACCCATGATCCTTCCCTTCCCCCTATGCCTATCCCAGCTTCTCTTAAAGCTGCCCACTATCTTCAATGAGATCATCTTTTCTGGCAGTGCATTCCAAGTGTCCCCCACCCTCTCTGTGAAGAAGTGCTTCCTGACCTCTCTCCTAAACCTCCCACCCTTCAGCATAAGACTGTGCCCCCTCGTGTTATGGTTGTCACTCAGCTTAAAGAGACTCTCCTTATCTGCCTTATTTATCCCTTTCGAGTACTTGAAAGTCCCAATCATGTCCCTCTCTCTCTCTCTCTCTCTCTCATCTTCCAGGGAGTACATGTTCAGTGTCCTCAACCTTTCCTCATATGCCTTACCCTGCTGACCCACTATCATCTTTGTAGCCCTCCTCTAGACCTTCTCCAGCAGGTTAATGTCCTTTTTGAGGTGTGGGCACCAGTACTGAACCCCATACTCTAGATGAAGTCTGCACTCACCAGAACTGGAATTGTCTGTGAAAATGTCAGGTAGTGTGATGGACTGGTTCAAGTGAAATTCAGACACTACCTTGGGTAAGAATTTCCTGTTGGTCCTAACTACCACTTTGTCTCTGTGGAAGACAGTGTAGTTAGGGTCAGTGCAGAGAGTCTGTAACGCGCACACCACTCCTGGTGAATGTGATGGCCACCAAGAAGATAGTTTTCCCAGGTGACATACTTCAGATCTACTGTATCCAAAAACTCAAATGCTCAAATGAGAGTTCCATTAGCATGGCTATGCACAGATTTAAATCCCAAGGAGGGACTGGTTCCCTGAGAGGAGGGTGCAGGAGAAGGAGGCCCTTAAAAATCTTTTTGAAAATAGGGTAGGAGATTACAATTTTCTTCTTGCCCGCCAAAATATAGGTAGACAGTGCTGCCAGGTGGACTTTCAAGGATGCAGGTGCAAGACCTGATGCCTGGAGGTGTACCAAATAGTCCAAAATACAGGACAGGTCAGCCTGCAAGGGGTTAATCTGTTTGTTCCTGCTCCAGATAGAGAATCTCTTCCATTTTGAAGAGTAAGTATTTTTCATGTTGGGTTTCCTAGCGATTCTAAGAACCCTTAGGACCCCTTCTGAGTATTTTGAGTCTGGGAACTCTACCTCCTCAAGAACTCAAGAACCAGGCTTTGAGGCAAAGTGACCTGAGATTTGGAAAGGTAATCTTGTCTTGAGACATGGCCAAGAGATTGTGGCCTGAGGGCAGACAAATGGGCTGTTTGACTGACAGGGTTAGGAGTAAGGAGTACCATGGCTGCCTTGCCCAGTCTGGAGCCAACAGGATCATTGTTGCTGGTTGGCACCTCAGTTTGAGGAGTACTCTGAGAATTAGGGGGAATGGGGGGAAGGCATAAAGAAGCCTTTCTGTCCAGTCCAGAATCAGAGCATCCATTGGCACTGAGCCCAGTGCTGGAGGCCTGCAATAGTAAAGGGGAAGCTGGTGATTCTCTTCGGAGGTGAAGAGCTCTATCTGTGGAATGCCCCATCTACTGAAGACTGTTGCAAGTACCTGTTTGTTTAGGGTTCATTCATGATGGCCCTGGCTGGTGTGACTGAGGGAGACTGTCAGGACACTGTCCTTGCCTGGGAAGTGAATGGCAGACAGGTGCACATCCATGAAGTCGGCCAGAGACCAGATCTTCATGACCTCTGTGTAGAGATTTGATGACCTGGTTCCCCCTTGTTTGTTGATATAAAACATTGTGGTGGTGTTGTCTGTCTGGACTTGGACAGATTGACCTTTTAGCTGAGGGGCAAAGGCCTGCATTGCAAAGTACATGGCTCTGAGTTCTAGAAGGCTGATGTGGTGGCTGAACTCCCAAGGGGACCATACCCTGCTTATGTACTGACCTGCTAGGTGTGCTCCCCACTCTAGTAGGGAGGCAACTGTTGTGAGTATGAGTGAGGGATTCCTTCACCAAAAAGGAATCCCCTCTCTGAGGTTGTCTTTGTCCTTCTACCAGTCCAGAGACTGAAGAAGAGTTCTTGTGACTGGTACTAGCTTTGACAGAGGGTATTTTCTTTGAGACCAATGAGTCCTCAAGTGGTACTGAATATCCCTCATCTGAAACCTTGCGCCTGGTACCACTGCTGTGGTGGAGGCCATGTGACACAGTAGTCTGAGAAAGTGCATAGCTGGCCTTGGTTGACCAAGGATGAAGAAATTTGCCAGGTTTTGAAGATTTTCTACCCTGTCTGCAGGAAACAGGGCCCTGCCCTGCCGGGTATCGAGCTCTGCTCCTATGAATTACAGAAGCTGAACTGGCTCTAGCGGGGATTTTTCTATGTTAATAAGGAAGTGCAAGGATTCCAGTATAAGCTGTGTCAGTTGAAGGTGGCCTCTGACTTGTTTGGGGGACATGCCTGTAACCAACAAGTCATCAAGATAGGGGAAGACAGTGACCTCTTGCCTCCTCAGGTGGGTTGTGACCACTGCTAGGCACTTTGTAAAGACTCTGGGAACTGAGGACAGGCCAAAGGGAGCAGCAGTGAACTGGTAGTGACCAGAGGGCATCCTGAACCTCGGGTATTTTCTGTGGAAGGACCTGACTGGAATGTGCAAATATGCATCCCTGAGGTCTAGGGAGGCTAGCCAGTCTCCCTGCTGTAGAAAAGGGAATCACCACTGATAGAGGGATCATCTTACATTTTGGATTGTCCAGATGCTTATTTAAGTATCTGAGATCTAAAATAGGTCACCAATCCCCATTTTATTTCTGAGTGAGGAAGTATCTTGAGTAAAGGCCCTTTCCCCTCTGGGAAAGGGGAACTCTCTACTGTGTTTGACAGGAGCAGTTTTCTGACTTCTAACTCCAAGAGCAGTCTGTCGCTGGGAGTGAGAGGCTTGAAGCTCCTGTGGCCCTGCTGTGTGCAGAATTTCTTGAACTGCAGGGTGAGTCCCTAACCCACTACCCTAACACCCACTTGTCTGAGCTGATGGAATGCCATTGTTTGAGGTAGTGGGTCCGCCTTCCCCTGACTGGTAATGGAGAGGTGACCTGGACATTTCGGTTAGGGGTTTTGTTTAGGCTGAGCCTTTGCTGAGGGAGTGGGATCAGCATGCCTAGCAGGTCTTCTGCCTCTTCCTCTGAAATATCCTCTTGCCTGAGGATAGTCGAAGGGCATGGGTGTAGAATAAAAGACTCTGGGGTAGTGCTCCCTACCTCTGCCCCCTCTGCCCTGTAACATGTAGGAGGTAGAGGCTCTCTCCTTAGAAATGTTGCTTTTGCGGGTGGCTTTATATTCTTCCACTTTTTTCATGTAAGCTTCTGTTTTGTCCCCAAATAAGGAATTGTTCTCATAGGGGAAATCCATAACATTTGACTGAGTATCCTGAGAGAGATTAGTAGTTCTCAGCCAGGTGAATCTTCGGAGGGAAATGGCCTGGGCAATGGCCCTGGAAGCAGTGTCATTAGCATCCATGGCCATGCGGAACTGGTACTTTGTCGCATGCAGGGCAGTCTTAACTGTCTCTGCCAGTTCCTGTGCTAGGCCATCTGGGGTGTTGTTTTCGATAGCCAAGGGTTCCAAAGAGCCTTCTGTTACTGAGCTGTATATGCAATGTAAGTAGACAAGCGCAGAAGGAGAAAGGCTGTGGCACAGGATTTTTTCCCATGCTGTCCAGTTTTCTGGAGTCCTTGTCAGGAGGCTGGGAAGATAGAGGGACCTTGGCCCTATTACAGGCTGCTGCCTGAACCACCCCCTTGTGGTCAGGGTGTGTACATAGATATTCAGCAAAGGTTTTGTCTAGTTATTTCTTTTCTACTTTATATCTACCCCAGGCAAAGAAGTGGGGTTCTGTAGCAGTTTAAAAGTGGTCTTCCTGAGAGATCTGTGGACTGGAAGTAGTCTCCTTGGGAGAGGCAGACCCATCATATTCAAGAAGTGTGCATCCTCATCATTTTCTGAGCCTCCTGGATAGTGAGGTCCAGGGTGTCCACCATCGGCTGAATGAAAGCATAGTGAGAGGAGAAATGCTCATGGCCATCGAAAGGGGGACTAAAGTTCTGATCGGGGGAAAGATCTTCCAGAAGCTCTCCCTCGTCATTCTCATCCTTACCTTGCTTAAAGAAAAGCCCCTGGCCCTGGTCAGGAATGTCAGGAGTAGGTGGGGAGGAGTAGACTGGGGCCCCAAATGGTCACTCATAGCTTGAAAAGTAGTCTGGTAGAGCTGCCAAGCCTTCATCATGTCCTCTGCTGAGTGTATCTTAGTCTTAAGCACTGGCATCTCCCATTTAGTTTTAAGCACTGGCATCTCCCTTTGCTCATCAGCAGGAGGAGCAGCGATATGTTTTCCTTTTTGTTTCTTTTTAGCAGGTACTGGATCAGGAACCTACTCAGAGTGCCTTTTGTGCTTGGCTTGGTCTGATCTCCCTTTTACAGAAGCCTTATTTTCAGAGGGGTCCCTAGAGGGCTTATCTTTAGACCTGTGGTGTGAAGAAGAGTCCTCTTCAGAGTCCCTGGGGGAGGTAGAGAGATGGACTGGGAAGCCATCATTTCTAATTTCTTTGCCCATGTCTTAACAGTTCTGGGGCAAAATTTGGTACAGAGCTCACAGTTAGCAATGAAATGACTGGGACCCAAACACCTCAAACAGAGATCATGGCCATCCGCCTTTGCCAGGATATGAAAGCACTTTATGCAACTTTTAAAACCTGTGGGCCCAGTTTTCTTTTTTAGGTCTATTTGACATACCAAAAAACATCAGCAACCACAGAATCAGTTCCCAATAGGGAAGAAAGGAAAAATGCGGTTGGTCGCCAAATGCACTAGAACCACGAGTGACAGTTCTCCAAATACAAAAGTACACCCCAAAAAAAGAAGTTTTTGCCTTTCCCTGAGTAAAATATGTAAGGAGGGAAAAATCTGTGAAAGAAAATACTTCAGAGGAGTTCTGTTGATGAGAGGAAGCGTGAGGAACCGTCAAAAAACTACTGACTGGATCAGCTGTCCTTGGACCCCAGGAACTGATGGGAACCAAGGACCTATGAAAATTAACAAAAAATCATGAGGGTGCTGAGAAAAATAAAACAGGATAAAAATTACACACTAAAGGCAACAGAAATGGAATAAAAATCCTAAAAATGAGTAAATAAAGGCTGTCTGAAGCGACAACTACAGCAGTGAACTTCGGGGAGTCTTGTCAGTGCAGCAAAGAAAAGAATCTGAGCCTCTAACAACTACATCTACAGGCAGCAGCTTTAGAAATAACTCTGATTGGCTATACCTTGCCATCATTTGCATATGTTCTGTCTCCGAGGCAGCTTAACACAGTGGGCCAGCTGCTTAAGTCAAGCATATTGAGGGATTCTTGGGCTGAGAAAGTCCTGTTATAAACAGTTATAAGATCAAAATAAAGTAGGGCTTTAGCAAATACTGAAAGATATGAAACCTATATTATAATATGGGTCTGGTTACCTACATTCCACTAATAAAGGGTAATCCCAATACTAATTAGAGCATATTAATAGATACCAAAAAAAGTATATACCTTGAAAATGCCTTATTCCTTAAAGTTTTATTAAATGCAAAAAAATTACAAAGACTTTTCAGATTGTGTGTGTTTTTAAAAGTAAGGTTTTGGAAGTGGCAAACAGTGCTACCAAAGCAGCCTTTTAGCACTTCCAAAAATCTTCCTTTCTACCATTGCACCCAGTATGTAAGAGGTTCACCACAGGTATATGTAATGCAAAGTTCACACTAACCACTTAGCAATGTATTAAGTGTGTCTTTAAATATAGCAGTGACCATGCTAACAGGCTGTTGGCTGTATTAATTATATATCCAATTAGTTCTGCAGTAAACTGCTGTGCTAATTGTCTGAATATTGAGCCCCATGTATATTATATACAAATAGTATACACACACTCAAGTAGTGCACTTTTACAAATAAACTATTACTTAAATATTTTGTGTTAAACCAGAAATATTCAATTTGTTGAGGCTGCTGCAACATATGTATGACTGCTACTGCTCATAACACGAATGCAAGTTTATTTATATTTTTCAAACCCTTAGTATTTTGTCTTCATTACACTATCTAGCACAGCATTATTCTTTAGTACTGAAAGCTTCAAAGGTGTTGCTTTTTTATTATCTCTGTATTGTTAACATTTTTGGCACCTATTTTATAAGCACATTAACACATGTTATGGTTATGGTGTATAGTCATAATGAAAGAAACGCATTGGGCTACACATTGTACATAGGGATAGGGGAACTGCAACACGTTCTGAGGTTCTGATGAATTAAGAAAAGTTCTTATAGTTATCTGAGCCTTATCGGAACTTTCAGAATATTTTGAAGTACAAAAAGGTTTTAACCATATCTGTCCACCCATAAGCAGCTGCCAGTGACAGGAAATTAATTTATAAAGAATCTGAACTCGTAGTACAGTAAATATAGTGTTATATATCTAGTTATTATCCTGTGTGACACCACTGTGTGTATGACCTGACACTGCATACCTGGCTCACTGTGTCCTTTTTCCTACCTCCAGTCTTTATTTGGGGTCTTTTCACTACCACCAGCAGTCCTTTTTTTTTTTTTATAAGGAAATGCTGGAGTATAGTGTAGACGTTAGCACATGGTATGAACAAGCTTGGTAGATCCAGAAGACCTGGGTCTGAGTCTCACAGCCTCCACTTGCACGCCATGCAACCCTAAGCAAGTCACTTAACCTCCTGTGCTCCTGGGACACACCTGGAAATGAGCTTTCATTCACTGTGCCTTTCTGGCCAAAAATGGAGGAAAAAAAAAATATATATATGTGCAAAATAAGATCCATAAACACTGTTTAAAAAATTATCTGAACTTTACCAGAACCTAAGAAGAAGTTCTGATAAGGTTCTTTTACAGAAAACGATTCAGGTCCTGGAAGGTTCTGGACAGATCCAACCCATTCCGTCATCCATATCTGTAACCAACAAACCTTTGAAGGCATGTATATTTCTTTATGAACACATGCCCTGTTGTGTGTTATTATCACTTACACAATCCAATGGGAATATAAACTCTGTAACTGGTGTGGAGGTTCCCAGTTCTTCAGCTCTGTTTTAGTCCTGCTGGCCTGGCTGTCCTGTATTATGGCTGCCACCAACAGAACAATAATAAAGGAAGAAAGTATCTCACTGTCCCTCCCCACTGGGAAGGTATGTGGAATGGGAAACCTAGAACTCAGGGCAGAAGTTGGGACTTTACCATAAAACATAAATCACAATCTTCAAGGAAATGTAGTAGCAGATGCGCACAGCTTTGGGAAAGGAAAGTGGGCGATGGAAACGAGGAAGTACATCAAACAAATTTTGTATAATCATCCTTTTGCTTTCAAAACAGAAAGGAAGAAAAAAGGAAAAGGCTCTTTTGTTTCTTACTGCTGTTATTTTCCGTACAGCATTCCAGAAACAAGATCATGTCAGATAAGTAAGGCAAAAGAAAAAAAAAGGTTACTCCAAGTATCAGAGACGGGGGCTAATTGTCAAGGTTATATCTCAAGAAGATGATTGATGTCAAGCTGGGTTTTTCTGTCAGCCTGTCACAAAGCAGGAATGTTTAATGTTCTCATTATTGGCTACGCTGTTGTGTATATTTCTCTGTCAGCACCGCGGACCCATCTGAACTGCCAAGGCACTTCAAAGGCCTGCAGGTCATTTATCATCCTCCTGACGCGGCGAATGCTCAACCTCAGCTGAGTGCCAGTGATTTGTTATGACTTGAGAGCCCCGGCTGACAGACAGGTTTGCTGTAAAGAAAGGGGGGTGAAAAAAGGATTCCTTTTTGTCACACTGTGAAAACATCAATGTTCCCATAATGGCTACAACTGTCAAGGAGGGGGGGACCAACCGTCCAGGCGCCCATGCACCCACCAACAGCAAGCACCCAACTGCCACATGGTGTTTTACTAGTTTAAAGTCCCACTGTGACTGGTTGCAGCGCGCGCTCTCTTTGCAGTTGCGATGTCGCGAGGGTCGCCGCCATCTGTAGTTCGGCGCCAAGGGGGTAAGGGGACGCGCGCGGGAAGGGAAATGGCGCCGAAGGTGTATAGGCCGCGCTTCATTTCAAGTGTGAGCACCCCCTTTCCTGGCTAGCCCCGTACCTTTCAACTGTCCCTAATGCACGGCTTTTGTCTAAAATGTGCCACCTGTATCTAAAAAAAAAAAATACATCACTACATTAGAGTATTTGAAGCCTGAAACATATCACAATAGTGATACCTCAGAAAATGCTTTCCCCTGCTAGTAATCACTGTTGTATGACCATTTTTAAAGGTACGTGGCATTTTATTGTCCCTGTGTTTAAGCCTTTCCTTGTTTCTTTACTTACAGGTAGGAGGCTCGGAAATTAGCGCTGCTCTACTACCTTAGTTAGGAGTGAGCGTTCTCTCTTGTGTATTTTTGGGAAGTCGTAGTGTCGGAAACCCAGGGGAAAGAAGAGCGGAAAAAAAAAAAAAGAAAAAAACAGGAGAGGCTGCTTTCCCATCAGCTAGCGAGAAAAGAAGAGGGAAAATACCGGAGCTTTGTTTCCTTTCCCAGGCCATGACATGATTAATCGTTTTCTTCTGATCTAATTTTGGAACATGAAAAACAGCACATTTGTCTTGAAGAAAAAATGATGTGCCGTACCGCGCAGATGGAAATTTCGAGCACTGAAAAAGATTAAAGTGAAATTCCACTCCTTAGACCTAATCATGAGTTGTAGATTATTCTGTCGTTCTAACCAGATGGTAGGCTTGATTCCGCAGCCCCCTTCTTATATTAATGAATACTAGACTGTTATATTTGACTTAGGTAAGTGAAATGTCTATCAAGCCTAATGGACTGCCAGCCAGCATAACACATGTTGTACCACTCGGGGTCCTTGCTGCATTTTTCATGTTTTATACTAATGTAGAACATTTAGTTTCCTACTGTTTTCCATCATTGTCACTGTTTGCTAAATATTTTCACATGGAGGGAAAAAAGTAAAAAACTTGTGTCCCAGATCTAATTTCCTCACGTAGGTCACAGCTATAACTCTGCAAGTAAAACAGTCACCTGGAGCAATGCATACAAGAACTCAATAGTAACTTGATTAAGTTCCCAGTCAACAAAAAGGCACAAGGCTGTATGTTAAACCTAATTGTAGGAAGGAGTGGTGATTAATCGTTCAAGGTATGTGCAGCACATCTTAGAGGTCAACGTGCCTAGAAACAGAGACCTGCCCACAGGGATGGTAAGTTCTTTTCACAGTGAAGTGCTCCAGGCTTCTTGCACAAGCCAGTATTCTGGCACACAATTTCTCAGCGAGGAAGTCTTGGGCCTCACTGTTGGAAACGATTGGAACTAAATGCAATTTGAGGAAGTACTCTGTTTATAAACCTATCGGCAATTAAGAACATTATTGTTATTCTCATCAGTTGGGGTGGTGTGTTGTGCCCTCAATACAAGACATTGCAAATTTGGAATTAATATTTGTTTTAATTTTCTTTTCCAAGTCAGTACGTTTGTTCTAGTGGACATTTCAAGCCCTTCAGACTTACTTCTGGAATGCTCCTAATAGGGGAGTAGCCACTCCATAGCTTGAAGGCCTAGGCCTTCATTTGGATTCTCAAATTTTGAACAATATGCCTTAACTCAGCTGGCATGGATACCAACCTGCCCTAGACAGCAGGTACTGATGTTTGGGCCTTCAGTTTTTGAAATTATGTCTACTCTGCTGCCTAATTAAATGTATGAGCATAATTAGAGAGCTTATAGTTTTAAGAATTGGCTGATACCAATTCAGGAAGGGAGTACTGTCTAGGAAGGCCATGTGGTCTTGAGAAAATAGTGTGGTGTACTCCTTACACAGAGCTGTGAGATAGGAGATTCCAAGTTTTATTCCTTCCACAGTCATGATGCAACCTTAATCAAGTCATTTGACCTTCTAGTGGTATAATTATCCCAGCTACAAAACTGAGTAAAACAAAAGCAGGACCATACTGTAAGAAATATGTTACATCTCATTAGGGCTACATTGTAAGAAGAAAATGTATGATCGGAGTGTTTGCACGTTATGATTCAGATGTCATGGCGGACGGGAAATAGTGTGGCCGATGGGAATACTAATAGTGCCATAACTTTATGTATGTCTGTTTTTCATTGAAAATACTTGATAAAGCTTTTAACTAAAAAAAAGACTTTACCAAAAACAATTCAGACAATTTATTTTTGTGGGGGGGCTGTGCCCCCACCCCCCACACCTCCCATAAATAAATATAATCAATTCCGCAGTCACACAATTCTGAAGAAAAAAAAATATACAAGCAGACATTCAGTGTGCAGGGGTGGTGAAGATTTCATTGATTCAGTCATTTAGGTAATAGTCACATGGCACGCAAGTGCTGGTTGTGGGAACTGAACTGCGGTCACTAGCAATGGCCTACCTCATTCACACTCCATTACTTTAACCACTACACTAAACAGACAGAGGTACTGATATACCCTCCGCCTGTCAATTTTATAGTTTCACATGCTTACATTTCTGGACCACAGTGCTGATGGTATTCTGTCCCTGACGGCATTCCCATCGGCCATACCGTTTCCTGTCCGCCATGACATCTGGATCATAAAGTGCAAACGAGCAGTATGGTCTTGTACTATGGGTCAGTCATGAGAATGAGCATTTTTGTGAAAGTGCGTGTGTGTGTACTGTATACTGTATATATGCATGTAATCGGTCTTAAAGAGGACAGTTTTGTTACCACAGGAAGGAAAATAAGACAAAAACAGAATGTAGTCTTGGGCTATGTCCCAGTAATGTTTGTGCTTTTTGTATACGACGTGCAATATGTTTTCAAAGAAATATTTTACTGTAGGAATATATATGCTTGAGCCCTGCCATGTCATTGTGAGGTACTGAAAGGGCTGTGTGGAGTTTAGTATAGTAAAGCACCTCATCATTAAGTCCTTGTAATGTTTATTAAAACATTCTTCTGTGGTGTGGAGAATCACTGAGGTGTGTGTGCCTACTTCTCTACGTCTCAGCATTGAAATGCATCGCAGTGGCCTTTAAAATTTAGAGCAAATGGCCAGAATGTGTAGTACTGTTTTTATTTTAAAGAATAATATGTCTAAGAAGAGTGGGCCCATATGTTTAGTGTTAAGGAATGTTTCCATCAAGTTAGTTCAATGTTTTAATAGTTTGTGTGTTCAGCAATAGCTTTAGCATTATGGAATATCAGTAAGCCTTTGCAGAGCAAAGGTAAATTTGAGTGTAAAATTTACAGCACTCTAATTCATAGTTGAGAGGAATGAGCGCATATGTCATTCTGTGTACCGTGTGAGTTAGAGAAAGTCCTGCAGGAGGATTTAGTGACACTTGAGCACTGGTGAGCCACATGGCAGTGGGGGTTCAATGCCAAAAATTGCAAAGTCTTGCACTTGGGAGCAAAAAATTCAAATAACCGCTATTGTTTGAGGGGACTGCAGTTAACCACTTCGGCAGAGGAGAAAGATCTTGGGGTGCTGGTGAGAGGGGACATGAAACACTCAGCACATTGCGGGAAAGCAGCTGCAAAGGCAAACACAATGCTGGCTGCATCACTAAGGGAATTACCTCTAGGAGGAGGCTTTCAGGTGCCTACTCTGAAGAGAACTGGCTACTTCATGCCACTGCTCCTAGCTTCTACCTACTGTTGCTCACACCACTCTGACGCCTTGACCCTCCCTCAGTCCTGCCTGCATCAGTTGTTTTCTTGCACAATTGTTTTTACCAGCTGCACTTGTGAATTCGTACTGAATGTATTTTTATAGTTTATTACTATGTAACTTTACTCTTGTCTTTTGCTTATTTGCTCTTGAATCTATGTTCTGGAATATGCATTCTGTCTGTTTTATTCAATATTTATGTATTATACCACACCATTTTGTGCTGAGTTCCTACTGTCTTCCCTACTCCCTGGTCACACCTGTAAATGAGCCTTGACTCAGTGTGCTTTTTCCTGTTACCAAAGTTTAAATAAAATAAATAAAGTCATTTTACCCCTATACAGGTCCCTTGTGAGGCCACACTTGGAATACTGTGTGCAGTTTTGGTGCCCCTGTTTGAAAAGGGACATCAAACTACTGGAGGTGGTCCAGCATAGGGTGACGAAGATGATCCTGGGGATGGGGGATAAGACATGTGAGGAGAGATTGAGGGAGCTCAGCATGTACACCCTACAAAATAGAAGAGAGAGAGGGGATATGATTGAGACATTCAAGTATGTAAAGGGCATAAACAGAGTTACTTCAGGGGGTTTGTTTAAGTTAAAAGGGAGGGAGGGACAACGGGGACACATCAGGGACACAGTCTGAAATTGGAGGGAGGAAGGATCAAGAGAGAGATGAGGAGGCTCTATTTCACAGAGAGGGCAGTGGCAGTTTGGAGTGCACTGCCAGAAGAAGTGTTATCACTGCAGACAGTGGGCAGCTTCAAGAGAGGGTGGGATATGGCCAGAGGAAGGGTCAAAACTGTGAGGAAGGTGGGAGAAGAGAAGTCAGAAGTGGGGGCACTAAATTAGAAGGAGGTGCAAGGGGAGAAGGGCAGCTGCAGTTTAATAGCAGGCTGCACACTCGAGCAGACTAGATAGACCACAAGGCCTGTATCTGTTGGAAATTTTGTATGTTCATATGCAAGATTAGTGTGAGAAGCTTGATCTGTAAAACTGAGGGGCATTCCGTTTATGTTATTTTGCAGCAATACCTTTTTATTAGACTGACTGAATAATTTTTACACAAACGTTCAAGAGATCCAAAGCATCATCATCAGGTGTAGAGGAAGCTAACCAGCATTTGCAGAATACAAAGGAGGGTATCAAGCCATTTAATGCAGTACAGGTGACCACCAGGAGATAGCCCTCATGTCAGAATTCAGATATGCAAGTGATGAGCTGCATCAAAGTGATACCATAAAGCAGCAGTTCCTGAAAAGTTCAAATAAGTATGCAGGGTGTATGAGGCAGGCAGTTCAGAAAGTTAATTGAGCTGTGTCTGACTATGTGGCTCTTATAGTCTATTATGTATCAAAAGCAGAGGGGACTTTAAGAAAAAAATACAAATGGTAGGGCCCAGAGCTACAGTGGAAACTATCAAGGCTCAGTTTGAGAGCTGGTAATGTGTGAGGAAGCCTAAATGTTTGTTCAGCGCATGTATATTTGTTCCAAAAAGCCTCATGAATTTGGCTTCCCACAGAAGTCTTGCTTGAGTGTCTGAAGTTTCTTCTCAGAACTGCCACTTTTAGAGCTTTCATGCAACGGTTGTGGGAGAAGTGCTCGGCCACGGTACTTGGTCAATACTGCACATGTAAGATGGCAATGTATTAACCACGCTGTACATGCAGTGCTTGAAATCACAGCAATGGGTAAAATAGTGATAGGGATTTACTGCTACCCCTGTCACTGCAGAGTGATGCAAGGAGAGGAGAAGGAGCCACATGCTGGGTGCCTGATGGTCTGCTTCTGTGGTGGAGTGGCTAGGGCACCAGCACACAGTGCAGTTGGGAGACCTGGGATTGTGGTTCAGGTCTCCCCTGCTGGAACTTTTGCCAGCATGTTTTTTTTTTTTAAATCAAACTTCCCCCCTCCTGAGTTTCTCCCCATCCCCAAAGTCTGCCCCCAGAGTTTGTTATTTAAGTCCCAGGGTGTGTGGGGCAAAGCCACCAAAAACCCTAAACCCTCATTGTTGTTGATGGTCACGGTGCACAGAACAGGTCAGTGTTTTGCCTGACTCTGCTTTTCTGTGGTGCTGTTTTGCTGTGGCATTTTCAGCCATGTGGTTTTGTCATAGGGCAGTATGACCCCGTGCCCTCGGCCACTGGTTATCTGAATGCTTTTTAGTAGATCTGAGTCCATTCATGCATTTATGGAGTGTTTGTCCAGTTCCCTCCATGTACCATCCCTGTGGACTTTTTTGGAATCTTATTAGATAAGACAAATTGTTGGTGTTGCATAGAAAAAAACCCTTTATTTTGTATTTCTCTATGGTGAATATAGAGTTTGTGTCAATGATGCTGTTGCATGTTGTGCATCTGGACTGGGTGCATGATCTTGTTCCTTTTGTGCCCATTTGAATTGTGGGGGTGATATTCCTTAACCACTGTTCTTTCCAGGTTTGGTGATTGTCTGTATGATAGAGATGATTCACTAAAAAAAAATGGACAGTCTGTCATCACTGTACAGGACTGGTTGTAATTCTCTAATGATCTTTTGTAGTGGTCTTATTTGTTAGTGTGTGCATGTGTGTTTCTGTTAGATGTTCTGTTTATTTGTATGTATGTGTATGTATATGTATGTAAGTATGTGTGCTTGTTTCTGTTGTATGGGTTCTGCATTCACACCATACAAGACAGAAAGAGAGAGAGAGAGAGAACAAGTAGTATGGTGAGGGTCTGCAGCCTTACAAAAGGAGCAGCAGTCTGAAAAATGTATTAAGCACCATAGGCAAGTATGACAAATTAAGCTTAATTGACAATAGCTAAGAAACAAGAAGCCACATTAGCAGCTAGGGAAAATGGAGTTTCATCAGTAGCTGTATGTAACTACGAGCAGCATACACTGCCATTAGGAAATTCAAGGCACATCAACAGAAAGACTCAAAACTTAAGAGCATTAACAGCTGTATAAATATGTGTTTATTAAAAGGGAGCAACTATGTCCCTAATATGGCCTCTTTATATATTTATTTTTGGCATGTCTAATATTTGAGTGACTAAATTATTATTTTACATTCATTTGTTTAATCCTGTTGCATCTGACTGGTCCTTTCGTCACCCACCATGACATTACAAGCTACCACCAGTCCTGGCAACATCCCAGAATACCCTGCAGCTGATGACACAGCCAAGGATCAGCCACATGAGATTCAGTCAGCCAGTATTGCATTCTGAATGAATTATAGCTCAGTTTTGTCACTTGCCGGTCCCACTTTCTTGAGACTAAGTAACATCAAAACATAAAAGTGTGCCAGCAAAAGAAGGCCTTGCATTCGATTAAGTCTGCCTGATGTCGAGGCACATGCCCTTTATAGGTTCCAGTTCATCTTGACTGTTCTTCCAGCCCTTCCAATATGGGTCTTGTATGGGGTAATCCCTCTCTATGATATCTGCCGTAGAAGATTCTGGGACACCACACAGACTGGCAGATGCTAGCAATGGGTGGAGGATGGCCAAATCAATCAGATAACTATAACTATAGTCAGAAATGTATTTGTGCACCCAAACTGCAAATTGGGAGGTATCCCCACACTTAGGCATTTGGGGTTAGGTGCATGGACAGTTCCTTTTTAAAGAAATGCAAAAGCCAAACTGCTGAAGAGAAGCAGTATTGGTCCAGCCCACCAGCACAGTAGTAGCAGTACCACTTGCAGTACAGACAACCTGACTTTGAGAATAAGCTCAGGAAGGCAGAGGGCCAGCTGGAGGGAAGGAGGATCGAGCATTCAAGGGACTGCTCTTCTCTGGGGAGTGAGTGGTGCAGCACCCAGAGCTTGACTGTCCCATAGCTGAGATTGGAGGACAGTATGCTGGGTGGCGGAGGAGTGCAACGCATCTAGCATACCACGCATGGGAACATGTGTGGCACCGCCATTCACGGCATTAGACACACGATCCTCTGTGCCACAAGAGGGGGACATAAAAAGAGGAGAATGCATCTTGGATGGCAAGATATCGCCGCCCTTCACAGGCCCCACACCTGATGACTCAGGAATGGCACCCCTGGATCCTTGACCCGGTGGGTTGAGAATGCTTCCCGCCACAGGGGGTAAGCTGTAGGAGTTTGGGGTCTGGTAAGTCCTGGAGGAAGCTGGGGTGACAGGGATGGGGGGGTCGACAGGATGATAAACTTGAAGGTGTGTCCACAATCAAATTTGGTATAGTCAAGAGCTGTGCAAAATATGACATTCCACCAGAGGAATTCAAGACAGAAAGGCAATTCCACTTCTGAAATGCTTTGCAGAATTTTTCAATAAATTTCACAGAATTCTAAAAAATCTTTTACCTGTAACCATGAATCAGTTTCCCACAGTTTGCAAAACTCTAATCTGTGATTTATGTAAATTGTGAAGTATTAATCCGTGATTTAAATTCTGTGTTTGGAATGTTGGAATTCCACTTCTGATGGAATTCTGTGGAATTAGGTGGAATTCTCTAGAATTTCATTCCACAGAATTCTGTTCCTCAGAATTTGAAAATTCCCACACAGCACTAGTATATTCACTGCTGAGTAACAAGAGGGCTGAACACAATGGACCCTGAGTCCCTTCTGTCATCACAATACTGTCTTCCTGTTGTTTGGGTTCTGTGTGTCCAAACCACACATATACATCCCAGAACCTCAAACCCAAAGCAAATTCATATACGGCACAGGCTGCCATGGTTTCACCGGACCAACCATTGCCTGAAAACAACCTTTTACATTGGTGCCAATTTAGGTTGAGAATTGCAAACTACAGACACGTTTCATCCTGTTGAACTCCCAGTGTAGTGCAGTCACTGTCTCAGCCAAGCAACAGGCCGGCCACAGTGGAAGTCAGGCATATATTTTTTTTATATTTACAGTATTCTAAATTTTTGTTAACAGGTAAGTATGCCAAGTTATTTCAGCCTGCTTTCAGGTATGACCCAGCTACTCAAAAAATAACAGGACATTAAAACGTACGAGTAGACAATAGTAACAAATACGAGTTACATATAGCTCACGTAAAACAATCACAAACATGAGTACTCAAGAAGTACTGTCTTATGCAGCATCCGAATTTTCTGTAGCAATGAACATTTTGACACATTTTCTAGAAGAGAGTTCCAACATTTAAGTACATAAAAAGCAAAGGACTTTTGTTCCCTGCAGTCTAGGTTCTTTAAATAATTATTTTTTGTTTGTTTAATATTAAATTCCAAGTACTGACAATAAAATACACAAGTTCAGATAAAGAGTTTGAGGTTTCTGCTCGTAATACTTAGTCAACAAAGCAACCTCGGTCAAAGGACCTTTTAGCCAGTGGAGATAGCCACCTCAAATCAGAATATAAATTACAAAGATGGACCCTTTGATTGACAGAAAGGACATGTTATTGCGCATAGTGTAATTTTATATAGTGTTATTTTATTGCACATAGTGTTATTGCACATAGTGTTATTGTATGTAATGTTATTGTACATAGTGCTAGTGTACACAATGTTATTGAACAGTGTTGCACATAGTGTTATTGTACATAGTGCTATTTTCCATAGTGTTGTTGAACATGGTGTTATTGTAACTAGTGTTGTCATAGAAATCATATGAAAATACAAGTCATAAACTGTTAGCTATAAAGACTTGACCATTTATCCCTAGTGTTATTGAACATAGTGTTACTGCACATAGTGTTAGTGTTATTGAACATAGTATTACTTAACATAGTGTGATTGCATATAGTGTTATTGTGCAGTGTTATTGTACATAATGTTATTGCACAAAGTGGTATTGTACATATAAAGAATAATGTATGGGTGACCATACACAACAAGCCTGCATTTCCATCAAGGGGTTGAGATAACAGCATATGGGCCTCGAGAGCAGGAAATTTGGGAATTCCATGCTGTAATCTGTACCAAAGATGAAGAGAAACACAAATGAGTTGTGTATGGTAACCCATATTTTATTTTTTATAGTATGTGGTTCTGTAAAGGGAACTAGCAAGGGACCAGAGAGAGAGTATAAGAGCTGAGTAGTGGCTCTGCTGAGTTAGCACTACTGGTGTGTATTGTCATTTACTGCCTATACTGTATCAAAATAAAATCCAAGGACCACCTCCCCACTTATCTTTATCAAAGCCCAGCACATACAAACCTGATATAGCAATCCAACAGTGACAGCCAGTACAGAGAGAGAGAGAGAGAGAGAGTGTGTGTGAGCTGAGGAGCAGCACAGCATAGTAAGCACTATCGTACTCGGGGGAATCTCCTCAGACCTGCTGAGGGCAGGCCTTGCAAACCACTAGTGTGGTCCCAAAGGCATGACCTGCAGAAATCATGGTAAGTGAAGCGGTTGCCAGAGTTGACTCAAGCAAGGACATGTGCACTTAATAATAGAATGTGCATAACTTTTAGAATGTGCACAACAACATTTTGAATGTGGACAACTTTTAGAATGTGTACAACAACTTTTTTTAGCCACTGATTTCCATACTCATCCAGCCCTAACCATATACTATAATGTTACTGTACAAAGTGTTGTACATGATATTGCACATAGTGTCATTGTACATAGTGTTATTGTGCATAATGTTATTGTACATAATGGTATTGTACATAGTGTTATTGTGCATAATGTTATTAAGAATAGTGTTATTGCACATAGTGTTACTGCACATTGTGTTCAAACAACATGAAGTCTTACTGTATTTATTTAGTTAGTTTTTGTTGACTGGGTAAGTGTACTAGACAAATTCTGCCTATTTTTGGGCATGGCTTGTGGGAGGGGGATACAGATGAATGGCAACTGACCTTGAACCAGATTAAGCTGTTGGTGGTATCTTTAGTGAATAAGGAGCAGCTCAGCTCTGACAATATGCATTCTGACAATATGCAATTAGCCCCAGCACTTGAACTGCTCTGGAGAGGAAAGGGTTAACTCTATGCAGCAGCATAGAATGTTGAGCTCGAGCTTGGTTTTCAAAACTCTGTCCCTGGTACATTCTAATGTAAGCATCAGATTCTTTACTCCGCCTAACTGTGGAGACGCTCTGGAGATTTCTCCTTGCTGCTTCAGTTCAGTTACAGTAAATCGTTCGGTTTATTCAACCGTTTAATTTATTTTCGATCCTCAAATCTATGTCTACGGTACAGGTAGTGTAAGTGGGTAGATAGTGATAGAAATAGTTTTTTCTTCAGTTCCTCATCGGTCGGTCCGGTTGGGAACTAAACCATTTCTGATTCTCTTGTGTTTACTGTGATTTTTCTCTGGCAAAGTGTGGTGTCCGGTACTTTTCGGTCTCAAAAAGACAACGTTTTATTCCATTTTTTTTCATAACCCTTGAACCGGGTGGTGACCGAAAAGTTTGTGTTACCTGGCTTGAATTCTGGTAAGGGTAACTTTATTTAAAGAAAGGCAGTGTCTGACAAACCCAAGAAGAAAACCAGTCCCACTGGGTTTCAGCACTGTATTGAGTGAAGGGAGGCTTTTGCTAAAGCTGATGCCCACCTCATGTGTGTTTATTGTCTGGTGTTTGACCACCTCAAAACAGACTGCCACATTTGTGCAAACTTTCCCAAAGCCACGCTCGAGAAACATTTGGCTAGGCTGAAGGAAAGAGAAGCCTAAAAATCCGCTGATCCATATGGCGAGCCCGGTTCAGTTCTGACCAAACTTGAAGAGGTGCCTGCTGACTCGGGCGATACCTCCTCAAGCAAAAGAAAGACCGATTCCGAGGGACTGGTTCTGTCGAAAAGGAAAAAGAATTCGGTTGGTTTGGATCCGGCCCCACAGATTCAAACCACTGAGGAAATTGCAAGAGTGATAAATATTGTGCAATCGCTTTGCCCTGTTCCAACTGAACTGACACCATCTGGAAGACAATCAGTTCAGTCGGTTCCAGCCCCATCAGATTATAATCTGGAGGCTTATTATGATGTGGAATGGGAAGAAGATCCTGAGTATGAGGGTGAAGATGAAGATGAGTTTGGAGGCCTAGATGAGCCAGTAGAGCCTGACATCTCCCCAGACAGCTCTACCAATGTTTCTCCTCCCAGGCTTCCTGAGTCCCTCTCCCACTTTTTGTTTTACAAAAAAGTGGCAGAAACTCTCCAGCTACCTACTGTGGTGGCTTCTGAAGAGGAAGGAGAACCTGACTTTGTGGAAATGATGGATGTCAAAGAGGCTGTCTATTCCCTTACATAAATCCTTAGGTAAACAGACTCAAAACATTTTACAGGTGCCCACTTCTGTACCTCCAGTGGATAAAAAGATGGACAGGAGGTATATGCTGTCAGGTTCTATGACAGAATTCCTTTATTCCCATTGCAGCCACATTGGGGTAGTGCAGGCTACAGCCTGTGACAAGACTAACATTCCCTTGGCTTCACACCCCTCAGGTAAGGATTCCAGGAAGGTGGATGCCATGGCAAAGAAACAATATTTGGCATCTTCCTTGGAACTCAAACTGGCCTCTTATATGGCCTGTGTAGCTAGGTACCAGAAACCTAGGTGGGATACAGTTCTGGAACTAGCAAAAAATACCCCTCCCCAGCTGGCCAAGGAGCTGGAGCAGGTGGCTGCAGATGGCATAGAGGCATCCAAAGTCCAATTCCATGCTGCTGTGGACTCCAATGATGTGGCATCAAGAGTCATGGCTACATCTGTCTCCTTGCAGAGGTTTGCTTGGCTCAGATGTACTAGCCTTTCACAGGATACCCAGGCTAAGGCCATGGCTTTTCCTGTCACAGACAACTCTCTGTTTGGGGAGCAAACAGAGGCATATATGAAAAAGATGGATGAATATAGGACCACCTACAGGAGTGCAGTGGCCAAGGAAAGGCAAGCCACTCCACAAAAGCAGCAGTCTAGGGCTGGCAGGGGCAGACTTTTTCATAGGCCTTTTTACCAAGCCCAGGCATCCTCTTCTTTCCAGCAGAGGGGGTTCTTCAGAGGGAGAGGCAGAAGAGGGATGGGAAGGGCTGCATCCTCTTCCCAGCCTAAGGCTCCTGCCAAACAGACATCCTGATGTGTCAGACTGGGTTGCCTCCTCTGTTCCAGTAGGGGGCAGGCTGGCTTATTTCTTCCAGGCATGGAAGTCTGTTCCTTCAGACAAATGGGTCCTGGAAGTAATAAGCCAGAGACTTGCTCTCAACTTCGAGATTTCCCAAAATCAGAGCAAGATCCTTCAAACCTGTCACACCACCGGAAACAGTTGCTTTAGAGGAAGAGGTTTCTGCATTATTGCTCCTGAATGCTGTGGAGCAAGTACCTCATCCTCACAGAGGGACAGGCTTGCATTCAAGATACTTCCCTAGCCCAAAAAAGACAGGGGAGTGGTGACCCATCCTAGACCTAAGGTATCTGAACAAACATATCACAAAGCTGAAATTCAAAATGGTGACTCTGGGAATAATTCTTCCCTCTCTGAGGCCAGGAGACTGGTTAGCTTCCCTGGACCTCAAGGATGCCTATTTTCCCATCCCTATCAGGTGCTCCCACAGAAAGTACCTCAGGTTTAATTGCCTTCAGGCCAATACCAATTCAGAGCAATGCGCTTTGGCCTGACATCTGCTCCAAGAGTCTTTACAAAATGTCTGGCAGTGGTTGTAGCCTTCCTCAGAAGGCAAGGCATTTCAGTGTTTCCTTACCTAGATGATTGGCTCATTGTAGGCCAGTACTCAGACCAGGTCAAGTCAGCTCTGGCTGTTACCCAGAGGCTTCTGGATTCCCTAGAATTTCTTCTCAATCTAGCCAAGTCAGTTCTGGAACCAGTTCAGCTTCTCACCTTTATAAGGTAGAGCTAGATACCATTCAGGCAAGGGCCTTCCTCCCTTCTTTAAGGGTAAAAGCTTTCACAGCTCTGGTCGCCTCTTTCAGACCTTTGGTGTCTCATCCAGCCAGGCGTTTTCTCCAACTTCAAGGCCACATGACAGCTTCCACTGCAGTGGTCCAGGGGGCCAAGTTCCAGATGAGGGATATTCAGTTCCACCTAAGGTCCTTCTGGTCCCAGAGGAAGGATCCTCTCACCAAGTTAATTCCAGTAACTCAGACTCTTGTCCAGGCTCTCCAATGGTGGTTGGAGGAGGACAATCTCAGACAGGGTGTCCCCTTTCTCCATCAGATACCTTAGGTTGTTCTCACCACAGATGCTTCTCCTCTGGGTTGGGGAGCCCATATGGGGGACCTCACTGTGCAGGGCACTTGGTCACAGCAGGATTCTCTCCTTCACATCAATCTCCTGGAACTCAGAGCTGTGTTTCTAGCCCTTCAGGCATTCTCAGAATCAGTTCAAGGGAAAGTGGTGCAAGTCAGGACAGACAACACCACCACCATGTGGTACATAAAAAACAAAGGGGCACTTAGTCTATGGCCTTGTGCATGGAAGCCATGAAGGTATGTTCATCTGCCTATTCTCTTCAATCTTCCCTGATAGCAGTGCATCTTCAAGGGAAGGACAATGTGCTGGCAAATGCCCTCAGCAGAATCTCTCAAGATCACCATGAATGGTCCCTGAACTCTCATGTCCTTCAGGTCATTTTCAAGAAGTGGGGCACTCCAGAGATAGATCTTTTTGCAGCCCCACACAATCATCAACTTCCACTGTTCTGTTGCAGACCTCCAGTCCTGGGGTCTGTTCCTCTAGATGCTCTTCTGTTAAATTGGACAAATGGGTTTCTTTATGCCTTCCTTCCTTTCCCCCTGATATTCAGAGTACTGATCAAGATCAGGTCTCAACCCTGCACAGTGATCCTGGTGGCTCCGGACTGGTCCAGGCAACCATGGTACCCCCTGTTGCTGTCCCTTGCTGTGACAATTCCTCTCTTTCTTCCCAGGAAGCATGACCTCCTGACTTCCACTCGGGAGGATTTGGTACCCCAGCCTCCAGTCTCTCAGACTCGAGGCTTGGCTCTTGAAGAGCTAGAGTATGTAGGTTTGCATCTTTCTCAAGGTGTACTGGATATCTCTAAAGATCAACTGCAGCTATATTATAAATATATTACAAACTTTGCATCTTTTCCCTAACATAAGGACTACCAGACCTTATTTATTACATGTGAAATGAAGAAATTGCTATTTGTCATGCTCAGATACTATTTTAATGCTCTCCTATTTGATGGTTTCACAGAAAATCTCTCAGACATTTTTTGACCAGCTAGCAGAATCTTGGGTGAGTGCTGATTCCATTCAAACAATAATGACATCATTTTCCTCAAGTTCCAGGTACTGAGCTGCCAGGAACTTGAGAAAAATTATGTAATTCTTGCTTGAATGGAATCAGCACTCACCCAAGATTCCGCTAACTGGTCAAAAAATGTTTGAGAGATTTTCTGTGAAACCATCAAATAGAAGAGCATTAAAATAGTATTTGAGCATGACAAATGGCAATTTCTTCATTTCGCATATAATAAATAAGGTCTGGTTGTCCTTATGTTAGGGAAAAGAAGTAAAGTTTGTAATATGTTTATAAGATAGCTGCAGTTGATCTTTAAAGGTTTCCAAGAAACCTTCCACCAGAAAGACTTACAATTCCAAATGGAAGAGATTCAACATTTGGTGTTCTCAGAGGAATATTCAGCCAGATTCAGCTGGCATTGCCACAGCCCTGGATTATCTGGTCCATCTGAATAGTTTAGGCCTCAGGCCTGCTACTCTTAAAGTTCATTTAGCAGCTGTCTCTGCGTTTCTGTCTGCAGGGAAAGGATCTTCTCTAGCTTTTCATCCTGTGTTCAATAAGTTTTTCAAAGGTCTGGTTTATATCAACCCTCCCTTTAGGGATCCTACTCCTGCTTGGGATCTGAATATCTGTATTGCACAGCTTATGTAGCCCCCCCCCCTTTGAGCCTTTGTCCTCAGCTGAGCCAAAGTACTTAACTTGGAAGACTGTGTTCCTGGTAGGTATTACTTCTGCCAGGAGAATCAGTGAATTGCTGGCCCTGTCAGTGGAACCTGAATTCATTTTCTTTCACAAGGATAAGGTGGTCCTTAGGACGAATAGAAAATTTCTTCCTAAAGTGGTTTCAGATTTTCATCATAACCAATCCATGTCTCTGCCTGTGTTTTTCACTGACCATTCTTCTTCAGGTGAGCGAAGGATTACACAGTCTGGATGTAAAAAGGGCATTAAGCTATTATATATAGCATACTGAGGCCCATAGGAATGACTGTTCCCAGTTGTTTCTCACTTATGGAGAAGTGGGAAAAGGTAAACCTGCCACCAAAAGAACAATGGCCAGGTGGATTGTTTCTTGTATCCAGTTTTGCTACACAAAATTGGGAAAAGAGCCTCCCTCAGGCCTAAGGGCTCATTCGACCAGGGGTATGGCTGCCTCCTTGGCAGCAGCTAGGGATATTCCTCTATTGGAAATCTGTAAAGTAGCCACCTGGAAAGCAGTTCATACATTCACCAAGAATTACTCTCTGGACACTCAGACCAGAAGTGATGCTCAGTTTGACACATCAGTACTGCAGATCTTGTTCCCAAAGTAAGGTTCTGTGATCCCCTCCTCTGGGGGGAATTTCTTGGTAGTCTGCATATTGTCAGAATACAGCAAGACTTCATGTTGTTTGAAGAAAAAATTACTCACCATAGTAATGTTTCTTCTAATGGAGTCTTAATGTATTCTGACCTCCCTCCCTGCCTCCCCTCTCAGAACCTGTTTTTTGGGATGTGGGTTGGCAGGTACAGTGTTGCACCCCAGAGGTGTACCTTTCTCACCCATCCTGGCTAGGTTGGGTATTTTTTGAGTTGTTTATTGTTATTGTTGTTATCACTATGTACATAAGGTTCTTCTTGGGTTCTCAACTTGAATCTTTTTGGACCCAAGTATTTGTGACCTATGGCAAACATTTTAAAATAATTTCTATAGTTATTAATTAGTTTGTATAGTGCTCGTAAGAATCTGATGGTTACATTAAAATGTACCAGGGACAGAGGTTTGAAAACTGAGCTCGAGCTCAGCGTTCTATGCTTCTGCATCAAGTTAACCCTTTCCCCTCAGGAGCACTTCAAGTGCTGGGGATAACTGCATATTGTCAGACTACAGCAAGACTCCATTAGAAGAAACAACATTACTATGGTGAGTGATTTTTTCTTACTGCACACAGTGTTATTGCACATAGTGTTATTCTTATTGCACACAGTGTTATTGTTGTTGCACTTAGTATTATTGCACAGTGTTATTGTTATTGCACATAGTGTTATTGTACAGTGTTATTGCGTGTAATGTTATTGCGCAGTGTTACTGTTATTGCAGTGTTCTTGTACATAATGTTATTGCACATAGAAAGTGTTATTGTTATTGCAAATAGTGTTATTGCACATAATGTTATTGCACATATTGTTATTGTTATTGCACATAGTGTTACTGCAAATAGTGTTACTGTTATTGCACATAGTGTTATTGCACAGTGTTATTATTGCACATAGTATTATTGTGCACATTGTTATTGCAAAATGGTATTATTGTTATTGCAAATAGTGGTAGTTTATTGCACAAAGTACTGTTGCATAGAGTGTTATTGCACATACTGTTATTATATTGCACACAGTGTTATGTTACATTATTGTACATAATGTGATGGCATATAGTGTTATTGTACATAGTGTTAGTGTACATAGTATAGATAGTATTAGTTGTACACAGTGTCAATGTCAGGGTTATGAAATATAGTGTTATTGCACATATTTGCATTGTACATAGTGTTATTGTACATAATGTTGCACATAATATTGTTCAGTGTTATTGTACATAGTGTTATTACACAATGTTATTGCACATAGTGTTATCGTACAGTCTTACTGTATGTAGTGTTATTGCACATAATGTTACTGTTATTGCACGTAGTGTTACTGCACATAGTGTTACTGCACCTAGTGTTATTGTTGCACACTGTGAGAGTGTTACTGTACATTGATTATTATTGCACACAGTGTTATTGCATATTGCAGATAACGTTACTGCACATAGTGTTATTGTTATTGCACATACTGCTATTGTACATAGTGTTATTGTGCATAATGCTACTGCGCATTGTGTTATTATAGTGTACGGTAGAACGTTGTTGTTGGCGGAATTTCATCAAACGCTAACACTTCTGTACCATCGATGTGACATCACCTTGCTGTTGTACCATCTTAGGTACGTCACATCGATGGTACAACAGCAGTGAATACATTTGCGCATGTGCCAAACATATGTGCTGCACTTCAGGGAAATGGCCGCATTGTTTTGCTGGGGAAATGGAATAAACATTGAGAATCCGAAAATCACAAAGTAAGATAGTACAATGGGCTTACCTTTGGTGGTGGGCAATAGCAGTACTTCAAACTCATTTTTTTAAAGTAGTTTATGACATCATGGGACTGGGGTATGAGTGAGGATTGTTCTTGGGTTGTGGGTGCGGGGGGGTCATGCAAAGATGGAAATAGAGTTGCATGGACCAAAGAAGTGTTCTGCTGTTGTTTTACTAATGCCCATACACTATACAAGACAATGGGCATCAGTAAACAACAACACTGTCTTCACTTCTCGAGGTTGTATGACAACCATAAACCTCTCGAGCTTCGCTCTCGAGGTTTACATGGTTGTCATGGCAACCTCTCGAAGTGAACAACAGTGTTGTTGTTCACTGTTGCCCATTTATTATCCTCTGTTATTGCACATAGTGTTATTGCATATAGTGTTATTGCACATGTTATTGTGCATAGTGTTGTTATTGCACAGTGTTACTACAAATAGTGTTATTGCACATAGTGCTATTGCACATTATTGCAGATAATGTTTGTAGTGTTATTGCAAATAGTGTTACTGCAAATAGTGCTATTGTTAATGCACATAATGTTATTGTAGATAGTGTTCTTGCACATAGTGTTACTGCAAATGGAGTTAATGTTATTGTATATAGTGTTATTGCACATAATGTTATTGTACCTAGTGTTCTTGCACAGTGTTACTGCAAAGTGTTATTGTTATTGTATCTAGTGTTATTGCACATAGTGTTGTTATTGCACATAGTGTTGTTGTTATTGCACATACTGTTGTACATAGTGTTGTTGCAAATAGTATTATTGTTATTGCACATAGCGTTGTACATAGTGTTATTGCAAATAATGTGTCACTGCACATAATGTTATTGCACATAATGTTAGTACACATTTTATTGCGCATAGTGTTATTGGTAAGAACATAATAACATAAGAATTTGCTAGCAGAAGGAGACTGTGTGGTCCATCTTGTCTGCCTGAGATGTCTACTCCCCCACTGCTCTTGTTGAGGTGACTACATTGACTGCCCCATGCCTGTTTGAATTCTCTGACAGTCTTAGCCACCACCACCTCAGGTGGCAGGCAGTTCCAAGGGTTCGCAACCCTCTCTGTGAAAAAGTACTTCCTAACATTGGTTCTGAATTTACCATCTACCAGGCTTAAGTTGTGCCCTCTTGTATGCACAGTCCTTTTTTTCTGAAAGAGGTTACCGGTATGTACTGCATTTATCCCTTTAACAATTAGATGTTTCTATCATGTCTCCTCTGTTTCTTGTTTGTTCTAGGGAGATTAGAGTTGACTGGCTGAGCCTATTTTCATAAGGTTTATGCTGTATACCCTGCACCATCTTGGTGGCTCTCCTCTGCACAGATTCCAGATGGTCTATGTCTTTTTTTAGGTATGGCCTCCAGAACTGCACACAGTACTCCAAGTGAGGCCTCTCCAAGGATTTATACAGTGTGATGATTACCTCACGCTTTCTGCTAGTAATACCCCTACCTATGGATCGAAGGATGCCTCTTACCCTTAGTACTACTTTTTCACATTGCTTTCCTACCATTAAATCATCTGATATCATAACTCCTAGATCCCGTTCCATCTTTGTCTTTTCCAGTTGCTGCCCTTCCAGGGCATAATTATTTCCAGGGTTCCTCTTATCCAAGTGCATTACCTTACACTTTTTGGCACTGAATCTCAGCTGCCAGTTCTTGGACCATTCCTCCAGCTTTCTTAGATCTGCCTCTATTCCTTGGACCCCTTCCTGTGTGTCCGCACTGTTGCAGAGCTTCATATCATCTGCAAAGAGGCAGACTTTGCCTTTCAGTCCCTCCGCAATGTTGCTGATGAATATGTTGAAAAGGATTGGGCCAAACACTGGTATCAGTGGAACCCCACTGGTTATTTTTTTTTTATTCATTTATTATTTATTTATTGAGGTCTTGGATGACACCATTGAGTGAATGCTCATTAACTGGTTCCACGTCAGTTGACAATATGCAGTAAGGTACAAATACGGAGACAAATATACATGGTTGGTAAAGGAGATTACATAGTTGGTAAAGGAGGTACATCCCCCCCCATGACAAGGTGCTATTTACCATAACTCTCTGAGTCCTGTCCTGTAGCCAGCTTTTTATCCAGTTGATCACTTTCTGACCTATGCCTGTTTGCTCCAATTTGTTTGCTAGCCTTCTGTGTGGAACCGTACCAAAGGCTTTGCTAAACTCCAGATATACTATGTCCACAGCTGCACCTTGCTCCACTGCTCTTGTAACACAGTTGAAGAATTCTATCATATTTGTTTGGCATGAGTGTCCTGCCATGAAGTCATGTGCTTCAGGTCAAGTTTCCCACTTTCTTTCAGGTACTCCACTACCCTTTCTTTAAGTAATATCTTCATTACTTTACCCACCACTGAGGTCAGGCTGACTGGGCAGTAATTTCCTACTACCTCCCTGCTACCACTCGTGTGCAATGGCACAACTGTGGCCCTTCTCCAATTGTTGTTGTATATAGTGTTATTGCACAGTGTTACTGCAAATAGTGTTATTGCATTTAGTGTTGTTGTACATAGTGTTATTGTGCATAATGTTACTTTGCATAGTGTTATTGTTATTGCACATAGTATTCTTACACATAGTGTTGCTGCAAATAGTGTTATTGTATATAGTGTTGTACATAGTGTTATTGCACATAGTGTTATTGTTGTACACAGTGTTGTACATAGTGTTATTGTACATAGTGTTGCACATAGTATTATTGTACATAGTGTTATTGCAAATGGTGTTATTGTTATTGCACATAGCATTGTTATACACAGTGTTATTGCCCATAATGTTATTGCATGTGTTGTTGTGCATAGTGTTATTGTTATTGCACATAATGTTATTGCACATAGTATTATTGTTATTGCACAGTCATCAAAGTGCCGGTCAGGAAGCATAGGGAAACCGGAAGCAGTTTTAAAATTCACAAGTAGCATTTTATTTTTCCAATAACAGTAAAATAGTAAATATTGTTTTTCAGTATAACTATTTATAAAGGCAGTACAAACACAGAAAACAAAGTCCTTCATCTGAGGATGTCTCTAATTCCAAGTTTTAGTCTTGCTCTCTCACTCTCTTTGTCTCTCTAGCAAGAGCATTGCTGCTTCTTTTAATAAGTCTTTGTCTGGGAACTCATTAAGAGAACCTGCTTCTCACAGAATGTTCTTGTAAGTTTACAGAATGTTGTTGTCAGTTTTGTCCCTTGCAGGTGCAGCAGAAGAGTACATGGTGTCCCAGAACTGACTTCTTGTTCACAGCTCTGCAAAGGGCTTAAAAACTGCATCTCAAGCTAACCCCTTTAGTTTCAAATAGCTTTGCAATCATTTCAACATTATAACTATATACAGTTTTAAACAAAGGGAACCCAGTATCAGTGACATTTCCACATAAAGATTCACATATATTTTTTTATAAATGCTGATATGCAAGGGGAAAGAAAAGACAGAAATAGCAAGGTAAGGCAGAGAGATAGCGAGAGGCGGAGAATTGCAAAACCATTGGCGTGATTAGTTCCTAGGTCTCACAAGAAAATTTGGTTGCACAACCAAACAGACAAGAGACAGAAAAGGAGAGGATAGAACAGACCCTTGCATTCAAACTCCTTCTACTTAACAAATGGGACAGGGTCTTATTCAACCCTGTCACACACATAATTATTGCACATTGTACATAGTGTTATTGCACAGTGTTACTGCCAATAGTGTTATTGTTATTGCACTTAGTGTTGTTGTACATAATGTTATTGTGCATAATGTTACTGCGCATAGTATTATTGTTATTGCACATAGTGTTATTTCATATATTGTTATTGCACATAGTGTGAATTATTGCACATAGTGTGGCTGCACATAATGTTATTGCACATAGTGTTACTGTTATTACACAGTGTTATTGTACAGTGTTACTACAAATAGTGTTACTGTTGTTGTACACAGTGTTATACATAGTGTTATTGCACAAAATGTTATTGTGCATAGTGCTATTGCACATAATGTATTTACACATAGTGTTATTGCACATAGTGTGAGTGCACATAGCGTTACTACAAATAGCATTGTTATTGCACATAGTGTTATTACATGTAATGTTACTGCAAATAGTGTTTTTTGTTACTGCATAGTGTTATTGCACATAGTGCTATTGTTATTGGGCATAATATTATTGTATATAGTTTTACTGCACATGGTGTTACAGCAAATAGTGTTTTTGTCATTGCACTTTGTGTCATTGTACATACCATTATTGCACATAGTATTATTATTGCACATAGTGTCATTGCATACAGTGTTGTACACAATGTTATTGTTATTTGCACATACTTTTATTGTACACAGTGTTATTGCAAATAGTGGTATTATTGCAAATAGTGTTATTGTTATTGCATGTAATGTTATTGCACATATTGTTCTTGCACACACTGTTATTGTACATAGTGTTATAAAACCCATGGAGGTATAGTAGCATACTCTAGCAGCAGGTTGCAGAAAGTGTAGTAGTGAGGATCCACAATGGATGCAAGGAGAAAATAAATGTCCAGGTTGTTTGGTCTCTGTTTCTATCTCCAGTCAGGACAGACTTACCAAGAAAGGAGGAGGCTGTGCCCTCTACCTTAAAGAGTCCCTCATGGGTCATGTCATGCCCTTGCCCATCTCTGGAAATGGCATCCAAATCCTTGCTGCCAAAGTACTTCTCAGAACTCATAACAAGATCCTGACTGTTGTCTCTGTCTATATATCACCCAAGTTGAGCAATCTGGGCTTTCACTCCCTCCTTGACTGTATCAACTCCCTGGATCAGAATTCAGAAGTTATCCTGCTTGGCGATTTCAACATCAACTGGCTGGCCTCCAGCTCAAATAGTTATAAGGATACCCTAGCTGCTGCTAACATCTCACAAATGGTCAAATCGCCTACTATAGTAAACTACAGAACAGGGACCTGTACACTTCTGGACTGGGTGCTAACTAATTGTCCAGAGCATATCTCTGAAGCTACAGTCCTCCTTAAAGACTCCTTAAGTGATCATTCCCCCTATCTTGTGTATCTGGACCAACAAATACACCCCCCCCAAAAAAAAAACTATTAATAGGAGACTGCTGACCCCTAGTCATCCTGAGTCACTTAAAACACTCTGGGAACATGACTGATCACCAATTGATATAGCCCCCCGACATAGACACAGCACTTGAATACTTTATCACCTGTTTCAACTCAGCCTGCGATGTTCATGCTCTGTTCAAGAAGTGCAAGATCAAGGGTGTCAATAACTCATGGATGACACTAGACCTCCTTACACAAATGAAATCTTGAGACAAGCTCTGGTATCGTGCTAAGACTACTGGCACCCAGACTTACATCCAGGCCTAAAAAACAGTGAGGAATGCATGCACCAGAGCAATCCACAATGAGAAGGCTAACTATTACAGGAATGCCTTAGCCAGCACCTGGAATGATGGGAGTAAATTCTGGCATAACCTTGCTGATGTGACTTGAAAGGATCCCAAAACAACACCCACAGTGTTAAACATATGTGGTGCCATCACTCTTGACTATGTAAGCATTGTCAACACATTTAACACCACTTTTGCTGACCTTAGTCATGTGCTACCCTCTAACTTTTTTGATCCCACCACAGTCAACTCAGCTCCTGTTAGTTCAGGTTTGCTACCAGGGCACCCTCCTTTCCATTTCAAAGCAATCCCAGAAAGCCTAGCTAAAAAACACATTCTTAAAGTGCTTGGAAAGTCTAGGGTCAGTGGTGATTCAATGGATATGAAACTTCTCACCTTCACCATTGATGAAGTCCTGCTCCCACTAACCAAAATCCTCAACTGTTCCCTCATGCTCTCCCAGTTCCCCCAAAAGTGGAAAATGGCAGTGGTGACTCCAGTTCATAAAAGCAGTGACAAGACTTTCATGAAAAACTACTGGCCTATATCCATCCTCCCCCCTCTATCCAAAGTATTGGAATGGATAGTGTCTCATCAGCTCACAGAGTACCTTGTAAAATACAGCCTGCAATGTTCCCAGCAGCATCGCTTCCACAAAGGGCACAGCACTACCACGGTACTCCTCAAATTCACCACACATATCCATCATGCACTTGATCAGGGCCAGTTGGTCGGTGCCTCTTTTATTGACCTGACTAAGGCATTTGACACTGTCAATCACTCCATTCTCCTCGAACAATTATCCCTCCTTGGTCTTTCAAGTGAAACTACCCTCTGGTTTCAAAGCTACCTCAGTAACCGGACCCTCAGGTCAGGATTGGTGAATTCCCCTCGTCATCCCTACCAATCCACTCTGGAGTACCCCAAGGTTCTATCCTGGGTCCCTTGTTATTCAGCATATTCCTGAACATTCTCCCTGCCTCCTGCCATGGCAGAATGTTACTGTATGCAGATGATGCAGTAATCTTCACTTGCCACACTGACCCCACCTCCTTTCGGTCTCAACTACAAAAAAGTTTACAGAAGTGGAAGACTGATTTTGCTCACATAAACTCATCCTTAACCACAAAAAAAAAAAACTAAAACAATGTTGTTCCATGGAACCCAGAACAAGTACAAGGACCATGAGTTCATAATTAACAACCACAAAGGTGTCGCCCTTGAGCAGTGGATATGTTTAAATATCTGGGCCTGATCCTTGACTGTTCCCGCTCGTATACCAAACACATTGACAATATCGCTAAAACTGTGAACTCCAGCATAGGGATACTATACAAGCATAAACATTGCCTAATGACTGAAGCCTTGAACCTCACTATCCAGTGCTCTGTTATCTCAACTATTGACTACAGGCTCGTTATGTATGGATCTGCTACTGATACTGCAGTCTGGAGCATAGCTGTAGCCTTTAATAAGGCATGTAGACTCCTTATTTCAGCTGCCCACCTTTCTCACACATGTGACATTTACGAGCAGGCTAACTGGCTCCAACTATCCAGCAGGCTAAAGTACTAGAACTGCATCTTAGCTAAGAAGACATCACTGGGCCTTATGGCCCCTGGAGTCCAATCAATATTGACCCCTCAGCATGGCCGCCACCTAACTAGAAGATCGGACAGTCTATCCTTTACAACACTGTACCTCGCTGTTGGACCTCTCAAGCTCAGCATTCTTACCTTGTCAGAGCCTCCACCTGGTTCAACTTGCCACCTACAGAAATCTCCAACATTGCCATGATTGGTGCTTTTAAGTGTAAACTACATCAACACCTCGTGGCTAGTGCCTTCTGTGATTGCTATTTATAATCCCCTCCAGGCATACAACCCTCAAGCATCCCTCCTCACTGCCTTAGCTCCTCCTCCTCTCCTACCCCCATTACTGGGTATAGGATGAATCTGTCTCCTCTTCCTTTTCATCCCCCCATTCCTCCTCTCTTGCTATTTCCCATCTACCACATACCCAACACAATGCCCTCTCTATTTCTCCCCTCCTCCCTCTCTCTCTCTTTCTCTCTCCCATACTACCCCCTCACCACCACTCTTCTTCCTCTTTTCCCACTAACCCACTCCTAACAAAGCTTCACTGAGCTGCCTATGATGACTTGTACTGTATAATTAACTCTCAACACAATTCCATGACAGTGCCTTTGGCTGCTATTATTATAACCTTACTTGTCTTTTTTTTGTAAGTTTCATTGTAATGATCATGTTATGTTTTGTACCTTATTGTCCTTATTGCCTTGACGTGGAACCTTTGTAAAAAAGCCCTCGGCTCAAAGGCGTCATCCAAAATACAAATAAATCACATGCACACACACCAGAGCTTAGAACACAGTGCAAAGCATTGTGAGTATGTATGTATGTATGTATGTATCTGTCTCCACAACACCCATACATCCTTTTTATAGAATAAACAATGGGTAAGTGTGGTATACAAGGAAATAAGCCAATGTGTTCTAGACTGTCCTCACCTAATATAATTCTACTCCTCCCTTTCTCTTCTCTCCTGATACCTTGTAAATTATGTTCTGTGACTAATTTTGTTATAAATTGTATACCCTGGAAGTCTTGTGTATTTTTACAACAATTTTCACAAATGCCCCTATATAATTATATTTTGTGCTTTGTAGTACCTCAGTGTCTGAACACTAAATGTATTTCTATCTGTAACTAATTCCAGGTCACCCCTGAAAATGGGGTTTCCAGTTTTGGTGCACCTACCCAGTTACCAAAGACAAACAACTAAATAAATAAATAAATAGATCTTTTAGCCGGCGAAAATAACCACCTCAAATCCAAATATATAGGCTTATGCAAGAACATGAGCTGGGTACATGCAAATAGCATGTACCCAGCCTGTGTATCTGCATGGCCACAGACAGGTGGAGTGTGCATGGTTTTCACTTACACATGCACTAGCAGGGTGCCTGTCTGCGGTGCCCCCCCCAGCATGCAGCTGTGTGGGGATAGATCATGGGACACAGCTGGGCATACAAACAGAGGCCAGTCCTGGGTCCTGAAGTGGATCCCTTGCCGCCCACGACCAAGGGATCCCAGGAAGGCACAAAATACCACTGTCAAACACCACAGGTGATCATTTGCCAGTAAAGTAGCAAGACAAAATGGCCCCCTTGTCACCCATAGCTTCAGATACAAGACATCTGCATCACTGTCAGCTATTTACTACCATAATAATGTACCATACTCCCCAGCTGTTTGCATGCCGACTTTTGAAAGGCTAAAGCCTGTGATTCAAGGGGCAGTGCAACTGGTCACTTCCCCATTTGGCCCATTTAAGAGCCTCTCCCCTCACTATCCACACAAGCATTTTTCTCCTTGTGGCTGGAGGTGCTGCCCATCCTTGCTCCCTTCCCTGTTTCTCCTGGCTCTGGGTTTGGCATTTCCGTGGTCACCTCTGGCTGCTGGTTTGTTCTCCTGTCAACCAGTCCCATTCCCCGCTTCTGTTGCCCCATCGCATCTCTTCTCCCAGTTGCCTTTCCCATACCTTTCTCAGCACCTTGCCTCCCTTCTGCCTCCTCGCTCTGCCTCATTTTTCCCTTTTGGGGATTTGCTTCTTCTCTTCTCTTCTACCTGGCTGAGTCCATGTGCTCTGCTTATAGTGGCTGGCAAGGGAGCGAGTAACAAATGCTTACAGAGCTGCAAGAGGGTGAAGGTGGAGCTACAGAGAGGACAGCAAGAGAGAAGCTGGGTGGTAGGCCTCCCCCTCATCACTCAATGCATTGTCTTCCTGTGCCATACCTCTCCTCCACCCATGACATGCTGCTCATGCCAGACTGTGGGGATTACTCCTGTTTCCTGCATTTCAGCTCCCTGCTTGCCCCGGGCTTCCTTCCTCTGCATTTAACTACCAAGGCATGCTTAGCTCCCCCTGTCCAGCTACAGTCCAGTTTGCATTCCTGTCATTACTTCCATGATATTATCCTACTTGTTTACTTAGCTGTTTGGTATCACGGTGCTTCTTGTGGCTTCTCAGTTTTGCCCATGGTCTGGTATTGTGTTGTTGCAGTGAGTATCATGGCTCCAGGCAGTGGGAGCAACTTAAATGTCTCATATATTTAATCAATCACTGCATCGCTCCCCTTCACCTGCTGCACCCAGCCTTCTACTGCTGCTCCACCTAGCCTTCATGGCATTAGTACTTTCACTGATTAAGCTTTCCTCACTAACCAATAACCACTGCCTCAGTCTCTCACACCTGTTCCTATACACATAGTCTTCAACAACCCTGCATCTGAGTCTCTCTACTGCATTCCTCAACCTCCACCATACCAGCGACTCTCCCCAAACCAGTCTATCATGTTTACTCACTTCAAACCGCATCTCCTACCTTACCAGCTTTGCGGCCTCTTCCTCTCCAGCCATCGGCCCCAGTCTTCGCCCAGCCTTGCCATTCACTTACCCATTATATACAATCCAATTCACTCCTAATTTATCTTTCTAATGGACTTGGTCGGCATGCATTCCTGTAGCTGACAAATACTATTTGCCTTAACTAGACCCACAAAAGGGTTCATGTTGCTTAGCCTGACCTACATACAGGTCTTTCCATTTCAGTTCCCATCCAGTCTAGACCCACGAGGTGTCTTCAGTGCTCATTCTGACCTACATACAGGTTTCCCCAGGCCTGCCATCATCCACTATGACCCATGTGCAGATCTTATGCTCATTATAACATGCTTTTCCACATTTTGGAGACATGCCGATTGTATCCATTACTTCCAGGACTCAGAGCTAGCTCTGTGACTGATGGTCTCTTTCTGCACCCTGAAGTCTGTATCTTGAGCATGCAAAGCTTGGGGTAGCATCCTTCTCACCTGGCCCATAGTTAAGAATGTCCTCACTCCAGGAGAACCTTCAGTTGTCAACCATATCAGCGGCACCTCTCGATGAAAATTTAAAACTTCAGTGGTGAAGGGGTGGGGATCTTACGGGATGGGCCCCTTTAGCTGCATGAATGGGTTCAGAAGTACTCTTTAAAGCTATGCTCCCTACAGCCACCTGTGGTTCACCTGGTTTATTCTTAGATTGGTAGGCCATCTGAGCACCTCTGTGTCTGCTACTGTCCTCCTCCTACCTTGGAGGATGGCACCGAGATGCCCCAGTGTTGCAGAGTTCACTCACAACCCTCCATGGTGTTCCTGTTAGAGTGATAGAGCGAGAGCATTCCCCACAGTTGCAGTTCCCCTGGATTGGTCTATTAAATTGCAGTAGCAGAGCCGTCACTAAACAAAACTATCCCAAAGTCTGGAGGGAAGGTGACCTAAGCCTTGGATCCCCAGAGGTTTCCTCCTCCAAAGGTTTTTTCCTCTCCTCTGTTCCAATGGTCATAATATTAGATAGGTGTAGGTGTAGTCCCTCAGTCACATAGTTAGGTTTCCACTGTTGGATGGAGTCAGGTGGCTGCCCCATAATTGCCCCTCCCCCCTTTGGCTGTTCTCTCTCTCTCTCCTCAGGAAGCCAGGCCTCCACACTTTACAGTCAGACCTCTGAGCGAATCACTATTCACCTGTTATTTCCTGCCTACTCTATTCCAACAATATAACCAACTGACCCATGCTATTGACTGAACCCATGTTACCAACTGACCTACGTACAGGTCATTGACCCCAATAAGTGTTCACCATCTTGTATGCTTTGCTCAGCACTCTTCTTGGGCTTCTTCCTACAGTACCTTTAGCCAAGGGAATCCCTCCCACAGCACCTTTGGGGTGGAACCCTCTTCTAAGGGTTCCTTGCCTTCATACCCTTACAGGGTAGTATATCTCATGGATAGAGAGGCAAACAGCCAAAGATTATCTACGTTACACAAGCACGAAACCAGTTGCACAGGCACATTGAATTAAAAGGCTAAAACCTGTGGTTCCCCCATCGGTCCATTTAAGAGTCACTTCCCTCACTATCCACACAAGTGTTTTTCTTCTTGCCCTTCCAGCCACCCCTCCTCCTCCTCCTCCAGAAACATGCCTCTCTCTCTCTCTCTCTCTCTCTCTCTCTCTCTCTCTCTGGGCTTCTTCCTAAGGTGCCTTTAGCCAAGGGAATCACTCCCGTGGCACCTCTAGGGGTGGAGTCCTCTTCTAGTGTTCCTTGCCTTCATACCCATACAGGGTGGTATATCCTACAGATAGAGCAATGAGCAGCCATAGAAACATAGCAGTTGATGGCAGATAAAGACTACAAGGCCCATCCAGTCTGCCCATTTTTTTCTACCTTAAGAATGTGCCATAGGCCTTTATTCTGTCAATGGCCTATTTATTCATACTCGTCTGTATTGCTTCCTTATGCCTATCCCATGCCTGTTTGAAGCCCTGCACTGTATTCATTTTGACCACTTCCTGAGGTAGGCCATTCCATGCATCCACCACCCTTTCTGTGAAAAAGAACTTCCTCACATTACCCCTTAATCGGCCTCCCTCCAATTTCATGCTGTGTCTTCTTGTCCTGCTACTTTTTAATATTAAAACATGTTAGACTCTTTCACCTTGTTGATGCCCTTAAGATGTTTGAATATTTTGATCATATCACCTCTCCCTCCCTCTTTTGCTCTAGGGTATTCATATGTTTTCTGATGCAGTCCCTGCACCATTTTGGTTGCCCTTCTTTAGACTTCCTCCAGTATAGCCTAGAGGTTAGAGTAATGAGCTGTGAATGAGCTTGGTTCATCCAGCATACCAGACCAGGGTTTGATTCTCACAACCTCCACCTGCATACTGTGTGACTTTGAGCAAGTCACTTAACCGTCCAGTACTCCCAGGTTGCCTCTGAAAACAGGCACTTGTGCCTAGTGTGCCTTACCCAATTACCAAAGACTAATAAAAAAATATATTGCGTATCTTGCAACCCTGTAAAAGACCTGGCAACACATCTGGAATCCACTGTTCAGCCCTGGTCATGTCCACATTTTATAGCCTCGAGGAAAGGAGGGAGACGGGGGACATGATAGAAACTTTAAAATACCTCAAGGGAATCAACAAAGTCCAAGAGGGTAGCATCTTTCAGAAAAAGAGATGTGCAAGAACAAGGGGGCACAATTTGAAGAAAGAGGGGGAAGGCTCAGAGGTAATGTGAGGAAGTATTTCTTCACAGAGAGGGTTGTAGATGCATGGAACGGCCTTCCTGAGGAGGTCGTAGAGTCAAAAACAGTGGGGGAATTCAAGAATGCATGGGACAGACATAAGGCAGTTCTAGTGGGGGGTAGGAGGAAGTAGGCTGTTAGTTAACTAGGATCTGCAGCTTATCCATTAGGTAGGGAAATGGGCAGACTAGGTGGGCCAGTTAGCTTGAACATAACCTGAACCTTTTCCTTACAGTGTATAGGTCTGTTGCCTGTATTAGACTATAGCACTCCTGTACCTAGGTTAATGTTCTTTGCTTAGTAAGTCCTTTGTGGTGACTGGTATCTATGTTATTCTATGGATTTGTTGCTATACCTGGAGTATGTGTGCCTTTTGTATGGCTTGTTGTAGCTGAAAAATTCAATAAAATATTAAATGATAAAAAAAGACTAGGTGGGCCAAGCGTTCCTTATCTGCCATCAAATTCTATGTTTCTATGTTTGTTAATGTCCTTGTTCAGGTGCGACCTCCAGTACTGCATGCAGTACTCCAGATGGGGCCTAACCAGTGTCTTGTAAAGAGGGATTATTACCTGCCTCTTACGACTTGTAATACCCCTACTAATAAATGCCAACATCCCTCTAGCCTTACGTACTGCTTTAGTGGTCTGCTTGGATGATTTCAGGTTATCTATGATGATGATGCCCAAGCCTCTTTGTTCCCTTTTGATTGCCAGCAACTCCTCTCCCAACATATAGGTAGCTTCAGGGTTTCTCCTCCCTATGTGCATGATCTTGCACTTCTTTGCGTTAAACCCCAGTTGCCACTCTTCAGACCATTTTGCCAGTTTTTCCATATCTCTTCTCATTCTGCCCACCCCATCTGGATCATCTACTCTGTTGAAGATCTTGGTATCATCTGCAAACAGGCAAACCTTACCCCTCCAGTCCATCTGCAATGTCACTGATGAAGATATTGAAGAGGACTGGCCCCAGGACTGATCCCTGAGGTATCCCACTTGTGACTTGCATCTTTTCTTTATGGGCAGATTAGATGGGCCTAGCGGTCCTTATCTGTCAGCAATTTCTGTGTTTCTATACCGTTTACCACCACTCTCTGTTTTTTGCCTGCCAACTAGTTTGCCACCCAGTTGACCAGCTTCTGACCCACCCCGAGCCTTCCCAGCTTATTGATCAATCTTCTATGTGGAACAGTAACGAAAGCTTTGCTGAAGTCAAGATAGGCAACATCAACTGCAACCCTTTGGTGCACCAACCTGGTTACCCAGTCAAAGAAATCTATGATATTAGTTTGACAGGACCTTCCTATTGCAAACCCATGCTGTTTTGGATCCTGTGCTCCTATGGATTCCAGGTGTTGCACTAATCTTTCCTTAAGGAGTGCTTCCATAATCTTGCCCACTACTAAGGTAAAACTGACTGGTCTGTAGTTCTCTGCCTCCTCCCTGCTGCCAGTCTTGTGGAGCGGGATCACATGAACCCTTCTCCAGTCTTCTGGGACCTCTCCTGTGCTCAGAGACTCACTAAACAGTTCTGATAATGGCTGTGCTAGTTCCACCCTTAGCTCCTTTAGTACCCTAAGATGCATGTCATCAGGTCCCATTGTCTTGTCCACCCACAGCTTAGTGAGCTCTTGTAGGACCCTTTTTATTGTGAAGAGACTAGTGCACACCTCCCTCCTCCGTGTCCATGGTGCTGAGCTGTGGGCCCTGCCCTACCTTCTTCTCAGTAAATACTGAGCAAAAGTATCTGTTTAGGATACATGCTTTTCCTTGGTCCTCCCCCACACACTCCCCCTTATTCCCTTTGATCTTAGCAATACCCCCTCTGGACTTTCTCCTTTCACTGATGTATCTATAGAAAGTCTTCCCCCCTTCTTTTACTGTCCATGCTAGTGTTTCTTCGGTTTGGGCCTTTGCCTGCCTTACTGCCTTCCCTGCTTACCTTAGGGAAGTTTGGTATGCCTCCTTATCTTTGTCCCGCTGTGTTCCATTATATTTCCTGAAGGCCAACCTTTTGGGTTTGACCTTTTCTGCTTCTGTTTTTGAGAACCAAAGTGGTTTCCCTCTTCTTTTGCCCTTGCTTTTCTCCCTAACACAATGGGATTTTGTGTCAAATATTGCATCTTTAATGCTTGTCCACTTTGCCTGTACCCCCTCACCTATATTTCTTCTTGCCAGGGCTAGCTTAACTCTGTTGGCCATCTTATCAAAGTCAGCTCCTCTGAAGTCCAATATTTTTGCCTTGGAATAGGATGATTTAGTTCTATTGGCCAAATTGAACCATACCATGTGATGGTCACTGGCCCCCAAGAGGCCTTCTACATGGAGATCTGTGATCCTTTCCCCATTAGTCAGCACTAGATCTATGATAGCCCTGTCTCTTGTGGGTTATTGTACCAATTGTTTGAGGCCCTCCCCCTGCAGAGAATCCACTATGTGTCTAGTTCTGGCGGATGTTTCTGCTGGCATTGGCCAATCTGTATCTGGCATGTTGAAGTCTCTCATTATCAGACCCTTTCCTTAAGCTGTCAAGTTTTGTATATCTTCTAACAGTAATGTGTCTATGTCCTCCCCCTGGTCTGGAGGCCTGTAGACAACCCCAGTTTGTATGGCTGTCCCATTTCATGTTTCTAAGGTGACCCACAGTTCTTCTGGCTCCTTATGTGTATTCTGAATTTCTGTAACTTTTATATTTTCATTGACATAAAGACCCCCCCTCACACACACACACCTTTTTTGCACCTCGGTCTCTTCTGAACAGTACACAGCCAGGCACTGAAGTCTCCCCTGTGTGGTAACTGGTGAACCATGTCTTGCTAATTGCTACTATGTCCAGTTTAACCTCTGTCATTGTTGTCTCCAGGTCTGGGATCTTGTTTCCCAGTCTAGAGGCATTTGTGTACATGATTTTTCATTGGCCAGATTTTGGTGCATTAGTTGTGGGGTGAGGTCTGGCTTTTCCCCTGTGCATCGTATGGGGAGCGGGACCTTTTTCCTTACCTGATGATGCAAATGAACTACAAACATGCTGAACTCCTGTTTGATCACTAACTGAGGGGGAGGTTTTTTTTCCCATTCGATGCATCGGGTGCTGCACTCCTCTCCCCATTTGCTAGTTAAAATGTTCTGCAAAGACATCAAACTTATGCCTCAATGCACTGACTCCCTTCTTAGTCAGATGCAGTCCATCGAATTAAAAGAATTTTTGCTCCCAAAACTGTTGCCAGTTACCTACAAATTTGTGTCCTTTTTCCTGGCACCAGCCCTTGAGCCACATGTTTAGCTCCCCTATCTCCCCTTCTCTGACCTTCTGTCCATCTCCCCACCCCCCAGACCAGCAGGATCTCAGAGAAGGAGATGCCAGATGAAATGGATGACAGTTTGTGTCCCAGCCTGGTCAGGTGTTCCTTGGTCTCCACAACTGACCCGCTGGCAAGGTCATTAGTCCCTATGTGTACCAGGATGTCGATGTTTTCTCCTGCATTCTGCATGATTTTTAGCAGTGCAGTCAGTGTCTCTCCAAGGTGATGTACCTGGGAGACATCTGACCATTACCCCCAGCTGGAGGTAGGTATCAACCCCCCGAATCATGAAGTCTCCTATGATCAGAAGTGTTTTGGATTTCCTTTTTGCCTTTTTTATCTTGGTCCCTGTTTTGGGTGAGTTTTGTAGTGCTAGCTCCTGTGCAGCAGTGTCCTGCTCTGCAGTGTCCTCTGCCCCTTTGTTTGATTTCAGAGATAGAGGTAGATACTTGTTTGTAGTTTTTATATGGTTTGTGGAGGTGATACATTGGTGAGCACTGAGTGATGGGTCACCCAATTTGCCCCTCCTAACCACCTGCCAACCTCCTGGACCAACTACCCTCTGCGGTCGAGGTGCTTCAGTTGGATGTTGGGGAAATGGTGGGTAGTTCTTGTAATATAGTTCCTCTTGAATATGCGATTTGAGGCACGCAATCTCTGCCCATGTTGCCCGGAGCTGAGCCCTTAGATCTCCAAAGGTCCAGCATGTAGGACAGCATCCTAAGTCCTGTATAACTGCCCTTATGAAAAGTGTCCTGCAGTACTTGCAGTTAATAATATCCATTCTAGTTGAGCTGCTGAGTTTATAATCTGCTCCATGTAATTAGAAGGAACTATGAAAGCAAAAGTTTGATTTTTTTATTTTATTTTTTTGTTTGTTTGTTTTTGTATAACTTTTTATAACAAGATCAATTAATTGTGTCCCTGTAAATGAGGTCACTGTGTGGATACTACTCTGATCCTCCTCTTCCTGCTTTGCTACAGGAAATGTCATGACTGTGCTACTCTATAAAAGGAGTATAGCATGGGGTGGTTGGGGATGGGGATGGGTGGTTGGGCCCTTCCCCTGCTGAAAATGAAGTACCACAGACAAAAGAAACAAGGAGGAAAGAGCAGAAACGATCAACCAACAACAAATGCAGTCGCTATCCCTCAGTCTGTATCTCATATGTGCTCCTGTAATTAATCCTGAAAGCTTAGCCTAATGATAGATAAAACTGTAAAACCTGTAAGCACCACTTGTAACAATTTCACAGAGGATATACCCTGCAAAAAACACTTTGTTACAGAGAAAAGTAAAGCAGTAAAACAGTAACAAAACATGTAAGCACAACCTGCAGAACAATTTAACAGAAGATATACCTTGGAAAAAACAATTTGAATCAGAGAAGATTACAGTAGTAATCTGTAAGCACAAAACAGTAACAAACCTGTAGGCACACCATGTAACAATGCAGCAGAAAGTATATCCTGCAAAAGCAATTTGAATCAGAGAATAATAAAACAGTAAAATATAAGCAAAAAACAGTAACAAAACCTGTAGGCACAAAAGAAAGAATTAACACACAGTAAATCTTCCTTGCTCTGATAATGTTCCTTGCTCTGTCCTTACAAGCAAGCCTAGAAGAAAAGAGATCAGGTGAAGCTAGATGCCTTTGCCAGCAAACCTAGTCTTCCTAGCCAAAGATTATTTTTTATTTATTTATTGAAGTCTTGGAAATACAACCCTTTAAGTCAAAGACTCTTTTGAAAAGGCTTCATGTCAGATTTACAAACAGACAGGTTACAAAAAAAATTACAGGTGATTAATACAGTACATTATACATAAGATATGCGTATACAAATAATACAGTACATTATACATAAGATATGAGTATACAAATAATACAGTACATTATACGTAAGTGCATCATAAATGAGGGCAGAGTCCATGGCAGAGAAACAACATGGTGAGTAGATTTAAAACAGACAGGATACGAAACATTACAGGAAATGAATACAGTACATAATACATAGGATAAGAATATGCAAGTAATGCAGTGCATTATACATAAGTGCATCATAACTGAGGGTGAAGTACATGATAATGAAACAAACATGGTGCAGGCAGTGCTAGCTAACTATGTAAACTAGGGTTACCACCTGTCCCGATTTTTGCAGGACAGTCCTGATTTGGGCAGCAGTGTCCTGCAAAAAAACATGAAAAATACATGTCCTGACATTATAGTAGAAAAATATTTTCTGATTTTCCTCTATATCTTGCTAGAAAACTATAATACATTTACTAAAATACCTTAAAATGATAAGAAACACTCGAAACAACTAAAAAATTACAACACGTAGTCTTAATTCTGATTATTTAGAGAGGAAACGAGTCTGTTGCATTGGTCAAGGTTACATATTGTCCTGCGAAAAATCATGTCTCAGTAAGAAATGTCCCACTTTGGGCTTCTTAAAAGGTGGTAAGCCTACCTCCTGTACTTTGCTCATCCCTTACTTGCACTCTTTCCTACTCCTCCTTCTCTACACCTTACACCCCTCTACTCAGCTTTTCTCCCTACTCCCCCAGCTGTCTCATAACTCTCCTTAACTGACTTCTTTCTTGCCTCCCTTTCTTTTCTTTAATTTCCTGTTTACAATGTGAAACTCACTAACAAATTCCCTATAACAACAAATGCAGTAGCAGTTTAAACACTAAACACAGTATTTCATAATAAATGTTTAAATGCTGGTATCAAAAAACAGTATATCACTGCATTATAAAAAATACCCCCCCCATTGAGAACTCTCTAGATTCTTAATGCCTCGTTAGTTAGGTAACATCAGAAAGGCACTCAGGCTTCACTCTCGTGCCCCTGATGTCACCTAACTAACTTGGTACTGAGAATCTGCTCATCCTCAATGAGGTGGATACTTATTCTACATAACATGTGCTGCAGGCCATTGAATCTTCCACTGCTGTCTACTGCTCTGATGTCAACTGCAGGGGATTCTGGGATTTGTAATAACAAATGATGTTAGTCTAGAACTAATAAAAATAGTTGTTATTTGCACTGTGCCTCCACCATGGGAAGGATTAAGTGGGCTAGGTTGGACTCTAGTGCTACCCCCTGCAAAATGGCACCAACCCACTGCAGTACCCACTGGCATACTCTACCAAACTCCCACACCATACACTAAGCGTTAACCCAGAATATAAATATTAGCACTTTACTATAATGAGGTCTATGCACAAAAGTTTGGATTGCCTATGGCATGTGGGCAACCCTAAGTCGGAATACCACACACCGGGGGTCCAGCAGAACACCAGTGGCATTCAAGGAAGGGGGCGTGCACCCCTTCAGCACTTGATCCCTCAACCGATCATGCAGCTACATGCGTGACCAGTTCAGGACCATGTCTGTGGGCGTGTCTATGCTCCACACCATTCCCAAAGGTGTGGAATGCCAGGTGAGGGGGAACAGGATATGGTGGCAGGGACTCTGCCATATCCATTGTATACCCCCCCCCAGATCTCAACTGCTTGCTACAGCAGAAAAACCACACACCCGTACCATGCTGCCCCAGCCCTGTGGGCAGATGGGGAAGGGGCAGCCATTCCGGCACTCACCCGTAAACTTTATCTTTCCCTCCCCTGCCTTCCCAGAATCCTCTGCTCACTCTGAGCAGGGGATCCACTTTGGGAACCTGGACAGGCATCTGATTGGATGCCCGCCTGTGTCCTCTGATTCACTCCTGCATAGCAGCACACCGGGGGGACAGGGCCATGAACAGGCACACAGCATTGGCCACCAATTGTGAATGCTGACCACCTCACACCTGTCTGCAGGTGCAGAACTAGGTGGTCCGGGTACACATGAATAGCGTTTACCCGGCCTAGCATTGATTAATAGTTCCCATTGTGCTCACCACACAAAGATTGCAAACAAATAATGGGTTTAAGGGTAGGCTGAATCAGGGTACTGGGGAAGAAAACAGTTAAGGCAATGCAACTACATATTCCAGCAATGGTACATTCTTATTTGACCAATCTTTCAGTGCCCTTCTAGGCACAGCCCAAAATATAGTGCAGCCCACCTCCACCAGCAACAGAGTGTCTCTGCCCAGCTGTTCTGTTAGGCACTACCCATGCCCCTACTGGTGCTAGCATTAATACTCCTAGTGCTAAGGAGCTCCCAGTGCTTTACCGTATACCCTGCCATTCATTGGATCAGTGTAGGCCCGTCACTGATGCCAGAAATTATTTATGGCAGACCCAATTTGTAGTCCTGGTTGGATAGCCTAGTCCATAAGCAAATAGCCCAGCTGTAGCCCTAACTAATAATGCTGGGTTACAGGACCCATAGGCCCTGAGTCTATACTCACCATTCCTTGACCTGACAGGCATCCAGGTGCAAGCCCTTCTCTGGCTGTGGTCCTGCTTCAGCTCTCCCGTTTGTTCTCAGTTGGGCCTCAGGCAGTTGCATGCCAGGCAGTTCAGCATGGCTTCTCTCTGTCAGTGCAGTCTCTGCAGTCCATGCTAGATTCACCAGTTCTCATCTGCAAGCTGTTGTCACAACCCATGATAGCTCTCTCTCAGTTCTCCTCTGCTGTTTGCTCTCTCTGGCACCTCTGCAGATCAACTGGGCTGTCTCCATCAGTGTCTCTTCTCTCTCTCTCAGCATATCTTAAGGATGTCAGGCCTCTGCAGCTCACCTGTTTCTGATCATCAGCGTGGTGGCTTTAGACCATGCTTTGCTGGTTCTATCTCTGCTCAGACTGCTGAGGTCTGTGTCTGGAAAATCTTTCATGGGACATAGCTGGGGCTCCTGGGTGCAGGCTCTCACTCTGTTCCTGAGTCTAGCAGTCTCCTCTTCTGTGGCTGGAATGCCCAGCAAACCCCTCCTATCTTCTGGGCTATGGAACCTGATGTAGACCTCCTGTACTGGCATGCTTAGGCAGCAGGTCTGCCTCCAAGCTGTCTCTGATGCAGAACTGAAAGTTCTGGAACAGCTCCTGCTGTTCAGTTGAGAATCTGACACTGTTTGAGACTCTGTGCCAATCAGTGGGATGGGTCTGTCTGGCTGTCACTCAACAGCTGATTGGTCACCTCATTCCTGGGTAAAGTGGGCAAGATTATAGAGGCACTTCTTAAGGAAAGGATAGTGCAACACCTGGAATCTATAGGGGCACAGGATCCAAGACAACATGGGTTTACAAAAGGAAGGTCCTGTCAAACTAATCTCATAGATTTCTTTGACTGGGTAACCAGAGTGGTGGACCAAGGTGGAGCTGTTGATGTTGCCTACCTTGACTTCATCAAAGCTTTTGATACTGTTCCACATAGAAGATTGATAAATAATCTGGGTAGGCTCAGGATGGGTCAGAAGTTGGTCAACTGAGTGGCAAACTGGTTGACAGGCAGAAAACAGAGAGTGGTGGTAAGTGGTATACAGTCAGAAGAGAAGCAAGTCACAACTGGGGTACCTCAGGGATCAGTCCTGGAGCCAGTCCTCTTCAATATCTTCATTAGTGACATTGCAGATGGACTAGAGGGTAAGGCTTGTCTGTTTGCAGGTGACACCAAGATCTTCAACAGAGTAGATGATCCAGATGGGGTGGGCAGAATGAGAAGAGATCTGGATAAATTAGCAAAATGGTCAGAAGAGTGGCAACTGAGATTTAATGCAAAGAAGTGCAAGATCATGCACATAGGGAAGAGAAACCCTGAAGCCACCTATAGGCTGGGAGGGGAGTTGCTGGCAGTCACAAAGGAAGAAAGAGACTTGGACATCATCAACACCGATGACCTGAAATCATCCAAGCAGACCTCTAAAGCAGTAGGTAAGGCTAGGGGGATGTTAGGGTGTATTAGTAGGGGTATCACAAGTCGTAAGAGGGAGGTAATAATCCCTCTTTACAAGACACTGATTAGGCCCCATCTGGAGTACTGTGTGCAGTACTGGAGGCCACACCTTCACAAGGACATTAACCAAATTGAGGCAGTCCAGAGAAGGGCAACCAAAATGGTGCAGGGACTGCATCAGAAGACATATGAGGACAGATTAACTGAGCTCAATATGTATACCCTTGAGCAAAGGAGGGAGAGAGGTGATATGATCGAAACATTCAAACACCTTAAGGGCATTAACAAGGTGACAGAGTCTAACATGTTTAAATATAAGAAAAATAACAGGACAAGAGGACACAGCATGAGATTAGAGGGAGGCCGATTAAGGGGGAATGTGAGGAAATTCTTTTTCACAGAAAGAGTGGTAGATGCATGGAACGGCCTACCTCAGGAAGTGGTGGTTATGAATACAGTGCAGGGCTTCAAACAGGCATGGGATAGGCATAAGGGAGCAATACAGATGAGTATGACTAGATAGGCCACTGACAGAGCAAAGGCCGATGGGACATTTATAAGATAGAAAAAGAAATGGGCAGACTGGATGGGCCTTGTGGTCCTTATCTGCCATCAACCTGTATGTTTCTATGTAAATAATTAAGTCCTCCTGTGTCCTGGGAGTTCCTTGTGGTTATCTACGTGGCCTGATTATCCATGCTGCAACTTATGCTACCATGCTTCCACAGGTCAGAAGTGGTTATGATGGCTGCCCCATTTGTAGACCTGATGGCACTGGCCCCAGATTCTTAGCAGGACTCCCACCCTAAGACACTTTTTGTGCCCCCTGGTGGTGCTAGCACAGTAACACTCTATTGTCCAGTTGGGGTGGGGTAGCTGATGGGGATTCCCAGTTTCAGTTGGGGGCAGCATTGTGGTCTTTCAGGGACAGTAGAGTCAGGTACAAGAAAAAAAGGTGCACATATTAGAATTGCTATGAATAGAGGTAAACAGGACTACAGAAAAAAGCCTCTATGTATTGCCGTGAGGCTTCATCAGAGGATTAACCCCAGTAGTACGTAAGGTAATACATTTGCCTCTTTTCACCACAGTTCTGGTGTGTGCACCTTTTTTTTCCTTGTACCTGTTACCTACTCCAGTGTCTTGTTCCCAAGGAGCCGGGTGCCTCTTCTGCAGCTGTGAGCATGGCCTTCCTGTCTGTGATGTTTTTAGTTGCAGTGGAGTGGCTTGGCTATGTGGCACAGAGCCATGAAGATCAAGGGGACTGCCTATACTGACAAAGACTATACTCCTCTTTCCTGTCTTAGATCCAGGCAGACTGGAGACAGCAACAGCACCTGTTGGATTCCATACAGCATCCTCTTTCATGAGCCAAGATTCTTCTTTCATGATTTCTTTTGTGATCACAAAAGAAAAAGATCAGCTCATGAAAGAACTATGGCAAAAAAAAAGTCCACCATCTTCTTTCATGAGCTATTTCTTTTGTGAATTATTTCAGGATAACAAAAAAAGAAGGTTGGGTCACAAAATTAAAGGGTGGGACTTTTTTTTTCATGTTTCTTTCATGAGTTCACATGAAAGAACCATTGTTCTTTCCTGTGATCTCATGAAAAGTGTGAAAAGGACCATCTGTCTGTCTGTCTGTCTATCTATCTATCTATCTATCTATCTATCTATCTATCTATCTGTCTCTCTCTGTCTATCTCTCTGTCTGTCTGTCTGTCTATCTAGCGCTGTATTTTTTTCTCTATTAAGCAGACCAGGGTGCCCACCTCTGGTACTGTTTCCTTATCACCCCTCCCCTCCAGGTTGACCACCTTGCCATGATATTTTTATATTTAAAATACTAAGCTTACCGTGGTCCCCACCCTTGGTACCACTTGTCTTGCCCCTTTCCCTCCAGGTCACCCACCCCCTTGTTAAATATAGGTGGCAGCACCAGGTTGCCCACCCTGGTGCCACCGAACATCATGCCAACACTGGGTTGCCCAATCCCCAGTGTCGGCTTCTGTCACCCTACAGTAAAGAAAACTGTCATTCATTGACCTTTTTTTTTACCTAAAAAAAAAGGTCCATCAGTGGTCTGCCCTCTCACACCACCACCTGTCTGTCTGTCTGTCTGCCTATCTGTCTGTCTGTCTATCAATCTGTCTATCTATGGAAGCAGACCGGGGTGTCCATTCCAGTACCACTTCTCTTGCACCCCTCCACTCCAGGTTACCCACCTCCCATTTTGAAATATGTATAGCTGTGATGGCACCAGGGTGCCCACCCCATTGCTGCCAAAGATCATACCGACACTGGGGTGCCCAGTCACCAGTGTGGGTTTCTGTCACCCACAATATAGAAAACCATTCCTCATTGATCTTGTTTCTTTTGTAATCTGCAAAAAATTAAAAAAGGTTCTTCCACCATCTGCCCTCCCACATTGCCACCTGTCTATCTATCTATCTATCTATCTATCTATCTATCTATCTATCTATCTTGCTTCAAACCCCTTAGCACCTCTCCTACTCTCACCGCTGCACACTTGATCTGCTGTCTACCCAATGCCTTGCACTTAATCCTCCCCCTGCCTGTCTACTTGTCTCCCCTCCCAACTTGATGCACTTCTCCTCTTTGGCTTGTTATCTCAAACCCCTTGCCCTGTCCTACTATAACTAATTCTCTACTCCTTAGATCTTTGTAATCATTGCCGAAAAGCTCCTACTTGCAATACTCAGTGCCCTATCTCCCAAACTGTGTGAATTTGTTTCTCTCCTAAGGATCTGCCTGCCATATGTTATTTTGTAATTTTCCCAGCTCATTATACCTGATAGTTCCTTGCAAGTATGTGGTTGTTTGTTTTCAATGAACCTCTTGCTGAACTTTGCATCATGATAATTCCTTGCAAATATGTGATCTCCGTCCTGCACCTGCCAACAAATTGCAATATTGCATGTTTTGTCATGAATCATACTGTTTTGTACCTTGCTCTCATCACCTTGTTTTTATTTTTACTGTAAAACTTTGTTTTGTTTCTGTGTTTTATGTAATTCCACTCTGTAACCTCCCGGGTCATGCCTGAAAACAGTCATTTTTATGGCTAGCGCACCTACCCAATAAACAAAAATGAAATAAATAAATAAATCTGTCTGTCTCTCTGTCTCTCTATCTCTCTATGTCTCTGCCACTCTATCTGTCTATCTGTCGGTCTATCTACCTATCTATCTATCTATGGCAGCAAACCAGGGTGGCCACCCCTGGTACTGTTTCACTTGTCCCCTTCCCCTCAAGGTCGCCCACCCCCTTCTGAAATATATATAGATGTGGCAGCACTGGGTGGATGCCCACCCCCAGTGTCACCAAAGATCATCACACCACGGGGTGCCCAATCCCCAGTGTTGGTTTCTGTCACCTAAAGTAAAGAAATCATCCCTCATTGATCTTTTTATTTTTTACCTACCTAAAAAAAAGATCCATCAGTGGTCTGCTCCCTCACACCACCACCTGTCTGTCTGTCTATCAGTCTATATGTCTGTCTGTCTGTCTGTCAGTCCATCAATTGATCTATCCTAACTGTCTTTCTGTCTCTCTATCTATGGAAGTGGACCGGAGTGCCCACCCCTGATATCGCTTCTCTTGCCCCCCCATCCAGGTCACCTGTCCCTCTTTCTGAAAACATTTCTACATGTGGCAGCACTGGGATGCCCACTCCCAGTGTCACCAAAGAACATCCCTACACTGGGATGCCCAATCCCCAGTGTTGGCTTCTGTCACCTACAGTAAAGAAAATGGTCCTTCATTGTTTTCTTTTTTTTGTGTGTGTGTGGTTTTGTAATCTGTAAAAAAAAAAAATAGTTCCTCACTGATCTGACTCCCACACCCTCCTACCCACCCCACCCTAATCTCCCACTGAGAACCCATCACCCCTATCCCCAAACCCCCCCACACATCCTCACTCACCTGAACATGTCCTACATCATAGATCTGTGTTCTGATCCAAGCATGTCTTGCTGCTTGAACTGGTGACTACAGTATAAGAACATAAGGTAAGTGAGGTTTAGTGTATTTCTATTGGGTTTAAACTTTTATTCTACACTTTCTCACTTTTGAACATTTTTACACCAAATTTTCAACATGGCCTTTTTGAGACCTCACCTCATGAACAAGGACAGTGAAATTATGGAAATCCATCCCAAAAGGTGATTTTGTAGTCGCTGTACAAAATCACCTTTCAGGCAGGATTTCAATATTTTCTCCACTCCTTCTCATGAAATGGGGTCATATGAAGGCTATGTTGAAAATTTGGGGTACAGCTATTAAAAAACAACAAAGTTGTGAGCATTCCTTTCAAAGTTTGCAATGCATGTTCATAATTTTGATAATTTTCACTATTTTGACCCCAAATGTTCAACATAACCATTTTTTTCATAGCACATCATGAGCAAGACAGCTGTCATTTTTCAAATCCTGGCCAAAATGTGTTTTTGCACCTGTGCCACAGAATGACATTTCTGCTGAAACTTGAAAAGTTTCACCTACTGGGTTCATGAGGTGGGTTCCGAGCAAGGCTTCATTAAAAATGTGGGGTCAAAATATTGAAAAAAAACACAGTTATGAAGGTACATTGACATTTTTCTATGCACATTCATAGCTTTGATCATTTTTGACATCGGGTGCTGCATGGAACTGCAGGATCAGCAGGGCCCTGCACTTCTGTAAGTGGAAGGAGTCTTCCCATGTCACAGGCCCAGATGGCCCTGGGAAACTGCACCTGTTCACTCAGGTCCCTTCGTGCCCAGATGGCCCTGCATGTTGTATGATACCACTATGTCAAAAAGAAAGGAAATTCTTTGCAAAAATCTGTATTAATGCACCATTTAGGGTTCATCTTAATGCAACAAAAGTAGGGAAATGTGTTGTTAGGGTTTCCAACCCTAAGTCCCCACCCCAACCCCCCAAGCAGCAAAAGGAAAAAAACATAAGGGTTTGGGGTCTCCTGAGTCTTGGTGAATCAGCTGTGGGATCTTCCTTGTGTCAGCCATAATGCTCACCCCTCCCCTAAGCACACAAGATCAGATGTGATCTCTTTTCTTCACCAGGTCTGACAGGGCCCTGCATGAAGAAAGCTACAACACGTTTTGTTGGCAGCGTGTGACAAGACATACTTCTCTGTCTTTGAGGAGTGTATCAGTATGAGGCACTGGCTTGGAGCTGTACTGTACCTTGTGCTTTTGACAGGAGGCTACGGGCTGGAGGGAGGGGTGAGCATTACAGTTGGCAACCATGAGGAAGACTCACCAAGTCTCAGGAGACCCAAAGCACTAATGTTCTTTCCTTTTGCTGCTGGAGGGTAGGGGGTGGGGAGGGAGTTAGGGTTGGAAACCCTAACGCCACATTTCCCTACATTTGTTGCATTAAGTTAAACCCTAACCGGTGCATTATCGCAGTTTTTTTGCAAAGAATGTAATATAGTACAGGATCTCTAGGTGAAGGCTGATGAGTGTCCAAACCCCAGTATTGTTCTTAAATGGTTTTATAACATCTGCTAATGGTGCAGATATTGTTCATGCTCTGGTTGATGGTTATTTTGTTCACAAGACTTGCTTTTCATATGAATTCATTTAATTTTACAGGATTTCCTTAAACTAGAGAGCCATGATGATAACTTGCTGACCAGTGCCTGTTAAATGTATTGCCATTCCAGCTAGTCTTTTGAAGCCTGTCGCACCTTGAATCAGTTTCAGCAAAAGAATGATCTTACATAGCACTGTCTCAAACCGGGGGTCATCACTCATTAGAATCTAACAATCTACTGTAAATGCCTGAATGACTGTTCAAGCAATCAATGATTTCATAATGACTCAAAAGGAGACAAGTTCTTCATTTTCTGACTGGCTGTGTGGAGCTTGATTGAAAGCCTGATTGAAATACTAAGATCATTTCAGCATGCCACACAAGCAGTGCTGATCATTCATCGATCAGCCAAACCATCCTGCTGATGTGTCTGCTAAGCCTTGGTGAAGGTGTTAGAGCAGATTTTGAGAAGTACTGATTTGCATGGGTGGGCGGGACATGCCCGAGTATTTATTATTGATGACGGATGATGTTTTGCTGATCAAAATGAGGAATTCTCAGGAACATACTGGCTACAGTTTTAGAGTGTCATTGCAAATAGGATGGTTTCTTCTGCAGCTGAGGAGTACAGTACAAAGCAGAATTTGTGGTTATAGTTGCCATCTGCATGTTGTCAAGGAGGCAGAAAAAAACATATATAAACAAAAAAAAAGTCAATGGAGGGCCAGCAGGAAGGAGAACATCACCTTCACTCAACAGCCAGTTCAGAAAATAATCATAGTTAGTTTCGGCACAGAATATAATAATGGTCCCCACAACAAAGTTCCTCCTCTTCCCCCTCGTCTTCCTCTTTAAACCCATTCCTGCAAGGCTAACTGTACCACAGTATCATAAAAGTAAATTGACCCTTCTTTTGGTCATAGTGCCCCTCATTGTCATTGCTTCCCCCCAAAGCTGTTACTGAGGAGTAATGCTATTCTGCACATCACATGGTAGAGCCAGTTTATCAGCAGTGTGGTGCAACTTGAAACTGAGGATAAACCTTTTGTTATATTGGAAGAAAAAAGTAGAGTATAGCCAGATTTGAGCAGAATGACACGGTTATCTGTTATGCTTCCCCAGAGTGTCAGGTAGAAAAGAGTCTTCACTGCAGCAGGTGCCATAGTTTGTGATAGGAGGACAAGTTTGTCCACCCAGAATGTTGAGATGCTGACATTTTCAAAAATGAACTCAAGCTTCATATCCCACAATTGTGTCAAAACACAACAAAGGGAACCCGCCATGGATGAGGAGGAGGACATTGTTACCTTGGCAGAGGAATAGAATGATGACATTGCAGAAGGTAATATCATACACTAAACCATGCTGCTGTCACTTGTGAATGTGCTAATGAATGTAAAAAAAATGTTTTTACTTTGGAGTAACTTCACTCTGGTTTCATGTTGGTTACTGATAGTTGCCCCTATTGACATATTTCTTACATTAAGACTTGAAATACAGCAACAGTCTACCTCAGTCATTTGACATGACTAACACGGGTGACAATTTGCTCCACTTTTCATGTGTGAAATCTAGCCCCTGAAAGTTAGGACTTCAATTTTACTTAGTTCAGGGTAGATGTTTGTGTTTGCTGACTGCAGTGGGAAATGAAGCACTTGTTTTGCTGTTGTGAGAGGACTGGAAATCCATACCTCACACTATACAACACCTGTACAGTTTTTGCTATTGTATACATTTAGTTTGCTAATCAATATGTTGTTATGCTCATGGGTGGGTGTGGGCACATTTTGTGTGCTCATATTTTACATGTGCTTCATCAAATTGTAGATTACTTGCATCATGACTGAAGATTCATAGGTTTGGGTCCGAGTCAGTAGCTTGCACCAAATAGACTCAACATATTTAATGGACAGTGGCACTACCCATGTGCATATCTAATCTTTTTTTAAAGGTATGAATCGTGTCACTTGATATTACCTCATCAGGTAGCCCGTTCCACTTGCCAACTACTCGCTGGTTTACCCAGGCCCCTCTCTTATTTGTTTTATAATTTTCACCTTTTAACTGGTAGTCATGTGCTCTATGAATTCTAGTACTAACCCTTGACTCTAATCCTAGGCATTCCCAAAGATCTCTAGTCCTAAAGGCAGAATAAACTAGGCATGTCGCCTCTTAGTTGCTGATATTCCAGGGAAAACAGACCTAGGTCTAGTTGTCTTTGTTCATAATTTAAACCCTTTATCCTAGCAACTTTCCTGTTTGCCCTTCTCGGGACCCTCTCCAGCCATCTAATATCCCCTATATGGCATGGGCTCCAGAACTGAGTGCAGTATTCTGTCAGTTGTCTAACCAATGATCCATAGAGTAGTATCATCACAGTACTGTCCCTGTTGTGGATATTCCTTAATATACAGTTTAACATTTTGTTTGCTTTTTTGCCTCTTTCATGCTAAGATGATGATGGAATGTCAGGTCATGTGTGATTGTTATACCCAGATTTTTCTCGCTGCTTGCACTCTGAAGTTCATCATTGTTTAAGTAATATTTAGCTTCCATATTTTCCTTCCTAAGTGCATGACCTTACATTTGTCTATATTGAACACCATCTTGTGCTTAATTGCCCATCTTCCTATAAGGTTTAGGTCCTCCTGGAGGTTTAATCTGGCTTACACATTATTAACTGTGGCACATATTTTCCATTCGTCAGCAAACTTGCTCACCCATAAGTTATCAGATGTTTGCAGTGAAGATACAAAAATATTGAAGAATGTAGGACCCGGGACAGATCCCTGGGGCACCCTGCTGGTCACCTTACCACAGTCAGAGAGATAGCCTCTTAAGCACACTCGTTGGATTTTGTCTCTTAGCCATGTTACTATCCAATTAATAATAACTGGATTGACCTTTGATTCAGTCTGTTGATTAGTTCTTTATGTGGCACTAAATTGAAAGCCTTGGCAAAATCCAGATAGACAACATCTACTGGTAGTTCTCATCCAATACCCTACTCACTGGGTCAAAAAACTGCATAAGGTTAGTTTGACATGACCTCTTTTGTGTAAACCCGTGTGTTGAGCAATGTCAGTATCACCAGTCTCCTCTATGTGAATATCTAAATATTCCTTAATATATTCTTCCATTATCTTACTTATAATACAGGTTAGACTGATGGGCCTACAATTCTTGTGATCACACCTTGGCCCTTACTCATGTATTTAGGGTCACGTTAGCCATTCTCCAATCATCTGGTACCTCTCCCTGTTTTAGTGATATCTTGAATAGCAATGTTATGGGGTCTGCCAGTTCCATTACTAACTCTTTCAGGACCCAGGGATGGATGCCATCTGGACCTGGTGATGTATCAATCTTTAGTTGGTTCAGCCTATTCATAATGTTCTATACCCCAAAGACAATGGTTTCATTGGTCTTTTTTATATTTATATCTACTAAATTAGTAATCTGCTCCTTAGGTTGATACAAACTCAGAAAATGGTTATACAGCTCTTCTACTGCAGGCTCAAATAATCTTGTCATGAATAAAGTCCTGCTGTTCCCACATCTTCAGAAGTATGCATCACATCATCTTCCCAGCACACTGCCTCCTTTCCTCTATGGCAACTTGATTTTAAAATATATTGTCGTTAGCTTTTTAATATGCACCCCAAAATACGCAAGTCATCCAGGTGTTTTACATTATAGTGGTTTTATGTTATATCCCTTCTTGGGCCAGATCTGGAGCACATGCCACATCTTGCTGAAGCCCAGCATGCTCCTCCTGAATTCCTCAGTGTGCCAGTGCTGAAGATGCATCACAACCAACCAAACCCCAGCATGTTCTTCCTCAATGTTCCAGCTCTGGAGAATGCATCACATCCTACCAAGGCCCAGCATGTGCCTCCTTCTTAATATCCCATCTCTAGACCATGCAGCACATCGAACCAAACTCCACTCCCAGCACCGAAGAATGCATCCCTTGCTAACAAACCACAGCATGCTCCTCCTTCTTAATATCCCAGCTCTAGAGCATGCGTCATAGCCTACCAAATCCCAGAATGCTTTTCCTCCTTAATATCCCAGCCCTGGAGCATGCGTCATAGCCTACCAAATCCCAGAATGCTTTTCCTCCTTAATATCCCAGCCCTGGAGCATGCGTCATAGCCTACCAAATCCCAGAATGCTTTTTCTCCTTAATATCCCAGTTCTGGAGAATGCACCATATCTTACTAAACTCCAGAATGCTCCTCCACCTTAGAATTCCAGCTATGGAGAATGCATCATAGCCTACCAAATCCCAGAATGCTTTTCCTCCTTAATATCCTAGCTCTGGAGTATGCATCATAGCCTACCAAATCCCAGAATGCTTTTCCTCCTTAATATCCCAGCTCTGGAGAATGCATCATAGCCTACCAAATCCCAGAATGCTTTTCTTCCTTAATATCCCAGCTCTGGAGTATGCATCATAGCCTACCAAATCCCAGAATGCTTTTCCTCCTTAATATCCCAGCTCTGGAGTATGCATCATAGCCTACCAAATCCCAGAATGCTTTTCTTCCTTAATATCCCAGCTCTGGAGTATGCATCATAGCCTACCAAATCCCAGAATGCTTTTCTTCCTTAATATCCCAGCTCTGGAGTATGCATCATAGCCTACCAAATCCCAGAATGCTTTTTCTCCTTAATATCCCAGCTCTGGAGAATGCACCATATCTTACTAAACTCCAGAATGCTCCTCCACCTTAGAATTCCAGCTATGGAGAATGCATCATGTCCTACCAGACTCCAGAATGCTCCTCCTTCTTAGTGTTACAGCTCTGGAGAATGCATCACAACCTACCACACCTGAGGATGCTCCACCTCCTTGATGCTGCAGCTCTGGAGCGGACATCATATCCTACCAAACCACATCATGCTGTTCTTTAATAGTCCAGCTCAAGAGCAGGCATCACATCCTTCCAGACCACAGCATGCTCCTCCTTAATGTGCCATCTCTGGAGCAGGAATCACATCTTTCCAAACCTTAGCATGATCTTCCTCCTTAATATTGTAGCTCTTGAGTGGGCATCTCATCAAACCGAGCCACAGCACGCTCCTACTTAGTGCTCCAGCTATGGAGTTGGCATCATATCCTCCCAAACCTCAGCATGCTCCATCTTCCTAATGTTCCAGCTGTTGAGTATGCATTCCATACTCCCAAACCTCAGCATGCTCCATCTTCCTAATGTTCCAGCTGTTGAGTATGCATTCCATACTCCCAAACCTCAGCATGCTCCATCTTCCTAATGTTCCAGCTGTTGAGTATGCATTCCATACTCCCAAACCTCAGCATGCTCCATCTTCCTAATGTTCCAGCTGTTGAGTATGCATTCCATACTCCCAAACCTCAGCATGCTCCATCTTCCTAATGTTCCAGCTGTTGAGTATGCATTCCATACTCCCAAACCTCAGCATGCTCCATCTTCCTAATGTTCCAGCTGTTGAGTATGCATTCCATACTCCCAAACCTCAGCATGCTCCATCTTCCTAATGTTCCAGCTGTTGAGTATGCATTCCATACTCCCAAACCTCAGCATGCTCCATCTTTCTAATGTTCCAGCTGTTGAGTATGCATTCCATACTCCCAAACTTCAGCATGCTCCATCTTCCTTAATGTTCCAGCTGAGTATGCATTCCATACTCCCAAACCTCAGCATGCTCCATCTTCCTAATGTTCCAGCTGTTGAGTATGCATTCCATACTCCCAAACCTCAGCATGCTCCATCTTCCTAATGTTCCAGCTGTTGAGTATGCATTCCATACTCCCAAACCTCAGCATGCTCCATCTTCCTTAATGTTCCAGCTGTTGAGTATGCATTCCATACTCCCAAACCTCAGCATGCTCTTCTTTCTTAATGTTTCCGCTATGGAAAATGCATCTCATCACATCAAACCCCAGAATGCTCCTCCTACTTAATGCATCAGTTCTGGAGTATGCATCATATGCTATCAAACCACACCATGCTCCACCTCCTTAACATTCCAGCTGTTGAGTATGCATCTTATGCCATCAAACTCCAGCATGCTTCCCCTCCTCAATGTTCCAGCTCCCTAGCATGCAGCCCATACTACCAAACCATAGCATGCTCCCCCTCCTTAATGTTCCAGCTGTTGAGTATGCATTCCATACTCCCAAACCACACCATGCTCCACCTCCTTAATGTTCCAGCTGTTGAGTATGCATCTTATGCCATCAAACTCCAGCATGCTTCCCCTCCTCAATGTTCCCGCTCTCTAGCATGCAGCCCACACTACCAAACCATAGCATGCTCCCCCTCTCGGCTCCCCACCAGTGTTCCAGCTATTGTGTGTAGATCCCTTGCTACCAAATCCCAACATGTTCATCCTCTTTAATGTAACAGCTCTTTAGTATGCATCCCATACTACCAAACCTCAGTATGCTCTTCCTCCTCCTAAATGTCTCAGCTCAGGAGAATGCATCTCATTGTATTTCTTTATTTATTTAAAAATTGGTAAACTAGAGCCATCCTGCTGGTGCAGAGGCATGGCGGCCATCTGCGGCGCCGACGACCCGGGTTTGGGAATGGATCCGGGTGTCAGAGAACCAGCCAGGGGAGCAGGATTGAGCATCTGCAGCACTGCTCTCTTGCTCCAGGGGAAGGAGGGTTGAGTGTCCAGTGCAACATGGATTCCCAGTGGAGGCTGGAGGTACCACATGCACTCTGGCATCTGCCGTAAGGGGGGTGAGGTGGACATTGGCCATCATTGCACGTCCCCACCCCGGGGAAAAACAATAGAAAAAATCTCTCGGCGCCCCACCAATGAGCCGGCTCCAGCATACTGACCCTTCAGGCCACCTAACTCCTCTATGGTGGCCACATTTGGGAGGGGTCAGTCCTGACCATGTGGGGGTCAGTAGATATTGAAATATGACTTGCCTTAGCAGTGAAGGACCCCATAACAAAAATCAAAGTCTTGTGTTCAGTAAATATTTTTTTGATGATTTCCTCAGGATCCTGACCCAGTATTCTTCTTATAAATGGATATAACCATTTTCTTTAGCCCAGTCTAAATATGGGCATTCTAATAAAACATGAGAAACTATAAGTCTAACATTCTGATTACATTTACAGGAGAGAGGTGAGTTCAAATTGTGTTCATGCTTAAAGAAATGTTGATTACTGCCACCCATAATTTCAAGCCTAAGTCTGGTGATTGCTTTCATGTGTGACCTTAATTCACAGAATTTTCAGTAAAAAACTCAGGTCCAAACATCTCTTTTCCTGACTTACATAATGTGGACATGCACAACTCATACATGCACAACTAAAATCTGCTTGCATTGCATTGTCCAAAATACATTGTTCTGCTAAGTGGACAAAAGTATCCTGCATCATATCTTGTCAGAATAGCAACATTACTTTCAAGTCCAGTTACAGAAAAATAAACATCCAGTTTGGTGAACCACTTATTTATTGGTTTTCGGCATATCTACCCAACATTTATGAGGCAGCCTTGATTCTTTCATTTGTACAAGGTTGTGTCAAAAAGTTACCACTTTTTTTAAGCATTCTAGATTCCATAAGTAGAACCTCCATTTCTTAACAGATCACTGCAGTACAAGTTAATCTAGGACAGCCCAAGACTATTTAAAAAAAATGCATTTTGTACAGTATCCAATTATTTTAACTTTTTTGACTGCTAATCCGCAAACTTCACAGCTGTACAAAATCTGTGCATTTACCTTCACTTCAAAACAGGACTTAAGTGCTGCAAATTAGTATTTGCATATGTATTAGCAAATTAATTAATGTCCAGAGGAGAATTTAAAGCAGCAGTATTAGTTAACAAAAACTTAAATGCTTTGGTTGGCAGTTAAAACAAACTAAAACATCAATATATCTGTCTTTCTTTTTGCTTTATTTCATTTCTGAGACCAGATGGAGGATTTTGAAGTTCTTAAAAATTATTGGTCTTTGTCAGGCCCATCATCATGGATGTAAATAGTTCTGGGTGCTGCTATGCTGCTGGTGATCAGAAGCATTTGCTGGCAACACCCTAACATATCTGCATTATGGTAACCCATGAGGTGGGCGCATGAGGAAGGGTGCCATCCATAATGACAACTCCTTCCCGGTACAATCCCTCATGGCAATGGGAGGGTAGGGTGACCGGATGAAAGGGTGTGCAAACTGGGCGACAGGATTTGGATATGTGTGCATGCACACAGAGGGGGAGCAAGCATGGTGAACATGGGTTGGGAGGAGGCGCAGGGGCTGTAGGGGGTGGTGCTGTGGTGGATGGCTGAGCTGCATTGTGGCATCGGGGGGTTGGCTAGTGGTTGGGGTGGGTGAGGTACTGGGTTCGGGTCTGGGTTCTGTTGCAATTTGTGCCGGCCCAAACCTTTACTTTTTACTTTCACCTCTCGACATGCACCCTGAGTTGAGAACTTAAGTAGGGGCATGGGGTGAAGCCCCCCATGAGGGGGTGGGGGGGATGCTGACCCCACAGAAAGCATTAAAAAACTTTCCTGGTGCCATTGTCCTGTGCGCTGGGGTTGTCACAGTGCTGAAAATCTTTTTGGTACTCTGACTGTGCGATAACGGTGATCGCCTTTAGGCATTCGCTGTTATCACATAGACCCCTGGATTATAAATACAGTATCAGTTTGTGTGTGATCTGTGGGGAGAAGATTTTTGAAAGTGACTTCTTCAAGGCAATTGATTCCTTGGAATGGTAATTTCTATATCAGGTGTTAGTCAAGTTCAATTGAGGGGAATGCTTTATTTCTTGGATTAAGATATTATATCACTCCCCCAAGGCAAGGGTAATAACAAATGGTTTTATCTCACAACAATTCCCACTCAATAGAGGTACAATGCAAGGATGTCCCCTCTCCCCTCATCTCTTTATTTTGGAAATAGAGATGCTAGTTAGACAAATTACAATAGATCCAGAAATCTCTTGGTTAAAAACACAATCATAAATAAGGTATTTGCTTACATTGATGATTTATTGATTAAAATTTCAAATCTGATTTCTTCTATCCCTAAACTGAACAGAGTTCCAGAGACATTTGCCTTGGTTTCAGGTTTAGTTGTTAACTGGTCCAAAACTCAACTCATGCCTCTAAACCACTTCTTTCATAAGGAGAGGATAGTGAACACATTGGACTCTGCTACTTGGTGCACCAATCATTTAACCTATCTTGGCATTAAAATTTCAAATGACCTGTGAAAATTAGTACACCTCAACCTTAATTCTCATTTGAATGAGATTAGTGATGAGTTTCTCAAATGGCAAATACAAAATTTCTCTATTTGGGGAAAAAATAAATGCTATGAAAATGATGGTTGCACCAAGATTATTGTATGCATTCCAAGATCTCCCTGTTAAGATAGGCAAGAGTTTCTTCAATAAATTTCAAGTTAATATACAGAAATTGTTATGGAACAATGGTACCCCTGGATTATCCATCAACAAACTAAGGGCCCATAGATCGGAAGGGGGTTAAATGTCTTCCACATTGGGAAAAGTACCACCTGGCCTTTTTATTTAAGCATTCGGTGCTGTATTTGCATAAAACAGACAGTGAGAGATCCCCCTTATGGCTCAGGGTAGAGGAAGAACTAGTATACAAGCCATCTGACCTCTTATTTCTCCCCTTTCCTCATAGTCTAAAAGATAATATTTGTATTTCCTTGGCTATTCTTTTTATTAAACAGGCTCAGAAAGTCATTCAACTGAATAATCCTCCCCTGTGATTGACAACATTGTGGACTAATCCTAGCTTTATCCATGGTAACAGGCCACTGGAAGAGCTGGGTTGGGGGCCACAGGAATTCCCAGTTTGAAAGATTTATTAGACTCAGATGGCAGGCTCTTACCTTTTGAAACCCTTAAACTTAAATTCGGCCTACATAGGGTTCAGTTTGTATTTTACTTACAGATTAGGAAAACTCTTCAAGACACATTGTTAGGATCTTCACTATTTCTCTCTGTCCATGATGACTGGAGTCAAATCACTAAACTAGCTAATATGAGGAGAGGTGTTAACCTTACATATAAGTTTCTGTTAAACTCAGTTGATCACTCTCTTCTCACTCATGCAGCTAAAGAAAAATGGGAAGTGGATTTAAATCTTAGACTCACTCACTCAAGCTGAATGGTCCGCCTCCTGGGAAAATGCCCATAGAAGTAGCAGAGAGATTCAAGGCAAGGCAATTCAGTTTAAGATTCTATAGTATTATTATCACTCCCCAGCCAGACTCAGCTAGACTGGAGGCCATGGGTTTCCTCCTTGAAAGAAAATGTTGTGGAGTTGCCCACAAATAACGCAATTTTGCCATGAAATTCACCATCTCTGCAAGTCAGTTTTTAATAACACCTTTCCGTTTACTTCTAAATTCCTTATTTTAGGAATTGGTTCTGACTCTACTCAGCTAAGTAATGTACAACCAGAATGTGCATGGGCAGTAGCATTAACTTTTAAAAGGCTATTATTATTCCATTGGAGATCCCTTTCTTCATAGGAATGGTGTTCAAAGTTTAGCAAGGCAATCAACAATGAAAGACTTGCCCTAGGGTTGTTAGGAAAAACAGAACACTTTTGCAAGGTATGGCTCCATTTCTTATCCTTTTTATGAACTGACTAGTTCACTCCCTCATTGGTAGCAGATGTTTTCACTATTCAATTTACTTGTTCTTAGTTAAAACTGTTATTGGTTTTATAACTATTAGACTCTGTTTTGATAACTCGCATCAGGAGAGCCTATCAGATTGAAATAAATGTCACCTTTCCTGTAATGATGTTACCACTGCTCTCTATAGTATACTTTAATTAAGCTTGTTATGTTATTCCCACTCTAGAATATCTTTGTATGATTGCATTATCTGCCTGTTTACTCATTTTCAGCTATATCATTTTGGATTGATAACGTTTTTTGTACCATTTTTTGTTTTCTAAAAAACTCTTAAAGTTTTTAAAGTAAAAAAAAGTTGCTGGGGGCTGCCATCTTTATTGTAGGTCCATGCAAATTACAAAAGTTGCAACTAAACATGGTCTTGAAAATAGCTGATTGAATTTAAGATAACTGAATGAAGAATCTAAGTTTATCACGAATACATTACTGCTAAAAAAGGTAGGATGGCATTTTTGCTGGCTAACTAGTGCAGCTGCTGTAAGACTGTCTCTTTAGGTTTTTTTTAATGTGTGTGGACCAATTAAAATTTTTTTCAAGACAGAGTCCTAGGTAACAAAATGATTGAAGCTCTTCAAAAAGGTGACTCTTAATTTTCCAACAATCTCCTTTAATTATTTTGTCACCAGCAACCATACTTTTGGTTTTATTGATGTTTAATGTTAAGTGTAATTTTTTGTAGAGTATCTATGACAGAAACTAGGGCTCTTCTAAGGCCAACAGGGGTTTCAAACAGAACCACTGCATCATCCACATATAACAATATCAATATTGGGAGGTCATCAATTTGTGAGGCGACATTTCAATCTTTTTTTAGTTCCATGATTATCCTAGCTATATACATATTAAAATGTGTAGGGGCTAAAAGGCACTCCTGTGTTACACCTTGATTTACTGTAATGTATACAGATACTGTACACCACCATCTTTCCTAATTCCTATACCGGCTTTAGTATTTTTATGTAAAAGTTGTATAATTTCCTGTGATGTTTTATTTATATTTAAAGATTTTAAAATCTTCCACAGAATGGGTTTTTTAATGGTATCAACGGTGGCTCGAATGTCAATAAAGGCAGCAAACGGCCTTCTTTTTTGTTTTTACCGTATCTGTCAACAAGATAGTTTAAAGTAAATATTGGGTAACAAAGTAGTTTCCAGTACAGCCAATACCTCAGAACAAAATAAAAATAAATTATTTTTAGTAAACTGTTCCTCGGGGAGAGGCTCAAGCCCAGTATTTGCTTACGCTATTATAAACAAACAAGTAATACTGGTATGCTAGCCCACTCACCCAAAAGAAATTATATTTCTGCACAAGTTTTAATTATCACAAATTACTTTATTGTTTCATAGGTAACATCTAGTTATTTAATTTCTATGTTTCGGGATCAAGCCCTTCATCAGGAAAACTGGTTATCTAAGGTTAAAAAAAAATAAACCAATATTAGGAAGATTTATTATACACAAAACATTAGTTGAACATTTACTTATTAAAATAAAAGGACTTATGAAGACCCTTACATGTAATTACTTCAAAACTGAACTATCCAAGTTCTTCCTATCATAAATATAAGTGGTTCAACTCCTACCACGTCCTAAAGAGAACAAAAACAACGCAGGGTAGCCTAAAAAATGTTGTTTAACAGATAATCTTCATAGTATTCGGTAAATAAAATGACTGCAGTTGGCTAAAACATACCCCAATATACAAATAGTAATCCCACTAGTTTCTGTTCGTCACTTATTCTTCAGTCTGTAATGGTAACATAAAAATCTTGTTGAATAACAAAAATTAGCCAAACTGACCTACAATTGTTGGCATGTTTATATGAGAAGCACCACTAATAAGTGATTCTTCAATTATTTTGACCATCACAAATCATTTTTAAAGCTGAAACCAGATCACATTAACCTGTTCAACAAGTTACAAACTCGCCTTATGGCTCTATAGATCCAACTCTCATTTCATCCTGCAAGGTAGAGACTTTTCATTATTTAACTGGGATGAAATCTACAATATCAACACTCATTGCTACCAAGTGTTCTCAATGACAAAGTGAATTATGCTATTAAGTCCATAAAAATGAATGTCAATTTAGTTTTACTCTTAAACAGCAGTGATGTAACTTATACCAGTAAAAATATGTTTGCTAATGAGAGTTAGAATCTTACCAGTATGGTTGTGTCTCTTCAGGTAACCTGGGGGGGGGAGTAACATGCGTGGGCCAAAATCTCCATTCTTATATACTGAACACTCCTCCCCCAAATCTGGCATCTTGACAAAGCATCATACGCAAGCTAATAACGCCTGCCTGAGTGCCAGACCCACTAATTAGTGGCACCATGAACCGTAAATCTTGGTGTTGGAGGACCTCTGAACAGTCTTACCATATAAAACATTTCAAAAGGACCAAGTCAAAAATACTTAAATGTTCAAAAATAAACTCCAAAGAAAACATAAATGAATATGGGATCATTATCCTCACAGGGGATAATCTCCTAATACATTCTACCAATACTTAAACTCATTTTATAAATAAATATATAAACATCAATTCATAATAACGGTTGCCATTCTGTAGATTCATTCAAACCAAATTTTGGATTTGTAGTATCTAAAAAGTTAATAAACATGGCTTCTCTTAACAATAACTTACTATTATAATTACCTCCTGTATTATTTTTAATAACCTTTTCTATTCCAAAAAATCTTAATGAGGGTATTTGATGCCCTCATTCTAAAAAATGTCTTGCAATCAGAGATGTCAAATCTTTATTTCGAGTATACCCTTTATGTTCTCCAATCCTTTGTTTAAGTGGTCCTTTTGTCTTGCCAATATATAATAAATCACATGGGCATTTAACCCCATTTATCACCCCCTCTGTTTGACAATTAATGAAATCCTTAATGACAAAGTCAGTTCCTTTACTCACATTTCTAATGCTTTTAATCTTATACATGTTGTGGCAGAGAACACACCTGCCACAATTATAATTGCTTCTAAATTCCTCTTTGGTGAACAAACCAGTAATTTTTACTAGGGCTGTGCGAATACCTTTTCCTGAATATTCGGCCGAATATTCGGTATTCGGGTCCCAGGCATTTGGTATTCGTTAGTCGGTATTCAGCCAGAAAATGTGTTTTTTAAGGAAACTTTAAAAAAGCACTTTAACAACACCATTAATCACCCATTAAACCTGGTGTAGCATATACACCTCAATGAGACTTCTACCACCAATGCAGAGCTCTCATTAATGCAACACAAGCTACATGCAGCACACTTGATCCACCACACCACACATATAGCACTCCAAAAAACAAAATCAAGCATTGCATTGGGTCTGTACTGGAGGGTGTTCATGGTCACAGACACAGTAGCCCATGACATGGGCATCGACAATTGACTGCTTGCAATAACCGCAACTCAATCCTGGTGCATGTTGAAGGGGCTACTGCTGAGGAAGGGTGACCGAATGGGGTAGGTGGGTGCATATAGCGATGGGACATCACTATATGTGTACGTGTGTGGGGGGCAGGGTTCTGGTGTGGTTGATGTGGAGCTGCCAAGTGGGCCCCATAGCGTGGTTGTCAGCCTAAAGGTGCAAGAGTTCCCGGTTCAGGTCCAGGCATGCCTACATTTTTGTGTGCCCGGCCCCCAATTTTTTTCTCCAAATTTTGCACCCCCCTGACATGCACCCCTCTGGAGTTAAGAATTCTTTTGTAGGGGGGTGTGGACAATGTAAGGGACACAGCCCACTGCATGAACAATCACAATTTATGTCCCTGGCACTGTTTTCCTGTCCATTTGGGGTGTACATCACTGAAATAGATTTTTGGTGACATATACTTGCCCTGCCACCAATCACGATTGCACTTTCATGGTTATCACATAAATCCACAGACATGGGATAGACGGTGCTTTGGCCATGGGCATAAGAATAGTGGTAACAGTGGTAGCCATAGTGGTGACAGCTGAAAGGGTGGCTGCTGCATGAATGGCACCGGAGGTGGTGGGAAGCACACTGACTGTAGATGTAGCAGCCATAGTGATAGCAGTGGGAACACTGGTGGTGGTGTCTGCTGCTTCCTGCACAAAGCATGTATGCACTAATGCCCTCCTACTACTGCACAAAAGGATGTGACAGTGAATGTATAGATGGAACAGGTGGTGACACCAGTAGTAGTAATAGTTCTGCTGGTGGTATTAGTAGTAGTAGTACTACTCCCAATGCTACAAGAACTAAAATGCTTGCTTGGGGAGAAAAATATTTGAGACCCTCTAATAAAAAGACACCTGTCTGTCATCGTCCATGTAGTCTATCTCAGCACCTCCTCTTGTATCAATAGTATACAGTGAAGCAAGACAAGATGCAATTCAGTACTTTGCAATAAATGCTGTCACAAAATATTGGATGACTAGAGATTAACTGCCATTGAATTACACTGCTCCTTGCAGCATACTGCAGCACTTTGCAATAATTTTGCAGGCACAGGAAATAATTGAGACTGGTGATGCCACACTGGTAACCGGAATATTTCAGGCATGTGAATTACTTGGGACTGGTGATGCCACACTGGTAACCAGAATATTTCAGGCATGGGAAATACTTGAGATGGGTGATGCCATATTGGTAACTAGAATATTTCAGTCATGTGAAATACTGGAGACTGGAGATGCCATGCTGGTAACTGGAATATTTCAGTCATGTGAAATACTGGAGACTGGAGATGCCATACTGGTAACTGGAATATTTCAGGCATGTGAAATACTTGAGAAGGATGATGCCATACAGGTAACCAGAACATTTCAATCATGTGAAATACTTGAGACATGTGATGCTATACTGGTAACTGGAATATTTCAGTCATGTGAAATACTTGAGACAAGTGATACCATACTTGTAACCGTAATATTTTAGTCATGTGAAATACTTGAGACTGGAGATGTCACACTAACTGCCATATTTTATGCACTCGAAATACTTGAAACTGGTGATGCCACACTTGTAACTGGCATATTTCAGGCATGGGAAACACTGAGACTGGAGATGCCACACTTGTAACTGCCATATTTCAGGCATGGGAAATGCTGAGACTGGTGATGCCACACTTGTAAATGCCATATTTCAGTCATGGGAAACAGTGAGACTGGAGATGACACACTATTAGCTGCCATATTTTATGCACGTGAAATACTTGAGACTGGTGATGCCACACTGGTTACTGGCACCTGGAAAGCTGTTAAAGGGATCGATGGAATATGGGCATGAGCAACACTGGATGAGAGAAGTAGCAACACCAGTTAAGGATTTTGTATTGGGAACAGCAATAAATAGGTTGGTGGCAGTTTTAGGCACTGGGAACTGCAGGGCATGCTCGTTCAAAAAGAATACACCATGACAGTGGAAGTAATAAAGGAAAAAGGGTGCTGGTCAGAGATTTGTGTTAGTATGACTTTGAATATGAATGTTAACATGTGCTTATTTGCTAACAGAACAATGATGGTTAACACAGAATGGCTTGTGTATGGGTCAATGCTACAACACAAATGTATCCAGTACAAGATAATTATTTAATGCAATTGTTAATGGCCATATGTGTACCCAAGGTGAGGTAGATTTATTTTTATAAACACAAGTTGTTCCACATGTGCTGGGTCAAGTGAGGATCAGTGAGGTTCCTCCACATCCCCAGCAGTGCTGAACATTCGTTCAGACAGTACACTGGTAGGGGGGCAAAAGATATATTTAAGGGTCAACTGTGCCAAGTGCAGAGATGCTTTCATCCTTTTGATCCAGTACTCCACTGGATTTATGGAGAATGACTCCAGAGGCTCATTGAAATAACTGTTCAGCAGATTGGGTGCCGACTGTAGCTGCTGTTCTGTTCTCTTCCGCTGCTCAGCCTGTAGTGATGAGCTGAGTTCAGCCCAACAGTCACCCTCTTTCTCAAGGTTTTCCATACTGCTTTCAGTTTGTGATTCTGAGATTGGCTCATCAATAGGGTTACTTGCTGGTTTAATTGACCCAATGTTGCAGAAACTAAGTTCTGAGCACATCTTCTTCTGAATGCCTGTAACCCTGTGAGTGGGCATTATAAGGTGTAGTACCTCACACTTGAAACGTGGATCCAACATAGTGGCAAATATGTGCTTTTTATTGGAACAGAGATCAGAAAATCTAACTTCTAGTTCTGTGGTGAGGTTTTCCACAAGGGATATCACTGTTCCTGGTGTCTGGTTTGGGTCTTTCTCAGCATTTTCACTGAATCTCCTCATGGCTTTTTTCAGGATCTGTACAGCAGGAATTACCTGAATTAGCAGTGCAGAATCAGAGCTAAGGTCACGAGTGCTCCTTTCAAATGGGGCTAAAACCTTTACCAAGCCCTCAATCACAGCCCAGTCCTGATGTCTGAGGACTCCCCCTATATCAGTTTCCATGCTCATCTCATGAAGGGCCTGCTTTTGCTCCAGAAGCCTTTGCAGCATGTAGTAGGTGGAATTCCACTGGGTCTGTACATCCTGGATGAGATGATGCTGTGGCATTTGAAGATGCTCTTGTAGCTGATGCAAACGGTTTGTGGCTTGCACAAAGTGATGGAAGTGGCTGCATATGCGTCTGGCTACTTTGACTGTGTGATCTGCCTCCGCTGTGTTTGCCAAAGCCTTTGTCACCACCAAATTTAGTATATGAGCAAAGCAGTGTATCCTATCAAAATTGCTATCTCTAAGTGCTTTTATCATATTTGTGGCATTGTCTGTGACCACAAACCCTGCCCGCAAATTTTTGCCATCAATCCATGGGCTCAACATCTCTTGCAGGAATGACAGTATGTTTATGGCCTGGTGATCCTTTTCCATAACACTGACATTTAGCAAAGCAGACCTGCAGAGAGAGGGGGGGAAGAGACAGAATCAGCACCAGTACCACCATCACCACCAGTAACTACCACATGTGCAACACACCAGTGTGCTGTCGGTGACATATATGCATGATTTGAATTCATACTGGTCCATATGTCAGTTGTGCAGTGGAAAACTCCACCAACAGCCTGTGCTAGTAGTCTTGCAGCTTCTTTTCTCAAATCATGGTAAAAGTTGGGTACTACAGTACGTGAAAATGTGGTCCGTGATGGTATATTATACCTAGGGAGCAAATGCTGCAGCAGCCTATGGAAACCTGTGTTCTCCACAATTGAAAATGGCTGCAGATCCAAGGCCATCATCTCACCAATTAAATTGGTGATCTGCTGTGCTGTAGGGTGTGATGCCTGGTATATGGTGCGGGCATGGAAGACTTGCATGATGGGTGTAGTCAAAGTGGTACCACATCGCATTGATTTTGACTTTGAACCCATGGTGGATGGTGTTACAGTAATAGACAATTGAGCAGAAGAAGGCAGTATGGGTGATGCTCCTGTATGGGGATGCACTATAAGTGGTGTAGGGGGAGTCGAGGGCACACTGTCTGTCTCAGTAATAGAATCACTAACAATACTTTGTGCATCTACTGGACCAGTACCAGAAGAGGGACTGACAGGCACATGTTGTGGAGGGGGAGGAACAGCTGTGGATCATTGAAGTGCACTGGGATGTTTCATTCAGAGATGGTTCATCATTGATGTTGTTGTGAGATCTGAAAGGTTTTTACCACGACTTATAGTACAGTCACACACACAGCATACTGCCTTTGTTGGATCATATTTTACAACACTAAAGTACAGCCACACCACACTTTTCCTTGCACTGACAGTGGAAGTACAGGCCCCAATAGGGTGACCATGGGCATGTTTTGCCCCTTTCCCCTTATCAGACCTGGGTGCAGTGGATGCAGTTGCTCTACCCCTTTCTTTCTCCGCAACAGATGTAGTTGTAAAACTACTTTGTGTAGCAGATGGAGTTGAACTTGACACATCTCTTTGAAAGGACAGGGTGGACTGCTGGGTTTTTTTAGGAGGAGGAGGGTGACCCTGACTGGCCTGCTTGCCATGACAAGAAGTACTGCATTTTTTGGCAGCTGCACGTTCACACTTCTCACACAGATACGCCGCATATTCGGCCTCATCGCCAAATTCGCTTAGATGGGTATCACTGTCAGATGATGTACTTAGCAAGTCTTGAGGCTCTGGTAAATATTCAGAACCAGATGAATGCTCATCTTCAGAATACTCCACATCAGCAAAAGGAAATGTGGTGAGAGGAAACTTGCGAGGCTGAGCAACAGTACATTTTGGCAACACAATTGGTGCAGTCGTTGTAACAGTCTCATGGTCAGTACTAGTCACAGTACCTATGGTCATGGGCACAGTTGGCAAGGTAGTAGCACTGTCAGCAGTTAGTCCTGGTGCCAGAATTACATTCAGGAGTTACAGTCAAAGAAACTGGCATCACATTACAGCTAGTTGTAATACTGGCAGCAGTAGTCATGGTGACAGCAGAACACTCAGGACTACTAATGGAAGCAAAGGTTGTGGTGACAGTGGCTGTGCAAGGTGCACAAATAACAGTGCACACTGTTATGGCAGTGGTGGTGTCAACAGTACAAAAAGGATTTGCTCTGGTTGCTGAAATCACGGCACTGGTGGTGGTGGGGAGGAGCATACTGATAGGCGATGTTGCCTCTATGGGGGCAGTTGTGTGAATAGTACTACCACTGGTAGTGGGGGTGGGTTCTTGTTCTTGTATAACTGGAGATGTCAACTGTAAAGCCCTCCTACTTTTATAAAATAATGATGTTGCAAATGCAGTACTAGTAATAGTAGCGGTAGCAGTTGAAGTTATAGTAGTACTAGTACTACCCCCAATCTTACTGACACCAGAACCTGAAGGCTTATCAGAGGAGAAAACTATTTTAGAGCGACGAATACAAACAGACCTTCTCTCACCCTGTTCCTCACCACTTATGACTGGTGGTGAAGATGACTCTTAGGCTGGACCATGCGCGTTTGAGGTTGATGAGACATGGTCCGTAACTTACTGTGTATATTATTTGTGATTAGTGTCTTTGTTTACGTTGGTGCTTCTTGCAGAAAACAACAATAGCAACACAGCATATATAGCAGCTAATAAAGTCAAGCTGATACTAGAAAGGGATGGAGTCAGCAAACAACTTCTTACTTGTACGGTGTCAGTTGTGCAGTCATACAGTACAGCAATTCAAGCTTTGAAGGTGCACCAAACAACTTACAACACACAGAACCCAGTGAGTCACGCCTGACACACACAGAAATACTAAAGCAGTTCACAGAAAATTTGTGTGTACACACTCACAGTAGTGCACCCACCGGGGGCGAAGACACACAAAAAAGAAAAAACTCACATTAACAGGAGGTCACTCAGGTGCAGTGAGCTGTGGAGGGAGGAGTCACCTGCAACATAGAAACATAGAAACATAGAAACATAGAATTTGATGGCAGATAAGGACCGCTTGGCCCACCCAGTCTGCCCATTTCCCTACCTGATGGATAAGCTGCAGATCCTAGTTAACCAGCAGCCTACTTCTTCCAACCCCCACCCCCTAGAATTGCCTTATGACTGTCCCATGCATGCTTGAATTCCACCACTGTTTTTGACTCCACAACCTCCTCTGGAAGGCTGTTCCATACATCCACAACCCTCTCTGTGAAAAAATACTTCCTTAAATTACCTCTGAGCTGCCCCCCTTCTATCTTCAAATTGTGCCCCCTTGTTCTTGCACACCTCTTTTTTTGAACACCCTCCTTACTCAGTTGTGCAGGGAACTGAGCCAAGAACTAGACTACAGTCAGCAACAATTCAATGGGCCAAGCCTGACCCAGTGAGAACAAAATAGGCTGCTTTATATATCACAAAAAAAATGCAAGCAGACAACTGTGCATGCACTTGCAGGACACAGATTACAAGAACAACAATACAATGCACACACGGATGATGTATGCACCGTGGTAAGCTGCAACGCAGATAAGAGGGAGTCAAATGATAATCACATCTCACTTATGCAGGGAACCGAGCCTGGAATCTGATTACAGCAAAATACCAATTTGCTTCACAAAAGAAATAGAAAATACCACAGGGACTGTGTGTGGATTTGGAACAAAAAGCTAAGCAAGCACAGCAGTGGGGATGGGGCAGTCAGCAAAAGCTTGAGCCACTCGCTGTTACTGAGCCCAGTAACAGTTACTCACTACGCGCAAAAGCCAAACTGGACTTTGTTGACAAAAAAAAAAATCCTGATAAGAACTAATTGGGTCTTAAGCAAAAAATCAAACCACACTGCTTCAGCTGAGCTGTGAAACTGTAAGCAGTGGGAGAGGGAAGTCATCATGCAGCAGCACACACACAGATTCACTCACACACAGCCTCTCCTTTTCCTTGAAACTGAGCCCAGTTTCGAGGATGAAAAACAAAACTGCAGTCAGATGCAGTCACAAGGTGATCAGATGTAAAAACTGGATCACACACAAAACATTTTTTAAACAGTTATAAAAGTTACAAGTGGTAAACTAAACAGAGCTAGCTCTCTGAGAAACAACTGCCTCCTCTCATGTACACACTCAGAGTGAGGAGATCACATGGTGTTCCTGGTTCTGAGCTCCAAAAACAGCCTCTGATTGGCCAGCGAAGCTCTGTGAGATTTTGAAATCTCACCCACCGAATAGTACGTCCCGAATAGTAGCCGAATAGTGAACTATTCGGAATGTCCATCCGAATATTCGGCAAGCCTATTATTCATGGTATTCGGGAAATACCATGCATAGCCCTAGTTTTTACTTCTGGGATTCTATGTTGAGAATGGGACAGACAGTCAGACAGAAATCTAACCTTTTTAGACACTACTTGTACACCATTTTAAAAAACCCTTTTCTCCACTCTCTTTTGCTTCAAAACATGCCAAAGTTTATTTGCTATGCTCTTTATGTTATAGAAAACATCAGAATATTTTAAAGTCAACAAAATCTTATCACTAATAAGCTTCTTTTTGTCAGCGTTGCCAGGAACCAGTGGCTCGTCCCTATTTTTTGACAATGCATTCTGTTTCGTTTTAGACAATAACTGGTTTATGTAGCCCCTATTTCTAAATCTGATTTCCATTTCTTCCACAGCCTCTGTGACATCTGTTAATTCTGAACAATTTCTTTTAACCCTTAAAAACTGGCTATAGGGAATAGATTCTACTAGTTTTTTCAGATGAAAACTATCCGCTTTCAAGATTGTATTCCTGTCAGTCATTTTTCGAAACATTTTGGAGCTAAGACCTTGCTCCCCTTTGAAAATTAATAGGTCCAAAAAAGGAATTTTCTCTACTTAATATTCTAATGTAAATTTCAAATATGACATTCTACAATTAAGAAATTGGGTCCAAAATCCCAATGTTTTTCCTAAAGCCACATTGATGTATCGACAAGATATCACATTCTTCTACCCACCACAATAGACAATTTAAAATAAGTCTTGAGAAAATGTTAACAGCAATAGATAAAAGAGTAATGGGTCTATAATTATGAATACTGGATTCAGGATTTTTTATGAATTGTAACAATTAGACCCAAATTCCAATAGTTTGGAATTTGTTTAATAATAATTTATGATATTAAAAAAGGGTAGTAATAATTCTGCCAACCAGGCGGGATCAGCCTGATAAAGCCCATCAATGCTCAGTGCCTTGTTTTTCTTTTACAATTTTATTGCCTCAGCCACTTCAGGTATAGTAAATTCTATCCAGTCTACATTATTGTTTGTTATGCCATGTTTATTAACCAAAAACATCCTTAACCCTTGTTCACTGATCTCTTTGTCAGAACAAAACATCTTACTAAAGCACTCTACCTAATCAATAGGGTTAATAATCATGACAGTGATATTTCTGGATTTATCAGCTTTGAAAGTTATTAAATTCCAAACTTTTCTGCTGTCTCTTTCATGAATAGATTCCTGAAGAGATGACCATAGTTGTGAGATTATACCATTTCTTCCTTTTTTAGTATATTTAAATACTCCCATCTCTGATTTTGTAGGGCCAACTTATCTTCATACCAAATTGATTGTTTCAAAATTCATCCTTGTTTATTCACCATTTTTTTTCATTTTTACACATTCACTGTCGAATCATGGGTCTTTACCATTTACAGTCATAACTGAACTTTTTTTTGTCTTAATATATTTCTGGATAATTGCTCAAGGAAATGGCTACCAATTGTTTTTGTAAATCTCAAATATATTTTGGTCAATATTAGAGTTTAAGTTAGTCTCATGTGCAAACTGCATGTACTCAGTCTTGAGTTTTAGTACAGAATCAGATTTTAATAAATCAGTGATTTTATCTTGAGTGTATGGTTTTTGTCTTAACATCTTTGTGGATAATTGCTCAAGGAAATGGCTAACAATTTTTCATAAATCTCAAATATATTTTGGTCAGTATCAAAGTTTATGTTAGTCTCATGTGCAACCTGCATGCGGTCAATCTTGCGTTTTAGTGTATAATTAGAATTTAATAAATCAGTGATTTTATCTTAAGCATATGGAGACCATTTTATTCTCTTTTTACTGTATAGCGCCATTTTCTCATTTGCTTCATATTTATCATTCTTGTTTTCTGCATCATGTTCGAGTTCTAAAGCAAGAACACTTCTCGGGTAGATGGTCACTGTCCCAACATGACAAAATGTCAAACTGTTTGACCAGATGAAAAGAGAAAAATTTCAAGAATACAATAATCAATTACACTTCCACCCCCCCCCCGGGATGGAAAAATAATGTCACCATCTCTGTCCCCAGGAAATCTGCCATTCAACAGACACAAATTATTCATTTTAAGTGATTCCAATAATATTTTTCCTTGGCCATTAATTGTTCTATCCCTAGAATTTCATATAGGTAACTAAAATTATCATCTATACTCCATGAGTTACAGGGATTTGCCAGAGCTAAACCAGTTCTAGTACTGATGTCACCACCAATCAATGTAGGAAGGCCAGGGTACATTTGATAAATATTAGAGATTGCATCATTAAAATCAAAAAAATAATTTCCCCATAGCAGGATTTCTTCAACTGAGGTGGAATATAAACATTGACTAACATACATTAAGGGACTATATAGCTATAAAGTAGCACAAATTGAAAACCATTCCCTTTTCTTAGAAATATATGTTACCCCTGCAAACCCCTATTGTTAATGACATAAGATACCAAGCCTCCACGTGCTGTACACTAATTGACATGTTTGAATGCTTTACTCATCCAGTACTGAAATCCTTCTAATACTCCCTGGATTTTGTTCTGTATCCATGCTTCTTGCAGCATTATGCTAAATCTCTCTATTACAAACAATCAACATCTTTAAGTTTTCCTTTGAGGCCTGCCACATTCCAAGGACTTATACGGTACATATGAATTTTGATTCTCATCATTTGGGGATAGGTTGGACTAGCTTCCATTTTGTCAATCATCTTTATCTTGGTCCATCACACTAAATCTATTCTCATCACTTAAAATTACAAAGACTTCTGCCTAATACTGTCTTCATTTGCTTCCTGCCCTTCTTCTAAATGATTATTAGCTTAGAAACATAGAAGCTGTTGGCAGAAAGGACCTCTTGGCCCACCTAGTCTGCCCCAAAGTTCCTACCTACTGTGCTACCATAGACCCTAATTGATCTCCAGCCTCCCCCCAGCCCCATTACTAAGGTCTTCCTGTGCCTATCCCATGTATGTTTGAAACCTGTTATCATTTTGGTACCCACCACCTCTACTGGGAGGCTGTTCCAGGCATCCACCATCCTTGAGCATCTCTTTCTGTGCAATATGCCACCCTTCTGTACCTTATTGATATCCTTGAGGTATTTGAATGTTTCTATCATGTCTCCCCTTTCTCTTCTTCAATAACCAATCAATCAAAATCTTTATTTATCCAGGCGAAACATCGTTGAGCATAGCTCATTTGCAAGATGGACCTGGTTAGGTTAAGCTGTTACAAACATACTCTGTATGTGCAACCAGATAAGGTAATACAAAAGGTTTAAAGATTACAAAAACATACAACAATCATAGAAATCATGCAGAGATATTCTTTACACGTGCGATATCAATACATCGAACAAGATCTTTAATTGTCCAACTGGGCAAAGTTATTCAATGTGTAATTGTGAGATGGGCCAGGGTGGAACACGATGGATATAACAGAACAGAGTGATGTGACTGAGTACAGAAGTATATTTAAAAACAAGTCCATAAGAGACAACAGTGCATACAAGAACTAGTGTTCAAGGCAACAGTGTAAAAGGATGGCATATGCTTATATTCAGTCTGGAAACAGAAGTGAGGGAGAGGAAAAGGGAAGAACGTGGAGGTGAGAGGAGGGCCAAAACTGGAGGGACCTAATGGGATGGAAAGAGAAAGAGCAGCAGGTAAGCAGAATCGAGGAATGTGAGGGGACAAGGAAATGGCTAGGGATGCAGAGGGGAGAGTGACAGGGAAATGGGCACAGAAATAGTCTCAACCAGAGGATACAAGTGGTTCTTTCCTCCAGTGAGTACATATTTAATTCCTTGAGTCTTTCCTCACAGGGTTTTTGATGCAGGTCATGCATTATTTTGGTTACCCTTCTCTGTACCGCCTCCACCCGGTCTATGTCCTTCCTGAGATGGGGCCTCCAGAACTGGACACAGTACTCCAGGTGTGGCCTGACCATGATCTATATAGGGATAACATTACCTCCCTTTTTCTGCTAGTGATACCCCTCCCTATGCATTTCAGCATCCTACTAGCCTTTCCTACTGCCTTCTCACACTGCTTTGCTACTTTCAGGTCATCAGATATGATGATCCCTAGCTTCCTTTCCTGTTTTGTTCTTGTTAACACCTCTCCCCCAAAATGATATGTTGCCCTTGGGTTTCTGTGCTCCATGTGCATAATTTTACATTTTTGGATGTTGATGCCCAGTTGCCAAACCTCTTGACCAGTCTTTCAGTGTTTTCAGATCTTCCTTCATTTTCTCCACCCCACTCTGTTGCAGATTTTTGTGCTATCCACGAACAGGCACACCTGTCCTTCAAGCCCCTCTGCAGTGTCACTAATAAAGACATTGAAGAGGACCAGTCCCAGTACTGACCTCTGTGACACCCTACTGGTTACCTTACCTTCCTCTGAGTGAACTCCATTTATGACCACCCTCTAAGTTCTGTTACTTAGCCAACTTTGTACCCATTTTACTATCTGTGGACCTACCCCCATGTTGCCTAGCTTATTTACCAGTCTTCTGTGTGGAATGGTGATGAAAGCCTTACTGAAATCTAGGTAGGCCACATCCACTGCTCCTCCCTGATCCACTTCCTTGGTAACCTAGTCAAAAAACTCTGTCAGGTTTGTTTGGCAAGATCTACCCCTGTGAACCCATGCTGCCTCGGATCCTACAATCCACTGACGTTAGGATTAACGTCCTCCAATATTACACTATTGTTAAGCCTGGATCCTCTTTGCAGCCTTCCTCTAATAACCCATCTATTTTCTAGGAAAACGTGACCATCCTCTGGTATTAGGATATGTTGTTGTTTTTTTCCACTGGCAGCAAGAAGCTTATTATTCTATTCTGCTTATTTGGCATTTTACTTCCCTGTTTGTATGGAGCTTTCCCCGTAGGATTAATTCTTTACTGCAGCTGGACCACTGGGTTTTTGCATACTCTTACTCCCCCCCCCATTAAATTTGGCTTGGATGGAACATGGGAGTGGGCAGGATGGTGGTGCAGTGGGTGGGGAACTGGCTGGGTTGCAGGACACAGAGGGTGGTGGCAACTGACTGTCACTCTGCAGAGGGAAGGGTGAACAGTGGGGTGCCACAGGGATCAGTTCTGGGTCCAATCCTCTTCAACATCTTTACCAGTGACATTACAGAAGACCTAGAAGAGAGAATATGCCTCTTTGCTGATGACACAAAGCACTACAACAGGGTGGATACACCGGAGGGTGTGGCTAGGATGAGGAGAGATCTGCAGATGTTTGAGGACTGGTCAAGGGAGTGGCAATTGAGCTTTAATGCAAAATAATGTACATGGGGCACAAAAACCCTGGAACAACATATCGACTGATGGGGAGACTGTAGGATGCTTCAAGCAGGAAAAGGGACCTAGGGGTTATCTCTGAATCTCTGATGACCTCAATGTAGAGAGTCAGTGTGATAGGGCAGCAGGAAAAGCAAACAGGATGCTGGGTTGCATAGGCAGGGGTATCACCAGTAGGAAAAGGGAGGTCATAATTCTGCTATACAAGACACTAGTGAGGCCACACCTTGAGTACAGTGTCCAGTTCAGGAGGCCATACCTGTGTAAGGACATAGACAGGGTGGAGGCAGTTCAGAGGAAGGCAACCAAGATGGTGCAAGGATTACATCACAAGCTCTATGAGGACAGGCTGAAGGACTTAAATATGTACTCCCTGTGGGAGAAGAGGGAGAGGGGAGATATAACTGAGACATACAATAGAAACATAGAAACATAGAATTTGATGGCAGATAAGGACCTCTTGGCCCACCTAGTCTGCCCATTTCCCTACCTAACAGATAAGCTGCAGATCCTAGTTAACCAACAGCTTACTTCCTCCTACCCCCCACTAGGACTGCCTTATGTCTGTCCCATGCATTCTTGAATTCCCCCACTGTTCTTGACTCCATGACCTCCTCATGGAGGCTGTTCCATGCATCCATAACCCTCTCTGTGAAAAAATACTTCCTCACATTACCTCTGAGCCGTCGCCCCTCTATCTTCAAATTGTGCCCCCTTGTTCTTGCATGTCTCTTTTTCTGAAAGATGCTACTCTCTTGGACTTTGTTGATTCCCTTGAGGCACTTGAAAGTTTCTATCATGTCCCCCCTCTCCCTCCTTTCCTCGAGGCTATACATATTAAGCTCCTTTAGTCTCTCTTCATATGTCCTCGGTGCAGACCCTGCACCATTTTGTTGCCCTCTTCTGGACAGCCTCCACTCTGTCTATGTCTTTGTGGAGATGGGTCTCCAGAACTGCACACAGTACTCCAGATGGGGTCTCACCAACTGTCTGTACAGAGGGCCAACAACTTCCTGTTTTCTACTATTGTTGCCTCTCCCTATGCATCCCAGTATCCCCCCAGCCTTCCTTACTGCCTTCTCACATTGCTTGCCCACCTTTAGGTCATCTGATATAATTACTCCCCGTCCCTTTCCATTTTTACTGTTGTCAGTATCTCACCCCCCATTGTGTACTCTTCCCCTGGGTTTTTGTTTCCCAGGTGCATTACCTTGCACTTCTTTGCATTGAATCTGAGCTGCCATACATTTGACCATTCCTCCAACCTTGCCAAGTCCCTTTTCATCCTTTACACTCCATCTGGTGTATCAACCCTGTTGCAGATCTTTGTGCCGTCTGCAAAAAGACATACTTTTCCTTCCAGTTCCTCTGCAATGTCTCTTATAAAGACATTAAAAAGGACCGGTCCCAGTACTGAACCCTGTGGTACCCCACTAGTAACCCTCCTTTCTTCACTGTGGACTCCATTTACTACTACCCTTTGCGTCCTGTTGTCTAGCCAATTTTTATACAGGCTACCACTTTGGGACCCACTCCAAGGCTGGCTAACTTGTGTATTAATCTTTTGTGTGGGACTGTATCAAATGCCTTGCTAAAATCTAGGTAAGCCATGTCCACAGCCCCTCCCTGGTCTACTAATTTGGTCACCCTGTCAAAGAAATTTATTAGATTCATCTGACATGACCTTCCTATCGTGAATCCATGCTGCTTTGGGTCCTGTGCCCCACTGGCCTCTAGGTACTCAACAATTCTTTCCTTCAGAAGTGATTCCATCATTTTCCCTACCACTGAGGTCAAACTAACTGGTCTATAGTTTCCTGCCTTTGTCCTGCTTCCACTTTTGTGAAGAGGAATCACATCCACCCTCCTTCAGTCCTCAGGTACCACTCCATCCTCCCATGATTTGTTAAAGAGAGTAGTCAGCGGTGTCACTAGTTCTACCCTTAGTTCTTTTAGAATTCATGGGTGAATCCCATCAGGCCCCATTGCTTTGTCCACCTTCAATTTTATTAGTTCTTTCAGAACCCTTTCTTCTGTAAATGGACTGGTATCGACCCCATCTTCAGAGTGTTTCTCTTGTTTGGTTTAGGTACCTCCCCCTCCTCTTCCTTTGTGAATACTGAGCAGAAATATTCGTTCAGTATCCCTGCTTTTTCACTGTCACCCTCTACCCACATTCCCTCCCCTTTATTAAGCCTCAGTATCCCTCCTTTGGTCTTTCTTTGCTCCCTAATGTACCTATAAAAGGTCTTAGCCCCTTCTTATCTTATCCCCTTCTTAACAGAGTTGGCTATCCTTTCTCGGTTTGGGCCTTTGCTATTCTGACTGCCTTTCCAGCCTCTTTTCTGCTTTAACTGATAAAGTTCTCTGTCCTGCTCCTTCTGTGTTTCCTTATATTTCTTGAATGCTATCCTTTCTCCTTAACCTTCCCTGACACCTCTTTTGAAACCATAGCATTTTTTCCTTCATTGTGTTTTGTTGATTTGCTTTACAGAAAGGCTTGTTGCCTCTGTGATGGCTGTTTTGATTACTCCCATTGTTCCTCCACCCTCCTTCTTGCCTGTTTGCTAGTGCTTTTCTGAGGCACTCTCTCATTTCCAAAGTCAGCCCTCCAAAGTCCAGTACTCTTGCTTTGTATGGCTTGATTGTATGCTGTGTTTATCATGAACCACACTGTTTGGTGGTCGCTTGTTCCCAGATGGCTACCCACTTCTAAATCTGAGATTCTTTCTCCGTCCCCATTTGAGAGTACCATGTCTAAGATTGCTCCCTCCCGAGTGGGTTCCAATACTAGCTGTCTGAGGTATGCCCCTTGTAGGGCATCAAGAATGACCCTGCTCTTGGATGTGCCTGCAGCAAAGGTGCTCCAGTTAACATCTGGCATATTCGGGTCCCCCATCAACAATATCTCCCCTTTTTCTGCCATTCTAAGGAAGCCTTCTATCAATTTCTTGTCCATTCCCTCCCCCTGAGATGGGGGTCTGTATACAATCACCATGAGGATTGTGGTGCCACTTCCTGTCTCCATGGTGACCCAGAGTGTCTCATGTGCTCCCTGTTTACTCTTTAGTTCTGTTGCTTTGATCCCTTCTTTTACATAGAGAGCTACTCCTCCTCCTCTTTTACCCTCCCTGTCCCTCCTGTAGATTGCGTATCCTGGTATGTTGACATCCCAGTCATAGTTCTCTGTGTACCATATTTTCTGTGACTGCCACAATATCCAGGCAACCCTCTTCCATCAAGGCCACTAGTTCAGGGAGCTTGTCACACAGAATACAGGCATTGGTACTCATCACCCTCCACTTTTTGATGGCCTTACCCCTTTTAGCCCCATTCCTGTCCTTACTGCCTTTGTCTTTTTTCACATTTACCTCTGTCCTGCTCCCTAATGACTTATCTACCTTGGTGTTTACCTCACTAATTACCGTGTTTTGTGGGGGGAGGCTGGGATTTCCTGCACCTTTCAGTGCCTCCCCTTGGCTAGTTTAAATGCTTGCCAATGAAACATTTAAACCTCTCACCTAGGATCCTGATTCCCCCCCGGACAGATACAGACCATCGCACCAGTATAGGTCTGCATCCCTCCAGGTGGCTCCCCAGTCCTCAATGAAGCCAAAACCCTGAGCTCCACACCAGTTTTTCAACCATTCATTGAATTCACTGGTGAGGAGTACCCTAGCATCACCCTTGCCATAGACAGGAGGAACAAAGTGCAGGAAAACACAATTTTTCATAGAAAAAGATGTTCCAGGACTAGGGGGCATGGGATGAAACTGGAGGGAGGTTCAGAGGGAATATGAGGATGAATTTCTTCATGGAGAGGGTGGTAGACAAATGGAATGCCCTGCCAGAGGAGGCAGTGGGGGCTGAAATGATTACAGGATTTAAGAATGCATGAGATAGGCATCAGAGGATCCTGGTAGTTGGGGGAAGGAGACAACCTAGTTCTAAAGAAGCTTGAAAAAGCAAAGTAAGTGTGCACATGGGCAGTCTAGGTGGGCCGTAGGCCCTTATCTGCCACCAACATCTATGTATCTAGATAGAATTGATGTGTAGACCAAAATTACCATTTTGTTGCATAGGAAGCATTGAGTTACTAAGCATATCCATCCTTTCATACTTTCTGCCTTGTGTCTAACAGTTGAAGAAATATCATTCCAAATAAATTTATGCCACATTACTCCCGTTACATAGATTGTACACCTGTACTTTTAAAGTTGAGGGATTTTCAAAACTTGGTCTTGGGATTCCTTTAAGACACAACATTGGTAAATAAAACCAAACCTCAATCAATTTCTCCTTGTCTTCAGAGTCTAATTCTTTATAATATGTTTTCCCATTGGTAGCCTTATCCTGAGTTTTGTTTGTTTGTTGTGGCTACATTAGTGTTGTCAGTATCCCTTTGTTGCTTATACTCATTTTTACCTGAAATCCTTCTTTATCTTCTCCTTTCTGCATTATCTGATACTAATACTACTATGTCCTGATCATGGGCTTGCATTGTGGAACCCTAATGTGGCTGAAGTGCCCCCTAGTTTCTGTGTCTCCATGAGCAGTTTGAGCTTTATGCTTGTTTTTGCTCTGGGGTTCACTATTTCGAACCTTTTCACTGTCCTTTTTGTCTGTGATTTTTTTTTATTTAGAAGTTAATTTCTGTATTTCTGCCAGCTCATAATTCCCTATTTTTGCAGTTGTTTTGAAAATGTTATCTTTATTGCCTTCCACTATGTTTTGTTTAGCAGATGTAGTCCTTATGAGATCCTTGATACCCTGTGTGTCTCATGTAATTATTTCTTCCTCATCCTGGCCTTCTGTGATTTATTTTCTAATAAAACCTTTCTAAGAAGTATAATTATTTTCATGAGCAGGTGATTGTTAATAACCAGTTGCTTTTTAATATCCAAAAGCTCCTCATCCACTTTATGTCCCCCTTTATCTCACTGATAACTTCCTCTAAATCATTATTCCCATCCCGAGATTCAGGGTTTGAGTCATTCCATAGATGTGGTAAATCTGGAGGGCATTGAGACAGTGGATCAGGTTTGGTTTTGTTTACATATGAGGTAAGAAATGCCTCAGAATGATCCACGAAGTGGGCCTGTTGTATGGCTAAAATAGAACAGAAGCAAGGCACCCCATGAGGAAGCTCTGACATCACATTCTGTGACTCAGTAGCATCTGAGATGGCCGGGTGAAGGAACGCTGAACGCTACAGCCAGAGGAGAAATCTTCAATGAAAATGTTCAAACCAACCTTGTTTTTTGTATCCAGATGAATGGCTCCACTCTTTTTTGATTCCTCTTTCAGCCCCGATGCAGTGGATAATCACAAAACTGATAAAACAGTAATGTCTTCAAATAATACCTAGCAGTTTGGTGGTTAGGTTTATGTCCCCCCCCCCTCAACATTTTTATGTTGGCTTCACATTATATTATCTTGAAAAACATTTGCAGAGTTAAAGATCTCTCAAGTAACACTAGGACGGAGAACAGGAAAATGTGGAACAACCTCCCAACGAATAGAAACAGCTCACTTAGCTTACCAGATCTCACAGAGATTGAAGGACCATCATGATTCCTGCTGTCCCTGTTGGTAAGCCCTGACATAGAGAAGCTGGCCTCAGGTAATATGTTCTCTATCTTTTCAAAAGGAGCAGTGCTTAAGACTCAGGGGCCCTATGGAAAATGAAGGGTAATTATCTACAGTGCAACTAAATGCTTCAGAGCAGCACGTACTGTTAGAACAAGAAACAGACCCCAAAGAGAATATGGGAGAAACTGATAATGGGAATCTTGAAGCACAGAATAGGAATGACCGGAGTCGGGAGAGGGGGGAGACTCAGTTCCAGGCCATGGAAACACAATTGCTGTTAGTAAATGGGGGCACTGAATCACAAGGGGCAAAGGACTTTACAGTCAATACTCAGCTTAATAAATCAGTTCAATCAGTGGAATTGCATGTCTCTGTGGTTCAGGCCCTCATGAGTTTTACAATGGCATCTGGGGAACCAGAACATTTGATGCAGGAAGTTTTAGTGGCAGTCTTAAATCTCAGGGCAGACATACTTAATGCTTTTGAAGATTTAAAGGGAGCCCTCAGCAGCATTACAGGAGCCCTTACTGTTCTGACTTCAAAGCTGCAAAATCTCTCCTGTAGAACTGAAGATCTGGAAGGAAGGGTTTCTAATCTAGAGGACTCTACTCATAAAAAATGCAAAATGTATTGCATTTAAAAAAACAGCTTCAGGCACTTCAAACAAAAATAGCAGAGCAGGAGGAGAGAGCCAGAAGAGTGAACATCAGACTATGTAAAATACCAGAAGGAGTGGAGGGGACTGGGAATGTGGTACCATATTTTGAAAAAATGCTCATGGTCAATGTAAACAGAAAATATCTGGAAGAAAACATCTTGCTAGATAGAGCACACAGAGCAGCATCCAGATTTTCAAATTCAGATTTTCCATACACAGTCTTTGTGAAGCCTCTTAAATTCCAAGATAGGGAAGCAATTTTACAAAAGGCCCGCATCTCAAAAGCCTTAACTTTAAGAACTTACATTTCAACGCTTATCCAGACCTCTTAGGAGAAACTTCAGAAAACAGAAAGCTATTCAACTCCATTGAGCAAATGCTTTACAGGAAAGGCATGCGCTTTTCAATGCTCTATCCAGCTAAGATACGTTTTGTCATCAGTGGGTGACTCCATACTGTTGATTTTCCAGAAGAGGCAATGGAGGCTTACAGAATGGCTTATGAGGATAATCAAGACACTATGACTCAAAGCAATAAGACCATTGTGGAAAAGACTACTCCTCATCCACTGGGTCACTCTGAAGGCTCCTCAATGGCCTCTTGATAAACATAATTCATTATGGGCTCAGGTCCAAGCAGATAGCTGGACAAATGTGCAGACTCGGTGGGCCTTGTCGGTCCTTTTCTGCTGTCACACGTCTATGAATCTATGAATCTATTAAAGGAGGAGGTAAGGAGGGAAAAAAGAAAAAAGGGAAAGAAAGAAGGAAAGGAAAAAGGAGAAGAAAAGAAAAAAGGGGGAGAAAAGAAACAGAAAAAAATTAGAGAAAACCCTGGCGGACATGAAGTTGAGGTTTTGGGGTTTTTTTCCATACTTGAGATGGGGGGGTTTGATGACTTATAGGGTAGTTAGCTGGGTCTCACTGGTTGAGCTGCTGGGAAATTGGGCGTACAATTAGGGGTAAAATTAGATTAGATTAAATAGGTGGTTTATAAAGAAAGTAAACTGGGAAGAGTTTCTCTCTAGAAGGCAAGTAGCGTTACTGGTGTATGGAGATGATTTTTTTATCATCTCAACTGGAGGGGTAGAGGGCGTGGGGAGCTTGAGCTGTTTGCAAAGGGAGGGGCCTTTTATTATTAGTATCAGCAGACCTATGCAGATTTACTATGACTAATCTATTTGAGGCTCTAAAACACATTAGCCCGGATATTCAAAAGGGTTGCACCATTCGCAATAGGGTTGTGCCAGCGCAAGTCCAAAAATGCACCATTCCGCGATATTCAGCGGGAGGCAGTTGCGCCACTGAAAACATGCTGAGCAACAGCACAATGCAAATGAAGGCATGTGCAACTGGAGGGGGTGGATCCATGCATAAAGAGCTCAATGCGATATTCAAAGGCTTGCGCAATGCCCAACAGTGGATGCTTGGAGTTCATGCGGCCGAAATGAGCCAAAATAAAAAGGCTCAAGAATGAGGCGCAAGAACCCGACAGGGAATGCTCATGAGGCAGCAACAGAGAGCAGGCCACAGCAGCAACCAGTGCAGGCCACAGCAGCAACCAGTGCAGGCCAGGGAGTAGGCAGGACAGAATAGTGGCAGCCGAAGGCGTGTGGGGCCACAGAGTTCAGAGGCCAGTAGGTGTACCTGGTGCAGTGGAGGTAGAAGTCAGGACAGCGGGGGGAACAGAAGAACAACAGCTGGGGGGGGACACCAGCCAGGGAGATGGACAGTACCACCTTCCACATGGAAGCTGTAGTGAGGGGGTGAGAAGGCATGCTGCAGGGGGACGTGGCCGTGGAAGGGCCCGTCGGTGGTACGCCCCCAACAGGCAGTACCGTGCCCGCATCAGCTTTGAGCTGTATTCAGATGTTGAGATTGTGGGCTGGTACTGCCTGAACAGGGCAATACTGAGGTGGCTCTGTGAGCTGTGCAATGATGTGATGCAGGCACCCTCACAATGGAGTCACGCTGTGTCAGTGGAGACAAAGGTAACAGCCTGCATGTGCTTGCTCGCCATGGGTACCTTCCAGAGGCCAACAGGGGACACCACAGGCATAACACAGTCGGCCACGTCACGCATCCTCACCCAATTCCTCAGCGCACTGCTGCCACATGCTGCGGAGTACATCCATTTCCCCAGCACCGCGGCAGAGCATACAACAAACATACAGGAGTTCCACAGGGTAGCGTATGCCTGGTGTGCTAGGGGCAATAGACTGCACCATGTGGCTATTCACATGCCACTGGCCCCGATGGGCCGCATATCTAACCAGAAGAATACTCCAGTGTCAACTGCCAGGTGGTGTGTGATGCCAGTGGGCGCATCATCAATGTCTGTGCCACGAACCTGGCGGAGCACATGATTCATTCATATGGTACCAGTCTGCACTGTGCCATCGATTTGAGAGTGGGACATCCCACAGGACACCTAGTGGGTGAGTATGCATGTAGGAGCGGCAAAGTTGGGGGACGGGTGGGCAAGCCACAGGTGCCATGGGGGTGGCACACAGAGCTAGGAACAATATGTACCTGAACATGACACTAACCTCCACTATCTCCACACAGGTGACAATGGATACCCACTCCGTCCCTGGCTGCTCATACCCTACCGGCACCCCTGGACCCCATCACAGGAACGCTTCAATGAGGCGCATGCCACCACATGCAACATCATCGAGCGAGTGTTTGGGATGCTGAAGGCACGCTTCCAATGCCTAGACACCTCCGGCGGTGCCCTACAGTACAGCCCCTCAAAGGCCTGTGGGATATTCCTGGCCTGTTGTATCCTGCACAACATGGCCAAAGACTGTGGGATAGCCATACAGGTTGAGGAGGGGGACAGCGATGGGGACGCCGGTGATGATGGGGATGAGCAGGCCCCCCTTGGACGGCGTGACCCCCGACTGATCCGGCAGGCCCAGCTACACCGGGACACAACATCACAGAGGAGCACTTCGCACAACACAGGTAAGTCATGGGGCGATGTGCAACCAACACTGTCTAGGCGCAACCCACATTCACACAGGGTAACACACCAGGGGTGCATGATGGCAAGGGGAGTGGAAGGGTACAGGCACACAAACACACCACCAGGGGAGGAACACTACACACATGGACACACACACAACACACACACACACAGGCACACAGAGCACAGGGGCTGTTGTACAGCAGAGCAGGAACAGACATGTCAAACACACAGATCCACAGACCACCCCCACCACCTGTACTGTCCATGTACGTGTGTCAGATGCTGGGCACCCTTGCACCTTGGTGTACAGTACAATGCAGGCATCATCATGCACACGCACCTGTGGACAGCAGTCAGGTGGGTGTGCAGGTGGTCCGTGTGTTGGCGTGTTGGGCAGGGCACCCACCAGTGCACTGCCCACCAAGACACACATTGCACACAGGGCAGCACCAGACAGGGCCCGCACTGGGAGACAGGTCAGTCAGGTGGCACTGAGCCATGGCCACCCGGATGCGTGGGCAGCCCGCCCGTGACACAGCCACTGGCAGGCTGAGCATGGGCCACATGGGGTGGCACCGATGGACCACCAGGGGTCCCACTGCATGAGCGTGACCTTGTCCGCACAGGGGTCTGCAGCATGCCGAACATACCTGCACCAGGGGTGCTCGGGATGCCCACAGCAGAACCCGGCATCGACAGGCTGGGTGTCACATGACGCTGGGAAAGTGGAGTGGAGAGTGTACTGCGTGGGGTGCACAGTACAGGGGCACCTGACTGTGTGCCCAATGTGGCCACGACAGCGACCAATGCCTGGGTCAGCCTGTCAATGGCTGCAGTCACATCCATCTGCATTTGGACCATCTCTGCCAGGATCATTGCATTGTCCCTGCTGTGCCACTTCACAGCCACACACAGTGCCTCCATGGATGTTGCAACCCACATCTGCTGCTGTACTGATGCCCGCAGCAGGTGGGTGTGCTCATCAAGCGGGTCATCTGCCAAATCAGCAACCTGTGCCCCAGGGGGATGGAAGGGTCTGATGCTCAACACCCCTTGAGGGTGGGCGCTGTTCACCAGGACCAGGTATGGGCAAGTCAATAGGAGGTGTGCATACGCCACCGCTGAACCCTGTACCCCCAGACCTGGTGGGTGACTGCCGCTGCTGCCCCTCTGCCTGCTGTGCCCAAGGGACCAGTCCTTCCAATGCTGTGTCCGCAACAGTGCCAGGGACCTGCACAGCCACCGGTGCTGCCCCACCGGTGCTGACAGGCACAGCCTGGGACTGTGCTGACATGCTGGCACACACATTGGAACCCTCTAGGTCCATGGGCACAGGCTGTCCTGCTGTGTGTCCATTATGTGACACACACGTGTCACTGCCCATAGCGGATGGTGCAGGTTTGTGTCACAGCCTCAGCCACAGCATGCTGGTATGCTTGCATGCCAGACTGCTGGGACACAGGAAGGGCACCCCCCACACCTGACTCACTGACATCGGAGATGGCGGCCAGGTGTGCACACTGGTGCAATGCACGCTGGACACCAGCAGAGGTGGATAGACCCTCCTCCAACTCTGGCTGCACATCCACAGTGCACGGGCCCACCACCACTGTCCCCTGCAGGTGCACAGGATCTGTAACAGAAAGTTAGAACATGTTAGTGCATGGGATCAACCTTCCCCCACTCCCCCCCCCACCATGTCATACCGTGCAGTGATGGGCTTCCACCTGTCTGGAAGCCACCTCCTGGAACGCCCTCAATGGCACTGCGCTGCATGGATGCAGCAAGACGGTCCTCCGCCGGGGTCAGCTGCGCCACCTCTGGCTGGCCCCCTCCTGTGGCAGTGCATGCCGCCCTGAGTGCTGCCACCTTATCCTTAACCCGTCTCCTGTCTGTCCCCACCTTCTTCTTACATTCCTGCATGGAGCACTGGTGGCTTCCGTGCAGGTTTACGGCACGAGCTACCCCCTCCCATGCTGCAGCACGGGCCTGAGGGGTGCCCCGCCGTCCACTGAGTAGTGGCTCCTCATCCAGGTAGGCCTCATAGAGTGCCTCTGTTTCAGCCCTTGTGAAGTTGGGCCTCCTCCTCCACCCACCATCATCCTCCTCACCCAGTCCTTGCTCGGCCATGTCACAGTCTTTATGGGTGGAAGTGGACACCTGTGACTGTACAGTTCACAGCATTATCCCATGACCATAGTCCATAACATCACACAGCATGCAACCCACTTATCACCTGCAGTAGCCAAATATGGCCACTGCAGATCACTGTCACACATTTATAGCGCAATGCATGCAAATTAGGAGTGGAGCAACTTTAATGGGATGCAAATCACGCCGCTGCACCTTTGAATGGCTGATCAGCTGATTTGCATATGACGGCTGAATATCGCGCTGTTGCGCTTTGCGCAATATGGTTGAGCTGGCTGAGCCTATGGCTCAGTTCTGTGACTGCGTAGTACACCGCACCGTGCATGCCCAGGTACCTTACGCAGGCGTCTGCCGTGCTGATTACGTGCTGTGCGCGGTCAGCTATTCAGGACACGGCCACCATTGTGCCAGTGGCACTACAACGCTGGTCACCACATGGCGCTGTGGCACAACTGCGCAATAGTCCACTGTGGCACTGGCACGCAGGTGACCGCTCGTGCTGGACGTGTAGACATCCGATGGCGCTGTGCGTGCCCTTGCGCCAGTGACATGACCTTGTGCCTGACCTTTGCCCCTTGGCGCTGTACATCTGGCATGTGTGAAGCTCTATCGCGCTGTTCAGTAACAGCACGATAGGGACTGACGGCGCTGCCTGAACAGCGCGATAGGGACAAATGGGGTTGTATTGCACAACATTTCCATGTGAGGTTGCCGCACTGCGGAGCGCCATATTGCCTACTATCTAGTTGATGACATGGCACGCAGGAGAGCTCCCCAGTGGAGTGGCTTAGAGGTGGCCAACCTAGTGGCCATGGTGGAGCCTCACTATGGGCCACTGTTTGGGGGGGAACCCCTCGACTTGGCCCACACCCAAGTGTGGCAGCAGGTGGCCACTGCACTGGAGCAGGTCACAGGCAGCGCAGGACAGCAGAGCAGTGCAGGCACCGCTACAGTGACCTGCACAGGAGGGAGCAGGCACTGCTGGCATGCCTCAGGTCCCATGCCAGGAAGGGCATTGTGCCTAGGCCAGGTGGGTGAGCCATCTATGCACCTGCATTGTCCGCAGGGGTATAATTGTGTATTGGGGCCAGAGCATGGGGAAGGGTTATTCCATGGTTGGCTGTGTCAGTGTTTGCAGGTGTGTGATGCATGAGTCTGGCTGTGTGGGCAGGCACACTCATTGGGGCAGGGGGCTGTCTGCATTTGGATCTCACTAATGTGTCCCTCAACATTTGTTTCCCACAGGCATGGAGGAGCAGAGGAGGGCCCAGGCTGAGGCGCACAGGGGTGCTGCAGGGGTGGCCAGCAGAGGAGACGGCGGTATGGGCCCGCAACAGCAGCAGCATCAGCAGCATCCACCGCAGCAGCAGCAGTGGCCAGATGAGGGTGAGTGTCATTACATCATGGATGCTATTGCGTGCAATGGGGGGATAGGGCATGGCCACCATCCATGGACAACACTGCCATGCACACGACATGTGACAGTCAGCACTGTCCAGTGGCACTGCATGTCTGTGAGTGCATCACTGGTGGTCCATGCATGCACTGGGCACATGGTTGTGGCACTACCTTCCCACCACATAGACATGTCACTGTACTGCCTTGGTTGTGCTGTGCTGGGCATGGGTGGGGTGGGTGTGTGTGTAGTGGCACACATGGCTGTTGCTGCCTGGTTGGGCTTGGCCCATGCACAGTCACTGTGAGTGTGTGCAGTCCATCACAGGGCGGGGCACTTGGCTGTATGCCATGCATACTGGGTGGGCTTCAGGGTTGTGTACAGTCCTAGCCATTGATTCTGTTCCCTTGCCCTAGGTGTCCAGGTCCTGCGCAGGATCGAGCAGGCCATCCACCGCCTGTTGGAGATATCCCAGGAATCAATCGGCATCCTAAGGGAGATGAACTGGAGGGGTGTGCGACGCCGGAGAGGGACACGGGGTCCGAGCCAGCCTGCAGATCCGCAGCCTGGGGGGCAGTAGCTGCCCCATAACTACACCCTTTACCCTTCCCTCACACCCTGCCTTCCCTTACCACGTTCTTCACCCCTACCCCACACCCACCCCTACCTTGTACCTGTACCCCCACCCCTGTATTGTATGTATATATTTGTAAATAGTTTTCTTGTTGTTCCTGTTGTTGTTGTTCTGTTTTTCATTGAATATATATATATCTATTTTGTTATGAATACTGTGGTGGTCTCTGATTTGCAGCTGGCTGTAGGTGCTCAGTTGCAGTGGTGTGCATGGCATCTAGTGTGGTGTGGTCCTGGGATTGTGTGTGTGTCTGCATGGGGGGTGTCCCTGGTGTGGTGGTGGCTGTCAGCCAGTCTGGCCATGTGCTGCCACACACCACTGTGGGCTTCTGGTGGGTCTGGCTTGTATAGTTCTGTGGCACACACGGTTGCATTGTGCCAGGTGGGGGGGCATGGTGGTTCTGGCAGTGACAGTCACAGTCACTGCTCATGGGTGGTGTCTTGGGGTTCCAGAGCATGGTGTGCTATGCACAGTGGGGGCTGTGGTACACCTGGGTTGTCCGGCCCCTTTGTATGGCAGTATTTGCTTCCAGTGGGTGTGCTGGGGTGCCTTGGCCCAGCTGTGCTTTGTAGGCTTGTCCCCATGGGCCAGTGGATATTCCGTACCTCCACCGGTGATGCTGTGCTTCGGGTGTGGGGGTGTGTTGTTAGTTCTACACTGTGTTCCTGTGCCCATCTGTGGCATGGGTGGTGAGCCCCTGCCTACCTCCCTGGATGTGCAGTTCCATTGCTCTGCTGCTGGGGGGGCTCCCTGCTTGCACTATGGTGCATCTCGACTGCTCAGCTGGGCTGGCCTTGTTGCACTATGGCGCGACATATGTGCTCAGCTTCCTCTACCTGGTTGCTCTATGGCGCAGGTTGTGCGATTTTCAGACGTTGGCTGGTTGCGCAATTTGACTTGCTCCACATTTGAATATCGCGTCTGTTGTGCATGTGTGCAATTGACTTGCACTTGCTCCTGCTATTGTGCACATTTTGGACGCAGTTTGAATATCTGGGCCATTATAAATAAAAATGTGGCTAATGAAATGAAATTTGAAATTGATTGGCTATTGGGATCCAGAAACAAAAAAATAGAAGTGTGCAGCTAACTTAAATGATAGAACATTTTAGCATGGCCACCTGGAATGTGAAAAGCCTACAAAATAGATTCAAAGTTTTAAAAGTTATAACTTATAGGGAAAGAAAAAATGTGAATGTAATTTTGTTACAGGAGACCCATTTAATGAGAAAAGATATTCACTGGCTTGAACATAGGTGGGGCAAAACTTTTTTTCTGAATTCTCGAGTACTGATAGCCTTTCACAGGAAAAAAAGAAAACACATTTAACTCTTGCAGGGCCACGGACTGATAGATCAGTCTTAAATTCCTATACATTCTAATTCTGTCAGAATCCTAAGGGTTAATACTTAGACATTTTATAGACTCACAGGGATGGTATGAGTTTGTGCAGTTACAGCTTTTCGAAATGAAGTTTACAGTAGTGGAAGTCTATGCCCCTAATGATAATAATCCAACATTTTTCTCAGATTTGTTTCTTGAACTTTCTACATTTGAGGCTCCCTATATTATAGGAGGGGATTTTAATCTTGCCCTTCAGCAGATAGACAAAACAACATGATTAGATAGATCTCATCAATCATCCAGAGTTATTGTACATGGGTTCATGGCAGACCTAGGATTAGTAGACCCCTGGAAAGAGAAATATGGGGATAAAAGGGTGCACTGTTTTTTTTTCCCTACCATTTCTCAATCATACTCCAGGATAGATTTTTTTTTTATGTCAAACTTCTTATTGTACAGTATGCATTGCAGGACATTTAGTACCCAGGTATCTTTATCTTGGATCATTCACCTTGTATTTTAACTATAAAAAGTGTAGATTTGGGTCCTATTTTAAAGGATGGAGAATGGATCCAACGGTATTATTGAAACCTCAAATAGAGAAAAAAATAGAAGATGCTTGTGAAGAATACTTTGGATTTAATTCTGGCCAGGGGATAACTATTGGCATTGTATGGGAGGCCTTTAAATTTATATTAGAGGTGTTATAATTAACATAACTGCATTTGAAAAAAAATCGAGACAAATTAAACAAACTGAGGAAGATATTAAAAGGCTAACCAGTATTCATAGCTTTTCAAATGATCCAGAGGTATATAAAAAATTGTTACAAAAAAGGGATTTACATAATCAATTAATAATGGAAAAAACAGAAAAGCAATTAATCAACATTAGAGTGAATTATTATTTCCAAACAGATAAACCACTAAAATTGCCATCTTGGCAAACCAAAAACACTCAGTCTGAGAATTCAATAATTAGTTTGAGAGATGACATTGGAAATATTAATTCAAAAGATATAATAAACCATTTTTTGAGTTTTTATAAAGATCTTTACTCCTCCGAATTTGATGGGAATGTGGAAGAAATAGATGCATTTCTGGATTCTATTCAAATCCCAGTAATATCTGAACAGGATAGGGCCATGTTGGATCAAGCTATCTCTAAGCTAGAAATTGATAAGGCTATACAAAGTTTAGTAGTAAACAAATCCCCTGGCCTGGATGGCCTAGGGAATGAATTTTACAAAAAATATAAGATATCTTATTATTACCATTAGAGCAATTGTTTAATTCCTTTAACATGGTGAAGGCTCTGCCAAATTCCTTTAAACAAGCTAGCATTCAAGTTTTCCTGAAGAAGGGAAAGGACCCATTGAGCTGTGCATCATATCATCCCATCTCCTTGCTCAACACAGATTATAAGAGCATTACTAAAATTATAGCTAATAGATCAGAACACATTCTAGCTGATATTATTCATCTGGATCAAAATGGATTTATTAAAAACAGAAGTTTAATGGAAAATATTAGGCATACGATTAATATCTTAGCTTTAAATCAAGAAAATGATGCAGCTTTGTTAGCTATGGATGCAGAGAAAGCCTTTGATAGAGTCGAATGGCAATATACCTTTTCTGTGGTGCAGAAGATGGGACTTGGTGCACAGCTCAGCAGGTGGCTAAATTGGCTATATGATTCACTGACAGCAGTTATTAAAATTAATAATTTAACATCGGATCAATTTCCCCTGGGTAGAGGAATCAGAAAGGGAAGCCCCCATCCCCATTAATTTTTCCTTTAATAATTGAACTGTTAGCTATAGCTATAAGAAATCATCAAGGAATTCATGGAATTATCATATATCAAAAACAACAAAAAATAAGTCTTTATGCAAACGATATATTATTACACATAACGCATCTGAATAGCTCTGTCTTTCATCTAATTCAACTTACTAAACAATTTGAATACTTCTCAGGGTATAAAATAAACTGGTCAAAAACAGAAATTTTAAAATGAAACAATAAGGCTCTGGATACCCAAATTTTGGGGCATAATATAATGTTAGCAGACTCTAACATTAAATATTTAGGGGGTGAAGATTGCTGCTAGAACAGAAGACCTCTATAGCCACAATTTTTAGGAATTGTTAAAAACTATAGAAATCAATCTCAACAAGTGGAACTCTCTGTTCTTGACTTTGATTGGTAGAATAAATGTAATCACAATTTAGGTTTTACCAAAAATATTATTTCTCTTTCAGGCTCTTGCAACTTCCATTCCCTCAAGTTTTTTTAAGAACTTAAATAGTATGATCATTAAGTTTTTGTGGAAAAATAATTAATCTGGGATAGTGTAGAACACATTGACTCTCCCGAAAAACCATGGGGGACAAACTTTACCAGATTTTTATGTTTATTATTTGGTAGCTCAAATCACACATATATGGGACTGGATACAGTCTCAGGGCCAGATATTCAAAACATTGCACTGAGAGCAAACCATTTGTGCAGGTTTAGCATGGGATTAGCATGGGTTTGTCATATTCAAAAGGCCAAATAGCACACACAAACTGCATTAGCGCCAGGCAAAATCATAATGTATGCAAGGGGCAAACTGAGGGTGTGTGTACATGAATACAGGTGCAATGCTATATTCAGTGACTAGCACAGTGCAAAGTGGTTTTGTGTGACTTAGCATGACACTTAGCGTGGTGCACATTACTGCCCAGGAAAAGGTAGTCTTAACCCTGGGCAATCAGCTTTGCATGACATTTTGGCTTTGCACGGTGTCTGCGTGGCTTTTGCGTGGTTTTGCATGACCCTAACAAATAAATATGACACATAGACAAAGCCAGACATAGGGGAAACATGCTGCTCACTGATGGCATCAGAATGATGCCATCATCTACTACCAGTCCCAGCCATGCCAGGCAGTAAGTGGTGACCCTGCTGCCAGTGGACAGCATGGCAGTGTGGGCATACAGCACACACCTGCAGGCCACTCTTCTGTTTTCATCAACAGATGCCAGTACTCACATGCAGCACTATGGGCATGGAGGATGTTGAGGGGAGAGTGTATGGGTGGCCAAGCTGTGCCACAGACCAGGTGTGGCCACAAGGCTGGGACTCATCACACAGTGCACATAGGCCAGTATTGAGAATACCCCAACACCAGTGTGCCTTTCTGATAATATATGCCCCTCCAGCCACATACTACACAGCTATACAACTGCTACAGCACACAAAGCTGGACATGTATATGTCACTGTGAGCATCCCGTGCCAGAGGTGTAGCATCTGTGGATCACACAACAGCATAACAGTAATGTCCACCCTCAGTAAACACCTGCATGTTGAGCCTGTCACTGTGTATAGTGCAGTCATCAGCACTACCCTACACACCATTGGTAGTGCTGTATCCACACACTACTGGCCCCCTTGCTACTGTAGTGTCTGCTGTATACTGTAGCATGACCTACAGTGTGACAGTTGCATGCAGCACCACCACCATCTGTGTCTATGCTGTGTTGTCCCCTGGGGTATGATATGCTATGCTATGCTGTACTGTTTACATGTAGCCTACAGCTATCATCATGCACTGCCAGACTGACCTACAGGTGGAGCTGCGGTCAGACCTGGCCAGCCCCTGGACTTCCAGACTGACCTACAGATGGTGCTGTGGGACCCTGCAGTAATGCTGGGCAAACTGCATGCAAATCAAAGCATAATGAGATGCTAATCTGGATGTTTGCCCAGAGACTAACTAAGTAGGCTAATTTGCATGTCACTTTTGAATATGGCAAAGTTTAGCGCCGGGCAAATGTGTTTGCACCAGGCTAATGGTTTAGCCCTGCGCTAAACCCACACAAATGTGTTAGCACTGTGCAAACAGTCTGGGGAATATTATACAGTTTTGAACACTGTACTTTCACATACACTGCTGCCTGCAGCTGTACTGGGTCCACACATTTGCTGGCACACACATTGGCCACATAGTTTACCTCTACCTACCTTCATGTCACTGTGCACTGTGTTGCTGTTGTGGTTTGCACTTCCTGGTTGCTATATTCAGAGCAGTCTTATTCCAGGGCTAAGTTTACCCTGCACTCCCAGCTCAGTTTGCCCAGCATCATTCCCATGCTATATTCAGAAACTGTTTGCCCCAGGCTATTCCTTTTGAATATAGCTTGCTTTGTGCTCTGGGCTAAGTTTGCCTGCTGGGAAGTGTTAATTTGGTCCCGGGGCAAAGTTTTGAATATCTGGCCCTCAATCTCTAAACTTATATCTTCACAAATTGAAACCAAAGCTCAATCTTTTCCTAATCTTATTAATTTGCTGTATTCTGCTATGGACATGAAGAAATTACCAGCAGCACTTCCTATCACAACTATAACAACTTATAAATGTTGGCTAGAACTTCAAAAACAAATTGGAGAACATGATTTAATTACAGAATTTTTATACATGGGAATTATAATTTTTCTCCCTCAGTTTTGAATAGAAGCTCTAAAATTTGGTAACAACAGGGCATATCACAGATGGGAGATACAGTGGCGTGAAAAAGTATTTGCCCCCTTCCTGATTTTCTCTATTATTGCATATTTGTCACACTGGATGTTTTCAGGTCTTTAGACAAAATATAATATTAGATAAAGGGAACCTGAGTGAACAAATAACACTTTTTTTTTTTTACTTATTTCATTTATTTAATGAAAAAAGTTAACCAACACAACTGGTACTGTGTGAAAAAGTAATTGCCCCCTAGTTAAATCAACCAATTAAAGGGATAATTAGAGTCAGCTGATTGAACACAGCCAGGCTTGATTACAGCCAGCCCTGCTCAATATAAACCTCACTTATTTTGGCCCTTACCATCAGAGTCACGTTGCCAGCACAAAGATTCAACAAGCACATTATGCCATGATCAAAGGAAGTTCCTGAAAAGATCAGAAAAAAATGTGTTGCCCTCTAGCAGTCTGGAAAGGGTTACAAAGATATTTCTAAGGCTCTGGGACTCCATCGAACCACAGTGAGAGCCATAATCTCCAAATGGAGAACACTTGGAACAGTAGTGAACCTTCCCAGGAGTGGGCGGCCTGCCAAAATTACTCCAAGGGCACAGTGTAAAATCATCCAAGAAGTCTCAAAGGATCCTAAAACAACATCCAAAGAACTGCAGGCTACTCTTGCCTCAGCTAAGGTCAGTGTTCATGACTCCACAATCAGAAAGAGACTGGGCAAAATGGGCTTCATGTGAGAGTAGCAAGCGAAACCACTGCTAACCAAGAAGAACATAAATGCTCATCTCTCATTTGCCAAGAAGCACCTGGATGATCCACAAGCCTTTTGGGAAAATGTTCTATGGACAGATGAGTCCAAAGTGGAACTTTTTGGACAACATGGATCCCATAATGTCTAGCGTAAAGCAAACACAGCATTCCACAGTAAGAACACCATACCAACAGTCAAACATGGTGGTGGTAGTGTGATGGTGTGGGGATGCTTTGCTGCCTAAGGACCTGGATGACTTGCCATAATTAAAGGAACCATGAATTCTGCTCTGTACCAGAAAATTCTTAAGGAGAATGTCCAGTCATCCTTCCGTCAGCTGAAGCTGAAGCGTAGTTGGGTCATGCAGCAAGACAATGATCCAAAACACAAAAGCAAGTCCACATCAGAATGGCTAAAAAGAAGTAAAATTAAAGTTTTGGAGTGGTCTAGTCAAAGTCCAGACTGAAACCTAATAGAGATGCTGTGGCAGGACCTGAAACGAGCAGTTCATGCTCGAAAACCTACCAAATGTTACTGAATTAAAGCAGTTCTGCAAGGAAGAGTGGGTTAAAATTCCTCCACAGCGATGTGAAAGACTGATATTGAATTATAGGAAGTGTTTGGTTGCAGTCATTGCAGCTAAATGTGGCATAACCAGTTATTAATGTAAGGGGCAATTACTTTTCACACAGTGCCAGTTGGTGTTGGTTAACTTTTTTTCATTAAATAAGTGAAGTTAAAAAAAAAAACAAGTGTTATTTGTTCACTCAGGTTCCCTTTATCTAATATTACATTTTCTCTAAAGACCTGAAAACATCCAGTGTGACAAATATGCAATAATAGAGAAAATCAGGAAGGGGGCAAATACTTTTTCACGCCACTGTATGTTTCAGAATGGTCAGCTTAAAACATTTGATTTAGAAGACTATAACTTACCAAATACTCAAGTGTTTTACTATATTCAGTTGAAAAGTTTTCTTTTTAAGAGTAAACATAAAATCAGGATAAGGGATCCACTCATGCTGTTGGATACATTTAAGAAAAATAGAGATGATAAGAAATTAATTTCAGTAATATGTAGTTTGTTAATGGACAAATCAAAAATTAGTATTAATAAACTTAAACTTAAGTGGCAGAGGGATTTATGAATTTGTATGTCAGAAGATTTATGGCAAGATATTATCGATGCCTACATCAATAACATTCACTCAGATAGATTACAACAAATTCAAATGAATGTAGTACATAGGATATATTACACTCCATATAAATTGCATTTGTTCAATCCTAATATAGAGAGTAAATGCCCTAGATGTGTAAGAACCTCAGGTACTCTAGTCCATATGATTTATTCCTGTCCATGTTTATCGCATTTTTGGCTGAAAATTGAACAGTTTACCTTAATTCTTTTGGGGAAACGAATAATCTTCAATGCTATGATAACTCTACTTGGGATTTATCCTGATAAAAATGTTTTTAGAGGAGGATCAAAGGAAATTGCTTACATTGTTCACTACAGTGGCAAAAAAAATGCATTTTGCAGAAGTGGAAAGATTCAGTCCCACCTACTTTCAAAGCCTGGTTGAACTGTATAATAGACATATCAAAATTAGAATACACTTGGTACTGTAAAATGGATCTAAAATCACAATATGAAAATATGTGGCACATGTTCCAGCTGGCCTTAGCACAAGTTACACTTTACTAATAATATAATAATTTATTTAGTTAGGGATGATCCTGGATCCCCACCCTCTGTATTTATGATGAAGAAATACAGCTATGACCTACCTGAAGAACATTACTGATGAAGGTAATAGGTCGCTGTCATAAATCTGACTTGAGGGTGAAAGAAGTATTACAAAAAGAAGAAAACAAAAAAGAATGATCCACAAAGCTAGTTTTTTTTTTTTTTTTGCACTTTAAAACTGGAGGTCAGGGGCTCAATTTTCAGAGGGCCCTTAGATTGCTGTGGTGAACTCTGGGTGCATCAGGGACCCTGCACCCTATTTTATAAAAATGGGGGTCCATGCACTGAAGACCAGAGAGTTTCTGCAGCTGCAGGGTTGTGCTAAACATGTAGTGCACCTGCAGGGTTTGATAGAGGCATACATCACCGCCCACCTGGTGCAACCCTAGAGGGGCCATGAAGGTGGGGGGAAATATGCCAGCAAAGAGGGGTCTGGGGCAGAAGGAGCATTGAGGGTACACTAGGGAGTGATGGGGCATTTCAGCAATGTCAGGGTGATGTGGTGGCACCTGCTGAGGGTGCCATGCACACTTGCAGAGAGCCACTCATCAGAGTACAGTGGGGTCGGCAGGGATGGACCATGACCTAGTGCCAGGTAGACACAGCCCTGGTACCTGCCCCATAGGTGCTCCCTGCAAGTGTGCATGGTACACCCACTGAGTGGCACCTCAGCACTGAGACATTGCCACTATGCCCCAGTTGCTCCCTAGAACACCCCATGCTCGTTCTGTCACTGGTCACCTTCTTGCAGGTCCCCCCAATGACCACACTGCCTGGCAGTGGCGCATGGCCTTTAGATCACTTCCTAGCTGGTCGAACATCAGACCTCTGTTGTGACCATGGTGGAGCTTCTGGAAATCCAAAAATTGGGATGGTACAGCCCCCATGTGGTGCAATCACCCTTGCAACCTGGCGCACAGGTGCTTCTGCTGCATGGGAGGTGCGGTGTGACTTTGGCGCATGGCATCACATTTGACACAGCCTGTTTTCAAAAACTGGGATTACTGCAAACTTTAACAGAAGGTGCCACTTATGTCATAGCCATTAGCATTGGCACCTTGTGCCAAAGGTTTGGTTTTGAAAATCAAGCCCCAGGTTTTTACCAGGTTGTATCTGATTTTCATTTTGTGCAGGTGCCTTTTTAACCTATGGATCACTAACATGTGATCCAGTTTGTACTTCAGTGATCTGTACTTCAGAACTCACGTTCTCTAAGGTTTCAGCTATAACTAATCCTTCTTGGACTTTAGGCTATGAAATAATACCATTAATGACATGAACCTTTGTAAGAGTCATAAGTTTATCTTCCTCCATCAATTTAATTTCTTTAAGCAGTGGGTTAGCAGAGCTTTCTTTTCTAGCCTCTTAATTAGCATCTTTAATTGGTAAGGAAGTTATGTAGGGGAAAATCCATTTTACTTCCTGGCCCTGAAATATAATTACCAATTGTCCTGTTATTATTATCCTCCTGTTTAATGTTTTTTCCTTTCTTATCCTTATCTTTTTTCCATCACTTTTCTTATTTTGTAGGGGATTTGAGTATAATGCAGTTTTTCTGTCTTGTCTCCATTTTCCAAAAGGAATCATATTAAATCTAGTTGCAACAAATATAGGAATCACCTACACAATAAATTAAGCAGTCAGTGTACAAAGTAAAAAAAAATCAAATACTCCACTGCAGATATCCTTTACAATTCATAAAATGTGCAGGAAGTAGAGAAATAATAAGTAGTAAGATAGCTTCATGCAGTCACATCCAACACAGGTGACTGTGAGTTTTAGTTCGGTTGAATCTTGACTTTTGTTCAGAAATGCCTTTACTTTAAGTTTAAAAGTATCATCTGTATCATCAATTTTGTGGAAAAGCTTGGATGTAATATGTAACACTGGTGTTGAATATTCCTAAAACAATAACTTAAAATAAAAATCATTAGACAAAGTGGCCCTGTAAAAAATAAAAGCAATAAAAATATGGTTATTATATATAGTGCCAAAATGCAGGCTTGCAGTAGCAATGACTGAGCAAGAAATTAAAAACAGCGCATTTGTAACATGTCTTCTAAACCTTTGTATGTATTATAAAAATATCAGTGTCAGATCATATAAGTGCTTAAGGGGGGGGAAAGGAAAAACTAACTTACTTTATTATTAGCTTGCTGAAATATTTCTTGATTAAAAAAATCCAGAATTCAGCAAGAAATCTTTGATCATGCGTCACTTCGCAGCTAAAAGAAGAAACAACACAAATACAAGGATTCTGCATGAGTATAACTTCAGCAAACTCACCAAAATAAAAAAAAAACTTGTGTGAGTTACCAGCAAGGTTGCTTACAAGGATTCTGGTTTGACAGTAGCATAAAAAAATAACTTTAGCCAGATAAACCACAGAGACTGACTGCGGCAGTGTTCAGGTCAAACTGAACACAGCAAACTGCAGTGTATATCTGTATGAGAGGATCAGTGTCCAGGATGTCACATATGACCCCAGTGGTGTGAAAATTAAACCACTTTATAAAATATATGTAATTTTATTTATAATAAAATTGTAAAGTATGTCTTCAAGTTTATATATTATCAAACCTGAATAATTTTACAAGCCTCTGACAGTAAAAATAAACAAAAATGCCAACAAGGTGAAAAACTAAAATCCTTAGCAGAAGCTCAAACATTAGCTCAATATCAATCAATATACACATTGTGTCAAATTAATTATAGCCATATCAAAGATAATTTTGTCCATTTAAAAGGGCATTTAGAAGGGCACATATTTTTGGTCCCAGCACTGAACCAGAGCAAATATCTGGCTGCGGGTTTTGGTTCACACTCCATGCTCTCAACTGTGTCTCTACTCAATCTTTCTATATCCTCCTTGAGGTCCTTGTTGGACTCAGCCCCATCATAACTCACCTCTCACCAAACCAATCACTGTCCACTGCTAGTCACCAGCACGTCCACACTTCAATCGGGTCTTCAGCTCCTCCAGCTCATGTTCTCCCTGGTGGGCTCCTTACCACTTCTGCTCCATGTCCTCTCAGGTCCTGGGCCCCCTGACATGAAGATGACCCTCAGATTTCTCAGAACTCTCAAGCCTCACATGCAGCTGAGCATGTGTTTGGCAAGGTTCGTCTGGACTACAAGAGAGCTTCAAGAGAAATAAAAAAGAAATCCTGAAGGGACACCAGGTACATATTTCTAAAAATGTCAGAAAATATTAGAAAACTCACTTAGGCAATGATGGCTTACCTTTTTAAAGATGCAGTCAGTCTTATGAATGTTCACACTGCTCGTGCCTCCAGAGCTTACAGAGTTATCATCATCAGGTTCAACACACAACTCATTCACTGATGGGTTGATCCAAACAGATTGCTGTCCTGTATTGTTTGTTTTATCTTTTGTTTTAAAAATATACCTTCTATGAGAAAATAATCAGGTCTGTTGCTTGTATTAATCTCCTTTCCCACTGTTTACTTTACAGCTTTTATGTTTACAACTATGAACAGAATGCAGCCTTTAGCAAATGTTAAATCTTCCCACAGCTCCATATCTTGCATACTGTGTAACTCTATGAATGGTGGGGAAATCCAGACAGGTGATGATTGACACAATGTATGCATCATCAATTAGGAGGGAAACAGAGAGGTTGCTAAGAACTTCAAAATCAAATGTAAAGTAATATGCAGATAGTGGCAGGCTGTGGCCTGTATTCTGGAACATTCACTTCAATAATAACATCACTTTACTTTGCCATAATCAACCCTGTTCAGTAATTTCCCATGTTGTTCAATGGCGCTTTGCTGAACTGGATAAGTAAGGCCACAGTACAGTAAAGTGGTGTTATCACTGGAGACAATGTTCCTGAAGATGGGAGAAGTTATTGCAAAATTACCCACTATGCACTTCCTGGAGTTTTTGCCAAGTGGCCACTTTGCACTTTGTCATACTTCAGTGAAGTTAACTTCACAACCTTGTGGTAAAGCATAGCCATGAGTGGTGAATTATTGTACTTTTTTCCATGCAATGTGCATACTTCACACTTCATGAATGCACAATGTGTGGACTTTGTATAATGAAATACTACCAAAGATGTGCACTTCACGGCAAACAAGATAAAGTGCATAGTTACAAAACTTTGCACGGACCTACCTGAATATAGGACAGTGTGTGGACAGTTGGAGTCTTGCAAGTCGCTGAGGGTTGTGATGCTGCTACCCATCTCTGTGTAACATAATGACAGTAGAGAATTACTGTATTATTGGTTATTTTTTGCTATATTTGTGCAATTTGATAATTGCATGATAAAATGATGCAAATTGTCTGAAACTGAATGTTTTCAATTGTAGTGAATGAGGTGCCAATTGCTTACTGCAAAATTAAATCTGCACGATTCTATTCTATTAGTATGATGCAAAAAATATAACTAATGTGAAATAACCCATTTTACAGTATAACATGCAAGCTTTGTGACCCCTTGCATAGCCAGTGGAAAAAGAGCTGCAAATATTGAAAAGCAACAATAAATAAAGAATTTTGTTACAACAAAGTCAGTACTTTTTTCAACTCAGGCTTAGTAAATTCAGAATATTCCACCATCAGAAAAGGCACCTTGCATCTGCTACAAAGCAATCTGAAAATGACCTGAGTGCTGAAGAACAGGTAATGATAAATAATTATACCCAGATTTCAGCTCTGAGCCAGGGATACACAGTTATTCATAGAACAAATAGTAGGGTCTACAGTGCTGGGGGCAGTGACACCACCAAAAGGGCCAACATACTTATCACTGACAGAAAAAGAATTAAGCTCTGTGCAGTAACAGCTAAAAGCAGACACTGGGTCTGGTCCTTTTTAATGTCTTTATAAGTGACTTTGCAGAGGGACTCGAATGAAAAGTATGTTTCTTTGCAGATGACACAAAGATCTGCAACAGGGTTGATGCATGAGGTGGCGTAGAAAGGATGAGAAGGGGCTTGGCAAGGTTGGAGGAATGGTCAAGCATATGGCAGCTTAGATTCAATGCAAAGAAACATAGAAACATAGAAACAGAGACTTTGACGGCAGTTAAGGACCGCTAGGCCCATCTAGTCTGCCCATTTCCCTACCTACAGGATAGGCCACAGATCCTAGTTAACCAACAGCCAACAGAAGTGCAAAGTAATGCACCTGTGAAACAAAAACCCAGGGAAGAGTACACAATGGGGGGTAAGATACTGATAACAACAAAAATGGAAAGGGACCTGGGGGTAGTTATATCAGATGACCTAAAAGTGGACAAGCAATCTGAGAAGGCAGTAAGGAGGGCTTGGGGATACTGAGATGCATAGGGAGAAGCATCACCAGTAGAAAACAGGAAGTTATTATCCCTCTGTACAGACAGTTGGTGAGACCCCATCTGGAGTACTGTGTGCAGTTCTGGAGACCCCATCTCCGCAAAGACATAGACAGGGTGGAGGCTGTCCAGAGGAGGGCAACCAAAATGGTGCAGGGTCTGCACCAGAAGACATACAAAGAGAGACTAAAGGAGCTTAATATATACCCTCGAGGAAAGGAGGGAGAGGGGCGTGATAGAAACTTTCAAGTACCTCAAGGAAATCAACAAAGTCCAAGAGGGTAGCATCTTTCAGAAAAAGAGATGTGCAAGAACAAGGAGGCACAATTTGAAGAAAGAGGGGAGACGGCTCAGAGGTAATGTGAGGAAGCATTTTTTCATGGAGAAGGTTGTGGATGCATGGAACAGCCTTCCTGAGGAGGTTGTGGAGTCAAAAATAATTGGGGAATTCAAGAATGCATGGGATAGGCTTAAAGCAATTCTAGTGGGGTGTAGGAGGAAGTAAGCTGTTGGTTAACTAGGATCTGCAGCTTATCCATTAGGTAGGGAAATGGGCAGACTGGGTGGGCCAAGAAGTCCTTATCTGCCATCAAAGTCTATGTTTCTATGTTTCAGGCTTAGCAGGGGTCACAGACGTAAGGGGGAGAGGATACACTACACCATGCTTCTAGAGAGCATGACATTGTAAGAGTTAGGAAACACAATTTTTATTTAGTATGGTGCCCATTTGTAACTTTACATTTATAGCAGTCAAAATAAACTAAAGGTAAGTATATAAATTCTAAAATTGGTTTTAACATTAATGAGATCCTGTTTTGGTGCTTATAAAATAAACAGGAAGCTCCAATAACTGTATGGGAGTTTGTCTGAGCCAGTTTCTGAATCTTTAATTATTGTCCTTTGGGAAGGGACGGGATCGTAATTTGGGGTTGATCACTCAGTTGCAGCCAAGCAGGCAGTTGAAATTATTGATGTGGCAGGCTCTGGCTCCAACTCTGAAATAGGAACTGTAATAAAAAGGCTTGCCTGCACATCCAGTGTTTCTTCGTCCTCTCATAGGTATGCTTTGTCTATTATCAATAACATGTACCAGAATGAAAATAAACAAAATGAGTAAGCTATGTGCATTATGTATATTGTATACAGAGAATAATATTATATGTTTATTGTGTGTTACGTCTCTTTTTACACACCTAAGGTGTGTGATGATCCATAAACCAAGGGAGAGAAAAGAGGGTGTATAGAAAAACCTCATAACACACTGTTGCATGTGTTTTATTTTTATAGTACCTGTTGTGAGTATTTAAAAAATATTGTTTTGCACCCCCATGCCCAAAATTGTGGGAACAGCAACACTGCAGACTCTGACCATCTGTAAGCCATCTGGTGGGATTCTGTGGGTTCACTTGGTGATATTTACACTACCACCCCTTCCCCCAGCAGTGTTATTACCATTCTAGTAGTCTACCCCCATATTTTGCACCCATATACTGTACTATCATTTTAAATTACCACATTGTACTTGGTAGTCGCTAATATCTATTGTGTTCTTTACTGTATTCTTTTTACTTATAAATACTGTACTCAGTTATACGCGTCCCTTTTTTCATTTAAGAAAAATGGTGAAGAAGACTAATTCAGAGATTAGCTTGGCAGGTACAAACATGCATGCTGCTCGTGCAAGATTAAGAAAGATCCAGCCTTTCGTAAGAGTAGTGTGAGCACCATAACAGACAGTAGGATCCTCATGCACCCAAAATGAGCCTGGCCTACTGAGCCTTACGTGCATGCTACTGTGTGTACCAAGTACGGTAGTGTAGATAATCTACAGTCAAAATGCTTAAAATCAAATGATAAGCATGGGCTCTATATTACATTGTGATGTTTAACATAGGACTGTTTATTCTCATTTTGTGTTCACAGTGACAATATAATTCTTGTGGATGCAATCATAAATAAAGGTGACAAGTGTGTTGCTCAGGAAGTCTGTGAATTTCTGGACCTGTGGCATGGGAGGTGCTAGTAGAAGGGATGGATATGGGAAAGTATGATATAGTCACTAGTGTTTGAAAACAGTAATGTACCATATATTTGATTGTGTAAAACTATAATTTCAGTACACTTTTCTGTTAATATATTTTATTAGACTAATGGAATTACCTCAAAAAAGTGGATGAAATTTTCCAGAAGCTAACCTACAAACTATAATTTTAGAATTTTGCAACTGTAAATGCTATGATAATTAATGGACATTGCCCCATGATACGAGATGTGAACGAGGTAAAGCGAGTGGAGGAGGCCAAGCAGTAGATAAATAAGAGAGACATTTCTGATACCATCTATACAGATGAAATAACTGTTTCACCTGAACAATTCCCATCTATGGCTTTTCAGAAGAAATTATATGATTCCATGAAATCAAGGTACGCACTGAAGATCCATGTCTAGGGTGCAGTCTCTGAACGGGGTTGTGATCCAGTGTGTACTTTTGAGGATAATTTTACTCAACTAAACCACCTTACTGTACAGTAGATGTGATCTGTTAATATATTGGAAAGTATGAAAGTACTTATTAATATATTTATATTTCTGATATACTCTATATCTCACTGTAGGAGTGATGGACAGTCCCTTCTTTAGAGAGGAGATTATGAGGAAGGTGGCCATGATGTTTATCCAGGAGAAATGTCCTGACAGTCACCTCTTTTATCAGGAACTCTAAACATACTATGCACTGTTAATAGCTGAACATAGGATTAATTTGGCCAAACCCCCACCAGAGTAAAAGGGCATGTTAAATGCTGTGCATTATACATACAGTGCCATACTATATGTTGACATAGTACATGTACCTTGTAACACAATTAAATGTAACATAGTGCATGTTCTATCTCTTCCTGCTATTGATCTACTAATGAATTCAATAGAGATGGTTTAGCATGCAATGACAACATACATCTGTTGAACAATCAAGCCTAGAAGAAAAGAGGAACTGAAGAAAGGAGTACAAATGTTTTGGAGGACGATACCACCAGCACAGTGCAGAACATACATTGAACATTTATAAAAGTTGCTGTCGGTTGTAGTTGCCAAGTCAGGACATGCAACAGGAATGTGATTATTATTAAGTAAAATAATACTGTATAACACTGCATTGTATTAAGTTAAACATTTTCTATTTTTATTTTTATTTATTATGATCTTGGATTACATCAGTGAGTGGATGCTCATTTATAGGTTCCACATCAGTTTACAAAAACAATAACAATAAGATACAGCAGGTAAGGGGTTTACATTTGTTACAGACAGAGTTACAATAAGGTATGCACAAATTGAAACAGCTTAGGCAGTATAAAAGTTTGCCAGTGTCTGGAATTTAGGAACACCCTACTAAGTAGCAAACACATAGAGGATAGTAGGAGGAGTAGGCATAGGGGAATGACAGTGGGAGAGGGTGCCTGGTATGGGGGAGTGGTGGAGGCACCTAGGTGGGAGATAGGCTGGTGACCTGAAGTGCTGGGGTTAGGTTACACCAATGTGTAGTGTTGATGTCGAAGCTAAGTGCTAGTAGGAGTCTAGCTAGAAGAGGGGTGCTAGCGGTAGCAGCCACAGTTGCGGGTTGTAATAAGATGCTGTCAAAGTTAGCTTTTGAACAAGTCAATAGTTGCAGCACCGATAATGTCAGGAGGTAGAGCATTGGTCCAGAGTGGAGCACAGTAGCTGAAAGCACGTTGTGCCAAGGCAGTATAGCATCTAGGTACTTTGTATATCTGAGTGGTGGAGTTTCTTGTGAGTTGGGTGCTTGAGTGTAGGGTTAGGAGGTTCTGGACCCCTGCAGGTGGTTAACTGAGAGAGCCTTTCTTGGCAAGGAGGTAGGTTTGGTATTTGATTCTGTCCTTCAGTTGGAGCCAGCCTGTCCAGGTATAGAGATCACAGGTGTGCATGAGTCTTGCAGCACTTGTGAGAAGGTGGCAGGCCTTATTTAGTGCAAGACAGATGCGGTGGAGGGCCCTTTCAGTCATCGACCTGTATATAGCCAGTTCATAGTCGATGAGGGAGACAATTGAACTGTTGATGGCCAGGTTCAGTGCTTTATGTGTTAAACAGTGCTTGTGATGATAAAGTATCCCTATTCTTGTACTGATTGGCCTTGCTGTATTGTCTATGTGTTAGACATACAACAATGTAGAGTTGATTGGGATGCCCAGGTACCTGAAATGCTGGACATGTTTCAGAGTGTCACCACTGTCATTCATGATTGCAAGGGAGAAGGCCTTGTACTTGCTTTGGGAGCTGGAGTACTTCATTGTCTTTGTTTTTTGTAGTTCATGACTAGCCTGTGCTCCTTAAACCATTTTTTGGAGGCTGAAAACCTCCTTTGGAGATCTTCCACCAGCTGTTCAGGATGATGGTTGCTGGTGAATATGACCACATCATCTGCGTAGAGGAGCATTCGGCATGGGCAGGTGGCCAGCAGTTGGTTTAACAATAAGCTGAATAATAGAGGTCCCAGAATTTACCCCTGTGGGACCCTGGAACTGACTGGTCTGCTATCTGAGATGACTTCACCAATTCTGACCTGTTGGGAGCAGTTGTCAAGGTAGCTGTTGAACCAGCACATGGTTACTGGGGAGAACCCAGAGGCAGACAACTGCTCCAGAAGGAATGCATGGTGCACCGTATCAAATGCTTTTGATAGGTCAATGAATGTTGCCCCTACCAGAAGACCTTGGTCTAGTGAGTGGTGGATGAAACCAGTGAATTCAAGTAAGGCCTTGATGATACTTTGTCCAGATAGGAACCCGTGTTGTTCAGGACAGAGGAGTTAGTACTGGTTCAGATGCTCAACAAGCTGATCTGCCACAATCTGCTCAAGAGCTTTGGAGAGTGGAGAGAGTATGGAGGTTGGTTTGTAGTTATTGTGCAGAGCCCGGTCCCCACCTTTGTGCACAGGGGTTACTGTTGCAGATTTCTATCATTAGGGGAACTGTGAGAGGAAGAGGGATAGATTGATTATTTTAATGAGTAGTCAAAGGACTTCCGTCAGGGCCAGGTTAACAAATTTAAGGTCCAGGGTGTCCCCGCTGTGTCTTGATTTCCCCCAGTACCTTTTCCAGATACTTTCTGGCTTCAGCTTCTGAGACTTCTTTCAAGTAGAATAACGGTCAGTTAGAAGAGAGTTCCTGGGTCACAGTAGGATCAGACAGAGTTGGGGGATTGAAATAGTCCAATGGTAGCACACTGCTTAGGTCTGTGAACACGTTGTTAAATGTGTTGGCTATGTGAAGATGGTCCAAGGATGGTCCAAGGATGGTACGCCATCAACCATGAGCATTGATGGGGCAGTTTTGGGATCCTTGCTGGTTAAGTCATTCAGGTGGGTCCAGAATGATTTGCTACTATTCCAGGAGCTGGAGAGGGCTTCCTTATAGAATTTGCTTTTGGCATGTTAGCTGGCTTTCATGCACTCAGTTTGGGATTTTTTGTACGCTGGATGTTAGCAGTGGTACCATGCACTCTTGCTTTTTGCCATATGTGACCTCTGGCGTGGAGCTGATCCAAGAGGTCCGGGGTAATCCAGGGGTTGCAGTGTCCTTTTATTATTCTTGTCTTTACAGGGCCATGTTTCTCACAGATGGTGTTAAATTTAGTTAGGAAGTGGTCGAGGGCTGTATCCATGTACTTGGCTTCATAAAAGTCTGACCAGTCTATGTACTGGAGGTCCACTTTTAGCAGTGCAAGGTGACCTTTTAGTAGTACATGCTTTGTTATAGTTCTGGTAGGTGGTTTGCAGAAATTGTAGGTCCAAGTACATTTAATGGGGGAGTGGTCACTCAATGAATCAGGGAGAACAGTAGTATTGGTGATGTGAGCAGGCCAGTTAGATAGTACCCAATCAAGGAGAGTGCTGGTCCCAGTACACCTGAGAGGAACCTTAAATTAATGAAGTTATCCCCTGCCCACCCTTCCCTCTCCACTCACAAGTACAGGCCAACCACCAGATAGAAAATAGCATTCCTGCAAAAATGCAGAACTGGTGGGCCCTTCACACAGTACGTCACACAAGCAGTACACAACAAAGTATAAAGAACAGTACACCTGAGAAGACAGGTGCAGTCAGAGCTTTGGGAGACTTCCACCAAATGCAGTTTTTTTTCACTCCTCCATGCTTGGATATGAACACTGAGTATTGTTTTATGGTCATAAAATGAACAGCAGCACATCAAAAATGATGCCCCCAAAGGTTTAATGGTGGTTATTATTAACAGGATTGTATATGATCCCTGTAAAAAGGAGAACATCTGCAATCATTTAAATGGCACTGCAGCCATCCACTTACACAGCCTACTATTTTTAGCATGTTGCACACAAAAAAAGTCCTCCCAAAGATATTATATATATATATATACACTGTATATATTTCTTCATTGCAAAAAAAACTGCATTAATGCACCAGTTAGGGCTCAACTTAAAGCAACAAAAGTAGGAAAATGTGGTGTTAGGGTTTCCAACCCTAACTCCCCACCCTCAAAGCATCAAAAGGACAAGTCCACTCAAGTAACCACAGACAGCCATCATCAGATCAGACAAGCAGCATACAACTGTTTTCAGATGACACAAATGCAGTAGCCATGAACACAAAAAACACGGCTCAGGACACAAACACTGCTGGAGCCTCGTCAATATCAGCCTGCAGCAAAAAGTTCCAAAAAGTGGGTTACAAAAACAGCAATTGAAAAGAGGCAACTGTCCATGCAATAGGACACTATAAAATGCTGATTTTACTATTAAAATAACAGCAGAAGGGTCAAATGCCCCTAGTGCACATAATGGTAGCACTCCCCTCAAAACAACGTCAACATTTCACGTTGATTCCAGATGCTTTTTCAAGACATCAGCAGCTGGTAAAGACTGTTCTTAAATAGTGTGATGCTCACTACCCCCTTCCCCCACACACACACAGACACACACACACACACACACAAAACTCATGTAAAGACCTGATTATTTAAAGCTACATCAGCACAAAGCATAATTAAAAAATATTTCTTGGCAAAATGACATATATTCCACCATACACATGTATTAAAAGGCTAACTGGTACTGTCCCATTTACATATTTAATGTTGAAACAACTTTATTTTATAATGTAAGAAAAAGCAAACAGGACACACAATTTAAAAATAATGTTTCTGTCTTATTGGCCTTCCAGACCATTCTTTTCAAGCAATCCAGTGTTTTTTCAGCTTGGATTGCTTGAATTTTTTTTCTTTTTTCTATTCTTGCCAGAGGTCAGTCAAAACATGTTAAATAAATATTTCACTACAAGGATTTTATATTATAATATATATTGACACTACCATGCCTATTTTTCAAGTGAACATCCAAAATAAATGACACAGAAAATACTCGATTGTATTCTAGTTCACATCTTTACTGTAACATGCAACCTTATCTATGTTTTTTAAGGAAGGAGGCTAACTGGAAAGAGTCATTTAATCCAGGAGGGCTTCTTCCTTTCAATCGAAATTGCCAAAAAGTCTCACGACATAACAACTTGTTGTCCAGATCACCTCCTCTTGGACCTAGCATTACCTTTTCTAGGACCCTAAACATAAAGGAATGTCCAGGTCCAGCCAAACTAATGTGATGGGCTAATGTATTTTACATCTTTTTGTTCCTTATACTGCCCAGATGTTCCAATATTCTGCTTTTAAACTTCCTGCTAGTCTTACCAACATAAAAGCATTCACAAGTACAAGTTGCCAAATAGATAACTGATTCAGGATGACAAGAAATATAGCTCTTCACAAAATGTTTCTGTCCATTATTAGGAATGTCAAAGAAAGATCCCACCTGGATGTAGTTGTATGCTGCACAATTTTGACACCTGTAGTTCCCATTTGGCAAAATCTGACCCTTTTCAATCATGTTGTTATTTTCCCTGCTGTGCACGAGTAAATCCATTAGATTTTTTCTCCTCCAGTATGTAAACTTTGGACCCTGCTCATAAATTTCTTTCAATTTGGGCTCACCACTCAAAATATTTCAGTGTTTCTGTATAATGCCTTCAATAGCTGATGCCTGTGCATTAAAAACAATGATTAGATTGGGAACTTGAAAATCACTTTTATTGTTATACTTTTTAACACTGTTCCCTACTTTTTTGAGCAAGTCTACTCTATTCATACCATCCGCCCATGCCATAGCATCTTTTAAACAAGTGTTACTATATCCTCGTTCTTGGAACCTTTCCATCATCTCCTGTTTAGCAACATTATATCCCTCATTAGTGCTGCAGTTTCTTTTTATCTGCATATAATGCCCCACTGGTATATTCTTTGCCACATGTTTCGGGTGGCAACTATTGTAATGCAATACAGCATTCCTGTCAGTTTCTTTCCTAAAAACATTAGTAGAAAGCCCCCCCTCCTGATTCTTATAAATTACCAAGTCCAAGAATGAAATCTGGTTTAAACTTGCTGTAACACTAAATCTTAGCACTGATGTGCTACCTTCATGGATTTGTATCTGTGGCATGCAGATTGTAAGACATACACACTGGCTCACTCATCGCTGCAAAAAGAAATCTAGGATACTCAAATCACAACACTACTTCTGTGTGCAGAAGCACAGACCCCTGCAGCCACAGAAATAAATCCATGATACCCAAATTACAAGAGTTCTTTTGTCTGCAAAAGTGTAGGCCCATAAGGGGCCAGCACTTCTGTAACCTCAGGTACTCATACACACTGTAAAAAACAAACACACAATTGATGGACCTGTGGTTCTGCAGCCACAGGTGTAAGACATGAGCACCAACCTCTGGCTGCAGAAGCACGGGAGCCACAAAATCCATGATACCAAAATTTCAACAGATCTTCTGTCTGCAAAAGCACACCTGCACCTCTTCACCCACTGGTGTAAGACATAAACACCAACTTTTGGCTCCAGAAGGGCAGGCTCCTGTGGGGCCTTCCACTACACAGACGGAAGTACTGTTGCAATATGGGTATCATGGATGGTTTCAGCAGTGTGTCTAGAAATATTTCAAGGGGGTAGCAGGTTTTCAGTTACACAGCTGCATATAGAAAGCCATGCAGTAGTGGATCATGGTATCTAGCAAGATGCCTTATACAGCATGCATGAGTACCTCTGTCTGCAGAGGTGCAGGCCCCATGGGTCCTTCTGTCTGCAGAACAGGCTAAACAAGATACAGCTACAGGTGTGGCTGCATAAGCACATGCCCCTGTGAGGCCAATGCATATGCAGTTGGATACAAATCCATGAAGGTAGCACACCAGTGTTATTGCATTTGTGTCATCTAGAAACAGTTGTATGTTATTTGTCTTACCTGATCATGGTGGTCTGTGGTTGCTTATGTGGGCTTGTTCTTTTGCTGTTTAGGGGGGTGGGGAGTTAGGGTTGGAATTCCAGACCCCACATTTCCCTACTTTTCTTGCTGTAACTTCAACCCTAGCTGGTGCATTAGTGCAGTTTTTTTCAACGAATGTCCTTTCTTTTTGAGATAGTGGAACTGTATCCTCATTCATGTATCTTTTGGACTTGCATGAACAGTTCTACCTGGCTGCAAAAGTGCAGGGTCCTCTGGACCCTGTGCTTCCAAGTGGCTAGAGATGTAGATGTGCAGGGCCCTTTGGGCCCTCTGCCAAATGTGGAGTCCATCAGGCTATAGAAGTGCAGGACCCTCTGGGCCCTGCACTTTCCATGTGGCTACAGATACAGATGTGCAAGGCCCTCTGGCCCTTTGCCAAGTGAAGAGTCTATCTAGCTGTGGAAATGCAGGACCCTCTGTTTCCTATGTTTCTGTGTGGCTACAGGTGCAGATGCACAGGGCCAAGAGAGTGAGGAATCCATCTGGTTGCAGAAGGGGTCCTCTGCTTCCATGTGGCTACAGATGCCAACATGATGTGGAATCCATCAGGCTGCAAAAGCACTAACAAAAAATTAAGCGTTCACTCATAACTTGGTCATTTTACCATATTTTCACAACAAATTTTCCACATAGCCTTTTTATGACCCCACCTCATGAACCCAGTAGAAGAACATTTTCAAATCTCTGTCAAAATGTCATTTTGTGCCACTGGTGCAAAAACACATTTTAGCCAGGATTTGAAAAAGTACCACTGTCACATTCAGGAGGTGGTGTAAAAAAATGGCTATGATGAAAATGGGGGCTCAAAATATTGAAAATTACTGAACTTATGCACAAGCATAGAAGAATGTCAATGTATGCTCATAACTTTGGCCTTTTTTTTTCTCATATTTTAACTCCCAATTTTCAACATAGTCTTCTTATGGCCCCACCTTATGAACCCGATAGGTGAAAATTCTCAAATCCTGAGCAAAACATAATTTTGCACTACAAGTGCAAAAACACATTTTGGCCAGGATTTAAAAAATGACAGCTGCCATGTTCATGGGGTAGTGTGAAAAAAATTCAGTGTTGAAAATTTGGTGTCAAAATATTGAAACTGACCAAAGTTATGAGCATGTATTGAAAATTTTCAAAGTACTCATAACTTTGTTTTTTTTTATTATTTGAACTCCAAATTTTCAACATAGCCTTCATATGACTCCACCTCATGAACAAGGTGGAGACATTTTCCATATCCTGCCCAAAAGATGATTTCACACAGCAGCCACAAAATCACATTTTGGGATGGATTCAAATAATAAGAAGGGGTCCCAAAAAGGCCATATTGAAAAATTGGTGTAAAAATATAAAATGGAAAACCAGACAGTTCAAAAGGGGCTATGGAGCACACAAGCATAAATGAAACTCATGTAGGACAAAAAGCCCTCACTAATCAAAAATGCAAATAAAAAGCTCTTACAAATGATAGTAAGATGCTGAAAACATTTATTAGTCTATTTCACATAGCAGCAGCAACAGAATACATGACTCAACATTTTGCACAGACATGTGACAAAGTTTTAAAGTCCAAACCCCACTGAACTACATTAACCCTTGCTGTTCTGCAGCCTGATATATCAGTCCAGAATTCCTATACATTCTAATTCTGTTGGCAGCCTAAGGGTTAAACTGGACTTACCTTATTTCCTCATATTGCAGTTGCCAGTTCTATCAGCAAGACCTGTCTTTGATTGGAAAGTGGATCTAACTTGTGGGATACATTCAGGTCAGTGAGGGTGTGTGGGAGGGTGGGAGGGCTGAGTGGGAGTTGGGGCAGGGGTCTGGGGGCAGATCAGATCACCAATGGACCATTTAATTTTTTTCAAGTTAACAAAAAGATCAATGATATTTGGTTTTCTTTATTTTAGTGGGGACACAAACTGATTGGGATTGGGTACCCCAGTGTTGGGATGATCTTCAATGGCACTGGGGGTGGGCATCCCCATGTATCCACATATATTAAGGGAAGGGGGAAGTGCCCTGGAGAGGTGAGAGCAAGAGAAGCGGTACTGGGGGTGGGCACCCTGGTCCACTGACTACTATTAAAAAAGAAAAATTAGAAAGGGGGCCAGTGACCTGGAGTGGAGAGGGAAGAAAGAAGCAGTCCCATTGATGGATACCCTGATCTCCTTAAGAAATATTTAAAAAAAAACAACGCAGATATACAGTAAAATAGATTAGATGAATAGTTAGACAGACAGACAGATAGATATAAAGATATCAGATAGATAGATATTATACATATAGATATTAGATAGATATTAAATATATGTTAGATAGATAGACATTAGATAGATATTAGATATGTAGATAGATAGATATTAGACATATATATTAGATAGATAGATATGTAGATAGATAGATATTAGATATGTAGATATATATTAGATAGATATATAAATGGATAGATAATTAGATATATATTAGATAGACAGATAGATAGATAGATAGATAGATAGATAGATAGATAGATAGATAGACAGACATTAAATATATAGATAGATATTAGATATTAGATATGTAGATAGATTGATAGATATTAGATAGATAGATAGATAGATAGATAGATAGATAGATAGATAGATAGATAGATAGATAGACAAACAGATAGATAGATAGATAGATAGATAGATAGATAGATAGATAGATAGATAGAGAAGCGGTACTGGGGATGGGCACTCTGGTCCGCTGACTACTATTAAACAAGATCTAGCTATCTAATATCTATCTATCTATCTATCTATCTATCTATCTATCTATCTACATATCTATAGTGGGGGTTGGGGTGGGGGTCTGGGGTAGATCAGATCACCAATGGACAGACAGATATTAGATAGATAGATAGATAGATAGATAGATAGATAGATAGATAGATAGATGGGAGGCAGTATAGTGCAGTGGTTTAAGGCTCTGAGCTGCAAACATGTAGACCTGGGTTTGAATCCCACAGCTCCCACCTTGCATATTGTGTGACCCTGAGCAAGTCACGTAACTTTCTTGTGCTCCCAGGTCACACCTGTAAACAAGCTTTCAGCTTAGTGCGTCTCTCCTGGTTAAAAAAAAATAGGAGATAGATAGATAGATAGATAATCATGGGAATCGGTGACTCACTGCTCCAATTGAAGCTGGAAGCATGACTCCAGCTGCAGCTTCACAATTCAAGGAAGTCCTGTTCATGGAGAGTTCTTTTATGAGATCACATGAATGAACTGTGAAGAAAAACTATGCCCTGCCCTCTTCTTTCATGAGCTGATCTTCTTCTTTCACGAGTTGTATCATGACTCATGAAAGAAGAAATTTGGCTCACGAAAGAACTATAAAAAAACTAAGTCCCAACCTCTTTATTCTTGAGCTGAGATTCTTATTTTTGTGAGACTCAAGAAAGACGTTCAGCTCATGAAAAAAGAATTGGGACTCCTCATGGAGTCTTCCACCTAGGATATTAGGGAAATCCCAAAACTATATCTTGGAGTCTTTAAAAAAAAAACAAGAACCAGAATCTAGCTAAGCCGGAGTCATGCTGCCAGCTTCAATTGAAGAAGTGAGCCACCAATCCCCTGATCTGCCTGTCTCTCTCTCTCTCTCTCTCTCTCTCTCTCTCCTTATATATATCCTGTTTAGCTAGACTCATGTGTTTGTTTTTCTTCAGGGCATAATTTTTATCGGTTTTCAATTTTTGTTTTGAAAGAATAACGAACAAGATGGCTGTCATATGAAAGAAGATTTTTTTCTCACAAAAGAAGAATTTTGGCTCACAAAAACTGTCCAAATTCTTCTTACATATCAGACATATAAATGAATGCCCTAGTGAGCATGCTCAAAACCGAAATTTCAAATTCTTATAACGTGGGGACAGACTAATATTTTTTCACCAAATCCAAAAATAAAAGGATATTTCAAGAGCAAGCTTCTACCCTGAAAATTGCAGAACAAAATTCCAAATCATCTGGGCTGTAGGTGAGAGCAAAAAAAAAAAGAAGTTTCCACTTTTTGCACTCTCCAGATCTCAGAATCCAGACATCCAGCTGTCACAACACTTGTGAAATCAAGAGACCTTGCTCCCTAGACTGCGCATGATGCAAAATGTCATGTAATTCCATTGAACGGGGCAAAGCTATTAAAGTGTAGAGTTAGGGGTTTCACATTAAACTCCTCACTCAGCCCTAACTATTGGGATTCTACAAGGCCCGATATAGATATAGATATAGATATAGATATAGATATAGATATAGATATAGATATAGATATAGCTATAGATATAGATATAGATGTAGATGTATCAAATGCATCTATACAGTGGTACCAGCCATGATGCAATGCAGTAATTCTGCATTGTATCACAAAGTGCTGTATTGTGCTGCAGGGAACAGTGTAATTGTATAGTAACTACGCCATTTTTTTACTGCAGTATTTTGTGACGTCATTTACTGCAACTTATTGTGTTGTATAGTGGCTGGCTCCACTGTTTTTAACCTTCTGCACCTGACTAGCCCACACTTCTGCTCTGCATTTCCCCTAGCCCCATCACCCACCATTGCTGGGACTTACCTGTGGGAGACCCAGCTGTTTCTCCACAGTTTACCTCTCATGGGGGGGCCACAATCCCCCTCCAGATGTCCTTGCTTGGTTCAGTGGGTCCTGTGCCCAGTAGGTGGTGTGGGATCTGCAGGGACCCACAAGTGCTATCCCACCTCAGCCAGTGCTCTTTCCTCAATTTTTCACCCTGACCCTCGGTCACTCTATGGAGTTGACAGCATGATGTGTGCACACCGAACATGCTCACATCTTCCATCAGGGAGGGCCTCCCCAATCCACTGCTGCAGCTGCATCTCCACCTTTGGTCACCTAGGTGGTGATGTTACAGTGGAGCTTGCTGCCTTCGCTCCCCGGAGGAGAGTATCCTCTGGGATACTCAATCCTCCTTCCCCTGCCATCTCCCCCCCCCCGAGGACCCAGGTTCCCTACTGAACTCAAGTCACCAGCATCCCAAGCGGTAGCACTACCACTGCACCAATGGGATGGAAATAAAAAAAGAATGCATATTCAGTAGTAAACATCTAGTATTCCCCCACAGACTTCTTACAAAATGTGATAGTGTAATTAGAAAGAATTTGGCTAACCTAAGGTATATCAAAATATAACAATACAAAATACTTTAAATTGAACAGATCATGGAAAATTTCAAAGACAAAAACAGGAGGTAAAACATGTCACCTAGTCAGCTGGGAATGAAAGGTATTAAAAGATGGAAGGACCTTATACATAACACAAATATACTTTCTTGGTCTGAAGTACAACTCAAATTTGCTTTAAAAATACTGACTTCTTTAAATATAGACAAATACAAAGCTTTTACATGAACGATTTTAAGAGATGAAAGGTGCACACGAACAGGATAAAATAGAGCAATCTATAGTTCAGGGGTAAAAAACAGAAAGGTTTGATAGCCTGGATTCAGAAAAACATGATTAATACAAGTTTGAAACATAGAAACATAGAAGCTGTCATGAGATAAAGACCTGTTTGGCCCATCTAATCTGCCTATTTTCCCTGCCAACTGTGCCACCACAGCCCCTACGTTATCTGTGGTCATCCCCACCCCTTGTGTTACTTATAAGGTCCCCTTGTATCTGTCCAATGCATGTTTGAATCCTGCCACTGTTTTGGAATCTACCACCTCCACAAAAAAAGGGAAAAAGATTTAAATTTAAAAATACCATAAACTCAATGGGCAAACATTCTATCTTCCATTTCTGACTATGAAACCATGAGATAGCTCCATTCAAGCTAAGATATTTAATAATGCATACTATACCCCAGCAAGACTATACAAGATGAAGGTTAAACCAGATGTTAAATGCAAGAAATGTAATATAGATAATGCAGAAACCTACCATGCATTTTGGGCATACGGCAGTGGTGGGATTGTTTGCACAAAATAATTAACAGCTTGGGAATCAAAACAAAAAGTGAAAATTTCATAGAGACAGCACTAGAATAAAATGTCCTTCCTGTAAAGATAAATAGCAAATTGTAGTAAAAGTGAATAATCCCTGGCCCAGTGGTGCTGAGGGTTGAGGCGCTGGACGCCACACCTCGCTCAACACTGGCGACCTGGGTTCGGGAATGAGTCTGGGTCATTGGGGGTCGGCAGGGGAGGACTAGTACTGAGCGTCCGACGACAGCTCTCCTAGTCCTGGGGATAAGGGGTGGATGTACACCACACTCTGCTGGTCCCTGGGGATGATCGGAGGTACTACAGAGGCATGGGTACCTAGTGGGGGAAGCATGGCAGACGTCTGCATGTTAGTGCGTTGACGTCATGGCAGGCCCCTGCTTCCATTGGGGGATAAAGGAAAAAGGCGGTACAAGCCTGTGGCAGCTTGATGGCCGCAGTGTCGCCAACCGACCAACAATGCCTGGATGGCATGTGCAGGTTATGGTTTCTTCACCAGGCGCGGGGACTGCGAGGGGGGGCTCCTTTCACAGGTGTAGCTGCGTCTGCCAGCTCGGCATGCGAGCTTCAGGGTCGGAGGTGAAGCGGAGAAGCAGTGGCTGGATGTGGAGCAGGGCTGTGGCTACAGGTAGGAAAAATTGTTAAATGATAAAAAAAAAAAAAAAGTGAATAATCCCCGTTTCTTGCCCATCGCCTTGGCAATGTCCATTGGACTGCTTCCCACCCCTTTTTTCTCTCTTTTCCTCACCCCTGTTCCCCCAACCCCCCACCCTTCCACTTAGGTATTTCCCTGGTACGACCAGGATTGTGACTGCTACTATTATTATACTTTATACGATTGCTATTTACTGCATGTAACTTTATCCCATGAACCACTGTTATATTGTGTTCTTTTTGTTATCTGTATTGCACCTGTATGTTAACACTGTTGTATCTCACACTGTAACCATGTCTACCCTCCCTGTGACGAGGTGCCTTTGTAAATGAGTCCCTGACTCAAAGGTTGTAAATCTGACTTTCAAAATAAATAAAAGTAACTGATAAAACTGGAAAAATCAAAACATACCTTAGTCTTTCTGCAAAATAGAATGGAAGAAATTGTTTATTACATATTTATACAATGCAAAGTTTTTAACAATGATGTGCAATTTAGGGAAATACATAAACTGAAGGTGACTGTTGTAATGCTCAAATGTTATACTGATTTCCAGGGCTGTCTTATTTATATCTTAATATTTAATTATACCTTAATGTAAGTTAATAATCTTCTAGATGGATAACGCACAAATATTTTATTTGCAATTCTTATGTAATATGTTTATGGTGACAGGTATAACACTGATATGAAGTCAAGAAGATATTTGTCTTGTTTGGAGTATGCATATTTGTATTGGAATTGGCAACATGTTTCTTTTTATATATCATGCAATATTAGTTCCGTTTTTCTACTATGAAAATATATATTTATGATAAGATAAGATGAAGGTTTATTGTTCTTCCAGGACATACAAGTCTGGACATTACAGCAGTATGAAAAAATATACATCAATTTACAGTAAAATTGCTATGCACATTCATTACAGAGTGTTTACAAAGAAGTTCACAAAAATATTGCTCATCCTTTTCACATTTGAGTAAATGTAGTAGTAGTAGAGCATTTATTGATCAGCATCAAGCTGTATACAATATAAAAAGTACAATCTTTAAAAGATAACAAAACATAAATAGTTAAAACATTATACATAAGCTTAATAAGAACATGTCATTTAGCTCCAGTACAAAAGTACAGGTGAAAGCTGAAAATAGTCTATCTATTGCACATAAATGGAACTCATGATAAAACAAATCCATACTTTACAAATGTGTCGTTAAAAGAAACTTAGCCAGAAACTCCATGTTTTTTTTATTCTTAGCTTTAAACAGATAATCCAGCAAATCAGAAGGGGGGGACTGATACCTCCAAGAAACCCACCCAACCATTTCTTCCTGGACAATTCATAAAGGGGACATAATAATACCACATGATTTAAGTCATCTATTAGTTCCAATCCACATTTGCAAAAAGGGGAAGGAACATCATTTTTCTTATATCTATACTGTACATGGTTAGCCGTATAGCATTCTGTTCTAAATCTAGTATAGATTCTCTTTAATCTGGGGCATGTTATCAGAGATAAATACATCTCAAAACTACATGAAATCTTAATTGTTTTATAAAAATCATGAAGTTTAAGCATAGAGAGCTGGGAAAGCAAATAATTATCATCCAGTGCGCCAAGTCTCAAAATAACATCCTGCTTAATTTCTATGAAAGCTCTATAATACATTTCATGGAGTAAGTGTCCTAAACCAGCTGGCATCATTACTTCCTTGATAAGCTGGATACAAGGATGGACATATCCCAAATTAGCCATTCTTATACTTTCTTCCAGACACATTCTAGGATATCTATTTTCAGGAAGTCAGAAAAGATTGAGTGTGAATACAATTTGTCGTTCTTGTATAAGGGAGGATAGAGTACGCTGGCCTAATTCCAATGCTAGAATGCATTTTAGGGACCCTTGTGGTAACATGAGAATATGTCTGTACAGGTTATTTAAAATAGTTTGCAGCCTTCTAGTCTCTACATATCCCCATACTTCACAGGCATATAGCATACTTTTTCTTATTTTGGCATTTAACACCTTCATAATTCCTTTAACTGAGGTTTTCCCCATTTTATTATTGAAAATTTCTAGAGCATTTCCTGACGATCTCATTTTATTTTGAGCTATATCCACTTGTCGATTCCAAGATAGGCCATAAGTGAAACAAACTCCTATGTAGTCATAATACTTAACTTTATCTATATTTACCCCATTAATCTTAAATCTAGAGGTGTTTTTACTTTGTTTTCCAAACACCACTACATTTGTCTTACTATAATTGATCCTCAATTATAGCTGTACACAAAGGGATTCAAACTTCATCAGTTTCCTTTTTAGGCCCAGTGATGAAGTAGAAGTAAATTATAGTAAAAGTGAATAATCCCTGGCCCAGTGGTGCTGAGGGTTGAGGCACTGGACGCCACACCTTGCTCCACACCGGTGACCCGGGTTCGGGAACGAGCCTGGGTCATCGGAGGTCAGCCAATACCAATAATACCAAATCATCAGCATCAGCATATGCAAGGCTGTCAATCCTTGAACCATTTACCTTAGGAGCATGAAACTCAGGATTAGAAATCTGGTCCACAGTTGAGTTTATGTATATATTAAATATTTTGGGTGCCAAGATACACCCCTGTCGAACCCCTATGTTCGTAGAAAATTTCTCAGTTACATGTCCATACTGGTCGTATTGAATTCTGGCCCAAGTATTTTCATAGAGTCTAATGATAACATCTAACAGGGAACTCTCCAGTCCTAACCCCTTGAGTGTTGTTCAACGGATTTTTCTGCTAATGTTATCAAACGCTGAAGAAAAGTCCACAAAACAGCAATAAAGATTAGTTTTTCTAACTTTGACGTATTTCCAAATCAGATGGTGTAATATGTAGCAATGCTGTATTGTGGACCTATTCTTCCTAAACCCATTTTGTGACTCATTTAGAATTGAATTTTCTTCAGCCAATTCGATTAATCTACCCAGAATTATCCTGGAAAAAACTTTCTGAGACACATCTATTAGGCTGATTGGTCTGTACATCTTGGGGTTATATGGTAAATATGTTACTACCTAGCCAGTTTGGAGGGCAGGGAAGTCCTTGTTCCAAACCATTAAATAAAGAGAAAAAGAGGGGGGACCACCAGTTACGGAATGCTTTATACTGGTCTCCCAGGATGCCACCAGGGCCTGGAGCCTTGTTAGATTTCAGTGTAGATAGGGCCTGAAGGATTTCACCTTCTGTGATAAAAATGGGGCTTGGCCAAAACATTCCTCCCTGAAACTCTTGATTGGCAGACATTTCCAACTCAGTTTGAGAAAAATACAGCTCTGAGAAATAGGAAATCCAGGTGTCAGGTGTAATATAAGCCTCCAGCCTGTTGGAGTACTTATTGTAACCTTGAGATACTAATTTCCAGAAACGTTTGCCGTCCCTATCCAATACAGACTGTTTTAATTTTTCCCAGAGTCCTTGAGAATATTTTTCCCTTGCCCTTTCAAGAATCAGTTTATACTTTTTTCTCTCTTTTTTAAGCAGTTTAAAATCTGCAGCTGTTTTGTTTCTTTTATTTCTATGTATTCTAAGTATTTTGACAAATAGCTTTTTGGCCTGTAAACATTCTGCATTAAACCAAGACTTTTTACATGTATGTTTACAAGAAAATGTTTTTTTCCTGCACCATGGTTTTAATAACATAGTAATCCTTTCCCAATTCTCTATGATGTTCATCGGTTCATGATAATTAATGATAGTATCATGTATATCGCACACTTCTCCTGTGTTTAAAATAATCTCAAAATTTGTATATTGAATAGGACCCCAGATAATTCTCTTCTCATTAACTATCTCCATGTTATCTTTCAAATTCCTCTCTTTCCTAATTATTCTGAATGGGCATTTCAAAGTAAGAACAATGGGGAAATGAGCAGATTCCAATTTATCCTTAACCTCTAGTTTTTGCACCAAATGAGTTGCCTCCAGATTAATCCAGATTAAATCCAGTGTTGATGCACCCAGGGATCCTCTAAAAGTGAAGGCCCCTAACTTATCTCCCAGGGTTCTCTCATTTAGGAGACAATAGTTCCTGGATGCAAAAGCCTCCATGAGAACCCTACCTCTGGGATTAAGCACCAAATCCTGCAAATGCCTTTTATAAGTGATATTTTCATTAGCCAAGGGAAATGAACATACTATATCAGTGTAATCATCTTCCTGAGACTAGAGGGTATTCTGGAGTTAAAATCTCCTAGAATAATTATAGGACAGGCTGCATGACTATCTGACAGATCATCAACTAAAATTTTCAAATTCTGGATATATATGTCCACTGCCTCAGAATCTCTAGATCTAGGAGGAAAATATATGCTACACAAAGGAATTTTCTCCTGTCCTCTATTGATTAACAGAGCCATAATTCCTTCTAGATTAGTAACTATTAAAATAGCTCCAAGGTCTAACCATGTTTTAATAAAGGTAAGACCCCCTTTAAATCTACCAAATTTCTTATCTCTAGTGGCTGATAAAGTCAAGGCCGAATAACCTGCCAGTCCAGGAGTAGAGTCTTCTCTACACCAAGTTTCCTGGATCCCTATTATATCAAAGGACTCAAGGAAATTCTAGACCTCAGAATCTGTTATTTTAAGGTGTAGACCTTCTATGTTCCAAGAAAGGATAGAGAGAGAATCCATCTCGTTCCCTTTTCCTTCTGAATTAATCAGAGTCCAGGAATTATGCTCTTCAGACACTACCCCACCAAATTCCTGCCATGCCTGACATTGTCAGGCTGAATCCACAATCAACAGTGGGGAGAAAGTGTTTGGATCCTCAAAGCTTTCAAAGTTTATTAGCAGAGAGTCTGACTCCTGGGCTGGCTCCTGTATTTCCATTACTGGGTTCTGTCCAGTGGAATCTGCCTCCAGTTCTACTGGGTCCACAATATAAATTCCCAGTGGGCCCAGTTTACTGGCTGATGACAGTATTCCACTGGGCAGATTAGAGTGTTTTTAAAGTGATGTCAATCTGAGATGATAAGCCTGTATTATCATAGATATTAATATAGTCAACCATATTCCAGCAGATATGCAAATCTAGTGCTTTTTCCAGGAAGTGAAGGAGGTCCCTTCTCACCTTCCCTCTTGTATCTTTTCCAGTAAATTTCCACTCAAACACCACAATTGTTCTCCCTAGCCATGACTTATTCTGGTTTTCAATATGTTCATTAATTACCCCTAAGATTTTCCTCTGGGATACATTTGCTGACTCACAAGTCTCAACCATGGGGAAATGACTGCTCATATACACTATTTTCTTTATTCCGCGGGGGCTCAGGGATAGATCTTGGGACTAGCATGAGGAAGGTAATGCCATGACCCTTTTTTCCTAGAGATAATGCTTTTTCCAAAATAAGATGTGCGGTCTTCAAAGAGGAACAGTAGAATAGTACAGTGCTTCTATACTGTGGATTTAAAGATCTTACAACTGACATGTCCTTTTCCAACTCAGAATTGGATAGTTCAAGAAAATTTGGTATCCAAACAAGAAGTGATCTTTCTGTTTCATTTTTCAGTATGGCAACATCATGTATCTCAATCATGAATTCAGTGTTACCATAATTCTGTAATGCAGGAGGGATCCTTGCATCAGTCACTGGGGTCTTACTAATGGGTGTACCTTTATTAGGTAGATTACTGAGGGTCTCAGTCTCCCCCTGTAGGACGGTTAATGACTCACTGCTCACAATTGCATCATAGGAAATTTCATTGTATATACCATTGAGGTCAATATTCATCTCATGTACTACCAGTTGTTTATCAGGATTCGGGTTCTTAGGGGACATCTTTCCTTCCCTAATCCTGTGTTGATGGCATATTCTGATTATCATGTGCTACGTGAGTATCTTTGCTTTTATTAGAAAGAATCTGACATTTTTCAGTTTTGTTATTTGTTTTTGGTCTCCTTTTTTGTTGTCTCTGTTTAAGTCTGCCTTGTTCACCACTATCCTGGTTTTCTAAATCAGGATTCTTCATGTAGCATTCACATACTTTATTTTTATCAAAAAAAGGAGGAAGCTGTACCTGTATGCCTTTGGTAGCCTTATCTAGTAATAAATGTTCATCTCCAAGAGACTCAGGAGGATGTTTTTTACAATTACTTAAGATTCTATCCAAAAGTACTCTATTATGGAATACGTCTGCTCTTAAGTTACAGATCTCATCTTTAAGCACAGTGATATTTTCCAGCAAAACTATATCAGCAAAGTATCTGTTCTTTAGAATTTCTAAAGTCTGCTTAAAAATAGTAGAGCTAGCTACCATATGTGATTTATCAATACGCTGAATTTCATCTATAGTAGAATTTATTTCCTGAGGGGTCAAATCCTTCTGTATCTCATGCTTTCCCTCTGTTTCCTTAGCTGATTTATGGGTTGTATCCACCTTCCTTAGACCCTCAATAGTAACACTCAATTCTTTAATTATGGATTTTAAGTCTATATTTTTTCCTGACTTCCTATCAGGTTCCAAGGCTAGATTGTTATAGCTATGCAAGGGGGGCCTTGTTCTTTTAATTGTCCTTTATATCTGGGAGTGAGCCTCGGTGATGTAAGAGTCTCCTGCTGTATATAATCAGAAGGAGGGATCATATCTGAGGTTGGAGAAAATCTCAACTCTGAACAGTCTAGCTCCTCTATATAGGACCTATATGTATCCCACACATATTGATCATAAAAGATCGATTCAGCAAACTATATGGACTGTATGGACTACATAAACATGTCCCAATCTTCTCTGACAGGATTCTCAAAGGAAATTTCAGGCTGATTACTAGACGAGGTGGAATATTTAGCCGTATCAGCCGTCGTTGCCAGACTAATCAATCAATCAATCAAATCTTTATTTATTCAGGCGAGCATCATTGAGCAAGGCTCATTTACAAGATGGACCTGATAAGGTCAAGGTTCAACAGTTGATACACAACAGATACATCAATACACTTATATAAACAGCTATACATACAGGGGAAAAAAACATTTATAAACACAGTGATGTACAGTAAAATTTACATGATAAAATGGGTTATAGGAAAGTTGAGCTAATATTTACAGTATATACAGTGTATACATATCCCAGTGGAGGGGCCATGGCAAACACACAGCATAATGTAATACTAGGATGGTGGAAGGTATTACTGGGTGCCATATAATGGGGTGTCTGCCTGGGAGGGAGAACTGAAGAACAAAGATTATGCCATATATGGTGATTTTTTGGGAGGGAGATTGTGAGATGACAAAGCTAGCTCTAACGGTAACAACTGCATTTCTCTGTGAAGAAAACTGTACAACGCTGTTTAAAGAATGCAATTGGTATAATATTGGACAGTTTTAGGGATTTTTGTAGGGTGTTCCATGCTATAGCTAGAGAATAGCTGATTGCTACCCTCCCTAGCCGGGTGTTGAATTTGGGCAATTTGAACAGGATGATGTTGTTGTTTCTTAGGGCATAGGAGCTAGGAATGGTCTGGGTGAAGCAGTCCAGAATATTGTTTGGAAGTTTTTTTGATAACGCTCTGTAAGTCCATAGAGCTGCATTTCTGTTCCTTCTGAGGTATAGGGAAACCCATCCAACTGCAGCATAAAGAAAGCAATGATGGGTATTAGATGGCAGATCTGTTATGAATCTTATTGCTCTATGGTATAAGGTATCCAACTTGTGTAGGTAGGAGATGGGGCAGTGACTATAAAGGAAGTCTGCATAGTCAACAACTGAGAGAAAAATGGCCTGGACTAACCTCATCTTTGAATCTCTGTTTAAGAAGGGTTTTAATCTATAGAAAAGGCCAAGCCTTTGGTGAAGCTTTTTTAGCAGTTCTTCTAAATGATGAGTGAAGTCGAGTCTGCTGTCAATCCACACACCTAGGTATTTGAATTTTTCTACATACTCCAGATTTTCTCCAAGTATAGTGCATAGCTGGGGGAGAATGATTGAAGAGGAGGTGCTGATGGAGCTTTGATTTGTGAACATCATTGCTTTAGTTTTCTTTGCATTTAACAGAAGCTTTTTCTCAAATAGCTGATATTGTAACAAGGAGAATTCTGTTTGTAGGATTTCACGGGCAGCTGCAGAAGAAGAGTTGCTGACATACAAAACAGTGTCATCAGCAAAGAGGTGTACAGAGGATTTGGAGAGGGTTGAATCAATATTATTTATATAGATGGCAAAGAATAGGAGTGGAGCTATGATTAGAGCCCTTCCCTGACCCTTTGTTAATCCAGAAATCAGTTATTTTAAGCCGTTTCCTTTTTCAGGGTCACATGAGGATGAAGAAGAGAGAGGGTGGCAGGAGGTAGGCTGTTGGTTAACTAGAATCTGCAGCTTATCCAGTAGGTAGGGAAATGGGCAGACTGGGTGGGTCAAGTGGTCCTTATCTGCTGTCAAAGTCTATGTTTCTATGTTTTTTTTCTCAGATTTTCTCCTTTAGTTTACTAGTATTTTTTCTCTTCTGTTTGCCCCCCTCTATTTTTATGAGTACATTTGTGAGGAGCTATTTTTGTAAGAACATCCTGAGTTTCTGGTATTTAAATTACTGAGTGAGAGCAAGACATTTCTCCTGCAGCTAAATTTAGGGCACTGTCCTTTCCACTTCTAGTGACTACCATTTCAATGCAAGTTAAAATTCAGAAATACAAAAAACAAAGAACTTTAGAGAACAAAAATCAGGGATTTAAAAGGGAGTTAAAAGGCAATGCAGCACTAAGAGTACAGCTATACAAGTAAATTTATACAATTATACAGAGTTAATTGTTAGAGTTGGTCTTTGTCCATCCAGATAGAAGCAGATGAAAAAACACCTTTGGTGTAAATTAGATAACAGTCAAAATAGCTGGAGTATAGCTAAAATACATCACCATTTTCAACAGTTCCTTTTCAACAGGCTAGGGCAATAGCCGGTACCAATGTCAGATGCCAGTATCCTCGCAGATGAAAAAGGATGAAAAAATAGCGATAGCTGCAACAGGGCCAGAAAATTTATGCCAATGTCATTAGCTGTGCTGCTATTCTCCCTTCCTGGTTCTTGTGAGGAGCACGAACAGATTAGTCCCTTTCTACATGTAATAGCACAGGCATCCAGACGAGTGTTTATTCAAAAATGGAGCATACGTCTGATGGTTGGTTCACCACCTCACTATTCATTCCCACTGAGCCAGAGTGGCATCTGCACATGATTTTCTGGCATATCTGATCTGGTTCTTGAGTTGCTCAGCTTCTTGATGTAACTGATTGAGTTCACTCATTTTCCAGTGCTAAGGGTGTGCTTCACTGCCGCCGATGGGACACTCACAGATCGATTGGCTACAGCATCCAACATGGTCTCTATCCTGGCTTTGAGTGTAAATTCTCCTAATCTTGTTGACAAAAGTATGTTGGGTTAACTCTCCTCCTTTCTCTGTGTAATAGGCATGAGCTGCTCCTCCACATGTGACCTCTGACTGTCAGATTACTGCATTCAAGAAGACTGTAAACTCCCTTAAGCGGTTATGGCTGGCACTTTACAAATGGTAGGGCTATCTGCTTTCCAGGATACCAACAAGCCTCTTGCATCCAACTCCTGCAAGAACTCCTAAAACTGAGGGTGGACAAAGCAATGGGTCCTGATGGAATTCACCCCAGAATTCTAAAAGAATTAAGGGAGGAACTAGTGAAACCACTGGCTACTCTTTTTAATAAATCATGGGAGGATGGTGTGGTACCCGAGGACTGGAGGAAGGCGGATGTGATTCCCCTTCACAAAAGTGGGACCAAGACAGAGGCAGGAAACTACAGACCTGTCGGTCTGACCTCTGTGGTAGGGAAAGTGATGGAGTCACTTCTGAAGGAAAGAATAGTTGAGTACCTAGAGGCCAGTGGGGCACAGGACCCAAGGCAGCATGGGTTCACAGCGGGAAGGTCATGTCAGACTTAATCTAATAGATTTCTTTTGACTGGGGGACCAAAGTAGTAGACCAGGAGGGCTGTGACGTGGTCTACCTAGACTTTAGCAAGGCATTTGACATAGTCCCACACAAAGATTAATAGTCAAATTAACCAGCCTGGGAGTGGGACCCAGGGTGGTAGCCTGGTAAAACATTGGCTGCACAACAGGACACAGGAGGTAATTGTAAATGGAGTCCACTCTGAAGAAAGAGGGGTTACTAGTGGGGTACCGCAGGGTTCAGTATTGGTCCAGTCCTTTTAATGTCTTCATCAGTGACATTGCAGAGGGACTGAAGGAAAGTATGCCTTTTGCAGATGACACAAAGATCTGCAACAGGGTTGATACACAAGGAGGCGTGGAAAGGATGAAAAGGGACTTGGCAAGGTTGGAGGAATGGTCAGAAGTATGGCAGCTAGGATTCAATGCAAAGAAGTGCAAAATAATGCACCTGGGAAACAAGAACCAAGGGGAAGAATACACAATGGGTGGGGAGGTAGTAACAACAACAAAAAAGGAAAGGGACCTGGGGGTAATCATATCAGATGACCTTAAGGTTAGCAAGCAATGTGAGAAGGCAGTAGGGAGGGCTGGGGTATACTGGGATGTATGAGAGAGGCATCAGCAGCAGAAAACAGGAAGTTGTTATCCCTCTGTACAGACAGTTGGCGAGACCCCATCTGAGTACTGTGTCCAGTTCTGAGACCCCATCTCCACAATGACATAGACAGGATAGAGGTAGTCCAGAGGAGGGCAACTAAAATGGTGCAGGGTCTGCAAGAGAAGCCGTATGAGGAGAGACTAAAGGAGCTTAATATGTATACCCTTGAGGAAAGAAGGAGAGGGGACATGATAGAAACTTTTAAGTACCTCAGTGGAATCAACAAAGTCCAAGAGGGTAGCATCTTTCAGAAAAAGAGACTTGCAAGAACAAGGGTGCACAATTTAAAGATAGAAGGAGAGCAGTTCAGGGGCAATGTGAGTAAGTATTATTTCACAGAGAGGGTAGTGGATGCATGGAACAGCCTTCCTGAGGTGGTTGTGGGGTCTAAAACTGTGGGAGAATTCAAGAATGCATGGGACAGACATAAGGCAATTCTTTTGGGGGAAGTAGGAAGAAATAGGCTGTTGGTTAACTAGGATCTGCGGCCTATCCTGTAGGTAGGGAAATGGGCAGACTAGATGGGCCAAGCGGTCCTTATCTGCCATCAAAGTCTATGTTTCTATGTTTCTATGTTTCCTTGCTGTCTCCCTCTCCACCAGCTGTCTGCTCATTAATCGATGCCACCGACCCCAGCAGCTCCAGTGTGGCTCTCTCTCGACCCCCAACTCACCAGGATTCCTCCTGCTCCTCAAAATTCTGCTTTTCCCTGCTATCTAACTGCTGAAGTTTGCTCTGCACTCAGTATTTCAAGTCAGATATTCGCACTGGAACCCCCGGGATCGGAACTCGATTCCACGTTCCCACTCCGCACGCACTCTCCCGCAATGCCACCTCTCGCCGTCCGTCGAGTAAATGTGAAATCTGTATACCTTATCAATTTCATTTCTTGTAATGTGGTTCACTATGATCTTTGATGGTTTCAGCTCATACCCCTCTGGATTTTAGAAATAAGAATGTTTTTCTTTTTTAAGCTATTTACAGAGATTACAAAATTAGCAATCCTTTCAACCTCATCCTTATGCATAGGATACATTAATATGAATAATACATCATAATCTGTATTTGCATATAGACTAGTATATAATCGATGACATTCTGACAAATGATGGGAAAAAGTGCATAATCCCACTCTGTCACCCTTAATTCTGTCATTAAGTGTTAATAGGTTATTATCCCTGATAAATTCAATTAGTTTTTTCCTGTTTCATTAACTGCTTTATCAGAAGAGTTCCTTGTAGGAAGATCCTCCAAGTACATGTAGGATTGTAAATTTAATAAATTATCTAAATTTGCAATACGTGAATTGAAATCCCCAGCAATTCTGACCATGTCAATCTAATATTTAAGCAACAGTATGTCAATTTCATCAGTTAACTTAGTCTAGATATCATATGGCAAGATTGCGTAATATTTAAGCAGGATATAAACATTGGCTATAAAAAACAGACTATGTTCCCATTTAAGTATACTTCTGGCAAGCTCCTTAGTTGGTGAAATGTACTCAAAGACCTGGATACCACTCCCTATTTTAACCAAAATAGCCAATCCACCTTTGTATCTGCCAAAATGATAACTTTTTACAGCAAAAGTGCAACGTGATTCATAAGCATTGATGAGTAATTGTTCCATCATCCAAGTCTCTTGGAATAACAGAATATCAAACTTTTGTACAAAATTGATCCAATCAGAATCTACTGCTTTGCTTCCTAAACCTCCTAAATTCCAAGAAAGAAAGTTGGCATCCCTTTTCTCTTTGGCAGAGTCCAGGCTTAGAGATAAAATTGAGTTGGCAGTTGAAGATAATCACAAGCTATTATGATCTTTGCATTAGTGGGGATCCAAGGATTGGACTCAAAGTTTGTAAGAAAAATATTAACTCTCTCCAACTCCTGAGTACTTAAGAATAAGTATTTATATAGCTCTTTAGATTTTACTTTAATATCTATCTGGGACTCCTCTTCCCCACTATGTGCCCTTTTGACAGATTCTAAGTCACCAGGATCAATTTCAGTTTATAAAATAGTTTCCAGCAAAGTCCTGACAAGGGAAGCCAACCTGCTTTTGTTTGCCCCCTCAAACCTTTTGATTCCAAAACTAGGGCATACTCTGGCTCTATAATCTCAAAATTCCAATTTAACAGTACGAGAGTATCTCGAATGATATCAGCTGAAAAGCAAACACTTGAAAACTCACTATTATAGGTGAATTTCCATACCATAGCCCAAGTGAATGGAGATGATATTAAAATTCCAAGGGTGTTTAGCCTTTGCTGTTTTGCCCAAATTTGTTTCACCATTTCCATGTTAGTTAAAAGTATATATATATACTGGGTTGGAGGCAACTGAATTGCCCCGAAAGACATGTAAAATGGATTTAGCCACCATTGGCAAGTCCAGTTCAGCTCTATTTAAATATGATATAAGATCCTGTAATGTTTCTTGTGTTTCATAAACTTTAACAAATATATTTTCTAATTTGAATACCACTTCTTTTTATCATGTCATATTTTTTCTTCCCCTTTGCCTGCATCCCCCATCTGATTCACCCCCTCAGCCCTGTCCCCCAGAATTACTGGGACTTACCTTATGCCTGGCCCAAGAGCGGTGCCTGTGGGGAGTCGGTCGCCATCCTGCCACCGGTGATATTTCCTGTCCTATGTTTTCACCCAAGGGCCCCAGGAGTGGGTACGCATGCACGTGGAGGCATGCATTAGTCCCCCGGCCCCAGTAGCAGCCCTTTTCCTCCCACCCCATTGGCCTAGTGCCCTGGCTCCTCTCCAGCCTGTGCTGTACCCAGTCTCCACCAGGTGGCAGCCCTCAGCCAAGAGGAGCTGTCCCACCTCCCCAGAAAGGAGAGCTTGCCTGTCGGCAGCTCCATCCTGCTCTGCCCCCCCCCATTGTCAACCTCTGACAGCCCGGGCTCGTTCCCGAACCCGGGTCGCTGGTGTGACGTGAGGTAAGGTGTCCATCGCCTTAGCCCTCAGTGCCACCAGGCTGGCTAAATACCACTTCTTTACCTGTATCAATAGTCTTATTAATGGGTGTTTACTCAAATGGTAAAGGTGATTGTGTTAGTTGTATCCATGACACTCCAGAAATTACCTCATGGGTTCTCAACCCACCTGATAGGCTAGTGATGCTCATGTGACCCAGATCAAATTTCTGAGCACAGCCAGGTCCCAGGAGTCCCCCTTCTCCAGTTTTGATTCTTCCACAGCTGAAATGCAAATGCTCTAAACAAAGAAAACCTAACAGTTGTGACTCTCGTTGTTTATATAAAAAACGTAAGAAACCATTGAGAATGGACTCGTTACAATGTTATATTTATTTCCTATTTATTACAGTTCTAATTCGGTCTGTAAGGGCTCCGACTAAGATGTATGGAATATTAGATTACAATACTAACAATCCTTATTTTTGTATATATATCAGTTCGTTACCACCAAGGCCGTTCAGCGTGAATCTAATCCGTGGTCGCCCTGACAGGTGGGTCATGGAGTGTCATGGATACAACTAACACAATCACCTTTACCAGGTGAGTAAACATCCATTGTGTTGTGTTGTATCCATGACACTCCAGACATTACCTCATGGGTTACTTCTAATAAGCAGTGCAAAAAACAAACCATCAGGGCGGGCCAGGGCGATCAGACGGATATGTCCTTGGGGCACGCTGAATCTAAAACTCTTGTGGCAAAATCAGTTCTTTGCTTGTATAGGGACTCAAGTCTGTAATGCCTAGTGAATGTATGTACAGAAGTCCATGTCGCGGCCCTGCAAATGTCCTCCATTGATACGATAGCTCTTTCTGCCCAGGAGTTAACCATTGCTCTTGTTGAGTAGGCCTTTATTCCTTCTAGGGGAGTGAGACCATTCATTTTGTAGGCCTCCTGTATTGACCTTTTTATCCAGCTAGCGATGGTGGTCTTTGAAGCGGCCAATCCTTGTTTGTGGCCTTGGGCACAATAAAAGTCTCTCGGATCACGTGATGGCTCTCTTGTCCCTCACATATATAGCGCACTACTACCCACGTCTAGTGGGTGAAGAGTACCTGTCTCACTTGTCCTGCCTGAGTGTGAAATGTAGGCAACTCTAGTGCCTGTTCCTTGTGGAATGCGGACATTATCTTTGGTAGAAACACAGGCACAGTTTTCGTAAAAAACCCTTGTGCCGTGAATATAGTGTAGGGCTCCTTGCACGATAGGTCTCCTAGCTCACTAGTCCTGCGAGCAGAGTAGACCGCCACCATGAAGCAGGTTTTCAAACCTAACCAGTATAGAGATATACTGTGGTTGGGTTTGAATGGGTCCTTCCCTAGAGCATCAAGCACCATGGTTAAATCCCAAGGGGCTACTGGTGATCAAATGGATGGTCGAATATGTTGAGCCACTTTAAGGAATCTGATGGCATCAAGGCGCACACCTGGTGGGGAAAAAACAACTCTTCCCATAGCCACACCTATGGTCGATAGTTACATTCACAGGGAGGATGCGGATAATCCCTTATCTAGCCCATGCTGTAGGTACAGCAGGATTGCTGACATATCTACTCGCATCAGGTTGAGGTGTAATGACTTGCACCATTTGGTGAAAATGTTCCACTGTCTGTTATACGTCGCTGTGGTGGACTGCTTCCTGGATTGTAGCATTGTGGAGATGATCGACTCATGATATCCAGCTGTTAGCAGTCTCTGCCTCTCAGGAGCCAGGTCGACAGCTTCAGGGAGTGGGGGACTGGATGGAGTAATGGCCCCTGCTGTAACATGTCCCTCTGGTATTGGGGGGTCCAACTGTCCAGCGCCATGGATATCACGGCTGCGAACCATGGTCTCCTTGGCCAATAAGGTGTGATCTGGATGATCTGTAGCCGGGATTGCCTGAACTTCACTAGTACTTGTGGAATCAGGGGGATTGGGGGAAATATGTATGACCGGTCCTGATCCCAGGTTTGAGACAGGGCATCTGTTGCTATTGCTTGTTTCTCCTTGCATCAGGAGTAATAAGCTTTTACCTGAGTGTTTATCTTGGATGCCATGAGGTCCATAGGGATATGCGCCCACCTCTCTTGTACCATGGTGAAAAAGTCCAGGTGCAGCTGCCACTCTCTGGGATGTACCTGTTGTCTGCTTAACCAGTCCACTCTGACATTCAACTTCCCTGCCAGGTGAATGGCGTGGAGGTGAGACAGATTGGACTGTGCCCAGTTCAATACCTTGGCAGCCTCTCTGAGCATGGCTTTGCTGCGTGTGCTGCCTTGCTTTGCAATATAAGCTACCGTGACCTGATTGTTGGACTTTACCAGCACTGTCCGGCCCACGATATTGTTCCGGAATGCTCTCAGTGCATTGAACACTGCCCTCATCTCTAGAATGTTGATGGACAGTCGAGCCTCTGCTGATGTCCACTTGCCTTGTGCGGTGGACTGTTGCAGGCATGCTCCCCAACCGATGAGGCTGGCGTCGGTCTCCAACGTCACCTCATAAGACAGTTCTAAGGGGCACCCTCTCTGTAGGTTTGGATGGTGTGTTCACCATTTCAATAAGTCTCTCACCGTCCTTGGTAGCTGGATCCTCTGGTTGAGGTTGTCTTCCGATGTGGAACCCTGCTGTAGCACGCAGTACTGTAGTGGATGCATGTTCCATCTTGCCCATGGTACTAGGTCCAAGCAGGATACCATTATGCCAAGGACCTCTGCTGCTTGGCCCAATGTTGGCTTGGCAGAGGACCTTAAGCTCTTTACCATCGACATTATCGAGTTGATGCGCTGTGCTGATGGTCCTGCCAGCCCCTCGGCCATGTTTATTTCTGCACTCAGGTGTTCTATGAACTGTGCTGGGTGCAGTGAACTCTTCTCGCGATTGACTACCCAATCGTGTTGGGCCAGAGTCATCAGGACTAGGTCCATGTGTAACCCCTCACCCCTGCCTTTTTTAGCAAAATGACAGGTGGCATGCTGTTGAAGCTGACAGCAGTACCTGGTGGGGACTGGGTTCAGGGAGGATGAGGTTACTTGGCACAGGGGACCTAGGTTTGGCTACTCTGCACAGGGGCACCCAAGTAAATCCAAACACAGGAAGCAATAACTGTAATGTCCAGAACCAGGAATGGGATTCTCCAGTGTGGCTTTTATTGACATCCAAGCTGAACAAACAAAGCATAGAGGACCCCCACGGGGCTGCATTCCTGGTAATGCAGATTAGAGACAACAGAACACTTCATCACTATTTCCAGCCCTCAGGCTCTGAACCCACTAGGCACACAGCCCAAACTTGCACGCAGCTTTGGGTACACAGCCTGACTTGTACACTACTTGGGTTTTCCCCACTGGCCCGGCTCCCCCGCCGGCCACTTGATCCACGGTCCATTTTGGGAAATGGAACCAATTATCCTGTTGTGGCTCCCCAAACCACACTAGAGCCTTCGACTCCTAGAGGGAATTTTCCTTCCAATCCCACATCTGGGTACTTCCCTCATCACTGGCCAAGTGCCTGAGGCAAAGTAAAAATCCACAGAGAAAATCCGTAGAGGTGGACCTGGTCACTAAAGATGGGGATCTCCCACCTCCAGCTCCCACAGTCCATGCCCAGCCATTTTTCTGGAAACTAAACAATTCCTTTACTGAAAGCTTGCAAATGTAGATTCCTGGGTAGACGTATGTCACATCTCCTCTACATATCATTTTGATTTCCCAATAAGCACTGGACTTGAACCTACTTTTACTCTTTGGCTAAGCCTGTTACTCTAGGCGTCCCACTATTTCAGTAGTCCAGTCCCCACATGTCACACAAGTCCTAGGGTGAAAAAACATAGGCCCTTTCAGGAAGAGCAGACACTCACCCTCCGGTTGCAGGTGCCCCACAGGCGATTCACAAATCTTCTTGTTCTCTCAAAAACTCTGGAACAAATAGGCAGCTTCTCCATTAGTAGCAGAACCAGGGGGTTGTCCCTGGAATTTGCAGGAAGACCCTTTCCTGCCCCCATCCCCGGAGGGAGGGGGCACTGAGACCTGAATCAGCGGTCTCCACCATTTCAATTATCTTCTGTGTCTCTCTTTTGGTGAAGACACACACCCTTCTTACCTAAAAGTAGCCCTCTGTCAGGGCTGAGGCTCCAAGAGCCTACACTGAGCTGCTGTGCTGCTTCATCAGCAAGCTCCCAACGCCAACTGACCACTGAATCTGTTCAAACCTCCCAACATTCTATTCCAACTCCCTTGCTGCAGATTCCATTGTGGCTCATGCAGCTGCGATAGTTCTATTGGTGATGTCATCCCTCAGTCTCAGCTGAGCCTGAGAACAGAGTGAGACAGTGTGAAACCCATTTAACTGGAGTTTCACAAGCTGCCTTCCCTGCCTACCACTAGGTCTTACTGGGATTCTAGTAACCCAGGGTAACAAGGGAGTTACACGTGCTTATCTGAGACTGGGTGATGCCGTGTGCCCTGATCGTCCAATCGTCCAAGTAAGGGATAATGTCCATACCTTGTTCCCGTAGTCGGGCTGCTAAGACCACTGATACCTTCTTAAATGCCTGTGGTGCCGAAGTAAGGCCGAACAGGAGGGCCTGATACTGTAGGTGCTGACCCAGTATGTGAAATTGGAGGAAACTGTGACGTGCCCTGATTGGGATGTGAGTGTATGCATCCTTCAGGTCTACAGATGTGAGGTAATCCCCCACCCATACGTTTCTTAAGGTGAACCGGAGGGTCTCCATTTTGAACCTCGATGTGGATACGAACCTGTTCAGGAACTTTAAATCCAGGATGGGCCTGAGGTCTCTGTTTTTCTTTGGGACCATGAAGAATACGGAGTAGATACCTGCGCTGGCCTCATCTGCTGGAACAGGTCTGATGGCATTGTTCAGCAACAGGTCCCGAAGAACCTCCTGTACCTGGTGGGCAGTGGCCCGCTTTTTTGAAATGAGAGACAGTAGCACTCTGTCCCTGGATGGCATGCTTGAGAATTCGATCGCATAGCCTTGGGACATGATTTCTAGGACCCATCTGTCTAATGTTGTCCTTTGCCATTGTTGCTGGAAAGCCATCAGCCTCTGACCCACCAGTGGGTAGTTCCCTAGTGGGATTGTAGTTGGGGACAAGTCAGTGGAATAGTCAGTACTGCTTTGACTTTCCTCGTCTGCCTCTGCCCCCTCTGCATCCTACCTCATGATGCTGGATATGTACCTTGTGAGGGGCCTCTGAAACCATTGTTATGTTGCCGAGGCCTCTGCCCAGAAAGGAATTATTAGTGTAATTATGCCTTCTGTTGTGTGGGAACCTGTTGTTTCCCCAAAACCTGCGCTGTGCAGAGGGCAAATATATGGTTCTTTGTTTATCTTTTGTGAGGTCCTTGCCCTCTTCTTTTTGCTTTAGGAACTCCTTTAAGCCTTCTCCAAACACGTTGTTCCCATTTGAAGGGCAAATTCTGTAGCAGCATCTTTGATTCATTGTCTGCGTCCCATAATTTGAGCCATAGCACTCATCTGGCCCTGTTTGTCAATGCGGCAGATCTGGCTTCTAGTTTTAAAGTGTCCTCAGCCATGTCCCCCAGGTATTTTGCTGTGTCTAGGGTGCACTCTAACAGCTCTGCTTCCCTGGATTTGGGGTCTGCTTTCTCCAGCAGCTCTTCCAACCAGTGGATCTGTGCCCTTGCTGAATAAACTGCTGTGACTGCTGCCTTCGCAGTCATGGCTGAGAAATCGAACAGCTTCTTTAGCATCTCTTCTACTTTCTTGTCGGTAGGATCAATGAGTGAGATCGTGCCACAAGGCAGCACTGTTTTTTTTGCTAAGTGCTGCTATCTGAGGGTCTATAGATGGTGCCATACACCACAACTGAACCTTGTCCTCTTGTACCGGGTACATCCTATCTAGATTTCTCTTTTCAGACATGCGGCTTCCCACTCCTTCATGAAAATGTCATCTATAGCGGGACAGCTAGGGAATGTGTCCTTAATTTTTTGGTTCTGTTGGATCATTGGGTCGATCTTGGACTCAGGCTTTGGAGTGTCCACCTCAAACCTCATAGTTGATTTAATGGCCCTCATGAGGTCCGGAATCAAATCAAATGAAGTTTTGAAGTTAAGGAGGGGTTATCTGGTATGTTGTCCATATCTTCCTCCCCTGAGTCGACATCCTCACCGTCGTCCAGTACCCCACCCACCTCCTCCTCCCCTGGTGAAGGAGATGCAGGCTCTTCATCAGCCTGCGGTTGTGGAGGAGTGCTTGGACCTGGAGTTTGGCCAGGGGTGGGAGGGGATGGTGTTCTTGATTTTGTCCTTCAGCATGAAGTTCTGCTGACTCTCTATCATGGCCACTGTCACCTGTTGCGTCTGAATGAGTAGTGCCCCGGGTTCATCCATCCTGAAGCTGTAGGCCCTTGCCCGTCTAAGTCAGCGGTGGAGGGTTGGCCGCTGGTTTTCTCCTCTTCATGCAAATATGCTGGGCAGAGGGGACCCTGGGTGTGGGGCATCAATGCAGTACTGCAGCACACACACTTCTTAGCCTTCCCCATCTGAAAGAGATGACAGAAGGCATTTGTTATACATATATATATATCTATATTGCTATAGCTCATGGAATACTCCTATCATGTTTCTCCTATGGTGTAGCTACCTATGCCTCCGCCTGTAAATCTAGCTTCCAAAAATGGGATGTTACTTATAACAACATCTGTCACTAGGCTTCCTCCTTGCCTAGGCTGAAACACCACTGTCTCCTCTACTCTGACCTTGGATGGCTCCCCCCTTCAGCAGCCAGGTCTCGTGCTTATGGAGCTCTCATAGATAACGTTATCAGAAACCTAATTCCCAAACCTCTAGCTGAACTATTTATTAACCATTCTTCCAGCTATGGTCTTCATTCAGCAAACAATGCCCCTGTTCACATTCCCAGATACAGAACGTCCAAAGGTGCTAGTGCTTTTGCCTGCTGGGCCCCCTATTTCTGGAACTCCCTCCCTCTAAACACTCGACTAGCATCAACTCACGCCTCTTTTAAGAAACTGCTTAGACTTCATCTTGTTTACTCCTCCTGCTGCACCTGCTTCAAACCACCCTAGCCCACTTATCCTCTCCCTGTACTTCTTACCATTTCTTATCCTTGGCCTCCACCGATGATTAGTTTCTCTTCTTCCAACCTCTAGTTTTATTACTTTTCTCACTACCTTTGCATTTAAATCTATCTATATGTCCCTATCATTTCCTGTCCTACCCTGCCCCATCTCTCTAATTCTCACTTCCCCCCTTTACTTTACACCGCTACATCATCCTATATCTTACCCCTAAAAATGTCTCTGCCTCCTAGGCATAACCTCGCCTAGTTATCTATGATATTTTAGCACTTAAAACCAAACCAATATTGTATTTTGTAGAATGTTATGCTAACTCTCTTTACCTCAATTTTGTTTCATCTCTTGTAATATTATTCCACTGTTGTCTGTAATGTTATTTCACCAGCCTGTTCTGTAGCTTCTTACCTTGACTAGTTGTGATCCTATATATTGTAACCTATTATTGTAAATGTTCTGTTTTGTACCCTCCTGGGTTGTGCCTGAAAATAGCCATTGTTATGGCTAGTGCACCTACCCGGTTACCAAAAACGAAATAAAAATAATGAGTTATATATACATACCTGTATATATATATATATATATATATATATATATATATATATATATATATATTTAGTATATATGATTATTGTATTTTTTTTTTTAGTCAAGCGCCTAAGATTATATACAGCAAGGCGAGAGAGGTGCTGATTGGTCCGATTTCAATCTGAGGATTTGCTTGTAATTTAGCAAAAGAAACTGCCAGGAGCAAGAACAAGTCTAATCCCTTCAGTTGGTTCTAGTATTTCATGAAAAGGAGCTGTATTATCAGAGTGGCATCAAAGAGGGCAAACATGCACGTTTGATATGAACAGGAGGCTGCTTACTTTCAGTCTCTAGCAGCAGTGCTCAAAATGGCCGCTCCTGAGACAAAATGGCATCTCTTCACTTTCCTGGGTAGAGAAGGAACCCTCTCCCAAGATGGCAGCAGTAGTGGGAAAGAATAGCTCTCTAAAATGGCACCCCATGTACATTGCCTCAGTGTAACCACGTGGTGTTGAGTGAGGAACGCTGCCAACTGGAGCCCTTGTAGATTTCAGGCCTTTCCGAGCTCCCCTAGCAGATTCGTCCAGTCTTCTGACCCATTTGCCATGATGTTACAGTGTATACTCCAAGAAAACCAGCGAGGAGAAATGAGTTGTCCCAGTGTACCAGCCGCTTATATAGAGGCTGCAGTACGGGACCGCTCCTGCATTGGGCTAATCTTATATGTGCAGGGATCCTGTTCCCAAGAACAGCCGCTTAGGCAGGGGCTGCTATTAGGGGTGGAGAAAAAACTTCAGGTCCTCTTGGCGCAGGGTTGCTCCTGCATTTGGTCAGATTTATGGGACAGTAAGGAATTGTGTTCCGGAGTAGCTGCTTGAGCTTTTGAAATCCGCAGGGCCTGCAATTACCAAATAGTCAGGAATCAGGGAAAATGGCAGTGCGTGGCCTCCGCTTGTGAGGGGGTGCTAGAGATCCATTCAGTGGGCCGCACATGAGCAGAAGAGAGTCAGGCTGTTAGCAGATGCCACGCCTGGATGGCCCCGCTTGGGAGGGGAGCCGCCAGCAGCCAGACAAAAGGCAGCGTGTGGAATTCCTCTAAAAACTTGGAGGCCCCGCTTGAGAGGGAGGCCACCAGTCGCAGAGTGAGCACTTGCAGTGCGGATTTTTATTTATTTTTTATTCTAAGGGGAAGCCTGCAAACTGTCTAGCGATCTAGAAGTCATAAAATTTTTTTAAAACCGAGCGAATAACATGCCTAGAACAGTTCAGCATCCATCCACAAACCTTCTTCTAACTCACAAATTTTGCCAATTACTAAATACAACTTTCAGGTGTTACAAAAAAACAGCAGGTGGCAGGAGGCTTCCAATACAAACTTCCAGTCTCTTAGCAAATAAAATGCAGACTTAGAACATAAACGCTTAAACTTTGAATACGAATACATTAATTGGCAGTCTTTAGCTTGATAATTTGATATGCTTCACTAGAGGAAACCAAGATAGCACAGAACAATAGGATTGTAGCTAAGTTGTAAGGCAGAAATTTATTCATTTAAAATAATCTCACTCGCTGCTACGGGCACTCTATAAACCAGGCAGCCTAACAGGTTTCACAATTAAGCCAATTATGCAAACTGCTGAGGGAGTCATTGATCCTATCAAGAAATTAGCTGGCTTACCTTGGATAATTAGTTAACAGGGACTCCTGGAGTGCTTGTAGCCTCTTCAGGTGCAAGGCTGAAACTGGAGAAGGGGGACTCCTGGGACCTGGCTGAGCTCTGAAATTTGATCTGGATCACATGTGCATCACTAGCCTATCAGGTGGGTTGAGAACCCATGAGGTAATGTCTGGAATGTCATGGATACAACATAACACAATTAGATGTACAAATGAACTCTCCTTGCATGGAATATTTTTCCTGGTATTTTTCACCACTTCCTCAGCTGGAGGATCCTTAGGGGCCTGAGCCACTTCCCGAGGGAAAAGCATGATATTGGCAATAGAATTGCCTCCAGGCTTAACAGAAATCCTAATATTATTAACTTTATTTACTCCTTGGGACTTTGGAGATGGCAAAGCTATGGGGAAATGCCTGCCAGCACTTGTGTTTGCTATAGAATTTGAGAGTCTCTTATCAGGCTCTATCAATGAATTGCCGGCAGGCTGCCCTTTGTTTTTTCTCATTCTTTTCCTCTTGCTTTTTTTTTTTGGTTTTTAAGTTGTAGCTCTTTCTACTTATTACTTTTTATTTTGTTATTATTCTTTTCCGGGGTAGGGGGAATATCCAAAGTTGAAAATGAAAGATTTCTGGTGCTCCTCTTTGGGTTATTCTTAATACCATTAAGCTTTTCTGTAAGCTCATTGAATTTTTGAGCAAACAGTGCTGGCAAATTTCTTATAAACTGTTTTAGTTCATTATAAGCCTCCAAAAGAATGATGTTTGCCATTATTGGATAGGCTAAGGCTTTAATAGTGTAATTTGACAAAGTATCAGGGCATTGGACCAAAAAAGCAGGATCTAATTAAATTTTATTAACTTCAGCATCAAGTCTCTTGAAAACTTTTTTTTTCAGTTAGTACTTTTTATTGTAGTTTTGACATATTACAGACAACATCCACAGACAAGACGCTATAAGTATCAATAGCAGAGAAGAGTACAAATCAATATTATAGCTATATACTTCCAGCATGCACTTATAAGATCTAAAAGGCATTATAGGCTAATAGCCGGGGTCTTGAAAACTTTTTCAGGAGATCCTGTCAAGATGGAAGAAGCATCTGTTTGGGAAATGTTGAATGATTTATCGTTAGTTAAATTTAGGGCTAAACAAGTCTATTCTGGTTGGAAAAAGTGAAATACCTTCCCCTTGGTCCAAATTTCCCACTGTCACCTCCGAGGGTGTTTCGTCTACCCCTGTAACCAGACCAAGAGTTGGAAGCTGCTGTTTGTAGCTCAAATTATTAGGAACCTTGTTTTTAATCAAAGTAAAATAATTCGTAATTTTCCCCTGACGCAGTTTCCCTTCTGTGGAGGGGGGGGTTCAACTGCGTTAGTGGAGAGACTAGAACCCTGCCTAGAATTAATGTTAACAAGAAAATTTGATTCCCTGACATTCTGGGTTCCTAGAGAATCTTCCATATTTAAGTGATCGTTTCTAGCAGGGTCCTCAATATCTCTCTCTCTTCGTCAGGCAGATTCAGTGGGGAGATGAAATCTGCTGATCCATCTGCAGCATTCAAATTTCCCCTGAAATCAAAACTGACTTCCTCCTTAATATATTTGGACAGTGGTACTGTTCTAGTCAATTCAGTTGGAGTAGATGCTGGTACTGGTGATATTTGTAATTCTTGTGAATGTATACAACCATTCTTCCTTATCTTTTTCTTGGCTTGCAGTATCTTTTTTTGATCCATACATATCTCTTTCCCACTTCTTGTGAACACTGTGCAATAGTGCAACAGTGCAATTTAGAAGCGCTTTGGAAAAAAGCCAATAAATCATTGAATCCCGAACTATCTGCAAGTTTCAAAAGAATAAGGAATAAAGTTACTTCAGAAGTTAGAAATTTAAAAGCATATTATTACAAACAAAAAAATCAAAGAAACATCAGACCCCAAAAAATACTGGTCTCTGATAAAAAAAAAAAAAACCTTGTAAAGCCAATTAGAAATCATCCAGAAGTCAGGATTAAAGAAAAAGGAGTGTTACAACAAGCAGATGTTTCTGCGGACTTATTAAACAATTATTTTGTTAACTTACCTGATCTTAAAATCACAAACGTAAATGTAATAAATAAAGTACATCAAGAAGATAAACCAGAGAACAATATACCAAAGTTTAGATTTAGGAAGATAATTACTGATGAAGTTTTCAAGATCATTGATAGATTAGAGATAAATAAGGCTAGTGGTATAGACAGTATAGAGAATAAATTATTAAAGGAGTCAGCCTTGGGAAGTTCTCCTATACTCAGAGACATTATTAACTGGAGTCTGACCTTTCCTCAGAGCTGGAAGCTGGTGAAGGTCATCCCAATCGCTAAAGGAGGTGACCACACAGATCCCTCTAATTATCACCCCATAGCCTTGTTATCAACAATCTCCAAAATATTGGAAAGAATTGTGCACTGACAACTAATTGATTATCCTGAAAAGTATGAGAAGCTGACAAAATTTCAGACTGGCTTTAGGAGGGGCAGGTCCACAGCCACCACACTCACTGACTTTTTAGACATGGTTGCTACCCCCCTTGGGTGGCGAGGTCTGTGGACGTGGTGTATGTGGACCTGTCAAAAGCATTTGATCTGGTTGATCATAAGATTTTATTGAGCAGACTTAAAGAAATAAGTGTGGCAGATGAACCCTGTCAGTGGTTTAGCTCATATTTAGTTGGAAGAACACGGGTGGTCACCGTAAATCGTTATCAATCTAAAATACTACCCATAACATGAGTAGTGCCCAAGGGATCAATTCTGGGGCCCCTTTTGTTCATCATTTATATAAACAGTCTACCAGAGTATATGGAGCATGCCTGCATTAGTCTATATGCAGATGATATGGTCTTGGTGGCAGAAGGTAGCTGTCCCAACGAGGTTGAGAACAAACTGCAGATTGATTTTTTTAGTAATGCAGGAGTGTTTCACTTATCTGGGGCTGGTTATCAATAATAAAAAGACTCAAGTCATGTATTTTAGCTCGAAGCAGTCAAAACAAAATAAAGTATGTCCTAAGTTGGAGGTAAAGACAAAAGAAGGGAATACTTTAATTCAAACTACGGCTTATAAATACCTAGGGGTCTATTTTGATAAACACTTAACTTCTGATCATCATATTAAGGAGCTGATAAAGAAAATAAATGCTCGCATTGGGGTGGTGAGGCAGAATTCTGATAGCACAACTAAGAACGTGCGTTCAATAATAGCCAACCAGTTGATCCTGCCAGTCATAGATTATGGGAGCCATATTTATTGGCAGCTGCCATGGCTCATGGGATAAGCCACTGGCAGCAAGGAAAGCAAGCAGTGTGTTTGGGACTGGGTTTGATTCCTGGTCTTAGACACAAGGAATTTTAGTGTTGTCTATGCGGCACAATCAATTAGGGCATTGGATTCTTAACTGAAAGGTTGGTGGTTCAAGGCCACCTAAGAACATTTTGGGTTCATTATTAGGGATCAGTCCTCTTCAATGTCTTTATAAGTGACATTGCAGAGGGACTGGAAGGAAAAGTATGTCTCTTTGCAGATGACACAATGATCTGCAACAGAGTTGATGCACAAGGTGGAGTGGAAAGGATAAGAAGGGACTTGGCAAGGTTAGAGGAATGGTCAAATGTATGGCAGCTTAGATTCAATGCTAAGAAGTGCAAGGTAATGCACCTGGGAAACAAAAACCCAGGGGCAGAGTACACAATGGGGGGTGAGATACTAACAACAACAAAAATGGAAAGGGACCTGGGGTAGTCATATCAGATGACCTAAAGGTGGGCAAGCAATGTGAAGGGCAGCAAGGAGGGTGGGGATACTGGGATGCCTAGGGAGAGGCATCACCAGTAGAAAACAGGAAGTTATTATCCTCTGTACAGACAGCTAGTGAGACCCCATCTGGAGTACTGCGTGCAGTTCTGAGACCCAATCTCCGCAGAGACATTGACAGGATGGAAGCTGTCCAGAGGAGGGTAATAAAATGGTGCAGGGTCTGCACCAGAAGACATATGAAGAGAGACTTAAGGAGCTTAATATGTATATCCTCGAGGAAAGGAGGGAGAGGGGACATGATAGAAACTTTCAAGTACCTCAAGGAATCAACAAAGTCCAAGAGGGTCAGCTCTTTCAAAAAGAGGTGCAAGAACAAGGGGCACAATTTGAAAGATAGAAGGGGCGCTCAGAGGTAATTTACAAAGGCTTTCACAGAGAGGGTAGTGGATGTATGGAACGGCCTTCCAGAGGAGGTTGTGGAGTCACAAACAGTGGTGGAATTCAAGCATGCATGGGACAGTCATAAGGCAATTCTAGGGGGTGGGGGTAGGAAGAAGTAGGCTGCTGGTTAACTAGGATCTGCAGCTTATCCATCACGTAGGGAAATGGGCAGACTGGGTGGGCCAAGCGGACCTTATCTGCCATCAAATTCTATGTTTCTTTGTTTCTATGCTCATAAACAACAACTGATGAAACTAGATCAAACCTATACTGGACTGGCAAGATTTGTATTAAAATGTAAGTACAGCACTCACCATTGTGCAGTGTACAATGCATTAGGTTGGAGTTCGCTTGACCTGAGGAAAAAAACGGTATATGGATTAACCATGTATGGGGAATACTTAAAAAGAACATATTACAAGACCTAACAGAGCAGTTACAAAAGCCAAATCATGGTCTGAATTTGAGGAAAAAGGAGGCCAGGGACCTAGTGCAGCCTAAAATAACTAATAACTTTAGCAAAATGACATTTGAATATAAAGTTGCTAAAAGTTGGAATGCACACCCCCAACACCTTAGGAACCAGGAAATGTCATGAACCACCTTTAAAACTGCAGAGCAACAGGAACTCAATTTTCACTGTGAGTCAATAGGTGAAGTGCAATAGGTAAATAAATAGGATCTGAAACAACCAATATTGTTCACAGTGATTAAATTGTATGTATGTATGTACACATCCCTCCCTCTAACATGTACTGGTCTTATGTATTTCTTTTTAGTCTGTGGTGTATATATACAGTATTGTCTTTAGTAACTAATTAACAAGTATACTTTGTGATAAAGGTATGCATAGCCCTGATGGTGTTATACTGTAGAAATAAAATGCTACTACTACTAAAAATAAAATAAGAGTAGCAATACCAGAAGGCCTCGCCCCCCCCCCCCGAGAGGGAGGAGTAGAATGAGGCGAAGTTACCAAGACAAAAGTGGAAGGGGGAGAGATGGGAAGAGGAGAGCAGGATACAAGGTAAATAGTTCCAGGCAATGATGGCAGAGGGGGAGGTAGATATTGCCACCATCTCAGAGACCTGGGACACCCAATACTGTGAATAGGATCTCACACTCCCGGGATACAAGGTGTTCCATAGAGGCTGGGAGGAGGGAAGGGGAAAGAGTGGCTATTTATGTCAGAGAGGGGGGATACTGTGTACCAGGGAGGAAGGGGGATGAGGGGAGACCAGAAGCCATATGGGTATTGCTCCAAAGCCCTAAAGGTAAGAAGCTCGGGATGGGGGTGGTGTACAGGCCACCCTCACAGAACGAGAAGGTGGATAGGGAGCTGAGGAAGCAAATCAGGAAGGTCAGTGGCAAAGGGAATACAGTTATAGTGGGAGATTTCAACCTACCTGTGGTTGACTGGCAGACAGTAACTACAGTACACGCCAGGGAACAGGTGCTGCTGGAGGCTATCCAAGACAGTTACCTAGTGCAAGGGGTGATGGATCCTACTAGGGAGGGGAACATACTGGACTTGGTGCTAACAAATAGAGATGAAGTCCAGGATGTGATAGTACAGGACCCTGTAGTAGGACACGACCACTGCTCAGTGTGGTTCTCCTTGACACAGGGAAGAAGTCTGCTAAGACCAGGACAAGAGTGTTGGATTTCAGGGAGGCAGATTTTGCCAGAATGGGCAGCATCCTAGAGAGGTATCTAACTGAAATTAACCCAGGAATGGATACTGAACAGAAGTGGGCAATCATTAGGAAGGGACTGAATGAGGCCACAAACACATGTGCCAAATCTCAGAGTAAGCAGTCCAGATCAAAAAAACCTAGTTGGCTCAGCAAGGAGGTGGGGGGGGAAGGTGAGGGAAAAAAGATTGGCGTTCATTAAGTTCAAAAAATCTGGGTGTGAGGAGGATAGAGAAGTGTTCTTAAAGGCATCTATGGAGGTGACCAGGTCAGTCAGGGCAGCCAAGGCAGCAAAGGAGCCGAAGTTGTCTCAGGGGATCAGAGAAGGGGGAAAAGGGGTTCTTTAAATATATAAGGGAGAAGAGGAGTTGTAGGGATGACATTGTTAGAATCAAGAGAGAAGGAAGATGGGCAGAACAAGTGGAAGATCAGGCAGAGGCACTCAATGAGTATTTCTGCTCGATGTTCACAAAAGAAAGGGATGACCCAATACCGCAGGGAAAAGGGGGCAAGGATGGAGGGGGGGGGCAGAGATAACAGATGAGGTCATCCAAGAGCATAGAGTTCCGAAGGGCCTTGATGGCTTGCGGGTGGACAAGGTACCAGGACCGGACGGTGTACACACAAGGGTCCTGAAGGAACTGGCAGAGTTGTTGGCAGGCCCTCTGATGGACCTGTTCAACACCTCCTTGGAGATGGGGAATGTACCCAGGGACTGAAGGATGGCTAACATGGCATCCTTTCACTAGAGTGGACTCAAGGACGAACCGAGTAACTACAGACCAGTGAGCTTGACTTCCGTAGTGAGGAAGTTGATGGAGACTATTCTAAAGGGGGTCTATGTGATAACGGCGAATGCCTAAAGGCGATCACCGTTATCGCTCAGTCAGAGTGCTGAACACTTTTTGGCACTCCACAACCCACAGTGCAGCACAATGGCACCAGGACATATTTTTACTGCTTTCAGGGAGCCTCATCTCCGGACCCCCTACTTAAGGGATTCTCAACCCAGGAGGGTGCATTTGGGGGTGAAAGCAGTAAAAATAAAAGTTCGAGCTGGGCACAATAAAAATCGCACCAGCGCCCGGACCCGAATCCGTACATCAGTCACCCCAGCCACTAGCCAATCCCCACGCCATGACGCACCACCAGCAGCCACAGCCATTCTCACAGCCTCCACCCCCTCCCAGTCCACGCCGCCATGCCGCGCCCACCCCCACGCCACAGCACGATAGTGACATCCTGTCACCTAGTTCACCCACCCCTAATCCAGTCGCCCTACCTTTCTGTCACCATGAGTGGATTGCACCGGGAAGGTGTTGCCATAATGGACAGCGCCCTTCCACATGCGCCCACTTCACGGGTTACCTTCTGAAGGAGAGGTTGACAACCTTTCTCGATAGCAATGGCCTGCAGGATGAGAGACAGCGTGGGTTTGTCATGGGAAGATCTTGCCAAATTAATCTGATCAACTTCTTTGACTGGGTCACTAGGGTGGTTGACAAAGGCCATGCTGTGGATGTCCTGTATCTGGACTTCAGCAAGGTTTCTAACTCTGTGCTAACAGAAGGTTAATGAGCAAGCTAAGGGACATGGGGCCGGGGGAAAAACTGGTGGGGTGGGTTGAGAGCTGGCTGCAGGGCAGATAACAGAGGATAATTGTAAGGGGGGGAGACATCCAAGCCATGGCCAGTAATGAGTGGGGTACTGCAGGGTTCAGTGCTTGGCCCTGTTTTGTTCAATGGCTTCATTGGAGACATTGCAGAGAGGTCAAGAATAAGCTCTGCCTGTTCGTGGACGACACTAAGATTTATGCAAAAGTGGACGATGAGGAAGAGAGGCAGGCACTCAGAGAGGATCTAGCTAAACTTGAACACTGGTCTAGGGAGTGGCAGTTGGGGTTTAATGCTAAGAAGTGCAAGGTCGTGCACCTTGGAGCCAGAAATCCCAAGAACAGCTACTGGCTGGGGGAGTGCAGGTAATGGCTTCAGAGGAGGAAATGGACCGGGGGTAATAGTCACAGGGGACATGAAGGTATCTGCACAGTGTAGGAGGGTAGCAGTAACGGCAAATAGGATGCAGGGGTGCATTGCCAGAGGGATCATCTCTCGAAAGGGAGAGATCATCCTGCCATTGTATAGATCACTGATGAGGCCACACTTGGAATACTGTATACAGTACTGGTGCACATACCTCAAAAAGGATGTGAGATTACTGGAGGGGGTGCAGCGTAGGGCTACAACAATGATCATGAGACTAGGGGAGTTGCCATACGAGGAAAGGTTGAAGGAGCTCAACATGTACTCACTGGAAGACAGAAGAGTAAGAGGGGACATGATAGAAAGGCATAAACAAAGCCAGGGTGGGAGGATTGTTCTGCTTAGAAGGGGGAAGGGTCACTAGGGGGCACAGTCTGAAGTTGGAGGGGGGAAGGTTTAGGAGGGAGATGAGGAGGCACTAGTTCACAGAGAGTGGTGGCAGGTTGGAACGCACTGCCAGAGAAGTTAATTGCTCAAAGGACAGTGGATAGCTTTAAGTGGGGTTGCGACAGAGTCAAGGGCAGGGTTAGTACAGACAAAAACACAAAGGGGGGAAGGACCAGGAAAGAGGAGGAAGGGAGGGGTTTGGGTGGTAGTGGGGCAGCTGTAGTGACATGAAACTAAGAGCTGCACAATCAGGCAGACTTGATAGACCTGTGGGCCTTTTCCTGCCGGCAATTTCGTATGTTCGTATGTTCATAATATACAAAAAAGAAGTACCAAAAATCAAGCTTCACAGTACACCATTACAAGTATAATACAAAACTGCCACAGATATAAAACACAGCTGTTGCATAAAAAACTAAAACTCACCAGTCATTCTGTGTCCTACCAAAAGGCCGAAAAATACTATCAAATATTAGGATAACATTTTGTCAAAAAAAATATTTTAAAGACTGAAAAATCACTATATCCCAATAATGTATTGCCTTATGAAGGAGAATCTTAGGAAAAGAACAGAAACAATCTTATAATCTATATCTATACAGTCTATTATTATGTCTTTAAGAAAAAACAGAAAACAAGTAAGCTCCCAATATTCAGCTTTTGTTCTATAGGAGCTGTATAGGGTCAATAGGCTTCCTGCCAGCTTATAGTTTGGATTCCAAAATCAGGGATGATGACTGCCAGAGTTTCAAGCTTCCCAGAAATAGCCAAAGGGTATTGCAGATGAGTTTTGTATCCAAATTATCCAAGCTGCAGAAATTATAAAACCAGAGCGTTCCTAGCTTGAGGGTCATGACCAGATCTTCCATCACAGAAATCCTATAAATCATTGTGTAACCACCCCTACAAATTGGGGTTCCCAAAAAACTTGCCTAAATGCTCACTGCCAGGCTGGTGTTCTGTGTTTAGCAGTTTAAATGGTGTTGCTAAAGAGTGCCTGTGTAGCCTCCAACTCTATGTACTGTCGCTTTAAGAGCTGCCTAGTTTGCAGTAATATCAATCTGGAGGGGGGGGGCTGAGTGTTTTCATGCTTGAGTCCCTCTCGGGCTGCTGGAAAATAGCTCCGTTTCTGCCATTGCTAATTGTGCAGAGGGAGCTCTGTTGAAGGATGTAACTATTTGCTGAAAATAATTCAGAGTGATAATGATAATGTAGTTTGTTCTAACCTGCCTTCTTTGCAGCAAGGACTGTTCAAATTATCTCCACCATTTTGGTCCTGAACTGCCGAATTGGGCCAATCAGTACCCGGGGACTCTAAAATGGAGCCTGTCTGAAAGGACTGTGTGGAATACAGGGTTGGGAATTGTAGTTTTAGGCTGTTGGCCCCTTTTTGTAACTGAAGGGGGAGCTGTTGCTTGACTGACAGTCGAATCAGCCAACCGAACCTTTTGGATCTGAAGGAAATCCTTGGGCTGCCTGCTGTTTAGGCAGAGAGGAACAGCTCGAGATAGTCTAGTGAGCATCTGCAGAGTTTCGAGCAGGAGAACTGTAGGAAGGCCTGAGTCAAGGCCTGCAAGTCTGCCTGTTGCCCGGAGAGGGAGGAGAGAATTTCTCTCGGACTAAATCCGAGGTGGTGAGACCGTGTTAAGCCACTGAAGAGTATCCAGGCTCAACCTGCTAAAGACCGAAGATTCTGCTGCATGCAATCGGTCCATTAGAAACTCCAGCTACTTCTGAGCTCCTGGCTTGAGCCAAGACTGTGCGATCATGACTAGGGAGCGTTTTGCCTGGTACAGCAAGATTTCCTTGCATATAAATGTGCTGTTTGATGATAGTGGGTCATGCTGTGTTTCCCCACTGTGCGAACTGTGTTCTGCTTGTTGAAACCTGTAGCCCGCTCAAACGGACTGAATCCGCGGTTAGCTCCATGCAGCTGGGCCTTGCCTCGAGGGCCCTGCCATACTACCCTGCTGCACAGAGAAGAGCCATCGACGAGAGACCTGCCTGGAAATCAGCCCCCTGCTCCCCGCTTGAACAGGAATGACGCCTCGGTGAATAGTGTGGGCCCTGCTTCTCCTGGCACTCCAAAGAGTTCACCTGTTGTCTCAATTCTCGTCCATCCTGTGTCCAGTCCTGGGTATCATGAGTTACCACCAGGGTAGCTCCCTGCAACTACAGTTTAATTTAAGTGTGTCATCTGATTGCTTTGTTTCTTTTCCTTCACGAACTGAGCCATTTGGCTCCGGATTACAAATAGTGTGTTGTGCAAGTTGTTTTTTCCATCACAGGGCCCCGACCAGCTGCAACGCCGGCCTACCCCGGGCAACGGTCCTGGCTAGACCACCTTTCTTCCACCTGGGTACCCAGAGAGTGTAACTGTGTTAGGGACTCTAACTGCATGCACAGCGGTGTGATTGATAGAGCAATTAAGCCAATTAACCTGATTACCCCACTTTCTAGTTCAAATCCCCTGAATAAATCAGATTTACTTGTTTCTGCATTCAACCAGACTGTGGTTCCAGTTTGTGCTCAAAGTATTGTACTGTTGCCATTTGCTCTGCCTAACCTTGTTTTACAGGGGGTCCCCAGGGTTGAACCACAGAAACCAGCCTTGGTGGTAAGTGCAAACTGTGTGGGTACTTGCAAAGCATATCAGGGGTATTGTGAAAGTAATTATTGTGTACTGTTTTGGCCACTAGCAGGGAAAGAGGGGGGTTACAGTGTCCCGGAGGGCTGTGCCCAGGCTAGATTGACCACTATTATCTCTGACCTCTGGGTGGAGGCACCCGTTTCAGAACTCAGGCCCCTTAACCTGCTACTAGCCAAGCAGGCAGGGGTAGTAGCCCTTGGGATAGCACTACCTAGGGGTTACAGTTGGAAAAATAGATGTACTCCACAGTACTTGACAAAACAGGCAGCAGGGGCTGTAAGTGCTCTAGGGACTTTGGCTCTGAGTCTTCCAAATCAAAAGGCGCCTCTAGGCATCTAAGCGTCTGCGAATAAATGCCAGATAAATGCCAGTAAAACTGCAATGCCAAATCTTTAAACCTTAAAGTTTTTAGACTTTCGGAATCTCAGGTCTTGCTAATACATTGAAATAATTCAGCCTGGTTTCAAGTAACATCAAATAGTATCAGCAATATAAATGCAGCGTTCTGGCAGGTTTCTGTAATAGATGAGAAAAAAAGAAATCCAAACAGCTACTGGAGCACATCTGAGAATTCACCATTACAGCTGACAGCAGAATCTTACATTCTGGTGCCCTTCACTGTATATGGTTTTAAACATAAAACAAAAACAATACTCTGGCCAGGTGGTGCTGAGGGCTGAGGCGCTGGACACCTTACCTCGCGTTACACCGGCGACCCATGTTTGGGAACGAGCACGGGCCACCGGGGGTTGGCAGGGGAGGAGAAGGATTGAGCATCTGAGGGACTGCTCTCCTTCTCCAGGGAGGGGGGATGCCAGTGATTGGTCCTAGACTGGCCCCAAGCGGAGGCTGGGAGGGCAGCGCACCAATACTGTAAAGCTAGGGGTGGAGACGGCAGACACCTGGAGGGAGCGCATGCAGACACGTGAACGTGCCCCCCATCAGCATCATTGCATGCCTTCTCCATGGAGATCCAATTGTAAACCAGGAAAATGATCCTCAGTCACAGTACAGTGAATGGCTATCCACCGCAGGCCCTGACCCCGAATGGCGCTTCCCGGATGCTGGATCCTGTTCAAAGGTGAGTTGAGTTGGGAGCTTCTCATGATCCTGCCACAGAGGGGAAGCTGTGGGGAAGATGTGGATTCTGCTTGATGTCGCAGTACGGGGCTGGGTGGGTAGCTGCAGAGGTATAGCCGACTGGGACCGAGGAGAGAAAAAGGAGTAACGTAAAAAAAAAAAAACAATGCTGCTTTTTTCTTCCCAAGAAATCTTCAATTTAATTTTTTATTATTAAAAAAAAAAAATAGAAACCTGCCTTCTTCCTGCTTTTTAAAATCCACCCAGGTGAGGGATAAGTTTCTGTTTGTTTGTTTGTTTGTTTGTTTGTTTGTTTGTTTGTTTGTTTTAAATAGAAATTGTTGGCAGATAAGCACCTCCAGGCCCACCAGGTCTGCCCAAGTGTTCTATCTCCATGTTACCCAAGGACCCTAGGTAATCCAGGTAATTCCCTCCCCCCCCCTCTCCAGAATTCCCTTGTACCTATCCTAAGCAACCTCAAATCCTGTCACTGTTTTGGCCCCCACCACTTCCTCAGGGAGTGCATTCCACCCATCCACTACCCTTTACGGAAGTAGTGTTTCCTAATGTTTCCCTTGAATCTTCCCCCTTCTAGCTTCATGTCATGATCCCTTGTCCTTGAGAGCCTCTTATTCTGGAATATACTGCTATCCGGGACCTTGTTCATATCCTTTTGGTACTTAAAGGTCTCTATAATGTCTCCTCTTTCCCTCCTTTGCTCCAGGGTATACATGTTGAGGTCTTTCAGTCTCTTCTCATTTGTCAAATGGCTGAGTCCTCGCACCATCTTCATTGCCTTCCTCTGGACCATCTCCACTCTATCCACGTCCCTCCTGAGGTATGATCTTCAGAACTGGACACCGTATTCAAAGTGTGGCCTCACCAGCTGTTTGTACAAGGGCATCACCACCTCCCTCCTTCTGCTCATAATACCCCTGCCTGTGCATCCCAGCATTCTACTGGCCCTCACCACTGCTCTCTCACATTGCTTAGCCACCTTGAGATCATTAGATATGATTATATCAACCTCTTCTGCTCTATCACTTCCAGTATCTGACAACCCATCCTGTACTCTGCTTTTAGAGTTCTACTCCCTAAGTGCATAACTTTGCACTTTTCTGCATTAAAGCTCAATTGCCACACTTTTGACCACTCCTCTAGTTTGTGCAAATCCTTTCTCATTTTTTCTACCCTGTCAGCAGTGTCTACTCGTTGCAGAGCTTTGTATCATCCACGAATATACAGACCTTCCCCTCAAGCCCTTCTGCAACGTCCCCTATGAAAATATTGAACAGGATCGGACCCAGTACCACCCCTTCTGGTACCTCGCTAGTCACCCTTCCCTCCCCTGATGGAAGTCCATTAATGATCACCATTTGCCTTCTTCCCTCCAGCCAATTTTCACCCATCTCTCCACCTCTGGTCCCACTCCCAGGGCTCTCATTTTGTGCAGAAGCCTTCTGTGTGGCACAGTGCCAAATGCTTTACTTAAGTCTAGGTACACCATATCCACTGCCCTGCCCTGATATATCACTCTGGTCATCCAGTCAAAGAAGTCAATTAAGTTTGTTTGACATGACGTCCCTTCCATGAAACCATGTTGTCTATGATCCTTCAGGTCATTTGAATCAAGGTACTTGCTAATTCTTCTTTCAGTAATTTCTCCATCAGCTTACCCACCACTGATGCTGACTGGCCTATAGTTACTTGCCTTTTCTGTGCTTCCTCCCTTATGGAGGGAGATTACATCTGCTCCCTTTCAGCCATCTTGAACCACCCCATCTCTAACCACGAATTGAAGAGGCCAGTTAATGGTTCCACTAGCTCCTCCCTCAGCTCCCTTAGTATTCTGAGGTGAATCCTGCCAGGTCCCATGGCTTTGTCAACCTTTAGCCCTGCTAGTTCCTTTAGGACCCCCTCCACTTTGAATAGGCTGGTGTCCACCCCTTCTCCAGTTTCCCCTCTCCCCAATCTGCACTCATTCTCCCTCCCCCTCCACTGTGAACACAGATCAAAAATAGGTATTCAGGATATCTGCCTTCTCCTGATCCCCCTCCACCATTTTCCCATCCTTATCCCTCAGCTGAACTATCCCACCATCTGTCTTCTCCTTTCGCTCACATACTGGTAAAATGTTTTATCCCCTCTCTTAACTGATTGGGCTACATTCTCTTCAGTCCTCGCCTTTGCTCTCCTGATCTCAGGTCCTGACTCCTTTTGCCTTTCCTGGTATGCTTCTCTATCTTCCTCCCTCTGCATCTGTTTGTATCTGCTGAATGCTGCTCTCTTTGCCTTGACATTTATTGCAACCTCCCTACTGAACCAGAGAGGTTTCCTCTTTTACCTGTTTCTACTGACCTGTCTGACACAGAGATTTGTCACATATACCATAGCCCCCTTTATTTTTTCCCTTTTTTCTTCCACCCCCTCCGGATCTCCCACCCCTACAATAGTTTTCTTGAGGCGGTCTCCCATACTGTTAAAGTCCACTCTCCTGAAATCTAGGACTTTTACCTTAGAGTGTTTCTTTTCTATTGCTGTCCTTAGCATGAACCATGCTGTATTATGGTCACTTGTGCCTAGGCTTTTCCCCACTGAAACCCCTCCTACTCTGTCTCCATTTGTGAAAATCAGGTCCAGTACTGCCCCTTCCCTAGTAGGTTCCCTGACTAGCTGTCTCAAGAATGCCCCATGTAGGGAGTCAATGATATCTCTGCTCCTGGCAGAGGCCACTGCTGGGGTACTCCACTCCACATCTGGTTGGTTGAAATCCCCCAACAGCAGCAACTCCTCTTTGTTTGCCACCCTCTGTATTTCCTCCATCATAGCTCTGTCCACCCCCTTCTTGTGACAGTGGCCTATATATCGCCCCTTTCCCCATCTCTAAGGTGACCCATAGAGCCTCTGTCCCCCCACTTGCCCAATGCCTCAGTAGCCTTTATGTCATCCTTCACATAAAGTGCTACTCCACCCCCCCCTTTCTGCTTTCTCTGTCCTTTCTGAAAAGAGCATATCCCAGTATGGACATGACCCAACCCTGTTCCCCATAGCACCACGTCTTCATAATAGTCACGACGTCACGATGATGAAACAGCAGAAGATTTTGTATTTGGGAAGAGTCTTGGTTCAGTGTGTATGTGTGCTTGGATACAGCACAGATGCAACTGAACGTGTTTATGAGAATTCCTAAAACAAAATAAGAGCCAAAAAGAAAGCCTTCTATAAATACAAGGAAAAGCAGGGGGAAGCAGAACAGAAAAATAAGGAGGCAAAGAAGACCATCAGGAAGGCTAAAGCAGACATGGAGCTGCATATCACAGATTGGGTCAAAAATGGAGAAAAACAGTTTTTTAGATATATCAGTGAAAAGGTGAATAAAGGGGCATTGCACAGCTAGTTGAGAAGGGTAAGATAATACAGGAGGCTGAACAAAAGGCTGCCATCCTGAATAACTACCTTTGCTCAGTATTCACTAAGGAGGGCTGTAGGTCCATGCCAGAAAGTGTCATCAAAGCGGCCACTAAAGGAGTCCCAGAAACCAGGCAGCCAATAGATACTTGTGAGAGGGTCCTGAATGGGCTGGTAGCCCTTAAGACAGATAAAGCTGCAGGACCCAGATGACTTGCATCCTAGGATACTTGGGGATTTTGCAAACAGAACTGGCTGAACCACTGGCTAGGCTGCTTAACAGCTCACTTAGGTCTGTGGAAGTTCCAAGGGACTGGAGAATGACAGACCTTGTACTGTTTCATAAGGGGGGGGGTGATAGGGAGAAATCAGGGAACTACAGGCCTGTCAGTCTGATCTTCATCATGGGGAAGCTGATGGAATTACTAATCAAAGAGGACCTCATGGACTACCTAGAGAGCAATAGACTCCAGGACAGTAAATAATGATTTCATAGTGGGAAGGTCTTGTCAGACTAACCTGATTTTTTTTCTTTGACTGGGTAACCAAGGAAGTAGACAAGGGCCACACTGTGGATCTGCTATACTATGCAAGGCTTTTGATTCAGTCCTGCACAAAAGGTTGGTCAAAAAGATGGAAGATCTGGGTGCAGCTAAAACCACAGTGAACTAGGTGGGTAGTTGGCTAGAAGGGAGTCAGCAGAGGGTGGTGGTCAATGGGGTTAAATCAGAGGAAAGGGAGGTCAGGCAACAAAGATGACTTGAGAGTGGAGGATTGGTCCCCGGTCTAAGGAGGAAAAAATGTAGGTGTCCAACAATTATTCCAGCTGGAATTAATGATGAGGATGATATCAGGGTATCCACAGATAAGGAAAATCCTGTTAATACTGATAATCAGTCTCAATTTGAGACTGGAAACTCTGGATTGACAAATAACATTAATAAGGAACATGGAAGAGGAAGAGTCCAAGTCCTTGAATTGAGGAACAGATACTCAGTTTTTGGACACAGATATACAGTTAGGGGAAACATATAATTCTGATAGACAGAATAAGCAGCCATTATAAGGGATGAAGGATCCTAAATGATCTGGTATTCAGGAAAACAAAAAGAATTGCTCACAGGCTTCTAGCAGAGAAAGAAATGGTGCATTGTCAAGTACCTCAAAATATACAGAAATAAAAGGCATCTCAGGGTGCTCGGGCCCCACCTCGTCCCCGCCTGGGGGGGAATCCAAGGCTACATGGGGGGACCGCCGCGGGGCTCCAGGCACGGAAGGAACCGAGGCAGATGCCAGGTGCTCCCGAAGAAGCGGAGTGTAGGGAGTAGGGAGCGGCAGTAAAAATAGCAAGTACAAAAAAAAAAAGGCATCTCAATTATCAAATTTACAGACAGGGTAAAGGAAGAAAGAAAACCACCACAGTAAGCTGTTTATCATGAGCAACAATAGATAACATAAAAAATAACATTGAAGGGTTGTTAAAAAGTTCAAATACTCCGATTACAGTCTTACATGTGGGGAAAAATGGCATTGGCAGGAGGAGGGGAGTTGGACATACAGAGGGACTTTAAAGTGGTGGGGAGGATACTAAAGGGAAAAAGTTGTGAACTAATTATCTCCGAGATATTTCCCATTCCCAGAGCAAGGAAGAAGAAAACTCAAGACGTAAGGGGAAAAATGGCTGGCCAAAGAGGTGGTACAATAGAAAGGGCTTCACTTTTTTAAGTAACTGGAACAGGTTCTGCAATAACCCAGGGTTATTCAGACATGATGGCTTGCACCTGAACAGGGATGGAACCTGGGTCCTTGGAGACAGAATAAATAAATGCATCCAAAGATGTTTAAACTAAGAGTTATGGGGAATGGGGATGGTGTATTACATAGTACCAAAAGTATATCTGCAGACAGTAAGACAGATAGACAAAAAGATGAGGGAGGTTGGAGGGTATTGCTCATAAATGCCACAAGCCTGGTTAAAAAAGGGACAAGTTGGAATACATTTTGTCTAAGGAAAAGATACATATTTGTGCCATAACAGAGACCTGGTGGCAGGAGGAGGAGGATAGGTGGGAGAGGAATGGTAAAGATTTTACTCTGTTCAGCTTAGAATAAAAGGACAAAAAGGGTGGAGGAGTGGCAGCATACTGTAAGTGTCCAATAATATAAAAGCTGAACAAGTTAGAATGAATAACAATGGCATAGAGCAGGTTTGGGTTAAATTATTTCCCAATTTTGGGAAAAGAATTCTGCTAGGTCGTATATATAGGCCCCCCTTGCAGAATAAGGAGTTAGACCCACTAATGTTGGAGGACTTGGAAAATCTGGACACTAAGGATGCACTTATATTGTTGGAGTATTTTAATATGCCTGGTATTACTTGGGACAAATTGCAGGGTAGGACCACCATGGAAAAAGGAGTTATAAATATTATTAGCAAGCTAAACCTGGACCAATATGTGACTTCGGGAACCAGAGGTGAACATACTGTATTTTAGATCTGGTTTTAAGTAACCTAGAAAACCAAATTAAGAACTGTAGAATGAGGAACCCACTGGGAGGAAGTGATCACAATGTGGTACTTCTTGAAATACAGAAAATCAACTACAGAATAATAGAAACTGCAACAACTAATTGCTTCAACAGGGCACATCTCAGTGGGCTGAGAAAGGCATTCAAAGAATGGGACTGGGAAGTTGACTTCGAGTATGAAAATCACACTGAGATGTGGGATATACTTATGACTAAATTAAGTGATCTTATTAATAGATTTGTTCCTGAGATAACAAAATATAATACTTTTGGTAAAGTCCCACGATGGTTCAACAGGAACATTAAATCAAAGATCTGGAGAAAAAAAGGCGAATAATAGGGCTAAAATGTGCAACACACAATCTGCATGGGATGCATATAGGAAATCAGTCAAGGATTGTTAGAGTTATGTAAGAAAAGCAAAAAGGTACAATGAACTTGAGCTCACAGCAAAGACAAAGGATAACTGTAAATCATTCTATAATTATAGTAACCATAAAAGAAGTGGGGCTTCTCAGGTGAGGCCATTTGAGGAGGTCAAAGGGAACTCAGTAACTGAGGATAAACAAATGGGTGAGATGCTAAATATGTACCTTGGTACAGTTTTTGGTAAAAAAGATGCAAACTCAATCATCAATCAGAAGATTGAGGAAACTCTATGGAAACTCCTATAATGATTAAGGAGGATAACATCAAACCGAGATTAAAACAGCTAAATCCAAATAAGACACTTGGTCCAGATGGTATGCACCCAAGGATATTAAGATAAATGACAGAAGTACTGACAGAGCCTGTTACTAAACTTTTTCAGTCCTCTGTAGGTAAAGGGGAAGCAGTACAAGATTGGAGAAAAGCTGTAGTCATTCCACTATATAAAAAAGACAGGAAAACCGAATGGAAGACATATAGGCCAGTGAGCCTATCCTCGGTGTTATGCAAGGTCCTAGAAAACATTATTAAAGAAGAAGCAGAAAAGTATATTAATCTCAGTAATCTGACTGACAGTGTGCAGCGTGGCTTTACCAAGGGAAGATCTTGTCAGACAAATTTGCTGTCATCTTTTGATAAAGTGAGCAAAGCCTTGGATCAGGGGAGTCCTGCGGATGTCATTTTTCTTGATTATAGTAAGCCAACTAAAAACATTTTTAAACATTGTCTGGGTACGTTAATAACATCAGGGTATAACTTGTCCTATTATAACCTTTGATTCGTATAAGAGCACCAATGGGCAAATTGGACCCCTTGCTCCTTCACTAACTCTTAGTATGACTCTTAGTATTTGATAAAGTCCTACGTAGGGAATTAGTGGAGTGCTTAATACATCTGGAATTAATTACAAGAGTAATTACATGGATTAACTCATGGCTAAAGGACAGAGAGCAGCAGGTGGTACTACATGGGGTGGCATCTAATAGTCAGTTCTAGGCCCTCCCCTTTCAACAATGCAATGTAATGAGAAGGTGTGGTTGTCAAAGTTTGCAAATGACACTAAGATGGGTTCAGTGGTTACCAGTAATGAGGAAAAAGAAAATCTTCAACATGAACTGACTAGGATCAAACAGTGAGGGCAAGAACACAAGTTAAAATTTAATGTGGAGAAATTCTCAGTGATGCATTTTGATGTCAACATTGGTAGGGCATCATATGCATTGGGGGACAAGTTTTGAAGACAGTGACAGCGGGGAGGGATCTGGAAATTATGTTAACAAGTGATCTGAATTTTAAAACACTGTGAGCAGATCACAAGAAAATCTTATGGAACTTTGAGCAGTATAAGAAAACACATCAATAGTAGGGATAACAAGGTAATCATGCTACTGTGTTGTTCACTGGTTAGGCCACACCTGGACTACTGTGCTCAGTTTTGGGCTCCCTGTGCAAAAACAGAGATCAAATCACTAGAGTGAGTACAAAGTAAAGCAACTAAAATGATCACTGGTCTGCAGCACCTGGAGTATGAGGACAGGTTAAGTAACTTAGGCTTGAGTAACCACCTAGTCCCCTAGGATTACTAGAATCCCCTCAGTAACAGTGCTAAGCAGGGAAAGGCAGCTGGTGATTAACCTGCTCACTCTTCTGTTTACTTGGCCTCAGCTGAGACTGAAGTGATGAGTTCATTTGGAACTCTCGCAGCAGCATAACCCTTGTGCCAGCTGTTGAGGTGGGAGATAGAATGTTGAGATGGCAGTCAATTGCAGCCACTGGTAGTGCCAGTTTGGAGTGGGTAGAGTTGGAGTGTGGGCATGAAAGCTGTTCTGCCAGTGGGCTCGGAGCTGAGCGCCCTGATTTCTCACACTACAGTAGCTCTGGTATTCCCCAGCTCGCCAAGTGAAGTGGTGGAGACCTTTTCTACAGCAGGATTTCCTGATTTTCATCCCTGAGGGGTGAAAAGGACTGCTAGTGGGTGGATCCAAGGGGCAATCCCCTGTTTGGTCCAGGATGATTTGAAGCTGCTTGAAATGTCTTACAGTGAGTGAATTCTGACTTTTGCTACAGAAAGCAAGTACCTGTGCTGTTGTGTTCCACGCCTAGAGGGAAGGTACAACTTATTTTCCTGTAAGTACAGACATGCAAGACTGTCTTTGAAGTAAAGTTCACTGAGGTGTGTGACTCCAGAGGTATGACTATACCACACTGTTAGGGACTTTTTAGCTTTACACTACTGAGGTGGTGAATTTGAATTCTGAATGCCAAGTTTCATTCAAAAGTAATTCAAAAAGTGTTTCAAATGTTTAAGTTGTAACTCTGAAAGAATGGCAGAGTATGGATTTGGGAGCAAAGGGTAGGCAGAACCCCATCTGGAGCAACCAGTTCAGGACTAACAGGTTCCGTAAGGGTGCCTGGTTACTTCAGACAAATGGCCAAATATCTGAAGAGGATTTTTAACCCCTGTAGTGGGTTATAGTTTTCTTCTCTGGTTATGGAAGAATGGTGCTAGTCTTAGCCAAATGTGTTCTCTGTTGTGGCCAATATGCCACTGAAAGCAATGTCCTACAGTACAACATGTGGGAATACAAGTCAAAATTATTCTATGTCAACAGATGGTGGTGGTGGGTCTGGAGCTCTCACACCCAAGGGTAGTGACGAGCGGTGTTCCACAGGGCTCGGTGCTGGGACCAGTGTTGTTTGGGATATTCATTACAGACATATCACTGGACATCAAGACCAAGATCAGCCTGTTTGCTGATGATACCAAGGTAGGAGCGGTGGTGGATGTCCTAGGGAGATGGCAGGGGTTGCAGGATGATCTGGCAAAGCTTGAAACCTGGTCAGACACCTGGCAACTGGGGTTTAATGCTAAAAAGTGCATGGTGCTGCATTTTGGGATGAAGAACCCAAAGAGGAGTTACCAGCTGGGGGGAGTGCAGCTAGCCCAGACAGAGGAGTAGAAGGATCGGGGGTGCTCATTACAGGGTCAATGAACAACTCGGCACAATGTAGGAAGGCAGCTGCAAAGGCCAACAAAATGCTGGGTTGTATTGCAAGGGGTATATCCTCAAGGAGGGAGGAGGAGGTGATTCTGCCACTGTATAGGTCATTAGTTAGACCGCACCTGGAGTACTGCATGCAGTACTGGTGCCCGTATCTGAAGAGGGACATTAAGTTACTGGAGGGGGTGCAGCGCAGGGCGACAAAGATGATCAAGGGGCTGGGGGACTTATCATATGAGAGGAGGCTGAGGGAGTTGAACATGTACTTGCTGGAGGAGAGGAGGGACAGAGGGGACATGATTGAAACCTTTAAGTACATGAAAGGAATAAACAAACAGGTACAGAGGGGCTATTCAAAGTAAGGGAGGGAAGGGACACCAGTGGCTATGATATGAGACTGGAGGGAGGAAGGTGCAGGAGGGAGATGAGGAGACACTTTTTTACAGAGAGAGTGGTGGCTGGGTGGAATGCGTTACCTGCAGAAGTGGTATCCAGTAGAACAGTGGACTGCTTCAAAAGGGAATGGGACAGGACAAGGGGGAGGGTCAATGAAGGGGAAGGGTGGAAGGGAAGGGCAGCTGCAGAATAAGGGGTGCTAGCTGCATATTCAAGCAGACTTGATAGACCTCTAGGCCTTTATCTGCTGGCAAATTTCGTATGTTCGTATGTCCTACGACATGTGGGAATACCAAGTGCAAGTGTCCTATGTCCTACTACGGTGGGAATACTAAGAGTTTCTGTCAGCTAGAGTTTGATTATTTTGGTGTTCTGCAAGTCCAAGTGCCAAGATGTATAAACCTTGGGGGTCCACCCTTGCTTTAAGGAACATCTTTTGAATAAAGTCCCACTCTAGAACCCCAACTATAGTCTGAACAGTTACATTATTGCTTCCTGTGTGGATTTACTGGGTACTACTACAGAGGATAGGTCTAGCATATGCCTAGCAAAAAATCTCTCCCCAGGACCTGGTTTGTAAATACCAAATACTTATGTTTTTGTACACCTCCACCCCTTGATCTCTAGATGAATGAGCCTGGTATACATTCCCCAAAGCTAGGGGTGGTACCATTTCCAAATGTTTGAGTCTGTGCCCAGTATGGGTGCCAGGGGTGTTAACTGAGTAAAGTAGCAGGGGATGGTTACACTTATATGCACTAGAATACTGTAGGTTGAAAAGGGACCTCTGCTTGTTTTTTTGAGCCTTTAATAATCCTGACTTAAAGAGTGGTATCAGCCTGAAAACTGGCTTCTTCTACAGTACAACAGGAGGTCACATTCGCTCCAGCTCAAGGGTAACCAAAGCCACACCAAGAAAAGAACAATGTGTTTTTCTGAAAGGGTGGTGTCGCGGTATGGAATAGTCTACCATTGGAAATAGTGAGCAGTAGGACAATGGATTAATTTAAAACTAAACTTGATGATTACTGCAGTAAGAATAAAGTTCCGGGATACAATTTTTTTTTGTAAACTTTATTTTAATTATTAGTAAGCATACATATGCCAGCATATCATAATGAGACACATCTCCACCACACAAGGAGAGAGCACTAATCATAAAGACATCATTCTACTTCTTTGGTCTCATTTAAACAGCACTGTACTTATGTGTACATATATTGCTTAGGTTAATATAACTTACTTATTTGTACATTTTTTTGTTGTTGTTGTTTGTTTGCTTATGGCATGCCAATGGCCTGGTCAGATGTATTTAGAGCTTCTAGCCAGTCCCATTCCCCAGCCCCCGTCCTCTAGATCCCATTGTTCAAATGAGCCATAATACCCTGGGTGTTTACAAGAGACCCAATTAGGGTTCCATCTCTTGTCCACTGCAACCTTAAAAAGTAGGAAACCAGCCAGCCCAGTTGCTCTGAGGGTTGAGGCACTGGATGCCACACCTCACACCACGCCGGCGACCCGGGTTCGGGAACGGACTCAGGATGCCAGGTTCTGGCAGAGGAGAGGAAGGACTGAGCGTCCCATGACTGCTGTTCTTTTTCTGGGGTGGGTAAGGGGTATGTGGCGTGCTGCAGTGGTGCGTAGTGGAGGCTGGGTGCACTGTCAGTGGCATGCATTCTAAGGGGTAGGGAGCGCAGTGGACATCTGCATGTAGGTGCATCAGACGTCATTGCATGTCTGGCTCCCTGGGGCAGTAATGGCAGAAAATTGCGGGGTGACCATGGTGGCTCATGGCCGAGCCCCGAGCCCCCGGACACAAGAGGCATGGCCACCTGGTTCCTGGTCACGAGCCCCGGGGGGGGTCCCATTAATTTCAATGGGCCTGTGGGAGTCAGGCACATACAGCGTACGCCAGACCTCGTCCGGGGGCTCGGGTGCTGGTGGCCAGCGGTCATTGTGGCCCACCCCACAATGGAGGAGCTAAAAGTGTTACATGATAAAAAAAAAGTAGGAAACCAAAGGGATTGAAGTGCATCTTCTAGGGACCCCAACATTTTTAATACCTGTCCTGTTGATTTCTAACACTGTATTGTGTATGTTCAGTTTTCATACAATGCAATAACATCTTCACCCATAAAGCCACAGACGAAGCGGTTTCCAGCCACCAGAGTTAAGCCAATACCTACTTTCCCACGACTATTCCCAAGCACCAGAGGGGGTGGAGTGCTGCCAATCCCCAGGTATCCCTAAAAGCACATCTGTCACTTGGGTTGGCTTTTTAGCTTTTAGCACTCTAAGCAACAAGTCTACAGTATAATAGCCTGCCAGAGCATGGCGACCCTCGGACAGGTCCACAGCATATAAAAATGTTCCTTTCTCTATTTTACATTTAGGGCATTTGTCTGATTTATCTGGGTCTATTTTATTAGCCAATGCTGGGGTAAAATAAGTTCTGTGTAGCACATTATAGTGGATCACCCACAGTCTATTACTGACTGAGCAAGCCATCCCCTTTCTTAGAGCCCTTGTCCAATAAGATATAATTGTTAAGTCTAGTCAAGCACTTTAAGGACAAATTGTCTAAATTTGCTCTTAAAAACCTATGAAACTTATGAGCGAGGTTCCACAGGGATCTGTCCTGGGCCCGGTCCTCTTCAACGTGTTCATTAGTGACATTGCTGAGGGAATCCAGGGCAGACTGTGTCTCTTTGCAGATGACACAAAACTATGTGAGAGGGTGGATAGTGATGAGGGAATCAGGGATATGCACAGGGACCTATAAAACCTAGAGGGGTGGTCAAAAGTCTGGCAGTTAAAATGCAATGCCAAAAAGTGCAAGGTAATGCACCTATGGAAAAGGAACCCTAAGACAGAGTACTGGATGGGTGCGGTGAGACTTAGCACTACAGAAGAGGAATGGGATCTATGAGTTATCATCAGTAACGCCCTTAAACAAATGAGCCAGCGCAACAAGGCCTATAGCAAGGCTAACAGGATGCTGGGATGTGCTGGGAGGGGTATTGATTGCAGAAGGAAAGAGGTAATACCTCCCCTCCACAGATCCTGGTGAGGCCTCACCTGGAGTTCTGCATTTAGTTCTGGAGCCCTCACCTCAGAAAGGACAGGGTTCAGTTGGAAACAGTGCAGCGCAGAGTAACAAAAATGATTCAAAGTCAGCGGTGCAGATCCTATGAGGAGCACCTCAAGGCACTAAACATGCACTGACTGGAAACCAGAAGGAAGAGGGGAGCTGTGACAGAGACTTTCAAGTTCCTTAAAGGAATTAACAAGGTAAACTGCAGGGAATTGTTTACCCTGAATACCAACTCAAGGTCATGTGGTCACGAGTGGAAATTAACAGAAAGGAGGTTCAGGAGGGATGTGATGAACTACTTCTTTATGGAAAGAGTGGTGGAACCTTGGAACAGTCTGTCAGCCGAGGTGGTGGATGCAAACACAATCAGGGGACCAAGCAGGTATGAGATAGAATGAAGGGAATAGTGGTCACCTGGGGTGACAAGACCAGGAAGGGTTAGTACCCTGGAGGAACAATAGATTTCAGGGAAGGTTCCAAGGATTTTATGGAATATGGGCAGACTGGATGGGCCTCTGGTCTTTTTCTGCTCTCATGGTCTATGTTTCTATGTAACGACTCCTCATCTTTTTTTTAAAGGAATACCATGAAAAGGATAGATCAATACCCAGGCAGAGCATCAGGGATGTGAGATATCGGGGACTCCATGACAGAAAACAAGGAGGAAGATGAGAAGGGGTAAAAGTCTGAAATCAAGGCAGCAACAACAGGGCAACAGGCAGCAGAGCGTCAGGAACCATCAAAGGTAATCAATCTTTCTGATTATGAGCTCATGGATGTTGAGGAAAGAGTATTTAATGAAGGACTGATCTTTGTGCCCACCCAACCCATTAATAAATTCCAGACTGCAGTTGATCTTCGCAAGGCCTGCCAAAATTTAAGTCTGAGATCACATTATAAAAGGAAAGAAATGGGGTATACAAACCTTCCATCAGACATTCCAGGTGGAGAAACACCAGACATCAGCAATGGAAAGATACTATACCACCATTCTGAAGGAAGTCTAATTTTAATCTTGCACCATGTGCAGCTGTTAGCACATTTTAAGCATCCTGTGAACATCACCTCATGGACCTCTTTGAAAACCTTCCCACATTCAACTATCAGAACTTCACAAAGGAGGAAAGAGAAGCTCTGGAGAGACTCCGTCAAGACAAAATGGTAACCACTCAGCTGGAAGACGAGGGTGGTAGTGTGTGGTTCTCCAGAACACTGTGGAATAAATCAATGAGATCAACCATTGGCTTTCAAATAGGGTTTATGAGAAGCTGAGTTCTGATTCCTCTAATGATCTTAAGTGGATTATAGAAGAAATCATAATTCTGGCATTCCATGATTCTAATATTGACAAGCAGACAGGAGATTTTTTTATAACTCCCCACCCTATCAGACCGACACTGTATACCCTATCAGAAGTTCACAGGACACTACACCACCCCTCGGCAGACTCACTGTTAGTGGGAGAGGGTCTGTCACAGAACAGAATGAATTCAATGCATGGTTGAAGGAATGGTGAGGGGGGAGGGATTTGGTTTCACTGTGGACTGGAGCCCCACCTTGGGGGGATATGAGCCTGTTTAAGAGATGGCCTGCATCCATCCAGGGAGGGGACCAGGATCCTTAGTGAACAGTTTAAATGCTTTATCAGCAAGAATTTAAACTAGCCAATGGGGGAAGTGGAGAGTGGAAGGGAGGTAGAATATGCCCCCACCCAACCCCCATGATCACAAAAATCATCAATGGGAGTCCAAAAGGAGGAGAAACAGCAAAATAAACACAAAACTATGAAGTCATGGGGCTGAAAGAAACAAATACTCTTAGAAATTATAGTGGGCAAAGTAAGGATGAGCAGAAGAGAATAATGCGGGAGGAAGAAATACAACCAGGAGAGCCATGTGTACAAATGCTCATAGTCTGAGCAACAAGATTGGTGACCTATGATCTACCATGGTGGAAGCAGGCCTGGACATAGTGGTCATCACGGAGACCCAGTGCAATGGCAACCAAGAGTGAGAAGTGATTGTACCAGGTTACACTCTGTTCAGGAGGGTCAGGGTAGGCAGAAAAGGTGGGGGTGGAGTGGCTCTTTATATGAGAGACAACATAAAGACCCTGGAAATCCAGGGAAAAACAGGGAAGGGAGAAGATACTGTGGGTCACATTAGAAGGAAGGAAGGAAGGAAGGGGGCAGCTATCTGCATGGGGGTGGTCTACAGACCTTCAAAGCAGGGGGAAGAGGTAGATAGGGATATAATGCTAGCAATCCAAAGGATGGCACAGAGGGGGGAGGTGTTGCTGGTAGGAGGCAACAACCTACCAAACGTGGATTGGAACCTCCCAATAGCAGCAACAGCAGGAACATCTCAGATGCCCTACAGGAGGCATTCCTGAAACAACTAGTTATGGAACCTGCTCAGGAGAGGGAACTACTGGACCTAGTGCTTACAAAGTACAAAACTGTAATAAGTACGCACTCAGAGAATGATAGCTGCTGTCATTCTCTGAGCACGTACTGATTACAGTATGTGCTACTAGGGGAGATCAGTTGGTGGCTGGCTACGGTGGTGCGGGTGGGTTTGGCAGTCGCCGACTGGGAATGGGTTATGGGGGAAGTGGGGTGGTCTTGCACTGTTGGGTGGGGGGCTACTAGACTACCAGGGATTTACGGTATGGGTACTATACCTACTGTATAGTATAAGGCTGACTAAAAGGTGCGGTTGGGATTCGAGTGGGGGTATCCTTGGGACACTTACAGGGGGGTCCTCTAGCCCCACGGGGCATTTACAGTAGGTGGGAGGTGTCCTCTAGCTCTGTGGGGCATCTACAGTAGGTATTGGGGGTGTCTGGTAGCCCTGTGGGGGGGGTCCTCTAGGCCTGTAGGGCTGTCTAGTGGGGTGGAGATGGGGCTGGGGGTGGCACATATTGGTGGACTGGGGTCATCGGCACACAACCCCAGTGGACTCAAGTTACATCAGCTATTTGCTGGTGTAACTTTTCATTGACTGATGTCCACTGAGGGTCTTCTACAATAGCGACATTGGGGACTTTGTTGCTGCCCTTCCAGAATAGGGTGCAACAGCTGCCGTAAACCCCTGTAGTGCCATGTCATAGGAGGTTTAGGGTGTAACTGGTGGCATAATTCCACTTTGGTGCAAGCAGCCAGTGACAAGTCACAGGCTGCTATAAACAGGGTAGAGGCGGTGCAGAGGAGGGCCACCAAAATGGAGAGGGGCCTGCATCAAAAACCCTATGAGGAAAGGCTGAACGAGTTAAATATCTACTCCCTGGAGGACAGGAGGGAAAGAGGGGATATGATTGAAACATTCAAATACCTCACAGGGAAAAACAGGACACAGGAGGGTATCATCTTCCAATGAAAAAGATGTTCAAGGATGAGGGGGACACAATATGAAGAGGTAATGTGAGGAAGAATGCCTTCACAGAGAGGGTAGTGGACAAATGGAACACTCTACCAGCAGAGGTGGTGGAGGCAGAAACAGTTACAGGATTCAAGAATGCATGGGATAGACACAAAGGGATCTTGAAGGATAACAGGAGGGGAGGAGGGGGGAGGACCATAGGCTAATTAGCGCCTGCAGCATCCCTATAGGCAGGGAAACAGGGCAGACAGGATGGGCCTGGAGGCCCTTATCTGCTGTCAACTTCTGTTTCTATGTTTCTATCTACAACCCCACACATAATCTCTTTTCCAACAAATTGGCCTTTTGGAAATATTATATTGATGATGTGTTGGTCATGTGGCAGGAGTACTTAAAAGAAACTGCAACAAACAGTGGAATACCCTCACTCCATAGATCAGCACCTGCAGTTCACTTTCACTGCATACCTCAACGAAATCAATTTTCTGGATTTGCATATCATGAGGGATACTGAGGGAAATGTGGAGATAGATATTTATCATAAAGGCACCAATGGAAGCCCACTCGTGTTGGCATCGAGTTGCCACCCCACCAAATAGTCAGCAACATTAGCAAGGGGCAGTGTTTGTGACTACGTCATAACTGTAGCACTGAAGCTGCTTTTGAAAGAGGTGGTAAAGACTTCATGGCCAGGTTCAGGAAGAGGGGGTATAATTCCGAGTGCATCCAAAGAGCAGAAGAATTTATTAAGTCTCAGGGTAGGGAATTATGGTTAGGGGAGAGGGGAAGATTTCAGCCAGAAAAGGAGCGGTTCCATGTGACAACCTTCTCCGCACATGCTAGTCATCTTGAATGAATTTACAAAAAAATATTGGCACGTTCATCAGGGTGACAAAGGTTTGACTGAGCAGAATTGCCCCTGTATGTCTTATGACAGAGCAGCAATCTTGAAAGACACTTTGATCCGCTGTACACAAAGAAACTTTCTGAACCCCACCTGGCAACATACAAAACACAAGGGCTGCCAATAGTGCCACCACTGTATGTACTGCAGTGCCATTTCCCCAGGTACTACCTTCCAAAGCCCTGCCACAATTAGGACTTACTATGTTTTTTAACCTGTTTAATCTTTATTATAAGTCAAATTATTTGTTTATGAGCCTAGTGAGGCTCATGATTTGCTACTGGATCATTCATTAACATCTTAGAAATGACCAATTCAGCAGTCAATTGACGCTGCATGGCATGCATGACTCATGCCACTCAACTAAAACCTAAATAAAGCTAAAGAAAAATGGCAAAAATGAAAGTTGTTGTTGCAATTAGACTTATAATCACAATACCAACCTTGAAACATAGAAACATAGAATTTGATGGCAGATAAGAACTGCTTGGCCCACCTAGTTTTCCCATTTCTCTACATAACGAATAAGCTGCAGATCCTAGTTAACCAACAGCCTGCTTACTTTTACCTCCCCACTAGAACTGCCTTATGTCTGTCCCATGCATTCTTGAATTCCCCCACTGTTTTTGACTCTACGACCTCCTCAGGAAGGCTGTTCCATGCATCTGCAACCCTCTCCGTGAATAAATACTTCCTCACATTACCTCTGAGCCATCCCCCCCTCTATCTTCAAATTGTGCCTCCTTGATCTTGCACATCTCTTTTTCTGAAAGATGCTACCTTTTTGGACTTCGTTGATTCCCTTGATTCCCTTGAGGTATTTGAAAGTTTCTATCATGTCCCCCCCCCCCTTTCCTCGAGGCTATACATCTTAAGCTCCTTTAGTATTTCTTCATATGTCTTCTGGTGCAGACCCTGCACCATTTTGGATGCCCTCCTCTGGACAGCCTCCACCCTGTCTATGTCTTTGTGGAGATGGGGTCTCCAGAACTGTACACAGTACTCCAGATGTGGCCTTACCAACTGTCTGTACAGAGGGCCAACAACTTCCTTTTCTACTGGTGATGTCTCTCCTATGCAATCCCAGTATCCCCCCAGCCCTCCTTACTGCCTTCTCACTTTGCTGGCCCACCTTTAGGTTGTCTGATATGACTACCCCCAGGTCCCTTTCCGTTTTTGTTGTTGTCAGTATCACACCCCCCATTGTGTACTTTTGCCCTGGGTTTTTGTTGTCCAGGTGCATTACTTTGCACTACTTTGCATTGAATCTAAGCTGCCATGCATTTGACCATTCCTCCAACCTTGCCAAGTCCCTTTTCATCTTTTCTACCCCACCTTGTGTATCAACCCTGTTACAGATCTTTGTGTCATCTGCAAAGAGACATACTTTTCCTTCCAGTCCCTCTGCAGTGTCACTTATATAGACATTAAAAAGGACTGGCCCCAGTACTGAACCCTGCGGTACCCCACTACTAACCCCCCTTTTTTCACTGTGGACTCCATTTACTATTACCCTCTCTGTGTCCTGTTGTCCAGTCAGTGTTTAACCCAGGCTACCACCCTGGGACCCACTCCCAGGCTGGCTAATTTATTTATTAATCTTTTGTGTGGGACTGTGTCAAATGCCTTGTGAAAGTCTAGGCAGGCCATGTCCACAGCCCCTCCCTGGTCTACTACTTTGGTCACCCTGTCAAAGAAATCAATTAGATTTGTCTGACATGACCTTCCTGCTGTGAATCCATGCTGCCTTGGGTCCTGTGCCCCACTGGCCTCTAGATACTCAACAATTCTTTCCTTCAGAAGTGATTCCATCATTTTCCCTACCACTGAGGTCAAACTGACACATCTGTTGTTTCCTGCCTCTGTTTTGCTCCCACTTTTGTGAAGGGGAATCACATCCACCCTCCTCCAGTCCTCAGGTACCACACCATCCTCCCATGATTTATTAAAAAGGGTAGTCAGTGGTGTTACTAGTTTTTCCCTTAGTTCTTTTAGAATTCTGGGGTGAATCCCATCAGGCCCCATTGCTTTATCCACCTTCAGTTTTAAGAGTTCTTTCAGAACCCTTTCTTCTGTAAAAGGACTAATATCAACCCCCCTATCCAGAGTGCTTCTTTTGACTGAATTAGTTATCTCCCCCCCTGCTTTTCCATTGTAAATACTGTGCAGAAGTATTCATTCAGCATCCCTGCTTTTTCACTGTCGCTCTCTGCCCAACCACCTTGCTCTTTATTCAGCCTCAGTATCCCTGTCTTAATCTTTCTTTGCTCCCTAATGTACCTATAAAAGGTTTTATCCCCCTTCTTAACCGAGTTGGCTATCTTTTCTTCAGTTTCGGCCTTTGCTATTCTGACTGTCTTTCCTGCTTCCTTCTGCTTTAACTGGTACAGTTCTCTGTCCTGCTCCTTCTGTGTTTCCTTATACTTCCTGAATGCTATCTTTTTCTCCCAAACCTTCCCCGCCACTTCTTTTGAGAACCATAGTGTTTTTTCCTTTCATTTTGATTTATTTGCTTCACACAAAGGCTTGTTGCCTCTGTGATGGCGGTTTTGATGTTTCCCCATTGTTGCTCCACCCCTTCTTCTTGCCTGTTTGCTAGTGCTTTTCTGAGGCACTCTCCCATTTTGAAAAAATCTGTCCTCCTGAAGTCCAGTACCTTCACTTTTGTATGGCTGGACTCTACAGCTAAGTTTATCATGGACCACACTGTTTGGTGGTCACTTGTTCCCAGATGGCTACCCACTTCAAGATCAGAGATCCTCTCTCCATCCCCATTTGAGAGTATGAGGTCTAAGATTGCTTCCACCCGAGTGGGTTCCAAAACTATCTGTCTGAGGCATGCCCCCTCTAGGGCATCGAGAATGGCCCTGCTCTTGGATGTGGCTGCAGCAAAGGTGTTCCACTTAACATCTGGCATATTTGGGTCCCCCATCAGCAATATCTCCCCTTTATCTGATTCAAATTGTTGTTGCTGGTATACCGTCTTCTGCATTATTACAAGGTGCGCCTACAGGTGTGTGCTAACAGATTACTCCTGTAATCTTCTGATTCAAATTGTCTTTTGCAAGGTATATCTTCTGTTACTGCTTTATTTTTCTCTGGAGCAAAGTGTTTCTTACAGGGTATATCTCTCTGAAATTACTGTATTACAGGTGGAGCTTACATTTTGTGACTTTTTATCATTGGGCTAAGCAAAATTACTGTTTGACACTGTGTTTTATTTGATTCTTGTTTGTTGAAAAGGTTTGTTGTCTCAGAGGTGTTTCAGTCTCCTTCTCACATTGAAGGAGCTAATTGCTTTCCTCCACAGCTCTTCCAAAGGATTAGGTGTGTATGTGAGGTGGAGCTGGCAAACTGTCAGTAATTCCAACAGAAAGAAGGGTTAAAAAGTCAGGTTAGTTGATATCTTGAGGTAGAAGACTTGGTTTGCTGGCCAAGGCACCTAGCTTCACCTGAGCTCTTTCCTTCTAAGACTGCTTGAAAGGCAGAGTAGAGAAACTTACCAGAGCAAGGGAAAAGGATTAAGACTTAGTTTGGCTAAGCAGATTTACTGTGTGGTGGTGTTTTTATTTTTTACTCACAGGGATTGCTACTGTTTGTTGCTAACATTTCATTGCTTTATTTTTCTCTGGTTCAAATTGTTGTTGCTGGTATACCTTCTTCTGCATTATTACAAGGTGTGCCTACAGGTGTGTGCTAACAGATTACTCCTGTAATCTTCTGATTCAAATTGTCTTTTGCAAGGTATAGCTTCTGTTACTGCTTTATTTTTCTCTGGAGCAAAGTGTTTCTTACAGCGTATATCTTCTCTGACATTATTACAGGTGGTGCTTTACAGGTTTTACAGTTTTATCTAACATTAGGATAAGCTTTCAGGGTTACTGCATTTGTTGTTGACTGATTGTTTCTGCTCTTACCTCCTTGTTCTTTCGTCCGTGTTTCTTCTTTTTAGGCAGGGGAAGGGCCCAGCCACCCACCCCCATTCCCAACCACCCCACGCTACACTCCTTTTATAGGGTACCACAGTTGTAACATTTCCTGTGGCGGAGCAGGAAGGGGCGGATCAGTGGGGCCTCCACAAGGTGATCTCATTTACAGGGGCACTAGTAATTTAACTTGCTATAACAAGTTAAACAAAGCACAATTAAACCATTACTTGCATTTTTTTTTCCTTTTTTTTTTCTCCTTCTAATTACTCTGACTAGGTTACAAACCCAGCAACTTATTTGGAATGGATTTCATTAACTGCAGGCACTGTGGAACAATTTTCAGAAGGACAGACTTACAGGATTTAGGACACTGTCCTACATGCTGGGCCTTTGGAGATCTTAGGGCTCAGCTCCGGGCAGCATGGGCAGAGATTGCACATCTCAAATTTCATATTGAAGAGGAAATACATTATAAGAACCACCCGCCATTTCCCCAGCATCCAACAGAAAAACCTCGACCGCGAGAGGTAGTTGGTCCAGGAGGTTGGCAGGTGGTTAGGAGGACAAATCAGGTGCCCCATCACTCTCTGCTCTCCAACACATTACCTCCAAAACCATATAAACACTACAAACAGGTATCTGCCTCTATCTCTGAAATCAAATAAAGAGGCAGAAGACACTGCAGAGCAGGACACTGTGGCACAGGAGCTAGCACAACAAAACTCACCCAAATCAGGAACCAAAACAAAACAAGCACAAAGGAAATCCAAAAACTTCTGATCATAGGGGACTCCATGATTTGGGGAGTTGATACCCATCTCCAGCCAGGGTGATGGTCAGATGTCTCCCAGGTACATCAACATGGAGAGACACTGACCATATCTTAAAATTGTTCACAAAGCAGGAGAAACATTGATGTCCTAGTACACATAGGGACTAATGATCTTGCCAGCCAGTCAGTTGTGGAGACCAAGAACACCTGACTAGGCTGGGTAATACTATCATCTATTTCATCCGGCATCTCCTTCTCTGAGATCCAGCCAGTCTGGGAGAGGGAGCAGATGGACGGAAGGTCAGAAGAGGAGATAGGGGACCTAAACACGTGGCTCAAGGGCTGGTGCCAGGAAAAGGACACAGATTTGTGAGGAACTGGCAACAGTTCTGGGAGCGAAAGTTCTTTAAATTTGATGGACTGCATCTGACTAAAGAGGAGTCAGTGCATTGGGGCAGAAGTTTGACGCCTTTGCAGAATATTTAAACTAGCAAATGGGGAGGGTGCAGCACCCCATCGTCGAATGGGAAGAACACCCCTCCCCTCAGCTAGTGGTCAAACAGGAATTCAGCATGTTTGCCGTTCATTTGCATCACCAGTAAGAAAAGGTTTGTCTCCACACGACGCACTGGGGTAATGCCAAACTTCACCCAACAACTAACACACCAAAATATGGCCAATGGAAAATCATGTACACAAATGCTCACAGCCTGGAAATAAGATCCCAGACCTGCAGGCAATAATGTCAGAGGCTAAACTGGACATAGTAGCAATTAGTGAGACATGGTTTACCAGTAACCACACTTGGAGACTTCAGTACCTGGCTATGTATTGTTCAGAAGAGACCGAGGTGCAAAAGGGGAGGTGGCCCTGTATGTTAATGAAAATATCAAAGCTACAGAAATTCAGAATACATAAGGAGCCAGAAGAACTGTGGGTCACCCTGGAAACAGGAAATGGGACAGCCATAAGAACTGGGGTTGTCTACAGGCCCCCAGACCAGAGGGAGGACATAGACACATTACTGTTAGAAGATATACAAAACATGACAGCTAAAGGGAGGTTCTGATAATGGGAGACTTCAACATGCTGGATACAGATTGGTCAATACCAGCAGGAACATCTGCCAGAACTAGACTCTCATGTGGATTCCCTGCAGGGGAGGGCCTCAAACAACTGGTACAGCAACCCACAAGAGACAGGGCTATCCTAGATCTAGTACTGACTAACAAGAAGGGATCACAGATCTCCAGGTAGAAGGTCACCTGGGGCCAGTGACCATCACATGGTATGGTTCAATTTGGCTACTACATATAAATCATCCCATTCCAAGGCAAAATATGGGACTTCAGAGGAGCTGACTTTGATAAGATGGCCAACAGAGTTAAGCTAGCCCTGGCAAAAGAAACACAGGTGAGGGTACAGGCAAAGTGGGCAAGCATTAAGGATGCAATACTTGAAGCAACATCCCATTGTGTTAGACAGAAAAGGAAGTGCAAAGAAGAAGGAAACCACTTTGGTTCTCAAATACAGTAGCAGAAAAGGTCAGAGCCAAAGGCTGGCCTTCAGGAAATATAAAGGAACACAGCGGGATGAAGATAGGAGGCATACCAAACTGCCCTAAGGGAAGCAGGTAAGGCAGTAAGGCAGGCAAAGTCCCAAACTGAGGAAACACTAGCTACAGACAGTAAAAGAAGGTGACGAGACATTCTATAGATACATTAGTGAAAGGAGAAAGTCCAGAGCGTATTGCTAAGCTAATGGAGAAAAGGAGCATGTGAGGAGGAGGACCCTGTAAAGGCATCTATCCTAAATAGATACTTTTGCTCAGTATTTACTGAAGAGAAGGTAGGGCAGGCCCACAGCTCAGCATCATGGACACAGGGGAGGGAGGTGAGCACTACTCCCTTCACAAAAGAAAGGGTCCTACAAGGCTTGCTAAGCTCAGGGTGGATAAGGCAATGGGACCTGATGGCATACATCCCAGGGTACTTAAGGAGCTAAAGGAGGAACTAGCAGAGCCATTAGCAGAATTGTTTAGTGAGTCTCTGAGCACAGGAGGTCCCAGAAGACTGGAGAAGGGCTCATGTGATCCCGCTCCACAGAGTGGTAGCAGAGGAGGCGGGGAACTACAGACCAGTCAGTCTTACCTCAGTAGTGGGCAAGATTATGGAGGCACTCCTTAAGGAAAGGATAGTGCAACACCTGGAATCCATAGGGCACAGGATCCAAGACAGCATGGGTTTACAAAGGAAGGTCCTGTCAAACTAATCTCATAGATTTCTTTGACTGGGTAACCAGAGTGGTGGACCAAGGGAGCAGTTGATGTCGCCTACCTTGACTTCAGCAAAGCTTTTGACACTGTTCCACATAGAAGATTGATAAATAAGCTGGGTAGGCTCAGGGTGGGTCAGAAGTTGGTCAACTGGGTGGCAAACTGGTTGTGGGCAGAAAACAGAGAGTGGTGGTAAATGGTATACAGTCAGAAGAAATGCAAGTCACAAGTGGGGTACCTCAGGGATCAGTCCTGGGGCCAGTCCTCTTCAACATCTTCATTAGTGACCTTGCAGATGGAGAGGTGTAGGCTTGTCTGTTTGCAGATGACACCAAGATCTGCAACAGAGTAGATGATCCAGATGGGGTGGGCAGAATGAGAAGAGATCTGGATAAACTAGCAGAATGGTCAGAAGAGTGGCAACTGGGATTTAATGCAAAAAGTGCAAAATCATGCACATAGGGAAGAGAAACCCTGAAGCCACCTATAGGCTGGGAGGGGAGTTGCTAGCAGTCACAAAGGAAGAAAGAGACTTGGGCATCATCATCACTGATGACCTAAAATCATCCAAGCAGACCTCTAAAGCAGTAGGTAAGGCTAGGGGACTGTTAGGGTGTATTAGTAGGGGTATCACAAGTCATAAGAGGGAGGTAATAATCCCTCTGTACAAGTCACTGGTTAGGCCCCATCTGGAGTACTGCGTGCAGTATTGGAGGCCACACCTTCACAAGGACATTAACCAAATTGAGGCAGTCCAGAGAAGGGCAACCAAAATGGTGCAGGGACTGCATCAGAAGACATATGAGGACAGATTAACGGAGCTCAATATGTATACCCTTGAGCAAAGGAGGGAGAGGTGATATGATCGAGGCATTCAAACACCTTAAGGGCATAAACAAGGTGAAAGAGTCTAACATGTTTAAATATAAGAAAAATAGTAGGACAAGAGGACACAGCATGAGATTAGAGGAGGCCGATTAAGGGGAATGTGAGAAATTCTTTTCACAGAAAGGGTGGTGGATGCATGGAATGGCTTACCACAAGAAGTGGTGGATATGAATACAGTGCAGGGCTTCAAACAGGCATGGGATAGGCATAAGGGAGCAATACAAATGACTATGAATAGATAGGCCACTGACACAGCAAAGGCCGATGGCACATTTATAAGGTAGAAAAAGAAATGGGCAGACTGGATGGGCCTTGCGGTCCTTATCTGCCATCAACTTCTATGTTTCTATGTTTCTATGTATCTGCCATCTCAAGGATGCCTTCTATCATTTCCTTGTCCATTTCCTCCCCCTGAGACGGGGGTCTGTATACAACCCCTGTGTGGATTGTGGTACCATTTCCGGTCTCCAGGGTGATCCACAGTGCCTCCTCTCCTCCCTATTTACCCTTTAGTTCTGTTGCTTTGGTCCCTTCCCCTTAAATAGAGAGCTACTCCTCCTCCTCCTCTTCTTCCCTCCCTGTCCCTCCTGTAGATTATGTACCCTGGTATGTTGACATCCCAGTCATGGTTCTCTGTGTACCATGTTTCTGTGACTGCCACAGTATCCAGGCATCCCTCTTCCATCAAGGCCACCATTTTGGGGAGCTTTTTACCTAGACTACTGGCATTGGTACTCATTACCCTCCATTTTTTATGGCTTTATTTCTTTTTGCCCCATCCCTGTCCTTATTGCCTTTGTCTTTTTCTCCATTTACCCCTGCCCTTCTCCCTATTAACTGCTCTATCTTGGTGTTTACCTTACTAACTACCCTGATTTTTTTGGGGGGGGCTACGATTTCTCTTCTCCTTTTCAGTGCCTCCCTCCTTGGCTAGTTTAAATGTTTGCCAATTAAGCATTTAAACCTATCACCTAGGATCCTGGTTCCCCTCTTGGATAGATGCAGTTCATCATGCCAGTATAGGCCTGCATCCCTCCAGGTGGAGCCTTAGTCTCCAATGAAGTCAAATCCCTGAGCTCTGCACCAGTTTTTCAACCAGTCATTGAATCTCATGGTGCAGGGTACCCTAATCTCATCCATGCTATAGACAGGTAGCACTTCTGAGAAAGTTACCATGTGTGTTACTTGTCTAAGGCCCCTCCTCAACTGCACAAACTCCTGTTGCACTTCTCTGATCCCATTCTCAGCCAGATCCTTTGTCCCTAGGTGGATAATGACATCCAGCTCACTCCCCCTTGCAGCTGCTCCCACAATCCTGAGGATTCATTTCCTGTCCCTCCAAGCCATGATGCTGGGCAGGCACCTGACCTCCTTTTCCCCTCCCTCCCCCAGTTCTACCCCCTAACAATTGAGTCCCCCACCAGGAGTTGTTTCTTTCCCCTGTGTGGTCCTGTGCCACCCTCCTGTGGGTCTCCATTGTGGAGGTTCCCATCATCCTCCTTGGTCTCCTTGGTCTCCACTGTGGCTGCCTCCATAGAGGAACCATGCTCCACCAGAGTGGCAAATGAATTTTGGAGAGGCACAACTGGAGGGATGTGCCTCTGTTCCACCACCCTCACCCTCCCTGAGCCCACCATGGTCCAACCACTCCTCTTTCTTGACAACCTCTGAGGTAGTGGTGGTGGCCTGGGTGGTCCCTGTGTGGGAGAGCCAGTTTTCTGAATCCTTGCCAAGTCAGTCATTTCCTTAGATTAATAGCTGACTGAAGGGAGGTGGCCTGAGGCACAACCTTTTTTATACCTGAAAATTGGAAGATCACTGATATACTGTTTTCTTTTTTTCAGGTATAAAAAAATCAACAAGGGACAGATTTCTTTATTGTAGAGGGACAGAAGCCGACACTGGGAGTTTGGCACCCCAGTGTCGGGATGATCTTTGGTGGTGCTGGAGGTGGGCATCCTGATGCCACCACCTATGTCTTTGGGGGATGATCTGGAGGGCAGGTGGTGGAAAGAAACAGTACTGGGGGTGGGCACCCTGGTTCACTATTATTTTATTATAGTAAGAAGGGGGAGCATGTGACCTGGAGGGGATTGGGTAAGAGAAGCAGTACCGGGGCTGGGCACCGTGAGCCACTTACAAGTTTTAAACTAATTAAAGTTCTGGCTTCGTTTGTGAAACACATCCTGATTCTATAAAGCAGGCACAATTTTTATTGTACCTTTGCTGTTATGTATTTTATATTCTTTGAAAAACACTGCATTAATGCACCAGTTAGGGTTCAACTTAATGCAAAAAGAGTAGTGAGATGTGGTGTAAGGGCTTCCAATGGTTGTAGTTTAAAAAAAATTGGGGGGTGAGCAACCTGGGGTAGAAAGAAGTAGTACCGGGGCTGGGCACCCCTGTTTGCTAAAGGATGGATAGATAGATAGATAGATAGCAGACAGACAGACAGACAGGTAGGTGAGTGAAGGTGTGTGGGGGTGGGTGCTGAGTCAGGGGTTGCATGAAGTGGAGGGTTGCTGGGTGGGAAGATCACTGATGGACTGTTTTCTTCTATTTAGGTATTAAAAGAATGATTTAGGAACAGTTTTCTTTATTGTAGAGGGAGAGAAGCCAAGACTGGGGACTGGGCACCCCAGTCTCACGATGATCTTAGGTGGGACCAGGGGTGAGCATACTGATGCTGTCACATTTCTTTGAAGGGATGACCTGGAGGGGAGTGGATAGAAAGAAGCAGTACCAGGGGTGAGCACCTCAATCCAGTATTATTTTATTGTAACAAGAAGGGGGAGCGGGTGACCTGGAAGGGGGGGCAAGACAAGAGGTACCAGGAGTAAGCACCCTGGTCCACATACTAATTAAAAAGAAAATATTGGGGGGAGCAACCTGGAGAGGAGGTGGGAGAAAGCAGTATGGGGAGGAGGGCACCCCACTTCATTAAAGAAAAAGAAAAGATAAGTGCACACGCAGGCTGAGGAAGGGGATGGATGCTTGAGCAGTTAGCTCCTGCCACCCAGCAACAGAAATCTATCCACTGTTAGCCAAAAACCCTAGTTTCCTGGCTGCAATGACTTACTTTATTAGCCAAACCTAGGCTCTCACAATCGACTCTTTCCTTTCCACAGAGAATACATCTAGATGGGAGAAAACACCTGAACTCTTCGGTGGCAGCAACCTCCACTGGCAGGAAGATGGTGGAGGGGTTGTTGGCCCAGGCCATGACTTCCAGAGCTGATACATAAGAAATTAAATCCATGCTTCACCAGGTGCTGCAAGAGATCTCCTCCTTCAAAACAGTGGTGACCATCCTGGAAGAAAAGTTTCAAGAGTTACAAAAACAAGGTGAGAGGCATTGACATTTTTTTACCTACATTAATAATAAAGATACTAGACATGAGGTAAGAATTCAGGAACTGGAACACGTCATAGCCCAGCTTTGGGAGAGAGCCAAAATGCAGAGAATAGAAGCCAAAGAAACAATCTGCACTAAGTTGGGTTCCCTGAGGTGGCTGAAAATAAGGATATTGTTGGTTTTCTGCAATGTGAAATCCTGGCCCTATTAAAACACTCCTGAAGCTGGTATCTGAAACTGAGTGGATGCACAGGACTCTTGCCCCCCCCCAAAAAATAAACCTGAAGAGTGGCTTCACCCAATAATTGCCAAATTCCAGTGATATCCAGACAAGGAGAAGATCCTCTCTCTTGCCAGAGACAAGGGACCCCTCTCATGGCAGGGCCATAAAATTTACATCTTCAGTGATTTTCTCCATGGAATTTGCCCAGAAGCATAGAGACTATACCTAAGTTACACAGACCCTGCAGGAGGTTAGGATTCAATGCAATCTACAATACCCAGTCAAGCTCCTCATTAATCACAATGGAATCTCCCATACTTTTCAGTCCCCTGAGGAGACTATACATTATATCTCCAAGAATTGGATGGACAAAGATGAAGTCCTCCACAGAAACAGGACTCCCAGTGGACTGGCTTCTAGCTCCAATACATGTCCAGGGTTGAATCTTCATCACCCATCCCAAACCCATTCTGATGCGGGCAGCAATCAAATGGACTGGCAAACTTCTAAAAATAAATGGAGCACCAAACGTGGCAGAGACTGGCAGCGGTCCACTAAATTTGGAGTGACTCACAGTCCCAATGAAGGGAGCAGAGACTTGTTCAACAGTCAGCATGGACTCAGCAGGGGAGCTGGCACCAAAAAAAGCAGGAACTGAGGACTTAAAGGAGTAGTACACCCATAATTTGTAAAATCATATGTTGTACAGTGTTTTGATTTGTGTGTGAAGTCCTAGTATGTCCTTCCCTCTGTCTGCTATAAGGGATTTTTCTTAAATTAGCCTGCTAGCTTTATGGTAGTTTCATGACCCCTGGGGATCTCCATCTCAGCTAAGTTTGTTGCTTTTCTTGTACCTACAATGCATCCTGTCTCATCTGACAGTGATGTAGTCAAGCCCAAATATTCAGCAACAAGCACTGCTTTACAATACAATAGCAGAGATGGCTATATTTTAAAAATGATAAAGTTCTGCTTAGTGACTACCCTCATTGTAAAGGTCTTTTTGTTGTGAACAATTTTGACACTGGTTGTGTATGTGTAACTTGTGTGGTTTTCAAGACATTTACATTTGTTCGGCATATCTACTTGAGTGTTCACTCAGAAAAAAAAGCATCTGCTGTTTGTAAGCACATCTGCACACATGCCAAACAAATCCAAATGTCTTGAAAACTATACAAGCTACACAAAAACACCAAGCAACAAAGTTGTTCAGGACAAAAAGATTGTTACAGTGAGGGTAGTGACTAAACTGAACTTATTATAGTTTTTAGAATATTTGCCATCCAAAGTGGAAAATTTGGTTAAAAAAACATGGAAATGTGGTTAATTAGATGGCTATGTTTTAAAAACTGTACAAAGTTCAGCTTAGTGACTACCCTCATTGTAAAGGTATTTTTGTTATGAACAGCTTTACTACTGGGTGCTTTTGTGTAGCTTGTGTAGTTTTCAAGATATTTAAATTTGTTTGGTATGTGTGCAGATGCGCTTACAAACAGTAGATGCTTTTTTTTCTCTCCAAGTGAACACTCAAGTAGACATGCCAAACAAATGTAAATATCTTGAAAACCATACACGTTCTATGCCCCTCATCCCTCATCCTCTCAGGACCCTGTGTTCCCATCTCTCCACAGAATGCATATATGTATGTTGCTGTGGAAGTGCAGGGCCCACTTCCATTTGTAAGACAACAGCAACCAAACTGTCAGCATTGCTTTATTACTCCACCTCAAGTACCCGGTACTGACAATTTTCAAATCCCTGCCAAAATGTAATGGCGCATCACTGCAACTTCATTCTACACCACATGTATGAAAAGACAGTTTGGGCTGGATTTGAAAAATGGCAGCTGTCACATTCATGAGGTGATGTAAAAAAATGGCTATGTAGAAGATTTTGGGTCAAAATATTTAAAATTATTAAACTTAAAAGCAAGCATCACAAAATTTCAATGGATGCACTTAACTTTGCCATTTTTACACATTTTAACCCAAAATTTTCAACATATACTCGTTATGACCCCTCCTCATGAACAAGGGTGGTGACAATTTTCATCTCCTGCCCCAAAGGTGATTTCACCAAGCAACTGCAACATCACCTTTCAGGCTGCATGTACGTAATTCCAGTGCCATTGTTCATGAGGTGGGGTCTCAAAAAAGGCCATGTTGAAAATTTGGTGTAAAATATGCAGAAATGACAAAGTTATGCATTAAAGTTGAAAACCCCATTGAAATACATTGAACTGCACTTACCTTACTTTCTCATATAGCAGTTTGCATTTACAACAGCAAGACATGTCTTCAATCGGAGAGAGGATCTTCACCCTCGTACCTGTTCAGGTGAGTAAGTGTGTGTGGGGGGTGCAGAGTGGTGAGTGCTGAGTGGGAAGTCAGGGTGGGGGCGGATCAGTTAGGGACCATTTTCTTTTTACAGGTTTAAAAAAAGACATCAAAGGGTCATTTTCTTTATTTCAGAGAGTCTGGCTATCGGAGGGTGGGTGGAGGTGCCACTAGACACCAGGGAAATAGTTATTCATTATGGGGACAGCAGTCAGAGGGTAGGGCCACCACTAGACAGCAGGAAAATATTTATTCATAGATACATAGATGTTGCCAGCAGATAAGGACCTTGTGGCCTATCTAGTCTGCCCTATCCCTCTTTCTAATGCTTAAGGTACCCTAGATGCTATGACAAGTTCCCCCTTCACCCTAGCTTGATAATTCCCATGTGCCTACCCCACACATTCTTGAATCCCTGAACTCTGGCCACCTCCACCACTTTCTGGGGGAGACTGTTCCATCTGTCCACTACCCTTTCAGTGAAGTAGATTTTCCTTAAGTTCCCCCTAAGTTTTCCCCTTTTATTCATTACAGGGACAGTGATCAGAGGGTGGGGGCATCACTAGATACCAGGGAAATATAAATTAATTACAGAGATGGGGAACGGAGGGTGGAGAGTGCCACTAGACGCCAAGAAAAATATAATTAGAGGAATGGCAATTGGAGGTCTTTTTCCATATGAAGAGATCCATTTTCACATAAACAGACAAGGCCATACGGAAAAAGGAGAAGTAAGTCACTAAAAGGGATTTAAAATGTAAAAAAAAAGCACATTTGGGTATCATTTTTCCAACAGTTAGATGCAGAATTCACCTAACAGAGTCTCTCTGCAAGACGTCATTTTTGTGGGTTTTGAATTTTTTTTTTTTTTTAGAGAAAATGGAAAACAAGATGACAGCAAATGAAAAAGGATTTTTTTTTTTCACGAAAAAGGATTCACCCATAAGAAAAAGGATCTTTTTTTGTGGCCAAATTCTGTTATTGTTCCCTACAGCTATCCAGAAAGTGCCTACTAAGCATGCTCGGACCTGAAACTTCAAAATTTACTAACTTTGGAATGGATTAATATTTTTTTCACCAAACCAACAAAAGGTACATCTGTGGGCCAAGCCCTTTCTACCCTGAAAATTTCAGACCAAAATTCCAAACCATCTGAGCACTAGGGGTGAGCAAAGAAACAGTAAAAAAAATCCCAAAATATTCAATTTTTTTTCACTATCTGGATCTTAGAATCGACACCCCTGATCAGAGCAAAAGTTGGCACATCAAGAGATTTACTCCACAAGACCATGCATGCAAACATTCATGCAAATCCATTAAATGGTTGCAAACGTTATTAAATGCAAAATTTGGGGTTTAACATTAAACTGCCTACTGAAGCCAAAATATAGTGGTGCAACCACGCAACTGTACATATATTCACTGCAAAAATCATCATTTATTGCATCAGTTAGGGTTAAAGTAACAAAAGTGGGGATATGAGACATTAGGGGTAAACACCTAACCACCCAACCACTCCACCCCCCAACCTCCCCGGACCAACAGATGCCGGGGTGTGCCATGGGGTCACGAGGCCAACTCTCACCCCATTCCATTTGTAAACAGGTTGACATGCCACAGTCAAGGAGAATGGGGTGAGAGTTAGCCTCACGACCCCATGGCACAACCCGGCATCTGTTGGTTTGTGGAGGATGGGAGGGTGGTGGGGGGTTTGGGGCTCAACCCTAATGTCTCATTTCCCCAACTTTTGTTGCTTTAACCCAAACTGATGCATTAAATTAAGGTTTTTGTAATGTATTTCCTTACTTTTTGAAAAAGTGTAATATAACTAGTAAATAGCGTGTGTTGGTGGGAGCTCGGGGCCCCGCACTCCCACCAAGTTGCCCATGTGAGCATAACAAAAGGCATCTGTGGGAGCATGGGCCATCTGGGACCTGTGCTCCCACTTACACATTGCTACAGAGCCATACAGCAGCCCTATAGGGCAAGGAACCCTTTTAGAAACATAGAATTTGTCGGCTTAGCCCACTCAGTCTGCCCATTTCCCTACCTAATGGATAAGCTGCAGATCCTAGTTAACCAACAGCCTACTTCTTCCTACCCCCACCCCCTAGAATGCCCTAATGACTGTCCCATGCATGCTTGAGTTATATCTTGGAAACCGTAGTAGCTTGGAAAAAAATGCAAGTGTCGTTGTAATCTTAACAGCATGCCATCTACAAGAGATAAACTGAATCCATATCTCACATTGTTTATGAGCTATGGGTGCAGAAAAGCACTGGAAAAAGACTCTTGGAACCCTTGTGATACTAATTTAGCAATATCTCAGTAACTGTAGAACCTACGAAAGAAATTCCACTGCAGGTGTAATCTATGATTTCCAAATGTGTTTCTGTGGTGACCTAAGCCCTAAGTAGTGAAAATTCCATATCTCACTTCGTTTCCAAGATATGTGTGCCGCAAGTCACAATGGATGCCACAATGTTATCCTATGGGAAAAAAACTCAACTTTGTGATGGCATTTCTATGGAACTGCTTACATTTCCAACACCTAAGTATCGTAATTCACATCTGTAGGGCATCCACTTCATATCCTGAAAATTGTAAGTCAAAAGCCCAAACAGTTAATTCACAATGCAGTGGGAAAGTTTGTAAAAGTTTAAAAATTCCTACTTCGTGAGGTAGCAAAATCCACGACCATCAGATCAATCCCCGTTCTCGAGCTGTCAAAATCGCTGTCTACGAGAAATCCTTAACCGTCAGATTTTGGTCATCAGGTCCCTAAGTGACGGTTAATGATTTTGCTACCTCACAAAAGTGGATGGGGTGGTGGACTAGGATTTTGATAGCTCATGGACTGCGATTTTGTCACCTCACGAAAGAGGATCCAAAAAACTAATCCCCCCCTTCACGAGCTGACAAAATCCTAGTCCGTCACCCGATCCTCTTTTACGAGGTAGAAAAATCATTTACTGTGAGGCAATCCTTGTCTGCGAGAAGGGCCATCTGATCACAAAGTGACGGTCAAGGTTTTGCTGCCTCATGAAAGGGGATCAGACTACGATTTTGACATACGAACATATGAAATTTGCCAGCAGATAAAGGCCTAGAGGTCTATCAAGTCTGCTCGAATGTGCAGCTAGCTCCCCTTATTCTGCAGCTGCCCCTCCCTTCCACCCTTCCCCTTCATTAACCCTCCCCCTTGTCCTGTTCCATCCTCGTTTGAAGCAGTCCACTGTTCTACTGCATACCACTTCTGCAGGTAACGCATTCCACCCAGCCACCACCCTCTCTGTAAAAAAGTGTCTCCTCATCTCTCTCCTGAACCTTCCTTGCTCCAGTCTCATATCATGGCCCCTGGTGGCCCTCCCTTCCCTTACTTTGAACAGCCCCTCTGTACCCGTCTTGTTTATTCCTTTCATGTATTTAAAGGTTTCAATCATGTCACCCCTGTCTCTCCTCTCCTCCAGTGAGTACATGTTCAACTCCTTCAACCTCCTCTCGTATGGTAAGTCCCCCAGCCCCTTGATCATCTTTGTCGCCCTGCGCTGCACCCCCTCCAGTAACTTAATGTCCCTCTTCAGATACAGACGCCAGTACTGCACGCAGTACTCCAGGTGTGGTCTAACTAATGACCTATACAGAGGCAGAACCACCTTCTCCCTCCTTGACAGCTCACAGATCGTGATTTTGTCGCCTCATGAAAGAGGATTAAAAAACCCAATCCCCTTTCGTGAGCTGACAAAATCCTAGTATGCAAGCCAATCCTCTTTTACAAGGTAGCAAAATCCTTGACCATCAGCTTAATTCTTGTCTGTGAGAAAGGCCATCCGGTCACAAAGTGATGGACAAGGATTTTACAGCCTCATGAAACAGGATGGGCTCATGGACTAGGATTTTGTCACCTGGCGAAAGAGGGTCATTAGCGAGTCGCAGTCAAAGAATGTTTAAGTTTTAAAAGGCTATTTTTTGGACAAAATGAAGCAAACCAAATGTATGGGTTTATGGAGCAAAACCCATGCCTTATTACAAGAAAAAGTCACCTGTGTAAGAAGCTACAACATTTTGCTTGGGGGAAAAAATGAAAACAAGATGGTGGCTAGCAGACAAGGAATTTTTCTGGCAGACCAGGATTTTTTTAAAACCTCATTAGGGAGCTGACAAAATCCTTGACTATAAGCCCAATCCTCTTTCGCAAAACATACATATAAATCTTGGAGTGAACTGAGCATGCTCAGAACCCAAACATTAAAAATTAAATAACTTTGGCACGTGTTAATATTTTTTAACCAAACCAATGCTGGATTGTTCTTTGACCCAAACTCTTTCTACTTTCCAACTTTCAGACCAAATATATATATATATATATATATATATATATATATACATACACATATATAGATATAGATATATATATTGTGTGTGTGTGTGTGTGTGTGTATATATTTATTTTTACTGAGGGCATTTGCATGAAGACATCATCTTTGACCCCCGCTTTCTGTCATCCTCCTGCTGTTTCCCCGCACTGATGTCATAATTCTATTTGCGACATCCCACTCTGTTGTTGTGAAATTATTCTGATCTCACAAAAGATTATGACTTCAGCAAGAAAATATTTGTCAGAGGCACAAAGATCCTGCTCCCATACAAATCACCTCAGTAATAAAGAATGAGAGATCAATACAGATATTTTAAGAAATATACACAGAATTGTGTCTGAATGTTGCATTTTCTTATTACTGTATTTTCGCTCACCTTTGCCCCATCAGGTCAGTCCCCCCAAGCCCCATTATCACACACTTTCTCCAGGTAACCCTACCTCTGTCCCTCATGACTTGCCTCCCATGACAGGGCCTTCAGGGCCATATCCCTTCAAAAGTCTGGATCCGGTGGGGAAGGGTGCTTGATCACTGGTGTGGGGCCTGCGAGGGACTGTCATCACCCTGCTGCATCCACCTTACTTTTTCCACCTTTCTCCCACAACCCCAGGCAGCACGTTAGCACTCATGAGGGCGCATGCCTTGGCTATGTGCAACATGCTTCTACTGGAAAAGCAAGCTCCCCAGCCCACCAGCAGAAGCCACTGTCACACCAGAGCATGCTGCCTCCCCTCACCCTAGGTGGGACATGCCACCACAGGCAGCACTACCTTGCAGCCTGTCTGATTGCTGGCACCCGAGTCCATTCTTGAATGAGCTTGGATGCGGTTGCCAGTATGGAAGCGCAGCGCACTTCCATTGGCCCATCAGGTGGGCCCAGAATATTGTATTTTAAAACTTTTTCCTGGGTATTGCAAAAAATTGTTTAAGTTCTGGGAGCTTAATAAACCCTTTGCATTAAAGGTGCAACTTTGAAAAAAATCAAACAAGTACACAAGCCTGGATTTTCTGAGGTTTATATGGAGCATTTGCAGTAATTTTACTGCCACCACTGCATTTCTGTTAATGCTTTGGCATATTTAAGGTGATCTGCAAACATTCCAGATGCATTTATAACACCTTACTCACTTTACAGTTAAAAAAAAAGTATGCATGCATCAAAACTGAAAGAAAATGGACAGGGTTGAGGCAGTCCAGAGGAAGGCAACTGAAATATTACAGGAATTGCACCAAAAGCCCTATAAGGAGAGACTGAGGGATCTCACCATGTACACTCTGAGAGGAGAGCGAGAGAGGACACGATAGGGATTTACAAGCAGGGTTAGCAGGGGCTAGAAGAAGAGTCTCTTTCAAATGAGAAAGAGCCTCAGGTCCAGAGGGCATGCAACAAAGGGGGGGGGGGACATTTAAGAGGAATGTGGGGAAGTGCTACTTCACCGAAAGAGTCGTAGACACTTGCAACTGACTGCCAGCGGAAGTGGTGGTGGTGAAAATAGTAGTGGGAGTCAAACATGCATGTGATAGAATTGAGGGAATAATAGGTAGGGAGGAGGAAGGATCACCTGAGGCCATTTAAGGTCTGTGGAGACAGAATAGGCAGGTACCATTTGGGCAGACTGGGTGGGCCAAGCGGTTCTTTTCTGCCAACATATTTCTATGTTTCTGTTTTGACACACACATCATTTTTGATGTGCATCTTATAGCATTTGCAACAATGAGTTAGGCCACCTTTTGAGGTCTAATAGTCTAGTTGCAGGTACCAGAAATGCGGCAAATTCATGCCACAAGTGTTTGAAAATCCTGCCCACTCAGTTTATCTTATTGTAACCCCCCTACAAATGGAGGTTCCCAAAAGTCTTCCTTGGGTGTGCCTAAATGCCCATGGCCAGGCTGGTATCCTGTGTCTTAGCATTTTAAAAGTGTTGTATGAGAGTGCTATAATGCCTCTGTGCTCTGTCTCTTTAAGAGCTGCCTATAACATGGTGCTTATTTAATCTGGGAGGGGGCTGAGTGTTTCTATGTTCAAATCCCACCAGGGCTGCCAGATAATCGCTCCGTTCTGCCATCGCTATTTGCGCAGAGGGAGCTCTATTAGAAACTGTACTTATTTGCTGATTATCTATTAGAATAGTAATGATATTGTAGTTTGTCTAACCTGCCTTCTTTGTAGCATGGACAGTTCTGTTTATCACCACCATCTTGGTCCTGTACTGCCAGAATGGGCCTATCAGTACATTTGGGGACCCTAAAATGGAGTCTGTCCCCAGGGGTCTTGTGGGAGTGAATTTCTGTAGGAATTGTAGTTTTGAGACTTTGGAGCCTAAATGTACCTGGAGGGGGAGCCCTTGCTTTTGACAGACAGATGAATCAACGAATCGAACCTTTTAGACCGAAGGGAAATTCCCAGGCTGCCTGCTGCAGTGAGTGAATCTGGAGGTAGAGTTTGGAGATTGAACAGCTCGAGAGATTCGAGTAGCTGCTTCTGTGTAGTTTGCGCAGGAGATTGGTGGAAAGACTGAATTTGGCCTATCTGCCTGCTGTCCCCTCGAGAGGGAATTTTTTGAAAGGCTTAGCAATCAGACTGTATCCGAATTGGAGTGTGACAAAGCCATTGAAGAGTGACCAGATTTAAACCTGAAGAAGACCGAAGATTTGCTGTACACGACTGGCCTGTCAGGACATCCAGTTGCCACAGAATTCACAGTTTTGATCAGAGACACTGATATTGCTGCCGGACAACTATTCACATTGTGGTATGATGATTGCTTTACTATAAATGTGCTGTTTTCTGTTAGTGGTTCGCGATTTGGTTCCCCACTGTTTAATTGTGCCATGCTTGCTGGAAGCTGCATCCAGCCTTCCCGGACTGATATCTGAACTGTTTTACCCGGCCTGGGCCCTGCCGCACTGGCCCAGTCAGCTACTTCAGGTGCAGAGAACACCATCGACGAGAGACCTGCCTGGGGATCAGGCCCCTACTCAACATCACGAACAGGAATAACACCACGGTGAATCGTGTGGGCCCTGCTTCTCCTGGCAAACGAGCAAGTCATCCTGCAGTCTGCATTTCATCCATCCTGTGTCCTGTACTGGATAGCATGAGTAAACACCAGGGTAGCTCCCTGCAACAACAGCTCAAACAAAGTGTGTCATCTGATTTAATTGTTTTGTCTAATCATCACGAACTGAGCCTCCTGGCTCCGGATTACAAATTGTGTGTGGTTGTGCATGCCTTTTCTTTTCATCACAGGGCCCCAACCAGCTGCGATGCCAACCTACATCGGGCAACGTTCCAGGCTAGCCCACCTTATTTCCAACTGGGTACCCAGAGCGTGTGATTGTGCAGGGACTAAAAGTGCATGCATAATTACCTGACTAGATCAGTTTTAGAATCAATCAACCTGATTACGCCCCTCCCTTGTTCAAGTCCCCTGAATAAATCAGATCTCATTTTGCATTTAATCTGACTGTGGTTCCAGTTGGTACCAAAAGCACTGTACTGTTGTTATTTGCTGTGCCTAACCTTGATTTACAGGGGGTCTCCAGGGTCGAACTGGTGGAACCAGCCCTGGTGGTAAGTGCAAACAGTGTAGGGATTTGTATGCTGAATAGGGGCTACTGTGAAAGTGTTTGTTGCATGTTGTCTAGGCCACTAGAGGGGAAAGAGGAGGGTTACAGTGTCCTGGAGGGCTGTACCCAGGTTAGCCTTGTTATTAACAACCCTGTCCTCTGGGTGGAGGCACCCATTTCAGTACCCAGGCCCCTTAACCTGCAACTAACCAAGCAGGCAGAGGTAGTAGCCCTTGGGATAGTGCCACCTAGGGGTTACATTATATTTCATAAAATCAGCTTTATTCTGTCATCTATCACACCACTGGGAGAACACTGTGGAGTGGCATGGCATGTTTTTTGCTGATTCCCTGACACTAGGGTAAAGGAATTCTGAATATGGGTGATCACAATACATGCAGCCAAGAGGTGGGACAACAACTGCTACTTTTCTAACTGTCCAAGGTATTTTATAAGTAATTATAAAACATGGCGCTAAATTTCTATCATTTCCCCCCATGGAGTCACAATATGGACTTTAAATGAAATGAGTTGTTATATTCTGAAGTGAATGTATTTTTATGTGTGAAAGTACATTTTGATAGTGCTAAAATGTTAATATTAATACTGTTTTGTATCAGCAATAAATTACATACGAACATACGAAATGCCAGCAGAAGTAGGCCAAAATGGTCTATCGAGTCTGCTTCATTGTGCAGCTAGCCCTCACCTTACAGCTGCCCCACCCTCCCACCTCCATAGTCCATCGCCCACCTCACTCTGTCCCATCCTCTGAAGCCATCCACTGTCCTACACAAAACCACCTCCTCTGGTAGAGTGTTCCATTTGTCTACCACCCTCTCTGTGAAGTAATGCCTCCTGATCGATCTCCTGAATTTTCTCCCCTCCAACCTCAATTGATGCCCTCTGGTATCCCTCCCTCTTCTGATTCAGAATATCTCTCCTGTATTAGCCTTGTTCATCTCCTTCAGGTACTTAAAGGTCTCGATCGTATCCCCCCATCTCTCCTCTCCTGCACGGAATACTTGTTAAGTATGTTCAGCCTCTCTTCATGGGAGTTCCCCTTCAGTCCCTGGATCATCTTAGTCACCCTGCGCTGCACCCCCTCCAACAGCCTGATGTCCTTTTTCAGGAATGGGCGCCAGAACTGCACGCAGTACTCCAGGTTCAGCCTGACCAGTGACCTGTACAAGGGAAGGGTCACCCCTCTCCTTCTAGAGGAGACCCCCCCTTGCCATGCAGCCCAGCATCTTGTTGGCTTTTACTGCTGCTTTCCTGCACTGTGCTGAGTTGTTGCAATTACAAGGTGTTACTATTGCACTGTCGTTCTGGTAGCCCTTCTGTGACATTAACTTAGACACTGTGGGGGGGGGGGTAGGCATTTCAAAGAGATCTGCCCATGATGCATCTGCTTCTATTTTCAAAGCAGAAATGTGTCCAAACCTGTTAGAAAATCTGTTAGATTGCCTTACAGCGTCCACAGTTTGCATTCAAATAATAGATGCAGTTGCATCCAAAACAGATGTAAGTACAATTGTGTCCAATTTGGGTTGTGTTTGTGTTTTGCCACAGATGTGATATTTTGTCATAAGCAGTCACAACTTGTGAAAATTAACGGAAGGGTGCCAGGGTGCAAGAAAATGGACATAGGCACAGACGTAGCATGCATTTACATCTGCGTCTGTGTCTAATCCTTTTGAAACCCCTTATGTCTTTAAAATAAGCAACATGTAACATGTATAGGGCCAGCCTATCCAGTGCTAGACCCACCCCTGATGTAGAATCAGTGGAGTCGAAGCGCCGGGGCATGCAGTGAGGCGTAGCTGCGAGTTAGAAAAGGCAGTCTGCCACTTATATTGCAATATATTAATGATACTAGGCTGTAATTGCACTGGAAGAGTGACACTGGCAAAATAAATAAAACCATGAATTGCAAAAGAAAGAATTACAGCCTGGACATTACATTATTCCTCCAGCAACATGTGGCCTTATCTCACATGCTTACGTTTCTATCCAATTGTGTTACTTATGAAATTTTCATTATAAAAAACAGGATCTTTGTCACCTGGGCCTGTAATTTCAAATATTTGGACACAGCTCTTGCAGCTGTTGGAATGCCAGACCTCAAACCCAAGGGTAGTTAGAAGGCTAGGCTAAAAGACAATAGGCAGACTAGATGGATCTGGTGGTCTCCTTCTGCTGTCAACTTCTATGTTTTTATGTTTCTAGAGCTGCACCCCTGTAAATGGACCAGAATGTTTGCGGGTGATTTTCAAACATTCTGTGATATTTACAACACTGTGCTCAGTTTACAGTCAACGAATCACACATGAATCACTTGGTTGATGTATGCGTCAATGTCATTGCACAAATTGCGTTACTTCTCACATCTAGTTAGACCAGAGCAGATGAAGACCAAGTGGAAGAGGATCCTACTGCAGGAAAAAATTGGGCTAACAGCCACCAACCAGCCCAAAAAAGAAGACCAGGGGCCAGATATTCAAAAGTTAGCATGGGCTAAACGAGGTGTTTGCCCACGCTAACCAGGTTTTGCACCTGATTCCTGCATGGGATCTACATTAAGGGACCTCTACAGTGAGGGTAAAATCCATTAGTGCCCAAGCACTAACTTATCGCTGCACCCATGCAAATGAGGGGGCTATCCCCTGCATATGAGCAGAGTGGCAAATTCAGAGGTTTACACCAGCGGTAAATGCCACCCAAATGAGTACAAGTTACACCCTCTGCAAAACCCAACTTAACAGTGTGCAAGGCCCTGCTGGTGGGCAGCAGTACTGCAGCCACATGCCCCCTGCACTCCCAGAACTCCATATCAAAGAATCAATGCATGTCCTGCTATCTAGGTGCACCCCCCACCCTCTGATCACTCGTCCCAGTATTATTAGTCATTGCTTTGGTATCCAGTGGCTCCCCACCCTCCAATCAACTGTCCCTATATTTGCAGAGTATTTCCTGGTTTCTAGTGGCACCCCCTGCCCTCTGATCGCCATTCTCATAATTGTATGTGTTGGTGCCTAGTGGCACTCTCACCCTCTAATCACTCGTCCCTGTGTTTGTAGAGTATTCCCTACTGTCTAATGGCTTCCCCCACCATCTCACCACCCATCCCCAAATTTGAGTATGACCTGGTGTCTAGTGTCATCTCCTGCCCTCTGATATCCCATCCATCTATGTGTAGAGCATGCCCTGGTGTCTAGTAGAACCCCCCACCAAATGAGCACCCGTCCCCATATCATTAGTGGTTGCCCTGGTGTCTAGGGCCTTCCTCAGATCTCCTGGCCCACAATGCATAATTAGTACCTGTAGTATAGCAGTATCCCCTCACCTGCTGAGCACCCATACTGGTGCCAACCTCAACTCCACAGTGGCAAGCAGCCCCCTTGCACTGCCTGTATTATAAGCACACTGCACGTAGCCAACCTTCCCACCCATACCTAGGTAAGCTGGTGCTTCTGCAGAGAGCCCTATATGATGACCAACACAGCACTCCTTTCACCTCCTCAGCTGGCTACCATATGGGATGACAGGGAACATGCGTACACCCTGTGTGGACTGTACGCATTCCCTTCATCCCATTAATGGCTGGTCAAGAGGTGATAGGAAACTGTGCCGGTCACCGTATCAGGTTCTCTGCATGGCACCAGCTTACCTAGGTATTAGGCAAGGGTTGGCTGGGTGATGTGCTCAGTGCAGACAGTGCGGGGGGACCACTAGCCACCAGATTCTCAGGGCTGACACCAGAACGGGTACTCAGGTTGTAGGGGGATACCACTAAACAGAAGAAACTAACTACACATTGTGGGCTGAGGGATCAGAGGGGTCAGAACAACCACTAATGATAGGGGGGGCAGGTGCTTAGAGGGCAGGAGGTGCCACTAGATGCCAGGGATAGTAGGACAGGGGTTCCCCTAGACACCAGGGAGTACTCTACAAATATAAGAATGGGCAATCGGAGGGTGAGGGGTGCCACTAGACACCAACACATACGCTACAATTATGGGAACGGTGATCAGTGGGCAGGGGATACCACTAGACACCAACACATACTCTACAATTATGGGAACAGAGATTGGTGGGGAGGAGGTGCCACTAGACACCAGGGGATACTCTACAAATATAGGGATGAGTGATCGGAGGGCAAGGAGTGCCAGTAGACACCAACACATACTCCACATTTATGGGAACAGTGATCTGTGGGCAGGGGGTGCTACTAGACATCAGTAAATACTCTACAAATATAGGGATGGGTGATTGGAGGGTGGGGTGGAGCCACTAGATGCCAGGGAATGCTCTACACATATAAGGATGGGGGATCAAAGGATGGGGGATGTCACTATATACCAGGGAGGACATCTGCATTGAGGGGCCAGACATTCAGGGTGGGGGGGGCAGACACCACTATGCCTGACGTGACAGATGGCCACAAGAGAGGGGGTGCAAACCTGCTGCCGCTTCCCACACAAATGAGCTCACAGTGGGCAGGCATGTGGCCTCTTAACACTTTGCATATCCAATGGGCTCATTTGCATTTTTCCGCTGAATATCGCACCATGGGCTCCAGGTGCTATCTGGTCTGGGGTCACAGTTCTCTACGGGCTGCATACAGCCCAGGTCCATGTCAAGGCAGCACTACTTGACTTAGCGCTGCACTAACATGGCCCTGTATTAAGTCAGATAGTGCTAGTGCACTGTCTGCCTGAATATAGCAACCTCTAGGTTGGGCGCATAGGCTAGCTCTGTGCAAATCTTTGCGCTCTGCTTTTGCCCATATTTGAATATCAGGACCCCAGTTGTTTAGTACAGTTAAAAAGTAAATTTAATTACCGTATATTTAAAAGTACAGCAGCCCTCACCCTGCTTGTAAACAGGGTGAGTGCTACTGTACTTATAAATATGTCGTAATTAAATTTACTTTATAACAGGACTAAACAGTTGGTCTTTTTTTGGCTGGTTAATAACTGTTACCTCCATTTTTTCTGTATATAGCTATAGTTCTAGTAGTCACCTTCTCCCGAGACATGAAAGAAAAGCCTGCTTTCTTTCGAATGTACTAACTAATAAAGGGAGATTTAAATACTGGAGCTAGCTGGATTGCTGTATATGTGGAATTCTGTAAAATTACGGCATTTTTCCACCAGAGCCACATGCTCAGTATGTGATCTTAAACAAGTCATGTATCCTCTGCTGGTGGGATTTGAATCTAGGTGTCCGGGTTTCAGGCCACTAGACCAGCCTGCCTCCAGTTGTTAAATATCTCCTTCCCCAAGGATTATCTTCTGCTGTTAAATTCTATGTACAGTGTGGCTATGTGAAGGTAGCACAGGCACATGTTTATGTTGGCTGATGGCGAAGCACTGCCCAAACTATTTAGATTTATCTGGGCGGGCCTGGCAAGTGGACAGGAGCTTTCAAAAACTTCAAAGACACCTATCTTGCTCAGGAAGGAAGTCAAATGGCAGGAACAAACTGTTTATAGAAACATAGAAAACATAGTCACATAAATGTTGACAGCAGATAAGGACCACTTGGCCCACCTAGTCTGCCCTGGTTTCCCTACCTACTGTACCACCACAGACCCTATTTGATCTCCAGGTCCCCCATTGTCGTATCACTATGGTTCCCTTATGCCTATCCCATGCTTTTTAAAACCCTGTTACAGTTTTGGCCCCTACCACCTCCACTGGAAGGGTTCCATGTATCCACTACCCTCTCCGTGAAGAAGTACTTCCTCACATCTCCCCTGAGTCTACCCCCCTCCAGTTTCATAGCATGACCCTTTGTACTTTAGCATCTTTTTTTCTGAAAAATGCTTCCCTCTCGAACCTTATTTATACCTGTGAAGTATCTGAAAGCTTCTATCATATCCCTCTCTCCCTCCGTTCCTCCAGGGTGTACATATTAAGGTCCTCCATTCCACATAGGGCTTTTGATGCAGACCCTGCACCATTTTGTTTTTCCTTTTTCTTATCAATTTTGTGTCTGTTCTTACTGCTGAAAATGTTACTTCATTTTCTAATATCATGAACTGCGTTAAAGGGACACTGTCAGTGTTTGCTGGTCATTTTTGTCAATGTGGGACCAGTTTGTCAGTTACATTATATAAGCATTCTGTTTTCATTTTGGTGACCTAGGTTGCTGTCTATGTCCTATTTTACCATTTTTGCTCAAAAATAAAAATGTTCTCTGACCAAGCTCATACTTTTTGACATGTGTCCAAACGTGTACTGCCAGATGCCTCTGCACATTAGTGGGGAAGGGGTCAAAGGGGGTAATTGTTTAGCCTGGAAAAGCACACCGTAAGCCAGAGCTTGTTTTCAGGTGCAGCATGGGAGCACAAGGAAGTTAAGTGACTTGCTCAGGGTCACACAGTATGCAAGTGGGGGCTGATGGGATTTAAACCCAGATCTCCAGGCTCCCCGCTTAGTGCCCTACATAACTACGCTATACTGTCTCACACGTTAGTGATGTCCCATGGACCTGTGTTTTTCCTGCGGTCAGAAAATTTGTAACATTCCCAATTCATTTTTGATTATCTCTGTACTCTTTCTGTACATCTTTCATTTTGATTAGTATCAGTGGCTCAGCAGATAGCACACTCTACTCTAAGGCTGGGAGATCAGAGGGCTGTGGGTTCAGTTCTCACATCTGGCACTTGGGTTAATATCCCAGTACTGACTCTGTAGTGCAGCATGAGGGGGCTGCTGCACTCCTGAGGCGCCGTCTTTTGGATGAGATGTTAAACCGAACTCCCATCTGCCTGTTCTGGTGGTAGTTCAGGTGGATGTTAAAGATCCCATGGCACTTATCGAAAAGAGTAGGGGAATTTCCCCTGTACCCTAGCCAAATTTCCCCCCATTCACTAAAAATACCACCAACAGCTTAATCTGGTTCAAAGTCTGTTGGCATTTATCTGTATCCCCCTACCCCAGTCATGCCTGAAAATAGGCAGAATATGTCTAGTGCACTTGCCCAGTCAACAGAAAAAATTAAAAAATAAATAAATAAATGATTTTTGCCTCCCACATCTTAAAGCAGCAGTGCAACAAAACCAGGCAAAATATGTGACCCTACCTTTTTTTTCACTATAAGAGATTCCTGGCATCTTCCATTTTTATTTGATGGCGCAATGATTTCGTTCCACCAAAATCTGAATATTCCATAAATGTTTTAGTTATTTTTTTCTTAAGGAAAAAAAAATAGCCATCATGTTTAGCTTAGAAATACCGCTGTAAACCCGGTGAGGATTAGAATCGAGAAAATAAAAAAAATTACGGTGCACAGCATAGGAGGTACCCTGAAAAGTAAATTTAACAGGTATGCTAATATTTTCATTAACTGAAACTAGCTTTTTTGGAAAAGCATTTTTGTTGCAGTGCTGCCTTAACATGCAGTGATATCATCAGTTAGAGCAGTCCCTGGCTCCTGTGCTAGTCTGCTACTGGCATGGGCTGCTACTTCATTGTAAACGAAGCACAAAGGGAAGGTGCTCCATCCATAGCAGTATCAGCATCAGAAGCCACGGCCTGGAGCCTAATCGATGATGTCACTGGTGGGAGCATTTATTATGGCGCAATAGAGGGGCTACTTACAGAGCTGGTTTTTAAAGACAAGGGAAACGAAACAACAACAAAAAAAACAAGCATTTGTCAATGCCGAATGTTGATTGCATTGGTCTGTTGAGCTCGCTCACTGCCCCTCTGTCACTTGCTCAGTCTGTTTCTCCCAGTGCTGCAGGCTGCTCTTTTGTACTGGGCTCCTGCCTGCGTTGGCAGCTTTTTCTGCCCCATAAGAAATCTGCAGCTGTCCTGACAGAGCTCCATTGAGATGGCTCACTCCCCATCTCTCACTCGCTCATTCTGTTTCTCCTGGTGCTGCAGGGTGCCCTTTTGTACTGGGCTCCTGCCTTTGTTGGTGGCTTTTTCTGCCCACAAAGAAATCTGCAGCAGTCCCAACACAGGTCTGTTGAGCCTGCTCACTCCCCCTCTCTCACTCACTCATTCCATTTCTGCCGGTGCTGCAGGCTGGCCTTTTGTAGTGGGCTCCTGCCTGCATTGCTGCCTTTTTCTGCCAACAAAGAAATCAGCAGCAGTCATGATAGAGCTCTGTTGAGTTCGTTCACTTCCCCTGTCTCACTCACTCATTGTGTTTGTCCCGGCGCTGCAGGCTGCCCTTTCATACTGGGCTCCTGCCTGCATTGGCACCTTTTTCTGCCCACAAAGAAATCCGCAGCTGTCCTGACAGAGCTCCATTGAGGTCGTTAACCCCCACCCCCATCTCACTCACTCATTCTGTTTCTCCAGGCGCTGCAGGCTGCCCTTTTGTACTGGGCTCCTGCCTCTGTTGGTGCCTTTTTCTGGCCACAAAGAAATCTGCAGCAGTCCCAACAGAGTTCCATTGAGCTCGCTCACTCCCCTTTTCTCACTCACTCATTCCGTTCCTGCTGGCGCTGCAGGGTGCCCTTTTCTACTGGGCTCCTGCCTGCTTTGCCGCCTTCTTCTGCCCACAAAGAAATTTGCAGCAGTGACAATAGAGCTCTGTTGAGCTCGCTCACTCCCCCACTCACTCACTCACTCATTCTGGTTTTCCCACCACTGCAGGCTGTCCTTTTGTACTGGGGCCCTGCGTGCACTGCTGCCCTTTTCTGCCCACAAACAAATCTGCAGCAGCCCCAACAGAGCTCCATTCTACTCACTCACTCCCTCCCCCTCCCTGACTCGCTCATTCTGTGTCTCCCGCCGCTGCAGGCTGCCCTTTTGTACTGGGCTCCTGCCTGCGTTGGCAGCTTTTCTGGCCACAAAGAAATCTGAAGCAGTCCCGACACAGCTCCATTGAGCTCGTTCACTCCCCCTCTCTCACTCACTCATTCCATTTCTGCCAGCGCTGCAAGCTGGCCTTTTGTACTGGGCTCCTGCCTGCATTGCCACCTTTTTCTGCCCACAAAGAAATCTGCAGCAGTCACAATAGAGCTCCGTTGAGCTCACTCACTACTGCTTTGTCTCTCGCTCGTTCTGTTTCTCTTGGTGCTGCAGGCTGCGCTTTTGTATGGGGCTCCTGGCTGCATTGGCGCCTTTGTCTGTCCACAAAGAAATCTGCAGCTGTCCCGACAGAGCTCCTTTGAGGTCACTCAGTCTCTCTCTCTCTCTCTCTCTCTCTCTCTCTCTCATGCACTCATTCTGTTTGTCCTGGCTCTGTAAGCTGCCCTTTTGTATGGGCCTCCTGCCTGCACAGTTGCCTTTTTCTGCCCACAAAGAAATACACAGTAGTCCTGACGGCGCTCCGGTGAGTTCGCTCACTCCCCCTCCCTCGCTCACTCTCTCGTTCTGTTTCTCCCAGTGCTGCAGGCTGCCCTTTTGTACTGGGCTCTTGTGATGGAGCCTTTTTCTGCCCACAAACAAATCTGCAGCAGTACCGACAGAGCTCAGTTGAGCTCGGTCACTCCCCCCTAAACTCGCTCGATCTTAATCTGTCCCAAACACTGATTTCCCACAGCGACCGTGCTATTCTCCAGCAGCAGTGCAGAAAACATATTTTAGCCAGGATGTGAAAAATGACAGCTGTACTGCTCATAAGGAGGTGTGAAAAAATGCCACTGTTGAAAATCTGGTGTGACAATATTACAAATTTGCGAAGTTACAAGGGCTCGTGGAAAGTGCGTTAACGCACACTTGTAACACAGTCATTTGACGCAATATTCTACCAAATTTTCAACATAGACATTTTAGGACCTCTGCTCATGAACAGTATCACTGTCACTTTCTTAATCTGTCCGGACAGTGATTTCCCACAGCGACCGCCCTATTCTGCGCCAGAGGTGCCGAAACACATTTCGGCCAGGACGGGGAAAATGACAGCTGTACTGTTCATAAGTAGGTGTGGAAAAATGGCATGTTGAAAATCTGGAGTGAAAATATTACAAATTTGTGATGTTATGAGCAGGCATTCAAACTGCGCAATGCAGGCTCATAACGCAGTCATTTTATGGCATATCATCACCAAATTTTCAATATAAGCATTTTAGGGCCTCTACTCATGAACAGTGTCACTGTCATTTTCTTAATCTGTCCCAAACACTAATTTCCCACAGCAACCATGCTATTCTGCGCTGGAACTGTGAAAACACATTTCAGCCAGGATGTGAACAATGACAGCTGTACTGTTCACAAGGAGGTATGAAAAAATGCCAATATTGAAAATCTGGCATGAAAATATTGCAAATTCACAAAGTTACAAGCGTGCGTAGCAACTGCGCAGCGCATGCTAGTAAAACAGTAATTTTTTTGGATTTCTCCGGCCAAATTTGCAACATAGGCTTTTTGAGAGCCCACCTCAAGAACACTGGCACTGTCATTTCGTTATTCGGCCCTGAAAGGTGATTCCACACAGTGACTGCAAAACCACCTTTTGGGGCCGATTAATGCCATGACAGTTGCAGAATTCATGAGGAGGAGTCCCAAAAACCCATATTGAAAATGTGGTGCCAAAATTCCAAAAAATGACTGAGATATGCATTAAAGTTGAAAAAAAAACATTTATTCCATTATACAGCTTACCGGCATTTCCTCAGTTCGCGGTGGGCTTTGAAAGAGTACATACATGTTCCCAGTCCACTGAAGAGTGCCGCACTGAGCTCCGGAGGTAAGTATGGGATACTGGGGGACGTGGGGAGGCAGGGTGTGCAGTGGGTGGGTGCTGGTTGTGGGGGGTAGGGAGACTGTCGAGGGACAGTTTAATTATTTACAGGTTAAAAAAAAAAGACATTGCAGGACCATTTTTAGTTTACAGGGGCATGTGGCATGCTGGGGTGGGCTCCCAGCATGCCACCGGAGTCTTACTTTTGGGGGGCAGCTGTAACCAACGGAGGATTGGGCAACCCCATCGGCACACAACAAAAGGGGGTGGGGAGTATTACATTATGCCGACGGGGATTGGGCATCCCATCAGCAGACAATAAAAGTGGAGGGGGGATTACATACTGCCGATGGAGAGTGGGCTCCCCCGTCGGCAAAATAAATATTGGGGCACTGAAGCTGATGGGAATTGGGGCCCCCCGTTGGCAAATAAAGACAGTGGGGGAGTTAATATTGTTTGTGAACACTGCAGCAAGCCGCAGCCATGTTCACAAACAATACCAGGGCTTCTAGATCCCGCCCTGCAATGATGGGTCACTCCCTCATCGCAGCGAATGGCTGACGCTGCAATGACGAGGTGGCCCCTGATTGCAGCAGCTAATTTTTTCAAGTTGGTGGCACGCTGGCTGAACTAGTGTCAGCAGTAGCATGCCACGGCATTTGGGGACACTGCACAAGCCTTTAAAGGCTGTGGGAGCATTGGCCACAACAGTGCTGCACCTCTACAACCTGCTTGTGGAGAAAGCTGCCACAATATGTTTCTTGCGCATGCGCGCAATCAACATAAAAAGAGAGAGTGGCATTATAAGGCAACAAAGGGTAGCCAAATCTGAATTAGGGTTGTTAGAGTATTTCTGTTCCCCTTGAAATTACCTCAATGATTACAGTGTGTTTTTATGTTGCTTGCACGCATGTGCAAGAAACATAGTGCCATCATCCAAGTTTTTGGAGGTGTGGCAGCCCTCTTCCAATTCAGTCAGTGTGTCTGCAGGCGCGGCCGCAGTTCTCCAATGGCTGCTGGAGCTGTGTATGACAGCAGTCGAAAATGCAGTGGAGTACAGTTGAAAGGGGGAGCCACGCTTCAGTGAGCAGCGATAAGATATCGCCTGCTATGCGCGCTCCTCCTACACACCACACACACACACACACACACACACACACACGCGCATACTACATGCCGCCCCCACGCACACACTGTATAGCCGATGGTGCCCAATCCCCGTCGGCTCCCCAAACAGAGTTCAGATGCCACGCTGGGTGCCCACCCAAGCGTGGCTACATCATATAGCTGACAGGGTGCCCAATCTCCCATCGGCTCCACTGTCCCCCAGTACAGGGTGCCACGCTGGGAGCTCACCCCAGCATGGCAACAGATGCTATCACTGACGGGGTGCCCAATCCCCGTCGGCTCCACTCCCCAAACAGCTGTCCTTGTACCCGCGAGGCCACTAACATAATAAGCGTCACGTCGTCGTCCTTTTTAAAAAAAAACAAAACCTGAAGCATAAAAATGGTCTTTCGCTGTCTCTGCCCCTACCCGCGCCCACCCACTGTGCACCCTGCCTCCCCACACCCCATACTTACCTCCGGACTCTGTCACGACAATCTTCGGTGGACCGGGAACACGTCTGCACTCTTCAAAGCTGACCACGAACTCAGGAAATGCCAGTAAGCTGTATAATGTAATAAATAGGGTTTTTTCAACTTTGCTGCATATCTCAGGCATTTTTTGGAATTTTTGCACCAAATTTTCAACATGGGGTTTTTGGGACCCCTTCTCATGAATGCTCTCACTGTCATGGCGTTAATCAGGCCCGAAGGGTGATTTCGCAGTCACCTTTTGGCACAATGAAACGACACTGTCAGTGTTCATAAGGTGGGCTCTCAAAAAGTCTACGTTGAAAATTTGTTGTAAAAATTCCTAAAAATGCCTGTTTTACAAGTGTGTGTTGCACAGTTCCTATGCACACTCGTAAGTTCGCGAATTTTCAATATTTTCACTCCAGATTTTCAACATTGTGTAACCCCCGACCCCTGCCTTTTTGCAAGATGACAGATGGCATGCTGTTGAAGCTGACAGCAGTACCTGGTGGGGACTGGGTTCGGGGAGGATGAGGTTACTCGGCACAAGGGGCCTAGGTTTGGCTATTCTGCTCAGGGGCACCCAAATAAATCCGAACACAGGAAGCAATAACTGTAATGTCCAAAACCAGGAATGGGATTCTACAGTGTGGCTTTTATTCACATCCAAGCTGAACAAACAAAGCATAGACGGACCCCCACGGGGCTACATTCCTGGTAATGCAGATTAGAGACAACAGAACACTTCTTCACTGCTTCCAGCCCTCAGGATCTGAACCCACCAGGCACACAGCCCGGACTTGCACGCAGCTTTGGGTACACAGCCCAACTTGTACACTATTTGGGTTTTCCCCACTGGCTCGGCTCCCCCGCCAGCCACTTGATCCGCGGTCCATTTTGGGAAATGAACCAGTTTTCCTGTTGTGGCTCCCCAAACCACCTTAGAGCCTTCGACTCCTAGAGGGAATTTTCCTTCCAATCCCACGTCTGGGTACTTCCCTCATCACTGGCCAAGTGCATCAGGCAAAGTAGAAATCCACAGAGCAAATCCGTAGAGGTGGACCTGGTCACCAAAGATGGGGGGTCTCCCACCTCCAGCTCCCACAATCCATACCCGGCCATTTCTCTGGAAACTAAACAACTCTTTTCTGAAATCTTGGCAATGTAGATTACTGGGTAGACGTATGTCACATCTCCTCTATGTGTCTTGACTTCCACTATGTGCTGGACTTGAACATACTTTTACTTTTGGCTAAGCCTATTACTCTAGACCTCCCACTATTTCAGTAGTCCAATCCCCACTATCACAGAGGTCCCAGGGTGTAGGTGCCCCACAGGCGATTTACAAACCTTCTTGTTTCCCAAAACTCTTGGACCAAATAGGCAGCTTCTCCACTAGCAGAAAAAACCTGGGGGTTGCCCCAGGAATATGCAGGACAACCTTTCCTGCCCCATCCCCTAAGGGATGGGGCACTGATACCTGAATCAGCGGTCTCCACCACTTACAAACTGCTTCTGTGTCTCTCTTTTGGTGGAAACACACACCTTTTTTACTAAATGTAGCCCTATGTCAGGGCTGAGGCTCCAAGAGCCTAACCAGAGCTGCTGTGATGCTCTCTCAGCAAGCTCCAAACTCCAACTGACCCACAGACTAACTGTTCAAACCTCCCAACATTCTATTCCAACTCCCTGCTGCAGATTCCATTGTGGCTCATGCAGCTGCGACAGTTCTATGGTGATGTCATCCCTCAGTCTCAGCTGAGACTGAGAACAGAGTGAGACAGTGTGAAATCCATTTAACTGGAGTTTCACAAGCTGCCTTCCCTGCCTACCACTAGGTCTTACTGGGATTCTAGTAACCCCAGGTAACAAGGGGGTTACACTCACCCTTGACCAGGAAAATGACTGTCCGCAGTCATTGTTTACCTGGCTTTAGGCCGTCCCACCCTATGTGCTACCTGTGGAGGGGGATGATCAGGCCCCCTCCTACCATGTGTGAGCACAGGCAGGCAACACTAAGGGCCTAGAGGCCTTTAGCTGACATATCAGCCTCTATCTACCCACTTACTAGGGATGCCTAGTGGCTCTGGTAGAACTGTCCAGAGCATAGCCCTAATAGCTCAGCACTGCAACCCCTACTGCAGGTCAGGGCCACAGCCTGTCTATCCCCCCAGCCATCTAGGGAAAATCTATCTGCCTCTAACTTCATACCCAAAAGCAAAAACAACCCGGGGACCTCCCCGACCTTGGGCAACCTGCAACCACACACCAAGAATAATACCACATTATTATATCACTTTACTGCCTCCTCCCTACCCCCACAACCACACCTGTGGAAGGAAAGGGTTAATACAGTAACAATAACAACCACAGTACTTTAAATTACTACACACTAAAGTACTAGTGAGGAACTCCGATGAGCCCCTCCTCCTCTTCTTGTCTTCTCTTCTATCTTCTCCAGGAACACCTGTAAGAAAAAGAAAGACAACACACACTCCTAATCTGCATACACAGTCTACCTAAACCCCTACCATCAAAACACTGAAGAATCCCAAAAAGATTTTTTTAGAAAAGGTAGAAAAACAGTATATACATTAGAAAACAACGACATTATTTACAATACACATTTGGGGGGGATGGAGTGCCCTAAAAGTCCCAACTAGTGACCACAGTGCCCGAAGGCTAGTCCATTAAAGAGTCTCTCCTGGGCCGGAGCGCAGTGAAGCACAGTTCTAACAGGCCAAAGTCCCAAAGGGGAGAGTCTTTGAGGACAGTTCACACATTCCGGAGTCTGCTAGCATAGGGTGTGTACTGCAATGTCATAAAGATAGAAAAGTTCGGACTTACCAGCCACTTGTAGAATGGAAATTCTGAACCGACCTGCACCTCTGATGAAGACTCTCCCTGGCAGCATTTCTTCCGATACAGCTGGGTGGACATCTTCCGGGAACCACAGGAGGGCACATCTGGGAACTGCTGGACTGTCATCTCTGGAGATGGAACCGTAGAACAGGAACAAAAAGAAAACAGCTGGTCCGACATCATCCGATTACCAGGCGATGGCTCAGGATACAGCTGGGCTGGTGTCCTCTCTGGATCTGAAGTCATCTGGTGGGCCAGTCGATGGATTCTGGAAAGGCCAGTACACTGTAGAACTGATGAATGTGGGGCACCTGAGTCCTGGATGTCCATACTGGTGGATCAATAAAGGCACTTCACAGGCTGGTGCGGCAGTATTGACTACCACTGCTCAGCTTTCCATTTAGTAGGCACAGGCACATTTGCTGGGAGGTCCTTGCACTGAGGCCAATAGTACCGGGGGTCAGAAGCTTGAATTATTACCCCGTCTGGGTGCACATAATTCACACAGTGGGAGATTTCACATCCCTCTCCATCCACTATTCGCACTCTGTCCATAAACAGTGTTCTGCCTCTCTTCCACTGGGTATATTTCTCATGAAACAGTCTGTTCTTTACATGCTTGCTTGCCCCAGGATGCACACCTTTCATTGCTTCAGCCCAGATCCAGGATTTCCTGCTGTTCTCAATCTCCTCCCAGACTTTCCGAGGAAAGGTAGGAAAGGTCATACCATAGATCTCATTTGCCTTTCTACGAACCAGTCTCTCCCTTTTACTAGCTTTGGTCAACCTGGGACCGCTGGCCTGGCTTGGGGGTGGCCAGTCCTGGTCCTGCCAGCTACGCATCCTTAATGAAATTAAAAACAGATCCCTGACTTCTTCTTCTTGCATAGCTAGGGCAGTGGCATTACCACTCTCTTCCATGCATTCCTCCGAGGCAAGAGCTTGAGGCTGGTACCCATTCCTTTTTCACAAGGCCACATAGGTTCCCCCTCATCTTCCTCTTCACTGAGGATCTGAGCCCAGGAGTGAGCAGTCGTTCTCACTCCTGAGACTATCCACTCATCACTAGGTGCGGAGGTTGACACCTCCCACTCAAAGGCCTCCCGCATCTCATCTTCTCCTAAGAGACTTGGGCTAGCCCCCCGAAGGGGTCTACTGATGCTTTATCCGAACTTTCCTTTTGGGATCCAGCATCTGAAACTTCAACTTCTGGTTCTGTCTCTAACTCTGCACCCTCTAGTTTTGTGCCACACTCCCCGAGGGGCCTTCCTCCACAGGCTCTGCCTGGTGCTGTTGCTGCCAACTGCAGATTCCTGAACCTTTGTCCATGTGGGATCCAAACGAATTTGAGGCGCTTTATACAAGCCATATTTTTCTAGGCATCCAGCACAGTGAGGAATCATGAAGACGTCCCTTCCAGCTCTCAAGCATATTTAGCATACATGCACTGGAAAACCAGGAATCGCCACATGAGGAGGCAGTTGTCCTCCATAGCACCACTTTTCAATATCCCTCAGTCTATTCACTGCTGCTGTTACTGCAATCCGGGCATGATTTTTTAATTTTATTTATTTATTTTAACATCAGTTTAACAACCTTTGAGCCAGAGGCTCATTTACAAAGGTACCTCGTCACAAGGAGGACAAAGACATACGTACAAGAGACAATTAGCAAAACAGTTCAACAATAAGTCACAGTCAAGTTTCAAGTAACGCGGGACATAACACTGTTACCCGCAATTTTAGGATCAGTGATCAGGAGGTAGAGTAGCAGAGTTGAAAAGAGGGCCTGTGGGGGGGGGGCAGTGCAGCTCAGTGAGCTTTGTCACTGGGGAGGAGGTGGGGGAGGTCGGGGCAGTGGCAGGAGTGTGAGTAGAGCAAGTGAGTTTTCAGACTGTATTTGAAGCAAGCAAGTGGGGGAGCATCAGTGATGCCAGTGGGGAGGGAGTTGTACCAGGAGGGGGCTCTATAGGGGAATGCCCTCAGACCCTAGGTGGTCCGAGCCCTAGGAACGACCAGAGTAGCTTTGTAGGAGGTGCGAGTGCACACCGTGGAGTTAGTTTGGTGAATAGAGTTAGCAAGGCCAGGAGGGGATAGACCATGGAGAGCTTTATAGATAACTTGGCAGGTTTGAAACATGAGGCGCCCATCAAGGTTGAGTAGGGAGGACATGGAGTACAGAAGGCAGGTATGGGTGAGTCTATATGCACCGGTAATAAGTTGACATATTTTGTTCAGCATTAGGCGTACCTTGCGGAGGGCCGTCTGGTCTGCCGTGCCATATACAGGAAGGCCGTAGTCAATTGGGGAAAGAACCGAGGAGGTGACAGCCAAGCGGAGTGAGTTTGTGGGGAGGCTTTTATGATCCGGATAGCGAGCTGGTCCTGAGGCCATAACTGCAGAAAAACAAACAAAAGCTCGCTGTAACTGAAAGTCTCACTTTACTGAACATTTTCTTTACTTTTAAAATGGCTCCTCTGCTGCTGTGTTTACCTTACTACCCCACCCTGTAATGGCGGCGGCAGCACTCCTGTGCATCAACATTCAGAAATTGGGTCAAGCCACTGCGCACCCGATTTACACACACTACTGATAACTTTTGCTCAAACTGGTCAGACTTGCTCTGTTCTTGTTCTAAACATATTTACATGATTTTCCATGGACTTTTCACTTGCTGGAAACATTTCTTTAACTCACAGTCCCTTAAAGCTTCAGGTTTTTAAGCACAGGATTGCCTGTAAACTAGTGCTGCACATTTGGTTACAACTCACAGTCTCTCTCTGGCTTTAAACTTTAAATTGATGCCGAACTCATAACTATGCACACAGTCAATGGCTTAGCAGACTTGCACTTGCTGGCAGGACTTGACACAGTCATTACTTGCAAAGCGACTACACTGCTGCACACATATTTAGATGGCTTTTGGCAGAAAATCACTGTTTGAGCAACTTTTACTGTTGGTACTTACTGTTATCAGTAGCTGTTAGCTGTGATGGAAAAATGGCCTGCAGCCAGTTCTTGGTGGCCTCAGAACAGAAACTGGTGGGCAGTCCTGCCGATCATCTCCTCGACCACCACACTTGCAATTCAGATGATCAATTAGCGGGTTGAGCCCAATTTTAAACAAACAAGTCTATTTTTAGAAGGTTTTCAGCGCTTTTAAAACTCTGCGACGCTCCTCTACAAGCGAGTACACGCACTCCACTCACACCCCCTCTTGAATGCTGGGGCAGTCACTGTAGAGCTGGCTACTCTGCACAGGAGCACCCAAGTAAATCGGAACACAGGAAGCAATAACTGTAATGTCCAAAACCAGGAATGGGATTCTACAGTGTGGCTTTTATTCACATACAAGCTGAACAAACAAAGCATAGATGGACCCCCACGGGGCTACATTCCTGGTAATGCAAATTAGAGACAACAGAACACTTCTTCACTATTTCAAGCCCTCAGGCTCTGAACCCACCAGGCACACAGCCCGGACTTGCACGCAGCTTTGGGAACACAGCCTGACTTGTACACTACTTGGGTTTTCCCCACGGGCCCGGCTCCCCCGCCGGCCACTTGATCCACAGTCCATTTTGAGAAATGAACCAGTTTTCCTGTTGTGGCTCCCCAAACCACCTTAGAGCCTTCGACTCCTAGAGGGAATTTTCCTTCCAATCCCACTTCTGGGTACTTCCCTCATCACTGGCCAAGTGCATCAGGCAAAGTAGAAATCCACAGAGCAAATCTGTAGAGGTGGACCTGGTCACTAAAGATGGGGGGTCTCCCACCTCCAGCTCCCATGATCCATACCCGGCCATTTATCTGGAAACTAAACAACTCTTTTCTGAAATCTTGGCAATGTAGATTACTGGGTAGACGTATGTCACATCTCCTCTATATGTCTTGACTTCCACTATGTGCTGGACTTGAACATACTTTTACTTTTGGCTAAGCCTATTACTCTAGGCCTCCCACTATTTCAGTAGTCCAATCCCCACTATCACACAAGTCCCAGGGTGAAAACATGGGCACTTTAGGAAGAGCAGAAACTCACCCTCCAGTTGCAGGTGCCCCACAGGCGATTCACAAATCTTCTTGTTTCCCAAAACTTTTGGACCAAACCCACAGCGACCATGCTATTCTCCAGCAGCAGTGCAGAAAACATATTTTAGCCAGGATGTGAAAAATGACAGCTGTACTGCTCATAAGGAGGTGTGAAAAAATGCCACTGTTGAAAATCTGGCGTGACAATATTACAAATTTGCGAAGTTACAAGGGTGCGTGGAAAGTGCGCAATGCACACTTGTAACACAGTCATTTGACGGGCTATCTTCACCAAATTTTCAACATAGACATTTTAGGACCTCTGCTCATGAACAGTATCACTGTCACTTTCTTAATCTGTCCCGGACAGTGATTTCCCACAGCGACCGCCCTATTCTGCGCCAGAGGTGCCAAAACACATTTCGGCCAGGATGGGGAAAATGACAGCTGTACTGTTCATAAGTAGGTGTGGAAAAATGGCATGTTGAAAATCTGGAGTGAAAATATTACAAATTTGAGATGTTATGAGCAGGCATTCAAACTAAGCAATGCACGCTCATAACGCAGTCATTTTATGGCATATCATCACCAAATTTTCAATATAAGCATTTTAGGGCCTCTACTCATGAACAGTGTCACTGTCATTTTCCTAATCTGTCCCAAACCTAATTTCCCACAGCAACCATGCTATTTTGCGCTGGAACTGTGAAAACACATTTCAGCCAGGATGTGAACAATGACAGCTGTACTGTTCACAAGGAGGTGTGAAAAAATGGCAATATTGAAAATCTGGCATGAAAATATTGCGAATATCCCCTAAGGGATGGGGCACTGATACCTGAATCAGCGGTCTCCACCACTTACAAACTGCTTCTGTGTCTCTCTTTTGGTGGAAACACACACCTTTTTTATTAAATGTAGCCCTATGTCAGGGCTGAGGCTCCAAGAGCCTAACCAGAGCTGCTGTGATGCTCTCTCAGCAAGCTCCAAACTCCAACTGACCCACAGACTAACTGTTCAAACCTCCCAACATTCTATTCCAACTCCCTGGTGCAGATTCCATTGTGGCTCATGCAGCTGTGACAATTCTATGGTGATGTCATCCCTCAGTCTCAGCTGAGACTGAGAACAGAGTGAGACAGTGTGAAATCCATTTAACTGGAGTTTCACAAGCTGCCTTCCCTGCCTACCACTAGGTCTTACTCGAATTCTAGTAACCCCGGGTAACAAGGGGGTTACAATTGTCATTTTACCACACCTCCTTAAGAGCAGTACAGCTGGCATTTTTCACATCGCGCCCAAAACGTGTTTCCGCCCACATAGCACACAATGGCGCAGTCAGTGTGCGAAATCACTGTATGGGACACATTAAGAAAATCACAGTGACACTGTTCATGAGCAGAAGTCTTAAAATGGCTATGTTGAAAATTTGGTGAAAAAAATCCTAAAAATTACTGTTTTACGAGCCTGCGTTACGCAGTTCCTATGCACGCTCGTAAGTTTGCGAATTTTAATATTTCCACTCCAGATTTTCAACATTGTCATTATACCACACCTTCTTATGAACAGTACAGCTGCCATTTTTCACATCTCACCCAAAACGTGTCTCCGCACATGTAGCGCATAATGGCGCAGTCAGTGGGCGAAATCACTGTATGGGACACATTAAGAAAATCACAGTGACACTGTTCATGAGCAGAGGTCTTAAAATGGCTATGTTGAAAATTTGGTGACAAACTTCCTGAAAATTACTGTTTTATGAGCGTGCGTTGCGCAGTTCCTAAGCACGCTCGTAAGTTTGCAAATTTTCAATATTTGCACTCCACTGACTTCCAAATACCTACATAGCACATACAAGCAAGCAACATTCAGCATTGACAAATGCTTGTTTTATTCTACTATAATAACTGGTCAGCAATTTTTCCTATGGACTAGACCAGTTGATATTTCCCATAACAACCGGCTGGTTGTTATAACATTCACGCTCCATGCCACTCAAATGATGTTGCTCCTGCATTGGCTTATGGAATGGATGTGGGCGGGCTGAACAATTTTTGAAACGTGGCTCTCCGTCTGTCGCTTCCTGAGAAGCTGTCACAAAAAGAAGACACGATCATCCCTTCTTTAGTTTTTAAAATGTATCTGGTTGATCCAACCTTTACCCTGTTAAATATCTGGTTGATCCTGCCGTCTGACCGTTTCGGCACCAGAGCGTGCCCAGGGAGCGTCCTAGATGCGATCTCGGTGGTGACAAACTGTAAGTAAAATAAAAAAGAGCAATTATCAGGCGCCAAAATAAAAAAAAAGAAAAGAAAAGGGAGAAGGTAGCAGAAAAAGGGAGTCGTAGCCAGTGTGCATGAACATTAAAGACAGGTAGGAGTGAGTGTGTGTGTGTGTGTGTGTGTGTGTGTGTGTGTCTGTGTGTGTGTGTGTGTGTGTGTGAACACTAAAGACAGGGAGGAGAAAAAATGCTGCTCAGTATATTATAAAAAATAAAAGATGGGGGAGTGTGTGGCATATTCGAATTTAATGCACACCCTTGATGTGGGATGCTTTAATAAACTCCTTGGGCTTCGCCCTCGGGGTTTATGTAACATCCCACACCTCAGGTATGCATTAAATTCTCATAACACACACTTCCCCATCATTTATTCTCTATTTATTTACTTCAGTATAGCTAAGCAAGGTCAAGCAGTTCTTCCTTGACTAGCCAGGTAGTCATAGAAAAAAACACCATTAATATAATAAATGGAACCCAAAGAATTTTTAGACGTGGTTGGTATTCAGGCCTACATCCCAGAAATCCGCATGCAAGTGTTAACGCCAAGAGAAACTGCCACCGTTTGTTAATCATTTTAAAAATGTATACTGTATTTTTTAACAATTAATACACAAAAGGGCATGGGAAAAGGGAAGTCGGTGCAGTCTACCTCCTAGAAAAATGAGCCAAGTGTGTTTAAAGCAAACAGCAGGAAACTTGGCTAGCAGTAAAACAAACCCCACGGCAGGAACATGAACAGAAATACTGCAGTGCTAGCCTGTCACACATTACAGCTCATGTGAAATGAGTTTCTGTATACAGTCACTTGAAATTGCATCCGTCTTTTTCAAAATTAGCTCAGTGTTTGCAAGAGGTTGGATGTAAGAGCTTCCACATGCCAGGTTTGTGCTGGTGGAAGAAAAATAGTTTGGTTATCAGCAGAAGTTTGCATGCCATGTCTTTAGTCAGTCTGCGGCTAATTAGCAACTTCAACACAATGAGGCCACAAGTCATTAATCATAGGAGCCGTGAGCAGTCAACCCCACGCACAACATTTCAAGGAAAGTTTTCTTTCTGTGATGGGCTTCAAAACCTGTAAGGATCACCTTTCATGTCTAACAGAGTGTGAATTATAGGCCCTGTCTCACAATGACAGACAAGGAACAGCTATTCAAGTACCCGTTGGGCCTTTCTAATGATGTCCGGTGGCTAGGGACTAACTCATTCTGACAACTTTATTTTTCTTAGAGTATGAAACAGATTACCAGAAACAAGTTCAGAAAGACTGTACATAGATCTAGAACTAGATATAGCACCAAAATACTGGAATGATCTTCCAATTGAATTAAGAACTATGAGTAGTCATAATTTATTCAAAAAGAAATTGAAGCACCATTTATTGAGTAGCTTGCAATGTCACTGTTATTTTAAATAATTTGTATTATATTGTTTGTCTTACATGTCATGTATTTGTATTTCTGTATTAAGTGAATGTAAAAGTTATCTTTTTGTATAACATCTTGTGACTATTTTATAGTCTTGGGTCTCATATGAAAAAGGGCCTTGGCTCATATGTTTACCCGGTTAACAAAAGAAATAAATAAAAAAATAAAATAAAAAATAAAAATATACTTGAATGGCAGTACCAGTATAGTTAGGGCTGAGCAGAGTGTTCAGTGTTAAACCCAAATCTTTGCATCTTGATAACTTTTGCAGTATTCGACAAAATTGCACAAAATGTGGCATGTGCCGTCTGAGTGGCAACTTCTTGCGATGTAGGAAGTTTCCAGATTGATACTTATCTAGATTCTGAAGCCTGGAAACATCAAAAATACATAAACAGCACGCTTTTTGGACATTTTTTTTTTTTTTTGCTGTCACGTACATAAAAGATGGTTTAATTGTATTCCAAAATGTTCAGGGCAGAAGGGGCTTGTGCCAACGGTGTGCGTTTCGAAGATTTTGTGAAACGATGTTAGTTGGTTCTAGACTTACAAGTTTTAAAATTGGGGTTCTGAGCCTGCTCAGTAGCGTTTTCAGGATAACCCACTGATATTACCCAAAACTTCTCTTACAAGCCATTTTTAGGTCATGACTAATTGTGTTCAGGGATTGTAAGAAAAAATTTAGGTTATGACAGCTGCTATCTTTTCTTTTTTTTTTTTTTATGGGAAACTTGGGAAATACATAAAAATAATGATTTAAAAAAACAAAACAAACACATGAAGCTAGGTAAATGAGATCCATTTAGTTATCTTATGCTGTTTGGTTTTTGAAACTCGGCCCAGAAATTTATTTTCTGGATACCACAAAAATCTTAGGCGCCCAGCTTTGTGAGGCGAATGATTTGTGGGTCACGTCATGAGCTGAACTGAGAATTCTTTGGTCACATATAAGGTGCTGCAAACGAAGAATTTTCGGTTTGCACTTAAAGGGACACTATCAGCTCCTTGTTTTAAAAATGTTGTGGCTAACTAAATTCCACTGCTTGCAGGTCCTGTGTAGCACCAAAGGGCACTGTTTAAAAATCCTGCTGCTTGTGTTCCTATTTAGCCCCAAAGGGCTCAGTTTAAGCCCTCCTGGCTCTTCAGCTTGCCTTGGAGGGATAGAGAGCAGTTCCAGAGGATCGCTAAGGTGGCAGTCAGGTCACAAGAGGAAACTAGTTGTTATTGTCCACCTGGGGACAAATGACCTGACCAGGAATGGGGTAAGGGTAGTACAGGTTAATTTCAGGAAACTGAGGAGAGGAGCCTTAAGCAGATAGCATGCACAATGGCATTCACTGAGGTGTTACCTGTGCACAGCCAAGGGGAGGGTAGGGCACTCTGCACTCAGACTTTCAACAACTGGTTGAGAGTATGGTACAGGGAGGAGGGCTTTAGCTACCCTGGGTGCTGGAGACCACCCTGGGAGGATATAGGCCACAATAAGATTGACAGCCTCCATCTTTCCAGCAGAGGGACCACAGTCCTTGGTGGGAGGTTTAAATGATACTTGGATGAGCATTTAAACTAGCTGGGGGGGAAGGGCTGTGTTGCAGATGGAGGCAAAAATTCCCCTCTCTTCTGCATAATGCAGCAATAAAGAGGGAGGGCCCAAGAGAAGGAAACATCCCAGGGCAGGAGCACAACAAGAAAGGGGTGCAGACAAGGCAGAGGGCAAGGGTGGGGGTATAAATAAAGAATGCAAGAAGAGAGGGCAGCCTATACTTTATTTTTCAGCTCCTTGGTACTGAAGGGGTGGTCCCTTTTCTACAATTACAGGATTTCTACAACTTGACTAACAGGGAATATTTCAGATATTTGCAAGTGCAAACTTTTCTACTACATAAAGGCCCACAGAGGAACCGTCTCCCTGACCCTCTCCACCTTTTATTAAATATGTTTATATCCACCCTACAAGGTAATACATGGCAACATATGATTGGACTTTAATATGGGGGGCTTAGGGAATTCTTGATGGACTCGACTAAGGGAATCCTAAAGGCTGGGAATAGAGAATTGCCAGCCCCAGTTTCAGAGGAAATGTGGTTTAAGTATGCTTGCCCTTCACTGGGGGTCTTGTTGGCCTCATATTGGCAAGAATTTGCTTGAAACATAGAAACATAGACTTTGACGGCAGATAAGGACCACTTGGCCCACCTAGTCTGCCCATTTCCCTACCTAGAGGATAAGCTGCAGATCCTATTTAACCAACAGCCTATTTCTTCCTAACCCCCACAAAAATTGCCTTATGTCTATCCCATGCATTCTTGAATTCTCCCACAGTTTTAGACCCCACAACCTCCTCAGTAAGGCTGTTCTATGCATCCACCATCCTCTCTGTGAAAAAATACTTCCTCACATTGCCCCTGAGCCGTCCCCCCTCTGTCTTCAAATTGTGTCCCCTTGTTCTTGCACATCTCTTTTTCTGAAAGATGCTACCCTCTTGGACTTTGTTGATTCCACTGAGGTACTTAAACGTTTCTATCATGTCCCCCTCTCCCTCCTTTCCTCAAGGGTATACATATTAAGCTCCTTTAGTCTCTCCTCGTATGGCTTCTCTTGCAGACCCTGCACCATTTTAGTTGCCCTCCTCTGAACTGCCTCCATCCTGTCTATGTCCTTGCAAAGATGGGGTCTCCAGAACTGGACACAGTACTCCAGATGGGGGCTCACCAACTGTCTGTACAGGGGGATAACAACTTCCTGTTTTCTACTGGTAATACCTCTCCCTATACATCCCAATATCCCCCCAGCCCTCCCTACCACCTTCTCGCATTGCTTGCCAACCTTAAGGTCATCTGATATGATTACCCCAGGTCCCTTTCCATTTTTGTTGTTGTTACTACCTCCCCCACCCATTGTGTAATCTTCCCCTGGGTTTTTGTTTCCCAGGTGCATTACTTTGCACTTCTTTGCATTGAATCCAAGCTGCCATACTTCTGACCATTCCTCCAACCTTGCCAAGTCCCTTCTCATCCTTTCCACACCTCCTTGTGTATCAACCCTGTTGCAGATCTTTGTGTCATCTGCAAAGAGGCATACTTTTCCTTCCAGTCCCTCTGCAATGTCACTTATAGAGACATTAAAAAGGACTGGACCCAGTACTGAACCCTGTGGTACCCCACTAATAAACCCTCTTTCTTCAGCGTGGACTCCATTTACAGTTACCTTCTGTGTCCTGTTGTTCAGTCAATGTTTTACCCAGGCTACCACCCTGGGACCCACTCCCAGGCTGGTTAATTTGACTACTAATCTTTTGTGTGGCACTGTGTCAAATGCCTTGCTAAAGTCTAGGTAGGCCATGTCCACAGCCCCTCCCCCCCCAGTCTACTACTTTGGTCACCCAGTCAAAGAAATCATTTAGATTCGCCTGACATGACCTTCCCGCTGTGAACCCATGCTGCCTTGGGTCCTGTGCCCCACTGGCCTCTAGGTACTCAACAATTCTTTCCTTCAGAAGTGATTCCATCACTTTCCCTACCCCAGAGGTCAAACTGACAGGTCTGTAGTTTTCTGCCTCTGTCTTGGTCCCACTTTTGTGAAGGGGAATCACATCCACCTTCTTCCAATCCTCAGGTACCACACCATCCTCCCATGATTTGTTAAAAAGGGTAGTCAGTGGTTTCACTAGTTCCCCCCTTAATTCTTCTAGAATTTTGGGGTGAATTCCATCTGTCCCCATTGCTTTGTCCACCTTGGAAGGTGCAAAGTCGCATTTTTAACACACCAGCAAAGTTGGCAAAGTTTCTCCCAGCTCCAGTGGGTAATTGTTGAAGACTGTGTGGAGAACTCCTGGCCAATCCTGAAAATAGGCACTCGACTGTCTAGTGTGCTTATCTGGTTAACAAAAGCTAAATAAAAATCATTGCCACGTTTTTTGGTCTTGCCCTGCCTTAAGATTATTTTGGCAGTAGATGACTGATTCACAGGTGGAGCTGGTGAGAGAGGAGGCAGTCCTCACTCCAGAACCAGTTTTGCTCTCATTCCCTCCAGAGGGCCTACACATACAAAAGGTTCCCTTGTTTACTTATTTGCTGGAGGCTAGGAAGGCAATTACTCACCTGTGGAGGCTGAATGGGCCTCTCACAATTCAGGACTGGTATAATGTTGGAGGAAGTATATCTTATGGAGCGCTTAATTGCCAGCTATACTAATAGCTATGACAAATTTGAAATCCAGTGGCGCAGCTGGGTCTTTTTTATTTTGGACCCTGATCTATCCTTTGTCCCATAAGAAAAGGAGAGGATATGGGGGGGGGGGGGGAGTTGGACGGGCCTGACCCTGGGTCCACATGATCTATAAGAGTTATCTGCATACCTCTCAACCTTTTATCACCCAAATGTGTGACAACAGGACAAAATGTGTGACACATCATCAAACATGTGATTGCAAGTACAGAATACTGTGGAAATAAGTGAACTAATGTTTATAATGCTTGCTGATAACCTAGCATCTTATATTATTATATATTTCTGCTTAAAAGTCTCAGTGGTCATTGTGGAATGTCACCTTCTCAATGTGGGACAGAGGGTTTCTGAGGGATAAAGTGAGTGACGTACCTCATAATGTGTGACAGTTGAGAGGTATGGTTATCTGTATTCTATCTGTCTTAGAATATACTGACACACATTGAACTGTATGTCAAGTAACATTATTTAGAGTGAAAATCAACTGCTTGAGTGAGATAAAATGGAGATTTAATAATGTCCTCCACATATATGTACTGAAAGTCAAGTTTATAGTACCTCATATAATCTGTACTTGTATATTGTTTCAATAATAGAAAGTTTCAAAAAAAAGAATGCAAGAACAGAGGATTAAAACAGAGGAAACAGAGAGGGTAACAAGGGAAGAGGGGTGTCAGGTGGATCATCAGGAAGCAGCAGAGGCAGGTGGGAAGAGGGGTTGTGGGCAGGAAGGGAGCAAGGTATGGAAAGCCATGTGGGTCAATGCAAGGAGTCTGGGAAATCAAATTCCAGCCATGGAGGCCATCATGAAGGAGGCTAGCCTGGATCTTGAGGCCATAACGGAGTTGTGGTGCACTGACAGTCATGACTGGGGCATGGTCATAGCACGTTTCTGTGTGTTCAGGAAAGATAAAATGAACCAACAAAGTTTTACAGAAAGACTCTTTGAGATTTGGAACCCACAAGGTTCTTCTTTGGAAAGAAAATGGCAGGATTCTGAAGAGCACAGCTTAAAGTACCCAGAGCTTAAACAATTTACACATGATGAATGTGACAGACTAATGAAGTAATTAGATAAGAACGCAACCAGAGATGAGAAAACATTCTTAAAAACGTTAGTGCTCTGTAGGTCAAATGTCACAGAAGGAATGTCATGTAGAAGGAGTGCCATAAATGAACAGTTCAGTTTTAGAGAAGTAATTAGCTGGGATGCACAACTTAGAAATAAGGAAAACTCCACAGAAAAAAAGCAGTGTGAAGGTCAAATGCCAGGAAAATAATAATGTTACGCAGATGTAATGTTGTCCAATGTTGAAATCTTACTAAAGCCTAGAGAAAAATGAACAGTGTCTGTGTGTGTGTGTGTGTGTGTGTGTGTGTGTGTGTGTGTGTGTGTGTGTGTGTGTGTATGTTACAGCCTCATAATACTGTTCCACCAAGTAGAAAAATAGGTTGTTAAGGACCTGGGTTCTAGTCCTGGGGTAAGTGGGAGCTGCCAGATAGGTAAAGGGTGGCCCCTGCAGTAGAATAAAAAGCAGTATCAGTAACTAAAATAGAATTAGTAAATAATAAGCATTTTAAATATATAAGGTGTCAGTGCCAGCATGAGCATATCATGAATGGCTGAAGAAGGATGCAGCACAGGGGGGAAGTATGGAAAGGACTACCTGGCCCTGGCTTCCTTACCCACACACAGTTTTGTGCTCATTTTTTTAATTATTTGCAATTTTTACATAAAGTGATGGTAATGTTATAATAGAAATGATAGTTTTAATCATAGATGGCCAGTGGGCTAGTAACCCAATTGTCCTGGCTACCATAACTGTAACACTGCCCTGGTGGTCCAGTGGTTTGATTTGGTCTGCCTGGGTCGCCTTGTAATAATTTAATGTTTTTATATATAAAAAGATTATTTTCTGTGGTAAAAAGTAAAGAAAGCTGTTTTGTTGTTAATGTAAAGGTGCAGAATGGCAGCTGTGGGCGCCGTGTGTGCCTAGAAGAGGAGTGGGGAGTGTGAGTGGTCGAGAGTTGGCTCCACAGCATAATACAGTGTGCTCAATGAGGGAATCCCCAGGCCAGCTTCAGGGTGGCCACTCCTCTATCACAACCCTGGTCACAAGTCAGGCTTTGGCCTGGTGTTTTGTGGACTGTCTTGCCATGGTGTGAGAGGGAGATGCAGTAAAGGCACTCCTCTCGCAGGCAGGATCAACTAGATAATTTCCCTTTTCTTAGATGTGCAGGTGACAAGTGCCAGGTAATGGATTGAGAGACTGGCTCACATAAATGAAATATAAATAATGATGGGCGCAGTCTAAGGTTGGGGCTCAGTGGAAGTCCCACATACTTTGGAAAATAGCAGGCATTTTGAAAATAAGCGAACAAAGGAGCCATTTTGAAGTGTGAATGTGTGATCTATTTTCAAGGAACTCATGGCTCTATAAACTGCTTAAACTCATTAAAAAATACATATTTTAAGAAGTTAAAGCCATAGAAGGTCTGAGGGAAGTCCTGGGTATTTTTTAAAAATATACTTATTATAAGGAATTGTTCACAAGCAAAAATGGAGCAGTTTAAAGGAGAGCTCTGTATCAGAAAGTTCTTTATAGTCATAAACATTGACTTCAAACATGTGCTTTTTCTAATTCGTGCTGCCAAGCCATTTTTCAATAGATTTACCCCGAACTTGGTAGACTGTTAGAGGAAAGTGTGCTACATAACAGAAAATATTTTTGTGTGATAAAAATGTAAAATAGAGGAGTTACTAACCTTTGTAGGAAGAGTGGGTCCTGGTGAAACATAATCCATGGAGACAGTTACACAAGAGTTGGAGCTAAGCATGGGAAAAATGAATATTCAGTTCCTGACTAACAAAACTGGTGTGGTAAGTGTAATTAAAGGAGAAACTGCTGTTTTTAAAAAGTGAACAGAAAAAATGCTCAGGAGTGGTTATTTTAAAGGTTTATGACAAATAAGTTTAAGACTTAGTGACTTAGGTTTCATGTGGGTCATTTTGTACAGAAAATTTTCAGGAGAGAGTTAGAGATGTTAGCTTTCCAGTCAAGATAGTGAAAGTGCTTTAAGATAGAGAACGTGCTTATTTTTTGTATACATAAATGGGACTCAGAGTGATAAAAAAACTGAAGCCTTAGAATGTTGAGAGGGGCAGCTGGATTTCAAAACTGTGAATTCCATTGTGGCTTATGCTGCTGTAGAAAGGATTGTAATTGGTGCTGAGCCCTTGGACAGGTCAGTGTCCACTCAGTGTCCAGTTATTAGCATATGTAAATTAGTTTGGGGCATAAAAGTAGCTGCACAGCCAGTGTGCAGAAAGTCCAAGCAGGGAGAGCAACCAAGAAGGAGGGACCCAAGCCAAGTGGGAGTCCAGTCAGAAGAGGCCTACTACAGTGACAGAGCCTGATGGGGATAGTCCTTATTTAATTAAAGTGTAGGATTAGGGGATCACCTGTATCCCTGTGTAGGGTCGGACAGGGTAGTGAGTGAGAGCAGGGAGAGAACAGAGAGCTTGCTGCTTCAGGTTTCCTCCCTTGTCCGCATCTCCCATTGCTCATATCCCTTAAGGAATTTCGACTTCATCCACCTAGATGTACCTAGGACATGCACCTCCCTTGGTAAGAGGGCTATTTTCTATGCCCTTCCTGCAGCCTGGAATACTCTTCAGGCGGCTCTCAAACTACCCAGCCTTGTCTCGAGTAACGTCTTAAAAGCCTTAGCTGCAAGAAAAGTTAAAGATGTATGCAACTGCCATAGGTCATAGCCCCATCCCACGTCATATCATCCCCCACTTGCCTGCCTAGCAATTCCCCCTTTTCAATCCTCTCCCCACCACCCCTCCCCCATGCCCATGCCCTTCCCCTTTCAACCTTCTCTCCTATCATCCCTCTCCCCTGCCCATTCTTCCCCTTCATCCTCCTCTCCTCTCTACTCCTGCCCTCCCTCCCTTGCTCCTCTGCCCACCTCCCACACATCTGTCTCATCCCTCCTTGTCCCTACCCCTCCCATCCTTGCCATTTCGCCTCACCCCCCTTCACCACCCTCCTTCCCACTCTTTTTGCCCCTCCCCTTACCCTCCTGCCCTCCCCCATTGCTGCCACTCTTGTACTTATTTTCTGGACACTAGACTCCTTATCTCCTCCACTTCTACCTCTTTTACACTTTCACCACCCTCACCCTTATCTAACCTGCACCACCCTAGCATCCCTATAGAACTTCCCCTGTTATCCCGTCTGTCCCCTTTCATTACCGTCTCATCTCAGCCTTCCATTTTTCTCTCCTCTCTGGGTCCCCAGGTTACTTTGCACTTATTCTTATGCTTATTGTTTAAAAATGTTGGCTGTATGTTTCTCTTTTTTCAGAATGTTTTGCCTTACAAACTCCGACACGGTTTTGAAATTAGCACACATTTTTTGTACCGATGTTACCCCTCTTGATTTAGTATGTATTCCATCGTGATGTTTCTCCCTACATGTTCCTGCTAAATGTTCTGAGGACTTCCTTGTGAATGAGCCTCCTCGATGGAGTTATTCCTGCAATAAACTTGAACCTGAAGTGCCTGATGATCCGGTTGTGCCAAGTTTTCCTCACAAAAAAAAACTGCAACCTGAAGAATTCATCGCTTCTCCAGATTCCATCAACACAGCTACTTGCTCCAGAGGGCCCTCAGAAGAATTCCTCAGCATTTCCATCAAATAATTTCTTCAGAAAATCCAAAGGAGTGTGGTATTGTTACAAAAAAAACTTATTGCTACAATTTGGGGATTATGTTAAAAATCAGGCGACATTGAAGTAACAGAAAATTTACCTCAATCCTTCTGCATTTCAAAAGACGTTTATCATCTGAAGAACTGAGGGGGTAAAATGTTCTAGCATTTAAAGTGCCAATATGTAATATGTTTCATGCTACCGTCATTTCTGATTGCTTAAAGTGAATTTGTGTGTAGAAATGTTAAGTGATTTTTAACTGTTTAGTTATAGAATTTAATAAGGTAAGTAACTATATGATAGAGAAAGAAAACTGTCCCTAGGCATGTTTTTTTAAGTCCTGAAATAAAGGAAACTTAATCAATCAATCAATCAAATCTTTATTTATCCAGGTGAACACCATTGAGCATAGCTCATTTACAAGATGGACCTGGTTAGCACAGGAACACAGGATATACAATATATGAACAATCACAACATAACACCTCAGTAATATTATACAACACAGAGATACAATAGTTAAACATAGTCATAAGTGGAGAACAGTTTGGAAACAGTGGTTCAATTCCTTCGTGGTGTATAATGAGTCTAGTAACAGTAGCTAGAAGTACTAACAAGGACAATTGTTAGGTAATGGTATATTACATACAGTGCCATAAGAAACAAGACAGGCAGTGAGTTAAAAAATTAAAAAAAAACAGTGTAGCAAGGTAGAAGGGGGGTGTGATAGGTGAGGCGAGATAGGGTACAAGAAGGGTGGTAGGGGATAGACGAGGGACAGTTGAAGCCTCGGAGAGGACACAGGAAAGGAGGGCAGGGAGCACAATTAGGTATTAGAGAAATGTGAAGGAGAGTCCACAAGGTCAGGTGTAGTGGAGAGGACAACGCCATCATAGTACACTATAAGTGCAGGGAAGTTTAGGATCGGGGAAAGCAGCTGCAAATTTCCTTGACCAAATGGTCATATAGTGTCATAAATGCCATTCTCAGGAAGATTAGCAAAACATTCATAAACAAAACTGAACAATGTCTCCTGCCACTCTACAGATCTCATGTTAGACCATTTCTGGATTACTGTTCCCCCTTCTGGAGCCCTTATTTAAAGTCCGATATTAATAAGATTGAAAGCATCCAACATAAAGCAACAAAGCTCATACCCCACTTTTCCAAACTTAACTATGCCACCAGATTAGAAAACACAGGTTTACTCACACTAGCCCAAAGAAGACTTAGGGGGGATTTGTTACTATTATTCAAAATTACAGCAAATAGAGATCAGATGCAAATCTGTGGTCTCAAATACTCTACTAGAAAAACAGCAGCATGACTGCATAACAGACAATTGGAGATTATGAGGGCAAAAACAAATAAAAGAATGAACTATTTTACTATAAGAACACCCAGAATCTGGAACAAACTACCGCAGGAAATAGTCAATTCTCCTAACATTTTGTCTTTCAAAAAACAAACTTGACAAATGGTTGATCAATTAGGGACCCACTAAATGATCCACAAATGTGGAGGACAGTCGTGATGGGCTAACTGCCTTCTTTTGTCCAATAATACCAAAGTACCAAAGTGTCTTGAAGGAGGATAGACTGACCGGGGTACTAAGCTTTAGCAATTTTTGTATTTTGTTCCATAGAGACGGCAGCGCAAAGCTTATAGCCATTCTCCCAAAGTGTGTTTTTAGCTTAGGTAAGGAATTAAGGGAATAGCTTCTTAGTGCATAGTTCCCAAGCTTGCATAGTGGAAGACAATCAGAGATATATAGGGGTAGTTTTTGATAATAGCTCTGAACGTCCAGAGTACAGCATTTCTGTTTCTCCTGTACTGAAGGGGAGGGCCACTCCACAGCAGCATAAAGGGCACAATGATGAGTGGAAAAAGGTAAGCCAGTAATGAATCTCAGAGCCCTGTGATACAACGCCTCCAATTTAGCAAGATGAGAGACAGGGCAGTGACTATAAAGAAAGTCAGCATAGTCGACCAAGGACAGAAACGTTGTTTGTACAAGCCGTCACTTGGCATTGCTAGTAAGGAAGTTATTAATCCTGAAAAAGAGTCCAAGCCTCTGCCTCAATTTCTTTAGCAGATCTTCGATAAGGTCCATAAAGGAAAGCCTATGGTTGAGCCACACTCCCAAGTACTTGAATTTATTGACAAATTCTAGGTTTTCTTCCAGGATTGTTGTGATCTGTGGAATGGAGCCAGCACTGGTCGTGTTTGCAGCATTGAGAAGAGGAGAAAATAGCATTGCCTTTGTTTTGTTGGCATTTAATAGGAGCTTGTTGTTTAGGAGTTGGCTCTGAAGTAGACTGAATTCAGATTGTAGGTCTCCACAGGCAGCTTCTGGCGAAGGACGACTTAGATAAAGAACCATGTCGCTTGTGAACAGATGGATATTGGCCTTAGTTATGTTGGTGTCAATGTTGTTTATGTAAATTACGAACAGTAGGGGACCAAGAATCGACCCTTGGGAAACTGTCTATCGATGACTTCTGCAACCTTCCCCAAACCCCCATCCACCCCACCCTGAACCTCCCACACAGCATCCACCACCCCACACCCCCTTCACACCCTCACTCGCCTACATAAAGCCTAACATCGTGGTCTCCTGCAAAGAAAGATGCCCTCCTCCTAAAACTGCGACTGTGAACTGGGGAAACAAGATAAGGGTATTAAATGTATTTTTTAATAATGTTTTTAACTTTTACTCATAACATCATCATTTCTAAATATTTGTTCATCAGATTTTTAATATGGCCTTTTTTAACCCCACCTCATGAACCTGTTAGGAGAAATTTTTCAAATCCAGTCCAAACATTGATTTCGTAGTCACACTACAAAATCACCTTTTGGGTGGGATTTGAACATTTTCACCAGCCAGGTTCATGATTACGTTCAAATCTGGGATCAAAATATAAAAAAATATATAACAAAGTTAATTGAAATTTTTTAATGCTCACTCATAACTTAGGTAATTTTAAATATTTTGACTCCAAATTTTTAACATAGCTATTTTTTTCACATCACCTCATGAATGTGACAGATGTTGTCTTTTAAATTCTGGCCAAATGAGTTTTCACACTTGAAGCATGAAATGATGTTTCAGGCACTGTTTTATAAATGCCACCTGTCACGTTTATAACTGGAAGTCATAAAACAACTATTTTGAAAAATTGTGGTCAAAATATCAAAACTTTTTTATGAAGAATCATTGTGTGCAGAGCTGACCATTGGCCTAGCGGGTACTGTGTTGTGATCCCATGCCAGTCAGCTGATGTTATGAAGAATCATTGTGTGCAGGGCTGACCTTTGGCCTAGCAGGTACTGTGTTGTGATCCCATGCCAGTCAGCTGATGTTATGAAGAATCATTGTGTGCAGGGCCGCCCTTTGGCCCAGCGGGTACTGTGTTGTGATCCCATGCCAGTCAGCTGATGTTATGAAGAATCATTGTGTGCAGGGCCGCCCTTTGGCCCAGTGGGTACTGTGTTGTGATCCCATGCCAGTCAGCTGATGCTATGAAGAATCATTGTGTGCAGGGCCGCCTTTTGGCCCCATGGGTACTGTGTTGTGATCCTGTGCCAGTCAGCTGATATTATGAAGAATCATTGTGTGCAGGGCTGACCTTTGGCCCAGCGGGTACTGTGTTGTGATCTCATGCCAGTCAGCTGATGTTATGAAGAATCATTGTGTGCAGGGCCGACCTTTGGCCCAGCGGGTACTGTGTTGTGATCCCATGCCAGTCAGCTGATGCTATGAAGAATCATTGTGTGCAGGGCCGCCTTTTGGCCCCATGGGTACTATGTTGTGATCCTGTGCCAGTCAGCTGATATTATGAAGAATCATTGTGTGCAGGGCCGACCTTTGGCCCAGCAGGTACTGTGTTGTGATCCCATGCCAGTCAGCTGATGTTATGAAGAATCATTGAGTGCAGGACCGACCTTTGGCCCAGCAGGTACTGTGTTGTGATCCCATGCCAGTCAGCTGATGTTATGAAGAATCATTGTGTGCAGGGCTGACCTTTGGCCCAGCGGGTACTGTGTTGTGATCCCGTGCCAGTCAGCTGATGTTATGAAGAATCATTGTGTGCAAGGCCGCCCTTTAGCCCAGCGGGTACTGTGTTGTGATCCCATGCTAATCAGCTGATGTTATGAAGAATCATTGTGTGCAGGGCCGCCCTTTGGCCCAGCGGGTACTGTGTTGTGATCCCATGCAAGTCAGCTGATGCTATGAAGAATCATTGTGTGCAGGGCCGCCTTTTGGCCCCATGGGTACTATGTTGTGATCCTGTGCCAGTCAGCTGATATTATGAAGAATCATTGTGTGCAGGGCCGATCTTTGGCCCAGCAGGTACTGTGTTGTGATCCCATGCCAGTCAGCTGATGTTATGAAGAATCATTGTGTGTAGGGCTGACCTTTGGCCCAGCGGGTACTGTGTTGTGATCCCACGCCAGTCAGCTGATGTTATGAAGAATCATTGTGTGCAAGGCCGCCCTTTAGCCCAGCGGGTACTGTGTTGTGATCCCATGCCAGTCAGCTGATGTTATGAAGAATCATTGTGTGCAGGGCGGCCCTTTGGCCTCCTGGGTACTGTGTTGTGATCCCATGCAAGTCAGCTGATGTTATGAAGAATCATGGTGTGCAGGGCCGCCCTTTGGCCCCATGGGTACTGTGTTGTGATCCCATGCCAGTCAGCTGAGCTTCGGGCAGAGCTCAGCGAGTCAGCTATATGGTCTAACGCTGGGGAGACAGCACTACCATGTGACACCTCCCTCCACATGGGGAGGGATGGTGCAGTGTTGGTAGCCTGGGCAACAAGTAACCATATAGTGAAGAGACGTCTTGTCTTGGCATAGGGTCCAGAGGACATTGCATCTCTGCAACTATAGCTAAATGGAAGCAAGGAGCCCAGAGGGCCCTTCACTTTGTAGCCCCCCAGACAGTCCAATGAATTCTCTGCATCCATAGCCGCATGATGGCAGTAATGAGTGCAATAAGGCAGACCAGTGTGGAAATAACAACGCTGTTGTAGACAGTGCGCACCTTGGACAGGACCCATATCAGGAGTGCCAGCATAAACAAGGGAACTGTAGTCGATTAAAGGGAACAGAAGGCTATGGACAATCAGTCTCTCTGTATCTGGAACTAGGAACCTTTTGACTTGATAATGAGAACCCAGTCTCATATGTAAAGTTTTTGCCAGATTGTTGACATGGGTATCGAAACTTAGAGAGCTGCCCAAGTACAGGCTTAGTAATTTTTTTGTTTGACTCTCTGTTCACCAGTTTATCTGATGTTCTCTTGTATTTTTCAAAATCAGACAAGGTCAGCACAGACTGATTTACTTCTGCCTGTCATATTCAGCAAAATATGCCTGTTCCTCTGTATGACAAATGTTTCGATTCTCTTATTTGTATTGTTTGTCTGATTGTTGTCATTTGACGTGAAATCTTTGTAAATGAGCTTTCAGATCAAGGTATTACAATCCAAGAATTAAATAAATAAAATAAACGAAGCTCACTCAGAGAAAAGGAGACTGACCAGTGAGGTGACTCAAGGATCAGTGCTTGGACCGGTCCTCTTTAAAGTCTTGAAAAATTATTTATGAATCTGGAGGGGAGTAAATTCAGAAGAGATGTTAGAAAGTACTTCTTCACAGAAAGGGTGGTGGATTCCTGGATTAGCTTACCAGCCAAAGTAGTTGGGGCAAAAACAATGGAAGGGTTCAAAAAAGCTTGGGACAGGCATAAGGCAATATTAAGGGAAGGAATGAGGGTGGAAAAATGGACTTGGAAATCAAGTAGGGTCTGCAGTGATACTGTAGATAGGGGAAATGGGCAGACTAGGTGAGCCAATTGGTCCTTATCTGCTGACATACTCTGTGTTTCTATGTTTCTGTAAGTGACATTGCAGAGGAGCTGGGAGAGAAGGCTTGCCTCTTTGTGGATGACACCAAACTCTGCAATAGGGTAGACATTCCAGGGGTGGTGGAAAGGATGAGCAGTGATCTGAGAAAACTCGAGGAGTGGTCAAGGGTATAGCAGCTGGGTTTCAATGTGAAAAAGTGCAAAATAGTGCACTTAGGGCACAGAAACCCAGGGGCTGAGTGTCACAAATGCACTCTGCAGGTCAGGCCCTCTGCTCCCACAGTGCCAATTTCAGAGTGCAATAGTGTGGACAGGTAGGTGAGATGGGTAGGAAACTGGCTGCAGGGAAGGCAACAGAGGGTGGTGGGTGGGGAGCTCTCACACCCAAGGGCAGTGACGAGCGGTGTTCCACAGGGCTCAGTGTTGGAACCAGTGTTGTTTGGGATATTCATTGCAGACATATCATGGGACATCAAGAGCAAAATCAGTCTGTTTGCTGATGATACCAAGGAAGGCACGGTGGTGGATGACCTAGGGGGATGGCAGGGTTGCAGGATGATCTGGCAAAGCTTGAAACCTGGTCAGACACTTGGCAACTGGGTTTTAATGCCAAAAGTGCAAGGTGCTGCATTTTGGGATGAAGAACCCAAGGAGGAGTTACCAGCTAGGGGAGTGCAGCTAGCCCAGACAGAGGAGGAGAAGGATCTGGGTGTGCTCATTACAGGGTCAATGAACAACTGCACAATGTAGGAAGGCAGCTGCAAAGGCCAACAAAATGCTGGGTTGTATTGCGTAAGGTATATCCTCAAGGAGGGAGGAGGTGATTCTGCCACTGTATAGGTCATTAGTTAGACCACACCTGGAGTACTGCATACAGTACTGGCATCCATATCTGAAGAGGACATTAAGTTACTGGAGGGGTGCAGCTTAGAGTGACAAAGATGATCAAGGGCTGGGGGACTTATCATACGAGAGGAGGTTGAAGGAGTTAAACATGTACCTCACTGGAGGAGAGGAGAGACGGGGGACATGATTGAAACCTTTAAATACATGAAAGGAATAAACAAGACAGGTACAGAGGGGCTGTTCAAAGTAAGGGAGGGGAGGGCCACCAGGGGCCATGATATGAGACTGGAGCGAGGAAGGTTCAGGAGGGAGATGAGGAGACACTTTTTTACAGAGAGGGTGGTGGCTGGGTGGAATGCGTACCTGCAGAAGTGGTATGCAGTAGAACAGTGGACTGCTTCAAACAAGGATGGGACAGGACAAGGGGGAGGGTTAATGAAGGGGAAGGGTGGAAGGGAGGGGCAGCTGCAGAATAAGGGGTGCTAGCTGCACATTCGAGCAGACTTGATAGACCTCTAGGCCTTCATCTGCTGGCAAATTTCATATGTTCATAACAGACAGGGCAACCCTCCTGTGTGCTTTGGGTCTGAATCACCTTTTAGCCTCAAGTTCTGGGAGGATTCAAACTGTGAACCTTATGTTAGCATACCCAATTACAGGCTCAGATATGTACCCTCTTTGGGACTGCAGTACAATCTTTCGCCAGGGGCACCAAGCCAGGTCTCCAAAATGAACCCTTAAAACTCTATAAGAGACCTTAGGTATATTTTTACCTTCTTTCCCAAGCTCAGTAACACCATCAAGTCCTTGAACAGTTGTCAGGCTTAATATCAGTTCAGCAATAACATGCAAAAAATTACTGAGAGACCCAGGCAGTATCTTAAAGAAAATGTTTCTTAAAAATTGATAAAAACAGTAAGGTAAAATACAGAACTAATATCAAACAGCATCACAATCACATAAAAGAAAAAAAGGGGGGAACTACAGAACAAAATTCTTACCACAATACATTTAGATCTTTGCTATCTAAGTTATTACCTCTGTAAGTGCGTTTTAAGTTAGATCAGAGAACTGTTTCTCTCTTAGAGTCCTAAAATGATATCCCTTCATGTACAATGTTACATGTCTTTTCTCTGTCTTTCCCCACCCCCTTTTGGATGAGGTCAGCTAGACCCTCCCTCAGAATTAATTCTAACATACTTACTACCAGGAGGTATCTTTAATTAATGTAACATCAGAAGAAAAAAAAAACATTTCCTATGTATGACCTCCTTTAATTAAATGATTCTCTTTGACCTTAGCAATCCCAGCATTTGTCATTTAGGTGTTAAACTTGATAGGAATAGCTAAATTACCCTTTCTTTCCTGACATCATAAACTTTAGATTTTGTTTCAACTTCAAAAGCCTGAGCATGTCATAAAAAGGTAATAAATGGACAATGAGGACAGTGATGATTACAGCAAATGTAAAGCTGAACTTTTAAAGAAGTATGATTTAACTGCAGAAGCATACAGAACTAAATTCCGTAAGCTCAGGAGAAGCCCTGACATGGGCTATGAGGAGCTTGCCATGAAACAACGTCAGTTTTTAAAATGTTGGTGGGAAGGAATTGAAATAATCTCTGTAGATAAAATTGAAAATGCTATATTGTTAGAACAGGTTTTTGGGCATCCTCAGCAGAGCTGAAAACCTGGCTGGAGGACCGAGATCCAAAAACAGTGAAAGAGGCTGCTGAACTCTCGGATTGATATGCCAAGAGCAGACCTGCTCTGAGAGCGAATGGGGCTGGTGTGGCAGTGCAGAAAGTGAAAAGCGTGCCTTCAGGGCAGCTAAAACGCTCACTGCCTCCACTGAAACCAGTTAGCCCCAGGTTTCAAAGAAAATATTTTTCTGAACAAAGAAACGAATGTTGGGTTTGCAAAGAAACTGGCCATATTGCCAAACAGTGTCCCAAAAGGATGATCAATACTCAAGGAGGTGCTAGGAAAGAAGTGGGTTGTTTGTGTGTCCCTGGAACCATGTCTGTGAACATGAGGGAACACATGCACCCAGTCACTGTGAATGGTGTACAGACACAAGGGTTAAGAGACACAGGGGCATCCCTGATATTGGTAAAAGGGGATCTGGTAGAGCCTGGTCAGCTTATACCCAATAAATTTTTAACTGTACCAGGTTTCACTGGGGAGGAGTAAACATTGCCACTCGCTAGTGTTCTCCTAGACTGGGGTGAAACAGGGGGAACTGTGCAATAGATGGCTGTAGCCAAAACTTTAGCAGTTGATGTCATCCTTGGCAACAGCCTCAAACAGGGGATGGTGTGTGTAATTACCCATAGCCAAGTGGCAAGGGAAAATTGTAGTTCCCTGGACCCCGTAGAAACCACTGTGGAAACCACTGGGAGGCTGGTTCCCCAGCCTGTGTCTCCTGATATGGAGACTAATGAAAGGGGGATAGAAATTTCCCCAGTAGCAGTTAACCAAACAGCTACGGAGGGTCACTCCGAGGAAGGAGAGGTGACCCATTGTCAGTGGGTTAGGGATGGCAGTGATTCTAAATGCCCTGATGCAAGTGCTAGGGACCCTAGTTTAGATACTGAAGGAGACCTGTCCCATGCCTTGGGAATGTGCAAGGAGTTTGCAGCTGTTCAGAAAAGTGACCCTAGTCTAGAGAAGCTGAGGGCTTGGGCAGACTTTGATGGAGCACAGTGGGGTGATGGGAAACATAAAGTTTATTGGGACAATGGACTACAGTACACATAGGATGCTAAGACAGAGGGAGGGGTGATAGGCAGGCAGCTTGTCATTCCCTCGGGGTACTGTGAGCAGTTGCTCAAGATTGCATACGATATTCCTATATCTAGTCACCTGGGAATCATGTGCACTGTGCAGTGATTGGCCCAGAATTTCTTTTGGCACAACTTCACCCATCAGGTGAAGGAGTATTGCAGGTCTTGTCACCGGTGCCAAGAAATAGGGAAGGCGGGGAAGAAAACCCAAGCTGCTCTAATTCCATTACCCATAGCGGAGGAGCCATTCCAGAGGGTGGGAATGGATATTGTGGGGCCTTTAAATACCCCCAGCTCCTCCGGGAAGAGATTCATCCTGACTGTGGTGGATTATGCCACCTGGTACCCTGAGGCAGTCGCCAGGCAAAGTGGCAGATGCCTTACTAGGGATTTTCTCCCATGTTGGGTTTCCACAGGAGGTTATCACCGATCAAGGGGGTTCCTTCATGTCGGTCCTAATGAAATGTTTGTGGGAGAAGTGTGTGGTCATGCAGAGATGTACAACACCTTATCACCCACAAGCCAATGGGCTTGTGGGAAGATTTAACGGTACCCTGAAGTCAATGCTCCAAGTGTTTGCTGAACACCGTCAGAGGGACTGGGAAAAATACCTTTCCCACCTGCTGTTTGCATACAGGGCAGTGCCCCAAGAGTCGATTGAGTTTTCCCCCCTTTGAGCTCTTATACGGACGCTGGGTAAGTGCACCCCCTAGTCTTGATCCAGGAGGACTAGGAAGGCAAGCATGCCACCCAGGGAACTCCCATAGTGGATTATGTCCTTATGTTTAGGGAAAGGCTGAAGAAGCTTATGGGGACAGTCCAGAGCAGCCTGGTAGCTGCCCAACAAAAACAAAAAGTGTGTTACGACTGCAGAGCCAGAGCTCGCTCATACACGGTGGGTCAGGAAGTCATGGTCCTCATTCTGGTCTGGAAAGACAAGCTGCAGGTTGAGTGGGCAGGATCGTGTGCAAAGTAGTTAGAAAGGTAAATGATGTGAACTATATCATAGATTTACCTGACAGAAGACATACAGAAAGAATGTACCATGTCAACATGATGAAGCCATATGCTAATAGGGCTAACATGGTATTTGCAGTATGTAGTCCTGGGGAGGGGACAGACGAAGGAGACCCCCTTCTGGACTTGCTGGAAGAAAGCAAGCAGGCGTCTTCTGTGGAAGCAATTAAAATGTCACCCCAGTTGGCCTCGAACCAGATCCAGGAAGTAAGGGAGGTGTTAGCAGACTTTGCCCCATTGTTTAGCGCCAAACCTGGACTAACCCCCTTAGCGACACACGATGTGGAGACAGGGACACAGATACCCATACAGTGGACAGCATATCAGGTATCAGAGGCTATCCAAAAGGACATTAGGAGGGAGGTGGAGGAAAAGCTGGATTTACGAGTAATTCAGAAATCCCACAGCCCCTGGGTCTCACCTGTAGTCCTTGTGCCCAAGCCAGACAGCTGTACTAATTTTTGTGTGGGCTATCGTGGATCGAATGCAGTCACGAAGTCCAGTGCCCACCCAATGCCCCAGATGGATGAACTCCTGAACAAGTTGGGAGGGGCGTCCTACCTTATGACTATTGACCTGACAAAGGGGTATTGACAGGTAGAGTTAACTGACAGAGCTAGGGAGAGGTCGGCCTTCATCACTTCGATAGGGTTATTTGAATTTAAAGTAATGCCCTTTGGAATGAAGAACGCCCCAGCCACTTTCTAAAGGTTGGTGAACCAGGTGTTAAATGGTGCTGAGGAGTACACTGTGGCATACCTGGATGACATTGCCATCTTTAGTGCCAGCTGGGAGGAACACCTGTCTCACCTTAGGGAAGTGCTGGGCAGGATACAGAGGGCCGGGCTCACTGTCAAAGCTGAGAAGTGCCAGGTGGCCATGGCTGAAGTGGCATACCTTGGGCATATTGTAGGCCGGGGACAGCTCCGCCCTAACCAAGTAAAAATAGAGGTGATCAAGGCATGGCCCAGATCAGAAATGCAGAAGCAGGTCAGGAGTTTTCTAGGGACAGCAGGGTACTATAGGAAATTTGTATCCAGTTACAGTGCCCTGGCTGCTCCCCTATCTGGCCTGGTAAAGAAAAGGATACCTAAGAGAATTACCTGGGAACCAGCCTGTGAAAAAGCCTTTACCAGACTGAAGGAGGCACTGTGCAGTGCTCCTGTATTGACAAGTCCTGACTATAGCAGACCTTTTATAGTCCAGACTGACGCCTCAGATGTGGGTACTGGGGCAATACCAACAAAGGGAAAGATCACCCTGCAGTGTACCTGAGTAAAAAGTTACTTCACAGGGAGCAGGCATACTCTACTGTGGAAAAAGAGTGTCTTGCCATTGTGTGGGCCCTAAAGAAGTTAGAGCCATACTTATATGGGTAGCATTTTGAAGTACAAACTGACCACAACCCCCTGGTTTAGCTGGCACAGTTCTGGAGACCACATCTCAGAAAATAACATAAACAGAATGAAGGCGGTCCAGAGGAGTGCAACTAAAATGTTGCAGGGTCAGTATCAGAATCCCTATGAGGAGAGAGTTAAGGACCTAAATATGTACACCCTGGAAGAGAGGAGAGAGCAGGATATGATAGAGGCCTTTAAATACCTCACGGAGGTAAATAAGGGACAAGAGGGAAGTATTTTTTTCAGAAAGAAAGGTGCTCAAGGACAAGGCGGCATGACAAGAAGCTGGAGGGGGTAGATTCAGAAGAGATGTGAAGAAATACTTTACAGAAATAGTGGCAGATTCCTGGAACAGTCCTCAAGCAGAGGTGGTGGGGGTGAAACAGTGGGGTTAAAGAATGCATGGGATAGCATAAGGAAATCTTTGGGAAAGGGAAAGGGGAGGGGGTGAATGGGCTGAAGATCAAGTAGGGTCTATGGTGACACTGTAAGTAGGGAAAACTGGGCAGACTAGGTGGGCCAAGTGGTCCTTTTCTGCTGGCAAATTCTATGTTTCTATGTTTCTTTGCATGCCTGCATAAAAACATTGCAGTGTGCACAACAACGGGACGACACTTGTTTTGAATAGACTTTAGGGCTGTTTACAAGGCTGCTTCACTAACAGTTGTGGTCTGCTCCTCCATTGCCCTGACCTCCAGAGCCAATCCTTTCTTGCATTCACACTGCCCCTCTCAGCGCCGATCCAAGATGCGCTGGAAAGGGGTCATGATTCCAGCGGTGGTCAGCTGTCTGCTGACACCTGTACTAATGACAAGGTATGGCTGTGTGCAGGTGGGAAAACAGAGTCAGTAGGGGGGAGTGGAGCTGGTGATGCAGGGGATCCAGGGGCAGTGGCAGGGGGTGAGTGATCCTAATGGGTACCGTGGAGGCAGTGACAAGAGGTGGGTAATCCTAATGGGAACTGGGGACAGTGGCAGGGGGCAGGTGATCCTAACAGGAGTAAGATGCAGTGGCAGGGGTGACTGATCCTAATGGGTATGGTTGGGCAGTGACAGGGGGTGGGTGATCCTAACAGGAGCCGGGGGGGTAGTGGAAGGGGGTGGGTGATGCAAGCAGGAACCTGATGCAGAGGGAAGAACAAATAAATTCACACATGCTGACCTAGAGCAGGTTAGTTTATTATGAAAATCGGAGGATTTTCCATGTCTCAGCAAATGGCTGGCACTCCACATGCCACATTTCCTTGTTTTGGGCTGCAGGGATCATAGGAGGGCAGAATAGAATTCTGGGAGGATTTCTTGTGCGTCAGAGAGAATGGCACAACCCGTCTACATGGCTGCCTACACTGCTCACTCCAGAACCCGTCCCCTATTCTGCAGCATCTCTGGGAGAGAAGCAACAATCAGCTTACCTTGATTGGGTAAGTGTTCTTACGCAGTTTACACAGTTTTTATAACATAGAAGCAGGCCTGTTGAACCCATCGAGTCTACCTCCCCACACCATGTGGGTCAATGAAATACAGTGCCCATCTAGTATTTATCTAATTCATTTTTAAATTGTTCAAACTTGGTTGAATCAATTAGTTTCTGTAGAAGTTTATTCCATAATTGACTTGCCCTAATTATAAAGTAATGTTTTCTTTTATTTTTAAATGCCCTTTGTACAAATAACTGATTATTGTTACATCTTAGTATATTCGGTTTATCTGCGTATTTGGTATTGCATTCTTCCATAAGTTTTTTATCCTGTAGGATTTTAAACAGTAATAAAAGATCTCCTCTCTGTCGTCTAGTTTCAAGATCGTACAATTGTAAAGTTCTGCATCTTTCTGGTGCGCTTGGGTTGATGTGGTGCAAATACAGCTATGCAAACAAACCTTTTACTGAGACTGCATTGACCATTCATGCTACAACCCACACATGCCTCAATCCAGGGCCAGCCGTGAGATAGAGGTTAGGATGGTAGTCAGGCAAGGTCGCTACTGTCTCTTCACTGCATGAACCCATCCCTGCTAGGAAGTAAGGGCAACTTACGAACCTCACCAGCTTACTGGATAGGGATAGCGTCGTATAGTGGGATGGGGTTTTCCTTTTCAAGAATGATGAAAGTGGACAGATTCAGGAGCAATGAATGCAGCTGGATCCTTGGAATACAATTTGTGCTTGCAATATGACCCTGTTCGGTGGTCTGCCATGACCTCCTTACCAACGGCCAGAGGTTCTGATGAAAGAACCCAGTTTTTGCCCTGTCTTGTTCGACGGTCTACTGTGACCTCTTTATTCAATGAAAAGTTCTACAAATGCCTCCAGCCTGGCAGTCTGACACAACCTTTCCCAGGCAGTCAAGTTCTTTAAACCAGGGGATGAGGTGTACCCTCTAATGGTTCCCTGCTTTGCCATGAAAAAGTTCTTCTGGCCTCTCCTGGAGGCACATCTCCTGAGTTCCTACTAGAGCACTACCCCCCACTTGAAAGAATACCCCATTTGTGCACCTCCATTGTCTTGTGAAATCACAACCTTCAGGTTATTGAACCACCGGTCTTCACAAAGGTTAACAAGACTATCATTTCAATTTAACCCTGGCCAGGCTCATTGGAGTTTAATAGTCTTTGTAGAGTGATAGTATTTCTTTAGCGTACAGAGATTACTTAGAGAATTTAGTATTGCCTTAGAGTATAGCAATTTACATATCACAACAGTCGTACCATTTTACCAATGGTTTAATTTGTTTGACATGACAATTGCACTCCCTCCATACAATAAATATCTTTGGTTGCAGCCGAAGACATGCCTGCCTCTCCTTGTAAGTTCAGACAAGCTTCAGGTATAAGGGGGCATAATAGAACCAGTAGCCCAGTTGGTTACGGCACCAGTTATGTGCCATCATAACCAGGGTGAAATTTGGCACAGTAAGCAAGGTACAAAAGAGGAGTCCAAAGCAGAGTATGCTTCCATCATGATGCCTTTAGGATCAGAGAATTCAAGTTGTTCCACTGGAAGGACAGGGGAAGGAGACCCAGATACCCAGATGTAACCCCTCACCATGCCTTACTATTTTAGTGCCACATGGTTACCCAAGTATACCAGAGGGCCGACTTCTCCCACCACCAGTAGCTTCGGAGAGTTCAGAGCCAAGATGAAAGCCATGTTCAGGCTATACAAGGCACTAGAGCCCTAGAAGGTAGAAATTCTCATTGGACGGTTGGGAGGAGCAGTCCCCCGGGACGTAAGCTCATGGCCTGAAGGAGAGAGGACCATGGCTGAATATATCCTGATGAGAATGGGATACACCTTACACACAGAAACTGTCAGAGTTAAAGATACGCTTCTTTGCCAGGACCCAGGAACCCAAAGAAAGTCTGAGAGAGTATGCACTGAGCTCACAAGAGGCACTAAGGGCTATCGAGCATTTAGACCCAGGAGATGTGCATGATCCAGCAAAGTCCAACAGGCAAGTTCGTTGAAGGAGTTCATAGACACAAGTTAAAAACAGAACTTAGTATGCTTCACTTGCAAGCACCAGATGAGACCTTTCTATACTTCCAAGAGAGGGAAATCTAAGTTTTTGGAACAGGACGGCCAGATGGAGATGCTACTGCCTGATAGCAGTATGTGGGGACATACTCCTGATGTGGTCTGTAAATCCTATGGCCAAAAATATATCATGCCAGAGTCAGGGTGAAGAGTTTGGAACTGGACCTATCGGTTCCCCATTCCCATGAGTGCTATAGTCCTGGAAGTGGGCTCGCCAGAATCAAATATGCTGTCCACCATAAGGCCCAGACATCACAGAGCCCCAGCAGGAAGGAAAAACCTTCCATGATGAATGCAACCCAAGTGATGCAAGAACAGCTAGCTGAACTGACCAAAAGGATAACAGATATATGTCATGAGGTGAGGACCATTAAAGATGATTGGACAAGAGAACTGAACCATGGATGAGACCGAAAAGGAGATAACCGACATTATACAATAGGGTCTAAAAATTCACTTTCCTGATTGTTCAGCTGCCACTTTATGCCGTGGGATAATGTTTGCATAACCACTGTTTAAAGTATCAGCTGACAGCACATTTAAAAAACAAAAGTAAAATCACTGCACACAGAAACCTTAGCATTCCAATACGCTCTGCCAAAGACAAAAAATGTTTCTACTGCTAACCGCGCTATTCTACAAAATCAAAAGCCATTAAGGAAAAGTGAAAACTGCAAAAAAAAAAAAAAGTCAGATCTAAGCTGCAATGTTGAAGTCAGAGACAACCCAGAGCTAACCAGCAACACTGAAATCAAACTGCTGGCATTTTCAGTTATAATCGCTTTTGCGGCGCTCACAGCTCATTCACGTTGTAGTCAGCTGCCTTCACAGGTAGAGGAGGGCTTCTGCCCAGCAGCAAGCAACTATTTTGTGCAGGGAGAAGAATATATTATTAAAATCAGCATGCAAATGTTTTTGGAAAAAGGCATTTCCTTCACTTTTTTGTGTAATTGTTACGTTTCCTAATTGTATAATCAGAATAATCCATGACAGGATGTGGGTTGGGCTAGGATTTCCCTACACCTGATGTAGTTGGCCACTCGGCCTGTGGCTTCATGACCAAACCATGTCATGCATGGGTAAATCCCAGCCCAACTCACACCCTGTCATGGATTATTCCTTAATCCTGCCCCATTGAAAAGACGAGTCTGTGATGATGATGGCCGAGTAACCGATTCAATCTCCAGGACAACCCCATATACAGGAAAAGCAGAGTCAGTGGCCATATCGAACAGAGAGGTGATCAGAGGCTGACTGCAGTAAGTTTAAATAGGGACTCCCAGAGGCAGAGCACTGACCCATAGGCAGAGAAGAACTAGGTCCAGCACGTCACAACAGGCACAAGTTCATGGGGAGATGTCCAGTTAGTCCTTGTGAAGATCGGTAATATAGAGTTCCAGGCACTCCTGGACACTGGTTTGCAAGTCACAACCATCCAAAGTAAACATTTTCTCTGGCATTGGCCAAACACCCAAGTTCAGAGGCAACCTCAGAACTGGATCAACCTGATCACAAGTAATGGTCTTGCAATTCCCTGTTTAGGTTATCTGGAAGCTAACATTCAGCTGGGAGACACCACATACAGTATTAGAATCAGAGTCATTGTCAGTGACACCTCCACTGACAACTTATCTCCAGCCATTGTGGGAATTAACTTTCTTCAACATTGTTGTCAAGAACTTGTGAAGACCCTGAAGCGGCAATCAACACAGTTCCCAAGCGCAATAGATGTGCCTGGCAGCAAACCATTAATCTGATATAGAGCCATTAGCAGTTCACTAATGGGGGAACGAGAGACCGGCAAGGTGCAAATAGTTGACAGATAGGTAGTGCAATGGCCCAAGAGCCAAGACCGTGCTCCTATGCAAGGTGAAAGCGTGAATCCAAGGACAGGATTGAGCCATGCTCCAACTCAGTAGATGGCCCAGTGATAGTCATCCAAAGTCTGCTGGTGATCAAGAAGAGACAGGTACCAGTGAGGGCACTCAGTTGTAGAGCCACTGTGATACAGCTGTACCAGAACCAACCCATTGGACGATTACTGCAGATTTAACAAGATGACATAGTTGAAGCAATCCCTGAAGATACCCTGGATGCCAACTGTTCTGTCATAGCCACAGATGTCTGTTGTTTTTTTTTTGACTTAGGCTTTTATTGTGAGCATACATTCACATACAGAACTTTATTGCCTAGCAACTTACAATTAAGTGGTTGTTCTGTGCTTTTTCCACTATATCGTGCAGTGTTCAAATTGTCGCTAGCAAGGTTCAAAGTCTCATTTTGCACTAGCTCAGAACATTCGATGCTCTCCACCATCCATATGAAGTATTCCACTTAGTAGCCTTCTGCTTGTGATGCCATCAAAGTATCCAAGCCTCCAAATAAAGAAACATAAAACAGTGCAGTCTTTGAACTTACCGAGCCATTTGTATCCATAAAGGCTTTTTACAACAAAATAGTAACAAACTTTGTGTCTACATTACATCATTTTACTGATTAATATCTAGTATGAGGAATGGTTTTGTACAGTATCTAGGACAGGTTCACATATTGTTCCCATTTGCTCTATTTTTCTATAAATATCTCTTCAGCTAGCCAGTGTAGACATGATACCCTCCATTGAGACCAGAGGAGTTACTCTGGCTCTCCATTCCTGTACCGTGAGTAGTATCTGTGAGTGCCAATTGGAAGTTCTCCCTTTCAATGCTAGCAGACACATTGTTTGCAGTACTTCTCTGTGTCCCCAGCAGAGTGGTAGTGGGGGGCAGACCCAAAACACAGGTGTAGAAATTCAATGGAACTGCTGGGCCCCGGATCATTCTCAGCTAATTTTTGATCTGGGTCCAGTAGTCCTGGACGAGTGTACACCCCCAAAAAATATGGAAGTGGTCTCCCTTCTCCCCACATACATTCCAGCACTAGTCTGTGTAGCCTGCCCTAAAGTATGCCATTATCGTGGGAGTATGGAGATATCTGCTAAGAATTTTCTACCTAAATTCCTTCCATGTGGGGGAGGCCATGATTCTGCATTCCTCCTATGGTATTCTTTCCCAACTTTTTGCCTGTCTTGGTTTCCCCAATTCCTGTTCTCCCTTTTGTCTAATTCCTACCAGGTCAGGATTCAAAGAGGCTAACAGAACCTGGAAGAACATAAATATATCTATAACCTTGCTGTTGAGTCTCATAGAGAGGAAGAAGAACTCCTCCTGCTTTGTTAAGGGTCTGGACACCATCAGTAAGCAGTGTCTCACTTGTAGTAAGTGGAACAATTCCCTATTTGGAATATCGTATGTCATTTTCAACTGTTCAATGAGACACCAGTGTCTCCATAGAACAATTGCACGTACCTGGTAAGGCCTAATCTATTCCAGGTGCCAAAGCTCGGGTCTTTATGTAGTGGGGCAAATTCCAGATCCCCTATTATGGTGGTGAGGGGCCCAATTTCTTCCGGGGTATCAGAACTCTAATTCTTATGACCACTTTTAGGGAATGTCTGGTCCAGAAATTTGTTCCTTTTTTTTGGGGAATACCACCCTGATTCTAAGTGCTGATTAAGTACTATAACCACCTGCACTGACTGTGCTGCTAGGTGATAAAGTTCAAAGTCATGCAGACCCCAGCATCCCTTCTCCTTGGGCAGGGCAAGCGTATGGAGGCCTACATGCACTATGCTCCCCTGTAACAGAAATCTCAGGGTGAATCTTCTAAGTCTGTTCCAGAAGTCTTTGGGTATCTTTTTAGGGAGGGCTTGAAACGTCTAAGTTCTAAGTTCTGGTTTCCCTCTTTTCCCTCCTACCTCTCCTCCTCCCTCACCATGCCCCCAGTCTCCCGTCACGCACTCAGATCGATTGATCCTTGAACCCTATCTGTCCCTTGCTACTCTACAAATATTGATCACTCTGCTTTTTCATATCACCTCCCTAAACTCTGGAACTCGCTACCACCGCACATTCGCCACTCTTTCTCCCCTTCGTCCGTCTCTTCATCCTTACCAAATGTTTTTGCTCCCAACTGTACCTGCACATAATCATAATACACAATACCATAACACCACCATTCTCTGCTCATTCTACCCTTTACAGCCACTACTGGCACTTATCTATGCTTATGATTTGTTTTGACAATTCTGTTACTCTTCAGTCTGTCTTGTCCCATGCTGTTACATGATATATTTATCTCCTGATTAGCTCATGAATGTATTGCCCCACGCTTATATATGATGCACTTATTTACTGTTTGGCTAACAAATGTATTGTAATTTTGTAGTCAACATGGCAAATTGTATTTGCGTTGTTGTTCCCAATGTACTCCTTCCCCCAGGACACACTGGGAGACAAGCAATCCCAATTGTTCAGTGTGCTTTTCTGGTGAAACTTTTCAATAAATAAATAAATAAAAATATAGAGAAACATGAAACAAGGGACTACATTCATGGCTAGTATTTCCACCACCCCACCCCCACTCCCACTCCCAAGGATAATGATAGGTTCACTCAGGGCTGCAAATCCACTGCTGTTTCCTCCAGGAGCTGTTGGTGGTTGAGTTTATATAACTCAGCTAGTGTGAGGGTTACTCTAATCACCAAATACTGGAACGTGTTCTGGCGGGGTCCACTTAAAAGAGAAAGTAGCCTTAAATTTATTAGTGCAAAACCCCTATACCACCCTCTCCTCTGACTTAGTGCAGTTCAATATAGCCAGAGATGTGCCAGAATGCCTGCAGTTCTTACATTAAAGTAGGGACCGACCTGCTTGGTTCACAGATAAAAAATAAAGAGTCAGTTGTATATAAGACAGTTTCTGCTCAGCATCCCCCACTTTAATCCCCTTAATATCTTCATTGGTTCTGACTGCCACTGCTAGTGGCTCTGTACACAGGACAAAGAACAAATGTGGAGAGCAGGCACCCCTGTCTGGTTCCCTTGACCAGTGGGAACCAGTCGAAGATGACTTCATTTACTTTCACCACTGCTTCTGGAGAAGCATATAGCATCTATATGCTTCAGAGAAATTAGGGGCCAAATCTCATCACCTCAAGAGTGTGCTGGTGGAAAAACCCAGTCAAAGACCTGCTGCCAATTTGAAAACTTTGGCGTTTTTGGGGGCATTTAGGATATTAAGAAGGCACTGGATATGATCATGGAGGTTCCGCCCCTTAATAAATCCAGTCTAATCCAGGTTGACTAGTTGACCCACCATACCCTGGAGTCATCATATCATTACAGATGTGAAGATCTTTAGATCTACAGGCAACAGGGAGATGGGCCTATAGGATTTGCATTTGACTTGATCTTTGCCTGGCTTCGGAATAACCAATATCTGAGCCGTTCTCTATGTTATTGGTAACCCCACCCCCACCCCCACAGCTTCAGATAGGGGTTGGAGTTCTGGTGTTAATTCCTCTGGGAAGGCTATATAGTATTCTGAAGTAAATCCATCTGTTCCCATGGCGATACCATTTTTAACTTATTAATTGCCACCTGTATTTCTGCCTGTTCTACGGGAGCCTCCACTGTCAGCTGCTGCTCAGCTGATACAGTGGGCTGCTGAAGTAAGCAAGGCTACTATATCAAGTGTGCGGGAGTTGGTTCTATAAAGCAGAACTTTTGATAGTATTGTGCAAATTTTTTAGCCATGCTCCCCGTGTTGGCCATGGCCTGGTTGTTTTGCTGTTTATCTTGCATCTTTAAGACTGCTCTGCTAGTTGCCTGATTCATGATCTGCTAGGCTAAAATTTTTCCAGTGTGTGCCCTCCTCACTCATAAAATCATTGCCTAGCATATTGGAGTTGCACCTCTATGTGTTGCTCTACCAGTTTTTGCAAGCTGTCTTTGCATTGCCTAATGTTTGGGAGCAGATCTTCGGCCGCAGTAAGTTTGTGGGTGACCTCTAGATTAAACAGCTCCTGTTCTAACTGGAGGTGGTGAGCTATCTCCTGTTTCTACTTCTAAGTAGTATATTGAATAGTCAGTCCAGTAATTGTCACCTTCAAACCATCCCACCTATGGGCCAAAGAGGTGTCCCCCACCCTGCTGTGTCTACAGTACTAATTAAGATGGGTCTGTATTAACTCTTTAAATTCTGGCTTATTGAGGAGTTTTTCATCTGCCAGAAGGAGGACCTCTTGGTGGGGCAGATGCTCAGCTTATCCCCAAGTGGTGCATGATCTGACAACGTGAAATAACCAGTGGAGGCAGTTATAATAGTGTGCCCATTCATTATTATTCACAGACATCTCTAATGCAAACACAGCAGAGGCATGAATGAAAGAGATTGACCTTGGTACTGACAGCACAGTGGAAGAGTCGAAGCAAGAGGTGTTAGAACTGACCTGGAGACACCACAGTGCCTTCTCCCAACATCTTCTCAATTTCAGATGTATGGAGTCTATGTAACATGACATACTGACTGACGACCATCCACCAGTTCGAGAAATGCTCAGGCCCATTCCTCCCATCATGTACCATCCAGTGAAAGAAATGTTTAATGAGATGCTGGAAACCAAGGTAATACAGGAGAACCACAGCCCATGGGTGGCACCCATAATTCTGATTAGGAACAAAGATGGCAAGCTGAGATTCTGTGTTGATTATGGGAAATTGAATCAGGTGACCCACAAAGATGCCCACCTGCTTCCTAAGACTGACTACCTACTAACTGCTTTGAACTCAGCCTTTCTGTTCTTGACACTTGACTTAGTCAATGGATATTGGCAGGTGCAATTTGCTCCAGCTGACCAAGAGAAACCTGCTTTTATTACACTCATGGAGCTATCTGAGGTCACCAGAATGCCATTTGGACTATGCAATGCACCTGGCACCTTCCAACGACTAGTAGAACATTGTCTAGGCAGTCAAAATGTTGAGATAGTACTATTTGTAAGAAATTATTTGGGTTGCATGAGTTGTGACAACCAAGAATAACCAACACAAATATAACAGTCCAAACAGTTTATTATAACATAATAAAAGGCGAAAACTTACAATCGATAACCAGCCTTTTAGATGGCTATACAGCAATGGTCATTGTGAAAGTCTTGGGTCTTATCTGCTGCAGCAGTTGGTCACCTGGTCATTCATCTGGTCTTCAGAGTGGCTATGCAGTGCACATTCTCAGACCAGGGTGTGAGCAAGCATTTTTATACATAGCTGTGATTATGTAAGGCTGAGGTTCATATCTCATCATGAAAAACATCTTGTTATCTTTTAGCCACACTTATAGTTCTTAGAAGGTTACAAAAAACATTTTTCCTAACAACAACTATGCAGCTTACATCAATAGGCAAGTTGTTACATCATTCTTTGGCAGTGGGGCCTCCCAACTGTCGTGCTGACAACAATCTCTCTCTCCCTTCCATCTAGCAGGGAGTGACAAGGCAACACCAAACTGCCTGCCAGAAAGTTTTGTTGTCCTGCAAGAAAAAGAGTCAAAAACAAGTTACAAGTTACAAATATTTGTCACAATATATTGATATCTAATGCTAACATGTGCATGTACCCCTAACTTCTCTTATCCATAATGTTTTTGTCACAAGGCGGACCCAGCATAAGTCCCTGTGGTAGTTTGCAACTGAGCATAAAATTGGTTCTTATTGTAACACTCCCAAATGAATTATAATCCATGTGTAGGCCTCTGTCTCTCCCACATCATGCACACTATTGTGGCATAAGCATAATAGTTTGTAGGATATTGGGGTGTCATTCCATTACATGTTATACTTGGATCTGCAGGAATATCATCAGACCCTGAAAAGATCTGAGCATTAAAAGAATGGCCTGTCCTGACAATTATCTGAGATGTGAGGAAGTTCTTGGGATTTGTGGGTTACTACCAGAGATTTGTGAAGGACTTCTCCAAGATTGCCACTCTATGGCATGAGCACCCAAAAGGAAACAAGAACCAGAGAATTACTCAAAACACATCCGTGAATTGGGCCATGGCACAGCAGAATCCCTTTGACTAGGTTAAATGAATCCTAAGTGAGGCACCCATTTTCGCCTACCCAGACTACAGAAAACTGTTCTGAGTATATACTGATGCCAGTAACCAAGGATTGGGAACTGTCCTAGCTCAAGTGAATGAAGGGACAGAGCAGGTCATAATCTATACCAGCAGATGACGCCATGGTTCTGAACAAAACAATGAAAGATACAGCTCTCTTAAGTTGGAATTCTTGCCATTAGTGTGGTCAGTAACAGCAAAATTCAAGAACTGCTTGACTGTAAACTAATTTACAGTACACACTGATAACAACCCATTGGTCCATTTGAACAAGGCAAAGTTGGAAGTACTGGAACATCAGAGGGCATCCCCATTAGCAAATGAAATCAAACCATCCATAATCACTCAAGCTGGACAAACGTCGGTGTGGATGCATTGTCCCATCTACTCACCCAGGATGAACCAGAAGAAGATGGAACTCAACAGGAAAACCTTGAGATGCCTCCATTCTGTCAGATCCCAGCCGAGGCCACACAAGCCTGTTGTCAGTGCCTGCCTCAAAGTGTGGAAGACAAACTGGAAGCCAAACTCTCAGGGCTTAAACAAGACAAAGAAAGACGTATGGAACCAAGTTCAGACACAAGCCCAGTCAGCCAGCAAATCCAAGCAGTCATGATCACTGACAGAGTCCTGATACAAAAAAGGAGAGAAAACCACAGAGGAATTAATGAAGTTACTCTGACACTGGAAACAATTCACCTTTCAGCAGGGAAGGCTGATCAGAAAGAAGAGGAACCCCCCCAAAAGAGTACAGAGAAATAGTGCAAATAGTATTAGACCACCAAGCTGCACCTATCTCTCTGGAAGCATTCCATGACCTCTCTGGACACTTCAGCCATAAGAAGACAGAAATCATTCTCAGAGAACATTGTAATTGGATTGGGATGAGAGAGGACACTGTGCAATGGTACAAAAGCTGTGAAGCATGTAGTCTGAAACCTAATCTCAGTAACACAGAACGGGTGCCATGGGTACCCATAATCAACAAAGTTCCCTTGGACTTGGTAGCATTTGATCTTCTCAGGCTAGCTCCAAAAACATGTAAGGTGCACTCTGGTGGACTATATGACAGGTAATATTAAAGTGCCAAACATGTAGCTCTATATAAAGTAGCGGTACAAATGAAGGCTTGATCTTCGACCATAGTCAAACATTAATTAAAAGCCATGCATACGGTATGCTACACTTGTTCCCCACACCCTTACTGGCAACCCACTGTACTGACAATATCTGTTATGATATATATATAATCATTACTAACATTTAGGGCATTGGCACTTACCATGTAAGTGTAAGTTACCAGGGACATAACTGTGATTATTACCAATATTAAGAAATATTAGATTAAGAAGGTTAAATCAAAATAAGGCACAAGGCCCGGACGGAATCCACCCAAGGGTATTAAAGGAAATGGCACCATTATTGGTGGAGCCTATAACTTATTATACCAAGAAAGTATCAACACTGGGGAAGTACCAGAGGCTTGGAGACAAGCCGTGGTTATACCTATATATAAAAAAGGTAGTAGACAGGAGGTTTCAAACTATAGGCCGATTAGTTTGACCTCGGTCATGGGAAAGATCTTGGAGGGAATAATCAAGGATTATATTGTAGACTATATTGACAGTACTGGTGAGATTGATACGACCCAGCATGGATTTACAAAGGGCAGATCGTGTTAGACTAACTTGCTGGAATTTTATGATAAAGTTAGTAGGGCCATGGACAGGGGTGAATCAGTGGATGTAGTGTTCCTGGACTTTGCGAAGGCTTTTGACAAGGTCGCACATAAACAGCTTGTGGAGTCACTGCACGAGATTGGTCTACCCTGTTGGCTGAAAAAATGGGTAAGGGATTGGCTCATTGGAAGAAGTCAGAGGGTTTGTGTGAAGGGAGAATTTTTCCAGTTTGCTGGAGTGACTAGTGGGGTCCCCAGGGCACCGGTGCTGGGGCCATGTTTGTTCAATCTGTATATTTCATCAATGCAAGTTGAACTAGATGTCTGGATGTCCAAATTTGCGGACGACACCAGAATTGGGAGTACAGTTAACAACCATGAGGATCAGGTAGTCCTACAAAGGGCATTAAATGGATTGGAAGTAGTGGTTGGAAGCAAGCTATATTTAATATTGATAAGTGCAATGTTATGCATTTGGTAAAAACAATAATAGATTTCGGTATACTCTGGGGATCCATGTTAAAGGTTGTCAGTGAGGAGAAGGATTTGGGGATTATGATTAGCCAAGACTTTAATTTTGGGCTCCAATGTAATACCGTGGTTAAAAAGGCTAGTGGCATAGCAAATTGTATAGCAAGACACATCAGGAGTAGGGACAGGCAAGTTGTTATGCCACTGTATATTGCACTGGTTCGACCGCATGTGGAGTATTGCATCCAGTTCTGGACCCCTTATAGGAGGAGAGATGTTGAGTTGGTGGCGAGGGTTCAGAGGCGGGTGACTAAAAGAATACAGGGGACAGAGGGGATGAACTACGAGGAAAGACTGCAATACCTAAATCTGTATCCATTGGAATACCGTAGATTACGAGGTGATATGTGTTTGATCTATAGGGCATGGACTGACTCTAACATGTGGGAACTCTTGGGACTGAAAAAAAGAGAACAAACATATGATACTAGGTCCCATAGCTTTCAATTACTCAAGGATAGATACAATACTATCAGGAGGAAATTTTGGTTGAATAACAGAGTAACAGAAGTATGGAATAGCTTACCAAAGAAAATTGTTGAGAGCAGTACCATGCAAGTGTTCAAAACACAATTGGACAAGTATCTTATAGAAAAAAAGATAAATAGGTATGGGTAAATTACAACTTGCGAGCTCACGGACAATTGTCTATATGCTCTGTATGATCTATGTAATCTATGTATGTAATATTATTATTATGCTTATTATAGAAACGCATAAGCAAGGTGCTGAGAATACATGTCTGTGTTCTTTGTATATTTTTCTGAAAAGTCATTGTATAGCCTAAACTGCCAACATGTGGATTCATGTAACACCGCATTTATTTTGATCAGATCTTCACCCGAGAGGGCTGGACGGATCCACAAGTGCCCCAGCCACCCCACCATGGTCACCGCATCTCTCTGGGAAGGGCCGCCTGCCTCCCCCCAACTCCAGGAGCCTACAAACTACCTGCCAGCAACCAGATCTTTGCCAGAGAGGGCTGGACGGATCCACAAGCGTCCTCAGCCACCCCACCATGGTCACTGCATCTCTCTGGGAAGGGCCGCCTGCCCCCCCCCACTTCAGGAGCCTATAAACTACCTGCCAGCAGGCAGACATTTGCCAGAGAGGGATGGATGGATCCACAAGCGGCCCCAGCCACCCCACCATGGTTTCCACTTCTGTCCAGGAAGGGCTGCCAGCCCTTCTGCTCCAGGAGCTCACAAACTACCCACCAGCAACCAGATCTTCACCTGAGAGGGCTGGATAGATTTACAAGTGGCCCCAGCCACCCCACCATGGTCACCGCATCTCTCTGGGAAGGACCACCTGCCCTCCCCCACTCCAGAAGCCTACAGACTACCTGCCAACAACCAGATATTCAACCGAAAAGGCTGGATGGATCCACAAGTGACCCCAGCCACCCCATCATGGTCGCCACATCTCTCTGGGAAGGGCCACCTGCCCACCCACTCCAGGAGCCCACAAACTACCCACCAGCAACCAGATCTTCACCCGAGAGGGCTGGACGGATCCACAAGCAGCCCCAGCCACCCCACCATGGTCACTGCATCTCTCGGGGAAGAGCTGTCTGCCCCCCCATTCCAGAAGCCCACAAACTACAAACCAGCAACCAGATCTTTACCTGAGAGGGCTGGACGGATCCACATGCAACCCCAGCCACCCCACCACGGTCACCACATCTTTCCGGGAAGGGCCACCTGCCCCCCCACTCAAGGAGCCCACAAACTACCCACCAGCAACCAGATATTCACCCGAGAGGGCTGGACAAATCCAGAAGCAGCCTCAGCCACCCCAGCATGGTCAACACATCTCTCTGGGAAGAGCTGCCTGTCCCCTCACTCCAGGAGCCCACAAACTACCTGCCAGCAACCAGGTACGCTACCAAGAGTCAGAGTAGGACTCAGCTTGAAAGCCGCTTCTCCCATTGGACTGATTAGCACCCTAGCAGGCTGCCCATTGGCTGCTTCTGCCAATTTCAAAAACTTGGACTTGGCACCTGCTGCCTGCTTAGAGCTTTGCAGGGACAGCTGCTTATCTGATGAGAGAATTTTTCACCCCGCACCCCCACCCCAGGTTACCTTTAAATGCTCATTCTCTAACTCGGCTCTCCCTCGCTCTCCCAGTCAGTGAGCCAGCACAATGCACTGTTGTCTCTTGATTTAAATAGGTAACAGCAGCCTCTCCTGTTTAAAGGGCAACTTAATATAATATTTTCTACATAACCCCCCCAGGGGTCATTCCTTACCTTGCACCTTTCCAGCCTGCACCATGCTCGCTGATCCCCTTTTGAGAGGTGCTTTTGTCCTTACCCTTCTTACTCTCTCAGCCTGCCTAACTGAAAATCTGGCCCCTCCCACCAGCTCTTCCATGTATACTGTGGCCCTCAATGCCCATTGTGGCACCACGTTAACATACGGTGTAGTATTCCCCCCCACAATACCTACCACAACAAAAATGGAGTCTCTCCACCAACAGCCATGATGGCTGCACCCTCTGGCTCTCTTTCCGGGAATTTTCAAAATCCAACCAAAACCTCCTGTCAACTCAACTCACAGTAGGGTACTCAAATACAGCAGCAAACACTTGAAAGAATATCTATGTCACATTGCTTTACTCTTACTGTTATTATCTGGGAATATTCACCCTAATCTGGGTCCACCAACTTCCACAGCAGAGCCCCAAAGCTTTATAAGGAAACTCACAATTGGCTTAATGAATATCCGCAGTCTCCTCCCTGAAATTGATATCCTCAATGCCTGGCTTTTACAACATAACAATGACATCCTCTCAGTGGTTGAGACATGGCTCTCCCCTAAAAATACTGATGCCTCAATTTCAAGTCCTGGCTATACTGTGTACAGGAGGTATCATTTAACCAAACGTGGCGGTGGTTGTGCTATCTATCTTAGGGAGAACCTAAAAGTAGTAGAATTACCTCTCCCAGACACTGGGTCCAACATGCAAGCCCTAGCCCTAAAAGTGCTACTTGGGAAACATGACAAATCCCTTACAGTGCTCTCTGTCTACATACCACCTGCTCAAAAGACTACAGGACTAAACACACTGATGGAATGCTTTGGGGCTCTGAACTTAAACAGAGAAACAGTAATGCTGGGCGACTTCAATGCCAATTGACTCACTCCAGAGTCTAGCCCCTACTGGGATGCTGTTTCAATGGTGCACTTCACCCAGCTTGTTAACTTGCCTGCTAGGACAAACTACAAGACTGACACCTCTGCATTGCTTGACTGGGTCCTGACTAATTGACCAGAACACACCTCTCTTGTCATGGTGCTCCCAGATGCCCACAGCAACCACTCACCAGTCCTGTTTCTCTGGGCCAACAATTTCTCCAAACCCCCATCCAAAACTATAACTCATAGGGTCCTCAAGCAAGGTCACCTTGAATTGCTAAAAGCTGATCTTCGCCGACAAAACTGGTCAACAGTCTACTCCTCCAGCTGAGCTGATGAAGCTTTAAACCAATTAATCCTGAGTTTCAACAGTGTGTGTGACCTACATGCTCCACTAAAAAAGTTAAAAAGTCAAAGGATACAACAATCCCTGGTTCTCGCCTGAACTTCTTGAATGACTAAACTCAACCGATCATTTATGGCATATAGCAAGAGAAATGGGCAAACAAGCAGATATACAAGCATACAAAAGAGCATGAAACTACTGCAATAGGGGTATTCGCAGAGCAAAACATCTACACTACAGTACAAGGAAGCCCTCACCCAAGCCTAGAATGATGGTAGAAAATTCTGGGCTAACCTCAAAGCAGTCACCAGCAAGCACTCCAAGCCTGCCCCATCCATAGTGAACAGTGATGGTGTGCCCATTACTGACCCCAATTCCATTGCCAGCTCCTTCAGTATTGCCTTTCCAGATCTCAGTGGCATCCTCCCCACTGATTTCTTCCTCCAAACAGTCACAGCCTCCAAACCTAGCCCCCTAAGCCCACCACTGTCTCATCCCCACCTCCACTTCAAAGCTATTTCTCAATGGGTGGCCAGGAAATATCTCCAAAAGGTCTTGGGTAAATCATTATTCAGTGGTGACTCACTTGACCTCACATTTGTGGCTTTAACCCCCAAAGACATACTGGCACTGCTAACCCACATAATCAACACCTCTCTCAGACTATCTCAGTTTCCACAGGTATGGAAAGCTGTCCTGGTTACTCTGGTCTTCAAGAGTGGCGATCACTCCTCTTTAGGTAACTATTGGCCAGTTTCAATACTTCTGCCATTATCCAAGGCCCTTGAAAATGTAGTTGCAGACCAGTTAACCGAATATATAGCAAAGTACAACATTCAGTGCCCACAGCAATACGGGTTCCATAAGGGACATAGCACCAACACTGCATTGCTTGAACTTACTTGTTATATTCCTAGCTCCTTGGATCATGGCGAACTTGTAGGAGCAGCTTCCATTGACCTGTCAAAGGCTTTTGACACCGTTAATCATGACCTGCTTATTAAGCAGCTTGCCTCTGTTGGTCTGTCCAATGATACAGCTTCCTGGTTTAAGAGCTACCTCATGAATCACTCACAACAAGTTAAGACTGACAGTGTCCTATCAGACGGTAGATCTGTTCACTCCAGTGTGCCCCAGGACTCCATCCTGGGTCCCATTCTATTTAGCCTGTTCCTGTACAGGCTCCCATTGGCCAGTAGTTGTCTGACTCTGCTTTATGCAGATGATGCTGTCTTGTTTGTGAGTGACCCCAACCCCATCTCCTTGGAGTTAAAACTTCAGGACAGTTTCACCATGGTTGAAAAATAGTTCAGGGACCAAAACCCATTTTGAACTACAAGAAAACCAAGATGGTGTTGTTTTCCAGCACCCAAAATAGGCATCACTCACACCAGCTCAACATAACTAACTTGTCTGGTACTACTCTGGAACACATCCAGAAATTCAAATACTCGGGGGTCACACTTGATAGCACTATGTCTTATGTCCATCACATCAAAAATGTTGCTAAGGCTGTGAACATCCGGATTGGACTGCTACATAGACACAAGCAAAGTCTCACACCAGAGGCTCTAAATCTCACCATCAACAGTACTGTGGGCGCACTAGTAGACTATGGAATCATAGTCTATGGCTCAGGCTCAGACACTGCCCTCTGCCATATTACAGTGGCTCTAAATAAAGCCTGTCGGCTCCTTACTGGTTTCGCATTGTTCACACATACACGTGACCTATACCAACAAGCTAACTGGCTCCATTTCACTGACAGGCTTAAATACCACACATGCCTACTGGCCAGGAAAGTGGGTCTGGGCCAGATGCCCCCGGGTGTACAAAAGCACCTCACCCCCCATGAAAATGGACGTTCCACTGGAAGCTCAGATACCATGGTCTTCACAGTTCCTAGGTGCCGTATGTCCCTTGGCCAAAGAGCCTTTGCACACCATGCCCCGAAGTGGACTAATGATCTTCCATCTGTCATCTCCTCCTTAACAGCCTTAGGACCCTTCAAACGTGAGCTTTGAAAACACCTTGCTGCTGAAGCCAGCTGTGACTGCTTCCATTAACCCACTAATTTGCTGCTGTATCTCATGCCAAGAGGCATCACTCCCCATTTCTTGCCTTAAGGCCCTGTACCCTGCACCTCATGTTTCTCATCTGATCTGAGCCTTCCTGCTCCCTGCCCACATTTCTAGCCCCTCCCCTCCTGCCCCATCTCTCTCCACCCCACCATTTCTCAGCCTCAATCCTCTTACTTCGATGATGCCTTCTCAGCGGATGTTTTTTTTTCAATACAGCTCCCCCTGTGCCTCATTACCTCCCACTCTACCCCTTTCCTCCTGCCAACACTGATTTCCACTCCCTCATGCTCCTTCTTCCTACTGCCTCTTGCCTGTGTCTACCTTCCCCTGCATTTCCTATTTCTTCCACTGCATCTCCTATTTTCTTCACCCTGCCTATCATAGTGCCGCTATTAGCCTGTCTCCACTCCTTGCCTGAGTCATTTTGCTAATAACTTTGTTATATACTTCTGTATTCCCATTTGTCTACTGTCTTCAATGTCAGTTCCACTGTATATAGCCCTGTAGTGAAATCATTGTTAGTTAAATCTCTGACGTGTAACCTATGCAATGAGCTTGTTCTCAAAGGTGTTAATCTGAGACCATAATAAATAAAAATAAATAAATATGTTCTGTTCTCTGTATAAGTTGTTGTTCTTATTTTAGCTGATTTTACACATTTTGTACATCTCTAGATAACACTGTGGAGCCACCTAACTTTTGGTCAATAGGGCTTGTTTCATATACCTAACTCCTATAAGAAGTAATAGTTGCCATGGTGATTATCACCATATATAAGTTACTGTATTATGTATTCTGTCTGAGCCTGTCTTCATACCCTGGGGTATTGGGAAACTCTGGTTCCCAGTGTCTGTTTGGTAAGACCTGCTTTTAGGGCAAAAGTCTTTTTTTGTGTAATAAACATGTTTATTACCACATATGACACTTATCTGTTGTTTCTTCTGCTCTTTTATTTCCACCAAAAACTTGAGAAGGGCTAAGACCCTGACATTATTGGTGACCGTGTGCAGATGGTCTAAACTAGTGAAGATTCACTGTTTGCTGGCTTTTCCCTTGCAGGTAGTGAGTAGGTGTACACACCCATACCACCTCACCTGTGTTTTTCACTCTGTGGCATTGTGTAAAGTCTGGCTGCTTACTGGACAAGATTGATGTCATGTCACCTTGTTCAATAGCAGTTTTGAGTTGCAGGATTGCGTAAGTGTAGAAGCCAAACCGTTGGTTTAGTTCAATCACTGTGGATCGATACACAACAGGGTAACCACTGACAGGCCCACTTGGGTTTCCTAACCTTTTCTACCATGTCCAATATCTACACAGATCTGAGACTCAATGTCTCTAACTTTCTCACTTCCCAGGGAGGCTGGAACGACTTTGCGCTGGATGCAAAAAACTCCGATAACCCTGTACTGGGGATCTCAACCCAGTACTCAGAGGTGAGACAAATAGCCAAAAAGTGTGATTCTAAAGGGCTGTTGGTCACAGCTCTCTATGCTGCTATGGAAGCCTCAGAGGTAAGGCTTCATTCTCTTAAACTGCAATATTCAGCTCTTAAGAAAGAGCTGGGCTTGCAGGCAACTGAATGTCTTAAGAAAGAGTAGAAGCTTTTTATTTTATTTTAGTCTTTGGTAACTGGGTAAGGCCCACTAGGCACAAGTGCCTGTTTTCAGGGGTGACGTGGGAGCACTGGGCAGTTAAGTGACTTGCTCAGAGTCACACAGTATGCAAGTGGAGGTTGTGAGAATCAAACCAAGGTCTGGTCTGCTGGATATACCAAGCTCATGCACAGCTCTAGGTTATACTGCCATCCCAGGCTGGAGGAGGAACTTCAGTCCCTGCATAGTAGGAATGAGACTCTTTTGCATTGTACTGCACAGAATACTGATCGAGAGTTATGCATGTTGAGAGAGGAGTGTGATCATATGTTGAAGCAGGGTAAGAAGCAGGTTTTGCAAATGAATGATTTGTTGAGTGAGATGAATGAGCCTTTGCATGAGGAGAATGTAGAGTTAAGAGAGGACCTGAAAAGGCTAAGTCATGAATTGGACAGAGAGCTTAGGGACAACTGTGAATTGAGCATCATGTATAGAGTGTTACAGAAAGAGGTTTCAAATGGTGTTGGGCGGAACAATGCAAAAGTCAGTCACATACAATGCAGAGCTAAGATAGTAAAACTGCATCATCAGCGAGAGGTGTTGGCTGGTCACGTCAAAGCGGAGGGTGAGTTCCATTACACACCAATCGACCTTGTGTCATCCGAAGATGACAATTCTGGTGATGACAACAGCCAATATGGTGCCCCGCCACACCCTCAATATGGTGCTTCCCTCTACTGCCACTCACAAGATGGCAGCACTCTATGCTGTCCCAGCACGACCCTACATCATGAAAAATATGACAAGTATCATGTGCGACACCAAGATGGTGACCCCATGATAGAGGGCAGGTCGAGGCTGAGCCCCTCCAATTATCATCCTGGAAAAGGAGGACAAAGGCCAGCCCACTGGCACAGATGCATGGCTGCCATCTACAATGCCGATGACCCAAGTTTGGGAATGGATCAGGGAGTCAGAGGGCCGGCTGGGGGGAGTAGGATACAGTGTCCACTGGACTGCTCTCCTACTCTGAGAGGAGGTGGGGTTGAGCATCCAACACACTACGGACCCTAGCAGAGGCCTGGGCACCACAGTGGTCGGCACCAGCACGTACGGGGCCGGGGCGGATGGGGGCCATCATAGCACGTCCCTGCCCCTGAGGGAATCACCTGAGCCAGCTCTGGCACTGTCCCCTCTGGCCACCTAAGTTCACCGCTGGTGGCCCCACTCGAGGGGGCAAGCCCCGAGTATGAGGGGGAAGGTTGCCAGAGCCTGGTGAGCCTGTTTGAGGGGCTAGGGGATGTCGGCACAAAAAAATAATAATAACCAAAATAAAAGAGGACAAAACAGAAATCGAGGCAGCCCTCGCTAGGACATAGATGACTAAGGAGCAAAGACAGGTCTTCTGGGAACACATGGAAAGCATGCTGAAGGAGGGCACTACTCAGCAGTCACTTGTCCGTTCTGTGGCTGATGCCGCAGTGGAGGCCACCCTTCGTGGCATACAATCCCACAACTCTTTTCCTGATCTGCGTCCCATAGCTCAGAACAATCTCCTTCAGGTGGCTTACTCCATACAGCAGATCACTGACAGCATATTCCGCATGACCGCCAATGACAATGACAATCTCAGCTGTCATTTGGAGAAAGTTCATTCCAAATATGAGATGCTCAGTCTACTGGCAGGCTACCAAGTACAGATCCTCTGGCAGACCGTAGACCCTGGCCTCTGGGCAAAATTCTCAGAGGACAACCCCCAAGCGAAGGATGTGACTTTTGATGATGTCACCGCAGAACTCATTGCCACACACTCCCCAGGTGTGGTTGGCGTTATGTTGGCCCATCCTGTTAAACAGTATGCCAAGGAAAGTTCAACATCATACCATCAGAGGTTATGGTTGACCTACCATACTGGCAAAGAGTTCTCACAAGAGATAGCGGACAGAGACCAAATTGAATGCAAGACCTTGTTTATTCGGAACATGATTCCGGTCATGCGTGACAAGGTCAAGCCCATGGTTTTCCCCAGAATCAATAAATTTTTGGACATTCTTGCCAGGACAGAGCATGTCTACCAGCTCTACCTCCGAGATTTGAATTCTGGCTCAAAAGCCAAGGTGGCCGTGGTCAATCTACCAGCGAGCCCACAACCCACTACACAGTGGAGGAAAAGGCCCAGGACAACAGGGCCGCACCTTCTGATGACAAACAGACCTATAAGACGGGGGAAACTGCAACAGAAATAGGAACAGACAAAGAAATTGGAATAACCCTAATTCTGATCAGAATGACAACCAGGGCAATCAAAACTATCAACAAGACCCTTCTTACCATGATGTAGTGGTGGAGAATAATAACCTCCGCACACTCCTTGGAAAGGTCCAATCAGTGGCTGAGGCCATCCCAAGGCAGACCATTGCAGCATTAGCTCTGGCAACCCAGTCCCTACTAGGCCAAGGAGACACAGGAACCTCCTCTGGCCAGGCTGCAGCAGGCCCAGATCCTGAGGCCTTACCTAGTGCAGCTACTACCAGTAACCAAACTTCCCTGGATCCTATGCAGGACCTGGAAGATGCCAGGTGAGATCCTACTGGCATGCGTTTTCAGGAACCACCTAAAGACACCAGTAATAGTCCAGACTGACAATTACAGGCCCCAGTCCATATTGTGAGCAATCTTCCCATTGACACAAATGGATGACCTTGTACTCAGGCCACGATCAGGGGCCGCCAGATTGTTGTATTGCTTGATACAGGCATTGCTGTGTCTGTACTACATGATGAGGATCCAGCTAATTCCTCTTGGTCCACCAGGTGGAGAACCAATGCCCAGGGTGTGGATGGAACTAGATTACCTACCTACTGCTCTATTGTACTCTCCATGGTGTTGGGTACCCTCAACATAAATCACACTTTTGACCTCATGATATTACATCATCACCCCAGTATCCCAGGAGTTGACTTCCTAGCACTACATGGCTGTTTAGTAGATTTGGCCAATCGGCTCTTGATCCAGATCAGAGGACAATGCCATACGGTTCCTGATTCCCACGTGGTTGCTCCCAGTGCAGTCAATGACAAGGAATATGACATCATAGCTCTATTCCAGACACACAAATTCTATTCTGCAAAAGCACCTTGATGTTTTTGCCACACACAAACATGACTGTGGGAGAATGTAAACCATCAATGAAGTTCCAGGCCCTGAACATGACAGACAAAGGCAATATCCCTTTCCCACAGAGGCCTTACTATCACTCAGTGAAACCATTCAGTCGCTTCTTCAGCAAGGTGTGATCAGGCTTTGTGTCTCAACCCTCAGCTCGCTCATCTGGCCAATGAAAAAGTCCAATGGATCTTGGAGACTGACTATTGACTATAGGAAGTTTAATCAAGTCACTCTTAGCTGCTCCCCTACAGTAGCCTCAGTAACAGATGTGCTCAAATTGCTAACACCAGATTGTAAGTGGTTTAGTGCCCTCAACATCTCCAGTGGGTTTTGGTCACTGTCTCTTGCTCAGGAGAGCCAGTACAAGTTTGCCTTCACCTTTGAAGGTTCATCAGTACACCTGGACCTGCTTACCGTAGGGCTTCCACAACAGCTCTTCCCTCTTCCATCTACATATGATGGATGCCTTGCAGGGTTTCTCTGCTCCACAATGCTTTCTACAGTATGTGAATGACTTACTCCTGGCAACTGCCACTAAAAAGCAACATTTTGACCTCCTTGATGAGTTACTGACTCTCTTGCAGAGTGCAGGCCTCAAGTGCAATCCTGCAAAAGTAGAATTGTGCCAGAAAGAGGTTATCTTCCTTGGTCTGCATATCACAGAACAAGGCAGAAGCCCAGCCCGGAAGATGATCCAAGGCCTACAATATTTGTTACTTCCTACCAGTGAGGCAACACTCAGATGTTTCCTTGGAATGGTCAATTATTCCAGAAACTTCATTTGTGACTTTGCACAAAAGGCCACCCCTCTGTATGAACTTTTGAAAAAGGATGTCCCCTGGACTTGGGGTCCCATTCACACCAATGCTGTGACCCTTCTGAAACAGGCTTTGGCCTCTGCTCCAGCACTGGTTAACCCCAATCCAGCCTTGCCCTTCCATCTGGAATCTGCTACTTCAGATGTCACCATGTCTGCAGTACTTGCTCAGAAGGTTAATGGCATTCTGAGACCTATTGCCTATGCTTCCCAGATACTGTCTCCAGTGGAACAGAAGTACAGTCTTAGTGAAAGACATCATCTGTCTACCTACTGGGCTGTTAAGCACTTCCTGTACATCATAGGGTATATTCAGCCATCATTTTGCACACCAATCACACCCCCATGAACTTTCTGCTGTCAGACAGGGTGAAGGATGGCTCTGTGTCTAATACCAGACTGACTCACTGGTTTCTTCTTCTCCAGTACCATGACATACAGGTCCACACTGCCAAAATGCCCTCAATTTTATCCCATGGTCTTCTGTACTGAGGAGACCCGCATGTTTGTTCACTCCAACCTCCTGATTCACCTGATCCAGGACCGTTTCTTCCTGCTACTCCAAAACTCCTTAGTGACACTTCCCTGTGACATATCTTTACTGATGTCTCAATATTTACTGGCTTTATTGCCTGATTTTGTTTACTAAATATTGCTACCTTTTTGGTCCCTTGCCCTGTTTCCACAGCTGACTCCGCCAGAGGAATCAGCCATACAAATCAGCAGCTGCTTCAAAGATGCCGCTGCATCTTAGAGACTTGATTTAAATAGCTACCAGGGATCCCACTATTTGCCACCCTGCCACCGCAGCATAATATGTGAGCCCACTCCAGCTGGATCTTAATTACCCTCTCTGCCAATATACTTAGGGCCATGTGAATAAAGTGACATATGTTTCAGCAAGACAGTTCAATAATAAGGTGCAAGCAAGCTAGCAGCTTTAAACATCACTCATCAAGCAGTTAGCAGCAGTTGAAATATTAGCAGCAATTCAGGTGTTAGCAGCAGTTCATCACAGCAGCTCAGCAAAGTGCAATTGGCAGCAACTTCAGTTCCTCAGTCCCTCTGTTATACACTGCAGATCAATTTGATATAATCATGTAATTAACATAAATTTAGCAGTCTCTCAGCAACAATTCATGGACATCAGAGTAGTAATGTAGCCAGTTGAAAACAGACTCTTGAGTAAACAGTCTTACCAGATTTTATGTTGTTTCCCCCAACACATATCACTGCCCCTTGTTCAAAGTCAAAATCTGTGTTCAATAGCAAATAACTGTACATAGATAATTAAATCAATACTTGGAACAACATAACTTATTGACTAACAGACAGCATGGATTAAGTGTAGGAAGGTCCACGGACTCAGGCCTGGTGGACTTCATTAACTTAGTGGCTACATCCATGAACAAGAGGAAGGACACTGGGGCTGTGTTCATGGACCTTAGTAAGGCCTTTGAGCTGGTAAGACATGGAACCATGCTACAGAGACTGTATGAAATAGGGGTACACAAGGAACCCCTAGAATGGTCTAGGTTTTATTTATCAAATAGGAAACAATGCGTATCACAAGGGAATAGTTCATCAATCCTAAGAATAGTATCAAGAGGTGTCCCCCATGGATCAATATTGGGTCCCTTGCTTTTTAACATTTATGTTAATAAAATACCATATGTGATGAGGCACAGTGAGGTCAGGCTGTACACTGATGACACAGTGTTGGTGGCGTCAGCCAACAGCCTGGCCTCACTGAACCAAAAATTACAAGAAGATCTCACAAGAATGGAATTATGGTTTGAGACCTCAGGTCTCTTGATGAATAGAAAGAAGACACAAGGAATGGTCTTTTTCATCTAGCAGAGGTAAACAAAAAATGCAAAATTTAGACATAAAATTTAACAATGGGCAGAAGATTGAGAATACAACATGTTATAAATATTTGGGAATGCAGGTGGATAACAAATTAACCTACAAGAAGCATATTGATTCAATGACAAAAAAAATAAATCAAAGGTTGAGAGCATTAAGGAGAATTTCAAATTGTTTTACAGATAAAACTAGAAAGAAAATTATAATACAATTACTCCTCCTGATTTTAGAATATGGTTGCAAGGTATATAAAAATGCCAGTAAAAATGTATTATGCAAAGTAGACTAGGCCTATTGCAGACTTGCAGGTTTGCAAACCACAGCCCCTTTGGTACACACCATTGTTTTAATTTATCAAAAACTGGACTGGCTTGGACCAGAGGAAAAAAGAACATTTAATTGGCTGTCACGGGGCCTTAAATTATTAAAGACTGACATTGTACATCCCTTGAGAAATCTAATGAGCCTTGTGTCACCCAGCAGAAAAAAGTATAATCTGAGAACACATGATATCAGTCTGGTGCAGCCCAGAGTCTGTAATAGGTTTGGGGAAGCCATGATACAAACATCTCTGGCCAAGTCATGCAATGGGCTAAAACCTGAAATAAAAGCCATAAATTCCATAAATGAGTTCCAAAATGCACTTAGGAAGTCTCTGCAAACACCTTGTAATTGCTAAACATGATGTAATTTTATATTGTTTCCAGTGTAAGTCATAACATATATGTTGTGTTTCTTGCCATTACTGTTTTAACTGTTCTTAAGTCTTGTTTGTACCTTGTACAGGGCATTCTTTGAAAATAGGGACTAGTCCCTAAATGTATGTACCTGGATGAAAATAAAATGTTTATCATCATCATCATCATCATCATCATCATATATTGCCAAGGAACTTTTATGCTCTGCTTATGGCTCTTATGTCATAACCACTATCAATTATCTCTTCCAGGATTTGGAATCTGAACGTATTCCAGATATTATCTATGTTAGGAGACTTGCTAAATGGTACTGTCCGCATTACAGATTCACTGCTTGTATTACAATGTGTATGTCCAGATCTGTTGCTATACCAATGTCTTCTGCCAGAAACCTAGGTTATGTCACATGCCATCCCGAAAGGGGCCCATGTTACCCTGCCAATCACTGCACCATCCATGACACCATGTTCATTACCTTCACTGTCTCCTTGTCATGCTTCGATCCAGAGACTGCCATTTTTGACAGACTGGCTTCCATCCATTCCACTGGGAATATTGATGAGGACATCTACCAAGAGAGGATCGACCTTCCACCTCTTCTGATCTTCCATCTCACCCTAGAAGTTTGGGTGGTGCTTCATACAGATTGTTGTGCCAAAAAACGATACCACTACTTATGTCGCTGTGACGTATTCAACGTCATAAAGCCAGTTTGTGGATACTCACCAGACAGCACTGACTGGTCTTTTACTTTGGACTTGGACATTTTCTTCAAATAACATTGGTAACCCTAGGGCAACAGCATCTTCAGCTTCAACGACATCATCACCAGTGGGCAACCCTGGACATCGCTACCAGAACTACGTAGAAGAGGTTCATCGCTTCACTACAAGACTCACAAATCGACCTTTCACCTGCACAATTCGACTGTATAAATGGAGGATTACTACAGTGAGAGTGTCATATAACTCTGATGAGTAGTATTGTGTGATTACTAATCATAACTCTTTCGCATATGGGTCTAAAACCTGTGACATACAGTTTCTTAATTTTTGTTTTATTCCTCATCAGACTACTGTGATTGGGCATACAGTGAGTACTCCTGTTCCCTTCCTGGAACCTGACGTTATTGATACTGACCCTGAATATTTGCTGCTCTGTCTCAGTATTTACCTATTTTTAATGTCCATGTTGATCCCTTGACTTTGTCACTTAAGACACTTTTAGATAGAAAGGATACCCATCTCATCTACATCAGCAATAACATCTCCAAAGCTGGAGAAGCACTTAACACCCTTATCCATGATGGTGATTTAAATACCGCACTTTCAAATACATGGTTAGAGTTAACTTTTAAAAGTTTTGTTATTATGCAACTGTTTTTGATTTATCATTTTGATACTAACTCTTTGCTGTCTACAGCACGCTCTCAAACAACACTGTGAACAACTCAAATTCCTTTACAAGGCTCATGTGTTGGGTCTGTAAATGATGAATAATGCACCCCACTACTTACCCAGTAGTGTTGTTGCCTTTTTGGTAAGGCAACAAGCGGGGAATGTTACATTTGGTCCCCACACCCTTATTGGCAACCCACTGTGCACCACTGACTATATATATATATATATAAAATCATTACTAACATTTAGGACATTGGTACTTACCATATAAGTGTAAGTTACCAGGGACATAATTATGATTATTGCCAATATTATTATTATGCTTATTATAGAAACGCATAAGTAATGTGCTGAGAATGCATGTATGTGTTCTTTGTATATGTGACAGAAATGGGAAGGAAAGAGTTAATGGTTTGGATTATGTGCTTGGTGGTTGGATTCTCTAGCTGGTGTTTTTTTAGCAGTTTGAAAAAAAAACACACTCAGGCTAAAATCCACTGTCCAGCGGCATCTGCAGCATCTGGCTAGATAGGCCTGGGACATAAATTTCGAGTGGACATCTCCACACACACAGGCCAGTTTGATGGGATTGGTTCACTCAAATATAAACTTAAGGGTAAAAGGGAATAGAACTGGTCACTGATAGGTGTTCAGTCTGATTGGGACAATTAAATGCATACATGTTAAATGGTTGGTGCATTCAAAGGGAGAATAGGAATGACCTATTCTCAAGACAGTATATAACATTCTGAAAGACAGAGAAGGGGGTTCCTCTTACACTTGAAGCTGGAGGGGGAAACCCTTTTAGCTATGTCCATGGGAGCTGGCAGTTAGCATAGGGTCCAGTGTCTCTTGTAAGGACAGGAAAGGGTAAGTTTAATACTAGCATATTGCAGTAATAGCCTTTTTCTTTTGCCATCTGTTATTTAAAAACATTTGTTTACTTTTCCTGTATTAGTGTTATTCTCTTATGTTGTAAATATATATCCTGTAAATGCTCAGTGCACTTTCTGTTAAGTAAAAAGCTATTTATTTGCTCAACAGTTGTGACTGTGATGTCATTTTTCTAAGGTAATATTTGGTTTCCACTGGCTGAGGTAAACCCTGTGTAGCACCTGCCACCCAAGAGAGACACACTACCAGACTTTAACTTGTGCAATTGCACGTTTAAGTATGCAAGTTTGTAAACTTGAAGGAGGTGCTGGAAGACAGTCCAGCTGGTGGCAGTGAATACCTGAGGACAGACACCTCTCTGAAAGCTGTTCCAGCCCAGAGGGAGAGGTGGGTTGTCACAATTGGTTGGCAGTGGTGGGATGATGATAGCGGACTGCGTAGCACACTGAGATACAGAGTTTGCCAGTGGAACAGTTACCTTAGCATTGCAAAACAGGATATATAAAGGAATACATTTGTACAACAGTTTTATTTGTTTCTAGTTAGCACAGTATAGCGTAGCAGTAGGGAATGAGCTCCACGGAGTATGACTCACATACTGTGACACAGCTTTGTAAAAGGTGCCAGGAAAAGGGGATTCAGCCTGAAGGTCTAAAACACAAGAAAAAAGCATACCTCATAGCTGCCCTCATGGCACATGACCAGAAGCAGGCAGTCACTGGGGCTGAGTCAGGAACTGAGGCAGCAGACCCCCCAAACCAGCTTGATGCTCTGCGACTGCAGCTGTTACTGCAAGACAAGGTGCTGGAGGTGAAAAGACTGGATGCTGAAACAGAAGCAAAAAAGTTGGCAGTAGAGAAAGAACTGGAAGAAAAGAGATTGGCAGACAGAGAGAAAGAACATGAAGAAAGAGAAAGAGAACACCAAGACAGAGAGAAAGAACATCAAGACAAAGAGAAGGAACATGAAGAAAGAGAAAGAGAAAGAGAACGACAGCATGAACTCCAGAGACAACAGCATGAGAAGGAGATGATGACTCTGCACAGCCAGCAAACCATGAGTAATGATGGAGTGAGTTTGCCTCATGAAGCCACAATTAATTCTAAATTGTTCCCTCGGTTTAAAGAGGGAGATGACCTTGATTTATTTTTAAGGTCATTTGAGAGAGTATGTGACCAATTCCAATTGACTAAGGCTTCCTGGTCAACTTATCTCACACCCTTACTTACGGGAAGGGCTTTGCATGCATTTTCTAAAATGAGTAATGAAGACTATGCTGATTATGATAAAGTTAAACAGTGTTGTTGAAACATTTTGAATTAACTCGTGAGGCTTATAGAAGGAAATTTAGGGAGTTAAAGAAAAGCCCAGAAGACAGTTATGCAGAACTGCAGGTTCAACTGAGTACTTGCCTTGATAGGTGGGTGGAGGGGGGGGCTAAAGCAAACATTGCAGAACTAATCAAAGATGTGTTAGTGAGAGAACAATTTCTTAAAATTGTACCTGAGGATATGCATGTATGGCTCCTAGACAGGGCGTGCACCTCCTCAAAAGAGGTGACAGCGAACGCTGACGTGTATCTGTCTAGCTGGCCATACACACAGCGTAAGTCTTATGGTGGGGGGGGCAGCCCATGGTTATAAGGGATCCCATGGGGGGGCAGCCCAAAGAAAACCAGCCTGCACCTGAGCCCAAAGCAGAACCCTCTGGTTCTAAAGGGACTCAAGAGACAGGACCCAAGAAATGTCATATTTGCAATCAAGTGGGGCATTTGAGATATAACTGCCCTCAGAAAATGGTTAAGGGGCAGAGGTATGGGGAGGGAGTAATCAAAAGAGCACTGGTGTGTTTGTGGGGTGTGTCCAGCCTGAAGAACCACTCTCTTCTGATGAAAATATGCATCTCATTGTAGTTAATGGGACAGTAACACAGGGACTGAAGGATTCAGGCACTTACATCTCCCTGGTGAGGCAGGATCTCATCCGGGCAGAGCAGATGGTGCCTGGGAAGTACTCCAGGGTCCAGGAATTCACAGGGCCAGCAGTCCAAATATTAATGGCTAGAGTCTTCCTGAGCTGGGAGGGTGGCCATGGAGAAAAGGAGGTGGGGGTCGTAAAGGACCTCCCTGTAAATGTAATTGTGGGGAATGATTTTGACCACAGGAAAAAACTGGTATGTGTTGTAACTCATAGTCAGGCACAAGGGCAAGCTTCTGACAGTGAAGAGGGGGTGACTCCGGGTGGTCCAGCCACACCCTCAGCAGCTGAGGAAGTGTCTAGCACAGGGGAGGGGCTGGCTAGAAGCAGCAGTCCAGAACCCCAGTCACAAATAGAGAAGCCCACAGGACTTCCTTCTGAAGGGGCACTGGAAGGGTCAGATGAGGGCAGCTGAGTGCTGCACAGTGAACTGACCCTACCTTGCAAAAACTGTGGGAACTAGCTCATAGGGCTGAGGGTCCTCAGGGGGTAAAGAGCCCATTTACTGGGACAATGAGCTGTTCTACAGAGAATGTACAACAGAGGAAGGGTTAGACGGTGAGGTACTCCAGCAGCTGGTAGTCCCTAAGGTTCACCGTCAGCAGCTTTTGGCCCTTGCCCATGATATCCCTTTTTCAGGGTACTTGGGGGTGAGGTGCACAAAAAATAGGCTGACCAACATTTTCTTCTTGCCTGGTATTGGCAAAGATGTGACAAATTATTGCAGGACTTGTCCACAGTGCCAGCAGGTAGGGAAAATGGGGGACAAGGCCAAGGCAGCTTTGGTGCCCTTGCCCATTATTGATGAACCCTTCAAGAGGGTAGCTGTGGACATAGTGGGGCCATTGAGCACCCCAAGTTGCACTGACAAGTGGTATATCCTGGTAGTTGTCGACTATGCCACAAGATACCCAGAGGCAGTGGCCCTAACATCCTCTGAGGCAGAACCAGTGGCAGATGCACTGTTGGGAATATTTAGCCGGGTGAGCTTTCCCCAGGAGATACTGTCAGATCAGGGTGCCAATTTCATGTCAGGGTTAATGAGTAGTTTGTGGGAGAAGTGTGGGGTAAAGCAGCTCAAAACCTCCCCATACCATCCCCAAGCTAATGGTCTGGTGGAGCAATTTAATTCAACCCTTAAGACCATGCTAAGGACTTTTGCAGACCAGCATAAGAGGGACTGGGACAAATATTTGCCTCATCTCCTGTTTGCATACAGGGAAGTCCCACAGGAGTCCACAGGGTTCTCACCTTTCGAGCTCCTGTTTGGTCATAGGGTGCGGAGGCCCCTAGATTTGATTCGGGATTAATGGGAGGGTGACCGTGCCTCCCAAGGGGAGTCTGTTATGGAGTATGTCCTGAACTTCAGGATCCACCTTAAGGAGCTCATGGGGTTTGCTCAGGAACACTTGGCCACTGCACAACAGTGGCAGAAAATCTGGTATGACCGTGGGGCCCGAGCCAGAGAATATGAGGTGGGACAGTGAGTGAAGGCACTCATCCTTGTCCAACAGAATAAATTACAGGCAGCATGGGAGGGGCCATTCTCCATTGTCCAAAAGGTTAGTGATGTCAATTACATGATAGAGCTACTGGACAGGAGATGCAGACGAAAGGTGTATCATGTTAACATGCTGAAGCCCTACCATGACAGGGAGGAATTGATCCTCACTGTATGCAGTGCTCCAGAGGAGGAAACTGAAATGGATCCACTGGTGGACCTGCTTGGGGAGGCCCAGGTTGCATCCCCTGTGGACAGCCTTACCCCCTCTGAACAGCTGATGCCAGCCCAGGTGCAAAAAATTAGGGGCGTGCTGAGAGAATTTGAGGACATGTTCACAGGGAAACTGGGGTACACCATGATGGCAGAGCACCATGTGGATACAGGGACCTCGGTTCCCCTGAAACAGTCCACCTACAGGGTACATGAGCACGTTAAGAAGACTGTGAAAGAGGAGCTCAAGAAGATGCTGGAACTTGGAGTAATCCAGGAATCTAGTAGCCCCTGGGCATCACCCGTGGTATTGATCCCCAAAAGGGATGGCACCACATGATTCTGTGTTGACTACCTGAGGCTTAATAGCTGCAAAAAGTCTGACGCCTAGCCCATGCCCAGAACAGATGAGACCCTGGAGCGACTTGGGGGAGCCAAGTATTTGGCCACAGTAGACCTAACAAAGGGCTATTGGCAGGTACCTCTGAGCCCTGCAGCCAAGGAGAGATCAGCTTTTGTTACTCCATTTTGTTTATATGAATTCAAGGTAATGCCATTTGGAATGAAGAATGCACCTGCAACCTTTCAACGGCTTGTGGATCGCATTCTGTCTGGGGTAGGTGAGTTTGCATTGGTGTATATGGATGATATAGCCATATACAGCCAGACCTGGGATGAGCACATCAAGAATGTAGGTGATGTGTTGCAGAGGTTAAAGAATGCAGGTCTGACAGTCAAGGCAGAAAAGTGCCAGATAGGTATGGCAGAAGTGTCCTACCTTGGGCACTGGGTGGGTAGTGGACACATCCGCCCGGAGCCTGCCAAAGTTGATGCCATCCTGGCCTGGCCTACTCCTACCACAAAGAAACAGGTCAGGGCATTTCTAGGGAGAGCAGGGTACTACCGAAGGTTTGTTCCTCACTATAGCAATCTGGCCAAGTCCCTGACAGACTTAACCAAGAAGGGAAAGCCAGATACAGTGAAGTGGTCAGAAGGCTGTGAGGTCGCTTTTCAGGAGCTAAAGAAGGCCTTAAGTGGCCCAGCTGTATTGGCTAGCCCAAATTATAGTTTAAAGTTTATGGTCCATGTGGACGCCTCAGATAATGGGCTGGGGATCGTGCTGAGCCAAGTGACCCAGCAGGGGGAGGGAGCTCCCGGTTGTGTACCTCAGCCGGAGACTTTTGCCCAGAGAGCAGGCATACACCACAATCAGGAAGGAATCCTTGGGAATAGTGTGGGCCCTTCAGAAGCTGCAGCCTTACCTATATGGGAGAGAATTTACTGTGGTCACATATCATAATCCCCTGATATGGCTTCATAGGTCAAGTGGGCAAAATGGAAAACTACTACGTTGGAGTTTGGTACTGCAGGCATACAACATGACCATCCAGCATCGCAGTGGCAAACAAAATGCAAACGTGGATGGGCTATCTAGACAGGGCTAATGGCATGACTGGATACTTTGGGCACTTCCCAGTAGTTGCATGAATGGCTGTGTTTCTTGGGGTGGCCCAAGGGACACACCTTCATCATCTGGGGGAGATGTGACAGAAATGGGAAGGAAGGAGTTAATGGTCTGGATTATGTGCTTGGTGGTTGGATTCTCTAGCTGGTGTTTTTTTAGCAGTTTGAAAAAAAAACACATCCAGGCTAAAATCCACTGTCCAGCGGCATCTGCAGCATCTGGCTAGATAAGACGGGGGTCATAAATCTCGAGTGGACATCTCCACACACACAGGCCAGTTTGATGGGATTGGTTCACTCAAATAAAAACTTAAGGATAAAAGGGAATAGAATTGGTCACTGATAGGTGTTCAGTCTGATTGGGACAATTAAATACATACATGTTAGATAGTCGGTGCATTCAAAGGGAGAATAGGAATGACCCATTCTCAAGAGAGTATATAACATTCTGAAAGACAGAGAAGGGGGTTCCTCTTACACTTGAAGCTGGAGGGGGAAACATAAGCTTGGAGTCTACCCTTTTAGCTATGTCCATGGGAACTGGCAGTTAGCATAGGGTCCAGTGTCTCTTGTAAGGACAGGGAAGGGTAAGTTTAATACTAGCATATTGCAGTAATAGCCTTTTTCTTTTGCCATCTGTTATTTAAAAACATTTGTTTACTTTTCCTATATTAGTGTTATTCTCTTGTGTTGTAAATATATATCCTGTAAATGCTCAGTGCACTTTCCGTTAAGTAAAAAGCTATTTATTTGCTCAACAGTTGTGACTGTGATGTCATTTTTCTAAGGTAATATTTGGTTTCCACTGGCTGAGGTAAACTCTGTGTAGCATCTGCCACCCAAGAGAGACACACTACCAGACTTTAACTTGTGCAATTGGACGTTTAAGTATTCAAGTTTGTAAACTTGAAGGAGGTGCTGGAAGACAGTCCAGCTGGTGGCAGCGAATACCTGAGGACAGACACCTCTCTGAAAGCTGTTCCAGCCCAGAGGGAGAGGTGGGTTGTCACAGTATATTCTTCTGAGAAGTCATTGTATAGCCTACACTGCCACCAAGCAGATTTATGTAACACTGCATTCGTTTTCTGTTCTTTGTATAAGGCTTTGTTCTTATTTTAGCTGATTTTACACATTTTGTATATCTCAAGATGACGCTGTGGAGCCACCTAACATTTTTTCAATAGGGCTTGTTTCATGTATCTAACTTCTGCAAGAAGTAATAGTTGCCATGGTGATTATCACCATATATGTTACCGTATTACGTATTCTCTCTGAGACCGTCTTCATACGCTGGGGTACTGGGAAACTCTGGCTCCCAGTGTCTGTTTGGCAAGACCTGTTTTTAAAGCATGAGTCTGCTTTTGTGTAATAAACAAGTTTATTACTACAAATGCCACTTGTCTGTTGTTTTTTCTGCTGGTTTATTACCACCAAGAACCTGAGAAGGACTAAGACCCTGACACACACTTAAATTAAATTGCACTGCAGACCTTACACGTTGCATAGAAAAGCATATCAAACAGCAGAGTCAAGACAAACTGATTGAAGTGCAAGTGGTCTCACAAAGCCTATGGCTTCATACAGTGTGTCTGCTACAAAGACTACAATATAGAGGATTGCGTATGGTTCTCCATACACAACAAAGCTGTGTCTGAATTAAGAGGTTGTCTTGGCAACCAGTGACCTCAAGAGAGCAGCTTGAGAGGGACGCTGGTTGCCACAGCAACCCCGTGCTTCAGACACAGCCTTGTTTGTGTATGGAGAACCATACACAGTCTTTTATAGTGTACGGTACTCTACACAAAATAGAGATGAGCCTGATGGTTAAATTGATCAAATGTTTTTATTTTAAACTGTTACCATCTCTAATAAACACAAGACAGAACAAGCTATAACTGTGCCAAAAATCAGTTCAGTTTATTTATTTAGTTTGTGTTGACCAGGTAAGCATGCTAGGCATTCAATGCCTCTTTTCAGGTACGACTCAGAAAGTTTGTGCTGCTTGCAACTGCACAGCAGCTATTCTTCACTCACAGATCCCTGTGTTTTCTCAAAGGCTGTGATCTGAATATTTTGGCAGCAAAATTAATGGGAAAAAAAAACAGCGCTACGAGTTGGATCAAATGAGAACAGACTCTCAAGCTTCACAGTCACCAGGGAGAATTCTTTTTCTGTTGTGCTGCAGTAGTGACATCCTCAGTGCAGCACAACAAGGAAATTCTAGGGATGGATTTCCATCAGCAATAGTGTTCTACCATGCACTATAGAAATGTAGGCCCCCCCCTTAAATGGGGCTTATCTGATAATATAGTTAACAATCCCCACGGTATCCTTGTAAGTGGCCCTGGTGGAATTGGGCATGTTCCTCCCATTTGATCCTTGTGGCTGCAGCCACTGAAATATCCTCTCCTCAGCCACATTGGCAGAAGGGGACAGAGGTCCACCAAGCAATTTCCTCACCTACAGGCACTCAGGAGGCAGTAGTTTGGTCCCGGGAGCAACCATGAAGGGACCTGGGAAAAGTAAATAAAAAAGATGGTGGTGTCCAACTATTTGTGCATGCATGGCCAGTTGGGGAATTTTTAAAGGAGCCATGGCTCCAATGTGTGTTTCTGCCAGCGGCCACTATTAAAAGATACCCTCGGCTCCAAGGCAGGCTCTGGAGCTGGGGACCAAGTGTACTCAGCAGCAAAACACCTCCAGGTGTGGGAAAACTGGTTTTCTGCCCTTTAAGGGCTTAAAGTAAAATATTAAGGGCTGCAATTTTGGGTGGGGGAAAATGTAAATAAACATGGCAACCCCCATGGGACTCAAGCAGCAGGGCCTGTCAGAAAAAGGTTGAGAGGGCACTGAAACAGCTTGGGACTGTTGCAGCCAATCAGAGGGGGATGGGAGAAGATTATAAAAGGGGATGTTTTGCCTGCCAAATGAGAGACCAGACAAGGGATCTCAAGAGGACAGACTGGACTGGTTGACTATCCATTGGCCTAAGTGGCCCCAGAACTAGAAGAGGGGCAAAATGCCTGTGAGAAATGGCATAGCAGGGAAAACAAGTCAAGCCACTGAATGTGTTTCCTTGAAGCCAGCTTTGAACCCGCAGCTGTGATTGTGCCTTGAGATTTGCAGTAGACAGAAGGAGATTAGCAGCTGAGAGAATTTTAAGGGTTTGCAGCTTGAAAGAGAGAGGAGAGACATTGGATATTTGGCTGTCAAAAGGAAAACAGTGGAGTTTGTTGTCTGAGAGCAGAGGCTGTAAGCGGTAGCCATCGGAGAGAAAGATTTGCAGTAAGAGTAAAGAGAACACTGTGTTTCCCGCTCAGAGGAGCAAGTGTTTGGTGCATTCTCACTGCAAGCCAGAGCCACTGTGCATGCTGAGGTTAGAGACTGAGCCAAAGCCCAGCTGCATTGCTGTTTTGGACAAGCATGTGCCAACAGGTGAGTCTAGGAGATGACCAGCCTGCCCAGTCCCCAGACCAATGGAGAAGAAGGCTAGTGAAGAAGATGGCAAGAGGTCTGCCTGGTGAACACTATGTACAAAGGCCTCAAAGGCAAAGTTGGCAAGGCAAGGTAGGTGAAGACCAGCGTTCTTCAGTTCTCCAGTTAGCCCTGTTACTGTGGTGCACCACCAGCAACCCTCTGATACCAGCACGGTATTGTGAAACAAGTATCTGCAACCCCCAGTTGAAGTTTCAAACTCTAAGTACCCCTCGGCTATGGCTCAGGGGAGTTTCTACTTTAGCTAGCTGGCTAATCAGGTCTCAGAAGGGGTTAACTCCTGGTCTGGACTGCACCAAATCTCAAGCTGTGCCCAGGCCAAAACGTTAAACATTTTTGTGTTTAAAAGTATTGGGCCCCAATGCAAGTACCCAGGTTGAGCTACCAGACATGTCACCTTCTTAGCACCCTTAATGTGGTACCCACCTCAACTTGGTAACTGTTGGCCATGGTCATTTGGGGAAAATCCGGGTGTACCTGCAGGCAGGAGGTGAGAAATACTGTGTGGGGTGTTATTATTTGTGCCAGTTATTACTGTTGCTGTGATGTTTCCCTTTTTTCCCCTCCTCAAAATAAATATTGCAGTTGGTCTATGTTACACATTTGGTATAACTGGTTATTGCAAGGTGTGTTCTGTTACAGTGTGTGGAGGGTGGGTACTGTGGGAGCATTTATTGTATTTTCCTAGGGGGTGGTAACCTGCCATTTATCCACATATCCCCTATCACTACCCCAGGTAGAGGCACCACACCATTTCCTTATCCAGTTGTATTATCCACCAGTGAACTCAGGCCGGCCCCCTCATAAGTGTGCGCAGAGTGGACACTGAGGGCCCCGGAACAGCCAAGGTGAGTCAAGGGGCTGTTACAAAGTGGAGGCACCACTGGAATTTGCTGCCCCCTACTGGCCACCCCCAAAATTTCAATTCTGAAAACTGTGGTACCCCCAAAGAAAAGAAAGGTTCTGAAAATCAAGATGGCACAACAGGAGTTGGAAGACTGGTGCCAAGTGGAGCACCTGATCCCTAAGCAAGCTATCTTGCTCACTGAGATCCCCAAGGGCATGGAGAGAACCAATATTTTGGAGGCCTTAGAGACTATACTGGGGGGGGGACAGCTGAAAGTTCATGTTCTGCAGTACGAGCATGCCACTTAAAGCACCTCCGCTTTGATAATGAGTGATTTGGAGATAGATGCCAGCAAGTTACCTGCAACCCTTACTGCTGAAGGGGTGGAAGGTGTATGGAGCCTGTTTGGCAAGGGGAGCAGTCTGCAACCAGATCCCTTTCCCTCACCTGCAGTTGAATCAGATTTGTTGGAAAAGTTCAAATATATGTTGGCTGCTGAGGGCAAGACTATCAAAGATGTGCAAGCTTTGCTCAAAGAGGGGGAGCCATCCCTGATAGTGCTACCCAGTGGAGTGACCCCCTACGTGGTGGCACCATATGGACAGTACAAGAGGTTGCAACCATTCTTGGGAATCATTCTCACTCCCGGAGGAGAAGATGATTACAAAAGCTGGATGAGTCAAGCTACACAAATGGTGCAAGTGTGGAGGTGTTCAGATGAGGAGAAGTGCAAAAGGATTGTGGAGCGCTTGAGGGGTATGGCGTCGGATGTAATTCAGTCATTGCAAGCCAGCCAGCCTATGTGTATTGCAGATTAATTGACCACCTGGCTATACTGAAGAGTGCCTTTGGGACTGTGGGAAAGAAGGATGCCATTATGTTTCAGTTGTGGTGCACCATACAATGAAAAGGAGAGAAGTTGTCCCAGTATATTACCAGGGTAGAGGCAGTGATTCGGAAGATTGCTGAGACTGGAGGGGTCACCTCAGGATAGATCACCCAGATTAGATTAGATCAGATTCTAAGAGGTGCTGTACACTCCCAGCTAACTCTGATACCCCTCCAGTTGAGAGAACACTGAACAGAACCCCTAACGTTTAAGCTGTTGCTTGACAAGGTAAAGGAGGAAGAAGCTAAGGAAGACATTGCTAACTCTCTCCAGGTGCCCACAGCAACAGTTGTGGCCCTGCAGCCCCAAGTAGCCAGCTTCATGGAGCCAAACACCTCACCTGATCTGGAAGCTGTTCTCAGAGAAATTAGAGAGTATATGAAGACGCTGCAAGAGTCACAAGAGTCTTGACTGCAACCCAGTATGGCCCAGTTTCAAGAAATCTAGGAGTGTGTGAGGACTCTACAAATGGCACTGGTGTCCAACCACTGTCCAGTAGTGTGGTGTCTGAACAGGGATGACAGGTGACCCCCTCAGCTGCTCCAAGAGTCAGGCCACAACTGCCTATTGTGAATAGAGAGGGACTGTTTTGCTACAGATGGGGGGAAGATGGGCACCTTGTCCATGGATGTGTCCATGCAGAAAATCCTCAACAGGCAGAGGAGAAAAAGCATCAAAAGAACCAGGGAAACAACAGCAGAGCCCAGTGAGGGAGCAACCTGTGTCTCTGAATATGAAAAACTCCACCAAATGGACAGAACCTCAGAGCCCACCAGAGAAGAAGGTGCCACCAGGCTTGACTGAGCCCTGTGCTGATGTGGAAGTTTTGATTGAAGGAGTGCTGTGCTTTGCATTGTTGGACAGTAGGTCACAAGTCACTATAATCCACAGGACCTTTTATGACCATGGCTTGAAGCACCTGCCACTCCAACCCCTGTCAGGCCTGTCAGTGTAGGGAATAGGAGACTCTAGTTGTCCCTATGATGGCTAGTGCATTTTGCGGATCGCATTTATCTCGAAAGGTCCAGATGAACTACATAAGATTGAGGCCATGACTCTGATCTGCCCAGAGCCCAAGGGAATGACTGATATGCCTGAGCTAATTGGGACAAATGTGAATATGTTGGGCAGGCTGGCCAAACTATGTCAAGAGTAAGGAGGAGTGGACAACCTGTTAAACCCCACGGTGAAGAAAGTCAGCCTGTCCCTGGATGCTACAGTAACTGAGTTGACTGATGTGCCCATTGCTGTGGTTTTTAGGGTGGAAGGAAAATAAGTGATCCTGCCTCCTGATTCAGAGTGTAGAGTTGTGGGTATTGCAGAATTCAAACAGCAGCCTGAAGGACCAGCCTTCATTGTTGACCACCCACCGGCACATAGTTTGCCAGAAGGGTTAATGGTACAACGAGGAGTGATGTCACCTCCAAAGACCCCCTGGGCCAGGTGCATAATGGTGAGGGTAAAGAATGAGTCAGAGAAGCCCATAGCCATTTGAAAAGGCCGAGTGCCAGTGCATATCTTCAAAGTCGATGGTGTCACCAAAGTGGACCTGTTAGTAGCCACAAACACAGAGATAGATCCAGCATCCTTTTATTTTTGAGACTCACCTATACCTAACAGCTATAGATGGAGCCTGAGCCAGAAGCTGGCAAAGAGGAGCAAAGTATTTTCACTACACGAATGGGACTTGGACTGCGTCTGAGGTGAAGAGCACCGGACCCGTCTACTAGATGACCACCCCTTCAGAGAGCCATCTCAGTGATCAGCCCTTGGAGACATTGAGGATGCCCAGCAGAACCTGCAGGAGCTATTAGCATCAGGGATAATCAAAGAGTCACGGAGCCCTTCTGCAACTCCCATTGTTGTGGCCTATAAGAAAAACAGTACTGGAAGTATGTGCATCAATTACCAGACTTAGAACAAAAGACAATTCCAGATCAGTACACAATGCCTCATGTTGAAGATACTCTAGCTAACTTTTTGGGGAGCAAATGGTTCCCTGTGTTGGATCTCCATAGCAGCTACTATCAGATTCCCATGGTGGAGGAGGACAAAGAGAAGACCACCATGTGCCTCCCTCCAGTCATCTCTGCGACTGGTGGGAGGCACATGTCATGCCACTCCACAAGGGTGGTCCACGGGAGGAGCTGGGAAACTACAAACTGGTTAGCCTGATATCCATGGTGGGGAAACGGCTGGGAAACCATCTTAAAGGAACAGGTGGTGGAGTTCCTTGAGGCCCATGATCTCCAAGATGAACAACAGCATGGTTTCATCCAGGGTAGATCGTGTCAGACAAACTTAGTTGAATTCTACGACTGGGTCACAAGGTCTCTGGACCAGGGAAAGCCAGTAGATGTCCTGTACCTGGACTTCACTAAGGTTTTTCATTCAGTGCCACACCGTGGACTGTTGGAGAAGCTGAGGAGCTTGGGATTCGGGAAGCACATACTAAGGTGGATTGGGAATTGGTTAATGGATAGGCACCAGTGGGTGGTGGTTGGGGGTGAGGTCTCATCTCCCAGAAAGGTTGTTAGTGGGGTCCCCCAGGGATCAATATTGGGGCCAGTCCTATTTAATAAATAAATATCCAGAGGGATAATATTAAGGAGGACAGAGGTCCTACTACCCCTGTACAACTGCCTGGTTAGACCGCACCTGGAGTACTGTGTGCAGTTTTGGCACCCATACTTGAGGAGGGATGTTGCCCTTCTTGAGAGGGTCCTAAGGAGAGCATCTAGGTTGAATCACAGCCTGAAGGACCAGTCCTATGAGGAGAGACTAAGGTATTTTAACATGTACTCCCTAGAGGAGAGGAGGGATGGGGTATATGATAGAGATATTTCAATATTTGAAGGGGATTAACCAGCTCAGCTCAGATGGACTGCTCCAGTTGAGGAAGGACGAAGCCATGAGGAGGCATAGTGTAAGATTAGTGGGGGGAAGTTTAAGGGGGAGATGAGAAGTCACTATTTCACTGAGATGGTGGTGGCACCCTGGAACTCATTGCCTTCGGACTTGGTGGAGATGGAGACAGTGGATGGGTTCAAGAGAGGGTGAGACAGGCACAGGGGTGTTGTCTGGGTGGGGGGAGTGGGGAAGGTAATGGGTCTACAGGTAATCACAAAGGTGGAGGGGGGCAGCAGCAGTGAGTGGACTGAAGGCTATTACTGGAGCAGACTCAATAGACCACTGGGCATAATCTGCTGGCAATTTAGTATGTTAGTATGTTATCTGCCCATTGAGTTTCTATGAATTTGAACGTATACCTCAAGGGATATCTGGACCCCCTGCCATGTTCCAAAGATTAATAGAGAAGGCAGTGGGAGACATGAACCTGTTAGAGGTTGTCATGTACCTGGATGAGCTGATTGTCTTTGGACGAACCTTGGAAGAGCAAGAAGCCCACCCAAAGAAGGTATTGAACTGGCTGGAAGAATTCAGCTTAAAGGTCTCCATCGACAGGTGCCAGTTTTTTCAGCCTTCGGTAAAATATGTGGGCCACATTGTATCAGTGAATGGAGTACAGAATGACCCTGCTAAAGTAGAGGTCCTCACTACTTGACCCAGGCCGGACAACTTGAAAGCCCTACTATCTTTCTTTGGCTTCTGTGAGTATTACAGATGCTTTGTGAAAGACTATTCTATGGTGGTACACCCACTGAATGACTTAATGCAGGGATACCTGCATGCGAACAAGAAGAAAGAGACCACGGCTGAGAGAGAAAGTCCTCAGAAAGAATACTCGAAAGTCAGTGAACCTTTTGGTGACAGATGGATGCCAGAGTGTGAGGCTGCTTTCAGGGTACTCATTAAGAGATTAAGTGAAGCACCTGTCTTGGCATTTGTAGACCCCAGTAAGCCATACGTTTTCCACACTGATACCAGTTTGAATGGGTTCGGAGCGGTGCTATACCAAGAACATCCTGAGGGGCACATGCCCCCGTAGCATTCCCCAGTCGCAGCCTGTCACAGTCAGAAAAGCACTACCCAGTGCATAAACTTGAATTCCTGGCGTTAAAGTGAACAGTGACAGAAACAGAAACATAGACTTTGATGGCAGATAAGGACCACTTGGCCCACCTAGTCTGCCCATTTTCCTACCTATTGGATAAGATGCATATCCTAGTTAACCAGCAGATTACTTCCTCCTTACCCACCTCCTAGCCCCCCACCCCTACTATAGTTGTTTTATGTTGGTCTCATGCATTCTTGAATTCCCCCACTGTTTTTGATCCCACAACCTCCTTAGGAAGTCTGTTCCATGCATCCACCACCCTCTCCGTGAAAAAATACAGAGAAATTCCATGATTACCTGTATGGTGTTCACTTCACAGTTCAGACTGATGATAACCCTCTAACCTACGTGAACAGCACTGTGAAATTGGATGCTGCTGGACATCGATGGTTATCAGCCCTCTCAACATATGATTACAGCTTAGAGTACAGAAGTGCAAAGACCGACACTGATACTGATGCTCTGTTGAGGCGCCCGCTTACTGAACAGCCTCACTCCAGTGTGCAGATTGCCAATGCAGTAGTCAAAGTTCTGAGCTCCGAGTTTGCCAACCCAGACAAAGCTACACCAGCAAATCCTGATAGAGCCATTGATACGCTAGGAGCTTCGCCAGATGCTATTCCTGTGGCCTATTAAATTTTACTGGACTGGACATATCCTCTTCGCCTTGACCAAGCAAACCACAGCTGCAACCTGCACAAAAAGAGGATCAGGCATTCTGAGACATCATCAAAGCTTTAGAGAAAGGGCACACCACAGAACAAGTGTGAAGAAAATCACCCTGATACCAAGTTATTGCTGAGAGAGTGGAGCAAGCTAGCCCTAAAAGATAGACTGTTGATACATAAAGTTTAAGACAGTGACAACCCTGAGTGCTCAAAAGCATAGTTGGTACTGCCTTGGAAGTACCGCAAGGCTGTTCTTACATCCCTCCATGATGAGATGGGTCACCTGGGCTATGAACAAACTCTAGACCTGACAAAAGCAAGATTTTACTGGCCCAGGATGAAAAGAGACATTGAAAAACACTGCAAAGCCTGTCTGAGATGCATCAAGAGGAAGATGCTCCCCAAAAGAACTGCACCCATGGTAAATATAAAAAACAGTGGCCCACTGGAGCTAGTGTGTATGGACTTTCTTTCATTAGAGCCTGACTGGAAGAACAAAGCCAGCATTCTAGTCATCACTGACCACTGCACCAGGTATGCCCAGGCACATCCAACAAAAGACCAAAAAGCAAGTGCTGTAGTAAAAGTGCTTCAACAGTTTATGAACCATTATGGAATTCCACAAAGAATTTACTTGGATCAGGGCCAAGATTTTGAATGTCGGCTGGTTAAAGAATTTCTGGCGGCATATGGTATCAAGAAATCACATACCACACTGTGCCACCCCCAGGGGAACCCTCAGCCTGAATGTTTCAATAGAACTCTACTAGATATGTTGGGTTCCCTGGATCCAGTCAACAAAGCTAACTGGAGTCGCAGAGTGAATTATCTATTCCTCGCCTACAACTGCACAAAGAATGATGCCACCCAGAGATATCCCTTCTATCTCATGTCTGGCCGAGAAACCAGACTGCCAGTTGATTTTTGTTTTGGGGTGTCACAGCACCTGCCTCTCACCAGCACATAATTCAGCATAGATGTTTGCCCACAGGTTCTTACATTACTACCTCCCAACTAGTAGCAGTTTAACCCCTAAGAGCCCTAGCTGGGTACCCCGGGTCTAGTTGCAGGCCTAAACATTCAGCTGATTTGCCAGTGCTGGTGCACTTTATTAACAGATTGAATTCAAACCCATTTGGAATTGTGGCAACAGCTGAGTGATGAAATTTGAATCGTTTAACTGGGCAGCTAAATTCAGAAACTTTGGCAACTATTTGCTGGTTCCCCAGATACTGGGCAAGCATTCAGTTACTCATAATTTTGCAGACAGTCCCTGGTGGCCTTTAGACTGTAGATCTGGAATGTTTGGATCAGAAGGACTTTGGTTACTTAGATTGCTGAGACGAGCAGCAGGTATACTGCAGCTTGAGGCCCCCTCTCTCTTGGCTTTCTTGCAGCTTGGGCCTCCTTAGCAGTAGGACCTTGCAGCTTTAGCAGGCGGGAAATCTCAGCTTCTGTAGCCACTTGTCATCTTCTTTTGCAGCATCACAGAACTGGAGATGACCAGTGCTGGGGACCTGGGCCGGCATGCTTCAACTCCCCGCATCCAGGCATGAACCCTCGGGGGGAGATGCATAGGCAATGCCTAGTAGTGGCACTACCTGACTGATTCCCCAGACTGATCTCTAATGGCGGTCACTCTCTTTCAGGTATTTAGGAACAGCTGGCTATAAATGGCTTCAGCCACACTGCCAGCTAGCAGTCGTGGCTCTGTCCTGACTGGAACATAGTCTTTGGGCTTCCCACCAGATTTCAGCAGGAAACAGTCTCTCAGACTCGGACATTTCAGGTTCAGACACAAGATAGAAGATGGAGGACATCTTCTCACTTTACTGACTCAGCATAAACAGAAGGGTAAATTTTCTTACTTTACTTGGCAGAAGACAGGGGACATCCTCTCACTTTACTTTCCATCTACTGAAAACATCAGGCAGGCTTCCCTTGGCTGTTCAGCCATGCAGGCACCCAAGTAGGCCTCCAAACTTCTCTCAGACATCAAAGACGAGTTTTCACTCCCTCTGGAAACTCCCAAACAGTTTCACCGACAGCATTTCCATTCTGGTGCCAATTTCTTCAAGGTCTTGGAAGGCAACACTGGGCAATGTAGAGCACTTTCTGGGCTAGTAGCTGTGCAAGCCCCACCAGCAGGTCTCCTTCACTCAACGATCACAGAGAGTCTTTTTTTTTTTCCCCCCAATTGTTTAACCAGAAGGGGCACACTAAGCTGAAAGCTTGTTTACAGGTGCAACCTGGAAGCACAGGGAAGTTAAGTGACTTGCTCAGGGTCACACAGTATGCAAGTGGGGGCTGTGGGATTCAAACCCAGGTGTCCAGATTTGCAGCTCAGAGCCTTAAACCACTGCACAATACTGCCTCCCTATCCCTTGGGAACCTCTCAGACACATTCTTGCTTCTGGTCAGCAGATCAACACTTCATTCTGAACAGCTCCTTCCAGACATTAAAAGGTAAATGCAGGGCCTCTGGGCTGGTGGCTGTGCAAGCCCCCAGACAGGCCTTCTTCACACTCTCTCTGGAGAACATCATGGAGCCCTCCCCCCAGGAGCGGCTCTGCTGAACTGACATCAGGCCGTCTTCACTTTCACTCTCTAGAGCAAGGGCCAGAGCCCCCCTCCCTCAGGAGGTGCTCCAGCTGAACTGGGATAAACTCAGACTGTCATCTGGGTTTCAGAAGTTTAGTGCAGCATCCTACAGGTCAAAACAAGCTGTCCATCTGAAAATTAAAATTCATTAGGCTCCTTCGATGCCTGATTGGCTATCTGTTTAGGTGTCAAAATATTGTCCTTGCCTCTTCCCATAAGTCCTTCTGTCCAGTCTTCCAGGGCTCCTGGCTTCCTCACTGGCTAATTGCCAGGTCAGAGGTGGCAAATAAGGTTGCTAAATAACTGTCTCTATAAAGTCCTAACTTTAGCATTATTTTTACATGCAACTACACTCTGCCAATACTTACCTGTACCAATATCCAACAGCTGCCCCTCCGCCCTATCGTCCTGTGGCAGAGTGAACAGAAAACAAGGCTCTTTATGCCAGTCACTGGCTCTATAGTATTATTCCCCAAGGCGGCAGCAGATATCCCATTTTATTCAGCAGCCACATCTGCTCTTAAGGGAACATGCACCCATAAAGTTAATAGCACTTAAAAGCGCTCTTCTTAAACATTTAATTTCATCCCCCCCCCCAAGTGCCTCTGGACTCCCTTTCACTATTTTCATGCACACGAGGGGCAAGGCACATGCAGGGGAGTTGCCCGCAAGCCACAGAAGTGGCTTTCACATTGAGCACTGTAGCACTCCTTCAATATTTGAGCTGCAGCCGGCAGCTCTCACACTCACGCAGGCTTCCTTTGGAATGCTCACACACTGTCTAGTGCGGCACTTGCCGAACCACTAGGTGGGCAGTTTTACTTTCCACACTCCTCCAGTACCCCTCATAGGATTAAGGCATTCAGGGGACAGCAGGAGCACAGGGGGGCATAACAAGACCACAGACTGGTGGACAGAGCAGTCGGGAAGCGGCAAGGTAAGCCCCACCCATGGGGGTTTACATATATGACTGAGTTTCAGTTACCAACTGGTCTATTACCCATAATGGGGAGGCGTATTTAGGTGGTCCTGAATCTGTAGAGCCCTACAGAAACAAAGTCAGGGACCCCTGGGTAGCACACATGGGAGCCTGCTAGGGGCTCAGGGACCCGTTAGGGCCAATTAGGAAGCTCGGGGGTAACAACGTGTATACAAGAGGAGGCCAGGGTGTAGAGTGTGGGGACACAAAAGGGAAAGAACTGGTTGTTTGGGCACACTGCCCACTGTTAGGCAACCCCAGCAATATCCACAGTAGCCAGGTGTCCCAGTAACCCTTGCACTTCCCAGTCTCAGCCCATGTGTCTCCCTGTAGCATCCCAGTTTCCCAGCAGCCTTCAGCAAAGCTCCAGTGTTCCCCAGTAACCCACAAGCATCAGTATTCCCTCCAGCAGCACTAGTGGCTACCCCAGTTGAGCCACAGAAAACCCCTGCCCCTGCAGAGTAGCAGTCTGTTGCCCTACACCAGAAGCCAAGTCTGGGCTCTGTTTAACAATTTTTTTTTTCTCCTGGCTGCCTGCTCTCAGATAGAGTCCTCCCCCCCAGACAGGCAGTGTGAGGTAGAGGAGGTAAGCACATGCTGGAACTGCTGTCCTTGCCAAGCACATGAGTATTTTTTAACTGCAGTTGTGGCCCATACTCTGGGTTCAAGAATCAGAACCCTGAGCTGTGGACAGAGCCCAGATTGACCCTTGGGGTATTTGTGTCAGGACCAGTGAGGGAGACTGCAGAACCTGCAAATTATCCTCATCCCAAGTAGGACTCACCAACCAGCTAACCAATGAAGAGCTTTGTCAGGAATTTGGACAAATAATGGCAGAGTGGCCTGCTCCAGATACAGAAACAGACCAGCCGTTGGACTTGGACTATTTACTAAGCATTTTGACAGAACTAGATAATGAAGAATGAAATTATTCTGCCTTTACATGTTTAAAATGTCTCTTTTTTTTATTTACCTTACATTAAATAGGACCTTAGGTCAGCTCAAGATAATAAAGAATACATTAAGATAGCTATTAACTGCTTTAAATATGAACAGTTGCCATTTAGATTTTAACATCTCTTGCTTTAGAACATTATTACAGTTATGGTTTATACTTTGAATGTTTTTACATTTGAACATTTAAGTGCTCTAAGCAATAATAGTTGTGTTCCAGGTGTAACCCTCCTGCAAATGGGGCATCCCAAAAGTCTTCCAGGAGCTTGCCTGAATGCTCCAAGTCTGGGCGGTGTTCGGCGTTTAAGCTGTTTAAATGTGGTTCCAAGTGAGTGCTATTTGAGCCTCCACGTATTGTCTCAGGAGCTGTCTGCTTGCAGACTTAATAATTTGTGTGGGAGGGATTGTGTATTTAATGCTCGAATCCCGCCCAAGCTGTGGAGTAATTGCTCCGTTTCTGCCTTCACTACATGTGCAGAGGGAGCCATGTTGAATGATATAACGATTTGCCAGAAATCATTTGGAGTGACTGAGAAAATGTAGTTTGTCTAACCTGTCTTCATTTCAGCACGAACTATTCCAGTGTAGCTTTTTCATTTTGGTCCTGAACTGCTGAAATGGACCAATCAATGGGAAAGGGTTCCAATGGAGCCTGTGGATGAATCGGAACTTGGACTCTCAATTTTGAGCCAGCCACTAGGGGATTGTATGAGCAGTGACTCTGGGAAATGTAGTTTTGACCTTGGCACCTTTTTTCACCAACAGAGGCAGTCTTATTGTGAGTGACAGCCGAACCAGCCAACAGAATGGTGTGGAGCTAAAGGAAATGCTCTGCTTTGTGACTGGAAAGAACTGATCAGTCGTGACAGTGAAGAGAGAAGGAGCTCTGTGCTTCTGCGATGTATAGTTTTGCATGGGAAGCGCATGTGAGGCCCTGAGGTTTGGCCTGCAGCCGTCGCAAGTGCTAGTTCAGACTGAATCCGAGTTGTGAGGAGAGAGAAGGAAGTCTGAAGAGTGGAAACCAGGCTCACCCTGTAGAAGACTGGAGAAACTGCTGAATCGCACCCGGTCTGTCAGGAACTGAAGCTGCTGTGTGTGCTCCCGAGTATTTTGCAGTAATTGCGATCAGGATCAAGGAGCAGCCTGCCTGGCATAGTACTTTCCTTTTACTTATGAATGTGCGTAGTGCTTGTGGGGAATCGCTATTTCCAATCCCCTGTACTGTGTGTTGAAGCTGGAAGCAAACCCCAGCTTGTCTCAGACTAAATCCGTTGCTATCAACTGCAGTGAGGTCCAGTCATAAGGACCTTGTCTCCATGCCCTGTTGTTCTGGCAATCCAGAAGAACATCTACCATCCGGTCCTCAGCTTGGGTATTGTGAGTACAAATCGGGGTATTCCTCTGCAGCCTGTTTTCAATCACAAGTGTGTCATCTAATTCTTGTTGTTTCACTGCTTCATGGACTGAGCCATCCGGCTCCGGATTACAATTGGGTGTTGTGCATATGTTTTCTTCTACAGGGTCCTATCCATCTGCACCTGCCAGTCAACCCCGAGCAATGGACCTGGCTAGCCCCCCCCCTTAACCTGGGTACCCAGAGTGTGACTTTTCAGACCCTGTATGTGTGCACAGTACTGTGATTTAATGCCACTAATTAGCCGGATTTCCTCCTCCCGTGTTACTGTCCACTAAATAAATCAGATTTGTTGTTGTTATACTATATACTGTCTGTGGTGTTGGTACTTATGGAAACAGTATTGTGTTTTGCTGTGCATGTTGTTTAACCTTACTTTACAGGGGGTCCTCAGAGACGTGCTGCAGAATCAGTCTCGACTGTAAGTGGTATCTATATGAGTGAACAGTGTGTATACGTGGGGTATTGGGGCTGTAACTCTGGTGTACTGTGTGAGCCACTAGAGGGAATAAAAGGGGGTCTCAGTGTCCCAGAGGGCTGTGACCAAGCTAGTCTAACTACTACAAACCCTGACCTCTGGGTGGAGGCACCCGCCATAGGACCTAGGCCCCTCAACCTGTCTGTAGTCAAACAGGCAGGGGTAATAGCCCTTGGGATAATGCCACCTAGGGGTTACATTCAGGTTTTAAACATTTTATATTTTAAACACTTTAAACATTTCTATATTCTCCTAGTTTTAAGTTTTACACTGCAAATATCCAAGTAATATTCAGCTCAAAAACAAGTCTTGTCCTTAACCACATGCCACGTCCCTGTACAAATAAGGGCATAGCAGACCATCCTTCAAGGACACCTGCACTCCCTGTACATTGTATCTGAGTTTACTGCAGTCACTATGCTGTTTTCCACTAGCTCGTACCTATTACATCAGGCTTGGCATGACATTGTTTTCATGCAAAAGCTTTCTCCTAAATGCATTTACCATGTTAAATACACACACTTGTGCAGTTAAACTGAAGTAATTTAAAAATTAAGACATAAAACTTGCAGATTCCATAAAAGAGGTATAACTCTGCAGATTGCATAACAGACTATTTAAACCTGCACACTCTCAAACTAAGGTAAGGAGAAGCAGAAGGCAGCAAGGACCCTTCTCCCAGGATCTCACTTTGAGCATCAAGTTGGGCTATACGGTATGGTAAGATTGCCTTTATCCCTGACATCTGGAGCAGGGAAGGATATTGCTTGGCTAAGAGAGGAGTGCTGCATCTAAACTGAATTCCTCACTGGCTCCTTAAACTTTTAAAGCTTTCAAGCTTTGCACTGAATTTGCAGCCAATTTGAGTTCTGACTGTAGTGGTGTGAGCACCTCTGTTTGTCTGCATTCAAATGCGAAATGCCAGCCTTGGAAAAATCTCACTGCTGGACTGGGTGGTGGTGGATTTTTTGTCCGTTTTGATTTCTTCACTGCACTAGATTGACTTTTTTCAATTTTAGCATTAAACTGGAACTCTCACTAGAGCACACTTCTCTTTTTTGCGATCTCTCCCTTATGTCTATGTATTTTACTATTTTATCGAGATGCTTTGGGGAGGGGGTGGACAGTCTGTGAGTTTTTTTTGTTTGATTTGGGTGGGGGTGTGATTGTTGGTGTGCAGATGATTAATAAGAAACATTTTCTATAGTGGAGTGGGTAGTTGTGTGAGTGGGGGTAGAAGGCTATTTGAATTTTAGCATTCTTGCTGGTTATAAGGCAGGTGTAATAAGGGCTTTCACTTCATCAGTTAGAAATGTGCTTGGGACAGAAGCCCCTAAGGTGCAGCTACTCATGGGGGCTTCCTCCATGACCTCTGACCCTTTGAACTTCAAGCACTCCCGACTGAGGCCTATCAGAGGTGTAGGGCCTTGGGGATAGCCAGGAGAGGGGGACCGGAGTGGATTGCACCCGGATGGCTGCCAGAGTGTCGGGGATTCAGGTGATGAAGGCAAGGAGACACCCTGAGGTGAAATGGGTACTTGAAAGAGGGTTCCCATGTTGAGTTCCCATACTCAAGGGCTCCACCTTAGAGGGTGAGCAGATGATGGGCCCAGCTAAATCATCTCATCCTACTCAGGTTGTGTTATGCAATGCCAGGTTGATGAGAAACAAGACTGCCATAATGGCAGACTTGATATCCTCGGTTGACTTGGCTTGCATCACAGAGACCTGGCTGGATCAAAATGCTGCTCACATTTTGGAGGCAGCAGTCCCAGCCGGGTACTCTGTAATACACACCCAGAGAGAGGATCACAGGGTTGGGGGGGTGGCCATTTGTTTTAAATCTCGCCTGAACCTCACGGTGCTAACTGTAGGTCCAACATGGTCTTTTGAATGTGTGGCCACCAGGGGAGGTGTGGATGTGGGTTTCAGGGTTTCTCTGCTCTATCATCCCCCGGGAGTGGGTGGGGACCTTTTGAGGAAGGTTGAGAAGCTCATTGCCAGCCTGGTGTTGCAGTGTCCCAGGTAGTTGATCCTGGCTTAGTTCAATGCCTGGGTTGATGATGGGCTCTCAAAATTTGGAAGCAGCCTCCTGAGGAGCATGGAGGCCCTGGGCCTGATACAACACGTAACATCAGTAATGCACTTGGGCAGCCACACATTGGACCTAGTTTTTTCAGTAGGTTTAAATATTATTGACCTCTGTGTTAATCCAGTGGTTTGGTCAGATAACAGCACCATGGGGTTCTCATTTAGCGGGCCCCCCCGGATGATCCGGCCCCTGTGGAGATGGTCCAGTACCGCCCATTAAGAGGAGTTTCCTCTGGGGGACTATCGGCAGTACTGGACCTATCAAGAGTGGGGGCAGCTTGTGCGATTGGGCCGGAGGAAGCAGTGGTTGCCTATATTGGGGCTGTGACTGTAGCCTTCGACTCAATCACACTCATTCATGTCCGTCCCTTGTCTACTCGCCGGAGATCCCCTTGGTATGATGAGGAACTCCAGAGCTTAAAGACTAAGGAGCAGAGGTTAGAGAGATGCTGGAGCAGATCTGGCCAGTTGGAGGACAAACTGGCCCTGAGGTCGCATTATGCTGACTATCATGGGGCAATCTCCCAAAAGAAGGCAGAGTTTCTGTCTAGGGAGACTGCTGCGGTGAGAAGCAGAAACATAGAAACATAGAATTTGATGGCAGATAAGGACTGCCTGGCCCACCCAGTCTGCCCATTTCCCTACCTAATGGATAAGCTGCAGATCCTAGTTAACCAACAACCTACTTCTTCCTACCCCCACCCCCTAGAATTGCCTTATGACTGTCCCATGCATACTTGAACTCCACCACTGTTTTTGACTCCACAACCTCCTCTGGAAGGCCATTCCATGTATCCACAACCCTCTCTGTGAAAAAATACTTCCTTACATTACCTCTGAGCTGCCCCCATCTTCAAATTGTGCCCCTTGTTCTTGCACACTCTTTTTTTGAAAGATGCTCCCTCTTGGACTTTGTTGATTCCCTTGAGGTACTTGAAAGTTTCTATCATGTCCCCCCTCTCCCTCCTTTCTTCAAGGTTATACATATTAAGCTCCTTAAGTCTCTCTTCATATGCCTTCTGGTGCAGACCCTGCACCATTTTAGTTGCCCTCCTCTGGACAGCTTCCATCCTGTCTATGTCTTTGTGGAGATTGGGTCTCCAGAACTGCACTCGGTACTCCAGATGGGGTCTCACCAGTTGTCTGTACAGAGGGATAACAACTTCCTGTTTTCTACTGGTGATGCCTCTCCCTATACATCCCAGTATCCCCCCAGCCCTCCTTACTGCCCTCTCACATTGCTTGCTCACCTTTAGGTCATCTGATATGACTACCCCCAGGTCCCTTTCCATTTTTGTTGTTGGTAGTATCTCACCTCCCATTGTGTACTCGTCCCCTGGGTTTTTGTTTCCCAGGTGCATTACCTTGCACTTCTTAGCATTGAATCTAAGCTGCCATACATTTGACCATTCCTCTAACCTTGCCAAGTCCCTTCTCATCCTTTCTACCCCACCTTGTGCATCAACTCTGTTGCAGATCTTTGTGTCATCTGCAAAGAAACATACTTTTCCTTCCAGTCCCTCTGCAATGTCACTTATAAAGACATTGAAGAGGACCGGTCCTAATACTGAACCCTGCGGTACCCCACTAGTAACCCCCCTTTCTTCAGAGTGGACTCCATTTACTATTACTCTCTGTGTCCTATTCTCCAGCCAATTCTTTACCCAGGCTGTTATCTTGGGACCCACTCCCAGGCTGGCTAATTTATATATTAATCTTTTGTGTGGGACTATGTCAAATGCCTTGCTAAAGTTTAGGTAGGCCATGTTCATAGCCCCTCCCTGATCTACTACTTTTGTCACCCAGTCAAAGAAATCTATTAGATTTGTCTGGCATGACCTTCCTGCTGTGAATCCATGCTGCCTTGGGTCCTGTGCCCCTCTGGCCTCTAGATACTCAACATAGACAGACTTTTACATCCTGTCTGTATCCGTGCAAGAGGAACAGATTCTAACACTAGGTGCAAGGAGTTGGCTCTGTTCTTCGCCGACAAGGTGTCCTCTATCAGGGCTGAGGTCTCCTCGAGTATCTCTCTAAAGCAATGCAGTGTCCAGCCTGAATTAAGTCTAAACATTCCTCCTATCTGGGATGAGTTTGAGCTGGTTGGTGTGGAGAAGATGATGGGGATAATCTCAAAGCTGCGGCCTACACATTGTGATCTGGACCCAGGGCCGACTCACCTTTTGGTTGAATGTTCTGACCTGATAGGACCTGTGGTTGCTGAGGTTCTCTGGAGTTCATTGAGGAGTGGGGTCTTCCCATTGCCCTTGAAAGAGGCTTTGATTAGGCCCCTTTTAAAGAAGCCCTCTTTGGACCCGGACTGCCTCAGCAACAACAGGCCAGTCTCAAACCTTCCATTTTTAGGGAAGGTTATAAAGAAAGTGGTGGCTGTTCAGCTTGAGAGACATCTCACATCTTCATCTACCTATGAGCCTTTCTAGGCTGGATTCTGGGTGCAGAATAGTACAGAGACTGCCCTGGTGAGGGTGCTTAATGATCTCTTGAAGGCGAAGGACAGGAGAGCGAGTACCATCTTGGTTCTCTTGGACCTCTCTGCAGCATTTGACACTGTGGACCATGAGGTGCTTTTTGACTGACTACGGTTCTGGTGTGGCCTGTCCAACAATGTCATCAGCTGGTTCAGGTCATACCTGATGGACAGAGTGCAGAGGGTAAAAATGGGACTTGTCTCATCTAGCCCAAAACCTCTGAGCTGTGGAGTGCTGCAGGGGTCGGTCTTGTCACCCTTATTGTTCACGTCTTACACGCTGCCATTGGGGGACATTATCAGGTGGTACAGGTTGGGTTTTCACTGCTATGCAGATGACACCCAACTGTACTTGTCCTGTGCACCTGATGCACAGTTGTCAGACTCTGTGTTTAACAGCTGCCTCAAGGAAATCCAGTCGTGGCTGACTCAAAACTGGGTTAGACTCAATCCAGACAAGACTGAGGTACTGGTGGTGGAGCTGGGTCCTCGTCATCGTGGAGGGGGGTGGGGGCTGTCCCCAATCTAGTGTTGGGGTCATTCCCCTTTTCCCTTCTAGACAGGTGAAGGATTTGGGTGTGATTCTGGATGACGGCCTGACACTTGATGCTCAGGTGTCAGCCGTGGTCAAAAGTGGTTTCTATCATCTTACGAACATTGCCCGAATCTGACCCCTGATCCCTCCTGAGGACCTGCCCACACTGGTGCATGCTTTTGTAACTTCCAGGCTGGATTACTGTAATACCCTGTACCTTGGGTTATCTGGAGGCAACCTCCGCAGACTGCAGCTGGTGGAGAACGCGGCTGTGAGACTTTTGACTGGGGTAAGGAGGTGTGAGCATATTACCCCGGTCCTCCATGGACTGCACTGGTTGCTATTTAGGTGGAGGATTGTCTTCAAGATAGGGCTCCTTATCTACAAGACCCTGCATGATGGGGGTCCTGCCTATCTGCAGGATCTCCTTGACCCTTACCATCCAGCCCGGATGCTTCATTCCACCAAGTGGGGCATCCTGGGGGTCTCCAGGGTTAGGCTGCGCATTCAGGAGATAGAGCATTTGTGGTGGCTGCACCAACCCTGTGGAACTCTCTACCTGATTATTTAAGGGGGGGCCCCCTCAGTGGCAGCCTTTAAAAGGGGACTGAAAACATACATGTTCAAACTGGCTTTTATAACTTGAGATTGTTTTGATAGATAGAAGGGAATCTGTATTTATATTGATTTTATTATGTGTGTTTTGTAACTTTTAAATAATTGTGTCTGTATTGTGGTTTTATTGTACAGCTCCCAGAGTCTCAGGAATTGGAAGCTTCATAAATAAAATATCTATCTAATTTTCTTTTATTTTGTAACATTGCATCTATAGTAGGAGACACTGCCTCTCTCATCGGAAATAATACATTGTTTGCTTGCACTGCTGATCAAAATATTGTTAATCTTGCATAAAAATATTAAGTAAAGGTATTATCAAACCAGCATGACATCTCCTGGTATTTCTTCTCGATTAAGCATTACTACTTATAAAGTTGCAATGAATATGATATTTTTGTTCACAAGGATAAGGTAATTTTAATCAACAAAAGAGATCAGTGCATAACTGAGACAGGCTAGTTATAGGATCACAATAACCCAAGCGAGCTCTCAGCCATGCAAATTAGTACCCCTGCTAGACTTTATCCCAGCCTGCCTGCACTGATAGATGGGATGTCATCTCCTGCAGGTCAGGTAGAGGCTGAAAGGTCAGCCCCTGGACATGGACGTGACCAAGGAAGTCAAGCTAGGGAGCAGGCAAAAATATCTAGCACTACAAGGTAGATGCAGGGAGTAGCAGTGACCCTTAGGCTTACTGAAGAGGGGTTGAAATGGGGCTGTTAGCTCCTATGGTCCTTCCTTCCAGTCAGTGTCTGCTTGCATCAGTGTCCTGGTTATGGTGGTGAGATGTCTGGCAGCTCTCTTGTTGGAAGCAGTCCTTCCAGTCCTCCAGCAGAAGCATCAGCAGTGATCTTCACTCACATCACAGTCAGTTGCTGGTTCAAGTCCCTCCTCCTCAAGGCCTACAGCACTGTGGGAGTGGTGACTCCTCAAGGACCCCTCCAACTCTTGTTCTGGGTCAAGGTGGTGAATGTGGTGGCAACACCTTTATCCAATGCCAAATGTCAGAGAAAGGAAAAAGTTATCTATTTAAGAAGAAAACAAGCCAAGGGACTCAGTCCACAAGCAACTGACTGCACAGTTGGATTGGTACTTGTCCATCCCAGGACTGCCCATAGAGACAGCGAGAAGCCAGCTCTACAGGAGCTAGGGCAGTCCCAACAAAACCCAGTGTCAGAACCTCCCACTGGGTGGAATTTGTAAAGGAGTTCCATAGAAGCTAGAAGAGGGGGCAGGTCGGAACATCATCAGAGCCACCAATGGAGGGAATAATTAAGGCCCCATAGGAGCCAGCCTAGTGGAATAAAGTAGCACAAAGTACCCACTGGGCACAGTAATAGCAGCCCTACAGGAGCAGATACAATGGGATTTGGGGAAAGTAAGCTCCATAGCAGCTGATTTTGAGAACTAAAGAACTAAATAACTACTGAATGATTCCAGCCTGCTTAATGAACTGCAAATAAAGTGACAGTATGCCTTACCTAAAGACTGCCTTTTACATTAACGCCAAGGTGTCACTACCCTCTACATAAAATGAACTGCCTAAATTGTGTATGCCCTCTGCATAAAACAAACTGACTAAATTGTGTGTGCCCTCTGCATAAAATGAACTGACTAAATTGTGTTTGCCCTCTGCATAATATCAACTAACTTGTGTGTGTCCTCTGCATAACATTAACTGACTAAATTGAGTGTGCCCTCTGCATAACACAAACTGCCTACATTGTGAATGCCCTCAGCATTGTGACTAAATTGAGTGTGCCCTCTGCATAACACTAACTGCCTAAAATGTATGTGTACTCTGCATAATACAAACTACTTAAATTGTTTGTGCCCTCTGCATAACATGAACTGCCTGAATTGTGTGGGGCCCTCTGCATAACACAAACTGCTTAAATTGTGTGTGCTCTCTGCATAACACAAACAACTTGCAGTGTCAGTGGCTCAGTAGGTAGCACACTTGCCTCTGAGGCCGGGATATCAGAGGGCTGTGGGTTCAGTTCCCACATCTGGCACTTGGGTTAATATCCCAGTATTGACACTGTAGTGCAGCATGAGAGGGGTGCTGCACTTCTGAGGCGCCGTCTTTCGGATGAGACGTTAAACCGAGGTCCCATCTGCCTTGATTGGTGGTAGTTCAGGTGGATGTTAAAGATCCCATGGCACTTATCAAAAAGAGTAGGGGGGGGTTTATTGAAAAAAAAGGACTTCAATACAGAAAAAAAAAAGAAAACATCAAATCAAAAATCATATTGAGCAAATACAGAAACAAGAAGAAAAAAAGAAAATATATCAATCAGTCCATGTGATACAGTTAATCCAGAGACATTTAGATTGTTCATATGAAACATGGTCAAGATCTTATTGCATCAGTCTCTTAGGGGGAGAGTTCGGTCGTACAGTACGCATATGACACTGTCATTTTTCGTCCCATGAGTGATGTAGCTATTCAAGGCCCTATCCTCCAAAAGGATCTTACATCCCTCGAGACTTGGCTATGCGAGAACAGAATGGTACTCAATCCTGACAAGACCAAGGCAATGCTATTCAGCCCAAGATCCCTAGGACTTGACAGGTCCTCCCTCCTCTGCTTAACCACACTCTCTGGCAAAGACATCAATGTAGTTCCTCCTTAAATATCTAGGCCCACGCCGACCAGAACATCACTTACAAGGAACATGTAGACCAGGTCACAAGGACCCTGCATCGCAAACTCTGCACCTTGTACCGACTCAGGGACCAGCTCATCCCCGAAGCCAGGCTCTCCATTGCCACAAGTGTCTTGCTTCCTACTCTGACCTTTGCAGCCCCGATAACACAGGGCACGGGAAAGCAAGAGATAACCAGGATGCAAACCCTGTACAATAAAATAGCTCGCTTTGCCAATCAAGACCACCCACAACGTCACCACTGCGACACTCTAGCCCAGGTCAGCTGGCCTTCATTGGTTGCTTGCCTCCAATTTCCCCTGCTTGTCCAGGTCTACAAGCTTCTCTCACCCCATGCTCCGCCTAGTATTGCCAAAACCATAACTCTCAAGCTTAACCCAAGGAACCTAAGGACCCCATGCAATAACACTATTAGAAGTCCCGAGGGTAAGGACAACGTCAAGGGTCCTTTTCTCTCAAGCACCTTGCCTATGGAACAAGCTCCCCCCTCCGTCCCAAGACGCCCTCACTCACTACCTTCCACACCAGGCTCAAGTCCCATATGCTGACCTCAAGCTCATGCCACTGCCACAGTTCATAAGGCTCCTTAGGCACTCCCCTCCTCCCACCACACCTTCTACTACAAAATGCCTACCTATTGCTCTCATTGCCTGGGGTCAAATGCTTCCTTCTGAATTAAACCACATACTGAGAATTACCTACTCAAACTGTGTCATGATGATAACCATGCCTGTACCCGCTCTGTCCTTGAACTTCCACATGCTGTAACAAACAATGTATACAAATGTTCTCTTTTTTGTCTTGCTCTTTCTCTATCTTACTAGTATTGTTATCCCAGGTCGCCCCTGAAAAAGGGACCTTCGGGGCCCAGTGGGCCTACCCGGTCACCAAAATTTAATAAATTAATTAATTAATTAATTAATTAATAGCCTTACATACATTAGCAAGCAATTCAACATGGGAAATAAATTTCTGCTGCAAAATCCAGAGACGCCTAGATTGCCAAATATGAAAATGTATGATACATAACATTACATAAATGGTGTCGCAGTTATACCTAACAAACATATTTTGTAAGGGACCAAACATTATGGTAGGGGAATCAATATCCCCTAAATCCAGTCTCATTCCAATGGTGTGCCAGTAATGACCAAAATGGTCTTATATATGTACAATCTGAAAATAAGTGACATTGGGTTTCTAAAATTTGGTCACAATTAGGTCTAGGACAATACCTTTCTGATAATTGTTTATGTTTATTATTACCCTTGACCCCCAATCTCCCATAATTGCTTAACCATAAACAATCCTAGGCATATGATGGAATCCTTCTATTCATAAGGTGTCTCAAAACATCTAACTTTCTATTTGCCGGACAGTCAGGAAAAACAACTTCCGCTGTATGTTCAACAGACAGAATGTGCTTACACACCTTCTTCCTATCCAAGGTCTGGAGATGACAAGGGGTAATGTCCCACCTAATAACTTCCTTCATACATTCTATCATAGAAGACGGTAAATAAGGAAGTCTAGATAATAATCTAGGCTTCTTCTCTTGCCACCTAGGCATACATAAGTATAACCAGTGTTCCACCAAATGCCTCCATAAAACATCCCCAGGTTTCAAAACTGACCACAAATTATAAACTAAAAAAAATACTAAAAAAGAAAGTAATAGGACGGAGCACAGCAACCCCTCCTTCAGCAATCGGGAGATAGGTAAATTCTCTCTTAATAGGGTTTAACCGAGACCCCCAGAACGCTTTAAAAAAAAATACTAAACAACTGAGTCCAAATACGGAAAGGTGGAGGGAAAACATAACTGATATACAAGAATATTGGAGTAAGAATGGTCTTAATTAACATAACCCGTTTCTTTTTAAAAAGTTGCTGTCCTTTCAATTCCCCAACTAAACGAGTCCCCCTACCTAGGGCTACTTCCCAGTTTCGTCCTGCCATGTCTCCAGGACCAAACTGTACCCCCAGAATCTTAATAGGTTCTCTGGAAACAGGGATACCTGCTATAGGCCCGCAAAGGGTGGCACAGGAGTGGACAATGACTACCCCGTACTCTTACTATAATTAGTCCTGGAACCAGAAATACTCAAAAAAATACTAATAGTGTCCTGTAAAGCCTGGAGTGAAAACTGGGGGGCTAAAATCAATACCAGATCATCTGCATAAGTTAGTACCTTTTGTTGCGGCAGGGTGGGAGAGACATCAATACCTGTCAAAGCAGAGTTGGATTGTAACATCCTAATAAAAATGTCTATCATAAAGGCATAAAGAGTAGGACTCAATGGGCATCCCTGACACCCTGACCCTTACCGATATGAATTTTCTGTCCATACCAGCCATTTACGTTAGGAATAATAACAACCCCTTGATACATTGAAGTTATCCAGGCTACAAACTTATCTGGAATCCCAAAGGCTTTCAAAACTAAAATAAAAATCTGTGTGCAACCTGATCAAAAGCCTTTTCTTGGTCTAATCCAAAAATAAACCCCTGTAAGTATTCAAAGTCGCCTCTATAACAAATTTCCCTCAACCAAATGAGATTATCCTGCTGCTTTCTACCTTTAACAGCACAAGTTTTACAGGATGTAGAAGCTGTGGAGTGACCTTAGAAAGTGTAGCCAACAAAATTTTGCTCAAGATTTTTCAGTCAGAATTCAAAAGACTGAGGGGGTGCCAATTCCCTAAGTCAACTTTGTCACACTTTTTATACAATAAGATCAAAACGGCCTCAGTCATAGAAGGAGCATAACTACCAGAGTGTAAAATATAGTTCAACAGAACAACTAATACCGGACTAAGAACATGTAGGAAGGTTTTATAAAACCCTGCACCAAGGCCGTCAGTACCCAGAGCAGACTGAGAGGCTAAACTATTAACAGCATCAGTAACTTCATCAAGAACTATGTCAGCCTCTAGAACAAGCCTATCTCCATCAGACAAGCTAGGCAAATGTAGGTCAGTCAAAATTCGGTGTATGGCACTGTCTTCCAAAATAGGGTCTGCAGTCAGCCTTGAAGTCATATAAGCCTCTACCACGTGCAAAAGCTGTTGTGGATCACTTACAGTGTGTCCTTTTGCATCTGTCAGAGCGGTAATAAGCCAAGAGTCAACCCTATTCTTATTTTCCTTAAAATGGTCCAAAGACTTTTTCGACATATGAGTTCCAAACCTTAATTCTTAATCTAAAGATCTTCCCCTACTATACTGTAAGTCAGTCATCTGCTTCTTTATTGTGGCACTCAAGTGGCTATAATCATGAGTTGTCATCTCAGTAAGTGAAATCAGATGTAATTGATGTCTTAAGTTTCAAATATACCATATATTCCTTATTTGTTTTGATATGAGCCTGTTGTTGAAAAAAATGCCTCCACCCCAACTTTGTATCATCCCACCAGTCCAAAATAGAGTCATAACAGTCTAAAACCTTGCAGCCCAGTCCAGCAACCATAAACGTTTAATTTCTGGATCATCCAATAATGTCTTGTTTAATCTCCATCTGTTTTTCTTATATCTGGGGGCCCCAGCCCAAGTAATAGAGGCTGTAAGGACTCTGTGATCAGAAAACTCTATTGACCTAGTAAAAACATGTAGTACTTGAAGAACAGTAGACAAAAAATGGAATCTATTCTAGTTCTAAGAACACCCCTAAAATAGGTATATCCCCCTGTAGAATGTAATTCCCTGTATGCGTCAAGCAAGTGAGCAGTTGAAATAATTTGTTTCAAAGCAACTGAATCACTAAAAAGCTTCTGAATCTGAAGGCCTCTATCAGTGGTTGACAGGCCACAATTAAAGTCACCCAGCCAAACCACCAGACGAGAGGTATATAAGAGGGGCTGTACTTCCTTAAATAAAGCTATTCGTTGTGCTTTAGTTTGAGGAGCATAAATGGCAATGATCCGAAACCTTTTCGAGCAAAAAGAGATGTCTAAGCAAAGAGCCCTCCCAGGGTGAGCATCTACCAATCTGGAAACCTGAAAGGCAGGATTAGAAAAAAGAATACCTATCCCGTCACAGAGTTCTTCCCCAATAGACCAAAAGGAAGGTCCCAAAGGCCAACACTGAGCCGCATGCTGAACCTCCAGATGTGTCGTTAATCAGGTATCTTGCAAACAAATGATGTCTGAGTTTAGGGTCTTAAGAAGAGAAAAAAACCCTATGCATTTCTTTTTACTCCTGATCCCATTAACATTTAAAGTAGAAATCTTTAAGGAATGCATAACAGGGAGAGATAAGTAGTGAAACTACGAAATACAAAAACCAAAAACAAACTCTGGGGGGTTTACCCACTTGTCTTCATCTAGTCCGTTTGGCAATAGGATCTTCTGGCCTATGTTCAGTGTCAGTGGTGGAAATAATAGAGGAGGTATCAGTATCATCCTCTGAGTCACCCCCCGTGTTGTCCTCTAATGGGGCAAACACATTCCCTACCTTATCGGCATCCCAAGGAGGTACTGATTTAGGGATGGATTTTGTCCCTGACATCACCTTCCCATGTCTGTTTCATTTTCTAGGTTGTACAATCTTAAAAGGGGCTTCAGTTGGGGCGGGGGGGGGGACATGTGTTCCTCAGTGCCAACTGTAGTATCCACTTCCGTCTGATCCAAAATCGAATTATCTAGGCCTACTGCAGAACCTGCAGGCTGCACAACAATCGCAGTGGTCTCAAGGGGGTCAGCCAAAAGTGGTGTTTCAGGGGCATTAACTTGCTCAGACTCCAGGAGCGTAGGCAGAGTAGCAGCTGCCTTCTTTGCCAGGGCATGCTGAGCTTGATTAATAATCCCTTCATGGGAGGGGCAATCCTCAAGATTGTGAGAAGCCCAAGGACAGCGACCATAGGCATGTCCTGTTTGCTCACAAAGGTTGCACTTGAACAAGTTAAGGCAAGCCGAGGCCAAGTGCCCATATTCCAAACAGTGACTGCATCTAGTGGTATCATAAGCTGAGCTAAGATGTAGATGAGACCCACACTTAAGCAGGATCTGGGTTGTCCTATATAAATGATAGACCCTCTATCCCTTCCCCAAAAAAACACACTAGGTAGATGTACAGGGCCTGAATTTGTAGAAAAAGCTTCACCTTCACCTTCCAACCCCCGTCCCAAATCTGCTCACTATCCATAATGGGTGAAGGCCTTCCTAAAATCTCACAACGCTAACGCAACCAGAAGAGAATGTCCTCAACATTAACACCCTCATTTTTAAACAAAACAGTAATGGTTTTAATCAATGGTTTGGTAAGAAGAATCGCCTGAAAAGGTATCCATAGTGGGTTATTTTTAAGTGAGTTGTACTTGGCCCAAAACCTATCAAGATTTGATACATTTTTGAAACTAACATCAAAATTACCATTACCTAAAGAGATCAGTGCAAGTATTTCTGAGGAAAAAAATGACATAGATGTTTTTAAGAGGGTTTTAGCAATAAACAACCTGTCTGGAGTATGTTCTAAGCCCCCCTTGTACAACAATCTGACAGCATTCCTCTTAGGAGCTGGTTCTCCACTGGAGTGAAAGAGATCAGCCATCCTGAACAAGGGAGCCAAACAAGACCTCTCCTGATTGCCTGCCAAAGCTGCAGGACTAGGACCCATCCTAAAATCCACTGACAGTGAAGAATCTTTTGATAACACAGGTGTGGTACCTACACCATTTACAAGGCCTTTAATAACAGAATCAGTACATAAAATAGGAAAGTCATTACCCTGGGGTTTGGTGGAGCTCTCTGGTAGTCCAACGTTGGTGGCCACAGTAGTAGGGGGTGAACACATCCTCTGATACGAGGGATGATTGGGGTCAGGAGACCAATGACCCGGTTTATCTGCAACCCAGTCTGCTGCTGCTGCTAAGGCCCTTGCAGGCGACCAAGACAAGGGAGATCCAGGAGCCAACTCACTCCAATCCCTGTTCTTCGTTTATCGGAAAAGGAAAAAGTCTTCTCCGAATCCACCACAGCCTTTTCAGAACGTCCTAGTCCATCCAGAGCCTGTCGGCCCATTCCGAGTCTAGATTTCCCTGCTTTGGGAGCCTGAAGAATGGTGTTTACATCCATAACATCGGTCAGCTTTCGGCACACGGTAGAGAAACCTCTCTCACTGCCAGCCGTACATACATCCGGGTGAACAGGTGCAGTAGGAGGAACAACAGTAGGAACTACACCATTGTCCATTCGTCTAGCTTGCTCTATCCGGTTGAGAGACACACTTGCCAGGGGAGAGCCAGCCGTTAATGATAGGAGCTCACCATCAACCTCCTGCACTTTTTGCAGCCACTCCTGTTTCTGCAGTAAGAGAGCCTGGCAGCGTTGGACTACCGCAGATGGAGGCTGCCGAGAAGGAGCAACACTTTCCGTAGCAACTGCCAAATCCAAGTCAGGTAAGTCCGTAGAGACGGGCGTTACCTCCATTCCTTCCAAAATGCAATCATCCTGAGAAAAGTAAGCCATGGCCACAGCAAGGTCCACAGCCTCTTGCGTCAAAAGGACAAGTGGCCGTCTTGGAAAGATAGCCGGAAAATCCCCCAGTGGAGAGTAGGGGAATGTCCCCGGTGTCCTGGCCAAATTTCCCTCATTCACTAAAAATACCACCAACAGCTTAATCTGGTTCAAGGTCAGTTGGCATTCATCTGTACCCCCCTCCCCCGGGTCGTGCCTGAAAATAGGCAGGATTTGTCTAATGCACTTACCCAGTCAACAAAAACTAAATAAAAATAAATAAACTTAAATTGTGAGCGCCCTCTGCATAGCCTAAATTGTGTGTGCCCTATTGATCCTAAACTAACATACTAAAATGCCAGCAGAATAGGCCTAACAGTCTTTCGAGTCTGCTCAATTGGTCAGCCCCCACCCTGGGTGCTGACCTTGCTGCCCCCCTCGCCTTCTCTGGCTTCTCCCTTCCCAGTTCCGGATATTCTTGCTGCATTGGATTTTGCTTCCAGAACCCTTCCCCTGTACCTGTCCCAGCCCCTCTTGAACCCCTCCACCATCTCTCCTCCATCAGCCCCTAGGCAGTGCATTCCATGGCTCCACCACCCTCTCAGTGAGTAGCACCTCCTCCTTTCTCCCTGAATCTTCCCCCTCCAGCTTCCACCCATGCCCTCTAGTGGCCCGTCCTCCTTCCTTGAGCACCCTGACTGTTCCTCCCTATTTACCCTCTTCATGTACTTGAGACCTCTGTCATGTCCCCCGGTCCCTTCTCTCTTCCAATGTGTACATATTTAGCTCTTTGAGCCTCTCCCCATAGATCCTGTCCCCCAAGCCCCAAATCATTTTGGTTGCCCTCCTCTGGACCCTCTCCAGGAGTTTAATGTCCCTCTTTAAGCGTGGCCTCCAAAACTGCACGCAGTACTCAAGGTGTGGCCTCACCAAGCAGTTATACAGAGGGAGCATCACTTCCGTCCTTCTGGAGGTGATCCCCCTAGTGATGCATCCCAGCATCCTGTTGGCCTTGGCTGCTGCCCTCCTACAAGTCTCCGAGTTGTTCATTTTGACATCCACCACCACCCCCAGGTCCTTCTCAGCCATCGAGACTTGTAGCATTTCCCCCCCAAAACTAAATGCCTTAAATCTGTTAGGGTAACGTAGATAGAAAGGAGATGAGGACAATTTGTAACACCAGAATGTCACAGAGTATCAATTTTCATATTGTCAAAGCTTTCTAATATACAGATAAGTCTGTTCCTTTTTAACTTGGAAACACAGATATCCAAAACCCTATTCCACAGTTGGGGGGGGGGGTGCTTTGTAAAACTGACTTGTAAACAGAGATTTTTTATCAGAAAACAACCTTGTCATGATTGAAACAAACCCCACCCCAAAAATCAAAACAACCCCCCACACACACACACACACTTGATTCTTGGGGACCACCGACACTGAAAAACTGAAAACCTGCCTTGATTTAGTAGGTTAATATAATTATTGGGATAATGATTCTCAGAAACATATACTGTATCTTATTCTGTACAACTCCCACCCCCACCCCAAATTCCATGTGTGGGATCACACCATTGAAACACCATAAACCTGTTTTGAAGACACAGTTTAATATGAATAGTGAAAGAATAAAATAATTTAAAATATACTTTAAGTTTTGAGTCTTTGGGTATCTGTGTTTGTAAACTAAAAGGTAACAGCCTTATTTTTTACTGAAACGCTTTGACAATATGAAAATTGATACACTGTGACATTCTGGTATAAAAATTGTCCTTATCAACTTTTTATCTATTTAGATGTACTGGATCATAAGACAGTGGCTACCATGTTACAAGCAGATCCCCTTTTGGCCATTGGGGATTAGACACTGATGCGCAAGGGTGACTGCAGTCATGATGAAACAAACCCCTTCCCTATCCACAATGAAGCTGTTGTCAGTCTATCCTTTTTACCACTTTCAAAAGCTTACGGTTTTCCTCTGGTTAAAATCTACTTTTAACTTGCATGCCAGTTAAAGCACATCAATTTGATTAAGTTTGCACTTTGTTTGGTTTGTCTTCTGTTATTTCATGGTGTGCGGGCTCGAACCTCCCCAGAACCACTTGCTGCAGCATCCAATTATAGTTTGAACCGTAACAACCAATCAGGATTTGTGGTGACTCAGCACTTGGTACAAAAGAAGGTGTGTCAGCAGTTAGAGCCCGCCTCCTGATGAAGCTGAGCCAGGCAAAGAGCCGGGGCACCTACACTGTGTTCTTATCTGTGTTAAACACAGCCTTGGATTTGTGTGAGGTACAATGAAAAGGATTACTGTTTTTGGAAGCAACCCTGTCTCTGTGTGAATCACTCTGTTTGAATATCTACTTACCAGAGTGGACTGGCTTCAGAACTGGTTGAACTTTTCAAGAGGGACTAGCAACCCCACAGCTGCACCAGCTACCTGCACTGCAAAGTGAGAGTCCACCCTGTTGGATTGTGTGTTAATTTAAATGTAATTGTATTAATGTTAACCCCAATTTTTGTACCCTAATAAAGCAGCCATCCCTTAACAATATCCTGAAATTTAGCATGTACGGAGTCAGTTCCAAGATCACTGGTCCTGTAAGTTTGGTATTGGTCAGTTTAGTAGATTAAAAGTTCTACAAGGTTGAAAGCCCCTTTTAATGGAAATTGAGATATTTTTTGCTCACTGATAGTACCCAGACAGCTAGGAGTTGAAACCTGCAAGGATGATGTTTACTGTACATAGCTTTACTGAAAAATGTGTAATTTTTTTAAATTATTAACGAAATAAAGAGTTGGGTTTTTGTGCATGTGCAGAATGTTTGCATTAGCATTTTAAGGATAACTGAATACTTGTGAAACTGAAGTAGGTCAGTTTTGTGAGGGGTCTCCCACTTTGTTGACACGAAAATGTTGTTGTGCAGTTTCAAGTGACAAAAACAGCCTCACTTTTGTTAGATTGCTGGCAGTCTGATGCCCATTCCTATCACCAGCCCTGCCCCCCCCCACCCAAAGTTTGTCTGACAGTAAGGAGTCCAACCCTTCCACTGGCTCCACTTCCCGCCCACCCATGCTGTAACAGAACCAGCAGCAGGTGCCCTGCCCAACCACCTGAACCTCATCCCATCGGCCCAAACTGTAACAGAACTGGCAACAATTGTTTTAACCCACTGCCAGTACCCCTTCTTGCCCACTCACCAGAACTGCAACAGAATCACTGGCAGGTGTCCAACCTCACTGCTGGTACACCGCTTCAAACTGCATGGACTGAAAAAAATTCAGATCGAGAGTGCCCAACCCCACTGCAGGTATTTCTCGAGCACCACCCAGTTGTTAAACTCTTCTCCTCTCCCACTGGCCAAGTTATCTTCCCCACCTTCTTACCCAACCCATCCCATGTAATAAAAAACATTTTTGCCCATCCTCAACCTCCAATGCCACCCTCCTTCCCCCCAACAATGCCTACCAGCACAGGCCCCATGTCAATTCCCCAATCTCCCTGTTTGCAGTTCCTCAGTTTCCGATGTCGTGATTCTTCAGTGTTCCAGGGTGCAACCCTCAGCTGCCCCTTGATACACTCCACATGCTGAAGGTAAGAAGAAAAAAGAGAAATAAACCTAAGACTCAAAACCAGGATTTAGTATTTTTTTAAGGGCAAAAATGAGGTGTGTGAAAACAGACTTAAGGACAATTTGGAAAACTGCCAACCGAGTGTTCGTGAGAGAGGTGGCAAGAACCCCAACTCTCAATTATGGTTCAAAAATATTAAAAAATTGATATTTATTTATTTATTTAAAAGTTTTACCAGGAAGGCACACTGAGCAGAGTACTGCTCGATTCCAAGAGCATCCTGGTGGGGGGGGGGGCAGTGGAGATGCAAAAATACAAATGCAATCAACATGCTAACACAGGAACTTGATTATACAAAGTACATATATCAGGAGCGAAGCATTACAATCAATACAAATGCACTGTATGGGTCTTAGAGAAAACAATCTAAAAATGTCCTAAGTGTTTTGCACTATATATGTGTAATGATTTAATTTTTTCTTCTTACTTGTTTTTCTTATCAGGGTTTTTTCTAACACATAACTTTTTTTATTTTTTAAATGTTTTGCATCAGATTTGAAGGATATAGTACTTTATACTCCTCCTCATGAACACCCAGATGGCAAGCTTTATGTCTGTCCAGTGGGGTGGTTTTCACTAAGGGCCCACAGGGCCCTGCACAAAGCAAGCTACAAGTCTCAGCTCATGCCCAATTGGTGTGTTGGCCCTGTACAGCCCACTGCCTGACAGGACCCCTGCTTTGCATATGGCTTCATGGGGTCCTACATGAAGTAAGCTACAGATCTGGTGCAGAGAGCATCATTTTGTTGCTGCTACATAAGTGGCTCACAGGGCTACTCATAAAGCAGGTTACAGGTCCGTTGCAGTGCGCATCATTATGCTGCTGCTATGTAAGTGGCTTGCAGGGCTACTCACAAAGCAGATTACAGGTCTGGTGCAGTGAGTATCACTACACTGCTGCTATGTATGAGGCTCACAGGGCTACTCATGAAGCAGGTTACAGGTCTAGCGCAGTGAGTATCAGTACACTGCTGCTAAGTAAGTGGCTTGGAGAGCTACTCGTGAAGCAGGTTACAGGTCCAGCGCAGTGCCCATCATTACGATGCTGCTACATAAGTGGCTCGCAGGGCTACTCAAGAAGCAGGTTACAGGTCTGGCGCAGTGAGTATCAGTACACTGCTGCTAAGTAAGTGGCTTGGAGAGCTACTCGTGAAGCAGGTTACAGGTCCAGCGCAGTGCCCATCATTACGATGTTGCTACATAAGTGGCTCGCAGGGCTACTCAAGAAGCAGGTTACAAGTCTGGAGCAGTGAGCATCATTGCGCTACTACTACATAAGTGGCTCACAGGGCTACTCATGAAGAAGGTTACAGGTCTGGTGCAGTGAACATCATTACACTGCTGCTATGTAAGTGGCTCACAGAGCTACTCACAATGTAGGTTACAAGTCTGGCACAGTGAGCATCATTATGCTGCTACATAAGTGGCTCACAGAGCTACTCATGAAGCAGGTTACAGGTTTGGGGCAGTGAGTTTCATTACGCTGGTGCTGTGTAAGTGGCTCACAGAGCTACTCGTGAAGCAGGTTACAGGTCTGGTGCAGTATCATTATACTGCTGCTATGTAAGTGGCTTGCAGGGCTACTCATGAAGCAGGTTACTTGTCTGGCACAGTGAGCATCATTACAATGCTGCTACATAAGTGGCTGCCAGGGCTACTTGTGAAGTAGGTTACACATCTGGGGCAGTGAGCATCATTATGCTGCTGCAATGTAAGTGGCTCACAGGGCTACTTGAGAAGCAGTTTACAAGTCTTGCGCAGTGAGCATCATTATGCAGCTGCTGTATAAGTGGCTTAAAGGGCTTATCATGAAGCAGATTACAGGTCTGAGGCAGTGAGCATCATTAAGCTGCTGCTACATAAGTGGCTTGCAGGGCAACTCTTGAAGCAGGTTACAGGTTTGGGGCAGTGAGTTTCATTACGCTGGTGCTGTGTAAGTGGCTCGCAGAGCTACTCTTGAAGCAAGTTACAGGTCTGGCACTGTAAGTATCATTGCACTACCGCTACATAAGTGGCTCGCAGGGCTACTCGAGAAGCAAGTTACAGGTCTGGCACAATGAGCATTATTATGCTACTGCTACCAAAGTGTCACTCAGGGCTACTCGTGAAGCAAGTTACAGGTCTGGTGGTATGAGCAGCATTATGCAGCTGCTTTGTGAACCCAATGCTGATATCTCAGCACAACAGCAGTGGAGAAAGATCAGTGACCTAACTGTCCTGTTTACATGAAGCAGGCACAGCTGTATTAATACACCTCCATTCAGCTTGTATTGAAAACAACATAGCATCTGCTATCTCCTGGCCAAACAGCAACAGTACAATGGTTCAACAGACTCCTTTTTTCCCTTTCTCCTTTTTACATTTTTTTTATTTTTACTTATGTAAATTATCCAAATGGACACATTTCATAATCACATTAAGGCACTCTGGTGTGTGCTTTGTGCTGGGATATTGACACTTCTTGGGTAGTGGAAGCACTCAACCTGTGGCCTTATGCTTCAACCCACCAAAGCTGTGTCATTATCCCAGCACAAAGCACACCTGGTCATGCCTTATTGTTTAATTATGCAGTTGCTTTGTGAGTGTACCACAGGGCCACTCGTGAAGCAAGCTACAAGTCTGGTGCAATAAACATCACAGTGCAGCTGCTTTTGAATGTCCCAAAGAAAAGCCCCTCTCAAAGCAAATGAGAGATCTGGCACAGTAAGCTTCACTAAGCAACTGCTTTGTGAGGGGCCCGCTAAGTCAACTATTATTCTGGCAAAGTGCACTTCATTCTGAAACTGCTTCATGAGTCACTCGGGAAGGTAGCTACAGGTCTGGTGCAGTCAAAGTCACCATGCAGCAATGGGGGGCCATTCAGAAAGCTAGCTTCTGGTGTGATCCACTGTGTGTCATTATGATACTGCTTTTAGCTATCTTATCAAAAAAGTAAGGAAAATAACTGTAAAATACTGTGTTACTGCATCTATTAGGGTTGAAACACAAAGCGTTGAAAGTAGGGAAATGGAAAATTAGGGTTAAAGTCTCTGGGACTATGACAAATTAATAGTGTGGGGTTCTGTGGGGTTGGAACAATCATGTGACACATGTAAATCCGAACAGAGTGTGCTGCACAGAAAATATTGAGTTCTAGGGGTTGCTGTCTTTTTTTCTGCTGCTTTTGCTGGTTTGCACTAAATAAAGGAACTTGTTGACGCTCATTATCAACATTACATGTCTGCCTATTACAGTTCGGATGCTGTTGAGATGAAGACAACTACCAGATTCTCTGTTCTCCTCAGCTATTTGTTTACTAGGGTCTGAGGACCAGGTTGGGGAGTGGGGACACAGCATAAACCTGACCTACAAGACCCCTACATCAAAGATGACCTGTCTATCTGCAAGATCTCCTTGTCCCCTACCATCCGCCCTGGACACTCCGTTCTGCCGGGGGAGGCCTCCTTCGAGTTCCCAAAGTTAGGTTGCGGCATTCTGGGGACAGGGCATTCTCAGTGGTGGCACCTACTCTGTGGAACTCCCTTCCTGGTTATCTACGGGAGGCCCCCTCGGTAGAAGCCTTTAAAAAGGGGTTAAAGACATATCTGTTCCAGCAGGCTTTCACTGACTGATACATTGGTTTTACGGGATGGATATAAATGTTAAATTTGTTTTAATGATGACTTGCTGCTTATATGTATTATTGTTGCTTATTTGTATTGTACAGCGCCCAGAGTCTATGGAACTGGGCGCTTTAGAAACAAAATATCTATCTATAAAGGGAAGGGGGAAATTCTTTGTTGTCTGGGGTACAGCGACTGCGCAGGGGGTGTGATGTGGGGCAAGGATGTAGCTGCAAGGTGGGATTTCTGTAACATTTGTAGGGCTCCCGCAGTAGTTGAGGGCAGTGATCAATGAGCTGGGACACAGTGAGAAGGGGAGCTCATTTACATTTTTCAAGTGCTTCAGGATTGGAACACTCTGCATCTCTTTCTGAACTGACTCCCCCTAACCTAGCTGTGAAGATAGTATAGTGTAGTGTAGTATAGCATAGTATAGCATAGCATAGCATAGTATAATATACTCATACTGTACTGTACTGTACTATACTGTACTATACTGTGCTGTACTGTACTATACTGTGCTGTACCATACTGTACTGTACTGTACTATACTGTACTATACTGTGCTGTACTGTACTATACTGTGCTGCACCATACTGTACTGTACTGTACTATACTGTACTGTACCGTACTGTGCGGTACTGTACTGTACCATACTGTACTGTACTGCACTGTACTGTGCTATGCTGTACTGTACTGTACTATACTGTACTATACTGTGCTGTAGTATACTATACTGTACTGTACTGTACCATACTGTACTGTGATGTACTGTACTATACTGTACTGTACTATACTATACTGCATTATACTGTACTGTACTGCACTATACTGTACTGTACTGTACTGTACTGTACTATACCATATTATACTAATAATGGACTTAGGGTCCATTATTTTTATTTTTGTCCAGGAAAGGTACAGTGAGACAAAGATCATTTCCAAGTGTGTCCCAGGAGCACAAGGAGGTTAAGTGACTTGCTAAGGGCCACACAGTATACAAACTGGAGCTGTGGGTTCCAAACCCAGATTTGCTGGATATTTCAGGTCCACAGCTTGGTGTTCTAACATCTAGGCTGTACTGCCTCCCTTGTCTGCCCTCTTACTGCAAAGCAGTGTCTAGAACCTATTCTGAGTATGGACACACAGCCAAGCTTCTCAGCCAAAACATTACCCTACTCCTGCTGTTTTACCCTCGTGGCCATTCTCCCCAAGAAATCTGTCCAGTGTGTGACTTTGGAATATTTTTCTGGGATTCAAGACTATTGCAATATGCTGGGGATCTGTTGATTCTCAAGTGGAGGTGAGAGCCCATGAAAGAAACTGAACAGTGTAACTGTTCTCTGGAGGTGTGAGCTCCCGGGCACAATCCATGACTGGTAAAAGGAGTTTACCATTTTTTCGAACTGGTTTCCACTCATGAGAGGGGTGAGTTACCCTTTGGTTGACACTGTGCTTTGATTAACCTGTGATTCTGGAATTTTGTAAGTCCTAAGACCTTGCTGGAATCGGGCAGTCTGAGTACCTTTCTCTTTTCATCGTGAGACTTTGGGCTCATTTATCCAGACTTGGACTTGGACTATTTGCCAGTTAGCTTTAGCTTACGTAGTTTCCTTTCTGGAAAGGGTATTTTTTTTCAGCATATTTGCACTGCATTGAGACTTTTCCTTTGTTTGTTATTATTAGGGAAGGGTTGATAGTGCTTAGGTACTTTAAAATATAGTATTTGGGTCGGTTAGCTTGGGGTGGTGGTAATTTGGGTTTTAAGTTATTAGTGTATGTGTAGGTGTATGGGAGGAGTGTGTGGAGTGTGTTGTGTAGAGTATGTTTGCGGGTTGTGTTTTGAGTGAGGGTTTACGTAATTAGCAGGGATGTGTCTGGGAAGGTATGAGGGCCTGGGGCGGGCTAAGATAGTGTATGGGGCACCCCAGCTGCGTGATCTATGGCCTTTTGTCAGCCTCCCAGTGTTTGTTAGCTAGGTGCTGTAAGGAGGTTGGAATAGGGAGAAACCGTGTGACTCACCTGGGTTGGGGTGCCCCATGCACTGCAGTTGGTGGTAGGATCAAGGTAGTGGGGTGTAGAAGGTGCCCTGGGATTAGACATGTCCTGGAGAGAGGCCAGACTTACTTAGTTCCCGTCACTAGGGTTCCCACCAGACTGAGTAGGCAAGTAGCCAGAGGGGCTGCACTGTCCACCAATCCCCTGAGGGCAGTGCTGTGCAATGTCAGATTGGTCAGAAACAAGACTGCAATTATAGTGGACTTAGTTTCTTTGGCTGATCTGGCTTGCATTATGGAGACCTGGATTGGTGATGATGCTAGCATGGTCTTAGAGGCTGCCGTCCCATTCAGATATACCATGGTACACTGCCCCAGAGTGGAATGCAGGTGTGGGGTGGGGGGTAGCTATCTGTTTTAGATCCGAACTAGGCTTCACGTTGCACCCAGTGAGAGCAACACATTTATTTGAATGTGTGGCCATCCAGCCAGGTCTCGATAATGCACAGCAGATCCACCAACCCAACAAGATCTGCAATAACTGCAGTCTTGTTCTTAATGGATCTGGCGTTACACAACACTGCTTGGGTAGGACAGGCTGCTGGGGCTGCTTGGACTACTTGCCCACCAATATTGGTGGTGCCCATGGGTATGGAGACCAGGCAGGAAGGACCCCGTTCCAGATTCCATTTCACCCCAGGGTGCCTTCTGGATCTCACTACCCCAATATGATGGCCCTGCACATTCAACCTCCACTGTTCGCACCCCCCAACTCTCCTCCCCCCCTGCGAACAATACCCAGCACTCTACAGTGCTGGTATGTCAATAGCTATAATGGAGGGGGGGGGAGAAAGGGTGGAGGGCATGAAGGGCGGAGGACGAATAGCGCACAATCATGGGGACAGGCCTCCTACGCATACTAAGACCCAATAATACTAAAACACCCCTGAATATATCCCCAAGTAGATAACTAGTTGAATTCCCAAATTAAAACAAACCCCAAAAGTATCCTTGAGACTCCCCACAGACTCTCACTGGGAGGAGAGACTCAAGGAAACAAAATTAGTACAATAAAATTACAATAAATTAAATTATAAAACAACACTCCAACTCTATACTCACTAAATGAGTAATGTAGATGGCAGTCTGAAAAAAAGGGTGCTATATCACCACAAAGAGTCCACTTCCAGGAAGTCAAAGAAACAGCATGAAATAAAACTTCACCAAACTAAAACTTAAATTAACTTCCTGCCACTAAAAAAAATAAATGATATAAAATGAAATTTCAACCCCAGGCCCTCTCACTACCTGGAGGTATAAAATAAACCTCACTACAGAACGGAGTTAAGAGAAAAATAAAATAAACACTATAAATTGCAATTTCGCCCCCCAGGCCCTCTCACTACATGGAGGTCTAAAATAAACCGGGTACTCTCACTACCTGGAAACAGAGATTAAAAGAAAAAGTTTGAGTTCTGACCATAAAGTAAAGTTCCAATAGCAGATAAAATTTAACCTTAAATTCCCAGAGTCAGTCTCCTTGTAGCAAGATCCTTCCAGTAAATCCAAATCTTCTTAAGTCAGAAACATCTGATAACAGTCCGAGTATCCCTTAAACCACACCAGACAGCCGACACCCTACCAATGAGGGCCGCTACCAGAAATAACTGCCCCACCACCTCGACACCCTAACTGAACCAACCCACCAACTGGTCAGCTAGGGGTCTTGGAGAAAAAAGATCTGTAACCCACCGGCCGGCTCCCCGGTCAGTCCTGATCCATTTCTCCTGGGCAGAAGCAGGTTCTGGCAGCTAATTACCCACAGCTGCAGGGGTCGCACTGTCCCAAATCCAAGAACTCCACAAGTCTGAAATCCAATATCTTCGGGTATCTTTCTTCAAAAGCAGACCAGTTTAATTTATCCAATTCGAACCCGGGGCAAAATTCTCCAACTTTCACCATATACACTACGCTCTTGTCTGAGTGTTACCTCCGTTCATGCCGTATCAGAGTTTGATCAAAACACCTCCAATGCAGGGGACCAAAAAATAGACAGACACACTGTCCTAGTCCGTCTCCTTCACGCAATCCTCAGCACACAGTATTCTTGCCTCAATGGTTCCTGCGAGGATTAGATGATACCTGGGCTCCACAAATTCACCAAACACTCAGGACCTCCTCCTCTTCGTCTCCCTACACCGGACCATCACACCACTCCAATCGGGTAAGGAGGCACTAACTCAGATGTTAGAGCTAATTTGGGACCATTGAGTAAAATGACGTATAAATGTGCTCCAGTGTAAATAATGAGACACTGGGCAACCGCAGAAAAATGGAGATATACGAATAAGCAACTCGGTTTAAAGTATCAAAAACTGTTGTCTCTCCATAAACCCCGAAAACGCTCCTGAACCTGACTTAATCACTAACATAACCCTTTCTAAACTGCCACTAAATTTTAGCTAACCAAAATAAATAAATAAATAATACAACCAACAAACGAAAAAAATAAACTCAAATAAAATGCTATTTCTGCTGCTGCTCCTGACGGCTAGCCCAGCATGGCCGCCATCTTTGTTGGCAGGAAAGCACGAATGGTACCGACTTCCACATCCTCACCATGGAGACACTTGAAGGCCTCAATATAATTACACCTACATGATGTTCTAGTTACCTAGAGCAGATGATCTCTGTACAGTGGGGTACCCCAGGGATTCCAAACCCTCAGTTTATCTCCCTCCAGTGTGGAAATGCACCCCTGAGGCCACGTGCATCTGATGTTCATCAAATATATTTTCTAAAGATGCATTTGTTGTGACATTCAGACACATTGTGTAGTAATTTGCATCCAAATTCAGATGCAAATGTCATTTGTATCTATAGATGCAAGTTTTGGTGAATGGAACAGGCCCTAGATTACAAGTAGAGACTGTAGCTGTAGATGCAATGTCCGAATTTCCAAAGAGTGGCACATGTCAAACACTTGCATTGCCGTAGCTGCAGAATTCACATTTGCCGCAGCTGTACCCGATTTTACAATCTTGGATGCAGTTGCAACAGTTTAGCTGCTTTATGACAGCTTGGGCCAAATCTGGGCACAAACTCCATTAAAAAGTTCCCCATTATTGATGCAAGGTAGACCACAAAAAGATGGTCTAGGAAGTGTAAATTGTCACAAGGGATAGGAAATCCCTTTGGATTGACACAAACCCCGTGTGCCAAATCTTTGGCGCTCCCAAGGCTTGTAGTAATCTCGATCGTCTGAAAATCTGACCTTGTGTCTGAAAATATCAGCTGGCTTAAGGCTGCATAGTCTGAATTATCCAACTCATAGTATTTTGTTTACATGCTGATTTTTTTTTGTTGTAAATTCTCTTTATTCTCCCAGGTTCCGTGGAACTCTCTCCAGCTGCCACCTATGCCAGACTCTACCTCCCAGTCTGAAACTCACCTGTGCCAGGCCACTCCAGCCCGGTGAATCCTCCGGCTCTGAGCTCCCCGAGGTAGGGCTGCCCACCCTGGGGCTCTATCTATAAACCAATGCACCAGAGCTGGATTGGGAGGAATCCTGGAAGGTGAGTCCAATGGCGGGAGTGTGGCCCAGACATAGGCAGCACCTTCGCCTATCCACGGATTGGGGCGGGGGGTTTACTTAGGAGTTTCGGCCCCAGAGCTCGGACGTGCAATGATGTCCTGCTCAGCATGCACACATTCCCCTGCACACCCGAAAGATGTCCACCGCTGCTCAAGCCCCTGCATTCTGCCAGCTGAGCACTGCAATCCCCCAGCCACTGCCAGAGGCTGCTAGTGCATTGGCATGTGAGAGACCCCCCCCCCGGGAAAGGACAGCAGTCCTTGGGACGCTCAATCTTTCCCCATCCCCACCAACCCCTGATGACTTGTGCTCGTTCCCGAACCCAGGTTGTCGGCGTGTCGCAAGGTGTGGCATCCAGCACCTCAACCCTCAGTGCCACCGGGCCGGTGGTTACAAGTTGATTGTCTGAATAATTGATTTCTACCATTTCGTTTGCTAATAACATCTGAGAGAGCAGCATGTCCACAGATCCTCATGTTGCTCTCTCTTCACTTGTTGCAGTTTTTTTTTTTTACATCCAGTAGACAAACTGGAGACTGTAATATGAGTTTGAGGCAGTGTGGTGTAATGGTTAGAGCACTGGCTTGGGAACTTGGGGATCACAGGTTCGAATCTCAGCATGGTCAAATACTCACTGTGTTACCTTGGAAAGTCAGTTAACCACTCAGTGCACCAGTTATGGACATGGGGTAGTAGAGGGACCCCACTGGAAACAAGATATTGCATCTCAGCTGTGCTATCTTAGGTAAGCAACTAGAAACAAATTCTAATCTGTCAGTTCTATGATGTAGCTCAAGAGGATGAGGTCCCAGAGTTCAGGATACTATATTGTACCATTCAAAGTTATAACCTGCATTGATTGTTGCTTCTGTACTGTACTGTATTTGTACATTTAATCAATGTTCATTTTTTTATTTTAGAAAACAGTAATAACATTATACTTTCAAAAATATGCTTGTTTTGTTCTACAGGTTGAATGGCTTTTTACAGAGTGGGATCATGCTGTGGAACTGTTATATCTGAGCTACTGTAGACACAAGAAACAGATGGGAGGAAGTGGATCATTTCTGAATCATCATATAACAGGTGCTCAAGCAATCTCAAACTATATAATTAGGTCAGAATGTCAAGAGGACTACCAACTGGAGATAACGATTGTGCCATGGGAAATATCTGCAAATTGCAATGTTTTACTACATGCAAACATAACGGTATGAGGAAAACGTGCTTTGTGCATATCTGAAGGCCTCTGTGATCATTTTCTATGAGGTATTGTGTAGAAAGAGATGCCAATAATGACCTTGGTTGGGACAGATGCCATGGCAGGCCAGCTTCTAAACTGCAGAGTCTTTGTCTAGGTTGTACCTAAAGGGAGACATTCATGTGTAGTGGTTTTCAAAGTTTCAAATCCCTGGAATAGCTGTTGTAAATGAGGTGTTGAGCTTAGCTGTAGCTGGAAGAAATCCAGAGATGTAGATCCAGAGCTGTAAATCCATGAACAATTAGTGACAAATCAGCTGTCTTCCTTCTATGCCAGAAATGGCATCTTCACTGACTGTCAATCTTGTTTTTATCCTACTCATTCTCGCACCACTCCCTTCCTTCATTTAAAGGAGAACAGTCATAAGTTACAAAAAACAAAATATGCTGTGCAGTGTTTTGATGTGTGTGTAACCCTAGTGAGTCTTCAGCTTTGTTTGCTTTTAGGATTGTTTCCTAAATTTGCATACGTTTTTATGTCCCAAGGGGAGATCTATGCTTGCTTCTTTTGTTGCTATTCATCTTCCCACAATGCCTCCTGTCCCATGTGACAATGATGCTCTGAAGACCATTGATTTAGTGAGGTTTGACTTTCTGTCCAGTTTACTGAAGTAGAGTTGTGCTGGAAAGTGCTTCTCTTTATCCAGTGAGCACTAATTAAGGCTACATTCACAGTCTGCCAGACACCCGAGGGCTAATCGCGTGGGCTATTCTTTAGGAAAACAGCCAGGGCCAGATATTCAAAACTTTGCCCCGGGGTAAGATTAGCATTGCCCGGTGGGCAAACTTAGCCTGGAGCACAGAGCAAGCTATATTCAAATGGAATAGCCCAGGGCAAACAGCTTCCGAATATAGCATGGTAATGAGGCCATGCAAACTGGGCTGAGAGTGCAGGGCAAACATTGCCCTGGAATAAGACAGCACTGAATAAAGCAACCAGGAAGTGCAACCCACAACAACAACACAGTACACAGCAACGTTAGGGCAGGTACAGACGAACTATGTGGCCAATATGTGTGCCAGCAAATGCATGGACTCAGTACAGCTGCAGGAAGCAGCAGATGTGAAAGAACAGTGATCAAAATTGTATATTATTCCCCTGCCATTAGCGCCGCTGCTAACGACAGCGATATTCCCGATAAGACTAGCTGGCCGGGCAAAACACGTTGCCGGAGCTAAAATGTGCCATATTCAAAAGTGCCATGCAAATGAGCCTCACTTAGGTAGTCTCTGGGCAAACAACCGGATTAGCATCTCATTATACCCTGATTTGCATGCAGTTTGCCCAGCGTTACTGCAGAGTCCCACAGAGCCACCTGTAGGTCAGTCTGGAAGTACAGGGGCTGACCAGGTCCAACCGCAGATCCACCTGTAGGTCAGTCTGGCAGTGCACAATGATAGCTGCAGGCTACATGTAAACAGTACAGCATAGCATAGCATATTGTACCCCAGGGGACAGGACAGCATAGGCACAGGTGGTGGTGGTGGTGCTGCATGCAACTGTCACACTGTAGGGCATGCTACAGTGCACAGCAGCAACTACAGTAGCAAGGGGGCCAGTAGTGTGAGGGACACAGCACTGCCTATGGTGTGTAGGGCAGTGATGATGACTGCACTGTACACAGTGACAGGCCCAACCTGCAGGTGTTTACTGACAGTGGACATTACTGTTACACTGTTGTGTGACCCACAGATGCCGTACCTGTGGCATGGGATGCTCACAGTGACATGTACATTTCTGGCTTTGTGTGCTGTGGCAGTTGTACAACTGTGCGATATGTGTCCAGGGGGGGCATATATTATCCGAAAGGCACACTAGTGTTGGGGGTATTCCCAATACTGGCCCATGTGCACTGCATGATGTGTCCCAGCCTTGTGGCCACACCTGGTCTGTGACACAGCCTCGCCACCCATACACGCTCCCCTCAACATCCTCCATGCCCGAAGTGCTGCATGTGTGTGCTGGCATCTGTTTGTGTCCACAGATGTGTGGTCTGCAGGTGTGTGCTGTATGGTCACACTGCCATGCTGTCCGCTGGCGGCAGGGTCACCACTTACTGCCTGGCATGGCTGGGACTGGTGGCAGATGATGGCATCATTGTGATGCCATCAGTTAGCAGCATGATTCCTCTATGTTTAACTTTATCTATGTGTCATATTTATTTGTTGGAGTGGGTGCAAAACCGCACTAAACTTCGTAGAAACACGCGCAAAGCCAAAGTGTCGCCACAGCTGATTGCCCAGGGTTAGAACAAGCTTTTCCTGGGCAGTATTTGCACCACGCTAAGTGTCGCTGCAATCACGCAAAACCACTTAGCGTGGCGCTAGTCGCTGAATATAGCATTGCGCCTGTATTCATGTCAGTTTGCCCCTTGCATACATTATAATCTTGCCCGGCGCTAATGCAGTTTGCCCACGCTATTTGGCCTTTTGAATACAGCAGACCCGCGCTAATCCCGTGCTAAACCTGCGCAAATGGTTTTTGCCCGGCGCAAAGTTTTGAATATCTGGCCCCTAGAGTCTTCATTAATTATAGCATTGACTATCTGGGGTGATTTGCATGCTTTTTGTGGCTGTGTTTGGTTTGATGAAAAGAATAGCTTTGCAAACACAATATTCACAGTTGCTGGCTAGACCTAGACACACACCTAGAAAACCACAAGATTAGACTAGAAAGAGTTGTTTAGTTGAGCACAGTGCAGTTCCAGTTCATCACTGTCGCATGGGGCAAGAGGTGCTGGGGGACAAAGAAAGGCAATAAAAAGCAAGCATGGAGATCCCAGGAGCTGTAAAACAAGTAGTAAATTTTAGAAAAACATCCTAACAGCAAGCAAAGCCAAGGATGCAGTAGGACTACACACAAATTAATATTCTGCACAACATATCATTTTTGTAAATTTTGACTGTGGTTCCCCTTTAATGGATTTCATCCTCTCCAGCATAGACAGTGGTTCCTCTACTGATGTTATCTTCTTCAACCTTGTTAAAGGAAAACTACACCCTCATATCTTGTATATTTTATTTGTTTCTATGTCTTTTTGTGTAGCTGTTAGATATGTGTATATATATATATATATATATATTTGCTTTAGTTTGTTGTCACTGCTCATACTAGTTCCTGTAACTATCCTGGGGGTCTCCATTTTCTGGTTGTTAAAATCTCAGTGTTCATGAGAGCTGCATTAGCATATAAGAAAATGATATGTCAGCACCCTTTAGGCTCCACAGTATGCCTGTCTGCTTAATTAGAGTTTAACAAAACAAGTTGCAGCAAGGTGCAGAATACCACATTTACCTTCAGTTAGCTTTGCAAACTGAGCTGTAATGCAGGGGTTTTCCCTTTAAACTGCATTCAATTTGTGTGTTTACAGAGAGTTTTTTTCAGGATATTTGTACTTTCAGCATAGAGGTACCTGGCATAAATGGGTGCTGTGGCATTATGTTCTCGTATAGTAATGCAGCTCTCATGTACAATGAGATTTTAACAACCATAAAATAGACACCCCCAAGATAGTTACAGGGACTAGTGAACACTGAAAACAAACTAAGGCAAACACGTATATCCCTTACAATTACAGGAAAAGAGTTGTCTATTGACATGAAAAATAACACTTACAAGATATGAGGGTGTAGTTTTCCTTTAAAGTGTTTGACACAAGCATTCATTTCTTTCTACTAAACTGTCTGTTTCTGGCTTATCTACTCTCCATCTATGTTGTTTTCTGTCTTATCTTACTGAGTGCTCTCAGTCAGTCACTGTTGGGTCCATTCTTTCTGACTTTTTGCTGTTGAAACTGGGCATTCCCTAAGGTTCTGTACTGGGCTGGCTCCTTTTCAACATCTTTGTGAATGACCGCCCCTTTGCTGTCCAGTCCTGTAATGTACATATGTGTGCCGATGATGCAAGTTTTTCCCGTCAGGTCCCAGTTCTGCCATTTTGGCCTCCCTTCAACTTGATTATGACAGTCTTACTAGGTGGTTTACATTGAATCGTTTTGTGCTAAATTCATCGAAGATCATCTCAGTGCTTTCTGGTACCCATCAGTGACTGCCCTCTGCTTCAAAATGTTCTATTTCTAATATGGATGGGAACCTCCTTACTACTGTTTCACAACTGAGCTATCTTGGTTTCATTCTTGTCCTACCCCTGGATTTCTCATCACATATACAGTCTCTGATCTCCAGATCTTTTAAAAAAACTTGGAGCCCTCTAGAGGGCAACTGATTACCTCTCACATGGGTTGAGGAAATGACTTGTAGAACCAACAGCCCTTCTTGTTATAGATTAGGGGAATGATATCTATGCCGCTGCCAGTAAGTAATGCCATTCCAGACTACACACACTATACAACTCACTCAGCCGCTCTTTCCTCCATTGCCACTTTTGCACCCACTATAGTACTCCGTACAACCAGCTACATTTGGCCGTCATTCAATTTCAGGTGCTCACAGCACCTTGGACTGTATGGGGTAAATACTGACTTGAAAAACTTTTCACTTACCTGACCACTCTACTTGCCCCTATTTCTGACTTGGTTGTACTGCTCACATGTTGGTAACAGATTCTTCATCCCCCTGGCCTAATAGGAATTTAGGTGAACTTGCCTTCTGGTACAGGCTATCCCAGCCACAGAACAGCTTACCCCTGAGTTCTACTTTAACAGCCAGTATCCCATCTACCAAATGGTTACTAAATGCTGTTCTTACATCTTCTTGTGATTATACTTCATCTTTACAGGATCTTCTTATAATCCAGCCTGCATCTGTTCTCCCCTGGTATATTCACTGAGGGATCTGTGTCTGTATTATACTATGTACTGTATTATAGTATATGGTTACCTCTTATTGTGCACCAAAATCCGAGGCTCTCTGAAAGTTGTTGTAGGGCAGTTCAAAGGTCAAAAAAAGATGTTGTACTATCGTTCTGACGTCACATCGATAGTACAACAGCTTTTTAGCCTTTACCTGCCACCAGATTGACTGACACAGTGGGACATCCCAGAAAAGCAGCATAAACATGGTGATGGGATTTAGCGAGAGCCTACCAGCGGTCCCTCCAGAGTGAGCGAGCAGGAGCGGTACCACCGATTTTTTTCAGAAGTCGGGGACTTGAATAACCACAAACATCTCTGTATGGCAATTCGTTTTTTTCCCAAAATTTAAAAATAAACGATGGGGCCACAGATGAGCGAAGTTGGAGAGTGCGCGAGCAGCACCACAGTGAGTGGAAGCAGCATGTAAGTGAGCAGGAGTGGAAGCAGTAGCAAACAACAAGGTAAAGGGTCTCGAAGCAATAAAACCACACAAAAAAACATATACTATGTAAAATAATGGATGTGAGACCATCCACAACAAAGGCTGTATTTCCATCTCGAGAGTTGATGACAACAGAGACCTATGATGTCATCAACCCCTAGACGGAAATACAGCCTTGTTGTGGATGGTCTCCCATCCACTATTCTATATATGTGTTTGCAGTATCTGTATACCTACTTGTATATGTATTCCAGAGACCTGGGTTCAATTCCCAGTGGGTCACATTATTTCTTTCTCACTACAATGTGTGATTTAAATTGCTTAGCAGTGGCTAATATTGGAACAAAAACATCTAATTGTCATCTCGATTATTCCTAGTTGCAGGATATGCAATACCAGAGAAAGTGTGTCTGGGAACCCCAGATCCAACCATGTGAGCCTGTAGATCAGTAGTCAGAGCACCAGGACAGTATTCTGGTGGCCTGAGTTCAATTCCTAGTAGGTCATATTATTTCTTTCTCACAGCAAGTTGTGATTTAAATTGTTTAGCAGTGGCTAATACTACACCAAAAAACATCAAATTGGCATCTTGATAATTCCTAGTTGCAGGATATGCCATATCAGAGAAAGGAAGTGTGTCGGGGAACCCCAGGTCCAACCATGTGAGCCTGTAGCTCAGTGGTCAGAACACTGCGATGGTATTTCGGGGGCCTGGGTTCAATTCCCAGTACGTCACATTATATCTTTCTCACTAGTTTGTGATTTAAATTGCTTAGCAGTGGCTAATACTGCACCAAAAAACATCTGCTTGACATCTTGATTGTTCCTTGTTGCAGGATATGCCATATCAGAGAAAGGAAGTGTCTCAGGGAACCCCAGGTCCAACTTCATCAGTATGTTTAAATTATTTATCGTGTAAACTTCCTGATTGTCCCATGTCTCACCCCCTGTATACTTCCTGATTGCCCCTTGCCCCCTCTCCAGGTCACATCTATAATTTTTTCCTCATCTCTTTATGTTTACCCAGTAAAACAATTTAAATAAATAAATAAATGTAGATGACTAAGTCTGAACCATATTAATATTACACTGCCACTACTTTATGGAACATTGTGATGTCATGTTTATTTATTCATTTATTTAAAATTTGGTGACCGGGAAAGGCACACTGAGCAGAAGCTTGTTTGCAGGTGCTATCCAGGGACAGGGGGTACAAATACAACAATGGGATAACAAAAAAAATTTCAGATACAGTATAATAGACAATAAATATAAAATATACAGTATATTACAGAATAAATTCCTCATTACGGTATAATACAGTGAGCAAATACATTTTCATTATAGGATTATTTTTTTTATTTTTTATTTATTTATTTATTACTAGGATTACAGGTACCTTTGAACCAGAGGTTCTTTTACAAAGGTTCTGTGTCAGCAAAGGTGCAAAACAAAACAGTCGTAAAATACAATACAAGTTCAGGAGGTAAGCACAGTAGCAAAATACAACATAATTTGGGGATTTCTTTTTTTTTTTTTTTTTATTTATTTTTGTTGACTGGGTAAGTGCACTAGACAAATCCTGCCTATTTTCAGGCATGACCGGGGAGGATACAGATGAATGCCAACTGACCTTGAACCAGATTAAGCTGTTGGTGGTATTTTTAGTGAATGAGGGAAATTTGGCCAGGACACCGGGGAAATTCCCCTACTCTTTTCGATAAGTGCCATGGGATCTTTAACATCCACCTGAACCACCAATCCAGGCAGATGGGATCTCGGCGTAACGTCTCATCCAAAAGATGGCACCTCAGAAGTGCAGCACCTATCTCATGCTACACTACAGTGCCAGTACTGGGATATTAACCCAAGTGCCAGATGTGGGAACTGAACCCACAGCCCTCTGATCTCCCGGCCTCAGAGGTGAGTGCACTACCTACTGAGCCACTGACACTGGATTACCATAGCAGTACAAAACCAGTGGCAAATAAGGATGTGCAATTAACAACGAACAGGAGTATATAAAGCAAGACACAGGTGACACATAAACCATCCTAGAGGTGAGGTGAGGGAGGGGAGCAAGGGGTGGGTAATAAAGGGGGTAAGGCAGTCAAGGATTTGACATTGTCATAAGTTCTTAGAACAAATAAAATTAAAAAATAAGTGCTAGGTGACCTGGGCGGGGGAGTAGCAAGAGGCAGTGTGATAAGGAGAGGGAGGGAGGAAGACAGGAATGGGGAAGGGGTTAGAGGCTGGGAGTGGGGTAGTAGGGAGGATACTAGATAGGGAGGACAAGAAGGGGGGACGAGAGAGAGGTTATGAAGAGAGGAAGAGGTAGGAGGGGAGAGGAGAGGAGAGAAGAGAAGATGAGCGAGGGTGGTAGGAGGGAGATGCATGGGAGGGGAAGAGGGGGACAGTGTGTGACAGGAGGTGGGCAGGTTAGGTGCCTAGGCAGAGCAGTCACAACTGCTAAGGCCAGAGATTAGCTGGTGAAGTTTACGTTTGAACGGTCCAAGCTTGTTACATAACAGAGTAATGTGCAGGAGAGATTCGATAGACAGGGTGAGACAACAAGAGCAAAGCAAAAACATGTGAACACTAATTAATACAGGAAGAGGAAGGAGGACAGTAGTATGGGAGTGGATTAGGGCAGTGGACAGCTACAAGATGTAGCAGGGGATGGCCTGAGGAGGGGCTTAAGTGCAGGAAAGGAGGGGGTGAGGCGGGTATGAGGAGCAAGGATATTCCAGAGGAAGAGGAATCTGTAAAAGAATACTAGTTTCCCAGCTGAGGTGCATGCTCGCGGGAGGGTGAAGGAGCGGAGGCAATTTGTACGAGAATTGTAGGAGGAGGGGGCAGCAGGATATAGGTGAGAGGAGAGGTAGAAAGGGAGAGTTCCAAACCAATTTTTGGAGATGAAAGTAGAGCAGTGGGATGTGTGTCTCTGTGATAGGGATTGGAAGGATAGGGAGAATTAGAGGTCACAGTCATGTGATTTGAGGCAAAATGACAGAAGGGGCTGAAAAGAACATCAGGTTTGGTGAGGGAGATGGCAGGAGCTGCACTGAAGACAACGTCAGCGTAGTTGAACACTCAGAGTATCCATCTGACCAGCAGTCACATCTGACAGGAATGGAAAGACTACCCTTAAGGCAGTAGAGCAGACCCAGTTTGGGATGTAGCTTGGAGTGAAGGGCCTTAAAGTGGGAGGAAAAGTCTAGTGAGGGATCAAGCCACACTATTAGGTATTTTTAGGCTGGGACATTATTGAGAGGAGTGTCGGCTGGGGTAGAGAAGGCAGTGAGGGCAGGGAGCCTGGCAAGTTTCTGTTTGGAGCTGAAAGTCATGGCTGTGATTTTTTGGTATTCATTTTTAGGCAGTTGTCATTGAACCAGTTAGATATTGCAGTAAAGTTGTGTTGAAGTGGTGTTTGGATGGCTTGGGCAGAGGGACAAGATAGGAAAAGGACGGTGTCATCTGCATACATACGGATCTTGATGTGGGTGCATACAGAAGGGAGGCCATTTATAAACAGGGAAAAGAGAACAGGTCCAAGGATTGAACCCTGGCGAGTGCCAGCAAGGATGGGGAGTGAGGGAGTGAGGGAGGGTGACAGGATATTACTGTTTTTAACTAACTGGGACTGGCCAGTTAAGTAGGACCTAAAGCAGGATACAAAAGCTTGGGAAAGGCGGTGGTGCTTAGCTTATTTAGGAGGAGAGTGCGAGAGGTGGAGTCAAAGGCCTTTGCAAGGTCAATGAAAACAGCCAAGGTGATCTGCCCTTGATCCATTACAGAGTGGATGGCATCTCTAAAGCAGAGGAGGAAGGAGACAATTGAGTCGAATTTTCTAAAATCTGATTGGACTGGGGAGAGAGAGAGTGTTGGAGCAGAGAGGAAGTCATTTAGCCTTGAGAGAACAAGTGATTCTTGGACCTTGGCAAGTGAGGAAAGAAGTGATATGGGGCGGTAGTTGCCAGGGACTGTGAGATCACCCCCCTTATGAAGGGGTATGACCATAGCTGACTTCCAGGCTGAAAGGACAGTAGAGAAGGAGAGGGAGAGATTGAGGAGGTAAGTTAAAGGGGTCAAAATAGAGGGAGAAGAGATTCTGAGGAGTCTAGGGTGTAAGCCATCGGGGCTGGATTTAGTGGAGTTTATGGAACTTAGAGCTCTAAGGACTTCTGCTGGGGATACCAGAGGGAGTTGAAAGCCATATGGCTGCATGTGGGAAGGGTAGGAGAGGAGGGGGTGAGGTCTTGCGGAAGGGCACAGGTCAAAAAGAACTTATGTAGGGTATCTGTGACAGAGATGGGATCCAAAGCTAGGGAACCTGCCAAGTAAAGAGTTGGTGGGTCTGAAGAGGGGTGCAGGAATGAGCAGGGATCATTCCAGAAGGATGATGGAGAGTTGCTGGAGGTGTGCAGTCGTGTTTTGAAATATTCAGATTTAGCCTGCCGAACATGTTTGATACAGCTATTTCGGAGAGTTCGGTAATACTGCAGGTCAGTTGGGTCACATGTGGTTTTGAAGCGTCGCCAAGCAGGTCACAGGTTTTGCATTAGAATAGGTCAGGGGTTTTGCACAAGAACAAGGGGGCATGATATGAGGCTGAAGGGTGGAATGCTCAGGGGTAATGATAGGAAGTACTTTTTCACTGAAACGGTGGTGGAGTCATGGAACAGCCTTCCAACAGATGTGGCGGGGGCGAAAACAATAAGGTGGTTCAAGAGTGCATGGGATAGACATGAGGGTACCTTGGAGATGTGCAGAGCAGGAGAGCTGCAGATCAAATAGATTCTGGGGCTGCAGCAGTGAGTAGGGAAATGGGTAGTCTAGGTGGGCCATATGATCCTTATCTGTCGACAGATTCTATGTTTCTATTTCCGGAAAGATCCTGGGATTGTGATGACTTCTTACCCTGACTGATTTCAGTGGAACATGGGCATCCCAGACTTTCTGGAAGGTTGTTGTGAAATGGGTGACAGCAGCATCAACAGAGTGGAAGGAGAGGACCGGTGATCAGTTAGACATGGCCAGATCAAGAAGTAATTTTTTTGAGTCGAGCGTTTTGAAGGGTTGATACTGGATATATTTGGGGGGGAGGTTAGGAGGAGGACATATCTTTCTGACGCAAAAGGTGGGGCAGTGATCACTGAGCACATTGGGAAGTACACCTGCTGAGCTGATGCAGTGTTGGTGGGATGATAGTACCCAGTCAAGCAGGGCATGAGGCTGGAAGCAATGGTTGAGGCGAGTTGATTCATTAATTAACTGGGACAGATTTAGTGCTTCAATCTGGAGGCATGTGTTTTGCAATGAGGGGGAGAGCCAGTCCAGACTGAAGTCACCAAGAAGGATCAATTTGCTTGCAGATGCAAGGGTAGTAGTGGAGGTGACGCAGGAGACAAGGGAGGAGGGGTGAGTTTGGGAGGAGGCATACAAAACTCCAACAAAAAGTGGCATTAAGGATGGAAAAGTGAGCTTAGTCAGGAGGAGTTCATGAGATTGTGGGACTGCTTCACGGTGGGTGACAATGCAAGAAAGGGAGCTGTGGGACTATATTACAACCCCTCCTCCCCTTTTTCCACAGTCTTGCCAGTGGAGGTTATAGTCAGGGATATGAGAGGCCAGCCATGTTTCAATGCTGCATAGAATGTCAGGGGAGTGCTGAGTGACCCAGACTTTTACAGTGTCCAATTTAGGAAGGAGGCTATGGACATTTATATGGAAGAACCTCAAACCCTTGAGGAGGTCCTGCAGAGAGGAGGAGGAGGAGGAGGTGGTGGGGCCAGGGTTTAACTCAACATCCCCAGCTAGGAGTAGGAGAAAGACTAACAGAAGATAGTGGGGGGGATGTCTTTTTATCTTTAGCCAATATCCTTGGAGTGGGAGGTGTTTGGAGGAGGCTGGATTCTGGAAGCAGGAGATGTCTGGTTGCTTCAAGCTTAATGAGAGAGGTGCTGAGTAAGCCAGGGTGAATTATTAGCATATAGTAGTTGGGAAGGGTGAGGGAGGGAGGTGGGGAGCAATGAAGGAGTAGGTAGGATGGCCACACAGGGGGTAGGTCATGGAAAGTGGAAAGTGGCATGTAGGAACAAGCTGTGCCTAACAACATGTAGCCAAGCTCAATATGTTCCTTCATGACATCACAATGTTCTGTAAAACAGTAGCACTATAGTGTGTATTAATACAGCCGTGGAGACCACCACTGCATTTGTAAGAGTGGCCTCATGTGCATTCATAGGGTATGAGAACCACAACCCAAAGGGGAGCAGTTCTGATACCCTAAGAATGTACAGTAAATGAGACCACTTTTACAACCGTTCACTAAAAGTACCGCCAACAGCTTACGAACATACGAAATTTGCCAGCAGATAAAGGCCTAGAGGTCTATCAAGTCTGCTTGAATGTGCAGCTAGCACCCCTTATTCTGCAGCTGCCCCTCCCTTCCACCCTTCCCCTTCATTAACCTTCCCCCTTGTCCTGTCCCATCCCCTTATGAAGCAGTCCACTGTTCTACTGTATACCACTTCTGCAGGTAACGCATTCCACCCAGCCACCACCCTCTCTGTAAAAAGTGTCTCCTCATCTCCTCCTGAACCTTCCTCCCTCCAGTCTCATATCATGGCCCTGGTGGCCCTCCCCCCTTACTTTGAACAGCCCTCTGTACCCGTCTTGTTTATTCCTTTCATGTATTTAAAGGTTTCAATCATGTCACCCCTGTCCCTCCTCTACTCCAGTGAGTACATGTTCAACTCCTTCAACCTCCTCTCGTATGAAAGTCCCCTGCCCTGATCATCTTTGTCGCCCCGCGCTGTACCCCTCCAGTAACTTAATGTCCTCTTCAGATACGGGCGCCAGTACCGTACACAGTACTCCAGGTGTGGTCTAACTAATGACCTATACAGTGGCAGAATCACCTCCTCCCTCCTCGAGGATATACCTTGCAATACAACCCAGCATTTTGTTGGCCTTTGCAGCTGCCTTCCTACATTGTGCTGAGTTGTTCATTGACCTGAAATGAGCACATCAGATCCTTCTCTTCCTCTGTCTGGGCTAGCTGCACTCCCCCAGCTGGTAACTCCTCCTTGGGTTCTTCATCCCAAATGCAGCACCTTGCACTTTTGGCATTAAACCCAGTTGCCAGGTGTCTGACCAGGTTTCAAGCTTTGCCAGATCATCCTGCAACCCCTGCCATCCCCCTAGGTCATCCACCACCGCGCCTACCTTGGTATCATCAGCAAACAGACTGATCGTGCTCTTGATGTCCCATGATATGTCTGCAATGAATATCCCAAACAACACTGGTCCCAACACCAAGCCCTGTAGAACACCGCTCGTCACTGCCCTTGGGTGTGAGAGCTCCTCACCCACCACCACCCTCTGTTGCCTTCCCTGAAGCCAGTTCCCTACCCAGCTCACCAGCTTTGCACCCGCCTCTGTGCCTACTAACTTCCTTCCCAGCCTTCCATGTGGCACTGAGTCGAATGCCTTACTGAAGTCCAGATACAGGACATCCACTGCATGGCCCCTGTCCAGTTGCCTAGTTACCAAGTCATAGAACTCGACCAGGTTAGTTTGGCAGGATCTGCCACATATGAAGCCATGCTGTCTGCTGTCCTGTAGTCCTTTTGGCCTCTAGGAGGGCCACCAGCCTCTTCTTCAGGATAGTCTCCATTAGCTTACCCACGATGGATGTGAGGCTCACTGGTCTGTAGTTTCCCGGTTCATCCTTGGGGCCACTCTTGTGGAGGGGGCACCACATGAGCCATCCTCCAGTCCTGAGGTATGCACCCCAAATGTAGTGAGGCATTAAATAGGTCTGCCAAAGGTCCTGCAAGGACCTTTGCCATCTCCTTCAGTACCCTGGGGTGGATGCCATCTGGGTCTGGCACCTTGTCCACCCTCAGTGCCTTCAAACCCTCTCAAACTCTGCCCTCCATGATTTCCCCATCTGTCACCACTTCCCCCCCCTGCTTCTGCCATTTCTCCCACCTTGGGTGTCACCCCCCTCTTCTCTTTAGTAAATACTGAGCAGAAGTACTCATTTAGTGCTTCCGTCTTATCGCACCCTGTTTCCACTCAACCCCCCTCCTTCCTTATCCTTATCCTTACTATGTGGTCCTTACAGCTCCTTTTCTCCCTGATGTACTTAAAGAAGTCCTTCTCTCCCTTCTTAATGCCTTGTGCCAGCCTGAGTTCCATAGATGCTTTGGCTCCCCTTACTGCCCTTGTCACCTCCTTTGATTCTGTCAAGTACTCCTGCCTGTCCTCCCCCCCTCCCTGTTTTATTGTACTTCCTAAAGGCAGCTCTTTTTCCTCCTTACCTTTTCCATGACCTCCTTGCTCAACCAGCTTGGTTTCTTAGCCTTAGCCTTCTTGTTCTGGGCTTTGCAACAGGTTTTGGTTGCCTCCACTATCCCCAGCTTTATGAGCTCCCACCTCTGGTTAGTGTCCATACTAGATTGAATTCTGGCCAGGTACCCTTTTACCACTTCCCCCATCCTCCCAAAGTCGGCCATCCTGAAGTCCAGCACTCTTGTGCCAGATTCCACTCCTTCCTTGCCCATATCCAATGTGAGCCATACTGAGTGGTGCACTCCTGACAGCGGTTCCTCCACCGTAGAGTTCTCTCACAAAGTCCCCATTTGCCAGCACAAGGTCAAGGGTATTCCCTAACCTGGTTGGTTCACTGACCATTTTCAGCAGGAAGCTGTCCTGGAAGGCATCCAGCAGTACCTGTTCCCTTCTGTTCCTGGTTGTTGTTGTGCTCCAGTCCACTCCTGGCATGTTGAAGTCCCCCACAATCACCACAATACCCTTCTCGCAGGTCCTCCTGATCTGTCCCACTAGTTCCCTGTCTAACTCCTCCATCTGAGATGGTGGCCTGCACACCACTCCCATTCTAAGAATCCTATTCTTGGAATCATGGATTTGCACCCAAAGTGACTCTGTACTACCCTCCTCCCCTTCCTCCCTTACACACTTCAGTCCTTCCTTCACATATAGTGCCACCCCCTCCTTTCTCAATCACCCTGTCCCTACGAAATAAGCTGTACCCTGGTACAGACAGGTCCCAGTCATTGTATTGGGTGGCCCATGTTTCTGTGATGGCTGCAATGTCCACCTCTCCCTCTGCCATGAGAACCTGTAACTCTGCAGTTTTCCTCCCAAGGCTCCTAGCATTAAGGGTAACCACCTTCCACCCTTTCCCTCCTCTCATCCTGCCCTCCTTTCCTAGCATCACCAACAGTACTTGCCATTTGTCCTTTGTCACTGTTATGGGGGGTAAGCTCATATGGTTTCCCAACCTGTGGTCTCTGCATATCTCTTCCCCAACAGCTACCCCCCACTCCCAGTTTAAATTCCCAACTTCCTCTATGTACTCCTCCATCCTCTGTTTCAACACTTCCTTTCCCTCCTCACCCAAGTGTAGTCTGTCCTTGGCATAGAGACTACTGTCCTCCCAGGTCCCTCCCCACCCCCCAACAGCCCATACCCTTTAGCACAACACCAGGTTCTTAGTCATCCATTAAATTCCTCTATTCTCAGCTTTCTTGTTGTGCTTGCCTTTGGCACCGGAAGTATCTCTGAAAAAGTTACTGACCTTCCTGCCCCCTCACATAATTGTGCTAGTTCCTCAGACCTCCTCTGGACTGTATCTACTGTCTTGTCAGCCAGGTCATTTGTCCCAAGATGTATAATTAAATGAGGCTTGTCCCTACCCCTTCTAGCATATTTCAGAACAGATTGTCCCACCCTTTCCACTGTCATTCCTGGCATGGCCTCCACCCAAATGCGACTATGCCTCTCCCCCATGCTACCCCACCTGACTCCTCTTAGTATTGAGTCCCCCAGCACCAAGATTGCACCCCTCTTACTCCCTGCTTGCTTCCATTCATCTCCCTCTCTCATTTCCAGCTCCTCTTCTTCCTCCTGCACATTATTTCTCCCTTTTACCCCTGTTGCAATTCTCCCAGCATAACTTCCCCCACTCCAGTTTGGTCCAGGCATTTATCAATTACTTCTCTAATTTCATCATTTCCCTCCTCCACCTTCTTCCTCTCTAGCAGTGCACAGCTATTTTCTGAAGGCCCTTCACAAATGCCCGCTCCCTCTCTCTTCATAGTAACCTGTTCTCTCCTTTCCACTCCATGACTTTTGCCACTTCTTCGCCTCCCCTCACAAGTCCCTATCTCCTCCTTCCATTTGTCTTTTGTCTCCTGACCTGGTTTCCGCAATCGTTCTTCCTGGCCTGGGCCCTTTGTCTCTGCTTCCCTTCTTCTGACCCTCTCCTCACCACTGTTGGCTTAAATCGCCTCCCTCATCTCCCCTTCTTCCTCCCTCCAGTATTGGGCTAAACCCACCCCAATCTGCCTTGCCTGTCTTAGTTCCTCCTGCAGACCCTCAATCTCCTTTCTAAGTTTTTCTATGTGGTTGCACACTAAACATCTTCCCACACTCCAGGCAATTTTTAGAAAGATTGGTGCACCGCAGTTGTTGCAGCCTACCACCCTACCCATTGCTGTCGTTGCCCACCAGCGACCCCTCACCCTTCCAGATGCAGGATGCCAAACACTCCCCCAAGTCTCCCCTCTCCCTCCTCTATCAGTGCAAAACATTTTCTTTATTTCCCTTACCTCCTTTGTTGCACACGTTTAGATATATTGAGCAACTGCTTGTTATATTCCTATCCTTCCTATCCACACTCAAAAACAGACTTTAAGTAGCCATTGCACAGCCTTCTTCAAACTCCTACTCCTCCTTTTCCCAATGCAATATCAATGCGAAGAAGTAATAATGAAAGCTCCTAGATTTGCATTTACTTCCCTTCCACTGAGATAGCAGTCACCTCTTCACTTGCTGCTGTTCCTTTCCTGGATGTCTGCTTCTGCTATGACAGGTGCATATCATTTGCCTGTTTCAGGAAGTGATGTCAGAACCCCTAGTGTAAAGGAAATAATGGACCAAGGGTGGGACCAGCCCAAGTCTTCCAGAAACAATCAGGTAGCTGAGGCCTCTGGTCAGACCATTAGCACCCTTCCCCCACTCTGCACTAAAACTTTGCAGCTAGTGAAGCCAGCAACAATGAATCACAATGCTACTCAAAGCCCCCAAAATAGGTTTGCTACCCAAAGAAACAGGACTCCAATTCAAACAGCTTCACCAACAACACATCAAAATAGGCTTGGAATTAGAAGATATAGGTCTCCAATTCAAAGAAACAGACCCAGTTAAATCACAATTATGTTTTAAAACAGAAGAAATAGGCCTCTACAAATGCAGCCTGCCACACAGTGAATCAAACAAATGAGCCCACTTATAGCCACCAAAACAGGTTTCAAAATTCCAACAGCCCCAAACAATACCCTGCTAGCCCCTTAGTAGTAAGAAATAAAAGAAATAACCTTCTACCAAGTAGAATCCACATAAAACAATGTAAAAAACAACAAGAAGCTACTGTACTGTAGGTCTGATCCTGTCCCCCTTCTAGTTCCTTCTGGAGCTTAATCTGGTTCAAGGTCAATTGGCATTCATCTGTATCCCCCTCTCCCGGGTCGTGCCTGAAAATAGGCAGAATCTGTCTAGTGAACTTACCTGGTCAACAAAAACTATATAAATAAAAATAAATAAGAGTGACCTACCTAGCTGTATTAATATATTACTGCTCTAGATCGATCAATAATATATTAAAATTTAATAAAATAGCCCTGAACATGTCACTTTCCAAGGTAGCTGGACATGAAATACTTTTCAAAGAATAACTGTTTTTATTTTATTTATTTATTGAAATCTTGGATTAATACCTTTGAGCTACTGCTCTTTACATAGGTTACACGTCAAAAGAAAAACATCATCATGATAATAATTATAATAACAGGTACATTGCAAGTGTCACCAGGCCTGAATACAGCTAGGTAGAAAACAGCAAAAGCCATAGATTCGCTGAAAAAAATACAGATTAAAATTGAGGTGGGACTAGTCACATTGGGATAGGTAAAGAATGGAGGCAAGGGGTTTTAAATGAATACACTCCAAACAGACAGTACAATTAATTTAAACAACGGAGGAAGTGTACAGGATATGCCTGAGTCAGGTAATAGCTAGCTTACTAAGGGCAGGAAGGTATAGCAGGTCAAAAGTGGAGGGGGGAGATGGATGAGGAAAGGGGAAGGATGTGGGTGAGAGGGAAGGATGTGGGAGGAAAAGGAATAGGTGGGGATAAGCAAGGGAGGGGTAGCAGAGAGTAAGTGCTGAAAGGGTGATGGTACAGTAGGGTAATTCGGGTAGAGTGTGAGACATAAGGCACACGTATGGAGCAGGGAGGCAGTCTTAGTGATAGCAGTCACAGGTAGCCTCGCCGACTAGGCACTGTTGTAGCAAATGTTCGAAGGAACCCAGCGTGGTTGTACTTGATATATCAGATTGAAGCGAATTGCTCCAGTGTGGGGCTCTGTATGAGAAAGCACACTGTCCTAGTGCAGTATGGCACCTTGGGGTTCTGAACATCTGGCTGGAGGAGTTTCTTGTAGCTCGCTGGTTTAACAGAGGAGTCAGAAAGGCTTGGATGCCGAGTGGCATTATACCAAGGCTGACTTTTTTATCAGTCAGACAGGTTTGAAATCTGAGCCAGCTGTCAAATCGTACCCTGTTGGCCTGGGAGTGAAGCTCACATGTGTGGGTCATTCAGTCAGCATTAATGAGAAGACAGCAGGCTTTATTTAAGGCTGTTTTGATGCGCCGGAGGGCTGAGTCCGTAGCTGATCCATATATGATGATGCCGTAGTCAGCGAGTGAGATAACAGCTATGAATGGCAGGGTGCAAAGTGTCTGGGGTCAGGTTGTGTTTGTGTCTGCAAAGCATACCTATTCTTCTGTTTATTGCCTTTGAGATGTTGTTGATGGGCTGGGTGTAGGACAAGGTAGAGTCAATAGTTATACCCAGATACTTAAATTGTTGGACTAGCTCTAGGGGTGATCCCTCAGCATTGGTGATGGTAAGCAGACAGTTTATGTGCTTGCTGTGGTTACTGGTGAACATCATAGTCTTAGTTTTTTATGTAGTTCAAGATAAGCTTCTGGTCAGTAAACCATTTTTCAGTGGATGTGAAACCTTGCTGGAGCTGGTCTTGAAGTTGCTTTGATTGCAAGTGACTAGTGAAAATAACAGCATCATCCTTGTAAAGAAGCATGTGGCCTTTGCAAGAGTTTGAGAGCTTATTTACAAAGGTACTGAATAATAGTGGGTCCAGGATGGAACCTTGTGGGACCCTGATGCATACTGGCTTGCTTTCAGAACAAGCATCTCTGATTTTCACTTGTGACCGGTTGTTTAGGTAACTAGAGAACCAAGCGTAGGTGTCTGGGGAAAGTCCAATGCTGGTGAGTTGCTCGATAAGGAGTGTGTGATTAACAGTACCAAAGGCCTTGGTTAGGTCTATAAACGTTGCCCCAACCAAGATTCCTTGTTCCAGTGAGTTATGGAAGAATCCCGTAAATTCTAGTAAGGCTGTGACAGTACTATGTCCATGGCGAAATCCATGCTGTTGGGTGCATTGCAGTTGATATTGCTCCAAGTATTCCACGAGTTGATCAGCCACAATGTGCTCCAGGGCTTTAGAGAGTGGAGGGAGGATTGAAATTGGACGGTAATTTCCAAGAAGTGCACTGTCAACACTGTTATGCACTGGGGTTAGCATTTTGGGAATTGTGAGAGGCTGAGAGATAGGTTGATTATCTTAGTGAGGGGTGCAAGAACTTCAAGTGCAAGGTTTATGAATTTAAGATCTAGGGAATCCCCACTGTGCCTTGATTTCCCAAGTACTTTCTGGAGGCATCACCTTGCTTTGCCTTCAGAGACAGCCTTGAAATAGAATGGTGGGTGGTCATGTAGTGGGGCTTGGTTCACCTGGTTTCCACCTGTTCAGGCACTGTTGAAATAGTCTGGGGCAGAAAGCTGCTGAGGTCAGAGAACGCCCTATTGAATGCGTCAGTGATGATTTCTGGTTCCATGGGGGTTTCATCAAAATTCAGCATGTTGGGGATAGTCTTAGGGTCTTTCCCTGTGATAACATGGATATTTTTCCAGAATGACCTGCTGTTATTCCAGCTATTTGAGAGGGCATCCTTGTAGTTCTGCCTTTTGATCAATCGGATTGCACTGGTGCACTGATTTCTAGCCCTTTTGTAGTTTTTGAATATTGGATTTGGTTCCTGAGCCCCACGCCTTGTACCACAGGTGATCCCTTGCTTTAAGGAGTTCGATAAGATCTGGAGTGATCCCAGGGTTGTAGGTCCCTTTTACTTTCCTGGTTTTTAAAGGCGTGTGCCTATCACAGACCACATTGAACTGACTAATGAAGTGGTCAAGCACTGTATCGACATTGTTCATGGTATATATTACTGTCCAGTCCTGATTCTGAAGTTCAATTTTTAGCTGCTCAAGGTTACCATTAATCAGTACTCAGTTGGTAATAGTCCTGGCAGGGGGTTTGCAGTACTTGTTGGACCAGCAGCATATGATGGGGAAGTGGTCATTAAGTTCATCCGGAAGAACAGTGATAGCAGACAAATGCTCTGGTCGGTTGGAAACCATCCAGTCCTGAAGGGTGCCATTTCCAGATCGGTAGTTTAGTCTGGTGGGGGTCTCCACAAGCTGAGCAAAGTGAATGGCTGACAGTGCATCCTTGTGGGGTGATGCTGTAGGGGAGAGCCAGCTGATGTTGAAGTCTTCTAGTATTATTATTTTGGAGTGCAGGCTCAGGCTGCTTAAGCTGTTAAGTAGTGATGTGAAGCCATCTGCTGTATTCCTTGGGGGGATATAGGATGAGATCACAGTAAGTGCTTTACTGTGTGCCCCTAGGAGCAGTTTGATTGCCAGCATCTGTATTAAGTCTCTATGGTATTGAACAGGGACAGCAAGGCCCTGTGGTGTATCCTTTATATAGATTTCACAGCCTCCACCTCTCTTGGTGAGGTGGTCCTGCCTAATAATCAAGAATCCTGGAATAAGTATGGAGACATCCGAAGTTTCAGGGGGGAGCCAGGTTTCTATTACAGAGATGACATCTGGATTATGCTGGGTAATCCACACCTTGAGTCCATCCAGTTTAGGAAGTATGGCTGCAGATGTTTATTGTAGCCAGTTTTAGAGACCCTGTATTTTGTTGAGCAGAGTTCAAGTTAGTTTGTGGGCCAGGCTTGGGATGTATGTTACCCGAGAGCAAGAACAGTGTCTCACACATTGAGCAAAGGAGTGCTCCAATTGGATAGGAATGCTCCATCAATCTATAATATCAATAATGACACATTTAATCATGTTTATCTCAGGACTGCTAAAAGTCTGGAAAGAGGACACACTCGTCAGCTCAATTTTTGAATTATTTAATGTTTTATTTTGTTTTGTGAAGGCATTAAAAACTGTATGGGCTGGATTTTCAAAGGGCTGAGAATCCCACAAGCTCTGGGTGTACCAAACATACGGTGCACGGGGCTTGTGGCATTCTCACAGCCGGCAACTGGGATTTTCAATCCCGGGCTCCAAATGCTGCAAGATAAACCAACTTTTTCTGGTCTAGCTTGCAGCAATCCCGGGTGCCATTTTACGGGACTTGGGCCAATTATTTGGTGCAAGCTGCCGTAAATCAGGTAAAGTGTCATAACTGCACCCGATCTACTAAAATTGGGTGCAGTCTGTGGCAATGGTGTTGGGACAGGGCTTCATGCAAGTCCTGCGTCACCCTTCGAAAAGCCAGCCCCGAGTTTCAAAAAAGGCCAATGTTTCAGAACCATGCTGGTCACTCTATGAGGGCACAAACACGCCTTGCATTGCCTCCCAGACTTAATCAACTCTTCCTTTACATCACGCCGAACCTGTCCACCTGAACAGAAATGACTGCCGATGCCATGTGATTTCTTTTCAAATGTTCCTGTATCAGGCTCTAGGTAGTAGTTTACAGCTGATTCTGGATTTATATTGTTACTCCCAACACTAAATAGAGTGCAGGTAGTTACTTGCAAAGTCTGGAACAAAAATGTTTATGTTTTGACATGTTCATGTGAAGTGTAGAATGGTTTACGTGTTGCTTGGCTGCCAGGACATGTAAATAATTCTACACTTTAAATGAACAAGGCAAAAAAGTAAACATTTGCAGTCCCAGACTTAGCAGGACTCTACCTGCACTGTATTTATTTATGTGTGTATGTATTCATTTTTAATTACATGTCCATTGAGAATTTAAGTACTACAGATAAATACAATCAACAAATAAAACAGTCGAATAAAGATGATAACGTACAAGGCTTCACAAAGTCGTAAATTAACTAAAATACAAATACCTAGTTTCTAAAAGGAATAAATTCCCTTTCTAAATGAATCATTCCCGCTATAACTGAATTCCCTGTTATAACATTAAAAAACACTAGTCTTAATTTATTATATTTTCAGAACGTCACTAATCATGATGTAAAGCTCTTTGTTCCCCTCTCCCATCACCTTGCAAGAAAGAAGAAGGAAAGTAAGAATTAGCTCCTACCAAAGCGATACGGAGTAAGAATAAAAGGCAATGAAACAAGGAAAGCTGGTCAGAAATTCCTGGTGACATGTGTGTGACAACAGTGCAGGTTACATGCATTACATTATATTTTTGTGTCGGGAGTAGCAAAAAGATCCAGCTGTAGATGGCTAGAGTGTAAGTAAGTAAGTAAGTAAAAGTTTATTTTTAAGCGCTTTTCGAAATCAAAGTGCTGTACAATAAAACAGTTAAATACATATAAAACATACATACAGCATAACAAACAACAATAAAATATAATTTCAATACAGTGCAATAACTACTCCCCATACGCCTTTTGAAATAAATAGGTTTTCAGTTCTGACTTAAAAGCTTTCAACGGTCAGGCAGCCGTATCCGACAGGGTAGAGAGTTCCACAGGGTAGGGGCAGCATAAGCGCTCATGCCCGGATGTTTTTAACGAACCCTGGGAACCTCTAGCAATCCCTCGTCGGTGGAGCGAGGATGTGAGAGGACGTAGGGAACAAGCAGATCTTGAAGATATCGCGGTCCCTGTTCGTGTAGGGCTTTATAGGTCAGTAAACCGACCTTAAAGGTGATCCGCCACTGAACCGGCAGCCAGTGCAGTTCGCGCAGCACAGGCGTAATATGATTCCTTATAGATGTCCCCGTCAAAAGCCTGGCTGCAGCGTTCTGCACCAGCTGCAAGCTGTGATACTGGAACATTTAAAAAACATGACATGGGATGGGCAGCACTTTAAGTTCAGGTGGACTGAGTACAGGAGGCAAAGCAACACTTACTTTTGTGCCCTGGTGAAGTGGCTAGTATGGTTACAAAACACTGGTCTTCTTGAAATGTAGCCTTTAATGTCTCACGAAACAAAATACATCTTTAAATTGTTCATGAACTGAACTAGTGAGAGTCCTCTTTCCAGACATTCGGTGTTCATTCAGGATTGGGAGCAGCCCCCTCCTGTTGTTGTCTCTAGCATAGAAACATGAAAGGTGACGGCAGAACAAGACCATCGATCCGTCCAGTCTGCCTTTAATACCCTCTCCTACCACAGAGACCTAGGGCTGGATTTTCATATGGTGGCATAGGGCTTGCATCAAGGACTGCGTCACACCGCTTCATTACCACAGCTGTGCCATTCCCATTTGCCACAACTGCACCCCATTTTACAATCTTGGGTACAGTTACAACAAGTTTACCCATTTTATGATAGCTTTCGGCAAATCTCGGGCACAAGGTCCCTGAAAACGGTCCCCATTATTGATGCAAGCTAGACCACAAAAAGATGGTCCAGCAAGTGTCAGTTGCCACAAGGAATAGAAAACCCCATTGAATTGCCACAAGCCTAGTGCGCCATATCTTTGGCGTACCTGGGGCTTGTGGCAGTCTCGGGCATTTTAAAATCCAGCCCCTAGTGTCTATGCAGGGTTTATGCCCACACTATCTGCCCCCGTCTTCCTTGCCACGCTGCTTCCCTCGGGTGACTATTAACCCCTTATCTCTCACCCAACCATGTCTGCAACCATTAATGGTCATGGTGCCCACCATGTCAGCTAGCGGGCTGTTCCACAGCTCAACCACTCTGTGTAAAAAAACACTTCCTCGCGTCCCTCCTGAATTCCCTCCTGCCAGCTTCTACTCATGTCTCCATGTTCTAGAGGTTCACCTATCCATAGGTATGAGGCCTCATTGAGGTTCTGCTGCTTCCAGCTACAGGTAAGCCCAATACATTTTTTTTTAATAAAGCTTTTACTCCAATCGATTGGCACAGGCAGGCTCTCAGCCCTGTTCAGCTTCCTCTCGCCTGGCACCAGTCTCTTCTGAGCCCCAGATCCCCCACAGATTGCCCCTCATGGTGGGGCCAGGAAGGGGATGGCCACTCCCCCCCCCCCAGAGACTCTGATCCAGATTTTGGCCAGAGACCGAGTGACAGCACAGGGATGGAGGTAGGTGAACAGGGCTACGTCACCTGCACCAGCCATTTTCTGTTTGATCCCCATATTCCCCAGCCACAGCATTGTGGAAGTGTGTGAATGTTGAAGCACGCACATGCCATGCAACCTCAGCCCCTCCCTTCTTTTCCGCTCGAGCTGCCAACGCTTCACCTCCAGGCCTCCGCCAGGGGGAAGCCAAGGGCCGAGCCAACAAACCAACCCACTCCGGCAGATGAGAACTGACTTCCTGACTTTCAATCCTCTCCCCCCTGGCCAACCCCCAGCAACATGAGTTCGCTCCCAACCTCGGGTCACTGGCGTGGTAAGAGGTAAGGAGCTAGGCGCCTCAGCCCTCCACGCCACTGAGTCACCCTCCCCCCGATACCTCATTTAAAGAGCTTTTCATGGTCTTTTGAACAATGATGGACACTGTTCATGAAAGTTCCCTTTAACACTGCTGTGGAGACCACACTTATGGATATAAGATTTTAGTGGCCTGAATGAGATCAGGCCATGTGAGACTGATTCTCTGTAAAGAAATTCAATACATAACGGCAGTAGGTGAGATGATTAGCACGCAGTATGTTGGGTTTAGGTTTCTATTTAGGATATAGCATCATTCTAAATACTCACAGCATGTCTCATAAAATGAATAATGTAAAATGGCGCAGAATGAGTACAATAAAATGCACATTTGTATACAAGGTAAACAAACGCAAGGGACATACTTCACAAAAAACAAATAGGCCCTCTGTACAGATATCCTTGCTGAAAGTGGTTTGGTTTAGGCCATTAACATAGAAACATAATCAATGATGACAGAAAAAGACCGATGGTCCATCCAGTCTGCCCATGGTTTCCTGTTTAACCCCGGGACCTATTGTCCTTACAGGCTTCTAGCTCTCCCTTTCCACCGCCCCAGCCATGCCCGCTGTTACTGTTGCCTTGTTACCCTACTGTTACCCTACACTCTGTCCCAACCATGCTTGAAACCATTAATGGTTATGGTACCCACCACCTTGGTTGGTAGGCTATTCCATGGTTCTACCACCCTTTCTGTAGAATAATACTTCCTTATGTCCCTCCCGAACCTCCCTCCTGCCAGTTTCCACTTGTGCTCCCGTGACCTCAAACTGTTACTCATAATAAATAATTCCTCACAGGCTACCTTGTTTATTGCTTTCAGAAACTTGAAGGTCTCTATCATATCCCCTTCTCCTGTCTGGACTCCAGCTAATACATGTTCAGTGCCTTGAGGCGATCCTCATAAGACCTGCCCTGTTGGCCCTGAATCAACTTTTTTCATCCTTAGCTGCACCATCTCCAGCCTTTCCTTATCTTTACTGAGGTGAGAACTCCAGAACTGAGCACAGTACCCGAGGTGTGGCCTCACCAACAATCAATAAAAAGGTAGTATTACTGCTTTTCTTCCGCTGTCAATACCCTTCCCGATATATCCCTGCATCTGATTGCCCTTACTATAGGCCTTGCTGCACTGGCTTGATTGTTTGAGAGAGTCACTAATGATAACTCCTAGATCCCACTCCTCAGCCATATTGCTAGGTCTTACTTTACCCATTCAGTACTCTGTGCTGCAGTTCTTGTTCCCTAGGTGCATCAGCTGGCAGTTTTTGGTGTTGAATTTCAACTGCCAAACCTTAGACCACTTCTCTAGTCTTTGCAGGTCATTCTGCATTTCCCTGATTCCCACTTCACTATTCACTCTCCCACAGAGCTTTGTGTGTTATCTGCAAAGACACACAAGCTGCCCTGGATTCCATCTCCAATGTTGCTGATGAACATATTAAAGAATACTAGACCCAGGATAAAGCCCAGTGGTAGCCCTCTTGTGACCTCTCTCTCTTCTGATTTGGCCCTGTTAACCACAACCCTCTGCTTCTTCCTCTTTAGCCAGTTACCTGCCCATCTTACCATGTCCCTAACTGTACTAGATCCTCTGTATTCTTCAGCAATTATCCATGGGGCACTGAATACAAAGCCTTGCTGAAGCCAAAGTAGAGTAATTCCATGGCATAGCTCTTATCCAGGGCCCTTGTCACCCAGTCAAAGAAAACAATCAGGTTAGTTTGACAATACCTCCCTGCCATGAACCCATGCTGTTTACTATCTTGAAGACCACTGCTCTCCAGGTACTTTACGGGGTCCTCTTTGACTAGTGACTCCATCAGCTTTCCTACTACAGAGGTAAGACTGACAGGTCTGTAGTTCCTCACTTTTTCCTTGACCCTCCTTATGGAGCAAAACTACATCTGCCACCCTTCAGTCCTTCAGAACTACCTCTGCCTGAAATGAGCTATTGAATAGTCCTACAAGGAGTTCAGCTAGTTCCACTGCAAGTTCCATGAATACCCTTGGATACATCCTATCTGGTTCCAGGGCCGTATCTATCTTTAGTGCTACTAGCACTTTCTGGACCCTTTCACATGTAAATACTAGCAGCTTCATCTCCAGGACCCCCATTGCGGCTGCTCTGATGCCATTCTCTGGCCACTGTCTTCTGGTGGGAAGACAAAGCAAAAGTAATCATTAAAGACAGGATAGCAGCATTTTGCACATCCTCCTTAATCACCCTACCCTCCCAATAGCCTAACAATTCCCCCTTCTTTCTTCATTTTTTCCCTAATATAACAGAATTGTTTTTTTCTCTGCTCTTGATCTCCTTCACAATGCACATCTCGGTGTCTGCTTTTGCCTCCCTAACTGCCCTATTTGACTCCAGATTTCTCAATATGTAGTCTCACCATTCTTCCTCCTCCTCCTTTTCTTTGTACCTGATGAAGCCCTTTTTTTTTGCCATCTCTACTTCCCTGACCTTTAGCGAGAACCGTGATCGTCTCTTGTGCTTGTTACTTTTGGTTACCATTGTCATACATATCTTAAATTCCTCGACAATGGCCCCTTTAAAGGACAAATCAAAACAATAATGATACCAACATGCACCAGTCGCGGTGTCTAGCTTCCCTATTGGGCAGGATTTTCGGAGGAGTCATACGCTGATGAAAAATGTGATTTTCACATCCATCATCTTGGTTTGGGCAAAAGCATAATCATCCTATTTTCAGAGGCCCTCAAGTTTCGGCGAGTGTTTCTGCAGTTTGTTGTAGCTTGTATAAAAAAAAAAATGCACGTCCCATTTTTGGGATGCAATGCTGCGAACTATTACACACAATTGCTCCTCAAGTTTAAATGTTGTTCGAACACATTTTAGGTGATCTAGCAGCATCCAGACTTCTGCTGCAGTTCTGCACAATTGCACTTAAATGGTGACACACGTTTGAAAATTGCTGCCCCATTGTCTTTTTTAATAAATCATCAAAATGCACTGAGACACATGAAGAACACTCAGACTTTATGTCTTCCTCAGTTCCAGCTATTTAGCAGCTACTGTGATTGGTGTGCATTGCTTCTGGTCATGTTTTGAAGTTTTGAATACTGGGCACATGTTGTCCCAGTGCCACACAAATAACACCAAGCAAGTCAACATTTCCAAAGAGACTGATCTAGTGTATATGAGTTCCACACTGCCCAATCCTAGTCAACTGTGAATTTATTTGTAGGATTAATCACCATCAAAGGGAAAACATTTTGCCCTGGTACAGTGTGTATTTCAATACTAATTGTGAATACAGAAAATCATGCTTAGTTAGCTAAGTATTGTTTGGCTCTGGGTTGCTGATTAATCTAATCCTTATAAAAGGTACATCAATCATTCCTTAAACATGTACATTTACAAGTATCCAGCAAACACATTTCATAGCATTTTAAAAACAAGCTGTTGTACTGGCTGTTCTGATCTGTAGGTGTAAGGCATTCCATACTTTAACACCAGTGGCTCGGGTTGGTTTTGTGCCTAGGTAGGGCAAGATTTTGATGAGTGCTGGCTCTGGTGATACCATGTCCTGTGTGAATCTTAACTGTTTGTTTTCTCAGCTCTTTGTATGCTCCTACTCACCATCCTTGGACTCTCTTCAGTGTGGTTACATGATTCTTCTTTCTCCCACCCTGCCTGAAGTCATCCATAGCCACCTCCAGTGTGCCCCTCTGCCATCTGCACTGCTCAACCCCCCGGCTCTGAGCCCCCCAGGGTGGGACCACTGTCTCCTTACTGGCGCTGTATCTAAAATCTAATCGAGCGAAGCACCAGAGGTAGGCATGGATGACCTGGCAGTGGGCGTAGGCATGGGCGTGGAACCCTTGAACCCACCTTTGCCTATGAAGGATAGGGTCCTTTTTCCTTGCTTCCTCCCCTTTGGCTCAGATGTGCCATGGCATTGGTGCACAGATGGGACACTCCTGCCCCCTCCCACAGATGCCTGCCGCAGTCAGATCCTCATTGGCTGTCCCCATTCTGTGGTGCAACACCTCCCGGCCAGAAGCCTCCACCTGATGGGGAATCCTTGGATCCCACCCCAGGAGAGAAGAGCAGTCCTCCAGATGCTCAATCCTGTCCTCATTTGCTGACCCCCAGTGGCCCAAGCTCACTTCTGAACCTGGGTCGACGGCATGGCGCGAGGTGTGGTGTCCAGCACCTCAGCCCTCAGTGGCACCGGGCTGGCTTTGAGCTAATAGTTTAAGATTGTTTGGACAGTAGCATTCAGTACTTTCCAAAGCAGTGCTGTCTGAGAGTATTGACCTCTTTTATTAAAAGGAAGCCTTTGAAGCTGATTATATAAAATATAATGATGTATATGTCTATCAGTTTTTAAGCAAAATCAGCAGATACGATTCATGAGTTTACATACGCTGAGCAATGTAGGTGGATTATCTGCCGAGTAAATTATGAAGCCATAGTCAACAACTGACACCAGATGGGCTTGGGCTATGGATAGCAGTGAGGACTTAAAGATGTTATCTCTGCAGCAGTACAACAAACCACATCTCTTATTATTGTCTTGATTAGCCAATTAGTATGTAATGCATTAGTAAGTGTGCCTTCTAATGACAACCCCAAGTATTTAAAAGAATAAACATTTTCAAAACAGATATTATTTAGAGTATAAATTGCCATTTGTGAGACGTTGTGCGAGGGCTTGCATAAAGAACTGTCTTTGTGTTTTTTAGTATTCAGGATAATACAGTGATCTTTAATCCAGGTCTGGAAAGAAAGAAAATCTTTCTGTAAATGTTCTACAGCAATAGTGACATGTTTAGCTGCAGTGTATATTACAGCGCCATCTGTGCCTAAAAACAGATGACTCAGTACATGTATCCAGCAGATCACTAATAAAGAGACTGAACAGCATGGGGCCCAGGACTGAGCTATGTGGTATTCTGATACTGAATGAGTACTTCTGCTCTGTGTTCACACGGGGGGGGGGCAAATATCTCAGGCAAGTGGGGAGGTGGGTAAGTGGGGGAGAGGATGACAGATATAGGGGCTACAGAAGGCATAGTGCTAGAGGGGTTGAGGGCATTAAGAGCGGACAAAGCACCTGGGCCAGATGGCATTCACCCTAGAGTACTGAGGGAGCTGGCAGAGGTACTTATGGTGCTGCTGGCAGACCTGTTCAATAGCTCCCTGGACACAGGATGTGTACCACAAGACTGGAGGATGGCCCACGTGGTGCCCATCCATAAAAATGGGCCAAAGGATGAACCAGAGAACTACAGGACAGTGAGCCTCACCTTGATCATGGGCAAACTCATGGAGACCATCCTAAAGGAGAGGCTTGTGAGCTTTTTGGAGGCAAATGGTATCCAGGATGACCAGTAACACGGGTTTGTCACAGGCAGATCATGCCAGACAAACCTGGTAGAATTCTATGACTGGGTGACATGGGAACTGGACAAGGGACATGCTGTGGACGTCCTGTACTTAGACTTCAGTAAGGCCTTTGATTCAGTGCCGCATGGGAGATTGGGGGGGAAGCTGGAGTATGTGGGGGCAGGACTAAAAATGGTGACCTACATCAGGAACTGGCTGAGGGGGAGACAGCAAATGGTGATGGTAGGGGGGAATCTTTCATCACAGATAGCAGTGACAAGTGGGGTACCACAAGGATCCATGCTGGGACCAGTACTGTTCAGGATTTTCATTGCAGATATCTCGAATGGGATCCGGAGCCAAATCAGTCTGTTCACAGATGATGCCAAGATGGGAGCTGTGGGAGATGACACGGGCGGGGTTGCGGGAGGACCTGAATAAGCTGCAGAAGTGGGCAAATACATGGCAGCTGGTGTTCAATGCCAAGAAGTGCAAGGTTCTGCACTTCAGACCCTGGAACCAGGGGAGGAATTATCACTTAAATGGGGTTCAGTTGGGTTGCTCCACAGAAGAGAAGGACATTGGGGTGATCATAACAGGGAGCATGAACAACTCTGTCCAATGCAGAAGGGGGGCAGCAAAAGCTAACAAAATACTGGGGTGTATAGCTAGAGGGCTATCTTTCAGAAGTAGGGAGGGTATCCTGCCCCTGTATAGGTCACTGGTCAGGGCCCCACCTGGAGTACTGCATGCAATACTGGCGCCCATTCCTGAAGAAGAACATCAGATTGTTGGGGGGGGGGATCCAGCATAGAGCTACAAAGATGATCCAGGGATTGGAGGGCAAGCCATATGAGGAAAGGCTGGGGGAGTTGAATATGTACTCTCTGGAAGAGAGAAGGGACAGGGGAGATATGATTGAGACTTTCAAGTACCTGAAGGGAATAAACAAGACTAATACAGAGAGAGTTTTCCAGAGGAGAAAGGGGAGAGACACGAGAGGACACCAACTGAGATTGATGGGGGGTAGATTCAGGAGAGTGATGAGAAGACATTTCTTCTTGGAAAGAATGGTGGACAAGTGGAACTCCTTGCCGGGTGAGGTAGTGGCCTGCAAGATGGTAGACAGCTTCAAGAGGGATTGGGATAAGGGAAGGGGTAATAGGATGGGGGGAAGGGAGGGACAGCAGCATTATAAGGTGCTAGCTGCGCACTCGAGCAGACTTAATAGACTGTGAGGCCTGTTTCTGCTGGCATTTCCGTATGTTCGTATGCTCATATTTTATATACCGAGAAACACATCTACGGCTTGTGTTTTATACTTTGGCTTGTCCAGGTAGCTTGCAAACCAATTCAGAGCAAGTTCAGATGCCCCCACGGCCCTCAATTTAGGGAGTAATAACTTACAATTAACTAAATCAAATGCTTTAGACAAATAAATAAAAACTTAAGCGACAGAAAAACCAGAATCAATAGAAGCGTGCGAGTAATCAGAAAAAGTTAATAAAGTCATTTTGGAGCTGTGGTGCTGTCTGAACCCATGCTGTTGGGGAAGCAAAAGACTGCATTTACTGAAGTAATCCTGCAGTTGATCATATATTACTCTTTCAAGCAATTTGTCAAAGGACAAAGCCGTGTAATAGGCCTAAAGTTTTCTACAGATGTCCTAGGTGCTTGTTTATGGACTGGGACAATGTCAGCCTTTTTCCATAAGGCTGGTATTGTGCCAGTGCAAAGGGACACATTAATAATTTTTGTCAGAGGGATGTCAAGTTTCTTCCTTAGCTCAATTTACAATACCCATGACAATTCTATCTGGCCCAATCCTGGAAATATAGTTCAAATTTTGTAAATATTTCAATGTGGAATTTATGGAATTTTTCTTGAAATAAAAACTAGAGGCAGCTTTAATTGGAATTTCCAAATTCATCAAATGATGAGGCTCAAAGTCTAGTAGATAATAGATGCTTATAATCACCAAAACAGTTAATAAAAGGATTAGCAGTGAAAAATGTTCTCAGTCAGAGTTTCCAAGTTTTATACTGTGGTTTTTAGGGATAAGTGTATTATCTGCATTTGTCAAATTTCTTATTAGTTTCCAAAAATCTGCAGATCCCTTCTATACTGAGCTCTGTTTATCCTTAAAATACTGTGTTCTAGCCATTTTAACCATGGATTTACATCTGTTTCTTTTGGTCTTGTAACTGATTAGAAACCTGTCATCCCCAGTGGCCTTCCAAGCTTTCCAGTCCTGGTTGCTCTCTTTCATTAAGTTAAGAGGCCGGTCAGTTATCCAACTGTTCTGTTTGGTACTCACTCTTAGTTTACAAATAACAGCTGCCTAATTATGTATATTATTCAATTCATAACTTTGCCCAGTGTTGTCATATTTCAATTCTTTTAGCTTCTGACAAAACGTAATTCAGCTTGTGATTCGGGTGGTTTATTTGACCATCCACAATACATCAGGGATTTGTCACTCAGACTGTCTGATACCATGCCAAAGCAAAATTATCCTGTTCAAGTTGCTGAGCAAAATCCCATCCAATAACTTTTTTTCCACTTTTGTTTTACTGTATAATTAGTTCTTGTCGGTGACTAGATAACCTGACACAAGTCAAGCTCGGGCACCCTATCATGCACACACTTTTTTGTGTTGAATAGTCAGTTTACATTAAAATCCCCCTCGCAAATCATAACCTTGTTATCAGTCCGAAGTTTTGGAAAATAAGCAGAAACAGCTTTTAAACTATCCTTAGTACAGTACGTGCTGCTAGGGAACAAGTAACCCCTATGTGCAATTTCTTCAAGTCAATGGCCATCACTTCGAGGAGGGTTTGGTGAGCAGCGGGGTTCCTCAGGGCTCAGTCTTGGGACTTACTCTCATTGGCTTATTTATTGGTGACATCATAACAATATTAATAACATCATATTAAAATGCACTGATGATACCAAATTTGGCGGTGAGGTAGATATGGTTATTAAATATCAATCTATGGTTAATGACCTGAAATATATAGAATCATGAGCTAATAAACACAAAATGAAGTTTAATTGTGATAAATGCACCATGCTTCACTTTGGAAGGAACAACCCGTTGCATCCCTATGCTTTAAATAACATCCTACTAAAAGCAGTGGGTAATGATAGCGACCTGGGAGTCATAAATAGCGATAAATAATCCACCTTGGACCATTGCAGGAAAGTTACACAAACTGCACATAGATCGTTGAGAACTATAAAAATATCCTTTGTATCCAGGAGTGACTACTGTATTCTCTCCTTGTATAGAACCTATGTCAAACCACATTTAGAGTATGGGTCTCCTTTTTGGAGCCCCTATTTGAGGGGAGATATACATTTGGTGGTGAGGGTCCAGAGGAGAGCTTCCAAAATGATTCCACACTTAAGTAATATGAGCTATAAGGAGAGACTGACAGAGACAAGATTGTTTAGTATGGAAGAAAGGAGGCTAAAGGGAAACATCCTTTTATTGTTCATGCTATTAAAAGATCCAGAACTGATGACCCAGCGTGGACTTGTTTTCGGGGACAGAACAGTCAACTTAAGGACACATAATAGGCAACATATTATAGCCCAAATAAACACCAATACAAGGGATACTTTTTTAATATATGATCAGCTGAAGTGTGGAACAAGTTACCCCAGGAGTTGGTTGATATTACATCCTTTAATTGTTTCAAAACCGAGCTTGACAGTTGTTTGATCTCTACGTCTATTATGAAAAAGTCGCCCACTAACAGTGGGAGACAAACTCAATGGGCCTTTTGCCTACTTTTGTCTAACTAGACCAAGTAAACCAAATAAAGTCACCCAATAAAACATCAGCACTCAGAAATTCACAGCCTGGACTCCAGGCATCAAACACTTCCCCCAATACACACTTAAACCTTTCTTTTATGTATAATACACAACCCCCACCCTGCTTACTTTTCCAGTCTCTAAGAAACAACTTGTATGTCGATATCATAACTTTGCTGAGTAGAATCTTCTTTGTTAGTCACGTTTGAGTAAGAGCTATGATATCAAAGCCATACAATTGCATCCATGCTTGGAGCAGGTCCAGTTTGGGTTGCAAACTTTATGTGTTAATTAAGCAATAATGCCGACATGGTGTGTGTCGTGCTGGGATAACGTCACGCCTCAGGTGGTTGGGCACGAGGCAGCAGGCCGAGTGCATCCAACAACTGAGGCATGACGTTATCCCAAATGACACACACCCTGGAGGGTATTATTGCTATTATACAATGGCTCGTTGTTATATATAAAATAAAAAAATAATTTTAATAAATGTTTTTTACTGTGGAAAAATATTTTTGTTTCTTAAGAAGATATGCAAAAAAAGAGGTCATCTAGCTCATCATATAGCTCATCTCCAGGTTCACAGTGAGGCTGAGACTAGAGCCGTGATGTTGTGCTGGGATAACAGCACGGGGCCAGCCCAAGACTGACCAATCAGAGACCAGGAAATTTTCTTGCCATTGTATAATGCGTATTATTCTTGTGTTATGTGGTGGGAAAACAGATAGCAGATTACCAGGGTCCGCTATACCACGGTCAGTAGGACCAGGGTTCAAATAGACTTTAATAGAGATGAGCAGAAGCAAGTAAATTAACAACTTCTTCAAATCTAAGTTGTTTTTTACCAGCTTCGATTCTAAGGATGTCATCACGTTGTAATTCTGGTGATTTGTCAAGACACCACAAACTTGCAAGGCCAGTTTTAGATTAGTTAATTGGCCTGCTATGGTGTCAGATCAAATAATCAGGGACCAGATTTTGGCCCAGAGACTAAAGGCCAGATTTTCAAAAGTGGAGAAATTGAGCATGTGTGGAAAACAAGTTGCGTAAGGAAGGGTTTTCTTGCACAGTTGCAGTTTTTTTTCCACATGCGCTTAATTTTCAGAAAGGTCGCCTTTTCTGCAGCCTCTTCCACAAACTACAGCATGCACATGCATATTGTTTTGCAAAGCTGCAGGAGAATGCTACAACTGATATTACCAGGCATAACATTTTTTGTGCAGCTGCACAAAAAAGAAAAATGCTGCCCATACGTAGAAAATGCAGAAAATACTATTTTCACAGGTGAGGAGATTTTCCCTGCACCAAGGAGTTGTGCAGAGGGACTTAGGGCTGGGTTTTCAAACAAGTTGGGAAATAAGTCAAAACGTGCAGCCCTGGCCACAGCCCAAAATCTCCGCACCTGCAGAGATTTGTATTTTCAGGCGGAACAGCTGCGGGGGATGTTACACCTGGTCCCATCAGGTGTAACTTTTCCCTGCAGCTGTGCCCCAAAAAATTTGAGCAAGATGTCTTAAATTGTGGAGCCAGTCATAAACCGGCTCCACTTTTGAGAAAACTGTAGCTGCGAGAAAAACTACAATTCTGAAAGTGAAGACACACTTGCAACAGTTTTTTCTCACAGCTGCGGGAATTCAGAGGGCTTTGACAATCTAGCCCTTAGTCTCTCAGCCATGTCAGGCCCTTTGAAAATTTGGCCCCATGTCCCTGTCCACATCTCCCTGGTGCAGGAAAAATTCCCCGCACCTGTGAAAATACTATTTTCAGCATTTTATGCACACAAGCAGCATTTTCCTTTTTTTTTCCGCAGCTGCACAAAAAAAATGTGACGCCTACCCAACAAAATATGCACAAGCTGCCGTAAATTATAGAAAATATTGCAAAAAGGTAGCCTTTTTGAAAACTGAGCACATGTGGAACAAATTGCAGTTGTGCAAGGAAATCCTCTACTGTGTAATTTGTTTTCCACACGTGCAATTTTGACACTTTTGAAAATCTGGCCCCAGGTCTATGAACCAAAAGTTCATTAACTACTCCCTAATGGAAGGACTGGCTGTTGCAGCAACAGAGTACACACTTTAAAAACTAAAGGCGCTTTTACACACAGGTTTTTAAAATGAAATGAGCGTTACCTGTGGTGCCATTGTGCTCTGTTGCGTTTTTAGGATCCCTCTACACTCCTCGAGTTTTTCGGCAGCTCCCACCTCCATTTGTGTTTCGGCACCCCCACAGAGCTTGCTGCTCTATTGCTGTTTGTGAACCGCTTCGGAATGGCTGTTTTACATAGCCCGACGAAACAGAACACAACGGTGCAAACCGCGAAAAGCAGAGATTGCTGTTTGGACCAACGTTCGCCTATAGAATGAAACAGATGCACTTTACACACAAGGGATGTAACGGAATACTGTTTACGTAACAGTTATTCTGTTACATAAACCTGTGTGTAAAAGCACCTTAAAAGATTACAGCTGGGCATTATACAAGTTAGTATCCTGGCAATTAGACAGATTCAGGATTGAAATGCTAACCTGGTGCTTGGGTAAGTTAATAAAACCAAACAGTACAAACATAATTAAGAACAGGCACATCTTGGCTATCAATTAAGCTAGACTGAAGTTAAACAATAAGTTAACTAATGTAGTGAGCACTACAATCTTCTGTAAGCTATTCTGTTATGGTGCAATAAATAGCTTCAAGATTATGTTTAACTCTATAGTATCATAGTGTCACTGACCATATGCTAGCTTCTGAGGACTGATTAGCCCACTGTATGGGTGAACTTAGAGAGCAGCATAAAACAGTGCAGAGTGATGGCTGCAATTAACATTGGCAAATATTGTAAAAACAGTAGAGAGTTAAAAAAATAAATAAAAAATAAGACTCCCAGGTGGCTCCCACTGGAGCTGCTTCACTTTTGTGTATGACAGGTAGGTTAGGAATGGTCACATACCTGCTACATTCTGCCTCCAGACACTTACAGCCTGATTCTTAATGCCCTCCTGGATGTCACAAGGGGCTTGTGCCACAAGAAATGGCATAAGGTGCAGCTTGCACCAAAAGATGTACCAGGAGCAATTCTCAAACACAGCCTGCAGCAAACACAGGCTGCTGCATGGACCAAAGGGGGCTAACGCCATCTTTGTGGCACAAAATGGGCTGCAGCTTCATGGTAGGGGACTTGTGGCAGATGCAGGCTGCCATATCCCCTAATTCAGGACTCTCAAAACCCTTCTAAAGGGCAAATCTCCAAGTACCATTAGATCAGCCAGGGCTGGTCTAAGGATGCTTAGAAATGTGTCCTCTGGGAGGGTATTGAACCTTGTGCCAATGTGCTGCAGTCCCCCCTCCTCATCCCCAATCCCCTTTGTAATAATTTAAGTCATTCCTGGTGGCTAGCAGACCCCCCAGCCCCAATCCCCCTTTTAATACATGGGTTCATATCCCTGGTGGTCTAGCAGACCCCCAGCCTGATCCCCTTCCTATGTAAATTACACACATCCCTGGTGGTCCTCCCTATCCCTGATCTGCCCATATAATGTACATAACCTTTCTCTGGTTGTCTATTGGACTCACCCCCCCACCCTGGCAGGCGGTGCCCCACCCACCTACCCCCGTCCTATCCCTGAGTCAGTGACAGGCACAGTCCTCTGCTCTCCATTATGGCTGGCCACAGACTGATCTGTCAAGGAGCACGTACTATATACAGTAAGCACTCATTGATTGACAGCTGAGATTCTAGTCAGTCCATGACCATTGACACTGTTACCGTTGCTACATGGGCTGTTCCAACCAGCAACATTATCGGTTGCATTCAGTTTGTGGCCATCAACACTGTTACTGCTACTTCTGTGGGCTGTTCGAACCAGTGACATCATCGACTGCAATCAGCAGTGGCCATTGACACTATTACCACTGCTTGCATGAGCTGTTCCAACCAATGACATCATTGGCTGCAATCAGTCTATTCCATTACATGCATGGGCTGTTCCAACCAGTGACATCGTCAGTTGCAGTAAGTCTGTGACTACTTACACTGCTACTGTTTCTTGCATAGGCTGTTCCAACCAGTGACATCGTTTGTTGTAATCAGTCCATGGACATTGACATTGTTACTGTTACTTGCATGTGCTGTTCCAAACAGTGACAACATTGGTTGCAATCAGACCATGACCACTGACATTGTTACCATTACCTGCATGGGCTGTTTCAATCAGTGACATCCTCAGTTGCAATCAGTCTGTGACCACTTACACTGTTACCGCTACTTACATGGGCTGTTTCAATCAGTGATATCATTGGTTGCAATCAGCCTGTGGCCACTGATACCGTAACTGTTACTTGCACGGGTTGTTACAACCAATGACATCATCAGAACAGCCCATCCAAGTAGTAGTAACAGTGTCAGTGGCCACAGCTGACTGCAACCAATGATGTCACTGGTTGGAATAGCCCATGTAAGACACGCTTTGGAGCAGCAGCTATAAGCCATGCACTTCCAGCGATATGGAACAACATACAAAAGGTTCTAAAGCTTGCAGTATACCAGGAAACTGGGCCTTCTTTAGTGCTCTGTTCCTTCATAAGTTCAGTAAATCCTGTGACTGCTTTAACTTGCTGAACCCTGTATACTACTTGTACATTGTTCACCCCTTGTGCATCTTCAACACGTCGTGCCCTGCTAGTCTTCCTTTGTTCACCCAGTTACTAACCCAGTACCCTCCTCTTCTTAAACACCCTATTGTCCTCCCTTTACTACCCCCTTAATTTCCCCTCATCTCTGACATCTTAGCCCTCACCTTGTCCTACCCTTCACACCTCTCCTACCTTGACTTCCCCTTACCTGACACCCAGCCCCCCTCCCCCCGACTATCCCATAAGTCTTGTTGCGACTGGGCAGGTATTGTTTATATTGTAAATACTGATTTGTATTATTCTCTAATTATTTTTTGTTCTTGCCCTATCGATGTTGTATTTGAGTTTTTGAGGTCTACTGTACTGTTAGCCACACTGTACGCACTGTTATTTATGCATAGCTCGCTTTTGCTCCACACAGACTATTGTCTCATTGTATTATAGCAACATTTAGCTTATGTGTTTTTGTTATGACCTATCCAGGTCCACCTTGCAAATGAGTCTGTCTCAATGTTGTTTCACCTGGTAAAATAAAGATGATGATTGATTGGTTGCAATCAGTCTGTGGCCACTGACACTACTATTGCAACTTGCTTGTGCTGTTCCAACTAATGACATCATCGGTTGCATCAGTCTGTGACCACTGACACTGTTACTACTACTTGCATGGGCTGTTCTAACCAATGACATTGTCAGTTGCAATCAGTCTGTGGCCACTGACATGGCTACTGCTACTAGCATGGGCTGTTTCAACCAGTGACCTCATCAGCTGCAATCAATCTGTGACCACTAGCACTGTTACCACTACTTGCATGGGCTGTTCCAACCAGTGACATCATCGGATGCAATCAATACCTGACCACTGACACTGTTATGGCTACTTGCATGGGCTGTCTGCTACACTGATGAAAACAGAGCAGCTCCTTAAAATGCTCAACATTCTTTGAGGTAACAGTTTATGCAAATAGCGTTGTGAGCATAAGGCAACACTGGTGGATTGCGATTGATGGTGTCACTTGTTGGAAGGAACAGCAATATGCAGTTAGGGCGTGGCTACATACAGATTTATGTTTAAAGACCAGGGAGGCAGAAAACAAGAAAATAGAGACCTATACAGACAGAACAGTGATAGGCAGCGGTACTGCTTCCCTCTCCCTTTAAAGACATTACTAGAAAAACCTTGAGAAATGTAAGATTTGGACACAATTTAGTTTATATTGCTATTTTATTTTATTCTTTCACACTTTTCCTTTATTACAGAGGACAGCTGCATGAAAACAAGATCAGTGCAACCTTGGACTTTGCTCAGGCTGCTTGCTGACACCTGACATCATAATTCCTTGTCTATGACATCATAATTGTATCCACAGCAACAGACTGTGATGTCATAAACAGAACTGTGATGCCAGGTGTAGACAAGCAGCCTTAGCAGGTAGGCAGAGATCCTATTTCGTGCAACCACCCATAGTAGCGAAGAAATAAGGATAAGAATCACAGATAAAAAGTAAGACATATAAGCTGAGCTGTGTCTTAGTATTTCATTTTATAAAGTTGGTCCAATGGCATCAGGGACTCATTAATGGTACAGTACAGCACTACAAATATGTGCAGCAAAGAAAAACATTTGCAATTGGCATGTTAACCAAATTACAGTGCATCCCATATCATTCAACTTTTAGAGTTCTTCAGTCTAATTCATAATTAGATCTTATTTTAAGAGAATATTGAAGACGATTCAATTGGCTAAGTTGTGCTTTTTAGGCTGAGAATAGACGCAAGACTTGCTCAGGCTGTAGAGATCAGTCAGGGAGCCATGCGGATGCCTAAATGCACTGCTATAATTCACCAAATGCTAAAACATGCACACTGTAGCATCACTGCCAAGGTGGGCTGCTTTCGTTGGTCTGCCGGGCCCCCAGCAGACTGGCATGGAGACACGTGGCCAGTTATCAAGAAAGAGGTGTGCCATCAAACCTAGTTTTTGTTAGAGGCCTGGCAGCAGCAGCAGAGGAGCTGTATTTCTTCAGCCCCGGCATGTACAGTAAATAAAACTGCGGCAGTGCATCAGTTGTTAATGAAAGCTCTACTTGTATAATTTTATCATAATTACTTACTGAGCCAGAGAGAGAGAGGGAAAAATCCCTCTCCATTAGACCGAAGGAAAGCAAGTGGATGAGTTTCATGATTGCTTTGGCACTAGCAAGCACACAAGTTTAACATATCACTTAGCAAAGGTTAATACTGCTTGTCACCGGAATGAGCTGATGAAGTAATGATTAATATACTGGATGTTTGCAAATGTAAATCTTTGATAAAATACACACAAACCAAAGGGATTCTTAGGATGATTAAATTTACATTTCACAGTTGACAGACCACGCAGGGAGTCATCTATTTCTTGTGACTTTGTAAACATTACAGTGAGTCTCTGTTCTGGAGAAATAATACGGCAGTTGTCATGAGTTTATATTTTCAGGGACAGGCCTGAAGAAAAATTACTACATTAATTTATATAAACCAGTGGGATCTTGTGATTAGGTCATTTATATGGAGGACAGATTTATAAATGCTAACTCACCATCATGTCCTACAACAATTATTTAAAACTCCTATGAAAGAGGACAGTAAATTTAAGGAGTATTCAACAGCTGTCATCCTAGGCCATAACCTAAAATTGAATATTCACTAAATCCTCCATGAAGACAGTGAGTGGTGTCATAATTCCAAAGACTAGGTCAGTTACTCATCTTGGAAAATGAAGTGACAGGTGCTAATTGGCATATGTGTGTGTGTGTGTATGTGTGTGTGTGCGTGTGTATCTGATAGCTTTCTACTTTATTGATGATCATGTCTAACAGATTCAGCAACTCAACAGAAAGCGTCTAACTACATCTGTTCCATATCTTTAACACTGTTTATTTTTTCTTTTCTTTTCTATTTCATTTTCACAGCTGAGCTTAAACACGGTGATCATATACTTTATCTCCCATCAGCACAGTATATCATTTGTCATGAAACATATTTTATTCATGGCAACAGCACAGTCTGCATTGCTCCTCTTAATTCCAGTTCCCTCATGGAGAGGGCTGGATGAACTTGTGGATGTCTGCATGTAAGTGTTTCGTAAAATGCGTAAATAAGAGCTGCACTGTTCATGTATTTTTTGTGAGTTGCAGACTTGATTTAGAAACAAATACTAAGTCCACAACTTTCGGGAGGCATTCTGCAAGTCCACAAAATTCCAAAAGTATGAACCTCGATGAAACATTGTTTAAAAAAAAATCCACATTTAATTACAAATGCAAAAAAATGGAATTTCACAAAAGTTTGCCTGCAGTTTTTAGATGTTTTCCCATTCCTACTCACAAAAATTGAATTTCTTTGAAAAGGCTTTTGCAAGCAAGTGTTTAAGTGATGAAGGCGAGAAGAGAGATACGTTTTAAGGTCCATCTAATCTTCTTGATGCAAGAGTCATTTAGCAACATGTAGGCAAACTTTTACTGAAGATTGAAATAAAGGTTTTTTTAAATGTTTGGATGCCTTTGCAATTCAGCAAAAGTAACGGTATAAGACAGTACTACCCACATTAGCATAGCCATGCAACAAGTAGTATATAAGCATTCCCACAAAACTATCATTCAGTGGAAACACTTAACCCATGAGCTGCCGAAAGAATGAGAATGTATAGGAATTTTGGACTGATGTAGTAGTCCACGGCATAGCACGGGTTAAAATGAATTTATTTGTTTATTGAACTTTTTTGACCAGCTTAACATACAGAGATACAAAATAATCTTGTTTACAGATGCAACTGGGTGACTAGAGAATCAGATAATCAAAAAGAAAAAGACAGCAATGAATCTTTACAATAATTGTACAGGGATATCATATTAATAGGAAATTTAGCAATAGTTAGGGGGAGATCCAATGCAGCAAATATGACCAATAATGCACGGAAGCAATGCATGCTATCACTGGCAGTCAAAGTAAGATATAGTATGAAGTTTCAGGAACCGTGCAGCGGTACCACTATGATCAGGATGTTGGGGACCCAGGTTCGATAGCGCACCCAAGGCATCAGGGTCAGCCGGGGGGGGGCCAAGCATCCCTGAGTATGCTCTCCTCCTCCGGGGTGGGTGGGAAGCAAGCTCCACCGCACGTCTGTCACCTAGGTGACCAGAGGTGGTGGTGTGTGTGGAGCGGCTAATGTGGGATGATGCTCCCAGCTTAAGATGTCAGCATGCTCTGCATACAGCGTCATGCCACCCCCTCCATGATGCATCCTTCAGGGGAGAAAAGAGAAAATTCCCACCAGCTGGCAGGATAAAATGGATGGTGTTTTGCAGACCCCACACCTCCTACTGGATTCAGGGTGGGCAGACCGAGCGAGGCTACCAGACGGGGAACTGGGTTATCTCCCTCCATAGAAACATAGACTTTGATGGCAGATAAGGACCGCTTGGCCCATCTAGTCTGCCCATTTCCCTACCTACAGGATAGGCCGCAGATCCTAGTTAACCAACAGCCTATTTCTTCCTACCCCCCACAAGAATTGCCTTATGTCTGTCCCATGCATTCTTGAATTCTCCCATAGTTTTAGACTCCACAACCTCCTCAGGAAGGCTGTTCCATGCATCCACTACCCTCTCTGTGAAATAATACTTCCTCACATTGCCCCTGAACCGCCCTCCTTCTATCTTTAAATTGTGTCCCCTTGTTCTTGCAAGTCTCTTTTTCTGAAAGATGCTACCCTCTTGGACTTTGTTGATTCCACTGAGGTACTTAAAAGTTTCTATCATGTCCCCCTCCCTTCTTTCCTCAAGGGTATACATATTAAGCTCCTTTAGTCTCTCCTCATACGGCTTCTCTTGCAGACCCTGCACCATTTTAGTTGCCCTCCTCTGGACTACCTCTATCCTGTCTATGTCCTTGCGGAGATGGGGTCTCCAGAACTGGACACAGTACTCCAGATGGGGTCTCACCAACTGTCTGTACAGAGGGATAACAACTTCCTGTTTTCTGCTGCTGATACCTCTCCCTATACATCCCAGTACACCCCCAGCCCTCCCTACTGCCTTCTCACATTGCTTGCTAACCTTAAGGTCATCTGATATGATTACCCCCAGGTCCCTTTCCTTTTTTCATCTGATATGATTACCCCCAGGTCCCTTTCCTTTTTTAAGCCCCACAGAGGGGGAACACTTAAGGGATGCAAGCCAAGGCCAGAGGTAAGTCCAAGATTGGGTTGGGGGGGGCTATCGGCAGAGTAAGGGACAGCCAGTGTGCAGATAGAAAAAGAAAGTAAAAAAAAAGTTTGAACCACCGGCCCAGTGGTGCTGAGGGTTGAGATGCTGGATGCCACACCTCGCACCATGCTGGCGACCCAGGTTCAGATGTAAGCCCGGGCTGCCAGGGGTTTGCAGTGGAGGGATAGGATTGAGCATCCAGAGGACTGCTCACCTATGCTGGGGAGGGATCCAGGGGATCCACCACTCTGTAGCAGCCCCTGGTGATGACCAGGGGGGGCACAACTAGAGTGGTGCCAGCAAGGGGCGGAGTGCAGCAGACGTCGGCACATACTGCCTGATATCATTGCACGCTCACACTCTGGTGAGTGAAAAAACAGGCAGAAAATAATGGGGTAGCGATCTTGGTGGCTGATGTTCGCACCCAACGCCCCCCCCACTCCTGATAGGATCCTGCCACAGGATAGCATGAGCTATTAAAGGCCGGCTCTGTGGGGGAGCTTGACCGGGCCCGGGACGTGCAGGTGTCGGTGTCCAGGGATGCAGATGATGACTTTTTGGATGATGACCTAATAAAAACATTTTTTTTAATTATTTTTTTATTTTATATATAACAACGAGCCATTGTATAATATGAATAATGCATTCTAGGGTGTGTGTCGTTTGGGATAATGCCATGCCTGGGGGGGGGTTGAGCGCGAGGCCGCAGTCCGAGTGCGTCCAATGCCCCAGGAGTGGCGTTATCCCAAACAACACACATTTGGGAATGCATTATTCTTATTATACAATGGCTCATTTATTTAATTTATTTATTTATTTTATATAGTTTTTGTTGACCAGGTAAGTGCACTAGACAAATCCTGCCTATTTTCAGGCATGACCCGGGGGAGGGGGATACAGATGAATGCCAACTGACCTTGAACCAGATTAAGCTGTTGGTGGTATTTTTAGTGAATGAGGGAAATTTGGCCAGGACACCGGGGAAATTCCCTTACACTTTTTTTCGATAAGTGCCATGGGATCTTTAACATCCACCTGAACCACCACCAATTCAGGCAGATGGGGCCTTGGTTTAACATCTCATCCAAAAGACGGCACCTCAGAAGTGCAGCACCCCTCTCATGCTGCACTACAGTGTCAGTACTGGGATATTAACCCAAGTGGCAGATGTGGGAACTGAACTCACAGCCCTCTGATCTCCCAGCCTCAGAGGCGAGTGTGCTACCTACTGAGCCACTGACACTGACATTGTTATATATAAAATAAAAAAATAATTTAAAAGAATGCTTTTATTAGGCCATCATCCAAAAATTCATCATCTGCGTCCAAAAAATCATCTGCATTGGTTCACAGTGCTGAGACTAGATCTGTGGCGTCGTGCTGGGATAACGCCATGGGTCCAGCCCCAAACTGACCAATCACAGTCCAAGATTCTTTCTTGCCATTGTGTAATATTCCTTTAATAGCAAATCAGTGATATACACTTTCAGGCGACCTGACATCCAGAATAAAAAAAAGGTGTTTTTGTGGGGAGGTTGTGCCCCCCCACACCCTACCCATCATGGGGGGCTTTGCCCCCCGCACCCCCCTGAATAAGGATTCTCAACTCCAGGGTGGTGCATGTTGGGGAGGGGTCGAAATCCCTAAACAGGCTGTGGCAAAACTGTCCCGCACCCAGTCCTGAACCCTGTACCTACTGCACCTCAGCTAGCCACCCACACCATCGCGCCACAAGGCTAGTTCAGAGGCAGCAGGTACACCCACCCCTCAAAACCCGTTTCCTGTCCCTCCCCCTCACTATCCCCCTTCCCTGTTGCCATACACTACCGTAGCAGTCGTGTACAGTTGCCACCCTTGCAGGGTAGCCCATGAGTATAGAGCCCAATATGAGTCACCATTTTGACATGGTGCCCATATTCGGTCACTGTTCTCGTGGTATACCTAAGAGATGGCATTATGCAACAGAACATAATAATAATAATAATAATAAAATGTATTTGTTATAGCGCCTTTCATGTTTCAAAGCGCTGTACAATCATAATAAAAGCAGAATACAATAAATACAATAAAATCAGGAAGATACAGAATAGGCTTTCCCCCACAGAAATGTCTTAAGAGCCCACTTGAAACACCCCACCGTCCTGCACTCCCGGAGCTGATGTGGCAGAGAATTCCAGAGGGTAGGTGCCACAAACCCAAAAACACGTGCACCCGATGATTTTAAACTTACCCTCTGAATCTCTAGCAACCCCTCGTCAGCCGAGCGGAGCTGTCGCAGAGGGGGTTGTAGGGAACCAGGAGCTCTTTCAAGTAATCAGGACCCTGTCCTTGTAGGGCTTTATAAGTCAATAGACCTACCTTAAAGGTGATCCGCCACTGAATAGGAAGCCAGTGCAGACCATGCAGCACAGGGGTAATATGAGTTCTTCTTGATACCCTAGTCAACAAACGTGCTACTGCATTCTGCACAGCTGCAGGCAGCAGATATCAACCCCAAGAAGCTCTAAGTAAAGGGAGTTACAGTAATCAAGGCACGATGTCACAAAGGCATGGACCAAAACAGGAAGGTCGCTGAGGGAAACAAGGTGCCTAATCCTAGCAATGTTCCTAAGATGATAAAAGGCTAGCTTGGCAACTGCCGACACCTGATGATGAAGGGTCAGATCATCGTCAAGCACCACTCCTAGGCTATGCACCCATTCAGAGGTGAGAATCTGGGCCCCTCCCAAGATTAAACCAGAGGGAAGCCCAGCCCCCAACCCCTCTGTCCTGTGACCCAGGTCCACAACCAGAACCTCAGTCTTTCCAGGGTTCAACTTTAATCCGCTGGTACTCATCCAATCTTGGATTTCTGCAAGACAGCTGTTCAGTACTGGGATAGCACTAACCTGGTCGGGGGCAAAAGACAGGTAGAGCTAGGTATCATCAGCATAGCAGTGAAATCTCAGCCCATACCGTCTTACAATGTCTCAGAGGGGCAGCATATATACTGCGAATAACATGAGGAACAGCAACGAACCCTGGGGTACCCCACAAGGCAGAGAGAAAGCCCCGGAAGAAAAAGATACCCGAGACAACTCTCTGCAATCTACCAGCAAGGAAAGATGTAAACCATCTGAGAACTGTACCAGACAGCCCACAGATGGACCTCAGATGTTCAAGCAGAACCCCATGATCCACAGTATCAAAAGCTGATGATAAATCAAGGAGAACCAAGATGGAACGGTATCTCCGATCTCTCGCCATCAGGAGATCATGGAACACCCGAACCAGAGCAGTCTCAGTACTATGTCTCTTACAAAAACCTGATTGGAGAGGTTCGCATAAATTATGGATGGTTAAATGGTTATCCAATTGAGATGCCACAACTTTCTCAATAACCTTCCCCACAAAAGGGAAGTTAGAGACAGGCCTGTAGTTTGCTAGGTTATCCAGATCTAAAGAAGCTTTCTTCAGGAGGGGTCTCATCACCCCCCATTTTCAGGGAGCTAGGAAACTCACCCGAGTCCAGAGAGCACTGAACAATCTGAGCTAAGACTGGGCCAATGATGTCAATACAACCCAAAATTAGGGAAGTAGGGCCAGGATCTAAACTACAGCAAGCGGGACGCATAGCCTGGACAATCCTCATAATATCCATGAACTCCAACAGCTTAAAGGTACTCCAGGAAACTCCAGGCTCTGTGACATGGCACCGCTCAACAGCAACACCCATAGAGTGGAGTTGGAGGCATTCATGCCTGATGTCAACCACCTTATTCGCAAAGAAGCGAGTGATCTCATCACAATCCTTTTGTGAAAAAACCCGACGGAACTGCTGACAAGCTGGGTTGCACAGTCTGTCAGCAGTCCTGAAGAGCTGAGTCAGTCGGTTCCATGCGACAGCTATTTCACTGGACAGAAATTCTGCCTTCTTACGGGAAATTTCTGTTTGATAGAGTTTATAATGCTCTAACAAAATAAGGTGGTCGGCATCTAAGGCTGTCCTCCGCCAACGACGTTCCAACCTACGCCCCTGTTTCCGCAACTCCCTTAGAGTCCCATCAAACCAAGGGGCCCTAGGGTGATGCGGAAAGGGGCGTAAATGAACAGGAGCAATTAGATTGAGAGCTGTAGAGATGGCCCTGTTATAGGCCACAACTAACTGTTCAGGATCCATGCTAGTTTCGTCAAATAGCAAGAGGTCAATTACCGCCATCAGGTCATCAGGGACCACTTCCCGCAAAGGGCAGTGACTGATCATCTCCACAGGGGCCAACCTACCCAGGGGGGCCAAAAAATTGAACCCAACAGAGTAATGGTTGGACCAACCAACTGGTTCCACCACCAAGTCAGAGGCCTTGATCCCCAGGAGGAAGACTAGATCAAGAGAGTGACCACCCTTGTAAGTAGCTGAGGAAACAACCTGTGTGAAGCCCAAATATATCATCGACTGGAGGAAGTGTTGACCAAAAAGAGAAGATCTGTCATCGACCCAGGCACTGAAGTTGCCCAGAACCATCAATCTGGGCGACTCCAATGACGTGTCGGCGACAAAATCTAGTACTTCCTGCAGGAACAGCTTCTCATCACCTGGCGGACGGTAGATGAGAGCTATCCTACACCCCACACCAGCTACCATGGTACACTCAAATGACCCAGCCTCCTCTACTGGAAGATTAGTTAGGCCCAATTCGGTCTCGAAACAGACCGCCCCCCCCTGCGGTCCAGTCTCGGGCAATGTAAAACCGAGTACCCGGCGGGAACAGCTGCCTCTAAAATAGGGGCAGCATTTCCATCTAGCCAGGTCTCGGTAATACAAACCAGATCTGCACTCCCAAGAAAATCTGCAATAAGACCTGTCTTGTTGCAGACAGATCTGGCATTGCATAACAGCACCCAAGTTGGACGAGGTTGGCGAGCTGTCCCAACTACTTGCCCTCCAGAAATGGAGGTGCCCTTGGGTATGGGATTCAGAACAGAATTACCATGTTCCAGATACCATTTTGCCCCAGGGCGTCTTCTGGGCCTAACCACCCCTATGGGAGAGCACCACTCATTCGGACACCGCTGTCCACAACCCCCCACCCACCCCTGACTCCTTCCCCTGCGAGTAATCCCCAGCGATCGACAGCGCTGATAGACAAAACAGGCAGGGGGGAGAAGAAACGAGGAGGGTGGAGAGATGGAGGCCGAATAGTGCAGGATGGGGGGGCAAGCAGGCATATACCACTAATAATTATAGCAGAATAACAGGGAAAGCACATAAAATACCAAATTCCAAATCCAAAAGGAAACAGCAAGCACTTTAGAAAACACCAAAACAATAATAATTTATCCAATAATCCTTGCCCTAACTAAATATATAAAACTATATTAAATTATATTAAGCTACCTTCCTCCCACTATAAGGTGACTTTAACCCAAGAAAAAATAAATAATAATAAAAAATAAACAATAATATAGTCCCCTCTCAAAGGATAACACAATCCCCTCTCACAGGATTAAAAAACAAACAACATATAAATTCCCCCTTCCCACAGCTCTCTCACTGCCCAGGAGGGAAGGAAAATAGTCAAACAATAAAAATAAACATACACATAAACTTCAAAGAAATAACACAAATAAATATAGGCACCCTGGAACTCTCACCACCAGAAAACCAAAAACAAAATTAATAAATCTGCGAAAAGTCATCAAGCAGTAGGAGGAGCCATAGAAAAAATTCTAAGCGATAAATCCAAGTCCAAACGAAAATTTTGAATAATCCAACATAGGTAAAATCACAGAAGTTCCATCAGTATCAGAATAAAACTTCAAATGTAGCCACACGCAAACTCAATATAGTTCCAGGACAAAACCACAAAATTTCGAAAGAAGCCAGAAAAGCAAACAGGCCACCTCACTAAAAGTGGGGCTCCCCTCCTCCCATACCCTCAAAACTGCCTAAATAGGTTAACTTACACCACCAGGACCTGCAGCTGCAGACATCCTAGGGCCGGAGCACTCGGACCGACCCCAAGATATCTTAGGGGCCCATACATAGGGCATGCACTTGAATTTACTGTCTTTCCCAACTGGTATGCCTACAGTTTATAAAGATTATGTGAGGTCAGCATAAAGGGTAAGCAAAAAGGGTGAAGACATCAGGTGTATGAATTTATGGACCACATTTATGGGAAGGTTGGTGGAGACACTAGGGGTATCATATGTGACCTTGACAGGGGACTTACCTTCACTTCTAGATTGACGTCGTCCAACAGGCTCTTCTGTAGTGACTTGCATAGGGTTAATTGGGGAGTTCTATGACCAATGCAAAATGGATGCAGAAGGTACAGGTATCTCTCAGTGTCCTCTGTGGGTGCTACAAAAATGTGACCTGCACTGCCCCCCACAACAGGAGAGGTTTCAATGACCTTGGGCCCAAAATCAGGTGATAGGAAGGGTGCTGATGCTGGATTTAAAGCCCCTAGGCTGGTAATCTATTTCTGCTCTGTGAAGGTGGATGCAAGTCCAAGGGGCATGGTGCTGGCCTGAATGCAGGAATGTAAAGACTTACAAACTGATCCTGTTTGTCAGAGCTGGTGAAGATCATGTCAAGTTGTGTCACAGGATTTACAACTGATGGTTCAGGCTGAGCTGCACAAGTCCTCCTTTTGCATGTCTTATTCCTGGTGACTAATCAAAAGAAGTCATGTGTCTCGCTGACTCAGGCAGCAGTTGGCCAATGGGCACCAGATGATTTCTGTGCTGCATCCTAATGGCAGTGGTTCCATTTTCCAGCTGTAGATGGTACACTGTCAGACTGGGAAGCTCTTTCACAGTAACAGGCAGTTCAGATCCCCAGTGGTCAGCTATGTTATGTAAATCTGGGATTCCAAGATATCTGATCAGGACTCTGGTTCCAGGCAGTAGGCCTTGCTCTCTTACTCCTCTCTCATAGCTGGTCCGGTTGATGAGATTAGCTTTTTACGCTGCTTCCTGGACCACCTTATAGGCTTTGGTTAGTTGCCTTAATCTTTTAGTGTACTCAAGGTAGGGCACTATCATCAGAGATGCCACAATGTAAGTCTACTGGCACCCTAACGTCCTATCTGAGCATAAGGTAATAATTGGAGAACCCTATGGACTAATTCTTAGCACAGTTGTAAGTATGGATCAAGAGCTGCCCTTGCTGGCTTCATTTGATTTGTCAGCTGGGTCCAAAGTTCCAAGCATGTTCAAAGGTTTCCAGTTGAACCTCGCAGACTAAGGATCACCTTGTGGGTAAGAAAGCATGGTATGAGACTTGTCATTGTCCATCAGTTCAGTTAGCCCTGTGATGGGATGGCTTTCAGATTCTCTCTCTCTTGCTCAGAGTGGAGGCACTTTGGGAATCCATAATGCATAAAATACTTCTCCCACAACACTAGCCAGTGTTGTTGCATTCAGATCTTTTGTGGGGTAGGCCTGTTCAAAGTGGGTGCAGTGGTAACCTACCACCACGATATTGCTGATTTCCTTATTGTGTGGCTCCAGAGATAGGAAGTCCATGCAGACAAGGTCCAGTGGTCCACTGCTCATGATACTGACTAAGGGCACCACATGTTTCCGCAGAGTTTTGTGGGCAATGCACTAGCTACACTTTTTGCAAGGCTATTCTTCTTCAACTCACAGGTAAGGTCAGTAGAATTGAGCTTCCACTAGGTACAGAATTTTGTCATATCTTAGATGACCCATTTCCTCATGTAGGGCTCTCAAGACCATTTTCCTGTACTTGGAGGGTAGAACCAGTTGTTTGTTTAGGAAAGGGGTCCGCTCTGAGTAATTTAGTACTTTTTTATGACCAACTTGCTGTACTTCTCGAGTATAAGTGGCACATCAGGGTGGTTTGACTGCACTTTGGCTGACTCCTGATCCTTTTTCCAAGGCTTAGTGATGTCCTTAAGCTGAAGTCCATCCTCTAAGCTTGTCTCATGTCTGTTGGGCTGAAATGCAGCAGAGAGGTGTGATGCAGGGTCGCTACATGGGCATACAACTGCATTCTGGCATCAGGAGACCCTCTCAGAAGTTCTGCCACTCTATTTGGATTGGTGGGGGTAGGCTTGTCCCTGTGTTCTAGTCACTGACAAACTGCACGTACCTTGTCCTCTGAACCATTGGCCCAGGGTCCTTCTGTAGATGGTGTATGATAAGGGCATCTGGATTGGGCATCTGTATCAATATTGTTCCTTCCAAGGTGGAACTGTATTTGGAAGCTGAAGGATGACAAGGGAGTGTTCCAGCTTTGCACGGTGGCACCCAGGTTAGCTGTAGTCATGACATAAGTTGGTGGGTTGTTCTCTTTTTGTACTTCATAAATGTTTTATTAAAATGATTCAAGAATGCAATCAGTAAATACAAAATCAACAATCTTACTTTTTAAGTATAAATGACAGTATAAATAAAAGCACCTAATAAATTATGAAGGTATATAGTTCTTGTGTTATCTTTCTTCATTTAAAAAGAAAAACAGATTAACTATATTATATTAAACTTGAATACGGCAAACAATTCATTCTCATACTAACATATGACGAAGCCAGCAGAATAAGGCCATTGGGTCTATCCAGCCTGCTCATATTGCAGGGTCTTCAGCATCAACTACTGACACTGACAGATTATATCAGGCCTTTTATTGATGCCAACCGGAAGCCTATACCTTGCTATTCCTTCACCAACAATGAAAGAAAAGGGGTCTAGATGTCCTTAAATTGTTCTTCCTTATCCTGGACTGTGTAACTGATTCTCTCATTGGCCATTAATTTTTCCAAACATGTGATCCACTCCCTCACGGAGGGAACTGTGGGATCTTTCTATTCAGCTAATAATAGGTGTTTAAGGCATAAGTTGGTGGCTACAATCCATGATTGTTGCTGTCTTCTAAGCTGCTATAGTACAGTGGTGTCGCCCAGTAAAAAGGTGTTTGGGTCTAATGGTATTGCAGAATTGGCAACAATAGAGCAGATTCTGCATATCACGCCCCATAGGTTTAATAGTTCAGGGCAGTTCCATAACATACGCATCAGTGATGCATGTATGTGCATGTATTTACAGCATTTCCCGTCTGGATACAGTCCCATCTTTTCAGGTCTATCTGGCGCATAATGATACAGGCGTAAAATCTTAAACTGCACCAGTCTACCTTGCATTTCTCTGCAGATTTAAATAGAGTAACACATGTGACTCTAGAGTAACACATGTGACTCTATCTGTTATGGTGCTGTAACATCATTAAGGATTTGTATGACATCATAAACCCCAAGATTAAAGCTTAAGAGGTTTATGTTATAATGGAATCCCAAGATAGTGTTACCAGCACCGTAATAGAGTCCCATGTGTTGTTTTTTATAATAATGGGACACTTTCTGTGGACCACCATGGCACTTAGACCAGAAACTGGCTCTTTAAGTGAAACTAATTCAATATTACTCACCACCGCAGCACTCACTCTCATTCACATGGCTCCAAGTCTTAATCAGCCTTGCTTACAATAACAACAATGTCCTAGCTCCATGGCAAGGATGCTTGTCCCTGTCACTCACCACTATGACATTTGTAACAGACACCAGCTTTATAAAGACATGTCTTTAATGTCACAGAATTTGAAAATAGATTTTGTGGTAGTGACTTTCACATGCCACTCGGGCTGTCAGTCCCCCTCACCATGGTAATGATGTCCTGGCTCTATGGCAATGAGGACCTGGCTCTATGGGCAGTCACACTTATCCCTGTCACTACACCTAAGTTAGAGCCTCCCTTTACACAGCCTCACCATGCAACAGCATTTCTTTCAAACCAATTTTTAATTTTTTGCTATGTGCTCCTTTTGGCAGGATTCTAAATAGATATGGGCTACCCGAAGGGTAGCTGGGTCAGGTAGTATGGGTATCGCCTATTTTGGCCAGGAAGGGTAGTTTGGGTAATGTACTACCCTACCCAACATAGCAGTGTAATTCACAGGTCGGATAGTCTGAGATGGGTCATGAATAATTAGAGCAGGACTTCCAGGATGGAAACAGGCATTAAAAGGGCGGTCTGTGGGGTCCTTCATGGAGCTTACAGCAGAATAGGAGTACATGACACCAGGCTGACACCTGGTTGGTCAGTGGTGTCTAAAGGTCTGTGCTTCATCTGCTTTAAGCCGGTGTGGAGCTGAATCTGCAATAGAGCGTAGGCAGCCAACAGTACTCTGGAAGAAGCTCCGTGGACGCTCGCTCTGCAGCACAAATTGCAGACGCCTTAAAGACTTGTCTTTAAAAGTTGAACCAATCAACAGTTGAAATTAAAACCTACACTATACAAAGGAGCAAAGGGAGAAATAGTGGGGAATTGAAACAATCTCAGCCAAGGGGAAGGGAGATCAGCCTCAGTTGAGGAGATGGTGCTGGGGAGAGAACAGAGAAGGAGCAAGGTGGGGGAAAAGACATAGACAAAAACTTAGAAGGCAGCTGCTTTGAAATGAAAAGTTGAAAGTATTACACTATTTGTTAGGCGCCCCTTAGCCCTATCATTTATTACTGTGACATAGTCAGCTGCACTGTCCGTCTCTGCAACAGTTAGTGAAAGCCTTTCACAGCTGTATTACACAGTCTGTTGGGTGCCCCAAGGCCTGAGCCTTGTCATTTATTACTTTAACATACTGTAGACAGCTACACTGTCTGTCTCTGCAGCAGTTAGTCAACGTGTTTTACAGCTGTATTACACTGTGGGGTTCCCCTGAACCCTGTCATTTATCACTGTGACTAAGACAGCTACACTGTCTGTCTGTTTCTGCAGCAGTTAGTGAAAGCCTTTTATGACTGTATTACACTGTTTCTGGGGTGTCCATGAGGCCAGAGCCCTGTCATTGATTACTGTGACATAGTCAGCTACACTGTCTGTCTCTGCAGCAGTTAATGAAAGCCTTTTATGCCTGTATTACACTGTCTGTTAGATGCGCCTGAGCCCAGTTATTTATTACTGTGACACAGTAAGCTACACTCTCTTTCTCTGCAACAGTTAGTGAAAGCCCTTTACAGCTGTATCACACTGTTTGTGGGGTGCCCCCCAAGGCCCGAGCCCTATCATTTATTACTGTAACATAGTTAGCTACACTGTCTGTCTCTGCAGCAGTTAGTGAAAACCTTTAAGGTTATTTTACACTGTCTGTTAGGTGCCCCTGAGCCCTGTCATTTATAACCGCGACATAGCTACGCTGTCTGTCTCTGCAATAGTTAATGAAAGCCTTTTACAGCTGGACTCAAAAACAAAGTCTTTCACATTTTATCATCATCAGGGTAGGGTAATAGGGTAGTAAAAAGATCAGGGCAGTAACTACCCTACACTAACTGACTACCCATTTTACATTAGGGTATTTTTAGGGTAATTTAGGTTAGTTTGGAGGTACCTGTGGTTAGAGTTTAGTGTAGGGTATTTTACTACCCGCCCATGCCTAATTCTAAATCATAATAGCATCGCTCTGACATCAGATCAATGGTATTATGACTTAGAATCCTCAGAACAGTACTATTACGTGATTTTCTTTCACCAGAGTTCCTACAATAAAAAGTACTGATCATGTATTATATATGCATTTTTCCAGATTTCTTTCCATATATCAGGGGAGATAGTATAATCTAGGTCTCTTTTCCATTTTCGTTGGGCTTGGGCCCATGCAGTGATGTTTTTAGTCTCTGACAGGGCTGTTGTATCTATATATTCTACATGCATGTCCTTTGTTAGATGTTAATTTAAGAAAGGATTCCTAAATACGAGAAAACTTAATTTGATACTTGGGACCAATAATTATTTTTGGAACTGAGTTAAATGGCAGGTTGAATTTGGCTCTCAGTTCCACAAAGCAATATAATATCCCTGTTCTTTTGTTAACTGTATCATTTAATATTTGAATCCCTTTGTCTTTCCAGTAGCTATCCACTAGCATTCTTTTTTCAAATTCGTTTATAAGAGTTATTCCATAAATTAATGTATTCCATAGAGGGGTTGTAAGGTGATGTGACAGAAAGTCAGGTACAGAATTAAATATTGGATCTAATTAAGATTTTGGTTTTAAAAGCCCCTGTTCATCATATAACCATAATGAGTCATTCTCATTAACAGTGAATCAGTTAATTAGGTCTTTAACCATAAAGGCAATGTGGTACTTTTTAAAATCAGGGAGGCCAAATTCACCAATTTCTCTCTGAGCCTGAAGTTTTTCCAAGCTCAGCTTGTAATACCCCAAAAGTACAGTCCCTAATAAAGGTGCCCATGGAAAATAAAGTAAAGGAATGGAGGAGTACAGTAATGTGACCCAACACACACAAAACTGCCTGCCTACAGTTTGAATCAGGAAACTGGCTATGGGGAGAAAGGCTGAGAATTTAAAAAAATGATTCAAACTGGACATCTTATTGTATCTGAGTGACCCCAAAAGTTCCATACTGGCTGTCCAATCCGTCCTGGAGGAATTCAGTCTCTTGTCAGGTTACAAAATTAACCTGACTAAATCGGAAGTACTAACTTTTCACTACCAACTATCCCAAACAACATGAATCAGATCCCCCTATAAGTGGGATTTAGACAAACTCAAATACCTGGGTATCCAACTGGCAAGGACTCCCAAAGACATTTATAAAAACAACTATCCTCCCTTTTCTAAACAGCTTACAGAAGATCTGACCAATTGGAACATGATACCGTTGAGCCTTACCAAAAGGATAGAAGTAATCAGAATAGGGACATTCCCTAGGGCACTATATCATTTTGCAAATATACCCTTCCCAGTCTCACAGGCTACCTTCTGGACCTGGAATAAATATATCTCGCCTGTCATCTGGCCCGAAAAACATCCCAGGGTGAAACTGCAAATCCTTCACATTCCAAAGGACCGATGTGGGCTCTCCTACCCTAATCTGCAATACTACTACTGGGCAGCACACCTATTCCATCTTCTTGCCCAACAGCTCTCCCCCTCACAGTCATGCTGGAGAACAATAGAAGACTACCTGGTTCCAGACATGGAATGATATCAAATTCAAGCCATGTATCACTCTAATTCCAGCCTTAAAGATCTACCCACAACAAACCCTTAGATAAGGAATTTAATAACTATCTGGTACTCAATTAAGAAGGCCCTACATCTTACCCCATTTTTATCCCTGATATGCCAATAGCTCAACTAATAGTATTTCAACTGGCAATAATGGGTCATAGATTTAAAGAATGGGAACTTTATTCTTTAAAATACCCTTTCCAACTCACTTCGCAATCAACGCTTAAACCCTTTGACATTATACTACAAGAAAAAGGGTGGAAGGTGGTTATCCTTAATGCTAGGAGACTTGGGAGGAAAACTGCAGAGTTACAGGTTCTCATGGCAGAGGGAGAGGTGGACATTGCAGCCATCACGGAAACATGGGCCACCCAATACAATGACTGGGACCTGTCTGTACCAGGGTACAGGTTATTTCGTAGGGACAGGGTGATTGGGAAAGGAGGGGGTGGCACTATATGTGAAGGAAGGACTGAAGTGTGTAAGGAAGGAAGGGGAGGAGGGTAGTATGGAGTCACTTTGGATGCAAATCCAGGATTCCAAGAATAGGATTCTTAGAATGGGAGTGGTGTACAGGCCACCATCTCAGACAGAGGAGTTAGACAGAGAACTAGCGGAACAGATCAGGAGGACCTGCGAGAAGGGTAGTGTGGTGATTGTGGGGGACTTCAACATGCCAGGAGTGGACTGGAGCACCCCAACAACCAGGAACAGAAGGGAGCAGGTACTGCTGGATGCCTTCCAGGACAGCTTTCTGCTGCAAATGGTCAGTGAACCAACCAGGTTAGGGAATGCCCTTGACCTTGTGCTGGCAAATGGAGACTTTGTGAGAGAACTTACAGTGGAGGAACCGCTGTCAGGGAGTGACCACCACTCAGTATGGCTCACATTGGATATGGGCAAGGAAGGAGTGGAATCTGGCACAATAGTGCTGGACTTCAGGAGGGCTGACTTTGGGAGGATGGGGGAAGTGGTAAAAGGGTACCTTGCCAGAATTCAACCCAGTATGGACACTAACCAGAGGTGGGAGCTCATAAAGCTGGGGATAGTGGAGGCAACCAAAACCTGCTGCAAAGCCCAGAGCAAGAAGGCTAGGGCTAAGAAACCGATCTGGTTGAGCAAGGAGGTCATGGAAAAGGTAAGGAGGAAAAGAGCTGCCTTTAGGAAGTACAAGAAAACAGGGAGAGGGGAGGACAGGGAGGAGTACTTGACAGAATCGAAGGAGGTGACAAGGGCAGTAAGGGGAGCCAAAGCATCTACGGAACTCAGGCTGGCACAAGGCATTAAGAAGGGGGAGAAGGACTTCTTTAAGTACATCAGGGAGAAAAGGAGCTGTAAGGACCACATAGTAAGGATTAGGAAGGAGGGGGGTTGGGTGGAAGCAGGGTGCGATAAGGCGGAAGCACTAAATGAGTACTTCTGCTCAGCATTTACTAAAGAGAATAGGGGGGTGACACCCAAGGTGGGAGAAATGGCAGAAGGGGGAAGTGGTGACAGATGGGGAAATCATGGAGAGCAGAGTTCGAGAGGGTTTGAAGGCACTGAGGGTGGACAAGGCGCCAGGCCCAGATGGCATCCACCCCAGGGTACTGAAAGAGCTGGCAGAGGTCCTTGCAGGACCTTTGGCAGACCTATTTAATGCCTCACTACATTCGGGGTGTGTACCTCAGGACTGAGGATGGCTCATGTGGTGCCCCTCCACAAGAATGGCCCCAAGGATGAACCGGGAAACTACAGACCAGTGAGCCTCACATCCATCGTGGGTAAGCTAATGGAGACTATCCTGAAGGAGAGGCTGGTGGCCCTCCTAGAGGCCAAAGGACTACAGGACAGCAGACAGCATGGCTTCATACATGGCAGATCCTGCCAAACCAACCTGGTCGAGTTCTATGACTGGGTAACTAGGCAACTGGACAGGGGCCATGCAGTGGATGTCCTGTATCTGAACTTCAGTAAGGCATTCGACTCAGTGCCACATGGAAGGCTGGGAAGGAAGTTAGTAGGTACAGAGGCGGGTGCAAAGCTGGTGAGATGGGTAGGAAACTGGCTGCAGGGAAGGCAACAGAGGGTGGCGGTAGGTGGGGAGCTCTCACACCCAAGGGCAGTGACGAGCGGTGTTCCACAGGGCTCGGTGTTGGGACCAGTGTTGTTTGGGATATTCATTGCAGACATATCATGGGACATCAAGAGCAAGATCAGTCTGTTTGCTGATGATACCAAGGTAGGCGCGGTGGTGGATGACCTGAGGGGATGGCAGGGGTTGCAGGATGATCTGGCAAAGCTTGAAACCTGGTCAGACACCTGGCAACTGGGCTTTAAAGCCAAAAGTGCAAGGTGCTGCATTTGGGATGAAGAACCCAAGGAGGAGTTACCAGCTAGGGGAGTGCAGCTAGCCCAGACAGAGGAGGAGAAGGATCTGGGTGTGCTCATTACAGGGTCAATGAACAACTCGGCACAATGTAGGAGAGCAGCTGCAAAGGCCAACAAAATGCTGGGTGTATGTGCAAGGGTATATCCTCGAGGAGGGAGGAGGTGATTCTGCCACTGTATAGGTCATTAGTTAGACCACACCTGAGTACCGGGCAGTACTGTGTCCGATCTGAAGAGGGACATTAAGTTACTGAGGGGGTGCAGCAGAGCCACAAAGATGATCAAGGGGCTGGGGGACTTATCATACGAGAGGAGGTTGAAGGAGTTGAACATGTACTCACTGGAGGAGAGGAGACAGGGGTGACATGATTGAAACCTTTAAATACATGAAAGGAATAAACAAGACAGGTACAGAGGGCTGTTCAAAGTAAGAGGGAGGGACACAGGGGCCATGATATGAGACTGGAGCGAGGAAGGTTCAGGAGGAGATGAGGAGACACTTTTTACAGAGAGGGTGGTGGCTGGGTGGAATCGTTACCTGCTGAAGTGGTATGCAGTAGAACTGTGGACTGCTTCAAAAGGGGATGGGACAGGACAAGGGGGAGGGTTAATAAAGGGGAAGGTTGGAAGGAAGGGGCAGCTGCAGAATAAGGGGTGCTAGCTGCACATTCGAGCAGACTTGATAGACCTCTAGGCCTTTATCTGCTGGCAAATTTTGTATGTTCGTATGATTGTAATTTAGTCTCAGAAGATATGACTTCTATAGATACCTACAATTAAGACACTACAGTGAAACACTCCCCGGTGCAGTTTACACTCCAGACAAATTCCCCTCCCTGATCTCTTCTATGATTGCTCGTATTAGACAGCTTCAAGAGGGGTTGGAATAGGGGAAGGGGTAATAGGATGGGGGGAAGGGAGGGGCAACAGCAATATAAGGTGCTAGCTGTGCACTCGAGCAGACTCGATAGACCGTGATGCCTGTTCCCGCTGGCATTTTTTTATGTTCGTGTATTAAAGTACAACGTACCAGACACATGGTATCTACCCTGTACAAACCCATCATTGATTCCACTCAGGACGACATCACACAAGTCCGACTGAAATGGCGATAGGAACTAAACACCCCAGTCCCCCTCAAACTCTGGCAGTGGGCGTGCCAAAACACAGCTGGAATAACCAGCTCACATCAGTGGAGGGAGTACTCCTGGAAACAGTTAATTAGATATTTCCTAATGCCAGCTATTACCAGGCACTATTCCACCACTGGAGACTCCAGCTGCTGGAGTGTGTGTGGAGAACAGCTAGCACACCATACACGTATAATGTGGAGCTGCCCAAATGTACAACCATTCCTTGAGCATGTCTAGGGGGAGCGTGAGGAACTATTCGGAATGCCGGTCAACCTGACCCGAGATCTATATCTATTTCTGCAGTACCCCCCAGACTGCAGGGACCCCCATACATGGTACTTTCTAGGAATTTTAAGTACCACAGTTAAGAAATCCATTACCAAACTTTGGCTAACCCCGAAATTACCCTCAGTTACAGACTGGTGGTCCATAACCAACCAGATCTACCAGATGGAAAAAGTCACCCATAAATTAAATGATCCAGAGCAGAGGTGCTGATCACGCTGAACAGGATGGTTACTATACTACGTGTCAAAGGACAAGGAATTTGTTCCTTAAACAGATTTTAAATAATCCAAGGAGAGAAATCATGCACTGGTGATCCCCCACCCCCACCCCTGGGCTGTACCTCACCTAGGCTGTAGAGTCGTACCCACCACAATCCTTGCTGTAATTCCAGATGGTAAAACAGAGAAAATTGCTCCAATCTGGTCTAGGACCTGTCAACCCCCCCTTTTTCATCTCCTGTAACTTGGGGAAGGGGGTCTGCAGGGTAAACTGAAATAAGTTTCTGACTGAATCTCTGTATCACCCGGGAAAAGTTGTTAAAGTGAAATTAATGGCTCACAGCACCTGTCTGAAATATAACTGTCATATTGCAACAGACATGTAAATGATGACTGTAAAATGTGTTAATAAACATGAAAGATAAAAACAAGCATTTGTCAATGCCGAATGTTGGCTTGCTGGCATTGGCATTGGTAGTGCAGGAGTTAGACAGATGCATCATAGCAATGGCAGTGAAGTATTGAACTGATGCCAACCCACCCCCACCCTGCAGAGAGTGACAAGCATTAGGGTGTCCCTTTGGGTGTTTGGTAGTGCAGTGCGGGAAAACATGTCGGGCAGGATGTGAGAAATGACAGCTGCACAGTTCATAAGGAGGTGTAAAATATGCCAGTGTTGAAAATGTGGCATGTAAATATACCAAATTTTGCGGTTACTAGGGTGTGTGGAAATATGCAATGCACGCTTGCAACACTGCCATTTTATGGCGTTTGGCACCAAATTTTCAACATAGGCATTTTAGCACCTCTGCTCATGAACAGTGTCACTGTTATTTCTCAAAGTGTCCTAAGAAGTGATTTTAGCACCAGCTTATTTCTGCGCTGGAAAAGGAAACACATTTTGGGCATGATATGTCAAATGACGGCTGTACTGTTCATCAAGAGGTGTGGAAATGGCAATGGCGTAAAACCAGACTGAAAATATCACAATGCACGACGGTACGAAGCGCAGCAATTCTGCCAACGCATGCTCGTAACACAGTTATTTTATGGAGTATCATCACCAAATTTTCAACATAGGCATTTTAGGTCCTCTGCTCATGAACTGTGTCACTGTCATTTTCATAATCTGGCCCAAACACTGATTTCCCACAGCGACTGCGCTATTGTGCACTGGAAGTGCGGAAACACATTTTGAGCAGGATGTGGAAAATGACAGCTGCACTGTTCACAAGGAGGTGTACAAAAATGACAATGCTGAAAATCTGGCAGTAAAATATTGTGAATGCGCAAAGTTATGAGCCCAGCGCGAGCAACCGCGCAATGCACGCCAGAACAGGCATTTGTTGATTTTTTCCACCAAATTTGGAACTTATGCTTTTAGTAAGCACCATGAACATCACCATCATTTCGCGATGGTTTGAAAGGTGATTTTGGCGCAGTGACTGCAAAATCACCTTTCAGACCCATAAACGCCATGATAGTGACAGAATTCATGAGGAGGGACCCCAAAACACCATGTTGAAAATTTGGCAAAAATTCCAAAAAATGCCTGAGATATGCAACAAAGTTGAAAAAACCCTATCTAGCCCATTATACAGCTTGCCGGCATTTCCTCAGTTCTCGGTCGGCTTTGAAGACTGCAGACGTGTTCCCGGTCCACCGAAGATTGTCGCGCCCTACTCCGGAGGTAAGTATGGGGAGAGGGGTGTGTGGGAGGCAGGGTGCGAGTGGGTGGGTGCGGTTGTGGGAGGGGGCAGGGAGAAGCGCCTGGGGACCGTTTTCATTTGCAGGCTTTAAAAAAAGACGACGCGGGACATTTGCCACGCTAGTGGGTTCCAGCATGGCAGAAGGACAGCTGGGGGCATGGAGCCGATGGGGGATTGGGCACTTCTATCGGTTACGAGACAGTTGCCACGCTGGGGTGGGCTCTCAGCGTGGCATCCTGTACTGGGGCGGAGGACAGTGGAGCCGACGGGGATTGGCACCCCATCAGCTATGGCATCAGTTGCCACACTGGGTGGGCTCTCAGCATGGCACCCTGTACTCGGGGAGGACAGTGAGCCGACGGGGATTGGGCACCCCATCGCCATGGATCAGTTGCCACGCGCTGGGTGGGCTCCCAGCGTGGCACCCCTACTCAGGGGAGGACAGTGAGCTGATGGGGATTGGGCACCCCATCAGCCATGACCTCAGTTGCCACGCTGGGGTGGGCCCCAGCGTGGCACCCTGTACTGGGAACGGCAACGTAGTAAAGTGGGATATATTTAAACAAAGTGACGCTGCATGACGAGCTTGTCTCTGATTGCAGCGGCACTTTGTTTAAGAAGTTTTGTCCACTTTACATAATGTTGGTGTCAGCGCTAGCATGTTGGCTTATTGGGGAATGAGGACGACCTTACTGATGCGTCTCTGTATCTACCAAAGGGTAGTCAAGGCTTCAAAGCTGCACTTCCCCAATATGTTGACTGCCGTGCAAGCGCGGCAAGCCAACATAAAAAGGAAAGAGCAGCACTGAAACAATGACTTGCCAGCCAGTGACAGCAGGAGGGACTTACCGCAAGCTTGTGGGGTCCCTCGCTGTGTCCTGTCCAGTCCAATGAGTTGAATGAGGTCAGTTGCTATCAAGTATAGTGGGCATGCGAGCAGTTCAGTTGATGGAAGAGCAGTGGCCAAGGAAGAGGCTGAAGAGAAGCCGGAAGTTCCAGTGAATATGGCCTCACTGTTCATTTTTTTGCTTTGAGCCCCAGTTTCAGCAGCTATTTGGTGAATTTGTGGTGTGAGCTCTGTTCAGCTCCTTTTATTGTTTTCTTCGTTTAAAGTTGAATGTGGTCCCTCATCAGTGGCAGGAAGAAAAGGGGCCGTGGTGGTGAGACTGCCGAGAGAGGAGAGCTGAGAGGTGGCTGCAGTGGTGAGAGCAAGTGACAGATCATCGTGGTGGAGCCAGACCTCAGAGCAGACAACTCAAAATGCCAGCAGCAGTAACTCAGGACAGATGTGCCCTTCCAGCTTCCCCTCAGCAGCAGCTATATACCTCAGTGGGACAGTGAGAGGGCAGCAGCATCTAAAGACAGGTGTTGACTACCAGTGCATTCTGGACTTAATTTTTTTTTATTTGAAAAGAAATAGGGCACTGTAGGCAGTGGCGAAGGACTGCCGAGGGGCAGGTCAGTCCCCAATAATGGAGAGACCCAGGGAGGCAGAGTAAGTGGGCAAGAGCCCAGAGTAAATAATTAAAAGAAACTGAGCTCCCAAAGAGCAGAGCAGAGTAGTAGGCAGGCCCCAGTGAAACAAAGGACCACGGTGAAAGAAAACAGATGCCAGGTAGGTGGGAGGGGTAAAGGGCAGGGCAGGCCCTTAGTAAGATAGGAGGTGGATAAAGCAGGCCCCATTATTTAGGAAATGCCCAGAGGGTAGGTAAGCAGGGCAGGTCGGCTGAGGTATTATTTTATTATTTAAATTCTCAAACACTGGTGGGTGGAATTGAAGGGAGAGACAAGCCCTTATTAGAATAAAGGGAGCCCCGGGGGGAGAGAGAAAAAGGGGTAAAAACAGGCCCCACTCAAATAAAGTACAGACCAGGAGAGTGAGATTAAGGGCAAGAAAGATCCCTGTTAAAGAAATTAGATGCCAGGTGGGCAGGATATGGAGCACAGGGCAAGCCCCAGTGGTAATCGGCCAGCAGAATAACGGGCCAGAACAGAAGCAAAGCTAGTAGCCCAGTCACCCCAGTTAATAGCCATTGCAGAATTTAGTAGTACAAAACAGAATTCAGTAGCCCAGAGCAAGGGGCTAGTAAAAGATATTGTACTGTGCTCCAGCCAGGAGCAGGAGAAGGGGAACAGCCAGGTTTCCAGAACAGCAGCACATAGCTGCCACAGGGCCCAGCACACAGGCCCCTGAGAGAGAGAGAGAGAGAGAGAGAGAGAGAGAGAAAGAGCGAGAAACAGAGAGAGAGAGAGAGAGAGTAGCCCCAGAGCATAGGAGACTCTAGTATATATGGTGTATGCAGATTGCCAATTGTGATTTGGTCCAAGGAAGGGAGCCAACAGCTGGAGTCGTGGTAAAGGCTGCAAGAGGCTGAAAGTCCCAGATTTGCATACATTATGTAAGAAATGGCCACTGTGCTGTTTAAATGTAAAGCAAAGTGTATGCCTGTGGGAGGGGGGGGGCATAACCCATGGTTCTCGCTGTAGCAAAGAGTATCCCAGCCAATTTAATCCAGGATTCCCCTTGTATTGTGTCTGCGCAAGTATAGTGCCCCTGGTCACCAAACAAACATTTTAAAGTGCAAGTGCAACTGTTATTAAAGTGACTGCATTGAATCTTGAACAAACATCTTAAAGCGAAGTGTCAGTGCATTTAAAATGACAGTGCCGCATTGTACGTGAATAGATTTGAAGAGCAAGAATTGTTTTGTTCCAAGACTGCTTCTTTAGAGGGACAACCCCCGATATCAATGCATGCTCTGAGACTGTGAAACTGCTCTGCATGCACCAAATTTTCCCTATTTGCCCTAAAATTGCCTTATTTTGCTCTGACACTATTTAATTACCCTCAGTTGCCCTGTATGGCCAATGCATGCTCCAAGACTGACATTCTGCCCTTGCATTCTCTGAACCCTTTCAGAATTGATTGCACTTGCTCCAAAAATGATTTGCCCTGCATGTTTTTGAATTGCACTGCATGTTCTGGAATTGCATTGTAATGGTTGCATGATCCAAAGACTGCCGAAACCAGTAATCCCCAGTTAAGGAGACAGAATGCTTTGGTGACTCAGCTTTATTTCTGCCCATTGCATGTCAACAATTCTTCCAGCATGATCCAGAGACAAGTTCCATCCAATTTCATCCTTCAAGTTTGGGCCAGTGGTCAGAATAGGCAGTCATCAGAATAGGAATAGCATAGTCAGTTAAGGAACTCCTTGTCACCTGCTTTCTTCAGTCTTTGGACCAACCCCTCCCTAACAGTGAGCCAAGTAGTGCAGGGAACCACACTGGTACACAGATAGGGATCTGACACCCAGTGGATTGGGGTTTTTGTTTCAGATTCTTCAGTAATTCCCCTGAGGTCAACAGACCAGAGGTGTTCCAGATCTTCAGTTTAGTCCAGGTCCAGTTCTTCAGATACTTTCCTGGAGCCCATGGTGATGGTCCAGAGGTTTTTCAAGGTTTCATCATTTCTTCAATTTACAATGCTTAATTATTTTTTTCTAGATAGGTGTTTATGTGCCTTTGTGGCAAGACAGATGGCTGGTTCCACCTTGTCTCATCAGCTGCAGCTGTCCCTTACTCTTCTTTGATGAAACGGGGACCAAGTATCCCCTGCGGATCCCCCCATGGTGGGGCAAGGAAGGGAGGGAGAGCTGTCCTCCCCCACCCAGAGCACAATCCAGAGTGGCCCCAGATCTTAGAGTGGCCGGGCCAGCAGCTTGACGGATAGGGCATCATGGAGCCCATCCCCCAGGTTTTCTGCCTTATGTTTTCTCCCCTTGCTCCTTAAACAACATGTACTGAGCACAATGTGCATGCTCCACCTCCACAGAGTTACACCTCCAGTGCTCTGTCATGGAGCCCCACCCCCGGAGGTGACCTGTTCGCACCTCCAAACGGATTCCTCCAGGTGGTGACTGATTGCTAAGCCATGAAATCCCCCCTCCCTGAGGAAGAAGAGTAGTCCGACGGATGCGTGATCCTCCCTACCCCAGTCAACCCCCAAGCAATCTGCCTTTATTCCCAAACGTGGGTTGCCAGCATGGGAAAAGATAAGCACCCATGGCACCACAGCCCTCTCCACCAGTGGACCGGCAGCAATGCTTAATTCTTCAGATTTCTTCTCAGAGTCAGTGGTGATGACCTGGAAGTTTTCAAATTTGCAATGCTCAGTTCTTCAGATTTTTTCCTGTGGTCCATGGTGATGGCCTGGAGGCTCTTCGTTTTGCCAGTGGTCTTGGAATTACAAGTGATCCTGTCTCTTCCCCAGAGTCCATTGTTATGACCCAGAGGCTCTACCTGTGGAATACAAGTTTGTGTGGTTCTCATTCCTGAATTTTACTGATGCCCAGTGGTTCAAATCCTTTGTTCTTAGTAATAGCCAGTTCTTCAAGCTGGCCAACAGAAAGCATGTGCTCAAAGGGTCCTGTGTTCACATTCTTCTTGACCACATCCTCTACGGTGCCCAGTGGATCATGGAGACTCTCGTGTGGCATTGTACAAATTTTAAAGTTGTATAGTTATAGAGTGATTTTAGCCAGTAAAATTTATAGAATAGTAATAGAGTTGTGGTTCAAAAGTGAAATCGTATTCCTCACACCTCTTTTCCTTGTTCCAATTTCTGCGGTTTAGTTGCTCAATAAACTGTTCCCTTTTCATGATCTGTGCCTCCTGCCTCTCCATTTTGGTCAAACTTCCATTGTGTAGCCAACTAGTCAAAGAAGCTGCCTTACCCACCAACTGGCCAAGACAGCACACCTTAATCAGACACCTGACAGGTTTGCAAATCTCATTCAACTCAGACACTTCAGCGTACTTCACTGGGAGTAGTTGGAGTCCATGCTGACAGGTTCGTTGAGTCAGGTTTGCCAATCTCTTGGCTCACTTCAAGCCTAGGGGGCTTGATTTCCCATATGATTGTTCTAATTAGATTATCAATTTTGCTAACCAAATGGCACCAGTTTCTACTGGCAAGTTATAAAGTATGAAAAGTATTTTAGGTGCTAGAATACATTTTACTGGATAAATCTTTTCCCAAAGGGAGAGGTTAACTTTAAATTCCAATATTTAGTTATATCTAACTGCATCTTTTCTAATAATGGTTCCAAATTAAATTTATCCAGCTGCTGCAGCTTATTTGTGACTTTAATCCCCAAGTAAGTAATTAGCTTCGGTGTCCATCTAAAGTGGGTTGTGACTCCTACAGATAGTCATGACTGGTCCACCACACTTCATTTCAACATGAGAAATTCCAGTTTATGGAGTAGAAATTTCTTTTCTGACACGCTCAGGTTTTGACTGGCATATGCTACATGTCTCCTGTCATTCTCATGCTTTTGATATAGCATGGCTCCATGCCACTTATGCTGATGTTAGTATGAAGGTGTATGATTTGTTGATGTTGACAAAACCAAATCCAGTGGCTTCCATCAGGTGTCAAATGATTTCTCTGAATGACTCATGCTTCTATGTCTATCAGTCTCTAATTCGTTCATCCTTGTAGTATTCCCATGCTGGTTTATCCACAGTTGTCAAGTCCTTGCCTTTCTGGTTGGGCGGTTACCCTCGGTTCAAATTAGTTAAGAGCCTCACCACAGAGGAAAGGCCTTTCTCAAATTTGCGGTAGTACCCACAGAATCCCAAAAATGACTGTAAGGCTTTCAGGTTGGCCAGACTCAGCCAAGTGATGATGACATTCACTTTCCTTGGATCTGTGCTGATTCCTCTCTTTGAAAGATTATGCCCAACATACTTCATGGCTGTCGGGCAGAACTGTCACTTGTCTGGCAGTAACTTTAGGCCATACTCAGTCACTTGGTCCAGAACCTTCAGACGTCAGTCCTCATGTTCTTTAAGTGTCTGCTTAAGCACTATGAGGTCATCAAGGTAAGATGACTATTTGTGGCATGTCATATCTCTAAGCACCCTCTCCATCAGATGTTGGAACACTGTAGGGGCACCAAAGATCCCCTGCAGTGTTCTCTCAAACTAATAAAACCCCAGAGGACAGATAAAGGCAGTTTTCTCTTTATTCTCCTCTGCTATTAGTGTCTGGTAGTATCCACTGAATAAGTCGAGCACAAAGAAACACTTACTCCCAGTAAGGCTGTCCAAGGCATCTAGTATTCAGGGTATGGTGTACTGATCAGGCACAGTCTTCATTCTGATTTAATGTCCAATAATCTTTACACATTCTCACAGTGCATTCTTCTAATGAGCCACCACTATCAGTGAAGCAGAGGCTACAAGACTCCTTAATAATCCCAGCCACCAGGAGTTCTTGCAAGTGTCACCTGACATTCACAGTGTCAGCTGGCCCCATTCTTCAGAACTGCTCACTGACAGGTATCTCATCATTTAGACAAATCCAGTGCTCCTCTCCATGGACACACTCCATGTCCCACTCATGGCGTTAGAAGACAGCTGATAAATCCACTAGCTGGCATTGCATATGATTCCTCCAGTGAAGGGGGACAGGATATGATACAAAGTCAAAAACTGTGTTCTTCCAGTTGAGGGGTCTTCCCTTGATCCAGTGTGGTCACTATGACATCAGTAGCATACAAGCTGGCGAGCAAAGCGCCAGGATGCACAGTCAATTCAGTATGCATCTCCTTTCTTTTCAGAGTGATTGTCTTTACCAGGACTTTGGTGTCAGGAAATACTCCACATTGTTCTATCAATCCCCTGAGCTGGCTGTCTCCAAATATTCTATATGGGGAGGGCATGAGTTTCCCTTCTGCCTCACTACTCCCATTATTCCTTCAGAGACACTTAAGTTCTGGGCCTCCTTCCTCATATGGGCCGTGCACACTATTACATGGATTGGCAATGTCTGGTAATTCATTCCTGCAGCCATCTGCAAGCAGGCATGAGCCAAGTTCCCAAACATGTTGATGTTGGTTCCTATCAACACAGGGTTATTGTCCAGAATCTAGGCGGCAGGGCAGATGACAGCCAAAATGTCAGTCTTGTGCAGAACTCCCACAGAGGTCCCAGGAACTTCAATCTGCACCTCTATGTATCCTTCATATTGGTAGCTAGTATTACTCAAGCCCCACATAGCAAGTCCTTCTAAGGGTCACAAGGGCAAGTATCCAAGACACGTCCTGTAGAAGGAAGTGTATAGGATGGTCACTTGTAATCCACTGCCCAACATGCATGGTTTACATGCAGTTTACATGGTTTTCAAGGTAGAATAAGGCCATAGACCCATCGAGTCTACCTCCCACATCATGTGGGAATATAATTAGGTACCAGTAATATATTTGTCTAAAGTGTTTTTAAATTGTTCAAAGCTCCGGAAATGGCTATAGATTGTGGCAGTTTATTCCATAATTTACTAGCACTGACAGAATAAAAGTATTTCCTTTTATTACTTACAGCCCTTTGAACATTTAGTTAGCATGTATTGCATCTAAGTGTATTTGTTTTTTTTTTCTGCACAATACCACTTTCATGCATCAATTGCTCATCCTGAAGGATTTTGTATAGTAACAGCAGATCCCCTCTATTGCGTCTTGTCTCAAGATTATACAGATTTAACTGCCTACATCTTTCCTAATAAGATAGATTTTTTAACCTTGGGAAAAGTTTGGTAGTTTTTCTCTGCACTCCCTCCATTAGCTTCTTATCTTTAGTGAGATAGGGTGCCCAAAATGCAGCACCATAATCTAAATTAGATCTGATATATGAATTATACAAGGCCATGATGCATGTTTCCTGCCTACTAATAAATGACTTTTTGATTGCATTTAGAATATAATGGGATCTAAGGGCAATCTGTCTTCAATGATTCCCTGGCATTAACTGATTATTTACAAGAATTCCTAAATCTTTTTCAGTACTTGACTTCTTAAGGTTTTTATTATTTAAATAGTATTCAACACACTGGTTCCGAGGTCCCAAATGCATGGCAATGCATTTTTCTTCATTAAAGGACATATTATTATTTTTAGCTCATAATTCAAGTGTAATAATGTAATTCTGTATTACTGCAGTCTTTTTTTCGTCATTAACTTCTACTCCAATTTTAGTGTCGTCCGCAAATTTGCTGATGTTACTCATAATCCCCTTGTTAATATCGGAGATATATATACCAAATAGCAGTGGGCCCAGGACTGAACCCTGGGGAACCCCACTAGACACTTGCATTGGTTCAGAATGGACATTATTTATACAAACAACCTGACTTCTGTTAGTTAACCATTCAGTAATCCAAGTAATGGTGTGATAATCAAACTTTAAATCAATCAATTTTTGAACAAGAATGTAATGAGATACCTTATCAAAGGCTTTCTTAAAGTCCAAATAAATAATATCCACTGGTATACCCTTGTCTGATGATCTGCTCACTGGTTCATAGAAGCTAATAAGATGTGTTGTGCAAGATCTCCCTTTTACAGATCTATGCTGACTCGGGTCTCATATTCCAGATTTATCCATCTCACATTCTAATCTTTTTTTGAGAATTCTCTCCATGGTTTTACATACCACTGATGTAAGACTGATTGGTCTATAATTTTCAGCATCTTTTCTACTTCCCTTTTTTATATATAGGAACTACAACAGCTTGTTTCCAGTCATTTGGTAGACATCCAGAAGACAGTGAGTCTTATTAAAGATTAGTTTGAGTGGTAGGGAGATTGATAATACTGTATTTTTTAGAATTTGTTGATTAATTCCATCTGGCCCAGTTGCCAAATCAGATTTTAATTCCTCAATTGCTACTATTATTTTGTCTGTAGTTATTGATTCAGTAGGTGAATTACCTACTTTTTGGTCAATGATCTTGGGGTCCTTGTTAAATACTGTCCCAAAGAACTGATTCATTGCATTGCCTATTTCTATGGGGTCAGTTAGTTCAACTTCATTATTATCTAGCACAATTGAGTTAGTATCTTGCTGTTTATTTGTATTGCTGTAAGAGAAGAATGCTTTAGAGTTTTTGGTTAAGGCTAATTTTGTTTCTGTCTTTCTCCTTTCATTCTTTATGATTTTTTTTTTCAGCTGACATTTATACTCTCATATGTTTATAGAGCTTTTATTTTTCTTCATTTTTTGAAAGGCTTGCTCTTTATAGTTTATTTAGCATCTAACAGCCTTAGTAAGCCAAGTTGGAATTTTACTCTTGTGATTATGTGTTTCCTTGATTGGGACATATAACTTTTCTAATTCACTGATTATTGATTTAAACAAACTCCAGCTTTGATCTATGCTCAGATTACTAAATATAGTTTTCTCAATTATAACCCTTTAATGTGTTATTTATTTTTGAGTAGTTAGCTTTATTATAGTTGTAACAGTAGTTTATTTGGCCCGTGTAAAGTTTATGTCTATTGATGTTGAACATAATAGTGTTGTTATCACAATTACCAATTGGTCCACTGATGGTTAGATTAGAAATTTCTTGTTCTACATTGGTTAGTACTAGGTCCAAGATATTAAATCCCCTGGTTGGTTCATGTACTAACTGTTCTAACCCATAGTTTATAAATGCATCTAACATTAATCCTTCTAGGGTTGTTTTTGTTTCAAGATTCCCCCAATTGATTCCTGGGAGATTAAAATCCCCCCATGGTTGTTAAATCTGAGATGGAAGCCATCTGTCCAATTTCAGTAGTTAGTTGGTGGTGATCATAATTTAAATCTGTGGATGGGGTCTATAGTAATTTACTATTATAAAACATTTCCCTTTTTTTGGTTGGAGTTTATCATAGATACCTTCTATATCTGAAGAGGGGTTGTTTGAACTATATTCGGATGATTTTAGTTTGTTGGACACATACAATCAAACTCCACCCCTTTTTTTATTATTCCTATTCTTTTTGAATGTGGTATAGCCTGGGATGTTAGTATGCTTGCTTGACAGGGATATCCTTCGACTGCAATCCGAATATGCACTGGTGGACCCAGTAATCCAGGGGGCAATTTATTATCTGTTGACAATTCTGGCAAGTTCCACTTGATGGAGCTGTTCACTCCCAGAGTCCCACTAAGCTCCCTTATTGGTCTCCACTGTTGTTTCACTGTTGCTGGGCTGCTTCGCCAACTTTTGGTCCACCAACTGCTGGTTGTCTGTGTAACTGCATTTTCTGGCAAAATGCGCATCCTCTCCACACAGATAGCAAAACATGCTCTTGTTGGGCAGAGTCAAGGGTCAGGACCTGACCCACAGGGCACAGGAAGGGTACAGGGCATGTCCTTGTCCAGATGGTGTGGATGTAGCTTATAGCTGAGGGGTTTGTGCCATCTGTAATGCCTCCAAGGATCTGATCATGATTAGGGCCATACCCCTTGGGACTTCAATTACTCATTTCTATTTCTCATCCTTGGAGGTAGGTAGGTTATCTGATGATTTGTAAAGACTACCTGTCTGCTGGCCCTGTGAGGAAAACAGAAGCAAAGAGCACTGTGGAAGTATTGTGGGATATACGACTCTGAAATCAATGTGGATGGAATATACTGCAGAAGTTTTATTCGAAAAACAGAAATAAAAGCAAACGAACTGTTTGATTACAAAAATAATACAAAGCAAGAAGGAATACTTCTTCCACGTAACAGAATGCAGACATCCAAAAGAATAAGCGAGCAATCAATTTTCCTTAGAATAGGCTAAGGTACTGGGGATAGTGCCCTGCTGACCCCCTGGGCTAGATTAACTCTAGGTAGCTTTTTGCCTGTTTTTATAGTATCAAGAGGACATGTGACCTAGAAAACCACTCCCTTTCTTATATAACTGGGAACAAAAAACTTGTAAACCACATAAATATCATTACAAAACATTTCCAACAATTAAACAGTGAAAATATAAACATATAGAAAGGCTGGCATGTAAAATTAAAAAGTTTAAACTCAACTGGTTCACATACATGGGCTGTTCCTATGGTCTCTGAACTCCTCCCCCTTAGACTCTGTATAAATGTAAGGAGGGTTTGGCCGGGCGGCTTTTAAATGAACAGGGACTAAGTAGGAGTGGACTCCTGGGAACAAAGGGCCTCAGTAGTGATTTCAGGTAAGAAACATAAACTCAACATTTTGACCTGTATCAAGTCAGTTCAGATAGACAATGTCATTTCTATATCTTTTTGCAGAGACAGCAACATACTTTAGCAGTACAGGGTGAACTTTAGGGTTTCTACAGGCTGAAGCTGTGCAAGGTCTTTGTGGAAACCTGTACTACCACAGGTTTTTAAGATTAGCAATCACTATTTCCATTACTTAGGACTATTATGTGGGCTGTTTGTCAGAAGAACCTGCAGTCTACAAGCAGACTGAGTCTCAAGTCAGTATTTATTTCAGCTTCTCCACTGAAGTGCTAGCTTTTCTAAGTTTCAGTCTGCCTGTTAAAACATTCAGCTTCCTAAACGCGAGGTTTAGGCTGTGCTTAACACTGGGTTGTTTAGGGGACATTCAGAAGGCTTCATTTACAGAAATACCAGGCAATTTCAACATTATTTTATTCAGTACAACTTCCCCTCATTGTCACAAGCCTGAAAATGAAATGAAATAACTTTTCAGAATGCCGACTCGCTCCCGCGATGTGCTCATGTTCATGAGGTCAAATGTGCGCACGATTGCATAGGCAAGTGTGTGAATGTTCATGAAGGAGGGAAACAGGATCGAGACTGTTCTTGGAGACAGTAGGGGAAACAAAACGAGGATAGGGACAGCAAGAACACTAGGTAGGTGGCCAGACTACCTAATGGGGAACTAGAAAACTAGAAAAGGACACAGAAAGGAGTAGGGGAAGGCAGAGAAAAGAACATAATGCTGTTGCAACAAACTTAGAAAATGGGGGGTCTCCAGAGGACAGTAATACAGACCCTGCCACATACTCCTCCCCACCTAAGAGGGAACCCTGTTAAGGGTTCTCAATTTGCTAAACCCAAAATGGGTTTCTAGGTACCAGATCTCTCCAAAGAGAGATGGAGCTTCAGCCCACCCACTCTCCGAAGCTCCACCTCGGGGTGCCTTTCAAGATACCAGACTAAATATATCTGATATCTGAACCATATTGATACCATGCATTTTAGTCCTGCACTTATTCATCACCCTGAGGTCTGTTGTTTTTTCTATTGAATCATACTAAGTCCTCCTCCATATCTGGACATACAGTCAGCGTTTTTATTAGCAGATCCTGGTCTATGCTTGATGGTGAATTTATATGGCTGTAATGCCAAATACCATCGCATAATTTGGGGATTTTTGTCTTTCATGGCATGGAGCCAACATAGGGGGTTATGATCTGTCCATACTTCAAATTCTACCCCCCAAAGATAGAATTTTAAGGCGTGTATTGCCCACTTTAAGGCCAAACATTCCTTTTCGATAGTGGAATATTTAACCTCTCTGGCATGTAACTTTCTACTTATATATACTACTGGGTGCTCTTCTCCCTCTACCAGTTGGGACAGCACAGCACCTATCCTGGTATTAGAGGCATCAGTTTGTACCACAAAGGAGAGGGAAAAATCAGGACTCCTAAGAACAGGAAAAGCACATAGATGCCCTTTTATGGTGCAAAATGCCTCCTCACATGCAGGTGTCCATTTCACCTTGGTAGGGTTGTTCTTTTTAGTGAGGTCAGTCAGAGGACTCACTATAGAAGAAAAATTAGGCACAAAATGCCTATAATAGCTGGCGAGGCCTAGGTAAGACCTCACTTGACACTTCGTCAATGGATGAGGGCTTTTGGCCAAAGCATCAATTTTGTCGATGTCTGGCTTTACTTGACCATACCCTATCCTAAAACCTAGATATTTAACTTCTCTCATAGCTATAGCATACTTAGTTGGGTTGCTAGTTACCCCTGCTTGAGATATAGCCTCTAGAACCTGGACTAGATGCTGTATGTGTTCTTCCCAGCTAGGGCTGAATGCTATGACATTATCCAAGTATACTGCACTATAGCCCATATGGGATCTGAGTATCGTATCTATGAATCTTTGAAATGTAGCTGGTGCCCCATGAAGCCCAAAGGGCATAGTTCAAAACTGAAAATGACCTAGTGGGGTACTAAAGGCTGTCTTGTCCTTAGCTAGGGGGTCAAGGGGTATTTGTCAGTACCCTTTTGTGAGGTCAAGGGTACTGATGTATTTCACTTTTCCTAGATGGTCGATGATGTCATCAATTCAAGGCATGGGATATGCATCGAATTTGGAAACAGCATTAAGGTGGCGGAAATCGAGGCATAGTCTTATGCCACCCTCCTTCTTTTCCACCACGACCATTGGAGACCCCCATTCGCTAGTGGAGGGCTCTATTACCTCTAGGTCTTGCATTTTCTTTATCTCTTTAATGACCTCCCCTCGTACTTTTTCCGGCAAATGGTAGGGCTTTTGCCTAATAGGGACTTCTTGTTTCAGGTGTATATGATGTTCCACTCCTATGGCCCTCCCAGGCTGGCAAGAGAACACTTTTTTATATTTCAGTAATAAACTATCTAAAGTGTGTCTCTGTAGAGGGTCCAAGTCTGTATTTATATTTAAGGTCTCATAGCCCACATTCCCTTCTAATCTCTGGTATGCCTGATCTAACTCTGATGTGTCTTGCTCGGGATATATATACATGACAGGGGTTGGTTGTCTCTCATGCCACTTTTTTAATAGGTTGGCATGGTAAATTTGTAACCTCTGTCTTCTGTCCAGGATATCTACTTCATAGTTCACAGGTCCTACCTGTCTCTGAATGGTATAGGGACCCTGCCATTTCATAGTCAATTTGTTTTCTGAGGAGAGTAACAATAGTAGCACTTTGTCCCCTGACTGTAAGTTCTTTTGTCCTACCCTTTTATCATATGTCTGCTTTTGGGAGGCTTGTTTTCCTTGATTATAATGATGTGCAAGGTCACTATATTTCTTCAGTTTTCCTTTTAGTCGGGTCACATGTTACAGGGGAGGCAAACCTTCTGTGCCCTTCCTACCTTCCCATCGTTCCTTGATAATATCAAGGGGTCCCTGAGAGTTTTTCCCATAGAGTAACTCAAATGGGGAAAACCCCATGGAAGACTGGGGCACCTCCCTATAGGCAAACATCAACAGTGGAAGCTGTACATCCCAGGTCTTACCCTCTCCCTGTACAAACTTCATTAGCATTTTCTTCAGGGTTTTATTGAACCTCTCTACCAGTCCATCGGTCTGAGGGTGGTAGGGGGAGGTATATAACGCTCCTATACCCAAAGACTGGTAGAGATGGGTCAATAACTTGGATCAAAAATTACTTCCCCTATCTGTTAGAATTTCTTTAGGCACTCCTACCCTACTGAACACCTTTAATAATTCTTCTGCTATATGGGAGGCTGTAACAATGCGCATGGGAATGGCCTCTGGGTAACGGGTAGCATAATCACAGATGACCAGAATAAAGCACCCCTTACTGCCTCTTGGCAAAGGGCCTACTATATCCATGGCCATGCGTTCAAATGGTGTAGTTATTAATGGAAGGCGTTGTAGGGGAACCTTATCCTTCCTGGTGATGTCAGCTACCTTCTGGCATTCAGGGCAGCTACTACAGTGAGAAGCGACTTGTGCAAGAATCTCTGGCCAGTAATACCTGTACAATAACCTACTAAGGGTCTTGTCTCTACCCAGATGACCTGCCATAGGTGTATCGTGTGCCAGGGCTATCAGTTGCTCCCTATAGTGGGATGGTATCAACAATTTTTCTATTATTGCCCCCGTTTTTGAATGTTTACACTCCCTATATAATAAGGGGTTGATAAGAACATATCTGGGGTACTGTCCTTTATCAGCAGTAGTCACTACCTGTGTAAAGCAAGGTTGCAAAGAAACATCAGTACTTTGTTCTTTCATAAATGTATCATGTCCATTCTGTTTGTCCATAACAGAAGTAATGTCCCTTTTATAGTTCCATGACTTCTTTTCCTGTCTCCTTCTACCTCTGGTTTTCTGGTTCTTTCCAGGAGTGGAGAAAATATCCTCTGCAAAAGGGAACATTTGTGGAATAGTGGGTGTGAGTTGGCTTTGAGCTTGAGTAGTAACAGCAGCCAATCCCCCATCGTTAGGTAGGAGTGAGTCAAAATCAGGGTAGTCATGTCCAATTACCATAGGCACTGGGAGATTAGGGACCAACCCCACTGGTATACGTATCTGCCATCCATGCACCTCCAGAACAGCGTCTTGTATTGGATAAGTGTGTATGTCTCCATGAATGCAAGTGACACTGGTTGTATTCACAGTTCTGTCCTGGGGCATTAAAGATGCTTGCACTAGTGTTTGCTTACTACTGGAATCTAGGAGGGCATGCGACTCTTTACCATCTATGTGGACAGGTATCATATAATGTCCCCAGTTGGCTAGGGTTAGGTGGGAATATTCTTTCTTTTTACGAGGACAGAATCTTGCAATGTGTCCTTTTTCTTGGCAAGTATGGCAGATAATGTCCATGTTCTGGCCCCCCCAGCTTTATTAGTCCCACAGTGTTGGTGTTCACCACATCCCTAGGTTTTACAGAAGTCACAGGAATAGTAGGTGTAGAAGATCTTACAGTGGGTGGGGGTCCTCGAGTCCCAGGATGGATTCTTGGTTGAGAGCTCCTAGCTGATATGTAGTCCTCAGCTAGACTAATTGGCTTCTTCGATGTTTCAGGACGATGTTCCCTCACCCATATCTGAGTGTCCTGTGGCAATATTTTAATGAATTGCTCCATGATAATAGCCTCCATTACCTGCTCGATGGTCTTCATTAGGGTTGCAACCATTTGTAGCACAAGTCTTGTAAGCGGTATATGCCTCTTGTGGTGAGCTCGCTGTGATTTAAGGTCCGAAACCTTTGCCGATAGGTTTCTGTACTTATATTGTATCGCTTCAGTATGGCCTGTTTCAAGTAGTCATAATCGTTCACATGTGCTCTGTCCACGTAGCAATAGGCAAGTTGGGCTCTACCTGATAAGTACGGAGCCAACCGGATGACCCATTGTTCTCTAGGCCACTTGCAGGCTTCAGCAACCCTCTCAAACGTCATCATATATGCTTCGATATCATCAGTTTCTGTTAACTTGGATTATTTAATATCCTTGGGTCCCTCTACTTCTCTAGGGACTGGAGGCCTGGCCACACCAATAGCTTGAATGGCCCTCAAGGTGTCAGTCCAACACGCTTCATTCTGTGCTCGATCCTCTTCTCGCCGCCGTTCCAAGTCTATCTGTTGGGTGCATAACCACCTTAAAAGGTCCTGGATTTCCTCAGGAGGTTTCTCTTCAGGTGGGTACTCCTCTGCCTCTGCCACAGTAGCACCTTCCTCCTTGTCTTTCTCCTCTCTCTCGGTCTCTCTCCTCCAAACATCCAGTAACCCAGGCCACAGCGGTTCCTGTGTTATCTCTGTCAGAGAGTTACACTCTCTGGTAGACCGGCAGCTGGGGTACTGGCAGTAGCTTTTTCCATCTGTCAGTGTCGTGAACACCAGATCCAGTATTCAGAATTCCAAGACCACTTGGCTCAGCCTTGGAATATCCCACTTCTGACACCAGTGTGGAAGTATTGTAGGATATACGACTCTGACACCAATGTGGATGGAATGTACTGCAGCAGTTTTATTCGAAAAACAGAAATAAAAGCAAACAAACTGTTCGATTACAAAAATAAAATAAAACAAGGAGGAATACTTCTTCCATGTAACAGAATGCAGACATCCAAAAGAATAAGCGAGCAATCAACTTTCCTTAGAATAGGCTAAGGTACTGGGGATAGTGCCCTGCTGACCCCCTGGGTCAGACTAACTCTAGGTAGCTTTTTGCCTGTTTTTATAGTATCAAGAGGACATGTGACCTAGAAAACCACTCCCCTTCTTATATAACTGGGAACAAAAAACTTGTAAACCACATAAATATCATTACAAAACATTTCCAACAATTAAACAGCGAAAATATAAACATATAGAAAGGCTGGAATGTAAAAATAAAAAGTTTAAACTCAACTGGTTCACATACATGGGCTGTTCCTATGCTCTCTGAACTCCTCCCCCTTAGACTCTGTATAAATGTAAGGAGGGTTTGGCCGGCCGGACGGCTTTTAAAAGGAGGCAGGCTTTTAAAAGGAGGCAGTATAGCGCAGTGGTCTAAGGCTCTGAGCTGCAAATTTGGTGACATCCAGCAGACCAGACCTGGGTTTGAATCCCACAGCTTCCACTTGCATACTGTGTGACCCTGAGCAAGTCACTTAACCTCCTTGTGCTCCCAGGTCGCTCCTGTAAAAAAGCTTTCAGCTTAGTGTGCTATACCTGTTTAAACAACTAAAAATAAATAAATGAACAGGGACTAAGTAGGAGTGGAGTCCTGGGAACAAAGGGCCTCAGTAGTGATTTCAGGTAAGAAACATAAACTCAACATTTTAACCTGTATCAAGTCAGTTCAGATAGACAATGTCATTTCTATATCTTTTTGCAGCGACAGCAACATACTTTAGCAATACAGGGTGAACTTTAGGGTTTCTACAGGTTGAAGCTGTGCAATGTCTATGTGGAAACCTGTACTACCACAGGTTTTTAAGATTAGCAATCACTATTTCCATTACTTAAGACTATTATGTGGGCTGTTTGCAAGAGCTTGCAGTCTACAAGCAGACTGAGTCTCAAGTCAGTATTTATTTCAGCTTTCTCCACTGAAGTGCTAGCTTTTCTAAGTTTCAGTCTGACTGTTAAAACATTCAGCTTCCTAAACGCGAGGTTTAGGCTGTGCTTAACACTGGGTTGTTTAGGGGACATTCAGAAGGCTTCATTTACAGAAATAACAGGCAATTTCAACACTATTTTATTCAGTACAACTTCCCCTCATTGTCACAAGCCTAAAAATGAAACAAAATAACTTTTCAGAATGCCAACTCGCTCCAGCTATGTGCGCATGTTCGTGAGGTCAAATGTGCACATGATTGCGTAGGCGAGTGTGCGAACGTTCATGAAGGAGGGAAACAGGATTGGGACTGTTCTTGGAGACAGTAGGGGAAACAAAACGAGGATAGGGACAGCAAGAACACTAGGTAGGTGGCCAGACTACCTAATGGGGAACCAGAAAACTAGAAAAGGACACAGATAGGAGTAGGGGAAGGCAGAGAAAAGAACATAATGCTGTTGCAACAGACTTAGAAAATGGGGGGGGGTCTCCAGAGGACAGTAATACAGACCCTGCCACAAACACCATGAGGTAAATGTTGATGAATAGAACCCCCCCCCCACACACACACACACACACCTGTAACCCTCAACAACACCACTGGTACCAGTATTTTTATTCTATTTTTATTTTATTCTTTGGTAACCAGGTGTAGTGTAATATTTTACTGAAGTGTAATTTTTACCTGAGTAACCTTTCACTATGTAACCAAATGTCTTGTAGTGACCTTATAATTTCACAACACTTTATACTTCACAACATGTAACATCAAATGTCCCATAATGAACTTTATCAGGATGGTGTGTCCTTATTAGGATGATGTTTACCTATTAAAGGGAGGTGTGCAACAGAGAAGGTTGCAGAATATTGTGCAAGAAAGGTAGTAAACACCTTTGATGTTGTATAAGAAATGAAGTCATACATATGCTTTGACACAAATTCACCACACCCTAAGATTAATATGTTACTTTGTTATATGATTGGCTTATAATGGGGTGTTGGTATTATTCAAGATAAGAAATCATTATATAAGCACTGTATGCAAATTGAATGAGCTAGCACCAAAGCAACAAGAGAAGACTATACATGTATAAGAAATTGATGAACTTGCAAGAAATAAAGAAGAGAAACATTCACTCTGTGTGGCTTGAATTATTTGAGGATAGAAAACACAACGCTTTACCTTACAGCTGGTACCATGACTCAGATATCTGAAGACAGTCTATATGGTTGATGACATCAAACGAACCGAGAAGGAAACCACTGCGAGGAACACCTTACTGAACCTGATCTGATCAATCAAGTGCAGAAGGGAGTCGATAGAGGGACTCAAGGAAACAGACTGGTATGAAGTCCGACGTGATTTGCCAGCTAGATAACTGACGTAAGTATGGATACCATATTATGTAAATTTTTAGAGACGCACCTTAAAGAAGGTCTGTATCGCTCTCCTGAAGAACAGGAAGATGCGTACTTATGTTTATCCACTCAATGCCTAGAAAGGAATGAGAAAGTAAAGGCAGATAGTAGCAAATTAGCCAATATTTGTCAGATGTATGTACAGTATTATCATGAGATAACAACTAGAACCTGTCTATTAAAGAAGCAGTTACTTGGCAGTGAAGAAAAGTATTTTCTAGGTGTAGTTAAGTACGTCACTGAAGCTAAAGATGGTGAACATAAGTTAAATATCTCTCAGGGAGAGGTATGTGGGCTAAAGATCAAGATTAACCAATTGGAAGAAAATGTTAAATTTATTAACAAAGTCAAGCCCAGATTGATGAGCTATCTCAGCAGTTACAACAAGCCATAGAGAGATTAGATCATGCTAACCGACAGCATGCTCAGGATCTGGCATATAAAGAACAAGATTTGTACACTATGCAAACAGTGCAAACAGAAGCACAGTTGCAATGCCATATCTCTTTAGAATTATGTCATCAAGTACAAAAGGACAAATTGACACCTATCTATAGAACTGATGGATATGCACCCCCTCATCCAGGGTGTGCTATAACAGACTCTTTGGGGTCTAGTACTTCAGAAAGTGACGAAGAGCCCCCTAGAAGGTGAAAGACAACAATGGCTCCTTTTATGACTAAAGTAAAAGGAGAAGGAGCTAAAGTAAAGCAAGCTAGAAAGAAGCGCTTAAAGAAATTACAGTGGAAAAAGAAAGAGACTATGGAACAACAGGATAGGAAGTTACATCAAACCATTAAAGAAATAGAGGAAAAACTTAAGGAAGAAGAAAACAACTTTAAGTGAGAGAGACAAAGAATATTGGGAAAACCAAGCTAGGATGAAACAAGATCAGCTAGCCCTAAGTAAAAAAGCTTATGAGGAAGATGAAGAAGCTAGAAGACAAATAAAAGAGTTTGAAGAAGCCATGGAAAATGTGAAAGCACACACAGAATTGTCACAACATGACATTTCCATTCAGGAATCCATGCAGTTAGTGGATCAGTTAGGAAAACGGGAGCCAGGACAAAATCCTGTACCCTATTGTAGCAAACTGAGAACTTTAGTTGCGAATTTTAATTTGGCTAATAAAGATGCCTGTAAAATAGTAACTTTGTCCCTTCTGGCAGTACTGTTACAAAGCTTGCCTGCAAAAATGACAGGAACATGGCTAAACCAGAAATTGATGATAGCTAGGCAACCATTAATGAGATCAAACCCGCACTGCAGTCAATGCACAGTGTATCTCATACGGACTGGAGTAAGATCTATGAGATCACTATCACCTGACTTTTATCATGATCTACAGTTCTTCCTTTTTTGTTAATATATATTCCCAAAAAAGTAACTTGTGACTGTCCAATTTGTGCTTTGCTAGGGTTCATTTTTAACCTTTCTTTACCTAAGACCGTTAGCAACTCATTCAATAAACTAACATGCTCTTGGTATGTATCAGTCTGCAATAAAATGTCATCAACATATGTATTTTTGCTTCTCATACTGAAAAACCCAATAATATTTCTGCTAAACATTGATGAAATAACATGAGCGATGAGTGAAAACCTTGTGGCAAACACTGGAATGTGTTTTGCTTATCCTGAAAGATAAAAGCAAACTTATACTGACTAACTGGATGTACAGGGATTGACTAAAATCCATTTGACACATCTAGTACAGTATAAATAGTGTCATTGGGAGACAACCGAGATAGTTGTCCAGATAGTCCAGAAGTCTAGATACTACTGGAGTGACTAAAGGTGTTACTTTATTTAAAACTCTATAGTCAATCTCCAAGTACTGTTCAGTTTGTGAACCAGCCAAAGAGGGGAACATGTAAAATGTTGACACAAAAATATTGGTGGCCAAAAATGGGAAAAGAGTCAAACAATGCCTAGAGGCTTATCTCATCTGTGCATAGATGAATCCTCCAGTGCCTGGTAAGAGGGTTCCATTAGGGCATATACCCCTGGTGGACGGTCCTTGGTCCAGCTTACAAACTGATTATGTGGGGCCCTTGCCTACTGCATCAGGGGGGTTCCGATATTTATTTGTCATTGTTGATATATTTTCCAAATGTTCCTGTCATTTTTGCAGGCAAGCTTTGTAACAGTACTGCCAGAAGGGACAAAGTTACTATTTTACAGGCATCTGTATTATCCTTCAGATCCAGATTTATCAACACCTGTGTTAGACCACATCAAAACTGATGTCTTTTTACAACAAATACGGAAGCAGTTAGCTCTGTATTTACCCCAAGCTGCCAGAAACATGGCACAGACTCATTGGAAAAACAAATAGAGGCATGATGAAAACGTGATACCACCCATCACATGGGGTCATCATGTCATGGTGAACAAGCATTTGTCAATGCCAAGTGTTTGCTTGCTGGCATTGGCATTGGTAGTGTAGAAGTTAGAGAGCTGTATAATAGGAATGGCAGTGAAGTACTGAAGTGAAGCCAACCCCATCACCACCCTGCAGAGAGTGACAGGCATTGAGGTGTGCCTTTGGGTAGTCAGGCATAACGGCCACGCCATTTCACCACACCCCACCCTGCAGACACTGACAAGTGTCACGGTGTTCCTTGGGGTCTTTGGCCCATATGCGCACCCCATTCCATCAGGAAATATGGTGAGATGGGTGCAGTATAGGAGAATGGGGTGAACTTTGGGGCTGAAGAATCAAAGGCATACCTCAATGCCTCTCACTGGCTGAAGAGTGTGGAATGGTATGAGCATTACAGGCAAGAATCCCAAGTCACACCCCTGATGCCTGTCATTCTCTACAGGGTGGGGCGTTGTGGTTGGAAACCCTAATACCTCAGGCATTCGTTGGTATTTTCACTCCAAATTTTCAACATGGTTTTTTTGTGACCCCCACCTCATGAACAGTGGCAATATCAGTTACAGTCGGTGCCGCTTATGCACAGCGATCACGGGCATTTAGCACCACAGGTGCAAAAACACATTCTGAACAGGATGTGAAAATGACAGCTGTACTGTTCATGGGGAGGTGTAAAATGGCAATGTTGCAAATCTGCAGTAAAAATATTAAAAAACTGGTAAAGTCACAAGCGCATATAGAAACTGTGCAACTCACACCTGTAATGTAATTAGTTTTGGGATTTTTACAGCAGATTGTCAACACAGGCATTTTGGGACCTCCGATCATGAACAGTGTCACTGTGATTTTCTTTATCTGTCCTGAACAATGATTTCCCACAGTGACCACGCATCTCTGCGCTGAAAGTGTGAAAACACATTTCGGCCATGTTGTGAAAAATGACAGCTGTACTGTTCATAAGGAAGTGTGTAAAAATGCCACTGCTGAAAATCTGGACTGAAAATATTACAAAGTCATGAACTTAGAAGGGTGCATTGAAACTGCACAATGCTCACTCGTAACACAGTCATTTTATGAACTTTTGTCACCAAATTTTCAACATAGCCATTTTAAGACCTCTGCTCATGAACAGTGTCACTGTGATTTTCTTAATGTGTCCCATACATTGATTTCGCACACCAACTGTGCCATTGTGCGCTACATGGGCAGAAACACGTTTTGGGAAAGATGTAAAAAATGACAGCTATACTGCTCATAAGAAGGTGTGGTAAAATGGCAATGTTGAAAATCTGGAGTGAAAATATTGAAAATTCGTGAACTTACAAGCGTGTGTAGAAACTTCAACACGCGCAGCACAAGTAAAACAGTCATTTTTAAGAATTTTTCCACCAAATTTTCAACATAGGCTTTTTGAGAGCCCACCATATGAACAGTGGCAGTGTCATTTCATTACTTGGTCCGGAAAGGTGATTTCACACAGTGACTGTGAAATCACCCTTTGGGCCCATTTAACACAATGACAGTGACAGCATTCATGAGAAGGGGTCCCAAAAACCCCATGTTGAAAATTTGGTGCAAAAATTCCAAAAAATGCCTGAGATATGCAGCAAAGTTGAAAAAACCCTATCTATCCCATTATACAGCTTACCAGCATTTCCTCAGTTTGCAGTCAGCTTTGAAGAGTGCAGACGTGTTCCCGGTCGACCGAAGATCGTCGTGCTGGAGTCTGGAGGTAAGTATGGGGTGAGGGGAGTGTGGGGAGGCAGGGTGCACAGTGGGTGGGCGCAGGTGGGGGCAGAGACAGCGAGGGAACGTTTTTCTGTTTCAGGGTTTGTTTGTTTTTAAAATAAAGGACGAGACGACGCGGGACATTTGCCATGCTGGGGTGGGCTCCCAGCCTGGCACAAGGATGGCTGTTTGGAGGGGACGTGGAGTCAACGGGGGATTGGGCACCCTGTTGGCACAGCATCTGTTGCCACGCTGGGGTGGGCTCCCAAGGAACCTGTACTCTTTGGGGGGACAGTGGAGCCAATGGGGATTGGCCACCCCATCGGCTATACATGTGTAGCCATGCTGGGGTGGGCACCCAGCGTGGCATGTAGAACTCTGTTTGGGGGGGCACAGCCGATGGGGGATTGGGCACCCCCATTGGCTATACAGTTGGGGGGCGAGTACGCAGTATGCATGCGTGTGAGTGTGTGTGTGTACGGGGAGCGCACATGAGCAGGCAATATCTTATCACTGCTCACTGAAGTGAAGCTCTCCCTTTCAACTGTACGCCACTGCATTTTGGACTGCTGTCATAGAGAGCTCCAGCAGGCACTGGAGAACAGCGGCCACGCCTGCAAACACACTGACTGAATTGGAAGAGGGCTGCCTCACCTCTGAAAACTCGGATGATGGCACTATGTTTCTTGCATATGCGTGCAAGCAAACATAAAAATGTTGGTCAAAAAGGACCATGGGATGCTAATTGGGTGGGGCCCTATACCATCATTGATGTTTTGGGGCCATGGGTTATTCAGGTCTTTCGAATCCAACAAGGGTCTACAGAGACTAAATGGGCCCATGTGGACCAGTGTAAACTGCATCAGCCTTTAAATGATGACAACTGATACTGCTCTATTTCTCCCAATAGGTGAAGTACGATGAAGTATCTTGTACTTATACTGTGTAGTAACTTATTGATCCTGGCAACTTCTGACAGACGCAAAGGATGCCCAGGGCATATATGGAACAGTTTAAACAACCAAAACTATGCCAATCGTACCATGTAGGATCTCCCAGTAATATTGGGAGAACGACATGAACACACCAGATATATTCTTGTTAAATGGTACTTTATTTGTTATGGACAATATCAAGATGCGACATGGGGATGCTCGCCAGAAGCCTGGCCTGGCACGGCGAAGTGTGTAGTGAACACAACAGCCCAGAAAGGGATCTATATCCATTCCATAGTGGGGGATATGACATATCTAACAAAAGAAGAACAAGACTTGTTACTAACAAAATCAAAGGACATATTACAATATCCAGTGAATACAATTCCGTTAAACTATTCTTATAGTTCAAGATGAAATATGTGGCATTTTCTATATAATACAACTGAAATATATACTGTGGGACTAAAGCAATTCTTTACAGTATTACCATTAACAAATAAATGTTCATTGTAAACATATTTGCGTGTTTTTCAAAAAGCACGCTGGCCGGGAATGGCCTGTAATGTTAACTTAACAGCATGGGATAACTTTGTGGCATAGAATATAATGTATCAAAAACAAGGTACAGCAGGGCAAAAATTCTTGCCCCCAGCAGATGGTATTATCTTGACACAAAATGTATATCCTCTATATTATCCATTCAAATTGGAGTATGATAATGTTTTGCTACATTTACCTTTTCCACAATTACCACTTCGATGTAGAGATCGGGCTTCAGTATTATTGAGGCAACAGTATTATAATAACACTTTGAATCAATACCATGATAGACACAGAACGTGGTCATTTCAAATTCCTACGGAAGCATCGCCAGGCTTATCTCATTGTAAAAGAGACATGTGGGGCTGGTTAGACTCAGGATTGGGAATTGCTAATGGTATTGAGTCTATGGTTTTAAAGGGTTATATTCGCTCTTCGGAAACAACTTTGAAAAATCTGGCTAATACTGGACCACTATCAACTACTGTGAGATTAACAGCTGATGATGAAGAAATTGATTGGTTTGCATTTAGAGAAACCTTACAGAATTTTAAAATTATTGCTTGAAATAGCAACCCGTTTTTATAACTCACTTTCTAATATGTCCAGAGAAAGCTATATAGAACTGGCTTGCTCTCAATTAGCTGCTGAAGCACTTGCTTATTTAGTTAATGAATGAAATAGAATGGAAACAAATAGGTTACCTCTGGGAATAGGTGAGACCAATGTGACTAGATTATTAGATCATCCCGCTGTATTTTTACCACCCTTAGCTATAATAAAAGTATGGAACTCACCAAATCAATGGGCACAAGTGCTGTGACATGTGATTCCCATTTTAGTGATAATACCTGTATGTTTTGAACCACTGAAAATATTGTGGCAAATCAGTAATTTGGGAGTATTAAGACATGACCGGATCATGAGACTCCCAAATACCAGATAACACTATTATCACAGTGCACAATGAATGTGTTGTCTTACCTAAGCAACAGTGTGTACCAGAACATGAAACCTTAATATGTGGGGAAGAGACATCAACCGCCCCATGGTTTCCTGATCAGTGTAAATTTACCCTAACATCTGCAAATGAATACCTCCAAGCTATGAGATGGAACCAATCATGGTGTGGAATCGCAGGTCAACCTTGGAATGTATGGGGGGTATAGTGACAAAACCTTGTGGGTTGCAAACTGGACCCTTCAGGAATGTCCTGCCTATAGCTGAACAAATGTTACCCATATCAATGGTTCCAGTCTGGCCTTATATTTACTCACTGATTTGGCAACTCCACCTCATTTCGAATTACCCAACATTGATAAATGACACTTGGTGCCTTGTTGTATCATCAACAAACAAAAGAACTTATTTTCTCACAGAAGACCTCTGCTAAAGAGGTAAAAAGGCAGTCATCGTATATCACCATTATATCCTGGTGGGATTGGGGCTCAGCTGTTTTGGGTACAAGTCCAACCCTGATAGTGGTAGTATGTGGTGCTCCGCAGCATCCTCCTCCTCCCCCCATCCTCCCTGGAACTGTTGCCCTCCTCAGCCTGGACAGCTATTCCATGGTTAATGGCCATGTTGTACAGCATAAAGCAGGCCAGGAATATGCCACATATTCTCTGAGCTATATTATAGGGCACCACCTGACCTATCCAGGCACCTGAAGCACATCTTCAGCATGCCGAAGACACGCTCGATGATGGTGCATCTAATGATGTGTGCCTCGTTGTAATGCTTCTCTGTCTCTGTCCAAGGATGGCAGTAGGGGGTGAGGAGCCAGGGTTGAAGGGGATACGCTGCATCACCTGTGAGGGGGCAAAGTAATCTGTTAGTACCCTGCATACATATGTATTATATACCACAGCCCTCCCCATCATAGCACACTGGTGCTGCTACTGTCTGTCCACTTCTGTCCCTGTGGCCCACCTCCCAGTGCAACTCCCTTCCCCATGGTGGGATGATGCATTCGTGCACTCACCAGCGACTGCTTGCCCTGGCTGCCCTCATCTGCCCTGTACCTGACCATGCCCGTATCTATGGCTGACCCCTCCTATCCAGTCCAGCACTGATTACCCTCCATTGTTCAGCGGTCACCTGTTCCTGGGTGTGTGTGGAGCATTTCACCCTGCCACACCTGCCTGCTGTTCTACATCACCTCACCTCACCTCCCATGCTGCACTGTGCTGCTGCACTGACCCCCTTGATGCATGCTCCGTCCCGTCGGTGTGCCCATCTCCACTGTCCCACCCAGGCATATCCCCTTGTGCAGGCCCTGTTGTGGCCCCCACACACCTGCACTACCTCCCAACATTTGTTGCACCATGGTGTGCTGTTTGTGGGCATGTATGCATGCCCCACTCACCCACTAGGTAGCTGCTGGGAATATCCCCAATCTCAAACCAGAGACACAGGGCAGATTGGTGCCATATGAAGGCATCGTGTGTACTCCCAAGATGTGTGGTGCAGACTTTGCTGATGCACCTAGCGGCATTGCTCACCATCTGGCAGTTTATGGAGTAGAACCCCTTGTGGTTCATATATGGCATGGCCTCATCGCCAGGTGGTGCACAGCTTGCCACATGGGTGCAGTCAATGGCACCTATGATGCCTGGCATGTGTGCCACCCTGTGAAACTGCTGTATAGCTTCTGTCCACTCTGCCTGTTTGCTTGGGAATTGAATGAACTCCGAAGCATGTGGGAGCAGTGTGGTGAGGAACTGCGTGAGGAGACTGGACATGGATGGCTGGGATATGCCAGTGGTGTCTCCAGCTGGTCTGTGGAAGGTTCCCATGGTGAGCAGGCACATTGCTGTTGTCACCTTTGTCTCTACAGACATGGCATGACCCCTTCAGGTGGGTGGCTGCATTTCATCATGGCACAGGTCACAGAGCTGCCTCAGAATTGCCCTGTTCAGGCGGTATCAGCCGACTGTTTCTATATCTGTCAACTGTTCGAATGTTAGTCTTGCATGATACCACTGTGGGGCAGGCTGCCTACGGTTCCTTCTGCCACTACGTTGGTGGTTTTCCCATCTCCTCATCCCCTTTATCATGCCCACCATCAGGAATGGTGAACCATCCATGTTTGGGTCCTCTGTTGTGCTGCTGCTGGTGTTCTACCTGGTGCTACTGCTGCTGCTGCTATCCTGCAGTCTGTCTGCTGGGGGCTTGCACTTAAGTCTACTTGTTTAATACTTATCTCCTTAGTGCGTATATAGGTGGATGCGCTGTGTATGCACTGTGTTTGCGCATTCATTTTGCTTTGTGAATGGGGATGCACCATGTATGCAGCTACATGCCCCCTCCAGATGCGACGCATATCATTATTTTCGGGGTCCAGAGCATCCTGTATGGTGCAGTGCATCTGGGATGTGCTGCAGCATCTCTGCCCTATTTGAATAGCGGCAGTGCGCATCTCCGAGATGCACCGACACATCCCTTTTGTGAATCCTGCCCATAGTGTTCCCACCATATTTGCTGTTAAATTTTTAAAACGCCATCATGTTTGTTTTATTTTTTTTACTCACTTGAGATATTTGCTGGGACCAGGTCATTCTGCTATTAAATGTGAGCCTCAAATACATGTACTCTAAAACAAGTTCTAATTTATCTCTTTCAATCCAAAATTCTGGATTTTTTTTTTGTATCTAGATCTCATCTTGCTTGCCATCATTGCTTTACTTTAGCAGTATTTATTTTGAGATCTAAGTTTTTAGCATTGTCTTCCAAGATTTTTAACTGAGATTGAAGTCCCTGTGACGTTAAGGAATTTAAAAGAATGTCATCAGCATAGGCCAATACAGGGCATCTACACGTGCCTGTTTTAAGACTAGTGTTAGTATCAATCTTGTCCTTTAGATCCCCTTTCTTATTAAATTGAACTCAACACCAGCTATCAGAGTACAGGGCATTATTAATGTAGATCAAAGAATTATCTAAACCAATTTCTAAAAGTTTTTTTTCCCCCCAGGATTTTCCTATTAAGTGAATAAAAAGCCTTCCTAAAATCTAGAAGGGCAAGATAAACAGTTTGGGACCTTACTAACACATATTTTCCAAAATATGATGAAGAATAAAATATTGGTTAATAGTAGATCCTTCTTTCCTAAATTCAGCTTGTAAATCAAATAGTAACGTATACTGCTCCGAAAAATAATGGACACTTTCATAAAATCCTAGTGAAGATCTCAGAGGCCGTATCAAGCAGGCTTACAGGCCTATATATTTCTGGATTATTAAGTTGTCCCTTTCTAACCCTTACAGAGCCGCAGACAGATATATATCTGTCCAGAACTCCAATATGTTCTAATTATGTTGACAGTCTAAGGGTTAACAATGGGAAAAAATCACTGCAGCCTTCCAAGAGTCGGGGAAGGAGTTAGTCCTAATTAAAGTACTTATCACCTTAGCTAAAACAGGTGTCCAGAATTTTGGATCAGTTTTAAAAAGATCAACAGGAACCCATCTAGTCCAGGGGCTTTGTTCCATATTGCCACAGACAATGTCATTTCAACTTTTTCCTCAGATACTGTGCCATTATTAACTGTTCCTGCCTTGGGGCCCAATCACCCAAAGTCAGTTTTTTGTTTAAAAAAAAAAAAAGACTGGAACTAAGAGTGCAAAACTTTGAAGTGAATATATGAATCTAGATTGTCCTGCCATTCTCCAAAATGTTTTATTATTGTTATCATGGGCAGCCTCTAACATCTTCTGCCACAGAACAGCAACATAAGAATTCTTCTTGAAAAGTAGGACGTTTTGAAATTCCTTTCTGGCTATATTTAGTAGTTGAACATCATCCTCGGTATGTTTCAATTTTGTTTTTTCTAATTCTAGCTGCAGACAGCCTCTTGGCTGTCTTGTAATCTCTATCAAACCACCCATGGGATGAATCTGAGCCTTTATTTCATTTGTAACAACATTTTTTACACCTCTCAAGTTGGCTGTTATACTCTATTATTGCTGTATTTATGCCAGATAAAAGGATCTTTTCTCTCATCTTTGGAGCATGTCCTCACTTCAACTATCTGTGTGGCCTGGCTCATCCAGCTTCTCGTAGTCATTCTCTCCAGAAGGAGTGTGGGGGGAGGACACAGCAGAGAAACTGCACAGTCTTCTGTACTGACTAGACTCAAAACTCAAAGGTGGTTCGGAGGCCTGTCCCTGTCCACCAGAGGGGGCTCTTGTGGTTGGCACAGGCAGCCCCTGATCATCTTCTTAAAACAACTCCTGGAACTTCTGGTTATGGCACAGATGCGGGCGAAATGCTCCATTCTCGAAGCGCATCCTACAGCTAATTAAACCACATTAAATACCAACAGTCAAACTGCACAAAAGTAGAAATAGGCACCAGAACACTCACTGAATACAAGCAGAGGAATTTCTGAGTCCGACTGGGTCCTCAGAGGAGAATCCATCCAAAAAAAAAGCTTTGAGCAGGCTCTCCTGGTATAACATACAGTCAGGCCATCATGGCACCGCCAGCAATTCTGAGAACTCCCACTGAACAACTTACCCTGCTTCTGAATGAAATGGCAGCCCTGCAATCATCTGTCACAGAAGCAATCACGTATTTTAAAAAACTCAATAAAGAAGTTGAAGGCACAAGCCGATATGCATCAGACACGGAAGCAAGGCTATCCAATCTGGGGGACTCCCTTGAGCATGCAAAAGAACAGCAAGTAATGGACACTAGGCATATTAATTGGCTTCAGGAAAAACTGGAATGCCCAGAAAACCACTCAAGAAGGAACACTCTAGTGTAGTATTTATAAACGACTGCACTCACCCTCCACAAAAGGGACACGCAAGACGATTTCTTTGGGAAAAATCCTTTTTATTGCCAGCTTACTCACCACAATGCCGTGAGTACACACAAACAGAGGCTGAGTGGTGGTGTACCACCATCTCCTTACATTTTGCCTTCACTGATAGGGGGTTTCGCCAGAACACTATTGCTTGTTGGCCTCCCGGAAGGGGCGAAAGGAAAGGACTCAATAAGCTTTGCCCAAAAATGTCTGGTAGAGATGTCCAGTGCCCTCCCACTGCAGCAGCTAGTTATCTGCAGAAGTGATTTCACAGTGGGGAACACGGCAACAGGTCAGGCCCGCTCAGACAGGCCAAGGGTGCTATTCATAAGGTTCCTTTACTTTCAGGATAAAATTCATGTACAGGAAGAGGCTAGGAAAATCCCATCATTGCTGTATAACAACAAGCAACTGAGACTCTTTAGTAATATCAGCCAAGAGATCAGAGCAAAACCGTAGGTTTTCACAGATGTCAAGGCGGGTCTGCACAAAGCAGACCTGTGATTTCACATGATGTATCCAGCCATGTCCATCAGTGACAGTGGCTCAGCAGGTAGCACACTCACTTCTAAGGATGGGAGATCAGAAGGCTGTGGGTTCTATCCCCACACCAGGCCCTTGGGTTGAATCCCAATTCTGACACTGTAGTGCAGCATGAGAGGGGTGCTGCATTCCTGAGGAGCCATCTTTTGGATGAGATGTTAAACAGAGGTCCCATCTGCCTGTTCTGGTGGTAGTTCAGGTGGATGCTAAAGATCCCATGGCACTTCTCGAAAAGTGTAGGGGTACATTTTATTAAACACAACATCGTAACACATACAAATGAAAAGAAAACCACAAAAAAACCAGAAAAGAAGACAAAGGAACAGGGATAACCAATGCAGTTAGAGCTGTAACATTGTCTTGTTAACAAAAATAATCAAATTCTCAACATAAGAGGTCTCTAAGAGAAAGTAAATTATACCTAAATAATATCCTCATTTCTCTGATTTAATCATTTCTGTGTATTACCCCTAATTCCTTAAGTTACTGAATGTACTTCAGTGATCCAGGGCAATTTTTTCCAAAATTCCGCGATTTCATTTCCAGACAAATGAGCACATTCAACCTCATATACCTTTCAGACATCTTTCAAGATTTTTCTACTTAGTTCAGGGTGAGTACACTCTTTTTGCTGTAAAGTAAAGGCGCACCTAGCCAGCCAAATATTCCATTTAATTATAGTGAACAGCAGATGGAGAGTACTCACATTCCATTTCTTCCAACTAGTAGCAGCAAAGCCATACATTATGTTTACATAATTTACTTTCTCTAGAAATGGTTCTTTCCATATCTTTGCGATATAAGTCCAAAAATCTTTAACAAAGGAACAATCATAAAAAAGGTGCCCCACGGTCTCAATTGTATTAATACAGCCTAATCTGCTACATAACCTACCTTGCTTCTGTTTGTGTTCATGATTCTCTTTTACGTTTATTTTCCCGTGGCAGGAAAACAAGTGGGAATCCCACATGTGGACAAGAATCCTGGGATTATTTAGCAGGGTTTGCAAAGAGTTTTGGAACTGATCTGGGCACCCTGCAAAGGGGGTTTGTGTTCCCACACAATGTGAAAACTAAATTTCTATAAAGAACTTTATGTGTAGTGGCAGACACGAGTTGTTGGGCTGTCACCTTCCACTGTTTCAGCCTACAGAATGTTTCCCTGAGGTACTGCAAAAGCACTGTTCCTTTCAGGGTTTTCTTTTTTTTTTTAGCCGCCTACCCGAGCTCTCCTTCAGTCTTTCCTTCAGGTCTCCAAGGTACACCCTGCGCTCCGCCACCCTACTGCAGCCTTTCAACCCTATATCAACAGCTCCCCCAGGTAACCCGCCGCTTCCCTTAGCCGGATCTAACTCCAGGGAGAAGGCATCGGTGGGGAGCAGGCTAACGTGCTCATTCATTGGCCTGGGTGCTGCTGGGGAAGGTACAGGCAGGCTGTTTTTTCCGGGGGCCTAAGAGTCAGCGGAGGACTGGAGGCCATCATCTGGCCGAAAGGGAGCGATTTTTTTTTCTCTTTTTCCGTGGTGCATGGCGTCTGGACATCTAGGTGAAAGCTGACATCTTCCACGCACCTCCCACCTACAAACTCGACATGCTGCCCTACTCCTGGCCTCCACCATTGGTCACCCAACACCGGATTGTGGCTCCCCTTCCCTTTCCAGAGACAACAAGCAGTCATGGAATGCTCAAGTTGTCTCCCCCGGTCATCCCTCCAGCGACCTGAGCTCGTTCCCGAACCCAGGTCGCTGGCGTCGCAAGCGGAAATCCAACAACTGCACCAGCGGGCCGGCCTTTCAGGGTTTTCAATGCATTTTGCTCCCATTGTTGGAACCAGACCTTGCAATTCTCATATAGCCACGGCTCCCAGCTCTTCCCCTTATTCACAAACAATGGTTTTATTTTTATTTATTTTATTTATTTATACAAGTCGGATTTACAACCTTTGAGTCAGGGACTCATTTACAAAGGCACCTCATCAAAGGAAGGGCGGACAAAGTACATTGTGCAGAAATACAACAGTGGACAACATTACAGGCGCAGAGAACATTGAACATAAAATACATTTACTGTAGTTACAGATATTTTTATATCACAGGTTACAAGCATTGAATGTAATAATTCCTCAAGTGTTACAGAGAGGCACATCCTTGTGTAATCAAGTAGGGCAGGGTAGCAAAGGGGTGGGGGGATAGGCTGTCCAGGGGACGTTGTCAGGGTTGAGGAGGAAGGCGGGGGGGTTCCTCGTGGAGAGGGAAGTAAGGAGGGGGCTGGGGTTTAGTTGCATCTACAACAGTGGGTGTTAAAGAGATGGTTCCAAAGGGCAGATTTAAAGGCGCCTATTGTGGCAGTGTTGGAGATGCTGAGTGGGAGGGAGTTGAACCATACAGGGGCTCAGTAGAAGTAAGACCTCTGAGCAAGTGAGGTCTTGGTTCTCAGCACTAGAAAGGTGGATTTAATGGAGCAGCGGCTGGTAACGGACAGGGACGCATGCCAAAGGGAGGCAGTGACCCTTGGGGGGAGAATCCAAGCAGAGATTTCTTGGCGAGTAGGCAGGTCTGATAATGCTGATGCTCCTCGGAGTTGAGCAGGTTGGTGGTAGTATAGAGAAGGCAGGTGTGCGTGTGGCTGAGGGCACCGGTCAGGAGTCTACAGGCCTTATTGATGGAGAGCTGGATTTTGGAGAGAGCAGTGCTGTCAGCTGCAGCGTAGATGGGCAAACCATAGTCCACTAAGGACAGGACGGAGGAGGAGATGGCCTGCCAGAGGGCAACTTGGTGCAGGCAGTTCCTGTGGTGGTATAATAGGCTGATACAAGAGTTTATGGCAGAGGAAAGGGCGTTCATGTGGGTGTGGAAGGTGAGGGCAGAGTCGAAGGTGATGCCAAGATATTTATAGGTGGGTACTTGCTCTAGTGGGTATAACGTGCTGGGGAGCATCAGGAGGGGGTGTTTTTAGCTTTATTTTGGTGGTGGGAGAAGAGCATAGATTTGGACTTCTTTAGGTTTATGACTAGTCTGTGGTCAAGGAACCACCTTTCAGTTTGATTGTAAGTGAGCTGGAGGGATGATTGGAGAGTGAGAGGATCGGAATGTGAGGCGAGGAGAACTGCATCATCAGTATAGAGGAGCATATTGCTCATGCAGGAACTGGGGAGAGTGTTGAGGTAGAGACTGAGGAGTACAGGGCCCAAGATGGAGCCCTGTGGGACCCCAGAGTGAACTGGGCGAGTGTTGGAGAGGGAGCCATTGATCTTTACATGTTGGGATCTAGCGGAGAGGTAGCTGGAAAACCAGCCAAGGGGGACCAGCAGAGAAACCAAGATGGTGCAGGGAATCGAGCAGGAGGGTTTGACAGACAGTGTCAAAGGCCTTGGAGAGATCAATGAACACTGTGCCGGCAAGGTTACCGGAGTCAAGGGTGGAGTGCAGGTATTGGGAGAATTCCAGGAGCGCTGTGGGTGTGCTGTGACCAGGGTGGAAACCGTGCTGCTCTGGGCACATAATGTCATGCTTAGCCAGGATTCAGATAGCTGAATGGAACCCACCTTTTCAATGGCTTAGTCATAATAAAAAGTCAGTCATAATAAAAATACCATTAAAGAATAGAATGGGGTTAACCATATCTAAAACCCTTCTTTGATGGGTAAATATAGTATATTTCTTTTGATTGGATTGAGGCAACTCCCCCAAATAGCCTGAAAAAATATACTCAAAATGGATGTTTCCAATTTTTTGGGGATTGGAAAAAATTAGCTTTATTTATTTATTTATTTGCTTTTGGTAACTGGGTAGCAGCATTAGGCATTAGTCCTGCCTATTTTCAAACACAACCCGGGAGAATACAGTAAACAGACATTACATATGCAAGTTAAATACAGGAAAACCGGAATGAGGAGTTTTAACTAAAAAGACCCTTTTCTTCTTTCCTATTTTACTCCTGTTCCACTGCATCACTTTATTTATCCCAATGGTTAGTTTTTCTTCCCAGTTTAAGGTATCCATTCCTTCGGGCCCCAGCTTAATACCCAGGATTGGCAGGGGATCTGCAGTGAGTTGAATGGGGCCAATCCTAGACTTTGGTCTTGGGTCATATCCCATTGCCCTCCCACAGCATTTTTCCAGATTTAATGCAGTTCCTGATACCCTGCCAAATGCTGAACATAGGTGAATAGTTGTATGTACAGACTGTTCATCAGTTAGTGATGTAACTTCTATAGTACAACTTTTCAATACCTTTGAACTGTACTAAACAACTTTACTCCACAGCTCAAAAGAACTAGTAAGAGAAGAAAATCATAGTAACATCAGCAAGAGAAATGACCTCACACTCGTAGGCTTGAATTCACCATTAGGTCCTGCCCATACCCAGTGGCTGCGAGCTGTACAGCCTGCATAGATCAATGGTAAAGCTACCAACAGTCCCTGTTTTCCCAGGACAGTCCCTATTTTAGGCAGCATGTCCCAGTGTCCCCACAAGTTTTGCAAAATGTCACTTTTGTCCTGGTTTTTGCTTACTTGTCCCAGTTTTGTCCCCTTTTTTTGCTGACTGCTAACCTGTTAGTGACAGTTATTTCAGCACCGCTGTGGCGCTGCTCGAGCAAGACAACAGTTTGCAACTTTAACCCCTGCACCTATGTTGCACCACAGGCATGTCAGTGGGAGCACAGTAAAGCATGTTCCTTCCTGTTAGGTTAGACTAGGTGGTTGTGCAAACAAGTGCATGTGGACATCTGCCTGCCGGCAGCGGAGAGGGACTCCAGACAGAAGAAACCAGCAGCAGTGAACTAAGGTACCCGAACCTGATCAGCTGCAGGGAAGTGTATGAAAACAATCCGGTGTGGTGGTGGGAGTCACTGAAGAGAAGTTTGCTCAGCAAATGAGGTGAATGTAAACGGGTTAGCATGGGACTGTCGGGAGGAGCAATACTTGCAGTTCGACTGTCTGAACACAATTTAATGCGGGTTTGCTTCTAATGAACTTTCCGTACATCATGGTTTGGAACTTGCTGCAGCAGAGTGATGTCTTGTTTTAATCTGGATGTTTGCTACTGGTGTTACTGGGGGCGGCATGGCCAGAGCAAGCAGCAACATTTAATTGATTGTGTGCAGCGCTGTCTGTGGCGGTACCCATGGGAGTGACACGTTGGGGGGGGGGTCATGGTCAGGATGGACCCTGTCCCAGTTTTAAGCCTTGGAAAGCTGGCAGCTTTAACCAATGGACTCAAAAACCCCAAAATACTATAGTCAAGCAAAATGGATTATGAAATGCAGTGTTTTGTATCGTGAGGATTTTTCTTCATGTTCTGTTTTCAGATAGGAAATGCAGTAAAATATGTTCCAAAAAAAAAGCTGCTTCACATCACCAACCGTTTTCCCTTCACCCGCTAAAAATAAACATCAGCTTCTTCTCAACTCATTTTCCTCTTTGCATCCCTCAGTGGGAGAGTTTGGACATTCACAAGGCTCGCAATATACCTGGGTGGTTTCTACTTCTGGTGTGATTTACTCAGGCATCTTGGGGAAGGGGGGCTACTTCCTCCCAGCATACCACTAGCACAGATAGTTTTTGTCATGTGGAAACATACACCCTCCCCAGATGGAAACTTTTCACAAACTCAACAATTCCATCTCTGCTCTCTATGCACTCAAGCAGTTCCCTCAAGGATCCCCTGGGCCAGGAGGGCTGTGGCAGGTTCGGCTGTTGTCCCTGCACCAGTTAAGCAGTTGCTTCAATCTGTCGCAACCCCCCAAAATGTGTGTGTGAGGGGGATACCCAATACAGTTCCTGCACCAAGCTCTGGTGTTGCAAAATGTTACATAGAAACAGAATTTGCCAGCAGATAAGGATTACTTAGCCCACCCAGTCTGCCCATTTTTCTCTTCCAACAGTACCATCCCAAACTCTACTTAATCTCGCTCCTTCTCCCTCCCCTCATTCCTTTCCGCTAAGATTCTCTTATGTCTGTTCCATGTATTCTTGAAGCCAGCCTCTGTTTTTGACCCCACCACCTTGGCTGGTAGGCTGTTCCATGAATCCACCACTCTTTTTGTGAAGAAGTACTTCCTCACAACTGTTCTGAAACTACCTCTTCTCAAATTTCATAGTATGTCCCCTTGTTCTTGACCACCTTTTTCCTGAAAAATGCTTTCCTCCTGTACCTTATTTACCCCCGTGAGGTATTTAAAGGTCTCTATCATATCCCTCTCTTCTCTCTTCCAGGGTGTACGTATTGAGCTCCTTTAGTCTTTCCTCATAGGACTTTTGATGCAAACCCCACACCATTTTAGTTACCCACCTCTGGACTGCCTCCACTCTATGTCTTTCTGGAAATATGGCCTCCAAAACTGTACACAGGGTTCTAGGTGAGGTCTTACCAATGATCTATACAGAGGTAATACCCCCTCCCTCTTTCTGCTATTGATACCTCTACTTATGCCTCCAACATCCCGCTAGCCCTCCGGACTGCCTTTTAACACTGCCTGGCCACCCTTAGGTCATCTGATATGATTATCCACAGGTCTCTTTCCTGCTTGGTGGTTGTCAGTACCACCCGACCCTTTTTGTAGTCTGACCCAGGTTTCTGTACCCTAAATGAATTATTTTGCACTTTTTTACATTGAAATCCAGCTGCTATGCCCGTGACCACCAAGAGTTTTCCCAGATCTCTGTTCATCCTTTCCAGCCCCCCCCCACCTAAATGTCCAGCTTATTGCAGATTTTGGTGTCATCTGCAAAGAGGCAGACCTTCCCTTCCCTTCCAGCTCTTCTGCAGTGTCTCCTATGAAGACATTACAGAGGACTGGTCCCAACACTGATTCCTGAGGCATATCGCTGGACACCCTCCCCTCCTCGGAATGAACTCCATTTACCACCATCTCTGTCACCTATCCCCTAACCAATTTCTTATCCAGTTTATGCCCTGTGGACCCACTCCTATGTCAGCCAGATTGCTTTAATAGTCTCCTATGTGAAACAGTGTCAAATGCTTTACTAAAATCCAGGTAGGCCACATCTACTGCTCCACCCTGCTCTAATTCCTTGGTCACCAAACCAAATAAATCTATATCAGATTCATTTGACATGACCTTCCATCTGTGAATCCATGCTGTCTTATGACTCACAACCCATTAAATTCAAGATATTCCACTATCCTTTCCTTCAACAGTGATTCCATTAATTTCCCACCACCAATGTCAGGCTGACTGGCCTATAATTGCCAACCAACTCCCTGCTACCACTTTTGCGAAGTGCGACTACATCTGGCCTCCCCCAGTTCTCTGGAACCACCCCTGTTTCCAGTGACCTGTTAAAAAGAACTGTCAGAGGGGTAGTCAGTACCTCCCTAAGCTCCCTCAATACCCTAGGATGTACCCTGTCTAGTTCCAGTGCTTTGTCCAGTTTCAGATTTAGTGAGTCCCCTTACCACACTCTCGTCTGAAAAGGGGCTAGTGTCCACCTCCCTCTCTTAGCAGCTCCTGTTAATTTTTTGTGACCCCCTCACCTTCTCCTTCCACTGTGAACACTGACCAAAAGTATTTATTCAGGATGTCTACCTTTTCCTGGCCCTTCTCTGCACAATCCTCCCCATCCCTTTTTAACCTTACAATCCCTCTCCTGGTCTTCCTCTTTCCACGTACAGTACATACTGTACCTAAAAATGTTACCACTTGCTCTATTCTCTCCTTAGTTTGTGCCTTAGTGCTCCTTACTGCTTTCCCTGCTTGTCTTCTCCTGGTACTCCTCCCTATCCTCCTCACTCTGTGTCTTCTTAAATCTTCTGACTGCTACCCTTTGTGCCTTTACTTTTTCAGCCACCTCTTTCGAGAACCACGGCAGTCTCTTTTTTTTCTCTTACTTTTATTCACTTGATTGATGCAGAGGTTTGTTGCCTTCACTATGCCCCCTTTTATGTTCACCCACTGTTCCTCCACCCCACCCAGGTCATCTCCCCACAAGGTCATCTCTGAGGCATTCACCCATCTTTATAAAATCTGCCCTCCTGAAGTCCAGGACCCTCACCATTGTCTGGTGTGATTCAGCAGCACCACGCTTATATTGAACCACACCGTACCGTACAGTGATCGCTGGTCCCCAGGTGACCCCCCACCTTGATGTCTGCAACACTGTCCCTGTTACTGAGTGCCAGGTCCAGTATTGCCATGAGTGGATTCGCTGACTAGTTGCTTGAGGAATGCCCCCTGCAGGGAATCCAAGACGTCCCTGCTTCTAGTTGATGCTGCAGCTGGGATGCTCCAATATACATCCGGTAGATTAAAGTCCCCCACCAGCAGCAATTCCCCCTTTCTGATATCCTGCCAATGACTTCCATCAATGCCCTATCTAACGCCTCCCCTGTGCTGGAGGTCTGCAGATCACACCAGTGTGAATAGTGACTCTGTTCCCCTTTTCCAGGGTAACCCACAGTACCTCTGCCCCCCCCCACTATATTCCTTGTATTTCTGTTACTTTTATGCTATCATTCACATAAAGCCCCACACCCCCTTTTCTTCCCACCCTGTCCTTCATAAATGGAGTATAGCTTGGTATGGTCAAGTCTCAGCCACGGTTGTCAGTGCACCATGACTTGGTTATGGCCACAATATCCAGGTCAGCCTCTGTCATGATGGACTCTAGGTCCAGAATCTGATTTCCTAGGCTTCTAGCATTCGCACATATGACCTTCCAGATTTTGTTACCACTGTGATTATTAACCCTCTTTTTTCTTTTTGCCTTCCCCTTCCCCCGTAATGCTCCCGTTTCCATACTCCTTCATTTCTACCACCCTGCTTCCTTTATTCATTTTCATGTTGAGAACCTTCTCTTCCCTCCGGTTTGCCTTACTTTCTACTGTATCTAGTGGGGGGGGCAGTTACTGCCTCCCTGATTTCTTCTGCCACCCCCTCCGACTAGTTTAAATGTTCATCGAAGTAGCATTTAGACCATCCTCTGAGGACCTTGGTCCCCCTCCTGGATGCATATGCAGACCATCACCCTTGTAAAGGCACTTACCACTCTAGGTCGGAACCCAGTCCCCAATAAAGAATATGTTCTAGAATAAATCATTCCTAATAAATAAATAATAAATTCTAATAAATAAGTTCAATAAATAATATGTTCTAGAACTCCCCAGTGGAGCTTCCAGCTAGTAGCCACCAGGCCATGAGGTGTGAGACGCCTGTCCAATGGTACCTGGGCACAACCTATAACACCTTCAGCCGAATGGCACCTAGGCTGAGTTGGTAGCTAAGATAATGATAAAACTGTCTGGTGCCTTCACCTATGGTGATCCTTTTGACAGGTGTCTGCCAGGGTGCTGTCTGACATACATAATAAGCTATGATAGGTTGTGCATTATAGGATTATAACTGACTAGTGTTTTTTCCCCATAGGGAAACCCAGTTATAATTCGCCGTTATAACCTGTGGGTTATAACAGCGAGCACATCCAGGGTTTCCCTCGGTCCACGCATGCCCCACCCACCACTCTTTCCTTACTCTGCGCCATTCCTTAGCAGCAGAGACTTCACTGCCAGTCGCACTCAGCAGTATGGTACTTTAAAAAAACATGAACTGATCTCTTTCTCCTGTTGTGCTGAATTTTTAAAAACAAAAATAAAAAAGGGGAAACATTGTGTTTTGCCAGCTGTTTCCGACCGCGCTGAAACCCAACCCATCCATGGCTTCACAGGGGTGTCTTTTTATTTTATATAACTGCTGTGGTGAAAAAACGCTTCCCAGAAATTATATAAAATGAAGACTAGATAGGTGTGTAAAAACTTGAATTTTACACTCCCCTTAGTGTGGGATGCCTTTATAAACCCCTCAATCTTCACTCAGGGTTTATGTGGCATCCCACATGTCAGGTGTGTGTAAAATTCTCATTATAACCACCTACCCAGCCATTATTCTGTATATAATTACTGGCCACAATTTTTTTAACACGGGCAAAGCGAGTTATAATTTGCCGTTATAACTACCTCGGCTAGTTATAACGGCAAACACTAACTTACTCTGCTCTAGAGCACAAGTTTATTACAAGGAAGCAAACGCACTTGCAGTCTCGCATCTGCGTCCTCTGTCAGATCTACCGCTCTGAAACAAAACAACACGGACCACTTTTAAAAAAAAACGGATGTAAAATAGCGACAGCAACAGCACAAGATTCTTAAGAAATGGAGACAAGATTTTAAATCGTAGACTCCCCTATAACAGAACAATTTACAGTAGAGCAGCATAATCTAAATACCAAAAGAAAAACAGACAGTGACCTCCGTCTCAATTTTTTTAGCAATAATCTATTGAATTTGCAAATAAATGAATAAGGCAGTTGAAGAAACACGTTTTTTAAAATAATTAAAAACTGCAATGTTGTACAACCACCACAAATAAATTCTTCATTATACCACAACTGCCTTATTCATTTATTTGCAAATTCAATAGATATTAGAAATGAGCTGCCAACTGATTATAAAAATAAAAGTAATAAGCACGTGAGTTATTTTGAAATTTGACACCGGTGGATGCTGAACCGGGTCACTGGGTGAGGGGCATCCCACACTCGGTGTGTGTAAAATTCTTACACAACCACCTGCCTCATACATTATTCTCTATTTACTACACACTCCAGGTGTGCAGTAAGACACGAGGTCAAGGTCGAGTGTCCTTACACCTTGACGCACACCCTGAGGGCCTTCTAATTGAATTATGAAACATTATAAAATCTTGATGTTTTGTCAGACTGTGAAATGCTCTGGAATGCTGATGATCAACTTATGGAATTCTGATTTTATATCAAACTGTAGAGTGATATATTCTATTAAAATTATAGCATGGTGTGGAATGTTTTAGAATGATAATATTCTATTAAACCATAGAATGGTGTAGAATGCTGATGTCCTATCAAATTATGGAATGCTATGAAATGCTGATTGTCACAAATGTGCTCCGCAGGTCAGGCCCTCTGCTCCCACAGTGCCAAATCTCAAAGTGCAATAGTGTGAACAGGAGACAAAGAGGGTAACCCTCCTGTTTGTTTTGGGTCCAGATCACCTACTAGTCTCAAGTCCTGGGGGTCAAATGTGAACCTTTTGCTAGCGCACCCAGTTAACAGACTCAGATATATATTCTCTTTGGGACAATGCAATATAATACTTTGCCAGTGGCACCCAGCCAGATTCCCAAAATGTAACCTTTTGACTCAATATGAGATCTAGGTATATTCTTACCTTTAGCAAGATAGTAACACACTCTTCTGAGCTCTTAACAGCTGTCAGAAATATTAACTCTTTTCCAGCATTCACATACAAAAGAAACTAAGAAGGCACAGGCAGAATTTCAAGGAAAATATTGCTTACTAAAAATTTAAAATAGATAAAATACCAAGCACAGAACCTATACAGCAATAGTTACAGTAAACAAAATAACTGGGAAATTACAGAACACACAAAACGTCTGCAAAATACTTAAAAGTTCCAGCTGAATTATAACTTTCTAAAGTGCCTAGTTATCAGTCCAGAGACTAAGTTTGTCTTTGATTTTCAAAGAGGATTTCTGCACTAACTTCTCAGATGCAGGTAATATTCAAAAGTCAGTTTTCTCCACCTCCTGGTGATGTCACATCATACTTGTCACTGTTAGATCCTGCCATAAACCCAAATTCCCATTACAAACATCCAAAAGGATGTGGAAATCAGCAGTTAACAAATTTTAAAATATGACAGTCTCTTTCATCAAAGCCTTTCTTTTGATCCCTCTGCTGGTTTTCTGTTTTGCAAGAATGATTTCAGTTTTATCATTTTCACAAGTGTCTGCTAAAAGGTTTTCTCTTCCCTCAGGATCATAAAATTCTTATTTAGTTTTAGCTTCAAAAGTGATATTTTATGATGTCTTATCACCTGGCATTTGGCAGGAAGCCCTATGTGTTAAGACAGAACAGGAAACCTTTAATTAGTGTTCCAACTGGCCAGTTTTATGACAGCCTGCTGCTTCGGTCACAACTGACACCTTTGAGGTCAAAGGTCAAGCCCATTTACGCTGGCTGACTGGTCTGCCCCAGGCAGACAATCACATACACATTTATCTATAATACAAATATTATACATATAATAAGCAGGTGGCAGAGTGTCACGCTAGTGTTCCATTAAATGGCACAATGCTATGGACTGCTGGTGTTCTATGAAACTGTGGCATGCTATGGATTGCTGTTGTTCTATCAACTTGTGGAATGTTGCTGTTCTTTCAAATTATGGAATCCTATGGCATGGTGATGTTTTGTCGAACTGTAGAATGCCATGGAATGCAGATATTCTATTGCCTTCCAATCCCTCCTTGATCATCTTACCTCCTTGCCCCCCAAGATGGAGCAAATCTTACTTGGCAACCTAAAGATTTACTGGCTTGCTGATTCCGCCTCCCAGGCTAGGGATGCCGCTGCTGCTCTAGACCTTACTCAACTTGTTACTCTGCCCACCAGATCTAACCTAGTCACTGGTACCTCTAACTTACTGGATCTTGTTCTATCCAACAAACCCCACAAGATCTCCAACCTCACTGTGCTCCCTGATGTGCTCAGTGATCACTCCCCTATCACTTTCTTCTGGTCGTGTATGATGCCTAAACATCCACCCAAACTGTCCACTCATCGTCTTTTATGCCCTGGTAAACTTGCCCAACTAAAAGAGTACCTTGCTGGTTGTGATTGGTCCCCAATTTTTCGTTCCCCTGACATTGACTCCACCCTTCTCTATTTTATCCAAGTTTTTAACAAGGCCTGCTACACCTTTGCTCCCCTTTCCAAAGTTGTCTGTAAGGACCGTGAATCTCCCTGGGTCACTCCATCTCTGCTTGGTCTCATGCACCACAGAGACAACCTTTGGCACAGGGCTGTTGAATCCCATATGACTGTGGACAGGCAAACTTACCATACCACTAGAAATAAATGTACCTGGGCTATCTGTAAAGCCAAGGCTGAACACTACAGGTCCACCCTTGCCTCATCCTGGGGCTCGTCCTGTAATTTTTGGAACAATATCAAGGAACTTAATGGCAAGGCTGTGACCCCCACCTCCTGCCCATCTCTTTGTTAACAGTGCCTCGTCTACTGATCTTGTGGCCATTGCTGACTGCTTAAATAGTTCCTTCTCTGACCTCTCGGCTGTCCTCCCTCAAAATTGTTTCAACCCAGTCCCACCCCCTCCTCTGATCCAGTTGCTCATCACTCATTCTACTTCAAGGCCCTCCCCCCTCATGAAGCAAGGCACTACCTGCTCAAATCACTTAAGGGCATGGGTCATAGCAGTGACTCCCTCAACACCAAACTGCTTAAAAGGGTCCTATATGCTGTCCTCAGCCCCCTTACCAAATTGCTGAACCATTCCCTCTACCTCAGTCAATTCCCCCTTGCCTGGAAAACAGCAGAGATCACCCCTCTTCATCAGTTCGGCAACCGGACTTCCCCCAGCAACTATCATACGATCTCCATCCTCCCCCTCTCTCCAAGGCTCTGGAAAAAATCGTGGCCAATCAGCTCTTTGACTACTTTTCCACTTCTAACCTCCTCTGCTGTGAACAGCACAGTTTTCATCATGCACACAGCACCATTACCGCCCTTATTGAATTCTCCAATTTCCTTCGCGCTGCTCTTGACAAAGGTCATGTTGCTGGCTCTGTCTTCATTGACTTGTCGAAAGCTTTCAACACTGTCCACCACTCTCTTCTCCTCTCTTCTCTCCAATCCCTTAGCCTCTCACAGGGTGTGTTGAATTGGTTCTCCAGCTAACTTTCCTCCCACACCCAGTGTGTCAAAATTGTGTTTACCATCTCCTGCCCCCGACAGGTTTGTTCCAGTGTTCCTAGGGCCCTTTCTTTTCAGCCTCTATCTGAATTCTCTCCCCTCCACTTGTAATGTAAACCTTCTACTTTATGCAGACAACACTGTCCTGTTTGACTCACATGCTGACCCTCTCCTCCTACAAAACTCCCTGCAGGACTCCTTCACCCAGGCTGAACGCTGGTTCTCTGACCACAGGCTGGTTTTGAACTTAAAGAAAACTAAAACCATTCTTTTTGTGCATAATCAGAGTTAATGTAAAGATTATCCACTCTGGGTTTTATCTAGAGCCCTTTTCCCTCTTGAGCAAGCCTCCTCCTTCAAATATCTTGGCGTTCTCTTTGATCCTTCCCTATCCTTTCACGACCACATCTGCTCCCTTTGCTCCACCATCAACTCTAGGATAGGCCTACTGTATCGCCATTGTGACTGTCTTCCCACTGAAGCACTAAGGCTGGCCATCTCATCCTCGGTACTGTCCCTCGTGGATTACGATCTGCTCATTTATGGTGCCACTGACAATCACTGCTCTGCACAAAATTAAGCTATCCTTCAATAAGGTCTGCCGGCTGCTTACAGGTTCCTCACATCTTACCCATACTTGCACACTGTATTACCTCTCTAACTTTCTTAATCTGGAGGAAAGGCTTATCTAATGATCTTGCCTCTTGACCAAAAAAATTACTGCAGGTTTGACTCCCCCCGATCTGTCTTCTGTCATAAGCCTATCTACCCCCTCCCTCTCTACGCACAGCACTGTCTGCTCCCCTCTACAAGTCCCCAGAGTTAGGACCTCCCTTGCACAGAGGTCATTCCGTTACCATGCCCCGTCCTTGTACAATTCCCTGCCTGTTGCTATAGTCTCCCTACCAAGATTGGGGCCTTTTAAAACTGTGCTCAAGAACCACCTCCTCTCCTCCCACCACTGTGACTGCCTGGCTGAGTTTCCCCTGACTTTACTCCTCTCAGTCTACCTATTTTTGACTCTGCCCTTCATTTGACTCATTATAGCCCATATTATTGTTTATGCCTGTTTATTATTGCTAATTTACCTTGATGTAGGGCCTTTGTAACCAGCCTGTAATGTTGACTGTTTGCTTATATTTGAGTTCATTTACTTTGTTTTCTGTTGCTTGCTATTAATGTATTTGTCTGCCTGATGAGGAGCCTTTTTAAATGAGCTCCTGACTCAAAGGGTTGTAATTCTGATTACTTCTTAAAATAAAAATACATTTTGGAACACTGATGTTGTATCATATTGTGGAATGTTATGGAATACTGATGTTCTACCAAATTTTTGAATGCTATGACATGCTGATTATAGAATGCAATGGAATGCGGGCATTCTATCAAATTATGAAATGCTGTGGAATACTGATGTTCTATCAAAATATATAACGGTGTGGAATACTGACGTGCTACCAAATTGTGGAATGTTATGGAATGCAGATGCTGTATCAAATTGAGGAACGTTAAAGAGCCACTGACGCCTCAAGAAGAACTTTATAAAACATAATATTTGGGCACAGAGCAGCTTTACATTTCTCATTAAACTGTGTATTTCTTATCCCCATTATTTATTATTGAGGTCATCTGTGTGAAAACAGAATTGTTGTTCCTTGAGGGTTCATCAGCACCTATTGCTTCTTCCCAAACTGATGTCATAATACTCTGCTTGTGACATCACATTTGTTTCTATGGCAACAGACTGTGATGTCACAACAGAGCATTATGATTTAAAGTAGAGAATAAGCCATAAAAGCAAATGAGCTCTAAGGGCTACAGATCTTGTTTTTGTGGGAATTTCTTCACTAATAAACAATGAAGAGGAGAAATCTGTAGAAATATGTAAAAAATATCTGAAATAACATCTGAACTGTTTCTGAACATTGTTTTTTGAAGTTTTCCTAAAGGCGTCAGCTGCTCTTTAAGGAATGCTGGTGTTCTATCACATTGCAGAATGCTATGAAATGCTGTACTATGAAACTGTATTATGCTGTGGATTCTTGCTGTGGATCTTCAATCAACTTGTGGAATGCTGATGTTCTATCAAACTGTGGAATGGTGTGGAATGCAGATGTTTTATTAAACTGTGAAATGTTATGGAATGCAGATGTTCTATCAAATTGTAGAATTTTATGAAATGCTGATGTTCTATCAAATTATGGAATGCTATGAAATCCTGATATAGTGTATGGTGGAATACTGTTACTCATGGAATTCCATGCATGGAATATGCTTGTTCTGCTGTAGTACTGACATGATTATGTTGTTCTGCTGCAGTAGTGATGTCACTACTACAGCAGAACAACTTGGAATGCTGCCACATAGTTGCTTTCCTCTATCCAGTTAAGCTGGAAGTTGTTTTTTTTTAAAAAAACTTGAAGATGCAAAAACATCTGCAGCACACTGTCAGTTTAAAAAAAAAGAAAATGTTTAAATGTCTAGTCTCCGTTGTTTTCACTAGCTGGTTTTGTGTGATTTTCTATGCTGTGACTGCCCATACACTATAAAAGATTGTATATGAGTAGTCATACACAAACGATATTCTCATATCTCGAGGTTCCCTTGGTAACAGAGCACCTCTTGAGCTGCACTCTCGAGGTCATCTGTTCCCAAGAAGACCTCTTGATACAAGAATATCCTTGTTGCGTATGACTTCTCAAACACAATCCTCTATGTTCTATCAAACTGCAGAATGCTATGGACTGCTGGTGTTCTATGAAACTGTGGCATGCTATGAATTGCTGATGTTCTATCAACTTGGGGAATGTTAATGTTCTCTCAAATTATGGAATGATTTGGAATGTTTATGTTCAATCAAACTGTGGAATAAAGTGGAATGCTGATGTTCTATCAAATTTTGGAATGTTATGGAATGCTGATGCTCTATCAAATTGTGGTATGTTATGGAATGCAGATGTTCTATCAAATTATGAAATGCTGTGGAATGCAGATGCTCTATCAAATTACGAAATGCTGTGGAATGCTGATGTTCTATCAGATTGCGGAATTCTATGTAATGCTGATGTTCTATAAAATTGTGGAATGGTGTGGAATGCTGATGTTCTATCAAACTGTGTAATGTTATGAAATGCAGATGTTTTATCAAACTGTGGAATGTTATGGAATGCAGATGTTTTGTCAAACTATGGAATGTAGATATTCTATTAAATTATGGAATGTTGTGGAATGCAGATGCTCTATCAACTTGTGGAATGTTATGAAATGCTGATGTTCTGTGAAATTGTGGAATATTATGAAATGCTGGTGTTCTGTGAAATTGTGGCATGCCAAGGATTGATGATCTTCTATCAAGTTGTGGAATGCTGATGTTCTCTCAGATTATGGAATGCTATGGAATGCTGATGTTCTATCAAATTGTGGAATGCTATGGAATGCAGATGTGCTGAGAAATAATGGAACGTTATGGAATGTTGATGTTCTATCATATTGTGGAATACTATGGAATGATATGGAATGTTGATGCTCTGTCAAGCTGTACAATGTCATCGAATACAGATGTGCTAACAAATTGTGGAATGTTAAGGAATGACAATGTTCTATCAGACTGTGGAATTTTATAGAATGCAGATGCTCTCTCAAATTTTGGAATGCTATGGAACGCTGATGTTCGATCAAACTGTAGAATGGTGTGGAATACAGATGTTCCATCAAATGTTGGAATGCTATGGAATACTGATGTTATGTCATATTGTGCAATGTCATGGAATGCTGAAGTTCTATCAAACTGCAGAATGCTATGAAATGCTGGTGTTCTTTGTAATTGTGGCATGCTATGGATTGCTGATCTTCTCTCAACTTGTGGAATGCTGATGTTCTCTTAAATTATGGAGTGCTTTGGAATGCAGATGTTCCATCAGATTGTGGCATGTTATGGAATGCTGTTGTTCTATCAAATTATGAAATGCCATGGAATGCTGATGTTCTATCAAATTATGGAATGCTGTGGAGTGCAGATATTCCATCAAAGTATGGAATGTTGTGGAATGCAGATGTTCTATCAAATTTTGGAATGTTATGGAATGCAGACATTCTATCACGTAGTGGAATGTTATGGAATGCTGATGTTCTATCAAACTGTGGAATGTTATGGGATGCAGATGTTTTATCAAACTGTGGAATGTTATGGAATGCAAATATTCTTTTAAATTGTGGAATGCTGTGGAATACAGATGTTCTGTCAAACTGTAGAATGTTATGAAGTGCTGATTTTCTATCAAATTATGGAATACTATGAAATCCTGATGTTCTATCAAACTGCAGATTGCTATGGACTGCTGGTGTTCTATGAAACTATGGCATGCTATGAATTGCTGATGTTCTATCAACTTGGGGAATGTTGATGTTCTCTCAAATTATGTAATGATATGGAATGTTTATGTTCTATCAAACTGTGGAATGCAGTGGAATGCTGATGTTCTATCAAATTTTGGAATGTTATGGAATGCTGATGCTCTATCAAATTGTTGAATGTCATGGAATGCAGGTGTTCTATCAAATTATGAAATGCTATAGAATGCTGATGTTCTATCAAATTATGAAATGTTGTGGAATGCTGATGTTCTATTAATTTATGAAATTATATGGAATGCTGATGTTCTATCAAATTATGGAATACTATGGAATGCAGATGTTCTATCAAACTGGAATGTTATGGAATACAGATGTTTTATCAAACTGTGGAATGTTATGAAATGCAGATATTCTATTAAATTGTGGAATGTTATGGCATGCAGATGCTCTATCAACTTACGGAATGTTACGAAATGCTGATGTTCTATGAAATTGTGGAATACTATGAAATGCTGGTGTTCTGTGAAACTGTGGCATGCCATGGATTGCTGAGCTTCTATCAAGTTGTGGAATGCTGATGTTTTCTCAGATTATGGAATGCTGTGGCCTGCTGATGTTCTATAAAATGGTGGAATTGTGTGAAATGTTGATATTCTATGAAAAACTGTAGAATGTTATGGAATGCAGATGTTCTATAAAATTATAGAATGCTATGCAATGCTGGTGTTCTATCAAACTCCGGAATGCTATGGAATGCAGATGTTCTATGAAATAATGGAATGCTATGGAATGTTGATGTTTTATCATATTGTGGAATACTATGGAATGTTATGGAATGTTGCTCTGTCAAACTGTGGAATGTCATTGAATGCAGATGTGCTAACAAATTGTGGAATGTTAGGGAATGCTGATGTTCGATCAAACTGTGCAATGGCGTGGAATGCAGATGTTCCATCAAATTTTGGAATGCTATGGAATACTGATGTTCTGTCAAATTGTGGAATGTCATGGAATGCTAATGTTCTATCAAACTGCAGAATGCTATGAAATGCTGGTGTTCTATGAAATTGTGGCATGCTATGAATTTCTGATCTTCTCTCAACTTGTGGAATGCTGATGTTCTTTCAAATTATGGAGTGCTCTGGAATGCAGATGTTCCATAAAATTGTGGAATGTTATGAAATGCTGTTGTTCTATCAAATTATGAAATGCTCCAGAATGATGATGTTCTATCAAATTATGAAATGCTCCAGAAGGCTGATGTTCTATCAAATTATGAAATGCCATGGAATGCTGATGTTCTATCAAATTATGGAATGCTGTGGAGTGCAGATATTCCATCAAAGTGTGGAATGTTGTGGAATGCAGATGTTCTATCAAATTTTGGAATGTTATGGAATGCAGACATTCTATCACGTGGTGGAATGTTATGGAATGCAGATGCTCTATCAGACTGTGGAATGTTATGGAATGCTGATGTTCTATCAAATTGCTGAATTCTATGAAACACTGATATTGTGTGAAATTGTGGAATGTTATGAAATGCTGGTGTTCTACAAAATTGTGGCATGCTATGGATTGCTGTTCTCCTATCAACTTGTGGAATGCTCATGTTCTCTCAAATTATGGAATGTTAATGTTCTCTCAAACTGTGGAATTGTGTGGAGTGTTGATCTCTCAAACTGTGGAATTGTGTGGAATGTTGATATTCTATCAAATTGTGAAATGTTATGGAATGCAATGTGCTACCAAATTGTGGAATGATCTGGAATTTTGATGTTCTGTCAAACAGTGGAATGCTGTGGATTGCAGGTGTTCTACCAAATAGGGGAATGTTATGAAATGCTGATGTCCTATCAAATTGTAAAATGTTATGGAATGCAGATGTTCCATCATATTGTGGAATGCTACAGAATATTGATGTTCTGTTAATAGGGGGAATGTTATAGAATGCAATGTGCTATCAAATTATGCACTGCTGTGTAATGTTTATGTTCTGCTAAACTGTGGAATGCCATGGAATGCAAATGTGCTAACATTGTGGAATGTTATGGAATGCTGATGTTCTATCAAACTGCAGAATGCTATGAAATGATGGTGTTCTATGAAATTGTGGCATGCTATGGATTGTTGATTTTCTCTCAACTTGTGGAATGCTGATGTTCTCTTAAATTATGGAGTGCTATGGAATGCTGATGTTCTATCAAACTGTGGAATTGTGTGGAATGCTGATATTTTATATTGTGGCATGTTAAAGAATGCAGATGTTCTATCAAATTATAGAATGCTGTAGAATGTTGATTTAGTGTATGGTAGAATGTTGTTAGGGATAGAAATCCATAACTAGAATGGAATTGTTATGCTGCAGTAGCTATGTCATCACAGCTGTTATGCTGCACTAGCTATGTCACTACTGCTGCATAACAACTTGGAATGCTGTCACATAGTTGCTTTCCTCAATCCAGTTAAGCTGGAAGTTGCTGGGTTTTTTTTAAAGTTGAACTTGCAGAAACATCTGTAGCACATTGTGTCAGTTAAAAAAAAGAAAATGTTAAAATTTCTATTTTCTATTGTCTTCTCCAGCTGGTTTTGTTTGATTTTCTATGCTGTGACTGCCCATACACTATAAAAGATTATGTATTAGCAGTCACACACAAACAAGGAAATTCTTGCATCTTGAGGTTCTCTTGGTAACAGAGTACCCCTCGAGCTGCGCTCTCGAGGTCATCTGTTACCAAGGAAACCTCTCGATACAAGAATATCCTTGCTATGTATGACTGCTCATACATAATCCTCTATGTTCTCTCAAACTGTGGAATGCTATGGAATGTAAATTTTCTGTCAGATAGCAGAATGTTATGAAATGCTGGTGTTCTAGCAAATGGTCAAATGTTATGGAATGCTGATGTTCTATCAAATTATGGAATGCTACGGAATGCTGATGTTCTATCAAACTGTGGAACTGTGTGAAATGCTGATATTATATGAAACTGTGGAATGTTATGGAAAGCAGATGTTCTATCACATTGTGGAATACTATGGAATGTTGGTGTTCTGTCAAACTGTGGAATGCTATGGAATGCAGATGTGTTATAAAACTGTGGAATGTTATGGAATGCTGATGTTCTAGCAAATTGTGGAATGTTATGAAATGCAGATGTTCTATCCCATTTTGGAATGCTATGGAATGCTGGTGTTCTATCAAACTTTGGAATGCTATGGAATACTGATATTCTATCAAACTGTGGAATGCTGCCAGCTCGGTGGTGCTGAGAGTTGAGGCACTGGCCACACACCTCACACCATGCCAGTGACATGGATTCAGGCTTGAGCTTGGTACACTGGGGGTCAGACGGGGGGGGAGCCAAATGAGCTGCTGGCTGGCAGATCTTCTCCTCTAGAGGGATCTGAGGGTCTCCTCTGTGCTTGGCCACCTCCTGGTGGAGGTTGGACAGCGGTGCCATGTATGAGGAGCCCTGGGGTTAGGCAGAGATAGGGTGGAAGTGGCTGTCACTGGAGCCACAATGTGCATACGTGCTTTCAAGCACATGCACTACCGCATTCTGGTCCTCAGGGTAATGGAGAGAAAATGTGGGAGTGCTGGGGATGTGGCAGGATGAAGCCTCCAGGCTGGCTCTCATGGGTCTGCTGGGACATGTAGAGTGTTACTAGATCTCAAATGACCCCCGGAGTCCAGTTGGTTGGCATACGCAAGGCAGTGGCCCATCGAGGAGGATAAAAATCAAAAAGAAAAAAAAAAAATTTGTGGAATGCTGTAGAATGCAGATAGTCTATCAAATTACAGAATGCTGTAAAATGCTGGTATTCTATGACATTTTGGCATGGTATGGATTGCTTCTGTTCAATCAAACTGTGAAATGCAGATGTTCTTTCAAATTATGAAATGCCATGGAATGCTGATGTTCTATGGCACTGCAGAATGTTGATGTTCTATCAAATTGTGGAATGCAGATGTAAGCAATAAAACACAATGGGGTGTGCATTATGGTGTGATAACCATACTCTTAGGGGTGTAGTTAGGCACGAGGCCGAAGGCCGAGTGTCAGTCATCCCTAGGAGTGCGGTTATCACACCGTAATGCACAACCCCGGAGTGTCTTATTATTGCATTTATAATACTGCCCTTTATTTTTAGAAGCAGTTTTTTTTTTATTTTGAAACACATTTTTAAATAAGTAAAAATGTAAATGAATCTGTGCTTTTAATATAAAATAGTCCTTCCGCCTATTGGTGCTAAATTAAAGTAGTGTTATACAGTGTGTGCCTCCCTGCTTAATATATTCATATTCCCCTGCCAGCCACAACAATTCGCAAATGCTGCTTTCCTCATTCTAAGTATGACACATAGCCCCCTTACTTTATTTCATTCTCCTCACTCTGCAGACAAAACTAAAAGGAAGCCATAACAGAGGCTTCTCGGTTCCCCGATGCTGCAAGCAAGAGCATGGTTCAAAACTGCCACACTCACTGACAGCATCATGAACAGCTTGCTCTGTCCTAAAAGCTAAACAGCAGGGTGAGTCATTTACCACATTTTCTCTTTGTTTATGTAGTATTATTGCTTACTTTCTTCATTCTGTTTTTTTCTCTCTGTTTTTCCCCACATTCAAGAAATAGAATGTTTACCATGGAATACAGGAATTCAAAACTCTCCTCAGTTCCACTGGAAGAATGTTCCTCTCCTAACATACTGTATACACACACATACAAAGGCCTTTTCTAAAGCCACAGACTCAATTATCTCACTGTCAGAAAAAGCAGAAGAAACTTCCCTGATGAGCAGGTGAAGATAGAAGGGGGATTTTTCACTGTTAGTAAAGGAACAGTTGTAATGAAAACCATAAATAATGCTTATTGTTTCTAATTTGTTTATCTGTGTAGGAGAATGTGGTGGTCAAGGAAAACACATTTAATTAATTTGTTAAATTTTTAATTTAAGGTAGTTTTATTTTAAGGGCCCAGTTGAAGGTTTTTACAGTGTAAAAGTAGAAGCCATGTTTATGATGGAAAATCAGTCCTGGTTGTAGGGGGACTGATGGTAGATAGTTCTGGTTGTAGGAGGACTGATTTGCTTATTGTGTGGTGTGGTTTAGGACCAGGATGACTGTGCGTATATAGAGATTTAATGTACAGTCAGCTAATGTCTCTTGGCCAATGAGATCTTTAGATTTTCTCATGCCATTTTATAATAAGCAATTAGACATGACAGGGCGTGTGTTGTGATGGGATAATGACACACCTCAGGTGTGTTGTGAGGCACAAGTCATTGTTGAGTTCATTCAACCACCTGAGAAGTGCTGTTATCCAACCATAAGCACACCCTGGAGCTTTTTTTTTGAGGGGGGATGCAAAAATAAAATAATATAAAACATTTTAATTATTTTTTTTGTAAAAAGTTCATCCACCCCCCAAAAAATAGTACCAGCACATCCCAGCATTGGCATGCCACCTCAGTATCAAATACTGTGCACAGCAAGATTTTTTTTTAATTAGCACTTAAACCTCTATTTTACACAAGCCACCCCCATTTATCTGTTTCCTCACCTTTCCTCCTCCTTCTTTATTTTACTTCCTCCCTTCACCCACACAGTGTTTCTTTTTGATCCTTCCTACACTCAATAGATGGAATGTTTAGTATGGATGGAATACAAGAATTCGGATCTGTGCTCTGTTCTACTGGCAAAATGTTCACCTCCACACTCATACAACAAAAGGTATCAGATGGATCCAGGAATTCTCTTTTACCTGTAGTTGTTGAACAGCAGATATTTCACTGGTAAGCAGGTAAGGATATGAGGGGGACTTTTCATAGTCAGCAAAGAAACACCACAAATTAAAACGGAAAGTACTGTAGTGCTTTGCTTTTTATGTAAGCAATAAGACATGACTGGGTGTGCATTACAGTGCGATAATTGCACTTCTAGGGGCATAATTAGCCACAAGGCTAAAGGCTGAGTGGCGGTCGACCCTGGGAATGCAGTCATCTCACCATAATGCACACCCTGGAGTGTCTTATTGCCCTTATAAAATAGTGTAAATAAAGAAATTACACAAGACAACAGTAATATGATAAATAAATTAAGTTTATTTTAAGTATGGAAGAAAATTGTCTCACAAGTTGGGGATGGGCAAGGCAAAACAACAAAACTAAACTGCATGTTGCACTTCGGTTGTGCTTGAATTAATAAGTCACTTGCGGTAGTTTCTCATTCTAATTCACTTGGTTATTCATGCCTATGCTGTACATTCTACAGTATGGATGCCGACAGAAATGCATTATAGTGTATGGTGGGACGTCGTTCTCCACCGAAATCCATCATTGTTGAAACCTTGTAGTCACACACTAGTGACGTTCTCAGTGCAGCAGAACGATTTTTTCTACTGCACTGCGAACGTCACACTGTGTCCTGGAGCAGCATTTGACAGTTAGGGCTCGCTCCATAGACAGGACACATAACGAAAGCAGCAATGTTGGTGGCAGTACTACTGTTTAACATTAAAACGTTCAAAATGTAAAGTTCTTAAACAGTTAAAATGTCAAGTGTGAAAACGTTCAAAGTGTAAAGTTTTTTTTTCCTTCTAGTAACCCAGTAAAAATGTTTTGAAGCAGAAACATGCTGTAGTGATTTTTTTCCCAAAAAGAACGACGTTCCACCATACACTATAAAGAAAAGTGCATGAGAACAGTTGACAACAGGGCATCTTTCACCTCGTTGGTACTATGGCGGCGATTACCTCGAGAGCCGCGCCTCGAGGTAATCCATCGTCATAGTGCCAACTCGGTGAAAGAATAGCCCTGTTGTCAACTGTTCCCCATGCACTATCCTATATGTTTTGCAATTCACTAATACACTTGGGCTGTGTTCTGAAACACAAAAAAAGAGAAAATAATGCCAAAATTCATGATTTGTTGGGAGCGTGGCTTACGGTGTTTTCTTTTTTTATTATTTGTTAAAATTCATGCTTCTGTCATGATCTTGCATGATCCTGTTAGGCCTGGCTCACATCATTAATGTACTAGTAGTTTGGAGCCGCCAACAAGCTTCCTAACACCGCCAGTAACTGTCAAGCCCACCGCTAATGTGGCACTGTGGATGGAGAAAGGTATATCAGTTTTTAAAAAATGTCTCAGATGTGCATCTGTTTAACATTTGTTCCTGTGCTTAGGATCAGTGTCGTGGAGTGCCAGAAATGAAAAAGAGATGACAGTAAGGGGGGGGGTGCCAAAATATGCTGCTGGCCACTCAGGAACAGAAAGTTTGTGCATTCCTGTAATGTGGTAAGCGCGACTTACTGTGTCTGTTAACCATTCTGTTTCCTTCGCAGTCTTGCACGCCTGCAGTAGGCCTGGTTCAGAGTATGGATGAAGAAGTGTTTTGGAGCTGGCAGCACGCTTACTAATGCAGTCAATGGCTCAGCAAACCACCAATATTGTACGTGCTGCCGGACTGATTGCATGACAGTGGACTTACAAGAAATGCATGTCGCTACAGGCTGAGGAAGATTTTTTTTTTTTACTATGGCACACAAGGTGTTTTTACAATCCAAGTGACAATGTAGTGCTGTGTAGAGTCTGGGTCTTACACAACTGTCTTTTTTGATTGTGATGCGCTTATTAGCGGCACAAAAAATAGTGATATAATAGTGCTGTGACATTCCACTCAGAATGCAGCTACAGGAAATCACTGAGCCATTTTTCCCAGTGCTCAAGCTAATTAGCTGGTACTATTTGTAGTGCAATATTGTCCAGTATTGCACTACAAACAACCAATAGGATTACTCAGTTTATGTTAGCTATTTTATAATGATGTTTTTTGAAACTCATCTTTATTCAAGTATAAAATATACAACTCTGACAGAAAGTTGGACCCAAACCACATGTCCAGGATACACTATTAGACAGAATGATAACACTATTTAAGTACATTGCATCTAATTACCTCTAAAGCAGTTTGGAACTACAAACCCTATTTTGTATATCAGTTAATAAAACTTTAAATTTGTAGAACTATCAGTATGTTCTATTAAACCCTTAGGTAACTCAACTCAGAATATAAACACTTGTTAACTCACAAACCATACAGAGTTAAACAAGCATTTGTCAATGTCGAATGTTTGCTTGCTAGCGTTGGCATTGGTAGTGTAGGAATGAGAAAGATACATAATAGGAATGGCAGTGAAGTATTTAACTGAAGCCAACCCCACCACCACCCTGCAGAGACTGACAGGCATTGGGGTGTGCTTTTGGGTCATCAGCATAACGGCCATGCCATTTCACCACACCCTACCCTGCAGACACCAACAAGTATCACAGTGTGTCTTGGGGTCTTTGGGCCTTATGCTCACCCCATTCCAACAGGAAATATGGTGAGATAGGTGCAGTATAGGAGAATGGGGTGAACTTTGGGGGCGAAGAGTCCAAGGCACACCTCAATGCCTCTCACTGGCTGCAGGGTGTGGGTGGGGGTGGAATGGTACGAGCATTACAGGCGACAGTCGCAAGTCACACCCCTGATGCCTGTCAGTCTCTACAGGGTGGGGCATTATGGTCAGAAACCCTAACACCTCAGGAGTTTGTTGGTATTTTCTATCCAAATTTTCAACATGGGATTTTTATGACCCCCACCTTATGAACAGTGGCAATATCAGTTCGTTAGCCGAAAGCTGATTTTGCACAGCGACTACGCCATTTGGCACCACAGGTGTGAAAATACATTTCGAACAGGATGAGAAAAATTACAGCTGTACTGTTCATGGGAAGGTGTAAAAAATGACAATGTTGAAAATCTGCAGTGAAAATATAAAAAAACTGGTGCAGTCACGAGCGTGCGTAGAAACTGTGCAACGCACACCCGAAATTTAATTAGTTTGGGGATTTTTTACAGCAGATTGTCAACACAGGCATTTTGGGACCTCCGCTCATGAACAGTGTCACTGTGATTTTCTTAATCTGTCCCGAACAGTGATTTCCCACAGCGACTAGGCATTTCTGCACCAGAAGTGCAAAAACACATTTCGGCCATGGTTTGAAAAATGACAGCTGTACTGTTCATAAGGAGGTGTTGAAAAATGCCACTGGTGAAAATCTGGACTGAAAATATTACAAATTCATGAACTTACGAGGGTGCATGGAAACTGCAATGCTCGCTCATAACACAGTCATTTTATGGACTTTTGTCACCAAATTTTTAACATAGCCATTTTAAGACCTCTGCTCATGAACAGTGTCACTGTGATTTTCTTAATCTGTCCTGAACATTGATTTCTCACACTGACTGTGCCATTGTATGCTGCATTCACGAAAACACTTTTTGTGTGAGATGTGAAAAATGACAGCTGTACTGCTCATAAGGAGGTGTGGTAAAATGGCAATGTTGAAATTCTGGAGTGAAAATATTAAAAATTCGTAAACTTACAAGTGTGCATAGGAACTGCGCAACACACGCTCGTAACACAGTAATTTTTTAGAATTCTTTCACCAAATTTTCAACTTTGGTTTTGGGGGGCCTACCTAATGAACTGTGCCACTGTTGTTTCATTATTTGGTCCTGAAAGGTGGTTCCGCAATGACCGTGAAATCACCTTTCGGGACTGAATAACAAAATAACAGTGACTGAGTTCATGAGGTGGGTCCCCAAGAACCCTGTAGAAAATTTGGTGAAAATATTCCCCAAATGGCTGAGATATGCACCAAAGTTGAAAACCATTTATGATATTATACAGCTTACCGCATTTCTTCAGTTCGGTTGGCTTTGAAGAGTGCAGGCGTATTCCTGGTCCACCAAAGATCATCGCTTGGCTCTGGAGGTAAGTATGGGGTGTGGGAGGTGGGTGCATAGAGGGTGGGCGCAGGTTGGGGAGGGGGCAGACAGTCAACGATGGACATTTTTTTTTTGCAGTTTTTTTTTTTCTACTGCAGGAAGACGACACGGGACTTTTGCCACGCTGAGGTGGGCTCTCAGCGTGGCAGCTGAAAGGGTATTTTTTGGGGGCAGCAGTGGAAACAACAGGGGATTGGGCACCCCCATCAGCCATACCAACATTTGCCACACTGGGGTAGGCTCCCAGCATGGCATCTTCTACAGGAAGACGATGCGGGACTTTTGCCATGCTGGGGTGGGCTTCCAGCATGACAGCTGAAAGGTTATTTTTTGGGGGGACGGCAGTGGAGCCAATGGGGGATTGGGCACCCCCGTCGGCCATACCGATGTTTGCCATTGCTGGGGTGGGCTCCCAGCGTGGCACCTAGAGGTCTGTTTGGGGGGGCAGTGGAGCCGACAGGAGGTTGGGCACCCCTGTCAGTCACATAGTGCACGCGGGTGGAGGGGAGTGCATGAGCACACTGGGGTGGACTCCCAGCATGTTACATAAGTGGGGGAGAGATGATGAACTGATGCAGTGAAGACATACATGTAGGCAATTTTCATACTGCTGTTGGCAGTATGCAAAGTGCCTACACCTTACCACCACTGTTTGTGGTGGTATTTTCCTCTGAACTATACGCCACTGCATCTGAACACTGTCATAGACAGCTCGAACAGTCATTGGCACGGTGCAGCCATGCCTGCAAAATGGACCAGGGCATTGGAAGTGGGGGAGGCACACCTACGAATTTTCGTATGGTGGCACTATGTTTCTTGCACATGCGTGCAAGCTAACATAAAAAAACAAGGAAAAAAACGGATTTTGCACAGGTTATCATATGTTTAACCTTAACATTACAGAGGGGCGATATTTAATTTCTCCCTTTCAAATGTTTCTCTTTTTATGTATTGAACTTTTGCAACAAAAGTATTGGTGGGGGGGAGGGTCTGGGCCCTGATATAATAGCCACTATTTGAACTATCATCCCACTACCCTAAAGGCAAAGGACTAGTCCATAAGTTAAAGATTAGGCACTGGAATTAAGTGAGCCTGGTTATCTGCACTCTCTGATGCTCCTCTGAATTGGAATAAAAAGATTGTTCTCTAGATTAATTACTTGAACTATTTTGCCCTCCATCCTCTACCCATCTGAGCCACAGATTCCACACCTCCATGTACTTTTCTTCTCTCAGGTATACTCTGGCAGACAGCCTCTCCATGTCACAAATTTGTGACATTCTGTTATGCCACTCCTTAAGGGTAGAGGGATTGGCACTCAGCCAATGAGATGTTATGCTCTTCAGTGCCACTACTAGGAAGGCAAGTGCTAATCTTCTCGGGGGGGGGGACCTCCACAATAGTGGGAGTGCCAAGAACCCAGTCAGAAAAGTCATCCACAATATCAACTTGTGCAATCTGCTGCACCGCCTCTCTCACCGATGACCAAAACCCCCTGATAATCGGGCAAGCCCAAAAAATATGGTAGTGTTAGGCCTCTATTTTATCATTATTAATATGTGTGTAACAAGAGGATTATGGGATCAAATAACAGTTAGGTACTATTTTTTTCATTGAAGACATTTTTATTTTTAGGTCTTAGTTGAAGGTTTTTCATGTGTAGAAGTGGCAGCCATGACTGTGATGGCAGTCAGAGATGTGTGGTAAGTCAGGGTTATGTGGTTAGTATTGATTTTATTGCAAAGAGGCTGCTGGATCTTTATCCAGTGCTGTTCTGCTGAGATAATAGCACAGGTAAAGATGGCCCCTCAGCCAATCAGGTTTCATGATTTTTTAAACCCATTTCATAATGCTCTGTCAGACTGTGGAATGGTGTGAAATGCTGATGTTCTATCAAACTGCAGAATGCTGATGTTCTACTAAATTGCAGAATGCGGATGTTGTATTACATGGTGGAATGCTGTGGCATGTTGATGTTCGGTTAACTTTCTGCAAAGAAGGCAGCCTTCCAGAAGAACAAGTATAGTCAGAAAGAGGAGAATGGGTTGGAATACTGTGCTAAGGTAAGGGAGGCAAGTAGAGGGGTTTGGGAGGGAAAAGCTGCAAGGGAACAACAGTTAGCACAACGAGTGAAGGGGGGGGGGGCTTCTTCCAATACATAAGGGAGAAGAGAGACATTAAAGATGAGATAGACTTAAAAAGGAGGAGGGGGTTGGGAAGAGGATAGTAAAGAAAAAGCCAAGGTGCTTAACAAGTATTTCTGCTTCACTTTCACTAAGGAGAAGGATGGACCAGTGCAGCAAGGCAGCAGGGGGTGGAAACTGGAGGGGGACACAAAAAGGTGAAATACAGGTTGACAGGGTGCATGAAAGCCTAATGGTCCTAAAGGTGGATAAAGCCCTGAGGCCAGACACAGTGCATCCAAGGGTCCCAAGGGGGCCGGCCAAGGTACTGGCGGGTCCAGTAGCAGACCTGTTTAACACTTCTCTGGAGTCAGGGGTTGTACCCCGGGACTGGGGGACTGCACATGTGTTGCCTCTCCAAATAAGCAGGCTGAGGGAAGAACCTCGGAACTATAGGCCAGTCAACCTGATCTCAATAGTGGGAAAGCTGATGGAGACCGTCCTGAAGAAGACACTGGTGAGCTTTCCAGCGGAAAATGGCCTCCAGGATGAGAGGCAGCATGGGTTTATAGTGGGAAGGCCATGTCAGACTAACTAAATTTGCTTCTTCAACTGAGTGATCAGGACAGTGGACAAGGCCCAAGCAGTTATTTATTTATTTATTGAATTTTGTTGACCCGGTAAGCCCACTGGGCCTAGAAGTCCCTTTTTCAGGGGCGACCAGGGGAAGGGGGGATACAGATGGTAAGCAACTGAAATTGAACCAGATTAAGTTGTTGGTGGAATTTTTAGTGAATGAGAGAAATTTGGCCAGGACACCGGGGAAATTCCCCTACTGCATTGCTGGTGGTAGGGGGAGCTGTCAGTGCTAGTCTGCGACATGGCAGACTGTGCTCAGCCTTCAATGGAGAAGGACGTTATGGCTGTAGTGGCTATGGAGATCTCTGGAGAATCGCCTGAGCTGGTAGTGCCTCAGGCTGTAGCTGTCGCCGGAGATGTACCTGTGGAGCTGCCTGGAGATATGCGTGGTTCGGACCGCGCAGCAGGAGTTCTTAAAGTGGAGGTTTCTGCAGCATTGCCCCTAGCTGAGCTACCGATACAGCCTGTTCATTCAGTGGAGCAGCTTGCAGCAGGTAGCGTTTTGACTCAGGATTCCTCAGCTGTGACAGTGGCTTGCTCTTTGTGCTGCCCTGAGCAGGTTTCGGCGGTGATTCATCCATCAGCTGTTCTGCGTCTTGGAATGCGAAAGTCAAGTCCCGCTGTCGGCTCTTTCCCTTCTGGGGACTGGAGCAAGGAATCAGTGCTTATTGAAGCTGGGTGGACTTTTCGGGATGGTCGCTGACTGCCGGATTCGGAATGGGTTACTTTTACTTCGGAGGAGACTCGGGTTTTTGGACTTACTGCTCGTTCTATGGACTTGGAGCCTTTGGTTACCAGACTTTCAGGCAATGGAAGAGAGCCTTTACTTTCCTCTGAGTCGGTCCTTGTTCAGGGAGTTGGAGCTGAGAACCCTAATGCTTCCCCCCCTCAGCGAGAACAGTTTCGCACTGGCCCTCATTTCTCTGACTTGTTTAGGAACAACAGACTAGATCAGGCCCCAAGATGGAATGCTGTCCATCTACAGTATGGAGGGAGGGGTCTCCAGGAGCACCCAGACCATTTATTTGTAGCATGGAGGTTGCTTAAAAACTCCATGAACTTTCAAGCTTCTGACATATATGCTGTCATTAACATTAGAGGGGAAGACACTTTTGATAGCAGCTTTTGGTCCTTTGCAGGCCTGGATAAATTTTGGCTGAAGTACGATGCTCTGAAGTGAACTCCACTTTGGACTCCGTTTTGGGCTATTCCCATCACCAAACCTCTGTTCAAAACTGTTAACATTATGTTCCGTAATGATGGGGTTAATGTGGGGATATTTTATATTGGTTGGAGAGCAAGTGCACTGTGTTGGGGCCCCCTGAGCCCATTATTGATGGGGAGGGTATTTGGACGGGGAGTTGGAAGTTTAAAATTAAACTGCGTATTAAGGGAGATGTCGTTCAGCATATCCCTAACAGTTTTTTCTTGAGGAAAGGTAGGGGGTATGCTTTTACCCTGGCCAGCCCAAGACTTGCTACAAATGTGGTAGTGCCCGTCATTTAAGTAGTGCATGTGATAAGATCAAATGTGCACATTGTGGGGAGCTGGATCATGACAGTGGAACCTGTTGAAATGTTTTCTGTTGCAACCTGTGTGATGCTCAAGGCCATACCTATCATCAATGCCCCTATGCTGGTCAAAATAATTCAGGGGGAGGTTTGGATAAGGAAACCCTCATTTCTGAAGCACAAGACAGGTTTAGTCCTGGATCGGAGGACACTGATCCTGCTGATCCAGACCCTCCTGTTCCAGAACCTTCCCCTGGAGCTCTTCCCAGTGGCCCTGAACCTAGGCCCTCTGCGGCACCTCCCGGGGCTGATATTCCAACTGCTCATCAGCCTTCTGTGGATGTGGGACTTTCATTACCCAATACGTCCACTTCTGAACCCCACTCCCCAGACTCAGAGTTTCAAATACCTCATCCGCGAAGGGTAACAAGGTCTCGCACCAAAAAGTTGGTTACTGCCACCATTCCTCCCATACACAACTCATTCAGGTGTTGCAGGATCAGGATGGGGATTCGGAATCTGATGTTTCTGTTCAATCTGAAGCTTTGTCTAGCATGGAATTTGATGATGAAGGTGGACCCGACTTATTGGAGTCTAAGAAAAAATCTGGCCATAAGTGCAAAAAGGATAAGTTTTAACCTATTTTTTCCCTGGCTTGCTTAACTCTTGTTTCCTTGAATACTTGTAGTGTCAAAAATTCGAGGAAGCGTTTGGGGCTCTTGCATTTCTGTAAATCTCAATCTACAGATATCCTGTCCTTGCAAGAGACTCGCCCTACTTCCTCGTTTGATGTTAACTACAACAAAAAATTGTGGGTTCAAGGGCCTTCTTTTTGGTCCAATGGCCCCAATGCAGCTGACAGAGGGGAATACTTTTTTTTCATACTCATGTACAGGTTCTCCGGTTGGTGGATCTGGTTCCAGGTAGTTCCTGGATTGCTTTTGTAACGGATGTCCCCTCCAAATGATAAACATTTATGCCCCCCAAGTCAAATCGGCCAGGATAGACCTTTTTCATGAAATTGAGCATTACCTTTTTTCCCCTAGACATATAATATGGGGGGGAGGCGATTTTAACTGTGGTTTGGATTTCAAATTTAAAAATCAGGTACAACTAAAGGTGTACTGTGATATTCATGCTTTGCAAAAACTCATTACAAAGGCCTCCTTATCAGATACATATAGGGTCCTTCGTTCTGACCCTGGGCCTACTTATAGACGAGGTAGCTTGGCTACTAGAATTGATTTTGTCCTCTCTACCTGTTATTTAATCCCTATTAGTTTTGGTTTGACCCCTTGTGAGTTTTCTGACCACTGTTTATTGAAAGTAAGTTTTTCTCTTTCTCGCATTCCCCCATGTTTTCCTGACTTTTCTGCTAGATGGAAACTGGATCCTGTTTTACTCACTCAGGTCCAGTTTCAGTTGGCCCTTCTTCAGGCACTGGACAGATGGCGGTCGGTGGATGGGATGTATGATTCATGGGGAGATTGGTGGGCTGACACTAAAATTGAATTCAAGCGGGTCTCTACTTCCTTTACTAAATCTATGCAGTCTGAGGAGTATATCATTTACTTAGGACACAGGGCTCAGTTTTATAAATTACTGTCCCTTCCCACTTCCTCGGATGTTAGAATCCAGGAACACATTTCAATAATTCGGAATAAAATGAGAAATTTCCACTGTGGGAAGGCCTGTAGTCTTCATAATGATCTGTCTTATGGACTCAAGTCCTCCCCTGTTTCTGACCCATTCTCTGCCTGCAAACAAGCCTTGGACAAAAAGCTTATGGACGGTCTTTATGATCCCTCAGGCACCCTGAAATCTACTGACACTGAAATGTTAAGTGTAGTTCAACACTTTTTGAAGAGGCAACATGGTTCGGCTTTCGAACCACTGAGTAATTGGGATGACCTCTTTTATTTCAGGCCACCTCAGGTGACCCCTCCTCAATCTTGTGCTATAGACCTACCCATTACTCAGGCTGAGGTCAGGCTGGAAATTGGACGTTTAAAACCGGGTATTTCCCCAGGCCCGGATGGCCTTGTAAACGAATTATACAGATTTTTTTGTAGATGATTTCAGTATCATCTTACCACAAATTTATAATGAGATTCTTATCACTACCTCTCTGCCTCCAGGTTTTTCTGATGCCCTGACGATCTTTTTGTTCAAGAAGGGCGTCAGGTGCATTGTTGGAAATTGGAAGCTGATTAGTTTATTGAAAACAGATTATAAGATTTTTCCGGCTATCTTGTGTCACAGACTTCAACGCCTTGCCACAACTCTTATCCTGTGCAAACATGTTCAATTCCAGGTCGAAACATTCAACAAAATTTGACCCTCCTTAGAAATATCTGTGAATGCAGTCATCTGGGATATCTCACAGGGTATTTACTCTCATTGCATCAGGCTAAAGCTTTTGACAAAGTTTCCCATGTTTTTTTATTTCAAGTTCTTCAGCGATAGGGGTTTCCTGAAAAACTCAGGACCTGAGTTGGGCTTTTATATACTAATGCTCGTAATTTTCCTTTGGTTAATGGCCTATTGGGTGATGGGATTGATTTTCGCAGGGGAGTTCGGCAGGGTTGCCTGATTAGCCCTTTATTGTACACCTTTGTATTAGACCCTTTAATTTGGGAACTTCTTCATCATCAGAACATTTTGGGTCTCACGCCAGCTGTTGATATCCCTCTTCAAGTTTTAGCTGTTTATGCTGATGATACGTGTCTCCTGTTACACAATTCGCCCTCTGGAATTTTAACTTTGGACATTTTGGCACAATTCAGGAAAATTTCAGGGACTTCGGTGAATTATGAGAAAAGTGCCGGAATTTTTTTGGGTGAGCGATCTTTTGAATCCTTTATTGGGCAGATTACTGTTACACCCGTCTCTATTAAAATTTTGGGGTGTTTTTTTGGCAATGGTGATTTGGCCGTCATAAACTGGAAACCACGTAAAGAAATGGGCGAGTGTAAGGTTCAGTTGTGGAAGTCTTGGGCCTTTTCAAAGAAAAAGCGTATTTTGATTATTAAGAAATTCCTTCTACCTTTGTTTTTATATTTTAGTTCTGTGTTTCCTTTGCCTAAGCATTATGAGACTCATCTTTATAGTATTTTTTTCAATGTTGTGGGGAAGCCAACTGAACCCGGTTAAGCGAGATTTTACTTATCTACAAATCAAGGATGGGGGCCTCGGTATGATAAATCCCTTGGTCTTTTATTTTTATTTTTTTCTTAAATCTACATTTAAGGAACCCGTACAGTATCAGTCCCATTCGTGGGACTTATGGACATTTTTTTGGTTAAGGATTTTTTGACCAGGTGGTCAGATGAGATTCCTATTATATTAAATCTAATTCTGTGCACCTTCTTTTGTTTATTTGGTAGCTGCTAAGTTACGCCAGTGGCAACTGACCAAACCTGTGGTTCATCGGCTCACCCAAAAAGCTTCATACGCTAAAATCATGTCCACCAATTCTTTGGTTATGGTTGATTTCGCAGAAGTTTTCCCTCTAAAGTTCATTTGGCTTTGAAGATTCTTACTAATACACGAATTCCTGATCATATGTGGGATGTGACATGGCTTAGTTGCCATGGGAAACTGGGGATCAAGGGGAATTTGAAGCATAAAGCTGTTTCAGAAAGGCATTTTCTCCATATGGAATGTATAGGCCTGGAAGAAACCATGGATCATTTTTTTCTTTCCTGCCATTATGCTCGTCTGTTTTGGTCAAATTTGCTTACTAAATGGGGCTGGGGTGGTTCTTGTCATGTCTCTTACGAATGTTTAGTGCTTGGGGACTGTTCTGTTTTTTTCCCCATATTGCCCTAGCACATTTACTGTGATTTTTGCTTGCATTCAGTTTTACATGTGGCAGGCACGTTGTTCATTTTCATTACAGCATACTGACACTTTGCCTTCAGTTGTTCTTCAACACATTGAATCTGCTTTACAGAGTCAGAAGGATTTTGAATCATGGACTTTGCCTACCCATTTGTTTCATGAATATTGGAAACATGTCTATTGGATTTAATTTCTATATGAATTTTTTTCATTAGTGGACAGTTGATTTATTTTGCATTTTGATTGACTCCACTGTGTTATGTTTTGTATTTTTGTTTTCTTTGTCTCTGTGATCCTGTATTGATGTTTTTGTTTCTTTCAATAAATAATTCTCCTACTCTTTTTTGATAAATTCCATGGGATCTTTAGCATCCACCTGAGCTACCATCAATCCAGGCAGCTGGGACCTCGGTTTAATGTCTCATTAGAAAGACAGCACCTCAGAAGTGCAGCACCCCTCTCATGCTGCACTACAGTGTCAGTACTGGGATATTAACCCAAGTGCCAGATGTGGGAACTAAACCCACAGCCCTCTGATCTCCCAGCCTCAGAGGCGAGTGTGCTACCAACTGAGCCACTGACACTGTATCTGAACTTCAGCAAGGGGGTTTATGTGATAATGGCGAACGCCTAAAGGCAATCACCGTTGTCGCTCAGAGTGCTGGACACATTTTCAGTACTCTGACAACCCCAGCGCATCAGAACAATGGCGCCAGGACAGATTTCTACTGCTTTCTGTGGGGGGGCTGTGCACCCCCCCCACACACCCCTACTTAAGGATTCTCAACTCCAGGGGGGTGCATGTCAGAGGGGGTGAAAGCAGTAAAAATAAAAGGTTCGGGCCGGGGCGCGATAAAAAATCGCACCAGTGCCCAGACCAACCCAGTACCTCAGCCACCCCAGCCACTAGCCAATCCCTGATGCCACAACGCAGCTCAACCAGCAACTGCAGTGCCACTCCCTACAGCCTCTCCACCCCCTCCCAGCCCACGCTCTCCATGCTTGCTACCACCACCCCCCCACGCATATATGTATAGTGACATCCTGTCACCTAGTTCTCCCACCCCCTCATCCGGTCACCCTACCTTTCCATCGTCGTGAGTGGAGTGCACCAGGAAGGAGTTGCCATAACAGACGGCGCCCTTCCTCATGCGCCCACTTCACTGGTTACCTCAGCAAGACCTTTGATTCTGTGCCACATGGGAGACTGGTCAGAAAGCTAGAAGACTTGGGGGGGGCTAAGCTTTCTAGCTGGCTAAAAAGCTGGTGACTGGACAGAAGACAGAAGGTGGTAGTTGGGGGGGAATTCTCAGAAGTTAGGCAGGTGACTAGTGGGGTCTCACAGGGCTCAGAGCTATTTCCGGTGTTGTTTAACATCTTCATCAGAGACATAGTGGATGGGCTCAAAGGTAAACCTCTGCCTGTTCACTGACAACACAAAGCTCTGTGGACTGGGTGACACAAAGGAGAGGAGACAGGAACTCAGGGAAGACCAGGCTGAGCTAGAGAAGTGCTCTGTCATTTGGTAACTGGGGTTCAATACTAAACAGTGTAAGGTTATGCACTTGGGGCAAAGAACCCAAATACTGTCTAGGACTGGTGTGCAGGTAAACAAGTCAGAGGAGGTAAAGAACCAGGGAGTAATCATCATGCGTGACCAGAAGTACTTGGCATATTGCAAGAGAGCTACAGTAAAAAAATATTAAATTCTGGGCTGCATAGCCGAGGGATAACCATCAGAAAGGCAGAGGTCATACTGCCACTGTACAGATCAGTGGCGTGACCGCACTTTGTGTGCAGAAAAGAAGGTGTACAAGAAGTAGGGGCATGCAATGAAGCTGGAGGGGGAACGTTTAGGAGGCATGTGAGGAAGTATTATTTTTATACAGATTGTTGTCCTCTGATTCTGCCAGACAGCTCCACTCTAACCAGCCTCCCCAGACCCATCACACGGCTCCTCTGGGACTTACCTTCCTCATTGTCCTCTGCCACGGGACCTGGGAGGGGTGATCGATCACCAGTGTGGGGCCTGCAAGGAGCCAGTTGTCATCCTGCCATTGGGGGGGTTTCCCCACCAATTTTCGCACCTGGGCCCATGGATATTCAGTGGGTAAAATGTACAAGCTCCATCTACATGGAGATGTCCCTGGTGCCCTGAACATGAACATGGGGTCCCTTCCCTCCATGTGTGGCTGCATGCACTGCCGTCCAGACACCTCCAGGTGGCAGACAAGCAGCATGCAATAACTGCCCCCCTCCCGGAAGCAGGAGAACTATCATACAGACACTCAATCCTCCCTCCCCTGGCCAATCCCCAAGCAACCCTTGTCCATTTCTGAACCTGAGTAGATGGCATGACAGAAGGTGAAGCGCCTAATACCTCAGCCCTCCATGCCACTGGACAAGCCTTGAGGAAGTATTTCTTCACCGATAGGGTGGTAGATGCCTGGATCAGTCTCCTAGAATGGGTGGTGGTGGGGAAAACAGTGGTGGGCTTCAAGCATGCCTAGGATAGATATAAAGGAAAACTGGTATCAAAGCATGGGGAGGAGGATGTGGCTGGAGACCAGGTGGGGTCTGTGATGGCAGAATAGGAAGGGAAAAGAGGGACAAACTGGGTGGGTCAAGCGGTCCAAAGCTGTTGATGAATTCTATGTTTCTATGAGTACAGTGTGCCATATTAGTTCCCTTATCTTAAGAAAGATGGCAGCTTAATTGAAACAGTCCAGGGAAGGGCAACAAAGATGCTCCATGGCCAGCAAGGCAACACATATGAGAAGAGGCTCAGGGGACTCAACATGTACTCTCTGGAGGACAGAAGGCAGGGGGGGCATGATCAAGACTTTCAAGTACCTTAAGGGTATCAACAGGGTGAGTACAGAAGGCCTCTTCAGCCTTAATGGGAACAAGTCCAGTAGGGAATATAGACTAGAACTGGTGGGGAGAAGATTCAGGAGGGAGGAGAGGAGGCACTTTTTCACTGAGAGGGTGGTGGCCAAGAGGAATGAGCTGCCAGAGGAGATGGTCTCCCTGAAGATGGTGGATAGCTTCAAGAGAGGATGGGGCAGTGTGAAAGGGAGTTGCAAGTACAGGCGAGGGTGTGGGGGACTAGAGGGGGGGGTCACTCTGCAAACTTGGAGGGACCGGCATACTTGAACAGACTAGATAGACCATAAGGCCTTTATCTGCTGGTGTGTTCGTATGTTCTTATGTAAACTGTGGATTGCTTATGTTCTATCAAATTGTGGAATGCTAATGTTTTATCAGATTGTAAAATGCTGATATTCTGTCCAATTGTAGAACACTGTGGAGTGCCTGTGTTCTCTCACACTGTAGAATGCCATGAAATGCTAGTGTGCTATCAAATTGTGAAATGCTGACATTCTTTCCTGTTTTAGAAGTTTAGAGAATTCTTCTTTCCGATTGACTAATGCCACCAAGCAGCTGGTTCGGTATCAGGCAGCAGAGACCAGGAAATAATGAGTCCCAGTCTTTGCTTGACCGATTGCGTTCCAGTATCACTGTGCCCCATGGAATTTTCAGATCGTACCAGCGGCCCTTTTTTTCCCTTGCTTAGCATGTAACGCCCGCCAGCTCTGATTGATGAAAATGGAGCACCACTCACTTCCCCTGCCAAAAACAGACATAAAATAATTTGTGTTGTCTTCTTAGCACATTTGACAATTCACTTTTTAACCAAGCACTACAAGCTACATATGCCATCAGCCTGCCCCCCGCCACACTCTACTCCACATAAAGAAACAACTATCTTTCCTCATTTGGAATTCAATAAACAAAAAAACTTGTGTTTTTCTGTCACCCGTTCTGCCATCCCCATGCAGCCAACTGACACTGTAGCACCAACTCTCTGTGGACCACGCTCAGCCACTGTACCGACTGCAGGCTCGCCACTGCGCTGGACCACTCTCACAACCATATAAGTGTAACCCCTAGGTGGCGCTATCCCAAGGGCTACTACCCCTGCCTGCTTAACTACTAACAGGTTGAGGGGCCTAGGTCTAATGGCGAGTGCCTCCACCCAGAGGTCAGGGTTTGCAATAGTTAAACTAACTTGGTCACAGCCCGGGACACTGTGACCCCCCTTTCTTCCCACTAGTGGCCCACACAATATATCAGAATTACCTTCACAGTATACACTTACCCCCAGGACTGGTTCGGTCAGCTGGACTCTGGGGACCCCCTGTAAAACAAGATGATACAGTGCAACAACCACAGTACAATACTTTAACATAAACAAATACCTCAGGCAGTGTAACTTTGCTGAAACAAACAGATCTGATTTATTTAGGGGCGAATAACAAGGACTGGGGGGAAATCAGGTTAATTAGCTTACCACTCTAATATATATAAATATATCTATACTAGGGCACTGTGCACAGGCCTAACCTATAAGTCACTGTCTCTGGGTATCCAGGCAATAGAAGGCTAGCCTATTTGGTTCAGCTGGTTGGGGCCCTGTGATGAAAAAACACTTGGGCTGGCCTGTTGGCGCAGCGGTGGGATTTCAGCTTGTGACACTGGCGACCCGGGTTCGGGAACAGACCCAGATCATTGGAGGGCCAGCCGAGGGGAAAAGGATAGAGCATTCCAAGGACTGCTCTCCTTCTCTGGGGGGAGGGCGAGGGAAGCCATCGGTGCACTGAGGGCTCCTAGCGGAGGCTGGGGGACCTCAGACGACTGACGCAGGCAGTTCCGGGAGGTGGGGTACACGCTTGCGTCATTGCACGTCCCTGCCTCCGTAAGGAGGAACAAACTGATGCAAGGGCAACCGTACACATGACGCCCTCCCCGGAGGACCTCGAGACACCACCATCGCTGCGGATCCCTGACCAGCCATAAGTCCCGTGGGTCACCGGTGAAGGTGGCCATGGCCCCACCCTCCGGGGGGGAAAGCCAGGGGTGACTGAGGGATCTTGGCAGCCATAGGCGGTGGTGGAGGTCTCCAGGGGGGTCATGACTAGGGCCGAGTTAGGACAGGGCCTGTCTGGAAGAAATAGAAAATTAAAAAAAAAAAAACACTTGCACAATACCCATTTGTAATCCGGAGCCAGATGGCTCAGTTCGTGAAGAAATAAAACACAACAATTAGATAATACACTTGCAATTCGATAAACAGATGGCAGGGAGCTACCCTGCTTTGTATGCACAAACTCAATGCTGGGAACTGGATGGAAGGCATATTGTCCTGGATTGCCAGGAGGAGCAGACCATGTGGGCAAGGTCCTTGTGACTGGACCCCACTGCAGTTTGGAGCAAATGGATGTAGTCTGGATTAAGCTGGGGTTTACTTCCAGCTTCATGCACTCTATTCGCTGTACAGGGGATTTGAAACACGATTCCCCACAAGCACTACACACATTTATATGTAAAAGGAAAGTACTATACCAGGCAGGCTGCTTCTCTATCCCGATCGCAATTACTGCACAATACCCGGGAGAACACACAGCAGATTCAGTTCCTGACAGACCGAGCGCGATTCAGCAATTTCTCCAGTCTTCTACAGGGTGAGCCTGGTTTCTACTCTTCAGATCTCCTTTATTCTCTTCACAGGTCAGATTCAATCTGAAGAAGCGCTTGCACAAGCTGCAGACCGAAACTTGGGGCCTTACATGCGTTTCCCGCGCTGAACTACACACCGAAGAAACACAGGGCTCCTTGACTCTTCACTGCCAAAGCTAAACTGACTCTCCAGAAGACAAAACCGGGCATTTTTTTTGAGTCCCTCCCAGTTCAGTTGGCTGGTTTGGCTGTCACTCACAATAGACTCCCCCCGTTAGTGCAAAAAGGCGCCGAAGTCCAAACTACAATTCCCAGAAGCATCTGCCATACAGTCCCATTGTGGCTGACTCAACTTAAGAGTCCAAGTTCTGATTTGCCAGCAGCAGGCTCCACTTCAAAAGGTCCCCCACGCTGATTGGTCCAGTTCAGCAGTTCAAAACTAGAATGGAGGGCTAGGCAAAACAATTCAGACTACAAAGGAAAGCAAGTTAGACAAACTGTATTTTCATTATTACTCTAAATGATTTCTGGCAAACAGTTACATCTTTCAGATAGGCTCCCTCTGCACTCTTAGCGACTGCAAAAATGGAGCGAATTGGCAGCAGCTCGAGTGGGACTCAAGCAGGAAAACACACAGTCCCCCCATACAAACTAATTATGTCTGCAAGCAGACAGCTCTTCAAGAGACAGTACCAGCGGTTCTAAAAGCACTCACAGATAAATGGCTTAAATGCCAAACACCATTCAGGCTTGGAGCATTCAAGCAAGCTCCTTGAATACTTTTGGGAACCCCCATTTGCAGGGGGGTTACACCCTTCCTACCTGGAAAAAGCTTGGTGTCCGCATCAAGCAAGTACCCCCATAAGTTTCAATTGCAACCATATACATTTTCATCAGAATCACATTAGGCTCATACGTGTAATCATCAGTCAATATATCACCTTACCAGAAACACATTTCTGAAACTTTGCAGTACGTCACTCTTTGCACAGTATTACACACACATTGTACCATAACTCAGGTTATTACCTCTTGTACATGAAACCTGGAGAGAGGGGGCCCTTCCCTATCAGCTACCTTGGGGCTGGATGGGGCAGGGGCACCATACCTAGAGGGCAACACAAGTAACTTGGAGTTAGCACTGATGTTCAGTTTGGGCAAGGAGGTCAGGGACACATACACTCCTTTATGGACAACATTGAGAGGCAAGTCCACAGGCCTCCCAAGGGAATCATAACTGAGGTGCACCACAGGCTTTACAGCTCGACCAGTCTTTCTAGAGGGAATTGTTACAGTCTCTGCACTCTGAGCCTCATTTTCAGCATTGTCCTCACTTGTCAGGGGAGTCTCCATTGGGGTAGAGAGGCTAGAACTTGGGGCACTTTCAGCTCCAGGAGTTACAGTCTCTGAGTCCACAACACTTGGCTCACATGGAGAGCTTTCAGGCACTGGTAGTGGACCGTCGGGGCACTCAAAATACCCTTCTTGTTCTGGTATGTCACCAGTCTGTTCCAGTCCATCATTTTCCTCCTTTGAAATCTCAAACAGTTCAACCATACACAATGATTCCATATCATCTGACTTGATGCTTTGCACTTCACTTTCTGGGAGCATTGGCTCTATAGACAAAGCTGGGGGCTTAGACAGTCCAGAAGGCCCAGCTTCATCTCCAGGATTGACTAGGGGATTACCCCGAAACAATTGACTTAGTTCGTAAAAAGGGTAGTATTCAAAGCCACACTCACTTTCCTCTGACATGGACTGACAGTCATGTTCGACCGGGACCTGTGGAGGGGAACACTTTAACTCAGTTTCTGTAGATGCAGACTTTCTTGACTTTTTCTTAGCAGCAGCTCTAGTCACTGGTCCAGAGGGGGCATTTTCTGGGGGCTCAGACTCAATCAAGATTTGTCCAATGGGCAGTCAATGATTTTTATGCATTGTTTTAACAACTTTTGAATTATTCTCAGGCCTTACTTTGTACACAGACAGATCATCTAGTTTGCCTACTACAATGTGAGGGATATGGTGCCACCTGTCAGCAATCTTATGTTTGCCATGCAGTCCCAGATTTCTTAGCAATACCCGGTCTCCCTCCTGGAGTTCTTGTGCTTTCACCTTTTTATCATACCTTTCTTTGTTGGCCAGATTTCTTTTGGTAGCCATGGTTTGAGCCAGTTGGTACGCATGATTTAGCTGGGCCTTTAACTTTTGCACATACTGTAAGTAGTTGTCAGCTTTCACCCCATCAGGAGAGACTCCAAAACATACATCTACCAGCAGTTGAGCTTCTCTTCCAAACATCAGGCGGTAGGGGGAGAACCCAGTGGCATCACTTTTGGTGCAGTTGTAGGCATGTACCAGGGTGCTAATTTGTTGGCTCCATCTAGGCTTGTCCTTTGGGTGGAGGGTGCCTAGCATATCTAGCAAAGTGCGGTTGAAACGTTCAGGCTGTGGGTCCCCCTGGGGGTGGTAAGGGGTGGTCCTGGACTTTTGCACTCCCCACAGAGAAAGCATCTCTTTGATAAGACGACTCTCAAAGTCTCTCCCTTGATCAGAATGGATTCTTTGTGGAGTCCCATAGTGAACAAAAAATTTTTCTACAAGTACTTTGGCCACAGTGGATACTTTCTGGGCTTTGGTGGGGAAAGCTTGGGCATATCTTGTAAAATGGTCAGTGACCACCAGCACATTACTAATATTTCTTTGATCTGACTCCAAACTCAGAAAATCAATACATACCAGCTCCATTGGTGCACCGGTCATGATATTAACAAGGGGGGGGCAGCCCTCTGGGGCAAAGCTTTCCTCTGTAAGCATCAACTACAAGTTTGAATGTGTTGCTCCACATCAGCCCCCATCTTAGGCCAATAGAATCTAGATCTCACCAAGTCAAGCGATCTGTCTATACCAAGGTGCCCCATGTGATTGTGTAAGGACCACAGTACTGAGTCTCGAAAGGCAGTGGGCAACACTAGTTGTTGTTTGTCTACTTGTCCCCCCCCCCCGTCTACTGTTTCTCTGTATAACAATCTATTGATCAGTTTTAACTTAGGACCTTCTTTATATAACAATGCAGTTCTCAAATCAGTGGAACGTAATTTGGACACATCTTTCCCTGCATAGAGGGCTTCTAAAGCTGATTTGATCATGGGATCGCGGAATTGAACCCTCCGAATACTGTCATTGTCCAGCTGAGGCAGTGCACCTATGTCTATTGCAGAAAAGTGGCAATAAGCAATAGGTATGCAATTCTCAGAGGGTCCCAAACAATCCACCATACAGTCCACTGCATCCGTGGACATTTGTTCCTACCTGTCAAACTTCTGGCAGAGTGCTCGAATATCAGGTTCTGACAGTCTGACCCAGTCATTCTGGGGAACAGGCCTCTGGGAGAGAGCATCAGCATCTATGTGATTCAGGCCTGCTCTGTGTTCAATAGCATAGTCGTATGTAGATAATGCAGAAAGCCACCTATGGCCAGTGGCATCCAACTTAGCTGAAGTCTGCACATAGGTCAAAGGATTATTATCCGTTTTTACTAGTATCTTAGCCCCATACAAGTATTTGTGGAATTGATCAACAATGGCCCACTTCAAAGCTAGAAGCTCTAACTTGTGCACAGAATAGTTCTTTTCGGATGGGGTCAGGCTTCTACTGGCAAAGGCCACTGGTCTCAGGCCATTCTCGTGCTCCTGAAACAACACAGCCCCCAACCCTTGCAAGCTAGCATCAGTGTGCAGGACATAAGGTTTTGTTGAATCGGCATAGGCCAGCACTGGAGCGTGGGTAAGTTGATATATGATCTCATGAAAAGCAGTCTCACAATCAGGAGTCCAGCGGGCCCCAAAGACTTCACTTGGATGAAAACACACTCTTTCAGTCTCGAGGGACACTGACTTTTTGTATTTTTTGTGGGTTGGGGGATACCCTTGAGTAAGGTTAAGTAAAGGGCGGATCACTCTTGAATAGTCCTTGATGAAATGCCGATAATAACCACAGAATTCCAGGAATCTTTGCAGTTCTTTTAGATTTTTGGGCTGTGGCCAGGTGGACAATGCCTCAACTTTACTTGGGTCGGTCTCTATTCCCTCGGTAGATACTATGTGTCCCACATACTTTACTGATGTTTGGAAAAATTGACACTTATCAATGGACAGTTTAAGGCCAAAGTCTTCCAGTCGGTCCAACACCTTGAATAATCTGTTTTCATGTTCCTCCAGTGAGCTGCCAAACACAGTAACATCATCTAGGTATACCAGGCACTCTAGCAAGTTCATGTCCCCTACCGCACGCTCCATTAATCATTGAAAAGTAGCTGGGGTGCCTGAAATCCCTTGCGGCATCCTCATGAATTCATAGAAGCCAAGCAGACAGATAAAGGCTGTCTTCTCACGGTCCTCTGGGGCCATCGGGATCTGGTAGTACCCACTGCGGAGATCCAGCACAGAGAACCACTTGCTCCCGTTTAGGCAGTCCAAAGCATCCTGAATGCGGGGCATTGTGTACTGATCAGGGATAGTCCGCCGGTTTAAAGTGCGATAATCCACGCACATCCTTACTGTCCCATTCTTTTTTCTCACTACCACAATGGGGAAGCATAGGGCTTCTGGATTCTTGTATTACACCAGCAGCTAGCATCTCTTGCAGATGCCGTCTCACATCATCTATGTCAGCAGCTGCCAGGCGTCGAGACCTCTCACGAAATAGTCTTTCATCATGCAGCCAGATATGGTGCTCAGCTCTTTGCACGCATCCTACGTCCCATTCCTTTAAAAAAAAACACCTGGTCTCTCTGGGCAAGTTTCTCACTGATCCTCACTTTCCATTCAGCTGGCAACAGGGAGTCACCGAAATCAAACAAGTCAGGCGTTACTCTGTCATTCTTCTCCGAACTCTTGCTGCTGGGTAGCACTGCAGTGTCTGCACAATGCACATTAGCCAGGAAGCAACCTCTATTTACTCAAATCTCTCTGTCAGACACATTATGAACTTGAACCATTACCCTTCTGGCATAAGCATGGGCTCTAGCAGGCAAAATACTAGGCTTGACCAGCAGTCCCTCCGGCAATTTTCCATCACCTGGCGCATCCAACATTAATATTTTGTTCTTGACATTCTTTCTGATACGGACCTCTCCCTGTAAGGTACACTGGGCATTTGGCACCAGGATCAGAGACTCAGGATCCTTCTTCCAGACAATTCCAGCCAGTTCCTCTGGTTCTACTTTTTCAGCATCTCTCTGGGCCTCATAGGCCTTCTTAATCAATGCTGGAATTCTTATAGCTCTACTAGTCCTTGACCCCTGTTTTTCATAACACAACTGTGCCAGCCATTCAAACATGTGAGCATTTGTTCCAATCAACAAAGGGACACCATCATACAGTCCAGTGGGGAGACACACTAAGGCTAGGGTCTCTACTTGTTCGGCCACTCCAGCCACGGAGGTGGGGAAAGACAGCCAGATTCGAATATACCCGGAATAGGGGTAGGCCTTCTCACTTAACCCCCATATCTGCAGTCCTTCTAATGGTTGTAAGGGTACGTCTGACAAATGCTTCTGATACCAATCCTGGAACATAATTGTCATTTGGGAGCTACTGTCTAATACAGCTCTTGTAGACACTCCATTCACCTTTACAGTGGTCTTCATGGAGGGACCCACTATTCTGGACCAGTCTGGAGAGGCGGTAGCGGGGGCCTGGGCAACTGACCTTGCCACAAAGGGACGTGAGTTAGCATTTTTAGGACCCTCACTGGGATCATTTTGTGCACCTCTTAACCACTGATTCGTTCTCCGAAGCTCTCCTTGTAGCCTATATACAACTTTGTCTGTGTCTTTTGGGGACCGGCATTCTCTCTTCATGTGCCCATCCTTCCCACAATTATAACAAAACATTCTTTCTGGATTTTGAGCTGGCCGAGGCATCACGCTGGGAGCCAGGGCGGGGGTACTACTAACTGGAAACCTTGGTGCCATCTCCGTCTGCGGCATGATAAGCATTTGGAGACATCTCGTCAATTTCCCCACTTCCATGGTCAAGACATCGAGTTGTGGGCTGTTGTCAGTAGGAGATGCATGGGTGGGTACCCCCACCCCCATAGCAGATGCAGTCAGATGAGGGTCAGGGCCTGTACTTGCAGGAGCGGCCCTCATAAAGAGACTTTTTTTATTTCCCTCCACTCTCTCAGCAGTTCATCCCATGGCAGAACATCGGTAGCCATCCCTCTCTGTCTGGGCCCCTCTTGGCTGACCTTTGGGTCTCGGGTTCAGTCATGTGATTTTGATGATTCCAGACCATCAGCGTCTGACCCCGCACCTGAAGCAGGGGATGTAGCCGCTACGACTGCACAGGGCTCTGAAAAACCCTCCTCCTCCTCAACTTCTCGTACCTCCTTCATCAACACATGGAAAAGCAAGGGACTGGCTTTCCTTTGATGCAGCTGTATTTTGAGCAACGCCCAGCTAGAGTGCCGGGCAGAGCAGAATATATGATCCAGTCTTACCCGGTCCACTTCACTAGCGGTCCAACCCCCCTTTCGAAAAATGGTTTGCAAGATTCCCTCTAAGCGATCCATATAGGCAGATAACAACTCCCCCGGCTGTTGTCTAACATCTTTGAGCTTCCATTTCAAGGCCTCAACACTAGCGGTGCCCCAAACACATTTTCAAGGGTAATTAGGTACTCTTGGGCTTTGGCGTCAGGGTCAGAGACCCTCAGGGAGCAAAAAGCTCGTTGGTCGGGTCCCTGGAGGTTCTCCCCCAGGCGGGCCCTTTTTTCTGCTTCGGAGCATTGCCAGTCTTGTACCGCAAGGGTAGCAGAGTCTATCCAGGTTTCCAGATCGACCTCCCCACTTGGAGTAGGGCAGATGCCAGAGAATACTTTGAGCTTGCGGTAAGAGTCATGACTAATGGCAGGTACAAACATAGGGGCTAGCACTGGCACAGAAGGAGGGGCAATAACGGGTGCTGGAGGGGAGGGGTGTTGGGGGAGGAACGCCCCCAGGTGGCAATAATAGTTTCTTTAAATCCTCCACAGTTTTCCTCCTCCAGCAACAATTTAGCAAATTTCTCCTCAAAAGTTTCAGATAGTGGGGGGGGTTGTCCCCCCCGCGAGTCTTTACTGTCCTTGGTTATCACTCTCCAGGCAGTGACAGCTTCCCCTGAGGTAATAGTCTGTGGCACTTTAGAACTGTCTACAGGATCCTTACACTCTATTAGGGCCATGAAAGTTTGGGTGAGCAAATCAGCCTGTCGCCCCCCCTACCACAGGGTCTCGTAAACATTCAACCTCCCTCTACAGTGTCCGGATTGGCACCCAGCGGGATATCCAAGACAAGTATGGCATTTTGGGGGTCGATCTCCTGCCCAGTACACCACTTCACCAACTGGTGTACAGCCGCTTCTGTTGGGATATCCATTTATTTTTAGCAGTAATTCGTAAATGTGGCCACTAGAGGACGCTAATCCCAGCGGTGCCTCCAAGATGTAACCCCTAGGTGGCATTATCCCAAGGGCTACTACCCCACCTGCTTAACTACTAACAGGTTGAGGGGCCTAGGTCTAATGGCGAGTGCCTCCACCCAGAGATCAGGGTTTGCAATAGTTAAACTAACTTGGTCACAGCCCCCTGGGACACTGTGACCCCCCTTTCTTCCCACTAGTGGCCCACACAATATATCAGAATTACCTTCACGGTATACACTTACCCCCAGGACTGGTTCGGTCAGCTGGACTCTGGGAACCCCCTGTAAAACAAGATGATACAGTGCAACAACCACAGTACAATACTTTAACATAAACCAGTAGTTCTTAGACTTTGTCACAGTGAGCCAACCCAAATCCATGGAAAAGATTTTGAGCCTCCCCAAAAACTGAAATAATCTTGGGCCTCCCCAAAGAAAAATAACATACTGTATTTTGCGCAGTACACCATGAATAAGTTGAAACCCCTTTAAGTACTTGGCTCACATTCAGTTCTTTGTCTTATACTAACGTAGAACCTTTGAAAAAGAGCTCCTATGCTCAAAGGTGTTACCTGAATAACAAATAAATAAAATAAACATTATTATTAAGCTTATTGTAACCCCCCCCAACAGGCCAGCCTACTTGCTCCACTATTTTCATTCTTGAACCATTGTTACCCCTTGTTGCAGTACCTTCATGGGTCAGACTTTCTCTGTTTCCCCTCTATATGAAATAACCTTCCTACATACTTTGCCTCTCCCCCTCCTTCCCTGCTCCTAAGCAACTTCTCTGGGATTACTTTGCTCCTTTCTGCTATTGCTCTTAGCACTTCTATGCTCAACTCTTGCATTTGGGCTGTTCTGCCATCAGTCTACAAACTGACCAATTACCACCACTCATTATTAGTTTATTGTTCATATTTGTTTGCACTATTGTTCATTGTGTGTTTCTTGACTGTTTTGTGGTTACCTTTTGAAATGTATTCACTCCCTACCCTGTCCCGGGTACACCTGAAATGAGCCTTGGCTCATTCACCTTCCCTTGTCACCTATTAGTAAATAAATATATAAAATTCACCAACTATTATCCTTTTTCAGTTTGCTCCATCTCTTCACACAAAATATAAAAAAACTCAAAATTTAAATACAGTTTTTCTTTAGACTTGCTTGAGCCTCCTCTGGAACAGGTTGGGGCCTCCCAAGGGAGGCTGGCCTCACCATTTGAGAACCCCTGACATAAACGAATACCTCAGGCAGTGTAACTTTGCTGAAACAAACAGATCTGATTTATTTAGAGGGGAATAACAAGGACTGGGGGAAATCAGGTTAATTAGCTTACCACTCTAATATATATATATATATATATATATATATATATATAATCTATACTAGGGCACTGTGCACAAGTAAACCTATAAGTCACTGTCTCTGGGTACCCAGGCAATAGAAGGCTAGCCTATTTGGTGCAGCTGGTTGGGCCCCTGTGATGAAAAAACACTTGCACAATATCCAATTGTAATCCGGAGCCGGATGGCTCAGTTCATGAAGAAATAAAACACAACAATTAGATAACACACTTGCAGTTCGATTAACAGATGGCAGGGAGCTACCCTGCTTTGTACTCACAAACTCAATGCTGGGAACTGGTTGGAAGGCAGATTGTCCTGGATTGCCAGGAGGAGCAGACCATGTGGGCAAGGTCCTTGTGACTGGACCCCACTGCAGTTTGGAGCAAATGGATGTAGTCTGGATTAAGCTGGGGTTTACTTCCAGCTTCATGCACTCTATTCACTGTTCAGGGGATTTGAAACGTGATTCCCCACAAGCACTACACACATTTATATGTAAAAGGAAAGTACTATACCAGGTAGGCTGCTTCTCTATCCCGACCGCAATTACTGCACGATACCCGGGAGAACACACAGCAGGTTCAGTTCCTGACAGACTGAGAGTGATTCAGCAATTTCTCCAGTCTTCAACAGGGTGAGCCTGGTTTCTACTCTTCAAATCTCCTTTATTCTCTTCACAGGTCGGATTCAGTCCGAACAAACGCTTGCACAAGCTGCAGACCGAAACTTGGGGCCTTACATGCGTTTCCCACACTGAACTGCACACGGAAGAAGCACAGGGCTCCTTGACTCTTCACTGCCAAAGCTAAACTGACTCTCCAGAAGACAAAACTGGGCATTTTTTTTGAGTCCCTCCCAGTTCAGTTGGCTGGTTTGGCTGTCACTCACAATAGACTCCCCCTGTTAGTGCAAAAAGGCACGGAAGTCCAAACTACAATTCCCAGAAGCATCTGCCATACAGTCCCATTGTGGCTGACTCAACTTAAGAGTCCAAATTCTGATTTGCCAGCAGCAGGCTCCACTTTAAAAGGTCCCCCACGCTGATTGGTCCAGTTCAGCAGTTCAAAACTAGAATGGAGGGCTAGGCAAAACAATTCAGAATACAAAGGAAAGCAAGTTAGACAAACTGTATTTTCATTATTACTCTAAATGATTTCTGGCCAACAGTTACATCTTTCAGATAGGCTCCCTTTGCACTCTTAGCGACTGCAAAAACGGAGTGAATTGGCAGCAGCTCGAGTGGGACTTAAGCAGGAAAACACACAGTCCCCCCATACAAACTAATTATGTCTGCAAGCAGACAGCTCTTAAAGAGACAGTGCCAGAGGCTCTAAAAGCACTCACAGATAAATGGCTTAAATGCCAAACACCATTCAGGCTTGGAGCATTCAAGCAAGCTCCTGGAAGACTTTTGGGAACCCCCATTTGCAGGGGGGTTACATAAGTAAAGCAGCAACTCTTCCCCATAGTTAAAAAAAAAAGTTCAGGTCTGAATGAGGCAAGACTGCCAGCAGAGATGCTAGGACAAAGGGCTGGGCAGGGAGACAGCAGACAAGAAAGAGAGCAGTATAGTTAAACAAGGAAAGAACCAGGAATCACAAAATAAGCAAATTAAAAGCATCAGCACAATCTACTAGCAGCTGCAGCACTCATTGGACTACTTTACAGCAAATTAACTTTTTATTCATTTCTTCTACTTTTTAAGAATAGTTTATCATTTTTAAAAATATTTTATAAAACAGACACAAATGACCCATTTTCTAAGTACAATAATAGCCTCCTGAGTGGACAATATGGGTTATATCAGACCTTTCAGGGGCTGTAAGGCTTCTTCCATGTGTGTCGTCGGGCCTCATTGCTCCTCTGGGCAGTCCAGTATAGCCCAATAACGTCCACCCTGTCAGGTATTATAGTATATGGACAGTGTCTGTTCTGTATAGAATTCAGAGACAGCTGAAACACTGCTGTATCATCAATCTGACATCAGACTGCTGTTGTATCATCGATCTGATGTCAGCTCAATGGTGCAATAGCAAGCCGCAGCCAGCAGCGCGTACCACAATTAAAAAAAAAAGGTCTGTCTGTCATTGTTCATACCAGAGACTGTTTTAACTTGGGGGGGGGACTTGTTTCTTGTCGCTGCCAGTTTGTGTTTGTGTTTGTGTTTGTGTAGCAGCTTTCCATTTAGATTTTGTTTAGTTATGTGAACTTGACTGTTTTTTCTTCGTTTCACTGTTTGGTTGTGCACCATAAATTGCTTGATGTCCGATGCCTTCCCAACTCTCTTCGAATTGTAAGTCCATGTTTGTTTGTTTTTTTAAATGTGTGAGAGAACAGACGCTGTCCACATACTATAAAAAAACAGTACATGACTGTCATGCACAACAAGTTCCAGATTCCATCACAGGCTCCTGATGAAATCAGAGACCACTCGAGCTGCACTCTCGTGGTCTTCGATTTCATCAGGAGTGCTCGATGGAATCCTGAGCTTGTCTTGCATGACAGGCCATCTAATGTTGTATTTATTGGTTGCATAGAATGCTGCGGAATGCTGATGTTCTCTTATTGTAGAATGCCATGAAATGCAGATGTTCTATCAAATCGTGGAATGGTCTAGAAAGCTGTGTGGTGCGAAGTACTGATGTTCTGTCAAATTATGGAATGCTGATTTTCTATCAGTTTGTGGAATCCTATGGAATGCTAATGTTCTGCCAATTGTCTGCTGCCGGATTCTGATTGGTTAAGATGCCCATGCACAACAGCAGACCATTCCCAAGCCCAACAGAGGAGTGACAGCTGTAAACCATGAACAACAGCTGTGTGCTGCCATCAAATTCTACAGTTTGTTAATACGTACTGTGGAGACATTCTTAGCAGAATTAGACTGCTCTCGTGCATGTTATTTGCATGTGACAATAGTTAATCGAAGCTGATTGTTCTGGTGTAGGAAGAACATATGTGAGACCATGATTACACAGGTAAGAGTGTCCCCATGGGAAGTATTACCACATTATGTATCTACAAAGATTTTGGCTTGTTTTCTAAAATTTACAGCTAAACAATAATGCATGACAGGGTATGTGCAAGCTGGGAGAACGTCAAGCCTTGAGTCGTTGGGCATGAGGCCACAGACTGAGTGGGTCCAACACCCACAAAGCAACGTTCTCCCTATGCTATGGCATATGCCCTGGAGTGCTTTATTACAACTGTACAATGACTTGCTTGTAAAATAAAGAAAAAAATTAATTTGTAACTGCTTTTTGAATCGGCATGATGTTGCGCTGGGATAACATCATTGTTGAAGATCAGCAGTTACCAATCAGAGCCCAGGAATTTTTCTTGCCATTTTATAATTTAACTTTTAAAACTAGTAGTGTTGTCTGTTTGAGCACTCTAATCACTATGGCAACCATACAGTTAGCAGGAGAGACACATCACAAAATAAGAGTGTCTCTCACATTGACAAAAGAACACTTCTGGTTGTCTGAAAAGGCTACATGGACATTTAATGTAAAAAAATCTTCCAGCATACACTATTTAATTGCTGTAAATATATTAGTTTTAAATGTTTGATTTTAGTAGCAACATACTCTTTAATATGCAGTTGGAATCCCTGCATCTGTCCAAGTCTTTCAGATCTGCAAAATATTTCACACACTGATTAAGCTGAACATCTAAGAAGAGATGTTTGATCAGACTGGGGGAAGGGGAGGACACATCACACAAGTTGCTGTTTAGATCGGCACCCTGCTTATCAAAGAAGACGCTCATCGCATGTGAAACATACGGCACATTTTCCTCTGATCCTAATTTGATTCTTCAGCTTACTGTCAAATGGAATTAATTAGAACTAATTAAGAATGATCCAGCCAGGACAATCGTACAATAGTGCTCCTGAGATTGCTTCATCCCCAGTGGTTTTGGTGGCTTGCTTCTGCGCTGGTTCAAATCTTGCAGAAGGTGCCATATATCATAATGTCATTTTTCATTGTTATTTCCCTGAAAGCAGCAATTTAAAAGGGTCCCCAATAAACCCTGAGCAACGTCACACTAAAAAGAAAAATGCTGCTGCCCAGGACCTGTACAGGATACAATAACAAGTCAAACAAAACCGCTGACATTAATAGTAGCGCTGAGTTTCTGTCATTCTTTGTGTGTTACATATGGTATTGTAGTTACAGGCTTAACAAAGACTTTAGCCTGCTATGTGTGCTCTAATTCTGCAATTTTGTATTCACATTAGATTAGAACCAATTTTCAAGTTTCGTCTCACTTTCATTTACCTTCCTCTTGTGGTTTTTTGCATTTCTATAACCCTTTTAAATTAGTACTTGTTTGCACAGCAGATTTTTTTTATGAAGCAATTGTGGGGTTGGGGGCAATGTTGGCTTTACAAGTCAAACAAAAACTGACCCTTTGGCTTAACCGCCAATGTCTTTTGCCACCACCTCTTTTGTTACAGTCATTGTGCCATTTTAGTCATTTTGTCCAGTGGAAACCTGCTAACATAACTGGGAGGCTAAGGGTGTGCACGGGTTCTTAGAGTCAGATTTGGATCTGAAGGTGAGGTCTCGAGGCCAAGACCCATGCACATCACATGGTCTCCCCCACTTACTGATTAAGGAAAGGAAATCTTTGATTAGAAGCCATCCTTGAACATAAGCCACTCTCGAATATGAGCCTCGGGCATCAGTGCATGGATGCAGTTTCTTCCCATCTACTGTTTAGCTGTATCATCTCTCTGAGTTCACTTTAAATATTACCATTAATGAATTTCATATGCTCTTAGTTAATGTTTAGGTTTATTTTACTATGAAGCAGGCCATGTAAAATGAAATTCTGGAAGCATCAAATGTTGGATTTTTGAATACAAGTCGCCCTTGAATATAAGCTGTAGGTCAAAATACAAAATTGTAGTAGGAGCTGTGGCTTCTATTTAAGCAATAAACCACTCCAGGGTGTGGGTTATACTGGGATTTACCCAGTATGTGCCTCGTGACCAAATCCACACCAGAAGTGGGTAAATCCCAGCATAACCCACACTCTGGAGTGGTTTATTGCGATTATACAATGTTTCCAATTTTTTTTGTATTAAAAAAACAAAGTTTAAAAGATATTTTAAATTTTTTTGAAGATTGTATTAATCCACTAGAAAAGAGAGTCCTTTGTTGCTAGAGAGACAGCATGTACACTGAGCTGCATGGCAAACTGTGATACTTTAAACTGTACACTGAGCTGCACGGCAACTGTGATACTTTAAACTGAAGGCACGGAAGGCTCGTTCTGGCCCCTTTGATCGGCGTTCAGCTGCTGTCATATTTTAAGTGTCTGCTGAATGATGAACTCAGGAAAGTATTTGTTTAATAAAGCAGGGGCTACAATTTATAAGTCTGACCGAAAAGTGGAGGCGGTGATTCTGCGCGTAAGCTCATGGATGAACACGTGCCGAGTATCATTGCTCTGCTTTTCGGCTGTGACTTTAATAAGTTGTAGCCCTCGTTTTTAATGCACAAAGAGTTTCCTAAGCTCAGCATTCATCACACACTTAAAATATGTTAGTAGGAGAATGGGGACCATATGGGCAAAAGCGAGCTTCCGGGGTTTTACTCAGTCGTGCTTTTAGCGGGGAATTAAATGGTGGCATTTTCATTTTTAATTTTGGGGTCGGATTGATTTTAGGCACATGCGGCTGACTGGTACCTTTTTGCATAAGTTATAACAGGATTTACTCATGCTTCACAGTACCAATCAGCCAATCAGATCCATTCATTTTACTTTGCCATTGTATAATCAAAGATATACAACATTTGTTTCATGTTGCCTCTCATACACACTGTATGCTAAACCACATTGCAATCCAGGGAAGGGAAGGGGGGATGAAGTTGCTACAATTTCAGCACACAAGGAAAGTCAAACAGCACAGACAGCTTGGAGAGAGATTACGCACAAGGAGGTAAACTGACTTGCTCAGGTTCACATGATAAGTAAGTGACCGGGATAGGATTCAAATGTGGTCTTCAAGTTCTCAGCTTTCTGTTGAGTCATAGGTCCTAATTGTCCCTTTCTCCCCCGCTTTGGGAGGAGGGGCACAGCCATGTGTGCCCTGCCCCATCCATCCTATGGGATAGTCAGAGGTTCACGTCACATTGTTGGGAGGCGGCAGGTGACTGTTTGTGCCACCGTCTTATTAAGAAAATTGAAGGCCAATAGTCAGGGAGTACAACTATCTGTGGCCTTCATCCTCCATTCATGCTTTGCCTTCCACCCATCGTTCACTGGCGTCCCACCCATCTCAGTCCAACCACCCAGTCCTTATCAGCCCTAAAGTGACATCATTTAGTAAAACGTATCTTTTTACATAAGTTCAAGGTACAGTTTGTGGAAAGAAGATTCTCATCCTAAACATCTCACCAGTAAAATCGCAGACAGCACTATTAGGACAAGATTGCTGGCATTCCAGCCTTGTGGTGAGATGCAGGTGATGGGGATCTTTGCACTGCGATGGACTTGAGCAAAAAGATTACAACTGCCAGCTCCATGGTGCCAAGCGAAGGGGTTAGCTTGGCACACTGGTGATCCAGGTTAGCGCCCTGAGCCCCAGATGTCAGAAGCAGAGACTGTCAGGGAGGGAGCCCAGAGCATGCTTTGGACACTTCCCCTCCCAGGGGGTGGGCAGGCCTTGGTCACCTGGTGGTGGCTTGGGTGGCATTCTAGGTAGCATGATGCCTCGACATGCAAACATACAAAAATTGGCAGCAGAAAAAGGCCTTTATGGTCCACCAAGTTTGCTCGATGGTGCAGTTAGCAGCCCTTGTTCTGCAGCTTCCCGGACAGGCCGCTGTACATCCCTGCCCCAGGTTGTCGCCATCGCAACCAGCCCATTGAGGGATGAGGGGAGTGGGGAGGGCAGAAAATCAGAAAACTGGTCCCTGATTGACTGAATGATGGCAGCCGGACCTCTTGGCCACGAAGCCTGGAAGTGTCCGAGCCGACCCCGCCACACCCGGGATATGTGTCTGTGCCAATGGGTTCTTCTCCTCCAGAAGGGGGGACCCTCCTGACAAAGGGTTATGTCGGGTTACCTGAGGGCTGTGGTATTGAGGGGCAGTGGATGGCGATGGGGCAGAGTGGCGGCATTGGGCCTAGGTGGCCCGAAGGAGTGGCCAGCCAGGGGGAGCCTGGAAAGGAGTAAGATTCCTACTATAATAATATGGTTTGGAGATGATAAGGATCAGGTGAGGAGGGTGGGGGTTGTTTTGAGGATGATGGGGAAGAGAAGCAGAAGTACTTGCTGAGATGAGGGGGAGGGGTTGTTTTTGCTCTGAGGCCACTTTTGGGGGGAAAAAATGGCTTCAGCCTGTAATTCTGGCCACACTGCAATTTCCAGGATGCAAAATTGGCTAATTAAAAAAAATAATAATTGGTTTCAGCAAAATGATTAAAACAAGAGCCAGTAAACTTGGTGGCTAATAGGAAGAGCTAACAGATTGGGGGGGGAGGGGAGACATGGTGGCCAGAATGATGGCCAGATGGACCTAGAGTCCCTTCTGACTTTGCATTGCTGTGTTATTACCGATAAGTATTTTGCTTAGGGCCTGTGTTCTCTTGTCCTGTTGGGTTTTTGCATTTTTTTACACAAAGTGCTGCTTTGTTTCTTGTCTCTGCACCTGCTACTTCTGTGTTGTAATGTAACGCCAGTTCCAATTTAGGGATTAATTGATATGGTCTCCCACTCAGATAAATTTTCTTTCAGTAATACATGGAGGTGGGGCTATTTTCTAGAGATTTTCTGTGAAGGGAAGAGAGTGTGAGTCCAGGCAGCAGTATCTACACACCAGGTGTCTCGGAGTGCCTGACCCTGCAGCAGTGTTTGCACTCCAAGTGACTGGCAGCACCAGGCCTACAGCAGTGTCTGCACTCCAGGTATCTAGGAGTGCCAGGCCATGCAGCAGTGTCTGTGCTCCAGGTGTCTGGAGATGACAGGCCCTGCAGCAGTGTCTGTGCTCCAGGTGTCTGGGGATGACAGGCCCTGCAGCAGTATCTGCACTCCAGGTATATGGAAGCACTAGGCCCTGCTGCATTGTCAGCTATCCAAGTATCTGGAAGTGCCTGTCCCTGCAGCAATGCCTGTGCTCCAGGTTATCTGGACATGTCAGGCCCTGCAGCAGTGTCAGTGCTCCAGGTGTCTGGGGATGACAAGCCCTGCAGCAGTGTCAGTGCTCCAGGTATCTGGAAGTACAAGGCCCTGCAGCAGTATCTGCACTCCAAGTATATGGAAGCGCTAGGCCCTGCTGCAGTGTCAGCTATCCAGGTATCTGGAAGTGCCTGTCCCTGCAGCAATGACTGTGCTCCAGGTTATCTGGACGTGTCAGGCCCTGCAGCAATGTCAGTGCTCCAGGTATCTATAAATGCCAGGCCCTGCAGCATTCCTTGTGCTCCAGGTGTCTGGGAGCACCAGGCCCTGCAACAGTGTCTGCACTTCAGGTAACTGGGAGAGCCAGGCCATGCAGCAGTGTCCACACTCCAAGTAACAGGGAGTGCCAGGCCCTGCAGCAGTGTCTGCACTTCAGATGTCTGGGAGTGCCAGGCCCTACAGCAGTGTCCACACTCCAAGTAACAGGGAGTGCCAGGCCCTGCAGCAGTGTCCACACTCCAAGTAACAGGGAGTGCCAGGCCCTGCAGCAGTGTCTGCACTTCAGATGTCTGGGAGTGCCAGGCCCTACAGCAGTGTCCACACTCCAAGTAACAGGGAGTGCCAGGCCCTGCAGCAGTGTCTGCACTTCAGATGTCTGGGAGTGCCAGGCCCTGCAGCAGTGTCTGCACTTCAGATGTCTGGGAGTGCCAGGCCCTGCAGCAGTGTCTGTGTTCTAGGTATCTAGGAGGGCTAGGCCCTGCAGCAGTGACTGCACTCCCTGTATCTACGAGTGCAAGGCCCTGCAGCGGTGTCTGCGCTCCCGGTATCTGGAAGTGCCAGGCCCTGCAGCAGTATCTGCACTCCAGGTATCTAGAAGCGCTAGGCCCTGCTGCAGTGTCTCCGATCCAGGTATCTGGAAGTGCCTGTCCCTGCAGCAGTGTCTGCACTCCAGATATCTGGAAGTGCCAGGCCCTGCAGCAATGACGGTGCTCTAGGTATCTCTAAGTGCCAGGTCCTGCAGCATTGTCTGTGATCCAGATGTCTAGGAGCACAGGCCCTGCAACAGTGTCTGCACTCCAGGTATCTGTGAGTGCCAGGCCTTGCAGCAGTGTCTGCACTCCGGGTATCTGGGAGCACCAGGCCCTGCAACAGTGTCTGCACTCCAGGTATCTGTGAGCGCCAGGCCTTGCAGCAGTGTCTGCATTCCAGGTGTCTGGGAGTACCAGGCCCTGCAGCAGTATCTGCAATCTAGGTATCTGTGAGTGCCAGGCCTTGCAGCAGTATCTGCACTCTAGACATCTGTGAGCACCAGGCCCTGCAGCAGTGTCTGCACTCCAGGTGTCTGGGAGTGCCAGACAGTGCAGTAGTGTCTGCACTCCAGGTGACTGGGGGTGCCATGAACTGCAGCAGTGTCTGCGTTCCAGGTGACTAGGAGCACCAGGCCCTGCAGCAGTGTCTGCACGCCAGGTCTCTGGGAGAGCCAGGCCCTGCAGCAGTATCCACACACCAGGTATCTGGGAGCGCCAGGCCCTGTAACAGTGTCTACACTCCAGCTGTCAAGGAGCGCCAGACCCTGCAGCAGTGTCTGCACTTCTGGTGTCTGGGAGTGCCAGGCCCTGCAGCAGTGTCTGCACTCCTGGTGTCTGGAAGCACCAGGCCCTGCAGCAATGTCTGTACACCAGGTATCTGGGAGCACCAAGCCCTGCAGCAGTGTCTGCACACTAGGTGTCTGGGAGAGCCACGCCCTGCAGTACTGTCTACACTCCAGGTATCTGGAAGTGCCAGGCCCTGCTGTAGCGGCTGCTCTCCAGGTGTCTAGGAGTGCCAGGACCTGCAGCAGTGTCTGCACTTCAGGTGACTGGGAGTGACAGGCCCTGCAGCAGTGTCTGCGTTCCAGGTGACTAGGAGCACCAGGCCCTGCAGCAGTGTCTGCACGCCAGGTGTCTGGGAGAGCCAGGCCCTGTAACAGTGTCTGCACTCCAGCTATCAAGGAGCGCCAGACCCTACAGCAGTGTCTGCACTCCTGGTGTCTGTAAGTGCCATGCCTTGCAGCAGTGTCTGCACGCCAGGTGTCTGGGAGAGCCAGGCTGTGCAGCAGTGTCTGCACTCTAGGTGTCGGGGACTGCCGGAGTCTGCAGCAGTATCTGCACTCCAGGTCTCTGGGGGAGCGTCACGCCATACAACAGTGACTGCACTCTCTGTAACCAGGAGCACCAAGCCCTGTAGCAGTGTCTGCACTCCAAGTGTCTGGGTGTGCCAGATCCTGCAGCAGTATTTGCACTCCAGGTGTCTGGGATCGCCAAGCCCTGCAATAGTATCTAAACTCCAGGTATCTGGGAGCATCACACCCTGTAGCAGTGTCTGCACTCCAGGTGTCTGGGAGTGCCCGACCCTACAGCAGTGTCTGCACTCCAGGTGTCTGGAAGTGCCAGGCCCTGCAGCAGTGTCTGCACTCCATGTATCTACAAGTGCCAGGTCCTGCAGCAGTGTCTGCACCGCAGGTATCTGGCAGTGACAGGCCCTACAACAGTCTTCCAGAGTCAGAAGCTGAACTCAAGCAGCTCTTCTGGTGGAAGTGGCAGAGGCTGGAAAGCAATACCCCTCAGGTGGAAAGGGTTGGGCCCCCAGACGGGTGGAGTGTCCCTGACAATGGAGAGGAAAAGAGATGGCAACCAATGCTGTATCAAGCAGTGCTGAAGGACTCTGAGGAGATTAAGGTACAGGGAGAAGGAAGGTGCCAATGAGTGCCCCTTCACTGCCAGGTTGGATCCCCAGCAGAGTGGATCCTTCCTAAGGAGAAGCTGGTCGGATTTCTGGTAGAGCGTACATTCATCATCTCATCAACGTGTTTTTTATGAAGCTCATACCAGCAACTAGCAAGTTATGTGAGATGCCCCTCTATTGAGAGCTACTGAGACAGTGAACTTTGGAAATTAATCAATTATGTCTAATTAAGTATTTTTGAACATGGGGAGGCTCCTAATTGGCTACTAGATCAGTCATTAATGTCTTAGAAATGACCAATCTAGCTGACAACTGCAGCAGTGCAGCACATAAGACAAATACGTGATGCACTGCTCACACCACATCACTCAACTGGTAAAAGTACGTTAAAAAAAGTTGTTATTGTTATTAGACTCATAATCTCAGTAACAACCTCGGTGCCAGTCATTTCCTTGGATTAATGACCAGCTGGAAGAAGGTGGCCTTTGGTTAAGCTTTAGGCCACCCATCCCCCAAACCAGTCATTAATCCCTTGGACATGACTGGCTTCTCGGGTGTTATTGCTTAGTAAACTGAGGTGCTGCCTCCAAGACCCTGTAGCACCCAAAAACCTTGGTGGCTTACTGTGATTGCTCCCAGGAATGAGGTGCTTGACATGACAGTGAGTTTTTGCATTGCGGTTACTTGAAGTGTAAAAGATGACCCATCTACTCAAGTGCCCCACGGTGCAAACAGAGACTTCTAAGAGCTCTGGACAGCCCCTCCTTAGGTGCAGGCTCCTGTACTCCCTGAGAGGTAGGAGTCCACTACACTGGTACATTTCCTCCCCCAAGTCATAGATGAAAACAGAATTGTGTAACAGTTTTCTGCTTACCTGCATGTCTTAAATAAGTAAACAACAACCCACAACATAGCGTGCACTTCTCGTGAATTAATGCATGCTCCAGGTGAATTGGAAGGCACAGGGGCAACAGCCTAGTGACTTTCAACGCACATGGGAAGTGCATTAATTCTCAAGGGACCCATGCCCCCAAGTCTGTCCAGTGGAGGAGTGGTTGTGCTTCCCCCCCCCAAGCTGGTGAACCAGGTTTGGGAGAGGAGAAGGTGTGGCAGACAACCGGTAAATCCGTGAGAAGGTCAGTGACAGGGCTGTGGGGGATGCCATGAGGCAGACGTGGAAGGGAGAACAAAATACAGATTGGAAAAAAAGAAAAGGAACCGATGCCCTGGAGTGGGTTACTGCATGCATGCATATATATATATATATATATATATATATATATATATATATATATATATATATATATATATATATTTGCATGCAGTAACCCACTCAGGCATAATTCTCTTATATATATATATATATATTTTTTTAATAGAAAAGTTTTTATTTTCCTTTTGTTAGGTTGTTGCTAGGTAGAACGGGGGAGTTTGGTAACAAAGGCCGTGCGTCTTTGAATGAACCCAGGAACTGTATTTATTTTGAAGAAACGTATGCTGTGTTGTGTGTTTTTGTGTTTAAAAAGAGGAGAAAAGTTTTATTCTAATGGAAACTGGTATGATTTTCATTTAGTTAGGTTGTTGCTAGGTAGGTTAGGGCAGGTTAGTTGCAAACTGTGCAGTTTCTAGGTATTCTGCCCGGATCCATATATAAGGCTTAGGTATCTTTAGTCCTGTTCACCTCTCTCTCAAGTCTAGCTGTCCCATCATCTTCCTTTGCATCCCCATCCTTCTTTACTACTGCTATCCCCTATCTTAATTTCAGACCTTGTTTCCCATCTTCAGGATAGGAGTTCCTCATACCCTTGGTTGAGGCCTCTCTCCTTGCACCTTCCCCTGTTCTCTGCATTCCCTTTATTCCCCTTCTGGTTCCTTTCCATCATTCCTTGTTCACCCCCCCACCCTATTTTGTTTCTCCCTTTGTAGCTTCATTAGTCCTCTGGTCCCCCCACCCCTCTATCCCGACCTTTCTCTGCTAGCCAAGCTGTTACTCAGTCCACTATAGTCTACAACAGTATCTAACTATGCTAGTTTTTACTGCGCCCAGACATTGTATGTATGTATATGTTGTCTATATTTTTAACTATTGCCTTGAACTGTACAAGTTCTTATGGGCTCTTGAATTTGGCTGCCCTGTATTCAGTATTTGTACCTATTTACTCTGACTTGATATAAATGTACTGCCTTGTGTTATTATGTCTAACGTGTTCCACCCAGGTCCATCTTGTAAATGAGCACTGCTCAACGATGATCGCCTGGATTAATAAAGATTTGATTGATTGAGTGATTGATTAAATAATCAATGGTCAGGTGCTGTGTTTTAGCTAATGAAGTTGTTTAGTTTGGTCAGTTTTTTGTACCCCATTTTATAACTTTCAATAAATAAATAAATAAATAAATATTTGCTGGTCCGGCGCAGGGCCTGCGTCACGGGGGTGCAAGGGATGCGACTGCACTAGGGCCCAGAGTGCAAGCAGGGCCCGATGGCCCCTTAAGTCAGCATGAGCATACCTTTTTTTTTTATTTAATTTAAACTGCTCACAGTCAGACCGTCCTGCCCAGAGGCCTCTGACACCCACCACGCCAGTCCTGTACCTCCCTGAGTGATTGTGCGTGTGGACAGGAATCGGACTTCACAGTGGCATTTAAAAATTAAATCCCCTCCCACCTGCTGCGAATGCGCGCTAACCTCCTCTCAGGCCCGAACATACCTGGTGGTGTTGTGGTGGCACTGGTGTGTGTGAGCTGCTGCTCTGCTCCACCTCCAACCGACCTCAATGACTACTCCATGATCTCCCCAGAGACCCCAATCCCCATCCGACAGACAGACCAACCGCAGCTCCGTCCACTTGCTTGGTGTCCTCCTCGCTCCTCCTCTCTATGCTGGCAGTCAGTAGCGGCATGCTCCTCCAATAATAAATCCATTCTCTTGGCTGACTCGGCACGGCACCGCCCGGCGACTGCAGCTGACCAGTTCATTAGTCTGTTGTTCGTTTGTTCCCTCCCGCTGCCCCTCCTGACAACTCAGCACTGCACCTCCCTGCACAGGCTGAGCATCTCGCGAGAAACCCTAGTAGTGGCAGTTGGAGTTGTTGGCAGCAGATAGTGAGTGACAGAGGAGCGAGTGAGCGCGGATGGCGGAGGAGAGTTCGTTGTTGAACTAACTTGTTCACAAATCTTGACGACGTTCTTGGAAGTAGACACACACACATTCAATATATTAAAAATACACTGTTGTCCGTCCAAAGTCTAAAAGGAAAAGTCTAAGAAATAACTGGCTTCTGGCTAGTGCCATGGGAGGGCCCACCCAGGGTGGGGGGCACTTGGGGGGCCCCGCACGTGGACGAGGGGGGCCCACTACAAAGTCTTGCACCAGGGCCCAGTACATCCTGGAACTGGTCCTGGTCCAGCGGTAGGACTACACTCGCAATGAGGGGATCCTCGTCCAGAAACTAGTCTTGGTCATCTAGGGCCATCTAGGGGAGGAGGACTGAGCATCCCAAAGGGGACAGCTGACTCCACTGTAATACTGCCATCTGGGAAACTGCAGGTGGCAATGCAGCAGGAGCAGTTTTGTGGGGGTGGACAGCAGCTGGTGCCAAGCTATGCCTGCTTCCTTGCATGTACAGCTGGAGCAGCTGCAGGGGGGGGTGAATGGAGGCTGGTGCTGTGCTTTGCACACCTGCTTGCATGCACAGCTGTAGCAGCATTGTAGGAAGGGGGGAATGGTGACTGGTGCCACGCTATGCATATTTGCTTATGCGTACAGCTGAAGCAGCTTCATAGGGATGGGGCATGGTGGCTGGTGCCAAGCTATGCCTGCTTCCTTGCATGTACAGCTGGAGCAGCTGCAGAGGAAGGGGGTCAATGGAGGCTGGTGCCATGCTTTGCACACCTGCTTGCATGTACAGCTGTAGCAGCATTGTAGGAAGGGGGAATGGTGACTGGTGCCATGCTATGCATGCATGCTTGCTTGTATGTACAGCTGGAGTAGCTTTGTAGGAAGGGGGAATGGTGACTGGTGCCATGCTATGCATGCTTGCTTGCTTGTATGTACAGCTGGAGTAGCTTTGTAGGAAGGGGGAATGGTGACTGGTGCCATGCTATGCATGCATGCTTGCTTGTATGTACAGCTGGAGTAGCTTTGTAGGAAGGGGGAATGGTGACTGGTGCCATGCTGTGCATGCATGCTTGCTTGTATGTACAGCTGGAGTAGCTTTGTAGGAAGGGGGAATGGTGACTTGTGCCATGCTGTGCATGCATGCTTGCTTGCATGTACAGCTGGAGTAGCTTTGTAGGAAGGGGGAATGGTGACTGGTGCCATGCTGTGCATGCATGCTTGCTTGTATGTACAGCTGGGTAGCTTTAGTAGGAAGGGGATGGTGACTGGTGCCATGCTGTGCATGCATGCTGCTTGTATGTACAGCTGGAGTAGCTTTGTAGGAAGGGGGAATGGTGACTGGTGCCATGCTGTGCATGCATGCTTGCTTGTATGTACAGCTGGAGTAGCTTTGTAGGAAGGGGGAATGGTGACTGGTGCCATGCTACGTATGCTTGCTTGTATGTACAGCTGGAGTAGCTTTGTTGGAAGGGGGAATGGTGACTGGTGCCATGCTATGTATGCTTGCTTGTATGTACAGCTGGAGTAGCTTTGTAGGAAGGGGGAATGGTGACTGGTGCCGTGCTATGCATGCATGCTTGCTTGTATGTACAGCTGGAGTAGCTTTGTACGAAGGGGGAATGGTGACTGGTGCCATGCTATGCATGCTTGCTTGTATGTACAGCTGGAGTAGCTTTGTAGGGAGGGAGAATGCTGGATGGTGCTGCGCTTTGCATGCTTCCTTGCATGTACATCTGTAGCAGCTTCGTGGGGGGGGGGATGGTAGCTGGTGCCAAGCTATGCATGCTTATTTGCATGTACAGCTGGAGCAGCTTCATGGGGGGGTGAATGGTGGCAGATGCCACACTATGCACACTTCTTTCCAAGTACAGCTGGAGTAGCTTCACAAGGAGGGGAGGATGGTGGCTAGTGCCACGCTATGCACACTTGCTTGAATGTGCCACTGGAACAGCTTCGTGTGGAGGGGATGGCGGTTGGTGCCGCACTATGCACACTTGCTTGCAGGTACAGCTGGAGCAGCTTTTTAGAGAGGGGGGAATAGCGGCTGGTGCCATGCTGTGCACACATGCTGGCATGTACAGCTGGAGTAGCTTTGTAGGGAGGGGGGACTGGCAGCTGGTGCCATACTATGCATGCTTGCTTGTGTGTACAACTGGAGCAGTTGCATATGAAGGGACGAATGGTGGCTGGTGCCGCGCTATGCATGTCTGCTTCTGTGTACAGCTGAAGCAGCTCCATGGGGGGGGGGATGGGGGCAGGTGCCAGAATATGCACACTTGCTTGTTTGTACAGCTGGAGCAGATTTGTGAGAGGATAGGATGGCGGCTGGTGCCACAATAGGCACATTTGCATATGTGCACAAATGGAGCAGCTTTGTAGGGGGGGAATGTCTGCTGGTGCCACACTATGTACGCTTGCTTGTGTGTCATGTGCACCATTGCCAATGATACTCTCAATAAAGGGGACAGAAAAGTTGATAAGCCCTGGCCAGTACAGGATGACTATCCAGCCTCCTACAGGACCCGCACTGGTGACTTGGCCCTGGCCAGTGAGGGATGGCTTTCCAACCTCCTGCCAGATCTACACTAGTGACTTGGCCCTGTGCAGGATGGCTATCCAACCTCCTGTAGGACCCACACTGGTAACTTGGCCCTGGCCAGTGCAGGATGACTGTCCAAGCTCCTGCGGGACCTGCACTGGTGACTTGGCCCTCCTCCAGATCTGGATCCTGAACTGCAGCTGAAGTTTGGGAGCCCCATTGCCCCCTTCACAGGGGGTAATCTGTGGAGGACACAGAGTCAAGATAAGCCCCAGAGAAGCTGGGTGACAGCGCTGGGGAGGTCAATATAAATGGGCATGGCTGGCATCAAGGGGGACAAATAGAATAACCAAAAAATTAAATAAATAACAATTCATTTGTTTCCCAATGTTACAACATGCACTACATGCATAAAATGCCTTTTTTCTCTTTTTTTTTTTTTTTTTTTAACCAGGCAGGTGGGCATGACAGGCCCATTTTCAACCAAGCCAGAGATTAGAATTACAAAATGAATTTCACAGATAAACATAAATTAAATTGTAAAAATGCCATTTATTAAAGTATGGATACTGCAGATTGATTATTTTGAGCGAAGCATGCGTTGCCTTCTGTTTTTACATCAGATGGCCTATAGTTAGAACCACATTTGCAGAGGGTCTCCGGTCACCAGCAAAAACAACAAATCCCAGCGGGCAACAGCAGATCCCAATTACAGAGCAATCTCAAGTAAAAATGAGCTTTCAGGCCATTCTCGTCCTTTTTTTTTTAAATTATTGTAACTCCCCCCAACTGGTGGGGCTTACCTTTTTTTGTCCCACGGGAGCTCTTTTCTTCACCTCACTCCTCCCGATGCCTTACCATCGCAGTACCTGAGTCCAGTGGTGTCCCTGAGTCTCCGCTCGGCCCCACAACATGTTTTTCCTTCAGTAGGGGCCAGAGGAGCAAAGTCGTGGGACCAGCACGCTGCTCACGCCTCGAATGTGTCAAGCGTTGGTCCATGTATGTGCAGTAGCGTATTGCCATTTTCTTGCTGAGATCACAGTTAAATAAAAGCCTCCCCGGTGCTCCTGACCCCCAGAATCAGTTAGTTGTGGGTCAGAGACACTGAGAAGGCTCATTAGAAGCCACAAAGATGTCTAGTTTAAGAGCGCCAATGAGCACTAAAAGCAACTGGCCTCATAAATATTAATGAGGCATTGATGAATATTAATAAGTGCCTGCCTAGTGCCTGGGGTATGTGTAAAATGGCACTAGCAGCAGGCTAGAGAGAGAGCATTTTAAAATTTAAATCTGCAGCTGAATAATAAAAGGAAATAGGCTGCTAAAGGACTGTGAGGACAGAATTTATAAAAACTGTATAGTCTGGCTTCAAGAATGCTTTAAAGTGGGACTCTACATATAAACCACTTATAGACTGTTTATTCTGCAGCCATATTGTGATCCTTTGACCCTAGAGCTAGTCAATCAGAGTCTTAGGCACCTTAAACTTGAAGAAATTACCTGTGGGAGAGGTGTGAACATTATTCTTGATGCTCAAAGCAATTTCTAATCAATAATCGAAGGGACTTAATGTTTAATTATTTTACTGACGGACAGCTGTTTTCAGCAAATCAGAAACTGCCATTCTCCCAGTGAAACCCCAGGGACAGTTATAGCTTGGGACTATCTGGCTTGGGCTCTCAGCAAGTCAGGAGGGCTCAGACTGTGTTGGAGGGAAAGTTTGCAAGACAGCCTAGGGCTTCCACAGCCAAATGCCAGAGAACTTGCCCAAAGGTCTTCTACTGCCTGGAGAACCAGTTTTAACAGCTGAGTCTGCAGCATCCTGAGGAGACCCTCAGCCTGTGAAAAGGGTTTGGAGCTGTGTGCTGGAGAGTGAAGATTTCTGAGTTTGGCCTGGAGTTGGAAGCCAGACGTGGAAAGAAGCCTGCAGAGCTCTGGTGCATGGGAGACTGACTAAATTGCTAAATCCTGCTTCTTGAAGGCTGAGCTGCTGCCCAAGAGACTGTTTGGTACCAGCTCAGTTTGCCCCTCCAGAGGTGTGAAGCAAAGGGGCCATTGTTGCATCTCAGTGCTGCTGAACCTATGCCAGGTGGAGACAGAGACTGAAATCTGCACAGGTTCATCTTGGAGCCAGGTAAGGGAACTGCTAGCCCTTATCAAGTGGGATGGAACAGAACACAGGGAGTCATGGGCATGTGCCTGGGTGGTACGTCACTCTTGATCCAGTTGCGGGAGTCGGATCGTGGGGTCACTCCTGGGTCTGGGTGCTCTGTGAACTGGGAAGCCTTGTGTAGTACTCCCGCTCTCCAGCCAAGCCAGAAGTTGACTGATACTACAAGCCAGTCAGAGTGTGTCAAGCTGCCAGACCATCCTTCCTCATCCCGTACGCCTACTGCTAGTTGGCATTGCTCAGGGTCTCAGCCCGTCTGCCAGTAAATGCTGCTAGAGATGCTGAGAATTTGGACTCCAGAACTGTGAGTAACACAGGGCCTGCCCTGACCTGAGGAATTAGTTTAAAGTTTGCAGCGAGTTACAGTTTATTTGAAGTTTCTTCCAAGGGCCCCAATGCCAGCCAACCCATGGCAATGATCAGGCCTGCACCTTAATCTGAATACTCAGTTAGGACTGCTAGAGGACACTGGTACCAGTGGAGAGGTGAGTCAAAGTAAATATGTTACTGCTGTGAGTGGGCACAGTTGTCATTGTTCCCAGTTTTGCCAGCTTATCCAGCATTATAATTACCCTTCTATCTGCTTTCTCATTCCCCTTTCCCTATTATCTCAGTGACCACACCCCAGTCATGTGTGCATGGTCTAACAAATTCCTTAAGCCCCCTCCCAAAATTATCGCTAGCAGAGTCCTTCCTCGTGGAAAACTTCCACATCTCAAACACCTGCTTCTACAAGACTAGCTGCCCATCTATGAAGCAACAGATGTTAACTTGGCTCTTGATCACTTCATCTCAATTTTCAACAAAGCCTGCCACCTCTTTGCCCCTGCTAAAAGGCACAAAAAAAAATCTCTCTAACCCATGGGTCACCACAGCTCTTCTCTCATAGCTGAAACTAAGGGATCACCTCTGGGCAGTTGCCTGGGCCACTGGCAAACAACTGGACATCCAAAATTACAAACAAGCACAAAATGCCTGCTCAAAAGCCATAAGGCTAATGAAATCCACCTATTACAAAGACGCTCTCACCAATACATGGGGAAATAGTCGTGCTTTCTGGGACAATATCAAGGATGTCACAGGGAAGCAGCCAAAAACCTCTTCAGCCATGTTAATGGTTGATGGATCCTCAACTCTTGACCCCAAGGTGATCGCAAACATCTTTAACACAGCTTTTTCAGACCTTAGCACTGTTCTACCCCATGACATTTTCAAAAACAGGGCCTACTCCCCAAATACCTCAGCCCCTCAGTCTAACCATCCCCTCTTCTACTTCAGGAAGATAAGGCTGAATGAAGCTCGCCGCTATATTACTGCAGCTATCTCTAAATCTAGATCTAGTAGCAACACCCTGGAGCTTAAGCTTCTGTTGCTCACCCTCGATGAGATAATTCATCCATTAACAAAAATCCTAAACCTCTCTCAGCTGTGGAAAATTCCCTGACCTATGGAAAACAGCCACCGTGACACCCGTCCATAAAAGTGGGGACAAGATGATTCACTCAAATTATCGCCCTATCTCCATACTGCCCCCACTCTCTAAGGCAGTTGAACGCATCGTGGCTGATCAACTTACCGACCAATTGGATAAATACAATATACATTGTCCACAACAACACAGCTTCTGGAAAGGTCACAGCACCACCACAGCCCTTCTGGAGTTCACTGGAGCTTTGCACAAATCCCTTGACAACGGCCTTCTCACAGGGGCCGTTTTCGTCGACCTCTCCAAGGCCTTCGATACAGTACACCATGAACTACTAATACACCAACTACTGAATGCCGGGCTATCACCTGACTCTTCTCTCTGGATTAAAAGCTACTTAGAAAACCGGACACAGAGAGTAAAAATTGTGGACGCTCTTTCTAACACCCTGCCTGTTCGCTCGGGTGTCCCACAGGGATCCATACTGGGACCCCTCCTTTTTAGCCTTTTCTTAAACTCCCTCCCTTACCACTGCTCTGAGCAGATCATACTATATGCCGATGATGCTGTTGTATTCTCCACTCACAAAGATCCTGCAACTGTTCAACACAACCTTCAACTTGGTTTCAGTTCTGTAGAGACATGGTTTCTTAATCATAAATTGGTCCTGAATGACAAGAAAACCAAATCTATGCTCTTCTGCAGCTCTCATAACCCACACAAGCTACACCACTTGGCTATCTCCACCACCCAGGGGAACACTCTAGATCAGGTGGTGTCCTTCAAATACTTAGGGATACAGCTTGACCCTTATCTCTCCTATGGACTTCATGTACATAATGTAGCTAGAGCTGCTAATACACGGCTTGGTTTCCTCTACAAATACAGACCACACCTCACGCCAGAAGTTTGAAGGTTGCAGTCCTGAGCTCTGTGATCTCTGCAATAGACTATGGTCTCATCATTTATGGCTCGGCCACAACCACAACCCTTAGACGCCTCTCAACTGCCTTAAATAAAGCATGTCGGCTCATCACTGGTGCTCACTGTCTCACACACACATGTGACCTGTACACTCAGACCGGCTGGCTCCAACTATCAAACCGCATAAAGTTTCTCACCTGCTCCATGGTCAAAAAATCTACCTTGGCCTTGCACCTTCTGGGGTCTCAACTCTGTTACAACACTGAATTAACAAATGGTGCCTTAGGAGATCCATGCTACAGCTACTGAAAGTCCCCACTGTCACACTTCACAGGGACAATGCTCTTTGCTTATTGAGCACCACTCTGGTTCAATGGCCTCAGCCCAACCATCTCCTCTGCCCCAACTATTGGTATGTTTAAAACTAGGCTCCGGGACTATCTCACTTTCAACAGCTCCTGTGACTGCCAACTTAACCTTGTTTCTCCACTTCCCTTTCTGCTCTAGTTGTCCCCCTCTCCTCCCTCCTCCCTCCTCACTGGATTCTACCTCACATCTTTGTATACCCAATGCTGCACTTTTCACCCTCTCGCCACCCTTCCTACATTCCTCCCCCACCCTCTTCCCTATGACTCTGGCACTTCTTAACTGTTGTCTATTTTCTGACAAATGCCACTGGCTGCCTTGTTACAATGCTACCCTTGAACTGTATTAATCTGTACTCTGTTTGCAATGTCCACATTGTTGTAATGCCTGTCTTGATGTTCCCCATAATTTGTATTTCTCTGACGTGGAACCTTTGTAAAAGAGCCATGGCTCAAAGGTATTTGTAATCCTAGACTTGATAAATAAATAAAAATATCATAAAAGTGTTATTGTTGTTACAGTTAAAGCAGTCTGTGAGCATATTATTAGCTACAGTTATTAATTGCATGTTTTTTACAGTGCTACAGTTTAAGTGATGTTCTGTGTGGGGTGTGACTGAAAGGGGAGGTGGGTAGGTACAGCATCACAGGGTGCTGAACTATGCAAACAGCTGTCCCACTACCAGTCCATTCACAGTGGAGAGAGTTCTGGAAGAACTCACAAAGCTGAAGGTGAATAAGGCCATGGGGCCAGACGGCATCCACCCCAGGATATTAAGGAAGCTGCAAAGGGAACTAGCAGTGCCTCTGGCTACTCTGTTCACAGAGTCACTCAACATGGGTGTCGTTCCAGAGGACTGGAAGGCACATGTAGTCCCACTGCACAAAAGCAGCAGTAGGGAGAAGGCAGGGAACTACAGGTCAGTTAGCCTCACCTTAGTGGTGGGAAAGATCATGGAGACACTGCTGAAAGAAAGGATAGTAGCACATCTGGAATCCAGCGGTGCTCAGGATCTGAGGCAACACGGATTCACAGCAAGAAGATCATGTCAAACGAATCTAATAGATTTTTTTAATCAGGTGACTAGGGAAGTAAATCAGGGAGGGAAGGTAGATGTCACCTACCTAGATTTCAGCAAAGCCTTCAACACCATCCCACATAGAAGACTCATTAACAAGATGGGTAGTCTGGGCATGGGAGACAAGGTGGTGAACTGGGTTAGGAACTGGTTAACAGACAGGAGACAGAGGGTGGTGGTAAATGGGGTACAATCTGGAGAGAGTTGGGTGACCAGTGGGGTACCACAGGGATCAGTACTAGGACCAGACCTGTTCAATGTCTTAGTTACTGACATTGCAGAGGGGCTGGAAGGAAAGGTCTGCCTGTTTGCAGATGACACCAAGATCTGCAACAGAATGGATACTCCAGAAAGGGTGCAGAAAATGAAGAGGGTCCTGAAGAAGCTTGAAAGATGGTCGGAGATGTGGCAACTGAGGTTCAATGCAAAGAAGTGCAAAATAAGGCTCCTGGGCAGAGGGAACCCTGGGGAGAGCTACAGGTTGGGGGAAGAGTAGCTGACTGTCACCAAAGAGGAAAGGGACCTAGGAGTTATCATCTCTGATGACCTTAAGGTATCAAAGCAGTGCACAAAGGTGGCAGGGAGGGCCAGTGGAATGCTGGGGTACATAGGCAGGGGTATCACTAGCAGGAGGTGGGAGGTGGTGATGCCATTGTATAAAACACTGGTAAGGCCTCACCTGGAGTACTGCGTGCAGTTCTGGAGACCACACCTGCACAAGGACATAAATAAGGTGGAGATTATCCAGAGAAGGGCAACAAAGATAGTGCAGGGCTTGCACCACAAAACATATGAGGATAGACTAAGGGACCTCAATATGTACTCACTGGAGGAGAGGAGACAGCAGGGGGACATGATTGAAAGTTTCAAGTACCTCAAGGGCATAAACAATGTGCAGGTGGGGGACCTTTTGCAATGTAGAAAAAGTACTAGAACAAGGGGGCACAATATGAAACTGGAAGGAGTAGATTATTTATTTATTTAGTTAGTTAGATCTAAGAAGTACACCTTTGAGCTAAAGCTCATTTACAAAGCCTCCGCATCAAGAATAGAACAATAAATATGGTTTATACAGGTCACAAATTGAGAAATACAAGAAATTAGATAATTACAATTAGAATACAGACGGCAAGAGAGGAAGGTAGGTGGAGAAAGAGTAGAGTAAGGAATCAGTGGGAGGGGTCACGGCAGGGAGAGCGAAACATGATAAGATGAAAGAAAAACAAGGGGGGCAGGGTAGCAGGAAAGAAAGAGGGTGGAGACAGGAAGCAGCTAAGTCAGCCTTGTCCTGTAGTAAGGGTAGGAGGGGGCAGATTAAGGGGGAAGAGGGAGGACAGACATAGGGCCAGCAGATAAGGGGGCACTAACTAGTGCGAGGGGGAGGACTGTCGTCTAGGAAGGAGGAGGGGATGTATGCTAGCAGTAGACAGGAGGAGCTGGGGATGTAACAGAGGTCAGGTAAGCAGGTCAGGAGGGAGTTTGGTTCAGCAGTTGCACTTGCTGTTAGTAGCTTTCAGATGAGCCCTAAGGGTAGGCTTGAATTGCCTGAGCTTAATACAGCACTGTAGATCAGTGCTGAGCGAGTTCAACAGAACCCAGGCAGATTAAGAGGTAATGTGAGAAGGATTTTCTACACAGAAAGGGTAGTTGATGCTTGGAATAGTCTGCCACAGTAGGCAGTGGAGTAAGCACAGTGGAGGGCTTTAAGCATGCCTGGGACAGGCACAAGGGAAGCTTGAGAGGGGAGGTAGTGATGAAAAGCCATTGATCACATCGGGTCAGTGGCCATATAAAATGTATAGGGCCTATGGGCAGACTGGATGGGCCTAGCGGTCCTTATCTGCCTACAATTTCAATGTTTCTATGTTTCTACAATTTTACTCTGGTTGGAGACACTGCTATTTGTGTATATCTTTGGAAAAGAATCCCCGATTGTCACCAGAACAGAACCCAGGCCCCTTAATCTGTATTGTAGTCATCAGGCAGGGGTAGTAGCCCCCTGGTACATAGTGCCTGAGTTGCATTAGTCTTTCTTTTTTTCCTGTAAAGCTGTTTGCTCGGTGGTGCCATCTACACCTGCCATCGGGCCCCCTCTGCCCCCAACCCTGTCAGCCCCCCCCCCCACTGCCTTACCAGTGAGGATCCACGAGGAGCAGGGTCTGAGGATGTTGGGAGCCATCACACATGGCAATGGAGAGACATAGGCTTTTCTATGTTTTTCTTCTGTTCCAACCTGGAGCTGTGGCATACACGGCAGGCATGTGCACATGGAAGTGCACTCGCGTGCCCGGAACCACAACTCCCTCCACCCTCCCGAAGTAATGTCAGTCCCCCAGACCTCTGCTCTGACACTCAGCCTCCACCAGGTGTCAGCCAAGAATGAAGATACTTGCCTCCCCAATCTTGGAGATGAGAGCAGCCCAGTGGCTGAATTATTATTATTATCTCCCAGCCCTCCCCCTGCCAACCTCCGGCAGCCTAAGCTCGCTCCCAAACTTGGGTCACTGACACGGCATGAGGTGTAGCGTCCATCACCTCAACCCTCAGTGCCACCAGGCTGGCTTCTAATTAGTCTTTCTGCCTCCAGTGCCTGCCCCATCTGTGCCCTTCCCGTGTGGCTACCGCTCAGTCCTCTCAGCTTAACCAAACCCCAGAGACCTCCTTAGCTGTCTGACACTGTGATTGACCATAACAAATAAGCATGGCTGGTAGTATCCGTGTATTAGGTCAGCATTGTAGGTAATAGTCACTGCTGGACAGAAAGTCTTAAGCTGCAACACAAACCAACCATTTATTAGGACGCAACAACATAGATAAAAACAACTCACCATGCAGAGCGATAAGGAGCCTTCTTGTCCAGCATTGTTCAGTAAATAGAGCCACTTCCTCGTTCTGTGCTGGTGTAAGTCCTCGCTAGCACAACTGTGCCAACGGACACAAACGCTAGACAGACAAAGATACAGCCAAATGGGCTGTTACAAAAATTACAGCAACTGCTTTATAACTTCTTTTCTAACCAAAGCAGCAAAACAGTGACTGAGCATCCTTTCGTTCATGCATGTGGAGGTGCAGACATGTACGTGCTTACGTATTGATCACAGTGTCATCTTCAGAGCGCAGCCGATACGTACGCGCATACACGTCTGCACTTGCACCTGCATGAACGAAAGCATGCTCAGTCACCGGTTTGTTGTTTTGGTTAGAAAATAATTTAACCTTTGTAGAAGCCCATTTGGCTGTATCGTCGTCTGTCTAGCATTTGTGTCCATTGACACAATTGTGCTACCGTGGATTTATATCTGCACCAAACCAGGAAGTGAATCTTTTTACTGGACAATGCTGGATGAGCAGGCTCCTTATCGCTCTGCATGGTGAGCTGTTTTTATCTATGTTGCTGAGTTCTAATAAATGGCTGGTTTGTGCTACAACTTAAGACTTTCTGTCTAGCAGTGACTATTACCTACAGTGCTGACCTAATAGACGGATACTTCCAGCCGTGTTTATTTGTTAAAGTATTTGCTTACAAGTTTCAAGGTATGTGCACACCTATTCAGCAGTAAGAGCCCCCTCACTTCTATTTTTTGGTCACTGTGATTGACCTCTCACAGGGCCTTCAGGTAGTGGCCACCACACCCTCACCCCCACACTCCAGAGTCCAAAGTCGGTGGAGGGGCTTGCTTTCAGCTGGGCATATAGTCACTGCAGGATCCATCTCTACCACTCAGCAGGGGCTTGTCATCTTGTCAGTGCCGGCATTTTTCTTGTTTTCCCGCACAGAGATATCAGCATCAGCTGGTTACGTGTCCGTGCCCCATTGCCTGCGTGTCTCTCCTACCTGAACTGCCACTCAGCATGCCCCCAGGAGGCACTGTGGGGGCAAGAGATGGCTGGCCTCCCTCCCCAAGGAGGTGAACATCCCATGAGATGCTCAGAACTCCTTCTCCTCCCATCCACTGACCATCCAAGGATCTGGGCTCATTCCTAAACCCAGTTCACTAGTGCTGCAAGTGATAGTGGTTCTGCTCCTCCAACGGGCTGGCCCCTATTCACGTCTTAATGGGTTTTCCTTTTTCCAATTGGGAAACCGTGGTGTCATTTGCTGTTATAAAGGAGTGTTTATAACGGCAAACATGCACCCTGTTTTCCTCCTTCTAGCGCTCGGACGCTGAAGCTCTTCCTTTCCGATCGCTAACTGCATAGTCTTCCCCCAGAGACAGAACCACCACTCAGACTCGGTTGTAAGTGACTGCCAAAATCAAAATCAACTAGCATAACATAAAAACCTAAAATTTTTGCTGCCACAGAAATAAATGGATGAAAAATGTTGAAATAAATAAATAAAAGCTACAGCGGGACTGTGCGCTCAGACCTAAGTAAACTGCAGCTGCACAGGAATGTCTGTTTTATTTGATATAACTGCTATGGCAATAAAGGAAAACCCAGCAATTATATAAAATAAAATATAGGGTGGTGTTTAAACTCAAGGTTTGCACACACTCAATGTGTTAGATGCTTTCACAAACCCCCCAAGCTTCGCTCTTGGGGTTTGTGTAGCATCTAATGCCTCAGTGGGGTAAACATCTCGTTACACACACCACCCCATACTTTATTCTATATATATATTTATTTATTTTTTTATTTTATTTAAACAGCAGTTTGGAAAACCTTTGAGCCATAGGCTCATTTACAAAGGTACCTTGTCACAGTAAGACAAACCAAAATACACAGTATAGCAGTACAACACGTAAGTATAACAGTAAATTAAGACATAGATACAAACAAGCTGGTACAGGTAGGATGGCAGTCACTTACAACCGAGTCTGAGTGGTGGTTCTGTCTCTGGGGGAAGACTATGCAGTTAGCAATCGGAAAGGAAGAGCTGCGTCGGGCGCATGCGTAGAGGGAGGAAAACTGCGCTATATACACATATGCATCAGAACGTGATCCTCGCCCTTTAAGAGTCATGCTGCCTAAATGCTATTCAGGAGCTGAGGTCATGACCCTCTGTTTGTGAGATCACAGTTGGCTTCATAGCAACAGACTGCGACATCACAAGCAAAACAATACAAAAGGCCACAATGAGTACAGTCAGGCTAAAACACAAGGCAGACAGAACAGTGTAGCATGCACTCACCATGAAGAAAAACACACTAAAATGCTGAGTTCTGGATAAAAAATTTAATTTGATAGTCTAAAACAAAGTTTTATGTTATCAGGGTCTGCTGGTGCCAACATTTTTCTGATAGCTGTATCTCCCCTTTAAATGGAAAAATAGATGTTGGTATTACACTCTCCCAACCCCCACCATAGAACTGTAAGTGGGAAACAATTTAACATGACTACCTACCCAACCCCCTTTACCACCGTTGCCCCTTGTCTATGGTCCCCCCTGACAACCACACACGAAGGGTATTAGGATGGTAAGACATGTAAAAAGTACAATGGGTAGAGGAAGAGGATGGTGCAGAGTGGGAGGACAGAGTTTAGGGGGCTTTGGTTCCTATATTATTTTTTTTTCAAATTGTTTAACCAGAAGAGACACACTAAGCTGAAAGCATGTTTACAGGTGTGACCTGGGAGCACAGGGAAGTTAAGTGACTTGCCCAGGGTCACACAGTATGCAAGTGCGGGCTGTGGGATTCAAACCCAGGTCTCCAGATTTGCAGCTCAGAGCCTTAAACCACTGCGCTATACTGCCTCCCCAAATATATGCACTGAACATTGTCACAAAAGGATTCATCTAGGAGACCCCAATGCAAAATTTCACAAAACAAGGTGTCGCTGGCGACCCGAGTTCAAGCCCGGAACCTGGAACTGGCTCCACCTCCAGGGTATCGCTGAAGTGCACACCCTTGGGGTGTGAGGAGGGGCTCAGACAATGCCTGTCTCATCCTGCTGGATGATTACTGCCTACTGCCCCACACCAACAGTACCCTTAGCACACTGCCACTGTCCCTCCCAACCCTGCATGCCTCAGAGGACCCCCCCACCCCAGAAATGCTGCTCCTCTCCCCTCCAGCTAAGCCAGACATAGCCTGGGGAGCCAGGTGGCAGGAAGGGCAAAGGGTGAGACTGGTGGGAAGAATGGGATGAACGGGATGAACGGCCTCGTTTAGTTTCTCCCTCTACAGCTGGCGTCCTATGCTATCTTTGGGCTACTAATGTCTAGTAATATTTGTCAATGTATCATTGATATTTCATTACCTCTTCTTTTAATAATTGTATGTCATATTTATATTGTAACCTGACTGTTCACTTGCACCCCCCCCCCCACACACACACACACACACTTTTCCCTTTCTCCCGGGTCGCACCTGGAAATGAGCTTTGGCTCCGTGTGCCTCTCCCAATTACCAACATTTTAAATAAATAAATAAATAAAAATGGGATGATGATGAGCAGCCAAAAGGACGGCAGGTCAGGGGGGTGCAGGTTGAAGCAAAAAAAACAAAAACAAGGTATGGCATAATGTTTATGTAAATACAAACGCCAAGGCATCTCAACACTCTACAAGAGGGCCGCGCCATGCTTCATTTGGGTGAGAGGACTGAGAAGTGAAGGTGAGCCTCGTTCTTACAGAGAGCAGAAGTGCCTCAGGCATCCATAATAATATTTTATTGGTGAAACAGCTATTCCTTAAGCAGGCAGCTATGGACCAGTAGAGCAGTTATGGACTTGAGCCAAAGCCAATTCATAAATTGCGATGGTGCCATGTCTGTAGAATATCAGTTTATTGCAACATACATGCACGATCTGCATGCATGCTTACAGACACACACACACACAGCTTTATTGCATGCCCCCTTGTTGTCCTGCACCTGCTCTTCAGAAGCATACTCCCCTCCTGTACCTTATTTACCCCTCATGAAACTGCTGAATTCCAGAGGACCTAGCCAATAACAGGCCTTGAAGGAGCTATATAAATACTTGAGTGTTTTCTTGGTTCATGTCTCCATTTTTGTATAAAAACAAAACAAGAAGTCCCATCTTTATTTCTTTCTTTCTTTCTCAGCTTAATTAAGGAGACTATTTGCAGGAATACTTCTGCAACTCATTTCAGTACCTATGATCCTTGATGTCATAGCTCAGTACTTTTCCTTCCTGGCCTGCCTTGGCAAACTCATCATTGTAAATTGTATGCTTCTTTGGGCTGGCTTTCTCTATCTGCTAGAAGACTGTACCTTTGGTAGGTTTATGTCTACTAAATTGTGTGGTGAAGCACTGTCTTATTTGGTTAGACAAAGAACCTCTTTGTGCAAGCACTGAGGCAATGGTTACCCCAAAGGGCATTTGGCTGGGAAGCCAAGTTTCAAAGAAATACAAAATCACACATGCCCCCACAATGCAAAACATCATGGGCTGTGTATGCAAATCACCACAGAATACTTTCTGTGGTGAATTGCATATGCAGTCCATAATGCTTTGCATTGTGGGGGAATGTAGAAACATAGAAACATAGAAACATAGAAGTTGACGGCAGATAAGGACCGCAAGGCCCATCCAGTCTGCCCATTTCTTTTTCTATCTTATAAATGTGCCTCTTTGATCTCGAGCATTTCCTCTTCCCAGGGCACATCTAAGGATTTTTATGACTTTTCACACCATGGTATAAAAATGTTTTTTTTCCTCTAAAACGTCATAAAAGTTTACGATCCCTATATCCTGGCAGCTGTTCAGCTCCAATTAAGTCAGATAAACAGGAGACCCTTAATTAAGGCTCTCTAGTCTTTTTAATTACCTCAGGTTTCAGGTTAATATATCCTGTTATTTCCACTAAAACATGACCCATGGCACAGCTGCCTTATGGAGACAAATCACACACTACATTTTTATATTACAAATATCAAAGAGCAATCATAACCAGGTATAAACACTGGGATTGTTGCACATGAATTGTAGTTTATGCTATATTTGATATGCTGTATATGGCTATATTACATGACGTTATCATGGCACATTGATTTTTTAGTTAGCTAATTATGTATGTCCAGTCAAGTGGTTGCAATTGTAAAAGAAGGGTTTCCCCTCAATATGCCTACCAAATAAACTTGACTTGTCATCATGGATAGGTGGAACATTCCACAGCACTTGACTCACCGAGAAAGATACATTAGGATTCACAGTATGGAAAATTTAGATAAGTGTTGATTTCATTTTCCTAAACACAGAAACATAGAATTTGCTGGCAGATAAGGACTGCTACGCCCATCTAGTTCGCCCATTTTCCTTGCGTAAAGTATCACCACAGATCCTACTTGATGTCACATCTCTCCAAAATAATGTTAATTTTTGTTATAAAAGTGGTTAATAAAACCCTGTTCTATGACTGGTGAAATCCTGACACGTTAGCTGCACAAGTAACTCAAATAGCTTCTTTTGATCTCCTGAGGCTTTCTAAATAATTTTATAAGCAGGATAATATATGGTTCTGATAATGACTGCACTCTACAGAGGAGTCCCAACAGGAAGAAAGCCGTATCTGCAGTTTGTTGCTCTAGGCCATAGCTGAAACTGATAGAAACATAGAATTTGACAGCAGATAAGGACCACTTGGCCCAGCCAGTCTGCCAATTTTTCCCTACCTACAGAACTACCGTGGACCCTGTTGATCTCTGGCTCTTTCTCTAGCCCCTCTTCCTTTCCATTAAGATTTACTTGTGCCTATCCCATGCATGCTTAAACTCCACCACTGTTTTTGCCACCACAACCTCCACTGGAAGTCGATTCCAGGAATCCACCACTCTCTCTCTCTGTAGAAGTACTTCCTCACATCTCTCCTGAACCTACCCCCTTCCAGCTTCAAACTATGTCCCCTTATTCTTGAACTCCTTTTTTGAAAAATGATTCCGTCCTGTACCTTAGTCTTATGTCCTCCCTTACCCGGCCCCTTACTTTCTCCTCATCCCCCCTATAACCATTAACCCCACCTTCCCAGCCCTCCTCCCTCTCCTCCCTCCACCCTCCTCCATTTCTACTTCTCCCCACACTTATTCCTTTGGTTACGCTTCCCCATCCTTCCCTTCTCTTTCCCTTTTTTCCCTTCTCACTTTGCTCCTCTCTATCCTCAACTTTTCTCCACCCTTGGGCACCCTTACTCCAGTTCCCATTCTTTGCTACCCTTTGTTCCTTGGCTCCCTGTTTCTCCCCCTTTTCTTCTTTTCTCATACAATTCCTCTTCCTCCTTGGTGTCCCCTCTATTCTGCGTCATTCTCTCCTACCCCACTTTACCTCATGACATTATCTGTTGTACTGACCAGTAACTTCTGTTAGTCAGTTTTTAATCATGTTTTAGTTCTGTATTTGCCAAGTCATTTGTTTTGTTGTATATATTATGTATATTGCAATTATGGTTCTTTTTTACTTGTTGCAATCTCCCTTCCCCTTCCCCTTCCCCCAGGACGCTACTGGAATCAAGTCTTTGGGCTCTGTATGGCTCTCCTGGTAAAATTCTTTTAAATAAATAAATAACCTTATTTATGCTGTGAGGTATTTAAGGGTCTCTATCATATCCTTCCCCTTCTCTGTTCCAGGGTGTATATACTGTATTGAGGTCCTTTAATCTCTTTTCGTAGGGCTTTCGATGCAGATCCTGTACCCTTTTAGTGACTCTCTTCTGGATCGCCTCCACTCTGTCTATGTTCTTCTGGTGATGTGGTCTCCAGAACTGGACAGAGTACTCTAGGTGGGGTCTTAACAGCAATCTATATGGGGGCAACACCACCTCCTTTCTGCTGGTGATAGCCCTCCATATTCACCTCAGCATCCCGTTAACCCTCCCAACTGCCCTGTCACACCGCCCGGCCACCTTTGGGTCATCCAGTATGATTACCTCCAGGTCTGTTTCCTTCTTGGTGGTCGTCAATACCACTCCACTCATTAAGCACTCCACCCCCAGGGTTTCTCTGCCCTAAGTGCATTATTTTGTACTTCTTCACATTGAAACCCAGCCGCCATACTCTTGACCACTCCTTGAGATTTCCCAGGTCTGTGCTCATACTTTCCACACACACCCGAAGTGTCCACCCTATTGCAGATTATGTTGTCTTCCTCAAAAAGGCAGACCTTCCCTTCCAGCTCTTCCGCAATGTCACTTATAAAGACATTAAATAGGACAATTCCCAGCACTGATCCCTGAGACACCCACTGGTCACCCTCCCTTCCTCCGAGTGAACTCAGTTTACCACCAGCCTCTGTTGCCTATCCCCTAATCAATTTCGTACCCAGTCTACCACCTTGGGACCCACCCCTAAGCTACCCAGCTTGCTTACTAGTCTACTATGTGGAACGATGTTAAAAGCCTTACTGAAATCTAGGCAGGCCACATCCGTTGCTCCTCCCTGATCTAATTCCTTGGTCACCCACTCAAAGAAATCTATCAGATTTATTAGACAATTCCTCCCCCCCCCCCATAAATCCATTCCGTCTTGGGTCTTTTGGATTCAAGATACACCACAATCCTTTCCTTCACCAGTGATTCCATTAACTTTCTCACCACCAATTGCCAGCCTCCTCGCTGCTTCCACTTTAGTACAGTGGGATTACATCTGCCTTCCTCCAGTCCTCTGGAACCACTCCTGGTTCCAATGAGTTGTTAAATAGGACTGTCAGAGGTGCAGCCAGTACCTCTCTGAGCTTTCTCAATATCCTTGGATGCACTCTGTCTGTAAAATGTTGCATATAGTGGGACTTATGTTTTGGTGAAGTCTTGTCAGCCTACCCTTAAACAAGGATTTGCACACCCACGATGCTTTGTGCTCGGTTTGAGGCTTTTGAGTGTATATGTTAGGGATAACACTTTTTGTGAAGCCCACAGTGGAACATTTCATATTAAAACATGTTTTTTTGCAGGATAATATGTAACCTCAACCAATGCAACAGACTTCTTTTTGCTAAATAATCAAAACTAAGTGTTGTAGCTGTTCATATTATTTGCTATCATTTTTAGGCATTTTAGTTAAGGTATAATAGTTTTCTGCAACTTCTAGAAGAAAGTAAGAACATTTTTTTCTCTTATAAGATCAGGACATTTGACATTTTTCATGATTTTTCTCAGAACGCAGCCGCCCAATCCAGGACTGTGTGACAAAATCCAGACCAGTGGTAACCCCAGTATGTGTGTGTGTGTAGTTTGGAGATATACAGAAATCAAACCATTTAGAAGTGTGCTCTCTTCTTATATCCTTTATGGGTCCCACATCCTGTACTTTTTCCCAGCAGCCTCTCTGGTGCACTACCTCTGAGTTTACTAATTGCTGGAAACACGCCAGGCTATATGTTAACAAATGGAATAATTCCTGGAATGTGGTGTATCACGATAGTACCTCTTTAGGCGGATGAAGAAGCAAAGCAATGGTGGGTAATGAGATGTTTTTACACACCCAAGGAGTATGATATCTCATAAACCATGAAAGCTAATATAAAGGGTTTAACTAGGAAAAAAATAAGCTACCACATAACCCGAGTTTTATTTTTTTAAATTGTTGGTTTCAAAAGTGGTGGCATTGCAGAGTCAGTTTAAGTTTTTGAAGTTGTGCACTCTCACTCTGCTGTGAGCAGAAAACTGTGAGTAGTTTTTCATTGAAGATGTTTGTTTCTCCGTTATTCACACACTTCCAATAAGCTACCAATCCTCCTTTCAGGATCTGCGTACAGTCCCCAACCCCCCCACCTTCTTTACCCATATTCTACCAAAAGACCTCTCGAGGATTCTAAGGCAGAGCCACCCTAGAATCTCCCAAGACATAACCAAATTCCTCTCACGTTAGATTTGTATTAACTACTAGCCAATAATCTCAAACTACTCTTAAACTGCCTAATGCGCTGAACCCTGTAACGACTGTATTTGTTCTGTAGTCTGTAACCACTGTATCTGTGCTAAATCCTGTAACAAATGTATTTGCTCTGAAATCTGTAATTACTGTACTGGTGTTTTGTATCACTTGTCCACCCTGACGTGGAACCTTTGTAACTGAATTTGTTCTGAAATCTGTAACTACTGTATTTGTGTTTTGTACCATTTGTCCACCCTGATGTGGAACCTTTGTAAAAGAGCTCACGCTCAAAGGTTTTCCGAAAACTCATAAATAAATTTAAAAAAAAAATAACTTCCCATGTAACAGAGAATTACAACCTGATTTTCAGGATATAAAAACACTTTGTAACTATACTGTACTAACAACCCTCCCCAGGTATTTAAAGGTACTCAGGTTTGCCCAGGACCTCACATCCCTCCAGAGCATATGATTATGATAGGCTACCGCACACCTTGTCATGTGTTATTGCTAATGTAGCAGGTATTGTAAATATCTGATTGTGTGCCTGTTTTATGTGTTCAAAATGTTGCATGGTCCACCTCTAACCAAACTGGAAGAATACCTGAGGTTTGTTTTTTTTGTTATTTTTTTTTTATTTATTTGAACATCAGAGTACCTTTGAGCTAAGTGTTCATTTGCAAAGGTTCCATGTCAAGTGTTGTAAACAAACAAAGTTGTAAGCATGCAGCATAAAGACCAATTGTCAATACATACATGTTGTTGTTGACGACTGAGAAAGTAGGGCTAGACCATACCACTTATGTCTGGCCTTGCCCCGGGGTGGGAGGCATAGATGCAAACCAACTGAAATTGAACTAGATTCAGTTTTGGTGGTATTTAAGTGAATAGGCAGAACTTGGCCAAGACACCAGGCAAATTCTCCTAGTCTTTTCAAGAAGTGCCACGGGACTTTTAATGTTCATGTTTACACGTGTCATCCCAAGTACAGCATCCCCTTACTACTGCACTTGGGTAACAGTGTTTATGGTATGAGCCCAGTCCCAGTGTGGGACTAGAACCCACAACCTTCTGGCCCAGTAGTGGATGTACTACCAACTGAGCTACACTGACATCTTTGAAGTAATTATATATGGGACATGCAATGGCCTGACAAAGATTATGCCATCTAGCTTCATAAGTGAGGGTCAGAAAAATAACTCGCAAGTGGCAGAGCCACACGTGTAAGCCACGCCTCCTCACAAATGATGATGAGTGGTATACTATGAGCCGGCCCATTGTGTGTCCAATTTATACAATATATTTGAAATTGTAACATTTTGAATTTGTTTCTTATTTTGACAGGGAGAAAATGGAGAGAGCACCTGGTGGACCACAGTGGTGCTATAAGCAGAAGAAACACAATGTAGCACATGAGTTAGCACCCACTGTTTCAGACAAAAGACACCAGGACTCACAAAGTCATTTAGAAAATAGCTCAGTTCTTTATATAAAAGCAGTGTGGTCCAAAACACAGCTGGCAAGAAAGTGGCTTCTGCGTGATGAAAAAACTATTGTTTCACCTAGCGTGCTGCTAGGCTTCCTTGTGACATCATCAGGTATTGTCCAACCTGATCTCCCATTGGTTAAGGGTTCTTGACCTGTCTAAAGTGGAGATAAATGCCTATAAAAGTCATAAATAACAAGGTTATGTTAGCTTGTCAGGCACCAACATTGAGAATATCATGATAGTCTACCTCTAGTTGGATGACAAAGCAAACACTCTTACTGTAGGTGCTTCAGACTAGAAGCCTAACATCATTTCATTCTGGGGCTTGGCTGTACTCAGAAAGTTCTCTTTAGAGAACTTTAACTGTAACTTTCTAGAGACAGCAGCACATCCAACTATTTTACCACACAAATTCATGCCATTGAATAAATCAAATATGGCAAAGAGCTCATAAAGATTACGCCTGACAGTCTACTTGTGATTCCTGACCTCTGTAACATCACTCGTGGCTTCACCACTCGTGATGTCATGGGGTCACAGTTCCACTTGTAAAAAAAAATCAGGCATATTTTTATTAGGTCCACGCCATATACTATATTTATCCTCATTTAGACTGCTTCAGTGTGTCTAAAACAAATGATTTTTTTATGAAGTTTGACCCTCACCTATGTTGTATACATGGAGTATCTAAAGCAGTTTCTCTGGTTTCCCTGTGTGATGTGAATCGGTCTCGGCACTGGAAACTTGGTCACTAATTTGGACCAGAAGCGAATGTTAGCCATGGGTGAACAAGGCAATAGCAGGGCTCTGTGGAAATTCAGCTGTTAGTGAGAAGAAGACAGAAAGAGCGAATCCACATTTATGTCTGTTCACTGACCTGCATCATTGATTAACATATGCAAGCTGAACAAAGCTTATAACTGTGCTGTTAGCTTTCTGCTCAGCTAAACCGCTCTTATTTTGTCAAGGTTCCCCTCTCACTTCTGATATGTATTACTAATATTGTTACAAGGTAAGTCATTTATGAAATATACATTAACCGTCAGAGAAGCGATGACAAAAAATGTACTTATACAATGAGAAAGGGTTTAATATAAGCATGGGAGGAATGCAGCGGATCGATGTCTCACTGATGCTTCTAACAAAAGAAAGGGATTATTAATGAATTACCACACGAGCGCAGCAGTTTATATGATTGTTGAGTGTTTAAAGCAAGTTGATAAATGTGACACTCATAAATCACTTGAATGTATTATCTTTCTGAGGCTGAGTTCAAACTGCTCAGATCTACAAAGGTTGTAGATAATTTTTGCACCCACTCAGTCATCGACTGGCAATGTGGCATGTTGCTAGTCATTCATTCTGTCAGTCAGCGGAGGCTGATAATGTCCTTGTCAATATAATTCACTGCCTATTCAAGGGAAGTGACATTTTGAATAGTGGATACTTTTCAAAAGCAGCACAAAGGGTCAGCTTTGCCATAAATAAACATGCATTGCATTTGTATCTATTAAGCGTTAAATTGCCATGTTTTATGGATTAAAAAGTAGTTAAGTGGTATGAACTGCAGCATTGACTAGCATCCTAAAATATGGATTTGTAATCTCATTGAACCAGTTACAAGAAGTCCTGAGTCCAAAACTAGTGATCACTCAGGGTGGATCTTTCCACTGTCTAACGGAAGACTGTGCAGGCCAAACATGTGTTTTCACTAACAGCATCCAGTGGGTAAAATGCAGTGCATTGAGTTTATCTCCTTAAGCAAAAGTACAATACATTATGGAGATTTTTCTCATAAAAAACATGTAGTATTATTGAAGAACTTTATAAAATGAGAAGAAAAATTCCTGAAATTTCATTGACTGAGAGATGTCACCTGACCATGCATTAAATCTCTATAAACACACAGTCAGGTGCCGAATCTCATCCCCGTCTAAAAAAAAAAAAAAAACTACTTAGAGCCATTTTATAAGTGTAATAAGCCCCTCCAGGGTGTGCATCATAGGATTTTAATGCACTTTCCAGAATAAACACACTTGACCTTCAGCCTCATGCCTACTACACCTCTGGGGCATGCATTAAAATCCTATAACGCACACTCTGTAGTGACTTATTACTTACTTCAGGTAGACCGTGCCAGTGGCCCAGGGTCAGTATACATCACACTACAGCACAGGCAACCTGGATTTGTGAGCGAACCCAAGTTGCTGCATCAGGATGCAGGCCAGTCTGATGCAGCTGTCACATGACAGTGTGCCTCTGTTGCGGAGGGTTGACAGTGAGTTCTGATACCACAGTGACCCCTGCGGCTGGGTCAGGAAGCATGCTGCTACCGCAGGGGTGCGCTGTGTGCATGCAAGGCCACTCAGAAGGATGCTGTCATGTGGGGAAGGGGGCGGCGAGGAGCTTAAAATGTGAAAAACCCATGACTGTCTATTTGACAGTCTGGGCATCTGGGATTCTCCAGGATCCTAGAACCTTCCAGTACTAGGTCCTATTCCACATGGTGGACTGCTTCAGGGGGAGGATGGCCAGGGAGAGGAAGCTGTGGAATTAACCAGTGGGTTACTGGGGCCTGAGGTAGTTGAAGGATGCTGGCCTGAACAGGGTGTATCCCAGGGAATAGGGTATATACCTGAATGACAAGCATAGCCAGGGAGACAAACCTCAAAGAAAAAAACTGTTTACAAGTCGGGGCCATCTGGGGAGTGCACCCTGCTGGTGACCCAGGTACGGGAAGGGACCCAGCATTCCACAGTGAGATGGCTGGCTGATGAGAGCCCTGACCAAAGCAGCACACGCCAGCCTGCAGAGGGCTGGAGGGCATGCCACTGCATCAGTGGGCCCAGACAGTGGGCCGTGGATCTTGCTCTTCGACCAAGGACATGCTGCAGGCACACAAGCCTTCCAGATCTGTGCCCTACCACCACAGGGAGAAGGAAACGCTAAAGGTCACCTCAAGTGAAAAATGGCAGACATCAGTATGATAGGGCATGGCACTCTCAGATCCTACACCCTCTTTTCCATTGCCTACATTGGATTGTGCTTCTCTGGGAAGGGAACCCCCCAAAGACCCAACCCAGAGGAGGGATAAGCCATGGGGTACCATGAAGTAGAATAATAGAGAGGAAGGGAATTCAGGGTTGCTAGGTCACTGGGGGTACCCCTGATGTAGGGAGTCTGGCCGGAGGATAAGATCCTGTACTGAAAGAAATTGCTTAGAAGTAGTAAATATCACAGTAACAGTTCCTTGCCATATAAACTGTTCCTAGCTGCAGGAGCTGTAGTCTGAGAAAGAAAGGGACTGCAGGAAGTTTGGGCAATGTGTAAGGGAAGGGAGAGCACACCTGCATCCCTAAGGTGCTGCTGTATGATTAAAAGCAGAAAAATACCAAAAGAGAAAATGCACACACACCAGGTTCAAGAAAATAACAAATATAATTTAATGGTGCAGTATAGAAACATGACCAAAACATCGCCCTGAGGAAGCCACTTTGGGTGGCGATACATAGAGGGCTATTTCATCCACATTCCTATATGGCACCATTAAATTCTATGTATTGTTTTCTTGAACTTGGTGTGCATGCTGTCAGGGTCCTATTGATTATGCCTATGCACCGCTATGTGATGCAAGGAGACTGGACATATGTGTGATGGTGGTGTATTGAGGAACTGTGAGAGCTCCACAGTTTCAATATTCTATATGGTGCAGGTCTCGTGCACCCCCCCAATCTTAGTGGGTACACAAAGCTCTGTGCATGGCCAGGATGAGGGCATGGCAGGCGGGGTGGCCACACAACATGGTATGCTCAGAGCTACGTATGTGTGGAAGAGGGCAGCAGGGTGAAGGACACTACATCTGGGTGACACCAACAGTAAGTGTCTCTGTACCCTCACATAATCTACACCCCAGAGGTCAGACAGCTCCAACCGAATGGCACAGGCCTGTCACTCCCCTGTACCACAGGTTGAAGCACCTAAACTGGGCAGTATATATGGCCTACTGCACTGTGAAGGGGACATGGCTTCCACTGCCTGGGCATCCACATGCCAGGGTCCCCTGCGGGTGAAGCAGGGGAGCCACTGGATGGCTGAGCTGCATGTCCAATTGGACGCCGCCACACCACACCACCAGGTCCACCCCCGCTCCCATTGCAGAGCTTCACGCTGGCATGTAGGTGCACCCAGCATTAGTGCATGCTGCCAAATCACTAGCGCACATGCAGCGTCATCTTAGCGTGGCCCGCCATGCCCCAACAATATGCGACGCACACATTAATTGTGAATAGAGTCCAGTATGTGCATTATTTCTTTCTCATTAAAAAGATACTTCAACCCCAATAAGCCTCAAATTGACCCAAGTTTAAAAAACGTATTTATATGCTCACTCACTTTATGTAATAAAAGGCAGAAGAGAGTGGGGATCATACTTTTGGCATATATTTTGACACTCAGATAACATGTCTGTATCCCTTTTCAGAAATTCAAGGAAGATACACTATCCCCAGAACTGAATTCTGCTTTTACTTGCAATGGAGGGAAGCCCTAAATATTTCTGTAGCAAATGCTAAGGTAATAGATGCAGTAGCAGAACAGGAAAATACTTTAAAACAGGTCAAGAATAAAGGAAGTGTTGACAAAGTGTAAGAGATTCTCTCTAAAAGTAGCACTGCATTTACTGTGAGGCAAAGGATGCCACAAGGAAAGGAAGCAGCTCCTGGTGGGGGACTCAATTATTAGGGGGATAGAACTGGGGGGAGCAGGGAAAACTGAAGTAAAGTGCCTGCCTGGTGCCATGGCTTGTAGGGACAGGAAGCGCATCCTCAGAATCACGAGAACAGCTGCACGGGAGTCTGAGCTGGATGTCATTGTCCACCTAGGGACAAATGACTTGGCTCAACATGAGATTAGAGCAGTGCAGAAGGACTTTTTAGAACTGAGGGAGGGCCTAAGACAAGTGCACACACAGTAACCTTCTCAGAGGTGCTGCCTATAAATGGCATGTGAGGCAAGGGTACTTTGCACCATGCAGTTTAATGAGTGGTTGAAAAAATGGTGTGGAGCACAGGGTTTGGCTTCATTGGGGACTGGGGTTCCACCGGAGGACACCAGCCTATACTGGCAGGATGGTCTGCATCTGTCCAGGAAGGAACAAGTCTTTTGAGCAATCGGTTTAAATGCTTCATTGGCAAGCTTTTAAACTAGTCAAGGGGGGAGGCACTGATGAGCAGCAGGAAAATCCCAGCCTCTCCCTACAAAACAGGGTACTAAATGAGAAAAAGACCAAGGTAGAAAGGTCAGTGGGGGATGCTGCAACAAAAAGTAAAGCCATCAAAAAATGGAGAGCAATGAGTACCAATGCACGTAGTCTGAGTAACAAGCTTCCTGAATTAGTGGCCTTGATGGAGGAGGAATATCTGGATATCGTGGCAGTCACAGAAACATGGTTCGCACAAAACCATGACTGGGACATAAACATACCAGGATACACTATCTACAGGAGGGACAGAGAGGTTAAAAGAGGAGGAGGAGTAGCTCTTTACATAAGGGAAGGAATCAAAGTAACAGAACAAAAGAGAAAACAGGGAGGAGAAGAAGCACTGTGGGTAAATTTGGAGACCGGCAATGGCACCACAATCCGCACAGGGGTTGTATACAGACCCCCTTCTCAGGGGGAGGAAATGGACAAGGAAATGATAGAAAGTATACTTAGTATGGCAAAAAAAGGGGAGATATTGCTGATGGGTGATCTGAATATGCCAGATGTTAACTGGAGTGCAGCTGCCACAGCCACTTCGAAGAGTGGGGTTATTCTAGATGCCCTACAGGGGGCATGCCTTAGACAACTAGTATTGGAGCCCACTCGAGAGGGAGCAATCTTAGACCTGGTTCTCTCAAATGGAGATGAAGAGAGGATCACAGATGTAGAAGTGGGTAGCCATCTGGGAACTAGTGACCATCGAACAGTATGGTTCACAATAAACACAGCAATAGAGTCAAGCCATACAAAGGCAAAGGTACTGGACTTTAGGAGGGCTGACTTTGCCAAATGGGTAGTGCCTAAGGAATGCACTAGCACATGGGCAGGAAGGAGGGGTGGAAGAACAATAGGGAATAATAAAAACTGCCATCACAGAGGCAACAAGCCTTTGTGTGAAGCAAATAAACAAAACTAAACGATGTAAGAAACCACTATGGTTCTCAAAGGAAGTGGCAGTGAAGGTTCAAGAGAAAAAGAAAGCTTTCAGGAAGTACAAGGAATCGCAGAAGGAGCAGGACAGAGAACTGTATCAGTTAAAGCAAAAGGAAGCTGGGAAGGCAGTCAGAACAGCAAAGGCCCAAACCGAGGAAAGATAGCCAACTCAGTTAAGAAAGGGGATAAAACCTTTTATAGGTACATCAGGGAGCGAAGGAAGACCAAGGGAGGATAGTGAGGCTTAATAAGGGGAGGGTGGGCAGAGGGAGACTGTGAAAGGCAGAGATACTAAACAAATATTTTTGCTCAGTATTTGCAAAGGAAGGGGTACCTAGAACAAACAGTAGAAACACACTGGATACAGAAGTTGATACCAGCCCATTTACAGAAGAAAGGGTTCTGAAAGAACTCTTAAAACTGAAGGTGGACAAAGCAATGGGGCCTGATGGGATTCATCCCAGAATTCTAAAAGAACTAAGGGTAGAATTAGTGACACCACTGACTACCCTGTTTAACAAATCATGGGAGGATGGGGTGGTACCCGAGGACTGGAGGAGGGCAGATGTGATTCCCCTTCACAAAAATGGGAGCAAGGCAGAAGCAGAAAACTACAGACCTGTTAGTTTAACCTCAGTGGTAGGGAAAATGATGGAATCACTTCTGAAGGAAAGAATTGTCAAGTATCTAGAGGCCAGAGGGGACAGGACCCAAGGCAGCATGGATTCACAGCAGGAAGGTCATGCCAGACAAATCTGATAGATTTCTTTGACTGGGTGACCAAAGTAGTAGATCAGGAGGGCTGTGGACATGGCCTACCTAGACTTTAGCAAGGCATTTGACACAGTCCCACACAAAGATTAATATACAAAGTTAGCTAGCCTGGGAGTGGGTCCCAAGATGACAGCCTGGGTAAAAATTGGCTGGAAAATAGGACACAGAGGTATAGTAAATGGAGTCCACTCTGATGAAAGGGGTTACTAGTAGGTACCATGAGGTTCAATGGGACAGTCCTCTTCAATGTCTTTATAAGCGACATTGCAGAGGGACTGGAAGAAAAAGTATGTCTCTTTGCAGATGACACAAGATCTGCAACAGAGTTGATGCGCAGGTGGAGTGGAAAGGATGAAAAGGGACTTGGCAAGGTTAGAAGAATGGTCAAATGTATGGCAGCTTAGATTCAATGCTAAGAAGTGCAAGGTAATGCACCTGGGAAACAAAAACCCAGGGGAAGAGTACACAATGGGGGGTGAGATACTAACAACAACAAAAATGGAAAGGGACCTGGCGATAGTCATATCAGATGACCTAAAGGTGGGCAAGCAATGTGAGAGGGCAGCAATGAGGGCTGGGGGGATACTGGGATGCATAGGGAGAGGCATCACCAGTAGAAAACAGGAAGTTATTATCCCTCTGTACAGACAGTTGGTCAGACCCCATCTGGAGTACTGCGTGCAGTTCTGGAGACCCAGTCTTCGCAAAGACATAGACAGGATGGAAGCTGTCCAGAGGAGGGCAACTAAAATGGTGCAGGGTCTGCACCGGAGACATATGAAGAGAGACTAAAGAAGCTTAGTATGTATAGCCTCGAGGAAAGGAGGGAGAGGGGGGACATGATAGAAACTTTCAAGTACCTCAAGGGAATCAACAAAGTCCAAGAGGGTAGCATCTTTCAAAAAAAGAGGTGTGCAAGAACAAGGGGGCACAATTTGAAGATAGAGGGAGGCGGCTCAGAGGTAATTTAAGGAAGTATTTTTTCACAGAGAGGTTGTGGATGCATGGAGCGGCCTTCCGGAGGAGGTCGTGGAGTCAAAAACAGTGGTGGAATTCAAGCATGCATGGGACAGTCATAAGGCAATTCTAGGGGATGGGGGTAGGAAAAAGTAGGCTGCTGGTTAACTAGGATCTGCAGCTTATCCAGTAGGCAGGGAAATGGGCAGACTGGGTGGGCCAAGCGGTCCTTATCTGCCATCAAATTCTATGTTTCTATGTTTCTATGTTAAGTCCAGGCTGATGTGTAGAAGTGAACTTAATTGTCCAGTCCCATTGGATATTTGGAACAAACTTTGCACCAAAATGTTCACAGGAGTGTTAGGGACACCCAACAACAGTTCAGACTACAGTTTAAGATAAAACATTCTTGTTACCAGATGCCAGCTCATTTAGAAAACATGAGTTTATTAAATAGTGGAAACTGCTGAAGATGCTCAGAAAGACATGCAAACTGGGCCCTCATCCTTTGGTCAGGTCCCTCTAATCAAAATGTCTGGTGTCAGATTATACACATCATATCAAAGATTCATAAAGAAAATATCCTATTTGAACCGAATGGGTTGATACTTGAAGACTATTCTAAATTGAGTTTCTTAAAAGGAGATCAACAGTTTTTGGCTTCTATCATCATGTTTAGGCCTTAAGAGACTAACTAGAACTATATAGGGCAGACTGCATGGGCCAACCAGTCCTTTTCTGTCGACTCATTCTATGGAACTAGAACTGGAAGTTTGTAACAACTTTCAGTATCTTGTTAAACATTTCATATACATTTGATATACAGTTGGCCCTATACCTGACCTCTGATGTTCACCTTGATTAAATTACTAAACCCTAAACAAAAAGGTTGGCTTACTGCATAGAACCAGGAAATATCTGATCAAGGATTATTATTTTATTTGCTTTTGTTAACTAGGTAAGCATGCTAGACAGCCAAGTGCCTATTTTCAGGTGCAACTCGGGAGATTACAAGTTACAGGCAAGACATGAGGCATAGACATTACAACAGGAGGCAGAAACAGCATAGTACAAGCTTAGACATAAGTCATACGCATTACAACGTGAAGCTAGAAACAGCAGTCATAAGCAGGGTATACGAAATAGGTTCAGCCATGCCATCGGCTAGGTGTGGGTAATAGGCAACACGAGTAATACATTTCGTGGAAGTGCAACAGATGGAAACATAAAATAGCTAGTACGGTTAAGCTTTACATGAACAGTGTAGCAAAGAATGGAGTCAATACACATGATAGCAACAAGATAGCTTAGGATACAGTGCATGCAGTATCAGGAGACTCATCCCCTCATCAGTCACAGCCGAGTTCAGATGACTCAGCCGGTCAGTTAGGTCCAGGCCAAAGGCACGGGGGTGGTTCCTTAAGTACAGAGGCAGGTGGAGGCAGATTTTAGGAAGCCCCATAGGGAGGCTTTAAAGCAGGAATGGGAGGGAAGAGGAGAGAGTATTCGCAGGGAGAGAGTTCCACAATCTGGGACTGCACTGCAATTGCCCAGGGTTTACTACTACTACTACTCTGTACTCAATTATGGGACAGTCATTTTAGCAACCTGACATGAGCAGGAGCTATCTCAGTGAGAGTGTTATGCAACAGCACAGTGGTTCTGCCCTCAGCATCCACAAACATGACCATCACTGTGGACTTTCAGATTATTCACAGAGCTGGGGTGGCTACCATGAAAGGCTAGGCTGCAATACTCCCTCCACTGCATGCACTTCATGGTTTCCGGTGCTGGTACACCAACTAGCCTGTTTGCTCTCTTAACTCCCCAGTGCACAGAACATAGGCTAAGGTTTACCTCTCTTTCCACACCCATGGGTGGGAACTGATGGGAGCCAATGATACATTGAATTTGACTGCAGATAAGGACCACTTGGCCCATCCAGTCGGCTCATTTCTCCCTACCTACACTATTACCACAAACTGTGCCCATTCTATAGCCCTTTCTTTTGTTTGTTTGGGTACACAGCTCCAATACTGTGGAACTCCATCCCACTTCATCTAAGGCTGACCCAAACTACAAATGCAGTAGCTTCAAGGCAGCCCTTAAACATTACCCACGAGAGAAAAACATGTAAACATTTCACCTGAAACATGAGAGAGTGCATGTAAGTGTCATATCATGTTATACGTCCGCTCTGTAGATGCACTGCATGGGTGAACGTCTGTTTTGTGGAAATGTCACTCTGCTGTTGTTCATGTACTCTGTGACTAAAATGTGTGTAATTAGTTCTTGTTGTCTCTTCTGGGTCAGTTCTGAAAACGGGCTCGGTTCCCAGTGGTCTTACACGGTTCCCAAAAATCAAATCCATAATTTTGTCCAAATGCATGTCCGCAGGAGGTATACATTACTGTCTTCTTGAGAAGAACTGTCACGTTTGTTTTCAATGAGAGGATTAGCCATTTCAGAGTGAACGAGATGGATTTGTTTTACTCCATCTGGTAACTTTTTATTAATGGACATCTTCCATATGATATTTCTCTTAAGACATTTCACATGAAAGGGGCCCTGAATCTCACCAAAAGTGTATTACTTAGTATTGTTCTCAACTAGATTATTATATATTATCATTATCAACTGAACTGTATAATTATTATTGTTCTGTATACATTTGTGTCTAATTTTTTATAACTACTGGTGAGCCGGTTTTTTAACTGGACTGGTACCACTTTCAAATGCCTTAACAACCATCCAGTTATTATGGCGTGAATGTCAGCCAAACTGAACGTGAAAGCCACAAAAGCATTTTTTCTTGACTTACTGTTCACTACAGTATAGTAGATTGCATCTGGTTGATTCTGCTGACTCCAAAGCTGACATTTTCTGTAACTACAATTCCCAGAATCCCCTGCAACTGACATCAGAGCAGGGCTGCAGCAGTGATTCATCAGCCTGCAGTGCATGTTAGAGTTTTTATAGGCTCTGACCTTTTGTTTGCTGATCCCACTGTCCTCCCTCCATGATATATAGTCACAGAGGACTGTTCTTCACCCTGTGAGAACAGCAGGACCAGCAAACATCTGATCAGAGCTTATACAAGCTCTAACATCCAGTGCAGGTTACTTAATCACCCAGAAAAAAAAGGGTGCTGCACTCAACGGACCGGGCAGGGTGCTGGCATGAGATTTTCTCCCTTGTGTAGATACAACAAGACAGTACAAGTCGCCAGCACTCCAGAGCCAGGAGTTAGTGGGTAAACCCAATAAAGGTACTCACAGACTCATAGTGAACCAAAATACTGAAGTTTGTTCTGGATAATTTCTTAACAGAATTCAATGTATTCCACAAGAGCAGTGTTCCGTGATACCCAGATGCCTCAGCGATTCGCCATGTAAGGGCTTCGTCAGGGGGGCAAGCATCTGGGGTTTCAGTGGCCCTTTTATAGTACATCATGAGCAATGTCATTAATTACATCACATGTATCATCAAACGCAAATTAAAGTAAAAGAAACAATTTTTTGTCAATTAATTATACAAAAAGTATAAGAGCTTCTTATTCTTAAACCAGCAAATAAAATAATTTCAGCAAATCACAGGTATTTACCTCACAACCTTTCCTTATACATGAAAAAACATACAAGAAATCGCTGAAACGAAGAAAACACTAATCCAGGAGAGCGCAGGAAAATCCTGTTACAACCACAACTTGTGGATGAGCTCCCTCCACTATACATACATTAGGACCTCATACAAGGATTTGAGACTCAGTGGTAGGATTTTATCAACTACTGGACTCTAGTATTCATGTTAGCCTTCCATTTAAACCAATATGTGTTGTACTTCCTTAAAAATAAAAGATATAAAAATAATGAAAGAATTGCTCCAAATTTTACTGTACTTTAATTAATTTATTTATTTATTTATTTTTATTTAGTTGTTTAACCAGGTATAGCACACTAAGCTGATAGCTTTACAGGAGCGACCTGGGAGCACAAGTTTTTGTTGACTGGGTGAGTGCACTAGACATAGAAATGCCTGAATCTCCTGAGTGGATAATGGGTCTTCCAGCACTGGCCTCTTCTGCCATCAGGAAGAGCAAGGGAATTCAGCAAGAAAAGAATTAAGCTTGTCTTGATTTAGGGGGCCTCTAGAGCCATAAAGCTCTTAGCAGCACTTCTTGGCCTGCACGTTCTCTTAGGCCATGAATGTAGCTCTCTGCTTGCTGCTTGCACAGCCTATGGGACAGTAGCTTGCAAGCTTTTTCCTTTCCCATCACAGTACCTGTGCTTTAATCATAGGACTGCCAGTTCCACCCTCCGTGTCACCAGAGCATTAAGCTGCGCACGAAGGGAGTGGATGTCTCTTAGCAGGAAGGGGTTAAGGAGGGAGAGTTTGGTCTCTTTGATAGCTTTCTCCATCTCTGCAAGAGCTGTAGAGGAATGGAATAGTATGGAGATCTCACACCAAGCAGGTTTAATTTGACGGTACTGCAGGAATTAAAGGTCTGCTTTAATGGACAATTATAACAATGCCAACATAGCAAATGGCTTTTGGCATGGTCAAAACGTCCGTTAGAAGAGGAAGTCTGTTACATCAGGAGCCGATATAGAAACATAGAAACATAGAATTTGATGGCAGATAAGGACCGCTTGGCCCACCCAGTCTGCCCATTTCCCTACCTGATGGATAAGTTGCAGATCCTAGTTAACCAGCAGCCTACTTCTTCTTACCCCCACACCCTAGAATTGCCTTATGACTGTCCCATGCATGCTTGAATTCCACCACTGTTTTTGACTCCACAACCTCCTCTGGAAGGCCGTTCCATACATCCACAACCCTCTCTGTAATACTTCCTTAAATTACCTCTGAGCCGCCCCCTTCTATCTTCAAATTGTGCCTTGTTCTTGCACCTCTTTTTGAAAGATGCTACCCTCTTGGACTTTGTTGATTCCCTTGAGGTACTTGAAAGTTTCTATCATGTTCCCCTCTCCCTCCTTTCCTCGAGGCTATACATATTAAGCTCCTTAAGTCTCTCTTCATAGTCTTCCGTGCAGACCCTGCACCATTTTAGTTGCCCTCCTCTGGACAGCTTCCATCCTGTCTATGTCTTTGGAGACTGGGTCTCCAGAACTGCATGCAGTACTCCAGATGTGGTCTCACCAGCTGTCTGTACAGAGGGATAATAACTTCTTGTTTTCTACTGGTGATGCCTCTCCCTATGCATCCCAGTATTCTCCCAGCCCTCCTTGCTGCCCTCTCACATTGCTTGCCCACCTTTAGGTCATCTGATATGACCTAAGTGATATATGTTGATATGATATGATGTAAGTGGCGCATACTGTACTTTAATTAATTAATTTATTTATTTAGTTTTTGTTGACCGGGTGAGTGCACTAGATATAGAAATGCCTATTTTCAGGCACGACCCAGGAGGTTACAAGACTAGATTACAGGAAAAGAAACAAAATACAACACATAGTGGTTGAGAACAGGAAAACAACAATGGCAAATAATAATACAAAATTGTGATAAAATGCAACAGGCTAGCAGGTGGTACAAAGTTTAAGGTAAGTGCCAAAACTTCATGAGCCATCTACACAAATAGAGAAGAACATGGTTCAACAATGAGGAATAAGGTAAAATGAGATAAATGAGAGCTTAACAGTAGACCAGGTGCACAGTAGACAGGGCATACCTTACACTCAGGTGTGCAAGGTAAGTGCCATGACTCCATGGACCATTGACTCAATAAGTTAAAGGAAACGATGTTCAGCAAGAGGCAGTAAATGTAAAAATCATGTAAATAAGAGTAATTTCAATACCACAAGTACACAGCAAGCAAGGCAGCAGCAGGGAAAAACAACAACAGGAGATTCTGACAGTTAAATGCTAGCTCATAGGCAATGGTGCCAGTAGGCATCCAGTTAACAAACATAGTAAGTGAAAGACATAGTAGGAATGGAGGGAGGTGTAAATTTATTTGTTTATTTATTTAGCTTTTGGTAACCAGGTAAACACACTAGACACAAACAGATGCCTATTTTCAGGTGTGACCCGGGAGGTCACAAGGAAAATACAGAGACAAATTCTAGACAGGCTAGGGATGCACAGAGATTTCAGGTAAGCAGGTAAACAACATACAGACATTGCTAGATGTAACAGGGAGACAATTCAACAATAGTTAAAGTTAAAGGCATAAACAAGGCAGTGGAGCGGTAAGGACAGGTTGTGAGGTATACGCCTGTGATTTGCTGAAATTATTTTATTTGTTGGTTGGAGAATAAGAAGCTCTTATACTTTTTGTATAATAATTCATTGACGAAAATTATTTTTTTTACTTTAATTTTCGTTTGATGATACATGCGATGTAATTAATGACATTGCTCATGATGCACTATAAAAGGGCCACTGAAACCCCAGATGCTTGCCCCCTGACGAAGCCCTTACATGGCGAAGCGCCGGGGCATCTGGGTATCATGGAACAGTGCTCTTGTGGAATACATTGAATTCTGTTAAGGAATTATCCAAAGCAAACTGCAGTATTTTGCTTCAATATAAGTCTGCGAGTACCTTTATTGAGGTTACCCACTAACTCCTGGCTCTGGAGTGCTGCGACTTATACTGTCTTATTGTACTTAATCACCCACTGCTGCAGACCTCCTCTGGTGTCAGCTTCAGAGGATTCTGGAATTTGTAGTTACAGAAAATGTCAGTTTTCAAGTCATCAAACTCAGTGTGATACAATCTACTACGCTGCAGTAAACATTAAGTAAAACCAATAGGCCCTATGCACGATGCCAGGCACGTAGACATACATATATGGGAATGCTGCACAGTGGGGATCCCGCGAATCCCTGGTGGTATTCACCAACTGTGCTCATGCCATGAGCACACTCGACTCCCCGGCCGCCCGCACAGCTATGCACCAGTGCCGTCCGGGGCATGCCAACACTATGCACCATTCACAAAGGTGCATAGTGCGGCACACGGGGGGGCATAGGAGGACACAAGTTTTGGCAGGAGGTACCCTGTCCTAACCACTGTATGCACCGAGCCCTGCATACACAGGACCCCTGCCTGGTCTCAGCAGCAGGGTGAAACCTATCCACAACTGTTCTCCTGCCCTAGTCCCATATGGCAGACCACCCCCCCAACACACAACCATGTCCCAGCCCCAGTCAGTTGTGTGACATCCACCCCCACCCACACATAGCAGTGTCCCAGCCCCGGTCCAGTGACATAGCTAGTGCAGCACAACAACATTGTGACACAGCAAGTGCAGTACAACATCGTGACACAGCAAGTGCAGCACAACAAGTGGATTCCACTAATTTCTACCATTTCTACCAATCACATTCCACCATGCACTATAAGAATATTCTTTGCTAATACACAGTGCGAATAACAAAGGAGGAGAAACCTATCATGAGGAGCCAGTAGCACACCTTTACAGGAAGAGCAAACAAAGGTGGGACAGGAATGGAGGAAAGGGGACAAAAGGATAGCTGAGGTAAAGCGGAGAAAAACTGAGGTGGATGGGAAATTAGGTATAGGAACAGACATATGCAAAGTGGTAACCAAGCATGAATTTCAGTGCAGGGGGAGGGAGAGGTAGAGGATGGAAAGAGGGGAAGCTGGACCAGAGACAGAACTCTGTACGAGAAAGAAGAAACAGGTGCAAAACAAACACGGGCCCAGAAACAATTTGGTGCAAGCAGAAAGAGTCGAGCAGGAACTGAAAAAATAACCACTGCACTCACAGACCCCGAAGACAGAGTAATGCCGGATGTATAAATAGCTGCAAAAATAACGTTGCTGGGATGAGAGCGGCAGCTGCACCCACAGTGCTTTGCATCTAAAACGTGACACATCTTCGGGGGCCATGAGGGTAGCTGCTGTTTGTTGTTCTGTCAAACAAAGCTGCTTGCTCTACAGTGGTCTTGGAGAAGGGGTGAACAGTGAACAAAATCCAGAATTTCTAAAGGGGTATGAGAAGGGGATGGGACAGGTAACAAGACAGTTGAGCTTTAAATCATTTACTTCCATTTGGGAAATGATTTCTACAGCTTAGAACATGCACTTTCCACTCAGAACCTAAAATTTAAAAACTGAGAGGAATTACTGAATAAGAGATGCTCAAAACTAAAATAATAACACTTTAAACATGGTGTGGTATAAATGTAATAGTGTATGATAATCCATCTGTTATAGTGCTGTAACACCATCGAGGAGGTTCCATGACATCGTCCACCTCGAGAGCGAAGCACAAGAGGTGCTTGATGTCATGGAACTCCAAGATGGTGTTTCGGTGCAATAACAGATGGATTGCTATCACTGTTTTTTGTAGTACGTTTTTTTAAATAGCTTTCAGTCTGTGCAATCACTGAGCCTTTTGCCAATTTACTTTTTGTAAATTTCACTCTCTGCTGCAGCAAAAAACACCTGCCTGCCATTTTCATAAGTCAGTACCGATTGCAGTCAGGATTTCCTTGCTGCCATTTGACTACAGCTTCACTAACTGCTGTTTGCAAGGTTCCAAGTTGTAATAGGATTGATCTGATGTCAGATTGATGCTATTATGCTTTGCAGCCTTACAAACCAGCACTGTTACGAGTCTTCAGCTGCCAAGATTCTCTATGGGAAGAAACGCTAACCGTTTTGGCCCTTATGGGATGCACCCTGCAGGGTTAGTATCTCATATGTTTTAATAGCGTCACGTTAAACTAGCTACAGGAACAACGTGGTAGAGTAGAGTGAGAGGGTGCAAAACCGCGAAAGGATGTATATGCGGTAGTGTACCCTCTCACTCTTCCCAGGTAGGGGATGAGACCTGTGCTGGGAGGTGGGGCTGGCGAGCAGCTGCCATGGCTCGATGCGATGAGCCACAGGCAGCAAGGGAGGAAGGCGGTGCGTTTGGGACCGGGTTTCGATTCTCAGTCCCAGACGCAAGGAATTTTTTAATTTTTCACACTTTGTGCAAAGTTAAGTGTTAACCCCCCCCCCCCGAGTTGGTTATTTTAGTTAGGGGAGGTTCAGGGGTGCAGTCCCCTGTAACAGGGGGTGCGAGGCCATAGTCCCCCACAAAAGAAAGACATGCCGCTTGCAATATATCGCGCTGTATTGACAGTGTGGTATATTGCTGCGGTATAATGTCTTGCGACATTATGACCCCGTGACAGGATGCACAATGGCCTGACTCAATATGCAATTTAGCTTGATGAGGAAGGGGACCGGACCACAACTTGTGAGTGGCAGAGCCACAAGTGAGTTACGAAAATCCTACCCCCTCACAAGTGATGATAACTGTTATGTTCTGAATGAGGCCATTGTGTGTCCAATTTATGCAATTTATTTTAAGTTGTAGAGCTTTGAGATTAGTTCTTTTAATTAAGCAGTAAGGCATGATCTGGGGTTATGTTAATGGTTTGTTAATTACCCTGTAAGGGTGTAATGTGGCACATGGCGTAGCTGAGTGCCACATGTCTCTACAGGTGATTAACTGACCGACAATATAACCCCCGGGAGTACCTTATTACAATTATAATTAAAAAAAAGGTCTTAAACAGTGTTAATTAGGCTCTACATGTATGTTAATAAAAGATTAACATAAGGCTGATAAAATGCCTAAAGCCGATCAGAAAGCAATATTTCTTAGACCCTTTTTATAATGAAGATTTAAAAGGACACTTTCAACCTTTCTTATGACTTAGGGATTTTTTGGCAAGGTATGGTATCTTTGACCCCTTTAAGTAACTGGGATGCTCACAGAATTCAAATATGTCTAGAGACTTCATAAAATATTACAAGGACTCATTAATTTAACCAAAAATACTTTGTTCTCGGTCCGACCTTCAGTCCCACCGCCATTGCTCCCGCACATCCTCGCTGACGTATGGCACCGATCTAAGGGGTACACTCACTCACAAATGAGTCAGCAAAAATGTGCACTTTAGCAGTAAAACACCCTCCCAGTTTCTATGTGGCTTACTTATCTTGGGAAAGCGAACCCCATTTTAAAACAAGCATTTGTCAATGACGAAAGTTCTCCATGTTACTAAATGAACAGTGCAGGGGTGCGCTTCATAGGATTTAATGGGGGCAATGTTTAAAAGGTTGTTTTTATTTATTTATTTATTTATCTATTAGCTTTTGCTGACCAGGTGACTGCATTAGGCATAAGACCTGCCTATTTTCAAGCATGACCCGGGAGAGTGCAGAATACAATGATGCAGGTTAAACAATGAGCATAACAATCGAAAATAATACATGTAACTAACAGGACCCCATGCAGGGAAGGTCAGAGGCATAAAATTACCTTTAGACATAAGACATCCATGTGGGAGTGAAATAACAAAAAACGAGAAATGAAGAAAGGCAGCCGCTTAACTAACAAGGACATTGTTATGTAAGCGACTGCTTTTCATTGACAAAATCATCAAGGAAAGTATCAAAATAAGCTTTTAAAAAGTGCCCCCATTAACTCTGTGCAGCACGTCCCCACGTTGTTCATTTCCGCACATGTGCAGATGCAGTGGCGGTACTGTGCATGTGCGGAATCGGCTACATTCCACACATATTTCTTTCGTGACCGAACAGCAATCTGCTTTTTCTTTTCATGCTTTCGCACTGGCCACTCATAGCAATAAGTCTGCAGCATGCAGGCACGGAGAACTTAAATCAGCAGTACTACCCAATCAGGAAGTGATCGGTTTCCAGTTGTCGTAGAGCTACAGAAAACATGGCAGTTGGCCCCGACTGCCTATCTTTTACTGCTGCTGTCAACATGGCAGGTGGCAGAAATGTAAACAAAAAACAAAGGGAAACTGAGCAAATTACGGGGTGAAATTACAATGCCAGCAGGAAAGATCACCAGGGAGATGCTCAACAGAGCACAGGGAATAAACTGTCGAAAAAGCGCAGATTTTTTTTACATAGTACTGCTGCTTTAATGAGCGCTCTAACCATGTTCATTTTATATTTGAAAATTCAAGCCAAAACTATGGGCATATGCAGTATTGTTGATGATACTACACATGCCCAGAGTCACGGCTTGAATTTTGAAGCATGAAATAAACATAGTTAGATGTTAGCGCGCTCATTTTAAAATGGGATTCACTTTCCTGAGTTCAGTAAGCCATATAGAAACTGGGAGGGTGTTTCACTGCTAAAGTGCAAATTTTTGCTGATTCATTTGTGAATGAGTGTACCCCCTGGATCAGTGCCATATGTCCAATTGTTTAACCAGGAATAGTACACTAAGCTGAAAGCCTGTTTACCGGTGCAACCTGGGATCACAGGAAAGTTAAGTGACTTTCTCAGGGTCACACAGTAAGCAAGCGGGGGCTGTGGGATTCAAACCCAGGGCTCCAGATTTGCAGCTCAGAGCCTTTAACTACTGCACTATACTGCTACCCAGCAAGGACATGCAGGAGCATTGGTGACAGGACTGAAGGTCGGATTGAGCACTAAGTATTTTTGTCTAAATTAATTAGTCCTTGTAATATTTCATGGAATGTCTACATATATTTGAATTCTGCGAGCACTCCAGTTACTTAAAGGGGTCAAAGATACCATACCATGTGAAAAATCACTAAGACACAAAAAAAGCTGACAGTGTCTCTTTAACAGTTCTCTTTGATGTCTCCGCTCTGTTGCGAGTGCAGCAGGGGTCATGGTGATGTCGTTAGTCATTGTTCAAGCTGCTCTCCAGTTGGCTAAGAACTCCTTTGTGACAACCTAAAATGATGATAAATGCTGATGTCCCACTGAGAATGATGATAAAAGAATTTATCATCATTTTTGGTCTTCAGGCCATAGAAATATATATCTGTACGGTGTTGTTTTTGATGAGATTGCATAAATATAAAATACATTATGGTGTACAGTGGAACAGCAAATGTATCCCGGCAAATGAGTAGTAATGCCATCATGACTAACTCCTGGCTTTACCACTCTTGAATTGCGAGCCTTACCTCACACTAGTGGGCATGTTAAGAGGAAAAAAATGTTTTTTTTAATTGCTAACCTGGTAAGGCCCACAAGTACTTCCCTTGGTAGGGGGGGGGAATCTGTCATTATTTATTTTATTCTTTTTGGTAACTGGGAAAAGCATAAGACCTGTTTTGAAGGGCAATCCCAGAGCACTGGGGACATTAAGTGACTTGCTCAGAGACAGTCACACAGCATGCAAGCGGAGACTGTGGGAATCAAACCCAGGCCTGGTGGATGGACCTAGTTCATTTACAATACATTACTCTAACCTCTGTGCTATGCTGCCAGCTCGGATCTGGCATGTTTTAAACTGCGACTATTTAATACTTGTCTTAAAGGCATCAGATCACAAATTGCCCCCAAACTAAAATTTTAAAGACACAATACTTCCTTTGCTGAAAACGTGTTGAGAAAGAGTGGGTTTTCATTTTATTAATTGATAAGCACCAGAAGCATTTCAGAACAAAAGCTCAAAGTGATTTTCCTGTTTTCCCTGAAAACAACTGGCCGTCTGCATCAGTAGGAATGAATCCATTCCCCCAAAATGTGAATTTCTGGACAATCCATTCTTTTTTTTAATGTCTTTTTCCCTCCAGTTGCAGCCTGTGGGGCCTCTCTCAGGCATCCTGGCCTGATCCTGCCAGCCTGAGGTCTCCCCATCCTGAGCCTCCTCTCACCTCCCCCTCCTCCTGCAGCCAGTGCCCCCAGCTTGAGCCCTCTGGGGTGGGGCCGCCCCTGCTGTTGGGTGCTCTCTTATAGACAGGCCAAGCTGCCAGTGAGGGCCCAGGTGGAGGAACTAGAAGGCTGGGTGAGTGAGATCCGCGGCGGTGGGCATGAGGACCAGGTGCCGTCGCCTACCCCGCATAGCTGCTTGTTTCCTTGTTATGTTGTGCTCCTCCCCCCTCCCGAGCATGGCGTGCAATGATGCCATGGTGCATGGCAACCCTGCCGGTGTCTGACACGCTCCCCCGCGTCTTTTTGAATGCTTTCTGTAGCGCCCCCGATCTCCACCGGAAGTCGCTGGGACACCAGACAACCCTGTAACCCTCCCCCGAGAGAGGAGAGCAGTCCATCAGATGCTCAGTCCTCTCCCTTCCCTGCCAATCCCCAGCACCCAAGTTCACTTCCGAATTCGGGTCGCCCGGCGTAGTGTGAGGTGTGGCATCCAGCACCTCAACCCTCACTGACACCAGGCTGGCAAATCCATTCTTTACTGCTGAAGGCATTTGTATGACAAATCGGCTCTTTGTTCCTTTAGACTTCATCTATCCCATATGGTTTTCTTGTCCTAAAGCCATATTTCTCTGCTTGTGATATTGGAATAATATCCACAGCAACAGGTTGTGATGTCATGTGCAGAGGATTTTGATATCAAGGCTGGAAAGCACAATGCGAACAGATGAAGTCGACAGGAAAAAGATTCTGGGCTGGATTTTCTAACACTTACGAATGTTGCTAGCCCTACATGCGCCGAACATGCGACGCACAGAGCTTACGGCATTCATCCGGCCAGCACTCAGGATTTTCTATCCGGAGTGCCGATTGCCACAAGTTACACCAGATTTTTGCTGGTCTAGCTTGTATCAATCCTGGGTACCTGTTTCAGGTGGGCTTGTGTCAAGTATGTGTTGCAAGCTGCTGGTAAGTGGGAAAACTGTCATGACTGCGTCCGATGTACTAAAATCAGGTGCAGCTGCAACAAAGGGTTTTGTCTTCAGAAATGAAATTTAAAGGTCTGGAAATTCTCATTTTGGGGAATTTGTTTACTGGAAAATGCAAGATCTATTTAATTAGGAAGTAAAACAAAGTTCTGTATCATCAAAGAAATTTCAGAAATGGCCTAAAAGGACATTTATAGAACAATTTCAGACGTGGTCATAGGCATTTGAGAAAGTAGAAAAAGAAACAGTAAAGACTAACACAGTTTCTCTTGTATCTCACTTTACTTTTCAATATCTTCATAAGCAACATCGCAGAGGAGCTGGAAGGGAAGGTATTCCTCTTTGCAGATGACACCAAGATCTGCAATAGGGTAAGTATTCCAGAGGGTATGGAGAGAATGAGTAGGGACAGAAGAAAACTTAAAGAGCAATTATCTAGGTCCCTAGCCCAAGAAGCATCAGTAAACCTTACCTGGGCAGAAGCCCTAGGATGCCCATATTTTTTTTTTATGGTAGCCCCTATTTTGGAAGGGAAGGGGATTGTATTTTGGCTCCGTGGAACCGAGCCGCACTAATCCCTTTCACTTCCTGGTACCACTTGAGTCCGTGATCCGCCCCCATGCTCGCTCGTTTTGTGATGTCATTATTTGTAGAGCATGGGGGCACGCTTCCATGGAAATGAATGGAGCTGTTTTTCAGAGTTAAATTTATGTAGTTTAGATTGCCGTTTGGAACAAATCATGGCCACCGCTTACCTAACAAGGACCTCCAAAATAGGGGCTACCATAAAAAAAATATGGGCATCTTAGGACTTCTGCCCAGGTAAGGTTTACTGATGCTTCTTGGGGTCTCTCGTAAAAAAGATGGAGAAAGTTGCTCTTTAAGAAGTGGCTAAGGGTGTGGCAGCTGGGTTTCAATGCAGAAAAGTGCAAAAATCATGCACCTCGGGCACAGAAACCCAGGGGCCATGTATAAAATGGGGGGAGAGGTATTGACGGTCACAAAGCAGGAAAGAGACCTTGGGGTTATCATAAGGCAGGAGGCAGGGCCAGTAGGATTCTGGGGGTGCATAGGGAGGGGGAATCACCAGCAGAAGGAGAGAGGTGGTGTTACTGTTGGTGTTACTGCTGTATCAGTCATTGGTGAGACTCCACCTGCAGTACAGTGTCCAGTTCTGGAGAACACATCTCAGAAAGGACATAGACAGGGTAGAGGCTGTCAAGAGGAGGGCAACTGAAATGGTGCAGGGTTGCATCATAAGCCTTATGAGCAGAGTCTGAGGGGTCTCAATATGTACACCCCGGAAAGAGGAGGGGGGGACATGATAGAGACCTATAATACCTCACAAGGGTGAAAAAAGTGCAGACGGGGAGTATTTGTCAGACAAAAAGGTGCACCACAATGAGAGGGCTTGCAAGCCAATGAAGCTAGAATGGGAGGAATTTACGAGAGATGTGAGGAATTACTTCTTCACAAGAAGAGTGGCGGATGCCTGGAACAGTCTTCCAGCAGAGGTGATGCAGTGAACACAGTGGAAAGCCTTAAACATGAATGGGATAGGCACAAAGGAATCTTAACAGAAAAGCGGGGGGTGCAGTAGCCAGAGATTAGGTGGGGTCTGCAATGACAGTACAGGCAGGGATAAACTGGGCAGACTTGGTGGGGCCAAGCAGTCCTTATGTACTGACAAATTCTATGTTTCTGTGTAATCCATCTTGAAAAACAACTGTTGGAAATGGTACATTCGGATTGGCTCACAGCATTCTAAGCGGGTTAGGTTAATGGGTGGAAACTCACGTACAGCGGAATAATCTGAGTTTTAACTCTAAGAACATTTAAGGCACTCCAAGGGTTGGGTTACCTTTGTTAATCTAACCATAGGGGTAGAAGGTACTCAGCTACGCCTCATGCCTCATTGAATCCCCCCCCATGGGATAGATTAATGGATGGTAACCCAATCCTTCATCACGCCTTAATGTGTCATTTTAACGCACACAGATCAATTAAAAAAAAGGGAGGCTGGAAAAATATCAGAGCAGTAATATAGGCCGTCCTTCCTACACAGCAAGTTTCATGCTGCAAGGCCTATTATCCTACATCATAGGAGCTGCAGTTAGGATTAATCTGTCAAAAGGGATGGTTTGGTGTTGATGAATATGACATGTGACCATTAATGATGTTGATTTTATCTCCTGAGATTAGCATGATTTACTTCAGATGGATAATAACATCATTTACTTGATGCAGTAGATCTGTTTACGAGCTGATTAAATTGTAAGGCCTCGCTTCATTTCATGCTATTTGGTTTACAGCTTCATTACTGCAATCACAAAAGCTGTGGAAATGTCCCACATCCCGTGTCACAATAAATCATTGTTTAAGATCGCTGCTACGCATTTTAGCATCTCAGGTTTCCATGGACCATGTATTTTTCAACAAAATTTGTTATTGGGACTACATTTAATGAGAAACACTGTAGGAACGCAAGGAGTGAGCCTAGATCTTCTAATTGAGATTAAGAAGGTGTTTGAGTAATTAGCTGTAACAAATTGCCTTGTAATTTAGGCAGTGAAGTAAATGTTTTTGTTGTACGAATGATTATCATAAATCTACAAAGACGTGACAGTCGAGCACAACCATAAGGAAACTTGGAAGGCAAACTGCCTTTTTTTTTGTCTGTTACTTTTTGGGTGAATCGCAGCTGCCAAAGCAATATCTTGAAAAGTTTTTACAGGCAGTTAAAAAGTGACTACATACTGTATGCTGTAAGTGAAAAATAACACACCAGAGATCTGGGGCACTCTGGTGCATTTTGGGGGTCATTTGAAACAGCTTGGTATCCTGCTACCCCCTCATCCATACTCAGTAAGTTGCACCCTAACCCTCTCCCCAGAGTCCTCACAGTCCAATATGTTGCCCACCCCCCACCTTCCCGTAGTCCACCCAGCTGTTCCAGTGCAGGACCCCCCCCTCCTTGACCCCAGCAAGTTGCCCCCCAGAACAACTACCCAAATTCCCCAGCACCCCCCTCAGCCCATCAGGCTGCCCTTTTCCCTGCCCACCCAACAAGCTGTATCCAAGTTCCAAGCCCAATCCAGTCCAGCAGGTTGCACCTAGCCCCCTCATCCAGACACCCCACAAAATGCTCTGAATTAAACAGGTAGTGAGCTGTGCAGCTGTTAATTCACTTTCTCCTGGTCATCTCACCACTACAAGCCTGCATGGGGCTCAGAGGGGCTTCTTTCAGCAAGGAATGAGCCTCTTCCCATTCCTGAACTACACTGCTGGACCAGCCTGTTCTGTTCCTTGGACTACAACTACCTGCATCAGCCACTCCAGTCATCTTGCGTGCTCCACCAACTGTTGGCCTTCCTTTCCAAGCCACACCATCTCCAGCAAGCCAGACCAATCAGGAGCTGCCACCTTTGTCCTAGACCCAAATTCCACTCCTCTTAAATCTTCACGCACCAGCAGTCCTCCACACTGCAGTCCACAGCGTTAAGGCCTCAGTGCAAAGGACACCTTGTAAGAGAAGTTTGCCTGGAGTCAGCTAAACGTCATACAGTGGCCGGAACGCTGCCCCCCTAGACTGCTACCAATAACTCTATCATGAAACTACCATTGAGCTGTAAGTGTTGCCCTTCACTTTGTTCCCTGGATAATCTACTCTTGTAAGCCCCATACCTGTATTTGGAACACTTAGACAGTTTCCAGTATCCTGCCTGCCTAGGTGGCTTGCTTGTCATGCTGCCGTAACATTAAGGCAGCTGCTCATTGTTACCTTTTACCAGTGAACTCCTGTGGTCCCCTCACCTGCATTTGCTAGCATTGCTCACCTGCCTTACTTTGCATAAATCCTAGCAACACCCTCTCTGGTTATACCTGCAAGTGCCGTTTTCTCCTGTTGTTATTTAATAGCAGTGTTTATTTGCTCTTTCCGTTGGTCTTAATAATGCTAGCCCATTCGCTAGTTTTGCCCAACTTGTTTAGATAGCCCTCAGGTTGTTTAGGTAGCCCTTAATTTGTGTGATTCCTAGCAATATCCCATCTGGGTATACCTGTAATTGCCATTTTCACCTGTTTTTATTAAACTGTGGTGTTTATTTGCTATTTCAGGTGATTTTAATACCACCAGCCCTTTGACTACTTTTACCTCACCTGTTTAGATAACCCTCAGGTTCATCCTTTTTAGCTCTACCTGCTTCATTGCATAGCCTTAAATTGCAGTAAACTGTCCAAGGCCCATTACTGTTTTGCAGCCATGCTAGCTAGCCTGCTCTCCAGTTTGGTCACATGCAATGCTGCTGCGCTGCTTTGCTGATGGTTGTTGCATCGGTATCCCTTGATAATAGCGCTAGCATATGGGCAACCATCAAAACAGCAACCCATATGAGGGCATTATTATTATCTTGAGCGACTTGCCGGAATACCCAGGAGTGCGACTGTGAGGGGACGGATCAGGCCCGTAGCTACGGGGGGGGGTAGGGGGCACTGCCCCCCGTAATTTGTTTTGCCCCTGTAAATTTTCAGACCAGTCCAGATTGCTTTAATATGCTTGGTAGCTGCACCCCCCCCCAGTCATTCTTTCTGCCCCCCCCATCTCACTGTCCTAACTACAGGCCTGGGAGGGTTGGGTAAGCAGAAAGAGAATATAGCGAGGGGAAGGGGAGGGATAGTGAAGAGGGTTATTACCCTGTCTGCTCCACTGAGCCAGCCATGTGGTGTGGTGGTTAGGGAGGATGGCTCTAACCGAAGCAGGTCCTGGATTCGGGACTGGGGCCCGGGAAAATTTTGCTTGTTTCTGCGGCTGCAGGACTTACATTTTTTTTAAACCGGTCTGTGCCCCCTCCCTGACATCAGGAGGCTGTGGAGGGCAAATCCCCTTGTGGGAAGGGGGGACACAGCCCCCCTCCCACACACACACACACACACACACACACACACACTTACAGTACTGTGTGTGCCTGGTCACCTGCAAGTGCATATTGCCGAATTGCCTTTTGGCGATAATGCACTCGCTGTAATAGCGATTGCCATTCAGCAATCATTATTATCACATGGAACATTTGCATCTCACTTTCTAACTACTGTGCACCTTGCCCTCCTCTGCCTTCTCCCTTTCCCTCTCCCCTCTCCTGCTCCTGTCACCTCCCATTCTGCTCCCTCCAACCTCTCTACCTTCCTTTACCCTTCACCAGTCCAACCCCCACTCTATCCCTTTACCCTCCTCCCTTCCTATGCACCCTGGTCTCCTCCCCTCCCCCTCTCTTAACCTGGAGTTTCTCCACCGTGCCCTCCTCTCCTTTCCTCATTCCCTCCCCCTAGCTCTCCTCCTTGTTCCAAGGGACAAAAGTCCCACGCCATACACCTGCCCCTGCTCCTATTCCACCACCTGTCTAGTGACACGGAGACCAAACCGAGTCTCTCCTCTCCTTCCCCCTCTGCCTCCTCAACTGCCAAAGGCTTTAGTATCTTTCATCACAATGCTAGGAGCCTTCTCCCAAAACATGACTTCTACTCTGGGTTTTACAACAGTATCCTGACATCCTCTGTATCTCCGAATCTTGGCCCTCTTCCAGGACTCCCAGCTCTAGCCTGACCCTCCCTGACTTCCATCTCTTCAGGCAGGACAGGGGAAAACACGATGATGGTGATGCCATCTATGTCTGCCAGAACCTCTCCTGTACTACTACTATCATGGAGGCTATACCATCATCCCACGAGTTTCTCCTTGTCAGACTTTATTTTTCTTGATGTTATTGTTATTTATTTCTGATTGTAAATGTTGTTATTTATTGACCCTGTATGTCTGTATGTATAACTTGTTATGTTTTCTTACACCTCATGTAAGGCGCCCAGAGCCTCTAGGATTGGGTGCCGAATAAATAAAGTTTTACTTACTTACTTACTTCTTCCACTGCACCCATCTTCAATGGGGTTTTCTATGCTGCACCCAAAATCTCACCCTTCCCTTAGTTGAATCTCTCTCTCTGCCATTACCTCACACTCGTCCGCAGGTGAACTTCTCCTTGGAAGATTTTAATATTAATTGGCTCTCCCCGGTCTCCAGGACTAAGTCCCTTAATCTTTCCCAGTTTATCACTGAACCCACCCGACTCAATCCCCACTCCCCCAACCACACCCTTTTGGACTGGGTCCTCTCCTCCCACCCCCACCACATTACTAAGGTTCATGCTAAGGTTTAGAGAGAGCAAGACAGCCAAAGGTCCATGAGAGTTCCCATGCTAATCAGTAGTCATTATAGCTTGGATACATTTCCATTAATAAATAAGCACCCAGCTGTGCTTTAAATTCTGTTTTATTTTTGCTAATAATGATATTAAGTGGAAGTTTATTCCAGAGATTGATAACCCTCAAAGTGAAGAAAAATTTTCTCCTTAGATAATTAAAGATTTTGCCAATTAATTGGAGAGGGTGACCTCTAGTATCATATTTGTTATTTTTAAATTGTAATGCTAAGTCTGTCATTAAAACGGGGTCCTGGATAGTGTCATATAGAAATAATAAATCCCCACGTATATGGCGTGTCTCTAATGATAAAAGGTTGAGGCTATTTAGTGTATTTGTATAAGACAAGTTATACATTCCTTTTATGTGTTTGGTGTACTTCTGCTGAACTCTTTCTAACTTAAAGTTAAATCCCTTCACTCCTACCTTCCCTCACTCCTCTTTCCCATTCCCTCTGCCTCATGCTCCTTTTACCCCATGGATCCCTGCACCTTCTCCATTTCACATCCCCGCTCCTCTGCAGGGCAATCAGCCTTCTCATATTGCCATCCCTCAATCTGGAACCTGCTGCCCTCCTCCCTCCACCTCCCCTGGGTCCCTCAGCCACCAGCTGAAACTCCTCCCTACCCCCGCCTGCTCCTGTCACCCCTCTTCCTGACCCTCCCCTACTTGGAGCCCCTACTGTCCATGTTATCGCACCTCCTCCTGGATTGTGTATCAGCCTGTATCAGGCTTCCTACCTCTCTACTTCTGCAGTGCCATCATTCCCCTGCACAGATCTTACTCGTGGTACATTATTGCTGCCTATTGTGCCTTGCTACCTTTTTTTGCGCTTGTATTGTGCTTTGACTGCACTTTATTTGTACTGATTAACATGACTGAGTATGTTTTTATTGTATTCTCCTGTTCCCCTTCTCCCAGGTCACACAGGAAACGAGCCTCGGCTTGTGTACCTTTCCTGATTAACAATTTTCAAATAAATAAAAAAAGATAAATAAATAAAAAACTCATGAAAATTTGAAAATTGTTACACCCCCCCGAAAATTAAACACATTTTGTATGCAGCAATGCAACACAAGTCAACAACCCACAGCAGACTGTAAAACAAACGTTGAACTTTTCTTTGTGGAAGCCTTTAAGCGCGGACAGTTTCTGTCCAGTGCCTTCAGAGTAGTCTGACGCCATGCGGTCAGTGCTTTGCAGCAAAGACAGATGCTATGCTTGCAGTTGCTCTGCACTCACGTCACATTACCCGCCACTGAGGTGAGCACTAGGCCAGGAGCGCCAGAGATGATTTAAATTTGTTTTGTATTTATTTCAGCTAGGTCTCCTGACACAGTGTTCCAAGCATGCTAAGACAAAACCAACAACTGCTTGCTTTGTAGTGCTCACACAGCGCTTTTGTCTGACAACCACCCATCTTTTACTGATGGCGGTTTAACAGGTACAACTAAGTAATGTGCGAACTGTCCTGATTCCCCTTAATGGCTGCTAGCTTGGCAGGAGCAGGGAGTCATGGCAACAAACCGAATGCTGAATCTTCTGAACATGAGTGTTTTCACTCAGCACTGGCAGTTGCACAATATTCTGTGCTCATACAGCCAACCGCACATCTTTTACCAATGGCAGTTCAGTTTCAGGTACCACAAATGGTGGGTCAGGGAGACGGTGTGTAGAGCCATGATGCAGTGCTCTGCCTCCCAAACTCATGTGTCAACCCTGACCGAACCCAAAGAAGCCTGTCCATCCACCTTCCTCTGTCTGCAAAATAATAAAGCACATTGCTAGTGCCAGTATCTTAGTGGATGCGATCAGCCCAAAGTTTTTGTACACCCAAGTGTATGGGAAGTATGCCTATTTAGGCCACTGTGTGTGGGAATTGCAAGGTAAAGCCAAATGCTTTAAACCATCTGTCAGTGGTTCATTAGAGCACCACTCAAATCATTTCAGTGTATCATTGCACTTATAAAATTGGTATATTTGGACTTTTCTTATGTTGTTTTGAATAATCCAAAAGTTCAAAGAACTAAAAAAAAAGTTGCTCAGGTGTCAAGAAAAGTCCCTTACAGTGGGCTGTGTGCTGATCATTTCACTGCATTTTGACAAATCACAGTGCAGGATTTGTGGCAGCCATTTTGCAAAGTGTAACAGTTGCAAGCTCTTGCTGGGACCCTATGCAGTATTAGACCTGGAATGCACCACAACTGGTGCATACTGGGCTACGCAACTATGCACCATGCTCCCAGCCCCAAAACAATTAGCTCGACCGTGATGCAATAACATTGGTTTGATCTGATGCATTGGCAAGTGGCTCCATGCAAGGGGAGGAGCCAGCCAAGGGGGCAAACTTGAGCCGAAAGCTCAGGCCAGTCCTACAGTGAATCCCTAGGGCTGCAAGGTACTGCAGAGCATGGGATACAGCAGTATGCATCCCATAACAGTGATGTTTCTAAGACAAAAACAAGAGCACTCTGGTTGACATTCTCACCCCAGCCCTCTGTGGCATGGTGGAGGGTTGTGGTCTGTAGCTGTGGGACCCTTCTGGGGCCTCATCACTCATGCCAGGTGAGGAGCACATCAGTAACGGCAGCCTTCTGTCAGCAAACTAAAACCCCCTGACAATGGGCCAGCAGAGCACAATTGCCTTGGTGCATGCCACGCTCTGTCAGCCCAGCCCCTAACATGCCCCTTCCCCCACCCCAACCCGATATACAGATACAAAATATGGAAACGTAGAAACAGAGACTCCGATGGTAGAAGGGGACTGATGGCCAATCATTTCTGCCCATATTGATCACTACTTAACCCCCGACCTAGTGCCACATGGGGTTATTCACTCCCTGACCCCTTCTGATTCCTCCCCCTCCCTGGCTCCCAAAGTGGGGCTGTGAGTCCCTGGGCCTTGCCCCACCCATGTTTGAACCCAAGTAGTGTCCTCCCCCTATGACCTCCACTAGCAATCTGTTCCATGGCTTCACCACCCTTCCAATGAAGAAAAACGTTCTGACATCCTTCCTGAATTGGCCTCCCACCAATCTCCAATCATGCCCCCTCATGACTGCATCTCTATTTTTAACAAACAGGTTCTCACAGTTTTCCCCATTTATACCCTCATAGGAACTTTTAAGTCTCGACAATGTCGCCCTCTCTTGTCTGGCCTCCAGCGAGTACATTTTCTGAGCTTTAAGCTGTCCTTTATATTAAAATAATTTTTTTTTTAATTCTCCCCTGTCCTGACCGGCACTCCTTTCCCCCTGACCTTCCCAGCCCTGTCACCCCTGCCTCGCCAGAGCTTACCTTTCCCGGAGTTCCCCGTGGCTTGCTCTCTGTGGCAGGATGGCAGGGAGTCCCTTGACCCTCCAGGACCGGATCCAGATTTCTGGGGCACCTGAATCGCCGGCTGTGGGGCCTGCTGAGGCCAGTAGTCATCCTGCGTGACTGGGATTTTTTTCCCTTTTTTATTCTCCTGGGAGACGTGGCACGTGCTGACATCAAAGCGCATGCACTGACGTCTACCAAGTCTCCCCCACTCCTTCAGCTCAGGCTTCCTGTCCCCTGGCTTCCACATGTGGCCAGTCAAGCACCAAGCTTTTCCTCCCCTTCCCCCAGAGGAGGAGAGCAGTTCTGCTGACAGTCGCTCCTCCTCCTCCCAGCCAGCCCTCCAATACCTTGGGCTCTCTTCTGAACCCGGCTCAACAGCGTCGCAAGCGGTAGCACTACCAATGCACCAGCAGGTCAGCCCAGCCAAATCATTGTTGTCAAACTCTACTGCACTGACTTCAGCCTATCAATGTCCTTTCTTCAGGTGAGGACTTCAAAACAGGGCACAGTACTCCAGATGGGGCCTCACCAGCTATCTGTAGGGACATTATCACCCCCCGCTACTGTCAAAACCCCTCCCTATACACTTCAGCATGCTAGATGCCTTGCCATAGGCCTTACTGCACTGGCTGGTTTGCTTAGTGAGTCACTGATGAGGACTCCAGATCCAGCTCCTCTGCTGAAGCAGACAGCTTAACCCCTCCCATCCAGTACTCCATGCATGGGTTATTATTCCCTAGGTGCATCACCTTGCACTTCTTGGTATTAAATGTCAACCACCAGATCTTTGCCCACCTCTCAAGGTTTTCTAGCTCTCTCAGGAGTTCTCTCACCCCTTCCTCACTGTCCACCCAGCCACAGAGCTTTGTGTGATCAGCAAAGAGACATAGCTTTCCTTGGGTGCCTTCCCCTCTACCACTAATGAACACATTACATAGAACAGGTCCCAAGAATGACCCCTGCAGCACCACACCTGTGATCCAGGGTCCTCAGATTTGACCCCGTTTACTGCGAAGCTCTGCCACCTTCCCCCTAACCAGTTGCCCACTCACCTAACTAATCCCTCCTCTACTCCGAAGTCCTCCAGCCTGTGTAGCAGCCTCCTGTGTGGCACAGAATCAAAGGCTTTGCCGAAGTCAAAGTAGAGCAAATTAACTGCCTGACCTCTATCCACTCCCCCTAGTGACCCAGTCAGCACACACAATCAGGTTGGTCTGAAATGACCTACCCAACACAAACTCATGTGCTGTCTGCCCTGCAACCCGTTTTCTAATAAGTAGACCATTAGACCATCCTTCACTACAGTCTCCATCAGTTTACACACAATGGAAGTAAGTCTTACTGGTCTGTAGTTGCCTTAGTCCTCAATGTCCCCACTCACACAACGTGGGCACACCTCGGGTGAGTACAAGTGAAGTTGGGGCCTGGGAGGGGCACACAGTAGAGGACGGCTGTTAATGAATCGGTGGGTGTCCAAAGGATACCTAGAATGCATGTAACTTGGCCCTTTGTGCTGCACATCACAGGAGCATAAGGCCATATTTTACTAGTGCCTAGGGCCTCATACATTGGAGCAAACCATGATGCAGTGCAGTAACTTGCAGTAAATGACATGTCGTCAAGTACAGCAGTAAAAGAGGGCTTAATTACCATTTAATTACACGGTTTCCTGCAGCATACTGCAGCATTTTGTGGTATTTTGCAGCATTACTGCGTTGCTTCCTGGCTGGAGTTGCTGTATGTTTACGTGTATAGTGACTCGATCTCCTATACTTACCAGGGAGCCTTCCATCAATTGCGTGGGAAAACTGGGAAGTGAAGGCTGAGCACTTCTGGTATTTTTATTTTATAATATTTGACTGTACTTGTAAATGGGTCACCAAGGATGTTGGCGATTGTTATCACCCTGCCTTGTGGGTTTAAACAAGGTTAAGGGGCCTGGATCAATGTAAACTCCTGATGGGGAGGAAGGTAATATTCAAGATTTATGATAATTACATGGTACCTCCAGCGAGAGAAATATTTTAGTGGCTTGATGTAAGTATGGCACAATGCCTTGCAATGCAGTACCTTCTTACCTCCCCGCAGTCTCACCCCATCCGTGAACCAGCACAACACAAGCACAGTCCCCACAAAGCATTCATCTCATCAGTTTAAAACAATACATGCACAGACAGTGATCAGAAACAAAATGACAGGGTGTTTTTTTTTTTAAGATCAGGATCTCAGGCCCTAAAAGAAAAAAGGGGGTTATGCAATTTAAGGTACAGTGATACTGATATAGTTAGAGACCCGTGTTTTTCTTAAATAAGAAATAACAAGAAATTCAAGGTATCAAAAGAAATAAAATGAAAACAAGCACATGAGAAAAGTTAACAAATTACTGTTTTTGGGCAAAAACTAAATAAATGAAAGCCGCAGTTGTTGTTTAGGCTCCGTTGCTACTACAGAGAAGGTCCACAAAGAAGCAGCAGCAGATTTGTCTGATTCACAGAACCTTTCAAGACCATTGCATAACGCTGCTTAATACACTGTAGCATACTGGGAATGTGATTTCTAGTGTGTATAAGGTCAAGTTGAGGAATTTTATGAATGTAAATGTGATAACAAGTACTAAAACTACATTTTCAATGAATAAAAAGAAATTCCACAAAAATAAAAAGAAAAATTATAAAAAATAAAAAGAATTTCACAGGGCTCTAGATATAGTATCGGGCTGGTTCTTCAGTCCTGTCCAGACTCAGCCTACACTAACACCGGGCTGCTCTTTGATCACCGTGCAAGGTGCAGATACACAGTATAGGCAGCCCGGGAAGTGCTTCAAACAACATGAAGTCTTGCTATATTATGACAATTGCAGTATGACCGCAGGTTAGAACTGCTCCGGAGGTGAAATAGTTAACTTTCCATGCAGGCATGGAACTTAGAGTGCGAGCTCGGTTGAAAACTCTGTCTGTTGTGCTTCAAACGCAAACTGTCAGATTCTTTACTCCGCCTCACTGAACAGTCGCCCGAGATTCTCCTTCTGCTCGTTCATTTTGTCGGTTTAAAAGTATTATTTTTGGTTTTTATCAATTAAACCGCAACCGTCGGTTCAAGCTCTGTCTGTGGTAATGTAAGTAATGGATAGGTTTTACATTTATTTTTCTGTGTGGAATTTGTAATTTTTATCGGTTCGGTTTGAACCAATCAGGTTGTATTTAAAATCTTCTAGTCCTTTATAGAGTACGGTTCCCAGTTCTTATCGGTTCTAAAAAAAGCAGTTCATTACTTTTTTCCCGACCGTGACACGGTTGGGAACCGATAAAGTGTCTTGTTGGTGGATTGCCATAAATGGGCAAGTTGGTTAGCTGGCATTATGCCTGAGAATCCCAAAGAAAAACCGGACCCACTGGGTTTCAAACTGTGGTGTGTGGGGAAGCTACAAGGCTGACCCACACATCACATGTGTCTATTGTTTGGGGTTTGACCACCTCAATTCAGACTGACAGATTTGTCACAATTTCCTGCTGCCACCATAGATAAGAGAGCTGGTAGGCTCAGGAAAGGGAGGCCAAAAGTCCGCTGACCGGATGGCCAGCCCGGTTCGGTGCCAACAGAACGGAGGGAGTGCCTCTGACCAGGGGATACTGGCAAACGAAGAGCCGGGTTCTGAGGAGCCGGTTCCAGCAAAAGGACTAGAAAGTCAGCTAGTATAGAGCCAAAAGTTCTCTCCCCAACTGCTGAGGAAATAGCTAAAGCAATTCAAATTGTCCAGTCTCTCTCTCCGGTTCCGACTGAACCGACACCTTCAGGTAAGCGTTCGGTTCGGCCGGTTCCACCGGTTCAAGATTATGATTTTGAGGATTTTTATGAACCAGGGGAGGGGGAAGAGGAATATGAGGAGTGTGAATATGGTTTTGAAGATCTGGATGTGCCAATTGATCCGGACATCTCTCCAGATAGACCCCTTAGGGGTTTCTCCTCCAAGGCTTTCTGAGTCCCCTTCTCATTTCATGTTTTATAAAAAAGTTGCCAGACTATGTAGAAATGATGGATATTCCAGAGTCTAGGAGACTGTCTATTCCTTTGCATAAATCTTTTCAGAAACAGACAGTAAAAGTTTTAAAAACTCCTCACATTATACCTCCTGTGGATAAAAGGATGGACAAGAGGTATACCTTATCAGGCTCCGACACTGATTTCCTCACTCAACAATGCAGCCATGTGGGGGTAGTGCAGGCTGCAGCCTGTGACAAGGAAAATATTCCCTAGCTTCACACCCCCTGAGAAGGACTCCAGGAAGATTGATGCTATGGCAAAGAAACAGTACATGGCAGCATCTTTGGGACTCAGACAAGCAAATTATATGGCTTATGCTGCTAGTACCAGAAATCCAGATGGGATACTGTGCTGGCCTAGTGAAACAAGTCCCTGACCAGCTTGCCAGGGAGCTGGAACAGGTGGCTATGGATGGTATTGAGGCATCCAAGGTGCAATTTCATGCTGCAGTGGACTCTAATGATGTTTCATCAAGAGTCATGGCTACATCTGTGGCACTTCGCAGGATGGCTTGGTTCAGATGTATTACCCTGTCTCAGGATACCCAGTCTAAGGCCATGGATTTTCCTGTTGTGGGAAATTCTCTATTTGGGGAGCAAACAGAGAATTACATGAAGAAAATGGATGAATATAGGACCACCTATAGGAGTGCACAGGCCAAGGAAAGGCAGGCCACTCCTCAAAAGCTGCTTCCACCCCTCAGCCCAAAGCCCCTGCCAAACAGGCACCCTGATGGGATTGCCAGGGCCGATTCTCTTCTACCTGTAGGGGGCAGGCTGGCTTACTTTGTCCAGGACTGGAAGTCTTTAACATCAGACAAGTGGGTCATGGAAGTAGTAAGCCAGGGACTGGTTCTCAGCTTCAAAAAATTGCCAAAGCTGAGAACCAGATCTTTTCCACCTGCAACTCCATCAGAGGCACTCACCCTAGAGGCAGAGGTCTCTACCATCCTGGCTCTCAGAGCTGTGGAAAGGGTTCCTCCCCTACACCAGGGCAAAGGTTTGTACTCCAGGTACTTCCTTACCCCAAAAAGACAGAGAATTGCGCCCATCCTGGATCTCAGATATTTAAACAAGCACCTTTTAAAGCAAAGTTCAAAATGGTGACTTGGGAATTATCCTACCCTCTCTAAGGCCAGGGGACTGGCTAGCTTCCTGGACCTCAAGGATGCCTACTTCCATATTCCATCGAAGCTCCCATCAAAAGTACCTCAGGTTTCAGGCTGCCTCAGGCCACTACCAGTTCAGAGAATGCCTTCGGCCTCACTTCTGCCCCAGGTGTTCACCGTCTGACTGTAGTTGTTACCTAGAGGCAAAGATTGCCTGTCTTCCACTGGACGATTGGCTCTAGTAGGCCATACCCAGACCAGGTCAATTTACACCTTCAGATAATGCAGCAACTGCTTACTTCTAGGGTTTCCTTCTGAATCTCTCAAAGTCAGTTCTAGAGCTGGTCCAGCTTCTTACCTTCATAGGTGCAGAACTGAACACACAGGAAGCCATGGCCTTCCTCCCCTGGACAGGGCAAAGACCCTAGTCTCCTGGCTCTCATTTACCCCTGCAGGTCTCCGCCAGCAAGGTTTTCTGCAGCTCCTAGGACACATGGCTGCTTCCACAGCAGTTGTGCAAGGAGCAAGATTTCAGATGAGGGACATCCAGTTCCATTTGAGAGCTTTTGGTCTCAAAGAAAGGATCCTCTTACCAAGCTGATCCCAGTAACTCGAACCCTGATCCAAGCCTTGTAGTGGTGGCAGGATCAGAGCAACCTGAGACAAGGGGTTCCTTTGTCACTCAGTCTCATTCTCTAATCCTTACTACAGATGCGTCCCTTTGGGCTGGGAGCTCACATGGGCGACCTCACCACCCAGGGTCTGTGGTCTCCCAGGAATCTCTGCTCCACATCAACCTGTTGGAGCTCAGAGCAGTTTTTCTAGCACTTCAAGCTTTTTCCAAATCTGTTCAGAACAAGGGTATTCAGGTCAGAACAGACAACACCACTACAATGTGGTACATCAAGTTGCAAGTGACTCGGTCTACAGCCTTGTGCAATCAAGCAATGAAATTGTGGTCTCTGGCTTACTCCTGAACACCTCCCTTACGGCAGTTCACTCCCAGGCAAGGACAATGTCCTGGCAGATGCTCTCAGCAGGATTTCCAGGGCCACCACGAATGGTCACTGGATCCCAGGTCTTGGGAGTAGTATTTGCCAGATGGGGCACCCATAGATAGATCTTTTGCAGCCCCAGACAATCACCAACTTCCTTCTTTGCTGCAGGCCCCAGTGTTGGGCTCACTCCCACTGGATGCCTTAGCTCTCAGTTGGGAGGGGAGTTTCTATGCCTTCCTCCCTTCCTCTCCTGTTCAAAGTGCTAGTCAAAATCAGATCCCAATCCTGCAAAGTCATTCTGATAGCTTCGGATTGGGCCAGACAGCCTTGGTATCCACTCCTGCTGTCCTTAGCAGTCCATCCTCCCCTGTTCCTTCCCAGGAATCACAATCTGTTAACCTGTGCCTAGGAAGGGTCTGGTACCCGAATCTCAAATCTCTCAATCTCAAGGCTTGGTTCCTGAAGAGTTAGAGTTTGTTGATTTACACCTTTCCCAAGGTGTAATGGATATATTGAAGGCAAGGAAGCCTTCCACCAGGGCTACTTACAATCCCAAATGGAAAAGGTTTTCCATATGGTGCTCGGAAAAGCATATTTCCCAGTCTCTGCTGATCTGCCCACAGTCCTGGATTATATGGTCCACCTGAATTCTTTGGGGCTGAGACCAGCTACCCTGAAGGTGCATTTGGCAGCTGTGTCTCGCTTTTATTTCAGCAGGTAAATCCTCTTCCTTTCAGCTCATCGTGTATTTTCCAAGTTTTTAAGGTTGTTTTACACCAACCTCCATTCAGGGATCCTGCCTCGCCTGGGATCTTAATGTTTGTATTGCTCAGCTTATGCAACTCCCATTTGAGCCCTTGTCTTCAGCTGAGCTCAAGTACTTGACTTGGAAAACTGTGTTTTTGGTAGCCATCACCTCTGCCAGACGATATGAATTACAAGCGCTGTCAGTGGAGCAGGAGTTTATCTCTTTCACAGAGATAAGGTGGTCCTTCTCGGACTAACAGAAAGTTCCTGCCTAAGGTGGTTTCAGATTTCCACCTTAATCAATCTATTTCACTTCCAGTGTACTTCACTGACCACTCCTCCTCTGGTGAGAGGATGCTGCACAGCCTAGATGTGAAGAGAACCCTTAGTTACTACATAGAGCATACCAAGGGTCATAGGTTTGACTCCCTTCAACTGTTCCTCACCTATGGCGAAGTTGGTAAAGGGAAGCCAGCCACTAAAAGATCCATTGCCAGGTGGATTGTCTCTTGTATCCAATTCTGCTATGAGAAGTTGGGCAAGTTCCCCCTCAGGCCTGAGGGCTCACTCTACCAGAGGTACAGCTGCTTCTCTGGATGCTGCCAGAGACATTCCTATTCTAGAAATATGTCAAGCAGCTACCTGGAAAACAGTTCACACTTTTACCAAGCATTACTCCTGGACATCCAGGCTAGGAGGATGCTCGGTTTCAAGCAGCCGTGCTTCAGAGCCTATTTCTAGATAGGTTCTGTCCCTCCTCCATGGGGTACTGCTGTAGTTCGGAATTGTCATAATATAGCAAGACTTATGTTGTTTGAAGAAAAATTACTCACCTTAGTAATGTTGTTTCTTCTAATGGAGTCTTGCTATTATGACTCTCCTCCTGCCTGCCCTCTCAGAACCTCTGTTTTGGGATTGGGTGGACAGTACAGGGTTGGCACTTTTTTGATGCCCACCTTGTTGTTTTTCACCTACTTTTTTGGGTGAATTGGTGTTGTGTTTTTGCATTTTTGGGTCTCCTGACTTGAGTCTTTGTTTTAGGCCAAAAATGAGTGTTTATGTTAGTAGCCAGTTGGCTAGTGTAGGTTTACAGCTTCCACACAGAACCTTAGTGAGTTTTAGCTCATAAAGACCTGACAGGTTGTGTTTGAAGCACAACAGACAGAGTTTTCAACCGAGCTCGCGCTCTAAGTTCCATGCCTGCATGGAAAGTTAACTATTTCACCTCCGGAGCAGTTCTAACCTGCGGTCATACTGCAATTGTCATAATATAGCAAGACTCCATTAGAAGAAACAACATTACTAAGGTGAGTAATTTTTTCTTCTAGTGCCTTTCCAAGTTCAGCCCAAAGCAAAGTAGCCTCCCCCAAACCACGCTATGCACAGTGCTTGCTTTCACTAGTGAGCACTACCTTCTCCCCACTGATATCGGGTTTTGTTTTGAAATAGAATACTTTTCTCCCTTACTCCTGACCTGCTCCCTTCAATCCTTCTGTCCTGCCCTGAGCAGACCCATCACCCACCTTCCCCAGGACTTACCTCACTCCCTGTCCCCTGTGGATGACCCCCATGGGAAGAACCCACCCCCTGCCTAGACAGAGTTGAAGTTTCAGTGGGGGAGCATGAGCCTCGATTGTCAGTGAGGGACCTGTGACAGGGCCAGGATGTAATTCTGCTCATTTGGGGGATTTTCACTTTTTTCCGCCTTCCCCCAAATGTCAAGAGGGTGTTGCGTTGGATGCCAAGGCGTCAGAGTGACAACATTCTCCTCCCTATTACTGGCTCCAGCCTGCACTGCCACCTGGGGTCACCTAAATGGCAGTATTGCAGCAGAGACCAGGAGCCCGCCCACCACTGAGGAGGTAAACATACATAGGACACTCGACCATCCTCCTCCGGCTGCCCCTCCAGTGATGTACGCTTGTTCCTGAACCCAGGTCACTGGCATCACAAGCAGTAGTGCTACCACTGTGTTGGTGGGCTGACTCTTGCTAATACCTGTTTCAATAACCTTTCAGTTACTACTAGGGAGCACATGATGTTTCACTGGGTACCCAGACATGGAAAAGGTTCAGGTTCGATGATATTACATGGGGTTGGCTGGCAGGGAGACACTTAAATTAATTAAATAAGCAATGCTGTCTTGCAGCTTAGACCCCCAAACCCAAACGTTCTTAAACTCACAAAGGATAGCAGTAATCCCATTGGATAGCCAAATCTATTAGGTGATTTCCCAACAATTATGCTACAGAGATGCTGGGCCAGGGAAAGTTCTGGTTTACTCATGGTTCTCCCAGACCAGGGGATCTCCCTCGATACACAAGGGGGATTTTGTAGTTTTCAGGAGTCCCTCTATAGTGGGTCTCTCTCTCTCTCTCTCTCTCTCTCTCTCTCTCTCTCTCTCTCCTTCCTGGTGAAGGACTCTAACGGCTGGTGAAGAGCTGTTTCTCCAGTTCCAATTTGGCCTCTCCTGACCTCTGTATTTAGCATACGATATTCCTTAGCACACAGGGCAGCTCAGCCTGTGAAATATGAACCAAGTCAGACCAGTACACCACATCCTGGCATCCAGTTCCTCCTGTGTTGTGACTACCAGCACTGAGCTGTGGCACTGGCTATGTGGCTGCCTAGACTAGCTGCAGTTGCAGTTAGGCTGTGCAGGGCTGCAGAACAGCAAAGTTTCTCCATTTACAGCTACAGCCTAAAGCTACCAACAGTCCCTATTTTCCCCGGAACAGTTCCTATTTGGTCAATACCAGCAGGAACATCTGGCAGAACTAGACACATGGTGGATTCCCTGCAGGGGCAGGGCCTCAAACAACTGGTACAAAAACCCACAAGAGACAGGGCTATCCTAGATCTAGTACTGACTAACAGGGAAGGGATCACAAATCTCCAGGTAGAAGGTCACCTGGGGGCCAGTGACCATCACATGGTATGGTTCAATTTGGCTACTACATATAAATCATCCCATTCCAAGGCAAAATATGGGACTTCAGAGGAGCTGACTTTGATAAGATGGCAACAGAGTTAAGCTAGCCCTGGCAAAAAAACACGTGAGGGATACAGGCAAAGTGGGCAAGCATTAAGGATGCAATACTTGAAGCAACATCCCATTGTGTTAGACAGAAAAGGAAGTGCAAAAGAAGAAGGAAACCACTTTGGTTCTCAAATACAGTAGCAGAAAAGGTCAGAGCCAAAAGGCTGGCCTTCAGGAAATATAAGGAGACACAGCGGGATGGAGATAGGGAGGCATACCAAACTGCCCTAAGGGAAGCAGGGAAGGCAGTAAGGCAGGCAAAGTCCCAAACTGAGGAAACACTAGCATGAACAGTAAAAGAAGATGACAAGACTTTCTATAGATGCATTAGTGAAAGGAGAAAGTCCAGAGGGTATTGCTAAGCTCAATGGAGAAAAGGGAGCATGTGAGGAGGAGGACCATGTAAAAGCATCTATCCTAAATAGATACTTTTGCTCAGTATTTACTGAAGAGAAGGTAGGCAGGGCCCACAGCTCAGCACCATGGACACAGGGGAGGGAGGTGAGCACTACTCCCTTCACAAAAGAAAGGGTCCTACAAGAGCTCGCTAAGCTCAGGGTGGATAAGGCAATGGGACCTGATGGCATACATCCCAGGGTACTTAAGGAGCTAAGGGTGGAACCAGCAGAGCCATTAGCAGAACTGTTTAGTGAGTCTCTGAGCACAAGAGAGGTCCCAGAAAACTGGAGAAGGGCTCATGGGATCCACTCCACAAACGTGGTAGCAGGGAGGAGGAAGGGAACTACAGACCAGTCAGTCTTACCTCAGTAGTGGGCAAGATTATGGAGGCACTCCTTAAGGAAAGGATAGTGCAACATCTGGAATCCATAGGGGCACAGGATCCAAGACAGCATGGGTTTACAAAGGAAGGTCCTGTCAAACTAATCTCATAGATTTCTTTGACTGGGTAACCAGAGGGGTGGACCAAGGGGAGCAGTTGATGTCGCCTACCTTGACTTCAAGCAAGCTTTGACACTGTTCCACACAGAAGATTGACAAATAAGCTGGGCAGGCTCGTGGGTCAGAAGTTAGTCAACTGGGTGGCAAACTGGTTGACGGGCAGAAAACAGAGAGTGGTGGTAAATGGTATACAGTCAGAAGAGATGCAAGTCACAAGTGGTACCTCTGGAATCAGTCCTGGGGCCAGTCCTCTTCAATATATTCATTAGTGACATTGCAGATGGACTGGAGGGTAAGGTTTGTCTGTTTGCAGATGACACCAAGATCTGCAACAGAGTAGATGATCCAGATGGGGTGGGCAGAATGAGAAGAGATCTGGATAAACTAGCAAAATGGTCAGAAGAGTGGCAACTGGTTTAATGCAAAGAAGTGCAAGATCATGCACATAGGGAAGAGAAACCCTGAAGCCACCTATAGGCTGGGAGGGGAGTTGCTGGCAGTCACAAAGGACGAAAGAGACTTGGGCATCATCATCACTGATGACCTGAAATCATCCAAGCAGACCTCTAAAGCAGTAGGTAAGGCTAGGGGGATGTTAGGGTGTATAAGTAGGGGTATCACAAGTCGTAAGAGAGAGGTAATAATCCCTCTTTACAAGACACTGGTTAGGCTCTCATCTGAGTACTGCGTGCAGTACTGGAGCCACACCTTCTAAGGACATTAACCAAATTGAGGCAGTCCAGAGAAGGGCAACCAAAATGGTGCAGGGACTGCATCAGAAGACATATGAGGACAGATTAATGGAGCTCAATATGTATACCCTTGAGCAAAGGAGGGAGAGAGGTGATATGATCGAGGCATTCAAACACCTTAAGGGCATTAACAAGTGAACAAGTCTAACATGTTTAAATATAAGAAAAATAGCAGGACAAGAGGACACAGCATGAGATTAGAGGTAGGCCGATTAAGGGAGAATGTGAGGAAATACTTTTTCACAGAAAGGGTGGTGGATGCATGGAACGCCTACCTCAGGAAGTGGTGGCTATGAATACAGTGCAGGGCTTCAAACAGGCATGGGATAGGCATAAGGGAGCAATACGGATGAGTATGAATAGATAGACCACTGACAGAGCAAAGGCCGATGGCACATTTATAAGGTAGAAAAAGAAATGGGGAGACTGGATGGGTCTTGCGATCCTTATCTGCCGTCAACTTCTATGTTTCTATGTTTCTATGTTTCTATTTTAGGCAGTATGTCCCGATGTTCCCACAAGTTTTGCAAAATGTCACTTTTGTTCTGGTTTTTGCTTACTTGTCCCAGTTTTGTCCCTTTTTTTTTTTTGCTGACTGCTAATCCATGACGACAGTTATTTCAACCACTGTGGCGCTGCTCAGGCTGGACAACAGTTTGCAACTTCAACCCCTGCGCCTGTGTTGCACTGCAAGCATGTCAGTGGGAACACAGTAAAGCATGTTCCTTCCTGTTAGATTAGACTGGGTAGTAATGCAAACAAGCACATGTGGACATCTGCCTGCCAGCAGCGGACAGCCAGACAGAGAAGAGACCGGCAGCAGTGAACTAAGGTAGTCGAACCTGATCAGCTGTAGGGAAGTGTGTGAAAACAATCCGGTGTGGTGGTGGGAGTCACTGAGGTGAAGTTTGCTCAACAAATGAGGTGAATGTAAGTGGGTTGGATGGGACTGTCAGGAGGAGCAATACATGCAACTCGAATGTCTGATCACAATTTAACGCATGTTTGCTTCTAATGAACTTTCTGTACATCGTGAGCTGGAACTTGCTGCAGCAGAATGAAGTATTGTTTTAATCTGGATGTTTGCTACTGGTGTTACTGGGGGCGGCATGGCCAGAGCAAGCAGCAACATTTAATTGATTGTGTGCAGCATTGTCTGCGGCGGTGCCCATGGGAGTGACACAGTGGTGGGGGGGGGTCATGGTGAGGATGGACTGTCCCAGTTTTAGGCCTCAGAAAGTTGTTAGCTTTACTACATCCTTCAGCTTTAGTTTGGGCTGGGCTAACTTGTGATTACCTCCTCCTGTACAGCAGCAGGAGATCTGGTTCCCTTCTCTCTCTCTGTCTCCCCCCGGCAGATGTGTGGTCTGTCTCTCTCTCAGCAGCACAGCAGCAGACCTGCTCCCTTTCACACTCAGCTATAGGCTCATGCAGGTTGACTGAGCTCAGGCACAGCACTTGCTGTTCAATGGAGAATGTCAGCTTCTGACTGGTCCATCTGGGCTGTCAATCAATCTAGGTAGCCCTGAAGGTCTGTCACTCGATCAATGATTGGCCAGATACTTAATACAGGATTCATGGTGTCCTCCTGTGTCCCAGAAGACCCTTGTGGCTCCCCTGCCAGGCTCTGCAGCCTGATACATAGAAACATAACAACACAGAAGATGATGGCAGAAAATGACCCATAGTCCATCCAGTCTGCCCGAATTCCCTATTTAGCCCTGGGACCTACCGTTCATCCAGGGTCCTAACCCTCTTCAACCTCCCCCTCTTCATAGAAACATAGAAAATGACAGCAGAAAAAGATCCATGGTCCATCCTGTCTGCCCATGTTCCCTGTTTGGCCATGGGACCTTGTGTCCCTCCATGGTCTTAACCCTACCCAATCTCCCTCCCATTCTCCTCCCAGTTTCTGCCACCCCAAGCAAGAACTATACCCTTCATTCTGCCTCAACTGTGCTTGAAACCACCAGTGGTTTTTACACTTACCATTTTGGCTAGTAGACTGTTCCACAGCTCCACCACCCTTTTTGTACATTAATACTTCCTCATGTCCCTCCTGAACCTCCCTCCTGTTAGTTTCCATTCATGTCCACGTCACTGCTAGCTAGTATTCAAGCTAAATAGTTCCCCACAGTTCATTTTAATTCCTTTTAGGAACTTGTCGGTCTCTATCATATCTCCCCTCACCCTTCTGGTCTCCAATGAATACAAGTTCAGTGCCTTGAGCTGCTCCTCATAGAGCCTGTCCTGTTGGCCCGGAATCATTTCCATCACCCTGCGCTGCACCATCTGCAGTCTATCCCTGTCTTTCCTGAGGTGAGAACTCCAGATATGGGCTCAGTTCTCCAGGTGTGGCCTCATTAAGGATCTATATAGGGGAAGTATGACCACTTCCCTTCTGCTAACAATGCCCCTCCCGATATATCCCAGCATCCTACTCACTTTGCTGTATGCCTTGATGCACTGACTCGATTGCTTTAGGGAGTTACTGATGATAACTCCAAGGTCCCATTCCTTAGCTATAGTGCTAAGTTCCCCTCCCCACCCAAAACCAGTACTCTGTCCTGGGATTCTTGTTCCCTAGGTGCATTAACTTGCACTTCACGGTGTTGAGTTTCAATTGCCAAACCTTAGACCACCCCTCTAGCTTTTGTAAGTCCCTAAGCAGTTCTCTGACTCCCTCATTGCTATCCACTCTTCCACAGACCTTAGTGTTATCTGTGAAGAGACACAACCTGCCCCGAATTCCTTCACCAATGTCACTGATGAACATATTGAAGAGGACCGGACCCAGGACAGATCCCTGTGATACTCTGCTTGTGACCTCCTTCCCTCCCTCTCTCCTGAGTTAATCCCATTGACCACAACTCTCTGCTCCCTTCCCTTTAGCCAGTTACCTACCTAACTGGCTAGATTGCAACCCTGACCCTTGTAGCTGCAGTAGTGGGGTTCAGGGTACACAAAGATTGCAGCAACAGTTGTAGTCCAAAGGGGAACTGACCCCAAATTTTTATTTTATAAAGGGTTTATGCCCTTAAACATTTTACTTGTGGCCCCCTTTTGACCTGTGCGGCTGCATTTAAAGGGAAATGTCCAGTTGCAAGTTCCGCACACCTTAGTGTAGGGCAGTCCCTTCCAATTAGGCTTTTCATCGATAAAGTAAATTTTACCTTTTGTCCTGCTCTAGTATTTTAATTTCATCTGGTTGATCTTGCTGTCACCTCCTGTCTGCATTTTCCAAATGGCAACACTTGAGGTGCATCCCAGAACCTCCTGCGGCTGACGTCAGAGCCAGGAATCAGCCACAGGACAGTTTACTGTAGCTATTAATATATTGCACTTTTAATAGCTCTGGTTTCTTCTGTACCAGTCCCAGTGCCACACTGATGCCAAGTATAGACTGTTCGGCCACTGGGCAATCTATACTTGGTGTCGGTGTGGCACCAGGACCGGTAAAGAAGAAACCAGAGATATTAATAGCTCGATCTATTAATAGATACAGTAAACTCTCCTGTGGCTGATCCCCAGCTCTGGCATCAGCCTTGGGAGGTTCTGTGATGTGCCCTTACTGTTGCCATTTAAACAATACTGGAGGGAGGTGATGGCAGGATCAACCAATTAAAATTAAAACGCTAGAGCAGCACAAAAAGTAGAATTTTACTTTATAGACGAAAAGCCTAATCAGGGACTGCCCCACATTAAGGTGTGGGGGAACTTGCAGCTGGCTGTTTCTTTTAATGTCCAGTTGGTTGCAACTCTTTTTGGGGGAGAATCCTCAATCCATCACAAGCACTAATCGCTCACAGCATTGGTGGCAGGCGGCCTTTAACATATATTTATATATGTACTGAGGGATGTCTCATCGCATAGGGACATTCTCTTATGTACTTTGGGCTGACAGAACTGTTCAGCTTTTCTTTGAGGTCCTCTCACCTGAACAGCATAAGAGAATATTCTTATTTAATAACAGATATAAACATATAAAAAGGTGGAAGAAAATCATCAAAAAATGCAATCCTAATTGTCTAAAAACAGTCTGCAATTTCTAAAAGAGAACATCTAATTACTATACAGTGCATATGAATGTTATATTTTCATTTTAGGAAAACTATAAACTGCCCTGCTATGTACCAAAACCACAAATAAATTAGAAACCAGTCACTTGTTAACTAGCCTTGACATTTCCATGGTGCGATTTCAACTAGCGCTCTCTTCTGCTGACATTAGAAGGAACAGGCCCAAGGCATTTGTTAGGCTGGAGATCCTTAATGTTGACTACTGTTCTAAATGTCCAGATCAGCCTTACTGGCTAAACATTCAGAGATGTAGTGAAAGCAGTGATTAATTTTGTCCTTACCCCTTACTAGGGTTGTACTTTTGTCGTGGAAAGTTTGGAGAAAATCCTGGTATTGTCATGGTCAGACTGCCACAACTCATGGAAATCCTAGTAAAAGTCATCAAAAGTCATGGATCCATTGTATGTCAATCCAGTTGACTCCATTATATATTTTAGAACAGAGAAGCATAGAAACATAGGATATGTTAACAGATAAGGACTGATTGGCCCACCTAGTCTACCTCGCTTTTCTCTGCTATTCTGCTAATGTAGACCCTGCCAGGTCTCTGGCCACATCCTCCCCCCCCCATGCCAGTTTTCCTTTATACTTATCACAAGCATGCTTCAAGTTCACCATTGTTTTCACCCTTACCGCCTCTGCTGGAAGATTGTTGAAGGCATCCACCATCCTCTCAGTGAAGAAATACTCATCACATCCCTCCAGAACTTCCCCCCTCCAGCTTCTTTTCATGCCCCTAGTTATTGTACACCTGTTCTCCATGCCTTATTCACCCCATGTGGTATTTAAAGGTCTCTATCATGTTCCCCCTCTCTCTCCTCTTTATCAGAGTGTACATGTTTAGATCCCTCAGAAGTTCAGTGACTTGCTTACGGTCACACAGTATACCGGGGTGGCTGTGGGATTCAAACCCAGTTCTCCAGGCTTGCAGTTCAGTGCTCTTAACCACCACACTGTACTGCCTCCACTCATTTTTCAAACACCAAAAACTACGGCGTTTTCATGGAAATTGCCAAACATCACGGTTTCATAAAATTGGGGGGGGGGGCGTCATGGAATCCATGACTTCCATGAATTCTGTGACAAAGATACAGACCTACCCATTACGTAGCAGCCACTGATATTCTCAAACAAGAACTTACGCAGCCGGACTTCAAAGCTCCGCATGCTGCTTGCCGTTGCAGTGTAGGCAGGCCCCTTTCAGTAGCGGGATTTCTTTCACCTGCCAAGAGCTGGGTAAAAAAATAAGATTTAACTTTTTTTGCTTGTTAAGATGTGTTTGTGTATAACAACTTAAAATAAGCATCTAATAGGACGAGGGTGAATAATAGCAACTTTTCTGTATATTCTCATATATCAGTCTAGTTTTTGATGCTAAAAATAGGCCTCCAAGAAGATACTCACTTACTGTAAATATTTACATAGTGATTTATGTACAGATTCAGGTCTAATGACCGTTCTCGTATGACTTGCCGTGGTATCTTTTTTGTTGCTACATTGTCTCAACCCTGGACTCCAAATTGGACACAATACTCCATGTGTGGTCTCCCCAGGGATTTGTATAAGGGTAATATTACCTCCTTTCCTCTACTACTGAATCCCCTACCTATACAACCCAGCATTTTATTTGCCTTCCCCACTGCCTTATTATTACAGTGTGACAACCGCATTAAGCTTTCATTTATTAACACGCCTAAGTCTCCTTTCTCATCCATTTCAGCCAGCCATCTTGTAGGTCATTGTTTTGTTTTTTTTGTAGACTCTGTTTCTATGCCACGGCCCGAGGAACTCTCTCAGGCAACCCTGCTTCCTGAGTGCTCTACCTCCTACCTGAAGCCTTCCATCCATCCTGCTATGGCCAGGCAGACCCCGCGGTTCTGCATTCCCACAAAGTGGGGCCACTCTGTCCTCCCAGGGTGCTCTATCTGCCAATCTAATGTGCCCAGCCTAGATGGAGGAGAAGTCTGTACTAGAGTGGTGTGCATGGCAGGTCCACGCCTCATCCCTCGCCGATGGGGTTTTCCACCTTATGATGCCCCCCAAGGATGCAGCATGCTATGACACCTGTGTATGGCTGCCCTGCTGGTGTCTGCCATGCTCCGCCCCTGACTTCTGGCTAGTGTTCCTGTAATGCCCCTGATCTCATCGGGGCCTCCAGACACCAAGCAACCCTGACCTCCCCCGGTAGAGGAGAGCTGTCCTTTGACATCCATCCCTTCCTCCTCCGCTGACCCCTGGCTCCCCGCGAGTCCATCATCGAACCCGAGTCTGCATGGCATGAGGTGTGTCGTCCAGTACCTCAACCCTCAGCACCACCAGGCCAGCTCTTGTAGATCATTCTTGATTTTTTTTTGTTCCAATATGCATAACCTTACCTGTTTTTGTACTGAGTTTCATTTGCCAAACCCTAGACTATTTCTCAAGCTTTTCTAGATCCTCCCTAAGTAATTTTATATCCTCATCATTATCTACTTTGCCACAGATCTTGGTATCATCTGTGAAAGTCTCACCCTTCAATTGATTTCCTCACCTATACCGCATATAACATGTATTCCCTCAACCATGTCACATATAAAAATAATAAAAAGGACTGGAGCTAAAACTGATCCCTGGGAAACCCCACTAGCGACATTCCACGTATCTGAGACTTCTCTGTCTGAGTCCTTCTGCATAACCAATATCTAATCTATCTAATAATATTTTTTTTCAATCCCCAAGTCATTTAGTTTTTGAATTAATCTCTCATGGGGCACTGAGTCAAAGGCCTTGCTAAAATCCAAGTACAGTACACCTACTGACTGATCTCTTATCAACCGACTTTGTGACCAGATTATAAAACAGTCTAATTGAATTGCTGGACATGATTTTAGCTTGTGGTCCATTTGTCACTTAAAACTCTACTAATCTTTCTTTTATAATTGACTCCAGCATCTTAAATGCTATAGACATCTGGCTTATCTGTGAGGGCAACCTATCTGTGGGATTAACAATGGTAAACCATTTTTATGATTGTATGACATCGCAAAATATTCGTCACAGCTTAGGAAAGTGGGGTTTGGAGGTGCAGCACTGTGGGGGCCAATGGCCCCAGTGCCTTTTGAGGCTTGGCACGCTTTCCCAAATGTGGTGGCACGCTGCTGCTGACACTGGTTCAGCCAGCGTGCCACCACCTTGAAATGAATCCATTGCTGAAACGAGGGAGTGACCTGTCATTGCAGGGCAGTACCTTGCCATCCCCGACCCAGTTCATTTGCCGATGGGGGAGTCTACTCCCTGTCAGTATACTGCAACCCCCTCCCCCATTTGTTGTGTATAGGGTGTCCAATCCCCCCGGCATCATGCACCCCCAACAGTCTTTACCAGGGGACCAACTCATCGGCTCAGTCCTCCCACTTCCCAGTTCAATTTACCAACAGGGGAGCCCACTCTATTGGTATAATGTCCCACCCCCAGTTTGTTGTGTGCCTAGGGGGGTGCCTAACTCTTGTCTTCTCCTCGAGAGTTTGCTGATGGGGTTTCTAATCCCATTGGCTATAGCCTCTAAAAACACTAGGTGGCATGCTGGGAGCCCACCCCAGCGTGCCAAATGTCCTCTGTAAAAAAATCCCACAATGTTTTTTGGTAATTTAAAACAACCTGTAAAACAGAAAATGGTCCCTCATTGAGTTCGGTGGCCTCCCCAACCCGCACCCACCCTCTGCACTCTGCCTCCCCCATACACACCCATCACCCCATACTTACCTCCAGAGCCCAGAGCAATGATCTTCGGTGGACTGGGAACATGTCTGCACTCTTCAAAGCCGATAGCAAACTGAAGAAATGCCGGTAAGCTGTATAATGGCATAAATAGGGTTTTTTAACTTTGGTGCATATCTCAGGCGTTTTTGGGAATTCTGGCACCAAATTTTCAACATGGGGTTATTGGGACCCCTCTTCATGAATTCAGCCACTGTCATGGCGCTATTCGGTCCCAAATGATGATTTTGCTGTCACTGCACGGAATCACCTTTCGGGACTGAATAATGAAATGACAGTGCCAGTGTTCATGAGGCGAGCTCTGAAAAAGCCTATGTTGCAAATTTGGTGAAAAAAATCCGAAAAATAACTGTTTTATGAGCGTGCTTTGCGCAGTTTCCACGCATGCTCGTACCTTCACGAATTTGTAATATTTTCACTCCAGATTTTCAACATTGGCATTTTTTCACACTTCCTTATGAACAGAACAGCTGTCATTTTTCACATCCTGACCAAAATGTGTTTTCGCACTTCCAGCGCAGAATGGTGCGTTTGCTGTGAGAAATTAATGTTTCGGACAGATTAAGAAAATCACAGTGACAGTGTTCATGAGCAGAGGTCATAAAATGCCTATGTTGAAAATTTGGTGAAATAATTCCACAAAATGACTGCGGTACAAGCATGTGCTGCGCAGTTTCCATGCATGCTCATAACTTCGCGAATTTGTAATATTTTCACTCCAGATTTTCAACATTCGCATTTTCCATACCTCCTTATGAACAGTATAGCCGTCATTTTCACATCCTTACCAAAATGTGTTTTTGCACTTCCGGCGCAGAATAGTGTGGTCACTGTGGAAAATCAGTGTTCAGGACACATTAAGAAAATTATAGTGACACTGTTCATGAGCAGATGACCTAAAATGCCTATGTTGAAAATTTGGTGACAAAAGTCCACAAAATGACTGTTACAAGCATGTATTGTGCAGTTTCCACATATGCTCGGAAGTGCGCAAATTTGTAATATTTTCACTCCAGATTTTCAACATTAGCATTTTGCCACACCTCCTTTTGAACAGTACAGCTGTCATTTTTCATATCCAGCCCGAAATATGCATTTGCACATCTGGCGCACAATGGCGCGTTCGCTGTGGGAAATTAATGTTTCAGACAGATTAAGAAAATCACAGTGACAGTGGTCATGAGCAGAGGTCATAAAATGCCTATGTTGAAAATTTGGTGAAATAATTCCATAAAATGACTGCGGTACAAGCATGTGTTGCGCAGTTTCCATGTATGCTCAGAACTTCGAGCATTTTTAATATTTTCACTACAGATTTTCAACACTGCCATCTCTTCACACCTCCCTGTGGATGGTACAGCTGTCATTCTTCACATCCTGCCTGATCTGTGTTTTTCGCATCTGGCGCAGAATGGCACGGTCGCTGTTGGAACTCAAAGTTCGGGACACATTAACAAAATCACATTGCCACTGTTCATGAGAAGAGGTCCCAAATGCTTTCATGAGATGGGGGGGGGGTCACAAAAAGGCCATGTTGAAAATTTGTAGTGCAAATACCAACACACGCCCAGGGCGTTAGGGTTTCTAACCATGACATCACACCCTGTACAGACTGACAGGCATCACAGATGTAACTTTGGATCACTGGCTGTAATACTCATGCCATCCCACCCCCACCCTGAAGCCAGTGACATGCATTGAGGTGTGCCTTGTACTCTTCAGCCCCAGACTTCACTCCATTCTCCTGTACTGCACCCATTTCAGCATATGTCCTTAAGAAATGGGGTGACTGTGAAGCCGAACACCCCAAGGCACACCTTAACAGTGTGTCTACAGGATAGGGTGAGGTGAAATGCTATGAGCATTATGGGCGACGACCCAAAGGCACACCCCAATGCCTGTCCATCTCTGCAGGGTGGAGGTGGGGTTGTCGTGAGTTCAATACTCCACTGCCACTCCTATTCTGCATCTGTCTAACTCCTGCACGTCCAATGCTAATATCAGCAAGCAAACATTCGGCATTGACAAATACTTGTTATAATTGTGTAACCTGATTTTGTGTTCAGTTCTAGCCACAAAGACAGATTCTCTGCCCAGTGTTGGTCACAAAACAGATTTTTCCATCCAGTATGGGCAGCATAATAACGTTTGCAATTTTGCTACAATTGATGAGGTAATGTGGAGGTCAACTTATATATGAGGTTCATTTATAGGTGAGTATGAGTGCAGTGTGTGACAGGTTTCTTTTGTAGGAAAACACTGGGATGTGCAGGGTGCTTTGTAGTCTGAAACCTGATAAAATGCTGTTTTAACCAAGGTATTCTTCTTCTTACCGGTACATGTCAGGAGTACAGAGATTTCCATGATTCAGTCAGCCCCATAGTAAGTCAAATCAACAGTAATTTTTCCAGACTGCTGACACACTGGGTGCTTACCTGATAAAACATATTTAAAAATAAAATGAAATAAAAATAAACATACAGGTAAGAAGTTAGCCGCATACCTTGCTTAAAAGAGACTGACATGATATCTCAGGTACTGAGGGGTAATGCATACCTATATCCCACTTTAGAAATTTTAGAGACTTGTCAATGTTTTGATTATCATGAATGCAGGGTGATAGTTTGACTACCTGTCAACTGAGGAGTCATACTTATCAAATAATACAGTAAAATGATCAGAACTCAGCAGCAGCTGTATCCTGTAAATGGATTTTCTAATCCCCCCATCCATGCTTCCTGAAACATACATTTATGGTGCTACTAAGCTCTTACCATGGCCCAAAAGCTTTGTGTTACTGCTTCAAAGATATTTATATTGGGAGCTCTGAGAGCCCCCCAAAAAATCATCATCATCATCATCCTCAACGATAGGATTGGATTGGCTCTATTCCTTAAAAAAAAAAGAAATATATCAAATTTGTAAAGGAAACACGATTGTACATACCTCAATAATGCAAAGCATCATGGGTAACATATGCAAATCCCCATAAGAGAATTTGGACTGGCTCTACTTTAAGCAGAATTGCATGGTGCCAGAAGGCCTCACAGTACAATCAGCAAAGGCTAAGAACAGCAGACACATTCATGTGTTTCATCCTCAATTTGGACTCATTAGTGTGCCATATCTGTGTCTTAGCACAGGGAGAGGGAGCCAGTAACCACTTAAGGGAGATGATATTTGTTTGGGTCATGGGGACCCCAAAATAGAGAAGGAAAAGAACTACAAAAGAACCCCAGAGCAAATGCCCTGAGGCATGGATTATCCCAGAGGATATTGGCCATACAGCAAGGTTTTAAAGGAAACGTAATTGCACATACCCCAATAATGCAAAGTATCATGGGAAACATATGCAAATCCCTATGAGAGAATTTGGACTGGCTCTACTTTAAGCAGAATTGCATGGTGCCAGAAGGCCTCACAGTGCAATCAGCACAGGCTAAGAACAGCAGACAGATACACATGGCCCATATCTTCCGGGATAACCCATGCCTCAGGGCATTTGCTCTGGGGTTCTTTTGTAGTGTCAATGTGTTCCCTCTCCCTTCCTTTTCTTTTCTTTTTCTGTCTCTTTTTCCACTTTTTATTTTTTCATCCCTTTTTCATCCCCTTCATTCTGTTCCACTCTATATCGTGTGTTGATGGCAATCTCATAATATATATGGGGGATATGTAATAGGCTAATTCACAATATGCAATTTATCTTCACGGGTGAGGGGGCAGGACCATAACCCTTGAGTGTCGGAGCCACGAGTAAGATGTGTAAGTCCTGCACCTTCACAAGTGATGATAAACTGCATATACTGAACAGACCATTGCATATCCAATCTATATAAAACCAGTTTACTAGCTATAGCTTTTAAATCTTCTCATTGTATGAAACGTTTACTGTTTTTTTTTTATTTCAGTTGCTGACTTCATTGTTGCACATGGCTATTGTGGTGACATCAAAACTGTGAAAGAGGCTCCCTGAATGGTTTAGTGTGCACTGTGACGTACTCAACTTTGCAAAATAATATTACATAATGATACATTGCCTCAAGAAAACACATTTTATCTTTTTATTTATCAGTGCACACATGTTGTATAAATTCTGTCATGGTTTACGTAATCGTATTCATAATAACCTCTCTGTCTTTTGTTTTCCTCTAGAGAGCCCAGGTTCCCAATAAAACACCGTCTTGACTTCTGAGATATGGAGCTTCAGATATGGGTTATCAACTACATCTGTAGATTCTACATCTCAGGCCTCAGAACCTATATATTGATGAGTGGACATTGTAAAGCACCCCCATAACCCCCCACTGTTTTCATGCTCCCTCTACTCCCACTGCAACATCTTCCCAGATCCCCCCAAACACCCCTCTGTAATCCCTCACTGTTTGTGTCCTCCCTCGACGCCCCCTCTAATCCCTGGACTCCCTCTTCCCTTCCATCCAAATCCCCTTTCCCCTACCCCTTGCCCCATCCTCTCCCCATCAAGCACACCACCACGATGCCCCATGTTCTCTTTACAAAGCTGAACTACTCCTGTATCCAACCCAATGTAAAGCCTCTGGTTGCATACCACTCCACCGACTACTGGGATTCCTCCCAACCTGTCGGTCTCCCAGCACTTTCGCAATGACTTTTAACCACACTTGCAGAGTACCGATCGAATGTACTCTTAAACCCTAATTTTTTGCCTCTGAAGTTCCTCTTGTATTTTTACTTTAATTATTTGTTTGTGGTTATTACATTAACTGTAACCTGCTGTAACAACTGCGTGTTTCCATCTGTATGGTTATGCCCTGTATTGTATTTTACTGTATTGTGTTTGACTGACATGGAATCTTTGGAAAAGAGTCCCAGACTCAAAGGTAGTAATCCAGAACTGAAATAACTAAATAAAATAAATAAATAAATAAATAAAGAGTGTTTTCTTCCTTTACTTTTTGCTGGACCTTGCACAATGAGATATAAACCCTTAGGGTTCATGGCAATATTTTGGAAGCTATAGTTATAAGAGCTATTACATTATTTACATTAACTAATGTGTGCATGCTCTTTTACCTCTTCCCTAAATAAACTTTTTACCAGATCTACTGATTGTAACAGTATTGCTGTATCAGTGCTTCACAAAGTCAATGATTTACACCACTCGGTTTGTAATTTTGCTGGTTCCACTCATTGTTAACTCATCGACATGTCCTGTACAATAACTTGGAATGGTTATCTTTTGAACAAGGAATCAATTGTTATTGTTTATTACATTTAAAAGGTTTTATAATTCTGCATTACAATATTCTTTCATGTCTTATTTTTCTGAAAACTCAAATTGACGTCTTACAAGATCTGTGCAAACAAATTTTGTACACCTTACTTTTTCTCAAACATCCTTAGGACATTTTTCTTGTTTTATGTCACTTCTATAGGATGTTTTGCCTGCCTCTTTGTCACCTACTAAACAGGTCCATGCTGGTATTTAAGAAACAGCTGAAACAACATTGTATGAATCTCCTACAATGTCTGTGTAATGGTACTGATGCTCTGTGATATTTATGTAATGTTTTATTTTTTGTCCTCTCTCTGGTCTTCTTTAAAAGGGATCATCAGATGCTCTTGGGGGGTACCCGATCAACAATGTTTAAATAAAGAAAATATAAAAAAAGACCATATTTTTTAATTTTGCAATGTGTTTTTCTTGGAGATGCAAGTGACTTTATGATAAAATGTAATTTGTTCCTTTAGTTATAATCTGTAGTAGCATGAATTCAATTCTTTTTGGAGTTTGCCCCACTCTGATGCCATTGATGTTAATCATTGATTCCTGTATACATTTAGAATGTATTTATATTCTGGATACACGTATATGCCTGTTATGATTCCTGCCATGAGTATATGTCAATCTTTGGGTGGTACAGCTTTAAGAGGACATCCCTTGTAAGGAGGTCTATTGTATGGTGGAGGCACCTTTTGACAAAGCACAGGGCATGCAAATAGTTGGGGGTTCTTTGCACCAGGTAGCTACCTGCTCTTCTGCTTGCAAAGTGCTGTCTGTATATGGTTTTGAGCTAGCATTTTGAAATAAAACTTTTTTTGGCTTCTCATTTAAACAGTGGGTTGTCCTTTGTTAGGTGTGTGTTGTTACTGGCTTTTCTTTGTTTGTTACTATTGTTCTGAGCAGAATCCAGCTTTCTTGAGCAGTGGGTCAGGGAACTAACTAGTGAGTAGGGCTGTGTATGGGCTGAATAGTACTTCCCAATTACCAAGAATATCAGGCTTCCCAAATGTTCAGGAACAATTCCCACATATCCTGTGATTCTGGTTAATCGGTATTCGGCCAGAAGGTTTTAACAACAATAATTTTAAAACATTTTCTCCACCCACATCCCCTTTCCCAGTGCTTCTGAGAGTGAAACTTACAAAGCTTTTACATTTTCAGCTCCTAGCGCTATGCCAGGAACCAGCAGTGACTTTTGAACTGTACCCCCCACCCATACACACACACACACACACACACACACACACACACACACACACCTAGCCTGACTTGCCCCATTATTGCAGATGTAAAATTAATATTTCAGTCCCCTTCTTGAGCCCTTAGCTTGACTGGGGGGGCACTAATGGCAATCAATTTTCTGGCTAGTCAGCACTCTCTTCCAGCATGTCCCTCACCCAGCCCACTCAGTATATGTTGCCTTAGTTCATCTATAGCTCTCTCTAAAGTGAAAGATGGGCAAGCAACTATGAGGGAGGGGAAGGGTAGTAGCATAATTAGTGATGACAGGCAGCCTATCAGGTCAGAACTACCAGGATTTGCCAAATCCCAATACTTTGAGGCCATTTTATAACTGTAGTTATGCACTCCAGGGTGAGGTGTAGTATGGGATAGCATCACTTCTTTGGTTAAATTGGCTTTGCCACAGGCCTCACAACATTTACTGATTGATTGATTGATTGATTGACTGAAAACTTCAGAGATAACCTTTAAGCACAATTACTCATTTACAAAGGTTCCATGTCAAATACATAGTCACAAAAACAACATTACAAGTACAATAAGCAGTTCAACTGGAAATGCAGTCAAGTCAGTCTCCAAGCACTAAAGAACAAACCAACATCCCCAACATACCCAACATACCTAACATACTCATCATACCCAACATACCCAACATACTTAGCATACTCAACATACCCAGCATACTCAACATACTCAACATACCCAAAATACTCAACATACTCAACTTACCCAACATACCCAACATACTCAACATACTCAACATACCCAACACATCCAACATAACAAATATGCTCAACATACCCAACATACCCAGCATACTCAACATACCCAACATACCAAACATACTCCACATACCCAACATACCCAACATACTCAAGATACCCAACATACTCAACATACTTAACACACCAAACATACTCAACATACCTAACATACCCAACATACCCAACATACTCATCATACTCAACATGTCCAACATACCCAGCATACCCAACATACCCAACATATCTAACATATCCAACATATTCAACATACCCAACATACTCAACATACCCGACGTACCCAACATACCCAATGTACCATACTCAACATACTCAACATACCCAAATACCCAACATACCCAACATATTCAACATACCCAATGCACGACATAATTTATCATACCCCAACATAATTAACATTGCCCAACATACTCAACATACCTAAATATACCCAACATACCCAACATACTCAACATACCCAACATACCCAACATACCCAACATACCCAACATACCCAACATACTCAACATACCCAACATACTCAACATACTCAACATACCCAACATACCCAACATACTCAACATACCCAACATACCCAACATACCCAACATACTCAACATACCCAATGTACCCGACATACTTATCATACCCAACATACTCAACATACCCAACATACCCAACATACTCAACATACCCAACACACCGAACATACCCAACATACTCAACATACTCAACATACCCAACATACCCAACATACCAAACATACTCAACATATTCATCATACCCAACATACTTAACATACTCAACATACCCAACATACCAAACATACTCAACATACTCAATATACCCAACATACTCAACATACTATCAGCCAAATTCCATCCTTCCCCACTCTCCAAATCCATAGAAAAAGTGGTGGCTACACAGCTCACCGAGTATCTACTAAATATGCTGTTCTGTGCCCAGAGCAGCATTGTTTCCATGCAGGCCATAGCACTGGTACAGCCTTACTGGAATTCTCCAACTTTCTGCACTCTTCTCTTGACTCTGGCAACCTTGCTGAAGCAGTGTTCATTTTCCTCTCAAAGGCCTTTGACACTGTCTGCCATCCCCTCCTACTTGATGCCCTCTGCCATATCAGTTTCTCTACTGGTTCCCTTGCCTGGTGTTCTAGCTACCTATCAGCCCACTCTCAGAGACTCCCCCATCCACTCTGGATCCCCCAGGGCTCCATCCTGGACCCCCTACTTTTTAGTCTGTAGCTAAACACCCTGCCCAGTGCCTGCTCTGGCAAAATTCTTCTTTATGCAGATGATGCCATTCTTTATGCCTCTCAACAAAATTCTGCCTCCCTCCAGGACTCTCTCCAGCACACCTTCAACCAAGCAGAAAGCTGGTTCAAGGAGCACAGAATTATCATTAATCTCAAAAAAACCAAGTCGATGCTCTTTTCCCACCATCAAAACAAAGCAAGAAATAATCCCCTCCTTATCCTCCCAAGCACTCAACACCTGCTCGAGCAAGTGCAGACCTACAGATATCTTGGGATTACTTTTGGCACTGCCCTCACTTTTCACACCCACATTAATGCCCTCGTGTCTGCCACCAACACCCAGATTGGCCTCCTATACTGCCATAGGGACTGCCTTCCACCAGATGCTCTCCGACTAGCCATCACATCCTCAGTACTGTCCCTAGTGGATTATGGCCTACCAGTACATGGAGCCACTGATTATATGGCACTCAATAAGATCCGACTCAATCTGAACAAGGTCTATAGACTACTGACCAGTGCCCCCAGGCTCACCCATACCTGTCATCTCTATTCCACTGCTAATCTCCTCAACCTGGAAGAATGTCTCCACAACCAAACCTGCCTCCTAGCCAAGAAAATTCTGCTTGGGCTCTCCCCACCAGGGGTATCTGCCTCCCTCCAACATACCTCCTGCACAGTCTCCACCCACAGCTTGGACAAGGCCACTCTACTAGTACCCAGAACTAGGACCTCCCTAGATCAGAGATCCTTTTGCTACAGGGCCCCTTTCTGATTTAATACTCTCCCTGTAACCATCACTAACACTCCCAAAATTGCCTCCTTCAAAACTGATCTTCAGAACCCCTATTCAACACCCACTGCTATTCCTGTCACTAACAGGCTGCTCGCATATCACTACTGTAAGTGCACTTTGACAAAGTCCTCTGGACTGCCTCCTCCACCTCCCTCCCCCCTCTCCTCCCACCTGGTTTCCTTCATTTCCCCTGCCAGATATCTGTATTTATGTAACTGTTTATGAAATGTACAAAATATATGTAACAATGTCTGTATACTACTGTGTAAAATCTGTGTAAATCTGTATGTCAACCTACTGTAATATTGTAACACTATTGTCCTCTCTGTGATGAGGTACCTTTGTAAATGAGCCTCTGGCTCAAATGTTGCAAATCCGATTGTACAAATAAATAAAAAATAAATAAATAAAATACCAGCATACTCAACATACCCAGCATACCTAACATATCCAACATAATCAACATACCCAACATACCCAACATACCAAACATACTCAACATACCCAACATACTACAGTTGACCTTTAAAGGTTGAAGGGGAACCATCAGCACTAAGAGTCCCACAGTGTGGGCTGGTCCCAGTTTGCACTTTGCATGCAAAAACATTTTATTTTACTTACTTTTCACTGCAGTATAGTAGATTATATCAAGCAAATTCTGTTGACTTGCGAGCTGATCTTTTTTGTAACTAAAAATCCCAGCATCCCCTGCAGCTGCAGCTGACATCAGAGGAGGGGTGTAGCAATATGAGATTTAATACTCTGCAGTGCATGTTAGAGCTTTTCATAAAATTCAATCAAATGTTTGTCAGTACCACTGTTCTTCCAGGGCTAAGTACAGGCCTCTGGATTTGTACTTAGCCCTGGGCAGACAACATAACCCACAAACAAAATATCACAGCTTATAAAAAGACAACAGGACCAGCAAATAAAAGATCAGAGCAGACAAAAACTCAAACATGCACTGAAGGCTATTGAATCTCCCACTGCTGCAGGCCAACTCTAATGTCAACTGCAGGAGATTCTGGGGTTTATAGTTATAGAAAATGCATGTAAGTTAACAGAAATAGTCTGATATAATGAACTAGACTGCATTCAGTAGGTAAAAAATGTTTTTGCACACAAAGTGCAAATTGAGACCAGACCCACACTTGGATGTAGGGCTCTTAGTGCTGACTGTTTCTCTGACATTTGTGTATATAGAGAGAGGCTACAGAGTCCATGAGTTGGTTCTGTACAATTTATGCAGGGTGAGGAATCTTATTGAATAAGAAGCTGAAAGCACTACAGTATTGAGCTGTGATCATGTGATTAGACTGCCCCGACAAGCTGTTTAGTCATCTCTATGTACAATGAAAGCCTCCGTGTAGTCAGTACACAGTATATAGAGACTGACTATAGAGTGTTTGATTTGGGCTAAACAGGTTATTCAGGAGAAAACAAATTTAATGAATAAGGTGCTTAAGCACTACAGTACCAGAGCTGTGATTGGACAGTCTCTGACAAGCTGTTTGCTTGGATCTATGTATATGGAAAACTTTCAGGTAGTTATTGCACAGTATACAGAGGCAGACTACAGATGCTTTTAGAGGGGTGAAAAGTTGTCATTGGGAAAAACTGATTAGATGAATGGGGTGCTACAGTATATTGCACTATAGTGACAAAGTTGTGAATGCACAGCCTCTGACGGCTGATTTGTTAGTCCATAATGGCAGGAATGTAAATTTCCTATGGGTAGGTCTAGTGGTATGACAAGCAATCACAGTGTATCAAAAGTAACTCCTAGAAGGTGAATACTAACAGCACCCGACCTGTACACTAGCAAAGCTATAGCTGTGTTGAGTCAATTAAAATCTTGTGGGATGCAGCTAAACACCATGGGTGAATGAGCTGTTGACTAATTCACACTGAAACTACTGGCCTAACTGGAAGCTGTATGTAAAGATCGGCAGCGGTGAGAACGGGCAGCTCAGGCTTAGGGAAATGCAGCAGGCTTTTGTCCTAGATTTGTAAACAGACTGAATCCATAGAGGTAGGGTCAATCGACATCCTATGGGATGCAGGTAAACTCTGCTGTTGAATGATCTGTTGACCAGTCCACACTAGGCCACAAAACTAAGAGGATGATGTATGTAAGCATCCAGGAGCAAGCAACAAGTAGCAGACTGAGGAAATAAAATGTAGCTGGCTTTGTCTTTGATAGTTGTTGTAGGCGGCTCGGTACCCCTTTGATGAATCCGCAAGAGCATAAGGCTGGGAGGGGAATGTTGGTGGATGGGAAATCTGCTTTCTCATACTGCCTGCCCTCTCTCTGAAACCAGCTACCCTCATCCATCTGTCTCTCTCCCTCCCTTCCTTACATTAGATGCCAGCTAAAACTCCTCCCTCTTCCCCTGCTCCTGCAAGCCTCCTTCCTGACCCCTTACCTCTCCCTCCACCCTAAGCTCATAATTCCAGCAATCTCATTGAAGTTTACCAACTAGTTTTGACTACTACTTTAGGTACCAGCTCAGCCTTGCTTCACTCTGGCATTATGTACTTTTTGAGTTTGCCTAATTTCAACAGTTGTTTTTATGCTAATTTATTAATCTTCAAATTAATCAGTTTACTCAATTATCAGGGACAAAAGAAGGTGCTTGCCCATCGAGGATGTCCCCCACAATTTTGTGGAACATTAAAGTACAGTAGAGGTTAACCATTTATCTAACCCTTTTTTTAAATGTGTTGAAATTTGTACTGTCAACTAGTTCTTGAGGTAATTTATTCCATAGTTTAGTTACTCTTATGGAAAAGAAGTTTAGCCTTTTGTTTGTTTTGGCTTTACTGACTGCTAATTGCTTGGAATGTAACCTTGGTACTATCTTTCTGTCTGAAAAAGAAATGCCACATTTCTGCATTAAATCAGGGGATATAAGTAGTTTAAAAAGAAACAGAAGGTCTCCTCTACTGCGCCATAGTTCTAAGGAATATAATCCTGTTTTATGGAGTCTTTCTCAGTAACTTAGTTGGGCCATTTGTGGTACCATTTTGGTGGCCCTTCTTTGTATTTGTTCAATCCTATTGATGTCCTTCCTAAGATAGGGGCTCCAAAAGGTTGATCGATAATCAGAATATGGTCTAATGTATGTTCTGTAAAAGGGAATAATGCATTCTTCTGATTTGGAAACAAACAACTGATCTATCCATCTAAGAAGTGCCTTTGAATTATTGGCTATTTTATTACAGTGATCAGTTGAAGAAAGTTTATTGTTAACTAGCATTCCTAGGTCTTTTTTGCTGCTAGCTGCTTTTAATATGATATTATTTAGTTTATACTTTTGTTTGGGGTTATTTTTCCCAAAATGTAGTACAGTGCATTTCTCGGTGTTAAAATCCATCCCGTTTATGCATGCCCAGGCTTCTAGGACTGATAAATCTTGTGTTAATTGATTCATGCTGCTACTGGAATCTACCCTCCCACCCAGTTTGGTATCATCTGCAAATTTTGCTAAGTTATTATTTAAGGAGATTTGAATATCAGATATGAATATGTTAAACAGTGTGGGCCCCAGTACTGAGCCCTGCAGCACCCCACTGGTCACCCCTCCCCTGTCTGATAGAACTCCATTGATCCTGACCAGCTGTGATCTCGTATGCAATGTTTTGCCATTTTTGCCTGTGTTGCACTCAACTGATAATGATCTTTGTGTCATCTTCATCATCCTCCTTGTAACCACATCACCTGACTGGCTGTATTTTGTTTGTAATTGTTCTTCTCCCCTTTCCCTTCCCCCAGGTCGCACCTGGAAATAAATGCTGACTCGGTGTGCCTCTGGTTACCAATTTTTAAATAAATAATAAACAAATAAATTTGTTGAGAAGAGCTGGCACTAAATGAGCTGTAGCATGAGTGAAGTGTAATAATCTAGCAGGCTAGATACAGAGAATTCAGAATACAGGAATTAAGTCAGGCAGAGCACACGACAGAAAGATCCAAGTATGGACTCACACTCACAAAGTATATAGGTGTTGATAATGAATTGCTGAATGTAAAGTTTATTGCTTAATTAGAAAACACAGCAGCACAATTTTCAACACTTAGAGGAAGATGTCCAGAATGTCCCTACACTTCGCTCAACTAGAGATTCATTAGGGACAATAAACTTTGCATTCAGCAGTTTATTATAAGCATTCATGTAATTTGTGGGTGTGAGTCCATGCCTGGATCTTTGTGATGTAGCTGGGATGGCTGCTGCAGGGCGTAGACCTCCCAGTACTACAATGGTGCAAGTCACGAATGCTGGAGAGCACGGGACAGCAAGTAAGCTTTGAGATGTAGAAAATAATAACTTGATAATATAAATCAGTTCATGTGTTTTTTTTTTCTGAAACATGCTATGATTAACAAACAGTTCATTCCCCATTTCTTGTTAGTCTGGATCCAGGATTTCTAATAAGGAAATGAGACTCACCAGTGGCAGTTTTATGGAATAAGAGAAGAAAATCTACCTAAATCTAGTCTGTCAATGAAAAATGCAAGTGCCTGAGTCTTTTAGAATAACCAGATGTTTGAAAGCAGACAGAGACTATTTCCTCTGAGCAATCTGGTGGTCGGGTACGCAAGTTTTGGGAATGAAAAAATCCACAGTGCACAGAGCATGGCCCATAAGTGCAATGTTTTGTTCAGCATACGAGAGAAAAGATCTGTAAGCATACAAACAGGAACTTTCTCCTGTCCTTCAGTTTTTTAACCCTGCAAGACCAACTCTTTGGGTACTCATAGAATAAAATGGTTTCAAAGGTTCCAAAAAACATTTTCTGGTTATATTAGATGTTTAATTTCAGTTTCAGTTCAGTTTATTAGAAAACATAAGCAAATATAACATAAGATTAATTGAAAACATTTTAAAATATTATAAACCCTCACATTTCTTTGTGTGACATGGTTGGGTGAGACCCTGTTCCACTTGTTATGCAGAGACAGTTAAAAGCAAGGGTCTATTCTATCTCCTCTCCTATTCTGTCTCTTGTCTATCTCTTGCTTGTCTGACTGCACAATCAAACTTTCCTTGTGGCACCTAAGAACTGGCCACTCCGACAGCCCCACAATTACCCCCATTTTCTCCCTTCCTTCACTTACTGTTTTTATTCTTTGTTTCTTCCCTTGCTTCTCTGTGGTTAAAAAAATATATACATGTGAAACTTTATGTGAAACTTTGCAAATGCATGCAGTTATATTGTTGAAATGATTACAGGCAGCTATTTAGATTTATCTGGAACACAGATGGTTAACCTTGAGGTGCAGTTTGACCTCCACAAGCTTGTTTGCAGAATTACCAGCAGGAAATCAGCCCTGGGACAGGATGTCTTAATTGTTTGCACCTGTTAAGAAGAGTAATGTACTTATCAGGCTGATCACAGGAAAGAACCTGACAAAGCCATAATACATTTTTGGAATACAGGTGATGTAATTTACAAGACAGGATGCAGAATTTAATTGCCAGGGAAAAACATCTTATAAAAAGAAAGCAACATTTTGTTTAGAAATAAGAAAGAGCTGGTGATTTTAAAGAGACTCTCGGTTGAAGGACTTCTGTTTGTTTGAACTGCCTATATCAAGAGCTATCCTGTAAAATTTAATTTTTCATTTTATTGTTATTGATAATAATAAAATGCTACTTGAATTTTATAACTTCTCCTGGTTTGCCTACACTTCTTGACCATAGCCTTAATGACTATTGGTGGTAGGAGTGGGATTTATGCCAGGCATACTCTAAGCTAGAAGTTTTATTCATGGGTACTAAACCTGGTACCAAGCAAGCACAGAAGAAAGGTATGGATCCTGTAACAACAAGCCCTGGAGTGATTACCAGAATAATGGCAGCCAAATTAGAAGCAGAAACAAAAGTCCAAACTGAGACTATACAGCCGATACCAATGATGGAAGAAGAAGAAGAACAGGCAGAGACAGAACCTGAAAGCATGTCTGCCTTCTTCAAGTGGTGGGCTATACAACAAAGAAAGACAGAGAGAAAAGGGGTGCAGCAGCAAGGGGAGAAGAGAAGAGAAGAGAAGAGAGGAGAAGAGAAGAGAAGAGAAGAGAAGAGAAGAGAAGAGAAGAGAAGAGAAGAGAAGAGAAGAGAAGAGAAGAGAAGAGAAGAGATACAGCAACAGGAGTAGTGATGGCTTAATGCCTTGCAAGCTATCAAAGCTGGAGGATCTGGTATATGTCCAGCAGATCAACAAAACACAAGCAGCTTAAAAGATATTAAACCTACAAAGCTTTGCCGCTTGGGTTATATTGAAGCACACCTGACAGCTTTTGAAATGGTCACTGGAGCCCGCCAATGACCAAAACAGCAATGGGCAATCAGGCTGTTACCATATCTGACAGGCAAAGCCAACTTGCCTATAGAAATATGGACACTGTGTAGTCAGAAAACTACAACACTGTGAAAAGAGAAATTCGTAGAAGATTTGACATCTCAGGAGAGACCTACAGGCAGAGTCCAGTCCCTGAAGTACAACTAGTCAACAATGTTCAAGAAGCCTTCACCCGACTAAGAGAACTCTTATTTATTTATTTATTTAAAAGTTTTACAAGGAAAGACATACTGAGCAGACTACCACTTGATTCCAGATGCGTCCTGGGGGTAGAGGGAACAGGATAGTACATACAAGTAAACATACAGAAGTTTTAGAACAGTAAAATTTACATAGGTTACATACAACAAGAAAGCAAAACAGTCCTACAGATCATCAACATTTTGCAATATAGCAATTCATCAACATCCTTACCACAGATGTACAGCTTTGGGTAAAAGAACACCAATATGAAAGTAGGGAAAAGGCTGCTTCTTTGGCCAAGGACTATAAGATGGCCAGACAGGCACCATAGCAGTGAAGTAACAGCCAAGGAATGGTAAGATTTGACTGCAGGTCAGATAAGAACTCTGATGGGGTAACAAATGTGCACCCAAAGACTTTATTTGCTATAACTATAATAAGTCAGGCCATATTGCAAAGAAATGCTGTAAAAATAAGGAGTAACACTGGAGCAAATTTGGCCTTAACAAATTGAGGCAAGTATCTAACCGATGTCAAGGTTCCTAGATTTTAGCAAGGCATTTGATACAGTCTGACACAAAAGATTAATATACAAGTTAGCCAGCCTTGGAGTGGGTCCCAAGGTGGTAGCCTGGATAAAAAATTGGCTGGACAACAGGACACAAAGGGTAATAGTAAACGGGGTCCACAGTGAAGAAAGGAGGGTTACTAGCAGGGTACCGCTGGGTTCAGTACTGCGGCCAGTCCTTTTGAATGTCTTTATAAGTGACATTGCAGAGGAACTGGAAGGAAAAGTATGTCTCTTTGCAGATGACACAAAGATCTGCAATAGGGTTGATACACAAGATGGAGTGAAAAGAATGAGAAAGGACTTGGCAAGGCTGGAGGAATGATCAAATGTATGGCAGCTTAGATTCAATGTAAAGAAGTGTTAAGGTAATGTACCCGGGAAACAAAAACCCAGGGGAAGAGTACACAATGGGGGGTGAGATACTGACAACAACAAAAATGGAAAGGGACCTGGGGGTAATTATATCAGATTACCTAAAGATGGGCAAGCAATGTGAGAAGGCAGTAAGGAGGGCTTAGGGAATACTGGGATGCATAGGGAGAGGCATCACCAGTAGAAAACAGGAAGTTACTATCCTTCTGCACAGACAGTTGGTGAGACCCCATCTGGAGTACTGTGTACAGTTCAGGAGACCCCCATCTCTGCAAAGACATAGACAGAGTGGAGGCTGTCCAGAGGAGGGCAACCAAAATTGTGCAGGATCTGCACCAGAAGATATATAAAGAGACACTAAAGGAGCTTTATATGTATACCCTTGAGGAAAGAAAGGAGAGGGGGGACATGATAGAAACTTTCAAGTACATCAACAGAAGCAACAAAGTCCAAGAGGGTAGTATATTTCAGAAAAAGATATGTGCAAGAACAAGGGGGCACAATTTGAAGACAGAGGGGGGACGTCTCAGAGGTAATGTGAGAAAGTATTTTTTCATGGATAGGGTTGTGGATGCATGGAACAGCCTTCCCAAGGAGGTCGTGGCATCAAGAACAGTGAGGGAATTCAAGAATGCATGGGATAGACATAAGGCAGTTCTAGTGGGGGGTAGGAGGAAGTAGGCTGTTGGTTAACTAGGATCTGCAGCTTATCCAATAGGAAGGGAAATGGGCAGACTGGGTGGGCCAAGCGGTTCTTATCTGCCATCAAATTCTATGTTTCTATGTAAGGTAGGGGATAAGACTGTGAAGAGACTTATACATCCAGGAAGCCAACAGACTGACGTTCTGAGAAAAGACTGTGCAAAAGGACCAGGTACTGGGATCATATGGATCCATGGAGACACTTGATACTAGCTCACCATCCAAGTTATTCTGACCATTAATGGGGTGTTACATCAAACGAAAGTAGGGGTAGTACCTAAGTTAACTCTACCTGTGATTATTGGAAATGACTTTCTGGGATTTGTGAAGTTAATCAAAGAGGGAGTAAATTCTGCTGTGTTAGCATCTGTGATAACAAGAGCACAGGCAAAGAAAATCTCAGATGTTGGGGACTCTTTTCCTTTTGATGCCTTTGATTCAGACTTGAGCCCAGGTCCAAGATCCAGTAGTCCAGGAAAGAAAGAAGATGCATGAAAAAACAGTGGCAACAGAAGACTGATGGACATAAGGGCCAGGATATTCAAAGGGGTTGCGCTTGGTGCAACTGATTTGCACTGGAGCAGCCCCACATTGTGCCCCAGTGGGATATTCAAAAGGCTGTTGGGCACAGAACAATTCCCGATGAGCCGGGGTGCAATGTAATCCTATGTGGCGCTGATGCAGGGGGTGTGCCCATGCATATGCAGCACATCCCGATATTCGGCCCAGGATGTGCAGTGCATATGTCAGTGCAACCCTGCATTGCACCACACAGGGGGGTTCAAAGTTGAGCCCCAGAACAGCAAAAGCAGGACCTGGCCACCCATAGGTGGTCTGCTGTATTGCAAGGTGCAACACAGCAGCCGCCAGCCATGGGAGGCCACGCACCCACCCACCCTGAACACCGTTGCCAAGTACTCATACCCCCCTGGTGGTCCAGTGGCCCCCCACCCACCCTGTAAGCCCAATTGTGGGCATCTGTAGCATAAAAGCAGACCCTGGTGGACTAGCGGTTCCCCCTTGGCCCGATCGCAGGCATCTGATTGAATAAAAGTACCCTGGTAGTCTAGCAGTCCCCCTGCAGCCTGATCGCGGGCATCTGATTAAAGAAAAGTAACCTTGGTGGTATAGTGGTCCCCCCATGCCCGATCGCAGACATCTAATTAAAGAAAAGTAACCCTGTTGATCTAGCAGTCCCCCTGCAGTCCCATAGCGGGCAGTTGTTGCATTCATAGATGTACCTGGTAGTCCAGTGGTACACCCTCCCACAGAGGATCCCCAGCCACCCAGCACCCCCATCTTTGGTGGTCGGCAGCACCCCACCCACATACCACCTGGCCGCCCACCAAATGACAGGTACAGTATGCTCTGTGAGCCAATTGGTTCACAGATTGGACCAATGGTCTTTGCACAACTGACAGGGCCAGATATGTGAATGAAGACGTTTATTCACATATCTGGCCCTGTGTAGTACAGTTTGGTCTGCAAGCCCATTGGTCCAACCTATAGACCAATAGGCTTACAGAGCATACTCCTGTCATTCGGCAGGTGGCTGGCGGTATGCGGGTGGGGTGCTGCCACCCGCCAAAGATGGGAGGTGCCGGGTGGCTGGGGGTTCTCTGTGGGAGAGTGGGGAGGGAGGTACCACTGGACCACCAGGTACATCTATGAATGCAACAACTGCCTGCGATTGGGCTGCAGGGGGACCGCTAGCCCACCAGGGTTACTTTTCTTTAATCAGATGCCCATGATCGGGCATTGGGGGACCGCTAGACCACCAAGGTTACTTTTATTTCTTCAGATGCCAGCGATCGGGGGTATGGGAGTGGGGGGGCTGCAATAGCCCACCAGGGTTCTGACCCCCGATGGCAGCAGCTTGACAGGGGACCAGGCGCACTTCACCGGGACCCAGCGCATCGCATGTAAATGGGGGCATAATGACATGCAAATGGCCCCATTTGTGCCTTGCATATATTATGGCCTCATTTGCATGCCAGTGGCTGAATATCATGGGTGATGCACCTAGCGCAACTGCACTTGTGATGGCGCATCCCCGTGCTCCCTCTCTGTGTCTTGCGCTGGCACAGTGCCACTGCGCCATGCGCAGTATGTGCGCCCTCCATGCCATATTCAATGGTTCTGAGCCATGGCGCATCACCATTGGATATCACCTGGTCCTGGCCCCAGCGCAGCCCAGTTACGCTGCGCCCAGGCTTGCACACTGCCCAGCACAGTCTGAATATCTGGCCCAAGGAGTTGATATATGCAAATGCAAATGCTGAAACTGAACTGCAGGTTCTGATTTTGTTTAATTGCCACAAGCATTAATGGGGTTTTCACTGTTTGAAATGTGGTATGGTAGATAACCTAGAGGGCCACTAGATGTAATAAAAGAAGATAGCCTCACTCAGAAAGAATCTGTTACATCTTACATGTGTGCACTGAGAAAGAAAGTGACAAAATATGTTGAAATTTCCCACAGTAACCAAAAAGAGTCCCAAAAATAGCAGAAGGTGTATTATGACCAGGGGGTAAACGAAAAGGTTTTTGAGTCTGGTGAAAAGGTCTTGTTACTGTTACCTACTACACAAAACAAACTGTCGATGAAGTGGCAAGGGCTTATAAAGTAGTTAGAAATATCAGTACAGTTAACTATAAGACTGAGACACCTGACAGGAAAAGTCCTACTAAGAAATCCAGTAAATCCAGTAAAGGCAAACAGGATGTTGGGCTGCATCGCATGGGGAGTACCTCAAGGTGCAGGGAAGTGATTCTGCCACTGTGCAATGGCCTGGTTAGACCACACCTTGAGTGCTCTTGAGTGCTGTGTGCACTACCCAAAGCAGCATGGATTTACAGCAGGAAGGTCATGTCAGACAGATCTAATTGATTTCTCTGACTGGGTGACCAAAGCAGTAGACCAGGGAGGGACTGTGGATATGGCCTACCTAGACTTTAGCAAGGCATTTGACACAGTCCCGCACAAAAGACTAATAATCAAGTTAGCCAGCCTGGGAGTGGGTTCCAGGTTGGTAGCTTGGGTAGCAAACTGGCTGCACAACAGGACACAGAAGGTAATAGTGAATGGAACACATTCTGAAGAGGGGGGGGTTACTACTGGAGTACCTCAGGGCTCAGTACTGGGTCCAGTCCTCTTTAACATCTTTATAGGTGGCATTGCAGAGGGTCTGGAGGGAAAGGTATGCCTCTTTGTAGATGACACACAGATCTGTAATAGAGTTGATACACAAGGAGGGGTAGAAAGGATGAGAAGGGACTTGTCAAGGTTGGAAGAATGGTCAGACATATGGCAAATTAGATTCAGTGCAAAGAATTGCAAAGTAATGCACCTGGGAAACAAAAACCCAGGAGAAGAGCACACAACAGCAGGGGAGGTACTAACACTAACAAAAATGGAAAGGGACTTGGGGGTAGTCATATCAAATGACTTAAAGGTGGATAAGCAATATGAGAATTCAGTAAGGAGAGCCAGGGGGATACTGGGATGCATAGAAAGGGGCATCACAAGTAGAAAAAGAGAAGTGGTTATCCCTCTGTACAGACAGTTGGTGAGACCCCATCTGGAATACTGTGTGCAGTTTTGGAGACCCCATTTATGCAAGGACATAGACAGGATGGAAGCAGTCAGGAGGAGGGCAACTAAAATAGTGCAGGGTCTGCATCAGAAACCATATGAAGAGAGACTGAGAGAGCTTAATATGTATACTCTTGATGAAAGGATGGACAGGGGGACATGATAGAAACTTTCAAGTACCTCAAGGGAATCAACAAAGTCCATGAAGGTAGCATCTTTCAGAAAAAGAGATGTGTAAGAACAAGGGGGCACCATTTAAAGATAAAGGGGGGATGGCTCAGGGGTAATGTGAGGACACTTTTTTTCACGGAGAGAGTGGTGGATGCATGGAAACCACCTTCCTGGGAAGGTTGCTGGGTCTAAAACAGTGGGGGAATTCAAATATGCATGGGACAGACATAAGGCAATTGTAGTGGGGGTTGCAGGAAGTAGGCTGTTGGTTAACTAGAATCTGCAGCTTATCCAATAGGAAGGGAAATGGGCAGACTGGGTGGGCCAAGTGGTCCTTATCAGCCGTCAAAGTCTTTGTTTCTATGTTTCTATGTTTCAGTACTGGAGACTGCACTTGAGGAGGGACATCCAGCTCCTGGACAGGGTTCAGAGGAGAGCAACCAAAATGATTTGGGGTCTAGGGGAGTTGACGTATGAGGACAGACTAGAGGAGCTCGGCCTGTTCTTGTTAGAGGAGAGGAGAGGAGGGACCGGGGGGACATGATTGAGGTCTTCAAGGGACTCAATAGGGTAAATCAGGAGGGGATCTTTAGGATAAAGGAGAGTGGTATCACCAGAGGGCATGGTTTGAAGGTGGTGAGAGATAGGATGAGGGAAAGGAAGAGGCCGTATTTCACTGAGATGGCAGTGGAACTGTGGAATGCGCTGCCCGGTGAGCTGGTTCTGGATTTTACGGTGGAGGGGTTCAAGAGTGGGTGGGACAGGTACAGAAAGGGGAAGAAGCAGAGATTGGCTTGCCCCGGGGGGGGGCAGGGAGGGAGGTCAGGAGTAACAGAAATGAGATGGGGGGGTGGCTTCGGTACACACCTAGGTTCTAAAGCATGAGCAGACTCGAAAGACCATAAGGCCTAATCTGCTGGTGACTAGTATGTTAGTATGAAATATTGTACCATGCTAACCTCCAGAAGAAATGAGTTGAAAAAACATCAAAGGCTGCTTTGTCAGTATTACCAGAAACAGATAAAGATGACATTGATATAATTTATGACAGACTGGAATAAACTGACACTTCTGATGCCATAAAGGTGAATGCTTCCTTACCCACAGAACAAACTGCAGATATTTGCAACTTGGTAAAGACATTTAGAAGTACTTTTACCACACTGCAGTCCAAGCAAAAGGGGTTGCACACACAATAATGACAGAGAATGCTCGCTCTATCAGACAAAAGACTTACAGATTACCAAAGCTGTTAAGAGCAGATGTGGTAAGAAAATACAGAAAATGAAAGAGTTGGGTATCATTGAAGAATTGTGAAGTGCGTGGTCATTATCACCAATGGTTACTGTAAATAAGAAACAAGGAATCTGCTTTGATTTTAGGAAACTTAATCAAGTTTCTGCATTTGACAGCTACCAATGCCCAGGATAGATGATTTCGTGGACAGACTGGGAGGTGTCAAGTACATTAGTACCCTCAAGCTCACCAAGGGTTACTGGCAAATTCCCCTAGCTAAAGAATCCAGAGACAAAACTGTATTTCCACTCCAGTTGGATTCTGTCAAGTCACCACCATGCCGTTTGGTTTACATGACACACCTGCTTCATTCCAGCCTTACATGGATGTAATTCTAGCCCCTCTCAATGAAACATAAAAACTTAGAAATTGATGGCAGATAAGGGCCACCTGGCCCATCCAGTCTGCTCTTTTTGGTTGTGTTGCTTACGCTGTAGACCCTTCCAGGTCTACAGCACTGTCTCTTCCACCCCTTACCTATCCCTAATGATTCCTTTGTGCTTATCCCAGGCTTTTTTGAAGCCCACCACTGTTTTCACCCCCACTACCTCCACTGGAAGACTGTTCCAGGCATCCACCACACTTTCTGTGAAGAAGTATACTACCGGGCAAAAGTTTTAGAACACCCCAATTTTTCCAGTTTTTATTGAAATTTACGCAGTTTAATGTCTCAATGTACTCTGAAATTAAAGCATAGAACAAATAAACAATTGGAGATAAAAAAGAAATCATAGAATCATTTTGTTTAACAAAATTTAATATAAATTTTTGACTCATCAAAGTAGCCACCTTTTGCAGATATAACTGAACACACTGTTGGCATTCTTCCTACAATGGACATCAAATATTGTTGGAAGTTCTTCCAACACTGTTGCAGAAGTTCCCACAAATGTGTTGCACTTGTAGGTTGCTTTGCTTTCACCCTTCTGTCCAGTTCATCCCAAACCAGCTCGATGGGGTTTAAGTCTGGAGATGGTGCTGGCCATTCCATGATTTGAAGCCTACCGTCTTGTTCTTTTCCTCGAAGGTAGTTCTGACATAGCCTGGAGGTATGTTTTGGGTCATTATCTTGCTGTAGGATGAACCCCTGACCAACTAGGCGTAGACCAGAGGGTATTGCATGGCGCTGCAAAATGCTGTGGTAGCCCTTATGGTTCAGGGTGCCAGTCACTCTGTGCAAGTTGCCGACTCTGGATCCAGCAAAAGAGCCCCAGACCATCAAGCTTCCTCCTCCATGTTTGACAGTTGGTGTCACACACTGAGGAACCATCCTTTTGCCTACTCGACGGCGTACAAAAATCCTGCGTGATGAACCGAAGATTTCAAATTTTGATTCATCGGTCCATAAGACCTTCTTCCAGTCTTCAGTAGTCCACTGGCGGTGCTTCACGGCCCAGGCAAGCCTCTTTTTCTTATTTTGCCATCTTAGCAATGGCTTTCTTACTGCCACTTGACCTGTCAAACCTGCAGCTCGAAGTCTTCTCTTCACGTTGAAACTGAGACTTGCTTACTTCACCAGTGTTAGGCTGTGCTGGAAGCTGTTGTCCTGTGAGCTGCTTATCACGAAGCTTTTGACTCTCAGAAACTTGTCTTCTGATTCTGTTGTGGCTTTGGGTCTGCCAGACCTCTTCCTGTCAGAGTTTCCTCCAGTTTCCAAGTGCCTTTTGATGGTGTAGGAAACTGTACTCACTATTTTAGCTTTCTTTGCAATTTCTAAAGGAAAGACCTACACTTTAAGGGTTATAATGGTCTGTCTGTCTTCCTTTGTTAATTGCCTTTTTCTCGCCATTATGATAGCAATATACAGTACTACTTCCTGCAGTGCAATATTGTCCAAATAATGCTTCAGAGGGTGTAATAACAGTCTGTTCCAACACTGCTTTTATACATACAGGGGGTCTGTAATCAAGTAATCAACAAAAGTTGGGACACCTGTAGGAATTGTTTGCATCAACTTTCAAGGCTTAATTTACTTCCATTGCTGCAGATCAGCTGTAAGTTGTTAACCCATTATTTGTTCCCTGAAAAAGGCCTTTTTTTGTAACTCTGAAATTCACATTATTTTTCAGTTTTTGCTAACCTAAACTTTTTTTTTAACCTCTAGCAGTTTACCGCTTACCTTTGTACCATTTCAGGTTATTCACTGGACTTGAATTGCTTATATTTCAATTAAAACTGGAAAAAATGGGGGTGTTTTAAAACTTTTGCCCGGTAGTGTATTTCCTGACATCAGTCCAGAACCTGCCCACCCCTCCAGTTTCATATCATGGCCCCGTATTCTAGAGCACTCTTTCCTCTAAAAAATACCTCCATCTTGTACCTTATTCACGCCCCTGAGGTATTTAAAGGTCTCAATCATATCCCCCTCTCCCTTCTCTCCTTCTCAGCAGGGTGTACATGTTTAGTTCCTTTAATCTCTCCTTGTAGGATATTTGATGTAGACCTTCTACCATCTTGGTAGCCCTCTTGTTGATGGCCTCCACCCTGTCTATGTCCTTCCTGAGATGTGGCCTCCAAAACTGGACACAGTACTCAAGGTAGGGTCTTACCAAAGACCTACTGTATATAATGGCAACACCATTTCCCTCTTTCTGCTGGTAATACTCCTACCTATACAACTCAGCATCCCACTAACTCTCCCGATTGCTTTGTCACATTATTTGGCCACCTTCAGGCCATCTGATATAATTACCCCCCAGATCCCTTTCCTGCTTGGTCGTTGCTAGTATCTCTCCCCCCATTTTGTACTGCACCCTCTGGTTTCTGTGACCCAAATGCATTATTTGCACTTTTTTGCATTAAACCTCAGCTGTCAAACTTCTGACCACACCTCCAGTTATTTTAAATCTCTTTCCATCCTTTGCACCCTCTCTGGAATGTCCACTCTGTTGTAGATCTTAGTGTCATCTACAAAGAGGCAGACCTTCCCTTCTAGTTCCTCCACTATGTTGCTAATGAAGACTTTAAAGAGGAATGGCCCCAGAATCGACCCCTATGGTACCCACTGACCACTCTTCCCTCCTCAGAGTGAACTCAATTTACCACCACCCTATGCCTTCTATCCCCTAACCAGTTTCTTACCCAGGTTACCAACTTATTGCCCACCCCCCTGCTACCCAACATGTTTACCACCCTTCTATGTTGAATGGTGTCATAGGCCTTGCTGAAGTCCACCACCCCTCCCTGATCCAACACCTTAGTTACCCAGTCAAAAAAAAGATCTATTAGATTTGCTTGGCATGACCTCCCCTCCATAAAGCCATGCTGCCTCAGGTCCTGCAGTCCTTTGGATTCTAGGTGCTCCATGGTTCTTTCCTTTAATAGTGTTTCTATCAATTTCCCTACTACAGATGTCAGGCTGAAAAGCCTGCCATTTTCTGCCTCCTCCTTTTTATCATTTTTGTGCAGTGGGACTACAACCTCTCTTCTCAGTCCTCCGGGACGCCAGTGAAATGTTAAGCAAGTCTGTCAGGGGTGCAACTAGCACCTCCCTGAGTTCCTTTAACACTCTTGGATGCACCCCATCTGGCCCCATGGCTTTATCCACCCTCAGATTAGCCAGCGCATTCCTGACCCTCTCCTCATAGAAGGGACTGGTGTCAACTTGCCTCTCCTTCTAGCTCTCTGTGTTTATTTCTTGTCCCTCCCCTTCCCCCTCAGCTGCTAACACTGAGCAAAAATATTTATTTAAAATGTTTGCCTTTTCTAGGTCCTCCTCAGTACAGCTCCCTCCCTCCTTTTTTAACTGTGCAATCCCTCCCTTGGTTTTTCTTTTCTCACTGATGTACCTGAAAAATGTCTTGTCCATCATCGATACTGTCTGGGCTATTCTTTCCTCAGCTTGTTCTTTTGCACTTCTTATTGCCTTGCCTGTTTCCCTCCATTTCCCCAGATACATTTCTCTGTCCTCCTCTCTCTGGGTCTCTTTATACCTTCTGAATGCCAATGCTTCTGCCTTATCTTTTCTGCCATTTCCCTCAAGAACCATAATGGTCTCCTCCTTCTGCTTTTGCTTACTTGCCTGATGTACAGGTTTGTTGCCTTTACTATGCTTTGTTTTAAACTGACCCATTTACCCTCCAACTCCCTTGACATCTCCCCCCACCAGATCCTCTCAGAGGCGTTCCCCCATCTTTATAAAGTCAGCCCTTCTGAAATCCAGGACCCTCACCCTTGTGCAGCTGGATTCTGCTGTTGTTCCTAAATTTAACCATAGTGTGCAATGGTCACTAGTCCACATATGACTTCCCACTCTGACATCCGCAACACTGTCCCTGTTCATAAGTGCCAGGACCAGTATTGCCCCACCCCGGATGGGTTCACTGACTGCTGCTTGAGGAATGCCCCCTGCATGAGGTCCAAGATGTCAAGGCTTTTAGCTGATACTGCAGAAGGTAGGCTCCACTGTAACTCTGGCTGTTGTGCTGTCTGGTTATTGTGCTGCTTACCTGGATGTCATGGTGCACAGTCCAGATTGGAAAAGCCACCTGGAACACCTGCAAGCAGTTATCCAGTCTATTAAAAATGTAGGTCTGACCATTAATCCTACCAAGTGCGCATTCAGCATGCAGAAAACTAGTTATTTGGGATATATTTTGGGAAATGGAGTAGTGCAGTCAGAGATTTCCAAGATAGAAGCAGTAGCTAACAGTTCTGGACCTAAGACAAGAGGTGCTTGTACAATGCGGGTTCTGCAACAGAATGACCATCACCGAGCCATGGTAATTTTTCTTGTTCTCATGTGTAAATGCAGTCCGTTTCACTACATAAGAGAGCAGTTGTACAATCAGCGAACTGCCTTTTGCATGGTTCACCAAGATGTGAGTCATTATACCCCACCATATAAATAGCAATTTTCGCTCCTACCATTTCAGAAACTGCATGAAGTTCACTAGAAATATCAGGTTGGTAAAATGACTGGAAGATCTATAGAAAAGCCGGAAGGCAGGGTATTACGGTATTAGACCAAATGTGTAAATGCAGCACTAAAATAAATAATGCGCACCATATCAGACCCTGAACAAAATGAACGATGCATGTTACACAGTGTAAAAGCGCCTAAAGAAACATGTCAGATCATTTTTAGTTCCAGTTGATTACTACAGGAGATTTGTTCCCAGGTTTGCCTAGTTAGCTACTCCCCTCACTGAACTAATGAAAAAACATTGCTTGAATGATGTGAAATGGTCTCCAGAGTGTGCTGAAGCTTTTTGGGCCATCAGGGCTGCATTATGTTCAGCCCTGGTTTTAAAAAGTCCAGACTTTGAGAAACAATTTCTGTTACAGATAGATGCATCAGAGGTAGGCCCAGGTGCCATCCTGGGCAAGAATATAGATGGAAAGGAACATCCCATTCTGTATATCAGTAGGAAATTGCATGATGGAGAGAACAAGTACTGCACTATTGAGTAAGAATGTTTTATTGCAATATGTGAAATGGAGTCCCTTAAGTTTTATTTGCTGGGAGCTTACTTTGCACTTATAACAGATCACAGTCGTCTCTGTTGGCTTAATCAGATGAAGGATAAAAATCCCAGAATCACAAGGTGGTACCTAGCACTACAGCCATTTAAATTCAAAGTGATGCACAAATCTGGAAAAGAGAATGTCAGTGCTAATTTTCTGTCAAGATATCATTCAGGAATTGAGAATTCAGAAGGTTGCAAAACGTCTGTGCTTAATGGAAATGGTTGCTGTAAAAGGTGTTATGAAAAAGAGGTACTGCATATACAATGAACTGTAAGTGTTAAAAGGTAATATTAAAAGAGAAATAAAAGAAAGTTTTGGAAATCTGTTTTAAAAAAGAAGAAGAAAACAGGTTCCCTTATAAAGAAGGGGATATGTGACAAAGATGGGCAGGACTCTGTCCCATCTGTTATGCAGACAAAGTTAAAAGCAAAGATCTATTTTGTCCTCTCCTATTCTGTCTCTTGTCTATCTCTTGCCTGTCTTATTGCACAATCAAATTTTCCTTGTGGCACCTAGGAACTGGCCACTCCAATGGTCCCACAATTTCCCCTGTTTTCTCCCTTCCTTCATTTGCTGTTTCTATTCTTTCTTTCTTCCCTTGCTTCTCTGTGGTTAAAACAAATGTATGTGAATCTTTGTGTAAAACTGGGATCCCTTGGTTTGCAAATGTATACAGTTATATTGCTGAAATGATTACAGACATCTACTTGGGTTTATCTGGAACACAGGGGGTTAACCTTGAGGTGCATTTTGTCCTCCAGAAGCTTGTCTGCAGAATTAGCAGCAGGAAATCAGCCCTGGGACAGGATGCCTTAATTGGTTGCACCTGCTAAGAAGAATAATGTACTCATCAGGCTGGTCATAAGAAAGAAACTGATAAAGTCTTGATGCATTTTTTGGAACACAGGTGGTGATATTTACAAGAACAGGATGCAAAATATTTAATTGCCAGAAAAAAAACATCTTATAAAAGGAGAGTACTGTTTTGTTTAGAGATAGAGAGCTGGAGATTTTAAAGAGACTCTCAGATGAAGGGCTTCTGTTTGTTTGAACTCCCTGTATAAAGTGTTATCCTGCACAGTTTTATTTTTTAAATTATTATTATTGCTAAAAATAAAACAGTACTTGTGAATTTTATAACTTCTCCTGGTTTGCCTGTGCTTCCTGACCTGTGCCTTAACAACATTTTGCCACAAGCAACCTTCTTGCTAACATTACAAATCTTACTACCGAATACAATTTTCTTAACCAAATCACAGTTCAACAGATAAATTAGTTGCTTGTTGTTACTAGAATGTTTAACATCATGAAGGGCAGGACTGATCCACTTACTCCTTGAAGCGTGTAATTTCTTACATTCTCATATGAGATATTCTGTAATTCTTAAATATTGCTCCTCACAGATAAATAGTATTCCTGTTTTGTGTGTTTCCCATGTGATGAAGTTTGTACCCTCTGCAACATTCAATTCTAAGTGTAACTGAGCAATTATTTTTAGTGGTCATTTAGCGCACTGCTGCATACCTAATACTCAAAACCATGAGAAATGTTAAACAGTTTTATTCGGTTTATCTCTGTGCATATCCTGTTACTATTTATACAACAATCTGTATGGATTTTGTCAGAACTGCATGTGATTGTTCTGTCATAAGTGCTTTGAGCCCCGACTCAACTGCATTTCCCCTCTGGAACTGCTTATTGTACTTATAATGTTGTTTGCGATTCTGTATTTCATGTGGAACCTTTGTAAATGAGAACTTGTGCTCAAAGGTAATCTCATAAGTTTTCAATAAGCAAATTAAAATAAATAAAACCTTTTACAGAGTTTGAAGATTTCTGTAAGGCTCATCCTAGACATATTAGATGTGAAGACAAGGCAAGGCACAAGAGAGTTAGGCTGCTGCATTTATGTTTGGCTGAAGCTGCTGAACAAGCGCCACCAATTAAGGAGAGGAGCAAAAATTAATACTGAACAAACACAGTGTTAACAAACATGCAGAGTAAATATGCAAGCAATCCCTCCAAAAAGGTAAATACAGATAAATAGGCAGTTTAATGTGTGCACCTCAAGTTCCAAAGGGTCGTACTTCATGTATAGCCCATAGGGCCCTGCACAAAGCAAGATACAGGTCAGATGTCATGCCCGACAGATGTTCTACTTCTCTTAGGGGATACAGGGCCCTGCAAGAAGCATGCTACAGGTCCAGTGCATTGCTCAATGGGTGTGTTGTTTCTCAAAGAGCCCACAAGGCTCTACACAAAGCAAGTTACAGAGGACTTCCAGTTTCATCATGGTAGGGGATGCAGCACTAAACCAAAAGCTCCAGCCTTGATCCTCTCAACAGGCTCCTGAAATTAAGATTTCACAGCTTAAACCATCTGCTACTGTAAGCCAGGAGCACAATGCTTTAATGGGAGCCAGGAAAAGAAAACTCAACCAGCACAAGAGATGGGTTGAAATGGATTACAACAAGCACCTCTCCAGGGACCAGGCCACTCACCCAAAATGGTAGCGGCACCTATAGCCCTCACCGCTCAGCCAATCAATGCTGAAATACTCACCAAACTAAAAGAATTCTAGAATTCTGGGCTTTCTAAAGAAGTAGTGGAAACAGTAAGAGCAAAACAAAAACTAGCACTCAGAAAGTACAAAAAAACACAGAAGGAGGAGAACAGGATAAATTACCATGAGAAACAAAGGAAACAGTGAAGGCAGTGAGGAGAGCAAAGGCACAAATGGAGGAGAATATTGACCAGTCAATAAAAAAGAGGATAAAACCTTCTCCAGATATATTAGTGAGACGGAGAAGACCAATGGGGGAATAACAAGGATAAAAGGTGAAGGAGGGATCTGTGAGGAAAGGGGACCAAGGGAAGGTGAATATATTGAACAGATACTTCTATGTGGAGTGGTGGGTGTGGCCTACCTGGATTTTAGGAAGGCCTTCAACACTGTTCCACATAGAAGACTGGTAAACAAGTTAGCCTGTCTAGGAGTGGGACAGAAAATAGTAAACTGGGTTAGAATTTGGTTGAGCAACAGGAGTCAGAGGGTGGTGGTAAATGGAGTCCAATAAGAGAAGGCAGGGTGACCAACAGGGTGCCTCAGGGGTCAGTACTAGGCCAGTCCTCTTCTATGTCTCTATTAGCAACATTGCTGAAGGGCTTGAAGGGAAAATCTGCCTGTTTATGGATGACACAAAAATCTGCAACAGGAAGGACACAACGGGGGGGTAGAAACAATGAGGAATGATTTGCAGAGGCTAGAAGAATGGGCAAGTGTTTGGCAGCTGGGTTTCAATGCTAAAAAATGCAAAATCATGCACTTGGGTCACAGAAACCTAGGGGCTACATACCAATTGTCAGAGGAGATACTAGGAAACACAAAACAGGAAAGGGACCTGAGGGGTAATCATTTCTGATGACCTGAAGTTAGCCAAGCAGAGTGGAAAAGACTAGTAGAATGCTGAGGTGCACAGGAAGGGTTATCACCAGTAGGAAGAAGGAGGTAATATTATCCCTGTACAGGCCACTGGTAAAATCACACCTCAAATACTGTGTACAGTTCTGGAGGCCCCACCTCTGGAAGGAGAAAGATAGAGTAGAGGCGGTACAGAGGCAGGCAACCAGAACGGTGCAGGGACTGCAGCAAAACCCCTGTGAGGGGAGACTGAGAGAACTGAATATGTACTCACTGGATGAAAGAAGTTAAAGGGGGGATTTGATAGAAACATTCAAGTACATGAAGGGTCTTAATAAGATACAAGAAGGTAGCATTTGCCACAGAAAGACAGACTGGAGGACATGGGGTCATGCTATGAATCTTGGGGGGGAGGCTCAGAGGGGATGTGAGGAAATACTTCTTCACAGAAAGGATGGTGGAGGCCTGGAACAGCCTCCCAGCAGAGGTGGCAGGTGCCAAAAACAGTCACAGGATTCAAGCATGCATGGGACAGATACAGTACAAGGGACCATGGAAGTAACACAAGAGGTGGGGGCGACTGGAAGTCATAAAGGGTCTGCGGTGGCACAGTAGGTAGGAAAAATGGGCAGACTAGATGGGACAAAGGGTCTTTATCTGCCAACAATTTCTACGTTTCTATGTTTAATTCCTCTCCAAAGTCCAAGCCTTTTGTACCGAACTCAAGACAAACACGACTAAAATGGAAACAAAAGTTACAGAGATTGAGGTGCATCAGGGAGAACTGGTTTTTCGCATGTACTGGCTCAGGCGGGTCATTCTACAACTCCTCAAGCAAAACCAGGCCACAGCTGAAACGTGTGATGATCTTGAGAATAGATTGCATCAATGTAACCTCCGAACCTATAGAGTCCCTGAGGATGAAGAGGGGAGAGACATCACATCATTCCTAGATGGCTTCTTGAGGGAATTGCTTCAGCTGAACCCCCATCTCTCGCTTCATATAGAGTGAGCCCATGGAGTCCTCACACCCAAACGAAAATGTCAAAGTGGAAAGCGCAAAAAACCTTTGTAGCACAAATGGAAGTAACAGCTAAGTGACGACCCAAAGACCAAAGAATTGGGAGCGTTCTATAGTAAAAAAACGCTCGAACTTTAATAAGGTCATCACAAAAATACACACCGTGCTAGTGACTGCTGCAAAGTTATAACACCCCTAGCGCCTCGACTCACACGAGTCTTCAGAGGGGGTACTAGAACCAGTCAAAGGTTCGTTTACAAACGTTCAATTAATTAATATTCATGAGCCCATGATTAATCATTTAAAATGACAAACACTATAAAGTATTTCTCGACATTTCTATAAATCCTTAATACATCTATACATCTATTGCTCAACATTTCTACACATTCGAAATATATCTAGCGTCCTCTACTCTGGGAGTGAGTTTTTCCCCAATTCAATATGTTACCACACTCATAATCATTTGCATCCCTTCTTAATTTAGTGATTTTCCTTTGTATAACATCAGCTTCATGATCTCTGATCTTATTATTCAATTGTGAATTAAAGTCATGAAATTCAATACAATCCTTATATTTCAGTACAGTGTCTTTAATAGATTTTAAGTCTTTTTGTAACTCCGCATGTTTAATTAAATCATCTCTAATCAGAAGCTCCAAGAAAATTTTAGAGCAATTAGCCGCAGCTTGTAACCACTCTTCTTTAAAGGCAAAATTGCCAAGACCACAGGAAGGAATTACAGAGACCCTTAAGCCTCTTGGTGCTTGTTCTCGATTAATATACTCTTCAAGGGTGCTAATATTAAAAGCTATCTCTGTATCCTTAATTAACAGAGATTCCAGCTTGATGAAATTTATGGGGTTGGAACATGTTGCCAACTTGCCCTTTGGAGGGGATGGAGCAAACAAACTTCTAAAAAGGGAGTGTATGTGGATCTTTAAGATGAATTCTATGAGGCCATATAGCCTTAATGATAAATGGGACGTTAAACCATTTCTTAAAGTTTAAAAGAATATTTTGAGTCCCTCCACAATATTGAATCTGAGTGTTACTTTTGTAGCCTGGCTCTTTAAAATGATCTTTTTTGTACTGTAATGTTATTGTTTTGTTTTATATTAGGATTATGGTTAAAATGATTATATGACTATTTTCATATATTCATAGATATATTTTGAATGTGTAGAAATGTTGAGCAATAGATGTATAGATGTATTAACGATTTATAGAAATGTCGAGAAATACTTTATAGTGTTTGTCATTTTAAATGATTAATCATGGGCTCATGAATATTAATTAATTGAAAATTTATAAATGAGCCTTTGACTGGTTCTAGTACCCCCTCTGAAGACTCGTGTGAGTCGAGGTGCTAGGGGTGTTATAACTTTGCAGAAGTCACTAGCACGGTGTGTATTTTTGTGATGACCTTATTAAAGTTCGAGCATTTTTTTTACTATAGAACGCTCCCAATTCTTTGGTCTTTGGGTCATCACTTAGCTGTTACTTCCATTTGTGCTACAAAGGTTTTTTTCGCTTTCCACTTTGGCATTTTCGTTTTGATTTGGGCTGGCTGCCCATGGAGAGCTGTATGGTTATCCATAGAATTATCGTTCACGGTGTGTACATTTGGATCTTTAGTCCTCACAACCAGACTGCAGAAACCAACAGACAGACCCCTCTCCATCGTCCTTAAATTTCGCAGCTGTGCAACCAAACAGGACCTCCTCCTCAGAGCCTGGCAGTTTACAGATCTGAAATGTAAGAATGACAGAATGTTTTTCAACAAATACTATTCACTGATGATAGTGACCTGCAGAAGGGCCTATGCGCCAGTCCTCTGTGCGCTTTAAGAACAACAGTTGAAGTTCCAAACCCCATACCCAGCTCTCTTGACCATCATGTTTGCTGATGGGCCTAAAATCTTCTCGACCCCTGAGGATGCCTTAAAGGATCTTGCAGAAAGGGGCATTGAAATGCCAGTCACCCGCAGAACAGCAGACACCTCGGATATTGAAACCCTGTGAACCACCACGTGGGAAAGGCTGCCAGTCCATGTTACATGAAAACAGCAAGGGCTATCTGTGCTGCAGGATGTGAAACAGCTTCTTCAGTCCTTCCAGAGAACAGCATCGGAATCCTGACCTGAAATATGGATTCATGTACGTTAAACAGTGTTGTTTAGCGTGTGACTGGACCATGGGTTATTGTGCCTGCTGGGTAATGCTTTGCTCTTTCTACATACCCCTTATCCTGAGGTAAAGAGTCATGGTTAAGATTTGTGCGTATAATCACCCAGACTGTAGTAGGCCCACAACAGGTCTCGGGGGCTTGGGGAACTGGCGTGGCACTGGGTCAGCCTTGGTGTTCTCGGGTGGCTTCTTCTCACAGTTACAATTTCTCAAGGTAATTAGCAGCAATACAGCATGCAGCTGGGTGATGCGTGTGCCTGGGCAGTCTCACTCTATCTGATGTCCTGAACCCATTACAAATGGTCAGTATATGTGACCTCTTGTGGTCAGAACTGCTCCTGCACAGGCAGTGCAGTCTGGGGCTGATCCCTATCTCCCATACACCCAGCATTGCCTAACACATCCAACAGCTTTAACTGGTATTAGGGAGGAAGCAGGCTGGCAACAGGCTCACGTGGTCTGACTGAGCCAGAGGTGACACTGGCACAACATAGTTTCTCCAGACTTCAAGAGATGGTAGCTAGCCCAATTATCTCAGCCCAATCTGGGAGTGTGTCACAACTTGTTAGAAGCCAGCTTCATTTATGCACTTGTGAAGGGGAGGAGGACTACAGCAATTTATGCAGCAGAGTCTGCATTCAACCTCCTCAAACTAGCTAAGAGATCCAACTTCTCCCATAGCTGCAACTGCACTCCCCCTTGAAGGGGCCTTCCTACTCACTACACGAGCTCCCAGCCATTGGAGGGGGCCAAGTGACACCCTCCATGGAGGGGGGGTACCCAGATGCCCCTGTCTACCCATCTATCCTTGGAAATAGCAGTCCTGGTTGAATAAGGGCATGCCCAAGAAGCCCAATCACAGCCACTTATTCAAGGCTGCCACCATTAAAGCAAGAGCCAATCACAGCCACTTATTCAAGGCTGCCACCATTAAAGCAAAGCCAACTAAGGCCACTTAGACATGGGGTGTTTGTGAGGTGGGGGCATGGGTGAGGGGTTGTGGGTGCAGAGGTACCACCCAATGAGCTTTAAGTGCCTTTCCTCCATGAAATGGAGCTATCTGACTAAACAGCCACCTAGACCCAGCTCGGATGGCTTACACCTCAGTAGGAGAGGGAGTACACTTCTAGGAAAAAGAATTGCCTCCTTTATTGCTAGTTCTTTAAACTGAATAAAAAGGGAAAACATGGACCTACATCCAAGTCTCTGACATCCAACTCTCATACACAGGGATAAATGTAATATACTGTCTCTTAATGCAAGATCCCTTAAAACCCTTAAAATCACAGAGTTAGAAGCTAAATGCCATCTGTTAAAACTAGACATTATATCAGTTACAGAAACCTGTCGAAACTCTGACTCTGAATGGTTAAAAAATATTCCCGGGTTCAAACTTTATCAAAAAGACAGGGACGATCAGAAGAGAGAGTTTATGGATTAATATCCAACTGAAAGGACAACCCCAGTTAACACTTGGCACTTGTTATCGGCCACCAAATGTAAATTCTTAGTATACTGACACCTTACTAGCGGAAGTCAGAAGTATCGCTTATAAAGGTAACATCATACTTATGGGCGACTTTAATTTACCTACTGTAAACTGGGAAACTCTATCAGGTGAATCTGTAATGGACAAAAACGTCCTGTCCACGATGATTGACTTAGGACTGGACCAACTAATCAGTAAACACACCAGAGGCAGCAACATATTAGACCTCTAATTTGCACCCCCAGACAATAATATATCTGACCTCTCTGTGTCTGAACCACTGGGTACCAGTGACCACAAATCTATACGTTTTCACTTAGCATATAATCAACGCAGCACTTCAAACAATATATTACTGAAGAATTATGATAAAGCTGATTTTACAGCTCTAAAAAAGATTTAGCCAATATTCTCCTCACACTCGAGGAATCCTGGAATTTTTTGAAAAACATTATCTTAAATCTGGAAGCTAAATATGTTCCTACAAAGAATAAATGTAACGGGAAAGGATAAATACCACCCTGGCTGAATAATCATATAAAAAAGTTAATTCATCATAAAAAAATTATCTTCCAAAACTTAAAAAAATGCCCCCAAAGTAAAAAAAACTAATATCTGTTGCGCTTTCAGACATCTGTGAAACAACTGAAAATAGCAATTAGACAGGCAAAGCGTAACTTGGAATTCAAAATTGCTCACACCAAAAATGGACATAAATCCCTATTTGCCTATCTAAATAATAAACAGGGAAGTACTACGCAAATTGGACCATTAAAAAGGGATAACAAATTAATTGCTACTGATAAGGATATAGCTAACACGTTTAATCAATACTTCTGTTCAGTATTCTCAAATAAGGACCCCATATCGAACTCCATAATATCAGGCATTAAACCAAACTCATTTTTGGTAACTACTCAACACACAGAGCAGGTTCTAAGATCCCTGAATAAAAATAGTAGCCCAGGACCTGATGGTATTAGTTCATGGTTCCTAATTGAAAATTCTGAAATCATAAAATTTCCACTAATTATTATATTTAACAAATCCCTGGATGAATCTACTGTCCCCTCTGACTGGTTAAAGTGTATGCAACACCTATTTTTAAGACAGGAAGCAGAGCAGACCCAGCAAACTACCGTCCTATTAGTTTAACTTCAGTACCATGTAAACTTTTAGAAAAAATAATTAAAAACATACTAGAAACAGAGCTTCATACACTTACTTATAATGATTGTACACAACACAAATTTAAGCAGGGGCACTCCTGTACATCTAACCTCCTAGCCTTTTATAACAACATAAATCACGGGCTAGACTCTAATACTCCTATGGATGTAATCCTTTTGGATTACAGTGAAGCTTTTGACCGCGTCCTACATGACAAACTAATCCTCAAACTGTTACATCTGGGACTCCCCATCAGCCTTGTATCATGGGTCAAGAGTTGACTGACTGACAGGACCCAGCATGTCAGAATTAATGGTGAACTATCAGACACTGGAAAAGTGTGAAGAGGAGTCCCTCAGGGTGCTTGGACCTCCCCTGTTAAATCTATATATCTCTGACATGCAGATAAATTCCAATAACACCCTTTCTAAATTTGCAGATGACTCAAAACGAGGTGGTAGGGTGGATTCCGAAAATTGTATCAATCAACTGGTACATTACCTCGACTGAATAGACACATGGGGTACCATAAATTATATGGATTTCAACGTAGACAAATGTACAGTACTCCACTTCGGCAGAAACTATGCAAGGTATCCCTACAAACTTAAAGGTATTACACTAAAAGTTTCCAACAGTGAAAAAGATATTGGGATTTTAATTAATAACAAACTTCTACTGATCACTGTGACAAAATAGTAAAACTCTCAAATGCCTTACTGAGAAGGATAGACTGAATATTTATATCAAAAACAGAGGAATGTATAATCCCCCTTTATAGAACCTACATCCGGCAATACTCCAATTATGGGTCACCCTTTTGGAATCCATACTTAAAAAAAGATATAGCTAGAGTAGAGCAGATACAGAGAAGAGCTACTAGAATGGTCCCCCATTTATCACAGTTCGATTACCAGAATAGACTTCAGAAACTTAATTTGCATTCTTTACAACTAAGGCGCACTAGGGCTGACCTTTTATTTTTGTACAAGTTGTTAAAAACTCCGTCTGTAATGCAGCAATGTGGCATACATTACACTAAAAGGAAACTAGTCCCAAGACTGCACTCAAAACGACTTGAAGTTCAGCAGGCTAAAGCAAATCATAGACTCAATTATTTTTCGTTAAGGGTGCCAAAGCTATGAAATAAACTACTACAGAATCTAGTAGACAACAAAACCTTTGACTCATTTAAAAAGGGATTAGACGCATGGCTAACCCATTACTAATACAATGTTCCACAAACTTGTGGGGGACATTCTCGATAGGCAACTGTCTACTTATGCCCCACAAATACTAAGTAACCAGGTAACTGAGACATTGAGACCTGCCTGGGGCTTGGAAAGACATGGGGTTGCGTATCTTCTTCCACCCCTTGAACTACTCGACAACAGAAGTTTAACCATATTGTACCATGAATTTCTCTGATTGATATAACCTTGGGGGCCTCCGTAGCCATTTCAGGTGGCTCATTCTCCGGTGATCCATAGGAGCTGCTTTTCTGCCCCTACCTTCGGCGGGGCTTGGTGTCCTAGGCGGGCTGGGGGAGATCATGGGAGCCTGTGTTCCTTTCTCCCGTAGACCTCCCAAGCTAAATTCTGCTGCCTCATCCACCTTGACCTGCCCCCCACCTGAATTTCACCCTGGCTTCTACAATAGATAGAGGGGCAGAGGTGACTGTGAGAACCTGTCCAACTATTCACTCCAAACACCTGACATTGATACTGAAGCAGGAGGTATGCTACACTTATCTTTCTTCCTGACACTCACTAGTGGCAACTTGTTTGCTATGAGGACCCACAGTTCACTGTGATTTTATCCCACAAGGAGTGATGATCAGCTCCTGACCAGCAGAGTATCTCCACTCTCCATACACAGGACGTCCCTCCAGTTGTGTTCACTATGAATCTCAGCTGTTCCTTTCAACTCTGTTACCCCATCTTTAACCTGTCCAACCCCCGGGAAAGACTCAACCCATCCAGAGTACAGCCCAAGACCCACCATACACAATGATTAATAACTCAAAAGTAGTCTCTTAACATTAATGGGGTACATAGTCCCATTAAGAGATGCTGCTTTTTAAAACAACTCAAAAGAGAAAAGCCAAACATTGTGTTCCTATAGGAGCCACACCTCCCTAAAGAAGAACTTGCCAAATGTACATCCCTAGGCTTCCAAACAGTAATAGCCTCCTCCCACCAATCAAGCAGACAGAGGAGTGGCGATCTTATTACCTAGAGGAGTCCCCTTCATTCACCAAGACCAGATAGTGGATACAGAGGGGCATTTTATTATAGCAGCTGGACAGCTATATAGTTCCCCTGTCATCTTAGCTAGCCTTTATCTGCCTCCAGGGTCCAACAGAGTAGTTACCCAATCCTTCTTCAATAAATTGCTGCCAGTTCTACAGGCCAACTAATTATGAGAGAAGATCTTAATGCACACTCTCTCCATCATTAGATACCTTAGGTTCAGCAGTGCAGCGAATAACACCCCTACAGAAATATCTACGACATATCTTAGAAACATAGAAACATAGAATCTGATGGCAGATAAGGACTGCTTGGCCCACCTAGTCTGCCCATTTCCCTACCTAATGGATAAACTGCAGATCCTAGTTAACCAACAGCCTACTTCCTCCTACCCCCTCTAGAATTGCCTAATGTCTGTCCCATGCATTCTTGAATTCCCCCACTGTTTTTGACTCTCCGACCTCCTCAGAAAGGCTGTTCCATGCATCTACAACCCTATCTGTGAAGAAATACTTCCTCACATTACCTCTGTGCCATCCCCCTCTCATTTCAAATTGTGCCCCCTTGTTCTTGCACATCTCTTTTTCTGAAAGATGCTACCCTCTTGAACTTTGTTGATTCCCTTGAGGTATTTGAAAGTTTCTATCATGCCCCGCCCCCTTTCCTCGAGGCTATACATCTTAAGCTCCTTTGGTCTTTCTTCATATGTCTTCTGGTGCAGACTCTGCACCATTTTGGTTGCCATCCTCTGGACAGCCTCCACCCTCTCTATGTCTTGGTGGAGATGGGGTCTCCAGAACTTTACACAGTACTCCAGTTGTGGTTTTACCAACTGTCCGTACAGAGGGCCAACAACTTCTTGTTTTCTACTGGTGATGCCTCTCCCTATGCATCTCAGTATCCCCCAGCCCTCCTTACTGCCTTCTCACATTGCTGGCCCACCTTGAGGTCATCTGATATGACTACCCCCAAGTCCCTTTCCATTTTTGTAGTTGTCAGTATCTCACCCCCCATTGTGTACTCTTCCCCCTGAGTTTTTGTTTCCCAGGTGCATTACTTTGCACTTCTTTGCACTGAATCTAATCTGCCATATATTTGACCATTCCTCCAACCTTGTCAAGTCCCTTCTCATCGTTTCCATCCCACCTTGCATATCAACCCTGTTGCAGATCTTTGTGTCATCTGCAAAGAGACATACTTTTCCTTCCAGTTCCTCTGCAATGTCACTTATAAAGACATTAAAAAGGACCAGCCCCAGTACTGAACCCTGTGAATCCCCACTAGTAACCCCTGTTTCTTCACTGTGGACTCCATTTACTATTACCCTCTGTGTCCTGTTGTCCAGCCAGTGTTTTACTCAGGCTACCACCCTCAGACAGACTCCCAGGCTGGCTAATTTGTTTATTAATATTTTGTGCGGGACTGTGTCAAGTGCCTTGCTGAAGTCTAGGTAGGCCATGTCCACAGCCCCTCCCTGGTCTACTACTTTGGTCACCCAGTCAAAAAATCAATTACATTTATCTGACATGACCTTCCCGCTGTGAGTCCATGCTGCCTTGGGTCCTGTGCCCCACTGGCCTCTAGGTACTCAACAATTCTTTCCTTCAGAAGTGATTCAATCATTTTTCCTACCACTGAGGTCAAACTGACTGGTTTGTAGTTTCCTGCTTCTGTCTTGCTCCCACTTTTGTGAAGGGGAATCACATCTGCCCTCCTCCCATCCTCAGGCACTACACCATCCTCCCATGGTTTATTAAAAAGGGTAGTCAGTGGTGTTACTAGTTCTTCCCTTCATTCTTTTAGAATTCTAGAGTGAATCCCATCAGTCCCCATTGCTTTATCCACCTTCAGTTTAAAGAGTTCTTTCAGAACCCTTTCTTCTGTGAAAGAATTAATATCAACCCCCCATCCAGAGTGCTTCTATTGACTCAATTATATAGCTCCCCCTGCTCTTCTATTGTTAATACTGAGCAGAAGTATTCGTTCAGTATCCCTGCTTTTTCACTGTCTGCCCAGCCACCTTCCTCTTTATTCAGCCTCAGTATCCCTGCCTTCGTCTTTCTTTGTTCCCTAATGTACCTATAAAAGGTTTTATCCCCCTTCTTAACCAAGTTGGCTATCTTTTCCTTGGTTTGGGCCTTTGTTATTCTGACTGCCTTCCCCGCTTCCTTCTGCTTTAGCTGGTACAGTTCTCTGTCCTGCTCCTTCTGTGTTTCCTTATACTTCCTGAATGCTATCTTTTTCTCCCTAACCTTCCCCACCACTTCTTTTGAGAACCATAGTGTTTTTTTCCTTTTGTTTTGATTTGTTTATTTGCTTCACACAAAGGCATATTGCCTCTGTGATGGCAGTTTTGATGTTTCCCCATTGTTGCTCCACCCCACCTTCTTGCCTGTTTGCTAGTGCTTTTCTGAGGCACTCTCCCATTTTGACAAAATCTGCCCTCCTGAAGTCCAGTACCTTCACTTTTGTATGGCTTGACTCTACAGCTAAGTTTATCATGAACCACACTGTTTGGTGGTTGCTTGTTCCCAGATGGCTACCCACTTCAAGATCAGAGATCTTCTCTCTGTCCCCATTTGAGAGTACCAGGTCCAAGATTGCTCCTTCCCAAGTGGGTTCCAAAACTAGCTGTCTGAGGTATGCCTCCTGTAGGACATCGAAAATGGCCCTGCTCTTGGATGTGGCTGCAGTAAAGGTGCTCCAGTTAACATCTGGCATATTCAGGTCCCCCATCAGCAATATCTCCCCTTTCTTTGCCATCCTAAGGATGCCTTCTATCATTTCCATGTCCATTTCCTCCCCCTGAGATGGGGGTCTGTATACAACCCCTGTGCAGATTATGGTGCATTTCCAGTCTCCAGGGTGACCCACAGTGCCTCCTCTCCTCCCTGTTTAACCTTTAGTTCTGTAGCTTTGATCCCTTCCCTTACATAGAAAGCTACTCCTCCTCCTCCTCTTCTTCCCTTCCTGTCCCTCCTGTAGATTGCATACCCTAGTATGTTGACATCCCAGTCATGGTTCTCTGTGTACCATGTTTCTGTGCCTGCCACCTTAGCTCACCTGGGATAGTAGATCTCTGGAGGCAATTCTTTCCTACCATGCAGGAAATCATGCATTATGCCCCTCATATGGGAACATCTTCCAATTTAGATTCTACCAGGTCTTTTGAGAGAGTGGCCATGTGAGGGGGTCCTGGCGCAAGCTGTAGGATCCTTTTCATATACCGCCTAATCACGGAGGGATGGCAGACTCCAACAGGTGCAGAAGCAAGGGTTCCTTGACAGTGGTTCTACCTGGGTGAATCCCCCTTGGAGTGCACAGGCCAGGCTCCTCTCTCTGCTGAGGTGGTTTCTCTCCTTGCTCTGCTCAGACCCAGCCAGCGGCTGCTTTCTCAGCATAAGGAGTAGTTAGAACACTTACCCAGAGTTCCTGGCTGCTGTATGTAAATCCGCATTTGTACTGCTGGTCAGCTAATAGAAAGCTCTCAGCCAGAAGCAACAGCTCAGACACAAAGGGTTAGTAGCAAAAACAAATTAACATTTAAAAATCGTCTTGACAAATTTGTCATTAATAAAAACAATTTTGGATATTGCAATTAAATGTGGTGCTATTATGGGCCTCACAGCCCCCTCACACCTGACCACCTTAGTATGAGCCCTAGGAGGCATACAACAAGTGTTGTCCAGCCCTAGCCATACTGTCTGCTGAGCGTCACTGATCTTCTCAATTGTTGACATTTCTTTCTGCAGCATGGGCACTTTCAAATTATCCTAGCCAGGTATATCCTGCAACTTTCTTCTAAACGCACCTAGAAAAAAATCTCTTTTTCTCCCCCCCCCACAGCTTTCTTGCATTTCATCCACTAATACACCCCTAAAGATAGATCCTACACCTTTCTTCCATCCACAAAAATCATCCTGTGCTTGAACCCAGCACAGACCTACCACAACTGTGGTCTCATCACTAAGCTAAATAAAACAACCGGACATGGACATTGTGCATTGTAATCAATGCGAATCACTCTTTTACGGGGCCTGGATGAACAACATATGCCACTGCCCGACATGCTGGGCTATAAAAGACCTCCAAGCCCACCTCCTGGAAGCATGGACAACACTTTTCCAGCTAAATCATACATTGCAGCAAAGCATGGATAACACATTTCCAGCTAAATCATACATTACAGCAGGTCACAAGGGCTTGGAATCCACCCCAGCACCACCAGCCCCCGAAACTGTCCCCCTATCAAAAAGAACAAGCCATCCAGAGGGTTGGCAGGTTGTGTAAAGGGGCAGAGCCAACCACAACAAGGCTCCCCAAATAGGCAGCAATCACGGGAAGGACATGCAGCTGCAAATCAGGTTTGCCCTGCTAGCAAGGACACGCAGGGAATCAGGCAATTGCTTGCACCAGCAAAGTAGTATGCAGCAGCACCAGCCTAGCACCAACCTAAAAGGCACTACAAAACAAAACTACAGGTTCCCACGAGCAGCTAAATCAGGAGAAGAATCAAACACCAATGTGGGTCAAAGTGTCCCTTTGCCACAGCACCAATCACATCAACAGGGCAAGCAGGCCAAGACAAACGCCCCTACCAATGGAAAAAAGAACCTGATTCATTGTGGAAGACTCCATGATTCAAGGAGTCGAATCCCACTGGCAGGATACCAACCAAGTGGGAACAACTGTCAAGTGTCTCCCTGGGGCCACAGCAAAAAGAGATACAGGCCGCATTGAGAACCTTGTACGTAGGTTGGGTAACGTCAAAGGCATCGTCGTTCACCTAGGAACAAATTATATCGCTGACTATTCTGTTGAACAAGTAAAAGCACATATTTCTAATCTAGGGGATAGACTGACCTCTCTTTCATCCCTCCTAGCCTTCTCTGAGGTACTCCCAGTATGGGACAAGGGAAAAGGCCAAGGGAAAATTATGGAAACTGAAATCGAGGAACTAAACTCATTGTTCCACAATTTGTGCTCAGACAAGAGCCACACCTTCATCGGTGACTGGAATGATTTTTGGGAAAGAGCTTACTTTAAATTCAATGGCTTTCACCTCAACAAGGAGGGGCTGAAGGCACTAGGGCAACCTCTCTATGCATTCACCAGTCATTTAAACTAGAAGGAGGAGAGGTGGTGACCAAATAAATCCATGGAAACAGAACCCCAATCACCCCTCCCCAGATCCTGGCAAGAGCTCCTCCCATCAAGCACATAAGCAAAAACAGAAAGAGCACAATAGGGTAGAACGGAAAACACGGTACGCTAAAACAAAAATTGAAAAGGATGCCAGTTACTGGAAAGCAATGGTGACTAATGCCAACAGTGTGGCTAACAAAATCCCGGCACTTATGACTACAGTGGCAGAGGCTGGACTGGACTGGGTGGCAGTAACCAAAACATGGTTTAATGACAACCATACATGGGATATTGCCATCTCAGGCTACAACCTGTTCAGGAAGGACAGGAAGGGATGGAGAGGAGGGGGGTAGCCTTCTATATAAGAGAGGACATAAAAGCCATGGAAGTCCAAAGAACCCAAGACAAATTAGAGGTCCTCTGGGTCCCACTCGAACCAGGAAATAAATCAGTCCTCAGACTAGGGATGATATATATAGGCCCCCCTCACAGGGGGCAGAAGCAGACAAAGAACTACTGGAAAGCATACTGAATATGACTGATAAGGGAGAGTTCGTGTTAATGGGTGATTTCAATCTCCCAGACATAGACTGGAGTTCTTGCACAGCATCCACAGCTAGAAGCAGAAACTTCCTAGAGGCAATGAGAGGGGCTAGTCTAAACCAGCTTGTAACAGTCCCTACTAGAGAATACAGAGTCCTGGACCTGGTACTCACTAACCGTAGCAAGCTAAAGGAGGTGGAAGTGGGGTGCCAATTGGGATCGAGCGACCACAAATCTGTCTGGCTTAAGATCAGCAAGATAGAGGAATCAAGCCACTCTAAGACAAGAGTCCTTGATTTCAAAAAAACAGACTTTTGCCCAAATGAGAAGTTGCTTCAGAGCTAACTTCAAGAAAAATGCAAAAGGAGGGGTGGAAGAATGTTGGGCATGCATAAGGAAGGCACTGGAAGAAGTAACTGAGAAATGCTTCAGGCTGGTCAGTAAGACAAGAAAAAGAAGGAATCCACTACAGTTCACAAAAGTGGTAGCAATGACAGCAAGAAGTACAAGAGCTCTAACAGTAACAAGGATGGGGAGGTATACAGGAGTAGCTTGAGGGAGGCAAATAGAGTGATCAGAGCAGCAAAGGTACAAACAGAGGAAGACTTGGCATGGGGGCTAAAAAGGCAAAAATACCTTCTTTATGTATATAAGTGATAAAAAGAAAAACAAAGGAGGTATTGTCAGGCTCTTAAACAGCGATGGAAAAAGATGGAAGAAGACATAGAAAAGGCAGAGGTCTTGAATGAGTACTTCTGCTCTGTCTTTACAAAGGAAGAGCCTGGCAATGGACCCACCCTGAAAGGGGGGCAAAATAATAGAAAGGGGAGTGGGCACAAGCCCATTCAAGGCAGAAAGGGTAAAGGCAGAATTAAAAAAACTGAACCTGGATAAAGCCATGGGTCTGGTCGGAATCCACCCACACATGTTGCGGGAACTGAGTGATGAACTGGCTGAACCCCTAGCAGATCTATTTAGTAGATCTCTGAGGAAAGGGATGGTCCCACAGGACTGGAAAAAGGCAACAGTGATCCCCATCTACAGGAATGGTAGCAAAGAGGAAGCAGGGAACTACCGCTCAGTTAGTCTCACCTCAGTGGTGGGAAAGTTGATGGAATTGCTGCTCAAGGAAAGAATAATAGCATTTCTGGAGGAAACTGAACAACAGGGCAACAAGCAGTATGGGTTCACAGTGGGACGGTCTTGCCAGACAAACCTGATCAAGTTCTTTGACTTGGTTACTAGGGTGGTGGACCAGGGGGGTGCCATGGATGTCATCTACCTAGACTTTAGTAAAGCCTTTCATTCTGTCCCACACAGAAGGCTGTCAAATAAATTGAAGCATACAGGAGTAGGGAAAGAAGTGGTATCATGGGTAGGAAGCTGGCTTCAACAGCAAACCCAAACAGTGATGGTAAATGGGGCAGCATCAGAAGCCAGGGAAGTGATCAGTGGTGTGCCACAAGGGTCGGTCCTGGGACCTTTGCTCTTCAATGTGTTCATCAGTGACATCACAAATGAGTTGGGCAGGAAGGTGTGTATATTTTCAGATGACATGAAGCTCTGCAACAGAGTGGATACGGCACAGGGGGTGGAGCAAATGAGAAGTGACCTTGTCAAGCTCGAAAAATGGTCAAGTATGTGGCGGCTAAAATTCAGTGCAAAAAAGTGCAAGGTATGCATCTGGGTAAGAACAACCTGGGTACTGACTACCACCTGGGGGGGAGAGACTAGCAATCACCCGGCAGGAGCGAGATCTGAGAGTTATCATTTCAAATGATTTAAAAGTGGGCAACCACTGTGAAAAAGCATCAATAAGGGCCAGCAAAATGCTAGGATGCATAGGTAGGGACATCTCAAGTAGAAGAAGGGAGGTGATCCTGCCACTGTACAGGTCCCTGGTGAGGCTCCCACCTTGAGTACTGCATCTAATTCTGGAAGCCTTACCTCAGGAAGGACATAGACAGACTGGAGACAGTGCAGAGGAGGGCAACAAAAATGATTCACGGCCTCCATGAGTTGTCTTATGAACACAGATTAAGGGAGCTCAACATGTACATAGAAACATAGAAATATAGACTTTGACGGCAGATAAGGACCACTTGGCCCACCCAGTCTGCCCATTTCCCTACCTACTGGATAAGCTGCAGATTCTAGTTAACCAACAGCCTACTTCCTGCCACCCCCCACTATAATTGTCTTATGTCTGTCCCATGCATATTTGAATTCCCCCACTGTTTTAGACCCAACAACCTCCCCAGGAAGGTGGTTCCATGCATCCACCACTCTCTCCGTGATAAAAAAATTCCTCACATTACCCCTGAGCCGTCCCCCTCTATCTTTAAATTATGCCCCCTTGTTCTTACACATCTCTTTTTCTGAAAGATGCTACCCTCCTGGACTTTGTTGATTCCCTTGAGGTACTTAAAAGTTTCTATCATGTTCCCCCGTCCCTCCTTTCATCAAGGGTATACATATTAAGCTCTCTCAGTCTCTCTTCAAATGGTTTCTGATGCAGACCCTGCACCATTTTTGTTGCCCTCCTTTGGACTGCTTCCATCCTGTTTATGTCCTTTCATAGATGAGGTCTCCAAAACTGCACACAGTACTCCAGATGGGGTCTCACCAATTGTCTGTACAGAGGGATAACCACTTCCCTTTTTCTACTTGTGATGCCCCTTTCTATGCATCCCAGTATCCCCCAGCTCTCCTTACTGACTTCTCACATTGCTTACCCACCTTTAGGTCATCTGATATGACTACCCCTAAGTCCCTTTCCATTTTTGTTGTTGTTAGTACCTCCCCTGCTATTGTGTACTCTGAAGCAGCGAAGAGATAGGGGGCACAAGACTGAGACATTCAACTACCTAAAGGGTATAAACAGAGTCCTCACCCAAGAGCTCTTTCTCATTTATAACTCCACGAGAACAAGAGGCCATGACATGAAACTGGGGGGGGTAGATTCAGAGGCAACATGTGCAAGTTTGTCTTCACAGAAAGGGTGGTTGATCTGTGGAATGGCCTACCTGCCAAAGTCATTGAATCCAAAACAGTATGGAGATCTAAATCAGCTTGGGATAGGCACAAGGGGATAGTTACAAAAAGTATCTGAGTAGGGGGGTAGAATCTGGGCAGAATAGATGGACCTTTGGTCCCCATCTGCCATCACTTTCTGTGTTTCTATGTTTCTACTTGGAGGGGCGAAGGAATTCCTGCAAGAGGTCAGGGGCTTCATTGCTAGCCTGTTGTTGGAATCTCCCTGATGGATAATTCTGGGGGATTTCAATGCCTGGGTCGACAGTGAACTCTCATCATTTGGACATGACCTCCTCCAATGTATGGAAGCTCTGGGCCTGTCGCAGGTTATTACCTCAGCAATTCACTCATGTGGGCACATGTTGGACCTGGTGTCCACACTGGGTCTTGAGGTCCATGACCTCATGATTGATCCGGTGGTTTGGTCGGATCATAGCACCATGAGGTTCACATTTGGGGCCCCCTCTGAGGGTCCTTCCTCTGTGGAGATGGTCCAGTGCCACCATTTCCAGAGACTGTCCCCAACAGGGCTATTGGTGATGCTGGATCTAGCGAGTGTGGAGACTGCATGCGGGATGGGTGCAGAGGAGGTGGTAGCATCCTGTAATAGGGCTATTGCCACTGCTTTTAACTCTATCATGCCCATCTGTGTACGACACTTGTCCACTCACCAGAGACCTCCATGGTTTGATGGGGACCTCAGGGAGTTGAAAGTTAAATGCCAGAGGTTGGAGCATTGCTGGAGGAGGTCCAGGCTGATGGAGGACAAATTAGCTATGAGGTCACATTATGGGAACTATCAAAAAATGCAGATTTTCTGTCTAGGGAGATTGTTGCAGCAAGGAACAGACTGGATCAGCTCTTCCGCAGGGTAGATGGGTTGTTGCACCTGGCCTGTCTCCATCTGCAGGGAGCTAGTTCAAACACTAGGTGTGATGAGTTTGCTCTGTTCTTTGCTGACAAAGTGTCCTCTATCAGAACCAATATCTCCTCTAGAGTCACTCAAAAGGCTTGCGGGGTTGAACCGTCAGCGTGGAGTAGCATCCCTCTTGTCTGGAGTGAGTTTGACCCAGTTGTAGTGGATGAGGTGTGTGAGATAGTCTCGAAGTTACAGCCAACCTATTGTGAGCTAGACCCAGGTCCAACCCGACTTTTTGGTCAGTTGCATTGGCCTGATTGGACCTGTGGTTGCTGAGTTTGTCCGGTGGTCCTTGGAGAGTGGAGTCTTCCCTGAGGCCTTGAAAGAGGCCCTGGTGAGACCCCTTTTGAAAAAAACCCTCATTGGACCCGGACTGCCTTACCAAATACAGGCCAGTCTCAAACCTCCATTTTTTAGGGAAGGTTTTGGAGAAAGTGGTGGCTGGTCAGTTTGAGGCCTGTTTTACCTCCTCAACCATTTATGAGTCTTTCCTATCTGGATTTGGGGCACTGGGTCTAGTGAGCACCAACAAGAATAGCATAGGCATGGTGCACGTGATAAAAAAGGCACCAATTTTATTTTGTGGAGGGCTTCACACCCCGCACCCCCCAGACTTAAGGATTCTCACTCTGGGGGATCTGACCATGGGGAAAGTTAAAATTTGTAGGGCCATGGAATAGTGTTTCCACGGCCCCTCATAAAAAAAAAAAACGAAGCTCCAATGCGACAAAAGTTGGGAGACCAGGATTAGAACCCTGGTTTCCATTGTCACTGACCAAGCTGCTCCATGCCCCAGCCCACCATGCCACAGGAGCAGCTCAGCTAGCTCCTGTTCCTTGCAGCCCTTGTCCTTTACAGGACCACAGACAGCGACTTCAGAGGAGCCGCCACAGAAAGCGCCTGAAAACTCCCACTTGTTACCAGGTGAGCGCTTTACCAGACTAGCACCGCATAATGCAGCACTATTCTGGTAGCGCTCACTTGACAGGGTACCTGGATGTAGACCTGGGCATAGCATGGAGACTGCCTTGATAAGGGTGCTGAACAATCTCCTTATGGTGAGCGATAGAGGAGAACGAACTATTCTTGTTCTCTTTGATCTCTCTGCAGTGTTTGACACCGTGTACCATGAGGTGTCACTGGATTGACTGCGGGACTGATGTGGACTAACTGGCAATGTCATCAGCTGGTTTAGGTCCTACCTCATGGGCAGAGTGCAAAGTGTGATGATTGGATTAGCCTTGTCTTGCCCAATACCTTTGTGTTGTGGAGTTGTGCAAGGTTCAGTCCTGTCGTGTCTTTTTTTCACGGTGTATGTGCTGCCCTTGGGAGACGTTATCAGGTGGTATGGGCTGGGTTTTCATTGCTATGCCAATGATACCTCGCTATACCTGTCCTGTGCACCTGGTAGCCAGATGGTGGCCTCTGCATTCATCACCTGCCTAGCCAAGATCCAGGACTGGATGGCCCAGAACTGGCTACAACTCAGTCCAGACAAGTCAGAGATATTGGTGGTGGAACCTGGTCATCAGCAGGACAGAGGGGTGCTGGGGAGTGACCTTGGTCTTAGACTTGGAGGTCTTCCCCTGATCCTCTCCATATGGGTTAAGGATCTCGGCATGGTGCTTGATGTTGGTTTTACACTTGATGCTCAGGTGTCGGCTGTCATCCAAAGCAGTTTCTACCATCTTAGAAACATTACCCAGATCCATTACGATACCTTCTGATGACCTTCCCACACTGATGCATGCCTTTGTCACATCAAGGTTGGACTAGTGTAATGCTCTGTACCTCAGGCTTTTAGGAAGGAACCTCCACTGTCTGCAGTTGGTGCAAAACGCAGCGGCCAGGTTATTGACGGGTGCAATGAAATTTGAACATAGTACACCTGTCCTGCGCAGGCTGCGCTGGCTACTGATAAGGTGGAGGATTGCCTTCAAGATCAGATTACTGACTTATAAAGCCCTACATGGCCTGGGACTAGACTGTATGCAAGGACTCCTGGTTCCTCACTGCCTGGCTCACCCTCTCCATTCCTCTGAGGGAGGCCTCTTGGTGATCCCCAGGGCTAGGTTACGGCTTTCAGGAGACTGTGCTTTCTCCGTGGCCATGCCAGCCCTGTGAAATTCACTTCCGGGATTTTTGAGAGAGGCCCCCTTGGTGGAAGCCTTCAAGAGGGGTCTCAAGACATTTCTGTTTAATCAAGCATTCGAGATGACATAATATAAAGATGCTGATATGGGTTGCTGACTGTCATATTTTTATTTATGTGTGCCATATTTTTAATTAACCAGAAGCTATGTAAAGTTTTGTTTATTGAATGTTTTATTGGCATATTTGTTTTATAGATTGTACAGAGGTCCGAGCCTCTGGGAAGAGGCACTTTATAAATAAAGTATCTGTCTGTCTGTCTGTCTGTCTATCTATCTATCTATCTAACTATTATATTTTTACTGTGCCAGAACACCTGAACACTGCCCGGGAGATCTCTCATGGCCCAATACATCAATCAGAACACTCCCATGTCTATGCCACCTTCAACCTGGGTATAACTAGCTGCACTACTCAATGGTGGTTCAACTTAATGCTATTCAGGGACCCAGAATTTAACAAACTGTTGGAAGAAAGGATTCCGCACATTCTCTAGGACAATAACACACCGATGACCTCCCCAACTATTCTCTGGGACACCATTATGGCTGTGCTCAGAGGTGACATTGTTGCATACTTAGCTAGGAAAAAAGAAGGAGAGAGAGGCACACCTAATAGACCTCCAATCTAGCTTATGAACCCTGAAGAGTTTCCTGCAACGGGGGACCAATCGGTTACCTCCCGAATTCGGAAGACTCAACAACAGATCCAAAAATTCCAGTATCACAAAGTTGAGCAACAGCTACTATATTTAAAGCATTACTATTACAAGGGGGAACCCCCGAGGAGCGCGCAACCTCACCCCAAAATTGCAAGGTAATCAGGCCTGCATTCAACAGCTCATAGACCCAGAGACAGGGCACTTACTGAAAAACTTCCAGCGGACATTAGGACAGCCCTTGCTAAATACTACCAACAACTATACACTGCTGAAGAAGCACCTCCCCCAGAAACACTACAGGCCTATCTGTAAAGGATCTCCATCTCTAAACTCCTAGAAGGAAAAGCACGGTCCTTATTACTCCAGTATCTGCGGCAGAAATAGAGGCAACCATTCAGGACTCAAAATCTTAGAAAGCACCAGGCCCAGACGGCTACAGTACCTGGTTCAGTTTTATACCTGGCCACCAACTAACTCTTCTCCATCTTGTCAGACCTTCCAAGTTGGAGGCCCTTTACTGTCACTTCCAAATCGACCCTCTCTACACCTCGTGGAGCCGCGGCTCTGACCCACCCACCGAATCGCTCTCCTACAGCTTGTCAAACCTTCTACGCTGGAGGCCCTTTACTGGCACTCCCAAATCGACCCTCTCTACACCTCGTGGATCCACGACTCTGACCCAGCCGCTGAATCGCTCTCCTACAGCTTGTCAAACCTTCTAAGGTACACTCACCGGGGCATTTTAGGCTCCGCCAGAAGCTTGATTCCAGCGCCTCCACTTCAGCCCTCTGACTGACCACTTTTCCTTGCTGGAACTCCCCTATTCACTGCTTCCACAGCCTGCCAAGAAACCCATAGCTAGAACTCTTTCTGCTAGTGGTGTTAACACAGTTGGAATTTTTTGCATGTTTTGCTGATGTTAATGCTTATTTACTGTACTGTTTTACTGCATCAGTGCTGACTCTGAAAATTTCATTTTCTGCTTACAGTTGTTTTATTTAAGTTTGTTTCCACAACCTCATGTTTAACTCTGCCTCCTTACTCCTCCTCCTCCTCCTCTGCCCTCTGCTATTTCCCCTACATACACGGGGCTGCTGCCATTCCCCTGTTTGCACAGTGTGGACCTGCGTGCCCCCCGTCTCTTTCTCTCTTTCCCTTTCAAACTCCCACCCCCTCTCTGACCTACAGTCATTGCCTTCCCACCAATCTAACCATTGTCTCCTGCCTCTGTCTGCTCCCCGCCCACCGATTACTCAGCTTTTATCTAATCACTTTTCTTTCTTTTCTCTCTCTCCCTAGTTGGAGGCCCCTTACTGGGCGCTCGCGACTCAACCCTCTGTACCCCTTGTGAAGCCGTGGCGCTGACCCGGCCACCGAATCGCTCTCCTCCAGCTTGTCAGACCTTCTAAGGTACACTCAGCAGGGCATTTTCGGCTCCACCAGAAGCTTAATTCCAGTGTCTCCACTTTGACCCTCTGATTGGACACTCTTCTTTGCTGGAGCTCCCCTATTTGCTGCTTCCACAGCCTGCCTAGAAACCTGTAGCTAGAACTCTTTCTGTTAGTGGTGTTATCACAGCTGGAATTTTCTACCGCCCACCCACCCCGCCCTGACACTCTATTAAATGTTCTCCCTGCTGCAAGGTTACACCCCACGTGACCAACCTAGTTAATCAGGAAATAAAATACAATAAAACTAAATAGCTACCTGCCCTACTTAAAGTGACATCTACCAAATCTCTGCCCTCCACTTTACTCCCAAACCAAAACTTAGCTCATCTTTGAATAACATATCCCAGTTACTGCCTAATTACTAATTATGAAATTGGCTACTGCCATTCTTGCTTTTTGCTGCTCACTGGCAGACTTCTTCCAACTCTGTCTGCCCACCGCTTCTATTCCTGCACCATAGCCCAGTACTGCTGAGTTACCTACTTCTGTAGGGGCTCTAATTTTGTTAAATCGGCTACCTGCCATTTTATGGGAGCAACATCCAATCTCAACTTGGGTAGGCACCATGTTCTGCGCACTCATGCCTGGCATTCCTGCCACAGTGACGCTTTTATTCCTACCCCTTGTGGTTGCCTCCCTGACAGGCACCCTTCTGATAGCTGACCTCTCTCTCTGCCTTGGCACTTTCACTTGAACTGGCCGATCTCTTCCACTTCTCTGAGGTCAGTCACCCTCCCTGTCCCCTCCCTCTTCCAGGAAGGTGAGAGCTAACCCCTCTCAGCACCCTCACACTCAGCTTCCCATCTAACCATGAGCATCATCTACTAGGTTTCTTCCTGCTTTTCTCCTCCTTTTCCACCCCTTTCTCCTCTCTGCTGTGCCCCCATTGCCTCCTACCCTCCATGCTCATATTGGCAGGGGACATTGAGTCCAACCTGAGCCCTGCAAAATCCTCCAAACTTCTAAACAGGTTACCCAACAGGGGGAGTCCTGGCTCCAACAGCCTCTCCCCTGTCTTTCTGAAACTTGTCTCCTCTCTGATATGCAAGTCTCTCACCTTTATCATTAATGTTGCACTATCTACCTCCACAACATCTGACTCCTGGAAATCTGCTAGAGTGGTTCCTATCTTTAAATCCAGTGACCCCCACTCTTCTGACAACTACCGGCCTATATCTATTCTCCCCCACTTAAGTAAACTCCTAGAGAGGGTCGCTCATCATCAACAACTATCTGAGTATATCACCAACTACAACCTTTTATGCAGCCAATAGCATGGCTTCCATAAGCAACACAGCACATTAACTGCTCTGGCTCTTTTTACCGATCACATCTACTCCAACATGGATTGTGGATGCACCATGGGTGCCATCTTTGTTGACCTATCTAAAGTTTTTGATGTGGTTAATCACTCCCTCCTCCTCCTCTCTAAACTATCCTTGCTCTGTTGTTCCGCTGAGACCACTGACTGGTTTCGGAACTACCTCTCTGACTGCTCCCAATCCGTGTGCATTGCTATAACCACTTCTCCTCCCCTGCCAGTCATCATGGGAGTTCCTCAGGGCTCCATCCTGGGCCCCCTGTTCTTCTCTATATTTGTCAACTCCCTCTCTGATGACAGCTTTACCTGCAACTCCCTACTCTACATGGATGACCTTATCATCTTCCACAGTGATAAATCCCTCTCTTGTATTTACTCCATTCTTACCCATAACTACTGTGCTGCTTAGAGCTGGTTCTCATCTAATCAGTTGTTGGTCAATTCTCTGAAAACCAACGCTATGCTGTTTGGGTCAAAACCGTTATTTGCTAAAACTCACAACGCCAACTCCTTTCCATGTCCACTCCCCTGATGGCCCGCTCTTGAAAACTTCTCTTCTTTCAAATACCTGGGGATAATGCTTGACCCCACCCTCTCCTTCAGTGACCATATAAACCACCTAGTCCACAAGGTTAATATGAAGGTGGGTGCTGCCTATCACCTAAAGCCCTACCTAACCAAAGAGACTCGCTTAGCTATCGTCATGGGTAATCTTCTCCCTATCTTCGATTATTGCTTCTCAGTCTACTCCCGAGTCTCAACCACCCTTCTGATAAGACTCTCAGTAGCTTACAATAGCACTTGCCACTTTGACCTATCGGCTCCTTACTCAACACACCACTGTGACCTCTACCACTCCCTTGGTTGGCTCTCCCTATAAGATTGCTTTGACTATACCCTTGGTTTTTTTTTTGGACATCACCCTTAGATGTGGCAACACTTCATCCCTCTATACTCTCCTCAACTTTAGAACCACAACTAGGAACCTCCACTCTTCTGCTACTCCCACCCTTGAGGTTCCTAGAACTGCCATCAATATGGGTGGCAAAGCTCTCTCTGTGGCGGCACCCACTATGTGGAATGGGCTACCTACCCCTCTGCTATCTTCCAACACTAATCAAAACTTCAAACTTAACCTCAAATCCTGGCTTCTAGATGAAGATAGATGCTACTGCCCCAATCACTAGCACCCTCCTTCCTGCCTCTCATTCCGTTTCCTTTCTGCTAAGTCTTCTCCTTATCATCCTGTTCCTGTTTGGGTATTAGGTTTCATTGGAAACAGTCTCATGAATTGGGGGTTTACCTGATGGTTTACCTGATTGTCATTGTATCCCTGTACCTATGGCAACCTGTACCACATTGTGGTGTATTTATTGTCACTGTTATTCACTCCTGAATGGAGTTTTTGTTGCCTTGTTCTCAACTATTTTGCTATATAATTGCAATTTTGTTATGTGCTATCTGATGTAACCTTTTAAGCTGCTTCTTCTGTAATGTTCTTCTTTGTACCTTGTGGCCTGGGTCATACCTGTAAACAGTATTCTGAACCAGTGTACCTACCCGGTTATCAAAGTCATAAATAAAATAAGTAAAAAGATTAGAAAGCACCTTATTCCTCTCCTGTCCACAGTCTGCCAGGCGATCAAATGAAGTGAAGCCCCTTCCCCATCATGGAAATATGCAGTGATCATGGCTACATTGAAGCTGCAAAAAGATTCTCATTACCCCACCTCTTGTAGTCCAAGCTCGATGCTTAACTATGACTAAGATCTTTATGTCATTCATGGCCTCGGGATAGAACATCTACTACTGCATCTTATAGATCAAGACCAGGTTGGCTTCATTTGCAACAGACAGGCCCATGAGAGTATCCAACAAAATATACTGTTAATTGATTATGCGGTCAAATGCCAAATTCCCCTAACACTGTTAACCCTAGATGCAGAGAAGGCATTTGACAGGGTGATCTGGCCCTTTATGTGGGCCACACTGTCAGACTTCATCGTCCCAAATAAATTTATCCAAATCCTTCAAGATATATGATTCACCCCAGGCCCACCTGCGGCTAGATGGATCACTTTCTCACACCTTCCCTTTAAATAGAGGAACACGCTGGGGATATCCCATGTCCCCATTGCTTTTTGCATTTATATCTTGAACCTCTACTGGCATTTATATGCAGAGACCCCCAGGTGGGGGGGCAGGGAAAACAAGATTTCACTATTTGGGATGATATTCTGCAGACCCAATCACCCCAGAGGAGGTGAGTCCAGCAGTTTGGAGAATTCTCAGAGAATTCATAACCCCAGCAGGGTACAAGTTAAACATGACTAAAACAGAGGCCCTGCTCTATTACTGCATACCCTCCCCACAACTAAAACTCACATTCCAGTTCAAGTGGCACAAATTGGCCATTTGCTACATCAGGATTAAGCTCACTAAACAACTAGAACACCTTGAATTGCTCAACTATGAGCCGCTGACACAGCACATTAATGATGATCTGTCCAACTGGACCTAAGTCACCCGTTGTTTCTTTCATAGGATAGAAGTGATCCATCAAAATATACTGCCCAGAATATTGTACTTTCTCTAAACCCTTCCCCTCATGCTGAATAAAAGTTATTTTAGAGCATGGGATATATCACGATTCATATGGCTAGGTAAACCTCCGTGAATACGATTTCCTATCCTACAGCTTCCAAGGGCAAAGGGAGATGTCAATCTGCCTAACCTTAGATGGTGCGCCTTAGTGATGCATCGTAGAACCATTTGTCATTGGTTAAATCCCCTCTACCGCCCATTCCGGAAGCAGATCAAACAGGGATTGAATGATGCACATGACCAAGATAGATACCTTTTGGGTAATGCCCCAACATGTCTACTGTTAACTAAGTTCTACCTGTACATGGCGGAGACATACTGCCAATGGATGGTTATATACAAACACTATCTTACTGTGACTGAAAGGTTGTTCCTACAAGCCATAGCTCATGACATGGATTTCCCCCAAAATAAAATTGACATGACATTGCAGCACTGGAACCAACTCAGCATCAGATATGTTTTCCAACTTATTGGCCACAGGGAATACTACCATTATCAGCCCTACAGGTGGCATACTACCTACTGGCTACAGATGACTACAAATATCTGCAACTCCATTCCTATTTGGGAGATAAAGGGGTAGCCCTATCCCAAATTCTGAGTAAACCCTCATATCTTGTTCAGTTGATCCATTCTCATCTCACGGGAGAATCCTGGATGCATCTAATTAGCCACTTATATAAAGCTCTTCAAGGAACTACTCAAGAGCTTATAGAAACTATATTACACAGATAGAATTCTGAGTTGTCCACAACTCACACACTTGAAAACTGGAGAATGTACATGTTCCCAGCCCTTAAAGTAACAACAGCTACTTACTGGAGAGAATACTCCTGAAATTGCCATCACCGGTATCCTTGCACCCCCATGGTGGTAGCTAAATATGCAGGCCCTAGAGATACCGGGTGTTGGCATAACTGTGGACAGACCTGGGCAGATCAAATCCATGTTTTGTGGGCTTGTCTGCACCATCAGCCCTTTTGGCAATCTATAATATCAGAACTTGAGGAAGTCTTTGCCCTGGGGGAATCACCCCGTCTTTAATTTTAACAGCCATCCCACCAAAAGGGGCTCCTTGTCAAAACAGCGAATGCATTACAGCAAACATCAGAATAGCAAATGGAGAATAGTGAATTACAATATAGCAAATGCCAGTAATAGCGCATAGCCCATAATAGCTAATAATATCATCAGACCTGCAATTGAAAGTTATATGCCAGGCCTCTTAAGTAGTTATACCGACTGTGGATGTCGTACTCCCTAACAATAACCTGCAGCCACTCGGTCAAATCCCGGTACCTACACCAAACTGTGGGGGTCTCTGCAGTGGACAAAAGCTGTTCCATCCTCACAGGTCTCTTCACAACAGGTATGAGGCGAGGCACATATCATGCCCACTTTTATACCTAATAGTACCAACTTTGCTCAATTATAACATATGCTGGGGGCATAGTGGTGAGATACTAACAACAACAAAAATGGAAAGGGACCTGAGGTAGACATATCAGATTACCTAAAGGTGGGCAAGCAATGTGAGAAGGCAGTAAGGAGGGCTGGCGAGATACTGGGATACATAGGGAGAGGCATCACCAGTAGAAAACAGGAAGCTGTTATCCCTTTGTACAGACAGTTGGTAAGACCCCATCTGGAATACTGCTCACAGTTCTGGAGATCCCATCTCTGGAAGGACATAGACAGGATAGAGGCTGTCTGGAGGCGGGCAACTAAAATGGTGCAGGATCTGCACCAGAAGACATACAAAGAGAGATTAAAGGAGCTTCATATGTATACCCTCGAGGGAAGGAGAGAGGGGGGGGCATGACAGAAACTTTCAAGTACCTCAAGGGAATCAACAAAGTCCAAGAGAGTAGTATCTTTCAGAAAAAGAGATGTGCAAGAAAAAGGGGGCACAATTTGAAGATAGAGGAGGGATGGCTCAGTGGTAATGTGAAGAAGTATTTTTTCATGGAGAAGGTTGTGGATGCATGGAACAGCCTTCCTGAGGAGGTAGTGGAGTCAAAAACAGTGGGAGAATTCATGAATGCATGGGCAGACATAAAGTAATTCTAGTGGTTGGTAGGAGGAAGTAGGCTGTTGGTTAACTAGGATTTGCAGCTTATCCATTAGATAAGGAAATGGACAGACTAGGTGGGTCAAGCATTCCTTATCTGCTGTCAGATTCTATGTTCTGTTTCTCACCTATCCTACCTGCTTTGCTGAGCTTCCCAACAGAAGAATAATGAAGACCTCAGTTGTTATCCACATCTGGCAGAAGAGAGGACACAAAGAGAAAAATTCAAAATGAATCCAAGGTGTGGATTATACAGACTGTCTAGCCAGAGACTTGATAAAGGTCCCATTTTCATTCATTATCTTACAGACCTTTAAAGAATACTAGTCCCATGATGGGAAGCTTAGTAATTTATTGTCACCTATGCTTTGTCTTGGTCTCATGTTGACATGTTATATCTTCTGAATAAAAATAAATTATGACAAAATAAAACAAGTTACAGGTCCAGGGCTATGCCTTATTGGTGTGTTTCACATAGGGCCTATAGAGCCCTGCATGATGCAAGCTACTGATCCACTCCCCCACCCCACCTGATGGTCCCAGTTCTTTGTATAACACTCGCAGAGCCATGTGCAATGGAATTTACATATTTAGGGCTGAGCCCCATAGATCTGCTTCTTCTTGTAGGGTCCACAGAGCCTTGCTTGAAGCAAGCTACCAGTCGGGCCCCTCCCTGCTTCATGGGACTCCTGCTTCGCGTACAACCACCAGGGCTGTCCATGAAGAAAGCAGGAGTTGTAGCTTGGTGTATATCTTTTTCCAGAAAGTAAGGAAATTAATTGCACAGAATTATGTTAATGCATCTATTAGAGCTAAAACACAATGTGTCAAAAGTAAAGAAATGAAGAATTATGGTTAGAAGTCTCTGGAACCTTGGCAACTTTGGAAAATTGATGGTGTGATGTTCCCCAGGGTTTAAGCAATTATGTGATACAGGGTTGACATTAACCAAATGTCAATATTTTCTTGTCACACAAAGTAAACATCACAGCAGTGCTGGCATAGAGAGCTCAGATATTAGGGTAATACAAACCCTGTATTGCATGATTGTTCAAACCCCAAAGAACACCACACCACCAATTTTCCAAAGTTTTCATTTCCTGACTTGTGATACGTTTTGCTTCAACCCTATAGATATATAGATATACATATACAGAGAGAGAGAGAGAGAGAGAGAAAATAAAAGAATAAACAATAGAGAAGTGTTGCATACTTGAAAATAATGTCATCAAGGGGGGTCTAATGAGTTAGGAAGTAAGCAACTTGTTTATTAGCTCATTAGATTACCAAGATGGAATTTTTTCTTATGTTTGTTTATGTAACACATTTGGGTGGTTGAATACAGCTTTTTTCACTTTTATAAGGGATTTAAGAAATTTCCAGCATTGCTAGAGCTAACATTTCAAACAATCATACAGAGATCAAGGGGGATCAATTAATTGGTGGGATAATCTTTCTACTGGTGGCATGTGTATGACATTGTTCAGGAAATTATTGTGTTTTTTTGGAGACTGGAATGTTAAATCTTTTTTTATGTGACTGCTTGGTTTTAGGCTGTGCTGGGGAGAACATGTTGTGAAAGCCTTTTTACGGAAGTTCTGATATAGAAACATAGAAAAGTGATGGACAGAAAAGGAGCTAAGATGTCCAAGATCCCAAGATACCCTACTTGGAGATGCTCTGGTCTGTAACCTCCCTCTCAGTCACCGCCACCCATCTCTACTCCCCGTCTGATAACATCTTTATATGTGTCCCACTTCCTCTTGAATCCCACTATTGTCTTTACCTCAAAAACCTTGTCAGTAAGTTTTTTCCACCTATTCAGCACCATTTCCATGAAGTATTACATTCAGTTATGAAATAGGTAGAAAGAATGCTGGCTCCTGAGTGGTAAAGAGATACTTTCAACTGGTCATTATCCCTGCACAACAGCCCCACTGAAAGCAGCTCAACAAAAATATGTTTAAAAATATATTCAATTTGCTAAAAAAAATAAAAAAATTTGCTGAAAAGGACCCACTGCATAATTGCAATAGGTCCATCCAGGGGACGTGTTATGGTGGGGCTAATGGCCCTTCTCGGGTGGTGGCAGCACTTGGTTTCATCTCATGCTTGAGCCCACCTAAGGTGGGTCATTATGAAAGTAATAAGACACGACAGGGTGTGGGTTTTTGGTTGATAAAAGCACACACCCAGGTGCATTGTTAGGCATGAGGCACTTGCTGAATGAATACAGCAGCTGCGTAGTGCTCGTATCAATCAACAACACACACCTTGAAGTGTCTTAATGCTCTTATAAAATGGGTAACAACTATTTCTATAACAATTAAACAAAACTCTGGACTCATTATTAAAGATTTAATAATAGTATGTTATTTTATTTAAATATGGTGAAAAATAGTCCCCAGACTTGGGGTAGAGGAGTGGTAAAATTGATTGAATAGCAATTCTCTGAAAAATGCTAAACCAGTGAGTTGGAGGGACAGCAATGAATTATTTGAGCAGTTTGAGTCTGCCTCTACCTATGTGACTGTGTTTTCCCACCTTTTCTGTTTGTTTATAAATTATTACTGTATTGCCTACTTTCTTCATCCTGTTATTTTTTTTTTTTTTTCCTCATTCAAGACATAGAATGTTTATTATGGAATGTTTACCATGGAATACAGGGATTAAAAATGTTGCTCTGTTCCACTGGTAGAAAGTTACTCTCCTAACATACTGTACACACAGACAACAAAGGCCTGTTCTAGAGTGAGTGACTCAATTATTTCACTGTCAGGGCAAGCAGAAGATATTTCCCTGATAAGTAGGTAAAGACAGAAGGGGGATTTTTCACTGTTAGTCAAGAAACAGTTGTAAAGAAAACTATAAACAATACTTAATGTTTCTAATTTGTTTATATGTGTAAGGAGAGTGTGATGATCAGGGAAACAACATTTAATTAATTTGTTTTATTTTTTATTTAGTAATAATAATAATAATATTCTTTATTTCTATGGTGCCTTTCAAAAACCAAGGTGCCTAACAAAGTACAAATAACATATCAAACATTCCAGCATCTTAAAAATATAAAACAGCTGATACAAGTTTAAAGTAAGATAATTCTAGAACTCTGAGCTGAGTGGCTCTGTTTGAGAAGAGCTCCCAAAGCTAAGTCATTTTCGTTATAATTTTCAGTTTAAAAATTGTTTTGTTTTATGTAAATTTAGGTGATTGTGAAAGATAACCTTGTAGGCTCCAGGAAGATATAAAATTTGAGTGGTAGATATCCATTGGAAGTCAGAAGGATCAACACATTTATTTAGTGTGATCTTTCTACTCTGATGTGGTTAATTTTAATACTATAGTTTAAACCCTTTCTGTGTGTGCCTTTGGTGGTGTCTGATATTGAGAAACTAAGTGTCATTTGTGGGTATTCTGTCTGTTTTGGTAGGTACTTTATTTTCTCTGTTAAACAACTGAGTATACTATTGCCTAATACTTTATAGTACATTGTATCTTTTGTGCAGTCTCTGATTTTTCTTCTTTCTCCAATGTTTTAGAACTGTTTAGTTTTTGTGGCAGAGGTGGTACTGTGTTCTTTCTTGTAGTTCAAGGTGCTTTGGGACTGCTGATTTCTACTGGTTTAAAAGATTACATTTTTTTTCTATTTTAAAAAGCTACATCAGCTTGGTATGTTGTCACCTGTTTGTTGTTGCTAAGCTGCAGATGTTTTGTATTGTGCTCTGGTTCTGTGATAGAATCTGTATTAGTAGAAGGTAGATTATTGTGATTGTAGTTACCTTTTGATGGTGAGGGTAAGAGCTGAGATAGAAATGTATGTATTTTTGAATGTTATAAGCTAGAAGGGAAGGAAGCATATTCAATTCAATGCTTTACAGTAACTGGTAATTGCTGTTTTCTTTTAGACTTGGATTGTGGGCTTTTGGTGACACTGTACTTTCTTTGTTGTCTTTACTTAGAATTGTTTTTGAGCTGTTGAGGATTTAAAATGTGGTGGTGGTGTATTCTTTGCTGTCTTTGGTTGTTGCAATTTTGCCCCCTTCCCCAACTCTTGATTATATGTCCTGTTAAATCTGATTGACAGGAGCTAAACACTGGTATAGTAAGGTGTGGAGTAGGAGGGGCATACCAGGAAAGGAACAGCAGCAAGTGAAGAGGTGACTGCTCTCTCAGTGGAAGGGAAGTAAATGCAAATCTAGGAGCTTCATTATTACTTCTTCGCATTGATATTGCATTGGGGAAAGGAGGAGTAGGAGTTTGAAGAAGGTTGTGCAATGGCTACTTAAAGTCTGTTTTTGAGTGTGGATAGGAAGGTTAGGAATATAAAAAGCAGTTGCTCAATATGTCTAAATGTGTGCAACAAAGGAGGTAAGGGAAATAAAGAAAATGTTTTGCACTGATAGAGGAGGGAGAGGGAGACTTGGGGGAGTGTTTGGTATCCTGCATCTGGAAGGGTGGGGGGTCGCTGGTGGGCAACGACAGCAATCAGTAGGGTGGTAGGGTGCAACAACTGCGGTGCACCAATCTTTCTAAAAATTGCCTGGAGTGTGGGAGGATGTTTAGTGTGCAACCACACAGAAAAACTTAGAAAGGAGATTGAGGGTCTGCAGGAGGAACTAAGACAGGCAAGGCAGATTGGGGTGGGTTTAGCCCAATACTGGAGGGAGGAAGAAGGGGAGATGAGGGAGGGCGATTTAAGCCAACAGTGCTGAGGAGAGGGTCAGAAGAAGGGAAGCAGGGACAAGGGGGCCCAGGCCAGGAAGAACAATTGCCGGGGAAACCAGGTCAGGAGACAAAAGACAAATGAAAGGAGGAGATAGGGACTTGTGAGGGGAGGAGAAGAAGTGGCAAAAGTCATGGAGTGGAAAGGAGAGAACAGGTTACTATGAAGAGAGAGGGAGCGGGCATTTGTGAAGGGCCTTCAGAAAATAGTTGTGCACTGCTGGAGAGGAAGAAGGTGGAGGAGGGAAATGATGAAATTAGAGGAGTAATTGATAAATGCCTGGACCAAACTGGAGCAGGGGGAAGTTCTGCTGGGAGAATTGCAACAGGGGTAAAAGGGGGAAATAATGTGCAGGAGGAAGAAAAGGAGCTGGAAATAAGAGAGGGAGATGAATGGAAGCAAGCAGGGAGTAAGAGGGGTGGAATCTTAGTGCTGGGGGACTCAATACTAAGAGGAGTTAGGTGGGGTAGCAAGGGGGAGAGGCATAGTCGCATTTGGTGGAGGCCATGCCAGGTCGACAGTGGAAAGGGTGGGACAGTCTGTTCTGAAATATGCTAGAAGGGGTAGGGAACAAGCCTCATTTAATTATACATCTTGGGACAAACGACCTGGCTGACAAGACAGTAGATACATTCCAGAGGAGGTTTGAGGAACTAGCACAATTATGTGAGGGGCAGGAAGATCAGTAACTTTTTCAGAGATACTTCCAGTGCCAAAGGCAAGCACAACAAGAAAGCTGAGAATAGAGGAATTTAATGGATGGCTAAGAACCTGGTGTTTTGCTAAAGGGTATGTGTTGTTGGGGGTGGGGAGGGACCTGGGAGGACAGTAGTCTCTATGCCAAGGACAGACTACACTTGAGTGAGGAGGGAAAGAAAGTGTTGAAACAGAGGATGGAGGAGTACATAGAGGAAGTTGGGAATTTAAACTAGGAGTGGGGGGTGGCAGTTGGGGAACAGATATGCAGAGACCACAGGTTGGGAAATCATATGAGCTTACCCCCCATAACAGTGACAAAGGACAAATGGCAAATACTGTTGGTGATGCTAGGAAAGGAGGGCAGGATGGGAGGGGGAAAGGGTGGAAGGTGGTTACCCTTAATGCTAGGAGCCTTGGGAGGAAAACTGCAGAGTTACAGGTTCTCATGGCAGAGGGAGAAGTGGACATTGCAGCCACCACAGAAACATGGGCCACCCAATACAATGACTGGGACCTGTCTGTACCAGGGTACAGATTATTTCGTAGGGACAGGGTGATTGGGAAAGGAGGGGTGGCACTATATGTGAAGGAAGGACTGAAGTGTGTAAGGGAGGAAGGGGAGGAGGGTAGTACGGAGTCACTTTGGATGCAAATCCAGGATTCCAAGAATAGGATTCTTAGAATGGGAGTGGTGTACAGGCCACCATCTCAGATGGAGGAGTTAGACAGGGAACTAGCAGGACAGATCAGGAGGACCTGCGAGAAGGGTAGTGTGGTGATTGTGGGGGACTTCAACATGCCAGGAGCGGACTGGAGCACCCCAACAACCAGGAACAGAAGGGAGCAGGTACTGCTGGATGCCTTCCAGGACAGCTTCCTGCTGCAAATGGTCAGTGAACCAACCAGGTTAGAGAATACCCTTGACCTTGTGCTGGCAAATGGGGACTTTGTGAGAGAACTTACAGTGGAGAAACCGCTGTCAGGGAGTGACCACCACTCAGTATGGCTCACATTGGATATGGGCAAGGAAGGAGTGTAATCTGGCACAATAGTGCTGGACTTCAGGAGGGCAGACTTTGGGAGGATGGAGGAAGTGGTAAAAGGGTACCTGGCCAGAATTCAATCTAGTATGGATACTAACCAGAGATGGGAGCTCATAAAGTTGGGGATAGTGGAGGCAACCAAAACCTGCTGCAAAGCCCAGAGAAAGAAGGCTAGGGCTAAGAAACCAATCTGGTTGAGCAAGGAGGTCATGGAAAAGATAAGGAGGAAAAGAGCTGCCTTTAGGAAGTACAAGAAAACAGGGAGGGGGGAGGACAGGGAGGAGTACTTGACAGAATCGAAGGAGGTGACAAGGGCAGTAAGGGGAGCCAAAGCATCTACGGAACTCAGGCTGGCACAAGGCATTAAGAAGGGGGAGAAGGACTTCTTTAAGTACATCAGGGAGAAAAGGAGCTGTAAGGACCACATAGTAAGGATTAGGAAGGAGGGGGGTTGGGTGGAAGCAGGGTGCGATAAGGCAGAAGCACTAAATGAGTACTTCTGCTCAGTATTTACTAAAGAGAAGAGGGGGGTGACACCCAAGGTGGGAGAAATGGCAGAAGCAGGGTGGGAAGTGGTGACAGATGGGGAAATCATGGAGAGCAGAGCTCGAGAGGGTTTGAAGGCACTGAGGGTGGACAAGGTGCCAGGCCTAGATGGCATCCACCCCAGGGTACTGAAGGAATGGCAGAGGTCCTTGCAGGACCTTTGGCAGACCTATTTAATGCCTCACTACATCTGGGTGTGTACTTAGGACTGGAGGATGGCTCATGTGGTGCCCTCTACAAGAGTGGCCCAAAGGATGAACCGAAACTACAGACCAGTGAGCCTCACATCCATCGTGGGTAAGCTAATGGAGACTATCCTGAAGGAGAGGCTGGTGGCCCTTCTAGAGGCAAAAGACTACAGGACAGCAGACAGCATGGCTTCATACGTGGCAGATCCTGCCAAACCAACCTGGTCAAGTTCTATGACTGGGTAACTAGGCAACTGGACAGGGGCCATGCATGGATGTCCTGTATCTGGACTTCAGTAAGGCATTCAACCCAGTGCCACATGGAAGGCTGGGAAGAAAGTTAGTAGGCACAGGGAGGGTGCAAAGCTGGTGAGATGGGTAGGAAACTGGCTGCAGGAAGGCAACAGAGGGTGGTGGTGGTGGGAGCTCACACCTAAGGGCAGTGACGAGCGGTGTTCCACAGGGCTCGGTGTTGGGACCAGTGTTGTTTGTAATATTCATTGCAGACATATCATGGGACAACAAGAGCAAGATCAGTCTGTTTGCTGATGATACCAAGGTAGGCACCGTGGTGGATGACCTAGGGGGATGGCAGGGGTTGCAGGATGATCTGGCAAAGCTTGAAACCTGGTCAGACACCTGGCAACTGGGCTTTAATGCCAAAAAGTGCAAGGTGCTGCATTTTGGGATGAAGAACCCAAGGAGGAGTTACCAGCTAGGGGGAGTGCAGCTAACCCCGACAGAGGAGGAGAAGGATCTGGGTGTGCTCATTACAGGGTCAATGAACAACTCGGCACAATGTAGGAAGGCAGCTGCAAAGGCCAACAAAATGCTGGGTTGTATTGCAAGGGGTATCCTCGGGAGGGAGGAGGTGATTCTGCCACTGTATAGGTCATTAGTTAGACCACACCTGGACTACTGCGGCAGTACTGGCATCCGTATCTGAAGAGGGACATTGTTACTGAGTGCAGTAGCCGGCAAGATGATCAAGGGCTGGGGACTTATCATATGAGAGGAGGTTGAAGGAGTTGAACATGTACTCACTGGAGGAGAGGAGAGACAGGAGTGACATGATTGAAACCTTTAAATACATGAAAGGAATAAACAAGACAGGTACAGAGGGCTGTTCAAAGTAAGGAGGGAGGGCCACCAGGGCCATGATATGAGACTGGAGGAGGAAGGTTCAGGAGGGAGATGAGGAGACACTTTTTACAGAGAGGGTGGTGGCTGGGTGGAATGCGTTACCTGCAGAAGTGGTATCCAGTAGAACAGTGGACTGCTTCAAACGAGGATGGGACAGGACAAGGGAGAGGGTTAATGAAGGGGAAAGGTGGAAGGGAGGGGCAGCTGCAGAATAAGGGGTACTAGCTGCATATTCAAGCAGACTTGATAGACCTCTAGGCCCTTATCTGCTGGCAAATTTCGTATGTTCGTAAGATCAGTCACCAAACGCCTTTTACCACATAGCGGATAATGTATGGTTATCAATGGTTAACTGGTTTATAATAACTGGCTTAGCCTTTTTTTCCATAGGCAAACCGTGGCATAATTTGCCATTATAAAGAAGTGTTTATAAGGGCAAACACGTGCACGGTTTCCCTCGCTCTGCGCATACCCCACTGCAGCTTTTCTCTTCACAATGCTGGAAGCACGCTTTCCCCCGGAAGACTGAACCACCACTCGGAATCGGACTTGGCGGTAAGTTTAATTTCTAAACAGAATCTGCAACACAAAAGAGAACCTGGTTCTACTGCTCACCCCCCCAAAAAAAAAGTTTTAAATCAATTAAAAATGGCACTGTGAGTCACAGACCGGATGCTCAAATCAAACCGGGCGGGCCACGTAGCAACCTGCATTCATTTTATATAATTGCTAAGGCAAAAAAGGCAAACCCAGCAATTATATAAAATAAATATGGGTCAGTGTGTGTAACTCGAAGTTTACACACACCCTCAGGGTTAGATGCCTTTAATAAACCTCTTGAGCTTCGCTCTCGGGGTTTATGTAGCATCTAACCCCTCAGGTGTGTGTAAACATCTCATTACACACACTGACCCATACTTTATTCTCTATGTTAACCATCGAGAGGTTACCATGGTGACCATGTAAACCTTGAGAGCAAAGCTCGAGAGGTTAATGTCACCATGGCAACCTCGTAATGGGTTAAAAAAATGGTTAATCAGCCAGTCCAGTGGTGCTGAGGGTTGAGGCACTGGACGTCACACCTAACGCTGTGCCAGCGACCCGAGTTCAGGAATGGATTCAGGTCAAAGGGGGTTGGCGGGGAGAGGGAGGATTGAGCATCCCAGTGGATGCTCTCCTTCCTCGGGGAGTACCAGGGGTACCAGGAGGCACTGACATCCCGAAGAGAGCCGGTAGCTAACAGGCTCCAAAGGGCTCTGACGGCCCGCATAAGTGGAGTCGGGAAGGGGGAGATGCTGTTGGGCGCTTGGGAGGCAGACATGCATCAGCACGTCACTCTCTGGATGTCAGTCCTCACATCGGTGCCTCTAGGGGTTGGGTGGGGAAACAAGAAAATGAGGAAAAAAGCCCTCTCGGTCCTAGATGAAGACTGATCAGTGCCTCCCAGGATCCACCAGACTACGGGCAGACCTCGCTGTGCCAAGTTCTCCTCCAGTAAGGTTGAGGAAAGTTCATCCTCACCCCACCCAGGGGGGATTGCTGGGAATCAAGGTAATACAGCGGAGAACAAGAGAGCACTCTAGGAGCAGACTCAGAGTCGGTGTTCCAGAGGGGTTGATCAGTGGTCCGAAGGAGTGGACCAAGGGGGTAGTGTAGGTGGATAAAGTAGATGTGTAAGCACCACAAAGTAAAAAAAAACAAAAAACATTTTTAATCATTGATGTACCACACATTATATTTTAGAGTGTATGGTACCATTTAGGTTTTTTAGAAAAGAAAGCAGATGATTACTGCAGTTTTTTTAAGTCACCGCTGCTCTGCCCTCACTCCCGCAGCTGATTCAAGGCCGTCCAATCCAGTTGCGCGCATGCCTAGACTGTTCCCGGTTGTTAACCCATCGATGTGATGTACAATCAATGGGTTAACAACATCGTGATGTCACATCGATGGTAAAACATTGTTATAAAAAGGTAGATTTCTCCCTATAACAACATTCTACCATACATTATAAATATGTCTTTAATGCCTGTTTGAATCCCTCCACAGTCGTGCATTCCCGTAACTGACAGGGTAGAGAATTCCAAAGGGTTGGGGCCACATGCATAAAAGTTCGGGCCCCTGAAGATTTCAGAAATACCCTGGGAATCTCTAGCAACCCTTCATCAGCTGAGTGGAGCAATTGCCCAGGGCAGTAAGGAACCAGGAGCTCTTTCAAGTAGTCTGGGCTCTATCCATGTTGGTCTTTAAAAGTCAGTAAACTGACTTCAAAGGTGATCCGTCACTGTACAGGCAGCCAGTGCAGTCCGCACAGCACTAGCAAAATATGACAGGACCGGGAAGTCCCATCAAAAGCTGGACCGCAGCATTCTGCACTAGCTGCAAGTGGTGGATTTCCACCCCAGGTAGCCCTAGGTAAAGGGAGTTGCAATAGTCCAAGCATGAGGTCACGAAGGCATGGAGTAGAGTAGGTAGATCACCGGATGGAACAAGGTGCTTAATCCTGGAGATATTCCTCACATGGTAAAAGGAGGACTTGATGACGGCTGACACCTGCGAATGCAAAGTTAACCCTTCATCAAAAATTGCCCCCAGGTTTCACACTTGTTCAGGGGCTGGGAGTGATAAGCCCCCAAGGAAAATCCCGGAGGGTGAAACAGCCCCCGGCGCCCCTATCCAGCGTGCCAGATCCATAACCAGCACCTCAGTCTTTTCCAAGTTCAACTTCAGCCAACTCGAATACATTTAATCCTGGATTTCTGCGAGGCAGTTGTTAAAGACTGAGACAGCTCCTTCCTGGTTGGGTGCAAAAGAAAGGTAGAGCTGGGTATCATCAGCATAGCAGTGAAACCTCAGCCAATACCTTCTTACAATGTCTCCGAGGGGCAGCAGGTACACTGCGAAAAACATGGGGGACAACACTGAACCGTGAGGAACCCCACATAACAGAGAAACTGGATCCAAGGAATAAACTCTGGACACCACTTTCTGAGTTCTTCCAATGAGGAAAGATGTAAACCTCCTGAGGACTGAACCCGATAGTCCACAGATGAACCTCAGGCAATCAAGTAGGACCCCATGGTCCACAGTGTCAAATGCTGATGAAAGATCTAGCAGAACCAAGATGAAGCAGTTTTTCTGATCTCTAGCCATCAGATCATTGAGCACCTGAACCAGCGCTGTCTCAGCACTATGCCTCTTTCGAAAACTGGACTGGAGGGGTTCATAGGTGTCATGGATGGTCAAATGGTTCTACAGCTGTGTGGCCACTACTTTCTCAATCACCTTCCACAAAAAAAGAGAGGTTTGAGATTGGTCTGTAGTTTGCATGGCAGTCGGAGTCCAAAGAAGCTTTCTTCAAGAGGGCTGTTACCACCACCTCCTTCAGGGAGCTGGGAAACTCTCCTGTTTCCAGGGAGCACCAGACTATCCGTGCTAGGACCGGACTGATGGAAACAATGCAACCCAAAATCAGGGAAGTTGGTCCTGGGTCCAAGTTACAGCACATAGGATGCGCACCCTGGACAATCCACACGACATCCATGAACTCCGGTCGGTCGAAGGTACTCCAGGAATGCTGAGAGGCAGAGGCCATGTGCTGGCCCAAAGCAACACCCTTAGAGTGTGCCAGATGGAGTACCGCCCTGATGTCGACCACCTTATTCGCAAAGAATCGAGCAAGCTCATCACACTCTACCTGCGAAAAAGCTTTCTGAACATGCAGGCAGGCTGGATTGCACAGTCTGTCTACAGTACGAAAAAGCTGAGCTGGTCGATTCTGAGCGGCCGCAATTTCCCCGGACAGGAACTCTGCCTTCTTACAGGTGATTGCAGATTGATAGGCTTGATAATGCTCCATCAACCTAAGATGGTCAGCATCAAGGGAAGATCTCCTCCAGCAACACTCTAACCTTCGTCCTAGTCAATGCATCTCCCTCAAAGTCCCATCAAACCATGGGGATCGAGGGGGAAGGGAGAGGGAGGACAAACATGGACAGGAGCAACGACATCCAGGGCTGCTGAAATGGCCATGTTATAGGCCACCATGAGAGCCTCTGGGTCGTTATTTGCCACTGGAAAGGATGATAGGTCGAGTACCACCACAAGGCCTTCAGAACTAATATCTCATAAAGGGTGATACCTGACCATCTCCACAGGGATAGGCCTGTGAAGGGGGATGCTAAAACTAAATTCTACGGTATAGTGATCGGACCATCGGACTGGTTCCACCCCTAGATCAGAGGCCTCAATCCCAGGAAGAAGACTAAGTCAAGAGAGTGGCCATGTTTGTAGGTAGCAGAGGTAACTATCTGTGTAAGGCCCAGAGATTACATCAACTGGAGAAAGTGCTGTCCGAATTGTGAGAATTCGTCATCGATCCAGGTGTTGAAGTCGCCCAGAGCCATCAGTCTGGGCGACTCAAACGCCATGTCATTTAGGGCCCAGTTGAAGGTTTTTATAGTGTAAAGGTAGCAGCCATGTTTTTGATGGAAGATCAGTTCTGGTTGCTGAGGGACTGATGGAAGATAGTTCTGGTTGTAGGAGGACTGATTTGCTCATTGTATAATGTGGTTTAGGACCAGGATGACTGTGCATATATAGAGATTTAATGTACAGTCAGCTGATGTCTGTTGGCCAATGAGGTTTCTAGACTTTTTCTTGCCATTTTATAACCCACCATAACACACACCCTGTCATGCCTGATTGCTGAAATATCCTTTTTGAACCTTCCCCTCCAGCTTGAGCAAAAGCCCTCTGGTGGACACACTGTTTTTTAATTTGAGCAGGCATGCTATGTCCAGTCTGTTGAACCCTTTCATGAACTTAAAAGTCTTTATCATGGCCCCCTCTCTCTTTGGTCCTCCAGTAAATACATGTTGAGACTTTTCAGTCCCTCATCACAATCCTCACCCTGCTGACCATAGAGTATTTTGGTAACCCTTCATTAAACTGTCCCTAATCTAGCCTGTCCTTCTCAAGTGTAGGCCCCAGAACCGGACACAGTATTCCAGATGCAGTCTCAATAGTGATCTATACAGAGACAATATCACCTCCCTTACTCTGCTAGTAATCCCTCTCCCTGTGCACCCCAGCATTCTGTTAGCTCCTCCCATACACCCTGTTGCACTCAGTAACCGGCTTTATGTGACTGCTGAGTACCACTCTCAGGTCCCTCTCCTTTCTTATAATCTCTACTGGTGTCCCATCACAATAGTACACTGTTCCAGATGTTTCCCCCATGTGCATCACCTTGCACTTTTTTTGCATGAAATTTTACCTGCCAAATACTGGACCACTTCTCTGATCTCCTCACATCCTGTCTCATAATGTTAGTCCTTTCTTTACTGTTGAACCTCCCACAGAGCCTGGTATCATCAACAAACACACTTATCCTGCCCTGGACACCCTCTCCTATGTCACAGATATATATATATATATATATATATATATATATATATATATATATATATATATATATATATATATATATCTATATATATATATATCTATATAATATAGATATATATATAGATATAGATATATATATATATATAGATATATATATATATAAGGAGTGGTCCCAGGACTAACCCCTATGATATCCCTTTAATCACTGCCCTGTCCTCAGAGAATTTACATTTAGGACCACCCTCTGGGCTCTGTCAGCCAGTTTGTGACCCATTTAGTTTTGCCTTCCCCTACTCCCAGGTGGCTTATCTTCTTAACCAGTCTCCTATATGGCACCAAGTCAAAGGCTTTGCTAAAATCTAAGCAGACCATTCATAGGTGCCAGAACAGGGAGGGGGGCTGGCACTATGGCCATGGTGCCACCACTATCTTAAGTGGTAGGGGATGGCCCTTTCAGTTTCTGCAATCATGCTAATTTACTACTAGAGAGTACTGTGCCTCTAAAATGCAGCATATGCAGTAAGCAATGTTACTTTCCAATCACTCCCTTCGTGGCTTGCAGGGTGCCAGCAGAATTTTGGAAAGTGAAGGCCTGCGTAGTGTTGATGGGGGGTGTGCTGGGTTCATGGCCTGCTGAGTTAAGGCACAGTGGTCAAATTGTAAAAATGAAAGGGTCAGGCCTTCAGGTGGGCATTGAGGAACTAGGCACTGGAAGCTGCTGTAAATCGGTTGGGTGGGGGGAGCTACTCCACAGATTACAAATTTGGATGAGAAAAAACTGATTCTGTGGTGAACCCATTCAATGGAGGAGGGGGTATTTACCCCTTACATCCTTGGTTGTACCATTAACCATTTCCCCACCAGTGACAGCACTAGTTGGCTCCTGTCTGCCAATTGTGCCACTTCCTTTAAAAAGTCAATTAAGTTAATCTGACATTACTGGCCCTTAGTGGTTCCATGCTGGTTTCTGTCCATTAAGCTGTTTTCCTGTGAGAATGTGAAAAATCTCCTACTTATTAATTGTCTCCAGACATTTCTCCACAATAGATGTCAGGCTCACTGGCCTGTCGTTTCCCATGTTTTCTCTGTCACCCTTTTTTTGTGTAAAGGAACTACATCGGAGAATGGAGGGCTAATGAGATCATAATCCCACATGCCATATGTCTGTGTGTGTGTGTGTGTGTGTGTGTCTGTACTTGTTGTGTGCAGGGCTCCCAAATCTAAAGGGATTCTTGAATTATACAGGAAAATCGAGCCATTTACAGGGAAATTATTCCTATATGCTTACATTGGTTATACAGGAAAACAGCAATTCTGCTTACTTAGGAAATAATGTAATCTACAGGAAAACACATTGCCCTGGAGTTACAGAGAAAAAGTCAAATTAATCTGGGAGCATTGCGTGTGTATTATACATAATCAACATTTACTTTTCACAACCTCAGTAAAAAACTGACATTCCAGAACTCATTAATAATGTTTTTTTTTTATTACTGCAAGTTAAAACTCTTCTTTGAATTGTACAAATCTAGCATCTGTCTCCATCGATTATATTAGAAAGGTAACTAAACAACTGTCAGTGTCTGAACAAGTTGCTCATTTCAGTTGTCAGTCTACCTGCTTATCATTCTCCCTACTCTACTCCTCTGCTTTCTCCTTCTCCCTTCCTTCCCCAACCCTCCCTTCCCACCCCTCTCCACCCTCCACCCTCATCTTTCCTTTCCTTCGCCCATCCTCTCCTCCTTTCTCCCCCACCTCCTTCTCCATACATCCTAGTTTCCTTCCACCCCCTCCCTTAACCTGGAGTTCCTTTATCATTCCATTCTGTCCCTTGCCTGTTTCTCACCCCCTCTCACCCTCCCCAGCCGATAAGACATAAGTCCTACCCCATTCTTCACCTCCTTACCCTGCTTCTCCTCCTTGATAGTGATGTGGAACTCAAGCTTGGTCCTTCATCCACCATTCTTCAAGGCCTTAGTGTTTTCAACCTCAATGCCAGAAGCCTCCTCCCTAAACTGGATCTTCTCACTGTATGGGTCTCTTGTCACTCTCCAGACCTCCTCTATATCACAGAATCCTGGCTCTCTTCCAGCATTCCTGATTCCAGCTTGGCCATTCCAGACTACCACCTCTATAGGCAGGACAGGGTAAACAAGGGGGTGGATTTGCCCAACATGCCCGCCAGAACCTCTCCTGCACCATCACTCTCAGGGAGGCTGCACCTTCCTCCCACAAGTTTCTGCTAGCTAAATTCTCCTTTCCCTCCTCACTGCCCTATTTATTGGTCTTTTCTGTGCCTCACCGAGAATCCCTGCTTGTCTCGAGTGGACTCACTCTCTACCCTCTCTTTACACTCCTCTGCTGGTGGGCTCATCCTCTTGGGTTACTTCAACATTAATTGGCTTTCCCCGACCTCCAGTCCAACCACCCACAGGACTGAGTCTCTTAACCTTTCACAGCTCATCACAGAACCCACCCAACTCTGGTCCCCAGGCATCAAACCATGTTCTCCTGGACTGCGTTCTCGCCTCACCCCCCCCCCACACCGCATTGTTGCAGCAGATGTATTACCAGACATCACTGTGTGACATTTTGTGTCAGAAAAGCTGCTTACTCCCCAAAGTACATCTGGTCCAGGTCCTTTCTGTCACTGAACAAAAAAGTTCTACCTGGCTCTACCTGTCCCACTTCACTTCACCCCCTGAGGAAGAAATCTTAGTGATTCGAAGCACTGGGGTATTTTGCATGTCCTGACTTTTTTCAGCTACCAAATAAACAGCACTTGCAGCTTATCACACCTTGCATTACTTCAGCGTTTGTGTATCTTTGCTTTGACTGTATTTGAGTCTAAATAGAAATAACATGTTCTAAGTGAAATAATAGGCTTGATTTTTAAAGCCTCCAATTACCACAGGCCCTAGGTGCACTGAAGATATGGCGCACAGGGCGTGTGGCAATCACGCGGCTGGCAATCAGGATTTTTGATCCTGTGCACCAGGTACTGCAAGTTAGACCATTTTCTGGTCTAGCTACAGCATTCCCAGGGGCCATTTTTACAGAGACGCACCAGATACTTGATGCAAGCTGCCATAAATGTGGAAACTGCGCCTGAGACTAGAACATCCGGTGCAGTTGCAGCACAGGGGTTTGGTGCACTGCCAAAACCTAAGTGTAATGATGCAGGGCTTAGCACAAGCTCTACGCCATGCTTTGAAAATCGAGCCCAACATGTGTTATAAGTGAAATAACACATTCTAATTAAACTATTCTAGGGGGCAAAGTAGTGGCTCCACTTGGATCTAGTGACCATAACATGATCTGTTTTTCACTATCGAGGGAGATAGGGAAAATGAAAGGTAACACCATTATTTATAATTATCTCAAGGCTGACTTCTGCAGTATGTGGAAAGACCTGGAAATATGGGAATGGGAGGTGGACTTCAGAGGCCAGAATCTGAAAAAAAGTGGGACATGTTTGAAAACATGGTTATTACCCTGGATAAGAAGTATGTTCCCTGTAGAGAAAAATAAAATAATCCTAAAACTTCACAAATATATATGACAGCCTCAGTCAAGAAAAGCATAAATAAGAAGAACAAGGCGTATGCAAGGGCCAAGGAGAGCGGGCACCAGACTCACGGAGACTTATACCGTCAAACACTAACAATAACTAAAAGAAAGATTTCCAAGACAAAACAAAATCATGAACTAAAACTGGCGAGTAGAGTGAAGGACAACTACAAATCCTTTTTCTGATACATAAATAACGAGAGGGGAAGCAAATTCTATTGGACCACTAAAAAAGGGAGACGGCACAACTGTCACCAGTGACAGCCAAATGACTGAGCATTTCAACACATATTTCACAACAGTTTTTAATGACAAAACTAGGGGTTTGAAAAATCACAACTTAGATACAGGAGACGTTTGCCCTATTATAGACCACAGAAACATTAGAGAAAGACTATTAAAAATTGATTCAAATAAAGCACAAGAGCCTGATGGCTTGCATTCTTGGGTAATTAAGAAAACAGCACATAAGATTTCTGGCCCACTTACAAAGATATTTAATAAATCTCTGGAATTAGGCAAGGTGGTAGAGGTGTGGAGGCAAGCAGAGGTAGTGCCCATCCACAAGAAAGGGTCCAGGCATGAGGTGAAGAACTATAGGCCCATTAGCTTGACAGCTGTTCTAGGCAAGGTATTGAAGGGGATCATCAAGGACCACATTGTGTAAGTTATGCAGTCAAAAGGAAACATCGACTATGCTCAGCATGGCTTCATCAAGGGTCGATCTTGCCAGACTAATCTTCTGGAGTTCTACAATATGGTCAGCAGTGCACTGGATGAAGGGAAATCGGTGGCTGTTATCTTCTTGGACCTCTCCAAGGCATTTGACAAAGTCTCACATGGTGAACTAGTTGATGCATTATTATACAATGGGATATGAAAATTCTGTAACCTCATTGGTCAAAACACAACACATGACTGTGGTATATCCTGTAATAACCCATGCCTGAGAAATGGCATTTATAAAAAATGTACTTAAACATATTTAACATTTATTTTACACATGGGTCCATTGTATAATCGCAATAAGGCACTCCAGGGTGTGGGTTATTGGGGGATTTACCCACTTCTTTTGTAGTTAAGTCACTCGGCTGGGCCTCGTGGCACACCACAAAAGGCGTGGGTATATCCCCCAATAACCCACAACCTGTTGTGCCTTATTGCTTAAATCAACTATAACATCGATGGTAATATTACTAAATGAATAGCATCATGGTTATCCAATAGGAAGCAAAGAGTGTGCATTAGGGGAGCATACTCTGACTGGTCAGAAGTAACAAGTGGGGTCCCACAGGGTTCTCTATTGGGGCCCTGTTTGTTCAATATCTATATTCTCTCCAGGAAACCCAGAAACAATGCCTGGGTGTCCAAATTTGCAGATGATACCAGACTGGACTACATAGCAAATAATACCTTGGACATGGGCACACTTCAATCGACTTTGGGAGATGTGGAGGCCTGGGCAAAAACTCACAAACTAACATTTAATATAGACAAGTGCTGTGTGATACACTTTGGGACCAAAAATTGCAAATCTACACATCAGCTGAATGGTATAACCCTGAGGGAAGTTATGGATGAAAGGGGCTTGGGGGTTAGAGTAACAAATGACAAATTGTAAACGACACTGCAACTTAGTCATCAAAAAGGCCGGTGGCATACTCAACTGCATCAGGAGACACACCAGGAGCAGAGACAGGGAGGTTATGGTGCCTTTGTATAGCTCCCTGGTTAGGCCCCACATGGAATATTCTGCTCAGTTTGGGACTCCAGGGGGTAAGACCGAAATAAAGGCACTCAAGAGAGTCCAGAGAAGGGCTACAAAAATGGTTAGAAATGCTGATGAATTAGAATATGAGGGTAGACTGACAGAGCTAAGAATGTATTCCCAGGAGAATCATAGATTAAGATGGAATATGTGTTTAGTCTTTAAGGCACTATCAGACACTTCATTAAGGAACCAGCTGGGCCTCGATATTAAAACACAAAACTACAACGTGAGAGGGCACCATTTACAAGTTACAGGCAAGGGATACTGAACTAACAAAAGGGAGAACTGGTTTTCAGTAAGAATACAGAAAACATGGAATGGCCTACCCGTAGAAGTAGTAACAAGCAAGACATCTGAGGAATTTAAGCATAGATCGGATAGATATTGGATTAGCGGAAACATAAAGAGGCATTGATAACAAAATCCTGAAATATAGTTAAATGGCGAGTATTACGGATTTCAGTCTTCTCTACTCTGAATACCTACAGTATGTAAATATGTAAAATAATTATGTATCACGAAATAGCAGGATTTACGTACCTAATGCATTCACTGTTTGTGTGGTATATATAGAGTTATTTGTTTCTTAATTAACATATACTGTATTGTTGGGTTTACCCCTAACAGTCTGTTGGAGTATTCTACTGTTGCAGAGAGTATTTTGAAATATATATACATATGTCTTCTGCTTCATTTACAGTATTATATAATTAATGTTGCTCTGTAAATCAGGAGTGATATAGGGTAACAGTTTTTTTCCAGCTGCAAGTTGTAACAGCTTGTTTATTTTGATTTTGCAGTCTTATACAACATTTTGATTTACTGCATAGTAATGCATAAAAACAATGATAAGAACATTTAAAAAAAGCAAACCCATGTTCTACAATCATTGATGACATCATCTGAGAAGAGTTCTTTGTGAATGGCTTCTTCTGACAAACCTGACACAAAAAAGCCTGACCCTTGCTTAACCTTTGCTTTCCTGACCCTTGTTTGTTTGCAGTCCATGGATGACATGAGTAGGGTGGGTGTGATGGACATTTTCTGCACTGCTCCACTGCCATCATAGTGAAAGCATAAAGCCAAGAGGGACTGTTGGACTTTCGTACTTTGCACTACTAATAGTTCCCCAGAACACTTGTGTCAGTAGCACTTAAACACCACTGGGCATTTAAAATGCAGCTTATTTCACTTTTACTGGTAATATGTACTAGCAGTAGAAGCAGTATTTTCATGGCAAAGAAAAGTTCCTGATTGACTGACTGACTGACTGATTGATTGATTTCTATACTAATTATTTAGTTCTTGTTCACTGGGATAGGAGGGCTAAACAATAATGCTTATTTTCAGCCTTGTCTTGGGGGATACAGATGCAAACCAACTGAAAGTGAATCAGATTTAGCTGTTAGTGGAGTTTTAGTAAAAGGGGGAGTTTAGCCAGGATACCATGGAAGTATCTTTAAAGAGGAAATCCAACCAAAATTTCTAGCACCAATTCAGAATTTGGATCAGCAGATCTCCAATCAGCTTCTTGCCAGAAATGAGACCTCTAAGTTGCTTATTTTAAAATTTGCAAGTCATTTTGTAACACTAGTTTCACTACACATTTAAAAAAGCCAGTTTCAGTGAAGAGTTACTGATGATGTCATCACCAGAACTCATAGCCTAGCCCAATCTGCATGCTACCTTATAGGACTTACTTCTCCTAGGTTACATAAACATGCAGTTGTAGTAAACATATGAAAAAGCAAAGCTGATACTGGTTGGGTATAGGGCATGCATTTCTATAATGCACAGACTCAAAGTACTTAAAAATGTGACTGGGGGTTGGAATGCAACGGCAAACATGGCTTTAGAGTGCCAAAGTTGTGTACAATTTTTAGAATACTGCAGGGATGAGATTTCAGAATTCCACCAAGTATGACGCAGTCTTAGAAAATAGTTGGGACACACAATTTTGGAATGTGGCAGGGATGCTGAAATTCTGAATGTAACAGTGTCATAAATTTTTGAAATATAGCAGAGCTACGCAATTTTGAAATGAGAGAGACACATAGTTGCAGAATGTGGCAGGGACATGTAATTTCATAATGCATCATGGATGCGTAATTTCAGCAGGTGATGGTGATGCACCATTTCAGAAAGTAGTGGGGATGCACAATTTTGGAATGCGGTGGGGACGACTGATTTCATATTGTGGTGGCAATATCAAATTTAATAATGTGGAGTGGACACAGAATCTTAGAATGTGGTGGGGACGCAGTTTCAGGATGTGTTGGTCGCATGCAATTTCAGAATGTGGCAGGGATGCACATTTTTGGAATGTGGCGGGATGTGTAATTTTGGAGCATGGCAGGAAAATACATTTTAGGAATGTGGCTGGGATGCACAATTTTAGCATGTGGCTGGGAGCTGCAATTTCAGAATGTGGCAGGGACACTCATTTTCAAAATGTGATGAGGACTCTCAATTTTGGCATATGGTAGGAATGGGTATTTTTGGAATGTGAGGAAGATGGCCAATTTGGGAATGTGGCAGTGACATACAATTCAGAATGTGGCAGGAAGGTACAATTTCAGTAAGTGGTTGGGACACACAATTTTAGAATGTGGTGGGGATGCCCCATTTTTTTCCCCAATTGTTTAACCAGGAGTGGCACACTAAGCTGAAAGCTTGTTTACAGGTGCGACCTGGGAGCACAGGGAAGTTAAGTGACTTGCTCAGGGTCACACAGTATGCAAATGGAGGCTGTGGGATTCAAACCCAGGTTTCCAGATTTACGAACATACGAACATACTGAAATTTGCCAGCAGATAAAGGCCCAGAGGTCTATCAAGTCTGCTCGAATGTGCAGCTAGCACCCCTTATTCTGCAGCTGCCCTCTCCTTCCACCCTTCCCTTCATTAACCCTCCCTTGTCCTGTCCCATCCTCGCTTGAAGCAGTCCACTGTTCTACTGCATACCACTTCTGCAGGTAATGCATTCCACCCAGCCACCACCTCTCTGTAAAAAGTGTCTCCTCATCTCCCTCCTGAACCTTCCTCGCTCCAGTCTCATATCATGGCCCCTGGTGGCCCTCCCCTCCCTTACTTTGAACAGCCCCTCTGTACCTGTCTTGTTTATTCCTTTCATGTATTTAAAGGTTTCAATCATGTCCCCCCTGTCTCTCCTCTCCTCCAGTGAGTACATGTTCAACTCCTTCAACCTCCTCTCATATGATAAGTCCCCCAGACCCTTGATCATCTTTGTCGCCCTGCGCTGCACTCCCTCCAGTAACTTAATGTCCCTTTTCAGATACGGACGCCAGAACTGCACGCAGTACTCCAGGTGTGGTCTAACTAATGACCTATACAGTGGCAGAATCACCTCCTCCCTCCTTGAGGATATACCCCTTGCAATTGCAAGATTTGCAGCTCAGAGCCTTAAACCACTGCGCTATGCTACCTCCATGGAATATGACTGGCAAAGACAGTTTCAGAATGTGGCAGAAATGCATAATTTTGGACTGTGAAGTCATAATTTTGCAATGTGGTGGGGACAAGCATTTTTTGGAATCTGGTGAGGATGCACAATTTTGGAATGTAGTAGTGGCTCAGTTTCTGAATATGTCAGGGATGCACAGTTTTGGAATGCGGCTGGGATACATAATTTTGGAATGTGGTTGTGACATGCAATTTCAGAACGTGGCAGTGATGCTCAATTTTGGAATGTGTGACATATGAACAATTTTGGAATGTAACAGTGACTATTTTGGATCATGGTGTACCAAGTATCAGAGTGTGACATTGACACACAACTTCAGAATATGGAGGGATGTACAATTTGGAATGTGGTGGGGACATGTACTTTTGGAATGTGGCAGAAATGCATGATGTCAAAGAGTGGCAGGGTTGCAAAATGTCCAAAAGTGATGGGGATACAATGCAAAATTTTGAAATGTTGTGGGTGCGTAGAATTCTGTACTATAGCAGAGACAAGCAATTTCAGATTAATATGGTGTATTCTGTCACATTCCAACAGTTTGGATCCCCACTATATTCCAGAACTGTCAGTCCCCATCAGATTCCTAGATGTGTGTCACTGTCATATTCCAAGATTGAGTGTCCACGCCACATTTCGAGATTATGCATCCCTGCCACATTCTGAGGTTGCATGTTCCCCCAGCATTCTAAAATTGTGCACTGCCTTGACATTCCACAACTTTGTCCACTGTCGCATTCCAAAGCCACCTCATGTTGTACTGTAAAGTACAGTAACCATGCATCTGAACATTCTGGAAGCATATGCACTGCAGCCAACCCTGTGTCAGGTTTTTTTTTTTTCAAAATGATTACAACTACAGTTTTTTAAACTTTAGAGAAAAAAGTCCCGTGTGGGTGCTGACATGGAGAACTAGACTTTGAGTTCTGGTTATGACATCATCAATAGCCCTTCACTGAAACTGGCCCTTTTGAACAGGGCATGAACTCAGGGGACTCAGTTTTCAAAGAGCCATTAGAGCACCACAAGTTGTGGTGATCTTGGGCTGCAACAATCTCAGGGTGCATCAGGGACCCCGCAAAATATTTTTTTAAATGAGGATCCCCGCACCCAAGACACAAGATTTGCTGCATTTTCGGGATTGTGCCAAAGTAGTGGAATACCTGCAGACTTTGATGGAAGGATCTGTCAACTCCCCCCACCCATTGCAACACTCAAGGGGTCACCAAGTTGGGGGAGAACACCTGCCAGGAGGGGACCAGGTGGGCAGAAGAAGCATAGGGGGAGACCTTGGGGTGACAGGGGCATGGTGCTAATGTGCAGGGAATGGGGCAGTACCTTGTGGGGGTGCCCTGTGCTCCTACATACAGCTGATCAGAATAGGACAGGGGGCTGGCAGAAAGGGACTGGGACCTAGCCACAGGAGGATACAGCCTTGGCACCTGCCCCATAGGTGCCAATGACCACAACACTGTCAGCAGGCAGCAGCCTGCCTACCTGCAGGAGGCCTGGTACCAGAGGAATGCTGCAGTGCCTGGGGACCATTCCCAGCCACCACTTGCACCCCACATGATGCAGCCACTGCTGCCCACTGATGGTGTTTGGTCAGTGGCACCTATGGGGCAGGTGCCAGGGCTGTGTCCTCTTGAGGCCGGGTCCTGGTCCCTTTCTATTAGCACCCTGTTCTGGTCTGATCAGCTAAATGTAGGAGCACATGGCACCCCCTGCAGGGTGCCACCTCATCCCCCGCACATTAACACCATGCCCCCATCACCCCAGAGGTCTTCCCGACATGCTTCTTCTGCCCCCCCGTCCCTTCCTGGAAGTCCCCCCGATCACTGCCCTGCCAGTAGTGGTACATGGCCCTAGACCATCTTCTGGCTGGTCTAAATGCAGCCCCCATTGCGACCAAGGTGGGGCTTCTAGAATAGCAAATAAGGGGATGGTGCAGCCCCGCCGTGGCGCAACCACCCTTGCGACCTGGCACATGGCCACTTTTGTGGCAAGGGTGGTGTAGGGGGGCTTTGCTGCACAGCATCCCAATTTCTTCATTGCTGGCATTTGAAAATTGGGATTACCACAAACTCTAATGCAAGATGCCACTTGCATCATCTCCATTAGGTGCAGGCACATTGTGTCACAGTTTGCATATTGAAAATCGAGCCAAGGGTTACAAAATGACCTGTAACTTTCAAACAAAGTAACTTAAAGATCTAATCTTTGGTATGAGGCTTGTTGGGGATATATTGATTCTAATTCTGCTACGTAACACTGTTGGCCAGACTCTCTCTTTAACATCCACCTGAACAATCACCAAAAAAGGCAGACAGGACCTCAGTTTAACCTCTCATCCAAAGGACAGCATACACTGACAGTCTGACAACAGTATACGAAGAGAGTACATGAGGCACCCTCACGTCCACAGTTTCTGTTTAAAAATAGCCCTGTTATAGGGTTACAATGCTCAGTTTTGCACATAAAATAGTTGAAAGCCCTAGTTAGCATGAAGTCTAGCAGCCCACATACAATATTTCATTACAAATGTTTATTTTGACCCTGTATGTACGTACATTGTATTTGATACTGTTGGGAAACAGCACCATCTTGGTTTTCTCACACACATACACACACACACACACTCACACACACACACACACACACACACACACGTCTGATACGTGTTCACAGCTTCTGCTGGACCCTATCTATAAACAACTCTCTTATGCAATCTAATGCTCAATTTTTAAATAAAAAATAGATGTCTGCCTTAGTTACGTGCTACCAAATGAGACCAATGACACAGTAAACTATAAACTTGTTTTGCCACGTTGTAATGCCTATAGATCCAGTTATAGGGATAAGGTGTCATGTAGTTAGTTAGTTAATGTTAGTCAGTCAGTCAGTCAGTCGGTTAGTTAGTTAGTTAGTCAGTCAGTCAGTCAGTCAGTCAGTTAGTTGATTAGTCAGTCAGTCAGTTAGTTAGTCAGTTAGTCAGTTAGTTAGTTAGTTGAAATTACTCCAACCAGGATAAGCCCATAAGAGGCAATGTCATGTTTTCACTGGAGTCCCAGGGAGGACAGCAGCAATCAGCAGGTTAACATAGTCAAGCAGGAATAGTTACATAGATGCTAATCTATACCCAGGAATAACAAACAAATTCTAAAGGGACATAGAGGCCCAGTCACTATGGGAAAGCTGTGTATCCAAATGAAAAAAATCTACATGAGCAATGAATTCAGCAGTAGTTATATTCTGTGGCGGGAGACAAGTTTTAGACCAAATTCTGCAGCCATGGAACTGTAGAATCCCAGATGCCTTGTGTATTCTGATGTCTGAAAACAGCATAGGAAAAGTGTGGCCAGTCATAAAGTTAAAGCTGTGACTGGTCCCCAGTAAAACTGGCCCCCGATATTGACGCTGCCCTCAACTACTTTATTTACTACTTTAACAGAGCCTGCAATGCATATGCACCCATCCCCAAAACCATGTGAAGGAAACATAACTCTCCCTGGATCACCCTCGCCCTCATAAAGCAAATGCATCCCAGGGACGATCTCTGGCACAGAGACCTGGAGTCCAGGAAGCCTGCTGATAGACAAGCCTATAGAACAGAGCGCAACAAATGCAGCTGGGCTATCCGTAGTGCAAAGACAACATACTACAGGAATACCCTTGCATCCACCTGGGGCTCCTCACGCAAGTTCTGGGACAACCTAAAGGAACTTAACAGTAAAACCCAGTCCTCCCCACCCTCCCAGCTCAATATTAATGGCGTCATCACCACTGACACACACGGTATTGCTAATGGGCTGAATGATGCCTTCTCTGATTTCTCCTCTGCCTTACCTACCAACTTTTTTGATCCAGCCCCAATCCTCCTACCACCACTCTCCAATAACCACCCTTCTCTTTCCGAGCTCTCTCCCTGCCTGCTGCCAAACCCTATCTGATCAAAGCCCTAAAAGGTTCCAGACACAGTAGTGACTTACTCGATCCTGGTCTTCTCTACTCTACCCTGGATGCTGTTCTCACCCCTCTCACTGACCTTCTCAACCTCTCCCTCTGACTTGGTCAATTCCCCCAAATATGGAAAAGAGCTATCATCACCCCCATATACAAGGGCAGTGATAAAATGACCCCAGGCAACTACAGACCAATCTCCACCCCCCCCCCAAAGCCCTAGAAAAGATTGTGGCTGACCAGATAACAGACTACCTTACTATGCATAACCTCCTCTGCAGGGAGCAGCACGGTTTTCGCCATGGCTTCAGCACCACAGCTGCGCTCATTGAGTTCTCCACTTTCATTCACTCTGCCCTGGACAAAGGGCATCCTGCCGGGGCAGTCTTCATCTATTTGTCAAAGGCCTTTGACACGGTCTGCCACCCTCTTCTCATTAACACCCTCACCCAGCCTGGCTTCACCTCGGGCCCTGTAAAATGGGTTGCCAATTACCTCACTGCCCATACCCAGTGTGTAAAAATAAACAATATCCTGTCTAGCCCTCATCAGGTCCGCTCCGGTGTTCCCCAAGGCTCCATCCTGGGGCCACTACTCTTTAGCTTATACCTAAACACACTGCCCAATGTCTCATCAGAAAACATTCTACTTTATGCAGATGATGCGGTCCTCTTCACATCCCACCCCGACCGCCCAACTCCATCTTGCGCTACAATCCACTTTTGCCCAGACTGATCAGTGGTTCCTCGACCCACAGGCTTGTGATCAACCTGAAAAAAACCAAAAATTGTTTACCCACAGTCAGAACAAACTCAAGGGCTCTGCACTGTCCATTCACTCCCTATCTCACCATCCTATTGAGCAGGTTACCTCATGCAAATACCTAGGTATCATCCTCGACTCCGCCCTCGCCTTCCATGAACACATCCACACCCTCTGCTCTGCCATTAATTCCCGCATAGGCTTGCTATATCGGCACAGAGCCTGTCTCCCCCCACAAGCTCTAAGACTCGCCATTGACTCATCAGTCCTGTCCCTAGTGGACTATGGACTCCTAATATATGGCTCAATGGATAACACTGCTCTGGGCAACATCAAGCTCTCAATCAACAAGGCCTGTCGGCTACTCATTGGGGCTGACAGGAAAACACACACCTACACACTTTATGCCTTGTCTAACGTCCTCTCCCTTGAAGAGTGGCTACTCTACCAGACCTGCCTGCTCACCCAAAAAATATGTGTTGGATTAACCCCCCTGGTCTGTCTAAACTAATCAGCATGGCCACCCCTCCTGTCCACACTCGTAGCTCCACTAAGACCCTGCTAGTAGTCCCCTGGGTTAGGACGACCCTCGTTCAGAGATCCTTTCCCTACAGGGCACCCTCCTGGTCCAACACCCTCCCTCCTGATACCTCGTCTGAGCTCAGAATTGGACTGTTCAAGTCATCCTTGCATAGCCACCTTCTAAGCTCCTGTCATTGTAATTGTAAATAACTGCTCCACTACTGGGTTCGTCATCCAGCCACTTAACCCACACCACCCACCTTGTTCTTATACCAGTGTACATATCCTACAATTGCTGAGCTACAATCATATATAAACCTTCACCAGCAATTCTGAGCTCAGCACCGCACTCCGGCCATCTACCACTACTATCCCCAAAGTATATATGCCCAATGATCGCTCCTTCTTGCTTAACTACCATCATGAATAGGCCTGTCTCCTGCAAGAAGGGGCCTTTCTCTCACTGATATAGACCATTCCACCTGTTCTCAACTGTACAAATTGTAATTGTATATATTTCTGCCATGCTACTGTTCCTGCACTACTGTCTGTTCCCCACTCACTGTATGTTTTTCGCCTCCCTGTCCTATTCTGTGTATGACGATGAGCCGTTGTAAATGAGTCTTTGACTCAAAGGGTTGTAATTCTGATACTGTAATAAATAAATGAATAAAAAATAAAGTAGTATACAACATTATTTAAGCACACACCTTGAAGGTTATTCTAAAAACACCAGTGTTTCAGGGTACAGATGCACCCCTCATCAAGGTGTACAGAGTTCCTTCAGTAGTGTGTTAGAGAAGGTGTAAGAAAAAACTTCCTTTTATTTCCTGTATCCTTTATAGGTGTTAACCCTTTCAAATGCTTCCTTTCTCTTTAAATACCAGACGTGGATTCTCTCGCTAGAAGCGCTACTGCAAAGCTTCTCCATTTCACGTTTTTGTCTTAGAGAGAGAGCCCTCGAATGCACTACTGAAAGAACACTGTACACACTGATGAACGGGACATCCATGCCCTGAAATGTTGATGTTGAAGTGATATATAATTACTTTTATTTAAACATAGACCTTGAAGATCACTCACAAAACATCAGCATTTTGGGGTACGGATGCCCCCTTTCTTCAGCGTGTACAGCGATCCTTCAGCAGTGTGTGTTAGAGGGCTCTCTCTAAAACATAAAAGTGACATGAAGGAGCTATGCAGCAGTGCTTCTAGCACAAGAAGCCAAGTATGAAACATAGGAACATAGAATCTGACAGGAGATAAGGACCACTTGGCCCACCTAGTCTGCCCATTTCCCTACCTGATGGATAAGCTGCAGATTCTAGTTAATCAACAGCTTACTTCCTCCTACCCCCCACTAGAATTGCCTTATGCCTGTCCCATGCATACTTGAATTCTCCCACTGTTCCTGACTCACAACCTCCTCAGGAAGGCTGTTCCATGTACCCACAACCCTCTCTGTGAAAAATGCTTTCTAACATTACCTCTGGCAGTTCCCTCTATCTTAAAATTGTGCCCTTTGTTCTTGAACATCTCTTCTTCTGAAAGATACTACCCTCTTGTACTTTGTTAATTCCCTTGAGATACTTGAAAGTTTCTATCATGTCCCCCCTCTTCCTCCTTTCCTCAAGGGTATACATATTAAGCTGTCTCAGTCTCTCCTTGCATGTCTTCTGGTGCAGACCCTGCACCATTTTGGTTGCCCTCCTCTGAACAGCTTCCACTCTGTCTATATCTTTGCGGAGATGGGGTCTCCAGAATTGCACGCAGTACTCCAGATGGGGTCTCACCAACTGTCTGTACAGAGGGATAACAACTTCCTGTTTTCTCCTGTTGATGCCTCTCCCTATGCATCCCAGTATCCCCCCAGCCCTCCTTACTGCCTTCTCACATTGCTTGCCCACCTTTAGGTCATCTGATATAATTACTCCTAGGTCTCTTTCAATTTTTGTTGTTGTTATTATCTCACCCCTCCCCCCCATTTGTGTACTCTTCCCCTGGGTTTTTGTTTCCCATATGCATTACCTTGCACTTCTTTGCATTGAATCTGAGCTGCCACATATTTGACCATTCCTCCAACCTTGCCAAGTCCATTTTCATTCTTTCCATTCTACCTTGTGTATCAACCCTGTTGCAGATCTTTGTGTCATCTGCAAAGAGACATATTTTTCCTTCCAGGTGCTCTCCAATGTCACTTATAAAGACATTAAAGAGGATTGGTCCCAGTACCGAACCCTGCGGTACCCCACTAGTTACCTTCCTTTCTTTACTGTGGACTCCATTTACTATTACCCTTTGTGTCCTGTTGCCCAGCCAGTTTTTTTATCCAGGCTACCAAACTGGAACCCACTCCAAGGCTGGCTAACTTGTATATTAATCTTTTGTGTGAGACTGTGTCAGATGCCTTGCTAAAATCTAGGTAGGCCATATCCACAGCCCCTCCCTGGTCTACTACTTTGGTCACCCAGTCAAAGAAATCTATTAGGTTTGTCTGACATGACCTTCCTGCTGTGAAATCATGCTGCCTTGGGTCCTGTGCCCACACTGGCCCCTAGGTACTCAACAATTCTTTCCTTCAGAAGTGATTCCATCATTTTCCCTACTGCTGAAGTCAAACTAACTGGTCTGTAGTTTCCTGCCTCTGCCCTGCTCCCACTTTTGTGAAGTGGAATCACATTTGCCCTCCTCCAGTCCTCAGATATAACCCCATCCTCCCATGATTTGTTAAAGAGAGTAGTCAGTGGTGTTACTAGCTCTACCGTTAGTTCTTTTAGAATTCTTGGGTGAATCCCATCGGGCCCCATTGCTTTGTCCACCCTCAGTTTTAAGAGTTCTTTCAAAACCCTTTCTTCTGTGAATGGACTGGTATCGACCCCCCTATTCAGTGTTTCTCCCTTGTTTGGTTTAGGTACCTTCTCCTCCTCTTCTGCTGTGAATAATGAGCAGAAGTATTCATTCAGTATCCCTGTTTTTTCGCTGTCACCCTCTGCCCACATTCCTTCCCCTTTATTAAGTCTCTGTATCCCTCCCTTGGTCTTTCTTCGCTCCATAATGTACCTATAAAAGGTTTTATCCCCCTTCTTAACAGAGTTGGCTATCTTTTCCTCAGTTTGTGCCTTTGCTATTCTGACTGCCTTCCCTGCCTCCTTCTGCTTTAACTCATAAAGTTCTCTGTCCTGCTCCTTCTGTGTTTCCTTATATTTCCTGAATGCTATCCTTTTCTTCTTAACCATCCCTGCCACCTCTTTTGAGAACCATAGGGGTTTTTTCCTTCATTGTGTTTTGTTGATTTACTTCACACAAAGGCTTGTTGCCTCTGTGATGGCTGTTTTGATTATTCCCCATTGTTCCTCCACCCCTCCTTCTTGCCCATTTGCTAGTGCTTTTCTGAGGCACTCTCTCATTTTCCCAAAGTCAGCCTTCCCAAAGTCCAATACTTTTGTTGTTGTTTGGATTGACTCTATGGCTGTGTTTACTGTGAACCACACTGTTTGGTGATCACTTGTTCCCAGATGGCTACCCACTTCTAAATCTGAGATCCTTTCTCCTTCCCCATTTGAGAGTACCAAGTCTAAGATTGCTCCCTCCCGAGTGGGTTCCAACACTAGCTGTCTGAGGCATGCCCCCTGTAGGGCATCAAGAATGACACTACTCTTGGATGTGCCTGCAGCAAAGGTGCTCCAGTTAACATCTGGCATATTCAGGTCCCCCATCAACAATATCTCCCCTTTTTCTGCCATCTTAAGGATGCCTTCTATCATTTCCTTGTCCATTTCCTCCCCCTGAGATGGGGGTCTGTACACAACTCCCATGCGGATTGTGGTGCCATTTCCTGTCTCCAGGGTGACCCATAGTGACTCATCAACTTCCTGTTTACTCTTTAGTTCTGTTGCTTTAATCCCTTCCCTTATATAGAGAGCTACTCCTCCTACTCCTCCTCCTCCTCTTTTACCCACCCTGTCCCTCCTGTAGACTGTGTATCCTGGTATGTTGACATCCCAGTCATGGTTCTCTGTGTACCATGTTTCAGTGACTGCCACAATATACTAAAACATACTAAACATATGAAAATTGCCAGCAGAAGAAGACCTAGAAGTCTATCAAGTCTGGTCGTGTTGCGGAGTCCTAAGTGGCAACTAAGGGCTCTACCATCCCTTCCCAACTGCTACTCCCCTTACTGCCCAACCCCCCTTGACTTTCCCCTTTACCCTGTTCCACCCTCTTTTGAAGCCTTCCACTATCTTCAGTCAGACTACCACTTCAGGGAGCTCGTTCCATCTTGTAACCACCCTCTCAGTGAGGAAATGCCTCCTGAACCGTCTCCTGAACCATTCCCCCTCCAGTTTAAGGCAATGTCTCCTCATATTTTTACTGCTATTGAGACTGAAGAGGATCTCCTTGTTCACCTTGTTAATGCCCTTCATGTGCTTAAAGGTCTTAAACATGCCCCCCCCCCCAGAGTACAGTATATGTTCAGGGCCTCCAGCCTCTCTTCACATATCCTGCCCTACTGACCTTTAACTATCTTAATTGCCCTCCTCTGGACCACCTCTAGCAGGCTAATGTCCTTCTTCAGGTAGGGACACCAGTATTGCACTCTATACTCCGGTTGCGGCTGCACCAGCAATCTATATAGTGGCAAAATTACTTTCTCCCACCTGCTACTGATCCCCTGGCAGTGCAGCCCAGCATTTTGTTTGGCTTTGCTGCCACCTTCCTGCAGTGTGAGGAGCACTTCAGGTCGCTAGTAATCATCGGGTCTTTTTCTTCCTCAGATTTGGTTACCAGGTGCCCTCCCAGGCTGTATTTTGTCCTTGGGTCCTTGGTTCCAGTGCGCATGACCATGCCTCTCTTCACATTGAACCCGAGTTGCCATATTCCAGACCACCTCTCGAGCTGGGCCAGATCTTCCTTTAGGTCTTGTATCCCTTCTACTGTATCTATCCTCCAACAGAGCTCGGTGTCGTCCTTGAACAGGCAAATCTTGTTTTCTATGCCATTAATGAAGACATTAAACAACACCGGACCAAGCATCGAGCCCTGTGGGATCCCACTGGTTATTTACTCAGCACCAGAGAGCCCCTCCCCCGCTACCACCCTCTGAGTCCTGTCCTTCAGCCAATTTGCCACCCTTCCTAAGAGTTTCTTCCCTCTCTATGCCAAGTCTGGCATATAAAGAGAAAGAAAGCATTTGAAAGAGGTAATACCTATAAAGAATGAATGAACTAAAAAGAAAGTTTTCTTTCTTACACCTTCACTAACACTCTACTGAAGGAACGCTGCACATCCTGACAAAGAGGGCATCCATACCCTTAAACGCTGGTGTTGTTAGAGTACCCTTCAAGATGTATGCTTACATACAGTAAAAGTTGTTACATACCACTTTAACTTTGGTGAGTGGCTGTACTTTTCCTATGAAACACAGAATTTGACTGCAGATAAGACCACTTGGCCCACTCAGTCTGCCAATTTTTCCCTACCTACAATATCACCATTGTCTCTAAACAATCTCCAGCTCTGTCTCCCTCTGCCCTTCCTCTCCATTAAGATATCTTTATGCCTATCCCGTGCATTCTTGAAAAAAAACATTGTTTTCACCCACACCACCTCCACTGGGAGGCTGTTCCAGGAATCTACCACTCTTTCAGTGAAGAAGTACTTCCTCACATCTCTCCTGAAACTGCCCATTCCAGCATCATAGCATGCCCCCTTGTTCTTGAGCTCTTTTTTGTCTGAAGTTTTCTATGTTCTGTTTTGGTGTTTCTGCAACTGCATAGGAACAGGCTACTTCCTGATTTGAGTATTTCTTATCCCTTATGGTCAGGGAGGCTCCCTGATTTCCCTTGGTATTCTAATGTCTCTCATGTACTCTTCCCCAACAGCACACCTTGAGATATTCTGCCCTTAGCATGGCCTTCTGGCCAACTAGTAGATAAATAAATTCAGTTTTTATGTAGCATGTTATGTACATGCACCAGCTGGGTTTTGAACCCAGGCAGCCTGTGTCTTTAATTGTGACTTTTTTATATTTTATTGACAGTGACAGCTTGTCTTCATTACAGACATAACCAGCTGCCAAGTGTACAAAGTAAAGAAATAGACCCAGTAAATACTGAATATGTATGTATGTATATATTCAAGTGTCCCACCAGTTTAACTGCAAGGAAACTTATTATGTCACATTTATACTCTCATTTGTTTATCTTTAAACCATGGTTAAATTTAAAAATAAAACATAAAACTAGAGAAAACAGAGTAAGAAAAATGGGGGGGGGGCATTTGGGTTACTGCACCAATCCAGGATGTGTGTCACAGCTTCCTGATATATTCTGCCAAGTAAATACAGCCTTTTTCTGTGAAGTACCTGAGAGGGCTCAAGTGGGCCAGGGGCCCTTCAAAGTGGCCTAACCCATGTATCTAACAAGATGCGCCTGTTCTAATCAGCAAACTAGTTCAACCCCCTAAGGGTACAAAATCTGATTGCTTATCCATTGTGTAATGTATCTAGACAGACTATGTATTAGAGACGGTCTGTGTTTGCTGCAGTGATTACAATGTGATTTTGTTTCCATCAGGTATAGTTGATTAACCAGTGCATGCTGATACCTTCCCCTCTGGGACTGTCATATTCAGCCAGTTTTCATCGTAACTACTGTATGTTTTCTTTTTAACAACTGCTAAGAGGATGGGTAGCAGTCACTTCTTGGGTCATGCCATGAAACCTGGCGGGGCCCCCAAAAGTTTGTGTCTTAACTTGTTCACCACAGGAACTGCTACTGATTTCAGTGCAGTTTGCTCAGGTTCTAAATTTACAAACGAGAATTGTCCTACCCACACAACTTTACTTTTGTAAGGTAATGTAAAATGTCTAGCTATATGTGGGAGCCTAGACCAAGTTAGAGTTACATTCTGGCATTTACTGCTTTAAACCTTTATTTCACGTTTTCCTGAATGCACTTTAATTCCTTGTTTACTTTGTATTACAGTGTGTAAATAAACAGCAACTATTTAGCAAGATATAAGTAACTGGGTATGTAGTTTGATAAGGGTATTTTGATAAATTTCTGGGGTTAGCCATCATTCCAGAACTGATGCTATCATAGCTGAGCTGAGCTAAGTATTCCTTTCTGAAACTCAGAATTAATAATGTAAGGCATGGAAAAACAAGAATGCACTCCACCTTAGGTTTGAGCACTCAGCCTTGCCTCCATCCAGGGAGACTGGCAAATGGGATAAAAGATCCATGTGGCTTGGGCATGCCAACTTTACAGAGGGGTGAGTATGGGCACAAGACACAGTACAGGGCAAAGAAGAGTGGAGATCTGTGATGAGCTAGTGTGAGAGGGGTGCTGGCATGGGTACAGACGCATTGTCTGAGACATCTGGTAGCAGCGTGTGAAATCCGTGTTATGTGTGTTCAAGTACCAGCAGGTGGCAGGCATGCATTTGGTGGGTACTTGAAGGTGCTTGTGCAGAGTATATAGACACCTGGAGAAAATCCTCAGAGATTGCACAAAATACCTAACCAATCACAAAAGAAAATGTACAGGAAACATATTTTATTTCTTTTTACCTTTATTGTTTGGGTGCAGTGAATGGTTAGGTTAGTGAAGACAAAAATGCCAATACAAACATAGAAATGAAGACTTTGTCAGCAGTTAAGGACCACTTGACCCACCTAGTCTACGCTTTTTTCTCTGCCTATACTTTCACTGCAGACCCTTCCTCATCCTCCAGCTACCTCACCCCTCACCCCCATTTCCCAACTAAGATTACCTTATTCCTAGCCAGTGCATATTTGAAGTCCACCGGCCACCATTGCTTTCTCCCCCCACCTCCTCCACTGAGAAACCATTCTAGGCATCCACCACTCTTTCAGTGAAGAACTACTTATTCACATCCTTCCTTGATTTTCCCCATTCGCCTTCATTCCACATCCCCTTGTTTTCTAGATTAAGCTGTGGGAATTGTGCAGCAAATGAGACATTATCTATTAGTCACCCCATAAGAAACAGATCATAGAGGTCCTCATGGAAAAGCATCAGGATGAGCAAGGGGGCCCTGGGCCACAAGTGATGCTCGAGGGTGAGAGTCTCCAATCAGCAAATGATTCCACCAAGCCACATAGACAGGAATTTTGTCGATTGGCTTTACAGCGATGCCACAGTGCTGACAGTCGGCATTGTGCCATCAGAGGAAGCAAGTGTTTTTTACAGGGGGCTTCACCCCCTACACCCCTCACATTATAGATTATCAACTCCTAGTCAGAGTTGTTTTGAGGAGGGGGCAAAATCCCTGAAGAAAGCAGTGTTGGCAATATCATGGACCACTACAGCGAACTGCCGATTTTGATGATGCAATGACCTTTGCAGTATTTCTGTCACTGTGGCAATGGTTTATGCCACAGCTGGAGGAACAGAAGCAGCAGTCACAGCCTTAGCCTCCGTAACAGTACAGACTGACAGTAGCTACATTTGTTCAAACAACAGACTGTGAGCTGCAAAAGATAAGGATACGGTTCCAGCTAGAAAGGATGCAGATGGAAAAGACCGAAAAAGATACAGAAATCAAGTTGGAAAAAATGCAGAAAGAGGGAAAGGTTCAGGTGGAAAAAATGCAGAATTAAAAAGCCAAAAAAGAGACAGAGAGAGTTGAGAGAGGAAGAAGTGCAGTGCGGACATGAACTTGAAATGGCATGATTATATCAGCAGCCACCCAAAGTTGTAAGTGTGGGGATAAGAACAAGAGTTCGTCACATGGTCCCAAACCGAATTCTGAAATGTTTCCTCACTTCAGAATCTGAGAGAATTTGGATGTATTCCTTCATGTAGTTGAAAAGATGTGTACACAGTTCAAACCGGATAAGGGAACATGGGCCCTCAAACTTACTCCTTTGTTGTTTGGAAAGGTTCTCTTTGCTTTCTCAAAAATAAGCATTTATCAATGCTGAAAGTTGATTGCTTATATGTGCTGGTTAGGTAGTTGGAAGTGAGAGTACCATGCCTAAGAAGTGTCATGCGCCCCCCCCAAGACATCCGCTGTGTCTTTCTGTTCAGTACTCACAGCAGAGGGAGAGGGGCAAGGGCCACAGCAGTTGCAAAGGCGTGAAGAGGTGGACAATAGTCCATTCACAGGCAGAAGAATCCTGCAGATGGTGAGTAAATTGAAGGTGGACAAAGCGATGGGACCAGATGGCATACACCCAAGGATATTAAAAGACTCCGTTGAGGTCGCTCACTCCCCCTCTCTCACTTGCTCATTCTGTTTCTCCTGGTGCTGCAGGCTGCACTTTTGTGCTGGGCTCCTGCCTCCATTGGTGCCTTTTTTTGGCTACAAAGAAGTCTTCAGCAGTCCTGACAGAGCTCTGTTGAGCTTGCTCACTCCCCCTCTCTCACTCGCTCATTCTATTTCTCCTGGAGCTGCAGGTTACCCTTTTGTACTGGGCTCCTGCCTGCGTTGGCACCTTTTTCTGTCCACAAAGAAATCTGCAGCAGTCCCGACACAGCTCCGTTGAGCTCGCTCACGCCCCCTCTCTCACTCGCTCGTTCTGTTTCTCCCAGCACTGCAGACTGCCCTTTTGTACTCGGCTCCTGCCTGCATTGGTGCATTTTTCTGCCCACAAAGAAGTTCACAGGTGTCCCAACAGAGCTCCGTTTAGGTCGCTCACTCCCCCTCTGTCATTCACTCATTATGTTTCTCATGGCTCTGCAGCCTGTCCTTTTGTACTGGGCTCCTGCATCCGTGGGTGCCTTTTTCTGCCCACAAAGAAATCTGTAGCAGTCCCAACAGAGCTCTGTTGAGCTCACTTACTCCCCCTCTTTCACTTGCTCATTCTGTTTCTCCCGCTGCTGCAGGCTGCCCATTTGTACTGGGCCCCTGCCTGCATTGACACCTTTTTCTGCCCACAAAGAAATCCGCAGTAATCCTGACAGAGCTCCATTGAGCTCGCTCACTCCCTCTCCCTCCCTCACTCACTAGTTCTGTTTCTCCCGGTGCTGCAGGCTGCCCTTTTGTACTGGGCTCCTGTCTGCGTTGGTGCCTTTTTCTGCCCACAAAGAAATCTTCAACAGTCCCAACTGAGCTCAGTTGAGCTCGGTCACTCCCCTTCTCTCACTTGCTCAATCTTAATCTGCCCCAAACACTGATTTTCCCAAAGTGACTGCGCTATTTGGAGCCGGAAGTGCGAAAACACATTTTGGCCAGGTTGTGTAAAATGACAGCTGTACTGTTCATAAGTAGGTGTGGAAAAAATGGCAATGTTGAAAATCTGGAGTGAAAATATTATAAATTCGTGAAGTTACGAGCGTGCGTGCAAACTGCGCAACACACGGTCGTAACACAGTCATTTTATGGACTGTCATTGCAAAATTTTCAACATAGGCATTTTAGGACCTCTGCTCATGAACAGTGTCACTGTAATTTTCTTAATGTGTCCCGAGCACTGATTTCCCACAGCGACCGCGCTATTCTGCGCCGGAAGTGAGAAAACACATTTTGGCCAGGATGTGAAAAATGACAGCTGTACTGTTCATATGGAGGTGCAGGAAAATGCCAATGCTGAAAATCTGGAGTGAAAATATTGCAAATTCGTGAAGCTACGAGCATGCGTAGCAACTGCGCAACGCACGCTCGTAAAACAGTCATTTTTGGGATTTTTTCCACCAAATTTGCAACATAGGCTTTTTGAGAGCCCACCTCATTAACACTGGCACTGTCAGTTTGTTAATTGGGTCCTGAAAGGTGATCCTGTGCAGTGACTGTAAAATCACCTTTCGGGACCAAAGAACGCCATGACAGTGGCTGAATTCATGAGGAGGGGTCCCAAAAACCCAGTGTTTAATATTTGGTTCCAAAATTCCAAACAATGCCTGAGATATTTGCTGGAATGATTATAAGGCGGTCGGGTATTATTCCCCCTCTATGCTCAGGGACCTCCGTCCTTTCTTCTGTCCCCCTTTGTCACCGGAAGTCTACAGAAAATGTAGGGCTTTGGGGATTGTGAGAAGGAGACGGAGGGTTGGTGCTGAAGGGGGAATGGAAAGGAGTGGGCGGATTGGGATTGTAGGGTCAAGGAGACGCCCTGGGGCGAAATGGGCACAGGAGAGGGGTTCTCCCTGTCTTGTGCCCATACCCAAGAGCTCTGGTTTGGATCAGCGGGTAGGGCGGTCATTATCGGAGGTTTGTCCTACTCGGGCGGTGTTATGCAATGCCAGGTCTATTAAAAACAAGACGGCTGTTATAGCCGATCTTGTTGAGTCATCTGACCTGGTGTGCATCACCGAGACTTGGCTGGATGAAAATGCTGGGCCAGTTTTAGCCGCAGCAATTCCAGCTGGGTACTCGGTGATACACCGCCCGAGGCAGGATCGTAGGGGTGGGGGTGTTGCCATATGTTTTAAGTCAGAACTGGGTCTGATGGAGGTACCAGCGGGAGTCACCAGATCCTTTGAGTGCACTGTGGGCGAGGGTGTGGGGTGCAGGATACTTCTTGTATACCGTCCACCAGGTGGCGAGAATGTTTTCCTGCAGGAAGTCGCAGACTTCATTGTCGACCTAACATTGGGGTCCCCCAGATGGTTGGTTCTGGGGATTTCAATGCTTGTCGACGATGAACTCTCTCAATTTGGTCAAGACTTCCTCCAGTTAATGATATCACTGGGCTTCACACAGGTGGTTTCCTCCTCGACTCATGTTGGTGGACACTCATTGGATCTGGTGTTCCTTCTGGGGATGGGGACATCCGACTTGGTGGTGGAACGGTCGGATGGTCTGACCATCACTCCATTAGGTTCAGTTTGAGGCCACCCTGTTAGGGTCTGCCCGATGGAGATGGTCCGATACCGCCCTTTGAGGGTGCATCCCCAGATGACCTGATGGCGGTGTTGGACCTATCAAGCCTACCAATAGATTGCTTAGATCCAGGTGACCTGGTACATGCTTATAATGAGGCAGTAACAGGGGCCCTGGATTCTATTACACCAGTTTGTGTTCGTCCTCTTACTCCTGCCTCCAGGTCTCCTTGGTTTGATGAGACCATGAGGGAGTTGAGGAGGGTTGGACGAAGGCTGGAGAGGCATTGGCGAAGGTCGGTCTTGATGATGACAGGCTTAGTTTGATGGACCATTATTTGGCCTATCAATCCGCAATCTCTCGTAAGAAGGCAGAGTTCCTGTCCAGAGAGATAGCGGCTGCACAGAACAGACCAGCTCAGCTCTTTCGGACTGTGGACAGACTGTGCAATCCAGTCTGTCTTCAGCCCAGAAGAGCCTCATCTCAAGAATGGTGTGAGGAGCTTGCTCTCTTCTTTGCAGATAAGGTTGTCAAAATCAGATCAGATATTAGCTCTTCCCTCCCAATGGGAGGCGACGGTGGTCGATCAGGAGATGTCGAACACCCAGTTTGGATGGTCTGACTTCAGCCTTCCCTGTCGAGGATGTTGTGATGATCATTCAAAGCACTGCGACCGACCTGTTGTGATTTGGACCCTGGCCCTACGCCTTTTAGTGGGTTGTGTGGATAAGATCGGCCTAGTCCTAGCTTTGATCGTCTGGAAGTCTTTGGAGAGGATTTTCCAGATCCCTTAAAGAGGCTATAGTTAAGCCTCTATTAAAGAAATCCTCTTTAGATCCAGACTGTCTAGCAAATTACAGGCCAGTCTCTAACTTACCCTTTGTGGGTAAAGTTATTGAGAAAGTGGTCGATAGCGCAGTTGGAGGATCATCTGACCAACAACAATATCTACGATTCGCTCCAGTCTGGATTTAGGAAAAGGCATAGTACCGAGACAGTGCTCATACGGGTACTAAATGACCTCCTAATAGCGAGAGATTGTAGGACCCGATCCATCTTGGTACTACTTGATCTCTCTGCAGCGTTTGACACCGTTGACCATGGTGTGCTGTTGGAGCGTCTGCGGTCAGTCTGTGGACTGTCTGGTATGGTCCTCAGATGGTTTCAATCTTACCTCGGGTGGGACTCAGAGAGTGGTGTCGAATTTTTTCCTCAGCATCATTCTCCTGCCTACCGAGTGCCATGAGAACTCTATTTTAACACCTATGTTGTTTTTCGGTATATGCTACCATTAGGGCAATTATTAGATGGTACGTTTGGTTTTCACTGCTATGCAGATGATACCCAGCTGTATATATCTTTGTGCCGGTCAGGGCGCTGCCTTGTCGGTATTTAATAACTGCCTTGAAGAAATCCAAGACTGGATGAATGGGAGCTGGCTGAGGTTAAACCCAGAAAACTGAGGTGTTGGTTGTGGACAAAGGTCGCTGTGAGGCGGGTCTGCGGAGGATCACCCTCAGGCCTATGGCTTGAGGTGTTCAGCTGACCACCTCAGATCAGGTGCGAATCTTGGCGTAATAATTGACGACCGCCTGACACTTAAATCTCAGGTGTCAGCAGTCGTTAAAACTTCCTTTTTCATCTGAGGAATATTGCCAGGGTGAAGCACCTGGTTCCTCCAGAGACCTTCCAACATTGATCCACGCCGTTACCTCCCGGCTTGACTACTGTAACTCCTTATACCTAGGCTATCGGGGTTGAACTTCGCCATCTGCAGCTAGTGCAGAATGCGGCAGCCAGGCTGTTGACTGGATCCTCTAGATCCAGTCATATAATGCCTGTGCTTCGTGGACTGCACTGGCTGCCAGTGTTTTGGCGAATTACCTTCAAGGTCGGTTTACTGACCTATAAAGCCCTACATGATCTGGGACCTACCTACCTGAAAGAGCTCCTTTGCTCCTATAGCCCCTCCCGCTCCCTCCGATCCACTGACGAGGGATTGCTAGAGATTCCCAGAGTACATTTGAAAACATCTGGTGCTAGATCGTTTAGTTTTATGGCACCTACCCTGTGGAATTCTCTACCTCGTCAGGTACGAGATTGCCCGACCATCCTTAGCTTTAAGGGAGCTTTGAAAACCCACCTTTTTAATATAGCTTTTAAGGATTTATATTAGTTTTAATTTTATTGTATTTATTGTTATGTGAATTTGTACAGGCGCTTTGATTTTAAGAAAAGCGCCTTTTAAAAATAAAGATGAATTGAATTGAAAAAAAAATGGAATATTCACCAAAGATGGAAAAACCCTATTTATGCCATTATACAGCTTACCGGCATTTCCTCAGTTCACGGTCAGCTTTGAAGAGTTCAGACATGTTCCCGGTCCACTGAAGATCGTCGCGCCAGACTCCAGAGGTAAGTATGGGGTGAGGGGGGTGTGGGGAGGCAGGATGCACAGAGGGTGGGCAAGGATTGGGGAGGGGCGCCCAGACTTGACAAGGAACCGTTTCTTATTTACAGGGGTAAAAAAAAAAACCATCGCGGGATGGTTTTTCTTTTACAGGGACATTTGGCACACTGGAGTGGGCTCCGGTGTACCACGGAGTGTTTTTGGGGAGGCTGTAGCCGATGGGGATTGGGCACCCCTCGCTGGCACTTATGGGGTGGTGACAAGCTTGGGATTGGCAACTCTTCGCAAACTACACATTTTTGGGGGCATATTATACTGATGGGCATGGTTCCTCACGTTGGCAAATTCAGTCAGGAAGAGGGACTGAAGCTGGTGGGGATTGGGCACCCCGTCAGCAAACAAAGACCGGGGGGGCGCATGATGCCGAGGGGGATTGGGCACCCCTTTGGCATACAGTAGAAATGTGGGGTTGGGGAGATTACACCGACAGGGACTGGGCTCCCCATTGGCAAACTGGGTTGGGGGCATGGGGACCACCCTGCAATGATGGGTCGCTCCCTTATTGCAGTGGAATGGCTGATGCTACAATGACGAGGTGGCCCCTGATTGCAGCGGCTAGAATGTTTCAAGGTGGTAGCACGCTGGTTGAACTAGTGTCAGTAGCGGAGTGCCACCCCATTTGGAAAAGTGGGCCAAGCCTCAAAAGGCAGTGGGGGCATTGGCCACAACACTGCCGCACCTCCACAACCTGCTTCTGCAGCAAGCTGCCGCAACATATTTCTTGCGCATGCGCGCAATCAACATAATGAACGAACAGGAAAGTTGGGGCTATTATGAAGTAAAAGATATATTATTAAAATATTATGAACTCACTGTTGATACATACAGACTGACATTTTGTAGATTTAAGAAAGATCATAAAGAGTTTTGTAGCAATGAGGGTACAGCTAGCCAATTTGTTCAGCAGGTGGTTAGAGGGTGCAGAAGCATCCACTACTGAGAAAATTATAGCAGTTGTGTTACTGGAGCAGTTCCCCAGGTACTATCCAGGTGATTTAAGAATGTGGATGGCTGACAGAGCCCCAGGTTTCGTGAGGCAGCATGGAAGTTTTCTTAGAAGAATGTTCTGACTGATTCTGCAGGTCCCATGTGGAGAACCATAGTTGTCTAGCTCCGAGCACTAGACCTGTGGTGCACATGCTCAGAGCTATTGCTTGTGCTTGGGTCATGAGGCTAGTGGTGGGGCAGGGGGTGTGCATAAGGGTTGAAAACCTCAAGGAACGACACACTACCAATTTGCCAAGACTTATAACCCTATTTTTTTCATTTTTTATTTTGTGCACTTTGAGTTCTTCAATACTAATTACTTTGCTTTTTTCTCTTTTAGATAATTCCTAAATGTAACCCCCCCCCACCCCTGCCTTTTGCAAATGACAGGTGGTATGCTGTTTGAATCTGACAGCATTACCAAGTGGGGACTGGGTTCGGGGAGGAATAGGTTACTCGCACAAGGGCTAGGTTTGGCTACTCTGCACAGGGGCACCCAAGTAACTCCGAACACAGGAAGCAATAACTATAATGTCCAATACCAGAAATGGGATTCTAAAGTGAGGCTTTATTCACATCCAAACAGAACAAACAAGCATAGATGGACCCCAACGGGGCTACACTTCTGGTAATGCAGATTAAAAGAATCATGAACACTCCTTCAACACTTCAGCCCTCAGGCTCTGAACCCACCAGGCACACAGCCTGGACTTGCATGCTGCTTTGGGTACACAGCCCAAACGTGTACACTATCTGGGATTCCCAGGCTCGGCTCCCTTGCTGGCCACTCGGGCACCCTCCAGATGTCATGGAAACCGTTTCTGGTGGCTCCCTAAACCACCTAAGAGCACCTCAGCTCAATCAGGGAAACGTCCTTTTAATCCCACATCTGGGTACTTTCCTCAGGCACTGGCCAAGTACCTGAGAGAAAGTAAAAGTGCCACAGAGCAAATCCTACCGATGGGGGGTCTCCCACCTCTCGCTTCCACAATTCATACCCGGCCATTTCTCTGGACATTAAACAACTCATTCTGTAAAGCTTGGCAATGTAGATTAAGGCTAAATGTATGTCACATTTCCTCTACTTGTCTTGCTTTCCCATTGTGCTGGACTTGAACATACTTTAACTTGGCTTAGCCCATTGCTCTAGGCCCCCCACTGATTAAGCAGTCCAATCCCCACTTTACTTCACTCTTTGTGCTGGACTTGAACCTACTTGAATTAACCAGCAATGTCTATTACACTAGACCTCCTACAAATTAAGTAGTCCAATCCCCATGTTCCAACAGTTCAGGTGAAAACATAGGCCCTCTGTGTGAGCGAACTCACCCTTTGGTTGCAGGTGCCCCACAGGCGATTCCTCACTTGAATTTCTCTCCCACCGCTTCTGGTGCCACGGCACAACTTGAAATGAGGCAGCTTCTTCCTTAGCCGGAACCAGGAGGGGTGCCCCTGGAAGACAGGCAAACCTTTCCATCCCCATCCCCTCAGGGATGGGGCACATGGACCAGTAACAGTGGTCTCCACCACTTCACAATCAGCTTCTGTGTTCCTCTTACGGTGGAAACACACACACCTCCCTTACAGTAGCTCTAAAACAGAGCTTAAGGCTCTGAGAGCCTGCACACAGACTGCTGTGTTACTTCCTCTCTCCAAGACTGCACACAGACACTCTGTTCAAAATTTCCCAACATTCTATCCTAACTTCCAACTGCAGCACTCCAGTGTGGCTCATGAAGCTGTGAGAGTTCTATAGTGATGTCATCCCTCAATCTCAGCTGAGACTGAGAACAGAGTAAGACAGTGTGAAATCCATTTAACAGGAGTTTCACAAGCTGCCTTCCTTGCTTAGCACTAGGTCTTATTGGGATTCTAGTAACCCCGGGTAACAAGGGGGTTACATAAAGAAGGCTTATGTCAATTCTAACTCTATTTTCTATTTTCAGTGTACATTAATATTACTATTTTGTTTTGTTTTCAGACCACATGCTGACACAGTATCTTCTTTTTTTGTTCAATCCTAATGTCTGCATTCACATACTGTTTTGCAAGGACTTTCCTTTCTGGAGTATTCTGACATCAGCACCAATTTCCTTGACACCACAGTAACCAACAAAGATGGAACATTACAGATCTGTATATTCAGGAAACCAAAATAACATTTTATTGAATCAAAATGATAACATGACATATAAAGTATCTGTAGAAAATCAAATGTTACAATAGAAAATATGTTAAACCTATAACAGGATATTAGCGTTCAAAAGATAAAGTTTACAACCTATATCACAAACTTCATGTTAGAATAACAAATACCATACTTTACAAAGAATCTGAAGCACAAGTTAAATTACAGTATGACCTCAAGAGAAGAAAACTATAAAAATGAAAAAATAAAAGATTAGAAAAACAAGAAAAAATAAATTCATAACTAACCCCAAATGGTAGGTGTTTAGCTCAGAAAGTGCAGAACAAGGGAATAAAAGTTAGAGACTAGAGGAAAAAGAGATAGGAGATTTGCGTAAAAAGTAAGTTAAAGATAGAAGGAAAGAAAGTAGATAAAGTAATTATGGAAAAACCATACCTGGGTCTGAAGTAAGTCAGAGATAGCCATATGAAAAGAGTTTCAGTCAGTCCAGTCTTTCCCTTTTTATCCATTCTGAGGGTTTGTGTGGTAAAATATTTCAACAAGAGACATGGGGGCTGATTCCAAGATAACTGGTGTAACTTGCTCACAGTTGCGAGTTACGCTAGTCGCCCCTACGCCAGGGACATTACACCACATTCCAGAAGTTGCAGGGTCCAAGCACTTGCAACATGCAAGATACACCATGCATGTGGCAGTAGCCCACGCATGGCATATCACAGCCACATGTGGCAACTCACGGCAGGTGACAGGTGGCCCCTCCGAAACCCCCCAAGCCCCGGGCCACCTCCGCACACACCATGGGGCATGGGGGGCAGGACGCATGGCACAGGCATCTGGGGGTACAACAGAAACAGACCCTCAGGGGTCCAAGAAGATCGGGGGTTGGGGCAGGGTTGTGCTAGAGGGGACTTGGGGGTCTTTCTGGCACCATTGATGGGGTTTTGCATGGCGGCATCCGATGGTACCAGCCATCAGATGTCACTTAAGACAACTCTGAGCTGTTGTAATTCCAGTACGCCATTGCATGTCTAGGAAATTGCAACTGTGGGTTACGACAGCTGCCCTCTGAGAATTTGGCTACACTGCTGTCATAACCCGCAGTTGTGCCAGGCATTATTGGCTGTGGCGTAGTGGGTGGCTAACCCACGACTGTTTTAGCCCGCAGCTGTCATGGTGCATCTTGCCTCTTGTAATAGGAGCTGGCATATCACCTGGCATAAATAACGAGATATGCCATGGGGTTTGGTGTATCTCGCCTTATGCCGGCATATCCCCTTCTGGAATTGGGCACCCCATTTTTTTCTCAAGCAAGTTCTCTTTTGAGTAACAACTGTGGGACAGTTGTTCAAGTCTTAGTGTCTCTAATAAGTTATATCTCCATTCAGTAATAGAAGGGGACGTTTCCACAGTCGAATATTTCAGTATCAGAGTTTTTGTTAGTATTGCTAGCAGATGAATACAGATTTGTTCAGAGAAAGAGAGCTTTTTATCTTTGGCAATATAACTGATAATACATGTTTCCAAGTTTAAATTATTCAGTATGTTTGATAATGGGCTACTCAAGGTGGAGACACTACTCCAAAATTTAGCAGCGTATTTACATTTTCACAGCATGTCAACAAGGTTGCTTGGGGTTCACTACATTTGGGAAATTTATCTGAGTTTAACCAACCAATTTTATAAAGCTGAGTAGGTGTGTAAAATAAATTATTAAGTATCTTTAATTAAGTTATTATATGATACACAGAGGAGAAAGAGCTGAATATCTGTAAGAAGAAGATTTTTTCCCTGTCCCATTGGTGCAGCGGTTGGATTTCCGCTTGTGACACCAATGACCTGGGTTCAGGAACGGACCTGAGTCATCAGAGGGAGAGCCAGGGGGAGAAGGATCGAGCATCCCATGGACTGCTTTCCTTCTCTGGGGGGAGGGCACGGTGTGTGTCTGACACTTGAGGAACCCCTGGCAAAGGCCAGGGCACCACAGTGACCCACATCTACTAGAATCAGGGGGGTAAGACAGATGCAGGTGTCATTGCATGCTCCCGCCCCACTTTCAGAGGAAGAAAATCCTACCTTCCCACCACCTAGATGATGCCCAACCCGGCTGCATTGGCTCCCAGGCTGACTTCTGCCCTATCCCATCGATTACGGCACCCTTCAGAGGGGTCCGGATGCTGTGGCCCCTCCCTGGGGGGCAAGCCAGGGGGTACCGGGAGGGTGGCTAATGTGGGAAGCTGCAGCCGGGGTCCATGACCAGGCAGATGGTCCTGGCAGTGGGAGGCACCAAAAAATAGTAAATAAAAAAAAATGTTTTTTTTTCCCATTCCAATTTTCTGTATTTTGGAAAATTACTCAATTCCATTTTTCACAGGCATCATTATGGTTTCTATAAGCTGACTTAATGAAAAGGTTGTTAAAGGTTGATATCTTAGGGGATAATTTACAAATTGAAATAAGAGATACTAGGCTGGATTCACAAAGCTTTCTGAAAGTGCAAAACCTTCCCTAAGTCCCCAAAACTGTCATAGCTATGGAAACAAAAGGGAATTTGCACTGAATGCCATTCACAAAACCCTCCACAGCTGCGGAGAAAAACACTACGGATTGTGGAAAAAATTGCAGCTGCGGAAGCCCCTGAGGAAAAAAGGTGTGAGATAAGTAAGGCATATCCCCTGAAAGGCTATTCACAATCAGTTTTTTTTCTGCAATTGCAGAAAAAATGTTACACTCAGTGGAATGAGGTGTAACTCTCCCTCAGCAAACTGCGGTAGTGCCCCAACAATTGGAATCAATTAAGGTGGAGGTGAGGCACAGGTAACAGCATCCCAGATAGTATAACAGTGGATGATGTTACAGCAACAAAAGCACACATTGCCATTCTATGGCAACAGGTAACAACCACCAGACCCAGTACAGCCCATGACAGAGCCCCACAGGCAGTAGAGCCTGGCCAGCCTGCAGTGAGTGCTACCCCTGCAGGCAACAGGAATGCCCCAGAGAGGGAGGACCAGCAGTGACAGTCGGCCACTGTGGTGCCATGGTATTGCTGGTACCTGTCATGCTGCAGCGGTCCTAGTTGAGGGACTGGTTGCTGGTCTCTTTACGAGTGCTTTCAGCTTCATTCTATGGCAGCAGTGTTAAAGTCTGCAGCTCCAGCTAATTAGTTTCACTCTTGCTGTGCCTCCTAAACCATTTGCACAGCTGCAGATCCGCAGTTGCAGATTTTCAGCACTTGCTTAATTTCCGCAGTTGCTGAATTTCCGCAGTCACAGGGATTTTACAGAATTCCACACCTGTGCAAAATTTCTTTCAGAATATCACACAACTGCATTTCTGCAGTGCTGCAGGCCTTTTTCTGCAGCTGCAGGATTTTGGGTTTTCTTTGTGAATCCTGCCCACAGTGGTTTCATTTGTTTTCAAGAAAATGTCTTTTGCACTATACAGCTGAGTAACATTTTTCTTGATAATTTCACAGAAATCTTTATCTTGGTTAGATAGAAAAAAAATATCTTTTTAGAGTCTCAAATTCTTTGAATGATAGACCCTTTTTATGTTGTTTATAGTTTTAATTCAATTTTCTTCCTATGAGGAGTTGTTAAAAGTTACACTGAGAATATTTATATTGGGAATTCCCCATAGCAGCTGTTGAGGTGATTTATTTCATTTTAATTTCAGAGTACATACTAGTTGTTTCAATTGTTGAATAGAGTCAGACAAAACAGCACTTATTTTTGAGCTGGCAAAGATTAGAGTAGAGAGCTCAGTTTGTTCATCGTTCAGTGTGTCTTTAAGCAATAAGGCACGGCAGGGTGTGGGTTATTGGGGGATTTACCCACGCCTTGTGTGGTGTGTCACAAGGTGCAGCTGAGTGACTTAACCACACAAGAAGTGAGTAAATCCCCCAATAACCCACACTCTGGAGTGCATTATTGCGATTATACAATGGACCCATGTGTAAAATAAATTTTAGATGTGTTTAAGTATGTCTTTTATAAATGTCATTTCTCAGCCATGGGTTATTGCAGGATATACCACGGTCATGTGATGTGTTTTGACCAATGTGGTTACAAGATTTTCATACCCCATTGTATAATTTTCAGTAAACAACCATTCTTTGTGTATATCTGAGTTTCGAGACTGAATAAGCCATTTGGAACATTGCTTGATTCTAATGGTGGAATAATATAATAAATAAATCTAGAATTTGTATGCCCCTAAGTTCTTTAGGCTTTGTGGCATGAAGAAAGCTCTGTCTAGGCATCTTTCTGACTATATTAATTTGTTAATGATAGAGTGTATTGCTGGCCCAATGGCGCTGAGGGTTGAGGCGCTGGATGCCACACCTCGCGCCACGCCGGTGACCAGGTTGGGGAATGAGCCCGGATCGTGAGGAGTTGGCGAGGGGAACAGGCTGGAGGCGATCCGATGACAGCTTGCAGTCTCCGGGGAGGGTTCTTACATCGGCAAGCGGACCCCTGGAGGAGACTGGGGAGCGACAGCAAGCCGAGTCTCTAGGGCGTGATTGGTGCTGGCGTGGGCTGGCAGCCTATCAGCCTCAAGATCTGGCTCCTCCATGAAGGAGGGTGGAGAAGCGCTACCGCCAGTGATTTGCGAGACGCGTGGCACGAAGGGGAGAAAAGAGAAAATGGATCCCCAGCAGAGCCTAGATGATGGGAGCATCGAGCCATGGTCCTAATGTGCCAGCGCCATCCACAACCCAGGATCTGGACAAGTCCCCAAAGATTTGGTATCTGCCGACCCGACCCGCCAGAAATTCGAGCATGATGATAGGTCTGGCGGTGAGTAGGAGGAGTGCTGGCAGGGTTAGGACTTCATGGGTGCACCAGAGGGAACAGCTCTGAGGGGGCTAGTGGGAGTATAAATTGCAAGAAAAAAAATGATAGAGTGTATTGAGTGAAACCAGACTAGGTATAAAATAGGGTATCATGCTCAAGTAGTACAGAGATTTACTGTAGGTTGTAGATTCATTTTTATTACACCAGCCCTACTTCAGTAGTTCAAAGGTAGTTTATTCCACTTGTTCAGATCTTTCTCTGTTTGGGTTTTAAGATTTAGTAAATTGTTTTGGAATGTCTTACGAAGGTCTTCATAAATCTTAATTCCTAGATAATCAATATATTTATCTGCCCAAGTTTTCCCCAAGTCCGTTATGTGTTTTCTTTTTCAACGCAAGCCGTTAAGGAGAAGGAATTATGTTTTTCCAGCATTTATTTTATAGCAGAAAAATTTTCTGAATCTATCAATTATTTGCAGCATTTGTAGGATAGAAGTACATGGATTTTCCACAGATAATAGTAAATCATTGGTGCAAGGTGTGCAAGTGTAAGCTTGCCCTTTAAATTTTATTCCCTCTATTAAAGAACTATCTTCCAGTTTTTGTACAAGTGGGTCCAGTGATAGAATGAAAAGCAGTGGGGAGAGAGGGCAACCTTGTTTTGTTCCTCTTTCTATTTATAAAACAGGGGATAAAATCCCATTTGTCAAGATAGCCACAGAGGGTTTTTTGTAAAGCAATGAGATCCATTTAATAAAGTCATCAGGAAAGCCATAAAGAGATATCACCATGATGATATGTTGCAAAGAGACCCCATCAAAAGCCTTTTCAGTGTCAACCAAGAGGAAGGTCATAGGGATATTAGAATGCTCAGCTATGTCCATAATATGACATAATTTTCTCATATTATCTGATGACAATTTAGTTTTAATAAATCCTCTTTGGGAGAGTCTAATTAACTATTCAATGCACTCTTCAAGACTAGATGTTCAGATTTTTGTTAATACTTTATTATCCAAGTGTATTAGTGCAACTGGTCTGTAATTGTTACATTCTTTTAGGACTTTATCAGGTTTTGATAACAGTGTAATTATGCCCTGTTGCATGATTGGGGAGAAATAACATTTTCCCCAGGAGTCATCATGTACTTTAGCTAAGATGTGCACTGGAATGGTTTTAAAAAGCATGGAAATAATTAACAGAAACTCCATCTGGTCTGGGTGATTTTATAAATTAAAAAAATGTTTTTGTTAATGAGCTAATTGAGTTTAAGACTTCTTTGACATAAATGTTTTTTTTCCAATTTGTTCTCTGTGATGTTGGGGTAACAAAGGGGTCTTTATATCTGAGCAAAATTAAATTACATTATTGTTAATCAGTGTATCTGGGTTAGAATATGTCTTTGTATTAAGTAGCAAAAATTTAGTTAATTTCTTTTAACTCATGTACTGTACATATTTATTACTAACTGGGTTGGATATATTGGTTATTTGACAAGGGTTTTTATTTTGTTTGAGCCTAAGAGATAAGAGTTTTTAGCTGTGGGGCCAGCATCTATATATCTTTGTTTAGCTTTCCTAATCTTCAGTTCGGCCTCTCCCTTGATTAATTCTTTATATTCCGGTTTATTTTTATTCCATTTTATCAAGATACCCTCCTTCACATTCATTATCAGTTCTTTTTATGTTTCTTGTAGTTCTTTGAGTTTTTGTGTCTAACTCTTTGTTTTCTTCTTTCTTTATTCTAGATGTCAGACTGATCAAGTGGCATCTTATGGTGCAGTTAAAGGCTTCCCAAACAGTATCCCATCATATCTTATCAGAGGTGTTGAATTCAAAGAATTCTACAATGTGTCTTTGAATTTAGTTTTTCAAGACATCTGATTCCAGAATAAAGTTATTTATTGTCCCTCTACTGTGTTTTTTATTTAATGTATCTATGTTCAGTTTTACCGTTAATGGAAAATGGTCTGAGATTACTAAAGGGGGGATATCAGCCTTTTTTGCCTCTTAAATTAATTCAGCACTAAGAAAAACTTGGTCTGTTCTGGATCCTGTTTTGGGTATTGGGAACCCGAATGTGCAGTATATTCTTTAGCATTGCTGTTAAGTATCCTCCATACATGCACCAAATGCAGGGTATTCAGAAAGTCTAAAAGATCTCTATCAGAATGAGAGAGGGCGTAGTTGGTGGATGATTTATCTAAAAGTGGATTCAACATATAATTCATATTCCCAATACCTATAAATATTGAATTTAAGAAGGGTTGTACAATATTAAGTATTTCAGAGAATATTTCATGCAGACCATTTTTAGGACCATAAATATTGATTAAGGTAACTAACCCTCCTTCCAATATGCCGTTTAGTATTAAAATAGCCTTTTTAGTCCTCAAGTCACTTCCTTCTTTTCAAATTTAATCCCTCTTGCAAAAAGGATACACCAGAGCTAAATATTTGTCCAACCCATTCTCTCCTCATAAGCGCTGCATCTTTTTGCTTTAAATGTGTTTCTTGTAAAAAGGCAACCCTGGAGTTCAAATACTTTAAATGCCATAAGATTTTATATCTTTTAATACAAGAATGTAATCCCCTAACATTCCAGGTGACTGTATTTATGTCACAATCCATAAAAATGTGTCATGTTATAGATGTCATTGAAATTTATTGCTGCAATGAGCACATGATGTTTCAGGAATGAGTTGCCCCATTTTAAATATTCACCTTCTTGAGCCAACTTGGTAGGTTATAGTAACAAGTAATCTGCGCAGAATGGAGTTGAGCACTATATGATTGCCAGGTGGAAAATGTAGGGAAGATAAGAAAGATTAATAAACTAGCAAGACAAAAGAAGCAGTAAACACTTTTTAAGCATAGGGGAGCAAAAATATCTAAATTAACAGCTTTAAGAAGAAAAATAACCATATCTTTTAAAATTTCAGCAAAACAAATTTGTTCAAGTGCTTTGGAATAGAACAAGATTAAACTCACTAAACAGGTGTTAAAAAGAAATGTATCATTACAGGGATAAAGACAATTCAAGAAATAACATGACCCATGTTCTCCCCCCAAGTAAACACATTTCCATATGTCAGTGGCTCAGTAGGTAGCACACTCGCCTCTGAGGCTGGGAGGTCAGAGGGCTGTGGGTTCAGTTCCCACATCTGGCACTTGGGTTAATATCCCAGTACTGACACTGTGGTGCAGCATGAGAGGGGTGCTGCACTTCTGAAGTGCCATCTTTCAGATGAGACGTTAAACCGAGGTCCCATCTGCCTGGATTACATAGATACATAGACAGTGTCGGCAGATAAGGGCCTATGGCCCACCTAGTCTGCCCATTTGAGCTTGTAAGTTCAGTTTGTTTTCCTAGAAGTCTATTTCCCCTTACCCCTGACCTCTAGAATTCCTTTATGTCTATCCCATGCATTCTTAAATCCCGTGATTGTTTCAGCCCCCACCACTTCCTCTGGCAGGGTGTTCCACTTGTCCACCACCGTTCTGTGAAGAAATTCTTTCTCATGTTTCCTCTGAATCGTCCTCCTCCAACTTCATCCCATGCCCTCTAGTCCTGAAACATCTTTTTGGCAAAAATAGTGTTTTCCTGCACCCTGTTCCTCCCTGTAAGATACTTGTATGTCTCTATCATATCCCTCTCTCCCTCCTCTCCTCCAGGAGATACATGTTCAGTTCCTTCAACCTGTCTTCATAGGATTTGTGATGCAACCCATGCACCATCTTTGTTGCCCTCCTCTGAACCTTCTCTACCCTGTCTATGTCCTTACGTGGTATGGTCTCCAGAACTGTACACTGTACTCCAGGTGGGGCCTCACTAGTGTCTTGTATAAGCGGAATTATGACCTCCCTTTTCCTGCTGGTGATGCCCCTGCCTATACATCCCAGCATCCTATTTGCTTTACCTGATGCCTTGTCACACTGTTTCCTACCTTGAGGTCATCAGAGATGACAACCCCAAAGATCCCTTTCCTGCTTGGTGCATGCTATCCTCACCCCCAACTGATATATTGTGCCAGGGTTTTTGTGCCCCATATGCATTATCTTGCACTTCTTTGCATTGAATTTCAACTGCCAAACCCTTGACCATTCTTCAAGTTTCTGCAGGTCCATTCTCATTCTGTCTACACCCTCTGGTGTGTCTACTCTGTTACAGAGCTTTGTGTCATCAGCGAACAGTGAAATTCTGCCTTCTATATCCTGTGCAATGTCACTGATGAAGATGTTGAATAGGACCGGTCCCAGCACTGATCCTGTGGTACCCCACTGGTCACTCTTCCTCTGTGGAGTGACAGCCATTTACACCACCCTCTGTGTCCTGCCACCCAGCCAGTTACCTACCCACCACACTACTGTCCTGCCCACACCCATATTCCCAGTTTGTGTAATAGTCTTCTATGTGGCACAGTGTCAAAGGCCTTGCTGAAGTCCAGATAGGCCATGTCCACTGCCCTCCCCTGATCCACCTCCCTAGTCACCCAGTCAAAAATTCAATGAGGTTGGTCTGACATGACCTCCCCTGGTGAAACCATGCTGCCTTGGGTCCTGTAGTCCATTGACAACCAGATGTTCCACAATCTCTCTTCAGCATTGCTTCCATGATCTTTCCCACTACCGAGGTGAGGCTGACTGGTCTGTAGTTCCCTGCTTCCTCTTTGTTCCCACTTTTGTATAAGGGACTACATCTGCTGTCCTCCAGTCTTTGGGTACCTCCCTGTTTCCAGTGACTGGCTGAACAGGATAGCCAGAGGTTCAGCCACCACCTCTCTTAGTTCTTTAAGGACCCTGGGGTGCACCCCATCTGGCCCCATTGCTTTGTCAACTCTTATTACTTCCAGTTCCTTCAGGACCCTTTCTCGTGTAAAGGGACTTGTGTCCATTTCTGCACCTTTCTCACCCCTTGTACTCCCTTCAGACCCATTACCCCCCTCTTCCTTAGTAAAGACTGAGCAGAAATACCTGTTCAATATGTCAGCTTTACTGTTGTCATCCTCCACGCTGCTCCCATCCTCCCCCTTCAGTCTAACTATCCCTCCCTTTGTCCTTCTTTCACTTATGTACCTGTAAAGGTTTTGTCCCCTTTAACCACTGATTTTGCAATGTGTTCTTCTGTCTGAGCTTTGGCTTCCCTACTGACTTCCCTGCCTCCTTTGTTTCTCCTGGTACTTCTCCTATCCCTTCTGCCTGTGTCTTTTTGTATTGCCTGAATGCAGTCTTTTTGGCTTTCACTTTCTTTGCTACCTCTTTGGAAAACCATAATGGTCTCCTCTTTCTTTTCCTCTTGCTAACCTGCTTAATGCATAATTCTGTTGTTCTTATAATCCCATTTTAAATACTGCCCACTGTTCCTCAATCCCTGATTCCTGTCCCATTCCCTTAATGCCTCTTTCAAGCATCTCCCCATTTTCCCAAAGTCTGCCCCCTAAAATCCAGGATCGTGTTTTGTGTGGTTTGGTTCTGCTCTTTCTGTGATTTCAAACCACAATGACTGGTGGTCACTGTTACCCAGGTGCTCCCCACTGTTACCCCATCACACTGTCCCTGTTTGTGAGCACAAGGTCCAGTATTGCCTTCTGCCGAGTTGGTTCCATGACCAGTTGCTTGAGGAAGGCACCCTGAATGGAGTCAGGATAAATCTGCTCCTAGTTGATGCTGCTGCTGGGATGCTCCAGTCCACATCTGGTATATGAAGTCTCCAACCAGTACTACCTCACCCTTGTCAGCCATCCTTTGGATGGCTAGCATCAACTCCCTATCTGTTTCTTCCTCCTGGGCTGGTGGTCTATAGACCACACCTGTGCGGATAGCTGGCCCCATTTTCCTTTCCAGCTTAACCCACAGTATCTCTCCCCATTTTGTTCCTCCTGGATCTGTGTGGCCCTTATGTCATTTTCACATACAGTGCCACTCCTCCTCCCTTCCTGCCTGCTCTGTCTCTTCTGAATATGTTGTAGCCAGGTATGGCCATCTCCCAGTCATGGTTATCATTACACCAGGTTTCAGTGATGGCCACAATGTCCAGGTCTGACTGTACCATGACAGCCTCCAGATCTTCCATCTTGTTGCTAAGGCTCCTGGCATTTGCACACATGGCTTTCCATGATTTGACCTCCCTAGACTGCTTCACTGTTCTACTCCAGCCCCTTCCTTGGTTGTCATTTATCCCTGGTTCTCCTTGCTGTCTGCCCTTCTGCTGAATTTTGCCCCTTTTCTGCTTATCCACCTTTTGGACACTAATCTCCAACTTTTGCACACTGCTTTGCAGAGATAGCCACTCATCTGATTCACTGGTTCCATTACTAGCTGTTTGGTGGTAGCGGATTGGTGGTAGTTCAGGTGGATGTTAAAGATCCAAAGGCAATTATCGAAAAAAGAGTAGGGGAATTTCCCCGGTGTCTAATAAATTTCCCTCATTCACTAAAAATACCGCCAACAGCTTAATCTGGTTCAAGGTCAGTTGACATTCATCTGTATCCCCCTCCCCCGGGTCGTGCCTGAAAATAGGCAGGATTTGTCTAGTGCACTTACCCGGTCAACAAAAAAAAACTAAACACATTTCAAATTAGCATTTAACCTCTAAATTTAATGAATGAGCAATTCAGAAACTTAGCACTAAATACATAACAATGAGATTAGTATATAACAGCCCTTGGTAATTTAAGCAATATTAATCTTCAGATGAACTAGAGCATTAATTTGTCCATGTGGTTAAAATACTAAGATAGAGGCATTTAAATAAATATTTATAAAGGTCCAACACTCATGAGAAAAAGCTAAAAAAATGAAAGTAAGAAGGCTTTCAATGGGGTAAAGATAAATTAGTTCTTTTGGTCTCCTGACTTAAAAGTCTGTGTTGCCAGTTCATGTCAGTGTGAGCTGTTAACACAATTTAGTATTATGAAATGTTTATGCAGTTTAGCAAAACATTCATTCGGATCCATATTTTACAGTTGTCAGAGTATAAATTACAAGTCTTCAGTTATTATAGAGTGGAATCCTTTAGTTGATGCCTCCATTAGTTGTTGCAGCGTAGTGGTGTAAATGCAGTATCTGTTATGTGCAGCTCCATGTTCAGCCAAGTGTAAACAAGGTTTGGACATGTGCAGAAGCCCCAGAGAAGAGTCGCAAAGTTTTGCCTTCGTGAGACTGACTCAAGCTGGGTTTTTTTTCAAACTAAACCGGACCAAAGAACTACAACAAATACTTAGAAAAACAAGAGGGCAAAATCTTCGAAAGTTCTGATCAGTCATGAGCAATCCTGCAGCTTTCATAAAGATCTGTGAACAGAGTTATGGAGCAAAGTTCAGACCATCCCCAAAATCAGCGAATTTTATAGGGCACCTGTTGTTTGTTTCACACCAGCCATATGGAAAAGACATTCAAACCCCCAGCAACTTACAGTTGCCTCCACAGTAAAACACCAGCCAAATGTATTTTGTATACTTAAAATTAGCTATTAATAAAAAATATAGTATTTATAGTCCTCGTTTGTATGCCTGATTAGCATTCTCGCAAAATCGCCCCCACCTCCAATCCAACCTGTCATTCCTAAGTTTAATCAATTAATACCTGCAATTCCAGCTGGCCCAGTGGCAAAGAGGGCTGAGGCACCATGGGTGCCTTTCCTTTTCCCATGCTGGTGATCTGGGTTCAGGGATGGACTCGGTTTACAGGGGGGTTGGTTGGGGGGAGGAGGGCTAAGCATCCGGTGGACTGCTCTCCTCCTCTGGGGAGGAAGGGTTGCTGGGTTCTAACAATGGTCTGACCCCTAGCAAAGGCTGGGGGCAATCCAGTGCAACTTCAGGGCTGGAGGAACCATGGCCAGTGATGCCTCATGCACGGTAACATGTATGGTGCATCTCTGTTGGCACTGCACATCTGTCCCTCCCTTCCAGAAATGTGGAAAATGGCCAGGCACAGCGAGGATGACACCAGCCTTCCTGGGCTCTGTGCCAGACTTTTGGACCCCTCTCCAGCACCAGATCTGTGTATGCCGGTGGGCGGCGCCCGCCATCAAACCCATGCCATGGTGGGGCCAAGCTGTGGAGGACACAGGGCCAAGGTCCCCCACTGGATCCATTTTGCCAGCAGCGCAGTACCCCCCCCCCCGATGAACCCCACCATAGGGGGTAAGCCATGGAGGAAAGCTGGGTGAGGTATGTCCCTGGGGTTCCGGTGGTGGGGATGAGGAGATCAGTTGACTGGAGGCTGTGCAATGGTGGGGAATAAAACGTCCAACTGCAAAAAACAAATGTCTGCAATTCCCCATCCCCCAGATGAATGTTTAGGATTTAACAAAATAAAAAATGAATCATCTCAGTGCACATACCATGCTTCGAATCTGCTCCATATGCTTTCATTCAAGGCATTTGATGTGATCCACTTATAGAAAGCAGTTTGGCCACTAAGAAAAATAAATAAGCTCTGGGTTGTGATTTTCTGCCAACCCTGATACTCAGAGTACTAGCCCCACTCGGCAGGGTGGGCTTAAGCAAATGTCTGCCTCAAAATACTTCCTTTAACCTCCCTTAACCAGGTGTGTGAGCAACAGTTGAAGTTGAGCTATAATCTATTCATATATGTGATTGACCTCCGAGGTGAGAGTGTACTGCCATGGCAAGAAGCCATCTTTAATTTAGTAGGAGAAAGAGGATGCAAGCCCAAACCACTAAAATAAAAGAATTGAGGAGGGAACAACTTGAAAACAATCACAGCAGGTAACCAAATCAAGAAACAATCTTATCAGTATACAGATACAGTATCTAAGGATTTGGCTAGTAATTACCATGAAAGCTAAATGTCCATATTTGCCACTTGTACTTGATACCCTCAAAGTCAAAGTTAGCAAATATTTCCGGGAGGTCTTTTCTCAGTCCCGCTTTAGTGGCCTGGTAACCATTATAGTCTAAAATGCCCTTTGGAGCCAAAATTCTGAATTGTGTAGGGAAGGACAAACTGTATTTGTTTCCTTTCTCTCTTAGGACTTTTTTGATGGGCAGAAAGGCATCTCATTTCTAACTGTCTATGGAGGAAGATCATTATAAATTTTGATTTTGCAGTTTTTGTATGTCAGCATCTGCATAGCTCTTATGACTCTCTGCACATGAATCTTGTGCTGAAAATTAAATAATTTAAAGACAAAGGACCTAGGGCAATTGTTTGGGCCAGGTTTTGGTTTCAGGGATCTGTAGTGCCTCTCCACAATGTATGAGGATCCATCTGGAGGGGGACCTGCAATTCTGAGAAGAATCTTAATAGTAAATCCAATAGGATCACTTTACTTGATCCCTTCCTTAAGACCAAAAATTCACAATTTGTTGCGTCTATTTCTTTTTTCTAGGTCCTCCAATTTGTGTTCTAGTTTTGAGAGATGCTGTGTGTTTGATAGCCTGTCTGACAACTCTTTATTAGTTTTGTCTTCAATGCTGGAAATTCTGTCTTCAGCATCTGTCATTCTTATTTTGTGCTCAGCCAGTTCCGTTTTCATTTCTCTAAACCTCATCAGCATTTCTGACATAGAAGTTTGGTGTCCGTTGATATCGGTGACTGCATAACAGCGAGCCCAAAGTTCAGCAACTGCATTAAAGTAAGGACAGATATGACGAAAATGCTTTTCCACCTCCCCGAGGTGCTATGATCTCAGATTTGGTTATGTAAGTTATTGGGGGGGTGCAGGGGGCAAAGCTCCTCCCTCCCACAGAAAAGCATTGTCGCTGTTTCTGTCCTCGCTGTAATGAAGTCACGATTATGGGCTCGCTGTTATTCAGTCACCCATATCACATGGAAACAGCCATTTGAGTGTGTTAAACTCAGCCATCATTGGGTTAAAAAGTTCAGTGGTTAAAAAATTAGGTGACAGAATTTATTTTCTTATGGTACTGGCAGCTGCAGAGTTATCTTCTATAAGCAGTCTTTTTAGGGGATTTACATCCAAGTTTGTGGCATATGCTAAATCTCTGCTCAACCCAATCTTAATTTCTGTGTTTTTTGTATCTTTTTTTGTATTTATTTTATAAAAGTATGGAGTGACTCTATGCATCACCCCGGAGGAGCTGTGGTCACAAGGGAGCCGCATCGGCAGCCCAGAGTCAGGTCTAGAGCCACAACTGGTGGCAGCAGCAGAAGTGGGGACCACCAGGAGGAGAGAGGAAGGAGGCACTCAGTGGCACCATATCAGCTGGCACAAAGGGGAAGGAAATCATAGTCAGTGGCTTAAACAAGCCGCATCAGCAGCAATGAGTAGAGGACTGTCCTGGCTCTCCCCCGTTAGCCAACTGGAGAGCCAGGAGTGGAAGGGCACCAAATTCAAAGTGCAGCTGGTGTTTAAATAGCCCAGCTGCAGTACAGGAGGAGTGCATCACCCAGAGGAGCTGTGGTCACAAGGGAGCTGCATCGGTGGACCAGAGTCAGGTCTAGACCTGTAATTGGTGGCAGCAGCAGAAGTGGGGACTGCTAGGAAGAGAGAGGAAGATTGCACTCAGTGGCACCACATTGGCAGGCACAGAGAGGAAGGAAGCCACAGTCAGCGTCCATAAGCAAGCCGCATCAGCAGCTTTGAGCAGAGGACTGTCCTGGCTCTCCCCCATTAGCCATTTGGAGAGCCAGAGTGGAAGGGCACCAAATTCAAACTGCAGCTGGTGTTTAAATAGCCCAGTTGCAGTACAGGAGGAGTGCATCACCCTGGAGGAGCTGTGGTCACAATTTGTTTCAAAAAAAGACCAGGAATGGGGCAGCACAAAGGGGCACAACTACTTCTAGATGCAGAGACAGGCCATGGTGTGGGGTTGGAGGGGATGCAGAACAGTGGGAGGCAATGGATGTGGGGCTGCCATGTTCATGAATACACTGTGGAGGGTGGGATGCTGCCCAATATGTGTCAAACTACAGAACTTAGAAGCAGAGGTGCGCATTCTAAGAAATGAAGTGGCAGGGTGGTGAATGGGCATGAGTTCGAGGGTGGAGGAACACACCAGTAAGGGCAGCTGGATGAGGGAGGAACCTGCTGGAATGGTGAGAGAGGGGTGGGGGGAGGTAGGGGCCGTGAGAGGCAAAATCAGGACAGGGGGATCAAAGAAAAAAGGGTCCTAGATAAGACAGGGTGGAAAATACTGGCTGGCAGATTGCGGGTAAGGGGACACCAAAGGCCAGAGAAAGGGCAAACACCTTGTCAGCAAGGGGGAGTAGAGTGCAAAATGCAAGTGGTATTATGGTTTCCCAATAGGTACACACCATTACAGGCCACCATGGAGGAAAGGGTCCCGGAGGAGGCAAGGGACATAGTAGGTAGGAGCCTGGGAGACATTGTGTGGCAAGGGAGGAGGGGGATAGGAGCAAGAACACCAAAACTGGCAAAAGCAAGGGGAGAGTAGAAGAGGAGAGGTTGACAGGGATGTAAACCCAGCGAGGAAGTTAGAAGGTGGGAAGGACTGCATGGCAAAGGACCAGGAGACAAGAGAAGAACTGAGGGGTAATGAAGGGGGTCTGAGGAAGATGGCAGGAAAAGAGAGAGGAGAAGGGGAGCTCAGAGGAATGCAGGAGGCTCAAGGAAACACTGGCCTTAGGGATCATACCATGACTGAAATGAATGAGGCGTCATGTTCAAGATGGGTATCTGAGGACAGGAAAGTGACATGGGGAATAAAAAGGAAGAAATGATCAATGATGGGGGGCTGGGGCGAGAGTGGAGGAAGCACAAGCCAATAGGATGGGACAGGGGGGAACAGCTGGGGAAGAGTGGGTCAGTGGACAAGGTGATGAGCCGGGGAAGGAGGATAAGGATAACGTGAAGTAAAAATGAAACCAGTTACTCGGAGGACAGGATCTGTGATACAGACTAAATGGGGGGAAATGGGGGAAGAGTTGTACTTATAGGGGATTCTATCTTAAAAAGTATCAAGTGGGGGGCAACAATAGTGCAGTCTGGGTGGAATGCTTGCCAGGTATGACAGCACGGGAGGTGATACACTATATTCCCTCATGGGGTCAGCAATAGGACAGTAAATCACACCTGGTGTTCCATCTGGGGAGAAACAACTTAGCAGGGAACAGCCTGATGGAGGCACAGGCAAGATTCAAGGCACTTGCTAGGTTTTGCAGCAGTCTGTACTTCCTATCCAAAGCTTTTTCAGAGGTGTTACCAGTGTTGAGAGCTATCACAGAAAGGAAACTATGGATCAAAGAGTTCAATGCAAGGTTAGTGAAATGGTGTGGAAAGATGGGGTATGGGTTAAGACGGGACTGGGGGGGGCCACTTGGGAGGACCAGAGTCTCTTCGCCCCAGACAGACTGCACTTAAACAGGGAAGGTTCAGCTGTCCTGAAATGTAGATTGGGGGCGTACATAGAGAAAACATATCATTTACACTGAACAAGGGGGGGTTAGGAGTAAAGCCACTCCAGACAGCAGAAGAATCAGGGGCTTTAAACACCCTCCCCGGTGAGGGTGACATAACAGGTTCAACAAACCTATGGGTGGGGGACAGGAGGGACTTTGGTGGAGGGTTTGGTAGAGAACGCTGGGAGTCTAACAAACAAGATGATGGAGTTAGAAGCCATCGTACAGGATGAGGGACTGGACTTAGTTGTGATCACTGAAACACGACGGACAGAATATCATACTTAGGAAACAACTATCCCTGATTACAGACTGTTTAGGAAGGACAGGGGAGATGGAAAGGGGAAGGGGTGGCTCTACACATTAAAGACGATATCAGGGCTATGAAGGGGCAAGAGGGGGAAGAGTAGACTGAACGTCTGTGGATCACGCTGAGCAGAAGGACAGAGGAATCCCTAAGGCTAGGGGTAATATATAGGCCACCCACGCAGGGGGAGGAAGAGGACAGGCAAATGGCTCAAGCAATTAAAACGATGGCTCTCAAAGGAGAAACACTTCTGGTGGGGGACCTAAACCTCCCAGACGTGGACTGGTCCATCCCTGAGGCCACCTCGGTGAGAAGCAAGGATATTCTGGAGGTGCTGCAGGGAGCATTCCTACAACAATTGGTCAGGGAACCAACGAGGGGCAGCAACCTGCTGGATGTGGTCTTAAATGGGCAGAGTGTGGATGAGGTGGCAGTGAGGGAGGCACTGGGCAACAGCAACCACAAGATGGTTAGGTTCATGGTAACAGCAGGGAGGGAGGTAAGTTGTATCACCACAAAGGTTTTGGACTTCAGAAGCATGGACTTGGACAGGATGAGATGGCTAATGAGGGAAGAAATTGTAGGTACAGAGGGGATAGATGATGAGGAGCTATGGGTAATTATAAGGGACCGGGTACAGAAGGCAATGGAAAGGTGCATAAGGCAGGTAAGGAAAGACACAAGAAGGAGGAGACCACTTTGGTTCACAAAAGAGGTGGTGAGAGTAGTAAGGGACAGAAAGAGGGTTTTCTGCAAATATAAGCGAACGCAGAGAGAAGAGGACAGTGAGGCTTATAGGGAGAGGAGGAGGCTAACAGGGAAGGGAATAAGGAGGGCAAAGGCAATTACAGAAGAAGGAATAGCTAAACTGGCCAAAAGAGGAAATAAAACATTTTTTAGATATGTGGGGGACAGGAGGAAGGCAAAGTAGGGGATTACAAGGCTGAGGGAGGAAGGGGGGACACAATTCAAAAAGGACGGTGAAAAAGCAGAAGAGCTAAATAAGTACTTTGCTCAGTTTTTATGGAGGAGGGAGGCGGGGACCAAGAACTCAAGAGGAGGGGGAGGGGTGACAAAGGGGTGGACATAGAGAGAGTTATGGAGGAACTAGGCAGGCTGGGGTGGATAATGCATGGGGCCAGATGGGCTGCACCCGAGGGTGATACGGGAGCTGGGTGATGAGTTGGCGGCCGCACTGGGGAGGCTGTTCGACCTGTCTCTGGATTTGGGAAGGGTGCCAGCAGACTGGAAGAGGGCAAATGTAGTACAACTGTATAAGTGGGGTAGCAGGAAGATGAAAGAAAACTACCACCCAGTCAGCCTCACCTCAGTGATGGGGAAGGTCATGGAAGCATTCATTAGGGAGAGGATGGCAGACTACCCAGAGGACAGTGGACCAGTTGACGATAGACAGCACGGCTTCTTGAAAGGGAAGTCATGCCAGACAAATCTAATTGATCTCTTTGACTGGGTGAGGCAGGAAATCAACTGGGAGGACGGTGGACATGGCCTATCTGAATTTCAGCACGGCCTTCAACACCATTCTCCACAGAAGGCTAGTGAACAAGCTGGAAAGTGTAGGGGTAAGTGATAAAATAACCAGGTGGGTAGAAAACTGGTTAGCAGACAGAAGCCAGAGAGTGGTGGTAAATGGGGTTTACTCTGGGATGGGACAGGTGACGAGTGGGATACCCCAGTGGTCAGTACTGGGACCCCTCCTTTTCTGCATCTATATTAGTGACATAGCTGAGGGACTGAGAGGAAGGGTGGACCTTTCTTCAGATGATACAAAGATCTGCAATAGGGTGGACACTGCAGGGGGGTGGAGGACATGAGGCATGACCTGAGGACTTTGGAAGGGTAGACGGAGACTTGGCAACTAAGATTCAGTATCAAAAAGTGTGCTGTGATGCATCTGGGGTACAAAAATCTGAAAGCAGGATACACACTGGGGGGAGGATATTAGAGTTACGTAGCAGGAGAAAGATTTAGGGATGATAGTATCTAGTAACCTCAAGGTGGGAAACCAATGCAGCAGGGCCGTGTGAAAGGCATATGGGATGCTAGCATGTCTTGGCTGCGGGGGGGAGATTCAGAGGCAATGTGAGAGGACAGTTCTTCATAGAGATGGTGGTGGAGGCATAGAACAAGTTTCTGGAAGCAGTGGTGGGGGCCAAAACAGCGTCAGAGTTCAAGATGGCATGGGACAGATGCAAGGGGTTATATGGGAGTGGGAATGGGGTTAGTGGAGGGGGGGTGGAATATATGAAGGCGTGGAAAAGGGCAGACCACATGGACCAAGGGTCCTTTTCTGCCATCAAGATGCTATGATTCAGTTATCACGGCAAATACAGAATGGCAATTACTGGAGGTGACTAACCATTGTTCCATTTTGTGAGAGAAATTCAATCGGCTCATTATAAACCGCCAAAATAAAATATTACTGACTTTTTCACATAAATAAAAGTTGAGTATACTTAAAAAAAAGGTGAAACTAGGCTGTAGAGTAGTAAAAGGAGGAACAGTTTTCACAATAATGAAGAGCGAAAGGGTAGCCTATAACAGAGCTCAGCACAGTGTAACAACTCTCCACAATGCCATTCTTGGAATCCAGAATATAAACATTTAAGCAATATACCATGGCAGGGAGTGGGTATATTGATGAATTTACCACACCTGGTGTGGTTTGGTCATGAGGCGCAGCTGAGTTAGAGATCGGTCTGTAGTTCGCAAGGCAGCCTGGGTCCAGAGCAGCTTTCTTCAGGAGAGATGTCACCACTGCCTCCTTCAGGGCACTAGGAAACTCACCAGACTCAAGGAAGCACCAGACTATACTTGCAAGGAATAGGCCAATGCTGTCACAACAACTCTTAATCAGGAAAGTTGGGCCCGGATCTAAACTACAGCATGTTGGGCGCATACCCTGGACAATCCACACAACATCCCCAGACTCCAGCCAGTTGAAGGAACTCCAGACAAAATGAGGAGGAGTGATCATACACCGATCACTAGCAGCTCCCATAGAGTGCGCCAGTTGGATCTCCGTCCTGATGCTGGCCACCTTATCCACAAAGAACCAAGCGAGATCATCACACTCAAGTCTGTGAAAATGCTTTTCGAGACTGGAGACAGGCTGTGTTGCACAGCCTGTTCACAGTTCAAAGAGCTGAGCCGGTCGGTTCTGAGCAACAGCAATCTCCCCGGACAGGAATTCTGCCTTCTTATGGGTGACTGCTGATTGATAGACTTGGTAATGTTCCATCAATCTAAGGTGGTCAGTCACCAGGAAGGAGTTCCACCAACAATGCTCTAACCTTTGTCCATGTAGCCACAACTTCCTCAAAGTCCCATCAAACTATAGGGACCGAGAGCAAAGGGAGAGAGGACGAACTCAGACAGGAGCGATAGAGTCCAGGACTATAGTAATTAGTACAGTTATAAGAAATCCTTAAGGTACAGTCTTTTCATAAATTCACACTATAAACGTGTTACTGTATATAAAAGTGTTTAGTCACTGTGGATCAGAGATATAGAGAGTCAATATCTGTGGAGATATACACTGTACCTTTAACTGAACCAGGAAGTCCCTTGAAACAAACCCCCCCTTGATTTTGAAACAACATGTTCAGACATGTAAATAGAAAGGGCTCAGTCAAGTGACCCCACCAAAAGATATAAAACCTCTTCAATGAGTTCATTTCAGTTCAGTACAGTAGAGTTCAGCCTTGAGAGTGAAGGAGAGAGGTGCTACTGTAGACAAGCTGTTGAATGCAGATGAAAAGGGTCTTAGGAGCTCTAAGATCCAGGACTATATTATGTGAGAAACTACTGATATTAAGTAGTGATTTTATTTGCAATTTTTTTTGTTTGTTTTCATTTATTATTTTTCAAACTTTTGAAAAATAAATATCACACTACGGTGTGTTTTAAACCTGTAAATTTGCCTCAGCTGAAGTTTATTCCCACACACTGTGACAAACTTGGTGTCAGCAGTGGGATAGTACTGGTTGTCCAGAGAAACAAGGGAGAGACCAATACCCAGATACCAGCCCTGGTATCCAGACATGGGGGCAAAGTGCAGGATGGTATACCTCCAGGATCTCATGGATGCTAATGATCTGTTGAAGGAGGAGGGCCTTACCAGTGTGCATACCAGAGCCCAGGTGAGGAGAACTGGAGAGGAGCTTTTGCCTAGATTAGAGTTCATTGGAATGCGGAGGCAGACCAGCACCGGAGAGAGGTGGAGCATGGCTGCCAGGTGCTGATGGAGGGTTCCCAACTGGAGGATTTCATGGCCAAAGCAGAGGAGCAGGATCCTTGGGTTCTAGAGGGGAGGAGAAGGAGGAGGAGGACCTCCTGATGGAACCTTTGTTGCCAGCTACTTGTGAGATCCTGTTGTTGCCCATTTTTCCGGGCTGTTACTTGGTGCAGAACGGTGACTAGGGAGATGAGACCCCAGGTTAAACTGTTGATAGGGATACTGTATTGGGGTGGAAACCTTCAAGCAAGAAAGAAGAAGAAGCCATTGAGGCTGAAGGGACCTTTTCTTGTTCAGTTACAACTGAAACTATTAACAGTATTAACAGTACTGACTGTGGTAAATTGGTCTTGGGGATCTGGGTGATATGGGATGAAATGTATGAAACATAATGTTTAAAATGAATATAGCTTTTAAGGCTGGTGCTGAGTACAGTCAGTTGAGGGTACCAGAATGATGTAAGGGTGAAAGGAAACCCCTAACATGTTACAAATAAGGGTTGAAAGAAAACCCCAGAGGTTTTGGAGTTAGGAACTGGCTGGTTGATGTTCACCATGAGAAGGTTCCTTGTCTACCAGAAAATGTATGAAAGAGAAATGGATAAATGAAATGTATGAAATGATTACAAGAAATATATAACATAAAAGAAATGTCTATACTGTATGATATAAAATGAGGACCCTCGGGTCATGGAGGCTCTAGGTATGGGGTGGAACCTATGATTAGCCCCTGAGTAGAAACAATGTGTTAGAATGGGGTTAGAGTTGGGTACAACTCGTCCCAGAGAAAGCTGTGGTATAGGCCTGTATGGCTGTCCTGATAACTAGATGGAGGAAGCTAGAAGTCAGCATAAAACTGCTGTGTATTACTTCCTCTTCTTTAATTGCTTTTTAGTCAACACTTCCTCCAGGTGATGACATCTCTGGGCTTCACACAGGTTATTTCCTCAGCTACTCATAAGGGCAGTCACTCGCTTGATTTGGTCTTCCTCCTGGGGATCGAAGTCTCTGACTTGGTGGTGGAACCTGTCGGTTGGTCCAACCACTACACAGTTGGGTTAAATTTTTCAGCCCCCCCAGGATAGGTCAGCCCCTCTGGAGATGGTCAGTTATCGCCCTTTATGGAATGTGGTCCCTGAAGACCTGATGGCGGTGATAGACCGCTCGTTGTTGGGCGAGACTAGCACAGATCCTGAGCAGTTAGTCACGGCCTATAATAGAACCGTTTCTTCAGCTCTCAATCTGATTGCACCTGTCCCTGTTCAGCCCCTCCCATGTTGCCCTGGGGCCCCATGGTTTGATGGGACTCTAAGGGAGTTGCGGAAACAGGGGTGTAGGTTGGAGCATCATTGGCAGAGGACAGCCTTAGATGCCAACCACCTTATTTTGCTAGAGCATTATAAACTCTATCAAACAGAAATTTCCCGTAAGAAGGCAGAATTCCTGTCCAGTGAAATAGCTGTCGCATGGAACCGACTGACTCAGCTCTTCAGGACTGTTGACAGACTGTGCAACCCAGCTTGTCAGCAGTTCCGTCGGTTTTTTTCACAAAAGGATTGTGATGAGACTGCTCACTTCTTTGCGAATAAGGTGGCTGACACCAGGCAAGAATGCCTCCAACTCCACTCTATGGGTGCTGCTTTTGATCAGTGCCATGTCACAGAGCCTGGAGTTTCCTGGAGTACCTTTGATCTGCCGGAGTTCGTGGATATTATGAGGATTGTCCAGGCTATGTGTCCCACTTGCTGTAGTTTAGATCCTGGCCCTACTTCCCTAATTTTGGGTTCTATCGACATCATTGGCCCAGTCTTAGCTCGGATTGTCCGGTGCTCTTTGGACTCGGGTGAGTTTCCTAACTCCCTGAAGGAGGGGGGTGGTGACCTAGCAAACTACAGGCCTATCTCTAACCTTCTTTCTGTGGGGAAGGTTATTGAGAATGTTGTGGCAGCTCAACTGGAGAACCATTTAACCATCCATAATTTATACCAACCTCTCCAGTCGGGTTTTCATAAGAGACATAGCACTGAGACTGCTCTGGTTTGGGTGCTCAATGATCTCCTGATGGTGAGAGATCGGAGACACCATTCCATCTTGGTTCTCCTTGATTTATCATCAGCTTTTGACACTGTGGATCATGGGATTCTGCTCGAGCATTTGAGGTCCATTTGTGGGCTGTAGGGTTCAAATCCCAGATGGTTTACATCTTTCCTCACTGGTAAAACACAGAGAGTTGTCTCGGATATTTTTTCTTCCAGGGCTTTCTCTCTGCCTTGTGGGGTACCTCAGGGCTCGGTGCTGTCTCCCATGTTATTCACAGTGTATATGCTGCCCCTTGGAGACATTGTAAGATGGTATGAGCTGAGGTTTCACTGCTATGCTGATGATACCCAGCTCTACCTGTCTTTGGCCCCCGACCAGATTAGTGCTATCTCGGTACTGAACAGCTGCCTTGTAGAAATCCAAGAATGGATGAGTACCAGCGGTTTAAAGTTGAACCCAGGTAAGACTGAGGTTTTGGTAGTGGACCCAGGTCATAGGTCAGAGGGGTTGAGGACTGATCTTCCCTCCGGTTTAGTCCTGGAGGGCCCAGGTTCTCACCTCTGAATGGGTGCATAACCTAGGAGTAGTGCTTGACGATGGCCTGACCCTTCGTCTTCAGGTGTCGGCAGTCGTCAAGCTGGCCTTTTACCATCTTAGGAACATTGCTAGGATTAGGCACCTTGTTCTGTCCAGAGACCTCCCTGTTTTGGTCCATGCCTTTGTGTCATCGCACCTTGATTACTGCAACTCCCTTTACTTAGGGCTTCCTGGGGTTGATATCTGTCGCTTGCAGCTAGTGCAGAACACTGCAGCACGTTTGTTGAGTGGGGCATCTAGGAGAATGCATATTACCCCCGTGCTGCACGATCGGCACTGGCTGCCTATTCAGTGGTGGATCACCTTTAAGGTAGGTCTATTGACTTACAAAGCCCTACACGGACAGGGTCCTGATTAATTGAAATAGCTTCTGGTTCCTTACACCCCTCTATGACAGCTCCGATCGGCTGACGAGGGGTTGCTGGAGATTCCAAGGGCAAGTTTAAAGTCATCTGGTGCACGTGCCTTCAGGTTTATAGCACCTACCCTCTGGAATTCTCTGCCCCGTCAGCTTCGGGAGTGCAGGACAGCGGAGTGTTTCAAGAGGGCACTGAAGACCTTTTTGTGGGAAAAAGCTTACTCTGTATTTTCTTGATTTTGTCTGTATTTATTGTGCTTTGTTTTTATTCGACTGTACATCGCCTTCATATGTGAAAGGTGCTATATCAAATAAATGTATTATTATTAGTAGTATTATTAATGTACTGATGAAGATACAATAATGGGTGCACAGGGTTCTGAAATTATATCAAGTGATGTGTTCTGAAACAATGTCAAGTGATGGGTGCTGAAGCAATGCCTATTGATGGGTGCCTGATATTACATATGAAATGTCTGAGTTGTAGTAACCAGAGTGAAATAGTTAGGGGTAGACAGTCACTACGGACTGAAGTCCTCTGAGAGCATGAATGGGTACTGTGCTGAACTGTATGACAGCCCCAGGGTAATGTTGTGAAAGTATTGTCATATTGCAGTAACATGCTACAGGTGGACAATACTAAAAATAGCTGAATTAAGGGACCCTGGTGTGAGTCTCTCATAGTGGGTGAAAGAAAATGTCAACCAACCCCCATTCTACTGTTTTGATAGAATATTTATGACTGAGAGGGGATTCTTGAAAAAACAGTATAGTTTTGAGAACTGTTTTTTTCTTAAGGAGGGAGGTGTGTGACGGAGTTAGGCTACACCCTCAGCTGTGACTGATGGACCACTTTTCTATCACCTTATTTCCTAGATACCCAAAACTCTGTTGCTCAACAGTTAATGCATTTCTCTTTGCTCTTCTCCCCCACCCCCACCCTAGGTTGGCCACCTAGCATAGCTCTTTACTGTCCCTACTAAACTTCCTACTAGTTCTCTCTTTTCATTCTTTTTCCATTTCCATCCATCCAGTTCTGGAGTGATGCAAAGCACTCAGAGAGGTGTTGTGTAAAGTGCATAAGTGCATTGTGTGTACAAAAATCATGAAGGCTATTTTAGATAGGAATAAATACAGTTAATAAAGCCTTTTTAAATAAAAAAGGATTCAGAAGCAATATAAAACAATAATAATTTCAAGATTAGTACAGTTATAAGAAATCCTGAAGGTGTTTTCATTACTTCACACTATAAAAATGTTACTGTATATAAAAGTGTTTAGTCACTCTGGATTAGAGATATAGAGTCAATATCTGTGGAGATATACACTGTACCTTTATCTGAACCAGGATGACCACTGAAACAAGCCCCCCCCCCCGGGTTTTGAAACAACATGTTTAGATGTGTAAATAGAAAGGGCTCAGTCAGGTGACCCCACCAAAAGATATAAAATTTCTTCACTGAGTTCACTTCAGTTCAGTCCCGTAGAGTTCAGTCTTGAGAGTGAAGGAGAGAGGTGCTACTGTAGACAAGCTGTTGAATGCAGATGAAAAGGGTCTTAGGAGCTCTAAGATCCAGGACTGTATTATGTGAGAGACTACTGATGTTAAGTAGTGATTTTATTTGCAATTGTTTTGTTTTGTTTTCATTTATTATTTTTCTAACTTTTGAAAAATAAATATCACACCACGGTGTGTTTTAAACCTGTAAATTTGCCTTGTCTGAAATTTATGCCCACACATTGTGACACCCAGGCTACAAACTCTATTGAAAGGACAGAGCGGTAGGCGGGGGAGGGGGGTAGCAGCTTACATCAGGTAGGGAATAGCATGTATGAGGGACGAGAATGAACAGGGGAAGGGAGAAACACTATGATCCAACTACAGACTAAGAGGAGAAGGAAGATCAGGATGGGGGTGGTCTACAGACCACCTAACCAGGATGAAGAAAGGGACAGAGAATTATGTTCACAAATGCTGAAAGTGGCAGGGAAAGGGAAGGTGGTGGTAGTGGGGGACTGTAATCTGACCAAGGTGGACTGGCCTATACCTGCCATAGCCTGCGCCAGAAGTCAAGAGTTCCTAAATGCAATACAGGGAGGGTTCATGACCCAGGGTGTTACTGAACCCACATGGGAGAAGGCAATCCTTGACCTAGTGCTCATCAATGGGGAGCAAATACAGGAGATAGGTGCCAAGGAACCTCTGGGTGGTAGCAATCAATCAATCAATCAAAATCTTTGTTTCACCAGGCGAACACCGTTGAGCAATGCTCATTTTCAAGATGGACCTGGACAGTATACATAGTCATACTTTAACACAATGTTTACAACAGTAAGAGAAAAGGATATATATATATATATATATATATATATATATATATATATATATATATATATATATATATATATTATAGTGGCACGGTAGCAGCACTATAGTTAGGGTTCAGCGGTCAATTACATACTAAAGTCAAATGTTTGGGCATTAATAACTTTGGACCCATTCAATGTATTTGCCTGAAATTTGGTATGCACAGTGGGGCATTGTAGAGCTCTTGATTTGTCAAATTGTGTTTCGGTCAGAATGACGGTCTTTGTGTACGAAAGTGCTGAAAAATGCAAAATTATCCATTTTTGGAGGCACCTTTTGGGATTCAGAATGTGGTCCTGCACGGCTGTCGTGTGGCATGCCACTCTGCAAGATAACTCGTTTGAAAGAGCTTTGGTGGCTGAAGATGCCGCTTTTCATTTGGTGAAAAAATATTAAGGCATTCAAAAGTTATGGCACTTTTAAGTTCCCATAATAAGTCAATGGGAAAATTTATATGTATATCTTGCGAACAAAGAATGGTGTTCTGCCCATCTAGTCCCACCTGGCGGTCAAAGAATTTGCAGCCTCACGGTTCAAGAATGTTTGTCCCCAAGGATTTTTCAGATTCTTTGATCACGAGGTCTACCATCTTGTTTTCAGTTTTCCGATTGCACAAACACAAATATCTCGGCTTAGGGGTCACTTCTGAAGTAAAACTTGGATGGGTTTTACTCAGGGAGCCCCGATCAATTGAGCCATGCCTTTGGTTCCATCAAATCAGTCAAAAAATAGAGTTATTAGCATTTAAACTCTTTGTTCGCGGCTCACTAACGATCTTTGATAGCGAACCTAAAAATTCTTTGATCGCGAGATTCTTTGATAGCGATTGTGCATCGCGAGCAAGGGACGAGATGACCAGATTTTAAAATGGATATTTGTAGCCCAGGGGTGCCCTACAAAGTAATATAAGGGTGGGTTTTGCTCAGGGGGCTTCATTCTGCCCCATCTGAATAAAAAACATTAGTTTTCATTATCCCTGGTAGTCTAGCATCCCCTTCCCCATCATAATAGTGGACATAGCGATTCCTCTATCCCTGGTAGTCTAGTGGCCCCCCCATGAGTATTTTGTTACTATGTGTGTTTTTCATCTGTGGTAGTCTAGTGGCCCCCTCCCATGTGTGTTTATTTATATTTATGTCTCATATTCCTGGTAGACTAGTGGTCCACCCATCTGTATTTCATTATTATTCATATACCTAGTAGTCTAGCGGTCCCCCTCGGGGAGGGGGCCACTAGATTGCCAGGGATAATGACAACTAATGTTTTTTTAATCAGATGGGGAAGAATGAAGCCCCCTGAGCAAAATCCACCCTTATATTACTTTGTAGGGCGCCACTGGGCTACAAAACACTTTTTTCAAATCTGGCCATCTCATCCCTCGCTCTTTGAGAGCGAGCAATTTCTTTGATCATGAGCCTGCTAATTCTTTGACCGCCAGATTCTTTGATCACGATTGTGCATCGGGAGCAAGGGACGAGATGGCCAGATGAAAAAATCAATTTTCTCAACTCAGGGGTGTCCTAGGAAGACAAATGAGGGTGGGTTTTACTCAGGGAGCTTCATCTGACGAACCATGGCAGTGGTTTACCTCAATTGTGTTAATTTTGTAAATTACACTAGTTTTTATTCTTTGGTCATGACCATGCATATTCTTTGATTGCGAGCCTGCAAATTCTTTGATCACGAGATTCTTTGATCGCAATCATGAATTGTGAGGGTAGGACAAGATGGCCGGATTAAAAAATCTATTTTCTCAGCCCAGGGGTGCCCTAGGAAGTCAAATGAGGGTGGGTTTTGCTCAGGGGACTTCATTCTGTCGAACCATGGTGGTGGTTTACCACAATTGTTTCAATTTTTTTAATTACAAAGGTTTTTATTCTTTGTTCGTGAGCCTGCAAATTCTTTGATCGCGAGTCTGCAAATTCTTTGATCGTGAGATTCTTTGATTGTGAGGGTAGGACAAGATGGCCAGATTTTATATAATGGAATAGATAGGGAAATTTTGCCAAACTTTAAAATTGAATATCTCGGAAATGGTTTGGTCTTTTTACTTGAAATTTGGAGGGTGTTTTCGTCATGTCCTATGCATGTAAATTACATTGATTACATGTCAGGAAAAAGTTTTTGCTAGAGATATGGTGTGGTGCAGTTTACATTCTGCGGACAGTGTTTCACTTGTGGTGGTGCCTTGAAATTGATAGGATACCTAGCCTTAGTGTTATGGATGTAGTTGCCAGTTGTTGTGTGTGTTAAATGTCAACAAGTGTGCAACTGTACCAGTCTGACGAATGAAAATTTAAAACTGTAACATGTCATATCTCAGAGTTGGTTTGGTCTTTTCACTTGCAATTTGGAGAGTGTTGATGGGCTGTCCTGTGGATGTGAATTGCAGTGTTTACATCTTGGACAATTTATTTTTTGTGGAGAGATTGCATGGCGCACTTAATGTTTTGCAGACAGCGTTTTCTATTGTTCTACTACATTCATATTTGTTTAGTGCCTGGTTGTGCTGTTGTCACTGTACTTTTTAGTCATTAGTGTAATGTGTAATGTGGCTCAACACTTACAAGTTGGTGGGCGTGGGGGCTAGGGCCCCATGCTCCTATTTCTATTTCTCTACTTTTTATTCTTTCTTAAAAAGTAAGAAAATTCTATGCAAAAACTTAGTTCATGCATCAGTTAGTGTTTTCTACAGTGAAAAAAGTGAGAAATTTGATTTTGGGGTTCCCACCGCCAGCCCCACCAACAGGCATCGGGTGTGCATTGGGGTCGTGGCTCTACCTCTCACCCCATTCTCCTACACTGCACCACTTCAGCTTGTTTACATGGGATGGGGTGAGAGTTAGAGCCAATGACCAACGCACACCCCGATGCCTGTTGGTGGGGCGAGCTGGGGCTGGGTGCAAGGGGTGGGGAACCCTAAAATCAATTCTCACTTTTTGCTGTAGAAAACCCTAACTGATGCATGGACAAAGTTTTTGCATAGAAATATATATATATATATATATATATATATATATATATATATATATACCACCACAGTACAGTGTGGTTCAGTTTGGACATGGGCAAGGACAACAAACCCACCAAGACCAAAACACTGGATTTCAAGAGTGCTAATTTTAAAATGATGAGACAGGTGCTAGGTCACATCTAGTGGGCATTAAAGAGGACATGGGGTGGACCAAACATGGGCCATTATCAAAAAGGCAATTCTAGCAGCCACAGCAGATTGCATCAGGCTTTGAAGGAAGAAATCTGGGGCCAAATCACCCATCTGGTTTAACTATGAGGTAGCCAGAGTGGTGAGGGAAAGGAGGGTGGCCTACAGAAAATCCAGAAGGTCCACCAGGAAAGAAGGTGAGGAAGAATACCTGAGGTTGGCTAGAGTGGTAAGAAGGGAGGTGCAGCAGAAAAAGCTTCAAATAGCTGAAGGGACCAAGGTTGGGGAGAAGGCCTTCTTCTGCTACATAAATGAAAAGAGCGACAAAAAGGATGGAATAGTTAGGCTAAGGAAGGGAGATGGATGGGTAGAGGAAGAAGTGAGCAAAGCGGAAGTGCTGAATGAATACATCTGCTCTGTCTTTATAAGGGAAAAGGATGGGTTGATGCCACCCAGGGGGAGAAGGTGGGAGGGGATGGGGGACAGAAACAGTAATAGAGGTTGAAAGAGTGAGGGAGGGGCTGCTGGCACTGAAGGCAGATAACCTCCAGTACCAGTCAGCAGACACGCTAGGGTGCTAAAAGAACTAGCAGAGAAGATGGCGGGGCCACTAGCAGAACTCTTCAGTAGATTCCTGGAGTCAGGTGTGGTGCTGCTGGATTGGAGAATGGCACACGTGGTGCCTCTACACAACTGCAGACCCAGGGACAACATGGGGAACTATAGGCCAGTCAGTCTGACCTCAATAGTATGTAAATTCATGGAGACCATACTTAAGGAAAGGCCGAAGAGGTACATAGAAGAAAATAGTCTTCAGGATGAGAAGCAGCATGGATCTGTGGCAGGCAGATCATGTCAAACTAAGCTGATTGAATTCTTTGACTGGGTCACAAGAACTGTGGACAGAGGCCAGGCAATGGACATCATATACCTGGACTTCAGCAAGGCCTTCAATTCTGTACCACATAGGAGGCTGATCAGGAAACTGGTGGATCTAGGGTTGGGGGAGAAAATGGTAAGGTGGGTAGACAGCTGGCTGAGGGGCAGAACCCAGAGAGTGGTGGTGGAAGGAGTTATCCAGCACCAATGAGGTCACCCGCTGGGTCCTGCAGGGATCAGAGCTGGAGCAAGTATTGTGCAATGTCTTCATAAGTGATAATGGGGAAGGCATTAAAGGCAAGATATGCTAGTTTGCAGATGACACCAAACTCTGTGGGAGGGTGGACACAAAGGAAGGGATACAGGACCTGTGGAAGGACCTCAGTAAACTTGAGAGATGTTCAGAAATGTAGCAACTTGGCTTGAATGCCAAAAAATACAAAGTGATACACATCAGGGTCAGAAATCCTAGGATGGAGTATTACCTTGTGGGGGGATGTCTGGGTAGCTGCTTCAGAAGAAGAAAAGGATTTGGGGGTGGTGATTACTAGATACCTGAAACACTCCACACAATTCAAGAAAGTAGTGGCAAAGGCAAACAGGATGCTGGGGTGTATAGCCAGGTAATTTTGCCCTTGTACAGGTCAATGGTAAGACCACATTTAGAATATGAGGTAATATATTGGCATCCATAAGAAAGACATCAGCATGCTAGAGAGGGTCCAAAGGACAGAAACCAAGATGATCATGGGTCAGCAGAATTGGTCCTATGAAGAGAGACTGGGAGCCCTAAGGATGTACTCCCTGGAGGAGAGGAGAGGAGAGGAGAGGAGAGGAGAGGAGGAGAGGAGAGGTGAGGTGAGGTGAGGTGAGGTGAGGTGAGGAGAGGAGACCTTCAAATACTTGAAGGAGATTCACAGAGTGGAATGGGAAGGTCTCTTTAAAATGAGTGACAACAGAATCATGAGGGGCACTGCTTAAAGCTGATGGAGAGGGAGGGAGGCTTAGGAGGGATGTTAGGAAGCATTTTTTTATGGAGCTGGTTGTGGCTGCATGGAATGCACTGCCAGAAGAAGTGGTCACAGTAAAGATGGTGGGGGCTTTTAAGAGGGCCTGGGACAAGCATATAGGAAATCCATGGGATTGTGGAGGAGTGGAAGGGAAGGAAGGGATGACAAGGGTGTTGGGGGGCAGGATCATTGGCGTAAGCCAGGACCCTGCATCATTTACTGAGCAGATGCAATAGACCAAATGGCCTTCATCTGCTGGCTTTTCATATGTTTGTATGTTCATATTTGCTTTATACAGAGAACCACAGGCTGTAGTCCTACATGGTCACCTGGGGGTTGAAGGTATTCCTCTGTGGTGGTCTGTATGTAAGCTCACTCTGTATGCAGATGACATTCTTCTGTTATTGCTGAATCCAGAAGCTTGCATTCCTGAGGCCTGGTCCATCCTTGATCACTTTGACTCCTTGACTGGATTCTCCTTGAATACCCATAAGACCGAAGTTCTCCTTCTTAATTCTTTCCCACGGATGAGCTTTGGCATACACTCCCTCTTAGATTACATAGATTACATAGATCATACAGAGCATAAAGACAATTGTCCGTGAGCTCACAAGTTGTGTCTTACCCATACCTATTTATCTTTTTTTTTAAAAGGTACTCATCCAATTGTGTTTTAAACACATGCATGGTACCGCTCTCAACAATTTCCTTTGGTAAGCTATTCCATACTTCTGTTACTCTATTGTTCAGCCAATATTTCCTCCTAATAGTATTGTATCTTTCCTTGAGTAGTTGAAAGCTATGAGACCTAGTATCATAAGTTTGTTCTCTTTTTTTCAGACTCAAAAGATCCCACATGTTAGAGTCAGTCCATGCCCTGTAGATCAAACACATATCACCCCGTAATCTACGATATTCCAAGGGATACAAATTCAAACAACACAGCCTTTCTTCATAGTTTATCCCCTCTGTCCCCTGAATCCTCTTTGTCACCCACCTCTGGACTCTCTCCACCAACTCAACATCACCCATCTTATAAGGGGACCAGAACTGGACACAATACTCATCTTGAACACTTTCGCCATAATGTACAGCTGACATCACCACTTGCCTGTCCCTGCTCCTGATGTGTCTTGCTATACAATTTGCTATGCCACTAGCCTTTTTAACCACAGTATTACATTGGAGCCCAAAATTAAAATCTTGGCTAATCATAATCCCCAAGTCCTTCTCCTCACTGACTACCTTTAATGTGGTCCCCCCCCACCAGAGTATACCGAAATCTATTGTTGTTTTTCCCAAAATGCATAACATTGCACTTATCGATATTAAATATAGATTGCTTCTGAACAGCCCACATCTCCAATCTATTTAGTGCCCTTTGGAGGACTACCTGATCCTCAAAGTTATTAACTGTACTCCCAATCCTATTATCGTCCACGAATTTGGACATCCAGACACCTGATTCAACTTGCATTGATGATATATACAAATTGAACAAACACGGCCCCAATACCGAGCCCTGGGGGACCCCGCTAGTCACTCCGGCAGAACTAGAAAATTCTCCCTTCACACAAACCCTCTGGGGTCTTTCAGTGAGCCAATTCCTTACCCATTTTTGTAACCAATAGGGTAGATTAATCTCCTGCAAAGACTCCACAAGCTGTTTATGTGCTACCTTGTCAAAAGCCTTCGCAAAATCTAGGAACACCATGTCCACTGATTCACCCTTGTCCATAGCCTACTAACTTTTTCATAAAATTCCATCAAGTTAGTCTGACACGATCTACCCCTAGTGAATCCATGTTGAGTCATATCAATCTTGCCAGTGCTATCAATAAAGTTGACAGTATAGTCCTTAATTATACCCTCCAAGATCTTTCCCATGACCGAGGTCAAACTAATCGGCCTATAGTTTGAAACCTCCTGTCTACTACCTTTTTTATGTATAGCTATAACCACAGCTTGTCTCCAAGCCTCTGGTACCTCTCCTGTATTAATACTTTTTTGGTATAGGTATGTTATAGGCTCCACCAATAATAAATAGTGCCATTTCCTTTAATACCCTTGGGTGGATCCCGTCCGGGCCTTGCTCCTTATTCTGATTTAACCTCCTTAATCTAGTTAGAACATCCACTGGGTCGATTCTTAAAGGTAGTTCCCCCTGTTTAACCGTCACACTACTGACAGGGGACTGGGAATCTTTACTATAGATAGATGCAAAATATATACTATATTCCTCTGCAAGAGCCTTATTATCGCTCACAGTACTTTCTTCCTGGGTTTTTAGAGGTCCAATAGTGGTAGTTTTACCTTTTTTACTGTTGATGTAAGCATAGAAGGCTTTTTAATTATCCCCTACCCTTGTTGCTAGTGTATACTCATAATTGCTTTTAGCCCTTACTATAGCTTTTTTTACTATTTTAAGACTATTCCTGTATACCTCCCAACCTTTCTCAGAGTTGATTTTTCTTGCTACATGATAATTTTTATTTTTAGTTTTGAGCAGACTTTTAATTGTTGTATTCATCCAGGGTGCAGTTTGATTTCTTGACTTATTATATTTGTTTCTGACTGGTACATACTTATCAACCACTACCCCATTTAGCTTTACTGTCAATAACTCCCACATATGAGCTACTGTCGAGTGTTGAAAATCTTCCAACCAGTACCATGCGGCAAATTCTTGGCCCATCTGAATAAAATCAGCAGCGTTATATTTATGAACTTTAGTAATCCCCTTATTTTCTCCAAGATTACCAGAGTACTGAAAGCTCACCATATCATGATCACTTGAGCCCAAGGGTGGGTGAGTCCTGCAGTTTATTATGTTATCTCCTGAGTTACTTAATACTAAATCCAATATATGATTCTGTCTGGTATTTGATGTTACAAGTTGATCCAAGCCACCCAGACTAAATGCCTCTAAATATCTAGTTTCTACAGATGTACTAGCCCTCCAGTCTTTCCAATCTATACCAGGGAGGTTTAAATCTCCTACTATTATTACTGTTCCATCTACTGTTAGCTGATTTACCAGGTCTAGGATAACATCATCATCCTTCAGTCTTGTTAATGGAGGCCTATATATTACTGTGAAATTAATTTTAGGTGCTCTGGGTGGACTTATCCTTACCCAAATAGCCTCCACATCCTGCCATCTAGTTGTATCCACACTTTCAGCAATAATATCCTCAGTAATATATAAAGCAACCCCCCCCCCCACCTTTGGATTGAGGCCGGTCCCTGTAATACAATACATACCCCTGGATTTGTCCATCCCAGGTATCCTCGGATTGCCACCATGTTTCTACTATTGCACAGATATGTATCTTTTGATTTTTTAACACTAACTGTAACTCATCGAACTTACTAGTTAAACTCCTTGCGTTAAATAAGATGAACTTCCAATTATTTGGTGTTAATCCAGTTTTTAAATCTCCCACATCCCCCTGCATATTTAGTTTAAATGGTTTTTTACCCTATTTTTAAGTTGTTGTGATAACAAACGTTTACCCATTTTGTTGAGATGTAAACCGTCCCTTGCGAACAGCTGCCCATTTTGGAAATTATGCCAGTGATCAAGATAAAAGTAACCCTCTCTTTTTGCCCATTGCCTCAGCCAACTGTTAAGCCTACATATTGTCTGGTTTATATACTCATTAGCCCTTGGTATGGGCAAGATCCCCGAGATTAGTAACTCACACCCTCTCCCTTTTAATATGCCCCCAACTGCCTCAAAATCCTGCTGAACATCCAGAATGCTCCTTTTGCCCACATCATTTGCTCCTATATGTAGTACAGTGAAAGGAGAAGTAGTGTTTTCCAGTAATCCTGGTAGCAGGTTCTTAATATCCCTTATGCCAGCTCCAGGTAATACGCTGACAGTTGTATATTCATTACCCTGCTTGCATAGGTCAGTATCTGCATATCTTAGCAAAGAATCCCCAATATATAAAATGTCTCTTGGTGAACTGCTAGATTGACCCTAAATATGGGATGGCAGATGATGTGCTATATTGTTACGGGTTTCACATTCCTTCATGTTTTCGGAAGGGTCAAACTCAGTATTCAGTGGGCATGTTGGTAGCTCTTTATTTAGTGTGCTTGTGCTTACTCCACATGCATAATGGGGAGCCAGCTCTGCATTTCCCTGCTGTATTTCTTCCTCTTCAGCTATGGACAGTACTTGAAACCTATTGGGTGTCAAGATGTTTGAGACCCCCCCCGATGTTGCGTCTACCCCTTTTAAATGTTCCTTTTCTGGGGACTTCAGACCAATTTTCTGGGCTTATAGCTATCTCATGTGGAAATACCACCTGGCTGTTTCCTTCCATAGTAGCCTCCAGACTGTTATGCATATTTCCATCAGCTCTGGTGTCAGTATACTGTTCGAGTAGGGATATATCTAACTGTACTTGTATTCTCCTTTTTAATCCAAGGATTTCTGCCTTTAAATCCCTTATCTCATCACATTTACTACATGTGAAGAACTGCTCATTATCCCCAACCCTAAACATCTCGCATTCCCTACACCATGGCATTTTTTTAACATTCAATATTTACTTACTGCTTCTGGATAGCCTCCTAGATTGCTCGCCGCCTCAGCTGACACAGCCGACCTGAGCAAAAGCTGCGTGTGTCTCTCATGTGCATGCCGTATCGCTGCACTCTGCTCGGGCACTCTAAATGCTAATATATATTGATGAAGAGGTACAAAATTTTAACATTTAGGTATCCAAACCCTGAAAGATTTTCATGGGGATTTTAAATTATGAGCCATTAACACTAACCATTGTGGGTGATTTCTCTCGGTGGAGACTTTTGCAGCTTTACTTTTTTTCCAGAATAGAAACAGTACGTATGAACATACTTCCCCACATACCTCTTGCAGACTCTTCCATTTCTTCCTGCCTCCTGTTATTTCACAACATGGAACAATTTTCTCAATTGATTTGGGGTGGCCATCATCCCAGATGTAGGTTTACCCCACTTCATTGACCTACCTCTCAAGGTGAAGTTAATCTCCCAAACCTCCTCAATTACACCCGAGTGTGCTATCTCCACACAATATTTTGTTGGCTCCATCTGAGACTCAATCCCTGTTGGAAAGCAACTGAATTCATCCTCAACAATTTATATGACAGAGAGAAATTATTTATTTCTCCTGCTTTGAATCAACCCCAGCTGGACAATTTTATTAAATTCACAGTGAACACGCTTAGGATCTGGATCCAGTTGCAACGACTTCCAAGTTTATCATTGATCTTTTCTTCTTGTTGTTTACCGTTCATCAATCTGGAATTTCTCCCCACCCAACTTGATGTAACTTTTACGCAATGACGATCGCATGGGCTTTTGTATAGTTTTCAATGTCTGGGTATCTGAGGGGTAGTTTCTTTTTAAAGCCTACAAAATTCATATGGTCTCACAGGACAAGAACACCTTCAGTACCTCCAGGTCCGAACATACCTTTTCTGTAAAACAGTTGACTGAACAAAGTTTCTGGACCTGAAGCAACTCCTCCTCATTCTGTTGAAGGGGGCAATCAGCGGCACGGACTGGGGTCACTTGGGGATTCCAGATCATCCTGGGAGATTCCACAGGGTGGATCCTGAAAAAGTGGAACAAGGAACTAGGTACAACGACTACTTATGAGATGTGGCTTTGCCATGCTCTCCTAGTTCCAACATCTACAGCCTCAAATAAGTAGAGGGAGTTTGCATAGAAATGTCGCTATAGATGTTTCTGGACCCCTGTATTATTGGCACAGTACTTGCTGCCTGGATATGGAGTCTGCTAATGCGCTTGTGGCCATAAAAATGATATGCAAACTCATATCTTTTGGTCTTGTCTGGCATTAGCAGCTTATTCGCATGATCTCGCTAGGCAGTTCCAAGAACTTTCTCTTTCACAGGATCCGGTCTCCCCTGGCATGGTACTTCTCTTAATCCCACCCCAAGTAGCCACATTCATTGGTGCTCATCTGCTCATTTGTATATTCTAGCAACCAAGAAGGCAATAACTTGCTCATGGAGTCAGGCTACACCCCATAGTGGACTTCTGGAGAGTCTTTAGTTTGAAAATTTATCATAAGGAATGCCTCATAGCTGCCAGGAGCATCAACGGGTGAGGTGGCAAGACAGGATTCAATATTACATGACAGTTGACATCTCCTTTGTTCCTTGAGAATCATTTTACAGTACAGGTACTTTCTGCTCCATTTTATGTTTCTGGGATGACATTCCATCCCAATTAAATTCCAGGTGGATTCTGATGACAATCCCTGGGAAAATTATTATTTTCTCTGCAGATAAGCAGATCTGGGTGTTATATTGTGCCAGTCAATTGGGTTTTAGACTACATATAATATGTAACATCCTCTGTAAATTGTTTGTGACCTGTAACATTTGATGGGATGCTATCACTGTGCTTCTGCTGTCTCAATAAACCTCTAATATTAAAAAAATGCTTTGCTGAAATCCAAGAAAATAACATCCACTGGCATCATTTTTTAACTGCCTCATAAAAAAATTAACCCTTGCAGGGCCCTGGACTGTTATATCAGTCCAGAATTCCTATACCTTCTAATTCTGTTGGCAGCCTAAGGGTTAATACATATAATAATTGCTCAGTAGGTGGTTATAATAAGAATTTTACACACACCCAAGCTGTGGGATGCCACATAAACCCAGAGAACAAAGCTCGAGGGGGTTGTAAAGGCATCCCACACCGACGGTGTGTGTAAAATTCAAGTTTTACACACCTACCCAGCCTTTATTTTATATACTTGCTGGGGATTGTTTTTTTTTTTTCCATAGCAATTATATAAAATAAACAGACGTCCCTATAGAGCCACGGACCGGTCGGGTTTCTGCGCAGTCCGTAGTGGCTCTTGTATGAAACATTTACTTTCTTTTATTAAGCAGCCCAGTAGAGAGGTTTTGGGTTTTTTTAGCCCGTTTAATGTTATTTTTTAAAATGAAGTTACCTCCGACTCCAAGAAGTGGTGAACTGTCCAGGACTGAGGAGCAGGATAGCAGAGAGAAAAGAAAGAGTGCAGCTGGTGCATGCACGGAACACGGGAAACCTGGCGTGTGTTCGCCATTATAACCCACAGGTTATAACAGGTGAATTATAACCGGGTTTCCCTATGGGAGAAAATGCTCACCAGTTATTATAAGTTAGCTAAGCATGAACACCTGCTAGTGAAACCATACTGTGTTTCGTCTGTGTACACCAAATCATTCAGCTCCTCCAGTATTTTTTCCCATTCAAAAGATTCCATAGTTTTGCATGGAATAGCAGTTAGACTGACTGGTCTGTAGTTTGTTAGTTCCATGTCTTCCTTCTTGAAAAGTGGTAGCAATATACTGTAGCTTCCCTCCAATCTTCTGGCACACCCCCAGTCTCTATTGAAAAAATATGTCAGTTAATTAATGACTCCACGTATTCTTTTGCCAGTTTCTTTAGGACCATCATTCGAATGTTGTCCAGCCCCACTGACATATCTACCTTTATATCCAATAGCTTACCACATACCTTACTGTAACTGAATCTTTCTGATATTGTCCTTCTCCCCCACATTTCTTGGCTGTTCTATAATTTCCACTGTCAAACAAAAGAACAACCGCACCCAGGAGATCTGTGTGGTATAGTGCTAAGGGCTTTTCAGCAGAAATGCAACCAGAGTCAAAATTTCTTCCAAAACAAAGTCCAATTTATTCGTGAGAATCACCACATACAAACCACACAGATAGGTAAATTCAGTGAGCTATTGAGACCACTACCCAGATGCCCTGGCGCTTTACTCGCTAAAGCTTCCTCAGGGGGCATACATCCATAGTAACAACCACACTTATATACCCCTTGCACAGGTTACCTTATTATGATGTCATAATTACCCATTTAGATTTATCTAACAATATAATTTTAAGATAATTTTAACATTATCACATATGCATATGTCATTTCACTCAGGGTAACACAATCATAGAATCATAGTGTAGTTATGACAATGTCAATAATGGTAAAACAATAACATAAGTAGTAAAAATGTAAAAAAATAAAAAAATTCTGGGCTAGATATTTAAAAGTGCGCCTGGCAATGGTGCAAGTGGTTGCGCAGAGCAACTGAGTTGCGCTGAAGCAACAAAGGAATATATTCAAAAGAGATGTGCCATGGTGCATCTCATCTGAATATATCAAAAAATGCCTGTGGCACAAATACAGTGTGCCAGCGCATCCCCCAGACAGGTCTGAATACCAGAAATGGGAAATACGCCAGCATATCAGAGGTACACTGGGTGCAAATTCCTGATATTCGGACTCAGATATGCAAATGGGGCCATAATGCATGCAAGGCACAAGTGGGGCCTTTGCATGTCATTATGGCCACATTTGCATGAGTCGTGCAGGGCTGGCCAGTAAGATGCACCTGGCGCCCTGCACATCAGGCGGTCCCTGTCCCAGGTACTGAAGTAGTACCCTTCCCTGATCTGTACCTCAATCCCTGTAATAAAGACATATATATTTCCCTGGTAGTCCAGTGGTACCCCTCTCCCCATCCCCTACCGCAATCCCCGTAATGAATAACTATATATTTCCCTAGTAGTCTAGTGGTACCCCCTCCCCGCCTATATCCCCAGTTGGCCTAAACTGCATCCTCACATCCATGGTATTCTAGTGGTCCCCCCAACCCCCCTACCCATAAAGATCCCATCCACCTACTTTTAAGGTTATCAGCTAGCAGCAGACCCACCCACACACCTCCATGGCTGCCTGCTGAATGACAGTTTACAGTATGTGCAGCAAGCTCATTGGTCCACACCAACGACCAATGGGCTTGCTGTGTGTACTGTACTAGTCTGTCAAGACATTGTGAATGAAGTCATTAATTCACTAAGTAGTGAGTGACTAGTACAGTACACACAGCAAGCCCATTGGTCATCGGCGTGTCCCACTGAGTTTGCTGCACGTACTGTAAGCTGTCATTCAGCAGACAGCCATGGAGGTGTGCAGGTGGTGCCTAGTGTTCCCCTCCCACCCGCCAATTGCCAGCCCCATGTAAACAAATCCCTGGTGTCTAGTGGCCCCCACCAATCGCAGGCCCAAGTAGTGAAATAAAGTTTAAATAATTTTCCTCCCTGGTGTCTAGTGGACCCCCTCCCTATCCCTGATTCCTTATTAAGCAGGTAGTCCACCACCTCCCCTCACCCCGACCCCAAGAGGGGACTTGCACAGTCCTCTCCTCTCCTCTCTCCTCCACAGCTGACCACCCACAGAGCTGTCAATGAATGAGCACGTGCTTGCACAAGCACGTGCTCATTCATTGGCATTCCAGTTCCCGCTCACTGAGCAGTATGACAGCTCTCTGTGGAACAGTTCAGACAAGAGCGGAGGGCTGTTCTAGTGGCCAATGGGGGGTCTGGATGGGGGGGAGTGGCATGATGAACTCCCTCGAGACTCCACCACGGCATTCCCATCCCCATCCCGACCCCCCATGTCAGAGAGCAGAACAGCCCTCTGCTCTTGTCTGCGCCATCCCACAGAGAGCTGTCATACTACTCGGTGAGCGGGAGCTGTCAATGATGAGCGCATGCTTGTACAAGGATGCTATCATTCATTAACAGCTCAGTGAGCATCCAGCCACGGAGGAGAGAGGAGGGCTGTGCCGGTGACCCGCTCAGAGTTGGGGGTGGGGAGGAACAGGGTGGTGGTGGTGGACTACCTGCCGGGGGGGTAGGGGGGTCCACTAGACACCAGGAAATGAGGCACTACTGACTTTTTTTCTTAATAAGGGGATCAGGGATAGGGAGGAGGGTCCACTAGATACTAGGGAGGGAAAATTATTTAATCAATCAATCGGTCGATCAAATCTTTATTTATTCAGGCGATCATCGATGAGCAAGGCTCATTTACAAGATGGACCTGATAAGGTCAAGGTTCGAGTTGGTGCACAGCAATTACATCACATACTTATGAGACATACAGAAAAAAGAAAATGTTATTTATAACACAATAATATACAGAGAATTCACATGTTAAAGCTTTGCAAGAGAAAGTTAAACTAACATCTACAATATGTACAGTACATATATATCACAATGAGGGCCATGACAGTCACTCACTTAATGAGTACAAGGATGGTGAAGGGAATATTGGTGCCATATACTGGCGTGTGTCTGGCTGGAAGGAATATGCCATATGTGATTGGAATATGGTTTGTGGGATGACTATTCTATCTCTAGCGGTAGCAATTGCATTTCTCTGTGAAGAAGGCTGCACAGTGCTGCTTGAAGGATGTAAATGGAATGATAATGGACAGTTTAAGGGATTTTGTAGGGTGTTCCATGCTATGGCTAGAGAATAGCTGATTGCTGCCCTCCTTATTTGGTGTTGACTTTGGGCAATTTAAGCAGGATGATATTGTTGCTTCTTAGGGCATAGGAGCTGGGGTGGTCAGGTTGAAGCAGTCCAGGATATATCTTGGGAGTTTTTGATAAAGCTCTGTAGATCCATAGAGCTGCATTTCTGCTCCTCCTGACATGAAGGAAACCCATCCAACTGCATCATAGAGAGAACAATGGTGAGTATTATATGGCAGGTCTGTAATGAACCTTATTGCTCTATGGTATAAGGTATCTAACTTTTGAAGGTAGGGAGTGGGGCAGTGACTATAGAGGAAGTCTCGCGATCAATGACTGATAGAAAGATGGCCTGGACTAATCTCATCTTTGAATCTCTATTAAGGAAGGGTTTTAATCTGTAGAGGAGGCCAAGCCTTAGGCAAAGCTTTTTCAGCAGTTGTTCTAGATGCTGAGTAAAGTCAAGTCTGTTATCAATCCACACACCTAGGTATTTGAAATTTTCAACATACTCCAGATTTTCTCCAAGTATAGTGCATATCTGGGGGAGACTGATTGAAGAGGATGTGTTGGTGGAGTTTTGGGTTGTGAACATCATTGCTTTTGTTTTCTTTGCATTTAGCAGAAGCTTTTTCTCGAGAAGCTGATGTTGTAACAGGGAGAATTCTGCTTGTAGGATTTCATGAGCAACTTTAGGTGAAGGGTTGCTGACATGCAGTACAGTGTCATCAGCAAAGAGATGTACTGAGGACTTGGTAAGGGTTGAATCAATTTTATTTATATAAATGGCAAAAAGGATAGGACCCAGAATAGAGCCTTGGGGGACTCCTCTTGACAGTGGTCTTAATAGGAGAGGTCACCTTCAGCTTTTACCTGCTATGATCTACCGGAGAGGTAGCATCTGAACCACTTAAGGGAGGATGGATCTAGGCCAATGGAGTGTAGGGATGAGAGTAGCAGTTCATGGTTCACAGTGTCGAATGCTTTGCTCAGGTCCAGGAATACTGCACAGACATTGTTCTTTTATCCAGTTCAGTTTGCCAATCATTGGTGACCTTGGCTAATGCAGTGATAGTGCTATGTTTGGCCCTGAATCCAGATTGAGCTGGATTTAATAGATTAGCATTGTCCAGATATTCCCTTAACTGAATACTCACTAATTTCTCCAGCATCTTGGATAACACAGGTAGGATGGAAATGGGCCTGTAGTCATTAAGATCCATAGGGTCCCCTGATTTTAGAAGGGGACCACTGAGCTGTCTTCCACAGCGTGGAATAGAGCCAGAGTTTAGGAAAGGTTAAAGAGGTGAATTAGGGGACTGCAAGCACATGACACACAATCTTTAGAAAGAATGGGTCCAGAAGATCTGCTCCTGCACTTTTTGGTATCTAGATGCCATAATAGATCCTCAACTTGTTTCAACAGTATAGGTTTGAAGCTAAAGGAGGAGTCAACTCTTTGTTCACCAGTATAGTGGAGCTTAAATGATCCCTAATAGGTTAGCTGGGGAGGACTCAAAGAGCAAGGCCAGCTGTTGTGAAGTGGTTGTTGAATGCATCCAGGATTTCCAATGTGCCAGTAATGGGGCCTTAGTTACTGTGTAAATGGGTTGGAAGGGGTTGTTAACATCCTGGCCCATCATACCCTTGATGGTGCCCAAAATCTACAGTATTATGGTAGGAGGAGTCGAGCTGGGCCAGGTAGTAGGCAGCCTTTGCATCCCTAACTTTCCTAGTGCATTTATTCCTGGCTTTCCTAAAGATCATCCAGTCCATGATATTCTTAGTTTTCTTGCTACTTTCCAAAGTTTATCTCTCTCCAGCAGTGCAGCTTTGAGGTCAGCTGAAAACCAGTGACAGGATTTGTTTTTATTCGGATACTAGAGATTGGGGCATGTTAAGGGCATTTAATATAATGCTATTTAGTACCTGCTGAGCTTTTTCTACAGAATGTGCAAAATAGAACTTTTGCCAGTGTGGAGAGTAGGCTAGGTCATGCAGATATCCTTCAATATTGATGTTTTTCTTGGATCTCCTCATGAGGAATTTTGCAGGATCTGTTTTAATGCTGTTGGATCTTACCCCTGCGATGGGGCAGTGATCACTTATGTCGCATGGGAGCACTCCAGCATGTGTGAATAGATGTGGTTTACTCACTAGCATGATGTCAAGTAGAGTACTGTTACTACTATTCCTTGCATTTAGTCTTGTTGGTTCATTAATTAACTGTGTGAGCCCATAGGTGTCACAGAATGATACCAGAGGTGTAGCTGCCTGGGTGAGCCAGTTGAAATTCAGGTCCTCTATGGTAATGACTTCTTCAGTACAGGACTTGACCAGGTTTCCCAGGTGGGATAAGAGCTTGTGTTCAGCAGAGGGGGGTCTGTAGCATCCAATTAAATGGAAAGCTACTGTATTGGGGAGAGAGACTTTTAGAGATAGACACTCAAATTCCTTGGGCATAGATGTTGCAGCAGTACAGGATACAACTAAACCAGCTTTTACATATATGGCTACTCCGCCCTTGTTTGGCATCAGCCTGAAAAGCTGATAGTTAGGTAGGTTAACTTCCCTGTCCATTGTGGTGGTCTTGAGCCATGTCTCAGTTATCACAAGAAAGTCTGGCAAGGTATGGGCAACCCAGGATTGTAGCAATGTAAATTTTTCAACAGACTGCATACATTAATATGGGAAACTGAGGCCTTTAATTGAGATAGGTCTGATGGAGGTGATGCTTTCAAGAGGTCCAGGGTTGATTTCTACAATACCAATACAGAGCAATAGGAAGATCAGTAATTTCATAAGGGCTGCCAGTGATAGGGAGAGGGGGCTGTCTTTGGTCCTCCTTTTTTTATTCCGTTGCCACTCTTTGTTTTGGGTGCTCCCTGTGGATTTAAGGTAGTGTGTCAGGATACCAATTAGCAGTTTGGCGACTAGGCTTAGTGGGGATCTATATACCCAGTAGTGGGGCCTTGGCTGAGACATATGTGTGGTGATATGTGTAACTTTATGGTGATTGTACCACTGTAGTCGATGCAGCAATGGCAAGACATATATGAGGGTATGGGTGTCAGCCACGGGGGATGTTCCAGAGAAACTAGGCGGGTTGACCACTTTAGATTGTATAATAGGGTCATCCACATTGTGGAACCCTATGGGTGTTAGTGACAGGAGTATCAGTAGCAAGCTCCCCATTCTGAGGGGGATATTGATAGTTGGCAATAGGGAGTAGCGAAGTTGCTGATTGGTTGGATCAGCAAGCTGGTGTGACTGTCTGTTGGTTTAGAAAAAAGTGCTGTGGGCGGGAAGAGATTTGTTGGGAAGATGCCTATAAATTAACACACAGGAAGGGTGAAGGGTGGGTGGGCAAAAATTTTAGCGCCTTTCCCGACTGCTCCCTCACTGTTTCTCCCAGCCTTGTGGTTCCTAAGTTCGGCTAGGTGCCGCTGACCGCCCACCGGTGGAGCGAAGCCCCGGCGCTCAGCTGGATGCTGTGGGCTGAAGGAAGCAGGCTGGAGAGAGACAGAGGAGGGTGCAGCAATTAATAAAGGCAGTAGCAAGCCTTTTTCTGAGCGTCACTGACCAAATCTGCACTACAAAGGACTGTGGGGGGGGGGTTCTGTGCGCCTCAGCGTCTGGGTCCACCTTACATATTCAGACAAGGAGCTGCAATTACTTTAAAGAGCAGTAAAACAGTAGTTTCTTCTTACAATACAATAGTGGATAACAGCACTTTTTTGATGATTTACACATATAAAACTAGAAGGAGAGGGCGCTCAGCTGCCTGGCCCACTGCTGCTAACAGAGTCCAGCAGAATTCAACAGAATCAACAGCAGTTGCCCTCTATAGATGTCTCACCAGAGTGAAAGCAGCTCTTCTGGGAAACTTGCAGTAGAACACCAGGGGAAGAGTAAAAGACAAAAAGAAAAACAAATTTTCAAGTCCCACACAGATTTCAGCAATGCAGACTGAGCCAGTGTAAGTCAATGGGGCAGGAGAGCCAATCGGCTGCTGTGCCTGGTGGAGCACTTTAAATGTTTTATTTTTACATTGGGCCCCATGATCGGCGGGTGTGGGGGGACCACTAGACACCAGGAATTCTAGGATTTTTTTTACTTGGGTCTGGCAATTGGTAGGTGGTGGGGGAATACCACTTGATACCAGGAATTTTTTTAATATGGTGCCTCAATCGGCAGGTGGGGGGACCACTATACACCAGGTATTTTTTTTTTACATAGGATTGGCAATCGGCAGGTGGGGGGGACCACTAGACACCAGGGATTTTTTTTTTAGACGGGCCTGGCGATCAGCAGGGGGGTAGCTGGCAGTGATTGTCCGAGAAGGAGTGGATTAATGTATTAAACTGTGCGGGAAAAGTTGCAGAACTGACCACTGATGGTGATCAATTCTGTGGAATTTTTTTCCTGCAGTTTAGAACATTAACCTGCCGTCCATACATTTATTCTGCTATTTTAAGGTGGAATTTCTGCAAAAGTTGCAGAAATAATTTCCGAACTTTCGTGGAAGTGAAAGTGTGCCTTTCACGGAAATTCCGCCAGCGAAATTTATTTTTTGCACACCTCAATCACCCACTCCACACCTCTGAAGCAACATGGGAGAGAAGCATCTCTTAAGAATTAAATCACTTTAAAGGATCTCAAAGTGAAACTTTCTCACTGCTCTCCTCCAAGCCTTGTGTTGCACCAAGAAATTGATATCTTAAAAATTTCTATTGAGAACAAACTCATGCCCATACAGAATTTGCCCTATTTAAACTTTATCAACAGTACTGGGAAGCAGGAGAACAACCTGGTATGTCATGAGCCCACCGTCTTCGTACCCTTGAGGAGGACCGCTATATCTCAGAACTCCACAGAAGCGAGGGATCAGTCAGTAACAATGAGCAGTTTATATAATACTATATGTAACCACCTCCCACTATGTTGCACAGTAAGCTACCCCTTGGTACCATCGACTGGGCAACCAAACTACTTCGGACACTTTTTGGTACCATCCCTAGCTTTGGGAATGTATACCAGGCTTGTTACTTCAAGAGGTGAGAAAGGGGTGGAGGTGTACAAAAGCAAATACTACCAAATGACCATAAATCCCAGGTCCTGAGGAGAGAACATTTTGCTAGAGCTATGCTACATCTGTACTTTTTTTTTCTCAATTGTTTAACCAGGAGTGGCAAACTAAGCTGAAAGCTTGTTTACAGGTGTGACCTGGGAGCACAGGGAAGTTAAGTGACTTGCTCAGGATCACACAATATGTAAGTGAGGGATGTGGGATTCAAACCCAGGTCTCCAGATTTGCAGCTCAGAGCCTTAAACCACTGCACTATACTGCCTACATCTGGAGGGGTACCCAGTAATTCCACACAGGAAGCAGTAACAAGAATGTCCAAACCAGGTTGGGGTTCTAGAGTGTGGCTTTATTCCAAAGATGGTACACTAAAGCAAAGGGGGGACCCCCAAGGTTTACACATTGTGGCACAAGGCAATGCAGAATAACAAAGGTCTCTAGCAGGCAGACAGAAACTCTACACATCCCATACCTCATAGAACCTTGAACTCTCCCTCAGCGGCAATGGCCTCGGCTGAAACACACATTTCTTCTAGTGGCACTGGCCACGACTTAGCACACAAATTCCCATATGGCATAGAACTTGACATTTTGGCAATGTGGCAACTGGCCATGGAAGAGCACGCTGGTGCTCAAAATTAGCACAACCCACACCAGGGGGTAATCTTTCTCTTCAGGCATTTGCCACCATGTCCTGAATAAGGAGGCACCCTTACGGAACCTGTAGTGCTGAACTGGTCACTCCAGATGGGGGGGTTGCAGTTCACAATACCAGACATTGTTTGCTTCCACATCCATACCCAGCTATTCTTTCAGAGTTACACCTCATAATTCTGGTAAAAGAGTTAGAACTATGCATCCTGGAATGTCCTTCACATCCAGCATAAGAAAACACTATTTATGAGTGTAAAACTAAAGTCCTTAACAATATGCCAAGTCTCTCTGGGGACTCCAGGATTGTCAGCTAACTTTAAAACATATGAGAATAGTCTCAAATTAGAACAGAACTTGGTGTATATTTCCTTTTATCAGAGTACACCCCAAACAAGCAGGTACTTGCCTCCTGGGAAGCACAAGGTCAGATTACTCACGGTTGGAAAACAAAGCAGGCAGCTTCAAAGTCTTGGATCAAAGTCAGTGGATTGCTCCTTGAATCCATCCTGGCAGTCTCTTCCATCTCTCCAGGGATGGAAAATCAGAAACTCCTGCTCTAGACAATGGTTTCCACCACTTCTCTTGGCAGGCAGATGTTTCTCAGCACTAGGGTGAGAAAATAGGCTCTCTCACAGAGCCCACACTGTAGCTCTTCAATCCTCCAACTGCTCACACTGAACTCCACTCACAGACTCCTCTGACAGACTAACTGAAAATTCTAAAGTTCCCCACTCACAGCCAGCTACCGTAGCTTACTTGACATCATGCTGGTGAACAAACCCCACCTCTTCACGCACGCTGGAGTGCTGTTCAGTGACATAAGTGACCACTGCCTTATTGCTGGAATAAGGTCATCCAGTAAACTAACACCCCCAGCTAAATTCCTACTGAGGAGATCCAAGAAAACTTTCAACTCTGAGGCATATCTTCATGATCTAAATCACTTTACAAGATGGCAAGAGTTCTACCTAGCAGACTCAGTGGAAAAAGCTCATCAGGTGTTAAATAGCATAATACTAGATGCCCTTAACACTCATGCACCAATTACTAGAGTTCGAATTAAAACAAATCTTGTCGTTGGTTTCACCTGACCTTAAATCAGCCCTGCTTGAGAGAGATAGCTTTGGAAAAAGGCAAGGAAGACTAAGAACCCAAATGACTGGTTGATATTTAAGAAAGCCAGGAATAGCTGTACCAAGAAAGTACGGGATGCTAAGGCTGCCTACTAGATGGCTGAACTCGACTCCTCATACCACAATCCTGCCAGGTTCTGGAGCACTATTAAGGGCATAACGGGACAAGATCCTAGCACTTCACTACCAGCTCAAATGCACCACAATAAGGTGACAATCTTGGACAGAATGGAAATACTGGATGCATTCAATAATCATTTACAACAGCTGGCCTTGCATTTGATACCTCTCCAGCCAATCTGCTATGCGTTCAGTTAAGCTCCCAGTATACAGGATCTCAGTTAGCTGAATCCTCCTTCTCCTTCAAACCGATTCTGTTGAAACAAGTGGAGGATCTAATATCGCAGATGGATATAAAAAAAAGTGCAGGTGCTGACTCCCTTGACCCCTACTTTCTAAAGATTGCAATGCATGCACTTGCAGTTCCTTTAACACACCTTTTTAACTTGTCCTTAAATCTGGTTATATTCCTGCAACTTGGAAAACAGCCCAAGTTTTCCCTCTACTGAAATCAGGGACCTTAACAACTATAGGCCAATCTCTATCCTTCCAGTACTATCTAAGCTGCTATAAAAACTGGTAAGCATCCAATTAAGAGATTACCTTGAAGAATCTAATCTTTTAAATCCAGCACAATCCGGGTTTCGGTCTAAGCATAGTACTATTTCTGCACTGGCTAAAGTTACAAACGATTGTCAAACCGAACTGGATAAAAAGAATAGCATTTGTGCTGTATTCCTTGATCTAAGCAAGGCATTTGATACGGTGGACCATGAGCTGCTACTCTCTTCCTTGCACTCCATAGGCTTGGATCCATCCTCCTTACATGGTTCAGGTGTTACCTAACAGGAAGAACACAGCAAGTGAAAGCTGAAGGAGACCTATCTCCACTAAAACCACTTCTAAGAGGAGTTCCACAAGGATCTATCCTGGGCCCATCCTTTTCGCCATTTATATTAACAATATTGATTCGAATCTTCCCAAAGCCACTGTACACTTGTTCGCAGATGACACTGTTTTATATGTCAGCAACCCATACGCCTGCTACAGCTTGTGAAGTTCTACAAACAGAATTCTCTATACTACAACATCAATTATTGGAAAAAAAGCTTCTTTTAAATGCAAAGAAAACAAAAGCAATGTTTTTCTCCACCCAAAGCCATACAAATCCCTCATTACTAAACAACCTCCCCCAGCTATCCACTATCCTTGGTGAAAGCCTTGATTATGTAGAAAAATTCAAGTATTTGGGGGTGTGGATAGATAGCAAACTTGACTACACAGTTCATATTGAAGAACTTTTAAAAAAGCTTCACCAGAGACTTGGTCTATTTTTTAGAATAAGGCACTTTCTAAACAGAGATTCCAAAATGAGGTTGGTCCAGGCCACATTTCTCTCAGTAATTGACTATGCAGACTTCCTCTATAGTCACTGCCCTATCTCCTACCTATTTAAATTGGATACACTATACCACAGAGCTCTGAGGTTCATAACAGATCTACCATTTAACACTCACCATTGCTCTCTCTATGCAGCAGTCGGTTGGACATCTCTACATCTCAGAAGAAACAGAAATGCTGCAGTGTATACAGAATTTTTACTAAGATGCTTCCAAACTATATATTAGACTGCTTAGCACAGGCCACAGCTGGCACCCACGCCTAAGAAGCTACAATTTCATTATGCTCAAAGTGCCTAAAGTCAACACCGGCATGGGAGATCTGCTATCAGCTATAATCTAGCTATATCATGGAACACGATTCAAAAGTCCTTGAAGCTGATCAACCGGTATCCTTAGCATCCTTCAAGCATCTATACCTAAGTCTCTTCCCTGAAAAATGCAATTGCTTCCACAAGTTTCTAGTTTATTCGAGTTCTTTCCTTCCCCTCTCAGGCTGCCATCATATCATGGCAATTCACTTCTAAATTCATCTCCACAGATACCTCACCCCTGGCTATAATCTTCTCCCATTAACCCAGGCTCCTACCTTAGCCCTTATCACTGCCTTTCACCTCCCAGTTCTAGCACTAGCCCCTGCTCTAGTCATGCGTAGCCCTTCCTACCATGTCACTTGTCTCAGTCTATGACCACCTCTTTCAGTCATCCAATCACTATTTCTCTTTGTCCACATTGACTTCCCTTGGATCTTTGGAATCTTGGGTATATCATGTTGAATGTATGCCATGGTTACTGCCAATGTTGATATGTATATACTGGTTTACCTAGAGTGCATCTCATATGTTCCTACTATGTCCTGTTATGTTTAAACAATTTCTGTTCTTGATTTCTGTATATAAGTGTTTTAATTATTCATGTACATATACCAATTATTGAACCTTGATTACTGTATATAAGTATATACGTGTTTTAAATCTTCCTATACATGTACCAATTATTGAACCTTGACCTTATCAGGTCCATCTTGCAAATGAGCTGTGCTCAATGATGTTCGCCTGAATAAATAAAGATTTGATTGATTGATTGATTGATTATGCTGCTGCAAGAGTTCTAAATGACATCACCTCTCTTATCTCAGCTGAGACCAAGTAAACAGAGAGGGAGCAGGTGAAAAAACATTTAACCAGTTATTCACCAGCTGCCTTCCCTACCTAGCACTAAAACTGATGGGATTCTAGTAACTCCAGGGGACTGGGTGGTTATACTCACCCCTAGCTAGGTAAATGACTGTCCGCAGTCATTTCTCTACCCGGCACCAGGCCATCCTACCCTCTGTGTTACCTATGGGGTGGTAACGCTACTTCTCCCCTACCATGTGCCAGGCACAGGCAGGCAACACTAAAGGCCCAGAGGCTGGCTGATGAAACTTCAGCCATTATCCTACACTCTATCTATGGATACTCAGTGGCTCCAAGGAGACTGCTTGAAGCATGTCCTAATAGACCAGAACGGAGGTCCCTACTACAAATCAGGACCACAGCCTGTCTCTCCTTCTTGCCCTCTAGGGAAAATCTATCTGACAAGGCTGTCCTCTGGGAAACCTCCCCCAAAGCTCCCAGGGTACCTGCGAACAAAAACAAAAAGGAAAAAGCACATTGCAATGCATTACATTTCCCAAAATTTTCCCACAACCTCACACCTGTGAAGAAAAAGAATGTTAACACCCTGTTAACCACAGTCAATCCTAAAAGCTAAGAAAAAGAGGAACTCGACTGAGCTCCCAACTCCTCTTCACTTCTCCTCTTCTTTTCTTCCTCAGGAACACCTGCAAGAGAAGAAAAACACAAAACCCATTCTGCATACCACACAGTACCTAAACCTCCAACTGAACACTAGAGAATCCCCAAAATATTTTTTTATAAAAGTACAAAAGTAAAAAATGGAAAGAAGACATTTATACAACACATTTGGGGGGTGGTAGGCCCTGAAGTGTCCACACTAGTGACAGAATACTGTTGCCCGAAGGCAAAGTCCATTAAAGAGTCTCTCCTGGGCTGGAGCCCACTGAAAAACAGTCCTAGAACAGGGCAGGGCCTGCGTAGCACTGCAATCCATGAGGAGAGTCTTTGAGGACAGTCATTACAATTCCATGGACAGCCTTCAAGTGTAGGGTGTGTTGTGCAAAGTCAGTTACTTAGGTAACAAAAATGTGGTCTTACTAGTTCCTTGAAGACCAAAAACAAAGGATCACCTTACTTCTCTGAACTGAGGATCCTCTCCCTTCAGACCAGGTAGCATCTTCAGATACAGCTGGGGTGATGTCCTCTGAAAAAACAGGCGATGAAACAGGAAAACTGCTGGGATAATATAATATGGAAACCAAACAATGGAACAGAAAAACAGCTGGGTGATGTCATCTAGAAGGCCAGGCAGTGGAAATGGGAAAACACTGCTGGGTTGATAAGTCTGGATGCACCTGAAGAAGCCTGGAATACCAGTAGAGCTGCATCTTCTTCCTCGGATACTGCTGCTGCTGGATGGCAGACACCAGGCTGCCACTGCTCGATTCCCTCTAGGCATGCTGGGAATATTCACAGGGAGTGGCACCATTAACGGTAGTACCACTCAGGGTGAGGTGCGAGAACTATGACACCATCTGGGTGTTCAAAGTTGATGTTGTGGAATGTCTCATTCCCTGCCTTGTCCACAGTTCACACAGTGTCCATAAACAGAGTTCTGCCCAATTTCCAGAATTTAAGCTGATCATTTATGACTCTATCCCTGACACATTCTGCTGCACCAGAGTACAAATTCTTACTTGCCTCTTCCAATAACCAGGATTGCCTGTTCTGTTCAATTTCCTCCCAGACTCTATGAAGAAAGGTAGGAAATGACTGCCCATAGATGGCGTCAGCCCTCCTACGTATCAGTCTCTCCTCCTTGCTACTCTTCACATGTTTGTGACCCATGGCCAAGCTTGGGGGTGGTCAGTCCAGGTTGAGCCAGTGCCGCATACTTAAAGAATGAAAGAACTTGTCCCAGATGGGGTGCACCTCAGGGTCCTTAAAGAACTAAGAGAGGTGGTGGCTGAACCTCTGGCTATCCTGTTTAGCCGATCACTAGAAACAGGGGAGGTACCCAAAGACTGGAGGATAGCAGATGTAGTCCCCTTATACAAAAGTGGGAACAAAGAGGAAGCGGGGAACTACAGACCAGTCAGCCTCACCTCGGTAGTGGGGAAGATCATGGAAGCACTACTGAAGGAGAGATTGGTGGAACATCTGGTTGTCAATGGACTACAGGACCCAAGGCAACATGGTTTCACCAGGGGGAGGTCATGTCAGACCAACCTCGTTAAATTTTTTGACTGGGTGACTAGGGAGGTGGATCAGGGGAGGGCAGTGGACATGGCCTATCTGGACTTCAGCAAGGCCTTTGACACTGTGCCACACAGAAGAATATTACACAAACTGAGGAATATGGGTGTGGGCAGGACAGTAGTGTGGTGGGTAGGTAACTGGCTGGGTGGCAGGACACAGAGGGTGGTGTTAAATGGCTGTCACTCCACAGAGGGAAAAGTGACCAGTGGGGTACCACAGCGATCAGTGCTGGGACCGGTCCTATTCAACATCTTCATCAGTGACATTGCGCAGGACATAGAAGGCAGAATTTCACTGTTTGCTGATGACACAAAGCTCTGTAACAGAGTAGACACACCAGAGGTGTAGACAGAATGAGAAGGACCTGCAGAAACTTGAAGAATGGTCAGGGGTTTGGCAGTTGAAATTCAATGCAAGAAGTGCAAGATAATGCATATGGGGCACAAAACCCTGGCACAATATATCAGTTGGGGGTGAGGATATAGCATGCACCAAGCAGGAAAGGGATCTTGGGGTTATCATTTCTGATGACCTCAAGGCAGGGAAAAATGTGACAAGGCAGCAGGTAAAGTAAATAGGATGCTGGGATGTATAGGCAGGGGCATCACCAGCAGGAAAAGGAGGTCATAATTCCGCTATACAAGACACTAGTGAGGCCCCACCTGGAGCACAGTGTACAGTTCTGGAGACCATACCACTAAGGACATAGAACAGGTAGAGAAGGTTCAGAGAGGGCAACAAAGATGCATGGATTGCATCACAAGTCCTATGAAGACAGGTTGAAGGAACTGAACATGTACTCCCTGGAGGAGAGGAGGAGAGAGGATATGATTGAGACATGCAAGTATCTTACAGGGAGGAACAGGGTGCAGGAATACACTATTTTTAAGTGAAAAGATGTTCCAGGACTAGAGGGCATGGGATGAAGTTGGAGGGAGGATGATTCAGAGGAAATATGAGAAAGAATTTCTCACAGAACGGGTGGTGGACAAGTGGAACACCTGCCAGAGGAAGTGGTGGGGCTGAAACAATCACGGGATTTAAGAATGCATGGGATAGACATAAAAGAATTCTGGAGGTCAGGGTAAGGGGCAACAGACTTCTAGGAAAACATAAACTGAACTTACACACTTAAATGGGAAGACTGGGTGGGCCATAGGCCCTTATCTGCCGACACTGTCTATGTATCTATGTCCCTGACCATCTCTGTGGGCAGGTTACTGGAGCCTTTTTCTTCTCCTCTCTCTCTCTCTCTCTCTCTGGCTCCTCAGAGGCAAGAGCTTGAGGTGACTCATGGGGACCCTCAACATGAAGATACATTTCTTCATCTTCCTCTTCCTCACTCAGGATCTGAGCCCAGGAGTGAGCAAATGTCCTCACTCTTGCAACAGTCCACTCCTCACTGGGCATGGAGGTAAACACCTCCCAGTTCAGTGTCTCTTGCAGTTTGTCCTCCCCTACTAGGCTAGGACTCGGACCCTCCTTCCATGGATCCATGGATCCTTCTGTCGCATTGTCCATCTGGGATGCAGGCATGGAAACCTCTCTGTGCGTCTGCTCTTGCAGTAGATCAACATTGTTCTCTCCTTCTATGCCACACTCTATGGGGCTTCCCCCAACAGGTTCAACCTGGTGCTGCATGCTGTTACTTGCAGAGTTTTCAACTCTGGTCCACGTGGGAGCCAAACAAATTTGTGATGCCCTCTCTGGCGCTGTACCCCTGCTCATTTTTTTTTTCATACAATACTTCATAAGGCAACCTGAACAGTGGGATATCAGAAACACATCCCTTCCAGCCTTGAGGCACATAATACATAGTCTCACTGGATAGCTAGGGATTGCTACATCTGGAGGCAACCCTTCACCATAGAAAGTTCTTTCTATTTCTCTTAGTGCTGCCACCTCCTCTGTGATCATAGCTCGGGCATGATCCGAGTAGCGGGGAGTTCCCGAAGCCATGTCTGAAAGCAAACATACAAAAGTTGGTCATTACTGAATTGCTCACTAGTCTCTTTGCTGTCTCACAAAATGGCTCCCTGCTGTGTTTACATTACTAACCCCGCCTTGTAATGGTGGCGGTAGCTCTCTTCATACATCAGATACGTTCACTGACTCAAAACTGTGTTTCCGACCTTTGTTCAAAACTGTAATTGATTGCACTGCTTCTATCTCTCAGCACATTCATATGATTTTTAACAACTTTGCAATCAGCATCAAATCAAAGAACTATTTACACATGCTCAAAGTCACTTGCAAGCCCACAGAATTTCCATTGCACAGGACTGCCTGTTTGCTGCAGCCTAATATACAACTGACAGTCCCTGTCTTGCTTAGAAACATTTTACTGTTGCTGAACTCATCATAAATGCTCACAGTCTATGCTCAGAATTTTTGTTTGTTGCCTTTTCTGTTTCAACACACAGTCCTTCTTTGCAAAGCAATCACACTGCTTGCACACAGATTCAGTTGGCTTGAAAATCACATACAGTTTGATGCTCAGTTTGTTGGTTTTACTCACTGAAATCAGTAGCTGGCTTTCTCTGGAGGAAAGTTTTGGCCTGGTGCCGATCCTGGAAGGCCTCTGGGGTGAAACGGGCTGGCGGTCCCGCCGATCGTAGCCACAAACGCCACGCTCAATTTCTAGTCAGTCAGTCAGCAGGATGAGCCCGAATTTACACAGCAAAAATCTGTTTTCAACATATTAGAACATTCACAAGCCCCTCAATGGTTGATCCTGGTCTGACCAGCTCGCACGCCACTCTCTCTCTCTCCTCCTCGAACACTCGGCTGCACACAGAAGCTGGTTAGGGGGCGGGACTGATTGCAGTCACAAAAATCACTCTATGCCAGGGGACTGGGTGGTTACATATAAAACCATCTATACAGTAGGCCCCATCCCCCTCACTCCCAGACCTAGACACCTTTTACAGAGATATCTGCTTACCACAAGCACAAAATCCCAAATGCTGGCAACTAGGTGCCCCAATCATGGCACAGGAAGTCGCAGATGCTATGCAGAGCATGGCCATGGGGAAATTCACACCAAGACATTCAAGTCATGGTTGAAGGAATGGTGCAGAGAAGAGGAGTATGGCTACACTGGGGGCCCACTTGGGAGGATCAGAGCCTTTACAGAGTTGATGACCTGTATCCATCCAGAAGGGGAACCACAGGTCTCAGGGGACAGTTTAAACAGTACTTCAATGAGCATTTAAACTAGCCGAGGGGTGGTAGAAGAAAAAGGGGAGGCAGAAACTGCTCCCTCCGCAGGCTGAGATAGAGTGTATGGAGTCCCCACATTATCTACTTAACTACTCTTATCTAACTAATCTCTCGTGTCTCGCTACAGTCCCCACATTTTCTACCAACCTCTATCTTATGCTAATAATTCCCAGCATGCACTGTCGTAAATGAGCACCTGGTAATATATGAACCTTGCTGTACCTCTTTTTGGTATGATGTACTTACATGAATTGATGCATTTTAATCTTATGTGTATATTGTTTTACTTTTGCTGTTTATATGTTGCTTCTTTTATGCTAAGTCTCCTGTCTGTGTACATGATTTAGGACCTCCCTGTGAATGAGCTTGCTCAATGGAGTTTTCCTGCAATAAACTTGAACTTGAACTTGAGATCTGAAGGGGCAAGAGCCCCACCATGGAGCAAGGTAATCATGGAAGTAGGGAGTTAGCAAAGGAGGAAAGGGGGAGACGAAGCAGTCAGAAGAGAAGAGAAGAGGGAAGAAGGGGGGAACAAAAGGAAAAAGGGGAACACAACAATCAAAGAGCGAACAAAATCTGGAAGGCCACGTATGCGAATGCTAGAAGTCTAGGAAATAAGATCCCAGACCTAGAGGCCATCACAACAGAGACCGACCTGGATATTGTGGCCATTATTGAGTCATGGTGCCCTGACAAGCATGACTGGGACATGGTCATACCAGGCTACACGATGTTCAGAAGGGACAGGGTAGGGAGGAAAGGATGGGGTGTGGTGCTTTATGTAAGGGAAAGCATAAAAGCAGCAGAAATACAGGAAATTCATGGGGGTGCAGAGGTGCTGTGGTTCACCCTCGAGTCGGGAAATAGAGCCACTATTTGGACAGGTGTGATCTACAGGCCTCCAGCACAGCAAGAGGACTTAGATAAGGTAACGTTAGAAACAATGGCAGAAAAGGTGGAGGTGTTGCTGGTGGGGAACTTCAATCTGCCCGATGTAGACTGACGCTAGAAGCAGGCACGTCCTGGATTCCCTGCAGGGCGTGTTCCTCAGGCAACTAGTAAGTGAACCCACTCGCGATGGGGCAATATAGGAACTGGTGCTTACTAACAGGGACAGTATTACAGATGTTAAGGTGGGAAGCCATGATCATTGTACAGTGCGATTCAACATAAGAACAGCCGTGGAATCCAATCTCACATTGGCGAGAGTCCTGGACGTCAGAAGGGCTGATTTTATAAAGATGGATGAATGCCTCAGGAATGACCTGGCAGGGGGAGATGACCTGGTGAGGGGAGAAAAAGTGGGCCAAACTAAAAAAGGGCAACAGACCTTTGTGTCAAACAAGTAAACAAAAATAAAAGCAAGAGGACACCGCTATGGTTCTCAAAAGAGGTAACAGAAAAATTAAGGCTAAAAGAGTGGCATTCAGAAGTTATAAGGAAACCCAGAGAGAGGAGGATAGCTCAAACTGAGGAAGAAATAGCTTAGGGAGTATCAAAAGGGGACAAGACATTTTCAGATATGTTAGCAAAAAAAGGAAGACAAAGGGACAGGCTGCACAGTTAAAGAGGAAGGGGGTGACTGTACAGAGGGAGATCAAGAAAAGGAAAACATCTTGAACAAATACTTCTGCTCAGTGTTCACAGTATAAGGGGAAGGGGAAGGACCATGAAAAGGCACTAGGAGCTTTGATGGGAGGGCAATGGACACGTGTCCATTTTCTGTGGAGAGAATTCAGAAAGCACTCACTAACCTGAAGGTGGACATAGCTATGGGGCCAGACAGGGTACATCCGAGGGTGCTGAGGGAGCTCAAAAAGGTCCTAGCTACAGCTCTGACAGACCTATTTAACAGATCACTGGAGACCAACGTGGTCCCGAAGGACTGGAGAAGGGCAGATGTAGTCCCACTTCACAAAAGTGGTAGCAAGGAAAAGGCGGGCAATTATAAGCCTGTTAGCCTGACATCAGGGGTGGGTAAGTTAATGGAAACACTATTAAAGGAAAGTATTGTAGAATATCTTGTATTAAGGGGATTACAGGACCCAAGGGCAGCATGGTTTCACAGAGGGAAGGTCATGCCATACAAATCTGATAGATTTATTTGAGTGGGTGACCAAGGAATTGGATTGGGTAGGAGTGGTGAACATAGTCTACCTGGATTTCAGCAAGGCTTTCAACACTGATCCACATAGGAGACTGTTAGGCAAGCTGGGTAACTTGGGGGTGGGAAATAAGGTGATAATCTGGGTAAGAAACTGGTTAGTAGATGGGACACATAGGGTAGTGGTAAATGAAGTTTGCTCCGAGGAGGGGAGTGTGACCAGCGGGGTACCTCAGGGATCAGTGCTGGGACCAGTCCTCTTCATTGTCTTTATATGTGACATAGCAGAGAAACTAGAAGGGAAGGCTTGCTTCTTTGCAGATGACATCAAGATCTGCAACAGAGTGGACACTCCGGGGGCGGGGGTGGAAAGGATGGACAGGGATCTGAAAAGACAAGAAGAGTGGTCAAGAGTATGGCAGCTCGGTTTTAATGCAAAAAAGTGCAACATAATGCATTTTTACCATAGAAACCTGGGAACAGAGTACAAAATGGTCAGAGTGATACTGACAATGAACACACAGGAAAGAGACCTAGGGGTAATCATATTGGATGACCTAAAGGTAACCAGGCAGTGCTACAAGGTAGTTGGAAGGGCTAGTAGGATGCTGGGGTGCATAGGAAGGGGTATCACCAGCAGGATGAGGGAGGTGGTGCTGCCCCTATATAGTTTGCTGGTAAAACCCTGAGTACTGTGTCCAGTTCTGGAGACCATATCTCGGGACGGACACAGACAGAGTGGAAGTGGTCCAGAGGAGGGCTACCAAAATGGTGCACGTCTGCATCGAAAGCCCTACAAGGAATAGGCTAAAGGAGCTAAATACATACACCCTGGAGGAGAGGGGGGTATGATAGAGTCCTTTAAACACCTCACGGGGATAAAGTAGGTGCAGGAGGAGGATATATTTCAGAGAAAAAGGTGCTCTAGAACATGGGGGCATGCTATGAAGCTGGAGGGGGAGTAAATTCAGGAGGGATGTTAAGAAGTACTTCTTCACAGAAATGGTGGTAGATACCTGGAACAGCCTTCCAGTGGAAGTGGTGGTTGCAAAAACAGTGGTTGGATTAAAAAATGCATGAGACAGGCACAAGAAAATTATTGGGATAAGAAAGGGGGGGGAATGGTACCGGGTCAATATAGTACAACAAGAATAGCACTGCAAGAACCGTGATGTAGAAAGCGCAACTGCATTCAGAGAAACAGGGGTATAATAGTGATGGGGAATTACCGCTACCCCTGTCGCTCTGCACTTACACTCTGTAGAGAAGAAGAATCTGTGTGTGTGATGCCTGGTTGAGCTGCTCCCGTGGAGGAGTGGCTAAGGCACTGGCACATGGCAGGTTGGAGACCTGGGACCACAGTTCAATTCCTCCCGGGTCTCATGGTGTTGCTGCTTTTTTATTGCAAACATTTTCCCCTTCCTGAGTTTCTCCCCATCCCCTAAGTACACACCCGCTTGGAGTTGGCAATCTTTTTTTTTTTACTGGTATTTTCTCTCCCCTTTGTCAGCCCTTCCTCCTGCCGTCCACCCAGCCCCGTCCCCCGACCTTCAGGCACCTACCTTTAACTCCCACGGGTTACCCTCTGTGGCAGGTTGGTGGGGAGCCCCCAACTCAATCCACCAGGACCAGATCCAGTGTCGGGAGATGCCTTCTTGGGGGCGGCACCTGCGGTGAACGGCCATCATGCCGCTCAACCCGGACCACTGTTTTTCCGCTTTTCTGCGGAGGGGAGCGTACAAGCCAACAATGGCCAAGCCACACACGCGTCCACTCACAGCACAGCAGTCAGCTGCTCCACCTCCATGCCTCACTGTACAGGAGCTGGCATGCCAGCACCTAGCCACCACTAGGTGTTAGGCAGGCACTGGTCTCTGTTACCCACCCTCCCCGGGAGAGGAGAACTGTCCTCCAGACACTCAATCCTCTCCCACCCTGGCCAACCCCCGGTGACCCACTGGTCACCAGTGTGGCAGAAGGTAAGGTATCATCACTGCCTCTGCCCTGCATGCCACAGGGTCAGCTGAGTTGATAATTATGGAGCCCCGCTGCAAAAAAGTAAAAGTGCCATTGTTTACTATGGAGTTCGCTGTATTTGTACAGTCCGTGTTTTACCCGACCTTACTTAGGAGGACGCTGTGTTGCTTGTGGCATTTATTGCCGAGCTGTTGTTGTCTGCGGTGATATGGCCCTGTGCTAAAGAGATAGGGTTGTAGATCAAATACGGTCTGCAGCAAAAAAGTAAGGTTAAAAAATTTGGGCAGACTGGGTGGGCTCAGCAGCCCCTATCAGACGTCACATTCTGGGTTTCTATGTTTCTACATGAAGCACCAGGAATCAACAGATTCCCTATAGACTTTTATGTTGCCTTGCAGGATCTGTTGGCCACTGAGTTGGCTGCTGTATTGAGTGAAGCCCAAATATGAGGCACGCTCCCTCAGACCTTTTCCCAGGCACTAATCTCACTCATCTCCAAGAAAGTGAAGGACAGTATCTTTTGTAGCCACCTCAGGCCCATCTCACTATTAAACAATTATGCCAAGGTATTGGCCAAAGTCTTAGCAGGAAGGCGGACTTGATACACCCCGACCAACTGGGATTCATCCCAGTGAGAATAGGTGCAGACAATGTCCACCACCTCCTCCTGGTCATATGGGAAGCCAGCCTGTCCCAGAGGCCCATATCCACCCTGTCCCTGGATGCAAGAAAGGCCTTTGACAGGCTGGAATGTCTCCTCCTTTACTCTACCTGTTCCACATACCATTGTCTGTATATCCTGAAGCTGAACTGTTATCAGGTATTTATTTATTTATTTGAATTTTGTTGACCGGGTAAGCCCTCTGGGCCTTGGGAGACCCTTTTACAGGGGTGTCCCAGGATTGATTACATAAAAACGATCACAGACAGGCTTCATACAATACACAATGGGTAGGAGCAGGAAAATTACACAACATTCAAGATTAGTTACAATTACTCTTTGTGGTACGCATACATTCCATTCTAACCATTTAATATATACCTTCACAGGGTGAGATAAATTGTTATTTTCACCAAGTAGGCTGGGATCAGCTCAGTTTTTGTGCCTCTGGGGGAGTGTTAGTGGTTTGCCTGGTAACTACCTAATAGGGGCTTGATTTGGGGGCTACCTTTCCTTCTGTGGCAAGAAGCCTTTCAGTGGTAGCAGTTGCAGGAGCTTCTTTCTACCAGGTGCATATTTAGGCCTGTTTTGAAGGTCTCTATCGATGAACTTTCTTGTAAGTTGCTGGGAAGAGCGTTCCAAATGGCTGGGATCAACATGGCAAAGGATCTTTTCCCAGCTTGTGTCCTATCTCTGGGAGTCATGAGGAGAGTTTGCTTAGAGGTTCTCAGTGGGCTCCTAACCAGTTTAGGCATTAGAATGTCTTTGAGACTTGGGGGGGGGGGGGGTCTTGTCGCTTCTTAGTTTAAAGGCTAGGGTTAGCACAGAGTACCAATCTTCCTTTTAGTCAGGACTAGTTCAGGGTTTGGAGCACCCTACAGTGATGTTCTTTGCTGGCTGCCCTTATGGTGAGCCGCCCTATTGTATGATTTAGGGAATTGAGTTTGTCCACTTCTGAGGCCCTGACAGAGTGCAGGACAGGGGAGCCATAGAGTAGGGTGGGCAGAAGGGTGTTGTTGGCGATTTTTAGTTGTGATTCCATTAGTAAGGTATGGACTTATCCTGTAGAGTAGACCTATTTTTTGGTGCAGGGTTTTAGTGAGGCTTTCTAAGTGGCCCCTGAACATAACATATTGGTCGAGGAGGACCCCCAAATATTTGATGGAGTTTACTACCTCAGTCGGGGAGCCATTGGATAAGGAAGGTTTAAGCAAGTTGTGCCTTTGAGGGCCCAGACTTTTGGGATCAAAGATGATGGCTTTGTTTTTTTTTTTCTAATTAAGGACCAGTTTAATTTTTTTAATTTAATTTAGTTGTTTAACTAGGAGTAGCACACTAAGCTGAAAGCTTTTTTACAGGTGCAAACCTACTTGTTGGTAAGTAGCCAGTTTTCAAGTGTGTTTAGGTCTCTAGTGAGCAGACCGTTCAGTTTAGCAACATCCTTTGAGTTACGATAAATAACCGCATCATCTGCATAGAGCAGCGCTTAGCTTCCCCAGTTATTTGACTTCCCATTGACGTAGAGTGAGAACAGTAATGGGCCAAGAATTGAGCCTTGTGGGACCCCATCATCGATGGACCTTTTATCTGACAGGGCTCCCGTCCATTTTACAAACTGAGATCTGTCTGTGAGGTAATTCAAGAACCACTTTACAGCCAGATTGTCTAATCCCAGCAAAGTTAATTTAAAGAGGAGTAGCTGGTGGTTCACTAAATCGAGGGCCTTAGTCAGGTCTATAAATACTGCTCCAATAGCATGGCCAAGGTCTATTGCTTCCAGGATGTCTGTGGTCAGGTGAACCAGGGCCATGTCAGTCCCATGTTTTTTCTGGAAACCATTCTGGTTTGCTGTAAGTATGCTGTGTAGGTCAATGTAGTTAATCAGCTGATTGTAAATTAGTCTTTCAAATAGTTTACTTAAAGTACAGAGGATGGAGCTTGGGTGATGGATATCTACTTTTTCAATGCTTTGCCTTTGTGTACTAGTGTAACTAGGGCCACTTTCCAGGAGGAGAGGACTTTGCCTTCAAGAATAGTTTGATCATAGAGTTTTGTTACGGGTGTGGCTATCTCTGGTGCCCCAAGGCTGGGGAGCTCTGGGTCGAGCTTGTCGTAACCAGCAGCCCCAAATTGTATTAGTGAAGAAATCATTGAATATTATAGCCTATTGACCCTTTTTTGACTGTATTTAGTAAATATATATATAGAATAAATGATGGGGAAGTGTGTGATATGAGAATTTAATGCACACCCGAGGTGTGGGATGCCATATAAATCCCGAGGGCGAAGCCCTCAGGGTTTATCAAACTATCCCACACCAAGGGTGTGCATTACATTCTCATATGCACACTTCCCCATCATTTATTCTATACATATTTACTAGTGAGCGATTTTTTCCAACCCTAGTGCTGCGACCCTGTCTTTTTCCAGCCCTAGTGCTGTGACCCTGTCTCTCTCTCTCTCTTTCACACGCACACACACACACACATACCTACCTTGTATCCATTTTTCCTCTCTCTTAGTTTTTCCTCAGGATGAGGATCTTTTAGTTTTTTGTTTTTTTGTATGTCCCGGTTCAGCAGCACTGCCAGAGGGTGCCATTCTTGCTCTCAGTGTCGCCGAGGGCAACGAACAGCAGGATCAACCAGATAAAGCCTTTTTGAGCATAGGTATATTTATTTTTAAAAACAATGCGATGGTAGAATCAACCAGATAGATTACTGTTCTTTTGGGATGATGTGGCAGCTCCTCACTAGTGGAGATACGCATCAGCCATGATTTAGAAACTGGTGCGCCTGCCCACACACAGGAGTAGAGCCAATGGTGGAGGCGCTGTAGTGGGAGTGACAGTTATTTGTTTCTATAATAATAACTCAAAATTATTATAGCGAATATCAACTGGCTGAGCACATTGAAAAAATTGCTCACCAGTTATTAAATTACTATATTTATATACTATACTATGTGACTGCTTCTCTGAACAGAGATCTCTCTAAACACCTCCCAGCTCACTCATGTCTCACAGCCTGCCCTTTCCCAGTCTCATTCCCTCTGGCACCGGGCCTTCCTTGTGACTCCTTTTCTGCTTCACATCTCCACTGGTACAAGACATTTTCCACCACCATCGGACAGTGGCCCATTAGCCTGCCAGCCAACTTCCTCTCATTAAGCCGCCTGCAATACTAACTGCCTATGGTGCCCTCTATCTCTTATTGTTACTGCAGCCAGCTGCCTACTCAAGCTGCTCGTTACATGAATATTATCTCAAAGTATGTTATAACTGAGTATCTTTATTTTTTCTTTTAGTTGTTTTGGTTGTTTATTGTGCATTCTTTTACTACCTCTGTATGTATGTTGACCCTCATCCTTTGACGTGGAACCTTTGTAAACGAGCAGTTTCTGCTCAAAGGTATTTGTAATCTGAGAATTTAATAAATAAAAAAAATTAAAAAAATATATTGTCCTAGATGAATGAGGACAAGGCGGTGGACATCATTTACCTGGACTTTAGTAAAACCTTCAGTTCTGTGTCACATAAGAGGCTAATCAGAAAACTGAAGGATCTTGTGGTTGGGGACAAAATGACAAGGTGAGTAGAAAGCTGTCTAAGTGACAGAACCCAGAGGGTGTTGGTTGGTGGGAGAGTTTCCAGTACCAAGGAGGTCACCAGCGAGGTTCCGCAGGGATTGGTGATGAGGCTGGTGTTGTTCAATGTCTTCATAAATTACATTGGGGAAGACATAAAGGGCAAGATGTCCCTGTTTATGGATGACACCAAACTCTGTGAGAGGGTGGAAACAGCAAGAAGACCTCAGGAAACTTGAGAGATGGTCAGGAATCTGGCAACTTGGCTTCAATGCCAAGAAATTCAAAGTGATGCACATTGGAGCCAGAAATTCTAGGACTGAGTATTACCTGTGGTGTGTGTGTGTGGGGGGAGGGGGCAGGATAGCAGCATTGGAGGAAGAAAGAGATCTGGGGGTGGTGATCATTAGTGACCTGAAACACTCCTCGCAATGCAAATAGGCAGCGGTAAAGGTGAACAGAATGTTGGGGTGTATAGCAAGGGGAATCAGCAGTAGGCAGAGTGAGGTCATACTGCCCTTGTGCAGCATTTTTTCATGGAGAGGGTTGTGGACACATGGAATGCATTGCCAAAAGAGGTGATCTCAAAGAAAACTGTGGGAGGCTTTAGGAGGGCCTGGGATAGGTACAAAGGGACCCCATGGGATCATGGGGAAGGAGTTATGAAGAAAAGGTTGACAGGGGAGCAGGGTCAAAGGCATAACCCAGGGACTCTGCAACACTAACAAGCAGACTTGCTAGATCAATTTGGCCTTCTTCTGTTGGTTCTTTCATATGTTCTTATATTCCTCCCCCATAACGGGGAATGATGAGCATGGTAGCTCTGGACCTTTTTGTATGCAATGTAAGGGAGTCTTGGGGGGACCTATGAAGCCCGTGACCTTAACCCTTCCCTATTACATATCCAACAGCAATAAGTGGGTAAGCCCCCCCACCGAACTGCCAGCATCTTTCTACCAGGTCCTCCTGGAGACGTTAGTCAACACCTACTGTAGTCCAGTCCAGGTTACTATTTATACCTTCTATATTAAACTTATAGCATCTTTCCCCCTCACTGTACAAAAATGGATTTGACCCCAACCCCCCGGAACCATAATGAGACACGTTGAGTCTACCATATCCCCTTTTTATGTTCCTGTGAACCTTTAACCTACACTTACACTGACTGGCCTATGCATCTGCCTTTTTATAGCAGCTTTATTCTGGCATCTTCTCCTTTCTCATAGTATTCCATTTTTCCCTTCTCTTTTGCCCAAACCCCACTCACTTTACCTTCACTACCATTACATAGGACCCCGATCTGTTTCGATTTACTACCTACACCTGTGCAAATTGATGGAGCCCTAGACTGTTTTACGTGTCATCATATTGATACTGTCATTTTTGGTAAGGATAGAATGTGTACTGTGAATCTTTAAATGTTGCTAAATACCAAGTATAAAGGATATTTATATACTTTACATTCGTTACAGGGCATTACTCTCTGAAGCTGTAAAACTTAATCCTTTACAATAGAAATCTTTATGGAAAAAAATCTCATTCGCCCATTTTTTTTTTGTCTGCTACATGCTTGCTTTCACTCCCAGGGTTGCTGTTATCCTGCTCCACATTTACCGTACCTGATCATGTCAGTGAACCCCCTCGCAATGGACTACAAGAACACTTCAAATTAAACACAACACACTTTTTTTAACTGTACTGTTGACCCCCCAATAGCACTGAGTCCAACCACACGCTCTCGCTCTCCCTCACAACCCACCAAGGTAACTCAACTGAACTGCACTCACTTTCTCTCCCTCACAGGCAACAAATAAAATATTTAAAAAAAAAGGACCCAGTCTGCAATTTAGTTTCTTCTCCGTCCCTCCTGGCATGTTCCCAACCAGCAGCAACCTCACTCATTCTCCCTCTCACTTGCTCGGTCACCATGGCAGTAGTAGCACTCATAGCAACAGTACCCTGCACAGCACCCTAGTGACAACTGCCATGAGGAGGGACCACTTCCCTCACATATTTCGTATATAGTTTACAATTTTTTAAATGTATTAAATAAATGGATACACAAAACCCATTTTATAAGTGCAGTAACACACTCCAGTGTGTTTGTTATGCAGTGATAAATGCACTTCTAAGGGCAGAAAGGCACTTGGCCTGTGGCCCCGTCCCTCACTATACATTTATCATGGTATAACCAACACCCTACTGTGTGTTATTGCTTACTTATTGAACACCTCTGCCTCCTTCTTCTGGTCTTTTATTAGTGCACCTTCCCACTGTATTGTTTTTTTCTTTCATTTTACATTTACATACCTTCAGAATTATTTTAAATCCCATTGTTTCCTGTTGCTTAAGTGCTTGTCCAATATTTTATTTCCGTTACTTATTAGTTTCTTATATTTTCTGATTTTCTCCCTATGCTTATCCCTTGCCTATGCTTGTACCCCTTATTTTTGCCTGCCCATGTGCCTTAATTTAACCTTTACTTTTTTCTGTATCTTATCTGTTAGCCACACTGGTTTTACACCCTTCTTGTACTTTGTTCCTTTTTGTGTATCTCTCTGTTTGGATTTCAACAGACTACGCTGTTCATTTACAGTTTTACCTAACATGTTCCTGCATTAATCCCAGTCTTTAAACTGTACCTTCGTGTTGTTATATCCTCCTGCTCTGTGGTTGCAAGGTATTGTCTGCACGTGTTCTACTAGCAATTTCTTTAAGATTTTAAATGATACCATGTTATGGTCACTTCTTGCTAGTGGCTCTTTGGTTTCAGATCCTATTAATTCATCTTCCATACTGCTTAAAGCCATGGGCACAACCACCAGGGGGATGAAAGGGACCTGTCCCCTCAACTTTTTCAGCCCCTCAATGGTGTCCCCCTCAACTTTCAGGGCAGGCAGCAAGATTTTTTTTTAACATGGCTAAATGTTGCTGCAGTTAAATCACGGCTCAGCAGAGTGGTTCCATGTCATAACAGTGACTGCAGAATGGCAACCCATGAAAAGGGCGCAAATCCCACAGTGCTATGACAGGGAAAAAAGTATTTTTTGTGGGGGCTTTGCCCCCCCCCACTCCTCCCTTTATTTAAGATGCCAACTCCAAGGGGGGCATATCTCGGGGATAACGAGAACCACCGGTTGCTCAGAAGTGTCAGTGCTGTGGTTCTGTCACCCTCTTCATGGGTTGCTGTTCCACAGTCGCCATATTGACAGGCTACCAGCAGAGAAGAAACCCACTCCCCCCACCACCCCCACCCCCACCAGTCCCCAGGGTCCCTGACCTCAAATACAGTGTAACAGGGCCTCCATCTGTAATTGTCTGTAGTCTGCCTTGGAAATTTAGTGTATCTCCAAACTGTTGCACTTGTGTGTGCTGCTGATCATCAACTCCAAGTATATCGCCTTCTGAGCTGGTCATTATGTTTACAACCTCTGTTTAAGATTGTTATTATGTTGTACTGAAGTTTTTACTGTCTTACACCCTGGGCTTTGTCTCCCAGTTATTATATTCTGTATTTTGTTCCTTTGAGTATTTTTATGCTTAGAGTTATGCAATTGTATATGTCACCCTGTATCCTGTATAATGCTTCTGTTTACTTCCTGTTTTGCTATTCTCCTGGATCATGCCTGAAAATAGGCAAATATCTTGTCTAGTGCATTTACCTGGATAATAAAAACGAAATAAATAAAGACAGCCAGGTTGTTGTTTGCTGTCTTGAAGACATAGAACACTAGGGTACGTTCAATGACAGTCAGTGGTGGTAGTCTGGTGACTACATGATGCTGCCGGCAACACATGCACCCACACATGCAGATGGGTCAATTGCCATCCAGGCTGCCATGCACTACCACCTTCTTTCCCGCTGATATAAACTGTTGACCTGTTTGCCACCTCCTCCATCCTTGTCAACTACTCCGTCTCGTCCCATGCCTTCTCTCATCTCAGCAAGTTTTATTCTGTCACCATCGGTCCATGGGTGGATCACTGTCCCAACTCTGCCTCCGCCTGACTTGCTACATCCCCTTGCCGTAGTCAGTGTGGGTACCGTCACTGAGGTTACTCAGTGGAGTGGTGCAGGGTGGAGGTTGCTTACTGGCTTAACTGGTTCCCGATCTGGCAGTGGGTGCCTAACGCTGTGCATTTACTGCAGTCCCTTCATCCTGCTACTCTGATCTGCATGCTCCTGACCAGATGACACTGGTCATCCTCGACTTCAACCAGCACCTGCCTGCCTTTCTACTGCCTGCTGGGTTTCATCCTCTCCTGATGCCTCTCCTGCTTGCCAATCAAGTTGTTCCAGCCCCTGGTACTGCTCCGGTGGTCCCCATCTCTAGTCTCTCTCCTCCAGTCCAGAACAGAAGATGTCCAGATTGATCCTGGTTGTTGCTGCCAACTTCCAGTTTTTCCATCTCTTCTCTTTTGACCTCCTGCTCAAGGTGTGTGTGATTGACCTCAACAGAGATATCACCAGTGCCAGCTATGTTCATCTCACTGAAGTAAGTGTATGTACATTGACAATTTATATTTAATGCACAGTATGTTTTTTTTTTAATTTGCTACATTTGTTTCCCCAAGGGACTGGTCCCCATTGGCCCTACCCCATGCCTAGCCTCATCATCCACCACCCTAGGACTTACCCTATACAGAATTACACCCTGGATTGCCCCCAGGGAAGGGCTATCGGGAGGGGGCCCTTCCTCCTGCCAGATGATAGGATACGAATCCGGTGGTACTATGGTTCAGTGGTGCGGGACCTGCAGCATGAGGAGGGTGGCATCCTGCATGGCCCAGGTTTTTTCCATTTTCTCCCAGGGAGGCAGAACATGCCATGATGTCAGGGACATGTATGCTGATGTCTGCCCTACCTCCAGCAACTGCTTGCCCCAGCTGTCGAACCCCTGGCCTCCACCAGGGTTCAGGTGAGTGACAGGGGCCCCCCCCATTGGAGGAAGAGAGTAGTCCATGGGATCGCTTAATCCGCCTCCCCCAAGCCAGCCCTCCAATGCCCAGGCTCTCTTCTGAGCGGTAGGGCTACTACTGCGCCAATGGGCCACAAATACATAGTATGTTTTTGTTCACAGTCTCCTCTAGTGCTCCTTAGTTAGGCAACTGTAGTCTAGCCCGATTTATATATTTGATCCCTTATTACATTAGTCAGCACCTGCTGCAGCTTCTACCACTAAAAGAAACACTGTCTGTGTATTGTTTATAGGTAGTGGGGGTGGGGAGGGGGTTAAACTGTATACTCCTTACTCGAGGGCATGGAACTCTTTCCACTATCTGAATTCTTCAGAATCACTCCAATTGGAAAGCTGACATTTGGTCCAAACACTGCCTGACGCTTGAATTTTCAACTTTCTAGTTCCCTGGATCTTATGTCATTTAGTTGGACCCCCCCCCCACACACACACACACACACACACTGCCTTGATGGTGGAGCATCACCTGCAATCCAGTTCCATTGTGGTAGGAGGAGCTGAGCACACCACAAGTGTTCACATCAAACAACAGAGGAGGTAGGACACAGGGGCATTGTCCACTTATCTACTCCCATCACATTTTTGATATCACCCACACCCACCAACCTTGGGGTAAGTATCAATAAGGGAAGGGTCATGAGATTGACAGACCTCCACCTAACCAACCCCTCAGGTACATTGATACTGCAGCCATTGATCCTTTGGTGGTGGTCGCAGTAGTAATCTTTGTTTATAAAGCACACATTGCCATGGGCTCTGGGTGCTGTACAACAAGAGATAGCACAGTAAAAAAAAACATAATATTTAAAAATCAAAACTTAAAATTTATAAATAAATAATATATAAATTTAACAGTGCAGTTTAGCAAGCCAAGGCAGACAATGACAGCAAAACCCAGTATGGATTACCCCGTGCCAAAAGCCTCCTGAAAGAAGAACTTCAGACCCCTCTTAAAGACCACTGCTGAGGGGGCCTCCCTATGAGGCCTGGGAAGCCTGGTCCACAGGATTGGGCCTGCAAGTGCAAACACTTTACCACCACATGATTTTAGCCTCACCTGGGAAACAGCTAGAAGCACCACCATGGAGGAGAGGAAGGGGGATGAGAGGTCTGGCAGGGAGTTATGAGGTCACTCAGGTAACTGGGGCCCAGTCCAAATAGAGCATTGAAGGTCAGTAAGCCCACCTTGAAGGTGATATACAACTTCACCAGCAGACAGTGCAGTTCACGCAGGACCTGGGTAATATAACGTGACCATGGAAGGTTAGTCAGTAACAGGGCCACTGCATTCTGCATCAGCTGCAGACATCATAGAGTACCTTGACTGGCTCCAAGGTATGGAGTGTTATAGTAGTCAAGCCTGGAAAAGACAAATACATGTATCAGTGAGGGCAGGTCTTTAGGTGGGATCAAGGTCTTAATCTGTGCGATATTTCTGAGATGGTAAAAGCCATCTGGGCTGTAACCGACATCTGAGCCTCAAGTGTTAGCCTCTTATCCAGAATGACCCCCAGATTCAGGACCTTCACAGAAGCCCCCAACCCCAAAGAACCTAACCAAAGGCCAGGCCCTGTATCAGCAGCCGCTACACCCCACTTTCGACCAGTCTCATTCACTAGTACTTCTATCTTGTCTAGGTTCAGTCCCAACCAGCTTGATGACATTCCTGAGTCTAAGCCAGGAACCAATTTAGTACCTCGGCAGCATACAGCATCCGGGTGCAAAAGACAGATGCAGCTGGGCATCATTGTCATAGCAGTGAAAACCCAGACTGTATCATCTAATGTTCTCTCCCAGGGGCAGCATGTACACTATGAACAATATGGGAGGCAGGATCAAACCCAGGGGCACACCACATGATAAGGGACTCAGTAGTGAGGAGAAACTCCCCATCAAAACCATCTGCACCCATCTCTTAGGAAGGATTCAAAACAGCAGATGACTGTGCCAGCGAGTCCACAGTACTCTCTGAGGAGGTTCAACAACAACCTACTATCTGCGGTGTCAATGGCTGATGAGCGATCTAGGAGAACAAGAACTGATTGCTCTCCTCTATCTCTCACCCTGAGAAGGTCATTATGCACCCTGACCAATGCTGTTTCAGTGCTGAGCCTAAACTTAAACCTGGATTGGAGAGGTTCGTAGATGTCAAAGGCTGTGAGGTGTTCCTCAAGCTGCAGTGCCACCACCTTCTCTATAACCTTCCCCAAAAAGGGGATGGTTAGAGACTGGTATATAATTTGCTAAGCAGTCTTCAATGGCCTTAGAAGGGTCTTCTCTGAAAAGGAACACCAGATCAGATCAGCGAACACTGACCCCAGAAACCCAACACAATCAATCAATAAGCGAGTCAAGCCTGGATCTAGTTCACAGAAGGTGGGCCAGAACTCCAAGATCACGCCACAGACAACTTCCGTCAAGACAGGTCTAAACACACTCCAGACTGGTGGAGGGCATCTGCCCCTATCCAGTTAAACTATGCTGGGTTACAATAGCCCAGTCTGAGAGATCCCAGACTGCACAGAGGACACTCTGTTAGAGAGTAACCAGGCAAACTCTTTTGCAACACGTGGATGAATTTGCTCTTACCAGTTGCAGAAAGAGCAGATGGTGTAGTCCAGAAGAGCTAAATGTGAAGATTAGTGGGTAGACAGATGCAACAAACACAGGTAAAAGGTGCAGAACACACTTTGCTGTATTTATTTTCCAAAAATAAAATAAAATAGTAAACATACAGAAAGGAAATAGGTGATTAGTCCTTCAGTTCTGCAAAAACAGTACACAATTCCCTAAGTGCATAACTTTCAGACTTAGTTCCAGCCAAACAGATTCCTAGCACATGAAAAGTTTCGTGTACTATGAGATGCTTCCTCCATGACAGTTAGGTCTCCACTGACTGACTCTCTGTTTTGCATCTCAGGAGGTAGGCTTTCATCCCTGCCTACCGATGATGTCAGCACCATGTGAGCTGTCTGACTCACAGTTCTCTAAGTAAACACAGGCAGGCTGACAATGATACTGGACTTTAGAAGGGCTGACTTTGGCATAATGGGTGAATATCTGAGGAATCAATTAGTAAATGGCCAGAAAGGAGGGGTGGAAGAACAATGGAGAAAAATCAAAACTGCCATCATGGAGGCAACAAGCCTTTGTGTGAAACAAATAAAGAAAACATATCAGATGACCTAAAGGTGGGTAAGCAATGTGAGAAGTCAGTAAGGCGAGCCAGGGGGATACTGGGATACATAGGGAGGGGCATCACAAGTAGAAAAAGGGAAGTGGTTATCCCTCTGTACAGACAGTTGGTGAGACCCCATCTGGAGTACAGCGCAGTTTTGGAGACCTCATCTATGCAAGGACATAGACAGGATGGAAGCAGTCCAGAGGAGGGCAACTAAAATGGTGCAGGTCTACATCAGAAACCATAAGAAGAGAGACTGAGAGAGCTTAATATGTATACCCTTGATGAAAGGAGGGACGGGGGACATGATAGAAACTTTTAAGTACCTCAAGGAATCAACAAACTCCAGGAGGGTAGCATCTTTCAGAAAAAGAGATGTGTAAGAACAAGGGGGCACAATTTAAAGTTGGGGGATGGCTCAGGGGTAATGTGAGGAAATTATTTTTCACGGAGAGAGTGGTGGACGCATGGAACCGCCTTCCTGGAGAGGTTGTGGGGTCTAAAACAGTGGGGGAATTCAAACATGCATGGGACAGACATAAGGCAATTATAGTGGGGGTTGCAGGAAGTAGGCTGTTGGTTAACTAGAATCTGCAGCTTATCCAAAAGGTAGGGAAATGGGCAGACTGGGTGGGCCAAGTGGTCCTTATCTGCCGTCAAAGTCTATTTTTCTATGTTTCTATGACTCATCCTAAATAAACACAGACAGGGTGACTCATCTGACATGAGATCATGCTATTTCTTTAGAAAACAGGGTATAGCATGTTTACACACCTCTGCTTCATCTAGGAAAGAATGTTTTTTTTTTTTTGCTTCTTGTAAACCCAAAACAGTTTACAAGAATAAAACACAGAGTGCAAGGCTCTGTGTTTCAAATCTTTCTCATTACTGACATTCCCTCTGTGTCTGCCTGCAGTACAACACAGGAGAAGGCAAGCAACTTACTGCCTCTTGCCTTACTTATATGTTCCTTATACAGCACTTGGGAGAAGGGGAGGAGAGACTACAAGACTGAAAGTGGCCAGATTTCAGCCTGTAACTAGAACAATAAACTTACAAGAACATGACCGTGTAAAAGAAAATGCAGCACAAATTCAGACAGGGGCTCTGACCCTGTCACGCTGAGCTGGTCGATTTTTCCCAGCTGCCATTTCCCTGCATAGGCCTTCTTGCAAGAAACTGTTCTTTGATACTTACTGTAGTGAGTATTCATTTCATTTCATTTTTATTGGTTATACTGGAAAGGCATGTGAGCATTGCTGCCCATTTACACAAGCGTCCAGTTACATACAACAATCATGAGACATGACATAGGCTAAAACATTTAACTTACAGTGAGGGTTAATACAATGGTACATAAACTCAGGTTAATATAGACTAAAGGGCAAACCATGAACTAGCCTTGGTGAATTAACAACTACAAGGTGACATTAAGCATTCAGTGAGGGTTTAACAATAATATAATATAACAGTGAGAAACAAAAAATTTTAAGTGCAATCTAAAAACTAGCCTAGGTGGATTAACAGTACTACAAGTGCTAGAAAGAGAGGTTAAGGGCAGGAAGTGGATAACCAGAGGGTGAGGGGGGAAAAGTGCAAAATCAGAGCCAGATTAGGGCTGCGAGCAGGTGCTGGGGAGGGAGAAATGTCTCCTGATATTATGTTTGAAGGCATTTGTGGTGGGACAGAGTTTTAGTTCCGGAGGGAGAGAGACGAAGAGCTTGGGTCCCATAAAGGAGTGTTTTCTGTATTCAAAATCAGTTTATCCCACTCGAACCTTGACTGCCTCCAACAATGTTCCCACCTCTGACCACTAAATTTCAGCTTCTTGAGCTCTCCGTCAAACCACAGGGATCTCAAACACAAAGTCTGGGGTTGTATACAGGCCAGTGCAACTGCATCGAGGGCAGTCGCAATGGTCTATTATTGGCCATGGGTGCTCCTCTGATCCAGTTGCACAAATAACCATCATGCTCGAGAGATCCAGTACCACCTGGAGCCCCTCTGGGGACAACTCTTTCAAAGGGTAATAGTGAACCATCAATATATGAGGTGTATTACAAGAGGGGTCCCCAAAGGAAAACTGTACCATGCAATGGTACGATCAGCTAACCAGATTAATTCTGAGTTCTTTTTTAAATTTTATTTATTATTTCGGGAGTACGCCTTTGAGCTACAAGCTCTTTGCAAAGGTTCCACGTCAATAGAAATTATACAGGCATCAAAGCATAGCAGGGGAAACTGGAAACATTACAAACTATCAAACAGAAGAAGAGATCTCGGGTTGCTGGAGGGATGGCCAAGGGGATAGGATCGAGCCCAATAGGCTTCTCTCCTCCTCCAGAGAGGGTAGGCTGCATGTCCCACCACCTTACCGCCACCTGGGTGACCACAGGAGAGGTGCAGCAGGGCAGCAGGAATCTGGGTGGAAGGACTTTGGCCGTGATAGAAACATAGAAACATAGAAACATAGACTTTGTCGGCAGATAAGGACCGCTAGGCCCATCTAGTCTGCCCATTTCCCTACCTACAGGATAGGCCGCAGATCCTATTTAACCAACAGCCTATATCTTCCTACCCCCCACAAGAATTGCCTTATGTCTGTCCCATCCATTCTTGAATTCTCCCACAGTTTTAGACTCCACAACTTCCTCAGGAAGGCTGTTCCATGCATCCACTACCCTCTCTGTGAAATAATACTTCCTCACATTGCCCCTGAACCGTCCTCCTTCTATCTTTAAATTGTGTCCCCTTGTTCTTGCAAGTCTCTTTTTCTGAAAGATGCTACCCTCTTGGACTTTGTTGATTCCCTTGAGGTACTTGAAAGTTTCTATCATGTCCCCCCTCTCCCTTCTTTCCTCAAGGGTATACATATTAAGCTCCTTTAGTCTCTCCTCATAAGGCTTGTCTTGCAGACCCTGCACCATTTTAGTTGCCCTCCTCTGGACTGCCTCTATCCTGTCTATGTCCCTTGCGGAGATGGGGTCTCCAGAACTGGACACAGTATTCCAGATGGGGTCTCACCAACTGTCTGTACAGAGGGATAACAACTTCCTGTTTTCTGCTGCTGATGCCTCTCCCTATACATCCCAGTATACCCCCGGCCCTCCCTACTGCCTTCTCACATTGCTTGCTAACCTTAAGGTCATCTGATATGATTACCCCAGGTCCCTTTCCTGTTTTGTTGTTACTACCTCCCCACCCATTGTGTATTCTTCCCTGGGTTCTTGTTTCCCAGGTGCATTATTTGCACTTTTTGCATTGAATCCTAGCTGCCATCGTCAGACCATTCCTCCAACCTTGCCAAGTCCCTTTTCATCCTTTCCGCCTCCTTGTGTATCAACCCTGTTGCAGATCTTTGTGTCATCTGAAAAGACATACTTTTCCTTCCAGTCCCCTGCAATGCCACTGATGAAGACATTAAAAGGACTGGACCCAATACTGAACCCTCATGGTGACCCCACTAGTAACCGCCCTTTCTTCAGAGTGGACTCCATTTACAATTACCTTCTGTCCTGTTGTCCAGCCAATATTTTACCCAGGCTACCATCCTGGGACCCACCCAGGCTGGTTAATTTGACTAATAATCTTTGTGTGGGACTGTGTCAAATGCCTTGCTAAAGTCTAGGTAGGCCATGTCCACAGCCCCTCCCTGGTCTACTACTTTGGTCACCCAGTCAAAGAAATCTATTAGATTAGTCTGACATGACCTTCCGCTGTGAACCCATGCTGCCTTGGATCCTGTGCTCCACTGACCTCTAGGTACTCAACTATTCTTTCCTTCAGAAGTGACTCCATCACTTTCCCTACCACAGAGGTCAGACTGACAGGTCTGTAGTTTCCTGCCTCTGTCTTGGTCCCACTTTTGAAGGGAATCACATCCACCTTCCTCCAGTCCTCGGGTACCACACCATCCTCCCTTGATTTATTAAAAGAGTAGCCAGTGGTTTCACTAGTCCCTTCCTTAATTCTTTTAGAATTCTGGGTGAATTCCATCAGGACCATTGCTTTGTCCACCTTCAGTTTTAGGAGTTCTTGCAGAACCCTTTCTTCTGTGAAAGGACTGGGATCGACCCCCCTATCAAGAGTGCTTCTGTTAATTGGATTAGGCACTTCCCCCTCCTCTTTTGTAAATACTGAGCAGAAATATTCATTCAGTATTCCTGCCTTTTCACTGTCCCCCTCTGCCCACCCACCGTTTATTCTATTCAGCCTCACTATCCCTCCCTTTGTCTTTCTACGCTCGCTGATGTACCTGGAGTGTACCTGGATCTGGAGTGGTAGCACGTCTCAATGTGCTCCGCCTCCTTGGGTCCCCTTGAGTACTGACATCCATGAGGTGGCACCGAAAATGCAGAAAAACCCCACACCAGCTGCCTGTAGATGGGACCCGGCTGTCCGGAAACTCCATGACCGGGCTCCTTGAGGGCTGGTTGGACCACCCAACTCAGATTCGTGGACTGGGGGGAACATTGAGGGGTTCCCCCCTCCCTGCCCGGGGGAAAACTGTGGCAAGATGGAGGATGGTCCACCAGTACCCTAGAGGAGTTACCCGGGGTGGAGCTACAGGAGCGAGCACAACCTAGGGCTCCCCAAAGAAAGGTGGTTGGTGTGGTGAGAGAGGGGGTTTAAAGCGCAAATAAAAAAAAATATGGACAGAGTTTACATTGATTCCAAGTGATTGCAGCATGACAGTGTTTTGTCAGTGCCATACAAGGATCAGAACAGAGTTATACGTAGTAGTTACACTATTAGCAAGCCATTTCAGTCCAGTCTTGTATCACACAAGGCCACTGTTGTAAATGTTAACCAGAAGGTTTTATATTTGTAGGATAAACTCAGTATTCAGTGCTGTTACTAATAGGTGAGGTAACCAGTAGGTGAGACAGATTATTTACCCCGGCTTGTGAGAAGACTAAGTCCACTGTGGGACTGTGTTGATGGGTCACAGAGGTTAACTACCTGTGCTAGGCCCAGTGATTCCATCAACTGAATGAAATTTTGACCAGACTGTGAGATTTCATTGTTGAGCAAGCATTGAAATTGCCCAAAGTTAACCATCTGGGTGATTCCAACACTTTCTCAGTGATGAAGTCCGTGATATTCTGCAGGAAAACCCTCTCATGCCCCAGAGGCCGGTACACAAGAAGGATCCTGCAACCTGTACATGTACTCCCACACACTGCCACTCATTCAAACAATGAAGTTTCCCAACTGAGTGTACAGTGAAGTACAGTTCAGATCTAAAACAGATGCCCACACCTCCTATGGTCCCTCCATGGACAGTGTACCATAGAGAATCTGGCCAGGACAGCTGCATCTAGAACAGGACTGGCATCATCATTTAGCCAGGTCTCCATTATACAAGCCAGATCAAGTGAAGGGTAAAATATTAAATCTGCATAATGGCTGTCTCGGTCCTCATTGATCTGGCATTGCAGAGCACTGCCTGCAGGGGACAAATGGAAGCTGCTGGCCTAAAGACTACCTGCCCACTAGGTCTGGTGGGAGCCCTGGGCATGGGCCCCAAACATGTCAGACCTCTCTTTTGAGCCCATTTCACCCCAGTGTGCCTCTTGGTCCTCACCAGACCTATAGTACCCCTTCCCCAATATTACACCCCACTGTTTTCCATCCTGTCTCCTGATGATGCCCACCTCCCTACAGCACCTATATACCACCGCTGGTGGGGGGGTCATCAAAGCGGTGGAGGTTCAACAGCTGGGATGGGGAGTAACTAAGCCAAGGGGCCCTTCGTCCTTGGCACATCATGCCAAACAAACCTCATGTGCTGAAAATATGCAGCTCCCTCCACCAACAACTTACACAGACACACACTAACTACCCCAACAATCTAACCAACCACCCATAAACATATACTCCTTAATACAAATGTTAACTGTCCATACATAGGATCAATCACAGCACCACACTAACCATGTTCACCCAACCCCATCCTCCCACCACATTCCTATACAATCACAAAGTTATTTAAACAGTTTTAACAGTAGAATCTATGTCAAATACAGATCATGGTGCAAAACCATTGATAGCAACAGATGAAACAGCTTTACTGTCCAGGTGATATCAGCAATGATATCTTGTTATTAAACGCCGCCATACGTATTTAGGTCTCTGCTCTCACCAGAGAAGAATAAAAAAAAATAATAACCAGATTTAGTGTTCCTAACAGTTCTTATACCACTGCCAGAACTAAAAGTTGCACTGCACTTAAAAAGATGTAAAAATTGAACCCGTGGCTTCTCTCACCAGCCACGGTGTTGCAGCATAGTCCTAAGTCCTGATCTCAGCCTATGGGGGGTGCTAGTCCACTGAAACAACAAGTGGTTTCACACTAAGTACAAAGAAACTCAGGACACTGCTATGTTTATTTATTTATTTATGACTTTGGTAACCGGGTAGGTGTGCTGATCCCAGGGACCATTTTCAGGCACGACCCGGGCCACGTACTGTGGCACAGGAACTAATGTAGCAAACAACAAAGCATGGAACAGTTGACAAAAACAAAAACAAAAAAAACAAGATAAGGGTTACAATAGTGCATGGAAATAGCAAATGGAGGAGCAATAAAAAATACAGGATTCCATAAACCATACATCAGGTAGGCATTACAATATCTGTCCCAAGAACCTGCAGATTCCAGAAGACAGGTAGAGTGGTTGCTGCAGTGCAGTTCAAAGGTAGTCCAGCTGCTTGCTGGTAGTCCACCTGAGCTACCTAGCTAGGGGGCAGATACAGCTTCTTCTTGTTGTGTGGTCGGATGGGTTGTTCTCACATTCAACCACTCCCAAATTTATCCTACTCTGCACTGTCCTTCCACCGCTCACCTGCTCCTCTGAGTCAACACCTGCAGAACTCCACATGAGATCAATGCTGTGCTGCTTGACCCGACAGGATGCCTCGGGAATTAACCACATCAGCGCTACAGCAGTTTAAACCAACATATGAGCACTATGATAATGGTGCTCCAACAGGTAATTTGGAAAAATCACATGCTAGACTATCTAAAAAATAATAAATACTATCCTTCTAGTGCTTCTTAGCTTGCTTCCCTGACGAACGCTACCCCTCTAACAACTGCTACTCACTTTCCTATAATATAAAATAATGCACAGTTAATTTAAAATAATTTAAAACCAAATATTCAAAACTTTGCTTAAAAGCTTCCAAATGCTACAAATTTGGATTCTCCAGGCAAAGGTTTAACTACTAAATCTGAGTTTGCTAGAGACTCACAGGAGCTCTAACTTGCAGCATGCCCAGCCTGGTGATTGTCTTTTGTAAGTCACAGGAGGGCATTGAAGCAGGGAGGAACTTACCCATTTTGCAGTACGAGTGCAAAGTCCGCATCTAAGCCATTGCAGATAGAGCATGCAGTCACCAAGCTGCATGAATCCACCTAATGACCAGGATTAGCAGGTGGGGCGGGGGAGGGGGGCATGCAGAGCCTAGCAGAGCATTTTATAAGACTTGGCATCTTTCCCCACACTGGGTCATCAGGCTCTGCCCAGAGACAGGAGACAGCAGCTGTCCGTTGTGAGCAGATCTGGTTGCAGTCTTGCAGGTGGTCATGCTGAGGAGGAGGAGGAGGAGGATGGCGGCTGTCTCTGAGTCCAGTATACCTAGTCTTTGTTAATTTATGTACATTGCGCTGAGGTATGTTAAAATGTGTAACATCTATGTCTATTTTTTTTTTCACTCGAGTCAGAGAATGTAATATGTAAAAATAAATGTGTTATGAGAAACAGGGTTGTACTAACAATAGAGAACAAAAACAGAAAGACAAGCGAACACTCGAGGTTGCAGCTTTACTTAATTACTCAAAGCCATCGCCTACAAAATTTGGTCATGACGAAAACGTTTCTCCATCCCAGAAGCAGCTGATTTTCAATAAACGTACTGGTGTTGAGACAAAGGTCATAAAATTCTCACAAGCGTGTGGATTAAGACAATAAGGTTCTGAGAGACAATGCTATGGTGGAAGATCATATTTCATGCAACTGTGCAAAATACTGCAACATACACAAAAATGAGCTGCCTTACCTCAGTAGGCAGCTATCACTCACCGCGGGGATAAGGCAACTCCTTTTTGTCTGTTTTGCGATATTCTCACCAGAGCACTGTCTCTCTGCAGCATATTGTCTAAATACACATAATTGTGAAAATTTTATGAGCTTTGTCTCTGCACAGGTAACATTACTGAATGGCAACCGCTTGTGTGTTGAAGTAATGTATAAAGCATAACTGAATTTTTTAGGGGTAGCTTTGAGCAATTAAGTCATTTTACCATGCCCAATGTGCTTACTATTCTTCCTGGTTTTTTTTCCTACATACTTGTTCCTTAAATGAACCCCAGGTGACCACCAGCCCTGAAACACTCAACAGGAAAGTACGACTTTTTGATATGTTTGAGCTGTAGTAACAATATAACACACATGGCAATTGCCTTGTCCCCTGAGTTTGAGAGGTGCTCCCCAGAAGACCACTGTTTTATTTTACACAGTTGCAATGTGTGATAATCGGCTGCCTGGTGCCGCCCCCCCCCCATGAATGGCTGCTCAGTCACAAGGGGGTGATGCCTCAGTCTTTGGGGTGCACAGTCTGAGAGCAGTGCTGTGTTTCACTAAGGAGTCAAGGGCCATGATACCCAGACCTGGACCTCCTGGCTAAATTCTCCTGCCCTCCACTCCTTTCTTACTCTACAGCCTGGGGGGGGGCTCACATTGTGAGAGAGGAAAAAAAGAATGACAGAGATCACTGTGGTACAGATGGTTACAGATGCAGGGGTTGGTGAGTGAATCACACTGGCATGTCATGTGCTACAAGAAAAAGCTAACAAAGGAAAAAATACAGTGCATGTTAAAGGGTCCCAATAATGCAACTTCATGCAGCTTAGATAAAAAACAAACTCTGGTCAGAGTCAATATGGCTGCAAATTTTTGGTATTGATGCAGCCATAAAAAGTGAGAGGCTGATTCAGACCTGAGGAAAGCTGAAGATTTCATTGATGCATGAACAGGTGCAGATGTGCAGAGCCCTGTGGACTGTGCACTGTGGGAAGACTCCATCTGCCTACAGAAGTGCAGGGCCTGGCACCTTCCCTCTTCACACATTCACTCTTTACACATGTATCCCCCCAAATGGGGATTTACCTAATTGCCCATTTCTCCCATTGCTCCCATCATTGGAGCACCTCCTGGTGCCTGCTGTTGTTCCTGAAGGTTGTCTCATTCTCCTCATTTTGCCCCAGGTCCTTATGTGTGCCCCAGATTCCCTCAAATTGCGGCCAGCTCTTCCTCAGCCGATTTAGGGCTCACAAACCAGGATCGTGAGTCACCAGCATTTTAGGCAGGCTGGCGGTCTCACTTGAGCAACAAGAGGTGCACTTGGACTTTGGACCACAACTGCAGCCTAGCATTGGCTCCTCTGGTAGTCCTGGCCCCCTTAGGCAGTTGAACGGGGGTTGGTGACTCGGGTTGGACCAGAGGGGGCCTCTAGTTTAAATAAATAGAGAGCTCAATGTGCACTGTAAGCTTGGGCCCAGCATCATGAATATTTATAAATTGGGCCAATAATATTCATGAGCCAGTTTCGTAAGTTGGGAGTTTCAAGTTTTGGGGGTTGCTGCTGTTGTAAGAAATGTAAATAAATGTGTGTACAGGCAGCACCCCCATGGACATTAAAGGGGCTACTGGACAAAGGAGGAAAATGATTCAAATAACTAAATACACTGGCTGCATCACAGCTTAATGTTTGGGACTCAGATAAAATGCCTGCCTGCTGCAAAAGGTAGCTCTGAATATTGGCAGCAGCGACAGGTTGTGGACTGAGGGAAAATGTTTAAACTGGGCAGTGATCTCCAGGGTACAAAAGTAGCCATTGAACTGTGGGGAAAGCAAATAAATAGAGTAAATCTCTGGGCTGCACCAGAATTCTAAAGTTGGGACTGTGTTAAAACTGCAAGGGGACTGTGAGTTTAGCAGCCATGATAGAGCAGCAACAGCCAATCGGAAAGCCAGGATTTCGGCCAGGACTTGTGGGACTCTCACCAAAGGCTTCTGGAACATTGCAAAAGGCTTATGTGGAAACTGCAGGGAGCTAGTTCAGGCACCAAAACAAGGGATCCCATTGTGCATCAAGTGAGGTTAATGAATATTCATTTTAGGGGCTGACAAGCAGGATCAACCAATTCGCATGGGAGCAACAAGTAGCTTCAGCCAATCCGGAGCCTCAGAGAGACTCAATAAAAAACTGTGTTTTCCAGGCTGAGCAGAAGTTCAAGCAGGCCTCCCCCCCACAGAAGTGGGAGCTCAGGCCCTTTGCTCCAGAATGGGCCTAGCAATCCAGTGCAAGCCCTCCACCAGGAAGGGGTCTTTCTCCTGCCAAGAGAGGCAAGTGGCTGCAGGCAACCAAAATCACTAACAAAACAGGGAAGTGGATGTCCTGCACCTGAAAATTTCCTTGAGTCATGCAGCACAGCAGAGATAGGGGAAGCAATCCCAAAAATGTAGTCAAAACGTAAATGCGCTCCTCGCTCACTTACTCACTGATCACAGGGTACCAACTACAGTCAGATAAATTCCAAAAGAATATTTTATTTAAAGCAAGATGTGGAGTTCAAATCACTGCCACACACTGCCCCAGTGCTTCAGCAGATTGCCTTCCTCAGGGGGCGTGGCCATAAGGTTAAGACAAATACATTTTATAGGGCTCAAAGTGCCTTGACGTCACTACCTTTTCTTTCTCTCACATGTCTAGCCAGAACATCAATTATTTAAAGGCAACCAGCAATCTCTACAGTGGTAGTATCACCTCTCTCCTCCTGCTCATGATTCCCCTCCCAATGAGGCCCAGCATTCTGTTGGCCTTCGATGTTGCCTTCTCACACTGCTTACTAACCTTCAAGTCATCTGAGATTATGATTCCCAGATCTCTTTCCTGGTTTGAGGCTGCCAGTCTTTCACCTCCTAAGTAATACTCCTTTCTTGGATTTTTTGTTCCTATGTGCATGACCTTGCAATTTTTGACATTAAATCTCAGTTGTCACATTCCAGACCATTCTTCTAGTTTCTTGAGGTCAGCTTACATCTTGCTCACTTCTTTTGGGGTGTCCACCATGTTACATATCTTGGTGTCATCTGTGAACAGACACACCTTCCCTTCCAGTCCATCAGCGATGTCTGTTATAAAAACATTGAAGAGCAGAGGCCCCAGCACAGAGCCCTGGGCACCCAGCTGGTCACCCTTTCTTCCGTCGATTGCATTCCATTAACCTGTACCCTCTAGGTTCTGCCTTGTAACCAGTTTTGTACCCATTGACTACTTCTGGATCAACCCCTGTGTGGTCAAGCTTCTTTACCAGCCTTCTGTGTGGGACCCAGTCAAAGGCCTTACTAAAGTCTAGGTAGACCACATCTACTGCCCCACCGTCGTCCACTATTTTTGTAGTGTAGTCAAAAAACTCAAGCAGATTTGTCTGGCATGATCTATCTGCTGTGAAACCATGCTGTTTAGGGTCTTGTTGGCTGCTAGTTTCGAGGAATGCTATGATCCTCTGTTTGAGTAGTGTCTCCATTAGTTTCAGTACAATAGACGTTAGGCTCACCGGTCTGTAATTATTAGCCTTTTTGCAACTGCCTGATTTGTGAAGTGGTAGCACTATTGCCTTTTTCCAGTCTTCGGGTACCACACCACTCTGCAAGCATTTCATGACTAGAAGTGCCAAAAGGGGCTTCTAATTCTGCCCCCAGTTCCTTAAGAATTCTGGGGTGCATCTCATCTGGTCCCATGGCTCTGTCTGCTTTTAGTTTATTTAGCACCTCCCGTACTTCAGCTTCTGTAAAGGGACTTGTGTCTACCACTGGTCCTGGGGTGTTGTGTTTTTTCAGAGCTGGGCCATCTCCTGGGTCCTCTTTGGTAAACACTGAGCAGAAGTATATGTTGAGGATTTCACCTTTCTCTGGGTCACTTTTGGTGCATTTCCCTTCTTCTGTAGCAATCTTTACTACCCCCCTTTTGCCTTCCTACATTCCCCAATGTACTGTATCTAAACAATGATTTGTCTCATCTCTTGCCCCTTCTGCTACCTTTTCCTCTGTCTGGGCTGTTGCCTTTCTAATTTGTTTGTTAGACTCTCTCATTTTTTCCTTGTCTGACTCCCAGTCTTTCTCAGTTTTGGTTTCCTGGTCTACGCTGTACACCTTCTTTTTTTCTTTGACTGTGGTAGCCACTTCTTTGGAAAACCACAAAGGATTTTGTTTTCTTTTTGCTTTGCTGACCCATCTGGCACATTGATCTTTGGCAGTTTTTATTGCTCTTTTGAGTCTCCCTCACATGATCTCCACCTCCTCAACCTCTATTTCCACTAACTGGCTACTTATGTTGTTACTCATTTTTGGAAGTCAGCCTTTCTGAAATCTAGCACCTTTATCTTTGAGTGGCTGGTGTCCTGTGTTATGTTAACCTTAACGCTTACCATGCAATGGTCGCTGTTGCCCATATGGCATCCCACTTCGATGTCCTTGATCCTTTCCAAGTTTATGAGGACAAGATCGAGAATAGCATCTCCCCTTATTGGGGTTTTAACAAGTTGGCACAGTTCCATGCCTTTTAGTGACAATAAGAAGTCCCTACTTCTTGTTGTTGCAGCTGTTAGTGTGCTCCAGTTAATATCTGGTAGCTTGAACTCCTCCACCAGTATTACTTCACCTTTATCAGACATTTTGTGGATTTCCTGTATTAGGTCTTTGTCTCCTTTATCTCCTTGATTTCAGGGCCCGTACATGATGCCGATTTTGAAGAGTTTTCCCTTGCCCGTGTCTACTGTTAACCACAGTGACTCAAAGTCCCCAGGTTATCCTTTTACTTCTGTGGCCTTTATTTCCTCCTGAATGTAAATGGCTATGCCCCCCCCCATTCTGCCCTGCCTAACTTTACTGAACAGATTGTAATCGAGGATGGCCGTATCCCATCCGTGGTTTTCCGTGAACCATGTTTCTGTTACAGCCACCCAGTCCAACCTTTCTGTCTCCAAGGTGGCTTTGAGTTTGGGAAGTTTGTTGGTTAGGCTACTAGTATTTGTAATTGTTGCTTTCCAAGAATGTACATCCTCTTTGGCGTGAGGTTGTACCCTCTTCCTGGACTGCTCCAGTTTTCTCTTTGCGGTCAAGAGATTATGGAGGTTGTTGGTTCGGGCGGATGTTGGCTCTGATTTGTTTTCTGAGGATGTTTGTGCATATTTGGTGTTTTAGGGAGTGATGACCAGCCCACCAATGGCAGGAGTGTCAGTTGTATCATACTCCCCTTTATTTAGTTTAAACTACCTGTATAGACATCAAATTTTTGTCCGAGTGCTTGCACACCTTCTCTGTTTAGGTGCAATCCATCGTATTTAAAAAAAGCTCTTTCCCAAAAGTTGTGCCAGTTCCCTATGTAGTGCTATCTCTTGTCTTGGCACCAATCACGCAGCCATGAGTTGAATTCGCCTACTTCAATCTCTTTGACTCGCTTGGTGCTTTTTCCTTTTTCCCACACTGGCAGCACTTCTGAGACGGCTAATTTGGACGGAAGGAAAGAAAGTTTGTTGGTCAGGTCCTGGAAGTGTTTCTTGGCCTCCTGAACTGTGTGATTTGCCAAGTCATTGGTACCAAGGTGTACTGTTATATGTCTAACATCCCCTGATTCCTGCGCAATTGTCTTTATGCGGTCCCTACAGTACTTGCAGAGGCTCCTGGTAGACACTTCACCACAATGTCGCTTTTAACATTTTGTTTTAGGTGGTGTTCCACTCCTCAGATCATGGACTTCCCAATCATGAGAATTTTGCTTTTGTTTATACTCAGAACCAGGACTCTTCCTGACATTGCCTGGGAGGTCCAGTATTTGTCCATTGGAGCTGCTAACACCAGCAAAGCCAAGAAGGACTTTGATGGTCATGATGTCCAGTGGGAGCTGTTAACTCCAGCAATGCCACAAGGAACTGAGACTTTGAAATACGTGTTTGAGAGAAGTTGCAGTAACTGTATACCCCAGACGGGGGGGGAATTGAAACGTGCTGGCCCGGGTCCCAGCCTGGTCATCCAGAGAGTGATTTTGGCCCAAAGAGGGGCACTGTCTACAGTAGTTAAAATGTAGTTTCATCTCAAAAGCTGTGAGATCCCTGCAGTCAATATAGGGGGTTGGCTGTTAGCTTGCCTTTTTCTTATCCTCCGGAGTCAGATTCCCCCTGCTGAAAGTACCCATTTCTACTTTGTAAAGATTAATACTGGGGGGAGGGAGCATGGCTAGCACTCAGAAAAGGCAGTCACAGCTTAACACAGCTCCCTGGGCATATCCCTTAAAAGTGCCCAATACAAAGAACTCACGGATCCAAGAGAACTAAAATTGTTGGTGAAGACAGCATAGTCAATGGCCACTTGTAAGGGCAAGAGCAAGCAGCTTAAACTTACTTGGAGGCAGCAGATGGTCTGAAAGATCAACGAGCAGGGTCGGAGACCAGAAATAGAGTACAGGCTCAGGCCACTGCCAAGGAGGAGGGAGGCATGATGGAACTAGAGTGGTCCCTTGCGGGGGTCCCCGCAACTCTGGTTAAAATGCAGTATGAGATGCAGGCTAGTTTTACTAGCATCATGACCCAACTCTCTCATCTTCAAAATGTGGTGACCAGACTCTCAGAGACATCCACCTCACACACCGCACAGCTCTCAGAACTGGAGCAACGCATAAGTGACCTGGAGGACACTGTAAGCTTAGATACAAGAGACCGCAATTTATGGAAAGATATGGTCACGGAGCTCCAGGGCCAAAATGACAATCAGGAGAACAGGTCCAGGAGGTCAAACCTGAGAATTGTGGGCTTTCCTGAAGGTGTCGAAGGGAGGAATCTAGTTACTGGCATCCAGAAGTGGCTGGTAAAAAACTTAAAGTTGTCTGCAGAGGCCAAGGGTTTTTGAGGTGGAAAGGGCACACTGCATGGGGCTGCCACCGAAACCAGGGAACCACCCAGGCACTGTCTCATTAAATATCTAAGATTCACTGACAAAGAGCCAGTGCTAAATGCCACCAAAGCTGTGGGGTCAGTGATGGTGAATAATAATGCCCGAGTTGCAGTTTACCAAGACTATAGTCAGGAGCTGCAGCAGAGATGACAAACTTTTAACGAGGTTAGGTCCCAGCTGTTTGCTCTGAGCTGGCCGTTTGCCTTCTTATATCCAGTGAAACTATGTGTGGAGAAACTGGAGAAGCTGGTGAAATTCTTTGAAGATCATCAGGAAGCCAAGTGCTGGGTCGACAAGGAGAAGCCACAGATGGATAGAGGAGGGCCAGCGCACTCCCCGGAGGCAACTGTCAGATGAGCATTGCTCAAAGTTATTTATTTAACTTTCTAATTTTAGGTCCTGGGATGGTATGGGAGGAGTGTTCAGTGCATACAGTCCACTCCTCGTGCCCCACTCCAGGGTAGTTTCAGTATTCGGAACTGTGGGGACAGGACTGGATCCTCAGTTTAGCTGCACCACCACCATCCAAGGCGAACATCAGGCCCTGGCCTAACATGCAGCTGCCCTGCACAGAAGGGTGTATTCCCAGATTGACCCATTGGCTGAGAAAACTTCAATTAATTGTTGCCGCTGTGGAGGAGGATGTGGCTGGTGACACTGCACGCTGAACAAAGATACTGCTTTAAATTGTGTGTTAAAGTGAAATGTGTATGTCAGGGACTGCCCCTCCTCTCCCCACCCCCTGAAAGTTTTGGATTACTTGGTCGCTGTTCACCGTGCTGGACAACCCAGGGGCTTCACCCCCTATGTAGGGCCCAACCATGCCAATAGGGCTTGGGTCTCAATGGGCAGCGGAAAAGTACCAACAGAGGTCTAACCAACCCAGGCAACACGGATAGATGCCAACTTTACCTGGGGCTTCTCCATGGAGAGGAAAAATGTTACAGAAGCTTGAGTTTTGTTCTGTTGTTAAAAGGCCTTATTCACTGAAAAAATTTTAAAAGTGTGTGGGGGGACATTCTGCAAATAACGCTCTGTCTAAATGAGCTAAAAGTAGGAGGGCAGGCTAGGAACTTCTCCCCCAGATGGATCCCTTTTGGGCCTGGCGGGGAGGTTAGGAGAGAAGAGGGAACACACAGATTGGCCACCCATATCTTCACCACTCTTCTAGACTATAATGACTTTCCCCTCCAAGAATCTTGGTCACTTGGAAATCTATTAGATACCTTATTCTTGCCCCAAAGGGTTCTTGGCTCAGACAACAAAGATGTTCTCTCAATGCTTACGATGAGGATCAGGCAGTAATAATTTGGCATTCTTGTTTAATATGGCCCATTAATGTACCCATGCAGTGACATCATCTGTGCAATGATACCAACCGCCAATAGTTTGCAGGGGGTGCTTGGCTTGGCAGTTGGAAGCCCAGCCAATAGGGGAGGGGGAAAGTTATGAGGTTGCACGTTGCAGCGTTGTTATCGGGTTGGAACAGATGTTTCAGTTCCCGAAACAGGGGGGGGAGAACCAATGTGGGGGAATTACAGTTAAAAATATAAGTAATAAGGTGTTTCTGTTCCTGAGGTGGGGGGGCACTGTTAGGGAATTAAAGTTAAAAATGCAAGCAAACATCAGCCACAATTGTACGGAACGAGTGAGCATGTGGAATCAGCATATATATGTTTGTGGGGCAAAAGTCTAATTGATAAAGTGGAAAAAATGAGAGTGGATAATGGCTGAAAATCTTAACATAGCCATGTGGAATGTGAACGACCTAAAATCAGTGGTCAAGCGCAAGCAAGTGGGAGCTGAGGTAAAGCGGTCCAAAATGCAAGTGGTGCTGCTGCAAGAAAGCCATATGTCGCACAGTGAGGCTGTGAAAACTGACAGCAGTTTGGTGGGGAAGTGGATCATGTCATGTTTTTCCATGAAGGATCAGTGAGTGGCTATATGGTTTCCCAGGAGCTCCCGAGTAGATGTCCATCAAGAGGTATGGGATGCATCGGGGAAGATATGTACTAGCTAACATCACTGTAGAGGGGCTGTGAACGTTGTCCTTGGGCTCTGTGTATGCCCCCAATGTTGAAGAGCCATTTTTTTTCCAAAAGCTGGTTATAGATATGGCCCATGGATCATGGGGGGATTCTGCCTACATCCCCCCGAGAAACCAAAAACTCGCCTTTGATTCCATCCTCAACACTATCTCTAATAATACCAGTGAACTCATCCTAATGGGTGACTTCAATGTTAACTGGCTATCCCCCGCCTCGTCCAGCTTTAAGGACGCTGCTCTAGCATATGACCTAACCCAAATAGTCACCTCTCCTACCAGAAGGGACTACAGAACCGGGACCTCCACCCTTTTAGACCTTATCTTCACAAATAGGCCACAGAACCTCTCCCAAGCATCGGTGCTTCCAGATTCAATTAGTGACCACTCCCCAGTAACCAGCTGGTGGTCTGACAAACTGACCTCTACCCCCCGCTAATCTCCATGCAGAGACAGCTAAAAAGAGGAGGTCTACGTAAACTCATAGCCCATCTAGCTACTTGCGATTGGCTCCCCATTTACACCACGCAGTCGGTAGACCTAGCTCTCACTCACTTTATATCCACCTTTAACAAGGCCTTCGACATTTTGGCCCCCCTCACCAAACAAATACTGAAAACCAAATCCAGCCCCTGGTTCACACCCTCACTACTTAACCTGCTCCAATGGCGGGATGACCTTTGGCATAAGGCCCTTGAATACATAAAACACACATGATAGACAACTATATACCGGTGACCGCAATAAATGTACATGGGCCATCACGACAGAGCAAAGGCTCCTACTACCAGCAAACTCTTACCTCCGCTGTGGGGAGATTTGGAAGAAATTTGAGCAACCTAAAAGAACTAAATGGAATTCTACCCCTTCCTCCCAACTCTCTGTTAACGGAGAAGTTACACAAGACCCTCCGCTATAGCAGAAGCCCTTAACTCCACCTTCTCGGACCTCTCCATTATCCTCTCCCTAAATTCTTCCACCCTGTCCCCTCCTCCCTGACACTCCTACACCCGGATTCAATACCATTCAGGTGAGAGTCATCTCCAGCCGGAAGCAAAATATTTGCATTTCAATGCAATTTCCACCCCGGTACAGCAATGATTCACTCGATCTTAAGCTCATTCGGCTGACACTGGATGTCATACTTCCCCACCTCACTAAAATTCTCAATCTCTCTCTCTGCCTCGGTCAGTTCCCCTCTACCTGGAAGAGTGCGTTAATCACTCCCATTCTGAAGAGTGGAGACCCCACTTTACCAAGCAACTATAGACCTATCTCCATACTTCCTCCTCTCTCTAAAGCACTGGAAAAAATAGTTGCTGACCAGTTTACAGAACACCTAACTAGATACAACCTCCTAAGCCATGCACAGCATGGCTTCCGGACAGGCCATAGCACTGTCACCGCACTGTCCGAGCTCACCACGTTCATCCACGAGGCCCTAGATCAAGGAGCTATTGCAGGTGCAATCTTTGTGGACCTTACCAAAGCATTTGACACAGTCAGTCACGATCTTTTGCTTCATGTTATGCCACAGCTAAATGTGGCCTCTGAGGTGACTGCCTGGTTCAAGGACTACCTATCAGGCCAGTCTCAGCAAGTAAGGTTAAATACCACCATCTCCTCTCACAAAGCAGTGTGCTCTGGGGTCTCTCAGGGGTCTATCCTTGGCCCCCTTCTCTTTTCCCTCTTTTTAAACTCACTTCCCAAGGCATGCAGTGGAAATGTGCTTCTCTGTCCCGGATGATGCGGTACTATTCTGGAAACACCTCAACCTAGCGCCCTGCAGCAAGCCCTACAGGGTTTCTTTGGGAGCTAGAATCTTGGTTCGATGAGCACACTTGATCATCAACTATAAAAAATAAATCCATGATATTTGCGCACCGACAAAGCCCGCACAGCCAGTCGGCTTTACTAATTAAAAACAAGCAAGGCACCCCACTTGAACACGTCACTAACTTCAAATACCTGGGTATCACATTAGATACCTCCCTCTCCTACCATAGACACATTCAACTTCTTTCCACCACTGTTAACACAAGAGTGGGAATCCTTTATCGAATTAAACACTGTTTACCCCCACAGGCCTTGCATCTGGCAGTCTCCGCCTCAATCCTCTCCCAAATCGATTATGGAATAGCAATATATGGATCAGCAGAACCCACGACACTACACATTATTAACACTGCCCTGAATAAAGCTTGCCGACTAGTCACCGGCAGCGACCGTCTAACTCATACATGTGACCTTTATGCCCTCACGGGTTGGCTAAACTTCCAACAAAGACTACAGTACCACACCTGTATCCTGGCAAAAAAATACAACTTCAGACCGCCCCACTTGGCCCTCTCACTATAATCAGACCAGCCCCCCACAGGCGTAATACCCGACTCGCTACCAATCTCTCATTCCTGGTCCCCCACTGTAGGACATCTATGGGTCAAAGATCGCTTCGGTACCGTGCTCCTCTTTGGCTTAATGCAGTACCTCCTCGGCTCACACAGACACACAGCATCTCTCTATTCAAAGCAGGCCTCAAAGCCCACCTAACTGAGTCTGCTATCTGTGCCTGTGGCTAGCTCTGTCCACCTAAGTATGCTACCTAACCTCATTAATAACTGACACAGGGTCTCCATAGACCCCACGAATACGCCTCCCCCCTATACTAACAAATGATACCCTGAATGCTGCCTTCTACTGTCTCTGCTGAACTAAGATAAAGCCTGGACTGCACTGTTCAGAACTGTTTGTGTAATAGTTGAGTGTGTATGTTCTCCTGTATACTGCTTTACTATGTATGTATCCTTGTACTCCGTCTCCCCTCCACCCCTGTAACCGACGTGGAGTCTTTGCAAATGAGTCTGTGACTCAAAGGATTGTAATTCCGAATATATGCAATAAAAAAATTAAAAAATAATGGTGTAAGGGATGTCATAATTGACATATCTAATCCAACCCTGGTCCCAGTGTCCGGGAACGCCAAGGCCTTGGGGGAGATGGAGGACACATACCAGCTGGTGGATGTGTGGAGACACCAACACCCCACAAGCCAGGAATACAGCTTCTTCTTGCACTCCCATTCATCCTATTCAAAGCTGGATTGGATGCTGGTGAGTTCCGCGCTGGTGCAGCAGACAGGTCCTACCAAATACTCCTCAATATTGATCTCCGACCATGTGTATCTCACCCTTCCAGTGGCCACAGTGGGTATGGTGCCAGCATACCATCCCTGGCAAATTGACCCTACATTACTGAAAGACAAGGGGTTCATTGAATGTATGACCCAGCCATGCCATCAGGGAGTTCCTGCTGAATGGGAGGGGGAAGACATCCCATGGTATGAGGTGGGAGGCACTGAAAGCCAAACTAAGGGCGCAGGTTATTGCTTACTCAGCCCACAAAAGAAAGTCAATTGAGAAAGAGCTTGAGCAGCTTAGGGTGAAAATTGCAGTATGTGAGGATGCTCACATGAACAGGTGGGGAGGTGCACTGTATGGAGTAATCCAAAAACTTAAATGTAGATTTAATCTCCTCAGCACTGCACGCGTAGAAAGGCCCTCCTAGCCCAGTAAGGGGGTTATTTTGAGAGTGACAGAGGTGGGAAATATCTGGCCTGGCAGCTCTGGAAGAGGGAAGGGAAGAGAACTGTAGTATAAGCTAACTCCAGACCTGTTCGGGGCACTTAATGGGGGTGACACCCCAAATTGGGGCTGGATTCAGTGCCTTTTACAAATCCCTGTACACGGCAGAGGTATTCCCCTCCCCACAACAGTTTACAACCTTCTTTGAAAAAGCACCTATCCCCTCCCTCTCACCAGGGGAAACGCAAGAATTGGAAACCCCATTCATTAAGGAGGAGCTGTTAAAAGCCATCAAAATGCTTAAGGGAGGAAAGACCCAAGGGCCAGATGGCCTACCTATCGACTTTCTCAAAATGTTCACCCCGGATCTGGTCAAACCATTACACGACATGCTCATAGAGGACCTGGAAAGAGGCATCCTCCCCCCTCCACACTGTCAGCCACAATAACGGTAGTCCCCAAGCAGGGGAAGGACCCACAACTATGTGCATCATACCGTCCCATTTCACTTCTCGCAGTGGACTATAAGATTTTGGGTAAGGTGGTTGCAACCCGATTGGAGCTGCTGCTCCCCTCCCTTATTCATCCTGACCAAGTGGCATCCGTGAAAGGGCAACAGGAAAAACACAACATCAGGAAATCCCTCAAAATTGTCCGCTCTTGGAGTAAATGCGTGCAAAACATGGGGCAGCTATACTTGCCCTTGATGCTGAAAAAGCATTTGACCATGTGGAGTGAGGGTATATGTTCGAGACCCTGGGGAGCATGGGAGTGGAACCAGGGCTGCTTGGCTGGATCAGGGCAATGTATACCTCGCCTACAGCCCAAATAGTTGTGAACAGAGAGCTGACACCATCCTTTTCACTGGTGCGTGGTATACATCAGGGTTGTCCCCACTACTGTATGTCCTTTCCTTGGAACCTCTCACAGCTGCCATTAGGAATCATAAGGGAATCTGGGGATTCAAGGGGGGAAGGGGGACACAAGGTCACCCTGTACGCGAACATTCTGTTACTGTACCTCAGCAACCCAGCACAAGACCTATCTATAGTTCACACACTGCTGAGAGAATATGGGGCATTGTACAGTCACAAAGTAAACTGGTCAAAAAAGTGAGATCCTTCCAATCGAATGACTGAACAGGGGTCAACTGATCTTCAACCTTGAAGATCTGGTGCTGGTGGACTGTATAAAATATCTGGGTATTTATATTTCTGCCAGGGTGAGTACCTTCTACACTCTGAATTATAAACCCTTGGTTCACTGTCTGTCTGAGGACTGCGATGGGTGGTGGGCCTTGCCTCTCTCATTGTTTGGTAGGGTAAATACAGTAAAGATGATGGGGCTGCCGAGATGTCTCTATCTATATCAGTCACTGCCGGTCCACATCCCAGACTCCCATTTCAAGCAGCTTAACTCAATCATACATAGACTCCTGTGGGGGCTCTGCATGCATCAAATGCAGCATCTTGCATCAACTGGCGAGAGGGGGACTGGGTCTGCCCAATGTTCAGCAGTATTACTGGGCAGCCCAGCTGGCCTTCTGTGTGGGGGAGGGGCTCGGGCCTGGCTTGGACTGGATGACACTGGAGGAGGAGGAGGAGCTGATGGTCTTAAGGTCCCCAATGTCTGCACCCAGTTTGGGAGGGCTGCTATCAGCTACTCACTAGCAATTGTTTGGAATTCACTCCAAAAAACCATGAAGCTAAATAACCTCCTACCCTTAATATCCTTCAAAAGATTATCCATCACCCTATTCCCAGAACTCTGCAACTGCTTCCACAAGGCCTAAACCCCGGCCCTACCTACCCCCCCGTGTTCCTATATGCTGATATAACTCCCGTTTCCAGTCCCAAGATTCACCCTCAAAATGCCTGCTAGGTCCTATAATCTACATATTACTCCTGATGTGCCATTACCTTCTGTCTCACAGATTAAAAGTTTTAATGTGCCTTGTACATATGTATATTGTTATATATTAGCACTTATGTCATTGTATTACTGTTTATGTTACCCCGTCATTGTATTACTGTTTATGCTACCCTTGTCAATGTAATAACACTTGCACTTCTTGACCACTCAGGTCCATCTTGTAAATGAGCTATGCTCAATGATGTTCGCCTGATTAAATAAAGATTTTGATTGATTTTTGATTTGATTGATTGATGGGCAGCTTTCATGCTCTACTTTTCTCCACCTCCCTAAGAGAACACCCTACCCTGACAGTAACCAACCCCTTCTCAGCTGCCACACTAACGGTTTGGAAGGCAGTATACAGGTACTGTGGGATGCCAACAGCCTCTTTCCCTTACATGGATCTTATTGCAGCAGTGGCTGACAAGGGGGCCCATACGGGGCAAATGCACCTGCAGCTACTTCGCTGGAGGCACCTGGGGTTTCACCAGGTGAGCCAGTTGCATGAGGGGGGAAGGTTCCATGAATTCACCGCGCTAAAGCAAAAGTGGCACATAGACCTCTGAGATTTGTTTGTTTATCTCACAGTTAGACATAGACTAGGACCCTCTCTGGGTCACACCCATGGGTGGGCACTACCCTCTCCATTCAAGGAGGAGCTATACAGGCCCCAGCAATGCCGAAAACAAATGACCATCTTCTACAAGACCCTACAGGGGTGAACGGAGAGGCAGGGCACATGTGGTAGCTAAGTGGGAGAGCAACCTAACTGTCAAGATAGACCCTCCAACATGGAAATTGGCAACTTGACCAGTTGCAATCCTGTTCTCGGAGTAATAAACTCAGACAGGTTCACCTTAATTTTATGTATAGTGCTTACCTGCCCCAAGTAGGCTCCATGCCATGAACTCTGACAGCCCAGACACTTGTCTAAAGTGCCTAGAGGAGGGAGCTGACTTTCTGCACCAGGCTCTGACTTGCCCGAAGGTTGTCCCTTTCTGGCACAGGATGCATGAGTTTATGTGTGGGGTTCTGGGATAAAGTCCGTCCGAATCTCCAATGGCATTTCTGCTTGGAGCAGACTGTTTATGCCCTGGGGTAAAAAACAGGCCCCTGTTTGGTCACTGGCACTGGTCAATGCCAAGAAAATGATTGTGCAGTCACAGACGGCTGTCAGCTCCTCCACCATCCAGCAATGGGCAAACAATATGAGACAGTGTCTTATTCTAGAAAAAATCCAGCTTACCACTAATGGGAAGGCTGAGGTATTCAAGCAAGTCTGCCAGCCCATAATTTATGTGATGGAGATGAGTAAGTTCCCTACATGACGAGTGTAAGCAAACAGACTAAGATGTGGACCACTCACTGTTTCTGCAACTATGCCTCTCAGATACGTCTAAAAGCACAAGTCTCAGATGTCAATGCCGTAATGCAAGGTATTGTTTTGAGAACATCAGTGTAATGGCCTTTGGATATGTATATTCTGTGTACCAACTTCTAATGACTGCATGTTTATGTTGTGTTTTGCTTGCAAACAATACATACATTTTACAAAAAAAAGACTACTACTGACCAATCTATAATGACTCCCAATCTATAATTTACAGGGTCCAGCCCTGTACCAGGAAAGGGACCTGTATATAACTTATAAAGACATTAAAAAGGATTGGACCCAGTACTGAACCCTGCGGTACCCCACTAGTAACCCCTCTTTCTTCAGAGTGGACTCCATTTACAATTACCTTCTGGGTCCTGTTTCCAAGTTTTGTAACCTACTGTCATAGTGTGTTATAAAGTAAAATGCAAGTTAAATCTGTTTGCCTTTTAAGGGGTCCAACTAGCCGGCCAAAAACAGGTGCCCTGAACATCAGGCCTGCAACTTCAGAGAACTTTAGTTACTGGGTACCCAAGTTACAAATGTAGAATTGCGGGGTTCTATATGGTTCTGAGAACTGGTACCAGTGTTGGTTTAATGATGTGTCACCTTTCTAGATGCAGCTAGCATAGAAAGCGTCAGGGACCTGAATGTGTCAGAGGTTGGTGGAAGCCACTGTGATTGATGCCTAAAGGTAAAATGTCAGATGTTTCTTGCGATTGTATGCCAATCAAAACCAATCAAACTAACTGTGAACATTGTAACAGGAGCAACCTCTACATCCAATTTCCCTTCCTAGCCCATCCCCATGTAAATAAATTGTTGTTGTTGATTTTTCATGACCCTTCCTCGTGAGCATATTATTATAGAGAGTTAAGAATTACAAAAATTTGTTAAGTGTGGGGCAAATGCTGCTGGGTCATGCTTGGGGTGGTATATTGGTGATGTGGGTGGGTACAGCATCCCAGAGGCTTGTACCAGGTGTTAGCTAGCCCACTGAAAAGTATACACTGGGTGGAGGCACTGCGCGATTTTATTATCTTTGGAAAGAACTAGTTAAAGTTTAAGTATGGTCCCAGACCCCTCAGCCTTGGTTAGACTTGCAAGGCAGGGATAGTGTCGCCCTTTAGATACCTGATGCCAGGGTTACATGGATGAAGGCACTGCTGGGATCTCCTGTTAGCCATGTCACACCCAGCATGGACACCCCACCCAGCTCCTAGACTTTGGGACCCTTAAAATGGTGGCCACCTGGAAAAAGTGTTGGAAAGTGTTTTTGTTGCCAAAACTGCTATAAGCCTATTCACTGCTGTTACATGCTGTGAAAAAACACTTCCTCAAATTGCCCCTGAGCTGTCCCCCCTCTATCTTCAAATTGTGTCCCCTTGTTCTTGCACATCTCTTTTTCTGAAAGATGCTACCCTCTTGGGCTTTGTTGATTCCACTGAGGTACTAAAAGTTTCTATCCTGTCCCCCCTTTCCTCAAGGGTATACATATTAAGCTCCTTTAGTCTCTCCTTGTATGGCTTCTCTTGCAGACCCTGCACCATTTTAGTTGCCCTTCTCTGAACTGCCTCCATCCTGTCCATGTCCTTGTGGAGATAGGGTCTCCAGAACTGGACGCAGTACTCCAGATGGGGTCTCACCAACTGTCTGTACAGGGGGGTAACAACTTCCTGTTTTCTGCTGGTGATGCCTCTCCTTATACATCCCAGAATCCCCCCAGCCCTCCCTACTGCCTTCTGACATTGCTTGCCAACCTTAAGGTCATCTGATAAGATTACCCCCAGGTCCCTTTCCATTTTTGTTGATGTTACTACCTCCCCCCAATTGTGTAATCTTCCCCTGGGTTTTTGTTTCCCAGGTGCATTATTTTGCACTTCTTTGCATTAAATCCAAGCTGCCATACTTCTGAGCATTCCTTCAACCTTGCCAAGTCCCTTCTCATCCTTTCCATGCCTCCTTGTGTATCAACCCTGTTGCAGATCTTTGTGCCATCCGCAGAGAGGCATACTTTTCCTTCCAGTCCCTCTGCAATGTCACTTATAAAGACATTAAAAAGGATTGGACCCAGTACTGAACCTTGCGGTACCCCACTAGTAACCCCTCTTTCTTCAGAGTGGACTCCATTTACAATTACCTTCTGTGTCCTGTTGTCCAGCCAATGTTTTGCCAAGGCTACCACCCTTGGACCCACTCCCAGGCTGGTTAATTTGACTATTAATTTTTGTGGGACTGTGTCAAATGCCTTGCTAAAGTCTAGCTAGGCCATGTCCACAGCCCCTCCCTGGTCTACTACTTTGGTCACCCAGCCAAAGAAATCAATTACATTCATCTGACATGACCTTCCCTCTGTGAACCCATGCTGCCTTGGGTCCTGTGCCCCACTGGCCTCTAGGTACTCAACAATTCTTTCCTTCAGAAGTGACTCCATCACTTTCCCTACCACAGAGGTCAAACTGACAGGTCTGTAGTTTCCTGCCTCTGTCTTGGTTTCACTTTTCTGAAGGGGAATCACATCTGCCTTCCTCCAGTCCTCAGGTACCACACCATCCTCCCATGATTTGCTAAAAAGGGTAGTCAGCTGTGTCACTAGTTCTCTGCTTAATTCTTTTAGAATTCTGGGGTGAATTCCATCTGTCCCCATTGCTTTGTCCACCTTCAGTTTTAGGAGTTCTTTCAGAACCAGCTCTCAGCTTAGTGTGCTACTCCTGGTTAAACAACTAAAAAAAAAAAAAAAAAGAACCCTTTCTTCTCTGAAAGGACTGGAATCGCCCCCCCCATCCAGAGTGCTTCTGTTAATTAGATTAGGCACCTCCACCACCTCCTCTTTTGTGAATACTGAACAGAAGTATTCATTCAGTATCCCTGCTTTTTCACTGTCCCTCTCTGCCCACCCACCGTCCATTCTATTCAGCCTCACTATCCCTCCCTATGTCTTTCTATGCTCCCTGATATACATATAAAAGGTTTTATCCCCCTTTTTAACCGAGTTGGTTATCTTTTCCCCAGTTTGGGCCCAGTGGCGGTTTTAGGCACAAGCGAACCAAGCGGCCGCTTGGGGCACCAGCACAGAAGGGGTGCACTGAAGTAGAACATGTAAGCAGAAATCATCTTGAAATGCAAAAAAAGTGTCAATTTAAAAACCATAATTCTCACTCCAGGTATTCTTCTATATTCCTTACTCTCTGCAGTCAGCCTCCTAAATAGAACTGCCTAGAGACAGAACGTTATACAAATGATAGAACCTATCATTGGCTCATGCCACTGATTCAAACTACTGCCCTTATCAGCTGCAATGTTCCACCAACATATCAGATTTCTTTCTCTGCCTGACAAGTCAAGATGCCTCGGAGACTTCCCTCTCAGTCGTTCCTTAGGTGGTTCTTCACTGAAAATAAGTATTTTAATTATTCCTACTGCTGCCTTTATTTCTGTTTAAATTCCTACTGTTAGTTTAGCACTTATTTTAGTGTTTTTGGTTGAATTTTCTCGGTTCCTCACGGTTTGGTATAACTGTCTGGGAACCAAGCCTTAGATCCCTTTCCAGAGCTTTTATTTCCTTATCTCCAGTTCAGTTTAGTTATTTTTAGTATTTTATTTTAAATAAATTCTTGCTTTGTTAGCTGCCAAGTCAGTTCAGTGAACCGTTAACCCGGTTCAAGTTGTTCGGTTCTCGGTTCAGTATTGGAACCTTCACCAGTTGCTGAACCAACCGCAACTGGAAAAAAAAAAAAGAGTTTACTTTATTTGCGGTTCTGTTTTTCTTAATCAGTTTGATGATGGCAGAAAAACCTAAGAAAAAGGCTGGACCCCCAGGGTTTAAAAACTACCTTAAATGTGGGGATATTGCCTTGCCTGGTGGCACTGAGGGCTGAGGTACTGGATGCCACACCTTGCGCCACACCAGTGATCCGCATTCGGGAATGAGTGTGGGTCACCAGGGGTCGGCAGGGAGGAGATGGATTGAGCATCTGACGGACTGCTCTTCATCTCCGGGGAGGGGGAGCGATCTGCGGTTGGCGCAGCATTTGACCCCTGGGGAAGGCTGGGGCTTGATGCTACGCTGCCGCAAGTAAGGAGGACGGGAGCTCAGCAGATGCTTGGTGGGGACACATGCGGGTGCATGCGGGTGCCCACTGCTGGTGTCACTGCATGGCGAATGCCCGTAAGGGAGAAAATATGTAGGAAAAAGATCCTGGTGGCTGGTTGTGGTGGCTTGATGGCTGTCCCCTGGCACTTCATCTCTGGTGGTAACACCATGAACTGAATCCTGCTTGGTAGGTGAGTAGGGGGCTCCCCATAGCCCCGCCATGGGGGGTAAGCTGTGGGAGTTGCAGGGGTGAGTGCCTGAAGGAGCAAGACATGGGGATGGCAGCTGGACAAGGAGATGACCAGGGCCAGGGGGAGAAAGATAAAAGCAAAAAAAACAAGTGCGGGGATGTTTTTGCCAAGGCAGAGAAGCATGGTTTATGCATGGTCTGCCTTGGAAATGAACAGTTTTCTGCAGATTGCCAAATCTGCTAATCATTTCCACAAAAGACAATTGACAAAAGGCTGGAAAGGCTCCAAAGAAAACTTGAGAAGGGTGCTACGGGTTCTGACCAGCCCACACCCTTTAAACATGCGGGTGAAACCTCACTGTCCAAACTGAGCACCCCTGACAAGGGTGACGCAGCTTCCAGTAAAAAGGTGGATGAACTGTCTGACTCCCTAGTTCCTACCAAAAAAGACAAAGGAAACAAAGCACGTTGAACCCCTGACTGAGAAACCAAGGGGGTTTCATCTGTGCCTCACAGCCTGCCATCCTCAGAAGAGATTGCCCGGGCCATGAAGGCCATACAGGCTTTGCAGGGTCTTATACCTGCTCCAACTCCTCCTACACCGGTTCAAGTCCCGGTTGGATCTTCTTCTGTCACAACTCCATCCCAGGAGAAGATGCAGTTTGAGGAGTATGATTTGCCAGCAGTAGATGAGGGTGAAACTATGGAGGCTGAGATCTCACCTGAACAGGAATTTGGGTCTCGTCTAGAGCAGAGGATTTTTCCTCTCATTTTCACTTCATAAGGAAAACAGTGGAAGCCCTTGATTTGGCTACCACAGAGGTTACAGAGGATGAGGAAGAGGCCAAATATGTGAAAATGATGGGGTTAACACCCACAAAGAAGATATTACTCCCTATCAACAAGTTTTCAAAAAAGACTTGTTTAAGGTTTTGCAAACTCCAAATTCTGTCCCCCCAGACAAGAAGGCAGAAAAAAAGTACCAGCTGGACAGACAGGGAGCTGTGTTCCTCTTCTCTTACCCTGACCATCAAGGGATAATCCAGCAAGCAGCCTGTGAGAAGGAAAGGGTGACAGTGGCATCACACCCACCTGAGAAAGATTCATGCAAAATAAGTAATATGGCCAAGCAGGGCTACCTGGCATCCTCACTGGGAGTCAGACAGGCTATTTACTAGGCTTATTCTGCACAGTATCAAAAGTCACTGTGGCAGTCAGGATTGCCCGTGGTAAATAAGGCTCCTTCAGGCCTCTCGGATGATTTGGCTGAGATAGCCAGGTTTGGGCTGGAAGCAGCAAAATACCAATTTCAGATGGCAGCAGATGGCAGTGATACTGCTTCCAGATGGATGACCCTTACCATAGCTCTTAGGAGGCTGGCCTGGTTTAGGACCACTAATCTTACACAGGATACCCAAACTAAGGCTATGGATTTTCCTGTGGAGAATCATTCAATATTTGACCAACAGACTGAGGCTTATATGAAGAAGGTGGATGAGTACAAGGCCACCTATAAAAGCAACTCGACAAAAGAGAGACCCTCCTTCTCCTACAGGTCATACAGAAGGGGAGGCATAGGTGGAGCAGCCTACACCAGATCTTTTTATTCAGGCCCAGGCTGTCTCTCAATATCAGCAATATCCACAGTAGACAATGTAGTTAGAGACAGGGGTAAAAGGGGCTCCGGGAGGGGATTCCAGACTACCCAGGCCCAGCCCCAAGCAAAACGGAATCTCTGACTCAGTGGTCAAGGCCGTCTCCCCCAGCCCTATCCCAATAAGGGGCAGGCTGGCTCACTATTTCCAGGCTTGGGAGTCCATTACCACAGACAAGTGGGTCCTGGAAGTGGTGAGTAGGGTCTGCCCCTAAGTTTCAAGTAATTCCCTCTCTTGAGAACAAGGGTGTTCAAAACCAGCTTCCCTCTTGGAAAAGAAACTATTGGAGAAGCAGGTTCAAAGCCTCCTCCTGTTAAAAGCAGTAGAACATGTTCCACCTCAGCAGAAGGGAAGGGGTTTCTACTCAAGATACTTTCTCACCAAAAAGAAAAATGGGGAGTGGTGACCTATTCCAGAACTCAGTCTACTGAACAAGTACTTACTAAAGCCGAAGTTCAAGATGGTCACATTTGCAGTTATTCTGCCAGTCATTCAGAAGGGAGATTGGCTAGCATCTCTGGATCTGAAAGATGCCTATTTCTACATTCCCATAAGAGAATCTCACAGAAAATATCTCAGATTCAGACTTCCATCAGGACATTACCAGTTTTCAACCCTACTCTTCAGTCTCTCCTCAGCCCAAGGGTATTTGCAAAGCATCTGGCAGTGGTGGTGGCACGCACTAAGAAGGTTAGGTTTATCAGTCTTCCCATCTCGAGAATTGGCTGGTGGTGGGAAGCTCACCCAGGCATGTGCAAGATCCCCTGCAGGTAACACCAAACCTGTTACACTCACTAGAGTTCCTAGGAAATCAGGAGAAATCTGTTCTCACTCCAGTACAGGTTCTGCACTTCATAGGAGCAGAACTGAACACCTTAGAGGGAAGAGCCTTCCTCCCTCTGGACAGAGTGCAATGCATCTGGCAAATAGCAGCTTCTTTCAGGCTGAATGAGCCAAAGCCAGCAAGACAATTTTTGCAGCTTCTGGGACACATGGCTGCAACAACAGGCACAGTTTTGGGTGCCAGGTTCCAAATGAGAGACATACAGTTTCACCTTGATGCACATTGGTGCCAAAGGAAAGACTCTTTCAAAACCAATTCCAGTAACAAGAACATTGCTGTAAGCCCTTCAGTGCTGGAAGGAAGCAGACAATTTCAGGGAGGGGGTATCCTTTCAATGGGAAACCCCATCAGCCATTCTTACAACCGACACCTCCCTGTTAGGGTGGGATGCCCACTTAGGGGAACACACCACTCATGGAACCTGGTCCAGCGTAGAGTCACTCCAGCATATAAATCTGTTGGAGCTGAGGGTAGTGTTCCTGGCACTGAAGGCATGAGCACCACTACTGCAAGGAAAAGTGGTGCAGGTCAGGACAGACAACACCACAACAGTGTACTGCATAAACAAGCAAGGGGGGACAAGGTCAGGCCCGTGTACATTGAAGCAGTGAAGATCTGGAGTTTGGCTTACACACTGAAGGCCTCCCTACAGGCCATTCATGTGCCAGGGAAAGACAGTACCCTAGCAGATGTCCTGAGCAGAATCAATCCGGCCCACCACAAGTGGTCCATCAACAAGCAGATACTGGAGGCAGTATTCAGGAGGTGGGGCACACCAGAGATAGATCTCTTTGCATCCCTTTTAATCATCATCTGCCTCTTTTCTGCTGTAGACCACCAGCCAAGGGTACAATCCCACTGGATGCTTTGACAATGGACTGGTCAGGAAGAAGCCTATATGCTTTTCCTTTTCCTCTCATTTTCAGAGTTCTGATCAAACGCGGGTCACAACCTGCATCAATGATCTTGATAGCACCAGACTGGGCCAGACAGCCATGGTACCCTCTATGATTCACCATGTCTGTAGCTAAACCAATACATCTACCCAGGAGGAACAACCTTCTGATCTCCCATCAGGGCAGGATCCTGTACCCGAACTTCAGATCTCTTCAACTCAAAGCATGGCTCTTGAGGACTTAAGAGTTTGCACACTCTAAGTGTCCTGGATATCCTGAAGGGCTACAGGAAGCCTTCTACTAAGAAGACCTATGCTCAAAATGGAAGAGGTTCTCTGTTTGGTGTGCTTCCAAAGGTACCTCCCCCTCTCACGTGGTGATACCAGCTGTCCTGGCTTATCTTAGCTACTTACACTCACAGGGTCTGCAACATACATCCCTGAAAGTGCATTTAGCCTCAATATCTGCTTACATTTCTGCTGGGAGGAGCACCTCCATGGCATCCAGTCCCATTTTCAAACGTTTTTTTAAAGGTCTGTGCCATTTCCACCCACCTATTAGGGAACCAAGACCAGCATGGGACCTGAACATATGCATTACCCAGCTCATTGAGGGCCCCATTTGAGCCCATGGCTAGCACACCAAAGTATGTTACCTGAAAAACTCTTTTCTGGTTGCTATCACCTCAGCTAGAAGAATTAGTGAGCTTCAGGTCTTGTGTGTCTAGAATGATTATCTTTCTTTCAGAGACAAGGTAGTATTATGAACAAATAGAAAATTCCTCCCCATGGTGGTCTCTGACTTTCATTTGAACCAGTCCTTACTGTCAGTCTTCTTCACTGAACATACTAGTTCAGTGAGCGAGACTCCAAAGTCTGGATGTCAAGAGGGCATTAAGTTACTACATGATCCACACCAGAGATCATGGGCAAGACAAACAGCTGTTCCTGACTTATGGGGATGTGGGTAAAGGTGACCCAGCATCAAAGAGGTCCACTTCTCACTGGATAATCCAGTGCATTCAGTTTTGCTATTCGAAAGTTGGCAAGGAGCCCCCAGCAGGGCTGACAGCTCATTCCACAAGGGGCACAGCTGTAACCACGGCAGCAGTCAGAGATGTTTTACCTGGAGGACAGTACACACCTTTACTAACCACTATAGTCTAGACACTTAATCCAGAAGTGATGCCAGGTTTGGCACAGCAATCTTGCAAAGCCTCTTTCCAAAAAAGTAGGTTCTGTGCCCACTTCCAAAGGTACTGCTTTGAAGTCTGCAGAGAGTTAAGAATATAGAAGAATACCTGGGATGAGAACAAAAAATTACTTACCATAGTAATCTTGTTTCTTCCAGGGTATTCTTCTATATTTCAAACTCTCCCACCCTGCCTCCCCTTCCAGAACCAAAGCCTCTGCACTCCTAACTGAGCTTTTAAATATGGAGTCCCAAACACTGACATATGTTGTTTAAGCCCTAATGGGTGGACTTTTTCCTTCCCTTCTTTTTCCAGGTGATTCTGGCATTCGGGGGGGGGGTTGTTGGGTTTATGTTAATATTTGTAGTTTCTACTAGACAGTATAGTTTTGTTGTAGATAGATAGCTAGATATGTATAATTATAGTTAAAATCGCCTTGCAGGCTCCTTAGATATCTGATACGTTGGTGGAACGTTGCAGCTGATAAGGGCAGAAGTTTGAATAAGTGGCATGAGCCAATGATAGGTTTTATCATTTGCATAACATTCTGTCTCTGGGCAGTTCTACTTAGGAGGCTGACTGCAGAGAGTTAGAATACAGAACAATACCGTGGAAGAAACAAGATTACTATGGTAAGTAATTTTTCTTGTTGTCATCACCCCTACATTCATAGAATTCTTATCATTTTTGGATGTGGATTGGGAAGAAGGGAGGATGGGATGATGTAAAGCAGTGTAGGGCACCACAAGTATTTCTGCTTGGGGTGCCATTAGAGTCTTAAACTGGCTCTGTTTGGGCCTTTGCTATTCTGACTACCCTCCCTCGTCCCTTCTGCCTTAACTGGTACAGTTCTCTGTCCTGCTCCTTCTGTGTTTCCTTATACTTCCTAAATGCTATGTTTTTCTCCCTAACCTTCACCGCCACCTCTTTTGAGAACCATAGTGGCTTTTCTTTCATTTTGATTTGTTTATTTGCTTCACACAAAGGCTTGTTGCCTCTGTGATGGCAGCTTTGATATTTCCCCATTGTTGCTCCACCCTCCTTCTAGCCTGTTTGCTAGTGCTTTTCTAAGGCACTCTCCCATCTTGCCAAAGTCAGCCCTCCTGAAGTCCAGAACCCTCACTTTTGTATGGCTTGACTCTGTAGCTGAGTTTATCGTGAACCACACTGTTTGGTGGTCACTTGTTTCCAAATGGCTACCCACTTCTACATCTGAGATCCTCTCCCTGTCCCCATTTGAGAGTATGAGGTCTAAGATTGCTCCCTCATGAGTAGGTTCCAAAACTAGCTGTCTAAGTCATGCCAACTGAAGGGCATAGAGAATGACTCTGCTCTTGGATGTGGCTACAGCAAAGGTGCTCCAGCTAACATCTGGCATATTCAGGTCTCCCATCAACAGTATCTCCCCTTTCTCTGCCATCCTAAGAATGCCTTCTATTACATCCTTCTCCATTCTCTCCCCCTGACATGGGGGTCTGTACACAACCCCTGTGCGGATTGTGGTGCCATTTCCAATCTCTAAGGTGACCCACAGTGCCTCCTGTCCTCCCTGTTTACTCTTTTGTTCAGTTGCTTTTATCCCTTCCCTTACATAGAGAGCTCCGCCCCTCTTCTCCCATCCCTGTCTCCTGTAGGTTGTGTACATTGGCATGTTAACATTCCAGTCATGGTTCTCTGTGTACCATGTTTCTGTGACTGCTACGATATCTAGGCATCCTCTTCCATCAAGGCCACCAGTTCAGGAAGCTTGTTGCCCAGACTACGGGCGTTGGTACTCATTACCCTCCATTTCTTGATAGCCTTACCCCTTTTGCCCCATCCCTGTCCTTATTGCTTTTGTCACTTTCTCCATTTACCCTTGCACTTCTCCTATTGACATCTCTATGTTGGTGCTCACCTCACTTAGTACCTGGATTCTTTTGGGGCTATTATTTCCATGCTCTTCTCCAGTGCCTCCTATTGGCTAGTTTAAATGCTTGCCAATGAAGCATTTAAACTTATCACCTAGGATCCTGGTTCCACTTCTGGACAGATGCAGACCATCATGCCAGCATAGGCCTACATCCCTCCAGGTGGACCCCCAGTCCCCAATGAAGCCAAATTCCTGAGCTCTGCACCATTTTGTCAACCACTGATTGAATCCCATGGTGTGGAGCACCCTAGCCTCACCCATGCCATAGTCAGGCAGCACCTCCAAGAAGGTTACCGTGCATGCTATTTGTCTAAGGCCCCACCCCATCTCCACAAATGCTTCTTGCACTGCTCTAATCCCTTTCTTAGCCAGGTCATTTGTCCCTAGGTGGACAATGACATCCAGCTCCCTCCCCTGTGCAGCTGCTCCTGTGATCCAGAGGATTCGCTCCCTGTCCCTCCAAGACATGGTGCCAGGCAGGCACCTTACCTCCCTCTCCCCTTCCTCCCCCAGTTCTACCTTCCTAACAATGGAGTCCCCCATGAGTTGTTTCCTTCCCCTGTGGGGTCCCATGCCACCCTCCTGTGGGTCTCCTTTGTAGAGGTTCCCAGCATCCTCCTTGGTCTCCACTGCGGGTGCCTCCATAGAGGAACCACACTTTTCCAGAATGGCATAGAAATTGTGGAGAGGTACAACTGAGGGATGCGCCTGTTCCACCACTCCTCACCCTCCCTGAGCCCACTGTGGTCCAACCATTTTTCTCATTCTTGGCAACTTCTGAGGCAATGGCAGTGACCCTGGTGGTCCCTGGGTGGGAGAGGAGGTCCCACAAATCCTGGCCAACTCAGCCTGGAGATGAGCAACCTCCTCCCTCAGCCCAGAGAGGTGCCTGCAGATGGGACAACACTGCATCCTCCAGAACATCTCCCAAAAGACTGCTGCTCCACAGCCACTGCACTGCACCACTCCCATCATGACTTATTTCTGGCCCCCTAACTGTTGTTTGGAATACTTACTCTTTCCTCTGTTTGTTAATTTATTTTTCTTTTCTCTCTCCCTACTTACTTACTGCCTCTGTGCTCTTTTAGCTCCTGATCTTCCTGTTCTGAGACAAGAAGTTCCTATTTTTCTCAGTAGTCTCTTTACTTGCTCAGAGTCAGACCTCCAGCAGCTAGGGGGTGATGGAGAGCTACTCTTGCCCTTCTAGGATGGTGAGTCTTTGGTGGCTCTGTGATCACTCTCTTCCTGCTCCCAAACAGGAAGTTCCTGTTGTCAGTCAAATCCTGTGCCTATAAAAGTAGAATTGCCTTTGGGTAGGGGGGAGGAGGGGAGGGAAGGAGGGCAATATAGTCCCAGAAGAGAAGTTTAGTTATACCAGCAGCTCCTTCCTCCTGATGCTCTGCCTGTTCTCTGGCAGAAGCTATCTAGGGCACTGTTTAAATCTGGTTTTCACCTGGCTCCTTCTAGCTAAGCCACTCCCCCTACTTTGCAAATCTTTCTACACTTAGTTAATTTCACAGATAACAATTCCCTTCAACCACCTGCGACAAGCACCTAGATAACTACACAGATAACAGATACACAGATAACAATCCACTTCAACTAACTCAGACAAACACACTAACTTTTTTACCCTAAATTGAAGGTCCCAGTACAAGAGTTCTAGTTCTTAGTCCGCAGAGAAGTTTAGTTATACCAGCAGCTCCTTCTACCTGGTGCTCTGCCTATTCTGCCTGTTAACATCTTTTAATGCTCACAATTATTTTTAAAAGTGTTTATTGTTGCTTAGATAGTGACATTTGTCTAGATCAGGATGTGTGGTAACCAATTCCAGATAGGGAGCTATATGTCCAGTTTAGACTTGGTTAAAATGTTTAAATGTGCTGTAAATGCTAAGATGCCACTTATCGGGTGCCAGCCTTGGTACATACTTAGTGCGGATGCCAAGCTTCACAGGCAGGGGAGTGTGTAACCCCCCCAAATGGAAGTTTATCTAATTGCCCATTTCTCCCATTGCTCCTCTCACTGGAGCACCTCCTAGTACCTACTGGTGTCACCAAATGTTTTCCAATTCTCCCCACTCTGCCCCAGGTCCTTATGTGTGCCTCAGCTTCCCTCAAATTGCTCCCAGTGCTTCCTCAGTCCATTTAAGGCTCACAACCCAGGATCATGAGTAGCCAGCAGTTTAGGCAGGCTGGCAGTCTTACTTAAACAAGAAGAGGTGCACTTGGATTTTGGACCACAACTGCGATCTACCAGTGGATCCTCTGGTAGTCCAGTGACTTGGGTTGGACCACAGGGGGCCTCTAGTTTAAATAAATAGAGAGCACTGTGCATGCTGTAAGCTTGGGCCCAGTGTCATGAATATTAATAAACTGGCCCATTAATATTCATGAACCAGTTTTGTAAGTTGGGAGCTCCATGTTTTGGGGGTTGCTGCCACTGTAAAAGACGTAAATAAATGAGTGTACAGGCAGCACCCCCATGGACATTAAAGGGGCTACTGGACAAAGGGGGAAAATGATTCAACTAACTAAATACACTTGCTGCATCACAACTTAATGTTTGGAACTCAGATAAAATGCCTGCCTGCTGCAAAAGGTGGCTGTAAACATCGGTAGCAGCGACAGGTTGTGGACTAAGGGAAAATGTTTAAACTGGGCAGTGATCTCCTGGGCCAAAAGTAGCCATTGAGCTGTGGGGAAAGCAAATACATAAAGTAAATCTCCTGGTTGCACCAGAATTCTAAATTGGGGACTGTGTTAAAACTGCAAGGGGACTGTGAGTTTAGCAGCCATGATAGAGCAGCAACAGCCATCGGAAAGTCAGGATTTTGGCCAGAACTTAGGGACTCTCGCCAAAGGCTTCTGGGACATTATAAAAGGCTTATGGGAAACTGCAGGACCTAGTTAAGGCATCAAAACAAGGGAGCCTATTGAGCATGGAGTGAAGTTAATGAATATTCATTTTATTCATTTTAGGGACTGACAAGCAGGATCAGCCAATTAGTGTGGGAGCAACAAGTAGCTTCAGCCAGTAGGGAGCCTCAGAGAGACTCCATAAAAGACTGTGTTTTCCAGGCTGAGCAGAAGTTCAAGTGGGAGCCCCCCCCCCCACATTGGTGGGAGCTCAGGCCCTTTGCTCCAATATGTGTCTAGCAATCCAGTGAAAACTCTCCACCAGGGAGAGGGCCTTTCTTCTGTCAAGAGAAACAAGTGGCTGCAGGCAACTGAAATCGCTAGCCTGGGGTTTGCCAGAAATTGTCCTCCAAGGCTGGCAAGCACCTTTCCACATTTCAGGAAAACGTGAATTAATTGGAACCTTCAGCTGTGAGAGAGCTGCATGCATGTTCTGCCTCAGCAGTGAGAACGAGCCTGAAACCTCAGAGAAAAGAAAGCTATTTTGCAATTAATCTGAGTGTAAACCTCTACTTACAAGTGCAAGTTTGAGAAATCTTTAAGGAGCAGCAAAGCCCAGAATCTACTGATTGTGGCTGTCTGTCTGTCTACACCCTGCACTTAACCAAGGCACAGAAAGCGTGACATCTGCTTAGTGACCAGACAAGGGTCCAGTTAAATATATAATGTGACTGAGTAGGTACGTACTCTACATGACTGGAAGGAAGTACTCAGAACCGGAGCTCTTCCTGACATTGCCCCTGGAGGTCCAGTATTTGTCCATTGAGCCGCTAACACCAGCACTGCCAAGAGGGACTTTGTTGATGGTCATTGCATCTAGTGGAGCTCTTAACACCAGCAAAGCTTCAAGGGACTGAGACTTTGAAATATATGTTTGAGAGAAGTTGCAGTAACTGTTTTGAAGCACCAAGTTAACAGTACAGTGCTGTGAAAGAAAACTAGTCTGGTATGCACTGTGAGCAATTGGGTCACCTTAGCCTCAGGGGGAAAGCATCCATCCAAGTATCTGAAAGCTAAGAGGACCATGGCTGCCACGCTGACCCATGGTGGAAGTGACTGAGATAAATGTGCTGATTTATAAATGTGCTGAATGCAATGTATCCAGCTTAGATTAGGCTTGGGACACAGCCTGGTAGTGTGCCACCTAGAGTGCTGCCATATGCATTTCCCCTGAGGGTATACCCTAGACGTGGGTTGAAATGTGCCAGCCCGGATCCCAGCCTGATCATCCAGAGAGTGATTTTGGCCCAAAGAGGGCACTGCCTACAGAAGTTAAAATATAGTTTCCATCTCAAAAGCTGTGAGATCCCTGCAGTCAGTATAGGGGCTGGTTGTTAGCTTGCCTGTATCTTGACTTCTGGAGTCAGAGTCCACCTGTTGAAAGCATCCATTTCTACTTTGTAAAGACTAATCGTGAATCACCTATACTGACTCCCAATCTGTGAGTATACAGGGTCCAGCCCTGTACCAAGAAAGGGACCTGTATATAATTAAATTGTTCCCAAGTTTTGTAGTCTACTGTCAGAGTGTGTTAAAAAGTAAAACGCAAGTTAAATCTGTTTTCATTTTAAGGGCCCCAACTAGCTGGCCAACAACAGCTGCACCAAACATCAGGCCTGCAACTCCAGAGGACTTTAGATACAGGGTACCCAGGTTACAAATGTAGAATTGCGGGGTTCTATATGGTTCTAGGAACTGGTACCAGTGTGGGTTTAATGATGTAACACCTTTCTAGTTGCAGATATCGTAGAAAGCATCAGGGACCTGAATGCGTCCGAGGTTGGTGGGAGCCACTGTGATTGATGCCTAAAGGTAAAATGCTAAATGATTCTGGTGATTTAATACCAATATAAACCTATCAAACCAAATGTGAATATTGCATATAGTTTAACCTCTATTCCAATTAACCCTTCCTAGCCCTTCCCATGTAAATAAACTGTTGTTGATGTTTTGCATAACCTGCCTCATGAACATATTGTTATAGAGAGTTAAGTGTAGCCCTTGGTGGCGCTTATCCCAAGGGCTACTACCCCTGCCTGCATGGCTAGTAGGAGGTTAAGGGGCCTGAGTTCTGAAATGGATGCCTCCACCTGGAGGTCAGGGTTGGTAGTGGTCAAACTAATCTGGGCTCAGCCTCCGGAACACTGTACACTCTTTTCCCTTCTAGTGGCCTGAGCAATATACTATAATCACTTTTTCCAGTACCTCTTGTATACTATACCAGTACCCACACTGTTTGCACTTACCACCAGGGCTGGTTCCTCTGGCTCGACCCTGGGGACCCCCTGTAAAACAAGGTTATGCAGAGTAAATAGCAACAGTACAGTACTCTTTGCACAAACTGGAACCACAGTCAGACTAAATGCAGCAAAAAAAGTCAGATCTGATTTATTCAGAGGACTTGAACAAGGAATGGGCGTAATCAGGTTGATTGGCTTAAAGGCTATATTAATCAGTTATGCATGCACTTTAAGTCCTCACACAGTCACACCTCTGGGTACCCAGGTAGGGAGACGGTGGGCTAGCCAGGAATGTTGCAGCTGGTTTGGGCCCTGTGATGGAAGAAAGCAACATGCACAACTCAGCTATTTGTAATCCAGAGCCGGAGGGCTCAGTTCGTGAAAGAAAAAGCAACCAGACAATCAGATGACAACACTTTAGATTTAGCTGCTGTTGCAGGGATCTACCCTGATGTTTACTCATGATACCCAATACTGGACACAGGCAGGACGAAATTGAGACTGCAGGTTGTTGAGCTGGAGTGCCCAGAGAAGCAGGGCCCACACGAATCACCGAGGCATCATTCCTGTTCAAGTGTTGAGCACAGGGCTGATCCCCAGGCAGGTCTCTCATCGATGGCTTTCTCTGTGCAGTGGGTAGTCAGAATGGGCCAGTGTGGCAGGCCCAGGCCCAATGGAGATGATTTTGGATCCAGTCCATGGGCTGGATGCAGCTTTAGCAAGCAGAATACAGTTCAAACCACAGTGGGGAACCAAATCGCAACCCACTAGCAGCACACAGCACATTTACATGTAAGGAAATTATGATGCAGCTTCCAGCAAGCAGAACACAATTCAAACCACAGTGGGGAGCCAAATCACGACCTACTATAAGCACACAACACATTCACATGTGAGGAAATTCCACTGTACTAGGTAAAAGGCTCTCCGGTCGCAATTGCAGAGTCTCTGCACAAGCCGGGAGTTCAGAGGTGTCTGGAAGTCCAGACAGGCCGATCACATTCAGCAAATCTTCAGTCTTCTTCAGCTAAGAGCCTGGTCACAATTCAGTGGCTTACTTCACTTTTCAAGTTCGGATTCAATGCGAGAAAAGCACAAGTCCCCTCTCAGGGACAGCAGGCAGGCATGCAGGCCAAAGCGCAGGCCTTTCCACAGTTCTCCCACATGACTCTAAGCCGGGGCTGCTTCTTGAATCATTCAAGCTGTTATCTCTTCACTTCCCAACTCAGAACTGAAACTAGCTGCAAGCAGCTTGGGAATTTCCCCAAGATCCAAAAGGTTCAGTTGGCTGATCTGTCTGTCAGTCACAGCAAGGGCTCCCCCTTCAGGTTATTTTAGGCGCCAAAAGCCTAAAACTACAATTCCTACAAGTTTTGGCTAAACCAAGCCCCTGTAGGCAGGCTCCATTTTAGAGTCCCAAATGTACTGATTGGCCATTTCAGCAGTCCAGGACCAAGATCTGGTGTAATGATAACCACGACTGGGAGTTGGCCATACCTGGCTACAACATATTCAGAAGAGACAGGGCAGGCAGGAAGGGAGGAGGAGTGGCACTGTATGTGAAAAATGACATAAGGGCCACAGAGATCCAGGAGGAACAAAATGGGGGAGAGATACTGTGGGTTAAGCTGGAAAGGAAAATGGGGCCAGCCATCCGCACAGGTGTGGTCTATAGACCACCAGCCCAGGAGGAAGAAACAGATAGGAGTTGATGCTAGCCATCCAGAGGATGGCAGACAAGGGTGAGGTAGTACTGGTTGGAGACTTCAATATTCCAGACGTGGACTGAGCATCCCAGCAGCAGCATCGACTAGGAGCAGATTTATCCTGGACTCCTTCAGGGTGCCTTCCTCAAGCAACTGGTCATGGAACCAACTCGGCAGAAAGCAATACTGGACCTTGTGCTCACAAACAGGGACAGTGTGATGGGGTAAGAGTGGGGAGCACCTGGGAACAGTGACCACCAGTCACTGTGGTTTGAAATCACAGAAAGAGCAGAACCAAACCACACAAAAACACATATCCTGGATTTTAGGGGGGCAAACTTTGAGAAAATGGGGAGATACTTGAAAGAGGCATTAAGGGCAATGGGGCAGGAATCAGGGGTTGAGAAACAGTGGGAAGTGTTTAAAATGGGGATTACAAGAGCAACAGAATTATGCATTAAGCAGGTTAGCAAGAGGAAAAGGAAGAGGAGACCATTATGGTTTTCCAAAGAGGTAGCAAAGAAAGTGAAAGCCAAAAAGATTGCATTCAGGCAATACAAAAGACACAGGCAGAAGGGATAGGAGAAGTACCAGGAGAAGCAAAGGGAGGTAGGGAGGTCAGTAAGGGAAGCCAAAGCTCAGACAGAAGAACACATTGCAAAATCAGTGGGTAGAGGGGACAAAACCTTTTACAGGTACATAAGTGAAAAAAGAAAGGCAAAGGGAGGGATAGTGAGACTGAAGGGGGAGGATGGGAGCTGTGTGGAGGATGACAACAGTAAAGCTGACATATTGAACAGGTATTTCTGCTCAGACTTTACTGAGGAAGAGGAGGGTAATGGGTCTGAATGGAGTACAAGGGGTGAGAATGGTGTAGAAATGGACACAAGTCCCTTTACATGAGAAAGGGTCCTGAAGGAACTGGAAGTAATAAGAGTTGATAAAGCAATGGGGCCAGATGGGGTGCACCCCAGGGTCCTTAAAGAACTAAGAGAGGTGGTGGCTGAACCTCTTGCTATCCTGTTTAGCCGATCACTAGAAACAGGGAGGTACCCAAAGACTGGAGGATAGCAGATGTAGTCCCTTATACAAAAGTGGGAACAAAGAGGAAGGGGAACTACAGACCAGTCAGCCTCACCTCGGTAGTGGGGAAGATCATGGAAGCACTACTGAAGGAGAGATTGGTGGAACATCTGGTTGTCAATGGACTACAGGACCCAAGGCAGCATGGTTTCACCATGGGAAGGTCATGTCAGACCAACCTCATTGAATTTTTGACTGGGTGACTAGGGAGGTGGATCGGGAGGCAGTGGACATGGCCTATCTGGACTTCAGCAAGGCCTTTGACACTGTGCCACATAGAAGACTATTGCACAAACTGGGGAATATGGGTGTGGGCAGGACAGTAGTGCAGTGGGTAGGTAACTGGCTGGGCAGCAGGACACAGAGGGTGGTGGTAAATGGCTGTCACTCACAGAGGGAAGAGTGACCAGTGGGGTACCACAGGATCAGTGCTGGGACCGTACTATATTCAATATCTTCATCAGTGACATTGAGCAGGACCTAGAAGGCAGAATTTCACTGTTCGCTGATGACACAAAGCTCTGTAACAGAGTAGACACACCAGAGGGTGTAGACAGAATGAGAAGGGACCTGCAGAAACTTGAAGAATGGTCAGGGTTTGGCAGTTGAAATTCAATGCAAGGAAGTGCAAGATAATGCATATGGGGCACAAAACCCTGGCACAATATATCAGTTGGGGGTGAGGATATAGCATGCACCAAGCAGGAAAGGGATCTTGGAGTTATCCTCTGATGACCTCAAGGCAGGAAACAGTGTGACAAGGCAGCAGGTAAAGCAAATAGGATGCTGGGATGCATAGGCAGGGGCATCACCAGCAGGAAAAGGAGGTCATAATTCCACTATACAAGACACTAGTGAGGCCGCACCTGGAGTACACTGTGCAGTTCTGGAGACCTTACCATGTAAGGACATAGACAGGGTAGAGAAGGTTCAGAGGAGGGCAACAAAGATGGTGCATGGATTGCATCACAAGTCCTATGAGGACAGGTTGAAGGCACTGAACATGTACTCCCTGGAGGAGAGGAGGAGAGGGATATGATAGAGACATACAAGTATCTTACAGGGAGGAACAGGGTGCAGGAATGCACTATTTTTAAGCGAAAAGATGTTCCAGGACTAGAGGGCATGGGATGAAGTTGGAGGAGGACGATTCAGAGGAAACGTGAGGAAGAATTTCTTCACAGAACGGTGGTGGACAAGTGAACACCCTGCCAGAGGAAGTGGTGGGGGCTGAAACAATCACGGGATTTAAGAATGCATGGGATAGACATAAAGGAATTCTGGAGGTCAGGGGTAAGGGGCAACAGACTTCCTGGAAAACATAAACTGAACTTACAAACTTAAATGGGCAGACTGGGTGGGCCATAGGCCCTTATCTGCCGACACTGTCTATGTATCTATGTAAGATGATGGAAACAAACAAAATTGTCCATGCTGCAAAGAAGGCAGGTTAGAACAAAGTGCAATATTATTACTACTCTAACAAATGATCAGCAAACAAATACATCTTCTAACAGAGCTCCCTTTTAGAATAATTATGACTGCAGTCCAGGCAGCTCTTAAAGAGATGGTACACAGAGGCTATATAGGCACTCTTTGGCAACCACATTTAAACTGCAAAATGCAGAACACCAGCCTGGCAGTGAGCATTTAGACAAGCTCAAGGAAGACTTTTCGGGAACCCCCATTTGTAGGGGTTACATAAGAATTATAAAATGTGTTAAGTGTGGGGAATGCTATTGGGTCATGTTTGGGGTGGTATATTGGTGATGTGGGTGGGTATAGCATCCCAGAGGGTTGTACCAGGTGTTAGCTAGCCCACTGAAAAGTATACACTGGGTGGAGGCACTGCGCAATTTTATAATCTTGGGAAAGAACCAGTTAAAGTTAAAGTACAGACCCAGGCCCCTCAACCTTGGTTAGGCCTACAAGGCAGGAGTAATGTAGCCCTTTAGATACCTGGTGCCAGGGTTACACACATTCCTGATTCACTCTTCACATTCACCCTTCATAAATTCAATCTTTATGCATTCACTCTTCACACATTCTCTCTAAGCACATTCACTGTTTTGTTTTAATTTTAACCCCACATTTTATGACTTCCCTTATAAACATGACATGTAGCATTTATAGTATATTGGCTGAAATGTCGCTTCACACCACAAGTGCAGAAATATATCTCATCCAGGTTTAAAAAATTACACTTGGTTATGTTGAAAGTTTTGGAGTCAAAATACTGAAAATTAGAAAATGGTTTTGAAATTTACCAGTCTCTGATTGGCCGCGCCTCTTGCCAAGGTGGGCATTTATGTTGTAACAGAGACCAGAAAATAACAAGTCCCACTGTCAAGTGCACAATCACAAGCTGATATCTTGCCCCTCCCCACTGTAGTAGTTTGTGTGTAATTCAACAACACAGCAAAACGTATTCTTGTCACACCCCAACTGAAAGCACTGCACTCTTGTGGTACATTGCCCCACAACTGAAAACGCTACACACTCGCGCTACACTACCCTCCCAAATTAATGTGCTGTAGTGTCGTACACATTTTCTGGTGGCTTTCTGCCAGTATATACAATCCTCTGCCTTCCAACAGAAAAACAGAAACAGTGAAACTTCACAGTACCTTATTTCAAATACCATAGTAAAAGTGTCTCTCACTAAGTATGCACATTCACAGTCACATCAGACCCCAGCTTCAAGGTTGATTATGCCCCTGACTGTTTGCTCCTCCGAAAAGCAGCCCACTCCTTTACTGCCATCCTCCATCAGCCTGCCAGCTCCCTCTAGTGCTGCAGACTGGCAGCATGTCTCCATCTGCAGTAGAGGAAATGAAAACAACACCGCTTCATAGAAACATAACATAGAAAAATAGAAACATAGAAGTTGACGGCAGATAAGGACCGCAACGCCCATCCAGTCTGCCCATTTGTTTTTCTACCTTATAAATGTGCCACCGGCCTTTGCTCTGTCAGCGGCCTATCTATTCATACTCATCTGTATTGCTCCCTTATGCCTATCCCATGCCTGTTTGAAGCCCTGCACTGTATTCATAGCCACCACTTTTGTGGTAAGCCATTCCATGCATCCACCACCCTTTCTGTGAAAAAGAATTTCTCACATTCCCCTTAATCGGCCCCTCTAATCTCATGCTGTGTCCTCTTGTCCTGCTATTTTTCTTATATTTAAACATGTTAGACTCTTTCACCTTGTTAATGCCCTTAGGTGCTTGAATGCCTCGATCATATCACCTCTCTCCCTCCTTTGCTCAAGGGTATACATATTGGCTGTTAATCTTCCTCATATGTCTTCTGATGCAGTCCCTGCACCATTTTGTTTGCCTTTCTCTGGACTGCCTCAATTTGGTTAATGTCCTTGTGAAGGTGTGGCCTCCAATACTGCACGCAGTACTCCAGATGGGGCCTAACCAGTGTCTTGAAAAGAGGGATTATTACCTCCCTCTTATGACTTGTGATACCCCTACTAATACACCCTAACACCCCCTAGCCTTACCTACTGCTTTAGAGGTCTGCTTGGATGATTTCAGGTCATCAGTGATGATGATACCCAAGTCTCTTTCTTCCTTTGTGACTGCTAGCAACTCCCTCCCAGCCTATAGGTGGCTTCAGGGTTTTTCTTCCTATGTGCATGATTTTGCACTTCTTGCATTAAATCCCAGTTGCCACTCTTCTGACCATTTTGTCAGTTTATCCAAATCTCTTCTCATTCTGTCCACCCCATCTGGATCATCTGCTTTGTTGCAGATCTTGGTGTCATCTGCAAACAGACAAGCCTTACCTTCTAGTCCATCTGCAAGGTCACTAATGAAGATGTTGAAGAGGGCTGGCCCCAGGACTGATCCCTGAGGTACCCCACTTGTGACTTGCATCTCTTCTGACTGTATACCATTTACCATCACTCTCTGTTTTATGCCAGTCAACCAGTTTGCCACCCAGTTGACCAACTTCTGACCCACCCCAAGCCTACCCAGCTTATTTATCAATCTTCTATGTGGAACAGTGTCAAAAGCTTTGCTGAAGTCAAGGTAGGTGACATCAACTTCTCCCCCTTGGTCCACCACTCTGGTTACCCAGTCAAAGAAATCTATGAGATTAGTTTGACAGACCTTCCTTTTGTAAACCCATGCTGTCTTGGATCCTGTGCCCCTATGTATTCCAGGTGTTGCACTATCCTTTCCTTAAGGAGTGCCTCCATAATCTTGCCCACTACTGAGGTAAGACTGACTGGTCTGTAGTTCCCCGCCTCCTCCCTGCTACCACTCTTGTGGAGTGGGATCACATGAGCCCTTCTCCAGTCTTCTGGGACCTCTCCTGTGCTCAGAGACTCACTAAACAGTTCTGCTAATAGCTCTGCTAGTTCCACCTTTAGCTCCTTAAGTACCCTGGGATGTATGTCATCAGGTCCCATTGCCTTATCCACCCTGAGCTTAGCAAGCTCTTGTAGAACCCTTTCTTTTGTGAAGGGAGTAGTGCTCACCTCCCTCCCCCGTGTGTCCATGATGCTGAGCTGTGGGCCCTGCCCTAACTTCTCTTCAGTAAATACTGAGCAAAAGTATCTATTTAGGATAGATGCCTTTACAGGGTCCTCCTCCTCACATGCTCCCTTTTCTCCATTAAGCTTAGCAATACCCCCTCTGGACTTTCTCCTTTCACTAATGTATCTATAGAAAGTCTTGTCACCTTCTTTACTGTTCATGCTAGTGTTTCCTCAGTTTGGGACTTTGCCTGCCTTACTGCCTTCCCTGCTTCCCTTAGGGCAGTTTGGTATGCCTCCCTATCTTCATCCTGCTGTGTTCCCTTATATTTCCTGAAGGCCAGCTTTTTGCTCTGACCTTTTCTGCTACTGTATTTGAGAACCAAAGTGGTTTCCTTCTTCTTTGCACTTCCTTTTCTGTCTAACACAATGGGATGTTGCTTAAAGTATTGCATCCTTAATGCTTGCCCACTTTGCCGGTACCCCTCATCTTTTCTTTTGCCAGGGCTAGCCTAACTCTGTTGGCCATCTTCTCAAAGTCAGCTCCTCTGAAGTCCCATATTTTTGCCTTGGACTGGGATGATTTAGATGTAGTAGCCAAATTGAACCATACCATGTGATGGTCACTGGCCCCAGGTGACCTTCTACCTGGAGATCTGTGATCCTTCCTTGTTAGTCAGTACTAGATAATAGCCCTGTCTCTTGTGGGTTGCTGTACCAGTTGTTTGAGGCCCTCCCCCTGAAGGGAATCCACTATGTGTCTAGTTCTGGCAGATGTTCCTGCTGGTATTGACCAATCTGTATCCAGCATGTTGAAGTCTCCCATTATCAGAACCTCCCCTTTAGCTGTCATGTTCTGTATATCTTCTAACAGTAATATGTCTCTGTCCTCCCCCTGGTCTAGGGGCCTGTAGACAACCCCAGTTCTTATGGCTGTCCCATTTTCTGTTTCCAGGGTGACCCACAGTTCTTCTGGCTCCTTATGTGTATTCTGAATTTCTGTAGCTTTGATATTTTCATTGACATACAGGGCCACTCCTCCCCCTTTGCACCTCGTTCTCTTCTGAACAATACATAGCCAGGTACTGAAGTCTCCCAAGTGTGGTACTGCTTCCTCACACAGTTTTGTGCTAATTATTATAGTGCTACCACCGTGGTCTTGTGCAATTTTAGTGTTCTCCCAAACTTACAGATGGCTGGGGGTTGTTAAACACCACCAACAGACAACAACACATTCTGAGAAAAAGGCTCAGAAACACAACAGTGCCTCTGCTGGCAAACATTCCAGTAGTGAGACTACTTTAACACAAAACAAGAACAGTGACTTAAAATTAATTTCTACTCAACTTTATTTTTATTTTCATTTTGTAAATATGTCACCTGTAACCCATTTTCTAAACACAATTAATACCTCCGGATGGGCAGTACGGACAATACCAGACTTTCCAGGGGCTATAAGGCCCTCTGCCTGCAGCATTGGGTCTTATTACACCCCTGGGTGGTCCGGAATTGCCCAATATCACCCACTCTGTTGGGTATTATTGCTTACTTAGCAAACTTATGAGTGAACATTGAAATCCCAAGAGGTTAGAGGGTTTTTTTGGTGTTTTTATGGGGGGAGGCGCCGACTGGCATACACTCGGCGCCGTCCCTGCCATATCCACCTTTGTCACTGAACCCCTCCTTCAGCCCACACCCCAGGTCACCCCCCCGAGGTGGGGCTGCTGGTTTCCCTGTGGGTTTTTCTATCAGTTAGGGCAGAGAGGGGGTCCTGACCACAGAGTGGGGGGGCCAGCGCCAGTGTCATTCATCTTGGAGCCACATTTTAAGTGTTAGTTGGGGCAGGAATGTGCAATGATGTCCAGCATCCCGCCATCCCCCAACCTAGTGGTGCGGCACAAGGTTCCCCAGCCTCCTCCCGGGGTGCTGGTGCCAGACACTTCTACCCCAGAGAAGGAGAGCAGTCCAAAGGACGCCAATCCTTCTCCCGGCTGGCCCTCTGACATCCTGAGTCCGCTCCTGAACCTGGGTCATCAGTGTTGCAGTAAGGCACCCTGCCCCTGCGCTGGTGGACTGGCTCCTAGAGGTTAGAGTAACAAGCTGTGAATGAGCTTGGTACAGCCAGCAGACCTGGGCTGATTCCCACAACCCTCCACTTGCCTACTGTGTGATTCTGAGCAAGTCACTTAACCTCCCCAGTGCTCTCGGGTCACCCCTGTAAACAGGCACTTGTGCCTAGTGGGCATTAGCCAGTTACCAAATGTAGAGAGGCTCCTGGATGTGGTGTGGCTTCTGACACAGAATGACACCAGATGCAACTTGTCCAGGTGCCTCTGACACTAAATATATTGGAGGCTCAGGTGAGAAAGCATGAGTAGTCCAAGAGAAACTGTAGAAGTGGCAATTTACTGTACTAAATCACAAGGAAAAAATAAACAAATTGTAAAACATTCCAGCATCTCTTCTCTAGTTTCTCTCTCTCTAACTCAATCTCTCCAGCAGGACATAAGGCAGATTGTCCTGGCTCTGCTGAAAATCCATCTCCTCACATCTCGGTAAGACAGGCTCCTCTAGTTGCTGGTTGCTAGACATAAGATTCTGACCCATCTAGCAGCTGTTTGTTTCTAGGTCTAACACTGTGATGCATCTTGTAGCTGACTAGAGCATTGTGACAGATTACATCAGTCTGAGGTCACACTCGTCACAGCTGTCTCTATTTTATGTATCAGGGAACCCAGCTGCATACAATGCAAACCTAAGCAAGTTAGAAATTAGAAAGTACAGCAGGTAGAGGTAATTGACTGTGTAGTCGAATAAAGAGGTAGAAAAGATAAGAGATAGTAGCAGAATCCTTGCTTCCGGTTCCCTCCTACATAACACAAATGGGACAGGGCCTAGCTTAGCTTTGTCACGTATACCTCCCCCCTTTAAGAGGGAACCTGTTTTTCTCTTTCTCTCTATAAAACAGGTTTCCAAAACCTTCCCTCATTCTCATCACATACCTATTCTATATCTCACTATTTTCTTCCTTTTCTGACTTTTCTCATTTCTAAACTCCTGAACCATACCGTGACAAACAATCTGCAGTGACATTCTCTTTCCCAGGTCTATGCATCACTTTGAATTTAAATGGCTGTAATGCCAAGCACCATCTCATGATCCTGGGATTTTTATCCTTCATTTGATTCAACCAACAGTGAGGATTTTGATCAGTCATGAGCACAAAGTCAGCTCCTAGCAAATATAATTGAAGGGACTCCATTGCCCATTTGGCAGCTAGGCTTTTTTCAATGGTGGAGTATCTTTTCTCCTGTCATGCAACTTCCTGCTGACATACAGAATGGGATACTCCTTCCCAGCTATATTCTGGTTAAGAACCGCACTCTAAGCCTACTCGAGGCATCTGTTTGCAATAGAAATTGCTCTTGAAGTCTGGGCTTTTTAAAACGGGCTGAACATAATGCAGCCTTAATAACCCTAAAAGCTTCTTCACTCTCTAGGGTACATTTTACGTTGTCTGACTATCTTTTCTTTGTAATTCAGTGAGGGAGCAATTATTTGGGCAAAGTTGGGGACAAATCCCCGGTAGTAACCAGCCAGCATTAAAAATGACATGACGTGTTTCTTTGTTTTAGGGACAGAGCTGTTAGCTTCAGCTCCTATCTTAGAAATTTCTGGTTTTACCTCCCCATTCCCCAAAATATTCTCCAAATATCTGGTTTCCTGCATGCCCAATGAATATTTGGTAGGACTGATGGTCAGACCTGCATTTTTGATGACTTGGATAACTGCTTGTAGGTGACTCAGATTGGTTTCCCAGTCTGGACTTTACACTACAACATCGTCCAGGTAAGTCACACAATAACCTAAGTGTGGGGCTAGGATTACGTCCATATACCACTGGAATGTGGCAGGTGTACTATGTAACCCAAATGGCATGGTGGTGAACTGATAGAATCCAGTAAGTGTTGGAAATTCAGTTTTGTCCCTGGATTATTTTTCTTGGGGAATCTGCCAGTAACCCTTGGTAAGATTGAGGGTACTGATGTACTTAGCACTTACCAAACCATCCACCAAGTTATCTATCCTAGGCATAGGATTGCTGTCAAATTTAGAAAATTGATTAAGTTTTCTAAAATCAAGGCAAATTCTTACCCCCCTTCTTATTCACAATCACCATTAGTGATGCCCAAGCACTTCTTGTCTCTTCTATGATACCCAATTCCTTCATTTTCTCTGTTTCCTTAATTTTTCTATGTCATAACGGTGATTGTGGACTAGCGATCGCCGTTAGGGCAAGTGTACATCACTGAAAATGAATTTCGACCATGTACACTCGCGGCGAACGGGAGGAGGGCACCCAAGAGCTACAGGTTTCCTTTCAATGTGGCGGGCTGTGCCCACTGCACCCCCCCCACCAAAGGATTCCCAACTCCAGGGGTGCATGTCAGGGGGTGAAATACTTAAAAAACTGCCTGCCGCAAAGAACCGCATCACCCTGCACCTCCCAACTGACCACTCTCCCCACCACACTAGTGGACCAGCTCAGCAGCTGCCCGCCAGACCCCTTCCCACATACTTCCCTCTGCCCCACATGTGCACGTGCATATACACGCGTACTTCCCATTGCCGTACCTCTCCCACCCAGGTATCCAGTCACTACCCTGAACACAGGTGCCGTAATTGAGTCGCCATTTTTGTAAGTGCTCAATTGTGGTTACCTTGTTCACTGGATACCTTCTTTAACTACCCCTGCCCTCAACCTCTCTGGTTTCCTATAAGGCATTTGTCTAATAGGCTAACACAATCTGTCCTTATTTCATGCTCAATCCCTTTTGCACACCCAGGTACCACAGTAAAGGTACTATTAAATGCCTCTACCAAGTTATGCATTTCTGCAGTTTGCCCTGGGGTTAAGGAATCATTTATCTTACTGCCTCCAAAGTTACAGTTTGTTCTAGCCTGCCATAAGCTATGTCCATATCTCCTTTCCAGTTTCTGGCAATACTAACCAGGCAGCCTGTGATATTTTTTCAACTCATTTTTAGGAGATTAGCATGATACATCTTAGTAAGCTTTCTACTATCAGGGTCTCAGCCTCATAATTAACTGGTGCTAGTACATCTAAACACTTTATACGGTCCTTGTCACTTCATTAGCAGTTTGTTTTCTGAAGTAGGTAATAATAACGATACCTTTTCACCCTGCTCAAAAACTTTTCTTTACCCCATGATCTTAGTACAATTGCTGTCGGTTTGGGGCCTCTTCCTGGTTAGTATGTGCAATTTCAACATACTTAACTAACTTCTTTCTTGGCACACACATATATGCTGAAATAGATTTTTTTTGAGAGGGGTTATCTTCCCATGATTCCTTTATAGCATCTAAGGGCCCCTGGTTGTCTGCCATACAGCATTTCAAATGGTGAAAACCTGTTGATTCCTGTGGCACTTCTCAATAAACAAAAAGCAAGTATAGTAGATACTGGTCCCGATCTCTTCCTTCACTCTTCACAAACTTTTTAGCGTATGTTTTAGGGTCTGACTAAACGCTCAATAAGACCATCTGTTTGGGGGTGATAGGGGAGGTCCTTATAGCAGTTACACTGAGTAATCGGTATAGCTCCTTCAGCAAGGTAGCACCAAAATTTTGCCTTGATTAGTAATAATTTCTTTAGTATACCCACCCTGCTGAAAATTTTTGCAAGCTCTGCAGCCACCTTCAAGGCCAGTTACAGTGCACATAGGCACTGTTTTGGGTATTTAGTAGCATAGTCACATACTACCAAAATGAAGTGATTACCCCGTTTACTTCTAAGGGACCAATCATATCCATTGCAATCCTCTCAAATGGCACATCTATCAAAGGTAGGGGCTGCAGGGGCACCTTGTCTCTCTTAGACACTGGGGCTGCTTTCTCTCATACAGGACGAGACCCGCAATAAGTAGCTACATCATCATGGATCCCAGACCAGTAAAACCTGTACAGTACCCTGGTAAGGGTGCATTCCCTCCCTGAGTGACTAGCCATAGGATTATCATATGCTATCTGTAACAACTCATTCCTATACTTCTTTGGGATGACCAATTGCTCTACCTGTTCCTGTGTCTGAGAAGTGGCACAAACTCGGTACAGGCCCATTACACTTTCTAAAAATAGGTTCCCCCTTTTTGTGTTTCACCCCCCACCTGCCTAAAGTAACCTTGGAGAGAAACGTCATTAGTTTGTTCAGAAGCAAAATCACAATTAGTTATAGGTCTGGTTTCAGGATTTTTCATAAATTAACCCCTTATGTCCATCAGTCTTTTGTTGCCACTGCTGTTTCAGGCATCTTCTTTCCTGACGGGATTTCTGAATCTTGAAGCAAGGCTGAAACAAGTCTTAATCAAAGCTACCAAACGGAAAACTGCCCTCAACATCCAAGTTTTTCTTTGCCTGTTTTTTACCTGTTCTTTTGTTATCACAGCTGCTGAAACTGCAGGTTTGTCTCCCTCTGTGATTAACTTAGCAAAGCCTGGAAAGTCATTTCCAATTATCGTTGGTACCGGTAACTTCGGTACCACTCCTACTTCCATTTGGTCTGGCACACTATTAATGCTGAGAGTCAGTAGGGTGGTGGGATAGTAACAAGTGTCCCCATGAATGCAGATTACCCCAGTACCTGATCCTCTACACAACTTCTTTCCCAAAATCTCAGCATGCCCAAGAGTCTTTCTGCTTCCAGAACCTATAAGTCCTTTCACAGCCATATTCCCACCTTGACCTCTGTTAAATAGTTGTCCGATTTGCTAAGGCCAAAGCTGCTTCGGTTTTGCCTTTCTTATTTTTACGACAGTTTCTTGCAATATGGCCTGGCTGATTGCAGTTATAGCAAATATAGTCTGTAGGTGCAGATTTGTTACACCAACCAGAGTTCTTATCTGACCTGGAGTTAGACTGGGAAAAAGAGGGTCTTACCAGTCCTGGTCTATCACCTCCCTGCTGTGGTGTTTGTCTGGCCATCTGATAGTCTTCAGCCAAAGAAACAGCCTTTTCCCCATTTTCTGGTCTGTGCTCTTTTACCCAAAGCTGCACATCTGTAGGCAAGCTATTGATGAACTGCTCCATTGTGAAAATATCAATAAGCTGGGGGAGTGATTTACCCTCTGGTTGTAGCCATTTAATAAGAAGTTCTTTGAGTCATGCGTAAGCTTCTTGGGGATTGTCGAATGACTGGTACTTCAGGGACTGAGAGTTCTGCCTGAATGTCTCTCCTGAGATGTCATATCTTTTCAAAATCTCTCTTTTCACCAGGTTGTAATCTGCTGACAGAGCAGTGTCCACGTTACTGTAAGCAAGTTTTTTTTAATTTAGTTGTTTAAACAGGAGTGGCACACTAAACTGAAAGCTTTTTTACAGGAGCGACCTGGGAGCACAGGGAAGTTAAGTGACTTGCTCAGGGTCACACAGTATGCAAGTGGAAGCTGTGGGATTTAAACCCAGATCTGGTCTGCTGGATGTCATCAGATTTGCAGCTCAGAGCCTTAAACCACTGCGCTATACTGCCTGTGAGATAAGGTGCCAGCCTGATAGCCCATTGCTTCTTTGGCCATTGGCATGCACTGGCAACCCTTCCAGCGTAGTCAAATTGTGCCTGATATCATTCGAGGGATACAGGTTTGTCAGTTTAATGTCTTTAAATAACCCGGGTTTTGCTGATTTGTGGGGACTGTACCACTTCCTCCATTTTTAATAGCGTGCAAGGCACACAGCCATAGTTGCATATCTTCTTTCCTCTGTGCCTCTTAACGTAGGAGATCTTTGTCTCTCTGCTTCATTGTCTCTATTTGCTGTATTGTCCATCATTTGAAAAACTCAGACAGACTTCCTAGTTCTGCTGCTAAGGCTTCTCCAGTCTCTGGTGGCTTAGCTGCCATACTCCTGGTGGTCACTCCTGTTCTGTCTTTGAATGGATCCATACCTTTCTGCTATGCTTCTCTGGTTCCAGGTCTGGAACCCACAAACAAACTCTTGGTCTTAGAGTATACATGGTGTAAATCCAATAACTTCTGACACCAAATGTGCAGAGGCTTCTGGATGTGAAGAGGCTTCTGACACAGAATGACACCAGATGTAACTTGTCCAGGGCCCCTGACACTAAATATATTGGAGACTTAGGTGAGGAGCATGAGCAGTCCAGGAGAAATTGTAGAAAACCTCAAGTGGTGATTTACTGTACTAAATCACAAGGGAAAAAAAATTAACAAATTGGAAAACATTTCAGCATCTCTCATCTAGTCTCTCTCTCTCTCTATCCAAATCAATATCTCCAGCAGGACATAAGGCAGCTTGTCCTGGCTGTGCTGAAAATCCATCTTCCCACACATCTCGGTAAGACAGGCTTCTCTAGTTGCTAGTTGCTAGGCATAAGATTCTGACCTGTCTAGCAGCTGTTTGTTTCTAGGCCTAACACTGTGATGCATCTTATAGCTAACTAGAGCAATGTGACAGATTACATCAGTCTGAGAAACAAAAAAAAATAGAATTTGATGGCAGATAAGGACCACTTGGCCCACCTAGTCTGCTCATTTCCCTACCTAACGGATAAGCTGAAGATCCTAGTTAACCAACAGCCTACTTCCTCCTACCCCCCGCTAGTATTGCCTTATGTCTGTCCCATGCATTCTTGTATTCCCCCACTGTTTTTGACTCTACAACCTCCTCAGGAAAGCTGTTCCATGCATCTACAACCCTGTCTGTGAAGAAATACTTCCTCACATTACCTCTGAGCCGTCCCCCCTCTATCTTCAAATTGTGCCCCCTTGTTCTTGCACATCTCTTTTTCTGAAAGATGCTACCCTCTTGGACTTTGTTGATTCCTTGAGGCACTTGAAAGTTTCTATCATGCCCCTTCCCCCTTTCCTTGAGGCTATACATCTTAAGCTCCTTTAGTCTGTCTTCATATGTCTTCTGGTGCAGACCCTACACCATTTTGGTGGCCCTCCTCTGGACAGCCTCCACCCTATATATGTCTTTGTGGAGATGGGGTCTCCAGAACTGTACACAATACTCCAGATGTGGTCTTACCAACTGTCTGTACAGAGGGCCAACAACTTCTTGTTTTCTACTGGTGATGCCTCTCCCTATGCATCCTAGTATCCTCCCAGCCCTTCTTACTGCCTTCTCATATTGTTGGTCCACCTTTAGATCATCTGATATGACTACCCCCAGGTCCCTTTCCATTTTTGTTGTTGACAGTTTCTCAACCCCATTGTGTACTCCCCCCCTGGGTTTTTGTTTCCCAGGTGCATTACTTTGCACTTCTTTGCGTTGAATTTAAGTTGCCATACATTTGACCATTCCTCCAACCTTGCCAAGTCCCTTTTCATCTTTTCCACCCCACCTTGCGTATCAACCCTGTTGCAGATCTTTGCGTCATCTGCAAAGAGACCTACTTTCCCTTACAGTCCCTCTGCAATGTCACTTATAAAGACATTAAAAAGGACCAGCCCCAGTACTGAATCCTGCGGTACCCCACTAGTAACCCCTTTCTTCACTGTAGACTCCATTTACTATTACCTGCTGTGTCCTGTTGTCCAGCCAGTGTTTTACCAGGTTACCACCCTGGGACCCACTCCCAGGCTGGCTAATTTGTTTAATAATCTTTTGTGCGGGACTGTGTCAAATGCCTTGCTAAAGTCTAGGTAGGCCATGTCCACAGCCCCTCCCTGGTCTACTACTTTGGTCACCCAGTCAAAGAAATCTATTAGATTCATCTGCCATGACCTTCCTGCTGTGAATCCATGCTGCCTTGGGTCCTGTGCCCCTCTGGCCACTAGGTATTCAACAATTCTTTCCTTCAGAAGTGATTCCATCATTTTCCCTACCACTGAGGTCAAACTGACACATCTGTAGTTTCCTGCCTCTGTCTTGCTCCCACTTTTATGAAGGGAAATCACATCCATCCTCCTCCAGTTCTCAGGTACCACACCATCCTTCCATGATTTATTAAAAAGGGTAGTCAGTAGTGTTACTAGTTCTTCCCTTAGTTCTTTTAAAATTCTGGAGTGAATCCCATCAGGCCCCATTGCTTTATCCACCTTCAGTTTTAAGAGTTCTTTCAGAACCCTTTCTTCTGTGAAAGGACTAATATCAACCCCCCTACCCATAGTGCTTCTATTGACTGGAGTAGATATCTCCCCCTGCTTTTCCATTGTGAATACTGAGCAGAAGTATTCGTTCAGTATCCCTGCTTTTTCACTGTCGCTCTCTGCCCAACCACCTTCCTCTTTATTCAGCCTCAGTATCACTGCCTTAGTCTTTCTTTGCTCTCTAATGTACCTATAAAAGGTTTTATCCCCCTTCTTAACCGAGTTGGCTGTCTTTTCCTCAGTTTCGGCCTTTGCTATTCTGACTGCATTCCCTGCTTCCTTCTGCTTTAACTGGTACAGTTCTCTGTCCTGCTCCTTCTGTATTTCCCTATACTTCCTGAATGCTATCATTTTCTTCCTTACCTTCCCCACCACTTCTTTTGAGAACCATAATGTTTTTTTCTTTCATTTTGATTTGTTTATTTGCTTCACACAAAGGCTTGTTGCCTCTGTGATGGTGGTTTTGATGTTTCCCCATTGTTGCTCCACCCCACCTTCTTGCCTGTTTGCTAGTGTTTTTCCGAGGCACTCTCCAATTCTGACAAACTCAGCCCTCATGAAGTCCAGTACCTTCACTTTTGTGTGGCTTGACTCTACATCTAAGTTTATCGTGAACCACACTGTTTGGTGGTCGCTTGTTCCCAGATGGCTACCCACTTCTAGATTGGAGATCCTCTCTCTGACCCCATTTGACCATACCAGGTCTAAGATTGCTCCCTCCCGAGTGGATTCCAAAACTAGATGTCTGAGGCATGCCCCCTGTAGGGCATGGAGAATGGCCCTGCTCTTGGATGTGGCTGCAGCAAAGGTGCTTCAGTTAACATCTAGCATATTCAGGTCACTCATCAGCAATATCTCCCCTTTCCCTGCCATCCCAAAGATGCATTCTATCATTTTCTTGTCCATTTCCTCCCCCTGAGATGGGGGTCTGTATACAACCCCTGTGCGTATTGTGGTGCCATTTCCAGTCTCCAGGGTGACCCACAGTGCCTTCTCTCCTCCCTGTTTACCCTTTAGTTCTGTTGCTTTGATCCCCTCCCTTATATAAAGAGCTACTCCTACTCCTCTTCTTCCCTCCATGTCCCTCCTGTAGATTGTGTAGCCTGGTATGTTGACATCCCAGTCATGGTTCTCTGTGTACTATGTTTCTGTGACTGCCATGATATCCAGGCATCCCTCTTCCATCAAGGCCATCATTTCAAGGAGCTTTTTACCTAGACTATGGGCATTGGTACTCATTACCTTCCTTTTTTTTATGGCTTTATTTCTTTTGCCCCATCCCTGTCCTTACTGCATTTGTCTTTTCTCCATTTACTCCTGCCCTTCTCTATCAACTGCACTATATTGGTGTTTACCTCACTAACTACCCTGATTTTTGGGGGACTAGGTTTCCTTCTCCTTTTCAGTGCCTCCCTTGTTAGTTTAAATGCTTGCCAATGAAGCATTTAAACCTATCACCTAGGATCCTGGTTCCCTCCTGATAGATGCAGACCATCACACCTGTATAGGCCTGCATCCTCCAGGTGGGCTCAGTCCCCAATGAAGCCAAATCCCTGAGCTCTGCACCAGTTTTTCAACCAGTCATTGAATCCCATAGAGCAGAGTACCTAGCCTCATCCATACCATAGACAGAGGTAGAACTGCTGAGAAAGTTACCATCTGTGCTACTCATCTAAGGCCCTCCCCAACTCCACAAACTCCTGTTGCACTGCTCTGATCCCATTCTCAGCCAGGTCATTCACCCTAGGTGGATAATGACATCCAGCTCACTCCCCTTGCAGCTGCTCTCATGATCCTGAGGATTCATTTCCTGTCCCTCCAAGCCATGGCGCGGGCAGGCACCTTACCTCCTTTCCTCCCTCCCCAGTTTTACCGCCTAACAATTGAGTCCCCACCAGGAGTTGTTTCTTCCTGTGGGGTCCTGTGCCACCCTCCTGTGGGTCTCCATTGTGGAGGTTCCCTATCCTATGCCATCCAGAAACAATCAACTACATCTCTGACCCTCCACCCCGGGAATGCCTTCCTTCTTTTCAGACACCTATTTCACAGAGGTTAAGTAACAGGTCTAGTCACAACTGACTGCAAATATCTCCCAGCTACAGTTCCTCCCTGGCAAATTAAAGTTAAGACTAAGAAAAGTCAACTCCAAAAACAGAATCAATACTACTTGCTTATACAGGTCAAAAAGTAATACTTCAATTCAGTGTAGTCTAGAAAATAACCTCCTTGATTTAAGGAAGCTGTGGCTGCTTTCTCTCTCTCTCTCTGAGGTCACACTCCATCACAGCTGTCTCTATTTTATGTATCAGAGAACCCAGCTGCATACAATACAAACCTAAGCAAGATAGAAATTAGAAATTAGGAATTAGAAATTAGAAAGTACAGCAGGTAGAGGTACTTGATCATGAGTCTAATAAAGAGTTAGAAAAGATATAGTAGTAGAATCCTTGCTTCCGGTTCCGTCCTACATAACACAAATGGGACAGAGCCTAGCTTAGCCCTGTCACACCAAAGAATAATCAAATAAATAAATAAAAGTACTGCACCTTTCAGTCATAACCTTGAAATTGTACTGTATTTATACACCAGATTTTCAGGATAGCCTTTTTATTATCCCACCTCATGAACCCCATGGGTGAAAGTTTTCAAATCCCCACCAAAATGTTTCCATGCCACCAAAACTTCATTCAGCACCACAGGTCCGAAAGCACATTTTGGCCAGGATTTGAAAAATGACAGTTGTCATGTTCATGAGGTGGTGTGAAAAAATGGCTATGTTGAAAATTTTGAGTCAAAATATTTAAAATTACCAAAGTCATGAGCAAGTGTAGAAAATGTTCAATGTATGCTCATAACTTTGTCATTTTTACGGCTGCAGTAGGTGGAACCTGCAGATGTTTTGCATGTACAAAAGGAGTGATGTCATGTTTTCTGTCCGTGGAACTGACTGAAGGTGTAAATAATCTCCTCTGCCTTACCCTCCTCCAAGAAATGTTTTCCACCCTCAAATAAATATGCTTTCATGTTAGTCAATGGTTGCAGGGTACTATTTTCTTTCTTAAATGGGTGGTACAAGAACTGGAACCTGAGTAGTGGGAGGCAGCATTGTTTTTTTTGGAGGGTAAGATCCACCCTACCTCCACCTGAGAAGCTCCTAAAGATCCACCCCCACCTTTTTTTATTCATGTGGGAGGGGCATGAGGTGGCTCTATCATGTTGAAACAAGACTCACTAGTTTGGGATCTGGACCAAGGAACAGAACAAGCCTGTGGAGTCCCTGCATTTTGTTAAGGACTAGGAGAACAGAAGTTACTTAATGCCTTCAAACTGACTTAAAAACCATTGGAACAAATGATTATCAGAGTCACCTGGTGTCTCAAAAGGAATGACTAAGAAGTGTCTGAAACTACAGCTTCCAAAGAAAATAGACAGCTTTCTGTTGAAAGAGCCACAGGTATTTCATAAACGTTTATATACTGAAAACAAATTTCAGCTTTCGGGATTAACAATATTTGTTTAACATATTTTATATATATATATATATATATATATATATATACAGTATATATATATATATATACTGTATATATATAGTTTGTCTTTTTAGTAGTTTCAAAACTTTGAAAGCATTGGTGTTAGTAATGCATTTAGAAATACATTTTTTAATTGTCTTTACAGTTAATCATGCAGGTTCATGTGAGGGCACATTTTTGTGGGAAGGGGTTCAAATTATTTTAATCATGGGCACAGTACTTGGTAAACACAGCCTTTGATGAAGTGTATTTTTCTTTTAAGTTTGAGAAGTGGAGTTACCTTGCACATGTTAAAAATACCAGCTGCAATTAACGACTACTTGTAGAAACAAAAGGCTGTTTTTTTTTCTACTTACTTTTTTCCTGGCTCAGTTTATATCAGTGAAAAGAAAGACTGGAACAGCTATCAGAGCTGCCATCCCCATGGACAGGCTATTTATCACTCATTTAAAATAACACAAATGTAATTTCACATTTTACAATGAGGGAAGCAAGAAGATGAACCAGCATGGTTAACAAATACACTCACTACTGACATCTGTGAATGAATGGAGAGGGATAGTTTGTTCTAACATTCCTGGTGAGTTTATACTCTTGGAACCTGTTATTCAAGTTTTTAATTGCATCTTGTCCCAGGCAATCTTCCCAGAGTGCAGTTTGCTCTATTGTTTAATATAGCCAGTGGAGGCCAGTGTCTTGTTACATTTTTTGTTTCAAATTAACCACAGACATCATGGCAGCTAAAGGAGATATGCTTTGAGTCTTAGGGTATGTACAGCATAATTAACAGAAAAACAATGAAGTGGAGCACCAGGCAATTTACAATGGTGCTCATTTTGACAAAAAGTAACAGAGGAAGTGGTAAGAGCACCCACAAAAATCAGAGAGCACAGGACTTTGATGAAAAAAATGAAGTCATTTTATTTAAATACAAAACTGCATATTTCATGTGCACCAAGTCCCAAAAATAAGCGGTACACGCTGTACCAACACTAATGTTTCTCCTGACCACTGTCAGGCATCATCAGAGTGAATCTAAAACATCACAACAGCTTGGCTTGAGGAAGGGTGAACATGGTCAGGACCCCTTAGCAATTGAGATGCATATGCAGCAAATAAATCCAGATGCACTAACTGCCTGCTGAATAAGGAAGGGTTGCAGGAACCCAGGGAATGATTACGGGGGGGGCTGATGGTCATCAAAATGGAAAGGGATTTTGAGGTAATCATATTGGATGACCTAGAGGTGGCTAAACAATGTACCAAGTCTGTGAGGAGAGCCAGAGGAATGCTGTGGTGCATAGGGAGAGGTATTACCAGCAGAAGGAAGGAGGTGATGATGTTACTGTGTAGATCACTGATGAGGTCTCATTTGAAATATGGTGTCCAGTTCTGGAAACCACATTTCTGTCATGCAACTTTAAATCACAAATGGGTTAAATGGTTCTATTTTAGATTTCTGTCCCTTTCCTGTACTTCTCCCACTGGTTAGCCTTATGGAAAGCAACCAGAACATATCTTGGCTAGCATGATGAATGCACCTACACAAGCTGCTTCTCAGTCTACAGCACTGTCTTTTTAAAATGCTAACTTCTTGTTGAAAATATGGCATCATTTTTCCATCCATGTTATTGTTAGACATACTGTAGCTAGCTTGGCTTGAGGAAGGGTGAACATGGTCAGGACCCCTTAGCAATTGAGATGCATATGCAGCAAATAAGTCCAGATGTGCTAACTTACCCTGTAACTGTTAAGTGTCACTGTCTGCATTTTCTTCTTGAAATGGTTACTTTTGCATTTATGTTTATTTTAAAATATTTAATATTCTGACTATGTGGTTATGTCATGGACCATAACTGACCTCCAGCCTTAACCCTCCCCCCATGCTCCAACTTGCATAGAAAATAATGCTTGTAGACAAATCTAATCATTTTGCCGATGTGTTCTGGCGTGTTCGTGTGTGTGTGTGTGTGTGTGTTACTGTTACTGTTAATGTTACTGTTACTGAAGCAAGAAATGTACAGCTGTCATTTTACATCCTTTTAAAATGTGTTTTTGCACTCTGAGCCAAATAGCACAGTCCCTGTGCAAATTCTCCTTTTGGCTAATGAGCTGATAGTGTCACTGTTCATGTGGTGGGGTCACAAAAAGCCCATGCTGAAAACTTGGAGTGAAAATACCAAGAAATGCCCAGGGCATTAGGGTTTCTGACCATAACACCCTGCACTGTAGGGACTGACAGGCATCAGAGGTGTGACTTGGGATTGTCAACGGTAATGCTCATGCCATTCCACCCCCATCCCCACCCTGCAGCCAGTGACAGGTATCGAGGTGTGCCTTTGACTCTTCAGCCCCAAAGTTCACTCTATTCTCTTATACCGTACTCATTTCAGCGTATTTCCTTATGGAATGGGGTGAGTGTAAAGTTTGAAAACCCCAAGGCACACCTCGACTCTTGTCTGTGTCTGCAGAGTAGGGTGAAGTGAAATGGTGTGAGTGTTATGGGCAATAACCCAAAGGCACACCCCAATGCCTGTCTGTGTCTGCGGGGTGGGGTAGGGTTGGCATCACTTCAGTACTTCACTGTCATTCCTATTCTGCCTGTCCATCTGTGTCTGTCTCTCTATCTGTATGTCTATGTAATTATCTATCTTTCCAACAATTGCATGTATCGCTATTTTTAGCTGTTTCTAAAACAAACCTGCATATCACATTTGCCTGCACTCTGAGCACATACTTATAAAACTGTGCATATTTGTACTCCACTTCTGCGTAGACCTCAAACTTTCCTAATATTCTCATTATCACAAGCATAACTATCTTGCCCTTATCAAAAGTGACCCCCTCTGAAAGTTAATATCACATTTTCTCTAACAGTCCATCATCATTACACCTGACTTCCTGACATCAACACATTGCTTAAATATAACTTACATCACCTCATGGACAAAAACTATGTTTCTCTTAAAAATAAATAAATAAATAAATAAATAATAAAATGTATAAATAATCCCAAGGCTGAACATATGCCAGCCATTACTTTTCATGTACTGTCACCTTCTGTACCATCATAGGGTTTGCATATGTTTCCTTGATGCTTTGCATTATTGGGATATGTGCAATTATGTTTTCTTTAAAATTTGGCTGTCTGGCCGATATCATCCGGATAACACATACATCAGTGACATTTGCTCTGGGGTTCTTTTGTAAGCTTCCTATACCTTCCATTAAAATGTAGACCTCCATATATTTTTCTAATAATGTGTATCTTCCTTAGAACAGAAACTAAAATAAATCTTAATACTAGAATCATCCTGCCCACCACAAGTGGTCCATCAACAAGCAGATACTGGAGGCAGTATTCAGGAGGTGGGGAAAAGAGATAGATCTCTTTGCATCCCTTTAATCATCATCTGCCTCTTTCTGCTGTAGACCACAGCAAAGGGTACAATCCCACTGGATGCTTTGACAATGGACTGGTCAGGGAAGAAGCCTATATGCTTTTCCTTTTCCTCTCATTTTCAAGTTCTGATCAAGCGGGTCACAACCTGCATCAATGATCTTGATAGCACCAGACTGGGCCAGACAGCCATGGTACCCTCTATGATTCACCATGTCTGTAGCTAAAACTAAATACATCTACCCAGGAGGAACAACCTTCTGATCCCCATCAGGGCGGGATCCTGTACCCGAACTTCAGATCTCTTCAACTCAAAGCATGGCTCTTGAGGACTTAGAAGTTACACTCTAAGTGTCCTGGATATCAAGAAGCTACAGGAAGCCTTCTACTAAGAAGACCTATGCTCAAAATGGAAGAGGTTCTCTGTTTGGGTGTGCTTCCAAAGTACCTCCCCTCTCACGTGGTGATACCAGCTGTCACAACCATCTTAGCTACTCACTCACGGGTCTGCAACATACATCCTGAAGTGCATTTAGCCTCAATATCTGCTTACATTTCTGCTGAGAGGAGCACTCCATGGCATCCAGTCCCATTTTCAAACGTTTTTTAAAGGTCTGTGCCATTTCCACCCACCTATTAGGGAACCAAGACCAGCATGGGACCTGAACATATGCATTACCCAGCTCATGAGGCCCCATTTGAGCCTCATGGCTAGCACACCAAAAGTATTACTGAAAAACTCTTTTCTGGTTGCTATCACCTCAGCTAGAAGAATTAGTGAGCTTCAGGTCTTGTGTCTAGAATGATTATCTTTCTTTCAGAGACAAGTAGTATTATGAACAAATAGAAAATTCCTCCCCATGGTGGTCTCAGCATTTCATTTGAACCAGTCGCTATAGTGCCAGTCTTCTTACTGAACATACTAGTTCAAGTGGCGCAGACTCAAAAGTCTGGATGTCAAGAGGCATTAAGTTACTACATGATCACACCAGAGATCATGATGGGCAAGACAAACAACTGTTCTGACTTATGAGGATGTGGGTAAAGGTGACACAGCATCAAAGAGGTCCACCTCACGGGATAATCCAGTGCATTCAGTTTTACTATTCGAAAGTTGGCAAGAGCCCCAGCAGGACATGACAGCTCATTCACAGAAGGGCACAGCTGTAACCACGGCAGCAGTCAGAGATGCTTTACCTGGAGGACAGTACACACCTTACTAACCACTATAGTCTAGACACTTAATCCAGAAGTGATGCCAGGTTTGGCACAGCAATCTCAAAGCCTCTTCCAAAAGTAGGTTCTGTGCCCACTTCCAAAGGTACTGCTTTGAAGTTCGGCAGAGGTACAATATAGAAGATACCTGGGATGAAAACAAAAAGTACTTACACATAATCTTGTTTCAGGGTATTCTTCTATACAAACTCTCCACCCTGCCTCCTTCCAGAACCAAACCTCTGCACTCCTAACTGAGCTTTTAAATATAAGGTCCCAAACACTGACATATGTTGTTTAAGCCTAATGGGTGGACTTTTCCTTCCCTTCTTTTCAGATGATTCTGGCATTCGGGGTTGTTGGTTTATGTTAATATTTGTAGTTTCTACTAGACAGTATAGTTTTGTTGTAGATAGATAGCTAGATATGTATAATTATAGTTAAAATCGCCTTGCAGGCTCCTTTAGATATCTGATAATGCTGGTGGAACGCTGCAGCTGATAAGGGCAGAAGTTTGAATATGGCATGAGCCAATGATAGGTTTTATCATTTGCATAACATTCTGTCTCTGGGCAGTTCTACTTAGGAGGCTGACTGCAGAGAGTTAGGGAATACAGAACAATACCGTGGAAGAAACAAGATTACTATGGTAAGTAATTTTTTCTTGTTGTCATCACCCCTACATTCATAGAATTCTTATCATTTTTTGGATGTGGATTGGGGAAGAAGGGAGGATGGGGATGATGTAAAGCAGTGTAGGGGCACCACAAGTATTTCTGCTTGGGGTGCCATTAGGTCTTAAACTGGCTCTGTTTGGGCCTTTGCTATTCTGACTACCCTCCCTGCGTCCTTCTGCCTTAACTGGTACAGTTCTCTGTCCTGCTCCTTCTGTGTTTCCTTATACTTCCTAAATGCTATGTTTTTCTCCCCTAACCTTCACCGCCACCTCTTTTGCGAACCATAGTGACTTTTTCTTTCATTTTGATTTGTTTATTTGCTTCACACAAAGGCTTGTTGCCTCTGTGATGGCAGCTTTGATATTTCCCCATTGTTGCTGCACCCCTCCTTCTAGCCTGTTTGCTTTTCTAAGGCACTCTCCCATCTTGCCAAAGTCAGCCCTCCTGAAGTCCAGAACCCTCACTTTTGTATGGCTTGACTCTGTAGCTGAGTTTATCGTGAACCACACTGTTTGGTGGTCACTTGTTTCCAAATGGCTACCCACTTCTACATCTGAGATCCTCTCCCTGTCCCCATTTGAGAGTATGAGGTCTAAGATTGCTCCCTCATGAGTAGGTTCCAAAACTAGCTGTCTAAGTCATGCCAACTGAAGGGCATAGAGAATGATCTCTGCTCTTGGATGTGGCTACAGCAAAGGTGCTCCAGCTAACATCTGCATATTCAGGTCTCCCATCAACAGTATCTCCCTTTCTCTGCCATCCTAAGAATGCCTTCTATTACATCCTTCTCCATTCTCTCCCCCTGACATGGGGGTCTGTACACAACCCCTGTGCGGATTGTGGTGCCATTTCCAATCTCTAAGGTGACCCACAGTGCCTCCTGTCCTCCCTGTTTACTCTTTTGTTCAGTTGCTTTTATCCCTTCCCTTACATAGAGAGCTTCTCCGCCCCCTCTTCTCCCATCCCTGTCTCTCCTGTAGGTTGTGTACACTGGCATGTTAACATTCCAGTCATGGTTCTCTGTGTACCATGTTTCTGTGACTGCTACGATATCTAGGCATCCCTCTTCCATCAAGGCCACCAGTTCAGGAAGCTTGTTGCCCAGACTACGGGCGTTGGTACTCATTACCCTCCATTTCTTGATAGCCTTACCCCTTTTTGCCCCATCCCTGTCCTTATTGCTTTTGTCACTTTCTCCATTTACCCTTGCACTTCTCCCTATTGACATCTCTATGTTGGTGTCTACCTCACTTAGTACCTGGATTCTTTTTGGGGGGGCTATTATTTCCATGCTCTTCTCCAGTGCCTCCCCCATTGGCTAGTTTAAATGCTTGCCAATGAAGCATTTAAACTTATCACCTAGGATCCTGGTTCCACTTCTGGACAGATGCAGACCATCATGCCAGCATAGGCCTACATCCCTCCAGGTGGACCCCCAGTCCCCAATGAAGCCAAATTCCTGAGCTCTGCACCATTTTGTCAACCACTGATTGAATCCATGGTGTGGAGCACCCTAGCCTCACCCATGCCATAGTCAGGCAGCACCTCCGAGAAGGTTACCGTGCATGCTATTTGTCTAAGGCCCCACCCCATCTCCACAAATGCTTCTTGCACTGCTCTAATCCCTTTCTTAGCCAGGTCATTTGTCCCTAGGTGGACAATGACATCCAGCTCCCTCCCCTGTGCAGCTGCTCCTGTGATCCAGAGGATTCTGCTCCCTGTCCCTCCAAGACATGGTGCCAGGCAGGCACCTTACCTCCCTCTCCCCTTCCTCCCCCAGTTCTACCTTCCTAACAATGGAGTCCCCCATGAGTTGTTTCCTTCCCCTGTGGGGTCCCATGCCACCCTCCTGTGGGTCTCCTTTGTAGAGGTTCCCAGCATCCTCCTTGGTCTCCACTGCGGGTGCCTCCATAGAGGAACCACACTTTTCCAGAATGGCATAGAAATTGTGGAGAGGTACAACTGGAGGGATGCGCCTCTGTTCCACCACCCTCACCCTCCCTGAGCCCACTGTGGTCCAACCATTTTTCTCATTCTTGGCAACTTCTGAGGCAATGGCAGTGACCCTGGTGGTCCCTGGGTGGGAGAGGAGGTCCCACAAATCCTGGCCAACTCAGCCTGGAGATGAGCAACCTCCTCCCTCAGCCCAGAGAGGTGCCTGCAGATGGGACAACACTGCATCCTCCAGAACATCTCCCAAAAGACTGCTGCTCCACAGCCACTGCACTGCACCACTCCCATCATGACTTATTTCTGGCCCCCTAACTGTTGTTTGGAATACTTACTCTTTCCTCTGTTTGTTAATTTATTTTTCTTTTCTCTCTCCCTACTTACTTACTGCCTCTGTGCTCTTTTAGCTCCTGATCTTCCTGTTCTGAGACAAGAAGTTCCTATTTTTCTCAGTAGTCTCTTTACTTGCTCAGAGTCAGACCTCCAGCAGCTAGGGGGTGATGGAGAGCTACTCTTGCCCTTCTAGGATGGTGAGTCTTTGGTGGCTCTGTGATCACTCTCTTCCTGCTCCCAAACAGGAAGTTCCTGTTGTCAGTCAAATCCTGTGCCTATAAAAGTAGAATTGCCTTTGGGTAGGGGGGAGGAGGGGAGGGAAGGAGGGCAATATAGTCCCAGAAGAGAAGTTTAGTTATACCAGCAGCTCCTTCCTCCTGATGCTCTGCCTGTTCTCTGGCAGAAGCTATCTAGGGCACTGTTTAAATCTGGTTTTCACCTGGCTCCTTCTAGCTAAGCCACTCCCCCTACTTTGCAAATCTTTCTACACTTAGTTAATTTCACAGATAACAATTCCCTTCAACCACCTGCGACAAGCACCTAGATAACTACACAGATAACAGATACACAGATAACAATTCACTTCAACTAACTCAGACAAACACACTAACTTTTTTTTACCCTAAATTGAAGGTCCCAGTACAAGAGTTCTAGTTCTTAGTCCCAGTAGAGAAGTTTAGTTATACCAGCAGCTCCTTCTACCTGGTGCTCTGCCTATTCTGCCTGTTAACATCTTTTAATGCTCACAATTATTTTTAAAAGTGTTTATTGTTGCTTAGATAGTGACATTTGTCTAGATCAGGATGTGTGGTAACCAATTCCAGATAGGGAGCTATATGTCCAGTTTAGACTTGGTTAAAATGTTTAAATGTGCTGTAAATGCTAAGATGCCACTTATCGGGTGCCAGCCTTGGTACATACTTAGTGCGGATGCCAAGCTTCACAGGCAGGGGAGTGTGTAACCCCCCCAAATGGAAGTTTATCTAATTGCCCATTTCTCCCATTGCTCCTCTCACTGGAGCACCTCCTAGTACCTACTGGTGTCACCAAATGTTTTCCAATTCTCCCCACTCTGCCCCAGGTCCTTATGTGTGCCTCAGCTTCCCTCAAATTGCTCCCAGTGCTTCCTCAGTCCATTTAAGGCTCACAACCCAGGATCATGAGTAGCCAGCAGTTTAGGCAGGCTGGCAGTCTTACTTAAACAAGAAGAGGTGCACTTGGATTTTGGACCACAACTGCGATCTACCAGTGGATCCTCTGGTAGTCCAGTGACTTGGGTTGGACCACAGGGGGCCTCTAGTTTAAATAAATAGAGAGCACTGTGCATGCTGTAAGCTTGGGCCCAGTGTCATGAATATTAATAAACTGGCCCATTAATATTCATGAACCAGTTTTGTAAGTTGGGAGCTCCATGTTTTGGGGTTGCTGCCACTGTAAAGACGTAATAAATGAGTGTACAGGCAGCACCCCATGGACATTAAAGGGCTACTGGACAAGGGAAAATGATTCAACTAACTAAATACACTTGCTGCATCACAACTTAATGTTTGGAACTCAGATAAATGCCTGCCTGCTGCAAAGGTGGCTGTAAACATCGGTAGCAGCGACAGGTTGTGGACTAAGGGAAAATGTTTAAACTGGGCAGTGATCTCCTGGGCCAAAAGTAGCCATTGAGCTGTGGGGAAAGCAAATACATAAAGTAAATCTCCTGGTTGCACCAGAATTCTAAATTGGGGACTGTGTTAAAACTGCAAGGGGACTGTGAGTTTAGCAGCCATGATAGAGCAGCAACAGCCATCGGAAAGTCAGGATTTTGGCCAGAACTTGTGGGACTCTCGCCAAAGGCTTCTGGGACATTATAAAAGGCTTATGGGGAAACTGCAGGGACCTAGTTAAGGCATCAAAACAAGGGAGCCTATTGAGCATGGAGTGAAGTTAATGAATATTCATTTTATTCATTTTAGGGACTGACAAGCAGGATCAGCCAATTAGTGTGGGAGCAACAAGTAGCTTCAGCCAGTAGGGAGCCTCAGAGAGACTCCATAAAAGACTGTGTTTTCCAGGCTGAGCAGAAGTTCAAGTGGGAGCCCCCCCCCCCACATTGGTGGGAGCTCAGGCCCTTTGCTCCAATATGTGTCTAGCAATCCAGTGAAAACTCTCCACCAGGGAGAGGGCCTTTCTTCTGTCAAGAGAAACAAGTGGCTGCAGGCAACTGAAATCGCTAGCCTGGGGGTTGCCAGAAATTGTCCTCCAAGGCTGGCAAGCACCTTTCCACATTTCAGGAAAACGTGAATTAATTGGAACCTTCAGCTGTGAGAGAGCTGCATGCATGTTCTGCCTCAGCAGTGAGAACGAGCCTGAAACCTCAGAGAAAAGAAAGCTATTTTGCAATTAATCTGAGTGTGTAAACCTCTACTTACAAGTGCAAGTTTGAGAAATCTTTAAGGAGCAGCAAAGCCCAGAATCTACTGATTGTGGCTGTCTGTCTGTCTACACCCTGCACTTAACCAAGGCACAGAAAGCGTGGACATCTGCTTAGTGACCAGACAAGGGTCCAGTTAAATATATAAATGTGACTGAGTAGGTACGTACCTACATGACTGGAAGGGAAGTACTCAGAACCGGAGCTCTTCCTGACATTGCCCCTGGGAGGTCCAGTATTTGTCCATTGGAGCCGCTAACACCAGCACTGCCAAGAGGGACTTTGTTGATGGTCATTGCATCTAGTGGGAGCTCTTAACACCAGCAAAGCCATAAGGGACTGAGACTTTGAAATATATGTTTGAGAGAAGTTGCAGTAACTGTTTTGAAGCACCAAGTTAACAGTACAGTGCTGTGAAAGAAAACTAGTCTGGTATGCACTGTGAGCAATTGGGTCACCTTAGCCTCAGGGGGAAAGCATCCATCCAAGTATCTGAAAGCTAAGAGGACCATGGCTGCCACGCTGACCCATGGTGGAAGTGACTGAGATAAATGTGCTGATTTATAAATGTGCTGAATGCAATGTATCCAGCTTAGATTAGGCTTGGGACACAGCCTGGTAGTGTGCCACCTAGAGTGCTGCCATATGCATTTCCCCTGAGGGTATACCCTAGACGTGGGGTTGAAATGTGCCAGCCCGGATCCCAGCCTGATCATCCAGAGAGTGATTTTGGCCCAAAGAGGGGCACTGCCTACAGAAGTTAAAATATAGTTTCCATCTCAAAAGCTGTGAGATCCCTGCAGTCAGTATAGGGGGCTGGTTGTTAGCTTGCCTGTATCTTGACTTCTGGAGTCAGAGTCCACCTGTTGAAAGCATCCATTTCTACTTTGTAAAGACTAATCGTGAATCACCTATACTGACTCCCAATCTGTGAGTATACAGGGTCCAGCCCTGTACCAAGAAAGGGACCTGTATATAATTAAATTGTTCCCAAGTTTTGTAGTCTACTGTCAGAGTGTGTTAAAAAGTAGCAAAAGTTAAATCTGTTTTCATTTTAAGGGCCCCAACTAGCTGGCCAACAACAGCTGCACCAAACATCAGGCCTGCAACTCCAGAGGACTTTAGATACAGGGTACCCAGGTTACAAATGTAGAATTACGGGGTTCTATATGGTTCTAGGAACTGGTACCAGTGTGGGTTTAATGATGTAACACCTTTCTAGTTGCAGATATCGTAGAAAGCATCAGGGACCTGAATGCGTCCGAGGTTGGTGGGAGCCACTGTGATTGATGCCTAAAGGTAAAATGCTAAATGATTCTGGTGATTTAATACCAATATAAACCTATCAAACCAAATGTGAATATTGCATATAGTTTAACCTCTATTCCAATTAACCCTTCCTAGCCCTTCCCCATGTAAATAAACTGTTGTTGATGTTTTTGCATAACCCTGCCTCATGAACATATTGTTATAGAGAGTTAAGTGTAGCCCCTTGGTGGCGCTATCCCAAGGGCTACTACCCCTGCCTGCATGGCTAGTAGGAGGTTAAGGGGCCTGAGTTCTGAAATGGATGCCTCCACCTGGAGGTCAGGGTTGGTAGTGGTCAAACTAATCTGGGCTCAGCCCTCCGGAACACTGTAACCCCCCTTTTTCCCTTCTAGTGGCCTGAGCAATATACGATAATCACTTTTTCCAGTACCTCTTGTATACTATACCAGTACCCACACTGTTTGCACTTACCACCAGGGCTGGTTCCTCTGGCTCGACCCTGGGGACCCCCTGTAAAACAAGGTTATGCAGAGTAAATAGCAACAGTACAGTACTCTTTGCACAAACTGGAACCACAGTCAGACTAAATGCAGCAAAAAAAGTCAGATCTGATTTATTCAGAGGACTTGAACAAGGAATGGGCGTAATCAGGTTGATTGGCTTAAAGGCTATATTAATCAGTTATGCATGCACTTTAAGTCCTCACACAGTCACACCTCTGGGTACCCAGGTAGGAGACGGTGGGCTAGCCAGGAATGTTGCAGCTGGTTTGGGCCCTGTGATGGAAGAAAGCAACATGCACAACTCAGCTATTTGTAATCCAGAGCCGGAGGGCTCAGTTCGTGGAAAGAAAAAGCAACCAGACAATCAGATGACAACACTTTAGATTTAGCTGCTGTTGCAGGGATCTACCCTGATGTTTACTCATGATACCCAATACTGGACACAGGCAGGACGAAATTGAGACTGCAGGTTGTTGAGCTGGAGTGCCCAGAGAAGCAGGGCCCACACGAATCACCGAGGCATCATTCCTGTTCAAGTGTTGAGCACAGGGCTGATCCCCAGGCAGGTCTCTCATCGATGGCTTTCTCTGTGCAGTGGGTAGTCAGAATGGGCCAGTGTGGCAAGGCCCAGGCCCAATGGAGATGATTTTGGATCCAGTCCATGGGGCTGGATGCAGCTTTCAGCAAGCAGAATACAGTTCAAACCACAGTGGGGAACCAAATCGCAACCCACTAGCAGCACACAGCACATTTACATGTAAGGAAATTATGATGCAGCTTCCAGCAAGCAGAACACAATTCAAACCACAGTGGGGAGCCAAATCACGACCTACTATAAGCACACAACACATTCACATGTGAGGAAATTCCACTGTACTAGGTAAAAGGCTCTCCGGTCGCAATTGCAGAGTCTCTGCACAAGCCGGGAGTTCAGAGGTGTCTGGAAGTCCAGACAGGCCGATCACATTCAGCAAATCTTCAGTCTTCTTCAGCTAAGAGCCTGGTCACAATTCAGTGGCTTACTTCACTTTTCAAGTTCGGATTCAATGCGAGAAAAGCACAAGTCCCCTCTCAGGGACAGCAGGCAGGCATGCAGGCCAAAGCGCAGGCCTTTCCACAGTTCTCCCACATGACTCTACCGGGCTGCTTCTTGAATCATTCAAGCTGTTATCTCTTCACTTCCCAACTCAGAACTGAAACTAGCTGCAAGCAGCTTGGGAATTTCCCAAGATCCAAAAGGTTCAGTTGGCTGATCTGTCTGTCAGTCACAGCAAGGGCTCCCTTCAGGTTATTTTAGGCCTAAAAGCCTAAAACTACAATTCCTACAAGTTTTGGCTAAACCAAGCCCCTGTAGGCAGGCTCCATTTTAGAGTCCCAAATGTACTGATTGGCCATTTCAGCAGTCCAGGACCAAGATCTGGTGTAATGATAACCACGACTGGGAGTTGGCCATACCTGGCTACAACATATTCAGAAGAGACAGGGCAGGCAGGAAGGAGGAGTGGCACTGTATGTGAAAAATGACATAAGGGCCACAGAGATCCAGGAGGAACAAAATGGGGGAGAGATACTGTGGGTTAAGCTGGAAAGGAAAATGGGGCCAGCCATCCGCACAGGTGTGGTCTATAGACCACCAGCCCAGGAGGAAGAAACAGATAGGGAGCTGATGCTAGCCATCCAGAGGATGGCAGACAAGGGTGAGGTAGTACTGGTTGGAGACTTCAATATTCCAGACGTGGACTGGAGCATCCCAGCAGCAGCATCGACTAGGAGCAGATTTATCCTGGACTCCCTTCAGGGTGCCTTCCTCAAGCAACTGGTCATGGAACCAACTCGGCAGAAAGCAATACTGGACCTTGTGCTCACAAACAGGGACAGTGTGATGGGGTAAGAGTGGGGAGCACCTGGGGAACAGTGACCACCAGTCACTGTGGTTTGAAATCACAGAAAGAGCAGAACCAAACCACACAAAAAACACATATCCTGGATTTTAGGGGGCAAACTTTGAGAAATGGGGAGATACTTGAAAGAGGCATTAAGGGCAATGGGGCAGGAATCAGGGGTTGAGAAACAGTGGGAAGTGTTTAAAATGGGGATTACAAGAGCAACAGAATTATGCATTAAGCAGGTTAGCAAGAGGAAAGGAAGAGAGACCATTATGGTTTTCCAAAGAGGTAGCAAAAAGTGAAAGCCAAAAGATTGCATTCAGGCAATACAAAAAGACACAGGCAGAAGGGATAGGAGAAGTACCAGGAGAAGCAAAGGGAGGTAGGGAGGTCAGTAAGGAAGCCAAGCTCAGACAGAAGAACACATTGCAAAATCAGTGGGTAGAGGGACAAAACCTTTACAGGTACATAAGTGAAAAAGAAAGGCAAAGGAGGGATAGTGAGACTGAAGGGGAGGATGGGAGCTGTGTGGAGGATGACAACAGTAAAGCTGACATATTGAACAGGTATTTCTGCTCAGACTTTACTGAGGAAGAGGAGGTAATGGGTCTGAATAGAGTACAAGGGGTGAGAATGGTGTAGAAATGGACACAAGTCCCTTTACATGAGAAAGGGTCCTGAAGGAACTGGAAGTAATAAGAGTTGATAAAGCAATGGGGCCAGATGGGGTGCCCCAGGGTCCTTAAAGAACTAAGAGAGGTGGTGGCTGAACCTCTTGCTATCCTGTTTAGCCGATCACTAGAAACAGGGGAGGTACCCAAAGACTGGAGGATAGCAGATGTAGTCCCCTTATACAAAAGTGGGAACAAAGAGGAAGCGGGGAACTACAGACCAGTCAGCCTCACCTCGGTAGTGGGGAAGATCATGGAAGCACTACTGAAGGAGAGATTGGTGGAACATCTGGTTGTCAATGGACTACAGGACCCAAGGCAGCATGGTTTCACCATGGGAAGGTCATGTCAGACCAACCTCATTGAATTTTTTGACTGGGTGACTAGGGAGGTGGATCAGGGGAGGGCAGTGGACATGGCCTATCTGGACTTCAGCAAGGCCTTTGACACTGTGCCACATAGAAGACTATTGCACAAACTGGGGAATATGGGTGTGGGCAGGACAGTAGTGCAGTGGGTAGGTAACTGGCTGGGCAGCAGGACACAGAGGGTGGTGGTAAATGGCTGTCACCCACAGAGGGAAGAGTGACCAGTGGGGTACCACAGGGATCAGTGCTGGGACGGTACTATTCAATATCTTCATCAGTGACATTGCGCTGGGACCTAGAAGGCAGAATTTCACTGTTGCTGATGACACAAAGCTCTGTAACAGAGTAGACACACCAGAGGGTGTAGACAGAATGAGAAGGGACCTGCAGAAACTTGAAGAATGGTCAGGGTTTGGCAGTTGAAATTCAATGCAAGGAAGTGCAAGATAATGCATATGGGGCACAAAACCCTGGCACAATATATCAGTTGGGGGTGAGGATATAGCATGCACCAAGCAGGAAAGGGATCTTGAGTTATCCTCTGATGACCTCAAGGCAGGAAACAGTGTGACAAGGCAGCAGGTAAAGCAAATAGGATGCTGGGATGCATAGGCAGGGGCATCACCAGCAGGAAAAGGAGGTCATAATTCCACTATACAGACACTAGTGAGGCCGCACCTGGGTACACTGTGCAGTTCTGGAGACCTCCTATGTAAGGACATAGACAGGGTAGAGAAGGTTCAGAGGAGGGCAACAAAGATGGTGCATGGATTGCATCACAAGTCCTATGAGGACAGGTTGAAGGCACTGAACATGTACTCCCTGGAGGAGAGGAGGAGAGGGATATGATAGAGACATACAAGTATCTTCGGGAGGAACAGGGTGCAGGAATGCACTATTTTAAGCGAAAAAGATGTTCCAGGACTAGAGGGCATGGGATGAAGTTAGAGGGAGGATGATTCAGAGGAAACGTGAGGAAGAATTTCTTCACAGAACGGGTGGTGGACAAGTGGAACACCCTGCCAGAGGAAGTGGTGGGGCTGAAACAATCACTGGATTTAAGAATGCATGGGATAGACATAAAGGAATTCTGGAGGTCAGGGTAAGGGCAACAGACTTCCTGGAAAACATAAACTGAACTTACAAACTTAAATGGGCAGACTGGGTGGGCCATAGGCCCTTATCTGCCGACACTGTCTATGTATCTATGTAAGATGATGAAACAAACAAAATTGTCCATGCTGCAAAGAAGGCAGGTTAGAACAAAGTGCAATATTATTACTACTCTAACAAATGATCAGCAAACAAATACATCTTCTAACAGAGCTCCCTTTTAGAATAATTATGACTGCAGTCCAGGCAGCTCTTAAAGAGATGGTACACAGAGGCTATATAGGCACTCTTTGGCAACCACATTTAAACTGCAAAAATGCAGAACACCAGCCTGGCAGTGAGCATTTAGACAAGCTCAAGGAAGACTTTTCGGGAACCCCCATTTGTAGGGGGGTTACATAAGAATTATAAAAATGTGTTAAGTGTGGGGGAATGCTATTGGGTCATGTTTGGGGTGGTATATTGGTGATGTGGGTGGGTATAGCATCCCAGAGGGTTGTACCAGGTGTTAGCTAGCCCACTGAAAAGTATACACTGGGTGGAGGCACTGCGCAATTTTATAATCTTGGGAAAGAACCAGTTAAAGTTAAAGTACAGACCCAGGCCCCTCAACCTTGGTTAGGCCTACAAGGCAGGAGTAATGTAGCCCTTTAGATACCTGGTGCCAGGGTTACACACATTCCTGATTCACTCTTCACACATTCACCCTTCATAAATTCAATCTTTATGCATTCACTCTTCACACATTCTCTCTAAGCACATTCACTGTTTTGTTTTAATTTTAACCCCACATTTTATGACTTCCCTTATAAACATGACATGTAGCATTTATAGTATATTGGCTGAAATGTCGCTCACACCACAAGTGCAGAAATATATCTCATCCAGGTTTAAAAATTACACTTGGTTATGTTGAAAGTTTTGGAGTCAAAATACTGAAAATTAGAAAATGGTTTTGAAATTTACCAGTCTCTGATTGGCCGCGCCTCTTGCCAAGGTGGGCATTTATGTTGTAACAGAGACCAGAAAATAACAAGTCCCACTGTCAAGTGCACAATCACAAGCTGATATCTTGCCCCTCCCCACTGTAGTAGTTTGTGTGTAATTCAACAACACAGCAAAACGTATTCTTGTCACACCCCAACTGAAAGCACTGCACTCTTGTGGTACATTGCCCCACAACTGAAAGCGCTACACACTCGCGCTACACTACCCTCCCAAATTAATGTGCTGTAGTGTCGTGCTACATTTTCTGGTGGCTTTCTGCCAGTATATACAATCCGCCCTGCCTTCCAACAGAAAAAAACAGAAACAGTGAAACTTCACAGTACCTTATTTCAAATACCATAGTAAAAGTGTCTCTCACTAAGTATGCACATTCACAGTCACATCAGACCCCAGCTTCAAGGTTGATTATGCCCCTGACTGTTTGCTCCTCCGAAAAGCAGCCCACTCCTTTACTGCCATCCTCCATCAGCCTGCCAGCTCCTCTAGTGCTGCAGACTGGCAGCATGTCTCCATCTGCAGTAGAGGAAATGAAAACAACACCGCTTCATAGAAACATAACATAGAAAAATAGAAACATAGAAGTTGACGGCAGATAAGGACCGCAACGCCCATCCAGTCTGCCCATTTGTTTTTCTACCTTATAAATGTGCCACCGGCCTTTGCTCTGTCAGCGGCCTATCTATTCATACTCATCTGTATTGCTCCCTTATGCCTATCCCATGCCTGTTTGAAGCCCTGCACTGTATTCATAGCCACCACTTCTTGTGGTAAGCCATTCCATGCATCCACCACCCTTTCTGTGAAAAAGAATTTCCTCACATTCCCCTTAATCGCCCCCTCTAATCTCATGCTGTGTCCTCTTGTCCTGCTATTTTTCTTATATTTAAACATGTTAGACTCTTTTCACCTTGTTAATGCCCTTAAGGTGCTTGAATGCCTCGATCATATCACCTCTCTCCCTCCTTTGCTCAAGGGTATACATATTGGCTGTTAATCTGTCCTCATATGTCTTCTGATGCAGTCCTGCACCATTTTGGTTGCCTTTCTCTGGACTGCCTCAATTTGGTTAATGTCCCTTGAAGGTGTGGCCTCCAATACTGCACGAGTACTCAGATGGGGCCTAACTAGTGTCTTGAAAAGAGGGATTATTACCTCCTCTTATGACTTGTGATACCCTACTAATACACCCTAACACCCCCTAGCCTTACCTACTGCTTTAGGAGGTCTGCTTGGATGATTTCAGGTCATCAGTGATGATGATGCCCAAGTCTCTTTCTTCCTTTGTGACTGCTAGCAACTCCCCTCCCAGCCTATAGGTGGCTTCAGGGTTTTTCTTCCCTATGTGCATGATTTTGCACTTCTTTGCATTAAATCCCAGTTGCCACTCTTCTGACCATTTTGTCAGTTTATCCAAATCTCTTCTCATTCTGTCCACCCCATCTGGATCATCTGCTTTGTTGCAGATCTTGGTGTCATCTGCAAACAGACAAGCCTTACCTTCTAGTCCATCTGCAAGGTCACTAATGAAGATGTTGAAGAGGGCTGGCCCCAGGACTGATCCCTGAGGTACCCCACTTGTGACTTGCATCTCTTCTGACTGTATACCATTTACCATCACTCTCTGTTTTATGCCAGTCAACCAGTTTGCCACCCAGTTGACCAACTTCTGACCCACCCCAAGCCTACCCAGCTTATTTATCAATCTTCTATGTGGAACAGTGTCAAAAGCTTTGCTGAAGTCAAGGTAGGTGACATCAACTTCTCCCCCTTGGTCCACCACTCTGGTTACCCAGTCAAAGAAATCTATGAGATTAGTTTGACAGGACCTTCCTTTTGTAAACCCATGCTGTCTTGGATCCTGTGCCCTATGTATTCCAGGTGTTGCACTATCCTTTCCTTAAGGAGTGCCTCCATAATCTTGCCCACTACTGAGGTAAGACTGACTGGTCTGTAGTTTCCCGCCTCCTCCCTGCTACCACTCTTGTGGAGTGGGATCACATGAGCCCTTCTCCAGTCTTCTGGGACCTCTCCTGTGCTCAGAGACTCACTAAACAGTTCTGCTAATAGCTCTGCTAGTTCCACCTTTAGCTCCTTAAGTACCCTGGGATGTATGTCATCAGGTCCCATTGCCTTATCCACCCTGAGCTTAGCAAGCTCTTGTAGAACCCTTTCTTTGTGAGGGAGTAGTGCTCACCTCCCTCCCCGTGTGTCCATGATGCTGAGCTGTGGGCCCTGCCCTAACTTCTCTTCAGTAAATACTGAGCAAAAGTATCTATTTAGGATAGATGCCTTTACAGGGTCCTCCTCCTCCATGCCCCTTTTCTCCATTAAGCTTAGCAATACCCCTCTGGACTTTCTCCTTTCACTAATGTATCTATAGAAAGTCTTGTCACCTTCTTTACTGTTCATGCTAGTGTTTCCTCAGTTTGGGACTTTGCCTGCCTTACTGCCTTCCCTGCTTCCCTTAGGGCAGTTTGGTATGCCTCCCTATCTTCATCCTGCTGTGTTCCTTATATTTCCTGAAGGCCAGCTTTTGGCTCTGACCTTTTCTGCTACTGTATTTGAGAACCAAAGTGGTTTCCTTCTTCTTTTGCACTTCCTTTTCTGTCTAACACAATGGGATGTTGCTTAAAGTATTGCATCCTTAATGCTTGCCCACTTTGCCGGTACCCCCTCATCTGTTTTCCTTTTTGCCAGGGCTAGCCTAACTCTGTTGGCCATCTTCTCAAAGTCAGCTCCTCTGAAGTCCCATATTTTTGCCTTGGACTGGGATGATTTAGATGTAGTAGCCAAATTGAACCATACCATGTGATGGTCACTGGCCCCCAGGTGACCTTCTACCTGGAGATCTGTGATCCCTTCCTTGTTAGTCAGTACTAGATAATAGCCCTGTCTCTTGTGGGTTGCTGTACCAGTTGTTTGAGGCCCTCCCCCTGAAGGGAATCCACTATGTGTCTAGTTCTGGCAGATGTTCCTGCTGGTATTGACCAATCTGTATCCAGCATGTTGAAGTCTCCCATTATCAGAACCTCCCCTTTAGCTGTCATGTTCTGTATATCTTCTAACAGTAATATGTCTCTGTCCTCCCCCTGGTCTAGGGGCCTGTAGACAACCCCAGTTCTTATGGCTGTCCCATTTTCTGTTTCCAGGGTGACCCACAGTTCTTCTGGCTCCTTATGTGTATTCTGAATTTCTGTAGCTTTGATATTTTCATTGACATACAGGGCCACTCCTCCCCCCCTTTTTGCACCTCGGTCTCTTCTGAACAATACATAGCCAGGTACTGAAGTCTCCCAAGTGTGGTACTGCTTCCCTCACACAGTTTTGTGCTAATTATTATAGTGCTACCACCGGTGGTCTTGTGCAATTTTAGTGTTCTCCCAAACTTACAGATGGCTGGGGGGTTGTTAAACACCACCAACAGACAACAACACATTCTGAGAAAAAAGGCTCAGAAACACAACAGTGCCCTCTGCTGGCAAACATTCCAGTAGTGAGACTACTTTAACACAAAACAAGAACAGTGACTTAAAATTAATTTCTACTCAACTTTATTTTTATTTTCATTTTGTAAATATGTCACCTGTAACCCATTTTCTAAACACAATTAATACCCTCCGGGATGGGCAGTACGGACAATACCAGACTTTCCAGGGGCTATAAGGCCCTCTGCCTGCAGCATTGGGTCTTATTACACCCCTGGGTGGTCCGGAATTGCCCAATATCACCCACTCTGTTGGGTATTATTGCTTACTTAGCAAACTTATGAGTGAACATTGAAATCCCAAGAGGTTAGAGGGTTTTTGGTGTTTTTATGGGGAGGCGCCGACTGGCATAGCACTGCCCCTGCTCATATCCACTTTTGTCACTGAATCCTCCTTCAGCCCACACTCAGGTCACCCCCGAGGTGGGGCTGCTGGTTTCTGTGGGTTTTCTATCAGTTAGGCAGAGAGGGGTCCTGACCACAGTGGGGGGCCAGCGCCAGTGTCATTCATCTTGGAGCCACATTTTTAAGTGTTAGTTGGGGGCAGGAATGTGCAATGATGTCCAGCATCCCGCCATCCCCCCAACCTAAGTGGTGCCGGCACAAAGGTTCCCCAGCCTCCTCCAGGGGTCGCATGGTGCCAGACACTCTACCCCCCCCAGAGAAGGAGAGCAGTCCAAAGGACGCTCAATCCTTCTCCCCGGTTGGCCCTCTGACATCCTGAGTCCGTTCCTGAACCTGGGTCATCAGTGTTGCAGTAAGGCACCCTGCCCCTGCGCTGGTGGACTGGCTCCCTAGAGGTTAGAGTAACAAGCTGTGAATGAGCTTGGTACAGCCAGCAGACCTGGGTTGATTCCCACAACCCTCCACTTGCCTACTGTGTGATTCTGAGCAAGTCACTTAACCTCCCCAGTGCTCTCGGGTCACCCCTGTAAACAGGCACTTGTGCCTAGTGGGCATTAGCCAGTTACCAAATGTAGAGAGGCTCCTGGATGTGGTGTGGCTTCTGACACAGAATGACACCAGATGCAACTTGTCCAGGTGCCTCTGACACTAAATATATTGGAGGCTCAGGTGAGAAAGCATGAGTAGTCCAAGAGAAACTGTAGAAGTGGCAATTTACTGTACTAAATCACAAGGAAAAAATAAACAAATTGTAAAACATTCCAGCATCTCTTCTCTAGTTTCTCTCTCTCTAACTCAATCTCTCCAGCAGGACATAAGGCAGATTGTCCTGGCTCTGCTGAAAATCCATCTCCCTACACATCTCGGTAAGACAGGCTCCTCTAGTTGCTGGTTGCTAGACATAAGATTCTGACCCATCTAGCAGCTGTTTGTTTCTAGGTCTAACACTGTGATGCATCTTGTAGCTGACTAGAGCATTGTGACAGATTACATCAGTCTGAGGTCACACTCCGTCACAGCTGTCTCTATTTTATGTATCAGGGAACCCAGCTGCATACAATGCAAACCTAAGCAAGTTAGAAATTAGAAAGTACAGCAGGTAGAGGTAATTGACTGTGTAGTCGAATAAAGAGGTAGAAAAGATAAGAGATAGTAGCAGAATCCTTGCTTCCGGTTCCCTCCTACATAACACAAATGGGACAGGGCCTAGCTTAGCTTTGTCACGTATACCTCCCCCTTTAAGAGGAACCTGTTTTCTCTTTCTTCTATAAAACAGGTTTCCAAAACCTTCCCTCATTCTCATCACATACCTATTCTATATCTCACTATTTTCTTCCTTTTCTGACTTTTCTCATTTCTAAACTCCTGAACCATACCGTGACAAACAATCTGCAGTGACATTCTCTTTCCCAGGTCTATGCATCACTTTGAATTTAAATGGCTGTAATGCCAAGCACCATCTCATGATCCTGGGATTTTTATCCTTCATTTGATTCAACCAACAGTGAGGATTTTGATCAGTCATGAGCACAAAGTCAGCTCCTAGCAAATATAATTGAAGGGACTCCATTGCCCATTTGGCAGCTAGGGCTTTCTTTTTCAATGGTGGAGTATCTTTTCTCCCTGTCATGCAACTTCCTGCTGACATACAGAATGGGATACTCCTTCCCAGCTATATTCTGGTTAAGAACCGCACCTAAGCCTACTTCCGAGGCATCTGTTTGCAATAGAAATTGCTCTTTGAAGTCTGGGCTTTTTAAAACGGGCTGAACATAATGCAGCCTTAATAACCCTAAAAGCTTCTTCACTCTCTAGGGTACATTTTACGTTGTCTGACTATCTTTTCTTTGTAATTCAGTGAGGGGAGCAATTATTTGGGCAAAGTTGGGGACAAATCCGGTAGTAACCAGCCAGCATTAAAAATGACATGACGTGTTTCTTTGTTTTAGGGACAGAGCTGTTAGCTTCAGCTCCTATCTTAGAAATTTCTGGTTTTACCTCCCCATTCCCAAAATATTCTCCAAATATCTGGTTTCCTGCATGCCCAATGAATATTTGGTAGGACTGATGGTCAGACCTGCATTTTTGATGACTTGGATAACTGCTTGTAGGTGACTCAGATTGGTTTCCCAGTCTGGACTTTACACTACAACATCGTCCAGGTAAGTCACACAATAACCTAAGTGTGGGGCTAGGATTACGTCCATATACCACTGGAATGTGGCAGGTGTACTATGTAACCCAAATGGCATGGTGGTGAACTGATAGAATCCAGTAAGTGTTGGAAATTCAGTTTTGTCCCTGGATTATTTTTCTTGGGGAATCTGCCAGTAACCCTTGGTAAGATTGAGGGTACTGATGTACTTAGCACTTACCAAACCATCCACCAAGTTATCTATCCTAGGGCATAGGATTGCTGTCAAATTTAGAAAATTGATTAAGTTTTCTAAAATCAAGGCAAATTCTTACCCCTTCTTATTCACAATCACCATTAGTGATGCCCAAGCACTTCTTGTCTCTTCTATGATACCCAATTCCTTCATTTTCTCTGTTTCCTTAATTTTTCTATGTCATAGCGGTGATTGTGGACTAGCGATCGCCCGTTAGGGCAAGTGTACATCACTGAAAATGAATTTCGACCATGTACACTCGCGGCGAACGGGAGGAGGGCACCCAAGAGCTACAGGTTTCCTTTCAATGTGGCGGGCTGTGCCCACTGCACCCCCCCCACCAAAGGATTCCCAACTCCAGGGGGTGCATGTCAGGGGGGTGAAATACTTAAAAAAAAAAAACTGCCTGCCGCCAAAAAAAGAACCGCATCACCCTGCACCTCCCAACTGACCACTCTCCCCACCACACTAGTGGACCAGCTCAGCAGCTGCCCGCCAGACCCCTTCCCACATACTTCCCTCTGCCCCACATGTGCACGTGCATATACGCTCGTACTTCCCATTGCCGTACCTCTCCCACCCAGGTATCCAGTCACTACCCTGAACACAGGTGCCGTAATTGAGTCGCCATTTTTGTAAGTGCTCAATTGTGGTTACCTTGTTCACTGGATACCTTCTTTAACTACCCCTGCCCTCAACCTCTCTGGTTTCCTATAAGGCATTTGTCTAATAGGCTAACACAATCTGTCCTTATTTCATGCTCAATCCCTTTTGCACACCCAGGTACCACAGTAAAGGTACTATTAAATGCCTCTACCAAGTTATGCATTTCTGCAGTTTGCCCTGGGGTTAAGGAATCATTTATCTTTACTGCCTCCAAAGTTACAGTTTGTTCTAGCCTGCCATAAGCTATGTCCATATCTCCCTTTCCAGTTTCTGGCAATACTAACCAGGCAGCCTGTGATATTTTTTTCAACTCATTTTTTTAGGAGATTAGCATGATACATCTTAGTAAGCTTTCTACTATCAGGGGTCTCAGCCTCATAATTAACTGGTGCTAGTACATCTAAACACTTTATACGGTCCTTGTCACTTCATTAGCAGTTTGTTTTCTGAAGTAGGTAATAATAACGATACCTTTTCACCCTGCTCAAAAACTTTTTCTTTTACCCCATGATCTTAGTACAATTGCTGTCGGTTTGGGGCCTCTTCCTGGTTAGTATGTGCAATTTCAACATACTTAACTAACTTCTTTCTTGGCACACACATATATGCTGAAATAGATTTTTTTTTGAGAGGGGTTATCTTCCCATGATTCCTTTATAGCATCTAAGGGCCCCCTGGGTTGTCTGCCATACAGCATTTCAAATGGTGAAAAACCTGTTGATTCCTGTGGCACTTCTCAATAAACAAAAAGCAAGTATAGTAGATACTGGTCCCGATCTCTTCCTTCACCTTTCACAAACTTTTTTAGCGTATGTTTTAGGGTCTGACTAAAACGCTCAATAAGACCATCTGTTTGGGGGTGATAAGGGGAGGTCCTTATGGCGGTTACACTGAGTAATCGGTATAGCTCCTTCAGCAAGGTAGCACCAAAATTATTACCTTGATTAGTAATAATTTCTTTAGGTATACCCACCCTGCTGAAAATTTTTGCAAGCTCTGCAGCCACCTTCGGCGCTGTTACAGTGCACATAGGCACTGCCTTTGGGTATTTAGTAGCATAGTCACATACTACCAAAATGAAGTGATTACCCCGTTTACTTCTAAGGGACCAATCATATCCATTGCAATCCTCTCAAATGGCACATCTATCAAAGGTAGGGGCTGCAGGGGCACCTTGTCTCTCTTAGACACTGGGGCTGCTTTCTCTCATACAGGACGAGACCATAATAAGTAGCTACATCATCATGGATCCCAGACCAGTAAAACCTGTACAGTACCCTGGTAAGGGTGCATTCCCTCCCTGAGTGACTAGCCATAGGATTATCATATGCTATCTGTAACAACTCATTCCTATACTTCTTTGGGATGACCAATTGCTCTACCTGTTCCTGTGTCTGAGAAGTGGCACAAACTCGGTACAGGCCCATTACACTTTCTAAAAATAGGTTCCCCCTTTTTGTGTTTCACCCCCCACCTGCCTAAAGTAACCTTGGAGAGAAACGTCATTAGTTTGTTCAGAAGCAAAATCACAATTAGTTATAGGTCTGGTTTCAGGATTTTTCATAAATTAACCCCTTATGTCCATCAGTCTTTTGTTGCCACTGCTGTTTCAGGCATCTTCTTTCCTGACGGATTTCTGAATCTTGAAGCAAGGCTGAAACAAGTCTTAATCAAAGCTACCAAACGGAAAACTGCCCTCAACATCCAAGTTTTTCTTTGCCTGTTTTTACCTGTTCTTTTGTTATCACAGCTGCTGAAACTGCAGGTTTGTCTCCCTCTGTGATTAACTTAGCAAAGCCTGGAAAGTCATTTCCAATTATCGTTGGTACCGGTAACTTCGGTACCACTCCTACTTCCATTTGGTCTGGCACACTATTAATGCTGAGAGTCAGTAGGGTGGTGGGATAGTAACAAGTGTCCCCATGAATGCAGATTACCCCAGTACCTGATCCTCTTACACAACTCTTTCCCAAAACTTCAGCATGCCCAAGAGTCTTTCTGCTTCCAGAACCTATAAGTCCTTTCACAGCCATATCTCCCACCTTGACCTCTGTTAAATAGTTGTCCCGATTTGCTAAGGCCAAAGCTGCTTCGGTTTTGCCTTTCTTATTTTTACGACAGTTTCTTGCAATATGGCCTGGCTGATTGCAGTTATAGCAAATATAGTCTGTAGGTGCAGATTTGTTACACCAACCAGAGTTCTTATCTGACCTGGAGTTAGACTGGGAAAAAGAGGGTCTTACCAGTCCTGGTCTATCACCTCCCTGCTGTGGTGTTTGTCTGGCCATCTGATAGTCTTCAGCCAAAGAAACAGCCTTTTCCCCATTTTCTGGTCTGTGCTCTTTTACCCAAAGCTGCACATCTGTAGGCAAGCTATTGATGAACTGCTCCATTGTGAAAATATCAATAAGCTGGGGAGTGATTTACCCTCTGGTTGTAGCCATTTAATAAAGTTCTTTGAGTCATGCGTAAGCTTCTTGGGGATTGTCGAATGACTGGTACTTCAGGGACTGAGAGTTCTGCCTGAATGTCTCTCCTGAGATGTCATATCTTTTCAAAATCTCTCTTTTCACCAGGTTGTAATCTGCTGACAGAGCAGTGTCCACGTTACTGTAAGCAAGTTTTTTTTAATTTAGTTGTTTAAACAGGAGTGGCACACTAAACTGAAAGCTTTTTTACAGGAGCGACCTGGGAGCACAGGGAAGTTAAGTGACTTGCTCAGGGTCACACAGTATGCAAGTGGAAGCTGTGGGATTTAAACCCAGATCTGGTCTGCTGGATGTCATCAGATTTGCAGCTCAGAGCCTTAAACCACTGCGCTATACTGCCTGTGAGATAAGGTGCCAGCCTGATAGCCCATTGCTTCTTTGGCCATTGGCATGCACTGGCAACCCTTTCGAACGTAGTCAGGTATGCCTGATATCATTCGAGGGATACAGGTTTGTCAGTTTAATGTCTTTAAATAACCCGGGTTTTGCTGATTTGTGGGGACTGTACCACTTCCTCCATTTTTAATAGCGTGCAAGGCACACAGCCATAGTTGCATATCTTCTTTCCTCTGTGCCTCTTAACGTAGGAGATCTTTGTCTCTCTGCTTCATTGTCTCTATTTGCTGTATTGTCCATCATTTGAAAACTCAGACAGACTTCCTAGTTCTGCTGCTAAGGCTTCTCCAGTCTCTGGTGGCTTAGCTGCCATACTCCTGTGGTCACTCCTGTTCTGTCTTTGAATGGATCCATACCTTTCTGCTATGCTTCTCTGGTTCCAGGTCTGGAACCCACAAACAAACTCTTGGTCTTAGAGTATACATGGTGTAAATCCAATAACTTCTGACACCAAATGTGCAGAGGCTTCTGGATGTGAAGAGGCTTCTGACACAGAATGACACCAGATGTAACTTGTCCAGGGAGCCCCTGACACTAAATATATTGGAGACTTAGGTGAGGGAGCATGAGCAGTCCAGGAGAAATTGTAGAAAACCTCAAGTGGTGATTTACTGTACTAAATCACAAGGGAAAAAAAATTAACAAATTGGAAAACATTTCAGCATCTCTCATCTAGTCTCTCTCTCTCTCTATCCAAATCAATATCTCCAGCAGGACATAAGGCAGCTTGTCCTGGCTGTGCTGAAAATCCATCTTCCCACACATCTCGGTAAGACAGGCTTCTCTAGTTGCTAGTTGCTAGGCATAAGATTCTGACCTGTCTAGCAGCTGTTTGTTTCTAGGCCTAACACTGTGATGCATCTTATAGCTAACTAGAGCAATGTGACAGATTACATCAGTCTGAGAAACAAAAAAATAAATTTGATGGCAGATAAGGACCACTTGGCCCACCTAGTCTGCTCATTTCCCTACCTAACGGATAAGCTGAAGATCCTAGTTAACCAACAGCCTACTTCCTCCTACCCCCCGCTAGTATTGCCTTATGTCTGTCCCATGCATTCTTGTATTCCCCCACTGTTTTTGACTCTACAACCTCCTCAGAAAGCTGTTCCATGCATCTACAACCCTGTCTGTGAAGAATACTTCCTCACATTACCTCTGAGCCGTCCCCTCTATCTTCAAATTGTGCCCCTTGTTCTTGCACATCTTTTTCTGAAAGATGCTTCTTGGACTTTGTTGATCCTTGGAGGCACTTGAAAGCTTCTATCATGCCCCTCCCCTTTCCTTGAGGCTATACATCTTAAGCTCCTTTAGTCTGTCTTCATATGTCTTCTGGTGCAGACCCTACACCATTTTGGTGGCCCTCCTCTGGACAGCCTCCACCTATATATGTCTTTGTGGAGATGGGGTCTCCAGAACTGTACACAATACTCCAGATGTGGTCTTACCAACTGTCTGTACAGAGGGCCAACAACTTCTTGTTTTCTACTGGTGATGCCTCTCCTATGCATCCTAGTATCCTCCCAGCCCTTCTTACTGCCTTCTCATATTGTTGGTCCACCTTTAGATCATCTGATATGACTACCCCCAGGTCCCTTTCCATTTTGTTGTTGACAGTTTCTCAACCCCATTGTGTACTCCCCCCCTGGGTTTTTGTTTCCCAGGTGCATTACTTTGCACTTCTTTGCGTTGAATTTAAGTTGCCATACATTTGACCATTCCTCCAACCTTGCCAAGTCCCTTTTCATCTTTTCCACCCCACCTTGCGTATCAACCCTGTTGCAGATCTTTGCGTCATCTGCAAAGAGACCTACTTTCCCTTACAGTCCCTCTGCAATGTCACTTATAAAGACATTAAAAAGGACCAGCCCCAGTACTGAATCCTGCGGTGCCCACTAGTAACCTTTCTTCACTGTAGACTCCATTTACTATTACCTGCTGTGTCCTGTTGTCCAGCCAGTGTTTACCAGGTTACCACCCTGGGACCCACTCCCAGGCTGGCTAATTTGTTTAATAATCTTTGTGTGGGACTGTGTCAAATGCCTGCTAAAGTCTAGGTAGGCCATGTCCACAGCCTCCCTGGTCTACTACTTTGGTCACCCAGTCAAAAAAATCTATTAGATTCATCTGCCATGACCTTCCTGCTGTGAATCCATGCTGCCTTGGGTCCTGTGCCCTCTGGCCACTAGGTATTCAACAATTCTTTCCTTCAGAGTGATTCCATCATTTTCCCTACCACTGAGGTCAAACTGACACATCTGTAGTTTCCTGCCTCTGTCTTGCTCCACTTTTATGAAGGAAATCACATCCATCCTCCTCCAGTTCTCAGGTACCACACCATCCTTCCATGATTTATTAAAGGGTAGTCAGTAGTGTTACTAGTTCTTCCCTTAGTTCTTTTAAAATTCTGGAGTGAATCCCATCAGGCCCATTGCTTTATCCACCTTCAGTTTTAAGAGTTCTTTCAGAACCCTTTCTTCTGTGAAAGGACTAATATCAACCCCTACCCATAGTGCTTCTATTGACTGGAGTAGATATCTCCCCTGTTTTCCATTGTGAATACTGAGCAGAAGTATTCGTTCAGTATCCCTTTTTCACTGTCGCCTCTGCCCAACCCACCTTCCTCTTTATTCAGCCTCAGTATCACTGCCTTAGTCTTTCTTTGCTCTAATGTACCTATAAAAGGTTTTATCCCCCTTCTTAACCGAGTTGGCTGTCTTTTCCTCAGTTTCGGCCTTTGCTATTCTGACTGCATTCCCTGCTTCCTTCTGCTTTAACTGGTACAGTTCTCTGTCCTGCTCCTTCTGTATTTCCCTATACTTCCTGAATGCTATCATTTTCTTCCTTACCTTCCCCACCACTTCTTTTGAGAACCATAATGTTTTTTTCTTTCATTTTGATTTGTTTATTTGCTTCACACAAAGGCTTGTTGCCTCTGTGATGGTGGTTTTGATGTTTCCCCATTGTTGCTCCACCCCACCTTCTTGCCTGTTTGCTAGTGTTTTTCCAGGCACTCTCAATTCTGACAAACTCAGCCCTCATGAAGTCCAGTACCTTCACTTTTGTGTGGCTTGACTCTACATCTAAGTTTATCGTGAACCACACTGTTTGGTGGTCGCTTGTTCCCCAGATGGCTACCCACTTCTAGATTGGAGATCCTCTCTCTGACCCCATTTGACCATACCAGGTCTAAGATTGCTCCCTCCAGTGGATTCCAAAACTAGATGTCTGAGGCATGCCCCTGTAGGGCATGGAGAATGGCCCTGCTCTTGGATGTGGCTGCAGCAAAGGTGCTTCCAGTTAACATCTAGCATATTCAGGTCACTCATCAGCAATATCTCCCTTTCCTGCCATCCCAAAGATGCATTCTATCATTTTCTTGTCCATTTCTCCCCTGAGATGGGGGTCTGTATACAACCCTGTGCGTATTGTGGTGCCATTTCCAGTCTCCAGGGTGACCCACAGTGCCTTCTCTCCTCCCTGTTTACCCTTTAGTTCTGTTGCTTTGATCCCCTCCCTTATATAAAGAGCTACTCCTACTCCTCTTCTTCCCTCCATGTCCCTCCTGTAGATTGTGTAGCCTGGTATGTTGACATCCCAGTCATGGTTCTCTGTGTACTATGTTTCTGTGACTGCCATGATATCCAGGCATCCCTCTTCCATCAAGGCCATCATTTCAAGGAGCTTTTTACCTAGACTATGGGCATTGGTACTCATTACCTTCCTTTTTTTTATGGCTTTATTTCTTTTGGCCCCATCCCTGTCCTTACTGCATTTGTCTTTTTCTCCATTTACTCCTGCCCTTCTCCCTATCAACTGCACTATATTGGTGTTTACCTCACTAACTACCCTGATTTTTGGGGGACTAGGATTTCCCTTCTCCTTTTCAGTGCCTCCCCCTTGGCTAGTTTAAATGCTTGCCAATGAAGCATTTAAACCTATCACCTAGGATCCTGGTTCCCCTCCTGGATAGATGCAGACCATCACACCTGTATAGGCCTGCATCCCTCCAGGTGGGGCTCCAGTCCCCAATGAAGCCAAATCCCTGAGCTCTGCACCAGTTTTTCAACCAGTCATTGAATCCCATAGAGCAGAGTACCCTAGCCTCATCCATACCATAGACAGGTAGAACTGCTGAGAAAGTTACCATCTGTGCTACTCATCTAAGGCCCCTCCCCAACTCCACAAACTCCTGTTGCACTGCTCTGATCCCATTCTCAGCCAGGTCATTCACTCCTAGGTGGATAATGACATCCAGCTCACTCCCCCTTGCAGCTGCTCTCATGATCCTGAGGATTCATTTCCTGTCCCTCCAAGCCATGGCGTCGGGCAGGCACCTTACCTCCCTTTCCCCTCCCTCCCCCAGTTTTACCGCCCTAACAATTGAGTCCCCCACCAGGAGTTGTTTCCTTCCCCTGTGGGGTCCTGTGCCACCCTCCTGTGGGTCTCCATTGTGGAGGTTCCCTGTATCCTATGCCATCCAGAAACAATCAACTACATCTCTGACCCTCCACCCCGGGGAATGCCTTCCTTCCTTTCAGACACCTATTTCACAGAGGTTAAGTAACAGGTCTAGTCACAACTGACTGCAAATATCTCCCAGCTACAGTTCCTCCCTGGCAAATTAAAGTTAAGACTAAGAAAAGTCAACTCCAAAAACAGAATCAATACTACTTGCTTATACAGGTCAAAAAGTAATACTTCAATTCAGTGTAGTCTAGAAAATAACCTCCTTGATTTAAGGAAGCTGTGGCTGCTTTCTCTCTCTCTCTCTGAGGTCACACTCCATCACAGCTGTCTCTATTTTATGTATCAGAGAACCCAGCTGCATACAATACAAACCTAAGCAAGATAGAAATTAGAAATTAGGAATTAGAAATTAGAAAGTACAGCAGGTAGAGGTACTTGACTGCGTAGTCTAATAAAGAGTTAGAAAAGATATAGTAGTAGAATCCTTGCTTCCGGTTCCGTCCTACATAACACAAATGGGACAGAGCCTAGCTTAGCCCTGTCACACCAAAGAATAATCAAATAAATAAATAAAAGTACTGCACCTTTCAGTCATAACCTTGAAATTGTACTGTATTTATACACCAGATTTTCAGGATAGCCTTTTTATTATCCCACCTCATGAACCCCATGGGTGAAAGTTTTCAAATCCCACCAAAATGTTTCCATGCCACCAAAACTTCACATTTCAGCACCACAGGTCAAGCTTTATTTGGCCAGGATTTGAAAATGACAGATATCATGTTCATGAGGTGGTGTGAAAAATAGCTATGTTGAAATTAGAGTCAAATATTTAAAATTACCAAAGTCATGAGCAAGTGTAGAAAATGTTCAATGTATGCTCATAACTTTGTCATTTTTACTGACTGCAGTAGGTGGAACCTGCAGATGTTTGCATGTACAAAAGGAGTGATGTCATGTTTTCTGTCCGTGGAACTGACTGAAGGTGTAAATAATCTCCTCTGCCTTACCCTCCTCCAAAAATGTTTTCCACCCTCAAATAAATATGCTTTCATGTTAGTCAATGGTTTGCAGGGTACTATTTTCTTTCTTAAATGGGTGGTACAAGAACTGGAACCTGAGTAGTGGAGGCAGCATTGTTTTTGGAGGTAAGATCCACCTACCTCCACCTGAGAAGCTCCTAAGATCCACCCCACCTTTTTTTCATCATGGGAGAGGCATGAGGTAGCTCTATCATGTTGAAACAAGACTCACTAGTTTGGGATCTGGACCAAGGAACAGAACAAGCCTGTGGAGTCCCTGCATTTTGTTAAGGACTAGGAGAACAGAAGTTACTAATGCCTTCAAACTGACTTAAAAACCATTGGAACAAATGATTATCAGAGTCACCTGGTGTCTCAAAGGAATGACTAAGAAGTGTCTGAAACTACAGCTTCCAAAGAAAATAGACAGCTTTCTGGTTGAAAGAGCCACAGGTATTTCATAAACGTTTATATACTGAAAACAAATTTCAGCTTTCGGGATTAACAATATTTGTTTAACATATTTTATATATATATATATATATATATATATATACATATATATATATATATATACTGTATATATATAGTTTGTCTTTAGTAGTTTCAAAACTTTGAAAGCATTGGTGTTAGTAATGCATTTAGAAATACATTTTTAATTGTCTTTACAGTTAATCATGCAGGTTCATGTGAGGGCACATTTTTGTGGGAAGGGTTCAAATTATTTTAATCATGGGCACAGTACTTGGTAAACACAGCCTTTGATGAAGTGTATTTTTCTTTTAAGTTTGAGAAGTGGAGTTACCTTGCACATGTTAAAAATACCAGCTGCAATTAACGACTACTTGTAGAAACAAAAGGCTGTTTTTTTTTCTACTTACTTTTTTCCTGGCTCAGTTTATATCAGTGAAAAGAAAGACTGGAACAGCTATCAGAGCTGCCATCCCCATGGACAGGCTATTTATCACTCATTTAAAATAACACAAATGTAATTTCACATTTTTACAATGAGGGAAGCAAGAAGATGAACCAGCATGGTTAACAAATACACTCACTGACATCTGTGAATGAATGGAGAGGGATAGTTTGTTCTAACATTCCTGGTGAGTTTATACTCCTTGGAACCTGTTATTCAAGTTTTTTTAATTGCATCTTGTCCCAGGCAATCTTCCCAGAGTGCAGTTTGCTCTATTGTTTAATATAGCCAGTGGAGGCCAGTGTCTTGTTACATTTTTTGTTTCAAATTAACCACAGACATCATGGCAGCTAAAGGAGATATGCTTTGAGTCTTAGGGTATGTACAGCATAATTAACAGAAAAACAATGAAGTGGAGCACCAGGCAATTTACAATGGTGCTCATTTTGACAAAAAGTAACAGAGGAAGTGGTAAGAGCACCCACAAAAATCAGAGAGCACAGGACTTTGATGAAAAAAATGAAGTCATTTTATTTAAATACAAAACTGCATATTTCATGTGCACCAAGTCCCAAAAATAAGCGGTACACGCTGTACCAACACTAATGTTTCTCCTGACCACTGTCAGGCATCATCAGAGTGAATCTAAAACATCACAACAGCTTGGCTTGAGGAAGGGTGAACATGGTCAGGACCCCTTAGCAATTGAGATGCATATGCAGCAAATAAATCCAGATGCACTAACTGCCTGCTGAATAAGGAAGGGTTGCAGGAACCCAGGGAATGATTACGGGGGGGGCTGATGGTCATCAAAATGGAAAGGGATTTTGAGGTAATCATATTGGATGACCTAGAGGTGGCTAAACAATGTACCAAGTCTGTGAGGAGAGCCAGAGGAATGCTGTGGTGCATAGGGAGAGGTATTACCAGCAGAAGGAAGGAGGTGATGATGTTACTGTGTAGATCACTGATGAGGTCTCATTTGAAATATGGTGTCCAGTTCTGAAACCACATTTCTGTCATGCAACTTTAAATCACAAATGGGTTAAATGGTTCTATTTTAGATTTCTGTCCCTTTCCTGTACTTCTCCCACTGGTTAGCCTTATGGAAGCAACCAGAACATATCTTGCTAGCATGATGAATGCACCTACACAAGCTGCTTCTCAGTCTACAGCACTGTCTTTTTAAAATGCTAACTTCTTGTTGAAAATATGGCATCATTTTTCCATCCATGTTATTGTTAGACATACTGTAGCTAGCTTGGCTTGAGGAAGGGTGAACATGGTCAGGACCCCTTAGCAATTGAGATGCATATGCAGCAAATAAGTCCAGATGTGCTAACTTACCCTGTAACTGTTAAGTGTCACTGTCTGCATTTTCTTCTTGAAATGGTTACTTTTGCATTTATGTTTATTTTAAAATATTTAATATTCTGACTATGTGGTTATGTCATGGACCATAACTGACCTCCAGCCTTAACCCTCCCCCCATGCTCCAACTTGCATAGAAAATAATGCTTGTAGACAAATCTAATCATTTTGCCGATGTGTTCTGGTTGGTCGTGTGTGTGTGTGTGTGTGTTACTGTTACTGTTAATGTTACTGTTACTGAAGCAAGAAATGTACAGCTGTCATTTTTTACATCCTTTTAAAATGTGTTTTTGCACCTGTGGTGTCAAATAGCACAGTCGCTGTTCAAATTCTCCTTTTGGCTAATGAGCTGATAGTGTCACTGTTCATGTGGTGGGGTCACAAAAAGCCCATGCTGAAAACTTGGAGTGAAAATACCAAGAAATGCCCAGGGCATTAGGGTTTCTGACCATAACACCCTGCACTGTAGGGACTGACAGGCATCAGAGGTGTGACTTGGGATTGTCAACAGTAATGCTCATGCCATTCCACCCCATCCCCACCCTGCAGCCAGTGACAGGTATCGAGGTGTGCCTTTGACTCTTCAGCCCCAAAGTTCACTCTATTCTCTTATACCGTACCCATTTCAGCGTATTTCCTTATGGAATGGGGTGAGTGTAAAGTTTGAAAACCCCAAGGCACACCTCGACTCTTGTCTGTGTCTGCAGAGTAGGGTGAAGTGAAATGGTGTGAGTGTTATGGGCACTAACCCAAAGGCACACCCCAATGCCTGTCTGTGTCTACGGGGTGGGGTAGGGTTGGCATCACTTCAGTACTTCACTGTCATTCCTATTCTGCCTGTCCATCTGTGTCTGTCTCTCTATCTGTATGTCTATGTAATTATCTATCTTTCCAACAATTGCATGTATCGCTATTTTTAGCTGTTTCTAAAACAAACCTGCATATCACATTTGCCTGCACTCTGAGCACATACTTATAAAACTGTGCATATTTGTACTCCACTTCTGCGTAGACCTCAAACTTTCCTAATATTCTCATTATCACAAGCATAACTATCTTGCCCTTATCAAAAGTGACCCCCTCTGAAAGTTAATATCACATTTTCTCTAACAGTCCATCATTACACCTGACTTCCTGACATCAACACATTGCTTAAATATAACTTACATCACCTCATGGACAAAAACTATGTTTCTCTTAAAAATAAATAAATAAATAAATAAATAATAAAAATGTATAAATAATCCCAAGGCTGAACATATGCCAGCCATTACTTTTTCATGTACTGTCACCTTCTGTACCATCATAGGGGATTTGCATATGTTTCCCTTGATGCTTTGCATTATTGGGATATGTGCAATTATGTTTTCTTTAAAATTTGGCTGTCTGGCCGATATCATCCGGGATAACACATACATCAGTGACATTTGCTCTGGGGTTCTTTTGTAAGCTTCCTATACCTTCCATTAAAATGTAGACCTCCATATATTTTTCTAATAATGTGTATGCCTTCCTTAGAACAGAAACTAAAATAAATCTTAATACTTACAAATCATTGTGTTGTTTTTTCATACCTCCTTAACAATTCCACAGAACTTCATTAACTTCATTACGCAACCGTGGTGGATCTGACCAGAATTTGTTATGTTTTGACCCAAGATTTTCAACCTAGTCTTCTTATGACCTCATCTCATGAACAATGGCAGTGAACATGTTCACATTCTGCCCAAAAGGTGACTTCAACAAGTGACTGCAAAATTGCCTTTTGTGCCTGATTTGCATAATTACACCACCATTGGTCATGAGGTGGGTGGGGTCCCAAAAAGGCCATGTTGAAAATTTGGTGTGAAAATATGCAAAAATGACTAAGTTATGCACCAAAGTACAAAACCCAATTGAAATAAATTTAACCGCACTTACCTCACTTTCTCATATTGCAAAAGCCAGTTCCAGCAGCAAGATGTGTCTTTGATCAGAGAGGGGACCTACACCATGAGACATATTCAGGTAAGTAAGAGTGTGTGGGAAGTGTAGTGGGGGTGATATAAAGAAAGTAATCAGAGGGTAAGGGTGTCACTAGACACCAGGAAAACATTACATATGGGGGGACGGAGAATAGTGGGCGGGGGGGGGTGCAACTAGACACCAGGGAAACATTGCATAAATACAGGGACGATGATTGGAGGGCAGGTGTATGCCACTGAACACCAGGGAAATGGGGATGGTGATAATAACCCATTATGTGGGCGACTCAAATTGAGCGAAGCGAGTGAAGCAGAATAGCGAGGGTTACTGGATAGCAAGAAATAGCGAACAGCGACTGGAGGACTAGTGAGGCAGAGTCAGCAAGACAAGGACGTGAGGTGTTATTGGACAAGACATTTCCCAGTGGCTCATTTGGTGTAGTGGTTAGAGACACCACCACTAATGCTGGTGGACCTGGGTTTGGGACTGGTCATGGGCATTCTATTTTTTTTGTGTTTGGGGGGTTGTTTAATTAGTTTTTTGTTTTGCTTGTTGTGGTTACATTCCCCTGACATTGCTATGCCCCACCCACAGGTTGCCCCCTCAATGTTCTCCCCCTCCTCAACATGCGCCCCCCCCAGAGTTCATTATATTTAGTTGGGGGGTGCAGGGAGCATAGCCCCTGTATAAAAAAGTAAGTTAAGATCGTTCCCCGTGAAGATTATTTGTAAGGGTTGCTGTTTTTCAATGCGTTGTAGTGTACATCACCTTCATGAGGTTTCAGCGGTGTGCACTTGCTGTTTTAAAAGTCGCCGATTCTCAGTCGCTCTTATAACATAGAACCGAAGGTGATCGGAGGGTGGGGATGCCACTAGATGGCAGGGAGGCTTCCACCCATTTCAAAAACAAATGCTAGCTCCGAACCCGGAAGTGAACTAGAAGTGAGTGTAGAGCAGGAAAATAGTGCGCTCAGCGGGGGAGGGAAAGAACAGCACTGTGGTCAATGGAGAGGACTGCATGTGCTTCAACTCCACTGTGGAAAGACACATTCTAGGTATGTGCTTCCAGAGCCCTTTCTGTCTCTGTGTAATAGCAAGACATCAGTATAGCTGTGCTATGCAGCCATAAGCTCAACTGAGCACTGTCTGGAGAAGTTCCACATAAGGGAAGGTGGCACAACATAACTTACCTTAGCCGGAGTAGCATGTCAGATCTGTGTTTACACCATGAACTGTAAGCTGATAGACAGCTGTACTTTGCAGCGGACAATGGCACTCAAAATAAAAGTGCCTTCAGTTACATTAATTGTGACCCTTTAGCTTGCATCATGTGGAGTGTGTCTGCTTTTTTTCTCCTGTCATGACTAAGCCTGCTGTGTCAATGCACAGTCCGACAAATAGGTGTACCTTGTTAGGTATAACATATTTGGTCTCTGACACAACTCCTGACTACTGCCTTCCTTACCCCAAGCTCAAGTTCACTAGTGAGAAGTAGTAATAGTACTACTACCACATCAGCAAGCCTGCTGGCACAGCAGTAAAGCTATCGCTTGCGATGCTGACGACCCAGGTTCGGGAACAAGCCCAGGAGTCAGAAGGCCAACTGGTGGAGAAGAGGATTCAGTGTCCCAAGGACTGCTCTCCTCCTCTGGGGGGAGGGTGGGTCAGTTACCAGCACTCGACAGACCCCTGGTGGAAGCCAGGGGTATGACAGCCAGCACTTGCTAGGTAGGGAGGTGGAGCAGATGTTGGTGTGAATGCCACTAACATCATTGCATGCCATGTCTCCCGGGACAGAACAAGGAAAATTGTTGACCGCACAGTATGCTGCCCGCCTTGCACTATAGGTCTCACACCGTCACCCCGTGGCACTTCTGGACACCGAGCTAAAGTTCCAATGGGAAAGGAACCTCGAAGGCCCCACTCTGGGGGTAAGCCAGGAGGAACTCCAGGGAGGTAAGCCCCCCTGGAGATGGATGACAGGGCTGGGGGTGGAGGACAGGCCAAGGTGGGCCAGTCTGGGTGGGTAGATAAAGCACACTAACAAAAAAAAGAAAAAATACTACCTTGTCCTCAGCTCACAAAGCTAATCTATGCAGCTTGGCTGGTTGAGTCATGGGTGTAAGAATGCATATGCCAAGTAACCCACAGATTATATATTGACTGAGAGAGGGTGGCATTCCTGAACAGTCCATGAACATTGTTTTTTTATTACCCCTAAGTCTGATTTCCACCCAACCAGCATCATAATTTGAATGGTGCACCTTGTTGTGACTAAAACAATCGTAAAATCATAAAGACTAAGTACTGCTGTATAATTCCCCTTATAATGCTGTTGCTGAACGTCAGTGTGGGGTATACAACGTGTACTTAATGTCTGCGTAACAAATGTGGAACTGTCTACAATGTGGGAGGGGGCAGCAGTGAGACACCAAACTGTTATTGCTTGCAAACTTTATTTCCTAGCTAAACCACTGGCTTGACCCTTCTGCTTCAGAGAGTCTGTGCTTAATGTAACAGACTAACAGTGTTTTTTTTGTTAATGTTAAGCATTCAGCAGGGCACGTGGGGTGCTGGGGTGCATAGGGAGGGGTATCACCAGCAGATAGAGGGAGGTAGTATTGCTTCTGTGTAGATTACTGATAAGACCCCACCTAGATTATTGTGTCGAGTTCTGGAGACCACTTCTCCAGAAGGACATAGACAGAGTGGAAGTGGTCCAGAGGAGGGCAACTAAAATGGTGCAGGGTCTGCACCAGAAGCCCTACGAGGAAAGAGATTAAAGGACCTAAATATGTACACCCTGAAAGAGAGGATAGAGATGTGGACTATGATAGCGACCTTTGAATACCTCACGGGGGTAAACAAGGTACAAAGGGGAAGTATTTTTCAGAAAAAAAGGTACTCATGGATAAGGGAGTACGATAAGAAGCTGGAGGGGGGTAGATTCAGGACAGATGTGAGGAAGTACTTCTTCACAGAAAGAATGGTGGATTCCTGGAACGGTCCTCAAGCAGAGGTGGTGGGGGCAAAAACAGAGGTGGAGTACAAGAATGCATAGGATAGGCATAAGGAAATCTTAGGGAAAGTGAAGGGGGGTGAATGGGCTGGAGATCAGGTAGGACTTACAGTGATACTGTATGTAACCGGGTCACCGTGTAACATTCAGTTACTACCCCTGCCTGGGCTCTGTTGTTCTGGAGAGGGGGGATTCATTTCCAGAAATAAAATAAGTATTGCAGTGTCGCCACCCAGAGAATAGTTTAAGTGGGCCTAGTGACAATTTGGTACAACCTCCTGGGATGCTGTACCTATCCACTTCCCCTCACAGTCACCCCACACACAGAATCCCAGCTTTTGTTGCGCTACTGTGAAACACATGCAATTAACAGTAGTCTCTAATAATATGCTCACAGTGTTAAACAACAATAAATGATTTATTAAACAGGGTAGGGTGTTGGGATGCAGAAATAAATATTGCTGAGAAAATTTGATATAGCAGGTAAAACATGCAAACCACAAAAAACATGACCAGTGCCCACCCTCAGCAACAACATAGTAGTACGACAGGCCCCCTCCCCACTGGTACCAGTGTTCCCCCAAAGTCAGTCCTCGGTACCCAGGTGTTGCTGAAGGCGTTTGCATGCCTGAACTGTTTAAGCTGGGTGGCCGGCATTTCCTTTATTTTTCAAAATAAACAATACTTTTTGAAGAAACTATGTACAATCCCCAGAAGTAGGGCAGTCCAAACATTTACTTGTGATTCTGAAGCACAGTTCACACAGGGTCTGGACTACAGCAACAAGTTCAGTTAGCCGAGCTGGGGCCCCAAATAGTGCAAGCAGGGTTTCAGCTAACTTGACAGTAGCAGGATTCTCATGGTTGGTCACCTCCCTGCAGTGTGGCAGACTCTGACAGTTTGTCACCTTCTGGGCTGCTTTGTCATGGATGCTGGAACAGACCAGTACTGGGGACCAGGGCCACACACCTCACCCCCAGATGTCCAGACATCTAGCTCTCAGGGGGAGATGATGGGTAATGCCTAACTGTGACACTACCTGGCCAATTCCCCAGGCCATCCTTGGCTGGCAGTGACTTCCGTCCTGGGGCTCAGGATTACACAGTCTTTTCCTCTGATGGTTGCAAACAAGGATATCTACTGAGCCAGGTCTGGCTTACCATCAAGGGCTAAGGGTGGTGATCAGTCTCTAACGTACTTTCCAAATGGCAGGTTCGAACTGCAAAGCAGCTTTTTTTGCTTCAAAACTGACTTACCCAGGCAATGGGAAATTTCTGTAGACACCGCCTGCTTCTGGTTGTTCAAACACCGGCTACACTTCCAGCTCAAGACAAATACACAGCTGAAGGGGCTTCTCTCAGGCAGCTGCAAATTTCTGCTGCAAACAGTTCTTTGCCTTAATCTCCTCTGGCTTTCTAGATTTAGGAACGCTTTGGTTAAATCTCCTAGGATGCGGCTGTGGAAGCCGTAGGATGATTTTCAAAATTTCTCCAGACATAGTCTAACCTCCCTTCCCCCCCATCTCACAGAGGGCTTCAGGCAGGCTGCAACAAGCGGAAAACTCCCCAAGCTCTCAGGAGAATATGACAGCATCTAACTGGTTGACACAGCTGTCCATAAATTAATATGTATTAGGTCCACTTGACGCACTGATTGGATGCTGCTAAAGGCGACGAGGAATATTGTCCTGTCCCCCTACCAAGGAGCCATAGCAGCAGTCTTTCAAACTACTTGAATACTCATTGGACAAGGAAAGGTCAGAGGCTACCAAGATGGCCTCCATCAAAACAGTTTACAGGGAGTCCCAACCTTAAAGTCTTCCTCAAGGGTTCTGTATCATTTTAACATCAAATGTTCACATGCCCCAATAGGTGTCCCTCTGTTCTACTGTCTGGTTGTGGAATGGGCACTGAAAGAGTCTTTCCCTGCCAGTCGTTAGCTCCAAAGCATTGGGTCCCCAGGTGACAGGCAGAGCATGCATTCCCAGTGCAGCCTTGGCTGCTCTTAAAGAAATAGTACACTTCAACATTTATGTACAGTTTAGTCGTTTTTCTCCCCCCTAGTGTGCCTCCAAACCCCTAACTTGTGTTTTTGGGATCCCAGAGGTTGGAACATATGCAGGAGACATGTCTTGTGCCACGAGGGCAGTTTTAACATGGAGCACATAAGTGCTAACAAGATCTGCAAGCAGTCCACCAGCTCACACGTTAGAGCAGGAGCCAGCTTGAACGTGTGCACACTGAGCTGTGTGGTACATCACTGCTTGCTGAGTGCTAGCTGCACTGTACTGCTGAGCTGGCAGTTTTGACTATTTACTACCACTCCTCCAGTTCCACAGCAAAGCAAGCACATAGGAACTGGCTGCAGCAATCAAGGGGCACCAAGGGACCTGGGTCTGGCGAGACCAGACAGCTGGGAGGGTAAACATAGTAAGCCCAACCCATGGGGGAGTTACATACAGGCAGGGAAAACTGGGCAGACTAGGTGGGTCAAGTGAACCTTACCTGCTGTCAAATTCTATGTTTCTATGTTATCAAACCCAAGCATCTCAGCTCAGCTGCCAGAGTAGTGAAAGAGACTGGTGTCTTGGGATTCCTCTTTGCTGTGTAGTACCAGAGACTGGCATCTGGGGTCGGAATTCCTCTTAGTTGTGTTTTAGTGCTAGAGAGTGGTGTCTTGAGGTGCCTCTTGGCTGTGGAAGTTATAGTAGAAATGCTCGAACTGGCGCAATTTTGAGCATATAAACAGAAATGAGCAATCGGCTGTGCAAATAATATGGCCATATAGATATTGTACCAAAAGAGCTTAATTTTAGTACAGTTTATATATGTGATTGCAGCTGTATTCTCCACCTGATCTTAATTCTTCTAGTGAGTTACTTGCACAGCTGCACTTACAGATTCACACTGCTGTGCCATGATTCCTTGTTTCTCCTGTTTTGTAATTTTTTCACTAGCATCAATTTCTTGTTGTACATGTCCGTGACTTCTCTTTTCTCCTAAAATATTTTTATGCGTTGTCGCACTTCATGTGATTCCTTATTATGCAAATTTGTGACTTCTCTATTCTCCTACACTAGTCATTACTGCACTTGTAGTGTTTCCTACCTGTGTGTGTCCGTGACTTCTCTTTTCTCTTAAACTATTTTTTAGTTATTGTCACGTTTGCTGTGATTCCTTTTTGAACTTGTCCATGACTTCTCTATTCTCCTACACTGTTGTACAATTTCGTTTTTGATTTAGTTCTTGCTGTGCTGTGTGTATCCTAGGGATCTCAAAATGTCAGCTGCACCAGCAAGAAAGCAGATCAATACCTGCATCGCTAAGAAGACAAAAAGATATTGGTCAATCAAAAGCAACAGAACGGCAGAATTAGGTTGCAGTTTTGTCACTGGTATTACTCACAAATGAGGGTATAGTCACCTCTGAAAATAATGGTGCACAGCAGAACAAGGGTGGAGCTTTGTCGCAGTTATTATCCACATATGATAATGTAATCATTTCTGAAACTGGTGGTGTATAGTAGGATAAAGTTCAATCAATCAATGCTTTATTTATAAACTGCCTTTCGAGATCAAGGCGCTGTACACAACATAGGCACAGAATAAAAATGAGCAGCGCCGGCCCAGTGGCGTAGAGTGTTGAGGCGCGGGCGCCTTACCTCAAACCACACCGGCGACCTGGGATCGGGAACAGACTCGGGTCGCTGGGGGTCGGCAGGGGACGGGAGAGGATAGAGCATCCTAAGGGACTGTTCTTCTCCCCAGGGGTGGGTTAGGGCCATGCCTCGCTCTGTAGCAGCCCCCGGTGGAGACCGGGGGCACTACAAGAAGCAGCGCGACAGGGGAAAAAACAGAAAAGCAGAAAATGGCGTCCGAGCGACCGGATGACGTCTGCCTGGATCCCCCGCTTCCATGGAACCCCTGATGAGCCAGGGAAACCCCAATCCCAGCAGTATCAGGGCCGAGAGCAAGAATGCCTGAAGGCACTTTCCCTCCGGAAGGAGGGGACCCGTCCGATGAAGGGTTACATCAGGCTACCCTGGTCGGCTGCGATCTGAGATCTGGGGGAAGCTGGCGTCGGGGTGGGTTCAGAATGGAGCAGGGGTAATCCTTGGCAGAAAGCCTGAAGGAGAGGCCGGTCCGACGCAGGGGGTGATAAAATAAATAATACAAAAAAATGAGCAGCAGAATAAAATTATTTAAAATTAGTCTGGAAGTTGCTGTATTGTTGCAGTTGTTACCCATCATGACAATATAATCACCCCAGAAGGTGAAACTGAATGTGGCAGCAATATATTATCTTCATTTGATGTTGGAAACCACGATAATTTACAAAGTCCCTTACCAATGCAAACCTGTGGTAATTGAGTTTTACACTTCCAACAGTCAGAGAGAATGACATCCACAGATCCACAAATATCCTCAATGATCTTCATCACTCACTGGGACTCACAGGGCCAATGACCAAACACCCTGTTACAGTCGGACATCGCAAGGGTCAGAAGTGGGACTAATCAGACTCCCGCTCCCCCCTCCCCCACTGCTGCTACTGTTCATCGCTCAACGGGACCCACAGGGCCTACGACCACATGCCCACTGCAGTCAGACATCGCAATGGTTGGGAAGGGAACTAGTCAGGCTACTGCCCCCCCCACACTGCTGCTACTGTTCATCGCTCACTGGGACCCACAGGGCGGATGGCCACATGCCCTGCTGCAGTCAGACATCACAAGGGTCAGGAAGAGGACTAGTTAAGTGCCCCCATCCCCCCACCCCACCACTGCTGCTCTTCATCGCTCACCGGGACCCACAAGTAGTTCTTCATCAGCACTGGGCTGATTGTTTCCCGCAGCACTCAGGTTGGGCAACACTTGGCGAGTGAAGATGGCAGCCACTATGTATTTGTAGTAGCCAGTGAACTTGGTCCCTGTACCCAGATGAAACAGATGGACTTGCTCCCATGCTAGCTGGGTTCCACCCATTCAGGGCGCCAGCAGCAGTGCACCCCATAATTTAGGTGCCAAGTCCCAAAGTTGCCAACCCCTCACTTTGCAGGGGGCTGTGCCCCCCATGCCCCCCACACACCCTTTCTAAATATACCAACTCCAGAGTGGTGGACCTCAGGGATGGGGCAGCGATTTTCACTATTTGGTGCCCTAATGATGGACGCACTGCCGCCGGCACCCTGAACAGGTGCAGTGCACTAGCTGCCTGTGTTTTTAAAGAAATGTCAGAGACTATCCCAGTAAGGGTATTTAAATGTGGTTTTAAATGTGATCATTGTTCTGTTCTTAAATAAGGCTGAAGTTAAACCCTCTAGGGGATGGAATTGAGCTATATTGCCTGAATTTAGCACTTGTCAATCTGTGCTGCAGTGCTGATGTTGAGTGTAATTCTGAAATGAAATGCTTACCGAGTGATAGTGCAGTGTACCTAAATGTAGTAGCAGTATTTAGCTGTTGAAATTCAAATTCCTCTGCCTAAGAGTGGCGTTTGCAGGAGGCAGAGTACAGGAAAGCTTAAATTGTCTACTAATTTGCACTGTTACCCTGCTGAGCTAGGTACCGAGAACTGTGTGCCTTACAGTAGTGAATGTAGCCTAATCCAAACTAAGTGTGCTGTGTAAACCAGTACTGTGTGTCGAAGTGCAGTGTGTCGCCAGTCTCAGAGTAAGCGTAACATTGCTCAAGCTGATGAGAGATGTTAACTGCTGCTGGAGGTGGGAAGAAGTACTGGAGTTTGTTCCATGGTCACAGTCACTCCCTGCATGGCTGTGGTGTTAAACGCAGGATTTCCTTGCATGGGCTGGTCTTTCCAGGTGTTTACATCTGCTGAATTACCAGCTCCAACTGCTGTGAGCCTATTGTATTTATGCAGAGACTCCATAGTGCCTGTTCCTCTGAGTGGATCACCTTAGGGCTTGCTCAAATTCAAATTATCTCTCTCTCTCTCTCCCCTACTTTAGGGCTGATGGCCACACACCCTGCTGCAGTCGGACATCGCAAGGGTCGGGAAGGGGAGTAGTCAGGCTTCCATGCCCCCCATACCGCTGCTACTCTTCATCGTTCACCGGGATCCAAAGGTAGTTCTTCATCAGCACTGGGCTGATTGTTTCCTGCAGCATTTGGGCACGGTGCAATGAAATTAATATCCCCCCCACCAGCCCCCCTCCCATCCATCCTGGGGGGTCTGGGAGGGTTTAAGCTTGAGGTTCAATGTGGGGAATAGTTCCTCCCACAACCTCTACTTAATCCCATCACTAACACACCTCCCTTTCTTAGCGAGTGTTTTTTCCCCTGCACTCCCTGCCTGTTTGGCTGTGCTGTCTCTGCTCCTCCTGCTGCTCTGTTTCCTTCCTTTTCCCTGCTTCTGTGCCCTCCCTCCCTTCCCATTGTTTTCTTGCTTTTGTGCCATTGCTTTGTCTCCCCTGCTGTCCATGTCCTGGCCCCCGTTCCCTTCCTCCGCTCCTTCCCCTCCTTCCATTTCTGGGTTCTTTCTCCTTGTATTGTTTCTTTTTTGGGCTTCTCGCCCACATTCAGTCCCCTCTACTGCTGACGCTTGTGTGCATCCCCAGCTCCTCTCTGATTCAGAGCTTCCTCTTTCTCCCCTCACGATGCACGCCCACTTCCTGGCTGTCCCCTGCATGCACTCTCTTCTCCTGTTCGACTCCCCGGCTGCTGCACGCTCCTGTTGGATGCTCTGTCGGCCTTCTCCATGGCGCTCTCAATTGTCCTAAGTACCTCCTTTACACTACCTATTGTTACTTACCCTTAGCCAGCTGTGCATTCACTCCTTCCCCCCATTTTCTCTGTTGCTGGCCATGACACAGCCTTTAGCCCCATTACTTAGATTTCTAACTCCCCACCACAGAGCCGATATACACAGCAACTGCGCCCGGCTCCAACCTGACTAGCCCTAACTTGTCCTTCTGTCTATCATAGTGAGCCTTGCTTGGATTCCATAACTGTGGGTATGTTTTCTGGCTTGCACATCACTGACCAGGATTCCAGTTGATCGTCTCCTTCTGCATAATGGGGTATGGTATCTAATATCTGTGAATCAGAGCTTGCATCGAACTGCACCCAGACTACCCAGTACACTAAGATGTTTGCTCCTGCCTGCTATATGTTCACTGCTCAGCACTCTACTATGGCCCCTGAGGGCTTATCACATGTTACAAGGCATCTTTCTCCTTAGACCCACACCGCATACCCTACTGCAACCTGTGAACGTCACCTGCATAGGTGACTACTCTCAAAAGCCATCGTGGGTAGAAGTGCACAGTCAGTTCCTCATTTGAACCTACCGTGGTAGCGGTGATTCATGTAAATATTTCTTTGCTCTTACTGCAGTACCTTCCTCCATCTGCACCTGCCAACCATGTGCCCACATGTAGTTTTGTTTTTGTTTCCCTTCCACGGCTACCGGTTAGCAGCATTGGGTGGGGTGCTTCTGCGACCATTGCTCCGTTTGGTGTAGTACTTGTGTGGTGGGAGGGTCAGTGTTGAAGCTGCCCTAGGCAACTTCTTCCATCTGGGGTAATGGAGGGTGCGTGGGGAGGGGAGGACGTGGGGGTGGGGGGAAGTAGGGAGTACTCCCAACCTTCTGATCCTAGTCATCCTGACCTACTCGCTGCTACTACCTTCAACCTCAATCACCTGTGCCTGCTTACTTCTCTCCCCAGGTTCCTCCTTCAGTTACAGTGGAGCCTTTCTTCCCCTGCATTGTTACTGCTTCCATGGTCAAACCTTCTCTACAGCACTCCTGTTTCTATGCCTACCATTCCCATCATGCTACATCTGTCTTCCCATACCTGTTGTTCATTCATCATGCCTATCTCATCACAGTTCCCTAATCTACTCTCCTTCTACAGCAGCGTTCTGAGCTACAGCCAGCCCATACCAGCAGTACTCCAGACTCTGTCCCTAACTCATGCCTTCTGAGGTGCTGAGTGAAGGTAGGCTTCCCCTGTCTACCGGGGATGGGATTCCATTATATTCACTACCTCCTACTACTTACCAACCTGACATTCTCCGTCCCTAATTTTGCTGGACAGCATCGAGTGAAGGTTAGCTCGCCCCGACTACCAGGGATAGGAATCATGTCTACAATCTACTGAGGCATATCATATATCATATAACCCATCGCTATTCCCCAAACATTGAACCACTTTCATACTCCTCTTCTCTGGGCTGCCCTATCACTGAACGAGCTGCACCTGCCTCAAATATCCAAGTCAGATTACTTTTCAGCCATTTATGCACTCTCCTTTCTACTAGCCTACCCTCCAGCAGAGCTGAGGTTTGCTCCTCACACCTGCCTTTCGACTCTGCCCTCTGCTTGGCTTGCTCTCTCCTGCTCTAGTCCTCAAACTCTAATCACGCGACCTCTACTGTCCTTCCTCTCTTCTCTTTAGTCTGATCCTGACCTCCTAACCATGACACTACCCCCTTGCTCCCTTTTTATCCCCTGCCACTGCTTTTCACTCACACTTCCAAACTTAACCCTCTAACCACTCCTGCTCCTACTCCTCCTTCCCCTTCCTCTGCCCACTGCCACTACCCTTTTTTACTCCTCTCTGTCCCCTTCTTCTCTTGTCCTCCCCCTCCCTTCCATACCTCCATCTCCCCTCCCAGCTCCCCCACCCCCTCCACAACAGTCCTCATTCACCCTGCACTACTCCCTTCCCTCCTCCTAAATTTTGAGGCCCTGCTTCACTGCACTTCTCCCTTCTCACCACTTTCTACCAGCAACCCCAGAAGGCTTAAATACCCACCACACCTATCCCTCTTCCTGCTCCTATGACTCCTCTCTGGTGATATTCAACCCAACATTGGCCCTCAAACTACCTCTATAATCTCAGCCCAATTTAACCCATGCACTCCCTTGAGCTCTACACCCCCTCTCCTGCCTAAGGGACTTCATACTTTTCACTTAAATGCCAGAAGCCTCCTCTCCAAAATGGACGCCCTTAGAATGTGGATAACCCAGCACCCACCAGATGTTCTTTGTGTTACCGAAACATGGCTAGCCACAAAAATCCCTGACTCCTCTTTCTCTCCCTCCCTGGGTTTAACCTTTTCTGTCAAGACTGCAGTAAGTGTGGTGGCAGAGTTGCCCTGTACATTAGACAGTCTCTCTCCTGCTCCATCTCCTTTAAAGAATCTTGCCCATCCTCCCACAAACCCATCATTGCCCTTCCATCCCTCCCATCTTCAACCCCACTCTACATTGGCACACTCTACACTCCACCTAAAACCACTCTAGACTCCTTAGCCTCTACCATCTCCTCTATTTCCTCCCTCACAACTAATGGAGAACTCCTGCTTCTAGGTGACTTTAACCTAGACTGGCTCTTCCGCTCTTCAAAGCCCACCGTCTTAAAGATTGAGGCCTTAAACCTCACACAGCTGATGCTCAAACCCACACGTATTATCCCCGATCCCAAAATTATTCCTTGCTAGACTAGATGCTATCGTCCCACCCCCACCACATCACAGCATCAGGCATTCTGCCTGACACTCTTAGTGATTACTGCATCATATACTGTGTACGTAAGATTCACCTCCCTCACGCTGTCCCTAAATACATTTGGACCTGCCCCCTCCATGCCCTAGATTCATCTGCCCTCCTCCAAGACCTTACCCATACAGACTGGGAACCAGTTTTCCTTGTCCAGGATGTCAATTCTGCCCTCTCCCTTTTCACTAGAATACTTACTAACACCTGGAACCACCATGCCCCACTAAAGAAAGCTAGAGCAAAATGAAACCATCATCCCTGGACTACACCTGACCTACTTGCCAAATGCAGGGCCACAGATAAAGCATGGTCACAATACAAATTGTCCAAAACCCTGTCTGACATACAAACCTACAAAACACTCAGAAATAAGTGCACTACAGCAATCCGCCACTCCAAGGCCACGTACTTTAGGTCCCACCTGCAACAAGGACAAAGCACACCTGCATCCTTCTGGAAAGTGTTACACACTCTTTTTGACCCCCAGCTCAACTGGCCTCCCCTGTTCTTAACATTGATAGTGCCCCTGTCTCCAACCCCTCCTCCATAGCTGAGACTTTCAACAAATTCTTTGCCACCTATGCACTCCCAGATGGCCTGTCTCTATCCCCACCTGTTCCCTCTCCCCTCCTCCTAAATCTGCCAATCCTCCCACCTTGTTCCACTTCCCTCCTTTCTCCCTCCAAGAAGTCTATACTGCCCTCCTTGCCCTCAACCCAACCAAAACCAGCCCTGATGGTCTCCACCGTAGGCTTCTCCATCTCTCCACCCCTGCTATAGCTGCCCCTTTAGCCCACATCCTCAACCTATCCCTTGCTACCCCCACTGTCCCCAAAGCATGGAAGTTCACCAAGGTGTTGCTTCTACATAGGAGTGGTGACCCCTCTACCCCTGGGAACTACTGGCCCATCTCCCTTCTCCCTTCTTTAGTCAGACTTCAGGAGTCTCTCATTCACTATAGGCTCTCTGAGTTTCTTACCTCAAACAACTCTCTTTCTCCCATGCAGTCAGGTTTTGGAAAGCAACACTCTACCACCTCCTCTCTGCTGCGGGTCACTGACTCTGTTTTATCAACAATGGACCAAAGTCAGATCACAGCCGCCAATTTTATGGACTTAGCAAAGGCATTTGGGTCAGTTTCCCACACCCTCCTGCCACTTAAACTAAAGCCTTTTGGCCTTGCAGACCCCTCAGTGAACTGGTTCTGCTCCTATCTACATTATAGGCAGCAATCTGTCCAAATTGGCAACACACTTTCCTCCCCCCTCCCCATCCTTACTGAAGTTCCACAAGGCTCTATCCTTGGCCCCATCCTTTTCTCACTTTTTATTAATGACCTCCCCACTGTCTGTACCACCTCCAACATTCACATGTATGCAGATGATACTGTCATCTTTACCTCCAGTCCCTCCTCTCAGCATGCAGTCCCCTCTACAGCAAGACTTTAATAAAGTACAGACTTAGTTCCAGTCAAACAAACTGAAACTCAATATAAAAAAAAAGTTGCTATGACTTTAGGTTCGAGACAAAAGATGGCCTCCCTCCACTCTATCCCAGTCTTCTCCACTTTGGATGGCTCCCCCCTTGAGACGGTCTCAGCTTTCAAATACCTTGGGGTCTGGCTGGATAACCACCTAGATTTCAGTACCCACCTTGACTTCATCTGTACCAAACTCCGACCCAAGATCGCAGCCCACTATCACCATAAAGGCAGTCTGTCTCTCTCTACCCATCGCGAGCTGGTATCTAAAATGATTCTACCCATCATTGACTATGCCGATGTGGTCTATGACACTGCACCTGCTACATCCCTCTCCAGGCTGGACACCCTTCTAAATTCTTTCTGCTGCATTGCTACCGCTTCCCCTCCCCTAACTCACCACTGTCTCCTATACTCTGTTCTCTCTGTTGTACCACTGTCACACAGAAGGATGATTCATTGCACCTCCCCTGTCACCAAGTTCTGGTTTGGAACTCTGCCATCCTACCGCTCCTCTCGCCTCTCTCAGGCTGCCTCCTCAACATAGTCCTTACATCACAGAGACCCTCACTCCTTCTCTATCCCCCACCCACACTGCTGCTAGCAAATCTGCCTTCTCCTACCACTTTCCACTTCTCTGGAATAAGCTGCCTCTGGATCTCCACCTATCCTCCTCCTCCTTCTCTTCAATAAAAAGCCTCCTCAGATTCCCACCTCATCTGTTGTGTGCATATTGCTCCACAACCTCCACTGCATCCTGAGTGGCCCTCCTCCTCAGTAGCCTACTCCTTGCTATCACCTCCTCTCATAATCTCCCCCTCTTTGGGGCATGTTTGAGTTCCAAACCCTGGTCTAAGTTAGTCTGGACTATTTCTTCAAACCAAGTTACTGCACTTTCCCTGAAGGTGTTCTTATGTTCGCTAATACAAATGTTTATTGCTTCCAGAATTATGTTTGCATCCTATTGTTATCCTGGATTTGCTCTCTGTATATTTTTATTGCATTGTGTATTGCTGTATGTATATTTCTTATGGTATTGTCTTGTTTTGTTATGTTTCATTTTTCTTTTCCATTCGTTGCCCTTTCCCCTGGTTGTACCTGGAAAGAGCATTGACTGAGTGTGCCTTTCCTGATTACCAAATTTTAAATAAATAAATAAATAAAATAAAATAAAAGATTTTAATGAGTCCATTACAAAATTCCCCTCACCAGGGAATTCAAGTTCACGGCCACCACCAGGTTCTTGTAAATAGGAACCAGGAAACCTGTTTCTTACCTCCTCCTTTGCACAAGGTCAGGAAAGTCAACATAATAACTGTGGAAAGAGTGCCCCTTCAGATAAGGACTGCAAACAGAGTCCAGCAGAAATAACCAAATTACCTTAACAAATACACAGGCAGTCACTTGTTCTATCAAAATATGATTCTTTACTAAAAGACTACAAGCATTTACAACAGGATTTGTGTGCAGTCAGACACAAGAATTACAGTTTACTAGAAATTAAAATAAATGGTGTTATACCAGACAGTTATCAGATAGAAGAATCTGAGCTATTCTCACTCTACAACCTATGTATTTACCTGCAGCTGTCTGAAGAAAATACTATTCCCTAAGCTGTCTTTCTTACCAGACCTCTGGCTGTAGAGCTCTGGGTTTTCAGATGTTACTTGGTCCATGAGAAAGTGCTGGCTTTCAGCATCTCAATTTATTCCTTTTCTCACCATAGGGAGGGGTCTCACCCCTTCAAGTGACAGTTCTCCACTGCCCCTCCCCCAATGGCTGAGTGTTTGGAGGGATGATATCATCCAGGCTATCTGGCTCCCTTCACACTCAAATGTGCTCTGTCCACTTTTATGATTCTGTTTTGCAGGATGCCCAAGGTGTGCAACCTCACACCCCTGCCTTTCAGGAAGTACTAGGTGAAAACATTACAGACAAAATATCACTGCACAATACAAAGCAGGCTACTCACTGCTGGCTACAATGTCATCATGGAACATTATCACCTACCCAAACCCCATGGGCAGTGCACAGCATGAATCAGTAAGGTGCCGACTGAGACCCCAGCTCACCGAATGGTGCCCCAGGCACTGTAACTGAAGCCAGCCACAATGTGATGGCTGGCCCCCCAAACTGCTGCGATGTGGTACACTACATCCCTGGTGTCTAGTGGACCCCCTCCCCCACACCACCCCAGCAAGTAGCTGCCCACCCCCGTGCCCCCAATATACCCCGTCAATGGGTTGGCAGCCAGCACAGCCCTCCACACACAGCCATGGCTGGCCACTCCACTGAATGAACTGGATGAGCACGTACCTATATGCCTATGCAGTTTGTTCAGTGGAGCGGCCAGCTGCGGCAGTGTGTGGAGGGCTGCGCTGGCTGCCCATCCATTGACGGGATATGTTGGGGGGTGTGGGGGTGGGCAGCTACCTGCTGGGGTGGTGCAGGGGAGGGGGTCCACTAGACACCTGGGATGTAGTGTACCACATCACAGTGGGTTGGGGGGACCGGCCATCACATTGTGGCTGACTGCAGTTACGGTGCCTGGGGCACCATTCAGTGGACTGGGGTCTCGGGTCGGCACCTTGCCGATTTGTGCTGTGCACTGCCTATGGGGTTTGGGTAGGCAATAATGTTCCATGCTGACATTGTAGTCAGTGATGAGTAGCCTGCTTTGTATTGTGCAGTGATATTTTGTCTGCGATGTTTTCACCCAGTACCCTTTCAGGATGCCTGAGGTGTTCAAAATAGCATGCTCACATCTGCCTTACAGAATCTTGTGGCTGACTATTCCCAAGGGAACATTTTCCTGAGCAGCTCTGGCCAATATTCCCATAAGGCCTGTTTGGTCATGTGATCTTGGAAGCCATGTTTTTGTGTCCACATTGCAAATAGCAGAACTTATGACAGAAGTATAATTACACTAACAAAATACATTAACAAAAGGAAATGAATAGATCCATCTGGTCATATGTCCATCACATCTCCCCCCTCCCCAGGGAAATGAAGATGTGTCTCTTTTGGGCAACCCGGAAGAGAAAACTGCCATTCATGTAGGAACTGGGGAGTGCCTAAAGGAACATGCAATGCACTTAGCCCACCTCAACAGTTCATCCCCCTTGGCATTCTGTGCACCATTCTGGTTTCCCCATGAACATGTCCCCGAATTTTTGCAGCACCCCCTTCTTTTCCTCTGCCTGGGCTGGTGTCAGCTGCCCTGAGAGGGTGAGGTTATTCACTGTCACTGAGGATCCCTCTTGTGCTTCCCCAAAGAGACCCACAAGGGGATCAGCCTCATTTCCCTTTCCTGGCATGCTGTACACAGCAAGGACCATTTTCTCCCTATCATAGTAGGGCTTCATCATGTTCACATGATATACCCTCTGCCTGTGCCTTACTACATAGTTAACATCACTCACTTTCCTGATTATGAAGAATGGGCCCTCCCATGCTGCCTACAGTTTATTGTGTCAGAATGGGACAAGTACCATCACTCACTGTCTGATGTCATACTCCTGGGCTCTGTCCCCATGGTCATACCAGGCTTTTTGTTGCTGTTGTGTGGTGGCTAAGTGCTCCTGGGTGAGCCCCATGAGCTCTTTAAGCTGGGCCCTGAAATTCAGGTTGTGCTCCACAACAGACTCCCCTTGGGAGGCATGGTTACCTTCCCATTCTTCACTGACTAAATCTAGGGGCCCCCTGACCCTGTAACCAAACAGGAGCTTGAAGAGTGAGAACTCTGTGGCCTCCTGTGGGACTTCCCTGTATGTAAACAGGAGTTGAGGAAAATATGTGGAAGCCAGAGTGGAAAAGGAGGAGCCTGAAAGTAAGATGGTGAAAAGAATGAGCTACAAGGAGTAGCTCTTTCATGGCTCTCCCCACAGCATAAAAAACACACGCTCACCTCTGCATCTAACTTGTTAAAAAGTATCGAGACAGGTAAAGAGAAGACCGAACAGAGTAAACAAGTGGATCCACAGCATGGAATTCAATGAAATGCAAGGAGAGGAAAGGAGCTGGTCTCACACTTTTACCAATGAGCAGTCGAAGACATGATTCTTCCTTTGATAAATCATTTATTCATGCTGATAAGTTGGAATATTCACCAAGCCATAATGTACACCCACAGTACCCTTCTTCTCTACATTTCAAGCTGCCCTGGCTCTTTGTCAAGCGTTAACAAGTTCAGTCTGGCTTGTCTTTTAATGCTAAGCATGAGTCACATGATTCTCTACAATTACCTACTAATTGTTTTACACTTTAATATCTAGAAAGACTCATAGTTAAAAAGCTTGTCAGGCGGAATAATGAATACTAGTACAATGAACCCACATCAAAAAAACACCATAATACTGTGCTTGTATAAAAATATGTATGTTGTGCGTGGGGGGGGGGAATTCTATATCCAAAATGTAGCATACAACTGGTCCAGAATTATGGGGTTAAAAACTACTGGCTTGTAATGCTTCTTAAGCTCAAAAAATCTTAATGATTAAAATATACTTATTTGTCATTAACTGTGAGTCTTTCTAGATATTAAAGTGTAAAACAATTAGTAGATAATTGTAGAGAATCATATGACTCATGCTTAGCATCAAAAGACAATCCAGACTGAACCTGTTAACTCTTGACAAAGAGCCAGGGTGGTTTGAAACATAGAGAAGAAGGGTGAACTGCGGGTGTATGTTATGGTTTGGTAAATATTCCAACTTACCAGCATGAATAAATGATTTATCAAAGGAAGAATCATGTCTTCAACTGCTCATTGGAAAAAGTGTAAGACCAGCTCCTTTCCTTTCCTTGCACTAAAAAGTATCAAGGCATGCTGAATGAAAACTGGCAACGCTACTGCTTTTTGGCTGGAAGAAGCAGAAAATTGTGAAAAAAAGATCTTTAAGTCTTTAGAAATTTCAGTTTGGGCATGAAGCCAAGAAAAAAACAGCCCACTTGGAAAACGAGCTTGCCTAGCAAAATGTTTGCAAACTCAGTCAAGATTCTAGAAATGCAGACAAGAATGAAGTCTGCTAAAACTAAAAATGATAATAAGGAGCAACAGGATGGCAACTTACCTGAGGCTTATGGAGTAAGCCCTTCATGGCTGGAAAGCAACATAGCTGATTCTAAAAACACTTATTTCATTTTTCTGAGGAAACCTGTGACCACAAACTCAAACACTAACACACCAGGAACAACAGAGAATACAGGAGGAAAAACTGCACCCAATAAGATGGAAGGTGGTGGAAGCCATGGAGTTTTGAATCTTCAAAATAAATCACAACAAAAAGAGAGAAGTGAAAAGGAAGGATTGAACTCAGGGACCCAACACCGAACAACAATATGAGCTTACCTTTGCACAGCAACAGAAAGCAGTGAACTACAAAAGGAACAAACTGGACAGGAACAAAACAGAGAGAAGATCAGAGATGATTCAGAACCTCCAACCTCATGTACTAAACCACTTTATAATACTAAGAAAAAACAGCCACAATCTAAACAAAATAAGAACATTACTATGGACTATTACATTGAAAATGCTGGAGATCTAAACAGAACCTAGAGAATTTAAAAAGAAAAAATACTACAGATGGGAGTGGTATGGTTGAAGAGAGCCTGAACATAGCAGATTCAGACAAAGAATCAGAGCCATCATTATTAGAACATACAGGTCTTTAAATACTAGAAAACCCTTCAGACAATATGAAGAAATTAAACAAAAAGACATACCTCTTTCAGACTGGGCAAACTTAATTCTCCTGTGTTTAGATAAAATGGAAGGGAAATTACAGACGACTGAAAATGTAGAAACCAAAATTGATTCCTTTTATAAAACAATGCAATAAATTTTGGAAGAAAACTCTGGATTGAAAAAAGAACTAGCGCAGGCAAAACAGAGAATATCAGATCTTGAAGACAGAATTTTGCCAATGGGAAGACAAGTCAAAGACCTTGAAATCAGTAACAAAGGAATTTAAAAAATGGTAGACTTTGAAGCAAGAGCTCGGCACAAAAACCATTAGAGTTTTAGGAGTGCCAGAATTGTGGGATGCACAAAGGCCTTTAAAAGAAACTATGAGGCAAGTGGTGGCCGCCTATTTAGACATTGAAACAAAGACTGTGAATTTTGAAATTGATAGGATACATCAAACATTCCGACCAAACCAGGCACAAGGCCCTTCTCAGCCTATCATTGTTACACATTTTTTAGATCAGAGGACAAGGAAGCACTTATGACTGCCATATAAAAAAAAAGAGAGAATAAATGTTATGGGAGCCAATATTTCATTCTTCAATGACCTTCCAATGGAAATTGTACAAGAAAGAAAAAAATATGGTATACTGAAAAAGAAACTTTGGAACCATAATTATGGGGCTATAGTAATATATCCAGTTAAACTAAAAGTAGTTATAGAAGGAGTACCACATGTTTACACTTCTGTGGAAGAAGCAAGCCAAGAGTTAAAAAAAAAAAGATACCTAAATGTTTTGAATGAATGAGATAAAGTTAGAGACTCATTAATAGGATAACAGCATATAGTTGTGTATATTTAGAGGTGAGGGGAGGGGGGGGGGAATGTGTTACTTAAAAGGGGTTATCATTGTTGGTTAGCCTATTTAGGCTAAAAAGATTCAAGTTGTACAGTTCAAGGAATTAAGCACTTGGGTAATTTGCAGAAGATTTCAACTGACCATCTGGTCAAAAAATGACCTCCAATGAGATGACTCAAGAGGAATGTATCAGGAGAAGACAGATCCAAGATTTAAGTCAGGGCAAATTCAAAGAGGTCTGGAACAAGCTAGATCAAGGCAAGGGAAAAATCTATAATAGAACTACAGGGGGGAGGGAGATAGCAGATGCTCAGTTACTCAAAGTAATGTATCATTTTCGGAGGGGAGAGATAGCAGATGCTCAGCTACTTGAATTAAAATATTATTTGGGACAATGATCTTTTATACAAACATTGGGGGACATTTCCCAGAGAAGAAGGAAGCAAACTGGTATACAGTAAAGGGAATATTCAGAATAAAGCATACTGTAGAAGGAATAAGCAGGTTAAGGATCACAAGATTAATGCAGTGAACAGTGAAATGATTAGAACAAAGGAATATAGGGAAAGCAAACTAAGTAATCTCAAAAAAAAGTGTCACCTCTGTTATAATGAATAAACTGACAAGCATTAAACTAGCCTCACTCAGCATAAATGGCCTCAATACACCTATAAAAGAGACAAGAATGTTAGTCTATCATAATAAATTGAAAACCCAGATAGTGGCATTACAGGAAACACATTTAAATGAAACGGAATCTAAGAAACTCACTAGGAACTGGGTGGCACATTCTTTCTTTATTTTTCCCGGGAGCTCAAAAGCAAGGGGTGTGTCCATTTTGATTAGGAAAAATGTTCCTTTTATAATGAAACAGCAATGGACAGACAGGGAGGGGAGAGTGATATTTATAAAAGGAAAAATTATAAATACAATGGAGATAACTATAGGATCAGTATATGGGCCATTTACGGACTACAGTACATTCCTAGCAACCATAACAGAAGGTATTAATGAGATATAGACAAACAACCTGATTATGATGGTTGACTTCAACGCTCTATTAAATCCATGGAAAGACAAAAAAAAAATATTACAAAATCTAATATTAAAACATCCCAAAACATGAATACTTTTTCGGAAGAACATAACTTAGTGGATCCATGGAGATTATTTAATCCTAAAACCAAAAATATACACATGTGAACCACAAAACTCACGATCTATCGAGAATAGATGATATTTTTATTTCCAACATCATGATATCTATAGCCTATACAATAACAATAAGATCTATAATACATTGGATCATGCAGCTCTGGAATTTGATATTATACTTGACAAAGATAATAAACCACAAAATACAAGATGGACTCAAAACAGCAAATTGCTTACGCAACCACTATTTCAAAACAAAATTAGAGATGCTATTCAGGAATTTTGGCATTGCTATTATATGGGCCATCAGAAAATTTCCAGCTTGTGGGGTACTTTTAAAAGTGTGATAAGGGGGTAATCCTATCATTTCAAAGTTGGCATAATAAACAAAGAAAAAGTCAATAAGAAACTTTAGAAAAAAGAATGAAAGAGCTCGATAAAGTATTAATTCAAGATTATGAAAAAAATATACAAGAGGGGTATGACTGTAAAATACAACTACAAAATTACTTACAGGTGATAGGAAATGGTTTTTACACCTCTAGATACCCTCCAGTTGTTCTTTTATTGGCTACCCAGTATTCTGATATACTTTCGGCCTTTTTTGTTAAATTAATAATCTAATTTTGTTGCCTTTTTAACTACCCTGAATCCCTCTCTCCTCAGCAGTTGTTGTTCTCTCTTTTCATACTGCCTGAACATCCTATGACATCTCAAACTCCCATTCCAGTCCATTCAGATGAACAGCGTGGAATGGGAGTTACTGATGTCATAGACTGTCTTACAAATATGAAAATCAAGAGCAGTAGCTGGAGAGGAGAGTGGAACTCTATATAGATCTGAGGCACCCCAAAGCTAGGTAATTTATTTATCAAAAAATCATTAGAGCATATCAGAATATATAACTGGCATGGAAGGGAAGATGAATGGACAGTTAACTATGTAAAAAGCATGTCCTATCTCCTTTTACAAAGGAAACAATCAACATAAAAAAGTTAAAAGAGCAAGGTGCTTACAGGGAGACAAAGCCAGCAAATTATTGGCAAATCTACTTAAAAAAGTAAACAATGTAACATAATAGGGACACTTATAAAACAACAAGGAATTCCAATTAACAACAAGGAGGGTATTGAAGAAATAGTTCTTCAATATTTTAATCTATTTATCAACAAAAAAAACCTAGATATAGGAAAAATGCAAGAGTTTCTTCAGGACATACAAATACCTCAAATGCAAATAGAGAATAATCCCATAACATTGTCAGAAATTAAAAATTTCATAAATTATTACCAAAGAGCAAGAGTGCAGGATGTGATGGGTTGACAAATTAATGTTATCAATATTTCTGTCAAGAACTCGCACCATGGCTTCATAAGATGATCCAAGAAGCAATGGATGGGGAGAAGAGCCTCCCAAGAACAATGATGGAAGCCCTGATCGTTCTAATTCCAAAAGAAAATAAAGTAAAAGAACAAACAAACAATTACAGATCAATAGCATTATTAAACACTGACAACAGCAAAAATTGATAATGCTGTAGCTGCAAGACGTCTTGGGGGGGCTCCCCTCTGCCATACATCATGATCAATCTGGTTTTATACTAGGACAAACTACAGCAATAGCAATCAAACAGTACAATTACTTGTACAATATGTCCAAAATATTTCTGAAAACTGTTATTCACTGGCCTTAAATGCCACAAAGGCATTCGACCTTATACAGGGACAGTACATGTTTGAAATATTAAAACAATGGCAGATTTCAGGAAAACTCTTAAGCACCATACAACTATTATATCAAAATCCTCAATCGGCATTTATAATTAATGGTACAGTAATGAAAGACATAGAGATGACTAATGGGGTATGACAAGCTTGCCCCTTGTCGCCAATCATATTCATATTATCAATAGAGATGCAGTGAATTTAAAATCTGCCAGCAAAGTGGACGCAAAGTGGTCACTTTCCATTACCATTCAGCTATGCGAAGTGAGCTCTGCAAGGTGCTCACTTTGCCCTCTCATTTTGACTTCATGTTGCCATTCCGCCTTAACGCAAAGTAAGGCGAAGTGCCAACAATATAGGCAGCCCCCCACACATCACATGGCTGACAGTACTATAAGTCACATGCTTTAGCCAGGCAGGAAGGAAGTGAGTCAGAAAAGCAGTTACTTTAACTTTCTCCTTTACAGTTGTAGAAATAGGAAGCCTTTTTGGTGTAGAGAGAGGAGAGTTTGTTTGGTAGTTGGTATCTTGTGATTTTGAGCACAAAAAACAGCTTTTTTAAAGCTGCATCTTTAGTTTTTTTTGTATGGTGTTTTTTCTGGGTTTTTTTGCTACTGATTTTTTTAATAAGTTTGTTTTGTGTGTGTATGTCTGACTGTGTGTGTGCGCATGTATGTGAGACTGTGAGTGCATGTGAAGGAGTACTGAGGCATCAGTCACAGCTTGAGGGACTTGTTCGCGATGGACCCAGGAGGAGAGCCTGTGGCCTGTGGTCATGGGCAGAGGGGAGCAGTGTGCACACATGGGGGTGGTTGGGTGGCATTGGACCACTCCCAACTCTTGGGTGGTGCGTCCACCCCTCTGGAAGCAGCAGCAGCAGCATCAGTGCCACCGGTGATGGTGCATCCACCGAGTCCGCCACTACCACCACCACCACCAGTAGCAGCTGCAGGGGCTCCAGCAGCACTCCCTCCACCACCTCCACAGCTGCAGGTGGAACCCCAGGTGAATGAAGATGCTTCCGGCAGTACATCTGGTCACCCCCGCAGCTCCCCAGTGTGGCAATTTTTTAGCTGTGTGGGGGGAGACAGCACCATTGTGGTTTGCCATCTGTGTGGTGTGCAGGTGTGCTGTGGCCCCCGGGGGGGCACATTTGGGGACCAGTGGCCAGCACACGCACATGGCAAACCACCACAAAGTGGAATGGCAGGCTGCCACCAAAGGGGCCTGGCATCCACCTGCTGGCCCTTCTGTGGCAGTTGCAGAGGGTGCTGTGGGTGTTGTGCCTCACTGCCACAGCAGGATGAGGGCAACAGCAGTAGCTGCTCCACCACCACCACCACCACCACCACAGCCACCAGCACCACCCTCACCACACCCACCACTACCTAGCTTTCCTGCTGCAGTGGACCCCGCCACAGTGACTGCAACACAGGCAGACAGTGCACTGGTGGGGCAGCCCTCGAGGAAAGCAATGAGAGGGTGGGTGCTGTGCAGAAGGTGGCTCAGATCCAGCAACAGCAGCTGCAAATACTGTCAATGCTTCACCTGCTGCTGGAACACCATGGAATCCCCCATTAAGGGATTTTTTTCGGGATCCCCCCCCCACTGTTGTGCTGTAGTGTTTTGTGTGTGTTTTTTGCTGTTTAATAATAGACACTTGCCCTTTTGTTATAATGCAGTGCCTCAGTAATGTTGACTTTCTGTTGTGGAGTGCTTGTGGACAAGCTGGTGTGAGCAGTGCAAGTATGATGTGCTAAATTGCATGTGTGCAGTCAGTGTTGTTTCGTGTGTGTGTGTATGTGTGTGACATCAGACATTGTGCAGCATCTTGCAAACATATATTGATGTTGCTGACTTGTTGCAGTGTTTATGGTATAAAGAATAGCAAGCGGAACAACGTATATTTTATTGTCACCATCATCATGAGTGGACTAAGTGATACAATACTTTTTCAGAGGTGTCTGGCCAGACTGCACCTTAGTCACATACTGCACACATAACTTCTAGGAGATCATGTGTTTTTTTGTGCTATGATCTCCGCAAAGTCATGTGTGCACTGTGAGTGATTGAGGTGCACAGTGACCCGATACTTCTGAAAAAATATCATATCACTTACTCCGCAGGTGCTGATGGTACCAATAACATATACATCATGTATTCTTTGTTATCTTTATTCCCGATACTGCAACAGGTCTTTCCATATATATGTTTGTATGAAGCTGGACAATGTATGCACACACAGGAAAGAACACTGATGGCACACATGCAGTTTAGCATATCATACTTGCATTGCTCAGTCATGCTTTTTGCAAAACACTTCAAATCTGATTCATGAGTGTCACCAACTCGCTCAGATGGTCAGCCCTCTACTCCCAAAGTGCCAACCTCTGAGCGTATTATTTGTGTACAGTGAACAGACAAGGTAACCCTCTTGTCTGTTTTGTGGGTTCAAGTCACCTTAGTCTCAAGCTCTGAAGGGATTCAAACTGATAACCTCTTGTTAGCGTACCCAATTATCAGGCTCAGATAATTCTGTCTTCGGGGGCCAGATATCTTTGCCTATGGGCACCCAACCAGGTCTTTCAAATGAACCCTTAGAATTCTATGCAAGACTTTAGAGAACACTATCCATTTCCCAGTTTGGCATACAATAAGCCCATACACAGTGTTACGATAACCTTTAAAAGCTCCACTTAAAATAAAAATAAATGTCAAAGGCACTCCATGTAGTTTCATTTGTAAAAAAATATCTTTACTTTAAAAATATCAAAACAGAACAATAATTACAGAACAAATATATATATCCCAACACATACAGCCTTAAAATAAACAGGTAAAAAAGTACAGTTCCTACAATTTATAACTTCAGACTGGTATAATCTAATGCTTACTTTCTTTCAGTGCTTTGAGGGTCTTCTCTCAGTCAGAAAATATTCTTGTGTGTCTCTGTCAGGTCCTCTCAGCAGTTAAGCACACTTCTGAGCCAGCCTTTTCATGAGGTCACTAACTCCACCTTGGTGTATCACACTCTATATTTTACAATACAGGGTCTCCAAATAAAATATTTAAAAAAACATATGAGACAACCTCACTGACTTTCATCTCCACAGGTTAACTGGTCAGAACTGGTTTGTGCTCTGCTACACATACATCTCAAAAGTTTCTTTGATCTAAGTCACTGTATTCAAAGCAAAAGTGTATTGGCCTCTTTAATCCTGTCTGGACCTTGGAATCTACACCTCAGGTCTTTCTGATGTAATTCAAGAGTGCCCCGGGAAATGTATTTTGGACTCTCCAAATCCATCTGGGTCCTCCCTGGCTCAGACATCAAACCTCTTCAATGTCCATTCTGGCCTCTCTCCGATGCCACTCCCCACAAGTCCTTCATGGTAACCATGCAAGTCAAAGGATCTCCTTGAGGGCATTATGAATGGCTAATCTTATTTCCTGGGATGAAAGCAAATTGACAAGGTAATTGCGCCCCAGATCTCTGCAGTTTAAAATACTGGTACCTCCTGTCCTTTGAACTTATCCTTGGGGGGTCTTGATGTGTCAGTTCCAGTAAGACAGTAGTTTCCTCAAACTGAGTTTCCCATCACATATTTTATATGTAATAAAAAAATTAATACAGCACTCGAGCACTCAGAGCTGGCTGTCTACGTTACAATGAGTCCCAACACAAAGTAAACATTACTGAGGCTTTATAAATATTTCATTTGTGAAATAGACATTAAAGAGATTCACAAATGTTTCACCACAATTCCTCCGTGATGTGACACACTTTAATAAAATTACAGGCATTTTTTGACAGAAATGTATTGCGCTATGTAAGGACACGTGGAGCAAGAAAGATTACACCTGATATATGGGCGCCTTACTTCCAGGGGAATCTTTCTTGCTCCACATGTCCTTACATAGTGCAATACATTTCTGTCAAAAACACCCGTAATTTCATTAAAGTGTGTCACGTCACAGAGGAATTCCCATTCTGAAAAGCCACCCAAATTCTGCCCCCCACTCTCAGCAATGTTAGGACCTGATACCAGGGAGAGCACGGGTGTGTGCTCCATTATAGTGAATGTCCAGCAGCTTTCCGAATGTTTTTTTATGTTATAATGGTCAGTTTGAGGTGAAACGTGTGGGCACATTTCCAGTAACAAGAGCCTTGTTAGTGGAAACGTGCCCACGTTTCACCACAATTCCTCTGAGACATGACACACTTTAATGAAATTACAGGTGTTTTTGACAGAAATGCATTGCATTATGTAAGGACATGTGGAGCAAGAAAGACTCCCCTGGAGGTATTGCACCCATATATTGGGTGCAGCACCATAATAACTATGTAACGTGGTGAATCTCTGTAAAGCAGCAGTGCAACAATCTGTTGAAAACTCTGACCTATACTTTTTAATGCTATTTTACATTGCCACTTTACTTACATCCTGACTTGTATGATACTATCATTTCCAGTATTTGAGTCTGTTTTACTACCCTTTTTGATGTCTGAAATAATATGGTGCTGACCAGGTCTTTGTCAGTTGTTATATATCACTTCTGTTGTAAAATTAACATTTATGCAGCAGACAGTGTTTTATGACCTCACAGAACAATATTTATTGAAAAACAGCTGCAAATAGTGCTAAAAACCTGGTCAAAACAATATTGAAAGGTGTGCTCCTTTTTTTTTCAGAGATGAGAAAAAGTAATAAAGTGGACAGAAACTGTGAAAAGAAGGGTATCATTCAAGTCATGACTTGGAGGTAACTACTGGCTAGTAATGTAAAATGGCATAAAAAAGTACAGTTCAAAATTGTCACCACATTCTTGCAATGCTGCTTTAATTGATAATTTCAGTGTCACATCATGTGCTCACAATCACAACACACAAAATGCATCTGTTTTGTGTGCATAAAATTGACAAGTGGTAACGAAGTCAAATGGGAGCATTACACCACATGCAAAGTCCCCCAGAATTAATGGCACACTCAGTCATGCATGCAGTACTCACACAGAGTGCCCATATTTTTTTCTGCATGCCCAAGATGCAGCTGTCTTGTGAGCATTACACCACATGCAAAGTCCCCTCAGAAATGATGACCGTGAGTGAACTGTTGCTGGTCCAATGTGTGCCGCGATTTCAGCAAATGCGAATGCTATCATCTCGACCGGATGGAAGGGTACCCTTTGTCTGCACACTAATAGTAGCCTTGGTGAGTTGATATATATACATATATATATATATATATATATATATATATATCTATAAATATAGATCGATAGCTATATATATATATATTTATGTATTTTGTAGGTGGGGGTTGACATATATAGACAAGTACTCATTGTATTGTTTTGTATCACAGGTCACAGATACTGTTGGTGTGCACATTCCAGTGCTCGATGAGAACTTTTTGCGTAGAAATTTTAAATGGATAACTCTCAAGCCAATGAAGGTAAGTATTTGTTTTTGGGGAGGGGAGCATATTTGCAGGTTTGTCTCATTAATGGTTACTTCTTCACAGATTTCATCTGCATCCTTCTCAAGTCTGGTTGTTAATGATGGTCATAGTCATCGATTGAAACGACTTCTGCATGTTGCACGTCTGCCCCAGGGGCCTGATGTTGAAGAACTTCTTTGGATAAGGCAACTATGACCCAACAAAGCATCTGGAAGTTTCTTAAAAAAAGAAATGAATGACTTCTTACAACTTGATTGTCCCTGGTTCTCAATCTCAAGTCAAGTTACATTTTAAAACCACATCTTATCAAGTAACACAACCTGTGTGCAACTTTTTCAACACTGTCATGGCTGCACAGCTGCAAGTTCAGAATACAGTGCATGATATCTTGCAGAAATAGTTTTGGCGACGTACACATGTCACCTAGTTTATGATTCGTACTCAGTCGCATTTGCTGCAGTCTTTTAAAAAAACTTGAACGGATAAAATAAAATCTTGATACTTACCAGTATGGATTTGAAATGGATATTCCATAGGTTCCTGTGTATGGTACAGCTGCAGTACTATTCATACCGACTTTCAGCGAAGGAGAGTTTTTTTGTTAACCTGTAAAAAAACAAAATAAGTTTACCATATGTGTTTGACCCTTGCAGCTCAGAAAAGCTACAGAAAACAAAACATACAGCTAAAAGAAGTTAAATACCATAAAAAAAATTAGTACACATACTCACTTTATAGTTTTAATATTAAGAAGCTTTGTGCCTGTGGCTGATGGATGTGGTCTATTGTTCGACTCCCTCTGCCTTGGTATGGTCAATGTAATGAGGAAATATTGTCTGAATGACACTGGTGCTGATAGCTGTGGCACATGATGACATTCCCTGTGACATCTTCCTGCATCTGGTGGTGGTGGCAGTGGCTAACATCAGTCCTGGTGGTAGTGGTCTGGGGGTCAGACAAACTCATTCTCTGTGGTAGCAGTGGCTAACATCAGTCCCAGTGGTGGTGGTGGTGGTCTGAGGGGGTGGACAAACTCATGCTCTGTGGTGGCGGTGGCTAAAATCAGTCCCGGTGGTGGTGGTAGTCTGGGAGGTGGACAAACTCATGCTCTGTGGTGGCAGTGGCTAACATCAGTCCTGGCGGTGGTGGTCTGACTCCAGGGGGGGCACACCGCCCTTTAACAACTTCAGTTAAAACCTGCCAACATTGATCCAGGTTTTTCAGGTCACCGGCAAGCTTGACAAAATGCCTTCTGATCGGATTTGGGGTTTGTTGGAGGGGATATGGAAGCAAGATGGCAGACCTGGCTCACATTGTGTGGCAATGCCCACATCTAATGCCCTTCTGGATTCGTTTACAAAAAGAAATCGGTGACAGCCTTGGAGAGAACACTGAACTCACAGCAGAAATGGTACTTCTGGCTGTCTACCTGGACCACTCCCCCCCCATGGACAAAAACCCTGCTACCCATTTTTTTGTTGGCAGCTAAAAAATCTCTAACAAAAACATGGATGACCAAAGATGTTCCTACCATACATGACTGGAGGAGAATAGCGATATTTATATACCAAATGTAAAACATTACTGCTAAACTTAATAACCAAATTCACAAGTTCACCACTCTTTGGCAGAAATGGTCGCTTTATTATGCAGGAGTCTACCCTAATTTCTGCCCATGATATTGTATGTTTGACTTTGATGTGATAAAGGGAGGGTAAAATGGAATTAACTATCTGCGTTAATTAACAAATAATACTTAATCCTTTCCTAATGCTTGATTGTATTTACTGTATAGATCTCTATTTTAGACTCAAACAACTGTACCTTGTAATATAACAAAACTGAAGTAAACTCCAGATATTAATTGATTGTAAGATGTCTCCTGTTTTTTACAGAAAAGTGTAATGAAAACATATTTAAACAAAAAAAACGCCAACATTTACCACATCATCATCCTCATAAAGAAAGCTGCCCTCACAGTCATCTATGTCTGAAGTCTGACCACTGGGAAATTCTTTTTCCATTATGTCATCATCTACGTCAGTGGTGGGCCGTTTCATGCTGCCACTGCCAGTGCCACCAGGATGGTCCATTTCCACATCACCAAAACCACCATGACTAAGCCGGGGTACGAATACCGAGGTTGCAGTCTGTGCTGGTATGTGCCTCTCCTTCATTTTTATGAATGTTAGCAAACTAACATTTGCAGGAGAGAGGTTTGTCCGACGATCCCTGTCTATTGCACCTGCTGAGCTGAATACCCTCTCGACACTTACACTGGAGGGTGGGCATGTGAGGTACTTCAGTGCCACTGCAGTCAGCTCTGGCCATTCACTGACCTTTCCACTCCAGTACAAAAGAGGATCGTCAATTAAAATGCCTGTTTTCAGACAAATATGACTCAACCGTTCTCTGTGCCACACTAAGTCCAGTGGTTGATGCATCATCCTGTTCTCCAGAATCATTTATTTCACAAATCCCCACTTGGGACAAAGCCTTCCAAAGCAGGTTGATGCCAACCGCTTTGGATGACAGACCACCTGGAACTGCAGTCCCCTTCCCCTTGCAGGATATTCTTGATGGTCCTCCAGGTACACCTTCAGCCGGATTATGCTGCTGAGGTTTGCTGACCTTGGTACGTGGCTTCTGTGCCCCATGAACCAAGCGCACCAGTTGCCCACTAACATTTTTTACCTGTTCAGGCCCTCCCTCCAGTACTGATGCAATACCACATTTGTATTGTGGGTCTAGCATTGTTGCTATGGCAAAGTTGTCACTACACTGAATGCTCAAAATGTGATGATTATGGTCGAATACTGTCAGCATGTGTTTCAGCAACATATTGCTAGCACTGTCTCCAGCAACATCAAGGCCATGCTGTACATTCACCAATGTCTGCCTCAGCACCCACAGCAGTGGAATTGATTATCTAATGGAGGCAGACTCACCACTCACTGCCTGTGTGGCATGTTCAAAAGGCCACAAAATTGTTATAACAGAGTCCATGAGGCACCACTGTTCAGTCGTCATAGACATGGAGGCCCCAGAACTGTCACGGCTACTGTGCATCACAAGATATTCTGAGATGGCTTTGTATTGTTCATACAACCTCTCTGCCATGAATAAAGTGGAGTCCCACTGGGTGACAACTTCCAGCTTCAAACGGTGCTGAGGGAGGCTGTTGTGCATCTGCAACTGCCAAAGTTGGTCACAGGCCTTTGCAGATCGTGAAAAGTGACAGCAGATATGGCATGCAACTGTCAGCATTTCCTTTACATCAGGGTGCTGCAGAAACTCCTGCACAACAAGATTTAAACAATGGGCCATACATGGAACACAAAAAAAGCCACCATTTGTGATGCATTTCACCACATTTGACCCATTGTCACTTGCTATGAACCGAGCTCTCAGGGACAGAGGGTTCAGCCACTTGTCAATTTCAGTCAGTACCATGTCCAACATGTTTTCACCAATGTGTGAACAGGTCACATTGTGCATAGCTATCCTTGCATGCTGTCGAATTCCTGGAAGATTGCTACCGTGACAATCCACCTTACTGCACTAATTATTCACACTACCAACATCACAAACAACCCCCGGCACCTGTGCCCAGTGTGCAGTTATACACAAATATGAACTCCCCGCTGTTTTGCCATGTGTCCACATATCCATACTTAAATGGAGGAATGGAGAGGAAGAATGCTGAAGGGCATGTCTTACTGAGTCGGACACAGTACAGAACAACGCAGGTACAGCAAGGGTCAAAAAGTATGTCCTGGATGGGACTTTCCATTTTGGACAGGCATGTACAGCAAACCACCGGAACCCAGAATTCTCCACAAAAGAGAAGGGCAAAAGATCAATTGCCTGCATTTCAGCTACAGTAGCATTATGTTCACGTGACACTGTATGATTGGGTGGGTGCTTCAGCTTATGTGCAAAAACACTCTGTAACATGCGCTGACTTAAATGTTTTACATGGGGTGTGATGATAAATGGTTCTGCTCTGCGAATAGCAGGGGGTAAAGTGTGGACGTTTGATGAAGGCAGTTGCACAGGTGATGATGACAAACCCAGAAATGCAATTATTTTGCCAGATTTGCCAACCAGGGTTGATGTACTACTTGCACTAGACATACTGCATTCACCACCACCACCACCAAAACTGCTACTCTCACCAGCACTGGACAACATTTAAAAATCATTATGCTACTCCACCTCATCATGCCTGTAGTAATTCTCTGCTCTTATTTCCTCACTACTGCACACGTTTAATTTCCTACTGGACTTATCATTCATGGAAGGGGATGACCTGCTTGTAATGGTTGATGACGAGGGTGAACATCCCACTGTGATATTAGATGCCATCTTGTTCTGGGTCCACAGTGCCATGTGCCTATTCTTAAGATGTGTATGCTGTTCTCCTGTGCCCAGATGGCTCCTCTTTTTACCTCGACTCACACGCACATGGCAAACCTGGCAGATTGCAACTGCCTCATCATTTGCATCTTGAACAAAAAAATCCCAAACAAGGGATTGTGATGCTCTACATTTAACATGTTCATGATGCTGCTTATTGAACTCCATTCTTTTGAGCACTGAAGTGGGGGGGGGTGCTATGTGATGTTTTGGGCAGTGCACATCTGGACTGCAACTGACCACCACGACTACCTCTCATTATTACTGGGTCATCATCATCAATAACTGAAACTGGTAAATCACAAGTTTTTACGGGGGATTAATGCAAACAGACCCAGACACAGACACCTTGAATTTCTTTTTCTCTGGTTCCCAACTGGGATCAATTACATCATCATCATATTCATCAACATGACACACATCCACATCTTCTGCTTGCATGCTGGCTTGTGGACTGCATGTTGCAACCATAGCAACATCATCATCATCATCACATTCATCCATCATCATCATCAACACCACCATCACCTGATATTTTTTTCACCACACTGTGAATCACTGCATGGAAAATGCATGACATGAACCACGGTGGAAGAAATGTCACATTGTATGCTATCATTGTCATGATTATCAGAATCCTCAGGTTCAATTACTGGGATGTTACTGGGAAGTATGACATCATCTTCACTGCCACTCACCTGCACTGCTTCACACTCCACTATATTTTTGGGCACGGTACACTGGTCAGAAGTTGAACTTGAGGCAGCAATACTCATACTACCACCACCAGCAACTGCACTAACTCCACCAGCTGGGACAACATCATCTCCTCCAAGTATGGGTGAAGCTACTGACTGGGCTGTAAAAACATTGCAGGAGAAATACCTTTCCTCACATCAGCAATACACTTCTGCGTCTGCATACTACCACGCCCATAGACTGCCTTACTGGCAGCAGTGCCATGGCGAGAACCAGCTTTGCTTGCACGTCTCTTTGCGGGCATTTCGGGGGACCAACAACATTATTCTAAACAAATTTAGATTTTGGCACGTTCACTCTGATTGGAGGAGTGCTGGATGTGAAGCCAAAAAAACAACTGTGGCTTCAGCAACAGCTAGAGATGCAAATTCACAAGTGAAAGCAACACCTTACTAACTAGTGGAGCTGAGGTCACAAACAATCCAATCTGGAAAACAATTCCTTTTGCCGGTGGGTGTGGGGGGAGCACTGACTGCAGATTTTTACAGCAGTGCAAGCAGCAAAACAAAGAAAAGATACCACAATGGCTGTACAAAATCACACAGCTGCAGTGGATAGCATGTTCACACTGCTGCACCTGCAATTACACTGTGGCACAATAAAAGGTGTATTATTTGATGTCACGCAGCACCGCACACACACACACACACACACACACACACACACAGTTTGTCTACAACGGTCAATGAGTAATGTGTAGCAAATTGAAAAGTTCAGTAATATGCCACGTATTGTAAACAACCTGAAATTATGAACTGCTGCACCAGATCCACACAACACACAATCATCAAGAAAATTTCAACAATTACTGACAATATTACTGTGTGTACGTTAACACAGTCAGTTATATAACAAAAATATAACCAAAAAACAAAGAACTCCCTATTTCTCCAACTTAAATCTACTTACACCACAGATATGCCCCTCCACCAAAGCTCACTTTCACTGTCTTTTAATACACATAATCAATGTTGTATAATAACATTCAAAATCCACACACAAACAAAAACACTCGATGATATGAGCACAGAAGGGTTTCCTACAATTCATGAACTAAAGTTTGTGCAAAACAAAGTACTCAAAAATGCTTTTTTAACAGCTTTTAGAAGGTTTGAATCACCGACAGCTCTCAGAGCACACTGTCTCCTATAGCTTCCTACACACACTACCTCGAACTGAGTCTGTGCAGATCAATATAGAGCCCATGTGACCTGAAATCCCATGAATCACTGCAAACTTTGCCTTTGAAACTTAAAAACAAGGCGAAGTGAGGTGCAGTACATTGTTTCTAATGCACTTCGCTTTTAAAATTGGTGGAGTAGTGGTCTGGGAAGGCGGAGTAATGCAAAGTCATCATTTTCAATGGACTTCGCGTTACCCATCATAACGCAAATGACTCTGCTTTGCATTGCAGAGTACTCCGCGAATTCACCGTTACTCCACGAATCACTTCACAGAGCAGATTGAGCCCACCACTAATTATCAATAGAACGCTTACTAATGAAAATTAGGAAAAACAAAGAAATACGAAGTATTAATGTAGAAGGAAGAGAATGCAAATTAAGCTGTTGCTAGCCTTGCTTGTAGAGCAGAAAGCAGCTAACTAAAAGAAGCTACATTTTCTTATTAATTTAAAACTTATATCTCAGCGAGAATCAGTGTCTGTTGAGATTAAGTAGACAGATACTTTATTAGAAGTAGAAGGGGTCTTATTTAGGGTTAAAAAAAGAAAGAAAAGAAAGAAAGTCAGTGTGTGTTCTGTGCTGGGAAGGGTACTGTATCAGATGACTTTGCTAAACCAGTAGGAGGAAAGAGAGCTTAATTGGGGGTGTGGCTTAGACACTATAAAAGCAGGTGACTCAAATTACAACTTCCTGTTGCTAGCCTTTTTTCTTACTAATTGTCCTCCATCCCACCCCTCCACCCTAAGCCAGTTCTACTTTTATAGCTTGGATTGACTGTCAACAGAAACTTCCTGTTTGGCAGTAGGAAGGGAAGGATCATAGAGAAACATTGGTTTTGTCAACCCTAAAGGAAAAAAGTAGCTCAATCCCCCCCCCCCAGCTGCTGGTGGTCTGACACTGAACAAGGAAGAAGGAGGCTACTGAAGAAGATAGGAAGTTGCTGTCCCAGAACAGGAAGGGTGAGAGTTGTAAGGAGAGGAGAGAGTAAGCATACAGAGAAACAGTAGAGGGGACACAAAATAAGACATGATAGGAATGGTGCAGTGGAATGGCTGTGGGGCGGCACTGTTCCGGGAGACATTTTGGAGGCTGCGATGCTGCCCTATTTGCAGGCACCTCTCTGGTCTGAGAAAGGAGGTTGCCCATCTCCAGGCTGACCTGGCTAGGATTCATGAAACCTCCTCCCCCACCCAGGGACCACCAGGGCCAATGCCACTACCTCAGAGGTTGCCAAGAAAGAGGAGTGGCTGGACCAGGGTGGGCTCAGGGAGGAGAGGGTGGTGGAACAGAGTTGCATCCCTCAGCTGTACCTCTCCACAATTCATTTGCTCTTCTGGTGGATAGTGGTTTCCTTTATGGAGGCACCTGCAGTGGAGACCAGGAGGATGCTGGGAACCTTCACAAAGGAGACCCACAGGAGGTGGCATGGGACCCCACAGGGAAGAGAACAACTCCTGGTGGGGACTCAATCATTAGGGGTAGAAATGGGGAGGAAGGGAGAGGGAGGTAAGGTGCCTTCCTGGCGCCACGGCTTGGAGGGATAGAGGCGAATCCTCAGGATCGTGGGAGGAGCTGCATGAGGGAGGGAGCTGGATGTCGTTGTCCACCTGGGGACAAATTACCTGGCTAGGAATGGTATCAGAGCAGTGCAAGAGGAGTTTGTAGAGTTGGGAGGGCCTTAGACAAGTAGCGCATACGGTAACCTTCTCGGAGGTGCTGCCTGTCTATGGCAAGGGTGATGCTAGGGCACTCCTCACCAAGGAATTCAATGAGTGGTTGAAAAACTGGTGTGGAGCTCAGGGTTTTGGCTTCATTGGGGACTGGGGAGCCACCTGGAGGGATGTAGACCTATACTGGTGCGATGGTCCGCATCTGTCCAGGAGGGAACCAGGATCCTAGGTGAGAGGTTTAAATGCTTCATTGGCAAGCATTTAAACTAGCCAAGGGGGGAGGCACTGAAAAGAAGCAGGGAAATCCTAGCCTCCCCCCACAAAACATGGTAATTAGTGAGGTAAACACCAAGGTAGAGAAGTTATTAGGGAGCAGAACAGAGATAAATGTAAAAAAAGGCAAAGGCAGTAAGGACACGAATGGAGCTAAAAGGGGAAGGCTATCAAAAAGAGGAGGGTGATGAGTACCAATGCCCGTAGTCTGTAACAAGCTCCTGAACTAGTGGCCTTGATGAAGAGGGTTGCCTGGATATTGTGGCAGTCACAGAAACATGGTACACAGAGAACCATGACTGGGATGTCAACATACCAGGATACACAATCTACAGGAGGAAGGGAGGGTAAAGGAGGAGGAGTAGCTCTCTATAAAAGGAAGAGATCAAAGCAACAGAACTAAAGAGTAAACAGGAGCAGATGAAACTCTGGGTCACCTGGAGACAGGAAATGGCACCACAATCCGCATGGGGGTTGTATACAGACCCCCATCTCACGGGGAGGGAATGGACAAGGAAATGATAGAAGGCTTCCTTAGAATGGCAGAAAAAGGGGAGATATTGTTGATGGGGGACCTGAATATGCCAGATCTTAACTGGAGCACCTTTGCTGCAGGCACATCCAAGAGCAGGGTCATTTTTGATGCCCTACAGGGGGCATGCCTCAGACAGTTAGTATTGGAACCCACTAGGGAGGAAGCAGTCTTAGACCTGGTACTCTCAAATGGGGACGGAGAAAGAAGCTCAGATTTAGAAGTGGGTAGCCATCTGGGAACAAGTGACCACCAAACAGTGTGGTGCACGATAAACACAGCCATACAATCAAGCCACACAAAAGCAAGAGTATTGGACTTTAGGAGGGCTGACTTTGGGAAAATGAGAGAGTGCCTCAGAAAAGCACTAGCAAACAGGCAAGAAGAAGGGGTGGAGGAACAATGGGGAGTGATCAAAACAGCCATCACAGAGGCAACAAGCCTTTGTGTAAAGCAAATCAATGAAACACAACGAAGGAAAAAACCACTATGGTTCTCAAAAGAGGTGGCAGAGAAGGTTAAGGAGAAAAGGATAGCATTCAGGAAATATAAGGAAACACAGAAGGAGCAGGACAGAGAACTTTATCAGTTAAAGCAGAAAGAGGCTAGGAAGGCAGTCAGAATAGCAAACATCCAAACCAAGGAAAGGATAGCCAATTCTGTTAAGAAGGGGGATAAGACCTTTTATAGGTACATTAGGGAGCGAAGAAAGACCAAAGGAGGGATATTGAGGCTTAATAAAGGGAAGGGAATGTGGGTAGAGGGTGACAGTGAAAAAGCAGGGATACTGAACAAATATTTCTGCTCAGTATTCTCAAAGGAAGAGGAGGGGGAGGTACCTAAACCAAACAAGAGAAACACTGAAGACGGGGGTCGATACCAGTCCATTTACAGAAGAAAGGGTTCTGAAAGAACTAATAAAATTGAAGGTGGACTAAGCAATGGGGCCTGATGGATTCACCCAAGAATTCTAAAAGAACTAAGGGTAGAACTAGTGACACCGCTGACTACTCTTTTAACAAATCATGGGAGGATGGGGTGGTACCGAGGACTGGAGGAGGGCAGATGTGATTCCTCTTCACAAAAGTGGGAGCAGGACAGAGGCAGAAAACTACAGACCAGTTAGTTTGACCTCAGTGGAGGAAAATGATGGAATCACTTCTGAAGGAAAGAATTGTTGAGTACCTAGAGGCCAGTGGGGCACAGGACCCAAGGCAGCATGGATTCACAATGGGAAGGTCATGTCAGACAATCTAATAGATTTCTTTGACTGGGTGACCAAAGTAGTAGACTAGGGAGGGGCTGTGGACATGGTCTACCTAGATTTGAAAGGCATTTGATACAGTCCCACACAAAGATTAATATACAAGTTAGCCAGCCTTGGAGTGGGTCCCAAGGTGGTAGCCTGGATAAAAAATTGGCTGAACAACAGGATGCAAGGGTAGTAGTAAATGGAGTACACAGTGAAGAAAGGAGGTTACTAGCAGGGTATCACAGGGTTCAGTACTGGGACCGGTCCTTTAATGTCTTTTATAGTGACATTGCAGAGGAACTGGAAGGAAAAGTATGTCTCTTTGCAGATGACACAAAGATCTGCAACAGGGTTGATACACAAGATGGAGTGGAAAGGATGAGAAGGGACTTGGCAAGGTTGGAGGAATGGTCAAATGTATGGCAGCTCAGATTCAATGCAAAGAAGTGCAAGTAATGCACATGGAAACAAACCAGGGAAGTATACACAGAGGGGGTGAGATACTGACAACAGTAAAAATGGAAAGGGACCGGGGCATTATATCAGATGACCTAAAGGTGGGCAAGCAATGTGAAAGGCAGTAAGGAAGGCTGGAGGATACTGGGATGCATGGAAGAGGCAACAATAGCAGAAAACAGGAAGTTGTTATCCTCTGTACAGACAGTTGGTGAGACCCCATCTGGAGTACTGTGTGCAGTTCTGAGACCCTATCTCCGCAAAGACATAGACAGAATGGAGGCTGTCCAGAGGAGGGCAACCAAAATGGTGCAGGTCTGCACCAGAAGACATCTGAAGAAAGACTAAAGGAGCTTAATATGTATACCCTTGAGGAAAGAAGGGAGAGGGGATATGATAGAAACTTCAAGTACCTCAAGGGAATCAACAAAGTCCAAGAAGGTAGCATCTTTCAGAAAAGAGGCGTCGCAAGAACAAGAGGCACAATTTGAAGATGGGGGATGGCTCAGAGGTAATATGAGGAAGTATATTTTCAGAGAGGGTTGTGGATGCATGGAACAGCCTCCTGAGAGGTCGTGGAGTCAAGAACAGTGGGGAATCCAAGAATGCATGGGACAGACATAAGGCAGTCCTAGTGGGGGTAGAAGGAAGTATGCTGTTGGTTAACTAGGATCTGCAGCTTATCTGTTAGGTAGGAAAATGGGCAGACTAGGTGGGCCAAGCGGTCCTTATCTGCCATCAAATTCTATGAGGAGTCACCTGTGGTATAAACAGGAGTCACCTGTAGCATAAACAGGAGTCAGTTGGTATAAACAGGAGTCACCTGTGGGTATAAACAGAGTCACTCAGTATAAACAAGAGTCACCTGATCCATTAAACAGGAGTCAGCTGTGGCATAAACAGGAGTCAGTGTGGTATAGACCTGAGCCACCTGTAGTATAAACAAGAGTCACCTGATTCATAAGCAGGAGTCAGCTGTGGCATAAACAGGAGTCTGCTGTGGCGTAAACAGTGAGTCAGCTGTGGCATAAACAGGAGTCACTCAGAAGCGTAAACAGGAACACCTGTAGTGTATGAATAGGGGCACATGTAGCATAAAACAAGAGTCACTCTAATCCATAAACAGGAGTCAGCTGTGGTACAAACAGGAGTCAGCTGTGGTATAAACAGGAGTCAGCTGTGACATAAACAGGAGGCATCTGTAGCATAAACAAGAGTCGCCTAATCCATGAACAGGTGTCAGCTGTGACATAAACAGGAGTCAGCTGTGGCATAAACAGGAGTCACCTGTAGCATAAGCAGGAGTCAGCTGTGGCATAAACAGGAGTCACCTGTGGCATAAACAGGAGTCACCTGTAGTATAAGCAGGAGTCAGCTGTGGCATTAATAGGAGTCACCTATAGCATAAACAGGAGTCAGCTGTGGCATAAACAGGAGTCATCTTGGTATTAAACAAGAGTCACCTGATCCATAAGCAGGAGTCAGTTGTGGCATAAACAGGGTCACCTATTGTATAAACAGGAGCTGCCAGACATAAATAGAAGGCACCTATGGCATAAACAAGAGTCACCTATGCGACATAAACAGGAGTCAGCTATGGCATAAATAGGAGTCACTATAGCATAAACAGGAGTCAGCTGTATATACGCAGGAGTCAGCTGTGGCATAAACAGGAGACACCTGCAGCATAAACAGGAGTCAGCTGTGGCATAAACAAGAGTCACCTGATCCATAAACAGGAGTCAGCTGTGGCATAAACAGGAGTCACCTGTGGCATAAACAGGAGTCACCTGTAGCATAAACAGGAGTCAGCTGTGGCATAAACAGGAGTCACCTGTGGCATAAACAGGAGTCACCTGTAGCATAAACAGGAGTCAGCTGTGGCATAAACAGGAGTCAGCTGTGGCATAAACAGGAGTCAGCTGTGGTATAAACCGGAGCCACCTGTAGCATAAACAAGAGTCACCTGATTCATAAGCAGGAGTCAGTTGTATAAACAGGAGTCTGCTGTGGCATAAACAGGAGTCAGCTGTGGCATAAACAGGAGTCCGCTGTGGTGTAAACAGGAGTCATCTAGTATAAATAGAGTCACCTGTGGCATAAACAGGAGTCAGCCTAATGGCATAAACAGGAGTCACTCTGTGGCACAAACAGGAGTCAGCTGTGGTTATAAACAGGAGTCAGCTGTGACATAAACAGGAGGCATCTGTAGCATAAACAAGAGTCGCTTAATCACATAAGAACAGGTGTCTTTGTGACATAAACAGAGTCAGCTGTGGCACAAACAGAGTCACTCAGTGAGTAAGGCAGGGAGTCAGCTGTGGCATAAACAGGAGTCACCTGTGGCATAAACAGGAGTCACCTGTAGTATAAGCAGGAGTCGCTGTGGCATTAATAGAGTCACCTATAGCAAAAACAGGAGTCAGTTGCATAAACAGGAGTCATCTATGGCATAAACAAGAGTCACCTGATCCATAAACAGGAGTCAGCTGTGGGATAAACAGGAGTCAGCTGTGGCATAAACAGGAGTCACTTGTAGCATCAATAGTGAGTCAGCTGTGGCATAAACAGGAGTCAGCTGTACGTAAATAGAAGGCACCTATGGCATAAACGAGTCACCTATGAGTAAAACAGGGTCAGCTATGGAATAAATAGGAGTCACCTATAGCATGAACAGAGTCAGCTGTGTATACAGGAGTCAGCTGTGGTATAAACAGGAGACACCTGCAGCATTAAACAAGAGTCACCTAATCCATAAGACAGGAGTCAGCTGTGGCATAAACAGGAGTCGCGCAGCATAAAACAAAGAGTCACCTGATCCATAAACAAGGCTGGCCGCATAAACAGGAGTCACCTGTAGCATAAGCAAGTCACCTGATCCATAAACAGGAGTCAGCTGTGGCATAAGCAGGAGTCCGCTGTGGCATAAACAGGAGTCAGCTGTGGTATAAACAGGAGTCTCCTGTAGCATAAACAAGAGTCACCTAATTCATAAACAGGAGTCAGCTGTGGTATAAACAGGAGTCAGCTGTAGCATAAACAGAAGGCACCTGTAGCATAAACAAGAGTCACCTAATCTATAAACAGGAGTCTGCTGTGACATAAACAAGAGTCATCTTTAGTATAAAACAAGAGTCACCTGATCCATAAACAGGAGTCAGCTGTGACATAAACAGGAGTCAGCTGTAGCATAAACAAGAGTCACCTAATCCATAAACAGGAGTCAGCTGTGGCATATGCAGAAGTCAGCTATGGCATAAACAGGAGTCAGCTGTGGCATAAACAGGAGGAGTTGTGGACAAACAGGAGTCACCTGATCTATAAACAGGAGTCAGTCTGACATAAACAGGAGTCAGTTGTGGCATAAACAGGAGTCACCTGTAGCTTAGCAAGATTCACCTGATCCATAAACAGGAGTTCAGCTGTGGCATATAAACAGGAGTCACCTGTAGTATAAGCAGGAGTCAGCTGTGGCATAAACAGAAGTCACCTAATCATAAACAGGAGTCAGTTGTGGCATAAACAGGAGTCAGCCAGGCATAAACAGGAGTCATTCGTGGTATAACAGAGTCACCTGATCCGTAAACAGGAGTCAGCTGTGGCATAAACTGAGTCAGCTGGTATAAACAGGAGTCAGCTGTATGTGAACAGAAGGCACCTGTAGCATAAACAAGAGTCACCTAATCCATAAACAGGAGTCAGCTGTGGCATAAACAGGAGTCCGCTGTGGTAAACAGGAGTCACCTGTGATAAACAAGAGTCACCTGATCCATAAACAGGAGTCAGCTGTAAGCATAAACAAGAGTCACCTAACTGTAAACAGGAGTCAGCTGAGACATAAACAGGAGTCAGTTGCAGCATAAAACAAGAGTCACCTAATCCATAAACAGGAGTCAGCTGTGGCATAAACAGGAGTCAGCTTGTGGCATAAACAGGAGTCACAGACATAAACAGGAGGCACCTGTAGCATAAAGAAGAGTCACCTAATCCATAAACAGGAGTCAGCTGTGACATAAACAAGAGTCACCTAATCCATAAACAGGAGTCAGCTGTGGCATAAACTTGAGTCACCTGTAGCATAAACAAGAGTCACCTGATCCGTAAACAGGAGTCAGCTGTGGCATAAACTTGAGTCACCTGTAGCATAAACAAGAGTCACCTGATCCGTAAACAGGAGTCAGCTGTGGCATAAACAGGAGTCAGCTGTGGCATGAACAGAAGGCACCTGTAGCATAAACAAGAGTCACCTAATCCATAAACTGGAGTCACCTGTAGCGTAAACAAGAGTCACCTGATCCATAAACAGGAGTCAGCTGCGGCATAAACAGGAGTCAGCTGTGGCATAAACAGGAGTCAGCTGTGGCATAAACAGGAGTCACCTATAGCATAAACAGGAGTCAGCTGTGGCATAAACAGGAGACACCTGCAGCATAAACAGGAGTCACCTATTGCATAAACAGGAGTCAGCTGTGACATAAATAAAAGGCACCTATGGCATAAACAGGAGTCAGCTATGGCATAAATAGGAGTCACCTATAGCATAAACAGGAGTCAGCTGTGGCATAAACAGGAGACACCTGCAGCATAAACAGGAGTCACCTGTAGCATACACAGGAGTCAGCTGTGGCATATACAGGAGTCAGCTGTGCATAAAACAGGAGACACCTGCAGCATAAACAGGAGTCAGTTGTGGCATAAACAGGAGTCACCTGTCGTGCAAAACAAAAGTCACCTGGATCCATAAACAGGAGTTTGCTGTGGCATAAACAGGAGTCAGCTGTGGCATAAACAGAAGTCACCTGTGGCATAAACAGGAGTCACCTAGTGCATAATCAGAGTCAGCAGTGCCATAAACAGGATTCACCTAGTGCATAAACAGTAACCTATGGTATAAACAAGAATCACCTATGGCATAAACAGGAGTCACCAGTGGCATGTAAACAGGAGTCACCTGTCACGTGAAACAGGAGTCATCTGTGGCATAAACAGGAGTCAGCTGTGGCATAAACAGAAGTCACCAATGGCAGAAACAGGAGTCACCTATGGCATACACAGGAGTCACCCTTGGCATAAACGGGAATCAGCTGTGTGCATAAACAGGAGTCCGCCAGGCATAAACAGGAGTCACTCAGCAGTAAACAGGAGACACCTGTAGCATGAATAGGAGGCACCTGTAGCATAAACAAGAGTCACCTAATCCTTAAACAGGAGTCAGCTGTGGCATAAACAGGAGTCAGCTGTGGTATAAACAGGAGTCAGCTGTGGCATAAACAGAAGGCACCTGTAGCACAAACAAGAGTCACCTAATCCATAAACAGGAGTCAGCTGTGGCATAAGCAGGAGTCCGCTGTGGCATAAACAGGAGTCAGCTGTGGTATAAACAGGAGTCTCCTGTAGCATAAACAAGAGTCACCTAATCCATAAACAGGAGTCAGCTGTGGCATAAACAGGAGTCAGCTGTGGTATAAACAGGAGTCAGCTGTGGCATAAACAAGAGCCAGCTGTAGCATAAACAGAAGGCACCTGTAGCATAAACAAGAGTCACCTAATCCATAAACAGGAGTCAGTTGTGACATAAACAACAGTCATCTGTAGCATAAACAAGAGTCACCTGATCCATAAACAGGAGTCAGCTGTGACATAAACAGGAGTCAGCTGTAGCATAAACAAGAGTCGCCTAATCCATAAACAGGAGTCAGCTTTGGCATAAACAGGAGTCAGCTGTGGCATAAACAGGAGTCAGCTGTGGCATAAACAGGAGTCACCGTAGTATAAGCAGGAGTCAGCTGTGGCATAAACAAGAGTCACCTAATCCATAAACAGGAGTCAGCTGTGGCATAAACAGGAGTCACCTAATCCATAAACAGGAGTCAGCTGTGGCATAAACAGGAGTCATCTGTGGCATAAAAAGGAGTCACCTGTAGTATAAGCAGGAGTCAGCTGTGGCATAAACAAGAGTCACCTAATCCATAAATAGGAGTCAGCTGTGACATAAACGGGAGTCACCTGTAGCATAAACAAGAGTCACCTGATCCATAAACAGGAGTCAGCTGTGGCATAAACAGAGTCAGTTGTGGTATAAACAGTAGTCAGCTGTGGTATAAACAGAGTCAGCTGTGGCATAACAGGAGTCACCTGTGGCATAAACAGGAGTCAGCTGTGGCATAAACAAGAGTCACCTGATCCATTAACAGGAGTCAGCTGTGGCATAAACAGGAGTCAGCTGTGGCATAAACAGGAGGCAGCTAGCATAAACAGGAGTCAGCTGTGGTATAAACAGGAGTCAGCTGTGGTATAAACAGGAGTCAGGTGGACCTAAACAGGAGGCACCTGTAGCAGAAACAAGAGTCACCTAATCCATAAACAGGAGTCAGCTGTGGTTTAAACAGGAGTCAGCTGTGGCATAAACAGAAGGCACCTGTAGTATAAACAAGAGTCACCTAATCCATAAACAGGAGTCAGCTGTGGCATAAGCAGGAGTCCGCTGTGGCATAAACAGGAGTCTCCTGTAGCATAAACAAGAGTCACCTAATCCATAAACAGGAGTCAGCTGTGGCATAAACAGGAGATAGCTGTGGTATAAACAGGAGTCACCTGTAGCATCAGCAATAGTCACCTGATCCATAAACAGGAGTCAGCTGTGGCATAAACAGGAGTCCGCTGTGGCATAAGCAGGAGTCACCTGTGGCATAAACAGAAGTCACAGAGTATAAGAAGGAGTCTGCTGTGACATAAACAAGAGTCACCTAATCCATAAACAGGAGTCTGCTGTGGCATAAACAAGAGTCACTCTATCCATAAACAGGAGTCACCTGTGGTATAAACAGGAGTCACCTGTAGTATAAGCAGGAGTCAGCTGTGGTATAAAACAAGAGTCACTAATCCATAAACAGGAGTTAGCTGACATAAACAGGAGTCAGTTGTGGCATAAACAGGAGTCACCTGTAGCATAAACAAGAGTCACCTGATCCATAAATAGCGAGCTGGTGGCATAAACAGGAGTCAGCTGTGGTATAAACAGGAGTCAGCTGGTATAAACAGGAGTCAGTTGTGGCATAAACAGGAGTCACCTGTAGTATAAGCAGGAGTCAGCTTGGTATAAACAAGAGTCACCTGATCCATTAACAGGAGTCAGCTGTGGCATAAACAGGAGTCAGCTGTGGCATAAAACAGGAGGCAGCTAGCATAAACAGGAGTCAGCTGTGGTATAAACAGGAGTCACTGCTGTATAAACAGGAGTCAGGTGGACCTAAACATGAGGCACCTGTAGCAGAAACAAGAGTCACCTAATCCATAAACAGGAGTCAGCTGTGGTTTAAACAGGAGTCAGTTGTGGCATAAACAGAAGGCACCTGTAGCATAAACAAGAGTCACCTAATCCATAAACAGGAGTCAGCTGTGGCATAAACAGGGGTCATCTGTGGCATAAACAGGAGTCTCCTGTAGCATAAACAGGAGTCAGCTGTGGCATAAACAGGAGTCACCTGTCACATAACCAGGAGTCATCTGTGGCATAAACAGGAGTCAGCTGTGGCATAAACAGGAGTCAGTTGTGGCATAAACAGGAGGCAGCGAGCATAAACCGGAGTCAGCTGTGGTATAAACAGGAGTCAGCTGTGGTATAAACAGGAGTCAGGTGGACCTAAACAGGAGGCACCTGTAGCAGAAACAAGAGTCACCTAATCCATAAACAGGAGTCAGCTGTGGTTTAAACAGGAGTCAGCTGTGGCATAAACAGAAGGCACCTGTAGCATAAACAAGAGTCACCTAATCCATAAACAGGAGTCAGCTGTGGCATAAACAGGAGTCATCTGTGGCATAAACAGGAGTCTCCTGTAGCATAAACAGGAGTCAGCTGTGGCATAAACAGGAGTCACCTGTCACATAACCAGGAGTCATCTGTGGCATAAACAGGAGTCAGCTGTGGCATAAACAGAAGTCACCAATGGCATAAACAGGAGTCACCTATGACATAAACAGGAGTCAGCTATGGCATAAATAGGAGTCACCTATAGCATAAACAGGAGTCAGCTGTGGCATATACAGGAGTCAGCTGTGGCATAAACAGGAGACACCTGCAGCATAAACAGGAGTCAGCTGTGGCATGTACAGGAGTCACCTGTAGCATAAACAGGAGTCACCTGTCACGTAAACAGGAGTCATCTGTGGCATAAACAGGAGTCACCTGATCCATAAACAGGAGTCAGCTGTGGCATAAACAGGAGTCACCAGTGGCATGAACAGGAGTCACCTGTGACGTAAACAGGAGTCATCTGTCGCGTAAACAGGAGTCAGCTGTGGCATAAGCAGAAGTCACCAATGGCATAAACAGGATTCACCTATGGCATACACAGGAGTCACCCTTGGCATAAATGGGAATCAGCTGTGGCATAAACAGGAGTCACCTATTGCATAAACAGGAGTCAGCTGTGACATAAATTGAAGGCACCTATGGCATAAACAAGAGTCACCTATGACATAAACAGGAGTCAGCTATGGCATAAATAGGAGTCACCTATAGCATAAACAGGAGTCAGCTGTGGCATATACAGGAGTCAGCTGTGGCATAAACAGGGGACACCTGCAGCATAAACAGGATTCAGCTGTGGCATAAACAAGAGTCACCTGATCCATAAACAGGTGTCAGCTGTGGCATAAACAGGAGTCACCTGTGGCATAAACAGGAGTCACCTGTAGCATAAACAGGAGTCAGCTGTGGCATAAACAGGAGTCACCTGTGGCATAAACAGGAGTCACCTGTAGCATAAACAAGAGTCACCTGATCCATAAACAGGAGTCAGCTGTGGCATAAACAGGAGTCAGCTGTGGTATAAACCGGAGCCACCTGTAGCATAAACAAGAGTCACCTGATTCATAAGCAGGAGTCAGCTGTGGCATAAACAGGAGTCTGCTGTGGCATAAACAGGAGTCAGCTGTGGCATAAACAGGAGTCACCTGTAGCGTAAACAGGAGACACCTGTAGCATGAATAGGGGGCACCTGTGGCATAAACAAGAGTCACCTAATCCATAAACAGGAGTCAGCTGTGGCACAAACAGGAGTCAGCTGTGGTATAAACAGGAGTCAGCTGTGACATAAACAGGAGGCATCTGTAGCATAAACAAGAGTCGCCTAATCCATGAACAGGAGTCAGCTGTGACATAAACAGGAGTCAGCTGTGGCATAAACAGGAGTCACCTGTAGCATAAGCAGGAGTCAGCTGTGGCATAAACAGGAGTCAGCTGTGGCATAAACAGGAGTCACCTGTGGCATAAACAGGAGTCACCTGTAGTATAAGCAGGAGTCAGCTGTGGCATAAATAGGAGTCACCTATAGCATAAACAGGAGTCAGCTGTGGCATAAACAGTAGTCACCTGTGGCATAAACTAGAGTCACCTGATCCATAAACAGGAGTCAGCTGTGGCATAAACAGGAGTCAGCTGTGGCATAAACAGGAGTCACCTGTAGCATAAACAGGAGTCACCTGTGGCATAAACAGGAGTCAGCTGTGGCATAAACAGGAGTCACCTGTTGCATAAACAGGAGTCAGCTGTGGCATAATTAGAAGGCACCTATGACATAAACAGGAGTCAGCTATGGCATAAATAGGAGTCACCTATAGCATGAACAGGAGTCAGCTGTGGCATATACAGGAGTCAGCTTTGGCATAAACAGGAGACACCTGCAGCATAAACAAGAGTCACCTAATCCATAAACAGGAGTCAGCTGTGGCATAAACAGGAGTCACCTGTAGCATAAACAAGAGTCACCTGATCCATAAACAAGAGTCAGCTGTGGCATAAACAGGAGTCAACTGTGGCATAAACAGGAGTCAGCTGTAGCATAAGCAAGTCACCTGATCCATAAACAGGAGTCAGCTGTGGCATAAACAGGAGTCCGCTGTGGCATAAACAGGAGTCAGCTGTGGTATAAACAGGAGTCTCCTGTAGCATAAACAAGAGTCACCTAATTCATAAACAGGAGTCAGCTGTGGTATAAACAGGAGTCAGCTGTAGCATAAACAGAAGGCACCTGTAGCATAAACAAGAGTCACCTAATCTATAAACAGGAGTCGGTTGTGACATAAACAAGAGTCATCTTTAGCATAAACAAGAGTCACCTGATCCATAAACAGGAGTCAGCTGTGACATAAACAGGAGTCAGCTGTAGCATAAACAAGAGTCACCTAATCCATAAACAGGAGTCAGCTGTGGCATATGCAGAAGTCAGCTGTGGCATAAACAGGAGTCAGCTGTGGCATAAACAGGAGTCAGCTGTGGCATAAACAGGAGTCAGCTGTGGCATAAACAGGAGTCAGCTGTGGCATAAACAGGAGTCACGTGATCCATAAACAGGAGTCAGCTGTGACATAAACAGGAGTCAGCTGTGGCATAAACAGGAGTCACCTGTAGCTTAAGCAAGATTCACCTGATCCATAAACAGGAGTCAGCTGTGGCATAAACAGGAGTCACCTGTAGTATAAGCACGAGTCAGCTGTGGCATAAACAAGAGTCACCTAATCCATAAACAGGAGTCAGCTGTGGCATAAACAGGAGTCAGCTGTGGCATAAACAGGAGTCAGCTGTGGCATAAACAGGAGTCACCTGATCCATAAACAGGAGTCAGCTGTGGCATAAACTGGAGTCAGCTGTGGTATAAACAGGAGTCAGCTGTGGCGTGAACAGAAGGCACCTGTAGCATAAACAAGAGTCACCTAATCCATAAACAGGAGTCAGCTGTGGCATAAACAGGAGTCCGCTGTGGGATAAACAGGAGTCACCTGTAGCATAAACAAGAGTCACCTGATCCATAAACAGGAGTCAGCTGTAGCATAAACAAGAGTCACCTAATCCGTAAACAGGAGTCAGCTGTGACATAAACAGGAGTCAGCTGTAGCATAAACAAGAGTCACCTAATCCATAAACAGGAGTCAGCTGTGGCATAAACAGGAGTCAGCTGTGGCATAAACAGGAGTCAGCTGTGACATAAACAGGAGGCACCTGTAGCATAAAGAAGAGTCACCTAATCCATAAACAGGAGTCACCTGTAGCATAAACAAGAGTCACCTGATCCATAAACAGGAGTCAGCTGTGACATAAACAAGAGTCACCTAATCCATAAACAGGAGTCAGCTGTGGCATAAACTTGAGTCACCTGTAGCATAAACAAGAGTCACCTGATCCGTAAACAGGAGTCAGCTGTGGTATAAACAGGAGTCAGCTGTGGCATGAACAGAAGGCACCTGTAGCATAAACAAGAGTCACCTAATCCATAAACTGGAGTCACCTGTAGCGTAAACAAGAGTCACCTGATCCATAAACAGGAGTCAGCTGTGGCATAAACAGGAGTCAGCTGCGGCATAAACAGGAGTCAGCTGTGGCATAAACAGGAGTCAGCTGTGGCATAAACAGAAGGCACCTGTAGCATAAACAAGAGTCACCTGATCCATAAACAGGAGTCAGCTGTCGTATAAACAGAAGGCACCTGTAGCATAAACAAGAGTCACCTGATCCATAAACAGGAGTCAGCTGTGGCATAAACAGAAGACACCTGTAGCATAAACAAGAGTCACCTGATCCATAAACAGGAGTCAGCTGTGGCATAAACAGGAGTCAGCTGTGGCATAAACATAAGGCACCTGTAGCATAAACAAGAGTCAGCTGTAGCATAAACAGAAGTCACCTGTGGCCACAAACAGAGGTCACGTGTGGCTTAAACAGGAGTCACACGTAGCACAGAAGGATAGAAAAAGTGTGTCCTGTGGGCGGGGGGAGGAGTCTGGTGCCGGGTGGGGGTTGCTGGCCCCTAAAACTTAATACTGTGAATTCAGAAAGTGACAGGCACTCAAAGATTTATACTGAAGCTAGTGATATAATATACCATTAGCTTTGAGTGCTTGTCTCTTTTTGAACTCACAGTATTAAGTAAACAGAGAAATACTTGAAGCCAAAATCTTCATAACGAATGTTCATTCCATCAGAAGCAGGTGAAGTATTTCTCTATTTATATCATGAGCTTTGGTTTAATCTTTGAGTGCGTGTCTCTTTTTGGAGTCACTTGTGGCATAAACAGGCATCAGCTATGGCATGAACAGGAGTCAGCTGTGGCATAAACAGGAGTCACCTATGACATAAATAGGAGTTACCTGTGGCATAAATAGCAGTCACCTAAGACATCAAACAGGAGTCACCTGTAGCATAAATAGCAGTCACCTATGACATCAAACAGGAGTCACCTATGGCATAAACAGGTGTCACCTGTGACATAAATAGGATTATACAATGGCAAGAAAAAATCCTCTTCACTGATTGGTCAGTGGGTGCATGGAACAGTGATGTTATTTCATGATAACATCACTGTATTAAGTCCAGGCACACACATGACTAACACAGTGAGAAATCATCCCACCACTCCACTCCACAAGTAAATGCCGCTGTAACTCGCTTCAGCTTGGAGTTATGTCCCCCCCCACAAACACACTCATTCCATCAGTCCTCTTTTTCTTTGTTTAGAGTAGGTAAGCCCTCACAGAGCAACATCCTCCTCCCCCTCCTTCTAGTCCCTTTCTCCTGCAGTTGAAAAAGCAGGTACATTTTTTCTTCAAAAAAGAACATTTTTTCACTGGAGCGCGCTGCCTGCGGCTAAAGGCTTTCAGTATGAGCATGAGCGTGATTGGTCGTTTCACCGAAAAGCCACAGGCAGTGGCAGTATCTAAAACAAATAAAAAAAATCTGTCTTTTTGTTTTCAGCAAACAGTTGCCAACAAAAAAATCACCTCTTTAGTGTATTGTCCTCTGTTTTCATCGGTGATGATAACAAGTCAGCACGTGCACACTAGATCGCACTGTCCAGTCGGTGAATGGCTTCTCAACGAACTACTAGTCAGCCGCAGGAAAATAAGAATGAATTTAAAATGAAAAAACAAAAATCTACTTCAAGCACCCCTCACTATTAGGTTTAATTCAACAGCCAGGAAGGGCAGAGGGCAGTCAAACAGCACAGAGCAGGAAAACAAGAAAAAACTTTGGAGACTCTGCAGGCAGCATCATGCTGGCAGCAGCTCCACCTTGTGGTGAAAGAGATATTCAGGACTTTTTCTTTTAAAGATGTACCTACACCCACAAAAAATAAAAGAAAAAACAGATAAAAAATGTTTTTTTTTTCTTGTTTTTTTAATTAACAAACGAGCCATTGTATAGTAGCAATAAGGCACTCCAGGATGTGTGTTATTGTGTAATAATGTCACTCCTGGGCTGACGGAAGCACATTGGCTTCTCCTCATGCTTCAACCTACCCCAGGAGTGACATTATTACACAGTAACACACACCCTGTCGTGCCTTATTGCTTAATTATAACATGGCTATTGGAAATAACACCTTCTCATTGGACAACAGGCATCACCTGATCATGGATTAATTCCCAAGTAATCCACTCATGCCAGAATTAATCCATGATTGGTCTCCAGAGTGAGCGCGCTCTGTGCTGGGGGCAGTGCTATTGGGAACATGCTTATGATTGCCACTTCATTCATGTTTGCTGTCCAGAACCAGCGCGTATGCTTCTCTGTGTTCTGGGGGCATGTTGATCGGCAGTGTGCTTAGCAGTTGCGGGAGACCACAAGCTGGAAGGGGGGACAGAACATTTAAACATTACCATGTTCTTCACTATTCGTCCCACACTCACTTGCCAGACTGAAAAGAGTGGCCGCTCCCTAAACCCCGATTAGGTTAGCACATATACACTACCCCCTCACTTGCTACAGTGAGAAGAGCGGCCGCTCCCTAAACTCTGATTCAGTGGGCACATACAGACTACTTCCGCACTTGTCAGACTGACAAGAGCAGCTGCTCCATAAACTCTGATTTGGTCAGCACATATAGACTGGGCACTAAATCCCACTGTCGACCAGCAATGCTGAATGATGCACGGAGCCGTTAAATGGCTACCACCCAGCTGGCCACCAGTGTGCACATGCTAAGCAACAACGTGCATGTGTAACACACTTCTGTCAGTGTATGAAGAATGGAGCCCATGGAACACAGCGAGCCTCTGTCACAGCACACACCACATCACAAAGTGCAGGTGGGAGACAGCGCGGGCCATGTTATAAGTGAATTAACCCACTCCAGAGTGTGGGTTAACTGGGCAATTAATCCACGCCTGGGTGGTTGAAGGCACTCGAGGCCTCTTGCCTCCAACACCTCCCAGGCATGGATTAATTCTTCAGTAACCCATGGTCTGTCATGGGTTAATCCTTATGTCACCTATGGCATAAACAGTAGTCAGTTGTGGCATAAATAAAAATCACCTGTAACACAAACAGGTGTTACCTATGGCATAATCAGGGGTCACCTGTAGCATTAACAGGAATTACCTATGATACAAACAGAAGTCTCCTGTAACATAAACATGAGTCACCTGTTGCATAAACAGGAGTCAGTTGTAGCATAAACAGAAGTCACCTGTAACATAAATAGGTGACACCTATGGCATAAACAGGGGTCACCTGTAACATAAACAGGAATCACCTGTGGCATAAACAGAAGTCACCTGTGGCATAAACAGAAGTCAGTTGTGGCATAAACAGGAGTCAGTTGTAGCATAAACAGAAGCCACCTGTAACATAAATAGGTGTCACCTATGGCATAAACAGGGGTCACCTGTAACATAAACAGGAATCACCTGTGGCATAAACAGAAGTCACCTGTGGCAGAAACAGAAGTCAGTTGTGGCATAAACAGAAGTGACCAGTTACAGAGTCTGTGGCTCAGCGGGTTGCAGACTCAACTCTAAGGTCGGAAGATTGAAAGGTTGTGGGTTCTAGCCCCACACCAGGTCCTTGGGGTGAATCCCAATAATGACACTGTAGTGCATCATGAGGGAGATGCTGCACTCCTGAGGTGCTGTCTTTAATATGAAACATTAAACAGAGGTCCTGTCTGCCTGTTCTGGTGGTTGTTCAGGTGGATGTTAAAGATTCCATGGCACTTTCGAAAGAGTAGAGGGATTTTCTTCAGTGTCCTGGCCAAATTTCCCCCATTCACTAAAAATACCATCAACAACTTAATCTGATTAAATTTCAGTTGGTTACCATCTGTACCCCGTCAGCCCTGAAAAATGGACTTCCAGACTCAGTGGGCCTACCGGGTCAACAAAATTCAATAAATAAATAAACAGAAGTCACCTGTAACATCAATAGGAGTCATCTGTGGCATAAACAGGGGTCACCTATAACATAAATAGCAGTCACGTGTGGTATAAACAGGAGTCAGTTGTGGTGTAAACAGGAGTCACCTATGGCATAAACAGAAGTCACCTGTAACATAAACAGGAATCATCTGTCACATAAATAGCAGTCACCTGTGGCATAAACAGGAGTCCACTGTGGTATAAACAGGAGTCACCTACAGCATAAACAGAAGTCACCTGTAACATAAACAGGAGTCATCTGTGGCATAAACAGGGGTCACCTGTAACATAAATAGCAGTCACCTGTGGCATAAATAGGAGTTACCCATAGCATAAACAGGGGTCAGTTGTGGTGTAAACAGGAGTCACCTACAACATTAACAGAAGACACCTGTAACATAAACAGGAGTCATCTGTCATAAATAGGAGTCACCTGTGGCATAAACAGGAGTCCATTGTGGTGTAAACAGGAGTCACCTGTAACATACACAGGAGTCACATGTGGCATAAATAGGAGTCACCCATAGCATAAATAGGAGTCAGTTGTGGTGTAACCAGGAGTCACCTATGGCATAAACAGAAGACACCTGTAACATAAACAGGAGTCAGCTGTGGCATAAACAGGGGTCATCTGTAACATAAACAGGAGTCATTTGTGGTGTAAACAGGAGTCACCTGCGGCATAAACAGAAGGCACCTGTAACATCAATAGGAGTCATCTGTGGCATAAACGGGTCACCTGTAACATAAATAGCAGTCACCTGTGGTATAAACAGGAGTCAGTTGTGGTGTGAACAGGAGTCACCTATGGCATAAACAGAAGTCACCTGTAATATAAACAGGAATCATCTGTCACATAAATAGCAGTCACCTGTGGCATAAACAGGAGTCCACTGTGGTGTAAACAGGAGTCACCTACAGCATAAACAGAAGTCACCTGTAACATAAACAGGAGTCATCTGTGGCATAAACAGGGGTCACCTGTAACATAAATAGCAGTCACCTGTGGCATAAATAGGAGTTACCCATAGCATAAACGGGTCTGTTGTGGTGTGAACAGGAGTCACCTACTACATAAACAGAAGTCACCTGTAACATAAACAGGAGTCATCTGTCACATAAATAGGAGTCACCTGTGGCATAAACAGGAGTCCATTGTGGTGTAAACAGAAGTCACCTGTAACATACACAGGAGTCACATGTGGCATAAATAGGAGTCACCCATAGCATAAATAGGGGTCAGTTGTGGTGTAAACAGGAGTCACCTATGGCATAAACAGAAGACACCTGTAACATAAACAGGAGTCATCTGTCACATAAATAGCAGTCACCTGTGGCATAAACAGGAGTCCATTGTGGTGTAAACAGGAGTCACCTACAGCATAAACAGAAGTCACCTGTAACATAAACAGGAGTCATCTGTGGCATACACAGGGGTCACCTGTAATATAAATAGCAGTCACCTGTGGCATAAACAGGAGTCATTTGTGGTGTAAACAGGAGTCACCTACAGCATAAACAGAAGTCACCTGTAACATAAACAGGAGTCATCTGTAACATAAATAGGAGTCACCTGTGGCATAAACACAAGTCAGTTGTGGTGTAAACAGGAGTCACCTGTAACATACACAGGAGTCACATGTAGCATAAATAGGAGTCACCAATAGCATAAACAGGGGTCAGTTGTGCCATAAACAGGGGTAACCTGTAACATAACCAGAAGTCATGTATGACATGAACAGGGATCACCCATAGCATAAACAGGAGTCAGCTGTGGCATAAACAGGGGTCACCTGTAACATAAACAGGAGTCACATATGGCATAAACAGTAGTTATCTGTGGCATAAATAGGAGTCACCTGTAACATGAATAGGAGTCACCTGTGGTGTAAACAGGAGTCACCTGTAACATAAACAGGAGTCACATATGGCATAAGCAGGAGTTATCTGTGACGTAATTAGGAGTCACCTGTAACATGAATAGGAGTTGCCTAGGGAATAAACAGGAGTCACATATAACATGAATAGGAGTCACATATGGCATAAACAGAAGTTACCTGTAACATAAATAGGAGTCACCTGTAACATGAATAGGAGTTGCTTAGGGAATAAACAGGAGTCACATATAACATGAATAGGAGTCACATATGGCATAAACAGAAGTTATCTGTAACATAAATAGGAGTCATCTGTGACATAAACAGTGGTCACACGTAGCACAAACTGGAGTCACCTGTGATACAAACAGGGGTCTCGTAGCATAAACAGGAGTCACCTATGACACAAATAGGAATCACCTGTGGCATAACCTGGAGTCACCTGTAACATGAATAGGAGCCACCTGTGACATAAACAGGGGTCACACGTAGCACAAACTGGAGTCACCTGTGATATAAACAGGAGTCACCTATGGCATAAACAGGAGTCACCTATGACATAAACAGGAGTCACCTGTAACATGAATAGGAGCCACCTATAGCATAAATAGGAATCACCTGTGGCATAAACAGAAGTCACCTGTGGCATAAACAGTTGAGTCATTTGTAGCATAAATAGGAGTCACCTGTCGCATAAACAGGAGACACCTGTTAACGTATCCATATAAAAGGTTTAGCAAGCTCAGCCATGGCCAATACATAAAGATTTTTTAATCAAATTTATCTTAAATGTTTTAAAGTTTACAGGGGTGCACCTGGTGTGTGACCAAACAAAAGCAACACGTTATAATACCAGTGCCCCCCCCAAGCTGCTTTAAAGCCTGCAGTTAATTCAGATCAATAACATTTTCTTACTTTATTTGTTTCATCATTTTAACATGTTAGAGGGGGTTTGTGCCTCGATCAGCCTGACCACCACAACAAGGTGACCCACTCATCAGTCAGGAAAAAGCTTCATATTTAAAATTTTACCATGCTGTACTGACACCTGTGACATAAAAAGGAGTCACCTAATGAATAAACAGGAGTAACCTGTGGCATAAACAGGAGTCACCTAATGAATAAACAGGAGTAACCTGTGGTATAAAAAGGAGTCACCTAATGAATAAACAGGAGTAACCTGTGGTATAAAAAGGAGTCACCTAATGAATAAACAGAAGTAACCTGTGACATAAACAGGAGTCAGTTTTAACATAAATAGGAGTCACCTACAGCATAAACAGGAGTCCGTTGTGGCATAAACAGGAGTCAGCTGTAACATAAATCAGAGTCACCTATATCATGAATAGGAGTCCCCTGTGGCATAAACAGAAGATAACTGTGGCATGAACAGGAGTCATTTGTGGCATAAACATAGAAACACAGAAGCTATCAGCAGAAAAATACTTCTTGGCCAACCTAGTCTGCCCTAAAGTCCCTTCCAACTATTCTACTGTTGTCCTTAATTATGTAACCAGGAGTCACCTGTGGCATAAAACAGGAGTGACCTAATGAACAAACAGAAGTCACCTGTAACATAAATAGGAGATACCTATGACATAAACAGGCATTATCTGTAACATAAACAGGAGTCAGCTATGGCATAAACAGGTGTCACCTGTAGCATAAACAGGAGTCACCAGTGGCATAAACAGGAGTTAGCTAATAGCTATGGCATAAACAGGATGGAGCAGAATAGTCAGTTATTGTTTGAAGCCCTCAATGCTAAGGGTATCGATAAGGATACGGATAAAGTGTGGATGCAATATGTTCTACCAGTTAAAGTTCCTGCTTGGAAACCAGGAGATGGCAGGTTCAAACCCCACAAGAGCCAGATACTCACTGTGTGACTGCCGGCAAGTCACTTAACCTCTCAGTGCTCTGGTCCACTCAGCTGTGGAAATGGATGGCAGCAGGACCCTTCTGTGAATGACACATGGCATGTGAGCTTTGCTATTTTCTGTAGATAAATAAAGAAAGCAGTCGATTTATGTGTTAGACCAAGAAGTTATGTCATGGACCTGGAAGTCAGTTCACCGAACCTTACTTTGCACTGCTTGAGAAATGTAAACCTATCCACCACTGGCAAGACCAGATGTGTAATAATCCCAGAAAAAGATGCAGTAGCGGGAGAGCAGGTGTAGCACGAAGGACACCTAATGGGTTTGTGGGTTAGAAACGGGTGTACTGGTGCTGGCCCAGTGGTGCTGAGGGTTGAAGGGCTTGGTGCCATATCTTGTTTCATGGCGACAACTTGAGATTGGAAGCAGACTCAGGATGCTGGGCGTCAGGTTGGGGGTAGAACATCTGAGGAACTGTTTGCTTGCCCAGCTTCTGACTGGCACCCGGTGGAGGCCTGATGATAGTGCAGGCTGCGGAGGTATGGAAGAGAGGGGTGTGGCCTGGTGAAAAGTGCATTCCTTCACATGTACGCGTCACAGTGGGGAATGGAGAGAAAAGCAGAAATGGGGGCAGGGGCTTAATGAAGCCCTGCATGTCCATATGTGAACCTGTGCTGTCACCCAGGACCACCTCGGTCCAAACTGTGTATGTGGCTTGGGGGGGCTTGGCCCTCCCTCTCCTGACCCCACCAGTGGGGGTGGAGAATCCATCATGGGGTTGTCTGACTGAAGATAGGTCCTGGAGGAGGCAAGCGCTGGTCTGTGAGGGACGAGAACAGGGCTGATAAGCCACCCCAGTCATCCCAAAAATGAGAACTTCCCCTCGGCCTCCATCTACTTACAGCCATCTGCCTCCATGGAGTCTCAGCTTAGTCTCTGGCCAGGGAACAGGCTGAAAGGGATATACCCCTGATCAAGCACACTGTCATGTGGCAAGTGAGGAGGTGGGGGCCAGCTTGGTTTACTGGTGCTGCTTTTCATTTTCTCCTCTGGCCCCCATGGAAGATGGCGATACAGAAGGGGAAACTGAGTGTGTGTGTGTGTGTGTGTGTGTGTGTGTGTGTGTGTGTGTGTGTGTGTGTGTGTGTGCGCGCCCACGCACAATTTGTATCCAGCATGGGTCCCCAGCCAGCATTTTCCCCCATCCCACTCAGCACCTTCTGCTGCATGGCCACTCCTGAGTGCCTCTCCCTCTCCAAAGGAGGCGAGCATCCTCGTGGGCACCCGATCCTTCTCCCTCCAGCCACCCCTCAGTGGTCCGAGCTCATTTCCACATCCGAGTAAGCCAGTGTTGAGGGCAGTATCCCTACATTGCACTGATGGGATGATGTTTTAATTCCAGCTTTTATATTTTAAAGGGAGTGGCTAGGGCAGATGAGAGGGGAAGCATTCTCAGCTTGTTCATTGCAGTAGAACTAGATGGCATACCCCATGCTTAAGGTGGGGGTGTCAGAGTTAGGGTAATTTGAGGAAGCATATTTCCTCCCAGGGAGTGGTAGACCTATGGAACAATCTCTCAAAGGAAGTGCTGCACATTGCAGTGTTGAATGCTTTAGACAAAAGTTGGTTCAGATCCTAATGGAGAATAAGATTACTGGGTACAGCAGCGTTTAATTCATTGGGGGGGCACATGGAGCGCACGTTATAGCAGAGTTAAGGGGGGAGAACAAAGGGAACCACTTGCCCTTGGGTTCTGAGTGGCTTCTGTCTCTGCTGGGTTTCCTTTCCATAGTGCCAGAGGTCATCAAAGATACTGGTACCATTTATCAATTAGCAGGGCTGTAGCAATTTACGTAATAGTGAATCCTGCAGCTGCCTGGATAGTAGCAATTGAACATTTTATTTTTTTATTTTATTTTATTAAAGTCTAGGAATTACAACCCTCTGAGTCAGGGACTAATTTACAAAGGCTCCACGTTATACTAGGAACACAGTCAGATACAGGAGATAATGGGAACAAATACAGAGAATAAAATACAGAGGCATATTTCATAACACTTACAGCAACATGATGGAGTCTTGGCCTTTTCTTGACTAGCTTTTCCTTCCTTCCAATGTACTGTATGATTAATGAGCATTTTCACTGTTAATTTTCACCAAGTCAGAGTATTTAATCTTCAATAAAATCATTTTGCTACGTTTGCCTATATTGCACAAGATCAAATACTTCACTTTGCCACTAGGTGGCGGTGTAGTCATTCCATTAACTGCAGAAGCCAAGCTGGCAGTCAGTAGAGTTTAATCTGCCTTTGGATGCTAAGCAAGGAAATCTGAAGCCATGCTTTTAAAACATGCGATCCCATCCTGGTAAACCTGAAACAGCTGTATTGTAAACTACCGTGCAGGTCCCCCCCCCTCCAACTCATGATAATAATTGTAGCAGCTTTTGAAGAACTGGGGTTTCATTCTTGCACACAGCAGCATCTGACTTCTGCACCTTGCACCAGGACTACGGGGCAGGTTGGCCAGTGTGCTGGTCTGCTAGTGTACTGGCATTCTGTATTCCTTGTTTGAGTTCTGGCCTTGCCATTGTCCTAAGGTTTGAATGATAAAGTGTATGCACATGCAAATATTTGGCTTTTGGTCTGGGGCACTTCTCCTTAGGAATGGTGAGGGCAGTCATCACAATGCAGTGCATCGCAGGGTGCTGGTACAGTAGTTCACAATGTCAAGTTGAGAAGCATCAACTTGCCATTTGCCATTGGCTATACATCACAGACAAGTGGCTGTTTTATTTTATTTTGTTTTTTGTTTTTTTTGCTGTACAGATTTTTATCCTTGGTTAGTGTGGATTTACCCTCTGCTCCTCCTGGACCGTTTCCAGCACCAACTCTGCTGGTGAACACCTGGGGACGCATTCAGCTGGCACCTTTAAATATTCCCTGGGGCCTGACTCCTATAACGAGACTTCCTCCCCAGGGTCCAATAGGGAAGGGAGGTTCCAAGCACATCCAATAGGCCATCGGTGTGCAAGGGACAGGAGGGCATTATCTTGCCCCCAGAGGCCACTTTGTTTTCCAGATTAAGTCCCACCCATGGCACAATACACAGTGCCTGTCGCCTGGTACTATGCCATGCACTGAGTCCCAGCCCAATGGCGCTTCTGCCAAAGTCATCTCCCCAACCGCCCGCCCCACACCTGTAACCAGGTTCTGGGCATTCTTAACTGTATTCCCCGGGTGGTCCAGTGACCTCCCTCAAAATTATCCTGTGAATTTTGAAATTCTGTGGTGTCCAGTTAATTCCCCCCCTCCCCCACCAACTCGTTATTTGACTATGCAGAAACCCTGTATGATTGAGCTACAAATGAGAAGTTACAAAATTTGAGGTCTTGTACAACTGCCTCACCAGACTGATTCGTAAGTGCCCTAGGGATACCTACCACTGTGTCCTTCATAAAAGGCTAGAGTGGGTTTTCTCACCCGATGAAAGGAGGTTACACAAGTTATTGTTAGAAACATAGAAATACAGCAAGACAGAATTTGACAGCAGATAAGGACCACTTGGACCATCCAGTCTGCCTATTCCTCCCTACCTACACTATTACATCAGACCATGCCAGATCTACAGCTCCTTCTCCCTCCCCCCTTCCTTTCCACTATGATTCCTTTGTACTTATCCCATGCATTCTTGAACCTCCACCACTGTTTTTGCCCCACCACCTCTGCTGGAAGACTGTTCCAGGAATCTAACACTCTTTCTGTGAAGAAGTACTTCCTCACATCTCTCCTTTATCTAGCCCCCCCCCCCAGCTTCACAGCATGTCCCTTTGTTCTTGAGCACCTTTTCTTCTGAAAAACACTCCTCTCCTGTGCCTTATTTAACCCCCATGAGGTATTTAAAGGTCTCTATCATATCTCCCCTCTCCTTCCTCTGTTCCAGGGCATACATATTGAGATCCTTTAGTCTCTCATTATAGGGCTTTTGATGCCGACCCTGCACCATTTTACTTGCCCTCTTCTGGATTGCCTCCACTCTGTCTATGTCCTTGCAGAGATATGGTCTACAGAACTGGACATAATACTCTAGGTGGGGTCTTACCAGCAAGCTATACGGAGGCAACACCACCTCCCTCTTTGTACTGGTGATGCCCCTCCCTATGCACCCCAGCATCCCACTTGCCCTCCCTACTGCCAAGTCGCACTGCATGGCCATCTTTAGGTCATCCAGTATGATTACCCCCTGGTCTCTTTCCTGCTTGGTGGTCCCCATTTGGTACTCCACACCCTGGGTTTCTGAGCCCTAGGTGCATTCATTTGCACTTTTTCACATTGAAACCCAGCTGACGTACCCCTGACAACTACTCTAGTTTTTTCAGGTCTCTGCTCATCCTTTCCACCACCCCTGGAGTGTCCACCCTATTACAGATGTTGGTGTCATCTGCAAAGAGGCAGATCTTTGCTTCCGGCTCCTCTGCAATGTCACTTCTAAAGTCATTAAAGAGGACTGGCCCCAACACTGATCCCTGAGGCACCCCACTGGTCACCCTCCCTTCCTTGGAGTGAACCCTGTTTACAACCACCCTTTCTCTCCCCTATCCCCTGACCAATTTCTTATCCAGTTTGCCATCTTTGGACCCACTCTTAAGCTACCCAGTTTACTTACTAGTCTCCTATGTGGAGAGGTGTCAAACAACTTACTGAAATCTATGTAGTCCAAGTCAACCACTCCACCCTGATCTAGTTTGTTGGTCACCAAGTCAAAGAAATCTATCAGATTTGCTTGACATGACCTTGCCCTTGTAAAGCCATGCTGCCTTGGGTCTTGTAATCCACTGGATTCAAGATGTTCCACAATCATTTCCTTCAGCAGTGATTCCGTTAACTTTCCCACCACCGATGTCAGGCCGACTGGCTTATAATTGCCAGCCTCCTCCCTGCTACCACTTTTGTGTAGTGGGACTACATCCACCCTCATCTAGTCCTCTGGAACCACTCCTGTTTCCAGTCAGCTGTTAAACGAGATCCTGTGAAGGGGACTAACCGCATGTGGGTGCCTACCAAAACGGCGACCCACTTGCAGCGACTGCCCTGATGGCGAGGGTGTATGGAGAGTGACCAGATGGGGAGGGTTCACGACACAGCGACGGGATATCACGCGGTATGCTACGTCGGAGGTGGGAGCGTAGTGCTCTGGGCGATGGGTGGGAGGGTTTGTGAGGAGTGGTGCCACGGGGTGCTGTCGAGCTGGCATCATGGTGTGGTGGGTTGGGTCTTTTAGCCTGGGGTGAGGCGAGATGCAGGGTTGGAACCCGAGGCGGTGTTTTTGTTGCATCCGGCCCGAGACAGTTTATTTTTTATTTTTTACTGAATGCCCCTCTACCCGACATTCACCCCCCCTGTAGTTGACCGCATAAAAGAAATTATTTTGTTTTTGCACCACTGTCACTGGCGCTGCAGTTGCACATCGCCAAAACTGAATTTCGGTGATGTGCACACACCATAAGGATGATCGCTGTTTGGCAGTCGCCTTTATGACATGGAACCCTGTTAAACAGAACTGTCAGAGGTGCAGCCAGTGTTTCCCTGAGCTCCCTCAGTACCTTTGGATGCACCCCATCTGGCCCCATTGGTTTGTCCACCTTCAGAATAAGCAAGTTCTTTAGGACTCCATCTTCCAAAAAAGGACTAGTATCCACCTTCTTCCCTCCAAAGCTTTTGTTACTTTTTGTGGCCCCTCCTCTTCTCCTTCCTCTGTGAACACTGAACAAAAGTATTTGCTCAGGATGTCTGCCTTTTCCTGGTCCCCCTCTGCACAGTCCCCCCCCCTTCCCTTTTTAACCTTACAATCCCACCCCTAGTCTTCCTCGTTTCACTTACATACCTAAAAAATGCCTTGACCCTCTTCGATACCTCCTGGGCTATTCTCTCCTCTATTTGCACCTTTGCATTCCTTACAGCATTCCCTGCTTCCCTCTGTTTTCCCTGATACACCTCCCTATCCTCCTCCTCCCTCTGAGTCTCCTTATACCTTCTGAATGCTACCCTTTTAGCTTTTACCTTTTCAGCCACCTCTTTCGAGAACCACAGCGGTCTCTTTTTCCTCTTGCTTTTGCTCACTTGTTTGACGCAGAGGTTTGTTGCCTTTACTATGCCCCCTTTTATCTTTGCCCACTGTTCCTCCACCCCTCTCAAGTCACCCACCCCTGCTGGGTCATGCCTGAGGCATTCACCCATCTTTTTAAAATCTTCCCTTTTGAAGTCCAGGACCCTCACCCTTGTGTGGTTTGATTCCGTAGTCGTCCTTACATTGAACCACATCGTACGGTGATCACTGGTCCCCAAATGGCCTCCCACCTTGATGTCTACAACACTGTCCCTGTTAGTGAGTACCAGGTCCAGTAATGCCCCATAATGAGTGGGTTCACTGACTAGTTGCCTGAGGAATGCCCCCTGCGTTGAGTTCAGGATGTCCTCACTTCCAGCTGAAGCCACTGCTGGGAGGCTCCAATCTTCATCTGGCAGGACCCCCCCCCTGCCATCTTGTCAATGGCTTCCACCAGCTTCTATCTTATTCCTCCCTCTGAGCTGGAGGTTTGTAGATCACTCCAGTGCAAATAGCGACTCCATTCCCCGTCTCCAGGGTGACCCACATACCTCTTCCCCTATATTCCCTGTATCTCTATGGCTTTCATGCTCTCCTTCACACATAGCACCACTCCTCCTTTTTTCCCCACTTGGTCTTTCCAGAACAGAGTATAGCCCGATGTGACCATGTCCCTGTCATGGTTTTCTGTTCACCATGATTCAGTAATGGCCACAATATCCAGGTACATCAGCGTCCAAGACTGTTGGGCCAAGTGCCAGAATATCTAGGGAGCAGACCCTCTGTTAGGAGAATCAGTTCCTCCCTGATGAATTTGAATCTCTGGGAAATGGTGGTTCTGGGAATGAAAACCAATAGGTCTCTGTATTTCTATAGTCAGTGCATACCCATTCTATGGAATCAACTTCCGGCTAAATTTCACATAGTGGATTTAAAGCCTCCATCAGTTAAAGTCTTGAAATGTTGGTTCATGAATTCAGCACAGGGAAGTTGCTCTCGAATTGTAACCCCATTGTGTACGGTACAAAGTGGGGCAAGTTGGAACAGTGGTTCTGACCACTTTGCAACACAAAACTGCAACTCTGTATGGGACCCCTGGTTCCCAGTCTGTCATTGTTCATTCTGACCAGACATTATAATGAACTTAGTGTATGTTTCTGATTTACATGCTGCTGGTAATCGTCATTTTAGAACAGTGCAATGTAATTTGTGTCCCTTTCAACCACAGCGTTCTACAGTAGACCGTAGGTATATTGTGCCAACTATGGAAGAGCTGAGCACGGCCATGCACTCCAATTACCAGCAGGGTATAAATCAGAAACACCCACTGATTTTCCTGAAAGGCCATCAAAGATGGAACAATAACAGAGCATGAACCAGTACTTGAAACACAGTTTCTACAGAAAATGCACATTTTTTGGAAATGCTGTTCCTAAACAAGATTATATTGCAGCTAAATTATTGGTTGTGGTGTTGTAGGAGAACAAATGGGAACTTAGCCTGATAAGGTTGGCAGAAAGGTTGGGGAAAAAACAATGATGCCACATACTGTGCAGTCCTGGCTCTATACAAACTAGGCACTGCCCAACCTAGGCACCATCAAAGCTAGACACCAAGCTAGGCACTGTTTAACCTAGACACCGTCCAAGATAAGTGCCATCCAAGCTAGGCACTGTTCAGCCTAAACACCATCCAAGCTAGGTGTCATCCAAGATAGGCACTGTTAAGCCTAGACACCATCCAAGCTAGGCACCATTCCAGCTTGGCACCATCTAAACTAGGGGCAACCCATGCTGTATCCATCAAAGCTAGGCACCATTCAAGCTACATGCCATCCAAGCTAGGCACTGTTCAGCCTAGGCATCATTCCAGCTAGGCACCATCTAAGCTAAGGGCAGTCCATGCTGCATACTATCCAAGCTAGGCACCATTCAAGCCACAGGCCAGCCAAGCTAGATGACTTCCAACCTAGGTACAATCCAACATAGGCAACATCCAAGCTAGGCACCATTCAAGCTAGCAGCAATCCAGCATAAGTGTTATCCAAGCTAGATGCCATCCAAGCTAGGCACCATCCCAGCTAGACACCATCAAAGCTAGGTGCCATCCAAGCTAGACATTATCAAACCAAGTGCCATCCAAGCTAGACAACATCTAACATAAGCACCATGCAAGCTAGGTACCATCCAATGTAGGATAAGCTAGGCACTGTCCAATGCAGATGCCATCCAAGGTAGATGTCATGTAAGATAGATGCCATTTGACCTAGTCACCATTAAACCTAAATAGCATACAAGCTAGGTGCATTCAGCATAGGCACCATCCAAGCTAGACACCATCCAAGCCAGTCACCATCCGACCTAGGTACCATCCAAGCTAGGAACTATCTTACCTAGGCACCATCCAACCTAGGTTCCATCAAAACTAGGTACCATCCAACCTCGGCAGTATCCATCCTAGGTACAATTTAACCAAGGTGCCATCCAGCCTAGCCCCCATCCAAGCTAGGCACCATCTAAACTAGAAACAATCCAAGCTCCGTGCCATCCAAGCTAGATGCCTTTCAAGCCAGGTACATTCCAACTTTGGCTTAATCCAACATAGGCAACATGTAAGCTAGATGCCATCCATGCTAGGCAGCATCCAAGCTAGCAGCAGTCCGACATAAGCACCATCCAAGCTAGATGCCATCCAAGTTTGGCACCATCTAATATTAGTGCCATCCAAACTAGGCACCATTCAACCTAGGCAGTAGCCAAACTAGGCACCATGCAACCTAGGCAGTAGCCAAACTAGGCACCATCCAACCTAAGCATTGTCCAAACTAGGCACCATCCAACTTAGGCAGCATCCAACCTAGGCAGTAGCCAAACTAGGCACCATCCAAGCTAGATGCCATCCAAGTTAGGCACCATCCAAGCTAGGCACCATCCAGCACATGTACCATCTAAGTTAGGCATCATCCAACCTAGGCAGTGTCCAACCTAGGGACCGTCCAAGCTAGATGCCATCCAAGTTTGGCATCATCTAATGTTAGTGCTATCCAAACTAGGCACCATCCAACCTAGGCAGTAGCCAAACTAGGCACCATCCAACCTAGGCAGTAGCCAAACTAGGCACCATCCAAGCTAGATGCCATCCAAGTTAGGCACCATCCAAGCTAGGCTCCTCCCAGCACATGTACCATCCAAGCTAGGCATCATCCAACCTAGGCAGTGTCCAACCTAGGGACTATCCAGGCTAGACACCGTCCAACCTAGTCACCATCCATGCCAGGCTCCATTCAACCTAGGCACCATCCAAGCTAGACACCATCCAACCTAGGCACCATTCAAGCCAGGCTCCATTCAACCTAGGCGCCATCCAAGCTAAGTGACATCCAACATAGGTGCCTGTCATTGAGGCACAGGTCAAGAAGCATAGGAAAAAACAGGAGCAGTTGTAAAATTCATAAAAAAATATTTATTTACACTAGCAGTAACATAAAAAATGAACTTGTTCAGAATAACTATTTACAAAGGAAGAATAAACAGCAGATTCATCAGAGTTTTTCTTCAAACTGTGTGTGTCCATCTGCAAGCCATTGCAGCTCTGTCTTTTTATAAGTCCTTGCGACAACCCCCCTTTTTAACAAGCATCCTGTTTTTTCTGACATGTCCTTGTAAGTATCAGGCTGGTGCTGCTAGAATACAGTGCCCCAGAACAGAGGCCCCCTTTTCCACAGCTCTTGCAAAAGGCTTAAAAAATGCACTTAAGTAACCTCTTGAGTTTCTGATAGCTTTTTGCAATAATCTCAAACTATAATTATATACATTTCAAAAATTAACACTATGTCATTTCTAAACAAAGGGATCTCAATATCAGTTACATTTCCGCATCATGATTTGCATATATTTTATATCAGCAGATATGCAAGGGAGGAAATGACAAACAGCAAGGGAAGACTGAGAGATAGCGAGAGGCAGATAATTGCGAGACTGTCGGGGTGATCAAGTCCCAGGTCTCACGGGAAAATTTGGTTGTGCAACCAGACAGACAAAAGACAGGAAAGGGGAGAATAGAACAGATCCTTGCATTTAAACACTTTCTATAACAACTGGGACAGGGTCCTGTTCATCCCTGTCACAGCACCATCCAAACTAGACACCATTTAAGCTAGGCACCATCCAACACGTGTGCCATCTAGACTAGGCAGCATCCAAGCTAGGCACCATCCAAGCTAGCTGCCATCCACACTAGGCACCATCCAAGCAAGGTACCATCCAAGCTAAGCACCATCCAAGCTAGCTGCCATCTAAGCTAGGCACCATCCAAGCTAGACGCCATCCAAGCTAGGCACCATCCAAGTTAGGTGTCATCCAACATAGGTGCCATCCAACATAGGTGCCATCTGTACTAGGCACTGCTCAGCCTAGACACCATCCAACATAGGCACCATTCAAGCTACATACCATCCAACATAGTTTAGTTTTTAATGCAGAGCAAGAAGGTGGCGACTTGTATAAACTGCTGGTGCCACTACAAACCAAAGCACAAAAAATTCCAAAAGTAGGGCTACACAGCAAAGCAAGTGAAAACACCTATTCATTAGGTAATGTTTTTGAAAAGCAGTTTAATAAACATAAACACTGGCTTACAACGGCTACACAGATACAAAACACAGTCAGCAACCCCCCGTGCCACGCAGACGTATGTTTCACATCACTACTGACGCTTTTTAATGCATTGAAAAAGCGTCAGCGTAGTGAAATATCGTCTGCATAACGAGATGCTGAATATATTATATCTGTAACCGATATAATAACACAATTTCGGATGATAAACTGCCTAAATGCTAATAGATAGTATTTATCACTACTAGCTGCTATATGTACTGAGCCCTAATAATTCGTTTTTACCAGAAGGTGAACTGGGCATGGACCTTTTCAAGACACCTGGCATAAAAAGTCGTACAATACATATAATGCAACATGTGCCATTAAACTCTACAAGTTACAGACATTAACATTGACATTTAACATAAGTACTGCACAAATTTGTTAAAAGATGTTTAAGATACATAACACTGTTCGTCTTTCTAACAGTACATTACAATTCATTTAAAATAATTGGTCCATACCAAGAAAACGATTTCTTACACATGTCCAGCTTTAAAAGGGGAGCACAAAAGAATGCAGATACAGTGTTCTTGGCACTGTAATGCAGACATAGGCACCATCCAAGCTAGGCTCCATCCAACATAGGCACCATCCAAGCTATGTACCATTCAGCATAGGAACCATCCAAGCTAGACTCCATCCAAATAAGGCACTATTCAAGCTAGGCACTATCCAACCGGGGTAGTATCCAACCTAGGTTCCATCTAAACTAGACACCATCTAGCCTAGGTGCCATCCAAGCTAGACAACATGCAACACAGGCACCATCCAAGCTAGGCTCCATACAAACTAGGCACCAGATATTATTTAAGCTAGATGCCATCCAACCTAGTATTCAAGCTAGGTAACATCCAACTTGTGCACCATCTAAACTAGGCACCATCCAACCTTGGTGCCATCCAAGCTAGTGTCTATCTCACCTAGGCACCATTAAACCAAGGTGCCATCAAAACTAGGCAGCATCAAACCGTGGCACTATCCAGCCTTGGTGTAATTCAGACAAGCTGCCACCCAACCTAGACCCTGTCCAAGTTAGGTGCCATTAACCTAGTCCCCATTCATCCAAATCATGGCACTACTTAACCTAGCTGCAGTTCAATCAATGTGCCATCTGACCTAGGCACCATCCAATCTAGGCCCCATCTAACCTAATCGCTGTCCAACCAAGGTGCCACCCAACCTACAGTAGTTTCCATCCAGCCCAGGCACGATTCAACATAGGCACCCTTCAACATACCATAGGTGCTATACAACACAAGTGCCATCTAACCTAGTGGCTAGGCACTATCCAATCTAGGCACCACAAAACATTGGCACTATCCAGTCTAGGTGCAATTTAACCATAGATACATAGACAGTGTCGGCAGATAAGGGCCTATGGCCCACCCAGTCTGCCCATTTGAGCTTGTAAGTTCAGTTTGTTTTCCTAGAAGTCTGTTGCCCCTTACCCCTGACCTCTAGAATTCCTTTATGTCTATCCCATGCATTCTTAAATCCGTGATTGTTTCAGCCCCCACCACTTCCTCTGGCAGGGGTGTTCCACTTGTCCACCACCGTTCTGTGAAGAAATTCTTTCTCATGTTTCCTCTGAATCGTCCTCCCTCAACTTCATCCCATGCCCTCTAGTCCTGGAACATCTTTTTCTAGAAAATAGTGTTTTCCTGCACCCTGTTCCTCCCTGTAACATACTTGTATGTCTCTATCATATCCCTTCTCTCCCTCCTCTCCTCCAGGGAGTACATGTTCAGTTCCTTCAACCTGTCTTCATAGGACTTGTGATGCAATCCATGCACCATCTTTGTTGCCCTCCTCTGAACCTTCTCTACCCTGTCTATGTCCTTACGTAGGTATGGTCTCCAGAACTGTACACTGTACTCCAGGTGGGGCCTCACTAGTGTCTTGTATAGCAGAATTATGACCTCCAACCAAGGTGTCATCCAAGCTTAGCACCATCAACCTAGTCCCCATCCAGCCTAGTCGGCATCCAACCTAATCACCATCCAAGCTGGGTGCCATCTAACCTGGTCACCATCCAACCAAGGCACTGTCTAACCTAATGCTATCTAACCTAGTTGCCATTCAACCTAGTCACCATCCAAACTAGGAGCCATCTAAGCTAGGTGCCATCTAACTAAGTCACCATCCAAGCTAGGTGCCATCTAACCTAGTTTGCCATCCAACCAAGGCATCATCCAACCTAGGTGCCATCTAGCCCAGACTTGATTCAACATAGGTAGTATTTGGCATTCCATAGATGCCAACCAACATAGGCACCATTCAACCTACTGTAGGTGCCATCCAACCAAGGCACCATCCAAAGTAGGAGCCATCCAGCTAGGAACGGTTCCATGTCATAACAGTGAAGGAGAAATGGCTACTGTTAAAACAGCCATGGCTTGATAGCGATATAGAAAGATAGTGACAGTTGTTTTTGCCGGGGGCTTCGTCCCCTGTACCCCCCTTTTTAAGTATACTAACTCTGAGGTTATAGAACCTCTGGGATGGGGGAATGCAACTGTCACCAACTTTCCATTCACCATCAAGCCATGGCTGTTTTAACAGTGACTGTTTTTGCATCACAGTCATCACGGGCTACCACCAGGCACCATCTACGCTAGGCATCATCCATCCTAGATGTCATCCAGTCTAAATGCTATCTAACCTACTGTAGGTGCCATCCAACTAAGACACCATCCAAACTAGGAGCCATCCAGCCAGGCACCATCCAACCTAGGCACCATGCAAACTAGACACCATCCAACCTAGGAGCCATCTAGCCAGGCCCCATCCAACCTAGGCACCATGCAAGCTAGACACCATCCAACCCAGCTGCCATCCAATCTAAGCACTAGCTAACCTACTGTAGCTGCCATCCAACCAAGGCACCATCCAATCTAGGAGCCATCCAAGCTAGGCATCATCCAAGCTAGGCTCCATCCAGCCTAAGTGCCATTCAGCCTAGGTGCCATCCAGCCCAGGCACAATTCAGCATAGGCATTATTCAGCATACCATAGGTGCTATCCAGCATAGTCAGCATCTAACCTAGGTACCATCCAACCAAAGCACAATCCAACCTACTGTAGGTGCCATCCAGACTAGGAGCCATCCAACCTAAGCACCATCCAACCTAGGCATTGTCCAGGCTAGGCACCATCCAACCTATGTGCCATCCAACCAAGGTGTCATCCAACCAAAGCGCCATCCTACCTAGGAGCCATCCAGTCAGGTACCATCCAAGTTAGGCACCATCCAAGCTAGGGACCATTCAGCATAGACACCCTTCAAACAAGGCACCATTCAGCCTAGACACCATTTAAGCTGGGCGCCACCCAGTCTAAGCACTATCTAACCTAGCCACCATCCAACTTGGATGCAGTTCAACCAAAGTGTCATCCAGCCTAGGCGCCATCCTATGTAAGTGCAATCAACTTAGTCCCATTCAACTGAGTTACCATCCAAGGTAGGCACCATCTAACCTACCTGTCACCCAACCAAGGCACCATCCAGCAGTGCCATCCAGCCCAGGCATGATCTAACATAGGCACCATTCAACATACCATAGACACCATCCAACATAGACGTCATTTAACACCACCCAACCTAGAAACCATCCAACTGAGGTGCCATCCAGCAGAGGTGCCATCCAGCCCAGGCATGATTCAACATAGGTACCATTCAACATACCATAGGCGCCATCCAACATAGCCATCATTTAACCTAGAAACTAGGCACCATCCAAGTTAGGCGCCATCCAGGCGAGCACCATCTCATCTGGAAGCTAGGCACCGTCCAGCCTAAGCACCACTCCACCAAGTGCCATCCAAGTTATGGATTCCAAAGGGGCCATTGACAGAAAGTGGCCGTAACTGAGTCTGCTGTTGTTCTACACTTCTATGGCAGTGGTGCACATGGAGCATAAACACACATTGTTGGGAGCTGGGTGGGAAGGGGTATATATCTGTGATTGTTTTGTAAGTTTAAGAAGCAGAATGTTTTTAGAACTGAAGCCATATTTTGTGTTTCATCACATGTTTAGAATCTTTGTTTTTGTTGTCTATCACAGGTGGAGAACTCAGGGGATCCATGGGAAAACTTCCAAAATTCCCAACCGCTTACTTACTGGGAATGTGTTTATTTACTCATGGTCACTATGTCCACTGTGGGTTATGGAGATGTTTATGCAAAAACTACCCTTGGACGTCTTTTCATGGTCTTCTTCATCCTCGGGGGTTTGGTAAAATATCACTTTTTTTTCCCTCTTGCTCCTAGACAGGAATCCATGTAGCTCCCTATCATCACTATGTATATTTGCCATAGAAACCTTAATCAGTCCGTTAATTAATCTTTAAAAAAGAAATGCATTTTTATAAACCTTCTAGAAGTATTTTTGCAAAATAATTAAATATTTAAGTGAACTAAATGCTTTACATTACTCTAATTGCACCAACTTATATTTTGAAGTTTAGGGAGGAGGCATGCCTACCATATGAAGCTGTGAAGTCATACAGTAGAAACATTTGTGAACCCCAATAGTTAGACTGTGATGTACTTGTGTGTGTGTTCATTTCATATGCTGTTATTGATATTTTTAAAAGGAGTGTGCGGTTTCGAGAGCCCCCTTCCCTCCTGTGTTCCTTCCCAACTTTCAACAAACACGATGCTTGGAGGACAAAGAAAAGGGCAGCTCGCCTGGATGAGACCGACCTATCATTGTGTACAAGTAATCAACTGCAAAGCACAGACTAGATGGGGAATTTTTATTTTATTTGCGAGGGGAGGGGGGGTTGTTGAAACATAAAACATACTTGAGTGTTGAACTTTTATGGGGCATTATTTTGTTCATAGTGACTGCAATTAATATATGTAAAAGTCTGTTTTTACTCAAACCAGGAACGAGTGAGATGACAAGTGGAAAAGTGTAACATCGTTGAGCTCCAACATGTACTGCATCTCTTTACCTCTGCATTACTTAGGAGCCAAGCAGCTGTCAAGCATTTATAATTATACATGTTGCTTAGTGATTGGTGCATTTTTACTATTAATGTTGAAAACAAATACATATACAGCTTTATTCTGAAGATGCAGTATACACATAGATTTACAAGAATATGGGTCTATGTACACAGATACAGTAATAGTTAAATGTGTGGTTATAAAGATAATCCTAAATGATAAATATTGGTAAAAGTTTTATCTAGGAGAGTTCTTTAGATATATATCTTAACAATCTTAGAAAAGGCCAGGTGGCGGGTGGATCATTTTTGCCCAATTGTTTAATTTACACAGTTCATCAGGCTGCAGTTCTTGAGTAGCCTCCCACAAGCAAAATGTTTGTTGGACAAAACATGGCAGACAGGTTTTTATTTCTCCCTACCACTTTTTTTTTATATCTGTCAGTGTGATTCTGCAAGTAAAAACCTTTTGAACTTTTTTTTGTTTTAGATATCTTTTTTAAATGTTACAAAACTTTTGTCACCTACAAATTCACCCATATGGAGACTTATTCTGCTTTTCTTTTATTTATTTTTTCAATAGGAACTAGTTTCAGTATTTTAATATATGTACTGTACCTCTTCTTGTGCTTGGCACATACTATTTATGTAGTTTTGGGCTCTGTTTTTCCTGTGCTCAGTATGAAAAAATCCCTTTTAAATGAGCACTTGCAGTAGACAACCATTTTTCTTTTCCAGTTTCTGTAACTTACCAGTCACGTCTCCAAGAAGACAACTTTTATAATGTTACTTCTGGTCTTAGTGAAACTGATTTTTTTTTTTAATAACATTTTTTTTTCCTTTATAGATCTAATTTCTTAATGCATTTTCATATCTCAAGTAGGTGTCTTCTGAGGACAACACCCATCCCCCACTTCTTTGGCCTGTCTTTTTAGTCTTTTCTTCTGTCTCCTGTCTTCTTCTTAGGCCATGTTTGCCAGCTACGTCCCTGAAATCATAGAGTTAATAGGAAACCGCAAGAAATATGGGGGTTCCTATAGTGCGGTTAGTGGAAGAAAGTAAGTATTTCCATGGGGCTCTGCTGCCTCCGCTGCAGTAGAACACTCTCTGCATGCCATTTTCTTTTTTTTTTTTGTTTCATGCATGTAGGCTATGTTTGCTCGCTACGTGCCAGAAATTGCTGCTCTCATCCTTAACCGGAAGAAATACGGAGGGAGTTATAACTCAACCCGAGGCAGAAAGTAAGTCAAACTCAGGAAAAGGAGGTGTGGTTGTGTGACCTTTGACCCTGACGGTTGTGACCCCTCCTCCCCCCTTCCCCTGACTGACTGAGCTGCCCCTGTTGGCGCTGTGATGCCAGAGGCTGCTGCTAGAGTTGTCACACTGTCATCAGAGACCTGGGCTGTGACGTGGCACCAAGTCGCACTTTCATGTCCCTGTTAGTGAATCAGTGAATGCCATGCATTTTTTTGTTGTTGTTGTTATTTTTCACGGAACAAACTCAACTACTGCATAGGGAGTTACCTCATGGAACAGGGATTTCCTGACAGTTTGTTTCATCTGTATTTTGGAGGTAACTCTCCGTACTCATCTTCAGCTTTACTTGATCGGATGTACTTGAATTTAGTGCAGCCTTGTTACATTTTTTTTCCATTCCTAGTGATACCATGACACAATTTTCATTAGGGATATACTGTATGTAAATAATCAGGTGTCCATAATCACTCCGGTGCCCCTCTGGTACAATAAAACATATGGCAGACAACGAGTTTCAGTAACCGTGACCTTTGGCATTCACAAAGCACAACATGGAAGCCTTCATTTTCCCCTCTCTGCATGCCCCTCTCATTGATTTACTGTAAGCTTCCATCCTGTCCATGCCAACCCTGGCCTTCCCACTCATACTGTTTCATGAGTCCCTTCTGTTTTGTCTGCTTGAGTTCCTGCATGAAGACATTCTGTGTTTCCTGAAGCCTGGTAACTTTTCCATAGAAGCAGGTTTACAGGAAAAGCCCATACCTTGTCTATCATCAGCAGTACTTGGTATGCCTCACTCTGTCTAAGACTGGACCTACTCTTCTGCCAAACCTCCACACCTTGATGGCCTCAGCTCCCAGTTATAGACCCCCAGCAGATTTTTACCTTGCTTTAGAATCTCTGCTGTTGGTTTTTGGTTGGGTCTTGCTTTATTTATGTCACCTTGGTCTATCTTGTGTTGCACTTGTTCCTGTCCCTCCCTCTGTTCCTATAACCTTCTGACTGAAACTCGGCTCTGTCATCAGCACATAGACTGCCCAATCAAGACATTTTTTTTTATATGGCTGATTACTAAACAGTTAAACAAAATCCTCCGATCACATAGACCTTTTCACCAGAGCCTGCAAGCTTGGGAGAAAGCTCAGTAAAAATCCATTAGCACCCCTTGTTTGATGTAAAAAAAATTTTTTTGTCAGTAGAACAAGATTGATGAAATGTTTTGTTTGGCCAAAGTTTGTGGTTTCATTTGGAATTCAGTGCTGAGAGAATGGACTGTCAAAACCAATAAGTTTGCTTTCACTGGGGGATCTAAGCATGTGGTAGTAATTAGCAGTACAAGGCCTCCAGATGAGCAGCCAAGCATGGACTCAGGCAGCCTTTGTAATGAGAAACTACAGCTCTGCTAGTTCTAATGTCAAAAGTTTCCAGATTCAATTAGATGACTTTATGAAATATAAAGAAAATGCAGTGAAACTTTTATATTTTATGACAGAATTGAAAGGACACTTTCATTACGATCCGTTCTGCGTTGACTTGTTCCAACTGTGGTTGTGGAGAAAATGATGAATAGTTTTTGAAGACCAGAGATGGGAATTTTTTTTTATGTTGCTGAGTTGCGTTGCGGGACTGGGAATTCAGCCTTTCCCTTGCAAGGAATGTGCTGTGTAGTAATGTGTGGATGTGATTGGCTCATCGAGGAGAGTAAAATGTTCCCAGCCAGGAACTTTCTGTTTGCGAACTGTAACACATTTAGAACACAAAGCAGGGAGTGTAGTCAATCACAGCTCTTCAAATTTTGAAATGCGGCACCCTGAAGTATTGAAGAAAAAAAATAAACGTAACTGATAAAGAGGATGAGAACGGGGGACAGTCTTAAGAAATTCTAATTCGATTTTGTCTTAATTTCTCACAGCTAAACTTTTCATTTGGTGAGGAGGAGAGGTCTTTCCTCACTGCCACAGTGAGAAGGGTATACCTGAAAGGAAAATATTTCTGTCCAGGTCAATTTAATCTCTAATTGTTCATTGATTTGTTTAAAGTTTCCACTCAAGGGGAGTCTCATTGAGGCATGATGCCTTGTTTCCTAGAGGCTCCCTTGGGAGTACTGCTGTACGGGTCACATACGATTAATCAGCAAGACATTACAAGCCAATTATGATGGATAACAACATTCTTATACAAGTAAAAACAAAATTGCTTGTGGACTTGAGTTAACATGCGAGTCCCAAAATCCCACACTCTGGGTAGCTGTTGTCCAAGCATTTCACAAACTTAAGGCTCTCATCTCCTAGGGAGGGCACGTGACCCCCCCACACCCAGACAATCAGGCACCTCCCTGTTGGCTGACCGTGAATCAATGAAACATTATAAGCTCATCATTGCCACTTTTGAGCTATGCTTCTGCCCCCTTCACCCGTGAGGATAAATGGCATATTGTCAGTCAGGTCATTGTGTGTCCAGTTTATACAACATATTTCAAATTGTAAACCTTTTAAATAATTTTTTAATGAGGATTTAACTTTTTTGTTTCACTGATCTGCTTTGAGTACAGCAAACGTCACTGTGATGTTGTCAGAATGGTGTTAGCTCTCCTCCGTTGGTTAAGTGTCCATTTGTGACCTATCCCTTTTGGAAGCAAATCCTGATGACTTGTCTGGCATGGAGATAAATATGTTATCTTCCTTATAGTGATGTCACAAACAGCAGTAACATCTTAGTTTTTTTATGTCTGAACTCACAAATACAGTGGAACAGTAATGATAACAGAAGTAAAACAAAATAGTTCTGAGCAGTGTAGTGCAGAGTCACACTGCACTGGGAGAGTTGGGTTCACAATTGAGTCCCACTGGGGCCAGCTGGGGGCTGCACATTGCAGACACTGGGCTCTCAGCTTCCAGGGTGGAAGGGCCTCTTAGCCTCACAGTGGTGCAAACTCTGCTGTCAGACCCTGAAGGGGCATTGCTTTCAGCTCTTTTTTTTAAATTAGTCTTTCTACTCCAGTCTGTCACACCCTAGCCCTGTCTGCTTAGCTACCCCCCAGCTCCGTCACAGTACGGGATTCCAGGAAGTCCACCCCTTACCTTCCCACCCATGGGGACCATTTCCACAGTAGGGACTTCAAGGGAAGGCTAGTTCCCCCCTCCAGTCTTCTCCAAATTCAGTAGTTGGGGAGCTCTGTCATGCAGTGTGGGCAGCGCAGAGCCTGACAGCATTTCTTTCCCATTTTTATACCTGTTCCCTGAGATGTTTGGGCGTGAATGTGCAGTGGACATTTGCAATGGGCATGCATGCTGTGAAGCCACTATGTCTTCCATTCCTTTGCTTTCCATGACTGACTTGCACTGCCTGGGCACGTTGGGTGTCACTTGTGCAACAGAGATTGGGTGGCCTTGCACTTGAGGGGAGCATCCTGTGGGAGACAGCCCTTCAGCTCCCGGGCTCCTTCCCTAACCCAGGTCGCCAGTTTTATGGGCGCCACCCCCATTGCTGTGCCGATGGGCTGGCCAGTGCCGCTTTCAGCAGCACTAAAGGCAACCACTTGCCCAACCTTCTAGACAGTAGGAACATCAAGCCACTGCAACACCAGTTCTTGGGGTTGGGGACAGGGAAACAAAGGGGAAAAATGCAAAAAAACAAACTAGCAGTGTTGCTTTGTTTCCTTATCCTTGAGAATGTCCTTCTGTAACTTTATAGGGGCATCAAGTTGCACTCTTATGGTTACAAACATGCCTCCTCACTCATTCTTAGGCCAGGAGAGAAATGTGAATTGAAGGTGATTGGTTATGGCACCCTAAGCGTACAAGAAGAAGCACTCTTGCAACCGTAAGCGTGTGCCTTGTCACTCCTTTAAATTTGTAAAGGGCTTCCTCCATGATGCTGCTCAGAAACAGGGTAGAACCAAGTAAACTATCTGGGGGGGGGGAAGGTTTGGAGGTCTTAAAACCAAGTATGCTAAAGAGGCTAACAAGGCAGAGGACATGATTGTGAAAGAGTCTGAGAGAGAACATGAGCTGAACGCGGAAGTTGAGGTAGAGGGGACCGAGCCAGCTATGGATGGGTCTTGATGAAGAGGTGGGGAAAAGGTTGAGCTTCACACAGTAAATGTGCATGACATGGGTTTGGATGCACAGATCAGTCCCCGAGGAAAACCTAGTGATTGTAAACAAAACCCACCTAAAAAAAGTTTATGGGTAGTATCTTCAGCAGAATCTGATACACCATGCCCTTTAAGGAAGTGAAACCTCTGAGTGTGGGTAAGGCTTCCACGTCAAAACGCAGACTGCAAAATGGCGCCAGCAAATAATAGCAAATAAAAAACATCCCAAATCAAAACAACTAAGAGCGCTATAGAGTGCTCCAAAATCAGCAAAGATACACTTACTTTTTCTGCTTTGCCCCCCCCCCACTCCCCATCATTAATATAACTATCACTGGGGGCTGACATTGGAAGACAGTTAAAACTTTGGGAGTGGGGATACTCCACAGGGGGAGACTGGTCAGGAGGGGGAGAACATTGGGGGAGGGGCAACCTGGGGGTGGAGGGGAACAAAGTCAGGAGGGCAGGCATAACGGGACTTAAACAAACAAACAAAAAAAATACAATAATGTCTCCCAGCAGCCAGTCCCAAACTCAGGTCTGTCAGCCATACAGGTGGTGACTGTAACCACTATACTATGCAGCCAGCTTAGAACTGGCCCGACGAACAAGTACCTACATCCTTGACACAGTCAAGCGCTGAACCTTCAATGTGCTATTAAGAGCATGTAGCTCATTTCCTACTTGCTATTTTTACAGCCCCTAAATTTGCTCACTAAAATTGACTCACTATATTCACGGGATACCATCGGTACGGGGTGTGGATAAAACTCCCGAAAGATCTGTAGTACCAAGACCACCAAACAACTAAAAAAGGGGGAATCTCTTGGGAAAATGTTAGAGAAGGATAGGCAGGAACAACTGTAAGTCCCAGTTTCTCCAGCAGTTCTAGCAGTACCGGTAGTTTAACCAGTCATGGCTGCAGCCAATCAGTCATGGCTCCAACCCATCAATCATGGCTCCACCCATCAGTCATGGCTCCAGTAAACCAGTCATGGCTTCAACCTATCATTCATGACTCAAACCCATCAATCATGGCTGCCACCCATCAATCATGGCTCCAACCTATCAATCAAGGCTCCAACCCATCAATCATGGCTCGAACCCATCAATCATGGCTCGAACCCATCAATCATGGCTGCCACCCATCAATCATGGCTCCAACCTATCAGTCATGGCTCCCATCCATCAATCATGGCTGCCACCCATCAATCATGATTCCAATCTATCAGTCGTGGCTCCAACCTATCATTCATGACTCCATCCCAGAGTTGTAACTGCAACCCATCAATCATGGTTGCCACCCTACCAATCATGGCTACCACCCTACCAATCATGGCTCCAACCCTTCAGTCATGGCTGCAACCCTTCAGTTATGGCTCCCACCCTTCAATCATGGCTCCAACCCTTCAGTCATGGCTCCAACCCTTCAATCATGGCTGAAACCCTTCAATCATGGCTCCAACCCTTCAATCATGGCTGCAACCCTTCTGTCATGGCTCCAACCCTTCAATCATGGCTGCAACCTTTTAGTCATGGCTCCAACCCTTCAGTCATGGCTGAAACCCTTCAATCATGGCTGCAACCCTTCAATCATGGCTGCAACCCTTCAGTCATGGCTCCAACCCTTCAATCGTGGCTCCAACCCTTCAATCGTTGTTGCCACCCTTCAGTCGTGGCTTCGTCCCTTCAGTCATGGCTCCAACCCTTCAATCATGGCTGCAACCCTTCAGTCATGGCTGAAACCCTTCAGTCATGGCTCCAACCCTTCAATTATGGCTCCAACCCTTCAATCATGGCTGCCTCCCTTCAGTCATGGCTCCAACCCTTCAGTCATGGCTGAAACCCTTCAGTCATGGCTCCAATTCTTCAATCATGGCTGCCACCCTTCAATCATGGCTGCAACCCTTCAGTCATGGCTCCAACCCTTCAATCATGGTTGCCTCCCTTCAGTCATGGCTGCAACCCGTCAGTCATGGCTGCCACCCTTCAGTCATGAGTCCAACCCTTCAATCATGGCTTGAGTCCTTCAGTCATGGCTCCAACCCTTCAATCATGGCTAAAACCCCTCAGTCATGGCTCCAACCCTTCAATCATGGCTAAAACCCTTCAGTCATGACTGCAACCCTTCAGTCATGGCTACAGTCCTTCAATCATGGGCCTGGCTGCAACCTGTCAGTCATAGCTGCCACCCTTCAATCATGGCTGCCTCCCTTCAGTCATGGCTCCAACCCATCAGTCATAGCTGCCATCCTTCAGTCATAGCTGCCAACCCTTCAGTCATAGCTACCACCCTTCAGTCATGGCTCCAACCCATCAGTCATAGCTACCACCCTTCAATCATGGCTGCCTCCCTTCAGTCATGGCTGTCACCCATTAATCATGGCTCCAACCCATCAGTCATAGCTACCACCCTTCAATCATGGCTGCCTCCCTTCAGTCATGGCTGTCACCCATTAATCATGGCTCCAACCCATCAGTCATAGCTACCACCCTTCAATCATGGCTGCCTCCCTTCAGTCATGGCTGTCACCCATTAATCATGGCTCCAACCCATCAAGTAGCATTTATCACATCTGTTCATGTAAAACCCACAATTTATTTCTCTTGTGATTTTTTTTTTTTTCATTAAATCAGTTGACCGTGCTAATCCCTAGTATGTTATTTGCCACCTTGGTAAAGCATGTGCCACTCAGGGCAAGGTTGTAGGACACTATACTGGGCAGTGAAGCGACCTTACAAACAGGCTGCTACGTGGTTAAGAAAAGCAGGAGAAAGTGACATTCTCCTGGGTTGTGGTTCTAGTTAGGAGGATGAAGGAGAGTAATCACAAAAACTCACAAGCAGGAAAGAGGGACAAGTGCAGCGGAGGAGGAAGGCCTTAAAGGAGTAGTCCACCCAAAACTTGCAAAAATATATGTTGTGCAGAGTGTTTTAATTTGTATGTGAAGTTCTCATCTGTCCTTCCGTCTGACTGCTATTAGGAGTTTTTCCTAAATTAGCCTGCTAGCTTTATGCTAGTTTTATGACCCCCTTGGGATCTTCATCTGAGACAGCTTAATTGTCTTTCTTGTTCCACAGTGCATCCTGTCTCATGTGACCATGATGTAGCAGAGACCCAACATTCAGCACACACATGCCAAACAAACTAAATATCTTGGAAGCTTTACAAGCTGCATAAAAATTACCAGCAGCAAAGTTCTTCAGGACAGTAAGATCTTTATGATGAGGGTAGTCACTAATCTGAATTCTACAGATTTTAAAATATAGCCATCTCTACTTTTGTGAACTTAATGTAAAGCAGTGCTTTCTGCTGGATTTATGGTCTCTGCTACATCACTGTCACATGAGACAAGGTGCATCGTAAGACAAAGGAATACGATTACGCTGTCTCAGTTGGAGATCTCCAAGGGTCATAAAACTACCCTAAAGCTATCAGGCTAATTTAGGAAAAACTCTTAATAGCAGACAGAGGGAAGGGCACACAAGAACTTAACATACAAATCAAAACACTCTGCACAACATATGTTTTTTCAAGTTTTGAGTGGACTACTCCTTAAACACAGATTTTTGTCCATCACTGCCACTGGATCAGAGTAAGAAGCATGAACATCAGTCAGTTGTTCACGCCAAATAAAGAGGGCCATTCTCCTTCTCCTATTGTGGGATTCAGCTGCTCGCCTTACATCTGGTTATAGCTGCATTACAGCTTAGATGCCAAATCAGGATGGTTTGGAAGGGTTGTACAGTGCTGAAGACAACATAAGGATACAACCAGAGTGTACATATATTCCTTGTCCAGTTGATGTAAAACAAGTTATTACTGCTGTTCCCAGAGAAAGTGGCATATGCTGCGAAATGTTGGAGATCTTTGCTGGATCAGTAAATATTGAAATGGAATAATTTACTTAGAAGATGAACCTTCCTTCATTTCATTAGTCACTTTTTCACACCAAATAAAGAGGGTCAGACTCTACCTCTTGCTGGAAGACTTGGGAGGAGTAGTAGGGATGCAAAATTGCCATCACCAGCAGGTTACAGAGAGAGTGTCCTTTCAATCTCTGTACCTTCCCTTGTACCCTCCCCCGGGTCGCCTGTGAAAGAGGGACATTCTGTCTCAGTGAGCCTACACAGTTACCAAAATTCAAATAAATAAATAATCAACCAGTCCACAGATGTTTTTGAAAGATAAGAGTAATCTTATAACCACCAAACAACACAACACTTCAATGCAGACGTTGCTAATATGTTGACAGTAGATCTGCTGCCTGAGTAATTTGCGGAGTGAGAAGGCTTCTGTGAGTTTTGCCAAGTGGTATTATCTACCAACAACCTTCCAAACCACACATACTGCTCCACAGTGACTATGCCATATCTGTATGGTATATTGGAATCAAAGACTTCGCTTTGCAAACCCTTGTGACCCAAGTGTGGCAGTAGAGTCATGTAAAGTGCAGTAAAGCTATGTACAGTGGGTATTAGGGAGACAGTCATCAGATGTTCCCAAACTGTCCATGAGGCAATGAGATTTAACTGGGCATCAGTCTCATACTTTTTTACATGATGCCTTGACAACAGTTTCTGGACTTCGAATCCATTCCTCTTGGTGAGGATTTGGTAGTTGTCAAGATAGCACATCCACATCGATGTGGTTTGAGCCAGGTCTATGCACCAGACTGTAAAAGTATGTCAGTGGCACTGACAGCCATCGGTGCCCAGCTGTATCCAACTTAGCTGTGGTTTTTATGTTGGTCAATGGATTGTTGTCAGATTTCACCATAATACGTGCACTGTATAAATACTTGTGAAACTGATAAACTATGCCCCATTTGAGGGCCAGAAACTCCAGTTTGTGCACAGGACAATTTTTCTGAGATGGAGCTAGACTTCTGCTGGTGTAAGCAACAGGCCTCATGCCTTCTGGGCGTGGTTGATTGAGGACTGCTCAGAGTCCACTGTGACTGGCATTAGTATGCAATGTGTAAGGGTTTTTTTTTTTGATCGGCATAGGCTAACACTGGGGCACTCGTCAACCAGTGTGTTATCTCTCAGAAAGCTCTTTCACAGTGTCCTTCCCACCAGGGTCCAAATGGTTTATCAACCTTAAAATAGCTCTTGGGCTCATCCTTGGTAGACGAGATGCTTTTCACGTTGTTAGTCAGTGGGTACCTCTCAGTGAGATTTAACAGTGGACATACCATTCCCAAATGGGTGTAGTTTTTGATAAAGTGATAATACCCACGACATTGAGGGAAGCACTGCAAGTCTTTCAGGTTCTTGGATCTATGCCAGGGCGTGAGGGCCTCAACCTTTCTGGGCTCAGTATGGATACCTTTCTCAGACATGATATACCCTACGTGCTTGACAGAGCACTGGAAAAACATGCTTTTGTCAAGTCAGAGTTTGAGCCTGAATTCTTCCAATTGATTAAAGAAATTGAATGAGAACCTTGTGTTCTTCCAGTGTTTGCATGGATATGATGACGTAATCGACATATACCAGACATTCCAGAAAATTCCTGTTGCCAATGGTGCATTCTGTTAAAAGTTAAAAGGTTGCTGGGGGCACCAGAAGTTCCTTGTGGCACACTTAAGAACTCTTAAAATCCCATGGGACAAATAAATGTTGTCTTCTGTTTGTTCCTTCTGGGCCAAGGGTATTTGATACGTCCTGCTTTGGAAATCAAGCACAAAAAAACATTTGCTCACATTTAAATAGCCCAGGGCTTCTTGAATTGTCGGTACTGGTTAGATATTGTCCATGTCTTTAAGGTTTTGTTTCTTCATTACTACCACAATGGGTGATGCATATGGACTTGATTCCTTAAAGGAGATAGGAAACGATTTACTAAAGTTTTTAACTGTTGAATACGTCAGAAGTAACCAGCAATGATCTGTGTGCTTGTCTTTTTTATTGTTAAATGTTTACAACAGTGCTTTTTTTATGTGCTCTTTATATTGTTGAAGCCACTATCGGCTTCACAGGTATTTTTTCAGTATTGGGAGTCAGTGCGTGTCAGATTTTGAAATGCTAACATCACTGACTCCCATTCATCCAGAAGATAACATGTGCGATGGACTCGCAAAACAATTTCTGAGAGCAAGTACCGTACTGTACATAAATGCTGTATCAGTATTCGGTGACTGGCGACTGACCCCCCCTCCCCCGAAGAGCAACTTAAAAATTCCAGAGCAGTCGTTACCGAGAGTCCTTGTCACAAACAGCATATTTTTTAATAATGAAAACTTTTCTTTTTCTCCCTGCGTCCCATTGGTCCACAATCTCATCCTACCCTTCCATTTAGTGTAAGTTACCCCACTCCCCCGTGGCAGCTTGGCTTACCTACGAACCCATTCACGTTGCCCAGCAGCGCCACCAGCCTCTGCCAACATAATTTCTTTCCTGGTCTTACCTGGCTGGCAGCCGCCTGTCTTAACTATCCCTAACCCCTTCCCAAATTGAATTAGGGCCCGGGTGCACAGAAATGTCGGCAGGTGCCTCAATGCACTCATTTAACCTGTGGTGTGCAAATTGTTTGCGGGCTCCGTCACTCTGCTCCGCCACCAGTTTTTAATGTGCCACCAGTTTTGTGGTGTATTAATAAGCGGGGACAGTCTTCAGCCTGAGATACTACACATCATGGGAGCACACAAACAATCAGGGCAAACTGTCTCTTGGCGCACAGTAAGTTTTCATTATTAAAAATACACTGGACTCCCAGTGACAACAGCTCAGAATTTTTTATGCTGACCTGCGGGGTGGGGTGGGGGTGGGGTGTCGCCAGTCATTGAATATTGATACAGTATTTATGTACAGTATGGTACTTGCTCTCTGAAACTGTTTTACGAATCCATCGCTCATGCTATCTTCTGGCTGAAAGGGAGTCAGTGATATCAACATTTCAAACCCTGACACGCGTCGACTCCCAATACTTCAACAATATAAACAGCATACTGTACAAAAAAAGCACTGTTGTAAACATTAACAATAAAAAAGACACGCACACAGATCATTGCTGTTTACTTCTGATGCATTTAACAGTTAAAAACTTTACTAAATTGTTTCATATCTCCTTTATTAATAGCAGCTAGTAAATCCTGCAGGTTTCTCAGGTCATCACTACACTGGTGCTAGGTGTCCAGACCTCTCATGAGAAAGCCGGCCATCATGCAGCCTGATGTGATGTGATGCTGTGCTTCTGTCACATATCCAAGGTCCCAGTTGCTCAGGGAAGAGACTTGGCCCTCATAGGTAATTTCCAACTCACTCGGGTCTTCCGTTCTTCAGGCATTGGTATGTCACTGAAGGGCTGCCATAGCACTTATTTGCCCCCCCCCGTCCACCTGCAGGACATTTCCTGTGGCTCACTTGGCATCCCGTCCTCCTGCTACCATCCGTATGTGCCAGTAAGAAAGGTGGGATCAGGGACAGAATCCACTACGGAGCTGGGTTGCCATATCCCACTTTCCCCTGCTCCATGCAGGGCACAGGATCCACTATGGAGCTGGACAGCTGTATCCCACCTTCTCCTGCTTCATGCAGAGCACAGGCTCCCCACAGAGCTGGACTGCCATATCTCACCTTCCCCTGCTTCATGTAGGGCACTGGATCGACTACAGAGCTGGACTGCCATATCCCACCTTCCCCTGCTCCGTGCAGGGCACTGGATTGACTACAGAACTGGACTGCCATATCCCACCTTCCCCTGCTCCATGCAGGGCACAGGATCCACCACAGAACTGCACTGCCATATCCCACCTTCCCCTGCTCCATGCAGGGCACAGGATCGACTACAGAGCTGGACTGCCATATCACACCTTCCCCTGTTCCGTGCAGAGCACTGGATCGGCTACAGAACTGGACTGTCATATCACACCTTCCCCTGCTCCATGCATGGCACTGGATCGACTACAGAGCTGGACTGCCATATCCCATCTTCCCCTGCTCCGTGCAGGGCGCTGGATCGACTACAGAGCTGGACTGCCATATCTGACCTTCCTCTGCTCCGCACAGGGCACTGGATCGACTACAGAGCTGGACTGCCATATCCCACCTTCCCCTGCTCCATGCAGGGCACTTACTACGGAGCTGGCCTGCCATATCTCACCTTCCCCTGCTCCATGCAGGGCACTGGATCAACTACAGAGCTGGACTGCCATATCCCACCTTCCCCTGCTCCGTGCATGGCACTGGATTGACTACAGAGCTGGCCTGCAACATGTCACCTTCCCTGCTTCATGCAGGGCACTGGATCAACTACAGAGCTGGACTGCCATATCTCAACTTCCCCTGCTCGATACAGGGCACAGGATCCACCACAGAGCTGGACTGCCATATCCCACCTTCCCCTGCTCCATGCAGGGCACTGGATCCACCACAGATCTGGACTGCCATATCCCACCTTCCCCCACTCCGTGCAGGGCACAGGATCCACCACAGAGCTCGACTGCCATATCCCACCTTCCCCTACTCTGTGCAGGGCACAGGATCCACCACAGAGCTGGACTGCCATATCCCACTTTCCCCCGCTCCGTGCAGGGCACAGGATCCACTACAGAGCTCGACTGCCATATCCCACCTTCCCCCGCTCCGTGCAGGGCACAGGATCCACCACAGAGCTGGACTGCCATATCCTACCTTCCTCTGCTCCGTGCAGGGCACTGGATCCACCACAGAGCTGGACTGCCATATCCCACCTTCCCCTGCTCCATGCAGGGCACTGGATCCACCACAGAGCTGGACTGCCATATCCCACCTTCCCCTGCTCCATGCAGGGCACTGGATCGACTACAGAGCTGAACTGCCATATCCCACCTTCCCCTGCTCCATGCAGGGCACTGGATCAACTACAGAGCTGGCCTGCCATATCCCACCTTCCCCTGCTCCGTGCAGGGCACAGGATCGACTACAGAGCTGGACTGCCATATCACACCTTCACCTGCTCCGTGCAGAGCACTGGATCGGCTACAGAACTGGACTGTCATATCACACCTTTCCCTGCTCCATGCAGGGCACAGGATCGACTACAGAGCTGGACTGCCATATCCCACCTTCCCCTGCTCCGTGCAGGGTGCTGGATCGACTACAGAGCTGGACTGCCATATCCGACCTTCCCCTGCTCCGCACAGGGCACTGGATCGACTACAGAGCTGGCCTGCCACATCTCATCTTCCCCTGCTTCATGCAGGGCACTGGATTGACTACAGAGCTGGACTGTCATATCCTACCTTCCCCTGCTCCATGCAGGGCACTTACTACAGAGCTGGCCTGCCATATCTCACCTTCCCCTGCTCCATGCAGGGCACTGGATCAACTATAGAGCTGGACTGCCGTATCCCACCTTCCCCTGCTCCTTGCAGAGCACTGGATCGGCTACAGAGCTGGACTGCCATATCTCACCTTCCCCTGCTCCATGCAGGGCACAGGATCGACTACAGAGCTGGACTGCCATATCCCACCTTCCCCTGCTCCATGCAGGGCACTGGATCGACTACAGAGCTGGACTGCCATATCTCAGCTTCCCCTGCTCCATGCAGGGCACAGGATCGACTACAGAGCTGGACTGCCATATCCCACCTTCCCCTGCTCCATGCAGGGCACAGGATCGACTACAGAGCTGGACTGCCACATCCCACCTTCCCCTGCCCCATGCAGGGCACAGGATCAACTACAGAGCTGGACTGCCATATCCCACCTTCCCCTGCTCCATGCAGGGCACAGGATAGACCACAGAGTTGAACTGCCATATCCCACCTACCTCTGCTCCGTGCAGGGCACTGGATTGACTACAGAGCTGGACTGCCATATCCCACCTTCCCCTGCTCCGTGCAGGGCACAGGATCCACTACAGAGCTGGATGGCCAAAGTTAGAGTCTATGTTTTTGTTTTACTTAAATAAGAAATAACAAGAAATAAAAAGAAAATCAAGGTATAAAATAAAACGAAAAAAAAAAACACATGAACAAAGTTAAGTAATTGCTTGTTTTTTTCACAAAAACCAAATAAATGCTTGCAGCAATTGTTTAGGCTCCTTTGTTACCATAGAGACAGTCTGTAAAGACCGGCAGTGTAGCCTAGAGGTTAGAGCAATGAGTTGTGAATGAGCTCGGTACATGTGGCAGATCTGGGTTTGAGTCCCACAACCTCCATTTGCATGCTGTTTGACTCTGAGCAAGTCACTTAATCACCCCAGCGCTCCCAGGTTGCACATGAAAACAGGCACTTGTGCCTTCTGGGCCTTAGCCAGTTACTAATAAAGAATAAAAGAGAAAAAAAGCCTGTAAAGAAGTGGCAGCAGAATTACCTGCTTCATAAAGCCTTTCAAAACCACTACTTAATGCAATGTAGTATACTAGGAATGTGATTTCTAGTGTGTATAAAGTCATTTTGAGGTATTTATTAATGTAAATGTAATAAGAAATAAAACAACATTTTCAATGATTAAAATAAATTCCTTAAAAATTAAAAGAAACATTATAAAAATAGAAATAATTTCATGGGGCTCTAGCCATATCCCACCTTCCACTTTTCTTTGAAGGGCACGGGATCCACTACAGAGCTGGACTGTCACATCCCACATTCCCCTGCTCCGTGCAGGACACAGGATGCACCACAGAGCTGGACTGCCATATCCCACCTTCCCCTGCTCCGTGCAGGGCACTGGATCCACCACAGAGCTGGACTGCCATATCCCACCTTCCCCCGCTCCGTGCAGGGCACTGGATCAACTGCAGAACTGGACTGCCATATCCTACCTTCCCCCGCTCCGTGCAGGGCACTGGATCAACTGCAGAGCTGGACTGCCATATCCTACCTTCCCCTGCTTTGTGCGAGGTGCTGGATCCACTACAGAGCTGAGCTACCATATCCCAGTCTTCCCCTGCTCCGTGCAGGGCACAGGATTCACCACGGAACTGAACTACCGTGTTGCACCTTGCCCTGCTCCACACGGGGCACATGATCCACCACAGAACTGGACTGTTGTTTCCCTCCTTCTCTGCTCCTTGTGAGGCAAAGGATCCGTTATGGAGCTGGACTTGCCTTATTCCAGTCTTCCTGTACTCTTTGCAAGGCACAGGATCCACTACGGAGCTGGATTGCCATATTCCACCTTCCCCTGCTTTATGCAAGGCACAGGATCCACTACGGAGCTGGACTGCTGTATCCTTCAGGATACAGGATCTACTGCGAAGCTGAAATGCCGTTTCCCATCTTCCCTTACACATTCTGGGTGCATGATCCACTGCAGAGCTGAACTGCCATATCCCCGTTACAAGAGGACGTAATGTTACAAAAAAAACATAATTGTGGCTCCCCCCTCAGCCCTTCCTGCCATTCCAGGGGGGCTGGGGAAATGGATCAGGATCCTGTGCAGGACCCTAAAGCACACTATGGCCGTAGTGGTGGTGGGTGGCACGAAACAGTCATGGCAGGGGTTTGTCCTGTGAAAGCTCCTCTCTCTCCCTCCCTGAGCTCAAAAGCAGGCATACCTGACTTTTGGAATGCCATGAATCCCATCTCTGCAACCTGCCCTGCCTGCTAGCTAGACTAGCGGCATGGTCATCTAAATTCCCACCACGGTTACGTGGTTGATATTTGTGGTCCCCATCACAGTCACATAGGGCTTGGTGGATTAGGCACTGAAGTATGCTCAGGCATTCAAATGCCATGAATTAATCTATCATAAGGGCGATCATGAGGTACAAGGCAAAGCTGAGTGCCAACACCCCTAGCGGTAGATAAATGAAAGTAACCCAGCCTCTGGAGTGCCTTACTGCTATTACCACACTAAAATGGTCCTATTATTTTTTTTTATTAATATTTTTATAGCCAAGTTTTGAATTGCTTTATTGTATGTGAGGGATTCCAGCCTTTAACATAACCCTTTTAGAATGCTGTCATCCAATCAGAATGCCCAATTTGTAGCCATTGTTTATTATAACTAATTAGAAAGCCTTTGCCAGTGCTGTCTCCTAAAATCTGTGTGCTGATCGGTCAAGAAAAATATCTTGGAGAATGCTCCAATGAACAGCGTTCCGTTAGATGTTATGGGCACTACAGCGAACCTAGCAACATCTAAAACAGTTTTAACAGTTTTTGACAATTAAAAAAAAGTTCATAATAGCAATTAGACGCTCATCCTTAGTCCTTTCTAGGAGAGTAATACCCATTGGGAGGTTAGCCACCAGTAACACTGTTGCCAATTTTAAATTCATGTGCGAATTGTGGTGAATTCCCCCGCTATACAGTACGTAGAGTTTTTGTGTAGTGTTCACTTTGCGATTCGCTGCAGGTGCATAAATTTTACTACATGAATTGCTTAATTCAGTGTCAGTGGCTCAGTAGGTAGCACACTCGCCTCTGAGGCCGGGAGATCAGAGGGCTGTGGGTTCAGTTCCCAAATCTGGTACTTGGGTTAATCAGTGTCAGTGGCTCAGTAGGTAGCACACTCGCCTCTGAGGCCGGGAGATCAGAGGGCTGTGGGTTCAGTTCCCAAATCTGGCACTTGGGTTAATATCCCAGTACTGACACTGTAATGCAGCATGAGAGGGTTGCTGCATTTCTGAGGTGCCGTCTTTCGGATGAGACGTTAAACCGAGGTCCCATCTGCCTGGATTGGTGGTTGTTCAGGTGGATGTTAAAGATCCCATGGCACTTATCGAAAAGAGTAGGGGAATTTCCCCGGTGTCCTGGCCAAATTTCCCTCATTCACTTAAAAAAAAAAAAAAAAATACTACCAACAGCTTAATCTGGTTCAAGGTCAGTTGGCATTCATCTGTATTCCCCCTCCCCCGGGTCATGCCTGAAAATAGGCAGGATTTGTCTAGTGCACTTACCTGGTCAACAAAAGCTAAAATAAAAAATAAATTTCACTACTTTACAGTGAATTTTTGCTGTGAAGTGTGTCAATTTGAGTGGCAGAATTCACCACAAGGTGCAAAGTGCGCTACGCAGTTGTGCAAATTCCACAATTCACACAGTAAGATACTACTTCATGAATTGTGGAGTTTAAGAACTTCACACACAACTATCCACTGGGTATTAGCCTTCTAGAAATACTCCCAAACTCAGTATTGACTGCTTTATTAATGGTGACAGTCAGAACACACTGCTGCATTTGTTAACGCTTCAGTGGCAAAGGTTTCCCGATTTATTTGCCATCTTGATATTCCATTATCACAAAGTGACATCCAACAAAGCAGCAATAAATGGAAAGGAATTGCTGCCACATCTGATTGGTACCATCAAAGACCAATCATGATCAGTGTGAGAAAGTTTTGCTGAGCTAAACGTGAAAGGATTAGAGCAGTAGTCGCAACAAGGAGCGGTGGCGTCTGTGTTGCTGATGCTGGGGCTTTGGTTTTCCTGTGCATTTTACTCCCGCATTACCCTGCAACCTTTGCAGCATGTTCACATCTGCATGTTCAGCTGTCCTCACATGTTGCATTACTGTTTTGTGCTACGTTTTCTTCTTCTGCCTCCTGTCCCTCCTGTCTGTGCATTATGTGTATATCGTTGATGGCTGTTCAAAGTGATCATTGTGTAGCCAGTCCTGGTGGGAGGGGGGCAATTTCATTTGATTTTCATTCCAGTGTGACCTATGTGGGAGGAATTACCAGCAGTGGGGAAATGTGTTGATATTCTAAGAGGTTGTCTCCTCCATAGAGCCCTACTCTTTGATCTTAGTCAGGAGGTGCCAGGACCCCAATGGGAACCAGATCTTTTTGGGATGACCACGGTGACGTAGTGCAACATGCATATGGTGACATATATGCAGTGTAACATGACTCAAGCCAAACTACCTCAAGTCTTTTTTTCCCCACGGAGGAGGGAACCGGCTTCTCCTTGATAGGAATGACAAGTCCTCGTTGAGATCTCAGCATCTTTTTTAGTTTTACTGCTTCAGTCCTGTTGTGGCATTTTTTGTGCTCTTATGTACAGCCATTCCAGCTTGTCCTGTTTTTATTTCCCGTGTTAAATGTTTATACTCCACCACTATCTGTCAAATCCTTGGGCCTTAGAGTGTACCCTCGTGGTGACTGACCCAGGCCTATCCTCCATTAACCCCCACCTGATTTCCTCACAGTGGGGGATCCGTGGCACAGGTCAAGAGACTATCACTGGCCGTCATAACGATGATAGGGGGTGTGGTTCTTACACCCCATTTTCTCCCTCACCTCTGTCCTGATGGTGGGCAATATCACTACTGGCCTCGCACATAGCAGCTCACTTGTGCACAAGTGCCACCCCTTGCAAGGAACCAGACTCCCCAGCCTACCTTGGGTGACTGCTGCGATGGCAGAACTCAGGCATCTCCCTCCCCAGGCAGGCATGCGAGCAGACCTACCTTGAGTGGCTGCTGTAATGGCAAACTCAGGAATCCCCTTCCCCAGGTGAGCTGTCGAGCCGACCTAAACCTTGAGTGACTGCACCTATGATGATAAAAACAAGCCATCTCCCTCCCCATGCAGGCATGTAAACTGGCCTACCTTGAGTGACTGCTCTGATGGCAGAACCCAGATATCTCCCTCCCAAGACAGGCTAATGAGCTGGCCTGCCTTGAGTGACTGCTGCAATGGCAGAACCCCGGAATCTCCATCCCCAGGTGGGCTCATGAGATAACCTACCATGAGTAACTGCTGTAGTGGCAGCACTCAGGCATCTACCTCCCCAGGCGGGGACGTGAGCTAATCTACCTTGAGTGACTGCTGTGGTGGTAACACTCGGGCACCTACCTTCCCCAGCCGGGGTCGTGAGCTGGCCTGCCTAGAGTGACTGCTGTGATGGCACAACGCAGGCACCTCCCTCCTCAGGCGGGCTTTGTGAGCTGGCCTACCTTGAGTGACTGCTGTGATGCAGAACTCAGGCATCTCCATTCCCAGGTGGGCTCATGCTGTGCTTAGCTGCACAAACCCAGCTGACTCCCTGGCCTACCTGGAGTAACTGCTGTGATGGCAGAACCCAGGTATCTTCCTCCCCAGGTGGGCTCACACTGTACTCAGCAGCACACACACCCAGCCAACTCACCGTCCTACCTTGAGTGACTGCTGCTTCGCAGAACCCAGGTATCTCCCTCCACAGGTGGGCTAATATTGCAGCAGCACATAGCCAGCTGACTCTCCGGCCTACCTTGAATGACTGCTGCAACACAGAACACAGGCATCTCCCTCTCGGGGGAGCTCATGCAATGTGGCAGCTTTTACACTGTAAAACTCCTGGCCTACCTTGAATGACTGCTGCGATACAGAACTCGGGCATCTCCCTCCCTGGGTAGGCTTGCAAGTCAACATACCCTGAGTGACTGCTGCACTGCCAGAACCCAGGCGTCTCCCTCTCTGGGTGGGCATGTGAGCCAGCCTACCTTGAGTAACTGCTGTGATGGCAGAATCCAGGCATCTTCCTCCCAGGCTGGCTCGTGAGCTGGCCTATCTTGAGTGGTGGCTGCGATGGCAGAACCCAGACATCTCCCTCTCTGGGTGGGCTTGTGAGCTGTCTTACCTTGAGAGACTGCTGCACTGGCAGGACCCAGGCATCTCGCTCCCTGCGAGGGTTCACGAGCTGGTCTACCTTGAGTGACTGCAGCAATAGCAGAACCCAGGCATCTCCCTCCCTAAGCAGTCTCTTGAGCCGACCTACTTTGAGTGACAGTTGTGATGGCAGAACCCAGGCATTTTCTTCCCTAGGAGGGCTCTTGAGCTGACCTACGGTGAGTGATTGCTGCGATGGCAGAACCCAGGCATCTCTCTTCCCAGGCGGGCTTTTGAGCTGACCTACCTTGAGTGACTGCTATGACAGCAGAGCCCAGGTATCTCCCTCCCTGGGCGTGCTTATGCTGTGTTCAGCAGCATACCCACAGCCAACTCCCTGGCCTGCCTTAGGTGATTTATGCAATAGCAGAACCCAGGAATCTCCCTTCCCAGGTGGGATCGCAAGTTGGCCTACCTTTAGTGACTGCTGTGGGAGTAGAACCCAAGTATCATCCTCTCCAGGTAGACTTATGAGTCGGCCTACCTTGAGTCTCTGCTGTTATGGCAGAACTCAGGCATTACCCTCCCCAGGTGGGCTCCCGCTGTGTTTAGCAGCATATCCCTAGCTGAATTCCCGGCATACCTTGAATGACTATTGCGACGGCAGAACCCAAGCATCTCCTTTCCAGATTGGCTTGTGAGCCAGCCTGCCTTGAGTCACTGCTGGGATTACAGAACCCAGGCAGCTCTCTCCTTAGGCAGGCTCACTCTGTACTTGACCGTACACACCCAACTAACTCCTGTGCCTATACTAAGTCACTGCTAGGATGGCAGAATCCAAGCATCTCCCTGCTCAGGCAGGCTTGCACTGTACTCAGCAGCAGGCCCCTAGCTGACTCTGCCGTGATCCCTGTTTCCCAAGTTCGCTTCGAAACACAGGTCACCAGCGTGGAAGCACAGTGCGTTTCTGCTAGACCATCGGGTGGCCGGACCTCATCCTATTTTTAACATTTTCTTTGACATTTTCCTCCACGTCCAGTTAACAACCATGCTGCTGTCTTCCATTGATATCAAGGGATCTTCCCACATGACAGGTAAGGTTCCCTTTAAATACTGCCCCTGCGGCAACAATATTTCCTTGAAGAATCCACATTTTGAGGGCCTGATCCTGAGAAGGTTCCCGGCTCAGCTGCATGCGTGGGGGGCTGGGAAAAGCCACGGAGTGCCCCTTTCATGCAGGATGCACACTACTGAGGCACTCCATGCCATCCATGAATCTAAATGTGCACTCTCGCCGCACCCAACCCTGAACCGCATGACTGGCTACTCTGACAGCTGGGACAGGGGTTGGCCTGTGTCCTGGGTGGGCATGTGCCTCATTCACAGAGGAGTCGCTACATTGTGGAGGTCCAGCAGAGGGGGCAGAGGCTACTCAGCCCTAAGGCCTGCAGTAGCACCTATTCACTTCCTTCCCCAGCCAGAATTGTATCCTCTGGGCCTGATCATCCCACCCTCCTCTAGCTGTAGTCCTTGGAGTCTCCATGGAGTGCTGGAGGCAGTACCGGCATTGGACAGCGATGTTTGTAATTAATTTACAATACCAACAGGGAGATGGCACTCCTTAGAGGAATGCCTATCCCATCATTCTCCACTTTCTGAGGGGGCATGGATCCACCAGCGGCCTGGCAGGGGCATCCAATGGGATACCTGTAGTCTGGTGCAGCTTTGCTCCACCTGCTGTCTGTCACAGATTCCCACCAGCGGATAACAGGAGGTTGTGGTTGTGGATGCCGGCAGGGGTGCCAGCTCCCACAGCTGTGTGTCAGTGCACCCTAGATGAGTGCCTCTCTGGGGTGCTTCTGAGGATCAGGCTCTAAGTGACTGGAATGTTGGAGTCTGCGTCATGAATCCTCCAATTGTCTAGTCTCTGACTGTGACCTTGCGAACAAGGAGTGGCACTGCACGGGGCTGAAGTAGAGCAGGCTGAAGTACTCAACTCACCTTGTACCTCCACTAACTACAGAGCTAATGGTTTGGTGTCTTTGTCCTTGCACAAGAAAACAAGCATTTGTCAATGCCGAATGTTTGCTTGCTGGCATTAGCAGTGGAAGTACAGGAGTTAGACAGATGCAGTATAGAAATGGCATTGATGTATTGAACTGACACCAACTCCATCCTCACTCTGCAGAGATGGACAGGCATTGGGGTGTGCCTTTGGGTCATCGCCCAAAACGGTCATGACATTTCACCTCACCCTACCCTGCAGACACTGACAAGTGTCGAGGTGTGCCTCGGGGTGTTCTAGCTTTACACTCACCTCATTCCATAAGGAAATATGCTGAAATGGGTGCAGTATAGGAGAATGGTGTGAATTCTGGGGCCAAAGAGTCCAAGGTGCACCGTTATGCCTGTCACTGGCTGCAGGGCGGGGGTGGGGGTGGAATGGCGTGAGCATTACTATAGACAATCCCAAGTCACACCCCTGATGCCTGTCAGTCCCTATGAGGTAGGACGTTATGGTTGGAAACCTAACACCCTGGGCCTTTCTTGATATTTTTACTCCAAGTTTTCAACATGGGCTTTTTGTGGCCCTACTACATGAACAGTGACACTATCAGTTTGTTAGCCAAAAGGTGATTTTGCACAGTGACTGAGCCATTTGGCGCCACAGGTGCGATAACACATTTCGAACACAATGTGAAAAATGACAGCTGTGCTGTTCATGAGGAGGTGTAAAAAAATGGTCATGTTGAAAATCTGGAGTGAAAATATGAAAAAAAACTGGTGAAGTCATGAGCGTGCATAGAAACTGTGCAATACACACCTGTAACGCAATTATTGTGGGGATTTTTTTGCACCAGATTTTCAATATAAGCATTTTGGGACCTCTGCTCCTGAACAGTGTTGCTGTGATTTTCTTAATCTGACCTGAACTCTGATTTCCCACAGCAACCGAGCTATTCTGCGCTGGAAGTTGGAAAACACATTTTGGCCAGGATGTGAAAAATGACAGCTGTACTGTTCATAAGGATGTGTGGAAAAATGCCACTGTTATAAATCTTGAGTGAAAATACTACAAATTCGTAACGTTACGAAGGTGCGTAGAAACTGCGCAATGAACACTCGTAATACAGTAGTTTTGTGGACTTTTGTCACCAAATTTTCAACATAGACATTTTAGGACCTCTGCTCATGAACAGTGTCACTGTGATTTTCTTAATCTGTCCCGAAAACTGATCTCCCACAGCAACCACGCTATTCTATGCTGAAAGTGCGAAAACACATTTTGGCCAGGATGTGAAAAATAACAGCTGTACTGTTCATAAGAGGTGTGAAAAAATGCCAAAGTTGAAAATCTGGACTGAAAATACTACAAATTTGCGAACTTGTGAGTGTGCATGGAAACTGCGCAATGCACGCTCTTAAAACAGTCATTTTTTGGGAATGTTTTCACCAAATTTGCAACACAGGCTTTTTGAGAGCCCACCTCATGAACAGTGACACTGTCATTTTATTAATCGGTCCCAAAAGGTGATTCCTCTCAGTGACCATGAAATCACCTTTTGGGACCAAATAACCAAATGACAGTGACTGAATTCATGAGATGGGGTCCCAAGAACCCCATGTTGAAAATTTGGTGATACAATTCAAAAAAATGACCGAGATATGACCCAAAGTTGAAAAAACCCTATTTATGCCATTATACAGCTTACCGGCATTTCTTCAGTTCGCGGTCAGCTTTGAAGAGTGCAGATGTGTTCCCGGTCCACCGAAGATTGTCATGCCAGCCTCCAGAGGTAAGTATGGGGTGAGGGGGTGTGTGGGAAGGTGGAGTGCACAGAGGTTGGGTGCGGGTTGGGGGAGGGGCAAGAGAGTCAACGAGGGACTGTTTTCTTTTGTTACAGGTTTTTTTTTTTTTTAAAAGATGACATGGGACTTTTGCCATGCTGAGGGTGTGCTCCCAGCATGGCACCTGATTTGTTTGGGGGGCAGTGGAGCCATCGAGGATTGAGGCACCCCATTGGTCTCATACAGTATATGGAGGGAGCAGCACATGGCCGGGACTTTGCCATGCTGGGGTGGCTCACAGCATAGCACCTTGAAGACTGTATTTTGGGGGCAGTGGAGCCGGCGGTGATTGGGCACCCCGTTGGAAAAACAGTGTGCTTGGGGGGGGTACCCCTCAGCACGCAACAAATTTGGGGGGGGCACATCATGCCAATGGGAGGTGCAGTGGCATACAGTTGAAAGACAACGACTGCTAAGGTGGTGATGTGTAGGCGAATTTGCATACTGCTGGCCACGCGGCGGTATGCAAATTGCTGCGTTACCACCGCATAATATGCGGTCATTCTCTTTCATTGTACGCCACTCATCTGAACTGCTGTCATAGACAGCTCGGACATTCGTTGGTGCGGTGCGGCTGCACCTGCAGAAACACTCAAGGCATTGGAAGCGGGGTGCCACACCTACAAAAACTCGTATGGTGGCACTATGTTCCTTAAAGAAGTACTGCAACACCAGCAGAGAAACAAAGGAAAGAGAGAGAGAGATGCTGTGCAACCCATGTAGTTTAGGTTCTGCTGATAAGCTAAGCGTGCCACATTCAGAAACGAAACTCCAATCCTGCACACACTGGCAACCAGGAGTACTTTATTAAGCTGACTTTTTTAACATCATTTAGCAGACAGGCAGTACAGCTACGTCACATCACTAAAAAGAAGGTCTCCGCAATGGTTCGCTATGCTCTGTAGCTTCAGTGAGGGGTTAGTTGGTCAAGAACACAGCTGTTTAAATACCCGGACACTGATGGTATGGGGTTCAACATCACTCTTGACATATTTTAAAAGTTTAGCTTGTTAGGAAGAGGAGGGGGAGGTGAGGTTTGTAGGGGCGGAAAAGTGTGCTGAAAAAGTGAGGATTGTGAGAGGAAGGGAGAGGGAAAATGTCAGTGCAAAAATCACTAGAAAATGTCAAAGTAATATGACAGCTCACCAGTGTACAACAAAATAGTTGAATATTGTGGGATACTTCAGGGGAATAACTGAATACAGGCTCCATAAAATTTATATCAAGAGATTTCCATGTATTTCTTTTTATTAGCGTATTAGAGGATTTAATAAAGATGTAGACTTTCTGTCACATTACCAGAGATAAATTCTAACTAAAAATAAGGAACAGCATTTGGGTATTTTTTCATTTCCCTTTTAGCCTCAGACCACCTCATCCTGTCCCCCCCCAACATAAGAACTATTATTATTTTAATCTCGATAGCGGTCTCTCTACAGCAGACAAACCTTCCTTAATGACGATGGGATATTATGCAACCTCCCTGTAATTTTTTCTCTTTTTACAAATCAGAATTGGCTGTCAAATGCTTTGACGTTTAAACAGGCCACACCATGTCTTATTTGAATCAACATCCAACATGTATACAGTGTGACTTGTAATTCAGCTCGGTTTACGCTGATCTGATGAAGAGAGTATAACTCTCAAAAGCTAGTCTCAAAAAATGTTACTCCATTAAAAGGTTTCACCTGCAACATATTTGCTGTCTTTTTTTATCCCCTGCGTCCAGAAAAAGAAAATCGGGATGGTTTCACTTGGGTCCCTTCTTCATCTACTACAGGCTTAGGACTGGCTGGCCTCCCTGGAAGTGAAGCATAGGCAGCAACATGTTCTAGGCCAGGCATGTCACCATCAGTACCTGAGATTCTAGTTGGGAGTGGACCATTTTCTATTTAGAGTATACCCCTTTGGGCTTGCGTTAGTGCTGTACTTATTTATAAATTGCTTCACGGTGCTTCAGCCAATCTTAGCTGGAAGAGAATTCATGTATTACCACACCTGGATAGGTAGCTCATAAGTAGACCATCCCTGAAACCTACAAGAGTTGGCAGTTGCATATGCAAGCCAGTTCCTTAAGTCAGTGGGGGTAGGGGAGTGGGGGTGATACTCAACTTCCCCAAGTCTCAGTTGTAACCCAACATCTTTGGTTCACAGTGCCATTTTAAATGCGTATGCATTGAGATCTGTTCTGCTGTGGAACAGAGTGTAGTCCATTATAAGGACTGCTTGATATGTCTCTTGGGCACAGCAGGTGGTTGCCAACTAAATGCCGCACATGTTGGGACTAATGGCAGGAACGGGGTTCTCGGCACTTCTGAGCAGATTCCACATGAGAACTTACCACTGGGTGCTATGCAGTCACAGTGGCTTCAGACTTTTCAGAGCTCAGAACACCAGATCTGGGTGACATTTCCAATAAGGAGATCGTTACAGCAGTGGATGGTTTACCGCCACCTACTGCTATGGTTCCCCTTGCCTTCTCCTTTCCAGCTACCTCTGATGAAGGATGCTTGCGGTCTGGGATGCGGGTTGCACTGCAGGGCCGTCAGACCCAAGGGATGTGGTATAACATGAAAAGGTTCTCCACATGAATGTGTTGGAGATCAGAGCAGCACTGTGTGCCTGTGGGTGTAGAGAGATGAGATATGACGGTAGTCCCTCAGAATACAGATCGACAATTTGTGTCATGTTTTACCTGAACATGAACAAACAAGGGTGCACATGTTCATAATCCCTGTTGCGGGTGGCAGTAAGAGTCAGGGAATGGGTTGTGGAAAGTGGAGTTCAGATCAAGGCAACTCATCTTCCAGGGATAAACAGTGTCATCTGATTCCCTGATTGGCACCATAGTGAACCCTCATGAGTGACCTCTGCTGTTGGCAGTGGTACAGTACATTTTAAAAGAAGTGGGAGAGTGGCTCAGAAATAGGTATTTTTGCAACCCTCCACAATGCAAAATTGTTGCTCTACTACTCCCGAAATCAAGAGCATGGAGCTTTCTGGCAAGATACATTCAATCTGGAGTCAAACGGTATCTTTCTATATATGTTGCCTCTGATAACCCTCATTAAGAGAGAGATTGCCTCAGACTGGAGGCTGGCAGGGGTCCCATGATCCTGATAACTCCTATGTGGCAAAGACAAATTTTTTTTGTTTGTTTATTTATTGATAATTCGGAAATACCTTTGAGTCAAAGACTCATTTGCAAAGGTTCCACGTCACAGTGATTAGGTACAGAACAAACTTTACATAATTCAACGAGGGCACTGTTCAATATTGATACAAAGAAACAGTGAAGTCTAACAAGCAGAAACTAGGGCTAATTAGTGCAAGTTTGAAATACATGATAAAACTCAGCTATATATCTTATGCCTGGAAGCCTAGGTAGGCAGGCGAGTGGCAGTGGTCAGCAGGGAGGAGGGGGAGGGCCGGGTTTAGGGACAATCACAGGTATTTGAGGACTGTAGGTTTTCCCTAAGGTAGGTTTTGGAAGGGCCAATTCTAATTTCATTTACAAGCAAGGTTGGTAGGCTGTTGATTCACTGTCCTCCAAAGTCGAATGATAAGGGAAGCCTAACCCTTCCCTTATTTAGCACAAGGGCCACTTTCTGTACCCGGGGATTCGGTTTCTCCATGTTCTGGTGTGACTCATGAAAGCATAGAGATAAGTAGGTTCCAGTTTGTCTCATAAGGTGCCTGATATATCTTTCGTTCAGCCAAGAACCCTCCACTAGTTTATCCTATGACTTTATGTGGAAGAGGTTCTACATATGGTGCAGTGACAAGTGACTGGATCCCTTATTTTTTCTTGTGATCAGGTATTGAGATACCATTTGGACATTTCAGAATAAGGGTTGCACTTATCATTAGTCATGGTGCACCTTTTGGGCATTTCAGCCTTTCATGAGGTGGTGAATTTCAGTCCTTAGCCCAGCTACCTGTATTCCATAGATCCCCCAAAGGCATCCTACATTCAGAACTAACACTCAAAACATATTGGTAAGCTATGATTAAAAATTAATGCTCAGTAAGTCAAATTAGCTGCCCTTTGAACCATGAGCCACATTCGAGATAAAATACCTTATGTGGAAAATGACTTTCCTGGTGGATATTACACTGGCCAGTGGAGTCTGGAGCTTCAGGTCATAGGTGATCCTCTGTACATGGTTTCCATATGAACAAAGTGATGCTAGATGCACACACACACAAAATTTCTTCCAAAAGTGGCATTAGAGTTCCATTTGAATTAGGCTTTGGTGTTAGCAGCATTTTTACCCAAACCATGGAAACCCAGAGATAGTTTGCCCCATTCTCAGAATGTTACATTTTAAACTGACAGACCTAAGGACTCCAGATGATCCTCTCTGCTGTTCATGGCAAATGGCCCAAACTCAGAGGGAAACTGACATCTGCAAGCAGCCCCTGTCTAACTAGATTCTGAAACGTAGTCAAAATTGCTATACGCTGTCAGGGAAGCATCTGGAAGGCTCAGTTAGGGCTCATTCTACCCGGACAGTAGGTGCTTTTACACGTGATATAGCATTATAGAACTACGTAGGACCACTACAAGGAGTAGCTTTCATAGCTTTACCAAGCACTATGCATTGGATGTCATTGCTAGGAGGCGTTCAGACTTTGGGTTAGTAGTCCTATAGGGGTTAAAGTCCTTCTGTGCCTTTTGTACCTGGCCCCTGTTGTCTGGACAGTTTTGATTACCATACATCTCTAGCCCAAGAGCATGGCTCTAGGGAGGAGATACCTCTTAGAAGGTATGAAAGTTGCTTATCGATAACGTTTGATTATCTAGAGTACCTCCTTCATAGAACCAATCTTGACCCACGTGCCATCCTTAGAACACCGTTTTTTTCCCTGAGTATCTGAGTTTCTCAGTACTGTTCTTTTCCCTTACAGGTTTACTGCTGGGCTATGAAGACATTTTTTTGCTGTGCCCCTTTTTACAGGGGAATTGTGTTTGGCACCCCCCTCCCCATCAGTATGCTTTGTGGTTTTGGTTTGCACCACCACCTTCGGGGAAAGAGAGATTGAGGTGACCGGGCTTGAGTCATGTCATATATGATTTCGTCCCATGTGTGATGCTGTCATATTTCAATGTGGTTGGGCCCAAAAAGTTTTACTTCAAGTCAGGTCCTAGTGCCTTTAGTTTAAGACCAAAGAGTGTGGCTATACAGACGAGGTCGTCTAGAAATCAGGAGTCGTGGTAAGTAACTTTCCTGTATTTTACTGAGGCGTTTTTACTGTGCCATGGGGTGAGGGAATAAAAGGAAGGGAAGTGGGGTTGTCTATACTAAATACAAATTACAATGTGCTACAAGTAGCAGCTTGTGATATAAACCAGAATCTTTTTCCCAGGGAACCCTGGACAGAGTTTACTAGAGCCTCCTCTTCTACACCCCCGTCCCTTTCCCCAGGCAGTCTGAATGTCTTCCATGTTGCATCAGAGTTGATGGAGAATATTTATAGAATAACGTATGGGACCTATGTGATCTGAGTTTTTTTACACACCCAAGGTTTTTTGCCACATAAATCACCAAAGTGAAACTTGAGTTGTTCGAAAAGGCAGAACACACCAAGGGTGTGCAAAGAGAAAAACAAACAAAAAAATAAGTAATGACAGTCACCCATGCTTTATTTCTTATAATACCCAAGGTCTGACTTCAGATCATGAATAACCTGATAGATGCGTCACAGCTGTTTTTAGTTAGTGTGATAGCATAATGGCTACCTGCATGGGTGATTGATCAACTTTGACTTCCTCTGTATCCATCAAGTGTGACATCACACCAGGTTGATACAGAGAATATAGGGTCTGAAATTATGGGGCCTCCATGACTGGGTCCACTGCTGGTGGCATCATTCATTTTAATATGCCATTTGTTTAAGACTCTGACACTCCTGGTAACAGCTGCGGATGGATCTGGTGCCGCCATGTGCCGCGGCTCTGAGTACGCTCTACAGTGACTGTGCTCGCCAGTGTCTGTTTACTGGGCTCAGATACTAATAGGTAACAGTGGAACAATATAAACACTGTGAAAATCCTGCATGGTCTGCTAAAAGACACAGACACAAACTAGTAGACTGGAGTCAGAATCCAAAATGAGCATGGGATCAGCTGTTTTTGATATTTGAAACAGAGTACTGCGAGAGCGTGTCTTTGTGCTCATGGTTGATGCCAGTTAGTGCCGATTGTGTCGATGGTTCTGTGATGTGGGCTCCAGTTCCCTGGGAAATGGACTGAGACCATCAGAACTCATTACATGTAGGCCACTGTACAGTCATCAAGTGATAATGGCTTTCGCCCACTGCTGACCTGGACTAGATTAGAACTTAACAATTAGACTTTTGTTCCTATAGTTACTTTATAAGGATAGGAAATGACTTCCCATTGGCAGCTGTGTGTGTAAAGTTCCTGGGTTCAAAAATTATATTTAGGCCCTCAAGTGATCTCTGTTTAACCGTCTGAATAAAAGTTTATGTGAAAAATTATTATGCATTTTTTTTCTTATGGACCAGATTCTGTAGAGTTCCTTCATGGAACAAGTAATTTGGAGTTTTAACTGTTACGGTTTGTGTACAGAACGCTAAGCTGTGTTCAGACAGGTCAGCAGCTCGTGCTGCGCATTCTGTACATAAACAATGAAATAGTTAAAACTTCAAATTTCTGGTTCCATGAAAGGAACTGTATAGAATGTTGTTCCTAAATAGAAAACGGTACAAAACATATGTTTTTTCATGTCTATGTTTATTGAACTACAGTTACCTATGGAGAAGTTGGAAGTATGAATTTCATCTCTGTAACGGAGGTAAGCAATAAGCCAAGCTGATGTGTGCAGTACAGGATTAGCAATGCATGTCCCAGGGGTGTACAGTGGTGGTTACTCTGAAGTTGTCTTGGTAACATGGTATACTGCAATTGTGAACCCCAAAAAACGGTATACTGCAGCTGCGGTAAAAAAATATTATCCAGTGTTTGTTTTTTTAAGCACACTTGTGGTATATCATGGTATTGTATTACTGCAGTTCTGGTATACTGTGGTACCAAGACAACTTCTGAGTTACAGCATGAGGCCAAAGGATGAGTGTCCTTATGCCAAAAAGAAGTGAAGTGTTAATCCTTTAATGCACACCCTGGAGTGGCTTAGTGCACTTATAAAATGGCTTGTTGTAGGTACTAAGGTTTTCTAGCCTTTGTAATGAGATCCGGTTTCTGAAAATGCATCGATAGTGTTTTAATACACAGTCATGTGACAGCTGTCGTCCAATGAGGTCTCTGGATTGTTCTTACCATTTTATAAAACATAAACAGCTGCAAAGCAGCACCAATTTCCCATCCCATTTAACAATAGCAGAACCGAGCTGCCTGACTGCTCCGCGGTGGTACTTCGCACTACTGTGCTGGTGATATGGGTGCAGGAGAGGACTCTGGACCTGGCAGAGTGGCACGGGGAGACTGGTAGGTGCTGCCATGTGGCACCGGTACCAGCCAGGGAAGGTCAGCACTGGCTTCTGGTGACACAACAACCCCTGTGGAGGTCCAGAGAGCTTCCTGCACCACAGAAGAGGCCCATGAGCATGCCGGCTGACAGTCTCCACTACCAGGCACCAAAGGAGGAGGCAAGAATAAAAACACTGGGATAAAACCATGGTATCGATGGGATGACAGCTGGTGGAGGGGAGGGGAGGGGCTAGAAGAGGACAGGGGCTGGGAGCTCCAGCATGGGGATATGCCCCCAGGCACCAGGGTTTGGAAAAAAAAGCTACGTGAAATGAAGAAAAAACAGCAGAATCAATGGCTGTCAGGCAGTCAGTTTAATTTTGCCAAACTACAATGAATGCACCAAAACAGAGGAACAGATTTCATTCAGATTGCATGGAATGAGTCACCTTTATGTAAGGCCATGTTGATTCCATGGGTTAAAGATAGTTAGTGGGATGATCTCTTTATTGAAGTCAGCAGCCTTCCTTCTTTAGTTGTGGCAGGACTGCGGGGAGTCGTAGTGAGACTCGAGCAAGGTTTTAGCTGCTTGGAAGCTTGGTGAGGTGGTGATCTTGGCAGGGAAGTGGTTTCAGATATTAGTGAGCTTATAGCTGCTGGAAGCTTTCCCAGGATTGCATCTGTAGTGTGGCATAAGTAGCTGGTGATCTTCTACTGACCTCAGCGAGTAGACTGGGTTAGAAGAAGGGGGAAGGAGGTCAGAGGGGTAGCTAGGCAATTTGCAGGCCAACATGTTGGCACCCCTAGAGCGGTGTGCAGTAAGTGTCTTTTAGGAGGCGGGCCCACCCCAGGAGACTGTACGTGGGACAGTAGTGGGTACAGACAGGCCAGGCCACAGCAAATCCTTACAGAACATAAAACAGAGTGGTGAGTTAAGTTAGGGTGACTGGGGAGGCTCCGGAGTAGACAACATCCCCAGACGACATTCCCATAATCCAAGAAGGATAAGATTGTGCGCTTAATCACCTGCTTCCTGATAGTTAGCAGCAGCTCTTTATCCTTTAGAGGTTTCATAGTTTAGCAACGCTCTTGGTTACCACACGTTACATGCCCAGAGTAGTCAAGGTGTTAATCCAAGAGGAGACCTAGGTATGTGTAGGTGGGTACAGAGTCTAATCTGTCACCTTAAAGAGTGCATAGATTCAATGAGGCAGGTGGGGAGTTCAGCCAGTGTCTCCAGCCAAGCAGTATGGGGACTGTTTTCTTGGTGTTCATGACTAGCCTGTTGATTTGGAACCACTTTTGAACGGTTAGGAATTCATGCTTGCAGGGTCTGTTTGATGGAGGGTGCGGAAGGACCAGGTGTATAGATGATGGTATCGTTGGCATACATGTGGATGTCACAGTGTGAGTGGGCCAAAGGGAGATCACGGATAAAGACCATGAAGAGAAGAGGTCCCAGAATGGAATGTAAGATACCCTGAGTGTGACCTGGAGGGAAGGGACATAGTTGATCCTAGCTTAACAGACTGGATTTGGTTGAAAAGGTAGGATTTGAACCAATTTGTTGCATGGGAGGAGAAGCCCTGAGGCTGTCAGGTTGTTCAGATGTAGGCAGTGGTCCACAGTGCTGAAAGCCTTGGGGAGATCTATCGATATGGCCCATATGCCCACACCCTTCTCCATATTTGAGTGAATGTGGTCAGTGACTGTAAGGAGGGGCGTGGAAGTGGAACGTTTGGATGGAAAGCCAGACTGATATGGTGACAGGTAGCCAGCTCTGGAGTAGAAGTTGGAGAGTTGCTTCCTTACTAGGCCTCTCGAGAGCCTTGGAAAGGGTGTGAGAAGATGATGTCACCGTGCCCATTAGTCTTTACAGCATGTCTGCTAGTTTAGAATAACAAAGTTGGCAGCAGTGAAAATGTGAAATACTCTGGTTACCTTCAGTTAGCCTCAAAACCTTCTTTAAAATGGTAGAGCAGGATATGTTCTTGTAATTGTTTTCACTGTTTTCTCCCAAATTGTCACCCCACAAGCAGGTCGATGAGACCGACTCAGCTACGCAACCAAATTTAACAGACAATCCCACCCAAACATCAAGAATCAAATAGAATTTTAAGGAACGGCCAAAAGAAATCCATGTACTATTAGTGGGCATGCTGGAAATGCACAGAAGTAGGTGAAACAAGCATTTGTCAATGCTGAATGTTTGCTTGCTGGCATTGGCATTGGTAGTGTAGGAGTTACAGAGCGGCATAACAGGAATGCAGTGAAGTCTTGAACTGAAGCCAACCACACCACCACCCTGCAGAGACTGACAGGCATTGGGGTGTGCCTTTGGGTCGTCAGGCATAACGGGCACACCATTTCACCACACCCTACAGACAAGTGTCACAGTGTGCCTTGGGGTCTTTGGCCCTTATGTTCACCCCATTCCATCAGGAAATACGGTGAGATGGGTGCTGTATAGGAGAATGGGGTGAACTTTGGGGCCATAGAGTCCAAGGCACACCTCAGTGCCTCTCACTGGCTGCAGGGTGTGGGTGGGGTTGCCTTTTCCAGTATAATCCTTCAGTTTTGACCCCTTCTGTGCTCAGTGTAGCAGGCACTGCCCTACTGGACCAATACATGCCGAGCTGTGTATGACAGCAGTTCGGCTGTGCTGGTCTTCACTTCAAACAAAAGATCCGCTGCAATCAGCGGTGGTAGCGTGTGTGCAATTCGCATATTGACATCTTTGTCTTCACATCCGAACTGCTGTCATACACAGTTTTGCATGACATCCCTCTAGCTTCCTCCCTCTGCTAATGTCCTCCCAATCCCCTTGGCTTATGCCAACACGGGTGCCCAATCCCCTGGGCAGCCCTGGCACACTATGTGGCTGGGAGCCCAACAAAGTACCAGTTGGAACGCTGGGAGACCACCCCAGTTTGCTCATGCCTCCCCACACACACACACGCACACACTGTATGGCAGACGGTGGTGCCCAATCTCCACCAGCTCCAGCTCCCCATAATAAACATATAGGTGGCACACTGGGAGCCCACCCCAGTGTACCAAAAGCATCCCACAGTTTCTTTTTGATTTAAAAAGACCTGTGAAAGAAGAAAAAGGTCCCTCGGTGAATCCCTTGCCCCCTCCCCCAACTTGAACCCGACCTCCCCACCCCACCCCACCCCATACTTACCCCTGGAGCCCAGCGCAACCATCTTCAGTGGACAGGGAATACATCTGCACTCTTCAAAGCCGACCGCGAACTGAGGAAATGCCAGTAAGCTGTATAATGGCATACATGGGATTTTTCAACTTAGGTGGATAGCTCAATAATTTTATTTTGACTCTTGCCACCAAATTTTCAACATGGGATTCTTGGGACACCTTCTCATGAATTCAGTCACTGTCATGGTGTTATTCAGTCTCGAAAGGTGATTTCGCAGTCACTGCATGGATTCACCTTTCGGGACCGATGACCGAAACAACAGCGTCAGTGTTCATGAGGTGGGCTGTCAAAAAGCCTGTGATGCAAATTTGGTGACAAAAGCCGACACGAGCGTACATTGTGCACTTTATCTAAATCTAATCTTAAAATCTAAAAACGCATATAACTAAAAATAACATGCAGGCAGTTAAAAAAATGCCTATATTCATGTTCGAATCCCTCCACAGCTGCTGTAACTAAATTATTGCAATGCAGCAACTAAAACCTTCACAAACCTGCCAGTGTACCTATTCTAACCATCATAGTGAACCATAGATGCCTGAAGTTCAAAAACATAAAATAATAATGCCTATTTTGAGGTCTGAATCCCACCACAGCCACTGAACCTGTACGCATGCAATGCAGCAACTAAAACCTTCACAAAGCTGCTAATTTTCCACTTTTAACCATCATAATCAACTGTGCATGTGGGTGGTTAAAAAAACTGCCGCCTATATTCAGGTTCCAATCCCTCCACAGCCGTTGAAACTAAATTATTGCAATGCAGCAACTAAAACCTTCACAAACCTGCCAATGTACCTATTTTAACCATCATAGTGAACCATAGATGCGGGCAGTTCAAAAAGAATAAATAAAAATAATAATGCCTATATTCAGGTTCGAATCCCACCACAGCTGCTGAAAATAAATTATTGCAATGCAGCAATTAAAATGAAGAAAAAAAAAGGAAATAGGTACCCACAGGTTCGAATCCCACCACAGCAGCGGACCCTGTTTTCATTCAATGCAGCAACTAAAAGCTTGACAGACCTGCTTATTTACCAGTTTCAATCAAACAGCTCTTTTGTATAACTTCCGCCTTGTCAAATGTGCTTGTATAGTTGTGGCCTACAGAACTGTACACAGAGCTCTAGGTGAGGTCATTTGGCTCAGTGCCCCATCACTCTGTACTGCAGTACTGGGTAAGCGCAACCCCTCCATGTACTTTTCCATTCCCAGATCTATCCACTGATCAAAGGGGGCACCTGCATGGAGTTGATTCCTCCTCCATGAAGTATCCTGAAATTGCTAATTTGGAGGGAAGTGGGCAAACTGAGTTGGCCAAGCAGCCATTATATGCCAGCAAAGTCTATGTTTCTATGACCATCATTGTACCGTGATTCTGTTACGACAATCAGATCCAAGTATGTTTCCGCAATGGTTGCCCAAAGGTCAGGAAATTTAATTCCAAGTCTCCTTCCATTGACACATAGAAAAATATATGCCAATGGCAGATAAGGACTGCTTGGCCCACCCAGCCTGCCCTTATAACCTAGCTACATGAAAAACCACTCCATCTTCCTCTCTTTGTCTCCTTATCCCTTCTAAATGCTGACTTTTTTGCCCTTACATACTCAGCCACCTCTCTTTCTTCCTGCCCTTACTTACTTGTGGTAGCAGTAGTGGTATGTCAGGGGGACTTACTTGTCTAATGTAGATGTTTGTTGCCTTTCCTTTCCATCATTTTAGATTTGGCCACTGTTCCTCACTCTCCTCCTCCCCAAATGTCCTCACCACCTTTCAGGACATCCGTGAGGCATTCTATCTTTATAAAAATCTACTCTTCTAAATTCCATAGACCAGTGCTCGAGTTTAGCTAAATCCTCTGAGTGTCTTCCTCCCTTCCTCATTGTCCACTTTTGCACAAATCTTAGTGCTGTTCACGAACGGGCTGATCTTACTCTGGACACCCTCTGCAATGCCTCCTGTGAAGACACTAAAAAAACAGGGTGCAGCACTGAACCCTGTGGTACCTCACTCGTTATTGGCCTTAGCTTGGATGTTCCCCTGCAGCCGGCTCGCAATCCAACCCACCAGTTTTCCCCCTACCCCATGTGCTTCACATTGCTCATTAACCTCCCATATGGCACCGAGTCTAAATCCTTGCTGAAGTCCAGCTACAGGACAGCCACAGCGTGGCCTTCGTCAACTGCCCTAGTGACCCAGTTGAAGAAGTCAGTCAGGTTAGTTTGGCAAGATCTTCCCATGACAAACCCATAACATTGTCCCCATTGGTGAGTTCAAGAACCAGTACTGCCACATCATAAGTGAGCTATTAGCTGCCTGATGAATGCCCCCTGCAGGGAGAACAGGATGTCCATGCTCCTAGATGAAGTTGGAACTTTTCTATCTACATCTGGCAGACTAAGGTCACACAACAGCAACACCCATCTCTTGTTTGCCATCTCTTGACCTGCTTTCATGAGACCTTACCCAACAACCCCCACCCCTCGTGTCTGAGGTCTGCAGATCACTCAAGTGTAAACAGCCTTATCGTCTGCACCACAGTTCAGCCACACTCACTTCTGTGCACAGACTCTCGGCTATCAGAAAAATTCAAATGACTGACCTCCACACACATGCAAACAGACCATGCAAGCACAGTGCAGCCTGTTGCGCTACACTTGTAATAGCGCCCAGCTGGCTCTGAGCAATATTTAGCTAGCTGGCAAGCACTGACAGAGTGAACTGACTGACTGTTGGGCCATGGCACAGCGCCAATTGGATATGCATTGCACCGGCATGGACAGAAGGCTACGTACGGTCCATGGGAGATAGCACTGCCCAAAACGGGATAGCACCAGGGCTCTTGTGGGCCACATTCAGCCCGAGCACGCAAATGAACTCATTGGGCATGTAAGGTGCTACGGGGCCATCTGTGTGCATATTTTAGGGACAGTTAAATAGGGGTCCTTTCAGGGAGGAAGGTTGTTTCTGAAAATAGGAATATCACTAACAGCTGCCATTCCCAGTCCTCTGTTAAAAAAAAAATCAGGGATCAATTTCAAAAATGCAGGCAGCAAAGAATGGTTTCGTATAATAAAACAAAAACATCCCTGAGTGGAACTGACAAAATGACAAACCAAAAAATTCCATTCCACCATGAAGAATTCACCCAAAATATGGAATTTCATTGGGCCAAAATCTGGATTTCTTTTCTTTTATAAATTCTGACAAATTCCAGTTCCAATTCGAGTATGGGTTCCACTTTAAGTGTTACTTAACTACAGTGTAACTGCATTGTAATTGCAATGTAGTTGCATGTAGTAAACATGTAACTACAGTGTGATTACTCTGTTGCATGCAATTAATGATTAGTTACATTGAAATGGACACTTGAAGTGTAACCCGAGTATGGAATCTGAGTTTTGCCCGTGGGGAGGGACTGGAGGAAGTGACATGGTGGAAGAATAGAGAATTCTGCAGAAAAAAAAATTCCCGCAAGTAGAATATGAAATTTCACACTATTCTGCATGTAGGAAAGCCAATTTCACTTGGTAAAAAAAAAAGAGAATTAGTGGGGGTTGGGAGGGTTAAAAAAAAGAATAAAGATGGTAGTCCCTAGCATGTTTTAGGGCTTGTGAAGCAGTGAGTTACTACTAGAAACAGCTCATCAGGAAAAACTAAATCCAGATTATTCAGTTGTCAAAATATTGATTTCAGTGATGTCAGAAAATGATGCCTTTAAACAGTCCGGTTTACCTGGGATCATGAGGGATTCGATCACGAACGCCATCTTACGTTATGTTGCTTCTGCTTGTCCTGCTAACCTTAAACTACAGGGACCCAGTGTGAGCAACAGTCTGTCTTACTTCAGCTGTCCAAGTCCCTCCATCTCACTTTCTTACAGCTCTGAAACAGTTCTTGCTACAGTAAATGCTGTTTTTCAACACTGCAGCCACATATGAAGTTAGCATTAAACAAAATATATACATATCCTGCATTGACATAAAAACAACATTGGGTATAAAACCATTTCAAGCTGTTTCCAATGTCAAGTTGTCCCTGGCTGTTCTCATTTGTTTAATGTCTCTCATAAACTCGAAGGGTATTTGGGCGCACGTGGAATTCCATATTCCAAAGCTGTGGATGGTATCTGTGAACTGAAACATTCCAGTCATCAGTTTGATGTTGCCCCAGTATCTCATCCATAGCAACAGTGGCATGTTGTAGCAAGCAGAACAGGCATTTGGGAACCAGGAGACCCAGGGTCAAATCCCACCAGAACCACTGACTCACTGTGTGATGTCGGCAAGTTGCTAAACCTCTTACTGTGCCAGCTATAGAAATGAGTAAAAACAGGACCACACAGAAAATGAGATACTGCATCTCAACATTGCTAACCTGGATAAATAAACTGAAAAAAGCAAAACAGAATCTCATTTGGCAGTAAAATGTAAACCTGGCTTTTAATTAAATAAAATAGACGATACACCTTATTCTTTGCACACCAAATGCCACTGTTTTAAGCAATCAAAAGATCTTGTGTAGCATGCATACAGCACTTTTATATATTTGTCATTGTTGTTGCCCAGCTGCTTATCCCCCCCCCCCAGTTATCGGGGCAACAACCTCCCAGCCCTGAATGCCCCTTACAGGTTACCCCTAGCACTGTCAGGTCCATGGAGTGGCTCCAAGAGTGGCACACCATCATGCCAATGACAGAGGAGTTTTTACTCTGTTTTTCTCCCATGGTTCCTCCCTGACATAAGACTGAGTTCTTTAGTGAGCCTCCCACACCTTCACCGGTGGCACAGGGCCCCTTGCATAGGAGCAAACTTCCAACGATGCCTCCCTGATCTGGAACATGCTGACGGCAGCAGTACACAGTCTCCAGCCATCCGGCGAAAAGGCCCCGAGTCTACGCCCGAACACAGGTTACCTGCGTAGAATCCCGGGTACTTCCTCACAGGTTGCCCGTTAAATCAGCATTCGAAGAACAGCCATTGGAAATCTGCTGGTGATTTGGCCCTATTTAATCAGTATTCAGAGAACAGCCATTGGAAATCTGCTGGTGATTTTTCTTTCTGCTTTAGAAAAACATAATGACAATACAATTGTTGGCAAGTGTGCCATCTGACATAGTTTTAGCAAAAAACGTTATTTAATTTGGTTTTCTGTACATTGGGCTTGATATTTCTTCGTTTTAAGGTGCCTTACCCAAATTGATGCTGTGGTATCTATTTCTGTGAGGGACTACATCCATGGACATGGTTCAAATCCTTCTGATTTGATAAGTGGCTGCAGAATACTAAGAGATATAAGAGTCAATATCAGCTTGCACCTGTCTGTCGTATAACACATAGTCGTGACATGCCTCAAGCTCCTATTCATCATGACAGCCATGGCATGTCATGGCAGCATAGCGCAGTAACTCAACTGAGGCTCAGTGAAGTTGATGACGTCTGTGTTGTGACATGTCATGGCATGGCATGGTAATATAACGCAGTAACTCTGTTGAATTCAATGGAGTTGGTGTTTCTGCTGTCACATGTCATGATATGTCATGGTGTGATATAAGGCAGCAACTCCATTGCCCTGTATGGAGTTGATGCCTTCGCTGTGACATGTTATAACCATTAGGAGCTTGGCGTATGGCACCATTCTGCTGACTTAATCTGCAGACAGTCGATCTTTGTTTCTCCTTCCTGCTATGTTAACTCTGTCATTTCTCCGTCACAGGCACATAGTTGTCTGTGGTCACATCACCTTGGAAAGCGTGTCCAACTTCCTGAAGGATTTCCTCCACAAGGACAGGGATGATGTGAACGTAGAAATCGTCTTTCTACATAAGTAAGTAGTTTCGCTGACAGGAAAGGCAAACGTATTTTATAAATGGATCTGCAGCAAGTTTCTTGATTTAATTCTGTCTAAATGTTCACTGTTGACCTGAAGTGCACTTCCGGAGTCCACCAGAGCATACCCTGTAGGATAAAATTGTAGCACCTGTTCAAGATTTGTTCCCTTTCAACATTCTAGCTGTGTGCAAAACCTTACTGAAAATAACTATGTTTTTAATTTACGTATGATTGTCTTCTTCTTGGTATCTCTAAAATACATGAAAAAGTGTGACAATATATGACTCCAGTACACCCTATGACACACACGTATACTAATAATATATAGAAAGGAATGTATGGACGACAGTGTGTAATATTGCAAATAATGTATGGGCAACAGTGTGTAGTGAGTTTTTTTGTACAAACCCGAGGTGTGTGATGCCACATAAACAACAAGACCAAAGGTCGAGTGGTTTGTAATGCTATCGCACACTGTGGTTGTGTAATGTGACCTTTTCCACTGTTGGCATGAGACACCCTCTTATAGTTATTAAAGATCAAGGGAGTGCTTCCAACCAATCAGGGCAATCCTTCCCCTGCAGGTGAGACACTTTTATTCAGAAGAGTATCTTATGTGCAGCTGCTCAGGTAAATGGGCACATTGGGGAAGGGTTTAAAAAATGTTTCTATACTACTGATTGATCTCGATCAATAATATATTATTACCACCACTGAGACAACCCCTATGGATGCTTATAGTGGTCTCACTTACATCCTTAGGGTTTCAGAATCGATCACCTTCGGGTCGTGGTTCTCATACCCTAAGAAGGCACATGAGACCACTTTTGAAATCGTAAGAGTAGTCTCCGCAGTGGAATTAACACATGCAGTGTAAGAGGGTGTCACATGCTTACAAGTCCCAGATCCTCACGTTCTAAATTTAAGTGGCATAGTCCATTTCCTACACAGGGATTTCTCTACAGTAATTCTCTGAAAAGTAAAGCAATTGTGTTTTTAACTCAAGTTCCCTTTTTCTGAAATGGAGGTCTTTAACATGATTAGAATTTGCTTAATAAGTACAGATCTGGAATCTCTTGAGGATATGAGTGCCTTTTCAAGTCCTTTGCATTCCAGAATCCCTCAGCTTTGCTCTGCAGTTCTGTCACCTAAAGATGCGCATTCTTGGCATCATAAGAGGCCCAGTAACTGTGCAAATACCCATATAGTACTAGTCAGTGCTCTGCAAGCAGTGACAGGGATTGCAAAACTCTTGCACGTGGTGCTAGGTTGGGACACCATAGCAGACCCTGGACAGCAGGGTAAACTGAATAAGCTCAGGGAAGCTTTCGAGCTTGAGGAGGATGGTATGTGATGGGGGATGTAATAAGGGGAGGGATATGAAAAGCCAGTATAAAGTACAGCATATACTGGGGGGGGGTCTCCTACCAGATTGGTGAGGGGAGCTGGTCTTTTAGCTTGGTTGTACAATCGCAGGGGGCCCCATAAACAGTCATACATTGACACTGCAAAGTACTCACACAAAGATCAGAGTGCAGCACATTTCTACTTTGCGTCCCTTTGTGTTATTCACTGTGTGTTATACACTGTACATTATACACAAAGGGTTTGTAAGTCTTTCCATGCTGTGTCACACTGGTCAGTGTGACAGAACAGGGAAGGACATAGGAGGGAGAGGGTGGCCACTTAATGAAGGCACTAGTATGCAAGTAGCCACAGTGCAATGTACATCAGCTCTTTGGTACCCTCATCTCTGGTCACAAGCAGCAGTGATCCCCTCTCCCCAATGACTGAAGAAATAATAGAAGCAGTTCTTCAAGTGGCACTGCCTTGCAAGCCACAATGTGCATTCTGACAGAGCTATGGCTAAGGTGGCTCACAGCACCACCAATCTTACCAGGGATGAGTGAGGGGGATTAATGTGACACCAGGAAAGAATTAAAGGGACACTCAACTTTTTTGCATCATATTATTTCTAGCTGAAAACCCACGTTTGTTGATTGCTTACCTTCTCTAACATTCATTGATGTTACTGGGTCATCTGCTTCCCTTCTTAATAGAACTGTAGTGCATGCTAATAGTGTTACTATATCCAGCCTTGTTTTGTTTCAAGTCCTTGATCTACTCATATTTCATACTTCCTGAACATTAGGGACACTCCCAAACAGTGCAGCCACTCATGATGCAATAGCATCCTCTCCTCCCACTGCATCATGAGTGGCTAAACTGAATTGGGGTTGTTCCCAAGTACAAGAAAGATACCATGGGAATTTCTCAGGGACTGTAAACAACACAGTTTTGTGTGGTAACACCAGTATGGTGCACAGTCAGTTTTTCACGTTTAAAAGGAAAACAAGAATCACAATCAAACTACCAGCTAAAGCAGCAATCTCTATAGAATGTGACCAATCATAACATGTGTTTTCTAAACTAAAGGCCTAATGGAGTTGGCCGTGTCCCTTAAAATAAACCGAGCTATTTTGGGGTCACTGCACCACCAGGGAAGGCCAGCATAGGACATTCTAAATAGAAAACCGTACTGCCACCATTGGAAACAGAGCTACCCCCCCATGGCAGATCTGTGTGCCCAGAGCACAGACTATAGAATGTGTCACTGTGTCTGTTCAGTACCACGGTCTGACCCCGGTGGCAGTCCCAAGCCACCACGTTAGCGGTCACAGCCACCAACATCTGGATTGCTCATTTGTGTAAGGAGTCTCTGTGACACTGTTGTAGGAAGGCACTACCTCCTGCAATCTGCACTGGCCCTTTGTGCATTGTGGTTTTAGGTGGTGGTGGTGCAGGGGCCTTTGTACACTGTAATGTCTGCCATCCCTGACTAGGACCCTTGGTTGGGACCCAAATGGTTTCAAGTTCAAATTCCGAATCCTGCTGGTCTGGAAACACAAAACTGCAGTACTAGTCAGTGCTCAGCAGGTGGCACCAGTGGTACAGTAGAAAGGTCTTCCATTGCAATTGTACTTGCTGCCTGCGTTCCCTTATTTGAATACAGTACTTGCACCAGGCAACTATAAGAAGCAGGACATTTCTTGCAATTCATTCCGGCAAAAACATCCCACTGGAATATTTTACCTACATAAATTAGAGCTTCATCTATTGTCTAAATTAAAGTGTGTCTGTCTTGCCTGGAGGGGTGCAGCAAGGGCAGCTTTGGGGTGGGAGAGGGTTACATGGGGCTACTCACATGAGTTCCAGAAGTGTTGGTCTTGGGGTGTGTAGAAAGGACTGAAGGGGCACCCAGTTTGGCATGTTAACAGAAATAAAAGTAAAAAAAAATGTGTATAGTGCCATCCATCCAGTTGGTAAAGTGGTAGTGCTACCATCTGCCCCCACCAGCAACCAGACTTCAGTAGCAGACTCTGATCCTTTGGAGGTCGACTGGGGAAAAGAGGATGAAGTATCCTAGGGACAGCTCTCCTCTCTCCATGAGGGAGGGGCCAGCATCCTACTTTCAGCCTGCAAAGGCCAAGTGGGAGAGCAGCAGGGATCACATCAGCAGGAGAAGGGCCGCTCTCAGATACACATGTGGTGGATGCAGGTGTGCGTGCAAGAGGCACACCCTCGTGGTGTATCATTTATTGTTGGGTGGCCCTAGGGGAGAAAATGTCAGTGGAACAATCCTTGACTGGCTTGACATTTCCTTGACCCTTTGCAGGCCTCACACTACATACTGGGCAGGGCTCCAGGAATCTGGATCATGCTCTGGTTGGGGGGGGGTGATGGCCTTCTCCTTTCTGGCCCTGCCACAGGAGGAACTCTGTGGAGGGCTCGTCCAGAGCCTGGTAAGTCCCAGGGATGGTAGGTGATGGAGCTGAGGGGCTAAGGATGATGTGGGGGCCAGCCAGCAAATAAGGATAAAGAAATGATAATTAAGAAATGTGTACATCGTAAGTGAGTCACTGCGCATCAGTTATAGTAGTAATGAAACACCAACATGCACAGAGGGATCCGGTCATGCTGAAAATACAGGGATGCCCTTAGGTATGTTGTGACTCACCTTGTGCCTGCCACCTCATAAGAGGTCCATATATTTCTGTGCTACATGACACCTTGCTGGATGCTGTTGCAATTGAATATAGTCCTAAACACTTTTTGTTTAACTCGATACATTAACAAAACATCAACCATGAGTACTGAGCTGGTTAGTTTTCCAACCTGTTTTATTGTAACGAATAGCGATAAGAGTGAATCGCATACAGTGTCTGACAATGTAGGATGTGCCAGTGTTGAAATGGGGGTGTCTGTTTTCATAAAGAATTGTTTTTAAGTGTGTTGTTTATAATGACATCAAACATAGTTTAAGGATTAGTAATACTTTTGTAAGGAGACCAGAGTGTCCTTCACACCTGTAAAAGTGTCACATCTTGTGTCCTTAGGGCACCAGAACTGCTTACCATCGATTTGCAGTTCTCTCACCCTAAGAATGCATGAGAAGGCACTCAACATGTCTAAGAAACTTTCTGGTCTCTTTATAAATATACATATGTTGTATACATTGCTATATCCCAATATTTTCCGGTGGCAACTCAAATATATTTATTCATAATTACTTGTCACTATATTTAGTATCCAGATGGTGCACACTCTCAAATCCCATAATACATGAGTGACAATACACACGAGTGATTAACATATGTATTGTCACTTGTAATACACGAGTGACAATAGACATATGTTTATCACTTGTGTATTATGATGTAAGTGATAATATACTGTATGTGTATTATCTCTCATGTATTATTACACAAGTGTATTAGGTCACAAGTGATAATATATGAGTGATAATATACACATGTATCTATATTAGCTATCAGTGGTGTAGTACGATATTTTCTGCACTTAAATATATTGCTTTGAAAAAGTCAAACAGCAGAATTTTTGAACCTGTAAGTGTCTTGCAATTTGAAAGACTTACTTTCAATGGCTTTCATTTCCAGGATCCCTCATTATTTTCAACTTTAAGTTACTCTGGACAGTACAAGTCAATTAATTTAGTGAGAGGGAAAATGTTCAGCATTTTATGCCTATGTTGTCACAGACCAGAAATGACAAGAATTGAAATATGGGAAGGGTCATATAATGAGTTTTTTTACACCCCTTTGGTATGTGATGTCTTTATAAGCATCTTGAGCTTCACCCTTGAGGTGTATGGACATCACACACCTAGGGTGAGCAAAAGAAACCTCATAATACAGCTCTTCCTGTACGTTATTCTCTATGTAAAACATGCTAAAACAGAGTATCAGGTTGCTATACAACAAGGGCAAATACAAAAACAGTGCATTAAAAACAATGTAGTAATTACCTAAAAGGATAAACCTAAAACCTAGTTGTGTTTTGTTTCTTTTCTTGCCTTTGCTACACAGTATTTCCCCAAACCTGGAGCTAGAAGCTCTATTTAAGCGACACTTCACTCAGGTGGAATTCTACCAGGGTTCTGTCCTCAACCCTCACGACCTGGCAAGAGTAAAGGTAAAAAAACTGTTGCTTTTCATTATTCCCTGGTGAACAGAAATAATGGGTAATTAATAACCAAGCCAGCCACCCTTTTTGATTTTTGAAAAATGACAGTCTGAAATTATTAATATTATTATTCTCAGGTATCGGTCAGAAAGATATTGGGGCAGGTGCATAGTTTAGCCTATCAGAGCCTTTAAAATATTAAGTGCCTGGGGAACTAATTAAATAGATTTTCTTTTAAATTTCTTGTTTTTGCGTCTCAGATAGAGTCAGCCGACGCTTGTCTCATCCTTGCTAACAAGTACTGCGCCGATCCAGATGCCGAGGACGCCTCCAATATTATGAGGTTAGTGATCTATTTTTTTAAAGAAATCTTTAAATCCTAATATAACCCCCTCAAACACATATGCACACACACACACACAAAATTCGATTTACAGCAGAACTCACCAAGCCCTGTGCAGTACAATGTCCTTTAACATCTGTTGTACGTGAATATCTCAAAGGCTTTCCATTTGGGATAGATACTGTAACAACAGAAAGAAAAATATACTACAGTATCATGCCATATAAGAACAAGTACTAAATAAAGGAGCAGAGAGTGAAATTGGAATAAGTAGTACTATTAGCACTACACACAGTAATTGTAGTTAAATTGTGAGGTACAATAGAAGCATTGGAGAGCAGGATTGTAAAAGCCTGGGGAAGGATTTTAAAGCTGATATACTATTTAATAAGGGCCACTGTTTGTTTTGTGTATGCTGAAGCAAAATGGTAAAGTCACAGCATTTCACACTTTGAACTTTGTGCAGTTTATACATGAGCTGTGACTATGCACAATGTCCAGTTTGTTATTGATAATTGCTAGTGTTATTTTCAGTTTGTGTTATTTAATACATAGATACATAGATACATAGACAGTGTCGGCAGATAAGGGCCTATGGCCTACCCAGTCTGCCCATTTGAGCTTGTAAGTTCAGTTTGTTTTCCTAGAAGTCTATTGCCCCTTACCCCTGACCTCCAGAATTCCTTTATGTCTATCCCATGCATTCTTAAATCCCGTGATTGTTTCAGCCCCCACCACTTCCTCTGGCAGGGTGTTCCACTTGTCCACCACCCGCTCTGTGAAGAAATTCTTTCTCATGTTTCCTCTGAATCGTCCTCCTCCAACTTCATCCCATGCCCTCTAGTCCTGGAACATCTTTTAGCTAAAAATAGTGTATTCCTGCACCCTGTTCCTCCCTGTAAGATACTTGTATGTCTCTATCATATCCCTCTCCCTCCTCTCCTCCAGGAGTACATGTTCAGTTCCTTCAACCTGTCTTCATAAGACTTGTGATGAAATCCATGCACCATCTTTGTTGCCCTTCTCTGAAGCTTCTCTACCCTGTCTATGTCCTTACATAGGTAGGTCTCCAGAACTGTACACTGTACTCCAGGTGGGGCCTCCTCACTAGTGTCTGTATAGCTGGAATTATGACCTCCCTTTTCCTGCTGGTGATGCCCCTGCCTATACATCCCAGCATCCTATTTGCTTTACCTGCTGCCTTGTCACACTGTTTCCCTACCTTGAGGTCATCAGAGATGATAACCCCAAGATCCCTTTCCTGCTTGGTGCACACTATATCCTCACCCCCCAACTGATATATTGTGCCAGGGTTTTTGTGCCCCATATGCATTATCTTGCACTTCTTTGCATTGAATTTCAACTGCCAAACCCCTGACCATTCTTCAAGTTTCTGCAGGTCGCTTCTCATTCTGTCTACACCCTCTGGTGTGCCTACTCTGTTACAGAGCTTTGTGTCATCAGCGGACAGTGAAATTCTGCCTTCTAGGTCCTGCGCAATGTCACTGATGAAGATGTTGAATAGGACCAGTCCCAGCGCTGATCCCTGTGGTACCCCACTGGTCACTCTTCCCTCTGTGGAGTGACAGCCATTTACCACCACCTCTGTGTCCTGCCACCCAGCCAGTTACCTACCCACCACACTACTGTCCTGCCCACACCCATATTCCCCAGTTTGTGTAATAGTCTTCTATGTGGCACAGTGTCAAAGGCTTGCTGAAGTCCAGATAGGCCATGTCCACTGCCCTCCCTGATCCACCTCCCTAGTCACCCAGTCAAAAAATTCAACGAGGTTGGTCTGACATGACCTCCCCCTGGTGAAACCATGCTGCCTTGGGTCCTGTAGTCCATTGACAACCGGATGTTCCACCAATCTCTCCTTCAGTAGTGCTTCCATGATCTTCCCCACTACACGAGGGTGAGGCTGACTGGTCTGTAGTTCCCTGCTTCCTCTTTGTTCCCACTTTTGTATAAGGGGACTACATCTGCTGTCCTCAGTCTTTGGGTACCTCCCTGTTTCCAGTGATCGGCTAAACAGGATAGCCAGAGGTTCAACCACCACCTCTCTTAGTTCTTTAAGGACCCTGGGGTGCACCCATCTGGCCCCATTGCTTTATCAACTCTTATTACTTCCAGTTCCTTCAGGACCCTTTCTCGTGTAAAGGGACTTGTGTCCATTTCTGCACCATTCTCACCCTTGTACTCCTTCAGACCCATTACCCTCCTCTTCCTCAGTAAAGACTGAGCAGAAATACCTGTTCAATATGTCAGCTTTACTGTTGTCATCTCCACTGCCCCATCCTCCCCTTCAGTCTCACTATCCCTCCTTTGTCTTTCTTTTTTCACTTATGTACCTGTAAAAGGTTTTGTCCCTCTACCCACTGATTTTGCAATGTGCTCTTCTGTCTGAGCTTTGGCTTCCCTTACTGACCTCCCTGCCTCCCTTTGCTTCTCCTGGTACTTCTCCCTATCCCCTTCTGCCTGTGTCTTTTTGTATTGCCTGAATGCAATCTTTTTGGCTTTCACTTTCTTTGCTACCTCTTTGGAAAACCATAATGGTCTCCTCCTTTCCTCTTGCTAACCTGCTTAATGCATAATTCTGTTGTTCTTGTAATCCCCATTTTAAATACTGCCCACTGTTCCTCAACCCCTGATTCCTGTCCCATTCCCCTTAATGCCTCTTTCAAGTATCTCCATTTTCCCAAAGTCTGCCCTCCTAAAATCCAGGATACGTGTTTTTGTGTGGTTTGGTGCTGCTCTTTCTGTGATTTCAAACCACAGTGACTGGTGGTCACTGTTCCCAGGTGCTCCCCACTCTTACCCCATCACACTGTCCCTGTTTGTGAGCACAAGGTCCAGTATTGCCTTCTGCGAGTTGGTTCCATGACCAGTTGTGAGGAAGGCACCCTGAAGGAGTCAGGATAAATCTGCTCTAGTTGATGCTGCTGCTGCTGGATACTCCAGTTCACGTCTGGAATATTGAAGTCTCCAACCAGTACTACCTCACCCTTGTCTGCCATCCTTTGGATGGCTAGCATCAGCTCCTATCTGTTTCTTCCTCCTGGGCTGGTGGTCTATAGACCACACCTGTGCGGATGCTGTCCCCATTTTCATTTCCAGCTTAACCCACAGTATCTCTCCCCATTTGTTCCTCCTGGATCTCTGTGGCCCTTATATTTATTTTTCACATACAGTGCCACTCCTCCTCCCTTCCTGCCTGCTCTGTCTCTTCTGAATATGTTGTAGCCAGGTATGGCCATCTCCCAGTCATGGTTATCATTACACCAGGTTTCAGTGATGGCCACAATGTCCAGGTCTGACTGCACCATGACAGCCTCCAGATCTTCCATCTTGTTGCTAAGGCTCCTGGCATTGTACACATGGCTTTCCATGATTTGACCTCCTAGACTGTTTGCTGTTCTACTCCAGCCCCTTCCTTGGTTGTCCTTTATCCTGGTTCTCCTTGCTGTCTGCCCTTCTGCTGAATTTGCCCTTTTCTGCTTATCCACCTCTTGGGCACTAATCTCCATCTTTTGCACATGCTTTGCAGAGATAGCCCTCTCTGGTTCACTGGTTCCACTGCTAGCTGTGGGGGGTGAGCAAGTAGGTACCCTCCTTGCTGGCCTGCCACCCCCCTTTACTAGTTTAAATGCTTGTCAATGTAGCATTTAAACTTATCATTGAGTGCTTGGATTCCCCTCCAGGATGGATGCAGGCCGTCACGCTTGAACAAACCTCCATCCCTCCAGGTGGGTCCCCAGTCACTAATGAATCCAAACCCTTCCTCACAGCACCAGTTCTTCAACCATGAGTTAAAGTTCCTGGTGCATGCACTCCTATGCTCTCCCTTGTCTCTCACAGGTAGTACTTCTGAGAAAGTGACAGAAGTAGCTACTTGCTTGAGACCCTCCCCAGTTTCCTAAACTCTTCCTGAACTTCCTTTGGCTCCCCATTTGCCAGGTCATTAGTACCTAGGTGGATAATGACATCCAGCTCACCTCCCATCTTGCCTTCCCAGTGATCCCAGGATCTTCCTTCCATCCCTCCATACCGTGGCACCTGGTAGGCACCTCCTCCCTTTCCTCCCCCTCCTGTGTTCCTAGCTGGATCCCTCTTATGGTGGAGTCCCCACCAGGTTCGCTTCCTCCTCCTCTGGGGTCCACTGCTTTCCCGCTGAGGTCACCTCCTTGGCTAACCTCCACATCCTTTCCTTCCACTTCTCTGGTACCTCTATTTGGTTGTCCTCATTTGCCAGTGTGGCATATGGTTCTTGAGTGGAATAGGATCTGGGATGTGCCTCTGCCTGACCGCTCTAACCCTCCTGAGCCCACTGTCATCCAAGTGCTCCTCGTTCTCGGCATCCTTTGAGGCAGTTGTATTGGACTGGGTGGTCCCTGGATAGGGTGATGGTACTCCTGACCCAGTTTACTTCCGCTCTGAGTCTGGCTACCTCCTCCGCAGTCAGAGAGATGCATGCAGATGGGCAGCACCTCAGTGTCCAGAAGGTCTGCCTGAATATGGCTGCCCCACAGCCACTGCATTGCACCACTCCCGATTTACTGCAGTTCCACTACTTGTCTGCTACTGAAGCTCTCCTAGTTCCCTTTTATTAATTTACTGTCCTAAAAATCCTGCCACTGATCCTCAGATAATTTTTTTCTTTTAAAGAAAAAAAACCAATAAATAAATAAATGAATCAAAACACTTGTTGTGCTGAGGGTGAGCTTCTTCCCCCTTGTGCCCCTCCTACTTCACACCCCTTACTATACCCTGTGTTTAGCTCCTGTCAATCAGATTTAACAGGGCATATAATTAAGAGTTGGGGGAAGGGGGGGGCGAAAATTTGCAGCAATTAAAGACAGCACAGAATTACACCACCGCCATGTTTTAAATTTTCAACAGCCCAAAAACAATTTTAAGTAAAGACAACAAAGAAAGTATAGTGTCACTAAAAGCCCACAATCTAAGTTTAAAAGAAAAATAGCAATTACCAGTTACTCTAAAGCACTGAATTGAATATGTTTCCTTCCTTCCCCTTCTGGCTTCTTCTGAGAAAATAAACTCTACTTGCTACTTCAACTCTGACTAAGCCCCACCTCCAGTTATCACGTAGCTGAGGTCAGAGGCCAGACAATTAACACCCTTCACCCAACTACAGGGCAGTTCTTGTTGTGTATGCAATATTTATCCACATGATAAAAACGAGACAGTGCAGTCCCTTTCGGAAATCAGAGTAGCATTTAGCAGTCCAATTCTCAGAATCAAAAGCTTCAAAACGGAATTTGATTATTTCGTTTACTGTTAGTCAGTGTCCCTGCAGTTAATTATTAAGCAAACTGTAAGTGAATTATGTGGTTCAACAAGAGGCTGGAAAAAATGTTTTAAGTTCTAAACTCAATTGCAAGGGGCTGCCCCCCACCCTAACTGAAATGCTCTAAGTTTGTCTTAACTGAGGGTAACATTTTGCTCTAAGATTGGCCAAATGGGACATGGGTAGTGCCAGGTTGTTTAAATGATTTTAGGAGCATTCACTTACTGGGAGGAACATATTGCGCTGGTGACTGCTAAAGTACTGTAAATTTGACGTACATTTCACATTTTATTTCTGTATCTCCCTGCACTCATGGTTTGGTCCAGAGGTAAATGATTTGCCATTCTAGTGCCGATTTCCTGGAAGCAGTGGTATAATTTGACCAGAATCGTAGGGTTTACAAAACTCCATTCCAATAGAATCATACAGGTTACAAAGCCCCATTTAACCAGAATCATAGAGGTTACAAATTCCCTTTTAACCAGAATCAGGGGTAACAAAACCACCTTTCATCAGAATCATACAGGTAAAAAAAATTATTTAATCAGAATCATAGGTGTTACAAAGCCCCATTCAAGCAGAATTGTAGGGGTTACAAAGTCTCATTTCACAAGAATCATAGGGTCTGCAAAGCCCTGTTTCATCAAAATCATAGGGTTATAAAGACCATTTTATTAGAATCATAGGGCTTTCAAAGTCTGAGTTCAATAGCATCAAAAGAGTTAAAAAAGCACCATTTCGGCTGAATCCTGGGGGTTACAAAATCACATTTAACCAGAATCATAAAGGTTACAAAACTCCATTTGATCAGAATCATAGGACTGACAAATCCCCATTTCACCAGAAACATAAGGGTCATAACACCTTTTTTACCAGCAACATATTGGTCACAAAGTCCCATTTCAGTAGAATCATAAACATAGAAACATAGAATTTGACGGCAGATAAGGACCGCTTGGCCCACCCAGTCTGCCCATTTCCCTACCTACTGGATAAGCTGCAGATCCTAGTTAACCAGCAGCCTACTTCTTCCTACCCCCACCCCACAGAATTGCCTTATGACTGTCCCATGCATGCTTGAATTCAACCACTGTTTTTGACTCCACAACCTCCTCCGGAAGGCCGTTCCATGCATCCACAACCCTCTCTGTGAAAAAATACTTCCTTAAATTACCTCTGAGGTTTATAAAGCCCTAATATAAGGGTTACAAATCCACAGTGCACCAGAATCATAGGGGCTGCAAAGCCCTACTTTATCAAACTCATAGGCCCCCATATTCAGAGCCTGCCAGATGCATGGTGCAGATAGATGCACCACCCAAACAATTGCGCCGGCCCACTCTGACAGGATATTCAAACAGGATGCGCAATCGCAACAGATCATGCATCCGGTTCGAATGGGTTAAGTACGATTTCCCGACAGTCACGATCTTGACATATAATAGCCCGTCTTCTATATCCCGACACCCAAAACTCTGTCATATGCAAAATGCCGACTGCTGCAGTCCCGACAACATGCCACAAGCAGTAGCAGCATCGATTTGATGTAAGAACAGCGAACGCATTTTCAGAGAGCAACATGACTTCTAATCCAGTTCAAACGTCAAACCCATATCAGACAGCAACCAGATCTGAACTTCTGACATTATGACTGGTTATATGCAAGTAATATCAGTAGAGTAACACATGACAGCAAAATTACTTTAAAGCCAGTTCAAACTTCAAACTCTCTTCTGCTAACATGCAAACCAGCTTTTAAAATGGCACAGACATTTATTATTGAAGTACAGTTATGTGGGTTAAATTTAAATCTACTTATATTAAAATTACTTGCAGAAGTTGTGCCAGAAGTTTGCATTTGGCAGCTGTCTGAAATGGATTTGAAGTTTGAACTGGGTTTGCTGTTCTTATATTAAATTGATGCGGCTACTGCTTGCAGCTTAGAAGTCGGTACTGTAAAGGTAGTTATTTGGGAAGTGGGTTGGTGCTGTTTGCACTTAGATTAATGGGAACATGAATGATGGGATTATAATCGAGTCGGGATTTGGGTTTCAGGCACTTTTATGTTGGGATTCTTTTGTTGGAAAATAGTACAGATCCTGTTTAAATAATGGAACCTGGATGTGCGGTGCAAAGCAGGTGGCTGCCAGTTTGGCACAGTGCATCCAGGGGCAGGGCTGAAGACCACCAATGGGGATGTGCTGCACATTCCACATGCGCCAACACCCCCAAGGGTGATATTCAGCCAAAATATGCTAATGAGCTAATTTGGCATGCATGGCGCAGCGGGTCCCTATGGAAGGTCATTATGAGCTCATTAGCATGGCTTCACCTGGCCGAATGTGCCGGGCCAGCCCTGAGTGAAAGGAAACATAAACAAACCCCTGACAGCCCCTGTAGTCCTGTGGCATCCCCTCCAATGCCTGATCCTAGATCAAATCACAGTTACAGCCCGAACCCTTTCCATAGTGTAGTGGCCCCTACTCCCCACCCCATCAGGACCAGACCACCCAATCTCGGCCCCCCCAACTGGAGCCGGTGACTGGCTCAGCCCTCCGCACATCACCATGGCCAGCCGCCGACTGAACTGTCAGTGAACGCGTACTGTACAGAGTATGCGCTGATTGGCTGAACCAGTGAGCGCGTACTCTGTGCGGTACATGTTCATTGACAGTTCAGTTGGTGACTGTCCATGGTGGTGCAGAGGGCCGAGCCACCGGCCCTGGGCTGGGCTGGGGGAGGGCTGGGGATCTGGTCTTGATGGTGTGGTGGGCCACTACTCTACGGAAAAGTGTTTGGTGTTAATGTTTATTTTGCTTGGAGATCAGGGATTGGTGGGGGATACCACTACACCATGGAAAGGGTTCAGGCCATAACTGTGATTCAGTCAGGGATCGGGCATGGGAAGGGGTACCCTGCACTGTGGAAAAGGGGTTAGGGATGCTTTCTATTTTAGACAGGGATCGGCATGGGAGAGGGAACCCTACACTATGGCAAAATGTTCAGGATATATCTGTACTTCGAATGGGGATCGGGTTCAGGAGGGGGGGCACCACTGCACTATGGAAAACAGTGTGGTGATTATTGTACTTCCAATCAGGGATCAGGAATGGGGGGCCCTACATTATGGCTAAATGTTCAGGGCATATTTGTACTTCAAATGGGGATCGGGGACAGGAGGCGGGTACCACTACACTATGGAAAAATGTTTGGGGATTATTTTACTCTTGATCAGGGATCGGACATGGGAGGAGGGTACCACTAGACTACGAGGGCTGGCAGGCTGCTGTGCACCTGTCTGCACTTCCACAGCCTGCCTGTGGGTGGCTGGATGACTTAGGTATGCCTTTTCCATGTCTAACTTTGGGCGGCTCGTTTCTGGGTGGTGGTGGCAGATGCACCGCACAGTTTGGCTGAATATTGCGGTGAATGGCATATTCATGGATCCATCCCCTTTATTTGTGCTGCATACATTAATTCTGCACAATGGCACATTTGGAGATGTGTGACACATCTCCCCCATTTGAGTATCACACTTTGGCGTATTTTCTGAGATGTGCCACACAACTCCGTTTTGGGCTAAGATGCGCCATGCATCTCTTTTGAAAATGTGCACCTTAGGGTTTACAAACCCCATTTCGGCAGACTCAAATGGGGTTACTAAGCCCCATTTCACCAGGATTATAGGGGTTACAATTCACCATTCAGCCAGAATCATAGGGGCTATGACAGCCGATTTCAACAGAATCATAGGTGTTTCAAAGTCCCATTTCACTAGATTCATAGGGTTTACAAAGGCACTCTTTGATATAATAACGTGGATTTTTTTTCTGAATTGTATTATAAAGTGCTAAAGCAGAGAAAAATTGTTTCACAGCTCACATAATAGGAAGCAGCAGAAGTCTGAACAAACTCTGGTCAGAGCCGATATGGCTGTGGAGAGCTTTTGGGATGCTTTTACCCATTATTTCCAATGAATCTGCACAATGCAGATCTGCTGAGATGTAGTTTCAATGTGGTCTTCCTTTTACACATTTTTGCAACATGTTTTCCTAGAATATGCCTGCTGATTTCTATATATTTAGCCTGGATAGTTCACAGAAGACATGGCACCTTATTTTCAGTGGGTCTCTATATCTATACAATATTATGCTGCATTGCGTAAAATCAGAATATACTGAAAACAATATTTTACATCTGGACTAGGCTACTCTGAATGAATACATTATAAAAATGATAAAATCATGACTCCACTGAAAACAAGATAGTACATCTAATCTGGGACATCCTGAGTAAAGACAGTGCAAAATGTGTAAAATGAAGATCTCTATGACAATGAGTTGTAGTATCTCCCCCTACACTATCCAGGATAAGAAATATTTAAAGGAAATCTGTTGTAAACTGAACTTCACTGTATTCACTGACATAAACAGTTTCTTTTTTGTTTTATAACGTATTAGATTGCAGTATTTATTTCGAATGTTGTGGCCATGAGGATGGTGTGTATATGTGTGTGTGTGTTTGCCATAGCTCGATATTCCCTTCCTCCTCCCAAAAAAAGCATAGTAAAAATGCCTGCTGATTGTTATATATTTAGTCTGGATAGTTCACAGAAGATCTGGCATATGTCTGAGATGGTCTTATCAGATAGTGTCTTAAGAGGTTAAAAAACAGTGTAAATCTTTTTAGATTTGTTGCTGGGAAAGGGGTGACATTTATGAGGTATGAATCTTTCTTGAAAGACAATACCTACCCAACTGAAGCTAGTAGCAAGAAAATGTTGAAATGCTAAGTATTTAAATGTGCAAGTTGCTGCATTTCGAAGGGGGTAAACAAATATCCAGTTTAATAGGCAACCAATATTTAACAAGCTGTTTCAGTTTCCTAATGGCCATCTGATAAACAGCTTGGAGTTCTGTCTGCATTGTGCTAAACAGAAAGAAGGGAGTATTTTATTTCAAGTGGCATAGTGATTTGTAGGTGTGGAAGGATACACTGAAAACTCCAAAAATGTGTTCCACGGTATTCCATTTTTCTAGCTACAGACAGCAAGATGGCTGTAGACTCTGTCTACAGCCATAAAAAGGAACCGCACACATGTGGCCCCTCACCAGTGTTTTGTGAATGCCCATTCCTCTTTCCCAAGGTGCCATCCATATCTGTCCACCTCCTTTTATATGGTAGCTTTTAAAGAGACAGTACATGACAATGGCGCAGTCCTATAATTAGTGCCAAAGTGCAATAAGTGCAACTAACAGTATAACTAGACAACTAAAACTAGGCAATAAAACTATAGCAAAATAATTTGTAAAAAGAGCAACTAAAATCAAGAGTCTGAATACAATAATATTCTTCATCGATTCGACCAACTGTATGGAGGGCTCCAGTGCATAAACATCTTAATTGTAACTCTTTTAATGCAACTGACCTGAACTGCACATGTGAATCAAATACATTTTTTTATACTTTCTTTATTAAAAGAATTTTCACAGAGCCGGCCCACTGGTGCAGGGGTAGGTTGCCTACCTGTGACACCGGTGACCAGGGTTCAGGAATGGACCCAGGATGTCAGAGGGCTGGCCGGGGCAGAAGGATCAAACATCCGACAACTGCTTTCCTTCTCCAGGGGGGGGTAGAGTGTTCAGTGTAACATGGACACCTAGCGGAGGCTGGGTGTACTGAGCATGCCGACACCAGCTCCTCGGGGGGGGTGAATGCTAGTCATCATTGCATGTCCCCGCCCCCGTACACTGAGGAAAAAATGCTGCCGGCCGCCCTAGATGAAGCCCACCCTTGGCTTCAGTCAGCTCTCAGGCCGGCTCCTTGACCTCTCCCATCGTTTGCGGCACTATAGGGCCGGTGCTGCAACCCTGCCCTGGGGGGTGAGCCAGGGGGTATCGAGGAGCCGTGGCTAAATATGGGAGTGGAAGGGGGGGGGTCCGTGACCGGGCTGAGGTAACGGGCGGTTGTCGGCAGAAAATAAAAAAAAGTATTTTCACAGATAACAATACCATACATTATGGTCATCTTACATGGTAATTTATGCAATATCCAGCTTTATGTGCATACTCATCATATATATTTGTGAAAATGTTATCCACTGTACATGGATCTGTAGAATGAATAGAGCACAGTTTATAAATCTTAAACAGTCACCAGTAAACTGTAAAATGGAGATTTCCTCAAAAAAATCTTTTCAGAAAACGCAAAAAAAAAAGACTTAATAAAACAGATTGGCTCTCTAAAACTGGGACACCTGACGGAGGAAGGGTATAGAATGCTTATCACTAACAGGCATCATATAGCTTATTCCATGTCCAATTACAAGTACCTTGAATTTGGTTCAACAGGCTCAGTATACAGTATTTGTAGGGGATTCATGATACCAGACTAGGTCAGATCTCAATCAATCCCAAGCAACACCCATCTGGCCCATCGCTCAGTGAATTTTCCATTCTATTTAGTACTTGATATGTCAAGCTTTTCTATTTCTTGTATGTCCATGATGAGTTATTTCCTCTCAGCCCCCGTTGGAGGTTCTGGCTTTAACAGTTTATGCATGATCACCTTATTCAGTGCGGCCACACAGATATACCATATATAGCCCCCCTTACCCAATAGGTGATAGTCCCAGCACCATATTATAAAAGGATATGGGGTTAATGACCTGAAATAAGGATTTAGTGCCCTGTATCAACTCTTGTCCAAAATTGTGTAGAACTGGGCATAAATAGAACAATATGCGAGCCTCAGTGAGGCTTTCTGTTCCCCACACCCCCTCCAGCACCGAGGGAAGATGGTGGGATCCCATTTAGCTTGTAGTTGGGGGTAAGAAAAAACCTAGCTTTGACTTTCCACATATATTCCTGCCACTGCGGGGAGGAGGTCACCTTGGATGAACCCTTTCACATTTTTAGCCACTCCGCTTGTGTAAGGTGTAAGTCCGCCTCCTCCTCCCATTTTATAATGAAAGGGGCTGCGGCATCTGCCCTGTGAGCATTGATAAATTGATAAATTTGTGAACTAGCTCCCTTGGGTGTTGAAATGGACAATATAGCTGCAAGCTGTGGTCCCTAGGGAGTAGTTATCGTTAAATTCTGCTGTTGTCTCAGCAGAGTCTGGATATAGGCCTGTATTTGCATATAATGAAACAAATCAGTACGGGTCCATCCACAGGCTTCATAACACTCCCCAAAGGTAAGACTAGTATCTCCCCTCAATAGTTGTGCCGGGCATTGCACCACTCCCTGACCCTGTCGTCCATACCAAGCATCAGTACTGCCCGGCAAAAATTCTGGGGACCTAGTAAACCAACACTAACTCCAAAGGTCCATACTAACCCAGGGATATTTTTTAAAATGATACCAAGCTTGTAAAGTGACCTGTACTGAAGTATAGAGGTCTTGGATGTCTGGCCAGTGAATCAAACCAATTAATCAAAATATTAAAAATATAGAATAAAGAAGCAGATCACCAACAAGCCACAAAAGATTTTTCAGCTACAGAACGTGATCTGCCTACCCTTCATATCTCTCATTTTTGATATCCATTTTGGGGAAATAAAACAAACAGAGTCACCGTCAGTATTGACTATGAATACTTTCATCACCTTATGATGTAAACTGATTACCACCTGCAATAACTAGAGTCTCAAAATATCTCCAGTCCTATTATTCGTACCTATTATAGGGAATAAAAGGATACATCCAGTCAGTCAGAATAGTACATTGTTCATATAAAGATCTACATTGATATTGTCTAGGCTTCTGTTCCTGCTACATCCCTCGCTAAACTTGACACTCTTTTTAATGCTTCTTGTCATTTCGTCACTAGCTCTCTTTTTCGCACTCACCACTGTCGTGTCTACTCCTCCTTCTCTATTTCTCCTCTACTGCATAGGTGCCTAGCCCATTGTCTAGCTTTTATTTCAAAATACTGGTTTGAGACCCTCCCATCCTATCTCTCCTCTCTCCTTTCCCCCACTGCTCCTACCTCTTACTCTCTGTGCTCCTGTTATTCCAGCTCCTTTGCCAACCCCTTCCCCATCCCTAACTCTCCTGCTCACCAGTTGACTTTCTCCTATCACCTCCCCCACTCTGGAATCAACTCTCTTCTTCCATTTGCCCCTCCCCCTCGTTCCCTGCCCTTAAAGGGACATTGTCAACCCCCTTAGGCCTCAAAGTATCCTTAGTTTAAAAAATACATTTTATGATTGTTCACATTCTATAGAGACTGTTGATGCAGCTGGTGGTTTGATTCAGATCCATTTGTTCTTTTAAAAAGTGAAAAACGGACACTCCACCATACTGGTGTTACCACACCAAAACATTTTTGTTTACATTTCTTAACCAGCTCCCACTGCATCTTTCCTGGACTCAGGAACACCCCCAATACAATCTAGCTACTCATGCAGTGGGAGTAGAGAAGACTATTCTATCATGAGTGGTTGCACTGTTTGAGGGTGTTTCTAATGTTCAGGAAATTTTCACTAAGAGTAATTTAATGATTTGAAACAAAACAAAGCTGGCACAACAATACATTACCATGCATTTTGGTTCTAATAAGCAAGGAGGCAGATAAAATTGCTCTACAATGCCGGTTCGACAACAGTTTCATCGACCGGCATCACAGCAACAGTATTTACAGTATGTCGACCGCAAGTTGCAGTCGACATAAATCCTGACTGTCTCCTGGTCCATTTATCTATAGGGGAGCTTTGCCCGCCAACCCCCATCGGGAAATGAAATCCCCCACCCCTGTTCTAATTATAATTAACTCCAGTCGGAGTTGATTCGGGGAAGGGGTGCAGGACCAGGAGACAGTGTACCCCTGTCTTAGGCACACCAACACAGAGACCTTTCGGCGAACTGTCAATTTTGTTGACAGCGACATAGGTCACTGTGAATGTGTCGCTGTCAGGGGGGTATACCAGACAGAACAACCAGCAACATCAATGCATTTTAGAGACAGTAAGCAATCATAAAATGTGGGTCTTTACTTAAAAATAATCTGTTGCAGAAAAGGTTGACAGTGTCCCTTTAAGCGCCTGCTCAGACCCACACCCGGTGCTACTTGCTGCTACTCCTCAACATTCTAGTCTCCTCCTCCTCCTCCTCATCCCCTTTGGCTCTATGTTACTGCATCAAATGGCCTCTACTTGCCAGCTTGCTGTTGTGTCCTATTCAGTCCTTGCTGCATTTGTTTACTTTACCAAATGTTATGTAAATACTGCATTATCTATTTGCTGCATTTCTTTATTTTAACCACATTTATGTAATAATCTTCTCACAAACTGTATTCCTATATGTGTCTTTATGTAAATGTTATGTCTCCCTTTGTTTGTATCTGTCTTCCTACTCACCGTGTTACACCTGGAAACAAGTCTCGACTCGGCATACCTTTCACAGTTACCAAATTTTAAATAAATAAACAAATAAATAAATCTCTCCACCAGCAAATATCATTTAATACACAAAAGTAATATGTAACCATTAGCTATATATTACATATTGTGCATTTTATCGTTGTATCTTTGTACAGTGTATTTGTTGTACTCTCCCGTCCCCCGCCCCCCACCAGACACATGTGGAAACTAGCTGCTATCAGCTCAGTATGTCTTTTTTGGTAAAACATTTGAAATAAATAAACAAATAAATATATTTATGCAACAGGTGTCTGAATAAATCTGCACTGATAAATCCATTTATCTGTGCTACTATGTAGATAAATTTATATATACAATGGGGTGAGTGGTAAATGAGTGAGATAAAACAGCGTATCATCCACTGCAGTGTGATATTTTTACCCTCTGCTCTACTGTGACGATATCAGCCATTTACACACACACGTCACAAAAGGTCACTGATATCATCACCCTAGGCAGTTTTCCCCTCAGCATGCAAGAAACACCTGTCCTGTTACCATAGACACAAATGCAGAACTACCTGAGAGGTCTCAATGCTGCCTACAGCTAACTCAGTGAGCATTACAAAACACACCTACCCCCAACTTCCATCTCATTACTGTAATGCTCTCAACTTGATGCAGCCAGAATTCCAAACAGCACAGCTTCACAGAACAGTCTAAACTACTGCCTGCAGCTAACTCAGCTACCACTGAAACACACTCTCACTTGTTCCTCAAACTCTGATTCTCACCCATTACAATTACTGTGACAATCTCAACTTCACTGCAGCCAGGATCCTAAAGAGCACAATTTCACAGAACACTCTGCACTCTGCTTGCAGCAAACTTAGTTACCACTGAAAACAGTATCAGCTGTTCTGACACTCTGCCTCTCAGCTCATTACAATCATTGTGATGCTCTTAACTTCACTGCAGCCAGACTGCTAAACAATACAGCTTCACAAAAGTATGTTTCTCACTCCTATCTAAAGCTAACTCATTTAGTATTGCAAAACACACTCATGTGTGTCTCTCAGAGTTTATAACACTGCCAGCCCATTCAGAAAAGCTCTCACACAGAATGAGCAAACACATAAACAGGAACAGAACACAAGACAGCATAACATAACTTCTGAAACTCTTGGCCCTATTGTATATATCGAATACATGATGGGCAGATCGTGTGCTATGGCAAATATCCACTCCTGCATCGTGAGCTTGGATATCTCACTTTGCAGAAGTGACAATATTTGTCATGTCACACTCATGCCCATCATGTATCCCCTATTTATCCACATAGTAACTACATCATCACCCATTTATCCACACAGTAACTACATCACTAACTTCCACCACCTGCGCTGCCTTCTTACCAGCACTGTCTCCCAGTTTCACTTTCACCTCTTTACAGTGCTCTTAAAATCCAAGCTGTCACAGTCCCAAACACTCACAAAATGCACACCCTAACCAACCCCCTGGAACCATATGGAACCATATTTTAAATAAAAACACTCTTTAAGAAGAAAAAGCCATTTTTTCCTCTTTCTCAGCACAGCAATCCTGCAAACCAAACACAGCAACCCGGCACAGAGAAAAAACCTGAAAAGGAATTTAACTAAAAAAAAAATATATATATATATATATATATATATATATGTATATGACAAACCAGAACCTCCAAAAATCCTGTTGCATAAATCAAATATGCAGGGGGTGTCTGTGGGATAACAGAGTTATTTGTTCAGTTGCCAGTGATCACTCGTGAGGTTACTCGAGGCCACAGGCAACTGTACAAATAACTTTGTTATCCCACTGGCACCCCCTGCATATCCCTTATGTATACCCTGGGAGTGCAAATTCAATTTGGAAGATATAAGCTGTTATTTGCACAGAAGACATAGCTACTGTGAAAATAACAGTTGAAATCATGTTATTTGTATAGTAGCTATATTATTTGCATAGTAGACACAACCCACTCTTTTTACATGAACTGGCTCCCTGCAAGCAGAACATCAAACAGTGGTGCTGTCACTTTAACCTTAAAATGAAAGGCTCAGCTTAGCGTCATTAATAAAGTGGAAAAGAAAGAAAAACTGTAAAAAGATAACCTGCTTACATAACACAGCATGTTTTACCCGCAATAGACACACACACACAAAAGGGATAACACCCATGGTATACATCTAATATCCCAAGAGGTAGCTTCAACTATGCATGTTATTTGGGTCTGAAATGTTGGTGTTATTGCTGCTGTGCACTCGTGGCTGTGTCACTCGTGTGAGTGTGCAATAACACCAACATTCCAAACCAGATAACATGCATATTCAGAGCTACCTCGTGGGATATTCTCCATTCATACAACAGGTATGAAACTAAATTTGATGAAATAAACATATTATTTTCAGCAATATGAGCAAGATAAATGAAGTTAGTCATTGAGCATTCTCAGAAATGTATTCTCTCATGTGAAGATAAATTTCTGAGCATGCTCAGTGACCAACTTCATTTATTTCCCCCAGGGCACCCATGGAAATAAGCTTTTGGGGCTCAGTAGACCTTTCCTTGTAAAACTCTTTTCAATTAATAAATAAATTGTGAGATGCCATTTATTTTTTGACTGAGTATATAGTACTCTAAGGCCCAGATATTCAGACTGAGCCAGGCAGTGGTGCAAGCCTAGGCGCAGCGCAACTGGGATGCGCCAGAGCCAGGTGATATTCAACGGTGATGTGCCATGGCGCAGCACCATTGAATATGGCATGGACTGCGCACGGCGCACTGGCACTGCGCATGGTACAGTGGGACTGCGCCGATGCAAGCCACAGCTAGGGAGCATGGAGATGCGCCAGCACAAATGCAGTTGCGCTTGGTGCATCACCCGCAATATTCAGCTGAGGGCATGCAAATGAGGCCATAATATATGCAAGGCACAAATGGGGCCATTTGCATGCCATTATGACTCCATTTGCATGCCTTGTGCAGGGCAGCCCAGCGAATTGCGCCTGGCGCCCTGCACAGAATGACGTGTGCAGTGGGGATCCTGAGCACCCCCTGCCCTGTAGCCGCAATCGGTACGTGTAACTGATAAACATTCCCTCTTAGTCCAGTGGACCCTCCCTCCCTCCTGATGACCCACTCGCAGTATATGTATGAAAATCCATTCACTGGTGGTCTAGTGGACCCTCCTCCAATCCCCAATAGATGTATAACAATGCACTGCCTGGTAGTCCAGTGGTACCCCACCATTGCCCTTGATCACGGTAAAGCCCCATATAATTAATCCCTGGTGATCCAGTGGCACTCCCCACCACACAGAACCCCATGTCCACCTGCTCCCCATCATCGGTGGCGGCTGCAACCTCCTGAATACCATCTGGCCACCCGGCCGAATGACAGGTGCAGTATCGGCTTGCAGGGCATACTGTACTAGATAGTCCCAAATATGTGAATGAAGTCATTCCATATTTGGGACTGTCTAGTACAGTATTCCCTGCAAGCCCATACTGTACCTGTTGGCCCGGGCCGCGGCTGGGTGGTATACGGGTGGGTTGCAGCCGTCCGCTTGATGATGGGGACGAGGGAGCGGGTGGGCATGGGGTTCTGTGTGGGTGGAGGGTGGGGGGTGCCACTGGATCACCAGGATTAATTATACAGGGATTTACCGTGATCGCGGCAACAAGTAGTGGGACCACTGGACTACCAGGGAATATTTTTACGGTGGATGACCGATGATCGAGGACACGGGGGGGGTCCACTAGACTACCAGGAATGTCAATAACAGGCAGATACTGGCAATCAGGGTACCAGGAGGGAGGGGGGGTCTACTAGACTACCATGGCACCATGTGTGCTTGTGGATGGTGTTCAGGGTGGGCGGGTGGCCGCCCACAGCAGGCGGCTCCTGTCTTGTGCCCTGCAATACAGCAGCCCACCTGTGGGTGGCCGGGAGTTGTTCCCACTTTTCATGGGTTCAACTTTGAGCTCCCCTATGCGGCGCAATGCAGGGTTGCGCCAGCATATGCGCCACACATCCTGAGCTGAATATCGGGATGTGCCGCATATGCATGGGCACACCCCCTGCATCTGCACCACATACGATTACATTGCACCCCGGTGCATCAGGATTTGCACTGTGCCAGGCAACCTTTCCAATATCCCGCTGGGGAGCAATGCGGGGTTGCACTGGTGCAACTCTGTTGTACCATGCGCAACCCCTTTGAATATCCGGGCCTAAGTATTTTACATTTTTACTTTTGTAACTTTTTACCATTTTGATCACAACCCTCCTAAACATCTGTTGTATCAATCAGATTTGCCATGGGCTGACTTAAGACATCAGTTTTATCTTTATTGGAAAATACTGATCTATTTCTCTCTCATGCATGGCTTTGCCACTTGTGAGATATAAAGAGACCAATACCCTCTCATGATGATAAAAAAGATATCTTAACTCAACCCATGACATATCCTATATATTTGAACATACCACAGAGTACTTCTCTCACCCCAACATAGCTTCCCATCTCTCTCTCTGTCTCTCCCACTTCAGTTTCTTCTCACACTATCCTTCATAAAAACAAACTACTTTACTCAAAACCAGTACCTTTATAAAGAAGATTAAATTCTCTCCTCACATGCTTTTCTTTTCTTCTTTCCAGGGTGTCATCTGTACTGTCACCCGCAATGCTCGCTCACCAGCCACTCACACCGCTCTCTCTCTCTCTTCACGGACTTCCGTTCCTTCACTGGCACCAGATAATTCAGCAAATGTGGGATCAACCAGATATCTCTAAATAAATATTTAACAACAAAAACAAACAGCTGCTGGAGATGCCATCGAGATACAGGAACACTTACTCACATCATAGGGCTCTGCCCAGCCTTGATGCAATTCTGTTTCCAGATTTTTTGATTCTGCAGTTCTGTTATAAGCATTGATATGTACCTGGATCCAGTCTTTTGGCTACTTGGAGGCACCATCACAACCCCAGGTGTCACCCGTCGCCAACAGTTATGGCTGCTTCCAGCAGCCATGACAGCTAAGAGGCAAATTAAGCAATAATGACTGAAGAGCCAGTCATTTCCTAGAAATTAATGACCGGCTGGGGGGAAGCCCCACCCAGCTTGTCATTAATCGGAAGGAAATGACCGGCTCTGAGATCATTATTGCGCATATAAGTCTAGTCGCAATAAAGATTCTTTTTTCTTTCAGTGTTTGAGCGCTGAAAACAGTTTTGTTTATAGGCCACTGCTGTTGGCGTACAGCGTGTCAGCAGAGTGCCACTGCTGTGCCAGTCATTTCTAAAAGATTTCCGGCCAGCATGGCAGCCAACCAGTGAGCTAGTTCAGCTCACTAATAATTAATTGGACTTATAATTCTCCTTAAATGAATGAAGAGAAGATATCCTCCATTTTTTCAGGATTGGCTCACCTCCCTAACCTCCCTCACAAAACTAGCCAAATAAGAGCAACTGACCCAGCTGGCAAGCATAACCCGCAAAGATTCCGTAACATATGGGGCCCCTTCCTCCATTTTATAATGTAAGACTTGAACGATACTCTCCTCTACAGAAATGCCAAATGATTTCTTGATAGTTACTTGCACTCTGAATTGGTTGTCCCTCTCCCTCCTTTATACAATTGTCAAGTTTTTATTGTAGTGCGCCCTGAATTACTGTTAGGAACATTATTGTACTAGACAGTTAAAACGTTTATTTTATGATGTTATAAAAAAGAAAAAAGAAGAACTTGCTAAACTGCCAATTGACTGTATACCTGCTTTGCCTGTAATTCACATTGAGCAACTTTGGATATATGATTATTTTCCTCAATAAAAATGTTTTACAGCACTTGCTCTCTACTCACTCCCACTCACATATTTCTCACTCTCTATGAACTTCCGCTCCTTCGCCAGCACTAGCTAATTCGTCATGTACAGGACCAACTGGACACAATAAATGGCAGGATCAACCAGATATCTGTAAAAAAATATTTAAAAATTAAATGATTAGATAAACAGCCTCCCTACAACTACGGTGACTTCTTGCTAAGCGAGAAGTGGAGCTGCTATCTTTTTTAAAATCTGCAGCCCGCCCAAATACTAATCATACGCAGTCAAAGTGCACGCTGTGAGTGCAATCACACTGCATCCCTATCAACCACACTTCTGTACCTCACAACCTGCTAGCAACCGCAGAACAACATAAGGCACATCATAAAAAAATTCCACTATGTAGTACTGAAAAAAAAAAAAACTAAATAAACAAAAAAACAGAAAAATCACACCCAAATCCTGCCTCACTATTGCATAAATGGAATATACTTTGGAAAACATATGGAATAAATTATTTATCAGTGTCATTGAGGTGCAGGTCAGGAAGCATAGGAAAACCAGGAGCAGTTATAAAATCTGCAAGTAGCATTCATTATTTTCAATAACAGTAAAATAAAAAATAAAATTGTTCAGGATAGCTCTTTACAAAGGTAGAACAAACAGAAAAGGAAAGTCCTTCATCTGAAGGTTTCCTTTCAATTTCAAATCTCCCTCTCTCGCTCGAACAAATGATTGCTCTATTTATATGTAATGTCTTTTCCTGGCAGTTAACTTCTGCATCTTGAGCTTATTAAGATACCTTCTGTTTCACACAAACTGTATCAAAACTTTGTCAGTTTCTTTCCTTGCAGGTACAACAAAATATAACATTAAGTCCCAGAACTTACTGTATCTCCTTTTAACTCTGCAAATGAGCTTGTGCAGGTCAAACTGCATTTCAAGGTTAACCCCCATAAGAGCCAAATGGTTCCATGTCATGACAGTGATCACTCTTACAGCGAGTGTAGATCGCTTAAAAACCAAAACAGCGATGTATACTCCCAGCGAGGCAACACCGGCAAAAACAAATGTTTTTTATGTTATTTACACGGGGGGCTTTGCCCCACACACACACACCCCATTAAAAATGGTTCTCAGCTCCTGTGGGGTGTTGGGGAGGGGGAGAACCTTGTAAAAAAATATTACCTCCAATATGCAAAACACAAAATATTGTGCTTCTCCCCAGCCCTGAACCCTGCACCCTCCCCACTATAGCTGGCCACCCTCACCACCACACCACACGGCCAGCTCGGCAGCCACTCACCACACTACCTCCCACATACCTTCCCTCTTCTTCTATTCCCCATCCTGTGCTTCTGGTCACCTTGCTGTTTGCCCATTGCTACCCTGTTAGGGTAGCTCACATAACGAGCGCTGAACTTGAGTCGCTCATATCCGAGTTGCTCAAGTTCAGTCACCATTTTGATGGGTTACTGATCCAAATAGCTTTCTGCAATCATTTCAATAATATAACTATATACATTTTCAAACCAGAGACCCCAGTTTCACAAAAAGATCCACATATATTTTTATAACCACGGATAAGCAAGGAGGAAGAAAAGATAGAAACAGCAAGTGAAGGCAGGGAGACAGTGGGAGGGGAAGAATCATGAGACTCTCAGAGTGATCAGTTCCTAGGTCTCAGAAGAAAATTTGATTGAACAATCAGACAGACAAGAGACAGAAGAGAACATAGAAAGATTCTTGCTTTTAACTCTTTCTGCATAAGAAATGGGACAGGATCTTATTCAACCCTGTCACAATCTGCACTGGAGTAGTTTAACCTCAGGCACATCACTTGTGGCTTATGCCACTGAAATGGTTACCCAAGGTCAAGCTGTTCTTATGCAGAGTAATCATCTATTTTACTCATTTCTATTGCATATATATGTATTGCCAGTCACAAGTATAGAAAGAGAACAGCTAATGAAACATTAATAAATCAAATATTCCAAATAAAGTCTCTAAAAATACTAGAAATAATATTCATAAACATAGACACAAATACTACCCTTTTGCAAACTGCAGTTGCTTGCTGTGACGTGAGTTGTCAAATTGTTTTTCCTCTCTTTAGCACTTTAGAATGCACTTTAATAAAACATTCCACTTCATTATCTCAAAGAGTGGTGTGTATTCTTGTCCTTGGTTGGTGCTGGCCCTTTCTTGTTAGTTTGCTGATTTATTAAGCTGGTCTGAGCACAGTCATAGGTATACCCTTGATACAGCCATATTTTGCTTTTTAGGATTACAAGCGTGATTTCTTCATCATCATGGGGGTTACAAAGATCATTTCTCCATGGGGGTTACAAAGCCCCATTTCAGGAGGATGACAAGTCATACAAAGCTCTATATAAACAGAATCATATGGGTTATTAATCTCATTGCACCAGGATCATAGGGGTTTGAAAACCCTATTTAACCACGATTATAGGGGTTACAAAACCCAGTTTCACTTGAATCATATGGGTTTCAAAGCTCCATTACATTAGAATAACAGGGGTTACAAAGCCCCATTTCACCAGAATCATAGGTGTTACAAAACCCCATTTCACCAGAATCAGAGGGGTTACAATGTCCCATATCAGCAGAATTCTATAGATTAAAAATCCCTATTTTACTAGAATCATAGGGGTGACAAAGCCCCATTTCACTGGAATCATAAGGGTTATAAAATTTCCATTTCACTGGAATGATAAGGCTTACAAAGCTATTCTTTCGTCAGAATCACAGGGTTGCAAATCCTCAGTCCTCCAGAATCATTGGGTTTACAAAACTTTATTTTGGTAGAACCTGGGCTACAAAACCTCACTTCAGCAGAATCACAGGGGTTACAAAGCTCCCACATCCACAATATTTCAAATAATCCAGTCTTGTGGAAACTTGTGGGATCCCCATGCCACTTATAGTAAGTAGGACCCCCGCCAATAAAATCTGGCACCAGTACCCACATATGGCATACCATTTACTTTTAGCAGAAAATTCAAAGATTGGTACCACACTTGGTGTTAGGATGTATGCCAGGCTCATTTCTGGAGGAAGAGGGGTGGGGGTACAAGAACAAAAACACATGAACCTTTGTAAATTACAGCCAGGTCCAGGGTAGAGGCTTCTAGGTGTATGCTAGATTTAAACTGCTGAGGGGGCCCCAGTAATTTCACACCAGAAGCAAGAATCAAAATGTTCAGAACAGGAACTAGGATTTTGCAGTATGGCTGTATTTAACAGATGGCAACTTAAAGCAGGTAGTGGACCCCCATGGGTTGGTCAAGACAAAACAGGTACAACTTTCACGAACTCTCCTTGCACGCAGTACAGTTCAAGAACACAAACTTCTTCCCATTTCCAATGGTGTACATCCATGGAGTTAACCACACACCAAACACATTTTCTTTCCTTTGAGAATTGCAGTTACGAGAACACCAACCACCTCTGAACCATTTCACTCTCTTGGGTGAATACTAACGTGTCCTTCACTCACTGGGGTGAACATTGAACATTTTCGTCACGCTCTTGAGCGAACCTTGAACATTTTCTTTCACACACTTGAATGAAACTAGGCATTTCTTTCACTCCCTGTCGTGAACACTGAACTTCCCTTCACACACTTGGGTGTACTGGGAATTTCTTTCACTCACTTGGGTGAAAACAAGAGGGGCACTGATGGGTGTGATCTAGCCTTCTCTATGAGCACACACACCCCAGAAAAAATCCCCTAGAATGTGGAGAACTTGTCTCATAAAACAGTACTTACAAACCAGTTTTCCCTCCACTGGGCATGAAACAACTAAAAGACATCTTTTCCTGGGTAGCATGTCAGAACAGTCTCTATACAAGTTCTTTCCAAAGGCAGCTGAAAACACACACAGATCTTCAGGGGGTTGCCCCTTGGACCCACTGAGATAGCAATTCCTTCCTCTTCACTTGGAGTAGATATCAGGAAATTCTGCTGATGAAAGGTCTCTACCACTTCACTGGAAGCTGGAAATTGTAATCCACACTAGGGTGAGAAATCCTGGGCCCTTAACTCAGAACCCACTGGCAGACATCCTGCCACTCTCACTCCCAACTCAGCAACAACTGACAGCTAACTCAACATTCTAAAGCTCCCCAGAGCAGCTGTACACAGAAAAGGGTTATGCTGCTGTGAGAGTTCCAAATGACATAATCATTCTTCCCTCAGGCTAGCTGAGTAAACAACGATGTGATAGTGTAAGAAACCCCTAAAGAGCAGCTTACCAGCTGCTTTTTACCTGCTTAACACTAAGACTGATAGGATTCTAGTAACCCCAGGGGATTTTGTGGTTACACTCACCTTAACCAGACCACTGGCTGTCCGAAGCCAGATCATGGCCTAGTACCAAGCCATCCTTCCTCTGATGCTCCTTATGGGGAGGGTTGAGCAGGTCCTCCCTTACCATGTGCCAGGCACAGGCAGGTAACACCAGTGGATAGAGGCCCATTGAAGAAACGTCAACTCCTATCCTACTACTGCACTATCTATGGCTTCTCAGTGGCTCCAAGAAACTACCTGAAGCATATCCTAACAGACAACATTGGTGACCCTTATCACGAATCAGAACCACCAACCTGCCTATCCCCCTAACCCTCTAGGGGAAAGCCTATCTGACCTATGCTACTTACCAGATGCCCAAACCCAAAAAACATGTTATACCAAAAACTGTAGCCCACTTTAGAAACAGGTCTTACATTACATTTCCTAAAATCTAAAACTACAAAATACTTCACACCTGTAGAGCATAAAATGGTTAGACATTGTACTACACAGTTACACAAGGCCTAACAACTGCACAAAAAAGGGCTCCGTTGAGTCCCAAAAATCCTCTTTTGATCTTCTTATCTTCTTTCAGGAACATCTTCAAAAGAAAACATTGCAAAAACAGATTCCTGTAAAACCAAAACAGTGACCAAAACCCTCCCACTGTGGATACTGCACAAGCCCAAAAAGTGTTTTAAAAGGGATTTTATATAAAAGTACAAAAATATAAAATATAAAAGCATTTACAAAAATATTTTGAGGAAGGGGATCCCTACAAGTCCTAGAACTAGGGAGGAGTCCAGACTGCCAAGGCACTACAAATAGAGTCTCTCCTAGACCGGAGCCTGCTGAAGCACAGTTCTTGGACAGGCACATAACATGCTAACACTGCAGTCCAGTTCAGGAAGTCTATTGGCGAATTAAGTTCCAAGGACATCTTCAATTGCAGGAAAACAAATTAAAATGAAAAAAGTACCTTACCAGTTTCTAGGTGACAAATGGATGTCAATATCACCTCTCTGGAGCTGCGGCCTGATGATCTTCAGCTGCCAGACAGACAAAATCTTCAGATCAGATGCTTCCATGACCTTCTACTGGACCTGGGCTGGAAATCTTCTACTGCTGGGCTGACCAACCTGGAGGTTGTTGCAGATGAACCTGGATGCTGCTGGAGCTGAACGGGGATTCTGCTGCAGAAGAACCTAGATCACCAGAAGAAAGGCACCGCTCCCTGGGTTGCTGCCTCTTTGGTGGCAGATCGTTGGGCTAGCATTGTTACATTTTCTTGGCAAGTGGGCAAAATTACTGACGAGTGGCACCACTCAAGGATAATACCACTCAGGATGTGGGGCATAGACTGTTTCCCCATCTGGACGCACTGTAGGAACATTGTAAAAGTTCTCTTTGCCAGACTTGTCCACAATTCTTACTGCATTAACACAGTTCTGCCACTCTTCCAGAATTGCATTGTTTCGTTACACACTTTTATTCTGACCCATTTGTTTACTCTAGGATGCAGGTTGGCACAAGCTTCCCCCCACAACCAGGCATGCCTGTTCTCCTCAGTTTCTTCTCAGATTTGACAAGAGAAGGTCCATACATGGTCACAGCTTGTCTATGAACAATGCTGTCTTCTTTGCTGCTTTTGACCAGCTCCAAACCAGTGGCATGGCGAGGGGGTGGCCATTCCTGGTTGATCTAGCTTCAAACACACAGTACAGAGTAAAATCAGTCCACCCCTGCACTTGTTGGCACACCTCTGGAGCCCTCCTCCATTTCTTCCTCAGAAGGCTCCACTGAAGCCAATGCTAATGGTGACTCACTGGGTCCTACCATAACCATTGAAGCTTCTCCTTCTTCCACACTTTCTGCCCAGGAGCTGATAGTTGCACCAGCTCCTGAAATTGTCCATTCTTCACTGCCCCAAGAGGAATTGGCCTCCCAACACAACGCTTCTTCTACCTTAGACTCTCCCATGAGGCTTGGGCTTGGGCCTTCCACACAAGGATCTACAGAACCTGCATCTGCAGTGTCCAAATCCACCCTCTGTAGCATGGAAAATTCTACTTCTTCCTGGCCTTGCAAAAAATCTGCACAAACATTTTCCAAGAACTCCTTGATAAACTCTATGAGGTCTCTCTGACTGCACCCAGCATGCTGCTGCTCTGATCTGACAGGGTCCCCTGCCAACATCCAGGTGGAAGCTAAATGGATGTGTTTTGTTTTAGTTACCATCGTGCCACCTGACTTAGTCGTTCCAAATCGCTTTTGGCAGTCTGAGCAATGTGGAATTGGCAAAACATCTCTCCCCGGCCTCAGGCACACAACACACACATTAACCGGAAAGTTCGGCAAAGCCACCTTGGATGGTGATGACTCACAGTCATACAGATGCTCAAAATTAGCTAGCTCTTGTTCTTGCTGGGCAACCCATGCCCTGGCATGGAGCGGGTAGTGGGGATGCTGATGCACCATTTTTTGTAAACAAACACACAAGTCCCACATTACTACTTTTGTAATCACATTGAGATTTGCCTTTAACACACTTGAACAAGTTCATTAACAGGCTGCCCGGCTTTTGCATTTTTATTCCACAGCAATTAGCACAACCACTTGAAACTTTGTTTAGATTTGAAACTCTGTCCAAAATGGCGCTGCGTTGTTTACATTGCTGACTACACCCCAAAATGGCAACTGCAACATTTTCCATTTACAATCAGTTTAAAATTGCTAGAAATCTTGTTGGATCTTTTGCATTTTAACTGATTTTCTCAAAGCACAACTTTGCTGTTACTTTTGCACTACTCAGCACATTTATGCTGTCGCTACAAATTATTTTGAGACTGTTGGATCATTTCCGTTAGAGCTCACTCTCTTTGAAACAGTTCTTTCACACACAGTCCAATTTCAAAGTTCACAAAACTCTCTGTCTCAGTTATTTTGCTGCATTTGCTCTGCAGATCTTACAGTTGTCCGACTTTTCGGCACCACAGTCCAACTTTACTTTTGTACAAGGTACTTACTAGGCAGTAGCTGGTTCCCTCCATTGATGTAGAATGGCCTGTTGCTGGTTTTGTAGGCCTTTATGAAGATCAGGTTGGCAGACCCGCGGAATAGTCACAAAAGCACTGCAACCACTTATACTGCTGGTCAGAAAATGGACTGAGCCTGGATTTAATGCAAAAAGTTAGAAAAACTGCTAGTTTGGAAACTCTTTCTCCACTAGCGGTTCCTCCTGCTGCTGCACAAACTACCACGCTGCTTGCACTCTGCTGGCTGCATCTACTCGAATGCTCCACAACTCTGAGACTCAGGCAGTGGGCGGGGCTTAGGTTCACTGGAACAATCATATGACACCATGCAAATGAGCTCGCTCTCCCTCTCTCTCTCTCTCTCTCTCTCTCTCGGCTGCACTCCTGCATAGCGATAGTTGAGAAGGAAACTTTAAAATGCAAACTGTCACTTTTTTCCTCAGCTGGCAATTTCAGTGGGGCAAGCATTTTTAAGGCATTTCCACTCAGTTCTTGGTGCATTTTCCTCAGCGACTCCCCCAGTTTTCATTGTGCATGCTTGAAACTTTCTGGGCACTTAGAAAAAACTGTATTTAAAGTCCACATATACTTTTCTCTGGAAATTTGCAACTTTTAACAGTTTTTAAGCACTTTAAACGACAAGCAAGGGCAATCATTACTCATCTTGACAGTCCATTGTTTCCATTTTACACAAAAAAGCAGCACATTTTTCAAGTTCTTTCTCAGAAACACAGGCAGCAAAATATCTTCAGGTGGCATTTTTCATGGCACAAACTTTGCTTTTCTGGCAAGGATCTTCTGTTTGGGTGCACCACCACTAGACAGAAAGATCCTAGCCATGCCCTCAGCATTTACTTCTCACCCAAAACATGTCCCTTTGGATGAGCCCCCGTTTTTTGTAACCCCCATGCCACTTATACCAAGTAGGACACACCCCCATAAAATCTGGCACTAGTACCCACATATGGCATACCATTCTAGCAAAAAATTCAAAGGTTGGTACCACCCTTGACATTAGGATGTATACTAGGCTCATTTCTAGAGGAAGAGGGGTGGGAGTACAAGAACAAAAACACATGAACCATTGTAAATTACAGCCAGGTCCAGGGTAGCGGCTGCTAGGTGTATACTAGATGTAAACTGCTGAGGGGGCCCCAGTAATTCCGCACCAGAAGCTAGAATCAGAATGTCCAGAAGAGGAACTGGGATTGTGCAGTATGGTTTTATTTAACAGATGGCAACTTAATGCAGGGAGTGGACCCCATGGGTCGGTCATGGCAAAACAGGTACAACTTTCATGAACTCTCCTTGTATGCAGTACAGTTCGAGAACACAAACTTCTTCCCATTTCCAATGGTGTACATCCGTGGATCTAGCCACACACCCAAACACATTTTCTTTCCATGAGTGCAGTTAGATGGAACACTAAGCCATACACTCCGAACCATTTCACTCTCTTGGGTGAATACTGAACATGTCCTTCACTCACTGGGGTGGACATTGAACATTTCTTTCACACACTTGGGTGAACTAGGCATTTCTTTCACTCACTTGGGTGAAACACTGAACTCCTCTTCACACACTTGGGTGAACTTGGATTCTAGGGACATGGATATGTTGTTCTATCCACACTATCTGGCAGGTTCCTTGCCACTTTAAATCTTGCTGGAAGGTCTTCAAGCTGGCTCCTCCCACCCACCCCGGTGGTAAAACTCTCAGCTCTGCCCCATGATGCCAGATCTTCCTTACCGCTTGAAAGCTCAGATTCCCTCCTTAGCGCTCTGCATTTTAGGCTGGATTCTCACTCCTCGTTTTTTCCGAAACTAATTTTAAAATTTACAAGACTAAGGTCTTCATCTTCCCTCGCGGCTGTGATGGACAAATCAACTCCCGGCTTCCGTCGCTGCCCTTGTGGGCAGAAAATGTCCCACACCAATCCGCACTCCACGTGCGTCTACTGCCTAGGGCTTGACCACGAGTCACAGGCCTGCAAATTCTGTCAGTCCTTCTCGGCCTCGATATTGGAGGACCACGCTGCCAGACTACTTCTTGGGCGCCCCGAAAAATGGTACCCGCCGGTCAAGTCGAAGGAGGCCCATTGGGTGGTGTCTGTGGCGGCAGGCTCCGCGGAGCAGTTGGAGCAGATGGTCACCCTCAAGGAGGAGGCGGGGCACTTATTCTTCTTCCTCCTTGGCCACAGCATTTATCCCACTCTCCTTGGGCTCCTCCTACTCGGCTTCTTTTAGGGAACTTTGTCAGTCCCTCTCCACTAAGGGAGAAGGGCCCTCATGACATTCAGTTGGTCCAGAAAGAAGGACACTAAAAATTAAGCCCACCATCAGTGTTGATGGGGCCAGGAGATCCCTTCACCGGACCGTCGACTCTCGACTTCGGTCGAGGCTGCGGCTGCTGGCTTCACAGTGTCCCCATCAGGTCAACCGGCTGAGACATCCGTCGACGCGGTCGAGATTTTTCTTGACCCATTGGACGGTTTGTCGACTGGAGAAGCCGACAACACTGCTTCACCGGTTTTCCTGGTGGTTACCGAGGACTTGCCCATGCCTCCTGTGCTGAAGTCCCCGGTCAAGGTTCCTGAACCGAAGGAGGGACGGGTTCCCCTGTTCCCTCTCTGACCCACCCTCAGAATCCCTGAAGGTCTCGGTCTCAGACCTCTTCCAGGTGCAGCCAATCCCACCGACATCGGCGATCTCGGTCTCGGCACCGTGGAAAGTGGCGTCGCCGCTTGTCCTCTTCAGAGGATAGGCTTCAGTGTAAATTATGTCTACGCTATGAGGACTTGATGTGGAAGCAACTTCTTATGACCGGAAACAAGCCGACTCCGTCGCCTTCTCCGGCCATTAAGTGGCTGTCACTGGAGCGGCCGAAACAACCCCTCGTGGTGATCGAGGAGCCGACCCCAGCGCCGGTTGTTCGGCCAAAACCAGCTGCTCCACCTATTGTGGTGGAACCCCTGCCTCCACAACCGAAGACTGGGGCCCCGACCAAGGATTCTTGGTCAGGTCAGGGCTTGCCCCATGGGTTGTCAGTCACCCTCACTCCCGATCGACCTCGGCAGGTGGAGGGTGGCTCAGGCGCCCGGCAGCTGTTCGCAGACTCCTCGGACTCTGACGACGACTCCTCCCTCTTCTCCAGGCAGCTTGACCTGGAGTCTGCAGGGGGTCAGTCAGTGGATGAGAGCCCATCCTTATTTTTAGGTTTGCTTTGGCTCATCTCGGAATCCACTGGGATGCAGCTCGAACCCAAAATGGGCCAGGTATCCCCTTACAGAGATACTGGACCGAGGGGATTCCCCCACGGAGGTCTTTCCGGTGGCTGAAGCCATTGCAGGCCCGGCCCTGTTGTTGTGGCAGTGGCCAGCATCTTGTCCCGCACCTTCGGCCAGGATGGCTCACAAGTACACGGTCCCCAACGGTTCATTCTCCGGTTTCTCGGAGCACCCCTTAGCAGAGGGGTTAGTGACCGATAGCATTTTCTGGCATGACGGAAACGCTTCGGGCGTGGACAAACCACCCGATAAGGAATCCAAGAAATTGGATTATTCGAGGCGGAAAGTTTTTGCTGCTTCCTTCCTAGGCCTTCGTCAGGCTAGCTCGGCACTTCTGGTAGCATATTTCTCACACGCCCTTATGGGCTCCCTGGATGAGGTGATTCCTCGTCTCTCGGCTGACCTGCAGACTACGGTCAAGCAGGTGCGGGACCAGGGAAGGGCAGTGGCCAAACAACAACTCCAAACTGCTCTTGACATTGGAGACTCTTCATCATCATCATCAAATCTTTATTTATTCAGGCGAACATCATTGAGCAAGGCTCATTTACAAGATGGACCTGATAAGGTCAAGGTTCAACAGTTGATACACAACAGATACATCATACACTTATATAAAACAGTTATACATACAGGGGAAAAAAACGTTTATAAACACAGTGATGTACAGTAAATTCGCATGATAAAAAACGGTTAAAGGAAAGTTAAGCTAATATTTACAGTATATACAGTATATACATATCCCAGTGGGGGGGGCCATGGCAAACACACAATATAATGTAATACTAGGATGGTGAAGGTATTACTGGGTGTCATAAGATGGGGTGTCTGGAAGGATTATGCCATATGTGGTTAATTTTTGGGAGGGAGATTGTGAGATGACAAAGCTAGCTCTATCAGTAGCAACTGCATTTCTCTGTGAAGAAAACTGTACAACGCTGTTTAAAGGATGCAATTGGTATAATATTGGACAGTTTTAGAGATTTTTGTAGGGTGTTCCATGCTATAGCTAGAGAATAGCCGATTGCTGCCCTCCCTAGCCAGGTGTTGAATTTGGGCAATTTGAACAGGATGATGTTGTTGCTTCTTAGGGCATAGGAGCTAGGAATGGTCTGGGTGAAGCAGTCCAGAATATAGTTTGGAAGTTTTTTTGATAACGCTCTGTAAATCCATAGTGCTGCATTTCTGTTCCTTCTGAGGTGAAGGGAAACCCACCCAACTGCAGCATAAAGAGAGCAGTGATGGGTATTAGATGGCAGATCTGTAATGAATCTTACTGCTCTATGATATAAGGTATCCAACTTGTGAAGGTAGGAGATGGGGCAGTGACTATAAAGGAAGTCTGCATAGTCAACAACTGATAGAAAATGGCCTGGACTAACCTCATCTTTGAGTCTCTGTTTAGGAAGGTTTTAATCTATAGAGAGGCCAAGCCTTTGGCAAAGCTTTTTAACAGTTCTTCTAAATGATGAGTGAAGTCGAGTCTGTTGTCAATCCACACACCTAGGTATTTGAAGTTTTCTACATACTCCAGATTTTCTCCAAGTATAGTGCATAGCTGGGGGAGAATGATTGAGGAGGAGGTGCTGGTGGAGCTTTGATTTGTGAACATCATTGCTTTAATTTTCTTTGCATTTAACAGAAGCTTTTTCTCAAGTAGCTGATATTGTAACAAGGAGAATTCTGTTTTTAGGATTTCACGAGCCTCTTGTGCCCTGTCAGTTGCGGCCGCGGTAGCCATGTGCCACAGAGCTTGGCTGCGGATCTCAACTTTCACAGCAGATACCCAGCACAAGCTGGCAGACGTTCCCTTCCTGGGCACTGACTTGTTCGGGCCCGGGGTGGAGGGCCATCTTCAAAGGATTGAGAAGTCCAGTGCCACCTTGGACTCGGTCTCGTCTGCCCAGAAGGACAAAGGCCACCAGGAGCAGCGTAAGCCCTTTTGCCCTTCTGCCCCTGTGGCACACCTGGCCCAGCAGTACCAGCAACAAGGCCAGCAGGCTCACACTAGGCGCCCCAAGGCCAAGTCTGCCATTTCCTCCAATAGGAAGCCTGGAGGGAAAGGCCCAGGAGGCTCCTCGGCCGGCCCTTCCTCCAAGCCTGCCCAGTGATGGGTTGAGGGTTGTCGCTCCCAGCCTCGTCACTCCTCCCCGGGCTTCCCCTATGGGGGACAGCTCTGCCACTTCCTTTCCACCTGGTCCGCTATCACCATGGACCACTGGGTGCTGGAAGTGGTTGGCAGGGGTCTGCCTCTGGAGTTCAGGCAGTCTCCTCCCTACCAAGTCGTCACCCCATGGGGGGGGCTACGGGGTCCACAGCCTCTTTGTCAGCTCGTCAAGCCAACATTGTCCTGCTTCTCCAAAAGAGGTGATCAGGGAGGTGGCGGACCCTCCTCCAAACCCAGGGTTTGTGTCCAGGTACTTCCTGGACCCAAAATAGATGGGGGGCTGGCGCACCATTCTCGATCTACACAACCTGGACAAGTTCCTAAGGTCGAGTACCTTCAGGATGGTCACTCTGGCTCAGATCATTCCATCCTTGGAACGAGGCATGTGGTTTTGTTCTCTAGACCTCCAGGACGCATTCTTTCACGTCCCAATCCGTCCATCTCATCAGTGATTCCTCCACTTCAGAGTGGAGGGATCTCTTTACGGGTTCCGGGCCATGCCCTTCGGCCTCTCTCCAGCTCCCAGGGTCTTCACCAAATGCATAGCAGTGGTGACAGCATTCCTGCAGCGCCGAGGGGTCCAGGTTTACCCTTACCTGGATGATTGGCTGATTGCAGCCCCCTCCAGGTTGGAGGTGGAGCAGTCCAGAGATCTGTCCCTCCAGGTCTGCTCTCGGGATGGCCTCCTCATCAATGAGGCCAAATCAGAACTCATGCCATCGCAGGTGATTCAGTTCATCAGGGCAGAGCTCGACTCTCTTTGAGCCAGAGCCCGGCTCCCGGCGGACAGGGCCGAGGTCCTTTCCTCCTTTGCCCAATCATTTCTGGTTGGGCAATCGCACCCTTCCCGAGACTTCCTGCGCCTTCTGGGCCTCATGGCGGCCTGCACCATCATGGTCTGTTGGGCCCGCTGGCATATGCACCTGCTGCAATGGGGGCTGGCCAGCCAGTGGTCATAGCGCTCCGGTCCTCTGGACCAGCAGGTGACAGTGACCCAGAAGATATGGGATGGCCTACAGTGGTGGCTTGTCCCAGCTCATCTGCAGGAGGGTATCCCGTTTGTCCGCCCCAAGCCGATGGTCACGCTATTGACCGACACCTCTCTGATGGGTTGGGGTGCCCATCTGGGGGATCTCCTGGCCCACAGCCTCTGGACCCCTCAAGAGTCTCAATGCTACATCAACCCCCTGGAGCTTCGAGCAGTCCGACTAGCCCTCACCGCCTTCGCTCCGTTTTTATGGAGTCAAGTGGTTCAGGTCCAGATGGACAACAGCACGACCATGTACTACCTCAACCGTCAGGGCGGGATGCACTCCTTTCCTCGTGCAAGAAGGCTCTCCGCATCTGGTCTCTTGTGATCAGCCTGGAGGCAGATCTCCTAGCCATCCATGTGGCAGGGGGATGCCTTCTCGAGGCCGTGGACCCCAGGCCTCTTTTATGCCTTCCCTCCATTTTCTTTGATCCACAAGGTGCTTCTCAAGGCAAGGAGGGACAAGGCGTAGGTGATTCTGGTAGCCCCAGACTGGCCCCGCCAGTTCTGGTATCCAGATCTCCTCAGCCTCAGCTCCAGGCTCCCGAGGCGGCTTCCAGTCCGCCCGGACCTGATCTCAGTCAACAAGGGGCAGGTACTTCATCCGGACCTTCAATTCCCTGCACCTGATGGCCTGGTTTCTGAACGGCTAGAGTTCCAGGCCTTGGGTCTTTCTGACGAGGTCCTCAACATCGTTGCGGCATCCCATAAGGAGTCGACCAGAAAATGCTACACCTTCAAATGGAAGAGATTCTCCATTTGGTGTCAGGACAAGGGGTTGGACCCTTCTTCTGTCCCTTGGCTAGTATTCTGGACTACCTGTGGCCCCTTTCTCAGCTAGGGCTTTGGTCGATGGCCCTTAAGGTGCACCTGGCAGCCATCTCTGCTTACTGGGCACGGGTCAGAAAGCAGTCGGTGGCGCAGGAGAAAGTGGTTGGCCGCTTTTTCAAAGGCCTTGATCACATATCCCCTCTGGTGCAAGAACCTCCACCTCCGTGGGATCTACTGCTGGTGTTGGCTAAGCTCATAGGCAAGCCATTCGAACTGATGCGCAGGTGTGACATCTCTCACCTGTCATGGAAGACCGTCTTCTTGGTGGCTATCACGTCAGCCAGAATGATGGGAGAGCTCCAGGTGCTTTCCATTGAGTCTCCTTATCTGGTCTTCCACAGGGACAAGGTTGTCCTGCGCCCCCACCCGAAATTCTTTCCGAAGGTGGTGTCGGAGTTTCACCTTAACCAGGTGTTGACTCTGCCAGTGTTCTACCCAGTCACACCTCGGAGGCCAAATATAGGCTCCATATGGTGGACCCTGAAGGCTAGCTTATTATAAGGGCAGATGGCTGAAGTTCGGGGAGAGGTTTGCCAGCTGTTTGTCACCTACACTGAAGCCACACCTGGCAGACCTGCAGCCAAGCAGACGATAAGCAGGTGGGTCACCTCCTGCATAGATCTCTGCTATGGGTTGGCGGGCATGGAGCCTCCCAGAGGATAAGGCTCATTCTACCCACCATCGCTGCTTCGTGGCTGTCTAAGGCGTCCCTATCCAGGAAATCTGCAGGGCTGCTACCTGGAAGTCAGCACACACCTTTATTTCCCATTACCACATTGACCTAGAGTCACACCGGGATGCTGGTTTTGGCACCTCGGCTCTCCAATCCTTATCTCCCAAGTAAGTATAAGAAGGGGGTGTGCGCCTTGCCTCCCTCCTCCCGGAGAACTGCTAGGAGTCTGCCAGATAGTGTGGATAGAACAACATATCCACGTCCCTAGAAATACAGGTTACTCACCTGTAACAGGAGTTTTAGGAGTGTTATAAGTTGTTCATCCACACAAACCCACCCGACCTCCCCGGCTTTGACGCACAACCTGGCTTTCAGTGAGCTAGATCTGGTGTCATGGGGCAGAGTCGAGGGTTTTACCACCCGGGTGGGTGGGAGGAGCCAGCTTGAAGACCTTCCGGCAAGATTTAAAGCAGCACGGAACCTGCCAGATAGTGTGGATGAACAACATATACCACTCATAGAACTCCTGTTACAGGTGAGTAACCTGTATATTTCTTTCATTCATTTGGGTGAAAACAAAAGGGGCACTGATGGGTGTGATCTAGCCTTCTCTGTGGGCACACATACACCCCAGAAATGAATCCCCTAGAATGTGGAGAACTTGTCTCCTAAAACAGTACTTACAAACCAGTTGTCCCTCCACTGGGCATGAAACAACTAAAAGACACCTTTTCCTGGGTAGCATGGCAGAACAGTCTCAATACAAGTCCTTTCCAAAAGCAGCTAAAAACACACACAGATCTTCAGGGGGTTGCCCCTTGGACCCACTGAGATAGCAGTTCCGTCCACTTCACTTGGAGTAGAAATCAGGAAATCCTGCTGATGAAAAGTCTCCACCACTTCACTGGAAGCTGGAAATTGTAATCCACACTAGGGTGAGAAATCCTGGGCCCTCAACTCGGACCCCACTGGCAGACCTCTTGCCACTCTCACTCGCAACTCAGCAACAACTGACAGCTAACTCAACATTCTAAAGCTCCCCAGAGCAGCTGTACACAGAAAAGGGTAATGCTGCTGCGATAGTTCCAAATGACATAATCATTCTTCCCTCAGGCTAGCTGAGTAAACAATGATGTCATAGTGTAAGAAGCCCCTAATGAGCTCCCTACCAGCTGCTTTTTACCCACTTAACACTAAGACTGATAGGATTCTAGTAACCCCAGGGGACTTGGTGGTTACACCTGGTTTTATGGGTTCATAAGGGTTGCAATGGACATTATAGGGATTGCAAAAAAAAATCATAGGGGTCTTCACTGCAACTTCTTGCTTCTCCCAATCAACATCTTTTCTAGGAATCAGGCATATACCATACTCTAAATGTGGAGGATGTTCTTGTTTCGCCAATCCTGGGATTGATATCATTATCTAGTTGATGTTTCCTAAAAGACATGAGTCATTTTTCTGCTTGTTTTTTAAAGTTATAGACTCTTAGATAACAGGATTCTTTTTGTTCCTCAATTTTAGGGTCATTTCTATCAAAAATTACCACCCAAAGATAAGAATCATCACCCAGATGCTACAGTATCATAACAAGGTATGACGCATCTAATATGTTGCAGGAGCTGAGCAAATAGGGTCTAGCGAACTATAAACAGGGGTCCATGCAAAGCATAGCCTGGCACCCCAGCATTGACAAACCTATACTTTGGTTGCCAGAATGTAGTATTCTACTCTGTCCTAGGCTTTGAACATTTTGTGTTTTTGTGAGTGATAATATTGTGAAGCCTCTTTTTCGCATGATAGATATTGATCTGAACTATGAGGAGGATTTGTCTGTTTCACACATTGGCAAAAAACATACAAACTTTGCAGCATTTTTGAATGAAGTCAGTGTTTTGGTGAGAAAAATGGTCCCTGGTCTTCAAACAAAAGGACAGCCATTTTTAACAGAGTTTGTACCTGCAAATGGGGATTTTCAAACTATACTTTTTTTCCTACACAAATGGTGCACAATTTTTGCATTGTATTATAAAAATCCTAGCAAAAATATATGCATCAATTTTTTCCTGCTCAGGTAGGCTCTATACATATTGACCATACTCCATATTTTTTGTTCTAATTTCTACCTAATTGTTTATTGTTTATTCACTGTCACTGCTCAGGAAGACCCACTGTAACCCACAGTATTTCTTGCTATTGCTAGGTGGCAACTGTAAATTAGCTGTTATATGTGTCTCTCTGCTTGCCCACCTGGATTAACTAAATCTCAGATAAATAAAAAATTATGAATAGTGTTGGACAAATACATTTTTGTTTTGTTTTGAAAAGGTGGGGATTTGCATACTTTACATCTCACCTCGCACAAGGGTTTCAAACTGTAGGGGGGAAAATCCTGTGTGATGTTTTTCTTTTCTTGCTCATGGAAAAAAAATCAAATGTCTTCCACCAAGCCCAAAGTCTCAGAATGGCAGGAAAACCAAAACTGGGTAAGAAAAGTGTCAGATTTTTCCCACTTTGTATGGCAGTGCATTGAAAAATATGTCTAGCACTATGCGGACTCGGGCAAAAGTACAGTTCAGAAAAGTCTCAACTGCCCCTCCCCCCACTGACTTCACAACTGCAGTCTGTGACATTACAGTCTATTGTCATGGTGAACACTATGATGTCATAAACAAAGGTGCTAGGAGGCCAGTTGGGAACAGGCAAATGCTTTTTATATATACTTTTTACACCTGCTACCAAGATGTGTTATAAACCCAGGAAAGGTAACCTATATATATACGTATATATATATATATATATATATATATAGTCTAGTTAATTTCAGTACTTGAAACATCATGTTTGTGAAAGTACGTGCTGAAGTGCAGAGCTGTTCATTAATCCAGTAGCAGAGTAGCTAGCACAGTACCAGATGACATCATCTGTCAAAATAAGGTATTATTTATTTATTTAAAAGAGTTTCACCAGGAAAGGCAACAATGAGCCTAAAGGCTCATTTCCAGAAATGTCCTGGGAGGAAAGGGGATGTGGATTACAACAAGCACTAAAAACACTACATTATATAAAAGGTATATACAATGAGAGGCATTACACTTCATACGCATTAATCCAATATCAACATCAAGTTTCCTGGGTAACAACAGAGTCTGTGTGCTACACAGTGCAGATGACAAAACCAGTTACCAGTAAAGGAAGGGGGATGATTGAGGCGAGGAAGGTTTGGAGAGAGATTATACCAATAAGAACAGCAAGGATGATGGTTAGAAGAGGAGGGACATGTAGTATAAAACAGTTAACATGTATTGAAAGGAAGATGGATGAGGGAGGTATGGACAGTAGGAGAACCAGGTATATTAAAAGAAAGATAGTGGGGAGGTGGAGATTGGGTTGAGACGGTAGATCAGAAGGGAAGTAACAGGAAAAAGAGGAAAGGAGAAGAAGGCATTGGCAGGACGGGGCAGTGTGGATTCTGAGGAGAGAGGAGAGCTAGCACTTGGAGGGAGCAGACTGAATAGTTAGAGGAAGGGAGTTCCAGAGATTAGGGAGGCGGTAGGAAAAATCAGACTGACCAGCTAGGGATTTACGATAAGGAACTAGGAGCGAGCGGGGACTAGAGGATCAGAGAGCATGCAGAGGGGAGGGATTGGGAGAGAGGAGAGAGCTGAGGTATGATGGGAGAGAGGCTAGCCAGAAGTTAGAGATAAAGGAGGCGCAGTGAGCAAGCCGGCGGTCACTTAAGGAAGGGAGTGAGAGTTGAGTGTAGGGGGAACAGTGGTGGGTACGCAATGGGCAGGCCAAGGCGAAACAACAGAAAGAGTTGGAAAGCGGATCCAGCCGGGTGAGTGAGGTTTTAGGAGCAGCACCATATACAATATGGCCATAGTCGAATGTAGGCACGATCATCTTAGAAATAATGTCACGACATACAGCTATTGGGGTGCTGCTTTTGTTTCTGAAGAGTGCGTCGAGTTTCGGGTGAAGTTTTTTATAAATGTCGTTAATATGTTGGGAAAAGCTAAGTTGATAGTCAAGCCATACACTGAGGTATTTAAATGAAGGAACATCATCAATAGGACACCCATCTAAGGTGTGGAAAGAAGGGAGGGAGGGAAGAACATTTAGAGAGCTTTTGCCAGGTTTCAAAGCACATAGAAACTGTGTTTTTTTTTTTGCATTGAGGGATAATTGATTTGCCCTGAGCAATACTGAACAGAGTCAAAATCAAGTTGTAATTTAGAAGATAACTCAGCAAGAGAGTTACCTGAGGTAAATAGAACAGTATCATCTGCATAATTGTGAATGGATGCTGAGGAACAGGCAGAGGGGAGGTCATTGAGGAAAATGGAGAAGAGTAAGGGACCTAGGACAGAACCTTGGGGGACACCTGTGTGAATGGTCAGGACAGGGGAGAGAGAATCACCTATTTGAACTGATTGTGATCTTCCACTGAGAAAGGATCTAAACCATAGAGTCGTTGCGTCAGAAAGACCTGCAGAATTTAACTTTGCCAGGAGTAAAGGTGGGACAGTGTTGAAGGCTTTCACCAGATCAACAAAAATACAGGCAGTGAGAAGGCCCTGATCCATTCCAGAGTGGATGGAGTCAGTCAACCTAAGAAGAGAGGTAATAGTGGAATGATGTTTCCGAAAGTTCGACTGGAATGGAGTTATAGAATCAAGGAAGGGGGACAGCTGGGACAGGACACTAAGTTCTTGAAGTTTGGATAAGGTAGGGAGAAGAGAGATAGGGCATAAATTACCAGGAGAGTAGGGGTCTCCTTCTTTAAGGAATGGAATAACTGTAGCATGTTTCCAGGTTTCTGGGACAGTGGCAAGAGAGAAAGAGAGGTTAAGCAGGGACTAGATGGGCATAGCAATAGCTGGAGCAGAAAGGTGCAGGAGTTTAGGATCAAGACCATCAGGGCTCCCACCTTTCAGTGGGTTGAGAGCCAGGAGAACCTTCAGAGCTGAAGCAGGGGATACTGGTGAGAAAGAGAATTGGGTTGAGAGAGGGGGAAGGTTCAGAGGAAGGGAGCAGGGAGGAGAGAAGAGGCACAGGTAGTGAAGTATCTGTTGAAGCTGAGGCAACAGATAGAGAATCTGAGATAGTAGAAATCATCTATCTTAAGGACAGGAGAAGTGGAGTGGGTAGGTGGGGAGAAGAGAGAATGATTTACTTTCCAGAACTTGGAGGGGTTATTAAGATTGTTCTGAAAGGAGGAAGAGAAGAACTCAGCCTTCGCTAACCTTGTGGCTGTTGTGCAAGAGTTCCTTAGAGCATGATACTAATTTAGAGCATCTGCGGTGCCAGAAGATTTATAACATTTCCAGGCTAGATCACGTGCATGATGACAGGCCAGTAAATCAGTGGAGATCCAAGGGAGATGAAAACCTCAGACCCTAGTTTTTCTGAGGGGAGCGTGTTGATCCCAGACTGTTAGAAACTTAAAATGGAAGTATTGTAATGTTAAGTTAATACCTGTGGCTGATGAGATTGGGGACCAATCTATAGAGCACAGATCAGTGCAAAGAGCAGAAAGGTCAATGGACTGGAAAGATCTGAGTTGAGTAATTTTAGGAGGAGCTTTGGGGTGGTGAATTTTGAGCACTCGGTAAACTAGATTGTGGTCACTAAGAGTGTCAGGGAGCGTGCCAGCATCAGTGATACGGTGTGGGTGAGTAACGAGAACCCAGTCCAGTAAAGAGTGATTCTGGGAGCGAGAACTGAGACGGGTAGGGACAGAAATTAGTTGCGTGAGTTGAAGAGATTTTATGTTATGACAGAGTTTAGAGTGAGAGGGGGAAGCCAATTAAAACAGCAGTACTACCTAATCATGAAAGTGATCGGTTTCAAGTTGTTGTAGATCTACAGAAAATATGGCGGCTGTCTCGGCTGCCTATCTTTTACTATTGCTGTCAACATGGTGGGTGGTAGAAATGTAAACAAAAACAAAGGGAAACCAAGCAAATTATGGGGTGAAAGTACAATGCCGATGGGAAAGATTACCAGGGAAATGCTCAATAGAGCACAGGGAATAAAGTGTCAAAAAAGCACAGATTTTTTTTTTTACATAGTACTGCTGCTTTAAAGTTAAACTCACCAAGGATAAAAAGCTCACAGGAGGTGGCATGGGTGGAGAAGATGGTCAGAAGTTCAGTAACAGAAGCAGAGGAAAGACCTGGACGGCAGTAGATACCCACTATGAAGATAGGAAGGGAGGAAGGGAAAGAGAGTCTAAGGATAAGGAGCTCATAAGCCTCAGGTGAGGAGACTGAGAACACAGGGGTATACTGAACAGAAGTAGAAAGGTAGCTAGCAACACCACCACCACCCTTAAAAGCTCAATCCTAGCATGTTATTGAGTAGTCAGGGATGGAGATGGAAGAGTCTGGAATTTTGAAGGACAGCCAAGATTCTGAGACTATAAGAACATCTGGTGGAGGGAGACCATGAGAGGTTGGAGCAGGTCAGTTTTGGGTAAAAGGCTTCGTATATTGAGATGGGCCACACTAAGGCCTTTGGGAAGGACAGTGGGGGTGTGGGGGTGGGAGGACCAGGGTTGGGCTCAATATCACCAGCTTGGAGGAGCAACAGGAATATCAGTAGCTGGATAGTGCAAATGTATGCTTATGATGGTGTAGATAAGAATTGGGATTGGAGGGGGATTGAAGGAGATGGACTTTAAAATAGCAGCATAGTGGAGCCATACAGAGTCAGAAGATAGGATGGAGGATGTAGGAAGCCAGGGAATGAGAGTAAGGGGAGACAGGAGGAGAGGAGAGTGGAGGAGGAAGGTTGGAAAGTATGGGGAGACAGGATAGGAAGGGAGACACATGGTTGGGGAGGAAAGCTGCTAGAAGGGAGGGGTATCAGGGGAAAGAGAAAGGGAAGAAAGACTTGAACAAGAAGGTGCAAGCAAGGCGGCTAAATAATGAAGTAAGCGGATGGTGTAGCTAAGAATAAGTGGGGAGGGAGTCAGGAGCTATGGTAGGATAAAAAGTGGCAAGCACCTGAATTACATACAGTAAGAGGGGTAGTATGAAAGAAAAGATAATAATGTGAAGATACCTGCAATATGTTAAGCTGGGATGTCATAATTATAGGGAGGCAATACAGCAGCAGCAAAATCGGGAAACAGTAAGCAGGAAAAATAGAAAAAAATCAATATAACATAGTTCTACTGAATTCAAACAGCAGGAACATCACCTAATTATGTGTATAAAAATTGGTAAGAGATATTACACTGGTAGGAATACAAAATAACTGAGCAAGCAGAAACAGCAAGGTAAAAAGCAAGGGTAAACAATAAAACCTGAACTCCATCCCCTGCGAGTTGATTCATGGGAATCAGGGCATTTAATAAGCTGTGGGAGGCGGGGATGGGAGGGTGGGAAAAATTCAAACAGACTGCTGAGAAAAGCAGAAGCACAGTAAGATAAATAAAATTCAAGCACAGTGCGCAGAACAAAAAGTCAAATTAGTCCAGCGGTGCAGGGAATATAGTCACAGTTCTTTACTTGTGATGATCAGTAGGCAAACGGTGCAGGGAATATATTCAACAGATTCTTACTTGCGATGATTGGCTGACAAAGAAACAAGTAGGCTTAGGAGGTTGCAGGCGGAGTGGGGAGAAGCAATTTAAACACGGCGCTTTACCCTTGATTGATTGATATTATGGTTAAGTTATATATTCATGTTGTGATAGTTACATATTAGGTCATCACTCAGTTATTAGTACGGGCTATTTTATTTCACTTGATTCAGTTGATTAATGATAGAGTTGTTTTAGTAACTGAATGAATTTATGTTTAAATGTTATTAGATGAAGATAATAGTTATCTGTTATCAGCAAACACATGGTTTTATTAACGGAGTAGTACACCCCTCGTATCTTGTAAGTGTTACTTGTTTCCTTGACAACAGACAACTCTTTTCGTGTAGCTGTTGTGGAGATATGTGTTTGCGTAGTTTGTTTTCACTGCTCACACAAGCCCCTGTAACTAACCTTGGGGGGGGGTCTCCATTTTCTGGTTATTGAAATCTCAATGTCCCAGAGAGCTACTCTCTCTCTCTCTCTCTCTCTCTCTCTCTCTCTCTCTCTGTAGCTACATGATATGAGGATATACTACTTCTTTAAATGTAATAACATTTTTGACAAAAAATGGCCTGTGCTGCACTCAAAAAAGAGCAGTGAAATCAATCAATCAGAAACCATTAAATCTTCTTAAAAAGAACTGATTTAAAAGTTTTACAATATCTATTCATTTGGACACACAATGGTCTGACTTGGAATATGCCATTTATAATTACTTGTGAGGGGGCAGAACTTACTACTGAGTTGCACTGCCCCTCTTGAGTTATTGTCTTTCTCCCCTCATTTGTAAAGATAGGTGGCATATTCCAAATCAGGCCATTGTATAGTCCCTGTGGTGATCAATTCCACCAGATAAACTTTGATATATTTTGTTGGACATATGTAACATGGTGAATAGTGCATGGGCAACCATACATAATGAGGCTGTGTTTTCATCGAGGGATTGAGATGACATCATATGGACTTCGAGAGCGAACTCAAGAGGTCCATGATGCCATCTCAACCTTGAGAAGGAAACATGAGCCGAGTTGGGCATGGTTGTCCATGTTTCATTTTTTATAGTATATGGTTTTACTGAATGTTGAAAGTGAAAATTGCAGTTTATAAGCAGTAGGTAGTGGGACTCAACCGGTCCCCTCCCACCTACCTTTCTTTGCTCACAATCTGTACCTATATTGAAGGTAAGTTATTAGGTTGACAGGTGACTTAACAGAGGACAACCATACAGAGCAAATGTTGGTGATCTTTGAACTTTGCACAACTTGTCATGACCTTTGAACTGTGAAAAACAACTTGTAATGTCTTTTGAACTGTGCACAACTTTGCTCCTTGCACAAAAAGGATTTTGAGAGTATGGAAATCTATACACAACTACTAACCATATACTATATAATAAGGAATAATGTATGGTTGACCATACACAACAAGCCTGTGTTTCCATTGAGGGGCTGAGATAACAGCACGTGAATCTCAAGAGGGAAGCTGGAGAGATCCATGCTGTTATCTTGATCCCAAGATGGAAACACAATGCGAGTTGTTTATGGTTACCAATATTTTCTTTTTTATAGTATATGGCCAGGTGAGGGGTCTGCGGGTGTCATGGACCATCCTGCTGCCAGCAGCTCTTTCTCATTTTCTGGTTCCCCTGAGTGGTGTGGCAAGAATGATGCCATGACATGCACCAGGCACTCTTGACCAACGCATGTCAGCATCTGCTATGGCTCCCCTTACCTTTTAGATGGTCCCAAGTGCTTTCCCCTAGCTTCCACTAGGAGAAGGCAAACAATGGACTCTGCAAGACCTCCCCCGCCCGGAGGAGGAGAGCAGTCCACCAGGCACTCGATCTTCCTCCCCCCTTGGTCGGTCCTCCGATACCTGAGTTTGCTTTACTAATCCAGGTCATCAGCATCGTGAATGGTAGCACTACTGCTGCGCCGGCAGGTTGGCTGTGTCAATTTGTTTTTTCATATCGACAGAGTGAAAATGAAGCTAGTTCCTAATATCAATCTACAGGTTATTGTATCAATATAATAATTTTATGTATCGCTATAAAAACGTGTAAGTTTTACATTTTTTAAATTTTTCAGATTTGTTGGTAATACTACTCCTTAGGTAACTGTGCGGTACAACCCAGTACGCATTCATCTTTTGCATTGAATTGCTTTGTGAACATTTCCACACACACACACACACACACACACACGCACACACACACACACACACACACACACCTTAAGTAACCTGTAATCTTTCTTGCTTCAGCAGGTGTTGCCTGTGAAAGTGTGAGAAAATATAGTGATGTTTATGAAAGCACATACCAACATAAAGTCCAGAGCAGCTTTTTCAGCCTTAATAAAGGAGTCAATACTTAAAAGGTTACATTTGAAAATGTGTGGTAAAAAACAGATACACAATGGCCTGGCACAGAACATGTAATTTATCATCCCTGTTAAGGGAACCAAACCTTTGTAACTCACTCGTGGCTCTACACCTTGTGAGTTGAGGTCTTGCCCACTTACTCATGGCAGTAAATGACATTTTCTGTGCCAAGCCATTGCTTATTCCATATATACCACATATTGCTGTACAGACTGGCAGGCTATTATGTCCATCACCATGCACTGAAATCTGGAATGAAAGTAAAGTCAGATTTTTGTTTTTTTGTCCCTTTTTCCCTTCTGTTGCACTCCGTTAGGCCCATCTGCTAAACATTCCAAGCTGGAACTGGAAGGAAGGGGATGACGCGATCTGCCTCGCTGAGCTGAAACTGGGTTTCATTGCACAGAGCTGCCTGGCTCAGGGTCTCTCCACCATGTTAGCCAACCTCTTCTCCATGAGGTCCTACATAAAGGTACTGTCAAGCCGTGTTAAGAATTTTCTAACCCCTACCTGAGCTTGTTACATGTCAGAAAGAAGAATGCGCTGTAAGCTGAAGACAGACAAAAAGACCATTGACCACACTGTTTGTCTCTTCATGACACAGTTGGCGGCTGGCCATATTTCCTTTTTAATTATGTTTTTAATTTTATTTGGCATAAGTAGGCCCACTAAGTGATTGTTCAAAGCATAATTTCTGCTCAGCAAAACCACATGTTTGTCTAGCAACAAATCCTTTTTTTCTGTATAAAAAAGCATGATTTATGCAGCAGTTTGGTCATTTACCAAAGAACGTCTGGGAGAAAATTACCACTCTGCTCTTTCAAACACCCACTGGGCCTCTTGCTCTACCACTAAATACAGATCATCTGTCAACTGTGAGACTGAGGGCTCAGCATTATAAAGCCATCTGTTTTCCAGGAATCAAAGGTCCAGTGGTGGTAATATGCAAAAATGTAATGTTAAAGGACAGCACATCTCTGAAACTTGGACTTCAGTGTGTTTTAATAGTGTAATGATTTTATAATGGGATTTCATTCCTACTGGTATACATGGGAAACTTTTTCACTCTCTGGTCTCTTTTCACCATGTATAACTCCATGACACAGGGCACACACTCCAGAAACAGATGATGCTTGAACACCAATGTATACAGTCGTGTATGGATGACCATACGCAACAAGGCTCTGTTTCCATCAAGGGGATGTGACGACATCATAGACACCTCAAGAGCGATGGCACCACATCCCTGAGTTGGAAATATAGCCTTGGTTGTGTATACACTGTAATTAGCCCCTATTGAAAACGCGATCCTAAGGAAAATAAAATGAAAGCTGAGCTCTGTTTCCATTAATGTCGCGCTCTTCTGCTTCTCCCCCACCAGCTGCACGCTCATAAACCATGTTTCTATTTGCCATCTGTTTTTTGCTATACAGGCAGTAACAGTAGGATCTGAGAGCATTTTTAGAAATTTGACTCACTGAGTCAGTGTCAGATGGAAAAAGACAGTTTTGAGTGGCCGTGGTGTGGGGGGATACTGCAGATGTGCGGTTCAAGGCTGAAAAGTTGTTGTGATTTCGCTGTGACATCAGAACAATACTTCAACCATTCATGACCTTTGAACTGTACCCCAACAAGAAAATTGTCTGTATGGAAATCCATACACAATAGGAGCTAATCATACGCTATAATTTAATTAAACGTGACTTGTGCACAGTCAGATATTTAGTGAAGGACTTATACAGTCAGATCTCCAACTGCTACCCCCCTAAGGTGGTGGATGCAGAGGGTGGTGGTGAACTGGGAGTTCTTCGATGTTAGGGAGATGACAAGTGGGGTACCGCAGGGCTCGGTTCTGGGGCCTGTCCTCTTTAACATATTCATCTGTAACAGGTGGGTGTTCAAGGAAAATCTACCTCTTCACAGATAACACAATGATCTGTGGGAAGGTGGATAGCGAGAATGGTATTAAGGCAATGTGGGAGGACCTTGGAAGACTCGAGCGAAGGTCCAGGATTTGGCAGTGGAGCTTTAATACCAAAAAGTACAAGGCAATGCACATCTGGGCAATGCACATCTGTAACAAAACCGGAAAACAATATATCTGATTGGGGGTGGGGTAGTGATAGAGAGCACAGCAGTGGAAAAGATCAGAAGGTGATGATATCAGAAAGTCTGAAACATACAGCAAAGTGCAACAGGAAGTGGGAAAGGCAAACAGGATGCTGGGATGTATAAGGTCGGCAGTTGAGACAGGGAGTTTCTCCTTCCCCTTTACAGATCCCAGGTGCACCCAACCCTTGAGTGCTATAGGATGTTCTGCAGCCCGCACTTACAGTTGAACTCTCAGAAGGTACAGAGAAAGGTGACCAAAATAACCCAGGGGGATGCGGGAGTAGACATATGAGGAAAGATCAAGAAACATCAATATATACACCCTGAAGACTAACAAGGAGGAGGGGGACATGCTCAAAACATACGAACCAAAAGGGATAAACAGGGGGATAGCCAAAGCTCTGTTCACCCTCGGCGCTAGCGCATGGGGGAATTCACTTATGCTGGCTGGAGGAAGATTCAGGAAGGCTGTCTGTAAGCACTTTTTCACAGAAGTAATGGTGGTCAAGTGAAACTGATTACTAGAGAAAGTGGTCTGTGCCCAAGCAGTAGGTGGACCCAAACAAGGGTGACGTAGTCATAAGGCCAAAGTAAGGGTGGGGGAGGAGAACAAGGGAAAGAGTTGAGAGTGAAGAATGGTCATTGGGACCAGCAAAAGGGAATTAGGTAGGGTGGGCAGGCAGGCTGGGCAGCTGGGCTTTCTTCTGCCATCAGAGTCTATGTTGCTATGAAGGGCTTAAAGAAGTAATAATTATTTACATGTCCTGAGCCTGAAAGCAGTGGAAGCCAATTGATTACAGAAGCATTTTGATGCACACTGCAGGTCCTTGTTGCAGCTGCAAGGGGACCAGGGGTTGTCACAGGAAGTACCTGTGACCCAAATATATATTTACACAGGGAGAAATACAGGCTATCTCCAAAGAGATTCACTGGCAAAGTTTAAATCTGCTGCAACCCTAGTTTGGACCCCCTACCCTCTACTATGGGAGCATGAGGAAGACAAAAGTGTCGTGTAGACCCATCTGTGGATGTGAAGGCCTCCCTACTTTGGGGAAAGCAGTGCCAGCATTTCAGTGGAACGTCTGTAAAAATATTTTCTTTTCTCTACAAGATTCAAAAGTTGTTTAATGTCTCTTTAAATGTTTGGTCCGTCACGAGCTAACTTAACATGATTTATGATGCAGTGGAACAGATCTGGTTTCTCACTGCTTGCTTTGCAACACCGTGATTTATTTAAGTTGCCTGTCCAACATTCAATTTAAAACAAACACTGAAACCCCAAAAATGTAATCTTGGACTATAATATGTTCTTTTTTGGTTTTATAATGATAATGCCATATGGAATCTTTCATTTAACTTTCTGGCAACAAAATTTAAGGAACTGAAAGCATCCTGAATATTATACAGCATGCAATTATAAGAAAATGCCTGTTATGATAGGACAGATAAAGGATCCTTTAATAACTTTAAAATGAAATATAGCACAGAAGTAATACTGATCCTTTCAGTTGTACTCTCCACTTTTGTTTTGTTCTTTGGTAACCAGGTAAGGCCTATGGGGCAGGCCGAAGGCCTGTTTTCAGGGGTGGCCTATAGCACTGGGGAGGTTAAGTGACTTGCTCTGAGTCACACAGTATACAAGCGGCAGTTGTGGGAATCAAGCTGAGGTCTGCTGGCTGTACCAAGCTAATTCACAGCTTCTTACTCTAACCTCATGGCTATACTACCTTTGCCAGCCCCATTTTTACATTATGGTTTCAAGAAGGGCCATGTGTTGTAATATTAACAGTGTTTCTACCAGAACAAATTAGAGGCGGGGGCTTCTATCAAGCTATATAACCACGATGCATTGGTACTGTTCCCGTGTTTGCTACTTGATGGCACTCTCCATTTCTTTCTCTGGGTCCTTAGACTTCTTTTTGTACCCTCTGTGTTTTTCTTTCCCTGCCTCTGTCATCTCTCAAGTGCTGTCGGTGTAAGACGACTGGGGGCAGGGCTCAGTGTGAAGCATAGGGAGGGTCGAGATGGGGGTTGCAAAATATGGGGGTAGCAGAATGAAATGATGGGGGCACCCATGCAGGGGAAAACCTGGGGGAAAACACTGCATTAAGTCCATCCTAACACTAAGTGTAACTATGACATCATTTTGCATCATGGCAGAGGCAAAGCCACTTGATGAAGCCTGTTTGTGCCAAGTAAATTTATTGCCGTCCTCAGACCTATTGCATCTTCTTTTCTTCTCTTTTGTGGCAGCCATATTGGATTTTACTAGCATTAGCTCTAGTGTAAACTAGCATCGTATTATAAGTTTTATTTGCGCTATGGTACAGTGCAGACCATGCTTAAGTATCTTTGCAGTGCATTACCAACTCATTTAGAGTCCAAAGAGACCCCTTTTTGTTTCAAACTGGCTTCCCTTAGAACGTTCAGTTTCATTGTGAATGCTTTGCTGATGCAGAGCCTGTAATAAAATGCCTGCAAAATGGAATGTACATTTTGCTCCCAACTCAAGAAAACTCACTGTTGTTCCTGCTTTGCAGCTCATTACCAGCTGAATGCAAAGTTGCTGAAATGCTGTCTATACTGTTGTACTTGTAAGAGTTATACTTGCAGTGGCAGTTCATTACTGGTGACCACTACACACAGTAAAATACCATTGCAGTTTGTTTTTTGTGCTGTATATTTTATCCTGTATGTAATTATTCCTGCTGGACTATGTTAACCTGTTGACTGCTGCTGTCTTCCATGGGGGCCCCATGGAAGCAAAATGCGGCATCTTTTGGGGTTATCCCATTTGAAGTCATAGCAAACAAACAAATGAATAATAAATAGTAGTTTGTGATCAGTGTCACTGGCTCATTAGGTAGCATGCTTGCCTCTGGCTCTGGAAGATTGCAGGATCATGGGTTCTAGCACACGCCTGACTCTAGGACCACCATGTCTGTTCCCCCGGGGCAGCTGGAATGAACAAATATGCTAACTGAGAAGGGTTTCCCTACCAACATACTGTAAGCAGTAAACTACAAATGTGCTGCCTACTGCCAGTATGGAAACCATTGATTACTCACTTCAGAAGTCTGTGTAGTCTGTCGGGGGTGTGGAGGCCCCCCCAAAAAATTAATTGCTGCATTGTTGTTGCCGATGGCATTCTAACCAGCTATGTTATGACCCAGTGCCCATGTGCCCAGCCGGCTGCCATGTTTCCCTGTATTTTCTTCCCCTGGGACACTGCGATATGATGATACCTCTGGACACACAGCTGCACATGCACAGTCAGTGCCAGTGTCAGCAGCCTCCCATCCTTCCCTCCCTCATTCTGCTGAGCCCTACCTGTGCTGCCACCCAGCCATTGCTGCTTGACAATCAGATCGTGGGTGGTGCAACCCACCCTGCCTGAACAGGGAGAGCGTGATGCAACCCACCCTGCCTGAACTGAGGCAATGTGGTACATCCCAACCTGCCTGAACACGGAGAGCATGGGGCTACCCACCCTGCCTGAATGGGGAGAGTGTGGTGCAACCCACCCTGCCTGAATGGGGAGAGCGCGGTACAACCCACCCTGCCTGAATGGGGAGAGTGTGGTGCAACCCACCCTGCCTGAATGAGGAGAACGTGGTGCAGCCCACCCTGCCTCAATGGGAAGGGTGTGGTGCATCCCACCCTGCTTGAATGGGGAAAGCACAGTGTTACCCACCCTGCCTGAATGAGGAGCGTGTGGTGCAACCCACCCTGTCTGAATGGGGAGAGCATGGTGGAACCCACCCTGCCTGAACAGGGAAAGTGTGGTGCAGCCCACCCTGTCTGAATGGGGAGAGCATGGTGGAACCCACCGTGCCTGAATGGGGAGAGTTTGGATGCAACCCACCCTGCCTGAATGGGGAGGGCATGGTGTGACCCACCCTGCCTGAACAGGGAAAGTGTGGTGCAACCCACTCTGCCTGAATGGGGAGAGCATGGTGCTACCCACCCTGCCTGAATGGGGAGGGCATGGTGCTACCCACCCTGCCTGAATGGGGAGAATGTGGTGTGACCCACCCTGCCTTGAATGGGGAGGGCGTGGTGTAACCCACCCTGCCTAAATGGGGAGAGCATGGTGCAACCCACCCTACCTGTATGGGGAAGAGTGTGGTGCAACCCATCCTGCCAGAATGGGGAAAACATGGTGCAACCCAACCTGGCTGAATGTGCAGAGCATGGTGTAATCCACCCTACCTGTATGGGGAGAGCGTGGTGCAACCCACCCTGCCTGAATTGGGAGAGTGTGGTGCAACCCACCCTGCCTGAATGGGGAGAGTGTGGTGCAACCCACCCTGCCTGAGTGGGGAGAGTGTGGTGCAACCCACCCTGCCTGAATGGGGAGAGTGTGGTGCAACCCACCCTGCCTGAATGGGGAGAGTGTGGTGCAACCCACCCTGCCTGAATGGGGAGAGTGTGGTGCAACCCACCCTGCCTGAATGGGGAGAGTGTGGTGCAGCCCACCTTGCCTGAATGGAGAGAGCGTGGTGCAGCCTACCTTGCCTGAGTGGGAAGAGCGTGGTGCAACCCACCCTGCCAGAATGGGGAAAGCATGGTGCATCCCAGCCTGGCTGAATGTGCAGAGCATGGTTCAATCCACCTTACCTGTATGGGGAGGGTGTGGTGCAACCCACCCTGCCTGAATGGAGAAAGCGTGGTGCAGGTGCAGCCCACCCTTCCTGACTAGGGAGACCGTGGTGCAGCCCACCCTGCCTGACTGGGGAGAGCGTGGTGCAGCCCACCCTGCCTGAACAGGGAGAACATGATGTGACTCACCCTGCCTGAATGGGGAGGGCGTGGTGTAACCCGCCCTGCCTAAATGGGGAGAGCATGGTGCAGCCCACCCTGCCTGTATGGGGAGAGCGTGATGCATCCCACTCTGCCTGAATGGGGAGGGCATGGTGTAACCCACCCTGCCTAAATGGGGAGAGTGAGGTGCAAGCCACGCTGGCTGAATGGGGAGAGTGTGATGCAACCCACCCTGTCTGTATGGGGAGAGTGTGGTACAACCCACCCTGCCTGAATTGGGAGAGCATGGTGCAGCCCACCCTGCCTGAATGGAGAGAGCGTGGTGCAATCCACCCTGCCTGAATGGGATGAGCGTGGTGCAGCCTACCCTGCTTGAGTGGGGAGAGCGTGGTGCAACCCACCCTGCCTGAATGGGGACAGCGTGGTGCAGCCAACCCTGCCTGATTGGGGGGGGCGTGATGCAACCCACCCTGCTTGAATGGGGAGAATGTGGTGCAACCCACCCTGCCTGAATGGGGAGAGCTGCCCTTTAGACACTTAGATCATGGGTTGAGCAACCCACCCTGCCTGAATGGGGAGAACGTGATGCGATCCAACCTGCCTGAATGTGGAGAGCTGCCCTTTGGACACTCAGTTTTCCTTCCCTCGGCTGACCCCGATGACACGAGCTTGGTTTTGAACTCAGGTCATGGGCATAGCGAGCGGTAATACTACCACTGTGCTACTGTGCTGGCTCACCTCAGGCACTCTTTAAGATCAAAGCGTCAGGGTGGCCATAAAGATCAGATATTAGATGAATGCCACAGTTTACTTTAATTGCATTAGGGTTAAAAATAACTACTAAATAAATAAATAATTGTGTTACATAAGAACTTCCACTGTATTGATCTTTGTTAATTCAATAAAATTTGAATTGGGGAAAAGACAAATAACCTTGCAGGTTTCTCAGATCACATTCCTTTATTCTCTCTAGAGACAGGTCAGGCAATTGCCTGCTTACCTTATCATGCCCCAAACCTTTCCGTCCATTAGGACGCTGGCATTACAGCGCCGGGTCATTACGGCGCCAAATGCCAGATTCGCCGCCCCTCTCTATTTGTGGGGGTCTTTGCCCCCACCCCACCCCACCCCTTTCTAAGGATACAAACTCCGGGGGAGCAGACTTCGGGGAGGAGAGGACAGCGACTTTCCCACTTGGCGATGTAATGACCGGGTACACTGTTGCCAGCGCACTGAAGTGGTGGGACCTGCCTCAAATCTTGTGACTCCTTCATGACCTTGTCTTTCTATCTCTGGATACCTCAGATCTTGAGGCTGGGCATTTCCTACCTAAATCTTGATCCCCCATACACTCTCCGTGCCCATCTTCCTTGGTACAGGCACTCACTGGGAATGCCCCCATGCGAGTCTCCTTCCAAGATTTGGAGGAACCATTCTCAGGCCAGCCATCCATCAGGGTGCTTCACGTTAGGGGGAAACCCCCATGGTACCCACACCCTTCTGGGGTTCCCACTACATATTACCATATACAACTTCCAGCTATGGGTCCATGGACCCAAGCTCCTAGGGACTGCTCTCCTAGAGGTCTCTTCTGTCTGTCTTAGTCCTCAGTGGTGTTTTTTTTTGTTATTTATGATACTTTTATTGCCCTCGACTGACTCCCATCAGTCTACTCCACCACAGCCACTGACACAAGGCTTGGCCCCGACCACCACATCCCAGGACACACCTCCACCATGCTCCCCCTCCCCCAACACCCCAGCTTACCCCCCCCTTGGGGCAGGGCCACTGGTTCCCTGAGGACATGTAATGGTACCGGTCGGAGGAGCAAGAGCCTTCAAGCACTCCAGCGTACCCCCCCGAGGCAGGGCAGCTGGTTCCCTGATGGATCTTAAGTAGTGCTGGAGGGTGAGGGGTCACGGTTCATGGCGTGAGGACCGGTTGTGGAGGGATGAGTTCATCATGGCAGCCGACAGCATTTTTTCAAAATCCCCCGTGGGAGGCGTGGCATGCAATGATGCAGTGATGCCGAAACATCAACATCCAGTACGCCTCCCTAGTGAATCGGCACTTGCTTGCTGAACCCTTGTCTGCACCAGGGGTCAGTCGCACGCTGGATACGCTCCCACCTCCCCCTGTAGGAAAGCCATCCTCCCGGAAGCTCGAACCTCCTCCCCTAACGGTTCTCCGACGCCTCAGTGTTCAATGTAAACTCAATTAGTAACTGTCTCTCCCATACTAAGCTATATGTAACCTCCTCCCACTTACATTAACCCCTGCCACACTGATGCACACATGCCACCCTCAGCATGGCATGGCACCTACTAATAATGCACCACCTCCATTGGTGTAAGGAGGGGGTTGTTACAAGTGCATTTTTGACACCCTCATAAAAACAGTCAGTGGAGGGGTAAGACATATATGAAGCTGGGAAAAAGTTTACAGGACTGGTGCTGCCAGTGCAAAGGAGTAGTCACCCGGAGATTGTAAACCAAACAAGAAACTGGGAAACAGAGAGAGGTCTGTCTTGTGGACGTTGAAAGCCTGCCGGGGGTGGGGGTTGGGGAGTAGAGGGCAAAATCCATTAATGGCTTTAAACATTAATGTTTAACACAAAGTTGATTTTCCACCTTAACCGACAGCCTGTGTAGTTTGCACAGTACTGGATTCAACTTGTTCTTGGAAGATAGATGCTCCTTTCTCCCCCCTTACTAGATCTGCTGCCAAAAACCCCAGGTGCTTGGGGTTAAGGCATAACACTTGGATAACGTAATGTACAGAGTACCAAAACAAGGCAACCTGCCTGTTTGTGTAGGCAAGCACTGTCACAGATTTCTGCTGGACCACTTTGGTGGGGCAGCAATAAAGATCCTGCCTTGTCACTCAGTGGGTCGAGGAAACATAAATTGGGAGATGGGTTTCCTAGCACGGAGGCAATTATGGCCTGCGCACAGCACATCAACTCTGCTATGGTCATGAAACAGAAATATACTCCCCAAGGGCAGTAATAAATCCATGTGTGTTACAAGCATGAATCCTGTTCCTTATTAAATAGGAGGGTCTCTGAGAGTCTGGCTGTTCTATTCAAACATTATATCCATTAAGGTCTCAAAATGTGGGTCTCAAACGCAACAAGATCATAAAAAAGTTGGATGTCAGAGATCAACTGCTTCTTACTCTTTGCCTTCCAGTTGCAGTGAAAATGTTCTTTGTTGGTTAAATGCATGTGGTTGAAAAAGGCCAGCAGTGAATCCTCCCCCTTCCCCCACCAGAGGCAGATTTATGGGGCTTCATGCAGGAAGCCACATTACATGATAGATTGTTCCAGCTTACTCTTGATGCAAACAAACAAAACCTTTGAAATTTGTTCCATATTAGACAGTGTTTCGAACCTCAGTTGGGAGAAACAATTATTGGTATCTATAAATACGCAAGTCTAAGTCCAAAACCACATGTATAAAAAAGTCCCACAGTGACGTACAGTAAGACCCACTAGTGGAGGTACACAAAATCATTTCCGAGCTTTCTTTCACTTTTTATAACTTTCTGAGTAATTTAGTTTGAAAAATTCCTTTATGCATGGCAGCCCAAATGCCCAGTGGTGCATCACCTTGCCCCCTGGGAGACAGGACTTTGTGTACAAGCCCCAGAACTTCACACTAAGGCTGGCTGTGGGCCATCACTGAGGTCAGGGGACTGGCTTCCCATGAGGAAGGACATGAGACAGTTTCACAAAGTCCACGACACTCAGATAAAGCAAAACATGGGGAGTTCTCACTTGGCCGTCAGTGCTGCATTTTATTTCTGCCTAACGGCAGTACTATAGTTATAAGTGTAGAACCCCGGACCAGTCACCACACATATGTTATTCTGCCCCAGCGCTTTACCAGTTAAGGCTTCATCAAGGAGCCACCAGGACATGGGCCACCAGGCATCCGAGCACTACCTGATGGGTGACCGATTAAGGAGCACCATTGATTGTGAAAGTAGTGCACCCCCACCCTCTCAAACAGAGACAGGGCACAGCCAGGGTGGCCGCAGGTTTCAGTGTGGGGGACGGGGGGAACAAATGGGAAAGTTGGAGGGAAAAAAAAAATCAAACAATCCCTTTTTGCTGCTCCTCTAGGCACCCTAATCATCTGATCAATATCACTAGCTGTTGTGGCACAGGACAATGGGCTAGATTCAGGAAAGGATAGTGCTGGTACTTCCAACGGTATCCATCCCTGCACCGGTGGCCAAATCTGGTCCGATGCAGGATGGTAGTGCCCAGTGGTAGTCCCAGGCTGAGAGCTGCCTCCCACGTGACAGTAGCAGCCATGACAGCCCCCTGGGCCTCCAGACTCATTTGCAAGTGCTTCAGACCCAAGCACTGCATATAGGACTGGGCAGCTGGCACATATGCAGGGGGAAGGTAAGTTGGACAGTTTTCTGACTTAGATGTGCGCTTGCCCCATACTACCAGGAACCTGCCCGTGGAACACCGGAAACAGACAGTGGGGAACCCTGCCATAGCAATGCCTGTGTCAATGGACCAGAATCCACAGGGGCATCTGTTGTGCTGGGGTGGCATACCTGCCGTCCAGTTGGGTCTGGTGCCACCATGGCTGTTAGGGAGTGTCAGCTGTGGTTTGCAGAGTAGCATTCCTGCCCCAGTGCACAGACTATACCTAGAAGCACAGAAACATAGAATCATAGAAGCTTGACAGCAGAAAAGGACCGCACTTGCCCATCTAGTCTGCCCTGTTTCCCCCCTACTTCTCTCCCCTTCTGCCGGCCCCTGCACTCCCGCCGCTACTCAGCCCCATATGTCTGTCCCATGCCCTCCACCAATTAAGCCCCCACTACCTCTTCTGGTAGTCTGTTCCAGGCCTCCACCACCCTCTCTGTGAAGAATCGCCCTCTCACATTGCCTCTGTATCTTCCTCCCTGCACTTCAACCCAGAACCAAACAAGGCGCTGAAACAGTACAGGACCAGATATCAGTACACAGATTGCATAATCAGTGTTGAAAGGCTAATCTGGGTGAGAAAAAGTACCCCATCGCCCAAGATACCCCTATATCTTATTATGTAACAGCAGGAATATAAGCAACAGTGGGTAGAAGTTTAAAAAAAGCTTACCCTGGGGAATTCTGCTGCTCCCTACCCCCCAAACCTCAGAGGTATATAACTTTAATAACAAAAGGTACCACAAGTAAAAGTTCGAGAAATGTCCTCATCAGAAGAAAGGCCCTCTTCATCTTGATCTCGGGATTGGGCTGAGGCGTTGCACTGACACCATTTCTGGGCTTCTTCCGGGTCCGAAAAAATATAAACTTTACCATGGTGCACAATCAGAATGCGAGCTGGGAAGACCATGCTATGAGACACCACCATCTTGCGCAGCAGAGCACGAACTCCATTAAACCTCTTTCGTTTTTGCCTGGTGGCATAGGAAAGATCTGGGTACATTTGTATTTGCTGACCATTGTAAAGCATTTCTTCCTCTGTGCAAGCACCAGGAGATAGTCCCATGAGCAGACACCATCTGTCACAATAACTACTGTGTGCGGGGCATCAAAGTTGTCTGGACATCCTCTGGGAGTAATTCAGTAAGCATTTTGAAATTTCTGTACTGTTGGAAGGGTTTCTTCCCCCAGCTGTAGAACTAGCCAATCCTGGAGGAACATCATTAGGTGATCCAATTCACACCCCTCCGCTAACTCCAAAAGTCTCAAATTATGGGCCCTTGCCCGATTTTCAAGTGTCTTGATTCTATCCCTGAGATGGGTGTTCTCTTTTATAACAGACGAGATGGCTCCCATAGCTGCATCAGCTTTTTTGGGGGCTTCTGTTGATGTTACTGTGGCCAGTTCCACTGAGATTTCTACTGTTGCCACCCGGTTAGTTAGGGAGTCGAATTTAGTTGAGAGGTCGAACACAGATGAAAGGAGCCGATTGAGTTTGACTCCTAGAGTTTGCAGAGTTTCCTCTCTCGCTCCCTCCTCATGCTCTGGGTCGTGGTCTTGTGTTGCCCTCGTGTTGGGAGCTCCGTGAGCTGCTTTTGGTTTTGCTCCCTCTCCTGATGCCTTATTCCTTATTACTGAGCACAGTCTTAGCTTCAGGTTTCTCACAAAAGGATTCTTTAACTTTTGTTCAATATGCTTGTTTTTAAGATTTAAATGGCATGGTACAGCAGAGCTCTATCAATCTGCTGCCATCTTGTTCAGGCTTCACAGCGCTCCCCCCGTCTTGTCCCCATTCTTCACTATCTCCGCTAATCTCTCCTCAGTCCGCACCTTTGCACTCCTAACAGCCTTTCCCGCTTCCCTTAGACACTTTAGGTACACCTCCCTGTCTTCCTCCTTTCGAGTCTCCTTATATTTCCTGAAACCCACCCTTTTGGCCTTTACTTTGTCTGCCACATCTTTTGAGAACCATAGTGGTTTCCTCCTTCTCTTACCTTTGTTTACAAACCTGTTGCATTGGTTCATCACCTCCTCTAAGGCTCCTTTTAGGTGTTCCCACTGCTCCTCACCTCCCACCTCCCTCGTCGCCAGGGCTTTTTTGATACATCTTTAACCCCTAGGTGGTGCTATCCCAAGGGCTACTACCCCAGCCTGCTTGGCTAGTAGCAGATTAAGGGGCCTGAGTTCTGAAACGGGTGCCTCCACCCGGAGGTCAGGGTTGGTAGTGGTCAAGCTATCTGGGCACATCCATCCGGGACACTGTAACCCCCCTCTTTCTCCTCTAGTGGCCTGAACACTGTACAATAATCACTTTCACAATACCCCTGGTACACCACACAAGTACCCACACTGTTTGCACTTACCACCAGGCTGGTTCCTCTGGCTCGACCCTGGAGACCCCCTGTAAAACAAGGTCATGCACAGCAAATAGCAACAGTACAGTACTTTGAGCACAAACTGGAACCACAGTCAGATTACATGCAGAAAAAGTTAGATTTGATTTATTCAGGGGACTTGAACAAGGGAGGGGCGAAATCAGGTTAATTAGCTTAAAGGTTATATCAATCAAGCAGTTACGCATGTACTTTGAGTCCCCCCACACAGTCACACCTCTGGGTACCCAGGTGGAGAAGAGATGGGCTAGCCAGGACCGTTGTTCGGGGTTGGTCGGCGTTGCAGCTGCTTGGGGACCTGTGATGGAAAACACAACATGCACAGTACATACTATTTGTAATCCGGACCCAGAGGGCTCAGTTTGTAAAGGAAAAGAAACAACAAGACAATCAGATGATACACTCAGATTAAGCTGTTGTTGCAGGGAGCTACCCTGGTATTTACTCACGCTACCCAGACTGGACACAGGCTGGATGAAAATCGAGACTGCAGGTGGTTGATCTGGAATGCCCGGAGAAGCAGGGCCCACATGAGTTGCCGAGGCGTCGTTCCCGTTCAAGCGTGGAGCAGGGGGCTGATCCCCAGGCAGGTCTGTCGTCGATGGCTTCTCTGTGCAGTGGGTAGTCTGGCTGGGCCGGTCTGGCAAGGCCCAGACCGCATGGAGACAAATTCGGATGTAGTCCACTTTGGGCTGGATACAGCTTCCAGCAAGCAGAACACAGTTCACACAGTGGGGAACTAACTCACGACCCACTAGCAGTTCACAGCACATTTACATGCAAGGGAATTCTACTGTACCAGGCACAGCGCTCCCTGGTCACAATCGCAAAGTCTCTGCACACACTGGGAGCTTAGGGGTAGCTGGAACTCCTGACAGGCCGATTGCATTCAACAAAATCTTCGGTCTTCTTCAGGTTGAGCCTGGCCCACTTCAGTAGCTTACTTTAGTCACACAACTCGGATTCAGTCCGAAAATAATCCTCTTTCCCGTCTCAGGGCAGCAGGCAGACATGCAAGCCAAAACTCAGGCCTTTCCACAGACACCGTCTCAAACATCTTTCTTCTTCAGCTCTCAACTTAGATTTGCCTTAAACAGCAGGCAGCTTGGGGATTTCCTTCAGATCCAAAAGGTTCGGTTGGCTGATTTGGCTATCAGTCAAAGCAAGAGCTCCCCCTTCAGGTGTAAAAAGGCGCCAAAAGCTCATAACTACAATTCCTACAGATTTTGACTTCAGACAGCTCCTGTAGCCCGGCTCCAGTTTAGGTCCCACCAGAACTGAGTGGTCCAATTCACAGTCCTGGGCCAAATGGTGGGGATAAACAAGACAGTCCTTGCTGCAAAGAAGGCAGGTTAGACAAACTACATTATCATTATCACTCTAAATGATTTCCAGCAAATAGTTACGTCTTTCAACAGAGCTCCCTCTCAGATTACTTATGACTGCAATCCAGGCAGCTCTTAAAGAGACAGTACACAGGCTATACAGGCACTCTCTGGCAATACATTTAAACTGCTAAAACACAGGACACCAGCCAGGCAGTGAGCATTTAGGCAAGCTCAAGGAAGACTTTTTGGGAACCCCCATTTGTAGTCTGCGCAGTGTACCATAGCTAGGGTGCATCCTCTGTTCACCCGGATCTCCCGATCTGACACATTATGAAGCTGGACCATCACTCGTCGTGCATATGAGCACGAGCTGGCAAGATGCTGGACTTAACCAATAATCCTTCCAGCAATTTTCCATCGCCTGGTATGTCCAACATCAGTATTTTGTTCTTGACATCTTTGCGGAGGCGGACCTCCCCTTGAATGGTACACTGGGTGTTAGGAGCCAGTACCACTTTATCGGGATCCTTCTTCCACACAACCCCTACCGGTTCATCCTGGTCCACTCCCTTGGGGTTCCATTGTAAATCATAGGCCCTCTTGATCAGAGTGGGAATTCTTTGGGCCCTTCCAGTCCGTCATCCTTGTTTCTCGTGACAGAGTTGTGCCAGTCTCCCAAACATATGGGCGTTGGTCCCAATTAACAGGGGAACCCCATCATACAGTCCAGTAGGGGGGACACACTAAGGCCAGTGTCTCGACTTGCTCCTCTACACCAGTAACAGCCGCAGGAAATGACAACCAGAGGCAGACATATCCTAGGTAGGGATAAGACTTGTCGCTCAGCCCCCACACATGTAGGCCTTCCAGGGATTGTAAGAGCGCAGCAGATAAGTGTTTGTCATACCAGTCCTGAAATACAATGGTCACTTGCAACCCACTGTCCAGCACAGCCCGAGTAGGAATACCATTCACAGCCATGGTAGTCTCCATTGAAGGGCCCACTATTTTGGACCAGTCTGGAGGGACAGCAGCAGGGGCCTGGAAAGATAATTTAGCCACAAAGAGGTTTGAGTTAGGATGTCCGAAGCCTTCATTGCGGTCATTTCGTGCACCCCTTGACCACTGATTCATTTTCTGAAGCTCTCCTTGAAGCCGGTTCACCACTTTCTCTAAGTCTTTCTGAGACCGGCATTCCCTCTTCATATGGCCATCCTTTCCACAGTTGTGACAAATGATAGACTCCTGGGTCATCCTTGGAGAGAACATTGCATGAGGAACTGAAGTAATAGCAAGGGATCGGGGTTCAATATCTGCTTGCAGCAGTGAGAGGGGTGCAACATGTCTCAATAATTCCTTTAGGGTGGCAGTCAATTCTTTGATTTCAGCCTGGGAGCTACGCTCGCTAGAGGATGCCTGAGGGTGTACCCCCACCCCATGGCAGTCACGTCCTGAGAGGAACCAGAATCTTGTTCCATGGGAGGAACCCTTACAGAGGCGCCCGCCTTCAACTCTCAGACTTCCATTAATTTTCGACTTTCAAAAACTGGGCCCAGGGCTGGAAGTCCTTTGCATTCTCAGAGTGCTTGTTAGGTGCCGACTTTTGCCCCTGAACCCCACTTGGCTGATTACTCTCTGTCACTTGCACAGTAGCAGCAGATATTGGTGAAATTCGCCCCCCACCCCGGGGTCGCCTTTGCTCAACCCCCCGAATTTCTTTCATTAGCTCATCATAAAAGGGGGGCGATTCCAGTCGGTTGGCGAGGCACCACTAAAGCAGTAAAAATTCTGAAAATGGAGCAGACTTAAGGATCCCGTCCAGCCTAGTTTGATCTAATCCATTTAATGGCAAACTACCCTTTCTGAGGCACTCTTGTAGCAACTTTTCAAGCAAAGGTACATACACAGACAATGGCTCCCCTGCGTACTGCTGGGCGTTTCTTACTCTCCACCACAGGTCCTCATCTGAATCCGGGCTCCCATACACATTCTCCAATGCATCAAGATAGTCTTGTGCAGTTGCTTCGGGGTTACTGGCCCGCTTGGCATGGATGGTAGCCAGGGCAGGACCTCAGAGGCTCTCACTCAACCTCTTTCATTTCTCTGCTTCTGAGCATTGCCATTCAAGTACTAGAGAGGCAACATAGTCTGTCCAGGTTTCCCCAGTCATCCTCCCCCTGGGGGGTGGGGAGGGTGCCCGAGAAGATTCTCAACCTTCGGTAGGAGTCGTGGCTAATGGCAGGCACAGATATAGGGGCCATCATTGGCATGGGCACAGAAGGCAGGGCAGTAACAGGTGCTGGAGTGGGAGGGGGTGTTGGGGAGGGAACACCCCCAGGTGGCAGGAATAGTTTCTTAAAGTCCTCTACGGTTTTCCCTTCCTCCAGCAACAACTTTGCAAATTTCTCCTCAAAAGTCTCAGATAATAGGGGGTGCTCATCCTCCCCGGGGTCTCTACTATCTCTAGTTATCACTCTCCAGGCAGCTGGGGCCCCCTTCTGGGGCAATAGTCCGTGACACTTTGGAACTGTCCACTGGGTCACTACACTCTACTAAGGCCATGAAAGTTTGGGCGGTCAAATCAACCTGTCTCCCCACCACCACAGCATTTGTTAAATATTCATCTTTGGAAAGTACTCCTTCTACAGCGTCTTTACCAATGTTCAGGGGAATATCCAATACAAGCAGGGCATTGTGAGGGTCAGTCTCCTGCCTTGTATACCGCCCCACCAACTGGTGCACAGCCACTTCTGTTGGGGTAGCCATTTATGTTTGACAATAATTCGTAACTCCGGCCACTAGAAGACACAAAATCCCAGTGGTGCATCTCCAAGATGTAACCCCTAGGTGGCGCTATCCCAAGGGGCTACTACCCCTACCAGCTTGGCTAGTAGCAGGTTAAGGGGCCTGAGTTTTGAAACGGGTGCCTCCACCAGGAGGTCAGGGTTGGTAGTGGTCAAGCTAACCTGGGCACAGCCCTCTGGGACACTGTAACCCCCCCCTCTTTCCCCTCTAGTGGCCTGAACACTGTACAGTAATCACTTTCACAATACCCCTGGTACACCACACAAGTACCCACACTGTTTGCACTTACCACCAGGGCTGGTTCCTCTGGCTCGACCCTGGGGACCCCCTGTAAAACAAGGTTATGCACAGTAAATAGCAACAGTACAGTACTTTGAGCACAAACTGGAACCACAGTCAGATTACATGCAGAAAAAGTTAGATTTGATTTATTCAGGGGACTTGAACAAGGGAGGGGCAAAATCAGGTTAATTAGCTTAAAGGTTATATCAATCAAGCAGTTACGCATACGCTTTGAGTCCCCCCACACAGTCACACCTCTGGGTACCCAAGTGGAGAAGAGATGGGCTAGCCAGGACCATTGCCTGGGGTTGGCCGGCGTCGCAGCTGGTTGGGGCCCTGTGATGGAAAACACAACATGCACGGTACACACTATTTGTAATCCAGAGCCAGAGCACTCAGTTCGTAAAGGAAAAGAAACAACAAGACAATCAGATGATACACTCAGATTAAGCTGTTGTTTCAGGGAGCTATCCTGGTATTTACTCATTCTGCCCAAGACTGGACACAGGCTGGACGTAAATCGAGACTGCAGGTGGTTGATCTGGAATGCCAGGAGAAGCAAAGCCTACACAAGTCACTGAGGCGTTGTTCCTGTTCAGGCGTGGAGCAGGGGACTGATCCCCAGGCAGGTCTCTTGTCGATAGATTCTCTGTGCAGCGGGTAGTCTGGCTGGGCCAGTCTGGCAAGGCCCAGACCGCATGGAGACAAATTCGGATGCAGTCCATTTTGGGCTGGATACAGCTTCCAGCAAGCAGAACACAGTTCACACAGTGGGGAACTAACTCATGACCCACTAGCAGCTCACAGCACATTTACATGTAAGGGAACTTTACTGTACCAGGCAAAGCGCTCCCAGATCACAATTGCAAAGTCTCTGCACACACCGGGAGGTTAGGTGTAGCTGGAACTCCCGAGAAGCTGATCGCATTCAACAAAATCTTCGGTCTTCTTCAGGTTGAGCCTGGCCCACTTCAGTAGCTTACTTTAGTCGCACAACTCGGATTCAGCATGAAAACAATTATCTTTTCCCTCTCCGGGCAGCAGGCAGACATGCAAGCCAAAACTCAGGCCTTTCCACAGAGACTGTCTCATGCATCTTGCTTCTTCAGTTCCCAGCTTAGAGCTGCTTAAACAGCAGGCAGCTTGGGGAGTTCCCTCAGATCCAAATGGTTCTGTTGGCTGATTCGGCTGTCAGTCAAAGCAAGAGTTCCCCCTTCAGTTGCAAAAAGGGGCCAAAAGCCCAAAACTACAATTCCTACAGATTTTTACTTCAGACAGCTCCTGTAGTTCAGCTCCATTTTAGGTCCCACCAGAACTGATTGGTCCAGTTCACAGTCCCGGGCCAAATGGTGGGGATAAACAAGACAGTCCTTGCTGCAAAGAAGGCAGGTTAGACAAACTACATTATCACTATCACTCTAAATGATTTTCAGCAAATAGTTACATCTTTCAACAGAGCTCCCTCTCAGATTACTTATGACCGCAATCCAGGCAGCTGTTAAAGAGACAGTACACAGAAGCTATACAGGCACTCTCTGGCAATACATTTAAACTGCTGAAACACAGGACACCAGCCAGGCAGTGAGCATTTAGGCAAGCTCAAGGCAGACTTTTCGAGAACCCCCATTTGTGGGGGGGGGGGTTACACATCTCTGCATCTTAGCAAAGTCCACCCTTCTGAAATCTAAGACTCTTGCCTTTGTGTGACATGACTGTGTCCCTGTTCCCATGTTAAACCACATTATTTGTTGGTCGCGAGGCCCCAGTTGACCTTCTACCTGGACTTCTGTGATTCTGTCACCATTGGTCAGTACTAGGTCCAGAATCGCCCTGTCTCTGGTGAGATCAAGTACTAGCTGCCTCAAACCTGCACCCTTTAGGAAATCAAGGATATCTCGGCTCCTAGTTGAAGCAGCTGCCTGGGTGGTCCAATCCATGTCTGGCATACTGAAATCACCAAGCAGCAGAACATCCCCTTTTGTTGCCATCTCATGTATTTCATCCACTAACTCCCTGTCCTCTTCTCCCCCCCCCCCCCCCCCATGTTGGGGGCCTATAGATGAGCAGGTGACACAGGGAACAATGCAATGCCCTGAATATATTTATACATATTCATGAGCTGCCACTGACCAGTCCATGGACAGACTACCCCTGTCTGCTACTGCCAGGATCTGGATCCTTGCACACCATGGTGGGGGTACAGCAGCTGGATCCATGGTATAGGCACAGGAGGTAGAGTAATCCTGAATACAGACCGATACTGTATCTTATAAATGAGAAAATGAGACTGACCACAGATGGACATAGTTCATCCAAAGTGGCTATCTAATCTAATTTATTTAAAAAAAAATCTAAAACTGTTTATACTTAAAAACTACCAGAGAACCAGTGGGAAGCAGTGACCACAGTTGGGTAAGTTTCTCCGTGGAGACAGGGAATCAGTGACCACAGTTGGGTAAGTTTCTCCCTGGTGACAGGGAAGCAGTGACCACAGTTGGGTAACTTTCTCCCTGGTGACAGGGAAGCAGTGACCACAGTCAGGTAACTTTCTCCCTGGTGACAGGGAAGCAGTGACCACAGTCGGGTAACTTTCTCCCTGGTGACAGGGAAGCAGTGACCACAGTCGGGTAACTTTCTCCCTGGTGACAGGGAAGCAGTGACCACAGTCGGGTAACTTTCTCCCTGCTGACAAGGAAGCAGTGACCACAGTCGGGTAACTTTCTCCCTGGTGACAGGGAAGCAGTGACCACAGTCGGGTAACTTTCTCCCTGGTGACAGGGAAGCAGTGACCACAGTCGGGTAACTTTCTCCCTGGTGACAGGGAAGCAGTGACCACAGTCGGGTAACTTTCTCCCTGGTGACAGGGAAGCAGTGACCACAGTCGGGTAACTTTCTCCCTCGTGACAGGTAAGACTAGTCAGGCCTCAGCCACCAGGGCCCAGAACTTCAGAAAGGCAGACTTTAGAAAGATGAGGGATCTGTCTTTCAAGGGTTTGGAGAATGTGCCTGAGGCTAGTAATGTAGAGCTCATGGTGGTGGGGGGGGTGGAGGTTGTTGTAGAACGTGTCTGAAGCAGCTGAAGAGGTCTGTATCTCTGTAAGCAATAAGGGGAAAACCACCAAAGACTGCCCCCCCCCCACACACAACTCAACAGGGACCAAAGGCAATGGATCATACAGAAAAAGAGGCAAGGCAATCTATTTCTAAAGCACCCTTTTTCATAGGCTCAGGGCGCTGTACATGAAATAAAAGCAATCAACAAAAAACACAAAACACACATCAGAAAATGGTACCAGAAAATAAAATTAACTCTCTGACATACTGAAAACTAGCTGGGGTATACTTGATCAAATATGTAAGTTTTCACTATGATTTTAAAGGCCTCCATCACGCGGGCAGATTGGCCCGGCCGCTCCCAGGTAGAGAATTTCACCGCACTGGAGCCACCACACTGAATGCCCTGTCCCCAGAGTGTTTCAATATATAACTGATGGAAAGAGACAGATTGCCCCCTAGAGGCCTGAGAGGGGTGTACAGAGCAGCACTGAGGACTGATGGAATTACAGAACTGCACTGAATCTGCAAGTCATTTAACCAGTAAAAGCATTTTTTTTTGTTTTTTTCAATACTAGTTCTCTGCGCTCTCCACTGGCTTTCAGTCAGGTGGTGTATCAGGTTTGCTTGTTAACTTACAAGGCCCTACACTGCCTGGGTCTGGGCTGTCTGAAAGACCTGCTGATTCCTTACACTGCTGCTCGTGCCCTCCAGTCAGTGGAGGTAGACCACCTCTTTGTTCCCTGTTCACGACTGAAATCTTCAGGGGATAGGAGTGTTCAGAGTAGCGGTGCCGATTTTGTGGAATGCCCTCCCCCATGAAGTAAGGAGAGCTCCCTCGATGACCACTTTTAAATCATTATTGAAAACGTGCTATTTAATTTATGTTTTGTTCTGCTCTCTTAACTCTTTCATGCTAATTTTAAAGAGCACCTTGCCCAAAGTGTTTAACAGTCATGCATAAATTACATTTGTTTGCACTGAGACAGCTAGTCTTTTTACTTTTATTCTGGTCATCTCTGTTTTTGCATACTGAGCTGCCGAAAACCGCATTTCACTGTGTAACCCCCCTGCAAATGGGGGTTCCCAAAAGACTTCCAGGAGCTTGCTTGAATGCTCCAAGCCTGAATGGTGTTTGGCATTTAAGCCATTTATCAGTGAGTGTTTTTAGAACCTCTGGTACTGTCTCTTTAAGAGCTGTCTGCTTGCAGACATAATTAGTTTGTATGGGGGACTGTGTGTTTCTTTGATTGAGTACCACTCAAGCTGCTGCCAATTCACTTCATTTTTTGCAGTCACTAGAGTGCAAAGGGAACCTATCTGAAAGATGTAACTGTTTGCCAGAAATTATTTAGAGTAATAATGAAATTACAGTTTGTCTAACCTGCTTTCTTTGCAGTCAGAACTGTGTCTGCTAGTTCCCCATTCTAGTTTTGAACTGCTGAACTGGACCAATCAGTGTGGGGTAAGCTAGCTCTAAAATGGTGCCTTGGACAATCAGAACTTGACTCATAATCTGAGCCAGCCACAAGAGGATTGTATGGGCAGTGACTCTGGGAGATGTAGTTTAGACTTCAGTGCCTTTTGGACCAACAGCAGCAGTCTATTGTGAGTGACAGCCAATCCAGTCAAGAACTGGGAGGAACTCAAAGGAAGTGCCGGTTTTGTCGGTTGGAGTTTCAGTTGAGCTTTGGCAGTGAAGAAGGAAGGAGCCCTGTGCTTTTTCAGTGTGCAGTTTTAGTCAAAAACGTGTGTAAGGCCCAGAGTTCCGGGTCTGCAGCTTGTGTAACAGCTTGTTAGGACTGAATCCGTCTGTGAAAAGAATCAAAGGTCTCTGAAGAGTAGAAACCAGGCTCACCCTGTAGAAGACTGGAGGAATTGCTGAAAATTGCATTCGGTCTGTCAGGAACTGAATCTGCTGTGTGTTCTCCGGTATTGTGCAGTAATTGGATGGATACAGATGCAGCCTACCTGGTATAGTGCTTTCTTTTATATGGATGTGTGAAGAGGTTTGTGTACCTCAAGTGAGCCCTGCTGACATTGAAGGACCCTATCTTATTTGGAGGTCGTGAGTACTAATTCAGGGTCGCTCCCTGTTGAATTGCCACATTAAATCCAAATGGAATTACTGTACTGCTGACTGTTTAATTTTCCTTTTCTCTGTGTGAAAGGGCCCCTACCAGCTGCCACGGTTTGGACTAGCCACTAGGGCTTGGGTACCCAGGGACAGTAACTGATAGGGATAGGCCTGTGCACAGAGCCATAGGTAGATTATTAGACTGATAAGCTAATTAACCTGATTTCCCTGTCCTTGTTATATCCCCTAAATAAATCAGAGCTGCTTGTTTCAGCAAAGTTATACTGCCTGAGGTATTTGTCTATGTTAAAGTACTGTACTGTGATTGTTGCACTGTATCTCATTTCACTGGGAGGTCCCAGTGCGGAACCAGACCTGGGGTAAGTGTATACTGTGAAGGTAATTCTGTTATATTGTGTGGGCCACTAGTGGGAAGAAAGGGGTTGCAGTGTCCCAGAGGGCTGTGACCAAGTTAGTTTAACTATTGCAAACCCTGACCTCTGGGTGGAGGCACCCGCCATTGGATCCAGGCCCCTCAACCTGTTAGTGGCAAATCAGGCAGGGGTAGTAGCCCCTGGGATAGCGCCATCTAGGGGTTACATCTTGGAGGCTCACCGCTGGGATTGTGTGTCCTCTAGTGGCCATATTTACGAATCACTGTTAAGAAAAAATGGGTACCCGACAGAAGTGGCTGTGCACCGCTGGTGGAGGTGTACTGGGAGGAGATCGACCCCCAAAATGCTATGCTTATCCTGGACATCCCCTGGGTATCAATACGGACACTGTGCAGGAGTACTTTCCAAGGTGGAAGGTTTACAAAACCCTGTGGTGGTGGGTCGGCATGCTAATCTGCTCACCCACACTTTCCTGGCCTAGTAGAGTTTAAGGATCCCATAGATAGCTCCAAAGTGCCACAGACCATTACCCCAGAGAGCCCTCACTGCTTGGAGAGTGATAACTAAGACAGTAAAGACCCAGGGGAATCAGCCCCATCACTATCTGAAACTTTGAGGAGAAATTTGCTGAATGGTTGCTGGGAGAGGGAAAACTGTGGAGGACTTGAAGAAACTATTCTTGCCACGGGGTGTTCCTCCCCAACACCCTCTCCTGCTCCAGTGCCCGTAATGGTGGCTGAACCAATGCAGACTCCTATTTCTGCACCTGCCATTAGTCACGACTCTTACCGAGGGTTGAGGATCTTCTCTGGCACCCTCCCCACCCCCCAAGGGGAGGATGACTGGGAGACCTGGATAGACTATGTTGCCCCCCAAGTGCTAGAATGGCAATGCTCGGGAAGGAGCGAAGAGGGTTAGTGAGAGCCTCAGGTCCTGCCCTGGCTACCATCCGTGCTAAACGGCCAGTAACCCTGAAGCGACTGCACAGGCCTATCTTGAGGCCTTGGAGAATGTATGGGAGCCCAGATTCTGATGAGGACCTATGGTGGAGAGTAAGAAATGCACAACAGTACCAAGGGAGTTGTTGCCTGTGTATGTCTCTCGGCTGGAAAATTGTTGCAAGAATGCCTCAGAAAGGGTAGTTTGCCAGCGATTGAACTGGACCGAACCAGACTGGACAGAATCCTTAAGTCTGCCCTTCTCAGAACTGCTGTTGCTTCCAGTTACGCCTGGCAAATCGACTGGAATCCCCACCCTCCTATGATGAGTTAATGAGAGAATTCGAGGAGTTGAGAAAAAGGCGACTCGGGAGGTACCTGCACCAACAGCTGTGGCTAGACCGAGTGACTGAGGGTGACCCATCAAGTGAAGTTCAGGGGCAGAGGTTGACAGTCAATGAGTGCTCTGACAAGGAAAAAGATATGCCACAATGGGGCAACTGTTGAGAGAGATCCGGAATTCAAAACAGTCCCTTTATGAAGGTCACGCCTGCAAGTCAGGGCCCTGACCTATATCCGACTGCATCTGCTATGGGGTGGGGGTACCCACCCATGTATCTCCTAGCTGATAACAGCTCCAAACTCAATTCCTTGACCATGAAGTGGAGAAACTGACGAGATGTCTCCAAATGCTTATCACGCCGAGACAGAGATGGCACCAGGTTTCCAGTTAGTAATACCCCGCCCTGGCTCCCAGTGTGGCGCCTCGGCCAGCTCAAACTCCAGAAAGTATGTTTTGCTATAATTGTGGGAAAGATGGGCACATGAAAAGGAATGCCAGTCCCCAAAAGACACTGACAAAGTTGCATATAGGCTACAAGGAGAGCTTCGGAGAAGAAATCAGTGGTTAAGAGGTGCACGACATGATCCCAGTGAGGGTACCAAAATGCTAATTCACGCCTTTTGTGGCAAGGTCAGTTGCCCAGGCCCCCACTACCGCCTCTCCAGACTGGTCCAGAATAGTGGGTCCCTCCATGGAGACCACTGTAAAGGTGAATGGAGTGTCTACAAGAGCTGTATTAGACAGTGGCTCCCAAGTGACAATTATGTTCCAGGATTGGTATCAGAAGCATTTGTCAGGCGTGCCCTTACAACCATTAGAAGGACTGCATGTATGGGGTTAAGTGAGAAGGCCTACCCTATTCCGGGTATATCCGAATTTGGCTGTCTTTCCCCACCTCCGTGGCTGGAGTGGCTAACAAGTAGAGACCCTAGCCTTAGTGTGTCCCCCACTGGACTGTATGATGGTGTCCCTTTGTTGATTGGAACAAATGCTCATATGTTCGGAAGGCTGGCACAGTTGTGTTATGAAAACAGGGTCAAAGACTAGTAGAGCTTTAAGAGTTCCGCTTTAATTAAGAAGGCCTATGAGGCACAGAGAGATGCTGAAAAACAGAACCAGAGGAACCGGTCGGAATTGTATGGAAGAAGGATCCTGAGTCTCTGATCCTGGCGCCAAATGCCCAGTGTACCTTACAGGGAGAGGTCCTGTATCAGAAAGGATGTTAAGAATAAAATATTAATGTTGGATGCACCAGGCGATGGAAAATTGCCAGAGGGACTGCTGGTCAAGCTTTGTATTTTGCCCGCTAGAGCCCATGCTTATGCCAGAAGGGTAATGGTCCAAGTTCATAATGTGTCTGAAAGAGACATTCGAGTAAACAGAGGTTGCATCCTGGCTAATGTGCATTGTGCAGACACTGCAGTGCTACCCAGCAGCAAGAGTTCAAGGAAGAATGACAGAGTAACGCCTGACTTGTTTGATTTCGGTGACTCCCCGCTGCCAGCTGAATGGAAAGTGAGGATCAGTGAGAAGCTTGCCCAGAGAGACCAGGTGTTTTCTTTAAAGGAATGGGATGTAGGATGCGTGCAAGGAGCTGAGCACAATATCCGCTGCATGACGAAGACCATTTCGTGAGAGGTCTCGGCGCCTGGCACCTGCTGACATAGATGATGTGAGCGGCATCTGCAAGAGATGTTAGCTGCTGGTGTAATACAAGAATCCAGAAGCCCTTATGCTTCCCCATTGGTAGTGAGGAAAAGAATGGAACAGTAAGGATGTGTGTGGATTATCGACCTTAAACCGGCGGACTATCCCTGATCAGTACACAATGCCCCGATTCAGGATGCTTTGACTGCCTAAACGGGAGCAAGTGGTTCTCTGTGCTGGATCTCCGCAGTGGGTACTACCAGATCCCGATGGCCCCAGAGGACCGTGAGAAGACGGCCTTTATCTGTCCGGCTATTCTATGAATTCATGAGGATGCCTCAAGGATTTCAGGTGCCCAGCCACTTTCAACGATTGATGGAGCGTGCAGTGGGGACATGAACTTACTAGAGTGCCTGGTATACCTAGATGATGTTATTGTGTTTGGCAGCTCACTGGAGGAACATGAGAGCAGATTATTTAAGGTATTGGACCGACTGGAGGACTTTGGCCTTAAACTGTCCATTGATAAGTGTCAATTCTTTCAAACATCAGTAAAGTATGTGGGACACATAGTATCCACGAGGAATAGAGACCGACCAAGTAAAGTTGAGGCCTTGACCACCTGGCCACAGCCCAAAATCTAAAAGAACTGCAAAGATTCCTGGGATTCTGTGGTTATTATCGGCTCTCATCAAGGACTATTCAAGAGTGATCCGCCTTTACTTAACCTTACTCAAGGGTATCCCCAACCCACAAAATACCAAAGTCAGCGCCCTCAAGACTGAAAGAGTGTATTTTCATCCGAGTGAAGTATTTGGGGCCGCTGGACTCCTGATTGTGAGACTGCTTTCATGAGATCATATATCAACTACCCATGCTCCAGTGCTGGCCTATGCCGATCCAAGAAAACCTTACGCCCTGCACACTGATGCTAGCTTGCAAGGGTTGGGGGCTGTGTTGTACCAAGAGCACGAGAATGGCCTGAGACCAGTGGCCTTTGCCAGTAGAAGCCTGACCCCATCCGGAAAGAACTATCCTGTACATAAGTTAGAGTTCCTAGCTTTGAAGTGGGCTATTGTTGACCAATTCCATGAGTACTTGTATGGGGCTAAAATACTAGTAAAACTGACAATAATCCTTTGATCTATGTGCAGACCTCAGCTAAGTTGGATGCCACTGGCCATAGGTGGCTTTCTGCATTATCTACATATGACTATGCTCTCGAATACCGAGCAGGTCTGAACCACATAGATGCTGATGCTCTCTCCCGGAGGCCTGTTCCCCAGAATGATTGGGTCCGATTGGCAGAACCTGACATTCGGCACTCTGCCGGAAGTTTGACAGGGAGGAACAAATGTCCACGGACGTAGTGGACTGCATGGTGGATTGCTTGGGAGCTCTGAGAATTGCATACCTGCTGCTTATTGCCACTTTTCTGCAATAGACATTGGTGCACTGCCTCAGCTGGACAATGACAGTATTCGATGGGCTCAATCCCGCGATCCCATGATCAAAGCAGCTTTAGAAGCCCTCTATGCAGGAAAAGATGTGTCCAAATTACGCCCACTGATTTGAGAACTGCACTGTTATACAAAGAAGGTCCTAAGTTGAAACTGATCAATAAACTGTTATACAGAGAAACAGTAGACAGAGGGGCCAAGTAGACAAACAACAACTAGTGCTGCCCACTGCCTTTCGAGACTCAGTACTGAGGTCCTTGCACAACCACATGGGGCACCTTGGTATAGACAGAACACTTGACTTGGTGAGATCCAGATTCTATTGGCCTAAGATGGGGCTGATGTGGAGCAACACATTCGAACTTGTAGTCGCTGCTTACAGAGGAAAGCTTTGCCCCAGAGGGCTGCCCCTTGTTAACATCACCACCAGTGCACCCATGGAGCTGGTCTGTATTGATTTTCTGAGTTTGGAGTCAGATCAAAGAAATATCAGTAATGTGCTGGTGGTCACTGACCATTTCACGAGATATGCCCAAGCTTTCCCACCAAAGACCAGAAAGCATCCACTGTGGCCAAAGTACTTGTAGAAAACTTTTTGTTCACTATGGGGCTCCACAAAGAATCCATTCTGATCAAGGAGAGACTTTGAGAGTCGTCTGATCAAAGAGATGCTTTCTCTGTGGGAGTGCGAAAGTCCAGAACCACCTTACCACCCCCAGGGGGACCCACAGCCTGAACGTTTAACCGCACTTTGCTAGATATGCTAGGCACCCTGCACCCAAAGGACAAGCCTAGATGGGCCAAAAAATTAGCACCCTGGTACATGCTTATAACTGCACCAAAAGTGATGCCACTGATTCTCCCCTACCGCCTGATGTTTGGAAGAGAAGCTGACTACCAGTAGATGTGTGTTTTGGGGTCTCTCCTGATGGGGTTCAAGCTGACAACTATTTACAGTATGTGCAAAGTTAAGGCCCAGCTAACTCATGCGTACCAACTGGCTCAAACCATGGCTGCCAAAAGAAATCTGGCCAACAAAGAAAGGTATGATAAAAGGTGAAAGCACAGGAACTCCAGGAGGAGATCGGGTATTGCTAAGAAATCTGGGACTGCATGGCAAGCACAAGATTGCTGACAGATGGCACCATCTCCTCACATTGTAGTGGGCAAACTAGATGATCTGCCAGTGTACAAAGTAAGGCCTGAGAATAATTCAAAGATGTAAAACAATGCATAGAAATCATTTACTGCCCATTGGACAAATCTTAATTGAGTCTGAGCCCTAGAAGATGCCCCTCTGGACCAGTGACTAGAGCTGCTGCTAAGAAAAGATCAAGAAAGTCTGCACCTACAGAAGCGTTAAAGTGTCCCCTCCACAAGTCCCAGTTGAGCATGACTGTCAGTCCATATCGGAAGAAAGTGAGAGTGACTTTGAATACTATCCTTCTTACGAACTGAGTCAATTGTTTGGGGCAATCCCTAGTCAATACTGGAGACAAAGCTGGGCCTTCTGGACTGTCTAAGCCCCAGCTTCATCCCTGGAGCCAATGCTCCCAGAAAGTGAAGTGCAAGCATCAGATCAGATGAAATGGAATCATTGTGCATGGTTGAACTGTTTGAGCTTTCAGGGGAGGAAAATGATAGATTGGGGCAGACTGGTGATACACCGAACAAGAAGAGTATTTTGAGTGCCCTGACAGTCCACTGCCAGTGTCCGAAAGCTCTCCATGCGAGCCAAATGTTGTGGACTCAGAAACTGTAACTCCTGGAGCTGAAAGTGCCCCAAGTTCTAGCCTCTCTACCCCCATGGAGACTCCCCTGACAAGTGAGGACAATGCTGAAAATGAGGCTCAGAGTGCAGAGACTATAACAGTTCCCCCTAGAAAGACTGGTCGAGCTGTAAAGCCTGTGGTGCACCTCAGTTATGATTCACTTGGGAGGCCTGTGGACTTGCCTCTCAATGTTGTCCATAAAGGAGTGTATGTGTCCCCGAGCTCATTGCCCAAACTGAGCATCAGTGCTAACTCAAGTTACTTGTGTTGCTCTCAGTATGGTGCCCTTGCCCCATCCAGCCCAAGGTAACTGATAGGAAGGGCCCCTCTCTTCAGGTTTCATGTACAAGAGGTAATAACTTGAGTTATGGTACAATGTGTATGTAATACTGTGTAAAGAGGACGTACTGCAATGTTTCAGAAATGTGTTCTTGGTAAAATGATATATTGACTGATGATTACATTATGTGAGCCTAATGCAAATGTATATGGTTGCAGTTGAAACTTATGGGTACTTGCTTGACGCGGACGTCAAGTTTTCCCAGGCCAGGAAGGGTGTAACCCCCCTGCAAATGGGGGTTCCCAAAAGACTTCCAGGAGCTTGCTTGAATGCTCCAAGCCTGAATGGTGTTTGGCATTTAAGCCATTTATCAGTGAGTGTTTTTAGAACCTCTGGTACTGTCTCTTTAAGAGCTGTCTGCTTGCAGACATAATTAGTTTGTATGGGGGACTGTGTGTTTTTTGATTGAGTACCACTCAAGCTGCTGCCAATTCACTTCATTTTTGCAGTCACTAGGAGTGCAAAGGGAACCTATCTGAAAGATGTAACTGTTTGCCAGAAATTATTTAGAGTAATAATGAAATTACAGTTTGTCTAACCTGCTTTCTTTGCAGTCAGAACTGTGTCTGCTAGTTCCCATTCTAGTTTTGAACTGCTGAACTGGACCAATCAGTGTGGGGTAAGCTAGCTCTAAAATGGTGCCTTGGACGAATCAGAACTTGGACTCATAATCTGAGCCAGCCACAAGAGGATTGTATGGGCAGTGACTCTGGGAGATGTAGTTTAGACTTCAGTGCCTTTTGACCAACAGCAGCAGTCTATTGTGAGTGACAGCCAATCCAGTCAAGAACTGGGAGGAACTCAAAGGAAGTGCCCGGTTTTGTCGGTTGGGAGTTTCAGTTTGAGCTTTGGCAGTGAAGAAGGAAGAAAGCCTGTGCTTTTTCAGTGTGCAGTTTTAGTCAAAAAACGTGTGTAAGGCCCAGAGTTCCGGTCTGCAGCTTGTGTAACAGCTTGTTAGGACTGAATCCGTCCTGTGAAAAGAATCAAAGGTCTCTGAAGAGTAGAAACCAGGCTCACCCTGTAGAAGACTGGAGGAATTGCTGAAAATTGCATTCGGTCTGTCAGGAACTGAATCTGCTGTGTGTTCTCCCGGGTATTGTGCAGTAATTGCGATCGGGATACAGATGCAGCCTACCTGGTATAGTGCTTTCTTTATATGGATGTGTGAAGAGGTTTGTGTACCTCAAGTGAGCCCTGCTGACATTGAAGGACCCTATCTTATTTGGAGGTCGTGAGTACTAATTCAGGGTCGCCCCTGTTGAATTGCCACATTAAATCCAAATGGAATTACTGTACTGCTGACTGTTTAATTTTCCTTTCTCTGTGTGAAAGGGCCCCTACCAGCTGCCACGGTTTGGACTAGCCACTAGGGCTTGGGTACCCAGGACAGTAACTGATAGGGATAGGCCTGTGCACAGAGCCATAGGTAGATTATTAGAGTGATAAGCTAATTAACCTGATTTCCCCTGTCCTTGTTATATCCCCTAAATAAATCAGAGCTGCTTGTTTCAGCAAAGTTATACTGCCTGAGGTATTTGTCTATGTTAAAGTACTGTACTGTGATTGTTGCACTGTATCTCATTTCACAGGAGGTCCCAGTGCCGGAACCAGACCTGGGGTAAGTGTATACTGTGAAGGTAATTCTGATATATTGTGTGGGCCACTAGTGGGAAGAAAGGGTTGCAGTGTCCCAGAGGGCTGTGACCAAGTTAGTTTAACTATTGCAAACCCTGACCTCTGGGTGGAGGCACCCACCATTGGATCCAGGCCCCTCAACCTGTTAGTGGCAAATCAGGCAGGGGTAGTAGCCCCTGGGATAGCGCCATCTAGGGGTTACAACTGTAAGTTAGTGGACCGCACACTGTGCCTGTGTTTTCTTCAGCTGCCACTCGGCTGACATCACTATATGGAGACTCTCTCCTCCTCGTGTTATTGAGAACCACGTGGTGCAATTGCTGTGGATACCAGTAATCAATCTTGCAGTGATACTGGGCCTGTCTGCCATCATATATTCCCACTGGAGCTGCGCACCAAAGGTAATGATGAATCATCCTAGTATAATCACAATAAAAAACTGCAGTGCACAGCCCTATTACTCGAGCCTGAAGCAGAAGTGCAAATGACAGCGTATTCTGCGTGGTTGTGACCCAGATCAGCGGACTGCACTTTGTAACCGTGGTAAATATTATTTGTTCTCTGTGACTGTGAGGCTTTTGAGAAAACATGATATGAGGAAATAAAATGGGGGAATATGTTAGTGACGCTGTGAGTGGGCAGCGTAGCCAGAGCAAAGCAGGTGGCAAGATGTAGTTGAAATGACTGAATGAATGTACGCAGCTGCATGGCGCATGGTGACATGGTGAGGAAGCAAGTAACATGGGTGGGGGGGGGGTCACTCAAGATGCCATGCAGAAAACAAGCATTTTGTGATTTTCAGCTCCAGTGTAGTTTATTGTGTATGTGCGGCAGCAGCGCAGTCTTGTCCGAGGGATGGACATGGCGGGCAGGCATGTGGATCAGTTTCCCGGCTTTCCACAGAGGTTTCTGTCACTGACTGGGCACTTGCCTGTATGTGGTGCTTGATCCAGGTAAACGTGTTGGGTAGGAAAGTGCCTGGGTACTTTGGATTGCAGCAGTATCAGGGTACTTTGGATTGCAGCAGTATCATTAGCCTAGCGGCCAAAGATCTCCGCTACCAAGCCAGTTACCCACAATGACCCTGCATGTATACCCAGTGAATGACTGTAGCAGCACCAGTGTTTCTGACTCCACGCAAGCTGACATCTCCAACCATTGGGATGATCAAGACGTAGCCTCGTAATGAGGTTAAGTATTTATTTGTAACGCTGTCGGTGCTGTTTACTGCTCATTGCCTGGTTGCTCTCATTATTTCTGTATGCTGTCCTTGATGTCAGCCGCCAACCCCCCCACTCGAAAATATGACCGAAAATGTGAAAAATACACACATGGAGTTGCAATAGTGGCATGATCCTGGTATATACTGAGCTTACACATGTTAATTGAACATGGGCTTGCAGTCACCGGAACGCGCTCCATTTCAGCAGGGATGTTTTGACATTCGGGCTGTGTGAACGGTGAAGCTGACTGCTGCATACCTCTCCATGTCATGACATCAGCTGGAGCGGGTGGCCGGCAGCCAGAGCAAGGAAGAGGCGCTGTAGCACAAGACAGGAACAGGAACGTCTTTTACAAATAAGAATATAACATCAAAACACAGTTTTGGCAAAAAAGTAATCAATGCAAGCAGCATTTTAAGGGACAGGACACACAATTATGAGGTACAGTAAGGAGGTGTTGTACTGAACAGTGTGAAAGGTGCTCTTTAACTTGTTGTAATTGTTTTATCTGTTGATTGAAAGGCGCTCAGAGCCATCTGGATTGAGTACCATATGAATAAAATGACTTGACTAGTTCAAATTCCATCTTTGTTCTAGTTGTACTGCCTTTTTCGTTATCCCATTGGGTATTTCTGATTTATATGCAGCTGGTAAGGATCATTTCAGAACTCTATGATGTAGTTTATGTCCCTGTTCTGCTCTTTAGTTGTTAACACAACACATCAGTGTTCTTCTACATAGCTCTGTGGCTGAGAGGGACATAAACTACATTGTACAATTTTAAAATGGTACGTACCCCTGGAATGTAAATTAGAAATATCAACTGTGGTTACTAAAAGGCTTGTACCAATGGGAAAATAACAGACTGGAACCATTGCTTATTTAACATCTTCTACTGGGAAAAATGACGTACACGTTCAGGGCAGAAACATAGAAACATAGAATTTGACGGCAGATAAGGACCGCTTGGCCCACCTAGTCTGCCCATCTTCCTACCTAACAGATAAGCTGCAGATCCTAGTTAACCAACAGCTTACTTCCTCCTACCCCCCACTAGGCTGCCTTATGTCTGTCCCATGCATTCTTGAATTCCCCCACTGTTCTTGACTCCATGACCTCCTCAGGGAGGCTGTTCCATGCATCCACAACCCTCTCTGTGAAAAAATACTCAGTTCTCCTTTAAGGAAACCAAAGAGGGTCTGAAAACAAGGATTGCAGTAGAAGCTGCAGATAATACCAGTGTCTTCCTCCTGTAGATGAAACAGGAAGGTGAGAGAGAGGGTTGGGTTCCTAAAAACAAGGGAAGGGGCAACTGAAAGAATATTTTGCTTGGTGTTCAGTTCTGTTCAAAATTTATTTCAGAATGCAATAAACTAGGATGATGAAGCATTCACTTGAGTCAGAACTCATTTTCAATTATATCATTTCAGCCAATATGCACAATATGAACCCTATCCACTATTAACATTCAGCTGTATGCGTCATGATACACGATGCGTAGGGCCGATTCCTGAGGTACACACATTGCGGGACACCCGTGGATGCAGTAACATCCCACCTCGTCATGTGTAATCTGAGGCCCGACTGCACTTGTATTGGCCAGTTGGGGCTGGGGGTGTTGTTAGGGCATGTCTAAGGTTGGGCTGCCAGAGTGCACCCAGCATTAGTATGAAGGCCCCAGATGGGCCCTGCAGTTATGAACCCCAGCCCTTCTCTGTGCCACAGAGGGCTGGGGCGAGGCAGCCAATTGCAGCAGTCTGTATTGTTTTTAAATAAGAACAAAACCCTATTCCTTGGATATGTTGGTCCTTAGGTGGACTACCTTATCCCACGATCCCTGCTCCTGCACAGACCAGGGGATCCATTCCAGGACTGGCCCAAGCTTCCAGGTGGAAACCTGGTGTCCAGCCCAAGTCCAGCTCCCTGGCTGGCCACTCCCTGTGTGTTAAAGTTCATACACACTGGGCTAGCCAGTATTAGCACATTCCGGCCCCACATGTTGTTCTGGGGCTGGGTGCATAGCACATAGCTGGGCCATTATGTGCCTGTTTTTGGTCTGGCCCTGTGAGTGACACTATGCAGTATTTATCATGGGGTGCAAGAAATGTGAAAAATAAAGGTGTCAGTTGTTACATATCCGTTCCAAAAAGATGTAAGCAATAAGCCATGCCCGAGTGTGATTTAAATTATTTGAGCTGCACACCTCAGGGGTGTAAGGCATGAGACTGCAGGTCGAGTGTCCTCATACCCCTGGGAAGTGCTCCTTACACATTGCAGTGGTCCATGAGCATTATGAGTGTGTGTGCTTTTAAACAGCACAGCACGCTTTACTCATTGATCAAGAGCTTCAGTCTTTTTGCTGGCATCTTCTCCAGCTACGAACTGCAAATGTATCGACTATACTGGGAGCACTAGATGATACTGCGACCTAAAGAGAATGCAGTGGGGGATTGCAAAAATAAACTGCCTATTACGCAGTCCTCTCACCTAGGTCACTGCCTCACAAAAAAAAAAAAAAGCAACAATATATCTTCACAACAAACTTTCTGTTACTCAAAAATAAAAAAACCAAAATACCCAGAAAAATACGTTCTCAAGGGCTGCTCCCTTGCATGTAACATGCTGAGTAGGCCAAGGAAGGACAGGGTTGGTACTCGGGACCGGAGGTGGCAGGGGTGAGCATTTAAAGCAATACTCGCTCTACTCCAGCTCAACATGTGGGAACAAATAATAAAGTAAAATAAATTATTGAAATGTTCTTCCAGCTGATTGACTTCTTATTTATTTATTGAAATGTTTCACCAGGAAGACACACTGAACAACAGGTTGCTCGTCTCCCGGTGCGACCTGGGGGGGAAGGGGAACATAAGGATAAAAGATATAGTTCTGGAGCACTAACAAAGATTTACATATGATTATGCTCAAATAAAAGTGAGTAAACTGTAATGATGCATTGAAATAGCAGGGTGCTAACAGTTAAGAACTAGATAGGTACAATGATAACAGTTTAGAACTTGGTATGTACAGTAGCACGAAATGGTATGCTCTAAATGAGTAGCTAGATTATGGCTGAATAGATTACAAGTAGTTGAACTAGGGGTAGCTAGTAGGGAGTAACACAGACAGTACCAGTTAGCTAGGGTAAGACAGAAGTGCTAATTTGTCTAGAAGTGCAAAAAATTAGGGTTAGCCAGAACTAAGGCTAAGAAATTGAGGGGGTAGTGGGGAGGGGAAAAGGAGGTGAGAGGCATTTAAGAATCATAACTTACAGGGTAGTAAGAGCCCAGCCAGAGGTTGATCTAGAGCAAAGGTGGGTGCTAAGTAGAGGGAGAGGGAGAGATAGAGGACTTAACCCCTTATCTTATCTGGTGTGTGTGTGTGTGTTTGTATTTTCTCGACGGGGGATCCAATGCCCTTAAATGACAATCTGCAGCATCACCTGCTGGTCAAAACAATGTCATAACTTTTTTAAATGTACTTTTACCCATTGAAAAATAATGTAAAACTATATATTAAAAAAGTATTTTTATATATATTTTTTTATAATCTAGTCATTGCATAATAGCAATAATGCACTCCAGGTTGTGTGTTCTGCTGGGATAACATCACTTCTCAGGTGTGGGATGCATTTGGCCTGTGGCCTCATGCCCATCCACTCGTGTAACATAGAAACATAGACTTTGATAGCAGATGAGGACCACTTGGCCTACTCAGTCTTCCCATTTCCCTACCTACTGGATAAGCTGCAGATTCTAGTTAACCAACAGCCTACTTCCTCCCACCCCCACTATAATTGCCTTATGGCTGTCCCATGCATTCTTGAATTCTCCCACTGTTTTGGACCCCACAATCTCCTCAGGAAGCTGTTTCATGTGTCCACCACTCTTCTCCATGAAAAAATATTTCCTCACGTTGCTACTGAGCTGTCCCCCCTCTATCTTTAAATTGTGCCCTCTTGTTCTTGCACATCTCTTTTTCTGAAAGATGCTACCCTCTTGGACTTTGTTGATTTCCTTTAGGTACTTGAAAGTTTCCACCATGTCCCCCTTCTCCCTCCTTTCCTCAAAGGTGTACATATTAAGCTCTCTTGGTCTCTCTCTCTTCGTATGGCTTCTCTTGCAGACCCTGCACCATTTTAGTTGCCCTCCTCTGGACTGCCTCCATCCAGTCTATGTCCTTGCGGAGATGCGGTCTCCAGAACTGCATGCAGAACTCCAGAGGGGGTCTCACCAACTGTCTGTACAGAGGGATAACAACTTCCTGTTTTCTACTGGTGATGCCTCTCCCTATGCATCCCAACATCCCCCCAGCGCTCCTTACTGCCTCCTCACATTGCTTGCCCACCTTTAGGTCATCTGATATAACTACCCCCAGGTCCCTTTCCATTTTTGTTGTTAGTAGCTCTTCCCACATTGTGTACTCTTCACCTGGGTTTTTGTTTCTCAGGTGCATTATTTTGCATTTCTTTGCATTGAATGTAAGCTGCCATACTTTTGACCATTCCTCCAACCTTGCCAAGTCCCTTCTCATCCTTTCCACCCCCGCCCCCGTGTATCAACTCTGTTACAGATCTTTGTGTCATCTGCAAAGAGGCATACTTTTCCTTCCAGGCCCTCTGCAATGACTCCTATGAAGACATTATAGAGGACTGGTCCGAGTACTGAACCCTGTGGTACCTCACTAGTAACCCCCCCCCCTCTTCAGTGTGAGTTCCATTTACTATTACCCTCTGTATCCTGCAGTGCAGTCAGTTTGTTAGCCGGGCTACCACCCTGGGACCCACTCCCAGGCTGGCTAACTTGTTTATCAGTCTTTCTTGTGGGACTGTGTCAAATGCCTTGCTAAAGTCTAGGTAGGCCATGTCCACAGCCCCTCCCTGGTCTACTACTTTGGTCACCCAGTCAAAGAAATCTATTAGATTTGTCTGACATGACCTTCCCGCTGTGAATCCATGCTGCCTTGGGTCCTGTGCCCCGCTGGCCTCTAGGTATTCAACAATTCTTTCTTTCAGAAGTGATTCCATAATTTTCCCCACTACAGAGGTCAAACTAACAGGTCTGTAGTTTCCTGCCTTTGCCTTGCTTCCACTTTTGTGAAGGGGAATCACATCTGCCCTTCCCCAGTCCTCAGGTACCACCCCATCCTCCCATGATTTGTTAAAAAGGGTAGTCAATGGTGTTACTAGTTCTCCCCTTAGTTCTTTTAGAATTCTGGGGTGAATCCCGTCAGGCCCATGACCTTATCCCAGCATGACATACCCACTGCCGTGCATTATTGCTTAACTGTGTTCCCTTTAAGAGTAGTGAGACTAGGTGTTGCTGTTGCTGCTGCTGTTTAGGAGCTCAAACACAGCTGTGCTCTACTTTAATGTAAGTGGGGGTTAGCTGCACTGAAGAAACAGAGAAGGGCAGACAGCTTTGTTTTGATAGCTGTTGTGTGTAAGTGTGGTGTTTTGTAATGCAGGTGGTTGGTAATAAGTTTTTCTTGACTGACTGCATGTGTATACCATATTCTAGTTTACACCACTGTCAGGTGATGTCTTTTGGCCAATAATGTTTCTTTGTTCTTTCTTGCCATTTTGTAAGTCATGATCTCTTTGTTGTTGGGTGTAGTAGGTTGTGTGTTGCACTGGATCATGTTTATTTTTGTTTGTTTGATGCCTTTGCAGTGTACCACTTGTGGACAGTCTGGATGAACTTTTCAGCTTTTTCTGTCTGTTACTTTTCTCTGTTTTGTGTGTTTTATAATTCCTGTCCCGATGTCCATGACTGTGATACATTTTCTGGTGCTGTGTGTGGTTTACACCAGGGTTTATATATGGGTGTTTGTATCTGTTTTATCTTGCTAGGTAGAAGCCTACGTTTAATAAAATAATAAAATGACCTGTACTGATTGCACAAGTGGTTGTTAATTACCTTCATTCAGTGTCAACATTTAGTGTCAAAACGCACTGCCTTATAGACTTGGGCAAACTGATGTTTATTTTCCTTTAAAAGTACAATTTATTTTTTTAAGGCACATCAAAACAGAACCCATCTCTTAAAGATGTGAACTGTTTTTATTAACTACGTAAACGTGACTTAAAGAAAGTAACAAACTGTCTTAAGTTTCTGTTTCCTGTGCAGTTTCTTTCTAAAGTAAAACCATTCATAAAATATTCACGTCATGAGAGAGATCGCATTTATCATTTTGACGGACATGTACATTTCTCCAGTTCACAGTTCTGCAAAACACACATGCTCCACATCTGTTTTAAACCTGTCTCTCTGTGTGTGCACAGCATCAGTACAGTATCTTTTTCTAGAAAAGGGTAACCGGGTTTGTAAAAAGCTGTCGTGGTGTGTGTTGAGCTAGTTGAAGACACATGCTTTAACATGTTGCTCGATGAGAAAACGTGTTTATTGGCATAACGTCTGTCTCTCATTATGTCATGGCTGTGCTGCTCACAGGATGAGAGGGCATCAAGGGAAGCACTTTACATTCAGCTGGTTCTCATACAGCAGGATATACTAGAGGACAAATGGCCAAGAGAGGCCCTTTCTGTCCGTCTTCTGCCATCCTCTACCAACCCAGCTTGCTGTGTATGCAGCATACTTTTTTATCAGTGTCAGTGGCTCAGTAGGTAGTGCATCTGCTTCTGGTGCTGGAAGACTGGTTGGCTGTGGGTTCTAGTCCCACACTAGGCACTTGGGGTAATATCCATAATTGATACTGTAGTGCAGTACGAGGGGGGTGCTGCACTGGTGAGGTGCCATCCTTCAGATCGGACATTTAAGTGACGCCCCTTCTGCCCATCTCCAGTCACGCTCCAGTTGGAAGTAGAAGATCCCATGGCAGTTATCGATAAGCAGGGGAGTTTCCCCAATATCATGCCCAACATTCCCCCTGTCAGTTAAGCAGGTCCATGTAACACACCCTCCAGGATGCACCCAGAAACAAGCTGTAATAGCTGAGTGTGCCTTTCTTGGTCAGAAATTACAAATAAATAAAAATCCATCCCTGCTTATAAAACAGTGAATGGACAGGATGCAGCTCAAGTCCCTTCTGACCTTAAATTACTTTGTTGTTATTGTTACTATGTAACCCTCTCTTCCCCCAATGAGTTGCAGTGGTGCCCAGTGTTAGGTTCCTTCAAGACGAAAAATATCCTGATAGTACTGTCACAGTATCCTTTGTTGCAGCTAGTTGCAACGCTTGATGTCACTTCTCATAAGTGCTGTAAATAAACACTGTGTCTGCAGAGTTGTTAAAGAGTCAACAGATGGCATTGCACGTGAACCGTTCTGTGCATGAGTGTGCCTGCACAAGCACTTCTGCTCGTGGGCCCCAGTGGTAAGCTAGTAAATTGTAAGAAGACAGGCAAGTGCAAAGTGACAATGAGCTTGACTATTCCAGATACAGTTCCGAGGGGACCTGCCACTGGGTGCCACTGGAGATGCTGTACCCAGCGTCGTCATCCTCCATGAGGAACTGATGCAGCGTAATGTGAAGGAGCACCACTTTCGATGCAGCCCCCAGGCCCCCCACAGTCTGCTTACCTACTAAGGACTTCACCCGTACTCATGTCTGCATTTAAATCTGCACACTTTGCTCAGAGGAAGGGATACAAAACCCTTATATTGAGTAGCTGGCGCCAGATCCATATCCCTTCCTGGTACAGGTTTGCTAGAGATTTGCCCCTGTGCCACCCCTGCACTCTGACATATTGTGATGTAGTAGTTTGTAGAGCATGGGGGCACGCTGTATTGGTTGCAACAGTAGCTGTATTTTTAAAGGAATTTTTTTCTTATTTTAGTGTTCCACTGGATTGAAATGGATCTCATGACTTGGAACATTCTGTAAACAAGATTTGTTTCTCATAGTACATATCCTGTATTTTATGCAGCTTTTAAATTAAAAAAAAAATCAACTCCACCTCTCAGCTAACAAGAACCTTGTTAGTGGAGTGGTGGCACTGATTTAAACCCAGTGGACCTCTAAAACTAGGAAAAAAATCCCTAGAAAACCAGCTCCCATTGCGATAAGAAGAGCACACCACACGCTGCACGAACTACCACGTCACAAAACTTTGGAGCGCGGGGTTGCGCTGTAGCAAAACTGGAACAGGACATGGAAGGGATCTGGTGGCCAGCTCCTCAATGTGAGGATTTATGATCCCTTCCTCTAAACAAAGTGTGCAGAACAAAATATTGAAACAAGGACTGCATTGTAGTTTTTAAATGTTGTCAGTTAAAACCTCCTTGTTTGGTAATTCTTGTACACATTTTTGCCTTTGTACAAATGTAACCCCCAAGTGGCGCTGTCCCAAGGGCTACTACCCCTGCCTGCTTGACTGCTGACAGGTTGAGGGGCCTAGGTTCTATGGCGGGTGCCTCCACCCAGAGGTCAGGGTTTGTAGTGGTTAGACTAGCTTGGTCACAGCCCTCCAGGACACTGAGACCCCCTTTTATTCCCTCTAGTGGCTCACACAGTACACAGGAGTTACAGACCCAATACCCCACGTATACACACTGTTCACTCATAAAGTACCACTTACCCTCAAGACTGATTTTGCAGCACATCTCTGAGGTCCCCCTGTAAAATAAGGTTAAACAACATACACAGCAAAATACAATACTGTTTCCATAAGTACCAACACCACAGACAGTATATAGTATAACAACAACAAATCTGATTTATTTAGGGGACAGTAACATGGGAGGGGGCAATCAGGTTAATTGGCAGAATTAAATCACAGTACTGTGCACATATACAGGGTCTGAAAAGTCACACTCTGGGTACCCAGGTCGGGGGGGGGCTAGCCAGGTCCGTTGCCCGGGGTTGGCCTGCAGGTGCAGATGGACAGGGCCCTGTAGAAGAAAATATATGCACAACACCAAGTTGTAATCCGGAGCCGGATGGCTCAGTCCATGAAGAAGTGAAACAACAATAATTAGATGACACACTTGTAATTGAAAACAGACTGTAGGGGAATACCCTGATTTGTACTCACAATACCCAAGCTGAGAACCGGATGGTGATGTTCTTCTGGGTTGCCAGAACAACAGGGCATGGAGACAAGGTCCTTGTGACTGGACCCCACTGCAGTAGATAGCAAACGGATTTAGTCCGAGACCAGCTGGGGTTTGCTTCCAGCTTCTACACACAGCACACAGTACAGGGGATTGGAAATAGCGATTCCCCACAAGCACTACGCACATTTATATGTAAAAGGAAAGTACTATACCAGGCAGGCTGCTCCTTGATCCCGATCGCAATTACTGCAAAATACCTGGGAGCACACACAGCAGCTTCAGTTCCTGACAGACCGAGCGCGATTCAGCAGTTTCTCCAGTCTTCTACAGGGTGAGCCTGGTTTCCACTCTTCAGACTTCCTTCTTTCTCCTCACAAATCGGATTCAGTCTGAAGTGGCACTTACAACGGCTGCAGTCCAAACCTCAGGGCCTCACATGCGCTTCCCGCGCGAAACTATACACCACAGAAGCACAGAGCTCTTTCTCTCTTCACTGTCACAACTGATCTGATCTTTCCAGTCACAGAGCTGGGCATTTCCTTTAGCTGCACACCATTCTGTTGGCTGGTTCGTCTGTCACTCACAATGAGACTCCCCTCTGTTGGTGAAAAAAGGTGCCAAGGTCAAAACTACATTTCCCAGAGTCACTGCCCATACAATCCCCTTGTGGCTGGCTCAAAATTGAGAGTCCAAGTTCCGATTCGTCCACAGGCTCCATTTTAAGGAACCCCTCCCCACTGATTGGTCCATTTCAGCAGTTCAGGACCAAAATGAAAGAGCTACACTGAAACAGTTCATGCTGAAATGAAGACAGGTTAGACAAACTACATTTTCTCAGTCACTCCAAATGATTTCTGGCAAATAGTTATATCTTTCAACAAGGCTCCCTCTGCACACGTGTAGCGACGGCAGAAACAGAGCGAATTGACAGCAGCTCGGGTGGAATTCAAGCATTAAATACACAGTCCCCCCCATACAAACTAATTAAGCCTGCAAGCAGACAGCTCTTAAAAAGACAGTACGTGGAGGCTCAAATAGCACTCACTTGGAACCACATTTAAACAGCTTAAACGCCGAACACCGCCCAGACTTGGAGCATTCAGGCAAGCTCCTGGAAGACTTTTGGGAACCCCCATTTGCAGGGGGGGTTACACAAATTAAAAAGGATATTACCTCTGTGTAGCTGAATCAGTTGTTCCATGTTCCGCAAAATGCCCTGTGCCAGGCCTTCCTCAAATCCTGGAGTCTGGAGGATGCACAGCTATAGGGGGAATAGCGCCCTCTAATCCCTATTTTTATAAGATGAGGGGCTGTCACTCTCAGATTGTAGGAGGGGCTTAAAGGCTCATTAAAGCTCATTGTTTATTCTCAGAGTATTTTAAAGCCCACAAAGTCTTTTTATGATACAACTGCTTAACCTGTTTATGTTGACTGGTCACCCTGAGCTATTTTGATAATGCAGAGCTAGAAAAATGTATGTATAGATTAAGGGCCTGGTCAGGTGACCCAGCTAGGGACTATATATATACCTGTTGGAGGTGAGGTTAGTCACAGAGGAGCCTTGGTAGTGGTAATGAACAGAGCTACCTAAGGGAAGTAGCCAGAATAGTTACAGAAGGAAACATACCTGTATTGATAGGTTAAAACTGTGAGAGCTACCGACTGTAGCATATTTTTGTTTCATATTTTGATTTATCCAGTTTGTTTGCCTCTTTTGAGTTTAATAAATATCACACTCAAGTGTGTTTTTAAAATTTAAAAAGCTGAGTCTGTGTTATCTATCCCACACCTGTCCACATATCTGGCAAAGTCTTTAGTAGGTAAGCAAACTGTGGGGGAGGGGGGGGGGGCTTGGGATCATTTTAAAAACAGGTTGATTGTTGCTCTTTAAAAGATTCCCCGCTCCCACATGCACAGCTTCCATTGGAAGTTTGTTCCATAAGTTTACCACCTTCTGGGTAAAAACATGCTTTGACTAAGGACAGCTGATTGAAAATAAGACCCTTGACCTCAGATTTCTGCTGCCCTTGCTGCCTGTCTACATGTGGTGAAATAATCCTCCGTTTATGAATCTCAGTTGGTTGCCGAGGACATAACGTTGTCACAAGCAGAAGATTACTGTGTAATACCACATGCAGACAGGCAGCGGAAGCAGATAGAGGTCAGACGAGAAGGATCCTGTTTCCATGCAAATTTCCTTAGTATATAAAATAAGCAAAGGATATAATCAGGAAATATAGGAATTGCAACTACAGTATACTTAGGGATAATTTCTGAAATTTTTTCCAGAGGTGTCACAGGCTCTTTAAGCTAGTGAATGCTGTCTAGTTCTACTGACCAGAGTATTCTGAAAACATTTTTCCTGATCCAATTTTTCCAAGCCCTTTAACATTTTAATAACTGAAATTATACAGTATCTCCTCTCTTAGCCTTCTTGTGCAAGGTAAAATGTATCTAGTTTGTCTAAAGTCTCCCCATCAGAGATGCTGCAAAAGTTTACTTCACTGGCAAAGTTCTGGCAAAGTTGCAAAACTTGCCTTCGTGAATAACTTCACAAATTGCCCACTTTGCCAGCCTGCCACTTTGCAATGATTTTTTCAGGGGAAATAGCACTTTTTTGGGTAAAGTCAAGTGAAGTCATGTCAAAGTTGCAGTTTTGCCTGAATTTGCATGGCGTCACTTGAAAAAAGTGCCTCCGAAGGCCAAAAACTTTGGGAAGTCGCCACTTCCCACTTCACAAATTTGGCAGACTTAGCAAATTAATTTGCAAAGTGAAATCTGCCAATTTTGCACATCTTTCCTGCCCATAGAGTACTCCCTTCATTCCTGTACATCTTTCCTGCCCATAGAGTACTCTCTCCATTCCCGTACATCTCTCCTGCCCATAGAGTACTCTCTCCATTCCCGTACATCTCTCCTGCCCATAGAGTACTCCTCCATTCCCATACATCTCTCCTGCCCATAGAGTACTCTCTGCATTCCCATACATCTCTCCTGCCCATAGAGTACTCTCTCCATTCCCGTACATCTCTCCTGCCCATAGAGTACTCTCTGCATTCCCATACATCTCTCCTGCCCATAGAGTACTCTCTCCATTCCCGTACATCTCTCCTGCCCATAGAGTACTCCCTCCATTCCCGTACATCTCTTCTGCCCATAGAGTACTCCCTCCATTCCCGTACATCTCTCCTGCCCATAGAGTACTAGCTCGATTCCTATACATCTCTCCTGCCCATAGAGTACTCTCTCCATTCCCGTACATCTCTCCTGCCCATAGAGTACTCCCTCCATTCTCGTACATCTCTTCTGCCCATAGAGTGCTCGCTCCATTCCCGTACATCTCTCCTGCCCATAGAGTACTCCCTCAATTCTCGTACATCTCTCCTGCCCATAGAGTACTCCCTCCATTCTTGTACATCTCTCCTGCCCATAGAGTACTCCCTCCATTCTCGTACATCTCTCCTGCCCATAGAGTACTCTCTCCATTCCTGTACATCTCTCCTGTCCATAGAGTACTCTCTGCATTCCCATACATCTCTCCTGCCCATAGAGTACTCTCTCCATTCCCGTACATCTCTCCTGCCCATAGAGTACTCCCTTCATTCCCGTACATCTCTCCTGCCCATAGAGTACTCTCTGCATTCCCATACATCTCTCCTGCCCATAGAGTACTGTCTCCATTCCCATACTTCTCTCCTGTCCATAGAGTACTCCCTCCATTCCCGTACATCTCTCCTGCCCATAGAGTACTAGCTCCATTCCCGTACATCTCTCCTGCCCATAGAGTACTCCCTCCATTCTTGTACATCTCTTCTGCCCATAGAGTACTCTCTCCATTCCCGTACATCTCTCCTGCCCATAGAGTACTAGCTCGATTCCTATACATCTCTCCTGCCCATAGAGTACTCTCTCCATTCCCGTACATCTCTTCTGCCCATAGAGTGCTCGCTCCATTCCCGTACATCTCTCCTGCCCATAAAGTACTCTCTCCATTCTCGTACATCTCTTCTGCCCATAGAGTACTCCCTCCATTCCCGTACATCTCTCCTGCCCATAGAGTACTAGCTCGATTCCTATACATCTCTCCTGCCCATAAAGTACTCTCTCCATTCTCGTACATCTCTCCTGCCCATAGAGTACTCTCTGCATTCCCGTACATCTCTCCTGTCCATAGAGTACTCCCTCCATTCTCATACATCTCTCCTGCCCATAGAGTACTCCCTCCATTCTTGTACATCTCTCCTGTCCATAGAGTACTCTCTCCATTCTCGTACATCTCTTCTGCCCATAGAGTACTCCCTCCATTCCCGTACATCTCTCCTGCCCATAGAGTACTAGCTCGATTCCTATACATCTCTCCTGCCCATAGAGTACTCCCTCCATTCCCGTACATCTCTCCTGCCCATAGAGTACTAGCTCGATTCCTATACATCTCTCCTGCCCATAGAGTACTCTCTCCGTTCCCATACATCTCTCCTGCCCATAGAGTACTCTCTCCATTCCCGTACATCTCTCCTGCCCATAGAGTACTCTCTCCATTCCCGTACATCTCTCCTGCCCATAGAGTACTCTCTCCATTCTCGTACATCTCTTCTGCCCATAGAGTACTCCCTTCACTCCCGTACATCTTTCCTGCCCATAGAGTACTCCCTCCATTCCCGTACATCTCTCCTGTCCATAGAGTACTCTCTCCATTCCGTGACATTTCTCCTGCCCATAGAGTACTCCTCCATTCCCGACATCTTCCTGCCATAGAGTACTCTCCATTCTCGCATCTCTCCTGTCCATAGAGTACTCTCTCCATTCCCAGTACATCTCTCCTGCCCATAGAGTACTCTCTGCATTCCCATCATTTCTCCTGCCCATAGAGTACTCTCTCCATTCTCGTACATCTCTCCTGTCCATAGAGTACTCTCTCCATTCCCGTACATCTCTCCTGCCCATAGAGTACTCTCTGCATTCCTATACATCTCTCCTGCCCGTAGAGTACTCTCTCCATTCTCATACATCTCTCCTGCCCATAGAGTACTCTCTCCATTCCCGTACATCTCTCCCGCCCATAGAGTACTCTCTGCATTCTCATACATCTCTCCTGTCCATAGAGTACTCTCTCGATTCCTGTACATCTCTCCCGCCCATAGAGTACTCTCTGCATTCCCATACATCTCTCCTGCCCATAGAGTACTCCCTCCATTCCCTTAATAGTTTTTTTTTGCTCTCTGCTTTGCCCTCAAGTGACTCAATTAAGCAAAAATACACCACAAGGTATAGTATGTCATCACAACTTACTTGGTTTTTGTTAGACAGAAGCAGGCACTTGAACCCCATTGGGACCATCTCACACTCCTAGTGGATGCATCTTGTCTTATTTTCTAATGACAGCTAGTACTTGTCTAGTTCTATTTTAAATTTATTAAATGAAGTAATTTCTACCAGTTCTTGTGGTAACATATTTCATACCTTTGCTGCTCGAATGGTAAAGAAGTTGTCCCATTTATTTGTGTTTTCCCTCAGTATTGTGAGCTGTTTGTTGTGTGACCTGAGGTTTACTGTTCTGTCCATGAATGTAATACCGCACTGAGTCATTAAATAGAGAATAATGGATGGGTAGGTGGTTATAACGAGGATTTACACCACCCTCCAAGGGGTGGGATGTCACATAAACCCCAAGAGTGAAGCTTGAGGGGTTTGTTAAGGCATCCCACCCCAAGGGTGTGTGTGTAAAGTCTGAGTTTTACACACCTGCCCCTCTTTTATTTTGTATAATTGCTGGAGATTGTTTTTTTGCCACAGCGATTAAACAAAATAAATGAATCTGTGATCGGAGCTGAGCCGCAGACCATTGGGATTTGAGTGTAATCTGTGGCATCTTGGCTCTTCTTGTAAAGCATTTGTTACCCTTTTTTTAAGATTTTCGAGTGAAAATACAGCTGTGTGCCCAGTTATTTATTTATTTATTTTTAAAGAACTTACCGAGTCCTACAGAGTGTTGAAGAGCAAGACGACAGAGAAGCGAAAGTTCACGGTTAGCGCATGGTAGTTCGTAACAGTAAGGCTTATTTTTTTGGTTTTTGAAGTAACCTTGTTTACAACTGTGGAAATTAGTTTTTTTTTTTTTTTGGGCACATGCCAACGCGAAGTTTCGGACAGTGTAGTAAATATCCAGTGTCAGAAGTCGGAGACGCAGGGAGGAAGGGAAGAGCCGGAGCTGGCGCATGTCCAGTATAAGGGAAACCGGGCATGTGAATGTCGTTATAACCAGCTGGTTATAACAACAGAATTATAACCTGGTTTCCCTATGGGAAAAAATGTTAACCAGTTATTATATTGTTGTTATGCAATATGTTGAATAGCAATAGTATATTACCCCTTAGTCTCCTGTCCTCCAAACAAAACAGACCCAATTCAGTTAGTCTGTCTGTGTATGGCTTGTTTCTTAACATCGGTATTACTTTGGTAACCCTCCTCTGGATACCCTCCATCAAGTGTACGTCCCCCTTGCAATGTGGGGACCAAAAGGGGAATCCATTGCCCGTCAGGTCTCACATACATCCTGTATAGTGGATGATACGCTGTTCATTCCTTAATGCAAAAGTTTTTTTTATTGCTGCTGACAGTCTATTTGCTGAAAAAGTAATTTTTCTACAGTGATTTGCACCGGACAGGTTGTCATTGACCCTGATTCCTAGATCACATTCATTATTTAGCACCCGTAGTTGGATATTGTTGAGTCTGTAGGAATACATTGGGTTATTTTTTCCTAAATGGAGCACTGTACATTTATCAGTATTGAAATGCATCTTGTTTTTAGCAGCCCGTATTTCAACATTCTTCAAATCATTTGCTAGAGATTGATGTTTGGCTACAGTGTCTATCTCACCTCCTATCTTTGTATCGTTAGCAAATTTGACCATGTTGTTTTTTAAATTATGGTGCATATCCCCTTTAAATAGTCCAAACAATGTTGGACCCAAGACTGATCCCCGAGGGGACACCACTGCTAACCATTGCTTCTTCAGAATAGTAACCATTAATCTTTACTCGTTGAGTTCTATCTGTCAACCAGTTCTCAACCCACTTGACTAGACACAGACTAAGTCCCATGTTTTTTAGTTTCTCCACCAGTTCAGGTTATGGGATAGTATCGAAAACTTTTCCAAAGTTCAAAAAAATAACATCCCTTGGGATTTCATCATCCAAACTACTGCTAACCTTATCATAAAAAGATATCAGGTTAGTAGTACAAGAATGCCCGGGAGTAAAGCCATGCTGTGATGTATCATACAACCCTTTGGTTAATCTTTCTCTATCAAATCTCTGTTTTAAGAGTCTTTCCATGGTTTTACTAATCAGTGATGTTAGACTAATAGACCAATAATTTACCACACTTGACTTACTTCTCTTTTTGTGAATTGGAGTGATAATTGCCATCCTGCAGTCACAAGGGACTTCACTTGATTCCAGAAATGTGTTAAACAGTAATGTCAAGGGGTAACATAGGACAGGTGCAAGTTCTGTAATAAATCTGGAATGTGTATAATCAGGGTCAGGGGATGTGTTTGTTTTTATCAAAAATATGCTTGGCAGGGGCTAAAACTGCACTGACAGGTGGTCTGTTTGTATTTCTGATGTGTTCCTAAGTTGCAGGATTGCACAACACACTTGAGAAAGGAATGTGTGGATTTAAGGAAAGCCCTGAAGCCAGCTGACCATGTGAGCCTATAACTTAATGGTTAGAGCACTGGAACGGCATACCAGGGGTCTGAGGTTCAGTTCCCAGTGGGCCACACTTTTTCCTTCTCATTTCCAAGCTTTATTACTGTAAATTGAGCAAAAATAGTTATTAAGTGAATTAACTATTTCAGTGGGGTCCTGTATGGTATTGCCATTGTCCACCAAGTGGCCTCCTATAGTTCTGTCTGCCATCTCATTCTTGTTAATGTATGCATAAAAGGATTTTCTACTGTCCTTTGTCTGGGCAATTCTGAAGTCTGCTTTTTTTCTTTCCCTTATTAGTGATTTTGTCAGTCTTTGTTCTGATTTATATTGGGAGTTTGTTACCTCTGAAGGTTTTTTTTCCAAATTTAGAATACATACACTCTTTTTTAAATGTGCTTCTTTATCCTTTTTGTTAATCAAATAGGAATTTTCCCCTTATTGTTATATTTTCTTTTTAGTGGAACATATTTAGTTACCAGTTCACTTATTTATTTATTTATTTTTATAAAGAGCCAACATTCTTCCACAGATAGGCCAATCATTGCATTGTCCCAATCAGTAGTATCTAAGTTATCCCTGATTTTATTAAATGGTGCCTTGGCATAATCCCTAATAACAGTTTTGCCAATGTTTTTGTTTGCGCTTGTGGACAGACAGAAGGATATCATATTGTGATCACTGTTTCCAAAGTTTTCTAATACTGATATATTGTATGGGAAGCCCTTATTATTACCTGAAATCAAACAGTTTACAACGTTGTTATGATATTGTTGTGACGTCTAGAGGTTGTTAACCCCTCTTGACTACATCACATCAGTACCATAACAACCTCATCGTATTTGCGCATGCACGTCTCCCGTAGTTTGCGGACTTCCGCATTCTAACAAACTGCCACAGTAGGGCGAGCTACACTGAAGGAGAGCAGCGCAAAATGAAAAATACTGACAAGTAAGGACTTTTTTCTTGTAACTGGTGCCCATGCACTATAAAAGCTAATGGATGGGCGTCAGTTAATAACCTCGCTGAATTCACTTCTTGCGGTTGCCATGACAACAGTAAACCTCTCGAGCTTCACTCTCAAGGTTTACAATGTTGTCCTGCCAACCTCTTGAAGTAAATACAGTGTGGTCATTAACCAATGACCATCCATTATCCTCGATATATTGAAGAAGTCTGATTCTAAGTTGGTAATGATTAAATTTAAAAAGTTTGTTTCCCTTGTAGGTTTACTAACCTTTTTGTTCTAAACCTTGTACCAATGGTGTGTTAGTGAAGTCAGATTTTCCTAATTATGAAGTACCCGTTAATAGTTTCTAATCAATGCCTGGTAGATTAAAGTGTCCTAAAATTACAGTATCCAATAAATCAGATTAATCCCTTAATGTGGGTGTCAGTAGATTCTTTATAGCTTGAAGGTGGCCTGTAACAACTATCCGAGGTTATTTTATTCCTCTTTCTTAAATTAAATTGAATCCATATGCTCTCAACATTATACAGGGAATCATTAGCAATATCAACTTGGTGACAGTTTAGTTCATTTTTGGCATGAATGCATATACCTCCCCCTTTTTTGCTGCCTCTATTTTTATAAAAAGGTTTATAACCGGGGCTTTCACGCAACCAATCGCTGGTTTCGCCCTACCAGGTCTCTGTTATAGCAGCTATGTCTATGTCATCCCTGAGTAGAATGATTTCCAGTTCCAACGTTTTTACCATGTTAAGCTCCTGGCGTTTGTCAGAAGAATTTTACAGTCATTGATGATTTTAGTATGCTTTGAACTGAGTCCTAAAGGAGATGTTGTTTCCAAACCCACCCCCCACCCCACCCCAGGATATTACTTTAAAAACTGGGAGATACGTCTTTCTAGCTGTTTACCCAGCATAGCACTACCCCATTTGCTCAAATGCAAGCTGTTTCAGCTGTAGAAATTAAGATTATTCTCAAATGTTTCTCAGTTTGTCAGATGAGTGATCCATTTTTAACAACCATTTGCAGAACCATTTGTTTAAAGCCTTAGTTTGTTTCTGGTTTTTGAAACTAGCCCTAGGGACTTGTAGCAGTTCTGAGATACAAAGTTCGCAGTCTCTTACTTTATGAGTGGTACTAAGCTATATAAATTCTTTTTTTATATTTTCAAAGTCAGTTTTATTGATATTATATGTCCTAATATGAACAATAACTAAGGGGGTCTCACTAGCTTCTTTTAAGATCTTGGTTGACATGTTTGTAATGTCGGAGATCTTAGGCACTGGGAATCTGCTGCAAGTGTGATTTTGCATATCGGAGATACACACATATTTGTCCACAAATTTTATTATGCAATCACCTAGCACGTAGCTTTGTCATGGAAGTGGCCTGGCTAGTTGGGCGGAGTGGGTTGTGGTTCACTGGGAGTTACACTCAGGGTATCATTTTCCAGGTTTGTCAGTGGTGTCTTACCTGTTTGTTGTAGTAAGCTCAAAATTCATGGCCCTCCTACCTTTTTTTAATTTATGTTTATTGCTAACAACAGCCCATTCATTGTCAGACCCTTCTTCTATCTTCTCATCCTCCCTTGGTCTTTTCCTACAAGTGCCATCAGGCTGTGAGTCAGTATTTTTATTTTATTTAAACATTTGGTAACCGGGAAAGGCACACTGAGCTGAGGCTCGTTTCCAGGTGCGCCCCGAGTATAGTTCCCCTTGTCCGTGGCTATTTGTGTATTGTCCTTATTTGTGGGGACAGTAAGATTATTTAGTAGAATTTGATTGGATGCCTCACTGAGTTCCATTTCTAGCTCTTCGATTTTTAATTTTAGCTGCTGTATTTCAACAGATTGGGCACACTTAAATGCTTCAATATCAGATTCGGTAGTAAGCTGAATTTATTACATATGACACATGCAATCCCTATTTCACCAGTTGTGAAGGTTACAATCCCTGGTTCCATGTTCACAATAACTAAACAAATCAGATCAGTAAGACACAGGGTAATAGTAGGATATTTTGATGAAAGATGGAGGGAAGGGAATGAAAGTACACAGCTCACTAATTTGTAACTTCCACAAAAAATGAGGGAATATGCCCACAGAAAAGAGGGAATGTGCCTAGAAGTGTCCTTGCCCACAGAAAATATTAGAACCCTGCTATATCTTAGCTCTAGTGTTAGACATTAATGAATTAAATTACCTGCTGTAACAGACCATAGGGGATTCAGAGTTTCTGGCCCCGTTGTCCTGTCTGCCCCTTCTGACACTGTCAGACATGTGCAGACGCGCACTTGCCGCTGGGCTCATCACCTCTGCGTGCTCGCTCCCACTCACTGGGGGCTGAGCTTATGCACTACAGGACCCAGAAGTGGCTCGACTGGGTCGCATTAGTGACCGTGCAGAAACTGCGCAAAAATGATAAATTACTATAAAAATAAGCCTTCAGGACTTGAAGACGGCGCCGCAGAATTTGTAAAAATGAAATAAATTACCTCAATACACAGAAGCAATGAGTATGTAGTCCCCTCTGACACACTAGGAGACTACACCTCCCAGCCACCCCTGTTGTGTCTCCCAGCAACGGGGCACAACACTCGCCCCGTGGGTTTTTTTTTTTTGTTTGTGGGTTTTTTTTCTAGGATTTTAACACCCAGTCCCAGACTACAACAAATATTCGGCACACAATCCCACAAATTACAGCATTATCAGCGTCTACAGCTCCCTTCTGCTTGCTGGGGGATGAACTTCAGTACAATGGGACCCGGAAGTGGCACGATCGGGTCGTGTTACTGACCGTGCAGAAACCGCACGAGTCATAATGTCATATGCTTAATTGTAAATGCGGCATTATCGTGAATCCCGGACCTATAAGCGCAGACCTCGGAGTTGGACCCCCTGGAGTTGGAATCTTTAGTGGGGGATCCGGGGGACGCAGCCCCCCATAACAGGGTGTGTGGGGGGGCAGAGCCCCTCACAGAACAATAAATAAAACAGATTCTGCCGCACGGCATTCTGCCATGTGACATTATGACCCTGTGCCTGCAGAACCTACACTAAAATGATAAATTACTATAAAAATAATCCTTCAGGACTTGAAGACTGCTCCTCAGAGTTTGTAAAAACTAAATAAAATCCCCCAATACACAGTCAGAAACAATGAGTATGTAGTCCCTTCTGACACTCTAGGGGACTACTTCTCCCAGCCACCCCCTGTTGTGTCTCCTAGCAACGGGGCACAACACTTCCCTCCGACGTTTTTTTTTTGTTTTGTTTTTCTAAGATTTTGTTTTAACACCCAGTCCCAGACTACAGCAAATGTTCTGCATACAGTCACACAAATTACATCGTTGTCAGCGTTTGTAGCTCTTGGGAGCATTGTGAGTCACAAGGCCACAGGCTGAGTGACTCATGCACCTGAGAAGTGGTGCTATCCCATGATTTAGCACACCCATGTATTATTACCATTATACGGTGAAAAAAGATTTGAAACAGTCATACTTTTCAACTCAAAAGAATGTATTTGAGAAAAAATAGTCCCAATGTTAAAGCAGCAATGTAACGAAACTGAGCAACAAAATGTGACTCTCCCTTACCCTTTTCCACTATAAAAGGTTGTATACATCTTCCCATTTCATTTGGTGGTAAAAGGATGCCATTCCTACAAAATTTGAGTGTGTTATTAATGTTTTAGTTTAGTTTTTTCTCAAGGAAAAAAGATGGCCACCACATTGGCTAAGAAATACTATTGTAGACCTTCTAAGGGCTTGGGTTGAGAAAATAACTGAAACTCATGGTGTGCAGTATAGAAAGTGCCTAAAAATGTAGTCTTGAGAGGTATGCTAATATTTGTATTAACTGTTGCTGAGACTAGCTTTTTGTAAAAACATTTTTCGTTTGACAACTGCTTTAAGTAGTCTGGTTAAAAAACCCAAGTTAACAACTGAATAGTTAAAATTACCTTAGAAATTTCATTTATGCTGTGATCTGCAGCTTTCTAAGGTAAGCTTCTCTGAACAGAATGGCAGTGTAGCGAGTTATGGTTTAAGTTATGACATCTATGACCAGTACTGTTTTACTATTGTTATATCGCAGTTTTATAACAGCTGTCAGCCAATAATGTTGCTTTATTTCTTCCGATAGTTGTATATAACCTTTTTACACTTTGGTGACCAGAACAGCTTACATTACTCCAAATGTAACATTCCCAGTGCCATATAGACAGGCAAAGTCACGTCACTTTTACAGCCCATTATGCCCCATTATAAAATGGCAAGGATAAATCAATCAATCAATAAATCACTTTATTTAACCAGGCATAAACACCATTGAGCACGCTCATTTTCAAGGTGGTCCCGGGCATTAATACAATGCAGTACACTTCATAAGATTATAATTACGGTGGACAACGGTGCAAAAAAATGAAAAAATGAAAAAAAGGAAAAACATTGTGAAGGTTCCGGTCAGTATGGGCCTATACATACCAGTCAACATAATTAACATGCAAAGGTTCATAATGATAAGCTTTACTGAAATGAGAAGAGACAAGAATCCCATATAGTCTCCGCTAAGTAAGAGCTCATACCTAAATGATAAATAATAAGGAGGTATTAAGGAATAGGGTAGAAATTGGGGTGAAAAAGTAGGCAGCCAAAAGGGAGGCCAGAATAGGTAAAAGGTAGAGAATACAGAGACCTCATTGGACAGCAGCCAATACTAATGATGCACGGTCTCATTATGAAGGCTGAAGAACTCATTACCTACAACAAACCATTTTATAAGCGCAATAAGCCACTCCGGGATGTGCATTAAAGGACTAATGATGCACTTCCCATGGGCATAAGAACACTTGACCTTCGACCTTGTGCCTTACTACACCCCTGTGGAGTGCATCATTAATCCTTTAATGCATACCCTGTTGTGGCTTATTGTTTACATAATGCAGCTTAGAATTTGATTTCCCTCACTGACTGTCGCAGCACATTCCTGTGATAGCTTCAGCTTCACATCAATAATAACTCGCCTTCGAGGTCTTTTTCATGGTCTATTAAAGATGCTTATTCCTTTTTAAATAGTACACCTGACCTAGTTCATTGGGCCTAACTGAAGGACCATACACTTATCGAGGAATGATAGGATAGCAGGAATTGGAAAGTTTGGCCTGTAGTACAGTGGACAAGCAGCCAGCCACTCCCACTTTCCTGAGCTATATAAGCAGTTCCTCTCAGCCTCCTTCTGAAGCACTTTTTTCTTTGCTGGCTGGAGGCTCTGTCTGTCCTCTGCGGCTGGCTGGGGCCTACCCTGGGGCCTGAAGCCCCCGCTGCTTCTGTTTGTTTCTGCTGGACGTCTGCATTTATTTCCCTGCTTCTGGTTTGTATTTTGCCTCTGGCTGTGTGCTTCTTTCTGTCATTACTCCTTGTTTTCTGTGTTTGTGTGTCTTTGTTTTGGGCCTTATTCCCTGTTCTCCGTGTTTGTGTGTTTTGGTTTTGTCTTTTGGGGCTTTGTTTCTAAGCTCCTAGCATATTACTACTACAGAGCTCATATTACTTGCTCTCAGTTACTCACAACTCTCAAATTACTTGCAATGCAACTGCAACAATTATCAGTGTGTTTCGGCTCAACCATAGCTGCACTCCATGCTGCACGTAATTGTTTTCACCTGATTCAGGCTCACTCTGAACCCTAGCTATGCAACTCAGTCATGCTCTCTCAACCCATTTTACTTACCTCATTGCTGCAGTTTCATTGCACTGCCAGGTAATAGCTGCTTTAGAGCATGGTGTCTCCTTTCTTTCTATGTTTGTTGAAGTTTACAACTCAGTGTACTCAATACAGTTGCTGCTTCTATGTTTGTACCCTCTGTTATACTCTGAGGTCAGCTAAGCCACTGCTGATGCTATCAACTAGTTTCAATACCTGCATGTGGATCTCGGCCCTTCCATCACTTTCTTGTTTTTCCTATGGCAGGGACTTGGAGGAGTTTGGGGAGTCGTGGCCCTGTGTGGCTAATTACTTATGTTCTAAATCCTGTCTCCATCGCCGTCAAATCCTCAGAGTATGTCTCACCTTTATTGGCTTTTTGAATACTTGGCTGGCTTGCCCCACTATTCACAGTGCTGTTCCATTGCTACTGTGTTTTGCAGACCTACTTGAGGTCTGACTATTGCTACACTGTTACTGACCTACGTGCATGACCTTTCTTGCTTACGCAATCTTTGCTTCATGCCTACCACCATCCCCTTGGCTTCAGCCTCTGGGATGTCTGCTGCACTCACTACTGCATCTGACCTTTGCAAGGTCTCAGCACTCATTGTTCATTCAGCTCCTCATCAGTTTCTGGTGCAAGACAGCCATACCACTCTGGCACAGGGCTTCCCTACACCTACGGTCTCGCTCTGCACCCAGAGTCCGCAGCTTGAGCATGCGACGCTTGGGGTGGGGTCCTTCTCACCTGGCTGCTGAGCTGTGGATCCTACATTCGCTTCCTATTAACGGTATCACAGACTTTCCTTATCAATTTCACCTCTATGCCTACCACCATCCCCTTGGCTTCAACCTCTGGGTTGTCAGCTGCAGCTGGAAATATCCTTGCTCTAGGTGGACCTTCAGTCATCAATCGTACCGATGGCACCTCAAGTTGCAGAAGTTAAGACTCAACGTGAAGGGGGTTGGGCTCTCAAGGGGGCCCCTTTAGCTGCCCGAGCGGGTTTGGAGGCACCCTTCAAAGTTATTCTCCCCATGACTGCCTCTGGTTTACCTTGTTTGTGTTTAGGGTGAGTAGACCAGGTAAATTCCTCGGCAGTTGTTGCTCTCCTCATCCGGCCTTGGTTGCCCCTTGTTGCAGAGTAGCACTCACAACCTTCCATGGCGTTCCCTCTAGAGGGATTGTGCGAGAGCCTTCCACCAAATTGAAATATTTTCCACCTTCCTTTAACTGGGTTTCCAAATCGCAGCTGCAGAGCCGTCACTAAATAAAATATCCCAGCCTGGAGGGAAGGCGACCTAGACCTTGAATCCCCAGAGATTTCCTCCTCAAAGGGTTTTTTTTCTCTCCTCCGTGCCTCAGGTCATAAAAGTTAGTTAGCTGTAGTTAGTGTTTCCTAGTTCTGTTTGGTTGGTTCCGCTGTTGGATTGAGGTGGATGGTATCCCTACTTGCCGTTCCCTCTCTCCTGAGGAGGTCCCCTCATTCTCTAGCACTACCCACCAAATTCATGCTATTGCTAACCTGTGCATCTCATTACGTTATCAAGGCATCTCATTACGTTATCAAGCTGCCTGATGTTTTATCTACTACTATGTCACAGTTACTGCTTGCTTATGTGCTTCGGACTACTTCATTCTTTTTGGGGATTCCTAAGGTACATTTAGCCATGGGAATTGGCCCACAGCACCTGTAGGAGTGGAACCCTCTTCGAGGGTTCCTTGCCTTTGGTACCCCAACAGGGTGGTAATTCCTCTGGAATAGAGAATGGGAATGGCCAAAACCAAACTAACACAGTTGCACAAGCATAACACTATACTGGCTGCGTAGGCCATTGAATGGCAGGTTGAAAACAAGGGGACATGAACAGGAGGGATGTGAGAAAGTGTTATTTTACATAGACAGTGGTTGAACCATGGAACTGCCGACTGGCATAGGTGATGGGCGAAAAAAAAAAGACATTAAAGAGCAGCCGATGCCATTAGAACAACTTTAGCAAAACATAATATTTAGACACAGTTCTGCTTGTATTTCACATTAGTTCTGTACTTTTCTTCCCCATTATTTATTACTGATGCTGTCTGCATGAAAATGGGATCTTTGCTCCTGAAGAGTTCTTCTATTCTTGTTGCTTTCTCCCTACCTGAGGTCATAATGCTGTACTTGTGACATCACCATTACTCCCATGTAGAGGTGCTCTTGATTAAACTTAAGCCTGCTAATTAGCAAGTGCCAAACATTAGATTAGCCATTGAAATTTGCGTGGGTTCTGGCTGCTCCCCTAAATTTGCTTGTACAGTTTGTGCAAAATGTGCGCCGTATTTCAGAGTGATTTTGTCGCCGAAATGTGCAACCTGCATGCAAAGTGCAAAATTTGCTTGGAAACTGTGCAGTTTTGCCTCTTGGTTGCACAATTCGCCCGGACCCATATAATTGCGCACAGTGCCTCGAAACTTGCTTCCACTGATTCTGTGAAATTAAGATTCATTCGGCTGGAGTGAATTTCGCATGGACTTCGCGCATCTCTACTCCCATGGCAACAGACTGTGATTTCACAACAGAGGACTATGACAAGAAGTGGGGAATAAGCTAAAGAGGCAGATAAACTCTGAGGGGATATAGCGAGGTTTCACGCACATCGCCTCAGTAATCGAGTAATGGGGAGAAGTCTATTGAATACGTATGGAACGCAAGCTAAATTGTACCTAAATATTACGCTTTTCAAAGTTTTCTTCAGCAGCTCTTTAATGGAGTTAGTCATGGTTGGGACAGAGTAAAGGGTTTAATTGTTACTCAGGGGGTTGCGGGGGGCTGGGCAAGAGAGCGAACACCTCATCTAGATATTAAGTCCCAGGGCAGAACAGGATAAAACAGGGTAGCTTGGATAAGCCAATGTTTTTTTTTTATGCTGACGTTGTCTACGTTTCTGTGTTTATCCATATTGAATTTAATGTGTCACTTGTTGGCCCATTTCCTTAATTAAGTCTCTCTGTAGACTGTCTTTTTTTTTTCCTAGAACCTACCCCCTCATTAGTTTGGCATCATTCACAGATTCTGCTGCCTTACTTGAGACACCTGACTTTGGGTCATCTATTAAAACATTTGATTTTTATCGGATGTATTGAGGCTCTCAGACAGTTTGACGTTAAATACATAAAAGGCATTTCATACACTAATACCTGTATCAAAACCATCTACAATTATCACAGTGCATGGCGAGCGTTAGCCTGTGCCAGCCATGTTCTCGTGCTGGTATTTGCTCAGTAGTTATTGAGCACAGATAGCGAAGCAGTTAGAGGGACACTGTTAGTGTTATATATACATTTCTGGTGTTGTGTTACCTGGGTACCTGCTGCCACCTACATGTCTACTGGTGGCAAATATGGTCCTTGATCTGCCTCATCTACACATTTTGTACTTTTTCATGATTTTTGCACCTAGCGCTGTTTTGTTTCGAGTTTAGTACAGTAGGAGGGGCATAAATGCAGCAGGATTCAGCACCCACCAGTGACATGCTTCAAGTTCAGGAAGGTGTGACGCGGGTACCATTAATGTGTTCATGCATGACTGGGACAGAGTTAAAGGGCTTGATAGTTGCAAAGGGAGAAGCAGTAATACAGGCAGTGGGGAGGGTGAGTGCGAAAACCTTGTCTAGACACTAGACATTATATTTCTGGGCAGTATGTTCCATATGGTCCCTGTGTTACCTATATTTCTGGGCAGGATGTTCCATAGGATCCCTACATTGCCTATATTTCTGGGCAGTATGTTCCATATTGTCCCTGTGTTGCCTATATTTACATAGAAACATAGAATTTGACGGCAGATAAGGACCGCTTGGCCCACCCAGTCTGCCCATTTCCCTACCTACTGGATAAGCTGCAGATCCTAGTTAACCAGCAGCCTACTTCTTCCTACCCCCAACCCCCAGAATTGCCTTATGACTATCCCATGCATGCTTGAATTCCACCACTGATTTTGACTCCACAACCTCCTCCGAAGGCTGTTCCATGCATCCACAACCCTCTCTGTGAAAAAATACTTCCTTAAATTACCTCTGAGCCGCCCCCTCTATCTTCAAATTGTGCCCCTTGTTCTTGCACACCTCTTTTTTTGAAAGATGCTACCCTCTTGGACTTTGTTGATTCCCTTGAGGTACTTGAAAGTTTCTATCATGTCCCCCCTCTCCCTCCTTTTCTTGAGGCTATACATATTAAGCTCCTTAAGTCTCTCTTCATATGTCTTCCGGTGCAGACCCTGCACCATTTTAGTTGCCCTCCTGTGGACAGCTTCCATCCTGTCTGTCTTTGCGGAGATTGGGTCTCCAGAACTGCACACAGTACTCCAGATGGGGTCTCACCAGCTGTCTGTACAGAGGGATAGTAACTTCCTGTTTTCTACTGGTGATGCCTCTCAGTATGCATCCCAGTATCCCCCCAGCCCTCCTTGCTGCCCTCTCAGATTGCTTGCCCATCTTTAGGTCATCTGATATGACTATCCCCAGGTCCCTTTCCATTTTTGTTGTTGTTAGTATCTCACCCCCCATTGTGTACTCTTCCCCTGGGTTTTTGTTTCCCAGGTGCATTACCTTGCACTTCTTAGCATTGAATCTAAGCTGCCATACATTTGACCATTCGTCTAACCTTGCCAAGTCCCTTCTCATCCTTTCCACCCCACCCTGTGCCTCAACTCTGTTGCAGATCTTAGTGTCATCTGCAAAGAGACATACTTTTCCTTCCAGTCCCTCTGCAATGTCGCTTATAAAGACATTGAGGAGGACCGGTCCTAATACTGAACCCTGCGGTACCCCACTAGTAACCCTCCTTTCTTCTGAGTGGACTCCATTTACTATTACTCTCTGTGTCCTATTCTCCAGCCAATTCTTTACCCAGGCTGTCATCTTGGGACCCACTCCCAGGCTGGCTAACTTGTATAATAATCTTTTGTGTGGGACTGTGTCAAATGCCTTGCTAAAGTCTAGGTAGGCCATGTCCCAGCCCCTCCCTGATCTACTACTTTGGTCACCCAGTCAAAGAAATCTATCAGGTTAGTCTGGCATGACCTTCCGCTGTGAATCCATGCTGCCTGGGGTCCTGTGCCCTCTGGCCTCTAGATACTGACAATTCTTTCCTTTAGAAGTGATTCCATCATTTTCCTATCACTGAGGTTAAACTAACAGGTTTATAGTTTCCTGCTTCTGCCTTGCTCCCACTTTTGTGAGAGGAATCACATCTGCCCTCCTCCAGTCCTCAGGTACCACCCCATCCTCCATGATTTGTTAAAAGGTAGTCAGTGGTGTCACTAGTTCTACCCTTAGTTCTTTTAAATTCTGGGATGAATCCCATCAGGCCCCATTGCTTTGTCCACCTTCCAGTTTTAAGAGTTCTTTCAGAACCCTTTCTTCTGTAAATGGCGGTATCAACTTCTGTATCCAGAGTGTTACTACTGTTTGTTTTATGTACCTCCCCTCTTCCTTTGTAAATACTGAGCAAAATATTTGTTTAGTATCTCTGCCTTTCACAGTCTCCTTCTGCCCACCCTCCCCTTTATTAAGCCTCACTATCCCTCCCTTGGTCTTCCTTCGCTACCTGATGTACCTATAAAAGGTTTTATCCCCCTTCTTAACTGAGTAGGCTATCTTTTCCTCGGTTTTCTGGGCAGGATGTTCCATATTGTCCCTTCGTTACCTATATTTCTGGGCAGTATGTTCCATATGGTCCCTGCGTTACCTATATTTCTGGGCAGGATGTTCCATATTGTCCCTGCGTTACCTACATTTCTGGGCAGGATGTTCTATAGGGTCCCTGTGTTACCTATATTTCTGGGCGGGCAGTTCCACTTGTCCACAACTCTCCATGAAAAAAAGGTTTCTTGATGTCTTTCCTAAACTCCCCACCAGCTTGAGATAGTGACCCCCAGTGGTTGACCGGTTCTTTCTTTTGAACAATTCTGTACTGTCCACTCTACTGCACTCTCAAATGTATTTATACCTCTATCTTCCTCTCCCATCCTGGCCTCCAGTTAGTACATGTTAAGGTCCTCCAGTCTCTGCTCATAGGACTTGTCACAGTTCTTTGATTTTGATTTCTTTCTTATTTTCCTATCTCAGACCCTCCATCTCAGCCCGCAGCAACCCTTCACCAAAGCCCACCATGGAGTTCTAGCCCCATGACTTACTCTTGTGGTGAGGCCCTTGGGGCACTCCAAACCCCTCAGGATACACAAAACTGTGGGATGCCCTATGACCCAGTGAAAGGGCTGTGTGTGTCTGTGCTGCTAACCCAGGTTCAAGAGAGGACATGCAGAGCTGGAATTGTGGTAGCCAGGGCTAGGGAGTGCTTCCATTAACAGCAGGAACCAGCTGAGGGAGGGGACGGTGGGCACCCAGTGATGCAGTAGCCCCTTGCCATGGGTCAGGTAGCCTACACACACAAAGTATGATGTGGAGCCTTTGCAAAGGAGTCTTTGACTCAAAGGATTGTAATTCCGATTTCTCTCTTAAATAAATAAATAAAAGTAAATACATGTACCCAGATTACTCTGGGTCGACTGAGACCACAAAAAGGCAGCTGGCCTATGTCATGGGATATAAGGAGGTACCGAAACTAACCAGTGAGAAACCACCTGCTGAAAAGGCCTGAACTGGGTATATCCCTGATGTTGACTGCAGCTGGCCAGTGGCATAAAAACCTAAGTTGAAAACAAAAGTATTCTATAGTAAGATGCTTCTCTGTGGTGGACAGTAGGGGTGCTGCCCATGAGTACTGCTCATGTCATCCAGGGCCGGATGTTTTCCCCTCCATTTTGTTTTCTCTGTCCTAGGATACCAATGGTTAGGGCTTCAGTGAACATGCTTTAACACAGATATGTGCTGGTGAATGCAGCCAACTAACATCTTCCCTTTTAGGCTGCTCCTGCCTGCACTAACACCAGTGGCCACCTAGCTGGTAACCATAGAAATGGTAACCTATAACTTGTTGGCAGAAAAGGACCATTTGGCCCACCCAGTCTGCCCAGATGTTCCCAGCTTAATCTGTCTTCACAGACCATCCCTCCTCCCTGTCTGTTTTCTAATACATCCCTGTGTCTATCCCATGCATGCTTGAAGCCCACACTGTTTTTGCCTCCACCACTTCTGCTGGCAGTCTGTTGCAGGCACTACAACCCTTTCAGTGAAGAAATATTTCCTCACATTGCTCTTAAACTCTTTCCCCTTCCAGCTTCATTGCATGCCCCCAGGTCCTGGTGCTTCTGCTCATTTGAAAGAAACTTCCCTCCTGCACTCTGTTCGCCCATGACATACTTGTAGGTCTCTAACATGTCCTTCCTTTGCCTCCTGTCCTCTAGGGTGTACACGCTGAGATACCGCAGTTTCTCCTCACAGGGCTTCTCGTGCAATCCCTGTACCATGTTAGTTGCCCTCCTCTGGATTGCCTCCATTCTGTCTATGTCCTTGCGGGAATGCAGCCTCTAGAACTGGATACAGTACTCTAGGTGGGGTCTCACAAGTGAGCGATAGAGTGGCAACACCACCTTCCTCCTCATGCTGGGTGTACTGCTCCTTATGTGCCCAAGCATAACACTAGCCCCATGCACTGCTTTGTCACACTGCCCTGCCACCTTGAGGTCATCAGATATGATAACCCTAGGGTCCCTTTCCTGCTTAGTGACTGTCAGTACCTCTCCCCAATCCTGTACTCACTTCTTGGGTTCCTATTCCCAAGGCGCGTGATCTTGCACTTTTTGGCACTTAACCCCAACTATGATGCTTTAGAGTACTCCTTAAGATCACTACACTCTCTCTACACCCTCCTTATTCTTTCCACCCCCTCCTGAGTGTCCACCTATTGCATATTTTGGTACCATTTGCAAAAAGGCATACCTTTCCTTCCAGTTTCTCTCCTTTTTCTTTTTTACTTTTGCATTACACGACTCCTTCCTCCAGCCTGCACGCTTTGTCCCCATCTGCAACTCTAACCCTGACACCCTCCTTCTCTGGCAATTACCCACTCCAATACTTACATCTCTGTGGCTTACCCCCCCCCCCCATGGAGGATCTCTTTCACCAGGGTCCTGGGGGTGCTTAGCATCCCTTGGGGCAACTAAAGCCAGTGCTTGTTCAGAGCAGTGCCTCGACCAGCTGTGCAGGGCCTGCGGGCAGAGCAGCAGAGTCATCCTGCGCGACTGGGACCATTATCTTGATTTTCTCCCAAGATGTATGCACGGTAGGAGAACATAGGTGAATGTGTATGCAGTGTATGGGTGTCACTTCTGCTTCTGGCTTGTGTCTTTCCCTCCCCAACACCCTCAGCTGCACTGCCACCCTGGTGGCAGTATATCAGTGAGGATGGTGACCTTTCCACCTGAGAGGAAGAGAGCATCAACTGGGACGCTCGATCCCCCCTGCCCTGGACTGACCATGACTGGCCCTGCTGGCCCAGGCTGGTTCCTGAACTTTGGTTGCTGGGGTCTCGAGCAGTAGTGCTACCACTGTGCCAATGAGCTGGTGTCCCTTCCAGTTTCTCAGCAATGTAATTTATGAAGAGATTAAAGAGGACTGGCCCGAGTACATAACTCTGTGGCACACAGCTCATCACTCCACCATCATCTGAGTGAGTGCAGTTTACCACCACCCTCTGTCTCCTATCTGTTAACCAGTTTCTAACCCAGTGTCTTTATCAGCCTCCTGAGTGGCACAGTGTTGAAGGTCTTGTGGAAGTTCAGATGGGCCAAGTGCACTGCCTTCCCCCCGATCTGTTCACTGGTCATCCAGTCAAAGACCTCTATCAGATTCATTTGGCATGACTCCCCCCCACCCACCCACCTACCACCCATGAATCCACACTGCCTGTGGTCTTCTAGCCAACTGTATTCAAATTACTCAGCCAGTCATTTCTTTAGCAGGATTTCCATTAATTTCCCTACAACTGGTGTAAGACTGATTGGCATGTAGTTTCTAGCCTCCTCCCTGCTGCGGTTCTTATGTAGAGAGACCATGTCAGCTCTTCTCCAGTCATCTGAAACCACAACTATTTCCAGTGAGCTGTTGTGGGGTAGCTAGCACATCCCTGAATTCCTTTACAACCCTTGGATATGTCCTGTTCAGTCCCATACATTTGTCCACCTTCAGAGCAGCAAGTTCCTTCCAGGGTCTTTCTCCTGAAAATTAACTTGTGTCCACCTCCTTCAGCCCATTCTTCCTACTCCCTGATAGTCCATCCTCCTCTCCCTCCACTATGAAGGCTGAGCAGAAGTACCTTTTAAGGGTGTCTGCTTTTTCTTGGTCCTCTTTTGCGCTGTCTCCCCTTCCAGCTTTCTAATCCTCACTATTTCTTTCCTTGCTTTCCTCTTCTCACTTACGTGTTTGAAGAAATTCTATCTCTCTTAGCAATGTCTTTGGTGACTTTTTTTCTCTATGTGCACCTTTGCTCCACTCACCACCTTGCCTTCATCCCATTGATTTACTAGGTATACCTCCCTGTCCTCCTCCGTCTGTGTTTTGTTATACTGTATCTCCTGTATGCCATCCCTTTTGTCTTCCTCACCTTTACACTTTCTTAGAGAAGCACACTGGTCTTTTTTTCCTTCTGCTTTTACTCACTTCCTTTACACAGAGGTTACTCGCTTTAGTTATTGACTCCCTTATTTTTGCCCACTGTGCCTTCATCCCTCCCTGGCAATCCCCCCTTTTGAGGCAGTTTCTGAAGCAGTGCCTCATATTTTTTAAATCTGCCCTCCTAAAGTCCGGGATCCTCTTCCTCGTGTGGTTAGTCTATGTTCATGTCGTAATGTTAAACCACACTAACAGTGATCAGTGGTACCAGGGGACTGCCCACTCTGATGTCTGCAACTCTGTCCATGTTTGTAAGCACCAGGTCCAGCATGGCCCCCTTCCTAGTGGGTTCTTTAAATAGCTGCCTGAGAAAAGCCCCTAACAAGGTGTCAAGGATGGCCCTATTCCTTGTGGAAGCTGCAGTGGGAAGGCTCCACTCCACATCCGGCAGACTGAAGTCACCAACTAGCAGCACCTGCCCCCCCCCTTACTTGCCAGTCTGATGGTGGCTTCCCCAAATGTGGTATCCAACTCCTCCCCCTGTGCTGGCAGACAGTACATTACCCTGGTGTGGATAGCGGTCACAGAGCCTGTCTCCTGGGTGACCCACAATACCTCCATCCCTTCCTATTCCTCCTGGTAGACCTGTTCCTCCATGGCCTTGATTCCCTCCCTCACTTGCAGAACAACCCTGTCTCCCCTCCTCCTCCTCACCCTGTCTCCTCTGAACATAGAGTAGCCCAGTATGGCCATGTCCCAGTTGTAATGCTCAGTGCACCACGACTCCTTAATGGCCACTAAATCTGTAGTAGTGGTGTGGCAGAGTTGAATGTCCACTCTCATCAGCGGAGAAGGAGCATGGCTTTTGGGATTCTCAATCTTCCTCCTCCTCCACCATCCCTCTGATGCAGACTCATTTCCAAACCTGCATTGCCAGTGTCATAGCACCTGGGGACCAACAATTCTATGGTTCCATGTCATAATGGCGATTCCGGAATAGCGATCGCCGTTACGGCGAGTGTACATCACCGAAAAAGAATTGTGGTTATAGGCACACTCTCAGCAAGAATAAAGAGGACACCCGAGACCTGTGGGTTTTTATTTAATGTGGGGGCTGCGCCCCCCCCCCCGCATCCCCCCCACTAATGAATTCTCAACTCAGGGGGAGATGAAAAACTTGTCGAAATAACAAGCTGTCCACCGCAAAAAAAAAAGTGCCACTCGGCTCAAACCCTGCACCTCCCAAGCAACCACCCACCCCACCACGCTTGATCCAGCTCGGCAGCTGCCTGTGCATACCTCCCAGCTACCTTCCTCCCTTCACCCCCCTTGCGCATATATCACAGCGTGCATGCATTCACCCTACCTTGCCCACCATGGTATCCGCTCGCTACCCTGCCAAGTAGCCCTGTACACAGTCGTCGTGATTGAGTCGCCCTCTTTGTAAGTGCTCTATCACGGTTGCCCTGTACACGGTATGCCCAATTCTATATGTATTTGCTGTTTTCCGCACTCATTAACTCTAACCCTGTTTTTAGATTCCCTACTGCCTGAGATATGGAACTGTAGTGCGGGCCCGATACAGAATGCAAAAGTAGGATAACGCTGTAACCGCACACCATTTATTTTTATTCCATCTTTAGCCAGTTTTCGGCAGTGACTCCTCACTTCCACGTCTCACCCATGTGGGTGCTTCTTACCTTCCCATTGCTGTGCCATCCTCCTGCATTACTCATCGACACTATCCTTCACCCATATGCTCTGCGTCACCCCCTCCACCCTGCCCGTGAGAATTTGTTGAAGGTTCCCTGGGCCTTCCTTAGAACCTCTGGAGATAGGGTATTTGCGGTGGCAGCCCTCCAGTTAATGGTCTACCTTTGGATCATCGAACCTAGGTGGAGGTTTTTAAGAATACTTTAAAAACCTATTTATGGCATTTAATGAATGGTTGAACCATGTTTGTATTGAATTTACTGAGTATTGCATTTTACACTGATTGCTATAGTAATTTCTGTTTATATTCTTATTTTTTTTTGCATAGCACCCAGAGCCTCTGGGATGGAGTGCTTAAAGAATAAAATGTACTTCTCTGTTTGTGTCAGTTCATATCCTCCTTTAATCTTCACTATTACATCTATACTATGTGGATGACTACCAGCTCTACATTGGCTTTGACTGATTTGTTGACCCCTTCATTGGCTTGAAGCTGTAAGGGGAAGGGGCTTAGAGGGGATGTGAGGAAATATTTCTTCATGGAAAGGGTGGTGGACACCTGGAACAGCCTCCCAGCAGAGGTGGTGGGTACCAACCTGTGACAGGTTTCAAACATGCATGGGATAGACACAGGGGGATCTTTGTAAACAGGAGGCAATATAGCGCAATGGGTTAAGGCTCTGAGCTGCAGATCTGGAGACTTGGGTTTGAATCCCACAGCTGCCTAGGGTGCATACTGTATGATCCTGAGCAAGTCACTTAACTTCCTTGTGCTCCCAGGTCACATCTGAAACAAGCTTGCTTAGTGTGCTACTCCTGGTTAAACAGTGTTCCCTTTCCCTTTCCCAAACAGGGCTGGGGGGGGGGTAAGGCTGGAGATCAGTTAGGGTCTATGGGTAGCACAGTAGGCAGGGACTTTCAGGCAGACTGGGTGGGCCAAGAGGTCCTTTTCTTCCAACAGCTTCTATGTTTCTGTGTTTCCATTCTCTCCTTATTATCCTGCCTTGATAACAGTAATACCTGGCTGCAACTAAATTTCCTTCGGTTCAATGTATGCAAGACTGAGGTCCTCCTCTTAAGTAAGACAAGCTCTCTTAATTCCAGCTCCATGTCTTCCATTTCCCTCCTCAACTGTGACTTTATCTTAGCCCCATCCGCCTGAGCCGTGGTGTTCTTCTTGACCCTGAGCTCTCGTTTTCTACCCACAACTCTAGTGTCTGCAGGTCTGTGTGTCATCACCTCCCTCTCTTGACTTCTCTCCTGCCGAGATCCTCTTTCATGCATTTGTGCAATCTTGTCTTAATTATAGCAACTCCCTTCTTTTTGATTAATGTAACGCTCAACTGTCAGCACTTGTCTATCCAGAATGCTACTGTCCGCCTCACCTCACATACCAATAAGCGTGATAGGATAGGACAGGATAAGAACTTTATTTGTAAAGCACTCCTTTCCTGAGGCTTGGAACGCTTAACAGTAATAAAAACATACGTATCATGCATATTCAAAATGACATATGAAGCAAAGACAAACAGTTCTATCTATCCTAATTTCAATAATAAACAATATTCCTATAAATCATATTAATAATTAAAAAGACCAGAGCTGACCCCTGAGGGCTGAGGCGCTAGTCACCTTACCTCATGCAACGCCGATGACCCATGTTCAGGGACGAGCACGGACCACCAGGGGTCAGCAGGGGTGGGAAGGTTGAGCGTCCGATGGACTGCTCTCCTTCTCTGGGGAGGGGGGGGCTTCCACTGTCGGCACCTGGTTGCCCCCTAGCGGAGGCTGGGGGACACAGGTGCCGTGCTGCAGACAAGGGAGAAGCCGGGGCAGATGCTTGGAGAGGAGTACATGCGGACGCATGCATGCTCCACTCCACAGGTATCATTGCACACCCCGACCCCTATGGGAAGGAAAAAGGAAAAACCACTTTCCGTAGCAGTGTAATGGAGGGCGCCTCGCAGGCTCCGCCCCCGTGCTCAGCCACGCACTGACCCCTTGAATCTGGTCTCCCGTGGGTGTTGGGGAACCCCGCCGGGAGAAAGCCCTGGGGCCGGGTCAGTGCCGTGATGGTGGATGTCGGGGACGGGCTGCAGCGCCTCTGATGTAGGCCGCAGCAAAAATGAATAGCTGCAAAAAATCAAAAGACCATAATCTCAGATACAAGATACTAGTCAGTATTGTAATAAATTTCATACATCAGCAGTCGATAATGGTTGTAATTATATCAAATTAAACGCCTGCTTAAAGAGCAGCTCTTTTAGGCCCCTTTCACATGACTTCTGTTCTCCATGACCTCCACTGGCTACCCACTCCTTTCTGGGTCCAGTTCAAAATAGTTCTCCTTGTCTGTAAAATCCTCTGTGGTTCTGCGGTTCTCTAGCTCCCTCCCTTTCTCCTGCTGTACAGCTCTCCTCTCTGTTCTGCCAACAAACTATCCACTGTTGGTGGCTGAGCCTTTTCCACTGCTGGCCCCTCTTTTTGGAACATCCTTCCACTCTCTTTACTGCCTGACTGACTCTCTTCCCTCTCAGATCTCTTAACACAACTCATCTCTTCCTCGCCTTTCACTCTTAGCACAACCACATTCCTCGTTGGTTCCTGGAATCTGAATCTCTGTCTTTAATGATTCTGTATGTTGTGTTTAACTTCTTTGCTAATCATGTGAAGCATTTAGTGACACATTATGTATGGAAGACAATTTGGTATGGTATTTATTTTAACTTTGGTAACTGGGTATGTGCACTGGCACTAAGTGCCTTGTTCAGTCACGACCCGGGTGCAATTGCACAGACATTTGAGGACATACATACAAATGTTTGGGTGCTGGTTAAAGAAAATGAAACATACACACATCGATTGAAAATTGCATACCTGATTACATACTTGCGGCTCATAGGAAGCGCAGCTGATTAGTGCAGATACTACACTGAGTGCAGATACATAGGGGAATGTACAAGGAGTATTTACACAAAGCAGTCACAGACACTAAGTGATAGATAAAATTATTTCAGATTGCTTGAGGAAGCAGAGACAGTTGGTGATTCTCTAATGGGGGGGGGGATTGAATTCCACAGTGAGGAGGCATGGTAGCTGAAGGAGCGCTGTCCAGTGTTTGTTCAAAAAAAGGGAGCTTTTAGGTTATATTTCAAGGTAGATCAAGAGGAGGGCAAGTTGACAAGCTCGAGTTGTTCAGCTAAATAGATGGGGGAGTGTTTAACCATAATTCTTTTAATAAATCTGGTGAGTGTTAGGTTGGATTTGAGCTCTGGTGAGAGCCGGTTTAAAGTGTTCAGAGAAAGGCAGAGATGTGTCTTGCTTTTGCTACCTGTTACAAACCTGGCAATCTTGTGATAGAGAGTGTGCTTCTTCCGTAGCATAGTTTTGTTCACAGCGTCGGTGACCAAGGAGCCGTAGTCCAGTATAGGGAGCAGATCTGCCTGTGCTAGTCTATGTCTGGATTCGGGCGTTAGGTACTTGTGGATTCTGTACAGAGAGCCAAACCTTTGGTGAAGCAGGTTGGTAGTGTTTTGAATGTGGGTATCGAAGGTAAGGATAGAGTCTAAGTGTACGCCTAGATATTTAAAGCAGCTGACCTTTTCCAGGCAGGTCCCATTCTTTGCATTGATGTAGAACTTGTGGGCTGCATTTTTCAGATTGTAGTTGAAACCAAACAACATTGATTGGGTTTTCAGTAGGTTCAGGACCATTTTTTCTAGAATGAGCCATTCATGCAAGTTTGTGAAGCTGTTTCCCAGTACATGGTTAATTTTGTTGATGTCTTTGCTATGCGTGTATAGAACTACGTCGTCTGCATAGAGAAGAGTATGTATGGGTTTGCAGATTGTTGGGAAATTGTTGATGAAGACTGAAAACAGAAGAGGCCCCAGTATGGAGCCTTGAGGGACCCCACTGCGAATTACATGGTATGGTATGGCATGGTATGGTGTGGTGCAGTACGGCATGATATGGTGCGGTACGGTATGGTATGGTGTGGTATGGTATTGTATGATATGGTGTGGTATGGTATGGTATGGTATAGTACGGTGTGGTATGGTATTGTATGATATGGTACGGTATGGTATGGTATCGTATGGTATGGTACAGTACACTATGGTATGGTATGGTTGCTGGTATTGTATTGTGCAGTTTGCAGGGTAGGTAATCATTAATTACATGCAGCGGGGTAATTTTATACAATGGGGTCTGAGAATCGCAGACTGATTGGCTGACTGGCACCTTTCAGCCATGGCAAATCCTGGCATAACCCACACAAAAAGTCCCAGTCAGCCACATCTGCAAGCCCCACTATCTAAAATCAATCTGAGCCCCCAAACAATAAAGCAGAAAACTGCCATTCTGAATCTCTGCTAAACCACAATCTCCATAATTCAACCCCACTAAACCAACAACTCGAGGTACAACGATGAAAGTAAAGTACACTAAGTTGTACAAACAGTCGGATAACCCAAATGACCGCCAAATCAGAGGTTTGAACTTGTTCCCCTGTATACCAGTTTCACCAGGCTAACCTTAACCTCTCAGCTCGGCACGATTCCCACGTTCACAAAAGCATCACAGCTGTATTAACTGCTCCCTCTACCTCTATTATTTGTACTACAAATTATGCCTCTCATTAAAAAACAAAACAAAAAAATGTTGTCTGAGGACACTGCTGTAACCCTCAGTCCCCATCTCCTAAAAAAAAAAGCAGAGTGGACTCGCTTTCAGAGCTACAACCCCTCTCCCCGTAGTGCAGTTCACTGAAGCTCCAGGAGTAACAGTCAGTGCCAGCTCTCATAGTTACTAAACAGCACTGACACGCTGCCTCTCACTCTCCCAGCCACTCATGTCTGCCACCTGTACTCTGTGATTCAGATGAAAAAAGAAAATTAATGCAAACAAAAAGAAATTAAAGCAAAAAAAAAAAAGAACACGAAAATTGTATTCCTGTACTACCTAGCAACAGGGAACTGTTTTTTTCTGGTGCACAATAAATTCAATGACATTTATTTAAACTGGCAAAACAATATATTTTTCTTTCATTGTGTTTACGTTTTTGTTACAGAAAGTGAAGAGGGGCAGTGTATAACTGCAGTGAACCACTCCAGTGCGTATGTAGGTCATGCTGGGATATACCCACTTTTAATGTGCTTTACTCACTTGGACTTTGGCCTGGTGACCAAACCACACCAGGCATGGGTAAATCCCAGCATAACCCATACACTATCATGGTTTATTGCTTAAGTACATTGCAAATGCAGTTACAGTGTAGTTAACAAGTACTACACTGTAATAACTACAGTGTATTTCCTACATTGTAACTACAGTAACTACAGTGTAGTTACTATAGTGTAGCTATAGTAACTACAGTGTAGTTACTACAGTGTAACTACAGTGTAGTTACTACAGTGTAACTACAGTGTAGTTACTATAGTGTAGCTACAGTAACTACAGTATATTTACTACATTGTAACTACAGTGTAACTACAGTAACTGCAGTGTAGTTACTATAGTGTAACTACAGTAACTACAGTGTAGTTAAGGAAACATAACATGCTACCCTGTACTGTACTGTAATGTACTGTATTCATGACATCTATTGGGAGCCTGTATCAAGCCATTCATATGCTTGTTTCACTCTTATCCTGCCAGGTCAGCAGTGGGTAACAGCAGGCACTGCCTGCAGTCCCTGGGTGCACTGCACATCTGGATGGGCCATGGTGAGCCTTCTACCAGCCCATCTGAAGATTTTGGGGTCTGGCTATGAGCCCAGGTCCCCCAAGCAGCATGCAGACACTTATCCACCCCAGGCTGTGCTCATTCATTTTTGTGGGAATATCCGTCTTCCATAATTTTAGACCTCCATCACAAAGCTTTGATAGACAAAAGCCCATTTCTTCCACTGCAGTCCCCTCAAAATTTTCAGTGAATGAAAGACTTGGACCTCAGCCACCGCCTATATTAATCTCAGCTGTTGTTTGTTTGCTTCTGCTATGCTGAACTAACCAATTACCTGCCGGCCCATTGATGAAAAATGATTTGTTTTAAATCCGATCTCGTTGAAGTTCTTAGGGAAACCTAAACATGATCAATCACTCTGTCGTGCTTTGTCATCTGAGAATATGGTCTAAAAGGTTTTATGGAGCATTGTAAAAGCTGCCAGGTGCCGATTTAATCTTTCACAATTAACATGTGAAAAATAAACAGCCCGTGCAATAGCACAGAAGTAGACTCAGGTTAGAATGCTGCAAGTCACTTCACAAATTAAGAGAAATGCAGGCTTTAAATCTCTGACTCTCTCTAATAATAGCCTTTTATATACACCAGCTGTGACATATTAATTTTCTATAAGACATGTTGCAAAATATTAAATGCGTCCCTGGAACATTTTTAACAGTTTGAGGTAGAGGTGTTTTTTTAGCTACAAACTCTTACGAATTCCCAGCACACTTTGTTTTAGTTTAATCAGTAGCACTGGGCCAGAGGGCTAACGTGAGCACTTCAGAGATATTGCTCTGGGACCATGGGATTCTACCATGAGTGCCTTCATTTGCTATCCGAGGAGTGGCACTAGATGTCCTGCCTTCCACTGGTGGCATGGCGTGGTAGACAGATCATCAGTTCCCTCCTGGTAATGTCTATATTACAACCCTACTGCTGTGTAGGGCAAATCGTAAGAGTGATTTGTCTGGTTAGGGTTGGGGTGACTGGGAGATGGATGGCATTCTGAGTAAAGGACCAGCACTGTAAAGGAAAAAAATGTATGCGGCATAAAGGAATCCCATCTCTACCCTCGACTTTTGTGGAGTCTTCCAGCTGTACTCTTTGCAGTATGAGATAGATACCCGAGACATACATTTTCCAGACTGAAATGTTATTGTACAGGACTGGGCATAATGGTAAAGGGGGCAGACTGGGGTCAGTATATGATCTTTGGATGGTATCCCATGGTGCGGTAAGTTATAGGCCAGGCACATCACGGAGGTAAAGTTACCAACAGACAGGGGGTGTGATGCTCAGCATTTGTGCCTCCTTCCCCCACTGGTCACAAAACAAGCAGTGCTAGCATTGGCTGGGAAGGTAGGTGCTTGCCTGTCCTCGTGGCTGGACTAAGGGTCTCATTGTGGTGGCCACACTCATCGGGATGGGTGACAAGAGGCAAAAAAATGAATAAATGCAAACTAATGAACAATTGTTACCCTACAAACAGGTCTGAGTAAACGCTTGACAACAGACACAAATACAAAAACAATTGTTCGGAGAAACGGAGCGACATCTGTTTACTATCATGCAAGTGCTGCAGGAATAACCAGTGATGGGTAAACTGCTGACTCTCTTGACAAAACTTCACCCTAGCCCCCTCACCCCCAGGTACAGAGCTGATTTTATTCTTCAGTGATGGCTCACAGTAAAACTCTGCGATCTGCCCTGATGTTTGATGCAGGGATGAGACTGTGAAAATGGTAGGGGTGTATGAGTACCTCTGTGTACGAAAAGGGGTGTGCAAGTATCTCTGTGTAAATAGTAAGGGTACATGAACACCTCTGTGTGAGTGGTAGGACTATGCAAGTATCTCTGTGTAAGCAGTAGGGGTGTGCTAATACCTCTGTGTAAGCACCAGGACTGTGCAAGTACCTCTGTGTAAGCAGTAGGGGTGTATGAATACCTCTTTGTAAGTGGTAGGGATATGTGAGTACCTCTGTGTAAGCAGTAGGGGTGTGTGAATACCTCTTTGTAAGTGGTAGGGGTATGTGAGTAGCTCTGTGTAAGCAGTAGAGGTGTGCAAGTACCTCTGTGTAAGAAGTAGAGGTGTGTGAGTAACTCTTTGTAAGTGGTAGGGGTATGTGAGTACCTCTGTGTAAGCAGTAGAGGTGTGCAAGTACCTCTGTGTAAGAAGTAGAGGTGTGTGAGCACCTCTATGTAAACGGCTGGGGTGTGCAAGTACCTCTGTGTAAGTGGTAGGGCTGTGCAGGTACCTCTGCATAAGTGGTACTGGCATGCAAGTACTTTTATTTGAATACTTGTCAAGTCTTCATACTCGGTGCCCAAGATACTCTCCTATTCATTGTTGAGCATACTTGGCACCCTAGATACTCTGCTGTTATTTATTATGCAGTATTCACGCACAGTACTTGAAATACTCTGCTATTCATTAGTCATACTCTGTAGCCAAAATACTTTGCTATTCATTATTCAGTAGTCATACTGGGCACCCCAGATACTCTGCCATTCATCATTCATACTCCGTACCTCAGATACTCTGCCATTTATTAATCATACTCAGTACCACAGATACTCTGCTATTCATTATTCAGTATTTATACATAGCGACACAGATACTCTACTACTCATTATTAAGTATTCGTACTTGGTACCACAGATACTCTGCTATTCATTATTAAAGGAATAATGCACGACAGGGTGTGTGTGTGCTGGGATAATGTCACGCCTGGGTGATTGAGCGCGAGGCCGCGGGCGAGTGCGACTATCACCCAGAAATGACGTTATCCCAGCCCGACCTACCTGGAATGCATTATTCTATTATACAATGGCTCTGGAGTGCAAAAAAAAAAGACAAAGTACTTTTTAATGTATATTTTTGCCTCTTTTTTTAAATGGGGAAGTATACTTTAAAGAAAAGTAGTGCTGATTGACTGCCAGTAGGTGGAGCAGCTGTCACTGTGACTCTACAATCTGTACAGTAAGCCCTCTCTGTGATATCCCTGCCTGTGAGATATTGTCATTGTTGTACCCCCCCCCCCATGTCTCTTTTAATCGTGCTTTTGTGGAGACTGAAGCAACTGAAATCTTGGTTGGTTTTGTTGTGGGACGTAAAGTTTGCCCACCGGACCATGTATAAGCTGGTCTGTGAGTAGAAAGCAGATATTTCCGGAGGTATTTTTTAAAATTTTAAGAGGTTTCTTTTATTTACGTACTGTTGTACTGGGAATTGGGAGACCGCGGCAAAATGGAAGAACAAGCTACTGTTTCCGCAATAATGAGAAACAGACTTTTGTACTGAAGCACGTGCTGGCTGAGTGTGCCAGTGGGAAGTAACAGATGATCATGAAGTCGTCCGTCCTATTGTCGTTTTTGTTTTCAAATTGGCAGTTACTATTTTGTACAGAGAAGGTGGAAGCTTGAACAGTGACCTGACAGGATTGGACAGTTCTTTTTTTTTTAAATTGATACTAATTTCGAGCAGGGCAGAGAGCAAGGATATTTACTGCTTAAAAGAGCTGCTAAGCGGGGAGCGCTGAAGGTGCTCATAAGCAGCGGAGCGATGCTTTCTTTTTTTCTTTCAGTGCGGTGATTATTGTGCTGGCTCTAGAGCCATAATGTTATGCCAGGATAACATAATGGCTCCAGTGCCAGGCTCACCAATCAGGAAGCCAAATTTTTCCTTGGCATTGTATAATCAGTATTTATACATAGCGCCACAGATACTCTACTACTACTCATTATTAAGCATTCGTACTTGGTACCACAGATACTCTGCTTTTCTTTTTTTTTTTTTTTTTTTTTGTACTCTATTTATCCACCTTCCTGTCCTTTGGTGTCCACTCCTTCAGACTGCTCTGACCTTCTGGACCACCGCTTCAGGATCTGCCCCTAGAGTGCTTCTTTTTCCTCCCTCCTATCCTGCACAGTGGGGTCTGTCCTGGAATTGGTGGTCTTGGGTGGAGCAGTCTTCATCTAGGACCGCCGAAGGGATTTTTTCCATTTTTCTGTGCTCCCCTCAACCCCGCCCCCTGGGAAGCCGGCGCAAGGACGCATATCCAGAGAGGTGACGGCTCATGCATCGCCTCTCCTAAGCGCCTGACAGCCCTCCCGACTCCGTGAACAGAGCCAGCCCCTTTGAGAGCCCGTGTTCCCCACCGGCTCTTCAGGGTGTCAGGTGCCAAATTGCACCCTGGTAACCCACCCTGAGGAGGAGAGCATCCGTTGGGACGCTCAATCCTCCCTTTCGGCCGATCCCATGACCCAAGTCCGCTCTGGAACCTGGTCGCTGGCGTGGCGCGAGGTGTGGCATCCAGCGCCTCAACCCTCAGCGCCACCGGGCTGGCTGATACTCTGCTTTTCATTATTCATTCTTCATACATGGTACCCCAGATACTCTTCCATTCATTATTCATACTCAGTACCCCAGATACTCTGCTTTTCATTATACAGTATTCATACTTGGTACCCCAGATACTCTTCGATTCATTATTCGGACTTGGTACCCCAGATACTGTAGTATTTATGATTCAGTATCCATACTTATTTCCCACATACTCTGCTATTCATTATTGAGTAATATTTACTGGTTAGTGGTTATAAACCACTGCCAATGAGTGCCCAACAGCTCCATAAACCACATATGTGGTTTATGGAGCTCCGTAAACCACGGGCAGAACAATACCACAGTATCACCAGAAAAAACACTGAAAAAGCTGTCCTTGCACTGGCCGTTCACAAGTGCTACACAATCGGTCACTCAGCGTAAGACAAGCTTGTCGGCAGTAACAGTTACCCTCGCAAAGTGACAAAAAAGACAATTTAAACCAAAAAACAGTAAATATAAAAAATAAAACATGGAGAAGTGCTGTTCTCTGAGGATTTTATGCACTCCCTTGGTGTATGATACCCATATGGGGCATCACACACCTCAGATGTGCATAAAGTCCCCATAAACCACACTTCTCCATGCATTATTCTATATTTCACACACAGCACCCCAGATAGTTTACTATTCATTATTAAGTATTCATACTTGGTACTCCAGAAACTGCTATTCAGTATTCAGTATTCATACTGGACACCTCAGATCCCCTGCTATTCATTATTCAGTATATATTTACTGATTAGTGTCCATAAACACTTACAGACAGAACCTCACAAACTCCATTATTCATGCGTGTAAATAACAGGGTTCCGTAAACAACCTTTCAAAAAAATTCAAAAATACCTCTCACTCAAGCGATGCACCTGTGCCACGTTCTCTCCTGGCGCTGCTTATTTGCTCATGCTACCTCACAAAAAAACACCAGTGTGAACAACAGACATCTCCCCCCCACCCCCAGATGTGAACTGTGCCTACCACCTGATTATGCTCTTATTTACAATAAATTGTACATTGGCTCATGTCATGATCAGAGAGGAGGGTCGAGGGATGCGTTTTCTGGTTGGAGCTCATCGGCAGTTAGTCAGCTGCCGTGACTGTGGTTTCCTGTTTTTTTTAAATGAAAAAGCCACTTGCTGTGATGGTGCACAAATGCTGCGATTCAGCTAGATGACTGGCTCAAACTTTACACCGCATGGACAGCACAGTCAAGAGGAGTGCGGCTGGGGTGAGAGAACAGACCAGTAAATATAAAAAATAAAACATAAGGAAGTGTGTTTAAACAAGGGTTTTATGCACACCCCCAGTGTGCGATGCCCTGATAAACCTCTTGGGCTTCGCCCTTGGGGTTTATGGGGCATCACACACCTCGGGTGTGCATAAAATCCTCGTTAACTACACTTCCCCATGCATTATTCTGTATTTATACTTAGCACCCCAGATATTCTGCTATTCATTATTCAGCATCCAAACTGCGCACCCCAGATCCTTTGCTATTTATTATTCATTATTCAGTATTTATTCTCAGTATCCCAGATACTCTGCTATTCATTTTTCAGTATTTATACTCGGTACTCCAGATACTCTACTATTTATCATTCAGTATTCATATTAATTATTAGGTTTTCAGTATTCAAATTCTACACCCGCATACTCTGCTATTCATTATTAGCTGTTCAGTATTCATACTTAGCACTCCATATACTCTGCTTTTTATTATTCAGTATTCATAATCTGCACCCTAGATACTCTGCTATTCATTAAAAGGTTTTCAGTATTCATACTCTGCACACCACATGCTCTCCTATTCATTATTACATATTCAGTATTCATACTTAGCAGCATAGATACTCTGTTACTCATTGTTAGGTATTCAGTATTTATACTCTGCACCCCAGATACTCTGTTACTCATTATTAGTTATTCAGTATTTATACTCTGCACCCCAGATCCTTTGCTATTTATTATTCATTATTCATTATTCAGTATTTATTCTCAGTATCCCAGATACTCTGCTATTCATTTTTCAGTATTTATACTCGGTACTCCAGATTCTCTGCTATTTATTATTCAGTATTCATATTAATTATTAGGTTTTCAATATTCAGATTCTACACCTGCATACTCTGCTATTCGTTATTAGCTGTTCAGTATTCATACTCAGCACCCCATATACTCTGCTTTTCATTATTCAGTATTCATACTCTGCACCCTAGATACTCTGCTATTCATAAAAGGTTTTCAGTATTCATACTCTGCACCCCACATGCTCTCCTATTCATTATTACATATTCAGTATTCATACTGTGCACCACAGATACTCTCCTATTCATTATTACATATTCAGTATTCATACTTAGCACCGCAGATATTCTGTTACTCATTGTTAGGTATTCAGTATTTATACTCTGTACCCCCGTTACTCTTTTACTCATTATTAGTTATTCAGTATTTATACTCTGCACCCCAGATACTCTGTTACTCATTATTAGTTAGTCAGTATTTATACTCTGCACCCCAGATACTCTGTTACTCATTATTAGTTATTCAGTATTTATACTGTGCACCCCAGATACTCTGTTAATCATTATTAGTTGTTCAGTATTCATACTGTGCACCCCAGATACTCTGTTACTCATTATTATTCAGTATTCATACTCAGCACCCCATTTACTCTGTTTTGCATTATTGGGTATTCACTATTCTGACTCTGCACTCCAGATACTCTCTCTGCCTTTCATTATCAGGTATTTAGTATTCCTACTCTGTATCCCATATACTCTATTAGGCATTACGGTATTATGATTCACTGTTCTGACTCTGCACCCCAGATACTCTGCCTTTCATTATTAGGTATTTAGTATTCATACTATGCATCCTTAGATATTTTGCTTTTCATTATTAGGTATTCAGTACATAACCCCCTCGAGCTTTGCTCTTGGGGTTTATGTGGCATCCCACACCTCGGGGAGGGGGGGATAAAATTCTCACTATAACCCTCTACCCAGCCATTATTCTATATTTCATATTCTGTGCCCCATGGACTCTGTTATTAATTATAAGGTATTCAGTAATTATAGTTAGCACACCAGATACTCTGTTACTCATTATTAGTTATTCAGTATTCGTACTGTGCACCCCAGATACTCTGTTACTCAATATTAGTTATTCAGTATTCATACTCAGCACCCCAGATACTCTGTTACTCATTATTAGTTATTCAGTATTCATACTGTGCACCCCAGATACTCTGTTACTCATTATTAGTTATTCAGTATTCATACTGTGCACCCCAGATACTCTGTTACTCATTACTATTCAGTATTCATATTCTGTACCCCAGATACTCTGTTACTCATTATTAGTTATTCAGTATGCATACTGTGCACCCCGATACTCTGTTACTCATTATTATTCAGTATTCATATTCTGCACCCCAGATACTCTGTTACTCATTATTAGTTATTCAGTATTCATACTGTGCATCCCAGATACTCTGTTACTCATTATTATTCAGTATTCATATTCTGCACCCCAGATACTCTGTTACTCATTATTATTCAGTATTCATACTGTGCACCCCAGATACTCTGTTACTCATTATTATTCAGTATTCATACTCAGCACCCCATTTACTCTGTTTTGCATTATTAGGTATTCACTATTCTGGCTCTGCACTCCAGATTCTCTCTCTGCCTTTCATGATCAGGTATTCAGTATTCCTATTCTGCATCCCATATACTCTGTTAGGCATTACTGTATTATGATTCACTGTTCTGACTCTGCACCCCAGGTACTCTGCCTTTCATTATTAGGTATTTGGTATTCATACTATGCACCCTTAGATATTCTGCTTTTCATTATTAGGTATTCAGTACATTACCCCCTCGAGCTTCGCTATTGGGGTTTATGTGGCATCCCACACCTCGGGGGGGGGGGTAAAATTCTCATTATAACCCCCTACCCAGCCATTATTCTATATTTCATATTCTGCTCCCCATGGATTCTGTTATTAATTATAAGGTATTCAGTATTTATAGTTAGCACACCAGATACTCTACTTGGCTCCCACCAGAAATGCACCGCTCCTATGTCATGGGCAACTTCATAGACAATGCTGTCAGATCTGCCACCCCCTTAGTCCTCGCTGAATCCCTCGTTGTGGCTACCCCCATCTACCATCTGAGATCCAGTGACCATGCCCTCCTGGTTCCCAAGACCGGCACCCTAATGGGCGACCGGGCCTTCGATGCATACGCACCCAGGTTGTGGAACTCCCTTCCATCAAGCACTTGCTCCTCCTCCTCCCACCATGGTTTTAAAACCTCCCTCTGGGGCTTTCTCAAATCGGCCTCCACCTGCCTCTGCACTAGACTAGCCTCCTCGACCTAGGCCACTCCGACTGGCTGAGTCACTACCCAACTTATTTGTCAAAGGCAGTGGCCCTCTGCACTTTAACCATTACCTGAGCTCGCAGCTTACTAGCAGGATTAATCCACTTAGGCCCGACTGCTCAAACAGGGTGTGCATGGTTACTGTCCAATTTCCTTATTTTGCTCTGGGCCTCCTCTATCCCAATTTGTTTCTTCTCTGTCTACCTGCAATCTTTACAGCACTGCTGCCCGACATGATGATCACTGCCTTTCGTAAGAGTACCATACCGTTATTCTACCTGCTGCCGGCATTGTAAACCGCTGTTGTTGCTTGTATTGACACTGTGTGCTTATGCTCTTAAATGTAACCTTCACTTGTTTTGCCTGATGTTCATGAATGTACTTTGTAATCTCCCAGGTCGCACCTGAAAATAGGCACTTGGTTGTCTAGTGTGCTTACCCGGTTAACAAAAGCATATAAATAAATAAATAAATAAATAAATACTCAGTATTCCTACTCTGCACCAAGATACTCTGCTATTTATTATTAGGTATTTAGTACTCTGACTCTGCACCACAGATACTCTGCTATTTATTATTAGGTATTTAGTACTCTGACTCTGCACCACAGATACTCTGCTATTTATTATTAGGTATTTAGTACTCTGACTCTGCACCACAGATACTCTGCTATTTATTATTAGGTACTTGGTATTCTGAATCTGCAACCCAGATATTCTGATATTATTAGGTATTCAGTATTCATATTCAGGACCTCGGGTACTCTACTTTTCATTATTATTACATATTCAGTATTCACATTCTGCACCTCTGATACTCTTCTGTTCATTATTGTTATGTATTCAGTATTCATACTCTGCACCCCAGATACTCTGCTATTCGTTATTAGGTATTCTGTATTCTGACTCTGCACTCCAGATACTGTGCTTTTCATTATTAGGTGTTCAGATGGGCAAAGCTGGGAAACTCCGCTCCACCAATTAATTATCGATTTTGCGGAGTTAATCTGCAGTATGAAGCCCAAATTTGCCCCCCAGAATACCTCTGCAAAATGCAGATTTTGAACTCCACCAGCAGAGTTTGGCAACTCTGCATTTTGCAGAGTTTTTTTCAAGTGTCTAGTGCCCCCCCCCCGCCCACCGATCGCATGTAGAATAAAATTCCTTGGTGTCTAGTTGTACCCCCCACGATCACCATTCCGAACTCCTGATGTCCAGTGGTCTCCTCCCACCCTGATCGCTGTCCCAAACTCCCGATGTCAAATTCAATTTCCTGCTGTCTACTGGTCCCCCCTTGCGATCGCTGGCCTGATGTGAAATTAAATTCCCTGGTGTCCTGATAGTCCACCCCCACTGATCGTTAGTCCTCCCAACCCACAGTGTACCTTCAGCAATAACTTAATACAGTTTTCTTCTTGTACATGTGCAAGGCACTCACTTAGTGGGGGAGGCAGAGTGCTCTGCGTCATTCATGATGAAAGGCAGACAAACCAATGAGAGACAAAACATTTCTGTCTCTTTTTCATTGTAGGTTACTCTTTGGCACCCTCCTCAGGCTCATCAGTAATTTCTCAGCCCTAATACTGCAGCACAGTGCCCTTCTGCAGCGCAGTGTGCCAGAATTCCAGCAGGCATCATTCAGAGGGTCTTATATCGAGTTCGCCCTCAGTGACCTTTCATGATTGTGTCTTTGTCACATAGTATGGTTATTATAGAAGGGAGTTAGCTACAGGATAAAGTAGCCCCATGTGAAAGGGTCTCAACCAATGAGGAGGCTGAAATGGCCAGACCCCATTTTATAAATAATAATATCACTTAGATTATCCAGTTAATACCTACAAAAAGTAAAATAAATGGCCGGCCTGGTGGCGCTGAGGGTTGAGACGCTGGATGCCACACCTCGCGCTATGCCGGCAACCCGGGTTCGAGCGAGCTCGGGTTGCTGGGGGTCAGCAGGGGAGGACTAGGTTCGATCATCGGGAGACAGCTCTCCTAGTCCTGGGATGGGCTGGGGAAACTACACCGTGCTGCGGCGGCCCCTGGGGACGCCCAGAGGCACTGCATGGGCCAATGTGACTGGGGGGGGAACACGGCAGATGGCTGCACGTATGTGCTCGGACATCATTGTATGCCCGCACTCCCAATGGGGAGATAAACCTGGAGGAAAAAGTGGCTGAGTGCTAGCGAGCAGCCTGATGGCTGCGCCTTGTGGTGCCAGGAGGACTGGCGTGGAATCGCACGGGGGGGGCCGGGCCGGCCTGACGTGGTAGGGTAAGGGGAGCCCTCCAGCAGGTCGGCAATGGCCATACCAGTACCCCTCATCATGCGAGTGAGCCTGCTGCTCTCCTGGTGGGCAGGGCCGGTGGCTGGATGCCCCCGCTGGTTAGACGCCGCAGCAGGTGTAAAATAGAAATAATTAAAAAAAAAAAAAGTTAAATAAATATGAAGCAGTATTACATAATGGTTAGAGCAAGGATTAGGATAGTTTAAAATTTAGTGCTTGTCCCGGACAAGTAGCTAATTAAATCTACTTGTCCATGGCAAAATGTGATATTCCAGTTAAGAGATACAATTTGCTTGCTGTCCAAATCTCCTTCTCTTGCGTGGTGCAACAATGCCAGTAATATTTCACTTGAGTGACATATCATTATTAAAATGAAATTTAACTTTAAAAGACGGTGTTGGCTCTTGGCGTAGTGCATGGACTTGGAAATCTTTATTATATGTTTATAGGGCTAGTGGGAGTTGTTTCTTACGAGATAAAAATGTTATCTCGTGCTGGTTTGGACAAGAGGACTGCGAAGTGAGGCTGAGCAGTTCTGTCAGCCCAGACCAGTAGGAGATAACATTCTTATCTTGTAAGAAACAACCCCCACCAGCCCTGTAAACATATTATAAAGTGGTGCTATTGGCTGCTCTTACTGCAGTTTGTATGTCTGTGTGGAAGCTTTGCCAGAAAACCTGGCACACGTTCACATCTGCTGACAGAAAACTAACGCTGACAGAAAAACTGCTTTCTCACAGGACTCTGTTGCGTTTTTTTCTGTTGTTAATGAATGTTTTCTGTGCCGTACTCTTCACCGTCGTTAACTCGCGTGGCGGATTATGTGCTCTCTGATGTGCTGTGACTTCTCGCATACAGTGACAGTCGCTGTTTGACGAGAATGACCGCGGTGCGAATCAGCTGTGGGATGGTACGCAAAGTGCCTACTGTACGCTAGATAACAGGAACAGTAGATGCCACCTCCTGATTGGTGGAAGCAGTTCCACCACTTTATAATTAACTGTGTTGAAAGGGCAGGGAAGGGGGATGCACTAATTTTGCACCTCCGCTCCTCCGGTCCGTTCTTCCTAGACTACAGCTCACAGCAGACCAGGAATGCAGAAAGCCCTCTTCTCATGGATTTCTACACCTCTGAACTATGCAGTGAAGTAGAATTGTTTGCGTGATGGACGTTTGGAAGAAACAACTCGGTAAAACATAATTTCCTTTTCTGGTCAGACCTATACTTACTGTGCCCCCAAGAAAGCCTACTTGGCTAGGCCAAGGAGTCTTAAAGGGACACAGTCAACCCGCTTAAGCCTAAACATGTCTCTAGTATAAAAAAATTCACGTTATGATTGGTCACATTCTGTAGAGATAGCTGATGTAGTTTGCAGTTTGATTCTGATTCCTTTTTTCTATTTAAAAGTGAAAAAAAAACAGACTGCCTGTGATAGTAGTGTTGTCAGTCAAAAACATGTTTGTTTAGAGTCCTTGATCAACTCCCACTGCATCTTTCCTGGGCTTGATAACAGCCCCGACACAGTTTAGCCACTCATGATTCAATGAGATGAGAGGAGACTATTGCCTCATAAGTGGCTGCACTGTTTGGGGGTGTTCCTAATGTTCAGGAAGTATGCAATAAAAGTAGATCAAGGATTTAAAACAAAACAAGGTTGGATACAATCACACCATTAGCATGCATATCAGTTCTACTAAGAAAGGAATTGGCTAAAAAAACAGCAACATCAATGAATCTGAGAGAAAACTAATTTTAGTGAAGGTAAACATCATAAAATGTGGGTTTTCAACTAGAAATCATATGATGCAAAAAGGGCAGACAGTGTACCTTTAAATAAAAGAACTGTGCTGAAAATCCTGTTTTTTGGAATATTGTGTAACAGTTCTGCCATATATGAGTATTGTTGCTGGAACTGGGAAAAGATATTCAATTTTTAAAACTGACCCCAAAATGACAGACAGCAGTGATCTGGGGTCCATACACAGTCACGGAGTGTTTTGGGACAATATTCAAAATGCTGATGATGTTGTCAGTTGTACGAACTCGTGTTTTTTTTTTTATTTGGTCATCTAGCCCTCTTTGTGTGTTTATTGTGCTGAATTCTGTTTTTCTTCTTTTTTTCCCTGCTTCATCTTTTTTTTTCTCATACTTGTCACAGTTTTATTAGAGCGACAGAGATAAATTGCTGCCTGAGGATTTCCTCGTTTGATTGATTGCCGAGTGCCTGAAACATTATTTTCCATGTTGGCTGCTTTCCCGAATTGGCTTAGCATTGTGGTTCCTCCCCCTTCACTGTGTTTTTATTCCTGCAGTGAAACGCCAATAAAGATATATCCATCAGCGTTATGGGAACACAAATTGCCAGCAAACATTCACAGAAGCCAGCAAGTGTCAGAAATGAAAGCCAGATTACAAGCAAAAATGAAGTTGGCATCAGCGACTAAGTGTCCCTGGGATGTTTCACAAATCCAGCATAACAGATCAATAACAGAAGCACCTGAAAAAAAAAAAAAAAGTACCTCAACCCCTAAATACAGTCACAAAACGTTTGGTGGTGCAAAATGGGATGATTGGGCATTCCTAAGCACCACCAGGTGTTTTTGCCATGTGCAAAGCTGGCACACTGGGGGGTTGAACTTCCACTGTAGCCGTGTAGCTCAGCACTAAATGGAAATTCATTGCTTCAGAAATTAATGGGGGCAAACTGGATTTGCACGCTCCGCTATACTGGACTGCGACAGCCACAGTGGTCTAGGCACGTCTTACTACCAGCAGACTGTGACACTCTTCCATGCTCTGGGCCAGTGGTGCTACTGCTGTTGTCTCCCACCCCCTCACCCGTCACCACCTTGCCTGCTTGTGGGCTGACAAAATGCATATCTTCTGACTCCTGCCTGTTCCTCCCTTGTAGCTTAGTGCCTCTTCTCCCCCACCAAGCACTTACTAATTCAAATTCATTCCCTGGTTTGCAGTTAATCCCCCCCCCCCCCAACTCTGTCTCGTTCCCAAAAGATGTGCAGTGCTATGCATTGCTTCCCTGCCAGAACTTTTGCTCCGGTTTGGAAGTCTGCACCTCCTTAGAACTGCTTTTTCATAGTTCTGTGTGTGTGTCTGGGGGTAGAGGGGTCTGTGGCTTGCAACCAGGGGTGCTGGGGCCAAGGAGTGCCCGAGGATTGCTTAGTGGCTCATTATCTTGCCATCTTCGGCATTTCCATGACAGCTTCCCATCTTTTCTCCACAACACGGCACCGCACTTGGTGACCTTGCAGGGAAAGGCGTATCTCAACAAGGCACTAAACAGTTAACTGCCGCTAAGTGGTTGCTGTGATCACGGAGCACCGGTATTTTGTGATTGTGAATGAGGCCCATCATGTTTGCCTATACAGCAGTCCATTTGCATTAGGACAAAAACAGAACCATTGCCAAAAATGACCTGCAGAATGTTAACTGTATAATTCCCTCCCACTGCTCAGCTAGCGTATTCTATACTCCATCTACGCTATCATACAACAACTTAAACAGTTGTTTTCATATATTTGCATCAGCGATGCTCGAATAATCTCTGCATTTTTGGGTGTTTCTATGGATTACGTGATTTTCACCTAGAGCAGATATTTGAGATAATGTGACTTCCAACCTGGTTGGACATGGATTCGTTGTCCAGAGCAGACTCCGTCTATCCAGAAAATTTATCTGGCAATACAGTATAACAAAAAGCCTATAGTACACTATGCGATAACCCCTTCCATTCCACCCCAACTCCAAATAACAAACCTAATATTGCCCCTCCCCCCTCCACACTGCCCCATGTGCCAAGACAAGGTCAACCAAAAGGCCCCTTCCTCGGCCACCCACATTTAAATATTTAATTAACCCTTGGGCCGCCGACAGAATTAGAATGTATTGGAATTCTAGACTGATATATCAGATCACAGCACAACAAGGGTTAATCTGAATCTCATAGTTCTCTTAACTAAGAATCCTTTACTGTCATGCCTAAAGATGTGCTGATACTCCTAACCTGTAACTATTTTGTACTGCAACTATTTTTGTACATAAATGCACTACCATTTTTAACATGTATTACTGTATCTGCCTTTATATTTGTATTCACCTTTGCTCTGTAACTTCTTATCATGTATTAATTCTTGTATTGTACCAGTTCTGTTTTATTACCCTGTATTGTGTCTTACCCCTGGGTCGCACCTGGAAATGAACCTTGGCTCAGTGTGCTTTTCCCGGTTACCAACTCTTAAATAAATAAATAAAATCTGCAACAGGGTTGATACACAAGGAGGTGTGAAAAGGATGAGAAGGGACTTGACAAGGTTGGAGGAATGGTCAGAAGTATGGCAGCTTAGATTCAGTACTAAGAAGCACAAAATAATGCACCTGGGAAACAAAATCCCAGGGAAAGAGTACACAGTTGGGAGGGGGGTACTAACAGCAACAAAAATGGAAAGGGACCTGGGGGTACTCATATCAGATAACCTTAAGGTAGGCAAGCAATGTGAGAAGGCAGTAAGGGTGGCTGGGGGGATACTGGGATACATAGGGCGAGGCATCACCAGTGGAAAGCAGGAAGTTGTTGTCCCTCTGTACAGACACTTGGTGAGACCCCATCTGGAGTACTGCTTCTGGTTCTGGAGACCCCATCTCCATAAGGACATAGACAGGAAGGAAGCAGTCCAGAGGAGGGCAACTAAAATGGTGCAAGGTCTGCACCAGAAACCATACAAAGAGAGACTAAAAGAGCTTAATATGTATATCCTTGAGGAGAGGGGGAACATGATCGAAACGTTTAAGTACCTCAAGGGAATCAACAAAGTCCAAGAGGGTAGCATATTTCAGAAAAAGAGATGCACAAGAACAAGGGGGCACAATTTGAAGATAGAAAGGGGGACGGCTCAGGGACAACGTGAGGAAGTATTTTTTCACAGAGAGGGTGGTGGATGCATGGAATAGCCTTCCTGAGGAGGTCATTGGGTCAAAAACAGTGGGAGAATTCAAGAATACATGGGACTGACATAAGACAATTATAGGGGGGTAGGAGGGGGTGAGGAGGAAGTGGGCTGCTGGTTGACTAGGATCTGCAGCTTATCGAATAGTTAGGGAAATGGGCAGACTAGGTTGGCCAAGCGGTCCTTATCTACCATCAAAGTCTATGTTTCTATGTTAAAATCCCCAATTAGCACCATAAGCCCCAGTCTAAACTTTCTTTGTGCAGTTCATATATTTTTAGGGGTCCCTGCCCTGACACCATGGGACCCCCATGCCTTGACAGCACCCCACCAAGCAATCTTCAATAGGAGATGACAGAAGCATCAAAAACAGTGGAGCGATGCAGCACTTGACGACACAAACAGAACTTGCTGAGTGCTGCTGGGTACCTGCTGATTGGGGGAGGGGGGGGCCCTTGCAACAAATCTTGGCATACGAATGCTACTTCCACCTTGGAGTATAGCTCACTTTTACTATGTTGCCCCTCTGTTGCTCAACCTCTTTCCCATGTTCAACCTCCCTGTTCCTCTGTCTGCAGCTAGACGCTGCAGAGAGGTCAGAATAACGAGGTGGCGGTTGAGTCGTTGCTGGTGGAGAGCAGCAGAGGATGAGGTGGTGAGGGGCATTGAGGTTGTAAGGTCCAGGAGACGTCCTGGGTTTAAACAGGGCCAAAGGAATTGCCTGATGTGTTTGGTTCCTGTGCCCATGTATCCCACCGGACCGAGTGGGCAGGTAGCTATAGGATCAGCCGCCTCCCCTAATCCTCTTCGGGTGGTGCTGTGCAACACCAGATCGATTAGGAACAAGACTGCTACTTTTGCAGACTTGATTTCCTCTGTTGATCTGGCTTGCATTACTGAGACGTGGCTGGGTGATGATGCTGGCCCAGTTCTAGCAGCTGGCGTCCCCACCGGGTACTCCGTGGTGCACTTCCCAAGGAAGGATCACAGGGGCGGGGGTGTGGTTTTTAATTTTAGAGCCAGCCTGGGCTTCACAGTGCATTCAGTTGGTAACACTAGGTCTTTTGAGTGTGTTGCCGTTCATGGGGGTCCAGGTGCAGGCTGCAGAATTCTCCTCATTTATCGCCTGCCCAGGCCAGGGGGAGAATTCCTGCAGGAGGTAGCGGACTTTGTCCTTGACCAGGTGTTGGAGTTCCCCAGGTGTTTAATCCTGGGGGGACTTCAACGCCTGGGTCGACGGTGAATCCTTGTGTTTCGGTTACGACCTCCTCTAGTTAATGTCTTCACTGGGCCTGACACAAGCAGTTGTTTCTGTGACCCACCAGCACAGTCACACACTCGATCTGGTGTTCTGGCTGGGTCTTGGGGTTGATAACCTCAGGACTGATCTGGTCTTTTGGTCCAGTCACTGCACTGTGGAGTTCACGTTTGGGTGCCCCCCCGATAGTCCTGTCCCTGTGGAGATGATTAGCTATCGCCCTTTAAGGGGGCTAGACCCAGAAGGACTTTTGGCAGTAGCTGACCTATCTAGGGTTGAGGTGGTTTGTGCAGTTGGCACCAGGGAGGCAGTGACCACCTATAATAAGATGGTGTCTGAAGCTCTGGATGCTAGAGCACCAGTTCGTATATAACCCAGATCTTCTCACTTGAGATCCCTGTGGTTTGACGGGGATCTCAAGGTGATGAAGATCAAGGGTCGGAAGTTAGAGCATCGCTGGTGGAAGTCCAAGCTAGATGCTGACAAACTGGTCCTGCACACTCATTATCATGAGTACCAGGAGGCAATCTCCCGTAAGAAGGCAGGGTTCCTGTCCAGGAAGATTGCGGCAGGGAGGAACAGACCTGCTCAGCTTTTTCAGACTGTGGACAGGCTTCTTTATCTGGCCTGTCTTCAGCTGAAAAAAGCCTTTTCATCAACCTTGTGTGAAGAGTTTGCTCTGTTCTTCTCTGACAGGGTGTTGGCTCTCCAGTTGGGAATTCTGTCAGGTAGGCTTTTGCCTCGCAGTTGCCAGCCTGCTGGGAGCAGAGGGACTCTGTCTGCCTGGGAAGAGTTTAGGCCAGTGGATGTGTCTGAGCTGACTTGAGTAATCTTAGAGCTGAAGCATACATCTTGTGAACTGGACCCAGCCCTGACGCATTTCTTGATGGGAAGTGCCGAGGCTGTTGGCCCAGTGTTCGCTGGGATACCCAGGTGTTTGATGGTGGAGGGGGTGTTCCCAGCTCCTCTGAAAGAGGCGCTGGTGAGACCCCTCCTAAAGAAATCTTCCCTCGACCCAGACATCCTAGCAAATTACTGCCCTATCTTCAACCTGCCTTTTTTGAGCAAGTTTGTTGAGAAACTGGTAGCACAGCAGCTCGAGGATCAGCTCCTGTCCTTCAACATCTATGAGCCATTTCAGTTGTGTTTTTGGACTAGACAGCACAGACACTGCACTAGTCAGGGTGCACAATGACTTCCTCAGAGCTAGAGATAGAGGAGACAGATCAGTTCTTCTGCTCCTCGATCTGTCTTCAGCTTTTGACACCATGGACCACATTGTGCTTCTCGATTGGCTCTGTGAATTTTGTGGACTCGTCGGTGTTACCATCAGATGGTTTGAGTCCTATCTCTCAGACAGGGTGCAGTGGGTAGTGATGAGGAACTTCTCCTCCTCCCCAATGCCTCTGTCTTGTGGAGTTCCACAGGGCTCGATCGTGTCGCCAATGCTGTTCGTGGTGTATATACTGCCCCTGGGTAAGATCATTTGACAGTACAGCATGGAGTTTCACTGCTATGCAGATGATACCCAGCTGCATCTGTCATTTGCCCCCAGGACATCTGGTGCAGTTGATGTGCTTAACTCTGTCTGGCTAAAATCAGTGACTGGATGGCTTCCAGCTGGCTGCGACTCAACCTGGACAAGACAGAGGTGCTAGTGGTCAAGCCGGGTTGAGGACATGATGGGTTGCTACCCGGAGCGGACACTGGTCTTTTCCTAGGGTCTGCTTCATTGGTTGCTTTCACAAAGGTGAAGAGAATTAAAACATAATTTCATAAACAACAAATACAGTAACAAATTAAAATAACAGAGCCATACAACTATTCATCACTGAACGGCCTGACGCCACAAAAAGGTTTTAAACACCTGTTTAAATCCCCCCCACAGTCGCGCACTCCCGAAGCTGACGGGGTAGGGGCCACAAACATAAATGCATGGGCCACAGAAGATTTCAAAGTCACCCTTGGAATCTCCAGCAACCACTCGCCAGCCGAATGGAGCTGTCGCACAGGGCAGTAGAGAACAAGAAGTTCTTTCAGATAGTCGGGGCCAAGTCCATGCAGAGTTTTATAAGTCAGTAACCCAACTTTAAAGGCATTGATGTTGATGAGTTTCAATGAAGGCATGCCACCTGTGTAGATTTGGTGAGCATTGGCTTTGTTGGTTATGTTGCAAGACCTGTTGATACTAAAGTTAAAATGTTAAAATGTTTAATAGAGGTTTGTGAATGTTTTTTTTTTTTTTATCATAGAATAATTTTTATTGTTTTCATAAACAACATATCCAAAAACCAATTGACTTGTAACAGCATAGAGTTACACATAATCGGATGTACACATCATACGAAATACATATCACTGTTGCATAAATCTTAACTCTTCCTAATGCTACAGCTTACAACAGTAAACAACCATAATTTGTCCACTACTTCCCCCCCCTACTATTTAGGTTATATGGGCGCCGCCATCCCAACATTAAACATCCCACACGCTACTTGGATCAGATATAGAACTAGTATGCAAACATAAAGGGAGAAAAAAAAAAAAAAGGCCCCATGAGGGAGACAAATCCCCCTCCACCTCAACCCAACACTACCAATACCAATTCCCAAACCCCACCCAAAAGTCTGCCTCCTCTTTTAAATCTGCATTTAAACCAGAGGATCTAATTCCCTGACAGAGGCCCAATGAAGGAATCACTGTACTAAGGGGGGGGGGGAGCCTGACACAACGCCGAGTTAAGATAGGCCTCCCATTTGGCGAAGTAAGCAGGGAGCTGCCCCCTTGCCGCATAAGTTAACCTTTCAAAGGTAGCTAGCTTGGAGACAGCTGCATGCCATGCATCGATGGGTGGAGACACAGGTTGTCACCAATATCTTAGTATAAGCCGTTTAGCCTCCAGCAGAACCACAAGAACTCAGCCTTGGTGTTGCGGCCTAAAATGTGCTAACGGGGCTCAATCACCCAACAGCAGCATTGGATGAGACATGTCTATAGGCTGTCCCACCACCCCAGAACAATCCCTTGCTACCGCTGACCAAAAAGGAGCCAGCACCTGGCAATTCCAAAAAAGATGCAAAATGTCTGCAGGACTATGTTCGCATCTCCAGCAACCATCATGCAAAATAACTCCCCATTTAGACAAGATAGCAGGTGTTCTATACCAGCGAAGTAGAATCTAGAGCTGGATTAATTGGCTTCTGGCATCCTTATAAGTAGTGTGCGCTGCCCGAAGACAGTGAGACCAAACTTTCAAATCGATATGTCTACCAATTTCTATGTTCCATGCCATCCTACTCGGCTCTGTATAATCTGTCTGCGCCTCCCTCCAGGTGCTATAGAACTTGCCGGCTAGCCTCTGGAATGAAGATTTCAAGTGCAGTGAGGATATCCAACACCACTTCGGGTCCTCCTTGCTGGACCAGTCAGTGGCCTGCAAAGTATCACGTAATTGCAAGAACCTCCAAAAATCCTGTGCCTTTAACTCATAGCGAGCACGCAATTGCTCAGAAGACATTAGGGTACTGGAATTTGGTAGATAGAGGTCTTGTACAATATGGATCCCTTTCTCTTGCCACGAGACCCACGCTAGAGGTTGGTTACCCACCCTAATAAGTGGGTTATGCCACAGTGCGACATATCTGAAAGGCACCCTAGCATTCTGCTTTTCCGTCCCAGCCGCCTTCATTAGACGAAACCAGGCTCCTCTTGTGGCATCCATCACCAGGGTAAGTTTGTCCCAAGTAGCAGACTAAGGGGGACAGACTGGCAAATTTGTCTCTCCATCTCAAGCCATGGCGGCGGGTTGCCAGAAGCTGGGACAAACCATTTAACCGCCTGGGCTGCCAGGAAGGACCAATGATATCCCTTAAAGTAAGGGAGTCCTAAGCCCCCTCGCGACCAATGTGCCTGTAATTTATTAACACTCCATCTAGGCTTCCATCCTTCCCATAGGTAGTCCGACATTAATTTATCTAACACCTGAAACACTTTATTTGACAGCTCTATGGGGAGGTTATTTAACAGGTATGCTACCCTGGGCAACATGAGCATCGAAGCGTCCCCACCTTTCCCATCAGGGATAGGTTTAGGCATTTCCAACACGCCACCTCAATAGTCAATTGGGTAAACAAGGGGTTAAAGTTCCTTGACTCTATGTGCCCCCAAGTAAAGGGGATGTATATCCCCAAATAATGCAACCCGTCAGGCACCCATGACAATTCAGTTCCCCGTAGGCATTCTTTAGTGCATACCCCTTTCAAAGGGGCGACACTAGTTTTCTTTTGGTTGATATCCAACCCCGAAATACTAGCAAACAAACGCAGGGTCTCCAGCACAAAGGGAAGAGACTCCTGGGGGCGAGAGAGGGTGAGAAGCAAGTCATCCGCGTATGCCATAGTCAGATACTCCTGCTCTCCCACCCTCACACCTTGAGACCTCTCACTAGCCTGGAGCACTCGTATAAGGTGGTCTAGAGCCAACAAGAAAAGTAGCGGGGACAGTGGGCACCCCTGACGGGTGCCCCATTGAAGAAGGAAGGGTGCAGAGATATCTTTATTAGTGAGTATCCTCGCCATGGGTTCATTGTACAACACTTGTACCCACTGTTTAAAGTAAGCCCCAAAGCCATATAAATCAAGCACTTCATACAGGTAGGGCCACTCTACTGAATCAAATGCTTTCGAAAAATCCACCGCCATAGCCGCCATAGGAATAGAGGATCATAATGCCAGCCATTTAATATTGAGCAGCATGCGAATATTCTCTGCCACTGCCCTACCTTTAGTAAATCTGGCCTGAGACGGGTGAATGATAGAGGGCAATACTTCCATTACCCTTTTGGCTAAAACCTTGGCTACAATCTTGGTGTCCACAGAAATTAACAAAATCGGTCGATAATTAGCGCAGTTTAGCGGATCATCCGATTTCTGCGGAATAAGGGTGTTCAATGCTTCCCGCATCGTAAGGGAGAGAGAGAGCCAGCTGCATGCGATTCTTGCAAAGCAGTGAGTAAGGGAGGGCAAATTTCAGAAGCCAACAGCTGGTATAACTCAGCAGTCATGCCATCAGGTCCTGGAGCTTTCCCTTTAGCTAACTGAGATAAGGCTTCACTGACTTCAGCTTCAGTGATAGGTGCATCTGACGCCTCCTTCATGGCCTCTGACAGTCGGGGGATATGCACCACTGAACAGAAATCCCTTAACTGGCACCTGGCATCTCCACCTTTCTGAGAAAGGCGAGATTTATACAACCTCTGGTAGTACCGCGCCATGCATTCATTAATCTGTTTGGAGCTTGTTACTGTCTCCGCTGTTTCCGTTCGAAGGGCCTGAATACTGGCAGCAGCCTGTTGTCTCCTAAGCTGGAATGCCAATAGCTTCCCACTCTTATCCCCACCCTCCCAATAGGCGTGCTTGACTCTAGTCATATGCCATTCAACCTGTTGGTAAAGTATAGTATTGATCCGATACTTGAAACCAACCACCCTCCGGAGTAGGGTTGTGTCTGGGGCGTCCGCAGCAGACTCTTTAAACTGCGCTTCCATGGCAGTAAGATCCGCCTGAAGACTATCAAGCTCTGCCTTACGTTCCTTATTCTTCTGAGCCACATAGGCTATAATGTGCCCTCTTAGCACACCTTTAAAAGCCTCCCACACCGTGACCGTGGAAGTGTCCCCCGGTTTAGTATGAACAAAATAATCCCGGGCAACTTCCCGCACCATACGCTGAAATAAGGGGTCCTTGATTAGGGAAGGACTACATCTCCATCTGGTACCCCCTCCCGAATGCCCCGCTATCTGGAAGATACAGGAAACAGGGGCATGATCTGATACTACAATGTCTTTGATCTCAGTTGCCACTATGCCTTGGGCTGCCCATCTATTTGCAAGCCAGAAATCAATCCGGCTGTACACTGCATGGGCTGACGAAAAGAACGAGTAATCCCTCCCCGTAGGGTGGTCTATTCACCATACATCAGTCAGGCCCCATTCCTCCATCATTCCACGTAGGGCGCCCAACATTCTAGGGTGGGCCTGTGGGGTGGGCCTGGACTTATCCAAAAACACATCGGATACCAGGTTGAAATCTCCCCCTATCAGAAGTGGGTAATTTGGATGTCCTTCAGTGAGAGACTCCACCGTCTGATTAAAATTGAGAAGTACTTCATGGGAATCCGTGTTTGGTCCATAAAAATTTGCCAGCACTACATGCCCCCCCAGGGTGAGAAAACTTAGCCCCTATCCACCGACCTTGGGTATCTTTTATTGATTTATCCAATGTCCATAGACACGATTTCTTGATCAAAATAGCCACCCCTTTAGACTTGTTCTGGGCTGAGCTAGCAATTACAGTCCCAACCCACATTCTCTTAAGCCAGCCCACAGTTCTTGCGACCAAGTGCATCTCCTGCAGTAACGCAATATCTGCATGCATAGAATGGAGATGTCTAAGAATGACACTTCGCTTAGCAGGATGGTTGAGTCCCTTTACATTCCATGATATAAGCTTAAACCCCATCTTGGAATGCCACACCACTGGGATGAGGTTCCGTGAGATAAGACAACAAAAAGAGGATAAATGTAGTACTCACCTCAGGAGTCCCTAATCAACAAACAAAAGTAGTAAGTCAGGATACCTGAGGAAAGTAGAATCTGCAGTAAATTCAGATCTGATAAGCTATAGTGTACGGGATGCAGCCCCAAAAGACCTATTAACTAAAGAGAAAGAAAATAGGTGAGCTTAAACAGCACTCATTAAATTGATACCCTAAATACACCCACTAACTGTGAGTTAAACAGATATAAAGCAGTATAAACTATATAAATCTTCAAACTACTAATACGATATGACAGTAGTTATAAAATAACACTAACGAGTCTTGGTGTATGCACAGTGGAGCTATACCCCAGCCAGTCGCCAGGACAGGCTCTGTGCCATGCTAGCCAAAGCCTCGAGTAGGGGAAAAGAAGGTCGAACTGTCCAGTCACTGACAGGCTCAACCCCAGCTCCACCTAGGTTACACATTGTACCCAATACCACCCTTATTCCTTAATAGGGTGGGGCATCTGAGACCAAGGGGAACAGCTGTAGGGTTTCAGACAGCTATCATTACCACCAGGAATATAACTGAATCATCCAGGTCCTCCAAGTCCCACAAGGCTACCCCAACACCCGCGCCCGAAGAAATTTGATAACAGCCACTCTCCTTAAATGTTTCAGTCCGGAGAGGGGGCCCCATCTGCTGACAGACATCCATCGCCTACTTCCTGCGAGATCTTAGAGGTCGCTTCCATAGAAGATAAGGCTCCCTTAGGTGCCTCTTCCTCAATTCCTGGCAGATTATCCGACCATAGCTCTAACTCTGCCACTTCCATGATGTCCTCATCAGGTATCTCTTCTGATTCAATCTGCATTGACTCCTCCTTAGTTAACTCAGCTGGGGGTGCCATCTCTTGCCCCTCTTCAGATTCAGCACCACTATGAGACCGGTGCCTAATGTGGGCTATATTATTGTTATCCCGTCGGGGTTTTGCAAGGGCAACCACATTGGGAACCACTGCTTGTCCATGCCTTCTCCTAGGACCCTCCATATCAACATGCCGAGGGTGAGAAATTGTGGAAGACCCATGTCCTGAAGAGGGTATCAGTTCTTTGCTAGGCTCTCCCCACAAGTTTCCATTCTTACTCGGGTTCCTTCTCTCCTTCTCAGGATGCCAGAGTCTTTTAGGAGCAGGATCTTTAAAATTCAATCGCGGCCAGTGCTTGGAGACCCAGGCTTCCACTTCCTGAGGGGATTCAGCCAACACCTCCTTGCCTTCTCTCGAGACTGCCAGATGAGCCAGCCACCGAAAACCGTACCTGAAGCCATGTTGGGCCAGCATCTTTTTAATCGGGGCAAAGGCCTTCCTCCGAGCTGCCACCTCAGCTGAGAAATCCCTGTAAAATGAGATTTTTACCCCTCGCCACCTCACTTCCTCAAGGTCTCTGGCAGCATGCAGCACTCGCTCCTTCGTGGAGTATCTTAATAGGTATGCCACTATGGGACGGGGCCCCGATGTCTTCGAACAGGGACCTCCAGGAACCCGATGCAAACGTTCCACATCCACGGGGCCTTGCCTTCTATCTCCCAGCATCCTGGGAATCTCCTAATTTAGGAATCTTTTCATGTTTGCCCCTTCTACTCCCTCTGGCATACCCAAGATTTGGATATTATTCCTTCTACCACGATTCTCTTGATCCTCGGCCCTTTGCCATAAGGTGATCAACCTGCCCTCATGATCTTGTAACCGTTGAAAAAGCTTAGCCTGGGTTATCTCCAAACTTTCAGTCCTTTGTTCCATCACATTAAACTTATCTTTTAATTCCTGTACCTCAGCTACATTCCCAGCCAACGTAGCTGATAAAGAGTCGACCCTGGAAAGTAATGTCTCCAGCAGGGAAGTTATATGCTGGAGCGAGGATTAAACCTTCAATTCATGTGCGGGGGGATTCAAAGCCATACCGAACTGCCTACATGTAACTGTTCTCATCCACCATGCCTTGTAGTAATAGATTTCATACGGGGTTGATTTGTTGCAGAGCCCAAATACCAGCAAGAGGCACAGTCAGTTACAAAGTCTTCCCCCTCCTGGAGTCTGCTGGCTTCAGCCTAGCTCCCTCTGACAGCGTGCTAGCTATTCAAACACGGAGGATCTCGCGGCCTGCTCTTCACCGTACGTGCGGAGGTCTATCAGGGCAGGGCTCAAGAAGGTCTCAGATCTAACCCACCCTCTTCACTGGGAGGGACACTTCAACACTGGACTTAGGAGTCCCCACTCGTAGGGGCTCTTGATTTACTGTTGCTATTTGTTTTGTGTTTTTGGATTGTTTTTTTACAACAGTTGGGGGGGTTTGTGTTTCCACACCCTCTATTCTACTTTTGGATGGTTCGGCTGTTAAAAGTAGTTAAAGTTATTAAATGTTGCTGAGGAGGGAAGCACTGCTCAGAGGCGAAGAAGATGCACGATTTGCATGGGTTACAGGATCACCTGCACTGAGGAAGGGGGAGGGGCATGGGTTGGTACACTCTCTTAGCCTGGCTCCACAGACATCCTTTCATTGAGATAGGTAGTTTCATTTACAATATGGGGATATTAAAATGTAAACGGCAGAGCGATGGAGACAGTCTACAAGAAGCATATCAGAGTTGAGGGAGGACTGGTATACCCGTGCCAGACTGGGCATGGGAGGGCTCTTCTTTGACATTTCCCTGTGACCAGGTTATTCTGGGGATACAGGAGCTGCGGGCAGATAAAATCATTTAAGGGTACACAGCCATCCACCCAACTAAGCGGAGGTCGCCAACTCGGGTCTCCCCCTGCTCGACATTTTGTATGTAATGCAGGATGCCTCAATGAGTACAGAACTTTTTGGGTAACACTAGTGGATTGGGAAGCTCACTCCACGAAAAGTAGAGGAGTGGCGACAAGGAGAATTCATAAGGGGAGAGATAAAGAGATTGGGAAAGCGGGAGGGAGGAGGGGGCCAAGAGAGGAAGTAAAGTGGGAGGATGCAGGGAAGGAAAAAAAGACCTACAAAGTTAAAGAGGGGATACAATAAGGGAAGATGTGGGTAATGTAACTGAAATGGGAGAATGGGAGGGAGGAGGAAAAGGGGAAACGAAGATGTTGTGCAATGGGGGCTTGTTATAGTTAAAAGTTATGGACTAAACAGACTTTGCTTTGGCTTCACAGACAGTAATCTAAGGTTTTATCATGTAGTACCAGTTAGACATATTGAGAAACGTGCAGAATGGCAGACTTAACAGTGGTTTCATGGAATGTCAATGGATTAAAAACCGTTGTTAAACGAAAGAGGGTGTGGTCTCACACCAAGAAAGAAAAGGCCGATGTAGTCCTATTGCAGGAAATCCATCTCACTAAAGATGAAGCGAGCAGACTGGCCCAATCATGGGGAGGGGTTCTCCTGGCAGCACCCTTCACCTCAAGGGCTTGGGGGGGGTAGCAATTGGGATTCGGCCTGGCCTTCCCCACAAAGTACATAAATGGGTAGCTGATCCCCAGGGAAGATATGTGATAAGGGAGATAGACATTGGGGGGAAAATATTCACTATTGCCTCAATTTATGGCCCTAATTTTGACTCCACAGACTTTTCACCCAAATTAACCCTGGCCTTTTCTGGATAATATAGTGTTGGGGGGTGACTTCAATACCTATTTAGACCCTATCCTGGACCACTCTGGGCAAAAGAAAAAACCTTATCCCAAAAGCGTGGCAGATCTGAGGGAGCTACTAGAGGGAAGAGCACTAGTGGAAGCCTGGAGATACACCCATCCCGGGGACAAAGAATATTCTTTTTATTCCCACTCTCACCATCTCTATACCTGACTAGATTACATATTCATTTCCACTCTCTTGGTTAGAGAAGACTTGCAGGCCGATTATGGCCCTCTGCTTGTTTCGGATCACGCTCCTCTAAGGCTGCACATCAGTTGGAATGCAAGTACCCACTGGGAACGTCTGGCGGATGGACCCGATCAAACTTCTGGATAGCCACTATATAGAGCACATAAATGAGAAAATCAAGCTTTTATTGAGCTTAATACAGGACAAGGGCCTCATATCACTTATGTTTGGGATGCCCTAAAAGCTTTCATCTGTGGGGAGACAATCTCTTATTCTGCCTACAAAAGAAAGCAGTCTCTTAGGAAAGAAGGTGCTCTTTTTTGCAGGATATCTGGGAGCTGGAGAGGGAGGCCATGACACACACCCTCCCACACCTAGTTAAAAAACTAAAATCTCTAAAGGGTACATTAAACCAGATAAAGTCCAGGAAATTGGAGAGGGACCTCCTTCTCATTAAATCCTACTCACACTTTAAAGGAGTCAAGGCGGGAAAGTGGCTGGCGGGACTTGTCAGGCATAAGAATGTAAAGAGGGCTATCCTTAAGATGGCAAACTCAGATGGTACCTATACATCTGACCAGAGGGAGATAAATGACACCTTCCGGGAGTTTTACTCAACTTTGCATACCTCCCAGGTTCCACCAAATGGTGATCCTGAGAAATTTCTCCAGGGGGTGATTCTGTCCTCATGGGGGGGGGGGAGGCTAAGGGATAATTTGAACCAGTCTATCACATTGGAGGAGATTAAAGTAGCCATCTGGCAAATTAACAAGGGGCAGTCACCATGCCTGGACAGCATACCTGCTGAATTTTACAGGTATACATGGGACTCCCTGAGTCCCCTATTAACAGAGTTCCTGTGTAGTTCATTGCAGGAGGGGACACTTCCCCCCTCGCAGAGGTTAGCAACAATTGTGGTACCACCCAAACCAGGGAAGGACCCTAGAAAATGTGGCTCCTACCGACCGATCTTCCTCCTTAACGCAGATTATAAAATACTTGCCAAAACTCTCGAGGTCAGGTTGGAAAAGTACTCCCAGACCTAGTTCATAATTACCGGGGAGGTGTCAAAGGTAGGCAGGCCAAACACAACCTCAGGCGATCGATAAATGTTATTCATAGGTGGAGCAAGGGGAAGGAGACCCAATAGAGGCCTTCTTGTCCTAGACCCCAAGAAGGCTTTTGACCACGTCAGTGGCCTTTTATGTTGCGGTACTCTGCAAATTTGGTTTGGGTGAGCCCTTCCTCATCTGGCTGAAAGCTTTATATGCTAACCCCAGGCCCAGCTATTAACTAATAACACCACTTCTGACCCGTTTGCATTGTCCAGGGGAACCAGATAGGGATGTCCCCTTTCACCCTTACTTTATGTCCTAAACATGGAGACTTTGGCCTCCATTACTCGAGGAGATCCTGCAATACGGGGGTGTAGGGTGGGAGGAATAAACCAGATTATTCCCTTATTTGCGGTAATGTCCTTTTATTTTTAGATGATCCTAGGGAGGCCCTACGGCTCTGGGTAAAATATTTGCAGGCTATGGCCCACTATTAGGACATAAAATTAACTGGGACAAGAATGAGTGGCTCCCATTAGGAGAAAAGAGGGCACACGTTAAGATTGCGGGTATTACAGTCCACCCTACCAAACAAATAAAATATCTGGGGATTCTCCGCCCTAGTAAACATTCTCAAATCATACAAATTAACTACAAGCCGCTGATACAAAAACTTAAAGAGGATTGGACTAACTGGAGAGCACTTCCCCTAACTCTTCTAGGAAGATTTAACATGATAAAAATGAAGGTTCTACCACGAGCACTTTATCTCTTCCAATCCATCCCTCTCCATCTCCCAAGAAGTACATCCGGGCATTAGAAGGTGCTTGTACCCAGCTGTCAGGACTCAGGAACACATGGGGAAAGGTCTACCCAATATGTGTCTATATTACCTGGCTGCACAATGGCTCATATACAGTACCTCATAAAGGAGGGAGGCGAGGCCCCATCTTGGAGGGACATGGAGACCATACGAAATACAAATATGTATCTTGACTTACTAGTCGACTCCTTAAGAGGTAAGACCCCTCCCAAGAGCATGAACCCCTGCACTAGGGTGACCTGGAGAGCGTGGTCAGATGCCCATGCTTTGCTGGGGGAACCAACCACACCCATCCCCAGACATGACCTTGGGGTCCATGTTAGTGGGAGAGGGCAACCTTTCTCAACATGATGAGAAGGGCCTCAAAAACTGGAGGTCTCGGGGTTTATTTAACCTGTGTCAATTTTTGGAAGGGGGAGAGGTACGCCAGTTCTCTGCTTTAAAGCAGGAATGTAAAATAATCTCAGCATGCTATTTCTTATATGTTAGAATCAGGGCTAGAATAACTGCAGACCTGTCTACAGGAACAAACTACCGGGGTCCACAACACACACCCCTAGAAGAACTGTTCTTTAAATTTTCTATCACCCAGGGCTTCAAACCATTAACATGATGCTGCTGGGCGGTCTCCCAGACCCCATGAGCAGAATCAAGAGATCCTGGGAAGAGAATATTTATTCGGATGCATTTACAGGGGGGCCTGGAAACTAATCTGTAAAAATATTTTAAAGTGCTCGGTTAATAACCGCCTGAGAATTATTCAGTACAATTTCTTCATGCAGATATACCACACACCCAAATTGGCACATAAAATTGGCCCAGGATGCTCCCCCTGCTGTTATAAATGCTCCACAAAGAAATGTACCTTCTATCATATGGCTTGGAAGTGCCCCAAAGTTCAGAAATTCTGGACATGGGTGGTAGACATCCTTTCCAAAATTCTAAACAGTGCACCACAGCTGGACCTGGTTGAAATCTTGTTGGGGCTCTCTTTGGAGGGGGCTTGGAGATCCATGAAGGGACATAATTTATGGAAACTTGGCATAGTGGTGGGGATGTGGAGGCTGGCTTTACACTGGAGATCAGACACCCTCCCACTATAGCTACATGGGTATCAGCCCTACTGCAAGTAATGAAATTGGAATGAACACAATATCTAGTTAGGGAACAAAAGGATAAATATGAAGAAATTTGGCTCCCATTGGAGCAGGCCCTTGCACAGAACTGGTTCCCAGTCTTTTGAATTTTGAATCAGGAATATAGATCCATTGACAACCCATATCAAATTTTCTAGATAAGCACAGCATTATAGTAGCTGGTAAATAAAATTGCACAATATGCCAAGGTATAGGTAGAGCAATAAGCTCAGCAGCTACCTGAACATCAAATGTACTGCTGTAACCCCCCTACAAATGGGGGTTGCCAAAAAGTCTTCCTTGAGCTTGACTAAATGCTCCCTGCCAGGCTGGTGTCCTGCGTTTTAGCAGTTTAAATGTGATTACCAGAGCCTGTATAGCCTCTGTGTACTGTCTCTGTAAGAGCTGCCTGATTGCAGCTCTTGTAATCTGAGAGGAAGCTCTGTTGAAAGATGTAACTATTTGCTGAAAATCATTTAGAGTGATAATGATAGTGTCGTTTGTCTAACCTGCTCTCTTTGTAGCAAGGACTGTTTTGTTTGTCTCCACTATCTTGGTCCCGGACTGCAAATTGGACCAAACAGTACTGGTGGGACCTAAAATATAGCCTGACTACAGGAGCTGTCTGAATTCAAAATCTGTAGGAACTGTAGTTTGGGGTTGTTTGCACCTTTTTTGCAACTGAAGGGGGAGCTCTTGCTTTGACTGATAGCCAAATCAGCCAACCAAACCTTTTGGGATCTTGGGGAAATCCCACACAGCTTGCAATTTTCAGTTAGTTCTGAGCTGGGATGTGAAATGAGAAGAGCTAAAGTGATTCTGAGCAGCAATCCTAAGTGGATTTGCATGGGAGAACTGTGAAAAGGGTGAGTTTTTGGCCCCCATATCTGTCTGTTGTTCCTGAGAGGGAGAGAAGAGAATTATTTTGGATTAAATCCCAAGTTTGTGCGACTAAAGTAAGCTACTGAAGTGGGCCAGGCTCAACCTGAAGAAGACCAAATATATTTGTTGAATGCGATCGGCCTGTCAGGAGTTCCAGCTACCTCTAAGCTCCCAGTGTGTGCAGAGACTTTGCGATTGTGACCAGGGAGCGCTTTGCCTGGTACAGTAGAATTCCCTTACATGTAAATGTGCTACGAGCTGCTAGTGGGTTGTGAGTTAGTTTCCCACTGTGTGAACTGTGTTCTGCTTGCTGGAAGCTGTATCCAGCCCAAAATGGACTGCGTCCAAATTTGTCTCCATGCGGGCTGGGCCTTGCCAGACTGACCCAGCCAGACTACCCACTGCACAGAGAAGCCATCGATGAGAGACCTGCCTGGGGGTCAGCCCCCTGCTCCACACTTGAAAAGGAACGATGCATCTGCTACTCATGTGGGCCTTGCTTCTCCTGGCATTCCAGATCAACCACTTGCAGTCTCTATTTTTGTCCAGCCTATGTCCAGTCTTGGGTATCGTGAGTAAATACCAGGGTAGCTCCCTGCAACAACAGCTTAACCTGAGTGTGTCATCTGATTGTCTTGTTGTTTTGTTTCCTTTACGAACTGAGCCCTCTGGCTCCGGATTACAAATATTGTGTACTGTGCATGTTGTGTTTTCCATCACAGGGCCCCAACCAGCTTGAACAGGCCAACCCCAGGCATCAGTCTGGCTGGCCATCTCTTCTCACCTGGGTATCCAGAGGTGTGACTGTGTGGGGACTCAAAGCATGCATAACTGCTTGATTGATATAACCTTTAAGCTAATTAACCTGATTTTGCCCTCCCTTGTTCAAGTCCCTGAATAAATCAGATCTATTTTTCTACGTGTCATCTGATTGTGGTTCAGTTTGTGCTCAAAGTACTGTACTGTTGCTATTTGCTGTGCATAACCTTGTTTCTAGGGGGTCCCCATGGTCAAGCCAGAGGAACCAGCCTTGGTGGTAAGTGCAAACAGTGTGAGTACTTGTGTGGTGTACCAGGGGTATTGTGAAAGTGATTATTGTGTATTGTTCCGGCCACTATAAGGGAAGGGGGGGGTCACAGTGTCCCGGAGGGCTGTGCCCAGGTTATCTTGACCCCTACCAACCCTGACCTCCGGGTGGAGGCACCCGTTTCAGAACTCAGGCCCCTTAACCTGCTACTAGTCAAGCAGGCAGGGGTAGTAGCCCTTGGGATAGCACCACCTAGGGGTTACACTCCTAACTGCACTTTATTGTCACCTTATTGTTATTACTGCCATAGATGGACTAAGAATGGTACCTATGAAACCTATATGTATTGGATTCCTCCTGAGAAGGGAGCAGTGAAGTAAGTCTGTACAAGTCCAATTTAAATAACGTTTACAAAAAAAAAATTGATGTCTGTCTGTCTATATCTATGTCTATCTATCTATCTGTCTGTCTATCCATCTGCCTACCTACAGTGTCTGTCTGTCTGTCTACCGATAATATCTGTCTCTGTTTACAGTATTGATCTACAATCTGTCTCTCTGTCAGGCTATCTATGTATCTATCTACAGACAGTATTATCTATCTATCTGTCTATCTACAGGCAGTATCTATCTATCTTTCGATCTATCTATGTATCTATCGAGTATCTATGTATCTATCTACAGACAGTATCTATCTATCTATCTATCTACAGACAGTATCTGTCTATCTATCTATCTATCTATCTATCTACAGACAGTGTCTATCTATCTCTCTACAGACAGTATCTATCTATCTGTCTATCTACAGACAGTATCTATCTATCTATCTATCTATCTATCTATCTATCTATCTACCTACAGGCAGTATATATCTATCTATCTGTCTGTCTACAGACAGTATCTATCTATCTATCTATCTTTCTATCTACAGGCAATATCTATCTATCTATCTATCTATCTATCTACTTACAGACAGTATCTATCTATCTATCTATCTACCTACCTACCTACCTACAGACAGACAGAATCTATATTTCTATCTATCTACAGAGAGTATCTATCTACAGACAGTATCTATCTATCTTTCTATCTATCTGTCTATTTATCTACAGACAGTATCTATCTATCTATCTATCTATCTATCTACAAACAGTATCTATCTATCTATATTTCTATCTACAGACAATATCTATCTATCTTCAGGCAGAATCTATCTGTCTGTCTGTCTATGTACATATCTATGTAGCTATCTGTCTGTCTGTCTATCTACAGACAGTATCTATCTATCATCACTATCTATCTATTGACAATATCTATCTGTCAGTTAATTGCAAAAAAATGCATTAATCCATCTGTAGTATTAGGTTGGAAATGCAAAGCGTACAAAGTAAGGAATTGATAAATTAGGGCTGGAAGTCTGGAACCTTGGGAAATCAATTGGTAGTAATGTGGTCATCGGGCCTTCAATGGTCATGCGATGCAGAGTTTGTGTTACCCTAATATCACCACTCTCTATGCAACCATTTCTGTGTGATTTACTTTGTGTGGTAAGACAGTGCTGAGATTAAAGTAATGCCAGCCCTGCATCACATGACTGTTAAAACCCTGAGGATCACAACACCACTGATTTGCCAAGATTCCAGACTTCCAACCCTAATTTTTCATTTCCTTACTTTGTATATTTTTCAATTAATTTCTTAATTTTTTTTTTAATATCTAAAACAAAAGTATCTTTAAGTGACCCTTCCTGCACACCACCTGAAGCTTGCTGCCTATTGAGGTTCATTGTGTCAGACTTGAACCTTGCTTTACAATTGGCTGCCCATGAATGAGCAGTGTAGTGGCATGCGCGGACCCAGACCAATAACTTGCTTTGTGCAGGGCCCTCTGGGCCATAGGCAAAGCAGCAGTCCTATCAGAAGGGGGGATTGGACCTATAGCTTGCATCCCACACTGCACTGTTCACACTACATGAAGCAGCACACCCATTGGGAAGAGCCAAGGTCTAGTAGCTTGTTTCATAGAGGGCCCTGCAGGACCTATGCTGGCAACACACTCATTGGGCATAGCCAAAGACCTGTAGCTTGCTTCATACAGGGCCCTGGATGTATTTGGATATACAAAAAAGAAAAATCCCACTCTTCATTAATAATAGTCCAGAAGTCCAAATCTTCCAGAGGAGGTGGTGGCGGTGAAAACAGTGGTGGGCATCAAATATGCATAAGATAGGCACAAGGGAATTTAAGTGGGAAGCAAGGGGGGAAGAGGGAGCCGGAGACCAAGTAGTGTCTGTGGTGTATAAGCAGGGGGAAAATGGGAAGACTGGGTGGGCCAAGCGGTCTTTATCTGCCATCAAATTCTATGTTTCTATGTAATAGAAACAGTACTAATCTGTGATTATATTGGTGTAAGAATCTGTTCATACTTATCTTGGTCAAAGCATATTTATATTATAAAGTAAAAACTGTCAAAAAAATACAGGCTTTCAAAAGATTTAGCAATAGACATGGGGGTAAATAACTATCTGGTCTTGTAAGGGCCCTCAATGTTAAAATTAAGGAGAGAATCAGAATTTTTCATTTTGAACTTTTCATTCTTCTGGAGTACAGACTTCCAGCAAAATGCAAACAGGAGGAAGTTAAGTATTCTGATCAAGGCTTTCTCTTTCCATATATTTAATTCTTCAAAAATACTGTTTATCCAGCTGGGTTAGCTTCAGCTCAAACTGAAATCTGCTTGGAACCTAGAACAATTGTCCTTTCTAAGATTAAACAAAGATTCAGAGACATAACAATGAAATAGGATATTGCGGTAGTTCAAAACTCAAAACTGCATTTTTGGTACAGGAATAACACAAATGTATTTTGTTACTGTGACAATCTGGTCTATCCCAGCCTCAGCCTACCAGTGTTACCAGATGCCTGCCAGGGTATTAAGTAGCTGCCACCACTCACCATCAACACTCTCTCGGAGTATCTCTATGTCTGAATCCCTCCAGAGCCGCTGTTCACACAGTACAGTACTCCTTGCTCAAGGGCAACTGACCCACCCTGTCACAGTTGAGAATTCCTTACCTTAGAAACAGATTATAGTAACATATAGAATAATGGATGGGTGACCATCCATAACAAGGCTATTTTTCATCGAGAGAAGTGAAACCATGAAAGAAACGTCAAGAGTGAGATGAAAAAGAGCCTTGTTTATGGGTGGTCACCCTTCCATTATTTTTTATGTTGCTTGCACGCATGTGCAAGAAACATAGTGTCATCATCCGAGTTTTCGGAAGTGTGGCAGCCCTCTTCCAATTCAGTCAGTGTGTTTGCAGGCGCGGCTGCAGTTCTCCAATCGCTGCTGGAGCTGTCTCGACAGCAGTCCAAAATGCAGTGGAGTACGGTTGAAAGAGACATGCTTCGAGTGAGCAGCGATAAGATATGCGCCTGCTCGCACTCCCCTGCACACACACACACACACACACACACACACACCACGCATACTGCGTGCTACTTCCACACTGTATAGCCGGCAGAGGTGCCCAATCCCCGTCAGCTGTGCTGCGCTCCCCAAACAGAGTTGCACATGCCGCTAGGTGCCCACCCCAGCGTGGCAACTCATCGAAGCCGATAAGCTCAACCCCATCGGCCCACTGTCCCCCCCAGAGTACATGGTGCCATGCTGGGAGCCCACAGCGCGGGTAAATGATGCTGTCGGCCGACGGGGTGCCTAATCTCCCGCCGGCTCCACGCCCCAACCAGCCATCCTTGTGCCACGCTGAGAGCCCACCCAGCGTGGCAAACATCAACGTCATTTAAAAAAAAACCTGAAAGTCAAAAGCGGTCCACAAGCTGTCTCTGCCCCACCTCGCCCACCCATGCGCACCCTGCCTCCCCACACCCCTACTCCCATACTTACCTCCGACTTGGTGCATAATTCGTGGACTGGGAATGCTCTGCACCTCTTCAAAGCCGACCGCGAACTGAGGAAATGCCGGTAAGCTGTATAATGGGATAGAGAGTTTTTTCAACTTTGCTGCATATCTCAGGCATTTTTGGAATTTGTGCACAAATTTTCAACATGGGGTTTTGGGACCTTCTCATGAATGCTTGCACTGTCATGTCGCTAATCGGGCCAAGGGTGATTTCGCAGTCACCGCGCCAAATCACCTTCCGCACTGGTTAACGCAAACGACACTGCCAGTGTTCATAAGGTGGGCTCTCAAAAAGCCTATGTTGAAAATTTGGTGGAAAAATTCCTAAAAATGACTGTTTTACGAGCGTGTGTTGCGCAGTTCCTATGCACGCTTGTAAGTTCGACGAATTTTCAATATTTTCACTCCAGATTTTCAACATTGTCATTTTACCACACCTCCTTATGAGCTGTACAGCTGTCATTTTTCACATCTCGCCCAAAACGTGTTTCCCCATGTAGCGCACAATGGCGCAGTCGGTGTGCGAAATCACTGTAATGGGACACATTAAGAAAATCACAGTGACACTGTTCATGAGCGAAGATCTTAAAATGGCTATGTTGAGATGATGACAAAATCCTAAAATTACTGTTTCACGAACCTCGCGTTCGCGCACTTCCTACGCACGCTCGTAAGTTCGTAAATTTTCAATATTTTCACTCCAGATTTCCAACATTGCCATTTTACCACACCTCCTTATGAGCAGTACAGCTGTCATTTTTCACATCTTGCCCACAACATGTTTCCGCCCATCTAGCGCACAATGGCGCAGTCGGTGTGCGAAATCAATGTATGGGACACATTAAGAAAATCACAGTGACACCGTTCATGAGCAGAGGTCTTAAAATGACTATGTTGAAAATATGGTCACAAACTTCCTAAAAATGACTGTTTCACGAGCGTGCGTTGCGCAGTTCCTACGCACGCTCGTAACTTTGCAAATTTTCAATATTTGCACTCCACTGACTTCCAAATACCTACACAGCACATACAAGCAAGCAACATTCGACATTGACAAATGCTTGTTATAGTGTATGTTTGTTTTGTTTCATTTGTGTTGACGGGAGAAGGGGAGCGGATGTTGGGTGAGCTGTGCTGCTTGTTGCTCCACCCCTGACTCTCTCACGCTGCCTCTGAGATTCTCACCACCGCAGTCCTGATCACCAACAGTGCTGGTGGTTAATTTGAATTTTTCACAGCTGTGGCATGATGTACTGCAGGCTATTAGTTTTGTGTGAAAAAAAGGAAAGTGGGCTAAGCAGAGTCCTGAGCATGGGTGCCGGATCTTTGGGTGAGTCGCTGTTGAACAGTCTGTTGCCTGACAGAACAGAGCTGCTCACAGAGTGGGTATGCTTTTCATTTGTGAAGATTTGTTTTTAACAGCTGTGTGAAGGAAACTGTCAGCGCCTGAGAGTGTATCAGATGAGGAGTGAGTTTAACTTTTGGTTTGATGAGGCAGAGCATGGTGAGGGATCTGTGCTGTGTGACGTCCATAGTGCAGCAGAACCAAAAGTCATTCTGCTGCACTATGGACATCACCACTGCAGCAGCAGAACATTTTTGGACGCACTGAAATTGATTCACAACACTGTTCCACTGTACGCTATAGTAGCTCTCTCTTCAGAGATGGAAATGCAGTTTGTGAGTTATAAATCAGTTAGCTGTACCACAAAGGACTTAGTCACAGTAACATGAAGTATATAAAAATATTTTTAATGCTTCAAGATATTTTCACAGATGATACAAGATACTTTAGAAAGACTATGGGGAACAGAAATTCTACTAAAATTAAAAGGAAAATATTTGAACAGGTCACACACAGAAAAAAATCTTTTTCTTTCTTCACTGTTTTGCAAGATAGACTAGCTTACCACACAAGACTCCTTGGTGAATCAGATCAGACTTGAACCTTAGATGTCAACTGTTCATAGTCCCAGACCTTACTAACTCCTTCAGGCTCTGCCAGACCTTAAGACCCTCCAGCTGCCCCCATGACATGTTATCCAGTATGTCACTCTGACATTATAGATTTGTAGTTCTTTCAAGTCCTGGAAAACATGTCTGATCCAGACTTCAGACTTTGTATACACAAATGCATCTTTTTTTGTCCCCCCAGCTATGTATCAGACAGCAGGAATGACTCCTCCACGAAACTAACTGGCCAAAGAGATTACCACTCCCCAGAGCCATCTGGCATGTTTCTTGGCAGCTAACTTTATCAGACAGATTTTTTTAAATTCAGCTGAAATACTTACAAGAGGACTAGCTGATAAGAGAAATTAAACACAGACTCATAAAAAAATTACACACAGGTTGTTTCATCAAAAGTTGTTACAGTTACAAATAAAATCTCTCTCTCTCTCTCTCTCTCTCTGTTAAGAAACCCTAAAGAAAGAAATATAGTAACAAGATTTAGAATGGAGGTTTATACCAGTTACCAATTATTCTTCTCACAGAAATGCAGTGGATTGCAGTCTCCCTTGTGCTGATGTTCACTGAAGGAACCAGATTATATAAAGCACGTACCTCTGAAATGTCCATTCTAGAAGTCAAATAGAGACACCTGGCTTAAGCCTGTTTTAGAAAACGTTTATATACCGGATTTCACTCAATAGAAGCTGCCCTCAAATAGAAGCCACTCTCAAATATAAACCACAGAAAATAATTAATAGTTTTAATAAAAGCCACCCTCAAATAGAAGCTGCAGTTTCTAATCAGAGTTGAAGTCATGTCAGATAAATCTTTTTAGGTGGGACTCCTTATGATTTTTATGTCTGTAAATATGATTGTTACTATATTTATTTTTAAAAAGTTTTGTCTTAGTTCATGTTTGTTGTACTTCTTTTGCTATGAAGTAGACCAGTAACAGTGTATTTGATCATATTCAGGATATGTAATATTTTCTTTTTCACACTTAACATAGGCTTTTGCAGTACAAGCCACCCTCAAATACAGGCCGCCCTCGAATACAAGCCACAGGTCAAAATAAAAAAAAATTTAATAGAAGCCACGGCTTCTATTTTGATGAAATATGGCAAATCCTTACAATTAGTTGATTTTCCTTGATTGCTCAAATGGATGTTGATGTCCTATTGAGATTAACAAAAATCCTTCTGTTGCTACAAGTATGGTAATTGTTATTCATTGTCTTTAATTTCATGTACAATGTCCGTCGTCTAGAATAGGGACTACCCTGTATCGACACGGGTGTAGGTAACCAGGTCCGAACCTGTCTACATGTTCAGGGTGTCCTGCTTCCCGGTATTTGCTAATGAATTCAACTAAAATTAATTTCAATCCATTATTAACAAAAGTTGAGAAATACATGCAATATGAGCTATCTCAATAATTTATTTTGTGCTCAGGGCGATTTAAGTTATGTTATTGTATGATTGTTAGTTTTAATGTAGAGTATTTCTCAGATGATTCCTGTTGGCTATGTGTTGTAAACGCATTTTAGCTGATCAATGAAATCTATTTGTTCTGTCTGTCTGTATGTCTGTCTCTCTACTGTATGTATGCATGTCTCTGTCTGTCTGTCTGTATCTGTGTGTATTGGTCTGTCTAGGCAAGGCAATGCAAAGATTATTTATAAAGCACACAATCCAAGCAGACTCTGAGTGCTGTACAGAGTTGAACATAAATCATGGCATAACATTCATTAAAATGCAATCGTAATGAAAACAGAATAATCCAAACGCATACATAACAGTTAATCAGTAAAATGCTTGATTGAATAAAAAGGTCTTCAAAGAGGCTTTAAAGGCCTCCACTGTGATCGCTGTACAAATGTAAAAAGAGAGTGAGTTTCATAGCATTGGAACAGCCATTCTGAATGCCATGTCACCCAATGACTTCAGCCTAGATGGAGGGACAACAAGCAGGCCAGCATCAGAGGAGCAGAGAGGGCGGACTGGGTGGTAGTGAAACAGGAGCTCTTCTAAGTAAAGTGGGTGGGCTCTGCCTCTGAACACTTGGTTTTAAGTCTAGCTATCTAGCTATTGTACCTATCTGCCTACCTGCCTTTGTCTGGCTGTCTATCTACAGTGGCTATCTATCTATCAGTCTGTCTATCCTATCTATCTATCTGTCTGTCTGTCTATCTATCTATCTATCTGTTTATCTGCATTATCTGCCTAAACTAGCTCAGATTATTCCTAGAAAAACCAACACCAGACTGTGGATTTGGGAAATTTTTAATCTGCTCCCTCCCCGGTTGTGTGTGGCATCCCTCAGGGCACTATATTCTCCCTTTGTTACTTGCAGTATATACGCTTCCACTGGGAGAAGTGATTGAAAGGTATGACTTGAGTTCTTCCTGCTATGCAGATGACACTCAGCTTAATCTCTCATTTGCTCGGGGCTCTGGATTCTCCTGATGCGACAGGCGCTGGGAAGTCCACTGGATTGAATTAAATGGGGCAGTTGAACAGGTGGTGCCGCGGGAGACCCCCTTAACTGCAGCTAGGTCACGCTAACGCCTGCAACGCTAATGCTAGAGGCGCCCCACACACTGGCAATCGTTTAAAACAAATCAGAACAAAACGACCAGCTGTCTCTGACAATAAAACTCTGCCTCTTGTGACAAAGGCCTGGCCCAATAAGCCCTTTTAAACAATTATAAACAATTTTAAACAATTCTAAATAACCATTTTAGATAAAGCAATATAAACAAGAACAGCAGCAAAATCTGCTGAGCCTCTAGGGAGAATCCAAAAGGATCCCGTTTAACAAACATGTTATACTTCAGGCAGACAGATGGAGAAGAATGGTATTGTTACAAACAAAGGATTAGGCCTACCTTTTCAGTAGAACAGCAGGGGCCCCTGGTGTGCTTGTAGCCTGATCAGATGCACGATTTGAACTGGAGAACAGGGGTTTCTGGGACCTGGATATACAAGAAATCTGATCCTAGAGTCATGTGCATCACTAGCCTATCAGGTGGGCTAAAACCCATGATGTAATGTCTGGAGTGCCATGGATGGTCAGCCAATCACAATCTGTCATTTAGAGCTGAACACGACACCCCAATGCATGTGGCGGAGAAGGCTGCCATGGAGATCAGGAGCTGGATGAGTGTAAGCTGTCTGAGACTCAACCCCAGCAAAACAGAGTTGTTTCTGGTGTGCTCAGATCACTTGGTTTCTGCAGTAAAAGAAAATGTAGGTTCCCCGGTTATGGACAGAGCAACACTGCAGATAAGGGAGGAGGTCTGCAATCTGGGGGTGATTCTGAGAGCCAGTTGGCACTGGCATCTCAAATTTCTGCTGTCGTTCGAGGTGTTTTTCATCAGTTGAAGAATGCAGCCAGATTGCATCCCATCCTTGACCAAAGCGATCTGTGCACACTAGTGCAAGCTTTCATTGCCTTGCAAAGTGATTACTGCAACATGCTCTACTTTTGTGTATTTACATTTTTTATTGAGAATTAGAAAACAGCATTCATACACAACAAATAAAAGAAAAGTCCGTATAAAATCACCATTACAGACGTGCTGAGATGGGTGAGCAAAACATTTTCAACCTTTTTCATTTTCTAACTTTTAAAACAGAATATAACTAAATGTATACCATAATAAACTGTAAACTTAGTAAACTCCTTGTGTATTCTATTTATTTATTTATTAAAATTTTGGTAACTGGGTAAGTCCACTGAGACCATGCAGTCCCTTTTTCAGTGATGACCTGGGTGACAATGGTGAACACAGTACAATAGATAAATACAATAATAATATACAGGATACAGAGAGATTTAACAATGTTGCAAGAATTATTACAGTAGAAAGCCAGGTAAGTAACTTAAAAAAGATCAGACATTAAGCATATAATAATAAACAGGATAACTAATATTATACAATATATACATAGCAGGAACACGAGAGCAGGTGGATTACAAGATACATCTATCAGAGTAAAATAGACTAGGCATTAACGACGCTATAAGGGTTATTTAAAGCAATTGCAGAGGAGAGGGGTTTGTAGGAAAGAGGTAAGCTCTTTTTTGAAGGAGGATAGGGTGGTGCAGGAGAGTAAGTTGGGAGGAGAGAATTCCAAGCAGAGGGAGCTGAGAAGGCGAATGAGCGCTTACCCGATAGGTGTTGCGTCTTCTGGATTGCTAATAAGGGTAAGGAAGTAGATCTAAGCGTTCGTGTGGGTGCTTTTTTGAAAACGATTCCCCTTAGGCAAGGGGGATTAAAGAGCTTGGTAAGTTTGAATACAAGGCATAAGATGTGAAACTGTAACCTTGAGTTATAGGTAGGCCATTGAAGAGAATACAGGGCCTCACAGTGATGTTTTCTGGAGTCCGCTTCAAGGGCAAAACATCCAATCCTATGATAGAGTTGACGAACCTGTGCAAGGGAAGAGGATTGGGTGGAGAATAATAGAGGGGCACCATAGAACAAAATAGGGAGAAGGGATGTTGACGCAGTAGTTTTACAGGTGGCATTGGATAAAAGAGGGCGGAGGCGGTATAATAACCCGAGCTTCTGGTTTCCCATTTTGGTATGCCGAGTTGCATGATACTCCATTGAGAAGGAGGCATCTAAGTGAACCCCACAGTATTTAAAAGTACTAACCACCTCTATGGGGTCTCCTGACTGTGTACTGATCTGGAGCTGTTTGGTAGGTTTGGGGGATGGGTTATGGAAAAGCATAGCTTTTGTTTTTTTTTCATATTTAGAATCAGGTGATTGTCAGAGAACCAGGTCTCGAGCGCAATGAAATCAGAGTTAAGGCTTTGGTTAAGCCAGTCTATATTGTTAGATGAGCAGTATAAGATTGCATCATCAGCATATAATTGCACAGATGCAGTGCCACAGAAGTTGGGGAGCTCGTTGATAAAAAGTGAGAATAGTATTGGGCCAAGAATAGAACCGTGGGGTACTCTGTGTGAGATAGGCCTTGAAGAGGAGGGTGGACCAGACCACTTTACCCTTTGCGATCTTCCAGTGAGGTAGTCATGGAACCATGTGAGTGCTAAGTGATCTAGACCTAATTAATGCAATTTACCAAGGAGAAGGTGGTGGGTGACTGGATCGAAGGCCTTAGTCAAGTTGACGAATACTCCACTGGTTAGAAGACCAGCATCATTTGCATTAAGAATGTCAGTTGAGACTTTGACAAGGGCTGTGGTAGTACTATGGCCCTTCCTGAAGTCATGCTGGCAGTCTGTGAGAAGATGATGTAAGTCTAGGTAGAATTGTAGCTAAATGTGCAGGATCTGCTCCAGGATCTTAGCCAGTGGGCAGAGAATTGAAATAGGCCTATAATTTTCCAGAGCGTGGGTCCTCCCCTTATGGAGGGGGACCACCATAGCCACTTTCCAAAGACTTGGTACAATACTTCACCAGAGAGGGTGGATCTATTTAGAAAATCATAGACAGGTGCAGCGAGTGCTGCTGCCCCTAGTTTGAGAAACCTGGGTTCTAATGTGTCATGGCCAGGGGAGCTCTCTGACTTGAGATTTGATAACAGCCTGAGGACTTCTCTTCTAGTGGCTATTTTTGGGTGGAAAGGGGGTCAGGAGCCAAGAGCGGTGTGATGCTGAGTAGGGATAGAGAAATCCAAGACTGGCGATAGGTGAGCTGTGTACCTATCAAGGTCAGTGAGGAGCTGATTAATTCCTTCTGCAATGGATGGGAGATCTTGAAGGAGGTGGCCACCAGATAATATGGAGCTTGGACATTGGGTTGATTTACCTTTGATCAAAGAATTGATATGTTTCCAGAATTCTTTGGGCTTGCTGAGATTCTCAGTCTGAAGTGAGCGGAGATAGGTACGTTTAGCACCCTGTATCCTATTTTTACACTTATTTCTCAGCTGTTGATAATATAGCCAATCAGAATGAAGGAGGCTGTGTTTATAGGTCATCCAGGCTGCTTCACGACTCTTCATGAAGGTCCTGATTTCAGTAGAGAGCCAGGGTGCCTTAATACCCCTAGATCTACGTCTAGAAAGTGGAGCATGTCTGTTGATAATGTTTTTAAAGGTAAGGATAAAACAATCGAGTGCCTGGTCTATTGAGCGGAGGCAAGCAATGGGTGTCCAATCAGCATTACGAATAGACATTGAGAAATGGTCTACGTTAAACTGAGACATTTTCCTGGATTCATGTATTATGGGTGGTAGGGCATCAAAATTATTACGCCACACAGTAGGTAGGGGAGTGGTCACTAATACAATCTGGTAAAACACTGACTGTTTTGATCCTGTGTGGGCAATTAGATAGTAACCAATCCAACAGCGATGCAGTACCTGTTTTGGAGTTCTGTCTTGTGGGCAAGGAGATAAGTTGGGTGAACTTTGTGTCAGAGACTAGCGTATGCGCCTTGTTTTTGTGAGGGGGCAGCCAATCAACATTGAGATCTCCACAGATTACTGTGTCATGAGGGGGTAGAGCTGACAATGCCGACATAAGGGAAGGCAGTTCGTTGGAGGCATCCTGCGGAGATAGGTAAATACATCCAATAAGTAATTTCTTAACATTGCCTAAAGTTAGTGAGATAAATAAAGATTCTGCATTGGGAGGCATGCCAGGGGGAGAAGAGATCAAAGTGACATGAAATTTAGACTTAACATATATTAAGACACCTCCCCCCACTTCTACCTAAATGGTCATGCCTGTGGCAGGAGTAGCCAGGGAGATCACTTTCATGTTGTTGTATACCGAGCTTCAACCAAGTTTCTGTTATGCCAAGGATGTCTGGGTTGAGATTAGTAGCCCATGCCTGAATCTCAACAATTTTAGGCCAGAGGCTTTGAGCATTTAAATGAGCGTTTTTGATGCCTTTTTCTGTCAATGTGTGAGGGGCAGAAGCAGATAGAGGACTCTGAGGGCCAGGGTTAACTTCTATGTCACCAGCTAGAAGAAGGAATAGGGACAAGTGTATAGCCGGAGTTAACTTTAAGAAGTGTAGGCCTAGAGTATTTATGCTAATCCTACATAACAAGTGCAGGGAGGTTCGGGTACATACCCCAAGGTAGTAGGCATCCTTTTTTTGCATGAGATGAGTGAGTTGAACGGGAGGTGATCTGTTGATGTAGGTTTGGCTAGAATAGAGGGGTGAGGATTCTTGAGGCAGGGGGGCTAGACACTGTGCAATAATTCTATCCAGCAGAGAAAAGGATAAGATAAATAATAATGCATTAGCACTGCCCAGCTTGGCCATGTTGTAACCTGACACAGGACAATGATGGCGGGCAATCTTCTAGAGGCCAAGCCTTCTGGAATTATTTGTAGACCTCAAGTAAAGTTGACAGAGTAACCGCCGGAGCATAGAGATTGTTAGCAGCTTCACTTCTGAAAAGTCACAGTAGCGTGGTGAGACCTAGGAAGATATAATTCTTCAAATGGTGAGGGTGTAGAGGAGAAAGCCGACTTGTAGTAGGTGTCGAGGTATTTAACTGGGATCTCCTTATCAAGAGAAATGTAGACGCAGTAGAGGACGTAATATTTACATAACCAATTAGAATAATTTCAAAATATGTATCGGATATCTACTGTATGCAAAGCAGGACAAACTAGAATGTTATAAAACATGTTACTATGTTTAAAGAAACAAAAGGTCCTATTTTAACTGATTCCTCTTCCTATTTTAACTGATTCCTCAAGACGTTTGAATACACATTATTAGTAATGCTAGTCTACTGAACTCTAATAAACCTTCAATCCTATAAATATAGGAATAAACCTTACAAATATTTAAACATAGAAACACAGAGGTTGACGGCAGATAAGGACCGCTAGGCCCATCCAGAGTGCCCGTCTACCCTACCTGTATAAGCGGCTGCTGACCCTGCTTGGGTATCAGCTTTAGCTTCTCCTTCCCACCTCTAGGGTTCCCTTGTGCCTATCCCATGCATGTTTGAATCTCGCCACTGTGCTTGCTCCTACCACCTCCTGGAGCAGGCTATTCCATGCATTCACCACCCTTTCTGTGAAAAGGAACTTCCTTACATTACTCCTTATCCTGCCCACTCCGATCTTATATCGTGCCCCCTTGTTCTTGTACCTCTCCTGTACCGAAAGATGCCCTTAAGTTACTTGAAGGTTTCTATCATATCTCCTCGTTCCCTCCTCTCTTCTAATGTATACATATTGAGGTCTTTTAGTCTCTCCTCATAAGTCTTCTGTTGCAAGCCTTGCACCATCTTAGTCGCACTTCTCTGAACTGCCTCCACCCTCTCTACTTTCTTATGAAGATGCGGCCTCCAGAACTGTAGACATTACACCAGATGAGGCCTCACCAGTGTTTTGTATAGTAGTACCACCACCTCCCTCCTTCTGCTGGTGATACCCCTTCCTATACACCCCAACATGCCACTGACCTTCCCTACAGGCTTTGTACTCTGCTTGGCCACCTTTAGGTCATCTGAGATAATAATCCCCAAATCCCTTTCCTCCCTGGTGACTGTCAGCAACTCCTCCCATCCTGTAGCTCTCCGCAGTGTTTCTGCACCCCAGGTGCATGATTTTGCACTTCTTCATATTGAACTTCAGTTGCCACACTTTGGACTATTTTTCCAGCTTTCCTAGGTCTCTCCTAATTTTTTCCACCCCATCTGGAGTGTCTACCCTGTTGCAGATCTTGGTGTCATCTGCAAACAGGCAAACCTTACCTTCCAGCCCTTTCGCAATGCCACGAATAAAGACATTAAAAAGGATTGGCCCCAGGACTGATCCTTGAGGTAACCCACTGGTCACCCCTCTTTCCTCAGACTGGATCCCATTTACCACCACCATCTGCTTCCTGTCCTCCAACCAGTTTCTAACCCAGTTTACCACCTTGTGACCCACTCCCAGGCTTCCCAACTTATTTACCAGTCTTTTATGTGGAACGATGTTGAGTGCCTTGCTAGAATCGAGGTAGGTGACATCTTCCGCTAACCCCTGATCCACCTCCTTTGTCACCCAGTCAAAAAAATTTATCAGATTTGTGTGACATGACCTTCCTGTTGTGAATCCATGCTGCTTTGGATCCTGTGCTCCATTGGATTACAGGTGTTACACAGTCTTTTCCTTAAGCAGTGCCTCCATAATCTTACCCACTACTGAGATGAGGCTGACTGGCCTTTAGTTTCCTGCTTCTCCCTGCTTCCATTTTTGTGAAGAGGGACTGTATGTGCCCTCCTCCAGTCCTCCAGAACTACTGCTGTATCAAGTGACTCACTGAACATGACCGACAGTGGTGCTGCTAGCCCCATCCGTAGTTCCTTTAGTATCCTGGGATGTATGCTATCTGGTCCTATTGCCTTATCCACCCTCAGTTTTGTGAGTTCCTCTAGAACTCTTCTGTAAATGGACTGGTGTTCACTGCCTCCCCCACCTGTGTTTCTGATGCGTAGTTGTGGTCCCTGTCCCTCCACTTCTTCAGTGAAAACTGAGCAGAAGTATTTATTCAATATTGACGCCTTTTCCAGGTCTCCTTCCACACACTCCCCTTCCTCCCCGCTGACCCTTACAATCCCACATTTGGCCTTCCTTCTCAATGAGACTGAAACCCTCAAGGTGAAACTTGAGGGTTACAGAGCAACAATTGGTAAAACAATTGTTAGTGAAGGTTCAAGTGTTAAAAGGAATAGGGCTGACAGAGATGAAGAGGATGATACACTGGATGACTGGATAGTAGTTGATAATAAGAACAGGAGTAAAAAACATAGAAGAAGACTACTGGTATGCCTCCAGTAAGTAAAAATTGTTTTGCACTACTAATTAATCTAATGGAGGCCATTGAAACACATATGGATGAATTAGTGAACCTGGCAGGTAATGAGGGGTTGGAGGGTACTAGCTCCAGTTTCATAGGTCAGACTTTCACTGGTTCTTTGGTTACTGAGGAACAATATCATACTTTGCGCAAGGGGAACCAGAAAGAGCAAATATATATTTTCAGAGACTCTTTTTTTTTTTTTTTCTTCAAGGTTAATGGTTAAATTGTGAATTGCCAAATTGTTTTGAGCTGGTAGCCGGCAGGCAGGCTGCATCAAGGTTCAGCTGACAGGTCTGGGTTAGTTGTTAAACTGTGTTGGGTTTGGGTGTTGGGTTTGGAAGCTGGCAGGACTGGGTTAAGGAAGGGTGACTGTTCTCGGTGATCAAGGCATCAGGAGGCAGGAGGATGGAGCAGTATGGAAGGATGCGGGAAGGGGAGGGTCAGTGGCGGCATGAGGGGATAGAGCATTATGGAGCGGTGAACCAGGGAGACCGCCAGTGGTGTCATAAGGGGAGGGACAACCGGTGGAAGGAGGGGAAAAGGGGGCACTGGAAAGGAAGGATGGTGGGGTGTAAAAACTGTGGCACAGCATTGTTCATGAGCGCTCTGTGAAGGCTGGGGACATGCCCAGTGTGTCTAAGGCTAGGTAGACTGGAGGCCAAGCTAGCATGGCTAAAAAGGGACTTGTCCTGGACAAAAAGTGAAATCATAAGAAGAATCACAGAAAGCAGTCAGGTAGGGGACAGGAGACAGGCCAACCGAAGGGACAGTGGGTGGAGGAAGCAGGTCACACGGGGGCACGGAGGGGAGGCCCAGGTCAGGAGCATGATGGGCAGGAATGCCGGAGTATATGAGCATAGATACACAACTGGCTGCAACAGATATTGGCCCTTAATGGAGATGATGGTGCAAGAGGCAGTCACTGGGATAGAGACTGAGGGGAACAGGGAGCCATGCCAGGAAAGGCAGGTAAAGTCAGAAGCAAAGGCAGATCAAGCTATGGGGGTCTGGGGTGAGAATGGAAAGGGTGACATCAGGAAAGAAGGGAGAAATAACATTGGGGGACAAGTTGTAATAGGCAGAGGCAAAAATGGGAGGGGGAAGGAAGCAGAAAGGGATTTCCTAGGGGGAGAACAGAGAAGGGAACAGAGTACAGGCATCCAGGGAGGGGATGGGTTACTGGGAGGGAGGATAGAGAGTAACAGGAATGGAACAGGCAAGGGCTGGAGGAGGCAAGGGGGGAGGGATGAGGCTGGGGACCATCCAGCGGGCAGGGGATAAAAGATAATGGGGTAGGAGTGAGGGGGGGGTGACTGGGGGTCAGGAGGAATGTGAGAAAAGCCAGGTGAAGGTGGTGGAGGCTCCATTGCGGGTAGCACAGAAAAAATTGGTGATAGTGTATGGGGACTGTATTATTAAAGGGATCCACAGGTTGAAGAAGGGAGTAGCTTTCAAGGGGAGGTCGGCTTTTTGTGAGCCAGAGATGGAGGTGAGCAGGGCACTTCCAAAAATTAAGGAGTGCATTAGGCTGATTGGGGGGAACCTCACCTGGTTTTTCACCTTGGTACAAACAACCTTGCGGGGGTGGAGGTGGAGGAGGTGCAGGAGAGATTTATGAAAATAAATAGAGGGTGCAAGGGGATAGGGGATTCCATAGCTTTTTCAGAAGTTCTACCAGTACACTGTGCTAGTACAGCAAGACAATTGAGAATCAAAGACTTTAACCACTGGCTGAGGCAGTGGTGCAGGAGGGACAGCTACAAATGTATAGGGGATTGGGGGGGACACATGGGTGGACCAGCATCTGTATGCGAGGGACAGGTTACACATAAGTGATGAGGGGGCTAGGATATTGAGGGGGAAACTGCAGGGATACGTAGATAGAATACTAGGCAGTGCTTTAAACTAGGAGTGGGGGAGGGCAAAGCTAGGGGTAGTCCAGTGGGAATGGCAGGAGGAACTGACCTAACTCACTCTTCCCCACAGCTGGGGGTAAGAGAAGCTGGAAGGGGGGGAAAGGGAGAGGAGCAGGGCAGGTGGAGGGGGTTTGCTAACTAACGCCAGGAGTCTAGGTAATAAGGTGGGAGAACTGCAGGTGGTGGTGGCGGAGGATAACCTGGATCTAATTGCAGTTACGGAGACCTGGTAGACTGAAAACCACAGTTGGGAGGTAGAAATACCAGGGGATGTACTCTACGGGAGGGACAGGATAGGAAGATGGGGGGGTTGCCATTTATGTAAAAGAGGGGATTAGAGCAATGGTGTGCAGGGGCGGGGATGGACCAGCAGAAACCCTATGGGTCATTTTAACCAAAGGGGGGGGGAAGGCAGTGAAGGTAGGTGTGGTCTACAGAACACCAAATCACTGGGAGGAAGTAGACAGACAGATGGGTAAGGAGAAACAGGGGATGGCCAGCAAAGGAGAGTCGCGGTGGTGGGAGATCTAAATCTACCAGACGTGGATTGGGACATCCCAGCAGCATCCACAGAAAGGAGTAGGAAGCTGCTGGAAGCCTTGCAGGAAGTATTCATCAATCAACTGGTAATGGAACCTACTGGGGGTGCCTTATTAGACCTGGTTATGACAAATGGGGATAGTGTTGAGGGGGTGGAGGTTGGGGAAAATTTGGGCGACAGTGACCATAGGACAGTAAAATTTAGAATTAGAAAGGGTATGGTTAAGAGCAGTTCCAACACTAGGGTGCTAGACTTTGTAGAAAGGCAGATTTTAGGAGGATGAGGGCAATAATCCAGGAGGAACTAGTGGGGAAGGATGACTTGGAAGACGTGGAGGAGCTACGGGGGAAATTAAAAGAGGAATTTTAAAGGTGACAGAACTATGCGTTAGGATGGTGAGCAAGAAAAGATGGGAGGAAACCACTTTGGTTCATACCGGAAGTGAGGAATGCAGTCAGGGAAAGAAGGAGGGCATTCAGGGTATATAAGGCATCTCAGAGGGAGGCAGATAAGGAGGTATATAAGGAAAAACTTAAGGAAGCGGGGAAGATGATCAGATGGGTGAAGGCAGAAACGGAGGAACATATAGCAAGGGAGGCAAAATGGGGAGACAAGAGGTTCTTCAGATATGTGAGCAAAAGAAGGAAAGGGAAGCATGGATTATGAAGCTTAAGGGGGAAGGGGGGCACTGGTGGAGGGAGATATTGAAAAAACAATGTCCTGAATGAATACTTTGCATCAGTCTTCACGGTGGAGGAGGGAAAAGAGACAAATTTAGTAAACAGGGGGAGGATGGGAAGTGAGATGGACTCAAGTCCCTTCACGGAGGCTAGGGCAGTGGAAGAAATAAATAAGCTGCAGACAGACACGGTGATGGGTCCAGACGAGATTCACCCGATGGTTCTCAAAGAATTAAAACGAATTGGTAACACCACTCATGAGGTTATTTAACCTGTCACTTCTCAAGGGAAGGGTCCCTGGGGACTGGAAAAGGACTGAGGTAGTGCCCCTCCATAAAGAGGGAGGAAGGGAGGAGCTGGGAAACTACCACCTGGTTAGCATTACTGTGCCTCCTGGGTTGGTAAACTAATGGAGGCACTTATGAAGGAACGGCTGATAAAATTTCTAGAGGAGGAGGTCCTCCTGAATGACAATCAGCATGGCTTCACAGCTGGTAGGTCCTGCCAGACCAACCTGATCAAATTCTTTGGCAGAGTGACGGAGATATGGGACCAGAGTGGGGTGGTGGACGTGGCCTACCTGGACTTCAGGAAGGCCTTTCACACCATCCTCCACAGTCTTCATGGTGGAGGAGGGGAAAGGGACGGAGCTGAAAATCAGGGGAAGAGAGGGCAGGGAAATGGACTCAAGTCCATTCACGGATAGGATATTGGAAGAACTTAGGATTCACCCGAGAGTGCTCAAGAACTAAAGCAGGAGTTGGCAGCACCACTCATGAGGTTATTTAATCTGTCACTGGTCAAGGAAAGGGTTCCTAGAGCCTGGAAAAGGGCTGAGGTGGTGTCATTGCATAAAGAAGGAGGAACCGGGAAACTACCACCCAGTTAGCCTTACCTCCATTGTAGGTAAGTTAATGGAGACTCTTATTAAGGAAAGGCTGATTAAATATTTGGAGGTGGAGGGCTTCGTGGATGTCAACCAGCATAGAGTCACAGGTGGTAGATCCTGCCAGATCAACCTGATTGAATTCTTCAACAGAGTTGTGTGGAGATATGGGACCAGGGTGGGGCAGTGGATGTGGCCTACCTGGACTTCAGGAAGGCCTCTGACACCGTCTCCCACAGCAGTCTGACAGGCATGGTAGGCAGCTTGGGGTGGGGAGCAAGCTCACAAACTGGGTAGAACATTGGTTGGAGGGGAGGAGACAGAGGGTTGTGGTGAATGGGGTGCACTCAAAGGGAGAGAGGGTGATGAGTGGAGTTCCCCAGGGGTCTGTGTTGGGGCCTATACTTTTCAACATTTACATAGGGGACATCACAGAGGGACTACGGGGGGAAGGTGTATCTGTTTGCTGATGACATGAAGATATGTAGTAATAGGGTTGATAAGGCATAAGGGGGTGGAGGCTATGAGGGAGGATCTGGCTAGGCTAGAGGAGTGGTCAGAAAGGTGGCAGCTGCAGTTCAGTACAAAAAAATGCAGAGTTATGCACGTAGGGCGTAATAACCCAAAGGCAAAATACAGGCTTGCTGGGGAGGAACTGGAGGTAACAGAACGGGAAAGGGACCTGGGAATCACTATTTCAGACAACCTGAAAGTCAAGAGTCAGTGCGACAGAGCAGTAGGAAAGGCACTCAAAATGCTAGAGTAGCATGCATAGGGAGAGGATTCACAAGCAGGAGGAGGGAGGTAATCCTGCCATGATACAAAACAATGGTTAGACCTCACATGGAATATGGGGTCCAGTTCTGGAGGCTATACCGGCAGGGGGACAAGGACAGGCTGGATAGGATCTGGAGAGGAGCAACCAAAATGGTGAGGGGGCTGCAGGGGAAGTCATATGAGGAGAGACTGGGGGAGCTGGGCCTGTACACACTGGTGGAGAGGAGGGAGAGAGGGGATATGGTGGAGACATTCAAGTACTTGAAGGGCACAAACAGGGTGAGGGTCGACAGCATCTTCAGAATGAGTACAACACCCACTAGAGGCATACCTACAAATTAGAGAGGGGAAGATTCTGAGGGGACATTTTACCGAGAGGGTGGTGTGGCCATGGAACAGACTACTGGAATGGGTAGTGATTGTGGATACAGTAGACAACTTCAAAAGAGCCTGGGATACGTACATGGGCCTAACTGGCAGGGGAAGGCTGGGAATGGAGGGAAGGGGTCTTCCTAGAGGGGGGGCGTTTTGGGCAAACTGGATGGGCCATGGGGTCCTTTTCTGCCTATAGATTTCTATGATTCTATGAAAATACACCAATCGCTGTTCCATGAGGGGGAATAAGGAAAATGTGACCTGTTGTTCTTATGGCGGTGCTGTAATAAAAGACATAACTAAAATGATTCCCAATATATTAAAAAACAAGGAAACCCCAAAAACAGTCCTTTTACATGCAGGGACTAATAATGTGGGGAAAAGTACAGTACATAACACCATAGCTGAGACCATAGGAATATAAGAAGTAATTAAATCATGTAACTTGAAAGTTATCTTTTCTGAAGGGGTAAGAATAAACTGAATATCCTCCTAGCTAGCAGATGCTAGGAGTTTAAACTCTGTTAAGAGAGCTGACTTGGAATTACTTAATGTTACAAAATGAGGTGGATCTGGCTGCGATCACCAAAACCTGGTGGTCAGATAGTGCACCTTCCTCAAACAATATCAATTAATCAATCTCTTTGTTTAGCCAGGTGGAACACCATTGAGCAGGGCTCATTTACAAGATGGACCTGGTAGTTTAAACAACAACAAGTCACAATACAACAATTTGGCGTAGGTGTAACAACATTAGCAGCCTAAGTACAGTCATTACAAGTGAGAAAGGCGTGGCTTGGCAAGGTGGTGTACAATAATTTACAAATAGCAGCATAAGGTTTGACACTGAGAACAGAACAAGGCAGCATAATTTACAGGCATGATACCAAAGGCAGTCAGCATACCGCTATGTGTGAGTTCTATGCAAGGTAGGTCTCTGATGGACAGTAGAGTACAATATTATATTGGATGAGGTCTAGACCAGCAAAGCATTACGTGACCTAGGAGAAGACTATAAAGCAAGGGCGCTGAGGCACAGGATGCGCGAGGATAGTGGGGGGAAGGGAGGTTAGGAGGGTGGAGGGGCAATTGTAATACCTTCAGGATTGTCATAGCTGCATTAGTTGGCATGGCAGGTCTAAGGGTAAGGGGGAGGGTATCATATAAATGATTACAAGCTATATTACAAAAATAGAGGGGGCAAGAGCAGCGGGGGGTAGCCCTTTATGTTAGAAGCGAATTACTATGTAACATATCCAGCTCAGCGAATAGTGCCTCAAATTCATGGGAAAGTTTGTGGGTTGACATTTGTATGGAAGGTAGGCAAAAGTTAAAGGTAGGGATTGTCTATAGGCCACCCAACATTAACATGATACAGCATTCACTGCTAATGGATGAAATTAGAAGTATGACCCTGGATAACAAAACAAAACGATGTAAGAAACCACTGTGGTTCCCAAAGGTGGTGGCAGGGAAGGTTAGGGAGAAAAAGAAAGCATTCAGGAAGTACAAGGAATCACAGAAGGAGCAGGACAGAGAATTGTATCAGTTAAAGCAAAAGGAAGCTGTGAAGGCAGTCAGAAAAGCAAAGGCCCAAACCGAGGAAAAGATAGCCAACACAGTTAAGAAGGGGGATAAAACCTTTTAGAGGGACATCAGGGAACGAAGGAAGACCAAGGGAGGGATAGTGAGGCTTAATATAGGGGAAGGGGGATGGGCAGAGGGTGACTGTGAAAAGGCAGAGATACTAAACAAATATTTTTGCACAGTATTCACAAATGAAGAGGGGGAGGTACCTAAACCAAACAATAGAAACACTCTGGATACAGAAGTTGATACCAGCCCATTTACAGAAGAAAGGGTTCTGAAAGAACTCTTAAATCTGAAGCTGGACAAAGCAATGGGGCCTGATGGGATCATCCCAGAATCTAAAAGAACTAAGGGTAGAACTAGTGACACCACTGACTACCCTCTTTAACAAATCATGGGGGGATGGGGTGGTACCTGAGGACTGGAGGAGAGCAGATGTGATTCCATTTCACAAAAGTGGGAGCAGGGTAGGAGCAGACAACTATAGACCTGTTAGTTTAACATCAGTGATAGGGAAAATGATGGAATCACTTCTGAAGGAAAGAATTGTTGAGTACCTAGAGGCCAGAGGGGCACAGGACCCAAGGCAGCATGGATTCACAGCGGAAAGGTCATGTCAGATGAATCTAATCGATTTCTTTGACTGGGTGACCAAAGTAGTAGATCAGGGAAGGGCTGTGGACATGGCCTGTCTAGACTTTAGCAAGGCATTTGACACAGTCCCGCACAAAAGATTAATATACAAGTTAGCCAGCCTTGGAGTGGGTCCCAAGATGGTAGCCTGGGTAAAGAATTGGCTGGAGAACAGGACACAGAGGGTAATAGTAAATGGAGTCCACTCTGAAGAAAGGGGGGTTACTAGTGGGGTACCACAGGGTTCAGTACTAGGACTGTTTCTTTTCAATGTCTTTATAAGCGACATTGCAGAGGGACTGGAAGGAAAAGGATGTCTCTTTGCAGATGACACAAAGATCTGCAACAGAGTTGATACACAAGGTGGGGTGGAAAGGATGAGAAGGGACTTGGCAAGGTTGGAGGAATGGTCAAATGTATGGTAGCTTAGATTCAATGCTAAGAAGTGCAAGGTAATGCACATGGGAAACAAAAACCCAGGGGAAGAGTACACAATGGGGGGTGAGATACTAACAACAACAGAAATGGAAAGGGACCTGGGGGTAGTCATATCAGATGACCTAAAGGTGGGCAAGCTATGTGGTAGGGCAATAAGGAGGGCTGGTGGGGTACTGGGATGCATAAGGAGAGGCATCAACAGTAGAAAACAGGAAGTTGTTATCCCTCTGTACAGACAGCTGGTGAGACCCCATCTGGAGTACTGCGTGCAGTTCTGGAGACCCAATCTCCGCAAAGACATAAACAGGATGGAGGCAGTCCAGAAGAGGGCAACTAAAATGGTGCAGGGTCTGCACTGGAAGATATATGAAGAGAGACTTAAGGAGCTTAATATGTATAGCCTCGAGGAAAGGAGGGAGAGGGGACATGATAGAAACTTTCAAGTACCTCAAGGAATCAACAAAGTCCAAGAGGGTAGCATCTTTCAGAAAAGAGGTGTGCAAGATTAGGGGCACAATTTGAAGATGGGGGGCTCAGAGGTAATGTAAGAGTATATTTTTCACAGAGAGGTTGTGGATGCGTGGAATGGCCTTCCGGAGGAGGTTGTGGAGTCAAAAACAGTGGTGGAATTCAAGCATGCATGGGACAGTCATAAGGCAATTCTAGGGGGTGGGGTAGGAAGAAGTAGGCTGCTGGTTAACTAGGATCTGCAGCTTATCCATTAGGTAGGGAAATGGGCAGACTAGGTGGGCCAAGCGGTCCTTATCTGCTGTCAAATTCTATGTTTCTGTGTTTCTATAATGATGCTCTGTTAGTTGATGATTTTAATGCCCCTGGCATAGATTGGATCAAGGGCTCAGCTTCCAACACACAAGAACTACTTCTGATGTATGTTTGTATCGGCAAATGGTCTGTACCAGTTGGTTGACAAACCAACTAGATCGAATAATATTTTAGATCTAGTATTAACCAACAAAATAGAGGATGTGGGACAAGTTCGGATATTAGAGCCTCTCTTGGGAGGGGACCATAATGTTATGCTATATCAGTACAAAATATCGCCAGAAATAATACATGGTAGTACGGTGGTTAAAAATTAACAGCAGGGCTGATTTTCATTCAATACGCAAGAAACTAAAGGAATGGGGTTGGTCAGCTGTAAAGGGAACCACCGAAGAGCTTTGGACCAGAATCAAACTTACACTATTAGAATTGGAAGAGGCTTTTATTCCAAACAAGTCATTATATAATAAAAAGGGAAAAGTCCCATGCTGGTTGTCACAGGTGCGTGGGTTGCAAAGATAACACAGTACACAGTTATTGAGTACAACACACCCGCAGTGTGTCTTATTTTATGCAAAAGTATTAAAATACAGAAATAATAAATAAATAGACATAAACAGTTCAAACTGAACTAGAAAATAAACAACGGCTCAATGCTATTCCACCTTACTTCAGGTATCTCTATAAAACAATACTCAGCTTTCCTGTTGTTCGAGATAAACTCCTGTTCCGGGCACAGGTCCTTCTCTTAACTTGTCCTCAGGTAAGTGAGACTGGCTGGATAGCTAATCTAACTCTTTGTGTTTGAAGAGGGCTTATATAGCACGCTCACTTATGGGAAAGTCCCTCCCATAACCTCCAATTAGTTCTAGAATGGTCCCTAAATAGGGAAACTCCTCCTCTATTACATAATGAGGTTTTTTACTTATGAGAAGTCCCTCTATAGGAAATCCCCTTCCTGAGGTTTTACTTACGAGAAGTCCCTTATTATATATATATATATATATATATTCCGTGCCACTATAGTTAGGGTTGAGGAGCCATTTACATGTTAAACCCAAAATATTGCACCTTAATAACTTTGCAACTGTTCAAAGGATTTGCCTGAAGTTTGGAATACACGATCAAAACCCATACGCCTTGGGATCTGCCAAGTTTCGTACCGGTCGCATTTATGGCTGCGGAGTTATTAAGCGTGATCTGCACACGCGTTTACGCTTTTCTGGAATTTTACTGTTGCACGTACAGGTCACACGGTTTGCGCAACTGGTCCGAAATCTTCAGGGAATGTGCGGCCGGGGTCCCTGATGTGCCTTTTGAAGATTTTGTGAAAAATTATTAAACGGTTCAAAAGTTATTCAAAAAACAAGTTCCCATTATAAGTCAATGGGAAAAGTTACCAAAAAGTTCGACAGTGTTGCAAATGCAGTTTTTACTGTCGCATATGGCCCTTTTACTGTCGTAAATCCACCATTTTGTTTTCAGTTAGTGATCAGAAAAATGCTTGCCGTTTAAAATTGGGACCCTCTAGCAACCTAATTATTTTTGTATTCACCTAGTCGGACCCTGAGGATGCTAGCCATGTCTTTATTTTGAGGTAAAACACCCCAGAAATATGTTTTTCAAATTTCTGGGAAAAGTACTTTCACAAAATATGGTCGCACTTGCGACACTGTCGAATGAATTTGTGAAAGCTTTCCCAAACTTCGACATTACTTTTCTAGGCTGTGGGAAAATGACAGCAATTCTTTGGCACCCTGCTGCAAAAGAACGGTTTGGTGTTTTGGCATGAAATTTGGAGGGAACGCAGCCGACATCTCATAGATGTGCCCTTCAGTGTTTTGTTGAAAAAATATTACATGGCGTCAAAGTTATGGCACTCCAAAGTTGACACTTTTTTCCCATAGGATAACATTATGGTGTTCGCCGCAACTTTCAGGGCCCGTATCTCGGAAACGGTGCGAGATATGGACTTTTTGTTGGAAAATGCTTAGCCCCCAATGGGGACTAAGTACAAAACTAGCCAGGAAAGTCATAACTCATATGACTTTTAAATTTTTTTTCTACATCGTACGGTTCCTGTGATATAAGCAATTTAGTATTCCAACTCCTCATTTTCTGCTCCGAGAACCATTATTATGCATACTTTCTTTGTACTCACTGTCTTTCTTTATGCAGCTTTTGGGGAAAACCAGCCTGTGCGCTTACATTACTGTTACTGTTACCATTTTCCCTTGCGGTTCTGTTCCCGTTTCTCTTACCGTTCATGTCTACGCCACCATGTGTGTTACCCTTTGCGTTTTCATTTGCACTTGCTTTTGCATTGTTTTTAACATTTCTGTCTACACTACTGTTTCTCTTTCTGTTTCGCTTTGCGTCACCATGCGCATTACTATTTGAGTTTGCGGGCACAATGTTACTATGTGACAAGACATCACATGGCGGGAGCCCACATTGCATGGCGGGAGCGTGGGGCCCTCCGCCACCGCATTACATTCACTATTTCTCGTTATTATTCTCAAAAAGAAGGGAAATTAGAGGCAAAAAGCTCCGTTTAATGCATTAGTTAGGGTTGTTTCACACCGACAAAAGCAAAATTGATTATTGGGGTTGAAAGCCCCTTATTTCCCGCCCACACCCCCAACTGGCATCGAAGTGCGCATGGGGTTGTCGGTCTAATTCTCACCCCATTCTCCTACACCTCTGCTTCTTTACACATGTGATGGGGTGAGGGTTATGGCCGACAACCATAATGCGCACCCCGATGGCAGTTGGGGATGTGGGCAGGGGGGCCAAGGGGGGCTTTCAACCCTAACACCGAATTTCCTTGCGTTTGTTGGTGTGAAACAACCCTAACTAATGCATCAAACAGTTTTTTTGCCTCTAATATAGATATATACAAACAGTGCAATCATTTATTGCATTTATACATGTGCTGTATTGTTATAGCACTCATACTAGCCCTTTAATTTATATCCTAGGGCTCTATTCATAATGGGGCTCCTTTAGAGACCTGCAGTGTCTCTTTATTCTTTATTTTGTTTAATTTCTTTATGTTTAGTTTATCTTGCAGCCCTCTCCTTATTCTGAGGGCTACTCTCTGTATGAAGCATTTCCATACACAGGGACGTTCCTGTCCCTTTAAATCATTTGTTTTCTGTGTTGTAGCAGAGCAGCAGACTGCTGGACATTGTCTTCGCTGCTCTGCGCTGGGGATCTGTATGGCTTTGGTAATCCTGCCTCTCTAGCAGCCTAGACTTGCTGTTCATATGCCACAGACTCCTCCATGGCTAGCTGCCACCATTCTATAGCATATTTTATACAAAGCCAGCAGCCGGGAGTCCTAATAATACAGGGGCATCAGTAATTATTTACATAAATACCTAGTGGCAGCAAAAGTAAAAGAAAAGTTTGTCGCTCGGTTCAAACAGTTCTTGCTTCGATGCAGGATTTCTTTGGCATAACATTCTACATAACAATGGCGCGGCAGCAAAATAATTCAAGCAACATAAATATAATGCCGCTTCATTTGTATCCATAATCCACCTATCAGAGTGGACATTATTTTGTAATTAGCTGCCATTTTTAACCTTTCCAACCATTCCCGTACCCTATACATAAAAATGGCATAAGCATTGACTTTATGAAGCACTTTCTTTAAAAAAATGCACTTTATTCAACTAGCACCCTATATCTCTTTAAAGGCACTTTATATCTTTTGGCATTAAATGCCATAAATGTGCCTTATTGCATTCCTGCCAGCTAGCTTTAGTCTGTTGCATGCTTTTGGGGAGTTCTTGGTGCAGGATGGAAATATGGAAATTAGAAGTAAAGGCAGTAGAAAAAAGATTTAGTAAGAAATAGAAAAAACTGAGGTAGGTAGCCAACCTACGCCAGGGGCTGAGAAAAGTAAAGTACAGCATAGGAAGGTACTGTTGTGCAACAGATTTCAGCAGGGAAAATAAGAAGATAGGAAACGCATCCCTTCACCAGGGTTATTGGACTGGGAGAACCTAGTCCTGCCACACTGGTACACAAGGAATGTTCAGAAACAGATAACTAAGAAAAGAAGGTATAGAGCCATAAATCATATTAATAACCTTTATAACACCCTTAAATATAAGCAACAACTAAAAGCTACCAGAAGAGCAATCAGTGAGGCTAAAAGAAATATGGAATTTAAAATGGCACATTTGAAAGATGGGGGTAAAACCTTCTATGCCTACATAAACAAAAAATCTCCAGATAGAACTGTGGGTCCTATTCAGTCAAATGGGGAGGATATATCAGATCCCAGTTTAATGGCGGAAGCTTTCTATGATTATTTCTGTGGAGTCTACAGTAAAATATCTTGTCAATTCTGTTCGATTCAGTCACTAACCAACATTGAGAAACTAGAGATAATTACTAAGAAAGAGATCATTAATAAACTAAATATCATCGATCCATTGAAGTCTGCTGGACTGGATGGGCTCCATCTAAGACTTCTTATGGAGATTAAGTTATGGCTTATTGAACCCTTCTACAAATTATTTAATCAGTCTTTAAATCTTGGTGAAATACCTCAGGATTTGCAATCTGCTATAATGATTCCAATATTCAAAAAGGGAAATAGGGCGGAGAGGGGAAATTATAGGCCTATTAGCCTAACCTCTATTTTGTGTAAAATCTTAGAGTCTATTATTAGGGACAAACTGGAAGTTGATCACTCTACTAGAGACGTATTAGACACCACTCAACGTGGTTTTAGGGGACAACGTTCATATGTGACTAACATGCTAGTTTTTTTTATAATAGGATTAGTGAAATGTTGGATAGCAATAAACCTATTGAAGTGGTTTATCTCAACTTTAGGAACGTGTTTGACACAGTACCATATAATATTCTTATAAACAAAATGATAGATCTCAGTATATTTACTAAAATAGTCATATGGGTAAAGAACTGGCTCACTGAAAGAAAGGAAAAGGTTAGGGTTAGAGGTCACCTGTCCAGTTATGGACTGGTGGCCAGTGGAGTGCCTCAAGGATCGGTTCTTGGACCAGGTTGTTCTCTATATTCATTTCAGACATGGGTTGTAACATCAGTAGTTTATGCATTAAATTTGCTGATGACTCAAAGATCAGTGCTGAGGTGAGCAATGATCACCAAGTAAAGACACTCCAGCAGGATCTATTATATGTTCAAGAGTGGGCTACTAGGAATGGAATGGAATTCAGTACTGAAAAGTGTGTTTTTATGCCCCTTGGGGCTAATAATATGTGTAGTGAATATACACTGAACAACACTAGATTAAAAGCCATAAATAATGACACTGATGGGCAACCTTATTAGCAATGATTTGTCATTTACTGGTCACTGTAAACAGTTAGTTGCAAAAGCCAATAGGATAATTGGGACAATTAGGAGAACATTTTTTACAAGAGATCGGGCCTGCATTTTGCCATTGTGTAAGTCATTAGTGAGACCAGTATTTGACTATTGCAGTCCCTTTTGGAGTCCTTACCTGAGAAAGGATATTAACACACTGGAGGCAGTGCAGTGCAGATGAACTAAGATGATATCGGGCATATAGTATTTATCTTATGAAGACAGATTGACAATGCTTGGATTATACCCACTTGAGTTAAGACGCATAAGAGGGGACTTACTGTTAATGTATAAGATCAGTAGGGACAAAGAATTGATATCTAGTCTTGGGTTCCAGATTGCTGTTAGGGATATAAATTTAAGGTGTCATAAAAGCCAGTTGAAATTAACTTACCCCAGGAAAAATCATAGGAGAAGCTTTTACATGCAGAGAATAATTCCTTTATGGAAGGATTGCCAGTCAGCATTGTCAAATCAGAGTCTGCAATGGTTTTTAAACTTAGGTTGGATAAGTATTTGCTATCTGGATGAGGGACTTATGAACCCCTAATGGGGAGACAGGTCCTAAGGGCATCAGCCTTCTGCCTGTCTGAAGCACTGAGTATAGTACCAAGTATAATGTCTTGTCACCTTTCTTTACTGTTCGTGCTAATCTTTCCTCTGTTTGTGCCTTTGCACTCCTAAAAGCTTTCTCTGCTTCCCTCAGACAGTTTAGGTACACCACGTTCACACTGTTGGGGCTGTGACAGCGGTTGTTGCTGCAGGTCATACTGCCTCAGGCTATGAGACTTTGATTTAAAATTTGTATTGTACCGCATTTGTCCCACCGGAGCGGCTGGTAGTCCAACCGGAACCAGGAACAGAGAGCCATAGTCCGTTCATCTTTGCAGTTGAACATCAGCTGTAATTGGGAGCATCGATCTGTAGTTTCAGCTACACTGTGCCACTTCAGGGCTTGCCATCTCCTCGCATGAGGGGTTATTGCAAGCTAATTTTGTTTAAAACAGTAACCCCTTGGGCAGATATCGGGGAAGCAAGGTGACCTGGTTAAGCATTTCTGGGTCACAGCACACATAAAGTTTGGCCCTCTGTGAGCAGGGTGAGCAAGCAGAGTGCGCGCAGTGCTGCATGTGGAGACACGCACGTCATGTGTGTCTGGTGTGTCAGGAGGGGAAGGAAACCAACAGCCCCTGGCATTCACAGGAGTAGCAAGGTAAGCCTTAGATTGTTTCAAAGATTAGGTCATTACCACCATTAGAGCTAAACGATGGCTACCAGGGTTTTAATAATAGATGGGAAATAGGCTACCAATGCAGCATGTGCTGCATGTATGCAATATTCAGGAACGAGCAGAACCTCAAGACTTTTATTTGTCCAAAGTGCAGAGAACAAACAAGTGAACAGCTTGCTGCCTTTATAAATCAATTAGAGGTACTGGAAAAAAATCAGGAAACCTTAGCTAATACATTGAAAGCCTACTCAACCTTAACTAAAAACCAGAATAACCCTGAAATAGAGGCTAGCAACATAAATAATAAGAGGAAAGCAATAACAGTACCAATTGACCCTGACAATGAATGCTACGAGGCACTAACTGTGAAAAGGAAAAAGAGGATGGGAGAGGTTTGACATGTCAAACCTAACTCAAGGACGAACTATATTTACGTGTGACCAACCATCAATGTCAAGGGCCCACGCTAACCCTGACAGAAATATCCACAATAGATTGGCAACACAAAAAGATATAAGTCACACTAATAGATATGCCACATTGTTGAATGAAAATAGTGAGGATATTACAGACTTGGATAATCAGGAAACTACACCACAACAAACATTATATAGGGAAACCCCACGCCAATTAATTGTGCTAGGAGATTCCATCATTAAATATACCGACAGTCACGTTTGCCAACATGACAAAGAAAATATAATGGTGTGCAGTTATTCGGGGGCCGGGAAAACAACACCTCTAACCTGTCCAAAAAAGTCTTTAAAGGAGCAGGGGAGAGACTGCTAGCAGTCATACATGTGGGTGTAAATGATGTAGGGAGGAAAAGAGTTGAAGAAGTAACCAAAGATTTCAAGAAATTAGCAGAGACATTGGAGAGAAAGGGATGCAAAATAATCTTCTCAGAGATACTTCCAGTACTGAGAGCCAATGAAAAAAGCCAAAACGATATAAAAAGCTTGAACCAATGCTATGAAATTGGTAAAAAGAAAGGAATTACACCTTCATAAGACATTGGGACACATTTCAAAACAAACCTGAGTTGTACTGCAGGGACGGGCTCCACCTGAGCCGGAAGGGTAGCAAAACACTAGGGTTAAGCATTGTAAGAGCCATAATAGCCACTTTAAGCAGTGAGGCACAGGACAATACCAAACCAACCAGACAAGATTGTCCTAACCAAAGAATAAACAAAAGCTAAAAGAAGCAAATTAGTATTATGTCATTAAATGCACGCAGTTTAAGTACAGAAAAAAATAGCTGAATTGTCATCTTTTTTTTTCAATTTAAAGTTTATTAGATATTTTCTAATACAGAGATTAGATCAGTGATACATGTTTACCAAACAGTTTACAACACCGAGATTACGTGATCCATCCTCTCCCCTCTCCCTTCTTATTCCCTTATACCCCCCACAGCCCACACCGTAAAGAGAAAGGTGGTTAATAGTTTATAGGTTATTCCTAGTTATTTCAGTGTGTTACAGGCTGGATGGCATAAAGAGCTTGTAGCGGTCCCCATATCTTATAAAATGTTTTAGTCCTGTTATGGAGACTTGCAATAGTTTTCTCTGTGTGAAGATTGGCTAGAAACTCTTGGAGCCATTCAGTATACTGTATAGGTGAATTGTATGTCATCTTTCCAATGCTTCAAAACTATTTTCTTCTGAATTGTCATCTTTGATCAAAACAGGCAATCAGGACATCATTTGTATCACAGAAACATGGTGAGATGAACACAGCAAATGGAACCAGGAGATTCCTGGGTACCAATTGTTTAATAAACCACGAAAGAACGCAGAGGGGGCGGTGTTGTCATCTATACAAAACATGAAATAGAGTGCCACATGATTGAAATGGCATGCACTGACGGTATTGAGACAGAATCGATATGGCTTAACATTACAGGGATGACTGGTAAATACTTTTATATAGGTGCTATCTACAGACCACCCGATAGTAGTAATGAGTATAGCATGGAAATATTGGCCCAGCTAGTATCAAGGAAAAAGGTGATATTATTTTAGTGGGTGACTTAAACTTACCAAACATCAACTGGACTACATCACAAGCTACCAGTACCCAAGACCAAAACATTATTGATTATTTAGATACCCTAGGGTTACAACAGATAGTTACAGAACCCACTAGGAGTAAGAACATATTAGATATAATATTAACTTATATCCCTGATGAAATAAAAAATATTCATATAGGTGCACCGTTGTCAAACAGTGACCATAATACTGTACATTTTGAACTAGACAAAAAAATGTTATACTAAGGATAAATCAGTATCTAAAAACTTTAACAAAGCTGATTGGAATTCTATAAAACATAACCTCCAAAATTTAGATCTCCCTAACAAATGATTAGAACTAAATGCTGATAACGCGTTGTCTCTTTTTGTTAATACTATCAAAACACTAAAAAACAGATTCATCCCGAACAGGAAAATATATAACAATAAGGGGAACAAGCCATTATGGTTTAACACAAAAATTCAAAGATTAATTACCAAAAAGAAAAGTGATTTTTCGGCCATGAAAAAATCACAAACAACAAGCAATGTCACCAAATACAAAATAGCACTTAAACAACTTAAAAATACATTAAAAAAATCACGCATGCAAACCAAATTTATGCTAGTCCACACAAAGGATAACCTGAAGGGCTTCTATTCATATATAAACAGCAGAAGGGCATCATCCAGAGTGATAGGACTGTGATACCTTAATGACCGTATCTATAGTAACCCTGAACAGATGGCACACACTTTTAATACATATTTCAGCTCAGTTTACACTGGCAATACTACTCCCCCTTTAGCTAATTCATTGTTGGAACAACCCTCTACTGAAACACTGCCTGTCATCAACCAGACATAATGAGGAACAAACTATTAAAACTGCACTGTAACAAATCACAGGGACTGGATGACTTACATCCACCTACATTAAAAGACTTAGCAGACTTATTGACAGTACCGATTTCTATTATAGGCAATACAACAATTATGACAGGGAGCTCCTGCCACTCTTGAGGATCAACCTTTTCTTAAATCTGTTGCAACAGTTCTTCTGTTTCTTAGCCTAATCTATTCTTTACAATTTCTAGTCCATAAGGTTGGCCACCTATGGGCACCCCTTCCCTTTCTTGACTATGCTATAGTGCCCTCTTTAATTTTCCTTTTCCCTCTCAGGTCCTCGTACAGGGAGGTTATTGTTGTGACCTCCGAGCTGATATAAAACAACAGGCTGTGTTCCTCATTGTTGGATTTAGTATGCAATGACATTATGTCATAAAATACATTGATGTACAGTATGTACCTGATGTATATGAAACCTGGGAATGTTGAAAATACCATGGCACTAGGTGTTTTTGATAAAGGTAAACAATACTAGGTGACTGTATGATAAACATTAAGTTAGTTGTGCTATTTAAAATGCATGTAAACTGAGGCAATCTAAAATGTCAGGGTGCTCTGCATATATCCCATGATGCGTTGCATTATGGAAATATGTGTGATGTTGTGTTTCTTTGAAACTTAGCTTATTGTCAATGCCCTTTGGGGTAACCCTTGTTTTAGTGCTTCTGCACTGAGGTTCTTTGCCTTTAGCTTTTTTTTTTTTAATCATTTGAGCCCCCACCACTCAAGCAAACAAGGCCCACATAGGGGAGGCTGAATCTCAAATGATAAGTTAGATCAGAGATCAGTGAGTCAGTCTGTTGCTACAAACCGACGTACTGAAGAAGGGATATGCCATTGCTGAAGGTTATCTCTGCATTCTGAACAAACATCACACAGAGATTGTGTGTTGAACTTGAAGTTCGGTGTCTGGTCCATTTATTATCCCAAAACCCCTCCAAAGACTTGGTGTTAGAAGTGGGATAACTTGTTGGAAGTGTCTGGACTGGCCGAAGAGGGACACTTTCCATTGGATATCGCCCAGATATCTCCAGTGGACCGCTGCACCAGGAGTTGCCAGAGAACCCAGAGAAAAAAGTCCATGGAGTTCTGACCAGAACCATGGCTAACAGACAGAGAGAAGCTGCTGCCTGGACTGGATCTGGGAGCTTGGAGGAAGACCAAGCCTGAAGATGATGAAGAGATGTAAGGGGATAAGGAACTGCTGTGGTGTCGAGGCAGGCTGACTACGCAGAGAGGCGGAACACAGGTGCCAGGTGCTCGAGAGGTCCCTGCCAGAGAGTTTGAATAAAGAATCGGAGGAGGATTTTTCATGGGCTCAGCTGGAGGAGGACCCCCTGACTAAGCAGAATACTTCTTTGTTTCCTGCGTTCCCAGGATGTTACCTATTGAAGGTCAGAGATGCAAGTATGGAACTTGAATGTGAGACCCCAGGTAAGACTGTGCCTAGTGATATTGTGTTGGGGTTGAAGACTCCAAACAAGCAAGAAGAAGCCTGTGAGGCTGAAGGAACTTTTTCTTGTATTGCTGCAGCTAAATGTATATTAACAGTATTGACTGGGGTATACTGCAGGCTTAAGATGCTAGTGTTGCTAAAATGTTACAATATGTCAAGAGTCTGAGGTGGTATGTGTGTTTCATTCTTTTCTGAGGGAAAACCTACCAAGGAGGAGGTGGGGGGTGGAAAATGGATTGGAACCTGTGTTGGGGTAACACCTAGAGTGTCTACCCTCAGGTGTCTGTATCAGTAGCAAGTGAAATGAATGAATCAAGAGACACACTGGGATTATGTAGAGGGGTTGAACCTAGGACTGGGCCCCTGCTTAAAACTAACATATCTGGTGGGGTTGGAGCAGGTAATTACTCACCCCAGAGAAAGTCTTTCTATGGTACTGGACTTTACAGCCATCCAGATTTTTGGTTAAGAAATATGACAGACTTTCCTTAAAAGGAGATGGGAAGGTACCATTAGTCTCTGTTGAGAACTGTGTTAATGCCTCAGGGTAAAGAATGATGATATCCACTATGTTTATGATAGAATGTTTATCGTTAATAGGGACCCTGAGACAGAGCTTCTGAAGATGGATGGGTGGAAGCTCCATCCCTTCCTGGGACAGGAAGGTAGTAAGCAGTCTGCAATAACTGCTTCCCTCTTAAGGTGGGGGCTATGTGACAGGGCACCCCTTCCATTTCTTGACTATGCTATAGTGTCCTCCTTAATTTTCCTTTTACCTCTCAGGTCCTTGTATAGGGAGGTTATTTTGGTGATCTCCGAGCTGATATAAAACAACAGGCTGTGTTCCTCATTGTTGGATTTAGTATGCAATGACCCTATGTCATAAAATATATTGATGTACAGTATATACCTTATGTGTATGAAACCTGTAAATGTTGAAAATACCATGGCACTAGGTGTTTTTGATGGAAGTAAACAATACTAGGTGACTGTATTATAAAAATTAAGCTAGTTGTGCTATTTAAAATGCATGTAAACTGCTGTAAACTGAGCTAATCTAAAATGTCAGGGTGATTTGCATATATCCCATGATGCGTTGCATTATGGAAGTATGTATGATGTGTTTCTTTGAAACTTAGCTTATTGTCGATGCCCTGTGGGGGTAACCCTTGTTTCAGTGCTTCTGCACTGTGGTTCTTTGCATTTAGCTTTTTTTTTTAGTCTTATTATTTGAGCCCCCACCACCCAAGAAATCAAGGCTTACATAAGGGAGGCTAAATCTCAACTGATAAGTTAGATCAGAGATCAGTGAGTCAGTAGGTGCTGGCTAAGTGTAGAGGAAAGACTTGTATAGTCTATTGCTACAGACTGATATACTGAAGAAGGGATATGCCATTGCTGAAGGTTGTCTCTGCATTTTGAATAAACATCACACAGAGATTGTGTGTTGAACTTGAAGTTCGGTGTCTGATCCATCTGTTATCCCACAACCTGTCCACAACAATTAAGGAAGGCAATGTCCCAAATGACTGGAGGAAAGCTGTTGTCATCCCAATTTTTAAAAAAGGTAAAAACACTCCTCAAACTACAGACCAATAAGCCTTACTTTAGTTGTTAATAAAATTATTGAAGGAATCATAAAAGACAAAATTGTGAGCAATCTAAAACAAAGGGGACTCACTGACTCAACACAACATGAATTCACAGAGAGAAGAAGCTGCAGTACTAACTTGTTAAGCTTTTATAATAAAATTACCAAATATTTAGACCAAAATGATTCTGTGGATGACGTTTTTTTTACTTCCAGAAAGCATTTAACAACCTTCCCCACCATAGATTTACTCGAAAAACTCATAAAACTACAAATAGATACATCTTTAATTAATTGGATAACTTCATGGCTTAAGAGTAGGTCACAGGTAGTTTGAGTAAATGGTCATCTTTCACCAGAAGGGATGGTGACAAGCGGTGTCCCACAGGGTTCAGTTCTGGGGCCCCTCCTCTTTAACTTATTTGTATAGGACCTCCAAATCACTAGTAACAATATATTACTAAAATAAGTATTATACAATGGGTATGAAAATCCTGTAACCTCATTGGTCAAAATAGATCACATGACTGTGGTAAATCCTCCAGTATACCCACTGTAAAAGTTTTATATCACTATAAAAACAAAGAAAAAGCTGAACATTGTATAATAGCAGTATACCATGACAGGAAGTGGGTATATGGGTGGATTTACCACTTACATACGAACATACGAAATTTGCCAGCAGATAAAGGCCTAGAGGTCTATCAAGTCTGCTCGAATGTGCAGCTAGCACCCCTTATTCTGCAGCTGCCCTTCCCTTCCACCCTTCCCCTTCATTAACCCTCCCCCTTGTCCTGTCCCATCCTCGTTTGAAGCAGTCCATTGTTCTACTGCATACCACTTCAGCAGGTAACACATTCCACCCAGCCACCACCCTCTCTGTAAAAAAGTGTCTCCTCATCTGCCTCCTGAACCTTCCTTGCTCCAGTCTCATATCATGGCCCCTGGTGGCCCTCCCCTCCCTTACTTTGAACAGCCCCTATGTACCCGTCTTGTTTATTCCTTTCATATATTTAAAGGTTTCAATCATGTCACCCCTGTCTCTCCTCTCCTCCAGTGAGTGCATGTTCAACTCCTTCAACCTCCTCTCGTATGATAAGTCCCTCAGCTCCTTGATCATCTTTGTTGCTCTGCACTGCACCCCCTCCAGTAACTTAATGTCCCTCTTCAGATACGGATGCCAGTACTGCATGCAGTACTCCAGGTGTGGTCTAACAAATGACCTATACAGTGGCAGAATCACCTCCTTCCTCGAGGATATACCCCTTGCAATACAACCCAGCATTTTGTTGGTCTTTGCAGCTGCCTTCCTACATTGTGACGAGTTGTTCATTGACCCTGTAATGAGCACACCCAGATCCTTCTCCTCCTCTGTCTGGGCTAGCTGCACTCCCCCAGCTGGTAACTCCTCCTTGGGTTCTTCATCCCAAAATGCAGCACCTTGCACTTTTTGGCATTAAAGCCCAGTTGCCAGGTGTCTGACCAGGTTTCAAGCTTTGCCAGATCATCCTGCAACCCCTGCCATCTCCCTAGGTCATCCACCACCGCGCCTACCTTGGTATCATCAGCAAACAGACTGATCTTGCTCTTGATGTCCCATGATATGTCTGCAATGAATATCCCAAACAACACTGGTCCCAACACTGAGCCCTGTGGGACACCGCTCGTCACTGCCCTTGGGTGTGAGAGCTCCCCACCCACCACCACCCTCTGTTGCCTTCCCTGCAGCCAGTTTCCTACCCATCTCACCAGCTTTGCACCCGCCCCTGTGCCTACTAACTTCCTTCCCAGCCTTCCATGTGGCACTGAGTCAAATGCCTTACTGAAGTCCAGATACAGGACATTCACTGCATGGCCCCTGTCCAGTTGCCTAGTTACCCAGTCATAGAACTCGACCAGGTTGGTTTGGCAGGATCTGCCACGTATGAAGCCATGCTGTCTGCTGTCCTGTAGTCCTTTGGCCTCTAGGAGGGCCACCAGCCTCTCCTTCAGGATAGTCTCCATTAGCTTACCCACGATGGATGTGAGGCTCACTGGTCTGTAGTTTCCCGGTTCATCCTTGGGGCCACTCTTGTGGAGGGGCACCACATGAGCCATCCTCCAGTCCTGAGGTACACACCCCGAATGTAGTGAGGCATTAAATAGGTCTGCCAAAAGTCCTGCAAGGACCTCTGCCAGCTCCTTCAGTACCCTGGGGTGGATGCCATCTGAGCCTGGCGCCTTGTCCACCCTCAGTGCCTTCAAACCCTCTCGAACTCTGCGCTTCGTGACTGAACCACACCAGGCGTGGTAAATCCACCAATATACCCACTCCCTGTCATGATATATTGCTTAATTCAGTGATGAAGGACGCATACAAATGACTCAGGATATTAGTAAAATTATCCAATGGGCCAACAACAACAACGTGAGGTTCAGCTTAGATAAATGTGTGGTCATGCACTGCGGGAAGAATAATTCAAAACGAAACTATGAGATTCACAACACACAAGGTTGATGTATGCAGGGATCTGGGAATTACAGTCTGCAGTAACATGAAAAATGGTGCCCAATGTAGGCAAGTTGCTAAAAAAGTAAATCATCTAACCACCTATATTAAAAGATTGTTCACAAATAAATTCACGACTGTAATGTTACCCCTTTACAAAACATATTTGTGTCCACATCTAGATTATTGCAGCCAAATATGGAGCCCAGGACTAAAACAAGATATAACCATCCTGGAGAAATCACAGCGTAGGTTCACAAAGCAGATATCACATTTAAAACACTCTACTTATCAACAATGATTAGAAACGCTTCGACTATGGCCGCTACAGCTTAGAAGAAATAGAGGGGAACTTTTGACTTTATATAAAATTTTGGAAGATGTAGAACTGACATCCAACTTAGAAATCATGTTCAAGGGTAAAACCCACAACTTAAGAACTCACAATAAACAAATAATAGGGCATGTGTCCAGGACCAGTCTAAGAAGCAATGCATTCTTTGCCCAGAGTAATAAGACTATGGAACAAACTCCCCTCAGACATTGTTAGCCAATCAACCTTCCTAGGGTTTAAATCTAAACTCGATGCCTATTTTAACAAAAACAACCCCTACAGAGATATCCACTGAGAAGTGGGGACAGCGATCGTGGGCGAAACCAGTCTGATCGATGAGGGTGGAGCGGCGAGGGACCTTCAAGGTGCGGGCATCATTTGATCTGAGAGAGTAGGTTGGGGGAGGTGGAGTGGAGAGAGAGGATGAGAGACAGGAGGGGAGCCCCCTGGACCAGAATTTGGAGGTTAGTTTGGCACAGTGAGAGATGTGTCTGTGAGATAGTGGAAGGAAGGTTAGAGAGCAATAGAGTTCACAGTGGTGGGGGCGGGAAGGGGAGTTGATAGCAAAGCAGCAGAAGGAGTTAAAGAGAGAGTCCAACCTGGTCAGGGGAGATTTGGGAGCAGTACCATAGACTACGTCACAGTAGTCAAAGATGGGGAGTATCATCTTCTGGACAATTTTGCACCTCGCAGTCAGCGGGATGCAACTACAATTCCTGTACAGAGCACCAAGCTTTGGGCACAGTTTCTTCAGAATAGCATCGATATGCATAGAGAAGTTGAGGTGCTGGTCCAACCAAACCCCCAGATATCTAAATGAGGAGGTGTCCTCCAAGATGGTCCCATCAAGGGTGTGGAAGGTGGGTAGGACCATCAAGGCCACCATGTCTGGGATTTTATTTCCGAGACTGCAGTCATTTGTGTACATGGCCTTCCACACTTTACTACCTGTTCAGCTTCTATTCCTGCTTTTGCCTTCTTGTTTCTTCCCCCAACCCTGGTTTCCTTCTTTTGCTGCCTTCCTTCCTCCTCTGTACTCCTTGTAACTGGTTCAGATGTACCTGTCAACAACTTAACTTCCTGATCTTCCTTGTTGGCTGCTTTAATATGTGGGGGTGGGCTGCTTGAGTCTCCCTGCTTCCATCGGCCCCTCCCCCTTGGCCAGTTTAAATGTTTACCAAGGAAGCATTTAAACCATTCATTGAGGACCGCTGTCCCCTTCCTGGATGGATGAAGGCTGTCACCCTTGTACATGCCCTCATCATTCCAAGTGGGTCCCCAGTCCTCAATGACCTGCAGCATCTCCGAGAATGTCACGGATCTCAATACCTCCCCAAGGCACCTTCCTAACTCCCTGAAGTCCTTCTGTACCTGCTGTATGCCCGACTCCTCCCTGGCTAGGTCATTTATCCCCAGGTGGACAGCAACCTCCAGCTCCCCTCTCCTTGCTACCGCTTTAGCGATCCTATGGATCTGCTCCCCTCCCTCTGAACTGTACCTCCCGGAAGGCGCTTAACCTCCCTCTCCACACCGCTACCTGTGCCCAAATCTATTCCCCAGACAATTGAGTCCCCCACCAGGAGTATCTTCCTCTTCTTCTGGAGTCATCTTCTCCCCCCCTTGGGTCTCCCTCCTGGAGGACCTGTTTATCCTCCCTGGTCACAACTCCGGGTTCCCTTATGGAACTCTCCCGCTCCTCCAGAACAACATAGGAGTTTTAAATTGGACCAGATGGGGAATGTGCTTCTGACCCACCTCCTTCAACTTCCCTGAGCCTGCTGTAGTCCATCCAGCCCACTGCCCGGGCAACCATTGCGACAGTGGCTGTGAACATGGTGACCTCTGTGTGGGGTACAAGGTTCCCAGTACTGTTGCCAGCCAGCTCAGAGCTTTGCAACCTCTGCCCTCGGCCAAGAGAGGTTCCAGCAGATGGGGCAGTACTGCAGTGTCCAGAATGATCTCCTGAAAACTGCCACCTCGCATCCACTGCACTGGTGGCATTTGTGAATGTTAGTGCCTGTGGGTAATATGCATACTATATTATAATTGGGGAGTTCAGTATAGGTTTGGAAATTATTTAAGAACATGTCTGTAGAATCTTGTTCCAGTATGAACTTAATTTAGGGAATGACCACTATAAATGGGTTAAGTTACCACATGAATTGGGGGGGGGGGGTGCTGTGGAGCAGCAACATGGTGGCATTACTTTGCATCGTCTCTGTCTCACTTCATAATTAAAAAGTCTGAAAACTCAGCTATTTAAAATAGATCAGCTAACTAATTGCACAGTGGTGTATCGGAATGCACTGGGATCACAATGGAACCCCAAAAAGATCATAGACATCCTCTGCAAAGCCAAAATCTGGATGGCTTTTATTCCTCCCCTAGCACAGCAAAAACTTTCAGGGCCTACTACATCTGGTGCACGTATGGCATCTGAACTTCCCTCTGCACAAATCCTTGCCATGCTGAACAAGATACAGGCAACCGGAGAAGAAACAAACCAGTGACTTGCAGTAGTGTAAGCCAAACTGATGGCTAATGAATCCACCATCCAAGGGAACACTGCCGCTATTAATGAACTAAAGGAAGCCAACTCATGGCAGGTGGAGTGCAATGCTGCATATGTTCAGGACCTCTCCTTCCTCACGGCAAAAGTGGAAAATCTGGAGAACTCCCAGAGGCAGTCTAATATTTGTATTGCTGGCTTCCCCCCTAGATTTGCAGGCTCAGTGGACATTCTGCAGGCAGTGAACTGACTGATATTCCAGGACCTCACCTTATTGCCTCCAGATACTGGCAACACGGTGCTGAAAGTTTTTGCTATCCCACAGAGACCCAGACCAAGCGGGGACCCTATACAGAAGCCCTTAACAGCAATTGCCACGCGTTCTACTGCAGATGCTCGAATTGCCTTAGTACAAGCGATGAGGGTGAGAGAAGACATCGTCTGGGAGTGCAGCTGTTTAGCCATTTTTCCGGACTTAGCGGCCCAAACACAAACAAAGGAAAAAAAGAACTGCAGCAAATCAAGAAAGAACTGTTACAGCATGGAGTGGAAGCCAGATTCAATTTCCCTGCCAGACTGCAGATCCAACATGTGTCGAAAGTCGACCTTTTTACCAATCCTGCCTCTGCTGCCCAATTTGCAGACAAGTTAATTACTTCACCAAACCCTCCTGATGCAGGATCCAATGAGGAAGGGTGACGTACTCTGTGTTTGCCTGCCTGATTAAGGCTTGCGTCTCTAATGCCAAATGATTCAACATGCAGGACATTTTTTCCAGCTATAAGTGTTTTAAAGCTTTGCTGGGGATCTCACTATTATGGAGTAGATGTTGGGTGTATGAAAAAAAAACCCTAAAAGTTAAATGCCAGTTTATTTTTATGTAGACATAGTCCTTCTATGTACTGCTCCATTTCACTATTATTGATCTAGTTAACAAATTATCTTACAAGCGCTGTGAGCTGTAGTCCAACGACAGAGGGCGGTTTCATCCACTAATCAGTCTGTGAATGTTTAAGAGATCCTTGCTTTGTATGTAGGAACCCATATAGCTAGTTGCCATGCTGAGACGTAGAATATGGGACAATAAAATAACTAATACCAGACTGTCTGTATTAAATCCCGTCTGTAGGTGCTCAGCTAATTAGCCCTCCACCACTTTAGTAGTCGTACAAGGGACCTGATAGCCTGGTGTTACTGAACTTTTGTATTATACTGGGGTGAGAGTGGCATTGTCCTACGGGATAAGAAGCTCAGACCTAACTCCAAATAGTATTGCTCTGGTGGAGATTCCCCACTGTTTAAAAAACTGTAACCTGGATTTATTGTTCTGCTGACATTCCTGTATATTCAGCGTGGCGGTCTATGCACCTCATCTGCTGTATTTTATATGCTACAGTTTGTACTGTATTACTATAAAAGCTATAAATAAAAAGTTTTTTAAAAAAAGTTACTACTTGAATTACCACATCTCCAATATTTGGAGTCTGGCAGCAAACCTTTATCGTACGATATTTGGGGTGCCCAATATCATCTACTCAGGCTTTTTTTTGTATAATTGTACTTTTCCTATCCCTGATTGTTTTGAGTGTTAGTTACGGCAGATGGCCATTCCTGAGGGGAGCTAGAAACATTTAACTTACTCTCCCATTCCATTTTGGTGGATTGCATGAAGACAGGACATGAATTAATCACAGTATAATACGTTAAACCAGCTGTATCTTTGCTAGCAGGATTAACTGAACTACTTTTCAAATCATGGAGGAGTGTAAATGTATAGACAACACATTTCTAATCTGTAAATATCACCAAAGGTCTATGGACAGAATAGCAAATTCTTGAAGTTGACCAAAGGATTTAAGAATCTTTGTTATAGGGTCAAATAGATTCTTTACGATACAAATATGCTTTCTGGTCCATGGTTTCCTGTATAGTGGTTTTCCTCTCAAGTTGGATATGAGGATTACCCCCAGGCATGTAATCTAGAGGTGGAATAACAAAATTACTATACATGTGTTGTGATACTGATTGTTTTAATTTGCTTCTACATGGGTGTTAGGGGACCAAATAGAAAATCAGCTGCATGACAGTTCTTATCCAGTGATTTTTCTAGCTCCACCCATGTATTATCATCATGAAATAACCACTGAAGGGCTAGTTTAGCTTGACCTGTCCAGTGGCATCCTTCTGTCCATGAAGAATTCAATCCTTCCCTTTTCCAGTGGGCTTTCAACTTATTTTTATTTAGTCTCTGTGTTTTAGAACTCCATATGAACTTAGTAATGATCCTGTCATATAGTAAGAAATCGTTTTTCTCTCTCTCTTCAATGGAATACACGAAGACAGGTATGCCAACTTGACTCATGGCCATCATTTTAACAGTGAATATTTCACCCCCAAATGAAAGGAATAGTTTAGATCATCTATTAAAATCATGTTTTATTTCCTTCAAGACTGGAGCAGTATTAGCCCTTGGAATGGCAGGTACTGTATGTCAGTATGTATGACTCTTCCCAAATCTGCAATACCAGAGACATTCTAGCCTAGGCCTTCTTGAACAAAAGGCGTACCATAACTATCAGAGCTCATGGGTAACACTTCTGTTTTGTGATTATCATTCGAAGGCCAGAACAAATAAAACATTCTTTGAGTAGTGATAGTAAAAGGGCAGGGATGTTTCGGATTGGTAATAGTTACAAACGAATTGTTAGCACAAGCTAGTGTTTTAAAAATCCCTTTCTCCAATTTTCAATCCCTGAATCTATTTTTTTTTTCACTCTTAATTTTTGAAAAAGGGTTTTCATAGAAAAGAGAAAAAGGAAGGGTGAGAGAGGGCAACCTTGATGAGTTCCCCTTTCTAAGTAAAAAGTGGGGCACAGTATTTGGTTGCTTAGCGCCAGTAGCCATTGACTTAATGTAAAAGACTGAAATCCAGGATATAAATATAGGGTCAAAATCATATGCATTCAATATCTGAAGCATGTAACATTACTCAGCAGCATCAAACACCCTTTAAAAGCAATTGATGAAACTGATGAGTTAAATTTTTTAATATGAGAATTCTTAATTTAAGTCTATGAGTGTCCTTACGGTATTTGCACCATTTCACCCTTTAACAAATCCTGCCAGGGATTTATGTAGTAAATTAGGGAATATTTTTTCTAAGCAATATGATCACATTTTATTGAGTACCTTTATTTACATCTGTATTTATAAGTGATATTGGTCAGTAGATCTCACATCTGGAATTGTCCTTCCCCTTCTTAGACAGTACTATAATGTATTGGGAGCCCTTATTATTACCTGAAATTGAGTAGTTTATCACATTGTTACGGTATTGTTGTGACGTCAAGAGGTTGTTAACCCCTCTTGACTGTCACTTCACTACCATAACAACCTCATTGTATTTACGCATGTATGTCTCCCGTAGTTTGCAGACTTCTGTATTCCAACAAATGGCCGCGGCGGGGAGAGCTATACTGAAGGAGAGCAAAGCAAAATAAAAATACTGACAAGTAAGGACTCTTTTCTTGTAACCGCTGCCCATGCATTATAAAAGCTAATGGGTGGTCATCAGTTAACAACCTCGCTGAATTCACTTCTTGAGGTTGCCGTGACAACAGTAAACCTCTGGAGCTTTACTCTCAAGGTTTACAGGTTTACAATATTGTTCTGGCAACCTCTCGAAGTGAACGCAGTGCAGTTATTAACCGATGCCCGTCCATTATCCTATATGTTATGTATGACTGCCTCTGTAAGTGTTGAAGAGGAGGATTTATTTTCCAAGGATTCATTAAACCTGTGGATGTGGAGTAATCGTCTGCATCATAAGCAAATAAAATTCAGGTGGTAAACCATCTTTACCCAGTGCTTTACCCTTGTTCTGTTTCTTAAATACCATCTGTATTTCTGTAACTGCAATAAGGGCGTCGAGATCAGCAGCCTGTCTTGCATTAGTTTGAAGCAACGAGGTATTGTTTAAAAATGCTTGTACAGTATTTTCCAGGGATATATTAAAAAATGTGTTTAGCTTTCCGTAAAAAGCTTGCATAAGACAATATCCTTGGAAGAGGTATACAATTTCACTTTATCATCCTTTAAAGGGAAACGTCCACCTCCTGTCAGGCCCCACCTCCATGTGAAGCAGGGCCCGATTAGCAGTGTAATAAATGAAATATATTTTTTTTTACTTACTATGCCATATTTAATTTAAAATTCCATCTGGTTGATCCTGCACCCCCCGGCATTTTAGAAGTGAAAGCCCACCCTGGTGTGCCCACAAACACCCGTGGCTGTCCCCTTGATGACGTGTCATGGGGGGGGGAGCAGCCGGGGCTTCTCCATAGGCTTACAGTACTAACGAAGGTACAAATAGCTCCGATTTGCAGATTACTATATTGTCATATCTTCAAATAGTTCTGGTTTGGAGCCTACATGTGTCCATGCTATACCGAGACCAGGTACCGATTGGCAGGGTGCCTGTCAGCCCGTACATAGTCTCATTATGCCATGGACACACACAGGCTCCAAACCAGAGCTGTTTGTACCTTCAGTAGATGAGCCCTGGCTGCTTTCCGCATGACCCGTCATCACGGGGACAGCCATGGGTGCTTGTGAGCATGCCGGGGTGGGCTCTCACTTCTAAAATGCCGGCAGGATGGGTGCAGGATCAGCCAGAAGAAATGTGAAAATAAATATGGCGCAGTGAGTAAAAAAATTATTTAATACTCTGCTAATCGGGCCCTGCTTCACATGGAGCTGTGACCCGACAGGAGGTGGGTGTTTCCCTTTCATAGTGATATATTGGAGTTTGCCTTTTTGTTTACAACGTTTACAGGCTAATAGTTTCCCACATGAGTCTCCTGATGCACAGCAGGAATGTTTTGTTTTATGCATAAGCCATTTCACTTTTTTGAACAGCAGTTTATTTAGTTTATTTTGGACCTAAGTTCTTCTGTTTTGTTGCAACCTTTCTTATAATCCATTTCCAGGGACTTCATCTCTTTTTCTAATTGCATTCTTTTCTTTTCCCTTTCTCTTTGCCTGAATGAAACATATGCAATGATTCTTCTTGACAGATAAACTTTAAAAGCCAGTATAGCGCAGTGGTCTAAGGCTCTGAGCTGCAAATCTGGTGACATCCAGCAGACCAGACCTGGATTTGAATCCCACAGCTTCCACTTGCATACTATGTGACCCTGAGCAAGTCACTTAACCTCCTTGTGCTCCCAGGTCGCTCCTGTAAAAAAGCTTTCAGCTTAGTGTGCTATACCTGGTTAAATAACTAAATTAAAAAAAAAAAAACCCTCCCATATAGTAGATGCAGGCACATCGTCTGTAGCAACAACTGAAAAAAAAATATTGTTTGGCTTCTGTTTGGTCCCAGTTCTGAAATTTGATGTCAGAAGCCAACTGTGGGTCCAGTCTCCATCTAGGGGGACTGCTGCTGTTTCGGGCATGAGTAAAGAGTAATGAAACAGGAGTATGAGCTTCCTATGACTCCAGTGTGATGAATCTCAATTCCTGTTAGAGTTTGTCTAGCAGAAAAGAAGTCTATCTGATTGTATGAGTTGGGCGTGTGAAAAAAAACCAACAGAAATCTCTATCAGTTGGGTTTTCCACTCTCCGTGTGTCTACTGGATTCCATTCCTAATCCCTTCCTCAAGTAACTGGGGCATTAGTAGTAACATTATTATGCAATTATTGATTTATCTGATGAAAATGATTTATAGCTTCACAATTTTGGGCATAGATGTTTTCAGCACAAAATATTTTAGAATTAATTTTCACGTAATACACTCCCCCATCTCCCCTCTTCATCCACGTGAGTCTGAAGAATTTTACTGCGCAGTTATTTTGTGAAATAAACTAGCTCCCCCCTCTTTCTAACTTTAGCAGAACTATGAACCACTGTACCAACCCAATTTGTATGAATTCATTGAATATTATCTGCAGTGGGATGTGTCTCCTGAAAAGCTGTTCCATCCTGTATAGTTTTTCAATACAATAACACTTGTGTACGCTTAACTGGATGATTTAAAACTTTAAACATTTATTTTTTTTATTTAGCTTTTGTTGACCGGGTAAGTGCACTAGACAAATCCTGCCTATTTTCAGGCACGACCCGGGGGAGGGGGATACAGATGACAACTGACCTTGAACCAGATTAAGCTGTTGGCGGTATTTTTAGTGAATGAGGAAATTTGGCCAGGACACCGGGGAAATTCCCCTACTCTTTTCGATAAGTGCCATGGGATCTTTAACATCCACCTGAACTACCACCAATCCAGGCAGATGGGACCTCGGTTTAACGTCTCATCCGAAAGATGGCACCTCAGAAGTGCAGCACCCCCCTCATGCTGCACTACAGTGTCAGTACTGGGATATTAACCCAAGTGCCAGATGTGGGAACTGAACCCACAGCCCTCTGATCTCCCGGCCTCAGAGGCGAGTGTGCTACCTACTGAGCCACTGACACTGCTATTCCAAGATACTATCTTTTTTATTTTCTTTTTATTGAAATAATAATAACATAGAGGGTGCAGAATATAGAATAGTATAGAAAATACAATTCTGCTGTGGAGGGTCAAAGGTGACATACACAGTAATCAATTACACTAATAAGACAGTACAAATGCTGTGGTAAGAAAACGTCAAGCACTTTGAACAGTTTTGTAGGGTCAACCATATCCACACTTTTGTCCGGTTACCTATCCCTAGATATATTAAGAACCCAGCAGTGTGTCTAAGTTTTTCTTGCCCTGAATATACAAAATAAAATATTAGGACCGTACCCTGTTCAGAGTTTCTCACATGTCCATCTTGTATAAAGAGAATTTACTGTGATTATGTTAAAACCTGACCTTAAGGACCAAAATCTTGAATAATATTCACAATATGAAATATCCAACAGTTCCATCTGTTATTAAACAAGTCTAATGCTTCAATCTATGTGTTATTTTTTCCATTTTATAACCAGGAGACTATTTTAACTCCATGGTTACCTGAGACACTCATCATAAGGGGATTTAAAAGGCACGTAGTTATGCAATGACTAGAAACATAGAAACACAGAGTTCGTCATCAGGAAAGGATCAATTGTCCCACCCAGTCTGGCCAGATGGTTCCTGCCTAGTCTGGCTCCACAGATCCTAACTAATCTCCGGTGACCATCCCTCCTCCCTGCCTATTTCCTAATATTCCCCTGCATCTGTCCCATCTGTGCTTGAAGCACCCTATTGTTTTTCCCTCCACCAGTTCTGCTGGCAGTCTGTTCCAGGCATCTACCATTCTTTCAATGAAGCAGGACTTCCTCACATCTCTCTTAAACACCCCGGGTCATCATATGCCTTTTAGTCGGGGTGCTCTTTCTCATTTGAAAGAGAATCCAATCTCACACCCTGTTCACCCTTGTGAGGTATTTGTAGGTTTCTATCATATACCTCTTGCTCTCCTCTCTTCCAGGATAAACATGTTGAGATCACTCAGTCTGTCCTTGTAGGATTTTGGGTTTAACCCTTGCACCATTGTAGTTTCCCTCCTCTTGATTGCCTCCTCCCTGTCAGTGTCTGTTCTGAGGTGAGGCTTCCAGAACTGGGCACAATACTCCAGGTGGGGTCTCACCAGTGAGCGATATATTGTAGTGACACCCCCACCTCCCTTTTCCTGCTGAAGATACCTCTCTGTCTCAGCGTGTGGGAATAAACTTCAGATGAGGCAAATTTACAGATTTAAAACACACCGTGGTGTGATATTTATTTTTCAAAAGTTCAAAAATGAATAAATGAAAACATAAAAATTGCAAAGAAAATCACTACTTAACATCAGTAGTTTCTCATATAATACAGTCCTGGATCTTAGAGCTCCTAAGACACATCTCATCTGCATTCAACAGCTTGTCTCCTCTCTTCTCCACACTCAGGGCTGAGCCCCACTGGACTAAACTGAAGTGAACTCAGTGAAGAGGTTTTTATATCTATTTGGTGGGGTCACCTGACTAAGCCCTTTCTGTTTTCATGTCTGAACATGCTGTTACATGTCTGGACATGCTGTTTTAAAACCAAAGGAGTTTGTTTGTTCCAGGGGACTTCCTGGTTCAATTAAAGGTACAGTGTATATCTCCACAGATATTGACTCTCTATATCTCTGATCCACAGTGACTAAGCACTTTTATAAATCATACAATTAAGCCTCGTACATAGAACCTTATACAGTAACAGGTTTATAGTGTGAATTTATGAAAATACCTTAAGGATTTCTTTTAACTGTACTAATAATGAAATTATTATTGTTTTATATAGCTTCTGAATCCCTTTTATTTAAAAAGGCTTTATTAACTGTATGAATTCCTTTTTAAAATAGCTTTCATATTTTTTGCACACAAAATGCATTAATGCACTTTATACAGCACCTCTCCAGGTGTTTGGCATCATTCCAGGGACTAGGTGGATGGAAATGGAAAAAGAGAGAACTAGTAGGAAGTTTAGTAGGGATAGTAAAGAGCTACGCTAGGTGGCCAGCCTAGAGTAGGTGGGGAAAGAAGAAAGGCAAAAAGAAAAGCATTAATTGTTGCTAGGAAATAAGGAGATAGAAAAGTGGTCCATCAGTCACAGCCGAGGGTATAGCCTAACTCCGCCACACTCTACAAATTCACGCCAGCATCCCATTAGCACTACCCACTGTTTTGACACTCTGGACTGCCAGTTTTAGGTCATCAGATATGATAACCCCATGGCCCCTTTCCTGCTTAGTGACTGTCAGTACTCCCATGCTGTACCCAGCTCCTGGGGTCGTATGCCCCAGGTGCATGATTTTGCACTTTTTGGCATTGATCCCCAACTGCCATGCTCTTGACCCCTCCTTGAATTTCTCAAGATTTCTATTCATTTTCGCCACCCCCTCCTGAACGTCCACTGTATTGCAAGTTTTGGAGTCATATGCAGAAAGGCATACCTTCCCTTCCAGTTCTCTGCAGTGTCACTTATGAAGACTTTGAAGAGGACCAGTCCAGGTACTGAGCCCTGTGGCACCCCACGGGTCACTCTCCCATCATTAGAATGAGTGCTGTTAGCCTCCACCCTCTGTCTCCTATCCAGTAACCAGTTTCTAACCCAATTCACTGTTTTGGGTCTGGTCCTACCCCAGGCTGCTTAATTTCTTTATCAGTCTCTAATGCAGCACAGTGTTGAAGGCCTTGCTGAAGTCCCGATAGGTCACATCCACTGTCCTGCTCTGATCTATTTCCCTGGTCACCCAGTCAAAAGAAATCAGATTTGTCTGGCATAACCTCCCACCCCCATGAATCCATACTGCCTGTGGTCTTATAGCCCGTGACTGTGACTCAACATATACAAGACAGACCCTTTCCATAATAGGAGTAGGAGAAGGAGAAGGAAAAACCTACACCTTATTGTTAGTCCAGAAGGTTTTCATGCACAGTCTCTTGTTTGGGCTGAACAAAGACGTTGCTGTATTAGAGTTAAATAGTCAAAATGTTGTAAAGGAGCACAGTAGTCGATACGTATATGAAGTAAGATCAGTTCTTAATCTGATTACTGAGAAGTCACCATTCAGAAGCTTTATTCTCAGTATGAAAATTAATTTGCAGATTATCTCCTGTTCCATAACAAATATTTGGCATATTAAGTCCCACAGACAGATAAAATTAGCTATGTTACCTTTTGTTTTACCAGGAGAGACACACTAAGCTGAAAGCTTGTTTACAGGTGTGACCTGGGAGCACAAGGAAGTTAAGTGACTTGCTCAGGGTCACACAGTATGCAAGTGGGGGCTGTGGGATTCAAACCCAGGTTTCCAGGTTTGCAGCTCAGAACCTTGAACCACTGCACTATACTGCCTCCTTTTGTTGTTATGTGGTTAGATGTTACACATACTCTAAGTATAACTTTTCTCGGCATGGTAATAAACTGCTTACGTACCTGGCTGTTTCTGTAGGAGAACCTCCCAATGAACAGAACTCTTTATACCATGTATTAATCGTATCACAATACCAACGAAGTGAGTTTAAAGTACGTAGAACAGCAAACCAGCGTAGAATACTGGGGATGTGAACTATAAACTAAGTCAGCTCACTAAGCATAGGTATCCCCAACCCATCTTGGGCAGAAATACAAATATACTGTTGTTATCTAACTGAGGAAAAACTTTCCTAACTACCTTGTTTCACCATCCCTAAGCAGTTTTCTGTCATGGACTCCGGCCTTTTAGCATGTAACTGTTTAGTAAACTATTTAGAAATTAAAACCAAATGAGTACTGAGCCGGCCCGGTGGCGCTGAGGGTTGAGGTGCTGGATGCCACACCTCGTGCCACGCTGGCGACCCGGGTTCGGGAACGGACTTGGGGCACCGGGGGGGCTGGCAGGGGAGAGGAAGGATTGAGCGTCCCAGGACTGCTCTCCTCCATCTGGGGTGGGTACCGGGTATGTAGCTCACTGCAGTGGCATGCATTCCAGGGGGAGAGAGCGCGGCGGACGTCTGCACGTAGGTGCATCAGATGTCATTGCACATCTGGCTCCTTGGGGCAGTAACGGCAGAAAATTGCGGGGCAACCGCGGTGGTTCGTGGCTGAGCCCCGAGCCCCTGGACACGAGAGGTGTAGCCACCTGGTTCCCGGTCACGGGCTCCCCAGTGGGGTGTCCCATTAAGTTCATCAGGGGCCTGTGTGAGTCATGCGCATGTGGCGTATTTACTGAAGCAGACTTCCTATGCTATTTACCCTGAGCCTTGGGACAGGCCTTAATGTGGTGGCCTGTCACAAAACAAAAATGGAGAAACCGACACCATGGTTCATAGTAGAACCTCTTATTGCCACGTGGGCAGTTGTGTTAGAATTATCTAGTGCACCGTCACATTTCTTTTTTTCACACTTCTTAATTTTATTTATTTATTTATTTATTTATTTCAGTCTTGGATTACAGTACGTCTGAGCAGGAAACCACTCATTTACAAAGGTTCCACGTCAAAAGGGTGGGAAAACATACAATGGGAGCAGTACAACAGTCATTAGCTAAACAGATTATACAATAACAGGACTTAAGCATTCAACAACGGTGTGATACAGTAAGGTAGGGGAGTAATATACAACATGTTTAACTATAGTCCTGGCGAACGCCTGGTCAGTAGTGAGGACAGGAGCAGCCATTGGTGGCTTTGTCATAACAAAAGGAAAGGATGTTTTCACAGTAAATAAGAGACAGGGGGAGCACAGTGAGGGGTGGGTAAGGAGGGAGGATAGTGTTGGGTAGCATAAAAAAGGGGGGAGTGGAGGGGGACAGGTGCCTAAGTAGGGGATTGAGGGAAGAATTAAGAGGGAATAGGGACAGTAGGGAGAGGTTGGAGGTGAGGGCAGAGGGTTATAATTGGAGGAGAGCAGAACAGAACAGGGAAACAGATAGCCTTTCTCAGGTGCAGTCACAGCTACTATTCTCTAGCAGATGTTGTCGTAGTAGGTTTTTGAAAAGGCCCAGTGTTGGTATGGTAGTCAGTTCTGCACCAAGGTCATTGAACCAGAGGGGGGCCTGGTAAGAGTAGGACTGCTGTCCCTGTGTGGTACTGCATCTTGGAACAATGAAAAGTTGATGAGTAGAGTTTCTGGTGTGCTGCGAGCCCAAGAATAAATTTAGGTTTGCAACTCCAGGAGGTACAAGTCCAAGAAGTGTTTTTCTGCCTAACAGGCAGGTTTGACAGTGAAGTCTGTTGTTAAGTTGAAGCCATCCAGATTGTTCATAAAGGTTGCAGGTATGAGTGAGGCATGGGGAACTGGTGAGTAGCCTGAAGGCTTTTTTGAGGGCCACTGCTATCCTGCGGAGGGAGGTAGGGGTGAGGAGCTGTAGATGACCAGGCTGTAGTTAATGATGGAAAAGATTGTGCATTTTTTTTTTTTTTAACTTTGTTTACCTCCACCACCTGGAGAGCTCCTTCCGACATCCTCGGGGCTCCCAGCCTCTAGTTCCCTCCATGATGTCTAGGACCTCTCCTCTCGTGCCATCCAGCACCACCTCTGGGTCTGAACCCTTCAGAGGTAGGGCTGCCCTATCCACCCAGGGTGCTATATCTAGAGGGCAAAGTGCTGGGCACACAAGTCGGCCCATGGAGAGGAGGTTGATATGGAATTTGGATTGTGGGCTAGGAGGCCGAGGTGCCTACATCTATCCCCAGGAGTGGGGTTTTTCTCTCTCTCTTTTTTGTTTTTTGTAGTTCTTGACCCTCTAGGAGTGCGGCTTAACAAGATAATATAATGCTGCAACTCCGCCCGTTGCAGCCGCAGCGTTGCTATGCCAGGCACCTCCGACCACCACCAGAGGCTGCTCCAAGAGCGGTCACTTCCCAGAAACCCTCCCAGGGAAGAGAGAGCAGTCCTACAGACACTCAATCTGTCACCCCACCCCCGCTGACCCTCAGTGGCCCGGGCTCATTCCCGAACACGGGTCGCTGGTGTGGCACGAGGTGTGGCGTCCAGCACCTCGACCCTCAGCACCATTGAGCCGGCTAATGATTGCGCTATTGATAGCGGTTTGCAGGGCATCAGGTGTCAAGCATCGCTTGTATCTGTGAAGGAGCCCTAATCTGATGTTAACTGTTCTGGCTGCATTCTCGATGTGCTTGGAGTAGGAAAGGGAGCAGTCCACAGTTACCCCAGGTATTTGAAATGATTGACTTGTTCAAGAGGGACACCTGACAAGTTCCTGATAATAAGAGGGTAGGATTTATGTTTACTTCTGGCACCGCTAAAGAACATCACCTTTGTGTTTTTGTAGTTCATTACCAGTTTGTGAGTTCCGAACCAGTCATAGACTCGCTATAAAAGCAAGTTGCAGTTGATTTTCAAGGTGGGAAGGGGTTCTTGATGGGTGGTGTAGATGACAGCATCATCTGCATAAAGAAGGATCCGTTGATTGCTGGAGCAAGGCAGGTCATTTAGAAAAATGCTAAAGAGAAGTGATCCAAGTATTGATCCCTGTGGTACCCCGCAGCGAACAGGCAGACGTTCAGACCTATTGATAACTACATTCCTGCTGCCTGATTAAGCTAAAATAGTGACAACAGGAACTGGATTTCAGGGAGGGGGTTGGTGTTTGCAAAACCAGATGGACTGAAGATAGCAGAGAAATAAAGATAGAAAGAATAGCTTGAAGGAAATAGCAGAAGTGGTAACACAGAATAAATTGAATGACGTGCAGACAGATTTCATAAATATAGCTGGCAAGCTGAACACCAATTACTTATAAAGATTGAAATATTATAGAGCAAAGAAATTAAGTCCCTTGAAGAAGCCTATTGTATAGGGGAAACATTGGGGTAAGGTAAAATAAAAATTGTACTACAAACCCTACTCATGGTGTAACCCCTAGATGGCGCTATCCCAGGGGCTACTACCCCTGCCTGATTTGCCACTAACAGGTTGAGGGGCCTGGATCCGATGGCGGGTGCCTCCACCCAGAGGTCAGGGTTTGCAATAGTTAAACTAACTTGGTCACAGCCCTCTGGGACACTGCAACCCCCCTTTCTCCCCACTAGTGGCCCACACAATATATCAAAATTACCTTCACAGTATACACTTACCTCCAGGACTGGTTCAGGCACTGGGACCCCCTGTAAAATAAGATACAGTGCAACAATCACAGTACAATACTTTAACATAGACAAATACCTCAGGCAGTGTAACTTTGCTGAAACAAGCAGCTCTGATTTATTTAGGGGGATATAACAAGGACAGGGGAATCAGGTTAATTAGCTTATCACTTTACTCATCTACCTATGGCTCTGTGCAGGCCTATCCCTACCAGTTACTGTCCCTGGATACCCAAGCCCTAGTGGCTAGTCCAAACCGTGGCAGCTGGTAGGGGCCCTTTCACACAGAGAAAAGAAAAATTAGTTAAACAGTCAGCAGTACAGTAATTCCATTTGGATTCAATGTGGCAATTCAACAGGGAGCGACCCTGAATTAGTACTCACGACCTCCAAACAAGATAGGGTCCTTCAGTGTCAGCAGGGCTACTCTTGAGCTCCACGAGACTCCTCACACATTTATATGGCAAACTGCAACAGGCAAAAGTCCTTTAATGGCAGCAGGATTCACTTGAGCTACACAAGCCTCCTCACATTTATATGGTGAACAGTAACAGGCAAAAAGTCCTTTAATGGCAGCAGGATTCACTTGAGCTACACAAGCCTCCTCACACATTTGTATGGTAAAGAAAGTACTATACCAGGCAGGCTGCTTCTCTATCCCGATCGCAATTACTGCACAATACCCGGGAGAACACACAGCAGATTCAGTTCCTGACAGACCGAGTGCAATTCAGCAATTTCTCCAGTCTTCTACAGGGTGAGCCTGGTTTCTACTCTTCAGATATCCTTTGATTCTCTTCACAGGACGGATTCAGTCCTAACAAGCAGTTACATAAGCTGCAGACCAGAACTCGGGGCCTTACACACATTTCCCGACTAAAACTGCACACCGAAAAAGCACAGGGCTCCTTCCCTCTTCACTGCCAGAGCTCAACTGAAACTCCAGCAGACAAAACCGGGCACTTCCTTTGAGTTCCTCCCAGTTCTTGGCTGGATTGGCTGTCACTCACAATAGACTGCCCCTGTTGGTCCAAAAAGGCGCCGAAGTCCAAACTACATCTCCCAGAGTCACTGCCCATACAATCCTCTTGTGGCTGGCTCAGATTACGAGTCCAAATTCTGATTCGTCCAAGGCACCATTTTAGAGCTACCTTAACCCACACTGATTGGTCCAGTTCAGCAGTTCAAAACTAGGATGGGGAACTAGGCAAACACAGTTCTGACTGCAAAGAAAGCAGGTTAGACAAACTGTATTTTCATTATTACTCTAAATGATTTCTGGCAAACAGTTACATCTTTCAGATAGGTTCCCTTTGCACTCCTAGTGACTGCCAAAATGGAGTGAATTGGCAGCAGCTCGAGTGGTACTCAAGCAGAGAGAAGCACACAGTCCCCCCATACAAACTAATTATGTCTGCAAGCAGACAGCTCTTAAAGAGACAGTACCTGAGGCTCTAAAAACACTCACTGATAAATGGCTTAAACGCCAAGCACCATTCAGGCTTGGAGCATTCAAGCAAGCTCCTGGAAGTCTTTTGGGAACCCCCATTTGCAGGGGGGTTACACCCTTCCTGGCCTGGGAAAGCTTGACGTCCGCGTCATGCAAGTACCCCCATAAGTTTTAACTGCAACCATATACATTTGCATTAGGCTCACACATGTAATCATCAGTCAATATATCATTTTACCAAGAACACATTTCTGAAACATTGCAGTACGTCACTCTTTACACAGTATTACACACACATTGTACCATAACTCAAGTTATTACCTCTTGTACATGAAACCTGAAGAGAGGGGGCCCTTTCCTATCAGTTACCTTGGGGCTGGACGGGGCAAGGGCACCATACTTAGAGGGCAACACAAGTAACTTGGAGTTAGCACTGACGCTCAGTTTGGGCAATGAGCTCGGGGACACATACACTCCTTTATGGACAACTTTGAGAGGCAAGTCCACAGGCCTCCCAAGGGAATCATAACTGAGGTGCACCACAGGCTTTACAGCTCGACCAGTCTTTCTAGAGGGAACTGTTACAGTCTCTGCACTCTGAGCCTCATTTTCAGCATTGTCCTCACTTGTCAGGGGAGTCTCCATGGGGGTAGAGAGGCTAGAACTTGGGGCACTTTCAGCTCCAGGAGTTACAGTTTCTGAGTCCACAACATTTGGCTCGCATGGAGAGCTTTCGGACACTGGCAGTGGACTGTCAGGGCACTCAAAATACTCTTCTTGTTCTGGTGTATCACCAGTCTGCCCCAATCCATCATTTTCCTCCCCTGAAAGCTCAAACAGTTCAACCATGCACAATGATTCCATTTCATCTGATCTGATGCTTTGCACTTCACTTTCTGGGAGCATTAGCTCCAGGGACGAAGCTGGGGGCTTAGACAGTCCAGAAGGCCCAGCTTCATCTCCAGTATTGACTAGGGGATTGCCCCGAAACAATTGACTCAGTTCGTAAGAAGGATAGTATTCAAAGTCACTCTCACTTTCTTCTGATATGGACTGACAGTCATGCTCAACTGGGACTTGTGGAGGGGAACACTTTAACTCTGCTTCTGTAGGTGCAGACTTTCTTGATCTTTTCTTAGCAGCAGCTCTAGTCGCTGGTCCAGAGGGGGCATCTTCTGGGGGCTCAGACTCAATCAAGATTTGTCCAATGGGCAGTAAATGATTTCTATGCATTGTTTTACATCTTTTGAATTATTCTCAGGCCTTACTTTGTACACTGGCAGATCATCTAGTTTGCCCACTACAATGTGAGGGAGATAGTGCCATCTGTCAGCAATCTTGTGTTTGCCATGCAGTCCCAGATTTCTTAGCAATACCCGATCTCCCTCCTGGAGTTCCTGTGCTTTCACCTTTTTATCATACCTTTCTTTGTTGGCCAGATTTCTTTTGGCAGCCATGGTTTGAGCCAGTTGGTACGCATGAGTTAGCTGGGCCTTTAACTTTTGCACATACTGTAAATAGTTGTCAGCTTGAACCCCATCAGGAGAGACCCCAAAACACACATCTACCGGTAGTTAGCTTCTCTTCCAAACATCAGGCGGTAGGGGGAGAACCCAGTGGCATCACTTTTGGTGCAGTTATAAGTATGTACCAGGGTGCTAATTTGTTGGCTCCATCTAGGCTTGTCCTTTGGGTGCAGGGTGCCTAGCATATCTAGCAAAGTGCGGTTGAAACGTTCAGGCTGTGGGTCCCCTGGGGGTGGTAAGGAGTGGTTCTGGACTTTCGCACTCCCCACAGAGAAAGCATCTCTTTGATCAGACGACTCTCAAAGTCTCTCCCTTGATCAGAATGGATTCTCTGTGGAGCCCCATAGTGAACAAAAAAGTTTTCTACAAGTACTTTGGCCACAGTGGATGCTTTCTGGTCTTTGGTGGGGAAAGCTTGGGCATATCTCGTGAAATGGTCAGTGACCACCAGCACATTACTGATATTTCTTTGATCTGACTCCAAAGTCAGAAAATCAATACAGACCAGCTCCATGGGTGCACTGGTGGTGATGTTAACAAGGGGGGCAGCCCTCTGGGGCAAAGCTTTCCTCTGTAAGCAGCGACTACAAGTTCAAATGTGTTGCTCCACATCAGCCCCCATCTTAGGCCAATAGAATCTGGATCTCACCAAGTCAAGTGTTCTGTCTATACCAAGGTGCCCCATGTGGTTGTGCAAGGACATCAGTACTGAGTCTTGAAAGGCAGTGGGCAGCACTAGTTGTAGTTTGTCTACTTGTCCACCTCTGTCTACTGTTTCTCTGTATAACAGTTTATTGATCAGTTTCAACTTAGGACTTTCTTTGTATAACAGTGCAGTTCTCAAATCAGTGGAGCGTAATTTGGACAAATCTTTTCCTGCATAGAGGGCTTCTAAAGCTGCTTTGATCATGGGATCACGGGATTGAGCCCGCCGAATACTGTCATTGTCCAGCTGAGGCAGTGCACCAATGTCTATTGCAGAAAAGTGGCAATAAGCAGCAGGTATGCAATTCTCAGAGGGTCCCAAGCAATCCACCATGCAGTCCACTGCGTCCGTGGACATTTGTTCCTCCCTGTCAAACTTCCGGCAGAGTGCCCGAATGTCAGGTTCTGCCAATCGGACCCAATCATTCTGGGGAACAGGCCTCCGGGAGAGAGCATCAGCATCTATGTGGTTCAGACCTGCTCGGTATTCGAGAGCATAGTCATATGTAGATAATGCAGAAAGCCACCTATGGCCAGTGGCATCCAACTTAGCTGAGGTCTGCACATAGGTCAAAGGATTATTGTCAGTTTTTACTAGTATTTTAGCCCCATACAAGTACTCATGGAATTGGTCAACAATAGCCCACTTCAAAGCTAGGAACTCTAACTTATGTACAGGATAGTTCTTTTCGGATGGGGTCAGGCTTCTACTGGCAAAGGCCACTGGTCTCAGGCCATTCTTGTGCTCTTGGTACAACACAGCCCCCAACCCTTGCAAGCTAGCATCAGTGTGCAGGAGAAGGTTTTCTTGGATCGGCATAGGCCAGCACTGGAGCATGGGTAAGTTGATATATGATCTCATGAAAAGCAGTCTCACAATCAGGAGTCCATCGGGCCCCAAATACTTCACTTGGACGAAAATACACTCTTTCAGTCTTGAGGACGCTGACTTTTGGTATTTTTGTGGTTTGGGGATACCTTGAGTAAGGTTAAGTAAAGGGCGGATCACCTTGAATAGTCCTTGATGAACGCTGATAATAACCACAGAATCCAGGAATCTTTGCAGTTCTTTTAGATTTTGGGCTGTGGCCAGGTGGTCAAGGCCTCAACTTTACTAGGTTGGTCTCTATTCCTCGGTGGATACTATGTGTCCCACATACTTTACTGATGTTTGAAAGAATTGACACTTATCAATGGACAGTTTAAGCCAAAGTCCTCCAGTCGGTCCAATACCTTAAATAATCTGCTCTCATGTTCCTCCAGTGAGCTTCCAAACACAATAACATCATCTAGGTATACCAGGCACTCTAGTAAGTTCATGTCCCCACTGCACGCTCCATCAATCATTGAAAAGTGGCTGGGGCACCTAAATCCTTGAGGCATCCTCATGAATTCATAGAAGCCAAGCGGACAGATAAAGGCTGTCTTCTCACGGTCCTCTGGGGCCATCGGGATCTGGTAGTACCCACTGCGGAGATCCAGCACAGAGAACCACTTGCTCCCATTTAGACAGTCCAAAGCATCCTGAATGTGGGGCATTGTGTACTGATCAGGGATAGTCCGCCAGTTTAAGGTGCGATAATCCACGCACATCCTTACTGTCCCATTCTTTTTCCTCACTACCACAATGGGGGAAGCATAAGGGCTTCTGGATTATTGTATTACACCAGCAGCTAACATCTCTTGCAGATGCCGTCTCACATCATCTATATCAGCAGGTGCCAGGCGTCGAGACCTCTCACGAATGGTCTTTCGTCATGCAGCCGGATATTGTGCTCAGCTCCTTGCACGCATCCTACATCCCATTCCTTTAAAGAAAACACCTGGTCTCTCTGGGCAAGCTTCTCACTGATCCTCACTTTCCATTCAGCTGGCAGCAGGTCACCAAATCAAACAAGTCAGGCGTTACTCTGTCATTCTTCCTCAAACTCTTGCTGCTGGGTAGCACTGCAGTGTCTGCACAATGCACATTAGCCAGGATGCAACCTCTATTTACTCGAATGTCTCATTCAGACACATTATGAACTTGGACCATTACCCTTCTGGCATAAGCATGGGCTGTAGCGGGCAAAATACTAGGCTTGACCAGCAGTCCCTCTGGCAATTTTCCATCGACTGGTGCATCCAACATTAATATTTTATTCTTAACATCCTTTCTGATACGGACCTCTCCCTGTAAGGTACACGGGGCATTTGGCGCCAGGATCAGAGACTCAGGATCCTTCTTCCATACAATTCCGACCGGTTCCTCTGGTTCTAATTTTCAGCATCTCTCTGTGCCTCATAGGCCTTCTTAATTAAAGCCGAACCTTAAAGCCTACTTCAGTCTTTGACCCTGTTTTGCTAAACACAACCAGGCCACCCTTCCGAACATATGAGCATTTGTTCCAATCAACAAAGGACACCATCATACAGTCCAGTGGGGGGACACACTAAGGCTAGGTCTCTACTTGTTCATCCACTCCAGCCAACGGAGGTGGGGAAAGACAGCCAAATTCGGATATACCCAGAATAGGGGTAGGCCTTCTCACTATAACCCCATACATGCAGTCCTTCTAATGGTTGTAGGGTATGTCTGACAAATGCTTCTGATACCAATCCTGGAACATAATTGTCACTTGGGAGCCACTGTCTAATACAGCTCTTGTAGACACTCCATTCACCTTTACAGTGGTCTCCATGGAGGGACCCACTATTCTTGACCAGTCTGGAGAGGCGGTAGTGGGGCCTGGCAACTGACCTTGCCACAAAAGACATGAGTTAGCATTTTGGTGCCCTCACTGGGATCATTTGTGCACCTCTTAACCACTGATTTGTTCTCCAAGCTCTCCTTGTAGCCTATATAGCAACTTTGTCAGTGTCTTTTGGGACCAGCATTCCTCTTCATGTGCCCATCCTTCCCACAATTATAGCAAAACATACTTTCTGGAGTTTGAGCTGGCCGAGGCGCCCACTGGGAGCCAGGGCGGGGTACTACTAACTGGAAACCTTGGTGCCATCTCTGTCTGTGGCGTGATAAGCATTTGGAGACATCTCACAGTTCTCCACTTCCATGGTCAAGGAATTGAGTTTGGAGCTGTTATCAGCAGGAGATACATGGGTGGGTACCCCACACCCCATAGCAGATGCAGTCGGATATAGGTCGGGGCCCGTACTTGCAGGCGTGGCCTTCATAAAGGACTGTTTTTGAATTCCGGATCTCTCAACAGTTCGCTCCCATTGTGGCATATCTTTTCCTTGTCAGAGCACTCATTGACTGCCAACCTCTGCCCTGAACCTCACTTGATGGCCACCCTCAGTCACTCGGGTCATAGCCGCAGCTATTGGTGCAGGTCCCTCCCGAGGTCGCCTTTTCTCAGCTCCTCAATTTCTCTCATTAACTCATCATAGGAGGGTGGTGATTCCAGTCGATTTGCCAGGCGAACTGAAGCAACAGCAGTTCTGAGAAGGGCAGACTTAAGGATCCTGTCCAGCCTGGTTCGGTCCAGTTCAATCGCTGGCAAACTACTCTTTCTGAGGCATTCTTGCAACAATTTTTCCAGCCGAGATACATACACAGACAACAACTCCCCTTGGTACTGTTGTGCATTTTTACTCTCCACCATAGATCCTCATCAGAATCTGGCCCCATACACATTCTCCAAGGCCTCAAGATAGGCCTGTGCAGTCACTTCAGGGTTACTGGGCCCGCTTAGCATGGATGGTGAGCCAGGGCAGGACCTCGGAGGCTCTACTAACCCTCTTTCACTCTTCGCCTCCAGCATTGCCATTCTAGCACTTGGGGCAACATAGTCTATCCAGGTCTCCCAGTCATCCTCCCTTGGGGGTGGGAGGTGCCAGAGAAGATCCTCAACCGGTAAGAGTCGCGGACTAATGGCAGGTGCAGAAACAGAAGTCTGCATTGGTTCACACCATTACGGGTACTGGAGGAGAGAGGGTGCTGGGGAGAACGCCCAGGTGGCAAGAATAGTTTCTTCAAGTCCTCCACAGTTTTCCTCCCCAGCAACCATTTAGCAAATTCTCCTCAAAAGTTTCCAGACAGTGGTGGGGGCTCATTCCCCTGGCCTTACTGACCTAGTTATGACTCTCCAGGCAGTGAGGGCTCCCTCTGGGGTAATGGTCTGTGGCACTTTGGAGCTATCTATGGGATCCTTAAACTCTACTAGGGCCAGGAAAGTGTGGGTGAGCAGATAGCATGCCACCCACCACCACAGGGTTTGTAAACCTTCCACCTTGGAAAGTACTCCTATACAGTGTCGTGATTGATACCCAGGGAGATGTCCAGAGTATATTAGTATTTGGGGTCAGTCTCCTCCCTAGTACATTCACTCCACCAGCCGGTGCACAGCCACGCCTGCTGGGGTACCCATTTTTTCTTAACAGTGGTTCGAAATATGGCCACTAGAGAACACACAATCCCAGCGGTGCCTCCAAGATGTAACCCCTAGATGGCGCCATCCCAGGGCTACTACCCCTGCCTGATTTGCCACCAACAGGCTGAGGGGCCTGATCCCATGGCGGGTGCCTCACCCAGAGGTCAGGGTTTAGCAATAGTTAAACTAACTGATCCAGCACTTCTGGGACACTGCAGCCCTTTTCTTCTCACACTAGTGGCCCGCACAATATATCAGAATTATCTTCACAGTATACACTTACCCCCAGGACTGGTTCAGGCACTGGGACCCCTGTAAAAATAAGATACAGTGCAACAATCACAGTACAATACTTTAACATAGACAAATACCTCAGGCAGTGCTAACTTGCTGAAGAACAAGCAGCTCTGATTTATTTAGGGGATGTAACAAGGACGGGGGAATCAGGTTGAAATTAGCTTATCCACTTTACTCATCTACCCTCTGGCTCTGTGCATTAGCCTGATCTCTCACCAGTTACTGTCCCTGGATACCCAAGCCCAGTGGCTAAGTCCAAACCGTGGCAGCTGGTAGGGGCCGCTTACACAGAGAAAAGAAAATTGCTAAACAGTCAGCAGTACAGTAATTCCATTTGGATTCAATGTGGCAATCCAACAGGAAATGACCCCGCAATTAGTACCATGACCTCCAAACAAGATAGGGTCCTTCAATGTCAACAGGGCTACTCTTGAGCTCCACGAGACTCCTCACACATTTATATGGCAAACTGCAACAGGCAAAAGTCCTTTTAATGGCAGCAGATTCACTTGAGCTACACAAGCCTCCCTCACATTTATATGGTGAACAGTAACAGGCAAAGTCCTTTAATGGCAGCAGGATGCACTTGAGCTACACAAGCCTCCTCACACATTTATATGGTAAAAGAAAGTACTATACCAGCAGGCTGCTTCTATCCCGATCGCAATACACCGCACAATACCCAGGAGAACACACAGCAGATTCAGTTCCTGACAGACCGAGTGCAACTCAGCAATTTCTCCAGTCTTCTACAGGTGAGCCTGGTTTCTACTCTTCAGATATCCTTTGATTCTCTTCACAGGACGGATTCAGTCCTAACAAAGTTACATAAGCTGCAGACCGGAACTCGGGGCCTTCACACGCTTCGACTAAAACTGCACAATCGGAAAAAGCACAGGGGCTCCTTCCTCTTCACCGCCATGAGCTCAACTGAAACTCCAGCAGACAAAACCGGACATTCTGAGTTCCTCCCAGTTCTTGGCTGGATTGGCTGTCACTCACACAGACTGCCCCTGTTGGTCCAAAAAGGCGCCAAGTCCAAACTACATCTCCCAGAGTCACTGCCCATACAATCCTCTTGTGGCTGGCTCAGATTATGAGTCCAAGTTCTGATTCGCGTCCAAGGCACCATTTTAGAGCTACCTTAACCCACACTGATTGGTCCAGTTCAGAAGTTCAAAACTAGAATGGGGAACTAGGCAAACACAGTTCTGACTGCAAAGAAAGCAGTGTTAGACAAACTGTATTTTCAATATTACTCTAAATGATTTCTGGCAAACAGTTACATCTTTCAGATAGGTTCCTTTGCACTCCTAGTGACTGCCAAATGGAGTGAATTGACAGCAGCTCGAGTGGTACTCAAGCAGAGGAACACAGTCCCCCATACAACTAATTACAATAAACAGACAGCTCTTAAAGAGACTTGTGCTCTGGTACAACACAGCCCCCAACCCTTGCAAGCTAGCATCAGTGTGCAGGACGAAGGTTTTCTTGGATCGGCATAGGCCAGCACTGGAGCATGGGTAAGTTGATATATGATCTCATGAAAAGCAGTCTCACTAATCAGGAGTCCATCGGGCCCCAAATTTCACTTGGACGAAAATACACTCTTTCAGTCTTGAGGACGCTGACTTTGGTATTTTTGTGGTTTGGGGGATACCCTTGAGTAAGGTTAAGTGCAAAGGGCGGATCACCTTTGAATAGTCCTTGATGAACGCATGATAATAACCACAGAATCCCAGGAATCTTTGCAGTTCTTTTAGATTTTTGGGCTGTGGCCAGGTGGTCAAGGCCTCAACTTTACTTAGGTTGGTCTCTATTCCCTCGGTGGATACTATGTGTCCCACATACTTTACTGATGTTTGAAAGAATTGACACTTATCAATGGACAGTTTGGCCAAAGTCCTCCAGTCGTCCAATACCTAAATAATCTGCTCCATGTTCCTCCAGTGAGCTTCCAAACACAATAACATCATCTAGGTATACCAGGCACTTAGTAAGTTCATGTCCCCACTGCACGCCCATCAATCATTGAAAAGTGGCTGGGGCACCTGAAATCCCTTTGAGGCATCCTCATGAATTCATAGAAGCCAAGCGGACAGATAAAGGCTGTCTTCTCACGGTCCTCTGGGGCCATCGATCTGGTAGTACCCACTGCGAGAATCCAGCACAGAGAACCACTTGCTCCCATTTAGACAGTCCAAAGCATCCTGAATGTGGGGCATTGTGTACTGATCAGGATAGTCCGCCAGTTTAAGTGCGATAATCCACGCACATCCTTACTGTCCCATTCTTTTCCCTCACTACCAATGGGGAAGCATAAGAGCTTCTGGATTATTGTATTACACCAGCAGCTAACATCTTTGCAGATGCCGCTCTCACATCATCTATATCAGCAGGTGCCAGGCTCGAGACCTCTCACGAAATGGTCTTTCGTCATGCAGCCGGATATTGTGCTCAGCCTTGCACGATCCACATCCCATTCCTTTAAAGAAAACACCTGGTCTCTGGGCAAGCTTCTCACTGATCCTCACTTTCCATTCAGCTGGCAACGGGAGTCACCGAAATCAAACAAGTCAGTAGCTACTCTGTCATTCTTCCTCAAACTCTTGCTGCTGGGTAGCACTGCAGTGTCTGCACAATGCACATTAGCCAGGATGCAACCTCTATTTACTCGAATGTCTCATTCAGACACATTATGAACTTGGACCATTACCTTCTGGCATAAGCATGGGCTGTAGCGGCAAAATACTAGGCTTGACCAGCAGTCCCTCTGGCAATTTTCCATCGACTGGTGCATCCAACATTAATATTTTATTCTTAACATCCTTTCTGATACGGACCTCTCCTGTAAGGTACGGGCATTTGGCGCCAGGATCAGAGACTCAGGATCCTTCTTCCATACAATTCCGACCAGTTCCTCTGTTCTAATTTTCAGCACTCTCTGTGCCTCATAGGCCTTCTTAATTAAAGCTCGAACTCTTAAGCTCTACTCAGTCTTTGACCCCTGTTTTCATAACACAACTGTGCCACCCTTCCGAACATATGGAGCATTTGTTCCAATCAACAAAGGACACCATCATACAGTCCAGTGGGGGACACACTAAGGCTAGGGTCTCTCACTTGTTCATCCACTCCAGCCACGGAGGTGGGGAAAGACAGCCAAACTGGATATACCCAGAATAGGGGTAGGCCTTCTCACTTAACCCCATACATGCAGTCCTTCTAATGGTTGTAAGGGTATGTCTGACAAATGCTTCTGATACCAATCCTGGAACATAATTGTCACTTGGGAGCACTGTCTAATACAGCTCTTGTAGACACTCCATTCACCTTTACAGTGGTCTCCATGGAGGGACCCACTATTCTTGACCAGTCTGGAGAGGCGGTAGTGGGGCCTGGGCAACTGACCTTGCCACAAAAGACATGAGTTAGCATTTTGGTGCCCTCACTGGGATCATTTTGTGCACCTCTTAACCACTGATTTGTTCTCCCAAGCTCTCCTTGTAGCCTATATGCAACTTTGTCAGTGTCTTTGGGACCAACATTCCTCTTCATGTGCCCATCCTTCCCACAATTATAGCAAAACATACTTTCTGGAGTTTGAGCTGGCGAGGCACCACTGGGAGCCAGGGCGGGGTACTACTAACTGGAAACCTTGGTGCCATCTCTGTCTGTGGCGTGATAAGCATTTGGAGACATCTCGTCAGTTTCTCCACTTCCATGGTCAAGGAATTGAGTTTGGAGCTGTTATCAGCAGAGATACATGGTGGGTACCCCCACCCCATAGCAGATGCAGTCGGATATAGGTCGGGCCCGCACTTGCAGGCGTGGGCCTTCATAAAGGGACTGTTTTTGAATTCCCGGATCTCTCAACAGTTCGCCCCATTGTGGCATATCTTTTCCTTGTCAGAGCACTCATTGACTGCCAACCTCTGCCCCTGAACTTCACTTGATGGGCCACCCTCAGTCACTCGGGTCATAGCCGCAGCTATTGGTGCAGGTCCCTCCCGAGGTCGCCTTTTCTCAGCTCCTCGAATTTCTCTCATTAACTCATCATAGGAGGGTGGTGATTCCAGTCGATTTGCCAGGCGTAACTGAAGCAACAGCAGTTCTGAGAAGGGGGCAGACTTAAGGATCCTGTCCAGCCTGGTTCGGTCCAGTTCAATCGCTGGCAAACTACTCTTTCTGAGGCATTCTTGCAACAATTTTTCCAGCCGAGATACATACACAGACAACTAACCCTTGGTACTGTTGTAGCATTTCTTACTCTCCACCATAGATCCTCATCAGAATCTGGGCCCCATACATTCTCCAAGGCCTCAAGATAGGCCTGTGCAGTCACTTCAGGGTTACTGGGCCTGCTTAGCATGGATGGTAGCCAGGCAGTGACCTCGGAGGCCTGTCACTAACCCTCTTTCACTTTTCGCTTCCGAGCATTGCCATTCTAGCACTTGGGGCAACATATTCTATCCAGGTCTCCCAGTCATCCTCCCCTTGGGGTGGGAGGGTGCCAGAGAAGATCCTCAACCTTGTAAGAGTCGTGGACTAATGGCAGGTGCAGAAATAGAAGTCTGCATTGGTTCAGCCACCATTACGGGTACTGGAGCGGAGAGGGTGTTGGGAGGAACGCCAGGTGGCAAGAATAGTTTCTTCAAGTCTCCACAGTTTTCCCTCCCCAGCAACCATTTAGCAAATTTCTCCTCAAAAGTTTCAGACAGTGGTGGGGGCTCATTCCCCTGGTCCTTAATGACCTAGTTATGACTCTCCAGGCAGTGAGGGCTCCCTCTGGGGTAATGGTCTGTGGCACTTTGGAGCTATCTATGGGATCCTTAAACTCTACTAGGGCCAGGAAAGTGTGGTGAGCAGATTAGCATGCCGACCCACCACCACAGGGTTTTGTAAACCTTCCACCTTGGAAAGTACTCCCTATACAGTGTCCGTATTGATACCCAGGGAGATGTCCAGGAGAAGCATAGCATTTTGGGGGTCAGTCTCCTCCCCAGTACACCACTCCACCAGCCGGTGCACAGCCACGTCTGTTGGGGTACCCATTTTTTTTCTTAACAGTGGTTCGTAAATATGGCCACTAGAGAACACACAATCCCAGCGGTGCCTCCAAGATGTAACCCCTAGATGGCGCTATCCCAGGGGCTACTACCCCTGCCTGATTTGCCACTAACAGGTTGAGGGGCCTGGATCCCATGGCGGGTGCCTCCACCCAGAGGTCAGGGTTTGCAATAGTTAAACTAACTTGGTCACAGCCTTCTGGGACACTGCAGCCCCCTTTTCTTCTCACTAGTGGCCCGCACAATATATCAGAATTATCTTCACAGTATACACTTACCCCCAGGACTGGTTCAGGCACTGGGACCCCCTGTAAAATAAGATACAGTGCAACAATCACAGTACAATACTTTAACATAGACAAATACCTCAGGCAGTGTAACTTTGCTGAAACAAGCAGCTCTGATTTATTTAGGGGGATGTAACAAGGACGGGGGGAATCAGGTTAATTAGCTTATCACTTTACTCATCTACCTCTGGCTCTGTGCACAGGCCTATCCCTACCAGTTACTGTCCCTGGATACCCAAGCCCTAGTGGCTAGTCCAAACCGTGGCAGCTGGTAGGGGCCGTTTCACACAGAGAAAAGAAAAATTAGTTAAACAGTCAGCAGTACAGTAATTCCATTTGGATTCAATGTGGCAATTCAACAGGAAGCGACCCTGTATTAGTACTCATGACCTCCAAACAAGATAGGGTCCTTCAATGTCAGCAGGGCTACTCTTGAGCTCCACGAGACTCCTCACATTTATATGGCAAACTGCAACAGGCAAAAGTCCTTTAATGGCAGCAGGATTCACTTGAGCTACACAAGCCTCCTCACACATTTATATGGTGAACAGTAACAGGCAAAAGTCCTTTAATGGCAGCAGGATGCACTTGAGCTACACAAGCCTCCTCACACATTTATATGGTAAAAAAGTACTATACCAGGCAGGCTGCTTCTTCATCCCGATCGCAATTACTGCACAATACCCAGGAGAACACACAGCAGATTCAGTTCCTGACAGACCGAGTGCATCAGCAATTTCTCCAGTCTTCTACAGGGTGAGCCTGGTTTCTACTCTTCAGATATCCTTTGATTCTCTTCACAGGACGGATTCAGTCCTAACAAGCAGTTACATAAGCTGCAGACCGGAACTCGGGCCTTACACACGTTTCCCGACTAAAACTGCACAATCAAAAAGCACAGGGCTCCTTCCCTCTTCACTGCCAGAGCTCAACTGAAACTCCAGCAGACAAAACCGGCACTTCCTTTGAGTTCCTCCCAGTTCTTGGCTGGATTGGCTGTCACTCACAATAGACTGCCCCTGTTGGTCCAAAAGGCCAAGTCCAAACTACATCTCCCAGAGTCACTGCCCATACAATCCTCTTGTGGCTGGCTCAGATTATGAGTCCAAGTTCTGATTCGTCCAAGGCACCATTTTAGAGCTACCTTAACCCACACTGATTGGTCCAGTTCAGCAGTTCAAAACTAGAATGGGGAACTAGGCAAACACAGTTCTGACTGCAAAGAAAGCAGGTTAGACAAACTGTATTTTCATTATTACTCTAAATGATTTCTGGCAAACAGTTACATCTTTCAGATAGGTTCCCTTTGCACTCCTAGTGACTGCAAAAATGGAGTGAATTGGCAGCAGCTCGAGTGGTACTCAAGCAGAGAAGCACACAGTCCCCCCATACAAACTAATTATGTCTGCAAGCAGACAGCTCTTAAAGAGACAGTACCAGAGGCTCTAAAAACACTCACTGATAAATGGCTTAAACGCCAAACACCATTCAGGCTTGGAGCATTCAAGCAAGCTCCTGGATGTCTTTTGGGAACCCCCATTTGCAGGGGCGTTAAAATGGTATTTGTATTTTGACAAAAAGTGGTTGAGCTCCCCTACCCCCGTTAATTACAAGATTGATCATGCCGAGAGGGATTGAACAAGCTGAGAGGGAGAAGCCTACCAAATGAAAGTGGATTTGTGGCACAATTGGATAACATCCCAGTTTTACTCTGCCCCCCCCCGGCCATCCCTCATGTCTCAGTCCTGGCAGTGTCCCCGTCAGACATAGCCTATGTCATTCAATGTCCACTACACCTGCCCATCTCGCTTCTGCCGAACACCTCTCCGTGGCCACTGTCAGCCAACGCAGCACATAGCCTGTGGACCCAGGCACTGGGTGCCATGGTGCAGTGCTGTCTTGTGGCTTGCAGCAGTGCCTCCCAGTGCGCTTTCTGTGCGGCGCATGGAAGCAGATGGAATGACCTGTGGGGCATTGGTACCAGGACCCCATTTGTACTGAAATCAGGTGCAAGGTCCTTGGCACAAAAGTGATCAATGCAAGCTGCTGTTTGGCACAGCTTGCATCATAGAAAGATAGAAACATAGACTTTGTTGGCAAATAAGGACCACTTGGCCCACCTAGTCTACCCATTGAAAATCAAGGCTGGGCTCAATTTTCAAAGGTCGAGACTGGCGCAAGGGGGCTTGCATCAAGGAGAAATCGTGCAAGGGGCTCCTTGCGCCACAGCTTGTGGCAGTCCCGATATTCCAACACAGTCTGCAACATGCCAGGGATCACCTGTACCAGTCAAGCTTGCACCATCTCTGTGACGGCCACAGTGGTGCACCCTGGTGGAAGGGGGCTTGCCCAGGAAGGGGGCAGGGCTGCATTATCCTCTATATTGGAATTTTGCAAGGCCCCCCAAGGGGCGCGTGGACCTGACCGACCAGCTGGGAGGTGGTCCTAACGACCTGTGCCCCATCCATGGCACAGATGTGGCATGGCAGTCGAGTCCCCATGCCTGCTGAGGACATCCCAAAGTGGCACCCACCATCCTGCCATAAGGTGCGGGGATGGTGTTGGACCACTGCAGGTCCAGGACAAGTGTCCTTATCACCTGGAGTCATATCAGGCATTCACAGGCTACCAGGGCAGGCCACAAGACTTCTCTGTGTGGCACCCCTAAGCCATGCCCATGCCTGGCATGGCTGTTCTGCCATGGCTTGCAGCCATATGCCACTCCCCCAAAAAATCCCAGCCAAACTCCACCCCCCCGGCCATACCCATGACTGTCCTGCATATATCCGGTACTGGCATTGTCCCAGTCGGGCATGTCCTATGCTATTCAGTGTCCATACCCCCGCCCACCTCACCCCTTCTGCACACACCCCCAAGGCTGGTGGCAGCCACCATGGCGTGCTGCCTGCGGACCCCGACACCACTCACCATAGTGCAGGGCCAGCTCACTGCTTGTGGCAAATATGTCCCACATGCCTTCTGTGTGGCGCATGAGAGCAGATGCACCGACCTGCAGGACTTTTGTGCCAGGACCCCACTTGTACTAAAATCAGGTGCAGGGTCCCCAGCATGCTGGCAGTTGACACAAGCTGCTGTTTGCTGTATCTTGCGTCGATCTCTGCGGCCCTTTGAAAACCGAGCCTCATATGGCTTGCTTTGCGATTTTCAGGGGGTTTGACTACCCAACCTGTTTATAAGGCTTCTCCATCCCACTTAACTAAACGTTTTAGTTTAAGAAGTTAGTGATATGCCTACTCTTGCTGACGTCAGGTAACATCCACCCTAACCCAGGCCTTACTACACACTGCCCCTCTGGAGATGATAAACATTTTCGGGGTTTTCCTTTACAACGTATTAAAATTGTCCCCATTACTATTCAGAGTTTACTACCTACTACTGTAAGCTAGGTTGCTTGCGTGCCTGGGATATGTTGGGTGATCTTGACATGATAGCCATATCTGAAACATGGCTAACTCTGAAGATTTTGGATAAGGAAGTTACACCACCTACCAATAAGTTGCTCAGAAGAGAAAGACAAAATAAGTTAGGGGGAGTGTGTGCATTGTATATTAACATTTTAAATTTGACCCTGGGATACCAGAGAATGACGGAACTTCTGTTTCACAGTTTCTAACTGTAGATTTACTTTTGGGCAGTGAGAAGAAACTACACCTAGAAGTAGCTTACTCACCAGCTGGCCACTTTGAGGAAAGTTTAAAAGTAGCCTCTAAATACTGTGCATGTTGTAGGGCCAGCAGTGATATAATACTGGGAGACTTTTTTCTCATACAGCTGTTTGCTCCCCTGCTACCACCTGTTGCCTACTGTTGGGCCCTTTGACTCGCTGCCCCCCCCAGCCCCAACTACCACTCCCCCCACCGTCCATCCAGTGGGGATCTGCACACTGCAAGGACCAAGCGCACTGGTGGCCATCATGAATAACAGCAGAGAGACATATTTTTTCTATGTCCCCCCCCCATCAAGTGTCCTGGCACAGACCATGTGACCCCATGCATGGACCCTCACACGCACGTAGCAATATCCTGAGGGGGAGACAAGTTCCCTTGGTCCACCATAGGGGTCAGTACAGCTGTGGGACCTGGATACCGCCTTTCCCTGGCTAGGAGCATTACGGCATGGCAGTGCTACCTCAGCCCCGGGCTGCCCACCCCAACCTCACAAGTTTGCTCCTGAATCTGTGTTATCGAAGCAGAATTGTGTAGCATTTCTGCCAGGTTATCAGGTGGCCCAATATTAGGAGATTTTAATGAAAACGGGTTAAATAAGTCCTGGAAAGGTGTGCATGATAGAAACATAGAAGTTGACGCAGATAAGGACCGCAAGGCCCATCCAGTCTGCCCATTTCTTTTTCTACCTTATAAATGTGCCATTGGCCTTTGCTCTGTCCGTGGCCTATCTATTCATACTCATCTGTATTGCTCCCTTATGCCTATCCCATGCCTGTTTGAAGCCCTGTACTGTATTCATAGCCACCACTTCTTGTGGTAAGCCATTCCATGCATTCACCACCCTTTCTGTGAAAAAGAACTTCCTCACATTACCCCTTAATCAGCCTCCCTCTAATCTCATGCTGTGTCCTCTTGTCCTGCTATTTTTCTTATATTGAAACATGTTAGACTCTTTCACCTTCTTAATGCCCTTAAGGTGTTTGAATGCTTCGATCATATCACCTCTCTCCCTCCCTCCTTTGCTCTAGGGTATACATATTGAGCTCCGTTAATCTGTCCTCATATGTTTTCTGATGTAGTCGTTGCACCATTTTGGTTGCCCTTCTCAGGACTGCCTCAGTTTGGTTAATGTCCTTGTGAAGGTGTGGCCTCCAGTACTGCATGCAGTACTCCAGATGGGGCCTAACCAGTGTCTTGTAAAGAGGGATTGTTACCTCCCTCTTCTGACTTGTGATACCTCTACTAAAACACCCTAACACCCCCCGCCTTACCTACTGCTTTAGAGGTCTGCTTGGATCATTTCAGGTCATTGGTGATGATGATGCCTAAGTCTCTTTCTTCCCTTGTGACTGACAGCAACTCCTCCCAACCTATAGGTGGCTTCAGGGTTTTTCTTCCCTGTGTGCATGATCTTGCACTTCTTTGGAAAGTCCAAATGTTCACTGCGAGCAGAAATCCAATAAGTAATCATGCAGCTCTCAACAGGGCGGCCAACCCAAAAGCGAACAAATCCAGAGTTAGAGAGCCCAAAAGAGCCAGTAGCACCAAATAAATGTCTAGTATAAGTAAAGACTATGAATCACAAAAGAGCGTTTGTAATTGAAAAACACTCAAACTTTAATACAGTCTTTATTAGTCTTTTACTAATTTATATGTTACATCTGGTGCAAAAACAGAGTACTGCAAAAAACAAAACACCCCTAGCGCCTTGACTCCCACGAGTCTTCAAAGGGACTAGTAAAGACTGTATTAAAGTTTGAGTGTTTTTCAATTACAAATACTCTTGCACTTCTTTGCATTAAACCCCAGTTGCCACTCATCCGACCATTTTGTTAGTTTGTCCAGATCTCTTCTCATCCTGCCCACTCCATCTGGATCATCTACTCTGTTGCAGATCGTGGTGTCATCTGCAAACAGACAAACCTTACCTTCCAGTCCATCTGCAATGTCACTGATGGAGATATTGAAGAGGACTGGCCCCAGGACTGATCCCTGAGGTACCCCACTTGTGACTTGCATCTCTTCTGACTGTATACCGTTTACCACCACTCTGTTTTCTGCCATCAACCAGTTTGCCACCCAGTTGACCAACTCCTGACCACCCCAAGCCTACCCAGCTTATTAATCAATGTTCTATGTGGAACAGTATCGAAAGCTTTGCTGAAGTCAAGGTAGGCGACATCAGCTGCTTCCCCTTGGTCCACCACTCTGGTTACCCAGTCAAATAAATCTATGAGATTAGTTTGACAGGACCTTCCTTTTGTAAACCTATGCTGTCTTGGATCCTGTGCCCCTATGGATTCCAGGTGTTGCACGATCCTTTCCTTAAGGAGTGCCTCCATAATCTTGCCCACTACTGAGGTAAGACTGATCGGTCTGTAGTTCCCTGCCTCCTCCCTGCTACCACTCTTGTGGAGCGGGATCACCTGAGCCCTTCTCCAGTCTTCTGGGACCTCTCCTGTGCTCAGAGGCTCACTAAACAGTTCTGCTAATGGCTCTGCTAGTTCCACCCTTAGATCCTTTAGTACCCTGGGATGTATTCATCAGGTCCCATTGCCTTGTCCACCCTGAGCTTATCGAGCTCTTATAGGACCCTTTCTTTTGTGAAGGGACTAGTGCGCATCTCCCTCCCCCCTGTGTCCATGGTGCTGAGCTGTGGGCCCTGCCCTACCTTCTCTTCAGTAAATACTGAGCAGAAGTATCTATTTAGGATAGATGCTCTTACGTGGTCCTCCTCCTCACACACGCCCTTATCTCCTTTGATCTTAGCAATATCCCCTCTGGACTTTCTCCTTTTACTAATGTATCTATAGAAAGTCTTGTCACCTTCTTTTACTGTTTGTGCTAGTGTTGCCTTGGTTTGGGCCTTTGCCTGCCTTACTGCCTTCCCTGCTTCCCTTAGGGAAGTTTGGTATGCCTCCCTATCTTTGTCCCGCTGTGTTCCCTTATATTTCCTGAAGGCCAGCCTTTTGGCTCTGTCCTTTTCTGCTACTGTTATTGAGAACCAAAGTGGTTTCCTTCTTTTGCACTTCCTTTTCTCTCTAACACAATGGGATGTTGCTTCAAGTATTGCATCCTTAATGCTTGCCCACTTTGCTGTACCCCCTCACCTGTATTTCTTTTTGCCAGGGCTAGCTTAACTCTGTTGGCCATCTTATCAAAATCAGCTCCGCTGAAGTCACATATTTTTGCCTTGGAATGGGATGATTTAGTTCTAGTGGCCAAATTGAACCATACCATGTGATGGTTACTGGCCCCCAGGTGACCTTCTACCCAGAGATCTGTGATCCTTTCCCTGTTAGTCAGTACTAGATCTAGGATATCCCTGTCTCTTGTGGGTTGTTGTACCAGTTGTTTGAGGCCCTCCCCAGCAGGAAGTCCACCATGGGTGGAATATTCAGAAGCGTTGCGTCAAGTGCAAGTGAGATGCATAACTCAGCAGCAGATATGAACAAAGAGGCGATATTCAGCAGCGAAAATGCGCTGTGCAAATCGCAGTGCGCCAATGCGCAACCCTAATGAATGCAAGCGCAAGTGCAGGATGCATAGCCATGAATAAATAGCGCAGTGCGATATTCAGCAGCAGGCCGATGGCGCAAACGCGGAGCAACTGGGACCCGCGCAGAGCAAAGTTGGGCCTATAAAAGGATGGAGCAAGCAGGGGACAGTGGCTTGTACCCAGGGGAACAGGGGTGAGAGAGGGAGAGAGAATGAGGGAGAGAGAGAGAGAGTGAGACAGAGTGAGGGACAGAGACAGTGTGAGACTGTGACAGGGTAAGGGCCATTGGCCAGGCAGGACAGCAGCAGGGGTGCAGGACAGTCACAGAGGCAGGAGGTACAGCGGGCAGTGGGACAGAGTGCGGGACCCAGACTGAGCCCATGGGCAGGCCAGACCGTGCATGTGGGTCCCCAACACAGATGTGCGCCTAGTGCAGGGGCCCAAGCAGCAGCATAAAGCTGGGGTAGCCCAGGGAGACAGCTGTGGGGTGGGGGTTGGACAGGCTGGCCATGGCCAGTGCAATATTCCAGATGGAGGCAGTAATGAGGGGTGTGAGGAGGCAGGTGGCTGAGCAGCGCGGCCGTGGAAGGGCCCGTCGGTGGTATGCCTGGAATAGGTGGTACCGTGCCTGCACCACCTTCAAACAGTACAGCGACATTGAGATCGTGGGCTGGTACCACCTGAACCAGGTGATTCTGAGGCAACTCTGTGAGCTGTGCAGTGATGAGATGCAGGCACCCATGAGACGAAGCCACGCCCTGTCAGTGGAGACCAAGGTCACGGCCGTGATGTGCCTGCTCGCCACGGGCACCTTCCAGAGACCAACAGGGGACACCACAGGCATAACTCAGTCAGCTGCATCACGGCTCCTCACACAATTCCTCAACACACTGCTGCCACATGCTACGGAATTCATCCATTTCCCCAGCACACAGGCGGAGCATACAGCAAACATGCAGGAGCTCCACAGGGTTGCACATATGCCTGGCGTGCTAGGAGCCATTGACTGCACCCACATAGGCATCTACAAACCACTGGGGCTGGAGGGGATGGCCTACATCAACAGGAAGGGCTATCCCAGTGTCAACTGCCAGGCGGTGTGCGATGCCAAGGGGTGCATAATCAATGTATGTGCCACACACCCTGGGGGAGCACACGATGACTTCATCTGGCACCAGTCCGCACTGTGCCACAGGTTTGAGAGCGGGGACATCCCCACTGGCTACCTAGTAGGTGAGTATGCAGCAGGAAAGGGCAGCCCTGTGCAACAAGCCAGGGCATGGGGGGGGGTGATGCATTGCTTGGGTGTAGAGGGTTTGGCTGTGTAAGAGGGGGGGCAGCCACACAGACCAACGTGTTAACCCAACATGTTCCCCCACAGGTGACAGCGGATACCCACTCAGGCCCTGGCTGCTTGCCCCGTACCGGTGCCCATCGACCCCAGCGCAGGAGAGATACAATGAGGCACACGCCAGGACACGGAACATCATCGAACGTGTGTTTGGACTGCTGAAGGCACAGTTCCATTTCCTGCACAGGTCTGGCGGTGCCCTTCAGTACAGACCCTCGAAGGCCTGTGGTCTATTCCTGGCCTGCTGTGTGCTACACAACATGGCCACTGACTGTGGGATAGCTATCAAGGTCAAAGAGGGGAACAGCAGTGGGGACGATGGGGACGCCGGGGCCAGTGGTGGTGGGCAGCCCCCACGGACGATAGGATCCCCAGCTGCGCAGGATGGCCCAGCAGCACAGGGACACCACTGCAGAGGAGCACTATGGTACATGCAGGTAGGTGAACAGGTCCACATACAGATCACAGGGACTGGGGCACGGTAAATAGGCATGGCTGGCAGGGCCCCACAACAGACACGGCCAGAGGGGGCGACGGCGGAAAAGGGACAGGTCACCGTGGAAGCACCCCTGACAAAACAGTGGACCCCACCCACACAGCCCCACATACCCACACCAACACAGGCACAGTCACATGGGCACACACACACACGCACACCCCGAGGCCGCCAGCAGGCATGTGTCAGACGCTGAACACCGGTGCACTGTGGTGGGTGGTGCTGTGATGGCATCATCATGCACTTGCCACAGTGGCCAGAGGCTGGGAGGGTGTGCTTAAGGCGGGCAGGACGTGCGGCCACAGATGTCATGGCCCAGATATGGACACACACATACCACACTTCCAGGCATACAGGGCTGCGGCAGGCAGTGGACAGGGAGGGCGGCGGATCATGTCCGCCGTGCACGTGCACGGCCACCACGGACACGTGGACAGCCCCACCTAGATCACCTAGCAGACACAAGCTGGGCGGCGGCCACAGGGGGTGTCACAGACGTACCCCAAGGCGTGTTGCTGCGAGACCGGGCCCTCGCAGGCGTCTGCAAGCCCCTGAACAGGCCCACTCCAGGCGTGCCTGGGATGCCCACAGCTGATCCTGGTGATGACAATGCTGAGGTCACACGACGCCGGGACTGAGGGGTGGAGAATGCACTCCACGGTGACTGCCACAGACGGCCCTGCACCAGGGTGGCCAGTGGTGCCATGCCAGCAGTGACTGCAGTGGTGAGCCGATCCAGGCCTGCGGTCGTGTCTTCCCGCATGTGTGTTGCCTCGGCCAGGAGCTGCTGAAAGTCCCCGTCACGCCTCCCTGCGGACTGGCGCAGCTCAGTGTGGAGTGCATGCACCCCTGCCATGACCTGCATCTGTTGCTCCACGGATGCCCTGAGCAGACGGGTGTGCTTGTCAAGCGGGTCGGCGCCCAGGGGGGCTTGGGCATTGTGCCAACCCACAGGGGTTTTGTGGCCCCACGGCACAGCCCCCCACACAGGTGGGGGCTGCATAGCGGGGCCCTCTTAAACCTGTCCTGACTGCAGTGCACTGCCAGTGGACACTGCACCCAGTCCACCCTCAGCACCGTCCTGCTGCCACCGCTGCCCCTCTGGCCACTGTGTGTGCGGCGTCGCTGGGGAGGCCGAACCCCCCCCCACCAGACAGGCCTGACTGCGCTGCAGGTACTGTGGCCACCGCAGCACTGGGCTGTGTGGCTGGCGGGTTCGCCAGTGCCTCCCATGCACTATTGGTGCTGCCGTGTCCTGTGCGTGGTAGGGGTGCCTCCCCCTGTACAGCATCAACACTGTCCTGCGTATCGGCCATGTCGTCATCGGACATGGACCCTGCCCCGATCATTGTCTCAGCATACTGGATGCCATGGCTGGCATCCCACTGAAACACTGCCAGGGTCTCGTCCGCACCCATGCCACAGGCATCCCTGCAGACAGTGTGGCGGCTCCAGCAGGGGTCTGGGTCACGGACCCCAGTGGAGGTGGATGGGTGCTCCTCCAGGTCCCCAACATCACCCAGGGTGGGCACCGCCTCGCCTGCATCTGGACGCAGGTGCCCTGGATCTGTAAGGGAACATATACATGTCAGTGCCACCACCACGCACTCCCGCTCCAATGTACCCCTTACCCACATCCCCACATCCCCTTGCACTGCTGTACCTACAATGCAGGGAAGGGCTACCCACCATCTGGAATCCACTGCTGGGAACACCCTCAACGGCTCTGTGCTGCATTGTCGCTACCACAAGCTCCTCCCATGGTGTCGCGGCACCTTAGGCTGTCCACCGTCCGAGGTGGCACGTGCGGCCTGGATAACTGCCACCTTCTCCTTGATCCGCCTGTGGTCCATGCCCACCTTCTTCTTGCATTGCTGCACCGACCTCTGATGGATGCCCTGCAGGTTCACAGCCCTGGCTACACCCGCCCATGCTTCCGCCCTGGCTTGCTGGGTGCCTGTGGAACCACACAGGAGGGGCTCCTGGTCAGGTAGGCATCATAAGGCACGACTCCGCCTCAGGAAATTGGGCCTGCGCTCCATGCAGGCCACTGCCCTCAACTTCTTCTTGCTCTGACATGCTGTTTCTGTTGGTGGGAACATGAAGTCAGTGCTGGTTGCCAACAAGGGCCCCCCCCCAGACCCCACATGCCCAGTGCCTGCCGTCCTACCTGTGAAGGTTGCAATACCGGTCTGGTGCCCGTGCCGCCACATGGCACCTTTATAGTGCATCACATGCAAATGAGGGAATGCGCAACTGTAATGGGATGCAAATGCGTCTGATGCGGCACTGATATGCTGATCAGCTCACCTGCATATGCCCGCTGAATATCGCGGGATTGCACATTGCGCAGTGGGGTTGCTCATGCACATGTCATGGCTGATCTGTGTGATGTGCGCAGTCCACATGTTACAGCGCATGCACGCATTGACATCGTGTACGTCAGTGTCGCTTCCCACGCATGATGCGCTACAGGCGGCACGGTGCTCAGCCACTATTGGGCATGTGGCGCACATGCACCGTATAATCCAGTCGCGCACGCAGCTATTGGCACATTGCCCATGGGGCACACTGACCCCTATAGCGAACCATGCCACCCATGCTCTGTCGCCATTGCCACGCCCGTGCACGTGTACCCTTTGACCCCTCATATGTGCCTTTGACCCCTGGTGACTGCAGCATGTGCCGCTGCCCCATGCATATCACACATACCCCTGCCGATGCGCAATTGGGGATGCCAGCGCATCACCAGGCATATCACGCATCCTTCACATGTGCGTCTCGTGCACTCCCCGGCACCATTATGCTGCTGCGGTTCAAGATAGAGCCATGCCACGCAGGAGTACACTGAGAGCACCAAACTGGACACAGGTGGAGCTTGTGAACTTGGTGGCTTTGGTGGAGCCACATATTGGTGCCCTCTATGTGCAGGTACCCCTGGACCAGCCGCGCACTGAGGTGTGGCAGGGGGTGGCCGAGGAGCTGGAGGAGGCAACAGGGTCACGCTGTAGTGGGGAGCAGTGCTGCCACAGGAACGGTGACCTGCGGAGGAGGGATCCTGACCAACTCAGGTCACTGCAGGCATGCATCTGGAGGGGCGCTGTGCCATGGCCAAGTGAGTGCATATATCCCCATCCAGGCCATGTCGTTGTTGTGTGGGTTGCCAGCGGGTGTGACACCATGCTGCTGTGGGTGGGGGGCAGTGGCCGGAAATGCCGCCGGACATGGCAGCGCACAGCTGGTGTGCCGTGCCTCGGCACTGCCACTGCGCAGGGTCATGGGGTTTACTGTGCTGGGGGGGGCCATGTCTTGCTGCCCGGTGCTGATGTCTGTCTCACACTGTCTCCCTATTAGGCCCTGAAGAGTGGCGAAGAGCCTGAATGGCAGGTGCCGCTGCTGGACAGCAGCAGGCCAGTGGTGGTGCACAATGGATGGTTGCTGGCCAGCCAGGTGGTGCAGGTGGTCAGGTGCCAGTCGGGCCACAGCTGGCAGGTAGGCACCTTGGTGGTGTATTCTGTTGTGTGGGCCACATCCCCCCTTGCACATGGCCATTACATTCCGTGCCTCACCGCCGTGGTCCATTGCACCATGCTGCGCCCAGGGCACGTGTGTGTGGCCGCTGCAGGTGGGCTGTGGGTGCATCCGGGTCCCAGCCAGGCCACTGTCAGCCCTACGCAATGGCCATTCGCTTGGCTGTCATGGCTGTGGCATGCTGCGCCTGGTTGGTGGTGGTGTGCCATGCTGTGCATGGCTGTGGATAGTCGGGATGGTGGCCTGTGTGGGCACGCACACTGTGGTTGGCTGTGTGCCCCCTGCAGGGCACATGCCAACGTTGTCCACTGCGCACGGTGGGTGGGCTACGATTGTGTGAGCGTGCACTCATCCATGTCTCCTCCTTTGTCCTAGGAGCCCAACTGGTGGATGCCCATACAAGGCTCCTGGAGTGGATCCTGCGGGTCACCACGGCCACCCTTGCGTTGGCACGCATCATTCGACAGGCCATGTTCCGGCCACAGAGGAGGAGGCAGCAGAGGCACTGATAGTTGAGGACTTTCCAAGGGGCCCGTTGGCCTGCTTCACCCTCCCTTCCACTGAAACCCCTCCCATTCCTCCATTGTTCCAACCCTACCATGTCCCCTGTCTCCCCCCCCTTCCCCATCCTACATTCCTGAATGTGTCCTCCCCATTCCCTGCCCCCTATCCCTGTTCAACTGTACATAGTTTTGTTTGTTGCTTGTTGTTTCAATACAGTTATATTTTGGTAGCCATCCGTGTCCTTGTCTGCTTTGCAGATGGCATTGGTGCCGTGCTGCAGTGGTGTGCATGGTGGCTGTGTGGTACATTTGTGATTGCCTGGGGTTTGTGTCAGGTGGTCTGCGCACAGTGGCCTGTGTGTGTGTGCCCTGTGGCATGTGTATGTGCCTTGCTGGGCTGTGTGGCCGGTGTGGTGTGTGCTGTTGGCTTGTGTGTTGTCTGCTTTGGTCCCGGTGCCATGTCCCGTGCCGTCCTGTGGGTGTTGCCCATGGCTGCCTACTGGAGGCCATGGGTGTCACACCACCTCCATACGCTGCACTGGGATGCGTGGTCAGGGCATGTGGCCATGCGCCTGCCTTGCCACCCTCCGGTCGTCCCCTGCACTGTGGTGGCAGTGTGTCCTGCTCTTGTGGCCTGCTCCACATTGTGCCAGGGGCCCTGTGCCTCTGTCCCTTACCCTGCCCATGCTATGCTCCTGCGCTTCCTGCCTTGCTCCATTGCGCAACCCTAGTTCCACGATGACGCCTGCTGCCTTGCTCCATGGCGCAGCCCTAGTTGCGCTATGGCGCATCCCTGCAATATTCAGCCATCTTGCGCTGTCACTTGCCTTGGTGATCAGCCTTTGAATATCACATTGGATGCGCACCTGTGCAGTGTACCTGCACTGCGCCGCTCTTACGCCTGCTTCTGGCCCATTTCTGAATATCCCACCCCATGTGTCTAGTTCTGGCGGATGTTCCTGCTGGTATTGACCAATCTGTATCTGGCATGTTGAAGTCTCCCATTATCAGACCCTCCCCTTTAGCTATCATATTTTGTATATCTTCTAACAGTAATGTGTCTGAGTCCTCTTCCTGGTCTGTGGGCCTGTAGACAACCCTAGTTCATGTGGCTGTCCCATTTCCTGTTTCCAGGGTGACCCACAGTTCTTCTGGCTCCATATGTGTCTTCTGAATTTCTGTAGCTTTGAAATTTCCATTGACATAAAGGGCCACTCCACCCTCCCTTTTTGCACCTCAGTCTCTTCTGAACAGTACATAGCCAGGTACTGAAGTCTCCCAAGTGTGGCTACTGATAAACCACATCTCTTTAATTGCTATTATGTCCAGTTTAGCCTCTGTCATTATTGCCTGCAGGTCTGGGATCTTGTTTCCCAGACTGCGAGCATTTGTGTACATGATTTTCCATTGGCCAGATTTCGGTGTGTTAGTTGTTGGGTGAGGTCTAACGTTTCCCCTGTGCGTCATATGGGGAGCCGGACCTTTTTCCTTACCTGGTGATGCAAATAAACTGCAAACATGCTGAACTCCTGTTTGACCACTAGCTGAGGGGGGGAGGGGTGTTCTTCCCATTCGATGTAATGGGGTGCTGCACCTCCTCTCCCCATTTGCTTGTTTAAATAGTGTGTCCAAGTTGAAGCTTCACCAAATTATCCAATCCTCAACTAGAATTAATGACAAAGCCAAGGCACAGAATTGGTTGCCTGGATGTTAGTGCAAGGGTTAAGTTAATTAAGTAACAACCTGAAGTGTAAACTTTTCTTAATTTAAAAAATTTGAACGTCACTAGACTTAAACAATAATTGAGAAATATGGATGGGTCCTACCTTGACGCTACACCAGCTGTTGATTCTGCAATAGATTTTTTAATATGTAAATTTATTGCCATTGTATATATGACAACCCAAGACCAATCTGTAAACTATGTATGAGTTCTAAAAAGAACTGCTGGATAAGTGCTGAGATCTCAGCTTTAATTAAAGATAAAGGCACGGGGTGGGATTTGCAGAACTGTGGACACAGCACTTGCATCTGTATTTCAGATGCATGCTGCATCCATGCAGATGCATCCAGATGTCTGCATCCTATTCACACACATCTGGGCAAATCTGCAACATTTCCCACAGTCTACGGCAATTTCTGCTGCAACTGTGGAACTTGCGTCTATTTTTCCAACGGAGGTGCGGCATTCCATCCGGGAAGTTAGACAAACTCTTTTTTGTCTAACGCCCTGGGTGTATTTCAGTACCCGTATCCAAAAACTGGATGTGGCACTTTGAAAATACCACCCCTTGACTGGAAGGCTTGGAAAACTACTGGGAAGGTGAGCCCTTTTAGTCTCCTGTAGCTAACAAGGAACAAATGTAAAATGCTGGTAAAACTGGTGAAAGCTAAATATTTTAGGGACAGACAGAAAACTCTAATGCAAAGTTTGGCCACACATGGATTACTGTGCCCAGTTTTGGTCACCTTTACAATAAAACAGAGATTAAGGCTTGGTGGGAATACAACGTAGGGTCACTAAAATGATAACAGGAATAAAAACACTTGGGTACAGGGAATGCCTAGATATTCTGGGATGGCATACCCTTGAATGCCGCAGATTGAGGGGAAACTTATGTTTGGTTTATGGGGCCTTCACCAACCAGGATTTGTGGGACTGTCTAGCTTTAGAAACAAGAAATATTCAATGGGACACTCGAGCCCACATACTACATCATAATGGGAAGTAAACCACTCGAAAAAAACGAGCTACTGTATGAGGTTCTCCCAGAGGGTAATATCCATATGGAATAGCATACCTTTGCATGTGGTCGATAGCAAGAGTATGGAAGACTTTAAGAAACATTTTGGCAGTTATTCTGAATTGGCGAAAATAACCGGATATAACCTTTGAGAAATTTGGACAGTTATTACGAATTGGCCAAAATAACTGGATATAATCTTTGAGAAATTTGGACAGATATTGTGAATTGACGAAAATAACCGGATATAACCTTTGAGAAAAGGGCAAGTGACTAATAGGCAAATCACCTCAAAAGCTTGTAAATGACCTATGAGACCATGAGGTGCATCCCAGTTTGGGAATTTGATTGGCACCTTAACAAATACTAATAGTAAATTCATCCCATGACTTTAAGAAAGGGAAAGGGAAAGGGGAAATTGTTTAACCGGGAGAGGCACACTAAGCTGGAGCTTGTTTCCAGGTGCTACCTGGGAGCACAAGGAAGTTAAGTGACTTGCTTAGGGTCACACAGTATCCAAGTGGGGTCTGTGAGATTCAAACCCAGATCTCCAGGTTTGCAGCTCAGAGCCTTAAACCACTGCACTATACTGCCTCATTTAGAAATGAAGGATAAGACTATAACTGGCAAGTAAGAACTTGCCACATGTTTTAATAACTACTTTGGCAATTGCGATGATTATTGGAAAGATCTGCCTAATTCAGTGAACCAGGATGCAAGCCATGATGACTTACCTAGGAATGATACCCCACAATTCTTTTTTTTTTAGGTGCCTGCAAACTCAATTTTGGGTTACCTGAAAAATTGAGTTATTAATTTTTTTTTAATTTTAGTCTTTGGTAACCAGGTAAGGCCCACTAGGCAAAGTGCCTGTTTTCAGGGGTGACCTGGGAGCACTGGGCAGTTAAGTGACTTGCTCAGAGTCACGCAGTATGCAAATGGAGGTTGTGAGAATCAAACCCAGGTCTGGTCTGTTGGATGTACCTAGCTCGTTCACAGCTCGTTACTCTAACCTCTAGCTAGTCTGCGGCTGGATGGTATTGACATAGGTTTAATCAAACTTGCCAAAGAGGAAATTGTGGTGTCCTTGACTAAAATTGTTAACCTGTCATTGTGTACTGGAAGGGTACTGCTGGCAGGGTGTCTGCACTATGGAAGAGAGAAGACACTGTACCAGTTCTCAAAAAGTGTACACAAATATCAGTGGGAAACCATCAACCTATTGCCCTTCTTCCTCCCCAATCCAAATTGTTGGAGTTACATTTGACAAACCGTATGAGTATTTAGATAAGCATGGAATTCTGATCACTAATCAGCACGTGTTCAGACAGCACCCCAGCACAAACATGGCACTTTTGACACTTACTGATTACTTACACACCTCTATAGACTTGGGTTTTTCTGTTGCTTCTATTTTTATTGATTTCTCAAAAGCTTTGTGCGTTAAAGGCTGTGGGACTGTCTGAACCTGTGCTGAATTGGTTTGAAAACTACCTGGAGGCAAGGGAATTTAGAACCACAGTTGGGGATACTTATTCCAATTTTAGGGAGTGCAGCATGGGAGCTCCCCAGAACTCAATCCTTGGACCCTCGCTGTTTGGTCTCTGTATGAAGAATTTATCAGACACATGCTCAGGTTCATCTGTGTTACTTTACAGATAATGCCATTCTGTGTACCTGTGCTAAAGACATAAAGTTTGCAGTGGTCAGTCTTCAGGATGACTTTAATGTCTTCAAAAACTGGATCAGAAATAATCACTTTATTTTAAACACAAGAAAACAAAAACAGTGCTTTCTACCAGCTCACATACTTAGTCAGAAAATACCCCAGTTGTCAATCTGTACTCTGGATAATGTTTGCTTAGAAAACATAACTTCATTTAAATACCAGGGCATAACTTTAGACAGCATACTAATGTATGCACACCATGTGGATGCCATTTTTAAGAATGCCAATAACAATCTAGGTGTGTTGTACCAGCGTAGAGACTGCATATATGATTCATTTCTAATTTTAATAGCCCAGGCATAGCTGGTCTCTATAGTGGATTATGGTCTATTAATATATTCTGCAGCAAATTTAAGTCCTTTATTTTATTTATTTAAGAGTTTCACCAGCAAGGCATACTGAGCAGGATTGCTTGTTTCCAGATGTGTCCTGGGGGGGGGGAGTTTTTCAACAGTAACAGTAACTACAAGGATGAACAGTACATATAAAAACAATAGATACAGCACTAGATTAGCAATCATGCATAGAGCGCATGAATCGTGAGTCAATAATAAGCATACTATTACCATAAATGACAGCATAAAAATAGCAAAAACCATAGGGCACAAAGTATCTTGTAGTAGGTGCTGACCCAGTGCACAGCAATTTCAGTGAGGTGTTCCAGGAACATAGCGGTGAGGTAGAGCTGGGCATGGTGTGGTAAGGGTAGGCTTAGGGTTTAGCTTAGGTAGGCTTAGGGAGAAGCAGAAGGCATGGTGTGGTATGAGACGGTTTAGGGTATAATAGAAGGTAGATGCCAACCTGAGAGGAGGATTGGACCTGGACGTAGAGGTAGGTGAGGTAAGGATAGTCACAATGTGGGTAGAACAGGGTTAAGGCACTGTGTGTTGTGAGACATTAGACTAAGAGTGTGGCTGAAGGTAAGGGTACGGAAGGATTGTCTGTCTAGGAGGTGGAGAGGACATGTGGTTTGAGATAGGTGAGATTAGGTGCAGGTACGGACTGGAGAGGTGTAGACATGAAGTAAAGATGAAAGGGCTGCTTGAGTAGAGTTGAGTAGTACTTTAAATAGAGTTCAAAAGCCGATGAGTTGAATCTGCTGCTTTAGTAAAAATCTGATTACAAGATGCACCACTGCAACCTATATGATTCTTTACAGTGGCTTCCGTTAGAGGAAAGAATGCAATACTTTCAGGCAACACTATGATGGAAAACCCTGAATGCTGTGGTACTGTACCTTCAAGCACAAAATTATTGGTACATTACCAAACTGGACTTGGCATGACTAGCAATAATGTAAATTCAAATTTGGCAATGCAAAATAGGAAAACAAATGGTAGTCAAAGTTCATATCCCTACCAATCCTGTAAATTATGGAATGCACTACCAATGCAAGTAAGAACATCCCTGACAATCACTGGTTTTAAAAATGCGTTGAAAGTTTATGTACAGGCTATGAGGAAGTGCAATTGTTTCAATACCTGCACATTGATTCTTGTTTTACTGATGAGGTATTATATACAGATTTATCAGTAATAGCGTACTAAGTACTGTTTGTACCACAATTTATTGTATTGATTTGTCTTGTATTGCATGTAATGTATTTTCTGTGACATTTTTTATATTTAAGATGGTATTGTGCTTTGCATCCTTAAAAGTGGGTATGTGTACTCAGTGGACCTACCTGGTTAACAGAAATGAGCATACAAGCAAACACCCTTCTCAGGTTCTTAGGGGTTAAAGAGAAATGTAAAGCAATTTCAAAAAGCACCACTAGAGGGCTTGCTGGTGTGACTGACTGCTGTAGAACTCGAAATATTCACTGTAAATTTATTTCCGATATGTTCACGGATGGAACTCAGTCTGTGCAAACAAATTTACAGTGACTATTTGGTTAGATGGCCATTTATTCACTTTGGCCCATCCTGATCTGTGTTTTGGTAGCCACATTTATTCCCCTCAAAGTAGCAATTCTCCTCTCACCCTTCAGTCCCTGCCCCCCCCCAACCTGGACCCTGTTCCCAAATATTGCTCTCTCCCCCATTGTTATATAATTCTAAAATGAACTGGTCCCCTCGATTGCTTACAGCCTCACCTATCCCGGCTTCCCACACAGTGTCTCGCTGGCTTCAGGATGAACCAAACCTCTCAGCCTCTCATAGCCTCCAAGCCTCATCTCAACATGGTGTGTCCAAGACTCCAGTATAGATGCTACACTTTCACTGCTTGGCCACGCTGCTGCTTATGCACACCCACGCTTACCAATCCATGCGCCGCCGACACCAGCACAACTCTGGGGAATTGCCAAGGTAGAGTAGTAGGGGCTTAAATGCCTACTTGCAGTCATATTTGATCTAAACACAGACTGGTGTGGGGTTGTTGTCCTGTGAAAAATGAATTGGGGCCAACACATCAGGTAGGATGGCTCCATGAAAATTAATGAGCTAATAAGTAGTTCTGCAATATTTCTGAACGCTGCAGGATTCTGTAATTTCTAGTCTCCAGTATTTACAGAACGCAACTTTTCACACATTGTCTTTCTCTCACTTACTACTATGTAAGTTATTTGAGGTTTTTCCTTCCATCCCTGAAAGAGACTTTGTTTTGAAAAGTAGCTTTAATGCCGGCTTCAAAAAGTGTCTATTCCTAAACACTGAGAAAATGTCTGAGAGTTAACAGGATGATAAAGTCTGTTAAACCAGCAGCTGTAAGTTATGGTCAGTGTTGTACTCTAGGTACTGTACATATTGGAGCAATCAGATCTTTTGTTCAAGTTTATTTTCCAGGAATACTCCATTAAGCAAGCTGATTTTCAAGGAGTTCCTGAGCTCATGACAATACAAAAGAGTAGCATGACAATTACAGAACGTGCAACATATGAATAAAAATGAGCAAATCGAGACATAGGATTGGACAATAGGAGGGAACTGTACAAATTTCATAGTCTGTTAATGTAACAAATTTCATTGCCTAACAATGTGAAGGAACTGCACATATTTCATTGTCTAACAATAAAGAAACCATGTAGTAGTTTTAGGCCTTGTAAACAGTATGGTCCGGTGTTGCACAGTTAAATAATACAGAACAACATTATGATATCGGGTGGTGGTGGTGGTGGGGGGGAAAATAAAAGGTGGGAGGTAGAGGGAAGGTAAAGCGGCAATAGGATGGGGCGGGGTGGGGGTCCACTAAGTGCAGGACGGGCAATTCTGGGTGGCAGTTGAATGTTTCTGCCAGGTGGTTACTGATTAGAGATTTAAAAGCATTTAGAGATACTAGGCAAGTTAGTTTGAGCTTGGTTTGCAGTTTGTTCCAGAATGGAGGGCATAGCCAACAGCAGCGTTGCCGTAGAGAGTGTGAAACCTGGGGACATCGAGTATAATGAGGGAGTTTTTTCTGAGTGAATAGCAGCTCAGAGAATGGTGGAGCAGGCATGAAACATAGAGAGGTAGCTTATTAAGGAAAGCTTTATAGAACCATGTGTAGCTATGCATTAATCTTCTGGTGGTTAGTGAAGTCCATCCTACTGCGGAATAGAGCTTACAGTGGTGGGTTCTGGCGGGAGCGTTTGTAATGAATTGAATGGTGTGGTGGTAAAGTACATCCACCTTGTGCTGGTTGGAGCGGCAGAGCAGCTGTAGATAAAATTTAATAAGGGTATGAAAGTAGTGTGGACCAGCTGTTTCCTGGTATCACTGGGGAATGAGGATTTATTTCAGTAGAAGAAACCTAATCTCATCCTTCGTTTTTTGGACAAGGCCTTGATGTGGACAGAAAAGGAGAGAATATGGTCAAGCCGAAGGCCTAGATATTTGAACCTGTCCACTACATCAAGTGTTGCACCCAGAAGGGTAGTGATGGGCGGTGTGGTGATAATATTTTTGGAAGCAGGCAGGGGATTTGTAGAGGGGGAAGAACTTTAACTTTTTTTTTTTTTTTTTAGCATTAAGTACCAGTTTAGATTGAATAAGGTTCATTTGTCGTTGATCGAAGTCAACTGCAGTTCGGCGCAAACGTTGGCTAGTGAGGGTTTGGTGATGTAAAGTACAGTGTCATCTGCAAAAAAGTGGATTTTGGCATTCTTGACATTGTTGCTGAGTGTATTGATGTATATCATGAATAAGAGAGATCCCAGAATGGATCCCTGGGGTACCCCTCTGGTAAGGGGAAGGGGAGATGACAACAGCCCATCAGCCTTATATAAGCTGGGCCTGTCCATCAAATAGCTGGAAAACCAGTGAAGTGCAGTTTCCTGCATGCCATGCTCCTTGAGTCTAACTAATAACAAGTTATGGTCTGTGGTATCAAACGCCTTGCTCAGATCCAAAAACACTGCTCCTACTGTCAGGTTACGATCTAGGGTAGTGAACCAATCATTTAAGATGTGGTGCTATGATTGGGCCTGAACTCGAATCAGAGTGGATTTATAAGGATATATTGATTATGGTAGTCCCTAAGCTGGTTGTTGACTAGTTTTTCAAAAAGCTTTGAGAGCACTGTTAGTATAGAGATTGGTCTATAGTTGTTAAGATCGGTTGGGTCGTCGGATTTGAACAGGGACAGTATGTGGGCTGTTTTCCATATGATGGGGAAATCACCGGACGAGATAGACAAGTTGAACAAATAGGTTAGTGGTACTATGAGGTGACAATATCCTAATCTCAAGAACCTGGACTCAATGCTGTCGGTGCCAGTGCTTGCTAAGGAGTAGGTCTTCAACTTGTTTGTAGGTGACTTGGGAGAAGCGTAAGGGATTTAAGAATGTTTTGATTTGGCAAGGGGTCTATAGTATTGTGATGTGTTTGGTATTTTGCTGCCTGAGAAGTGTCGAAGGCTAGCCCTGCCGTGGCAAAGTGTGTATTTAACTTATCAAGGATGGTAGTTTTGTTGGTGATTGTCGCACCCTGGGAATTTATTTTGGCAGGTATAGATGGGGCATTTCTATGTCCTTCAACTATTTTAAGTGTTTGCCAGGTCTTGGCCAGTTTGCCTCTAGGGCATTCAGGTAGAAAGACGATTTGGCTGATCTAGTGAGCTTAGTGCAGGTGTTGCGCCACTCCCAGAATACTGACCAATCGGTAGCTGCTTTTGAGCGCCTGGCTGTGGCCCATAGGTTATCCCTTTCGTTCAATTTTTGGTTTAGATCTTTGGTGAACCATGGGCAGGAAGCTTTTCTGATTCTGCTTTTAACAAGAGAGACATGGTCATTGATAATATCTATGGTGACAGAGTTGAAGAGGGCAGCGGCTTCACTGACTTGAGGTAGCGAGATAGAATCTCTGCCGTCTTATACTGCTTAGGTCGTATAGGAAGTGTGCAGAATTGAATTTACAGAGGCTCCATTTCGTAATGAATTTTGCTCCGGTGGCTTATCTTTCCGATCCCCTGATACAAACAACAATATTGTGATCGCTCAAATCATTGTGAAATACAACAGCTTGGGTAATTTTATGTGATCTGCTTGTAAGTATTAGGTATTTACTGCTACTAGCATGACTGACTAAATTAAAACACAACCAGCATCATTATTGGAGTGGGATATGCCTGCTCCAGAGAGTTTTAACTGTTATTAAAAACTGTAGTTACCACTTTGAAATTTGTAAATGCTTAAAGGTCACATTTTCTAGTTGTTTGCATCTCAAGACACAAGGTTAGTTAGAAAGCTATATATCAGTGAAATGACGACTTTTGATTCTCAAGCATGATTGGTTTATACCTCTGTCCACGACCCTCAAGGCATGCCCATATATCTGCTGTGACCCACAATGTTGCCCCATACCACTGTCCATGAACCAGAAGGTTGACCCATACATCTGTCCATGAACTACAAGGTTGGCCCACACCATTGTCCATGACCCACAAGGTTGGCCATACCATTGTCCACGATCCACAAGATTGGCCCATACATCTGTCCATAAACCACAGGGTTGGCTCATACCATTGTCCACAACCCAGAAGGTTGGGCCATACCATTGTCCACATTCCACAAAGTTGGCCCATACATCAGTCCACAAACCATAAGGTTGGGTCATACCATTGTCCACGACCCACAAGGTTGGTTCATACTATTGTCCATGACCCACAAGGTTGTCCCATACCACTGTCTACAGCCCAGAAGGTTGGCCCATACATTTGTCCATGAAACACAAGGTTGACCCATACCATTGTGTGGCCGGGTGTGGGTATAGGATAACACAGTTTCAGGCAGACCACAAATCAGGTGCATAAAAAAATGCACGGTTGCATTTATCATTTTATTTTTATCAAGTAAAATATACAGAAAGCAAAATGGTAAGTCAGACAACTGCTTAGCTTCAACAGTTTCTAAGGCTTTTCTTCAGCCTAGCAAGAATCAAACGGTGTGAGAGCACACACTACCAGGAAGTCTTTCATCTTCCTCAGTCAGTATCCAACTGACCACCCTATCTATCCTCTCTCAGCACTGAGGTAGGGCTTTTTATAAACTCACTAAAAGCTGGGAAAATTTCCACTGCCTTTTGATTGACAGCAGACATAGCATAAAACTAGCCACTAGGGGCCACTGTTGCTCCATACAGAACAGTTATTTGGCAGCCACCTGGAGCACAGAAGAACTTGTTTACAACATTGGAAAGGTCAGAGCCGAGTTCAGAACATTCTATGCTCTCCTAAATTTTCCTGCAGGGTATTATTATCTCATGCTGTCTGCTGTAAAATATACCTTAGAAGGGGGATTCTAAACATCTAGAAAAGGCAGACACAAACCTTTGTTATTCTTATATTAAGACAGCCCTCTCATTTTGTAACTGTATTCTTAGTTTTATTGTAGTTTAATATGGACAGAAAGCTTTATAAGCACTTAAGCACTTAATTTATAACCAGCCAACCAGCATGTTGGACATTATACAAAACATATAAACTGCATGGGGAAGGGGTTTCAGTTTATCCCAGGGGGTGTCCACTATGACAGGGGTCACCCTGCCACACGTCCATGACCCACAAGATTGGGCCATACCATTGTCCATGTTCCACAAAATTGGCCCATTCATCTGTCCACAAACCACAAGGTTGGCTCATACATCTGACCATGACCCAGAAAGTTGACCTGTACATTTTTCCCAGCCCACAAGGCTGGCACATACCTATGCCCACAAGATGTGCCCATACCTCTGCTCATGAACTACACAGTTTGGCCCATATCTCTGCCTGTGACCAACAGGGTTGGTCTATACATCTACCCTTGACCTTCAAGGTTGACCCATATCCAAATTGAATTCTCTCACTGAAATAAAAGGCTTTATCAACTCTACAGTCAGTTGTTTGCCTTTTATAGTGAATTCACTATCGCAGTATCGCTTTAACAACTGCAGCCTCCTGGTGGGTTGTGAGGCCCGAGGCACAGCTGACTGCCTTCAAACATCCAGGAAGTGTGATTACTAGAACATAATTGCACACCTTTCATGACAGCTCAGCTTACTGTATTTGTAATACTCTTTACCTTACTGTTGTCCCTGCACCTTACTGTACTGTGTTTACTATATGTAGTATTTTATTTATTCTGCATCTTGCTATTGTTTGTTCCCTCAACCCCCCCTCCCCCCACACACACACGAAGCATTTGGAAATCAGCTGTCACCAGCTGAGTATGTCTTTCCTGGTGAAACATTTGAAATAAATAATCAAAATTCTGAAAAAACTAAAAGGTCCTAAAAGCTGAGAAGACATTTTAGCTGACCCGTGCAGCTCTGCCATAATAATCATATGGTCGTGTGACTGGATTCCACCAACTACTGTACAGGAAAGGATTTCTCTTAGCTATGTAATAAAAATACAATGCCTCTCCATGTGAATAGGAGAATAAGGTGTGATGCATTGTCTGTGATGTTTCATTTACAGGTATTCGGTTCTTTGGAACTTCTTAAAATTGATGGATGTAAACAGAAGGTCCCACCAATAATTTACATTTACTGTAGGTTTCCATCAAAGGCTATGGCCAACCGAATCACTGACCTCTGTCTGTTTGTGCATTTTCAGATTGAAGAGGACACATGGCAGAAGTACTACCTGGAAGGAGTTTCAAATGAAATGTACACAGAGTATCTTTCTAGTGCCTTTGTGGGCTTGTCCTTTCCTGCAGTTTGTGAGTAAGTACTCCAGACAGTTCTTGTGTGTGTGTGTAAGTACTTACTACCTACTGCCTTCTCCCAGACGTTTCTCGTAAGTACCTACTGCCGACTGCATTCTCACAGACATTTCTTGTAAGTACCTACTACCTACTGCCTTCCCACAGACATTTCTTGTAAGTACCTACTACCTTCTCATGGACATTTCTTGTAAGTGCCTACTACCTACTGCCTTCCCACGGACATTTTTTGTAAGTGCCTACTACCTACTGCCTTCTCACAGACATTTCTTCTAAGTGCCTACTACCTACTGCCTTCCCACAGACATTTCCTGTAAGGACCTACTGTAATACATACTGCCACCTTCCAGACATTTCTTGTAAGTACCTACTACCTACTGCCATCTCCTAGACATTTATTTAGTACCTACAACCTACTGCAATCTCCCAGACATTTCTTGTAAGTACTCACTGCCCACTGCCTTGTCTCAGACATTTCTTGTAAGTACCTACTACGTACTACCTTGTCTCAGACATTTCTTGCAAGTACCTACTACCTACTGCCTTGTCTCAGACATTTCTTGTAAGTACCTACTACGTACTACCTTGTCTCAGACATTTCTTGCAAGTACCTACTACCTACTGACTTGTCTCAGACATTTCTTGTAAGTACCTACTACCTATTGCCTTCTCACAGACATTTCATGTAAGTACCTACTACCTGCTGTCTTCTCACAGACGTTTCTTGTAAGTACCTACTACCTATTGCCTTCTCACAGACATTTCGTGTAAGTACCTACTACCTGCTGTCGTCTCACAGACATTTCTTGAACCTGTATATACTGTACATTCAGCTGTTAGCAATGAGGACATTGTTTTGTATTTATTTTTTTACGAGGAAGAGACTCCATTGGGTGATGCTCCTTAACAAGGAGGTCCTGGTTAGGATTGCCAAACAGATATAGCAATGCATGCAGAGCAGTATATATACAGTGGCGTCCCCCAGGATGAAACGCAATTCTGCAGCATTTTGCAGCACTCTGCAGAATGCTGCAGATGACCTACTAAATAAAGCAATGTAATTTCAATGGCAATTAGTCCCTTTTGTCATTCAGGAAAATGTGACACTGCCAGAATGAAGTGAATGTCACAGTTTCCTGCGTGACAAGGGGGATTAATTACCATTGAAATTACATTGCTTTATTTAGTAGGTCTGCTGCAGCATACTGCAGAGTGCGTTAATAGTGCATTTCATCCTGGGGGATGCCACTGTAGACTTGAAAATCAAAGGCTACAGATCAGTAAATGCAGCTCATAGGTATAATATTATACACAAAGCAGTATATACAGAACTTAGAAGAACTCGTGATCTTCTGGCTCAGTGGCTAGCACACCTGCCTCTGGGCCAGAAGGTAGTGGATTCTAGTCCCGCACCAGAATTGGTCTCAAACCATAAATGCTGGCACCCGAGTGCAGTGCTAGGTGCCTGGATGTGGACATTAAGGATCCCATGGCACTTGTCAAAAAGAATAGGGAAATTTCCAGTGTTCTGGCCAGATCTCCCCCATTCACTAAAAATATCACCAACAGCCTAATCTGGTTCACTTTCAGTTAGTTTGCACCTGTACCTTCCCCCCAACAACAAAGCTGAACCTAGACAGTATGATCGAGCTCCCCCCTTTCCCAGTCTAAATAAACCTGTCAATCAATAAATAAATGTAAGCATGGATACAATAAATATGATAATATTAATATCGACAGCCAGGGAGTTCGTCGTATAAGTAGTATGGAACACTAACACAAGAAAGACAGCAGGAGGAAAAATACATTCTCAAATAAGGGACATGACCAAAAGACAAGAATAAGTATTTGTACAGCCTAATGGCAACTACAGTTGTCTATACAGTGGCTATCAGGTAAGGGTATAAATGCATGGTAGCCAATCGAGGATCTGTGGTCCTTGAGAGTGGTCTGTAATTTGTTTCAGAGTGCAGGGGCAATACAGTTGGGGGGAGGAGCAGAAAATAATTTATTTAAAACTTATTTAACCAGGTGAACAAACAGAGCGTGAAGTCTTATCTCCAGTTACGACTTGGGGAAGGGAAGGGGAACATAGGATGGTGGAGGTTGTGCATACATACATACATACAGTAGTGCAAACAGTATAGAGGAGATGCATATTGCAATCACCATTTTGACTAGAGAGGAATAAATATACAGTAGTTACACAGTACAGATATATTTGCATTAAAGTCACATTTAGTAGACCAAAGGTGTTACATGGGGAAGTATTATATGTACTGATCCATATACGGTTATGATACATTTGTCTATGATACATTTCACTGTGGTGAGCTCGGTTGTTCGAGGTACACAGTGGTATACCATTTGTTACAGCAACACTGTAACAATGACTCCCTGACAATGATTCCTTGACAGTGATCGCACTAGTAATGAGCTGTATTCGACGTGACTACATGTTGCGGTGACTGGTGTGTGGGCAGCGGGATTTGACATTATTCCACTGTCTGTGCCACTGGAGTTGGCAGTCTATAGTGAGGGGGTGTGGAGGGGCGCAACCCCCCCCCCCACATTGATACAGGGTCAGTGTCAGTTCGTTTCCCAGTCGGTGTTGGGACATTGCACCATCAGGACTGTCAGCTTCAGTGTGTCGCTGTAACGACTGTCGGGAAACTTTCTGTCGCTGTGGCATAGTGGAACCGTACACAGTCATACTATCTCAGAAGGGCTGGAGCCCTAGGTATATCTAGGAGTAGTTGTGGCAGGACTGAGGGGTTTTGTAATGCGCCCTGATCAAGGTCTTAGCTGACTGGGAGTGGTAGTGAGGTCGACGGGGAGGCTCTTCAAAAAGTTAGGAAGTCTGCATCTGAAGTTTGTATCTGAGATATGTGATCTGATCAGGAGTTCACTAATCACACAACAGACGGTGACGGAAGAGAAGAGCAAGATATTTTATGGGTCTGGTTGCAGTAAAGACCCTTGATTGGGTATCCTTATCCTGGATGTTTGTATTTAACCTCATGAAGAAGATACATTTTTAAATGAACTTTATAGGTTGAACCAAGAGATTCTATGCCAATTCTACAGCTGTGGTAAACACTAATCATAGACTCATAGAAATCTGGTGACAGAAAAGGACCCTCTGGCCCATAATGTCTCCCACCCCCCCTTACTCATTACCTCTGTCACGTTACCTCCCCTTCCTCCCACTTGTCAGCCCCTTATATCTGTCCCATGCCCTCTTGAATCCCTCCACTGTTTCAGCCCCCACTACTTCCTCCGGTAGTTTATTCCAGGCCTCCACCACCCTCTCCGTGAAGTATTGCACCCTCATATTCCTCCCTCCAATCTTAGACTATGCCCTTTAGTTCTAACCCCCACCTTCCTCTTACATAAGCTCCCCTCTCACCTTAGGATCCCCTTCACGTACTTAAATGTCTCTGTCATGTATCCCCCTCTCCCTTCTAGTCTCCAAAGGAGACAGATCCAATTCCCCCCACCTCTCCTCATATGACTTCCCCTGCACACAATGCACAATCTTGGTTGCCCTTCTCTGCACCTTCTTAATCCCATCTATGTCCTTGCATAGGTGTGATCTCCAGAACTGGATCCCATACTCTAGGTGCAGCCTCAAAAAGAGCAACATGTCCCCCATGGTTTGAAAGCACCTGAAAATCTCTTTTTTGAGGTACTGGGTTTACCTGTAGCAGGTAGCAGTTCTGAGATATTGATGATTATGCCCATCCTATATTGATACCATATTGCTGTCGTTTTTAGAACCATGTGATGTCACACAGTGTGAAGCTGCTAAGTAGGGTCTGTGGTGGCAAAGTAGGCAGGGAAAACGGGGCAGACTAGGTGGGCCAAGAGGTCCTTATCTGCCAACAACTTCTGTGTTTCTATGTTTCTGTGCTTAGGAACAATTTCACCCTATGTGACATTACAAGGTTCTAAAAATGGCGTGTAGTGTCACAGAAACATGGAAACATAAAATCTGTCAGCAGAAAAGGACCGCTTGGCACACCCAGTCTGCCCAGTTTTTCCTAGCCTATTCCATCCCAGCAGTTCCTAACTGGACTCTGATGACTCCCCCCCCCCCTTTATTTACTAGTATTCCCCTATGTCTATTCCATGCATGTTGTTTGAAATTACCCACAGTTCTTGCCCCACTACCCCTTGTGGCAGGCTGTTCCAGGTGCCCACCACTCTTTCAGTGATGTAATATTTCCTCACGGCCCTATTCAATTTCATGCCTTCTAGCTTTGATGCATGCTCTCTTGTTCCGTGGCACTTTTCATGTAAAACAGGCTTCCAACCTGTACCCTGTTCATGCCCATGAGTTACATGTAGGTCTCTGTTAGACCTCTCTCTCTCTCTCTCTCCTTCTCTCCTCCAGGGTACACATACTGAGATCCCTCAGTCTCCCTTGTATGGCTTCTCATACAACCCCGGCACCATTTCAGTTGCCCTCCTCTAGACTGCCACCACTCTTTCCATCTCTTTCCTGAGGTAGGGCCTCCAGAACTGTACACAGAATTCCAGGAGTAGTCTCACCAGTGATCTATACAGCGGTAATATCACCTCCCTCCTTCTGCTCGTGATACCTCTCCCTATGCACCCCAGCAATCCACTGGCCCTGCCTACTGCCTTGTCACACTGCCCAGCGACTTTGAGGTCATCAGATATTATAACCCCTAGGTCCCTTTCCTTCTTAGTGACTGACAGTCCCTTCCCCCTTTTATTACTCAGCTCCTGGGTTTCTATGCCCCAGGTGCATATAGGTGCATATCATTATAGGGTAAACTTAGCCAGGGAGGACCACTGCCAGCTACAGGTAAGCACAGTTCCTAATTTAAAAGGATTTTCATGGTTTTTCAAACTATGGTGAACAGAACTCTTGAACATGTCCCTGTTAAATTAAAGCTGGCCCAAACCCGGGTGCTTAATGTACCCACCAATTTTGCCCTACTATTGTAATTAGATAGTTTCATATGGACGAGACACAGCAAACACATTAAGGTCACGGGAATTGCAGACAAAGAGCAAAAATGATCTTGTTATACTGCTGATATTCTTTTAGGTATGTAAAGCAGGTCAAAACATGATTGGATAATTTGACTCACGGAATTAATAAATGATGCAACGTATGTGACATGCTCCATAGGTAAAGTGAGTCTCTGTAGTAGAGACTCCAATTGTGCCTGCCTAATTATTGCACCTCCTACGTGTTTGCATTGTGTCTGATATTATGTACTGCTGCTGTTTTTCTAAGACCTCTTGTGGAAGAATGTTTTCCTGCATTTTTGTAATCATATTACCTGTACAGTACTTTTGCTGCTCTGAAGACCCCTTGTGGGTGAATGTATTTTTTCCTATAACCTTCCTTCTACTTCGCCACTGGGCCCTACTTGTTTACCTGGTAAAATATGTTTAGTTAACTAAATAAATAAATAATTTTGGAAGGGTCTCAACTTACAAGGTGTACATAACTCACACAGAACTCCTGACCACTGATGGGGTAAATGTCACATTGTTGAAATGATGACTGGAGCCTCCAGGGGCAGTGTGGGAAGTATCCTCGGGGGGACAGTGACTGTGGCAACTGATGATAAGGCCCCAGGAGCAGTGTGGGCAGAATTCCTGGCTACAGTCTCTGCAGCAGCTGACAGGAAAGACTCAGGAGCGGTGTGGGCAGAATTCCTGGGTACAGTCTCTGCAGCAGCTGACAGGAGAGCCCCAGGAGCAGTGTGGGCAGAATTCCTGGGTACAGTCTCTTGAGCAGCTGACAGGAGAGCCCCAGGAGCAGTGTGGGCAGAATTCCTGGGTACAGTCTCTGCAGCAGCTGACAGGAGAGCCCCAGGAGCAGTGTGGGCAGAATTCCTGGGTACAGTCTCTGCAGCAGCTGACAGGAGAGTCCCAGGAGCAGTATGGGCAGAATTCCTGGCTACAGTCTCTGCAGCAGCTGACAGGAGAGCCCCAGGAGCAGTGTGGGCAGAATTCCTGGCTACAGTCTCTGCAGCAGCTGACAGGAGAGCCCCAGGAGCAGTGTGGGCAGAATTCCTGGGTACAGTCTCTGCAGCAGCTGACAGGAGAGCCCCAGGAGCAGTGTGGGCAGAATTCCTGGGTACAGTCTCTGCAGCAGCTGACAGGAGAGCCTCAGCAGCAGTGTGGGCAGAATTCCTGGCTACAGTCTCTGCAGCAGCTGACAGGAGAGACTCAGGAGCGGTGTGGGCAGAATTCCTGGCTACAGTCTCTGCAGCAGCTGACAGGAGAGCCCCAGGAGCAGTGTGGGCAGAATTTCTGGCTACAGTCTCTGCAGCAGCTGACAGGAGAGCCCCAGGAGCAGTGTGGGCAGAATTCCTGGGTACAGTCTCTGCAGCAGCTGACAGGAGAGCCCCAGGAGCAGTGTGGGCAGAATTCCTGGCTACAGTCTCTGCAGCAGCTGACAGGAGAGCCCCAGGAGCGGTGTGGGCAGAATTCCTGGCTACAGTCTCCTGCGGCAGCTGACAGGAGAGCCCAGGAGCGGTGTGTGGGAGAATTCCTGGCTACAGTCTCTGCAGCAGCTGACAGAGAGCCCCAGGAGCAGTGTGGGCAGAATTCCTGGCTGCAGTCTCTGCAGCAGCTGACAGGAGAGCCCCAGGAGCGGTGTGGGCAGAATTCCTGGGTACGGTCTCTGCAGCAGCTGACAGGAGAGCCCTAGCAGCAGTGTGGGCAGAATTCCTGGGTACAGTCTCTGCAGCAGCTGACAGGAGAGCCCCAGCAGCAGTGTGGGCAGAATTCCTGGGTACAGTCTCTGCAGCAGCTGACAGGAGAGCCTCAGAAGCACAGCAGGTACAGTAATGCTACAAAGGTCAGCAATGGCAGCAGAGAAAACATTACATTTTATGCACTACACTGTGTAGTCAGTTTACATTTGGTTTCCCAAAGAGGTAAAAACATTAGCACAAGTTTTAGAAAAAAAGAACAGAAAGTCCACTAGAACTTCAGAAATGGTTTTGGACAGGGAGAGAGAAGGAAGGAGAGGAAGGTAGCATGAAAGAGTAATAAAATAATTCTTATAGTTAGAGAGTTCCATCCGTTAATTTAATTTGTTTCTCTCTTGCATTTTAGACTTTGCTACGTGAAACTGAAACTGTTAATGATAGCTATAGAGTACAAGTCAGACAAACGAGAAAGCAGGTGGGTATCCAGCTCTTTAAACAAACACAAGACACTTAAGTTTACAAGGCTACCAATATAATTAATGCAATACTTACCTAAGAAGCATTTTGGAATGTTATCACAAATTAGCATTGATTTATACCTTTTCACTTAGCCTTTGTTGACGTGAGTGTGCAAGGTTCCCCAGTCCTTCGGCACCATTTCCTCACGGAAACACTGCAGAGGACCTACTGGCTCCATGTACCTTAGCCTGCTACTGCCTGAGTTAGTGGAGCCATTCCTTCAGCTCTCTTGGTTGAGTTTGAGACTCACCTCTGAACAGACTTCTAAGTCAAATTGTACATGGTTTCAGAATTTGGCCAGGCTGATAGAGTTTAGTATAAAGAATGAACAAATCGAAAGCAAGCTCTGACATTTAAAGATGTTTGCCCAATACTGGTACATAAATTGGGTTTCTCTTCTTGTGCTTCACTACAGGAAATACGTCTGAGTAGCTGCAGATTCTAAAATTCTGATTTTATCTTCAAATCTGTTGTATACATATACATACATACATATATATATATATATATATATATATATATATATATATAAAATTGTACATATATTTTCTAGATAACATCAGTGTTATAGATTCTGTCTCCTGTTATGAAGCAGAGAATAGCACTGGGCATTCAAGTCTTCTCTCTCGTCCTTTGTGCTATCTAGGCATGCTTGGCACTGGGAGGTTCATTCCTGTTTCAGGCTCAGGACAAGTACATTAGTAGATCTCCTCTATGTCCAGGCTGTGGCAAGCCCTCAGAAGAACAGTCATTTGTTTTTATTGTCTAGTTTTGTTAGCTCATTAATTCCAGAGCAGGCTCTTCGCTTCACCTCTTGAGCCCATTTCCCACAATGGGACATATGCCTTGGGTGGTCAGACCCTAACTCACTTCTCTGGATCCATGGATCATGGTCTAGAAGGAGGGGTTCCCCTCTCCCATCACTTGGTTCCCCAATTTATTTTTGCCATATTCCCCCATCCTCCTACCCTAATCTGAGATAATCTCACTCCATCTAGGCACTTGGGTTTAAAGGCCAATGTGCATACACAATGTCAATACCACTCAAGAGTCATCCCTTACCCTAACTCACTACTCTGGATCCATGGATCATGGTTTGGAAGGAGGGGTTCCCCTATTCCTTCACCCTATTCCTCAGTTTGTTTTCACCATAATCCCCCCATCCTCCTACCCTAATCTGAGCTATCTCACTCCATCTAGGTACTTGGGATTAAAGGCCAACATGCATAGACAATGTCAATACCACTCAAGAGTCGTCCTTGAGGATGGGGTGTGGAAGGTGGTCCTTAACAGCATGTGGTCTCATCCCACCCCCTCCATGGAGTTCATATGTATCATCTCTGTGAATGATACTGCTCTAGCTCCACTGGTCTGGGGTTAGAATTAAACCCAGGGCCATCACATAGAAGCACCACCACACTAACAGTCTGGTCAACAGAGATCAGGAGTAAGCTAAGAACAAATGTGAAATGGTGTGAAAGTATGTTAAATGTCAACATTACTACAGTAGTTCCAGTAGAGGATAACCCTATATTTTGAATAAGTATGGTTCTGCAGTCACAGGCTTAAGAATGTCTTTGTGTATTCCCATTGGCGCAAAGAAATGTAATGTTGCAGAAACAGTACAGTGTATACGTACTGTACTGGTATTTGTGTCTGTAAAGCTAAAGCATGTAACTTGAACTTAGCAGATTTCAGTGAATAAATGTTGCATCACTATTTGAATCAATCAGCATACTATTTTTCATTCAAATGACATAAATCCAGTGTTTTCTTAAAATGCTTTAGGAAAACACAGCACTTGTCATAAATACAGTCCAAGGTCATTTTTTGTTCACGAAATAACACATGAAGATAACTATTAACATGAAGTACAGCCTTTCTGTCAATTAGAAATACAAACTTTTACCTTAATCCTCATTTATCACCTGGTTTTCATCAATCCTAATGTGCAAATGTATCTTCATTTAAATAGTCCATGACAAAATAGAACACCAAATTATGCCTTGCCCTTCTCCAAAAAAAAGTGTTGTGGAAATTGGTGATAAAACTTAATTAATATTAATTTATTTTACAGTAAGGGACAAATGATGTTTAGAGTTCTGTACAATTAACTGGAATTTCTTAAAGCATTCTGTAGGTGTTAAATTTGTGTGACAACTGCTTGCCTGTGCTTTTGTTAAGATAAAATGAATCCTATGTAGAAATCACTGATCGTACAGTTATAACCAACATGTCCAAAGAGAGACACCTCTGTTTTATGGTGAATGAAATCTCAATGACTTTATATTGCTTTTGTTCAGTTTGACAAAGCAAACATTATTAAGAGATGTACAAATTCTATGAAGTGTAATGGTTTATTGGAGAATAACTTCCACTAAAGTTTGCATTGACAAATGCATGACTCCCGAATAATTAACCACAACAATATATTCTAATTGCAAAGACACAATCCATCCCCTGTCCTCTCCCTTTTAAGCTGTTGGTTTGTTTTCTGTTCCTGTCAAAAATCAATAATTAAGATATAATGCCCCTTCCGTGTTTTACTCCTTTTTGCTATATTTATTTCCTTGTCCTTTGTTTATTTGTCTTTGTTTTTTAAGAAGAAAAGCCTTTTATGTTGTTTGTTTTCTTCAGGAAATGGAGATTAGTTTTTGTTGACAGCTGCTGGTTCCTTATCAAAGTGTTTGATTTCAAATTTTTTTCTTGTCGTTTGCAGAAGCCGAAAGCGGTATGCCCTCTTCGTTAACTTTCCTTCAAACCTCAACCTTACCTTCACTCCTTTAGATCTACTAACTTCAGGACTAAATCTTTGATTACCATCAGTTCAAGAAGATAATATAATTTCCCCTAAAAGACAAAAATCTATTATATAGTCATATTTTTTTTTTTGTTCTTGTGACTGGTGCATTAACTTCTTTGCAGGAAAAAAACAAATTACATTTGTAGCATTTTTACCATCACAGCACTAGTGGTGTATCAGAATGTCACTTTTTTTAAAATTATTTCCATTGTCCCGTATCTCTGCTTTTTATATCCCGACAATGTGTTGTCAATGTCCGTCAGCCTTTTTGCTGCCATATTGTCTGCGTTTTTACATCCAGCTGGTGTTCCTGTTTTTTCAGTGTCTTTCCTTAGAATATGTGTCTTACGAAGCAGTACTTCATGTTTTCATAGTTTCACTTGCCATCAAAAACACAGCACATAATTGCATCACTGTCCAAGGGTGAGCAGGGAGGCTCAGCAAGGTTAAGCCAATGTTCTTATCATATTGCTAAGGGTAACTTAATATATTTTATGCTGCTCATTTTGAAATGGTAGATTATTTTAAAAACAATAAACTCATTTTTTTGTTCAATCTTTTTTTCTTCTGTTGGCATGTTGTTTTTTTTGCACTTTTTTAAAATGATACAGTATATACACCTTTATTCTATACCCCCGTTTTGTTGTTTTGCTTTGAATGCAATGAAAAGGCATGGATATTACCAAAGCTTTTTTTTTGGTAACTCTATTTTTTTTTTTGTATTTGACTTTGATTGTCTGATGCTCCAGAATTTACGAGAACTCATCGTTCAACCACATCTCCGTTCCCTCCCTGCTATTCATAACTTCTCCTCCCTTGTGTGTTCTCTCTCTCTCTCTCTCTCTTTCATTTTGTGACTTCATCCTTGTGTGCTCTTGAGTAGATGTGTACGAAGAGAGGTGGCTTCCTGTCAGTTTGGTATGATATGATCCAACTGCAGAGAAGTTACTGCAACGCTTAGCATCTACATGGGTCTGCTGTGCTTTCTCCTTTAGTTTTGGACTGCTGTCTTTATAGCCTCTTTGTGGTGAAGGCATGATGACTGTACTGTAGAGTGAAAAGACGTTGTAGAATATGGCCTTGCTCCCAGGGAAACCATTTAATTACACTTCCTGAGGATTGGCAACATTTTAGGAGTAATATCTTAATTGGAAATAAGGGTCCATTTCTCAAACCGACCCTAAGATCGATGCAAGCTGTGCCAAGCAGCAGCTTGTGCCAATTGTCAGTGTGCCAGGAACCCTGCATCCAGTTCCCATATGGGAGAGGTCCCAGTGCTAAACACCCACAGTTTGTGGCAGCCGCTCCCATGTGCCACACAAACAGCACATGGAAGAATTTCACAGAGGGTCCTGCATGCGGGCATGCACTGCTGATCCCACTGCACACCCACCATACAGCACAGGGGCAGACTAGAGTCTGAGATAGCTAACACAGGTTGCCATGGTGGAGTGGGGACAGTCAGAAACTGGGGAGGGGGTATAGTGTCATGACACAGGGCTCCTGCAGAGATGGTGATGGGCACTTACCTGGTGCAGGTCCAGTCAGCAGTCGGTACACACATCAGGGGACAGGATGGCAACATCCATATGGTGTGATCCGTACCAGCCTGCACATCTCTGGTCCACTGCCTTGTGTTTCTCATGGATGCCCACTAGTCTAGGCACCAGGCAAGCCCATGCTCCTGCCCAGCACCAGCTGCAGGAGTGGCACATGGGCTGTTAGACTAGCTTTCAGCTGGTCTAAGCCCTGGCAGGTCTGTCCAGCTTCCAGAATCCCAAATATGAGGATAGTGCAGATTGAATTCGCCGCAAGCCCCCAACCACCCTGGCTCCCCCCTGGCCTTGATGCAGGCCTAGCACACAGCAGCGTCTGAGAATTGGGAAACCCACAAGTTAGGAAGAAAGGTGCCCCTTTCATCAGTTCTGTTTGACAGAGGCACCTTGCACCAAATTTGGGGCTTTGAGAATTGGGCCCAAGATCTTTAGATACTTTCATAATGGTTACATATTCAAGATGTGACATGTCAAATCCTGTATTCTGGGAGCAAGCTTTGTGTGTTTTTTTTGTTTTTTTTTGTCGTGGTATTAATGTTCACCTTGCATGTACTGTGTGACTCCTATCCTTGTAACTGTTTATTTCCAACAGAATTCATATTATATATATATATTATTTACTCTTCAAACCATATTGTTCACCAAGCACTTAACACAGCCCAGAAGAAAGAAGCAATTTATAGTTTATCACCTGATAATAAATAAGATGTTTATCAATCATTTTGCATGCATTTTAACTTGTTTACAGTTTTAATTCGACTAGCACTCTAGCACTTTATCTTTCATCTGGGCCCAGCTACCAGTGTCTAATATGGTGGCTGTTTGCTGTTGTAGTATCACAGCTGCAGTAGAAAGATGTTGATATTAACTGTTAGTTAAACCATTTACCATACAGAACCAGTTTTATGTTGCTGCATTTTCTTGTGTTTGGAATGATACAGTGTAATCTCTATCATAAGGCCACTACCACAAACAAGGCTTAATTCAGATGGCTGGCCTGTCCCCACAAATACATGGGAAGAAAGAATGACTGATGAAATTGATTCTGAGTGCCCATTTTGGCCCCAGTGTGTCGATTGCTCACTGATGGGGTACTGTAATGGAACTTCTGGCCTGCATGACTTTCACATACCCAAATATGTGACCAGGGAGGGAAAGAGGGGAAGCCCAGATTATAGACAGTGAAAAACACTGGCCTGTCAGTGACACTCTAGTGAGCCATTGTCAAGTAACAAGTCCAGGGTTTCAGGATGTTGGAGGGCTGCCAGGGGGAGGAAGATTATGTATCCCAGAAGATACTCTTTTCACCTGGGGAGGGAGCATAGCTGCCTCTCCTGCAACTCTGCCATGTATGTGATGATCAGTGGCCATGCAGTGGAGGTACTGTGAGAGGCAGGGTGTAGGAGAAGATCAGTGGCCATGCAGTGGAGGTACTGTGAGAGGCAGGGTGTAGGAGAAGATCAGTGGCCATGCAGTGGAGGTACTGTGAGAGGCAGGGTGTAGGAGAAGATCAGTGGCCATGCAGTGGAGGTACTGTGAGAGGGAGGGTATAGGTGAAAATCAGTGGCCATGCAGTGGAGGTACTGTGAGAGGGAGGGTGTAGGTGATGATCAGTGGCCATGCAGTGGAGGTACTGTGAGAGGGAGGGTGTAGGTGATGATCAGTGGCCATGCAGTGGAGGTACTGTGAGAGGGAAGGTGTAGGTGATGATTAGTGACCATGCAGTGGAGGTACTCTGAGAGGGAGGGTGTAGGTGATGATCAGTGGCCATGCAGTGGAGGGTGTAGGTGATTATCAGTGGCCATGCAGCGGAGTTACTCTGAGAAGGAGAGTGTAGGTGATGATCAGTGGCCATGCAGTGGAGGTACTGTGAGAGGGAGGGTGTAAGTGATGATCAGTGACCATGCAGTGGAGGTACTGTGAGAGGGAGGGTGTAGGTGATGATCAGTGGCCATGCAGAGGAGGTACTGTGAGAGGGAGGGTGAAGATGATGATTGGTGGCCATGCAGTGGAGATACTATGAGAGGGAGGGTGTAGGTGACGATCAGTGGTCTTGCAGTGGAGGTACTGTGAGAGGGAGGGTGTAGGTGATGATCAGTGGCCATGCAGTGTTGGTACTGTGAGAGGCAGGGTGTAAGTGATGATCAGCAGCCATGCAGTGGAGGTACTGTGAGAGGGAGGGTGTAAGTGATGATCAGTGGCCATGCAGTGGAGGTACAGTGAGAGGGAGGGTGAAGGTGATGATCGGTGGCCGTGCAGTGGAGATACTATGAGAGGTAGGGTGTAGGTGATGATCAGTGGTCTTGCAGTGGAGGTACTGTGAGAGAGAGGGTGTAGGTGATGATCAGTGGCCATGCAGTGGAGATACTGTGAGAGGGAGGGTGCAGGTGGTGATCAGTGGCCATGTAGTGGAGGTACTGTGAGAGGAAGGACATTCGGGCTCTGTGTCACTCTGCACACTTGGAGTCACATTCATACTGATGTCTTGAGGGAAAAAGAAGAGAAAATAGCCCAGAGCAAGCAGGTTGAAGTGTGGCATCACTCAACCAATCTATCACCAATGGGCTCATTCTCCAGTGGGAACATTCAGCTGAAGGACTCACTTGGGGGTGCAAGATATAGGGGAATGGGTAAGTGCCAGAGAAGACATACATTTAACTGGGCAGTCACCCAGTCAATGGGAGCCATAACTAGAGACAGGAAAAATGAGAATTAAAAATCCATAAAAGGGATACAGTGGAAGCTGTCTTGGGGATGTTCCCTGGTTTTTCAATTCCCTGCATCGAAATGAGGAATTTACATTTCAGAGGACTTGGATTCCCTAGCAAGGCAGTCATACTGGAAATTTCAGTGCTGTTTGCAGTGCCCCACCCCTCCTAATAATTGTGTACAGGCAGGCTCCATAAGAATAACGGGATGCAGGGCATTGAGGCTACCAATCATTATTCACCTGTGTGGTCAAGAGAGCGGTGACTTGGAAAACCTAGTAATCCATAACCTAATGATTTGTCTGATTAACCTGCCAACACAAAATAAGACCCAGCTGTGACAATAACGTAGGGGGTTCTTGCCTGAAAACAGACACCATGGGCAGTCACAAAAATGCAGGAGAGGTCCACGTTCTAAAATAGTGATCCCCACCAGAAAGCTGCTGCAGACAGTACTCCCCTAACCCCTTTTCCATTCCAGTATATTTGCCTAGGGCAGGTCACATGAGATACAGCATCTCAGTCTCAGTGTGGGTTCTGCTTCTGCCACATCTAACAGCTGGGAGGCCCGAGGCATCGGAGGTGCCAGTGACATGAGTAAGGTCACACTGTGGGTAATTGACTCTGGTGGGATTTGAACCTGTCATGTTGAGGTTCACAGGACCACAGTCTACTACTTAGGGTATATTGCCTTCCAGTTAGCATGGAGCTTGGTGTCACACATCATGACAACTGAAATCCACTCACTAATGTAACAGGTTCACAGCTTCCTGTGACTCCTGTGCTGTAGGTCTGATCCTTAATGTATATGTTACCATTCATTTAAAATGGCACCAATCTAGCTACATCACCCCAGTATCACAGAATAATGGCAGTGCTGTATCCCCTCTGGTGCATGTGCTTCACTACATGATAAAAATGAAACATTCCTAGGCCCACTGTATGGGACAATGTGATCTACAGTAAGTAGTCCGTACACATCTCCTCTTGTCTTATGTGCCTGTAATCACAGCTTATTCCCATCAATTAGAGCATACCTATCAGAAAATACCAAAATGGCCACCATGGAGAGGAGTATCTCAATACAGACTAAATTTCAAAAGGGACACCATAGAGGGCAGGAGTGTGTCAGTACAGAGTTAATCTCAAATTGGCCGTCATGGAAGGTAGGATTGTATCAGTACAAAATAAATTCCCGAAAGGACACCGTGGCGAGTAGGAGCAGTGTATCTCTAGAAAAAGTAAATTCCAAAATTGCCACCATGGAGGGAAGGAGTACTTTATCTCTATAAGAGTAAATTCCATAAAGACCACCATGGAGGGTAGGAGCAGACTATCTTTATAAAGAGTACATTTCAAAATGGCCACCATAAGGGGAGGAGTACTGTATGTCTGTATCTTTTGGGAGGCAGTATAGCGCAGTGGTTTAAGGCTCTGAGCTGCAAATCTGGAGACCTGGGTTTGAATCCCATAGCCCCCACTTACATACTGTGTGACCCTGAGCAAGTCACTTAACTTCCCTGTGCTCCCAGGTTGCACCTATAAACAAACTTTCAGCTTAGTGTGTCTCACCTGGTTAAACAATTGAGGAAAAAAAATCTCTATAAAGAGGAAATTCCAAAATGGCCACCATGGAGGTTGGGAGCACTGTATCTCTGCAAAGAGTAAATTCTAAAATAGCCACAATGGAGAATAGGAGTACTGTATCTCTATAAAGAGAATGCTCAGATAAGGCGAACTTAAGGAAACTGATGGCTTGAAGGGTAACAAAGAAAGAACAAGTAGTGCTGGAAATAAGATTAAATCAGGGGAGGTGGAAGCATCACATAAGAACTCCATTCAGGTGCACCCTAAAGAGGAGCCTAAGAACAATTTAAAGGGACATCGTTATGCTAAAGCTGTGAAAATGAATGCAGCCAGTCATGTTAACCAACCTTTTGTTAGACTCTACAGCCCAAAAGGAGATGAAAATGAAACCTCTGATGCTGGAAAGAAAGGTTGTGAACCTATACAGAATAAACCTGGATCTATCAATTGCCGAAGAAGACATGCAGTACATAATGTTATAAGGTCCACTAATGGGATGGGAGTCGATTGTGTTGACATCTATTGTGTGTCCCCAAGAGTAGCTAATTATCTATAGATATATAGTCACCTGCTTAAAAGTTACAAAATTAAGACAGAATTCATCAATGTTTACAGTATGTGTGGTAGCATTTCTCATACTGTTAAGCCTGTCTCCAAACCTGCCACCCTCAGTCTTTTTGGTGCTGGGAAAATGTGAAGGGAAAATGACTTTAAATTAACTCACACTCTGTGTAACGTTTTAAGCCATTTTCTTCTGACCTGCCTAAGCAGAAAGGGGGTCCTTAGAGCTCATAGGGGGGAAAGTTTGTTTGAGGGTGGTCAAGTTGATATTATTTTTAAGAATAGTGAGATTGCAAACAACGCTGTGCAAAAAGCAGGAATTCTAGACAATATGGGTCTTTAGCAGACGAATCTGTATGGACTTGTCAAAGAAATTCTCAGACTGAGAATGATCCAGTGGTATTGGGGTCTGGTAGTGAAATACCCAATGTAAATAATACAGCATATCAAATTCCGACAGAAAATAGATTTCAAGTACTTGCTGATTATAATATTTAACTTGGTTATGTAAATAATTTTGAATTATGTAAATAATTTTGAATCTCCCTCATCTAAAAATAGGTCAGTTCAAAAGTAAAATACTCTTCCAAAATATCAGTCAATAAAAAAAGGTTTTATACTTCTGTTGAATATTGCTGCTGTTGGTACTAAAGTTCTGGATAAGGACTGGATAGATCTACAGTAGTTATGGAATTTGATATAATTTGTTTACAGGAAACCTGGCATAATTCTCAGCAAGTATTTGAATTAAATGGCTAACAATTGTGTCACAGACCAGGGAAAAAGGAGGCAACAGTTGGTAGAGGAGCAGGAGATTTGATGGTTTATTTCAGAGTTGGGGCTTTTGATGCGGTTGAGAGCACAAGTGAATCTTATCACTTTCTGGTCTTTTGGATTAAGAGGATTGAGAGAACCCTGATTTAATTTAACATTTATATTCCTCCATGTAGCTCCAAATAATATACAAATAATATTTGGGAGGGTCTCAAGTATGAGATAATGGACCTCCAGATGAATTTTCCTGATTCATACATTCTCTTATTTGGTGACTTAAATTCTAGAACTGGGCCCACTTTGGAGGATAGGATTACTGTTTCTGTATAAAAATAATTTATAAAAATGACCAGCAGGGAAGGTAGAAGTATGGCATCTCTTCAAAGAGAAAATACCAAAATGAACACCATGGAGGGAAGGAGTACTGTATCTCTAGAAAGAGAAAATTCCAACTGGCCATCACAGAGGGTAGGATCACTGTTTCTCTATAACGAGTAAATTCCAAAATGGCCACCATGAAAGGAAGGAGTACTGTATCTCTATGAACAATAAATAACAAAATGACCACCACAGAGTTTAGGAGCACTGTATCTCTATAAAGAGTAGATTCCAAAATGATTACCATTGAAGGAAGGAGTACTGTATCTCTATGAGTACTGTATCTCTATGAAGAGTAAATTCCCAAATGGCCATCATGGAGGGTAAGAGTACTGTGACTTTATAAAGAATAGATTCCAAAATGTCCACCATGGAGGGAAGGACTACTGTAGCTCTACAAAGAGTAAATTCAAACATGGCCATGATGGAGGATATGAGTACTGAATCTCTGTAAAGAGTAAATTCCAAAATAGTCACCATGGAGGGAAGGAGTACTGTATCTCGATATAAAGAGTAAATTCCAAAATGGCCACCACAGAGGGTAGGAGCACTGTTTCTCTATAAAGAGTAAATTCCAAAATGGTCACCATGGAAGGAATGAGTACTGTATCTCTGTGAAGAGTGAATAACAAAATGGCCACCACAGAGGTTAGGAGCACTGTATCTCTATAAAGAGTAGATTCCTAAATAGACACCATGGAAGGAAGGAGTACTGTATCTCTAGGAGTACTGTATCTCTATGAAGAGTACATTCCCAAATGACCATCATATAGGGTAGAAGTACTGTAACTTTATAGATTCCAAAATGGCAACCATGGAGGGAAGGAGTACACTATCTCTATAAACAGTAAATTCAAAAATGACTATGATGGAGGGCAGGAGTACTATTTCTGTATAATGAGTAAGTTCAGAAATGGCCAGCATGAAGGGAAGGAGTACTGTATCGCTACAAAGACTAAATTCCAGAATGGCCACCATAGAGGGAAGAAGTAGTGTCTCTCTATAAAGGGTAAATCCCACAATGTCTACTTTGGAGGATAGGATTACTATTTTGGAATGAAAAATTATTTCCAAAATGACCAGCAGGGAAGGTAGAAGTATGGTATCTCTTTAAAGAGAAAATGCCAAAATGAACACAATGGAGAGAAGGAGTACTGTATCTCTATAAAGAGAAAATCCCAAAACAACCACTGTGTAGTGAAGGAGTGCTGTATCTCGATAAAAAATACATTCAAAAATGGCCACCATGGAGGGAAGGAGTAGTGTAGCTCTATAAAGAGTAAATTCCAAAATGGCCACCACAGAGGGTAGGGGCACTGTTTCTCTATAAAGTGTAGATTTCAAAATGGCCACCATGGAAGGAAGGAGTACTGTATCTCTATCAAGAGTAAATTCCCAAATGGCCACCATGGAGGACAGGAGTACTGTAACTTTATAAAGAATAGATTCCAACATGATGACCATGGAGTGAAGGAGTACTGTAGCTCTTTAAAGAGTAAATTCAAACATGGCCATGATGGAGGATACGAGTACCGAACCTCTATAAAGAGTAAATTCCAAAATGGAAACCATAGAGTGGAGGAGTACTGTATCTCTATAAACAGTCAGTTCAAAAATGACCATGATGGAGGATAGGAGTACTATTTCTTTATAATGAGTAAATTCAGAAGTGGCCACAATGGACGATAGGAGTACCGTTTCTGTATAAAGAGTAAATTCCAAAGTAGCCACCATGAAGGGAAGGAGTACTGTATCTCTCGAAAGAGGAGGGTTGGAGCAATGTATCTTGGCCACCATGGAGAGTAGGAGTAGTGTATCTCCATAAATAGTAGATTCTAAAATGGCCACCATGGAGGGTATGAGTGCTGTATCTCTGTAAAGAGTAAATTTCAAAATGGCCACCATGCAGGATAGCAGTACTATTTCTGTATAGAGAGTAAACTCCAAAATGGCCACCATGGAGGGAAGTAATACTGCATCTCTAAAGAGTAAATTCCAAAATGGCTACCATGGAGGGAAGGAGTAGTGTGTCTCTATAAAGAATAAATTCCAAAACAGCCACTATTGAAGGTAGGAGTTGTCTATTTTGGCCACCATGAAGGTTAGGAGTAGCGTATCTGTATAAAGAGTAGATTATAAAATGGCCCCCATGGAGGGTGGGAGTATTGTATCTCTATAAAGAGTAAATTCCAAAATGGCCATTATGGTGCATAGGAGTACTGTATCCCTACAAGAGTATATTCCAAAATGGACACCATAGAGGGTAGGAGTAGTATATCTCTGTAAAGACTAGGTACCAAAGTGGCAACCATGGAGGGAATGATTAGTGTATCTCTATAAAGATTAAATACCTAAAATGGCCTCCATGAAGGGTAGGAGTACAGCATCTCTATAAAGATTAAATTCCAAAATGGCCACCATGGAGGGAAAGAGTAGTGTTCCTCTAGAAAGAGTAAATTCTGAAATGGCTACCATAATGGGAAGGGGTAGTATACCTCTATAAATAGTAAATTCCAAAATGGCCACCAAGGAAGGAAGGAGTTATGTACCTCTCTAAGGAGTAAATTCCAAAATGGCCACCATGGAAGCAAGAAGTACTGTATCTGTATGAGTACTGTATCTCTATGAAGAGTAAATTCCCAAATGGCCAACATGGAGGGCAGGAGTACTGTAATTTTATAAAGAATAGATTCCAACTTGGCCACCATTGAGTAAAGCAGTACTGTAGCTCTATAAAGAGTAAATTCAAATGTGGCCATGATGGGGGGATACGAGTACTGAATCTCTATAAAGAGTAAATTCCAAAATGGTCATCATAGAGGGGAGGAGTACTGTATCTCTATAAACAGTAAATTTAAAAATGGCCACGATGGGGGATAGGAGTACTATTTCTTTCTAATCAGTAAATTCAAAAATGGCCACAATAGAGGATATTAGCACTGTTTCTGTATAAAGAGTAAATTCCAAAGTAGCCACCATGGAGGAAAGGAATACTGTATTTCTATAAAAAGGAGGGTGGGAGCAATGTATCATGGCCACCGTGGAGGGTAGGAGGACTGTATGTCCATAAATAGTAGATTCTAAAATGGCCACCATGGAGGGAAGGAGTAGTGTATCTCTATAAAGAATAAATTCCAAAACTGCCACCGTGGAGGGTAGGAGTTGTGTATTTTATTTTTTATTTTTATTTTATTTATTTCCTCATTCGGACATAACCTTTGAACAAAATGCTCTTTTTCAAAGGTTCCACATCTTGACAGGAGGACAACACAGAAAGGTAGTTATAGAGTATTGGCGCACAAGTACAGAGACAAAAAATATAAGAAATAATAGCAGTTGGTCTGACTATTTACAATTGTAAGCTATCTCGTATAGTGGTACATATTGCAGTTAGTACAGCCCAAGGTACGTGGTGAGTGCTGTGGGTTTAAGGAACTAATTTAGTAGGAGGTAAAGCAGCCAGGGGAGGCATTGTCATTGTTTCATATAAAGCCAGGAGGGAGTGACTCAAAATAGGCTTTCACACCCTGTATGTTAATGCAGCCAAGAGGAGGCTTGTTGTTAATTCAAGTCGGGGGTGGGGGTTAATTTTCTGTGCAGGACTGACCTAGTAGAAATGTACTAGAGAGCAGTGTGAGAGAGGATCGTACACAGAATACAGTGGGGGAAGACAGGTGCTTTGAGACAATTACATTTGTGAAGGGTCACCATGAAGGGTAGGAGGACTGTATCTTCATAAAGAGTAGATTATTAAATGACCACCATGGGGGGTGTGAGTACTGTATCTCTGTAAAGAGTAAATTTCAAAATAGCCACTATGCAGGATAGCAGTATTATGTCTGTCTAGAGAGTAAACTCCAAAATGGCCACCATGGAGGGAAGGTGTACTGCATCTCTAAAGAGTAAATTCCAAAATGGCCACCATGGAGGGAATGAGTAGTGAATCTCTATAAAGAATAAATTCCAAAATGGCCATTATGGAGGGTAGGAGTTGTGTATTTTGGCCACCATAAAGGGTAGGAGTAGTGTATTTCTATAAAGTGTAGATTATATAATGGCCACCATTGAGAGTGGGAGTACTGTGTCTCTATAAAGAGTAAATTCCAAAATGGCCATTGTGGTTGGTAGGAGTACTATATCCCTATAAGAGTAAATTCCAAAATGGCCCCTATGGAGGGTAGGAGTAGCATATCTATATAAAGAGTAGGTACCAAAGTGGCAACCGTGGAGGGAAGGATTAGTGTATCTCTATAAATAGTAAATGCCAAAAACGGCCTCCATGAAGGGTAGGAGTACTGCATCTCCATAAAGATTAAATTCTGAAATGGCCACCATGGAGGGAAAGAGTAGTGCACCTCTAGAAAGAATAAACTCCATAATGGTCACTATAAAGGTAAGGGGTAGTGTACCTCTACATGGAGAAAATTCCAAAATGGCCATCATGTAGGGAAGGAGTTGTGTACCACTATAAAGAGTAAATTCCAAATTGGCCACCATGGAGGGAATGAGTATTGTATCCCTATAAAGACTAAATTCCAAAATGGCCACAATGGAGGGTAGGAGTACTGTATCACTATAAAGAGTAAATTCATAAATGGCAACCATGAAGGGAAGGAGTACTGTATCTCTAAAAGAGTACATTCCTCACTGGCCACCATGGAGGGTAGGAGTGCTGTATCTCTATAAAGAGTAAATTCCAAAATGGCCACCACGGAGGGTTGGAGCACTGTTTCTCTATAAAGAGTAGATTCCAAAATGGTCACCATGGAAGGAAGGAAGTAGTACTGTATCTCTATAAAGAGTAGCTTCCAAAATGGTTACCATAGAAAGAAGGAGTACTGGATCTCTATGAGTATCGGAACTCTATGAAGAGTAAAGTCCCGAATGGCCACTATGGAGGGTAGGAGTAGTGTATATCTATAACGAGTAAATTCCAAAATGGCCACCATGGAGGGTATGAGTATTGTATCACTGTAAAGAGTAAATTCATAAATGGCCACCATGAAGGGAATGATTACTGCATCTCTAAAAGAGTACATTCCACACTGGCCACCGTGGAGGGTAGGAGTGCTGTATCTCTATAGAGAATGAATTCAAAAACGGCCACCATGGAGGTAAAGAGTAGTGCATCTCTATAAAGAGTGAATTCCAAAATGGCCGCCATGGAGGGTAGGAGCTCTGTTTCTCTATAAAGAGTAGATTCCAAAATGGTCATCATAGAAGGAAGGAGTACTATATCTCTATGAAGAGTAAATCCCCAAATGGCCTCCATGGAGGGTAGGATAACTGTAACTTTATAAGGGAAAGATTCCAAAATGGCCACCATGGAGGGAAGGAGTACTGTATCTCTATAAACAGTAATTTCCAAAACGTCCACTATGGAGGATAGGATTACTATTTCTGTTTAGAGAATAATTTCCAAAATGGCCACCATGGAGAACAGAAGTACTGCATCTCTTTAAAGAGTAAATTCCAAAATAGACACCATGGAGGGAAGGAGTACTGTATCTCTATAATGAGTCAATTCCAAATGGCCACCATGAAGTGAAGGAGTACTGTACTTCTGTAATGAGTACATTTCAAAATGGCCACCATAGAGGGAAGGAATAGTGCATCTCTATAAAGAGTAAATTCCAGTATTGCCACCTTGATGACAGGGATGCTATTTCTGTATAAAGAGTAATTTCCAACACGGTAATCATGGAGGGTAGGAGTAGTGTAACGCTATGAATGGTAAATTCCAAAATGGCCACCATGGTAATAGGAGTGCTATTTCTGTATAAAGAGTCATTTCCAACACGGTAATCATGGAGGGTAGGAGTAGTGTAATGCTATGAATAGTAAATTCCAAAATGGCCACCATGGTGATAGGAGTGCTATTTCTGTATAAAGAGTCATTTCCAACATGGTAATCATGGAGGGTAGGAGTAGTGTAACTCTATGAATAGTAAATTCCAAAATGGCCACCATGGTACTAGGAGTGCTATTTCTGTATAAAGAGTAATTTCCAACATGGTAATCATGGAGGGTAGGAGTAGTGTAACTACATGAATAGTAAATTCCAAAATGGCCACCATGGTGATAGGAGTGCTATTTCTGTATAAATAGTAATTTCCAAAGTGGCAATCATGAAGGATTGAAGGACTGTATCTCTATGAAGAATAAATTTGAAAATGGAACCATTGTGATAGGGGTGCAATTTCAGCGTAAAGAGTAATTTCCAAAATGGTCATTGTGGAAGGTCCGAATACTGTATCTCTAGGAAGAGTAAACTGCAAAATGGTGACCACGGAGGGTAGGAGTGCTTTACCGCTATAAGAGTAAATTCCAAAATGGCCACCATGGAGAGAAGGAGTACTGTATCTTTGTAAAGAGTAAATTTTAAAATGACCACGATGGAGGGTAGGAGTACATTTTCTGTATAAAGAATAAATTCCAAAATGGCTATCATGGAGTGTAGGATAGCTATATATCTATAAAGAGTATATTCCAAACTAGCCACCATGCAGTGAAAGAGTAGTGTAGCTCTATAAAGAATAAATTCTTAAAGGGCCACCATGGAAGGTAGGAGCAGTGTATCTCTATAAAGAGTAGATTTGAATCAATGTTGACTTTTACCTAATTGTATAACCTCGTTTTGCTCTGTCTGTATTTTATCCTTACCCCAAATCAATTGTATTATCCATTGTTCACCTCTGCCTATTGTAAATCTCCCGGGTCGTGCCTGAAAATAGTCATGTCTTGGCTAATGGCACCTACGTGGTAAACAAAAACTAAATAAATAAATAAAATGGCCACCATGAAGAGTGGGAGTTCTGTATCTCTAGAAAGCCTAAATTTCAAAATGGCCACCATGGTGGATAGGAGTGCTGTTTCTCTATAAAGACTAAATTACAAAATGGTCATCACAGAGGAAAGGAGTAATGTATCTCTAGAAACAGTAGGTACCAAAATGACCACCATGGAGGGAATGATTAGTATATCATTATAAAGAGAGAATTCCAAAATGTCCACCATGGAGAGAAGGAGTAGTGTACTTACAGAAAGAGTAAATTACAAAATGGCCACCATAAAGGTAATCTCAATCTCAGTCTTTATTTATTTATTGTATATAGTTTGAAGTGATTATGTATAGAAATCAGTACCTGCTGAAATGTTGTTGTACACGTTCTAAACATTATCGTGCACATTCTGAATGTTGTGCATGTTCTAAATGTTAGTGTGCACGTTCTACAATTAATATTCATCAGTTCCTATTTAATATATATAAATCCTGCCACCTGATTGGTCCAAACAGATCAGCTAAACGAAAAATCCAAACAAACATGGCAGCGCCAGTTAGCGAGCATCTCGCCGAAATAGCTGGGGCATGGGCTACCTAGTCAACTCTCTGTTTCTAAAACAAAGTAATGTGACAGAGATTTTTTTCTTTAATTTACTGGTTCTGTGAATCTCTAAACTTTTAAGAGTGACTGCACCGATGGACTTCTAGGCAGACAGACCTGCAGATGGCAAGTGGAAGTGCAACAGACTCTTCAGCTGACCATGCTGGTAAACACAAGGTATGAAACCTTGTAACATGAAAACACTGGCAAATTTTCCTTTTTTTTCATCAGAAGAAACCATATACTATAAAAAATAAAGTAGGGGCGAGCATACACAACTCACCTTGTGTTTCCATCTCAGGGTGGAGATACCAGCATGGACCTCTCGAGCATTGCTCTTCAGGTCCATATGCTAGTATCTCAACCCCTCGATGGACACACAGGCTTGTTGTGTATGCTTGCCCATACCTTTTTCCTTATCTAAAACGCTACTGCAGTGAGATCATAGCATTGTAAACAGAGACATAAAACATCAATACTACAGAAATATAAACATAAAAACAAATCATACTGCAGCAGACTTTTAAATATTGGAAAACAGTTGATCAAATAAACAAGTTTCTAAGGCAGATTTAAAGGCCTCAATGGATAGGCACTCCCTAATCTGACGAGGTAGAGAATTTCACTGAATCAGCGCAACAAAAGCAAACAATCTAGCTCCTGAAGTTGTTAAACGGATCCTGGAAATCTCTAGCAATCTCTCATCGGCGGAGCAGAGAGTACGAAGGGGGTGGTTGGGACAGAGGAGATCTTGCAGGTACCTCGGTTCCAGTCTGTGCAGGGCCTTATAGGTCAGTAACCCGACCTTGAAGGCAATCCTCCATCACACTGGCAGCCAGTGCATACTGCGGAGCATGGGTGTGACATGGCAGGATCTTGATAAGCCAGTCAACAACCTTTGAGCTGCATTCTGCACCAACAGCAGGTGGCGGAGGTCCACCCCCGATAGCCCTAGATATAGGGAACTGCAGTAATCAAGGCGCAAGGTCACAAAGGTGTGGACCAATGTCAGAGAAGGTCATCAGGTGGGAACAGGTGTTTTATCCAGACGATGTTCCTCAGATGGTAAAATGAGGTCTTGATAACGGCCGACACCTGAGACTTAAGTGTCCATTCGCTATCAAGCATAACGCCCAGATTCCGCACCTGATCAGAGGTCATCATTTGACTGCCTCCTAGCCAAAGCCTGGATGGCTTGCCAAACTTATAACCTCTCTACCCAATGACGTGGGTCCACAACCAACACCTCAGTCTTATCCAGATTCAGCCTAAGCCAGTAGGCACTCATCTGGTCCTGAATCTCTGGGGGCAGTTTTTAAAAACTGAAACAACATCGCTTTGTTCAGGCACAAATGACATGTTCAGTTGAGTATCATCTGCATAGCAGTGAAAACTTAACCTGTACTGCCTAATAATGTCCCCCAATGGCAGCATGTACACCACGAACATCATAGGGGAAAGCACAGAGCCCTGCGCTATCCACATGTCAGGAAGAGAGGAGCCGAAGAGAAAACTCCCGACTCTACTCTCTGCATCCTACAATTGAAGAATGAATGAAACCATCTGAGGACTGTACCAGACAGCCCACAGAATAACTGCAGGTGCTCTAGCATACCCCATGGGCCATGGTGTCAAATGCTGCAGAGAGATCAAGGAGGACCAAGATGGAACAGCTCTTCCAATCTCTCGCCATCTTGAGATCATTAAGTACCCGAACCAAAGTGGTCTCGGTACTATGCCTCTTCCTGAAACCGGACTGGAGAGGATTGTAGATATTGTGAGTGGTCAGATGTTGCTCGAGCTGCAACCTGACTGCCTTCTCAGTAACCTTACCCAGAAAAGGGCAGGTTAGAGACAGGCCTGTAGTTTGGGAGACGGTCAGGGTCAAGAGAAATTTTTTCAAGAGGGAGTGAACCACTACCTCCTTCACAGTGTCCAGAAACACCCAAGTCTCTTAAAGAACACCTATCTCAGCAAGGACTGGTCCAATTACCTCCAAGCACCCCTTCAAGAGGCATGTTAGACCTGGGTCCAAACTACAGTAAGTCGGTTGCAAACCCCAGATCATCTCCACAATATCCTTGATCACCGGCTGGCTAAAGTATGACCCAACAAACTGGGTGCTTGCAACCTTGCACTGATCCCTGATTCTGGAGACAGATTGGATTGCACAACCTGTCCACAGTTCAGAAGTGCTTTGTCAGTCAATTTTATACAGCTGCAATCTCCCTGGACAGGAATTCTGCCTTCTTATGGGAGACTGCAAATTGATAACCCCTATATTGGGACACCAATCTAAGTTTGTCATTACTCAGACCCGATTTCTGCCAGCACCACTCCAACCTTCTCTCCATTCTCCTCAACTCTCTCAAATTCCATCAAACCAAGGGGAACAAGGGCAATGGGAGAGGGGGTGAACCTGGATGGGAGCAATGGAATCCAGAGCAGCCCCCACCGCCTTGTTATAGGCTAGCAGGAGATCTTCTGGATCCAAGCCAACACCCGAACTCCCCAATAGGTCCAGAACTGCCACAAGACCATCTGGGGTCAAACCCCACAAAGGGCGGTGTCGGACCATCTCCATAGAGGCAGGTCTATGGGGGGGGCCCAGGAAACTGAACCCTATAGTGTGGTGATCAGACCACCTGCCAGGTTCCATCAACATGTCAGAAATCTCCATCCCCAGCAGAAACACTAAGTCCAACGAATGACCTTGTATGTGGGTCGCAGAAATAATAACCTGTGTAAAGCCCAACAAATCCATCAGTTGGAGGAAGTCTTGAGCAAAATGTGAGAGTTCATCATCACCCCAGCACCAACCATCTGGCGGCCTCCAGTATCACCTCAGTGATGAAGTCCGTGACTTCCTGAAGGAACTCTTTTTAACCCCCAAGTGGACAGTAGAAGAGAAGTATCCTGCACTCATGATCCATTCGAATGATCAAGTGACCCCAACTGGCACATCTACAAGGCCCAGTTCCATCTTAAAACAAATAGCTTCCCCCGTCCTTACAATCCAATCTCGGGTGGTGTATCACTGAGAAACAGCTGAAACTGCTGACTCCAAAATGGGACCAGCATTCTCGTCCAGCCAGATTTCAGTGATGCATACCAGCTCAGATGACCCAACAAAATCAGCAATTAATGCTGTCTTGTTTCTAAATGACCTGTCATTACACAACACTGCCCGGGTTGGATCAGCAGTCGAGGTTGACCACGCTAACTGCCCACAAAAAGCGGAGCCCTTGGGTATGGGCACCAGACAGGGCAAACCCCCTTCTTGGGCCCATTTCACCCCAGGGCATCTCCTTGACCCTACAATCTCAGTTCACCCACTTCACTCCACTCCCCCCAAACCCCCACCCCCAACCCCTCAGATGCCCCCTCGCTATACCCAAGGCACAACTGCCTATAAACCTCGACTGGTAGCGGGGAGCAGTCAAAGGAGCGAAGGGCTTCAAGCTTAGTGGGAGAGTAGTACCCACCCATCGAAGCCCCCTGCCAACACATCCTGCTGTTCTCCCATCCAACAGCTACAGTATCAATTAAAATACCAATCAGCCACTCAATCACCCATATAAACACTCTCACACTCACAACAGTAGAATACCTCTGAGTACCCCCAAATCAAATCAACTATTCCGCAAACAAAATTAACCTAACATCTCCTTCAACCAAAACATAAAAACCCAAAAGTAGAATAAAAATAAGTAAAATAATGATAAATAACAAACAAAAGACAGCAATCAAAAACATGAGTCAAAGCAGCAATAGTGCACACAATTTGTTATTGTCCAGCAATACTGTTGTCCAAAATAGCTAATAAATATGCTTTAACAATGTCAATAAAACCACACTATAGCTTCCCAACAAGAGTTTGAGGCTGGAAAGAGGGTCTCTCACTACCCCCAACCATAAAAATCTATTCACATGAATGTAGCCCTCTCACTGCTACCGCGACATATCTTCCAAAAATGTCAGACCACAAAAGGAGGCCCTCTCATTGCCTCCAAAGGGCATGAACAAATATATGTCACCAAGCACCAGTCAATGCAGACTTCAGGAGCAAATATCAATCTCCTCATCAGATAGATCACAGTGGAACCAGTCCCATAAAATCAGGTCTTCTAATGATGGTCCAGATGCCAGGCCCAGAACTCACCCCCAGGCAGGCACCAGAGCACAACCAAATCCCCCCACCTAAGCTGCCAGAGTGACCCAACCCCTGTCAGGCAGACCCCTGCAGCTCCAGGAGCTCAGGTAAATGCCCACCCTCCAGCTGGCTCCCTTGACCCCCAGGGGAAAAAAGTCGCACACTGCACCCACCTCAGGGCAAGCCCATCTGGCTACTCATCATACACTGAACTTCACACAGCGACCCTTCGCAACTCAGCTCCAGTCTGGTTAGGTTCACTTCAAAGGTGGCCTGACAACCCAGTTCATGTGGCCACCTCTCACTGCACTCCAGGTCAGTGTCTAGGATTCAAGACGCCAGCAAGATCCCACCAGCTCGGCCACTCTGCAGCCTTCTCCCCCTCAGATGCAGACTCTGTTCTGTAGTCATTTGGAGTCAACCTCAGTCACCACCTGCTCTCTTTCTGTCTCCCAAAGTTTGATGACTGTACTGCTACTTCTGTGCTGTATGTGAGCACCACAGTTCGCAGCCTGCAAATGAATGTTCAGTGAATGAACATTAGTGCAAAATATGCCTGACAGGGGCAATACCAGGTAAAAGTGTTACCAGTCAGCTGTCAATTTAAAAAGTACACCAACCGCAAATGCTGTAACACTACTGCTGCTTCGACTCTCACTCTAAAACAAAACAAACTCAAGAAAATACACAGATTAAAATAAATGAAAGAAAGAATTAAAATGAAAACAACTTAAAATTAAAGCTGCTGAGCTGAATTGATGGGTTGCACAGAGTGGCCGCCATCTTATAGTATCCAATAACCATTGAGCATAAGCTCCCAGTCTTCCCTTCATAGAGTGATCAGCAGGGGGATAGGAATGACGAGGATAGAAAGGGTAGTATACCTTTATAAAGAGTGAATTTCAAATTTTCCACCATTGAGGGAAGGAGTAGTGTATTTCTATAAAGAGTAACTTCCAAAATGGCAACTATGAAGGGAAGGAGTAGTATATAGCTATAAAGAGTAAATTCCAAAATGGCCACCATGGAGGATAGGAGTACTGTAACTCTATAAACAGTAAATTCCAAACAGGCCACCATGAAGGGGAAGCATTACTGTATCACTCCAAATAGTAAATTCCAAAATGGCCACCATGGAGGAAAGGAGTAGTGTATACCTATAGAAGTAAATTCCAAAATGGCCACCATGGAGGAAAGGAGTAGTGTATACCTATAGACAGTAAATTCCAAAATGGCCACCATGGAGGAAAGGAGTAGTGTGTATACTTATAGACAGTAAATTCCAAAATGGCCACCATGGAGGAAAGGAGTAGTGTATACCTATAGACAGTAAATTCCAAAATGGCCATCATGGAGGAAAGGAGTAGTGTATACCTATAAACAGTAAATTCCAAAATGACCATCATGGTGATAGGAGTACTATTTCTCTATACAGAGTAATTTCCAAAATGGCCATCGTGGAGGGTAGGAGTACTGTATCTGTATAAAGTGTAAATTTCAAAATGACCACCATGGAGGGTAAGAGTGCAGTATCTCTATAAAGAGTGCATTCCACAATGTCCACCATGGAGAGCAGGAGTACTGTATCTCTAGAATGACTAGATTCCAAATTTTCATCATGGAGGGAAGGAGAAATGCATCTCTATGAAGAGTAAATTCAAAAACTGACACCATAGAGAATAAGAGTACTGTGTCTGTATAGTCATTTCCAAAATGGCCTCCATTCAGGGTAGTGGTATCTGTTTAAAGAGTAAATGTCAAAGTAGACACCACAGAGGGGAGGAGTACTGTATCTTTAGTAAATTCTAAAATGCCCATCATGAAGGGAAGGAGTACAGTATCTCGAGAAAGAGTATATTCCAAAATGGCTACTGTGGAGGGAAACAGTAGTGTATTTCTATAAATGATACATTCCAAAATATCCACTACTGGGGATGGGATTGGTATTTCTGTATAAAGAATAATTTCCTAAATGGCATCCATGGAGGACAGAAGTATTATAGCTCTTTAAAGAGTAAATTCCCAAAAGGACACCATGGAGAGAAGGAGTACTGTATCTCTGTAAAGAGTGTGTTCCAAAATGGTCACCATGGAGTGAAGGAGTACTGTATCTCAAGAAAGAGAAAATTCCAAAATGACCACCATGGGTAAGGAGTGCTATCTCTGTATAAAGAGTAATTTCCGAAATGGCCAGCAAGAAACGTAGGAGTAATGTATCTCTATAAAGAGTAGATTCCAAAATTATCACTGTGGAGAGAAGCATTACTTTAACTCTATGAGTACTGCACTTCTATGGAGAGTAAATTCCAAAATGGCCACCATGGAGGACAGGAGTACTGTACCTCTGTAAAGTTTAGATTCCAAAATGGCCACCATGCAGGGAAGGAATACTGGATCTCTATGAATATTATATCTCTATGAAGAGTAAATAAAAAAATACACCGTGGAGAGCAGGAGTACTGTATCTCTATAAAGAGTACTTTGAAGAATTGCCACCATGGAGGGTAGGAGTACTTTATACAGAGTAAATTCCAAAATGGCCACCATGGAGGGTAGGAGAACTATATACAGAGTAGATTCCAAAACAGCCACTATGGAGGGAAGGAGTACTATAGCTCTACAAAGAATACATTTAAAAATTACTACCATGAAGGATAGTAGTATCATTTATGTATAAAGAGTCATTTCTAAAATGGACTCCATAGAGGGAAGGCATAGTATATCTCTATAAAGAGTAAATTCCAAAATGGTCACGCTGGAGGTTAGGAGTATTGTAGCTCTATAATGATTACATTTAAATATGGCCACCGTGGAAGGAAGAAGTAATGCTTACTCTTTATAGTAATGTATCTCTGTAATGAGTAAATTCCAAAAGGAGGTTAGGTTCATCATGGAGGTTAGGAGTACTGTATTTCTATAAAAATGTAATTCAAACATGGGCACCATGGAGGAAAGGAGTAGTGCATCTCTGTAAAGGGAAGATTCCAAACAGGCCATCATGGGTGGTAGGAGTACTGTATCTCTACAAAGAGTAAATTCTAAAAGTGCCACCTTGGAGGGTAGGAGTAGTATATCTCTATAAAGAGTAAATTCCAAAATGGCCACCATGGAAGACAGGATTACTATTTTTGTGTAAAGAGTAATTTCCAAAATGGCCACCATGGAAGGAAGGAGTACTTATCTCAATAAAGAGTAAATTCCTAAACAGCCACCATGGAGTTTAGGAGTACTGTATCTCTATAAAGATTAAATTAAAATGGCCACAATGGAATAAAGTAGTAATGTATCTCTATAAACAGTAAATTCCAAAATTTTCACCATGGAGGGAAAGAGTGGTGTTTCTCTATAAAGAGAAGATTTAAAAATGGCCACCATAGATGTTAGGAGTACTGTATCTCTACAAATAGAACATTCTAAAATTGCCACCATGGAGGATAGGAGTACTACATCTCTATATAGAGTAAATTTCAAAATGGCCACCATGGAGGATAGGATTACTATTTCTGTATAAAGAGTATTTTCCAAAATGGTCACTGTGGAGGGTAGAAGTACGGTATCTCTTTGAAAAGTACATTTCAAAATGAACACCAATGAGGGAAGGAGTACTACAGCTCTATAAGGAGTAAATTCCAAAATGGCCACCATGAAGGAAGGAGTCCTATATCTAATGAAAGAGTAAATTCTTAAATGACCACTGTGGAGGGAAGCAGTAATGTATCTCTGTAAAGAGTAAATTCCAAAATGTCCACTACTGAGGTTAGGACTGCTATTTCTGTATAAAGAATAATTTCCAAAACTACCACTGTGGATGGTAGAAGTACTGTATCTCTTTAAAGAGTAAATTCCAAAATGAACACAATGGAGGGAAGGAGTACTGTATCTCAATAAAGAGTAAATTCCTAAATGGCCACCATGGAATAAAGGATTACTGTATATCTATAAAAAGTTTATTCCAAAATGGCCACCATGAAGGAAGGAGTCATGTATCTCATGAAAGAGTAAATTCTTAGATGATCACTGTGGAGGGAAGCAGTAGTGTACCTCTGTAAAGAATAACTTCCAAAATGTCCACTACTGAGGTTAGGACTGCTATTTCTGTATAAAGAATAATTTCCAAAATTACCACTGTGGATGGTAGAAGTACTGTATCTCTTTAAAGAGTAAATTCCAAAATGAACACAATGAAGGGAAGGAGTACTGCAACTCAGTAAAGAGTAAATTCCTAAATGGCCACCATGGGATGAAGGATTACTGTATATCTATAAAAAGTTAATTCCAAAATGGCCGCCATGGTGGGCAGCAGTATTGTATCTCTATAAAGAGTAGATTCCAAATGCCATCATGGATGGAAGGAGTAATGTATCTCTTTAAAGAATAAATTCAAAAATTGCCACCATGGAGGATCAGAGTACTATTTCTGTATGGAAACTAGAAGAAGTGCACACTTGGATTATGGTGCTCCATAAACTGACCAAGATAAATAGACAAAAGTACTGTGGTGAGGTCCGAAACATGTCAGGCAGATTTTTGTCCATTTGTTTGGTTTTTTGACATGGTAGAATACATTTTATGTGATTGATACTTTTTTTTTTGCATCCCTCTTTTGTTTTGTTTTTTGTGTGTGCTCGAACATTTTTTACTGTCTACAATTTCTGCATAAAGAGTAATTTCTAAAGTTGCCATTCTTGAGTGTAGTAGTACTTGTAAATTTTAAAGGGACACCATGGAGAGAAGAAGTACTGTATCTGTATAAAGAATACATTCCACAATGCCCACCATGAAGGAAAGAAATACTGTATCTCGAGAAAGATTATATTCAAAAATGGCCACTGTGGAGGAAAGCAGTAGTGTATTTCTATAAATTACAAAATATCCACTGCTGAGGATAAGATTGCTATTTCTGTATAAAGAGTAATTTACAAAGTGGCCATCATGGAGGGTAGGAGTAATGTAGTTCTATAAAGAGTAGATTTCAAAATGGTCACTGTGGAGGGAAGCAGTACTATATCTCTATGAGTACTGCATCTCTCCGAAGAGTAAATTCCAAAATGGCAACTATTGAGAATAGGAGTACTGTAACACTATACTATAAAGAGTACATTGAAGAATGGCCACCATGGAGGGTTGGAGTTCTGTATCTCTATAAAGAGCAAATTCAAAAATGGTCACCATGGAGGTTAGAAGTACTATATTAAGAGTAGATTCCAAAATGGCTACTATGGAGGGAAGGAGTAGTATATCTCTATGATGAGTAAATTCCAAAATGGACATACTAGAGGTTAGGAGTCTTGTATCTCTATAAAGATTAAATTCAAACATGGCCACCATGGAGGGCAGGAGTAGTGTATCTCTATAAAAAGTAAACTCCAAAATGGCCACCATGGAGGTTAGGAGTACTGTGCTTCTATAAAGACTAAATTCAAACATGGGCACCATGGAGGGAAGGAGTATTGTATCTCTGTACGGAGTAAATTCCAAAATAGCCACCATGGAGGTTAGGAATACTGTATATCTATAACGATTAAGTTAAATGGAAGGAAGGAGCAATATATTCTCTATGAAGAGTAAATCCCAAACTTGTCATCATGGATGGAAGGTGTGGCATACAGGCATCTCTATAAAGAGAAGATTTCAGAATGCCCACCATGGAAGTTAGGAGTGCTGTATTTCTGCAAACAGAAAATTGTTAAATTGTCACCATGGAGGATCGAAGTACTATTTCTGTATAAAGAGTAAATTTCAAAATGGCCACCATGGAGAGAAGAAGTAGTGTACCTCAATAAAAAGTAAATTCCAAAATAGCCACCATGGAGGATCAGAGTACTACTTCTGTATGAAGAGTCATTTCCAAAATGGCCATTGTGCAGGATAGAAGTACAATATCTCTTTAAAAAGTAAATTTCAAAATGGACACCAATAAGGGAAGGAGTACTGCATCTCTATAAGGAGTTAATTCCAAAATTGCCACCATGAAGGGAAGGAGTCCTGTATCTCATGAAAGAGTGATTCCAAAATGGCCACTACTGAGGATAGAATTTCTATTTCTGTATAAAAAATAATTTCCAAAATGACCACCATGGATGGCAGAAGTACTGTATCTCTTTAAAGAGTAAATTCCAAAACTGATGTGATGGAGGAACGAAGTACTGTATCTCTATTTAGAGAAAAATTCCAAAATAGCCACCATGGTGTTAGGAGTCCTATTTCTGTACACAGAGTACTTTCCAAAATAGCCATCATTGTGAGTAGGAGTACTATATCTCTATAAAGAGTAAATTCCAAAATGGCCACCATGCAGGGTAGGAAAACTGTATCTCTATAAAGAGTACATTCCAAAATGGCCACCATGGAGTTTAAGAGTACTCTATCTTTATAAAGATTAATTGTAAACCTTGCCACCATGGAGGGAAGGAGTAGTGTATCTCTGTAAAGAGAAGATTCCAAAATGGCCACCATGGATGGTAGGAGTAGTGTATCTCTTCAAAGAGTAAATTCTAAAATTGCCACTATGGAGGGTAGGAGGACTGTTGCTCTACAAAGAGTAAATTCTAAAATCCCTATGATGGAGCATAGGAGTACTGTATTTCTATAAAGAGTAAATTCAAAAATTGCCACCATGGATGGCAGGAGTACTGTATCTCTGTGAAAAGCAAATTTCAAAATGGCAACCATGGTGGTAATGAGTACTATATCACTATAAAGAGTAAATTCTAAAATGGCCACCATTAAGGATTGCATTACTATTTCTGTATAAAGAGTAATTTCCAAAATAGCCACCATGGAGTGAAGGAGTATCGTATTAAGAGTAAATTCAAAAATGGACACCATGGAGGGTAGCAGTACTACATCTCTATAAAGAGTAGATTCTGAAATGGCCACCATGAAGGGAAGGAGTACTGTATCTCTATAAAGACTAAATTCAAAAATTGCCCCATGGAGGATATAAGTGATATTTCTGTATAAAGAATAATTTCCAAAATGACCACCATGGAGGGAAGGAGTAGTGTATCTCTATAAAGAGTAAATTCCAGCATGGCCACAATGGATGGAAGGAGTAGTGTATTTTTATGTAACAGCTTCCAAATTATCACCTGGCTGTACCGGAGCTCTCAGGGTCTCACCTGGAGACGCCTGCTTAGGGGGCCGGACTGGGTTCACTGATGGTTGTGCTACACTGGAGTGAAATGGCATGTTGCCTCCACCTGGGGTTGTGGTATGGGGTACCTGACTAATAAAACACAACGTTGCCATCCGCCAGTTCTCGTGTTTGAAAAAACTTCCACTGGCAGAATTTAAGCGAATGTTTGACTTACACTTCCACAAAAGTTTTGAAATCCATTTCCAAACTTTTGTGGAAATTCCACCTGCCCTGCACCCTACTTAAAAGTATCACTGTCTAGTGCCCCCCCCCATCGCCACCTGATTGCCCAAAATAAATTAAATAAAGCCCTGTTGGCTATCGGTCCCTCTCCCCTCCCCATTACTTACCCACCCAATGTGTATTTTAAAAGACAAATTCTGGTGGCTAGTGGTCCCTTTCCCTACCCAATCACCAACCCATGTCCCAGTAGTATTAGTCAGTTAACCTTTACCACATACATCCCTATCCCTATATAGTAAAACTTTTTCCTGGTGATCCTAGTGGTAGTGAACCCTCCTCTATCCCCAAATCCCAATCCCCAATATTGTATTTTTTAACATATTCCTGGTGGTCTAGTGGCTCCCCTGCACTCACCCCACCCTGGCAAGTAGTGTCCCATCAAACTCCTTCCATCCAAAAATGGAGCGGGCCACTGGCACATCCCTCTGCTTCCCTCCATGGCTGGCAGTCCACTGAGATGTCAGTGAATGAGAGCGTACACCGGTGCCGGAGGTCCACTCCATTTTGGGATGGGGGAGCGGGGTGGGACACCACCTGTTGGGGTAGGGGTGTGGGAGGGGGCCACTAGACCACCGTGGAATAAGTTTTAAAAAATACAATATTGGGGATCGGAATTTAGGCATAGGGAGGAAGGGGGGATCACTACCACTAGAACACCAGGGAATAAGTTTAAAAAAATACATACTGGGGATCAGGATTCAGGGATAGGGAGGGCAGGAGATCACTACCAGTAGACCGCCAGGGAATAAGATTAAAAAAATACATATTGGGGATCAGGATTTGGGGGATAGGGAGGGAGGCGGGTTTCACTACCACTAGACCAGCAGTGAAAAAAAGGATTTTACTGTACCAGGGATAGGGATTGCGACAGTGAGGTGGGTTAACTAACTAATACTACTGGGGCACAGATGGGTGGTCAGGTGAGGGGAAGGACCACTAGCCACCGGAGTTTGGTGGTTTTTAAAATACATGTTGGGTGGGCAGGTGATTGGGCAGGGGGAGTGACCGCCACTGGGGGGTTAACACAGTTCGGCAGGGTGGAAAGGATGAAATTTCACTCCAGACATTCGTAAGTTTTCCGATCCGCCAAAGGTGAAAGCTTGGAAACTTTTGCGAAAGTTGCCACATTTTGCGAAAGTTCCGCTAAGGTGGAAATGGCAAATTTTGCACACCCCATCCCCTAGGAATAAGTATTATTTCCCTCCCACATAGTGTTACTTTTTTCCCAGACAGCAGTAGTACTCTCTGCCTCCATAGCAGTAGCATCCTCCTCCCCCACAGCAGTAGTACACTTCCAGGCAGTAACCATAAACACCAAGAGTACAATGAATGACCTCAGGTTTATTGCAGGGATGGGGTGCGGAGGGAGAACACAGCTAGCAGTAACTTGTGTTTAAAACTGTACCCCACGCAGTCCCAACACCACCCCATGGCTGCACCCATCTTTCCCCCAACGTCCATACTGATGGTAACAGTCTGTTGCAGTGGGTACCTCACTGAGGTGACCAACCAGAGGGTGCAGGGATGGTGCCCCATGGATGTTGGGATAGTAATGAGAATAGTTTTAAACTTGAAATGCAGAACTTTACAAGGGACCCCAATCAGATCCCAAACAAACACTGTAGATCTTTTTTCAGTTGTCTGCCTGGGCTTATCCTGCAGATTACAAAGTGCTGCCCAAGACTTCACCCCTTTAAACTACCTCACTAACCATACTGCAGCAGAACTACTCAGGGCCACAGCCCAGAGGTACTTACAGTGCCCGAAGGCTTCAGTTGGAGTTGAATTAGAACACAGAACTGCAGTACTGCTCTGGTATCAGCAGACAGTCTTTCTTTGTACCACATCAGCCGGCTGTAGATGTGCAGTAAACGCTGGACCCTTTGCCTGTGACAGGCCTTTTGTTGTCTTTGCCCTCCTGGCCTTTCCTTATCTTCACCTCTTAAGCCTTTTGTCGATCCAAGTTACCTTAGCAGGCTTGCAGTCACCCTGGACGCCCTCTGGACACTCTACTTCCACTGGCACTCAAACACAGTTGGGCTGCTAAACCTTCTCTGATTTGGCCCAACTACTTTTCTTGTCTTGGAGAACAGTTCAAACAGTTTACTTGTGTTACAGGTTGCAATGTCACAAACATCAATTCAATTAATTCCCTAGGAACACAGATTAGCAGACCACTTTCTTCCCTGCTGTCAATAGAAGCTTGTCGGTACTCTGTCTAAACTTTTATTTTGGGCTCAGGGGCCTCTGCCCACTCAGTCATGCCTTGAGACAGGTGCAGCCCGCTGTACAGTCTATTATGGACTCTTCCCAAGATCTCTCTGGGATCTCCCTCTTCTTTCAAAAAATCCATACTTTTATAGACTTCCTAGCCTTTCCTCTTGATTGGCCAGTTCATTCCCGGGCTCTCAAAGTGCCCTTTCACTCCTTCCCAGTGGCCCTTGTGGCAGGGAGGACCACAGGGGTCCACCATTACTGTTTATATGCTGCTGCATTTGTTGTGCACTCTAATCATTTAATACCAGCCTCCCTTTTTGCCAGTGATCACCAGTTTCATGTGCAGAGGTGTTCCCAACTTTTATCTCAGCTCTGCTGCCTGCCGTGGAGCCGGGAATACTATTAAAACTTTGGCAGTGCAGCCATAACCACTGTAGGGAGCCACCTGCTCCTTTAATGCTTCGGCCGCACACGCTAAGATACTGCATGTGCAGCCATTGCTGTTTACATCCCAAATTACCCTGAACCCCATCCCCCCAAACTAGGGGCACATATTTATTCAAGTGCTCAGAGGCACAGTACACTGGAGAACCTCGACCCTGCTTCCTCTATCTGACAGAGGAACAAGAGGTTCGGGCGGCTGCAGCCATGGGAAGTATGGAGGTACCCTGGCTTGAATCTCACCCAGGACTCCTGAAAACAGCCCACAGGAAGAGGATAAGGACAGAGGGCATAACGGGGCCACAGCCCAAACAGGTAAGCCCCAGACTGGGAAGGGGGCTTACATCTATAAAAAAAGAGATAGATAGATAGATAGATATTTTTGTTTTTATAGTGCTCCTTCCCAGATGCTCAGAGCGCTGCACAAATTCATAACAACAAATTAAAAGAATATCAGAAAAATGTCAGCAAAACACATTATAGAGTAGATAAATATCACAATAAAATCAACATAAAATAAAATACTGGTACAACACAGATCAGTCTATCAATAGAGTGAACAGAACAGCACATAATTTCAGCTATTAAGGCCAAAGGCCTGACCAAACAAAAAGGTGTTTAGGCCCTTTTTAAAGTTTTCCACCGAGGATGCCTCCTTCAAACAATTAGGCAGTGAGTTCCACAGGGCTGATGCAATAAATTTCAAAATGCCCACCATGAAGGGAAGGAGTGGTATATCTATATGAGGAGTAGATTCCAAAATGGCCACCATGGATGGTAGGGGTGCTGTAACTCTATAAAGAGTAAATTTCGAAATGACCACCATGGAGGGAAGGAGTACTGTAGCTCTATAAAGAGTAGATTCTAAAATGACCACCATGGACGGTAGGAGGATGGTAGGAGTACTGTAGCTCTATAAAGAGTAGATTCTAAAATGGCCACCATGGAAGGTAGGAGTACTGTAGCTCTATAAAGTGCAAATTCCAAAATGGCCACCACGGGAGGTAGGAGTACTGTATCTGTATAAAGAGTAAATTCCAAAATGGCCACCATGGAGGGAAGGAGTACTGTAGCTCTATAAAGTATAAATTCAAACATGGCCATGATGGAGGATACGAATACTGAATCTCTATAAAGAGTAAATTTCAAAATGGCCACCATGGATGGTAGGAGTACTGTAGCTCTATAAAGAGTAGATTCTAAAATGGCCACCATGGGTGGTAGGAGTACTGTAGCTCTATAAAGAGTAGATTCTAAAATGGCCACCATGGATGGTAGGAGTACTGTAGCTCTATAAAGAGTAGATTCTAAAATGGCCACCATGGATGGTAGGAGTACTGTAGCTCTATAAAGAGTAAATTCCAAAATGGCCACCGTGGAGGGTAGGAGTACTGTATCTCTATAAAGAGTAAATTCCAAAATGGCTCTCACGGAAGGAAAGAATAACTGAAATTCAGAGTAAATTCCTCAGCCTCTCAGAAATGGAGGACAGTGTTTGACCCTGGATAGCCCAGATAAGAAGTAGCATCTCATTTTCAGTGGGGCCCTGCTTCTACCACTCACACAACCAGGAGAGCTGAGGCATAGTGAGGGGATATGATTTGCTTCTGGTCCCATGGTGAGTTAGGTGCTGTAGTGGGGTTCAAACGAGTTTGCTCTTGGTCCACAGTTCTAGGACAACCTCAAGAGTACACTGCCTTCCCACTTTAGGTATCTGTACTGGGACTGTACTCTCAGAAATGAGCCCTTTGGAACACTGTAATAATTTGTATCACCAAAATAAAATAATGGATTGAAACAGAATTTCTTGCTGAATGATGGGAAATTAAAATACTTGGTCTAAAACAATTTGACTGGTGATAAATCTGTTACCTTAAAGCTGCTCATAGCTTACAAACTGAGGTAGGCATTATCAATGTTTACTCCAGCTGAGAAGCAGACAACTGTGTGCAATCCACTTGAAGTGAAATATTTTAAGTATCAACTGCACAGCTCTTTAGAAAAACAAATATTTCGATTCCACCAAGTAAACAGCAAATGAAGAACTATAGTCCTCTATGTTTTTTTTTGTTTTTTTCTGAGCCAATCACATACCAGTGTGCAGTGCTATCAATTACATTTCTTCTCAGTGAGCCCCGGACACTAAAATTTATACAATTTGATGTACTTGAAGTGATTGGGATGATTCTGGTCTTGACTCAGTCACTGTAGACTACTGTTATGCTTACAAAGACCACTGGCCATGGTAATGAGATTGCTTGTATCATTCTGTGAGTAGTGCTCTATTCAGCTATTGTCATTGTCTGCTGTCATTTATAACAGGATAAATATTTTTGTTGTTGTCTCGTTCCCTGAGCAGCATCTTAATCAATCCTGGAAACCATGTCAAGATTCAGGAAGGCACCTTAGGATTCTTCATTGCAAGTGATGCCAAAGAAGTCAAAAGGTAACACCCATCGCACCATCACGGTCACTTTTGGGTTACAGAACACAGTGCAGAGAAGATGTAAAATCTTATGGATTCAATACGCCCATGAACTATTTATTTCTTTAATATTTTGGTAACCTGCAAAGGCACACTGAGCCAAGGCTCATTTTCAGGTAGAGTGCAGACATGAAGAATGATCACAAACATGGAAAGTGGTTATACAAGATACATTGGCATTTGAAGCAAGGTGGAAATAAGTGGGGAGCACCACTTGCCCTAGCAGTAGCATAGTATCTAGGTTTGAATAAGAGATTAGTACATGGGTTCCTTACGTGGCTGCTATAAACAAAGTGTGGTAGAGTGCATAAGATTATGCACCTAACGGATTAGAAAGCTGACGGGGGCAAAAGCACAGGTGGCCCAGTTGGAGGAGAAATAGTTGGGAGAGGGAGAGGAGAGTTGGAAGAGGAGAGTCAGAAGGTTCATGGGGGGGGGGTGACAAGTACAGGGATGAACAGGAGTATGCCTTAGCAGGCATCTAAAGGCATGGAGGGGGAGGGGCACTGAAGGGAAGAGGGGAATAGGTTCCAGAGGGAGGGGAGATGATAGGAGAAAGGAACATGCCCAGCACGAGTGAGGATGGGAAATGGCGACAGTACAAGAATTGCTGTAGCACAGATAGTAAGAAGAGGAGAGGGTGGAGAGAGGAGTGTGGAGAGGTAGGAGGGGAGGAAGTCAAATCCATATTTAGCAATAAGGAAGGTACAGTGGGACTGGCGATGTAAAGGTAGAAGGAGGGTGGAGAACTGGAGTTAGTTTGCAGTTTGATTAAACACAGTGGCTCACATTTTGTGACCATACAGCAAGATTGCACTACATTCATCAGTGATGGGCACCGCATGCGTCTATTAATCACACGCATACTCATGATAGCCTCAGATCCAGTGCAAAGCATTGTGGGTATGCAAATCCTTGTGTGGGGACAGGGCTGACAAGACTTCACCAGGAAAAAGTGTTGCCTTTTGAAATGGTTTTTTATAGTTGTTCCAGGCTGGACTATGAACAAAAAAACAACAGAAACGTTTCATGAGTGAGTAATGTTTATTGGGTGGGGTGTCAGAAGTTAGCTTGATCATGACAGTAGACCCAGTTCCCAACGGCATTGTGGGTTTAATTAGATTTCAACTGAAATGAAGTCAGGCATTTATAGGCTCTTAAGTTTGATATAATTACGAATGCCCACAAAAACTCAATTGGAAGGGAAAGTTTTTGATGAACAATAAGATGATACATAGGCGATATTTAGAGCCTCTTTTAATTTTATATTTCAGTTTTTCAAACTAGCAGATCAGTATCAGAACTAGTGGCAATTGTAAAGCGTTGGCAGTTCTCTGCATGGGCAATGGAACTCCTAAACTGCTGACTTTCTTATCTCAATGAGGGAGTCAGATCTTTGAAAATTGAAAAAAAAAAAAACACGTTTAATGAATCTCTGGCATTTTGAGATTAAGACCTGCTGTGGCATGGGTGAAAGACAATGCCTTTTCCACAGGCATTTATGGTGATCCCACACGTTTTACTTCTCCATTTCAATAAGCCCGTTGTTTAGGTAGACCATCAGCTGAAGAGTAGAAGCCAGCCACAATATGGCCTCATACAGAACTGGACCTGGACCTGGACCTCAAGGCATGTATGTAGATGGGGATTTCTACGTATTTACGGAATAATAGATATAATAACATGGTATGAATAAGTACATTTTAGCACAAATGTTTTCTTCTTTTATTTTTATCCCATCTTATTAAGCAGGGAGGACAGACATGATGGACCTACAGTCCCTTCTGACCTTAAAGTGCTATGTTACTAATTTAAGGTCCGAAGGGATTCTAGGTCTGCAAGTCTACCCCCTGTTTTGTATGCTTCATAAGCAGGTAACAACGTGTAACATATGCTGTGCAAACATGTAGTAAATTATAGAGATTACCTTTACAGTCTACTACCTAGGGTACCCTGTGATTTCCGTAGTAGGCAGAGACGTGTCCTGGCTTACCTTGAAGGCCTGTATTGTCTTCATTTTCACTTTCTTCACTGGTGGGATGTCCCATAGGTTCACAACCATATGGGAGAAGTACCTCTTAATATTTCGTCCCACATAATTGCACAAAATGCAGTTTGTGGATTTTGAGAGCTAATCTAGTGCACTCCAATTTCTCCTACAGTCCTCGGGGTATTTGTAACAAGTATTTTTATTTATTTATTTAAAATGTGTAACCAGGAGATGCACACTGAACTGAGACTCATTTCCAGGTGTGACCCGGGGAGTTATATGTAATTATTCATATGTAAATACATTAGGGCAGATTTTCAAATGGGAGGGCACTGACGAACGGGTCAATTCCCACCCCCATCACCATCTTTCCATTAGTGCCCAAACTCCCCCTTCTTATTGCTCTAGGTGCACCTGTTTTTATGAGAGCTGATGCAGTTCGTGGTGGCTCACATTTGCTGCAATTTACAGGAACTTTGCCCAAATGTTAGACCACTTTGGAGATGGTCTCGTTTTGGCAGCAGTAGCACAATTTAGGGCTAAAACAGGTCGTGCATTCCCTGGGGACCATGAAAATCTAGTCTTCAGGTTTATCTGATTTTTCATTTTCATTCCGCCTCCTTGTCTATGGAACTGCCCTATTAGGCTTGGCTTGCCCCTGGTCCCCGCTATCCCTCCTCTGGTGTCTTTTTCAATTACATTTATAATACTGGTTCCATGCATTTTAGAAATATTTGTTGAAAATAAAGGCTATAACTTTGTTTAACTTGCAATGTTTCATAATAAACCCACCAAGGGGATCTAGTGTATTACACTCTGAACCATGGCATCCTCTTCCTCCTGTTTCCCTTGCTCACTTCCTTCAAACAGCATGCCGTTGCCTCAGGAATATCCTCCTTAATTTTTCGCCATTGAGCCTCCACTCCCCTTGTGCCTTCCTCCCCTTTTAGGCATTCTCTGAGGCAGTTTCCTATTTCTTTAAAATGTTACCTGCTGAAGTCCAGTACCATTGTCTTAGTGTGTGTTTTTTTCCCCATATTATCTGTCTGCCAAACCACACAGTGTACAGTGATCACTTGTACCCAGGGGACTACCCACTGTGATGTCAGCAGTGCTGTCTCTGTTTGTAAGTACAAGTGTCCAGCACTGCCCTGTCCCTAGTGGGTTCCAAAACCAGCTGCCTTAGAAATGCCCCTTAAATGGAGTTGAGGTTGGCCCTGCCCCTTGAAGTAGCTGCAGCTCGAATGCCCCAATCTACTGTACATCCGGCAGATGAAAGTCCCCCCATAATCAAAACATCTCCCTTGCTGACCATTTTCCTAATGGCTTCCCCCAGGGCTCTGTCTAAATTCTCCCCATGTGTTGGAGGCCTGTACAACAGCCCTGTGTGAATAACGGTCCCAGACACTGTGGCTGACCCATAGTATGGCCAGCCTTTCATTGTCCTCTTGTTCCTGTTATATTTAAGTGGCCCTTGTGGCCCTTATACCCGTCTTCACATATAAAATAACCCCTCTGCCTTTCCTCCTTGACCTGTCCTTCCAGAACATGGTGTAGTCTGGGATGGCCACTTCCCAGCTGTGGGTTTTCGTGTACCATGATTCCATTATGGCCACCAGATCCAGGTCTGCTTCTGCAGTGATCGCATCAAGGTCAGAAATGTTGTTTCCCAGACTCTTAGATATATGCCATGTACTGCTTTGTACCCCCCACCCCTCACATACACATTTTGCCAACTTCTTGAAATTCTAGGTCATTTTGGTGTGTTTCTAGCAGGAGTAAGCAGTCTGTCTTCTTTTGTTTATGTAAGTTTATAATTATTTTTATTCTTATTGGATTCTAAATTCCATTAATATTCCATATAGAGGATTGTGTATGAGCAGTCATACACAACAAGGCTGTTTTATAATCAAGAGTTTTCCGTGGTAACAGGAGATCTCGCGACCGCAGCTTGAGGTCTTGTTACCACAGAAACCTCTAGATTGTAAAACAGTCTTGTTGTGTATGATTGCTCATACACAATCTTTTACAGTGTATGGGCAACCATATATTCAAGACTGTGTGCTTATTTTTTTTCTCGATATACATTTTATTCTCTGGTCCCCCACGGCTGCCCCCTTCAGACCAGCTGCTCTAGCCCTGTCACCACGGCATGCTCAGGACTTACCTTGACTTACGCCCTGTGCCACAGGGCTGCGGCGGTGCTTGGTCACCAGATGCAGAGCCCGTGAAGAGTCAGTCATCACCCACAGCCCGGGGTATTTTGCCTCCATTTTACTCCCTTTTCCCATCCCCATCACAGGGGTGCACACCCCAGATGTGTGTGCGTGGAGATGCATGCATGCCCGCAGAAGTCCTGCAGCACCCTCCCTTCTCTGGCACCCAGCAGACTTGCACTACCCTCAGGCCTCCACCCGGGGATAGTCATTCGACAGGAATGCCCATAATCCCTCCCTAAGAGGGAAGAGCAGTCCTTGGGATGCTTGATCCTCTCCCTACCTCCCCAGCTGACCCCCAGCAGCCCACTTGTACCACAAATAGGGGTCACCACCATGGCAGAAGGTAAGGCACGGATGCCTCAGCTCTCCACGCCACTGGGCCAGCAGGTGGGCTTACTTTTGAGGGTTTTTCCATGCTGCTTTCTTCTGGGGCCAGGTCTCACCACCACAGCCATTTCCTTAAGACCAGAGGTTAGTGTAATGTGCATGCACGAAGACATTCCGTGTTGTTGTGCTGCAGTAGCTACGCAGCTAGTGCAGTGCAACAAACAAAGTGACGTAGCTACTGCAGCACAACAACGCTGTTCTAGGCATGGATTTCCATGCATAACAGCATTCTACCATACACTATAATAGAATGTTTAGTTCTCCCCAAACCACCTTTGGAGTCTGTAACGTTTTAGAACCAAGGAAAAACTTACCTACAAAAGAACACTGGTCTGCTGAATATCCTGTCGGCCTTTCTGTTACAATTTTCCTTGAACCAGTACATCTCCAAAAAACAGCATTCACCGCTGTGAGCATACTAGAGAGACAACCAAAATGTATCATCATATCTGTTTAACCAAGATTCATGCAGCTCCAAAATCAGATCCTTTTACCAATACTCTCACACTTTCCCCTTCCCCAAATTTCCGTTTACGTTTCCAGCAGTCATATCCTTTTTTTAAATGTCCCAGACCTCACCCCATTCCATTTTCCTGTCCCTTTACAGAGCTTGACTTCCTTCCAGCGCAGTACCCAGAAACAGCAGACACATTGTGGTGCCCTCCTTCTTACCAAGCTCCCCCTTGCCCACAAGGCCCGCATTCCAGTTTTCCCCTATACTCCAATTACTGAATATCTATAGCCACATTACCCTTTCCTGTGTTTTATTCCCATTGCTTTCATTTTTATCCTTTCATACCTTTTACCTTTCAGCTTACCCAACATTTCTCCTTCCATATGTTTATTTAATAAAATTACATAGGTGTCCCCCTCTTAGATTTCTTCCATTTACAGGTGAACAAGTCCTTTAATGGAGAGGCTTTGTAGGGGCAACCAGTTTGAGTCATTTGGGCTCAATGGTGTCATAGCCAACTGAAGATTCAGTCTTCAGGATGAGTTGTACAATAACCTATTTTCTGTTTCTTTGTTTGAAGTGAAACTTTGGTGGAGACCCAGAGGAGTACGAAGGATGATGGGGGAGATGTGGGTGCCCCACATGGGTGCTTTGAATTTATACAGGTCGGTGAAGAGGACATTATAAGCAGCTGCAGAATCTGGGAGCACATTACCACCATGTGAAACTGAAGTTGTCGGGTACCAAGGTGACTCTTCAGTAGACCATTTATCTGGTACCAAAAGCATTTTGGGTCAGATAGGTTTTTATCCTGCATACTTTTAACGTATTTTATTTTTGCCCTTATAATGTAATTTTTGCAGGCATTTCTGAGTCTCCTATAATTTTGCCAATCTGTGGTTAGGTCTGTTGTATTGAAGAGACCACAGGCTTTTCTCTGTGTTTCATAGTCAGGTGTAGCACACTGGTCAGCATTTAGAATATAGACCTTTTACCCTTGTTTGGATGAAGGGAGCGTGCTTGTTGACCACGCTTAGAAACTTGTTAAGGAAGAAATCAAGGGCTGGTCAACTGTATCAAACTGACCTGTGGCACCCAGTGAATTTCGGTGAGGCTACAATGATAGGCAGCGCCGTCAAATTTAGAAAAACCACACTCAGCGATAATTCAGGGTGGGGGTCATTGGGAATTATGTTTTCAGATACAAAAAAACTGGAGGGCGATCACTCGAGTCAGCTAGAATGCCAGCAGCTTTGATCCCATCCACGTTATTTACCAGGACCCAGTCCAGTAGTTAATGGTTGCCAGATCTGTTGTTCAGCTGGGTAGGTTCCTCAATAATTTGGCAGAGCTGTGCTTCAGCTAAGCTGGTTTGGTCTACACTGTGGCAACATGCTAACCATTTATGTTAAAATCACCAAGGGACCTTACATACAGCAGCACCCCTCCTCCTTTTTTTTCACCTCCTTGTCCCTTCTAAACATTGTATAATTTGGGAAGTCAGTTTTGTAGGACGACACATAGGGCTTCAGACACATATCTGAAATTACCAGGCCATCCGGGTTATAAAGATTTCCTCTTGTTTCAAGGTCCTGCAACTTAGGCCTTAAGCTTTGTACGTTCATGTGTACCAGTTTGAGACCTTTTGTGCTGAGCCGGATGGGGTTGATAGAGGAGGTTATTTTATAGTTAGAAGGTCCAGGGCTGGGGTTGGTTTTACATCTCCTGCTGAGAGCAACAAAAGTAGCAGGAGTAGTTATCATTTAAGGTAGGCGATAAGGAAATGTTTCAGGGTTGCCTTACTACCATTGAAGGCTAGCTTGTAGCATAGTCCATTACGAGACAGGCTGTAAACTCCAGAAACCAAGGAGAGCCTGTTGAGGCATGTGGCATAGCAGCTTGGAACACTGGCAAGCCATGGTTAAGGCTATACCTGTGAGGAGGGTGGCAATAACCAGTCAGTCTGTGACAATAAAGGACACAATATATAGCATCGCTAGAATAACATGGCTGGCTGCCATGATTATATAGTCGGCCAAAGGTGGCTAGTAGTGGCTAGGGCTATTCAATTCAAACTTAATTTGTAAAACGGCTCCTTTCCTACGATCAAAGCGCCTTTACATAAAATCCACTAGCAACAACAATTAATAATTAAAACAACAGCATATCATAAAATAAAACAAACAGCAGAATTGTAGAACAAGTTGGCAGTCCATCCTGATTTATATTAGTCTCCCTCTAAAAATGCCAGGCTAAAGAGGTAAGTTCTCAGTTATGTTTTAAAACTTTGAACGGTCTGGCACTCTCTTATCCGATGAGGTAGAGAATTTCACAGGATAGGGGCCACAAAAGCAAAGGAATGGGCTCCAGATGTTTGAAGTCGCACCCTAGGAATCTCTAGTAATCCCTCATTGGTGGATCTGAGTGGTTGGGAGGGACAGTAGGGAGAAAGGAGATCTTGCAGGTAGCGGGGTCCCAGATCATGTAGGGCTTTATAGGTCAGCAAACCGACCTTAAAGGTGATACGCCACCGCACTGGCAGCCAGTGCGGTCCACAGAGCACAGGCGTAATGTGACTGGTCCTAGATGTAGCAGTCAAAAGTCTGGCCACCACATTCTGCACCAGCTGCAGGCAGTGGATACCTACCTCCGGTAACCCTAGGTAGAGGACATTGCGATAGTCAAGGCGAGTGGTCATGAAGGCATGGACCAGTGTTGGAAGATCTTCAGAAGGGACCAAGTGCTTCACCCGGGTGATATTCCTCAGATGGTAAAATAGAGGACTTAACAATGACTGACACCTGTGATTTTAGGGTCAGACCGTCATCAAAGAAAATGCACAGGTTTTTCATCCGAACTGAGGTAGTAAACTGGACAACCCAAGCCAAAGACCAGAGGGTTGTCGTGCCGACACGCCCACTTTCCGACAATCTGGATCCACCACCAACACCTCAGTTTTGTCTGGATTCAACCTCAGCCAACTAGCACTCATCCAGTCCTGGTTCTCGGATAGTCAGTAGTTAAACACCGAGAGCAAATCTCCCCATTCGGGTACAAAAGACATGTACAGCTGAGTATCATCTGCATAGCAGTGAAAACTCAGACCGTACCACCTAATAATGTCCCCCAATGGCAGCATATACACCTCGAACAACATGGACACCAAAATGGAGCTCTGCAGTACCCTACGGGATAGGGGGAGAGGATCAGAGGAATAAATTCCTGAGATCACTCTCTGTGTCCTACCCTTGATTAAAGATCAAAACCATCTGAGGCTAGGAGAAACTGTGCAAGATTCACAGTTCTAAGTTCAAGGTTAAAAGGTAATAAAGTTATTTACAGATAACTCAGGGTATTAGTACAATAACGTAAATATACCAACCACTGAGATAGGGCATTATTGCGATAAAGTAAATATACTGACCACCCAGATGGGGGTTCAGTTTCCAAAGGTCTGGGAATGTCGAATGGTGCTTGTGTCAAAAAGACACGATGCAAGGGGCATCTTGCACTGCACTGTATGCCATTCCCAATTTTGGAATGCAGTTTGCGTCCAAACCGGGGCCGCCTGCGCTGGATTGCTGTGTGCTGGGCTTGTGACAATGCAGTAGCTGCTCCATGATGGATGGGGGCCTGTGCCATGGAAGGGATTCGGCATCCCGTACCACAGGATTTTCAAAGTGCCCCACGAAATGCAGGTCTGGCCCATGGTTAGACCAGCTAGGGCTGGTCTAAGAGATTGTCACCAGTGGGACAGCAGTGGGGAGGAAGGCAGACTTATGCACTGTGCGCCGCTGGAGTCAGACAGCAACACAGCCCTGCAACTGTATGGCAGGGAAGCATGTGGGGGTACATGACAGCTGCACTTCTGTTAGGAACTCCACACAAGTATGGGAGATATATTACTGCACAACGTGACAGTGAGTGGTGGGTGGATAGATGCCAGTGGTAGTGGCAGTCCAGGTGGAGCAGCGGGCTGCCACTTGTCATATGCTGGGGCTATACCTACATGGGCCATCCCAATAGCCAGTGGTGTTGCCACTCTGCTTCAGAAGTGTAACTATGGACTGAGATCTGGATGTCCCAGTGGCACAACTACAGGCACACTGTGGGGATGCTGATAATGAGTGATGGTGCCAACACGTAATTGCCATCTGCCAGCTGTCAGAATGTGAACTGTCCATTGGATAGCCTCTCTGTTCGCATGCAGCCCTCTCTTGCATACACGGAGATGTGTATGGTACCTGGGCACTGTATAGATGCAGGTCTGTTGGTGATGTCCATGCCAGATACCCCCTACAATGCACGGTAACCACCACTGTATGCGCCATGCAATGGCACGGGACTAGTGTACAAGGACAAATTGGTCAGGAGACGGTGTGGACTGCCACTGCATGACATGGCCAGCTGCCCACAGCACCTATCACAGTATTTTTATACAAAGAGGGTGGTGGACCTCTGAAATAGACTACCTGAAGAAATAGTCGTAAGTGAAGCAAAGAATATCTTTAAGAAAAGGCTGAACAGGTACATAGCAAATGGAGATAAACTAAATTATTACATTGGTTTATAAGGAGCTCCCTATGGGAACCACCTTATTGGCTCCTCATGCATTAGTGACATTAGTGATATCTGTTGTGGCATGCACTGGCAAGATGTCCAGTACATACACCTCATGGGTGGCTGGTGTATAGACCGTGGCTGTTTCACACCTGGATGGTGGACAGATATAGGTCAGTGGTACAGGCCATGGCAGTTCCGATGAACCACTGTCCCAGGCAGCTTGTGCTAGGATGTACTCAAGGTTGCTGTTGTCATGGTCTCCCCAGGACAGGCCACCACCGTGGCTCACATTGGTGACATCTGCCGTGTCAGCTGCAGCAACAGGGGTTCTAGTCTGGATAGTGCATGTAGTGTGCACTGCACTGTAGTATATTATGCCCCGGTTGGGCATCCCAGTGTATTGTGTGTCACATTCCATAGGGGTGCCTAGCGACATGGGTTGGTCCCTGTGCTATGCACACCAACACTGGCTGGTAGTGGGTCCTAGTAATTTTTGGCTTCCCCACTTGATCTGACAGGCAGCATTGTGCCAGGGACTGAGCGTTGTCAGCTGGTGCTGCCAGGTGCCTCTGTCCATGGTTATTAGCCATAGCACGTTGGTTTGCATCACTGTGCACTCTGGCACAATAGGTACAACATTGTGTTGCAGCCTGTGTGACTTGGTTGTATGCACGGCTCACTCTACCCTTTTCCTCTTGCCGAGACACCTGTGGTGTAGGTCTGTGGGGGTCCCCATCCAATGTCCACATGGTCCTTCCCGGAACTGTACTGAAGCTGCTGCATTGTCCTCTCAGCTACTGTGGGGGGGGGGCATTCTATTCTGTTGGGCTGTCTGCCCACAGTCACCTAGCTCTGCTGGTTTCCTAGGAGCCGTACTGATTCTCCCATGTTTGTGCCATATCATATGTACCTACCACAGGGCAGTTCCTCGATTCAGGTCCAGTTTTGTACTACCAGTGGCCCACTGTATGACCATGGGCCAGGTTCCCATGGACAGGGGTTGTCGGCAGCATCTGTCAAATCACTCTCATGTGCCACCTGTGTGCCGCATGGGAGTTGTTGCAACATCTTTGGGGAGTTTGGCACCTTGATCCCTCCTGTACCAAAATCTGGTGCAGAGTGCCTGGTGCACTGGGCTTCAATGAAAGCTGCTGTTTTCTGCAGCTCGCATCATTCTAACAGGCCATCTGAAAATAAAGCCCAGTGTATTGGTACAATAAAAAAAATGTACCAGCCACCCAGATACAGTAATATTACAACAAAGTAAATATACCTACCACCCTGATAGGGTAGTGGCACTATACTGTAAACATAGTGATCACCCAGACAGGGTATACATACAATAAAGTAAATATTCAGACCACCCAGATATGACATTAGCACAATAAAGTTAATATACTGACCATCCAGATGCGGTATTATATTCCAAACACCCAGAAAGGGTATTAGCACAATAATGTAAATATCCTATCCACCCAGATAGGGTATTAGTACAATAAAATAAATATACAATAACATATATAAATAAATATATATGTATAAATATAAATATATGTATAAATATACAATAAAATAAATATACAGACCACACAGATAGGGTATTAGTAAAATAAAGTAAATACTAGTATACTGATCACCCAAGTAGGGTATTAGTACAATAAAGTACTAAAGTAAAGGAACTGACCGCTCAGATTGAATATTAGTACAGTAGTGCTAACATTTAGCAGAACAGAAGCCAAATGCCACACAAAAATCAAGGTAATCGACTTCAGGAAAGCAAACTTCCCTGAAATGAAATCCCAGATCATATCCTTACTACAAACTGCTACTAAGGGAGATGTAGAAGAATGTTGGAAAACCTAGAAACATGCTCTAACTACAGTAATGGAGGGTTGCACAAAACAGATCAGCAAATCCAAGAAGAGGAGGAACCCACTCTGGTTTACTAGGGAGTTAGCAGCTAAGATTAATGGAAAAGAAAAGAGCATTCAAGCAATATAAGGAAACAGAGATGGACAGTGACAGGAAGGAATATAGAAATAAACTCAAAGAGGTGGGGAAGGCAATTAGGATTGCCAAAGTGCAGACAGATGAAAAAAAAAGCACAGGAGGTAAAGAAGGGTGATAACACTATTGATACATAAGAGAGAAGAGGAAGAATAAGGAGGAATAATCCGTCTAGCATCAAACGAGGGTCAGCTGGTGGAGAGGAATAAAGATAAAGCAGAGGTACTGAATGACTTCTTCTGCTCAGCCTTCAGTGTGGAAAACAGCGGCAAAGGACCTATGTTAAGTGGCACTGGGCAAAATGATAATGTGTCCAACATGAGCCCCTTCACAAAAAAAAGAGTCCTAGGGGAGTGGGGTAAGTTAAAAGTGTATAAGGCAATGGGTCCAGATGGTATCCACCCAAGGGTCCTGAAAGAATTCAGGGAAGGAATTGCCGCACCACTGGCTGAACTGTTCAATAAGTCCCTAGAAAGCGGTGTAGTACCAGATGACTGGAAAAAGGCAACAGTGGTGCCCTTGCACAAAAACAGTGCACAATCCCCCCCCCCCCCAAAAAAAACATGGCACATATTAGAATTTAAACGTTGTGTGCGCTGGGTTTTTGTTTTTGTTCGCTATGTACCACACACCAGTTGCACCCCTCAGCAGAAATGTGAATCACATTTTGTGAGCGATACAAAGGTTAGAGCACGCTGGTTTTGGATGTGCCCTTGCACAAGAGTGGAAGCAGGGAAGAAACAGGGAACTACTATCCTGTCAGCCTAACCTCAGTGGTGGGTAAAATTATGGAAGCATTGCTTAAGGAGAGGATAGTAGACTACCTAAGGGAAAACAGAAGACTCAAGCCAAAGCAGCACGAGTTCACGGCTGGACGCTCATGTCTAACGAATATGGTGGACTTCTTCGATTGGGTAAACAAAACAGTGGACCAAGATGGCACAGTGGGCGTGATTTACTTAGATTTTTAGCAAAGCTTTTGACACTGTTTCCTGCAGGAGATTAGCCAACAAACTAGAGCACACAGGCATAGACCATAAAATAGTCAGCTGGATTAAGAACTGGCTTCAGGATAGGTCACAGAGAGTCCTGGTCAATGGGGCATTATCAGAGGAGGGCAGAGTAACCAGCGGTGTTCCACAGGGGTTAGTACTTGGCCCAGTCCTCTTCAACATATTCATCAGTGACATTGCTGATGGACTTGAAGGGAAGGTCTGTCTGTTCACAGATGATACAAAACTCTGCAACAGGGTAGACACAGATGAAGGTGCCTCTGGAATGGGAGCTGATCTCAAGAAATTAGAAGAGTGGTCCAGAATATAGCAGTTAAAATGTAATGCCAAGAAGTGTAAGGTGATACACATGGGTAAATGTAAATAATAATAATAACTTTATTTCACAAAAGTGCCTTTCAGATTTCAAGACGCTTTACAAAAGAATTAAAAAATAGTAAAACAGTGAATACAATATAAAAACCAAAAAATATAAAAGGGTTCATTTACTATGTGCCATCAAAATCCTGACACCATAAATACGTTTTAAGTGCTTGCTTAAAGTCTCCCACTGTCGTGCACTCCCGTAGCTGACGGGTTAGAGAATTCCAGAGTGTAGGGGCAACATATATAAATGCATGTGCCCCAGATGACTTCAAAGACACCCTCGGAATCTCCAGCAACCCCTCGCTGGCCGAACAGAGCTGTCGCTCAGGGCGATAGGGAATCAGAAGCTATTTCAAGTAGTCAGGGCCAAGTCAAATGTAACCCAAGAAAGACGTACACACTGAATGGGCATCAGTTAAAAGAATCAAAGATGGAACGGGACCTTGGAATAATTGTTACCGATGTTCTAAAAGTGGGGAAACAAAGTGAAAAAGCAGCACAGAAGGCCAGCGACATCCTCGGCTGCAAAGGTAGAGGGATTATGATCAGGAAGCGCAAGGTAATCATTCCAGTGTACAGCTCCTTGGTCAGGCCACACCTGGAATACTGCATGAACTTCTGGAGGCCTTGCCTAAAAAAGGACATTGACCACTTGGAAAGGGTTCAGAGAAGGGCCACTAAGGTGTCGCAGGGTCTGTATTAAGAACAGTATGAAATGAGACTCAGTGCATTAAACGTATATGCTCTAGAGCAAAGAAGAAATAAGGGGGACATGACAGAAACATTCAGATACATAAAGAGAATCAACACAGCCCAGACAGGGAATCTATTCCAGGAAAACAAAATAACGTGTTCAAGGGGGCACAATTTGTGCCTAGTGGGAGACAGATTTAGAACCAATATAAGGAAATACTTTTTCACAGAGAGGGTGATAGAACCATGGAACAGCCTGCCCTCAGAGGTGGTAGCATCGAAGACAGTACAGGAATTCAAACGAGCATGGGACAGGCAATGCGGGCACCTGAAAGGATAATAAAACAGGGAGGGGGTAGAAATTTGGGGGCAGACTAGATGGATCATGCAGTCCCCATCTGCCGGCTACTTCTTATGTTCTTATGTTCTAAACTGAATATGCCAACTGCCCAGAAAGGGTATTAGTAAAATAAAGTAAATATACCAACCACAGGATAAGATACTAGCACAATAAAGTAAACATATTGACAGTCCAGAAAGGGTGTTAGTACAATAAAGTAAACATACTGACAGTCCAGAAAGGGTGTTAGTACAATAAAGTAAATATACTGACAGTCCAGAAAGGGTGTTAGTACAAGGGTGTTAGTACAATAAAGTAAATATACTGACAGTCCAGAAAGGGTGTAGTACAATAAAGTAAATATACTGACAGTCCAGAAAGGGTGTTAGTACAATAAAGTAAACATACTGACAGTCCAGAAAGGGTGTTAGTACAATAAAGTAAACATACTGACTGTCCAGAAAGGGTGTAGTACAATAAAGTAAATATACTGACAGTCCAGAAAGGGTGTTAATACAATAAAGTAAACATACTGACAGTCCAGAAAGGGTGTTCGTACAATAAAGTAAACATACCAACAGTCCAGAAAGGGTGTAGTACAATAAAGTAAATATACTGACAGTCCAGAAAGGGTGTTAGTACAATAAAGTAAATATACTGACAGTCCAGAAAGGGTGTTAGTACAATAAAGTAAATATACTGACAGTCCAGAAAGGGTGTTAGTACAATAAAGTAAACATACTGACAGTCCAGAAAGGGTGTTAGTACAATAAAGTAAATATACTGACAGTCCAGAAAGGGTGTTAGTACAATAAAGTAAATATACCGACAGTCCAGAAGGGTGTTTAAGTACAATAAAAGTAAATATGCAACCAGTCAGAGAAAGGGTGTTAGTACAATAAAGTAAACATACTGACTGTCCAGAAAGGGTGTAGTACAATAAAGTAAATATACTGACAGTCCAGAAAGGGTGTTAGTACAATAAAGTAAACATACTGACAGTCCAGAAAGGGTGTTCGTACAATAAAGTAAACATACCAACAGTCCAGAAAGGGTGTAGTACAATAAAGTAAATATACTGACAGTCCAGAAAGGGTGTTAGTACAATAAAGTAAATATACTGACAGTCCAGAAAGGGTGTTAGTACAATAAAGTAAACATACTGACAGTCCAGAAAGGGTGTTAGTACAATAAAGTAAATATACTGACAGTCCAGAAAGGGTGTTAGTACAATAAAGTAAACATACTGACAGTCCAGAAAGGGTGTTAGTACAATAAAGTAAATATACTGACAGTCCAGAAAGGGTGTTAGTACAATAAAGTAAATATACCGACAGTCCAGAAAGGGTGTTAGTACAATAAAGTAAATATACCGACAGTCCAGAAAGGGTGTTAGTACAATAAAGTAAATATACCGACAGTCCAGAAAGGGTGTTAGTACAATAAAGTAAATATACCGGCCACCCAGATAGGGTAGTAGTACAAATAGAATAATGGATAGGTAACTGGGTATTACTGGTGAGTAATACCATCGAGAGGTTCTGGACATATAGGAACCTCGAGAGCGGAGCTCGAGAGGTTCCAGTGTCCAGAACCTCGAGATGGTATCTCACCAGTAATGCCCAGTTACCTATTTATTATTTTTTTAATATATGGATCTGACTTTTTTTGATCATTTGCTGCGCACTAGTCGGGTTGTTAACTAAAGGAATCTCGCCGCCAGTAGCCGATCGCCACAGCCTGTCACACAGTGTTGCCTGGTCTGCCTGCCTTCCGTGGCTGCACATGCATAGCAACAATTCCATTTTCTTTACCTTTTGTTTTGGGGATGGATGAGCACAGTTCAGCGAGATACATTTTCGTTGTAGAATACCGAAAAAAGCGGAAGTTTTGTCTGGGACTCCGCGATAGTGTCCTCGCTAGCGAGAATGTAGCATATTTTCAAACTGTTTATGGGCTGGAAACGCGCCAATCGGAAGGCGTGCTTAAAAGAAGTGACAAGAGACTTGCGCTTGCGCTGTTCATCTTTGGTGATAATACTATCGTTCAGGTCCCGAACTATAGTATTACGGCTCCTGAATGATAGTATTATCACTCGGGAGCAGTGGTATTATCGGTTCAGGAGCCATACTATCGCCAGGATTTTTTTGTATGGCTTCTGATGGTATTAATATGACAATCCATATATTAAAACAAAGTAAATATGCTGGCTACCCAGATAGGAATTTAGTAATATAAAGTAAATATTCCAACCATCCAGATGAGGTAATAGTACAATAATATAACTATATCGACCACACAGATAGGTTGTAAGTACAATGTAGTAAATATTCCGAATATCCACATAGAATATTAGTACAATAAAATAAATATACTGACCACCCAGATAGGGTATTATTACAACAAAGTACACATTCCAACCACCCAGATAAGGTATTAGTACAATAAAGTACATACTCGCACGCACGCGCGCACGCACACACACACAGAGTCTCTGTCTCCCTGTCCCTCTCTCACTTGTTCTTTGTTTTTTGTCCTTTGTTTTTCTTCTCATTTTATTTTATTATTTTTTTTTTACTTACATTTTCAGATGGCTGTTCCTGATCGGGCTGGCACTGTGTGTAAAGCTACAGCCCCGTTCAGAAGTGAATGAAAAGCAGGATCGACCAGCTAGAGTTGTTTTTTATTTATATATATATATATATATAGATGACAGGATCAACCAGATAGTGTTAAACCCTGGAAACAGGAAATGGGACAGCCATAAGAACTGGGGTTGTCTACAGGCCCCCAGACCAGGGGGAGGACAGAGACACATTACTGTTAGAAGATATACAAAACATGACAGCTAAAGGGGAGGTTCTGATAATGGGACACTTCAACATGCCGGATACAGATTGGTCAATACCAGCAGGAACATCTGCCAGAACTAGACACATGGTGGATTCCTGCAGGGAGGGCCTCAAACAACTGGTACAGCAGCCCACAAGAGACGGGCTATCCTAGATCTAGTACTGACTAACGGAAGGGATCACAGATCTCCAGGTAGAAGGTCACCTGGGGGCCAGTGACCATCACATGGTATGGTTCAATTTGGCTACTACATCTAAATCATCCCATTCCAAGGCAAAAATATGGGACTTCAGAGGAGCTGACTTTGATAAGATGGCCAACAGAGTTAAGCTAGCCCTGGCAAAAAGAAACACAGGTGAAGGGGTACAGGCAAAGTGGGCAAGCATTAAGGATGCAATACTTGAAGCAGCATCCCATTGTGTTAGACAGAAAAAGTGCAAAAGAAGGAAACCACTTTGGTTCTCAAATACAGTAGCAGAAAAGGTCAGAGCCAAAGTCTGGCCTTCAGAAATATAAGGAACACAGCAGGATGAAGATAGGGAGGCATACCAGACTGCCCTAAGGGAAGCAGGGAAGGCAGTAAGGCAGCAAAGTCCCAAACTGAGGAAACACTAGCACGAACAGTAAAGAAGGTGACAAGACTTTCTATAGATACATTAGTGAAAGGAGAAAGTCCAGAGGGGTATTGCTAAGCTTAATGGAGAAAGGGAGCATGTGAGGAGGACCCTGTAAGGCATCTATCCTAAATAGATACTTTTGCTCAGTCTTTACTGAAGAGAAGGTAGGGCAAGGCCCACAGCTCAACATCATGGACATGGGGGAGGAGGTAGACTACTCCCTTCACAAAAGAAAGGGTCCTACAAGAGCTTGCTAAGCTCAGGGTGGATAAGGCAATGGGACCTGATGGCATACTCCCAGGGTACTTAGGAGCTAAAGGTGGAACTAGCAGAGCCATTAGCAGAACTATTTAGTGAGTCTCTGAGCACAGGAGAGGTCCCAGAAGACTGGAGAAGGGCTCATGTGATCCCACCCACAAGAGTGGTAGCAGGGAGGAGGCAGGGAACTACAGACCAGTCAGTCTTACCTCAGTAGTGGGCAAGATTATGGAGCACTCCTTAAGGAAAGGATAGTGCAACACCTGGAATCCATAGGGGCACAGGATCCAAGACAGCATGGGTTTACAAAGGAAGGTCCTGTCAAACTAATCTCATAGATTTCTTTGACTGGGTAACCAGAGTGGTGGACCAAGGGGGAGCAGTTGATGTCGCCTACCTTGACTTCAGCAAAGCTTTTGACACTGTTCCACATAGAAGATTGATAAATAAGCTGGGTACGTTCGGGGTTGGTCAGAAGTTGGTCAACTGGGTGGCAAACTGGTTGACGGGCAGAAAACAGAGAGTGGTGGTAAATGGTATTCAGTCAGAAGAGATGCAAGTCACAAGTGGGGTACCTCAGGGATCAGTCCTGGGGCCAGTACTCTTCAACATCTTCATTAGTGACCTTGCAGATGGACTAGAGGGTAAGGCTTGTCTGTTTGCAGATGACACCAAGATCTGCAGCAGAGTAGATGATCCAGATGGGGTGGGCAGAATGAGAAGAGATCTGGATAAACTAGCAAAATGGTCAGAAGAGTGGCAACTGGGTTTAATGCAAAGAGTGCAAAATCATGCACATAGGGAAGAGAACCCTGAAGCCACCCGTAGGCTGGGAGGGGAGTTGCTAGCAGTCACAAAGGAAGAAAGAGACTTGGGCATCATCATCACTGATGACCTGAAATCATCCAAGCAGACCTCTAAAGCAGTAGGTAAGGCTAGGGGGTGTTAGGGTGTATTAGTAGGAGTATCACAAGTTGTAAGAGGGAGGTAATAATCCCTCTTTACAAGACACTGGTTAGGCCCCATCTGGAGTACTGCATGCAGTATTGGAGGCCACACCTTCACAAGGACATTAACCAAATTGAGGCAGTCCAGAGAAGGGCAACCAAAATGGTGCAGGGACTGCATCAGAAGACATATGAAGACAGATTAACAGAGCTCAATATGTATACCCTTGAGCAAAGGAGGGAGAGAGGTGATATGATCGAGACATTTAAACACCTTAAGGGCATAAACAAGGTGAAAGAGTCTAACATGTTTAAATATAAGAAAAATAGCAGGACAAGAGGACACAGCATGAGATTAGAGGAGGCCGATTAGGGGAATGAGGAAATTCTTTTCACAGAAAGGGTGGTAGATGCATGGAATGGCTTACCACAAGAAGTGGTGGCTATGAATACAGTGCAGGGCTTCAAACAGGCATGGGATAGGCATAAGGGAGCAATACAGATGAGTATGAATAGATAGGCCACTGACAGAGCAAAGGCCGATGGCACATTTATAAGGTAGAAAAAGAAATGGGCAGAGTGGATGGGCCTTGCAGTCCTTATCTGCCGTCAACTTCTATGTTTCTATGTTAAACAAACAAATAAAATATATAAAAAAGAAGAGCTGAAGGATGCTGTGGCGACTCCTCAATAAGCGAGAGACGGAGCCACCATGTTTGTGAGAGTTGTTCAGCCAGCCCACACATGGAACATTAGCCAATGAGGGCGTGGCACAGTTTGATTGACATGGCTCATGAATGCCGTAATAACCATCCAGTTATTATGGCAAATTTCAACTGGATCAGCCAATAAAGAAAAATTGCTGACCAGTTATTATATATAGAATAATACATGGGGTGGTGTGTTTAACAAGAATTTTACACACACCTGAGGTGTTGGATGCTATATAAACCTTGAGAGCAAAGCTCGAGGGATTTATTCAAGCATCCAACATTGAGGGTGTGTGTAAAATTCAAGTTTTACATACCACCCCATGTTTTATTTTATATAATTGCTGGGGAATGTTTTCTTGCCACAGCAATTATATAAAATATAAATACATCGGTGTTCAGCCGTGGTCCAGTTGCAATAAAGCGTGGTCCACGGCTGCTGAAAATGTTTTTTGGTTTTGTTTTGTTTTTTTAAAGGTTTAATCAAGGAGTACCTGGTTAAGGAAGGATTTGTGAACTTTAATGGTGAGAGGCGAGGTTTTTATTTTTTTCTATATTTACTTACTGCCGTGAAATAGAGAGACGCTGAAAAAGGGAAGAGTAGCAGCTGGCGCATATGTGGAGTGAGGGAAGTCTGGCACATTTTCGCCATTATAACCAGCAGGATCTAATGGCAAATTATAACCGGGTTTCTTCTCTATGAGAGAATGCTCCCCAGTTATAATAAAGTAAACACCAACCACCCAGATAAGGTATTAGTAAAGTAAACATACCCACCACCCAGATAAGTTATTAGTACAATAAAATAAATATACCACCCTCTCAGATCAGGTTTTAGTACAATAAAGATACCGACCACCCAGACCGGGTATTAGTACAATGATGTAAATATATCAGCGACTTAGATCTGGTGCTAGTACAATAAATTGAATATATTGACCACCCAGAAAGAGTATTAGTAAAAAAAAGTAAACATACCGACAACCCAGACAGGGTATTAGCACGATAAAGTAAACATGACAACCACCCAGACAGGGTATTGGCACAATAAAGCTAACATAACAACCACCCAGATAGGGTATTAGTACAATAAAGTAACTATTCAGGTGGCCCTGATTGCATATTAGTACAATAAAATAAATATGTCAACGAGCCAGATAGGGTATTAGCACAATAAAGTAAATACCGGAGGGTTCAGTATTAGGACCGGTCCTCTTCAATGTCTTTATAAGCGACATTGCAGAGGGACTGGAAGGAAAAGTATGTCTCTTTGCAGATGACACTAAGATCTGCAACAGAGTTGATGCACAAGGTGGGGTGGAAAGGATGACAAGGGACTTGGCAAGGTTAGAGGAATGGTCAAATGTATGGCAGCTTAGATTCAATGCTAAGAAGTGCAAGGTAATGCACCTGGGAAACAAAAACCCAGGGGAAGAGTACACAATGGGGGGTGAGATAGTAACAACAACAGAAATGGAAAGGGACCTGGGGGTAGTCATATCAGATGACCTAAAGGTGGGAAAGCAATGTGAGAGGGCTTGAAGGAGGGCTGGGGGGATACTGGGATGCATAGGGAGAGGCATCACCAGTAGAAAACAGGAAGTTATTATGCCTCTGTACAGACAGCTGATGAGACCCCATCTGGAGTACTGCGTGCAGTTCTGGAGACCCAATCTCCGCAAAGACATAGACAGGATGGAACCTGTCAAGAGGAGAGCAACTAAAATGGTGCAGGGTCTGCACCGGAGGACGTATGAAGAGAGACTTAAGGAGCTTAATATGTATAGCCTCGAGGAAAGGAGGGAGAGGGGGGACATGATAGAAACTTTCAAGTACCTCAAGGAATCAACAAAGTCCAAGAGGTAGCATCTTTCAAAAAAGAGGTGTGCAAGAACAAGGGCACAATTTGAAGATAGAAGGGCAGCTCAGAGGTAATTTAAGGAAGTTTTTTTTCGAGAGAGGTTGTGGATGCATGGAGCGGCCTTCTGGAGGAGGTTGTGGAGTCAAAAACAGTAGAGGAATTCAAGCATGCATGGGATAGTCATAAGGCAATTCTAGGGGGTGGGGGTAGGAAGAAGTAGGCGGCTGGTTAACTAGGATCTGCAGCTTATCCATTAGGTAGGGCAGTGGGCAGACTGGGTGGGCCAAGCGGTCCTTATCTGCTGTCAAAATCTATGTTTCTATGTTTCTATGTAATACCTGCCACCCACATCTGGTATTTGTACAATAAAGAAAATATACTGACCACCCAGATTGGTTGCTTGTTCAATAATGTAAATATACTGACCATCCAGATTGGGGTTTAGTACATTATAAAATGGGTACAAAATTTCCCCACAGCTGATTGGCTGAGAGCCCATTTTACCCATGTCCTTTTCAGGACATAACCTTACAACCGGCACTAATTGTGCCAGGCAGAGCCACATCACCAAAACATATCACTGTACCACCTTACAGTCATGGCAAGTTGGCATAAGTAACCGAGTGAATCTTCCTGCTGTCTTTCTATAGGTTGCACGCCACCCCCTCTACCGCTATTCTGACCACACTGCTGCTGACACCCCCCTCTTATACCTTTACATGATAGAAGTGGTATTATAAAATGTTTTTTTGTCATGTTAAACAGACATGAAATAACTCACTGAAATAAAACTGGCCACTGCGACTGCTGAAGCGGGAAGAGCTCGGTCAAGACCCTCTCCTCCACTGCATGATTTGTATGCCACTTTCTTAAAACTAAAACATTTATTTAAAAGTTTCACATTTTCCCTATTATCTCAAAATGAGTGACCTGATGTTACAAACTGCTGTTTTAGAAGCGGTACCTACAGCAGAGGGCAAGGAGCACGCTAGCTCTGAATGAAATGGGACACTCACTCTCAAAGAAACAGCTTCTCTGCCCATTTCTTGGTAGCAGAGACACACTTAATGAAAATGGTTGTGTGCCAGTAGGGGACACGGTGTAAGGGGAGAGGGAGGACAATCTCACCATTATCTGTGGGGGGGTGGGGTGGCACCTTGTACTGGCCATCACAAATTACCAACTGGGGACTATTTTTACTGTTTCAGGTATTAAACTTCAGGTTTTTTTTTGTTCTTTTTTTATTTATTTTTTTAATATCATGTTTATTAAAACAATTTTACAGTCAGCATGTTCCGTGTCTGTATCAGTATAACAATTATACTTCAAACACATGCCATGAGTCATAACCATTACATTTATAACAATTTCAGGGTTATACAGAGATTCATTAAGTACCGCATATTACCTCAAAGTGCACTGTGGACCTACCCCTCTATGTTACAGCAGATGGGGGGGTAGGGTCCTGGATAAGGCTGTGAAAAAATGTCCCTGCTTTCCCCTGTAGAGTTAAGGTAAGTGTTTTAGAGGGTTTGAGTTAAGCTGTGTGAAATAGGTGTCTGATAAGGGGAGGAGCTGAAATGGGCCTGAGGCACTGTGGATTCAAAACAGGAGTTGTTTGTGGACTCTGTTTGCTGTAGCTGAGACAGAGAGCAGCCACCAGCTTCCTGATAGCAAGGATGTGATTTACTAGAGTACACTGAACTGAATTCTTAATCTGGGGGCCTGCGTAAGTAGAAATCAGTGTTTTGGTTCTCTGTTTTTGGGTTGACTTTTCTTATTTAACTTTTATTTGCCAGGGAGGCAATCTAGCTGGAAGAATATTTGCAGTCATTTGTGACTAGACCTGCTACTTAAGCACTGTGAACTAGGTATCTGATAAGGGGAGGAGCTGAAAGGGGCCTGAGGAACTGTGGATTCAAATCAGGGGTTGTTTGTGGACTCTGTCTGCTGTTGCTGAGTCAGAGAGCAGCCACCAGCTTCCTGATAGCAAGGAGGTGATTTAATAGTGTACACTGAATTGAATTCTTAATTTGTGGGCCTGTGTAACTAGAAGTCAGTGTTTTGGTTTTCTGTTTTTGGGGTTGATTTTTCTTAGCGTAACTTTTATTTGCCAGGGTGGAAAGCTAGCTGGAAGAATGTTTGCAGTCATCTGTGGTTAGACCTGTTACTTAAGCTCTGTGAAATAAGTGTCTGACAAGGGGAGGAGCTGAAAGAGGCCTGAGGAACTGTGGATTCAACACAGGAGTTGTCTGTGGACTCTGTCTGCTGTAGCTGAGACAGAGAGCAGCCACCAGCTTCCTGATATCAAGGAGGTGATTTAATATAGTACACTGAATTTAATTTTTAATTTCGGGGCCTGTGTAAGTAAGTAGAAGTCAGTGTTTTGGTTCTCTGTTTTTGGGGTTGACTTTTCTTAGTGTAACTTTTATTTGACAGGGGGAAAATCTAGCTCGGAGAATATTTGCAGTCATTTGTGACTAGACCTGTTACTTAAACTCTATGAAATGGGTGCCTGAAAGGAAGAAGTCACTCCACAGGGGTGGTGGGTCAGAGTCGCAGTTGATTGTTTCTGGAGGACATGGGCTTAGTCCGCCCACCCTGCCCTCACCCCACCTACCCCAAGTGCATCATTTCCTTTTATGTCAAGCCGGTTCTGACATCACTTCCCCCAAAGTGCAAAGGACAGACACCTGTTCATATCCTTCAAGGCACAGCACACTGAATAGGAGTAAACACACTCACACGCTTGCACACACTAAAACAAAAATCTTAAACAGGAAGGGAGACAGACATGTGGAGAGTGGTGCAATGCACTGGCTGTGGAGCTGCAGTCTTCTGTGAGATGTTCTGGAGGCTGTGTTGCTGCCCTATTTGCAGGCACCTCTCTGGTCTGAGGGAGGAGGTTTCCCGTCTCCATGTTGACCTGGCGAGGATTCGGGAAACCTCCCTCCCACCCAGGCCACCACCACTGCCTCAGATGTTGCCAAGAAAGAGGAGCAGTTGGACCACAGTGGGCTCAGGGAGGGTGAGGGTGGTGGAATAGAGACGTATCCCTCCAGTTGTGTCTCTACACAATTCATTCACCATTCTGGCAGAGTGTGGTTCCTCTATGGAGGCACCTGCAATGGAGACCAAGGAGGATGCTGGGAACCTTCACAAAGGAGACCCAGAGGAGGGTGGCACAGGACTCCACAGGGGAAGGAAACCACTCCTAGTGGGGGACTCAATTGTTGGGGGTAGAACTGGGGGAGGGAAGGGAGAGGGAGGTAAGGTGCCTGCCCGGCACCATGGATTGGAGGGACAGGAAGTGAATCCTCAGGATCATGGGAGCAGCTGCATGGGGAGGGAGCTGGATGTCATTGTCCACCTAGGGACAAATTACCTGGCTGGGAATGGGATCAGAGCAGTGCAGCAGGAGTTTGTGGAGTTGAAGAGGGACCTTGGAGAAGTGGCACATGTGGTAACTTTCTCAGAAGTGCTACCTGTCTATGGCATGGGTGAGGCTAGCATACTCCGCACCATGGGATTCAATGATTGGTTGAAAAACTGGTGCGGAGCTCAGGGATTTGCTTCATTGGGGACTGGGGGTCCACTTGGTGGGATACAGGCCTATACTGGCATGATGGTCTGAATCTGTCCAAGAGGGGATCCGGGATCCTAGGTGATAGGTTTAAATGCTTCATTGACAAGCATTTAAACTAGACAAGGGAGAGGGGAGGCACTGAAGAAAAGAAGGGAAATCACAGCCCCCCCCCCCAACAAAGCAGGGTAGTTAGCAAAGTAGAAACAAAGGTAGAGAAGTTAATAGGGAGCAGGACAGGGGTAAATCCAGAAAAAGGCAAAAGCAGTAAGGACAGGGATGGGCCTAAAATGGGTAAGGCCATCAACAAATGGAGGGCAATGAGTACCAGTGCACATAGTCTGGGTAACAAGCTCCCTGAACTAGTGGCCTTGATGGAAGAGGGATGCCTGGATATCGTGGCAGTCACAGAAACATGGTACACAGAGCACCATGACTGGGATGTCAGCTTACCAGGGTACACAATCTACAGGAGGGACAGGGAGGGTAAAAGAGGAGGAGAAGTAGCTCTCTACATAAGAGAAGAAATCAAAGCAACAGAATTAAAAGGTAAACAGGGAGGGGAGGAGGCACTCTCGGTCACCCTGGAGACAGGAAATGGCACCACAATCTGCACAGGGGTTGTTTACAGACCCTCATCTCAGGGGGAGGCAATGAACAAGGAATTGATAGAAGGAATCCTTAGAATGGCAGAAAAAAGAGGAGATATTGTTGATGGGGGACCTGAATATGCCAGATGTTAACTGGAGCACCTTTACTGCAGCCACATCCAAGAGCAGGGTCATTCTCGATGCCCTACATGGGGCATGCCTCAGACAACTAGTGTTGGAACCCACTCAGGAGGGAGCAATCTTAGACCTGGTACTCTCAAATGTGGATGGAGAGAGGATCTCAGATTTAGAAGTGGGTAGCCATCTGGAAACAAGTGACCACCAAACAGTGTGGTTCACAATAAACACAGCTGTAGAGTCAAGCCATACAAAAGCAGGGATGTTGGACTTTAGGAGGGCTGCCTTCAGTCCATTCACAGAAGAAAGGGTTCTGAAAGAACTCTTAAAACTAAAGGTGGACAAAGCAATGGGGTCTGACAGGATTCACCCACTAATTCTTAAAGAACTAAGGCTAGAACTAGTGACACCACGGACTACCCTCTGTAACAAATCATGGCAGGATGGGGTGGTACCTGAGGACTGGAGGAGGGTGAATGTGATTCCACTTCACAAAAGTGTGAGCAAGGCAGAGGCAGGAAACTACAGACCTGTTAATTTGACCATAGTGGTAGGGAAAATGATGGAATCACTTCTGAAGGAAAGAATTGTTGAGTACCTAGAGGCCAGCGGGGCACAGGACCCAAGGCAGCATGGATTCACGATGGGAAGGTCGTGTCAGACAAATCTAACAGATTTATTTGACTGGGTGACCAAAGTAGTAGACCAGGGAGGGGCTGTGGACATGGCCTACTTAGACTTTAGCAAGGCATTTGACACAGTCCCACACAAAAGATTAATATACACATTAGCTAGCCTTGGAATGGGTCCCAAGGTGGTAGCCTGGGTAAAAAAATTGGCTGGACAACAAGAAACAGAGGGTAATAGTAAACAGGGTCCACTCTGAAAAAAGGGTGGTTACTAGTAGGGTACCACAGGGTTCAGAACTGGGATTGGTCCTCTTTAATGTCTTTATAAGTGGCATTGCGGAGGGACTGGAAGGAAAAATATGTCTTTTTGCAGACGACACAAAGATCTGCACCAGAGTTGATACACAAGGTGGGGTGGAAAGGATGAGATGGGACTTGGCAAGGTTGGAGGACTAGTCAAATGTATGGCAGCTTTGATTCAGTGCAAAGAAGTGCAAAGTAATGCACCTGGGAAACAAAAACCCAGGGGAAGAGTACACAATGGGGGATACTAACAACAACAAAAATGGAAAGAGACCTGGGGGCAGTCATATCAGGTGACCTGAAGGTGGGCAAGCAATGTGAGAGAGCAGTAAGGAGGGTTGGGGGGATACTGGGATGCATAGGGAGAGGCATCACCAGTAGAAAACAGGAAGTTGTTATCCGTCTGTATAGACAGTTGGTGAGACCCCATCTGGAGTACTGCATGCAGTTCTGGAGACCCATCTCCGCAAGGACAAAGACAGGATGGAGGCTTTCCAGAGGAGGGCATCTTAAATGGTGCAGGGTCTGCACCAGAAGACATATGAAGAGAAAGAGAGACTAAAGGAACTTACTGTCTGTAACCTCGAGGAAAGGAGGGAGAGGTGGGACATGATAGAAACTTTCAGGTACCTGTAACTCAAGGGAATCAACAAAGTCCAAGGGGGTAGCATCTTTCAGAAAAAAGATGTGCAAGAACAAGGGGGCACAATTTGAAGATAGAGGGGGCACGGCTCAGAGGTAATGTGAGGAAGTATTTTTTTCACAGAGAGGGTTGTGGATACATGGAATGGCCTTCCTGAGGAGGTCATGGAGTCAAAAACAGTGGGGAAGTTCAGGAATGCATGGGACAGATATAAGGCAATTCTAGTGGTAGGTAGGAGGAAGTAGGCTGTTGGTTAACTAGGATCTGCAGCTCATCCTTTAGGTGGGGAAATGGGCAGACTAGGTGGGCAAAGCGGTCCTTATCTGCTGTCAAATTCTATGTTTCTATGACTCTACAGTCTAGGCGGTGTGGTACCCAAGGGCCTGGAGGGAGGGAATAGTATGCCCACTGAGGGCCACTGGTGTGTGTTTACTGTCCATGAGTTATTTAAAAACTGTTTCACGGGACAAATTCCTTGCCTTTTGACATGTAGTATAGTAACCATCCTGTCCAGCGTGATCAGCACCTTTCATAGACTTTCATGGCAGATAAGGACCACTTGGCCCACCCAGTCTGCCCATTTCTTCCTGATCATTTAATTTGTGGGTAATTTTTTTTTCATCTGGTACATCTGTTTGGTTGTGGACCACCAATTTTTGACCGAGGGTATTTTGGAGTTAGCCAGAGAATAGTGATGGATTTCTTTATAGCAGTGATTAGGATGCCAAGGAGGTATCGTGTGTGGAGGTCCATGCAGCCTGGGGGGTACTGCAAGAATAAATGTAGATCTTGGGTCAGATGGACTGGTCTTCTGAACAGCTTCTCGAGTTCCTTCTGTACGTGCTTCAGGAAAGGCTGCATGTTTGAGCTGCTTCATATTATACGTGTGTGTGGTATGCTAACAGTTCACCACAGTCTCTCCAGCAGCTGGAATCTCCAGTGAGGGAGTAGTGTCTGGTAATGGCTGGTGTCAAAAAGTATCTTATTAGTTGTTTCCAGGAGTACTCTCTCCACTGATGTGAGCTGGTTATTCTAGTTGTGTTTTGACAGGCACGCTGCCAGAGTTCTAGAGGGACCGGGTGATTTAATTCCTCCTGCCATTTCAATTGGATGTGAGTAGTACTGTCTTGAATGGATTCAAGAATGGGTTTATACAGTACAGACAACCATATGTTCTGTGTGTTGCACCTTAATGAGGGTAATCATTGTAGAGATCAGAGGAGGGATGGTCTCCGGTGCAAAAACTGCTCTAGGGAGCATTTGGCTATAGTGCCTAAGTTGTAAATAACTGCAAAACTCAGATCTCTTGAGGCCGTATTCATATAGTAAGGTGTCAAAGGGCTTAAATGTTGTTTGAGAGGTGAGCTGATGTAAGTATTGTAGGGAATAATGTTCCCACTCTTTAAATCTGTGGTTCAGTGTTGCCGGGTGGAATCCAATCAGTTGGGCAAATCAGGGTCAGGAACGGGGTGAGATGAAGTGCCTACTTAATTAAGTGCCAGATGATGATTAGGTTCCTAACCCATGGGTTTGATATGGGGATTCCTTTAGGGTTGCAATCCGGATGGTACTTTGCTTTATGATACTCCTGGTCAGGCACAAGGGACTCTTCTATTATTCTCCAGTGGGATTGGGGAGGGGAGAGTTGTCGGACTAGGAGGTGGGTTAGGTGTGCTGCCCAGTAGTAGTATTGTGTACTAGGGAGAGAGAGAGACCACCGCTATCCTTTGGTAGGTGTAGGATTTGTAATTTCACCCTATGCCGCTTCCAGGCCCAGGTAAAGCGTGAGATAGATTTATTCCATGTCCTAAAGGAGGAGTTTAAGACTGGGATGGGTAAATTTGCAAACAGATACAGTACCCAAGGGAGGGTCACCATTCTGATGACCTCAGTCTGTTTGGTAAGGCTCAGCGGTAACATATTTCAATTAATTCCTTTTCTTTTTTGGGGTTTCTAACTATATTCTTTTTCCTCTGATCTTCTGTTACATTCCCTTTTTCCTTATGTTGATCGCACTTTATACCGTAGTGAAATGTACATGTTCCCAGTTGCACTTGGGCACTATATGCCCTGTTTATATATGAATGTATTGTAAATATAAATCATGTGATTGTTGTGTATACTGGTGTTGTATTGTTGTTATTGTTTACCTGTAAGACTTTGTATTATCTCTGTTGCTACGTTTCAGTATTGTTTTCTCTGCCCAGGTTCACTTTGTAAATGAGTTTCACTCAATGGTGTTTCACCTGGTTAAACGAAGATTGATATGATTGATTGATTAGTCAGGTCATCTATAAGTTGTTTGGTGAAAGGTGGGTAGTTATTTTTGTAAATTTCCTTGGGAGTCCTCGCCAGTTGTATTCCTAAATATTTTAATTTGTCTAAGTCCCATTTATATGGGGATCTGTTTCTGGTTGTTTTCAACAGTTGGTAATGGACTGTAAGTACTTCAGTTTTAGTCATATTAATTTTATAACCCGACAAAAGACTGAATTCCTCCAGAACAGATTGGGTGGCCGGTAGGGAGTTCTCCGGGTCACCTAGGTATGGTAAGGCACCATTCACATATAATGCGATGTGGTGCTCCACCCCCTCCCCAGCTGAATGCCTGTTATACGTTCTGACTCTCGAATCCACTGTGCGTGGGGCTCCAGATACAGGGCAAACAGTATTGGGGAGAGGGGGCAGCCCTGTCGGGTACCCCTCTGAAGAGGGAAATGGGGAGAGTGGTATCCTCCCACCTTGACACATGCCTTGGGGTTTAAGTATATGTTTTTTAAGGATCTGGACTAGTGCAGCCAGGAATCCCATCCTCCCCATCACTGAGTATAGGCAGAGCCAGGAGACCCGGTCAAATGCCTTCTTAGTGTCCAAGCTAATTAGTGCTGCGGGAGTTTTTTGGGGTACATTTGGTGCATAGTATGAAAGGTTCATTTTATGTCATCTGTCATTGAGCATGATCTAGCAAATCCGGTTTGGTCTGTATTAATTAATTGGGTTAGCAAGGAGTCAATACGGTTTGCCAGGATGCTCATGAAGTACTTGTAATCAGAACTGAGGACTGAGATTGGTCCGTAGGAAGGGCAGTACTGGGGACTTTTCCCAGGTTTTAAGAGAACTGAAATTGCTGCATATGCCCATGATAGGGGAGGAGGGTCCCCCTCCAGGGTTGAGCTGAAAACATTTATTAGGAAAGGGGATATCTGTTCATCTGTTCTTCTTGTAGAATTCATCCCCATAGCCATCGGTTCTTGGTGCCTTAAGGGTCTTTCATCGACCAATAGCTGCCTTGAGTTCTATCATTGATATTGGGTCATCAGGTGTTCTCCCTGTTCCTGGGTTAAGTTTGAGAGCGTTAGGGATTGCAGGTAATTATTAGTTGTGGTCTGGGTTGTTGTTTGTTCAGGGGTGTACAGGTTGAGTAATATGAATAGAACTCAGCGTCGATGTCATAGATACATAGATACATAGACAGTGTCGGCAGACAAGGGCCTATGGCCCACCCAGTCTGCCCATTTGAGCTTGTAAGTTCAGTTTATGTTTTCCTAGAAGTCTGTTGCCCCTTACCCCTGACCTCCAGAATTCCTTTATGTCTATCCCATGCATTCTTAAATCCCATGATTGTTTCAGCCCCCACCACTTCCTCTGGCAGGGTGTTCCACTTGTCCATCACCAGTTCTGTGAAGAAATTCTTCCTCATGTTTCCTCTGAATTGTCCTCCCTCCAACTTCATCCCATGCCCTCTAGTCCTGGTACATCTTTTTCGCTTAAAAATAGTGTATTCCTGCACCCTGTTCCTCCCTGTGAGATACTTGTATGTCTCTATCATATCCCCTCTCCCTCCTGTCCTCCAGGGAGTACATGTTCAGTTCCTTCAACCTGTCTTCATAGGACTTGTGATGCAATCCATGCACCATCTTTGTTGCCCTCCTCTGAACCTTCTCTAACCTGTCTATGTCCTTACGTAGGTATGGTCTCCAGAACTGTACACTGTACTCCAGGTGGGGCCTCACTAGTGTCTTGTATAGCGGAATTATGACCTCCCTTTCCTGCTGGTGATGCCCCTGCCTATACATCCCAGCATCCTATTTGCTTTACCTGCTGCCTTGTCACACTGTTTCCTACCTTGAGGTCATCAGAGATGATAACCCCAAGATCCCTTTCCTGTTTGGTGCATCTATATCCTCACCCCCAACTGATATATTGTGCCAGGGTTTTGTGCCCCATATGCATTATCTTGCACTTCTTTGCATTGAATTTCAACTGCCAAACCCTGACCATTCTTCAAGTTTCTGCAGGTCCCTTCTCATTCTGTCTACACCCTCTGGTGTGTCTACTATGTTGCAGAGCTTTGTGTCATCAGCGAACAGGGAAATTCTGCCTTAGGTCCTGCGCAATGTCACTGATGAAGATGTTGAATAGGACTGGTCCCAGCACTGATCCCTGTGGTACCCCACTGGTCACTCTTCCCTCTGTGGAGTGACAGCCATTTACCACCACCCTCTGTGTCCTGCCACCCAGCCAGTTACATACCCACCACACTACTGTCCTGCCCACACCCATATTCCCCAGTTTGTGTAGTAGTTCTATGTGGCACAGTGTCAAAGGCCTTGCTGAAGTCCAGATAGGCCATGTCCACTGCCCTCCCTGATCCACCTCCTAGTCACCCAGTCAAAACTTCAATCGAGGTTGGTCTGACATGACCTCCCCTGGTGAAACCATGCTGCCTTGGGTCCTGTAGTCCATTGACAACCAGATGTTCCACCAATCTCTCCTTCAGTAGTGCCATGATCTTCCCCACTACCGAGGGTGAGGCTGACTGGTCTGTAGTTCCCTGCTTCCTCTTTGTTCCCACTTTTGTATAAGGGACTACATCTGCTGTCCTCCAGTCTTTGGGTACCTCCCTGTTTCCAGTGATTGGCTAAACAGGATAGCCAGATGTTCAGCCACCACTCTCTTAGTTCTTTAAGGACCTGGGGTGCACCATCTGGCACCATTGCTTTATCAACTCTTATTACTTCCAGTTCCTTCAGGACCCTTTCTCCGGTAAAGGGACTTGTGTCCATTTCTGCACCATTCTCACCCTTGTACTCCCTTCAGACCCATTACCCTCCTCTTCCTCAGTAAAGACTGAGCAGAAATACCTGTTCAATATGTCAGCTTTACTGTTGTCATCCTCCACGCAGCCCCCATCCTCCCCCTTCAGTCTCGCTATCCCTCCCTTTGTCTTTCTTTTTTCACTTATGTACCTGTAAAAGGTTTTGTCCCCTCTACCCACTGATTTTGCAATGTGTTCTTCTGTCTGAGCTTTGGCTTCCCTTACTGACCTCCCTGCCTCCCTTTGCTACTCCTGGTACTTCTCCCTATCCCCTTCTGCCTGTGTCTTTTTGTATTGCCTGAATGCAATCTTTTTGGCTTTCACTTTCTTTGCTACCTCTTTGGAAAACCATAATGGTCTTCTCTTCCTTTTCCTCTTGCTAACCTGCTTAATGCACAATTCTGTTGTTCTTGTAATCCCCATTTTAAATACTGCCCACTGTTCCTCAACCCTGATTCCTCGCCCATTCCCTTAATGCCTCTTTCAAGTATCTCCCCATTTTCCCAAAGTCTGCCCCACTAAAATCCAGGATACGTGTTTTTGTGTGGTTTGGTTCTGCTCTTTCTGTGATTTCAAACCACAGTGACTGGTGGTCACTGTTCCCCAGGTGCTCCCCCACTGTTACCCCCATCACACTGTCCCTGTTTGTGAGCACAAGGTCCAGTATTGCCTTCTGCTGAGTTGGTTCCATGACCAGTTGCTTGAGGAAGGCACCCTGAAGGGAGTCCAGGATAAATCTGCTCCTAGTTGATGCTGCTGCTGGGATGCTCCAGTCCACGTCTGGAATACTGAAGTCTCCAACCAGTACTACCTCACCCTTGTCTGCTATCCTTTGGATGGCTAGCATCAGCTCCCTATCTGTTTCTTCCTCCTGGGCTGGTGGTCTATAGACCACACCTGTGCGGATGGCTGTCCCCATTTTCCTTTCCAGCTTAACCCACAGTATCTCTCCCCCATTTTGTTCCTCCTGGATCTCTGTGGCCCTTATGTCATTTTTAACATACAGTGCCACTCCTCCTCCCTTCCTGCCTGCTCTGTCTCTTGTGAATATGTTGTAGCCAGGTATGGCCATCTCCCAGTCGTGGTTATCATTACACCAGGTTTCAGTGATGGCCACAATGTCCAGGTCTGACTGCACCATGACAGCCTCCAGATCTTCCATCTTGTTGCTAAGGCTCCTGGCATTTGCACACATGGCTTTCCATGATTTGACCTTCCTAGACTGTTTGGCTGTTTTACTCCAGCCCTTCATTGGTTGTCCTTATCCCTGGTTCTCCTTGCTGTCTGCCCTTCTGCTGAATTTTGCCCCTTTTCTGCCTGTCCACCTCTTGGGCACTAATCTCCATCTTTTGCACACTGCTTTGAAGAGATAGCCACTCCTCTGGTTCACTGGTTCCACTGCTAGCTGTTGGGGGTGAGCAGTAGGGTACCCTCCTTGCTGGCCTACCCACCCCTTTGCTAGCTTAAATGCTGTCAATGTAGCAGTTAAACTTATCATTGAGTGCTTGGATTCCCTCCAGGATGGATGCAGGCCGTCAGGCTTAGAACAAACCTCCATCCCTCCAGGTGGGTCCCCAGTCACCAATGAATCCAAAACCCTTCCTCCACAGCACCAGTTCTTCAACTATGAGTTAAGTTCCTGGTGCATGCACTCTATGCTCTCCCTTGCCTCTACTTGGTAGTACCTCTGAGAAAGTCACAGAATTAGCTACTTGCTTGAGACCCCTCCCCAATTTCCTAAACTCTTCCTGAACTTCCTTTGGCTCCCCATTTGCCAGGTCATTAGTACCTAGGTGGATAATGACATCCAGCTCACCCTCCCATCTTGCCTTCCCAGTGATCCCCAGGATCTTCCTTCCATCCCTCCATGCCGTGGCACCTGGTAGGCACCTCACCTCCCTGTCCTCCCCCTCCTGTGTTCCTAGCTGGATCCCTCTTATGATGGAGTCCCCCACCAGGATTCGCTTCCTCCACTGCTTTCCCCACTGAGGTCACCTCCTTGACTTACCTCCACATCCTTTCCTTCCACTTCTCTGGGTACCTCTATTTGGTTGTCCTCGTTTGCCAGTGTGGCATATGAGTTCTTGAGTGGAATAGGATCTGGGATGTGCCTCTGCCTGACCGCTCTAACCCTCCCTGAGCCCACTGTCATCCAAGTGCTCCTCGTTCTTGGCATCCTTTGAGGCAGTTACATTGGACTGGGTGGTCTCTGGATAGGGTTGATGGTACCCCTGACCCAGTTTACTTCCACTCTGAGTCTGGCTACCTCATCCCGCAGTCCAGACAGATGCATGCAGATAGGGTAGCACCTCAGTGTCCAGAAGGTCTGCCTGAATATGGCTGCCCCACAGCCACTGCATTGCACCACCCTCACATTATCTGCAATTCCACTACTTGTCTGCTACTGAAGCTCTCCTAGTTCCCTTTTATTAATTTACTGTCCTAAAAATCCTGCCACTGATCCTCAGATATATATTTTTTTAAAGAAAAAAAACCAATAAATAAATAAATAAGTCAAAACACTTGTCGTGCTGAGGGTGGGCTTCTTCCCCTTATGCCCCTCCTACTTCACACCTTATTACACCTGTGTTAGCTCCTGTCAATCAGATTTAACAGGGCATATAATTAAGAGTTGGGGAAGGGAGGAGAGGTGAAAAATTGCAGCAATTAAAGACAGCACAGAATTACACCACCACTATGTTTTAAATTTTCAACAGCCCAAAAACAATTCTAAGTAAAGACAACAAAGAAAGTACAGTGTCACTAAAAGCCCACAATCTAAGTTTAAAAGAAAAATAGCAATTACCAGTTACTCTAAAGCACTGAATTGAATATGTTTCCTTCCTTCCCCTTCTGGCTTCTTCTGAGAAAATAAAACTCTACTTGCTACCTCAACTCTGACTAAGCCCCACCTCCAGTTATCATGTAGCTGAGGTCAGTGGCCAGACAATTAACACCCTTCACCCAACTACAGGGCAGACACACTTCTCTTCTGCTGTATACATTTCTAGTCTTCCCTCACTGAGCGACTGCAAAATCGAATGTAGAGTTTGGGGGGGGGGAGGGGGTGACACAATATGATCCAAGCAACAAAGCAAACATTTCTCAGACCGAGCAGAGGAGAGAGCGTGATGGGCAGGCAGTGTCACTGAATGGGCCAAAACAGGACCACTTCCCAAACATCCCCGTGTCACAGCACAGCCTACCCAATCTTTGCTGCTAAATGATTGAACTGTTTGATCAAAATGGGTCTGCCCCTGTTTATCTCTGTTACTCCTACCCTTACTCTGTAACAAATTCTCCCTCTCAAGAGCCTTGACTCCTGTGAGTGGGTTGGACAAGACCTTCCCCAAAAAAATGCTCTGCAAATTAAAAGGACTGTGACTGGACTAGAACAGCTACACCTCAGCCTGACATTTTGACCATTAGGAACTGAATCATTCAGATGTCTAGGGTGTGCACTGTTGGTGTACATGATGTTATTCCCTGCAGTTCCTCTTCTGTATCCAGCAGGGCACACCCTACCATCATCATTAGCTTTTAAAGTAACATTAAAGAAATCAACTTTTGTTTTCTCAGTATCACTGCCATTGTACCCCCCCCCCATCCCTCCAGCAGCGCCTGTCCCCACCATCTGGTGGGGCATTGTGCTTGCAAGACAATTAAGAGGAAAACAGTGAGCGTTTTCTCTCACAGTGTACCAACTACCATATCTGCACCATCATGTGATCGATTGCTGAAAATGCACTTACAGTAAATAAATTATTTGGCTGCATTTTCAGCGATCAGGCATCCAGTAGGGCAGATATGGTAGTTTGTTTACTTCATTTTCAGTAATCGGTCACACGTTATACAGATATGGTAGTGGGTACATCAAGAGAGATTGACTGACAGAAGAGGTTGGATGGTGGTGTGTGGCGGTAGTGGTGGTGGTGTGAAAATACAACCAAGGGAGAATAAGTAATGTACCATACCACGCTCTGACTGAAACTCTTTATTCTCGGCAGTTCCATGTCACTGCAGCGACAGGAAATTTGCCGATCGTCAGTACAGTGATGGCACAGTGCCATCACTGTACAAAAGTGTTTTCTTGGGGGGGGGGCTTCACTACCTGCATCCCCCTGCTTTATAGATAACCAACTTCCAATTGGGTTGGTTGAAGGCGAACTCCCCAGAGACAGCAGCGTCAGGAAACCAGCAGACCATCACAGCTAACTGTCAATATTGTTGCTGTGATGGTCTTCGCTGTTTTTCCGTCGCCGTGCAAACATGATACCGTTATTGACAGAGTATCAAATATCTAGTAACAATATATTTTATGCACTGATGAGAACAATGAAATTCCATAAGAAGAGACACTGCAGTGGAGTTTTTTTTTCTGTCTGACTTAAAAAAAAAAAAAAAAATCCGGAGAGAACAATGTCACAAAGATGGAAGTGTCTGTATTAAAATGACAAAAATAGAGGGCAGGCTGACCTGCCAGCAAAGTGGTAGTGTTACCGCCTATGGCTCCGATGACCTTAGGTAGCAAGCTTGGAGTTGTGAGCCGGCTGGGGGAGGAAATTGAGCATCTAAGGGTCTGCTCTCCTCCTTTGGGAGGCACTGATCCCAGCACACCCTGACACCTGGTGGAGACCAGGGATTGGGAACACTGAGCCGTTGAGATGTATGGGAGGTGTGGCAGCCATCGACTCACGTTACTTGGGAGTGTGTGGCATGCATAATGATGACATTGCATGTCCACACCTCAAGAGGGGTAAAGAAAACAGGAACATGGTGCTAACTGATAGGAAGACACTGGCCTCCCTCAGGCCATGCACCTGGCTAGCTGGGCGACAGCCAGTGCAAACTGAACCCTGTCTCTGGTCAAGCTTGGGGGACCCTGCCAGAGAGTAAGCACTGGGGGAACACCCAGATGAGGTGAGTCTTGGAGGACACCAGGGTGACTACATCCTGGCTGCATCCTGTTACCCAGCATCTGGTAATTTATAATGTATTCTGTCGCCTCCTCTGGTCAGTCCAGTATTCTTGCTTGGCTCATATAACAATATTGATGTTGGGAGACAAAAAGGTAATTACCCTTTCTACTGAAATGTTTTATTATCATTGTACGTGTTTCTTTTATCTGTATTAAATCTGGATCTAAATAAGGAAATACTAGGAGTTGGTTATTTTCATACACGAGAAGCCTCAGTTTGCATACTACTGTCAGAGCGTTTTCGTTGTTCTAGTATCTCAGGAATTTTACAACCACTCGAGGACATGTATATTTTTTCAAATATATTTATTTATTTTCCATAAATAAAACTGACTATCTATCTATCTATATCTATCTATCTATCTACAGACAGTATATACTGTATCTATCTACAGATAGTATCTATCTACAGACAGTATATATTTTCTCTTTATCTACAGACAGTATCTATCTATTGACAGTATCTATTTGTCTACATAAAGTATCTATCTACAGATAGTATCTATCTACAGACAGTCTCTATCTATTGACAATATCTATCTACAGACAGTATCTATCTACAGACAGTATCTGTCTATTGACAGTATCTATCTATCTACAGACAGTATCTATCTACAGACAGTAGCTATCTATTGACAGTATCTGTCTATCTACAGACAGTATCTATCTATCTACAGATAGTCTCTATCTATTGACAGTATATATATATCTATCTACAGACAGTATCTATCTATTGACAGTATCTGTCTATCTACAGACAGTATCTATCTATCTACAGGCAGTATCTATCTACAGTTAGTATCTATCTTTCTATCTGTCTACAGACAGTATCTATCTATCTACAGACAGTATCTATCTATTGACAGTATCTATTTGTCTACAGACAGTATCTATCTATCTACAGACAGTATATATCTATCTATCTACAGACAGTATCTATTTTCTCTTTATCTACAGACAGTATCTATCTATTGACAGTATCTATTTGTCTACAGACTGTATCTGTCTGTCTATCTATCTATCTACAGACAGTATATATCTATCTACAGACAGTATCTATTTTCTCTTTATCTACAGACAGTATCTATTTTCTCTTTATCTACAGACCGTATATATCTATTGACAGTATCTATTTGCCTACAGACAGTATCTATCTATCTACAGACAGTATATATCTATCTACAGATAGTATATATCTATCTACAGGCAGTATCTATTTTCTCTCTATCTACAGACAGTATCTATCTACAGACAGTATCTGTCTATTGACAGCATCTGTCTATCTATCTACAGACAGTATCTATCTATTGACAGTATCTATCTACAGACAGTATCTATCTATTGACAGTATCTCTCTATCTACAGACAGTATCTATCTATGTACAGACAGCATCTATCTACATATAGTATCTATCTATCTGTCTACAGACAGTATCTGTCTATCTACAGATAGTATCTATCTATCTACAGATAGTATCTATCTATCTATCTATAGATAGCGTCTATCTATCTGCAGACAGTATCTATTTTCTCTTTATCTACAGACAGTATCTATCTGTTGACAGTATCTGTTTATTTGTCTACAGAGAGTGTCTATCTACAGACAGTATCTATCTACAGACAGTATCTATCAATCTACAGACAGTATCTATTTTCTCTTTATCTACAGACAGTATCTATCTATTGACATTATCTATTTGTCTACAGACAGTATCTATCTACAGACAATATCTATCAATCTACAGACAGTATATATCTATCTATCTACAGATAGTATCTATCTATCTACAGACAGTATCTATTTTCTCTTTATCTACAGACCGTATATATCTATTGACAGTATATATTTGTCTACAGACAGTATATATCTATCTACAGATAGTATATATCTATCTACAGGCAGTATCTATTTTCTCTCTATCTACAGACAGTATCTATCTACAGACAGTATCTGTTTATTGACAGTATCTGTCTATCTATCTACAGACACTATCTAGCTATCTACAGACAGTATCTATCGACAGACAGTATATGTCTATTGACAGAATCTCTCTATCTACAGACAGTATCTAGCTACATATAGTATCTATCTATCTGTCTACAGACAGTATCTGTCTATCTACAGATAGTATCTATCTATCTATCTACAGATAGTATCTATCTATCTATAGCTAGCGTCTATCTACCTGCAGACAGTATCTATTTTCTTTTTATCTACAGACAGTATCTATCTATTGACAGTATCTGTTTATTTGTCTACAGAGAGTGTCTATCTACAGACAGTATCTATCTACAGACAGTATATACTGTATCTATCTACAGATAGTATTTATCAATCTACAGACAGTATCTATTTTCTCTTTATCTACAGACAGTATCTATCTATTGACAGTATCTATTTGTCTACAGAAAGTATCTATCTACAGATAGTATCTATCTACAGACAGTATCTATCTACAGACAATATCTATCTATCTACATACAGTATATATCTATCTATCTACAGATAGTGTCTATCTATCTACAGACAGTATCTATCTGTCTACAGACAGTATCTGTCTGTCTGTCTGTCTATCTACCTATCTGTAACTTTTCACTTATAATTACACACTGAGCTGTGACAGCTTGTTTCCAGGTGTGTCCTGGGGAATGGTAACATGGATGTGTTTTATTGATGGGGAATGCTGGCTAGGACATCTGGGGAATCCCGTGTTCTTACGGAAAGTGCCATAGGATCTTTAACTTCTTCTGCAATTTACAAATTAAGCCCTCACCACCTACAAAATGATGCTACAGCTGTGATACTTATATAAGTGTGGAAAGCATCTTCATATGGGTGACAGGAACAAGCAGAAGAAGCTTGAAGGACCGTGGAGCTAGGATGTCACCTGATGCATTTCGCATATTATAATGTTTTATCAAAGCTCCTCCTTAACTTCTACCCGGACCACCACCAGAGATGGGCGGAATGGACTTTAGTTTAATGCCTTATCTGAAGGGTGACACCCCAATAGCGCAGCAGTCACCTAGTGCTGCTTTACAGAGTTAGTACAGGATATTAGTCCAAGTCTCCAGTGTGGGGCTTAGATCCCAGAACCTTCTGATCTTCCTACTGCAGAGGGCGGAGTGTAACCTACTGTGTCACTGACCCTGCTACGTATAGCTGGCAGTAATCCTGATATACTGTTGACTACGTCTACCCTATATTGATACTACACAGACAGCGTTTTTTTTAACCCCATGAATTCATACGTAATAATAATAATAATAATAATAACTTTATTTTCAAAGGGCCTTTCAGAAATATCAAGGCGCTTTACATCAAACACAATATACAATATCAATTTAAAACATATAAAATAAATACATTAAAACATCACTCAGTTAGAACAAAGCCATGAGATCATCCAAACATACGATAGCCGATATTTATAAATAGTTTCCATTAATCATCCAGATAAGCCAAATCCCAGAAGTAGGTTTTTAAATCTTTCTTAAATACCTCCACGGAGGTGCACTCCCTTAACTGGCGTGGCAGAGAATTCCAAAGAGTGGGTGCGGCATAAGAAAATGCTCTACCACCAGAAGATTTTAAATTCACTTTTGGAATCTCTAACAACCCCTCATCAGCCGAGCGGAGCGATCAGCCGGGGCAATAAGGCACCAGAAGTTCTTTCAGATAGGTCGGACCCTGATCATGAAGGGCTTTGAAAGTCAATAAAATGACTTTAAAGGTGATCCGCCACCATATAGGAAGCCAGTGCAGTTCGCGCAGCACCGGGGTAATATGACTGGATCTCCTTGTCCCAGTCAACACCCGGGCTGCAGCATTCTGTACCAGCTGAATGTGATGGATTTCAACCTCAGAAAGCCCAAAGTAAAGGGCGTTGCAGTAGTCCAAGCACGAGGACACAAAAGCGTGGACCAGCGTTGTCAGGGAGTCAGACGGAATAAGGTGACACACCCTGGCAATATTCCTAAAATGGTAAAAGGAAGTCCTGACAACAGCCGACACTTGAGATTGAAGGGTCAGCCTATCGTCTAGTACAATCCCAAGGTTGTGCACCTGTTCAGAGGTCGAAAGTGACACACCACCAAGAAAAATTCCAGAGGGCGTGCCATCATGTGACCTCGCTATCTGACCATCTGGGTCCACCACTAACACCTCTGTCTTCTCTGAGTTCAACTTTAACCAACTAGAATCCATCCACCCTTGGATTTCTTCCAGACAGTTGTTAAACACCGAGAGTGCTCCATCCTGGTCAGGTGCAAAAGACAAGTATAGCTGGCTATCATCTGCATAGCAGTGAAACCTCAGCCAATACCGTCTGATAATGTCTCAGGGGCAGCATATACACTGCGAATAACATGGGTGACAGCACTGAACCCTGAGGCACCCCACACAACAAAGGAGTTGGGCTGGAGGAATAAACCCCAGACACAACTCTGTGATCTCCCAGTGAGGAATGAAGTGAACCATTTTAAAACAGTTCCCGACATTCCACAGATTGACCTCAGCCATGCTAGCAACAACAAGTGATCCACAGTGTCAAAAGCTGATGAGAGATCAAGAAGAACTAGAATGGAACGTCTCTTCTGATCTCTCGCCCTCAGAAGATCATTAAGCACCCGAACCAGCGCAGTCTCGGTGCTGTGTCTTTCCCAAAAACCGGATTGGAAGGATTCGTAGATATTATGGATGGCTAAATGGTCTTCCAATTGGGCTGCCACTACCTTCTCAATAACCTTCCCAATAAAGGGAAGGTTAGAGATAGGTCTGTAGTTTGAAAAACAGTCTGGGTCCAGAGTGGCTTTTTTCAAGAGGGGGTGTCACCACCGCCTCTTTCAGGGAGTTAGGAAACTCACCAGACTCTAAGGAGCACCAGACTATTTGCACCATAACTGGACCGATGGCCTCAAAACAACCTAAAATTAGAGGAGTTGGTCCAGGGTCTAAACTACAGCTCATAGGCCACACGCTATGAATGATCCTCATAATATCCACGACTTCCAGTCGGCAAAAGGAACTCCAAGAGAACCGAGGTATTGTGAACTCGCACTGTTCCACAACATCACCCTTAGAGATTGCCGGACACAAGCCCGCCCTGATGTCAGCCACCTTAGTTGCAAAGAACAGAGCGAGCTCCTCGCACTCTCCTTGTGAAAAGGCTTTTCGGACTTGCAAACAGGCTGGGTTGCACAGTCTGTCTACAGTCCGAAACAACTGAGCCGGTCGATTCTGTGCAACTGCAATCTTTCTGGACAGGAATTCTGCCTTCTTATGGGTGATCGCAGATTGATAGATAGAATAATGTTCCATCAATCTAAGGTGATCGGCATCAAGGCCGGATTTGCGCCAACAACGCTCTAAACTTCGCCCCTGTCTCCACAACTCCCTCAGTGTCCCATCAAACCAAGGGGACCTGAGGTGAAGGAATAGGGGGCACTCACGAACAGGAGCAATAAGATCCAGGGCCACCGTAACGGCCGTATTATAGGCCGCCACCAGTGCCTCTCGGTTACTGCTAGTCAGCATGAGGGATGAGAGGTCAAGGACTGCTGCAAGGCCCTGGGAAGTAATATTCCATAATGGGTGCTTGACCATCTCCACAGGGGAAGGCCTTCCGGGGGGGGGGGGATGTAGAAATTGAACCTTATGGTGTGGTGGTCAGACCAGGTGACTGGTTCTACCCCACGTCAGATGAATCAATCTAAGAGGAAAACTAAATTCAGAGAGTGCCCAGATTTATGTGTAGCAGTGAAACTACCTGTGTAAGGCCCAAAGAACATAAATTGGAGGAAGTAATTACCAAATTGCAAAGGTTTATTATCGGCCAAGCGTTAAAGTTACCCAGAACCATCAATCTGGGTGACTCAACTGACTTTATAATGATGAAGTCTACTACTTCCTGTAAGCATTCCCATCTCTTGGTGGACGGTAGATGAGAATGATTGAATGCCTACACCTGCCACAACTGTAGACTCAAAGTTCAGCCTCACCTACTACCACATTAAGTGAGGCCCAATTTAGTCTTAAAACAGACTGCAACCCCCCACCTACCCACCCCTGCGGTCCAATCTCGGGCGGTGTATCACCGAGTACCCGGCTGGAGTCATGGCCTCCAATATGGGGCCTGAATTTTCATCCAGCCAGGTCTCGGTGATGCAAGTCAGGTCAGCTGAACTAATAAGATCGGCTAAAATAGCTGTCTTATTCTTAACAGATCTGGCATTGGATAACACCACCCAAGAATTACTAACAATTAAAATCCTAAAATCCTCCAAAACAATAATAACTGAAACAATAAACCCAGCCCAACAAAACCTGCAAAACCATACTCCTCCCCAACTGGATAGAATTCAAACCCAGAAAACAAAATGTAATAAAATAAATAAAAATCCTCTCTCACAGGATAAAATACACGTACAAATATAAATTCACTCCCTCCCCCACTCTCTCACAGCCAAGGGAAAGGGAGAATTTGGGGCACTCCCACTACCCAAAATACACACAGTAATCAAACAGAAATAACAATAAGCAAAAACAACACAATAAAACAAAAAGAAAAATAAATACAGGTGTGAAAGCCATGTCTAAGCACAGTTTTGTACAGCTTCACTCTGCATTAAATCACAAAATTTCAAAACTGGTGGCAGTGTAGTTTCAGTACCCCATATGGAATACTTAGTCATTGGTTTTGGAATGCTGATGCCATACACATGTAAGCCCAATACATCATTTAAATTAGGTTTTGTGAGCTTTCAAACTATGAGGGACAGAACCTTTCTCCCAAGGTCCTTTCATTTTTTTCTTTTTTGCTCTTTTCTTTACCCAGGCACTGAGCCTCATGCAGTCAATAACTAGCCCAACTCCCAGATTCCAGTAGCCATTAGCCACATGAGGGCTGCCTTGGAGGACAGCATACCACCCTACACTGGCCAGACACTGGGGGGGGCTTGACCAGATGGCTCTTGTGGAGATATATCCATTAATCCAGTGACCAGGAGAGATGAGGAGGCTTTTAGGCAGTGGCTTGAATCGCCAGTTGGTCAGGGTGTGAGGGTGGGTGTGTGTGGCTGTCACCTGTCAACTCCTCTTATATTTTTTCTTGCTGTTTTCCACCGATCCCCCCCACCCAAGGTGAGTTTGTGGAGTAGTCCATGAGCATCATACCCTGATGCTTGTCAGCTGTGCAGGTGTTTCCAATTCTATGTGACTGCTTCTCGTCCACCAGGAGACAACTGAAGAGTGGTGTGAGCCACTGCTGTCTCCCTCCCTTTCTTCAGAGAAGAGCACTGTGGCCCACATATTCAAAGGAGATACATGGCGCATCCCTAGAGGAGCCCGCGCATCTCTGGACTTCCGATGGCCATTGGGGGGGTGTGTGTGTGGCAGTATTCTGAAGCCCCTGATGTGCCACACAAACCCAGCTGCGCCGCGGCACAGAATATTGCCATGTGGGCACGTGGAAGAGGGGTTCTTCGCGCGTATTCCTTGCACTACAGTATTCAAACTTACCCTTCTGAAGACATGGCTAGATGCATCAGCACAAAGTTTGCAATCCAAAACCCTGTCCTAAATTTTGCTGAGCGGGGAGGTGCCCTGCACTGTGCACAGTCCAGGGCCGGTCACATGATCCCCAGCCCCCCGTCCCCGATCCCTGTTATAAAACATAAATGTAGCTCTGATCCCCACTTCTCGTAATGCAGTGTCCCCCCCTCCCCAAGCCCCATTGTAAGAATAAAACCAGCACCAATCCCCTCTTTTTCACAGTGTAGTATCCCCCCTCCACAGCCCTGATCCTCATGATAATTAGAATGACCACCCCATCCACCCTGGTAGTCCAGTGGACCCCCACCCTGGTCCTGAGCTCCATAGGAAAATGCACTACTATCGGTGGCCAAGCAGCCCCCCACCCTGGTAGGAAGTGGTCCAACACCCTGCTCTCCCCACCCAACTGGAGCCGGCAACTGGCACAGTACTCCTCACACCACCACGGCCAGCTGCCGACTGAACTGCCAATGGCGTGTACAGTACATAGTAGCCTGCACCATTGATTTGACCAGTCAACCAATAGGCTCATACTATGTACTGTATATGCTCTAGTGACAGTTCAGTCGGCTGGCCGGGGAGTGGTGTAGGAGAGGGCTGTGCCAGCTGCCAGCTCTGCGGGGGGCAGGGTGGTGGGCCACTTTACTGGGGTGGTGGGGCTGCTTGGTCACCAGGGATAGCACATTTTCCCATGGAGCTCAGGCCAGTGGGGGCATTCCACAAGACAAACTGGGTGGACGGAGGGGGTGGTCATTTGAATTATCATGGGGATCGGGGCTGGGGAGGGGGGACAAGAGGGAATCAGTGCTGGTTTTATTCTTACAATGGGGATCGAAACTTGGGAGGGGACACTGCACTATGGAAGAGTGGGGATCGGAGCCACATTTATTTATTATAACGGATCAGGGCTGGGGTGGGTGGACGCTGCACTATGGAAGAGTGGGGATCGGAGCCACATTTATTTATTATAACAGGGATCGGGGCTGGGAAGGGGGGACACTGCACTATGGAAGAGTGGAGATCGGAGCCACATTTATTTATTATAACAGGGATCGGGGCTGGGGGGGGGCACATAATGGGCATGCATAAGGCTTCTTTGTGCCATGCATGCCCAATTAGCTCATTAACATATTTTGTCTGAATATCACCCCGGTGGAAATGGCACATCCTGGTATGCACCATGCACTCTCCCATTGGTGGTCTTCAGCCCCGAACCCTGGATGCACTGCACCAAACCTTGCAGCCACCCACTTTGTGCCACGCATTCAGGGTCTGATATTCAAACTGAATGCACAGTCTATTCTGGTCATGTATTGTGTTTGAATATCCCGTCAGAGCTGGCCAGCCCCATTCTTTGTGCGGCACCTCTATTTGTGCCGTGCATCCATCTGGCTCTAAATATGGGACTCTCTGTGCGATGCTGTCTGCCTTCCTGCTCAGCCTGTGCTGATGTCCCAGGCTTGGAGAACCAACACAGATCCCCTCAGTGTTGAGAGGCGCCACTGCCATGCTGCTAAAAGCAGACTCATAAGAAAGGCTGTTAGTTTTAATCCCCTAGTCCTACCCTATCTAGTGCAAGAAGATAGCACATTTTTGTCTGTGGAGCAAACAGTGTGAGCAGAGGACAAAAAGAGGGTAGGGCAGAGCAAGCCTGAAAGAAGAAAATTAATATACAGTGACTGTAGACTGAATGGTAAAGTTCAGAAGGAATTTATTTAAATAGCTTACGTTGAACAAAAATATGTCTGTGTAATCAGAATGTCAGAATTTGAAATATATTTTAAACAGTAAAATGATAAAATGGCAATTCAGTCAATAAGAATTGCTGAAAATGCCAATTCTGAAAACTTGCAGAGGGAGGGCCTCAAACAACTGGTACAGCAACCCACAAGAGACAAAGCTATCCTAGATCTAGTACTGACTAACAGGGAAAGGATCACAGATCTCCAGGTAGAAGGTCACGTGGGGGGCCAGTGACCATCACATGGTATGGTTCAATTTGGCCACTAGAACAAAATCATCCCATTCCAAGGCAAAAATGTGGGACTTCAGAGGAGCTGACTTTGATAAGATGGCCAACAGAGTTAAGCTAGCTCTGGCAAAAAGAAATACAGGTGAGGGGGTACAGGCAAAGTGGGCAAGCATTAAAGATGCAATACTTGAAGCAACATCCCATTGTGTTAGAGAGAAAAGGAAGTGCAAAAGAAGAAGGAAACCACTTTGGTTCTCAAACACAGTAGCAGAAAAGGTCAGAGCCAAAAGGCTGTCCTTCAGGAAATATAAGGGAACACAGCAGGATGAAGATAGGGAGGCATACCAAACTTCCCTAAGGGAAGCAGGGAAGGCAGTAAGGCAGGCAAAGGCCCAAACTGAGGAAACACTAGCACGAACAGTAAAAGAAGGTGACAAGACTTTCTATATACATTAGTGAAAGAAGAAAGTCCAGAGAGGGTATTGCTAAGATCAAAGGGAAAAGGGGGCTTGTGAGGAGGAGGACCATGTAAAAGCTTCTAACCTAAATAGATACTTCTGCTCACTATTTATTGAAGAGAAGGCAGGGCAGGGCAGGGCCCACAGCTCTGCACCACAGACACGGAGGTGTGCACTAGTCCCTTCACAAAGAAAGGGTCCTACAAAAGCTCGATAAGCTCAGGGTGGACAAGGCAATGGGACCTGATGGCATGCATCCCAGGGTACTAAAGGAGCTAAGGGTGGAACTAGCAGAGCCATTATCAGAACTGTTTAGTGAGTCTCTGAGCACAGGAGAGGTCCCAGAAGACTGGAGAAGGGCTCAGGTGATCCCGCTCCACAAGAGTGGTAGCAGGGAGGAGGCAGGGAACTACAGACCAGTCGGTCTTACCTCAGTAGTGGGCAAGATTATGGAGACACTCCTTAAGGAAAGGATAGTGCAACACCTGGAATCCATAGGAGCACAAGATCAGAGACAGCATGGGTTTACAAAAAGGAAGGTCCTGTCAAACTAATCTCATAGATTTCTTTGACTGGGTAATCAGATTGGTGGCCCCAAGGGGGAGCAGTTGATGTTGACTACCTTGACTTCAGTGAAGCTTTTGATACTGTTCCACATAGAAGATTGATTAATAAGCTGGGTAGGCTTGGGGTGGGTCAGACGTTGGTCAGCTGGGTGGCAAACTGGTTGATGGGCAGAAAACAGAGAGTGGTGGTAAACAGTATACAGTCAGAAGAAATGCAAGTCACAAGTGGGGTACCTCAGGGATCAGTCCTGGGGCCTGTCCTCTTCAATATCTTCATCAGTGACATTGCAGATGCACTGGAGGGTAAGGTTTGTCTGTTTGCAGATGACACCAAGATCTACAACAGAGTAGATGATCCAGATAGTGTGGGAAGAATGAGAAGAGATCTGGATTAACCAGCAAAATGGTCAGAAGAGTGGCAACTGGGGTTTACACAAAGAAGTGCAAGATCATGCACATAGGGAAGAGAAACCCTGAAGCCACCTATAGGCTGGGAGGGGAGATTCTTGCAGTCACAAGGGAAGAAAGAGACTTGGACGTCATCATCACTGATGACCTGAAATCATCCAAGCAGACCTCTAAAGCAGTAGGTAAGGCTAGAGGTATGTTGGGGTGTATTAGTAGGGGTATCACAAGTTGGAAGAGGGAGGTAATAATCCCTCTTTACAAGACACTAGTTAGGCCCCATCTGGAGTACTGCATGCAGTACTGGAGGCCAAGCTTTCACAAGGACATTAACCAAACTGAGGCAGTCCAGAGAAGGGCAACCAAAATGGTGCAGGGACTGCATCAGAAAACATATGAGGACAGATTAACTGAACTCAATATGTATACCCTAGAGCAAAGGAGGGAGAGAGGTGATATGATTGAAACATTCAAACACCTTAAGGGCATTAACAAGGTGAAAGAGTCTAACATGTTTCAATACAAGAAAAATGGCAGGACAAGAGTACACAGCATGAGATTAGAGGGGAGGCCGATTAAGGGGTAATGTGAGGAAGTTCTTTTTCACAGAAAGGGTGGTGGATGCATGGAACGGCCTACCTCAGGAAGTGGTGGATGTGAATACAGTGCAGGGCTTCAAACAGGCATGGGATAGGCATAAGGGAGCAATACAGATGCATATGAAAAGATAGGCCATTGACAGAGCAAAGGCCTATGGCACATTCATAAGGTAGAAAAAGAAATGGACGGACTGGATGGGCCTTGTGATCCTTATCTGCCGTCAACTTCTATGTTTCTATGAATGCATAGACTACGCTATTTTGGCACAGTACTGCCAATATTTCAATTTTAATTACAAAAGTTCCAAAAAAAGCCCTTCTGAATATAAAAACTGTACATTTTCCCTGATTGGAATGTACAGAGCACAACAGTTCTCACACCCGTAGTGGTAAGAAAAAGTGACAGCACCTGTGGCTGTGAAAACGGGCTTGCACTTTCTAGATTGTATGAGGCAGCCTCATGTCTCCTGTAATAACCAGCCAGTTATTATGGAAATAAAAACAGGTTAAGCCCATAGAGAAAGCTACTTACCAGATATATTGCAGAACGGTAGAGTGCATACGATACACTTCAGTATATAGTACAGTGCAGTTAAGTACAAAACAATACAATACAGTAAGTACAGTAAAAGCATTACATTACAGTACAACATAATGCAATACAATACAGCACAGTACAATACATTACAGTACAACACATCACAGTACACTGCAGTACAGTACAGTATAGTACAGTACAACACAGTGCAATACAATACAGTTTGGTGCAGTACAATACAGTAAGCACAATACAATACAGGACAGTACAATACAGTACAGTACAGTGCAATACAATACAATACAACACAGTACTGTAAGTACAGTGTGATATATTGCAGAATTGTGCAAGTAAGCACTGTGCAATACATTGCAGTACAGTACAGTACAGTGCAGTACAATACAATGCAGTGGCATACAGCATAGTAAGTACAGAACGATACATTACATTACATTATAGTACTGTAAAGTACAACACAATACAGGGCAGTACAATACAGTAAGTGTAGTACAAACAGTGCAGTACAATACAGTGCAATACAGTAAGGCCAGTACAATACATTACAGTACAGTAGAGTACAGTATGGTACAATGCAACACAGTGAGTACTGTTCTATACATGACAGTACAACACAGTGCAGCAAAATACTATGAGTACCATACTCTACATTACAGTACAGTACAGTAAAGCACAGCACACTACAATACGGTGTAGTACAATGCAGTAAGCACAGTAGATGACACTACAATAGAGTACACTACAACACAATACAGTACAGTGCAGTACAATATAGTAAGTACCATGCAATACACTACATTGTAGTTCAGAACAATTCAATACAATAAGTGCAGCACAATACAGTAAGTACATCATACTGCATTACAGTACAGCACAATATAGCACAATGCAATAAAATAGTCAGTACAGTACACATTACATTACAGTGCAATACAATACAGTAACTACAGTACAATATGTTATAGTGCAGTATAACACAGAACAGTGCAGCACAATACAGTAAGCACAATGCAGTACAACATATTGCCATGCAGTACAACACAACACAACACTACATAGTGTAATTTAATACAGTATGTGCAGTACATCACAGCACAACACAGTACAGTACAGTACAATATAGTGCAGTACCATACAATACATGCAGTACAACCACACTACAGTACAATATAGTATACTATTGTACAGTACAATAAATACAGTACAGTAGAACACACTGCAATACAGTAAGTACAGTACTATGCATTACAGTACAAAACAGTACAATAAGTATAGTACAATAGAATAAGTGCAGTACAGTTCAACACAGTACAATACAGTGCAGTACCATAGAGTAAGTGTAGTACAACTACATTACAGTACAATTCAGTATATTGCAGTACAGTACAGTGCAATACAATGCAGGCTAATACAGTAAGTACAGTACAACACACTGCAGTACAGTACACTACAATGCAGTGCAGTACATTACACTATGTACAATACAGTACAATATATTACAGTGCAGTACACCATAATACAATACAGTGCAGTACATTACAATACAATGCAGTGCACTACATTACACTATGTACAATACAATACAGTAAAATATATTACAGTGCAGTACACCATAATACAATACAGTGTAGTACAGTACAGTACAATACAATGCAGTGCAGTACATTACACTGTGTACAGTACAATATATTACAGTGCAGTACACCATAATACAATACAGTGCAGTACAGTACAGTGCAGTGCAGTACATTACACTATGTACAGTACAATATATTACAGTGCAGTACACCATAATACCATACAGTGCAGTAAAATACAAGTTTATTTGTTTAAATTTGTTGATCCGGTAAGCCCACTGAGTCTAGAAGTCCCTTTTTCAGGGGCGACCAGGCCGGGGGTGGAATACAGATAGTAAGCAACTGAGATTGAACCGGATTAAGCTGTTGATTGTACTTTTAGTGAATGTGGGAAATTTGGCCAGGGCACCGGAGAAATTCCCTTACTCAGTGCTAGAGGGTGCTGCGACTAGTGCTGACAGGCCAGTCTTCCCTGTGCTTATGGAGGTGCAGGATGTCTGTAAGGCTGAGGAGAGGGCCTCCTCCTCGATCTTAGGAGTTTTAGAGGCCTTACCTATGGAGCTGGAAGCAGGACTGGAGAATGATTGTGATGGCACTGCAGCTCTGAATGTTGCAACGGCAATGATGGCAGTGGGCCGGGATGTGGTACACAGCTCTGCAAGCAGTGGGAAGGATGATTTGGTTTTGGAGGGTCCTGCTACGGAGGATCTTGTCAGGATATTCTTCTTGAGAGAACACCGACCACTGGAGACATGGGAACGCATTGAGAGGGCTCTCATGCCGAGGGATGGATTTTGGACTGGACCAGGAGGCCCTCCTCGATTTGGGTTTGGGTCGCAATGCAGAGCCTCCCCGTGATGCGGAGAAAGACAGTGGAAACACAGGACTGGCTTCTATGGCTCTGGGAAGCTCTCCGGAGCCACAGGTACTGATTTCAAATTCAGTTTTGGATCCGGATGGGAGCAAAAGGGAGCAGGAGTCTCCTTTTGCTGTGAATTGCAAGGAAATAACTGTGGTGAGGGAAACAACGCAGGTGGATACGAATAGTGATATAGTCTCAGCTGCAGGGAAGGGGGTACTGGACAACCCTGGGATACTTCCACAAGCTGTAATGTTTTCTGTCGGGGTGTCTGTGAATAGCCCAACAAAAATGGCTGTGGCAGCCAAAATTCTGGCAGGTAAACAAAGGAAAAAAGATAAGATTACTTCAAAAGGCCTTGTATTGCCTACAGTTACATTTCCTATTGTTCCCCCTACTGCAGCCCATAGCCCTGTGTCTGAATCTCCTATGTGGGTGCAGGAGGCTCTTATCGGGGCAGGTTGGTCACAGCATAAGGGAGGACGGGTTGCCACCCCTCCTCCACAGCAGGAAGACTTATTTTCTCTCTCTCTGATCCCCCTACCTCTTCTCAGCATGTGTCTGGTGAAGTAGGGTCTGCATCCTTTCAGCCGGGTCAGCCCGTGAGGACTGAGGGGAGTGCCTCACTACAGCATATATCCCCTTCTGAATTATTGCTTGAGTTCATGGCACTGGAAGGTCACCATGCTGAAACTCCGTGACAGGCTTCACCCTTAGTGGTTTTGGCTTCTGATTCTCAGCCTCGGCACTCTGATGGGCCTATCATCCCTTCCAGTCTTGAACAACCGGAGGAAGCAAATCAGTCAGCCCATCGGGTCGCCTCAGCATGGGAAAGTGGTCAACAACAAAATGTATGGCACAGAAATGTTAAAGAACGTTTGTTTCCTGAAACTGTGAAATCAGCTTCAGAGCCTGCAGCACGCAGAAACGCTGTGCACCTCAGATACAGAGGAAACATGGAAGATATAACAGATTGTTTATTTGTTGGGAGAGCTCTTTTAAAAACCAGTATGAAGCACTTTACATATGAGATTTATGCACTTATTCACATGCCAGGAGATACCAGCTATGAAATTAGCTTTAAGCATCCTGCTGGGGTAGAGTGGTTTTGGAAGCAATATCTGTTACTTAAAAACACTCCCTTATGGAAACCTTTTGTTGCTATCCCCTTGATGAAACCTGCATTTAAAAGAATAACTTTTGTTTTGGAATGAGGGGGTGAATGTGGCAGACATTATCTGCTGGCTGAAGCAACACTGTACTATCACAGGCACTCCTGAACCTGTGGTTGATGATGAACACTTATGGACAGGGTGGCTGGCGGTATAAGGTGACTTTGAAACAGGAGAATGGAGTAATTAAGCATTTGTTGAACTGTTTCTTTCTGGGGCGTGATAGGGGAGTGTTGTTTTACGCAGGACAGCCCCAGGCATGTTACCGGTGTGGTGACATTGGTCATCTGAGCAATGTTTGCACTAAGCTGAAATGTGGGTCTTGTGGGGAGTTGGGCCATGTTAGCATTAACTGTCCCAGCCCAGTTAAATGTAATCTGTGTGATGACACAAGTCACACCTTCCATGCCTGTCCCTGGGCTTCCCACAATAGCTTGGACACTGCTGTAAGAGCTGAGCATGTTGTATATGTGGCAACCACGCAGAAGGAGCATATGAAAATGACAGAATTAATGTCACAACTCGGCTCCAAAAGCCCCTTCCCAGTCCCTGTCCATTGCTGTTCCTGCAAAGGAGGTGCAGAAGGGCTTTTCCCTGCTGGTTACACCACAGCCTCTGAGTGCTGGTTCAACCCTGGAGGTGGTTCCCCCCACCTCTGTCCCTTCAGTGGGTCTCCCTTTTCCTCCTATGTCTTCAGTAGACTCTGCACTCTTTCCCACAGGGGTGGAGGTTGGCCCACTGCTAGTTCCGGCAGAGGCTCCTGTGATGCCTCCCCCAGCACCTATGGATGAAATCCTGTTTCAGAGAGTGACTCGTTCACGTTCTCAAGTACCGATTCTGGCTCCTACTACTGGAAGCCCAGAACTAGACCCTGTGCCCACCCAGAATTCCTATGATACACTTATGGATACTGAATCCATAGATTCAGAAGTCTCCTCTGTGGCCTCCTCTCAAGAGGAGGGAGGGGGAGACATAGCACCCGTTGGGAAGACTAAGACAAATGGAAAAAAAGGAAATTTTTTGATTACTTGTGTTTGAAATGTTGGTGTTTTTCTATTTCATGTTGCCTAAACACCTCTTAACTTTGAATGTGAATAGCATTCATGCAAGGGAAAAATGTCTGGTCACTTTGGCAAAACTGGCCACGGAACAAGGCAATATTATCTTTTCACAGGATACCAGACTACACACACTCACACACATGGATCAAGCCAGGACGGACTGGCGAAGGGGGCCTTTGGTTTGGTCAGTGGGTGAGCAGGAGTATTCAGGCCTTGATATCCTGTTTCAAGGGATAGATTTTCAAACTTTGAGGGTTCTGGATGTTCTTCCGGGTAGGGCACTGGTGATGGATGTGGTAATGTATGGGTTGGCTTATCGGTTAATCAACCTTTATGCTCCTCAAAATAAGGCAGAGAGGGCGGCCCTTCTGTGACGTATTGAGCCCCACTTAAACTCCTCTAAGGTGGTTCTTTGGGGTGGAGATTTTAACTGCGGACTCCCTGACAGAGATAGGGGTAGAAAACCAGGGAAAACATACTGTGACATGAATTTGTTGCATGACATTTTAAAAAGAAATAACCCTTGGAGATGTGTATGATATTTTGGCTCTTCCACCGACTCATACATATTACAAGGGAAAACTTTCTACCAGAATTGATTTCTGGTTTTCATCCAGGAGAACACAGGAGGTTTCTGTGAGAGTGGTCCCGTTTGAGACTTCTGACCATTTTGCTGTTGGAATTTCATTAGGTGTAACACAGGCAACAACTATTGGTAGGGATTATTGGAAACGGAGCTCCTCCTCCTTATTACAGTCTGATTTGTTTCAACATGACATTAGGGTACTGTTAGAAATACGGCACGAAATTCGGTTTCTATATACTAGTCTTGTGGAATGGTGGGAGGACACAAAACTTGACCTGAAGGAGCTGCTAATTAAGCTCTCTATGAGGGTAGCAAAAAAAATACTTGGTTTACTTGGGACTACGGGTCAAGCTTCTTAAATTCGTAACTTTAATGACTGAAGCAGGAGTGGACCGCTCATTCAAGATTTCGGATGTTAAGCAACAAATGTATGCATACCTCCAGAACCAAGAAAAACACATAGCCTTTCATCAGAAATTCACCACCCATTGGACGAGAAAGGAGGTAAATCCCTTTGATATACAGACAGACAAGGTGGAAAAGAGAATAATGACAGCTCTAAAGAATTCTGATGGGAATCTAGTAAAGGATTTCCCCTCTATGCTGCAGGTTGTACAGCAATATATTACAGAAAGATTTCAGGTCGGTGGAGACATAGATCCTGATAATCTGGGAACGATCAGGTTACCCAGGATATCCTTGACTGTTGCAGCCCAGCTGGATTCACCCATTACCAAATTGGAGGTGAGAACAGCAATAGGGTGTCTTTCGCGAAATACTTCACAGGGTGGTGATGGGATCACAAATTAATTTTATAAATTTTTTTGTGACCAGCTCGCTCCAATCTTAACAGCAGTTTTTCATGCGGTTGTGACAGAACATCAGCTGGGATATAGTATGTCGGATGGGATTACGTTCTTTTTGTATAAAAAGAGTGACAGCACAGACATCCATAATTGGAGGCCTTTAAGTCTTTTGACATCAGATTATAAGCTGCTGGCAAACATCCTGACTGTCCGCCTGGTGACAGCAGCAAAAGAGGTAATTTGTGAAGCACAGACGTGTGCCATACCGGGAAGGAATATCACTCAGAACCTTCTTGTAATTCAAGAAATTGAAGAACAAGGGATGCAAATGAATTTGGATGGATATCTTTTTTCGGTGGACCAAGAAACAGCTTTTGATGCTTTAAAACATAATTATCTTTGGATTTGCCTTGCTTTCTTTGGTATTCCAACTGGTTTTATAGCTTTAATTTGTTTATTATATACTGAGGCTACAATACGACCCTTGATTAATGGTCATTTTGGTATTCCTATGTCTCTAAAAAATGGGGTGAGGCAAGGGTGTCCCCTCAGCCCTTTGTTGTATGTTTTTGATTTGGATCCCTTGCTGCGTTGCATTACTGCACATGACCAAATTTCCCCGATTCAACATCATCTGGGGAGTACTATGGTAAAACTTACTGTGTATGCAGACGATTGCACCCTACTGGTACAGGATCTTTTTTCAGGCAGGAAGGCCCTCCAGGTGTCGGTCACTGGTATTAACATCAATACAGCCAAAAGTCAAGGTCTGGCTTTGGGGGACACAGAGTGATGCAGAATTTGCTATACCAGTACACTCGGATTAGATAAAAGTGTTGGGAATTTTTTTTTGGATCACAGGACGTAGTACAAAGCAATTGGGATACTGTATATGATGCAGCACAAATGAAAATTCAAAAGTGGAAAATGTGGAAAATGACGAGGAAGGAAAGAGTTTTTTTGTTGAAGTCCTATATACTTCCGTTTTTTTTGTATCTTTCACATGTTTTTCCACTCCCCTTTACGATGCATGCCAAGGTGATGGGTTTATTTTTTTTCTTTACTTTGGGGGAGTCAGTTGAATCCGGTGAAGAGAAGCCATACCTATCGAGCTTGGAAGGATGGTGGCTTAAATATGGTTCAGCCTTTGGTTTTTCTTTTTGGGAATTTTTTTTTCACAAACATCTTACCCCTTTTGTTAGGAAAGTCGGGGGTGGGCCCCATAGTCATGTATTTTTGGGCTCCAGGTTTTCTTACGGCTTGGGGGAGAGGCAAATGGCATAGGGATGAACTTCGGCTTCCCTTGCCAGTACAGATTAGTTTAAAATATATTAGGATGTGGAAGCTGGAGTTAATGTGGGTTGTTACGGTGTCCTGAAAGCAGTTTTATAGACGGATAGTTGAGAAATGCTACCTGGAGGATCCGGTTTTTAATGTTCCTCCTTCGGTTGATATTCCTCTTTTACTTGTAGGTATGCTGGATGTTAGGATACCACAAAAAATGCAAGATACATTGTTAATGTGTGGGCATGATAAGTAAGCATAAACAAATACAAGACCATTTGTGCGATTTTGCAGAGTGTCATGACAAGACAATATATGCAACATCTTTTCTTTGACTGTGCTTTTATACAAGGTTTTTGGTTAGCTTTGGATGCCTTTTGGAATACCACCAGGTTTGCAACTATGACCTATGACATTTTGGTGTATTGTCAGATACCTGCATCTTGGAACTGTTGGCACAAAAGCACTGTTTTATTATTTTAGTATGCTTGAAATGGGCACTCTGGCACACACGGTGTCAGACGGTCTTACAAACCCGCAAAGTCACCATTAATGATATTCCCTTTAAGCTTCAAGCAGAATTGGATGCAGTGTATCAAACTAAAAGTACTCGTTGGGGAGCTCAGTTTTGTGCCCACCTTTGGAAAGGAATTGATTGGGTGGAATAGGTTTTTTTCCCATTCAATATGAGCTTACTGTTGTGTATATATTGTTTCAGTATCTCATTTTTTTTCTTCTAAAAACAAGTCTTTCACGTACTGTTTTTGGTTTTCTTCCCTAGTGTTTGTATTATAATTTCTTTCTGGTTTGGTTTTGAATGTTAATAAAAATTTCCCCTACTCTTTTCGATAAGTGCCATGGGATCTTTTACATCCACCTGAACTACCACTAATCCAGGCAGATGGGACCTCGGTTTAACGTCTCATCCAAAAGACGGCACCTCAGAAGTGCAGCACCTCCCTCATGCTGCACTACAGTGTCAGTACTGGGATATTAACCCAAGTGTCAGATGTGGGAACTGAACCCACAGCCCTCTGATCTCCCAGCCTCAGAGGCGAGTTTGCTGCCTACTGAGCCACTGACACTGATTGAAGTACAAGTGCAAGTACAGTACAATGCAGTACATTACAATACAACACAACACAGTACCGTGCAATACAGTGAGTACAATATTTTACATCACATCACATCACAGTTCAGCACAATACAGTGGAATCCTTTTCTGAAGTCGAGACATGGTTCTCAGAGCACCGTCTTGTCCTGTATTACCAAAAGACCAAGGCCATGCTTTTCACTGACAGACAAAATAAACTTAAAAATGTTTCCCTCAACATCATTAACATCCAGGGCTCCCTTCTCAACCTTGTGCCCACCTTTAAATACCTGGGCATCACCCTTGACTCCTTTTTCACGTACCGTGATCACATCAATCTGCTCAACTCAGCTATCAGTTCCAGATTAGGTCTTTTATAGAGGCACTGGGGATGTCTGCCACCTGATGCTCTAGGTCTTGCCATGACATCATCAGTGCCCTCCCTTATTGACTATGGAATTGTTATCTACGGCACAACCGACCCCACTGCCCTGCTTCGAATCATGATCTCCCTAAATAAAGCCTGCCGGTTAGTCGCTGCATGCAACAATTGGACACATACCTGTAAGCTCTATAGACACACCTACTGGATTAACTTTGAAGGTAGACTCAGATACCAAACCTGTCCCCTTGCTAGGAAGCTCTCTCTAAACACCCCCCCCCAAATCTCCGCCACCTTGTTCAGTCCTCCACTCAGCCATGGTCTACATGGAGCTCCCTGTTAGCCCCCCTCTCTGTACCCCACTGCAGGATCTGTCTGGGCCAACACTCCTTTTACTACAGGGCCCCCCCCGGTTGAATGAAATGCCATTGGCCATCACCCTGGAACAGTGACTAGGCCCATTTAAAACCCTACTCCATGCTGAAATTCTCTCCCACTCCAACTGTGACTGTGCTTAGTCCATCTCCCCCTTGCCTGTGACTTTAGCCTTTTGATTTCTGTATATTGTTGTTGTACACGCTGGACTTACAATGGTTTGACACGGGCTGGTCCTTTCCACCCTTGGACTGTAACCTGTCTTTCTTTTTCTTTTTTTTTTAAATATCATCTTTATTTAGGTTTTACAACTTATTTACAAACAAGTCGACCAGATCAGAGAAATTAATTACATTTAAACAGGTTTACCACAATCAGCTTAGGTACAGTCTTTTAGAGTTGTAATTTCGGCCATTATGCCTCTGCCAAGCAGAGCCCAAAGTGGGGCAGGGATCCACGGACAGTTCTTCCTGCCTCCACAATGATGTGGCTTGGCTCGAAATCTTTCTCCGTGATAGTCCTCACCAGGTCTTCTGAATGTATAAATAGGAAGGATCAGTCAGAATCTAAGGGATCACCTTCTGTATAGATCCGGCCTGTTGCAGGTGGGAGTGTAACCCCCACCCGAAGGCTTCCTACTACCTGAGGATGTATTCCCGAGTGGCAGACCCCAGGCCCCAATGCTCATCGGCTTCCCAGCCCCCCCCCAACACAGGTCACAAGGAGGGGGGGCCCCTGTCCCCCACAAGTCCCACCTCTAAGGCGTAAAGGTGGGGTCTTTTAACATGTAGTATATTTGCCACCTGATCCATCTGTTGGTGAATTTTTCTTTTTGGTCGTTTAGGCTATGTGTTATTTTCTCCATAGTATAAATTCATCTGGTAGTTTCCCACCAATCCTGAATCGTAGGGATCCTCGCTGTCAACCACAGCTTTGTGATAGTTTTCTTTGCCGCGGCAAGAAGTATAAGGAGTAAATATCTGGTGGCTGGGCCAGAAAGATGTCTAGGTGACACGGAGAACAAAAACAGTTCCATGGTCAGTTGGAACTAGGGATCCAACACCTCCCGGAGATGGGCCTGCAGGTGAGCAAAGTATGGTCGCAGGGACGGGCAACCCCACATTATGTGGGTATGATCTGCCCTATCCCTACCGCAAAGGCGCCAGCAACTAGATGGAAAATTAGATTTAAAATGACTAGTTATTACAGGGGTTCTAAAATATCGGATTAGGCATTTCCACATGTATTACTGCCATACATGCGAGCTTGAGAGTCTTGCCGTGTATCTCCAGGCTCGCTGCCAGTCCTCGGGGGTTATCTGATAACCAGATTCCCAAATCCATTGCTCACGTACTTTGTCTATTTGAGTGTCAGTGTGTAAGTTTAAGGCCTGGTAGTACTGAGAGACCAGATGGCTTTGGTTTGGAGCTCTATTAAGGGCCATTTGTTTCTGTATTAACAGTGGGTGTCGCTCTTGTTTCCAGATAGTGCGGGGCAGGTTGTTTGCATAGTGTTGGAGCTGCAAATATCGGAAAAAGTCCCGATGCAGTAGGTTGTATTTCCTCTGGATTTTCGCATACGACCACATTACACCTTGGGCGACTATTTGTGCAAGGTACTTCAGCCCACTCAACTCCCACTGCCGGAAACTAATATCTAAGTTATTTGGGACAAAATCACCCAGACTGGAGATTGGGCATATGAGAGGTAGAAAGGGTCCCAGTTGGTAAATTTTCCTGATACCCTGCCATCCCCACAGTAAGGCTGCAATCCAGGGGTTCGTGTGTTTATATGAGGTCCCGACCATCATATGCTGATAGAGGATTTGGTAAAAAGTGTAATCATCCGTCAGCACTCGCTCTATGTCCAACCAATGTGGGGAGTTTCCTATGTTTTGTCTGAACATCAAGTACATCATGCATATGGCTTGCTGATAGAGTCTCAAGTCTGGAAGGCCCAATCCGCCTTTGCCGCGGGGAAGCGTAAGGATTTTCAGATGAACCCGTAGCTTACGACTGGCCCAAATAAATTTGGAAATGTGGCGATTTATTTCTCTATAGGTCGTTAATGGTAGGTGAATAGGAATATTTTGGAATAGGTACAGGACTCTCGGTAGGACAATCATTCTGACTAGGTCAATCCTCCGAGCAAGGCCCAACGGAAGAGTCGCCCAGGAGGACAGGTCCGTTCTCACCTGTAATATAAAAGGGGAGTAATTATGTCTATAATAATCACGAGGACTTTTAGGGATGGAGACACCAAGGTATCTTAATTTATCCAAATTCCATCTACCTGGGCTGTCAGATTGCACTCTTAGCGAGGGGGCATAATGAAAGGTAAGCAGCTCGGTTTTGGTAAGATTTAGTTTATATCCCGAGACCGATCTGAAGTCTTCAAGGATTTGCTTAATTATAGGGAGAGATTGTTCAGGGCTACGTAAGTAGAGGAGAATATCATCTGCGTAAAGGGCTATCTTATGCTCGACACCCCCCAGCTCCACCCCTTCTATCCCCCTGTCTTCCCTAATCTTCTGAGCCAACGGCTCAATAAAGGCCGCAAAGAGCAGAGGGGAAAAAGGGCATCCCTGCCTCGTTCCCCTGTGCAAAGGGAAATAAGCTGAGTGATGCCCATTTATTCTAACGCAGGCCTGTGGGGAGGCATAGATATTTTTAAGGACAGTGAGTAATGCGGAGGGGAAGCCAAACTTATGCAAGGTTGCATATAGAAATGGCCATGCTGCCCTGTCAAATGCCTTTTCGGCATCCAGGCTGACTAGTAGGGTTGGGACTCCCGAGTTTTGCACATGGTGGACGAGGTGAAGGGTCCGCCTAATACTGTCAGTAGTGGTGCGGGAACGGACAAATCCAGTTTGATCCTTACGGATCAATAGTGGGAGCACCTGGTCCGCCCTGTGGGATAATATGCTCACGAGTAACTTACAGTCTTGATTAAGTACCGAAATGGGCCTATAAGAGGCACAAAATTGTGGGTTCTTATCGGGTTTAGGAATTACGGAGATCGAGGCATACGACCAGGATTGGGGAGAGCCTCCCCTTCCAAGACAGAGTTGAAAACGCCCAGGAGACTAGGAGAGATCTGTGTCCTGGTCACCTTGTAGAACTCCGCACTGTATCCATCAGGGCCCGGAGCTTTCAGTGATTTGGCATTTGCAATTGCGTGACTCAGCTCAACTTCAGATATCGGAGAGACCAAGGCTTCGCCCTGGTCTTCTGTAAGTCGTGGCAGGGCAATTGACTGTAGGAATTCTGATATTTGTTGCGGGGCTGCTAATCTTTCGGGGGTGTACAGGGACTTGTAATATGAAGTAAAAGCCTCTGCAATATCGTGTGTCTTAGTGAGACGATGACCTCCAATAGGGTGACATACCGACACAATCGTGGCAGCCTTTTTTTGTTTTTGGATTTGGTATGCCAACAACCGCGTAGCTCTCAGGCCCACCTTGTAGAACTTCTGACGTAAAAAGGTCAAAGCAATCTCTGTCTGCTGGTAAACAAGTCGCTCCAGCTCATACCTGGTTTGTTGCAGCTGGGGGAGTACCGATGTATCCCCCTACTTGTGGGCCATCTGCAGGAAATGGAGGGCATCCTCCAGTCTAAGCCTTTGCGCTCTGTGCTGTCTTTCCTGTTCTGCAGTATATTTTATTATGTGGCCCCTGAGCACAGTCTTAACTGTGTCCCAGTGGATTGGGGGGGGAATCTGCGATCGGATTATCGGCTTTTATCTCTTGGATTTTCTCTGTGAGAAATTCCCCAAATTGCTTAGAATGTAAATAACATGGATTAAGCCGCCAGAGTGTCTTTTTGGGCTGTAGGTCAAAATCCCACATGGACAACTGAGGAGCATGATCGGAGATGGAGATGTCTCCAATTTGTACTTCGTGCAGCAACCCCAGATTTTCAACCTGTGTATATACCTGATCAATCCGGGAATATGTGTGATGCATTGGGGAGTAATAGGTATAATTTCTCGATTGAGGGTGAAGCCTCCTCCACATATCACACCATCCCGCCTCTCCTACAAATTTCTTGAAGTATCTTTGGGTTGCTGACAGTTTGGGAGGCCTAGTGCTAGAGTCCAGATTAGGGTCGATAGTAAGATTAAAATCCCCGGCCATCATAAGCACTCCTTTTGTCCTCTGTATAATCTTATCCAGCAGGGGTTTCATATGAGGTATCAAAGTACCTGGGGGGAAATGCACGTTCACCAAGGTTACCGGTTTATTGTTTACGGAGCCCTGCACCAATACCATATGACCTTCTGGGTCAGCCCAGGTGTATTCGGCCCTGAATGGGAGGCTTGGGGAAATAATTATGGCCACTCCTCTCCGCCTACCCAACCTAGCCGAAGAGAAGATGGCCTGACCCCTGCTTAGCTTAGCCAGTTTTGTATGTTCGGCAGGATCCATATGAGTTTCGTGCAGATACGTCAAATCCGCCTTAGAGCGTCTGACAAATGACAAAATCCTAGACCGTTTTATAGGTGATGCCAAGCCATTAACATTGAGGGATAGTAATTTTACCTTGGGAGAGCACATTGCAGCACTCGGAAAAGTGCAGTGTAAACCGGCCCTCCCACCCCCAAGGGCCCCGGGTCTGCCATTCTTGGACCACACCCTCGCTAAACTCATTGGCTCAGATGTGGCGACTATGACACGACAACAATAACTACTGAACCACAAATGGTAACTATAAATGACAACACAAAACACGTAACAACAGTTAAACATTTCAGTCATTATCAACTAACAACTGGTACTTCCACTGATCAGGAAAACCTGATCTCGTGGTAAGGAAACCCTTACCGGTTGCCCAGAGCCCCTCTGTGCCAAGGGAAAAGGGAAGTGGAGTAGGGTGACTAGAGTAGGTGCCACACAGGGCCCCCTACGATCCCCCTTGCAGTTGGGTGAGAGAGGAATTGTTTTTCTAAGGAGGAGATCTCCACTCCCGAATCCCATAAGGGAGGCCAACCAGAGTCGCACAAGGGAGTCACTTCCTCAAATGTCAAGGTCCAGGGACTGGACGGCGGCCCCCCCTGAGCCCCACCACTCACCGGGGATTCCCGCAGTCCCCACCTCGGACAGACGGGAGAGCCTCCGCTCCTCCTCTCCTCCATCTAAGGGTGAGGGAGCACTCCAGTCTTCATATAGCACCACCCACAGAGCCGAAGGTGACTGAGATCGGGGGATCAGGGGAGAGTGTTATCTCCCCATTGCCCCCCAACCCAGCCATCAACGCCATGTGCTGCCAGCCGGACACCTCCAGGGTCTCACGGCTGCAGGTGCAGGTCCTCCTCTTACGGCCCGGTGGGGCCCTCCATGTCTTCCACATCTCTCTTCCGAGTGCGGAGGCGAGGAGTGGCGTGTCTGCAGGCGACTCCTGAGTTCCTCCAGGGTGGCTCAACCCCAGGCTATGACCCTGAAATATGAGGGCCCCCCGAGTCTGGGCCCCGTAGGAACTCCAAACTCGCGCGGCAAATGACCCAGTCCTCAACCCTACCATTGTGAACGTGATGAATATTCAGAGGACAGCATCCCAAACAACAGTACAGGCACTCCAGCGCACCCTTTGTCATTCATAGGGTGCCATCCACCCCTGAACCAAAAATCTAATACTCCCATCAGGAGGGGGTCCTACTAACGACCCTTCCTCAAGGGCCCCATCAACCTCCGGGGGGAGATACCACCCCCACGGCAGCTGTCTGACAATCACCACAGCCCCATTCCTCCACCCTCACCTCCCCCCCAAAATCCACATTTCTAAATGGAATATCCATAAATGTCTTGTAGCGAATGATTGTCCTCCAGTCTTTATAACAAGTCAGAGTCAATGGATAGTATGATGTTCGCTATTCATTTATCCCTCGACGTCCTTAACCCCTCCCAACCCCACTCTTCCCATCCCTCCCCCCGGTCCCAGGTCACCGGTCTCCCCTTCCCTGCAACCCCATGTAAAAAGTACATGGCCTCCTTAGCCTGGAGGGGCCCATCCGACCTTCGTGCGAATTGTACATCAGTAGCGGTCTCACCTCATCAGACTGATGGCGTCCCTCAGAGGCGGTCCTTCCCTCCTCTCCTAATCCCACCTCCTTCCAACCCCTCCTGGCATGGCCTGACACCCCCTCCCAATTCGTGCCCCAGCAAGACCCCAGAATGGCGAAGCCCAGCGTGGTGACTCCCGCTCCACTCATTTAAATACTGGGCCATAAGGAGGCCGCTGACACACCGGGATCTATCTCCCCTCTCCCTCCCATGTCTTCCCTGCCTCTCCCTCTCTACACTGGGACCATCAAACCACCGAACCCCAGGCTCCCTCTGGACTAGAACTGGACACTGGTGGCAAGAAAGACCCCCCACCGCTAATGGTTACCTCCCACCCCCGGGCTTTCATAATTAATAACTTTAGTTAAGTCGCTGCCTTGCAGCTAAGTTTCTCCCTCATAGAGTAGAGTTCGAAATGGTACTTGCGGCAGTATCAGGTATTCGCGCCAGTCCTCGGCTGCTGCTGCTTCTCCGCGGTCGACTGGGATGCACGCAGGGAGCCCACAATCTTCTGGAGAGCCTCCAAGCCTTGCTTACGTCGCATGTTCCTCTGACTACTGCTCCACATTTTCTGGGCTAGCTTAGAGGCAACGGAGGGCTCCTTGCTTGTGTTGCTCTGGGGGACTTCCATGTTCCTTCTTCGGAGCTCCGCCGACACCTCCTCGGCTGTCTCAAAGGTGCGTGTACCATCTGGAAAGAGAATTACCATTTTGGAAGGGTAGGGCGTATGAAACTTAATTCCTGCCATCTTCAAGGTCTTCATTGCAGGAGCGTAGAGCTGCCTCTCTGCCATGATTCGAGGCATAGTCATTGTCAAAAACATTACTAAGCGCTGAAAAGTACTTTCCCTGCCTCAGGCAGTATGCAGGATGGTTCCTTCTCCTGGTACCTGAGAAATTTGATCAAAATGGTACGGGGGCGGGAGCCTGGTGGTGGTTTTGGGCCCAGGGTGCGGTGTGCCCTCTCGAGTTCCAGGGTAACGGACTCAGGTAGGTGAAGCAGCTCCTTCAGTAATTTCTGCACAAATGGGATCATTTCCGGGCCCTCCGAGCCCTCAGGAACCCCCGATAGCCTCAGATTGTTCCTCCGGCTCCGACATTCGGCATCCTCAGCCCAAGATTGTAAGGCCTTCAGCTCTCGGTGGAGCTGAACTACAGCGTGCTCCACGTCCGTCATCCGACCCTCTGAGTCTGCAATTCGGGTCTCTCCACTCTCCTGACGTTGCTCTAATTTCCCGATGTCAGTACGTAAGACCGTTATGGTAGATTTCATTTCTTTCCGAAAGTCTCTGATCTCAGCCAACATCTGGGCCATTTGTTTTTGTAGAATTGTATGTGAGGCCTGATCCGGTCGTACGTTACTCCGGCGCGAGGCGGTTGAGGCCCAGGAGTCTTCACTTTCTGACCCTTCATCGAACGATTTCTCCTCCTCTTGATGAGCCAACACTGAGAATCTTGCCTCCTCTCGCTTCCTGGGCATTTTTGGTGCCCTCTGATTTAAATGCTGGACTAATGGCTAAGGATTCACAAGGATAGGAGGGCAATTAGAGGGATCTCTCGGGGAGCCACTGAGACAAGGCAGCCATTGTATTCGTGACGTCACTGGAAGTCCCCCTGTAACCTGTCTTCACTATATACCTCTTATTGTATATACTGTTTCTAAACATTGCAATGTATGTTTTCTGGTGTGTTCTCTGTATATTTATTATTGTATAGCTTGTCATTTCTTGTAATGTATGTATATTTGATGTGGAGCTTTTGTGAAGGAGTCCTTGACTCAAAGGTTGTAATTCCGATTCCTTCAATAAATAAATACAGTGAGTACAGCACAGCACATCACATCACATCACAGTGCAGTACAACACACTACAACACAATGCAGTACATTACAGTACAGTATGTATGGTACAATACAGCATAGCACTATGTAGTAAGTACTGTACACGACGTTACAGTTCAGTACAATACAGTACAGTGCAGTACCTTACACTATGTACAATACATTACAATATATTATGGTGCAGCACAGCACAGTACAATACCGTGCTGTATGATACAGTAAGTACAGTACAATGCAGTACATTACAGTACAACACCATACAGTGCAGTACAATACAGTAAGCACAATATGTTACATTACAGTACAACACAATACGGTGCAATACAATACAGCAAGTATAATAGCAAAACATTACATAACCACGCAACACAATACAATACAGAACAGTACACCACAATTTGGTAAGTACAATACAACACAACACAATACATAACAGTGCAGTGCAACACAATACAATACAGTGCAGTACAATACAATTGGTTCAGTACAATACATTACAGTATAGTATAACACAATAGAAAACAGCGCAGTACTGTACAATACATTACAGTACAACACAATAATTACAGTGCAGTGCAGTACAGCACAGTACGTTACAACACAGAACAGTACTGTACAGTACAACACCATGCAATACAATAATGTGCAATATAATACAGTAACCACAATACAGTGAGTAGAACACAGTACAATACAGTGCAATATAGTACGGTAAGTACAGTACAATACATTATAGATTGCAGGAGTGTCTTTTACCAATCAGAGCACTTCCTTCAGTTGTGCATGAGGTACTTTTATTGCTGTAAGAGTACCTCACTCATTGAGCACTGTAACGGGATTCTTGATGACTGCTCATGCCACTAACTTTATTAAATAAAGTTTTTTTTTATTATCTAAAGTCAGTGATCTATAATAATATTATGGCTGTAAGAGTGTTGCCTCTTGTGTTCATAGGACCACAGAGCTGCTCACCTTCGATTTGCAGTCCCCTGGTCCTATGAATGCACAAGGTGACACTCTTGCCCTCCAACAGACCCATAAACGTATGTTACAGTACAATATAAATCAATACAATACAGTGCAGTACAGTAAAGTAGGCACAATGCAATGCATTACATTTCAGTACAACACATTACAATATAATGCTGTACAATATAGTAGGTACAGTACATAACATTACAGTGCAACACAATACAATACGGTGCAAAACAATGCAATACAATACAAGGCAGTATAATACAGTAAGTACAGTACAATACATTGCAGTATAGTATAACACAATACAGTACAGTGCAGTACAATACAGTAAGTACAAGACATTACAGTACAATACAATCCAGTGTCATATGTACAGTACAATATATTACAGTACACTACTATACCATACCATACCATACTGTACCATACCATGCCATAATGTACAATACATTATAATACAGTACTATATCATACAATACAGTGCAGTACAGTACAATACAGTGTAGTACAATACAATAAGTACAAGACATTACAGTACAGTACAATCCAGTATCATACATACAGTGCAATATATTACAGTACACTACTATACTATACCATATACCATACTGTACCGTGCCATGCCATACCATACCATACCATGATGTACAATACATTATAATACAGTACTATATCATACAATACAGTGCAGTACACTATGGTGTTGTGCAATACAGTAAATACAGTATATTACAGCACAACACAATGCAATATAGTGAGTGCAGTACAGTATGTTACAATACAATACAATAAATAAGTACAATATAGTTAAGTATAGTACAGTACACTACAGTACACTACAACATATTAGATTACAGTACAGTGCAATAGACTACAATGCAATACATTACAGTGCAATAAAGTGCAGTACAATACAGTAAGTATGGTATGTTACAGTACACCACATTATACTGCAGTACAGTACACTAGAATACAATGCAATACATTACAGTACAATGCAGTACAGTGCCGTACAATACAGTAAGTACAGTGCAGTACAGTACAACACAACACAATGCAATACAATAAAATAATTGCAGTACAATCTGGAGGTCATTCTTGCTGAGGGGGCTAAAACTTAAGGCCCAGGTGTCAGCAGTAATCTGGAGTTACTTCTACCATCTGAGGAAGACCAGTCGGATTAGTCCCCTTGTCCCCCTGCAGACCTGGCGTAGCTAGTACATACATTTGTGGCATCTCACCTCGACTACTACAGTGCATTGTACCTTGGGATTAGTAGAGGCACTCTCCAGCACCTGCACCTGGTGTGGAGTGTGGCAGCCAGATTTCTGACTGGCCTTCTGAGGACGTGTTATCTTTTCTCAGTGCCGCGCAGACTGCACTGGCTGCCAGTTCAGTAGTATATCTCCTTTGATGTTGGTTTACTAACTTACAAGGCCCTACGCAGCTTGGGTCCTAGCTACCTCAATAATGTTCTGCATCCTTCTGTGCCCTCACATCCTCTTCGCTTCGCTGAGGTGGGCCTTTTTAGCTGTGCTGAGGGCCAGGCACCAAGGCTGTTGGGATCTTCCCAGTATCTGTATCTGTGAGTTAATGCAGCAATAAAGCTGTTTTCTTCACCACGAACTGTGTGTATCTTTATTTTGGGATTTATAGCATTCTCATTTGTGCAGGATGTCCTGCTAGTTTTTTTTTTAAATATTGGGTGACTGGGCCTTTGAGGTGGCTGGCCCTGTACTCTGGAACTCACTCTTGACAGCCCTCAGTGAGGCCCCCTCGGTAGAGTCCTTCAAGAGGGGTCTAAAGATTCATCTCGGTAACCAGTCGTTTGGAGATTGATATCTACCCTTAAATTGGTTACCATCCCAGCAGAGTTTATGTCTGTTTTATCTGTCTAAGTTTTATTATTACTGAGAGGGGACAGAACATGTGGGCTAATTGGCATCTGTTTATGAAGTTCTTATTCTCAGAAACTATATGCATTCCCCTAAACTATCCATATGTAACTGTACCTGAATAAAAAGTGATATGAAAAACTGTATTTTACATTGTTTTGTTTTTATAGGCAGCATTCTGTTACAGTTCTCTTCATGGAACCAGTAATTTGGAGTTTTTACTATGTCACAGTTTGTGTACAGAATGCTAATTATCAGCTGTTGGCCTATCAGAACTATGCTTAGAGTTCTGTGCACAAACTGTTACATAGTTCAAACTCCAAAGTATTGGTTCCATGAAGAGAACTGTATCAGAATGCTGTCCATAAAAAGTTAGTACTGTAGTTGGCTGCCTTATGCTGCATGCAAGGGCATTTGGGATTAAAATTTCTGTTAGAGGCTGGGCTTGGATTAGTTCATTCTACTTGCTGTAGGGAGAGTTAGTGTGGAGAGGCTGTATAGGTAGTGTGGACCATGAGTAGGATTGTTGGGTGCAATGGTTGTGGGACAGCAATGTGGATGAATATACTGTGGAGGCTTGGAGGGTGCCCAATATGCCACAGGCTAAGGAGGCTCGAGGAAGAGATTCAGTGGCTTGGCAGGGAGCTGGGGAGGTTGAGGGATGAGGGGAGGATTGCGTCGGTAGGAGGGCTGACATCTGAGAGTATTGTGGGGGCACCACAGAGAAGGAACAGTGGGATCAAGGGAGGGGGCAAACTAGTCAGGAAGCCAGCTGATGAAGGGTGGACTCTAGTAGGACCTAGAAAAAGAGGAGCAGCAGTAGGCAGGAGAAAACACATAGTAAGGCAAAAGAGGATAGGGAACATGTTTGCTTTACTAGCAACACATGGGAAAGAGGATGCAGGAGGAGGCTGCACCAGGGATAGCACTCACAAAGAGCAGGGAATGAGGGGAATTACTAGTGGAGAGATTGAGCATGGTGTGGCAGGGGGAGGGATAATACTCGGAGAGGTGAGGAGGAAGGGGGAGGTTGGCAGTCAAACAGGAGGAGGGAGAGTTCAATTGGGAGGGGGGAAGACACTGGGGCACATGGTAAAACACAGTCTTGAGTGGCCCAAATGAGAACCTGGGTGGGGGTGGCGGCAGGCACAAGGAAGAGAGGGGGTGTACTGGTGTTGGGGACTCCATACTCAAGGGATCAGATGGGCAGCAAGGGGAGAGGCACAGTGGGATGTGGGTGGAGTCCATATCAGGATTAAAGGTAGACAAGGCGGACAGGCAATCCCTAAGTGCGTGGGAGGGGTGGAGGAAACCACATTGTGGTACATGTGAGGGACAAATGACCTAATTAGAAGCGGTGGAGGTAACAAGGAGAGGACTGAGGAAGTGGGATGGTTGTGCGAGGAAACTGGGGAGTCTGTGGCCTTCTCCGAAGTGCTCCCAGTACCCTGTGCAAGCACACTGAGAAAGGAGAGGATTAGGGAGTTGAACACATGGTTGGTAGAATGGTGTTGAACTAAGGGGTATGGGGTTATGGGTGGCTGGGGCAGTACCTTGGAATATACCAGTCGGTTTGCAAGGGGCAGGATGCACCTGAGTGGGGAGGGGAAGGAGGTATTAAAGCAAAGACTGGAGAGGTATATTGTGACAAGGGTGGATTTAAACTAGATGGGGGGTGGCAAGTGGACAGCAGGTAGGCAGAGATCCAATAAAGTGAAGTCACAGCCTACCCCCCAGGCTAGCAGGGAAGGACTGAGGGAGACCAAAAAGGAGGGAGTAGAAGGGAGGAGATGAAGGCCAGTGAAGGGAAGGGGGCATTATGGAGGGTGGTCTCATTGAATGCCAGAAGCCTAGGAAACAAATCTGCTGAGCTACAGGCACTCTTAGCAGTGTGGAGGGTGGATATTGCAGCTGCCACAGAAACGTGTGGCAACTGAGCACCAGGACTGGGATCTGGCAATCCCAGGATACAAATTATACAGGAAGGACTGTAAGGAGGGGGAGTGGGTGGCAGTCTATGTGAGGGATGGGATCAAATGCACAAGGGACGAGGGAGAAGAAAGAAGAAGAATGGAGGCAGTCTGGCTGCAGCTCCTAGACTCAAGGGGTAGGAAATTGAGGGTTGCGGTGGTATACAGACTGCCGTCCCAGTCTGAGGAGCTTGACAGAGAATTAGCAGGACAAATCAAAAAGGTATATAGAATAGGGAAGGTGGTCATCGTGGGGGATTTCAACTTGCCGGGGGTTGACTGGAGCATTCCGGTCACCTCCAGTGCTAGTGGAGCAAGTCTCCTGACACAGTTGGTTAGTGTACCTACTAGGCTAAAGAACACTTTAGATTTGGTATTGTCGAATGAGGAGGCAGTGAGGGAAATAAAGGTAGAGGACCCACTAGCCGACAGCGATCACCAGACGGTGTGGTTTAATATCACAATGTGTGGGGAGCCAGAGAAATCAGTTACTCAGGTGGTAAACTTCAGGAGGGCGGACTTTGGGAGGATGCAGGAAGTACTGAAAGGGAAACTGGAGGGCATAAGGCAGGAGATGGACATAGAGCAGAAATGGGACATTATTAAACAGGGGATTACAGAGGCAACAGAAGATTGCACCAAGGCACAGAGTAAGAGGAGCAGAGCAAGAAAACCATGCTGGTTGAACAGCGAGGTTGTTGAGGTGGTGAGGGCAAAACGAGTGGTGCACCAGAGGTTTAGGAGGACGGGGAAGGAAATGGATAGGGAGGAGTATACAAGATAGTCCAGGGAGGTGACCAGAAAAGTGAGAGAAGCCAAGGCCCAAAGGAGCTGAGATTAGTGCATGGAATTAACGGGGGGACTTTTTCAGATACATCAGGAGAAAAGGAAGTGCAAGGAGACAATAGTGAGGATAAAAGGGGTGGGGAGTGGACAGAAAAGGGAGGAGCAGGCAGAAACACTGAATGAATACCTTTGCTCATTGTTCATGGAAGAAAAGCGGGACCGCTACCAGCAAGGGCTGGAGGGTGGGACAGGGAGAGAGGCGACAGATGGAAGAATTGAGGGCAAGTAGAGTTCTAGAGGGACTGAGGGCACTGAAGGTAGACAAGACACCAGGGCCAGATGGTATCCACCACAGGGTGCTGAGGGAAATGGCGGAGGTGTTGGCGGAGCCGCTGGCGGATCTGTACAGCACCTCACTGGAGTCGGATGTGTGCCACTGGACTGTCACGTGTAGTACCATTACACAAGAGTGGGCCAAGGGATGAACCGGGTAATTATTGTCCAGTAAGTCTCACCTCCATAGTATGCAAACTCATGGAAATGATACTAAAGGAAAGACTGGTGTCATACCTGGAGGACAGTGACTCCAGGATGTGAGGGCAACATGGGTTTGTTCAGGAAGTCTTGTCAGACCAACTTGATACAATATTATGACTGGGTGACAGGTGAGCTGGAAAAGGGTCATGCGGTCGATGCTCTTTACTTGGACTTCAGCAAGGCCTTCGATTTGGTGCCTCATGGGTGGCTTGTGGGGAAGCTAACTGGTGTAGGGGTAGAGGCAAAAGTGATGAACTGGATTACAAGCTGGCTGAGTGGGAGGCTGCAATGAGTGGTAGTGAGAGGGGAGCTCTCAACTCCAAGGCCGGTGATGAGTGGGGTGCCACAGGGCCCTGTGCTGGGGCCATTATTATTTGGGCTCTTCATATCAGACATTGCACATGTGGTGGTGAGCAAGGTAAGTCTGTTCGCTGATGACACCAAAATTGGAGCAGTGGTGGATGGAGGGGAGGGATGGAAGCAGCTGCAGAGGGACCTAAGCAAGCTAGAGGAGTGGTCAGATAGGTGGCAACTGGGGTTCAATATAAAGAAGTGTAAGGTTATGCACTTTGGGGCGAAGAACCCAAGGAGAGAATACTGGCTGGGGGGGGGTTAAGCTGAGGATCACTGAGGATGAGAAAGACCTTGCTGTAATGATAACAGGGACCATGAACAACACTGCCCAATGCAGGAGAGTGGCTGCAAAAGTGAACAAAATGCTGGGGTGCATAGCGAGGTTTTTTCGTCCAGGTGAAGAGAGGTGATCTTGCCCCTCTACAGGTCACTGGTAAGGCCGCACTTAGAGTACTGTGTATAGTTTTGGAGGCCACACCTAAAGCATGATATCAGGCAGCTGGAAGGGGTGCAGAGGAGGGCAACAAAGATAATATGTGGAATGGAGGGGGGAGAGACTATGAGAGCAGGCTGGGAGACCTGAATATGTACACTCTGGAGGATAGAAGGGACTGGGGGGGACATGATAGAGCAACAGTTCTCAAACTTTGTCATAGTGAGCCTCCCCTAAGCCACGGAAAAGATTTTGAGCCTCCCCCAAAATACAGAAATATTTTTGGGCCTCCTCATAGAACAATAGCCTTCTTCATAGTACATCAGGAATAAATTTAAACATCTTTGCATAGCTGGCTCTAGTGTTATTAAGCTTATTGTAACCCCCCCTCCCTCAACAGGAGAACCTACTTTCTCCAATATTTTGACTCTCAAACCATTGTTACCCGTTACTGCCATACATTCATGGGTCAGACTGCTTTTTCTGTTTCTCCTCTAACTGGAATAACCTTCCTGCCGACCTCTGCTTCTCCCCTGTCACCCTGCTCTTCAGCTACTTCTCAGGGATCATTTTGCTCCCTCCTGCTCTTATTCCTAGAACCTGTATGGTTGGCTCTTGTATTTGGACAGTTCTGCTGCCAGTCTAATTAATCATTGTTCCTTACATTGTTAGTTTATTTTTTGTTTGCTCTTTTATTCATTTTGTATTGCTTAAGTGTTTTGCAGTTACATTTTGAACTGTATTCTCTCACTACCCTTCCCTGGGTACACCTGAAATAAGCCATGGCTCAGTGTACAGTACTTTCCCTGGTCACAGACTTGTGAATAAATACATAAATCCACCTACTATTATCCTCCTTCAGTTTGTCTTATCCCTTTGCACAAAATCTATGAAGTTCAAAAGTGAAATATAATACTTTTTCAAGACTTGCTTGAGCCTCCCCTGGAACAGCTTGGGGCCTCCCAAGGGAGGCTGGCCTCACCATTTGAGAACCCCTGTGATAGAGACATTCAAGTATCTGAGGGGAATCAATAAGGATGGGGCAGATGGGGTCTTTAAGCTAAGGAGGGGGAGGGTCACCAGGGGGCATAGGCTAAGAATATAGGGGTGAAATTTGGGAGGGAAATGAGGAGACACTATTTCACAGAGAGGGTGGTAGCAAAACAGAACGCAATGCCAGAATGGGTTGTATCATGTAAATCTGTGAACAGCTTCAAAAGGGCATAGGACAGGGAACAAAGGAGAGTGAGGGTGGGGAGTGGCAGTGGGATGACAAAGGGAAGGGGGGTGGGGCAGTTGCAAACTAGGAGTGCTAGCTGCACGCTCGAGCAGACTTAGATAGACCGGATGGTCTGTTTCTGCTGGCACATTCGTATGTTTGTACAATGCAAAAATACAGTTTTTCATATCAATTTTTGTTCAGGTAGAGTTGGTACAGTTAAATATGGATACTTCAAGGGAATGCATATCATTTCTGAGAATAAAAACTTTATAAACAGCTGCCAGTTAGAAATGATTTCCTGTCCTCTTTAAGTATTTATTTATGTATCCCAGTTCACTCCTATACTTTGTTATGAGGTGCCCTGAACGTTTGGGCAAGGGCGCCATTTATAAATAAAAACAACTACTGCTACAATATATTTGATTATACTACAAATGCAGTGGAGTGTGATGCAGTGCATTACAATACAGTGCAGGGCAATAGAGAACAGTAAGTACATTGAGAATAATGCCTGTACAGGTGTGTCTTATGAGGATTTTTCATACACTCTCCATGTGTGAAAAATCCACATAAAACAAACTTTGCGCAGGCATTACTTTTATAATAACTGGTGTGAAATTTCAACAGAGAGAAAAAACTGTATTTGTACAAGTGAGCATGTCCCTGAGCAGCCACCGTACTCACACAAATACAGTGTGCTTTATTTCATTCTTTAATGAAGTAAGAACGCAAGGAGGAAAACGTCGTACTAACCCAGTATCGAGTTACTATGGAATTCAATGGGTTATTATGGCGTTTTATCAAGACTGGATATTCAGTCATTATAGAGGGTCATCAGTTATTGTAATACAGTACATTACATATAGAATAATGCATGGGGTGGTGTGTTTAATGAGATTTTACACCCCTCCCCCCGAGGTGTTGAATGCTTCATGAACCCTGAGAGAAACATAGAAACATAGACTTTGACGGCAGATAAGGACCGCTAGGCCCATCTAGTCTGCCCATTTCCCTACCTACAGAATAGGCTGCAGATCCTAGTTAACCAACAGCCTATATCTTCCTGCCTTCCCCAAGAATTGCCTTATGTCTGTCCCATGCATTCTTGAATTCTCCCACAGTTTTAGACCCCACAACTTCCTCAGGAAGGCTGTTCCATGCATCCACTACCCTCTCTGTGAAATAATACTTCCTCACATTGCCTGAACCGCCTCCTTCTATCTTTAAATTGTGTCCCCTTGTTCTTGCAAGTCTCTTTTTCTGAAAGATGCTACCCTCTTGGACTTTGTTGATTCCCTTGAGGTACTTGAAAGTTTCCTTCATGTCCCCCTCTCCTTCTTTCCTCAAGGGTATACATATTAAGCTCCTTTAGCCTCTCCTCATCGGCTTCTCTTGCAGACCCTGCACCATTTAGTTGCCCTCTTCTGGACTGCCTCTATCCTGTCTATGTCCTTGCGGAGATGGGGTCTCCAGAACTGGACACAGTATTCCAGATGGGGTCTCACCAACTGTCTGTACAGAGGGATAACAACTTCCTGTTTTCTGCTGCTGATGCCTCTCCCTATACATCCCAGTATACCCCCGGCCCTCCCACGAGTGAAGCTTGAGGGGTTTATTCAAGCATCCAACACCAAGGGGTGTGTGTAAAATCTCGAGTTAAACATACCACCCCATGTTTTATTTTATATAATTGCTGGGGAACGTTTTCTCGCCCCAGCAGTTGTATAACATGAAAGAGCCATGGTCCAGCGTGGATAAAGCAGCAGTCCGCGGTCTGTCTGTGGCCGAACGGTTAGCTAAGGGAGCAAAATGAGCAGCCGAGAGGCAGTTTTCTTTTTTTTTCATTGACTTACTGCCAAATGATACTGGCGGCATCCTGCAGCAAAGTGTGGCTGGCGCCCCATAAGAGGAGAGAGCGGACACAGGCGGATGCGTGGAGCATTGGAAACCTGGCGCGTGTTCGCTGTTATAACCCGTGGGTCATATCAGAGAATTATAACCTGGGTTTCCTATGGGAGAAAATGCTCCCCAGTTATTGTATTTCAGTAAATACATTATAGTACAGTACAGTACAATACCATTCAGTGCAGTAAGTACAGTACACTACATTACAATGCAGTACAACACAACCTATTACAGTACAATACAATACAATGCAGTGCAGTGCTGTACAATACAATACAATACAGTGCAGTGCTGTACAATACAGTGTTGTACAATGCAATGCAATACAATTAGAAATGTTGCAAAGTTCTACTTCACTGGCAAAAGTATAGCAAAGCAGCAGAATTCGCCTTCGTGAAAAACTTTGCAAATTAACCACTTTGCCTTATCACCACTTCACAGTTAGTTTTCCTGAGGGAGTGGCACTTTCTCAGGAGAAGTCAGGGGAAATCATAGCAAATTTGCAATGTCACTGTTGAATTTGCCGGACTTAGCTTGAAATAGTAGCATTTTTGCCTGCTGAAAACTGCAAAGTCAGCACTTCATGAATTTGACAACTTTAACAAATTAATTTGAGAACCAAAGTTTGCCAGCTTTGCACATCTCTAAACACAGCACATTACAGTACAGAATAGTGCATTACAGTACAGTGCAGTATAGCACAGTACAGAATAGTGCGTTGCAGCACAGTACAGTACATTACAGCACAGAATAGTGCATTGCAGTACAGTACAGTGCAGTACAGTACAGAATATTGCATTGCAGTGCGGTACAGTATGTTACAGTACAGAATAGTGCATTGCAGTACAATACAGTGCAGTACAATACATTACAGTACAGTGCATAATAGTGCATTGCAGTACAGTATGGTACAGTACAGTACACTGCATTACAGCACAGAACAGTGAATTGCAGTACATTACAATACAGGATAGTGCATTGCAGTACAGTACAGTGCAGTACAGTACAGCACAGTACAGTACAGCACAGAATAGTAAATTGCAGTACAGTACAGCACAGTACATTACAGCACAGAATAGTGCATGGCAGTACAGTACAGCACAATGCTGAATAGTGCACTGGAGTACAGTACAGTACAGAATAGTACATTGCAGCACAGTACAGAGCAGTATAGTACAGTACATTACAGTACAGAATAGTGCATTGCAGTACAACACAATACAGTACATCACAGCACAGAATAGTGCTTTTCGGTATAGCACAGTACGGTACAGTACAGAAAAGTGCATTGCAGTACAATACAGTACAGTACATTACAGTACAGAATAGTGCATTGTAGTGCAGTACAGTACAGTATAGTGCAGTATAGTACAGTTCAGAAAAGTACATTGCAATGCGGTTCAGTGCATTGCAGTATGGTGTCGTGCAGTACAGTACAGTATAATGTGTTGCAGTACAGTACAGCACAGTATATTACAGTGCAGAATAGTGCATTACAGCACAGTACAGTGCAGAATAGTACATTGTAGTACAGCACAGTACAGTACATAATAGTGTAGTGCAGTACAGTGCATTGCAGTACAGTGCAGTACAGAATAGAGCATTTTAGTACAGTACAGTATGGTGTAGTACAGAACAGTGCATTGAAGTACAGTGTAACGTGGTGCAGTACAGAACATTGCAGTACAGTGTGATACAGTACAGTGCAATATATTGCAGTACAGTACAGAATAGTGCATTGCAGTACAGTACAGTTTTGAGGCAGTTTTGGTGGAGGAGGTCTTCATTTTATCTACTGTATACTGGATCCAGGTCCTACCAGGCTACTTTTGGAGTGTTGGGGGAACTTGTTTCATGGAGATCATTAGGTGTTCCTTGAAGGGGTGTCTTTCGCACCACACTGAAAAAGATGATGGTGAATCCACTCATGAAGAAAAAATCTTTGGACTCTAATAGTCTTGCAAATTACAGGCATGTTTTGTTTGAACCTTCCCTTTCCAGTGGTGCAGTTGGAGCCCTGCTTGGAACATTATGACATCCGTGAGCTGCTCCAGTCTGGTTTCTGACCTCACTGCAACACTGAGACTACAAGTGCACCATGACTGCATGATTGCATCCATCATTCCATTCTAGTCCTACTTGACCTTTCCTTCGTGTTTGACGTGGTGGACTACGGGGTACTTTAAATAGGACTGAGACCCGCTATAGGACTCTTGGGGATGATGTTGAGATGGTTTGATTCTTACATGTCTGGCATAGTGCAGCAGGTGGCATTGAACTCTTAATTTCATTTAATTTATTATACTGGACAGCAAGATGAACTAGTTAGCCCGTTTTCGCAAGTGGCCAGTTAGTCCTTACATCTGGGATAGCACTGTTTGCTGCAAGTGCCTTAAAGCTCGAACCTGGCTCCTATGCTGTTGACAGTGTACATGCTGCCATTGGGCGGTATTATTAGATGGTATGGGCTGGGCTTTTAAAGCTACCCTGGGGGCTCCCAGCTGTATCTGTGTTGTGCTCCAGATGGGTGTGTGAAAGTTGTGGGGCTGAATGAGTGCATTAAGGAGATTCAAGATGGGATGGTCACCAGCTGGCATAGCCTAAATTCTACAAAGACAGTAGTGCTACTGGTGTAACCAGGTCCCTCTGGGTTACCAAAGAATGACTTGATGTTGCTTTACCATCTCTGAATGGCATCTCACTCAGACCTGTTGATGGGGTAGGAATCTGGTCGCCATTGCGGATTTCAAGCTGACACTTGAACTTTGGATTTCAGCTGTTGTCCACACTGGCTTTTTCTATCTTTAGAATATTTATTTATTTTATTTTAGAGAGAAATTGGAATTATAACCCTTTGAGTCAGAGACTTCTTTATAAAGGCTCCACATCACAATGTAATTACATAGGAGATTCAAATAACAAGGTGGAAAACAATGCTAGCCGCAGCTTAAAATACAAGGTCAGCAAACATAAGCTGGGTTAAGTGAAATCCATTTGGATAGAGGGAGTTGGCAAGGCTGGGAGAGTAAGGGAAAGCAGGAGAGAGAGGGCTAGCGTTAGTTACAGTCACGGAGGCAGGAGGAGAGGAGAGGAGAGGAGATCAGAGGGTTGTTTTGAAGGGACCAAGGTTTAAAGCAGAGGTGACTGAGGTGGATAGAGCATTCGTCCAGAGGGGGGCCTTTTAGGAGAAAGAGCACTGCTCCAAGGACGTCCTGTGGTGGGGGACTAGGAGAGATGGTTTTGTGGAACTGTGGGTGGCCCTGGGGTCAGTGTCAGGGTGGATGATGTTAGAGAGGCTAGGAGCAGTTAAACCAGAGGAGATTTTTTTGGCTAGCAGGCAGGTCTGGTATTTGAGCCTGCTGTCAAAGTTGAGCCAGCCGGAGAGACGAAAGAGTGAGCAGGTATGGGTAAGCCTGTCACAACCTGTGACTAAGTAGCAGGCTTTGTTTAAGGATAATTTGACTCTACAGAGGGCGGTGTTATCTGCTGCCCCGTATATGGGTATCTCACAGTCTGTGAGGGACAGTGTGGAGGAGGAGACAGCCAGGTGGAGGGCCTCGGGGGGAGGCAGTGTTTATGCCGGTATAGCTGACCAGTTCTGCTGTTGACAGTGGTACAGAGATTGCTGATATGCTCTTGGAAGGTGAGCGAAGAGTTGAGGGTGAGTCCAAGGTATTTGAGGGAGTTTATTTGGTCTAGGGGGTTGATTTATCGAGTTAAGGATTGTCAGGGGGACACTGTGGTGATGACTTTGGTAGTGGGAGAAAGTCATTAGTTTAGTTTTTTTTTGTAATTTAGTACGAGGCAATGGGCAGTAATCCAGGACTCAACCACGGAGAAACAGGTTTGGAGGGATTGTTGGAGAGGGACAGGGTCTGAGTGGGAGGAGAAGAGGACAGCATCATCAGTTGGTTAGCACAAGCCTTGGGTGGGGTGTTAAGGAAGATACTGAAGAGTAGGGGCCTCAGTATGGAGCCCTGAGGTATCCCAGAGTGGACAGGAAGGGAGGAGGAGGAGGAGGAGGGAAGGGACGTAACGATTTTGACTTGTTGAGATCTGCTGCAGTGATAATCAGCGAACCAGTGGTGGATGTCCTGAGAGAGGCCAATGTTTGACAAGGCAGAGAGTAGGAGAGAATGGTTGATGGTATCAAAGGCTTTGGTGAGGTCGATATAGACCACACCAAGGAGGAGCCCACCGTCGAGGGCAGTGTGGATAGTGGTGGTGAATTCCACAAGTACAGTGGTGGTGCTGTGACCTTTGCGGAAGCCATGCTGCTCCCGGCAGAGGGGGTTATATTTGTCAAGGTGGTCCATGAGTTGATCCAAGACAATCCTTTCTTGGGCTTTGGAGATGGGTGGAACTATTGAGGCAATAGTTAGCGGGGTTGGTTAGGTCACTGCCTTTGTGGATAGGGGTATTGTTGGCAACTTTCCAGGTGGAGGGGAACTGCAAAAGGCAGAGGGAGCAGTTGAGGATTTTAGTTAGGGGGTAGATGACCTCATCAAGAACTAGGCAGAGAAGGCTGAGGTCAAGAGAGTCACTGCTGTAGCCGGGTATGCTCAGGGCTTTGATAAGATAAGGTTTGGCATCCAACGGGGTGATGGCCTTGAGGCTGAATGGAGGGATATTGGCATTGGGTGTAAGGGGGGTGTTGAGGTCAAAGAGGTGCAAAGGGAGTACCTTACTTAGGTCTGAGAAGGTGGAGTTAAGAGAGTTAGCAATTTGTTGAGGGTCCTGGGTGTGGGAGCCATTGATGTGGAGCAGGGAGTTCTATGAGGGTGGCCCAGAATTTGTGGCCGGAGCCTCAGGAGGAGCAGAGGGATTTACTGTAATATTCTGCTTTGGCCTTACAGATGGACCACGTACATTTGTTTTATGCAGCTCTGTAGAGCTGCTTATCGGCGGTGGAGCCTGATGACAAGGCTTTGTGCCAAAGTGAGTCCCGATGGCGCATTTGTTCAAGGAGGGCTGGGGTGACCCAGGGTGTGTTAGGGTTTTTGATGGTGCGTTTGGTGAGGGGGTCAAACTTGTGACAGGCAGAAGTAAAAGCCTTGATAAAGAAATCAAGGGCAGAGTCAACATCAGGGGAGGTATCAGGAGGGGACCAGTCAAGGGTTGCGAGGAAGTGTTTGCACTGTGACAGCTTCCCCGGTCTGTGGAGGCGTAAGAGGACAGTCTCGGGAGGTGGTTTGCTGGTGGTAGCGGTCCAGAAGCATGTCACCGGAGAGTGGTCGTGCAGAGCATCAGGGAGTGCAGTCATGTTGTTGAGTTTTCGAAGAGCGGTTAATTAGGATGAGGTCAATTAGTGTGCAGGAGCCAGTGTGAGGATCCAGGCGGGTGTGGGAGGAGACAGCTTGGTGAAGGTCCAAAGCGGCTATAATGTCCTTGTAGACCTCAAATGTTCATAGAAGCAATGTGGAGGTTATTCCCCACGTTAAGACGTGGCATATTTGAGGCAGTCGGGCCCGGGTTGGGGTGGAAATTACCAGACAGGAACAGCAGAATAAGGGAGAGCCTTAGGAAGATAGACCTGAGGGATTTGGGCCTATGACCATAGGTGCCTGGGCTGGAGGTAGATTAGGGGCTAAAAGTCAGTGCTGGCAGGTCTCGGATGTGGTAAAGGATGACGAGGGGGCAAGAGGGAGGAGGGGGCAGGGAAGTGTGAGCAGGGCGGTTTGGGTGGGGACAGGGTGTCACTAGAGGAGTCTGAGGGGGTGTGGAACAGAGGGAGGTCGAGGGTACTTAGGAATGGATTGGTGTAGTGGTAGAAGGGGTGGAGGGGTCGGAACATGGGTCACGTAAACGGGTTAGGACGAGGAGAAAAGAAAGGGTGAGGATGATTGGGGGGCACATGGCAGGCGTAGGCTTCAGGGGCGGGACAAGAAATGTGGGATGGATGCGGGTGGAGGACAGGCAGGGTTTAAGGGTGGTTACTGAGCAGGATTGAAAGCATACAAAAATAATTTTATCATCATTTTCATGTCTTATTTGTGTTCTACATTACAGTGCTAAAGTGCAGCAGTACTCAGACAGCACGTGCCCCTTTAAATTAAAAAAAATCAGTGTAAGCCATCATAGCGATCGCCTTCACAGCGGCAGAACTAGTCTTCCTCGTTTTCTGTGGTTGTGAAGCCAATTGCTCCAATGCCCTTCAGTAATATTATTGTTATTGTTATTTTTTACATATTATTTTCCCCCGCTCGCTCGCACCCTACCCCCTCTTCTGCAGATGACCGCAACTGCAGCTCCACCCACTCTGCTCCTGAACACAACTGCAGCTTCACATAAGAAACTGGAGACACACACACATACACACGAAAAAATTAACAGAAATCACTCACATACTCCCAGCTTACTGCAGTGTGTGTGTGTGTGTATGTGTGTGTGTGGGGGGGGGCACTACACAACAGTCCAGCCCAATTCAGCAGCACTACCTGCTCGATGGAACAGTGAAACTGAACTTTTTTTGTAATATGTATATCTCCACCTCTATATAGAATATGTGGCTGCAGAAGTGTTAGGGCAGGGCTGCAGTGGTGATAGCGTCAGGTGGAGGTGTGGTTTCAGCTGCATATAACTTTTACTTTTCTCTTTTATGTGACTGTGAAATGGGAGATGAGAAAGCAGCATAGAGAGAGAGCAGTAGCCCCCGCAACTGAAGCAGAGTGTAAAATATTCTGTTGAGGTGAAAAAGTTGTTTAAAATTTGTTATTTACAGCCGGAGGATGTCAGGGCGTAAGAAGCACTGTATGCGCGTGGTCAGAGTGGGATGCTGGCATGCGACTTCTTAGAAGGGAAACCTGGTGCACGTTTGCCAGTATAACCCGCAGGTTATAACAGCGAAATATAACCCGGTTCCCCTATGGGAGAAAATGCTCCCCGTTTATCATAACACAGTGCACTACTATATAACGTAATACATATAGGACAAAGTATGGGTCGGGTGCGTAACAAAAAGTTTACACACACTCGACGGGTTTATACTTAGCATCTAACCCGACCCATATTTTAATTTATATAATTCAACGGGTCGTGTTTTTTCACGTCAGCAAGTTTTTTAAATGTGAGCCTACTAGTGAAATTTAAAGGAATAGGCTTACCCTCATGGTGCGGTTCAAAGGTTTTATTTTTCAACTGCAAACAGCAAAGCAAAACCTTTCAAGATTTAAACTTTAACGTTTAACTTAAAATGTATTTAACTGGTTAAGAAATAGAAAAGTTTGTAACAGTAAAGTCTGGAACTTGCTGCGGTTCTGTGGAATTCCGTTTCCATGGTGGTTGCTAGGAGATTCTTAGAGAGGCTGTCATGTGACCTAGAGAGGGAGAGGGAAGGAGAAGAGAGAAGAAAAGAAGCTCAGTTAGGGATCTGGTACAGTGCTTTTTTTTAAGGTATTCCTGTCAGGAAGGTGAGCGACCCTTGCAGCTGTTTTGTTCCGATATGTGGCTTTTGAGATGAGGGGATTTCAGTGCGGGAGTTGCTGAGGAAAACTGGTAGTCACGAGGCAGTGCCTTTGGTTCACACTTTTCATATAGAAAGTGCCACGTGTTTGCCGTAATGAACACTCCTTCATTACGGTATTTAACTCACGGTATTTTCTATGGGAACAAAACACGACCCATTAATTATATAGAGAATAATATATGGGGTGGTGTGTGTAAGAGTTTTACACCGAGTTGTTAGGATGCTACATAAACCCTAAGGGCGAGCCCAGGGTTTGCGAAATGCATCCATAACGCAGTGTGTAAAATCGAGTTTTACACACCCACCCCATATTTTGTTTTTATAATTGCTGGCCTGCGCCTTGCCCAGCAATTGTAAAAATCAGGCGGTAGACTGGCGGTCAGGCAGTGACAGACTGCTCAGGAGTCTGTGCTGTTGTGGTCCGTGGTCTGACAATTTACATTAAATAGTTAATTTTTTTAAGTCACAACATGTATGCTACTTTTTTTTTAAGCTTACCAGCGAAGAGGAGTTGCTGAGCTGTGGAATGCTTCCGGTACAAATAGGTGAAGAGATCTGCTGGCTCTCGCGTGCTGGCAGGGAAACCAGATGTACGTTTAATTTAAAAAAGAAAAAAATTCACCGCGAGTGCGATGGGGCGATGTTCCAACCGTCGCGTACACTGAAGGAGGACCGGATAAGTGGCGCATGCATGCTCCAAGGGAAACCCAGCGCGTGTTTGCCGTTATAACCAGTGCAGCTGGTTATAACGGCAAATTATAACTGGGTTTCCCTATGGGAAAAAGTGCACGTCAGTAATTATATATAGAATAAAGTATGGGTCGGTGTGTGTTATGAGAAGTTTACACACCTGAGGGGTTAGATGCTACATAAACCTCAAGAGCGAATCTCGAGCGGTTTATTAATAGTATCTAACCCCGAGGTGTGTGTAAACTTCGAGTTTACACACACTGACCCACGTTTTTATTTTATATAATTGCTGGGTTTCCCTTTTTCATCTCAGGAATTATATAAATGAAAAGTTGATGTGCGGTTGCGGTCCCGTTAGGTTACAGCGCCGGTTCAGGGACTACAGTCAACTTTCTTTATTTAAAAATTGTTTCTTTTGTGTCTTTTGTAGCCATTCGCAAGTTAATGTTTTAATGGTTGTGGTAGATTTACTTACCGCAGAGTTGCGGTTCACTGTGTCCTTATCGTATCAGTGAGAAGGCGAACGGCCGGGAAGTGAGGAACTGCGGGAGGGGTGCATGTGCAGAGTGAGGGAAATTGTGCACATTTGTCGTAATAAACACTCCCTTTATTATGGCAAATTATGCCACAGTTTCCCTACGGGAAAAAGGGAAACCCAGTTATTATAATACAGTAGAGTATTAGACAGTGCACCACTGTACAATATAATACATCACAGTACAGCACATTACAGTACAGTACAATACAGTATAATACAGTACCCTGTTGTATAGTATAATATATTACAGTGCTGTAAATTACAGCACAACACAATGTAATACAGTGCACTAGTGTACAGTATAATACATCACAGTACAATACATAGAGAATAAAGTATGGGTCGGGGTGTGTAACGAGATTTTACACACAACCGAGTTGTGGGATGCTACATAAACGGTTTGTGAAAAGCATCCCACAATGAGGGTGTGTGTAAAATCGAGTTTTACACACACCCTGACCCATTTATTATTTTATATAATTGCTGGGTATCGTTTTTTTGCCACAGCAATTATGTAAAAATTGTGTCAATCAGGATGAATAGAAGGAACAGTCTTACCTCGGTATCATTGCTGGAAATGTTATTCAGAATAAATATTAATGGAGAACTGTAGCCTGAACTGCTAAAATATAACCGCTGAACATTTTCAACAAGAACAAGTAAAGCTTTTGCTAAAAAAAACAAGAAAGAATTTGCCCCAATGTCCGTTGCTAGCTTACAGTAAGAGTTGCCAGGAGATCATGGTTACCGGAGCAGCTGTAGCATGTGACTGGCAGAGGAAGTGGGGGAAAAAGAAATGGAGAGGAGAAGCACTTAGGGATTGTGTGTAAAGTCCATTGCTTCACATGATTTGGGCAATATTTTTTAAAAAAAATGTACTGATTTGACTGATTTTGTGGTTCTGCTCGACGGCTGCCATTTTTGAGATGAGTGTGCGAGAGTGCTTATAATGTGACAGCTAGAGACAGCTCGAATGGTCGTGAGAGACACTGGTGGCTCATGCCTTTTTTCCAATAGAGAAGAGGCACATGTTTGCCGTTATAAACACTCCTGTATAACAGCAAATTATAAACGCCTTTCTCTATAGGAAAAGACGCTCCCCAGTTATTATATGACATTACATTACAGTACAATATAATACAGTGCACTACTATACATAATAATACATTACAATATTGCACATCACAGTAAAATACGGTGCACTACTGTACAGTGTAATACATCAAAGTACAGTACATTATAGTATAATACATTACAATATTGCACATCACAGTACACTATGGTGCACTACTGTACAGTATAATACATCAAAGTACAGTGCAGTACAGTACATTATAGTATAATACATTACAATATTGCACATCACAGTACAATACGGTGCACTACTGTTCAGTGTAATACATCAAAGTACAGTGCAGTACAGTACATTATAGTATAATACATTACAATATTGCACATCACAGTACAATACAGTGCACTACTGTTCAGTGTAATACATCAAAGTACAGTGCAGTACAGTAGATTATAGTATAATACATTACAATATTGCACATCACAGTACAATACGGTGCACTACTGTACAGTGTAATACACCAAAGTACAATGCAGTACAGTACATTATAGTATAATACATTACAATATTGCACATCACAGTACAATACGGTGCACTACTGTTCAGTGTAATACATCAAAGTACAGTGCAGTACAGTACATTATAGTATAATACATTACAATATTGCACATCACAGTACAATACAATGCACTACTGTGCAGAATACATTACAATATTGCACATTACAGTACAATATAATACAGTGCACTACTATACAGAATAATACATTACAATATTACACATCACAGTACAATACGGTGCACTACTGTTCCGTGTAATACATCAAAGTACAGTGCCGTATAGTACGTTATAGTATAATACATTACAATACTGCACATCACAGTACAATACAGTGCACTACTGTACAGAATAATACATTACAATATTGCACATCACAGTACAGTACAGTGCACTACTGTACAAAAAATACATTACAATATTGCACATTACAGTACAATATAATACAGTGCACTACTATACAGAATAATACATTACAATATTGCACATCACAGTATAATCGATTTTACTGTTCAGTGTAATACATCAAAGTACAGTGCAGTACAGTACATTATAGTATAATACATTACAATATTGCACATCACAGTACAATACGGTGCACTGCTGTTCAGTGTAATACATCAAAGTACAGTGCAGTACAGTACATTATAGTATAATACATTACAATATGTACATCACAACTGTCTGATTGCACTACTGTACAGTGTAATACATCAATGTACAGTGCAGTACAGTACATTATAGTATAATACATTACAATATTGCACATCACAGTACAATACGGTGCACTACTGTACAGTGTAATACATCAATGTACAGTGCAGTACAGTAGATTATAGTATATTACATTACAATATTGCACATCACAGTACAATACGGTGCACTACTGTACAGTGTAATACACCAAAGTACAATGCAGTACAGTACATTATAGTATAATACATTACAATATTGCACATCACAGTACAATACGGTGCACTACTGTACAGTGTAATACATCAAAGTACAGTGCAGTACAGTACATTATAGTATAATACATTACAATACTGCACATCACAGTACAATACAGTGCACTACTGTACAGAATAATACATTACAGTATTGCACATTACAGTACAATATAATACAGTGCACTACTATACAGAATAATACATTATAATATTGCACATCACAGTACAATACGGCGCACTACTGTTCAGTGTAATACATCAAAGTACAGTGCAGTACAGTACATTATAGTATAATACATTACAATATTGCACATCACAGTACAATACGGTGCACTACTGTTCAGTGTAATACATCAAAGTACAGTGCAGTACAGTACATTATAGTGTAATGCATTACAATATTGCACATCACAGTACATTACGGTGCACTACTGTACAGTGTAATACATCAAAGTACAGTGCAGTACAGTACATTATGGTGTAATACATTACAATATTTCACATCACAGTACAATACGGTGCACTACTGTACAGTGTAATACATCAAAGTACAGTGCATTACAGTACATTATAGTGTAATGCATTACAATATTGCACATCACAGTACAATACGGTGCACTACTGTACAGTTTAATACATCAAAGTACAGTGCAGTACAGTACATTATAGTGTAATACATTGCAATATTGCACGTCACAGTACGATACGGTGCACTACTGTATAGAATAATACATTACAATATTGCACATTACAGTACAATATAATACAGTGCACTACTATACAGAATAATACATTACAATATTGCATATCACAGTACAAAACGGTGCACTACTGTACAGAATAATACATTACAATATTGCACATTACATTACAATATAATACAGTGCACTATACAGAATAATACATTACAATATTGCACATCATAGTATAATACGGTGCCCTACTGTTCAGTGTAATACATCAAAGTGCAGTGCAGTACAGTACATTATGGTATAATACATTACAATATTGCACGTCACAGTACAATATGGTGCACTGCTGTACAGAATAATACATTAAAATATTGCACATTACAGTGCAATATAATACAGTGCACTACTATACAGAATAATACATTACAATATTGCACATCACAGTATAATACGGTGCACTACTGTTCAGTGTAATACATCAAAGTACAGTGCAGTACAGTACATTATAGTATAATACATTACAATACTGCACATCACAGTACAATACAGTGCACTACTGTACAGAATAATACATTACAATATTGCACATCACAGTACGATACAGTGCATTATTGTACAGAATAATACATTACAGTATTGCACATTACAGTACAATATAATACAGTGCACTACTATACAGAGTAATACATTACAATATTGCACATCACAGTATAATACGGTGCACTACTGTTCAGTGTAATACATCAAAGTGCAGTGCAGTACAGTACATTAGAGTATAATACATTACAATATTGCACATCACAGTACAATATGGTGCACTACCGTACAGCATAATACATCAAAGTACAGTGCAGTACAGTAGATTATAGTATAATACATTACAGTATTGCACATCACAGTACAATCTGATTTCTGAGTACAGAATAATACATTAAAATATTGCACATTATAGTGCAATATATTACAGTGCACTACTATACAGAATAATACATTACAGTATTGCACATCACAGTATATCGATGCACTACTGTTCAGTGTAATACATCAAAGTACAGTGCAGTACAGTACATTATAGTATAATACATTACAATACTGCATCACAGTACAATTCAGTGCACTACTGTACAGAATAATACATTACAATATTGCACATCACAATACAATACAGTGCACTTCTGTACAGAATAATACATTACAATATTGCACATTACAGTACAATATAATACAGTGCACTACTATACAGAATAATACATTACAATATTGCACATTGCGGTATAATACGGTGCACTACTGTTCAGTGTAATACATCAAAGTACAGTGCCGTATAGTACGTTATAGTATAATACATTACAATACTGCACATCACAGTACAATACAGTGCACTACTGTACAGAATAATACATTACAATATTGCACATCACAGTACAGTACAGTGCACTACTGTACAAAAAATACATTACAATATTGCACATTACAGTACAATATAATACAGTGCACTACTATACAGAATAATACATTACAATATTGCACATCACAGTATAATACGGTGCACTACTGTTCAGTGTAATACATCAAAGTACAGTGCAGTACAGTACATTATAGTATAATACATTACAATATTGCACATCACAGTACAATACGGTGCACTACTGTACAGTGTAATACATCAATGTACAGTGCAGTACAGTACATTATAGTATAATACATTACAATATTGACATCACAACTGTCTGATTACTGTACAGTGTAATACATCAATGTACAGTGCAGTACAGTACATTATAGTATAATACATTACAATATTGCACATCACAGTACAATACGGTGCACTACTGTACAGTGTAATACATCAATGTACAGTGCAGTACAGTAGATTATAGTATATTACATTACAATATTGCACATCACAGTACAATACGGTGCACTACTGTACAGTGTAATACTTCAAAGTACAGTGCAGTACAGTAGATTATAGTATAATACATTACAATATTGCACATCACAGTACAATACGGTGCACTACTGTACAGTGTAATACACCAAAGTACAATGCAGTACAGTACATTATAGTATAATACATTACAATATTGCACATCACAGTACAATACGGTGCACTACTGTACAGTGTAATACATCAAAGTACAGTGCAGTACAGTACATTATAGTATAATACATTACAATACTGCACATCACAGTACAATACAGTGCACTACTGTACAGAATAATACATTACAGTATTGCACATTACAGTACAATATAATACAGTGCACTACTATACAGAATAATACATTATAATATTGCACATCACAGTACAATACGGCGCTCTACTGTTCAGTGTAATACATCAAAGTACAGTGCAGTACAGTACATTATAGTATAATACATTACAATATTGCACATCACAGTACAATACGGTGCACTACTGTTCAGTGTAATACATCAAAGTACAGTGCAGTACAGTACATTATAGTATAATACATTACAATATTGACATCACAGTACAATACGGTGCACTACTGTACAGTGTAATACATCAAAGTACAGTGCAGTACAGTACATTATAGTATAATACATTACAATATTTCACATCACAGTAAAATACGGTGCACTACTGTACAGTGTAATGCATCAAAGTACAGTGCAGTACAGTACATTATAGTATAATACATTACAATATTGCACATCACAGTACAATACGGTGCACTACTGTACAGTGTAATACATCAAAGTACAGTGCAGTGCAGTACATTATAGTATAATACATTACAATATTGCACATCACAGTACAATACGGTGCACTACTGTTCAGTGTAATACATCAAAGTACAGTGCAGTGCAGTACATTATAGTATAATACATTACAATATTGCACATCACAGTACAATATGGTGCACTACTGTGCAGTATAATACATCAAAGTACAGTGCAGTACAGTACATTATAGTATAATACATTACAATATTGCACATCGCAGTACAATACAGTGCACCACTCTACAGAATAATACATTACAATATTGCACATTACAGTACAGTATAATACAGTGCACTACAATACAGAATAATACATTACAATATTGCACATCACAGTACAATACGGTGCACTACTGTTCAGTGTAATACATCAAAGTACAGTGCAGTACAATACATTATAGTATAATACATTACAATACTGCACATCACAGTACAATACAGTGCACTACTGTACAGAATAATATATTACAATATTGCACATCACAGTACAATATAGTGCACTACTGTACAGAATAATACATTACAATATTGCACATCACAGTACAATACGGTGCACTACTGTTCAGTGTAATACATCAAAGTACAGTAAATTATAATGTAATACATTACAATATTGCACATCACAGTACAATACGGTGCACTACTGTTCAGTGTAATACATCAAAGTACAGTCCAGTACAGTACATTATAGTGTAATACATTACAATATTGCACATCACAGTACAATACAGTGCACTACTGTACAGTGTAATACATCAAAGTACAGTGCAGTACAGTACATTATAGTGTAATACATTACAGTATTGCACATCACAGTACAATACGGTGCACTACTGTACAGTGTAATATATCAAAGTACAGTGCAGTACAGTACATTATAGTGTAATACTTTACAATATTGCACATCACAGTACAATACGGTGCACTACTGTTCAGTGTACTACATCAAAGTACAGTGCAGTACAGTACATTATAGTGTAGTACATTACAATATTGCACATCACAGTACAATACGGTGCACTACTGTACAGTGTAATACATCAAAGTACAGTGCAGTACAGTACATTATGGTGTAATACATTACAATATTTCACATCACAGTACAATATGGTGCACTACTGTACAGTGTAATACATCAAAGTACAGTGCATTACAGTACATTATAGTGTAATGCATTACAATATTGCACATCACAGTACAATACGGTGCACTACTGTACAGTTTAATACATCAAAGTACAGTGCAGTACAGTACATTATAGTGTAATACATTGCAATATTCGCGTCACAGTATCTGATTGCACTACTGTATAGAATAATACATTACAATATTGCACATTACAGTACAATATAATACAGTGACTACTATACAGAATAATACATTACAATATTGCATCACAGTACAAAGCGGTGCACTACTGTACAGAATAATACATTACAATATTGCACATTACATTACAATATAATACAGTGCACTATACAGAATAATACATTACAATATTGCACATCATAGTATAATACGGTGCCCTACTGTTCAGTGTAATACATCAAAGTACAGTGCAGTACAGTACATTATGGTATAATACATTACAATATTGCACGTCACAGTACAATATGGTGCACTACTGTACAGAATAATACATTAAAATATTGCACATTACAGTGCAATATAATACAGTGCACTACTATACAGAATAATACATTACAATATTGCACATCACAGTATAATACGTTGCACTACTGTTCAGTGTAATACATCAAAGTACAGTGCAGTACAGTACATTATAGTATAATACATTACAATACTGCACATCACAGTACAATACAGTGCACTACTGTACAGAATAATACATTACAATATTGCACATCACAGTACGATACAGTGCATTATTGTACAGAATAATATATTACAGTATTGCACATTACAGTACAATATAATACAGTGCACTACTATACAGAATAATACATTACAATATTGCACATCACAGTATAATACGGTGCACTACTGTTCAGTGTAATACATCAAAGTGCAGTGCAGTACAGTACATTAGAGTATAATACATTACAATATTGCACATCACAGTACAATATGGTGCACTACCGTACAGCATAATACATCAAAGTACAGTGCAGTACAGTAGATTATAGTATAATACATTACAGTATTGCACATCACAGTACAATAAGGCGCACTACTGTACAGAATAATACATTACAATATTGCACATTACAGTACAATATAATACAGTGCACTACTATACAGAAGAATACATTACAATATTGCACATCACAGTATAATACGGTGCCCTACTGTTCAGTGTAATACATCAAAGTACAGTGCAGTACAGTACATTACAGTATAATACATTACAATATTGCACATCACAGTACAATACGGTGCACTACTGTACAGAATAATACATTAAAATATTGCACATTATAGTGCAATATAATACAGTGCACTACTATACAGAATAATACATTACAGTATTGCACATCACAGTATAATACGGTGCACTACTGTTCAGTGTAATACATCAAAGTACAGTGCAGTACAGTACATTATAGTATAATACATTACAATACTGCACATCACAGTACAATTCAGTGCACTACTGTACAGAATAATACATTACAATATTGCACATCACAGTACAATACAGTGCACTTCTGTACAGAATAATACATTACAATATTGCACATTACAGTACAATATAATACAGTGCACTACTATACAGAATAATACATTACAATATTGCACATTGCGGTATAATACGGTGCACTACTGTTCAGTGTAATACATCAAAGTACAGTACAGTACATTATAGTATAATACATTGCAATATTGCACATCACAGTACAATACGGTGCACTACTGTACAGTATAATACATCAAAGTACAGTGCCGTACAGTACATTATAGTGTAATACATTACAATATACTGTATAGCTGAGAGTGAATGTATGGGGCCTCCAGTGGAACACCACCAGGGCTGCAGGTGGGAATGGTGCTAGTGGAGTTTCACGGCACAGAGAGTCGGATCAGCACCCATCGTGTTTTGTGTTAGCTGGCTCAGTCTCTCATACGCCCAACCTGTGGATACATGGCAGACTCTCTTACAACCCCCTCTGGAAGAAGCTACAAAGGTTTAGGCAAGCTGATGAGGCATGCTACCCTTCCTTTTACTCAGACAATGGAAGGGATTGATGGGTTGGACTCAAGTTGCAATCTGTGCCAACAGGCACATGGAGAGGAGGGATCAATCTTATGCCATGGTCTGGGGAGGCTCCCAGAGTTCAGATAAGGGGACATCCATGTTAAGACCCTCTGGCAAGCAGTGTGGAGTCATGACTCCCAAGCGTAACCTGGGAGGGTCTATCTGTTCACTTAATATTAAAACTAAGTTAGGGGTCTTGTAAATTAAAAGGGAGTATCTGCAGCATTTAAGATATGCACTGGAGAGTGTAGGTGGGGTGCTACCAGGCACAGCAGGAGATGGCTGCTTATGCCAGGACACTGACCAGTGGGGGCAGGAGTGGTCGGCAGACAGTACCAACACAATACAGTGTTTACTTCTGATTTGTCTTTCATGTTTTCATGTTATTTTAGTGGTTCATGTTTTCATGTAATTTATTTCATAACCTAAATAACAATGCATACATGATTTCTGCAGCTGGAGGGATCTGGGCTCAGGTGGCTGGTGGACTTCAGTGAAAGATGCAGATGGGAACTTGGTGGTGTTCTTGATCAGGGGGGGAAGGCTCACACGGGGGATGGCTCTGGGTCTATACATTGCGACTCAGCCCTACCAGAAGATCCCCACTAAGAACAGATGGGAACTCCAGTTCAAGCAAAGTTATGGAATGTGTGCAGTTTATCTTCTCCAATCAAATGGAAGAAAGTTCTGACTGCTCTCAAGACACATGAGATCCAAGTGGTGCTTCTCCGGCAGACCCACATTTCAACGGAGGAGAATAAGAAGCCGGTAGAGGGAAAGTGTTGGTAGTTGTAATGCTGGCCACTGTAAGCAAGCAATAACACATGATGAGATGTGGTTTATCGCCTGATAAGAGCACGCCTAGGGGTGTACTAAGGCATGGGGCGCTTGCACCGAGTGCCTGATGCCACTGGGCGTGCTCTTATCAGGTGATAAACCACACCGCAGAGTGTGTTATTGCGCTTATAAAATGGGCACATGTAGTAATTATTTAATGAGTAAAAAGAAAAAACATGAAGAAGTTAAAAATATAAAAAAGAGGGTTTAATAGTTTAAATAGAAAAAATAGTCCCCCTGTTAAGTGACTAAAAATGTGTTTCATTTGGATTTCTCAGCTAATTTTTCTTGATTTTTATTAGTATACATTGTTCTTTCAAACTGTGTTTTACTATATTTAAATGGAGTGAGTTGTCCTTTCCATGACAGCCAGTATGCGTTTTCAGTCAGAAGTGCAACCGTGTCTGCGTATGTTGCTGCATCTTGGCCCTCCACACCTGATAACCAGTGTGAAAAGGAAATATTGGCAGAAATAAAAACTGGCTAATTTATTTGATTGTGGTCTCTATCCTTGCTACTCCTAATTTTTTTTAGCTTATTTTAGTTTTTTTTTGGGGGGGGTTCTGTATTAAGTGCAGCTACTGGCCCGCTTGACTGTAAGCAAGCGTGTCCATTTGCGGTCACTGTACAGACTGCTTTCACTTCCATATTCTGAAAGTCAAATTTCTCCTTTGTGCCGTGTATGGAATTGTGAATTTGGTTGTTGTCTCTTGTCATGGACAGGGATGGGTGAGTGGTAAAGATGGACAACACATAGACAGGAGATGCAGGACATGTACAGAGACACCACACATTCTGCTACTGTTTATGGCTGTGGTTTCGAATAGCGGGAGCAGAAGCGACAGCCCGAGTGAGAGCATCACTTGATAGGTAGAGATGGACAGTGAAAAATCTAAACGCAAGTTACTAAATTTGTAAATGTGTTGTCCTGCAAAGGGGGGGGGTTTGATATATCTTTTATTTTGTGATGTCACGCTTTTGGACATGGATGTGAATGCCAGTGTTGCATTACTGTGCTGCTGCGAGTTTTGTTGTGCTGGATTGCTGCTGCTTCAGTGAGCTCTGCCAGTCAGCGTTTCTGTTGATGCTTGGCAGAGCTCACTGATTTCTTATTGTTATGTGGCTTCTTGGTGGGCAGTAGTCCCGGTTGGCTACTATATCATCTGATAAGGACATGGCTCAGATGATGTAGTAGCCAGTCAGAGACTTGGATTTCTTAAGCCCATTTGATAATACAGTAGAAGCCACTTAATCGGGCTGCGGATAATAGGGACATCCACTTTATTGGGATGACCCACCGGGCACCAATTAAGTGGCTATGTTAACCTATAGAAGATGCCATTGGTTAAATGGGACACCCCTGACATTTTATTGGGATGATGTTTGTCCTACTATACATGCCTGATTTGCTAATCCCTTGGGATGTTCTTTGTATTAATCCGTTTAGCACCTTTTACCACTCCCGAATAGGTGTAAATTGCTGTTTCCGCAGACATTAAATTCTCTCCCTGCTTGGCTGGGCTGCCTTCTACCCAGTCTATACTCTAACCATTGTTATTTTTTATCTTTTAATTTTTTTTAATGTTTGAGCGGTACATTGTGAAAATCACAGACACTAGCTGACGCTGATGCGCGAGAAAGTGAGAGCCCCAAACTCACATTGACACTAGCAGCGGCTGTTGTGTTTGCAGTAGCCCGAGTCTGACATTGTCATGTAGAGGGTATACAGAGAGAGAGAGAGAGAGAAAATGAACTTTGGGCACTGTTCTCTGTGTGTGTGTGTGTGTGTGTGTGTGTGTGTGTGTGTGTGTGTGTAACTTTCAACTTTTCGTTAATGCCAGAACAAGAGAGAGTTAGAGCCCCATGCTTTCCTGACTCAAGCAGACGCTAGCAGCAACTGAGAAAATAAAGGCACTGTGTGTGACTTCAGTTTTTGTTTGAGAGCCTAATACCTTGCTGACTCGAGCGGACACAAGCAGAGATTTTTCACCTGCAAGTCTGCAAGGTATGAACGAGCAGTGGGGGGGGGTGATTGGGGGAAAGAGCAAAGTAGTACTATGAGCGAGACAGAAGCCATTTTAATGGCTTCTGATAAATGAGACAGTCACTTACTCGGGACAAAAAGCCTGCCATGAGAACATTCCGATTAAGCGGCTTCTACTGTACAGACAAATTTGCGGTGGTGATACTACTACACAAGATTTTCCCCTTGGTGTTCAACCTGGTGGTAGCAGACCCCATGGAGGGGCACTGTGTGTTTGTACAAGGTATGTTATCAGGGTAAACACCTGGAGAGGGGGTTCACCCAGTTTATATGGCAAAACAGGTGCCCCAGGGAGAGCCTGCAGCATGTTAAAAGTAGTACAGAGAAGGGTGGACTCAACTTCCCAGATTTGAAAGGCTACTTTCTGGCAATTCAGACTAGATATCTACAGGACTGGGTAGTAAAGGGACAGGCAGTATGCTGGGTGGACCTGGAAGAAGAGTTTGCTGTGGTGAGACTCTGTGTTTATCTGGTGCCAGAGGGGCAGAGAGGGCTCAAGGAGCTTTACTGGAGCAGAATCCAATGGTTCAAAGAGTCTTGGGAACCTGGCAGGACATAAGGCATAGAAGGAAGGTGAGGAATGATCAGGCGATGCTGGTTTCTCTGTTAGCCATCCTGCTGTCCTTTCAGGTTTGGAGGGCAGAGGTTCTGAATGGAGGCAAAAGGTGTGATGTGTGTAGGCAATATGTATACCAGGGCCAGGATGAAAACTTTCCAGGATCTGCGAGAACAGTTTGAACTTCTTAGCGCCCACAGGTGCAAATACTTCCAGGCTTGGGCATTCGGGAGGAGCTTGGGCAGGAGCCTGTGGAAGGATCTGCGCCAAGCTCAATAGAGCAAGTTATCTTGGGTATGAGAGAAGCCCCAAATGGAGTCATAGCCAGGATGGTTAGGCAGGATAGAGCCTATCAACACAATACACATGAACGTTGAAATCACACTGGGAAGGAGATCTGGGGCAGGCAGTTATGGAGGAACAATGGGGAATAGCTTTGGGATCCCATATGGGCCTACCGCTATGTAATAAATACACGTTTCTGTACAGCTTTGGGATCCCATATGGGCCTACCGCTATGTAATAAATACACGTTTCTGTACAGCTTTGGGATCCCATATGGGTCTACCGCTATGTAATAAATACAAGTTCCTGTACAGACATTATTGCTCTCCAGTATAATCCACAAGGTTAACCCATCGATGTCTCCAGTGTGTGAAAAGTGCCAGGTTGCTGTGGGCTATTACTTTCATTACTTCTGGGAGTGCTGGAAACTTCAACCCTTTTGCCCAGTGCAACTAAGAAGATTGTTCGCATATATTTCAGACCGATTCCCCACATCCTACTTCCATGTTATTTGGCATGGCGGATATGGGGGAAGAAAAGTAGGAACCATGTCCGTGAGGAATATGTGTACTACAAACCCTTGCCCTCCAGTTCCTCCAGAATACATGGGTGTCAAAAGTGCAGCCTACCCTGGGACAGTGAAAGACTCTGACCTTGCGAGTCCTGGGCCCGATTCACAAACGTGTCAGGAATGCCTCACGCCTCGGGGGCTCCGAACACATGGCATACAGGGCTTGCAGTATTCCGCGGCCGGCAATCGGGATTCTTGATCCCATGCACCAGCTTTCTGCTGGTTTGACTTGCAGCAATCTTGGGACCTTCTTTACCGGACTTTCGCCAGATATTTGGCACAAGCTGCCGTAAAGTGGGACAAGTGTCACAAATGCACCCAATCTTTATGAATCGGGTGCAAGTTACGGCAACGTGCTTGTCACAGCTGCACCAAAAATGGGTTTGAGGCAGGGCGTGACGCAAACCCTGTGTCAAGTTTTGTGAATCGGGCCTACTGTCTGTAGAGTGACTCCGGGAAGTATCTGGATGCAATGACTATAGCTGAGGACGTAGTGCTGACAAAGGATCTGTTGTAAACAGAAGAGAGACTCCTGAGGGAGGGAAGGAGGTTGCCTGTCAGCTGCTACACACGGTTTCTGGAAGGTTCACCAGCGTTAAGGGGGAAAAAATTAATTTGTCCTCCAACCAGCTGTGAACTTGAAACAAAATGGTAGCTACTCTGGATTGAATTGGTCAATGTCTATTCGTATGTCATTCAAGTTTGAATCCCTAATGTGTGTAATGTGGAAAGTTGAAATTTCAATAAACATATTATACAAAAAAATACATTTTCAAAACACATTTTTAAATGTGCTCTACTTGTTTGTTTTTTTCCCCTTGAAAATGATTGTTTTGAAGGGATGTTTTTAGCAGAGAAACACATGCGTAAGGAAAAGAAATCCCAGTGCAGAGCATAGACATTCTTATGTTGGCTTCTTACTGTACAAGAAGCAACTTGTGGAAGGTTGTTATAATTGGAATAAAGCACACTGGGGCATGTGTCACTGTGGACTGTCTCAGATTACTGATGCCTCTCGACAGCACATTGTCATGTACAGCACACTCAAGGCTTGGAGATGTCAACAAGACACACACCCTGCTGTGCCGTATGCCTGCGGTCAGGTGTCGTGCAAAGATTTTAAACCACCATGATTAAAATAAGTGTAACTTTTGAGAAAATTTAAAGAAATATATATATGTATTTAGGTTCAATTCAACTTATATTTTATAATTAATTCATTAAAATTATGTATAATAACTGGAGAGCATTTTCTCCCATATGGAAACCCGATTATAATTCGCTGTGAACACGCACCAGGTTTCCAACACTCCACGCATGTGCCTGTTTCCACTCTCTTCCGGTGCCGGACACTTTGCCAGTCGACCGGACACTGCCAGGATCTCTCAGCGGTAAGTGAAAAATAAAAACCTTGCCTCCCAGAAATTTGACTGACTCCTCCTCGCTCCTAAACTGTGTAAAAAAAAAAAAAATGTTTCAGCAGCAGCTCGACCGCAGACTATGCTTCCTCCCCCGCTTCTTCCACACCAGATCACGGCATGGCTGCTTTACTTTATATAATTGCTGTGGCGAGAAGATGCTCCCCAGCAATTATATAAAATAAAACATGGGATAGTGTGTTTTTAATGAGATTTTACACACACCCCTTGGTGTTGGATGCTTAAATAAACCCCTCAAGCTTTACTTTCGGGATTTATGTAGCATCCAACACCTCCGGGTTTGTGTAAAATCTCATAAAACACATGATCCCATGCATTATTCTATATGTAATATATGAATTTTGAAAATAATACACTCCAGCACAAATGATAATGCCACTGATGAAAAGTGATAATACCATCGTTCAAAGCCTGTAATACTATGGTTTGGAGCTCTGAACGATAGTATTATCAGAGAAAACTGAAGAGCGTAAGCACACGACCCACTGGTTGCTATGCTCCCAAGTGCGTTTCCTACACAAACATCCTCATGTTTTCCAAAGTGCTGTTCCTGATTGGCTAGTTTTTGTTTGTGGGCGAGCAAAACAGTTCAAAAAACATGGCGGCCATCTCTCGCTTTCCAAGAGAAATTAGACCGCTTTGCTCTTTCGCCAACACTTCTTTTTTATCCTTCCGTTATCTGGTTGAACCTGCATTCCTACATTTAAAGCAACTAAAAGGTAAGACTAAGAAACGTAATAACCGAAGGCACTCTGGAAAAGAACGCAGCTTAACAGAGATTGGGGGGGGGGGAGATGGAGCGAGTAAGTCCACAGTGTGGCAGTCAGCTGACCTCACAGCGTGCCAGGAAATAAAATTCAGACCCAAAGAATTCTGAAGTCGAATCCACATATTACAAAAAAACAAGAAATAGGTGAGTGTGTATCACTCGTGAGTAATACCATCTCGAGGTTCTGGGAACAAGGGAACCTCTTGAACTTCGCTCTCGCGGTTCTCTTGTTCCCAGAACCTCTCAATGGTATGTCTCACTTGTAATACACACTCACCTATCTATTATTCTGTTAATTTTTGATACCAGGTAAGATACACTAGGCATATATATGCTTATTTTCAGGCACTATCTGGGAGAATTACAGACTAAACAGCAGAAAAAATACACAACAAACAGTATGCATAAATTGAGAGCAGCGTTATCAGGTGGTTACAATTAGTAGATATCATGAAACAAGCAGTAGAGCAAACAAAACAAAAAAACATACAGCTGTCAAAAAATGTGCTTGCAAAAAGGAAAGCACGGACTAGGGAAAAATCAGTGAGATCAACTTTGCTGGTGCAGGTACGACATACAGAGCGCAAATACGTTTTGGCCTAGATATTCAGACTGGGCCGGGCAGTGGCACAAGTTGGGGCACAGCGCAACTGGGATGTGCCAGGGCCAGGACCAGGCAATATTCAATGGTGATGCCATGGGCGCGCACGATTGAATGTATTTTATCTGCACATGGCGCGTGGCACTGCGCCAGTGCAAGCCACAGATAGGGAGCACAGGGATGCGCCAGTGCAAGTGCAGATGCGTTAGGTGCATCACCCGCGATATTCAGTGGGGGGGTATGCAAATGAGGTAATAATATATGCAAGGTGCAAATGGGGCCATTTGCATGTCATTATGGCCCCATTTGCATGCCTTGCTCAGGGCAGCCCGGCGACTTGCGCCTGGCACCCTGCATAGCATGACGTGTGCAGTGGGGATCCTGGGGCATCCCCCGCCCTGTAGCCGCGATCACGGTAGACTTACAACATGACAGTCTCTGGTAGTCTAGTGGTCCCCCCCCTCCCGATTCCCTGATATATGTAACAGAAGACCATTCCCTGGTGGACAAGTGGTCCTCCCTCCCTCCCGATTCACCAACAAATGTAAAAGAAGACCGTCCTTGGTGGTCTAGTGCCCCCCCCCGCCTGTCACTGCGATCACGGTACAGCACCATCAGAATTATCCCTGGTGATCCAGTGACACCCCCACCCTCCCACCCACACAGAAGCCCTTGCCCACCGCTTCCCACCCCGTCATCGGCGGGCGGCAGCAACCTGCCCGCATACCGCCTGACCGCCCGCCGAATGACAGGTACAGTATGGGCTGTAACCTCATTGGTCCCTTGTGTGGACCAGTGGGCTTGCAGGGCATACTGTACTAGACAGTCCCACATATGTGAATGACGCCGCATACAATTACATTGCGCCCCGGCACATCGGGATTTGCGCTGCACCTAGCAGCCCTTTCTATATCCAACCGGGGCTCAATGCGGGGTTGTGCCGGCACAACCCCTTTGAATATCCAGGCCCTAGTGTAAAAGATAATACATGTAAGAGTAATTGAGTGGAAATGCAACAGTACTTGGGCAGCCAGTCCTGTGGTTTCTAGCAAACAAGGGCTGGGGAGACACAATGAGTCTTTAAAAGCCTTACAGAATGTGGAGGGGTTGTGGGATAACAGATGGACCTGACGCTGAACTTCAGGTTCGGCACACAATTTCTGTGTGATGTTTATTCAAAATGCAATAGATAACTTTCAGAAATGGCATATCCCTTCTTCAGTACATCAGTTTGTAGCAACAGACTATACAAGTCTTTCCTCTACACCTAGCCAGCACTTACTGACTCACTGATCTCTGATCTGACTTGTCTGTTGAGATTTAGCCTCCCCTATATGGGCCTTGTTTGCTTGGGTGGTGGGGGCTCAAATAAAAAAAGAAAAAAGCTAAGACAAGAACCACAGTGCAGGCTACTGAAACAAGGAATTACCCCAAAGGCATTGACAATAAGCCAAGTTTCAAAGAAACACAGCATCACACATACTTCCATAATGCAAAGCATCATGGGATATATGCAAATCGCTATGACATTTCAGACTTGTTCAAGTTACAGCAATTTACATGCATTTTAAATAGCACAACTAACTTAATTTTTATCATGCAGTCCCCTAGTAATTTTTTACCATTATCAAAAACACCTAGTGCCATGGTATTTTCAACATTTACATGTTTTATACACATAAGGTATATACATTAAAGTATTTTATGACATAGTGCTATTACATACTAAATCCAACAATGAGAAACACAGCCTGTTGTTTTATATCAGCTCGGAGGTCACAACAATAACCTCCCTGTACGAGGACCTGAGAAGGAAAAGGAAAATTTAAAGAGGACACTATAGCATAGTCAAGAAAGGGGAGGGGGTGCCCATAGGTGGCCAACCTTATGGACTAGAAATTGTAAAGAACAGATTAGGCTAAGAAATAGAAGAACTGCTGCAACAGATTTAAGAAAAGGTCGGTCCTCAAGAATGGCAAGAGCTCCCTGTCACACAGAAGATGGGGTAGCTGGAAGAGAGTTGTAATTCTAAGGAAAGGGAGGCCTAGCAGATAGGGGCATAGACTGCAAAAGCCAGTTTTCCAAGGCCAGTGTTAAGCACCGATGCTCGTTGACAGGCTGGCAGTTTACAGACCTTAGTGAGTATGTAGGGGATGGGTGCTGCAGATACCTTGCTAGGGAAGATGGGGAACCTGTTCACAGGAGTTTGTCCACAAAACGACCAAGAGCAAACCATCACTGACCAGCAGAAGAAGGCCAGCCCAGATCAGTGTAGAGGAGGCAATGATGAGTGAGCTTCAGAGAGGCCAGGGTAAAGCGACACACGTCATTGTATGTTGTATCCCACCTAGAGAGGACAGTTTTGTTTGCATCCAGGAATGCCAGAGGGCCATACGTGAGACCTTGCAGTAGGACAGCTTGAGCTGTAGATTGTTGGGCAGTTGGGGATAGGCAGTGTTTGGCCCTATAGGCCATGCCCAGCTTAGCATTAACAGATTTGCAGACTGAGGAGAAACAGACAGAGAAATCAGTGGAGGGGGTCTAGCCATAAATATTTGAAACTGCTGACAATCTTGAGTGGGGACCCATCATTACAGGGGATGGAGAGTTTTGAAGGGGTAGCATGGAGTTTTGACTTGGAACCAAACAGCATGGGCTTGGTCTTTTTATGTTTGCTTGTGCATGCAGCGCACAAGAAACATATTGAGATACTAGAGCATTGCAGAGGTGTGGCAGTGTTGTGGTCAGTGCATCAGATGCTTTAATGAGCGTGTCCCTTGGCCACCAATTAATTCTGAAGCTGCCGATGATGGCAGTTTCAGATCGCGCGCCGCACTTGAAAGAAATCTGCCGCTGCAATCAGGGTCAGTTTCGTCATTGCAGCGTCAGCTTCCCTCTCCCTGCCAACCAGGCACACAGCAGGACAACAAATTTAAATGTTAGCTTCCTCCAACTGCTGCTGCCCACCTTGCACCCTCCATTCTCCGTCCCCTGCCGACATCGGGGTGCTCAGTCCCTGTGTCAGTATGTATCCCCTCTCCCCCATTAATGTGGCACACTGGAAGCCAACCCCAGTGTGCCAAAAAATATTTCTTTGATGTTTCCCACACCGGGATGCCCACTCCTGGTGTCGGATGCCACCCCCGCCTGCAGCCTCAGCCAACCTTGGGGTGCTCTGCAAGCCCTGGGTCGGCATTGGATCCCCTAGTACTCTGGCACACTGGGAGCCCACTCCAGTGTGCGAAATCTGTTTTGTTAATATTTCACCTGTAAAAAAAAACAGTCCCATGAAGCCTTTTTTAAACCTGAAAGAAAACGATCCTTGTCATTCACCAGCCCCCTCCCCAGCTCACACCCATCCTTTTGGCACCCTACCTCCCACCCCCCAACCCATACTTACCTCCAGAGGTTGGGAACAGCGATCTTTGTGGACCGGGAACACGTCTGCACTCTTCAAAGACCAACCATGAAAATGACAGTAAGCCCCATAATGGCAGCCAATGGGAGGTTTTCAACTTAGGTTGATATCTCAGCCAGTTTTTGGAGTTTTGGTCCCAAATTCTCAACATGAGGTTCTTGGGATCCCACCTCGTGAACACTGGCACTATCATTTCGTTTCTCGGTCCCGAAAGGTGATTTCGTGGTTGCTGCTCGGAATCACCTTTTGGGACAATTATCAATGACAGTGCCGTGTTCATGAGGTGAGGTCTCAAAGAGCCCTTTTTGCAAATTGGGTGAAAAAACTCTAAAAAATGACTGCGTTACGCATGTCTGTTGCACAGTTTCTACACACACTCGTAACTTCATCAATTTTTAATAGTTTCACTCCAAATTTCCAACATTGCCATTTTTTCACACCCCCTTATGAACAGTAGATGCTGTCATTTTTTGCATCGTTCCCAAAATGTGTTTTTGCACCTGTGGTACAGAATGGCACGGTTGCGGTGCAAAATCAACTTTTGGGACAGATTAACAAAATCACAGTGCCACTGTTCATGAAGGGAGGTCCCAAAAAGACCATGTTGAAAATGTGGTAAAAAATTCAAAAAAATGATTGCGTTATGAGTGTGCATTGCACAGTTTCTATGCACACTCGTAGCTTCACCACTTTTTCATATTTTCACTCCAGATTTTCAACATTACCATTTCTTCACACCTCCTCATGAACAGTAGAGCTGTTATTTTTCACATCCTGCCTGAAATGTGTTTTCTTACTTGTGGCACCGAATGGCATACTCGCTGTGCAAAACCAACTTTTGGGACTGAGTAACGAAATGATACTGCCACTGTTCATGAGGTGGGGTCCAAAAAAGCCCATGTTGAAAATTTGGATCAAAAATATCAACAAACACCCAGGGCATTAGGGTTTCCAACTGTAGAACTCACCCTGTACAGACTGACAGGCATCCGGGATGTGACTTGGGGTCGTCAGCCGCAATGCTCATGCCATTACTACCCCACCCCCATCCTGCAGCCACTGACAGGCATCGAAGTGTGCCTTGGGGTCATCAGCCCTAACAATCACCCCATTCTCCTATACTTAACCCATTTCAGCTTATTTCTTTATGGAATGGGGTAAGCATAAGGGCCGAAGACTTCAAGGCACACTGCGACACCTGTCGGCATCTGCAGGAGGGGTGAGGTGGAATGGCATGAGTGTTATGGCCGACGACCCAAAGGCACACCCCCAATGCCTGTCAGTCTGTGCAGGGTGGGGGTGGGGTTGGCATTACTTCAATACTTCACTGCCATTCCTACTATGCATCTCTCTCTAACTCCTGCACTGTCAATGCCAATACCAGCAAGCAAACATTCAGCATTGACAAATGCTTGTTACCGTTTAGGATGAGGTTGTTTGAGGATCGCCACGACTGGGTGATGGTGGTGGCATCGGAGTGGGATCTTTGGATGGTGGGGAGAGCCTGGGCACTGTAGTACAGGATAAGATCATCAGTATACAGCAGTGAGCTGCAGCCAGAGGCAACATCAGCGAGATCACTGATAAAAACAGAGAAAAGGAGCACAAAAATAACAACAAAAAAATCATAGATACAGAGACACTGTCAGCAGATAAGGGCCTATGGCTCACCTAGTCTGTCCATTTGAGCTTATAAGTTCCCTTTACGTTCTTCTAGAAGTCTGTTGCCCTTTACCCCTGACCTCCAGAATTCCCTTATGTCTATCCCATGCATTCTTAAATCCTGTGATTGTTTCAGCCGAACACTTCATCTGGCAGGGTGTTCCACTTGTCCACCACCCTTTCTGTGAAAAAGTTCTTCCTCACGTTTCCTCTAAATCGCGCTCCCTCCAACTTCATCCCATGCCCTCTAGTCCTGGAACATCTTTTTCGCTGGAAAATAGTGTTCTCCTGCACCCTGTATCTTCCTGTAAGGTACTTGCATGTCTGTATCATATTCCCTCTCTCCCTCCTCTCCTCAAGGGAATACATATTCAGGTCATTCAGCCTGTCCTCATAGGACTTGTGATGCAGTCCCTGTACCATCTTTATTGCCCTCCTCTGAACCTTCTCTACCCTGTCTATGTCCTTACGTTGGTAAAGTCTCCAGAACCGTACACTGTACTCCAGATGGGGCCTCACTAGTGTCTTGTATAGTGAAATTATTGTGATCTCCCTTTTCCTGCTGGTGATGCCCCTGCCTATGCATCCCAGCATCCTATTTGCTTTACCTGCTGCCTTGTCACACTGTTTCCCTACCTTGAGGTCATATGGGATGATAACTCCAAGGTCCCTTTCCTGCTTGTTGCATACTATATTCTTCCCCCCAACTAATATGTTGTTCCAGGGTTTTTGTGCCTCATATGCATTATCTTGTACTTCTTTGCGTTTAATTTCAACTGCCAAATCCCTGACCATTCCTCAAGTCTCTGCAGGTCTCTCCTCATTCTGTTTCCACCCTCTGGCATGTCCACTCTGTTACAGAGCTTCGTGTTATCAGCGAACAGGGAAATTCTGCCTTCTAGGACCTGCGGAATGTCGCTGATGAAGACGTTTAAACGGGACCAGTCCCATCACTGATCCCTGTGGTATTCCCGCTGATCACTCTTCCCTCTGCAGAGTGACAGCCATTTACCACCACCCTCTGTGTCCTGCCGCCCGGCCAATTACCCACCCAATGCACCACTGTCCTGCCCACTCCCATATTCCCATTTGTTTAATAGCCTTCTATGTGGCATTGTGTCAAAGGCCTTGCTGAAGTCCATCCAGATAGGCCACATCCACTGCCTTTCACTGATCCACCTCCCTTGTCACGCAGTTGAAAAATTAAGTGAGGCTGGTCTGGCATGACCTCCCTCCAGTGAAACCATGCTGCCTTGGGTCCTGTAGTCCGTTGGCAACCAGATGTTCCACTAATCTCTCTTTCAGTAGTGCTTCCATGATCTTCCCTACTACCGAGGTCAGGCTGACTCTTTCTTCCTGCTTTTGTATAAGGGGGCTACATCTGCTGTCCTCCAGTCTTCGGGTACCGCCCCGGTTTCCAGTGATTGGCTAAACAGGATTGCCAGCGGTTCAGCCACCACCTTAGTTCAACGCTAATGTACTACATAAAGTACACAGCATCAAAAGAATGGGAATGTGAGATTAGGGTTAGCACATTAGGACATTAATACCCTAAACCATGGTGAATCTGTAGCATGATGTTCTTTGGGTTTTTTGTTGTTTTTTCTTAATTAATATGTTATTGGTTTTTGTACCCCTGTTTTTCATCCCTCCGCATCTCAACGTGAACGCACACATGTAGAGGCACACGCACATTGCGCTATGAGACGCCCTCCCTTCATATCACCTCCTTCCACCTACTCTGTCACCGGACCTCCACCAGGTGGTGGCGGAACTATGGGGGGGTGACAACCTCCCTAGGAGAGGAGAGTAGAGCTGCCATTAGCTGGGTCGATCCTACCCCCTCCCTCCTCCCTCCTCCCGTGTTGGCTCTCTGATGACGCGAGGTCATTCCTGAACCTGGGTCACCAACGTGGCGTGAGGTAAGGCATCTAGTGCCTCAACCCTCGGTGCCACCAGGCCGGCAGGTGTTCTTTGGGATTTTAACAATCATGTGACAGCACTGGCGTTGTCCTAACGCTGGCACCCCTTTCACCAAAAATTTGTGTGTGAATATTTTTCCTGTGCCTATTCGTTTTTTTCATTGCATTTCCTTACCTTTTTAACAAGATATATTGCAACTGCTGCACACAACTTTGTATTGACAATGTTGGCGGAAAAATTCAGTTTATATTTTACGTGTTGACCCAAAATGTTTAGCGTAATACTAACTGGGTTAGCACCATGCAACTGTTGACTAGCACTGGCGGTTGGGGCAAGAGGTCATATTCAGAGGCCCCCCAATGTACCACACTGAACCAAGATCTTGACCATACAGAATATACCACTGAGCCTATGCAAATGAGGGATCTCTCATGCATAATGGATGCAGCGGTATATTTAAACGTTTCATCAGAGCTAAACAACTGTCATCACAGTACAGTGTAATGCTACCGAAACCCTTCCCTTAACTTGGTAGAATGCCTGCGCCCCCCAACAATCGCCCATTCCACTGATTTGAACTGTCTGGTACATCTCTCTGGTAGTCAATAGCCTGCCACAGGAGGTGGTGGGAGTGAGGACACTGGAGGGATTTAAACATGCCTGGGACAGGTATAAGGGAACCTTAGAGGTGGGAAGGAGAGGTGGAAGTGGGACGTGGGAGCGAAATAGCCTGCCACAGGAGGTGGTGGGGGTGAGGACAGTCGAGGGATTTAAACATGCCTGAGACAGGCATAAGGGAACCTTTGAGGTGAGAAGGAGAGGTGAAAAACCATTGACCAGATAGGGTCAGAGGCTGCATACAAGTGTAGGGCTTACGGGTGGACTAGATGGGCCAGGCAGTCCTTATTTGCCAACAATTTGTATGTTTCTGTGTCTAGTGGTTTCCCTAACCTCAATCATTCATGTTGGTTCATTTAATGATATGTCCTGGTGCCTAGTGCCCCCCACCAGTTTGCATGCTGGTTCATTTAATGATATTCCCTGGTGTACAGTAGTACCCCCACCCCCGATTGCCCATGCTGGTTCTTTTAATCATTCATTTCCTGGTGTTCAGCGGTCCCCCCACCCTGAATAGTTGTCTGATCACTCTTATGACCCAACAACTCTGGATCCACCCTCTTGTGCCAGTCCCTCAACACAGACACTGGACTATATGTACCTACAGAATAACTATTCCACAGTTTATGTGATCCATGAAATATTATTCCACAGTTTATATGTTGCATGAAATATTATACAGTTTACATGTTCCAAGGAATATTATTCCACAGTTTACGTGTTCCACTAAATATTATTATACAGCTTACATGATCCATGGAATATTATTCCACGGTATATGTGTTCCATAGAATATTATTCTACAGTTCACGTGATCCACAAAATTTTATTATACAGTTTACATGATCCGTGGAATATTATTCCACAGTTTATGTGATCCATGAAATATACAGTTTACATGACCCACGGACTATTATTCCACAGTTAATGTGTTCCACGGAATATTATTATACAGTTTACATGTTTCACAGAATATTGTTACATGGTTCACGAGTTCCACTAAATATTATTATACAGTTTACATGATCCACGGAATATTATTCCACAGTATATGTGCTTCACGGAATATTATTCCACAGTTTCATGAGCCACAAAATATTATTATACAGTTTACATGATCCATGGAATATTATTCCACAGTTTATGTGTTCCATGAAATATTCTTATACAGTTTACATGATCCATGGAATATTGTTCCACAGTTTGTGTTCCATGGAATAGTAATAGTGATCAGAAACATGACAGCTGGGGTTTAAGGCTAAAAAGTGCAAAGTCATGCACTTGGGAGCAAGAAACCAGAGAAATGGTTATTGGTTGGGAGGAGTACAGTTGTCCACTACAGAGGAGGAAAAAGATCTAGGGATTCTGATAGCAGGGAAATTATACAATGGGGTATGAAAATCCTGTAACCTCACTGGTCAAAACACATCACATGACCGTGGTATATCCTGTAATAACCCACTGCTGAGAAATGGCATTTATAAAGAACATACTTAAATACATTTAAAATTTGTTTTACACATGGGTCCATTGTATAATTGCAATAAGGCACTCCAGGGTGTGGGTTATTGGGGGATTTACCCACTTCTTGTGTGGTTAAGTCACTCGGCTGCGCCTTGTGACACACCACACAAGGCATGAGTAAATCCCTCAATAACCCACACCCTGTCATGCCTTATTGCTTAAATAAACCACTCAGCACAGTGTAGAAAAGCAGCAGCCAAAGCTGACAAGATGCTGGGGTGTATAGCAGGAGGAATCACCTCCAGGTGAGGGGAGGTCATCCTGCCACTGTACAGATCGCTGGTGAGGCCCCACCTGGAGTACTGCATGCAGTACTGGTGCCCCTCCTTTATGAAAGATATCAAATTGCTAGAAGGGGTTCAACACAGAGCAACCAAGATGATCCACGGGATGAAGGACAGCCCTACGAGGAGAGACTGAGGGTACTTAGCATGTACTCCATGGAGGATCGGAGGGATAGGGGGGACATGATAGAAACCTTCAAATATATGAGGGGCACAAATAATTTTGGCATGGGTAGCATTCTTAAGTGTAGGGAGGGGAGGGACACTGGAGGGCACAGTCTGAAGCTGAAGGGAAGGAGGTAGATTCAGGAGGGAAATGAGAAGACATTACTTTACAGAAAGAGTGGTGACAGGGTGGAACACCCTGCCTAGTGAGGTGGTGTCCTTAACATTGGTGGGAGGTTTTAAGAGGGGGTGGGACAGAGTCAAGGGAATGTTCACAAAGAGGGCAAAGGAGGGGGTGGGGTCGACAAGCAGGGGCATGACCTCGAGTGAGATGGTGGGGAAGGGGCAGCTGCAGTGTAATGGTCTGCTAGATGTGCACTCTAGCAAACTTGATAGACCATATGGCCTGTATCTGCTGGCAGTTTTCGTATGTTCGTATTCCACAGTTTGTGTGTTCCACTGCCTATTATTCCACAGTTTACATGTTTCACGGAATATTATTATATAGTTTACATGGACCATGGAATATTATTCCATGGTTAACACAGAATGCTTTCAGAATTCTGAAGAATTTAAGTAGAAATTCCAAAAAAGCATTTTGGAGGCGGAATTATGAGATACCATGCCTCATGAATTCCACTGGCAGTATGCCACATTCCACACTGCTCTAGGATAGATCTTCCTGTGTTTGCACGCCAGAGCTATGGAATCCTATATGTAAGTAATAAGCCACAATGGGGTGTGCATTAAAGGATTAACAATGAATGTCCCAGGGGCATAGTACGGCATGAGGCCAAAGGCTGGGTGTCCTTATGCCCATTGGAAGTGCATTGTTAATCCTTTAATGCACATCCTGGAGAGCCTTATTGCACTTTTAAAATGGCTCATTGCACGAGGTTTTCAAGCCTTCATAATGAGATCCAGTTTCTGACTGTGTCGTGTTAGTATTTTAATGCACAGTCATGTGACACTGCCATCCAATAAGGTCTGTGGATTTATTCTTGCCATTTTATAAAATATGATATAGAGGTTAGCGGGACCAGCTGTGAATGAACTTGGTACATCCGGCAGATCTGAGTTTGAGTCCCACAACCTCCACTTGCATACTGTGTGACTCTGAGCAAGTCATTTAACCTCCCCAGTGCTCCTGGGGCACCCATGAAAACAGGCAGATTCACCTAATGGGCCTTACATGGTTACCAAAGAATAAAAGTGCCCCCACCTGGAGATCATTTCAGTCTAAGTTGAAGACCTACTTAGTTGAGCATGCTTTTCTGCACCTTGAGTATGTATTATTCTTGCCTTGTACTCAGGGCCCCCGTTGTTCTGCGGCAGAATTTTCTGATTTCTGCGGCAGGGCTCCTTGGTTTCTGCAGCAGCATTTTCTGATTTCTGCAGCATCATTTATTCACTTCTCTGACAGAACGCAGTCCTGTCATTGGCTAACTATGATGTGATGTCATCGTGACATCATATGCTGAGCATAGAAGAGGGGCTTCAGGATAAATGAGATAGGAAAGAAAGCCTGACACTCTGGAAAAACAGTATATTTATATCAAAATTCACCAAAATAATGAATTCTGCGGCACTATATATATATATATATATATATATATTCTCTTGACATTATGCAAATTCTGCGGCAAATTCCACAACTGCAGAACCGCAGAATTCCAGGGGCCTTGCTTGTACTACATTTGAACCTACGGCAATGGTTCCTTTGGCATTAACATTTCTTTGTCCTCATTTTGAGTTCTTATCTTGCCATTCTGATTACTACGCTGCCATGTACGCTGTGGAAACTGTAAAATGGTTCTATTTGTGTGTTGGAAATTATTTTTTTTTAATCTATGCCTGTCAATTGTTTTATGAACTTATGTGGAGTACCCCAAGCCCCTGGGATAACGTTGCTATATAAATTACATTACTTTACTTTCTTTAATCTGCCTAGTTTATTGTTTGTTACCATTTATGATATAATGGTGTTTAACTTGACCTTTTTTACTATTGCAAATTACTTAGGGATATGTTTTATTTATCTGCACTATATAAAATAAATTTATTGAACTAATTATCTCAAAAATCTGCATTTGCAATATCAGCTTTGTAGTGCATTCCCCTCTTTAAATGTATAAAGCTCTTGAAAGATTAAAGGAAATTAGGGTTGGCATGTTTCATTAATTTGGCACTGCAGCGAGAGAAAATGTGGTGCTAATTTCATTTGTCTGGATTAAGAAAAGTGTCAGTTTTCCCCCCACATTGTGTCTCCCCAGGGCGTTTTTCTACTGCAAAGCCTGTCATGATGACATCACCGATCCCAAAAGGATCAAAAAGTGTGGCTGCAAACGGCGTAAGTAATATTGCCATCTTTCTAGAATGCTGAAGTCTGAAAAGTGTGTTGAAACAAACTTTTACATGTTGATGAAGACAGATAAAACTAAGAGTGAAAGTTCATTTTTGGGACTGTTTTTTTTTTTATGCTTCTGAGGCTTCCAAGGACACACTGCAGTAGTGTACCAGTGCATTATATAACCTAAGGCACACGATTTGCCTTCTTTCTCTCAGTGCTGTGCAGTACTTGTTTTTGCTCAAATTCCTTTTAAGCTGTCACTTTAATGTCTCCTTAACATTAACTAAGGAAGTGCAAAAGCATAAGCAAAATGCACTTTAAAAAATAATATATATAGTATATAAACCATAATTAACAGAAAGTTTGTTTTTACCTTTCTCCATGCTCCATGAAGAATATAGAATATTCAACTCCTTTCAGGCATAAAGAAAGGCAGCTTTTTTAAATGAATCAGTAGCTAATTTTAAGTAAAGCAACGTCAACTCAATGAAGTATCTAAAAGGTGACCATCCCTTCATTAAGTATTAAAGCAATATTTTTTTTTTCCATGATAAAAATGAAACATGGCAAAAAAACATATAATTACGAACATGTTGCTTTAGCTGCTTTCAAACACTGTCTTTTAATTTTTGGAAAATAATAGCATTTGCAATGGCACATGGCTGCGCAAATCCCCATGATAAGTGGTTCCGAACAGATATAGAAATGAAATGAAATGATGTGATTAACAAGGCTGAAGAAGGAGGCTGTCACAAATGAACTGTCTCCATCTGAAAACAGCAGAGGTAATCCCCCAAGTCAGGTGGAAAAATAATGACAGGGAAATATCACATTGGCCCTTTAGATTACTTTTAATTATTTAAATAACTCAGCCTCCGCAATGCAAAGCACGCCTTGGTCCAAGATGTTTGCAATACTAAAATAACTCCAACTCTGTTGTCATTTTTAAATGCTAAGTGTCATCATCTTAAAACTAAATATACATTTTTAAATCAATATAGATAACATTGGAGCACTGGAGCGGAATAGTTGATATCTCAATTATTTTATTGTACATAGAAACAAAATACTTAAAATAAGGTAGCAGGACATTAATTGCAATATTTTCAATATATGGCATTACATTATATGTTAATAAGTAAATGGTATCAAATTCTATGTTGATAAATGATATCAACTTATATCTTACTGGATAAGTGGTATTGGATTCAATGCTATTTAATAAACAGTATTAAATTCTACATTATTACAGTAGTATCAGATAAATGCTATATTATTAAATACGTCAGATATGAATTCTAAATTATTTAATAAGTGGTTCCAGAGTCTGTGTTTTTAAATTAGCATTTTTTAAATGTATGTTATTGAATTAAGTAATTTTAAAGAAATTCTGTGTTATGAAAAAGTGGTACTAAAATCTATGTTATGAATTAAGTGGCATGACGTTCTATGTTATTAAATAAGTGGTTTAATTCCAAGGTTATTAAATAATAAAAAACATTTTATTCTGTGTTATTCAATAAGTGAAATTTACCTTGGAACCCGAAGGCCATGCTTTTAGAATAATGCATCTCCGAGTTAGCATCCCTGTAGATAAGGCATGCATATGCCATGGTGACTTGGAACGAAACTGACCTACATAGCCACTTGTCCAAGCCTGTTAGGACCAGCATTAATAATTCGACAGAGGATGATGAACTCGCTGTATCAGTAAAGGTCAGAGATAATTAGAATGGTCGTTTTTTTTTGTAAACATATAGCTGCTGAAAAGACACAAAATAAATACTGTACCTGACGTATTTTAACAGTCAGATTTATTGCACATGAGTATGGAATCCTGTATATATTGTAGAAATATAATGCATTTGAATGGCCTTCTGTTGGAAAACCTGCAAATGTGTCCACACATGATGGAAGATTATTGACCAAACTTACACTGTGCTTTTTTCCAACTGCTTTAGTCAAAGGTATACAGCAAAAGTCCCTCTCCTCCAAAGAACTGAGCTGGTCAGAGAGGACAATAAGTTTTTGCATTTAAGGGTTTTTCTCAATGTGATTTCTTTTGATTGACGTTTGTTTGATTTATTTTTTCCTTGCTGCCTGGAAACACGCCACTCTATATATTAACTTCACACTGTTAGTGATCTATTGTGAGTAAAAACGGGTTCCTGTAGCCCAGAGTGCGCTCCGACCTGTCTTCCTTCAATGCAGAGTTTATTTTTATTTGTGTTGCATGTAGCAATTACATCATACCCCCACCTTTCATCTTTTAATCCTGCCCACAGATTAGTGAGAATCTGAAGAAAATACAGCAGCTCCCTTCCCCTGCCCTTCCAGTTGAAGGAGTTGATGGCATCATATTTAAAAGTAAAGAGCCAGATGAAAGATTACCCTAACAAGGCATTATTTTCCCTTTGCAAAAGTCCCAGGCTTCACCGTTCCTAAAATATATATGAACTGTATGCAGTGACATTAAAGCAGCAGTGCAACGAAACAAAATGTTTTTCTAAAAAAGCTGCTTTCAGTTGTAATTATTACAAATATTAGCATGACTGTAAAATCTATTTTTCTAGTTACGTCCTATGTGGCGTACCTTGAGTTTGTTTTTATTTTCTCAGTCCTATAGGCCTACAGTTCTATTTGCAAGCCAAATGTGGCGGATGTCTTTTTTCCTGATAAAAAAAAATCAATTAAAACATCTAGAAAATACTTATATTTTTGTGGAATTAGAAAAGTACACCACCAAATAATACTGATGCCTGGAGTGTCTTAAAGTGAAAAAAGGCAGAGTCACATTTTTTGCCTAATTTCGTTGCACTGCTGCTTTAAGTTGAAAAAAGTCATTAAACCCTATTGCCTTTGTCCGTTTTACCTCCTGATTCTGATTCTGCTCGCTCAACTTATTCTGTGAACAAGCATTTTTTTTAGTCAAAAATATCAATAAGGAAACATTTACAATTTGGCTGACTCACTTCTGTCTCCATGTCATTTGGTTAATGGTTAAAAGGACTGCTTCTATTAAATCAAACATATATGACACTCCACACTGAAATTCTGTTAAATTCCTAAAGGAGGATAAAGGAGTCACTGGAGTGTAGAGTCACTTGTACTCCAGAAGCCAATGAAAGTTTCTTTCAAACAAGGTGTCGGGCTCACCAGTAGGTGTCAGCAGGCCAGGAGATATCCTTGTCTTGGTCTTCTATATATTCACTTAGGGCTGCATCGGTTTAATGGAACCTTGAGATAGGAAGTGATGTCACAGTTGGGGGAAGACGTGTTGTTAAGCACACTCACTTTCTGTCTCACAGTCCCTTGAAATGGCTGCCTTCCTGAAACATTATATGGATATCTTCAAGTTACTGATGCTTACAGGTAAAACATGCTCATGTTTAAAAAAAAGCTTTCTTTGGGATTTCAAGCCTTTAATGACCATGCACTCCTGTGTTCCCTTTTAACAACCCTCTCAGTGCTTTCAGAATAGTTTGCTGGTGGCCCAAATTGCTGGCCAGTTGCATAAGGAAAAATACAGCGCTGCTCACTTTGATAAACCCTGACTGCCAAAATGAATTTGTCGCGCTGCTGCTGTATTTTCAGGAAGAGAAATGACAAGTCTTCTGTGGGAAGGCCTTAAAATTTTTTAGGTTAACAGAACAGCGTCGCCAAAACACAATCAAAACAATCTGGCCGTCCTCTTTTGCTGCTCAACCCTTGCCTGCCATGAATGTTTTCCAGAGTTGTTTCCTTTTTTCATGAGTGCTGTGTATCATCATCAGTACTTGGCAAATTGAAATGACATTGTGCGACCATTTCAATTCTTGATGGTGTACTTGGGCCCTTTTTTACTCACTGCCCATGAGTAACCACTTTCTAGACTACCCTTACCCAGCTGTTTTTCAGCAAAAACCCACTAGATGTCCTCCTAGACTTGCCCTTCTCTCTCTTTTGTTGCTACTAAAATTGAGATCCTGGGGAAAAAAAATACACCTTGCTAGGGAAAACTTGAAATCGGCAAAGGAAAAGGGGTAATTGGTACTGCCTAGTAAAGACATAAAACTTGCCTTTAAAAACACATTTGGAAAGTTCCCTCATTCTAGTACATTTAAAACAAGGGAAGCATTCATTATTTTCACCAGCCATGAATGTAACTTTCCTTTTTTCATAAGAAAATGGCATTTCCTAGGAGCCTTTAATTTTAGTTAGGTTTACACAGTCTCACCAAGATCTCTGTCTGTCACTAAAGTCTCCATCTCCTAGCCTTCTCCCTAGTTAAGTTCTGTTTGGCGGTGCAAACCTTTAGTTTGAAAATGGCTTAATTGTGACACAGGCAAAATTAAGAGGGCAATTGAAAAGTAGCACAACCGACCCCCCATCCACTATGCTGAGTACCCTTTTTTATTTTATTTTATGGAGGTTTTTATATGACTTAAGAACCCGTGTCAGTCTGTGTATGGTTGAATCATGTTAAATCATTCTGTCTTGTCTACTACCCACTCATCTGTCATCAGAACTAATCTCATCCTGAACATCTTCTAGCCAGCGTGAATGTACGACTGTGACCAAGGAATGATTTTTTTTTTCCGGCATGACATTTTTTTTTAAGATATATACTTTACATGTTGTATTTCTTTAACGATTGCTTACATGGTTCAAACTCATATTACGAATTCTTCTTCATGTTTTTTTATCACAGTCAAAGCCTGTTTTCTGCATGCTAAATGATTTCTAATTTTAGTCATGTGTATGCATGGTGCTATGAAAAACAGTCCCTGACAGCTTCGTTTTAAACTTGTTTACCCTTTTCACCCCCACTGAATGGGAATTTGAAATCACCCCACTTAGTTTACTACAATTTAGTGGAAAAAAAAATAATTTATAAATTTCTTCCCCACCTCCAAGATTGTATTTCTTTAAAGAATAAAACAAATGCCTTACACAGCTATTGTCCATTTACCAAATGGCAGCTTAAAAAGGAAAACCAGGGACTGTTGGAAACCAACTGCAAAGCATTAAGGAGCTTTCAGAAGCACCGTTTCGCTACAGTATTTTCAAGTATAAATATGTTGCATTTTTCATGCCACTAACATACAGTATACTTAACGTACTTCTAACAACCAATACGGTGAATGTAATGCCTGTGAAAACTTGAACATAGTGGCAAATCTGGGCAACATTTCATGATTGTTCAGGAAGAAACAAATGCTTTTTACTGCATTCCTAATCATGCAAATTGACTTTTTTTTTTAAATTGCTGTACTTCCAATAACTCCGTATGAAGTCCGAACCATGCATTGCATAACCTGATAGAAAATGGCCACTCAGGCAAAAATGAGTTAAATTACCATAGCTCCATGCACTTTCTATGCATTGTTCTTGAATGCATCCAAACTCGTGCCACACTGGACACGTGAATAAATAATGGATGTGGTTTTCAAACTATGCTGCCTGTATATTCATGTGCATTATACAGAGAGCTATGCAGTGCTAGTTATGCGTTATTTAAAACTGTAGTGAAACGCCTTCTTGAAACTAAGTGCTAAGGAATGCTTTGCCATGCACTGAACAGGCCTGTCCTGCATGATGTTATAATATATTATTAACAGCTATGTAATAATACATCTTGAATGCAAATAAGAACACACTGAAACCTGAGAAAAAAAGAGATTTGAAAAAAAAAATGAAGTTGTTGCTGAACTCACTCATCCATCTCTCCTCCGATGCCTGTTTTTCACAGTCATAGTGATCCTTGCTTGACCAGTTCTACAGTAATACCCATGAAGGGCCTTAGAACAGTGCTTGACCCCACATGGGAACTTGAAACCTCAACACTCCGGGGGTGGTATCACTGTTTTAATAACCAGAAGACGGAACTATAGTTCCACGACTTTTCAGTGTTACAGTACCAAAGTCACTGCTGATTATTACAGTTTTGATTGGATGTGGCTCTAAGCTCTGTTTCGTGTCGTGTATGCCACAGCATCTGTAAAAACAAAACAGACACTAATAACGTGTTGGGGGAAATGTATGTGTCTTACCTTTGTTACTTTGGAAGGTTTCATGATTTACCTTGAAATAATATGTGGATATCCATCTCGTCTATAATTGGGTGGGGCTATCTGAAACCTTTGGACTTGAATCTGTTGCATTCATTTAAGAGTTATACCAATTGCCTTTGCATTTCAATCAGCTGTGTAACACCTGACAGACAAACTCCCTGCCCCTTTTTGTCCTCCATAGCATCCATTGGTACCCTGTAAATTATGTAAAAGGCATTGTTAAGAAATGTGCTAGATCGATCATGTAAGGCATTTGGCACTGCCTTTTACATGTAGCCCACCACTGTGGTTTCTATCCCGGAGCTGCAAAGGTCAGTTCTTGGTCATGCACATTCGAAAAGACTGCTTGTAAATATTGACCCCAATAGTTACCTGTCTGTCACCAAAACATATGTGGTGGAAATTGAAAGCAGAGAACAATTTGCTGGTGTTGGTGTACATCTTAAATTGTTAATGTAAAAACTAAATGCTGTATAATTGCATTTCTTCTGGGTCAAGCCTGTTAGCACTCACTAAGGCCTGTTTTAAATCCCTTATAATTACCTTCCAACTGCCTTGTTTAATATATTTACCTTGCCATTAACCTGCTGCTCTTCCTCTCCTCCCATCCAAAACATGATTATAGCCAAGATGTCCATCTACAAGAGAATGAAACTGGCATGTTGTTTTGATTGCGGACGCTCTGAGCGTGACTGCTCTTGCATGTCAGGCAGTGTACATAGTAACATGGACACCCTTGAGAGAGCCTTCCCACTTTCTTCTGTCTCTGTAAATGATTGCTCAACCAGTTTACGTGCCTGTAAGTTCAACACCGACACATGCTGTTCCATGTTTGTGGTACATGTGGAATCATCCCCGTCCTGTGTTGTACACCGTTGTTTACGTGCGTGTCAAGTTGGCTGATGCTTCTTGTTCCCGTTTGTTTTGGCTTGGTTTTTGTTTTTTGTAAGTGAAAATATTTATTTACTTATTTATTTATTGATTTATTTGCTAAATGTGCTTTGTAGAACGTGAGTGTGTGTGTGCAGTGGCATGGCGGAGCTGTGGTGATGTTTGGTGGTGTTCACATTTTAGTTCCTTAAATTTAAGTGTCGTGATTGAAATACTATATGAGAAACGCTGTAATATGTGATCATGCAAATATTGATATAAGCCTTCTGATGTTCCCAAAATGATAACTTTTTTGTCTGAAGAAAAACACTAAAGGAAACAGTTGAAAGCAAAATAGTCGACTGGCAGGTCAGGAGATCTGTAGTGCAGAACCTAAGAATCTCTTTCTGTACTTGTGTGCAAGAGGTACTTAAAGGGCACATCACCAGCTACTACTTTTGTTCTGAATTTTAGAGTTAAAATATGAATAGTGATGGTGTTTCTCATTGTGGAGAAACCTTTGGCATCGGAAAAAAATATGTTCTTGGTTGTGGTCCATGAGGTACTGCTAAAGTGCTAGCTGATAGTTAACTGAGCAGCTGTTTCAGGAGAACTTTAATGAAACATAAGATTTAGACACAGTTAAGCTTGTATTTCGCGTTAGCTCTTTATTTCTCCCCCATGTTATATAATACTGAGGCCATTTGCATTAAAACAGTATCTTTGCTCCTGAAGTGTTCATCCATTCCTGTTGCTTTTCCCCTACCTGAGGTCGTAGTACATTGCTTATGACATCACAGTTACTCCCATGGCAACAGACTGTGATGCCATAACAGAAGACTATGACTTGAAGTAGGGAGTAAGCTATAGAGGAAGATGAACTCTAAGGAATAAAGAGCATGTTTTCATGCAAATTTCCTCAGTAATAAATAGTAGGGAGGAGAAAACTACAGAATATACAGTGCTACCAGGATACATTGCAATAATGCTGCAATATGTCACAAAAGACTGCAATATGCTGCAGGGAACAGTGTAATTCTGTGGCACTTTAGTTCTTTTTTACTGCAGTATTTTGTGACGTGTCATTTACTGGAAGTCAATTAAACGCATCGTGGTTGGCTCAGCTGTATATGGAATGCAAGCTGAATTGTACCTAAGTGTTTTCTGAGGCGTCAGCAGCTCCTTAAGGTTTCATCCAGAAAGACCTACTGAGACGAGGACCCACTCGTTTATCAGGGCATCTTGGGGAAAGGGTGCAGAGGGGAATTGTAGCGATACAGGCAGTAGTAACAGAGCTCAAAAGCAATAATGCTAGAGTATTGACCAGGGCCAAGGAGAACTCCATGTAAATGATTGTATAGCTGTTTTGGTTGCCCCAGTACAGCATGTGCTGAATCCCCTGTTGCTGTAAGTAGGTGGGTGGGTGAGAGATACAATTTTAAATGTTTGCTTTACATGATTTACATGTAACTTGAAAATACAAATGTTTGGTGCACCCGCTTCCCCCAAAAGCTACCGTGCTTTTATGTGCACAGATATGTGACCAGCGAAAACACTCACATTAAAATGTTTTATAAATACATTATTAAGTCCGATATAAAGGTGAGTTTCATGGAAGCCGCGTACTAACGAGGTGAAACATCGGTTCCAGTACGCTGCTAGTCAGCATTGCTCCAGCTTTTCATGAGATAAAATTCTCACAGCACCTTCTTGTTTATGTGTGGCATTTATGAATATAAAAGTGAATTTCATGAATACATACTAGTCACAAATGCCATGACATGAAGGAGAAGGTGCTGTGAGAATTTTATCTCATGACATGCAGTTGAACAAGCTGGAGCAAAGCTGGCTACCAGTGTACCGGAACAGATGTTTCACCTCGTTAGTACAGGGCTTCCTCAGAAAGCATATATGTTTGAAATGCACTTTTATATTGCAGTTAATAAATGTATTTATAAAATGGCAATAAAAAAATCTAGAAATTTTATTGGCCAAGAGACATCACCTGACCATGCAGTAACTCTCTATGAGCACACAGTCAGGTGCTGAATTTCATTTTGCTCCCCAAAAAGACTACTTAGAGAAATTTTATAAGCGTAATAAGTCCCTCTAGGAAGAGTATCATAGGATTTGAATGCACTTCCCAGGGGCATAAGAACACTTGGCCTTTGGCCTCATACCTTACTACACCTCTGGGGCATTCATTAAAATCCTATAATGCACACCCTGTCATAGCTTACTACTTACCTATGCAGTATTTTAATGTGAGTATTTTTACTGGTCACATACCAGTGCACGTAGATGCACAGTAGCTTTTTGGGGGAGGTGGGTGCTGTAGATGTTTATTTTCATACTTACGCTTTTCGGGTTAGCACCACCTGTCTCTGGTGGGGACCAGCTTTGCACTTTGTTTTCTGTTTACACATAACTTGCATTTTTTTCTATTGACTGCCAGTTAAGTTTTAATGTGCTGTTTTTTTTTTTGTTGTTGTTGAATGTCTGGGTTGTGCCTGAAAACAGGCTAGGAATTTAGCTTTGGGGGGAATAATATGGCATTTGTGTCGTGATGATATCAGCTGCCATTATTTGCAAGAAAGTGGCATACATCACTTGCCTAAAGCTCGGGGAATGGTATTTCACGTGTAAGTGCATAAATGTTCACAGACAGAAAAAGGCTTAAGACCCATCCTTTCGACCCAGCCTGTGCTACAGTACAAGGTAGGCAACCAAAACCTATGTGGCCTCTTAAAGAGCAGCGCTCAATTATAATGAAAAGCTTAAACCCACTACATTGCACCAAATATGTTATAAATTTACTGTTTTATATTTTTTTTATTACATTTATGTGCACTGTTCCCCATTGTTGGTCTGCTAAATATTGCAGATAATGCAATACCTATTTCACCGAGTCTTTCAAAATGCATCTGACTCTCCCCTGCTGACCTCACAAATGCCATGTGTGACGTCACAGTCTGTTGTCATGGTGAGCATTGCGATGACATAAACAAAAGCACTGTGAAGTTGACTGGAGAGAGGAAAATGCTTTGTATACAGACATTTTGAATGGGTTACCAAGATGTGCTATAAACCTTGGAAAGGAGCATTGCAAATGAACAAAATATTATTCTCCAATACATTGGTACAGCTGAATCATTGCTTTTATGATAGTATACACTGAAGTAGAGCTGCCCTTTCAATATTCATTTCTAGTGGTCACTGATGATTCTTAACTGGTTGTTGGCTGCCTGGTCAAGGAACATTTTTTACAGCTTCAAATGATATAATGGCAACCCTTGCCTGCAGCCCCTGACAGCCAGCCATGAATCCTGTAGCTCTAGAAAATACTGAATGGGCATCTATGCACAGCCAGTGTGTTCTGCCAAAAAGGGGTTCTGATTCCCGCTAACCTTGAGAGTGAAGCTCCTCTGACCCTAAGGGCAACGCTCAAGAGGTCTATGGGAATCAGAACCCTGAGGGGCAGAACACATTGGTTGTACATAAAGTTGCTCATCCTGTATTTTTTTTATAGTGTATAGTATTGTGTGAAAAGTACATTTGGTGGTTCTTTCACTTTCAGAAAGAAACTGAATTGTGCAGTCTCTACAGGTTTCAGAATGCTGTTGTACCATATAAGGGTGCACTCACATTCCATGACCTTTGAACTGTGGTACAACAGCATTTTGAAAGGGATGGAACTGAATACAGAACAGTGCTCTACTTTTTATTTATTTATTTATTTTTGAAAGTAGGATTTACAACCTTTGAGTCAGGGACTCATTTACAAAGGCACCTCATCGCAGGGAGGGTAGACATGGTTACAGTGTGAGACACAACAGTGGTAACATACAGGTGCAATACAGATAACAAAAAGAACACAATATAACAGTGGTTTATGAGATAAAGTTACATGCAGTAAACAGCAATTGTATAAAGTATAACAATAGTAGAAGTCACAACCCTGGTTGTACTGGGGAAATACTTAAGTGGAAGGGTGGGGGGGGGACGGGGTGAGGAAAAGAGAAGAAAAAAGGGGCTGAGGGAAACAGTCCAACAGACATTGTGAAGGCTATGGGCAAGAAACAGGGAGGGACCTCAACATTAGGTTGATTAAGGGCAACTACAGCTTCGGGTGCCAAAGAGGTAGTTACAGAGAGCGACTTTATAGGGACCAATTTTGGTAGAATTAGTGACAGAGAGCAGGAAGGAGCTGAACCATGTGGGGGCACAGTAGTGGAAGGACCTTTGGGCTAGGGAGGTCTTGGTACGGGACACCAGAAAGGTGGCCTTAACTGAGCTACGGGTGGCAATGAATGAGGATGCAAGCCGCAGGGACGCGGTGACCCCTGGGGAGTAGAGTCCTAGCTGGGATTTTTTGGCAAGTAAGCAGGTTTGGTAGCACAGGTACTCCTCCAAGGTGAGCAGGTTGGTGGTGGAATAGAGCAGGCAAGTATGGGTGTGGAGGGATGCACCGGTCAGGAACCTGCAGGCCTTGTTTATCGAGGTCTGGATTCTGGTGAGGGTAGTATTGTCAGCCGCAGCATAGATAGGTAGGCCATAGTCCACTAGGGACAGGATGGAGGAGTTGATGGCCAGTCAGAGAGCAATTTGGGGGAGGCAATCTCTGTGGTGATAGAGAAGGCCAATCCGAGAGTTTTTGGCTAAGGACAGGGTATTTATGTGGGTGTGGAATGTAAGAGCCGAGTTGAAGGTGATGCCCAGCTACTTGTAGGATGACACCTGCTCGAGAGGGTGAGCATTACTGGGGAGAATGCAGAGGGGGCATTTTTGGCCTTATTCTGGTGATGCGAAAAAAGCATAGATTTTTTTTTTTTTTTTAGGTTAATGACCAGCCGGTTGGTGGTCAAAGAACCACTTTTCATCTTGGTTGATTGTGTGCTGCAGGGATTCCTGTAGAGATGCAGGGTCAGGGTGGGAGGCAAGGAGAACCGTATCATTGGCATAGAGTACCATATTGCCCAAGCAGGAGCTGGGGAGAGTGTTGAGAGAAATAGGTTGAACAGAACGGGGCCCAGGATGGAACCCTGGGGGACTCCCGAGCAAATGGGAAGGGTATTAGACAGGGTGCCGTTTACCTTCATGCGCTGTGATCTGGCAGAGAGGTAACTGGTGAACCATGCCAGTGGGCCAGGGGAGAAGCCAAGTTGGTGGAGGGAGTCAAGTAGGAGGGGGTGACAGTCAGTGTCAAAGGCCTTGGAGAGGTCAATGAACAACATGACCAGAGTTGAGAGCAGAGTGGAGGTGCTGGGAGAACTCCAGGAGGGCTGTAGTGGTGCTGTGTAGAGGGCGGAATCCATGTTGTTCTGGACACAGCAGGTCGAATTTGGCCAGATATTCGGAGAGCTGAGTGGACACTATTTTTTCTAGTGCTTTGGAGAGAGGGAAGAGAATGGAGATGGGCCTGAAATTGTTTGGGGAGGTTATAGCTCCACTGTTGTGGGTAGGGGTGATTTCTGCAATTTTCCAGGCACTGGGAAATTGACCAAGACATAGTGACCAGTTTAAAAGGTTGGTGAGAGGGGCTAGTACAGTATCTAGGACTAATTGGAGAATCCTGGAGTCCAGGGGATCACAGCTGGGGTTGTTGTTAGCTAAGGCTTTTTGCAAATGAGGCCTGGCTTCAAGGGGTGATATGGCATGCAGGTAGAAAGGGGGCGCGATCCAAGGTGGGGGGGGTGGAGGCAGGGATAGGGTCGAAAAAGTAGTTGGTAGGACAGAGCTTAGATCTGAGAAAGCCATATTGAGGCACTTATCTATGCGGGGAGGATCAGTAGTGACGGTACCATCTATGGAGAGCAGTGATTGTGGGGGGGGAGTGGGTCTTTCCATTGAGCTCTTTCATATTGTCCCAGAAGGCATGGGATGAGCCCCAAGTGGACTATATGATGCTTGTTCATAACTAGAAAATAAACTTGGTTTTACTGTACTTGAAAGGCTCTGATTGGCAGTAAAACAACTCCAGCTGGTCTCATCAGATCTGGATTACACAGGATCCCAAACTGAATGGAATTTCAAGCTGTTTTGTTCCTTACAAATCAGGATATTTTCATCACAACATAAGCCTTGGCCTTTACAGTGCCTTTTCCCTGATGCTATTCAGGCACTGAGGTCATTATCCTCTGCTTGTGACTAGAGGTGTTGCAAAATTAAATTTCATGGGTGAAATTCCTGCAAAACTGGCAATTTTGCCTTGCAAAATATTTAGTGTAATTCGGCCATTCCATGGAATATTTTGCAGGGTTTAAAGTTGCAAAATTTTGCCTGTGAAATGTGAAATTTCGCCTCAAAATGGCAAAATTTCACCCACAAGTGGCAAATTTCTCCATTTTGCGCTCTGTGAGTGAAATTCTACATTTCGCTTCCCTGAAACATTTTGCAAAACAGCCAGATTACACAAAATATTTTGCGTAACAAAATTCGGCAATTTCACACAGCTCTACTTGTGACATCACAGTCGGTTCCATGGAAAGAGATTATGATGTCACAAACAGAGGGGTAGGATGTTAGCTCCTGAATAGCATCCTAGCAAAATGAACTATGAAGGACAATGGTTGTGTTCTTGTACATATATCCTTATTAATAATGAAAACAATCACATGCGCAGTCTGTGATCCCAACAGTTCAGGGACTGATCTGACAAGATGTGGGAGACTGCTCTGACAGGGTGGGGACCACTCTGACGAGGGGTGGGGACTGCTCTGACATGGGGTGGGGTGCCTTTTTTTTTTAAATCACAACATTATTTGTCCACCACCGCAGACCCCCCCTCCCCCGAGGAGTATGTCCTCCAGCCCATTGTTGCCATCTTAGGTCCTGCCAGGTCCCGGTATTTTACTCCGTTTTTCTCCCCTTGTGCCCACGCACCATGCAATGGGCGCAGCAACTGTCTCCACCTCCATGGAGGCAGCCAAGCACCCTAGGCGTGGGCCGAACCACTCTAGTTGTGCTGACGCAAACAGCACAAACCCCCCACCCTGAGGAAGGCCAGTCTGGACACTCAATCCTTACCTCCCTGGCTGACCCCCGAATCCGTTCCCGAACCCGGGCTACCAGCATGGCGCAAGGTGTTGCGTCCTGCGCCTCAACCCTCAGTGCCACCAGGCCAGCGTGGGATACCATTTTAACATGGGGTGGGGGACTGCACTGACATGGTGTGGGGACCACTCTAACAGGAGCTGGAGGATCACTCTGACACAGGGTGGGGGACCACTCTAACATGGGGTCTGGGACCTCTCTGACATGGGATGGGGTACCACTCTGACATGGGGTGGGAGACTGCTCTGACACAGGGTGGGGGACCGCTCTAACATGGGGTCTGGGACCGCTCTAACATGGGGTCTGGGACCACTCTAACATAGGGTGGGGTATCGCTCTGACATGGAGTGGGGGACCATGCTGACATGGGGTGGGGACAGCTCTGACATGGGGTAGGAGACTGCTCTGACACAGGGTGGGGGGCCGCTCTAACATGGGGTCTGGGACCTCTCTGACATGGGATGGGGTACCACTCTGACATAGGGTGGGGTATCGCTCTGACATGGAGTGGGGGACCATGCTGACATGGGGTGGGGACCGCTCTGACATGGGATAGGAGACTGCTCTGACACAGGGTAGGGGGCTGCTCTAACATGGGGTCTGGGACCTCTCTGACATGGGATGGGGTACCACTCTGACATAGGGTGTGGGACCACCCTGACATGAGGTGGGGGACCACTGTGACCTGTGACATGGGGTGGGGACCACTCTGACATGCGGTAGGAGACTGCTGTGACACAGGGTGGGGGACCGCTCTAACATGGGGTCTGGGACCTCTCTGACTTGGGATGGGGTACCACTCTGACATAGGGTGGGGTATCACTGTGACATGGAGTGGGGGACCATGCTGACATGGGATTTGGACCGCTCTGACATGGAGTGTGGGACCACCCTGACATGAGGTGGGGGACCGCTGTGACATGGGGTGGGGACCGCTCTGACATGGGGTAGGAGACTGCTCTGACACAGGGTGGGGGACTGCTCTCACATGGATGGGAAGCAGCTCTGACAAGAGGTGGAGGACAGTTCTGACAGGGTAGGGGACTACTCTAAAACAGTGTGGGGGACCGTTTAACACACTGGTGACCCTGGATGTCAGGAGTGGAGGCCGGCAGTGAGGGCTCAGAGTGTCCAGTGGATGCTGTCCCATGGACAGGCCACTAGGAGATACTGTCCTGGGCGTAAGTCGCCTGCAGATGCAGTCCTGGGGATAAGTCACCAGTGGATGCTGTCCCAGGAGTAAGTCACTAGCGAATGCAGTCATGGGGGTAAGTCACCAACTGATACTATCCCAGGGGTAGGTCACCAGCAGATGCTGTCCTCGGGGTAAGTCACCTACAGATGGTGTCCTGGGGATAAGTCACCAGTGGATGCAGTCTGGGGATAAGTCACCAGTGGGTGCTGTCCCGGGGGTAAGTCACCAGCAGATGCCATCCTGGGGGATGATATTAATAAAATGCTACTTGTGAATTTTATAATTTCTCCTGAAGTGCCCATGCTTCCTGACCTAGGCCACTATGACAGTGAGTCACCAGCAGATGCTGTCCTGGGGCAGGTCACCAGCAGATGCTGTCATGGGGGGGTCACCAAAGAGTGCTGTTCCTTGGGTGGGTCAGCAGCGGATACTCTCCCAGGGGGTGGGTCACCAGCAGATACTGTCCCAGGGGATGGGTCACCAGCAGATACTGTCCCATGGGTGATCATCAGCAGATGCAATCCTAGGGGTGGGTCACCAGCAGATGCTGTCCTGGGGATGGGTCACCAGCGGGTACTGTCCCAGGGGTGGATCACCTGCTGATGCTGTCCTTGGGGGTCAACAGCAGATAATGTCCTGAGTGTAGGTTATCAGCAGATGCTATCCCAGGAGTGGGTCACCAGTGCATGCTGTCCCAGGGAGGGGGGTTGGTAACCAGCAGTTGCTCTCCCGGGGGTGTCACTAGAAGATGCTGACCCAGTGTTCTGGGTGGTGGATCACCAGTGGATGCTGTCAAGGGGTGGGTCCCCAGTGAATGCTGTCCCATGGAGGTGGGTCACATCAGATGCTGTCCCAGGGGTTGGTCACCAGCAGATTCTGTACCGGGGGATGTGGTCTCCAGCAGTTGCTGTCCTGCGGGTGGGTCACCAGAGGATGCTGTCCTGGGAGGTGCAGTCACCGGTGGATTGTGTCCCAGAAAGTCACCAGCAATGCTGTCTTGGGGGTGAATTTACTAGCAGATGCTGTCCTGGGGGAGGGATGGGGTGAACAGTGGATGCTGCCCCAGGGGTGAGGGGTCACCAGTGGATGCTGTCCTGGTGGGGTGGATCACCAGAGGATGCTGCCCCGGGGGTGTGTCACCATCATGGGAGTGGGTCACCAGGTGACTCCACCTCCTGTCCTGGGAGGTGGAGTCACCAATGGATGCTGTCCAGGAGGTCACCAGCGATGCTGCCCTGGGATGGGTTACCAGCTGATGCTGTTCAGGGCGGTGGGGTCAACAGTGGATGGTGCCCCAGGGGTGTGGGTCAGCAGTGGATACTGTTCCGGGGAGTAGGTCATCAGCGATGCTGTCCTGGGGGTGGGTCTCCAGCGGATGCTGGCCTGGGGGGTGGATCAACAGCGGATGCTGTCCTGGGGGTTGGGTCACCAGCAGATGCTGTCCTGGGGGGGTGGGTTAACAGCATATGCTGTCCCCGGGTTGGCTTACCGGTGACTGCTTTCCCGGAGGGGTGGGGTCACCTGCAGATGCTGTCCTGGGGGAGGCTGCATCACCAGTGGATACTGTCCTGCGGATGGGTGACAAGTGGATGCTTTCCTGGGGGGGTAGCTGACCAGTGGATACTTTCCTGGGAGGGGGTCGCCAGCAGATGCTGTCCCAGGGGTGCATCACCAGTGGATACTGTCTTGTGGATGGGTGACAAGTGGATGCTGTCCTGGGGGGGTCACCAGCGGATGTTTTCCTGGGGGGGAGCGAGTCACCAACGGATGCTGTTCTGGGGTGGGTCAAAGGTGGATGCTGTCCCGGGAGGGCACCAGCAGATGCTGTCCTGGGGGTGCATCACCAGTGGATACTGACCTGGGGGTGGGTGACAAACGGTTGCTGTCCCAGAGGGGAGTCACCAGGATGCTGTCTTGGAGGGGGTCACCGACAATGCTGTCCCAGGGGTGAGTCACCAGTGGATGCTATCTTGGGGGGGGGGTTACCAGCGGATGCTGTCCCAGGCCGGTGGGATCATCAGCAGATGCTGTTCTGGGAGGTGGGTCACCAGTGGATGCTGTCCCGGGGGTGACCTGCCGATGCTGTCCTGCAGGTGGGTCACCAATGGATGCTGTCATGGGGGGGTCCACAGCAGTTGCTGTTCTGGGGGTGGGTCAACAGCAGTTGCTGTCCTGTCAGTTGGTCACCAGTGGATGCTGTCCCAGGAGTGGGTCACTAGGGGATGCTGTCCCTGGGGTGGGCCACCGGTGGATGCTGTCCAAGGGTTGGTCACCAGCAGATGCTGTCCCGGGGGGGGACCAACAGCAGATGCTGTCCTAGGGGTGGCTCATCAGTGGATGCTTTTGTCGGGGTGGGTCCCTAGTAGCTGCTGTCCCTGGGGTGCATCACCAGCAGATGCTGTCCTGGGGGAGTCACCAGAAGATGCTGTCCTGGGGAGTGGGTCACTAGCAGATGCTGTCCTATGGGGTGAGTCACCGGCAGAGGCTGTCTGGGGGTGGGTCACTAATGGATGCTGTCCCTCTGGTGGCTTACCAGTGGATGCTGACCCAGGGGGTGAGTCACCAGCAGATGCAGTCCTGGGGATGGATCATCAGCAGATGCTGTCTGGGTGGGGTCACTAGTGGATGCTGTCTCTGGGTGGGTCACCAGTAAATGCTGTCCCGGGTGGTGCAGTCACCAGTGAATGCTGCCTGAGGGGGTGCGGTCCTTAGCTGATGGTCTCTCGGTGTTGGGTCACCAGTGGATGCTGTTCCAGAGGGGTGGGGTCACTAGAAGATGCTGTCCTGGCTTCGGGGTCACCAGCAGTGGGGTCACCAGCTGATGTTTTCCCAGAGGTGGGTCATTGGTGGATGCTGTCCCGGGGGGTGGGTCACCAATGAATAGTGCCCCATGGGTCAAGTCACTAGCGGACGCTGTCCTGGCGATGGGTCACCAGTGGATGCTGTCCTGGTGGGTGGTCACTAGCAGATGCTGTCCCGGGGGTACATCACCAGTGTATACTGTCCTGTAGGTGGGCGACAAGTGGATGCTTTCTCAGGGGGGGCTCACCAGTGGATACTTTCCCGGGGGGGGGTCACCAGCAGATGCTGTCCTGGGGGTGCATCTCCAATGTATACTGTCCTGTGGGTGGGTGACAAGTGGATGCTTTCCCAGGGGGATGGCTCACCAGTGGATACTTTTCAAGGGGAGGGGTCACCAGCAGATGCTATCCTGTGAGTGCATCACCAGTGGATACTGTCCTATGGGTGGGTGACAAGCAGATGCTGTCCTGGGGAGGGGTTCACCAGCAGCTGTTTTCCTGGGAGTGAGACTCCAGTGTATGCTGTCCTGGGGTGGGTCAACAGCGGATGCTGTCCTGGAGTCAACAGCAGATGCTGTCCTGGGGATGCATCATCAGTGGATGCTTTCTTTGAGGGGACACCAGCAATGCTGTCCTGGGGGAGAGTCACCAGTGGATGCTATCTGGGGGGGGTTACCAGAGGATGCTGTCCTGGGCAGGTGGGGTCACCAGCAGATGCTGTTCTGGGAGGTGGGTCACCAGTGGATGCTGTCCTGGGGGGTGGGTCAACAGCAGTTGCTATCCTGGGGGATGGTCACCAGTGGATGCTGTCCCAGGAGTGGGTCACTAGGGGATGCTGTCCCTGGGGTGGGCCACCGGTGGATGCTGTCCAGGGGTTGGTCACCAGCAGATGCTGTCCTGGGGGGGGGGCAACAGCAGATGCTGTCCTGGGGGTGGCTCATCAGTGGATGTTTTGTGGGGTGGGTCACCAGCAGCTGCTGTCCCTGGGGTGCATCACCAGTGGATGCTGTCCTGGGGGGGGTCACCAGTACATGCTGTGCTAGGGGTAGGTCACCAGTGGATGCTGTACCACTGGGGTGGGTCACCAGCAGGTACATTCCTGGGGGTGGGTCTCCAGCAGATGCTGTCCTGGGGAGGGGGTCACTAGTGGATGCTGTCCCTGGGGTGAGTCACCATTAAATTATGTCCTGGGCAGTGCAGTCACCAGTGAATGCTGTCTGAGTGGGTGGGGTCTCCAGTGGATGGTTTCCCAAGGATGGGGTCACCAGTGGATGCTGTCCTGGGGGTGGGATCACTAGAGGATGCTGTCCTGGCTTCAGGGTCACCAGTGGTGAGGTCACCAGCTGATGTTTTCCCGAAAGTGGGTCACCAGTGGATGTTGGCCTCAGGATGGGACATCAGCAGATGCTGTCATGGTTGGATCACCAGCTGATGTTGTCCCGGGGGTGGGTCCTTGGATGATATCCTGGGGGGGTGGGTCACCAATGGATTGTGCCCCGGGGGTGGAGTCACTAGTGGATGCTGTCCTGGCGATGGGTCACCAGTGGATGGTGTCCCGTGTAGGGTCACCAGTGGATGCTTACCTGGGGGTGGAGTCACCAGTAGATGCTGTCTTGAAGGGTGGGGTCTCCATTGGATGCTGTCCCAAGGGTGGATCACCAATGGATGCTGTCCCAGGGGAGTGGGTCAGTTGAACACTGCTCCCTAGAGTCATGTAGCTGTGGGGCAGCAGTTGTGTCCTTAAGACTGTGGGTGACTATATGACGTTGGGCCCCCCCCCACCAGGTTTTCATGCACATGTTCACTAGCTATAAGGGGGAGGTGAGGAAGGTCGGGAAAACAACCTCTTGGTGGTGGCGTAATGACATGCAGCTGTTCCGCCCACATTCACTGGGTGTGCTGAGAGGTCTACCCTCCCAGGATCAGCGGTGTGGCCTTCCATTGTGGCCCAGGAGTGCATTGTTGATCAAGGGGATCCATCTGGAAGGTGGGCACCCACATCTTGGGTTAAGCTGGGGCAGCTCCCCATGGCCAGCCAGAGAAACAGAACTGGGTAAGCAGAGTCATGGGGTAGGGGTTCGAGCCAGCACACAGACAGTAATGTGCAATAAGGGAAGGGAAGGCTATCTTGAAATTGAGCTTTATTTTGGAATGTACCTCTTAACATCTCGGCATTAAAAAATAGTGGCACTGGACTTCAGAATTCATAGCAAATGGCCAGAATGTGTAGCACTTTCTTATTTTAAAGAATATTATGTTTATAAGTAGTGGGTCCCATATAGTTAGTGTTAAGGAATGTTTCTAGCAAGTTAGTTCAATGATTTAATAGTTTGTGGGTCCAGAAATAGCTTTAACATGATTAATAACATCAGTAAACCTTTGTGGAGCAAGGGTAAATTTGTGTGCCAAAATCATATCGCTATGTGAAATTCATAGCGGCTGAGTGGTACGTTTTGGAATATTAGGTCATTTGGCTCAGTGGAAGCCAGCTACGTTTTTTTTTTTTTTAATTAATTATATGTATTTTATTTTTTGCTGCTGAGTGAATCCCTTCCTTAACATTACGAGCCTTTTTATTAAAAAAAAAAAAAAAGATGTGGTCCCTTCTTACCGAACATCCCCAGTGCTATGCACCCCTGACAGCATAGAGCTTTGTACAGGTTTTAAGGAAAATGCACCTCAGTGATGTTGTGAGGTTTGTTGGGCCTCCTCTGCTTCACATGCCTTCTCCATCATCACGTCCGTTGACAAGATGAAGATTTCTTCATCGCTGGTGTGACATAGCTCACCTTTGCCCGGTAATCAACACGTAACGAAAATCAATACTGATTGCAGCCCCCCCTTGTGAGACATCACTTTCTTTTCTAATTAAAAAAAAATGACACAACACTCTGCTGACAGGGCATCCGTTGAAACAACTCTGTTTTTCCAGTGGGGGGGGGGGGGGGGGGGGCTTAGATGATACTCATCTTGACAGGACTAGTTAACTCATCAAAGGATAGTGGTGAGAGTGGGCTTTCCATTAAATATGAGCACACGTGAAAAATGCAGAACCTTCGACAATTAGAAACTGCAGTGGCAGTGCCCCGAATCAAAAGGAGTGTTGAATCAGTAGATTGGATTACCTCGCCTTACATTCTCTCGTTGTCCCAAAAAATCAGCTTGCATTAGTGTCAGTTTAGCAGTGATGGTTTTCGGCCTTCGCATTTTTTTCTTTTGTTTTGTTTGTTTTTTATTCCAGGACTGCCTTTCTTCCCAGGTGCTCATTACTGGTCATTGTATCATTACAGGCCTTGCCTCGGTTCCGGTCTCCCACCAGGCACGGCCTGCTCCTTAGCTTGATTGATAAGTTTCCTTCAGTTTTAGCACATTGTTTTAATGAAGATGACCAGAAGCATAGCTGTGTCATCAGGGAACAAAATCAGTTTGAAGATGATCAAAAGAAACTGGTCTCACAATAGTCATATACACAGGAAACATACTGAAAAGTATCTGATAAGCACAAAAAAAAAGGGAAACTTACTAAAAATGGAGCTAGGGACCATCGCCAACACTGAGAAACAAAACGGCAGCCTTCAACTTTTTAAATTATTTCTCCAAGTCAAGGCCTTTGATGCTCTAGAATAGACTGATATTGTATATAGGAGACATGTTTTGGGGGGGAACTGACCTGCTTCCTCAGTATACCATTTGTACATGATTTACATGATACCTAAACATACTCTCTTGGCTTACCTTTTTAGTCACTATTAACCAGTGTGCCGTCATGTAATAATCCACTGATGATGGAAGGCTACCTGTCTACAGTCTTTCACACACAGACGCATATACACCCATATACACACACACATACACACACACCATTACAACTTATTCTCCAGTACCCCGTGGTATTTTCCCACCACCCACTAAGGCTGTTTCCTCGGCTGCCTAATCCACAGATCCCTGCAATGCACTTATTGCAACAATGCCTTCTGGAAGTTCCCACTGCAAAAACAATTGAGGGGCTTCAAAGCACTCTCCTTATCTGCCCCTGAAGTTTGGACCAACCACGCTAGCTCCCTGTGCCTCTCCTACTGACATTCCCAGTTTTAATCACACCTCACTGAGCACCTGTTATCCTGACTGTTTTATTTATTTGCTTTATTTAAACATTTGGTAACACGGATAAGCACACTGAGCTGAGGCTCATTTCCAGGTGCGACCCGGGAAAGCCACACCTGGAGTTTGCCACTGCCCCATTTGATATATGAATATCTGCACCACGGCATGCTGTTTTGATTATGACATACTGATTTGTTCATTCTGCCAGCATGTGTGACTTCATTACAAAACTGTCACTTAAACCTGTTTGTCACTGTGCACCTGTACTTACCTTTAAGGTATAGTACCATGTGCTCCTGGCTGCTTGGCTCAGGTCATACCTGAAAACAGGCCACTGTCCAGTATACTCAGCGGGTGATCAAATACAGTAAATAAAATAAAAACATAGACAGCTATCTCCTACTCGGGCACAACTATACATATAAAATACAGACTAAAGGATGGGGAAGTGTGTGATATGAGAATTCAATGCACACCCGAGGTGTGGGATGTTACATACCCTCGGGGTTTATCAAAGTATCCCACACTGAGAGTGTGCATTAAATTCTCATAACACACACTACCACATACTTTATTTTATATACTAATTGACAAACAGTTTTTTTCCAACTGTATTTCTGCGATGTAATGTAGAAGCAATAGGAGGAAAATGAAGTGAGGAGCCTCCACAAGACTCCTCACTGTCTCCTCATCATTTTTTTGGATGTATCCGGTTGATCCTACCTTTACTTAAAAAACAGAAAAGAAAAAAGCTGCATCTGATTGGTCCTGCTGTTTGTCGGCTTCAGGAGTACAAGAGGGAACAGGTCCGTGGCTCACTGCTTGCACTCACAAACACAATCACGCTTTCCCGTGAGTATAAGCAGTCAGGCATGGACCCATTCCGTCTTGCACTGCTGAAGCTGGCGAACAGTAGGGGGAACCAGATATGGCATTTTTTTTTTTTAATAAAGGTAGAATCAACCAGATAGATATACAAAAATGATTAGGTAAGGGTGGCGAGTCTTGTTGCAGAGGCTCCTGACTAACGGAGATATGGAGCTGCCATGTTCTCGGAACTGTTCAGCCCTCCTTCACTCAGAAGAGCCAATGAGTGAGCGCTTGATTTTGACAGACAGAGCGCTCAATTTTGACAGACAGAGTGCTTGTTCACCGTAATAACTTGTGGATTATTACAGCGAATAACAACTCGGTGAACCCACAGAGAAAACTTGTTCGCCAATTATATTTTTGTTACAAATACCTTGATTCTTTCTACAGAGTCATACTAGTACAGTATTCTGAGCTTGCCCAAAGTTCTCAGATAGCCCACTGGCTAGAGGTTCATCTCATTCTGAGCATGCCCAAAGTTCTCAGATAGCCCACTGGCTGGAGCTTCATCTCATTCTGAGCATGCCCAAAGTTCTCAGACAGCCCATTGACTAGAGCTTCTGTGCCTTCTGAGCATGCCCAAAGTCCTCAGACAGACCATTGGATAGAGCTTCTGCTCCTTCTGAACATGCCCAAAGTCCTTAGGCAGCCCATTGGCTAGAGTTTCTGCTCCTTCTGAGCATGCCCAAAGTCCTCAAACAGCCCATTGGCTAGAGCTTCTGCTCCTTCTGAGCATGCCCAAAGTCCTCAGACAGACCACTGGCTAGAGGTTCAGGTCCTTCCTGTCTTCTCAGACTTTTCCCTTCTATGCTCCAGTACTTTCTTTCCACTGGAAAAGTGAGATCTCCCCTTTGGTAAGTCCTGCCTTTCATGTTTTCTGATTATCCTTCAAATATTTTCTTATAATGTATCATTTTCTTACGTGGCATCCTCCTGATTTCCTGCATTTTTATGGGGGGACTGTTCAGCTTGAGTCACACCACAGCAATGATTCCAACGCCTGCCTTCAAGCACTGTGTGTACTACCATGCAAAGATATTGGTACAAAGCCTCATAATAACATCTGTCTGACATGTCTTGGTCCCTGGCATGACGTCATCCTTTGTGCACTCAGTCAGTTGATGGGTGGCTGCAAAACCCCCACATACCACAAAGTGCCTAGAGTGTACTTAGCAAAGAGTGCCCTAGAAGTGTAAATCCAAGCCAAACCAAGTACTTTGGGGCCAGACATGGTTAGGACGCAGTATGTGGAGTGCCCCCGATGTTCGGAGGGGTACTCGGAGTTTACCAAATCGGAACTAGTGACCCCCTTGTTCTAGTCTTAGTACTGCCATTAAAATCCAATACTGACACAGTAATGCCACACTAAGTGTGCCTATGCACTGTTGTGCTGTGCCGTAATTCAAATGAGGCGCCCAACCAAAGTCCCTTCTGCCCATCTCTGGTGGCCGTCCAGTTGGAAGAGAAAGATCCCATAGCACCTATTATAGTGTCACCAAGGCTCAGTTGGTAGCACACCTGTCTCTGGGCCGGAGGTCATGGGTTCTAGTCCCACACCAGAATTGGGCACATACCATCAACGCTATTGCTCAGATGCAGTACTGGGGGGTGCTGTGCTGTTGGGTGTGCCTTCCTCCTGATGAGACGTTAAACCGAGATCCCTTCTGCACATCTCTCGTGCTGCCCTGGTGGGTGTCCAGGTAGAAATAAAGCAACCCAAGGCACTTTTCTCAAGAGTAGGGGATTTTCCCTGCTGTCCTGGCCAACATTCCCCTTCCCATAAAACTGGTTCATGCAGTTATCCAAGGCTGTGTGTGGGTGCTGACGTGCGAAATGGCTGCCACTACATGTTTGTTGTCACTTCAGTACCAGTCAATTATTGCTTGTGAAGCGCTTTGGGATACAATGTGCATGAAAAATGATATATAAAAGCTCTTTATTCAGATTATTTTTAATAATAGAGTAGGGGAGTGTTCCCAGTTTCACGGCTGTCATCTCCCCCTTCAGTAAAACAGGTCCATGTAACGCAGCCCCAGGACGCACAAGGAAACAAGTTGTTGCGGCTCAGTGTACCTTTCCTGGTCGAAAAATGACAAAGACAGTACGAAATCCACATGAAAGAGAGATAATGACCGATCGGTCACTTAACTAATTAGTTAATTCTATGGCCTGAATGAATGATACATATTTATACATGCACATAATGAAATTAAAGTATTCCAAATGATTCAGTGTCGTCACTGTTTGTGTTTATACCTGAATGCAAAACCAGGAGCTCTACAGAGTCTGGTTCACTAACAAAAAATATTAAAAAGTATACTGTCCCTGTCCACAACAAATATTTTTTCCCATCACAAATAACTTTTCTATGATAATGTGAGCTCAGTCTGCAATTTTGAGTTTGAGCTGAAGAATTGTGCAGTCATTCCTTGACGGCAGTTCACACAGTGTAGCCCTCCAATTAACAAATGCAAAACCATCCATTCGTTCTGGGGATGCCTGAGAGTAATGGATTTGATTTTCAAATAATTCAGTTAGTAGTTGCATACCATATTTGCTGGGATGGTTTGGTCCAGTACACAAGACGAGAAAAGTAATGCATCTGTTACTCCTGCCTTGATCCTGGAAATACCTGTGTATCGAAAACGTTTAGCAATCCGTTCACGTGCAATACTTATTTCATAAATACATCTCTATTTCAATAACTACGATAGATACAATGGAGTCTAACTGATTATCTGCATCAACCCATACATAGTACAGTAAATTACTAATAAAATCAACCCTTCCCCCCATATATCAATAAAACATTGATGGATGTTTGATCTTCTAGATACATAATACCAGGGATGAACCAAGTTACATTTGCAAGGCTATTCCTGTAGTTAAGTGGGATGAGCAACAAACCACTCCCCCATCAGGCCTTTACAGGCCTCTCCTCCTGGCTAGTCCAGGATTCGTTTCTTTCGTTACCCCACCATCCTCCCCTCCTCCTTCAGCAGCGTGTCTCTCTTTCCCGTGGACTTCTTCCTAAGCTACCTTTAGCCAAGGGAATCATTCCGTCGGCACCTGTAGGGGTGGAACCCTTCACTAGGGTTCCTCACCATCGTACCCCTACAGGGTGGTATATCCCATGGATACAGAGGCGAACAGCCACAATGTATCTAAGTCACATAAGCATACCTCATACCAGTTGCGTAAGCACATTGAACTACTGTACTTCTAATGACAGAATTGTTATCAAAGTATGATAATTGTTGACTCTCCTTATCACACTGATTATCAGTGTAATCAAATGCCATGATAACTGGGAATTATATCATAGGAGCACGTACGCTTCACTTTCACTTAAAATACAACAGTGGGAAACATGCCTCTCTGTAAGTCCCTGCACCATTTATTACAAACAATAAAACGCAAGTGATTGTGTGCTTATGAAGTTTGTTGTACACACCTTCAGTAAGTGATAACCACATAAACCTCTCGAGATTTGCTCTTGAGGTTTATGGATCATCACAGACCTCAGGTGTGTACAAACAATGTTATAACACACAGTCGCCGATGCATTAGTCTCTATATAATAACTAATGTACTTTGATCAAGCCAATATTTTTGGCCAAATTCCAAAGACAGAAGATTGCTGATAAAGACTGACTGCTCAAAATTCCCCCTTGCTTCACATCAGCTCTCATGTCGTAAACAGGTTGCATATCAGGAAGCAATTTGGCCCAGTGGTTAGAGGCAGCGCTGTGTGCCCTGGAGACCTGGATTTGAATCTCACAGCTGTCACTTCCTTCCTGTGTGTGGCTCTCAGTAAGTCAGTCAACCCTCTATGCACTTAAAATGTCTCCTAATTTCATTCTACTCTACCTCTGGACTGTTTGAAGCTCTGCGTATGCGGAACAGGACTGTAATGGTCTCTCTCCTAGATTGTAAAGCACTTTGGGATACAGTTTGTATAAGAGGTGCCATATAAAACCCAATTTGTTTCTTTTCCTTTACAGAGAGAAATGACAAGAGGTGAAGCTCAAGGGGTTTATGAGATGAGGCATTATTTTTTATAACTATTGCAAGATTTCAGCAGAGAGAGAAACTAACCTGAATTTGTGTGAGCAGACATGTCCCTGAGCAGCTGCCATACTCGCACAAATACAGTGAAGTGAGAGCGCGAGGAGGAAATCACTGTAGTAACACATTATTGAGTTATTACAGAATTCAGTGGGTTATTACGGCATTTTATCAGGAATGCGCATCCAGCCATTATAGGGGATCACCAGTTATCATAAAATAATACATTAACATTTTATAAGGGTCGGATAACTATATTGATACAGGGATATTTATGCCGCAGCACTTCTCTGTTAGATGTGCCGGGGAAACCTAAGGGCAAGAGCAGTTTAATGGCTTAAGCAAATAGTCACAATACCTGCTGCGGAACGATGCAACAGAGGGGGATTGCTGAGGTTCAGAAGGGACTGAGTTCCATAACCCTGGAGCTGCAGAAGCAAATGAGGGTTCATCTATCTTCATGCTCAGTTTTGGGACAGACTCAAAAGCATACTCACCAAACTTAAAGGGTATCTATTACAAGCAGGCTGAAGGACTGAGGCCACTGATAAGGGCAGACACCTGCACTATGTTTGCATTATACAAGAAAACAAATGTATCCTGTCATTCTGATTTTCAGAGCTATACCTGATTTCTACCTTTATCCCTGATTTTCAGTGTTGTCCCTGATTTCTGCCTCTGTCCCTGATTTTCAGTGTTGTCCCTGATTTCTGCTTCTGTCACTGATCTTCAGAGTTGTCATGGAATTCTACCTCTGTCCCGGATTTTCAGAGCTGTCGCTGATTACTGTCTCTGTCCCTGGTGTAGGAACAGTCTCTGATTTCTGCCTCTGACTCCAATTTTTAAAATGGTCCCTCTTGCTTGCCTCTGTCCCTGATTTCTGCCTCTGTCCCTAATTTTGAAAGCTGTCCCTGATTTCTGCCTCTGTCCCCAGTTTTTAGAATGATCCTTGATTTTCAGAACTGTCCCTGATTTCTGCCCTTGTCTCTGATTTTCAGAGCTTCCTTTATTTCTGCCTCTGTCCCCCAATATTCTGAAATGCCCCTGAATTTTCCTTTGTCCCTCATTTTCAGAACTGTCCCTGGTTCCTGACTTTTACAGCAGTCCCTGATTTCAACTCTGTCCTAGATTTTCAGAGCTGTCCCTGACTTGTAGTATTCCTGATTTTCAGAGCTGTTCTTGATTTCTGCCTCTCTTCCTGATTTTTAAAACTATCACTGATTTCTACCTCTGTCTGTGATTTTCAGAACTGTCCTTGATTCCTGCCTCTGTTCATGATTTTCAGAACTGTCTTTAATTTATTCCTCTGTCCACGATTTTCAGAGCTGTCCCCGATTTCTACTTGTGTCCCTGATTTCTGCCTCAATCCCTGATTTTCGGAACTGTCTCTAATTTCTACTTCTCTCCCTGATTTTCAAAACTGTCCCTGATTTCTGCCTCAGTGCTTGATTTTCAGAACTGTCTCTGATTTCTGCCTCTGTGCCTCCTACAAATGGAGTTTCCATCACTAAAGCATTGGGTCAGGATTTTCAGACCCCTCTGTCCTACGGCTGGCTGCAGGCAGCACTTTAATTACAGAATTGCACCTCGATTCACTAAACCTGCTCCGGCTGAAAAGAGGGAATCCGCCTTGTGGTAAAGCAGGGAGGGGGGGAGGCAAGGCGCCATGTTGAATCAGAGAAGCAGAACCACTTGTACGGAGTTCCATGACAGAGCTGTGGCTGATGCACCAATGGTAAGGCACGATAAGGAACTTAAAATAATTAAAACAATATGGATACGTTTACAGTTCTTCACTGATGCCCAAAACATTCAGGCGTGGGGAGGAACTATTTAAATAGGAGACAAATTGCTGCAGCAAATCATAAAAAGACCTGGGGGGTCATTATTGATGGGTAGCTGAAGATGTCAGAGCAATGTGCAGTGTCGGTGGCTGATGCAAATCAAATACGGGGCTGCATTACAGGAGGCAAAACATGCTGTGTAAATGATGTAATTCCACCTCATTATAGGCAGTGGTAAGGCCACACCTACAAGGTGTACAGTTGCAGGTATGGGTGAGTGATGGGGCCTGAGCCTTCTTCGATATGGCTTCAACCTGGGGCCTAAAAATTAGGTTCAGCTTTGTCAATTTAGCTGAACCACTTTGACTCCCAACGCAGCAACTGGCATAGGATAAAAAGCAGAAATCGGGGGAAAAAAGCCTTGCAGACGGCAGTGAGTATTAGTTAATAGTACTTACTTGTTGCAGGTGCTGTTGGCGTGCCACTGCTGGGGACTGCTTTGTGGCAGTGTGACACAGTCCACAAGAGTACGACTGCTGTGTCCCATTTCTGAGCTGTAGTAATTGGTAGTTTTCACTGAGGTGAGCTAAAGGCTTCTCTCTCCCCCCCACCGTAGTCTCATTTTCTTCCTCCATGCCAGTTGCTGCTTTCTCCCTGTCCCCGCTCCTTCTTCCTCATTTCCATTTTCTTCCCCTGCTTCTCCTTCTCTTCGGCTTTTTCTCTGCCTTCCCCCAACCCCTCCCCTCGCCTTGGTTTCAAGTGATTCTTCAGCTTTCTTCATTCCTTTTTCCAACTCCCCCTCATGTGCTTCTGCTGCTCCATCCTCTGCCACCTCACTCTCATGCCCCCCCCCTGCCCTGACAACTCTGCTTCCATATCCTCCTCCCTGGCATTATCCTCCATTATACGCTGCTTTGGTGGCGTGCTACTGGTTTGCTCTTATAAAATGAATGGAGATGGTATATTGTACCTTGCCCTGTACCAGACAGTTCCATTTTTTGTTCAGCTGACAAGATAACAGTATTATCAATGCCAGACATACTGTCACCTTCCTAACACAGTGACTGGGCAGCAGCACTTGGCCTGGCACTGCCACTGCTGATGCTGATTTGGGAGCCGGAGGGCAGAGGGGGGCATCAGACAGTGCCTCGAAGTGGGCAGGCAATCATCCATGCTCACGGCTTGGAGATGGCAACGATGGTGCTGTTGTTGCCGACATTGCCAGCTGGTGTGTTGTTTGTAGAAGATGAATGCGGGGGGGTGGATTTGCCTTTACAGATTGGGGTGGTGCTCTTATAACCCCTTGAGTAGAGGACTCAAAGGAGTACAGTGGGACCCGTGTGCACGTCGGGTTTGCGCAGGGTGCTTTCATCACCAGATGCATTGGATGACTGGGACTGGCTGGGAATGTTGTTGTTTGCACTGGGCGTGGAACCAGATGGATTCTGGGAACTAATGAACCAGGGTTTCTTTGGATGGATTATTGTACGCCCAGCCTTAGTCTTTCTCTCAGGCAAAGCACTGCCCCCACCACTGTGACTCCCAGTCTCTGTCCTGACTCCTTCGGCGCCACCAGTGCTTGCAGATCTTGTACTGGTGAAACTGGCATGGTGAAATCTTCCCTGAACCCTTTCCTTCTCTAGTGTTGCTTTCTCCTGCAGTTCTTTTCCTTGTAATTTCTACACCACACAATGGCAGCCTCTCCCCTCCACACATGCCCATCATGTTGGCCGCTAACACACCCTCCTCCTTACCATCACTGAGAGAGCTAGAGCCCCACTGCAGCCACCTGCTTCACTTACTTTTCAGTCACAGACAGGAAAAAATACAAAAAACAAAGATGGCTTTCTGTTTCTTTTTTTCCCCACTCTTGGTTTATTCTCCCTGACCGAGGTGGTCAGGCACCCTTCTGCCCTGTCCCTGCTGCCACCCGCCATTCACCACCTTCATCAAGGCTTACCTGTGGTCCAGGCTACCCCCAACTTTTCGCTAGTCTTCCAGCTCCTGCTGCAGGACCTAAGGTACCAGTGCAGGCTCACACTGTGCACTCTCCCCTCTGCAGCATGATTTCACTAGCCTGCCTGCTCCTGCTGCAGGGTGTGAGCTACCAGTGCAGGCTCACACTGTGCCTCTCTTCTCTCCTCCCCTCCCCTCTGCAGCATGACTTCACTAGCCTGCCTGCTCCTGCAGCAGGGCTTGAGCTGCCAGTGCAGGCTCACACTGTGTACTCTCTCCTCTCCTCTGCAGCATGATTTCACTAGCCTGCCTGCTTCTGCAGCAGGGCTTGAGCTGCCAGTGCAGGCTCACACTGTGCACTCTCTCCTCTCCTATGCAGCATGATTTCACTAGCCTGCCTGCTCCTGCTGCAGGGCCTGAGCTGCCAGTGCAGGCTCACACTGTGCCAGTTCCCTCCCCTCTGCACCATGATTTCACTAGCCTGCCTCCTCCTGCTGCAGGGCCTGAGCTGCCAGTGCAGGCTCACACTGTGCCAGTTCCTTCCCCTCTGCAACATGATTTCACTAGCCTGTCTGCTCTTGCAGCAGGGACTGAGCTGCCAGTGCAGGCTCACACTGTACACTCTCTCTCCTCTGCAGCATGATTTCACTAGCCTGTCTGCTCCTGCTGCAGGGCCTGAGCTGCCAGTGCAGGCTCACACTGTGCACTGTCTCCTCTGCAGCATGATTTCACTAGCCTGCCTGCTCCTGCTGCAGGGCCTGAGCTGCCAGTGCAGGCTCACACTGTGCACTCTCTCCTCTGCAGCATGATTTCACTAGCCTGCCTGCTCCTGCTGCAGGGCCTGAGCTGCCAGTGCAGGCTCACACTGTGCACTCTCTCTTCTGCAGCATGATTTCACTAGCCTGCCTCCTCCTGCTGCAGATCCTGAGCTGACAGTGCAGGCTGACACTGTGCCTCTCTCCTCTTCTCTGCAGCATAATTTCACTAGCCTGCCTGCTCCTGTTGCAGGGCCTGAGCTGCCAGTGTAGGCTCACACTGTGCACTTTCTCCTCTGCAGCATGATTTCACTAGCCTGCCTACTCCTGCTGCAGGGCCTGAGCTGCCAGTGCAGGCTCACACTGTGCACTCTCTCTTCTGCAGCATGACTTCACTAGCCTGCCTGCTCCTGCTGCAGATCCTGAGCTGCCAGTGCAGGCTCACACTGTGCCTCTCTCCTCTCCTGTGCAGCATAATTTCACTAGCCTGCCTGCTCCTGCTGTAGGGCCTGAGCTGCCAGTGCAGGCTCACACTGTGCACTCTCTCCTCTGCAGCATGATTTCACTAGCCAGCCTGCTTCTACTGCAGGGCCTGAGCTGCCTGTACAGGCTCACACTGTGCACTCTCTCCTCTGCAGCATGATTTCATTAGCCTGCCTGCTCTTGCAGCAGGGCCTGTAGTTGCCAGTGCAGGCTCACACTGTGCCTCTCTCCTCTCCTCTGCAACATGATTTCACTAGCCTGTCTGCTCTTGCAGCAGGGACTAAGCTGCCAGTGCAGGCTCACACTGTACACTCTCTCTCTCCTCTGCAGCATGATTTCACTAGCCTGTCTGCTCCTGCTGCAGGGCCTGAGCTGCCAGTGCAGGCTCACACTGTGCACTGTCTCCTCTGCAGCATGATTTCACTAGCCTGCCTGCTCCTGCTGCAGGGCCTGAGCTGCCAGTGCAGGCTCACACTGTGCACTCTCTCCTCTGCAGCATGATTTCACTAGCCTGCCTGCTCCTGCTGCAGGGCCTGAGCTGCCAGTGCAGGCTCACACTGTGCACTCTCTCTTCTGCAGCATGATTTCACTAGCCTGCCTCCTCCTGCTGCAGATCCTGAGCTGACAGTGCAGGCTCACACTGTGCCTCTCTCCTCTCCTCTGCAGCATAATTTCACTAGTCTGCCTGCTCCTGTTGCAGGGCCTGAGCTGCCAGTGTAGGCTCACACTGTGCACTTTCTCCTCTGCAGCATGGTTTCACTAGCCTGCCTGCTCCTGCTGCAGGGCCTGAGCTGCCAGTGCAGGCTCACAATGACTCTCTCTTCTGCAGCATGACTTCACTAGCCTGCCTGCTCCTGCTGCAGATCCTGAGCTGCCAGTGCAGGCTCACACTGTGCCTCTCTCTCTCCTGTGCAGCATAATTTCACTAGCCTGCCTGCTCCTGCTGTAGGGCCTGAGCTGCCAGTGCAGGCTCACACTGTGCACTCTCTCCTCTGCAGCATGATTTCACTAGCCAGCCTGCTTCTACTGCAGGGCCTGAGCTGCCTGTACAGGCTCACACTGTGCACTCTCTCCTCTGCAGCATGATTTCATTAGCCTGCCTGCTCTTGCAGCAGGGCCTGTAGTTGCCAGTGCAGGCTCACACTGTGCCTCTCTCCTCTCCTCTGCAGTTTGATTTCACTAGCCTGCCTGCTTCTGCTGCAGGGCCTGAGCTGCCAGTGCAGCCTCACACTGTGCACTCTGCTCTCCAGCATGATTTCTCTAGCTGGCCTGCTGCTTCTGTATGGCCTGAGCTGCCAGTGCAAGCTCACACTGTGCTCTCTCTGCCCTCTCCTCTGCAGCATGATTTCACTAGCCTGTCTGCTGCTGCTGCTCTAGGGTCCGAGTTACTAGTGCAGGCTCACATTGTGAACTTTCTCCTCTCCTCTGCAGCATGATTTCACTAGCCTGCCTGCTCCTGCTGCAGGGCCTGAGCTGCCAGTGCAGGCTCACACTGTGCACTCTCTCCTCTGCAGCATGATTTCACTAGCCTGCCTGCTCCTGCTGCAGGGCCTGAGCTGCCAGTGCAGGCTCACACTGTGCACTCTCTCCTCTGCAACATGATTTCACTAGCCTGTCTGCTCTTGCAGCAGGGACTGAGCTGCCAGTGCAGGCTCACACTGTGCCTCTCTCCTCTCCTCTGCAGCATGATTTCACTAGCCTGCCTGCTCCTGCTGTAGGGCCTGAGCTGCCGGTGCAGGCTCACACTGTGCACTCTCTCCTCTGCAGCATGATTTCACTAGCCAGCCTGCTTCTACTGCAGGGCCTGAGCTGCCTGTACAGGCTCACACTGTGCTCTCTCTCCTCTGCAGCATGAATTCACTAGCCTGTCTGCTCCTGCTGCAGGGCCTGAGCTTCCAGTGCAGGCTCACGCTGTGCACTCTTTCCTCTCCTCTGTGTCATTGAGGCACAGGTCAGGAAGCATAGGAAGACCAGGATCAGTTGTAAAATTCGCAAGTAGTTTTTTTTTTCCAATAACAGTAAAATAAATAAAAAATAAAATTGTTCAGAATAACTATTTGCAAAGGCAGTGCAAACAGAGAAAGCAACGTCCTTCTGAGTATTTCTTCTCAATTTCAAATCTCAGTCTCTCTCTCTTGCAAAACACTGCTGCTCTTTTTATAACAAGTCTTTGCACGTAGCTCATTAAGGAGACTGTTTTTTCACAGAATGTTCTTGTCAGTTACCAATGTTCTTGCAGGTGCAACAAAAAGAACATAATGACCCATAACTGACCTCTTGTTGACAGCTCTGTAAAGTTTATACACCAGCACCTCAGTTTAACCCCTTGAGTTCCAAATAGTTTTTTTCAATCATTTCAACATTATTACTAACTATATACAGTTTTAAACAAAGGCATTCCAGTATCAGTGACAGTTCCACATAAAGATTCACATATATTTTTATAACTGCAGATATGCAGCAGGCCCAGTGGCGCTGAGAGTTGAGGTGCTGGATGCCATACCTCACACTGCGCCGGTGACCCAGGTTCGGGAGTGAGCCAGGGTTGGCTAGGGGGGAGGGCGAGAAGCAAGATCGAGCTGCCACAAGGCCGCTCTCTCCTCCTGGCAGGGATTGGAGGCTCCCCGGTCACTGGCTGCCACCCGGTGGGGGACGGAAGGTGGCACTGTCCCAGGGAGCTCCAGCGTTAGCCACAGGGAGGGCGGAAGGGACTGAGCTGGCATCAAGGGCCGTGTATGTGCTTCCAAGCACGCATGTCGTCCTTGTGCTGGAGTCCTGGGACCAAGGGAGAAAACAGGCAAAAAACAAATAAAATATAAAAAAAATATAAAAAAAACTGCAGCTATGTAAGTGAGGAGGAGAAGACGGAACAGCAAGTGAAGGCAGAAAGACAGCAAGAGGAGGAGAATTGCAAAACCATTGGAGTGATCAATTCCTAGGTTTCACAAGAAAATGTGGTTGTGCAACCAGACAGAGAAGAGACAGAAAAGGAGCAGAAAGAACAGATCCTTGCTTTTAAACCCTTTCTGCATAACAAATTCGGATGGGCCTTATTCAACCCTGTCACACTCTGCAGCATGATTTCACTAGCCTGCCTGCTCCTGCTGCAGGGCCTGAGCTGCCAGTGCAGGCTCACACTGTGCCAGTTCCCTCCCCTCTGCAGCATGATTTCACTAGCCTGCCTGCTCCTGCCGCAGGGCCTGAGCTGCCAGTGCAGGCTGACACTGTGCACTCTCTCCTCTCCCGCATGATTTCACTAGCCTGTCAACTCCTGCTGCAGGGCCTGAGCTGCCAGTGCAGGCTCACACTGTGCACTCTCTCCTCTGCAGCATGATTTCACTAGTCTGCCTGCTCCTGCTGCAGGGCCTGAGCTGTCAGTGCAGGTTCATCCTGTGCCTCTTTCATCTTCTCTAATCTGCAGCATGATTTCACTAGTCTGCCTGCTCCTGCTGCAGGGCCTGAGCTGTCAGTGCAGGTTCATCCTGTGCCTCTCTCATCTTCTCTCCTCTGCAGCATGATTTCACTACCCCATCTGCACCTGCTGCAGAGCCCAAGCTGCCAGTGCAGGCTCACACTGTGCACTCTCTCCTCTCTTCTGCAGCATGATTTCACTAGCCTGCCTGCTTCTGCTGCACAGCCTGAGATGCCAGTGCAGGCTCACACTGTGCCTCTCTCCTCTCTTCTCCTCTGTAGTATGATTTCATTAGCCTGTCTGCTCTTGCTACAAGGCCTGAGCAGCCAGTACAGGCTCACACTGTGCTCTCTCTCCTCTACAGTATGATTTCACTAGCCTGTCTTCTTCTGCTGCAGGGCCTGAGCTGCCAGTGGAGGCTCACATTGTGCACTCATTCATCTCCTCTGCAACATGATTTCACTAGCCTTCCTGCTTCTGCTGCAGGGCCTGAACTACCCATGCACACTCATACTGTGCCTCTCTCCTCTCCTCTGCAGCATAATTTCACTAGCCTGCCTGCTGCTGCTGCAGAGCCTGAGCTGCCAGTGCAGGCTCACACTGTGCACTCTCTCCTCCCCTCTGCAGTGTGATCTGCTGTAGGGCCTGAGCAGCCAGTGCAGCCTCACACTGTGCACTCTCTCGTCTCCTCTGCCACATGATTTCACTAGCCTACCCTCTCCTGTGGCAGGGCCTGAGCCGATAGAGAGAGAGAGAGAGAGAGAGAGATGGAAATGGCAGTGAAATGTGCCCAGAGCTTGATGTTCTCAATCTCCAGCATTGCTGATTGGCTGTTGTGTGTCATGTGAGCTGCAACAACTTGGACATACTCCATGTATGCTCTCTGTAAAAAGTGCTCCATCATGACACTGAAGTGCTGAAATGTCAAAGGGAAACAAAGTTCCTTTGGACCTGTCTCATGGGTGTCCTAAATGCCAGATTTTGGCACATTCACCGAACAGGAAATTCCACACTGGTTCGTCTTTAGTCGCAGTACAATTATTGGTACAGTGTGCCAAAGCTATCATTTTAAAGGGCAAGTGGCAACAAAAATAAAAGGATAAAAGCTATATTATTTGTCCACCCGGATGGCCCCTTGCACAGATACAGCAGGTGGTCACAGATGCTAGCCGTCGCAGATGCAGGCCACTACAGATGCAGACAGTTTCAGATGCGGGTGGTCACAGATGCAGGTGACCATAGATGCAGACAGTTCCAGATGCAGATGGTTACAGATGTTGGCAGCCTCTGATGCAGGTGGTCACAGATGCAGTTTTCCATAGATGCAGGAAGCCACAGATACAGATGGTCACAGATGTAGGCAGTTACAGATGCAAGTGGTCCCAAATGCAGTCAGTTAGAGATGCAGGTGGTCACAGATGCAGGTTGATACAGATGTAGGCAGTCACAGATGCAAGTGGCCACAGATACAGGTGGTTACAGATGCAAGCAAATGCAGATGCAGGCAGTCACATATGCGGTGGCTACAGATGCAGTCAGCAACAGATGCAGGCAGTCATGGATGCAGGTAGCCACACATGAAGGCACAACCACAGATGCAGGCAGTCAGAGTTGCAGGCAGTCACAGATGCAGGCAATCGCAGTGGCAGGTGGCCACAAATGCAGATGCTCATGGATGCAGGCGGTCAGAGGTGCAGGTGGCAAAAGATGCAGGCAGTCACAGATACAGGTGGTCACAGATGCAAGCAGCCACATATGTAGGTGGTCACAGATGCAGCCAGTCACAGAGGCAGGCAGAAACAGAGTCAGGCAACCACAGATTCAGGAAGCCACAGATAAAGGTGGTCACAGATGCAGATGGCCACGGATTTAGGCAGCCACAGATGCAGAAGGCTACAGATGCAGGTGGCCATTTTTACAGGCAGCTACGGATGCCGGTAGTCACAGATGCAGGCGGTCACAGATGCAGGTGACCACAGATGCAGGCAACCACTGATGCAGACAGTTTCAGATACAGGTAGTTACAGATGCAGGCAGCCACAGGTGCATAGGTGATGGCAGTTACCGATGCGGTGGCCACAGATGATGGTGGTCACAAATGCAGACAGTTACAGATGTAGGCAGTCATAGGTGCAGGTAAGTTACAGATGAAGGTGGTCACAGCAGCAGGTGGCCACAGAAGCAGGCAGCCACAGAGTCAGGTGGCCACAGAGGCTGGTGGTCACAGATACAGGTGGCCACAGATGCAGGTGCTTCCAGATCCAGGCAGCCAATGATACAGCAGGTGGTCACAGATGCAAACGGTCGCAGATGCAGGCAGCCACAGATGCAGACAGTTACAGATACGGATGATCACAGATGCAGGTGACCATAGATGCAGGCAGCCCAAATGCAGGTGGTTACAGATGTAGGCAGCCACAGATTCAGGTGGTCACAGATGCAGTTTTCCATAGATGCAGGCAGCCACAGATGCAGACAGTTACAGATACGGATGGTCACAAATGCAGGTGACCATAGACGCAGGCAGACCAAATGCAGGTGGTTACAGATGCAGGCAGCCACAGATACAGATGGTCACAGATACAGGCAGTTACAGATGCAGATGGTCCCAGATATAGTCGGTTAGAGATGTTTGTTGTCACAGATGCAGGTGGTCATGGATTCCAGTGGCCACATATACAGGTGGTTACAGATGCGAACAGACACAGATGCAGGCAGCCACAGATGCAGACAGTTACAGATACGGATGGTCACAGATGCAGGTGACTATAGATGCAGGCAGACCAAATGCAGGTGGTTACAGATGCAGGTGGTCATGGATTCCGGTGGCCACATATACAGGTGGTTACAGATGCGAACAGCCACAGATGCAGACAGTTACAGATACGGATGGTCACAGATGCAGGTGACTATAGATGCAGGCAGACCAAATGCAGGTGGTTACAGATGCAGGTGGCCACAGATGCAGGCAGCCATAGATGCAGGTGGCTACAGATGCAGGTGGCCACAGATGCAGTTTTCCATAGATGCAGGTGGCCACAGATGAAAGCAGTTATAGATGCAGGAAGACACAGATACAGATGGTGACAGATACAGTCAGTTACAGATGCTGGTGGTCACAGATGCAGGCTGATACAGATGCAGGTGGCTAAAGAGCTAGGCAGCCACAGATACAGGTAGTCCCAGATGCAGGCAGCCACAGATGCAGGTGGTCCCAGATAAGAGTCGGTTACAGATACAGTCAGTCACAGATGCAGATGGCTACAGATGCAGGTAACCCCAGAAGCAGGCGGTCATAGATGCAGGCAGTCACTGATGCAGGCATCTACAAATGCAGGCAACCACAGATGCAGGTGGCCACAGATACAGGAGACCACAGATACAGATAGCAACAGATGCAGGCAGTCACAAATGCAGGCAGCCACAGATGGAGGCAGCCAGATATGCAGGCAGTCATCGATGCAGGTGGCCACGGATGCAGGCAGAGCATGCAGTTGCCTCCAGTTCTGCCCCTTCTGAATATATGGCACCAGGAATCTGAAGCCCCATGTAATATGAAACATTTACCTTACTGTCTGTTTTTTTTTTTTTACACTGAGTCACTTATTTGAACAGCTTCTCAAGCTGATGTTTCGATTGTTTCAGACGGTATCCCTAGTTTTGGTGACTTTATCCAGGATTACTTTAAGCCTTGTCTCCGATATCCATGCCAGGGAGTTGAAAAGTATGGTCTTGAGTTGCTCAGATAATGTATTGGCATTTCCGGGTATCACTGGATTTTGTGATTTTTAGTTGGAGCTGATAATGGGGATAAAAGGGGTTTCACACCGGACTATCTCAGATTCTTGTTATGGAGAAGATACTCACTATTATCTGTCCTGTCCAGGAGATGTGACCCAGGTAGTGAGTAATTTTGTCTGGATGGTCCTAGACAGTTGCAGGGGTTTACTCAGGGTTCTGTAGGGCAGTGGTTGACAAATGCCATGCCCCCATCGAGTGGTGTTTAACTGCATATGCTCCAAGCATTATACAGGCATTCTGTTTTCTTGCAGCAGCAGTGAGGTTGCTAGTTCTCCTGCCCGCCCTCTGCCTACCTCCAGCTGGTTGTCCCGCTCCCAGGGCTAATGCCTTTAATACCCCCCCTCGCTCTTTTTGCCACTCATCCTGTTGCCTGCTGGTGCTTGATATGTGTCCCCCCCTCCCCTCCGCCCAGTTCCTGGTGCCTGTCTCCTCTTTAGCACATTCCCCCAATCCACTTTCTATGTTTGGATTCATTTTTTCCTTCTTCGCCCCTTCCCTGTTTCTGTACTGCTACCTGTGCATAATGAGAGTTTTGTAAATGTTAAAAACTGAGTGAATTCCTCCATTTTCTTTTATTTTCTCCCCCGTCTCTCATGCAACCTCTGCCCAGATATTCAACATTCAGTGTGCCTCTACCAGATCCCACCACCCAGCTATGTGCTCCCACATCCTCTGTAGTTTGTAAATTGGATTTTGTAACATTTCTTTGTTTGCTTTCTTTCACTAAAATACAGTTATTATATAAAATGAATATAGAGGCAGTGTAAACATTTTTTATGCTCTAGTGATTTGCGATGACCTTGTAAATCACTCTCGCGTTACTCGTGTGGATTGAGTTCATTAGAAACCATGAGTGTGTAAAAATATGGCTGTCCAGCTAAATCACGTTCGGTATAAGAGGCGCCTATTGTACCTTGTTATGCATGTAACCCCTAGGTGGTGCTATCCCAAGGGCTACTACCCCAGCCTGCATGGCTAGTTGCAGGTTAAGGGGCCTGGGTACTGAAACGGGTGCCTCCACCTAGATGATAGGGTTGTTAATAACAAGGTTAACCTGGGTACAACCCTCTGGGACACTGTAACCCCCTCTTTCCCCTCTAATGGCCTAGACAATATGGAACAAACACTTTCACAGTAGCCCCTATTCAGCATACAAATCCCTACACTGTTTGCACTTACCACCAGGTCTAGTTCCACCAGTTCAACCATGGAGACCACCGGTAAAACAAGGTTAGGCACAGCAAATAACAACAGTACAGTGCTTTTGGTACAAACTGGAACCACAGTCAGATTAAATGCAAAAAAAGTTAGATCTGATTTATTTAGGGGAATTGAACAAGGGAGGGGCGTAATCAGGTTGATTGATTCGAAAACTGATCTAGTCAGGCAATTATGCATGCAGTTTTAGTCCCTACACAGTCACACGCTCTGGGTACCCAGTTGGAAGTAAGGTGGGCTAGCCTGGAATGTTGCCCAGGGTAGGTTGGCATCACAGCTGGTTGGGGCCCTGTGATGAAAAGAAAAGGCATCCACAACCACACACAATTTGTAATCCAGAGCCTGAAGGCTCAGTTCGTGAAAGGAAAAAACAACAATGCAATCAGATGACAACACTTGAGATTTAGCTGTTGTTGCTAGGGAGCTACCCTGATTGTTACTCACGCTACCCAATACGAGACACAGGCTAGATAAAATGGAGACTGCAGGTTGATGACTGGATTGCCAGGAAAAGCAGGGCTCACACGACTCACCGAGGTGTCGTTCCTGTTCGAGATGGTTGAGCAGGGGGCTGATCCCCAGGCAAGTCTCTCGTCGATTATGGTTTCTGTGCCCGAAGTAGCTGGCTGGGCCAGGTGGCAAGGCCCAGGCTGGGTGGAACAGTTCGGATTTTGAGTCCAGTGGTGCTGGATGCAGCTTCCAGCAAGCGTGGCACATTTACACAGTAGGGAACCAAATCGCAACCCACCAACAGCACACAGCACATTTATAGTAAAGCAATCACCATACCACAATGCGGAAGGCAGTCTGGCTGCAATATCAGTGTCTCTGAGCAAAACTAGGAATTCTGTGGTAAATGGATGTCCTGACAGGCTGATCGCATACAGCAAATCTTCGGTCTTCTTCAGGTTCAAATCTGGTCACTCTTCAGTGGCTTTGTCACAGTCCAATTCGGATACAGTAGGATTGCTAAGCCTTTTAAAGGTTTCCCTCTCGAGGGACTGTAGGCAGACAGGCCAAACTCAGCCTTTCCACCAGTCTCCCGCACGAACTATGCAGGGGCTGCTGCTTTAATCACTCAAGCTGTTTACTCTTCAAACTCTAACTCCAGACTGACTGACTGCAGCAGGCAGCTTGAGAATTTGGTCCAAAAGGTTCTGGTTGGTTGATCCATCTGTCTGTCAAAGCAAGGGCTTCCCCTCCAGGTCTGTTTGGGTGCCAAAATGCAAAAACTACAATTCCTACAGAAATTTGCTCCCACAAGACCCCTGGGGACAGGCTCCATTTTAGAGTCCCCAAAGGTACCGATTGGTGCTGACTGGCAGTCCAAAATCAAAATGGTGGTGATAAACAGAACTGTCCATGCTGCAAAGAAGGCAGGTTAGACAAACCACAATATCATTGCTATGCTAATAGATAATCAGCAAATAAGTACAACTTCTAACAGAGCTCCCCCTGCACAAATAGCGATGGCAGAACGGAGAGATTATCTGGCAGCCTGGGCGGGACTCAAGCATGGAAACACTCAGCCTCCTCCCAGATTAAATAAGCACCACGTTATAGGCAGCTCTTAAAGAGACAGCACACAGAGGCATTAAGGCACTCTCACACAAACACTTTTAAAACACTAAGACACAGGATACCAGCCTGGCAGTGGGCATTTAGGCACACCCAAGGAAGACTTTGAGGAACCCCGATTTGTAGGGGGGCTACATGCAGTACCCCCATATATTGTTCACAAAGCCAGAAAAAAACTCAGACTTGATGTCATACAGCTACACATCTGTAACTTATGTACCCTGTACACAGGACAGGGAGAACCACAGAAGGTTCTGAAAGCTACTGATAGTTATCCAGGTCTGAGTATTTGATAATTATTTCACAAGTATTTTTTTTTTTTAATTTCTGAAACTGTGTTGTCTCTGATTCCCACAATTTTCCCCAAAAGACCTTCAAAAACATTTAGTTTCATGTTGCTTTGAAGAACTAAAAACTGATTAAAAATGATTTCAGCTGATAAAGTCGTGTTAGTAAAGGAACGTGATGCTAAAACCACAGCAGAGCTGTGCTAAATATACTTTGTGTGTCAAATACCTGAGTGCCCTTTGTGTTACACCAGTGAGGGAGTGACTGTTTAATAAAAGGCCCTGCTCCCTGGGCTCTGTTTCCATGCCCAGCATTCCTTTGGGGTCTTTTCACCACCCAACCATCTTTCTGGTATATATATATATATATATATTTATATATTTATATATGTATACCACACAACGTCAACCATCTATCTGGTTTTTTTCATTGTCTAATCTTCATTCTGGTTCTTTTCCCCACCCCAACCTTCTTGCTGTTTTTTCACCACCCCAGCCTTCTTCCCGGGTCTTTTCATGACTGTAGCTTCTTTCTGGGCCTTTTCATCACCCCTGGCTTTTTCTGGGGCTTTGTACTACCCCAGCCTTAATTTTATGTAAAAGACTTGCTGGGGAGTTGGTTGGACTCCAAGACTAATATACAAAAAATTATCAGCACCTGAAAAAAGGTTCTGATAAGGTCCTTTTCAGCCACTGGCACAGGTTCTGAACTGAGCTGAACTAGCTCTCCTATTCATATGTATGTATGAAACAGGCCTAACATTACTTAGGGAAACAGAAAATGTCATGATTTGGGGCTCATGCGAAGCTCAAAAGATGGCTGGGGTCTGCTCCCACTGTCTTGTTTTCTGTGGCAGCGAGCTGCAGCTCTGTCGGAGTCAGTCTTGATGCAGCCAGATTTAGCAGCAACCATCTTTGTAGGAAATGAGGCCAAGAAGTCTGTTTTGTATTTCTGCAGGCAATTGCTTTCGGACGTATTTCTTACCAGGGTCACAGGGACGGGACTAGTGAGTGGCTCACTGTGACGGGGACAAGCCAGCAAAGATGCTGTCCACATCATGTGGAGTGAATTCAGCAGAGGGCCTTATGCAAGATGACATATAAATTATGTTTGCGTTTTCATTTCCTGAATGCCGCTGGTTGTCATGAAACGCACCCTGACAGTTCCTTACCACCAGGCAGCGGATTCTTCCAGTTACCTCCCTGGTGTAGGACAGATGCTAGCCAGTTAGCTCTCCGTCTCTTTGCGTCCTGAGCTATCTCAAACGACAGATGCCAGGACCAGTGCAGTTTTCCACTTGAGCATTTCTGTCACAGCCCTGCCTTGAGCCCAAATTGTGACCTTTACTACATGAAATAAAATCCTTATGAAAAAAGCAGAGGAAAGATGCTGAACAGGCTACAAGGCAAATTTCAAGTTCTTCACTTTTCCTCCCAAGTCCACCTGCACTTGAAGGTGATGCATTTTTATTAGATGTGTGTTAGCTTCAAACTTTGGGATCTTGTTGATAAAGCTGTTGAATTAAGGCATTTTCATTAAAAAAAAGGATCTTTTTCTCACAGATGGCATCCGTTCTTGCTGCATATTCCTGCACTGAAGTCATAATCCTTTGCATCACAACCTGTTGCCATGGCAATAATGCTGTCACAAGCCGAGGATTAAGGGCCCATCCCACAGGCACAGCCCAGATATGCATGATTCATGCATATCCAGGCCAGAAAACTGTGCACCCACAGATGTCCACATACTTGCTGGCATCCATGACACCCCTCCCCAGTCAGCATGTGGAGGGGCCAGGGGTCGTCGAGGGCAGAGTGGGGCCATACAGCCAGCATCCAATCAGAAGCCTGGGTCAGACCTTGATTAAATCCCCTGCTCTGTGCTGCTGAGCTCGAGATCGTGAGCTACAGCTGTACTCTGAGGACTGTCATTTACATACTAACATACAAAGATGCCAGCAGAGTAGACCATACGGTCTATCAAGTCTGCTTGAGGGTCAGCACCCATGCAGGTACTGCTTCCACCCTCCCCCCCTCCCCTAACCTCCCCACCACCACCTCTGACCAAACTACACTTCTGCTTTTGGCGTTACTTGTTTTCATCTTCCCTATACCTGTCCCATCCCCTCTTGAACCCCTCCACCGTTTCTACAGCCACCAGTTCCTCAGGCAGTGCATTCCAAGGTTCCACCACCCTCTCAGTAATGTATCTTTCCCTTGTCTCCCCCCTTAGCCTCCCGCCCACCAGCCTCATTGTGTGCCCTCTGGTGACCCCCTCCTCCCTCAGTTTGAACACCTTACCTAGGTGTACCCTATTCACCCCCTTAAGATACTTAAAGAACTCAATCATATCCCCTCTGTCCCTCCTCTCCTCCAGGGAATTCAAGTTTAGCTCCTCCAGTCTCTCCCCATAGGACCTATCCCCCAGCCCCTGTATCATCCTGGTCACGCTCCTCTGGACCCTCTCCAGAAGAACTATGTCCTTTTTCAAGTATGGGTGCCAAAACTGCACTCGGTATTCGAGGTGCTGTCTAACCAGGCAGTTATACAGAGGGAGAAGCACCTCCCTCCTTCTTGAGGTTATCCCTCTGGCTATGCATGCCAGCATTTTATTGGCTTTGGCTACAGCCCTTCTACACTGTTCAGATTGTTCATTCTGGTATCCACAACCAAGGTCCTTTTCCCCATCCGAAACCTGCAGTATCTCACCCCCCAAGAGGTACTCATGCCTTGGGTTTCTGATCCCTAGGTGTAGTACCCTGCATTTCTTTGCATTAAACTTCAGTTTCCAGGTGCGTGCGCACCTCTCGAGGGTCTTCAGGTCCCTCTGCAGGGCTCTACTACCCTCCACCACCGCACCCAGTTTCGAGTCATCAGCAAAGAGGCTCATCTCGCTCCTGATACCGTTTCTGATGTCTGAAATGTAAGCATTAAACAGTAACAGGTCCAACACTGATCCTTGGGGAACCCCGCTGATGACCCTCCTAGAAGATGAACTCCCCCCAACTACCACGTCCTGAACTCACCCCATCAACCAATTTCCTGTCCACTTGACCATCCTTTTCCCCACCCCCATATCCCCCAGCTTAGCCAGTAGCCCAAGGTGTGGCACCGAATCAGATGCCTTGCTGAAGACTAGAAAGAGGACGTCCACCAGCCTGCCCCAGTCCAGTGCCTCTTTCACCCAGTCGTAGAACTCCATAAGGTTGGTCTTACGTGATCTGCCCTGGACAAAGCCGTGCTGGTGGTCATCCAGATAACCCCGTCCCCCAGGAGCTCCTCCAGCCTCTCCTTCAAGAAGGCCTCCATCACTCAGCCCACCACAGATGTCAGGCTGACAGGCCTGTAGTTCCCCGGCTCCTCGCGTGATCCACCTTTGTGACTAGGCACAATGTGGGCCACCCTCCAATCATGAGGCACCCACCCGGTCCTAAGGGAGGGGTTAAAAAGGTCCGCCAGAGATGCAACAGGGACGGCCACCATTTCCTTTAGTACCCTAGGATGGATATCATGTGGATCTGGTGCCTTTTCCATTTTTAGGACCCTGAGGGCCTCCTTCACCCTACCAACAGTAATTTCCTATACTAAATTTAAATGCTGTGGGAACAGATGACATCTGTGGTGCAACTAGAGACTCTTTTCATGCAAACCAATTTAGTGATAAAGAATGGCACATCCTTGAATTCAAATTTTCCACAGTAATTCACCTGCAGCGAGGGGGCAAATCATTTTAACGAGCAGCTGCAAACACTTTGGTAAGTTTTAAATTGGTTAAAAGGCTTTCTGTAGAAAGAGCGCTGTTGTGTTCCAAATCTTCACAGAGCACTGATGTGCTACAGTTATCAGTTTAAAGGGCAAGTGGCAACAAAAATAAAAGGATAAAAACAATATTATTTGTCCACTCCGATGGCCCCATACACATGACACTAGTTCAAGAGTAAACTCGGGTCGCTATGTCAGGGGTCGGGCCTGGCTGAGGTAGCAACTGTCCTGCAGCATGCCTCAGTCAGGGAGGGTGGGCATTCCGTTCCAGCACCACAGCCACACCTGTGGCTGGGCCTCGGAGCTTGCTATTGTCACTGGGTCACTGTGTGCATGCAAGTTCGATAAAGGCACTGCCCACACCACGAGGAGGAGGAGGGAGTGACTTGAGGGGAGAAAAGCAGGAACCTCCCCCACTGCTGTCAGAATGACGGTAGAATCGCTTAAACAGTGTATATCCCTGATCTCTGGGGATATGCCTTGGGTGACGGCAGAGGAAGAGGGTAGAAAAACCTATATTAAAAAAAACTGTACTATTTATAACCATTTGTTTTATTAATTTTTCAATAGAATAATTGCATGGCACATACAAGATAAAAATACCTCAGTGGTGACCCAAAGTTTTGAAAATTTACATGAAGATTATTTTCAAGAATTAATTAAAAAATAATAGTCAGTAAATATCTTGAAGCATGGATTTTGTCCCACCCACTGTGATTCAGAAGAAATAGATTTAAAGACATGCAGTTATAAAAATAGAACTACAGTATACCTGGTCATAGAGACAAGTGGACCTATGGTTCGATGAGCCAAGTGGTGGCAATGAATTACTCACAGGGCTATTCGCATACTAAGAGATCTCAGAACCCTTCTGCCAGTCCACAGTATGCGCTGATGATGCCGATCCAGTTCCTAGTGTTCAGGAAGAATATCAAGCTTCCATGAAGAGGCCGTGCCTGAGCCCGATAAAAACTGACAAACTAATAAATCCCTCACCTGGTACTGAGCAGCACTATTCGTGAAGATGTTGCAATACATTCTTAATCCCCAGGAGGATGCCCGCATGTTCTTCGATGTGGATCAGCGTCTCAATTCTTTGAAGAAGAGAGTTAAACGACCCTCAAGCAGGCCTGCTGAAGAAGCATCTTCAGAGAAATTTTCTGTTTTGGAGATCTCAGAGGTTTTCTCCACAGATTTAGACTCAAGTGGCAACTTCGGAGGCCAGAGCCAGGACTCTCCACCCAAGTCCCTCCACCAGTTGCCATGTAGGTTGTTTATATCAAAGGAAAAACAGAAAATTAGTTCGTAAACTGATGCTTACTATGAGTCCCATTTAAATTATTCTCTGGAGCCACCCTCAGCTCTGTCCTCTAAAGTATGCACTTTAACAGAGTCTAAATCAGTAGAGAAAACTTCTGAGATCTCCAAAAAAGAAGATTTTTCTGAAGATATTTCTTCAGCAGGCCTACTTGAGGGTTGTTTAACTCTGTTATTCAAAAAATTGAGAAGCTGATGCACACTGAAAAATATGTGGGTGGGTATTCCCCTCCAGCCTAAGCTGACACTTTGCTGGCTCCATTAGGGAAAAAGAGAATTCCCCTAATTTCAGAACCTTGTTTCTTAAAGCCCAAAAAAATCCCACTTTTTTTATTTGCTGTGATGCTTAGCAAACATTAGGGAACATTTTAAATGTTGCGTCCTTGTAGTCAGTGTTACCACGTAATTGGGCAATTTTCATCAGCAGCTCCATGTCACTCCGGAATGCTAATGCACATAAGTATGGCTGCCATTCGTCTCCTTTGTTCTACCTCTGGGCTACATTGAGTGTTACCATTTTTATTTTTAGATTCGGCTTGTTTATTCGGAACCCTGTAAGCATTCACAAAAAAAAAGGAAGATTGTCTCTTGGCAAGGATAGTGCATTCACAAAAATGTCATACAAACATACAAAGAAGCCAGCAGAATAACGCAATTAGGTCTATCTAGTTTGCTCATAGTGTATGGTCCTCAGCTAAAGCTACTGACCCTGCGCCTTCCCCAATTAACCCTTTCCCTTTGTTCACCCCTCCTTTGACCCCTTATTTTCCCTTAACTCTGTCCTAGCCTGTCTTGCAGCTGCCCACCAGCTTCAATGAAAAGACCCCTTCTGGAGGCAAATTCCAACCCACCACCACCCTCTCCATGAAGACATGCCTCCCAGCTTGTCTTCTAAACCTCTCCTCAGTAAATCAGCACAGCTTGCTAATTGTTGATCTAGAAGTTCAGGGATACCAACAAATCGAATATTTAGCATAGGCGATTGCATCAAGTGTTTTTACATGTAAAGTTACAACATTACCTTAAATATCCTTAAACGTGTATTTCATAGAGTTAAACTCGGTCTGGTGTACCTAAATATTTTTTTTTTCACAGCGTGACAGTCCTGGATACAAGCTTCCCCATCTTCTTGTTAGTGTTCGAGCAAACCTTGTGTAGACGCTGAATAGCAGCCACAGATTCAGGCAGGGTTTGCATCTTGGCGTGCACGCCAACAGGTAAAAGGGCCATCGATTTTGAAAGTTCAGAGACAGTAGCTGCCAGGTCAGAGTTATTGGAAGACATAGTGGCCTGAACATGACGGTGTCTAGAGCACGTTGTGATCCTGCAGTTCATCCCCTCTTCCGTGCTGTGTGCTGTTTCTATAAATTTTGCACAGGGGGCTGATTGAGTGGGGTGTGCGATGTCTTTGTCTGATGACACAATTGCATGTCACTCTTCTGCCTGTTGAAATTTTTCTTGCACTCTTTTTTGCTGCACTGTGATTGGCTAAGCTCTAAAGGGGGTGATCCCATCCTGAGTAACCGCTGTATTCTTCAGTCTAGCCCAACCATGCTTGAACTCACCAATAGTTTTAACACCCACCAGTTCAGCAGGCAGACTGTTCCACAGCTTTACCACCCTTTCTGTAAAATAATACTTCCTGATGTCCCTTCCGAACCTCCCTCCTGTCAGTTTGCACTTCTGTTTATATCTGAAACAAAAAATCTTCTAACTAACCAATAGGAAAAGACAAAAAATGCCTCAGATATAAAAAGTAATACTTGACTGCTTTTAAAAACTTTTAAGCAGTACACTAGCTCTTTTTAGGTTTCGACCATGTCTCCCCTTCTGTTCTCCAGTGATTTTAAGTATTATGATGTCATAAACAATGTCGCTGGGGGCTATGCATGAATGAATTAATGAATGTAAGCCGGGTATGCATGAGAGGCGCGTACCTGGCCTGCACAACTCCACACCCACTGACAGGCACAGGGGGGCATAATATGCACTAATGCATCCCGCCACATGGTGCGGTCCACAGCCCCACCTCTGGCATGCTGCTACATGGGGGCAGAACAGAGGACACAGACAGGCATCCAGTTGGATGCCTGCCCTGGTCCCATAGTAGAGCCCCTGTTCTACACATAGCAGGGGATTCTGAGAGGGCACAGGATGTCCATTTTGTGAAAAGACAGGCGAGTCCCTGAATGGCTGTTCCCAGCCATCCCAGTCAGCCCAGAGGGCTGGGGCAACGTGGTGAGGGGGTTCCTCATCCCACCACAGCTGGCGGGTGTAAACTGAGGGGGCACACAAAAGATACAGCAGGGTCCCAGCTGCCGTATCCTGTGCCCCCTTTGCTCAGCACTCTGTGCCTCTGTGAATGGCACAAGGTGCGGGCATGCCCCCCCCAGACACGTCCCCTGATTGTGCTTCCCTTTCCTTGAATGGGCACAAGGGTCCACAGGACCCCTCGGTTCATGGCATTCGGATGTAGGGTTACCTACACGCCATGAATCTACAGCAGGTAGGCAATCCACCCCTTAATGCATAGGGGACATATTGAGGTTAGTTGGAGACAGGCAAATGCTTCTTACACACACGTGTTAGATAGGATACCAAAATATGTTATAAACCTTGGAAAAAAACTAAAAATTTAAAACCATATTTTTTAGTAAATTGTAATGACAGAAATATGTAGAATGATCTATAGGCAACCGTGTGTAATGTTTAAGCAATAAGGCATAATGGGGGAGTGTTTTGGTGGGATAACGGCCCACCTTGGGTGGGTTGAAGCACGAGGCGTAGCCAAGTGCTATCTCCACCCAAGAAGGGCTGGTAGCACAACATAAAGACCCCGGAGTCCCTTATTGCGATTATGAAATGGGTTACTTTTTATAAATTTTATGCATTTTTTAAACATATTACTTTCAGCTGGGCTGTTGTGCTGGGATAACAGCCCAGCTGAAAGAATCTCTCAGCCAGTCAGAATTCAGCATTCTTTCTACCCATTTCATATATTTTTTTTTTGTACACACTTGAGGTGTATGAAAAAAACAGGTTTTACTGCTGCTCCTTTTAATTTGTCATTCCCTTGTTTTACATTTAGAAAACAGGAAATAAATAGATTGCATTGAGGAAACAAACTACAGCAATTGCGAGGAACTGGCAGAGACGCTTTGAACTACTGTTGTGAATTAACAAATTTCAGAGCATTAACAGCTTGCTGGGAGTTATGGCTCAGCTGTTTCTGAGTGTGACAGCATTGTCTCCCTTATACACAAGCGTGCTGTCACACCCACGTATAATGGAGAATCGCGCATGCTGATTTCAATGTGAAATCTGCTGTTTATGACAGTAGATGGCGCTGCAGTGCAGCTCAGAGAGTGCTGTGGAGAAATCAGAAATTTGTCTACGGTGGGGAACTCACTTGTTTCCTATGAACAGCTTTGTCAATTACACAAGCTTTGTTGTCATGCTTTTTTTTTATTGAAATCTCTGTGTGTAACTCTTATATATGATAACATAGTAATTAAAGGGGAACAGTCAGCACCAAGGGACCCCACATTCAAGTGTGGGGCTAGTTCCAAGGTGCACTTTGTGTACAAAAACATTTTAGTTTACTTACTGTTTACTATACCATAGTAGATTATATCTAGCTACTTTTGTTTAGTTCTAGGCTGACATCTTCTGTTTTCACAAATCCCAGATTCCCCTGCAGCTGGCATCAAAACAGTAGGCAGCAGTGGGAGATTCAATAGCCTGTAGTGCATGTTAGAGTCTATATAAGTTCTGCTCTTTTGTTTGCTGGTCCTGCTGCCCTCCCAGGGGTAAGTATAGTCACAGAGGACTGTACTTAGCCCCTGAAGAAAAACAGGTATGGAAAACATCTGATCGGAGATCATAAAAGCTCTAACATGCACTGCAGGCTATTGAATCTCCCATTGGTGCCCACTGCTCTGATGTCAGCTGCAGTGGATTCTGGGATTTGTAGTAACAGAAGATGTTAGCCTACAAGTAAGCAAAATTAGTCTGATACAATCTGCTGTACTACAGTAAACATTAAGTAAACCAAGATGTTTTTGCACACAAAGTGAACATTGGGACCAGTCCCACACTTGGGTGTGGGGGTCCTTTTTGCTGACTGATCCCCTTTAAAGGTTGAAAGGGACTCTTAAGTCCATCATGTGGACCCCCCTTGCTTCATAAGCAGATTTGATAAAGTGTGCTGCACACAATTTTGTATAACTGCATATTATTTTAGTACTCTGACAAAGCAGTAGTGGGTGTTAGTGGTAAAAACAGTGACCTGTATTTTATGTGCTATTTTAGGTTAGCACTTGTCTCCTGTATTGCATGATACCCCCCCCCCCCCATTTTGAATCTGCTTTAGCACTTAAATTTTTATGTTTAAAAAAAAAAAAAAAAAGGAGCACTCTTTTACTATGGCGTGGTCCATGTTTTTATCAATACTCTATGTTGTTCTGGAACATTCATTGTTTACCATTACTTTTCTTGCAGCTATAGTGAACTAGCAGGCAACAGACATGCACCCTGACCTCATGGCACAATAGGTGTACAAAAAACAGTTGAGAATCAAGCAATAAGACGTGAGGGTGCCTGGGTTGTGCTGAGTTTTCTGCACGTTCAGGGGCAGTGTGAGGAACGACACCACAGGTGGAGTGCCTTCAACCCCTGGACATGCTGTAATCCCAGCTCCACCCAAACCATGGAGTGTCTTATTGCTTATATAAATTGCGTTTCATCAGAAATAAAAATAAAAATAAATAAATAAATAACAGACTTTCTGAAAGATTGAAAAGATTATCAATATATGTACAATTAAGGTTAAATAGTTCCTCTGCCACAGGGGACATTATGTTACCTTCGGTTTCTTGGCTATTAACTGTGCTGCCATCGTTAGTGAATGAAGACAGCAGTTATTAGTTAATTAATTATTTTGGTTTTTTAAATAAAAGCTAGTGTGGAAGCTGGCCCGGCGGTGTGGAGGGCTTAGGCATTGCACTCCTCACCTCAAGCAATGTCGGCGACCTGGGTTCAGGGACAGGCAGGAGTTGCCAGGGGTCGGCGGGGTGGGAGAGAATCAGCGTCCCAAGGATGGCTGTCCTCTCTCGGGGTGGGGGTAGGAGGGTGGCCAAGTCATCTTGGCCCTTGCCTGCCACCATGTGGAGGCCTGCTGGTAGCGCCGGAGCGAGTGACTCGAAGGGAGGTTCTGCGGTGAGGTAGGATGAGAGCATCTCCATGAACATGTAAGGCGCTGCAGCACAGGGAAGGGATGAGAAACGTGGAAAATATGGAGGCCTGTGTCTGCCGAGCGAGGGGGGATGTCCCTCCCTCACCCACCCTGTCGCGGGGGGAGGGGGAGTTTTCCAGACCAGGAGAAAGGTAGGGACGACTGCTAAGCATGGGGACAGGTCTGATAGTCACCCAGGATTGTGACAAAAAAGGCTAGTGCACAGTCAAGGAAGAGTGGCAGAGCGCTCAGCTCTGGTATAGGTTTTATTTAGTTTTTTCATTAAAAGCAGGAAGAACATATGAGGATTGAGTGGTCAGAGCCCAGGTCGCAGTAAGTACAGGCCGTGAGAGAGCAAGTGAGAATTCCACAAAGAGAGCAGGCAGCAGGCAGCAGTGGAACGACGAGCCTTCACAGAGAACAGTGAGCTGTGGGGTCAGTGGGCAATAGTTGTAATTTTACAAAAAAAGGATGGATCTAACGAGTAGTTGCAGGCGAAGGAGTTGCCATGGAGTAGCGAGTGAGCAAACCGGTCTACTTCAGGTTAAGAGCGACCGACGGTTTGCGGATTCTGGCATAGGGCAGCATTCTGTAAAACAAAGTTGCAGTCTGTGGTGACTTTAAAAACAAAAAAAGACAATAGCTTCAGCTAATTAAAAGCAAAAGAATGGGTGGTGGAAGGAAGATGGGGAAAATGAGTGAGCGAGCGGGGAAAGTAAGGGAATGACTGAATGAGTGGCCGGTGGTAGCCGGGGGGGGGGACGCAACTACTTACCAGCAAAATTAGTGGGGGAGTGAGTAAGTGTGAGGTTTCAGTCCTTCACAAACAACAGAAAAAATATTCTGTGTAGACAGCAAGAAATTTTGTGGGTGACAACAGATGTGAAGTGGATGGGGGAGTCTGATGTTGCAGGTATGTTTTGTGAGTCACTGGATCAGGAAATAAAATGACTGACATGTTAAAAATGAACATTCCATACACAGAGCAGATGACTATGGAATATTGTATGTCCAGGTTGGCAGGGAGTTGTTTTTAGCCATGGGTAGTGCCCTCACAAGTCCATGGCTAGAACCAAGTCTCAGTCAATCAGGATGCAGGATTTCCCTGATCCTTTTTCTATCAGTGATGAAAGCCTGGTCCAAAGGCCAGTCCAGTGGCTCGGTGGCAGCGCTACCACCCGCCACCACGCCACTGCCCAAGGATACCGGCCCTCCACCTGAACATGTGGTCACATGGGAAATGGGAAATGGGAAGGGCAAGCTTTCATCTCTTTGCTCCACTGTGGGGGCCAGACCTCTGGGGATTCTCAGGGACAGGTAAGTCCTCAGGGGAGGTGGCTGCGGGTCAGGATGGAAAGAACAGGGCTGGTAGCCCACCTGCTCAGACCGGAAGGATAAAAACCTTTGTGAAAAAGAAAACCAGGTCCAAGCTATATTAAAAGAGTGCTCTTTTTATTATTTCAAATGTAAACATGCTTAAACAGACTCAAAATGGTAGAAAAAGGGTATCATGCAAGACAGGTGGTGAGCAGCAATCAAAAATGTTCACCACTAACATGCGCTGTAGCTTTTATTTCTGTGTGCATGTTCTCCTCTGGGCACGCTCCACCAGGTATTTACCCTGGTCCGAGGGATGTACCCTGATCAGGCCTGTTGGTCCCCTGGCTCATACCGGGTCTCCACCCCTCACCCAGCATCCACATGGCTAATCCCCCCGTGGCAGGGGCCCGAGATGGAGGGCTGTCCTCCCCCAGGGCAGCTCATTAAGTTAGCTAGGATCCAGTGCCAGCAGGTGCTAGGGCCCAGGGGAGCCAGGAAATGCAGGCTGTCATAGAGATGGTGCCATGGCTTTTTCTCTGGTTTTCTCTCTACCTCTCTTGGCATGTACCAGCATCCGGGCCTCGGATTCATGTAGCAACGTCCCTGCGGAGAGAGCAAGCTCCCTGGGCCCACTGCGGGGCTCACCGGTCCTGCAACACCAACCCTCCCCAACCATAGCACGCTGCCAAGAAGCGGCTGCTGTGGTCATGCCCTACCACTGGCGCAGAGTCGTAAGCTTGCTCTTGAACTCGGGTCACCTGCAGGACAGCACTGTTACTGGGTCACCGGGGTGGCCCCATGCACTGTTGCCTTAAGCTTTGTCTCTTTATGTTTTTCCGGTACCTGTTTCCTGCATGTGTGCCATGTGGCCTGGGTTGTGGCAGAAAATAAGTCTATGTCCAGTGCATTTACCCGGACAGCAGCTAAAATTAAATGGGTCTGGGGGTTACAAGCTGGGGATTCATGCCAAGACTACCTGAAAAAAACAATTCCTGAACTCTCAGTCAGTTGAAAGGCATCTATTAAAGGGACAGGAAATGTTTTTTACATGGTTAACTGCCTTTCAATCTTCCTTTCCATGATGGTTATGTATTCCGATATGCTTTGATGATTTTTTGTTAAATAAATAATCTAGCTTTGGGGTGCCCTCAAATCTACGTAGAGTTCCCCTCTCCTCACCAGCTACTGCTCTTGATTTTCATGTTTCTAAGGCATTCTATGACATCAGAAGCTCCCATTTCCTGCTATTTATTCATCTGAATGGCCTGAAATGGGTGTTTCTGATGTCACTGAATGTTCACGCAGTATGAAAACAGAGAGCAGCAACTGCTGAGCACAGAGGATTCAGGGCAGTTACAAAGGCAACAAAATTAGAGTATTAGTTTAGCAAAAAAGGTCAAAAACATATCAGAATACTGGGTAGTTAATAAAACAACTGGAGGGTGTCTAGGGGTATAGAAACTGTTTCCTATCACCTTTAACTCCATTGTGGAAGGATTTGAATTCCCAAAACCAGGTGACAGAAACTTCCAAAATAACCAGTGGGGGGGGGGGGGGTTATTCAACAACCAAAATGGAGGAAAAGAACTGAAATGAGGTAACATCCAGTTTTGCAGGCGTGGAAGACAAAACAGTTGATTTTTCTTTGAAAGAAGGGCTAGTTTGCCATGAAAACTGTATACTAAATTTCAAACTTTGGCCCATCCTAGGATACTGGCTTCCAGAATTTCAGACCTGGGAAAAATATTTTGACTCCTGAATCACTTTAGTGTCTGCCAGATGTAGTCCGATGGAAGCTTCTGACTTTCACCAAAACAAAATGAAGTGAACCCCAGTGACCCCTCATCTTTCTTCTCTTGGGATTTTATTTGTACTTTGCCATTCTGTGTCATCATTTCAATGTGCATAACATTTCTGTTCTCCCTTAACCTATCACTTTCTTTGCATTCTTCTCAGCTAAATATAGCTGTAATGGATTGATCAGCTCAAGTAAGTCTTCCATACATTACTTTGCATTTCCTCTGCCTGTGCCTTCCCCTTCGCTTTATCACAGACATTGCATTCTCATCCCTCATACGGCTATCCCTTTAGAGTATAGTGCTACCGTTTGTATCTGTAAAAACTGTCTTTCTCCAACTTAAGAAAATGTTTAACAAGTAGTGGGTGTCTTATATTCTGAAAAGCATACATTGAAGCAAACCAGATAATGCTTTTAAACATTAACTGTTGTATCAGGTGAATTCTACAGGAATATACCTGTTTACTGAGGGCTACCAAATATTGTGCTGGCTTGGTAGAAATATTTCTCTGCAGACCCCAGAAGGGCTGTATGCTATTCTTACCACCAGGTGGCACTGCTGCTCCATTAATAGAAAACTGCTGTGCAGTACCCATAACCGCAGGCATACAGCTGTGAACTCCGGCTGGATGTACATGAAGGATTCTTGTTGACAAAATAGTGATGTACAGTTTTAACCTGGGGTTTCAACTTGTGCAAAGCACCAGAATATTACTTACTTGCTAGCTGTAGATTGAGGCATTCCTACGCATCACTGGCAACATCAAATGTGCTCTGGGATTGCTTGCACTGCCAAGCTGTATGTGCAGCAGAATTCTTTTCATGTAAAAACATAGTTGTATTCCACCATCCCATGTTCTTGTCACAGCTACCTCTGCACTAACTACGTGGAACCACTAGGATTGGTAGGGAAGCAGCGTACTGTCATTTTAACAAAAAATAAATAACCATGTGCACAAAGGGCACTAAGCAGACAGAAATAGCTGCTGATAAATTTATTCTGCCATCAGAGGTGAGGAAACAAACACACTAACGCATAGGTGTCGGAACGGGGGGGGGCACTATATCCATGGCCTACCACTACTACCTACAACTGCCTGGGAGGTTACGGTTTGGCCACAAATAGATGGACAGTGGAGAATGCATGGAAAAATATTCTGTTTTATACAATCCATTGAAAATTATTCAGTGGTTTGCCTAGAAATTCTTTTCCAAAGTCTGCGGAATTCATAAAGAAATTCCGAAAAGCATTTTTTATTTTGGTGCTCCCCTCTCTGGTGAGGCCCCCCTTCGTGACGGCTTTCTCCAGCCCCATCACTCAGCTCCTCGTGGGCTGACCTTTCAACTCCATCCTCCACTTGCCACTCCCTCTAGACAGGAGGCGACAGGCTAGGCCATGCACCACGTGGACCAGGTCCCAGACTGGAAGAGAGCCACCTCACCAGTGAGGGGCCTGCAGGAAGGCAAGTAGTCATCCTATGTTCTGCTGGAGTATTTTCACTTGCTCTGTTGGTCCTATCCCTCAGGACGCAAGCAGCATGGGTGAATGTGCACACGCACATGACCGTGTTTGGTGCAGCACCAGCCCATGTCCCCCCTTCCCCTGCATTGTGCTGACTGCACTGCCACCTGTGGTCACCCAGATAGCAATATAGCAGCGGAGCTGGGGTCTCTCCCTCCCTGGAGGAGGAGAGCGTCCTCTGGGATGCTCAGTCCTCCTCTCCCCAGCGAGCCCCGATGACCCAGGCTTGTTCCCAAACCAGGATCACCGGGGTCATCAGCGGTAGTGTTACCACTACGCTGATGGGCTAGTTCTGAAAAGCATTTCAGAAGCAGAATTGTCATTCCACTTGAATTCCACTGGCATAATTCTGGGTCACGCCTTGTTTTAAATGTCAGTTTCAGTGTAACTGCAGGGTAGGTAATCATTGATTACATGCAACAGGGTAATTACCATGTACTTACATGTTTGTTGCATGTAACTGTATTGCAATTATTATACAGTTGCAGTGTAGTTACACTGTAACTACAGTGTAGTTAAGGAAACTTAAAATAAAGTGTTATCGAATTCTGCATTTTGCACAGCTCTTGCTGAGAGCAAAAGTTAAAATGGTATCATCAGGGCTGGCCCACTGGCATGAAGGGCTGAGACATCATGCCTTACCTCATACAACGCTGGCGACCCATGTTCGTGGTGCGAGCAGGTCGCTGGAGGTCGGCTGGGGTGGGAGAGGATTGAGCATCCAGGGGACAGCTCTCCTCTCCCGGGGAGGGAGGGACACAGAGGCTGGCGCATTTCTGACACCTAGCGGTGGCTGGGTGTTGGAGTGCCTGGGTCCTGTATGTAGGGGTTGGGGGCGGAGTAGTCGGCTGGCATGCTGTGGGCGGAAGCGTGCACAGCTCGGCCATTGCCAGCATCTACATTGCCCTGCTTCAGGGAGGGGCAGGAGGGAGTAAAAAGGAGGAGAAAATTGTCCTGGGCTCAGCTGGATAATGCCGAACACCCGCACGCGCCACTCCTGCAAATGGCAGGCACCTCCTAAACCCGATCCGTGTTCGGTGGGTTGAGGGATCCCCGCCGCCCCTCCACGGAGGGCAAGCCATTGAGGAGGAATGGAGGTGCACTGCGAGTAGGGGTCGGGGCTGGGGGGTCGGTGAGATTACATCAGAATAAGGGCCAGTGAGATCACGGAAAGATCAATGAGAAAAAACAGTGGCCCACTCCTCACAGGTAGTCTGAGAGGCATAATTTTTTATCCAACCTCATGTTTATCACCTGCACTTGCAAACATTAAAAACTATTAATACACTATACTCCAAGTGACTCTTGGCATATGTAGCCCAGAGCATGTCAACGTTTCTTGTTCTTTAAACATGCCCCCCAAGTGTTTCTGTGTAGCCACTGGTCGACAAAGGCTTGCTCTGGCCTGGAAAGCAGCAGAGCATTGACTCCCTCAACTAATATCTGTACTATCTCTTGGCCCCCAGTATAAGGGGGTATTGAAGGAGGGGCACTGGCATCCCATCCTGTAAAGAGATGAAGGGTATTCCCCTCCCTGAAACACCGAGCTCACCATGATTTTAAAACCCAGGTCAGGAGTCCAGTCTGGAACCCAAATGTCTTCATTTATGTTTGCATCACACCACTGAACTGCCAGTCCTTTTCAATTTCAAGGTAAACATGGATGGTAGGGGCCTACTGATGGCCCAGTGCCGGCGTACCGCTGATCAGGATTTGGGAGTGGACTTGGGAACTGACCAGGGGAGGTGCTGCCCCATGACAATGCTCCTAACCCCAGAGAGATGGTACCAGGATCCAGTACGACAGTTGAGGAACAGGGAGCTTGTTTTCACACAAGAGGTTGTCTGTGTGCATCGGGTACTGACAGCCATATCAGCTGCTGCAGGGAGGAAGGTAGCATCCATGGAGCATAGCTGTAGGCCTGTGGACTGGTGGGGCTAGCAGGGTGTTGGGGTCAGGAAACATCCATCGAGCATAGCTGCAGGCCCGTGAGCTGGTGGGGTTAGCAGAGTGTTGGGGTCAGGGAACATCCATCGAGCATAGCTGCAGGCTTGTGGACTGGTGAGGTTAGCAGGGGCTGGGGGATTACCAAGGACACATAGCCACAGGTATGAGTGCAACCTTTACCCCGGCCAAGAGCGGCATCTTGTAACCAGGACCCCCTTAACTTGTACACAAACAAGGCATCAAACCACAAGTTAGCATACAAAGGGCATCACCCCTGGCACTGGGACAAATACCTGGCTTGGCATCTAAAAGATCAGGGTTAGAGCGCAAAAGAACATTTATATTTACACTGAGTCCTGGGAGAGAGGTGCTAGGGCTATGCCATGTCTCCTGTCTGAGGGGGCCCATAAACAAGGTCACACTGGGAAGCACAGATGGAATGTCCACTACTGGAAATGGGATTGTGTAGTGTGGCTTTGTTCTGACACAGATGGAGAGCAGAAAGGGATGGTCCCCCAGACTGGCACTGTACATTACAGAACATACATGGCACAAAAACTTTTCCTTGTCCAGAACAATTCGGGCTTTCTCACATTTTTCTCTTCCACAGAACTACGAACAGTCCATTCCTCTCTTCTACGGCTCTCAAGGACATTATTTTCCCATAAGTGTCTATTATGTGGGGGTTTCCACACACTTGAAACATTACATTCCTCCTGACACGATAAGCTCATTTAACATCCGCAGGGTAACCTTGTGACCTTCGGGTAATCAGTTAGTCCTGACTGGAGTTTTAGGTGAGGTTTTGCCCACCCTGGCCCCAGCCAGTCTCTGCCATTCCATCCGAGTTACACAAACAGAGCCTAGCCTTCACCCCCCCCCCCCCCCCCCACCAGATTGCTAAAGGTCTCTACGCTTTCAAATTCCTTCATTCAGCACATTTTTGTGGTGATATTTGGGGCCCTGAGTGGTGTACTCTAGCCTTGCCTCTGGGCACATACACCACCAGATGACTCCCTGTGAAATATTCCCATGTAGCTGTACTCACGGTTTGTTTGTCCCTTTGTTACAGACATGGACCTTGGAAGAAACACAGATCTCCCGTTTTCTGGTTGCATTTACTGAGACTCTCTTCGTCTCTGATCCGGCAGCTGGACAATCTTCTAGTCTCACAGTTCCATTCACTTCTCACAAAAGTGACCCACTGGGGTCTCAGAAATGATCAGTCTCCACCACTTCCTGTGGTACTGCTGTTGTCTCATACACTGGAGTGAGAAAAATGACCAGAGGTCCTTCACCCATTCTCAGGGTAGGCTGGCAGGCACCTCCACACTGGGAGCTCCTCTCTCCACTGCTCCCAAACTCAGACTCTCCACTCAACTGAACCCAACATTCTAAACTGTTCCCCTAGCAGCTGATTCCATTGTGGCTCAGGCTGCTGCGAGAGTTCTAAATGACCTCACTCATTTCTGACTCAGCATAGCTAGGTAAACAATGAGAGGTCTGTAGAGAGCTTCTTAAAAACTCTCTACTAGCTGCCCACTATCTTCCTAGTCTAACACTGATGGGATTCTAGTAAGCCCAGGGGGACTAGATGGTTACATGAGTACTTGTGGGGTTAGCAGGCTGACAGGGCTGGAGGAGCATCCATGGAGCACAGGCCCGGGCCCAAGTGTGGGCAGACAAGAGGTGATGGCAAAAATATTTATGAAAAATAACTCAGATGGTGGAGGACAATGGCATCAGCGGTGAAGGCAGCTGCTCACACTTCCTCATGGCATGAATATGGGTGCAGCTATGGTGACTGCGGCCACAGTGATCCCATCACAAGGGTGGGGGGGACAGAAGATGGATGCAGCCATGGGGACTGCATCATTAGTGTGAGGAACAGAGGGTGGGTGCAGCCATGGTTACTCCATCATTAATGTGGGGGACAGAGGATGGGTGCAGCCATAGTGACTCTATAATTAATATGGTGGACAGAGAATGGCTGCAGCCACGGTGACTCCTTCATTAATGTGGGGACAGAGGATTGATGCAGCCACAGTAACTGCATCATTAATGTTGGGGACAGAGGATGGGTGCAGTCACAGATGATGACTCCATCATTAATGTGGGGGACAGAGGGACAGAAAATGGGTGCAACCACGGGGACTCCAAGTGTGGGGGATAGAGAATGGGTGCAGCCACAGTGACTCCATCATTAATGTGGGGGACAGAGGATGGATTCAACCTTGGTGACTCCATCATTAACGTAGGGGAAAGAGAATGGGTGCAGCCAAGGACGGTGACTCCATCATTAATGTGGGGCACAGAGGGACAGAGAATAGGTGCAGTCACGGGAACTCCCTCATTAATGTGGGGGACTGAGGATGAATGCAGTCACTTTGATTCCATCATTAATGTGGGGGACAAAGAAATGGTGCAGGCACAATGACTTCATCATTACTGTGGGAGACAGAGAATTGGTGCAGCCACGGGGACTCCATCATTAATGTGGGTGACAGAGGATGGGTGCAGCCATGGTGACTCCCATCATTATTGTGGGGGACAGAGGATGGGTGCAGCCACGGTGACTCCATCATTAGTGTGGGGGACAGAGGATGTATGCAGCCACAATGACTCCATCATTAATGTGGGGGGCACAGAATGGGTACAGCCACGGGTTGGTGACTCCATCATTAATGTGGAGAATGAGGGACAAAGGATGTGTGCAGCCACAGGGACACCATCATTAATGTGGGGGACAGAGGATGGGTGCAGCCACTTTGACTCCATCATTAATATGGAAGACGAAGAAATGGTGCAGCCACAATGACTCCATCATTACTGTGGTGGACAGAGAATTGGTGCAGCCATGGGGACTCCATCATTAATGTGGGTGACAGAGGATGGGTGCAGCTACGGTGACTCCATCATTATTGTGGGAGACAGAGAATGGGTGAAGCCACAGTGACTCCATCATTAATATGGTGGACAGAGAATGGGTGCAGCCATGGTGACTCCATCGTTAATGTGGGGGACAGTGGATGGGTGCAGCCATGGTGTCTCCATCATTAGTATGGGGGATAGAGAATGGGTTCAGCCACGGGGACTCCATCATTACTGTGGGGGACAGAGGATGTATGTAGCCATAGTGACTCCATCATTAATGTGGGGGACACAGAATGGGTGCAGCCACGGACGGTGACTCCATCATTAATGTGGAGGACGAGGGACAAAGAATGTGTGCAGCCACAGGGACTCCATCAGTAATGTGGGAGACAGAGGATGGGTGCAACCATGGTGACTCCATCATTAATGAGAGGGACAGAGGAAGGGAGCTGCCATGGTTATTCCATCATTATTGTGGGGGACAGAGAATGGGTGCAGCCATGATGATTCCATCATTATTGTGGTGGGCAGAGAATGGGTGCAGCCACGGTGACGCCATCATTAACGTGGGGGACAGAGGATGGGTGCAGCCACGGTAACTCCATCATTAATGTGGGGGACAAAGAAATGGTGCAGCCACAATGACTCCATCATTACTGTAAGGGACAGAGAATTGGTGCAGCCATGGGGACTCCATAATTAATGTGAGTGACAAGAGCATGGTGCAGCCACAGTGACTCCATCATTATTGTGGGGGACAGAGAATGGGTGCAGCCACAGTGACTCCATCATTAATATGGTGGACAGAGAATGGGTGCAGCCATGGTGACTCCATCATTAGTGTGGGGGACAGAGAATTGGTGCAGCCACTGGGACTCTATCATTAATGTGGGGGACAGAGGATGTATGCAGCCACAATGACTCCATCATTAATGGGAAGGACAGAGAATGGGTGCAGCCACAGTGACTCCATCATTAATATGGGGGACAGAGAATGGGTGCAGCCACGGACAGTGACTCCATCATTAATGTGGGGGACAGAGGATAGGTGCAGCCACTTTGACTCCATCATTAATGCCAGGGACAAGGAAATGGTGCAGCCACATTGACTCCATCATTACTGTGGTGGACAGAGAATTGGTGCAGCCATGGGGACTCCATCATTAATGTGGGTGACTGAGGATGGGTGCAGCCACGGTGATGCCATCATTATTGTGGAGGACAGAGAACGGGTCAAGCCACAGTGACTCCATCATTAATATGGTGGACAGAGAATGGGTACATCCATGGTGACTCCATCATTAATGTGGGGACAGAGGATGGGTGCAGCCACAGTGACTCCATCATTAGTGTGGGGGACAGAGAATGGGTGCAGCCATGGGGACTCCATCATTAATGTGAGGGACAGAGGATGTATGCAGCCACAATGACTCCATCATTAATGTGAGGGGACAGAGAATGGGTACAGCCATGGTGACTCCATCATTAGTGTGGGGGCAGAGAATGGCTGCAGCCACAGTGACTCCATCATTAATGTGGGGGACAGAAATGGGTGCAGCCACAGTGACTCCGTCATTAATGTGGGGAGACAAAGAATGGGTGCAGCCGTGGTGACGCCATCATTAATGTGGATGACAGATGATGGCTGTAGCCATGGTGACTCCATCATTAATGTGTGGAACAGAGAAAGGGTGCAGCCAGTGACTCCATTATTATGGGGGGGGCAGAGGGACAGAGAATGGGTGCAGCCATGGTAACTCCATCATTAATGTGGGGGGACAGAGAATGGGTGCAGGCTTGGTGACTCTATCATTACTGTGGGGGACAGAGGATGGCTGCAGCCATGGTGACTCCATCATTAATGGGGGGGATAGAGAATGGGTGCAGCTATGGTGATTCCATCGTTAATGTGGTGGACTGAGAACAGGTGCAGCCACAGTGACTCCATCATTATTGTGGGGGACAGAGGATGGGTGCAGCTATGTTGACTCTATCATTACAGTGGGGGACAGAGAATGGGTGCAGCCACTGTGACTCCATCATTAGTGTGGGGGTCAGAGAATCGGTGCAACTACGTGGACTCCATCATTAATGTGGGGGAAAGAGGATGGGTGCAACCACGTTGACTCCATCATTAATGTGGGGGACAGAGAATGGGTGCAGCCACTGTGACTCCATCATTAGTGTGGGGGACAGAGAATCAGTGCAGTCACGTGGACTCCATCATTACGGTGGGGGACAGAGGATGGGTACAGCCACAGTGACTCCATCATTAGTGTGCGGGACAGAGAATGGGTGCAGCCACTGTGACTCCATCATTAATGTGAAGGACCGAGAATGGGTGCAACCACGGGGACTCCATCATTAATGTGGGGGACAGAGGATGGATACAGCCACGGTGGCTTCATCTTTAATGTGGGGGACAGAGAATGGGTGCAGCCACGGTGACACTGTCATTAATATCATGGACAGAGAGTGAGTACAGTCATGGTGACTCCATCATTAATGTGGGGGACAGAGGACTGGTGCAGCCACAGTGACTCCATAATTAATGTGGTGGGCAGAGGGACAGAGAATGAGTGCAGCCACTGTGACGCTATCATTAATGTGAGGGAACAGAGGATGGGTGCAGCCACGATGATTCCATCCTTAGTGTGGGGGACAGAAAGTGAATGCAACCATGGTGACTCCATCATTAATGTGGGGGACAGAGAATTGGTGCAGCCACGGGAACTCCATCATTAATGTAGGGGACAGAGAATGGGTGCAGCCACAGTGACTCCAAAATGAATGTGGGGCAGAGAATGGATGCAGCCATAGTGACTTCATCATTAATGTTGGGACAGAGGATGGGTGGTGCCATGGTGATTCCATCATTAATGTAGGGGACAGAGGATTGGTGCAGCCATGGTGACTCCTTCAACAATGTGGAGGACCGAGAATGGATGTGGCCACAGTGGCTCCATCATTAATGAGGGCGACAGAAGGACAGAGAACAGGGACTCCATCATTAATGTGGGGGACAGAGGATGGGTGCAGCCACGGTGACTCCATCATTAATGTGGGGGACAGAAAATAAATGTGTAGTCACAGTGACTCCATCATTAATGTGGGGGCAGAGAAGGGGTGTAGCCACAGTGGTTCCATCGTTAATGTGGGGTCAGAGAATGGGTGCAGCCACAGTGACTTCATCATTAATGTGGGGGGCAAAGGATGGGTGCAGCCACAGTGACTCCATCATTAATGTAGGGGACAGAGAATGGGTGCAGCCACGGTGACTCCATAATTAATTTGGGGGACAGAGAATGGGTGCAGCCATGGTGACTCCATCATTAATGTGGGGGACAGAGGGACAGAGCATGGGGACTCCATAATTAATGTGGGCTACAGAGGATGGGTGTAGCTATGGTGATGCCATCATTAACGTGAGGGATAGAGGATGGGTGCAGCTATGGTGACTTCATTATTTTTTTCCTCTCTCTCCTCTCTGGTCTGTCCCCATCTGCCAAGTGTACTAGCCCCATCACCCCCAACTTATTTTATTTATTTATTTATTAGTTTTTGTTGACTGGGTGGGTGCATTAGGCAAGAACCTGCCTATTTTCAAGCACGACCGGGGGGTCCACTTCCACTGGGACTTACTGCTTCTGTCTTTCCCAGGACTTGGCCCCCCTGGCAGTGTCATAGGGGTTCTCCAACCCCTGATTTATAACTGATCTGGTTCTGGCTGCCTGCCCAGTTAGTCTGGTCTGGGGCCTGCGGGCGCTTGGTGACATCAAGCTGCTGAATTTTCCTCCCTGTATTGTTCCCTGGGATGCATGGCATGAAATGTTATCTTGATACACTCCATGAGTAATGTGCATCGATGCCTTCCACCCCCTCGTGTGTTGGTCTGGGCTGCCTTTCCCCCAGCTTCTGCTAGGGCCAGGTAAGCACCCGGTTCTGCCCACCCTCCCCCTAGAGGAGGAGAGTTGTCCTATGGATGCCAGATCCTCCTCCACCTGGCCGGACCTCTGACTTCCCAACTTCACTTCTGAACCCAAGTTGTTCGTGTTGCTAGCAGCAGTGCTACTGCTGTGCAGGTGGGTCCCAAGGTGGCGACCTCATCAGGGTGGGGGGGCAGTATGGGTGCAGTCACAGTGACTCCATTATCAGGCTGGAGGACAGAGGATGGCTGCAGTTATGGTGTCTCTATCATTGGGGTGGGGAACAGAGGATGGCTGCAGTTATAGTGTCTCTATCAATGGGGTGGGGAACAGAGGATGGCTGCAGCCATGGGATCTCCATTATCAGGGTAGGGGACAGAGGATGACTACAGCCACAGTGACTCCAGCATTGGGGTGGGGAAACAGAGTATGTGTTCAGCCATGTGGTCTCCATCATTGGGGTGGGGGACAGAGGATAGGTTCAACCAGAGTGACTCCATCATTGGGGTGCAGGGACATGCGATGAACACGGCCACAGTAACTAGCATCAGGGTGGGGGACAGAGAATGAGTACAGTCATGGCAACTGCCATTATCGGGGTGCAAGACAGAGGATAGCTGCAGCCAGCAGAGACTCCATCATTGAGGTGTGTGGCAGAGGATGGGTGCAACCATGGTGACTCCATCATCGGGGTGGGAGACAGATTATGGGTGCAGCCACGGTTACTCCATCATTGGAGTGTGGAACAGAGGATGGGTGCAGCCACGTAGCCTCCATCTTTGAGGTTGGGGACAGAGGATGGGTGCTGCTATGATGATTTCTTCATCGGAGTGGGGGATAAAGGAGGGGGTGCAGCCCCAGAGACTACATTATTAAGGTGGGGGACGTAGGATAGATGCCGCTATGGAGACTCCATCATCAGGGTGGGAGACAGAGGATGGGTGCCGCTACAAAGACTCCCTCATCAGGGTGTTTGTCAGAGGATGGGTGTAACCATGGTGACTCCATCGTCAGGGTGGAGGACAGATTAGGGGTTCAGCCACAGTGACTCCATCATAGGAGTGTAGGACAGAGGATGGGTGCAACCACAGAGTCTCCATCATCGGGGTGTGGGACAGAGAATGAGTGCAGCCATGGTGACTCCTATCATCGGGGTGCAGGGTCAGAGGATGAGTCCAGCCTCAGTGTCTTCCATCGTTGGCGTGCAGGGACAGAGGATAGTTGCAGCCACAGGGCTTCCATTATTGGTGTGCAGGGACAGAGGATGGGTGCAGCCACAGGGCCTTCATCATCAGGGTAGGGCACAGAGGAGCGTGTGCAGCCACAGTGACTCCATCATTAAGCTGGGGACATGGGACAGGTGCAGCTGTGGTGACTCCCTCATCACGGAGGGAGACAGAGAATGGGTACAGCCACAAAGACACCATCATGGGGATGTTCATCAGAGGATAGGTGTAACCACGGTGACTACATAATCGCAGTGTGGAACAGAGGATGAGTGCAGCCATGGGGACTCCATCATTGGGGTGGGGACAGAGGATGGGTGAAACCATGGCGATTCCATCATCAGGATTGGGGCCAGAGAATAGGGCAGAAATGGTGACTCCATCATTGGGGTGGGAACAGGATGTGTGAAGCCAAGGTGACTCCATCATTAGGGTGGGGGACACAGGATAGGCAATGCCATGGTAAGACCATCTTCAGATTTTGGAACAAAAGATGTCTACAGCCATGGTGACTCTATCTTTGGGGTGAGAGACAGAGGATTGGTGCAGCCGTGGGTACGCCATCATTAGAGTTGGGGACAGAAGATGAGTATAGCCACAGGAGCTCCCATCATTTGAGTGGGGGACAGAGGATGGTTACTGCAATAGTGACGCCATCATTGGGGTGGGGTCAGAGGATTAGTGAAACCATCTCTACTGCATCACCAGGGTTGGGGCCAGAGAATGGGGCAGACATGGTGACTCCATCACTGGGGTGGGAACAGGGGAAGTGTGCAGCCGAAGTGACTCCATCATTGGGGTGGAGGACAGGATTGTTGCAGCCATGGTGAGGTGACTCTATTATATTGGTTGGGCTACAGGATGGGTATAGCCCATGGGACTCCATCATCAGGATGTGGATCAGAAAGTAGGTGCAACCATGGTGACTCCAAAATCAGGGTGGGGACAGAGGATGGGTGCAGCCACAGTGACTCCATCATTGGGGTGGAGGGAGAGAGGAAGGGTGTAGTCTCGGCGACTCTGCCATCGGGGTGGGGGACAGAGGGTGGGTGCATCTATGGTGACTCCATCATCGGGATGGGAGACAGAGGATAGGTGCAGAGTCCCCATGACTCCATCATTGGGTCATGTGGCAGAGGATAGGTGCAGCCATGAGGACTTCATCATCAGGGTGGCAGGATATAGAATGGGTGCAGCTTCGGGGACTCCATCATCGGGGTGGGGACAGAGGATTGAATAGCCACAGCTGCTTTGCCATTGTTGAGGTGGGGGGTCAGAGGATGGGTACAGCCATGGCAACTCCACCATTGGAGATATGGGGACAGAGGATGGATGCAGCCATGGGGACTCCGTCATTGGGGTGGGGGACAGAGGATGGCTGCAGCTATGGTGACTCCATCATCAGAAATATGGGGACAGAGGGTTGGTTTAGCCATGGTAACTCCACTATCAGGGTGCAGGGACAGAGGATGGGTGTAGTCGTAGTGACTCTGTCATCGAGGTAGGGGGACAGAGGATAGATGCAGCCATGCTGACTCCTTCATTGAGTTGGGACAGAGGTTGGGTGCAGCCACAGTGACTGTAGCATCAGGGTGGGGGAAAGATGATGGTTTCTGCCAGGGGGACTCCATCATCAAGGTGGGGGACAGAGAATGGTGGCTGCCATACCGACTCCATCATCGAGGTGGGGGAACAGATGTTGGTTCTGTCATAGGGACTCCATCATCAGGGTGGTAGACAGATGATGGGTGCAGCCATGGTGACTCCATCATCGGGAGTGGAGGACAGCAGGAACCAGGTGGGAAACACAGGAGAAAAAAATAATCAGAAGAAGTCAGCTGGGGCCAGATTCTCATCCTGACTCCTGAGGAGTTGGCAATGCTAGAGGTGCTCCGATTATGCATTTAGTGATCGATCACTGTTCACGCCCTGCCGGATTGCTCCCTTATCTGGCACTTAACCTTACTTAGGGTAGCTCTGCTGTAGAGCAAAATCACCAGATAGTTGCACACCATATTTGGAATTAGTTATCCTTATCTGGGCCCCAGATAATACCAAATGTAGGCCTGTCCTACATTTGGGAAAATGAGGCTTCCTGTTCATTATCCTAATGAATGATCCGGGACTATCCAACAAAAATTATCCATTACTCAGGGCACTTTGACAGAATAAGACGATAACAGTGAGTATCCACTCTGGAAAAAAGAAATCTGGTTACCACAGTGTGGAGATCAAATTATGCATATTACTTTTCAAGCAAAAAGTCACAAAATCCATGCGTATCTGAAAATGTTAAACTATCCGAGCAGATCTAGTCTATACTCCAACAAATGGCTCAGATTGGAATGTTTTGAATATAGATCCGGATACCTCAGCATCTCAGAGATGTGGGCTAGAATCCAGGCCTCCTCAGAACTCTTTTACATATTTAGCAAGAACTGCTCTCTGTTACAGTAATTGGAATATTTTGCGATTCCTCCCTTCCCCATTTTACAAGTATGTCTGGATAAAATATTGACGTTCTACACCCATAAAACAGAGGTTGTAAAAATAAGTTTGTGCACAACAATGTGTTTTACATTAATTCACTCAGTAAAGCAAAACAGCTTCTTCGTTATCAAGCTTTGCTATTTGTGCAATTATGGTTTCAAATAATTTCTTTCAGTTAGTAAAAAAAGGTTTATATTTGAAAGACTTGTCAATCATCATCACTGAACATGCAAACTGTATCCCCAGCCTGTGAAATGATCACTTGAAATGTTCAAAACAGCTTGTATGAGAGTCAGCTTAGCCTCAAATTGCAATAATGAGCAAAGGTATTTTTTTTCTTTCAAAAAAGGAAGTTTCTGTCCTCCCTGAAATCAACCAAAGCTAGCATGATGGGTTTTCCATTTCGAGCTGTCTTTGATAAGGAGTGCATTACACTCCCTTCACTTGCCTTCCCAGTTAACAGTAAGACAGCAGCCGTCTGGATTATTCGAGATCCACAGTGAAACTGCCACACCATGTATCCTTGGACTAATGCTGTACATGTTTGACAGGGGGCAGATGAATCCAGGAGTTTCTGTGCGGTGGGTTTAAATCTATGCGGCAGCTGACGCTAGAAATAAACATCTGTATAGTGCTCCAAGCTAGCTGGGGAAAGGTTGAAGCTGTGCATTCTCGATATAGCTAGATTTAGTGGTGAATCTGTTGCCTTGTTGGGGGGGGGGGGAGACATAGCCACGTGGATGTATAGCAGCATCTGAAATCCACAAAACTTTCTGTGTGTACATTAGCTTTGCTAGCCCAAACTGATTGAATTCGCTGTTTTCAAGTTTAAAATAGTGACTTATCCAGTACTTTTTTTAGGGACGAGCTGGGCTTCAGCTAAAGGGCTTTTCCTGGAGCTTGGAAAACTTTTTAAAATTAAACTCTTCCATCACAATTCTGTTTTTTTTTTCAATATTTTTCCATTTAGCTGTCCTCATTGTTTATTACTAAGGACATTTGCAAGAAAACTGGATCTTTTTGTGTCTCGGTCTTCGTCTCGTCCTCTTTCCTAACCCTCCACTGTCTTCATTCTCTGTTTGTGAGGTTGTAGTCCTTTCCAAGGCTATAGACTGTGATGTCACAATTAGAACGGTATCACTAGTGTTGCCAGAACTAGTTCTAAAAAGATTAGCACCCTTTCAGAATGCAGGGGTCCGAGTTCTAATTTAAAACTAGGACATCCATGGGTTCTAAGTATTAAGGGTTCTGAATACTAATTAAAATGATTTTTTTTGTTTAGACACTTCAGAAACTGGAGATGCCAACCTGGAGAGCAAAAAAATTACTGGGAATTATATCCCAAAATGTTTTAGAAAGAGAGTCAATACAGCATGAGAAGGTGCTGCTTGTGTGCAGTTGTGCCAAACATGTTGAGTTGTGATGCTTGGCATTTGCATTTTAAAAGGGGCAATGTGTTTCTCTTTTCTGCACGTGCAGTGAAACAATATTGCTGTGCTGAGAGAGCAGGAATTTTATTTACATTTTTTTCTCTCAGTATCTTTATCAGTTCTTTTTCTCCAATCCTATATACAAAAGAGTTAGTGTTCTACAGAAGATTAGACCCTAGAACTATTTGCGAAGTTCTAGGCAAGTAGCAGAATCCTAAAGTTCAGTGGGTTCTGACAACACTAGCTATCACTGCAGTGTACAAAAAAAGGCAGGGGGATGAGATGACGGCTTAGAAAAAGATATTTTTTTCATGCAAACATGAGCATTTAGTTAAGCTGTGCATTAAAACATTTGTGGAGAGGGCCCAGAGTTTTGGGAGGCTCATGGCGGAAGGCCAAGTCTCCTCACAAACCTGGGAAGGGCATCAGAGATGCCCTAATTTACACCCGATGTGTATTACTGCACTTGTAACATGGATTTGGAGTGGAAAAACTGTTGTTTTTTTGGAGGGGGAGGGGAACAGAAAAGAAATCAGAGACCGGACTGTGCACGGATACTGTTGTAATGGATTTCCAGGTGACTGGTCTTGACCAATAAAATGGTTTCATTTGTCCTTGCCTTTTCATAACAAAGAGTGAGGGGAGGTAATGTGAAAGCTGTCTGAATATTGCATTTTCAAATGGTTCTTGGAAGCTGGAAACCACTTTAACATGATCTTGGAAAATTCTGATGCGCTCCTAATGTTGATAAAGTTTAAATGATTTTATATCCTCTTTTGTTTTTTACTTCAAAATGTGGTCCTTTGAATTACATTTAACCCCCGCACCCAAAAATGGCAATACTATAAACACTGACTTGTGAAATGATTGAGCATCAAATAACAACAGAAAAAGTATTCACAAAAATACCACCAACAGCTTAAAAAATCTGGTTCAATTTCAGTTGGCATTCATCTGTATATCCCCAGCGAGGCTGAAAATAGGCAAATTGTCTAGTCCTCTTTCCGATTAAACAAAACTAAATAAATAAATAAAATATTCAAAAGCCTTTTTTATTGATAATTTTTCTTAAAATGCTAAACATAAATACATAGACAATATCATTTAGCATTTAAGATACCAAAAGAGAAAGCAACTAAGCATATATTCTAGGTTATTCATAATATCGCTAACTAAATTCAATATACTGTATTCTGTCAGTGTTCTTTATTGTCCATTTCAAATAGAATATTCAGTTGGATATATGCATTTAATGTTAATTATATGTATATATTTGAATACAATAGGAGTGGGGAAAAAGTGACAAGATAAAAATGATATCTTTGGTAGCGACGGCAGTAACAGAGATATCTTCATAAGATATCTAAGTTACTGTTGTCACAATGGATATCTCGGCAGACACTGTCGTCATAGTGCAGCCCAGCTATGGCTGACAAATCGGTCTTACATTAGAACAGCATAGGCATGAGGCAAGTTTAAACCACGGCTCCATTTAACATTTTTTTTTCTTTCACCACTGTATGACAGAGCAGTATCGGAAGTCCGCGGACATACGGAAAAGCCCAGCAGAGTTCAGTAACAGTTCCCATCTCCACAAATGAGAGACAGAGCGATCGTGAAAGTCAGTGTGCGTAAATAAAAGCCCAGGCATTGCTGACCCTTCCTTTAAATAAATTGTCTTTTCCTAGCAAACAAAACTGAGTGTTTTGATATTTACAATGTTCCTCATATCCATAATCCCTTCCATTATCATTGGAAATAAGTGGTTATTTACACCTTGCCAAAATAGTTCTCTTGGCTTCTAGAGCTCTCGCCAAAACCCATAGTTATTGCAATCTGTCCAGTAAATGTAGGTCACATATATCCCCAAGTCCAGAGGTGGTTTTAGGCACAAGCGAACCAAGTGGCCACTTGGGGCACCAGAAAAGAAGGGGCGCACTGAAGTAGAACGTATAAGCAGAAATCATCTTGAAATGCAGAAGTGTCAATCTAAAACCGTATTTGTCGTCATCACCCTTGTATTCATAGAATTCTTATCACTTTTTGGATGTGAGATGGAGAAGAAGGGAGGATGGGGCGATGGGAAACAGTGTAGGGGACACCACAAGTATTTCTGCTTAAGGGGCCATTAGGTCTAAAACTGGGCCTTGAGCCAAGTCTAAATGTTTTTGGGTTAGGAAAGAGATATTCACCACAACTTGTGGATGCAATATCAGTGATTAATTTCCAGAAAAAAATCAGGATAGGACAGTCCCAAGGAATACGTAAAAGTGATACATACTGTATTTACAGCTACCTCTCCAATATCTACCTTTCGGTAAAAAGTCTGTTTTTTCTGATACTTCTGGTGCTCTGTACTACCTACAGTATGTAGAATTTTGTATTGCATAAGCCTTCCTCGAACCAAAGTAAATTAAAATGTTAGTGGAAAAGTTGGTGTGAAGTCGAGAACTGTGCACTACATGAGTGGAACGTTAACCGACTTCACCCCAACTTTGTACAGCAAAGTTATTTTTTCTAAAACAAAGGTATTAAAAAATAATAACTTTGTAGCAGTATTATTGTCTGTCACCCCCTCCTCAGATCCGAGTATTTTTAATATGAACATATGAAATTTGCCAGCAGATAAAGGCCTAGAGGTCTATCAAGTCTGCTCGAATGTGCAGCTAGCACCCCTTATTCTGCAGCTGCCCCTCCCTTCCACCCTTTCCCTTCATTAACCCTCCCCCTTGTCCTGTTCCATCCTCGTTTGAAGCAGTCCACTGTTCTACTGCATACCACTTCTGCAGGTAATGCATTCCACCCAGCCACCACCCTCTCTGTAAAAAAGTGTCTCCTCATCTCCCTCCTGAACCTTCCTCGCTCCAGTCTCATATCATGGCCCCTGGTGGCCCTCCCTTCCTTACTTTGAACAGCCCCTCTGTACCGTCTTGTTTATTCCTTTCATGTATTTAAAGGTTTCAATCATGTCACCCTGTCTGTCCTCTCCTCCAGTGAGTACATGTTCAACTCCTTCAACCTCTCTCGTATGATAAATCCCCCAGCCCCTTGATCATCTTTGTCGCCTCGCTGCACCCCTCCAGTAACTAATGTCCTCTTCAGATCAGGACGCCAGTACTGCATGCAGTACTCCAGGTGTGGTCTAACTAACAATGACCTATACAGTGGCAGAATCACCTCCTCCCTCCTCGAGGATATACCCCTTGCAATACAACCCAGCATTTTGTTGGCCTTTGCAGCTGCTTTCCTACATTGTGCCGGTTGTTCATTGACCTTGTAATGAGCACCCAGATCCTTCTCCTCCTCTGTCTGGGCTAGCTGCACTCCCCTAACTGGTAACTCCTCCTTGGGTTCTTCATCCCAAAATGCAGCACCTTGCACTTTTTGGCATTAAACCCCAGTTGCCAGGTGTCTGACCAGGTTTCAAGCTTTGCCAGATCATCCTGCAACCCCTGCCATCTCCCTAGGTCATCCACCACCGCACCAACCTTGGTATCATCAGAAAACAGACTGATCTTGCTCTTGATGTCCCATGATATGTCTGCAATGAATATCCCAAACAACACTGGTCCCAACACCAAGCCCTGTGGGACACTGCTCGTCACTGCCCTTGGGTGTGAGAGCTCCCCCCCTACCACCACCCTCTGTTGCCTTCCCTGCAGCCAGTTTCCTACCCATCTCACCAGCTTTGCACCCGCCCCTGTGCCTACTAACTTCCTTCCCAGCCTTCCATGGCACCGAGTCGAATGCCTTACTGAAGTCCAGATACAGGACATCCACTGCATGGCCCTGTCCAGCTGCCTAGTTACCCAGTCACAGAACTCGACCAGGTTGGTTTGGCAGGATCTACCACATATGAAGCCATGCTGTCTGCTGTCCTGTAGTCCTTTGGCCTCTAGGAGGGCCACCAGCCTCTCCTTCAGGATAGTCTCCATTAGCTTACCCACGATGGATGTGAGGCTCACTGGTCTGTAGTTTCCCGGTTCATCCTTGGGGCCACTCTTGTGGAGGGTCACACATGAGCCATCCTCAGTCCTGAGGCACACACACCCCGAATGTGTGAAAATAAATAGGTTCGCTAAAGGTCCTGCAAGGACCTCTGCCAGCTCCTTCAGTACCCTGGGGTGGATGCCATCTGGGCCTGGCACCTTGTCCACCCTCAGTGCCTTCAAACCCTCTCGAACTCTGCCCTCCATGATTTCCCCATCTGTCACCACTTCCCCCCTGCTTCTGCCATTTCTCCCACCTTGGGTGTCCCCCCTCTTCTCTTTAGTAAATACTGAGCAGAAGTACTCATTTAGTGCTTCCGCTTTATCGTACCCTGCTTCCACCCAACCCCCCTCCTTCCTAATCCTTACTATGTGGTCCTTACAGCTCCTTTTCTCCCTGATGTACTTAAAGAAGTCCTTCTCCCCCTTCTTAATGCCTTGTGCCAGCCTGAGTTCTGTAGATGTTTTGGCTCCCCTTACTGCCCTTGTCACCTCCTTTGATTCTGTCAAGTACTCCTCTCTGTCCTCCCCCTCCCTGTTTTCTTGTACTTCCTAAAGGCAGCTCTTTTCCTCCTTACCTTTTCCATGACCTCCTTGCTCAACCAGCTCGGTTTCTTAGCCCTAGCCTTCTTGCTCTGGGCTTTGCAGCAGGTTTTGGTTGCCTCCACTATCCCCAGCTTTATGAGCTCCCACCTCTGGTTAATATCCATACTAGATTGAATTCTGGCCAGGTACCCTTTACCACTTCCCCCATCCTCCCAAAGTCGGCCCTCCTGAAGTCCAGCACTCTTGTGCCAGATTCCCTCCTTCCTTGCCCATATCCAATGAGCCATACTGAGTGGTGGTCACCCCTGACAGCGGTTCCTCCACTGTAAGTTGTCTCACAAAGTCCCCATTTGCCAGCACAAGGTCAAGGGTATTCCTAACCTGGTAGGTTCACTGACCATTTGCAGCAGGAAGCTGTCCTGGAAGGCATCCAGCAGTACCTGCTCCTTCTGTTCCTGGTTGTTGGGGTGCTCCAGTCCACTCCTGGCATGTTGAAGTCCCCCACAATCACCACACTACCCTTCTCGCAGGTCCTCCTGATCTGTCCCTAGTTCCCTGTCTAACTCCTCCGTCTGAGATGGTGGCCTGTACAGCACTCCCATTCTAAGAATCCTATTCTTGGAATCCTGGATTTGCACCCAAAGTGACTCCGTACTACCCTCCTCCCCTTCCTCCCTTACACACTTCAGTCCTTCCTTCACATATAGTGCCACCCCCCCCTTTTCCCAATCACCTTGTCCCTACGAATACCCCCCCCCCAGCTCTCATAGTACCTATATAGGCCTCCTTCCCAGTCCCAGTGATGTTTACGCTTAAACAACCCTTGCCTCCCCACCACCAAAACTGTATATTCCCATCTCACTGTCCTGCTGGGCTGAGTGGAGGTATTTAGAGAGAAAAGTGACAACATTTTAATTAAATTGATGATCATACATAAAAATATGGTGATATGTAACGGTAATGTAAATACTAGTTAAGACAAACTGGATTCAAGCTGTGAAAAATATGGTGAACATTTGAATAACCAGCATTTTTATATCTTTTTTTTTATCTGATGTCAGGATAGAATTGTTTTCTAGTCTGCAGCTTGTAACCTATCCTGTCTGGACTTGATTTGTCATTGTAACCCTAAGCACTGCGTAAAGGTCTTCTTCTCACAGTAACACATTTAATAAAAAGAAAATCAGATGGGGGATATAGCATGTGCAGATTATTTTCCAGTCATATCTGTAAGGGCAGTCACAGAGCTTCTGAGTCACTAAACCAAAGAGTGACCTAATTCATGACAATGGACCAACAGTATTTTTTTTTTAGAAAATGGGTAGGGAGATTTCCTGGCCTCTGATAGGCTGAACCACTTGCCAAGGGGTATATTTATGTGCTGATAGAGTCTGGGGAATAACAAGTCCCTATTTATTTATTTAGTTTTTGTTTACCGGGTAGGTGCACTAGCCATAACAATGACTATTTTCAGCCATGACCTGGGAGGATACAGTACAATACAGCAACAACATAACATTTACAAAAATACCATTCAGGAATAGTAATTTGTTACGATGCCAAAAAAGTAGGCCAGGAAACAGGTATGGCAACAGAAACAGTACAAAGGTGTACATAATGATAGATTTACGTAAAATGAACAACAGTAATGCAGGAAGAAAAGTATCAATGCAGGAAATAGTCAAGCAGGATAGGCGTACAGAAATGAGGAAGACAGTGGTATAGAGCTGAAAAACTATGAAGGTATATAACATTTAGTATATGTAGTGAGACAATAGCCAAAGTGCCAGGAAAGTGCTTAGTATTGAGTGGCAGCCTGCCCTTTCACAGGAAAAAAAATCCCACCATCTTTTTTTCCTCGCATAGTGAGGTTTACCTTGCTGCCCCCACTCACAGATGGATTGTAAAGTCTCATGAAAGTCGTTATTTGCCTGTTTTCACATGTTTAGCATTATTACCAATGCCAGCTCCCTCCACCTGCCTCGCTCTGCAGCTCCCAGTCATGCTTCCTAAGCAGCTCCATACTCTGGCCACCCGACGAACAACCTGGCAGTGCTTCTCCAGCTGTGGGACGCTCACTCGCAAAACTCTTGCTGCTGTCATCTCGACCACAAAATTGAAACTGGACTGGTACTCGGGCGCGGAGGACAGGACAGAAATGGCCTTGAAAAATCAAAACTAGACTGGGACAGGACATGAAGCAATAAAAAATAAATAAAAATGTACTACTTCATTAAGGCAAACACTATTAAACACAACAGAGCCCCCTACTGCCAATGTCAGCAGTGGAGGGACTACTTTATTTAAAAAAAACATTTTTATTTATGTCCAATAGCATTTTTACAATTTTTTTAAGTATTTTAAATATTTAGTCCAAAATACCAGCCCAAACCCATTTACTTTTAAAAACTCAGTTTTATTTGACATATTGTACATACCATACATTATCATCTTGTAAGAGAAGTTATACAAAAAAAACCATAGAAACATAGACTTTGACGGCAGATAAGGACCACTTGGCCCACCTAGTCTGCCCATTTCCCTACCTACTGGATAAGCTGCAGATCCTAGTTAACCAAAAGCCTACTTCCTCCTACCCCCCACTAGAATTGTCTTATGTCTGTTCCATACATTCTTAAATTGCCTCACTGTTTTTGCTCCCACAACTTCCTCAGGAAGGCCGTTCCATGCGTCCATCAACTTCCCTGTGAAAAAATACTGCCTCACATTGCCCCTGAGCCATCCCCACTCTATCTTCAAATTGTGCCCCCTTGTTCTTGCACATCTCTTTTTGTGAAAGATGCTACCCTCTTGGACTTTGTTGATTCCCTTGAGGTACTTAAAAGTTTCTGTCATGTGCCCCCTCTTCCTCCTTTCCTCGAGGGTATACCTATTAAGCTCTTTTAGCCTGTCTTCATATGGCTTCTGGTGCAGACTCTGTAGCATTGTAGTTGCCCTCCTCTGGACTGCCTCCATACTGTCTATGTCCTTGCGGAGATGGGGTCTCCAGAACTGCACACAGTACTCCAGATGGGGTCTCACCAACTGTCTGTACAGAGGGATGACAACTTCCTGTTTTCTGCTGGTGATGCCTCTCCCTATGCATCCCAGTATCCCCCAGCCCTCCTTACTACCTTTTACATTGCTTGCCTACCTTTAAGTCATCTGATATGACTACCCCCAGGTCCCTTTCCATTGTTTGTTGTTAATACCCCCATTGTGTACTCTTCCCATGGATTTTTGTTTCCCAGGTGCATTACTTTGCACTTCTTAGCATTGAATCTAAGCTGCCATACATTTGACCATTCCTCCAACCTTGCCAAGTCCCTTCTCATCCTTTCCACGCCACCTTGTGTATCAACCCAGTTGCAGATCTTTGTGTCATCTGCAAAGAGGCATACTTTTCCTATAAAAGCAACTGAAGTCCCTTCCCTGCCTTGGTTACTTAGGCGTTCTTCTGTTGCATCTACAGGTCTCCATGTAAAGGGGTCTGCTAATTAATAGTCGTCTCCCAATACACATCCTCTTGGTATAGCTCCCCATCAAAATTCTACACCAACATTGTATGTATGAATATATCCGCTGAATCCAGAATTGTGACAAAAACAAGGAACAAGAATAACCATTCTGGTCATGTATGTCCTTCTCCATACTCTAGGAAGTCACCTGTTTTGTCAGTGATTTTTGTATAAGTGATTGCTGTTTGAAACCACTGATCACCTCTACCCAAGTTGCAGAGGTGCATTCCCACCTGTGACACGAGTGGAGTGAAGGAAATACAAACCCTATCCCCCAGCCTATTCCGTCCTCATCTTGAAGCCACTGATTCCAGCTTCTCCATCTGTCTATATGTTTCTCTTTCTGAAGGCAAAGTTTAGCTGTTAATAATTCCATTGGGTGAACTTCTTTCATTCTCTTAACCCATTCTACCTGTGTTGGGGCCTGAGGTTGCAACTATCTAGCAGTTATAGAAACACAGAAATTGTCAGCAGATAAAGACCGCAAGGCCCATACAGTTTGCCCGTAGGCCCTATACATTGTATTAACAATCACCGCCAGAGTCACTGATGCCGCCTCGTTATCTTATTTTAAAACTAGCCTTAGAAATCACCTGCTCTCAACACGCAGCTGTACCTGCCTCTAAGCCTCCTCCTATCCTTCCAGACAAAGCTCACTGAGCCGCTCTCTGACCTTCTGTCCAGCTCTACCTTTACTTGCTACTATCGTCCCCACACTCCTCTTCTGATGTCTCCCACCCAGCCTTACCTTTATCTGCCCACTGAATCAATCTCCATGTAACTACTGTATATTGTCTACTCTGTAAGCTCACATGTAAGCCTGTTGTATACTGTGTTTGACATATGCCTATATTTTTGCCTGATTCGTAAATGTACTCAGATTTTTTGTCTGCCCTGATGTTTGTTGCCTGCACTGTTTTGTCCTCTCTGTGACGAGGTACCTTTGTAAATGAGCCTCTTGCTCAAAGGTTGTTAAACTGATATTCTAATAAATAAATAAAATAAGTTGTATGTGGCCACTGACCCTATGTGATCAATGGCTTTTCATCACTTCCTCCTCTCTCAGGCTTCCCTTGTACCTGTCCCAGGCATGCCTAAACCCCTCCACTGTGCTTGCCCCCACTACCTCCTGTGGCAGACTATTCCAAGCATCGACTACCCTTTCTGTGTAGAAAAACTTCCTCACATTACCTCTTAATCTACCCCCTTCTAATTTCATATCGTGATCCCTTGTTCTAGTACTTTTTCTACATTGGAAAAGGTCCCCCACCTGCACCTTGTTTATGCCCTTGAGATACTTGAAACTTTCAAACATGTCCCCCCACTGTCTCCTCTCCTCCAGTGAGTACATATTGAGGTCCTTTAGTCTCTCCTCATATGTTTTGTGGTGCAAGCCCTGCACCTTCTTTGTTGCCCTTCTCTGGATAGTCTCCACCTTATCTATGTCCTTGCGCAGGTGTGGCCTCCTGAACTGCATGCAGTACTCCAGGTGAGGCCTTCCCAATGTTTTATATAATGGCATCACCACCTCCCGCCTCCTGCTAGTGACACTCCTGCATGTGCACCCCAGCATGCCACTGGCTCTCTCTCTGCTGCCTTTGTGCACTGATTTGATACCTTAAGGTCATCAGAGATGATAAACCCTTGGTCCCTTTCTTCTTTGGTGACAGTCAGCTTCCCTTCCCCCAACCTGTAGCTCTCCCCAGGGTTCCCTCTACCCAGGTGCATTATTTTGCACTTCTTTGCATTGAACATCAGTTGTCACATCTTCAACCATCTTTCAAGCTTCTCCAGGTCCCTCTTCATTTTCTGCACCCCTTCTGGAGTATCCACCTTATGGCAGATCTTGGTGTCATCTGCAAACAGGCAGACTTTTCCTTCCAGCCCCTTTGCAATGGCACTAATGAAGACATTGAACAGGACTGATCCTAGTACGTATCCCTGCGGTACCCCAATGGTCACCACCCTCTCCCCAGATTGTACCCCATTTACCACCACCCTCTGTCTCCTATCTGTTAACCAGTTCCTAACCCAGTTCACCACCTTGTCTCCCATGCCCAGACTATCCATCTTGTTAATCAGCCTTCTATGTGGGACGGTGTCGAAGGCTTTGCTGAAATCTAGGAAGGTGACATCTACCGCCCCTCCCTGATTTATTTCCCTAGTCACCCAATCAAAAAAATCTATTAGGTTCATTTGACATGACCCTCCTGCTGTGAATCCATGTTGCCTCTGATCCTGAGCACTGCTGGATCCCATATGTGCCACTATTCTTTCTTTCAGCAGTGTCTCCATGATCTTTCCCACCACTGAGGTCAGGCTGACTGGCCTGTAGTTCCCCACCTCCTCCCTACTGCCGCTTTTGTGCAGTGGGACTACATGTGCCCGCTTCTAGTCCTCTGGAATGACACCTGTGTTGAGTGACTCTGTGAACAGGGCTGCCTGAGGTGCTGCTAGTTCCCTTCGCAGCTCCTTTAATATTCTTGGGTGGATGCCGTCTGGCCCCATGGCCTTATCCACCTTCAGCTTTGTGAGTTCTGCCAGAACTGTCTCCACTGCGAATGGGCTGGTGTCCACTCCCCCCCACCCATTGCCTCTGCAACCCAACTGTGGCCCTTGACCCTCCCCCTCCCTAGTGAATACTGAGCAGAAGTGTTTGTTCAGTATTTCTGCCTTGTCCAGATCCCCCTCCTTACACTCTCCCTTCTCCCCTTTGAGCCTCACAACCCCCCCGGTTTTTCTTCTTTCACTGATGCACCTATAAAATGCCTTATCCTCTTTGTTTACAGACTGTGCTAAGCCTTCTTCTGTCTGTACCTTCGCCCTCTTAACATCCCTCCCTGTTTCCCTTAGACATTCAAGGTACACCTCCCTGTCCTCCTCCCTTTGGCTTCTCTTATATTTCCTGAAACTCAGCCTTTCAGCTGTGTCTTTGTCCCCCACCTCTTTGGAGAACCACAGTGGTTTCCTTCTTCTTTTTCCTTTGATCACTATCCCAACGCATTGGTTTGTTATCTCCACTATGGCTCCTTTCAGTTTCTCCCATTGTTCTTCCACCCCTCTATTACACCTCCCTTCCCCTTGTATACATCTCCCTTGTATACATCTACCCATTTCAGTGAAATCCGCCCTCCTGAACTCTAATACTTTTGCCCTTGTGTGGCTTAACTGAGTCCATGTCTCCATGCTGAACCACACCATGTGGTGGTCACTGGAACCCAGCTGTATTTCTTTGAATTTGTTCCCATTGGTCCATAGCAGGTCCAGAATCGACTTGTCCCTGGTTGGCTCATGCACCAGCTGCCTGAGTCCAACCCCCTGCAGGGATTCCAGGATGGCTGTGCTTCTGGCTGAAGCAGCCACCTGGGTGGTCCAATCCACGTCCGGCATATTGAAATCCCCCAGTAGCAGGATTTCACCTTTAGCTGCCATGTCATGTGTGTTTTCCACTAGCTCCCTGTCTACTTCCTCCCTCTGTGCTGGAGGTCTGTAGATCACCTCAGTGCATATTGCTGTTCCATTCCCTGGCTCCAGGGGGACCCACATTACCTTGGCCTCCCCAGTCTTCCCTGAACTTCTGTAGCTTTTATACCATCTCTGATGTACAGGACCACTTCCCCACCCTCTTTACCCTTCCTGGCCCTTCCTGAACAGTGTATAGCCTGGTACATTGACTTCCCAGCCATGATTAGCAGAGTACCATGTCTCTGTTATTGCTGCTATGTCAAGGTCTGTATCTGTCAACTAGGCCTCCAGGTCTGGAACCTTATTTCCTAGGCTACGGGCATTTGTTAGCATGACCTTCCACGTTTTACAGTCTGTCCTCCCTCTGCTCTTGTTCTCCCTCTCCAGTGTCTTCCCCCACCAGTTTCCTTTGCCATGTGCTCTTGCCCCACCTGAATCACTCATTTTACATTCTTCACCTGCCTGCCCCTCCCTGCCTGCTTTAGCTGCTCCTGTAGTCAACTTATGTTCCTGCATGTTCCCTTGGGGGGGTGTTCCTAAGCCTCCTGACCCTCCTGGCTCTCCCCCCTTGGCCAGTTTAAATGCTCACAGCCGAAACATTTAAACTTCTCACAAAGGACCAAAGTCCCCTTCTCGGACAGATGCAGGCCATCCTCCTTATATAAGCTCGCATCTGCCCAGGTCAGGCCCCAGTTCCCTATGAAGCCAAAACCCTCCCTTCCACACCAGTCCTTCAACCAGGAGTTGAAAGTATGGATGTGGAGTGCCCTAGCTTCCCCTGTGCCCTAGACAGGTAGCACCTCCGAGAATGAGACGGAGCATGCTATCTGTTTCAGTTTTCTCCCCAGCTTCCTGAAATCTTCCTGGACTCTGGTTAACTCCACCCTTCTCCTGGCCAGGTCGTTGGTCCCCAGGTATGCATTTTAGTGCTACCACTATCAGAGTCAAATGCAGTCTACGATTGTTCTCTTTTAGATGGGTTACCGGGGGGGAGCCCAAGGACCCATTCTGAGAAGACTAATTGAATTTGCACCCCTACTATTGTCTGGGATGCTGTACTGATTTGTCCCCAAAACCTCTGCAGCTTTCTACAGCCCCAAAATATATGCCCATGAGATCTCTCCTCCCCACAATTCCTCCAACAACTTGTCAGGTTTGTAGTGCTGTAGTGGCACATAACTGTAAGGGTACAAAAACACTTCACTAGAATTTTCTAGAAAAATTCCCCCAGACAGGAGCTGACGTGATTTTCCATCCCATCTTCAATCTCCTTGTCAGTGTCCATGTCTGGCCCAATCCCATCCAAATGCTTCTTAAGGATCCTTCCCATTTCCTTGAAATCCGCCACCCTGAAGTCAGTTACCTCCGTCTTTGTGCAGCCTTCTACTCCTCCTAGGTCCAGGCAGAACCAGATCCTGAAAGACATCCAACAACCTCTGTTCCCTGGCCACCGAGGATGTCATAGTCTCCCAGTCCATTCCTGGCATGTTTAAGTCCCCCAACACCACCACCACCCTTCCCCTGCCCAATTTGCAGTGTCTGCTAACATCTGCCACCAGACTCTCCTCCAGCTCCTCTGACAGTGCAGGTTTTGGGGACAAATCAGTACAGCATCCCAGACAACAGTAGGGGTGCAAATTCAATTAGTCTTCTCAGAATGGGTCCTTGGGCTCCCCCCGGTAACCCACCTAAAAGAGGACAAACGTAGACTGCATTTGACTCTGATAGTGGTAGCACTTAAATGCATAAATGCATACCTGGGGACCAATGACCTGGCCAGGAGAACGGTGGAGTTAACCAGAGTCCAGGAAGATTTCAGGAAGCTGGGAGGAACCTGAAACAGATAGCACGCTCCGTCTCATTCCCGGAGGTGCTACCTGTCTAGGGCACAGAGGAAGTTTTCCTCACTAATTGCACTTCCTGTTTCCCTTTCCCAAAGATCTTTTATGTGTATTAAAGAGGTACCTTTGTCCTTTAGCAACATTTTGTACGTTCCCGAGATGGGTCTCTGGGGGCCAGAGATGGTCACTGTCCCATATATATATTTAGAAGTATACAGAAAGGGTGGAAGGTAGTCCTGCTAAATGCCAGAAGCTTGGCAAAAAAATGCCTGAGCTCCAGGCGATGCTGACTGAGGGACAGGTGGATGTGGCAGCGGTCGCTGAGACCTGGGCCACCGCAGGGCACGACTGGGACCTGAACCTGGAGGGCTACACCATGTTCAGGAAGGACAGGGGGAAGGGAAGGGGAGGAGGGGTAGCAATAATAGTCAAAAACTGCATTGGCATAGGAGGAGTGGAGGAGGCGGAAGGAACTGTGGAGGCGATTTGGGTCACCTTGATAACAAATGAAGGCAAGAGAGTAAAAATAGGAGTGGTGTATAGACCCCCCTGCGCTGGCAGAGGAGCTGGAGGAGAGTCTGGTGGAAGATGTTGGCAGACACTGCAAATTGGGCAGGGGAAGGGTGGTGGTGTTGGGGGACTTAAACATGCCAGGAATGGACTGGGAGACTATGACATCCTCGGTGGCCAGGGAACAGAGGTTGTTGGATGTCTTTCAGGATGCGTTCCTAACTCAGCAGGTGGGGGAACCGACCAGGGAGGCGCAGATACTGGATGTGGTCCTGGCAGACAGTGACCAGATTGGGGGCCTGGAGGTAAGGGACCCGTTGGCGGGGAGTGACCATGCCACGGTCTGGTTCTGCCTGGAACTAGGAGGAGTAGAAGGCTGCACAAAAACGGAGGTAACCGACTTCAGGTTGGTGGATTTCAAGGAAATGGGAAGGATCCTTAAGAAGCATTTGGATGGGATTAGGCCAGACATGGACGCTGGCAGTAGGTGGGAAATCATCAGGAGGGGGGTGCAGGATGCTACCAGCACCTGTGCAAGAGTAAGATGAAAATGTGATAAGGCCCATAAACCCTGCTGGTGGACCAGGGAGGTTCAGGAGGTGGTGAGGGGAAAGAAGGCAGCCTATAGGCATTTCAAGTGCTCAAGGAGTGAAAGGGATAGAGAGGAGTACCAGCTGATGGCCAGAAGGGCCACTAGGGTGGTGAGGGCGGTTAAGGCAAGGAAGGAGCAGAACCTGGCCAGGGAAATTAGGAGAGGGAATAAGGGGTTCTTTAGATACATTGGGGAAAAACGAAGGGTGAAGGGGCAGATTAGCAGGATTAAAACAGGGAAGGGATGTGCACAAGACTGGGGGGAGCAGGCTGAGGTACTAAATGAGTACTTCGCCTTAGCTTTCACCAAGGAAAATGGGGGGCCTGCATCATACGTGGGAGGAGATGATGAAACTGAGGGGGGGGACCCTTGCCGATCGTTGGTTCTGGGGAGAGGATGGGCCATCATTGACAGGAGGGGAGAAGGCAAGGCAGGGGGATGAGGTAGCAGAAGTGGAAATCACAGCAGAGAGAGTGAGGGAAGCCCTCAGGTCCCTTAAGACAGAGAAAGCACCGGGGCCAGATAAACTACATCTCAGAGTGCTGAAGGAACTGGCAGATGTCCTGGCGGAGCTTTTCAGCATCTCTCTAAGGACAGGGTGGGTGCCCCAGGACTGGAAGGTGACGCATATAGTGCCTATCCACAAGGGGGATCAAGGGAGGTGGCAGGGAACTACTGGCCCGTCAGTCTGACATCGGTGGTGGGCAAAGTGATGGAGGGCATTGTCAAGGAGAGGCTGGGGGGGACCTGGAAAAGTCGGGGTGCCTGGTCGATAGACAGCATGGATTCGTCCCAGGGAAATCATGTCAGACAAACCTTGTGGAGTTCTGTGACTGGGTGATGAGAACCTTAGACCTGGATAAACTGGTGGACGTCCTCTATCTTGACTTCAGCAAGGCGTTTGACTCTGTTCCCCATGGGAGCCTGTTGAATAAGCTGGGAGAAATGGGGGTGGGGAACCAGATGATCAGATGGATAGGCAATTGGCTCCAGGACTGGACCCAGAGGGTCATGGTTGGCGGGATAGTCTCATCCCCAAGGAGGGTCATTAGTGGGATCCCTCAGGGATCAGTCCTTGGGCCCCTCCTGTTCAATGCCTATGTCTCTGACATAAGGAAGGGTATCAGGAGTGAGATGAGTCTCTTTGTGGATGACTCAAAACTGGGGGCGGTGGTGGATGGGGAGGAGGGGAGGGTGGCCCTACAGGGGACCTGTAGGCTCTGGAAAGGTGATCTAGAAAGTGGAAGCTGAGGTTTAATGCAGGGAAATGCAAGGTACTGCATCTGGGATCCAGAAACCAAGAGTACACCCTGAGGGGGGAAATGCTACAAGACTCAATGGCTGATAGGGACCTAGGGGTGGTGGTGGATGTCAAGATGAACAACTCTGAGACTTGTAGGAGGCAGCGGCCAAAGCCAACAGGATGCTGGGATGCATCGCTAGGGGGATTACCTCCAGAAGGAGGGAAGTGGCACTCCCCCCTGTATAACTGCTTGGTGAGACCACACCTTGAGTACTGTGTGCAGTTTTGGAGGCCACACTTAAAGATGGACATTGAACTCCTGGAGAGGGTCCAGAGGAGGGCAACCAAAATGATCTGGAGCTTGGGAGACAGGACCTATGGCGAGAGGCTCAAAGAGCTAAATATGTACACATTGGAAGAGAGAAGGGACCGGGGGGACATGATAGAGGTCTTCAAGTACATGAAGGGGTTAAATAGGGGAGAATCAGTCAAGGTGCTCCGAAGGAAGGAGGGGAGGGGGCAACTAGAGGGCATGGGTGGAAGCTTGAGGGGAGGAGATTCAAGAGAGAAAGGAGGAGGTGCTACTTCACTGAGAGGGTGGTGGAGCCATGGAATGTGCTGCCCAGGGAGCTGGTGGAGGCAGAGACGGTAGAGGGGTTCAAGAGGGTGTGGGACAGGTACAGGGAAAGGGTTCTGGATGCAAAATCCTGTGCAGCAGGAATATCCGGGACTGGAAAGGGAGAAGCCAGAGAGGACAAGGGGGGCAGCAAGATCAGCTCCCAGGGTGGGGGCTGACCAAACGAGCAGACACAAAAGACCGTTTGGCCTATTCTGCTGACATTTTAGTATGTTAGTACATAAAATCTTCCCAAACTGAATGTGGCCTGTTCAACCTAGCTACTGTAGATTATCTGAGGAATTGATGTAGTCTCTCACCTGCATATATCTGAGGAAATCTCTATCATTCCAATGAAATTTTTCTTTGGCTCCGGTGTAAGAAATGCATGTCCCTCCCTGTATGAATTGTGAGAATCTAGTGATTCCCTGTCTCTCCCAAATCCCATACCTTACATCTAATGTTGGGGGGGGGATCTGGGTCATATCTAATTAGTGACGGGGGAGGGCTGCTCCTGGTGGAGTCTGGGGTATGGCCTTAACCTTTGCTAAAATAGTCAGACTATGTTTTACCCATCAGTTAGTAATACCTTTCTTGTAGTCTGGTGTGACGTGGGTAAGTGCCAGTGTGAACAACAGTAGTCCACCAGCTCCCACATTTTCTGTTTCATGCCACTGTGAGTCTTTTCTTTGTCTAGCCCAAGTGTAGACTGCTGCATTTGAGCCACCAAATAATAATTTTGAAAATCCAGTAAAGCCAGGCCCCCTCTTCTCTTCATAATGTCAGAATTGTGCGTGCTACTGGAGGGTTCTTATGATTCCAGATGAAAAGCTGAACTCCCTCGATCAATTTGTTCCAAAATATGAGGGGAATTCTGATAGGCAGACATTGAAATAAGAAGGGAAGGCGAGGTAATACATTCATTTTACCTGAAGCCACCCTGCCTGTCAGTGTAAGGGGCAACGGCCAAATCCATTGTGATCTGTATACCTCGATATCTGATTTGGTTATTCTTTGCCCATATCAAGGGAAAGTGATCTTTGAAACCCAGAGGGCTCTGTCCATTAATTCCTACGGCTTCAGATTTTGTAAAATGAATTGCTTAGCCAAGGATTTCACCAAACACCTGTAACAAGTCTACCAGCTGTGGCACTGAGATTTCAGATTTAGACAAAAACAAGCATTTGCCAATGCCGAAAGTTCGCCGCGTTACTCAAGGAACAACATGAGAAGGCACTCCATAGAGTTTAATGTGGGCAATTTGTAAAAGCTTGTTTTTATACTTTCCAGTGATGATTTTGTCAAAGAAAGGCAGTCGCTTAACTAACAAGGACCTTCTTAAGTAAGCAACTGCATTTCTTTGACAAAATCATCACTGGAAAGCATAACAAGCATTTGTCAATGCCAAATGTTTGCTTGCTGGCATTGGCACTGGTAGTGCAGGAGTTAGAGAGATGCATAATAGGAATGGCAGTGAAGTATTGAACTGATGCCAACCCCACCCTGCAGAGACTGACAGGCGTTAGGGTGTGCCTTTGGGTCGTTGGCTATAACGCTTATGCCATTTCACCTCACCCTACCCGGCAGACATTGACATCACCATCATTGATTATCATTGTCATTTATCACCAGTAGAAAACAGGAAGTTGTTTTCTCTTTGTGCAGACAGTTGGTGAGACCCCATCTGGAGTTCTGCATCCAGTTCTGGAGACCCCATCTCTGCAAGGAGATAGACGGGATGGAGGCTGTCCATAGGAAGGCAACTAAAATGGTGCAGGGTCTGCACCAGAAGACATATGAAGAGAGATTAAAGAAGCTTAATATGTATACCCTCGAGGAGAGGAGGGAGAGGGGGGACATGGTAGAAACTTTCAAGTACATCAAGGGAATCAACAGAGTCCAAGAGGGTAGCATCTTTCAGAAAAAGAAATGTGCAAGAACAAGGGGGCACAATTTGAAGATAGAGGGGGGACGGCTCAAAGGTAATGAGAGGAAGTATTTTTTCATGGAGAGGGTTGTGGATACATAGAACAGCCGTCCTGAGGAAGTAGTGGACTCAAAAACAGTGGGGGAATTCAAGAATGCATGGGACAGACATAAGGCAATTCTAGTGGGGGGTAGGAGGAAGTAGGCTGTTAGTTAACTAGGATCTGCAGCCTATGCATTAGGTAGGGAAGTGGGCAGACTAGGTGGGCCAAGCGGTCTTTATCTGCCGTCAAATTCTATGTTTCTATGATTAGCTTTAGCTCTTGTTGCTTTTCTCTTCAGAAACAAAAATATACTGCCTCACTGTAAATCTACTAAAAACATTTTTCAATTTTTTTTTTATTTTCTGTAATAACAAGCCATTGTATAATTGCAATAAGGCACTCCAAGGTGTGTGTTATTGTGTATTATACAATGGCAAGAAAGAATCCTGGCTCCTGATTGGTCAGTTGGCCATCACAGCAGGGATGTTATCCTGGCATAACATCCCTGCTGATGATCTTGATGACCAGCACATTCATTGTTTGCATCTTTTCTTAAAAAAAATATTTTTAAACACTAAATAAAATTCTTTAAAATTATTTTTTTTCTGTATAAAACAACGAGCCATTGTATAATAGGAATAATGCCCTCCAGGGTGGGTGTTATGCTGGGATAACATCCCTTTTCGGGTGTTGGACACCCTTGGCCGGTGACCTCGGGCCCAACCACCCGAGGTGGAATGTTTTCCCAGCATAACACCCACCCTGTCAGGCATTATTCCTTTAATAACATCACTCCTGGGGTGGTGGAATCACTGGGCTTTGCCTCCTGCTTCAACCCACCCCAGGAGTGACTCTATTACACGATAACACATACCTTGTCATGCCTTATTGCTTAATTAATAAACCTTTTAGAATCGTAATATTTCTCCCAAGTAGTTGCCCTACCCCATCACTGGGCAACGGTGACCATGCGTTAGCTTTCCTGCATCCAATGAGTAATAACTCAACCATTGTGTTTAAACAACCTTTTAAACAATTAACATGCCTACATAGCACTATAAACCTAACCAACATCCTATAATAATACCAACATAGAACGAAGATAAACAGTTTTTCCACCTCCCCTGCTTCCAAATGTGCCATTAACTTCCTGCCACCTTTTCGTTGAAAGATGGTAGCAGGTTGTGCAGACAAGTGCCCTGCATAAAGCCACAACATGATTTCTCTCAAGAGTCTGTGCAGCATATATGGTATCATCCCTGCCATGATGAATCGCTTCCCTCCCTCCTTCCTCCACCCAGCAACCAGTCAGTATCCGGGATGTGGAGAACGACCCCTCCCATTTTGCATCCCTGCAGGCTTCCTATCTGAACCATTAGTCACCTGAAATCCTTTTATATTGAACACAAGCATGTTGATCCCGACCTTATCATTTCTGAGGGCGGCGATGAAGACTCTTTCTTTAGCCTGGGCCCTTCAGACCCAGGGCCTCCTTCTTTCCACAGGAGGAACTCATTTTCCAGGCTTTGCTCAGGAATATGCATTTTGCACTTGATTCTGAGCCTTCAGCCAATAGTCCAAGTAAACATCTCCATCTGCAGTGGTTACACTTTTCTACCATGCCGGTCAATTTAATTCCTCCTGTTCTGCCCAGCCAATTTACTTCCTCCTAGTCCACCCACACATGAGACCTTGTTGGATGTGGTATGGAATATACCTACCTTCCTTCTGTCTGCAAGCAGGTAGACAGGAAGTACACTACCCCTAAGGATAGACCAGTGTATATTTCTCAACCTATAGTTGATGCTATTCTCCTTCTTGCTGAGTATGACAAAGCCATTCTTCCCCAAGAGGTCACTGTGCACCCTGTTAACAAGGAGGCAACACAAGACTGACACTTTGGGCAAGAAGACTTTCACAGCAGCTACCCTTAGCATGCAGATTGCTAGCTACCAAAGGCATTTCTCCAAATATGAGTATACCCTTTGGAGCATGCTTAAGTCTCTAGCAGAGTCCCTGCCAAATTCCAAAACTAAATGAAAGACTGCAGACTGCCACACAGGGAGCTGAATCTAACAGTCACCAGCTCAAAGCCACTATGGATGCCTTTGATACTGCCTCCCATTCTGCTGCGGCAGGCATCTGTATCAGAAGACATTTCTGGCTACGTATTGCTGGCTTTTTTCAGGATGTCCAACAGCAGGTGATGAATGATCTTTCTCAAGGGCATCTCTTGCAGCAGGTAATACTCTTGGGTCCTCGCCAGAGGGTGCTCTTCTGCACAGCAGCTTCTTCCAGCAGTCTTTGCCTAGGGGCCGCCCCCACACAGATTACATCATCATCCTGTGACTATAAACGTGTGGGTGGCCTAAGGCAGCCTTAGTTCTTACTGCCACCTTCAGCTTGCATGCTGTGGTTCATCTCTCTGTATTAGCAGTCATCGACGAGAAATTGAACTGTGAACAGTCTCTCTTCCGTTCCCCCCACCACCACCAAGGAATGTCAGAAGATTCTTCAAGTACTTCACTATTTTGGAAGTGTGGTTGTGGCAGAAAGCTCTACCACTATGATGACCACTCTGCCTGCGTCAGGTGCCTTGGAGCCACACACAATATCATCTCCTGTCAGCATTGCCAGGAGTTTAACCAGGCAACCAGACGTTGACGATTACAAGAGGATGAGAGCCATCTAATGGAGCAGAAGATAGCACTCCTAAAGAAAGGGTCTTGTACCACAGACCCCTCATCGACAACATCCCATAAAAAGCATAAAAAAGGCAAAGATAAATCCTCTTCCTCTTCTTCAGACAGACGCTCGTCGACGGCCACCATAACCGGTGATCCTCCGTCAACGGTGTCTCACAGAACCGCTTCTTCGTCAATGATGCTCCCTACTTTATCGTCGATGGTGCTTTCCAGAACCCTTTCAGGGGTCTCTACTGATCCTTATACAAGGGACTCTTCATCGATGATCACTCGGTTCCCACCGGGTTCGTCGGTAACTTCTGGTTTCCGGCATTTCCCTTCATCTCCCTTTACTACCCCGTTGATGACAGGCCAGGGCTATGTTATTAGAGATGAGGGATTTTCACTGACAGTTGTTCCTAAAATACCTCCATCTCAGCCTATTTCCTATAGAGGCCAGGCTGACAGATCCAAGACCCTGGCACCTACACTCCAGGGTCCCAATCTTTGCATTTACCATGTCCCACCACTTCTCTTATTCTTCTTGTATCACAGAGGCAACAACCCCCTACCTCTATGCCCTCTTTGGTGAACATGGCCACTGTCATTCAGACAGTCCTGCAAGTTATGAGGGGCTCTCAACCCCCTACACCCAGGGATAGGAGACCCTTTTCCCGTTCTCCTTCTCCTCCTGCAAAACACATTCAAGGAGACAGGGACTCCTCTCTAGAGGCATCTCCCCATTATTGTGAGGAGTATTATCCAGAGGAGGAGGAATTTGAAGAAGAATTTGAGGAACTCCTTCCCCAGGAGAACAGTCCTCACCCACCTTCTGAGGCCTCTACTCTTTTGTCCCTTCATAAGGATGCTACTCCCCAGGCAGCAGCCGGTCCTCCGGATGACCCATCCTTTCATGACATGATGGCCCAGATCCAGAAGGTTATGAGTTTTTCAGCAACAGAACAAGACAAACAGAGGAGAGATATAGCAGATTACCTGGAACTCCCTGAGGAGCCAGTGGTGGTCATACCTCCCCTTATACAGACATACCAAAATGTTTTCTTATCCACCTGGAATCAACCTTCAGCTGTCCCTGCCATTCTCAGGAAGGCTGATTGCCTCTATCAGGCACCTACAAACCACCCTTTCTTTTCTGCCACCACAAAACCAAATTCTTATGTTATTAATGCTGCTCATGACTGCATTAAGTGCTTAAAACTCATGAGCGCTTTACCTCCTAACAAAGACTCCCACCGTATTGACTACATAGGTAAAAAAGGTGTACCAAGCAGGCAGTATGAACCTTAGGATTTTAAATTACATGGATCATATGGTAAAGCACCAACGGACTCTCTGGTCCTCAGCCATTGACCTTGTCAACAAGCTTCCCCCTTAAAAGGAAAAGAAGGAATTGTTGAACACTATTTCAAACAGAAATTCTATCTCTAGACATATCTCTAGACATCTACTCCACTCTGGATACGATACCGTGGATACCTCTGCCTGGACCTCCGCCATGGGTATCACCCTTAGAAGGCATGCATGGCTCCGGGTCTCAGGATTTACTCCGGACGTACAACACAGAATTGTGAATGCACCCTTCAGCAGCTCAAAACTGTTTGGCCCTGGAGCCCAAACCCTCCTAGATGACCTCTAGGCGTCAGGGAGAACCTTACGCACAGTGCATGGTATGTACCACTCTACTCAACCTTCCACTCAATTTCCCTCACAACAATCCTTTAATTCAAGAGAGGTGGGAAGCATCGAGGAACTTACAGGGGCAGTTCCCAAGGACACTCCCAGTCCCCCTCCAGGACAACTACCCCCAATCCCAGAGGCCCCTGGTCCAACCCTGTCAGTCTCTTACCCCTACAACCATGTCCCCATCCTCCGGGAGGAACTTCAGGCGCTCCTTCAAACGAACACTGTCTACCCAGTTCCCCCACTAGAACAACATTGGGTATTTAACTTCCATTTTTTTTCTGGTGCCCAAGCTCACGGAATCTGAGACCTATGCTGGACCTTAGATGTTTAAACCTATACACTCAATAAAAGACGTTTCGGATGGTCACCCTGACATTCATCTTGCCCGTGTTAAATAAAGGGAATTGGCTATGTGCACTGGATATGAAAGATGCCTACTTTACATATTCCGATCCACCTTGCCCACCACCGATTCCTCCATTTCCATTTACTAGGACACCATTACCAATTTAGGGCCCTCCCGTTCAGACTCTTATCCACCCTATGGGTCTTCACCAAATGTCTGGCTGTGGTAACAGCAGCTTTACGGAGGGAGGGACACTTCGTCTTCCCTTACCTAGACGACTGACTCACCAAAGCAGCATCCAAGTCTTCCCTGCTTTCTTCCCTGCAATTGACCCTCACCCTATTTCAGTCCCTGGGCATCACGGTCAGTTGGCCCAAATCTCACCCAGAACCGACTCAGAGACACCATTATATCAGAGCCATCCTGGACATGGCCTCAGGAAGGGCATATCTCCCAGAGGACAGGCACGAAAAAATCCTGTCTCTTGCTTCCCATCTCCAAAGGGAACAATCCATATCAGCCAGGCAAGTATTATGTCTTTTAGGGCACGTGGCCACGGCCATCCCTATGGTGGTTCAGGCCCGACTACATGTAAGGTCGATCCAATGGAAACAAAAATCAGGAGACTTTGAGGACCGCATTCAGGTCATTCCCGACCTCTACGCTGCCTTTGACTGGAGGACCCTTCGCGCCCACCTCTCTCAGGGCATGCCTTTCCAGTCCCCACCACCTCAACAGTCGTTGACCACTGACGCCTTCCCTGAGGGTTGGGGTGCATACCTTGGCCTTTAAAAAACTCAAGGCCAATGGAACTCAGTCTCCATCCATCTCTACATCAATTTACTGGAAATGAGAGTGGTACACCTCGGCCTCCGGGCTTTCTGCTCTTATCTAACTCCGGGACCTCTCCTAATTCAGTTGAACAATACCTCAGTTGTGTACTTCCTGAACAAGCAAGGGGGAACCAAGTCCCTCAGCCTCAGCAAGGAGACGCTGAAAGTCTGGAGAGAGGCTCTACAACAACAATTAACTTTGACAGCCGTACACCTACCCGGTCGTCACAACACCTTGGCGGACTCTCTCAGTCACTGCTCTTCCACTCATGAGTGGTCTTTCCATCACAAAGTTCTGCAGAACATTTTTCAGATGTGGGGAAGCCCGCAACTGGACTTCTTTGCATCCCCAGACAATCATCGTCTCCCCAGATATTATTGCATTATCCCGAACAAAAAGGGACGGTCTACCAGTGCCCTGTCCCAACCATGGACAGGACTCTTCTTATATGCTTCACCCCTCGGTCCCTCTTCTACTACGAACTCTACTGAAGCATCAGCTGGAGCCAGCCACCATGATTCTCATAGCCCCCCCGTGGCCTCGTCAAGTCTGGTACCCATTACTACAACAATTGACTGTTGCAGAACCCCTCCTGCTACTCATCAGACTGGACCTATTGACACAGGATCGGGACACTGTACTTCACCCCAACCTGAAATCTCTACATCTTCATGCCCAGCTCCCAAAGATGCTTTCATAGCTTGGCACCAAGTCTCTTCTCCAGTAGCTAATATTCTACTGGCCTCCCGTAAAACGTCCACCAGACAAATATACAATGCCAAATAGAAGTGCTTCTCCATTTGGGCCGCCTCTAAGTCTTTGGATCCCTTTTCGTGTCCCTTAACTAAAATCTTAGACTACCTATCATCACTCGCCTCCTCAGGCTTGAGCTATTCCTCTATTAAAGTATATTTGGCCTCTATTTTGGCCTTTCATGAACCCTTGGAAGGAAGGTTGATTTACCAGCACCATCTTGTGGTATGCTGCACCTCAGACCTCCTATTAGGAGACCGGCTCCTCCATGTGATTTAAATTTCCTACTGGAAAAATTGAGTCTTGAACCCTTTGAGCCTGTGGCTACCTGTGATCTCCACTTCCTAGCTTGGAAAACATTATTCCTAGTAGCAGTTACCTCAGCTTGTCGTATCTCCAAACTGTAAGCCTTAATGTGCAGGGAACCTTATATGGTCTTCCATAAGGACAGAGTATTCCTAGCTAACAATCCCTCCTTCTTACCCAAGGTGGTTTTGGAACATACCTTAAACCAGTGGCAGAGCCAGAGGGGGGGCTGGGGGGGGTGGTCGCCCCTCCTGGCTGCCCCAGTGTGAGTAGTGGTGCCCCACTACCATCTTTATTCAATGTTTAGTGCCCATTGTGGAGCCCATGATTGACTGAAAGGCCCCCCCCCCCCGGCTCTCAAATTCTCCCAAACCTGGCTCCACCACTGCCTTAAACCGATCTATAGATCTATCAGTGTTTTCCCCGAATACATAAACCAGGGAATCCCTTTTACACACATTAGATGTGCACCGTATTCTTAGATACAACACATCTTGCACCAAACCATTTAGGAAAACTCCTCAGCTGTTTGTGTCCTTTCCCCAGTCCAGGAAAGGTTTCACAGTCACAAAGCAAACCCTTTCCAACTGGTTGGCACACTGCATAATGTTCTGTTACAAAAAGTATAACAATTACCGGGTCCTGTCCACGCTCACACGCACTCCACCAGAGCCGTGGCCACTGCTGCAACTTGCTTCAAAGGTGTGTCCATTGTGGACATTTGCAATGTAACCACTTGATCTACAATACATATCTATATGAAGCACTATAATCTAGATGTTGCTTCTCACCATAGGGCAGCCTTTGGCCGGGCTGTCCTACAAGGCCTCCTGTCATAATTCCTTTCCACCCTTCACGGGTCTTACTGCTTGGAAGTCATCCCAAGAGTATTACCTGCTGCAAGCGATACCCTCGAGGAAGATAGTACAGTTGTGTACCTACCGTAATGGTAGATCTTCGAGAGGATCTCTTGCAGCAGGCACAGTCCTTCCCCCCCCTTCTCTAAGAGAGATATTTTAGTTCCAAAAAAAAGAAGAGGTTGGGGGCATCTAGAGTACCTCGGTTCTCCCTCAGTCCTTATTACCTGCTGCAAGAGATCCTCTCGAAGATCTACTGTTATGGTAGGTATGCAACTGTACTTTCCATTTGATGGTACTTACCTTTTGGGCAGCAGGTAGAGAAGTCTCTTGAAGCATCTCAGAAAATCAGAATGCCCCTCAAGACTTCCAGGCCAGTTCTGGTTAATCTTCAAAGGTGGAAAGGATGTGTTTCTTTCAGAACTGGCAGTCCATTCATGGGAAAGACAGGGGGGCCAAAAAAAACTTGCAGCCTCACAGGCCTCAGAAGAAGACACAGCCAAAGGCACAGATGCCAAAAGCACCCAGTGCCATCATGTGATGCTCCAGCCCTGGTCCTTCCTCAGCTGCCCAAGGCAGACCTCTCCTCCCCAGTGTGGGGGGGGGGCACCTGACCCAGTTTTACCATCAATGGGAGTCCATTACAATGGAGAAGAGGTCTTCAGGATCATCTGGGAGGGATACTCCCTGAACATCCCAGAAATCCCTCTAGACTGTCCACCCAGAATGCAACCCCTCTTACCCGCACATATGTTAGCGCTTCAGACACAGCGATTTCTGAGCCACAGGGAAGCAGAAATAGTGCCAGAGTCAGAATGAAAACAAGCTTCTGCTCCCACTATTTTCTAGTGCCAAAAAAATCAGGGGGCATGCACCCCATTCTTGACCTCAGAAATCTAAACAAGTTCATGGACAGAGAAAAATACAGAAGGATTTCTCTGGGGTCTCTGCTTACCTTCTTGAAACCTCAAGTTTGGTTAACTTCCCTAGATATGCAGGATGCATACCAGCACATGCTGGTGCACCTCTACAGATACCTTCAATTCATTGTTCTGGGACAGCATTATCAGCTCAGAATCCTGCCTTTTGGGCTGTCCTCAATGCCTCAAGTCTTTACAAAGTGCTTTGCAGTACTCGCTGTGCAAATGAGAAAACTGGGACTCCGGATTTACCTTTACCTGGACGATGGGCTGATAGCCAGTCCATCTAGGCAGGAAACAGAACTGGCAGTGCCAGTGGCCACTGAGTTTCTTACCTTCATAGGGGTTCTGTTGAATCTAGAGACGTCTGAGCTCCAACCCTCACAGCATCTGCTGTTCATAGGAGCTCTTCTAGATATGACCAAGACCCGGGCCTTCCTTTCAGAGAGCAGAATGCAGGTGACCTTGCAGATGGCATGTTACATGATGGAGTGCAAATCTGTCCAAGCCCACTCCATGCAGTGTGTGCTGGGTCTGATAGCCTTCTCAGTGTTCACAGTGCCCGTGGCAAGGTTTCACAAGGAGAACAACTTAGTGGATACTGAGTGCACAGTTGTCACAAGCACCACATTCTCAGACCTACCTCATTCAGGTGACCAAGCCCCTGGTTCAGTCACTCACATGGTGGTCAGTAGAAGACAATCTCCTCTAGGGCTTTTACCTTCTCCCAATCAGAGCCTCAGCTGACTCTCACCATGGATGCCTCCCTGTTAGGGTTAGGGGGCCCAGTCTTAGGACTTCCAAACACAAGGTGTCTGGGACCCATCAGAGACTCATCTCCACATCAATGTGTTGGAGATGTGAGCTGTTGTATGGCTGCAAGCCCTAGTGGATCTTGTCAGTCACAAAACAATTCTCCTCCAGACAGTTAACAAGTGTGTGATGCATTACATCAACAAACAAGGAGAACATACTTACCTTCTCTGCAGGGAGGCGATGATGGCATGGGAATGGTGCCTGGAGCTGGAGATCCTGCTCCAAGCCATTTATCTGCCAGGAGTCCAGAACACTGGCAGATGAGCTCAACCGAATAGTAATAGTAAAAATGTTTATTTTTATGCAGGAAAAGATAATTTTTCACATCATTAGGTCAAAGACCCATTTTCAAGATGGTCCTGTTATATGTCTTGTTTATCTACAGTATAACAACACGGTACAAAACATACAAAAAGCATATAAAACAGGAATTCCTCCTTACATACTAGCATCATTTATCCAGTACAAGTGTTGCTTCTATCATTTTTAGGTACACATCAGAATATTGTTCAATGGGTATGAGTTTGGGACATTTTACACCACACATATTATCAGATTTATAGGGATAATCCTGATGAATGATCACTAGCTCCAGACGTTGTGAGATTGCTGTTCGATGAGTGGGGTACCCCAGATGTGGACCTCTTTGTGTCCCATCTCAACACCAAATTGCCTCAGTTCTTTTCCAGAAATCCAGGACATGGCATTTTCTGTCAGGATGCGCTGAGACTGCAATAGCAAAATCTATTTCTGTTGGCATTCTCTCTAATCCTCTTAGTGCAGAGGGTATTGCTCAAACTGGAAGCACATGGGAGCAAGATGAGACTGCTCACTCCCTGTTAGCCTTGACAGATATGGATTTCTCTGTGAACAGTCTATCCTTTAACAAATCAAGATTTCTTCCACTCAGAACGGACTGACTGACTGAGGGTTACCTGGTCCATTCCAACCTGTGCTCCCTTCACCTTCAGGCCTGGCTGCTGAAGAGATATAAGTGAACAGGTACAAGGTATCTCAGAGGGACTCTGAACTACTTTTGGCTGCCTATAAACCTTCCACTAGGAAGAGTAACACGGTGAAATGGAAAAGGTTTTCCATCTAGTGCTCCAAAACCTATGTGGACCCCTTTGGGTGCCCACCTGGCAGGGTTCTGGAGTACTTGCTGGACCTTTCAGATGCTGGCTTACAGCATTCCACAGTTAAAGTCCACTTTATGCTATTTCTGCATACCACGAGCCCATCGGTAACATCTACCTGGCACAGCTGCCACTGTTTGAGAGGATCCTCAAGGGCATCTTACACAAAAGGCCTCCTAGCAGGAAGCCAGTTGCTGCCTGTGATATCAGTCTTGTGCTGAATATGCTTACCCGCAAGCCTTTTGAGTTTCTTGAGACAAGGGAGCTGAAGTTTTTAACTTGGAAAGCAGCATTTCTAGTGGTCATCACTTCTGTTTGCAGGGTGTCTGAAATCCATGCCATGTTCACAGATCCTCCATATACTGTTTTCCACAAGGAGAAGCTAGTTCTTCGCATGCAAGCTAAGTTCCTACCAAAAGCGGTGTCAGAGTTCCATGTGATTCAGTCACTAGTGCTGCCTACCTAATTTGCCAATTTCCAGAAAGAAGAAGGGGAGCACTCAATTATCTGGATGTTAAGAGAGTCCTAACAGTTTACCTGGCCAGAACTGAGGCCTTGAGAATCCAAACAGCTCTTTATCTCCTTCAATCCTAACTGAAAGGGACAGCCTGTTACAATCAAGTGCATTTCTGCCTGGATTGTGAGTTGCCTACACCACTGCTCTGCGATGACTCAGATTAAGCTTGGATGCCCAGTATGTGCCCACTCCACTAGACGAGTTGCTGTGTCTCTGGCAGAGATTTTCTCTGTACCTGTTGGTGACATCTGCAGAGCTACAACTTGGAGAACAGTGCACACTTTTGTTAAGCAGTATACCCTGGATGTCCATGCCAGGCAGCATGCCCCCTTTGGGAGGACAATCCTCAATAGACTTCTGTCCTGAGTGAGCCCTTGGCTCCGGCCACCGAAGTCTGGGGGATTTTGTCTGAGCTTGGTACTCTGGCCCACTAGTGTGAATCAGTGGTGAAGATTGGTTCTGATGTAACCCCTAGATGGCGCTATCCCAGGGGGCTACTACCCCTGCCTGATTTGCCACTAACAGGTTGAGGGGCCTGGATCCAATGGCGGGTGCCTCCACCCAGAGGTCAGGGTTTGCAATAGTTAAACTTACTTGGTCACAGCCCTCTGGGACACTGCAACCCCCCTTTCTTCCCACTAGTGGCCCACACAATATATCAGAATTACCTTCACAGTATACACTTACCCCAGGGCTGGTTCAGGCACTGGGACCTCCTGTAAAATAAGATACAGTGCAACAATCACAGTACAATACTTTAACATAGACAAATACCTCAGGCAGTATAACTTTGCTGAAACAAGCAGCTCTGATTTATTTAGGGGGAATATAACAAGGACAGGGGGAAATCAGGTTAATTAGCTTATCACTTTACTCATCTACCTATGGCTCTGTGCACAGGCCTATCCCTACCAGTTACTGTCCCTGGGTAGCCAAGCCCTAGTGGCTAGTCCAAACCGTGGCAGCTGGTAGGGGCCCTTCCACAGAGAAAAGAAAAATTAGTTTAAACAGTCAGCAGTACAGTGATTCCATTTGGATTCAATGTGGCAATTCAACAGGAAGCGACCCTGAATTAGTACTCACGACCTCCAAACAAGATAGGGTCCTTCAATGTCAGCAGGGCTACTCTTGAGCTCCACGAGACTCCTCACACATTTATATGGCAAACTGCAACAGGCAAAAGTCCTTTAATAGCAGCAGGATTCACTTCAGCTTACCAAGCCTCCTCACACATTTATATGGTGAACAGTAACAGGCAAAAGTCCTTTAATGGCAGCAGGATTCACTTGAGGTACACAAGCCTCTTCACACATTTATATGGTAAAACAGAAAGTACTATACCAGGCAGGCTGCTTCTCTATCCCGATCGCAATTACTGCACAGTACCCGGGAGAACACACAGCAGATTCAGTTCCTGACAGACCGAGTGCAATTCAGCAATTTCTCCAGTCTTCTACAGGGTGAGCCTGGTTTCTGCTCTTCAGATATCCTTTGATTCTCTTCACAGGACGGATTCAGTCCTAACAAGCAGTTACACAAGCTGCAGACCGGAACTCTGGGCCTTACACACGTTTCCCGACTAAAACTGCACACTGAAAAAGCACAGGGCTCCTTCCTTCTTCACTGCCAGAGCTCAACTGAACTTCAACAGACAAAACCGGGCACTTCCTTTGAGTTCCTCCCAGTTCTTGACTGGATTGGCTGTCACTCACAATAGACTGCTCCTGTTGGTCCAAAAAGGCGCTGAAGTCTAAACTACATCTCCCAGAGTCACTGCCCATACAATCCTCTTGTGGCTGGCTCAGATTATGAGTCCAGGTTCTGATTCGTCCAAGGCACCATTTTAGAGCTAGCTTACCCCACACTGATTGGTCCAGTTCAGCAGTTCAAAACCAGAATGGGGAACTAGGCAGACACAGTTCTGACTGCAAAGAAAGCAGGTTAGACAAACTGTAATTTCATTATTACTCTAAATGATTTCTGGCAAACAGTTACATCTTTCAGATAGGTTCCCTTTGCACTCCTAGTGACTGCAAAAATGGAGTGAATTGGCAGCAGCTCGAGTGGTACTCAAGCAGAGAAGCACACAGTCCCCCCATACAAACTAATTATGTCTGCAAGCAGACAGCTCTTAAAGAGACAGTACCAGAGGTTCTAAAAACACTCACTGATAAATGGCTTAAACGCCAAACACCATTCAGGCTTGGAGCATTCAAGCAAGCTCCTGGAAGTCTTTTGGGAACCCCCATTTGCAGGGGGTTACACCTGGAAGGTATGAAAACTACATACTAACTGTAATTCATGATCTTCTAGGAATATCTTCACCATTCATTCACATGCCTACCTGCCCCCCCCCCCAGCTCACTCCAGTATGTTTTATTGACCTTCACCCCTTGTTCCTGCTTTTGGCAGTGAAGACTTTGTGTTACTGGTTTGTTGACTCTTCTTACATGGGTCACCAAGGTTGTCTTGTATGCTTAGGTTAAGTGCATAATTACTTGTTAGGTTATGCTGCACCACCTTGATAAAACAGGTACTGAGGCAGTTGAGGGCAGGTACCAAGGTAAGCTTTCTGGTGTGAGAAAGCCTTGCGGTGCCACACATGTGTGCATCTTGCCTTGGTTCCAGCCATCCTGAAAAGTTCTGACTTCTCCGGGGTCCTAGCACCTCCAGCTAATACACACTAGTGTGACTCAATGGTGAAGATATTCCTAGAAGATCAGACACTGGTAGCGTAGGAACTGTACAATGAGTTAGATATTGGTAGTGTAGGAACTTTACAGTGAGTTAGGAACTGGTAGTATAGGAACTGCACAATGAGTTAGGTACTGGTAGTGTAGGAACTGTAACATGAGTTAGATACTGGTAGTGTAGGAACTGTACAGTGAGTTAGATACTGGTAGTGTAGGAACTGTACAAGGAGTTAGGTACTGGTAGTGTGGGAACCGTACAGTGAGTTAGATATTGGTAGTGTAGGAACTTTACAGTGAGTTAGGAACTGATAGTATAGGAACTGCACAATGAGTTAGGTACTGGTAGTGTAGGAACTGTACAGTGAGTTAGATACTGGTAGTGTAGGAACTGTACAAGGAGTTAGGTACTGGTAGTGTGGGAACCATACAGTGAGTTAGATATTGGTAGTGTAGGAACTGTACAATGAGTTAGGTACTGGTAGTGTGGGAACTGTAACATGATTTAGATACTGGTAGTGTAGGAACTGTACAGTGAGTTAGATACTGGTAGTGTAGGAACTGTACAGTGAGTTAGATACTAGTAGTGTAGCAACTGTACAATGAGTTAGATAGTGGTAGTGTAGGGACTTGACAATGAGTTAGGAACTGGTAGTGTAGGAACTTCCAATGTGTTAGGTACTGGTAGTGTAGGAACTGTACAGTGAGTTAGATACTGGTAGTGTAGGAACTGTACAGCGAGTTAGGTACTAGAAGTGTAGGAACTGTACAATGAGTTAGGAACCGGTAGTGTATGAGCTGTACAAAGCGTTCGGTACTGGTAGTGTTGGAACTGTACAGTGAGTTAGAGACTGGTAGTGTAGGAACTGTACAATGAGATAGATGTTAGTAGTGAAGGAACTGTACAATGAGTTATATATTGGTAGTGTGGGAACTTTACAGTGACTTACATACTGGTAGTGTACGAACTGTACAGTGAGTTAGATACTGGTAGTGGACGGCCCGGTGGTGCTGAGGGTTGAGACGCTGGATGCCACACCTCACGTCACGCCAGTGACCCGGGTTCGAGAATGGACTTGGACAGTCAGGGGTCGGCAGAGAAGGGATTGAGTGTCCAGAGGACTGCTCTCCCTTCCAAGGAAGTGTCCTGGGGTATGTGCTGCTCCTGGGCGGCCTCTGACAGCAGTTGGGGGCAGCGCAGTGGTACTTGCAGCACAAAGTGAATGCGGGGGTGGAGCTGCGGCAGACAATGGCATGTTGTGCCATGGACGTCATTGCACGGGCAACAACAGGCAAGAAAAAGTGGAAAAAATACCATCTCGGGGATAGGCGAGGGCTCCTCCAGTGCCTCGACCACACTCCTACAGGCAGGCCTTTCAACCAGGGCTCCCCGATGACTCTGGCCCAGCATGTTAGATTGTAGATAGCACTCAGGGGTGATACACCACCCTCGGGGATCAGAGCCAGGGATACTTGGCTGGGAGGACCTGACGAAAGGCTTCAGACAGGAGGCAGAGTCATGGGTGAAGTGAGATAGCTGGAGAGAGTTTCCCGAGACAGGAGCAGAAACAGAACTGGGAAAAAAAAAAGATAGTGGTAGCATAGGAACTGTACAATGAGTTAGCTACTGGTAGTGTAGGAACTGTGCAGTGAGTTAGGTACTGGTGCTGTAGGAACTGTAAAATGAGTTAGATACTGGTAGTGTAGGAACTGTACAATGAGTTAGATATTGGTAGTGTAGGAACTGTACAATGAGTTAGATATTGGTAGTGTAGGAAATGTGCAATGAGTTAGATACTGGTAGTGTAGGAACTGCACAATGAGTTAGGTACTGGTAGTGTAGGAACTGTAACATGAGTTACATATTGGCAGTGTAGGAACTGTACAATGAGTTAGATATTGGTAGTGTAGGAACTGTACAATGAGTTAGATATTGGTAATGTAGGAACTGCACAATGAGTTAGGTACCGGTAGTGTAGAAACGGTGCAATGAGTTAGATACTGGTAGTATAGGAACTGTACAATGAGTTAGGTACTGGTAGTGTAGGAACTGTACGATGAGTTAGATACTGGTAGTGTAGGAACTGTACAGAGAGTTAGATATTGGTAGTGTAGAAACTGTATAATAAGTTGCAGACTGGTAGTATAGGAAATGTACAATGAGTTAGATACTGGTAGTGTAGTACTGTACAATGTTAGATACTGGTAGTGTAGGAACTGTACAATGTTAGATACTCATAGTGTAAGAATTTTACAATGAGTTAGATACTGGTAGTGTAGGAACTGCACAATGAGTTAGATAATGATAGTGGTGGAACTCTACAATTATTTAGGTACTGGTAGTGTAGGAACTGTACAGTGAGTTAGGTAATGGTAGTATAGGAACTGTACAATGAGTTAGGTACTGGTAGTGTAGGAACTGTATGATGAGTTACATACTGGTAGTGTAGGAACTGTACAGAGAGTTAGATATTGGTAGTGTAGAAACTGTATAATAAGTTGCAGACTGGTAGTATAGGAAATGTACAATGAGTTAGATACTGGTAGTGTAGTACTGTACAATGTTAGATACTGGTAGTGTAGGAACTGTACAATGTTAGATACTGGTAGTGTAGGAACTGTACAATGTTAGATACTCATAGTATAAGAATTTTACAATGAGTTAGATATTGGTAGTGTAGGAACTGTACAAAGAGTTAGATACTGGTAGTGTAGGAACTGCACAATGAGTTAGATAATGATAGTGGTGGAACTCTACAATTATTTAGGTACTGGTAGTGTAGGAACTGTACAGTGAGTTAGATACTGGTAGTGCAGGGACTGTACAGTGATTTAGATACTGGTAGTGTAGGAATTGTACAATGAGTTAGATACTGGTAATGTAGGAACTGCACGATGAGTTAGATACTGGTAGTGTTGGAAATGTACAATGAGTTAAATACTGGTAGTGTAGGAACTGTAACATGAGTTAGATACTGGTAGTGTAGGAACTGTACAGTGACTTAGATACTGGTAGTGTAGGAACTGTACAGTGAGTTAGACACTGGTAATGTAGGAACTGTAACATGAGTTAGATACCGGTAGTGCAGGAACTGTACAGTGAGTTAGATATTGATAGTGTAGGAACTTTACAATGAGTTTTGTACTGGTACTGTAGGAACTTTACAATGAGTTAGATACTGGTAGTGTAGGGACTGTACAGTGAGTTAGATACTGTAGTGTAGGAACTGCATAATGAGTTAGGTACTGGTAGTGTAGGAACTGTACAGTGAGTTAGATACTGGTTGTGCAGGAACTGCATAATGAGTTAGGTACTGGTAGTGTAGGAACTGTACAGTGAGTTAAGTACTGGTAGTTTATGAACTGTACAATGAGTTAGATACTGCTATTGTAGGAATTGCATAATGAGTTAGGTACCAGTAGTGTAGGAACTGTACAGTGAGTTAGATACTGGTAGTGTAGGAACTGTACAGTGAGTTAGGTACTGGTAGTGTATGAACTGTAACATGAGTTAGATACTGGTAGTGTAGAAACTGCACAATGAGTTAGGTACTGGTAGTGTAGTAACTGTAACATGAGTTAGATACTGGTAGTGTAGAAACTGCACAATGAGTTAGATACTGGTAGTGTAGGAACTATACAGTGAGTTAGATACTGGTAGTGTAGGAACTGTACAGTGAAATAGATACTGGCAGTGTAGGAACTGTACAGTGAGTTAGATACTGGTACTATAGGAACTGCTTAATGAGTTAGATACTGGTAGTGTAGGAACTGTACAGTGAGTTACATACTGGTAGTGTAGGAACTGTACAGTGAGTTAGATATTGATAGTGTAGGAACTTTACAATGAGTTAGGTACTGGTAGTGTAGGAATTGTGCGGTGAGTTAGATACTCTTAGTGTAGGAACTGTACAGTGAGTTAGATACTGGTAGTGTAGGAACCGTACAGTGAGTTAGGTATTGGTAGTGTAGGAACTGTACAGTGAGTTAGATACTGGTAGTGTAGGAACTGCATAATGAGTTAGGTACTGGTAGTGTAGGAACTGCATAATGAGTTAGGCACTGGTAGTGTAGGAACTGCACAGTGAGTTAGATACTGGTAGTGTAGGAACTGCAGAATGAGTTGGGTACTGGTAGTGCAGGAACTTGTTGGAACTGTACAATGAGTTAGATGTTGGTCATGTAGGAACTGTACAATGAGTTAGATGTGTAGGAACTGTACAATGAGTTAGATATTGGTTATGTAGGAACTGTATAATGAGTTAGATGTGTAGGAAATGTACAATGAGTTAGATATTGGCCATGTAGGAACTGTACAATGAGTTAGATGTGTAGGAACTGTACAATGAGTTAGATATTGGTAATGTAGGAACTGTACAATGAGTTAAATACTGGCAGTGTTGCAACTGTACAATGAGTTAGATACTGGAAGTGTAGGAATTGTATGCAATACTCAAAAGATGGAGTCAGACCTTAGGAAATTGGAAGAAAGGTCAGGGAATCGGCAGTTGAAGTTCGTTGTAAAAAAATGTAAGGTTATGCACCTAGGAAGACGCAACCCAGGGAGAAATTGCATTCTAAATGGGGTACAGGTGGCGGTAACAAAACATGAGCAAGATCTTGGAGCAATCATCACGGATGGCCTGAAGGTTGGCAAGCAATATGAAAAGGCAGCACAAAAGGCCAGCGGCATCTTGGGTTGCATAAGAAGGGGCATAACCAGTAGAAAAAGGGAGGTTATTATGCCACTGTACAGATCCCTGGTGAGGTCTCACCTGGAGTACTATGTCCAGTTCTGGAGGCCTCACCTTGGGAAAGAAACATAGAATTTGACGGCAGATAAGGACCACTTGGCCCACTCAGTCTGCCCATTTCCCTACCTAATGGATAAGCTGCAGATCCTAGTTAACCAGCAGCCTACTTCCTTCTACCCCCACCCCCTAGAATTGCCTTATGACTATCCCATGCATGCTTACATAGAAAGACTAGAGAAAGACAAGAGACTATGCAAAGAAGAGCAACAAAGATGTTCAGTGTGTGGTGCATAGCACAGTGTTTGTGTATACTTATGAACTTGAATGTTATGGATTTAAGGTTATGAACTTGAGGTTATGAACTTAGAATTTGGCTTTTCTCTATGCTCACCATCTGTAGGAACGATGGGTAGGTGTAGGAATGGAGCCCCACTGTCAAGGGTGAGATAAGAGTGCCGGAGGAGGAGGAGGAGGCCGGGTAGGATGGTGGGCGATTCTGAAACGCTTGAAGCTGCGCAACGGAAGTGCTGAAGTTATATAGGGGGATGTGGGGGGAGCTTTTTCTCCCCCATTGAACTTCGGGATTTTAGCCCTCCATTCAGTGTGTGGTGCATAGCATAGTGCTTGTGTATACTTATGATCTTGAATGTTATGGATTTAAGGGTATGAACTTAGAATTTGGCTTTTCTCTATTCCCACCCTCCATGGGAATGCTCGGTAAGTGTAGGAATAGAGGCCCAAAATATTGTTAACATTTCGATTACCTCCTCCAGCTCAGGAGAGTGTGACCAGTAGCACGCAGGAGAGAAAGAAACTCCTGTGGGGAAAACCTCTGAGGATCCATGGCTACTGACCTGGCCGTCCCTCCAGAGAAACTATGAGGAGATAATACTAAAAGATATGGACAGAGGTTGGTTCTGGTTATGTCCAAGAGTCTTATCCTCCGAGTCTTGCTGGTCGATGAGTCATGTCCACTGAATCTTGATGATGAGCCGGAAGGTCAATTCTGAAAGATGGAGGATTCTGGAAGATGAAGGAGAAGCTGATTCAGATGGACGTCCAGATGAAGGAAGATGGGTGGTTAAACGATGTCCAGGATTTCTGTTGTGGTATTCAAGAACTGAAAACTTGACATGAAGATGGATCCAGAAAACAAGACTGATGGATAGATGAGCACTAGACAGTGGCGCACATGAAGGTCCCAAAAGGAATACAGAATGAGGAAGTCCAGGAGGCAATCCAGAGCCAGTCCAAAGGTGAGGAATCCAAGCTGAGGACGAAGAAAGGGGCTAGCATAGAGAGCACCCAAGCAGGAAGACAATGGATGAAGGGAAGGAACGCATACTAGGAACAGAGTCCCATCGCCGGCGGGCGGAAAGGCCAGCCGTCACTCGATGTCGCCCAGGAAGAGCTACAGTTGGAGACTGCCCAAGGGGTGGAATGAAGTGGAATGAGTAGAGAACGAAGTCGGAGACAGGGACTCCCATCTCTGGTGGCCAGGGAGCACACCTACGCTCGATACCCCCAGAAGCAGAGCTAGGGACAGAGACTGTCAGATTGGTTTGAGTGTGCGAGAAGACCTCCATGTTGGTCAGTGAGGAAGGTCCTTCATGAAGGACCTGAGATGGCGTTGACAGAGACCTCCACATAGGTCTAGTTAGAGAAGCATACCAGGATGCCAGGGACTGCCAGCAGCGCTGAAGGTCCTGCATGGAGGACATGAGATGGCATCAACTGAGACCTCCAAATAGATGAAGGTATAGATGAATGCCAGGATGGCAGAGACAGTCCATGTTGAAAGATAGGAACAGCAGATAGAGGTGCAGGAGTGTCTGATGAAGCCATCTCAGAGTCAGACAAAGTGTCACATGATGGCGTAGTTGCAGTAGCATGGTAGAACAGGAGCCCTGCGAGGGCAATCCGACTAGAGAAGCAGCAGTAATGTGAAAATCCAGTGAAAGGGGGGGTTACGAGGCAGTGAAACAGGAACCCCATGGAGGCAGAATGAGGAAGTGGTTGCACAGTGACCACCATGTAGGTCAGCGCAGATGGTCCTTCCCAGAGGACTCCAGATGGAAAGGAATGAGACCTCCACGTCGGTCTGAGGGAAACGCAGAGCCAAGGACCATCACAGAGCCATGGAGAAGGTGGCAAGGGATGGACCCCCACATAGGTTTTTAGAAGGCAAGCCAGCCTCCATGCATGCATAGTGAAGGTTAAGCAGGTATTACAGAACACTGAAGAATGTGCGAAGTGACCTCTACGTAGGTCATCACTGATGGTCCTTCCCGGACGACCCAAGATGGTCTGGAACAAGACCACATCAGAGGTCTAAGGGTGCAGCAATACGCCAGGAGGGTCAGACCTGCCCCTAGTGACTGAGGGAGGAGGAAACAGCACTGGACTTCCCTGTAAGGTGAAGGCAGAGACATACCCCAGGAGGTAGGGTCCCAGAGGGATGCGGTAAATGTCCAGCAACGCCAGGTTTATTGTGCAGTGTGGTCCCAAAGAACGCAGTATTTCCTATGAAAGCTGAAGTGTGCTAACATCCTGAATAACTTCCCAGTACAGCTGTATTGCAGATCCATGGCAGGCCAGTAGTAAACTTAAAGGAAACAAAAGCACTGGCTTCCAGGGTGTCCGAAGCGCGCAGCCGTACATATGCCTACGAGTCCCCTAGACAGAGCCAGTGTCCCAAAAAGTGCGCAGGTGCCCAGAATATCGAGTCAGGAGTCACTGAAGTTTGTAAATATAATGACAGAAAGGCAGGGTGGTCCTTAATTTAAACTGCAAGAGGCGGCTAATGGTGCGGTGTGTCCACACAGCAGTAAGACAGCGCAGATAAAGAATGTATAACCCTCGGCTGGGTAGCGGGAGATGCCAGGACAGTACCTGGGTTGATTTTTGTTCTATAAGTAAGAGCGGAGTTTAACTTAAAATAGCACTCAAAATGTTGACCACTGCCATTCCACGTTGTAGTTTGTACTGTACCTGGATTTGTGCAGAGGCAAGCTAGACACTACATCGAGAACAACAATAAGTTAACCAAGTCAGCAGGTTTGAACCGGCAGGTAGTAGTAGCCTGGAAAATCCCAGCGCATGTTAAATCCATTATAGGCAGTGGTTCGTTTGGCATGGTGATGGCAGGTGTGTAAATAGTTTCTCCAGTAGTAATGTAAAACGGCCAGAGCCCCCGAGATTGGGCGTCTAAGGAAAAAAATTTAAAAATGAGTTGAGTTGACTGGACTTTAACTCCTTCTACGTTGGTTACAGGGCTCTGCACAACAACATATGCTTTTGCAAGCATCCCTGGTGTTTTACAACATGGATCTATTCACCACTCCAAAATTGCATTGGGGTTAGACTGCAACAACAGGCAGTAAATGGAGGGCGAGCCACACATTAGAGCAGACTCAATGAACCGAGAGGCCTAGAGCTGCCAGTAGGTTTGTAGGATCGGATGAGAAGCCCACAAACATCTCATGAAGGGAACTGTAAATACAGTCCAACAGCATCTGGAAAGTCTAGGAGAGTAACATCCACCACCCCCACGTGTAGTGCAGTATGCAGCTGAAAACGAGCGGCAAGCGCAGAAAACAGACCTGGTAATGTGGGCAAAGAACTAGTGGGCGGAGTCAGGAGAAGTCAGTTCAGCAGAGAGGAGCGAAGCATCAATGTAGGGAAGCAGTCCGCTTGGTAGGCATGCACCCGAGGGTCCACAGAGAAGCCGAGAAGGAAAGCCAGGCATGGCGAGTGACACACCTGGAAGTGCCAGCAGGTAGACAGGAGCAGCAGTGGCTGGAAGGCAGGCCCCAAGGAGAAAACAAATGGGACAGAGGAGCCATCAGCTCACAGCAGAGAACAAGGTAATGGGAGGAAGGATAACTGAGGGAGGGAAACGAACAAGGGGAAAGAAACAAAACAGAACGGGGAGAAAGAGAAACAACGGGAGCGGGAACAAACAGAAGTAGGTGGGTGCACAAAGAGCACACAGTGGAAAACCAAAGGAAGGAATAGAGAAACACCAGGCACGTGGGGGCCCAACCACAGCAGCCAAGGAGCTGCAGGAGCCAAGAGGCAGAGGAGCTGCCGACATACGGGGACAGAGCCAATTCCGAAATGCTCAAAGCTGAGCAATGGAAGTGCTGAACTGAAGTAGGGCATGTGGGAGGAGCTATTTCTCCCCCACTGAACCTCGAGCATTTAGCCCTCCCAGTGCAAGGTCTGCATCACGAGTCATATGATGCAAGTCTAAAGCAGTTCATCATGTACTCACTAGAACAAAGAAGGGATGGGGGGAACATGTTAGAGACATTTAAATACCTTAAGGGTATCAACAAGGTACAGGCATAGGATCTCCTTCAGGTAAACAACTGCACCTGGACCAGAGGTCATGACATGCACCTAAAGGAGGGCAGGTTCAGGAGCAACAGAATGAAGTTCTTCTTTTCAGAAAGGGTCGTGGAGCCTTGGAATGGCCTCCCCCCACAGGTGGTGGGGTCAAAGACGGTCAGAGAATTCAAGCTGGCATGGGACAGACAGTGTGGAAAATTTAGCACAGCAGCCTGATTGGGGGGGGAGTAGTATACGTGGGCAGACTGATCCACATGGACCCCATCTGCTGACACATTCTATGTTTCTATATGCTGCAGCCATTAAGAGCAATGGTACCACACATACTAACCATACTGTATAAGTACCTGTGCTTTTGAGAGACAGAATGTTGGTCAGGACACTGTAATAACTTCCCTACCCTTACGATTTGCCGTAGGATCTTCAACTTCCACCTGGACAGCCACCAGGAATGGGCAGACGGGACCCTGGTTTGTCATCTCATCCTATAGACGCCACCTCTAACAGTGCAGCATCCCTTACTGCAGCACTGCAGTGTTAGTGTTGGGTTTTAGACCAAGTGCCTGGTGTGGGACTCAAACCTGCAGCCATCTGATCTTTCTGGCCCAGCAGTGCAGGTGCTACTGACTGAGCGCTAAAAGGGCCATCTTTCTGTTATGAAGTTAAGAGATTGTTGTGTATGGAAAGCCCTAAACTCCCAAAATGTATTGTACCACTATAATGATATCTAAAAGCTGTTGTACCACAGCAATCATATCCAAAATCTCTTGTACCACAGCAGTGATATCAAAAAGCTGTCATACCACAGTAGTGATGTCATCAAGTTGTTGAACCACAGTAGTGATGTCATAAAGTTGTTGAATGAACCACAGTAGTGATATCAAAAAGCTATAGCAAACAGTAGTGACATCAAAACGCTAAGGTATGGCAGTACTGCTATCAAACAGCTGTTGTACCGCAGTAATGACGGCAGGCTAGCATAGCCTAGAGGTTAAGTAACACAGAGAGAGGACAGGCCAGTGATTGGATGGTTCACAGGAACAAACTGCAGCGTACAGGTATAAATGCAGATTGAACAGGCATTTATAGTAAGCAGTAGAAACACCAGCTGAGAACACAGAACAAAGATCCCTGGTGCTTCGACCTGAATGGTCTTTGTCAGGGGGAGAGGTTAGAGTAACAAGCTGTGAGTGTGCTTGGTGTATCCAGCAGACCATGGGGTTGATTCCCACCACTGCTATTTGCATAATGTGTGGCCCTGAGGAAGCCACTAAACTGCCCTGTGCTCCCAAAACACACCAGGAAATTATCCTTTGTAAACAAGTATGAATGAGAACCTTTTTAGCATCATATTATTTCTTGTTGAAAACCGACATTTTATGATTGCTTCCCGTCTCTAAAATTCTAGATGCTGCTGGTTGTTTTATCTGCCTCTTTGCTTAGCAGATCTGAAATGCAAGTTAATGTATAATAATTACTGGTGGGCATTTTTTCCCACATGGAAGCCCAGTTATAGTCTGCCATTATAACCAGCTGCTTATAACGGCAAACATGCGCCAGGTTGCCCTCGGACCACGCATGTGTCACCTGCCGCTCTTCCTTTACTTAGCTTCCTTATCACCAGAGACTTCGCCGCTGGTCGCAATGGTCGATAAGTTACTTTAAATAATAATAAAAAAAAAAGAACTGGCCTTTCTCCTCTTCTGATAAATCTTTAAAAAAAAAACACAAAAAAAGAAAAGGGAAACGTTATGTTGTGGCAGCCACTTCGGACTGCGGACCGCACTGAATCCCGCCCGATCCATGGCTCCACAAAGTTGACTGTTTATTTTATATAATTGCTGTGGTGGAAAAACGCTTCCCAGCAATTATATAAAATAAAGGCTGGTAGTAGAACTCGATCTTATTGACACCCTCGTGGAATGTTAGGAAATCCCCGAGCTTAGCCTGGTTTGTGGCATCCACACCTCAGGTGTGTGTAAAATTCTCGTTATAACCACCTGCTCAGCCATTATTCTATGTTATACCCAGTCTTGTTTTGATTTAAGTCATTGATCCATTCTTACTGCATATTCCTGAATATTAGAAACACCCCCAAACAGTGCCGTCACTCATGATGCAATAGTCTCCTCTACTCACACTGCATTATGAGGGGCTAGACAATGTTGGAGCGTTTTTAAGTCCAGGAAAGATACAGCGGGAGTTGAACAAGGAATGTAAACAAACATGTTTTTGTGTGGTAACACCAATATGGTGTATGATGGGCAGTCTATTTTTAACTTTTTAAAAGAAAACAAAATCAAAATCAAATTACCTGCTACCACAGTAATCTCTACAGAATGTGAGCAATCACAGCATGTGTCTTTTAAACTGAAGACACTTTGAGGCCTAAGGGCATGACAGTGTCGCTTTCATGGTGTATCCATTTCTCACAAATGAATAAAAAGCTGTTGTACCACAGTAGTGGCGATAAAATCTGTTGTACCACAGTAGGTGATGTCATAAAACTGTTTTATCACAGTAGTAAAAAGCAGTTATACCACAGCAGTGGCAATAAAATCTATTGTACCACAGTAGTGATGTCATAAAACTGTTTTATCACAGTAATAAAAAGCTGTTGTACCACAGTAGTGGCAATAAAATCTGTTGTACCACAGTAGTGATGTCATAAAACTTTTATCACAGTAGTAAAAAACTGTTGTACCACAGCAGGGACATCAAAAAGCTGTTGTACCACAGCAGGGACATTAAAAAGCTGTTGTACCACAGCGGTGATGTCAAAAAGCTGTTGTACCACAGCAGGGACATCAAAAAGCTGTTGTACCACAGCAGTGATGTCAAAAAGATGTTGTACCACAGCAGGGACATCAAAAAGCTGTTGTACCACTGCAGTGACGTCAAAAAGCTGTTGTACCACAGCAGGGACATCAAAAAGATGTTGTACCCCAGCAGGGACATCAAAAAGCTGTTGTACCACAGCAGGGACATCAAAAAGCTGTTGTACCACAGCAGTGACGTCAAAAAGATGGTGTACCACAGCAGTGATGTCAAAAAGATGGTGTACCACAGCAGGGACGTCAAAAAGCTGTTGTACCACAGCAGGGACATTAAAAGGCTGTTGTACCACAGCAGGGACATCAAAAAGATGTTGTACCACAGCAGGGACATCAAAAAGATGTTGTACCACAGCAGGGACATTAAAAAGCTGTTGTACCACAGCAGGGACATCAAAAAGCTGTTGTACCACAGCAGTGATGTCAAAAAGATTTACCACAGCAGGGACATCAAAAAGCTGTTGTACTATAGCAGGGACATTAAAAAGCTGTTGTACCACAGTAGTGATGTCAAAAAGCTGTGGTACCACAAGTGACATCAAAAAAAAAACTATAGTTCTATGGTAGTGATATCAAAAAGCTGTTGTACGGCAGTAGTGATGTCAAACAGATTTTTTACTATAGTATGTCTATACAGTACGCTAGCATTTCTGTTTTCAGAATCTCATACCAATCAGTCTGTCACAGTACTGTTACATCACGCCAGCTGTCTGTAGCATTTTTTTTTTTTTAAATTTAGTGTTTCTTTTACGTCTGAGAAAAGAAACACCTGCACCCATCTCATGATAGCCTGCCCATTCACCAGCCTAGAATAGAGACAAAATGTAAAGAATGGGTATAGACTTGTAAATATAAACTTGTAAATCACCACCATTGAGGACAATCCTTGCTACTTCCTGTTTTTTTACATAAAAACATAAGAATGTAGCCAGCAGAAGGAAACCACGTGGACCGGTCTATCTTGTCTGCTCGAATTGTTGCAGGGTCCTTGCTTTATCCTTCCACTAGTGACCCTGGCCCCTCCTTCCCTCTCCCATCCCCCCATCCCCATCCGCTTCTTTGATCCCATGACTTCCCTCTGAGTTTGTCCCAGGATTTTTTGAAAGATCCCACTGTCTTAGCAGCCACCACCTCCTCTGGCAGCTCATTCCAGGCCCACACCACTCTTTCCGTAAAGATGTGCTTCCTCACATCTCTCCTGTATCTTCTCCCCACCAGCTTTAGGCTGTGTCCTCTGGTGGTGGTGCTGTCTCTCTTATTGAAGAGACCCCCACACTCTGCTTTGTTTACTCTCTTCAAGTACTTGAAGGTCTCTATCATATCCCCCATTCGTCCCCTCTCCTCCAGGGAGTACATCCTTAGGGCTCCCAGCCTCTCTTCGTATGACCTATCCTGCTGTCCCCTGATCATTTTCGTTGCTCTCCTTTGAACCCCTCTATCATTTTGATGTCCTTTTTTAGGTATGGGTGCCAATACCTCACCCCATATTTCAAATGTGGCCTTACCAGGGACCTATACAAAGGGAAAATAACCTCGCTGTGCCTACCACTAAATCCCCTTGCAATACAGCCCAGCATCCTGTTTGCCTTTGCCACTGCCTTTTTGCATGGAGTGGACTGTTTTAGAGTGCTGGTAATTACCACCCCTAGGTCCTTTTCTTCTTCAGAGACAGCTACTTGAACTTTTCCTATGTAGTACTCTGCTCTTGGGTTCTTGGCCCCAATGTGCATCACCTTGCTTTTTTTGGCATTGCACCCCAGCTGCCACCCCCTGACCATCCCTCTAGTCTGAGTAGGTCCTCCCTCAACTTCTGTATCCCTTTCTGGGTGTCCACCCTCCCACAGATCTTGGTGTCATCTACGAGTGGGCACATTTTGCACTTAATGCTATCCCCAATGTCGCTTATAAAGATATTAAACAACACCGGGCCCAACACCGACCCCTGAGGAACCCCGCTGGTAACCTCCTTTGTACTGGTGGATTCCCCACCACCACCCTCTGTGTCCTGCCCCTCAACCAGTTTTCAACCCATCATACTAATCTCTCCCCTACCCCTAAACCCCTCAGTTTTGCTGTCAGCCTTCTGTGTGGCACTGAATCAAAGGCCTTATTAAAGTTCAGGTAAATGACGTCCGCTGCCTGGCCCCTGTCCACTGCCTTCGTGGCCCAATCAAAGAACTCAACCAAGTTTGTCTGACATGATCTGCCTGCCACAAACCCATGCTGCTTTCTGTCCTGCAGACCATTTTCCTCCATGCACCTCACCAGACCCTCCTTCAGTATGGTCTCCATAAGTTTACATACTGTTGAGGTCAGGCTGACTGGCCTGTAGTTGCCCGGGTCCTCCTTGGGCCCACTCCGGTAGAATGGCTCTACATGCACTGTTCTCCCTGCCTGTGGCACTACTCCCCAGTCTAGGGATGTATTGAATAAAATTGTCAGCCGGACTGCCAGTTCCCTGAGTACCCTGATGTGTACCTCATCCGTCCCTGGGGATTTATCCACCTTCAGTGCCATCAGCCCTTCCCTCTCTCTTTCAGTCCCAATGACCCCTATGGGATCTACCCCAGCTACCTCCTTTCCTATTCCCATTATTTTTAACGTGCACTGCTGTATTTCAAAACCAGCCACTCGTGTTGAAATAAACAGGCAGTATCAGGGATCCTGATCAATGAATGTGATTTACATGTAGGGAAAATAAACTTTCTTTACATTTTCTCTGTACTCTAGTGTGGTAAATCTGTTCTCATTGATGAGCAGGATATCAACTGTTTCCTTCAGACTTACAAAATAATGAAAAATGAATGCTTGTCTAGCAGTGGGGCCGGCAACTGGAGGCAGTGCCATATTTTGAAAACCATATGCTATATAAAATACAATGTATATACTAGAACCATACACAACATATAGGCTGTTGGTTCCATCTCAGGGCTGAGGTGGCATCATAGTTACCTCTCGCGCTTTGCTTGTGAGGCCCATGCGATTTCATCTCACCCCTCGATGGAAACCCAGCCTCCTTGTGTAGGGTTGCCCATACATTATTCTGTATGTTGCTGTCTCCAAGGAACGCATGAAATACTTCTGAAAAATGGAGTGGTAATAACTGCCTGAAGTTCCTCTTCTACATGTATATAATAAAATACAATATGTGTCTTACATTCAGCTGTTGATTTGCAAATATCTAGAGCCGTTATGCTGCGTCTTGAAGTGCAATCAAAAGCAGTGTTGTACCATATTTGGCAAGTAAGCTGAGGCATGCTGCTTAGAAGTCCCTCCCACTGTAGCATATACTTTAGTTTTATTTCAGAAATGATTTAGCCAGGATGACCAGGTGGAGATGCAGCATCTTATTTGGTGTGGGGTCCTTCCTGTACCCCTTTCTGCAGCTGGGTAGAGTGGAGTACTGGGAGATTAAATGACTTGTGCAAGGTCTCACAGTGAGTATTTTGATCTGGTGGGATCTGAATCTGTGATCTACCGGTTCCTAAGCCAGCACACTAATCAGTAGCCCACCCTCTCCTTTTTGTTAGATAACTGACATTCCCACATTGTTCTACTTTTGTATTAATACAAGTAGCATAACAATGTGTTCTTTTATGCAAATAATATTTATTGAAAGATTTTTCAAAGAAAAGAACAAAATAATATATAATGTTATATTTAGATGTAAGAAGCTAAAAGTACAACTTAAAAAAAACAACAAATTGCATGTATACAGCACAGAGGGGAGGACACTACAGAATTCTATGGTAAGTAGTCCGTTTTAACACAAGACCTCGGAGACAGTGCCAGGAATGGTCTAAGTACTGCTGATTGTCTGCATTGTAGAAAACCACCTACATGCAAATTGGGGAGGGGTTTTGATTTTTTATTCTTTCCAAGTTGTACAACACACATATGTCTCCGAAGAGCCCCTGACATCTCAAAGTTTGGAGAAATTATGTGTAAGTTGTAAACACATTTCATTCTTTTTTTTTTTCTATAGAAGTTTTTATCTGCTGACCCCCACTGTTGTCGTTATTCAGGGATATACCCTGCAGACAGAGATGGATCCTGTATACAGTGATGGACCTGGTAGACAGGGATGGACCCAGTAGACAGGGATGGATCCTCTAGACAAGGATAGACCCTATAGACAGGGAGGAACCCTGCTCAGATTGCGGCATCATGTAGATGGCCTGCTCCCAGTGGACCCTGCAGACTGGGATGGACCCTGTAGACTGGGATGGACCCTGTAGGCTGGGATGTACTCTGTAGACTGGGATGTACCCTGTAGACCGGGATATACCCTGTAGACCAGGATATACCCTGTAGACAGGGATGGACTATGTAGACAGGGATGGACTCTGCTCAGGCAGTGGCATAATGTAGATGGGCTGCCCTGACTGTCATCGATATTCAGGGATGGATCCTGTAGACAGGGACGTACCCTGCTAAGGCTGAGACATCATGTAAACAATCTACCCCCGCTGTCACTGTTATTCAGAGATATAGCTTTTAGACAGGGGCATACCCTGTAAACAGAGATGTACCTTGTAGACAAGGATATATCCTGCCCAGGCTGAGGCATCATGTGGATGGGCTTCCCCCACTGCCATCATTATTCAGTGATATACCCAGTAGACAGTAATGGACCCATATACTGGGATGTACCCTGTAGACTGGGATGGACCCTGTAGACAGGGATGGACCCTGTAGATAGGGATGGACCCTATAGACAGGGATGGACCCTGTAGATAGGGATGGACCCTGTAGACTGGGATGTACCCTGTAGACTGGGATGGACCCTGTAGACAGGGATGTACCCTGTAAACTGGGATGGACCCTGTAGACTGGGATGTACCTTGTAGACAGGAATGGACCCTGTAGACAGGGATGGGCCCATAGACTGGGATGTACCCTGTAGACTGGGATGGACCCTGTAGACAGAGATGGACCCTGTAGACTAGGATGTACCCTGTAGACAGGGATGTACCCTGTAGACAGGAATGTACCCTATGGACAGGGATGGACCCTGTAGACAGGGATGGACCCTGTAGACTGGGATGTACCCTATGGACAGGGATGGACCTTGTAGACAGGGATGGACCCTGTAGACAGGGATGGGTCCATAGACTGGGATGTACCCTGTAGACTGGGATGGACCCTGTAGACAGGGATGGACCCTGTAGATAGGGATGTACCCTGTAGACAGGGATGGACCCTGTAGATAGGGATGGACCTTGTAGACAGGGATGTACCCTGTACACTGGGATGTACCCTGTAGACAGGGATGGACCCTGTAGACAGGGATGGACCTTGTAGACAGGGATGGACCCATAGACCGGTATGTACCCTGTACACTGGGATGTACCCTGTAGACAGGGATGGACCCTGTAGACAAGGATGTGCCTTGTAGACAGGGGTTGACCCTTTAGACAGGGATGTACCCTATGGACAGGGATGGACCTTGTAGACAGGGATGGACCCTGTAGACAGCGATGGACCTTGTAGACAGGGATGGACCCTGTAGACAGCAATGGACCTTGTAGACAGGGATGGATCCTATAGACTGGGATGGGCCCATAGACTGGGATGGACCTTGTAGACAGGGATGGACCCTGTAGACAGGGATGGACCTTGTAGACAGGGATAGACCCTGTAGACAGGGATGGACTCTCTAGACAGGGATGGACCTTGTAGATAGGGATGGACCCTGTAGACAGCGATGGACCTTGTAGACAGGGATGGACCCTGTAGACAGCGATGGACCTTGTAGACAGGGATGGACCCTGTAGACAGCGATGGACCTTGTAGACAGGGATGGACCCTGTAGACAGTGATGGACCCTGTAGACCGGGATGGACCCTGTAGACAGGGATGGACCTTATAGACAGGGATGGACCCTGTAGACAGGGATGGGCCCATAGACTGGGATGGACCCTGTAGACAGGGATGGACCTTGTAGACAGGGATGGACCCTGTAGACAGCGATGGACCTTGTAGACAGGGATGGACCCTGTAGACAGGGATGGGCCCATAGACTGGGATGGACCCTTTAGGCAGGGATGGACCTTGTAGACAGGGATGGACCCTGTAGACAGGGATGGGCCCATAGACTGGGATGGACCCTGTAGACAGGGATGGACCCTGTAGACAGGGATGGACCCTGTAAACATTGATGGACCTTGTAGACAGGGATGGACCTTGTAGACAGCGATGGACCTTGTAGACTGGGATGGACCCTGTAGACAGGGATGGACCCTGTAGACAGCGATGGACCCTGTAGACAGCGATGGACCTTGTAGACAGGGATGGACCCTGTAGACAGGGATGTGCCTTGTAGACAGGGGTTGACCCTTTAGACAGGGATGTATGCTATGGACAGGAATGGACTGTATGGACAGGGATGGACCTAGGGCTGGACTTGGTAGACAGGGATGGACCCTGTAGACAAGGATGAACCCTGTAGACAGGGATGGATCCTGTAGACAGTGATGGACCCTGTAGACAGGGATGGACCCTGTAGACTGAGATATACCCTGCAAACACAGATGGACCCTTTTGACTGGGAAGGACCCTGTAGACTGAGATGGACCCTGTAAACAGGGATGGACCGTTTTGACTAGGATGGACCCTGTAAACAGGGTTGGTCCCTTTTGACTGGGATGGACCCTGTAGACAAAGATGGACTCTGTAGACTGGGATGGACCCTGTAGACAGAGATGGACCCTGTAAACAGGAAAGGACCCAGCAGACTGGGATGGACCCTGTAGACAGGGAGGGAAAAGGGATATACCCTGTATACTGGGACGGACCCTATAGACAGGGAGGGGTGGACCCTGTAGACTGAGATGGACCCTGTAGAAAGGGATATACCCTGTATACTGGGATGTACCTTGTAGACTGGGATGGATCCTGTAGACAGTGATGAACCTTGTAGACAGGGATGTGCTTTGTAGACAGAGAAGGGTCCAGTAGACAGGGATGGGCCCAGCTCAGACTGTGGCATCATGTAGATGGCAGCCAAGATTGTTTTCTCTCTGGTTTTCTTCCTCTACCCCCCTCCTCCCTGTGGCTTGGGCAGTGCACATAGGTTGCACAGCAAGCCCCAGCTGGAGGACAAATCAAGCTGTGTGGCCCATCAGCAGGGATTACTGGAATCTGCTGCCAGCCCTTTCCGGCCAGGGTGCACTGCTTCAGCCTAGCGTGCCTTCTGGCACAGCAACCTGAGTCTGCTCCCAAAGTCAGGTCGCTAGCAGGACAGCGTGACATGCAACCACTAGACCATCAGGGCAGCAGTGTTATACACATTTAAACTTATATTTCATATACTATGTTCTAGGTATAGTTTCCCATTTCCTGTTTGTTTTTTGCCTTCTTCCAATATGCCTGTGCCCCCATCCAGACTGACCCCGCATCCAGCTTCTTGTGGACTTACCAGCTTCACCCCATCTTCCCCCACTGGTGAGCCCCCCCTCATGGTAGGATGCAACAGGGCCCCAACTGCCATTAGTCCAGGATCCTGTTTGGGGGAGGGCTGTTGCATTGCTGGTGCTGGGCCTGTAGGAGTTTGGTCCATCATTCTGCTGCAGGCCTGCTCCGGTTTTCCTCCATTTTCTCCCTTCCTGAGATGCTGGCCTGGGGTGTGACACAAGCACTCACCCAAACGTGGTGCACAACATGCGCCACCATCAGCCTGCCTGCTAAGCCACTCCTGAGTGTACTTCCACCTGTGATCACCGAGCTGGCAGTCATGCACCGGAGCAGGCTCTCTGACGAAGCTCATCATGAGTGAAGCGTTGGGGCATTTGTTTGGGATCTCTGTATGTAGGTTTAACAGTTGGTACAGCTGCTGTTATGGAAACTTTGGGCAAATAAAAAACCAAGGATTACAGCAGTCCTGGTGTTCAATGTGGTTCCTGCTGCAGGAGATTGACATGCACCAGAGCAGGAGAACATCCTTTGGGACACTTGATCCTCCTCCCCCTAGCCAACCCCCAGAGACTTGGGCTTTCTTCCAAACCCAGGTCACCGGCATCGTGAGCGTAAGCGCTACTGCTGTGTCAATGGGCCAGCTTTTCCATTTCCCTTTTAAATATGCAGGGCACATTATCATGAAGACAGGACCACTGTTCCCTAGACGTCATCTGCTCTGCCTGCTTGTCTGCATGTGACATCACACAGTCCTCTGTTTGTGCCATCAGAATAATTTCCGCAGCTACTGACTGTGTTGTCACAAGAAGAGTGCAATGTCAGGTGTAGACAGGCAGCCAGAGCAGATGTCATTTAGGGGACAGTGATCCTTTCTTCTTGTAAAAATGCACCTATCTATCACAATGAAAGGAAGTGAAATGCAGAGAACATCTGACTTTTTTTTTCATAATTTCCTCTTAAAGTTAACTTCCTCCTGCCAGATCAGTGGGGCTGGGTGATAGGGGATCACCTGACATGCTGGTGACCCGAGTTCACGCTCCCAGGCCTGGAACGGCAGGAGTGGAGGCCGGCGGGGAGGGCTCAGAGTGTCCAGTGGTTGCTCTCCTCCTCTGGTGGGGGGGGTGCGAGCTGGTATCACTTTTGAGCAGGTCCTGGTGGCCCGTTGGGGCTATGCATGTTGCGGAGTGGGTGACCACACACTGCTGTGCGTCCAGCCAGAATGCCGCATGCGTGCCGCTGCACTGTAGGCAGAGGGTGGGCTGGATGGGAGAAGAGGGAAAAATGCCCCTTGGCCGACCGAATGATGGCTGCCGGTTCCCCTACATGCCACGATAGCCCAGATAGTGTCCATGCCTACCCCTTGCCATGCCTGGGATACGTGAAAGCTCTGCGGGGTGAATCTCCTGCTCTGGTTGCCCCCATGGGGTAGGGCCCCCCCACAAAGGGTTACATTGGGTTATCTGGGAAAGACACAGCATTAGTAAGGGGCGGTGGATGGTGTATGGGGATTGGTGGTGGTGGTGGGGGCCTTGGCGGCCTGAAGGAGAGGCCGGCCGAGGGGGTTGGAGGAGTACAAAAAAATAAAAAAAAGTTAACTCCCTGCTGCTATAAATATCTTCTTGAAAATGAGGAATGTAGCCTCAATAGGGATATCCCGATGTGCAGAAATCCTAACTCAAAACATGTCTGAGGCTCTCTGTAAACTTCCAGACTACGTTAAAAAATGGCCCTCTTTAATGTCTTTCTCAGCTGCTGTGTTTGCACCCTTCAAAGAGCTCAATACTTGCACATGTTTTGGAAGATACTGTTATCTCAGTATATTATGGCTAGACATGAGATACTTTGTATTTCTTTTTTTTTTTTTTTTTTTAATATCAGTATTTCATCTCCTGTACTGTCAGTCGGTCCCATTCTGATCTGGTACCCCAGGCCCCATCACCTGGCTTTTCTGAGACTTATCCTTGTTGGCTGTCATCCGTCCCCAGCCAGAGGACCCTGGAGAGCAACATCATCAGTGAGGGGCCTGCAGGGAACCAGGTCTTTACCCTCCACAGTTGGGGGGGGTTCCTCCTGTTTTTTCCCTGGGTCTGCGTCACTTACAGTGATGTGTTGTGCATGCTCCATCTCTGCGGTGATGCCCCCATCAAGCGAGCGAGACACCTCTAAGTGGCAGCCACCTAGCAGGACACATATACACCCGCCTCCCCGAGGGAGGAGAGCTGTCCTTGAGATGCTTAATCCTCTTTCCCCTGGCCAGCCTCTCAGTGACCCACGTCTGTTCCCGAACCCAGGTCGCTGCCGTGGTTGAGAGGTGAGGTGCCCAGCACCTCATCCCTTCACACCTCTGGACTGGCTGATACTTTGTATTTCTAAATATGTATGTATTGTAGTGTACTGTTTGTTTTATGACCTTTGGTCGTACCTGTAAAAGGACTGAAAATACCAACATGCTAACCCAATACCAAAAGAAGTGAAATGAAATGTAATGATGTGTCAACTTTGAATATATATGGCGGTTACACGTTAAGTGTCTGTTTCAGTGTAACTAATCATTAATTGCATGCAACAGGGGTAAATACACTGTAGTTACATGTTTGCTGCATGCAACTACTTGCAATTGCAATACAGTGACAGTGTGGTTATACTGTAACTACAGTATAGTTACATGTTTGCTGCATGCAACTACTTGCAATTGCAATACAGTGACAGTGTCGTTATATACTATAACTACAGTGTAGTTACATGTTTGCTGCATGCAACTACTTGCAATTGCAATACAGTGACAGTGTCGTTATACTGTAACTAAAGTGTAGTTACATGTTTGCTGCATGCAACTACTTGCAATTGCAATACAGTGACAGTGTGGTTATACTGTAACTAAAGTGTAGTTAAGAAACACTTAAAGTGTAACTTATCTGGCAGTATGTTACAGTACAAATAAGCAATAAGCCATGACAAGGTGTGCATTCAAGGATTATAATGCACATCCCAGGGTAGTGAGGCAGGAGGACAAAGGCTGAGAGTATTTACGCCCTTGGGAAGTGCATTCAAATACTTTAATACACCTTGGAGTGGCTAACTGGCTTATTAAATGGCAAACTGATGTTATGTATTACATGCAAAGTGAACCATTTTTTTTTCTGTTATGCTTTTTGCTCCCCTGTTACCACCTGCACCTTCTTGGCAACAGGGGAGACACGCATTTTTCCCAGTTTTCTCCCCATTACCCCAGGACCCTGGAGCGCAGTCACACATGTGCGTGGAAGCACACATGTGCTCCACAGCTCCAGTGATGGCCCCTTCCCACCACCCAGCCTAATGCCAGAGTTCCCTATGGCTTGGCATTACCACCTAGCCTCCACCGGGTGGCAGCCAAGAGCCAAGGAACCCTCATGTCCCTCCCCAGAGAGGAGAGCAGCCTTGCGGCATCTCAATCCTGCTCCACTCCCTCCCTCCACCTCGGTCAACCCCTGGCTCCTGAGCTCTCTCCCAAACTCGGGTCCCCAGCATGGTGCGAGGTGTGGCGTCCATCACCTCAACTCTCAGCGCCACCTGGCCGGCTTAAAGTGAACCATTTTTAATGTGATTTTTTTTTATATATATAAATTCATTTGTTTAAATATATTTTCAGTGTCAAAGTTACAGAGAGGAAACAATCTTTGATTTGGGAAATAACTAGAGTTCTTTCCATTGGTTATGAGACCCAGCACCTGACCGTGCAGCATTAGCTTTTTAATGTACGACCAGGTGATGTCTTTCAGCCAATGAGGTTTCAGGCTTTTTCCTTACACTTTTGTAATTTCAATTATCCAGACTTCTTGGGTGATAGGAAATCAGTTTGGATAATCGAGAGTTTGTGTAACTGGGACTGAAACTTTCAGAGTGCTAATCACTTGAGAGACGTGCTACCAGTTCATTAGATAGGGATGTTTGTATAATAAGGGGGTTATTAGCTCGAGATTGTACTGTATATTGTTTTAGCCAGAGCACTAAGGGGCACCGAAAGGAGACCCTGCACTATTCTTATGTTGCTCCACTAGCCAGTAATAGAGAATTCATATTTTTGCATTCAGAGAGAAATGTTGGCCTGTACGGTGGCAAAGTGATGAGCACATTATGCTACCAGTTTGTGGGTGGGGGTGAGGACTGGTTTCCATTTTTGTGGTCAGTGAAGCCCCCTCATATGTTTCAGATTCTGGGGACTGGGGACTAGTCACATGATTACTCACTCTCGGTCCAGTAGGGTCACTAGTGTTTTTAACATTATAAATTGTTTTTAAAGATTTCAGAACAGAATAACAATAATATAGATGCATACCATACAAACAGGAACTGGCAGAATTTCTCAGTGAATAAAAACACAGCAAGATCAGAGAATAGACAGTCCATTAAGATAAAGGTTCTAGGAGAAATGAATAATAGACTCAGTTTGGTATCTAGTAAGAAATTCCGTCTTACTTAATTTAGAGAGATGTCACCATTCAAAGGTTTTTCCTGTTGAAATTTTAAAAAGGGTGCCATGCTTTAGAGAATAGTTCATATTTGTTAATTAACAAGTGTCTAATCCTTTCATTATCTTCCGTAAATCCCATCCAGTCAAAGCAATCTCTCCGGGCAGAATATTTTGGCATTTTCCAGACGTTTGAAGGTTAAGACTGCTGCTAGAATCCAAAGTTGGTGTACTGTCTATATATGGTAGACCTGATGAGTCACATAGAATACATACTGAGGAGCTGGCCTGCTGGTGCACCAGTAGAGTTACCTCTAGTAGCTCCAACAACCCAGGTTCAGTAGCATGCATGGGTTGTCAGAGGGTTGGCCAGGGGGATGAGGATCAAACATCTGTAGGACTGCTCTCCTCCACCAGGGAGGGAGGACTGCTGCACCCGGTGTACAGCTGACCGCTGGCGGCAGTTGGGGGTTGGGCACCCAAGGACAGCAATCTTGGGGTGAGGGGAGTTGTGGTTGCCGACATCCTGCATGCAAGAGCATGCATGGACAGATCCAGATGGCATTATATGTCTGCCCTCCCCATGGAGCGTAACAGGAGGAGAAAATATGGCTGGCCTGTATTACGGGACTGACCCCTTGCAGGCTCCGCACCCGGCACTATGGCATGGCTCCTGTCCAGGGATCTGTTTCATGGCTAAGGGGGAGCCACCCCATCACGGGGCAAAGCTATGGAGAAGACGGGAGTTGGATAGTAAGTCGATAAAGTGCTGGGGTGATGGTGCTGGGAGGGTCAGTCCCTGATGATGGGGTCAGCCTGAGGTGGCATAAACAGCACTAACTGCAAAAACAGAATATATACTAAAGAAGAGAAGTGGCACCTTTGGTTTAAACTTTCTTGGCAGATCCTATGAATTTCCCTCCATAGCCGGAGTGTTATAGGGGCACTGTTGGTGAATAGCCATGTGCCAAAAAGGGAAAAGTGGGATTTGAGGTGAGGTGGGGGAAGGGTGGGAGCAACACATCAACAGCCTCAGAAGCTAGATTTACTTCCTTATTAATTGACATCTTTCTTATTATTTAGCAGTAAAGGATGGTGCTAGAGCAAGCCAACAGAACCGATCATTTCCGTTCAACAGTGTCACCTCAAAGGCACTGCCGCCCAGTGCCAAGCTAAATGAAGACAGCTCAGAACCAGTTCCACTTGTTAATAACCGAAAGGGAAGCCTTTACCTGTCCGGTGATCCCTCACTGCTACGTCTTACCCTCTTGAGCTGTGCGGAACAAAGAAGATCCTCGCACTGCAGGTTACAGCGGGCCCTCAGCCTGCCAGTCAAATACAGATTCTACCCCAAAAGCACTGGGGTGTTCCGAGACCTCCGTAGGTTTCCACTTGGCTGGATACACCAGGCAATATAGACTGTTTTGCATGATTTTACAGTTTGAGTGTTTCCGTGTGAAGATTTTCATTACTAATGTTTTTTCAAGTGACTCCAGATGTGGTACGCTCCAGATGTGAGGCAATTAACAGCCCTAAACTGAGATAAGCAGGTGACTGATGTGCAGAAGAGGTTTAAGTGAGTATTAGGCAATTAAGGGAGGACAATTCAAAAAGAATATTGAGGAAAATTATTTTGCAGTGAGAAGGTGATTGGTGGACTTGTGGAATAAGCCTGACACCTAATGTGCTATCATCTGAAATAATCCATGTGTTTAAAACAGGCCAGATAAAGGGAAAGTAAAAATTGCTATTCCCACCAAGCTGGTGAGACAAAACTGAATGTGCCAAAAATTGTTCTTTACTGTTTCTAATGTTCACGTGAGAGTTACCTCTCAACTATAGAGTAAAAACAATCTAACCAGTAGTCTATGACACTGTTTAATGCTAGCAACATACATTTTGCCCTCTTTTTACGATAAAATGCCTTCTGTATGTATGTCCTTTGGTAACCACGTTGTATCATAATCCCATCAACATGCTTACGTCATTTTTGGTATTAATTAACATTTCATGAATGTGGCCTACATTTGATTAAGCAGTGAGATTTTTTCAGTCAGCTGCTTCACAAACATGTCTATAACCAGCCAGTTCCATCTTGCAGCTCGGCACTTGAAGGCTGCATTATGCCACTCAGCCATGTCATAAAATGAATCCTCTTTGCCCATGATTTTGTGAAAATGCTTCTATAAAGTTGTGAGTTCCAAATAAAAAAAAAAAGTTCTATTGAGAAGAGGTACACAAAGAGCTGATTTAAAAGTTATAGCTTGAAAACTGATGTTGTATAAATTAAATCCACAATAGCTTGGCTCAGAATATACAGTTTATCTCCATTTGTGAGGGGACAGGACTTTTATAACTCATCTGTGTCCTCTGTCACTCGTGAGTTATGGTCCTGCCATCTCACTCATTAAGAGAAATTGCATACTCTGAGTCAAGCCATTGTGTATCCTGTTTGTATTAAAAAACAGCATTTGGTGGTGACCAGCAATGAAAACTGGAAAACTTTTCCCCATTATCTCAGTGATATTCTTTTTTTATTGATTTGTAAAATTAAAATATTGTTTATATACTTTGTGTGTCGGCTCCTATAGGAAGTCAGATGGTATGGGCTGTCGTCCCCTGTAGACTGGGACAGGATGAAAAAGTCTAAGAGACATCTTAAGAAACATGCCTTCCTAGACTCCCTCGTTTCATTTTTCATCCTGTCCTAGCTGGTAGACAGATCCCTGCTCTGCAGCAATACTACTTCTCAGCACGCGAATAAGCTTGCATCTTTTCTCACTCTTACAATTCTGCTGCCCCTTTGGGATTCCTTTGGCAGTCAGCAGCAGCAAAGGAAGGATTTGGCAACAAAAAAGTATTGTTTCTAAACCTACAGGACTGCTTCACTTTGCAGGGGCTCAGACTCAGTTTGCAGATTGGGAACCTGGGGCTCAGTGCCTCGTGAAGCAGCCTTGTCTCACACCCACCTCGCATTGCCTTAAAGAACTGAACTCTCCCTTCCCACACAAAAGAAGGTGAGAGCTGGGTGTTTTTTTTTTTGTGGTATAATAGAGTGTTTCCACAGGATTTCGAGCCTTGTGAGGAGCACACATGATCAGCTGAGTTCCCATGCCATTGTCCAAGAATGCGTGAACGGCACCATCTTGGGAGGCCCAAAATGCACTTTGCCAAGCAGTGGCCATCTTGGTACAGGCTGTGCATGCCCACAAAGTGTGGAGGCCATCTTGGAACAGTCCATGCATGCACATTAGAGCACCGTAGCCATATTGCACAGGTTCTTTATCACAGAACCACTGCTACTGACCTAAAAAGCATACATTTCCTGAATCGCAGCCACTGTATCTGTATTGCTCACTAAAAAAATGTATGTTTAGATACATGCAAGACTCCTCCTCCTCATTATCTTTTCTAACCTTGTCATTGAGTTCTCAGATATGACACCAAAGGAAACAAACTCTATAGTCCTCAAGTGTAAAAATTACCAGAGAAGACTCCCATTGTCTTCCTTGTGACAAAGCTTCTCTCTTTATCCACAGTAAAGCCAATGTTCTTCCCACTCTGCCATGAGCACAGCCAACCTGGATTATGCATCAGAACCAGATTGTAGGCATTGCCATCAAATGCACATGGCATCTTCAGGCACCAGCACTAAGGAGGCAGGATCTAAGGCTGCAAGCTGTAGCAGATGCCAGGCTAGTCTCCGGTCCACTACAGCTGACTCCTACTGCTCATCTTGTGATGAAGCACCCTCTTGTAAGGCAAAAGAGTCCCAATGCTCATCAGACACCACCTCATGGTTTGCCAAATGGAGAAACTCCTCAGAGACAGGATACAACTCCTCCATGACCACGGAGCACTTCCCCCTTTCACTGGGGCAGCACCATGGGGATTCATGGAGCGAGCCCACATCTTCATCTCCATTAGGAGACTCACAAGAGCCCCCCCACCCCAGTTCAGAAGCTTGTCAAGGTAGTATGCCCTCTCACTGAGGATATGGATATGTATCACTTACAATGCAAGATCTTCAATGTGCACCATCAGGTAACAGCAATAAGCAACTAAGATCGAAGGCACCAAACCGTGAAATGTCTGGTCTCCAGCGGCTGGACCCTGTCTTCTCTCATGATACTGCTTCCCCCTCTAATTTGCAAAAGGTTCAAAGCCTATTACACCTCACCACAGGCTCGGCCAAGTACAAGAGGCTGTGTCCATTAAATCCTCTGCTTGGGCACACACCGAGCAAAAGGCACCAGCTCTGCAGAATGTCGAACTGTACAAAATGGGGTAGGCAGGGATATTATATCCGCTGGGCGGGAGGAGAGCCACGAAGTACTTACACAGATGTTGTCTACTGTAAAGAAGCCTATCCTGATGTGTAGCAGTATGACACTGGCTACCACGTCCACATCTCTCAAGACAAGGTGCAAAGCTCATCTAATCATGGGTCATTTGGCTACATTGGAGAAAAAAGTGGCACAGTAACCCACCAGGACAACAGAGATCATAAGCACCACAAGTAACACTGAGATTGGCCAGTTCCAGTCCATGGCACTCACCCAGGGGCAAGACTATTACTATGTGCAGACCAGAAGTAGGGAATTACATCAGATCAATGGGTTTTCAGTCACTGTATACCATGACTGGATCTGGAATCAAGTAAACCAGGAATTCTATCAGCAAGTGCCACATCCCGGCCATGGTTTGAGGGATTTATGTTACTGTTGGTTATCTCAGATGCATAGAAGCAATCCAGCCATTCTTCCTACAGCGATGAGGCTCAGGCCTATACTTCATCTTTGTCATTGTTCCGGAGATGACAGGGGGTGTCAGTCATCCTAACTCTCAGACACCTCATCGAAAGGATCAAGTATATGCCTCTTCATAATGGAAATGCTACCTGCCTCCATAGCAGCAGAGCTTACAGGGGATTTTTTTCCTGGCATCCCTGGATCTTCAGGAGGCATACTGACATATTTTCATTCATCAGTCCCATTGCCAGTTTTCACCATTTTCCTATGTTCTCCATTTTCAGCACACAAACTACCATTCAGCTCATTCACCACACTGAGGGTACATTCAAATGTCATGTTGATGTCAGTGGCCCACCTCCCAACATCCATGTTCATCCATATGGGGATGACTGACTCCTTAGGGCACAGTGGCTGGCAGACTGCAGCTCAGGCGGCAATGTAGGTGGTAACCACTAATCAGAGCACTGCAGTACCTCAGATGCATATTCAACCATAGCAAATGCCCAGTTCACCTAAGATAGCACTTTCAGCTCCAAGGGGCAGTGGTAGAACAGCAGAACCACAGTGTCTCTCACTGAAGACAGAGTGCAGCCCCTCTCGCAGGCTTGAGAAAGGCTAAGAAGCAAGCCTGCTGCAGCCCCCTCTCACAGGCTTGAGAGAGGCTCAGAAGCAAGCCTGCAGCAGCCCCCTCTCACAGGCTTGAGAAAGGCTAAGAAGCAAGCCTGCTGCAGCCCCCTCTCACAGCTTGAGAGAGACTCAGAAGCAAGCCTGCAGCAGCCCCTCCTCACAGGCTTGAGAAAGGCTCAGAAGCAAGCCTGCAGCAGCCCCCTCTCACTGGCTTGAGAAAGGCTCAGAAGCAAGCCTGCAGCAGCCCCCTCTCACAGGCTTGAGAAAGGCTCAAAAGCAAGCCTGCAGCAGCCCCTCTCACAGGCTTGAGAAAGGCTCAGAAGCAAGCCTGCAGCAGCCCCCTCTCACAGGCTTGAGACAGGCTCTGAAGCAAGCCTGCAGCAGCTCCCCCTCACAGGCTTGAGAAAGGCTCAGCAGCAAGCCTGTAGCAGCCCTCTAACAGGCTTAAGAAAGGCTCAGAAACAAGCCTGCAGCAGCCCCTCTCACAGGCTTGAGAAAGGCTCAGAAGTGAGCCTGCAGCAGTCCCCTTTCACAGGCTTGAGAAAGTCTCAGAAGCAAGCCTGCAGCAGCCCCTTCACAGGCTTGATAAAGGCTCAGAAGTGAGCCTGCAGCAGTCCCCTTTCACAGGCTTGAGAAAGTCTCAGAAGCAAGCCTGCAGCAGCCCCTCTCACAGGTTTAAGAGAGGCTCAAAAGCAAGCCTGCAGCAGCCCACTCTCACAGGCTTGAGAGAGGCTCAGACGTAAGCCTGCAGCAGCCCCTCTCACAGGCTTGAGAGGCGCTCAAAAGCAAGCTTGCAGCAGCCCACTCTCACAGGCTTGAGAGAGGCTCAGAAGTAAGCCTGCAGCAGCCCCTTTCACAGGCTTGAGAAAGGCTCAGAAGCAAGCCTGCAGCAACCCCTCTCACAGGCTTGAGAAACGCTCAGAAGCAAGCCTGCAGCAGCCACAGGGACAATCCTGCATGTGCTGGGTCAGATGCTTGCAAGCAAGGGCACTGAGCCAGGCATTGCTCTAGCCTCCCTTCAGCTCCACCGACTATGACTGTGGGATCTCTAGATTTAATCCCTGTTGACTAATGTCTCTCCGTCATACGTGGTGAGCTTCTCCGTCAAATGGTGGCCATTGCAGAGGAACCTGACTCAGGAAGTGTCTGTTCAGAAGGAGCAAAGGCTCATTCTTCTGACAGCTGCCAGCCTGTTGGGCTGGAGAACAACGCTAGGCAAGGGATCAGCTCAAGGGAGCCTAACAGAAAAAGAAAATGCTCCTCATTGATGCTTCTTGAGATACATAGATATTTAGATGTTGATGGCAGATAAGGGTCTATGGCCCACCTAGTCTTCTCATTTGTGCACTCAACTGTGCTTCCTCAGCATCTTTAGATGGGAATGGTATTCGGGCCACAGAATGTAGAGCGAAGAGGGAAGCATACAGACTACTGTGCTGAGCAGAGATGAACCTGCTCTCACTGTCGGTCATTACTCCTGGTAGGTAACTTCACCTGACAAGCTAACTGGCTAAGTCAACAGGAGCTCCATCCAGGGGAGCATCAACTCTCCTAGCAAGTGCTTTACTTGGTTTGGAGACGTTGGATGATGCTGATTCGTGATCTCATGACTCCAGGTACAATGTGGAGACTCTCAGGGACATCAGTAGATACCAGTAACTGCAGTCGTTGGGAACTGGCTGCCCTTCCCTGTCATGGCCAGCTTACCTTCCTATATGCATTCCCTCTGTGGCCTATTATCGCAACGGTTCTCAGACAGCTGTAAATTGACCCGTCTACACCTATTCTCATTGTGCCCCGATGACCTCGAAGAGCGGGATACTCAGAGCTGAAACACCTGCCAATGGGAGAAAGAACCACTCCCTACCTGCCTCTCTGTCACAAATCATGGCATCTGTGCAGCAGACTTTAGACAATGGGTTGTACGTTTGCTCCCTCAAGGTGCAGGTGGCAGCTCTCTTGGGGCCAGGGGTCATGTGAGCTCACACTCCCTGGTGTACCATCCAGATGTTGTCCAATTCCTCACTGCATGTCACAAGTTATTCCTCAGAAACAGACAGATTCTACCTCCCTGGAAGCTTAATGTGGCCCTTGAAGCCACAAATTGTCCTGTAGCTCCTCTCCCTTGAGACCCTCTTCATGCTGGACATGTGCTCATCCAGAAGGATTTGGGAGAGGTACGATGTTTCTGTGAGAAGCCATATGAGGTGTATTTACAGGGACAAAGTGTCCTCCGAATGGCACCCAACTTTCTCCTGGGGTGGCCTCTGACTTCCTCAGGCAGCAGGAAATATCATTACCGTCACTCAGTGCAAACCCAAAGAACAGCAGGAAGTCTGGCTACATTCGGTACAGGTGCAAAGCGCCCCTCAAGTTTACCTTAGGCGTGCTGAGCCATTTCACATTATAGGCAGAATCTTTTCCTTTTTGATCCAGAGAAGAAAGGTTCCCTACTTTAGCTATATGGTTATCTGTCACTGTCAGATTAGCTCACACTTTCTGAGGTCTGTCTGCTCCACACAGGATCAGAACTCATCCCATGAGAGCGACAGCTGCTATTCTACATCGGCATATTTGGAGGACATTTGCTAGGCACTGCATGGGCCTCTGTTCATACATTTCACTGGTGTTACTGCCATGGTGTGCTCAGCTCCATCGATGCTGTGTTTGACAGGCAGGTGCTGTGCTGGGTTATACAGCACTGTCCCTCCCAATTAGGGACTGCTGATTAGGGACCATAACATCTGACTGGCTATGGACAGAGCTGACACACAACCAGAATTACTAGTAAGGAAATATAATTCCTTTTTAGATACCTAATGGAGCTGTATGGAATTTTCAAATTCCTCTTTTACTGGAATTCTGCAGATTTTCCAAAATTCTGCCTGATTCCACAGAATTCTGGTACATCCGGAATTTCAAAATTCTGGAAGTGTATGTTTATGTAATCTTCAGATTCATTTTCCGCAAACTGCATAGTCCATGGATTACGTAATCTGCGGAATATTATCTTGCAGTTTGCATTGAAATGTTTTTCTGAGTTCTGCAGACTTAAGGGAATTATGAAAAGCATTTTAGAAGCAGAATTGCCATTCTGAACAAGTTTCGCTGGAGGAATTCTGCATTGTACACAGCTCTAATACCTAATTACTCTGCACTACCTGGAGTGCTTTTTGAAGTCTGACCTTTCCATCGCTTAACCTTGATACAAAATGGCCGCCCAGGCATAATGGAGGTCAGAGCATGAATAAAATCCATGAAACTACATTCTGATCTGTTACCAGTTGAGGGCAGCCAAGGACAACATCACTACTCCCACAAACAGATTGCTGTACAGTGGCAACCACGGATATGTCCCAGTACATCTGTAGTTATATCCGAATATACCACACGAAATCCCACTGGAATAAATGGGATTTCCTGTGAAACATTTAGATATTGTATATCTAGATATACAGGAACATATCTCTGGGTACCGATATACAGTATGTGTTGTGGTGGTAGTGAAACACGTGCATCCACCTACTGGTGACAGAAAAGAATGCAGTTCCTGACTTTCTACAGCTGTAGTTTCATTACATTTGAAAAAAAAAAAATAGGTAATGCTAATTAAGTAATTTAAGATTAAGGCACTTTTGAAATAGGTAATGAAAATCAAATTTTATTTTTTTTCACCACTGGTCATCTTTAAAGGAATGCTTCACCTGGGAGGGTCTCTTTGCTTTTCTGTGGAGAGTGGCTGGAGTTATGTGCGCTCACTGTCATTAGTGAGTTATAGATATTATAAACGTGTTTTCTCTAAAAAGTGCTTGTAGTTAGTGTACAGCGACAGCATTCACAGCAGCTTACATACATGCCGCAATGCATTGCTCGCCACTAGTGGGCTGAAATGATGATGCCCCATCTTCCCCTTTTCCCTACACGTCCAATAGGAAGAAAGTGAAATCAAGCTCCATTTTATCAAATAAACATCTTTTTTGTAGTTTTGAGTAAGACTGGATCTTTTCAAGATGGCTTCAAGACTCTTTCTCGCTCAAAAGTACAAAAAAAAAAGGTTTCCTTGGTTAAATGCGGCTTGATTTCACATTCTTCTATGTAACTGCCTGTCACAAACGATCCTGTCGCAGATGGGGTGATGCGTCTGAATTCCCCTCCACTGGGGGGTCATGGGGGTATGATGATTGGATGAGTGGTTTTAGAGGGTGGGAGATCACTGGTGGTAGTCCAGAGTGGGACAGCCGAAGAGGGTGCATAGACAGCTATATGGAAACCAAAATGTTCCTCTTGCTCCTCCATCATTCTGTGCCACCCCAATAGTCGCGTTAGTCATTCTAGAAAACTCAACTAATCTTTGGAGTGCTCAAATTTATTTTCTGTTTATTAAATCTGAGTAATATTACTGCTTTTTGGCTCATGCTGTTTGGTATGGTTCCTCTGCGTGGCATTACTCACAACATTGAGAATAAATGTTTACAACTTGCATGTGTCAGCAGAGTATCATTTAGTAAGGATGGCTTAGTAGATGCAGTCCTGTCACACTGACTCTTAACGCTGAGTGCTCTTCATTTCACAGTGTCATGTCAGTTTCAGACCCTTTATTAACCAAATTCTGAGAGCTCAGGGCTGAGAAATTCCAGGTGGAAGCTTTTGTTGGGTGGCAGGTACTGTACCGTTGGTGTCTGCTCGTTAAAGTACTGAGATAGCAATGTCACACTGTTTGGTTAGTGCGCTATCCAATTCCTGAGTGTCTGAAAACTTGCACGGTGCACTAGGCAAATGTGTCGGATACTTAGATTAGATAAAGCACTCAAATAGTGTAACACCTGATCCAGAACCGCATATAACTCATGCTGTCCAAACTCCGAACATAACTGGCTAGTATATGCACACAGATATTTAGCACAGTTTGGGCGTATCACCTATTCTCCAAGAGAGTGCCAGGGGGACAGTTGAAGTGGCAGAATTGTTTACATCTTAATAAAACAGATATAGTCTCAGGTCCCAAAAATATAACATATCCCAGAATAAAATACTGTACACAAAATCTACCTTTCAATTTCAGGTCAAGTACATAAATTGTTATGCCCTTAGTTATCTACCTGTTATGTATGCTGAAAATGAAGAGGCTGCATAAGGCAGTGGTTAAGAGCACTCAGCTGCACACCTGGAGAACTGGGTTTGAATCTCATAGCTACCACTTGCATACTGTGTGACTGTGAACAAGTTACTTAACTTCCCCATGCTCCCAGGATGCACCTGGAAACAAGCCTTAGCTTAGTGTGTCTTTTCTGGCCAAAAATTGTAAAATGATAAAATAAAAAAAAATGTAGACTGGATAATTTATTTTTTTGTAACCAGGTAAGGTCCACTAGACCCAAGTGCCTGTTCTCGGGGTGACCCAGGAGCAGTGGGAAGTTAAGTGATGTGCTCAGTATCACACAGTATGTAAGTGGAGGTTGTAGGAATCAAACCCAGGTCTGCCAGATGTACTAAGCTGATTTACTGCTCATTACTCTAACCTCTAGGCTATACTACCTATGGCGCAAGTTAAAGGATAGAGACAGTACAGGAAAAGGAAAATTGTTGGAAGCATAAGTTTTCGGTGCAGGGCAGTTGTGAGAACTGTAAAGGTATGAGGCTGTGACTTGCTTCAAGTGTTGGAGATTTCTTGAGTTTTTTTATGTTATCACTGATGGAATTCCAGCTGATAGGAGCTGCGATAGCAACGGCCCATTGTTGGTACAAGTGATAGTGTCTGATCTCAACTTTTTCTATGCATGCATCCAGTTTGGGTAAGGGTCTTGGGCTGACCCAAAGTCTGCATATTAAGGAGCCTATGATACCTCTTCATGAAACATTAACAAAAACACAAACATTAATGCGTATTTCTGCTTAAAATTCACACATTGTTTTCTATTTATCTTCACATCTTTCTTTATTACTGAGGAGGGCAGCTTGAAAGTAGGATCCTCAGACTTCACCTGCCTGTCGACACATGATGTTATAATCCTCTGTTTACGAATCATAATCTGTTGCCATGGAAATGATGTTGATACCATAAACAGGAAATTATGACATCACGTGTACGCAGACAAGAGGACCAGATGAATGCCAAAGGATAAGGATCCTGTTTCCATTCAAATTTCACTAGTAATAGAGAATAATGAGCAGATAAAAATATGGGAAATACAGGGCTGATCACAAATGCTTCATGGCTGGCAAGCAAACGGAATTGGCATGCATTTAACAGAATTTCAGAATGAAAATCCTGTTTGCTGCTGCCAACTAAATCATCAAATAATGATCAAATGACAGAAGTATGAGGGGCAGCAGGAGGAAAGGGAGGGGGGAATTGTTTAACCAGGAGAGAGACACTAAGCCGAAGCTTGATTTCAGGTGCGACCTGAGAGCACAAGGAAATTAGGTGACTTGCCCAGGGTCACACAGTATAAAAGTGGGGACTGTGGGATTCAAACCCAGGTTTCTAAGTTTGCAGCTCAGAGCCTTAAACCACTGTGCCATACTGCCTCCAGAAACAAAGGCTGGAGGTGCTGTGGGTGATCCTAGGGACAGGCACTGGAGCCGCTCTCCGTATGGGGGTGGTATACAGACATCCAACACAGGAAGAGAAGTTGGAAAAGGCTCTTGGGGAAATGATCATCAGGACGACAAGTAAGGAGGAGGTGCTGCTAGTTGGTGACTTCAGTCTGCCAGATGTGGATCGGAGCCTTCCAACTGCAGCTTCAGCTAGGAGCAGGGCCATCCTTGACTCCCTGCAAGGGGCTTTTCTCAGGTGGCTAGTCAATGAACTCATTAAACTCATTAGGGACAGGGCAGTGCTGGACCTGGTGCTTATGAAGAGGGAAAGGAAAAGGGGAAATTGTTTAACCAAGAAAGGCACACTAAGCAGAAGCTTGTTTCCAGATGTGACCTGGGAGCCCAAGGAAGTTAAGTGACTTGCTCAGGGTCACACAGTATGCAAGTGGGGGGCTGATGGGATTCAAACCCAGGTCTCCAGGTTTGTACCTTGGTGCTCTTAACCACCATGCTATACTGCCTCCAACTGGGAAGGCATTGTGGACACCACAGTGGGCAGTCCAGTAAGTACCAGTGATCCCCGTATAGTGTGGTTTAACAAGAAGACAGGAACAGAGGCAAGCCACATGGGGACGTGGGTACTGGACTTCAGGAGGGTGGATTTTTTTTTTTTTAGAAAATGGGAGACTTCCTCAGAAACTGCCTCATGGGAGGGATTAGTGAGGAAGGGTAGTGGCAGGGTGGAGAAAAATAAGGGAAGGCATAATTAATACAGCCAGCATCTGTAAGAAGAAAGTGAGTAAAAGCAGAAGGAAAAAGAGACTGTTTTAGTTCTGCAGAGGAGTGACCAGGGTGGTGAAGGGAAGCAGAGCATTCAGTTGGTATAAAGAAATGTAGAGGGAAGAAGACAGGGAGGTGTGCCAAGTGAAACAGAGGGAAGCAGGAAAGGTGGTGAGGGAAGCAAAGGCACAGATGGAGGAAAGGATAGCCAAAGGAGTAGTTAAAGGGAATGAGACTGTCTTCAGGAATATAAGTGACAAAAGGAAAGCAAGGGAGGGAAAATGAGGATGAGGAGGGCAGCAGGGGGAGACTGTGCAGAACAGGTCCAAGAAAAAAACTGACATCCTAAACAGGTACTCCTGCCCAGTCTTCACAGTGCAGAGGGGAACAGACCACCTGGGAGCTGCAGGAACAAATGGGGGCAGGAGGTCGGCAGAAGTCCATTTTCAGATGAAAAAGTCCTGAAGGCACTTAAAGCTGTGAAGATGGACAAGGGTATGAGACCAGACAGGATGCACCCAGGTGTACTAAAGGAACTCGGGGAGGTGCTAGCTGCCCCACTGATGGTCTTATTCAACAGCTCAGTGAAAACAGGTATGGTTCTGGAGGACAGGAGTGGAGCAAACTTGGTACCGCTACATAAAAATGGCAACAGGGAGGAGGCTGGCAACTATCGATCAGTCAGTTGCACCTCGGTGGTGGGGAAGCTAATGGAAACCCTGCCAAAGGAAAGGTGGGTAGAGTATCTTGAATCCAGTGGGCTGCAAGACTACAGGCAACATGGATTCATGGTGGGGGGGGTTCATGCCAGATGAACCTGATTGGTTACTTTGGGTGACCAGGGAAATAGATCAGGGTATGGTAGTGGATGTGGCCTATCTGGACTGGTTCTATGTGATAACGGCAATCGCGGAAAGGCAAAAATTAATATAGCAGAATTTGAAATAAATACAATTTTAAAAATATCAACCAGGTCCACAATAAATGTTATAAAAGTCAGTTTTATGAGTAATTTTTAAAGTATTAGCTGGGGGGCTCCTCTAACAGGGGTACTGCATTCCACAGCACTCGCGCCATAATACTGAATGTATAATCCCCAAATACTTTAGGCATGATCTAGGGACACAGAAGAGACCTGACTTGGAGAAACAAAGAGGGCAGCTGGTGGTGTAAGGGATCAAGAGGTCTTTTAGGTAGCCAGGGACAGATTGTGCAGGGGCTTTTAGGTCAACAAGCATACCTTGAAGCTGATGCATCAACAGATTGGCAGCTAGTGCAGGTCACAGTGCAACAGTGTAATATGCTTGGACCGGGCTCTCCTAGCAGTCAGTCGGGCTGCCGAGTTCTGTCCTAGGTGCTGGCAATGTACCAGCCTCATGGATAACCCTAGGTAATGGGTGTTGCAATAATCCAGTCTAGATGTGACAAAGGCATGCACCAGTGTCATCATGTTGGCTGGCGCAAGAAAGGGCTTGATTTGTACAAAACCTAATGTAGGCAATAATTGCTTCTGGCATGCATCTCGCCTCAGCACTCTTGAATCAGTATCTGATGTGGAGTTGGCAGCTACCCGGATAAATATGAGACTAGCAAAGCAGGTTGTATGTCTCTCCAAGTTTGTTAGCAGTCACAAGTTGGCCAGCAGATAGTTGGGTGGTCAGAGTATTTCAGTCAGTTGAAGCATATTTTGCAGTTTTGGAGACTAACGTTGTGTTGATGTCACTAATTTAAAATCAATTGCGAAAATAATTGCATCTTCAGTTTTTGTGAATGGCAAAGTCCCCCCCTCCCCGGACTCTCTTTGAAACCATCCTCTAACTTTCCATGTGAGCTTTCTGTTGTTGGGCTTAAGTTTTCATAGTAAATGATTTGAGTGTTGACTGTGTTCTGTGACATGTCTCCTTCATCTCATATTATACTTAAGTCACTTCCTAATCTCACATCTTGCATATGTTTGCAGTTGAAGATGAGCACCCATCAACGCTGTCACCCAAAAAGAAGCAGCGGAATGGAGGCATGCGAAATTCACCCAACTGTTCGCCTAAATTGATGAGGTAAGAAAATGACAACCTTTAGCAGAGTCTATCTTTATCTTCCGAGAATGAGAAGGGCTTCTTAAAGGATGAAATATTTATTCTGTCAGTGTGTCAGCTGTTAATGATAGAGCTGAAACATTTTCTGCCATGAAAAAAGTATGAAAAGCTGTTTGAAAAAAAAACACGACGCAGGCTTTAAAGTCTTAGCTGTCACCATGTCCTGTCCACGTGTATTTCTTAAACAGCGGTGGCACTAATGACAGCACTAACCAATCAGAGGAGTTTGTGCGGTTTCATTGCCTTGGGCAATTTGCCTTTTGTTGGCGTGCCTCTGAGTACTATTTTCTGTACTTAAGGCCATATGTGAGCTGTATCATTACAATCAAAAATGAACCCAAATATTACCTTCCTTTTATCATGTCGGTTGGCATTACCCTGCCGCTTATTGATTTTGACTGATGAAGATGCTAATTCATTTCTAAACGTGGAGTGGAAAGTTCACAACAAACACATTTCATATACTCTTTAGGTCCTTTTCTCTACTGAAGCCAGCTTGCCTGATGCTGGCATGTGTCACAGCACTCTCCTTATTGAATAACCTACCGAGAAATTGTCGTCAGGTAACTTACAGTAGTGCGTAGAAGAGCAAGCGACTTTTCACAACAAGGTGGGAAAGATTGTGCAATAGCAGATAAGAATCAATATCAGTTTCCCCAAGTCAGGGTGCAAGCAGTGTTGACACCCTGCCAAAGGATTCAGTCGCCAGACACTGTTGAAAGAAGGATCTCAACTTGCTGAATGCTAAATGAAATGTTTGAGTTTAACTATTTATTGTTTCAAACTAAGATGTAATCCGCGCCTGATGAGGTGGAGGCCCATACCGCTCAACTGTCACACATGACGAGATTACGTCACTCATATCACATCTCAGAAAACCTCCCCCCCCACCCCATGGAGAAGGTGCTAATCCACACTGCCCACTAAGACTTTGAAACAGAAATTCATAATAAGCTATGAAGCTTACTTATCAGCAACATTGTAAACGTAAGGGCATGCATTTTCAGTGTTCTGAGCTTGAAGTGTCATAGTTTTACGACACGTCACCAATTTGTCACGCATCTTGTTACACATTTGGGGAATGAAGGGTTGAGAGGTATGGATGGAGCCTAACAAGTAGGTATGAGCAGCAGTCAGTAAGCATCATCAGCATGCTTCATATGCACCCTTCTTTTGTTTGGGAATCTACATTTTGTGGGCATTATTTGATTAGTTCTTAAAGGGGCACTGCAGCTTTTTTTTGCATCTTAGTTCTAGTTAAAAACCCTCTTTTTATGATTGTTTGCCTTCTCTAAAATTAATTGTTGCTGGTTGTTTTAACTGTCTCCCAGCTTAGCTGAACTGAAGTGCATGCTAAATTTACAGTTATGCCCTAACTTGTTTTGTTTCAGATTCTTGATCTACTCTTATTGCACACTTCTTGAACATTAGAAACACCCCCAAACAGTGCAGCCACTCATGGTGCAATAGTCTTTTCTACTCTCATTGCATCACAAGTGGCTAGACTGTGCTGGGATTCCTAAGTCCAGGAAAGATGCAATTGGAGTTGACCAAAGAATGTAAACAAACATGTTTGTGTGTGATAACACCAGTAAGGTGGGCAGTCAGTTTTTCACTTTTTAAAAGAAAAAAAGGAATCAGAATCAAACTGCCAGCTACATCAGCAGTCTCTATGGAACGTGAACAATCATAAAATGTGTTTTTTAAACTAGGGACACTTTGAGGCTTAAGGGAGTTGACAGTGTCCCTTTAATAAGAGGCAGAGTCACTAAAGTTCTTAAAAATCAATATGTTATGTATTTATTCATTTATTCGTTTGAATTTTGGTGACTGAGTAGGTCAACTGAGACCTTCAAGTCCCTTTTTCAGTGGTGACCCGGAATTAGTTACATGCAGTTCAGTAAAACTTTTCACAATGATTCCAGTGCTGCAGAAGAATATAATTCAACAAGTGGGAAAAATAAAAAAAAAAAACAAAGCCTACATACGGAGAGCATAGGTTAGTTACAATTCTAGTACAGCTGGTATAAACATTCAGTGCCAAATAACATGTGTTTAACACTACTGTTAGTGCTGATAGCTGACATTGGCAGTGAAAGAACGTGCATGTTGTGTGGTCTTCAGTATAAGGAATATTATATGGGTGACCATACACAACAAGCCTGCGTTTCCATCAAGGGGTAGGGATAACAGCATATGGACCTCCAGAGCGAAACTCAAGAGGTCCATACTGTTATCCCTACCCCAAGATGGAAACACAAGGCCAGTTGTGTATGGTCGCCCATATTTTATTTGTTATAGTGTATGGTTTTAAAGATGAAGTACCCCACCCCATCCTCCCTTGAGACATCAGTGCAGCAAAGCAAAAAATGTAAACTTTTGTTTCTCTTGTGAGATTTAATGTCGGATCAGTGCATAATTCTGGAGCAAATAAAAACATGCAAGTTGGAAAGTGCGTTTGTTTGCCTGTTTGTGTTTCGTTGTCTGCTCCTGACACATAAGTTTACTTTTCAACAGCTCTATTTCACACTAAGGTGCTGGTCAGAAGGTGAAAGTGGCCAGCAGGAGTGAGTGTGAGGGGAGCACAGCTGCAGTTGAAGACTGAATGTGCACAACTTTTAGAACATGCATAACTTTTGAGTATCCACTGATTTCCATACAGCCCTAAGCATATACTATATGTCTATATGTACAATTATAGCATCTCTTATGGTTACAGGACTGTATTCTCAAGTTCTTTGGGGGGGCTGTAAAGTGAAGCTAAACAGATCTGTAACACGCAAGGTCTTAAGAAACTCTTATAACCATATGAGACACAGGCATTGTATTTATAAACATATTATAAATCATTTTGACACCTTCTGCTTTTTGTTAAATGGAACTTGAATTTAAAATCCGTGTTTTACTTTGCAGAAATTTAGAGAAACCCCAGTGTGGGAAACGGACCATGCCACCTAGGGCCGGAAGAATTTGGTAACGTTCTGACCCTTATTAAATAAGAACCGGAATACGGTGGGGTTCTGATTAGCTGTGATTATTTGTAAATATTTAATAAATGTGATAAAAAACATGAAAGGGGGCAAACTCTGTAGTTTTCAACACAGAGGGGCAATGGGAATACTTTAAATTGTAATATATGTGAAAAAAAAGTAACACTGCTAATGAGGCAGGGGGGCAAACGAGCCAAGGCACCCACCAGGAGGGTACAACTATGAGACACTCAGGCAGCGGGCAGGTACAGGCAGCCAGCACGGCACTGTCTCATCTCTTTTTTCTCTCATTCACTCAGTCTCCCTGTAATCTGCTGTAGGATTTTTTTTTGTGCAACCTGCAGGCAGGTACAGATAGCCAGCACAGTACATGTGCATTCTTCGTTGTCATCTCTCTCTCTCTCTCTCTCTCTGACTCACTTAGTGTTCTGTCACCACCACAGGCTGCCTGTGCTTGCAGGGCAGGGATTCCGAAAAATACAAAAGTACCTGAGAAAATGCAGGTAGCAAATCAAAGAAGCACAGTAGATAAAGAGTCTTTAATCTGCTTCTTTAATTTGCTACCAGTATTTTCATATTTTTTGGAAGCCCTGCCCTACAAGCACAGGCAGCCTGTGCAAGTGGCAGTACTGCTCCGATCTCTCATTGTCACTGCCAGTGCATTTTTCTTTTGTATTTCTTTTTAGTTGCCTGCAGGTAGACAGTCACTAGCAGGGGTGAGCCACCATACGTTCACTGCCTGATCACTCACTTTTTTCTCTGTCTCTCTTTAAAATCTTTTTATTTAAATATTTCTTTTTCAGTCTGTTTCTCTGCTGCTTCAGTGCATATTATGTGCTGCAGTTGCTTTTGCAGGCACAGTAATGAGGGCAGGAAACCAGGTGCAGCAAAACAGACTTACACCCCAATCATGATCGCTTTCTCTCTCTCTCTTTCTCAATCCTGATTATTCTCCCTTCTCCTTAGGGTTACCCCCTTTTTCAGAAGCCCAAAGTGGGACATTTCTTACTGAAACATGATTTTTCGCAGGACAGTACCTAACCTTGACCAATGCAACAAACTTGTTTTCTCTATATAATCAGAATTATTATTAAGTATTGCAGTTTCATAGTTGCTTCTATTGTTTCTTATAATTTAAGGTATTTTAGTTAAGGTATTGTAGTTTTCTGCAACATTTAGTGGCAAGTTAGAAAATATTTTTTCTACTGTAAAATCAGGACATGTAGTATTTTTCATGTTTTTTTGCAGGACACAGCTGCCCAAATCAGGACTGTCCTGCGAAAATCAGGACAGGTGGTAACCCTACTTCTCCTTTCTCTCCGAGTTTTCTAGCCTGATAACTCTGTTTGTGTGTGTGGTAACTCTGTTTGTGTGTGTGGTGCTTTTTATTGTGTAACTTTAGCTCCAGAGCAGGCCCAGCCCACACTCCATTCACTCCTGCTTCACTCTCTTGCCCTCTCCCTCTCCTAGTGTGTCTCTTTTGCTCTCCTCTAATCCCGGTCACTGCGTCTTTTGTTATAGTGCCACCAAGAAGCCACATGATTTTTTTTTTGATTTTTTTTTTGCCAGTGGTGAAGATTGGCTGATGAAGTTTGTGATCCTCACCACTGGTGCCAGCACTGCCCCATGTGTAGTCAGTGTGCCACCAACACCCGAGTGGCACATATGCTCTCCCCCCCCCCATCATGTAGCCAGTGCACAGATCCAGAAGTAACACTGACACCTGAGTGGTGCCTGGGCCCTCCCCATCATGTAGCCAGTGCACAGATCCAGAAGTAACACTGACACCTGGTGGTGCCTGGGCCTCCCCCCATCATGTAGCCAGTGCACAGATCAGAAGTAACACTGACACCTGAGTGGTGCCTGGGCCCTCCCCATCATGTAGCCAGTGCACAGATCCAGAAGTAACACTGACACCTGAGTGGTGCCTGGGCCCTCTCCCCCACCCACCATGTAGCCAGTGCACAGATCCAGAAGAAACACTCACATCTGAGTGGTGCCTGGCCCCTCCCCCATCATGTAGCCAGTGCACAGATCCAGAAGAAACACTCACACCTGAGTGGTGCCTGGGCCCTCTCCCCCACCCACCATGTAGCCAGTGCACAGATCCAGAAGAAACACTCACACCTGAGTGGTGCCTGGGCCCCTCCCCCACCCATGTAGCCAGTGCACAGATCCAGAAGAAACACTCACACCTGAGTGGTGCCTGGGCCCTCCCCCCCCCATCATCCATCATGCAGCCAGCACAAACCGGGAAGTGGCACTTACAGACTCAGAACCAGATTTTGCTGCTCAAGTCCATATTTATTCAAATCCACGAGTGAGACATAGATCCGGGGGGGGGGGGGGTGTCTGATTTTCAGTGGAACAGTATGCCTAGACTTAATGCCAACTGAATTTATAACTTCAGAATTTTGGCACCACAGTAGTAACGTGATACGTCCTTGTATGGTTATGACTACCTGGTATGTGTAGTAATTAACAGTCAAATGGGCAGACTAGCAGGACCCTTGTGCTTTATCTGCCATTGCAACCTATGATACTGTGATCCGGATCGACTAAGAATGATGTCATCATTTATAATGAGATGCATTGCTATAAAGGGGGGCTGTAGAGATTTATCAACCATGGGACAAAGGACTGTGGTTTATATTTTTTTCCAGAATCGCAAGATATCATTACATAGATACATAGACAATGGCAGTGGATAAAGGCCTTCGGCCCATCCAGTCCCCCCCACACACACACACCTGACTACTCTTCTCTGGCACTAGTGGCTGTCCAGCCCCTTATTTTCTGCTGCCCCCTCCTCTGACTAAGACCATATACCTGTACCACTCCTCTCTCGAAACTGGTCACAGATCTGACCCTTAACCTTTCTTCTGATAGCTTGTTCCACTTGTCCACTACTCTTTCCATGAAAAAATGTTTACAGATGTCTTTCTTGAATCTCCCACCTGCTAGTTTGAGTTAATTTCTCCTGTCGCTGTATTTGAGATTGAGGAAGAAGTGGCCTTGACATCAGCCCTGTTTATCCTGTGCAGGTATGTGTATGTTCCCATCACGTCACCCCTTTCCCTTCTCTTCGCGAGGGTGTACATGTCCACGTCCTGCAGCGTACTCTCCTCTTATAGCATGCCCTTCCCCCAGACCCTGGACCATCTTGGTTGCTCTGCACGGTGCTGCTTCTGCTTTGTCACAGTCTTACCTCCGATGTGAACTCTGGTACCCTGCGCCGTACTCCTGATGTGATCTCACCAACGAAATGTACAGTGGAAGGATTACTTCCCCATTTCTTCTGTTGATCCCCCTCCCTATGCATGATCCCAACATCCTGTTGGGCTTTTCCACAGCTCTGTTACAGTGTGCTGCAGAATTTAGGTTGCCTGATATAATGAACTCTAGGTTCTGTTCCTCCGTTGTGCGTTCCAGTACCAGCACCCCTCATTCTGTACTGCACCCTTGGGTTCCTTTTCCCAGCTTGCATCACCTTGCATGTTTCTGTATTGAAGCTCATTTGCCAGATCTTTGTCCAGTTTTTCAGCCTGCCCAGATCCACCTTAAGCTCACTTATTCCCTCCTCTATGTCAGTCCTTGCACAGACCTTTGTATTGTCCGTGAAGGGCAGACCTTACCGTTTATGTCTTCCCCATGTCCCATATGAATACATTGTAAAGGACAACGCCTAACACCGATCTCCGCAGTACTTCTCTCATTACCTCCAAAAACTCCCTATCTACCACCATTTGCATCCTTCCCCTTGTTTATTGTTTATTTATTCGGAAATTACACCTTCGAGCACAAGTGCTCTTTTACAAAGGTTCCATGTCATTGAGTAGTAACAGAGATTCCAACAAACAAAGAACAGCATATCTAGCAAGGCAATAACAAAGCAGCCGATGAAGGAGCATTGTCAGGAAAAACTCATCGGCAGAGTGGTAGACAAAATGATTGTGCAGTCGTTACAAGAGATAAGTTGTAGCTGTTGCAGTTGGCATCATTGTCAAGTACAGAGCAGGCAGAGAAAGCGTAACATTTATTGAGTATTGTTACAAGAGATCACTTGTAGCAGTCACAGTTGGCATCAGGTGAAAAAGCCAAGCCAAGGTAAAAGCCAAGAGGAGGGTGTTCTTAAAACAGAACGGCAGCACAAGGGAGGGCGATAGGGAGAAGTACCTAAAGGTAGCCAGGGAAACTAGCAGAAAGGTCAAAGAGGCCAAGGCAGAGACAGAACTCAGGCTAGCACAGTGGATAAAGGGGCTGTTGGTTAACTAGGATCTGCAGCTTGTCCAGTAGGTAGGGAATTGGGAAGACTGGGTGGGCCAAGCGGTCCTTATCTGCCGTCAAATTCTATGTTTCTATATGTTTCTAGAAAAAAGCATTCTTCAGATACATTCGGGAGAAGTGAAAGGTCAAAGGGGGCATAGTAAGGCTTAAGACGGGGGATGGCTGGGTAAAAGCGTCTTGGCTTTTATCAAGCCTTTGGCAGTTTTTACGGAAGTCGCCAACTTTTCTTCCACCCCCAAGTCCCTTCGCTTCTTGACCACTCTCCTGTGGGGGACAGAGTCAAAGGCCTCACTGAAATCTAAGTCTACTATATCAACTGCCTGTCCCTTGTCAGCTGCCCTGGTGACTCAAATGAAGAAGTCAATAAGATTCATTTGGCAAGACCTCCCCCTCCTGAACTCATGCTGCCAGGGATTCTGTAGCCCATTCCCTTCCAGGAATTCCACCAGTTCCTCCCTTGGTATGGATTCCATTACCTTCCCCACTATAGGCTTCACGCTGCCCGGTCTGTAGATTCCTGGCTCTTGCTTCCCTCTGCTTTTGTGTGGAGGGACCATGTCGATCATCCACCAGTCCCTAGGTACCACCTCTGTGGCCTGTGAGCAGTTGAATATGTCTGCCAGTGGAGCCACTATTACCTCAGCAGCCTCCTTGAGCATCCTAGGATGCAGTCCACCAGGTCCCATAGATTTGTCTACTTTTAACCCTTTTCACTTTCCATCACCCTTTTGTCCCTTACACTGCCCATGCTGTGTGTGTGTATGCCACCCCCTTTCCTTCCCTCCTAACACCACATTCTGGCAGCAGTCCCTCCTTTTCTCTAGTAAATACTCAACAAAAGTATTGGTTCAGTATCTCTTCCTCACCTTTGTCCTCCTCCCAGCCATCCCCCGACTTACGCCATACTATGCCCCCTTTGACTTTTCACTTCTCCTGACTGTATCTGAAGAACGCTTTTTCACCACGCTTTATCCACTGTGCTAGCCTGAGTTCTGACTGCCTTGGCCTCATTGACCTTTCTGCTAGTTTCCCTGGCTACCTTTAGGTACTTCTCCCTATCACCCTGCCTTTGGCTGCCATTATTTTTTAAGAACACCCTCCTCTTGGCTTTTACCATGTGACTCACGTCTGACGTGAACCACATTGAGCCTCTTGTTATTTTGCCCTTTGACACGTTCTCAATAGAGCCGGCTGCTGCCTCTAGCACTGCTGCATTAAATGCATCCCATGTTTCCACTACCCCTTTTATCTGTCCTATTCTCTTTGTGCTTTCCATCAAGAGCCCCCACATCCTGTTGAAATCCACCTTCCCGAAATCCCATACTTTTACTGAATTTGCACCCCCATTTGGACATCTAACCTTTGTGTCTTGTGGTCCTTGGATCTTAGTGGTCCCTGGGCTACTATATTTGGATCTTGTGACTGTTAGTGAGTACCATATCCAGAAGGACCCCCTCTCCTGTTGGGTCTCAGATGAGTTGTGCTAAAAACGCCTCATGGCATGCTTCCACGAGGAGCTGATCCCTTGTACTTGCTGTGGCTGGAAATTTCCAGTCCAGGTCCGGCATGGTGAAGTCCCCTACTATTACCACTTCTCCTAATTTGGCTGCAGTCCTCAGCATCTCTCCTAATGCCTTATCCACCTTCTGGTCCTTTCTTGGTGATCTGTAGACCACTCCAATCTGAATTTGTTTATCGTTTCCTGTTCCTGCTTGTACCCACAGTATTTCCAGTTTTCCAGAGTCTCACAATTTATCAATTTATGTTGGCTGTGTTTCCCCTTTATGCACAGTGTTACTCCCCCATCCTCACCGTTTGTTCTTTATTCCTAAGCAGTGAGTATCCCAGTATGGCCATGTCCCATTTGTGGTTCGAGGTTGCCCACGTCTCAGTGACGGCCACCAGGTCAGGATTCCCTTCTGTGACCAGTGCGTAGAGTTCTGGCATTTTGCTGACAAAACTTCTTGCACTGGTCCTTATCATCCTCCAGCAACTGGTCCTGCCCCTTCACATTTCCCTGAGTTTTATTACCACTAATCAGTTCATTGATGGGGACTGCAATCAAGGCTCCTCTGGGTCTTGATATGTGTTGTGTTTCTTGCCAAGCTGACTCCTTCCTTAGGTAGTTTAAACTAGCTGCGAGGTGTTGTGTCCATCCAACTCCCAGCACCCTTCTCCCCTCCTCATTAGGCTGTAACCTGACTTCTTAAATAGCCTCCAATCCCTCCAAGTTGATTCCCAGCCCTGAGGAACTGAAATCCTTCCTCCCTCCACCATCCCTAGCACTGACGCATTGAACTGGAACACATGGAACTGTTCCCTCTTATTCAGGCATGGCTGCAGCTCAGAGAAGGTAACCACACCTGCTGTCTCCTTGGCTACCTTCCCCAGAGCACAGAAGTCCGTCTTTACCTATGTCATGCTCCTCTTACTTAGATCTCTCATGCTGATATCCACAATTAAATCTGGCCTTCCTTCCCACTCCCACTCTTCTGTGAGTCCCATCACCCTGGCTATGAGTCTGTCTGCTGTCACCCTGGGGAAGCAAAACACCATCAGGTTTAAGTCCCAAGTCCCTCCCATTGTCCCTTTTAGCTGAGTCCCCCACTAGGTGTACATTCCGCTTGCCCCTTTGGGGATCATGCCTCTTCCTGGCATGCTCTGCAGCAGTGTCTGCCTGTTAGGCATGCTGGTTCTGTCTTCCCTCATAAGCGTAGATTGAGGTTCCTCCTGTCATAATAAGGTAAACCTATTACTTGTGTATAGCTCTTGTTCCACAGGCTTAGCCTCGCTCCGCTGTCCTTCCTCTCCTCAGCTCCAACACTGTCCAGTCTCATTCCCAGGCTTTTGTGGGCCTTGTAGGTGGCTGTGGTAGTAGTACCTATGGGACCCAGCAGTTGCTGCTCTCAAGTGGCATATTTCAGCCCTTGTGGCTCCAAGCTCTGCCCTCGTGGCCTGGAATGTTCCACAGTTGAGACAGTGGCTGAACTTCCACAGTACCCTCTGGTTTACCACTGTCCCATGACTCCTGCACTCCCTCCTCATTCCACCAACACAACCACCATGCATCCCTGGCCATATGTAGGACTGTAGGATAAATTATAAGCTTTAGGCTTTAGTCAAGTGTCTGACCCCCAGCCTACCCACAATACCCTTTGTTATGTTACCCTAGATAGGATTTTATTAGGAAAACTGTACACAGCCTGTCACCAATTTACTTACTGTGTGACCCTAGAGAGGATTTTTTGGGGAATGTTTACACAGCCTGTCTGGATATTGCTCCCTTTTTCCTTTTTACACCTTTCTTGCTTCTCCTGACCTGCCATTCCTTCTGCTCTGCACGGCATCCCATTCTACCTGCCAGTCTCACCGTCACCTGCTGATCACTGCTACCTTGCTCCCCAAGCTAGCCCCACATCCTCGGAGGGGTCTGGCTTATCATTGCCACGGCCCCCCCTCCCCACACCTTGGGAAGGCAGTGGCAGTTTCTGGGGTGGGGGGTTCCTCTGAGGCATGCAGGGCTGGGGAAGCAGTGATGTTGTGCTTGGGGGGAGGACTGCTGGCATGGGGGAACATGGCACCCATCATCTGGTCAGGCCAGATCGGGTGTTATTCCCCCATTTTCTGGGCCTCTCCCCAGTGGCACACACCATGGCGACACCGTGGAGGTGGAGCCAGCTGATGTGTGCTCACCCATGCTGGCTAAGGCACCAGGCAACCCCACATGTTACTCTCCAAGTGGCGCTCTACAGCACCCTCACCCGAGAGGAGAGTATCCACGTGGGTGCTCTATCACCTTCCCTGCTGATCTTTGCTCCTGTCACCCTCGGCTCAGGACTTGAACCTGGGTCAGCAGCATGTCAAGCAGGTGCCCCACCACTCGGTGCCATAGAGCCAGATACTACCTTATTATAGTAGGATTTGGTAGTACTTTATTTGCTGCAATACATGGTCCTACAACAGGAGTGATGTAAGCACTGAACAGGCTTTTAAACATTCAGTGCTTATGGCACATAATATGATCACTGAGTGCATACATCACATAATCACTCAGTACTTAAGTGGCATATTATAATTGTTCAGTGCTTACATCACATCTTTCAATCATTCTGGGCCCTATGCACTAATGGGGTGGGGGTACACGGAATCCACGCATACCCTGCCCGCATAGCAGCGCATTCACGGACAGATGTGTAGCGGCGACATTCATGACCATTGGCCACCTGTCCATTGCCCCCCCCCGGCATGCAGGACTCCGCAGGGTGGCTGGGGGTGGGGGCGGGGTCACGGGTCAGGCTGGGCATCCAAGCAGATGCCCGGACCGGGCTCAGCAATGGATCCCTTGTGCTGCAGGGCATGCGTTGGCAGCTCGCCCCGCGGATGTCTGGTGTCCGGTGGCTGCGAGGGTGAGAGATGGGTATGCTGCTGGCTCATCTGCAATGGGGCACCAAAGTGGTGTGCCTTGGGGGGGAGATTGTGCCCCTCCAAGAGCTCTAAGGGGCTGGCTGGTGTCAGAGTGCGATGGTGGTGCAGTTGGGGGGGGCACCTTATGTGTGCCGATGTCCCTGCGCCCCTGGGCACTGTGTGTGGGGGTGTCTCATAGGCGCTGCACACCTGTATGCTGGGCCAGGCATTGCCTGGTAGACATGGCAGGGGGTGCAAGGCTGCCATGGTCCCTGGTGTTGACGTCCATTCCACAGATAGGTGCGAGGGGGGGGGTGCATCTCAGGTTTATGGCAGGATTCTCCCTGGCATAGTCTGTGTACCCATCCGCAACCCCGCGGCCAGCACTACGTGCTTTTGTGCATGGCACATAGTGCCGGCCCACCCCTCACCTGCCTCCGGTGTGTTGCTCCTCATGCGGCCGGGGGATTGGTCGCATATGTGCTGCACCCTTCCTTAGCGCATCCCATGTGGGGGGTACATAGGGTGCGGAGTGGTTGCATGCCCCAGATACACGTGCGTAGCCACTCCACCCCATTAGTGCCTAGGTGCCTCAGTGCTTACATGACATGTTATAATTGTTCAGTGCTTACATCATATCTTATAATTATTCAGTGCGTAGGTGACATGTTATAATCATTCGGTGCTTACATCAAATCTTATAAATGTTCAGTATTTATGACACATAATATAATCATTCAGTGCTTACATCACATCTTATAATCATTCAGTGCTTACATGCCATATTATAATCATTCAGTGCATACGTTACACTGTTCAGTGCTTATGTCACATCTTATAATCATGTGGTGCTTACATAACATGTTATAATTGTTCTGTGGTTACCTACATCCTATAATTGTTCAGTGCTTACCTATGTCCTATAATTGTTTAGTGCTTACCTCACATCCTATAATTATTCAGTGCTTATGTCACATCTTTTTATCGTTCAGTGCTTACATCACATATTATAATCAATCAGTGCTTACATCTCATCTTATAAGCATCTGGTGCTGATGTGACATTTTATAATTGTTCAGTGCATATGCCACATCTTATTACTGCTCATTGCTTACATCACGTCTTATAAACATTCAGTGCTGACATGACATCTTATAAATGCTCACCATTTATGCCACATTATAGTCATATCTTATAAATGTTCAGTGCTGACATGATATCTTATAAATATTCAGTACTTAAGTCACATCTTATAATCATTCAGTGCTTATGCCACATCTTATAAACATTCACTGCTTACGCCACGTCTTATAATCATTCAGTGCTTATGTCATGTCTTATGAAGGTTCAGTGCTGACATGAAATCTTATAAACATTCACTGCTTACGCCACATCTTACAATCATTCAATACATCTCTTCTTATTTTAACATTCAGTGCTTATATCACATTGTATAAACATTCAGTGCTTACATCACATCTTATAATCAGCCAGTTCTTACGTCACATCTTATAATCAGCCAGTGCTTACGTCACATCTTATAATCAGCCAGTGCTTACGTCACATCTTATAATCGGTCAGTGCTTACGTCACATCTTATAATCGGCCAGTGCTTACGTCACATCTTATAATCGGCCAGTGCTTACGTCACATCTTATAATCGGCCAGTGCTTACGTCACATCTTATAATCGGCCAGTGCTTACGTCACATCTTATAATCATTCAATACATCTCATCTTATTTTAACGTTCAGTGCTTACATCACATTGTATAAACATTCAGTGCTTACATCACATCTTATATTATACAATGGCAAGAAAGAATCCTGGTCTCTGATTGGTCAGTCTGGGACTGGCCCCGTGCTGTTATCCCAGCACAACATCACAGCTCTAGTCTCAGCCTCACTGTGAACCAATGCAGATGGGCATTTGGCAGATGAGCGTGATCTCTATTTTTGCATCTCCTCTTAAGAAACAAAAATATTTTTCCACTCTAATAAAAACATTCTTTAAAACAATTTTTTTATTTTATATATAACAACGAGCCATTGTATAATGGCAATAATGCCCTTCAGGGTGTGTGTCGTTTGGGATAACGTCACGCCTCAGGTATTGGACGCACTCGGCCTACGGCCTCATGCCCAACCACCAGAGGCGTGACGTTATCCCAGCATGACACACACCCTGTTGGGCATTATTGCTTAAATCAGTCAGTGCTTACGTCATATCTTATAATCGGTCAGTGCTTATGTCACATTTTATAATCAGTCAGTGCTTACGTCACATCTTATAATCGGTCAGTGCTGACGTCACATCTTATAGTCATTTAGTGTTTATGTCACATCTTTTAATTATTCAGAGCTGACATCTCATCTTATAATTGGTCAGTGCTTATGTCACATCTTATAACTGGTCAGTAGTTATATCTTATAAATATTTTATTTAGTTGTTTTAACCAGGTATAGCACACTAAGCTGAAAGCGTTTTTACAGGAGCGACCTGGGAGCACAAGGAGGTTAAGTGACTTGCTCAGGGTCACACAGTTTGCAAGTGGAAGCTGTGGGATTCAAACCTAGGTCTGGTCTGCTGGATGTCACCAGATTTGCAGCTCAGAGCCTTAGATCACTGCGCTATACTGCCTCCAACATTCAGTGTTTATGCCACATATTATAATCATTCAGTGCTTATACTACATCTTATAATCATGCAGTGCTTATGCCACATCTTATAATCATTTAGCACTTATATCACATCTTATAATTGGTCAGTCCTTATAGCATATCTTATAACCATTCAGTGCTTATTTGTTTATTTATTTATTTAAAATTTGAAGAATGGGAAAATCACACTGAGCTGAGGCTCATTTCCAGGTGCAACCCAGGCACATAGTGTACAATGAAGAAAAAGAGTAACAGATAGTGAAGAATACAAACAGTACGTACAGACATTACACACAGAATAAAAATATATTAATCAGAATAAACAATTAATTGGCCCGCATGGTAAAAGATTGAGGTAGGGCAAGGTTACAGTCGGGGGCTAGGGCAAGCGAGTAAAGACAGAGAGGGGCCCCTGCTGCGATCTGGGACCATTGGTACATTTGGGGCATTGTGGGGTTGATAGGAGCCTAAGGAGTTGTGAAAAGGCGGAACGAGAAGGGGCCAGACGTTAGGTTGGCAGGGAGGTTATTCCAGAGAAGGAGGAGACAGTATGAGGAGGCAGCTTGGCCAGTGAGAGTGTGAGGTCGGGGGCAGGTGGAAAGTGCGTGGGTCCCTGCGACGAAGAGGGTAGTTTAGTTTATGCCACATCTTATAATCATTCAGTGCTTATATCACATCTTATAATCATTCAGTGCTTATTTCACATCTTATAATTGGTGAGTGCTTATATTACATCTTATAACCATTCAGTGCTTATATCACATCTTATAATCACACAGCGCTTATATCACGTCTTATAATCATTCAGTGCTTATATCACATCTTATAATCATTCAATCCTTATATCACACCTTATAACCATTCAGTGCTAACATCGCATCTTATAATCACTTAGTGCTTATGCCACATCGTATAATCATTCAGTGCTTATATCACATCTTATAATCACTTAGTGCTTATACCACATCGTATAACCATTCAGTGCTTATATCACATCTTATAATCATTCAGTGCTTATATCATGTCTTACAATCATTCAATCCTTATATCACACCTTATAACCATTCAGTGCTTACATCACATCTTATAATCACTTAGTGCTTATGCCACATCGTATAATTATTCAGTGCTTAGATCACATCTTATAATCACTTAGTGCTTATGCCACATCATATAACCATTCAGTGCTTATATCACATCTTATAATCATTCAGTGCTGATATCATATTTTATAGTCATGCAGTGCTTAAGTGACATGTTATAATTGTTCAGTGCCTACATCACATCTCATAAACGTTCAGTGCTCATGACACATAATATAATCATTCAGTGCTTACGTCACATCTTATAATCATTGAGTGCTTACATCACATTTTATAATCATTCATTGCTTATGCCATGCCTTATAATATTCAGTGCTCTTGCCACATCCTATAATTGTTCTGTGCTGATGTAAGCACTGAACGATTGTAAGATTTTGAACTGCTGTAGTTTATACAAGAATTAGAGTTAACCATATATTTGTAACCAGTACGCATGCCTGGGCTGTAATTATGGTGCAATAACTGCATGCACTGACTATGTTGTTAGGCAGGTGACGCAGACGTGCACATTTGTATGCACCCAAATAGTGTGATATGGTAAGTGGGCATACCGTAATCACATGCCCCTGAAGTGTCTTACTGCACTTACAAAATGGCTTTTGCAATTACCAGTAGAGAAATACATCAAACCTGGGTTTTAGTTTAAAATAATAGGTTATTTGGGATTGTCTAGGAAGTCCCGTCCTTGTGTAATTATTGTGAGCTAATTACACAAGTTACAATGCTCATTAGCCAACCAAATTCTTCTGGCCGTGGTACATATGTTCTTTCTAAACATTGCACTCTAATCAGAAAAATGTATACCCTGAGTATTTTGTACTTTTGAGAAAAACATGTTGAAAGGGGTGCAGATGGCAAGCTCAGAATGTTTCTCTGGAAAAACTAGGGGAACGCAAACCAAACATGTAACAGCACAAAGACACAAAAAAGTGTGCACTATTTGTGGTAACAAAAAGCAATACAAATGTCACTTATATGTATGTCAGGACAAATAAAGTATTCTTTAGAAGACCATTACACTCCGGTTTTGTGCCAACAAAAATACAGCCAGCGATCATGCAGGTCAGGCCGGAGAATGGAAACCCCTGGCTAGTTCTTTTGGTATTTTGGCTGCACCGGGCTGGACTACACCAGGCTGAGGGAACTTGCACGAGAGTCAGTTAGCATCTGTGTGGTGCATCCCAGCCTGCAAGTTTTGAGCCAGTTCTTTTGGACACAGAGGAGTGCAGTTCATGGCATAGGCTGATGGCTCTTTAGGAGTCTCTGAGTTTCTACAGTACGCACATACTAAGTCCCCTTTTATGCAGATGACAGCAGGCCAATGTGGGAAGAGGAGGGTCTGTGTCGGTTGCTATCCAAAGCCCGGACTGCTGCCGGGTTTATTCAGAGGGGTCAGGTGCCAGATCGGGGTGGGGGTGGGTGCTGATTGGGTGGGGGCAAGGGGTCTATCATGTTTTGCTAGGTGGGGGGAGATGACACCAGCAGCAGAAGGGATACTGTGCTTATTCAAATGGGGATCAGTGCAGCTGGGGGGACCACTCATGCCAGGGATACTCTGCTTATTCAAATGAGGATCATAGGTGGGAGGGGGTACCACTAGCATCAGGGATACTCTCTTTATTCTAATGGGGATCAGGGTGAGGGAGTATCACTAGCACCAGGGATACTCTCTTTATTCAAATGAGGATCATGAGTGGGTGGGGGTACCGCTAGCATCAGGGATACTCTGTTTATTCAAATGAAGATCATAGGTGGGAGGGGGTACCACTAGCACCTGGGATACTCTGTTTATTCTAATGGGGATCAGGGTGAGGGAGTATCACTAGCACCAGGGATACTCTGTTTATTCAAATGAGGATCATGAGTGGGTGGGGGTACCGCTAGCATCAGGGATACTCTGTTTATTCAAATGAAGATCATAGGTGGGAGAGAGCAACAGCAGAGGCTCTGCACAAAGCTTCTAATGGCCACATAAAGGCCATGGTGGGCCAGCGGTTTCCAACTCGTTGCCCAGTGACCTAACATTTTGGTGGTATTGTAGTTTGTCCCTTCCTGTTCTCCAGCTTTAAAAGTCCCTTGCTTCTTGTGACTTCTTCACCCCACCACCTAGCCACAGTGGCGCTGCCTACCTGCAGCATTGCCTATGCTCTGCCTGTGCTCCATCCAGTTACACTCTATCTGTGACCAGTCACAACCCTGTGTCCTTGTTATAACCCAGCAGTGGCACAAGAGGCTGAGGCCAGTCATGCGAGGGTCACCATGCCTCTGAGAATGGTACTGTGGGCCATGTGCATAGTAGCCCCATCCCCTTTCTTCATCAGTAGCAAAGATGTTTAGGGCAGCTTGGAAAGGGGCTGGAACATGGCTTAACAGGATAGTGGGACTGCTGGTGGAACTTGATGGATGCACCAACCCCTTAGTGCCACCCCCTGCTACTGGGAATAGTGTCTGAAATCTTAAGCATGTTAACCAATATGTTTCTTTCTATTTTTGCCCCCATGTCACAATCCCAGTTGCCAGGTCCTCCTTCCACCTGCCCAAGCCCTTCTGCCCATCATACAAGTCCTCCATTGATCCAACCCAATACCAGCTTCTGCTCAATATCCTCTCTGGAAACACAAACCGTAACCCATAGCTTATTCTCTTTGGGTGAGACCCCCTGGTTCCCCAAAGTCAGGGGAAGGATACTTCGCTTGATAGTTGAGGGCTGCGAGAAGGAGGAGGAGAGTTGGCAAGGCATGGGAGGAGTCAGTAGAGCCCCACTGTGGAGTGAGGGGTGGTCTTCATCTGGCTGGGGCTGATGGGGTATTGTTTTTCCCATGAAGTACTCCCTAATCCCTACCCATGGCATGGTGCTGAGGAGAGACCTGGTAAAACACCTATCAGGGCTGTTGGAAGGGTAGATGAACCCCACCTACCTTTTAAACTTCCATGCTGGCCCCACTATGGGTGTTTGTCACCTCCACTTCACTCACCAGGCAAGCGGGTGTGTGTTGCTGTAAGGCTTCCCCCAGTGCAACCACTCATTCCTTGCCGCATGATGCACCCTCCCCGGGCCACCAGGGGGCAGTCGTGCAGTGGAAGAAGGTGCCCTTCCTTGCCAATGCAGGAGGCATCTGATACAGATGCCAGAACGCCACATTGCTGGTCAACACTGTATGTCCCGTGCTCACTGAACAAACCTGGGCCATCTGACTGGCAAGAGATAGTGTTACTGCTGTGGTAGCTGGCCATTTCTACACTTTGATCAGTTTTCGTTCATTTTTCGTTTAATTGCACATGTTAACAAGATGTGATAATCCAAAATGTGTGCTTTCAATACGGTACAGAATTGAACCAAACTGAAAATTAGTAAATTTTGGCACACATTTTGTGTAATGGCATAAACAATAATATGCAATGTTGTGCAGTGTTGCTGGCATTAAGCAAGGATTTTCCTGGGTCTAGCTAGCTGTAATGTATACCGGTGGTGAGTAGTCCTTTCCGAGCACACTGTATTATACCGATCATTTCAGAAAATAGCAGCTCTTGGTCTGCTGTGCTGGAGCCATAATATGTTTACATATCGTACTGAGAAAATATCTAGTTACACATCCTCTGTCTTGACCAGATGGCAAACCTATTGGCTGTCTTCCTGTGACACACACTGTCGTGGCATTTCATGCGCTGTAACTTAATGTAACCTAATTTGTAGTAACAATATTTTTATATGCATCAATAAATATGGCCTGTGTCAGGTTTACAGGGGGTTAAATTAACCCAAGTGCTCTCTGCTGTACCCTTCCACCATCAAAGCAGCGAAATAAAGCTCATCTTAACTCGAATGAATGCCCTGACTTTGATAGCTGTGTGCTTTTTTTTGTTTGTTAATTTCTGCGGAGAGATGCTATGAGCCACCATATCTGCTGACACCTGCCAAGTTAATACCTATTTTATCTTCAGTTACCTTTAGGGGAATTTTTTTCAGCCCCCATGATACATATCTTTATCTCTTTGACATGCTAAAAGTGGAGAAATTTTATATCTTTAGAGTTGGGGGAAAAAAAAATAAAATAAAACAAATTCCCAGCTTTCTTGGCTGGAGTGCATTTTCCCCATTTACCATGAAAAGTATGCATCGTTCCTTTGATCTCTGAGTACTTATAATTCGGGGGAGTTATTTACTCTGTTTTCATATGCTTCAAAGCCGTGTCAAAGTTTCGCTGCTTTAGGGTACTTCTTTATTCTGCTGGCTCTTGGGTGCTGGGATGACAGGTCCTCAGTACTAGGTACAGGCTTTTTAAGTCATAGCCTTTAGCAAAAACGTCAAATTACCACATTCAGACCAGAATACCTCTACACAAATGGCTTTTCCTGTAGACATGCAGCATTATACCATATATATTAAATACTTTAGTGTTACAAGGTGCATTTTATGTGCAATAGAAAGTGATGGTTTGAGGTAGCCCGGGGGACGCTTCATTCCACAAGCTGCAGAAGCTAGTGTACACCATATCAAGTAAGATTTTTTTTTTATTTTTTTGCAGGACGCGGTGCCTCAAGGCCTTTGTAAATAAGTAATGATCAACAGATTGGCTGTGGGTTTTTGAAAAGCATGCCCGTGTCAGTTTGCATGATGCGGGGAACATTTTCAAAGCCAAGCCTGCTTTCATTGTCTGCTGAAGAGGGACTGAGGGAGAGCAGCCATCCCTAGTTCCTGCAGTCTACTCGCGATCACATTGGAATTGCTAAATGCAGCCTGAACAATGAGGCTGAACCTCGCTTCCTCTTAGTAAAATGTTATTTTCCCAACATTTTCTTATTTCTTTCTTTGTTTCAACCGATAATTTTATTAGAGATTGCGATCTGGTATATACATACAGATATATTGCCATTACAGGAATTATACTTTAGGATTATCTGCATCCACTAGTTAGTGTCCCAAAAGTTGATAATCATCATAAAACTGAACTGGTAAATGGAAACGTATTCAGTTGTTATTGGAACGTTGAAACATAAAAGTTGCCAGCTAAACAAGGTCCCTAGGCCCATCCTTTCTGCTGTCGTAACTATCTAATAGGGAATGTGAGAGACATGCCCAGTCCTACCTAATGTGAAATGTGAGAGCCCTGCCCAGTCATACCTATCTTTTATTTATTTATTCAAGTTTCAGAATTACGAACCTTTTTGTCAGGGACTCATTTACAAAGGCTTCACGTCTGACAGTGCAGATTACATGATTGACAGGTACGAATGGTCATAAAGTACAGACAGAAGCCAAACAAGCTACAGAAGAAGACAATAGCAAGTGAGAACAAAGTCAATTAAAAAAAACATATTACAATACCAGGATAACAAGTCAAATATAGGGTAGAGGGGTTGAAATCTGAACAGGCAGAGTACAGTGATCTGCAGGAAATTACAACCAACAAGCAGTGAGAAGCTAACCGGTCAGAGTTGAAGTAGATGTAGTCACATTATGCATGAGTTGAGGCAGGTTAGCTAGGTAAGGGGTAGGTGGATGGGTGGTTAAGTGCAATCACAGGAGCTACCAGCTAGGAGGTGCTGCCAGAGTTGAAATTTGAAGGGACCTATCTTTTGTTCGGCCAGTGCTGCAGCAGGTAGGTTGTTTAGTAGCACCAAAGTATGAGACATGAAAGCACACTGGCAAAGAGATGTCCTGCAGCGTGAGACTGAGAAGGAAGCTTTAGACGAGCTCTGCGTGTTTCTGTGGGTGGCAGCAGGGGCAAGGAGCGACTGTAAGGAGGGTGGGGTGAGGCCAAAGGTTATCTTTTTCGCAAGGAGACAGGATTGGTAGGCAATTCTCCCTTGAAGGTTTAGCCAGTTTGCACCCTACTAGAGGTCATGGGTGTGGGTGAGTCTAGTTGCTCTGGTTACCAGGCGACAAGCTTTGTTGAGAGCAACCTTTACTCGATCAAGGACAGTATTTGTGGCAGAACCATAAACTATAAGGCCATAGTCAGTGATCGAGAGGAAAGAATCTGTTACAGCAAGTCGAAAGGGCATTTGGTGTCATACAGTGTCTGAAAAGCAACCCAATCCTAATATTGGCCACTTTGCAGACAAGGTCTGCGTGCTCCTGAAAGGATAGGGAGCCATCTAGGGTCACCCCTAGGTATTTAAAGCTGCTGACTTGTTCAAGAGGCTGGTGGAGATTATTAAGGATTCTGAGGCTAGTTGAGTTGCGTTTGTTTTGGGAACTAGCAAATAACATTACCTTGGTCTTTTCATAGTTGATAATAAGCTTATGATCAACAAACCAGGATTCGACTTCAGTAAAACATTTTTGAAGGGCATACTCAAGGGGAAGGGGGTCAGGGTGACTGGAGTATATGACTGCGTCATCCGCATAAAGAAGCAGGTTACTGGAGCAGGCAAGGTGGAGGGAGTTGAGAAAGAGACTGAAGAGAAATGGCCCCAGGATAGAGCCTTGGGGGACACCAGAGCGAACCGGTTGGCTGGAGGAAAGGGTGTCCTGGATTTTGACCTGCTGGGTACGCCCACCTAGGTAGTTAGTGAACCAGGTGGTGGTATCAGGCGATAGGCCGATGCGTGTGAGGACAGCAACAAATAGGGTGTGATTGACTTTGTCAAACGCTTTAGACAGGTCTGTGTATACAGACCCAACCAGGTGGCCACGGTCAAGGGCTTTCTAATCTACTGTATCTATCTAATGTGGAATGTGAACATCCAGCCCTACCTACAGTATCTAATGTGGAATGTGAAAGTACAGCTCAGCCCTGCCTACCTAATGTGGAATGCAATCTCCCAGTCCTACCTATTTAATGTGGAATGTGACATCCTAGCCCTACCTATCTAATGTAGAATGTGAGAGCCCAGCCTTACCTATCTAATGTGGAATGTGAGAGTCCTGCCCAGTGTTACCTATCTAATGTGGAATGTGCGAGATTAGCCCTACCTATCTAATGAGGAATGTGACATCCCAGCCCTGCCTATCTAATGTGGAATGTGAGAGCCCAGCCTTACCTGTCTAATGTGAGAGCCCAGCCATACCTATTTAATGTGGAATGTGAGAGCCCAAATTTACCTATGTAATGTGGAAATGCAACAGTGCAGCCCTACCTATCAAATGTGGAATGTGGGAGCCCAGCCTTGCCTATATAATGTGGAATGTGAGAGCCCAACCCTACCTATCTAATGTGGAATGTGAGAGCCCAGCCCTACCTATCAAATGTGGAATGTGACATCCCAGCCCTACCTATCTAATGTGGAATGTGACATCCCAGCCCTGCCTATCTAATGTAGAATGTGAGAGCCCAGCCCTGCCTATCTAATGTGGAATGTGAGAGCCCAGCCTTACCTGTCTAATGTGAGAGCCCAGCCATACCTATTTAATGTGGAATGTGAGAGCCCAGGTCCTACTCATCTAATGTGGAATGTGAGAGCCAAACTTTACCTATGTAATGTGGAAATGCAACAGCGCAGCCCTACCTATCAAATGTGGAATGTGGGAGCCCAGTCTTGCCTATATAATGTGGAATGTGAGAGCCCAACCCTACCTATCTAATGTGGAATGTGAGAGCCATAATGTTTCATCACACCCTGCTCCTCCCTTTTAGATACTGTCTTTACCAAGCCCATCTATTTCTCCCCACTCGTGTTTGAATTCCCCCACTGATTTCATGCAGACCAGCTCTTTTGGCAGCTTATTCCACGTTTCCACCACCCTTTCCATGAAAAACATATTTCCTGGTATCTCTTAAATTTGCCCCCCACCAGCTTCAAGGAGTTGCATGTGTTCCCCCTCAGTCTAAACAGTCCCCCACTCTTTATTTTGTTTACCCCATGGAGGTATTTATATCTTCAAGGCGTATCCCCCCAATAAACAATATTTAACTTAAAATGTTTTTCAACATCAAATTCCCATAATCTAAGAATTGTGAGTAGTGCTAAAAAAATGATAGCCCTCCCCAGACATCCAAGGCTAGTCCCTGGGCCCCCTCTTTCCACCCAGTCATTTCCCACCCCTCCCACTTTATTCTGACAGACATAGTTTTATAGAAAAGAACTGCCAGCTGTTGTTAAAACCTCTTCCACCCCACCCCACCCATGGCGTGCACCTGATCACAAAATGTATGGTTAGATCTCTACATTTCTCATTGGGATTGGGTGTATTGTGAAGGGATGACCGGGTTAGCCTGTATTGGAGCAATTCCTCAAAATCAAGGATTGGGGGTCAGGATGGTGGGGGCACACATTTTAAAAAATTGGGGGGATTGGGGGTCGGTTAGGGAGGGGGATCCATTAAAAGATGTGGGCCGGCAGCAGGCATGGTGCCAGAATCTGACAATCTTTTTCTTCCATGATCTATATTTGGGAGGATGGGGAAGGAGGTGGAGGGTGGAAAATAACTAGGGTATGAGGGTGGTGGTCCACAGGACTAGCCTAGGGAAGTGAGGGTGGGAGCCTACAGGACTAACCTAGGGTGGTGTGGGTGGGGGCCCACAGGACTAGCCTAGGGTGGTGAGGGTGGGAGCCCTCAGTACTAGCCTGTTGGGGAAGGGGTGAGGTTAGGAGTCCACAGGCTAGCCTAGCCCTAGAGGGTGAGGGTGGTGTCCTACAGGACTAGCCTAGGAGGCTGAGGGTGGGAGCCCACAGGACTAACCTAGGGTGGTGGCCCACAAGACTAGCCTAGGGTGGTGATGGTGGGGGCCCACAGGACAAGCCTAGGGTGGTGATGGTGGGAGCCCACAAAACTAGCATAGGGTAGTGAGGGTGGGAGCCCACAAAACTAGCCTAGGGTGGTGAAGGTGGGGGCCCATAAGACTAGCCTAGTGTGGTGGCCCACATGACTAGCCTAGGGTCATGAGGGTGAAGGCCCATAGGACTTGCCTTGGGTGGTGAGAGTGGGAGCCCACAGAACTAGCCTAGGATGGTGAGTGTAGAGGCCCACAGAACTAGCCTAGGGTGGTGAGGGTGGGGGCACACAGGACTAGCCTAGGGTAGTGAGGGCAGTGGCCCACAGGACTAGCTCTGAACACTTTGGGAGAGATAGAGTTAAAAACAAACAAACAAATAAAACAAATTTCTAGGGTGCTGAAGCCTCGCACAGCTCATCCCCCATCTCGCTATAAATTTGTTCTTGTGTTTGAAGGTGAGAGGAAGTATTCTGAGTTCATTCAGTCCACAAGGGGGCACTGTGCATATGAAAAGGATAATACATGACAGGGTGTGGGGTTATAAGGGTCTAGAAAATGGGCAAGTCAAAAGCTGAACTCTGATTGGGTCAAACACCCTGGCACCGATGTTGTTATTTCTTAACAACGCCCAGTGAATAACAAGTGCCATTTCAGGATGCCCCATAACTCAACGTATCATTGGGCACTCCGGATGTTCAAATTCACTAGCCACCATATTTTACTTTTGCTTACCAAGAGAAACACCCGGTCTACAACCACCACGTACGCACACAAAAAACTGCCACAAACTGAGTCACAACATCATTTTTTAAGTATTCAACAGAACAAAATATTTTCTTCTTAAATCAGTAGCTCACCTCCGACTGCAGGCATCGAAAGCTGCCACACTAACAACTCTCTGGGTCCTGCTCGCGGTACTTCTGCCCACTGCATTCCCAAACAGATCTCCCAGTCGGTTTTCCACAGTGCGCCTGCCCGCCACCATCGCTCTACTGCCGATTCGCCAAAGATCCTTTTTGTTTTTTACAGTGTAGCCCTTGTCTAAACAAAGCATAAACTAAAAGGAAGCATTCTACCTTTATGTAGAAGGCTTGCTTTTCTTGCCTTCTCAGCTCATCTGGCTGGCACCACCACTCCTCGCCCACAACCCCAGATTAGAAAAAAACTGACCAGGCAGAAAAGAATGGTTGAATGTCAAAACTAATAAATAAATAAAACAGTGAAAAGAAACAGTTGAACTGAAGTCCACATGGGGGCCATGACAACCAGGAAGGAACCAAAAGTAAAACTATGGAGACTCTACTAGGACAAAAGTCCCTCATTACTCCCTGGGCGGCCGTTATGTAGCATTAATCACCCGGCAGAGGGCGTCTACGGGGATTAATGCCCGCTGGGGCGTTGTTGCCTGGCCAGCCGGTTCAACAGGGGCATTAATCACCGTGAGACGCGAGCTTCGTGATTTAATCTTGTAACAAGGACAAGCGCGATGTCTACTAGGACAATCACAGTGCAAAGCGGCGGAGGCAGGGCAATCTCCATACAGTTTACTCTTATTGTACTGAAACCTGTAGCGCCCAGCGATAGGCGCCAGCGCCCATCACGTGGTGCAGGAGCAACACGGCATTGTGAGCCAATAATGCTGTGTTGCTGTGCTCGGGCGTTCGCGGCCAACACGGCATTATTTCTCATAATGCGTGTTGATCTTAACGACCATTATGAGAAATAATGCCGTGTTTGGACCTGTGAGCCGCCCAGGACAGCAACACGGCATTATCGGCTCACAATGCCGTGTTGGTCCTGCACCACGTGACGGCGTTGAGCCTATCGCGGGACTCTCTCCTAGACTTCCCAATAATGCCCTGTTACAAATCCTAATAATTAATGGTCTCTGTTTTTTCCAATACAAAAAAAGGTGTATTAAATACTGTAACACCTAAGTAGGTGTTACGGCATTCACGCGCTCCCTTTCCCTAGCAAAGTGCTCGAGACACACACTAAAGAAACAGAGCGCGAGCTTTCAACTGTCCCTTTAACTTCACATATCACTGACCAGAAAAATTAACTTACTTGCTGGCGTTACCTCCATCTTATATATTCTCCACCAGCCTCACATCACCTAGATCGAAAAAAAAACGTTTTATTCTATCAAACCTCACTTCTACAGTTCACACTTTTGCCACGATCCCTAACTACTCTGCCTTTCAACCCTAACCTTTCCTCTGCAGGTCAAACGACGATATCACCGCAAAACAGCCGATGCAACATGAAACTCTACCGGAAGGATCCCACAGTTATAGACTTTCAAGTGTTTATTTTGTTTATTCTGATTACCAGTTTAAATAATTAAATGTTAATGTTGAAGCACAGTTCTGTTTTTCTCACACAAATAAAACATTCATCTCCAAGGTAAGATTCCAGGTCTTTTTTCAAAGTCAAATCTCACCATAGAAAAAAACAGAGCCCTTCAATTATATAAAACAAAATATGGCGTGCAGTGTGTTTAACTAGAATTTAACACACACCCTCGTTGTTGGATGGGTTTATGTGCCATCCAACAACTCGGGTGTGTGTTAAATTCTCGTAACACACTGCACCCCATACTTTATCCTATATATAATGCCCACCCTGTCAGGTATTATTGCTTACGTAATGCAGACCCCAGGAGGTGAATGCCGCAACAGGCTGGGAAGTTCATTACAGTATTTGCCTTATCACTGTCCATTCTGGAGTGTGTTATCCCACTTACAAAATGAGTTTTGATTTGTTAAAAAAATTATCTTTGTTAAAGAGAGAGTGCTTAGTAAGGATGTATATTTTAAAGAATAAAGGTCCGGGGCCTTTAGATGCTTCTGTAATCATTTTTTTTCCGCTTTTATTTGTTTCTTTAACTATCTTTTCATCATTTTATTTATATTTTACCAACTACTAGTAAAAAAGAATCCAACAGAATGCCTGAATTATGGTGTCAGAAAAGTTTTACTGGCAAGGCCGGCAGTGTACTTCAGTGGGAAACTGCAAACCTGTTTTCAGATTTTTGTAGACGAAAGACACTTTCTACTACCAAAATATTATAGCTTTAAGAGAAATATATGATTTCTGATAACCTGTTATCTTTTGTTATAATTTAGCAGGTGTCATTTTCTTAATAACCAGATTTCACTTGGGAAGAAGAAAAAAGAGGCCAATTACTGTTTTAAAAATTGTTAAATTATACAGATGTACCACAATTGTGCAAACATATAAAAGGAAAACTTTGCTATTGAAAGAAGTATCAGGCCGGCCCGGTGGCGCTGAGGGTTGAGGCGCTGGATGTCACACCTCGCGCTATGCCGGCGACCCGGGTTCGGGGATGGACTCGGGTCGCTGGGGGTCGGCAGGGGGAGGGAAGATTGAGAGTCCCAATGGATGCTCTCCTCCCTCAGGGGCGGGAACCTACGGAACATGGGAATATTTCCATGTTCCTCATCGCTCTCACGGCCGGTGGAAGCACCGACCAAGAGAGGATGGAGGCGGCTCCGTTCGTCCCGGAGTCGGGGAGGAAGACGCTGGCAATCGGGTGAGGGCTTGCGTAAGGCCAGCACACCATCGCTCACTGGACGAAGTCCCAAACGCGACATCTCAGAGGGCTGGGACGAAGGGAAAACCAGGAAAATACCTCCGGCTAGCCCTAGATGAAGGCCGCCTTAGCCCGCCCGGACCACCAAGGGACAGACCCCAATGTGCAGGGGAGAGGAGGTAGGGCACTCTAGGGGCAGATCCCCAGGATGGTTCCGTGGTGGGGGCACGAGCGGACGGAAGGAGGGGGCACCGGAGGGAGTAAGGAGAGATAAAGACAAAATTAAAAAAAAAAAAAGAAAGAAGTATCTATTTCTGTTGAAAAAAAAAAATTTAGTTTCTCATTGAAATGTATTGGCCTCATAGGTAGTTGGCAGCTTCTGACATCACAATACCAGAATTCTACTGATTTTTTTTTACTGACAGTGAAAAGCAAAGGTGAAAACCCGCTTGTTTAACTGCACTAACAAATATTTTATTATAAATGGTAAAATAAATAATTACTAACACATCAAAATACAATAAATAAAGTAGTAGACGTAAACATCTGGGGCATGATATTCAAAGGTTTGCGTGGACACTAATAGGTCTTTGCCCGCACAAACTGGGATTTGCCCCGGATCCCCATATTCCAAAGGAGCTGTTGCGTGAGCAAAAAGGGTTAGCACCTGCACAAAACATAATGTATACAGGTGGGCAAAGGGGGAAGCGTGGGCATGAACAGCAGTGCTACCCTATAGTCAGCAGCATTGTGCTGCGCAAAAGAGTTTAGCATAGTCCTTTTGCGCCACGCAAATACAGTCAAACAAAACCCCAACTTACTTCAGGCAATCCTAGTGGCTACCGGAGGGAATGCAACCACCTAGCTGTTTGGCTGCTGGGGGAGCACACCTGGCCCCTGTGGTCCATGCCCCCCTCCAATCTCCAGCCTATATTTAATAAAAAATCCCTGGTGCTAGTGGTCTCCCCCTCTGATCACTGGCCTGTAATGTAAATCTAAAAATCTCTGGTGTTAGTGGTCCCCTCCTCCGATCACCAGCCCCTATTTGCTCAACTCCCTGATGGTAGTGGTCCTCCCCCCCCAATCGCCAGCCCATAGTAAAAGTTCCAACACTCCTTGGCATCCGGTGGTCCCCCCCCCCGGCACTGATCCACAGTACTGTTGGTCAGAAATCCCTACTTCCTGATGTCTAGTGGCACCTCATTGTAGCGTCGAGCACCCCCCCCGGTCACCTTACTAGTGTCCTCAGTGCCGCGGATGCATATGGCAACTGATGCAGCCCTCCTCACACCTCCGTGGCTGGTCACTGTATGTCCAGGCAAGGAGAGTGCCACTTATTTATAGGACAGGGCATGTCACCCTGTCCTATAAATAAGGGGCATGCTTCATGCCTGGACATACAATGGCCATCCGAGGAGGTGTGAGGAGGGCTGCTCTGGTCACCGTATTCACCCACGGCAGCAAGGATACTAGTAAGGTGATTGGGGGGTGCATGGTACCATGGTGGGTGGCCACTAGACACCAGGGAATAGGGACTTGCGACCAGCGCTACCATGGATTGGTGGCAGGGGGAACCACTGGATGCCAGGGAGTGTTGGAACTTTTACTACGGTCTGGTGAACAGAGGGAGGGGTACCACTAGCAGCAGGTATTTTGTTTGTTAAATATGGGCTGGCGAATGTGGGGGGGACAGCTAGCACCAGAGATTTTTAGATTTACATTACAGATCGGCAGTCGTGGGGGGGGCACTAGCACCAGAGATTTTAGATTTACATTACAGATCGGCAGTCGGGGACCACTAGCACGGGATTTTTAGGTAGCACGTTAAAAATTGCGACTCAAAATGAACGACTCAGTTTTTAGCAACTCAGTTTGAGCGCCTGTGATGTGAGCTACCCTGAAAGGGTAGCGAGGTGCAGTTATAGCGCCAAGGTACAGGAAAAAACACCAAGATAGAAGGAGGGCAAAGGAACAGAAGAGGAGGGTTCAAGAAGGAGAAGGTATGTGGGCTGTAGTTTGGCAGTGTGCTGCCGAGCTGCCGTTCTGGTGTGGTGATGAGGATAACAGGCTGCAGTGAGGGAGCTCCAGGGTTTGGGGCTGGGTGGGGATTCTATTTTTTTTAACGTCGCGCAGCATAATTTTATGCCCAAGCTTCTCCCTCTGCGACATACACCCCGGGTTGACAATCTAAGTTGAGGTGCAGGGTATGAAAGCCCGTGGGAGGTTGCAGAGGCAAAGCCCCCACATAAGAACACATTGTTGTTTTCCCATCGCTGCTGTTGTTTTCTGGGGAGTGTACATCGCCATTTTGATTTTTGGCAGTGTACACTCACTGTAGTGGCAATCGCGGTTTGGCGATCGCCATTATAACATGGAACCAATTTTTAGATGTACATCATTGGCCGGCAGTTGGGGGAGGGCACAAGCACCAGGGATTTTTAGATTTACATTATGGGCTGGCGATGAGAGGAGAACCACTAGCACCATGGATATCTATATATGTCTGGGCTCGGACAATGGGAGGGGGGTGGCATCGCTACCCATTTAAAGGAGCCCATAATGGGCATGCAAATGGCCCCTTAGTGCCTTGCATGCCCAATGGGCTTATTTTCTCAGGTCTCTTTGAGTATTGCAGATTGCGCCCTGGCGCTATCTTTTCTGGCGGCATACTTCGGGATCCATATCAGCAGCACTACGTGACTTGGCATGGCTCCGATATGACCTTATATTCAGTCGAATCACACCAGTGCATTATTTGACTGAATATTGCATGCTTGGACTCTCGGGCACTCGCAAGGCACAGCGTAAAGTTTTGCGCTTTGCTTTTCACTTTTTCGAATATTGGGCCCCTGCTCTTCAAAATAATATATATTGTAGTTCAGGTTGTGGTGTGCAGTTGTCAGAAAAATAGCCAACAGTCATGTGATTTGTTTCAACCAATGAGAGTACAAGATTTTCATGGCCCATTTTATAAAAATAAATAACTACTGCTGCAGAGACCACTTGTACATTTTATAAATATGGAATTTATACAAACAGAAGGGAGAAAGTAATAATAAGTCACTGCAGGTACAGGGCACTTCTTTCTTTCTCCCTTCTGTCTGTTTGTATTTCTAGTTCATATCTACTTACACCCTGTGCATCTCTCTCTTTCTCTCTCTCTCTTCTCTTTTTTTTTGCTTTCTTGGTCTTTAAAACCAGCTGCCTATGGAGTCCCGGTCCCCCACACCGCAGCATTATACTGTAGGCATTCCAACCAATGACATCATCAGTTGCAATCAGTCAGTGGTTCCTGACACTGGTACTGCTACCTGCATGGGCTGTTCCAACCTGTGACATCATCAGCTGCAATCAGTCTGTGGCTCCTGACACTGGTACTGCTACCTGCATATGCTGTTCCAACCTGTGACATCATCAGTTGCAATCAGTCCGTGGCTCCTGACACTGGTACTGCTACCTGCATAGGCTGTTCCAACCTGTGACATCATCAGCTGCAATCAGTCAGTGGCTCCTGACACTGGTACTGCTACCTGCATAGGCTGTTCCAACCTGTGACATCATCAGTTGCAATCAGTCCGTGGCTCCTGACGCTGGTACTGATACCTGCATGGGCTGTTCCAACCAATGACATCATCAGTTGCAATCAGTCAGTGGCTTCTGACGCTGGTACTGGTACCTGCATGGGCTGTTCCATCCTGTAACATCATCAGTTGCAATTAGTCCGTGGCTCCTGACACTGGTACTGTTACCTGCATGGGCTGTTCCAACCTGTGACATCATCAGTTGCAATCAGTCAGTGGCTCCTGACACTGGTACTGCTACCTGCATAGGCTGTTCCAACCAGTGACATCATCAGTTGCCATCAGTCCATGGCTCTTGACACTGGTACTGCTACCTGCATGGGCTGTTTCAACCTGTGACATCATCAGTTGCTGTCAATCCATGGTTCCTGACACTGGTACTGCTACCTGCATGGGCTGTTCCAACCTGTGACATCATCAGTTGCAATCAGTTCGTGGCTCCTGACACTGGTACTGCTACCTGCATGGGCTGTTCCAACCTGTGACATCATCAGTTGCAATCAGTCCGTGGCTCCTGACGCTGGTACTGCTACCTGCATGGGCTGTTCCAACCTGTGACATCATCAGTTGCAATCAGTCAGTGGCTTCTGGCGCTGGTACTGCTACCTGCATGGGCTGTTCCAACCTGTGACATCACTGGTTTCAATCAGCCAGTGGTTCCTGATGTTGCTACTGCTACCTGCATGAGCTGTTCCAACCTGTGACATCATCAGTTACAATCAGTCCGTGGCTCCTGCCACTGTTACTGCTACCTGCATGGGCTGTTCCAACCTGTTACATCATCAGTTGCAATTAGTCCATGGCTCCTGACGCTGGTACTGCTACCTGCATGGGCTGTTCCAACCTGTGACATCACTGGTTTCAATCAGCCGGTCTCTCCTGATGTTGCTGCTACCTGCATAAGCTGTTCCAACCTGTGACATCATCAGTTGCAATCAGTCAGTGGCTTCTTACACTGGTACTGCTACCTGCATAAGCTGTTCCAACCTGTGACATCATTAGCTGCAATCAGTCCATGGCTCCTGATGTTGCTGCTACTTCCTGCATAAATGTAGGCAAAATTAAGGCAATGCTATTCAGATGCAACGCCCTTGGACACGACAGGTCTAAATCTCTGCAACTCACTGCTCTCTCGGGAAACGACATCAAGGCTGTGCCCTCCTTAAAATACTTAGGTCTAACATTGGACCATTGCCTTACCTTCAAGTACCACGTGGATCAGGTCACCAAGACCATACACCGCAAACTTGGTACTCTGTACCGGCTAAAAGACCAGCTCATCCCTGAGGCCAGGACCTCAGTCGCTACAAGTGTCCTTCTCCCCACCCTGACTTACACTGCCCCGATCTTACAGAGCATGGCCAAGCAGGAGGTCACCAAGATGCAGATCCTGTATAACAAGGTAGCCCGGTTTGCTACCCAGGACCACTCACGAAGGCACCATTGTGACACACTTGCCCAGCTACGCTGACCCTCGCTGACCTCTCGTCTCCACTACCCCCTGCTCTGCTTGACCTTCAAGCTACTCAGCCCTTCAGCTCCACCCAGCATCGCTGGAACTATTGCACTCAAACATAACCCCAGGAGCCTACGGACATCTGGATGTACACTGCTTGAAGTTCCCAGAGTCAGGACTAACGCTGGCAGCAGGTCGTTCTCCTACTCAACCCCCTACCTGTGGAACAAATTCCCACCCCTAGTGCAGGAAGCCTCCTCACTGATGAATTTCCGCACCAGACTCAAAGCCTATATGTCTGATACTAGCACTTGTCATTGCCACGGCTCATGACCTCCCCCCACTTGCTTCTATCCTCCTAATATCTAGATCCTCCAAGCACCTTATCAGTTTCCATGGTACTTCCCTCTAGGCATAGTACCACAGCTAACGTTCCACTGAACCATGCCAGTAGTAAACAATGAGCGTACCATGTAAAATTACATTTCTTCTGCACCTTTTGTTAATTCTACTGTCAACATATTTGTAAGGTCTGATACATGATGATAATCATGGCTGTAACCTGCTCACACACCTGGAACTACTCTGTAACCCAAGTCCCTCTCTATATGAAAATATGTATTGTTATCCTGGGTCGCCCCTGAAAAAGGGACCTTCGGAACTCAGTGGGCCTACCCGGTCACCAAATTTTAAATAAATAAATAAGCTGTTCCAACCTGTGACATCATCAGTTGCAATCAGTCCGTGGCTCCTGACACTGGTACTGCAACCAGCATGGGCTGTTTCAACCTGTGACATCATCAGCTGCAATCAATCTGTGACCACTAGCACTGTTACCACTACTTGCATGGGTTGTTCCAACCAATGACATCATCAGTTGCAATCAGTCAGTGGCTCCTGACACTGGTACTGCTACCTGCATGGGCTGTTCCAACCTGTGACATCATCAGCTGCAATCAATCTGTGACCATTAGCACTGTTACCACTACTTGCATGGGCTGTTCCAACCAATGACATCATCAGCTGCAATCAGTCAGTGGCTCCTGATGCTGGTACTGATACCTGCATGGGCTGTTCCAACCTGTAACATCATCAGTTGCAATCAGTCCATGGCTCCTGATGCTGGTACTGATACCTGCATGGGCTGTTCCAACCAATGACATCATCAGCTGCAATCAGTCAGTGGCTCCTGACACTGGCACTGCTACCTGCATGGGCTGTTCCAACCAATGACATCATCAGCTGCAATCAGTCAGTGGCTCCTGACACTGGTACTGCTACCTGCATGGGCTGTTCCAACCAATGACATCATCAGCTGCCATCAGTCAGTGGTTCCTGACACTGGTACTGCTACCTGCATGGGCTGTTCCAACCAATGACATCATCAGCTGCAATCAGTCAGTGGCTCCTGACACTGGTGCTGCTACCTGCATGGGCTGTTCCAGCCTGTGACATCATCAGCTGCAATCAATCTGTGACCACTAGCACTGTTACCACTACTTGCATGGGTTGTTCCAACCAATGACATCATCAGTTGCAATCAGTCAGTGGCTCCTGACACTGGTACTGCTACCTGCATGGGCTGTTCCAGCCTGTGACATCATCAGCTGCAATCAATCTGTGACCACTAGCACTGTTACCACTACTTGCATGGGCTGTTCCAACCAATGACATCATCAGTTGCAATCAGTCAGTGGCTCCTGATGCTGGTACTGATACCTGCATGGGCTGTTCCAACCTGTAACATCATCAGTTGCAATCAGTCCATGGCTCCTGACGCTGGTACTGATACCTGCATGGGCTGTTCCAACCAATGACATCATCAGCTGCCATCAATCAGTGGTTCCTGACACTGGTACTGCTACCTGCATGGGCTGTTCCAACCAATGACATCATCAGCTGCCATCAGTCAGTGGTTCCTGACACTGGTACTGCTACCTGCATAGGCTGTTCCAACCTGTAACATCATCAGTTGCAATCAGTCAGTGGCTCCTGAAACTGGTACTGCTACCTGCATGGCTTCTGTTTTGATGGAAACTGAGCTCATTGGGAAGCAACTCCATAGTCATTGTTATTTTTTTATACTGGTTATAAGAGTATTATAAAACAGCGGCAGGAAACAGAGCATTCTGATTAGCTGACACATTCTAATGGGTTATGTTGAGGACTGGAAGCCTTCATCTGCAGTAAAAGAATAAGAATTTAAGTAATAAAAACAGTAAGTAAAAACAAAACAATAAAAACCTTTTAGTTTAATAATGACATTAAGGCATTCCAGGACTGGGGTTACCTGCGTTAATCTGTAAAATGATTCACAGTCAATGGAGGGAATCGATGAGGAGAGAATGGTTGACCTTAACATATACTCTCTGAAGGCTATAGGTTAGAAAGAGGGGGTGTATTATAGAGCCCTTCAAATACTGGTGGGAATAAACAGGCTGCACAGTCAACAACTAAGTTCAGTGAGGGGTCTCTTGCAAGTCAACAACATATAACAGGGTGTGGCTTGTCCTGGAATAAACCACGGTTACAGGTACTGGAGCCATGAGGCAAAGCTGAGTCTCTTCAAGCACCCAGAATCGTGGTTTATCCGGAATGACCCATAAACCATCCAGTGTGCTGTTGCTTCTAAAAAAACTGGGATTTGGCAAATTGTAGAAAAGTCTGAGAAAAGTGCAAAAAACCCTATGCAAGTGTGTTGTATTTATTTGTTTCTTTTACTTAGTAGAGGAAAAAACTAGTGCTGTAATATGTGCACAGCCCAGCTGTTAAACCTCACCCCCAGCTAAGTATGAGTGTTGCTAAATCTGTTCTCAGCATAGATTTTTAGAACTGTGCACTAGAGCTGCTGAGCAGCCAACTCCTATGAAGTGTTTTTAGCAGCCATTGGCTCGCCGAGGCTGCAAGCACATGTGTGTGGCTATTTCCGTCGTAATACTCACGTGTGCATTTAGTGACCTCACTGAGACGCCGACTGACAGAAAATTTTGTAGGATCCATCAGCTTGACAGCTGTAATGTGCAGTGCTATAAATCCTCGCTGAGAATCCCAGAGGTGAGATATGAACACATTATTTAACAGTGCTCATATTTAGCACAGATGGAATGTTTCTGGCAGTTGGGTGGCAGTGGTTGTGGTGGTTGATGATGCAGGGATTTTCGGTGGTGCTTGGATTTGGGTACTGGAAGAAATGCCAAACTGTAGTTTATGCCGTAATAATTACTAGTGATCATTTTTAATGCTCAGATAACCAGGTTGTAAAAATGTGTTGCGACCGCCAGGTTCTAATTATGCATTGCGACTCGGTAGTTGTGATCGCCCCACGTCAGTCAAGCTCGTGCTGTGAATGGCACGTACACTAGTCACAGTAATGAAATACGCTCACTGGTAATTATAAAAAAACAGACATGGGGTGGTGTGTGTAACCAGAATGTTACACACACCCTTGGTGTGGCATGCTCGTATGGCATTATATTTTATATTTTAAAGCAGCAGTAGGGAGGAGGCTGGTAACTATAGGCTGGTCAGTCTTACATCAGTGCTGGGGAAGTTGATGGAGTCACTTTTGAAGGGAGGGACTGTTGAGTATCTTGAATCTAACAGGCTGCAAGACCCAAGGCAGCATGGATTTATGGGAAGGGGGTCAAGTCAGATGAATATGGTAGAGTTATTTGACTGGGTGACCAAGGAAATAGTTTAGGGTGGGGTGGTGGATGTGGCTTTCTTAGACTTCAAGAAAGGCTTTCAACATCATATCACATAGGAGGCCCATAAGGAAACTGGGCAGTTTTGAGGTGGGTCCTAAGTTGGTAAATTGGATACCAAATTGATGGATAAACCACAGAGGGCAGTGGTAAACGGAGCTCACTTGGAGTAAGGGGGAGTGATCAGCAGGGTACCACAGGGCTCAGTACTGGCTCCAGTCCTCTTTAATGTCTCAATAAATGACACAGCAGATGTGGCAGCCCTTTCACTCATCTTGCCTGTTTCCGGGACCCTTGGGTCTCACCTGGTCACACATCTGAGGGGAGCGACCTGGGTTAAGGAGCAGAGAGAAGTAGTAGTGTGGTGCCTCCACCTGGGTTAATGGTAGGGAATACCTGTGAACAGATTGCAGGTTACCACCACCCAGGAAATATACAACTGTCCCCAATGATACTTCCCCACACAATAACACTTTTTCCCCTCTGGCAATGAGTCGCAGTACCAGAATATAACATGAACAATTAACAGGATTTATTAAGGGGGGGAACGGGGGTGACAGTACAACAACATTAATAACTGGCTCAAACAGTGTTACCCCACACAGTATCCCTACCTCCCAGCTGCAGGTGCACTCAGCTTCCCACTGCAGCTGCTAAGTGTCTGTAGCCCCTTACGGTGGGTGCCACACCTCAGTGCAGATTTCAATGCTGGAGAACTTTTGTTGGGGCCCAAATAACTTTACACAGTAGAGATGTAACACCCCCCCCCCCCATCCTCAGGTTCTGTCTAGGGGTCCCAGTGGTATAGCGGGGGGCGCTTAGACCTGAACTCCGTCCTGGCTCCTTCACAAAAATTGGAAACATGAAGGGCCTTACCTGGTAGATAATATTCGGGTATCGGGCCTCTTCCTTACCAGATGACCTGCTCATCTTACTTTGCACCACCACCTAGTCCTGGTGCTGGTCCGTGATGTTTTGCTTGTTGGATTTATAAAATAGCACAGGTTTCCTGAGACAGGGAGTAAAAGGCAGAAACCAGTTCATACAAGGCCGTTTTTGTGGTGTTACACAGGCATTGTGAAGTGCGACTGTCTCACCAATCCCAACATAGAAACCTTTTTTGAGTGCATACAAATTATTTGCTTTGAAAATCTCAGGTGTCGATAGTGCCCCCTAAAAAGCCTAATAATCACTGAAATTATGGTAGAGCAGAATCACGCTGAAGGGGCTCTGAGTGAAAACCCGAATTTAGTAAGGAGTTTTGCTGAAACTTTATTTGAGTCCAGAGATGGTGTAAATCCGATCCTTGCAGCTACGGAACCAGCAGTGAATCAACAAAACACTCCTGAGGTAAAACACATTTTTAAGAAATTAGAAAAGCTGGTCATGAAGGGCCGCTGAATGTACATGCATAAAGTAAATTAGAAGCATACGTGGAGGTAAAGCGAATTCTGCGTTGACTTCGAATTCTGAATAAACCTGCTTTTGGAACAGATGGCTCAGTATAGAGCAAATGTGTCGGAGGCTTCATTAAGAAACATCAATTTGATCTTAACCAGAGCTGGCCATATAAGAGATTCATTAACTAAAGACATTGCTGTAACCCCTAGATGGCGCTATCCCAGGGGCTACTACCCCTGCCTGATTTGCCACTAACAGGTTGAGGGGCCTGGATCCAATGGCGGGTGCCTCCACCCAGAGGTCAGGGTTTGCAATAGTTAAACTAACTTGGTCACAGCCCTCTGGGACACTGCAACCCCCCTTTCTTCCCACTAGTGGCCCACACAATATATCAGAATTACCTTCACAGTATACACTTACCCCCAGGTCTGGTTCCGGCACTGGGACCTCCTGTGAAATGAGACACAGTGCAACAATCACAGTACAGCACTTTAACATAGACAAACACCTCAGGCAGTATAACTTGCTGAAACAAGCAGCTCTGATTTATTTAGGGGTATAACAAGGACAGGGGAAATCAGGTTAATTAGCTTATCACTCTAATAATCTATTTATGGCTCTGTGCACAGGCCTATCCCTATCAGTTACTGTCCCTGGGTACCCAAGCCCTAGTGGCTAGTCCAAACCGTGGCAGCTGGTAGGGGCCCTTTCACACAGAGAAAAGGAGAATTAAACAGTCAGCAGTACAGTAATTCCATTTGGATTTAATGTGGCAATTCAACAGGAGCAACCCTGAATTAGTACTCGACCTCCAAATAAGATAGGGTCCTTCAATGTCAGCAGGGCTCACTTGAGGTACACAAACCTCTTCACACATCCATATAAAAGAAAGTACTATACCAGGCAGGCTGCATCTGTATCCCGATCGCAATTACTGCACAATACCCGGAGAACACACAGCAGATTCAGTTCCTGACAGACCGAGTGCAATTTTCAGCAATTCTTCCAGTCTTCTACAGGGTGAGCCTGGTTTCTACTCTTCAGAGATCCTTTGATTCTTTTCACAGGACAGTTCAGTCCCAACAAGCTGTTACACAAGCTGCAGACCGAACTCTGGGCCTTACACACGCTTTTGACTAAAACTGCACACTGAAAAGCACAGGGCTCCTTCCTTCTTCACTGCCAAAGCTCAACTGAAGCTCCAACCGACAAAACTGGCACTTCCTTTGAGTTCTCCCAGTTCTTGACTGGATTGGCTGTCACTCACAGACTGCTGCTGTTGGTCCAAAAAGGCACTGAAGTCTAAACTACATCTCCCAGAGTCACTGCCCATACAATCCTCTTGTGGCTGGCTCAGATTATGAGTCCAAGTTCTGATTCGTCCAAGGCACCATTTTAGAGCTAGCTTACCCACACTGATTGGTCCAGTTCAGCAGTTCAAAACTAGAATGGGAACTAGCAGACACAGTTCTGACTGCAAAGAAAGCAGGTTAGACAAACTGTAATTTCATTATTACTCTAAATAATTTCTGGCAAACAGTTACATCTTTCAGATAGGTTCCTTTGCACTCCTAGTGACTGCAAAATGAAGTGAATTGGCAGCAGCTCAAGTGGTACTCAGAGAAGCACACAGTCCCCATACAAACTAATTATGTCTGCAAGCAGACAGCTCTTAAAGAGACAGTACCAGAGGCTCTAAAACACTCACTGATAAATGGCTTAAATGCAAACACCATTCAGGCTTGGAGCATTCAAGCAAGCTCCTGGAAGTCTTTGGGAACCCCATTTGCAGGGGTTACACCCTTCCTAGCCTGGGAAAGCTTGCGTCCGCGTCAAGCAAGTACCATAAGTTTCAACTGCAACCATATACATTTGCATTAGGCTGCACATGTAATCATCAGTCAATATATCATTTTACCAAGAACACATTTCTGAAACATTGCAGTACGTCCTCTTTACACAGTATTACATACACATTGTACCATAACTCAAGTTATTACCTCTTGTACATGAAACCTGAAGAGAGGGGCCTTCCTATCAGTTACCTTGGGGCTGGACGGGCAAGGCACCATACTTAGAGGCAACACAAGTAACTTGAGTTAGCACTGATGCTCAGTTTGGGCAATGAGCTCGGGACACATACACTCCTTTATGGACAACATTGAGAGGCAAATCCACAGGCCTCCCAAGGGAATCATAACTGAGGTGCACCACAGGCTTTACAGCTCGACCAGTCTTTCTAGGGGAACTGTTACAGTCTCTGCACTCTGAGCCTCATTTTCAGCATTGTCCACACTTGTCAGGGGAGTCTCCATGGGGGTAGAGAGGCTAGAACTTGGGGCACTTTCAGCTCCAGGAGTTACAGTTTCTGAGTCCACAACACTTGGCTCGCATGGAGAGCTTTCGGACACTGGCAGTGGACTGTCAGGGCACTCAAAATACTCTTCTTGTTCGGGTGTATCACCAGTCTGCCCCAATCTATCATTTTCCTCCCCTGAAAGCTCAAACAGTTCAACCATGCACAATGATTCCATTTCATCTGATCTGATGCTTTGCACTTCACTTTCTGGGAGCATTGGCTCCAGGGATGAAGCTGGGGCTGAAACAGTCCAGAAGGCCCAGCTTTGTCTCCAGTATTGACTAGGGGATTGCCCGAAACAATTGACTCAGTTCGTAGAAGGATAGTATTCAAAGTCACTCTCACTTTCTTCCGATATGGACTGACAGTCATGCTCAACTGGGACTTGTGGAGGGAACACTTTAACTTTGCTTCTGTAGGTGCAGACTTTCTTGATCTTTTCTTAGCAGCAGCTCTAGTCACTGGTCCAGAGGGCATCTTCTAGGGGCTCAGACTCAATTAAGATTTGTCCAATGGGCAGTAAATGATTTCTATGCATTGTTTTACATTTTGAATTATTCTCAGGCCTTACTTTGTACACTGGCAGATCATCTAGCTTGCCCACTACAATGTGAGGAGATGGTGCCATCTGTCAGCAATCTTGTGCTTGCCATGCAATCCCAGATTTCTTAGCAATACCGATCTCCCTCCTGGAGTTCCTGTGCTTTCACCTTTTATCATACCTTTCTTTGTTGGCAGATTTCTTTTGGCAGCCATGGTTTGAGCCAGTTGGTACGCATGAGTTAGCTGGGCCTTTAACTTTTGCACATACTGTAAATAGTTGTCAGCCTGAACCCCATCAGGAGAGACCCCCAAACACACATCTACTGGTAGTCGAGCTTCTCTTCCAAACATCAGGCGGTGGGGGAGAATCCAGTGGCATCACTTTGGTGCAGTTATAAGCATGTACCAGGGTGCTAATTTGTTGGCTCCATCTAGGCTTGTCCTTTGGGTGCAGGGTGCCTAGCATATCTAGCAAAGTGCGTTGAAACGTTCAGGCTGTGGGTCCCCTGGGGTGGTAAGGAGTGGTTCTGGACTTTCGACTCCCCACAGAGAAAGCATCTCTTTGATCAGACGACTCTCAAAGTCTCTCCCTTGATCAGAATGGATTCTTTGTGGAGCCCCATAGTGAACAAAAAGTTTTCTACAGTACTTTGGCCACAGTGGATGCTTTCTGGTCTTTGGTGGGGAAAGCTTGGGCATATCTCGTGAAATGGTCAGTGACCACCAGCACGTTACTGATATTTCTTTGATCTGACTCCAAACTTAGAAAATCAATACAGACCAGCTCCATGGGTGCACTGGTGGTGATGTTAACAAGGGGCAGCCCTCTGGGGCAAAAGCTTTCCTCTGTAAGCAGCGACTACAAGTTCGAATGTGTTGCTCCACATCAGCCCCATCTTAGGCCAATAGAATCTGGATCTCACCAAGTCAAGTGTTCTGTCTATACCAAGGTGCCCCATGTGGTTGTGCAAGGACCTCAGTACTGAGTCTCGAAGGCAGTGGGCAGCACTAGTTGTTGTTTGTCTACTTGTCCCCTCTGTCTACTGTTTCTCTGTATAACAGTTTATTGATCAGTTTCAACTTAGGACCTTCTTTGTATAACAGTGCAGTTCTCAAATCAGTGGAGCGTAATTTGGACATCTTTTCCTGCATAGAGGCTTCTAAAGCTGCTTTGATCATGGGATCGCGGGATTGAGCCGCGAATACTGTCATTGTCCAGCTGAGGCAGTGCACCAATGTCTATTGCAGAAAAGTGGCAATAAGCAGCAGGTATGCAATTCTCAGAGGCTCCCAAGCAATCCACCATGCAGTCCACTGCGTCCGTGGACATTTGTTCCTCCCTGTCAAACTTCGGCAGAGTGCCCGAATGTCAGGTTCTGCCAACGGACCCAATCATTCTGGGGAACAGGCCTCCGGAGAGAGCATCAGCATCTATGTGGTTCAGACCTGCTCGGTATTCGAGCATAGTCATATGTAGATAATGCAGAAAGCCACCTATGGCCAGTGGCATCCAACTAGCTGAGGTCTGCACATAGGTCAAAGATTATTGTCAGTTTTACTAGTATTTTAGCCCCATACAAGTACTCATGGAATTGGTCACAATAGCCCACTTCAAAGCTAGGAACTCTAACTTATGTACAGGATAGTTCTTTTCGGATGGGGTCAGGCTTCTACTGGCAAAGGCCACTGGTCTCAGGCCATTCTCGTGCTCTTGGTACAACACAGCCCCCAACCCTTGCAAGCTAGCATCAGTGTGCAGGGCGTGAAGTTTTCTTGGATCGGCATAGGCCAGCACTGGAGCATGGGTAAGTTGATATATGATCTCATGAAAAGCAGTCTCACAATCAGGAGTCCAGCGGGCCTAAATACTTCACTCGGATGAAAATACACTCTTTCAGTCTTGAGGATGCTGACTTTTGGTATTTTTGTGGGTTGGGGATACCCTTGAGTAAGGTTAAGTAAAGGCGGATCACTCTTGAATAGTCCTTGATGAGCGCCGATAATAACCACAGAATCCCAGGAATCTTTGCAGTTCTTTTAGATTTTTGGGCTGTGGCCAGGTGGTCAAGGCCTCAACTTTACTTGGGTGGGTCTCTATTCCTCGGTGGATACTATGTGTCCCACATACTTTACTGATGTTTGAAAAATTGACACTTATCAATGGACAGTTTAAAGCCAAAGTCCTCCAGTCGGTCCAATACCTTAAATAATCTGCTCTCATGTTCCTCCAGTGAGCTGCCAAACACAATAACATCATCTAGGTATACCAGGCACTCTAGTAGTTCATGATCCCCCACTGCACGCTCCATCAATCGTTGAAAAGTGGCTGGGGCACCTGAAATCCCTTGAGGCATCCTCATGAATTCATAGAAGCCAAGCGGACAGATAAAGGCTGTCTTTCACGGTCCTCTGGGGCCATCGGGATCTGATAGTACCCACTGGAGATCCAGCACAGAGAACCACTTGCTCCCGTTTAGGCAGTCCAAAGCATCCTGAATGCGGGGCATTGTGTACTGATCAGGGATAGTCCGCCCGGTTTAAAGTGCGATAATCCACACACATCCTTACTGTTCCATTCTTTTTCTCACTACCACAATGGGGAAGCATAAGGGCTTCTGGATTCTTGTATTACACCAGCAGCTAACATCTCTTGCAGATGCCGTCTCACATCATCTATGTCAGCAGGTGCCAGGCGTCGAGACCTCTCCACGAAATGGTCTTTCGTCATGCAGCGGATATTGTGCTCAGCTCCTTGCACGCATCCTACATCCCATTCCTTTAAAGAAAACACCTGGTCTCTCTGGGCAAGCTTCTCACTGATCTTCACTTTCCATTCAGCTGGCAGCGGGGTCGCGAAATCAAACAAGTCAGGCGTTACTCTGTCATTCTTCCTTGAACTCTTGCTGCTGGGTAGCACTGCAGTGTCTGCACAATGCACATTAGCCAGGATGCAACCTCTGTTTACTCGAATGTCTCTTTCAGACACATTATGAACTTGGACCATTACCCTTCTGGCATAAGCATGGGCTCTAGCGGGCAAAATACTGGCTTGACCAGCAGTCCCTCTGGCAATTTTCCATCGCCTGGTGCATCCAACATTAATATTTTATTCTTAACATCCTTTCTGATACGGACCTCTCCCTGTAAGGTACACTGGGCATTTGGCGCCAGGATCAGAGACTCAGGATCCTTCTTCCATACAATTCCGACCGGTTCCTCTGGTTCTGTTTTTCAGCATCTCTGTGCCTCATAGGCCTTCTTAATTAAAGCCGGAACTCTTAAAGCTCTACTAGTCTTTGACCCCTGTTTTCATAACACAACTGTGCCAGCCTTCCGAACATATGAGCATTTGTTCCAATCAACAAAGACACCATCATACAGTCAGTGGGGGAACACACTAAGGCTAGGGTCTCTACTTGTTCGGCCACTCCAGCCACGGAGGTGGGAAAGACAGCCAAGTCGGATATACCGGAATAGGGTAGGCCTTCTCACTTAACCCCCATACATGCAGTCCTTCTAATGGTTGTAAGTCGTCTGACAAATGCTTCTGATACCAATCTTGGAACATAATTGTCACTTGGGAGCCACTGTCTAATATAGCTCTTGTAGACACTCCGTTCACCTTTACAGTGGTCTCCATGGAGGACCCACTATTCTGGACCAGTCTGGAGGCGGTAGTGGGGGCCTGGGCAACTGACCTTGCCACAAAAGGACGTGAATTAGCATTTTGGTGCCCTCACTGGGATCATGTCGTGCACCTCTTAACCACTGATTTCTTCTCCAGAGCTCTCCTTGTAGCCTATATGCAACTTTGTCAGTGTCTTTTGGGGACTGGCATTCCCTTTTCATGTGCCCATCTTTCCCACAATATAGCAAAACATACTTTCTGGAGTTTGAGCTGGCCGGGCGCCACACTGGGAGCCAGGGCTGGAGTATTACTAACTGGAAACCTTGGTGCCATCTCTGTCTGCGGCGTGATAAGCATTTGGAGACATCTGTCAGTGTTCTCCACTTCCATGGTCAAGGAATCGAGTTGAGCTGTTATCAGCAGGAGATACATGGTGGGTACCCCACCCCATAGCAGATGCAGTCGGATATAGGTCAGGGCCCGTGCTTGCAGGCGGCTTCATAAAGGACTGTTTTGAATTCCCGATCTCTCTCACCGTTACGCCCCATTGTGACATATCTTTTCCTTGTCAGAGCACTCATTGACTGCCAACCTCTGCCCCTGAACTTCACTTGATGGGTCACCCTCAGTCACTCGGGTCGTAGCCGCGCTATTGGTGCAGGTCCTCCGAGGTCGTCTTTTCTCAACTCCTCGAATTTCTCTCATTAACTCATCATAGAGGAGGGGGGATTCCAGTCGATCTGCCAGGTGTAACTGAAGCAACAGCAGTTCTGAGAAGGGGCAGACTTAAGGATCCTGTCCAGCCTGGTTCGGTCAGTTCAATGGCTGGCAAACTACCTTTTCTGAGGCATTCTTGCAACAATTTTTCCAGCCGAGATACATACACAGACAACAACTCCTTGGTACTGTTGTGCATCTTACTCTCCACCATAGGTCCTCATCAGAATCTGGGCTCCCATACACATTCTCCAAGGCCTCAAGATAGGCCTGTGCAGTCGCTTCAGGGTTACTGGCCCGTTTGGCACGGATGGTAGCCAGGGCAGGACCTCGGGCTCTCACTAACCCTCTTTTGCTTTTCACCTTCCGAGCATTGCCATTCTAGCACTTGAGGGGCAACATAGTCTATCCAGGTCTCCCAGTCATCCTCCCTTGGGGGTGGGAGGTGCCAGAGAAGATCCTCAACCGGTAGAGTCGTGACTAATGGCAGGTGCAGAAATAGGAGTCTGCATTGGTTCAGACACCATTACGGGCACTGGAGCAGGAGAGGGTGTTGGGGAGGAACACCCCAGGTGGCAAGAATAGTTTCTTCAAGTCCTCCACAGTTTCCCCTCTCCCAGCAACCATTCAGCAAATTTCTCCTCAAAGTTTCAGATAGTGGTGGGGCTGATTCCCCGGTCTTTACTGTCCTTAGTTATCACTCTCCAAGCAGTGAGGGCTCCCTCTGGGGTAATGGTCTGTGGCACTTTGGAGCTATCTATGGGATCCTTAAACTCTACTAGGGCCAGGAAAGTGTGGGTGAGCAGATTAGCATGCCGACCCACCACCACAGGGTTTGTAAACCTTCCACCTTGGAAAGTACTCCTGCACAGTGTCCGTATTGATACCCAGGGGATGTCCAGGATAAGCATAGCATTTTGGGGTCGATCTCCTCCCCAGTACACCACTCCACCAGCGGTGCACAGCCACTTCTGTCGGGTACCCATTTTTTCTTAACAGTGGTTCGTGAATATGGCCACTAGAGGACACACAATCCCAGCGGTGAGCCTCAAGATGTAACCCTAGATGGCGCTATCCCAGGGGCTACTACCCCTGCCTGATTTGCCACTAACAGGTTGAGGGCCTGGATCCAATGGCGGGTGCCTCCACCCAGAGGTCAGGGTTTGCAATAGTTAAACTAACTTGGTCACAGCCCTCTGGGACACTGCAACCCCCTTTCCCACTAGTGGCCCACACAATATATCAGAATTACCTTCACAGTATACACTTACCCCCAGGTCTGGTTCCGGCACTGGGACCTCCTGTGAAATGAGACACAGTGCAACAATCACAGTACAGCACTTTAACATAGACAAACACCTCAGGCAGTATAACTTTGCTGAAACAAGCAGCTCTGATTTATTTAGGGGGATATAACAAGGACAGGGGGAAATCAGGTTAATTAGCTTATCACTCTAATAATCTACCTATGGCTCTGTGCACAGGCCTATCCCTATCAGTTACTGTCCCTGGGTACCCAAGCCCTAGTGGCTAGTCCAAACCGTGGCAGCTGGTAGGGGCCCTTTCACACAGAGAAAAGGAGAATTAAACAGTCAGCAGTACAGTAATTCCATTTGGATTTAATGTGGCAATTCAACAGGAGCAACCCTGAATTAGTACTCACGACCTCCAAATAAGATAGGGTCCTTCAATGTCAGCAGGGCTCACTTGAGGTACACAAACCTCTTCACACATCCATATAAAAGAAAGTACTATACCAGGCAGGCTGCATCTGTATCCCGATCGCAATTACTGCACAATACCGGGAGAACACACAGCAGATTCAGTTCCTGACAGACCGAGTGCAATTTTCAGCAATTCTTCCAGTCTTCTACAGGGTGAGCCTGGTTTCTACTCTTCAGAGATCCTTTGATTCTTTTCACAGGACGGATTCAGTCCTAACAAGCTGTTACACAAGCTGCAGACCGGAACTCTGGGCCTTACACACGTTTTTTGACTAAAACTGCATACTGAAAAAGCACAGGGCTCCTTCCTTCTTCACTGCCAAAGCTCAACTGAAGCTCCAACCGACAAAACTGGGCACTTCCTTTGAGTTCCTCCCAGTTCTTGACTGGATTGGCTGTCACTCACAATAGACTGCTGCTGTTGGTCCAAAAGGCACTGAAGTCTAAACTACATCTCCCAGAGTCACTGCCCATACAATCCTCTTGTGGCTGGCTCAGATTATGAGTCAAGTTCTGATTCGTCAAGGCACCATTTTAGAGCTAGCTTACCCCACACTGATTGGTCCAGTTCAGCAGTTCAAAACTAGAATGGGGAACTAGCAGACACAGTTCTGACTGCAAAGAAAGCAGGTTAGACAAACTGTAATTTCATTATTACTCTAAATAATTTCTGGCAAACAGTTACATCTTTCAGATAGGTTCCCTTTGCACTCTAGTGACTGCAAAATGAAGTGAATTGGCAGCAGCTCAAGTGGTACTCAGAGAAGCACACAGTCCCCCCATACAAACTAATTATGTCTGCAAGCAGACAGCTCTTAAAGAGACAGTACCAGAGGCTCTAAAAACACTCACTGATAAATGGCTTAAATGCCAAACACCATTCAGGCTTGGAGCATTCAAGCAAGCTCCTGGAAGTCTTTTGGGAACCCCCATTTGCAGGGGGGTTACATTGCTGATATGGAAACTGCCCTAACACAAAGTGCTTCAGCAGAATAATTTGATAAATATAACAAAGCGTTGTTTAATACGATACAAAAATACGAGGTTCAACTGCAAAGGGCAAAGAAGAAAAAATTCAACCGTGATGAAAATGATTATAAATTAAATCAAGTTTATGACTGGGCTGAAAAAAAGAACACATCTAATGTATTAAAACCAATATTGAAACCACAAACTGTACAGAATAATGATAGTAGGACCGTGCTGGACTACACGACCGGTCCCTCGGACACTGATGAATTAGATTTTTTTTAGAGATGGAGGAGGAGGGGGAGCAGCAGCCCAGGCGCAATACACAGAGGACAATATTCAGGGAGCCCTCTCAGCAGCAGTACAGAGGAAGAGGAGGATGGGGGGGGGGCAGCATGGAAGAGGTAGAAAGCGTGGACATTAGTTCAACAGTCTCCAACATGCAGTTTAACCCCCCCCCCCCCCAGTTGAGTTTTCTTCCAGTTATTAACTTCTTGGACTATGAGCTATCTGAATATGAAATTGCAGTACTGAGTAAGGGTTTATCATTTGTCCTTCGAATAATATAAATTTCTTTAATATTGTAGTCGATCTGCACAATTATGCTTGCAGTTTAACTTTTCAGTGTATATATTCACCTGGTAATGATTCTGAAGGGGAGCATAATGTGGTGGAAGTGCAATATGAGACTATTGGTTGTAGAGCTAGATAGATACTACCCTAATTTAAACCCTAGTATAGTCACATTTATAAAAAAAAAAAAAAAAAAAAAATATGAACTTGACCTCAAACCCACTTAGGTCTCCCCAATTGCACACAACCAGAAAGAGCTGCATTAAAAACTCTTACAGACATCGTCAGATAGTCATTAAATCCACCAACAAAGGTGGGGCAGTCGTTGTAATGAACGCCACCTATTATACAGCTGAACTACAAAGACAAGTGGGGGACACGTATTTTTATGAAAAGCTAAGCTATAACTGTGCTACGAAATTTAAAGGGGTAGTAGACAAACTTTTGAGCATTGGCTTTTTGACGGGGTAAATTTCTGAACAAACATGCAAAGCACTAAAGGTAGCCTTTCCAGTGGTGCCGGTGATTTACATACTACCAAAATTGCATAGAAATGCTTCCTCACCACTGATCATATTGGGGAAATGGTGGCTCACAGAGCCCTTATCGATGTTTGTGGATTTATATTTATAACCATTTGTTAAAAAGACACGGTCATATATTAGGGATTCCATGGAGGTCATAAATATTGTGGAAAATATAGAATTTGATGAGGGGTGTTTTTTTTTTGCCACCCTCGATAATGAGTCATTATATACAGTTATTCCACGTGACGCTGGTCTTGCCTCTATGGAATTTTTCCAAACCGAATGTTCCAAGGAAGAGGTGGTACAAATGCCAACTTGGTGGCTTTAGCAAGAATGGTATTTAACAGAAATATGTTTTTATTTGAAAAAGAATACTACAGACAAGTTAGGGGCACTGTGATGGGGGGCCACCGTGGCCCCTAGTTATGCTGGATTGTACGTTGCTTGGTGGGAGAGAATTCTGTATTTTTTGAATACTTGGATTTGTGGTGGTGCTATATAGACAATGTGCTCATTATTTGGAAGGGCACTAGGGTGCAATTCGAAGAATTTGTGAAGTGGTTGGAAGGCACCAGCGAGTGCCTCCGGCTTAAATCTTTGATTGATCCAGATAAGATAGTGTTTCTGGATCTATTATTATGCAGAAATGCAGCTGGGGAAATACGCACTGCATTACTTCAGAAAGGCACTGATAGGAACAGTTTGCTTTTATTTGGCAGCTGCCATCCATCACATACCGCATCCCTAAAGGCCAACTGTCAAGTGTCCTAAAGTTACTTTGGAGAGTGGCGGTAAGGCTGTCAAGGTCAGGGTTTTTGGAATTGATGACTGCATTATCAGCATAGAGGAGTACGTTGGCTGTCCGACAGGCATTGGGCAGTTGATTTATGTAGAGGCCAAAGAAGAGTGGTCCCAAGATGGAACTCTGGGGGACACCAATAGATACTCCCCTAATGTAGGACAAAGATTTATCAATCTTCACATGCTGGGACCGATTGGTGAGATGGCTGTCAAACGAGTCATCTGTGTTCTGTGACAAACCCAGGCAAATTAATTTGTTAAGTAGGAACTTATGGTTGACCAGGTCGAAGGCTTTAGTTAGGTCAATATATATATATATATATATATATATATATATATATATATATATGTAGAAACATAGAAGCATAGAATTTGACGGCAGATAAGGACCGCTTGGCCCACCCAGTCTGCCCATTTCCCTACCTACTGGATAAGCTGCAGATCCTAGTTAACCAGCAGCCTACTTCTTCCTACCCCCACCCTCTAGAATTGCCTTGTGGCTGTCCCATGCATGCTTGAATTCCACCACTGATTTTGACTCCACAACCTCCTCCGGAAGGCTGTTCCATACATCCACAACCCTCTCTGTGAAAAAATACTTCCTTAAATTACCTCTGAGCCGCCCCCCCCATCTTCAAATTGTGCCCTCTTGTTCTTGCACACCTCTTTTTTTGAAAGATGCTACCCTCTTGGACTTTGTTGATTCCCTTGAGGTACTTGAACGTTTCTATCATGTCCCCTCTCCCTCCCTTCCTCGAGGCTATACATATTAAGCTCCTTTGTCTCTCTCTTCGTATGTCTTCTGGTGCAGACCCTGCACCATTTTAGTTGCCCTCCTCTGGACAGCTTCCATCCTGTCTATGTCTTTGCGGAGATTGGGTCTCCAGAACTGCACACAGTACTCCAGATGGGGTCTCACCAGCTGTCTGTACAGAGGTATAATAACTTCCTGTTTTCTACTGTATATATATATATATGTGTATATATATATATATCTGGCGATGTGACCATTGTCAAGAGCCTCATGAACTTAGTTGTTGTATTCCAGCAGTGCCGTGTTGGTGCTGTGGAACTTCCTGAAGCCATGCTGCCTTATACATTGGACACTGTATTGTTCGAGGTACGTGACAAATTGATGCAGAGATTATTCTCTCAAGTGCTTTGGGCGGGGAGAGAAGAGAAATGGGTCTGCAACTGACAAGACAAGTGAGGCCTCCATTTCTAAAAACTGGTGTAACCAGTGCGGATTTCCACTTCTCAGTGAACTGCGAGTAACACAGGGAAAAGTTAAAAATTCTAGAGATGGGGTGGGAAAGTTCCTCTACTGTTAGGGTAAGAAGTTTCATTTCAATCAAATCCCTCCCACACCAAGTTTTGTCAAGTGCCCTACTGGTGTATTTCAAGGTGTCTTTGAAACTGCCTTAAAGAAGAGTTGTGGGTACCTTGGTTCAGAGCCCACCATCTGGGAGGCTTCAGGACCTGGTTCCTACAGATGGTCTAGGCAGGCTTAGCGGGGATGACAGAACTGCGGTCAGTAAAATCTGTGTTGAAATAACTGAAGATGTATTTCTTCTGTGCCTGTTAACAGCATAAAGCAACACTGAGACCATGTTTAGCAGGTACTCTACCAGTATGTTGTACAGCTGCTACAACTGCTGCTTATGCATGCGGTACAAAACTGTACTAGCAGCCTGGGACTCCCTTCTTCCCAAGAAACTACCATTCCCGAACTCTTTTTGTCTTTTTTGTAGTCCTTCCATTTAAAGGTATAACACCTATCAGTTATTTATTTATTTATTTGAAAAGTTTCACCAGGAAAGACGTGCTGAGTCAAAATTAGCTCATTTCCAGATGAGCCTTGGGGGGAGGGGGCAGGGATAAGTTCAATCGATTTTACTACAAAATAAAACATTATACAAAGATTAAATAACAGTGCAAAGCTTTGTACATTAGGGAAGCAGGTGTACTAGACATATGCTTAGAGATATTAATATCATAGGGCTAGGGCGGTAGGCAAGTCCCTTAGGAGCAGAGAAAGGAGCAGTTATATTGGTGAGGGCAGTAAGGGATTGTGCACAGAGGGGGAAGCATGGGGGGGAGAAGAGGGGGTAGAGACAAGTATGAAAAGGAAATAGGAAATGGGGGATAATATGGTAGAGAGGGAGAGGCAAACCTTTCACCCCTCTGGGGTGCAAACCCCACAAGGGCTAGAAACAGCTGGGTGCACACCCAGCCCGTGACCTGGTTTCCAGGCCTGCAAAGGTATGGAGACGTGTAGGAGTGGGAAGGGGCAAGAAGGAGTAACAGGTAGGCAAGAGGGAGGAAGTGAAGTAGGGGGAGTAGATAAACTGGAGTGGAAGGGAACAGGAAAGGGGGGAGGGAGTATGGTAGAAAGAGAACATCCAGGCATTTAACCCTCTGGGATGCAAACCCCACAAGGGCCTTCAAAGGACTGGAGAAAGATAGGAGTAGGGAATGGCAGAAGTAGGAAAGAAACAGGTGGGAAGGAAAAAGTGGAGCGGGTAGGGAGACCTACGACCCTCTGCATACCCTACAAAGACCAGACAAAAGCTGGGTACACACCCAACCCATGTCCTGTGTTCCAAGCCTGCAAACATTTGGAAAATGTAGGAGTAGGGAAGAGCAGGAGTAGGAAGGAAACAGGCAGGATGGAGAGAGTGGTGTGGGCTGTGCTATGGCTAAGGGCAAGTACAGGAGGGAGCAGTGTGGACATGGAGTAGAGAGGAGAGAGAGAGAGAGCATTTGGAGGTTGCAGAGTAAATGGCTACGGGGAGAGAGTTCCAAAGTTTAGGAAAGCAGAAGAAGAAGGTGCCCTAACCAGCAAGGGATTTACGAGAGGGGAGTAAGAGACAGCGATAGCCTGAGTTACGAAGGGAGAACGAGGAGAGGGGAAGAGGGAGAGTAGAGAGCTGAGATAAGGGGGGAGTGATGCCAGCCAGAGTTTAGAAATAAAGGAGGCACAGTGGATAAGGGAAAGGGGAAATTGTTTATCCAGAAAAGGCACACTAAGCCAGAGCTTGCTTCCGGGGTGCAACCTGGGAGCACAAGGAAGTTAAGTGGCTTGCTCAAGGTCACATAGTATGCAGGTGGGAGCTGATGGGATTCAAACCCAGGTCTCCAGGCTTGCAGCTCAGTGCCCTTAACCAGTACGCTATACTGCCTCCTAGTGCGACAATCTTTCAGGGAAGGGAGATAGAGGGCAGAGGGCAGGGAACAGTGGTGAGTACAGAGTGGGCAGTCCAAGACAAAAAACAGAAGACGTGAAAGAGGGGGTCCAGTTTGGCTAGGGTGGACTTGGGGCAGCACCATAGACAATGTTGCCATGATTAATGATGGGAAGGATTATTTTGGTGATTATATCTCGGTGGGCAGAAAGAGGGATGCAGCTTTTATGCCTATATAGAGTGCAGAGCTTTCAGTGGAGGTTTTTATGAATGGCATCTCTGTGCAGTGAGAAGTCAAGATGTCTGTCAAGCCAGACCCCTAGGTATTTAAATGAGGGCACATCGTCAGTTGTGGTACCATCCAGGGTGTGGAAGGTGGGGAGGCATGGGAGCTTGGAAAGATTTTGGTGAGTTACAAACGATGTAGAGACAGTTTTTTTTTTTATTTGCATTTAGGGATAGCTGATTTGATCTGAACCAATGCTGGACAGCGTTGTAATCAGTTTGGATTCTGGCTGTTAACTCAGCTGGGGAAGGTCCAAAGGCAAACAGGACCATGTTGTCTACATATATGTGGATGGCCGCAGATGAACAGGCAGATCAGAAGGTCATTGAGAAAAATGGAGAAAGCAGCAGGCCAAGAACAGAGCCTTGGGGGTTGCTGGTGCAAATGGGGAAGGGGGGAGAGGGACTCACTAAGTCTAACTGATTGAGATCTCCCTACTAGGTAAGAGCTGAACCAGCTAGTTGCAGAGTCTGAGAGACCCACTGACTTTAGCTTACCGAAGAGAAGAGGGTGGGAAACTGTTTTTTTTTTTCAACTCTAGTTACTCCTCCTCACTGGCCCCTTAGACCTCTCTCCAGTGGGGTGTGGGGGTGCCTGTGTTCCCGCCCCACCTGTGGTCCATCCATACCAGTTCACTACTCCTGAGAGCACTTCTCAAGCTCCACCAACAACCCCATCCCCCAGCTCTGAGCCCCCAGGGTGGGACAGCCATTTACTCCTCCGGCACTCTATCTATAATCTAAAAGGGTGGCCGGGAGTGGAGGAGAGAGACAGCGACTGGCCAGGTAGGACCCGGCTATGGGCATGGGGGATGTGCTTGGCCCCACCTTTGCCTGTCTGGGTGCCAGGGCTTCTCCACTCATTTCATGCCCCCAGAGGCATGGACATGCAATGATGGCCAGCGTGTGATGGGCGTGCTCCCACACCCATCTGCATGCCATCTGCCACTGCCTCCAACCCGCTTGCGAGTCTCCCACATGTTGCACTGCCCCCAGTCTCCACTGGGAGCTGCTGCCACAGCGGGAGATATAACCAACCCACCTCCAGGAGAGGAGCGCAGTCCTCCGGATGCTCAATCCTCTTCTGCCCCTGCCAACCCCCAGTGACCCAAGCTCATTCCTGAACCTGGGTCACCGGCATAGCGTGAGGTGTGGCATCCAGCACCTCAACCCTCAACACCACCGGGCCAGCTCAGGAAACAGTGTTGCAAGGTTTGCCTAAATCAACAAAAAATGGAGGTCGTGCGGAGGATCTGATCCATTCTTGTGAGGATGGAGTCAATGAGCTGGAAGAGGTGGTGGAGTGGTATTTATGGAAGCCAGACTGGAAAGGGGTGAAGAAGGAGGAGGAGTCAAGAAAGGGAGAGAGTTGAGACAGTACTATGTGCTCTTGAAGTTTAGATAAGGTTGGTATGAAGGTGATAGAGCGGCAGTTGCTGAGGGAGGAGTCACCCCCTTGGGAAGGGGAGTGACAGTAGCCTGCTTCCAGGTGTCTGGGACAGATGCCAGAAAGAATGAGAGGTTGAGAAGGGAGGAGATGGGAAAGGTAATGGCAGCGGCAGAGAGGTGTAGGAGCTTGGGGTCTAGCCCACTGGGGCTCCTGCCTTGTTGAAGGCTGTTGACCAGGATGACTAGATGTAGCAGGGGTAACTGGTGAGAAGGAGAAGGGGAAAGAAGGTAACTGGTGAGAAGGGGAAATTTCTGAACAGCCTTTGGGTGGCGCCAATATGGAAGAAACAGAGGCCCGGATATTCAAATTGCGCCAGGCTGTGGCGCAAGCCTGGACGTAGCTCAACTTTGTTGCGCAGGGGTGTGGCCTGGGTGATATTCAACGGAGCTGCGCTATGGCGCAGCAGCTTTGAATATCGCACCCTGGCCACCCCCACTGTGTGTGGCGCAGTGGCACTGCGCCAGCACAAGTGGCCAGAGTGGAGCATGGAGATGCGCTGGCGCAAGTGCCATTGCGCCATGCACAGCACCTGCGATATTCAAAAGGGGACATGCAAATGGGGCCATAATTTATGCAAGGCACACAGGGGGGCCATTTGCATCTCATTACGGTCCCATTTGCATGCCATTAGCATGCAGGTGCACAGATCCCCGACGACTTGCGCCTGGCACCCTGCCAGGCAGCAGCTGTCAGGGACTGACGCCCCCTGCAGCCCGATCATGGGCATTCCTGTAATATAAAACAAACCCTGTCCAATATCCCTGCTGGTCCAGTGGACCTCTATGTGCCCATCGCGGGCATCAGTATAGTCCCCCCCACGTCCAATATCCCTGGTGGTCCAGTGGACCTCTATGTGCCGGATCGCGGGCATCAGTATAGTCCCCCCCCCACGTCCAATAACCCTGGTGGTCCAGTGGACCGATTGCCGCCTGATCGTGGGCATCTGTAACATAACAGACCCTACCACCCTGGTGGTCTAGTGTACCCTCCCCACCGCCACTGGAGCCCCACTGCCCGCTCCCCATCAGCTGGCGGGCGGCAGCACCCCACCCGCCTGCTGCCCCGCCACCCGCCGACTGACAGCTGGGCTGCACGCCCATTGGTTCACAGTGTGAGCCAATGGGCGTGCAGCCCATACCGCACTACTCAGTCCAGATATGTGAATATGACTATACTGATGCCCGTGATCGGGCACATAGAGGTCCACTGGACCACCAGGGATATTGGACGGGGGGGGATTTCACTCCAGGGATGCCTGTGATGGGGCATGGGGGGCGCCAACAGGTGTGACAGGAACTCGGTGCCCACCACAGGTGGCAGCTGCCGTGTTGCGCCCTGCAATGTGACAGCTCACCTGTGAGTGGCTATCACTGTTCCTTTTTTTTTGGCTTAACTTTGTGCAGGTGCAGTTAAGGGTCGCGCATGCATGACTCTGCACATCCCGGGCTGAATATCGGGCTGTGCAGGTTATGCATGGGCACACCCACCCTACCTGTGCCTGCATACATTACTGATGCGCTGCGGCTCATCGGGATTTGTGCGGCGCACTTTTCCCTTTTGAATATCGCGCCAAGGCGCATCAGTGGGTTGCACATGGCGCAACACTGTTGTGCCATGCGCAACCCTTTTGAATATCTGGGCCAGAGTTCTCAACCAGTGCGCTCAACTAGTGTTCAGGTAGGTGTCAGCTGAATGTGAGTTGAAATGAGGTCATGCAAATTAGTTAACACTCAGCAGTCTGGCAGTCTGGAATAAACCAATGTTTGAATTATGTCAGATTAAACTTTCAATGAGCATTCAACTGCAAAATATCCCTGTCAAAATCATGAAACTATATAAGCATGTATCTGTATTTGAATAGGAATGTTTCATGTTCCGAGTTATGCTGTGTCATAACTTCTCTGTTTAGGAAGCATCTTTTACCTAAACAGATCCAGAAGCAAATGTTTTTTTTAAAAAGGTGTTTTAAACCAATGAGAATTTTTTTTTTTTGTAATGTATGATCTGGGTGTTAATAGAATGTGATTCTGTAAACAACTGGCATAAGCTTCCGAGGAAGGACTTGGTTGGTCTGAAAGCTTAAGCACTGTTTTCTTTTTGTAACTTATATGTTGGTCCAATAAAAGGTATCAAACCGTTTGCTTCTGGATCTGTTCTTGCAAGGGCCAATACAGCAACTAATCAATTCTGTATGTTACCTGAGCACATGCAGTTTTCAGTTATACGATGCACACCCATTAGACTTACATGTATGGTGTTTCTGTGAGCCTTAGTTTTCTAAGGTCATGAAGGATTTGAGTCGGTATTTAAATCTCTCAATAGAGGAAGCTGTTTAATTTATGGTAAGCCAATAAAAGCGCTTCATTTGGGTTAAATTATGTTACTTTCCTTGGTGAAATGTATGCTGCAATTTTAAAATCAATGTAAACCCCTACAAAACCCTACAAATTGCCATTATTCAGTTAATAAGAACACAAAAAACAAATAATTTTGCTCTGCTAAATTTTTCAAATTAATTATCTGAGCCCAACTAACATTCAGCTCACACTCAACTTGGAAAGAAGACCTCTATCTTGTTCTCAGCCTTTGCTCAGCTTGGTGAAGTATTCAACTTAATGTTCAGTTTTGTAAGTATTTCTGTCAGCTGTGTGGTTACCTCTCTGAAATGTTCAAATGGCCATACTGAAGCAAGGCAACTATTTCAGTTCAGTGTTAATTATCAGTGAACTCACTGCTTGTTCATTATCTACCATACTGTTTCATATGGGTAGACTGACATTTCTGGTACCACTACTGTGGTGACTTGTTTGTCTGTTTAACCAGGCCCTAGTCAGACAGCTGTTGGTACTGTGGTATGCCACTGACTGATGTCTTTTGACATTTTAGCAACAGTAGTAATTCTGGGTAGGTGCAAAAAAAAAGGATGAATGCCCCCTCACCCTCACGTTTAGTAATAGCAGCAACTCTTAGGGACCACAGGCTCCCTCCTACTCCTCCAGTTGACCTGTAACTTGGTGTGCAGTAGAGTAGTATTCCTTTTCTGCTGTGCTCGTATCTTTAGATATTTTGGGGGGATCATAGGTGCAGGGAATATATGGGTAAACAAGTCTCATGGGGGGGTCAGGATCTAGTGCTCAGCTGTACACATTTCGGAAATGCACGTATCACCCAACCAACGTATTCTTAGTGTTTCCACCAGACTGATAGAAGTAGGTATCCTACTTATCCTCATACTGGCCCCTATGCACAAATGGGTCGGTAATACATGCCAATGGTGCGTTACCCGTTGGTGGAGCTCCACATCTACGGACATGTGTATGTGACGTAGACAGCCAGCTCTGAGTGCTTGAGTGCTATATTAATTTTTTGTTATTACGTATAAAATATGTGAAGGGAAGGTCAGTTCAAGGAAGAGGCTGCCTTACTGGAACTGACACATCAAGACCCTCCCGGGGATAAGTTCAAAAGACAGGAGGTATTTTAAACTGCAGAGATCTGGGGTGCAATTACCTTGTCAATTTGCTTTCATCCCAGGAAATAAGATTATCCATTCATAATGCCCTCAGGGAGATCCTATGACTTGCATGGTTACCAGGAAGGACTTGTGAGGAGGGGTGTTGGAGAGAGAGACCAGAATGGACATTGAAGAGTTTTGATGTCTGAGCCAGGGAGGACCCAGACGGATTTGGAATGTCCAAAATACATTTCCCGGGAAACCCTTGCATTGCATCAGAGAGATCTGAGGTGTAGATTCCAAGGTCCAGATGGGATTAAAGAGGCCAATACACTTTTGCTTTGAATACAGTGACTTACATCAAGGAAACTTTTGAGATGTATGTGTAACAGAGCACAAACCAGTTCTGACCAGTTAACCTGTGGAGAGGAAAGTCAGTGAGGTCATCTCATATGTTTTTTAAATATTTTATTTGGAGACTCTGTATTGTAAGATATAGAGTTTGATACACCAAGGCGGAGTTAGTGACCTCATGAGAAGGCCGGCTCAGAAGTGTGTTTAAGTGCTGAAAGAACCTGACATCGAGACACACAAGAAAATATTTCTGACTGAGAGAAGGGAGATCCTAAAAGCACTGAAAAAAAGTAAGCATTAGATTATACCAGTCTGAAGTTATAAATTGTAGGAACTGTACTTTTTTTTACCTGTTTATTTTAAGGCTGTATGTGTTGGGATATATATTTGTTCTGTAATTATTGTTCTGTTTTGTTATTTTTAAAGTAAAGATATTTTTTTTACAAACGGAACTGTCTGGAGTGCCTTGACATTTCTTTTTATTTAAGTGGAGCTTTTAAAGGTTATAAGTACACTGTGTATGGGCTTATTGTATACCAAACTGGGAAATGGATAGAGTTCTCTAAAAGTCTTGCATAGAATTCTTAAGAGTTCATTTGAAAGACCTGGTTGGGTGCCCGTAGGCAAAGATATCTGGCCTCCTGAAGACAATTATCTGAGCCTGATAAATGGGTACGCTAACAAGAGGTTATCAGTTTGAATCCTTCCAGAGCTTGAGACTAAGGTGACTTGAACCCACAAAACAGACAAGAGGGTTATCTTGTCTGTTACACTGTACACAAATCATACGCTCAGAGGTTGGCACTTTGGGAGTAGAGGGTTGACCGGCTAAGCGAGTTTGTGACAGATTGGTTCTAGTGGTGGGATAAACGTTTGGTGGTATAAGCTTCATTGTTCAGTGTGTTAGCTTGAAACCATTTAGTTCACTTGGAAAAAAAGAAAGGCAGTGTTTTATTTGAAAAGGAAACAGAACTATGTCCCTTGACTTACAGTTACGTTCCAACCCATTTTTTTTTTTCTGAAGTGCCAGTCAGTATAGTATTAGTAGTGAGAGATGAAGAAAATGTCTTCTGACTACAGCAAGCACACTGTAGATTACTTAAAGCAGTTGTGTGGGGACAGGGGAGTCCCGTTTGGGGTGAAAGCCAGTAAGCAGAACCTCATAGAGGCCCTGATGGTAGCAGATACCCAGGACAGCGAGTCACCAGCCGTGACTGAAAGGGACCAGACCTCAAGTCTGGAAGGGCTAGTGGCCAGTGAGGGGTCCCGAGCAGATGAGGCGGACAGCAGGGCCACTGTCAGTGAAGGGCCACAGCAGCAGGGACAAGTTACCAGTATCCTGAATCCAGAAGTTCTCAGGTTGCAACTTGAGTTGCGCAGGATGGAACTGGAGTCCCAGGAGAGGAGAGAAAGGGAACAGAGGGAGGTGGACTGTGAGGAACGTGAGCGCCAGCGAAAGGCAGAAGAGAAGAGAAGGCAAGAACGCAGAGCTGCAGAGGAGAGGAGAGAGGAGCACCAGTGGTAATATGAACTGGAGAAGCTACGACTCCAACCAGTGGCACCAGGACAGGTAAGTGGGTTGGGGTTAACTGGGACTTCAGGACTGGGTTACAAATTGAACTCTAAATTAATAGCTGAGTTTAAAGACGGGGAGGACATAGACGCCTTTTTAAATTCTTTTGAAAAAGTTTGTATTCAGGCTAAAATTCCTAGAGAGTCCTGGAGCTTCCAGCTATCCCCGCTACTTACTGGGAAAGCTCGGGATGCATTGGGTCACATGGTCAATAAAGACAGTGATGATTGCAGCAAGTTAAAAGCAGCACTACTAAAAAAGTTTGAATTAACTGCTGACTCATACAGAGCTAAATTCCGTAAGCTCAGGAGAAGCCCTGATGTGACTATGGGGAGCTATCCATGAAACAATGTCAGTTTTTAAAACATTGGTGGGAAGGAATTGAGGCAAACACTGTTGACAAAATTGAAAATGTGATTTTATTAGAACAGTTTTATTGGGCATGCCCAGCAGAGTTAAAATCCTGGCTAGAGGACTGAGATCCAAAAACAGTGCAAGAGGCTGCTGAACTCTCAGACCGCTATGCCAAGAGCAGTCCTCCTCTGAGAGCGAATGGGGTGGTCTTGGCAGTGCAGAAAGGGAAAAGCGCACCTTCAGGGCAGCCAAAACCCTCACTGCCTCCACCGAAACCAGTTAGCCCCAGGTTTCAAAGAAAAGATTTCTGTGAAGTAAGAAATGTTTGTTGGTTATGTAAAGAAATTGGGCACATTGCCCGACAGTGTCCAAGAAGGGCAAGCAATAATACGCAAAGTGGCACCGGAAAGGAAGTGGGTTGTTTGTGTGTCTCTGGAAGCATGCCAGTGAATGAGGGAACACATGCACCCAGTCATGGTAAATGGCATACAGACGCAGGGGTTAAGGGACACAGGAACATTCCTGACATTGGTAAAAGGGGATCTGGTACAGCCTGGCCAGCTTATACCCCATAAGTACGTGACTGTACAGGACTTTGTGGGTGAAGAGAAAACATTGCCCCTGGCCAGTGTTCTCCTGGACTGGGGTGAAACAGAGGGAACTGTGCAACAGGTGGCTGTAGCTAACACATTAGCAGTGGATGTAATCCTGGGTAACAATCTCCAGCAGGAGGTGGTATGTGCAGTTACCCATAGCCAAGCGGCTGGGGAAAACTGTAGTTCCCTGAGCCCCCCAGAAGCCATTGGGGAAGATACTGAGAGGCTGGTTCCACAGCCTGTGTCTCCAGAGGGGGAGACTGATAAAAAGGGGGGTAGAAATTTCCCCAGTAGCAAGTAACCACCCAGCTACAGAGGGTTACTCCAAAGAGAGAGGAGTGACCTCTTTTCAGAGGGTTGGGATTAACAGTGATCCTGAGGGGCCCTGACGCTAGTGCTAGGGACCCTAGTTTAGCAACTGAATGGGACCTGTTCCATGCCTTGGGAAGGTGTGAGGGGTTCGCAGTTGCTCAGAGAAGTGACCCTAGTTTAGAGAAGCTGAGGGCTTGGGCAGACTCGGACAGTGCACAGGGAGGTGACGGAAGACATAGGGTTTATTGGGAAAATGGATTTATGTATACACAGGCAGTACAGACAGAGGGAGGGATGCTAGGCAGGCAGCTCGTCGTTCCCCAGGGATATCGTGAGTAGTTGCTCAAGGTTGCCCATGATATTCCCTTATCTGGGAATCGCATTAACTACGCAGCGGTTGGCCCAGAATTTCTACTGGCCTAACTTCATCCAGCAGGTGAAGGAGTATTGCAGGTCTTGTCACCAGTGCCAAGACATAGGGAAGGCGGGCCAGAAAACCCTGATTCCATTGCCCGTAGTGGAGGAGCCATTCCAGAGGGTGGGGATGGATATTGTGGGGCCTTTAAATACCCCCGGCTCCTCAGGGAAAAGGTTCATCCTGACTGTGGTGGATTATGCCACCCGGTACCCAGAGGCAGTCGCCCTTTCCTCACTGAGGACAGACAAAGTGGCAGATGCCTTACTTGGGATTTTCTCACATGTTGGGTTTCTGCAGGAGGTAATCACTGATCGAGCAGGTTCCTTCATGTTGGACCGAATGAGATGTCTATGGAAGAAGTGTGGGGTGATGCAGAGATGTACGACACTGTATCACCCACAAGCCAGTGAGCTTGTGGAACACTTCAATGGTACCCTAAAGTCAATGCTCTGGGCGTTTGCTGAAGAGTATGGGAGGGACTGGGAGAAATACCGTCCCCACCTGTTGTTCGCATACAGGGAGGTGCCCCAAGAGTCTACAGGATTTTCCCCCTTCAAACTCTTGTATGGATGCTGGGTACGTGGGCCCCTAGACTTGATCTGGGAGGACTGGGAAGGCAAGCACGCTACCCAGGGAACTCCCACTGTGGATTGCATCCTAAGGTTTATGGAAGGGCTGAAGGAGCTTATGGGGACAGCCCAGAGCAAACTGGCAGCTGCCCAGCATAAACAAAAAGTATGGTACGACCGCAGAGCCAGAGCTCGCTCGTACATGGTGGGTCAGGAAGTCATGGTCCTTATTCCGGTCCGGAAAGACAAACTGCAAGCTGAGTGGGCAGGACCGTACAAAGTGGTTAGGAAGGTAAATGATGTAAACTACATTGTGGAGTTACTTGACCGTAGACAGACAGAAAGGATATACCATGTCAACATGATGAAGTCATATGCAAATAAGGCTGACATGGTGTTCGCAATGTGTAGTCATGGGAAGGGGACAGACGAAGGAGACCCCCTCTGGACTTGCTGGAAGAGAGTAAGCGGGAGTCCTCTGTGGAGGCAATAAAATTGTTTCCCCAGCTGACCCCAGACCAGATCCAGAAAGTGAGGGAGGTTTTAGCAGACTTTGTCCCCTTGTTTAGCACCAAGCCTGGACTTAACCCCCTTAGCAACACACGATGTGGAGACAGGGACACAGACGCCCATACGGTGGACAGCATATCGGGTGTTGGAGGCTGTCCAAAAGGACATTAGGAGGGAAGTGGAGGAGATGCTGGATTTAGAGGTAATCCAGAGATCCCACAGTCCCTGGGCCTCACCCGTAGTCCTTGTACCAAAGCCAGATAGCTTGACTCGTTTCTGTGTACACTGTCGTGGACTGAATGCAGTCACGAGGTCAGACGCCCACCCGATGCCCCGGACGGATGAACTCCTGGACAAGTTGGGGGGGGTGACCTACCTTACGACCATTGACCTGGCAAAGGGGTATTGGCAGATAGAGTTGACGGACAGAGCTAGGGAGAGGTCAGCCTTCATCACTCTGATAGGCTTGAGTTCAAAGTAATGCCTTTTGGAATGAAGAACGCCCCGGCCACTTTCCAAAGGTTGGTGAACCAGGTGTTAAATGGTGCTGAGGAGTATGCCGTGGCGTACCTGGATGACATTGCCATCTTCAGTACCAGCTGAGAGGAACACCTGGCACACGTTAGGGAAGTGCTGGGCAGAATACAGAGGGCCGCGCTCACTGTCAAAGCCGAGAAGTGCCAGGTAGCCATAAGAGAAGTGGTATACCTCGGGCATGTGGTAGGCCGGGGACAGCTCCGTCCTAACCAGATGAAAATAGATGTAATACAGGCATGACCCAGACCAGAAACTCAGAAGCAGATCAGTAGTTTTCTCGGGACAGCAGGGTACTACAGAACGTTTGTACCTAATTACAGTGCCCTGGCTGCTCCCCTATCTGACCTGACAAAGAAACAGATGCCCAAGAAAATTATCTGGGGTCCAGGTTGGAAGAAGCCTTTACCAAATTGGAGGAGGCACTGTGCAGTGCTCCTGTTTTGACAAGTCCGGACTACAGAAAAACTTTTGTAGTTCGGACGGATGCCTCAGACATGGGTATTGGGGCACTACTAAGCCAGACATCCAGCAAAGGGAGGGACCACCCGATAGCCTACCTGAGCCGAAAGCTGCTCCCCAGGGAACAAGCATACTCCACGGTGGAAAAGGAGTGTCTTGCCCTAGTGTGGGCCCTAAAGAAATTGGAGCCATACTTGTATGGGCAGCCTTTTGTAGTGCAGACTGACCACAACACCCTGGTTTGGTTGACACAGATGGGGAAAAACAATGGCAGACTGCTCAGATGGAGTCTTGCTTTACAAGCGTATGGTTTGAAAATCGTACATAGGGCCGGAGCCAAGAATAAGAACTCAGATGGACTGTCTAGGGTCTATGAGGAATAAACTGATTTGGGAAGCTCATCCCATGTAGGGGATGGATCCCCCAAATTCAGTCTAGGTGAGGAGGAGTGTAACGTAGACAGCCAGCTCTGAGTGCTCGAGTGCTGTATTAATTTTTTGTTAAAATATGTGAAGGGAAGGTCAGTTCAAGGAAAAGGCCGTCTTACTGGAACTGACACATCAAGATCCCCCAGGGATAAGTTCAAAGGATAGGAGGTATTTTAAACTGCAGAGATCTGGGGTGCAATTATCTTGTCAATTTGCTTTCACCCCAGGAAATAAGATTAGCCATTCATAATGCTCTCAGGGCGATCCTTTGACTTGCATGGTTACCAGGAAGGACTTGTGGGGAGGGGCGTTGGAGAGAGACCAGAATGGACATTGCAGAGTTTTGATGTCTGAGCCAGGGAGGACCTAGACGGATTTGGAATGTCCAAATACATTTCCCGGGAAACCCTTGCATTACATCAGAGAGATCTGAGGTGTAGATTCCAAGGTCCAGACGGGATTAAAGAGGCCAATACACGTTTGCTTTGAATACAGTGACTTAGATCAAAGAAACTTTTGAGATGTATGTGTAGCAGAGCACAAACCAGTTCTGACCAGTTAACCTGTGGAGAGGAAAGTCAGTGAAGTCATCTCTTATGTTTTTTTTTAATATTTTATTTGGAGACCCGGTATCGTAAACTATAGAGTTTGATACACCAAGGCGGAGTTAGTGACCTCACGGGAAGGCCGGCTCAGAAGTGTGTTTAAGTGCTGAAAGAACCTGACAGAGACACACAAGACAATATTTCTGACTGAGAGAAGGGAGATCCTAAAAGCACTGAAAGAAAGTAAGCATTAGAGTATACCAGTCTGAAGTTATAAATTGTAGGAACTGTACTTTTTTTACCTGTTTGTTTTAAGGCTGTATGTGATAGGATATATATTTGTTCTGTAATTATTTTTCTGTTTTGATATTGTTAAAGTAAAGATATTTTTTTACAAATGGAACTGTCTGGAGTGCCTTGACATTCTTTTTATTTAAGTGGAGCTTTTAAAGGTTATAAGTACACTTATTGTATGCCAAACTGGGAAATGGATAGAGTTCTCTAAAAGTCTTGCATAGAGTTCTAAGGGTTCATTTGAAAAACCTGGTTGGGTGCCCGTAGGCAAAGATATCTGGCCCCCTGAAGACAGAATTATCTGAGCCTGATAATTGGGTACGCTAACAAGAGGTTATCAGTTTGAATCTTTCCAGAGCTTGAGACTAAGGTGACTTGAACCCACAAAACAGACAAGAGGATTACCTTGTCTGTTACACTGTACACAAATCATATGCTCAGAGGTTGGCACTTTGGAAGTAGAGGGTTGACCGGCTGAGTGAGTTTGTGACAGTGTGCACAGGCCGGTATGCACTACTGGCCACCACCTGTCTGCAGCCCCCCCCCCAGTGTGCAGGACACCACAGATCAGAGCGTGGATCCCTTGTGTGGTGGGCACGAGTTGGCAATGTGTCTGAGGACGTGGCTGTGGAGGTGAGTGGAGGAGCAATGCCGTGCCCCCAGCATCTTGACACCAGGCATTAGCAGCTGGTACAGAGGTAGGGTTGGGGTCTGATGGTGGTGGCGGGGGGAAAAGTACCCCACCATATGCCCTGAGGGGTTGATGGCTTTCCGGGGGGGGGGTGCACCCCAGGCCCAGTGCCCCAATGTGCGGTGTGTGTTGGTTAGGGGGTACCAGGTGGGAGCTGTGCACCGGTGTGTTCTGGGGCTGATGACGTCAGGCAGCCATGGGGGTACGGCAGCAGTGGTCCTCATGTGTGGGTGGGCTATCTGCCCTGTCTGTGCATGTACCTGCTGTATGTGTGAGGGGCACATAGGGGGCTTACAGGAGGGTTCTCCCTGGTGTACCCAGTGCTCTCCTCTGCACCTCCACAGCCAGCACTATGCGCCTTAGTGCATGGTGCGTAGTGCTAGCATGCCCCCCACCTGCCCCAGCACGTTGCGGTCCACGTGGCCCGGAGATCAGATGCATTGGTGCTGCAGGCTCCCTCCCCAGTGCATCCCGCGCAGGGGGTGCAATGGGTGCAGAGTGGCTACACGGCCCAGGTACGCAGCGCGTAGCCAGTCCACCATTCGTGCATATGGGCCAATGGGATTTCATGAGAGCAGGTTGCAGGTTAACCCCATAAGTGCCTATTGATATACGTTATACACCCTGAACTTTATTTCTATATTACTGATTCATTTTTGCAAGTTTTAAAGGGATGCTGTCAGCCCTTCTTTGTATCATATTATTTCTTGTAGAAAACCCACATTTTATGACTGCTTACTGCCTCTAAAATTCACTCAGGTTGCTTACTGTTGTATAGGCTTCCTATCTTAGTAAAACTGAAATGCATGTAAATGGTGTAATTATATCCAAGCTTGTTTTGTTTCAGATTCTTGATCAACTCTTATTACATACTTTCTGAACATTACAAACACACCCAGTAGTGCAGCCACTCATGATGCAATAATCTCCTCTCCTCTCACTGCATCATGAGTGGCTGGACTATGTTGGGGGTGTTCCTAAGTCCAGGAAAGGTGCAGTGGGAGTTGATCAAGGAATGTAAACAAACCGTTTTTTGTGTGGTAACACCGCTATAGCTGGCAGTCTGCTTTTCACGTTTTAAAAAAAATGAATCAGAATCAAGCTGTCAGTTACAACAGCAGTTTCTACAGAATGTGAACATTCAAAATGTGTTTTTTGAACAAGGGACAATTTGAGGCCTACAGGGGTTGACAGTGTCCCTTTAATGCAAAATTAGATGCTATACAGCCATAGGATATCATATAAAATGAATATAATAAAAGGCCAGAAACTCTAAAGAACAGAAGTGAATGAAACAAGGAAAACATGCATAATATTATAATCAATGTGATTTTCTTTTAAATTGGAGAGAAGCAATGGCCACAAGAGGGCACTGCAGCATAAGGAATGAAATAGGTCCCCTCTACAATTTGTAGGAAGATGCAGAGAGCTGCTGAAACTTTGTTCTTCTATATTTAATGAAACATTTCAAAAATGAAAGATCATCTCACGAAAACCCTTGCAAATACTGAATGAGCGAGGGATGTTGAAGAACACTGGACACATCTCAGAACATCTCTGCTGCATCTCAAAACATCTGTACTATGAACCGCAAATCATTACATAAAGAGGGTAACCAAAGCAAAGAAGAAAAGAAAACCACTCTGGTTTTCTGAGGAAGTAGTCAGGGAAAAAAGGACAGCTTTTGGGAAATTCAAGAAAACTGTATCTGACAAAGACAGGGATGACAACAAGGAGAGACAAATGGAAGCAAGCAAAGAAATCATAACAGCAAAAGCAACAACAGAGGAGAAAGATAACCAAGGAGGTCTAGGAGTGTGACAAACCCTCTATAGATATAGCAGCGAGAAGAGAAAGACAAGAGGAGGTATTGTCAGACTAGCTAAGGGTGATGGGGGGAGGGGGACACAGAGGACGATAAGGACAAGGCAGAAATCCTCATCAGGTATTTCTGCTCCATTTATACCAAGGAAAAGGAAGGTTGCAGTCCCTCCCTTACAAGGGGCAGCACAGACAGTGGCGGAGTATATTCAGGACATTTTATAAAGGAAAGAGTCCTAAAGGAACTGGAGGAACTCAATGTAAATAAGGCCGTGGGACCAGACAAAGTACACCTGAGGTTGCTGAAAGAGCTAAGAGAGGAACTAGCGGCTCCCCTGGCTAACCTTTTTAACTCATCACTTGAGCTGGGCGAGTTCCCACAGGATTGGAAAAAGGCCACGGTTATCCCGCTACATAAAAACGGGAGCAAAGAAAACAAGCAACTACAGATCGGTAAGCCTCACCTCAATTGTGGGCAATTTTTTTTTTTTATCCAATTATTTAACCAGGAGTGGCACGCTAAGCTGAAAGTTTGTTTACAGGTGTGACATGGGAGCACAGGGAAGTTAATCGATTTGCTCAGGGTCACACAGTACGCAAGTGGGGGCTATGGGATTCAAACTCAGGTCTCCAGATTTTCAGCTCAGAGCCTTAAACCACTGTGCTATACTGCCTCCTAATAATGGAAACCCTTCTAAAGGAGAGGATTATATCCTTTCTCAAAGAAAACAGCAAATCAGACACAAAACAGCATGGCTTTACCATGGATAGATCATGCCAAACTAATCTGATAGTCTTTTTCAACTGGATAATCAAAATGATGGATATGGGCAGTGCAGTACACATTATATACCTGAATTTCAGGAAAGTCTTCAACTCGGTCCCACATAGAAGGCCACTAAATAAGTTAGGCAGCATGGGGGTAGGGCAGCAAGTGGTGAACTGGATACTGAGCTGGCTTTAGTGGAAGGGCCCAGAAGGTACTGGTAAACAGCTCCCTATTAGAAGAAAGGGGGGCAGATGGCAGAGTGTCACAGAGGTCGTTGCTAGGTTCAGTACTCTTTAATATTTGTATTAGTGACATATCTGATGGCCTGGAAGGTAAGATGAGTTTGTTGCAGATGATATGAAAATGGGCAACAGGGTAGACACTCCAGGAGGAGCGGAAAAGATGAAGGTTGACCTAAGGACTCTGGAACTGTGGTCAAAAACATGGCAACTAAACTTCAATATAAAAAAATGCAAGATCATGCACCTTGGAAGAAGAAACCTAGGAGAAGAATACCACCTAGGAGGAGTAAAACTGGAATCCACTAAGCAAACCTGTAAGATCATGCACCTTGGAAGTGGAAACCCAAGAAAAGGATATTATCTAGGAGGAGTAAAACTATAATCCACTAAGCAAGAATGAGGTCTAGGAATAATTGTAATGGATGACCTGAAAATGTCCAAGCAACGTGAAAAAGCAGCACTAAGGGCAAATGGCATGCGGGGCTGCATAGGAAGGGGATTACCAGTAGGAAAAGAGAGGTCATCCTGCCATCCTACAGTTCACTGGTGAGGTCGCACCTGGAGTACAGCGTTCAGTTCTGGAGGCCACACCTTAAAAAGGATATGTACAGACTGGAAACAGTGCAAAGGAGAGCAACGGATCAAGAATCATACCAGAACTAGGGGGCACAATATGAGGCTGGAGGGTGGAAAAGTCAGGGGGAACACACGCAAGTTCTTCTTTACAGAGAGGGTGGCAGATGCATGGAATGGCCTTCCACAGGGAGTGGTGGAGGAGAAAATGGTGGGAACTTTCAAAACTGCTTGGGATAGGTACAAGGGCACTATAACACTGAATAGTGGTTAAGGGAGGGGGGTAGGAACAAGGGCAGACTAGATGGGCTGTATGGTCCCCTTCTACCATCACTTTCTGTGTTTCTATGTTTCATTTCTAGCCAAACTTCCTTAAAGAAGGGGTAAATCAGGAAAATGAGGAGCAGTACATCAGCAAGTGCGCCCAGCACAAGTCGCTAAGGACAGATACTTCTATGAGCATTGCTGACTTTGATTTTTCTTTGATTACAATATCTGGCTTTTGTGCCTCCATTTTATTGATAGGTGGTATTGGGATCTTTACATCAGTAATGAATATTGAGAATGGGATATCCCAAGGGATTACTACACCTTCATTATCTGTAATCTTATTGGCGTCATGTTTCTAGTATTGTTCTGTTAACCTGGATGTTATAGTGTTTGCACATTGTCCAGTGCATCAGTCTAGCCACATTTTTATATCTTTCTTTAGACAGACCTTCTGAGATGAGCAACTGACATCCAGCCACCAGATGAGAAACAGTCTGTAGCTTAGTATTTACTGGATCTGCGTTCATCTGTTTTTCTATTTTTTATGTTGGCTGGTCAGCAAACAACTGAGTGGTTTTCAACCTCAGCAGCCTGTCGGTCTGTAAAAAAAAAAAAGAAGCATCCATTGATGTCTGTTGCTGGCCCCCGTAACTGACCCTCCTTCTCAGCACCCACCCCCAAATGTAACACTGACACTGGGGGTGCTTGTGAAGGTTAGTGGGTGAGACAGATGCACAGACTCAGGTAAAAGGTGTAGAACACACTTTGCGGTATTTATTTATTTTCCAAAAAAAAAAATAATAAACATACAGGAAGGAAATAGGTGATTAGTCTTTCAGTTCTGCAAAAACAGTGAACATTTCCCACAATGCACAACTTCCAGGCTTCATTCCAGCCAAATAGATCCCTAGCACATGAAAATGTGCATGTACTATGAGAAACAGTGCACAATTCCCTCTGTGCACAGCTTCCAGGCTTTGTTCCAGCCAAATAGATTCCTAACAAATGAAAATGTGCATGTACTATGAGGTGCTTCCTCCACAACAGTCAAGTCTCTACTGACTGACTCATCTGTTTTGCGTCTCAGGAGGTAGGCTGTTATACCTGCCTACTGATGATGTCAGCACCATGTGAGCTGTCTGATCACAATTCTGTAAGTACACAAAAGCAGGCTGACTCATCCTGAATAAACACATTTCTCTAAGTAAACACATGCAGGCTGATTCATCCTAAATGAACACAGACAGACTGACTCATCTGATCTTTACACACCTCTGCTTCACCTAGGAAAGAATGTTTTGTTTTTGGCTTCTTGCAAGCCTAAAGCAGTTTACACAGAATAAAACATAGAATGCACGGCTCTGTGTTTCAGTTCTTTTTCATTACTTACATTCTCTCTGTGTCTGCCTACAGTACAGCATAGGAGAAGGCAAGCAACGTACTGCCTCTTGATTTAATTATATGTTCCGTATATAGTACTTGGGAGAAGGGGGAGAGACTACAAGACTGAAATTGACCAGATTTCATCCCTCAGGTAGAACAATAAACTTAAATGAACAGGACAGTGTAAAAAAAAATGCAGCACAACGGGGTATCTGACCCTGTCATGTACCCCCCCCTCTTTAAAAGGAAACCAGTCTTCACTATTTTTTTTTTTTCCTTGCTTAGACTGGTGTCCAACCTTTTTACTTATTTCTATGAATACCATACCTGACTCTTGCTATGTTTATATAACCCCCCCCCCCCCACAAATGGGGGTTCCCAAAAAGTCTTCCTCACGCTTGTCTAAATGCTCACTGCCAGGCTGGTGTCCTGCATTTTAGCAGTTTAAATGTGATTGCCAGAGAGTGCCTGTGTAGCCTCTGTGTACTGTCTCCTTAAGAGCTGCCTGGATTGCAGTCATAAGTAATCTGAGAGGGAGCTCTGTTGAAAGATGTAACTATTTGCTGAAAATCATTTAAAGTGATAATGATAATGTAGTTTGTCTAACCTGCCTTTTTAGCAGCAAGGATTTGTTTTGTTTATCCCCACCAATTTGGCCTGGGACTGCCGAATTGGACCAATCAGTACTGGTGGGACCTAAAATGGAGCTGGACTACAGGAGCTGTCTGGAGTCAAAATCAGTAGGAATTGTAGTTTTGGGCTTTTGGCACCTTTTTGCACCTGAAGGGGGAGCTCCTGTTGTGACTGACAAATGAATCAGTCAACCAAACCTTTTGGCTCTTGGGAGAAATTCCCAGGCTTGCTGCAGTTTGAATCAAATCTAAGTTGGGAGTTGAAGAAGCAAGAGCTCAATATAGTCTCTGTGGAAAGGCCTGAGTTTGGCTGGGGAGAAGAGAATTATTTTGGACTAATTCCAAGTTTGTGAGAACGAAGTAAGCCACTGATTTTTTACCAGGATCATACCTGAAGAAAACCGAAGATTTTGCTGAGTGCAATCGGCCTGTCAGGATTTCCAGCTGCTTTTGAATCCCTGGTTTGTGCAGAGACTTTGCGATCATGACTGGAGATTGGTTTGCCTGATACAGTAGAATTTCCTTACATGTAAATGTGCAGTGTATTGAAAGTGGGTCATGATTGGTTCCCCACTGTGTGAACTGTATTCTGCTTGCTGAAAGCTGTAGCCAGCCCAAAACGGACTGTATCCGTATTTGTCTCCATTTGGCCTGGGCCTTGCCACACTGGCCCAGCCAGACTACCCGCTGCACAGAGAAAGCCATCGATGAGACACCTGCCTGGGGATCAACCCCCTGCTCCACGCTTGAACAGGAACGACGCCTCGGCGAATCGTGTGGGCCCTGCTTCTCTTGCCACTCTAGATCAACCACTTGCAGTCTCAATTTTCGTCCAGCCTGTGTCCAGTCCTGGGTATTGTAAGCAGTCATCAGGGTAGCTGCCTGCAACAACAGCCTAATCTAAAAGTGTGTCATCTGATTGTCTTGTTGTTTTCTTTTCACGAACTGAGCCCTCCGGCTCCGGATTACAAATAATGTGTGTTGTGCATGTTGTTTTCTTCCATCACAGGGCCCCAACCAGCTGCAACGTTCCTGGCTAGCCCACCATTCTCCATCTGGGTACCCAGAGTGTGTGACTGTTTATGGACCCTGAAGTGCATGCATAACTGTTTGATTGATACAGCCTTTAAGCAAATTAACCTGATTATGCCCCTCCCTTGTTCAAGTCCCTTAAATAAATCAGATCTAACTGTTTTTTTGCATTTACCCTGACTGTGGTTCCAGTTTGTGCAAGAGTACTGTGCTGTGTATAACCTTGTTTTACAAGGGGTCCCCAGGGTCGAGCCAGAGGAAAGCCCTGGTGCTAAGTGCAAATAGTGTGGGTACTTGTGTGGTGTATCAGGAGTATTGTGAAAGTGATTATTGTGTATTGTTCCAGCCACTAGTAAGGAAAAGAGGGGGTTACAGTGTCCTGGAGGGCTGTGCCCAGGTTAGCTTGATCACTACCAACCCTGACCTCCGGGTGGAGGCACTCATTTCAGAACTCAGGCCCCTTAACCTGCTACTAGCCAAGCAGGCAGGTGTAGTAGCCCTTGGGATAATGCCACCTAGGGGCTACATTTATGTAATCCCCCTGCAAATGGGGGTTCCCAAAAGTCTTCTAGGGGCTGGCTAAGTGCTCCCAGACTGAATGGTGTTCGGGGTTTAAGTTTTTTATCTGTGAGTGCTTTTAGAGCCTCTGGTACTGTTTCTTTAAGAGCTGCCTGCTCACAGGCTAAATTAGCATGAATGGGGGGGGGGGGCTGTGTAGTTACTGCTTGAATCCTGCCCTGAGCTGCTGTCTGATCGCTCTGTTTCTGCAGTCGCTAAGAACGCAGAGGGAGCCTATCTGAAAGATGTAACTGTTTTCCTGGAATCATTTAGAGCATTTGTAAAATTGCAGTTTGTCTAACCTGCCTTTATTGCAGCTGGGACTCTGTGTACAGTATGTTGCCCCCTCCATTTTGGACCTGAACTGCTAATCTGGACCAATTGGGTAATTGGAGCCCTAAAATGGAGACTGCCTGAGCCAACCAGAACTTGGACTCTCACCTAGAGCCTGCTTAAAAGGGGAATGTATGGCAGGTGCTTCTGGGAGCTGTAGTTTGGACTTTGGCACCTTTTTGCACCAACAGAGGGAGCCCTGCAGTGACTTGACAGTTGAATCCACCAAACGAACGTGTGTGAAGCCTAAGGGAAATGTTGACTGTGAAGGGAGTAGGAGCTCTGTTCTGCTGTGGCATGCAGTTCACTTGGGAAGCGCATGTAAGGTCCTGAAGTCGGCCTGTAGCTGTTAGTGAGTGCTCATTTGGACTGAATCCAAGTTGTGGAAAGAGAAGGATGAAGGGTGCAGATCCAGCCTTGCCCATAGAAGACCGAAGATTTGCAGAAGTGCGATCGGCCTGTCGGGGACTCTGTTGCTGTGTGTGTTCTCGGGTTTTGCAGTATTTGCGATCGGGATCGAGGAGCAGCTGCCTGGTATAGTAATTTCCTTTACATAAAAATGTGTCTAGTGCTTGTAGGGGATCACAATTCCTTTTCCCCTTGTTCTGTGAGTTGTGCGCTGAAGTTGGAACCTGGAGTCAGAGCTAATCAGACTGAATCCGCCTGCTATCCAAATCAGTTAGACCCTGTCACAGGGGGTCTCATCTCCATGCCCTGCTTATCCTGACCATCCAGATCCACCTCCTCAACTCAGCTCTCGGTTTGGGGTTTGTGAGTACAAATAGGGGTACCTTCCCTCACCTTCATTTAATCAAAGTGTGTCAACTGATGGTTTTGTGTGCTTCTGTTTGTGGACTGAGCCATCCGGCTCCAGATTGCAATTTGTTTGTGCATATATTTTCTTCATACAGGGCCCCATCCAGCTGCACCAGCCGGCCAACCCCGGACAACGGACCTGGCTAGCCCCCTACCATCCTGGGTACCCAGAGTGTGACTTTTTGGACCCTTTTATGCCTGTACAGTACTGTGATTTGAATATTGCCAATCAACCTGATTTCCCCCTCCCGTGTTCTAGTCCTCTGAATAAACCAGATTTGTTACTGTTGAACTTTATACTGTCTGAGGTGTAAGTACATATGGAAACCAGCATTGCAATCTGTGTTTGTACTGTATATGTTGCTTAACCTTTGTTTTACAGGGGGTCCTCAGAGACGTGCTGCAGAATCCGTCTCGAGGGTAAGTGGTACCTATATGTGTAAACCGTGTTCATATGTGGGGTATTGGGGCGGTAACTCCCGTGAATTGTGTGAGCCACTAGTGGGGAAAAAAGGGGGGTCACAGTGTCCCAGAGGGCTGTGCCTGAGCCAGTTTAGCCACTATCAACCCTGACCTCTGGGTGGAGGCACCCGTTATAGAACCTAGGCCTCTCAACCTGTCAGTAGCCAAGCAGACAGGGGCAGTAGCCCTTGGGATAGCACCACCTGGGGGTTACATTTAAATTTCAGTTACCATACATTTTCAGATTTACTTTTAACTCACATCCCCCAACTCTTTCAGGAGTATTCACATATTTCAATAAGCATGCAGACTTAAATATTAGCAATATTCAAGCTTTGTTCCAGCAGCTACTGTAACACCCTATTCAGCAGCTGCTGACTAGGGAGCTAGCTGCAATCTCGAGCAGCCTAGTTAGACCAGGGTGGCCTTTTGCTGCTGGCAACTTCCGTATGTTCATGACATTTCTCCATTTCATTGTCATTACAGATATTACCAACATTTTTCTATTTCAAACTCATATTCTCTGCCTTTGGTGGAAGGTCAGTTCTATTTGACCTCAGCCAAGGCCTCTTCTTTAGGTCTGGTTTCCCCCCAGATCAGTACCCTTTCTACCTTTTTGGTATGTTTTCCAACCACCTTGGAAACTATTCTAGCTGCTACCCTAGCAGTGGCCACTGCCTTGTGACAAACAGGGCAGGTTTTGCCATACCGTGCCACCTGTTTATACACGCCAGGCCAATAGGATTGGGTCAGCAACTTTTCCAGTGTTCCTCAACACTTTAGATGACCTCTACCAGGGTCAAAATGTGCCATTTGTATAACTTGCATGTGGTACGGATCTGGCTTAATCAACCGTTTCTCCCTTATTTTGGCCTTGGAGTTAAGATGCCCCCTACATATAACTCCCTTTTCTATAGCATATATAGGTTTAGAATAGTCTTTTTTCCCCTTACGGACAGGAACATTATCAATTGTTTGGACATAGACATACAGTTTCCTAATTTTCATATCATTAGTCTGCATCTTACCCAAGTCCACCTCATCACAGGGAATCACCCCATGAAACAATGATTTAGTCCCTTCTGGTCTTAAGTTGACCTATTCAGTGCTGCCTCCTGAAGAGCTTCCATACCGCTTCTGGACGCCTGGACCCAAGTCCTGAAAAAGTACACATGGCAGACTCTGTTCCTGTTTTCCTCTCCATTTCCATCTAAGGCACAGCCACATTAGGAGCTTGCTGACCTCTTCTGGTGGTGCAGATGCGATGTCCTCTTTGGCCTCTGGTCTGCCGTCCTCGACTTCAAGTTTGGTTTTGCTCCTGGCTCCTAGGTCCAGTCCTGGAAGAGGCTTTTCACCAGTCTTCTCTGCCATCACTCTGGTCAAGATAGGTGACTTGTATTCCACACATTTACCTTTCTGCACCTGCTGTTCATGTGATATCTGCCTGGATATCAGGGCGATATCCCCTGGTAATGTCTCTCTCCCTGCCTAGATGCACCAGTATCAAGGTGTAGAACACACTTTGCGGTATTTATTTTCCAAAATAAAATAATAAACACAGTGGTTTTGATGACCTTTGAAAATTGTGGTACTCAGAACTGGCTGCAGTGCTCCGTACGGGTCTCACCAATAAACCATACAGTGTCAGAATCACTGCTCTATTGCTGCCACTGATGTTCCGACTAATGCACCCCAGGATTCTGTACCATTTCCTAGCCACCTGTCTGTAATAGTTACTAAATGTGAGGTCGTTAATTATCATGACACCCAAGTCCCTCTGCTTTTCATTTGCTCTCAATTCTTGCCCATATAACTTACATGAAACTAAAGGGTTTGGGCTACCTAAATGCATGATGGTGCATTCATCACTGCTGAAATTTAATATGGCCCTTGCTGCCCAATCTTCTAATCATTCCAGGTTCCACCTCTTATTGTCATGATACCTTGTTCACTGTTCATTATTTACCCCAATTTTAGTGTCATTTGCAAACTCTTTCATCCAGGCACCAGCTGTGCACTGCAAAGATGACACATTTGAATAGGATGGGTCCCAGCACCGAACCCTGTGGCACCCCACTCATCACTTGACCCCAGTCTAAAGAATGCCCATGAACTGTTACTCTCCGAGTCCTGTCCATCAGCCCTGATCTTATTCATTTCACTATATTACTGTCAGTTCCTGTTTTTACCATTGCCTCCATCAATTCTTTGTGCGCTGCTACCATGTCAAAGGATTTAATCTTGAGATACCTGGCTACCTGATAACCCTCTATCCAATGCCCATCTCACAGCTTCAAATAATCCAGTTAGATTTGACTGACATGATCTCCCTTTCCAAAAACCATGTTGGGTGCCATTCCAGATGTTATTTTTTTTCATGTGTCTCCTGATTTCCTCCTTTACGAGGGTTTCCAGTGCCTTGCATAAAATGGAGGTCAGGATTACAGGTCTATAATTCTGGTGGTCTCTCGTGGAACCTTTTTTATGAATGGGTACCACATTGGCCTCCCTCCATGACTGCACAACCATTCCCTCATTTAATGATTTTTTATATAGATATTTAAGTGGGTCAGTGAGCTCTTGTGCTAATTTTTTAATTAATTACCCTAGGGTGCAATTCATCCAGTCTCTGAACCTTGTTAACCTTCAGGCCTAGTAAGATATTTTCTAGCCTTATTTATTTACAGTTATTTTAGTGGCCACGTTTGTGATTTTGATACTGTTAACCTTGTTACTGCTGTTACGGTATCTGGAGACAAAGTATTCATTAAATCTGTTAACCATATCTTCTGTTTTGGATATTACATCCTTCCCTGTAATTAATGGGCCAATGCTCTGGTTTCCTGCCTTCAGTGTCCTAATATACTTGTATAAGGTCTTCTAATTATCCTTAGATGCTTCCGCCACCCTAAATTCAGGGGGGTTCCTTGATTTTGCTCTTTCTAATTTCACCCTTGCATTTCCTGAGCAGTCCTTTGTATTAGGCATATGTGGGTAGTAAACTACCTTGCCCTGAACACTACCCATGGGTATCTCCAAACTACCCTAAATGACCCTAAAAATACCCAAATGCAAAATGGGTAGTTGGTTAGGGTAGGGTAGTTACTATCCTGATCTTTGTACTAGCCTATTACCCTACCGTAACTATAACAAAATGTGAAAGACTTTGTTTTTGGCTGCCCTAAACAGAGAAAACTGCTCAAAAGGATCTGTCTTGAGTCAGGTAACGTATACCATCTTAACAGTGAAATTTCAACGGTGAAAGCCATTACAGCAACAATTTCGACGGAATTTGAAATTGTCGCTGTAATGATCCCGATGGCAAAATGTCACTACTTTCACCAGTGTTTCGTCCCCATTGATTAAACTCTATGACTCAGAGTTTATCTGTAAAAATTGGGGGTACAAGTGGCAGAGCCCCCCACAACAGTCAATGTCTGACAGGTGAAATTTTGCCTGTCGACTTTGTAGATGTCGCTATGCCGCATTTCGACAACTTCATTGTCAATGCGACTTGGTGGAACCAGCAGATAAGATAGTCACAGCTGCTCTGAGCAAATCTGCCACTGTTTTCCAAAAAAACAGTCTTTAGTATTACGGCTGTATCAGGCATTCTTCTATAGGGCCACTTTAATATGCCCCAGTTCTTCTATATTAATGTGACATTGCCAGCCAGACTGTCTGCAGTAGTTATTGAGAAAGTTGGGCCATTGGGTGAGAATGGCAATTACAAGAGGTGCAGCTGCTTGGAGTGAGACTGCTGCTGTTTCCAAAAATTAAACCCTGAGAAGAGTTGAGCTGGCTATGCCAATTTATTTTTCTGCCTCTCCCTGCCCTTTCGGCCAGCCACTCCTTCAGGCTGTGCAGTGTTAGCCCCCCCTTTGCCCGCTGAGCCATCCTCGCTGCCATCCATACCATCCTCACTTCAGTCCACATCCTTGGTAGACCTGGGATAACCCTTCGCAGGGGCCTCCCTTCCCAAGGGGGCACAGAGGGGGAGAGATAGTTCCTGTTACCTTGACTGAGGAGTGGGGGCTAGGAGGATTGAAGGAGGCTGTGAATGGCTATGCGGCTTGAGGGAATGAGGCGACCAGCAGCCAGGCGGGCGATTGTCGCTTTTCTGGTCCCACCTACGTCCCACATTCATGTGGCTTTAAAGGCATCATGGGGGGCAAGGACAGTAGGCAATGTGTGGTGGCCTATTCCACCTAGAATGCCTATGTTAGCCACCTCCAGGTGCCATTAGTAAAGTGGTCCAGCACTGCTCCACCCCCCTGGGAGGGAAGCGTCCAGAGGATCTGATCCCCTCCCTGCCACTGTTTGCTCCTGACGGCTGGGCTCGGGGTTCGATCCTGGATCACCAGAATGCTGAGTGATCCCCATCACTCAGCTCCAAGGAGCCAGCCTTCAAAGTTTTAACGTCGGTACAAACAGTGGCCCTAAGAAAAATGCCTTATACAGCCATAAAAGGCTATCTAGGGACAGGGTCACACAGCGGAGCTTCTTCTGGCTTCACCAAGGTCCTATGAACATATGGGGACTGGAAAAATGAAGGGGCTCAGTGTGATTCTATTAGTGAATCACAGCTGACCACTGGTGATGCTGCTGCAGGCTGTTAGTACTACACAGACACAGTCATCTCAGCTCGCAGTGCACGCTGAGCAAATCAAGTTTCATTTTCTTGTAGGTACTGTAGCTGGTAGGTGCTGCCTGCTGGTTTTCTTTTTTTTAATTCACATTTCCAGTTTTTCCACACCATTGATTTATTAAGCCAAAAAATTAAATTACTAAGTCAGCCCAGTGGCATGGAAGGCTGAGGTGCCAGTAGCACACCTTACCTCCTGCCACACCAGCAGCCCATGTTCGTTCATGATTTAGGTATCATTTGCAAAAAGGCATACCTTCACTAACAGTTTATTTACAATTTCACTTAAGAATACATTGAAGAAGACTGGTCACAGTACAGAGCCCTGTGGCACTCCGCTGGTCATTCTTCCGTCCTTAGAGTGAGTGCTGTTAACCACCACCCTCTGTCTCCTATCCATTTACCAACGTCTAACTGAATTCGCCACTTTGGATCTCACCCCTAGACTGCTCAATTTCTTAATCAGTCTCTATGTGGCACAGTGCTGAAGCTGTTGCTAAAGTCCAGATAGGCCACGTCCATTGCCCTCCCCTGATCTATTTCCCTGGTCACCTAGTCAAAGAAATCACTCAGGTTTATTTGGCATCACCTCCTCTCATAAACCCATGCTGCCTTTGGTCTTGCAAGCCATTGGATTCAAGATAGTGTAGAAAGACAGATACTGTAGATAGATAGATAGATACTGCTGACAGATAGATAGATAGACAGACAGATACTGTAGATAGATAGATAGATAGATAGATAGATAGATAGATAGATAGATAGATAGATAGATAGAAAGAAAAAGAAAGAAAGAATACTGTATGGGCAACTATGCACGACCAGTGTGTTCTGCCGCAGAGGGGTCCTGATTCCCTTTCACCTCGAGAGTGAAGCTGAAAGGGTTCATGGGACTCAGAACCCCAAGGTGGCAGAACACACTGGTTGTGCATAAAGTTGCTCATTCTGTATTTTTTATAGTGTATAGTCTTATGTGAAATGTGCATGCAGTGATTCTTTCACTTTCAGAACAAAATTGAATTGTACAATCTCTAGAGGTTTCAGAATGCTGTTGTAACACAGATGGGTACAGTCACATTCCATGACCTTTGAACTGTGGTACAACAGCATTTTGAAAGGGATGGAGTTCTGTGCAGAACAATGCTCAACTATACATGATATAAAGGATAATGACTAGGTTTCAGTTAATTACCGCACTGTAATTACCTCGAGTGGTTGCTAGGACAACACTGTAAACTTCGAGAGCACAGCTTGAGAGGTTTATTGTTGTCCTGGCAACCACGAGAGGTGATTTCAGCACAGTTATTTAACCAAAACCTAGTCGTTATTTTTTATCGTGTATGGGATAAAAACAGTCAAAAACTAAACTGAGCGCCAGTTCAAACGAAGACAGTTCTTACTTTTTCTTGATTCCCCATAGTGCTGCTCTCCCCTAGGGCCAGCTCACCACGCTGTGCGTGTTCGTTGTAAGCTGCTGGTTCAAAGCTGTGCATGTGCAGATGCGCTCCCATTGTTATGATATCGATGTGACGTAGTCAGGAGGGGTTAACAACCTCACATCATTACCATAACAACATTGTAAACTGTTTGAATTCAGACAATGATAAGGGCTCCCCATACCTGATAGATAGATAGATAGACAGACAGACAGACAGATACTGTAGACAGATAGATACTGTCGATAGATAGATAGATAGATAGATAGATACTGCTGATAGATAGACAGACAGATACTGTAGACAGATACTGTCAATAGATAGACAGACAGACAGATGACGGATAGACAGATAAATAGATGATAGCTAGATAGATAGATAGATAGAGATATACTGTATACTGTCTGTAGGTAGACAGAGACAGGCAGACAGACAGACACTGCAGATAGATAGATAGATACTGTAGATAGATATATACTGTCTGTAGATAGATACTGAGTAAATAGATAGATAAATACTGTCTGTAGATAAATAGACAGATGATGGATAGATAGATAAATAGATGATAGATACTGTAGACAGATAGACAGACAGACAGACACTGCAGATAGATACTGTAGATAGATAGACAGATACTGTAGACAGACCGATAGACAGACACTGCAGATAGATAGATAGATAGACAGATACTATAGATAGATAGATAGATACTGTCTGTAAATAGATAGATACTGTCTGTAGATAGATAGACAGATACTGTAGATAGATAGATTGTGCCAAGCCCTGCGTCATCTGCAGTGTTTGGCACAGCTGTGCCAAAGCCCTTTGGTGCAACACAGTCCAATTCAAGAAGGGCTGGCACATTTGCAACCATTTCCACAGTTTACGGCAGCTTGCACCAGAGGTCTGGTGCAAGCCCATAAACTGGATGCCCCCTTAGACACTAGCTAGACCAAGTGGGAGCTGGTCTAACCTTAATTCGTCTGGCGCACCTGATCATGAATTGCAATTGGCGCCAAAGATCAGCTTCTGTGACTGTACTTAGCCCAGGGAGGACAGAAGGACCAGCAAACAAAAGATCAGGGCTTGTGTAAACTCTGACATGTACTGCAGGCTACTTAATCTTCTCACTGCTGCCTACTGCTCTGATGTCAGCTGCAGGGCATTCTAGGATTTGTAGTAATAAAAGATGTCAGCCTAGAGCTAAGCAAAATTAATCTGATACAATCTACTGTACTACAGCAAACGGTAAGCAAACCAAAATGTTTTTTGCACACAAAGTGCACATTGGGACCAGACCCACACTTGAGTGTAGGGCCCTTGGTGGTGACTGTTCCCCTTTAAGGCAAGGCAAAAGGGGGCATTCCTAAAAGAGGTGAAGCATGAGATCCAGAGTAAAGACAGCTGAACTGAGAATGAAGATTGGCCAGTAGACTTAGAGCAATGGGGGACATTAAAGGAACAAGAGTTAGAAGAGAACAGGGACTAAGAGGAGGGAGCTGAGGGAGAAACAAGGGCAGAGGGTTAGGAGAGAAGGGATGCAGACTAGTACTTTGTGAGATGTGCAGTGGGATAGGCACAGGGAGGAAAGGGCAAGCAGCTGGCACAGGGAACAGTGGTGGGTAAGAGGGGAACAGCCTGTAGCCAACTAATTGAAGGAGTGAAACACAGGATCCAGTCTGGCTAATTTGGAGGCTACCCAATAGACCACATACATGTAACTGACCATAGCCCATGGAACAAATAGGGCTACCGGGAGAGTGCAGTGGTAGTCAGTTACATGCTCTGAGCATTTTGTGTAGCTTGTTGCCTAACTGAAGTCTATTTGCAGCATGGTATTCAGGCTTTGGCCCTATTTTCCTGAAGTCCCATTGAGTGTGTTCCATTTTGTGCTTGTTGAGTTGCCATGTCTCCTACTGTGGCACCATGGTGCTGTCACATTAGGGTGCCACGGCAAGCTTGTTACATTGACTGCATTGTAAAAAAAAAATCATGGTGACTCACCCTGGGACAACAATGGAGGGTGTGTGTCCCTAGCTACTACTGTAAGAAACCAACAGGGAGAAGACGTGAGAGAGGCTCCAGTGCATTTTGTGATTTCAGTATTACCAAAGAAGCCATGAAGCTGACCCTCCACTTTATTATCTGCTAGTGCAGTTTGCTGAGCCCCCCCCCCAACAGGTGGGGCTTACATTGCCACCTCCCAAACGCTAGTTCCACTGGTCCAGGTCCTGCAGAGGGCCCATGAATGCTCCTGCTGGCCCCGTTGTGCCACTTCATGCTGTGGGGACCGGAGGAGTAAAGCAAAAGTGAAATCGCCCATTTGGTGGTTAGCGAGGTCCACACAGCTCAAGCTGCACACATTCAAGCTGGATCCTGCCCCGTGTACAAGCTGAAGCAGTTGGCTTGCTCTTCCTGTGTGAGGACTGTGGCGCCCAGTATTCAAAGCTGCTCCACTAGTCCTTCAGCTCTGAATTCATGTGCCTCAGCCTCTGTGGGTATACAAATAGTAAAGGGGGTCCGGAGGCACTGCAGGGGGAACAAGCATTTGTCAATGCCGAATGTTGGCTTGCTAGCATTGGTAGTGCAGGAGTTAGAGAGATGCATAATAAGAATGGCAGTGAAGTGTTGAACTGACGCCAGCCCCACCCTCACCCTGCAGAGACTGACAGGCATTGGGGGTGTGGCTTTGGGTCATTAGCCATAATGCTCACGCCATTTCAACTCACCCTACCCTGCAGACACTGACAGGTGTTGCAGTGTGCCTTTGAGTCTTTGGGCCTTATACTCACCCCATTCCATAAGGTAATATGCTGAGATGGGAGGATAATGAGGTGAATGTTGGGTCCGAAGACCCCAAGGCACACCTCAGTGCCTGTTGCTGGCTGCAGAGTGGGGGTGGAATGGTGTGAGCATTACGGCCGACGATCCCAAGTCACACCCCGATGCCTGTCAATCTCTACAGAGTAGGGCGTTATGGTTGGAAACTGTAATGCCCCAGCTGTTTGTTGGTATTTTTGCTCAAATTTTCAAAATGGGTTTTTTGTGACCCCACCTGATGAACAGTGGCACTATCATTTCGTTACTCAATCTTAAAAGATGGTTTTGCACAGCAACTGTGCCATTTGGCGCCACAGATGTGAAAACACTTTTCTGGCAGGACATGAAAATGATAGCTGTACTGTTCATGAGGTGGTGTGAAAAAATGGCAATGCTGAAAATCTGGAGTGAAAATATGAAAAATTGGTGAAGTTATGAACATGCATAGAAACTGTGCAATGCACTCCTGTAACTCGATCATTTTTTGGAATTTTTTCACCACATTTTCAACATGGGCATTTTTGAACCTCTCCTCATGAAAAGTGGCACTATGATTTTGTTAATCTGTCGTGAAAGTTGATTTCCCACTGTGACTACGCCATTCTGCGCCACAGGTGTGAAAACACATTTCAAGAAGGATGTGGAAAATGACGGCTATACTGTTCATAACAAGGTGTGAAAAAATGGCAATGTTTAAAATCTGGAGAGAAAATATTAAAAATTGGCATTGTTACAAACGTGCACAGAAACTGTGCAGTGCACTCTCGTAGCGCAGTCATATTTTGGAATTCTTTCACCAAATTTGCAACATGGGCAGTTTGGTACCTCCCCTCATGAACAGTGGCACTGCCATTTGGATGTCGGTCCTGAAGTGATTCCACACAGCAACCAGAAATCACCTTTCGGGACCCGGCTTAAATAGCATTGACACGTTCGCAGATAGAGTTCAAAGAACCACATGTTGAAAATGTGGGGCCAAAATTCCTAAAATGGCTGAAATATCAACCTAAGTTGAAACCCCCATTATAAAGCTTACCGTCATCTCTTCAGTTCGCAGTTCAGCTTTGAAGAGTGCAGGCGTGTCCTGGTTCAGAGAAGATCGCGGCACCTGACCTCCGGAGGGTAAGTATGTGTGAGGCGGCGGGAGGTGGGTGCACAGAGGGAGGTGGGAGGGATCAGGAGACAACGGTGGATCATTTTCTTGTTTGCGGGGGACCGCGAGGGAAGGTTTTCTTTATTTACATAGGTTACACACACACACACACACACACAAAATAAGCACGCTGGGGTGGGCTCCCAGTGTGCCACAATTGGGGGGGAGGGGATGCCGACACGGGGATTGGGCACCCCAATGTTGGCTTTTTGGGAGTGTGTGGTGGGTGGCAGGAGCCACCATGTTAAGATGTGCCACATAATGTGGGGGGGGACATGCTGACATGGGGATTGGGCACCCCAGTGTCGGCTTTCTGGGGATTGTGTGGCGGATGGCAGGAGTGCCGGATTTATTGAAATGTTTCACCAGGAAAGGCATGTAATGGAGGCGTGTCATCTGCCGCTGTAATGACGAGCCTGTCTCTGATTGCAGCGGCAGATTTCTTTCAGCTCCGTGGCTCTCTCTGAAACTGCTGTCATCGGCAGCATGCTCACTGATTGGTGGCTGAGGGACGCACCCACTAAAGCGTCCCCTGCATGCGCCACAACACTGACACACCTCTGAAAGTGCTACTACCGCAAGATGTTGCTTGTGCATGCACGCAAGCCAACACAAAAATGAATAAAACTTTAAACAAGTGCCGTTAAACACTATTACCTTTAAGGGCACATATATCTTTAAGAAGCAGCCACAGCTGCTATGAATATTAATTATCTGTGTCTGCCGCCTAGGGGGATAGCTCTGTGGGGCCAGTGATGGGCAGGGGGTGTCCCTGCTAAAGCCCACTCTGCTACCAGACACCAAGGCAGAGGGGCTGCTGTCAATTGTTGGGGAAAATGTATCTTATATTATTGCTGTTTGCCTGCAGGAGGGACTCAAAATTGAGACATTGCATAAACTGTTTTTCCAGCAGCCATATTTGCTACCTTTGACTCGCAGGCAGCCAGCAAGAAAGCCAGGAACCCTAGAGGACTTTTCCATGGGACTTCTGGGAAGAGGTAAGGATAATGTTTGGCACCCAAAGAGCCAACTGATAGGGATCGAGTGAGGCTAATGAATATTCATTTTTACAATGGATAATTGCTTCAGCCAGTCAGGAGATATCCTGATCCCCTGAAACCCAGAGAACAGTCTGAGTTGAGTGAGTTCAGCTGGAGCCCCTTCTGAGGGAGGAAGGCTCCAGCTCCTTGCTCCATGGTGTTGCTCCAGAAAGGGAGAGTGTAAAAGACCAGCCAGTTCAGTTTGGTGGATCCCTCTCCTGAGGGAGGGGGTGCTCCATGATGTTTCCTGGAGAGCATGAAGAAGGCCTGCATTGGGGGCTTGCACAACCACCAACCTAGGAGATGCCCTGCATTGTCTTCCAATGCCTGGAATAACCTACTACAGAATTAAGGCATGATTTGCTGGTCAGAGGCAATAAAGCTGTTTGAGAAGTGTCCAGAGGAGAGGAAGCCTCTCTGTGATCATTGAGTGAAGAAGGAGACCTGCCCGGAGGCTTGCACATTCACCAGTCCAAGAGGTGCTGTGTGTTGCTCTGTGTTACCCTCCAGTGGCTGGAAGTAGTTTGTCAATGGAATAAGTGTTGTTTGCTGGCCAGAGTTAAGGTCATCATATGGGAGTTTCCCGAGGGAACAGAAACTTGCCTTTGATGTATGAGAGAAGTCTGGAGGTCTGCTTGGGTGCCTGCATGGCCGAACAGTGAAGGGAAGCCTGCCTGACATTTCCAGTAGATGGAAAGTAAAGTGAGATGTCCTCTGTCTTCTGCCAAGTGAAATGAGAAGGTTAGCTCTTCTGTTCAAGCTGACCCAGTAACGTAAGAAGATGTTCCCCATCTTCTGCCTCATGTCTGAACCTGAAATGTCTGAGTCTGAGAGACTGTTTCCTGCTAAAATTCAGTGGGAAATCAAGAGACTATGTTCCAGTAAAGCGAGAGCCACTGCTGCCAGCTGGGAGTGTGGCTGAAGCTATATACACCCGGCGTGACCTGCAGTCTCAGACAGCAAGAGAGTGACTGCCATCCGAGGTCAGTCTGGGGAATCAGTTAGGTGGTGTCACTGCTAGGCATTACCTGTGCGTCTCCTCCTGAGGGTTTGTGCCTAGATGTGGGGGTTGAGGTGTATGCAGCCCTGGTTCTCAGCACTACTCTGTTGCAGCTTTATGAGGACACTGAAAAGATGTGAACAATCTGCCGGAGAAGCTGAGAGTTGCTCAGCCTGAGAAAGCTGCAAGAGCCTGTTGCATAGAAGGCTCAAGCTGCAAGAAAGGTGGCGAGGAGGCCACAAACTGCAGTTTGCCTGCTGCTCATCTCAGCAATCTGAATTAGAAGCATCCAAGCCTTTACTGATCCAAATACCCCAGATCTACAGTCTGAACGGCCAAGAGACTGTCTTCAAACCGTGAGTAATTCAGGACTTGCCCTGCATCTGGGGAACTGTATATAGTTGCCACCGAGGGTTTAGAGTTTGGCCACTCAGCCATAAAGTTTCCAAGAGTCACCATCTTGTTGCTACAACCGAAAAAGCTTTAACTAATTTGTTAATAAAGTGCACCATCGCCGGCCAACCAGCAGCACCAGAATCAGGTCTCAAACTAGACCCCGGGTACCCAGATAGGACTCTTAGGGGTTAAACTGGTACCATTTGGGGATAGTAATGTAAGGACCTGTGGGATAACCTCTGTTTGATGTATATGCTGGTGGGAGGCAGGCACCATGAAAGTTGGTTCCAGACGAAGTGATTGATCGATTGTATTCAAGAATGCTAAAAGTTATTAAACCTCTAAATCCATTTCCCTTTTCCTAGCCCTACCCTTTGTAAATAAATGGTTGGTTAACCTTTTTACAAATATCTCATGAGCATATCATTAATGAGCACATTGCTAGCTTAAGTCAGTAATTGCAAGTACACTGAAATATGGTTTTGGATTATGGTAATTCATGTGTGGGGTGGCTGTAAGGGGAGGTACCCCCTCCCAGGGGGTTGTACTGGTCCAGTATCTGGCCCACTATATGTGTACGCTGCGTGGAGGCACCACGCAATTTATTTTATCTTGGGAAAGACCCCCCCCTTTTTTCACCAGAACAAGGACCCAGGCCCCTCAACCTGTATCGTGATCATCAGGCAGGGCTAGTAGCCTGCTGGTATACGGCACCCAAGTCACATATAGTCTAACTTCCGAACCAGTGCCAGAAGCGGCACTACCGTTCTTCACCAGCAGCCCTGGTAGAGTGTCTTACTAATCAGATTGAGGTGATACAGTATGAATACCTGGACTAGTAAACTCAGATTGATGGGGTCCCAAGGTGTACTTCCTGGAGCAGTTCTTCATATGGTATGCCCTTGCAGTTCATAACCACTGAAGCCTAGGACTCAATCAACATGGAGTGGCATAAAGGATGAACCCAGGTTGCAAGCTACAGTTGTGCACGTCTTGGCCTTTTATTTTTTTCTGTATTTCAGTTTACTTACCCTGGATAACCCAGCTGAAATGCAGTATCTTGTTTTCAATAAGGTCCTTCTTTCTAATCATTTATACAGCTGGGGGAAGGTGAAACAAAGGGAGGTCAAGCAGCTTGCTCAAGGTCACAGAACAAGCAAGTGACTCTGGTGGGATTTCTTTTACCTTCTCATGTTGTTTATCCTCCCCCTTGACTAGAGGCCCCATCTGCTGTAGAGGAGACTTCCCAGCCTCACCCTCACCTTCTTGGCCACATACCTGATCCTCCTCTTACAGTGGATTTCCCCCTCTGGTGTGGCATGGTGAGACTATCCAGACCACCACCACCACCACCCCCACTGAAGAGCTCAGTTCTGGGTGGAGGTGAGCAGTTGGCCCACCAGGGCCTGAGGATGCCCACAGTATCATCCCACTCACCTGTAGTTAGTTTCATCTCTTTTTCTCCCTTCCCCTGAGATGCTAGGGTAGGGATCATGTGACCGGCACATGTGCTATGCATGATAGTGCTCTGTCAGAGCCCATTGGCATCTCCCTTCCCATTGCTAGGTTCCCTGCCTGCACTGCTACCTTTAGTCACCCATGTGGCAGTTGTGGGGCGGACTCTGGGACCCACTCTCCACGAGAAGGAGAGAATCCTCTGGAACACAGGATCCTCCTCCCTCGGCTAACCCTCTGAAGACTCAGGCTCATGCCTGAACCCAGGTTGCCAGTGCTACAACCAGTAGTGGTACTGCTGTGCCAATGGGCCTGCATCCAGCGGGATTTTAACCTGGGTCTCCTGGTTCTCAAAACAGTGCTCTAACAACTGGTCTGTATTACCGTTAGTAAAATAGAGCACTCATTGTAGGAACTTGTGTTAGTTTGGCACAATAGCAATCAGCCCATTCTCACAAACAGGATTATTTCGTTAGGGTTGGTCGGAATCTGCCAGATGGAATCAGATTCGTTGGATTCCAACCCATTTTCAGATTTAGAATTTTTGGAATTGCTGTCCGAAAATCCTAATTCCTCAGCTGAGTCCTAAAACCTATTTTTACACAGGAATTTAGGATTTCAAATCCGAATCCGATTTTGAGTTTTAGGTCATTTTAGGATTTAAGTCGGAATTGGATTAGGATTTGGAACCTCCCACGTTCCAAATTCTATAATTGGCCACCAGTCCTGAGCACCCCTAATTTTCAAAATTCAATAGAATTATAAACTGAGAATTGAATCTTTCTTTATTTCTCTAGGCAGCTGTTGCCGTCAGGCTTCTCTCCCAGACCACCGCACAACCCAGACACCAGATAACGTGACCTTTATAGTGGCAGGGTGACCTCTGTTGTAGTATGGTGTCCTCCATAGTAGCATGGTGACCTTCATAGTAGCACGGTGGCCTCCATAACAGGACAGTGACCTCCATAGTAAAACAGTGACCTCCATAGTAAAACAGTGACCTTCATATTAACACAGTGACCTCCATAGTAAAACAGTGACCTTCATATTAACACAGTGACTTCCACAGTAGCATAGTGACCTCCATATTAGCACAGTGAACTCCATTATAACACAGTGACCTTCATGGTAACACAGTGACTTCCACAGTAGCATAATGACCTCCATATTAGCACAGTGAACTCCATTATAATACAGTGACCTTCATGGTAACATAATGACTTCCATAGTAGCACAGTGAACTCCATCGTAATACAGTGACCTGCATAGTAAAACAGTGACCTTCGTATTAGCACAGTGACCTCCATATTAGCACAGTAACCTCCATAGTAGCACAGTGACCTCCATATTAGCACAGTTACCTCCATAGTAGCACAGTGACCTCCATATTAGCACAGTAACCTCCATAGTAGCACAGTGACCTCCATATTAGCACAGTAACCTCCATAGTAGCACAGTGACCTCCATATTAGCACAGTGACCTCCATAGTAGCACAGTGACCTCCATAGTAGCACAGTGACGCCATATTAGCACAGTGACCTCCATATTAGCACAGTAACCTCCATATTAGCACAGTAACCTCCATAGTTAGCACAGTGACCTCTATATTAGCACAGTAACCTCCATATTAGCACAGTGACCTCCATATTAGCACAGTGACCTCCATATTGGCACAGTGACATCCATAGTAGCACAGTGACCTCTATATTAGCACAGTAACCTCCATATTAGCACAGTGACCTCCATATTAGCACAGTGACCTCCATATTAACACAGTGACCTCCATAGTAGCACAGTGACCTATATATTAGCACAGTAACCTCCATATTAGCACAGTGACCTCCATAGTAGCACAGTGACCTCCATATTAGCACAGTGACCACCATATTAACACAGTGACCTCCATATTAGCACAGTGACCTCCATAGTAGCACAGTGATCTCCATATTAACACAGTGACCTCCATAGTAGCACAGTGACCTCTATATTAGCACAGTAACCTCCGTATTAGCACAGTAACCTCCATATTAGCACAGTGACCTCCATAGTAGCACAGTAACCTCCGTATTAGCACAGTAACCTCCATATTAGCACAGTGACATCTATAGTAGCACAGTAACCTCTATATTAGCACAGTGACCTCCATATTAGCACAGTGACCTACATAGTAGCACAGTGACCTCCATAGTAGCACAGTGACCTCCATATTAGCACAGTGACCTCCATTTTAGCACAGTGACCTCCATATTAACACAGTGACCTCCATATTAGCACAGTGACCTCCATATCAGTACAGTGACCTCCATAGTAGCACAGTAACCTCCATATCAGCACAGTGACCTCCATAGTACAACTTGACCTCCCTAGTAGCACAGTGACCTCCACAGTAGGACATGACCTTCATAGTAGCATCATGACCTCTGTAGTATCACAGTGACCTCCACAGTAGCAAGTAGACAGTGTTGTGGTCCATTATCCTATGGGCAACTCCTCCCCACCCACCCACAGTAAACAACTTGTGACATTGGGGGGGGGGAGATGGCAGATGTAACGGGGAACTCACAATGTCAAGCTAATCTTGTTGCCTGGATTTTGCAGCACTGCAGGGATCCCCACAGTCTGAGAACACTACCCATGCAGCGCTCCTAGGACACCTACAGCCTAGTGGAGTTGGATCTGTTATGCAAGCCTGACTGTCACATATGGCAGTATAACACGTGACCCCAATTGCCACTGGGTTGGGTTAGAGGCCTGCATCTTTGAATCACTGCTGTGTCTCAGTCATTCCCTCTAATGCGGACTGGAACTTTTTGTTCAGCACATACAGTGTTGGAATTGCAGGGGGGCTTGCAAAGGCTCAGCTCCTAGCTCTGAGAGAGCCCCAGTAAAATCATTCACATATCTGGAATGTGTGTAGTGCAGTGGGGGCTGCCGCCCATTGGCTCACGCTGAACCAATGAGCATGCAGCCCTACCGGAAATATCAGTCCCGGCGGGCGGCAGGGCAGCAAGCGGGTGGGTGTGCCACCGCCGGCTAACGAAGAGGCAGGCGGTGGGGCTCAGTGGGCGGGTGGAGGGGTACCACTAGACCACCAGGGATATTGGAATTATTGTTTTTTTTACACATGCCCGCGATCGGGCAGATAGCGGTCCACTGGACCACCAGGGATATTGGACAGAATAGCTTCTATTGTTACAGATGCCCTCGATTGGGCAGATAGCGGTCCACTGAACCACCAGGGATATAGGATGAATTCTTCTATATTTACACATGCCCTCAATCGGGCGGATAGCGGTCCACTGGACCACCAGGGATATAGGACGCATTCTTCTATATTTCACATGCCCACGATCGGGCGGATAGCAGTCCACTGGACCACCAGGGATATAGGACGAATTCTTGTATATTTACACATGCCTGCGATTGGGCAGACAGTGGTCCACTGGACCACCAGGGATATAGGATGCATTCTTCCATATTTACACATGCCCGCGATCGGGCAGACAGCGGTCCACTGGACCACCAGGAATATTGGACATAATAGTTTTTTTTTTACTACAAATGCCCGCGATTGGGCTGCAGGGGGCGTCAGTCCCCGACGGCTGCTGTCTGGCAGGGCGCCAGGTGCAAACGTCAGGGATCGGTGCTCCCATGCAATGAAGAGACGACATGCAAATGGCCCCAGTGTGCCTTGCATATATTATGGCCCCATTTGCATGTCAACTTTTGAATATCGCGGTTGCTGTGCATGGCGCAGTGGAACTTAGCTAGCGCATCCCCATGCTCCACTCTGGCCACTGGTGCTGGCGCAGTGGCACTGCGCCATGCACACTGGGGGTGGCCAGGGTGTGATATTCAATGCTGCTGAGCCATGGCGCAGCTCCGTTGAATATCGACCAGTCCACTCCCCTGCGCAGCCAAGTTGAGCTGTGCCCAAGCTTGCGCCACAGCCTGGCACAGTTTGAATATCTGGGCCCATGTATAAAAAAACTTGACCATTGACATCTGTTGCCACTGCTGGCCCACCGCTGCCATTACCCTCCCCACACCCAACCCTCATACTCAGCACCCACAACCCCACACTCCCACCCCTTGCTTACCGCCCGGGGGTCCAATTCCATAATCCTCTCGGGACCAGAGTCATGTCTTCAGTCTTCAACGTCGGACCGGGAACTGAGGAAATCAGGTATGCGGTTCAATGTATTTCAATGCGTTTTGAACTGGTCCTCATACTGTGATCATTTTTAAATAACTTTCCCTAAATTTTTAACATGGCCTTTTTGGGACCCCACCTCATGAAGAAAGGTGGTGAAACTGTGCAACTCCAGCCAGAAAGGTGATTTTGCAGTCAACATTCCCTCCACCTTTGTTCATGAGGTGGGGTCATAAGGAGGCTATGTTGAAAATTTGTGGTAGAAATATTAAAAAAAACCAAAGTTATGAGTGCATGTTGAAAATTCTCAATGCACACTCGTAACTTTGGTAATTTTTGTCCCAAATATTCCATGTAGCCACTTTTTCACACCGCCTTATAAATGTGATAGCTGTAATTTTTCAGATCCTAGCCAAAATGTGTTTTCGCACTTGTGGCGCAAAATGACGTTTCAACCTCTATTTTGTAAATGACTTTTGTCATGTTCAGAAGTTGTCATAAAAAGACTATGTTGAAAATTCGGGGTCAAAATGTGAAAAAAAAACTAAGTTATGAAGAAACAATGAATTGTTCCAATGTTTACTAATAACTTTATTTGTGCAGATTTTGGTCCTAAATGTTCAACATATCCCTTGAGTTACGCCACCTCCTGAACATGGCAGGTGTCATTTTGCAAATCTTCTCTGAAATTTGTTTTCACAGTTCTACTACGAAATCGGCTTTTGGTTGAGATTTAAAAAATTCCACCTGTCTTGATCATAACGTTAGGTCACAAAAAAAACTGTTGGACATTTGGGGTCAAAATGTGGGAGCCCACTTAAAAGTAGATATTGCTTCTCAGCTGCCCTATCCTGGGTAATTACAATCTAACAATGTGTCAAAGTGGATACCATTGAAAATGAGATATTACATCTCATCTGGTCTATCCTGGGTAACTATATAGTAAAAATGTGTACAAGCAAGACCAAGTACAATAGCAATGCAAGCGGCGAACATTTGGCATTGACAAATGTTTTTTTAATTGTAGCTGAAACTAGCTTTTTGAATACATTTTTTGCACTGCTGTCTTATTAATACTCTGGGTTCTGTTAAAGGGAATTCTCATAGACTCCAAACTACTGCCATTGGACCAGGGCATCCCATCTTACAAAACTGTCTGAAAAAAATGTTGTTTCACTTTTCTGTAAATTGAAATTAATATCTGGCTGATCCGGTCACACACCATGCACCATGACTGGGCATTACAAATCCCAGAGTCCCCTGTTTCTGAGGGCTAGAGATGTAGAGAAGTTTTACTTCACTAGCAAAGTTCTAGCAAAATTGTGAAATTCGTCTTTGCAAAATACTTTGTGAGTTCCCACTTCACCACTTCTCAGTGAGATTTCCTGGTGAAACACCCTTTTTGAGGCAGAGTCATGGTGAAGTTGTAACTTTGCCGGCGAACCTACATAGCTTCACTGAAAAGGTGCCATTTCACCTGCCGAAACTTCACGAAGTTGGCACTTAAAAAGGTTGCCAGCCTTGCACATGTTTACTGAGGACACAGCCACTGGAAGTGTAAGTCCTGTCCTTTACGGTAATAGCAACGTTCGTATGGCAGCATTTAATGCCACTGACAATGACAGTGCCAGTCTTCCTCTTTGAGCCTTTGCTACAATACAAACTTTTCATTCTATTACAGCAGTAAGCAACTGGGGTGCATAGGGGGTGCCCAGCAGAGCAAGGGATGTAATCTAACCACTTCACAAGGCCTTAGTCAGTGTTCAGTTCTGGGCTTCCCAATACAAAAACAACATGGAAGCAGTAGAGAGAGTAGAATGCAGAGCCATCAAAATGTCCAGGGGGTATGGAGGATAAAGCTATTCTGAGAGGCTGGAGACCCTTAACATGTTCACCCCAGGTGAAAGGAGACAGAGAAAGGACATGGTCTCAGTCTATCACATGTGCAGGGGCACGCATCAGCAAGATCAGACAGTCAGACGTGTTTGATCTGGTGTCCTGCAGCAGGATGTGGGGAAACACCCTGAAGCTCACCAGTGGTAAGTTCAGGGGGAATGTGAGGAGGCTCTTCATCTCCCAGAGGGTGGTGAACCTGCGGAACAGCTTACCAGTGGAAACAGTGGACATGAGGATAGTAGAGGCCTTTAAGGGAAGCCTGGACAAATTTCTGCTTACCATGGAAGTCTGTTGCTGCTGTTCGTCATTTGTTTAACCTTGCTGCATGTTAATGAAACATGCCACTGCTCAGACATATAACTTGTAAGTGACTATTTTTGAGGGGTTGACAGGGTGCTGAGTTTTCTGCTGCTGAATCGCTAGGCACCCTTTATAATAGAGTGGGTAGGGAATCTCTATAAATTAGTATGTGTTTCAACAGCATACATACTGTTTCACATGTCTACTGCACCATGACACGATGGCCCTAGTGACCCTTCTGACTGTCATTTACTGTGTTACTGTGCATCTTAAGTGAATCTGACCAAACATTACAGCTTGGTTAGTAGAAAGTAACATTTCGGTAAGCAATACTGTAGGAGAAATCAATTAACTCCTCAAATACCTACCGTTGACCTCTAGCTAAAATTCCTTTAATGTGTCAGAAAAACAAATACACATAAACAAAGAAGGAATCAGAAACCAGAAGAGTTGGGCATTTTACTTTCTAACGAATGCCAATGGAGCCATATCACTGTTTCCATGTGCTGCTTATCATGCACAGTGTAGTAGAATGACAAGGTGTGCGATGAATTTTATCCAGGAAAAATGTCTCGGCTTATCAAGTTGGGAAAGCAAAGGTGTACAGCAGTGTCGGCAATGTAATAAGTCATAACAAGTAGTGACAGGAAATTCTCATTAGAAATTAACACCATCCGGATGGACTGCAGAGGGTCACGGGGAATCTTAATTGCCGCTGATGACTGTTGAGTTTATTAGTCACAAAGTATTTGCTGGCTTCCATCAGAAATGGTGGAACAGACGACAGATAGTCCCTTTTGAGAAGTCTGATTCGGTGGAGTTCGCCTGTGACAAGCCATCACTTGTGACAGCCTCTGAGAGATAGCTATCTCAGCCGAGCTTATAGCAGCAGTCACGGCAGTTTGGGGAAGATTGAAGTGACAGAGGTCCATTGTGTAAACAGGGAAACACGCAGCACATCATGAAATATTCAGCCGGGTTGTAAAAACACTAACAGCTTTTTTGGTTATTAACACCTGTACCAGGCTGCATACATCTGCACTACCAGAATGCTAATTGACATGTTTTGTTATGGTATGTGGTGGGAAAAGTCTTCAGCAGGCAGTGCTGTTTCTGAACAAAAAAATAAAGAAAGAAAGGGAAAGAGAGGGCAAAAATCCTAGCTCACAGAACACAGTTAGGATTTTGTCTGCTTTGTTAGACTGTGTAAAGAAAAGCTGCTTGGGGTAGGGGGGCTACAAAGAATTATGCAAGTAGGTGTGCAGAATGATAGGGGATAATGATAGGAATATCACTGTGTTCTGCAGCAAAGCACTCGAAGTGTGACTTGCCTGAACCCTGGGCTGTTGCCTGCAAGGCAGACGTTTTGACTCAGTCATGCAGTATCTCACTTAGTAGCTTGTCTTGATCTAATGGACGCTAATAGAAATGATAGGTTTCAGTAAATGCTGAATAATGCCCCTTCACTCTAGCTCTAAAACATGTACATATTTTTTAATATAACTGAGGGATTTTTTTCTTTAATTTGTAGAACAATAGAATATGATGGAGTGCACAAACTAAGGTCTAGAAACTCTCTTCACACTTTCTGTGTACTTTTGCCAGGCTGCCCCTAGAATATGTCGTATGTGGAGCTTATTCAAAGTTGTATTAGACTTCTGGTTTTGAGCCACTATGTGCTGTGCTTTCCATGCTAGTTGTGTCATTGATATTTAGAAACGTATTGCCTCTGTGGCAGTCATTTTCAGTTAAGGCTGAGTAATGGATAAAGAAACTCGTTCCCTCTATGACAGCATTTTAAATTAGGGCAGAGTAATGGGTGAAGCAGAACAACAATAATGGAGGGAAATTTGAAACAATGTGTAAGCTGCAGACAACATGAATTAGAACAGCGTTATTATGCATACGCAACATCGCCTGCTGATGCATTATGTCCCAGAACTTAGAATGTTTTTCCAAAGGCTGCTGTATGCACTGTTCTGGTTTTAAACCTCCCAGCAATACGACGCCAGATCATTAGTTTCCACCGGAGTTAGTGGCCTTATAGGATCATTGCTCCCACCGATTCAACATTTAACCTAGTTTAAAGTTATAATTTAAGTATAGCGGTTTTCACTTTAATCAAAAGGTACATTAAAGTGCTGTAAAAATGTTTAGAAAATGAGCTCCATTGACTTGTGTGGGCGCATCACTGCGCTTTCCCTGGTACCACATCACAAAATGGGAGAGTGAGGGGGTGGAGCAGACAGACTAGAAAGTGGGAAAGGATCGGCTGGCTCGCAGTTCGGCCAGAATTACGATCCCTTCCCAAACTTTACAAAGTCAGTAAAAATATATCATTCTTACACAGAGGTGCTATCGCCACGCCAGGGTATTGGGCTATGAAGCCCAAAATGTGTTTTTTTTTTAATCACACCTTTACTTTAATTGTTCTAGTTTCTGGTACCAATTATTTGAAAAATTACTATAGTGAGTCTATTATTTTTTTTCACTATGGGCTTTACATTTTGGCTCACAATGGCTGTAGTCAAGCACTAGAAAACTATAACCATCTTACAGTGCCTGTGGTTGACATTACTTTCAGCTCAAAATGACTGGTCAGCATTACTTTTGCCTCATGATGACTGTGGTCAACATTACTTTCAACACAGAATGACTGGACGACATCACTTTCAGCTCACGATGAGTGTGGTCGACATTATTTTTGGTTCATAGTGACTGTGGTCGACATTACGCTCGGCTGACAATGACTGTGGCCATGCACTGTGAAAATATAGTCAGCTCACAATGACTGTGGACGTGCACTGTAACAATATACTCGGCTCACAATGACTGTGGCTGTGCACTGTAAAAACATAGTTGGCTCACAATATCTGTGGCTGTGCACTGTAAAAATATAGTCAGCTCACAATGACTGTGGCCATGCACTGTAAAAATATAGTTGGCTCACAATGACTGTGGCCGTGCACTGTAAAAATATAGTCAGCTCACAATATCTGTAGCTGTGCGCTATAAAAATATAGCCAGCTCACAATGACTGTGGCCATGCACTGTAAAAATATAGTTGGCAAACAATAACTGTGGTCGTGCACTGTAAAAATATAGTTGGCTCACAATATCTGTGGCTATGCACTCTAAAAATATAGTCATCTCACAATGATTGTGGCCATGCACTGTAAAAATATAGTTGGCTCACAATATTTGTGGCCGTGCACTGTAAAAATATAGTTGACTCACAATATCTGTGGCCGTGCATTGTAAAAATATAGTCAGCTTACAATGACTGTGGCCATGCACTGTAAAAATATAGTTGGCTCACAATATCTGTGGCTGTGCACTGTAAAAATATAGTTGGCTCACAATATCTGTGGCCGTACACTGTAAAAATATAGTCACCTCACAATGACTGTAGCCATGCACTGTAAAAATATAGTTGGCTCACAATATCTGTGGCCGTGCACTGGAAAAATATAGTCAGCTCACAATGACTGTGGCCATGCACTGTAAAAATATAGTTGGCTCACAATGTCTGTGGCTGTGCACTGTAAAAATATAGTTGGCTCACAATATCTGTGGCTGTGCACTGTAAAAATATAGTCAGCTCACAATGACTGTGGCCATGCACTGTAAAAATATAGTTGGCTCACAATATCTGTGTCCGTGCACTGTAAAAATTAGTCAGCTCACAATGACTGTGGCCATGCACTGTAAAAATATAGTCAGCTCACAATGACTGTGGCCGTGCACTGTAAAATATAGTTGGTTCACAATGACTGTAGCTGTTCACTATAAAAATATAGCCAGCTCACAATGACTGTGGTCATGCACTGTAAAAATATAGTCAGCTCACAATATCTGTGGCCTTGCACTGTAAAAATATAGTCAGCTCACAATGACTGTGGCCGTGCACTGTAAAAATATAGTTGGCTCACAATGACTGTGGCCATGCACTATAAAAATATAGTTGGTTCACACTGACTGTGGCTGTGCACTGTAAAAATATAGTTGGCTCACAATGACTGTGGCCGTGCACTATCAAAATATAGTCAGCTCACAATGACTGTAGCTGTGCGCTATAAAAATATAATCAGCTCACATTATCTGTGGCCATGCACTGTAAAAATATTGTTGGCTTGCAGTATCTGTGGCCGTGCACTGTAAAAATATAGTCAGCTCACAATGACTGTGGCCGTGCACTGTAAAAATATAGTCAGCTCACAATATCTGTGGCTGTGCACTGTAAAGATATAGTCAGCTCACAATGACTCTGGCCATGCACTGTAAAAATATAGTTGGCTCACAATATCTGTGGCCATGCACTGTAAAAATATAGTCAGCTCACAATGACTGTGGCAATTCACTGCAAAAATATAGTCAGCTCACAATGACTGTGGCAATTCACTGCAAAAATATAGTCAGTTCACAGTGACGGTGGTTGACATTACTTTTGGCTCACAGTGACTATGGTCAACATTACTTTTGGTTCACAATAACTGTTCAACGCTGATATTGGCTATAAGTGACTGAGATTATTTTAAACTGTGATGCCTATTTTGGTCTCATATCTGAGTCCACAAAATGGAAAAACAGAAAAGGGAAACTGGGCATACAGATATTTAAAATAATGACCACAAACAGGTGCTCTTTGCCTGAGGCAGATGGTCATTCAGATTGCTGCTGCTTATTGGTTCCTGAATCTCAGCTCTGATGTGTGCAGACTCTTTTTGTACAAAGTTTTCCAGGCAAAAGAAAGCTTGGCAATATATAACCAGGAAAGAGTTTAAAGCAATGACCTAGTCTTGAGGCTGGATAATTCAAGTAAAAAGATTTTTACTCACATTTCATTTATCTGCAACCAGTGCATCATGCTCAAGCCACCCTACCTCTGATGATTCATGCATGCATGCGGTTTTTCAAGGATGAAGGAGTTTCCCCCTGTAAAAATGATCGAGAACCTCCTTGAAAAGAATGCCAGCGAAAATGTCTACAGAAACCACTTCCCCAGAGTCAGCAAGGAAATCTAGCATGGAGCCGATATCCTTGACTGAGGAGCGCCTAGAAAAGATGACTCCAAGAAGCGACTCACTGAGGAGTCAACCTTTCATTCTAGTCTGAAAAAGATTGAAAAAAGGGAAACATTTGGAACCTTAAAGGAAAAAAGCATGGGACCCTATTGTCCGGTCTGCTGGCAATAGTCAAATGCTATTTATGGAGGAATTTAAGCAAATGGGCTCGTTCGTCCGAACTATAAAGGAGGAAGCCATGGTGTTGCAGAGGGACAGAGGTGCTGTGATGAGGAAGAGGAGGAGTCGCTCACCCCCAGAGGTGACTGGTGGTGAGGATATGATGGCCTCTCCCCTCCTCCCTTAGCATTAGCAGGTTCTAGATCCTATTCTGCTGTTCTAAAATCAGCGGCTGCTAAGATAAGCATTTCCACTATTAAAACTGGCACAGATACCAGGGAATCACATTTCCTAAAATTGCTGAGCCTGACCTCAGTGAAGAGAGTCAGCATACCCATCCATGAAACTTTAAGAAAAAAATGATGAAGAAAATGTTGCATTTGCCAGTATCTGCAACAGCAATTGGCATGAAGGTGGAAAAGAGGGGTTTGGCAACCAGGCACGATTTTGAACGCCTTTTACATCTAGACCACGAAGGGTTAATTTATGCTGCTGCATGTGAAAAAGCCAGAACAACATTTTTCATTGGCACCCCCTGACAAAGCTTCACACAAGCAGGAGGATCTGAATAGCGGTGACAGCGTTCTGGGACAGCGTTCCCTCTGATGAAAGGGTACAGATGGGTTCCATGTCAATAGAGTGAACACTACTGGGCGATTCCAATGTGGGTGAACATATTACAGTGACCGCTGTAACAGAGACCACATATCTCAGTGATAGCACTAATCAGCTACATATATTTGGGCGATTGTCTAGTTAGGGTGATTATGGCATTATCTACAACTGTACCATCATCTTGCACCGGATGCCCTCCTACTACCCTATCTAAAGGATACCTACTCCAGGGCACACCTGGATAGTGGGGTGGGCTATATCTTTGGGCTTCAGAATGCTGGATTGCTCTTCTGTACACTCGCTTGGTATGTCGAGTCGCTGTTATTTCACTGTGCCCAAATACATTGTCGCTCTACTTGTTCTGTCGTTCGTTGTATTTTCGCTCTTCCAGATTCACCCAAATGTAGTCGCCCTAATCCCATCACTGTATTCACATAATACTATACAGATGTTACACTATGTAAGGTCTGGCTTGAAGTGAATGATGCAGAAACCCAGGCTTTGGCAAACGTAATATCTACCAGAACATAAGCTTGGCTGAAGACCACAGGACTTACTGCAGACCTGCAGAACAAAGCTGCAGTGCAGACCTTCCCTTTGATGACACTTCTCTTTTCGAAGATCACACAATATAAACAAAGGTGATAAGAATAAAACTACTTTTTGAACCTTTAGTAGAGAAGGAGAAATGCAGAAGTTACTAAACAGCCTATGGCAGGGAAGCAGGGCCCTTGAGAGGGTGGGGAGCAGTGGATAATTCCAGGGGCCTAGCGCCAAGAGGGGCCCAGGCATCCCAGCATACTGTATGCAGGGAAGGGGCTATGAGATGGTAGGGGCCTCAGAGTCTGAACTTTGCCCGGGGCCCAGAATTCCTCTCAAGGGGTCTGCAGGGCACAATCCCTGTGTGTACCAGTGCCAGCCCTATAGCACACCAAGGGGTAATGGTGGATGAGGCATGAGACAAGCAGCAGCTCCAGCTGACCCACCAGAGACAATAACCAACCAGTGATGAGTCACCGATCACCACATTTTACCCTCAGGTGGAGGGACTCTTCTTCCACCATCTACAGCAGTGGCAGTGTGCCACAGCAGACAATGGAATGGGTGCTGGAGATTATAAGATCCTCAGTCTGTCTTTTGATAGCATCCCAAAACAAAAGAAATGAAAAAATATTTCAGCAGAATTCACCAGAAGAGATGCAGCAGCTGAAATTGGAAGTTCAAAGCATCGGTCTTTCAATGCTGTGGAGAAATGATCAGCAACAACAAAATTCAGAATGTTGCAAAGAGTAATCCATCATTACAGCAAGGAGACAAGCAGTGCTCCCTGTATTTGAATGATGCTTATTCCCACATCCCCAATAAGAACAAAACACAGAAAGTAACTACACTTTAGAGTGGGTCTGAGACAGTACCAGTACAGGGCAATGCCCTTTGGACTGGCCTCAGCCCCAAGAGTGTTCACAAAATGCGTAGCTATAGTAACAGCAGCAGGTTGAAGTAATAGCATGATTGTCTATCAACATGCAACCCCCTTTGGCCCACCGACTTATTCTGTCTATGCCCTGATGGGGGTGGGCATGGCATAGGGTGACTCCTGTGTCTAGGCTATATATAGATGGTAACGCTAGCCAGAAGCAGCCTTGCAAAACTTTGCAGCACTGGATGCCACAAACACTCCTTAAATTCACTGAGACAGGGCATGGTATGGAAGAAGCTAAATAATCAGATAATACCTGATTCATCCGCTATCCTTACTTGGGGGACGCTGGAGAATTTTATTGATATGCCAATACCTGGAACAAAGTTTGCAAAACAAAGGTTCACACACCAAGCAGGATACAATAATAAATACTGAAATGTAATAAAGGCAGAAATCAGTCAAGGACATGAAGCACCCCCCATGCAGTGTTGCAAGGCTTCATGGGGGTGCCCCCGATGACGCCTTGCGGCGCTATGTAGGAGTGCTTAACTTTCTTGATGAATCTCTGCCTTTATTAAATTTCAATATTTATTACTTTATCCTACTCAATATGTGCACCTTTCTTTGGAAAACTTTGCTTTCGGTACCAGTAATACCGGGTAAAGGTAGCGCTTTGGTTGTGCTGGTGTGCCCGTCTTTTGTAAGTTATGGTATATGCCAGGACCTGGTCTGCTATGAGCCAGAAGGACTTTACATTTCAACATTGCATACGTCATCTATTACGGTAGTTGGCTGAGGCCTGCAAATGGTGGTTGTCTCTATGTATTGTCTGCTTTGCCCTCCTGACCCACTTTCCAGTTGTGGACTCATTTGTCCCTGTTTGATTTGGCTCACAACTATTGCCAGTGGAGTACTTCCTCACCCTTCCATATGCTACAAACTGTCACTGACTGTGGCCTGCCTCCCTAACAAACATTTACATTTCGGGGGTTAACTGTACACCAGCGTGGCACATTAATGTCCAGTACTTTCCAGTCACTCTGTTAAAGAACCACCAGCCTGGTCCATCCTAGCCACACCCAGGTGCTGTAGTTATAGAGATGTTCCATATCTTTCCATGTGGCAACAGTATCTGCCAGATCTGCTGGAGCTGGGCACTGGAATCCACAGACCCACCCTGGGATCTGTCACCCAGGAACTGAACATTTTTTTCTGAATCACACTCTTTACCTGCATCTTGAGCATTCTAGTAGTGCTATATCACCAACTCACTGTCCTTCCACTGCATCTTCTGTTCTCCATCTTTGTGGGACCCCTCAAACCTGCAAGCTGTCAGTATGCATGCTTTGAGGGGTGTCCATCTGGGATTCCCACTCCGCCCACGAGCTCCTTCTACACCATCCCCTGAGTTTCTCCAACTTACGATTACTAAGGTGCCCCTCCCTACCCTAGGGAATTCCAGAAACAACCCCTAGGTGAGATTCCTTTCATGCCACCCTGGCCTGAGTCCTGTGGCCAGCTGCTCGGCTGAGCACCTCCTGTGTCTCCTCCTCTGGAGCACCCAACTTCCCTGGCACCCAGTACTTAAACTGGTGATGACTGCATGCGAACCTCACACTCTGCTCCCCAACATGTGGCACTGAGTTGGCCCATCTCCCTGCTCACAGCTCGGAATATGAGTTCCCCTGGCGACAGCACTCCTGGAAGCCCTCAGGGCGAGGCACCAAACTACACCTCCCAAATCGACATACTACTTCGCTTCATACTGAAATTGTGTTGGCTAGAGAAATTTATAATAAAAGAACTGTCACACGGAGATAAAGTCTTATTCTCATTCCTCCGCCAGAGACCACCCATGCCACCCCAGACTTAGGACCGTGCCGCCACTCAGAATCTTGTAAGCACTCTCCAGCTGATGCCTACATGGACCCTGGTACCTACAGTAGGTTCTACGCTAAGCAAATAACCTGCTGTTCCCACTTATCTCTGTCTCTAGTCTCCTGCCAGTCACAGTAAGAACACAGCGATGATGCCAAGGCTTTCAATGCTCTGATGAGCACTGCTAGTAACAACCCTGGCGGCTACAGAAGAGAGGGAGTTGTTACACATATTCAGATGACTGGTTAGTGTGCCTAGAACCAGGGAACAAGCCCTATCATCAATGGATCAAACACATACAAAGCCTACACGTCATTTGAGCAGAACTGGACACAGGGCAAGCAAGGGCCCATCTCCCTCAGGAGAGCATTCAGACAATGGTACAGTTTGTGTTTCTTTTCTAACTGGAACACAATGGACTGCACAGGATTTTCTGAGACTACTAGGTGAGGTTTCTTGTCAGTTGCAACCTCTGTAGTACCATGGACAAGGCTTCACATGAGAAATGTACAGTGGTACTGGAAGTGTACTGGTCTCAGCTCAGGAACCTAACCACCCTGATCCCAATGCTTCAGTGGGAGCCCCAGGTACTGTACTTGAAAAAATAAATTCCTTTTCAGCCAGCACTGCACACATTGGTGCTTCCACAGATGCCTCCCTGTTAGGTTGGGGGAACATATCTCATACTGGACTGTTAAAGGGGGGTCTGGGGTCCAGCAGAGAGAAAGAGAGAGAAGACTACCTAAATCTGCTAGAGCTCAGAGCTTTGTACCTGTCTCTAAAGTCCTTCTCAACATTGGTCAGAAACTAAGTTCAGCAATGGACAATACCATCACAATATGTTACGTAAACCAGCAGGGCAGTGCAGGATGCTCAAAACTCTGCAAGAAAGCACTGAAAATTTGAGAACTGGCCTACACACTAAGTATACATATTTCTGTAGCCCATGTTGCAGGGAAGCAAAATGTACTGGCGAGACTCTCTCATTTGGCAGACTAGGTCTTGTGACATACGAGTGGTCCCTAAAACAGATGGTGTTAAATTCTGTCTTTTAGGATATGGGGTGCCCCAGAGGTGAATTTTTTTGCCTCATTGAAGAACAAAAAGCTACTGTAGAGCCTTGTCTCAGGGAACAATCCCAGAAGTTGCTTTCAGCATGCAATGAGGCAAAAGGTTGTTTTGTGCTTTCCCACCCTTTTCGCTGATCAGGAAGTACTTCTGAGAGTGAGGGTGGTACATGGAGCTATGATCCTGATAGTACCAGACAGGCACAGACAGCCAGGGCACACTCTATCAATCCAGATGTCCTAGATGACACTTTTCACTCTGTCCCAAGGTCAGGATCATCTAATAATGTCAAAAGGCCAGGTGACCCATCCCAACCTGGAGTCCCTTCACGTGAAAGCATGACTGCTGAGTGGACAGGGGAACTATCCCTACCTGGAGTCCCTTCACCTAAAAGTATGGGTTCTGAGGGGGATGTGTGAACCATCCCAACCTGGAATCCCTTCACCTGAAAGCATGGCTCCTGAAGGGATAGGTGAGCCATCCCGACATGGAGTCCCTTCACTTGATAGCATGGCTCCTGAGGGAACAGGTCAACCATCCCAGTCTGGAGCCCCTTCACCTGAAAGCATGGCTCCTGAGAGGACAAGTAAACCATCCCAACCTGGAGTCCCTTCACCTGAAAGTGTGACTCGTGAGAGGGCAGGTGAACCATCCCAACCTGGAGTCCCTTCACCTGAAAGCATAGATCCTGTGGGGACAGGTGATATGTCTCTACTTGGAGTCCCTTCACCTGAAAGCATGACTCCTGATGGGATAGGTGAACTATTCCTTCCTGGAGTCCCTTCACCTGAAAGCATAGCTAGTGAGGGAACAAGTAAACCATTCCTTCCTGGAGTCCCTTCACCTGAAAGCATAGCTAGTGAGGGAACAAGTAAACCATTCCTTCCTGGAGTCCCTTCACCTGAAAGCATAGCTAGTGAGGGAACAAGTAAACCATTCCTTCCTGGAGTTCCTTCACCTGAAAGCATGACTCCTGAGGGGACGGGTGAACCATCAAAACCTGGAGTCCCTTCACCTGAAAGCATGACTCCTGAGGAGACAAGTGAACCATCCCAACCTCAATCAATCAATCAATCAATCACTTTATTTAACCAGGCATAAACATCATTGAGCAAGCTCATTTTCAAGGTGGTCCTCGGCATTAATACAATACAGTACTCTTCATAAGATTACAATTATGGTGGACAGTGATGCAAAAAAAAAAAAAAAAAACATTGTGAAGGTGCCGGTCAATATGGGCCTATACATACCGGTCAACATAATTAACATGCAAAGGTACATAATGATAAGCTTTACTGGAATGAGAAGAGACAACAATCCCATATAGTATCCACTAAGTAAGAGCTCATACCTAAATGATAAAAAATAAGGAGGTATTAAGGAATAGGGTAGAAACTGAGGTGAAAGATTAGGCAGCCAAGAGGGAGGCCAGAATAGGTAAAAGGTAGAGAATAGGCAAGGCCAGCTTGGATTAAGGGAACTAGGCTTGTAGGTCCTAGGTTTCTGTTGTTAGGAATGTGGGGTGGATGAGATACTTAGGCGTAGGATTTGAGAGTGGCACCTGGGGCTTAGGGGTCATCGGCATCTGAAACAGTTGCATGATTCCTTCAGATAATCCATTAATAGAGCTTTGAATGTGAAAATGCTTTGAAGTGAGGATAAATTTAATGAGTCTTGCATAGTGTTCCAAAGTGATGGAAGTGAGAAGTTTATTGCTGCTGAGCCAAGGGTAGTTTTCACCCTAGGAATCTGGAAGCAGATTATTGAGAAGCATCTCAGGCCATAGGAACCTTTAGCCCATTTGAAGAGGTTCGAGATGTATGGGAGCAAGGCAGAAGCAGGAAACTACAGACCTGTTAGTTTAACCTCAGTGGTAGGGAAAATGATGGAATCACTTCTGAAGGAAAGAATTGTTGAGTATCTAGAAGCCAGAGGGGCGCAGGACCCAAGGCAACATGGATTCACAGCGGGAAGGTCATGCCAGACAAATCTGATAGATTTATTTGACTGGGTGACCAAAGTAGTAGATCAGGGAGGGGCTGTGGACATGGCCTGCCTAGACTTTAGCAAGGCATTTGACACAGTCCCACACAAAAGATTAATATACAAGTTAGCCAGGTTGGAGTGGGTCCCAAGATGACAGCCTGGGTAAAGAATTGGCTAGAGAATAGGACACAGAGAGTAATAGTAAATGGAGTCCACTCTGAAGAAAGGGTGGTTACTAGTGGGGTACTGCAGGGTTCAGTATTAGGACCGGTCCTCTTCAATGTCTTTATAAGTGACATTGCAGAGGGACTGGAAGGAAAAGTATGTCTCTTTGCAGATGACACAAAGATCTGCAACAGAGTTGATGCACAAGGTGGGGTGGAAAGGATGAGAAGGGACTTGGCAAGGTTAGAGGAATGGTCAAATGTATGGCAGCTTAGATTCAATGCTAAGAAGTGAAGGTAATGCACCTGGGAAACAAAAACCAAGGGGAAGAGTACACAATGGGGGGTGAGATACTAACAACAACAAAAATGGAAAGGGACCTGGGGGTAGTCATATCAGATGACCTAAAGATGGGCAAGCAATGTGAGAGGGCAGCAAGGAGGGCTGGGGGGATACTGGGATGCACAGGGAGAGGCATCACCAGTAGAAAACAGGAAGTTTTTATTCCTCTGTACAGACAGTTGGTGAGACCCCATCTGGAGTACTGCGTGCAGTTCTGGAGACCCAATCTCCGCAAAGACATAGACAGGATGGAAGCTGTCCAGAGGAGGGCAACTAAAATGGTGCAGGGTCTGCACCAGAAGACATATGAAGAGAGACTAAAGGAGCTTAATATGTATACCCTTGAGGAAAGGAGGGAGAGGGGGACATGATAGAAACTTTCAAGTACCTCAAGGGAATCAACAAAGTCCAAGAGGTAGCATCTTTCAAAAAGAGGTGTGCAAGAACAAGGGCACAATTTGAAGATAGAAGGGGCAGTTCAGAGGTAATGTGAGAAGTATTATTTCACAGAGAGGGTAGTGGATGCATGGAACAGCCTTCCAGAGGAGGTTGTGGAGTCAAAAGCAGTGGCGGAATTCAAACATGCATGGGACAGTCATAAGGCAATTCTAGGGAGTGGGGGTAGGATGAAGTAGGCTGCTGGTTAACTAACGATCTGCAGCTTATCCATTAGGTAGAGAAATGGGCAGACTGGGTGGGCCAAGCAGTCCTTATCTGCCGTCAAAATCTGTGTTTCTGTGTATGCAGGGAGGTTATCAGATAATGCTCTAAAAAAACAGAGGAGAGCATTCCTTTTTCTTCTAGTTGAGAGTGAGGTCTATCCCGAAACCTGGTATAGACGACAGTGATGTGTACCACGGGGTAGATTTAGGATAAATCTTAAAGCCCAGTGGTAAAGGGTGTCCAGTTTGTTTAGCATTGTTGATGGGCAATGACTGTAAAGGAAGTCAGCGTAGTCCAGTATAGGTAGGATTGTAGTTTGTACTAGTCTCATTCTGGCTTCTAACATAAATAGGTGTTTAATGCGATAGAATAAACCTAATCGCTGTCTTAGTTTCTTCGAGGTTTCATTTAAGTGGCACAGAAAGTTGAGCTTGTTATCCAGCCAGAACCCTAGGTATTTAAAGGTATTAACTACTTCAAGGGGTTCATCTAAGAGTGTTTGGATCTGTGTGATATGTGGACATCCGGAAGTAGACTTTGGTGAGAGAATCATTGCTTTAGTCTTTTTGGCGTTGAGGAGGAGCTTATGAGTGAGAAGGTTGTATTGGAGGGTGACGAAGTCTTTCTGTAAATACTCATGGGCCAAATCCAAGGATGAATTTGTGGTATAGAGTACAGTATCATCTGCGAATTAGTGCACATTTGCTGTGCCCAGCAGTGAGTCCAGATTATTGATGTATATTGCAAAGAGGATAAGGCCCAGGATGGAACCTTGTGGGACTCCTTGTAACAAGGACTTTTGTGGGGACAGATCTTCTATGGCTTTGACTTGTTGTAACCTACTGGTTAGGTAGCTGGTGAACCATTTAATGGCAGAACTATAAAGTCCGATGTTACTCAGTGCAGTAAGCATGATGATATGATCCACAGTATCGAAGGCCTTACTTAGATCAAGGAAGAGGGCAAATACATGCTTCTGAGAGTCCAAGGCCATTTGCCAGTCTGTAGTTACTTTGGTAAGAGCCAATACTGTACTTTTTTTGGCTCTGAAGCAGGACTGAGCTGGGTTTAGCAACTTTTGTGAATCCCAATGTTCTCTAAGTTGGATGTTGACAATTTTTTTAAGTAATTTAGAGAGAATGGATAGTATAGAAATAGGCCGGTAATTGTACAGATCACTCGGATCCCCATTCTTGAGTCCCTTCACATCATAGCATGGCTCTCAAGAGACAGGTGAACCATCCCAACCTGGAGTCCCTTCATCTTAAAGCATGTCTCCTGAGTGAATAGGTGAACTATTCCTTCCTGGAGTCCCTTCACCTGAAAGCATGGCTAGTGAGGGGACAGGTGAACCATTCCTTCCTGGAGTCCCTTCACTTGAAAGCATGGCTCCTGAAGGGATGGGTGAACCATCCCAACCTGGAGTCTCTTCACCTGAACGCATGACTCCTGAGGGGACAGGTGAACCATCCCAACCTGGAATCCCTTCACTTGAAAGTATGAATCCTAAGAGCGTAGGTGAACCATCCCACCCTGGAGTCCCTTTACCTGAAAGCATAGCTCATGAGGGGACAGGTGAAATATCTCTACTTGGAGTCCCTTCACCTGGAAGCATAACTCCTGGGTAGACAAGTGAACTATTCCTTCCTGGAGTCCCTTCACCTGAAAGCATGGCTAGTGAGGGGACAGGTAAATCATTCCTTCCTGGAGTCCTTTCACCTGAAGGGATTGATGAATCACACCAACCTGGAATCCCTTCACCTGAAAGCATGACTCCAGAGGGGACAGATGAACCACCCAACATGGAGTCCCTTCACCTGAAAACATGGTTCCTAAGGGGACAGGTAAACCATCCCAACCTGGAGTCCCTTCACCTGAAAACATGACTCCTGAGGGGACAGGCTAACCATCCCAACCTGGAGTCTCTTCACCTGAAAACATGGTTTCTGAGTGAATAGGTGAACCATCCCAACCTGGAGTCCCTTCACCTGAAAGCATGGCTCCTGAGTGAATAGGTGAACCAACTCAACCTGGAATCCCTTCACTTGAAAGCATGGCGCGTGGTGGGACAGGTGAACCATCTCAATCTGGAGTCCCTTACCTGAAAGCATGGTTCCTGAGGGGACAAATAAACTATCCTGACCTTGAGTTCCTTCACATGAAAGCATGGCTCCTGAGAGGTAGGTGAACCATCCCAACCTGGAGTCCCTTCACCTGGAAGTATGCCCTCTGAGAGGACAGGTGATCCATCCCAATCTGGAGTCCTTTCACCTGAAAGCATGACTCCTGAGGGGACAGATGAACCATTCCTTCCTGGAGTCCCTTCACCTGAAAACATGGCTCCCAAGAGGACAAGTGAACCATCCCTACCTGGAGTCCCTTCACCTAAGAGCATGGTTCATGTGGAGGTAGATTTTTCTGGCTTACATCTCTCTACTCAAGTTATGGATGCCCTTAAGGTGGCTAAAATATCACCTACAAGGAAAACATACAGTTCAAAAAAGAAAAGATTCTCAATTTGCTGGGGGATCAATTTCAATTCAGCTAAGAAAGCAGACGTTGCATTAATTCTGGTGTATTTGTTACTGTGGTAGCCAATGACATTAGTAGTATAGAAACACAAAAACATAGACAATGACTCTAGAAAAAGACCAAGGGTCCATCTAGTTTGCCATATGGGGTTCTATCTCTCCTGAGCCAGTGCCCTGCTCTCCTTCCTACTGCTGCTGGCCTGAGTAGCCACCACACCCGTCACTCTGTCTCAGCCATACTTGAAACCATTTATGGTCTTGGCACCTATCTCTCTGTCAGTCTGTCTCTATATACACACACATACTATTTCTCTATTTCCCTTTATAGTTACGTGGTAATGCATCAGTTAGGGTTCAACTTAATGCCACAAAGGTTGGGAAATGTGGCGCAAGGGTTTCCAACCCTAACTCCCCACCCTGCAAAAAGACAATCCCACACAAGCAACCGCAGACAGCCATCATCAGGTAAGACAGACAACATACAGCTGTTTCCAGATGACACAAATGCAGTAGCACTGATGTGCTACCTTCGTGGATTTGTGTCTGTGACATACACAATTTAAGAAGATACACACTCATTTGTTGCTACAGATAGAAGTCCATGATGCTCAAATCACAACCCTGCTTCTGTGTGTAGAAACATAGGCTCCTGCAGCCAGAGATACAAATCTGTCATACCCAAATTACAAGAGTTCTTTTGTCTGCAGAAGCACAGCCCACTATGGAGCCTGCGCTTCTGTAGCCTCAAGTACTCATGAATACAGTAAGACATATACACACTTGATGGACCTGCACTTCTGCAACCACAGTGTAAGATATACACACTGAACTTTGGCTGCTCAAGAGCAGGCACCACAAAATCCATGATAACAAAATTGCAACAGTACTTCTGTGTGCGGATGTGCACGCCCCGAGGGGCCTGCTCCTCTTCAGCCACAGGCGGAAGATATACACACCGACTTCTGGCTCCAGAAGGGCAGGCACCTGTGGGGCCTGCATTTACACATAAGGAAGTAGTGTTGCAATGTGGGGAACATGGTTTCAGCATTGGATCTAGAAATCTTTCAAGGAGGTAGCAGTTTGTCAGTTACTGAGCTGCATATAGAAATCCATGCACTAGGGGACATACCATATAGTGAGGTAATTCATACAGTGTACATGAGTAGTGTACATCTGGCTGCAGAGGTGCAGGCCCAATGGGGCTTTCTGTCTTCATAGGGGCCTGTACTTTTGCAGCCATACGTACTTGTACACTGTATGTCATACACACACAGGTGTGGCTGGATAGGGGCCTGTGCTTATGCAGTCACAGATACAAATCCACAAAGGTAATTCATGAGTGCTGTTGCATTTGTGTCATCTGAAACAGCTCTATGTTGTTTGTCTTACCTGATGATGGCTGTCTGTGGTTACTTGTGTGGTCTTGTCATTGTGGTGCTTGAGGGGTGGGGGGTGGGAAGTCAGGGTTGGAATCCCTAACACCGCATTTTGCCTACTTTTGTGGCATTAAGGTGAATCCTAACTGGGGCATTAACACAGTTTTTTGCAAAGAATTTCCTTTCTTTTCGAGGTAGTGGAATAGTATCTTCATTCAAGTAGGTCCCTTCGGAACCTGCGTGAACAAATGTAGACCTGCAGGGTCCTCCAGGCCCTGCCCCAAGGGAAGAGCCTGTCAATCTGCATCATTTTAAACTGTAACTCATCAATGACCCCACAGTATTCAAATAAACTGCCTTCGGTAAATGATGCAAATGCCATCTTACTTATGGAAAATAACAGCAGTGACCTGCAAATTATCACAAAACTAGGAGTGCTGTGGCAGCAATAGGGATTTGGCCATTTCATTAATTTATTTTATCCTGCAGAACCCGTTTCACAAAGAAGCGCATCTTCGTCACCTGTGCCTTTGCAAGACAAAATCTGTGAAGTGTTCAGCCAAAAGCAATACGGTCTCTGAAACTCTTTCCCCAGATTTTATATTTTTTTTACATAGTGTTTAAATAATAGGTTTTGAAATTCCATGCTCTCTCTCCCAGCCTGAAGAAACAGCAGTGGAGGTTGGGGTGGAACTGACTCTTGAACAGTGCCAGTATTTAGCACCATGTAACTGAAAGGCTGGCCGTGCACTCCTGACTCAGGTAAGCCGTTTTGGATCTAGCATGGCAAAGACAGAAAAAGTAACACTTAGAAATAATAATGTCTCAACACGAGACGGAGTGCATAAAAATTTTAATTAATTTTAACCTGTTAGAATTTACAAAGAGCCTGATCAGCATAACCTGCTGCTTAAAAATGCCAGGCATCACATACGGTAGTGTGAATGAATATAGTTTATTTAAATATACTGTAGTTTGCGCTGTAGAGCTTGGAAAAAAGTGAAACAAAAAAATTGTCACGTCTCATTAAAATACTAATAGGGATCACAAACGTTCATATCCCACTCCCATCTTGTGAAAATACCTTCAAGGATCACAAACAATGGCAGGACATTTAAAGAATGTGCATTCATAGAGGCCAGTTGTCTGAATATGATATCGATACTGTCTTGCATTTAAAAAACTAATGAGGGACTGTTTGCGTGAGGGAGGCGCAACGTCATATAATATGACTATGGATACTGATTACTGTTAGGAAACAATTCCTCAAATGTATTTCCCTATGGTCTTTATAACAAGGGACAGTGGCACAGGTGTTGGCAGAACATTTTGAATCAATTTCTGCAAAATGTTTGGAGCCCCGGACAGTTTTGGCAGACCAGGAAGCTTTGGGGTAATCTCAGCCAACAAGATGGGTTATAAGTGCAGCAATGAGGTGAGAGCAGAGGGCTTTCAGATGGGCTATCAAGAAATCAAGGGCATCAGCCTGGACTACTTATGGGTCTAAGACAGGCAGATGTTCGTGCTTGCCCAAGTTGTCAGTGACCTGTTCAAGGACAGTCCGTGGGCTACATTCAGCAAGAAGATGGAAGTGCTGCAGATGAAAGACAGCCACACAGCTAGAAGTAGGTGCTGAGCCTTGAGGTGATGCACTCAGTTCCCAACGGGGCCATGAAGTGTTCCCTCATCTCCAAGGAGGGCCTAGATATCCTGCACTTTCTGCAGAGCACTGAGTCCAAAGAGAAAGAAGAAATGCAAGAGACAGGCACTGCAGACAACAGATTCTTTCTACACTAGCCTCTGCAAGAACACCAGGGAGCTGCTGGCTAGGATGTCTGCGCTGGTGGCCCTCTGTGCACAAACATCACCTCTGCACTCCAAACCAGCTCCAAATTGTGCAAAATCCGGCTCATGACCTGTCAGCCTGCATCAGGATCCTGTTAGCAGGGGCAAGCCAAGCTATCAGAAAGTTGGAAAAGGGACAAACGGGTATAATCTGAAAGGAGGGGCCAACTTTTCCCTGGCATCGGCTATCCCTGAGCACTGCTGCAACCTGCTGTTGGTGGCTAAAGGGTGGGCAGGCCAGTGCAGCACATACAGTGGTTCTGGAGTTAGAAACACAACTAATCCACTGACCACAGGGCTGCCCACGATTTCAGCAAGATCACAAAGCTGCCTTGAGGTGTTCAGTTTTGAAACTGGGATCAGAACGAGGAAAGCTGGGGCCCACTGTAGGGCAAACAGCAGACAGGGTAGTGAAGCGAAGATAAACATCACAGTCTGATAATCAGGGTGGCTGTTCACTCAGGACACCCTGGTGTCGGGCCTTTCATCCCGTAGCAGCAGTCCCAATTATCAGAATGCCAGTTATCTGGCCAACTATAGCATCAAACTCATTCACTCTTATTAATTAATGAGTCTGAGCCTTCAATAGGTATGAAAAGGACTTTCATTCATCCACATAAGATCATGGCATAACCCATGTTCCAGGTGGTGAAAGTACTAAGCAGTCTGGCACAAGTGGTACACATGAAAAACAACAAGCAGTCAAGATAAGTTAAACCATCACAAGATTGCCATATAGACAAATACTCAAAAAAAGCCGCCCATCAAACTGCTAATAATGCTGAAGACTGCTTAGTGCTGGCACTGCTTAGAAGAACTATGCAACTTGCAATTGGTTCGACACCTTGGGTGATGTACAACACTCTTTGTGACGATAGTATGTAATAATGGTGAGTGAATTTCGGCGACTGCAATAAGGACGACAGCAATACGGCAAAAGTGAAAACAGTGATGGTAAAGTCTGATGATTGCATTAACTGCTACATTTGCCCCCAAGGTGCTATGACCTTGGGTTGGTTATTTAAGTAAGGGGTGCAGGGTAAAGCCCCCAGCAGAACAGCAATTGTTGCCATTAATGTGATCACCAAACTTTACGGTCACCGTTTTACTTTCGTTGTATTGCTGTCGCCCTTATTAAAGTTGCTGTAATTCACTCGCCATTTTCACACGGAACCCTTTGTGATCCATCCAGTGTATGGTATGAGACTGTGAGTGTGGGTCCAGTGTATAGTATGAGACTGTGAGTGTGGGTCCAGTGTATAGTATGAGACTGTGAGTGTGGGGTCCAGTGGTAGGACTGGGCAGCACCGCTGGTAGAGTTGATCCAGATTTTCATGAGTATAATTGAGCTGTTATGCATCGATACTGACATCCACTACGACTGCTTGAAACTGATCTGTATTCTTATCTGAGCACCTGCCTTGCTCTTCTCTTGCCTCTGGGTTTCAGAAGGCAATGCAAGGTACTGTGTTCCTGCTATGGCTGATTTGTTACAATGTTACAATGTGATTTACTGTGTTCATTCAGGGGCTGATTTGTTACAGTGTTGCAATGCAAGAGATCCTTGGGACAGGTGTGATGAGAAGTCAGCTAATGAACACTGTTGACCAGCGTTGCACAGCACCTCCGCTGCTACTGTTTGGTAATCACTTTTACAGGGTGGATTACAGGTTTGAACTGTAATCAATCGTAGTGCTGATTTGCAACCCCACTCCCTTGTGTCTTCATAATCAGTGGTTATCTCATATTGTAACACGGCATTACTCAGAAGTGCACGCGGCGGCGCCCAGGGATAGGCTAGCGCCCGTCACGTGGTGCAGGAAACACCTCTACGGTGATTAATGCCGCTGGGGTTGAACCCTCGGGCTCGCCTCGTGCTCGCGCCCCCAGCGGGCATTAAATAACGATAATCACCGGCAGAGGGCGTCTGCGAGGATTAATACCCGCTGAGCGTTGTTGCGAGGTGAAGCCGAGGGGTTCAACAGTGGGCATTAATCACCGGTGAAAACTTGACGCTGCGATGATTAATATGTATAGCACGCGGACAAAGCGCGATGCATACTAGGACAAGCAGAGTCATTAAGAAAAAGCGCCGGAGACTGGGGCGATCTTCATACTGCTATTGTTGCTTTATAACAGGGCATTGTTGGGGCTCTACCAGGGGCGCCCAGCGACAAGCGCGCCGCCGTCACGTGGTGCAGGAGCTGCCATGTTGCTGTGTGCTGGGAAGCGCGTCCACGGCTTCAACACGGCATTGGCTTTCTCATAATGCCGTGTTGGTCTTACGTTCAGGCCAACACGGCATTATGAGAAATAATGCCGTGTTGGAGTCGTGAACGCGCTTCCTAGCACAGCAACACGGCATTATCGGCTCACAATGCCGTGTTGCTCCTGCACCACGTGACGGCGTTGCGCCTATCCCGGGGCGCCGTCGTGCACTTCTGAATAATGCCGTGTTACAATCCCCGGTAGACGCCTCCTCTGCCGGTGATTAATGCTTACGTGTGTTTGCACGCACATCAGAACTGTGGTATTGGATCTTTCTCCTCAAACTCAGTATTTGCTAGTTTATATTTCCTGGTGCTATTATCACAATTTTTCCTTCGTACTGTACGTTTAGATAAACAATTGGATCTCTACATCTTCTGTTCATAGCTGCCTGGGTTGCCTTTTATTAATTTGAGCTAGTGAATTGCGGGTATTTTTCTGTCCCAGTGGAATACTCCTGTTTTGCACAGAAATAAGCCATTGGTTCCAAAATTATAGATCGAGGGAGTGCTGCCGACCAATCGAAGCACTCCTTTCCCTTCGCATGAGGCACTCTTATTCTGTGAAGAGCATCTCACGTGCAGATGCCCTGGAAACGGGCACATTCTGGGAAGTTTTTTTTTTTTTAAATGTATTATTGATTGCTCTCGATCAATAATATCTTAATATGTCCCCCGTCGCCACTCATTGCTGTAAACGAGTAGTTTCATTTGCCTTCGCTGTTCTCGCTCAGCTGAAGGCGTGTGAAACCACTTGTTCTCAGCAACAAGTGGCTCTGGAGGTCGTATTAACACATATTACAGTCCCACCAGGGCCACTTATCAATGAACTTCTGATGGACCCATTCTTCATACTCCTATGAGAGGTGTTTTAGTTACAGAACACCACCCAATATTTGAACAGCTCTATTCCCAAAACCCCCCTCTCCCCTGCCAAACCAACTACAAACTGCAAGGCTGATGCACACTCACTTCTCATTCTACCAATACGAATGCCTTTCACAGACCTGTAACAGCCGCACTCTCACCAAGACAGTTAATAGAATGGTGGAAAGAAGTTTACATTTTTATTCAGACCTCATGGCATTATCTATTTTTTTCACTTTTATTCAGTCATAGCTTAGTTTGTGTTTCTGTGGTTTGTGAGGCTAGGGTTTCTATAGGACGGCAGTGTTTGCAATGTGAGATTTGAGCTATGAGGACAGACAGCCTTAGAACCCTGACATTTCAGGACACAACACATCCACTCTTATAAAATTACAGATGACTACATACGGCAGAACAACAATAACGTGCATCTGTCTAATATGCTGACATCAGATTACATACCAGTCAGGCTTTGTCATTGAACCCAACCCCTCGGCACTATATAATTCACTAATGGCATTCCTGTCCCCTAGACAGAGACCAGTTACATTGCTAATGCTTGAATCTAATGCCACAGGATGTGTTCTAAACAAGAATGAAATAAGAGTTGTAAATGTGCCAACTGGTGTCACCATGTCACAGGAAACAAGGAAAGGAGTACTCCACACAATACAGTTTGTTGGCAGCACCCAGAAACAGAGACCGTAGTCTTACTTACAAAGGTTTATTTTAAAATTATCGATATTTAATGCTGTGTTATGCATGATTCTGTCAGAAGGATGATGTGTGGTTTTCCACCAACACTGTAGTGTCTGAACAAAGAAGGCCATTTGCTCGCCTTACTGCAATCGGCTTTAATTCCTGTGCTCTGTCCATTGTAGACTTCTGATGCCTGACGTTTACAGTGTCTCTAGGGCACGGGAGGGGGGGATGCTGTACCCCTACAGTAGCATCAGTTATGTCGAAAAAACATTGATTTCCATGAGACGTCTGGAATGTCTGGACCAAAGTCTGTAGCTGATTTGGAGAAAGGACTAAACTATTTCAAGGAATTAAACTGGAATATACCCTCTTGCTATTACTGCAAGTATGTTTAAGACTGAAATATGTTTGAGATTTTTCTTTTAATAAAACTTTTAATTAAAAAACAGGCCACAGAATAACACTGACAGCAGCCCTGACCGCTGTTCACAGCTGGTCCGTCTTGCACTAGTGCATGACACCCAAAGAATGAATTGTTTTTTACCCTCCTGGGATCTGTTCTTTCATGGATAATTGTAAATTCAGTGGACCAAGTTACACAAGCAGAGAGAGACGGAAATGTTACCTAAATTATATAAGCAGATAGACTAAACTGTTAGCTACCAGTGGCACAGGAGCCAGCCCGCCAGTGCAGCGGTAGAGCTTCCACTCATGACGCTGACGTCCCAGGTTCAGGAATGGAAAAGTCAGAGGGTCAGCTGGGAGGAGGAGGAGGAGGAGGAGGCTTGAGCATCCAATGACTGCTCTTCTCCTCTAGGGGGGAGGGTGGGTGAACATCCGACACATGACTGACCTCTGGTGGAGGCTAGGGGGAGCAGCTGCTGGGGCCTAAACTGTAGGGAGGCATTCTAGATGTTGGCACTTTGGCACCCCATGTCGTTGCATGCCATGCCTCCCACTGAGGATAATGCATTGAAAATGCTGGCCCCCATGATTAATGCCCCACTCCACTGGTCCAGCTCCGCCTTCCTATGGGACTTGGCTGGTGACCAAGTTTAGTGTTCCATTGGATGGCTCAACCCTGCGGCCCCAGCCTGGAGGGTAAGCCAGGGAGGCATCCCGGCAACAGTGGAAAACCAGGTTCAGAATTCCAGTAGGGGGCACACCTGCTCAGTGGCACCAACCTGGGTGTCAAGCCTAGGAGGATCATCTCCCGAGGTAAGTCCCAGGGGCCGAGTGGGGGACCGGGCTGTGGGGGCTAAGCCTACCGAGGGGGTCTGGCATAAAAAAAATCCTACCAGTAGCACTACGGTATGTACAGCGATAAACTGTATGCATTAGATGAGCAGATTGTAGACACAGAACTGTGAGGAAATAAAAGGTTTTGCTACAGTATGTCGTAGTATAGTGTTTTATTCCACAGTTTTGATACAAGCAATGTTGCAGTTTTGATGGTGGTCTCGTTTTGGCTAACATAAAGCAGATATGTTGCTACGTTTTTCACAAATGTTATGGATTATATTATTGTCTTATGGTCAAGGCTGATTCAGATTGGCACTTTCAGGTTAACTCCACCTGTCAGAATAATCGGTGCCAGGCAGGAGTAAAATGAAAAGCACGCTAAAACAAAGAGCAGTGGCAGAGCCTGATATGTTCTTGTAATGGTTTTCACTGTGTTTGTCCTGCAAGAGTGACAGCAGTATGACCCTACAAGTAGTTCAAAGAGGCAGACTCAGCAATTCAACCTTGCATAATAGACAGTCCCTCTCTACACATCAAGATTCAAATGCTGTCTTAGGGAATGGCCAAAAATCCATATACTGTTATTGGGCATACTGGTAATGCACACAGAGGTTGATCAAATAAGCACTGGCTAACGCATAATGTTCAACTTGCTTGCACTTGCTGTATAGTCATTGGACATAGACAGTGCAGCAGTTAAAATGAGTTAGCTTGAGTTATAATAGGGAAATTGTCATGCTTAGAAAATGAAGAGGTTCACACATAACGTTGTTTTCTTAGAGTTTGACTTGTGTGCCTTGTGATTGGGCAAGAACTTCAAAGTGAAAAATAAGAGAAAAAGTAGAAGAAAGGCACAAATTGGTTAGAATCAGACAGCTAATTCAGTTTTCAGATGCAGTGATTGGTGATGAAGGGGTACTCCTACCGAAAGCCTTCTCACAGTTCAGACTGATAACAGTTTATTCACATGCTTTAAAAGCAAGCAAAATCAGCTTGATTCTTAGGATACGGTAACCTGGGATTTATGTACGGAGCCTCAATAATTTATGTTGTAATGACCAAAACACTCCAGTTTTAGTGTTCAAAACCCAGGTAAGAAGAGTAACACACCTCCTTCCCTAAAGTGATAAATGAGCGTATGAACACAGTAGAACATCGGTTTTACTTGCGTTTACGACAGTATGACAGTACAGTAATTCCGTGAATTGCAAGCACTGCATCATGGATTTGAAGATAATACAGGTTCTGCACCGTCTCTGCCATTCACATGTGAAAGTGCTAAACAGTAGCATACGTGGAACAAAAAATCAGGGGTAAGATCTGCAACAGGAATTAGGATTTGTACAAGAAGACTCTTCAATGTGCATTTTCCAGCCTTGCGCTTGAGTAAGGACTTCAAAGGGGAAAAGAGGAGAAAGGTGAAGAGTAGGCAAAACTAGGGAGGCGATTCAATATTCTAAAGCTGTGATAGGTGGAATGGGGACACACCTCCAAAAGCCATTTCACTGCTTAGACTGATACCAGTATGTTTGCATGCTCTGGAAGCAAACATAAAAAGAAGAGAATTTACTACTTAGCTTATTGTAATGTTACACTGAACAGCTCTTTAAGATTCGGCAAGCCTACAGTGACACCAGCCAGGATGCAGAGCACTGCCTTGCAGTGTTACTGCAAAATGCTGCAGTATGCTGCAGGGAACAGTATAATTCAATTGTAATTAAGCTCTTTTGTCAAGCAGTATTTTGTGACATATCATTTACTTCAAGTTACTGCATTGCATACTGGCTTGCTCCGCTGTATGTCACAACCTCGCAAGATATTTTACTTCCTGAGCAACAGGATTAGAGTGCAGCAGCAGACGCAATGAGAAAATGGAGATCCCACACTGAAACTGGAGGTATACATTCTTAAAAAAAAAGTCAGTAAACAAAACACAACTACTGGCACAGAGAGCATAGATAGACTCAACAGGGCAAACTGGAAAACGTGTCTCTTTATGTTTTTTGACTTTAGATCTTCTGTAAGGGCCTCTTGCATACAGAAATGTATACCAGCGTGGGACCTAAATCTGTTTCTCTTCTTTTTTACTTAATTTTTTTTATATATATATATATTCTCTTTTTACCCTCCTCCTGCCCTCAGTGCTCCCATTCTTCGGGAGACACCTACGGTCTGTTACGCCTTCGCTCAACTGCCTGGCATCTGGAGCAGACCATCCCCCATTGAGCCATAGTTATACTCCCAGGTGGGAACGGGGTGAGGGCCCTTTCACCCCCGACATGTCTGGATTTTGTCGGTATGCTGTCTTCGGTGCTGGCAGGGGCATTGAAGGTTGGGACCTTGGTGTTCTGTCTACTGGAGGCACTAAGGGTGTTTTTTCCTTGTGTTCTGTGCATGTCATGTGCCCTGACGTCAAGGTGCTAGAAGCACCGGTATCAGGCACGCTTGCACCCTGCTCAACTTCTGGCTTGTTGTGCCTCAAGTCTCCACCCGAGGTCGAACAGGCACCAAGTCGGGATCCCAGAGAAGGCAATCTGCCCTTAGGATGCTCAAACCAACTCCTCCCGGCCAGCCCTGCAGCTCCTAGGCTCATTCCCGGACCTAGGTCACTGGCGTTGCAAGCGGAAATCAAACCACTATGCTAGCGGGCCGGCGTCTTTTTTACTTTATTTTTGTTTATATGAACATACATACAAACACATGAAACTGCCAGCAGATACAGGCCTTATGGTCTATCTAGTCTGCTTGAGTGTGCAACACCCAGCTATTTAAACTGCAGCTGTCCCTCCCCCTCTGTTTTTTCACCTGCCTCCTTCACCAAACCCACCCATCCCCTCTCAGTTTGGACCCTCCCTTTGATCCTGTCCCATGCCCTCTTGAAGCTGCTTACCGACCTCAAGGATACCACCTCCTCTGGCAGCACATTCCAACCTGTAACTACCCTTTCTGTAAAATAGTGCCTCCTCATTTCCCTCCTAAATCCTCCTCCTTCCAATTTCAGACTGTGACCCCTGGTTTCCCTCCCACTTTTTAATTTGAACATACTGATGGCATTTACTCTGTTAATGCCCTTCAGGTACTTGAAGGTCTCAGTCATATCCCTTCTCTCCTTCCTATCCTCCAGAGAATACATATTGAGCTCCTTCAGTCTCTCATATGGTTTGTCCCCCAATCCCAGGATCATTTTCTTCGTCTTATGCTGCACCCCCTCCAGTAGTTTGATGTCCTTTTTCAAGTAGGGGCACCAGTACTGCACACAGTACTCCAAGTGTGGCCTCACCAGGGATCTGTACAGAGGTAGGATGACTTCCTGTCTCCTAGAGGTGATCCCCTTTGCTATTCACCCCAGCATTCTATTGGCCTTTGCCGCTGCCCTCCTGCACTGGGCTGAGTGGTTCATTTCCCCTGTTACTAGTACTCCCAAATCCTTCTCCTCCGTTGACGTGGATAACTGCACTCCCCCCAACCAGTAGCTATTCCCAGGATTTCTTGCCTCCAAGTGCATGACCTTTCACTTCTTGGCATTGAATCCCAACTGCCGTGTATTTGACCAGCTCTCTAGCATTGCCAAGTCATCCTGGAGTACTCTACCACCCTCTCCACACATCCACATCCACTTTTGTACAGATCTTAGTGTCATTTGTGAAGAGGCTAATCTTGCATTTTATCCTGTCCGAAATGTTGACAATGAACTGGTCCCAGCACCGAGCCCTGCGGGACCCCACGTGTTACGGCTCTGGGCTCCGATAGTTCACCCCCCACTACTACCTTCTGCTACCTATCCTGTAGCCAGCTCTTGACTCATCTAACCCATCTCTTTATGTAAACAAAATAACAACAGCATAACATTCAGCAACACTGATAATAGTTACATGATTTACAAGCGTACGTCACATCCCCAGGGTGTCTCCATTGAATTCCTGGAGATATTTTCCCCACTGTATCAATGACTTCTGACTACTCCTGCCTAAAAAGCCTTGGGCATTTTTACACCCATTATTGCTCTACGGTCATAGGCTAACCATGACATATTGCACCTTGGTCACTTGGTAGAAACTTGTACTACCAAGTGTTTCTGTTTCTGTCTAACATGTGCATATATAGAAAAATGTGATGAGCTGTATATACCTGTCTGCGATCCAACTAGCCTAGGGGGTATATATGACAATGTTATAAGCTGTATTATGACCAATCCAGTCCTTGAGCTATACTCCACTCCTATGTATGATGACCTGTATATATCTGTCAGTTGAACTAGCTAGTCTAGAGTATATAATCTGAAATGTGCTTACTACTGTATGTTTCCCCGAGCGTCAAATGATGTAATTCCCACATGTTTGTTTACTGTGACAAAAAACTGTATTTTCTTTGCCATGTCTCCTTGACTGTTGTTCCTCATGTTGTACTCTCCCGGGTCATTCCTGAAAATAGGCACAATACTTGTCTAGTGTACTTACCCGGAAAACAAAAGCTAAATAAATTAATTAATTGTGTCAATCTCCGCTGTTATGATCTCTCAGGTTGTGCCTGAAAATAGGCAAATGTTTTGTCTAGTGCATCTACCTGATACATAGCAACTCAATAAACTGTGTGAGAGGCCTTTCGGCACCATGCATTTCTGCTTAAAGTTGAAACAGCATAATATTCTGTGGTGATTTGCATATGCAGCCCATGATGCCTTGCATTGTGGGGTCATGTGTGATTTAGTATTTCTTTGAAACTTGGCTTCCTGGCCAATTCCTTTTGGGGGTAACCATTGCCTCAGTGCTTGCACACAGAGGTTCTTTGTTTTTTAACTTGTTTTTTGTTTTAATTGGGTTCACCACAACATAACCCAGATAGACCATCTTAAGGTAGCTGGTTCATTCCACTGGGGTGTCAAACAGATGAGGCGCACTGATGAGTCCTGGTAGGATGAAACACGTGTCTGTGTCTTCTGTTGGCACCCTTTGCAAACTGTGAGAGGCCTTTCGGCACCATGAATTTCAGCTTAAAGTTGACCCGGCATAATATTCTGTGGTGACTTGACTATGCAGCCCATGATGCCTTGCAATGGGGGGGGGGGGGCATGTGTGATTTTGTATTTCTTTGAAGCTTGGCTTCCCAGTCAGTGCCCTTTGGGGTAACCATTACCTCAGTGCTTGCATGCTGAGGTTCTTTGTTTAAATAAATAATTTATAACTCAGCATCATAATGGCATGCATTTCTCAATAAATCAATTGCATGTATTTATGGGAAGATCACTGTGCATTTCTGCTTTCTCAGAATAATAAACAAAGTAAAACCAGTCAATGTGATTTCAAAATCCATGTGGAATTGTTAATCTCAACGATGACGAAATGTTCTAAATTAAATAATTACACTGTGTGGTTCAGGTTGTTTCAGACTGGAAGCCATATCCTGTTGAAGTGTTGCAACTTATCTACTGTGATGTAGCATAACCGCTCCTTTTTTTTTTTTTTTATAAATTGTCCATGTATGAAATTTAGTCTTCAAAAGTAGGAACTTTCTAGGGGAATACAGTTAATTTGTTTTAATTATACAGCACTGAGATTTTGAAAAAGAGACCATATTCTGTGAAAGTTTTCAGAGTTGCCACTTGAGGAGTGACATTACTTAACATGTTTATGCCTGAGTTGTTTATTACATAATCTGATTATATTCTCAATTTGTGTATCCACTAATGTATCGTTACTGTGTTAGCAGCATGTGTCACATTGCTACTTCTCTCATTATTTTTGTTCGTGATTTTTTTATTTATTTGTTAACTGGGTAGGGGCACTGGACAAAGTCCTTTTTCAGGTCTGACCCAGATACAACCTAGACCAAACAGATTACAAACATCAACAATAGTAATATAAAATTAATTGGACCAGTTACAAATGATGTATTCTAATAACAAGTGCTTCAAATTAGTCTTAAAGCAAGAAACAGAAGATGCAGAGTGGAGTGTTGCAAGCAAGGCATTCCAAAATGAGGGCGCTGCGATGGAAAAAGAATGCAATCCATACACATGCGCTTGTGAAAAATTGTGTTTAATAATGTATCCGTAGCAGATCCTAGTTTGGAGGGAAATGAATGAACAGTAACTAAATCAGCCAGGGGAAACAGAACAGAAGGAAAAATAGATTTATAAATCACACAACCAAAAAATGAATCAACACTAGATCCTGGGTACAACCAAGATCACACCGATGGGTTTGATAAGGAGCAAGCAAAACATGATCCTGAATGTATTGTTCTGGTTCCTTAAATTAAATAAAAATATATATTATTGGAAAAAAAGTAGGAACTTTTGAACTTTTCCGGTATGACAAAAGCGTGGGACCAGATATTCAAAACGTACCCCAGGCGCTAAGGGGTGTTTGCCCATGCCCATTGGGTTTTGCACCCTAGTTTTGGGTGGGTTCTATGTTCAGAGGACCCCCCCCCAGCCTGGGCATAACCCTTTAGTGACTGAGTGCTAAGTTACTGCTGTGCCCATTCAAATGAGGGAGTCGCCCCCTGAACACGGGCACAGTGGCATATTCAGAGGTTTGCACAGGTGGGTAACTGACATGCGAATAGGCGCAAGTTACCACCTTTGCAAACCTCAACTTAATGGGGCGCAAGGCTCTGCTGGTAAGAAAAGGTACTGCAGCCACCTGCGGCAGCCCATGGAAGCAGTGATGTCACTCATGTCTAGTGGCACCCCCCTGCCCTCCAGTCCCTGTCCCAGTACTGTAATAAATATACCCTGGTGTCTAGTGGCATCCCCCCACCTTCCAATCCCCGGCTTCGCATTGTGATAAGTAGCCCCAGGTGTTCAGTGGCACCCCACCCTCTGATCCCCATCTCCTTACTATAATAAGTAGTCCCTAGAATCTAGTGGCACCCCCCACCCTCTGATTGCTTGCCGCAGTTGAATAAATAATGTCCCTGGTGTCTAGTGGCACCCCTTACCCTCTGATTGCTCACTGTTATTGCATAAATGATGTCTTCAGTGGCTAGAAGCCCCCTCCCACTGTGCACACTAACCATCCACCCCCCCATACTGCACTGGCTGGTGCCGAGTGGATCTGATGCAGCGACCTGCACAGCCCTCCTCTCACCACATCGGCCGGCCACCATATGGACTAACACGGAGCACACATCCTGTGTAGTGTAAAAGGAGCTAGACAATACACATGCTCCCTTTACAGTACACAGGACGTGCGTTCCCTTTCAGTCCATACAGTGGCTGGCTGAAGTGGCGAGAGGAAGGCTTTGCTGGTCACCATACTGGATCTGTGCAGCACCAGCCAGTGTGGTGTGGGGGGGTGGATGGTTGGTGTGCACAGTGGAGGTGGTGTTGGCACCACTAGCCACCAAGGACATCATTTATGCAACAGTAATGAGCGATTGGAGGGTGGGGGTGAAACTAAATGCCGGGGACATTATTCAACTGCATCAAGTGATCATAGGGCAGAAGTGCCACTAGACACCAGGGACTAATTTTTACAGTATGGGGAGAGGGATCTGAGGGTGGGGGTGTCACTGGACAATAGGAACTACGTATTACAGTACGGAGATGGGGATCAGAGGGCGAGGGGTTCCGCTGGACACCAGGGATTACTTATTACAGTATGAGGAGGGGAATCTAAGAGCAGAGGATGCCACTAGAAACCAGGGCCATCATTTGTTCAACTGTGGCAAGTGATTGGATGGTGGGGGTTCCACTAGACACCGGGGAATTCTTCTTATTGTACAAGAATGGGCCATTGGGGTGGGGGGCCTGGTCTCAGGGGGTGCAAACCTCCCACTGCTTCCCATGCACATGAGCCCATAATAGGCATGCATATGGCCTCTTAGTCCACCCTGAGCTCGCTAAGCTCAGGGTGGACAAGGCAATGGGACCTGATGGCACACATCCCAAGGTACTAAAGGAGCTAAGGGTGGAACTAGCAGAGCCATTAGCAGAACTGTTTAGTGAGTCTCAGAGCACAGGAGAGGTCCCAGAAGACTGGAGAAGGGCTCATGTGATCCCGCTCCACAAGAGTGGTAGCAGGGAGGAGGCATGGAACTACAGACCAGTCAGTCTTACCTCAGTAGTGGGCAAGATTATGGAGGCACTCCTTAAGGAAAGGATAGTGCAACACCTGGAATCCATATTGGCACAGGATCCAAGACAGCATGGTTTACAAAAGGAAGGTCCTGTCAAACTAGTCTCATAGATTTCTTTGACTGGGTAACCAGAGTGGTGGACCAAGGGGGAGCAGTTGATGTCGCCTTCCTTGACTTCAGCAAAGCTTTCGACACTGTTCCGCATAGAAGATTGATAAACAAGCTGGGTAGGCTCGGGGTGAGTCAGAAGTTGGTCAGCTGGGTGGCAAACTGGTTGACGGGCAGAAAACAGAGAGTGGTGGTAAATGGCATGCAGTCAGAAGAGATGCGAGTCACAAGTGGGGTACCTCAGGGATCAGTCCTGGGGCCAGTCCTCTTCAATATCTTCATTAGTGACATTGCAGATGGACTAGAGGGTAAGGCTTGTCTGTTTTCAGATGACACCATGATCTGCAACAGCATAGATGGTCCAGATGGGGTGGGCAGAATGAGAAGAGATCTGGATAAACTAGCAAAATGGTCGGAAGAGTGGCAACTGGGATTTAATGCAAAGAAGTGCAAGATCATGCACATAGGGAAGAGAAACCCTGAAGCCACCTATAGGCTGGGAGGTGAGTTGCTGGCAGTCACAAAGGAAGAAAGAGACTTGGGCATCATCATCACCGATGACCTGAAATCATCCAAGCAGACCTCTAAAGCAGTAGATAAGGCTAGGGGGATGTTAGGGTGTATTAGTAGGGTATCACAAGTCGTGAGGAGGAGGTAATAATCCCTCTTTACAAGACACTGGTTAGGTCCCATCTGGAGTACTGTGTGCAGTTCTGGAGGCCACACCTTCACAAGGACATTAACCAAATTGAGGCAGTCCAGAGAAGGGCAACTAAATGGTGCAGGGACTGCATCAGAAGACATATGAGAACAGATTAACAGAGCTCAATATGTATACCCTAGAGCAAAGGAGGGAGAAGGTGATAAGATCGAAACATTCAAACACCTTAAGGGCATTAACAAGATGAAAGAGTCTAACATGTTTCAATGTAAGAAAAATAGCAGGACAAGAGGACACGGCATGAGATTAGAGGGAGGCCGATTAAGGGGTAATGTGAGGAAGTTCTTTTTCACAGAAAGGGTGGTGGATGCATGAAACAGCCTACCTCAGGAAGTGGTAGCTATGAATATAGTGCAGGGGCTTCAAACAGGCATGGGATATGCATAAGGGAGCAATACAGATGAGTATGAATAGATAGGCCATTGACAGAGCAAAGGCTGATGGCACATTTATAAGGTAGAAAAAGAAATGGGCAGACTAGATGGGCCTTGCGGTCCTTATCTGCCATCAGCTTCTATGTTTCTATGCACGCCCTATGGGCTTATTTGCTTGTTGCCTGCTGAATATCGCTCCAGGTGATCCTGGTGCTAAGAGGTCTTGGGGGGGTGCAGTTCCATGCCTCTGGTGTGGGCTGCATACAACCCAGAACCATGCTGAGGCAGTACTTCTTGACTTTACACTGCCCTGATGTGGCCCTGTATTCAGCTGGATAGCACCAGTGTGCTGTCTGACTGAATATCACATCCTCTGGGTCGTGGGCAAGGGTAAGCAGAGCGCAAACCTTTGCGCTCCACTTTTGTGCATATTCCAATATAGGGCCCCGTGTAGTTTAGTCCTAGGACTCCTGCTAGAAGCCTCATTTGTTTTGATTTAGGTTATGGGTGCAATAACGTACAGTCTCTTAAAATAACTATATAAGAGTTTTTTTTGGGATTTGATATTTTAATATCTGAATACAATATTTGCAGACCTTTTTCAAAATTGTTCTTATCTGTTGGCAGACCCACAAAACAAGGGTATGATTTGTATATTTTTCAACACAATTCCAATTCCAACATTTCCTTCTCATCCCCTTTTTCCATTTTTCCTAGTACTTTGGGAGTATAGTATACTATATGTAATGCAAAATCTTAAACTGAGTAATCCCCCCTTCATAATTATCTACTAGCTTCTGTTGCATTCTTCCAAAATGATGTCCACATCTCTATTGAAATCTGGTTCTCACTCAGTTAATGAACTGTCTATTTCAACCTATGGCCACTACTGGGCTGAATTTCCTCACCCGCAAAACTTTATTCCTAACCGCCATTACTTGAGCAAGAAGGGTCTGTAAGTTACAAGCACTCCACTTTGATTCCTCATACTTGATACTCCGCGAAGAGAAGGTGGTGAGAACAAATAACAGTTTGTTACATACGGTGAGATGTCAAAGGGACACCCAGCCTCTAAGCAGGCCATATTGAGGTGGGCAGTATTTCCAATAAATGCCTGCTACGCCGAGACAGGAAGAATACCCTCAGATGCACTCCACTAGGAGTACAGTGCAATAGTGGCAGCAGGAGGGACCGTGCCTCTAGCAGAAACTTGTAAAGCTGCTACCCAGTCCACATTCCACACAGTCCTATCTCAAGTATTGCCTGGACATGCAGGCAAGGGAGAAAGCTACTGTAGGTTTGGGATTTCTGTACTTCAAAACCTATTCCCAAAGTAATCCTAAAAACCTCGAACCTCGGATGCTGCTTGGATTCTGCACAGTTCTGGCAGAGCTGTTCCAATCAATATTGGTAGAGGGAAATGTTCATCACCATAGTAACATCTTGTTTTCTGATGGATTAGCAAAGCCAGTCAAACTACCCTTCCCTGGCTCTCCTCCTTAAGAGAAGGCAGTTAGATTCCCCAAAAGCATTAGCGTGTTTCAAAATGTAAAACTGAAACAATTCTAATAATAACTATTATTAGAATATTTTTTTTTTTAATTAGGTTGTGAATCCTCTCGGTCTCATTGGCTCATAGATCTGCAGTTGAAATGCTGGGAGGCTCGAGACCATCACAGAGCATAGAGCATCCTTTGAAAAACATTTTAAGTTTTGGGGTACCATGCATCAGCAGGAAATGATGCACAAGTTTGACTGGCTGTTCTAACCCTTTAGAAGAAAAGATATTGATACAGGTGAGTAACCTTTCCTTTGCTCTCTTTTTTTCAGTTTTCAAAGCAAAGAATGTTTGATAGTACAACAGAAGAAATGAATTCCCCCTTAGGAAGTACAGCACATCTTCTGTACTTTGGGCTATATATACTTATGTGTTTTCTCTCTGTTATGTGAATATACCAAGATGAATAGCTTCAAAGTGGATGGTCTTATAATTTTTTATTCCACCCAGTCAATGTACTTCACAGCCCTCCTGCTCTGTAAGTGGCTTTGAGCCTTCTGCAGATCTTGCAAAAGGCCCCCAACTTATCTTTCAGATTCAGCCTTCATGCCACCTACCCCATGAGAACCCTCCTTATGTTGGTGCCTCAGTGTACTGAAACTATATGACCATGTTTGGCTGGTGGAGATGGGTGAGACGGTGAGGATAATAGGGGGCCAAGCACTGTCATTAAGCCAGTGCCAGTATTTTTACCTTCTTTCAACCTTCCCACCCACTTCTGTTGATTACCGCCCCCCCCCCCCCGCACACAGCATCTGACCTCTGGAGGTGGGGCCGATGTCATGCAGTCATCCACAATGTCAAGACCTTTCACCAAACCCACCTGAGGAGGTGCTAGTGCAGCAAGGTCAGTAGCTCTCTCCCACTGGAATCTACTACATAGGCCCGGTTGACAGAGCAGGGCTCAAGTTTCAAACCATAGTCTCCACCATGGGAGCACAACTCGCTCTTACTGCTCAGCTAGGCTGGCCAAAGAGTTTATGTTCTTAACATAACGTAACTATCAAAAACTCTCGCCTCAGTTTGGTGGGGGAAGGGGTATGCCAGTGAATCCCACTGTGGGTTGTGCACTTGGGTTACTAAGTCACCCATTGGTATAAAATGCCGTTCAATGAAAATGGCATCATCCTAGGACTGCAAACAGCCATTAATCCCATTTCAGTCTTTGCCATGAAGATGAGCTGGTGGCAAGGGGTATTTTTTGTTGTTTATTTAGAAATTGATAACCAGGAGCAGTGCACTGAACCAATGCCCGTTTCCAGGTGCGACCGGGGGGTGCACAGTGGGAGTGGATGTCCAGTAACAACACAGGTAAATTAACAACAAGAAACCCACTAATAAATTTGAGATGTGTGTAATTACTATGCAGTTACAATTACTAACTAGCAATGAGCAGTAGCAGCAACTGAGAAGAAATAAGGATTCGCTCCATCAAATTACCAGCAGACTGTAATATAAGTAATGCTTTTTTTTTTTCAGCTGCCCCCATTGGCACAATCCTGGCCTCGCAATCCAGTCCCATCCACACTTCCTCTGCAATGTACCGGGGTCCTCCATCATCTTGGACTTTCCCTTCCGAGGTTGGGTTAGGGGAGTTGGCCAAGCTTCCCTCAAACAACTCGGGTGCTGGAGGTGGGCGGATAGCCAGGGCCTGGGAGAGCAAGTGCTGCCTAACCCTGCGCACTGCTGGTATTTTCCTCCTTGTGCTCCTGGGCTCGGTGATGGACACGTGCATGCAGGGTGTGGCGACGTATCATCGGCTTCTCTCTCCCTTTTATGCTCCTTGCCTGCGCTTCCACCTGGTATCAACCAGGTGTCGGTCACGCAGCAGGAGAGGCAGCCCTTCCTTCCTGAGGAAACAAGCATCCACTGGGAGGCTCAACCTCCTCCCACAGCTGGCTGTCCAGTGACTCAGTCTCGTTCCTGAACCCACGTCGCCAGCATCATGAGTGGTAGCACTACTACTGTGGTGATGGGCCAGCTATAAATAATGCTTTTAAATGTGATCCTTGGAAGTCCCAGTTTTCAGAGTATTTGCAAAACGTGCCATTTTCTTACACACATCCCTTTTGAATACCATAAACACCATTATTTGCCTTATGTTCAAATCAGATATAGTACATGGTGGGACGCTGTTCCGCATGGAAATCCATGCCTGGAATAGCATTGTTGTGCCAACATAGAAACATAGATATGGATAGCAGATAAGGGCCGCTTGGCCCACCTAATCCGCCCATTTTCCCTACCTACTGTAACACTGCAGACACCACTTGATCTGCAGCTTTACCCCCTTTCCCCACCTCAAAGGCTCCCTTATTTCTATTCCATGTATTCTTGAAGCCCATTACCATTTTAGCCCCCACCATCTCCACTGGGAGGCTGTTCCAGGAATCCACCACTCTTTCTGTTCCTCACATCTGTCCTGAGCGCCCCCCCCCCCCAGCTTTGTAGCATGTCCCCTTATTTCTGCACATTTTTTCCTGTGAACAATTGTTCCCTCTTGAAACTTATTTATACCTCTGGGGTGTTTGAAAGTTTCTGTTATATCCCCCCTCTCCCTCCTTTCCTCCAGGGTGTATACATTGAGGACCTTCAGTCTCTCCTTATAGGGCTTTGTGTTACAGACCCTATACCATTTTGGTTACCCTCCTCTACCTCCACTACAATCATAGTGATGTCAAGAAGTTGTTGTACCCTCTTGAGTATGTCTCTATGATGATACAACAACTTTGAAACCCAAAGGAATGCTAGAGGTTCAAAACCATGCGCGCAGCCAGTCGTTTGCTTCCCTTCCGCTTTTCTGTCAGTTTCATGTAATGTGAATGAAGCGAGTGACCGGCAGTAGCTGCAGCAGCTTTTTTTACCTTTTGTTGTCTCCAGAGATGATTTTCTGCCATATACAGTGGCCATATACTATAAAGAACAATATATGGGACACTCTGCACAGACAAGGGTGTGCTTCCCTCTCGAGGTTGCCATAACAACCACAGACCTCTCGAGCTTGCACAGTGACATGCAGTACATAGTAGCATTCATAGTTACATTCATAGTACCATTCACAGCAACATGTATAGTAACATATATAGTAACATGCATTGGAACATACAGTACACAGTAGCATCATAGCAACATATATAGTAACATATATAGTACCATGCATTGTAACATACAGCACACAGTAACATGCATAGCAACATGTATAGTAACATATATAGTACCATACATTGTAACATACAGTACACAGTAACATGTAGTACATAGTAGCATTCATAGTTACATTCATAGTACCATTCACAGCAACATGTATATCAACATACATAGTAACACACACATTGTAACATTCAGTACACAGTAACATGCATAACAACATGTATAGCAACATATACAGTAATGTATAGTAACATGCATTGTAACATACAGTACACAGTAACATGCATAGCAATATGTATAGTAATATATATAGTAACATGCATTGTAACATACTGTACAGTACACAGTAACATATATAGTACCATGCATTGTAACATACAGTACACAGTAACATGCATAGCAACATGTATAGCAATATATAAAGTAACATGCATTGTACTATATAGTACACAGTAACATGCATAGCAACATAAATAGTAACATACAGTACACAGTAACATGCATAGCAACATGTAGAGCAACCTATATAGTACCATGCATTGTAACATACAGTACATAGTAACATGCATAGCAACATATATAGTAACATGCATTGTAACTACAGTGCACAGTAACATGCATAGCAACATGTATAGCAAACTATATAGTAACATGCCTTGTAACATACAGTACACTGTAACATGCATAGCAACATGTATAGCAACATATATAGTACCATGCATTGTAACATACAGTACACTGTAACATGCATAGCAACATGTATAGCAACATATATAGTACCATGCATTGTAACATACAGTACACAGTAACATGCATAGCAACATGTATAGCAACATATATAGTACCATGCATTGTAACATACAGTACACAGTAACATGCATAGCAACATGTATAGCAACATATATAGTAATGTATAGTAACATGCATTGTAACATACAGTACACAGTAACATGCATAGCAGCATGTATAGCAACATATATAGTAACATAGATACATAGACAGTGTCAGCAGATAATGGCCTATGGCCCACCCAGTCTGCCCATTTAAGTCTGTAAGTTCAGTTTATGTTTTCCAAGAAGTCTGTTGCCCCTTACCTCTGACCTCTAGAATTCCTTTATGTCTATCCCATGCATTCTTAAATCCCATGATTGTTTCAGCCCCCACCACTTCCTCTGGCAGGGTGTTCCACTTGTCCACCACCCGTTCTGTGAAGAAATTCTTCCTCACGTTTCCTCTGAATTGTCCTCCCTCCAACTTCATCCCATGCCCTCTAGTCCTGGAACATCTTTTTGCTTAAAAATAGTGCATTCCTGCACCCTGTTCCTCCCTGTAAGATACTTGTATGTCTCTATCATATCCCCTCTCTCCCTCCTCTCCTCCAGGGAGTACATGTTCAGTGCCTTCAACCTCATAGGACTTGTGATGCAATCCATGCACCATCTTTGTTGCCCTCCTCTGAACCTTCTCTACCCTGTCTATGTCCTTACGTAGGTAAGGTCTCCAGAACTGCACAGTGTACTCCAGGTGCAGCCTCACTAGTGTCTTGTATGGTGGAATTATGACCTCCCTTTCCTGCTGGTGATGCCCCTGCTCATAATCCCAGCATCCCATTTGCTTTACCTGCTGCCTTGTCACACTGTTTCTGCCTTGGTGTCATCAGAGATGATAACCCCAAGATCCCTTTCCTGCTTGCTGCATGCTATCCTCACCCCCAACTGATATATTGTGCCAGTTTTTGTGCCCTATATGCATTATCTTCCACTTCGCATTGAATTTCAACTGCCAAACCCCTGACCATTCTTCAAATTTCTGCAGGTCCCTTCTCATTCTGTCTACACCCTCTGGTATGTCTACTGTTACAGAGCTTTGTGTCATCAGCGAACAGTGAAATTCTGCGCTTCTAGGTCCTTGCAATGTCACTGATGAAGATATTGAATAGTACGGTCCCATCACTGATCCCTGTGGTCCCTACTAGTCACTTTTCCCTCTGTGGAGTGACAGCCATTTACCACCACCCTCTGTGTCCTGCTGCCCAGCCAGTTACCTACCCACCACACTACTGTCCTGCCCACACCCATATTCCCAGTTTGTGCAATAGTCTTCTATGTGGCACAGTGTCAAAGGCCTTGCTGAAGTCCAGATAGGCCATGTGCACTCCCTGATCCACCTCCCTAGTCACCCAGTCAAAAATTCAATGAGGTTGTCTGACATGACCTCCCCTGGTGAAACCATGCTGCCTTGGGTCCTGTAGTCCATTGACAACCAGATGTTCCACCAATCTCTCCTTCAGTAGTGCTTCCATGATTTTCCCCACTACCGGGTGAGGCTGACTGGTCTGTAGTTCCCGGCTTCCTCTTTGTTCCCCACTTTTGTATAAAGGGGACTACATCCTGCTGTCCTCCAGTCTTTAGGTGCCTCCCTGTTTCTAGTGATTGGCTAAACAGGATAGCGAAGGTTTGACCACCACCTCTCTTAGTTCTTTAAGGACCGTGGACACTCATCTGGCCCCCATTGCTTTATCAACTCTTATTACTTCCAGTTCCTTCAGGACCTCTTTCGCAAAGGGACTCTAGTCCCTCAAACCATTCTCACCCTTGTACTCCATTCAGACCCATTACCTCCTCTTCCTCAGTAAAGACTGAGCAGAAATACCTGTTCAATATGTCAGCTTTACTGTTGTCATCCTCCACACAGCCCCATCCTCCCCTTCAGTCTCACTATCCCTTCCTTTGCCTTTCTTTTTTCACTTATGTACCTGTAAAGGTTTTGTCCCTCTACCCACTGATTTTTGCAATGTGTTCTTCTGTCTGAGCTTTGTCTTCCTTACTGACCTCCCTGCCTCCCTTTGCTTCTCCTGGTACTTCTCCTATCCCCTTCTGCCTGTGTCTTTTGTATTTCCTGAATGCAATCTTTTTGCTTTCACTTTCTTTGCTACCTCTTTGGAAAACCATAATGGTCTCCTCTTCCTTTTCCTCTTGCTAACTCTGCTTAATACATAATTATGTTGCTCTTGTAATCCCCATTTTAAATACTTCCCACTGTTTCTCAACCCCTGATTCCTGCCCATTCCATAATGCCTCTTTCAAGTATCTCCCTGTTTTCCCAAAGTTTGCCCCCTAAAATCCAAGATACGTGTTTTTGTGTGGTTTGGTTCTGCTCTTTCTGTGATTTCAAACCACAGTGACTGGTGGTCACTGTTCCCCAGGTGCTCCCCCACTCTTACCCCCATCACACTGTCCTTGTTTGTGAGCACAAGGTCCAGTATTGCCTTCTGCTGAGTTGGTTCCATGACCAGTTGCTTGAGGAAGGCACCCAGAAGGGAGTCCAGGATAAATCTGCTCCTGGTTGATGCTGCTGCTGGGATGCTCCAGTCCACGTCTGGAATACTGAAGTCTCCAACCAGTACTACCTCACCCTTGTCTGCCATCCTCTGGATGGCTAGCATCAGCTCCCTATCTGTTTCTTCCTCCTGGGCTGGTGGTCTATAGAGCGCACCTGTGCGGATGGCTGGCCCCATTTTCCTTTCCAGCTTAACCCACAGAATCTCTCCCCCATTTTGTTCCTCCTGGATCTCTGTGGCCCTTATGTCATTTTTCACATACAGTGCCCTCCTCCTCCTTCCTGCCTGCCCTGTCTCTTCTGAATATGTTGTAGCCAGGTATGGCCAACTCCCAGTCGTAGTTATCATTACACCAGGTTTCAGTGATGCCACAATGTCCAGGTCTGACTGCACCATGACAGTCTCCAGATCTTCCATCTTGTTGCTAAGGCTCCTGCATTTGCACACATGGCTTTCCATGATTTGACCTCCCTAGACTGTTTCGCTGTTCTACTCCAGCCTTCCTTGGTTGTCCTTTATCCCTGGTTCACCTTGCTGTCTGCCCTTCTGCTGAATTTTGCCCCTATTCTGCCTATCCACCTCCTGGGTACTAAATCTCCATCTTTTGCACACTGCTTTGTAGAGACAGCAACTCCTCTGGTTCACTGGTTCCACTGCTTAGCTGTGGGGGTGAGCAAGGAGGTGCCCTCCTTGGCTGGCCTGCCCACCCTTTGCTAGTTTAAATGCTTGTCAATGTAGCATTTAAACTTATCATTGAGTGCTTGATTCCTCCAGGATGGATGCAGGCCGTCAGCTTGAACAGACCTCCATCTCTCCAGGTGGGTCCCCAGTCACCAATGAATCCAAACCTTTCTCACAGCACCAGTTCTTCAACCATGAGTTAAAATTCTGGTGTACTACCTATGCTCTCCCCTTGCTCTCTCAGGTAGTACTTCTGAGAAAGTGATAGAAGTAGCTATTGCTTGAGACCCTCCCCAATTCCTAAACTCTTCCTGAACTTCCTTTGGCTCCCCATTTTCCAGGTCATTAGTACCTAGGTGGATAATGACATCTAGCTCACCCTCCTGTCTTGCCTTCCCACTGATCCCCAGGATCTTCCTTCCATCCCTCCATGCCGTGGCACCTGGTAAGCACCTCACCTCCCTGTCCTCCCCCTCCTGTGTTCCTAGCTATATGTATGTAACATGCATTGTGACATACAGTACACAGTAACATGCATAACAGCATGTATAGCAACATATATAGTAACATGCATTGTAACATACAGTACACAGTAACATGCATAGCAATATATATAGCAACATGCATTGTAACATACAGTACACCATAACATGTATAGCAACATATACAGTAACATGCATTGTAACATACAGTACACGGTAACATGTATAGCAACATATATAGTAACACACATCTTAACATACAGTACACAGTAACATGCATAGCAGCATGCAAAGCAACATATACAGTAACATATACAGTGCCATGCATTGTAACATACAGTACACAGCAACATGCATAGCAACATGTATATCAACATATTTAGTAACATGCATTGTAACATACAGTACACAGTAACATGCATAGCAACATGCATAGCAACATATATAGTAACATGCATTGTAATATACAGTACACAGTAACATGTATTGCAACATATAGTAACGTGCATTGTAACATACAGTACATGGTAACATGCATTGCAACATATATAGTAACACACGTAACATACAGTACACAGTAACATGCATAGCAGCATATATAGTAACATATATAGTACCATGCATTGTAACATACAGTACACAGTAACATGCATAGCAACGTGCATAGCAACATATATAGTAACATATATAGTACCATGCATTGTAACATACAGTACACAGTAACATGCATAGCAACATATATAGTAACACACATTGTAACATACAGTACACAGTAACATGCATAGCAACATGCATAGCAGCATATATAGTAACATATATAGTACCATGCATTGTAACATACAGTACACAGTAACATGCATAGCAACATATATAGTAACATATATAGTACCATGCATTGTAACATACAGTACATAGTAACATGCATAGCAACATATATAGTAACATGCATTGTAGTATACAGTACACAGTAACATGCATAGCAACATATATAGTAACATGCATTGTAACATACAGTACACAGTGACATGTATAGCAACACATATAGTACCATGCATTGTAACATACAGTACACAGTAATATGCATAGCAACATGTATATCAACATATATAGTAACATGTATAGACCATGCATTGTAACACACAGTACACAGTAACATGCATAGTGACATGTATAGCAACATATATAGTAACATATATTGTACCATGCATTGCAACATACAGTACACAGTAACATGCATTGTAACATACAGTACACAGTAACATGCATAGTACCATACATAAAGACATGTTTTTCTTAAATAAGAAATAACAAGAAATTCAAAATATAAAAAGAAATAAAAAAGTCAACATATAAAAAGAATAAAATGAAAACAAACACATGAATAAAGTGAAAAAAATTGCTTTTTGGGGCGCAAAAACTAAATAAATGCTTGCAGTTGTTGTTGCTTAGGCTCCGTTGTTACCATAGAGATGATCCACAAGGAAGTAACAGCAGAATTGTTTCAGTCACAAAACCTTTCAAGACCATAGCACAATGCTGATTAATACAATGTAGTATACTAGGAATGTGATTTCTAGGGTGTATAAAGTCATTTTGAGGTAGTTTCTGAATGTAAACGTGATAACAAGAAATAAAACTAAATTTGCCATGAATAAAGAGAAATAAGAAATTCCAGAAAAATAATAAGAAAAATGATAAAAATTAAAAAGAATTCCACGGGTCTCTAACCATACATAATACCGTACATTGTAATATACAGTAAGTACATGGTAACATTCATAGTAACATACAATACTAAGCAACTTGCATAGTAACAAGTAAATAGTAACATTCATTTTTATTTTTGTATTTAAATTTTGTTAACTGGTTAGGGACACTGCACAAGTCCATTTTCAGGTCCGACCTGATACAAATACATAAATAACACATTATTCAAATATGAAGCAGATTTACACAAAAAGCTAATTTACACAAAACACATACACACATCCAATGACTGTAAATATTTCTTAAAATTTAATTTGAAATGTTGCAATGAGGAGGAAGAGTGCAAGTTATCCGGTAAAGTGTTCCAGCACCAGTGTTCTAGTTCATAGCAAGATATATAGTAATACACATAGTAGCATTCATATTAACAGTCATAGCAACATACATATGAACATACAGTACATAGTAACATGCATAGTACTATACATAGTGACTTATACAGAGACATGCATAGCAGCATACAATACACAGCAACATACATAGTAACATAAGTATATAGTAACATTCATAGTAACATATATAGAAACATAGAGTATATACATCAGTAATGTTCATAGTAACATATATAGTAACATGCATAGTAACATATAATACACAAAATGTATAGTAACATATAGTATATAGTAGCATTCAGCATTCATGGTAACATATATGGTAACATATAATACCCTGTAACATACATAGTAACATACAGTATATAGTAATGCTCATAGTAACATATATAGTAACATGCATAGTAGCATACAATACATAGCAACATACATAGTAACATACAGTATACAATAACATTCATAGTAACATATATGGAAACATACAGTATATACATTAGAAATGTTCATAGTAACATATAGTATATAGTAGCATTTATGGTAACATATATAGTAACATATAATACCCTGTAACATACATAGTAACATACAGAATATTGTAACGTTCATAGTAACATATATAGAAACATACAGTATATACATTAGTAATGTTCATAGTAACATATATAGTAACATGCATAGTAGCATACAATACACAGCAACATACATAGTAACATACAGCATATAGTAACATTCATAGTAACATACATAGAAACATACAGTATATACATTAGTAATGTTCATAGGAACATATAATACACAAAAAATGCATCGTAACATATAGTATATAGTAGCATTCAGCATTCGTGGTAACATATACAGTAACATACAGTACCCTGTAACATACATAGTAACATACAGTATATAGTAACATTTATAGTAACATATATAGAAACATACAATATTTACATTAGTAATGTTCATAGTAACATATATAGTAACATGCAAAGTAGCATACAATACACAGCAACATACATAGTAACATACAGTATATAGTAACATTCATAGTATCATATATAGAAATATGCAGCATATACAGTAGTAATGTTCATAGTAACATATATAGTAACTTGCATAATAGCATACAATACAGAGCAACATACATAGTAACATACAGTATATAGTAATATTTATAGTAACATATATAGAACCATACAGTATATACAGTAGTAGTGTTCATAGTAACATATATAGTAACATGCATAGTAACATATAATACACAACATAATGTATAGTAACATAGTATATAGTAGCATTCAGCATTCATGGTAACATATATAGTAACATATAATACCCTGTAACATACATAGTAACATACAGTATATAGTAATGTTCATAGTAACATATTTGAGCAATAAGGATGACAGGGTGTGTGTTGCGCTGGGATAATGGCATGCTTCGGGTGAGTTGAAGCATGACACCAAAGGTGGCGTGCTTCCACCACCTGAGAAGTGCTGTAACACCAGCACCATGCATACCCAGAAGTGCCTTATTGCGACTATGAAATGGGTCCCTTACTGTGACTTAATAAGGTAATTCAAAAAAGTTACATTTAAAATTAGTAACCTGGACTTCCGGTGATGTCACCGAGTGAACAGCATCGCTTTTGGGCTCCGAAATCGTACACGGGAATTGCTCCAAATCCACCCTCAAAGGGATCAATACCGTAGCTCTTAAAACCCCCTTATAGCTCGGAGACATGCCTTTGAAGGGAAATCGAGAAAAAAAAACACAATAATGGAACCCCTGCTTCCAAGATGAAACAGCTACGTTTGGAGGTGGGCATGGAAGGCCTGACGGCCTGCTCTCTGAGACCACGCTCTCACTCCGAATCGTCATCGAACTCTTGTGACGAGGAAACTCTTCACCCCAGGAAAATGGGTCATACCCTGAAAAAAATCCTATATTCTGTGCAAAAAATAGAAACCTCCATGGCTGACATGAGGCAAGGCCTACAGCAACTAAGCACAAGGGTGACGGAGAACACAGACAAGATCACTGAGGTGGTAGAAGCTAAAGATTCCTCAGACCATCTTCTTTTATATATGCTTCGGCAGGAGAGACAGTCACAGATTCAATGGAGGATATTGAAAACCGAGCATGCAGGAATAACTTTAGAGTACACTGTGTTCCAGAGGGTGCAGAAGATGGATTTCCCTCAATGGTGGATTTTATTCAACATCTGCTATGTACTACCCTTTCACTGCCATCAGATTTTCATTATGAAATGGACCGGGCTCACAAAGCATTAGACCCTAAGCCGACCACTTCCTCAGCACGACCACGATAGATTGTAACCAGAATGGTTTATTACCAGGCAAAGGGTCAAATTTTGCAAGAAGCCTGGAGACTGAAAGAAGTCAAATTACAAAGTACCCAAATATTTTTCGAACATGATTTCTCACCAGTGCTGCAAGTGGAGAGGCAAAGAACAAGGGCTATAATTAAGAGCATAAGGGAAAAAAAAGGTCTCAAAGCCCAACTCAATTTCCCAGCCAAATTCAAAATTTACACAGCAGAAGGTCCTAAGGTTTTTAACACTCTAAGGGAAGTGGCTCCACTTTTGCAAGAATGACAGATTGTGCTCCCCAACTTAGAAATGGAACAACTGAAACACAATTTGCTGAAAGAAGCATGGTCAGTTGCAGGTTGGAACACAGGATGGGACCTACCGGGCAGTTTACCCAGAGGACTCGCTGCAGACCTAAAGAGACTGGTTGGCATCTCGATCAATCATGAAGGAGAGAATAGCGGCAGTAAAATACAAGGGGCCTCAAAACAAGTAACCGTAGCGGCGCAATGTAAGCCAGACTAAATGAGACTCATTAAATTTAATTTAGTAACGCAGGGCATAAAATTGTAACCTGCAAAAGAGATGGAGCTGTTACTGAAAAAGGTGTGGGGGGGTTTAAGTAAACTTATCAGGATGGAGGATCAACATAGGGGAAAAATACAGGGGATTGGATGCCTCTTCTCACTATTTGGCAGCCCATGGTGAGTTAAAACTGTACAGCAACCTAAAAAGGTCAATGGTCCAGAGAGAGCATGATTCATATTTGGAAAGGGGATTCCTCCAAACTGCACCATGGGCCAATGTTATTCTTGCCTTTGGGGGAGCAGGGGCAATGAGACAAGAAAGGGGGGGGCAGGAAAAATTAATGGGCTGTCTGGACGGGGAGTAAAAATCAGAACCCCCAATTATCGAACACAAAGAAGAGACATGGCCCTTAATAGGATTGGGGGAATAGGAAGGGGCAAAAGAGGAGTTCGACCTCATGGGATAGCAGGTATGAGAATAATGTTAGTTTCCCATGGATAGAGAAGCCCGAAGTCAGGACTGGGTTTTCTGTTACAAGTGGTGATGCATTTCATACTGTGTCATTGTTTACTGACAGGGATTATAAAACCCTGATCAGCTAGTTCTCCTAAATAGGGGAGGCTCTCCTTTATAGGCCTCTACTTCGGAAGAGAAAACTGAGCCCTCCTCTATGAACAAAGCAGAGATTGCACCTAGGAAGACAATAGTTATAAATTGTTTTTAGTCACATTAAAGGTTTTATAGAGAACATACTGGTTAAAAGTTCACTTGTGCAATAACTTTTTACTTTTTGTTAACTTTGTTATCACTCTTTGTATTGTTAAAGTTGAGCAGTTGTGATGAAGACCGTGAGTCACAGCCTCATAGTTGTGGAGACTGTGGCTCATATTTCGTGGTTAACACTCTCACCTAACCTCCTAACAGAACAAGAAGGTACAATGGCAGTTAATTTACAGCTCTTTGGTTCAGACGATTGTAAAAATGACAGCATAACACTCTGGGGGAATGGCTGACCTCGCACCTGGTATCCTACAACGTAAAGGGGATACACTCGCCTATTAAACACATGAGGCTGTTGGCAGAATTTAAAAACCTAGGGTGCGAGGTTGCATATTTACAAGAAACACTTCTTAAACAAGAAGAATTGGTGAAACTACGAAGGGATGGGTGGGACATGTGAAAGCATCCCCTAAAATTAGCAAAAAGTGGGGTTGCCATTTTATTTAAAAGCGGTATTATCTACCATTAGAGATGAGAATGGCCATTACCTACAAGTTACAGCAGCCTATCAAGGAAAAACCTTACATTTGGTAAATACACATGCACCGGTAACAAATGCAGCAGAATTCTTACAGAAAGTTTTCCAAAAAATAGCACTGCTACCCCCAGGGCAGATAATTCTGGGGGGGGGGATTTCAACGTGGCCCTGGTTCCGGCAATAGACAGGTCTGCAACTAGTACCACACCACTAGCCAAGGCTGGGAAAGTACTCAATGGTCTAGTCAGGGAACTAGGACTTTTGGAGGGAACAACATAGCAGAGACAGAGATTATACCTTCTATTCAACACTCCATGCATCCTATTCTAGGATCGATTTATTTTATACACAGCAATCCTTTATGTATACAATCACTAAATCTAAAATCCATAATATAACACTCTTGGACCATGCACCCATATCATTACAGGTAAGGATTAGCACAACCCCCAACCATTCTTTATGGCACCTGAACATGTCCCTTTTAAATGACAAACATTTTGTTACCCAATTCAAAACAAAAATCGAGGAGTTTTATAATATTAACATCTCCCAAGGGTGCTCACAGATTTCAACCTGGGAGGCACTAAAACTAGTGGTGAGAGGGGAAATAATAAGTTTTGTGGCAACTAAAAAGAAATTAGGACTCCTCACTTTTAAATGACTAAAGCAAGAATTGGAGGAACTAGAAACTCAACACAAAACTAACTCTCGAAACAAAGAAATATCTAAAAAATTAGGGGAGATTAGGGATGCCTTAAACCAGCAACAGAATAAGAAAACTGAAGGTAACTTGCGATTTCTCAAACAAAGATACCATGAGACGGGGGACTTAAAAAGATACAGTCAGACAGATTGGTGAAGAAAATTAAGAATAAAAAAGACCACAATAAACCTTGGGTCACCCCAGAAGACACTGCAAAACAATTCTAAGATTTTTATACTAAATTATACCAGAAAGCAGAGGGGGGAAGAATATATAATAGGAAAAACGAACTCCTTTTTACAAAAAGTAAAGTTAAATAAACTTTCCCAACAGTGTCAGGAAGAAATGGGTGCATTAATCTGTGAGGGTGAGGTGATGCAGGTGATTCAGTCCCTACAGGTTGGGAAATCACCCAGCCCGGATGGCTTTTGTACTTCATTTTATAAAACATTTTCAACCCCCTTAGCCCCCATCCTGGCAAAGGTTTTTAACTCCTGTCTGAGGGAGGAGAGAGTCCCAGAATCCTGAGGAGAGGCCTTGATATTGGTGCTTCCCAAACCAGGGAAACCATTAGATATGTATGAGGCCTATTGCCCCATCTCTTTACTTAACCAGGACCTAAAAATCCTGACGAAGATCCTGGTGGTGCATTTACAAAAAAACATAGAAACACTAATCCGTCCAGACCAAACGGGCTTTATTCCAAACAGATACTTGTCTGACAATATTAGAAAGCTACTAAATGTTTTAAAATATCAAGCCCCCACGAACACAGCTCGCTTGGCGATTTTTTTTAGACACAGAAAAAGTGTTTGATAGACTTAACTGGGACTACCTTTTTACTACTGTGGAGTTTATGAAGTTGGAAAGTAGATTCAAGAAATGGATAGAACCATGTTACGGTGGACCCACCACCAGGGTCAGGGTTAATGGCACCCTATCTAAAGCAATACGAGTAGAGAGGGGCACAAGGCAGGGGTGCCCCCTGTCTCCCTTGCTATTTGCCATCAGTCTGGAACTATTGGTAGCAGCCATTCGACAACACCAGGGAATTTCCAGAATCCAGGTAGGAAAGCAAACCTGCAAAACATCATTGTATGCAGATGACATGCTACTTTATATAGATAATCCCACACAATCAGTACCAAACCTATTACAGTTATTACAGCAATATGGGAACATATCTGGTTTCAAAATTAACATGGACAAGTCAGAGGTCATGAGTGTAGGGGAAGGGTTACACAGGAGATTAAACAATCTCTCCCATTTCGATGGGTAAAGGTCAAGGTTAGGTACCTGGGCATATGGATTCCCACCCAGCTTTCTCAGCTATACAAAGTAAACTATGGCAATCTGATACCACAGATAATAGAGGATATGAATTGATGGAACCTCCTGCCACTGTCCCTCAGTAACCGCATTGATACGGTGAAAATGAACATTCTTCCCAGGATGATGTTTCTATTCTCTACCCTTCCTGTCCCACTTCCTAAATCAGACTGGAAATTGGTCAGTAAAAAAGAAGTCATTTTATCTGGCAGGTAAAAAACCAAGGATATACAAAACCCTTTTAATGGCTAAGAACGATAAGGAAGGTTGGGACTGCCCAACTTACAAACATATTATACAGCAGCATAGACAGTAGCTGTAATAAAAATGCTGGCCCATTCCTCCCCAGGCACATGGAAAGCCATGGAAAGGGATACCAATATTACTACACCTTTGCATCTGATGCCATGGGTTTTCCTTCAGAAAGATATAAAAATGATTAAAAATTACTGGACACTGCATACATTGTCAATCTGGCTTAAAATTAGAACCTGTTGGGAGTTACCAACACAAGTCTGGCATTATATCCCCTTAAACCATCTCCCTCATTTTCCAGGGACACAAGAGGACTCCTGTTGTAGGAGGTGGAAGGAGAAAGGGCTAAAATATCTTACTCAGTTTATGCAACAGGGAACACTGGTAGACTGTAAAACTCTACAGGACAAATATAATATCCCACACAGGGACTTCTACGGATATCTGCAGTGCAGATACTACATAGATACTATAGTGGGAAGGGAAACAGTTTCAGCTGAGCTGGTAACACCAATACTGCTGATATACAGTAAGGCTATACAAGGGTACACCAAAAGGTTAATTACATTGCTGTATGACAGTATGCAGGAAGGGGTTGGCAGTCTAGACAAACAGGTGATCTAAGACAGGTGGATGAGGGAGTTGGGAGATTCCATGGCAATCACTGAGGGAGAGTGGGGGATTGTGTGGAGAGGGATACACTCCACAGCATCCTCAGACATATGGAGAGAGTATAAATGGAAAGTCATAGGCAGATATTTTATAAAACCTGTAATCTCCAAACACTTAGGGACTCATCCGTCGGACCGGTGTTGGAGGGGCTCTGGAGGTCAAGGCCCCTACCTACACATCTTCTGGTTATGTCCACATATAAAGGATTACTGGCATAAACTTAACAAAATCATAACTGACATATTCACCCTGAATCACTCCTTAGGTTTCAAGGAAATGATTTTGGGTCCCTCACCCAAAGAAATAAGGGGAGAAACCCAAAGATACCTCTACAGGATGCCGACAGTGGCAGGGGCAAAGGGTATTACACAGGCATGGCTAAGTGCAGCTCCTCCGACACTGGACAGATGGTAGGTCAACCTTAAGGAAATTAAGGCCATGGAGGTAATTACTGCCAGACTCCACTTAACAGCGGAGAAATTCCAAAAAAAGTTGGTCAGCATGCTGTTCTTACCGGGAGAGATTGAAGGGGGTTCCATATTTAGATCAGGTACTGCTGGACTGAAAGAGGTATAGGCAAAGGCTGAAACATCCACAACCAGTATAGCTAACTAATAATAGGAGACACCAATAATTGGAGAGTGTTTGGTTCCGTTGTATTTATTTATTCATTTTACTGTTCTTCACAAGACCAAAGATGCATAATCACTAGTAATGGATTTAATACAAAGAACAACAGCAATTGTGGGTTTTTTTTTATTATTATAGTTCTGAGTTATATATCCCATGTTTAGGGATAATGGATTTGTACTTCTAATTCTGTAAAAATGTAGGAATTTAGTTCAGAGAATCCTGTTTTTGTCTACGTCTGGGAACTATCAACATGGGAAGTGGCTGAATGACCTGGCATAGATAACATCCTCAAGGAATGAAGAAGTCCTGAAACAAAGAGATAGCAGAAAATTCCTGGGAAAAGAAGAACAGATATAAGTATACACTTTAATAAGGACATATAGCATCAGACTTTTTTACAGACTTAATGAAATAAGGATATCATACTGCTCTCAAAAAGTGCCTTGTGTCCAGCCCCACGTATATTGCATTTCTATGTTGATAATGTGGCACTATGTAAACTGAAGCTCTCAATAAAATGTGAAGTTCAAAAAAGAATTAGTGACAAACAAAATTGAGCTAAATAAAAAGTAGTCCCTTTCAGATGTTGTACTGTTTTAGGTGGGGCTGTAGATGGTTCCCACCTTGCCTTAGTTTTCATATATTGTAGTAAGGGCACTGTACAGACATTGCAACTTGAGTGTCAGCTTCGGCGTGTGTTTGGAGGTCGACGTTTCTACATCCAGTGTCACGGAGAGCAACAGGAGAAGCTGTCTATTAGGATGGTAGCTTCTTTTTTATTATGGTGTGGCTGGTGGGTGTGTCTGTGGAAAAACGTGGTAGTGGTGAACAAAGACCCTCTTGGCAGCAGTTTCTGCAGGGTCGCGTGGAGTTGGAATATGAGCATGTTGTTGTGGTCAGTGGTAGCGTCTTTCCATTATAGTGTGTACAGTGGGAGAACATGCAAGGCCATGTTTAGCACAGTGGGTGGGAGCGGCATGTCGTGGATTCAATGAAGAAAGCCACGGCTGGTGAGTGTTTCAGTGGGGCTGTGTGACGTTTGAATTAGAGCATGTTGCTGTAGGCAGCATTAGTATTTTTTATTTATTTTTTGCCGTTTGAGTGGGAGACAGTTTTCAAGTGCTGCTCAGTGTGATGATTTTGGGAGCAGGTTGTGTCATTGCAGTGATTTTGATTTTAAGGGTAAACAGTCAGGAGAGGGCACAGAATTTCTTCCAGTGCTGTTTTGCTGGGATATCATCACAGGGATCCAAGATTCTCAGCCAATTAAGCTCCTAGATTGTTTCTACCCATTTCATAATACACAGTAACATATACAGTAACATACAATAGTAACATATATAGTAACATGCATAGTATCATATAATCCACCGTTACATTCATAGTAGCATACAGCATATTATACATATGTGCTTTTTGGGTGATTTGGAAAGAATTTATTGAAGAATTGAAAGTTATTGGGGAAGGTGAGAGAAAAAAGTGCTGTGGGTGAGCCTGGCATGAAATGACACTAATGGGTGGGCGCCAGCATGCGAGTGAAGATTTAGAGTTCTAAAATTAGAACTGTGTTGCTCATGTTGCTGGCTGTCACCACTCGGCACCTACTGTGAGAATATTTTTGTCTTGGTGACCTAGAGTGAGAGTATTTTGATATTCTTACTCTAGGCCCAGAGGGAGCAAAAATATCACTCATAAGTGTCAGAAAATATCCTCACAGCCATTGGATAAGTATATATATATATATAGTCACAAGTGTTGGATAAGTATGTATTATATATGTATATTCACAAGTGTTGGATAAGTATGTAATATACTATAGTTAGGTTTCTGCAGGCACTTTAATGTTAAACCCCAGTGTTTTCACTTTTTAATAACTTTGTAACCGTTCAACAGATTTGCATGAAATTTTGCATGCACAGTCTTATGGGATAGATCTCTGGCTGTGCCAAGTTTTGTTCCAGTCAGATATGTGAATTCCGAGATTAGATAGTGCAAAAAGTGAATTCTTCTGAATTGTTTCCCATTGGATTTGCTGAGTTTCCTTTGAATTTGGCTACCACCCAGATGGTTTGGAATTTTGGCCTGAAATGTTCAGGGTTGAAATGGGCTGGCCCACAGATGTGCCTTTTGCTTGCTTGGTGAAAAAATATTAATTCTTTCCAAAGTTATTTAATTTTGACATTTTTTAAATTGGTTCTGAGAATGCTCAGTAAACACTTTAAAATAGCTGTATGATATGAAACAAAATTCTTATTTCATATGGGGCCAATCTTTTTTCATGAGGGGAAATCATTGTTTTGTTTGCCGCCATCTTGTTGTCCCTCTTTTCCTGAAAAATTTCAATTTGAAAACCCGCAAAAATGACATGATTAAGGGAGACCAACACATCTATGTTGCTCATCTGGTCTCCGCTAGGTCTACTCTGCAGTTAACTGTTGGACAAATGATTTCAAAGTGTGTTTTTTTAATATTTTAAATCTTTTTTGTGACTCGCTTCCATGTTTTTAGTTTTTCATTTGTCATTCATACGAAACATTTTGTATGAACAAAAAACTCAGTCTTTTTAGCTGTTTTTTGAAGACCCTTCGCGCTAAGACGATTTGGAATTTTGGTTTGATATTTTCAAGGTAGAAAGGAGCTGACTCACAGATCTGCTTTTTGCTGGTTTGGTGAAATCTCTACACATCCCAGCTTCTTTCATGATCCAATGGGGTGACCATTATGGCTGACAAAACACCAAGGTGCACCCCATGCCTGGTTAGTGAAGATGCAGGAGAGGTGAAACTAATGGTTTTGCCTGTTGCTGCCTGGTGGGTGGGGTGTTAGTTTGGAAACCATAACACCTCATTCCCCTGCTTTTGTCACTTTAACCCTACCTAGTGCATTAACAACATTTTTGCAAAGAATATATTACACATATAGAATTTGTTCTGGGTTGAGTTAAGATATCATTTTATCTTCATGAGAAGGAAAAGGGGGGACATGATAGAAATTTTCAAATACCTCATAGGTATTAATAAGGTAAATGTGGGTAGCATTGTACAAAGGAAAAGATACTGGAGGACAAGGAGTTATACTATGAAGTTGGAGGGTGGGAGACTCAGAGGAGATGTAAGGAAATACATCTTCATGGAAAGGGTGGTGTACATCTGGGACAGCCTCCCAGCAGAGGTGGTGGGTGCTAAAATGGTAACAGGATTCAAGCATGCATGGAATAGACACGGGGGGACCTTAGAAATGGGGGGGAGACCGGAGATCGAGTAGGGTCTGTGGTGGCACTGTAGGTACAGTTGCAACCATAGATACATTCAAATATTTCCAGATATTTTGTGATATATCTAAAGGGATTCTCTCCGGTGGCCTATAGTGGTACTGCTGTCAGGAAATGAATTTATCCAGAGATATCACAGAAATTTCAGGAAACATCTGACCATGTCTGTGGCTGCAACTGGGAACATAGGGCAGACTAGATTTGCTAAGAGGTCATTATATGCCAACAACTGCTGTTTCTATGATCTATTGGTCTATTGATATCTCATGAGTCGAAGATACAAATGATATCTTAAGTCAGCCCAAGGCATATTTGATTTATTACTCAAAAAGTTGGAAATGAGGCTCTCTCACCACATAGCCACAGTTTCAAAAGGTCCTTTATTATTCACAGTCAGGAAATTCATAACTTCCAATATTTCGTGCTACTGCACTTCATCAGGGAAACTGTACACTGTAAAAATATTTATATACTGTATTTGTATACTCAACTCATTCATGTATATTCTTTCTGTGATAACCCTTCAGTTTTCATTCATTTTATCTTTTATATCTTTTTATTTTGCAGTATAAAACTAGGACAAACTCATATACCAATAAAAATGGACCCCAGTTCTCCAGTAATATTAGTTTTAAAGTTATAAATTTAACTCTTAGACTCCAAAACATAATCTGTGTTAGGTAAACAGTAATTATACCTTTATTTCCATTTCTCTCCTTTTAAATTTTTTGTCCTTTGCCAAACCTGTTTACAAGGACCTGAAATTATAGTGAGAATACATGCTGTATTCAGAACATATCTAGTCTTGGCACGTGGTTAGATCTAATCTTTCAATTACTTATAAAACACTCACCTATTCCATAACATTAAATAAAACCCCATTTGCTATATCTTTGTGTCATTTGGGGCCATCGTTTCTCGGGTCGCACATGGAGATGAGCCTTGGCTCAGTGTGCCTTTCCCGGTCATCAAATGTTTAAATAAAATAAATTGCGTCTAATAAATGAAAAATCATTATCACAACAAGTCTTAATTTCTCACTTTTCTCTGCAAAAGATACATCTCTAACCAACCCCACATTGCTGTAGTTTTTAATTTTTGTAGGTAAAATATTTAAGTACGTACGACCACTGCTATAAAAAAAACTTTGCTAATTATTTTGAAATAAATTGCTATACACTGATACGGTATTACAGTACTAGTGTGCATAGTTTTACTGCGTGGTTCACCTCAGTTCATAAGTCCGTAGTTCATACTTTATTTCTTGCAAAATTAAATGTGGGAAAGACTATTACCTGTTTCATTAAGTTTTTCAAACCACCCCAAAATCAAAACTAATCCACTTACCCCTTTTGCTAGTACACACTGGTTACCCCACTCTGTGGAAGCGCTTTAAGTTTGCACTATTGGGGTACAAAAGATATAACAGCTCATTTTAGAATTTATTTCTATTCAGCTAGGATAAAAGTTAAAGTAAAGAACGTGGCAAGATACCTTAATTTTGCTGAGATGCAGGTCCTGTCTCCTTGTGCAGCAAAGGGAGGAGTTACTGAGACAGGGACCCTTTTATACTGAAATGTTGTTATACTGGAGTTCCCACATCAGCAAAATGACACGTGATTTATAGGAAAGGTGTTTATGTGATTTGTGATAGAAATGGTAACAATCTACAAAGTATAAAAGAAAAAAAATGTAACCTGCAAGACTACTGTATATCCAATCAAAAAATTAAAAAATAAATGGCCTCTCACATTTTTTGCTTATTTCTTTCTTTCTATTGGCCTTACCTCCTCAGTTGGGGGTGTTCCTATGGTGTCCTATCCGAACCGCCGCATCTCCCACATTGGACAACGTGTCGGCTGCACCTTCCCGCCTGCCTCTCAGGCCACATCGCGACCCCAGCGCGAAGGCCAAGGCGCCAGGACCAGAGGGAGCTCCTGGAGTGTCCGGTGTGGTGCCACAGGTGGATTCTCAAACACGCTGGAGGATTCAGCCATACTTTTCTCCCTGTTTTCCCACAGTATGGGCATGCAGTGACACCAAGGATGTGGTGGCACACGCTCCCGCACGCAGATGTCTGTCTGTACTTCTCCCACCAGTACACCGCAAGCTGTGCTACCCCCTAGCCACCGCCAGGAGTCAGCACCATCACAGGATTCCATCCCCACCCTCCCTGGAGGAAGAGAGCAGTCACAGGGATGCTCAATCTTCCTCCCCCCCCCGTCTGACACCTGATGACTCGAGTCCACTACCAAACCTGGGTTGCCGGTATGGTGTGAGGTGTGGCATCCAGCGCCTCAATCCTCAGTGCCACTGGGCCGGCAGGTCTCTCACATTTTATTTATTGACAGAGCTTTACCAGGCCTACTGAGCCATAAGTTTGTTTCCATAGGTGTCTTGGGGGAAAATTAAATGAAGTTGATCACTGAGCATGCTCAGAAATTTATCTGCACATGTGAAAATAAATTTCAGAGCATGCTCAGTGTGATCAAAATGAGTGAGATATGTTTCTGGCCAACTTCATTTGTCTTGTTCATGTTCCCCAAAATAACATATTTAACTTAGCAAATGTATCTCACTGCTGCTGTACAAAGAGACAGTAACAGTCGTAGTAGTGCCAGTGGTTTGTTTTGTTTTTACTTGCACTTTGAGCCCACTTCTATCCTCCAGCTCAGATTTCCTTTGGGATGCCCCAAACTTACTGGGCCCCACATCACCCATGACTTTCAGTACCACCTCCTTGTAGGCATGGCTAGCCATAGGCAGGGACAGGAGTGGGGACAACCACCAAACCTCTTTGTTGCATTAAGCAGTATAACAGGAGGAAGTATAGGGTCCGGATGTGCAGGATATGGCAGGAGGAAGTATAGGATCTGGATGTACAGAGTATGACAGGAGGAAGTGTAGTGTCCAGATGTACAGGGTATGACAGGAGGAAGTGAAGGGTCTGGATGTAGAGGGTATGACAGGAGGAAGTGTAGGTCTGGATGTAGAGGGTATGACAGGAGGAAGTATAGGGTCCGGATGTACAGGGTATGACAGGAGGAAGTATAGGGTCTGGATGTAAAGGGTATGACAGGAGGAAATATAGGGTCCAGTTGTACAGGGTATGACAGGAGGAAATGTAGAGTCTGGATGTAGAGGGTATGACAGGAGGAAGTGTAGGGTCTGGATGTAGAGGGTATGACAGGAGGAAGTGTAGGGTCTGGATGTAGAGGGTATGACAGGAGGAAGTGTAGAGTCTGGATGTAAAGGGTATGACAGGAGGAAGTATAGGGTCCAGATGTACAGGGTATGACAGGAGGAAATGTAGGGTCTGGATGTAGAGGGTATGATGGGAGAAAGTGTAGGGTCTGGATGTAGACGGTATGACAGGAGGAAGTGTAGGGTCCAGATGTACAGGGTATGACAGGAGGAAGTTTAGGGTCTGGATGTACAGGGTACAACAGGAGGAAGTATAGGATCTGGATGTACAAGGTATGACAGGAGGAAGTGTAGGGTCTGGATGCAGAGGGTGTGACAGGAGAAAGTTTAGGGTCCAGATGTACAGGGTGTGACAGGAGGAAGTATAGGATCTGGATGTACAGGGTATGACAGGAGGAAGTATAGGATTTGGGTGTACAGGGTATGACAGGAGGAGGTGTAGGGTCTGGATGCAGAGGGTATGACAGGAGGAAGTTTAGGGTCCAGATGTATAGAGTATGACAGGAGGAAGTATAGGATCTGGATGTACAGGGTATGACAGGAGGAAGTGTAGGGTCTGGATGTACAGTGTATGACAGGACAAAGTGTAGTATCTGGATGTACAGGGTATGACAGGAGGAAGTATAGGATCCGGATGTACAAGGTATGACAGGAGGAAGTATATGGTTCAGATTTACAGGGTATGACAGGAGGAAGTATAGGGTTCAGAGGTACAGGGTATGACAGGATGAAGTATAGGGTTCGGATGTACAGGATATGACAGTATGAAGTATAGTGTCTGGAAGTTCAGGGTATGACAGGATGAAGTATAGTGTCTGGATGTATTGAGTATGACAGGATGAAGTATAGGTGCAGATGTACAGGGTATGACAGGAGGAAGTATAAGATCTGATGTACAGGTTATGACAGGAGGAAGTATAGGGTCCAGATGTACAGGGTATGACAGGAGGAAGTATTGGGTTCATATGTACAGGGTATGACAGGATGAAGTATATGGTTTGGATGCACAGGGTATGACAGGGGAAGGTATAAGATCCGGGTGTACAGGGTATGACAGGAGGAAGTATAGGGTCCAGATGTACAGGGTATGACAGGAGGAAATGTAGGGTCTGGATGTAGAGGGTATGATGGGAGAAAGTGTAGGGTCTGGATGTAGACGGTATGACAGGAGGAAGTGAAGGGTCCAGATGTACAGGGTATGACAGGAGGAAGTTTAGGGTCTGGATGTACAGGGTACAACAGGAGGAAGTATAGGATCTGGATGTACAAGGTATGACAGGAGGAAGTGTAGGGTCTGGATGCAGAGGGTGTGACAGGAGAAAGTTTAGGGTCCAGATGTACAGGGTGTGACAGGAGGAAGTATAGGATCTGGATGTACAGGGTATGACAGGAGGAAGTATAGGATTTGGGTGTACAGGGTATGACAGGAGGAGGTGTAGGGTCTGGATGCAGAGGGTATGACAGGAGGAAGTTTAGGGTCCAGATGTATAGAGTATGACAGGAGGAAGTATAGGATCTGGATGTACAGGGTATGACAGGAGGAAGTGTAGGGTCTGGATGTACAGTGTATGACAGGACAAAGTGTAGTATCTGGATGTACAGGGTATGACAGGAGGAAGTATAGGATCCGGATGTACAAGGTATGACAGAAGGAAGTATATGGTTCAGATTTACAGGGTATGACAGGAGGAAGTATAGGGTTCAGAGGTACTGGGTATGACAGGATGAAGTATAGGGTTCGGATGTACAGGATATGACAGTATGAAGTATAGTGTCTGGAAGTTCAGGGTATGACAGGATGAAGTATAGTGTCTGGATGTATTGAGTATGACAGGATGAAGTATAGGGTGCAGATGTACAGGGTATGACAGGAGGAAGTATAAGATCTGGATGTACAGGTTATGACAGGAGGAAGTATAGGGTCCAGATGTACAGGGTATGACAGGAGGAAGTATTGGGTTCAGATGTACAGGGTATGACAGGATGAAGTATATGGTTTGGATGCACAGGGTATGACAGGGGAAGGTATAAGATCCGGGTGTACAGGGTATGACAGGAGGAAGTATAGGGTCCAAATGTACAGGGTATGACAGGATGAAGTATAGGGTCTGGATGTACAGGGTATGACAGGAGGAAGTGTAGTGTCCTGGTGTGCAGGGTATGACAGGAAGTATAGGACCCGGATGTACAGGGTATGACTGGAGGAAGTATACGGTCCAGATATACGTGGTATGACAGGAGGAAGTATAGGGTACAGCGTACAGGGTTTGGCAGATGGAAGTATAGGGTCTGGATGTACAGGTTATGACAGGAGGATGTATACGGTCCAAATGTACAGGGTATGACAGGAGGAAGAATAGGGTTCAGATGTACAGAGTATGACTGGATGTAGAACAGGGTTCGGATGTACAGGGTATGACAGGATGAAGTATAGGGTCCGAAAGTTCGGGGGATGACAGGATGAAGCATGGTGTCTGGATTTATAGGGTATGACAGGATTAAGTATAGTGTCTGGATGTACAGGGTATGACAGGAGAAAGGTTAGGGTCCAGATGTACAGGGTATTACAGGAGGAAGTATAGGATCCAGATGTGCAAGGTATGACAGGAGGAAGTATATGGTTCAGATGTACAGGGTATGACAGGAGGAAGTATAGGGTTCAGATTTACAGGGTATGACAGGATGAAGTATAGGGTTCAGATGTACAGGGTATAACAGGATGAAGTATAGGGTCTGGAAGTTCAGGGTATGACAGGATGAAGTATAGTGTCTGGATGTATTGGGTATGACAGGAGGAAGTATAAGATCTGTATGTACAGTGTATGACAGGAGGAAGTATAGGGTCCAGATGTACAGGGTATGGCAGGAGGAAGTATAGGGTTCAGATGTACAGGGTATGACAGGATGAAGTATTGGGTCCAGAAGTTTGGGGAATGACAGGATGAAATATGGTATCTGGATTTACAGGGTATGACATGATGAAGTATAAGGTCTGGATGTACAGGGTATGACAGAAGGAAGTATAGGGTCCGGATGTACAGGGTATGAAGGAGGAAGTATAGGGTCCAGATATATGTGGTATGAGAGGAGGAAGTATAGGGTACAGATGTACAGGGTATGACAGAAAGAAGTGTAGGGTCCGGATGTACAGGGTATGACAGGAGGATGATAGGGTCCAAATGTACAGGGTATGACAGGAGGAAGTATAGGGTTCAGATGTACAGAGTATGACAGGATGAAGTATAGGGTTCGGATGTACAGGGTATAACAGGATGAAGTATAGGGTCCAAAAGTTTGGGGTATGATAGGATGAAGTATGGTGTCTGGATGTACAGGGTATGACAGGATGAAGTATAAGTTCTGGATGTACAGGGTGTGACAGGAGGAAGTGTAGTGTCTGGATGTACAGGGTATGACAGGAGAAAGTTTAGGATCCGGATGTACAGGGGATGAAGTATGGTAGTGTCTGGATATGCAGGGTGTGACAGGATGAAGTATAGGGTGTGGATGTACAGATTATGACTGGAGGAAGTATAGGGTCTTGATGTACAGGTTATGACATCCACTACTGTTTGGTCATTTTTCTTCTTTTTTCTCCCATTGTCCCTGGGACATCTCTCTGCGAGGCGCTCATGAACGAGCATGCATGCTAGCGCACTGGTCACAAGCCTGGCAGACGTCCACCTGCAATGTGTCTCCACTGCGCTTCTACCTGTGGCCACTCAGGTGGCAATACTGAAGCAGAGGCACAGTGACCCTACTACCCCAGAGAAAGTGAGTGCCATATGGAATGCTCAGTCTTTCCTCCTCCTCCTCCCTGCCTCTGTCTTGCCTGCAACACACCAGGCTCATTCCTGGATCTGAGTTACCTGCCCCTCGAGGGGTAGTTTTACCAGTGCTCTGACAGGCCAGTCCAGATCTGACTCTCTTAACCTTTTCAGATGTTAGAATACTGTAAGCATGTCACCTCTGAGTCTTTCCTTCCATGAAGAACAGCTCCAGTTTTGCCAGGCAGTCCATGTTTTCCAAGTCCTCAACCACCTTGATCACTCTCCCTTGCACTTCCCCACTCCTGCTGATAGTATTCCTCACATATGGATAACCAGAACAGTGCGCTTTACTTAAGATGGGCTCTGACCAATGATCTGTATACAATATCTGTATTACAGTATTTTCTGATATACGTACAGAGTGTCTCTTTATTGCAAGACATACAACAGACATCCCATTACCTGGGGCAGGACGTTGGGATCAAAGCTTTGTGCACTTATGGGGGTTGGACTTTCTTCACACCTTAATGGGGAGCAGAAACTATGCAACATTTCCGATTCATATTTGCTTATTCCGGTTCTTTTTCTTTTTTTATATATAGCTTTTTGTCCTTGGGGAGGTGGGCAAGCTGGTAGCCCTGTCCCTGCTCCCATCAACCAGTGCACACCTGTCCAAGTTTACAAGAGCCAAGTTCCCCCTGTAGTTTCTCCAGGGCCAGGAGGACGGCCACCCTCCCCCGGTGCACAGTCCAGAGTGCTCCATCATTCTGGCAGCACCACGCGAGAGCGAGCAGGGCTTCATGAAACTCGCCTTCCCCAGTTTTCCTTGTTCTTATGCCCCCTGCCATGGCATCACATCAGGACGGTTGTGGGGAGGCATGAACACCCTGCAGAACTGCGACCCCACCCTTTGAGCTGCTCATTGCCTGCACTACCACCAGGCCTCCACCTGGTGGCAGTCATAGGCCAAGATGGCTGGCCAGCACTCCCTGAGTGAGGAGAGCAGTCCTTAGAATGCTTGATCCTCCCCAACCACCAGATGACCCTTGGCAACCCAAGCTCCTTCCTGAACACGGGTCACCGTTATAGCCAGAGATAAGGTGTTCAGTGCCTCAGCCTTCCACGCCACCAGGCTGGCTCGCCATTCTCTCTCTGTATTTATCTCTATTTTCTTTGTTTTCTTTCTCCATGGTCAATAAAAACAGCTTTGTATGTGACCCCACCACCCCTCACATTATTATAAATGCTCCAAGCGGTCACATCATCGGCTAGAATCAGTCAGTGACATTTGACGCTGGTATTGGTTGTTACATTGATGAGAATCGAGCAGTTTCTCAATGCACTCAGTTTGCATCGAAGTGCTGTACTGTACCTGGCCATGCCAGTAACTTTATCAGCATAGAGGCTATTGTCACCATGATCGCAACCGATGATGTCACTGTTGGAGAACCCACAGTGGCACATTTGGGTGGGGCTACATAAAGACCTAGTTTTAAAAATGAGGGAGACAGGAAATAAATGAGTGAGAGAGAGAGAAACAAATAGAACTGAGGCTAAGCATATGTAAAAATGCAATATTACAGTGTTTCTGTTTGTCTTTAAAGTATACTCAATGTTTTTATCCTAATAACCCCCTTCTCACCCCTCACCCAATAACAGCAGCCATTCTGTGCCACCCAGTTCCTTATTCATTTACTGATTTAATGGTCACTGGCAGGGCTGAGATAACAGTCTTGTTTTTTAATTATGTCAATAACATCCTCTTCAGAACAAGCTGCTACCTTTCCAGCCAAGACAAATCCACAAAATGGGAGACTCACTGGGAATCCAACGGTGTTGCCGAAACCCTGGTGGGTGGTGATGGTTTCAAAGAATACAAGCATTTGCACACTCGTTAGAGCTGAATCAGCAACATTTGTCTGCAGCACGACACAGATTTTGATACCTTTACTTGGCTGAGAAATAAAGTCGGGCTGACCATACATCTGAACAGTTCATGGAGACTTTTCTGCTTCACTGGTACCCATCTTTGCATGGCCAGGGGATGGGTTCTTGTGTACAGCAGTCAGCACCCCCCTGCTCAGACAGTGGCACCAATGTCTTCTATGACACAACCGATCCTACGTTAAAGTTAAAGTCTTGGGACCAACCCAGAACCCGTGACTTCACATTTTACATGAAACTGCTAACATTTCCTCAAAAGAGCTGCAACACCCCTAAAAGTGCCGCAGTCACCCCTAAAAGTGCCGCAGTCACCCCTAAAAGTGCTGCAGTCACCCAAAAGTGCTGCAACGCCCCTGCAAGTGCTGCAGTCACCTCTAAAAGTGCTGCAGTCACCCAAAAGTGCTGCAACACCCTTAAAAGTGCTGCAACACCCCTAAAAGTGTTGCAGTCACCTAAAAGTGCTGCAGCACCCCTAAAAGTGCTGCAGTCACCCCTAAAAGTGCTGGAAGTCCACCAAATGCCAGACACTTATGCAAATGCTGTAAGTCCCCAAAAGGTGCCACAAGATCCACCAATAAAAACTATAGGTCCCCATAAGGAACCTCAAACCCCAAACATGCTGGAAGTCTCCCAAAATGTAACAAACCCCCAAAAGTTCCACCAGTCTCATAAAGTGCCACCAGTCCCTTAAAGTGTCACAAGTCCCATAAAGTGCCACCAGTCCACTGAAAAATCACATGCCTGCCCAAAAGCCCCTCAAGTACCACAACCTTACAAATGTAGTACATGCTCCAAGTATCAGAATCTTCTTGCAGTATCACAGGTCCACAAAAAATATAAGTCCCTCAGAAATATCATAAGCCCCTAATAGTGCCACAAGTCCCCAAAAGTGCCACATGCCTCCAAGTATACCCAAAGCCCCTAAAGTATAACAAGTTCTGCAAAAGTACCAAACACATGTGCCATAAGCACCTCAGTCTTAGCAGGAGCTCTTCAAATGTACTACTAGGGAAGGATAATATAGAGCAAGACTACTATATCCAAAGTGTAAAACTCAAGAATTCTAATTGTGAAAAAGACCTGGGAGTATACATTAGTTCTAATCTAAGAACGGGGTACCATTGTAAAGTAGCAGCAAATAAAGCAATGCATTTGGTTAACTGCATCAGAAGAAGTTTCCATTCTAAAAGTAAAGAGGTGTTACTAACCCCCTCTACAAGACCTACGTGAGACCCCATTTGGATTACTGCTTTACAGTTTGGAGTCCTTACTTAAACAAGCATTTGTCAATGCCGAATGTTGCTTGCTTCTATGTGCTGTTTAGGTATTTGGAAGTCATTGTAGTGCAAATATTGAAAATTTGCAAACTTACGAGCGTGCGTAGGAACTGAGCAACGCACGCTTGTAAAACAGTCATTTTTAGGAATTTTTTCACCAAATTTTCAACATAGCCATTTTAAGACCTCTGCTCATTAACAGTGTCACTGTGATTTTGTTAATGTGTCCCATACATTGAGTTTGCACACCGAATGCGCCATTGTGCGCTACATGGGCGGAAACACGTTTTGGGCAGGATGTGAAAAAATGACAGCTGTACTCATAAGGAGGTGTGGTAAAATGGCAATGTTGAAAATCTGGAGTGGAAATATTGAAAATTCGCAAACCTACGAGCGTGCGTGGGAACTGTGCAACGCACACTCGTAAAACAGTCATTTTTAGGAATTCTTTCACCAAATTTTCAACATTGCCATTTTAAGATCTCTGCTCATGAACAGTGACACTGTGATTTTCTTAATGTGTCCCATACACTGAGTTCGCACACCGACTGCGCCATTGTGTGCTACATGGGCGGAAACATGTTTTGGGCAGGATGTGAGAAATGACATCTGTAGTACTCATGAGGAGGTGTGGTAAATGGCAATGTTGAAAATCTGGAGGAAATATTGAAAATTGCAAACTTACGAGCGCGTGAGGAACTGTGCAACGATCACTGTAAAACAGTCATTTTAGGAATTTTTTACCAAATTTTCAACACAGCCATTTTAAGACATCTGCTCATGAACAGCGTCACTGTGATTTTCTTAATGTGTCCCATGCATTGATTTCATACAACGACTGCACCATTGCGCGCTACATGAGCGGAAACACGTTTTGGGTGAGATGTGAAAAATGACGGCTCTACTACTCATGAGAAGGTGTGGTAAAATGGCAATGTTAAAAATCTGGAGTGGAAATATTGAAAATTCGCAAACCTACGAGCGTGCGTAGGAACTGCGCAATGCATGCTCGTAAAACAGTCATTTTTAGGAGTTTTTTCCCAAAATTTTCAACGTAGCCATTTTAAGACCTCTGCTAGTGAACAGTGTCATGATGATTTTCTTAATGTGTCCCATACATTGATTTCGCACACCGACTGCGCCATTGTGTGCTATGTGGGCGGAAACACATTTTGGGCAGGATGTGAAAAATGACAGCTGTACTGCTCATAAGAAGGTGTGGTAAAATTGTAGTGTTGAAAATCTGGAGTGAAAATATTGAAATTTCGCGAACTTACGAGCCTGCGTAGGAACTGCGCAACGAACGCTCGTAAAACAGTCATTTTTAGGAATTTTTTCACCAAATTTTCAACATATCCATTTTAAGACCTCTGCTAATGAACAGTGTCATGGTGATTTTCTTAATGTGTCCCATACATTGAGTTCACACACAGACTGCGCCATTGCGCGCTACATGAGTGGAAACACGTTTTGGGTAAGATGTGAAAAATGACAGCTGTACTGCTCATGAGAAGGTGTGGTAAAATGGCAATGTTAAAAATCTGGAGTGGAAATATTGAAAATTCGCAAACCTACGAGCATGCGTAGGAACTGCGCAATGCACGCTCGTAAAACAGTCATTTTTAGGAATTTTTTCCCAAATTTTCAACATATCCATTTTAAGACCTCTGCTAATGAACAGTGTCATGGTGATTTTCTTAATGTGTCCCATACATTGATTTCGCACACCGACTGCGTCATTGTGTGCTACGTGGGTGGAAACACATTTTGGGCAGGATGTGAAAAATGACAGCTATACTGCTCATAAGAAGGTGTGGTAAAATTGCAATGTTGAAAATCTGGAGTGAAAATATTGAAATTTCGCGAACTTACGAGCCTGCGTAGGAACTGCGCAACGCACACTCGTAAGACAGTCATTTTTAGGAGTTTATTCACCAAATTTTCAACATAGCCATTTTAAGACCTCTGCTCATGAACGGTGTCACTATGATTTTCTTAATTTGTCCCGTACATTGATTTCGCACACCGACTGCGCCATTCTGCGCTACATGGGCGGAAACACATTTTGGGTGAGATGTGAAAAATGACAGCTGTACTACTCATAAGAAGGTGTGGTAAAATGGCAATGTTGAAAATCTGGAGTGAAAATATTGAAATTTTGCGAACTTACGAGCCCGCGAGGAACTATGCAGAGCGACGCCAGAACAGTCATTATTGATTTATTGATTTAACATAGGTTTTGAGACTTCTTCATGAATGATCAACTGTCATAGGTATTCGGCCCAAAGGGTAATTTCGCAGTCACTGTGTGAAATCACGCTTCGGGCCTGAATAACGCCATGACAGTGACATCATTCATGAGAAGGGGTCCCAAAAACCCCATGTTGAAAATTTGGTGCAAAAATTCCCAAAAATGTCTGAGATATGCAACAAAGTTGAAACCCCCCTATGTAAGCCATTATACAGCTTACCGGCATTTCCTCAGTTCACGGTTGGCTTTGAAGAGTGCAGACGTGTTCCTGGTCCACCAAGATCGCCGCACCGGAGTCCGGAGGTAAGTATGGGGTGGGGTGGGGAGGCTTGGTGCGCAGGGGTGGGTGCGGGTTGTGGGGGTGTGAGATGCGCTAAGGACTGCTTTTGCTTTTCAGGTTTTAAAAAAAGACGTTGGGGACATTTGCCACACTGGGGTGGGCTCCCAGCATGGCACAAGGACTTGGGGGGCCGTCAGCCGACGGGGATTGGGCACCCCGGCGCCTTGGAATAGTTTGCCACACTGGGGTGGGCCCCAGCATGGCACTCCACTACTCGGGGAGGACAGGCTAACCGACGGGGGATTGGGACCCCTTGACTATATGATTAGTTGCCACGCTGGGGTGGGCACCCAGTGTGACATTTTTAAGGCTTTTGGGGAAGGGAACGGAGCACAGCCGACGGGATTGGCCACCCCATCGGCTATATAGTGCATGCGGGAGCGCTGACGCCAGGTGGGGAGAGGGCGTGAGCAGCCGAGGTCTTATCGGTGCTCACTGAAGCGTAGCTCCCCCTTTCAACTGTATGCCACTGCATTTTAGAGCGTGTCATAGACAGCTCCAAAATGCATTGGCTTACTGGCTTATTGGCCAGCACATTGACTGAATTGGAGGAGGAGGTGACACACCTCCGAAATCTCCGATGATGGCACTATGTTTCTTGCACATGCGTGCAAGCAACATAAAAAGGACATGAAAATGGTTGAAAAACCTCAAAGAGCTTGTACAAAACTTATAAAAGTGATTAAAGATAAAACATAGGAGGAGAGGCTGAAGGACCTAGGGTTGTGGTCACTGGACACTCGACGTGTAAGGGGAGATTTACTATTGTTATATAAAATTTTAAGTCAGGAAAAATTAAAAAATGATCTTGGCCTTCAAATTAAAGATCATAGTTATAATCTGAGAGGGCATAAACATCAATTAAAGGAGGAACTGTGTAAGACAAAGCTTTGACAATCTAGCTTTGGACCGAGAGTTGTCCGATTGTGGAATAATCTACTCGCTGAAATAGTGGAATCTTCCAGCTTTACTGCTTTTAAAACAAGCTTGGGCAGGTACATAACAGTTGGTAACTTCGGTTTCCTCCACTGAAATAGTGGGGACAACCTACATGGGCTTATGCCTTCTGGTTGTCTTAACAATCCAGTATGAACTCCAGTATAAGCCCCCAAAGTATCACAAGCCCACCAAATGTGCCACAGGGCCACAAAAGTACCACAGCACCCAAAATACCATACATCCCACAAACACATCTATCACTACCAACTCCCAAAAGTACTAGAAGTCCACCAGAGTGGTATGAACCTCCAAAATGTGACAAAGTCCTGCAAAAGTGTCATGGTTCCCCAAAAGTGCCAAAAGTACCACAAACCCTCCAGGAATTGTTACATCCCTCTGGAAGTACCAAAGTCACCCAAGTGCCAGAATTTCCCAAAAGGACCACAAATCCCCCAAAATTGTTTGAGTTCCCACACCTACCACAAAATGTACCACGTCTCCTAAAAGTACTGCAACATGACAGACATGCCACAAGCCCCAAAAGGGTTCACAAGCCCATAGAATTGACCACACAATCTAAAAAAAGGACCACAGACCCCCTAAAATTGCAAACATGCCACAAACATCCACAAGTGGCACAAGACCCCAAAGTTCAGAAAGCATTTCAAAAAGTTCCACAAGCCCCTCTAACTCACTGCCCCCTCCAGAAGTACCACAAGCTTCTTAAAATGTACCACAGGATTCCCAAAGTAACAAATTCCCCCTCCCAAATGTGCAAGCTCCTCAAAAGTGCCACGCATTTCTCAGCTACTATCCCCAAGTACCAAGCATATCCCAAAACGTATCACAGCCCCAGAGTACCACAAACATAAGTTCCACAACCCCAAAGTACCATAGCCCCATAGCAAAACAACCCCAAAAGTACAACAGCCTTGAAGTACTACTGCCCCAGTTTACATCGAGCCAAAATGTATCACAGCCTCAGAAGTACCACAACCCTAACGTGCAACAGATCAAAATTCCACAGCCCCAAAGCACAACAGCCTTAAAAAGTGCTGCAGTCCCCAAAGTACCACAGCCCCAAAGTACAACCTCAAAAGGGGAAGCAGTATCGTGCAGTGGTTTAAGGCTCTGAGCTGCAAACCTGAAGACCTGGGTTTGAATTCCACAGCCCCCACTTGGATACTATGTGACCCTGAGTAAGTCACTTAACTTCCTTTTACTCCCAGGTCACACCTGGAATCAAGCTTTGTCTTAGTGTGCCTCCCCTGGTTAAACAATTTCCCCTTCACCCTCAGAAGTATCACAGTCCCCAAAGTACCACAGCCCCCAGATTTCCACAGTCATAAAGTACATTAGCCTCAAAAGTGTCACAGCCCCCAGAGTACCACAGCCCCCAAAGTTCCACAGCTGTAAAGTACTATACATTAGCCTCAAAAGTGTCTCAGCCTCCAAGTACCACAGCCCCGAAAGTACCACAGCCACAAAGTACAACAGCCTCAAAAGTATCTCAATCCCCAAAGTACCACAACCCACAAAGTACCTCAGGCACAGAGTACATTAGTCTCAAAAGTATCACAGTCCCCAAAGTACCATACTCCCCAAAGTACCACAGCCGCAAAGTACACCAGCCTCAAAAGTATCACAGTCCCCAGAGTACCGCAGCCCCTAAAGTTCCACAGCTGTAAAGTACTATACATTAACCTCAAAAGTGTCTCAGACTCCAAGTACCACAGCCACAAAGTACACCAGCCTCAAAAGTATCACAGTCCCCAGAGTACTGCAGCCCCCAAAGTTCCACAGCTGTAAAGTACTATACATTACCCTCAAAAGTGTCTCAGCCTCCAAGTACCACAGCCCCCAAAGTACCACAACCACAAAGTAAAACAGCTTTAAAAGTATTATAATCCCCAAAGTACCACACCCCCAAAGTACCTCAGGCACAAAGTACGTTAGTCTCAAAAGTATCACAGTCCCCAAGGTACCATAGTCCCCCAAAGTACCACAGCTGCAAAGTACAACTGCCTCAAAAGTATCACAGTCCCCAGAGTACCATAGCCCCAGAGTACATTAGCCTCAGAAGTGTCACAGTCCCCAACATACCATGGCCCCAAAGTACCATAGCATCTAAAGTACCAAAACCTTAAAGGTACCCACTCTCCAAAGTACACAAAGCTCCCCAAAGTACTACAGCCCCCAAAATACCAGAAGCTCCTCAAATGTTCCATACAACCCCCAAAGTGCCAAAAGCTTCCAAAAATGTACCACAGTCCCTTAAGTACCAGATGCTCCCCAAAAGTACCACAGCTCCCAAACTACAAGAAACTTCTCACAAGGACCCAATCCTTCAAAGTGCAAGAAGCTTCCCAAAACTACCACATTCCCCAAAGTAGCAGAAGCTTTCCAAAATTACCACAGCAGCTACACTGCTAGAAGCTTTCTAGAGGTACCTCAGCCTCCAAAGTACCACAGCCCCCAAAGCACCAGAAGCTCCCCAAAAGTACCCCACAACCCCCAAATACCAGAAGCTTCCCAAAATGTGTCACAGCCCTTACAGTACCAGAAGCTCCCCAGAAGTACCATAGCCCCAAAGTACAAGATCCCCAAAAGTACCACAGCCCCAGAGTACTAGAAGCTCCCTAAAAGTACCACACAACCCCCAAAGTACCAGATGCTTCCCAAAATGTACCACAGCCCCTAAAGTACCAGAAGCACCTTACAAATACCATAGCCCCCAAACTACAAGAAACTTTCCAAAAGTACCCTAGCCTCCAAAGTACCAGAAGCTCCCCAAAAATGCCATAGCCCATAAAGTACCAGAAGCTCCTGAAAAGCATCACAGCCTTCAAAGTAACACAAGCTCCCCAAAAGTACCACAGTCCCTAAAGTACCAGATGCTCCCCTAAGGTACCACAGTCCCCAAAGTGCCATAAAGCTCTCCAGAGTAACACAGCCTCCAAAGTACCACAGCCCCCAAAGTACCAGAAGGTCCACAAAAGTATCACCGCTTCACAAGTTCCAGAAGGCCCCCAAAAGTATCACAGCCCTCAAAGTACCAAAAACTTCCCAACAGTACCACAGTCCCAAAGTACCAGAAGTGCCCCAACAGTATCATAACTCCCAAGGTACCAGAAGCTTCCTAAAATGTACCACAGCCCCCAAAGTACCAGAAGCTCTCCAAAAGCACCACAAGCCCCTAAATGTACCACAAGCACCTCACAGTTACTAAAAAAAACAAAGTACTAACAGACCACCAAATATCATATTCACCTTTAAAATGCTGCAACCTTGCCCGGGCTGGAGTAAAGCATCAGAATGAAAAACAGCTTTAACAGTTCTTCCGAACTCCAGTCATACAGGCAGAATACTCTGAACATAGGGATGCCTCATGTTGGAGGCGCTGTGGCAGCCCTTCAGCCACACATGGTCATATTTTTTGGCTATGCCCATGTTTGCAGCGTTTCTTGCCTGAATTTTTCCACTGCCATGAATGAGATGTTCCCAACCCTACCTCAGCTTAAACCTAACCTTTTCCTTTTTTATTCCTATCTGAAAAATTGCTGAGATCCAAATACAAGAAAATTTGGTAACTATTTGTATGCTTAGTGTGAAAAAAGTTATTACCAAGAATTGTCTCTCTCCGGCCCCCTTGACTTTGAACCAATGGCATGATTTGATGATACAGGTATACAAAATGAAACATCTCACTGAAGTGGCCAATAAAAGGCAAGAGAGGCTTTAATTAATTTGGAGAAGATGGGTGTTATAAATCTTCCCCCACATAGACCTGATTTTATCCCATGATTTTCATAGCGTGAATTATATAATTTAATTTAATCTAACCAGTGAGTTTCTACATATGGAGGTATAACAAGACGGCACTAACCTCTTCCCTATAACATTGCAGGACATTTTTATGTATAAGAACCCTACTTTCAGGCAATATTTATTTATGTATTTATTTCTATTTTTTGTGTATGTGTAATTTTACAGTTTGGCTTGTTGTCCTTATTATTGATGTACTTTTATGCTATAACATTTGAAAATAAAGAGTTTAAAAAAAAAACAGCTTTAAGTCCCCCCAAATTGCTGCACACCCCTTAGAAAATGCTAAAAGTGTTTTGATTTTCCATCACAGTTCTGCAGCTGTGGCACTTACAGGATGCACCCACTGTGATTCTTTTCTGCCATTGCTGTGACACCCTTTTGCCAAAGTTGGACAGTTTTGCCAGAGTTAGACAGTTTTTTTGCCATGGCTAGATACCTTTTTTCCTACAGTTAGACACTTTTTTGCCACAGTGGTGGCCACTATTTTCACAGTTATGGCACTTGTTGCAACAATTGCAGTATTTTGCTGCCAGTCACCATCTACTGGACACAGCAACCACCTGCACTAATTTTGGTTGCTTCTTGCATCTAACTGTCAAAGGGAGGTGCTATGAAGGGCCAAGCAAGGCTTAGCCATCATGACCTTCTCGCTGCTGCAGCCATCTTACTGTTAAAGCTCAAATTCTCTTTAGATGCAGCAGCATTCAGAGGAGCAGTAATGCTCGCTGCCGGAAGATGGACTCTGTTGCTGCGCCACTTGATTAGAATTGTTGCAAAATCCATCTGACACAAAGTATGAAACAAGTGCACTGAAAGTTGCAGCCAGATGAAATGCCATGTCTCCTTTTCTATTTATTTAAAACGGCAGAATTTTGTTTCTGAAATCAGAGCGAGTCAGGATAGCCCATGTGACAGGTACGCTAAACATTCCTTCAACCTTGTTCACAGTTATTGAAAAACTCTGTACTGAGACCCATTAAAGAATAATGGTGTGGCAGAGATCAAACCATGTCATTGTTACCTAAGTGATGGTGGCCACAGATGCTATTTTCTGGCCGTTTTCTTTTTCCTTTCTTTCTTCTTTTTTTTTTTTTTGAAAACATCAAAATCATGTATTCCAGATGTGGATTATATTAGTCGGGCTGTTCTGAAGTGACAGACTGCTGAATCTTTAAAGGGCTTCAGTTTTGGAAAGCAAAATACGATTGGGCAAATTGCTAAAATATTTAAAGTGCAGCCTGTTAAAGCTTTTACAGTGAAGAGCCTCGCGTCAGAAGTTGTATGTGGGGAAAAGCAAGTAACTGGTGTTCCATCTTCATGCCAGTCAGTCAGCCAGCATGGAGCAGTGCTCCTTCCCTTCCCTTTCGTTGCAGATGGAAATAGCCCAGCTGGGTGACTTTTTGTTGGTGGGGAAGTACTAAAAGTCATTAAGGAAAACGAGTAGATAATGGCTTTGCCTGTCATCTTCCCCCTATTGTTTGTAATGCTTTTGTTTCACTTCTGTAATATGGAATTGGTTTTGTTATTTATGACAAAAAATGCTAATTGGCTATTCTGTTTAAAAATTAATGAATCTGATTTAGAAAACAAGTGTAATTGACTTACAAACTGTATACACAACTCAGAACTGAATATATCAACTTTACTACTTGTAATCATTTTAATTACACACAGTTCAGAATGTGCACAAAGTGTAGGGATCTTGGTAATTCCGTTTAATGTACGTACACTTATGGAGGAGAATGCGGATTCTAGTCAGTGTAGCTTCACACTCAATTTAGGTTTTATTCATTTATTTTGTTTCAATTAAGTTACCCAAAAATATGGTAACCTAGCTCAGGCGCAACATCTTATTTACCCAGGAATAGGGTAACTCAGCTGAGGAGCAGCATCTTATTTACCGTGGAATGGGGTAACCCAGCTGAGGGGCAACATCTTACATACCTAGGAATAGGGTAACCCAGCAGAGGAGCAACATCTTATTTACCATGGAATAGGGTACCTCAGCTGAGGAGCAACATCTTATTTACCCTGGAATAGGGTAACCCAGCTGAGGAGCAACATCTTATTTACCTAGGAATAGGGTAACTCAGCTGAGGAGCAACATCTTATTTACCTAGGAATAGGGTAACCCAGTTGAGGGGCAACATCTTATTTACCCAGGAAAAGGGTAACCCAGCTGAGAAGCAACATCTTATTTACCCTGGAATAGGGTAACCCAGCTGAGGAGCAACATCTTATTTACCTAGGAATAGGGTAACTCAGCTGAGGAGCAACATCACATTTACCCAGAAATAGGGTAACCCAGCTGAGGGGCAACATCTTATTTACCCAGGAAAAGGGTAACCCAGCTGAGGAGCAACATTTTATTTACCCATGAATGTGGTAACCCAGCAGAGGGGCAACATCTTATTTACCTAGGAAAAGGGTAACGCAGCTGAGGAGCAACATCTTATTTACCTAGGAAAAGGGTAACCCAGCTGAGGAGCAACATCTTATTTAACCTGAAATAGGGTAATCCAGCTGAGGAACAACATCTTATTTACCCTGGAATAGGATAACCCAGCTGAGGAGCAACATCTTATTTACCCTGGAATAGGATAACCCAGCTGAGGAGCAACATCTTATTTACCTAGGAATAGGGTAACTGAGCCGAGGAATAACATCTTATTTACCCTGGAATGGGGTAACCCAGCTGAGGGGCAACATCTTATGTATCTAGGAATAGGGTAACTCAGCTGAGGAGCAACATCTAATTTACCCTGAAACAGGGTAACCCAGCTGAGGAACAACATCTTATTTACATAGGAATAGGGTAACCCAGCTGAGGAACAACATCTTATGTACCTAGGAATGGGGTAACTCAGCTAAGGAGCAACATTTAATTTACCCTGGAATAGGGTAATTCAGCTGAGGAGCGACATCACATTTACCAAGAAATAGGGTAACACAGCTGAGGGGCAACATCTTATTTACCTAGGAATAGGGTAACTCAGCTAAGGAGCAACATCACATTTACCCAGAAATAGGGTAACCCAGCTGAGGAGCAACATCTTATTTACCTAGGAATAGTGTAACTCAGCTGAGGAGCAACATCTTATTTACCCTAGAATGGGGTAACCCAGCTGAGGGGCAACATCTTATGTACCTAGGAATAGGGTAACCCAGCAGAGGAGCAACATCTTATTTACCCTGGAATAGGGTAACTCAGCTGAGGAGCAACATCTTATTTACCCTGGAATAGGGTAACCAAGCTGAGGAAAAACATCTTATTTACCTAGGAATAGGGTAACTCAGCTGAGGAACATCTTATTTATCTAGGAATAGGGTAGCTCAGCTGAAGAGCAACATTTTATTTACCCTGGAATACAGTAACCTAGCTGAGGGGCAACATCTTATTTACCCTAGGAATAGGGTAACCCAAATGAGGGGCAACATCTTATTTACCCAGGAATAGGGTAACCCAGCTGAGGGGCAACATCTTATTTACCCTGGAATTGGGTAACCCATCTGAGGGGCAACATCTTATTTACCTAAGAATAGGGTAACCCAGCTGAGGAGCAACATCTTATTTACCCAGCAATCGGGTAACCCAACTGAGGGGTAACATCTTATTTGTCCTGGAATAGGGTAGCCCAGCTGAGGGACAACATCTTAATTACCCAGGAATAGGGTAACCCAGCTGTAGGGCAACATCTTAATTACCCTGGAATAGGGTAGCCCAGCTGAGGGTAGGGTAACCCAACTGAGAGGCAACCTCTTTTGTTAGCCAGGAAGAGAGTAACCCTGCCAAGGGGCAACATTTTCTTCACCCTGGAATAAGGTAACCCAGCCAAAGGGCAGCATCTTATTTACACAGGAATAAAGTAACCAAACTGAGATACATCTTACTTACTCAGGAACAGGATTCCCTAACTGAGGTACAACATCTTATTTACCCAGGAATACTGTAATCCAGTTGAGATACAACATCTAATTTGCCCGGAAATAGGGTAACCAAACTGAAGCACAACATCTAATTTACCCAGGAATAGGATAACCCAAGATACAACATATTATTTACCCAGAAATAGGGTAACCCAGCTAAGATACATCTTATTTACCCAAGAATAAGGTAACCCAACTGAGGTGCAGCATACGAACATATGAAATGCCAGCAGAAATAGGCCGAAATGGTCTATCGAGTTTGCTCGATTGTGCAGCTAGCCCTTCACCTTGCAGCTGCCTCACCCTTCCCCCACCCCACAGCCCTCCCCCCCGCTCTGTCCCACCCCCTCTTGAAACGGCCCACCGTTCTACATGAAACCACTTCCTCTGGTAGAGTGTTCCACTTGTCCACCACCCTCTCCGTGAAGTAATATCTTCTGATTTCTCTCCTGCATTTTCCCCCCTCCAACCTCAATTGGTGCCTTCTGGTATCCCTCCTCTCCCCTGCATTAGCCTTGTTTATCCCCTTCGGGTGCTTAAAGGTCTCAGTCATATCCCGTCAATCTCTCCTCTCTTCCAGAGAATACATGTTAAGCATGTTCAGCCTCCCTTCGTAGAATTTCCCCTCCAAACCCTGGATCATCTTAGTTGCCCTTTGCTGCACCCCCTCCAACAGTCAGATGTCCTTTTTCAGAAATGAGCGCCAGTACTGCACACAATATTCTAGATGTGGCCTGACCAGCGACCTGTGCAAGGGAAGGATCACCTCACTTCTTCTAGAGGAGATCCCCCTTGCTGTGCAGCCCAGCATCTTGTTGGCTTTCGCTGCTGCCCTCCTGCACTGTGCCGAGTTGTTCATACTCTGTTACAATCATCCTCGGTCCTTTTTCTCCTCAGTGCTCCCTAACTGTACCCTTCCCAGCTGATAGCTCCTCCTCTGGTTCATAGCTCCGAAGTGCACCACCTTACACTTCTTGGCACTGAACCCTAGCTGTCATGTTTCTGACCACTCCTGTAGTTTAGCCAGGTCCCCCTGCAGTCCCTTGCACCCCTCAATGTCATCCACCACAGCTCCCACCTTGGCATCATCTGCGAACAGAATGATCTTACTCCGGGTCCCATGTGCGATATCTGCTATGAATATCTTATTTACCCAGCAATAGAGTAACACAACTGAGGTGCACCATCTGATTGGAGTTGTTGCTTCTCCCTTATTTATTAGCTGGGTGGCACTGAAGCACTGGAAGGTTGAGTTACTTGCTCAAGATCACACTGTCAGACAGTGGCTGTTGGGGATTTGAACTCTGAGGTTGTTTTCCATTTCCAGCTGCTTCCTACACAACATACTCCTAGGGAGGTTCAAGATCACAGTGCAGCAGTCAGAGAGTGGTGCAATCCTTCAGGCTTGCCCAGGGAATGTGGGTGACATCAGGAACACTGTCACTGTGCTTTCAACTGATACCATTTTCCTCAATTTTCATCCTGCCACCAGTGCAAATAGGGAATTCATATTGGGTTGAAGTGGAATATCACTTTTATCTCCACTAGTGAGTGGTAAGACCCATAACTCACGAATGGCGAAACCATGCGTTAGTTGTAAAGATCCTACCACTCATTTGTGGAGATAAATTTGTTACTGTAGCCCATTATGTATTTGATATATATCACACTATTTTTTTACTTTTCTTATTACTGTTTTCCCTTGTTTTAGCTTATTACTGCCTTTCTTTCCATTGTAAGTTTTCCATCTAGCCCATTGTTCCCTGTGTTCTATTTCTACATTCTAAGTGGAAATAATGTCCCAGATATTCAAAAGGGTTGCGCAGTGGGGGGTCTCTGGTGAGGTACTGATGCCCTCGATCGGTCCACTGGACCACCAGGGATATTGGACTTGGGGGGGTTCGCCTACAGATGCCCGCAATCAGGCTCAGTGCGGTCCACTGGACCACCAGGGATATTGGACTTGGGGGGTTCGCTTACAGATGCTCACGATCGGGCTCAGTGCGGTCCACTTGACCACCAGGGATATTGGACTTTGGGGTTCGCTACAGATACCGCGATCGGGCTCAGTGTGGTCCACTGGACCACCAGGGATATTGACTTTTTGTTTATATTACAGGAATGCCCGATCGGGCTGCAGGGGGCGTCGGTCCCCGACGGCTGCTGCCTGGCAGGGCGTCAGGCGCAAGTCGTCTGGGATCGGCGCACCTGCATGCTAATGGCATGCAAATGCGGCTGTAATGAGATGCAAATGGCCCCTGTGCACATACATTATGGCCCCATTTGCATGTCCCCGTTTGAATATCGCAGGTGCTATGCATGGCGCAATGGCACTTGCGCCAGCGCATCTCCATGCTCCACTCTGGCCACTTGCACTGGCGGAGTGCCACTGCGCCATGCACAGTGGGGGTGGCCAGGGTGCGATATTCAAAGTTCCATTGAATATCGCCCAGCCCACTCCCCTGTGCAACAAAGTTGAGCTGCGCCCAGGCTTGTGCCACAGTCTGGCGCAGTTTGAATATCTGGGCCAATGTGTTCTAAGTGTAATAAATTGTTTTCTAAGTGAAAAATATTGGGTTGTAAAACAAAATAAACATTTATGTAAAGTAACATGATATATTTATCTAAGTTATTCAACACTAGTGTGTTTTTTATGTGTACACCCACAATGCTCCAGGGAGGGGGCGGGCAGAATTAAGCTGATGGTCCTCCTTCTGCTGTCCCTCTGTATGTTTCAATGATCATCAACTCTTAGATGACAGTTCAGACCACACTGCCTTGCCACTGTACCTTGCTGTATCGCTGATTTTTTTTTTAGTTCAGTTAGTTACATTTTGGAAAATCTGCAGAACTGCTTCGGGGGAAAATATTAGCAGGACACTACAAGCTCCCACAAAGTTGGGATGGGGGGTGGGTTAGTTTCCTAAACACAGAATGTAATTTCAAAATTAAGACATTTAAAGGGAAATGTCCACCTGTAAAAGGGCCACACCTCTGTGTAAAGCAGGACCCAAGTAGCATTTTTGCAAATTGGCCTGTCCAATGGCACAGTTTCATGGTTTATTAGCTACCTGGCTCACAGATCGCAATGTGTGAAAATTACAGGGGTAACCTCTGACCCTAGGAATGTAACTTTGGGGGTTCCCAAGCAGTGGTGTAAGTGGTAGACAAGAACTACAGGAACTCAGGCACTGGCAAATATGAAATGCAGAATGATGATCCTCAATACGAAGGATAGATGTGTCGAGACACACCTACCTGTTTAGACACTAGTAGATTCAGTTAGAGATATTAAAGTATTTCTAGGAAAGTAGCATTGTTGTACAAGTCAAATGTTGTCATGGAAACCCTGATATCAGATCAGAGGCCCAGAAACTGTCATTATGTTGCTGGTTTAAGAATTACGCTTCCAGTATCAGTGGGAAGAAGTACAGGAACTCCGTTCCTGCTGCAAGAAAGGTACAGGAACTGAGTTCCTGTGCGTTCCTGTTCACTTTCATTACTGTTCCCAAGGATCTATTTTAGGACCACTACTCGTTAGCCTATTTATAAACTCACCACCCAGTGCTTGCCCAGCTAAGATGCTGCTTCATGCAGATGATGCAGTAATTTACATACCAGGCACTCACCCAACTGAAATAACAGCAACCCTACAATATAGCTTCAAAGAGCTTGAGTCCTGTTTTTTTCTCAAAACCGTCTTCTCTTAAACTATAAAAAACTAAAATGATGCACTTCACTCTGCCTCACTCTAAAACGACTACCGACCCTTTGACCATCCTAAGCCAAAAGGGTGACACCATTGAACAGGTAACAACGTTCAAATATCTTGGCATTCACATTGACGACACCCTCTCCTTCACCTCTCACACTGACCATGTTATCAAATCAGCTAATATCAAACTCGGAATCCTATATCACCATAGACAAGCAATGACCCCAGATGCCCTGAATCCAGTAACACAGAGCTCAATACTGTCTACCATAGACTACGGACTAGTAATCTACAGTGCTGCCACTGAAACTGCGCTGAAAAGGGCCACACTTCTACTTAACAAAGCCTGTCGACTGGTCTTAGGGGCTAAACACCTTACAGACACTTGCAGCCTTTACTCCTCAACTGGGTGACTCCCTCTGAACCAAAGGGCTAGGTACCAGGCCTGCCTGATTGAAAAGAAGCCCTCCTAGGTCTAGCAGTGGATTCTACAGCAGCTTTGTTCCAATGCAATACAACCACTAAAATGACCAGAAGATCAGCTAAGGGTGTACTACATGTCCCCTTCAAGCGTACCTCCTTTGATCAGCACTCACTTGCGTACTGGAGGGCTTCAGTAGGTAAATGACCTCCCTTTTTCCCTTCTAGAGCATGAAATGATTGGCCCCTTCAAAAAAGACCTCTGGCTCCTCCTTGCCCAAGCTAACCACTGGGATTGCCTGTCCTAAACACATGATATCCTTGCCTCTCTCCAGGATTACTCCCCCCTCCCTCCAGCACCCTCCTACCTACCTCCTTCCCCTCAAACCCCTACTCTACCGCCTCCTGTGACAAAGACCTCTCTGGCTGCTACCACCCTACTACTTCGCACTGAGTTACCTGTAATAAGAAAGCTTTTTACTGCATAAACTTGAAATGATGATCATATATTTGCACTTTTGTAACTACAAATCCTTGTTTAATCTGTCTTTATGATTCTGCAACGTGTCATTATTTTTTACCCTATGTATTGTCCTCTGTTTGTCCTGAGTCCTTTGACTTGGAACCTTTGTAAAAGAGCCATTGTGGCTCAAAGGTATTAATCTGAATCTGAAATAAGTAAGTAAATAAAGATTGGAAAAAAATGTTTTACTTACTGTCTGTTTAGTTATGTAGATTGTCTCTGATTGATCCTGCCACCCCTCTCCTGCTGGCATTTTGAAAGAAGGGCCCCTAACAGTGCACTCACAACCTCCCATGGCTATCCTGAGTCTTGACGGAGCTGGAGAGCAGCTGCGGGAATGTATATAGGTGTTCTTTATAGACAATGCTATTAATAGATCCGCTTTGCAATCTACATGTCCTGGTGCTATACCAAGACCAGGTATGTAATGGCAGTCAACTTTACAGGTGGATGTTTCCCTTTAAATTAGGTCTAGAGGGTTTTGTGTGTGTGTGTGTGCGTGTCTGTGTCATGCTGGTGCTACACCATAATATGGCCCTGTGGATTTTGTAATGTCGTTTTGTTTAAATGAGACCTTGTTTTGAGCTCTTAAACACAGAACTTAATTGTGTCTCTAAGTCGCTCTCTGCCACCACATTATTTTAAAGCAGCAGTCCGTATAAAAAAAACATTTTATAAGTGAAGACTGTGTGGTACTGCAAGGCGGGGGATCACTCTGGCCCTCTTGTGACCAGGATTCACACCCTGAGCCTGAGATTTCAGGAGTGGGGGGCCAGCAGGGGGGGTGCAGCGAGTCACTGTCCTCCTCCCAGGAAGTGGGCTGGGTGTTGTACCATTAGTAGAGTAACAATTGGTGGAGAATAGCATAGATGTCACTGGTGACTGCTCATTGCCCTATGTATCCACTCCCCAGGAGCATTGTGGACATCGCACCTATGCTGGGTAGGAAAGTAGGATGAAAATTAAGGAGAAACACCTCCAGTGGAACCATAATGACGTCAGGTCTGACGTCACCCATGTCCACCAGGCACACTGAGAGGACAATTCTTGTAGCTTACCATGGCACAGCAATCCAGAACCTCCCAAAAGGTTTGATGAATAGAAGGCATCTGTAAACAGGGCCCCAGCTCCAGGGGGCAAACTGGCGAGCAACAGCCTTGGTCAGCAGGGAAATGGCACTAGTTAGGATGGAGACCGCTGATGGGAGATGGAGGAAATTGCCAACAGAAGCCTTGCACAGGGCAATAGAGCAATTAACTAAAAAACACATTTTATAAACCTCATTATGCCCAGCTTTGATCCCTTCTGGTCAGGTTGGGTTTTGCTCCAGTTACCTGGTGCCACATTTCATTTAATGTTCACTGTGTTACAGCTTACATCTTGTGACCTAGAGTTAGCCCTCTTATCCCTAGTGTCCCCCATGGTCAGAGAGCAGTGTCTGTTGCATGCTAGTTTAACATGTTTAGTTTTGGTGCCAGGAGCTGGCACTGATGACCCTCCAGTGTCCCATAAGGTCAAGGAGCAGTGTCTGTTGCATGCTAGTTCACCATGTTTTCTTTTGTGAACTGGAGTTAGCCCTGATGTCCCTCTAGTGTCCCATAAGATCAGGGAGCAGCATCTGTTGTATGCTAGTTTACCGTGTTTTGTTTTGTGAACTTGAGTTAGCCCTGATGTCCCCCCAGTGTCCCATAAGGTCAGGGAGCAGTGTCTGTTGCACGCTAGTTCAACATGTTATGTTTTGTTGCCTGAAGTTAGCTCTGATGTCCCCCAGTGTCCTGTACGTTCAGAGAACAGTGTCTGTTGCATACTAGTTCATAATGTATTGTTTTGTGACCTGCAGTTAGCACTGATGTCCCCAAGTGTCCTGTAAGGTCTTGGAGCAGTGTCTATTGCATGTTAGTTCACAATGTTTTGTTTTGTGGCCCAGAGTTATCCCAGGTGCCCCCAGTAGCTTGCAAGGTTTGGGAGCAGTTTCTATATCAAGCCAGTTCACTGTGTTTTGTGGCCTGGAGTTAGTCCTGAGGTGCCTCCAGTGTCCCATAAGGTGAGGGAGCAGTGTCTGGTGCATGCTAGTTCACCATGTTTAGTTCTGTGGCCTGGAGTTAGCCCTGATATTCACAGGGTTCCATAAGGCCAAGGAACAGTGTTTATGCAAAGCCAGATCACAATGCTTTGTTTTGTTTTGTGGAATGGAGTTAGTCCTGATGTCCCCAAGTGTCCCGTAAGGTCTAGGAGCAGTGTCTGTAGTATGCCACGTCACTGTGTTTAGTTTTGTGGCCTGTAGTTAGCCTTGATGTCCTCATGTTTCCCAAAAGGTCATGAAGTGTGTCTTTTGCATGCTAGTATACTTTGTTATGTTTTGGTGCCAGGAGCTAGCCCTGATGTTCCCCAGTGTCCCACAAGGTCAAGGAGCAGTGTCTGTTGCATGCTAGTTCATCACATTTAGTTTAGTGACCAGGAGCTAGCCCTGATGCCCCAGTGTCCCACAAGGTCAGGGAGCAGTGTCTGTTGCATGCTAGTTCATCATGTTTACCTTTGTTGCCAGGAGTTAGCCCTGATGTCCCCCAGTGCTCCATTAGGTCAGGGGTGAGTATTCGTTGCATACTAGTGTAGCTCACCAAATTAGGTTTGGTGGACTGGTGCTAGCCCTCATGCCCCACAATGTCCCATAAGGTCAGGGCGCAGTGTCTGTTGCGTGCTAGTTCACCATGTTAAGTTTAGTGGTCTTGAGTTAGCTCTGATGTCCCCAGTGTCCTACAAAGTAAGGTATTCATGTCTGCTGCATGCTAGTTCACTATGTTTTGTGGCCTGGAGTTAGCCCTGATGTCCTCCATTATCTCATAAGAAAGTGAGCACTGTCTGTTGCTTGCTAGTTCACAACGTTTAATTGTGTGGTTGGGAGTTTGCCCTGATATCTTGTTTCCCCCGAGGGTCTGGGAGCAAGGTCTGTTGCATGCTAGTACACAATGTTTAGTTTTGTGATGTGACGTTAGCCCTGATGTCCCCCAGTGTTCCATAAGGTAAGGAAACAGTGTCTGCTGCATGCTAGTTCACCATGTTTTGTTTAGTGGACTGGGGTTAGCCTCTATGTCCCCAGTGTTCCAAGAAGGTCAAGTAGCAGTGTTTGTTGCATGTTAGATCATCAGGTTAGGTTTTGTGGTCTGACGATTGCACTGATGTTTGCCAGTGTTTCTTAAGGTCACAGAGCAGTGTGTTTTGCATTCTAGTTCACCATATTTAGTTTTGTGACCTGGAGTTAGTCCTGATGTCCCCAGTGTCAAATATTCTCATGAACAGTGTCTGTTACATGCTACTTCACCACTTAATATTTTGTGGCCTGCAGCTAGCACTGATGTCCCTCAGTGTCACATAAGGTCTGGGATCAGTATCTGTTTCGTACTAGTTCACCATGTTTTGTTTTGTGGTCAAGAGGTAGCCCTTATGTCCCCCTCATGTCCCATAAGGTCAGTGACCAGTGTCTGTTCTAGTTTTTCAAAGTTCAGCATTCAAAGTTTATTAAATACATATATGTAAAACCACAATATAGGTTGGACATACATAAAAAGAACGTTTAAAAAAACAAGTGTGCAAGCTCCTTGATCAGAAAACAGTTTGCAAATAAAGTGCAATATAAAATCTTATTTCCTGAAATTAGTAGCTATGGCAAATTTTGATACAAAATACATTACCGTTACATTCAATGAGTTCAACAGATAATTAATTGTCTCATCTGTCGCACCTTTTGTTGAATAACTAATAACTTATCAAGCCATCTTTTTTCTTAGCTCATTTAAGTGAGCATACTGAAAAAGGATATGTTCCATGCACCATTTCCCTGAGTATCCGCTCTTGCAGTCTAATCCCCTAACTAACTGAGGACAGTTTAAGAAGCAAGTATTTACTCCAACATTAACATAAAAACGCAAACTTCTAATCATTTTCACATGCAAATTACCTTGCCATTTTTCTATATAGGCTTGTGTTTTATGTACGTTTTAAAATTACGATGCCTTTTGAAGTTCATAGTTGACTCTATCCTTTCACTATCCCTCTGTTTGTAAGTATTCAAAACCCTTTCTTTAGCAGCACGTGCATATTGTTGTAAATCATTATTCCAATTTTCTGAATACTTCTAGGCCCATTTTTTGAATCTTATATTAGATTTGTTAAACTGTATCTAAGATTTAATCGCGAGTGCAGTTCCACTGGCAGAAAAATGTAATGCATCCATCCAACAGGAACATAATATTGCATTTATAGCTTTAGTTTTATACATTTCCAGAAAATAGTTAAAGCAGCAGTACTACCTATCCAGGAAGTGATCAATTTCCATTTTCTGTAGATCTACAGAAAATATGGCACCTGCCTGTCTGCCTATCTTTTACTGCTGCTGTCAACATGGCGGGAGGCAGAAATGTAAACAAAAACAAAGGACAACTGAGCAAATTACAGGGTGATAGTACAATGCCGGCAGGAAAGAATACTAGGTACATGCTTAGCAGGGAACAGGGAATAAACTGGCGAAAAAGTGCAGATTTTTTGACATAGTACTGCTGCTTTAAGTTGCTGACTTCTGAAACCGTTTTAAGCAAAAGCATGCCTGATTCTGCTAGTCGAAATTCAGGTGGAATAACCTGTGGTAAACCAAGAGATAATCTTAAGCAGAAATTCGAGATTGGTCCCAATACTTCTGCTCCCTTTGTTGTACCCCATACTTCTGTACCATATACAATATAGAGGATAATGGATGGGAACCAGTTAGTAATAACACTGTGTTCCCGAGAAGTTGTCATGACAGCATAGTAAACCTCTAGAGCAAAGCTCGAAAGGTTTACAGTTGGCATGATGACTGCGAGATGGGAACTCCTCATTGTTGTTAACTGGTGCTCATCCATTTTCTTCTATAGTGTATGGGCACCAGTTAGGTGAAAATTTTCCTTACGTTACTGTTTTTTCCGTCACGCCGCTGTCCTTCAGTGCCAACTCTCACCACCGCGGCCATTCGTCGTAAGCCGGTAGTTCACGAGATGCACATGCGCAGAGCTGTTCTCATTGTTATGGTATTGTTGTGACATACTGAAGAGGGTATAACAACCTCTTGACATCCCAATGATACCATACATAACAAGGATGGGAATTCATCTAGTTCCATCCGTAACAACCCTCTCCTGTACGTTATACTAGAATTGATCTTAATTTGATGTATTTTCAGTAGTGCAGAAGTTGACTTATTAATGAAGTGTTTTGAAAACATGCAATAGCCAGTACTGCCTGCCTGTCATGTTGTTTACTTCAATGTGATGTTTCCAGTCATATTTTGCACTTTTATTAACTCCCAGATAATTATAATTCTCCACTTCTAGTAGTGGGTTTCCATAACTTTCCATCTAAACCTTAAGTTCTTCGGTCTATTAATAACAAGAACTTTCGATTTATCTACATTAAGCTGAAGTTTTAGATTATTCAGTGTTTATTACCGAGTCAAGTGTTTTTGTAGTCCCACAGCAGATTTGGAGATTAATATGTCATCATCCACATATAGGAGAATATTTACAATATTACCTTGTATGTTTGGCGCATCGGTCTCCACTTTATCAAAGTTATGTTCAAGTTGATCAACGTAAATATTGAACAATACTGGTGCCAACAGGCATCCTTGTTTTACTCCCTTGTACGTATCGATTTAATCTGTTAGTTTTCCATCACGTTGATATCTAATTCAAATTTTTGTATCTATAGAAAGTGTCTGTATCAGGGCTAATGATCTACCATCAGTTCTCCAACTATTTAAAATCTCCCACAGTAATGCTTTGTCAACATTATTAAATGGTGCATGGATATCTGTCATTGCCGGAAAGAAGCCATTTTGTATAAAACTTTAGATTTTCTGTTGAGGTGCTCTATAATAAATATATTGTGTGCTGTTGAGAACTGTTCACAAGAACCAAATTGTCTTGTACTTATTATTTTCCTGCACCCATGCATTTATTTTTTCTAAGAGGATATGTGAAAAAAAGTTTTGGCTGGGATGCACTGAAGAGATATTGGTCTGTAGTAAGAAGGTGCCTTCCTACAACATTTTTAAAAATGAGAACTACCTGAGCTGTAAGACACATTTCTAGAATGCGAATTGTTTTAATGACAAAAGAGTATAGGGCTTGAAGTATCTCTGCCCACCAGATCGGAGTATGCTGAATTAGCTCAGCAGGTAGACCATCTATACGGGGAGCCTTACTTCTTTTTTTATCCATAACGTATTCCTTTACCTGATTAATGGTTATCTCATCCCAATTAGTATCTTAATCTGGTATTTCTTTACTGACCTGACTTCTAATGTTCTCACATATTAATTCTCATCGCCACCGTGCAGCTTTTGATAATGTTCCATCCATTCAGTGGTGGAAATCAAATCGTCAATATTCATACTATTCTGTTTTTGTCCACTGGCAACTAAAGTCCAAACACTTTTATTATCTTAATTTTTAATAGAGTCTCGCAGTTTGCCCCAGAGACGTTTGTTGTAAGCCATTTATTGTATCTTGTATGTGAGTTCTGGACTCCTTTCTCAGCAGAATAAGTGCCTTTCTATACTCTATGCGGCATGTATTTCTTGATCTACTTGCCAATTTCTTGCACATTCCTTATCGAACCAGAGAGCTTTAACTGCAAGATTACTAACTTTTGCTTGCACTCTTGCCCCCTGAGCTAAGTTGTTTTTAAAATAGTCAATTATATCACAATATTGCTGTAAAATTGCATTTTCTGAACAATCTATAAAATTTGCCCTCAGACATTCACCTTGACTAGAATTCTGAAATACTTCTCTTTTTTTGCAGGAGTAGTGTATTCCATTTTATTTTATTTGCAACGATGCTCAAATGAATGTTAGCATCATTTTCCAGTATGTCATTAGCTGCTACTTCATTAAGCCTGTTTTGATCTAACTTTACTACCCTAATAATGGGGAAATTATCTGGTGCTACTTCGTGCAAGAGTTTAAAATCCATAACTTCTAGAAAAAGATAAACATGAACTATGGCTAAATCTAGAATTGATCCTCCATAATTTGTGAGATATGTATTTTCAACTTGACCATCACTGTTAGTCCATCCATATAATAAGCATAAATTGCGATCCAGCAAGAATTTTAAAAACATAACTCACTTATTCTTAACCCTTTTGTCTTTCCCAAATCTGTCAAGAATATTTAAAAACACATTAATTGCATCCACTTCACTTTCTCTTTGATGTTCACTTAAATTATCTATGCGAATGTTCCAGTCACCCTTCACTATTAATTGTGTATGTTTCTCTTGCATAAGTAATCCATCTCGAACATTTCCTAGTTGCAATATATTTTCAAACTCCAAAATGAAAAGAGAAGGAGGAAGATAAACATTCAGTAGGACCAAACTACTGTTATTGTCCATTTTTAACTTAGTTGCAAGCCAGAAATCCTGGTTCTTAGAAAATAGTCTGTTGGTTGCATATCTCCTTTGTATTTTCTTTTGCCCTATTGCCCCCAGTCTTGCTCAGAACCTGAACATGTTGTGCCCCCATTGTACTAATGGTATTAACCTTTCATTGTACTGTCCACCGCACTCCCCCCATCTTACTTATTGCCTTTGCTGTTTTCAGGATTGAGTCCGAAGTTGAAGGCATGGGGTGCTCAAGGAAGTTGTGCCCACTCGGATCCTCAGATCCCAAACATAGCAGATAGAGTGCAGAATGAGTGGAGTTCAACAAGAACTCTGAGAGTGCTCATTTATATTCAAAGGTTTATTCAGGACATAAAGACACTGACTCCATAGCCCCACTGCTTCGACCACGTGGGTCTTCCTTAGGGTGTGTGTCTCTCTCAGTGCCCCCTGAGGAAGACCCACATGGTTGAAGCACCGGGGCTGTGGAGTCAGTGTCTTTATGTCCTAAATAAACCTTTGAATGTAATTGAGCACTGTCCATGTTCCTCTTGAGCTCCACTCACTCTGCTGTCTGTTTCAGGATTTAGTGTCTGATACCATAACTTCTTACAACCAGGCATACGCAACCTTTTTTAGGGTTTAAGTCTATACCAATATGCTGATCTCAGATCTTCCCAGGCTATCTCTGTCTTATTAATGATCTGAGAATATTGTATATTGTAGTTTTAAGCAGGAATGGGAAGTCATTTTTTTGTATTTGGTATTACCTCTAAAATATATGGTGGGTAGTTTTTCTGTACAATCATCTCTTCTATGTTTTGCTTTCTTTTTTTTTTCTAGACTCCTGTACGAAAGTGTCTAGGTCAGAATCAGCAGTGGGAATCAAATGTGTGTCCCAACAAGGTCAAGGATCAGTGTCTGTTGCCTGCTAGTTCACCATGTTTAGTTTTGTGACCTGGAGTTAGCCCTGATGTCCCCAGTCCCATATTCTCAGTGAACTGTGTCTGTTGCATGCTAGTGACCCTCTAAAGTTTTGTGACCTGGAGTTAATACTGATGCCTCCATTGTCACTTAAGATCAGGGAGCAGTGTTTGCTTAATGCTAGTTCACCCTGTAATGTTTAGTGGCCTGGAGCTAATACTGATGTTCCCCATTGTCATGTAAGATCAGGGAGCAGTGTTTGTTGCATGCTAGTTCACCATGTGTAGCATTGTCACCTGATGTTAGCCTTGATGTTCCCCAGTGTCTCATAATGTCAAGGAGTAGTGTCTGTTGATTACTAGTTCACCATCTTTAGTTCTGTGTCCTAGAAGTTGCCATGATTGTCCTGGTGTCCCATAAGTTCTGTGAGCACTGTCTACATCATGCTAGTTCACCATTTGTTGTTTTGTGGCCTGGAGTTAGCCTTGATGTCCAGCAGTGTCCCATAAGGTCAGGGAGCAGCATCTGTAGCATGCTGGTTTAACATGGTTAGTTGTTGTGGCTGGCATTAGCCTTGAAGTCCACCAGTGTCCCATAAGGTCAGGGAGCAGTATCTGTAGCATGCTGGTTTAACATGGTTAGTTTTTTTGGCTGGCATTAGCCTTGAAGTCCACCAGTGTCTCATAAGGTCAGGGAGCAGTATCTGTAGCATACTGGTTTACAATCTATTGTTTTTTTTTTGTTGTTTTTTTTTGGTATGGAGGTAGCCCTGATGTTTCCTAGTGTCCCATGAGGTCAGGGAGCAGCATCTGTTGCATGTTAGTTCATCATGTTTGGTATTGTGGCCAGGAGTTAGTCTTGATGTCCCCCATTGTCCCATAAGGTCAGGGAACGGTGTCTGTAGCATGCCAGTTCACCATATTTAGTTTTCTGGCCTAGAAGTAATCCTGATGTCTTCCAGAGCCCCAAAAGGTCAATGAGCAGTGTCTGTTACATGCTAGTCCACCATGTTAAGTTTTATGGACTGAAGGTAGCCCTGATGTCCACAATGCCCATAATGGCAGGCAGCAGTGTTTGTTGCATGTTAAGTAGTGTGGCTAGAGAGAGCCCTGATTTCCCCAGTGTCCAATAAGGTCAGTGAGTAGCGTGTTTTACGTAATAGTTCACCATATTTAGTCTTTTTACCTGGAGGTAGCCCAGATGCCCTCAGTGTCCCATAAGGTCAGTAAACAGTGTTTGTTGCATGCCAGATTGCCATGTTAAGTTTTTAGTCTGGAGGTAGCCCTGATGTCCCCCATGTCCCATAAAGTTAGGGAGCAGTGTCTGTTGCATACTAGTTCACCATCTTTACAGTAGTGGCCTGGAGTAAACCCTAATGTCCCAGTATCTCGTAAGGTCAGGAAGCAGTGTCTGTTGCATGCTGGTTCACCATGTTTAGTTTTTTTATCTAGAGTTAGCTGTGATGTTCCTAGTGTCACATAAGGTCAGAGATCAGTGTCTGTTGCATGCTGGTTCACCATGTTTAGTTTTGTTATCTGGGAGTTAGCTGTGATGTTCCTAGTGTCACATAAGGTCAGTGAGCAGTGTCTGTTGCATGCTGATTCGCCATGTATTGTTTTGTGGCCTGGAGTTAATCCTGATGTTCCGCAGTGTCCCATAAGATCAGGGAGCAGTGTCTGTTGTGTGGTAGTTCACCATGTTAAGTTTTGTGGCCTGGAGTTAGCTGTGATGCCCCCCAATGTTAGATCAGGTCAGTGAGCAGTGCCTGTTGCTTGCTAATTAGCATTCTTACTTTTGTGGCCTAGAGTTAACCCTGATGTTCCCAGTGTCTTTTAAGATCAGGGACCAGTGTACGTTGCATGGTAGTTCACCACGTTAAGTTTTGTGGCCTGGAGTTAGTCCTAATATCCCCCAGTGTCCCATAAGGTCCAGGAACAGTGTCTGTTGCATGCTAGTGCACCATGTTAAGTTGCGTTACTTCGAGTTACCCTGTTGTTCCCAGTGTACTATAACGTCAAGTGAGCAGTGTCTGTTGTATGCTAGTTCAACATGTAAAGTTTCATAGTCTAGAGTTAGCCCTGATGCGCCCCCCCCCATGCCCCATAAGGTCAGGAAGCAGTGTTTGTTGCCTGCTAGTTCACCATGTTTAGTTCTGTGACCTGGAGTTAGCCCTGATCCCCCCCCCTACATGTCCAGTAAGGTCAGTGAGCAGTGTCTGTTGCCTGCTAGTTCACCACATTTTGTTCTGTCACCTGGAGTTAGCCCTGATGTCCCCAGTGTCTCATAAGGTCAGGGAGCACTGTCTTTTGCATGCTGGTTCACCACGTTTAGTTTTGAGAGCTGGAGTTAGCCCTCATGTCTCCAGTGTCTCATAAGGCAAGTGAGCAGTGTCTGTTGCATGCTAGTTCACCATGTACATTTTTGTAGCCTGGAGTTACCCCCGAACCCCCCCCCATGTCCCATAAGGTCAGGGGCAATATCTCTTGCCTGCTGGTTCACCATGTTTAGTTTTGTTACCTGGAATTAACCCTGATATCCCCAGTGTCACATAAGATCAGGGATCAGTGTCTGTTGCATGCCAGTGTACCATGTGATGGTTTATGGCCTGCAGTTAACTCTGGTGTGCACCCCTTGCCTTGTAGTACACTATGTTATGTTTTATGGCCTGGAGGTAGCTCTGGTGTCCCGCCGAGTGCCCTATAAGGTCAGACAGCAGTGTCTGTTGCATGCTAGTCCACCATAATATGTTTTTTGACCTAGGGTTAGCCCAGTTATTCCCCCAGTGTCCAGTAAGGTCAGAGAACAGTATTTGTTGCATGCTAGTCCACCATATTCTGTTTAGTAGTTGGGAGTTAGCCCTGAGGACTCCTGTGCCCCACAAGGTCAGGAAGCAGTCTGTTGCATGCTAGTTCACTGTGTTTAATTTAGTGGCCTGGAGTTAGCTCTGATGTCCCCCCTGTCCCATAAAATCAGGGAACAGTGTCTGTTGCCTGCTAGTTCACCATGTTTAGTTTAGTGACCGGGAGCTAGCCCTGATGTCTCCAGTGTTACATAAGGTCAAGGGTCAGTGTCTGTTGCATGCTAGTTCACCATGTTTAGTTTTGTGATATGGAGTTAGTCCTGACATTTCCAGTGTCCCATAAGGTCATGGAGCAGTGTCTGTTGCATGCTTATTCACCATGTTAAATGTTATGGGTTGGAGAGATTCCTGATTTCCTGTAGTGTCCCATAAGTTCAGTGAGCAATGTCTGTTGCATGCTGGTTCACCATGTTAAGCTTTATGGGCTGGAGAGATTCCTGATTTCCCCCAGTGTTCCATAAGGTCAGTGAGTGGCATATGTAGCATGCTAGTATGCCAAGTTATGTTCTGTGGCCTGGAATTAACCTTGATGTTCCTACTGTCCCATAAGGTCAGGGAACAGTGTCTGTTGCATGCTAGTTCACCATGTTTAATTTTGTTGCCTGGCCTTATCCCTGATGTCCCCAGTACCCATAAGGGCAGGCAGCAGTGTTTATTGCATGCTAGTTCATCATGTTAAGTTTTGTTTGCTGGACGGTGCACTGATGTCCCCAGTGTTCATAATGGTGGGCAGCAGTGTTTGTTTCAAGCTAGTTCACCATGTTATGTTTTGTGGACTGGAGGAAGCCCTAAATTCCCTAGTGCCCAATAAACTCAGTGAGCAACGTATGTTGCATTCTAGTTCACCATGTTTATTTTTTTGACCTGGAGTTAGCCCTGATGTGCCCAGGGAACAGTGTTGGTTGCATGTTTGTTCACCATGTTAGGTTTTGTAGTCTGGAGGTAGTCCTGATGTCCCCCTGTGTCCCATCAGAGAGCAGTGCATGCTGCATGCTAGTTCACCATGTTTAGTTCTGTGGCCTGGAGTTAGCCCTGATATCCACCCCACCCGTCTCCCATAAGGTCAGTGAGCAGTGTCTGTTGCACATTAGTTCATCTTTAGTTTAGGGGGCTGCAATAAACCCTAATGTCCCAGTGTCCTATACAGGAGCAGTGTCTGTTGCATGGTAGTTCACCATGTTTAGTTTTGCAGCCTGGAGGTAGCCCTGATGTCCCACAGTGTCCAATTAGGTCAGTGAGCAATGCCTGTTGCATGCTGATTAACATGTTTACTTTTGTGGCCTGGAGTTAGCCCTGAAGTTCCCAGTGCCCTGTAAAATCAGGGAACAGTGTCTGTTGCATGGTAGTTCACCATGTTAAGTTTTGCGGCCTGGAGTTAGCCTTAATATCCCCCAGTGTCCCATAAGGTCAGGGAACAGTGTCCATTGCATGCTCATACATTATGTTAAGTTAATTACCTGGAATTAGCCGTGATTTCCCCAGTATCCTATAACATCAGTAAGCAGTGTTTATTGCATGGCAGTTTACCACGTTAACTTTAGTGATCTGGAGTTAACCCTGATGCTCCTCCCCACTGTGTCCTATAAGGTCAGGGAGCAGTGCCTGTTGTATGCTAGTTCACTGTGTTTTGTTTTGTAACCTGGCATTAGACCTGCTGTCCTCAGTATCCCATATTGCCAGTGAGCAGTGTCTGTTGAATGCTGGTTCACCATGTTAGGTTTTATGGGCTGGAGGGATTCCTGATTTCCCCCAGTGTCCCATATGGTCAATGAGCAGCATCTGTAGCACGTTAGTTCTGTAGCATGGGGTTACTGTTGTTAATCTAACCCTGGGGGCATAAGAGGGCTATGCCTTGTGTCATGATCCACCTGACATAGATTAATGGATAGTAACTCAGCCCATCAGCTGTGGTTTAATGCTGAATTATTTAAAATCTACAAAGAAGCTAAAATAGACTGACCCCCCCCCCCCAAAATGGTATCTTACGTGACAAAAGTGAAAGAGTGATGCAAATCAAATAAACAGGTGTGAGCACAACATTCTCTCTGTAACATGAGTTGCTTCTTTAAAAGAGCCCAAACTGGCAAGTGGGAGATTCCAGTCTCCATTTAAACAGGGGTTCAGTCCTTCATCAGCACAGATATCATAGTTGGTGACAGCAGATCTCTGTAACATGCACAACATTCCCCAAAACATTGGAATGTCAAGCCATTCCCTCTACTACTGCGGGCATGCATATGAAAGCAGGAGCTCTGCCCCCTTTGGAGTTCCTCAAGCCTTGATTGTTACTGTTTTCTAGCTGAGTTTGTACTCATCGGTTTATGACAAAGAATATTGTGCATGTGGGCCTCTGAACAACAAGGGGGTAACTTTATTGAGTGAACCTGAGGACAGAAGTTTGCCCCACAGCATCATAAGATGAGATTATCATTGAGTTGTTCTCGGGCCCAATGCTTTTTGGCAGTATTTGGGACTGTGCTTTTGTACTTGTAGGTTTTTGGAGACACTCATGGTATTGTCATGCTCAGAATGACAGAATTAAAGGAAGCCCAACAAGAATGCCACAAATATACCATGGTTAACCATGGCTGACTGGTGGATGAACTATGGTTAATCATGGTTGACCTGTGGATGAACCACGGTTAACCATGGTTGATCTGTGCATAAACCATGGTTAACCTTAGTTGATCTCTGCATAAACCATGGTTAGCCATGGTTGATCTATGCATGAACCATGGTTGACTTGTGGATGAAGTATGGTTAACCATGGTTGACCTGTGCATGAACCATGGTAACCTGTGATTGACCTGTTGCTGAACCATGGTTAGCCATGGTTGACCTTTGGATAAACTATGGTTAACCATGGTTGACCTGTGGCTAAACCATGGTCACCTATAGTTGACCTGTGGTTGAACCATTATTAACTATGGTTGACCTGTGGATGAACCATGGTTTACCATGGCTAACCTGTGGATGAACCATGGTTAACCATGGCTGACCTGTGGATGAACCATGGTTAACCATGGTTGATCTCTGCATAAACCATGGTTAGCAATGGTTGATCTGTGCATGAACCATGGTTGACTTGTGGATGAAGTATGCTTAACCATGGCTGACCTGTGCATGAACTATGGTTAACCATGGTTGAGCTGTGGCTGAACCATAGTTAACCATGGTTGACCTGTAGTTGAACCATGGTCACCTATGGTTGACCTGTGACTGAACCATTGTTAACCATGGTTTACCTGTGGATGAACCATGATTAACCATGGCTGACCTGTGGATGAACTATGGTTAACCATGGTTGAGCTGTGGCTGAACCATAGTTAACCATGGCTGACCTGTGTATGAACCATGGTTAACCATGGCTGACCTGTGGATGAACCATGGTTAACCATAGCTGACCTGTGGATGACTTGTGGACAAACCATGGTGACCATGGCTGATCTGTGAATTAACTATGGTTGCCTGGGGTTGACATGTGGATAAACCATGGTTAACTATGGTTGAGCTGTGGATGAACCATGTTTAACCATGGTTAACCTGTACAGGAAGGTTCAAATGTGGAATTGACACATGAGAAATCAAAGTAAAGTCATGAAAATACATGAATTCCAGGCCTCTCGGGGACATAGGGCCCCAACGTTCTGATTCCCCAACAGTCCATCATGATGTATGTCTTATAAGTATGGAGTGTTCCTAGGACTCAGTGCTGGCTTGTCAGGATGCAGAAGATGCTGTCTGTTATCCAGACACAGTAGAGCAGGCCCAAAGAACACTACTGGACCTCCAGATTTTGGTCCTGGACCATCAATTTTATATTCCATTTGTCCTGAACTCGCAAGAGGCAAAAAGCTACCAAGAGCCCTAGATCCCTTTTGAGTTAAACAGCATGTATCTATAAAATGAAAAATGCACAAAGCTAGTTTGTTCCAAATGTTTCTGTTTAATTTTAGTGTTATCTGTTGTTAGTTTTTAAATTTCTCTTGTTGTTGATCTATTAAATATTTCAGATAGTGCCATTCTTTCACTGTATCTTTCAAGTAGACTCTGTCCCCAAATGACCCTACAACGTCTGCATTTGAGACATCACAGTGTGTGGTCATGTTGAGCACAGTAATGTCATCATAAACAAAGGCACTATGGGGTCAGATGTGGACTGTCAGATGCTTTTTATACAGCTATCTTAGATAGGTTACCATGCTGCAAGTATACTCTGAAAGCTATAACTGAAAATTAAAATGATGTAATCCTTAGTGAACTGTAACAACTGAAACATTGTGTTTATTAAAGCTTATCAGTATGCCTGGCTCAGTCAGTAGCACGCCTGCCTCTGGGCCCAAAAGGTCATGGGTTCTAGCCCCACACCAGGTACTTGGGGTAATACTCAGAACTGGCACTGTAATGCAGTATGAGAGGGCTGCTGCACTGCTGAGGAGCTGTCCGGATGAGATGTTAAACCAAGGTCCCTTATGCTTTTTCTCTTCGCTATTTACTGTCTAGTAGAAAGTTAAAGATCTCGTAGTACTTAAAGAAGAGTTGGAGAGTTTTCCTGGTGTCCTGGCCAACATTTCTTCTGTCAATCAAACAGGTCCATATAACCCCTTCCCCTGGGTGCACCTAGAAATGAGCTATCACAACTCAGTGTGTCTTTTCCTGATCCAACATTACATATAGAATAATTAACCCCCAACTGTGAAGAACAAGGTGGTTCAGACACCAAGTAGGTACAGTGATGCTATGTAGAGCTTGAGTGTGATGTTCGAGTGCTCTACAAGGCATCACTATTCATACGAGTGGTCACACTTTAGTTTTTTGTTTCAATATCAATGTAACTGTAGGGTAGATAATCATTAATTACATGTAACGGGTAACTACACTGTAGTTGCATTTTTGTTGCATATAATTACATTGCAATTGCAATACAGTTACAGTGCAGTTACACTGTAACTACAGTGTAGTTAAGGAAACTTGAAGTGTTACTCCACAAGGTCTGAGACAACTTGTTCTTCATAGCTGGGGGTTTGTTAATTTTTATAATTGAAGAGTTTCTTGTTTCACAAACTGCAACTTTTTTTGTCATTTTCTACAGTTTTGCAGAGGCAGCAGAGCGCAACGCAACGCGGTAAGGGACAGCTTTTGTTGAAATTTTTGCCATTTGGTTTCAGTATCATCATGCTACCCGTGCTCCCACAGATGCTTGCGCTCAGCATTCCAAGTTGTACGTCACGTTCTAAGTTGTTCTTTATGATACTACTGTACGAGAAGAACAAACTTTTAGAAAACACTTGTAAAGCAAGAAAATTATCTAATATATAAATGAATAGATCTCGAGTCTTCATACTAAAGAACCGAGCGGCTCTTTAACTTAATTACATCTATTTTGACATATTTTTCATACAAGGACATCAGCAAAGAGCTTAATGTTCTCCAAATTATTTAGATGGTACAGGTCAGTAGTGGCTACCATCTGCTTTCATGAATGTCTTCCCTTGTTTTGTACTGTCTCCTGTTATTTGCCTTCCTTTACTTTTACCCTTAACTATTACAGTTAGCTTTTATTAGCCCTAATTTTTTTTTACTGACAACTGCTCCCTTCCAGACTCTCTTTCTTCCTCCTATTTCCCTATTGTTCTTTCTGCTGCTCACTAGGGTTACTCAGATTCCGGGGAATCCATTCCATTGGTACCTAGTCAAATTTTTGGAATTTTTCATTCTGACTCTGAATAGAATCAGAGGTGGAGCCAGAAATTCAAATTCTACATTCAACTAAAAGAAAAGCACCCCCCCACCCAGTAACTCTCACCCTTCCCGAAGCCATAACCCTACCCTTGTTGCCCACCCCTTACATTAGCTGCTTGCCGAGGTGGCATAGAGTTTGTGTGTCCTCCAGTGACATTCCACTTCATGTAGAAAAAATAGCAATGGTATCCATCAGCATCGCCCCCCACCCATAGCCTGAGACTCCCCAGCTGGCATACATTCCTTAGCCTGACTCAATCAAGTACCATTTGGTGACAGTTCCTCTTCCACATGATGTCTCCGACCTCTGCCTTTCCCCACTTAGCAAAGAAGATCTTAATTCATAATTGGTGGTAAAATAAGTAAGCAGTAACATTTCTCCTTTGGCCAGAGTAGAAAAGACAGTCCTGTTGCATTCTTCTGATCTCTCCTAACCCATTGTCATACTAGTTATAATCTGGACCCGATGACTCCCAGAAGTTCTCAGTTCTTTAATCTTGACCTGGTGGCCAACCTAAAGGAAGCCCTGTGAATACTTGCTGTAGCCTACCCAGACAAAAATAAGTGTCTGAGGCTACATAGAGTAGGTATTCTAATAGAAAACTTTAGGTTGGCCACCTTCATTCAAGAAGATCAAGAACAGAGTGCTTCTGGGAGTCCAGTTGGGCCAGGTACCAGGTTATTTTATTACTGGTGTGACAATGGGTTAGGGGAGGAAGGGGGAGCACAAACAGGAGGTCAGGCCCATGTTAAAATTTCTATGCCTACTGACAGAGAAACTGTACAACTTACTTACTTTACTGATTACTTACTGAACTTACTAAGATCTTCTTTGCCAGGTTGGGGGGGGGTGGAGATGTCATGTGGGAATGGGACCATCACCAGACATGACTGGACTGAGTCAGGCTAAGGATGCTGACTGGGGGAATCTCTCAGAGCTATTGAAGGGGGCTTCTTGTGAACAACTTGAAGACTGGGAACTTGGGGAGGGAGCTAATTTCTTATGACTGTCAGCTTGTGCACTGTTGATAGTTGATGGACACTACAATGATGCTTGAACTGACTGACCAACTGACCCAGCAGCAACAGCAGTACAAAGTAAGGGGGGGGGGGCAGTTTTGTGCTGAAACTACATTTGGATGTGGAACTGGATTCTGAATTCTGATTCAGCATCTGAACAGGGTTTTTTGGATTTCATCATTTTGACCATAAATACCGACAAACAAAATCATAACAGTGGATCGGAACCCAATGATTCCAAAGTAGCAATCTGAAATCCAAACAGCTCTGCTACTCACATCTCCAATCCTTCTCCCCCTTGTCCCTTTGTGCTTGTCACTCATTTCATACTTTTCTGCCACTGCTGTTCTTATTATCTTTCCATCCTCTACCTCACTTTCCTCCTTACTCCCCTCTCCCTTTCAGCCCTCATCCCCCACCACCACTCCTCCTATCCTCCTCTCTTTACCCTCTCTCAATCTTAGGACATATGAACGTAAGGCTTACAGACAGTAGAAAGCTGGTATGCCCTTCGGGACTGCCTCCCATCTCTGAAGACTTGATTGTTACATACCGTGCTCATGTAGTTGTCTAGGTGTTTTCTTGAATGCCATTACTGTACTGGGATTGATTACTGCTTCTAGGAGAGAAATCTACCTATCCAGTACACCCTGTGTAAAACAATGTCTCCCTTGAACTGCCTTAATCAAGCTGCCTTGAACCTGGAATCAATGCCCTCTTGTATTTTGTGGTTCTTGAAGTCCTCTTGCCCTCTGTCACTCTTATCCCTCTCCCTCCACTTGCTTTTTTCCTCTAAGGGCCACCTCTATCAGAAGTCTCAATCCCTCATGCTCCTCACTGCCCTTCTGCTACTGCTATTCGGAGACGTGAAACTTTCCCTGAACCCACTCCTTCCTTCCCTCCATCCTCTGCCTAAGAACCTTGGTGTTTTTTACTTAAATGCCAAGAGTCTACCCCCTAAGCTTGCCCCCGCTTTGGCTGTGAGTCCTGTATTTCCAGCCCAACATTCTTGTTATTACTGAGTTTGGGCTGTCAGCCACAGTCAGTAATGCAGACATGGAGACCTTGGATATACATACCGTAGACAGGACTGTGGGAAGCACAGAAGTGGTGTATCTATTTATGTACATCACAGGCTCAATCAACTCTGATGTCTTGTCTCTGTTGACTGTCCTCTCTTCCTATGAACTGCTCCTAGGTGGGCTTTCATTCACCTCCTCTCTCCTCATCTTTGTTGGTGGAACCTATTCCTCCCCTAGAGGCAAATCTGACTCCCTGCTTGATGCTCCCATTTTCCCATCCCACCTCTAGTGACCGTCTGATTCTTGAAGAGATAAGCATTAGATGGATCTCCTCTATGACTAAAGCCACCACCCTTACTGTTGAATCCTTTAACTTCATTCAACTCATCTCAGAGCATGTCTACCTAAACCAACCACTCTTCCAACCACTGCCTGCTCAGGTGGGTCCTTGCCTCACAACTCCACTGTATCCTGGCTGCCTGCACACCTCCTAATGCCTTCAGAGATCATCCCATGGTCTACCATCTCCGCAAAGCTCCTCCAACATTTATCTGGTCATGATCATTCAGGTCCTGGACCTGTCTTCCTTCCTCAATGACTTGAACATACTGACTGATTCCCCTTCCCCCTTATGTACCGATGTGGAAGATGGCATGTCCTATTTTCAGTCAAATTTCACTGCAACCAGGGGCAAACACACCCTCCCAGAAGGTCACGTATCTGTGAGTCACACGTTCCCTGGATCACTGCAGAGCTCATCGACCTTTTCAAAACCCATGGTTCCATCTGGAAACTCCAAAAGGCCTTGGATGCTGCCCAAGGGCTTGCAGAGGTACAAACAGCTCAGAAATGCCAGCACCAAATCCACAATGTGCCAGGTCAGGTTACTTTGCAACAAACCTCCGGAACAACATTAACACCCCAGTAAAAATTCTGGAAGATCTTTCACCACCTTTTTGACCCTCCAAAGCAGTAGACAATGCCTGTGCTCAAATCTGGTGGCTTACCTACAGTATGTCTGACCCACCTGAGATCACTGCTAGTCTTTTGTATCATAAATTTCTTTATTTGGTATTTAGCGTGTCATCTGTACATTACTACAACAATTATTAAAAAGTATTATACAAGTGATTGTGCATGACTTGAAAAATTGGATGTATTCATATAGTTATGTAACAGTTAGTAATACAACTCTGCATCATTGTCAAAACATATTTAACAATATTTGTTCCCATTCTTTAGGAGCTAACCCCACAGCAGGGGTCTCTTTAGTTACGAGAAGCATCCTAATCAGGGAACTGATATTCCCTATCATCTGTCTATTTACTGGTGACCCATTTTTTATTTGGTTTTAATTTATTTATTAAATTATACATTTTTAGTATGCTTATTCTTTGGTAACCAGGTAAGGCCCATCGGGCACATGGCCCATTTACATGGGTGACCCGAGAGCACTGGGAAGGTTAAGTGACTTGCTCAGGGACACACAGTAAGCAATTTGAGGCTGAGGGACTCAAACCCAGTTGCAAAGTGGGACTGCACTCCAAAAAGCCAGTAGAAGGTTCTTTAGTCAAATACTTGATGCAGAAATAACATTTATTTGCAAACTTGCAAAAAAATCAATAGTAAGCAACCATGGTGGCAACTCCAACCAGTAGCCCCTGCGCTTCGACCAACCCTTCCCCTGTCAATTCACGCTACCGACTTTCTCCTTTTAGTGTGTACTTCTCTTCTCCCTCCTGCAACTCACCTTGAGTCTCTCCCCTTCCCCCACTAGTTCTGCCCTGGCAGTCTGTTTCCTCCATGACCCATTCATATGTTCGTCTGATTTGTCTTCAGTTTGTGATTATTCTCCATGATATATTGTATTTGCTGTATATGATGTTCTTCATCACCTTCCCCAGGATGCATCTGGTAATGAGCTGTTATCAGCTCAGTATGTCTTTCCTCGTAAAACTTTTGAAATAATGAATAAAATATACTGTGCACTGTTGCTATCTAGCTTGCCATTATTAGTGCCTTTTCAAGTTATCTGTGCACTCAGCTTTGCCTTATGGTTCTCTCATCATAAAAGCACTTGAGAAGACCCTCTTACAATCATAAGAGACACAGTAACTGTACATATTAACCTGTAACAATGCTGGTTCCCCAACCATGACATCACCGTGACATCACTTGCTGTCTTTAGATTCCATGACGTGGTTGATTGCTTGACTCGGTCTAGGACAGAATACTTTCTAATAGTTCTCTCCAAACTGCTGCCACCTACTTGTAAGCACAACACACTGTTTAAATGACTTTTTCATGCACCTTCACACAAACTAGGCACAGTTTGTGAACGTTCACCTTTAAAGCTAGCCCTGTAAGCTGCTGCAGTATTTTGCCTGGTACTGTGGGTGAGTTACATGGCCTTTAAAGGGACACTGTCACACTCCCTTATGCCTCGGAATGTCCCTAGTTTAAGAAAACACATTCTGTGATTGCTCACCATCTGGAGAGGTTGCTGATATAGCTGGTAGTTCAATTCTACTTTCTTTTTCTTTTTAAAAGTGAAAATCAGACTGCCCACCCAACTGGTGTTACCACACAAAAGCATGTTTGTTTGCATTCCTTTATCAACTCCCACTGCATCTTTCCTAGGCTATGGAGCACCCAAAACATGGTCTGGCCACTCAAGATGTAGACGGAGGAGATGAGACTACTGCATCATTAGTGGCAGCTTCTTTGAGGGTGTTCCTATTGTTCAGGAAGTGTACAATAACAGTAGATCAAGGATTTGAAACAAAACAAGGTTGGGTGTAATTACACCATTCCCATGCAATTCAGTTCTACAAAGAAAGGATGCAGATTAAACAATCAGCATCTTCAATGAATTTTAGAGAAGGTAAGCGATCATAAAATGTGGGGTTTCTGCTAGAAATAGTATGATACAAGAAGGGTTGACAGTGCCCTTTACATGATCTGACTAACTCAAACTTTATACCGAATCACAGTGCTTTACAAAACTGACAGTTTGATGTTCAGTAATATTAATACTTATTTCGCAGGGAGATTGCTTTTTCTGTTGCTTCTCTTTGTCTCCTTTCCTTGCACACCAGTACCTCTCTCCTCCAGGCCTCACAATAGAATGCTGGTTGTGGATGGGCACCCTGGTGCCCTCCCGGTCCTAAAAGGATAATTTGAGAGCAATGTAGTTGGAGGAGCCCACCTCAATGGTGCAAAAATTGCAAATCGTTATAGATGAAGAAGACTCAAGACTCCTATTGAAGTCAAAAATACTACATTTAATTTAAATGAATACAATAGCCGCCAGTCATTGGCTGGAGCCACCTATTTGTGGCCCTGGGGCCACTTCCTCAAGGTCTGGAGTGGTTAGACATTAAGCTCGCTACTGATTGGGTACATTTTTTCTTGCTTGTTTTCCTCTGTAGTTTGACTTGCCAAGCCACATCACCATTCCTCAGTCCTACTGCAAACTTGCTTGTTTTCCTCTGGTTTGTAGTTTGGCTTACCAAGCCACGTCACCACTCCTCAGTCCTACTGCGAACTTGTTTGTTTTCCTCTGGTTTGTAGTTTGGCTTACCAAGCCGCATCACTACTCCTCAGTGAATCTGCTTGTTTTCCTCTGGTTTCTGGTTTGTAGTTTAACTTACCAAGCCACGTCACCACTCCTGAGTTCTACTGCTTACTTGGGACACTGTTGTCCTTATGCAGTTCTCTTCATTTAATGATGACTGCTTGCTATGCTGCTGTGTGCCTGACATCTGCCTAGCTACCCATAAGACCCACCCCACCCCTGCCACCGGAGAACCTACTTGGCCTGCAGTGTCCCCTAGACCCACGGGGCTAGCTTGTCCCTGATGGCGGCCTTCCCTGGGATGAGAGAAGGAATGATTTTTTAACTTTTGGAGATTGGTTGAAGTGGTCTTTGGTGGAGCACCAGGGATCTGTTTGCATGTTTTGTTTTTTTTCAGAGGCCACCATCAGCTGGCACTAGTGTGGCATTTCTGCTGCTTTTTCCCCATCCCTCCCATGTTCTCCTGCATGCTATGACTTGCCTGGGGGGTGTCGGATGGCAGGGGGTCACCAGTGCTGTCAGAGGCATCTCCACCTCACTGCAAACATGGGTTGCTGCAAGAGCAGAGCATCAAGCTCACCTCCCACTTAGGAGAAGTCCATCCAGCAGGTACTCTTAAAGCTGCAGTGCAACAAAACTGGGCAAAAAAGTCAGTGCTACCTTTTTTCACTATAAAAGGTTCTGGGCATCTTCCCATAGGTGTCGGCAGGCATACTCAGTGTATTTTGCAGAGTACAGTAAAATCTGGAAAATCCTGGGGCAACACAAGCCTCGGGCTGGGGCAACAAACACAAACAGTGCCAGAGTAAAATAATAAAGCTGACTTTTCTATCCTTGTGCCTGGGAGATTACACAGCAGTTAGCAAGCATCAAGTGAACTTGTGAGTGATCACGGTGAGTGGAGGTGGGGTGGGGGCTATATTCCATGAGTTGGACTCCATGTGCTTTGTCCCTTTTGATCTCTGTAAGGCTGGCTACCTTGATGTGGTACAGAGGCTTATCACAATGCATCCTTAATATTGCAACTTAAATCCAGCGAGCTTCTGTCTGATTGGTAGTGTGTATGTTAGATAAAATAAAAGGTTGTGAATCTATTAGGATCATTGGCTTACTACGTATTGTTGACTGAAATGGGGGCGGGCAATGTTTGTGTGGCGGGGCAGCACATCGTTTGGTTCGTGTTTACATGAAGGGGGGCAACAGCTGCGTCAACTCTCGAGTACAAGTTTAAAATTCCTTGCTACACCCCTGCAGCTTCCAGTTTTATTTGGTGGTAAAACTTTCTAGTTCCATCGACATCAACATTTGAGTATTTCTGCAAATGATTTAACTTAGTTTTTTCGCAGGAAAAAAGATGGCCGCCAGATTTGGCTCAGAAAAAGCATTGCAGACCTGGCAAGAGTTAAGATCGAGAAAATCTAAAAACAATAATGTTGCGCCGCACCGCAGGAGGTACCTAGAAAGCAGCTTTGCCAGGCATGCTATTGTTTTTATTAACTGTAGCTGAAACTAGATTTTTGGAAAAATAATTTTTCATTGTTCTGCTCCTTTGACCCTCCTCCCTGCCATCCTCCGCAGCTGCTGTCCTGGGCTCGGAGCATGATCCCAAGTTGCCAGCATGCCATAATGATCCTCCATCACTGAGTGCCACAGGGCCAGATGCTTCTTCTCATTTATTGCTTGATCCAAAATAGAACCCTTCCAGTCGCACTAGAAAACAGCTAGTTGTGATTCAGTTACTGCCCATGTGATTTTCAGCACATCTTCTGATCTGGGGCACAGTATTTAATAAACATCCTTAACGCTGTACAGAATAATCATCGAATAATGTAACTGCAAGTGTGGGTATACTCTCAGACGGTCGTACCATGACATATAAAATGAAGGACCAAGGACTGGTGCCTGTGCCACCCTTCTGTCTGCTGGATCAGTGTCAGAACAAACCGTCAGCAAAAAGAGCAGTTCAAGTTGTAGTTGAATAAGCTTGCTGATACCTCCTGAGAAATGCTGAAAAGGACACAAGTCAGCTTTGGTTCACATAGTCTCTGTATTTCTGCCTGTTATTAAGGACGTTTTCATAAACATGACATTTTATTGTCATCATTTGTACTTCCTCGGCACTGACTGCTTGTCCAGTCATCAGGTCCCAGTCCTCTGGTTTTAACATCAGCCTGTGTTGCTGAGGAAATGGTTTGGAAGGGATGAGCAGAGGATTATAATTTCAGGGGCTGCAGGCAAGCACCCAGAGCAGATGAAGACTAAGGGAGGGATGAAGATCCTGTGCTGAGGAATACACTTCCCTAGGGATTAAGATGAAGAACAAGGAGAAGAGAAGTATGGAAACCATACCAAATAACAGTGGAACTGTACCAAACTGTGAAAAGGTTCCCCTTAGGTTATAGTAGCTCTTTGAAGAGATTCTGAGGCCACTGGAAACACTTAGACACAATTCCACCCATAATTCTGTATTTCTCCTATTTACAGCCCCCCAGTCTTCATTACATAGTAAGGTACTAGCATATTAACATAGTAACATACAGTACATTGTAATGTTATAACATAGTGTCATCGTAATGTAGTAATTGTAATGTAGTAATTAAACTATTAGCATAGTAACATACAGTACATTGTATTATCACGACATAATGATAGTGTCATCGTAACATAGTAATTAACCTACTAACATAGTAACAGTGTCATTGTAACACAGTAATTAACCTACTAACATAATAACATACAGTACATTGTAATATCATAACATAATAACAGTGTCATTGTAACATGGTAATTAACCTACTAACATAGTAACATGCAGTACTATTGTAACATAGTAACAGTGTAATCGTAAAATAGTAATTAACCTACTAATATAGTAATATAGAGTACATTGTATTATAAAATCACAGTGTCATCATAACATTGTAATTAACCTACTAACATAGTAACATGCAGTACAGTACATTGTAATATTGTAACATAGTAACAGTGTCATCATAACATAGTAATTAACCTACTAACATAGTAACATACAGTACATTGTATTATCATAACATAATAACAGTGTCATTGTAACATGGTAATTAACCTACTAACATAGTAACATACAGTACTATTGTAACATAGTAACAGTGTAATCGTATAATAGTAATTAACCTACTAGTATAGTAACATAGAGTACATTGTATTATAACATAACAGTGTCATCGTAACATTGTAATTAACCTACTAACATAGTAACATACAATACATTGTAATATTATAACATAGTGTCATTGTAACACAGTAATTAACCTACTAAAAAGGTAGCATACAGTACATTGTATTATCATAACATAACAGTGTCATCATAACATAGTAATTAACCTACTAGCATAGTAACATACAATACATTGTAATATCGTAACATAGTAACAGTGTCATTGTGACTTAGTAATTAAACTATTAGCACAGTGACATACAGTACATTATATAGAGAATAAAGTATGGGTCAGGGTGTAATTCGATTTTATGACGATCGAACGTTGTGGATGCTACATAAACCTCGAAAATGGCTCGAGGGTTTGTGAAAAGCATCCTACAACGAGGGTGTGTAAAATCGAGTTTGATACCTCACCTATTTTTTTATTTTTATAATTGCCGGGTTTGCCTTTTTTTGCCTCAGCAATTATATAAAATAAAGAGGTCTGTACCTCCTGCCAGTGTATGCCACAGTCGGTCCTTTTACTGCGGTGCCGAGATTTTTATATTTAAAATCCCCCCGCCGCATTTTCACGTCTTTCTGTGCAGGGTATAAGGGGGGAGAAAAGAAGAGGACTTACCGCCGAGTTGTTCTGGCAGTTCAGTAACACGGAAGCGAGGAGTGCTGATGGCTGGTAGCACTGCTGCGTGAGCATGCGCAGAGGAAGGGAAATTGTGCCCGCGTTTGCCGTTATAAACGCTCCTTTATAACGGCAAATTACGCCACGGTTTCCCTATGGGAAAAAGGCAGAGCCGGTAATTATATTGTTATAACATAGCAATTAAACTACAAACAAAGTAACATACAGTACCTTGTAATATCATAACATAGTAACAGTGTCATTGTAACATACTAATTAAACTATTAGCATAGTAAAATAAAAACACTGTATTATCATAACATAGTGTCATCGTAACATAGTGAGCAACCTACTAACATAGTAACATACAGTACTTTGTAATATCGTAACATAGTAACAATATCATTGTAACATAGTAATTAAATTACTAGCACGGTAGCATACAGTACATAATAACACTGTAACATTGTACTAACATAACATACAATACATATCAAGATCAGAACATAGTACCATACTAACCTAATAACAAAGTAACATACAGTAACACTGCAACATTGTAATATAGTGTTATAGTCACATAATAACATACTGACATAACATACAGAAAATATTGACACCATAACATAGTAACATACTAACCTACTAACATGGTTACATAAAGTGCATTGTAACATCATACCATAGTAATATAGTGTCATAGCACATAGTAACATACTGACATACTAACATAGTAATATAGGCAGACAGCAGGGAGAACCAGGGATAAAAGACAACCAGGGAGGGGGGGCTGGAGTAGAACAGCTAAGCAGTCCAGTGAGTTCACATCAAGGAAAGCCATGTGTGCCAATGCCAGGAGCCTTAGCAACAAGATGGAGGATCTGGAGGCTGTCATGGTGCAGTCAGACCTGGACATTGTGGCCATCACAGAAACCTGGTGTAATGATAATCACGACTGGGAGATGGCCATACCCGGCTGCAACGTATTCAGAAGAGACTGGGCAGGCAGGAAGGGAGGAGGAGCAGGAGGAGTGGCACTTTACCTGTGGTGTTTGGAGTACTGTGAGTGGGGGCCTGATTCGTTGATCAGTGCCCCTTTTCTCTTTCGTAATTTTATACTTCTTTTAGTCCAGAAGCAGGGCCTTAATAGTGGTCTGGTAGGTGGCTGTGTCTCCATATTTGTGCCTGCAATCTTGGGTGCCACCTGGAACCGAGCAGAGCCGCCTCACTCTCCCCTGGGAACTAGGGATCAGTGGGGAGCTCCTAATTTATCCCCAGGTTGGTCCTTTTGGCGTGGCCTTGGGGTATTTATAGCTGCAGGTCCTGGGGATATAATTGGACCTGGTAAGGCAGATTAGGAGTGAGGTGGGGGAGCCCCTGCTCTCCAGTGGCTTGGCCGGCACATACTCCTGGCTTTTTTGGAGACTTCTTGGTTCCTTTTTGGATATTCACCGAGACTATGTATTACTGCATATTGGAAATATCTGTTCTGTTTTGCTGGATTTGACATTTGGTTTAACATACTTTGGATTATGTTGGATAGTTATGGCTCCTCCTACTATTTGATACCTTTTTCCCTGATTTTTTACTTTGTTTTGTGGTTTCCTGGAGTTGATAGAACCAGGGAGCCTTGTTATTATTATTTTTTTTCCAATTGTTTCCTTCCATCCTCAGCTGTGTGAGGGCTGTGGGATGGGGGAATTTTATGTTACTGTTTGTTTTTAGACATCCTGTGAGAGGGGATTCTTTATTATTTGATTATTATTCTCCGGCTGTGGGAGAGGGAGAATTTTATATTTGTAAGTTTATTTTATCCTGTGAGAGGGGACTGTGTTATTGTATTACTTTTTTATTTCATTTTTAGGGGTTTGAATGCCATCTTATAGTGGGAGTGGGGTAGTTTATATGTTTTATCAGGGCAAGGATTGTTGTTTTAAGTTATTTTTTTTTTGTTTTGCCTGCAGTATCGCCTTGTGATTTAGGAAATTTGGTGTTTTATCTGCTCTCCCCATTCTTTTAATATTGTTAGCAAAATGTGCCTGCTTGCCCCTCCTGTCCTGTGCTATTCGGCTTCCATTCTCTGTGCACTCCGCCCTTTCTCCTCTCCCCCCTTCCTGCTTCTACCTGTCAATGCTATCGAGCTTTGGGGATTGCTCATGGAGGGGGGGCGAGTCAGTGGCGGGCGGGGGATTGCGGACAGCGGAGCCCGAATGAGTGGTGTTCTCCTATAGTGGTGGTTAGGACCAGAAGATGTCCTGGGGTGAAATGGTATCTGGAACGTGGTGATTCCATTCTGGTTCCCATACCCAAGGGCACCTCCATTTTGGGAGGGCAAGTAGTTGGGACAGCTCGCCAACCTTGTCCAGCTCGGGCGCTGTTATGCACTGCCAAATCTGTCTGCAAAAAGACTGGTCTTATTGCAGACTTCGTTGTTAGAGCAGATCTGGTTTGCATTACCAAGACCTGGTTGGATGGGAATGCTGCCCCTTTTTAGAGGTGGCTGTTCCCACCAGATACTTGGTTGTACATTGCCTGAGATTGGACTGCAGGGGGGGGTTGCGGTCTGTTTCAAGACCGAATTGGGCCTAACTAGCATACCAGCTGAGGAGGCCGGGTCATTTGAGTGTACCGTGGTAGCTGGTGTGGGGTGCAGGATAGCTCTCATCTACCGTCCACCAGGTGATGAGAAGCTGTTCCTGCAGGAAATAGCAGACTTCGCCGCCGACATGGCTTTGGAGTCGCCCAGACTGATGGTTCTGGATGACTTCAATGCCTGCGTTGACGACGGATCCTCGCTTTTTGGTCAACATTTCCTCCAGGTGATGACATCCCTGGGCTTCACACAGGTTGTTTCCTCAGTTACCCACAAGGGTGGTCACTCTCTTGATTTGGTTTTCCTCCTGGGGATCGAGGCCTCCGGCTTAGTCATGGAACCAGTCGGTTGGTCCGATCATTACTCAGTTGAGTTAAATTTTTCGGCCCCCCTGGGCAGGTCGGCCCCTGTAGAGTTGGTCAGGTATCGTCCTTTGCAGGATGTGGTCCCTGAAGACCTGATGGCGGTTATTGACCTCTCGTTGTTGGATGAGACTTGCACAGATCCCGAGCAGTTGGTTGCAGCCTATAATGGGGCCGTATCTTCTGCTCTCGATCTGATTACTCCTATCTGTGTTCGCCCCCTCCAGCGTCACCCTGGGACCCCTTGGTTTGATGGGACTCTAAGGGAGTTGCAGAGATTGGGGCATAGGTTAGAGCGTCGTTAGAGGAAGACTGCCTCTGATGCCAACCACCTTATTCTGTTAGAGCATTATAAACTCTACCAAACAGAAATTTCCGGTAAGAAGGCAGAATTCCTGTCCAGGAAATTTCTGTCGCACGGAATGGACCGGCTCAACTCTTCAGAACTGTTGACAGGCTGTGCAACCCAGCCTGTCAGCAGTTCCGCCAGTCTTTTCACAAATTGAGTGTGATGAGATCGCCGCTTTGCAAATAAGGTGGCTGACATCAGGCGGGAGTGCCGCCAGCTTCACTCTAAGGGGGTTGCTGTTAATCGGTGCCTTGTCGCAGAGCCCGGAGTTTCCTGGCGTATCTTTGACCTGCCGGATTTCGTAGATATTATGAGGATTGTCCAGGAGATGCATCCCACAAGCTGTAGTTTAGACCCAGGCCCTACTTACCTGATCTTGGGTTGTAGTGATATTATCGGCCCGGTCTTAGCTCGGATTGTCCGGTGCTCTTTGGACTCGGGTGAGTTTCCTAGCTCCCTGAAGGAGGCGGTAGTGACCCCCCTTCTGAAGAAAGCTTCTTTAGACCCGGAGAACCTAGCAAACTACAGGCCTATCTTTAACCTCCCTTTTGTGGGGAAGGTTATTGAGAAAGTTGTGGCTGCTCAACTGGAGAACCATTTAGCCATCCATAATTTGTACGAACCCCACTAATCGGGTTTTCGTAAGAGGCATAGTACTGAGACTGCTCTGGTTTGGGTGCTCAATGATCTTCTGATGCCGAGAGATCGGAGACACTGTTTTATCTTGGTTCTCCTAAATTTATCATCAGCTTTTGATACTGTGGATCATGGGGTTCTGCTCGCACATCTGAGGTTTATCTGTGGGCTGTCTGGTACAGTCCTCAGATGGTTTTCATCTTTCCTCGCTGGTAGAACGCAGAGAGTTGTCTCAGGTTTATTTTCATCTGGGGCCTTCTCACTGCCCTGTGGGGTACCTCAGGGTTCGGTGCTGTCTCCCATGGTATTCGCAGTATATATGCTACCCGTCGGATACACTGTAAGACGGTATGGGCTGAGGTTTCATTGCTATGCTGATGATACCCAGCTCTACCTGTCTTGTGCACCCGATCAGATTAGTGCTATCTCAGTACTGAACAGCTGCATCGTAGAAATCCAAGATTGGCTGAATACCAGCAGTCTAAAGTTGAACCCAGGAAAGACTGAGGTTTTGGTCGTGGACCCGGGTCGTAAGGCAGAGGGGTTGAGGACTGGGCTTCCTTCCGGTTTAGTCCTGGGGGAGGCCCAGATTCTCTCCTCTGAATGGGTGCATAATCTGGGAGTGGTGCTTGACGATGGTCTGACTTTTCATCATCAGGTGTCGGCAGTCGTCAAGCTGGCATTTTACCATCTTAGGAACATTGCTAGGATTAGGCACCTTGTTCCGTCCAGCGACCTACCTGTCTTGGTCCATGCCTTTGTGACATCGCACCTTGATTACTGCAACTCCCTTTACCTAGGGCTTTCTGAGGTTGATATCCACTGCTTACAGCTAGTGCAGAACACGGCAGCATGTTTGTTGACTGGGGCATCTAGAAGATCTCATATTACCCCTCTGCTGCACAATCTGCACTGGCTGCCTATACAATGGCAGATCACCTTTAAAGTAGGTCTTTTGACTTACAAAACCCTACACGGATCGGGCCCCGATTACTTGAAAGAGCTCCTGGTTCCTTACACCCCTTCACGACAGCTCTGCTCGGCTGACGAGGGGTTGCTGGAGATTCCAAGGGTTAATCTAAAGTCATCCGGTGCACGTGCCTTTGGGTTTGTGGCACCTACCCTCTGGAATTCTCTGCCCCGTCAGCTTCGGGGGTGCAGGACAGTGGGAAGTTTTAAGCAGGCACTCAAGACTTTTTTATGGGGGAAAGCATTTTGGGTACTTTCTTGATTTTATATTGTATGTACTGTGTTTTGTTTTTATGTGAATTGTACAGCGCCTTGAAATTTGAAAGGCGCTTAACAAATAAATGTTATTATTATTATGATTATTATTATTATTTATGTGAAAGATGGCATAAAGGCCACTGAGATCCAGGAAGAACAAAATGGGGGAGAGATATTGTGGGTTAAGCTGGAAAGGAAAATGGGGACAGCCATCCACACAGGTGTGGTCTATAGACCACCAGCCCAGGAGGAAGAAACAGATAGGGAGCTGATGCTAGCCATCCAAAGGATGGCAGACAAGGGTGAGGTAGTACTGGTTGGAGACTTCAATATACCAGACGTGGACTGGAGCATCCCAGCAGCAGCATCAACTAGGAGCAGATTTATCCTGGACTCCCTTCAGGGTGCCTTCCTCAAGCAACTTGTCATGGACCCAACTTAGCAGAAGGCAATACTGAACCTCATGCTCACAAACGGAGACAGTGTGATGGGGTAACAGTGGAGGAGCACCTGGGGAACAGTGAGCACTGGTCACTGTGGTTTGAAATCACAGAAGGAGCAGAACCAAACTGCGCAGAAACACGTATCTTGGATTTTAGGGGGGCAGACTTTTAGAAAATGGGGAGATGCTTGAAAGAGGCATTGATGGGAATAGGGAGGGAATTAAGGGTTGAGGAACAGTGAGCAATATTTAAAACCGGGGATTACAAGAGCAACAGAATTATGCATTAGGCAGGTTAGCAAGGGGAAAGGAGGAGGAGGCAAATGTGGTTTTCCAAGAAGGTATCGGAGAAAGTGAAAGCCAAAAAGATCACAATCAGGCAATACAAAAAGACACAGGCAGAAGGGGATAGGGAGAAGTACCAGGAGAAGCAAAGGGAGGCAAGGAGGTCAGTAAGGGAAGCCAAAGCTCAAACAGAAGAGCACATCACAAAATCAGTGGGTAGAGATGACAAAACCTTTTACAGGTACATAAGTGAAAAAAGAAGGGCAAAGGGAGGGATAGTGAGACTGAAGGGGGAGGACGGGGGCTACGTGAAGGATGACAACAGTAAAGCTGACATACTGAACATATATTTCTGCTCAGTCTTTACTGAGGAAGAAGAGGATAATGGGCCCGAAGGGAGCACAAGGGATGGGAATGGTGCAGAAATGGACACAAGTCCCTTTAAATGGGAAAGGGTCCTAAAGGAGCTGGAAGAAATAAGAGTCAATAAAGCAATGGGGCCAGATGGGATGCACCCCAGGGTCCTAAAGGAACTAAGAGAGGTGGTAGCTGAACCTCTGACAATCCTGTTTAGCCAATCACTGGAAACAGGGGAGGTACCCAAAGACTGAAGGACTGCAGATGTAGTTTTCTTATACAAAAGCGGGAATAAGGAGGAAGCAGGGAACTACAGACCAGTCAGCCTCACCTCGGTAGTGGGGAAGATCATGGAAGCACTAGTGAAGGTGAGATTGGTGGACCATCTGGTTGCCAATGGACTACAGGACCCAAGGCAGCATGGTTTCACCACGGGGAGGTCATGCCAGACCAACCTCATTGAATTTTTTGACTGGGTGACTAGGGAGGTGGATCAGGGGAGGGCAGTGGACATGGCCTATCTGGACTTCAGCAAGGCCTTTGACACTGTGCCACATAGAAGGCTATTAAACAAACTGTGGAATATGGGAGTGGGCAGGACAGTAGTGCGGTGGGTAGGTAATAGACTGGGCGGCAGGACATAGAGGGTGGTGGTAAATGGCTGTCACTCCACAGAGGGAAGCATGACCAGTGGGGTACCACAGGGATCAGTGCTGGGACCGGTCCTATTAAGGGTCTTCATCAGTGACATTGCACAGGACCTAGAAGGCAAAATTTCTCTGTTTGCTGATGATACAAAGCTCTGTAACAGAGCAGACACACCAGAGGGTGTAGACAGAATGAGGAGAGACCTGCAGAAGCTTGAAGAATGGTCAGGGGTTTGGCAGATGAAATTCAATGCAAAGAAGTGCAAGACAATGCTTGCAGGGCACAAAAACCCTGGAACAACATATCAGTTGGGGGGTGAGGATATAGCATGCACCAAATAGGAAAGGGACCTTGGGATTATCATCTCTGATGACCTCAAGGTAGGAAAGCAATGCGACAAGGCAGCAGGTAAAGCAAATAGGATGCTGGGATGCATAGGCAGGGGCATCACCAACAGGAAAAGGGAAGTCATAATTCTACTATACAAGACACTAGTGAGGCCCCACCTGGAGAACAGTGTACAGTTCTGGAGACCTTACCTAGGTAAGGACATAGACAGGGTAGAGAAGGTTCAGAGGAGGGCAACAAAGATGGTACAGGAATTGCATCACAAGTCTTATGAGGACAGACTGAAGGACTTGAATATGTACACCCTGGAGGAGAGGAGGGAAAGAAGGGATATGATAGAGACATACAAGTACCTTACAGGGAGGAACAGGGTGCAGAATTATACTATTTTCCAGCGAAAATGATGTTTCAGGACTAGAGGGCAAGGGATGAAGTTGGAGGGAGGGCAATTCAGAGGAAACATGAGGAAGAATTTCTTCACAGAATGGGCGGTGGACAAGTGGAACACCCTGCCAGAGGAAGTGGTGGGGGCTGAAAAAATCAGGGGATTTAAGAATGCATGGGATAGACATAAGGGAATTCTGGAGGTCAGGGGTAAGGGGCAACAGACTTATAGAAAAACATAAAGTAAACTTACGAGCTCAAATGGGCAGACTGGGTGGGCCATAAGCCCTTATCTGCCGACAGTGTCTATGCAGCTATGTATCTATACCATATATAGTAACATCATAACAGGGGCCTTTGGGGGTGCTGGCTTCTACTCTGTCAGACCGGGCTTTTCCCTCCAGGTTTTCTTCCTCAAGGGGGGCTTGCCTGCAGCAACAGGTATGCATGTGCAGTCCCATCCCCACAGAGTGTGCACCTGCTGTATTACCACCTGGTCTCCAGCAGGTGTCAGTCAAGCAAAGGCACACAGCATCCCCTCCCAGCCTGAGAGAGGAGTCCTTGGGATGCTGACTCCTTCCTTCCCGCCCCTCCCCTCGTGTGACCTGAGTCCGTTCCTGAATCCTGAATCCGGGTCGCAGATGTAGTTCGCTGTGGCACTACTGGGCTGACCTTATTACATTTTTTTAGATTTCCCTGTGGAGTCTTAAGTCTTTTAAGACTTTTAAGATTTTGCATGACGACATTTCTTAGCAGAACTTGGATCTTCATGGCTTACAACATTAGTTCTTTGTACATTCTGCCCAGTATAGCGTGGGGAACTTCAGAAAGGAAACACTCAGCCTTGTTGTCCTGCCAGGCATTAAAGTTGCTGGATGCTACAAAAGCTGTTTTCATCTCAGGGCAGTCTTCTGTTTCACTCATGAAGCTTGTAAAAATGTTGTGAGGCAAGCATAAGAGAAAAAAAGGAACTCACAGAGGATGTAGTCCCCTGGGAAGATGCAGACTCTAGCTACTGTAAGTTGTACAATGCCAGAGGCATAGCAAGGTAAGGCTGCGGTGTGAAAGCATGTGGATTTGTACAGTAGCACAGAGATGAGGCAGGGAGCTATCCCCTTATCCTGACACTTTTGTTTCAGAGGTAATACAGCCATGGGCTACATACGTTCAGCTCCACTTTAATGTAGTAGAACGATTGTTCCTTTTTAATGAGTACTGTCTCCTTTACCATAAGTGCCAATTCTAACCTTATTTTTGGACCTTCAGTATGCATTTAAGGTAGTTTTTTTGTTTTGCTGCCAAGTGGCCCCTGGTACACTAACCGCACTCCTTCAGCCTTCCTAGTGCCCTTCTGCCAGTCCAGCCACTCTGCAGGCCCCAGGATCTTCCTTTTGACACCCCAGGGTCTCAGAGACCTTGATGTAATGCCAGTCAAGCCCCCAGTTTGGCGTGATTGTGGCCGGGGAGGGGCCAGGGTTATCAGAGCTCACTTCCACAGCATTGAGGGAAACCTCCAGTGACGCTGGGTGTGGCCTAGCCAGAAACATATGGTCACCTGTGCAACCAATTCAGGAATAGCTGTCCACTGTAGGAGGTGCTCCAGCCGTGGCTGTCTGCTCCCTTCCATAGGAGTCTGAATTTGCTGTCTCCGCTGGACGCCCTAACTCTAGTGATGTGGCATGAGGGGTACTATGTCCAATGTGAACCCAATACCCTGCATTTAACAAACAATGTGTTACTGTCTGCCAAGCAAGACAACCAACTGTCTTATAAATAAGTCTTGGCAGTGTGGCCTACAGTAGGTTATTGATTAATTATTTTTGATTTTGTTGATGGGGTAAGTAATCCGAGCACATTTCCTATTTTCAGTAATGACCTGGGCCATATGGCAATATGAACAAAAACTTCAGCAATAACTGACTTCCGATAGCATGTCTGTCATACAGAATGCTCCAGAAACCTGCAGTAGTTGAGCGAGTTTCGGCAGTTATTTAGACAGCTCCTAGCTGCTGCATTTGTAGACACCCACTCACGCTGTGCCATGTTTGAATTCTTTTCTTGCAGACATGACCCACTGCTGATCCCAGGAAATGACCAGATCGAGGACATGGATGCGAGTATTAAGAAATACGACTCCACGGGGATGTTCCACTGGGCTATTGGGAAGGACATCGAAAAGGTCATCTTGGTAGGTGTCATCGGAAACCTGAAGGACACAGTTGTCCTGTGAGCTTATGGGGACAGAAGGCCCGCTGATTAAAGTAAAGCAAATAAAGCAGTCAGCTCTAACCTTTTTAAAATTTCTGGACTTGGCTTTCCCCTCTTGCTTGCAACACTGGGCACTACCATGCTGGTACTGTATGAAAAACAGTCTAGAATGACATCACTGTTGCCAGAAGAACAATGCAGTCTACCAGAGGGAGATGCTGAGAAGAGCATCATTTAAATGTTAAAGGTCTACTACACCCTCATATCTTGTAAATTTAATTTGTTTCCTTGTCAACAGTCAACTCTTTTCCTGCATCTGTTAGGGGTATGTGTGGTTGTTTTAGTTAATCGTCACTGTCCATATTACTGTAGTCCCCTCCAACTGTTCTGGGGGACTCCATTTTCTAATTGTTGAAGTCTCTTTGTCCCTGAGAGCTGTATTAGCATATAAGAATATGATATGTTGGCACCCTTTAAACCTGACAGTATATCTGTCTGCTTGTTTAGAATTCAACAAAATAAGTAGCAGCAAGGCATGAAACACCTTCAGTTAGCTTTGGAAACTGCTTAGGAGTAGTTCTGCATGGTGTTTTTTCTTTTAAATTGCATTCAGTTTGTGTGTTTCCAGGGAGTTTTTTTTCTGGTTATTTGTACTTATAGCATAGATACATGGTGTAAATGGGTGCTACAATATCATGTTCCTGTGAGCTAATGCAGATCTCAGGAACCACTGGGATTTCAACAACCTAAAAATGGAGTCACCCAGATAGTTGCAGGGGATACTACTAGTAGTAAAAGTAAAGGAGAGCCAATGATTTTCCATTTCCAAAAATGTCCAGTTCTGTTTGACAAAATCTTTAAATCCATTGTTTCCATTTCCTTCCCCCAAATTGGAGAAAATCAAAATGTTTTTAACAAATATGTGTATCAAAATGGAGGCATTTGCCAAAAAAAAAATGGTGCAAAGTGGGGATTTTTGCATGATAGAATGGCACAAATAGATTTTTTTTATGAAAAATTGACTAACAAGTGCTGGTTTAGATATGAAAAATTCATTTTTTTAACCAGTGCTTTCCCTAATGAAAATAGAAACTCAGTGGCCCTATTAAAACAACAGCTTATAACCCAAATAGGTACCTGGATGGAGGTCACTGGTGACAAGTAATCAGATAAAATGTTCAATAACTGACGGTGTTGTGTTCTTTTAAGTACAGCATCAAGGTCAGATGTTAGAGTCACCCAGTATTTTGGTTCTGTATAATGTGGGCAAAAGCAAAGAAGGCACGGGTAAAAAAGGTGAAGGAACAAGAGTGCCCGTCAACAAGGCAAGAAACAAAAAGGGCAGCATCACTCAGTGTCGCCAGAAAGCCGACCCCCGTAAAGTATGGCACCGCACACAACTTGGTGCCGTAATGTTGTGGGGGAATCCACCCCCCCGCATCCCCCCCCACCGAGTTATTATAATAAACTCCATAGCAGGGCATATCGGGGAGTGGGAGGCAGAGTGATGCCTTCACCACACCACGTCCAGAAGTCCCACGCGCCCACGTGAGGTTCGCCCGCATTATGGCGCCCTTGTTTCTACGCCATTGTTCCCACTCCCTCTTGATGAAATACTGGAATTTTTCATGTTTTATTTGTTTTCACTTAAAGTCACCGCATAAGTAAAAATATGTAAGATGCTAGACACCAGAAGTATGCCACAAAAACTGTTGATTTTAACGTGGGAGTAATGTTTATGTGTTAGTAACATACAGTGGCTAGCAGTACAGTTCAAATGCAGTGAAGCGGACTGTTACCAGCCTGGGCCACTCGTTACCAGGAAACTACAGGCCAGTGAGCTTGACCTTGATGGTAGGGAAACGTCTGGAGACAATTATTAAAGACGGGATAGTCACATTCTTAGAAGAAAAGGGGGTTACTGGATGGAAAGCAGCATGAATTTACCAATGGATGGTCATGTCAGATTAATGAAATGGACTTCTTATGTTTGCTTGCACGCATGTGGAAGAAACATAGTGCCATCATCAGAGATTTCGGAGGTGTGTCACCTCCTCCTCCAATTCAGTCAGTGTGCTGGCAGGCGGGGCCCCTGTAAGCCAATGCATTTTGGAGCTGTCTATGACACGCTCCAAAATGCAGTGGCATACAGTTGAAAGGGGGAGCTACGCTTGAGTGAGCAGCGATAAGATAAGCCTGCTCACGCGCAGCTCCCCCCCCCACAGACGCCTGCAGGCGTGCGCACCTCAAGACGCACTGTGCATAGCCGATGGGGTGCCCAATCCTCACGGGTGCGCTGCGCTCCCTCCGCCTCCCCCCAACGCTATAGGAAATGCCACACTGGGTGCCCACCCCAGCGTGGCAACTAATCATATAGCCGACGGGGTGCCTAATCCCCGTCGGCTGCACTGTTCCCCCAGTAGTGAGTGCCAAGCAACCAGAGGCTGACGGGGTGCCCAATCCCCTCCGGCTGAACGGCCGCCTCATCTTGTGCTCAGCGCTGGGAGCCCACCCCAGCGTGGCAAACGCCCCACGCCATCGGTTTTTTTTCACCTGTGAAGAAAACGGTCCTCGGTGAGTCTCCCCACCCTCCCACAACCCACACCCACCCACTGCGCACCCAGCCTCCCTCACCCCATACTTACCTCCCGGACCATGGCGCGACGATCTCGTGGACCGGGAACATGCGCCTGCACTCTTCAAAGCGACCGCGAACTGAGGAAATGCCGGTAAGCTGTATAATGGGCTAGATAGGGGTTTCAACTTTATTGCATATCTCAGGCATTTTTGGATTTTTGCAAATTTTCAACATGGGGTTTTTGGGACCCTTTCTCATGATTGATGTCACTGTCATGGCGTTATTCAGGCCCGAAGGGTGATTTTGTGCAGTGACTGCACAGTGACCGCGAAATCACCCTTTGGACCCGAATAACGCCATGACAGTGACATCAGTCATGAGAAGGCCTCAAAACCCCATGTTGTAAATTTGTGCCAAAATTCCAAAATGACTGTTTTATTTAGCGCATGTTGCGCAGTTCCTACGCAGGCTCGTAAGTTCGCAAATTTTCAATATTTTCACTCCAGATTTTCAACATTGCCATTTTACCACACCTTCTTATGAGTAGTACAGCTGTCATTTTTCACATCTCACCCAAAATGTGTTTCAGCCCATGTAGCGCACAATGGCGCAGTCGGTGTGTGAAATCAATGTACGGGACAAATTAAGAAAATCACAGTGACACTGTTCATGAGTAGATGTCTTAAAATGGCTATGTTGAAAATTTGGTGAAAAAGTCCTAAAAATGACTTTTACGAGCGTGCGTTGCACAGTTCCTATGCATGCTCGTAAGTTTGCAAATTTAATATTTTCACTCCAGATTTTCAACATGTCCATTTTATTAAACTTTCTTATGAACAGTACAGCTGCAATTTTTCATATGTCACCCAAAATGTGTTTTCGCACATGTAGCACACAATGGTGCTGTTGGTGTGCGAAAGCAATGTTTAGGACAGATTAAGAAAATCACAGTTACACTGTTCATAAGCAGAGGTCTTAAAATGGCTATGTTGAAAATTTGGTGACAGAAGTCCATAAAATGACTGTGTTACGAGGAGCATTGCACAGTTTCCACGCACCCTCGTTAGTTCATGACTTTGTAATATTTTCAGTCCAGATTTTCACCAGTGGCATTTTTCCACACTTCCTTATGAGCAGTACAGCTGCCATTTTTCACAACATGACCAGTGTGTTTTCACACTTTCAGTGCAGAGATGCGTGGTGCTATGGGAAATCATTGTTCAGCACAGATAAAGAAAATCACAGTGACACTGTTCATGATCGGAGGCACCAAAATGCCTGAGTTGACAATCTGCTGTAAGAAATCCCAACCCAATTATATTACGGGTGTGCGCTACAGTTTCTATATACGCCGTGACTTCACCATTTTTAAAATATTTTTACCACATTTGCAACATAGCCATTTTTACACCTCCCATGAAAGAGTACAGCTGTCATTTTTACATCCTGTTCGAATATTTTTGCACCTGTGGTGCTAAATGCTGTAGTCACTGTGCATAAGCAGCTTTTGGCTAACAAACTGACATTCCCCCTGTTCATGAGGTGGGGTCACAAAACAAACATGTTGAAAATTTGGAGTGAAAACACCAACGAATGCCTGAGGTATTAGGCTTTTCAACTATAATGCCCCACCCTATAGAGAATGACAGGCATCAGGGGTGTGATTGGGATTCTTGCCTGTGATGCTCATACCATTCCACACCCTGCAGTCACTGAGAGGCATCGAGGTATGCCTTGGACTCTTCGGCCCCAAAGTTCACCCCATTCTCCTATACCGCACCCATCTCACCGTTCTTCCTAATGGAATGGGGTGTGCATGGGGCCAAAGATCCCAAGGCACACCGTGACACTTGTCAGTGTCTGCAGGGTGGGGTGTGGTGAAATGGCGTGGCCATTATGCCTACTGACCCAAAGGCACACCCTAATGCCTCTCCGTATCTGCAGGGTGGTGGCGGGGTTGGCTTCAGTTCAATACTTCACTGCCATTCCTGTTATGCAGCTGTCTAACTCCTACACTACCAATCCCAATGCCAGCAAGCAAACATTCGGCATTGACAAATGCTTGTTTAGGTAGTGACACAAATTGCAAGCATGGTCCATGCCATTTCTTTTTTTATTTTATAATTTTTGGCCGTAAAAGACACACTGAGCCAAGGCTTGTTTCCAGGTGCATTCTGGGAGCAAAGGGGAGATTGGTGACTTGTTCATGGTCACACAGTATGCAAGTGGTGGCTGTGGGATTCAAACCCAGTTCTCAAGGTTTGCAGCTCAGTGCTGTTAACCACTATGGTATACTGCCTCCCCGAATGTTGCACTAAATGTTAACGTACTATACATGGATTTTAGGAAAGCCTTTGACTCAGTGCCACATCGGAGACTGCTTAAGAAGGTGGATGATCAGGATAGGGGCAAAATAAGCAGAAGGGTCATAAACTGTCTGCCAAATAGAACTCAGATGGTGGTTCTAAATGGTAGCATCTCTGAGGACATGCAGTGACTAGTAGTCAGTCATGGAGTCACTCCTGTTCAGTATGTCTATCTGTAACATAGGAGACAGTGTGAGGTACATGATAAGCCCATTCGCAGGAGAAACTCTGCTGGACAGCTGACGGTAAACAAGGGATCAACATTATGACACAGGGTGTGAGCGTGCTGTAGAAGAGGTCCAGTATAGTATTTGGCAGTTGAAATTTAATGCCAAAAAGTACAAGGGGATGCACACAGGAGGGGAAAATATAGGAACAGTGTCTTATATTGCTGGTATGTTGGCAGACGGCATGGAGGAGGTGGCGGAGAGGGACCTTGGAGTGCTGATCAGCACGTACTTAAAGCAGGCTGCTCAATGCAACAGCGTATATGAATGGGCTAACAGAATGCTGGGGTGCATAAGGAGAGAGATTACTAGCAGAAGGGAGGAGATATTGCCTCTGTATAGATCTGCAGTAAGACCACATCTGCAATATTGCGTCCAATTCTGGGGCCAGCACCTAAGGAGGTACAGGAATAGATTACCAACAGTTCAACGAAGGGCTACAAAGATTATCCATGGCCAGCAGGGCATGCTGTACTCTATGATGAGCGAGTGGAAAGTCTCTGCATATGTTCACTGGAGGAAGGAAGGGGGACATTATAGACAAGTTTATAATAGAGTTTAGAGAGTGAGCACAACAAATGTATTGAGATTAAGAAAACCATGTGTCCACCTAGAGCATGTGTTCAAACTGGAAGGGGGAAGGGGGAAGAACATTAGAAAATATTACTATACAGAGAGGGTGGTGGATGAGTTAAGCATTAGGAAGTATTACTACAAGAAGAAGGTAGTGGATGGGTGAAATATCAGGAAGTATTAGTACAAGAAGAGGGTAATGCATGGATGAAACATTAGGAAGTATAACTATACAAAGAGGGTGGTGGTTGTGTGGAATATTAGGAAGTATTCCTGGAGAGGGTGGTGGCTGGGTGAAACATTAGGAAGTATTACTATACAGAGAGGGTGGTGGATGGGTGAAACATTAACAAATATTACTATACAGAGAGGGTGGTGGATGTTGAAACATTAGGAAGAATTACTATACGGAGAGGGTGGTGGATGGGTGGAACATTAAGAAGTATTACAGTACAGAGAGGGTGGTGGATGGGTGGAACATTAGGAAGAATTACTATATGGAGCGGGTGATGGATAGGTGGAACATTTGGAAGTATTACTATACAGAGTGAGTGGTAGATGGGTGGAACATTAGGAAGTATTACTATATAGACAGGGTGGTGGATGGGTGCAACATTAGGAAATATTACTATACGAAGAGGGTGGTGGATGAGTGGAACTTTAGGAAGTATTACTATATGGAGAGGGTGGTGAATGGGTGGAACATTAGGAAGTATTACTATGCAGAGAGGGTGGTGGCTGGGTGGAATATTAGGAAGTATTATTAAATGGAGAGGGTGGTGGCTGTGTGAAACATTAGGAAGTATTACTATACAGAGAAGGTGTTGGGTGAAACATTAGGAAGTATTACTATACAGAAAGGGTGGTAGAGGGGTGGAACATTAGGAAGAATTACTATATGGAGAGGGTGGTGGATGGGTGGAGCATTAGGAAGTATTACTATACAGAGAGGGTGGTGATAGGTAGAACATTAGGAAGAATTACCATACAGAGAGGGTGGTGGATGGGTGGAACATTAGGAAACATTACTATACAGAGATGGGGTGAATGGGTGGAACATTAGGAAATATTACTATATGGAAAGGATGGTAGATGGATGGAACATTAGGAAGTATTACTATATGTAGAGGGTGGTGGATGGGTGGAACACTGGGAAGTATTACTATATGGAGAGAGTGATGGATGGGTGGAACATTAGGAAATATTACTATACAGAAAGGGTGGTAGAGGGGTGGAACATTAGGAAGAATTACTATATGGAGAGGGTGGTGGATGGGTGGAGCATTAGGAAGTATTACTATACAGAGAGGGTGGTGATAGGTAGAACATTAGGAAGAATTACCATACAGAGAGGGTGGTGGATGGGTGGAACATTAGGAAGCATTACTATACAGAGATGGGGTGAATGGGTGGAACATTAGGAAATATTACTATATGGAAAGGATGGTAGATGGATGGAACATTAGGAAGTATTACTATATGTAGAGGGTGGTGGATGGGTGGAACACTGGGAAGTATTACTATATGGAGAGAGTGATGGATGGGTGGAACATTAGGAAATATTACTATACGGAGAGGATGGTGGATGAGTGGAACTGTAGGAAAAATTACTATACGGAGAGGGTGGTAGATGTGTGGAACACTGGGAAGTATTACTATATGGACAGGGTGGTGGATGGGTGCAACATTAGGAAATATTACTATACAGAGAGGATGGCGGATGAGTGGAATTTTAAGAAGTATTACTATATGGAGAGGGTGGTAGATGGGTGGAACATTAGGAAGTATTACTATATGGAGAGGGTGGTGGATTGGTGGAACATTAGTAAGTATTACTATACAGAGAGGGTAGTGGATGGGTGGAACATTAGGAAGTATTACTATATGGAGAGGGTGGTCGGTGAAACATTAGGAAGTATTACTATATAGAGAGGGTGGTTGGTGGAACATTAGGAAGTATTACTATGCAGAGTGGGTGGTGGATGGGTGGAACATTAGGAAGTATTACTATATGGAGAGGGTGGTGGGTGAAACATTAGGAAGTATTACTATATAGAGAGGGTGGTGGGTGGAACATTAGGAAGTATTACTATGCAGAGTGGGTGGTGGATGGGTGAAACAGGAAGAATTACTATACAGAGAGGGTGGTGGATGGGTAGAACATTAGGAAGTATTACTATACGGAGAGGGTGGTGGATGGCTGGAATATTAGGAAGTATTACTATACGGAGATGGTGGTGGGTGGGTGGGTGGAAAATTAGGAAGTATTACTACAAGAAGAGGGTGGTGGATGGGTGGAACATTAGGAAGTATTACTATGCAGTGTGGGTGGTGGATGGGTGGAACATTAGGAAGTATTACTATATGGAGAGGGTGGTGGGTGGAACATTAGGAAGTATTACTATGCAGAGTGGGTGGTGGATGGGTGGAACATTGGGAAGTATTACTATACGGAAAGGGCGGTGGATGGGTGAAACATTAGGAAGTATTACTACAAGAAGAGGGTGGTGGATGGGAGGGACATTAGGAAGTATTACGGTACGGAGAGGGTGGCGGATGGGTGGAACATTAGGAAATATTACTATTGGGAGAGGGGATGGGTGGAACATTAGGAAGTATTACTACAAGAAGAGGGTGGTGGATGGGTGGAACATTAGGAAATATTACTATATGTAGAGGGTGGTGGATGGGAGGAACATTAGGAAGTATTACTGTAAGGACAGGGTGGCGGATAGGTGGAACATTAGGAAATATTACTATAGGGAGAGGGGATGGGTGGAACATTAGGAAGTATTACTACAAGAAGAGGGTGGTGGATGGGTGGAACATTAGGAAATATTACTATATGGAGAAGGTGATGGATGGGTGAAACATTGGGAAGTATTACTTTATGGAGAGGGTGGCATATGGATGAAACATTAGGAAATATTACTATATGGAGAGAGTGGTGGATGGGTGGAACATTCCGAAGTATTAGGCAGCTGCAAGTTGAGGGGCTAGCTGCACAATCGTGCAGACTCGATAGACCATGAGGACTGTTCCTGCTGGCATTTTCGTATGTTCGTATGTGCTATATGGAGAAGATGGTGGATGGGTAGAACATTATTTATTTCATTTTGGTAACTGGGTCAGCTCACTGGGACCAAGGTCCCCTTTTTCAGGGGTGACCCAGAATTAATGACAGATAATGCAATCATTCAGACATTCATATACAGGTACAGGGTGCAATTTTTACAGAGAATAAGTGAGGTACATAACAGAAGTGAAAAACAACTGACTTGAGTTATTAACATTTGACATATAATATGGTGAGGATGTGAAACATTAGGAAGCAATACTATACTGAGAGGGTAGTGGATGGGTGGAACAGTTTTTGATCAGGCTGAGGCAAAGACAATAGCAAAATTCAAGAGGAAGTGGGATACATATAAAGGAGTTTTTGGGACGAGGGGTGGCTGGGAGTGAGGACAGAGACTAGACTATCTCCAAGGACAGAATCTTGGGACAGTCTAGAGGGACTGTTCAGGTCTCTTTTTCTGCTGTTCACTTTTCTGTTTCTATGTTTCAGACATTATTAAAAAGGAAACACGTAACAGTAGCCTGCACTACCAAAGCACTAGAATATTAACAGATGGCTCATTCTGCTGCCCAGATGCACAAATCAGTCTATTACATTGTTTAAACAATGATGCTCCTGTCCTATGAATATGTAGAACTTTTCTGATCAATGTGCTTTGTGTTTTCATCCATTTTAGACACGAAGTGAAGCCGCAATGACTGTTTTAAGTGGACATGTCGTTGTCTGTATATTTGGAGACGTCAAATCGGCCCTCATTGGATTACGAAACTTAGTGATGCCCTTACGAGCCAGTAATTTCCATTACCATGAACTCAAGCATATAGTATTTGTGGGCTCGCTGGAGTACATAAAGCGGGAATGGGAAACGCTACATAACTTCCCTAAGGTTTCAATCTTGCCGGTAAGTACAGTTTTGACTTGACTACCTACTCCAGGATACTTGTTCCCAAGTAGCGAGCTGTATTACAGTGTTGATTTGATACCAAAAATAATTAGGCATTTTACTACGCCTGCTAATTTTATGTTCGCTTTCAAGTCATGCAAGCATATTGGTATCAGTCTGAACTGTAAGAGGGCTTTTGGGGGTGTGCCTCTCCTCCACCTTTCACAGCTTCAGAATACTGAATGTCCTGCCCATGCTCCACCTTCCTCCTCCTTTTCCCTTTGAAATCTTTGACCAATCACAAGACTGGAAAATGCAAGGAAGAGGGTTTTCTTTTGCAACTCCTAGTTCTTGCTTGACACCTTACTCCTTGTTTTCATTCCACGTTTGCTACTGTTTACTTCTTCCATATGTGCTGCTGTTCAGTGCTTTGTTTCTCAGGGAATAGCAGAGTTGTACAACCCATATCATGTGTATACCCGTGAAGCAGGTCTTGCAGCTCATGGAATTAATGTACAGTGTTGACAGACAGGATGCAACACAGTAATATTGCAGTATATCATAAAATGCTGCAGTATGCTGTAGGGAACAGTGTAATTCAATGACAATTAAGTCCTTTGTTACTGCAGTGTTTTATGACGTGTCATTTACTACAGATTACGGTGTTGCATTGTGGCTGGCTTCTCTGTATTCTCATACTGTGCTAAAAAGCAAGTGAAACAGATGTTAATGTTCCTACACTCTGATCAGTTTAGTAAGGAGCTGTGTTACTCTGCTTACCTGTGATTATAACACTAAAATTAAAGCATTTGGGTCATTAAAATGTGATAAACAAGGTTTAGCATATATACCCCATCCTTGAAACCAAACTGATTATGTTCGCATGCAAAGCATATGAATAAACTGGGATCAGTCTGAAGTGTGAGAGAACATTTGGGATTGTGCCCCTTCAACTATTAGGACACTGAATTTCCTCCTCTATTTTAATTTTTTATTTTATTTATGTTTACACTGGAAGGCATGTGAGCAATACTGCTTGTTTTTACAAGCATCCAGTGTATCAAAGCAAAAACGCATTTTTACAGCAAGTAAGAGGGCTTGGGAAAGACAATACAAATATGAGTATGAGGACAGAGATTTTCTAGAAAACAACAGGAATAAATTAGCATATAGGGAAATTTGCAATTTTATACAAAACAGAAATTATCTACAAATCAACAGGAATAAATAAGCAGTTAGGGGATTTACGATTCTGTTCAATAAAGGAGTGCATTTGGAGCAGCTGCATTGGGATTTGTTAAGCAGAAATTTAGTGAGATTGCTCTTAAATGTAGTGGCAGATGTGCATCGGGTCAGGGGAAGGGTGTTGAAGAGTCTTGGGCCCATGTGGGTGAGTGAGCATTGGTCCAGTGAGGTGCGGAAAAGTGGGATTGCGAAGGAACAGTTAGCATGGTATCTGGAGGTACGAGTTTGGGAGGGCAATGGGAAAAGGGATGAGGTACTTTCAGGGAGAGAGCCCTTGAGGACTTTGAAAAGAAAAGTACAGGTTCTGCTTGTAAACCTGTCCTCAAGGGAGAGACTGTTTGTTGCCCTTTATAGGGTGCAGTGATGTGTTAACCTTGGGAGGCCGGAGACAAACCTGAGGATGCTGTGGTGGGTGGATCTCAGTCTGATGAAGTGTTTTAAGGAGGGAGGGGGAGAGTATACTAGAGAGCCGTAGTCAACGAGGGGAAGGAGGAGGGAGTTAACTAGCTGGGCTGTAGCGTCAGGGGTGAGGAACTGCCTAACACCATACAGCATACCAAGTCTTTGGTGCACTTTAGAGATAAGGAGGTTAATGTGGTTTCCAAAACTGAGGTTGCTGTCGAGGAGTATCCCTAGGTATTTGATTTCTAGGACCCTTTTGATCTGGCTACCGTCATTGTTGAAGAGGTCGAAGTCAAACTTGGTGTTTTTCTTGTACCAGAGAAAACCATGGGTATGTTGGTTTTTTTTGTATTTAGGACCAACCCCTGTGTGGAGAACCAGGTATGGAGTGTACTGAAATTGCATTGAAGTTTGTGTCTGAGGGAGGAGGGGTCTTTGTCACAGCAGAAGAAGACTGCATCATCGGCATAGATAATGAGTTTGGTGGTTGTACAGATGTCAGGGAGGGAGTTTACAAAAAGGGTGAAAAGTAGTGGGCTGAGAATGGAGCCTTGGGGGACTCCATATTTGATGTGGAGGGAGTTGGAGAGGTGTCCCTCTATAGTGGTTCTATGTGTCCTGAGATTGAGATTGTTTTGGACCCAGCTGATGACACTGTTGGACAAATTCAGTTGTGTGAAGGTCTTGAGTAGGATGGTGTGGTCAACAATTTTGCCCACTCTCTGCCTTTGTCCTCCTTTTCAATCAATCAATCAATCAAAATCTTTATTTATCCAGGTGAACATCGTTGAGCAAAGCTCATTTACAAGATAGACCTGGTTAAGGCCGGTCAAAATAGAGTTAAATACAACAGTGACAATACATCATTAAGGCAACTTTTCCCTTTGAAGTCCTTGCCCAGTCACAATGTTATGAATGAACCTCTTCATTTACATATCATGAAAAGTTTCCTGTTATATCTCATGTTAATAATTTGTTCATTTTAACTGCTGCGCTATCTGTTCCCAAAAACTACACATGAAGAAGGACTTGTTGGTCTGAAAGCTAAAGCTCTTTGTTCTTTTTGTAATATCCTTGTTGGTCCTATAAAAGGTATCAAGTCATTTGTTCTGGATTTGTTCTTACTAGGACCAATACGGCATTAAACATTTTGTTTGTCAAAAATTACACAGTAAATTCAAGCAAGTGAGCATTCAGAATTGGCCAGTGCTTGTGTTTTTTAGTGACTGCCTCTTTTGTTTTAGCCATTTAGCCTCTGTAGTCATTTTTCCTCAAATGGGCATTTCCTAATATGACATGAAAAGCACTAGCCAACAGTGGCTAATTAATTTTTTTTAGCTAAATGATTAAAAAAGCCTAAATGCTCAGTTGCTAAGACCCTGAGCTAGCACTTTTATATTACTTGCTTTGGTGTTCTGCGTTTTTTTAAGTCGGGCACCCTTTTGCTGTGTCTGGTACGAGGTCTGATGCCTGAGGTAGTTGTCTTTTCTTTTGAAACTGCACGAGAACAAACATGGCCCAGTTGAACCTTGTTAGAAACCATTTTGCAGAGGTTCACAGTCCCTTTAAAAGACGGAGTCTCTCAGACTTCAGCACAATTGCAAATCATGGAATGCTGTTGTTTTGCCCAGTCCAAATGATTTGTAACATAAAGGTTGCTCTGTGTGTTGTCTTGTATGCTACTGAGGAGCCATCTCCTATAGTTTGGTAGAGAACACAGCACAGAGGAAGCTGAACTTCTGCTGGTTGCCCAAGCTGTGCAAGATGAAATTCTGAGACATCTTACTTCTCACAGAGCACTTATAAACTCATTATTAATTACTGGAGTATATTGTAATGGTTTTTAACAATCAATAAAACTGGAACTTGAACTTCAAAATATTACTAGAGTTAGCTCTAGTGATTTAAAATAAATGTTAAATTGCATTAAAAATAAGCAGAATGCACCTTCTCCCCCGTGCCTTTAAAGTGGAAATGTCCACCCCAGTGCCACATCTCTAATGCAGGATATGAGGTCTTACTATTCTGTATGCTGATTCATAGAAGTCACGTACTGTAAGTGGTTTATGATTTTGTAGAAAACATTTTCCCTTGCTGCCAGCTTTAGAATTCTACTGTTTCATGTTCAGTTGGAGGACCCCATGTTCCCCACTAAAGGGTCAGTGTAGTTTGTTTTTTCTGTAAATTAAAATGTCATTTTAAACTGAAAACAAAAATATTTAAAAATAAGTGATTGTAGCAAGTCCCCGGGATGCCGAGTCCTACCAGCCCCACTCCTTGAGATAAGAAGCCAGCTAGGGGTTTTAAGTGTCTGGGCACTGGGGGCTGACAAGGGGTTCTTGGAATCTGCATCTTAACTGCAGTAAGTTATTCCAACACAGAAAGGTCACTGTTTACTTAGTTCCCCACGGGGGTCACAGTTCCTTTGCAGACATGAAACATTTATTTGGGGCTTCTGTAGGGTTTGGTTCTGGTTACCTACAAACCACAAGGTGTGTTTTAGCCTCCTCTTTCCTTCACAAGAAAACAATTCCATGAACATGTTGTGCAAGTAGAGCTTGTTGCTAGGTCATGTCGCATTTTTGGGTGAAATCATAATATTCTTTGTATTTCAATTACCAAAGGAATGATTCCTTCTTTTTTTTTATTAGTATTCTTTGGTAACCAGGTAAGGCCCACTAAGCACAAGTGCCTGTTTTCAGGGGCGACCCAGGAGCGCTGGGGAGGTTAAGTGACTTGCTTAGAGTCACACAGTGTGCAAGTGGAGGTTGTGGGAATCAAACACAGGTCTGCTGGATGTACCAAGCTTGTTCACAGCTCGTTACTCTAACCTCTAGGCTATACTGCCATCCCAAGTATAGAGAAAGGATTACTGTAATGAACAATGAATTCTTAAGATATATCACCCTTTCCCTACACCTATGATATTAGTTCTTATATAAACTGTAAGCTATACATAAGCACATACAATATATCATGTACAAGTGTAATAAAATTGGATTCAAGTTATAGACATTGGTAGAAGGTATCATAGCTCTTCCAACTTTCTGACAGAATAACAGTTTTCTTTCCTATGAAAGCTTATGAGTCTTGTTAACAAGATATGTTTACTCCATTATGGGTTTTCTGAGTTGCATAATATTCAAAGCAAGTAAGAAAGCAACCACTTTTTCACTGATTTTGGAATTAGTGGAGAATAGCACAGTAAGTGATTTTGTAAAGTATCATAGGCTTCTCCTAAAATGTCTGGTAGCCATTTTTCTCTGGGTTTCTTATAGTATAAGCAAAAAAAATCATGCACTCTATAGTATCAGTTTCTCCACTTCCCACATTTACAAAATCATGAATTTATAGAAACATAAAAAGTGACGGCAGAAGGGGACCATACGGCCCACCTAGTCTGCCCATAAGCCTACCCCCTTCCCTTAACTGCTATCTAGTGTTATGGTGCCCTTGTATCTAGCCCATGTGTTCTTCAAAGTTCCCACCATTTTTGCCTCCACAGCCTGTGGTAGGCAGTTCCATGCATCCACCACTCTCTCAGTAAAGAAGTGCTTGTGTGTATTGCCTCTAAATCTGCCCTTCTATAGCTTCATGTTGTGCCCCCTGGTTCTAGAGTGATTTTTGAAATGGAATGGGTCCTGCACCTGCACCTTGTTTATTCCTTTTAGGAATTTGAGTGTTTCGATCATGTCTCCCCTCTCCCTCCACTGTTCCAGGGAGTACATATTTAAGTCACGCAGACGCTCATCATAAGATTTGTTGTGCAGTCCATGTATTACTTTTGTAGCTCTCTTCTGCACTGTCTCCAGTCTGTTAATATCCTTTTTAAGGTATGGTCTCCTGTACGCTGTACTCCAGGTGCGGCCTCACCAGTGATCTATAGAGTGGCAGGATGACCTCGCTTTTTCTGCTGGTAATCCCTTTGCCTATGCATCTCAACATACCATTTGCACCCAGTGCCGCTTTCTCACATTGCTTGGACAGTTTCAGGTCATCTGTTATAATTATTCCCAGATTTCTTTCCTGTTAAGAGGATTCCAGTTTTTCTCCTCCTAGGTAGTAATCCTCTCCTGGTTTAGCCTTTCCAATGTGCATGATGTTGCATTCGTTAGCGTTAAAATTCAGTTGCCATGTTTCTGACCACATTTCCAGAGACCTAAGGTCAGTCTTCATTTTTCTCCACTCCACCTGGATTGTCTACCCTATTGCCTGTCTTTGTGTCATCTGTGAACAGACTCACCTTTCCTTCCAGTCTATTAGAAATGTCACTGATAAAAATATTGAATAAGATTGGTCCAAGCACTGACCCCTGTGACACTCCGCTAGCTACACCTCTTTCCTATGACAATGAGCCATTTACTAGTATCCTCTGGGTCCTTCCAGTAAGCCAGCTCCATGCCCAGTTTACCACTGTATGCCCTACTCCCATGCTGTCTAACTTGTTTAGTAGCTTCTATATGGGACCGAGTCGAAGGCCTTGCCGAACTCTACAGCAGGTATACTACGTCTGCAGCACCTCCCTGGTCTACTATTTTTGTCACCCAGTTGAAAAAGTCAATTAGATTAGTGTGCCATGACTTTCCTGTGGTAAAGTCATGCTGTTTTGTGTCCAATTTGTTGTTGTCCTCAAGAAAGGATATAATCCTCTCCTTTAGAAGGGTTTCCATTGTTTTGCCCACAGTTGAGGTGAGGCTTACTGGTCTGTAGTTGTTTCCACTCTCCTTCCTCCCGTTTCTGTGTAGAGGAATAACTGTGGCCTTTTTCCAGTCTTGTGGGACCGCACCCACTTTTAATGATAAGTTAAAGAGATCAGCCAGTGGAGCCGCCAGTTCCTCCCTTCGTTCTCTCGGTAACCTAGGATGCATTTTGTCTGGTTCCATGGCCTCGTTTGTATTGATTTTCTCCAGTTCTTTAAGGACTGCTTCCTTTGTAAAGGGACCTGAGTACACTCCCCGTTGCTTCCTTTATTGTCTCCAGTAATGGTGGGTCTGCAGCCATCCTGCTCTTTGGTGAATACGGAGCAGGAATATCTGTTTAGGATTTCCGCTTTGTCCTTGTCGTTCTCAGTGTCCCCTCCATCTTCCTTTGTGAGTCTGACAATACCACCTGTTTTCTTTTTCTTTTCACTTATATATCGGTAGAAGGTTTTGTCTCCCTTTTTGACTTCCTTGACTATCCTCTCCTCTGTTATTGCTTTCGCTATTCTGACTTCCTTGTTTGTTTCCTTTTATTTTTCTTTGTAGTCTTTCATGTCCCTGTCGGATCTTGTTTTTTTGTATTTCCTAAAAGCAGCCCTTTTCTCCATGACCTCCTTAGAAAACCAGAACGGTTTTCTTTTCTTTTTTGCTTTGCTTACTCTTTTTATGCAATGGTTTGCAGTTGATAGATAAATAGATAGGTAGACAGACAGACAGATAGATATTTTATTTATAAAGCACTCATCTCCAGAGATTCTGGGTGCTGTACAATACAAAAACCACAGAATGATGCACATAAACAGCAATCCATCATTAACACAGATTTAAAATTAATTCTATGCATCCCTTAAAACCAATTTATCAATCAATGAAAGCCTGTTGGAACAGGTATGTCTTTAACTGCTTTTTAAAGGCTTCTACCGAGGGAGCCTCCCTTAGATAACCAGGAAGGGAGTTCCACAGAGTAGGTGCTGCTACTGAGAATGCCCTGTCCCCAGAGTGCCACAGTGTAACTCTGGGAACTCCAAGGAGACCTCCCCCGGCAGAACGGAGTGCTTGGGGTGGACGGTAGGGGGGCAAGGAGATCTTGCAGATAGACAGGTCCCCTTTCATGTGATTTCTTGTAGGTCAGGAGCCCTACCTTGAAGACGATCCTCCACCTGACTGGCAGCCAGTGCAGTCTGCAGAGAACTGGGATGATATGCTCACACCATCTCACCACAGTGAACAACCTTGCTGCCGCAGTCTGCACTAGCTGTAGTATAGTTATTCTGAGCTGTACCCATTACTCTTCAACATCCCGCCCCCGTGCGGTATTTGCAAGTCTCTCTTTGAGACCTTCCTTCATTTTTATGAAATCTGCTAATCTAAAGTCGATGACTTTAGTTTTTGAGTGCTTAGTTTCTGTTTTTGTCTTGACATTAAACCACACCACGCGTGGTCATTGAACCCCAGGTGGCTTCCCACCTCTACCTCTGTGACGCTGTTCTTATTTGTTGGCAACAGGTCCAGGCCAGCCTCCCCCCTTTGTTGGGTCCTTCACAAGTTGTGCAGAGCCTCCAGAAAGTCCTTGCTTCTGGATGAACTTGCTGTCTGGGCACCCCAATTTAAATTGGGTAAATTGAAGTCCCCCACCACTATTACCACCCCTTTATCACTTTTTTTGTAAATCGTTTCCAATGTGTCCTTGTCTCTCTCTAACCCTGTCACTAGTGGTTGGTAAAAAACTCCTACCCAAGTTACTGCTCCATTACCGTCCTCCAGAGTGACCCAAAGTGTGTTGTCATTTTGAGCTATAGTCGCTTTGATGCCTTCCTTTATATACATAACCATTCCCCCCCTTCGACCAGTTCTGTCCTTCTGGAAGAGACAGTATACTGGGATAGTCGTTCCCCAGTCATGGTTATTGTTTAACCAGGTTTCAGTGATGGCGACCCAGTCCAGATGAGCTTCCGTGATGACGGCAGTGAGGTCAGCTATTTTATTTGATAGGCTGCTAACATTAGTGAACATAGCTTTCCAAACTTGGTCCCCAACCCCCCTTTCATGGTGTCATGTCTTATTTTTGAGTGATTTTTTGTGTTGGTATCTGTTCCTTCACCCAGTTGGTGAATTCTCTTTCTAGTATTTGTAACCCTGATTTGGTGGAGTTTTGGGGGAGAGGTAGCAGGTCCTTTTGTCCCTTCAGTCCCCTCCCCAGGGTCTAGTTTAAACGGTTGATGGCTATGTCCAATTTCTGCCCTAGCGCTCACACACCTTCCCTACTCAGGTGTAGACCGTCATATTTGAAGAGACCTCTGTCCCAGAAGTCCCACCAGTTTCTGATGAAGAGGTACCCCCTTTCTTGGCACCAGCTCTGGAGCCAAGTGTTACTATTTGATCCTTGTGTATCCTTTGCTTGCTGCCTCCTTTCCCCCATACTGGGAGGATCTCAGAGAAGGCAATGATAGAGGAGTGAGAGGTTAATGTCTCACCTAAGTGAGCTATGAGCTGTTTGGTGTCCTCGAGTGTCTGGTCTGCCAGATCGTTAGTACCTATGTGGACAAAAGCACCTGCGCATTTACCTTCCCTTTTTATTAACCTGTTAATGTGGTCTGTGTCTCTTTTTGCAAAGGTCCCTGGTAGGTATGTTACTACCATTTGTGTCTCAAGACCCTGATTTATGTATGACTCCACTCCTTGGATCATGGAATCACCCACAATCACTATTTTCTTTTGCTCCCCTCTATTTGAGTCCTTTATAGTTCCTTCTGTACATGTTTTTGCTGTGTTACCAAACTGGCGGTGTTTGCATTATACCCATGTTTCCCTTCCTTGGCGAGTGGGGTGTATCTATTTGCCATGTCTCCACCCTTGGCAAGGGGGGTATCTGTTGCTGTTTCATTTGGTGCCTTGATATGGCAATTGCTTTGCAACCTGCACGAGTTTTGTTTGCCCCCTTTACTACTCTGCCATTCCCTCGGACCAGGAGTGGTGGGGTGTTGTAGGATGCTCCCCTGGTGGAGATGGTGAGGCGTAAATGGGTGAGCAGGTTTTGGTCACCAATCAAGTTGTGGAGATATTTGATTTGCTCCCATGCCTCTCTGAGTTGTGATTTTAGATCTCCTATTGTCCAGCATGTGGGGCAGTGCCCTAGTACCTGAATGCGTGCTCTCTGAAAGGATGCACCCATTTTTTTGTGTTGTTTTTATTCAATGTTTTGTTGTATCACTGACTCTTCCTATATGCAGGCAGGAAGGCGGAGTCTGACTCAGTGGCTATAAATAGCGAGTAGCGGGGGAGGGTGGAATTAGGGGGAGGGAGGGCCATTTCTTGTGTCCCCTGTTTGGACGAAAAACAATCAGCCAAGTGTATGTGTTTCGCAGCTACAATCTTCCTGTCAGTCCCTGTTCCATTGTTCATGGGAGAGAGGAGAGTGTATCCCTGCTTGGAGATGTGGTAGGAAGCAAACACAAATAATGTATGGTTAGTGAGGTAGATATTCCAAGTGCTGCCCTGTTACCACTTGCTGTGGAATTGTAGGGAAGAAAAAAAGTAGAATCTATGTGTCAGCAACATCACTGCACCTGTCAAGCTGCCCACTGGTAGGAGCTGCTTTTAGCTCCTTTGTTAGACTGAGTCCCATCGGTGATGAAAGGGGGAGCTGTTCCTGTGCCCGCTTCCACGGCAGCAGCTGAAGGGGGGGCATAAGTCTAGGTAGTCTTACAGCCCCAGACCCTGTGAAGCATGATGTTCAGCTTGTGGCTACCTGGCTTGTGCGGTGGCTATTTAAAGCCAGCGGTCCTTTGTTTGAAACTAGGGCGGTGTTTTCAGGTGCTCTGATTAGTTGAGCACCTCCTGCTCCGAGGTTGCAATCATCTTTTCCTTGTGTTCCCTGTTCGGACAAAAAACAATCAGCCAAGTGTTTGTGTTTAGCAGCTATGCTCTTCCTTTTTGCCCCATTCCACTGTTTGCGGGAGAGAGGAGAGTGTATCCCTGCTTGGAGATATGGTAGGACTCAAACACAAATAAAGTATGGTTAGCGAGGTAGATATTCCAAGTGTTGCCCTGTTACCACTTGCTGTGGAATTGTAGGGAAGAAAAAAAGTAGTTAGAATCTCTGTGTCAGCAGCGCTGTTGTACCTGACAAGCTGCCCGCTGGTAAAAGCTGCTGTTAGCTCCTTTGTTAGACTGAGTCCCATCGGCAGCTGAAAGGGGGAGCCAAGAGCTGTTCTTGCATCTGCTCCTAGTCGGTTCCCCAGAGTCAGAATCTCCAAAAGATGGCAGCAGCTGAAGGGGGGGGGGGGGCGAAGTTTCTGAAGTCTTACAGCCCCAGTCCCTGTGAAGCGTGATGCTCAATTCCTTTCCTATGTTGTCTGAAATGTATGTAGTTGCTATGAAAAATCTCTAGTCTAAATTTTGTGTAGCATTAGCTGGATTTTTTTTTTTTTTGTCAATTAAATGTTGCCCAAGTATTGCGTATAAATATTTTATTTAATAAACTTTAAATAAGGAAACTGATAACCTCTACTAGAATAACTAATCTGTGCCTCAAAACAAACTCTCAGTAATCTTTTTCCATGTCAGGTTTGCAAATGCATAATAAATATAGCTATTCTCTCTAAAATCGTATTTTGAATAAAGTATTGACCTAATTCCAGGTGAAGAATAGAGGCAGGAACATGTGATGATGCACTCAATAAAGATCGACATATCTTATTAAGGACTACTGCAAGTAAATCTGAGTTGCCAGATCACCATAATTACCTGCATAGAAAATAGCGGCTTTAATTCTGGGATTTATTACCATACAAGATCCTTTAACGGAGTATCCTCCAGATTGTCAAATGAAGCTCGAAACTCCACTTACTGATTTTGTTAGTGTGGTTTTTAAATGTAGCATGTGCCTGTTCCAAAAAAATTACTCTCAAATCTGAGGCCTGGAAACTTTAGTCATATACGTTAACCATTGCTAATTTAAGGTCTTTAACATAGATTTAATATTTATTTACATTACTTTGACCAACAAATAAAAGTTGCATTTTATCCACGTGTAACCCCTAGATGGCGCTATCCCAGGGGCTACTACCCCTGCCTGATTTGCCACTAACAGGTTGAGGGGCCTGGATCCAATGGCGGGTGCCTCCACCCAGAGGTCAGGGTTTGCAGTAGTTAAACTAACTTGGTCACAGCCCTCTGGGACACTGCAACCCCCCTTTCTTCCCACTAGTGGCCCACACAATATATCAGAATTACCTTCACAGTATACACTTACCCCAGGTCTGGTTCCAACTGGGACCTCCTGTGAAATGATACAGTGCAACAATCACAGTACAGTACTTTAACATAGACAAATATCTCAGGCAGTATAACTTTGCTGAAACAAGCAGCTCTGATTTATTTAGGGGATATAACAAGGACAGGGGAAATCAGGTTAATTAGCTTATCACTCTAATAATCTATTTATGGCTCTGTGCACAGGCCTATCCCTATCAGTTACTGTCCTGGGTACCCAAGCCCTAGTGGCTAGTCCAAACGTGGCAGCTGGTAGGGCCCTTTCACACAGAGAAAAGGAGAATTAAACAGTCAGCAGTACAGTAATTCCATTTGGATTTAATGTGGCAATTCAACAGGAGTGACCCTGAATTAGTACTCACGACCTCCAAATAAGATAGGGTCCTTCAATGTCAGCAGGGCTCACTTGAGGTACACAAACCTCTTCACACATCCATATAAAGAAAGCACTATACCAGGCAGGCTGCATCTGTATCCCGATCGCAATTACTGCACAATACCCGGAGAACACACAGCAGATTCAGTTCCTGACAGACCGAGTGTAATTTTCAGCAATTCCTCCAGTCTTCTACAGGGTGAGCCTGGTTTCTACTCTTCAGAGATCCTTTGATTCTTTTCACAGGACGGATTCAGTCCTAACAAGCTGTTACACAAGCTGCAGACCGAACTCTGGGCCTTACACACGTTTTTGACTAAAACTGCACACTGAAAAAGCACAGGGCTCCTTCCTTCTTCACTGCCAAAGCTCAACTGAAGCTCCAACCGACAAAACTGGGCACTTCCTTTGAGTTCCTCCTAGTTCTTGACTGGATTGGCTGTCACTCACAATAGACTGCTGCTGTTGGTCCAAAAGGCACTGAAGTCTAAACTACATCTCCCAGAGTCACTGCCCATACAATCCTCTTGTGGCTGGCTCAGATTATGAGTCCAAGTTCTGATTCACTAAGGCACCATTTTAGAGCTAGCTTACCCCATACTGATTGGTCCAGTTCAGCAGTTCAAAACTAGAATGGGGAACTAGCAGACACAGTTCTGACTGCAAAGAAAGCAGGTTAGACGAACTGTAATTTCATTATTACTCTAAATAATTTCTGGCAAACAGTTACATCTTTCAGATAGGTTCCCTTTGCACCCTAGTGACTGCAAAAATGAAGTGAATTGAGCAGCTCAAGTGGTACTCAGAGAAGCACACAGTCCCCATACAATCTAATTATGTCTGCAAGCAGACAGCTCTTAAAGAGACAGTACCAGAGGCTCTAAAACACTCACTGATAAATGGCTTAAATGCCAAACACCATTCAGGCTTGGAGCACTCAAGCAAGCTCCTGGAAGTCTTTTGGGAACCCCCATTTGCAGGGGTTACACCTTCCTGGCCTGGGAAAGCTTGACGTTCGGCAGCAAGTACCCCATAAGTTTCAACTGCAACCATATACATTTGCATTAGGCTCAGCATATGTAATCATCAGTCAATATATCATTTTACCAAGAACACATTTCTGAAACATTGCAGTACGCCACTTTACACAGTATTACATACACATTGTACCATAACTCAAGTTATTACTTTGTACATGAAAACCTGAAGAGAGGGGCTTTCCCTATCAGTTACCTTGGGGATGGATGGGGCAAGGGCACCATACTTAGAGGGCAACACAAGTAACTTGGAGTTAGCACTGATGCTCAGTTTGGGCAATGAGCTGGGACACATACACCTTTTATGGACAACATTGAGAGGCAAGTCCACAGGCCTCCCAAGTGAATCATAACTGAGGTGCACCACAGGCTTTACAGCTCGACCAGTCTTTCTAGGGGAACTGTTAGTCTCTGCACTCTGAGCCTCATTTTCAGCATTGTCCACACTTGTCAGGGAGTCTCCATGGGGGTAGAGAGGCTAGAACTTGGGGCACTTTCAGCTCCAGGAGTTACAGTTTCTGAGTCCACAACATTTGGCTCGCATGGAGAGCTTTGGACACTGGCGTGGACTGTCAGGGCACTCAAAATACTCTTCTTGTTCGGTGTATCACCAGTCTGCCCCAATCTATCATTTTCTCCCCTGAAAGCTCAAACAGTTCAACCATGCACAATGATCCCAATTCATCTGATCTGATGCTTTGCATCACTTTCTGGGAGCATTGTCCAGGGACGATGTTGGGGCTTGGACAGTCCAGAAGGCCCAGCTTCATCTCCAGTATTGACTAGGGATTGCCCCAAACACTTGACTCAGTTCGTAAGAAGGATAGTATTCAAAGTCACTCTCACTTTCTTCCGACATGGACTGACAGTCATGCTCAACTGGGACTTGTGGAGGGAACACTTTAACTTTGCTTCTGTAGGTGCAGACTTTCTTGATCTTTTCTTAGCAGCAGCTCTAGTCACTGGTCCAGAGGGGCATCTTCTAGGGCTCAGACTCAATTAAGATTTGTCCAATGGGCAGTAAATGATTTCTATGCATTGTTTTACATCTTTTGAATTATTCTCAGGCCTTACTTTGTACACTGGCAGATCATCTAGTTTGCCCACTACAATGTGAGGGAGATGGTGCCATCTGTCAGCAATCTTGTGCTTGCCATGCAGTCCCAGATTTCTTAGCAATACCCGATCTCCCTCCTGGAGTTCCTGTGCTTTCACCTTTTATCATACCTTTCTTTGTTGGCCAGATTTCTTTTGGCAGCCATGGTTTGAGCCAGTTGGTACGCATGAGTTAGCTGGGCCTTTAACTTTGCACATACTGTAAATAGTTGTCAGCTTGAACCCATCAGGAGAGACCCCAAAACACACATCTACTGGTAGTCGAGCTTCTTCCAAACATCAGGCGGTAGGGGAGAATCCAGTGGCATCACTTTGGTGCAGTTATAAGCATGTACCAGGGTGCTAATTTGTTGGCTCCATCTAGGCTTGTCATTTGGGTGCAGGGTGCCTAGCATATCTAGCAAAGTGCGGTTGAAACGCTCAGGCTGTGGGTCTCTGGGGTGGTAAGGAGTGGTTCTGGACTGTGACTCTCACAGAGAAAGCATCTCTTTGATCAGACGACTCTCAAAGTCTCCTTGATCAGAATGGATTCTTTGTGAGCCCCATAGTGAACAAAAAGTTTTCTACAAGTACTTTGGCCACAGTGGATGCTTTCTGGTCTTTGGTAGGGAAAGCTTGGGCATATCTCGTGAAATGGTCAGTGACCACCAACACATTACTGATATTTCTTGATCTGACTCCAAACTCAGAAAATCAATACAGACCAGCTCCATGGGTGCAATGGTGGTGATGTTAACAAGGGGCAGCCTCTGGGGCAAAGCTTTCTCTGTAAGCAGCGATCATAGTTCGAATGTGGTGCTCCACATCAGCCCCCATCTTAGGCCAATAGAATCTGGATCTCACCAAGTCAAGTGTTCTGTCTATACCAAGGTGCCCATGTGGTTGTGCAAGGACCTCAGTACTGAGTCTCGAAAGGCAGTGGGCAGCACCAGTTGTTGTTTGTCTACTTGTCCCCTCTGTCTACTGTTTCTCTGTATAACAGTTTATTGATCAGTTTCAACTTAGGACCTTCTTTTGTATAACAGTGCAGTTCTCAAATCAGTGGAGCGTAATTTGGACACATCTTTTCCTGCATAGAGGGCTTCTAAAGCTGCTTTGATCATGGGATCGCGGATTGAGCCCGACGTCACTGTCATTGTCCAGCTGAGGCAGTGCACCAATGTCTATTGCAGAAAAGTGGCAATAAGCAGCAGGTATGCAATTCTCAGAGGCTCCCAAGCAATCCACCATGCAGTCCATCTGTCCGTGGACATTTGTTCCTCCCTGTCAAACTTCCGCAGAGTGCTCAATGTCAGGTTCTGCAATCGGACCCAATCATTCTGGGGAACAGGCTCCGGGAGAGAGCATCAGCATCTATGTGGTTCAGACCTGCTCGGTATTCGAGCATAGTCATATGTAGATAATGCAGAAAGCCACCTATGGCCAGTGGCATCCAACTTAGCTGAGGTCTGCACATAGGTCAAAGGATTATTGTCAGTTTTACTAGTATTTTAGCCCCATACAAGTACTCATGGAATTGGTCAACAATAGCCCACTTCAAAGCTAGGAACTCTAACTATGTACAGGATAGTTCTTTCGGATGGGGTCAGGCTTCTACTGGCAAGGCCACTGGTCTCAGGCCATTCTCGTGCTCTTTTGGTACAACACAGCCCCCAACCCTTGGCAAGCTAGCACTAGTGTGCAGGACGAAGGTTTTCTTGGATCGGTATAGGCCAGCACTGGAGCATGGGTTGATATATGATCTCATGAAAAGCAGTCTCATAATCAGAGTCCAAGCGGGCCCCAAATACTTCACTTCGGATGAAAATACACTCTTTCAGTCTTGAGGGCCGCTGACTTTGGTATTTTTTGTGGGTTGGGGATACCCTTGAGTAAGGTTAAGTAAGGGCGGATCACTTGAATAGTCCTTGATGAAGCGCACGATAATAACCACAGAATCCCAGGAATCTTTGCAGTTCTTTAGATTTTTGGCTGTGGCAGGTGGTCAAGGCCTCAACTTTACTTGGGTCGGTCTCTATTCCTCGGTGGATACTATGTGTCCCACATACTTTACTGATGTTTGAAAGAATTGACACTTATCAATGGACAGTTTAAGGCCAAAGTCCTCCAGTCGGTCCAATACCTTAAATAATCTGCTCTCATGTTCCTCCAGTGAGCTGCCAAACACAATAACATCATCTAGGTATACCAGGCACTCTAGTAAGTTCATGTCCCCACTGCACGCTCCATCAATCGCTGAAAAGTGGCTGGGGCACCTGAAATCCCTTGAGGCATCCTCATGAATTCATAGAAGCCAAGTGGACAGATAAAGGCCGCTCTCCTCACGGTCCTCTGGGGCCATCTGGATCTAGGTAAATCGCACCTCAGTGGAGATCCAGTACAGGAGAACCACTTGTCTCATTTAGGCAGTCCAAAGCATCCTGAATGCGGGCATTGTGTACTGATCAGGATAGTCCGCCGTTTAAGGTGCGATAATCCACACACATCCTTACTGTTCCATTCTTTTCCTCACTACCACAATGGGGAAGCATAAGGGCTTCTGGATTCTTGTATTACACCAGCAGCTAACATCTCTGCAGATGCCGTCTCACATCATCTATGTCAGCAGGTGCCAGGCGTCGAGACCTCTCACGAAATGGTCTTTCGTCATGCAGCCGGATATTGTGCTCAGCTCCTTACGCAACCTACATCCCATTCCTTTAAAGAAAACACCTGGTCTCTCTGGGCAAGCTTCTCACTGATCCTCACTTTCCATTCAGCTGGCAGCGGGAGTCGACAAATCAAACAAGTCTGGCGCTATTCTATCATTCTTCCTTGAACTCTTGCTGCTGGGTAGCACTGCAGTGTCTGCACAATGCACATTAGCCAGGATGCAACCTCTGTTTACTCGAATGTCTCTTTTCAGACACATTATGAACTTGGACCATTACCTTCTGGCATAAGCATGGGCTCTAGCAGGCAAAATACTAGGCTTGACCAGCAGTCCCTCTGGCAATTTTCCATCGCTTGGTATCCAACGTTAATATTTTATTCTTAACATCCTTTCTGATACGGACCTCTCCTGTAAGGTACACTGGGCATTTGGCGCCAGGATCAGAGACTCAGGATCCTTCTTCCATACAATTCCGACCGGTTCCTCTGGTTCTGTTTTTCAGCATCTCTCTGTGCCTCATAGGCCTTCTTAATTAAAGCCGAACTCTTAAAGCTCTACTAGTCTTTGACCCCTGTTTTCATAACACAACTGTGCCAGCCTTCCAACATATGAGCATTTGTTCCAATCAACAAAGGGACACCATCATACAGTCCAGTGGGGGACACACTAAAGCTAGGGTCTCTACTTGTTCGGCCACTCCAGCCACGGAGGTGGGGAAAGACAGCCAAATTGATATACCCGGAATAGGGGTAGGCCTTCTCACTTAACCCCATACATGCAGTCCTTCTAATGGTTGTAAGGGTACGCCTGACAAATGCTTCTGATACCAATCCTGGAACATAATTGTCACTTGGGAGCCACTGTCTAATACAGCTCTTGTAGACACTCCATTCACCTTTACAGTGATCTCCATGGAGGGACCCACTATTCTGGACCAGTCTGGAGAGGCGTGTAGTGGGGCCTGGGCAACTGACCTTGCCACAAAGGACGTGAATTAGCATTTTTGGTGCCCTCACTGGGATCATGTCGGCACCTCTTAGCCACTGATTTTTTCTCCAAGCTCTCCTTGTAGCCTATATGCAACTTTGTCAGTGTCTTTTGGGGACTGGCATTCCTTTCATGTGCCCATCTTTCCCACAATTATAGCAAAACATACTTTCTGGAGTTTGAGCTGGCGAGGCGCCACACTGGGAGCCAGGGCGGGGTATTACTAACTGGAAACCTTGGTGCCATCTCTGTCTGCGGCGTGATAAGCATTTGGAGACATCTCGTCAGTTTCTCCACTTCCATGGTCAAGGAATCGAGTTCGGAGCTGTTATCAGCAGGAGATACATGGGTGGGTACCCCCACCCCCATAGCAGATGCAGTCGGATATAGGTCAGGGCCCATACTTGCAGGCGTGGCCTTCATAAAGGGACTGTTTTTGAATTCCAGGATCTCTCAACAGTTCGCCCCATTGTGACATATCTTTTCCTTGTCAGAGCACTCATTGACTGCCAACCTCTGCCCTGAACTTCACTTGATGGGTCACCTCAGTCACTCGGGTCGTAGCTGCAGCTATTGGTGCAGGTCCTCCCGAGGTCGCCTTTTCTCAACTCCTCGAATTTCTCTCATTAACTCATCATAGGAGGGTGGTATTCCAGTCGATCTGCCAGGCGAACTGAAGCAACAGCAGTTCTGAGAAGGGCAGACTTAGGATCCTGTCCAGCCTGGTTCGTCCAGTTCAATCGCTGGAACCACCTTTTCTGAGGCATCTTGCAACAATTTTCCAGCCGAGATACATACACAGACAAAAACCCCTTGGTACTGTTGTGCATCTCTTTACTTCCACCATAGGTCCTCATCAGAATCTGGGCTCCACACACATTCTCCAAGGCCTCAAGATAGGCCTGTGCAGTCGCCTAGGGTTACTGGCCCGTTTAGCACGGATGGTAGCCAGGGCAGGACCTCGGAGGCTCTCACTAACCCTCTTCGCTGCTCCGGAGCATCTGCCATTCTAGCACTTGGGGCAATATAGTTCATCCAGGTCTCCAGTCATCCTCCCTTGGGGGTGGGAGGGTGCCAGAGAAGATCCTCAACCTTCGGTAAGAGTCGTGACTAATGGCAGGTGCAGAGATAGGAGTCTGCATTGGTTCAGCCACCATTACGGGCACTGGAGCAGGAGAGGGTGTTGGGGAGGAACACCCCAGGTGGCAAGAATAGTTTCTTCAAGTCCTCCACAGTTTTCCCTCTCCCAGCAACCATTCAGCAAATTTCTCCTCAAAAGTTTCAGATAGTGGTGGGGCTGATTCCCGGTCTTTACTGTCCTTAGTTATCACTCTCCAAGCAGTGAGGGCTCCTCTGGGTAATGGTCTGTGGCACTTTGAGCTATCTATGGGATCCTTAAACTCTACTAGGCCAGGAAAGTGTGGGTGAGCAGATTAGCATGCCGACCCACCACCACAGGGTTTTGTAAACCTTCCACCTTGGAAAGTACTCCTGCACAGTGTCCGTATGATACCCAGGGGATGTCCAGGATAAGCATAGCATTTGGGGTCGATCTCCTCCCAGTACACCACTCCACCAGCCGGTGCACAGCCACTTCTGTCGGGGTACCCATTTTTTTCTTAACAGTGGTTCGTAAATATGGCCACTAGAGGACACACAATCCCAGCGGTGAGCCTCCAAGATGTAACCCCTAGATGGCGCTATCCCAGGGGCTACTACCCCTGCCTGATTTGCCACTAACAGGTTGAGGGGCCTGGATCCAATGGCGGGTGCCTCCACCCAGAGGTCAGGGTTTGCAATAGTTAAACTAACTTGGTCACAGCCCTCTGGGACACTGCAACCCCCCTTTCTTCCCACTAGTGGCCCACACAATATATCAGAATTACCTTCACAGTATACACTTACCCCAGGTCTGGTTCCGCACTGGGACCTCCTGTGAAATGAGATACAGTGCAACAATCACAGTACAGTACTTTAACATAGACAAATACCTCAGGCAGTATAACTTTGCTGAAACAAGCAGCTTGATTTATTTAGGGGATATAACAAGGACAGGGGAAATCAGGTTAATTAGCTTATCACTCTAATAATCTATCTATGGCTCTGTGCACAGGCCTATCCCTATCAGTTACTGTCCCTGGGTACCCAAGCCCTAGTGGCTAGTCCAAACCGTGGCAGCTGGTAGGCCCTTTCACACAGAGAAAGGAGAATTAAACAGTCAGCAGTACAGTAATTCCATTTGGATTTAATGTGGCAATTCAACAGGGAGTGACCCTGAATTAGTACTCACGACCTCCAATAAGATAGGGTCCTTCAATGTCAGCAGGGCTCACTTGAGGTACACAAACCTCTTCACACATCCATATAAAAGAAAGCATATACCAGGCAGGCTGCATCTGTATCCCGATCGCATTACTGCACAATACCCGGGAGAACACAGCAGATTCAGTTCCTGACAGACCGAGTGTAATTTTCAGCAATTCCTCCAGTCTTCTACAGGGTGAGCCTGGTTTCTACTTCAGAGATCCTTTGATTCTTTTCACAGGACGGATTCAGTCCTAACAAGCTGTTACACAAGCTGCAGACCGGAACTCTGGGCCTTACACACGTTTTTTGACTAAAACTGCACACTGAAAAAGCACAGGGCTCCTTCCTTCTTCACTGCCAAAGCTCAACTGAAGCTCCAACCGACAAAACTGGGCACTTCCTTTGAGTTCCTCCCAGTTCTTGACTGGATTGGCTGTCACTCACAATAGACTGCTGCTGTTGGTCCAAAAAGGCACTGAAGTCTAAACTACATCTCCCAGAGTCACTGCCCATACAATCCTCTTGTGGCTGGCTCAGATTATGAGTCCAAGTTCTGATTCGTTCAAGGCACCATTTTAGAGCTAGCTTACCCCATACTGATTGGTCCAGTTCAGCAGTTCAAAACTAGAATGGGGAACTAGCAGACACAGTTCTGACTGCAAAGAAAGCAGGTTAGACGAACTGTAATTTCATTATTACTCTAAATAATTTCTGGCAAACAGTTACATCTTTCAGATAGGTTCCCTTTGCACTCCTAGTGACTGCAAAAATGAAGTGAATTGGCAGCAGCTCAAGTGGTACTCAGAGAAGCACACAGTCCCCCCATACAAACTAATTATGTCTGCAAGCAGACAGCTCTTAAAGAGACAGTACCAGAGGCTCTAAAAACACTCACTGATAAATGGCTTAAATGCCAAACACCATTCAGGCTTGGAGCACTCAAGCAAGCTCCTGGAAGTCTTTTGGGAACCCCCATTTGCAGGGGGGTTACACGCGTTTATTTTGAGGAATTTATTGTCACATAGTTGGACAAATTTATCTAATTTTCCTTGAAGGCCTAACAAAGATGTGGAAATCAATACAACATTGTCTTCATAAACGAGTAAAAGGAACATTAAGTGACAATATTTTAGGGGAATGATATGTTTCATCTTCAAGTAGGTTGAGTATTTCATTTATATATAGACTAAATAATAAAGGGGCTATAATACATCCCAGTCAAACTCCAAGATTTGTTTTAATTTTTGTTGTTAGACTACCAGTTAAGTTGTACCTTCAATCAGGTGTGTTCCTGTAACTAAATGATAATGTTTTACGTGTTTTCTACAATTCTCACTTTGTGTAAACCTTCTCAAAGTATTCTCCTGCTAATACTGTCAAATGCCATCTTCACATCAATGAAGCAGCAAATTAATTTAATTCTGATAATTACCACATATTTATATACTAAGTGAACTGAAACTGAGCAATGTTGTGTCGTAGTAGATCTTTTATTTCTAAATCAGTTTTGATATTCTTGTAAAATAAGGTTTTCATCTACACAGTCTTGTAACTAGAGATGCAGTGAAATAACATTTCACCAGTGAAATTGCTGCAAAATTGGCAATTTCGCCGGGCAAAATGTTTTGTGAAATTGTGGAAAAATTTCACAAATTCGCCTGCAATTTTGCCCTACCGCCGGCCACCACAAAAGTCCATAAATTGAACCCCCCCTCCCCCACACACACACACACACAAGTTACCCTGCCCCCATTTGTTTTATTTAAAAAAAATAAACAAATTTGCCCTCCACTCCCTGGTGTCTGAGTGCCCACCCTGCCGATCACCGGCAGAAATTGTAAATAAAGCCCCCTCCCCCAAAGTTACCCTGCCCCCTCCATTTGTCTTATTTAAAAAATAACAAAATTCACCCTCCACTCCCTGGTGTCTAGTGGACCCCCCACCCCATCATTAGATAGCAACACCCACTCAGCCCCCCTCCAGTACATTAATTCATGCACTCAATAGCGCTCAGTTGGGCTGCCGGCCGTGGAGGTGAGTGGAGGGCTGTGCCGGTGGCCTGATCGGTGTACTGGGGGGAGCTGGATGGGTGTTGCTATCTAATGATGGGGTGGGTGGTCCACTAGACACCAGGGAGTGGAGGGTGAATTTTGATATTTTTAAATAAAACAAATGGAGGGGTAGGGTAACTTTGGGGGAGGCTTTATTTAATGCAATTTTGGCAGGTGATCGGCCAAGGGGGGGACCACTGGACACCAGGGGGAAAAAAAATTCGGCCAGGGGCGGGGGGAATGGAACCACTAGACACCAGGGAGAACTTTGGTCAGATAGCGAAATTTCATCCGCAGGTGTGAAATTTCACCTGCGAATGAAATTTTGCTGGCTTGGGGGTGAAATTTCACACGTATCTGTGGGTGAAATTTTGCATTTCACCCAGCAAAATATTTCACGAAATGCACTAATTACATGAAATATTTTGCTGGGCAAAATTTTCCCATTTCTCTCATCTCTGCTTGTAACCTTGCCAACAATATCCTGGAAAAAAGTTTCTGAGTGGTGTCAATTAAACTTATGGGACAGTATAATGCTGGGTCCCTTAAGTTGCCCATGTTATGAATAGTGAAGTTGATGCTCCCTTGCCAAGAGATAATTAAAGATATTGTGCAATATTGGCAGCTGCCTTTCCTCATTGTATTTCATGACATCTATAGACATTTTGTCAGGACCCGAAGCTTTATTATATTTGATTTTAGCAGTTACGTTGGTAATATCCAGTTCAGTTATATAGAAAGGAAGTGGTTCAAAATGCGCACTTAATTTTTACATAAAATTACAGCAATATCGAACCTCTGTTCTTCTTCTTCATCATAATCTACTTTAGAAAAACAAGTGGCACATGCATCTGGCTGTATATAGTGATCTAAAGATCTTGAATATGAACTCATACCCTTAGCTACTAAAGTCCAGAAGGTTTTGGTGTCTCTCCCAACCACAGCATTCCTCAGTTTTGTCCATAACATTTCCTGATATGCTTTTTTTCTCCTTTTTAATGATTTGTGCATATAGTTTTCTCTGACTGTTGAACTCATTACAGTTTTTGTCTGGCTTTATCCAGTCTTGCTTTCCTAACCAATGCATTTTGGGGGGATATTCAGACCTGGCTGGATGCACGTGCAAAATAGTGCACTGCACATATAACTTGGGCCGGCCGTCCGGCTCTGGCACCATATTCAAACAAGTTGCTCAATCCGAACAGACTGCACAATCTGTTTGAATATCAGACCCTGGATGTGCAGTGCACAGCAGGGGGTTGCAGTGTGTCAGCAGTACAACCAGGGCATGGGGCTGACTACTGCCCATAGGGGTACTGTATGGTGCACACTGCTGTACGCAGTGCCCTCCATGGGTGATATTCAGCCCAAAAATTCAGATTAGCCTATTAGGCATGCACGGCACAAAGGGGACATTTGCTTGCCCATTATGGGCTCATCTGCATGCGTGTGCTGAGAAGCACACCGGACCAGGCCCCCCTCCCCAGTCTTGATCACTTTTGTAATACAAATATCCCCTATCCCCTCTTCCCTGGTAGTCTAATGTACCCCCAGCCCCGTTCATGTATATAATAAATGTAACCCCTTGTTACCCGGGGTTACTAGAATCCCAGTTAGACCTAGTGGTAGGCAGGGAAGGCAGCTTGTGAAACTCCAGTTAAATGGGTTTCACACTGTCTCACTCTGTTCTCAGTCTCAGCTGAGACTGAGGGATGACATCACCAATAGAACTTTCGCAGCTGCATAAGCCACATTGGAATCTGCAGCAGAGGGAGTTAGATAGAACGTTGGGAGTTTTCAAAGGGAAGAGTGCAGTTCCAGTTTGCCTTCAAGTAAGAAGGAGTCAGTGTCCAGTTTGTCTTGAGCAAGTAAGGTGTGCTCAAGTGGTGGAGACCGCTGTTCGGGTCTCAGTGCCCCCCTCTCTCCGAGGGGGGGGGATGTAAAGATTCCCGGGCAGATTCCTGGGGCAATCCCCTTAATTCTGCCAAGAAGAAGAAAAGCTGCCAGCTCAGTTCAGCCTGTTTTGGAAAGTTGGAAGATTTGTGATTCGCCTATGGGGCACCTGCAACTAAAGGGTGAGTGTTTGCTCTAACATGAGAGGGCATAAAATGTGTTTCTTCAGCCTGGGACATGTGAGGAGATCTAGGAATTGAGCTACAATTTTGGAAGCCTATAGGACTAGGCCAAACAAGTGGAGTAGTGTCAAATGCTAGAATGTTGGGTAATTCAAATAATATGTAGAGGAGGTGCAACAGTTCATCTACCATTTAATCTACATTCAGAAGTTTCAGTTTTCCAGAGAAATGGCTGGGTGTGGGCTGTGAGAGCTGGAGGTGGGCAAACCCCCCCCCATCTTTAGTAACCAGGTCCACCTCTACGGATTTCTGCTGTGGTTGCTACTTTGCCTCGTGCACTTGGCCAGTGATGGGGGAAGTACCCAGACATGGGTTGCAAAAGGGAAAATCTCTCTAGGAGTCGCAGACTCTAAGTGGTGTGGGAGCCACAACAAGTGTAAGAAGAATTCTTTGTGAGAAGGGAAGTCATAAAAGTAAGGAAGAAATTTGGGAGTCGAGACTTAAGTGGTGGGAGCTGACAGGATAATTGCTTAATTCTTCCAATGGACCGTGAATCAAGTGGCTGGCGGGGGAGCTGGGGTAATTGGGCTGTGTACCCAAAGCGCGTGTAAGTCCGGGCTGTGTGCCTGGTGGGTCCAGAGCCTGAAAGCAGTATAATTGGTTCATTCTTCCAGTGGACCACGTTGTCTGTAATCTGCATTACCAGGAAATGTAGCCCCATGGGGGTCCGTCTATGCTTTGTTTTGTTCAGCTAGTTTGTGAATAAAAGCCACACTGAAGAATCCCATTCCTGGTTCTGGACATTACAGTTATTGCTTCCTGTGTTCGGATTTACTTGGGTGCCCCTGTGCAGAGTAGCCAAACCTAGGTCCCCCTGTGCCGAGTAACCTCATTCTCCCCGAACCCAGGTCCCCACCAAGTACTGCTGTCAGCTTCAACAGCATGCCACCTGTTGTTTTGGCAAAAAGGCAGGGGTGAGGGGTTACAAAAATGGAGGCACCGCTTTGTATTTTGTTCTGGGAGGAAGGTGCTTGGGCAAGGGGGCTAGCATTTTGGCTGTCTGGCAGTGGGTAGCCCAAAAACTGAAGCAATTTCCCTAGTGTGTTGCTGTGTGCTGCGAATCTTGTGCTGCTGTTTAAAAATGCCAACTGTTTACCGAGGAGCTGTAAAGCCAAAGAGTGTGCCCTTGTCCTGCATCATCAAAAGTGTTTACAGTGTTTTTGCCTGCTTTAAAAATGAACTGTGGTAAATAAAAGTGCGGAAGACTAGGGGTAGCAACAGGAAAATTGTGCCCTGGACATTTGAAATGCTTTTAAAAATAAACTGTTGTGAAGAAAAGTGTGGAAGACTAGGGGTAGCAGCAGGAAAATTGTGCCCTGGACGTTTGAAATGCTTTTAAAATGAACTGTTGTGAAGGAAAGTGTGGAACGCTAGGGGTAGCAAAAGGAAAATTATGCCCTGGATGTTGGAAATGCTGTTTGAGTGAATTGAGAGACTGCAGAGTAAATGGCTATGTTAAATTGCTGAAATGGGCTCCCACCGTGGAGTCAGTTGGAAAAAGAAAAGTTGCATTCTGCAGTTTAAATTTGCCTGCTTGATGATCGCCGTGAGGAGAAGAGCCCTCGCGAGGAAGAAGAGGCTCATTTGCATGGTGTCATGTGGTTGGTCAGGCTGCAATCAGTCCCGCCCCTCAGCCAGCTCTACAGAGACTGCCCCAGCATTCGAGAGGGAGTGAGAGTGGAGTGCGTGTACTGGCAGTGGAGGAGCATCGCAGAGTGTTCAAAGCATTGTAAACAGTTTAAAAAGAGACTTTGCTGTTTAAAATCGGGCTCAACCCGCTAATCGATCGTCCAAATTACAAGTTTGGTGTTTAAAATGACGATCGCTAGGACTGCCCGCCCGTTCGTGTACAGAGGCCTTCAAGAACTGGCTGCAGGCTGTTTTTCCCCATCGCAGTAAATTGCTACTGATGACAGTAAGTAAACATCCAAGAAACTGCTCAAACAGTGATTTTCAGCCTATACCATATAAAATGTGTGTGCAGCAGTGTAGTCGCTTTGCAAGTAACGACTGTGTAATGTCCTGCCAGCAAGTGCAAGTCTGTTAAGCCATTAACTGTGTGCATAGAAGTGAAATTAGCCTCAGTTTAAAGTTTGCAGCTAGAGAGAGACTGTGGGTTGTAGAAAAGTGCAGCACCAGAAATACAGGCAATCCTGTGCTAAAAACCTGAAGCTTTAAGGGACTGTGAATAAAAGAAATGTTACCAGCATGTAAAAAGTCTGTGGAAAATCCTGTAAATGTGTTTAAAGCAAGAACAGAGCAAGCTGTGCTGTTTGAGCAAAAGTTATCAGTAGCTGGTGTAAATCGGGTGCGCAGTGGCTTGACCCAGATTCTAAATGTTGATGCACGGGAGTGCAGCCGCCGCCATTACAGGGTGAGGTAGTAAAGTACACACAGCAGCAGAGGAGCCATTTTACAGCTAAAGAGTGTGTTCAATAAAGTGGGACTTTCAGTTACAGTGAAGTTTTGTTTATTTTTCAGCAGTTATGGCTTCAGGACCAGCTCGTTACCCGGACCATGCCCGGGTTGCAGTAACAGCAGCAGTGAATAGACTGAGGGACATTGAAAAGTGGTGCTATGGAAGACAACTGCCTCCTCATGTGGCGATTCCTGGTTTTCCAGTGCATGTATGCCAAATATGCTTGAGAGCTGGAAGGGACATCTTCATGATTCCTCACTGTGCTGGATGCCTAGAAAAATATGGCTTGTATAAAGCGCCTCAAATTCGTTTGGCCCCCACATGGACAAAAATTCAGGAATCTGCAGTTGGCAGCACACAGCACCAGGCGGAGCCTGTGGGAGGAAGGCCTCGGGGAGTGTGGCACAAAGCTAGAGGGTGCAGAGTTAGAGACAGAACCCGAGTCGAGTTTTGGATGCTGGATCCCAGAAAGAAAGTTCGGTAAAGCATCAATAGACCTCTGGGGGGGCCTAGCCCAAGTCTCTTAGGGTGAAGATGAGATGGAGGCCTTTGAATGGGAGGTGTCGACCGCGCCTAGTGATGAATGGATAGTCTCAGGGGTGAGAACGACTGCTCACTCCTGGGCTCAGATCCTCAGTGAACAGGAAGATGAGGGGGAACCTATGTGGCCTTGTGAAGAAGGAACGGGTACACAGCCTCAAGATCTTGCCTCGGAGTAATGTATGGAAGAAAGTGGTGATGCTACTGCCCTGGCTTTACAGGAGAAAGAAGTCAGGGATCCGTTTCTAATTTCCTTAAGGATGCATAGCTGGCAGAACCAGGACTGGCCACCCCCAAGCCAGGCCAGCGGTCTCAGATTGACTAAAGCAAGTAAAGAGGAGAGACTGGTTCGTAGAAAGGCAAACAAGACCTATGGTATGACCCTTCCTACCTTTCCTTGGAAAGTCTGGGAGAAGATTTAGAACTGCAAGAAATCCTGGATCTGGGATGAAGCAATGAAGCATGTGCATCCTGGGGCCAACCAGCATGTAAAGAATAGACTGTTCCATGAAAAGTATACCCAGTGGAAGAGAGGCAGGACATTGTTTATGGACAGAGTGAGAATAGTGGACGGAGAGGGACATGAAATCTCCCACTGTGTGAATTATGTGCACCCAGACGGGGTAATAATTCAACCCTCTGACCCCTGGTACTATTGGCCTCAGTGCAAGGACCTCCCAGCAAATGTGCCCGTGCCTACTAAATGGAGAGCTGAGCAGTGGTAGTCAATACTGCCACACCAGACTGTGAAGTGCCTTATTGAAGGACTCAAGGACCAAGGACTCAGGTGCCCCACATTCATCAGTCTACAGTGTACTGTCCTGTCCAGCAACCATCAACTGACCCACCAGATGACTTCAGATCCAGAGAGGACACCAGCCCAGCTGTTTCCCGTTCATCGCCTGATAATCGGATGACGTCGGACCAGCTGTTATCTTTTTGTTCCTGTTCTAAGGTTCCGTCTCCAGAGATGACATCAGCCCAGCTGTTCCCATATGTGCCCTCCTGTGGTTCCCGGAAGATGTCCACCCAGCTGTATCGGAAGAAATGCTGCCAGGGAGAGTCTTCGGCAGAGGTGCAGGTTGGTGCCAAGTATTGTACTACAAGTGGCTGGTAAGTCCGAACTTTTCTATCTTTATGACATTGCAGTGCACACCCTACACTACAGACTTCAAAAATGTGTGAACTGTCCGCAGAGACTTTCCCCTTCAGGGCTTTGGCCTGTTAGAACTGTGCTTCACCGGGCTCCGGCCCAGGAGAGAATCTTCATTGGACTAGCCTTCGGGCCTTGTGGTCACTAGTTAGGACTTTTAGGGCACTCCATCCCCCCAAATGTGTATTGTAAATGATGTTGTTGTTTTCTAATGTAAATACGGTTTTTCTACCTTTTTTTCAAAAAAAAATATTTTTGGGATTCTGCAGTGTTTTGATGGTAGGGGTCTAGGTAGACTGTGTATGCAGATTAGGAGTGTGTTTTGTCTTTATTTTTCTTACAGGTGTTCCTGGGAAGACAGAAGAGAAGACCAGAGGAGGAGGAGGGGCTCATCAGAGTTCCTCGTCAGTGCTTTATTGTAGAAATTTAAAGTACTGTGGTGTTATTGTTATGGTTATTGCTGTATTAAACCTTTCCTTCCACAGGTAGGGTTGTGGGGGTAGGGAGGATGCAGTAATTTGGTATTTTAATGGTGTGGTTGCAGGTTGCCCAAGGTCGGGGAGGTCCCCGGGTTTTTTTTTTGTTTTGGGGGTATTCAGTTAAAGGAAGATAGGTTTTCCCTAGAGGGTTAGGGGGGATAGACAGGCTGTAGCCCTGACCTGCAGTAGGGACCGCAGTGCTGATCTATCAGGGCTATGCTCTGGATGGTTCTACCAGAGCCACTGGGTGCCCATAGTAAGTGGATAGTGTAGAGGCTGATATGTCAGCTACAGGCCTCTAGGCCCTTAGTGTTGCCTGCCTGTGCTTGCACATGGTAGGAGGGGGCCTGATCACCCCCCTCTGCAGGTAGCACATAGGGTGGGATGGCCTAAGGCCGGGTAACTAATGACTGCGGACAGTCATTTTCCTGGTCAAGAGCGAGTGTAACCCTTGTTACCCGGGGTTACTAGGATCCCAGTAAGACCTAGTGGTAGGCAGGGAAGGCAGCTTGTGAAACTCCAGTTAAATGGGTTTCACACTGTCTCACTCTGTTCTCAGTCTCAGCTGAGACTGAGGGATCACATCACCAATAGAACTTTTGCAGCTGCATAAGCCACATTGGAATCTGCAGCAGAGGGAGTTAGATAGAACGTTGGGAGTTTTCAAAGGGAAGAGTGCAGTTCCAGTTTGCCTTCAAGTAAGAAGGAGTCAGTGTCCAGTTTGTCTTGAGCAAGTAAGGTGTGCTCAAGTGGTGGAGACCGCTGTTCGGGTCTCAGTGCCCCCCTCCCTCTGAGGGGGGGATGTAAAGATCCCCGTGCAGATTCCTGGGGCAATCCCCTTAATTCTGCCAAGAGGAAGAAAAGCTGCCAGCTCAGCTCAGCCTTTGTTTTGGAAAGTTGGAAGATTTGTGATTCGCCTGTGGGGCACCTGCAACTAAAGGGTGAGTGTTTGCTCTAACATGAGAGGGCATAAAATGTGTTTCTTCAACCTGGGACATGTGAGGAAATCTAGGAATTGAGCTACAATTTTGGAAGCCTATAGGACTAGGCCAAACAAGTGGAGTAGTGTCAAATGCTAGAGTGCTGTGTGATTTCAAGTAAATTGTAGCGGGGATGCGACAGTTCATCTACCATTTAATCTACATTCAGAAGTTTCAGTTTTCCAGAGAAATGGCCAGGTATGGGCTGTGGGAGTTGGAGGTGGGCAAACCCCCCATCTTTAGTAACTAGGTCCACCTCTACAGATTTCTGCTGTGGTTGCTACTTTGCCTCGTGCACTTGGCCAGTGATGGGGGAAGTACCCAGACGTGGGTTGCAAAAGGGAAAATCCCTCTAGGAGTCGCAGACTCTAAGTGGTGTGGGGAGCCACAACAAGTGTAAAGAAGAATTCTCTTTGTGAGATGATGAGTCATAAGAAGTAAGGAAGAAATCTCTCTAGGAGTCGCAGACTCTAAATGGTATGGGGAGCCACGACAGGATAATTGGTTCATTCTTCCAATGGACCGTGAATCAAGTGGCCGGCGGGGGAGCCGGGCCAGTTGGGCTGTGTACCCAAAGCGTGTGCAAGTCCGGGCTGTGTGTCTGGTGGGTCCAGAGCCTGAAAACAGTATAATTGGTTCATTCTTCCAGTGGACCACGTTGTAGTCTGTAATCTGCATTACCAGGAAATGTAGTCCCATGGGGGTCCGTCTATGCTTTGTTTTGTTCAGCTAGTTTGTGAATAAAAGTCACACTGAAGAATCCCATTCCTGGTTCTGGACATTACAGTTATTGCTTCCTGTGTTCAGATTTACTTGGGTGCCCCTGTGCAGAGTAGCCAAACCTAGGTCCCCCTGTGCCGAGTAACCTCATCGTCCCCAAACCCAGGTCCCCACCAGGTACTGCTGTCAGCTTCAACAGCATGCCACCTGTCATTTTGGCAAAAAGGCAGGGGTGAGGGGTGACATAAATATATCAGCCCAGATCACATCTGTAATAATTTATTGCCGATCCCCTCTTCCCTGGTAGTCTAGTGTGCCCCCCAGCCCTGTTCGTGTTTATAATAAATATATCAGCCCCGATCACTCGTGTAAGAATAGATCGCCGATCCCCTGTTCCTTGGTAGTCTGGTGTCCCCCCAGCTCCATTCACATTTATAATAAATATATCAGCCCCGATCACTTGTGTAATAATAGATCCCCAATCCCCTGTTCCTTGGTAGTCTAGTGCCCCCCCCAGCTCCGTTCACATTTATAATAAATATGTCATTCCTGATCACTTCTGTAATAATAGATCCCTGATCCCCTGTTCCCTGGTAGTCTAGTGGTCCCCACACCCCAGTAGGAAGTGACCCACCACCCCGCACCCCCCAACCCAACCAGAGCTGGCGACTGGCACAGCCCTCCTCACCCTGCCATGGCCAGACACTGACTGAACCATACTGGAGCCTGTGCAGCATATAGTACACACTCATTGGTCAGGACTGACCAATGAGCATACACTATATACTGTACACGCTCTGGTATGGTTAATTCGGCAACTGGCCATGGCAGGGGGAGGAGGGTTGTGCCAGTCACCGGCTCGGGTCTAGATGGGGGGTGCAGCTTGGTGGGTCACTTCCTACTGGGGTGGGGGAGTGGGGGGATGACCAGACTACCAGGGAATAGGGGATTGGGGATCTATTATTACAGATGTGATCGGGGCTGATATATTTATTATAAACATGATCGGGGCTAGGGGGACACTGTACTACCAGGGAACAGGGGATCAGGAATTTATTATTACAAATGTAATCGGGGTATGCATATTTATGGAAAACGTGATTGGGGCTGGGGAGGGTCCACTCTACCATCAGGGTTCCCTGCCCTAAACAGTGGACAGCTGGGTCTGCGCACTAGTTAGGGCAGGGTTTCAGAAGCGTAATTCTGCACAGCTGTTGGGGACCGAATTGTGCTTCTAAAACATTTCAATATTGTACTGCGCCACATATGCATGGGGGGCCCCTCATTTGCATAGGTGCAGCACAATATTATGCGCGTTTGCACTTGCAGGGGTGCACCGCACATCTGTGCCCTTTGAATATGAGCACGCCCCCAACAGCTAGCACATTTCCAGGTTTGGACGGTGCATTCAGGGATGCGCTACCCAAATCTTTTGAAAATGGGTCCGTTAAGGTCTTCTTTTATTTTTAACAAGTGGCTTTAACCTATGATGAGCTTTGGTTACTCCTGTTTTCAGTATAAAGCAGTGGGTAGATCAACCGAATCAAGGTTTCAGAAGGGCCAATAGGAGACACCACTCACTAGTTGTTCCAGCTCATTAGTTAGAATGTCTTCCTTTAGGTGTTTTGGCCTTACGAAGTAAAGTATTTCTCATTCATATATTAGTAGTATCTGATTCTTTTATAATTTATAGCTTCAGTATTGCACCTTTTCATTAGTGGAGTTTCCCTTTCAGTTAATAGATGATTTAACGTTAAATGAACTGGGAAATGTGGTAAGTCAGGCTGTCCTATTACTTTGAGATCTACAATTTTATCTAATGTATTCACGTTTACCAAAACTAAATCTATTACAGATGTTCCATAACGTGAGTGAACCCTATAAGCACCCACTGGAGCTCCTTAAGACCTCCCATTAATGTATACTAAATCTAAGTTATATACATGTTAGAGCAGTAAAGAATTTTCCCACCTCATCTGTTTCTGTGTCTTTTGTTCACCTGTTACCCAGTAAATTACTATTCAGATAGTTAACCCTGTCATAAAAAAATGTTGACTGGCTGTCAGTTGAGTTATTAAGAATTTCAGCATCTCTAGCGTTGAAGTCTCCTGCGATAATAATGTCTGAGTTTTGGTTTCCTTCTATTATGTTTAGTTATTGTTTCTATAAAGCTAGGCCACAATAATGAAAAATCTTTCCTTGTTGCCTTGGGGGGGAGGTATGCATTCCCCGATATCACTTTCTTGACCCCTTTAATTATTTCTACTGCTAGAACATGTGTATTGTCTATATTTTAACAGATTTATCCAAATTGTTTTAAGTCTAATATCTAGAAGTAGTACCATTTGTCTTCTCTCATGGGTCACTTTCTTTTCTGCTGTTCTATAAAATGTTTTGTACACTTGAAATCTTGAAACCTCGCTGTACCACCCCATTTCTTGTAATAAGATTATATTGTAAGGATTTAAGAATTTCATACATTCAGAGCCTGCCGTTTTGTCGGACAGTCCACTGATATTCTAAGATATCAAAGTACAACATTCTGGCCTCTCTTTCCTCACATACGTGGACACATCTCACCAAGGGAGTACATGCACAGGGCCCCTGGGTTAGATCACCCTGTCTGAAAATACTGGTCCCCTTCATTCATAACATACCGTACCATAGAGTTACATATAGACTTCTGAAGGAGCCTAGTGTTACAACGGTACAGCTACCCACACTCTGGTACACAATGTACAGCTGATATTACTCTCCCCTGTGAGGCCTGAGACATGGTAACCTTTCATCAGGTCTCCACGCACCCTAACCTAGGACTATACTGTATGTGTGTGTATATATATATATATATATATATATATATATATATACCCTATAGTTAGGGTTGAGTAGGCACTTCAGTGTTAAACTCAACATGTTGCACTTTAATAGCTTTGCAACCGTTCAATTGATTTGCACAAAATTTGGTACGCATTGTACTGTGGGGTAGATCTCCTGATGTGACAAGTTATGTTCTGGTCGGATGTGCAGTCTCTGTGTTACAGTGAGGTAAAAAAACATGTTTTCACTCATTGATTTTGCTGGGATTTTTCTTTGAACTTGCCTTCAGCCCAGACATTTTTTTTTTTGTCTGAAAATTTCAGGGCAGCAAGGGAATAGCCCACAGATGTGCCTCTTGTGAATCTGGTGAAAAATAACAAGCAGTTTTTAAGTTATTGCAATTAAAAAATGTGAAAAAATTGTTTCTGAACATGCTCAGTAAGCACTACAATACAGCTGTATGAAACGAAGAAGGAATCCTGCTTTATTTGGGTAAATTTCCTTCTTCATGAGGCTGCCATCTTGTTTTCAGTTTTGCCTGAAAATTCAAATTTGGAAACCTCCCAAAATGATATTCTGGGGAGGAACCAACACATGTATCTTGCTTATTGGGACCCCTTAGGTACATTGTGCACTTTACTGCTTGGAAAATGCCCTTAAAATGTGCTTCTATTTAATATTGAAATTCTTCTTTCGTATAGGCATAATACAAAGCAGGATCTTACTTCGTATGATGAGATACGAAGTAAGATCCTACTTCGTGAGTTGAAGCTGACGTGACCTGCTTCGTGAGCTGAAAATAGGAATATTCATTTGAAAATAAATGTTTCTGCCAACATCGGGGTGCCCCAATCCCCGTATTGGCACTAGATGCCCCCCACCAGTGTGGGACACTGTGGAGCCCACACCCAGTGTCCCCAACAGAAGAAAACAGTACATTTCCAACAATGGGTTGCCCAATCCCTGTGTCAGCAGTAACCTCCCCCAAAGCGGGACACTGGTGAGCCCATTCCCTGTGTCGCCAGTTATATCATACCCACCCCACCACCATCAGTACTGTGGGACACTGGGGAGCCCACCCCAAGTGTCCCAAACTGTTTATTTCTAAGTATAGCTTAAAAAAAGAAAACAGTCCCTCGTCTTTTATTTATTTTTTTAATCCTGTAAAAAAGAAAATGGTCCCTCGTCATCTCTCTGTCCCCTCTCCCATCCCGACTCTCCCACTGAGCAACCCACCACCCCACACCCTCCCCCTTTCCCTATGCTTACCACCAGAGGTCCACGGCTGTCATCTTCTGTGGACCAGGACATGTCTGCACTCTTCAAAGCAGAACCGCAAACTGAAGAATCAAGGTAAGTGCTGTGTAATGACAGTGAATGGTGTTTTGAACATATGTTGATATCTCAGCCATTTCTAGGTATATTTGCACCAAATTTTCAACATGTGCTTTTTGGGATCCCACCTGATGAACGCTAGCACTGTCATTTCGTTACTCAGTCCTGAAAGGTGATTTTGCGGTCACTGTGCGGAATCACCTTTTGGGACCAATTAATGAAACAGCAGTGCCAGTGTTCATGAGGTGGGGTCCCAAAAAGCCCATGTTAAAAATTTAGTGCAAAAATATCAAAAAAAGCCCGAGTTACACGTGATTATTGAACTTCTTCTATGCATGCTCGTAACTTTGGTAATTTTTAATATTTTTACTCCAGATTTTCAACATTGCCATTTTTTTACACCACCTCATGAACAGTATAGCTGTCATTTTTCACATCTTGCCTGAAACATGTTTTCGCTCCTGTGGCACAGAATGGTGCGTACACTGCACAAAATCACCTTTCAGGTCTGATTAATGAAATGACAATGCCAGTGTTCATGAGGTGGGGTCCCCAAAAGGCCATGCTGAAAATCTGGTAGAAGAATTCGTAAAAATGCCCGAGTTACGTCCTTCCGTTGAATTTATTCAATGCACGCGCATAACTTTGGTACTTTTCAATATTTTGATGTCAGATTTTTAACATAGCCATTTTTACACACCACCTCATGAACAGTACAGCTCCCATTTTTCATATCCTGCCTGAAATGTGTTTTCGCTCCTGTGGCACAGAATGGAGCGTATGCAGCACAAAATCACCTTATGACACCAGTTAACAAAATGACAGTGCCAGTGTCCATGAGGCGGGGTCCACAAAAGGCCATGCTGACAGTTTGGTGAAAAACTTCCTCAAAATGCCCAAGTTACGTGCGTCCATTGAATTTATTCTAAGCACACGCATAACTTAGATACTTTTCAATATTTTAATGCCAAATTTTCAACATAGCCATTTTTTCACACCACCTCATGAACAGTACAGCTGTCATTTGTCACATCCTGCCCAAAATGTGTTTTGGCACCTGTGGTGCAGAATGGCATTGCAGTTGTGCATTATTAAGTTTTGCCTTGCATTTCACAATTTCTCTGTACCGGGGTACATGAGGTGGGATAATAAGATGGCTATGCTGACAGTTTGGTCAATGTTGTTCACTTCCACACCTACATACATATGCGCATCTACAGAGGGATTGGAGCGCAGGGTTTGCTCTCACAGTAAAATAAGGACATTATTATATTATCTCAAAAAGTAAGGAATTCTTTGCAAAAACATCCATTGATGCATTAGCTAGGGTTCCTCATACAGAGACAAAAGTATGAAATTCGTTAGGGGTTCCAGCCTGCCAGCCCTCACACACCCAACAGGCGTCGCGGTGTGCCTTGGGGTTGTCGGGTTTAGCTCTCACCCCATTCTCCCATACTCGTACCATCTCAGCTTCCTTACGCATGGAATGGGGTGAGAATTAGGGCCAATGACCCCAAGGCACACACCAACGCCTGTTGGTGTGTGGAGGGTGGGTGTGTGTAAGGGGGGTTGGTAGGGGTGGGACCCCTAACACAGAATTTCCATACTTTTGTCTTGGTAATAGGAACCATAACTTATGCATTAATGGAGGTTTTTGCAATTATATATATATAATCTATATAGGTTAGAGTAATGAGCTGTGAATGAGCTTGGTACAACTGGCAGACCAGGGTTTGATTTCCACAACCTCCACTTGCATACTGTGTGACTCTGAGCAAGTCACTTAACTACCCAATGCTCCCGGGTAGCCCCTGAAAACAAGCACGTGTGCCTAGTGGGCCTTACCCGTTTACCAAAGTATAAAAAAAAACCCTCAGGTCTAGCTCATTAAGGTTGGACATTCTTCAGCCTCCCAGAGCACATAAATATATGTGACAGGCCATGCTTTAAACATGTGTGGCAGGCTGCCTCCTCAAGCTTACAGCACTATGTAGGATGCTGGAGGACTTCTACATCACTCCACCGTAGCTCTGCTGTATTAATTTATTTATGTATTAATTTATTCATTCATTTATTTAGATATTTATTGATTGCCTCCATCCTGTCTATGTCTCCGCAAGGACATAGACTGGATTGAAGCAGTCAAGAGGAGAGCAACTAAAATGGTGCAGGGTCTGCAACAGAAACCATACGAAGAGAGACTAAATGAGCTTAATATGTATACCCTTGAGGAAAGGAGGGGAAGGGGACATGATAGAAACCTTCAAGTACCTCAAGGGAATCAACAAAGTCCAAGAGGGTAGCATCTTTTAGAAAAAGAGATGTGCAAGAACAAGGGAACACAAACTGAAGATAGAGGGGGGACAGCTCAGGGACAACGTGAGGAAGTATTTTTTCACAGAGAGGGTGGTGAATGCATGGAATGACCTTCCTGAAGAGGTCATAGGGTCAAAAACGGGGGGGAATTTAAGAATGTATGGGACAGACATAAGGCAACTCTAGTGGTGGGTAGGAGGAAATAGGCTGTTGGTTAACTAGGATCTGCAGCTTATCCAATAGGTAGGGAAATGGGCAGACTAGGTGGCCCAAGCAGTCCTTATCTGCTGTCAAAGTCCATGTTTCTATTTATTTCAAAAAGTTTATGAGGAAAGAGATACTGAGCTGGTGACAGCTTGCTTCCAGATGTCCGGGGGGAGAGGAGACTATGCGTAGAAACAATAAAGTATAAAAGTGCTTTATGCCTCTTTACAAGGTTACAAGTGAGACCACACCTGGACTCCAGTTCTGGAGACTGCGCCTATGCAAGGACACTGATGGGATGTATAGGGTTCAGAGAAGAGCAACTACGATGGTGCACGGTATGCAGGGGAAACCATACGAACAGAGGTGCAGGGAATTGGATCTGTACCCACTGGAGACTAGAAGGGAGGGGGGAGACATGATTGAAACTTTTAAATATGTGAAGGGGATCAATAAGGTGAAGGAGGGGGCTAAAACTAGAGAGCATAGCCTGTGATTGGAAGGTGGAAGATATAGAGGCAAATTGAGGGGGCAGTTCTTCACAGAGAGAGTGGTAGAGGCATGGAATAAACTACCAGAGGAGGTGGCGGAGGCCAGCACAGTGGAGGGATTTAAGAGGGCATGGGACAGACATATGCGATTGGGAAGTGAGGTAAAGGGGAGGGCCTGTAAGAGTGGAGATGAGTGGGGGGGGGAGGGCAGACATGATAGGCCATTGAGGTCCTTTTCTGCTGTCAGATTTCTGTGATTCTGTGAAAAGTACAAATAATACAAATAAATTATCAGTTGTGCAAAAAGCAATGATTCTGTGAAGTAAGCACACTACAGCACATACCCTGCTGAGGGAGAGCAATTAGCAATGTGAAATAGGCCATAGAGGGTTCATGGTGGGAACAGTGACTGAACTGGGAAGGAGGGAGTGTGAGGGAACCACACTAATGTGAGTGCAGAGCAAAGAAGAACTGAAAATTGTAGGCAACAGCCCAGGGACAATATCAGGGGCAGCTGCAGGAGTGAGTAGTGACGTCACAGAGGACTGATTTGAGAGAGTCAAGGGAAGGGGCATAGCAAATAGTGAGGGGGAGAAAGCTCCAAAGTTTGGGTCTAGAATGCTTTCCACTTTTGCCTTGAAACCTAGAATGGGCTCTCCTACTCTGACATGAAACCTGGAATGGGTTCTCACAAACCCCAGGTAACCCCCTTTAGGAGAGATCACACACACACACACACACACACACACACACATTTCTTCTGTAGCTCTCTTGCTGCTGTTTGACCAAGTGGCCTAACCCCCCCCCCCGGCATATGTCATCGAGGCACAGGTCAGGAAGCATAGGAAAACCAGGAGCAGTTTCAAAATTCACAAATAACGTTTTATTTTTCTCAATAACAGCAAAATAAAAAATAAAACATTTTCAGTGTAACTATTTACAAAGGCAGTACAAACAGTAAAAACTAAGTCCTTCTTCTGAGTGTTTCTTCTCTTAATTCCAAGTTTTAGTCTCTCGGTCTCCTTGTCTCTCTCTAGCAAAAGCATTGCTGCTCTTTTTATACATCTTTGGGAACTCGTTCAGAGAACCTGCTTCTCACAGAATGTTCTTGTAAGTTTCTACGCAGGTGCAGCAAAAAGAACATAGTGACCCAGAACTGACCTCTTGGTTACAGCTTTGCAAAAGGCTTAAAAACTGCATCTCAGGTTAACCCCTTGAGTTCCAAATAGCTTTTTGCAATCATTTCAACGGTACAACATAACTATATACATTTTTAAACAAAGGGATCCCAGTATTGCATACAGTTTTACACAGAGATTCATGTATATTTTTATAACTGCTTATATGCAATGGGGAAGAAAAGACAGAAATAGCAAGTGAATGCAGAGAGATTGTGAGAGGCAGAGAATTGCAAAACCATTGGAGTGATCAGTTCCTAGGTCTCACAAGAAATGTGGTGGCTGTGTTTGTCCAGTCAACAATGTAGAGTAAAAAAACAACAAATATGTTGCAGGTGATACCTTTTATTGGACTAACAAAATTATTTCCAAGACTAGCTTTCGAGAGATAAAACCCTCTTCCTCAGGTTTCCACTTTAACCTGAGGAAGAGGGCTTTATCTCTCAAAAGCTAGCCTTAGCAATAATTTTGTTAGTCCAATAAAAGTTATCACCTGCACCATATTTGTTGTTTTTTTTTTTTCTCTACATAGGTCTCACAAGAAAATGTGGTTGCACAATCAGATAGACAAGAAACAGAAAAGGAGAGGATAGAACAGATCCTTGCATTTAACTCTTTCTACATAACAAATGGGACAGGGCCTTATTCGGCACTGTCACATACCCCCCTCTTTAAGAGGGAACCTGTTTTACAAAAACAGGTTTCCAAAACTTTCCTTTAATTCTCTTCAAACATTAGCTTTATACCCTTTATAGTTCAGTGCATATGCAGTATAGCAAATAAAGTCTTTGGGTGCAGATTTGTTACCCCCACCAGAGTTCTTATCAGACTTGGAGTTTAAACTGGAAAAAGAGTGTCTTATTGGTGCTTGGCTGTTACCTTGCTGCTATGGTGTCTGTCTGGCCATTTGGTAGTCTTCAGCCAAAGAAACAGCCTTTTCCCCACTTTCTGGTTGGTGTTCTTTTACCCAAAGCTGAACGTCTGTGGGTAGGATGTTGATGAACTGCTCCATTACAAATGGTTTGATGATCTGTGGGAGTGTTTTGCCCACTGGTTGGAGCCATTTCATAAGGAGTTCTCTAAATCGGGTGAAGGCTTCTTGAGGATTGTCGACTGAGTTGTACTTCAGAGACTGAAATCTTTGCCTGTAGGTCTCTCCTGAAATGTCATATCTTTTAAAGACCTCTCTTTTCACCAAGTCATAGTTTTCTGACTGTGCAGTGTCCATATTGCCATTGGCAAGTTGGGCTTTACCTGTCAGGTAAGGTACCAGTCTGATTGCACATTGCTGCTTTGGCCATTGGCAGGCTTAGGCAACCCTTTCAAAAGTTGTCAGGTATGCTTCGATATCATCTGAGGGACACAACTTTGTAAGTTTATGGTCTTTTAAGTTGTCAGTGTTTTGTTGCTCTGCTAGACCTGTGCCAGAACCTCCAGCTTTAATAGCTTGCAAGGCATCTAGCCAACGCTGCTCCAGTCGCTGCATCTCTTCTTTGTTGCTCCTGTCTCTGCATCTCTTCCTTTCTCTGTTTCTCCATTTCTTGTTGTTGTATAGCCCACCATTTGAAAAAGGCAGTCAGGCCTTCAGGTTCTGTCATTGCTTACTCTTTTTTTCCATGACTGGTGCTGGCTGTACAGTCTCAGATTGGACTTTTGTTTCTGCTTCTAGTTTGGCTTCCATTCTTCTGGTAATCACTCCTGGACTTGCTGCTGCAGAATCCATATCTTTCTTCTCTGCTTCCCTGGCACTAGGTCTAGTACCCATGCACAAAACTCCTGACTTAGAGTATGCACGGTGTAAACCCCACTTAGGCTGACAGCATCTGACATCGAGGCACAGGTCAGGAAGCATAGGAAAACCAGAAGCAGTTTCAACATTTGCAAATAACATTTTATTTTTTTCAATAAAAGCAAAATAAAAAAAATATTTGGTATAACTATTTACAAAAGCAGTACAAACAGAGAAAACTAAGTCCTTCTTCTGAGTGTTTCTTCTCTTAATTCCAAATTTAGTCTCTCAGTCTCCTTGTCTCTCTAGCAAAAGCATTGCTGCTCTTTTTATGTCTTTGGGAACTCATTAAGAGAGCCTGCTTCTCACAGAATGTTCTTGTAAGTTTCGATGCAGGTGCAGCAAAAAGAACATAGTGACCCAGAACTGACCTCTTGTTTACAGCTCTGCAAAAGGCTTAAAAACTGTATCTCAGGTTAACCCCTTGAGTTCCAAATAGCTTTTTGCAATCATTTCAACAGTACAACATAACCGTATACATTTTTAAATGAAGAGATCCCAGTATCACATAAGTTTTACACAGAGATTCACGTATATTTTTATAACTGCTGATATGCAAGGGGGAAGAAAAGACAGAAACGTATCTGTATCTCATATGGGCCCGCCCTACCCTCACTTTTTATATGCTTAACTACAGCATATGAACAGCCACTTCTCTGCAATGCTCTGACATGTTCAGTCATATGCAACCAAGCGAAACATTAGTGTTGGTCGCAAAATTGTGATATGTGTGTGTAGCTGTTGCCAGCATGGTTCTTTTGCCTCCAGCGTGGTGGCGGTGGTGGTGGATCATTAGCTTGTTCACTGATGGCACTGTGAGAAATAAACAGTAAGCCTGATATGATTTTTTACATCTGTGATGTGTTCCTTGCCGTGGTTGCTGAAACTTCGTGTCTACATTTGTACTCAGATTATTTGAAGCACCATGGCTGTATCCTGGTGTTTGCCTGCTGTTTTTTTTGTTTTCTCTAGAGAAACAGAGATGGAGTGGAGATATGACTGAGGTATTCAAAATCATGAAAGAATATTGGAGGGTGGTAGCCTTAGGACAGATGTGAGGAACTACTTCTTCACAGAAAGAATGGTGGATTCCTGGAACAGCCTACCAGCCGAGGTGGTGGGGCCGAACACAGTGGTGGGGTTCAAGAATGCATGGGGTAGGCATTAGGGAATCTTAGTGGAATGGGAAGGGGAAGGGAGAAGGAACTGGAGATCAGTAGGGTCTGCACTGATAATATAGGTAGGGAAAAATTTGGCAGACTGGGTGGGCCAAGTGGTCCTTATCTACCAACATATTCTATATTTCTGACATACAAAAATGGATCAATATAGACTGTCCAGCAGAATTAAGGATTAGAGAACCAGGGAGCTTGAGTTCAGACTAAGAGGAAAAACAGTCCCCAGGGATTTGCAGAAACATTTTTTCACCCAGAGTGTAATGGGTTTGTGGAAAAGATTACTGGAAGTGGTGATAAGTGCAGATAGCATTCTGGGTTTCAGAAAGAACCTCGTTAGTTGCCTAAAGGGAAGAGGCATTTCAAGTTCTTGCTGTTAGGATACCAGAAAGGTGAACTAGATGAGCCTGCCTGCAGTCTTCTTTTGTCTCCCTCAACCTATGTACCTGTCACGGGTTGGGGTAACAGTTTGCCTAATAAGCTTGGATACAGGTCCATAATGACATTGGGTACAGTCACTGCCACGCAACAAGAGGGGCAGACACAATCCCCAAGTCCCTTCCGCCATCACATTACTATGCCATTCTGTTACTATGCCTTTGGGTAGCAGAACTGCGCAACTTCACCCAGCAATTCCCTCACTCCAAAACAGCGACTTAATGCTGCGCTTATATAACCATGGGAGACGCGGTGCTGTAGCTGAACATGCAAGCTATTTAAAAGATGAAGAGCAGTCTAAATTCTTACATATTGATTTGCATATACTTCCCAGAATGCTTTGCGTTATTGTGGTTTGTGTGATTTTGTACATGTAAGCACAGCCCCACAGAACCTTCCAAGATGCCATTTTACAGTGGTTCAAAGGTCTTTTAAAGGCTTGAGTCTGTAAGGCTTCCCGGACCCTATGCAATTGGTGACCTGAAACAGGTGACTGTTGTCATTTAAGTCAGGAAGGGATACTGTGTCTGTGAATATCATATCAAAACAGTCATGTCTATTTTATCTTTAAAAGATCTGTTTGAATGTTGACGTAGTGGAACGGTAAATAAATACGTGGGATCTATGCACAAAAGGGCATCATCATGTATCAACATAATTTTAGCTACGAGATGCCAGCCATGTGGTGACACGTCACATACAGGAGCATGCTGCTGTACATTTGCACGCCATGTCATATTGTGGCATCCAGGACAAGCTACGGCATACAAAAACACCTGCAGCTTACAAACCAACACGCCATACTCTTCCTCACTGACACCAGCTTCTTTTTTATTCAAAGAAATTTGTTATGGTTTGTAGACTTACAGTACGCACTATCTGCAACAAATTTGTTATAGTTTAGAATGTTGACTTTTAAAATTAGGAAGGAGGATGCATGTGACACTGCCCCCCTCCCCCAAATATAATTTAAAGGAATTTGTTATTGATTGTAATGTTGCCTTTTGAAATTGAAAGGTGGGGATGGATGCCTTCTCAAGGTATTAGTGTGAAATTAATGTACATGTGAATCGTCATGTAATCCTGTAATCTCATATTTGGATCTCAGTTGCCATTTTTAAATGCTCCACAGTGCCTCTTTCTGCATTTTGTTCCAAATACTTGTTATCTTCAGTGCTATAGTGCTGTTTGATTGGTGGCATGCTAAATACTATGGGTAGCATTTTCAGATCAGAGACAGTGGAGCACCTATGTCCGCCAACTTTTGGATGATAAGGGCATAGTCCCTTTTCAGGATCTACAGAAAACATATTGGCCCCCGGCCCCTCCCCAATATGAGTCATGTCTGGTGTCTCCAGTTATGAGTCCATCTGCGGTCCTGGAGTCAGAAAGGTGTGGTACTACTAAGCAAACAACCTTTAATGGGTAGAATCTTTATAGGTATACAAAGTGGGGAAGTATGGCAACATCTGGTGATACAATTACATGGTGCTTCAGCAGAATCAACCCCTCAGCTACTTCACATATTTTAGGTAAATGGAATCAGGTAATGGGAACTGAACATATCATGGAAAATTGGCTGAAGTACACCCTCCCAGTACTTAGGGTTAGAGCAGCTTCTTATTTCCATGAGTTTGCATGGAAGTGCAGGGTATGATATTTTCGTACACCAGTAATACAGTCAGAATACATGGGCAGGGAGAGGGGCTTCTGTTGGAGGAGGTGTAGCTCAATAGATGCTGACCAGGGACATGTTTCCTGGGACTGCCCGAGCCTCAGACCCTACTAGCTAGGAGTTCAAGGGAGAGGGAGGATTTTAAAGGAAGAGATAATATTTACACCAAATCAACAATATTACTCCACCTGAAAACCCTGAAACTCCTACTATGAACATATGAAGAAGCCAACAGAATAAGGCCAGTTGGCCTAGCTAGTCTTCTTCTATTGCAGGGTCCTCAGCTTCAGCTACTGACTCTGCCCCCACCCTCTCCAATCCTCCCATCCTTTCCATCTGCCTCTCCTATGACCTTACCTCCCCCCATGCCTATTCCAGCCCCTCGAAGCTGCCCACCATCTTCAATGAGAACACCTGCTCTGTCAGCGCATTCCAACTGGCCACCACCCTCTCCATGAAGAAATGCTTCCTTGCCTCCTCCTTAACCTTCCGCTCTCCAATGACCCCCCCCCCCACAGTTAATATCCATTGCAAAAAAAGGTTATAACCAGATTGTGGTTAATGGACGCTATAACTAGTCTTAGTATGTAGCAGAAGCTAACTATGGATATTTACCATCGGGAAAGAATGACAATTAGAGAATGACCCTGAGCTGGATTTTCAGAGGGGCAAGATTGTGGCAAGCTCCCGGTGTGCCAAACGATATGGGATTTTCTCTCCCTTGCGGCAGTTGAAGCAAGTTAGACCATATTTTTATGGTCTAGCTTGCGTCAGTCCTGGGGACTGTTTTTACAAAGCTTGCACCCAAGATTTTGTGCAAGTTTCTGTAAAGCAGGAAAACATTCACTGTCGTAACTGCATCTGAGCTTTGAAAATCGGGCGCAGTTGTAGCGCATGGGAACGGCATAGTGATGGAGACTAAGAAAGAGCTGATGCAAGCCCTGTGCCACTCTTTGAAAACCCAGCCCTCTGTTTATGTGCCTTGGTGTTATATGCTCGCTGCCCCTTGGATCTACTTTCATTCCTAGGCTGAAACTGTTAAATATTACACTTTAATGTTATGGTCTAATACTCCTTCCTTGTACCTCGCCAGTGTAGTTCAAATTATGTTGGGATATCGCCATGCCATGTCATTCTGTATTTTGTTTTACTTTTCTGTTATATCTTCAGTGTATTGTTTTACTGTTTTACAAAATTGAATGAAAATGAATTAAAAAAGAGAGATACTGATGCACAGGCAAATTTTCAGTCTGTCAACATCCTCAGAGAGGAACAAAAACTTAAGTGCCTTATTTCCAAAGGTGCTCAAGGTCGTATGACAGTTTCTGTGATTTGCAGCAGTTTACATCAGAAGAAGTGACGCCTGCCTGCATCATTCTGTCATGCAGTCAGCACCATATCTGCAGCAAATCTCTGCACCCGCACCTGAACACCTGACGGCTTCATTGCTGGTCTAATATTTGGGCACGTTTCTGGCAGCAGCATAAGAAGGGTGCCACAAGTTGGAGGCACCCTTCTGGAAATGGTGCCAATTGAATCTTTAGTGCCTTAGTGCTGTTCGATCTGTGACTACAGAGTCATGGAGGGATTTCTTCGCTCAAATATTCTTAGCCAACTACAGTTTCATTTCAGTCAACCGATTTCTTGCAACTGTAACATGGAAATGTTCCATAGTGCATGTGAAACACATACTGTGCATGTGACAGGTTAAGCTCATTTCCAGTATTTCATTAATATACAGCAAAGGTACAGTGTATTCAAACAGGAATCCTTCAGTGATACCTTACAAACGTGTATCATCTCGCCAAAGTATGATGCCCTGGATATAGAACGTTATGCTAATTAGAATTTAGAATAAAAGTTCAAACTCTACACTGTAGTCTCTACCACCACCACCACCCCGCTGTTCTAATGTCAGATTTTTAAGATTTGTTTCTTTGCTGAGGTGAGCGTCACCCCAAAGTCCAGTCTTCCGGTCATCAACTCTGTTTTTTATTTTCTTCTTCTTTTTTTTTTCCCCCGAACTCTTTTTTTCTCCCCCCTCGGGGAACTCTCTCTCCGGCATCCTCTAGCCTCCGGTTTCTACCTCCCACCTGAGACCCCTCTTCTTTTCCCTTGCTCCAACCGACACATCCCCTGGATCTGACCCCCCCCCAGGGAGGGACCGCCCTATCCACCCAGGGCGCTCTATCTATAGTATAGCGGGCCGGGCTGAGCAAGTGGGGACCTGGAGAGGAGAGTGCCCAGTGTTGGGAGTGTGGTCCGGGGCAGAGGTGCCTTTGCCTATCCTCAAGGGACAGGATTTTCAGTTAAATTCCTCCCTCAAACGTAGACGTGCAATGTCATCCACCTCGCTACATGAGTGCTCCCACACACGTCTGGAAGATGGCTGCCCGACATTCCCCCTTCAACATGATCTCTGCATCTGTAGTGCACCCGATCTCCAACGGGTGCCGCTAACTGCGCAAGATAGTCCCCCCTCCCTCCCAGGAGAGGAGAGCAGTCCTACGGACACTCCATCCTCTCCTCCCCGGCCAACCCTCGGAGTCCCAAGCTTGTTCCTGAACCCGGGTCACCGGTGTGGCACAAGGTGTGGCATCCAGTAACTCAACCCTCAGCGCCACTGGGCCGGCCACTCAATTGTTTATTTTCTTGAGTGTTAAAGTTTGTTTTTCTTATATACTCTGTGTTAGGGCATTATTTTGTTGTTATTATTATTATTATTGTAATTTTTGCGGTATTCTCCGGTTTCCAGTTGGTTCCCGGAACCTGAGAAGACACACTGTAACGTGGTTCCCAATGGAAGGAAACCAACTGCGTTCTATTTTAAAAACATTTAAACTGCAAGTATTTTACTATTATTAAGATATTTTTGGTAATTTATGATACGCGGTTCCACCCTGAATGGAACTAAACTGCGTTTTTGAACAAAAAGTTAAACCACTTTCTCTTTAACAGCATCTCAGCAGTTTTCACACACTATGTGAGAAAAAATATTTTATTTTTAATGTGTTTTTGACTGGGAACCGAAGAAATTGATTTCCAGGTCTTTTCAGTGTATGACGTGTTAGATAGACCTAAAAAGAGAACAGGACCTTTGAGCTTTAAAACTGTGTTCACCCATATCGGTGCGACAGTCACTTTGTTAAAGCCGAAATGGAAGAAGGCAATACGCCGTCTGGTATTAGGGCACCAGACCATTTGCCTGTGGAGGAGGAGGAGGATATGTATTACAAGGAGGAGGAAGAGGAAGGTGAACTCATACAACTTGACAGTTCACCTGACCAAGAGTTTGGTTCCCCTCTTAGGTCCACAGAGAATTACACCTCTTACTGCACATTCATCAGACAGATGGTGAACACCCTCATCATCCCCTCTCACGGAACAGAGGAGAAAAAGGAGGAAACTGAGTTCATGGATATGGTGAGGCTAGTGCCCACAAGGAGGCTACTAGTCCCGCCCACAAATCGCTCCAAACGGTTAATCCAAAAATCATGTCAACACCTAATTCAGCTCCTGGTGTTAATAAAAAAAGTTGAAAAGAAATATTAGGTGGACAAACAGTTGGTGGGGGGAGGATATGAGTGAGGAAGCTGCGGTGCCCTTCTCTACATAGCCTCCTGAGAGTGATTCCAGGAAACTAGATATTATAGCTAAAAAAGTGTACACAACAGCCTCCCTGCTCCTGAGGCCTGCAGCTTATTTTTCATACACAGCCCAGTACCAGAAAGCATTGTGGAATGCAGTGCTGGCACTAACTAAAAAGGTAGACAGTGAAGTGGCACGGGACCTGGCTGCTACAGTAACATCAGCCCTGAATGCTGCAAAATACCAGTTCTACATGACTATCAACTCTAATGACTCTGCTTCACATGTCTTAGCTCACGCGGTGGCATTGAGGAGGTTTGCCTGGTTAAGGGCTACCATCCTTGCCCAGGACACTCGGCCTAAAGCCGAAGGCATAAATTAGTGTCAGAGACTTGATTAGCAGCCTTCGCTAATCAAAGTAAAAAATGATTAGCAATTTGCCGGAGTTGATAAGCAATTACCAAATATTCATATTTTTTGCTCAGAACCCCACAAAATGTACTTATCTTGCTCTGTGTGGATAAAATACACATTTACACAAGGTTCTGAGACTGATATCTGTTTTATTTAGCCATTTCCAGAAATCAGCAATTCTTGTGTAGCAGCACATACATTTTAAGAGCCGAGGTAGGCTGCCAAAGTAGACTGTGAATTCATGAGTGTGAGCGTGATCTTGATTGTGAGTTGTGACAAATTAAACATACTGTAAACCCCTGCCCCAGCATAACTCCACTGGGACCCGTGATTGCCCACACAGTTACCAACAAGGATTGGGTGTGATCTGTTTTGCTACTCTTCTCCACCAGGCATGTAGCCAGTAATTCTGGCCTGTTTTTTTTTGGGGACCTGGGGGTAGTCCACCATCCTCAGCTGCCATATCACCAGGACATCTTGGTTTAGCACTAAAAAATATGTTACAGCCCTGTCTGGGTTGAATTCAGCTGGAGGGGGGCCCTGCTTTTTAATGTGAATGGATGTTTCTACAGTATCCTCTGCCAGACTTGCTCTCCAGTCAGTTTTTACCTTATTCATAGTTGAAAAATACCGTTCTACAATTGCATTAGACACAGGAAATACTCTCAGCACATTGACAAGCTTCAATAGATTTGGATAAGAATTTTGGAAATCACATGCTAGCTTTGACCAGATAGCGGAGGCAGAAAGATTGATGAAATTACCATTCTGCAAGTAGCGGAGTGCTGTCACACTCAGGCTGCAAAATTTCTGAAAAGTGGTCAGCTACTGTAGTAATGTCACTGCGACCATACAGCTCCAGTTCCTTTCTTTCTGCAACTGCTGGCCAAAGTCTTGTATCTAACACTTTTGCACAGTTATATATATTACTTTCATCAGTCAAACCAAACCTTTGTTCACAACAGTTGTCAATGTTTGTATTTCTTAGTTTGCTGTATAAAAGTTTTAACAACTTGGCCACTACAATGTGTTAATTTCACACCCTTGTATGTAACTTGAGCACATGCTCCTGAAAGAACATCAGACCCATTTTTTAAGAGAATGTCAAGTTCACTGCCACCTATGGGGCCACTCTGCCTACCATGGTCAGGAGTGTTTCTCAAAGTTTCAACAGAGCTAAATAGCTCTGGCATTTCAACTACTTCTATTTGAAGTGCTAGTGAGAACCTGGCAAGAGGCTGAAGCAGCTGTTCTAAATACAAAAGGTGTGCCACGATTTGGAATTTAGTCATAATTTGCAACACTCCCTTGGCTTTGGCCTGGTCATGAGTTGGGTCTGTGGCCATAGATTCTAAATGGGCACAAATTACGCAGAACGATTTAGTAACAGCACGGGTGTCAAGAAGTTTATGCTGCACCCAACCTGTGCCATGGGCCTTCTTGGGCTTTTCAACTGACATCACCATGGCCTGGGCAAGGGACTGTAACTCTCTGAGTCTCTTAGGACTTTTCTGATAGAGATAAAACAGTTGGGTCAGAAAGTTTTAAACATCATTGAAATATGTGTTATCCAAAGTGTCTTTTATGGCCAGTTCTAATCTGTGTGAGAAACAATGAACACCAACTAACCACTGTATGTCTTCCCTTAAAAGAGCAGCAAGACCCCGTCTTACACCCATGTTGACAGATGCCCCATCAGCCCCAAACCCAACCATGTTTTTTATATTAAGGCCAGACTTTGCAAAAATGTCTAAAAGGAGATTTTTCAATCCCTCACTCGTGCCATCTGACACAGCTTTCATTCGTAAAAATGTTGTCTCCACTTGACCATTGATGGGATTTACATAAATTATGTAAACCAGTTCCTTTTCAATTACACCACTGTCAGTACTACCATCTATAAGCACTGAAAAATAATTTGCATTTTTGACAGTTGCCAGCAGATTTTCTTCTAGGTGCTTGCCAATACTCATTGTGAGTTCTTTCCCACTAACAGCGTTAATGTATTTATTGCCCAAATGAACTCCATGGCGCTTCTCTTGTTCTGTTATCGCTTCAGACTTCTTAATAGGGGTGTCCTCTTTGGCCATCAAATACAGGATCTCCATCAGCCTGCCTAGAATCGTTCCATGCTGTTCCTCTGCATTACTGAAAGCTCTCCCTGCAAATAAATTAAATAAGTTTTAAGTCTTGGTCCAAACCCCTGACACCCCCCCCCCATTTTAAACTTACCAATTGTGATATGGTGATCTATATCAAGTGGTGACCTTGTTCTACCAAATTTCAAAATGTTAACAGCATTCTTGTGCTGCTCTGTCAGAAGATGTTTCCGGATGGTGTCAGCATTTAGCTGGGGGCCTGTAATCCCTGCAATTAATGCCTCACTGAAGTTCCTTAACCCATGTAGCTCATAGCTATACTCACAGCACAATTTGTAACTAACATGCACTGCACAGTCTCCCTCACTGCTAATCTGTAGCCAGTTTTTTTCTGGATCATATTTTTAGCGCCATCCCTCTGCAGTTGCTAATTTAACTCCAGCCATGTCAGACTGCAATCAATTAAAAAGTTTGAAGTTAGCAAAACAAGAGTCTGTCAAGCTGTGAATTAACACATCAAGTTACTGTAAACTGGCTAACTCTCTGCAGGAAAGCTGGCAGCAGGGCATTATTTATGTTTAACGTGTCCCTGATCTCTGCCATAGGCAGGGCACACACTTAAACTGTTTCAGAGCCAGCTGTGAACTGAACACTTCCCCCAAAGTTCACTGCTGCAGCAAAGCTCTTAGCTGGCAGCAGGGCTAGTGTCTTGATTTATAATGTCCCCTCAGGTCCGATGGGCAGGGCAGCACACAAGAGTACAACTTCCTCAGTGCGACAGAGCAGGTGTATTTTTGTTTTTGTCCCCTTATCATGTCTGCCAAAGCAGGGGAGGCACAGATACAATTTTTTTACTGCTTTGTTTTTGTCTCCCCTGAGAACTCTGGAAAAACCAGGGCACAATTCGTATTCATCACTGCTGCAGAAAAGGCTGCCTGGGCACAAAAAAAGCCAGCAGGGTGGGCAGATGACCACGTATTGTCCCCTTCATCTTTGCCAAAAGCAGGGTACATTTTACTTAAATGTCACTGAAGTTTTTCTTTTGTTTCCTCCCCTTCATAAAAGTCTCTGGAGTAAACCAAGGCACAATTCTTGTTCTGTTCCCAAACATGTTCCGCTGCTTGCAAGTCAGTACAGTTTGTTTGCTTATCCCCCATCATTGCTGCAGTAAGGGCTGGGCGCATTTTAAAGCTGGGCATGACTGTTCAACCACTAAGTTGCCCTTTCATCTCTGCCAAAAGCAGGGCAGGCACAATAAATTAGTCCTCAGAACTCTCTGGAAAAACCAGAGCACATTATTTGTTTTGTTACCAAAGTTTGCAAGAGCACAGTTAAGTTTCATATTTTCCCCCATCAGATCAGTCACTGGCATTCGATTGGGCTGGGCACAAAATAAAGACCGTTTACACCTGTTCACTCTGCCACGCAATAGTTACTTCCCATTTACTTGTTGTTTACTCTCCCTGATTCCTCTCCGTTAATTTTTGCCCATGACTCGGTGCCCACCTTGCCCTGACCGCGCCCCTCCCAGTCACGCCACTGTTCTGCCGTGTGCCCTCCCATTCCGTTCACTCCTCCAGGCTCCCTGGACAAAAATTGAAAAAGTTGTACTTGTTTTTTTTTTTTTTATGTAGAGACTCCTCCCAATTGTCTGCTCTGCTCTGCGCGCTGCTCCTCCGTGAGTAAGCTGCTTGGCCAGGTATCTGCGTCACGCCTGCTCGCCCCGGCATGATGCTTCGCATGGCTCTGATCCAGGTCCCATCTCACGTCGTCTCGGCTTCCTTGCTCCAGTGCGACTTCTCCCTGCAAGACAAATAAAAAAAAATTATTACCAGATACCACCAACGAGCAAAAAAAAAAATGGAAACTGGAACGTACCTTAAGTTTTGCTCCAGCTGGAGCCTTTGGACCTGCTTGCTCTTCTCCTGGGGTCACGCTGGTAAGGGGACGTGGTTTCTCCCAAGGCAGAGACTGGGGGAGATCACTGGCCAATCAGGAGGGACATGGGAGAGGAAGAGAAAAAAATGTAAAGAAACATGGCCCAAAATGCCAAAAAGGGCATTTTTAAAGGACCCAGGGCCAATTCAGAATGATTAGCAATGACTGCTAATCATTCCAAAAGTTGACTGGCTTTTTTCTGATCTTGGGTCACAAATTGCGATGCAAACCCGTTTATTTTATGCCTTGATGCCATTGATTTCCCCTTTGAGGGAAACTACCTATTTGGTGACAAAACAGAGGCATACATAAATGTAACCCCTAGGTGGCGCTATCCCAAGGGCTACTACCCCTGCCTGCTGGGCTAGTAGCAGGTTAAGGGGCCTGAGTTCTGAAATGGGTGCCTCCACCCGGAGGTCAGGATTGGTAGTGGTCAGGCTAACCTGGGCACAGCCCTCTGGCACACTGTAACCCCTCCTCTTTCCTTACTAGTGGCCTGAACAATACACAATAATCACTTTCACAATACCCCTGATACACCACACAAGTACCCACACTGTTTGCACTTACCACCAGGGCTTTCCTCTGGCTCGGCCCTGTGGACCCCCTGTAAAACAAGGTTATACACAGCAAATAACAGCAGTACAGTACTCTTGCACAAAGTGGAACCACAATCAGGGTAAATGCAAAGTTTAGTTTAGTTTATTAGTCTAGGAATTAATACCTTTGAGCCAGGGCTCTTTTACAAAGGTTCCACGTCACAAAGAACATTTAACAAAGCACGATACACATTACAGGTAAAACCAGACAGGAAAGTTACATCATAAATTTGCTATTAACAGTTTAAGGCAGTAACGTTTTTAAGTTTCATAGAAAAACAAGCTATAACAGGTTCAAGTGAGTAGACAATTTCGAGGTTAAGGAAACTTCCAGGGAGAGGGTGATCATTAGGCGCCAGAAGGAGGCTAGAGAGGAGGGAAAGGTGGTGAGCGGGAGAGTAAGTGAGAGGGGACAGGAAAAAAGGGGGGGAGTGAGTTTGGGTGGGAGACAGGAAGTAGTAGAGGTACCAGAGGGTTCATTAGTCAGGGAGGAAGAGGCCTCAGATGTGAGGATGGACATGAGGAGTAGTAGTCTTTATCTAGCGCAATCACAGTTGCTAGTGGTGTTGAGGTAGGCATAGAGCATGGATTTGAAAGCTTCAAGCGAGGTTGAGGATAGAGTAGGTGGACTAAGTGCATTGAACCATGTCGGGGCCCTGTATGCGAAAGATCTTTGTCCCTGTGCAGTCCGGCATCTCGGAACCAGGAAAGGTTGGCGTTCAGATCTGGTGGAGGGTCGTGAGCCAGGATTCAGTCGGAGTAGGTTTTGAATACATAATGGAGTCAGTCCCAAGATAGATTTTTTTGCCATTGTGCAGGTGAGATAAATAAGACGATTTGATAGGTTTAACCAGCCTGATTCATAGTACAGATCACACGTGTGAGTCAGTCTTTGAGCCCCCGTGAGGAGCCGGCAGGCCTTATTTAGAGTGATTGAGATACGCCTTAGAGCAGTGGAGGTAGCTGAGCCATAAATAATAAGGCCATAGTCAATGATTGAGATTATGGAACTCTGTATAGCTATTCTCAGTGCCGCTTGATTTAGAAATTGACGGTTACGGAATAGTATTCCAAGCGTAGTTCACTGTTTTCGCAGTGTTGTCAATGTGGGTTGCAAAGGTGAGCCCTTGGTCAAAAGTGATGCCAAGGTATTTGAAAGTATTTACTTGGTCCAGTGTAATTCCTGCAGAGGTTTGTATGGTGAGTGGAGTATGCCTATTTTTGTTTTGGTGATTGGAGAAGAGCATGGCTTTTGTTTTATTGTGGTTTAGCACAAGTTTACTATCCAGGAACCACCTTTCAACACTAGAGAAAGCAAGTTGCAGGCTTTTTCATAGGGAGTTTGGATCCTTGTGGGAAGAGAGAATTACAGCATCATCAGCGTATAAGATTATTTTCTCCTGGCAGATATCTGGGAGGGAGTTAAGGAACAGGCTAAAGAGGAGCTGTCCAAGAATTGATCCCTGTGGTACACCCAAGAGAACTGGTTTGAAGTCGGAGAGTTCATTAGAGATTTTTACAGCCTGTGACCGATTGGACAGGTAACTTTTTACCCAAGCACAAGGACCTTCGGGCCAGGCCTAGGCTAGAAAGTAGGGAGGTAAGTAGGCCATGATGGACTGTGTCGAAAGCTTTTGTAAGATCGATAAAGACTGCACCTGTTTGGCACCCTTTGTCCAGGGCTGAGTGGACTCTCCAGAGAAATCAAGTAAGGCTGTTGTAGTACTATGTCCTTTCCTAAAGCCATGCTGTTGATTACAGAGTAGATTGTATTTGTCCAGGTAATCAGAGAGTTGGTCTGCCACTATTCGCTCAAGTGCTTTGGAGAGGGAGGGAGTATTGATATTGGTCGATAGTTTCTGTTGAGGTTTTGTCCCCCTTTGTGCACTGGTGTAACTATGGCAGATTTCCGTTTGTTGGGAAATTGACTTTGGCAAAGTGACAGATTAAGAATTTTTAAGGGGTGAATTACTTCATCCAGGGTGAGAGACAGGATTTTTAGATCTAGCGTGTCACTACTTGTTCTGGATTTGGAGCAGGCCTTTCTTATGTACTTGTGTGCTTCGTGCACTTTGATTTTCTTGAAGTAAAATTGTGGTTTGTCACGAGGGGTGTTTTGTGATACTAGGCTAGTCACAGGTAAGTCTGAGAAGAAATCTGGGGGGAGGACCCCACTAAGGTCTGTGAATGTCTTATTAAGCGCATCTGCAATAAACTTTGGGTCAAGAGTGGTGGATCCATCAACTTTCATAATGGTAGGTGACGATTTTGATTGTTTACCTATTATGTTTCGATGTTGTCCCAAAAGCTCTTCCATCACCCCAGGTGGATTCAAGGCATTTTGAAATAGGGCTCTTCATTTGCCTAATTTGTGAGGTACATCTATTTCGTGCCTGCTTGTATTTTAGGGTATCATGAGGTGAGCCTGTGTCTCTGGCAACTGCCCAGAGGTGGTCCCAAACCTTGAGCTCGGAAAGTAGTTTGGCAGTAATCCATGGATTTGATAGCTTTGATTTTACGTTTTTACTGGAGCGAGTGTCGATGCAGAGTTGGAAAGATTTAATGAAGTATTCTAGTGCGGTATTAATATCAGTTGATTCAAGGATTGGCGCCCAGTCCTGTTGTAGGAGATGGTTTTCAACTTGATAAGATTCCCATAAGGCAATACTCTGCTTGTTATAACTTTGGGGGTGGCTTGAGAAATTTATTAGACCAGGTACAGGACACTGGGAGTGGTCACTGAGGAGTCAGGGAGGACTTTAATGTTTTTATCTGGTCAGGGTGATTTGTGAGAACCCAGTCAATAAGGGTGCTTGTACCAGTTTTGTAATTTTTCGCGGTGGGGAGGTTACCATCTGAGTCAGGTTTGCTGCTAGGATGTCATCTTTGTAAGAGCCAGTGTCAGGAGGCGAGCCAGTTTATGTTGAAATCCCGAGGAGGAGGAGCTCATTTTCAGAGGGCTGCAGACTAACAAAATCAAGTACAGACTTAATACTGGCACGGTGGTCTTTTGAGGATATAGACTGCACCACTGTGAGAACTTTGTTTTGTGCACCAAGAAGCAGTTTGATAGGGAGGAGTTGCATCTGCGTATTTGTGGGGGTGAAGCTGCCGCGTTGACAGGAGAGGTTGTCCTTTATGTAAATAGCACAGCCCCCACCTTTCTTGCTTGCCCGGTCGAGTCTGAAAAGATTGTAGCCTTCAAGCGACACCGCATGATCCGGAGAAGAGTTAGATCTGATTTATTTAAGGGACTTGAACAAGGGAGGGGCGTAATCAGGTTAATTTACTTTAAGACTATCATTCAAACAGTTATGCATGCACTTCAGGGTCCATAAACAGTCACACACTTTGGGTACCCAGATGGGGAACGGTGGGCTAGCCAGGAATGTTGCAGCTGGTTGGGGCCCTGTGATAGAAGAAAACAACATGCACAACACACACTATTTGTAATCCGGAGCTGGAGGGCTCAATTCATGAAAAGAAAACAACAAGACAATCAGATGACACACTTTTAGACTAGGCTGTTGTTGCAGAGAGCTACCCTGATGATTACTCACGATACCCAAGACTGGACACAGGCTGGACAAAAATTGAGACAGCAGGTGGTTAATCTGGAGTGCCAGGAGAAGCAGGGCCCACACAAATCGCCGAGGCGTCGTTCCTGCTCAAGCGTGGAGCAGGGGGCTGATCCCCAGACAGGTCTCTCATCGATGGCTTTCTCTGTGCAGCGGTAGTCTGGCTGAGCCAGTGTGGCATGGTCCCTGCCAAATGGAGACAAATTTGGATACAGTCCATTTTGGGCTAGAAACAGCCTGTAGCAAGCAGAACACAGTTCACACAGTGGGGAACCAAAGCATGACCCACTTTCAATACACAGCACATTTACATGTAAGGAAATTCTACTGTACCAGGCAAACCGCTCTCCGGTCATGATCGCAAAATCTCTGCACAAACCGGGGATTCGAAAGCAGCTGGAAATCCTGACAGGCCGATCGCATTCAGCAAAATCTTCGGTCTTCTTCAGGTATGAGTCTGGTAGAAAATCAGTGGCTTACTTTGTTCTCACAAACTCGGATTTTGTCCAAAATAATTCTCTTTTCTCCCTCTCAGGGGCAGCAGGCAGATATGCAGGCCAAAAACTCAGCCCTTTCACAGTTCTTCCATGTGAATCCACTCAGGATTGCTGCTCAAAATCACTTGAGCTCTTTCTTCTTCAGTTCCCAACTTAGATCTGCCTTAAACAGCAGGCAGCTTGGGGATTTCCCTCAGAGCCAGAAGGTTCGGTTGGCTGATTCAGCTGTCAGTCAAAGCAAGAGCTCCCCCTTTAGTTGCAAAAAGGCGCCAAAAGCCCAAAACTACAATTCCTACAGATTTTGACTCCAGACAGCTCCTGTAGTCCAGCTCCATTTTAGGTCCCACCAGTACTGATTGGTCCAATTTGCAGTCCTGGGCCAAATGGTGAAGAAACAAAACAGTCCTTGCTGCAAAGAAGGCAGAGCAGACACACTACATTATTATTACTACTCTAATGAATGATCAGCAAACAGTTACATCTATTAACAGGGCTCCCTCTGCAGAATTAGCGATGGCAGAAACGGAATGATTACCTGGCAGCCCGGGTGGGACTCGAGCATGACAACACTCAGCCCCCTCCCAGATTAATTATTACTGCGATCTACGCAGCTCTTAAAGTGACAGTACATTGAGGCTACACAGGCAGTCTTTGGCACTAACGATTAAGTGCTAAACGCAGGACACCAGCCTGGCAGTGAGCATTTAGGCAAGCTCATGGAAGACTTTTCGGGAACCCCCATTTGTAGGGGGGTTACATAAAGAAGTGGATGAATATAAAACCACCTTTCAGAATTCCACTGAGAAAGAAAAGGCCTTCACTTCCTAAAGGTCTTCTGGAAGGGGAGGCAAGGTGCAAGAGTTACCATCCAAGACCCTGTGCCCCCTATGCATACCAACCCTAAAGAGGATACTACAGTGGCAGAGGCAGGAGGGGCTCCAGGCATGCTGCAACATCAGCGCTTAAGCCACAGCCGGAACAAACCCCTGACAATTCTGCCCAGGTCGCCAGTCAACCATTGCCAGTGGGGGCTGGCTGACCCACTACTTTCACAAATGGGTAAACATTACAGCAGACAAGTGGGTCCTGGAAGTAGTGGGTCAGAGACTGGCTCTGCATTTCAAAAGGTTCTCAAAACTGCAGAGACAAAAAACATCCCAGCCCATTCACCAACAGAAAGAATTCTGCTGGAACTGGAAGTTTCAATGTTTTGGTGAATAGAGTATGGAGTTAGTAGTGCTTATGTAACCATAGTTTACTTTTTGACTTTTCTCTATTCCCAGACTTGGTATGAAAGCCAGGTAGTGAGTAGGGAATAGAAAGCCCAAAAAGATTACCTCCTCCAACTCACGGAGAGTATGACCAGTAGCACACAGGAGAGGAAAAAAAAAACCCAGGTGGAGGAAACCTCTGAGGACCCATGACTACTGACCTGCCCATCCTCAGAGCAAACTAAGAGCAGATGATCCTAGGTTCTTACAACTATATTCTATATATATCCAGGATTCCAGTGTGATATTGAGTGATATTCAGTGGGGGTACAGACTCAATGCGAGCATGAAGAGCATGATTTCAATTCAGTTCAATTCAGCTTTATTTATAGAGCACTATTCACACTGATCATAGTGCTTAAACAGTAAAATCAGAATAAATATCATCCTAAAAAACATACAGTTAATCCAGCAATCCTGCAGCCAGAATCAGTAGTCTGGAAACACCAGGTCAAACAGGTGTGTTTTTAGAGAAATTTTAAAGCTCTCCACGGTTAGGCACTCATGTATCTGATGAGGTAGAGAGTTCCACAGGGTAGGGGCCACAAATGCAAAAGCCTGGGCCTCAGATGTCTTCAACCGAACCCTGGGAACCTTTAGCAATCCCTTATCAGTGGAGCAGAGTGGTCGGCGGGGGCAGTAGGGACACAAGAGCTCTTGCAGGTAATTCAGACCCTGTCTGTGTAGGTCCTTGAAGGTCAACAAGCTGACCTTAAAATGTGATCCGCCACTGAACTGGCAGTCAGTGCAGACCACAGAGCACCGGTGTGACATGACCCGACCAAGGTAGCCCTGTCAACAGCCTGGCTGCCATGTTGTGCACCAGCTGCTAGTGGCAGATATCAACCCCAGGTAACCCTAGGTACAGGGAGTCACAGTAATCAAGGCAGGAGGTCACAAAGGCGTGGACCAGAGTAGGAAGGTTGCCAGGCGGAACAAGATGCTTAATCCGGCTGATATTCCTCAGATGGTAAAAAGAGGACCTGACGACAGCCGACCCCTGAGAACGAAGCGTCAGCCCATCATCATGAATAACGCCTAGATTCTGCACCTGTTCAGAGGTCAACAGCTGGCTACCACCAAGCCAAAGCCCAGAAGCAGAGCCAGCCGCCAGCCCCTCTACCCAATGACCCAGATCCACCACCAGAAACTCAGCTTTGTCCGGATTTAAGCTGAACCAGTTGGTATTCATTCAGTCCTGGATCTTGGTGAGGCAGCTGTTAAACACCGAGACCGCACTATCCTGCTGAGGCACAAAGGACAGGTAGAGCTGGGTATCATCTGCATAGCAGTGAAAACCCAACCCATACTGCCTTACAATGTCTTCCAACAGCAGCATGTACACTGCAAACAACATGGGCAATTGCACAGAGCCCTGCAGAACCCCACACAACAGAGAGAATGAGTCAGAGGAATAAATCCCAGACACCACCCTCTGAGGTCTGCTGGTGAGAAAAGAATGGAACCATCTGAGGACTGTACCCGACAGGCCACAGATTGTCCACAGGCATTCCAGCAGCACCACATGGTCCACGGTGTTGAATGCTGCAGAGGGATCAAGAAGAACCAAGATAGAACGGGTCTTCCAATCCCTCACTATCAGGAGATCATTGAGCACCCAAACAAGGGCAGTCTCCGTGCTATGCATCTTCCGAAATCCTGACTGGAGAGGATCATAGATATCTTGGATGGTAAGGTGATTCTCCAGCTGCAGCACCACTGCCCTGCCTGAGTTGATTAAATGAGCTGCCAGACTCTGAACTGTGGGAAGTATGATGGGTTATGAAATTCTTAAAGTAATCTATCAAACTTTGTAGAGGGTTTGACATCCGGATTAGGGTCTCAAGGCTTGGAGTTCAACAATGTGTGATATGACACTTTGTAGGCATCTATGGAGATGATCAAGGATTCGGACAGAAGCATTAAGTACCTGGTAGGAGGGGTTAATGTGGAAGATTTTAGACTAATGAATGAAGGGTGGTATATGCTGTATATAGAGATGGTAACTGGATAACGATGGGAATAAATGGAAAGTTCAGTACAATGAATTCAAGGGTTGACTAGAGTTATTGTTTCTATAATGAGATTTGTGTAGGCTCATATTCAGGAAGGACTGCTAGTGGGAAATGGTGGATATTGATATTGCTGTGGCTTAATTGCCCATGACAGGAGCTTAAGTGGCCATGGCGGCTTTGCAGCGCTGGAGCATCCAATGTTGGAATGCGGAGGGGAGCCTGAGAATGAGTCTTTGAATAAGTCTATAGACTGATGTGGCAAAGGGAAGTTGAGAGCAGCGTAGAATGCCATGGGTGTCTAGCATGCTTAGTCAGATATAGGACTGTTATGGGACATGACTGGGATAGTGAGACAGCCAGGTCGGTTGCAGATGTGCAGATTGAGGAATCAGTGGAGCCTGCTCTCATTAATGGTATTCACTGGAGGGAGTATGAGAGGTAAATCCTGAGAGATGAGTTAGAAGGACTGCTGGATGGGTAGCTGGCAAGATTTAGGATAACATGGTGAAGAGATGTAGATAACTTTATGAATTATGGTGATGTCCAGGGGCCAGTGGCTCAGATAGAATAACTTTAGCAAGGTAGCTAGGCACCAGCTATCCAATGATACAAGTTCTGAGATAATAGCTGGAGAAGGTCTGAGGAATATCCAATGGCTACTAAGGGAGCACAGGTCGAGTAACATGATCTAACTGAGTAAGTGCTTGTAGGAGAAGACTATGAGGAGAAGGTAAAACAGATGATGCCAGTACTGTTATGAGGTATCTTGTGGTTCCCATTATCCTTAACAGTGATGGATATTATTGGAGTTGGTACATCGTGGAAGGCATTATGGTCATGTTTCCAGGTAAGAAGATAGGAGTGAAGGAGGCTCCACTAAATCTTGGATCCTGTGAAGACATGGGAGCCTGGCATGGGAGGTAGGGATGCCCATACTGCTTGAATTAACAAAATACGTAAGAAAGCATCCTGCAGAATTAGTTGAGGGATGAGATCTTCTATAGTCCAGTCAAATGGAATTCCAGAAAAGGATCCTGGGGAGGTGATTGGGAAGTATTGATGATTCTATGGTGATATAAAAGTCTATATGGCATGCTGTTCAAGGGATGTTGCTAGAAGAAGGTTTCCTCAGGTGAGATGAACAGGTACTCCATAGAGCATTGAAAGGGAGCTGTTATGATGGCTGAGGCAGGAGTATGAGACAGATGAACGGGTAGGAGTAGTTGATCAGGCAGGGATGTTGGATGTTGATAGTTGTAGGAATGCCCAAAAAGAGACATAACAACCGTGTAGGAGCCCTGAGCCGCCAGGGCAGTGAGGAAGAAAGCAGCAGTCCCAGGTGGAGGGAAATGTCCAAGCAGAAGTCCACCAATTGAAGGATGGAGCTGGATAAGAAGACAGCTGAGGTTGAGCAGTACCGACATCGACAGGTGCAGGAAAGGTACGGGACTAGGGGAAGTGCCACAGCATGCCAGAATAAAATGCAGAAAAGCTGTATCAGGCTTCAGTGGGAGATCCATGTCAAACCAAGAAGCGAATCCAGGCATGAGGTGCTACGAAGTTGAAGTGTGAGGGTCCCACCTCCGAAGGAGATGGTGAACCAGACAGTTGGTAGCAAGGCACTGCAATGATGGGGAATGGTTTCCCACCTCTGAAGGAGATGCCAAACTGGAAATTTAGATAGGGAAAGCACCAGAAGTGTTGCTGGAAAACCACTAGATGGGATAAGGGGAGCATCAGGAAATTTTTTTTTTTTTTTTTTATGGAAGGCAGCAGGCACACATCCTTGAAAAGGAGCAGATGGCACAGATCCAGCAGAAAGCAAAGGGAATGTGGGCAGACATGTCCAAGAGGAAGGCAGTAGGGAACCATAGCCATCTGGTGTAGCAGCGAGGGAGGAGACGGCAGCATGGAGCTGAAGGACTGAAGATTGGTGAGAATGAGCCAGAAGGCAAGCCACAACAATGATGACCAGGAGCACTGGAAGAGGTGGAAGACAAGACTGAGTAGAGGTGGAGACAGAGAGATTGGCAGGGTCCAAATGCGGAATGTGAGAAGGCCAAGGCAGGGTCAAATACATGGAGTCCATGGAAGTGCAGGATGCAGTCGGGTGAGGTAGGATACTGAAGGCAAATGGAGTATAGTGGTTCCATTCTCGAAGGGAATGCAGCCACCAGATATCAGGTATACAATGCAGTTGGTTGAAACAGTAGATTGAAGGCAAATGGGGTATGGTGGTTCCATTTCTGAAGGAAATGCAGCAACCGGGTATCAAGTAGAGTCTGTAGTTGACTGGAATTGCAGAATGAAGACACAGGCTCCCATTCCTGGTAGTTGGGGCGAGCTAATCTGCATTCAGTGCTATACCATGCAGAGTCAGGGACGGAGACTGTCAGACGTTGGCTGGGTATAAAATGGTCGAGACTGGAAGTAGAGGAAACAGGCCCCCATCCCTGGTAGACAGGGAAAGCCTACCTGCACTGCTGTGCCTCAGTAGGTAGAGTTAGGGACGAGGCTGTCAAACTGCTGGTATGGGCTGAGCAAGTAAAGGGCAGCTAACTGCCGTAGAAGAAAAGGTAAGTAAACGAACAAGAGCAGGACGAAGGCAAGGTAAGTAGGGAACAGGAGAAGGACAAGTAGAGTGGGGAATATGGAACAGACGAAACAAGGAAATTACATAATGACAGACAGTGGTAGACAATATAAAAAGGTGTGGGAAGGAGCAGTAATTGGGAAGCACTAAGAAAACCAGTACTTGGGACCCAGAGGGCAGGTAGGTGCGGGCAGGAACCATATCAGCAAGGGTGGAGGAGGCAGGTAATGTGAATGCTGGAAGAGTACAAAGAACCAGGGTTAATACGGGGGTAATTTCAGGAACGAGATGCTGAGCAGGATATAGAAATGCCATGAGCAGGAATGGTACAAAAGGGGTAAGCATTAGAGCTGTGCGAAAAAGTAGAAAAGGCGCAATAGAGGACTTGGTGCTGAGGATGGGGCTACCAGCCCAAAACACACAAAGGTAAACAGGAACTCAGCACTCACTCCAGACATAATACAGCAGTATAAAGACAGATTTATTTGAGGTAAGGAAGCCTGATATAAGTGCCCTACATCCCCAGCACTTCAGCTCAACACAGGGCCTTCCTCAGACCTGCCCCCTGAGGAAGACCCTGTGTTGGGCTGAAGCACTGGGGATGTAGGGTGCTTGTACCAGGCTTCCTTACCTTGAATAAATGTGTCTTTATACTGCTCTAATGTATCAAGAGTGATTGCTGGCAATGCTGCAATTTGGCACACTTTTGTAAGTCCTAGGGTACTGTTTATGTTCCAAATCTGGTGTTATTTGGATGCGTATTTTTAAAATTATAGTGAAATAACTGCAATTTAACATTTTGCAAAATTCCGTGGGCATTTTATATTCTGCACAGTGCTAGTAAGCATGAATAGCTTCAGTGGAGGACATTATCACTAGGGAAGGTTGATTGCAATAGTTGACATGTAGTAACTACTACAGAAATACAGGTACCGAACGAGGGGAAACGTGGCAGTGGGCTGGTGGAATGGAAAAGAGTGGTGATGGAGACTGTGGCCTGCATGAGGAGCTGGAAATCTCAAAAGGAACAGGAAAGAGCAAGGGACAAGGGGGAATAATGGAAGGGGGGCAAGGAGGAATTGAATATTTTTTGTTGGATGTTGTTGCATGCACAAAGAAATGGAGGAAAGAAGGGACCTAGGGTCTAATTCAGACAGCTCCGCCTGCCTGGAAGATGGGGAGATGCCCAGTGTAGGGAGGGACATGTACAGACCAGACTATCAAGCCATGGTCTCAGGAGAAGTGACGGGACAGAACAGGGTACAACAAGGTTTAAGGGAAGAGTCCTAGTCCCATTGCATTCCTAGCATGCAGGGCAGCATTCAGTCAGCGGAGTCGTGGAGTCAGTCAGAAGAGAAGCCCAAATTGCAGGGGAGCTCCACGGCCATTCAGGGACTAATTCAGCAAACTGAGGGAGGGGTCATGTGGAAGAGCAGGGTGGCAAAGAAGAAATCAGTGCAGGTTAAGACACCTGAAAGGGAGACTGCCGACTATGCACAGCAGCGTGAGCAGAAGCTCAAGGTGTAGGGGTTTCGGGGACCGCGAAAAACCAGGACAGGTCCAAGAGGGGCAGTGACAGAATGAGGAAACCAGAGCAAGGCACTTACCCCCTCCACTGCAGGTGCACGAGCAACACAGGTGGGCCAAGGGAAACAGCAGCATCTCATCCAGGTTGTCCTGCAGGAAGACGCCACAAGAGCACAGGTGCACTGCTATGAAAGGAGAGTCAGTCAGGGATGGAGAAAAGGAAAAAAAAAACACGTACTACAAGAAAAACAATGCTGGGAGTGCCAAACTCTGAGCCAGGAAAGGGGGGGGGTAACGAACCAGGACCAACGTGGGGCAGGGAGTATCACAGCTACATGAGGTACCACAGTGGGAGTCCGCCCCAGTGAGGAACGGAACAACAGGATGGTCTGAAAAGGCACGGGAGGAAGAAGGGGCCAAACTGAGTGAACAGGGCAGAGGATGGAAGAATGGAGCAGGGAAGGGAACCAAGTTAGCAACTGGGCTAGGAGGAGACTACGGCAGCTGCTAGAGTGCAGCAGGTGTGGGGAAGGGATGAAGGAAGTGGCAGGCAAAAAAGTGGAGGAGGCGAACAGGACATGGGGGGGAGAGACAGAAAGAATGGGGAAGAGCAAGAAATAATGACAGCACAGCAGAAGAAAGGAAAATAAAAGAGCAGGCGACTAGGGTAACAGGGAAGGAGGCATAGGGGGGAGAAAGAGGGAGCAGCAAGCAAGCAGCAGGAGCCGGAGGAAGGAGCAAAAGGAAGGCTCTGCTGCAAGAGCCCTGCAGGAGCCCCACACTTGCCAAGGGTAAGTACTTCGCAGCGCACTAAGCGGGGAACTGCCATGGGAGACTGGCCTTCATTGGGGATGTGGGAGGAGCTATCTCCCACATTGAACCACGGGCTTTAGCTCCCCACCCCCAAAAAAAAAGAAACTGCAGCTGGCAAAGGCAGTGGAAAAGGTACCTACTTTACAATGGGTAAGGGCCTATTTTCAAGATACTTCCTGACCCACAAGAAAACCGGGGAGTGGTGACCCTCTTTAGATATAAGATATCTGAACAAACATATCAAATGAGAAAAGTGAAAGGGCATCACAATGGGTACAATAATACCATCCCTACAGTTAGGAGATTGGTTGAGGTCACTTGATCTGAATGACACCTAGTTTTATATTCCAGCTAGACCCACCCACAGATAGTATGTCAGTCAGACCCACCTACAGATAGTATGTCAGTCAGACCCACCCACAGATAATATGCCAGTCAGACCCACCCACAGATAGTATGCCAGTCAGACCCACCTACAGATAATATGTCAGTCAGACCCACCCACAGATAGTATGTCAGTCAGACCCACCCACAGATAGTATATCAGTCAAACCCACCTACAGATAGTATGTCAGTCAGACCCACCCACAGATAATATGCCAGTCAGACCCACCCACAGATAGTATGTCAGTCAGACCCACCTACAGATAATATGTCAGTCAGACCCACCCACAGATAATATACCAATCAGACCCACCCACAGATAGTATGCCAGTCAGACCCACCTACAGATAGTATGTCAGTCAGACCCACCCACAGATAATATGCCAGTCAAACCCACCCACAGATAGTATGTCAGTCAGACCCACCTACAGATAATATGTCAGTCAGACCCACCCACAGATAGTATGCCAGTCAGACCCACCCACAGATAGTATGTCAGTCAGACCCACCCACAGATAGTATGCCAGTCAGACCCACCCACAGATAGTATGTCAGTCAGACCCACCCACAGATAGTATGCCAGTCAGACCCACCCACAGATAGTATGTCAGTCAGACCCACCTACAGATAGTATGTCAGTCAGACCCACCCACAGATAATATGCCAGTCAGACCCACCCACAGATAGTATGTCAGTCAGACCCACCCACAGATAATATGCCAGTCAGACCCACCCACAGATAGTATGCCAGTCAGACCCACCCACAGATAGTATGTCAGTCAGACCCACCCACAGATAATATGCCAGTCAGACCCACCCACAGATAGTATGTCAGTCAGACCCACCTACAGATAATATGTCAGTCAGACCCACCCACAGATAATATGCCAGTCAGACTCACCCACAGATAGTATGCCAGTCAGACCCACCCACAGATAATATGCCAGTCAGACCCACCCACAGATAGTATGTCAGTCAGACCCACCCACAGATAATATGCCAGTCAGACCCACCCACAGATAGTATGTCAGTCAGACCCACCTACAGATAATATGTCAGTCAGACCCACCCACAGATAATATGCCAGTCAGACCCACCCACAGATAATATGTCAGTCAGACCCACCTACAGATAATATGTCAGTCAGACCCACCTACAGATAATATGCCAGTCAGACCCACCCACAGATAGTATGCCAGTCAGACCCACCCACAGATAATATGCCAGTCAGACCCACCCACAGATAGTATGTCAGTCAGACCCACCCACAGATAATATGCCAGTCAGACCCACCCACAGATAGTATGTCAGTCAGACCCACCCACAGATAATATGCCAGTCAGACCCACCCACAGATAGTATGTCAGTCAGACCCACTCACAGATAATATGCCAGTCAGACCCACCCACAGATAGTATGTCAGTCAGACCCACCCACAGATAATATGTCAGTCAAACCCACCCACAGATAGTATGTCAGTCAGACCCACCCACAGATAATATGCCAGTCAGACCCACCCACAGATAATATGCCAGTCAGACCCACCTACAGATAATATCTGAGGTTCAGACTGGGAAACTGCCAGTATGTGTTAGTAGCCCTTCCCTTTGGCCTCACCTATGCACCAAGGGCATTTACAAAGTACCTAGCCGTAGTAGCAGCACAGCTGAGAAAACAAGGTGTGGTTGTATTTTCCTAACTAGACAACTGGCTAGTCTCAGGGCAAACAGAGCAAGAGGCAAGGTGCCCCGTACAACAGGTAAGGAGTGCCCTAGAGAGCTCGGGATTCCTAATAAATCTACAGAAGTCTCAGTCAGAACCAGCTCAGATGCTGGACTTCATAGGTGCAGACCTGGTACCTTGCAAGGGAAGGCTTTTCTTCTGTAGAAAAGGGTATCAAATTTGATTGCCAGTGCAAAATCCTTCACACGGGGCCACCCAAGGCCTGCAAGGGATTTCCTGCAGTTACTAGGCCACATGGCCTCACTCACAACAGTGGTGCCAAGGACCAGATTTCCGATGAGGAACATTCTGTACCACTTAATGGGTCACTGGTTCCAAAGGTCGAATTTGCTGTCCAAGCTAGTGCCTGTCACAGAGGCCTTTGTGTAAGCACTGGAATGGTGAAGGAGGAAAGCAGCCTCAGAGGGGGCCATCCCTTCCTCCAGCAATCCCTAACAAGTATTCTCACAACAGATGCTTCACTCGTAGGATAGGGTGCCCACCTGGAGCATTTCACAATAAGTGGCATCTGGAGCCCACAGGAGCATATAAATCTCCTCAAACGTAGGCCAGTGCTGATGGCAGTGCAGTCCTTTTCCTCCCAGATACAGTCAGTCTGTTCAAATTTGCACCGATAACGCCACAACAGTGTACCACATAAACAAGCAGGGAAGGACAAGATCCTCAAAACTGTGCACAGAATCTCAGAGAATCTGGGATTTGGCTCATTACCTGGGCAAAGTGATTTCTGCAGCATATCTGCAAAGCAAGGGCAATGTGCTGGTAGACTCCCTAAGCAGAATCAGCCAGGGAAACCACAGGTGGACCTTGAACCAGCAAGTGCTGGCCTCAGCCTTCAGAAGATGGGGTACTCCAGAAATAGACCTCTCTGCTTCTTGGGAGAACAGTCAGCTCCCGACATCTTGATGCAGGCTGTCAGCAAGAGGCAGAATCTCAGAGGATGGGAGGTTCCTGTATGCCTTCCCACCATTCCCACTCAAGTCGGGAGTGCTCCTAAAGCTCAGGAGAGAGCCAGCAAAAGTCATCCTGATAGTCCCAGACTGGGCAAGGCAGGTTTGGTACTCGGTGCTCCCGACCGTCTCCAGTAAGATTCTAATCAGCCTGCCACTGAGATACAACCTACTGACCCCATCGCAGGGCAGAATGATATTCCCAGACCTCACAACACTGTTTGAGGACATGGTTCTTAAAGAGCTAGAATTTCCTAGTCCGAATCTGTCAGAGGTACTGAGGGTGCTTAAGGGTAACCAGCAACAAGGAAAACATACTTCTCTAAGTGGAAGAGATTTGCATATTGGTAAAACGTAGTAACATAGATATTGACAGCAGATAAGGACCGCTTGGCCCACCTAATTTGCCCATTTTCTCTATTTATTATAACACTGCAGACCCTACTTGATCTGTAGCTCCCCCCCCCCCTTTCCCTAGCTCTAAGGTTCCCTGATGCATATCCCATGCATTTTTGAAGCCTGTTGCCGTTTTGGTCCCCACCACCTCTGCTGGTAGGCTGTTCCAGGCATCCACTACTCTTTCTGTGAAGAAATCTCCCCTTAGTCTCTCCCCTCCAGCTTCATAGCATGTCCCCTTGTTCTTGAGCCTCTTGTTATCTGAAAAACGCTTCCCTCTTGAACTTTATTCATACCTGTAAGGTATTTGAATGTTGCTATCATATCCCCCCCCTCCCTCCTTTCCTCCAGGGTGTACATATTGAGGTCCTTCAGCCTCTCCTCATAGGGCTTGTGATGCAGACCCTGCACTATTTTGGTTGCCCTCCTCTGAACCGCCTCTTCCCTGTCTATGTCCTTCCAGAGATGTGGTCTCCAGAGCTGGACACAGTTCTCTAGGTGAGGTCTCATCAGTGATCTATACGATGGTAACATCACCTCTCTCTCTGCACCCTAGCATCCCCACTGCCTTGTCACACTGTCTGGCCACCTTTAGGTAATCAGATATGATTACTGCCAGGTTACTTTCTTGTTTGCTGGTGGTTAATTCTACTCCACCCATTTTGTACTCTGCCCCTGGCTTTCTGTGCCCCAGGTGCATGATTTTGCACTTCTTCACACTGAAAGTCAGGTGCCACACCATTGACCACTCCTCCAACTTTCCTAGATCACAATTCATTTATCACACACACACACACACACACACACACACACACACACACACACACCTCCGGAGTGTCTACCTTATTACAGATTTTAGTGTCTTCTGCATACCTTCCCTTCTAGTCCCTCTGCAATGTCACTAATAAAAACATTCAAGGGGACCAGTCTTAGTATTAATCCCTGTGGGACCTCACTTGTCACCCTCCCTTCCTCTGAGTAAACTCCATTTATTACCACCCTCTGTCTTCTGTCCCCCGACCAATTTCTCACCCAGTTTACCACCTTAGAACCCACTTCTGGGCTTCCCAGCTTGTTTACAAGTCTCCTATGTGGAACGATGTCGAATGTGCCCCCAGGAAGATAATTCCAATTCAGGTAGAGCTACCTGCAGTTTTGGACTATCTGGGACACTTAGAGTCCTTAGGTCTGCAATCTTCAGCCCTGAAGGTGCATGTGGCAGCTGTGTCAGCCTGCACATCAGCAGGAAAAAAACAAGTCCTTGGCTTCACAACCTGTTTTTAAAAGGTTCTTTAAGAGTCTCAAACACCTGTATTCCCCTGTAAGGGACACAGCCCTCCATGGGATTTAAATATCTGTCTTACCTAGCTGATGGGGCCTCCTTTCAAACCTATAGTTACAGTTGATTTGAAATACGTCACATGAAAAACAGTTTTCTGGATAGCCATGCCACTTGCCAGGAAGGTAAGCAAGCTGTAAGCCCTCTGTACAGATTCAAACTACATAATCTTCCACAGAGATAAGGTAGTTCTGAGAAAATAGTAGGAAGTTCCCGCCTAAGGTAGTGTCAGATTTCCACTTGAACCAGTCAACCTTCTTGTACTCTGTCCTGAACATTTCAGTACAGGTGAGCAAAAATTGTACTGCCTGGATGTAAAAAGGGCACTAGGTCACTACATGGACCAGAAAAAGGATATCAGGTCCTAGAGAACACAGTTGTGTGTTACCAGTGGAGAGATTCGCAAAAGTAAGCCAGCAGCTAGGAAAACTATCTTCCATTTGATAGTCTCCTGCATATAGTTCTGTTATAAAAAAAACTCGTAAAATACCTCCCAGAGGTTTACGAGGGCATTCCACAAGGAGTACCCCTGCCTCTCTGTGGCAGCTACAAGGGCCATCCCCCTATGAGACATTTGTAAAGCAGCTACCTGAAAACAGTACACTCCACCACAAAGCACTACTACCTAGCTATACGGACCAGAAGAGATGCCAGTTTTGGAACCGCTGTCTTGCAAACCTTTTGCCTAAATAGGTTCTAGACCCATCCTCCCAAGGTATTGCTAGTGAGTCTGCACTTTTGTAAGGCATCATGTATGGATTCCTGTTGTTTGAAGAAACAATTACTCATCATACTAATGTTGTTTCTTCTCAGGGATCCATCAATGACTCTTACAAACCCTGACCATGCTTCCCTTTCCAGAAACTGAAAATAAGGTCACACAAGAATCATTTCTTATCTTAAGGTTGCTTTAGTATTGCTTATTGCAGTTCCTCAGTAATTGTCAAAATGTGAACATTTTAATTTTACATGATGCCTGCTTTAATTTGGTTGGACGTTTCAAAATTTTAAAGAAACATTTTGGTAGCCATTTAGTTAGTATTCGTGATCACTGCTTCTCTGGCTATTGAAACCAATCTGACATTAGAATGGCAGGGAGAGTGTGACAACAGTGCATAGTTTGAACTTGTACTCTAAAGTCTAATAATTAGCATAAAGTTCTACCTTCGAGGCATCCCAGTCGAGTGGAATGATGCACATTTGTAAGGCTTACTGATGGATCCCTGAGAAGAAACAACATTACTACCGTGGGTAGGTTTTCCTTACTCACCACTGGCACCCGACTTCCTCTCTCGACTCTGTGTAGCCCACGTGCTGACAAAGGGGTAACCTCCAGCACCAGTGCTTATTTAAACAATAAGGCATGACAAGGTGTACGCTATTGTAGGATAACAATACGCCTTAGGAAGTGAGTTGTCCAGTGCCTTGCACATCTGAGAAGTGTCATTATCCCCCAGTTACACACACCCTGGAGTGCCTTATTGCAATTATTCAAATGGTTCCATTATTTTTCATTTTAAAAATGAAACCATGAGGTTCAGAACATGTAAATATTTCTGACTTGTGCTGTTGAGCTAAAATAACTCACAGCCATGTGACCATAGCTGACCAATAACAGGTCTTGCTTTCTCTTACCTGCGTTATAATGTGCCTTTACCCTTTTTATGAGTGATTGCCTTTTGCTACTGCCTAGCGCTACACAATTAAAGTGTGTTTGTGTATTCCTTCTGCTGCTTCGACAAATGGCCCTGCACTATACAAGTAATATGTGTTTGTGTGTGCCTTCTAATGCTGCCACAAACTGCTTTGCACTACACAAGTGATGTGTGTTTGTGTATTCCTTTTGCTGCTGCCACAGATTGCCTTGCACTACACAAGTAATGTGTGTTTGTGTATTCCTTTTGCTGCTGCCACAGACTGCCTTGCACTACACAAGTAATGTGTGTTTTTGTATCCCTTCTGCTGCTGTCACACACTGCCCTGCACTACACAAGTAATGTATGTTTGTGTATCCCTTCTGCTGCTGTCACAGACTGCCTTGCACTACACAAGTAATGTGTGTTTGTGTATCCCTTCAGCTGCTGCCACAGACTGCCTTGCACTACACAACTAATGTGTGTTTGTGTATCCCTTCTGCTGCTGCCGGGAACTGCCTTGCACTACACAAGTAATGTGTGTTTGTGTATCCTTTCTGCTGCTGCCACAGACTGCCTTGCACTGTATAAGTAATGTGTGTTTGTGTATCCCTTCTGCTGCTGTCACAGACTGCCTTGCACTACACAAGTAATGTGCGTTTGTGTATCCCTTCTGCTGCTGCCACAAACTGCCTTGCACTACACAAGTAATGTGCGTTTGTGTATCCCTTCAGCTGCTGCCACAAACTGCCTTGCACTACACAAGTAATGTGTGTTTGTGTATCCCTTCTGCTGCTGCCGGGAACTGCCTTGCACTACACAAGTTATGTATGTTTGTGTATCCCTTCAGCTGCTGCCACAAACTGCCTTGCACTACACAAGTAATGTGCGTTTGTGTATCCCTTCAGCTGCTGCCACAGACTGCCTTGCACTACACAAGTAATGCATGTTTGTGTATCCCTTCTGCTACTGCCACAGACTGCCTTGCACTACACAAGTAATGTGTGTTTGTGTATCCCTTCTGCTGCTGCTGGGAAGTGCCTTGCACTACACGAGTAATGTGCGTTTGTGTATCCCTTCAGCTGCTGCCACAAACTGCCTTGCACTACACGAGTAATGTGCGTTTGTGTATCCCTTCAGCTGCTGCCACAGACTGCCTTGCACTACACAAGTAATGTGCGTTCGTGTAGCCCTTCTGCTGCTGCCACAAACTGCCTTGCACTTCACTAGTAATGTGCGTTCGTGTATCCCTTCAGCTGCTGCCAGAGACTGCCTTGCACTACACAAGTAATGTGTGTTTGTGTATCCCTTCTGCTGCTGTCAGAGACTGCCTTGCACTACACAAGTAATGTGTGTTTGTGTATCCCTTCAGCTGCTGCCGCAATCTGCCTTGCACTACACAAGTAATGTGTGTTTGTGTATCCCTTCTGCTGCTGTCAGAGACTGCCTTGCACTACACAAGTAATGTGCGTTTGTGTATCCCTTCAGCTGCTGCCACAAACTGCCTTGCACTACACAAGTAATGTGCGTTTGTGTATCCCTTCAGCTGCTGCCACGAACTGCCTTGCACTACACAAGTAATGTGTATTTGTGTATCCCTTCTGCTGCTGCCGGGAACTGCCTTGCACTACACAAGTAATGTGTGTTTGTGTATCCCTTCTGCTGCCGGGAACTGCCTTGCACTACACAAGTAATGTATATTTGTGAAACATAGACAATGACATCAGAAAAGGACCCATGACCCATCCAGTCTGCCTGAGTTCTCTATTAAGCTCTGGGACCTACTGTCCCTCCAGGGTCCTAGCCTTCCCCAACTACTCCAATTCTCCTTCCAGTTTCTGTCACCCTGAGCAACCACTGTACCCTTCATTCTGTCCCAACCACACTTGAAATCAGCAGCGGTTGTTGCACTTGCCACTTCGGCTAGTAGGCTGTTCCACAGCTCCACAACCCTTTCTGTAAAATAATACTTCCTCATGCCCCTCCTGCTAGTTTCCACTCATGTCCACATGACCATAAGCTAGTGTTCAAGCTAATTAGTTCACTGCAGTTCATTTTTGTGTACTGCATTTTGGGGACTTGAAGGTCTCTGTCTCATCTCCCTTCTACTTTCTGGTCTCCAGCAAGTACATGTTCAGTGCCTTTAGACGCTCCTCACAGGACCTGCCATGTTTGCCCTGAATCATTTTCATCACCGTGCACTGCACTTTCTCCTGCCTATCCCTATCTTTCCTGAGGTGAGGACTCCAGAACTGGGCATAGTACTCCAGTTGTGGCCTCAGTAAGGATCTGTATAAGGGAAGTATTATTGCTTCCTTTCTGCTATCAATACCCCTCTCGATACAACCCTGCATCCCACTTGCTTTCCCGTACGCCTTGTTGCACTGATGCGATTGTTTTAAGGAGTCACTGATGATAACTATAAGGTCCCATTCCTTGGCCGTAGTGCTAAGTCTCACCCCAGTCATCTAGTACTCTGCGCTAGGATTCTTATTCCCTAGCTGCATTACCTTACATTTCACGGTGTTGAGTTTCAATTGCCAAACCTTAGACCAACCCTCTAGCTTTTGTAAGTCCCTATGCAGTTCCCCGACTCCTTCGTTGCTATCCACCCTTCCACAGACCTTAGTGTCATCTGCAATGGACACAACCTGCCCTAGATTCCTTCATTAATATTGCTGATAAACATATCGAAGAGACCCAGACCCAGGACAGATCCTGTGGTACCCCGCTTGTGACTTTCCTCTCTTCTGATTTTACCCCGCAGGCCCCAACCCTCTGCTGCCTCCCCATTAGCCAGTTACCTGCCTAGTTTATTATGACCTTAGCCACTCCCAGATCCTCAGTCTTCCTAAACAAGTGTCCGTGAGGCACCGAATCAAAAGCCTTGCTGCAGTCGAAGTGGAGCACATCCACAGTGTGGCCCCTATCCAGTTCCCTTCTCACTCACTCACTCACTCACTCACAGAAAACGATCAGGTTTGTCTGGGAAAAGTTCCCTGCTGTTTGCTGTCTTGGAGCTCGCTGCCTTCCAAGTAGTCCATGAGGTCCTCTTTGGCCAGTGACTCCAGCAGCTTCCCTCAGCAGAGGTAAGACTGAGAGGTCAGTAGTTCCATGCTTGTTCCTTGTCTCTCCCACCCCCCGCGTCCCCTTAATGGAGCAGAACCACATCTGCCACTCTGCAGTCCTTTGGAACCATCTCTATCTCCAGTGACCTGTTGAGTAGACTTACAAGGGATGTCCAGTTCTGCTGCCAGTTCTCTGAGCACCCTCAGTTGCAACCCATCTGGTCACAGGTCCTTATCTATCTGGCTGCCAGCCTTTTCTGGACTGCTGGCCTTTCTGTGTAAACCCTCTCCTGCTGCAACAAACTGCCTTGAACAACACAAGTCATGTGTGTTTGTGTATCCCTTCTGCTGCTGTTACACACTGCCTTGCATTACACAAGTAATGTCTGTTTGTGTATCCCTTCTGCTGCTGCCACAAATTGTCTTGCACTACACAAGTAATGTGTGTTTGTGTATCCCTTCTGCTGCTGCCAGACTGCCTTGCACTACATAAGTAATGTGTGTTTGTGTATCCCTTCTGCTGCTGCCAGACTGCCTTGCACTACACAAGTAATGTCTGTTCGTGTATCCCTTCTGCTGCTGCTACAGACTGCCTTGCACTACACAAGTAATGTGCGTTTGTGTATCCCTTCTGCTGCTGCCACAGACTGCCTTGCACTACACAAGTAATGCGCCAGGGGTATCCTCTGCTGCTGCCACAGACCGCCCTTGCACCCGCTCGAAGTAATGTGCTGCCAGGTATCCCTTCTGCTGCTGCCACAGACTGCCTTGCACTACACAAGTAATGTGTGTTTGTGTATCCCTTCTACTGCTGCCACAGACTGCCTTGCACTACACAAGTAATGTGCGTTTGTGTATCCCTTCTGCTGCTGCCAGACTGCCTTGCACTACACAAGTAATGTGCGTTTGTGTATCCCTTCTGCTGCTGCCACAGACTGCCTTGCACTACTGCTGCTGCTGCCACAAACTGCCTTGCACTACACAAGTAATGTGTGTTTGTGTATCCCTTCTGCTGCTGCCATAGACTGCCTTGCACTACTGCTGCTGCTGCCACAAACTGCCTTGCACTACACAAGTAATGCGTGTTTGTGTATCCCTTCTGCTGCTGCCACAGTCTGCCTTGCACTACACAAGTAATGTGCGTTTGTGTATCCCTTCTGCTGCTGCCACAGACTGCCTTGCACTACACAAGTAATGTGCGTTTGTGTATCCCTTCTGCTGCTGCCAGACTGCCTTGCACTACACAAGTAATGTGCGTTTGTGTATCCCTTCTGCTGCTGCCACAGACTGCCTTGCACTACTGCTGCTGCTGCCACAAACTGCCTTGCACTACACAAGTAATGTGTGTTTGTGTATCCCTTCTACTGCTGCCATAGACTGCCTTGCACTACTGCTGCTGCTGCCACAAACTGCCTTGCACTACTGAAGTAATGTGCGTTTGTGTATCCCTTCTGCTGCTGCCACAGTCTGCCTTGCACTACACAAGTAATGTGCGTTTGTGTATCCCTTCTGCTGCTGCCACAGACTGCCTTGCACTACACAAGTAATGTGCGTTTGTGTATCCCTTCTGCTGCTGCCACACACTGCCTTGCACTACACAAGTAATGTGTGTTTGTGTATCCCTTCTACTGCTGCCGCAGACTGCCTTGCAGTACACAAGTAATGTGTGTTTGTGTATCCCTTCTGCTGCTGTCACAGACTGCCTTGCACTACACAAGTAATGTGTGTTTGTGTATCCCTTCTACTGCTGTCACAAACTGCCTTGCACTACACAAGTAATGTGTGTTTGTGTGTCCCTTCTGCTGCTGCCACAAACTGCCTTGCACTACATAAGTAATGTGTTTGTGTATCCCTTGTGCTGCTGCCACAAACTGCCTTGCACTATACAAGTAATGTGTGTTTGTGTGTCCCTTCTACTGCTGCCACAAACTGCCTTGCACTTCACAAGTAATGTGCGTTTGTGTACCCCTTCTGCTGCTGCCACAAACTGCCTTGCACTATGGTGCAGAGGCAAGGCGTCTGCTTGCGGCGCCAGCATCCCGGGTTTGGAAACGGACTTGGGAGTCAGAGGTCCGGCCGGGGGGGAGAAGGATTGAGCATCTGAGGGACTGCTCTCCTTCTCCGGGGGGAGGAGGGAAGAGTGTCTGGTGCTCTGCTGACCTCTAGCAGAGGCTGGTGGTACCACCACTGCTGGCACCTCACAACAGGGAGGCAGGGCAGACGCTGGCCATCTTTGCACATCCCCACCCCCAGGGATTTCAGCACAGAAAAATCTGACCATGTTCATGACGCCCCTGCCACCACTCCTACTGCTGCCTATGTCCACCCAGGAGGGGTCCTGTTCCGTGGCCCCACCCTGGGGGTGTCAGGCAAGAGACCGCTCACCTTGGGAGGGGGCACGACTCAGGCGCCACCCGGGGCGTAAGCCTGGGCATGGGGGAGGGGAGGAGCGAGGCCTCTGCCCGGTATAGGCAGGAAGGGGAGGAACCGGGCATAAAAATAAAACTACCTTGCACAAGTTTTGTGTTTCTGTGTATCCCTTTTGTTACAAACGTGTCTGTCCTATTGTACTGCATGATAGCACCAGAAGCCAAAGTTCTAGAGGTAGAGCACTGGTTTGGGATAGCAACTGGGGACACAGGTTCAAATCCTACTACAGCTTTCCTTTTGCTCCCAACCCTGACTCCAGCTGAACTGTCTCACACATCTCATCTGCAGTTCTACTTTAAGACCTGCTGCTGCTTGCACCGGCTGGTTCTTTGGGTAGTTATTGTGCTGTCTACATTCAAGACCCAGTTCCAAGACACAATTTCTGTTTTTCATGTGCATTCCATAATTATTGATAAGTATTTGAAGGGAAAGGGAGTTCCTTCTATTTGGGTCTGAAGGTCAGAGAGGATAACGAGATCCTCCGAAATTGGCCCAGTGGTGCAGTAGCAGAGAAGCACACAGAGCTGCCTCTGAGACTAGATCCACGTCACACCACGGAATCCCTGGAGGGATCCATTTGGGCCCTTCATGGAGGTGAGGCAAGAGGGGCGGGTGGGTGTGGCAGTACCCCTTTCTGGCCAATCAAGGAGTGACATGAGCTTTGGCTTTTAAGGCAGCCGTGGTCCGCTCGCTTTGGTGGAGAACGAGTAAAGCCATGGCGGCCACAAGCATCTGTCGGGGGGGGATGGGAAAAATTAGTCACATAAAAAGGAATAAATAAGAAAAGAGACCCCTGTATGTTACTGTACCTCCAGCTGGGTCCACTTTATCATTCCCTTCCTTGGATTGTTAGAAATATTCACGTTAAATGAGTCCTCAGTATGAAGAATAATTTGATAAGATGTCTAATTGTAAGCCCTGCCATTAGCTCAGTCTATGCGTCCAGGTTTGTTCCCACAAGCGTGAAGACAACAGAACAATTTATAGTTGCCCTTAAGAAAACGAATACTGCCATTGTTCCTGCTTCTCTGTTTGTTAGCAAAAGCCTGACTGAGTCTTTAGAATGAACCCAAAATGCTGCCATCAGCACCAGCTACCCTTTACATTAGCACACATTCTCAATTCCCTTGTACATAGTTAGACCAGCTTAATGTCACGGCATAAAAATACTTGTTAAATAATTTCCCAAAGCTCCTTCTCAATCTTTAATTTGTTTTTCTATTTTTTTTTCTGTGCCGAAGGGTACGCCATTAAGCCGGGCTGATTTAAGGGCTGTCAACATCAACCTGTGCGACATGTGTGTTATCCTGTCAGCCAATCAGAACAATATCGAAGATGCTTCGCTGCAGGACAAGGAATGCATCTTGGCGTCACTCAACATCAAATCTATGCAGTTTGATGACAGCATTGGGGTCTTGCAGGCTAACTCCCAAGGTAAGGGCTGCCCTATAATACTTCCCAACACTGCCTACAGGGGACAGGACCTGGCAAGAAGAATATCCCTCACTCAGTGATTCAAACAGCCCCACATCAGTTTGTTTGACAGCTAGACCTGCTGATTGCTGGGATGATTTTAAAGTGGCAGTACAAGATATTACAAACCAATTTCTCAAAGCAGCAATTCAAATTATGGTTGAAAATTGTGTAGCTTTGCTTTTCCTTATACTTTATTTATATATTTGTTTTTTTATTCTGTTTTAGGTTGCCCATTTTCTCTTGGCTTGTAAGAAGCCCTTTGTTCCCCTTTTTTGAGTCCGCTTTAGCATTTTTCAAAAGTGTGATATATTTAAGGGTGAGCTTCATTAAATATGGCTGCTCTCAGGTTTTCTCCACAGTCCTCAGCTGTTTTTGTACACCCATTGTTTAACATCACTGTTCTTGCGACTAAGATGAACTAGCATGCAATAGACATTGCTTCCTGACCTTACGAGACACTGGGGGATATCAGGGCTAACTCCAGGCCTTGAAACGTAACAAGATGAACTTTCATGCACCAGACACGCAGCTCCCTGACCTCATGTGACACTGGGGATATTAGGGCTAACTCCAGGTCACAAAATACATGCTCTAACATACTGAACATAAAATAAGCTGTGTCACTATATGATCAGTTTTGGAAACAAAATGAACACTGACTGCAGGGACTTTCAACATTGAAGGATGTAAAGGAGTGCAAAATTATTTTTTAATCTGAGCTGCCACTTTTCTTGTCATGCCTGACAAGTCCTCCAACTAGTCACTCCTTCCAACTTTCTTTCCAATTGGTTGTTGCTGACATACCTGTCAACCTTTTGTCACTGAAACGAGGGACATAGACACTCAAAATGAGGTACAATGAGGGACACTGATCCTCGCAATGAGGGACGTATCCTAAAATATAGAGATACAATCTCAGAACACTGTGGAAACCAGTGTGTTTAGTGTGTTTGTGCAATGTTTATGCTTAGAATAGTATGCATTTCTGCTTTAAAGTCGTAATTTACAGCACTTTCACTGTGTGGGCAGCTCCTTTTCCGTGAGGCATTGATGAGGGGCTGAGCAATTTTGAGTGGTAGAATGAGGGATGTCCCTCATAATTAGGGACAACTGAGACTGGGTATGGTAATCTTTATTTTCTGATGGTTTTGCACAGAATCTTTCAAGGCACTTCATGTTGGATTCAGAAGGGAAAAGGGGTGGCATCGTTGTCTCACTGGTTGTTTTATGCACCATCTGTTTTTTTGCCTGCTGCATGTTCTTAGGACTGGAGCAAGCAATGTAAACAAAGAGAGAAGAAACAGCCAATGGTAGTGGGGCTGCCATATTTGTTGTGGGTCCACACAACATCAGAAATATATTCAGAATCAAGGGAAATAATCAGAAAACCATTAAAAGGAGTGAGATTGATGTCCAACTTTGTTAAACCAGCAGGCAATGCAAAAACCAGGAAACTAATGAGCAGTTTCTGGTCATCTTTTTGTTATAAAGGGGCAGTGGTTGTCTTTCTCAAGTGCCACACCTTAATTCCAGTTGGAAATTGCAAACTGCCTAATTCTGTGTGTTCTTTTCAGGGGTTAAATTGGGCAGGAGCCTATAGGAACTCAGTTCCACCAGCTCTTAAAAATTGTATGACAGTTCCACTACCTCTTTCTCCTTTGACTACTATAGGAGAGTTTCCCCACCTAGAAGTGACAGTTCCCACACCTAGAACTCTTGATGTGAGAGTTTCTGTACATAGACATTTTCAGTTTAATCACTGGTTCTATTTTACGCTACACATCTGACAGAACAGTAACCTGAGATCTAGGCAGGAACACATTTTTTTCTAGATGAAAAACCGTTGGCATTTGCTGCCTTCTGAACTTCAGGAGCATTTGTGAAGCTGATGTTAAGAGACTAGGCCCCCCACCCATCAGATCATTTGCCCAATGAATCTGGTTAGCAATGCCAATTTTACAAATGCCTACTTTTTGGTGAGGGGCAGAAAAAATGTCTGCCCAGAGTTTACAACTGTAATAAATTCTGGTGATGCTCACTGGAGACTGCGAGCGGCCATGGTTCTTCAGTGCTGTAGTGCCACCGCCCTTCCAGCAGGTGGCACTGCAGGTAGGGGATGTACTTACATTGTACCCCATGATTCATGGCAGGAGAGGACATGAGAAGCACAGACAAAGGAACTGTGATGAAGCAGCAGGTGAAGATCGTCTGCCTCTGCCTCAATTTGGCCAGTCAGTGCTGGGGATATGAATAGATAGATGTAGAGATCCAGGGGTAACGCCCTCAGCCAAACTTGCAAAAAAAATAGAAACATGGGAAATAGCAGCAGAAAAATAGCATCAGTCCATCCAGTCTGTCCTGTTTTACCCTGCCTTTCCCTGGGACCTAATGTCTAGTCGGGGTTATTACCTTTGCTTCTTTCCCCTTGACCTGCTGCTTCCCCTTCCCCCTTTGTAACTAAGCCGTTTACTCGGTCCCAGCTGTGTTTGAAACCATTAATGGTTCTTACACCCACCGTGTCTGCTGATAGGCTGTTCCACAGCTCAACCAATCTGTCCGTAAAATAAAACTGTCTCACATCTTTCCTGAGTCCCCCCCCTCCCGTCAACTTCCACTCATATCGCTGTGTTCTTGATTCACCGCCCTGATGAATATTTCCTATCAATCTACCTGGTTCATTCCTTTCATGAACTTGAAGGTCTCTATCGTATCGCCTCCTCCTCTCTGGTCGTTGGTGAGTACGCATTCAGAGCCTTAAGCCAGTCCTCGTAACATCGTAGAAAATGGTGTCGGATGCTGTCTTGAATGAGAAAAAATGAAAAAAGAAAAACAGAAAGCTAACCACACGTGTTTTGGAAACCTAGTAATAAAAAAAACATTAGGATGAGCTGCTGGTGGAGGATATAGAAACAAAGAAGTTTACGGCAGATAAGGACCGCAAGGCCCATCCAGTCTGCCCATTTCTTTTTCTGCCTTATGAATGTGCCATCGGCCTTTGCTCTGTCAATGACCTGTCTATTCATACTCATCTGTATTGCTCCCTTATGCCTATCCCATGCCTGTTTGAAGCCCTGCACTGTATTCATATCCACCACTTCCTGAGGTAGGCCGTTCCATGCATCCACCACCCTTTCTGTGAAAATAAAAGTCCTCACATTACCCCTTAATCGGCCTCCCTCTATTCTCATGCTGTGTCCTCTTGTCCTGCTATTTTTCTTGTATTGAAACATGTTAGACTCTTTCAGTTTGTTAATTCCCTTAAGGTGTTTGAATGTTTCGATCATATCACCTCTCTCTCCCTCCTTTGCTCTAGGGTATACATATTGAGCTCCATTAATCTGCCCTCATATGTTTTCTGATGCAGTCCCTGCACCATTTTGGTTGCCCTTCTCTGGAATGCCTCAATTTGGTTAATTTCCTTGTAAAGGTGTGGCCTCCAGTACTGCATGCAGTACTCCAGATGGGGCCTAACCAGTGTCTTGTAAAGAGGGATTATTACTTCCCTCTTCCGACTTGTGATACCCCTACTAATACACCCCAACATCCCTCTAGCCTTACCTACTGCTTTAGTGGTCTGCTTGGATGATTTCAGGTCATCAGTGATGATGATGATGCCCAAGTCTCTTTCTTCCCTTGTGACTGCCAGCAACTCCCCTCCCAGCCTATAGGTGGCTTCATGGTTTCTCTTCCCTATGTGCATGATCTTGCACTTCTTTGCATTAAACTCCAGTTGCCACTCTTCCTACCATTTTGCTAGTTTATCCAGATCTGTTCTCATTCTGCCCACCCCATCTGGATCATCTACTCTGTTGCAGATCTTGGTGTCATCTGCAAACAGACAAACCTTACCCTCCAGTCCTTCTGCAATGTCACTGATGAAGATATTGAAGAGGACTGGCCCCAGGACTGATCCCTGAGGTACCCCACTTGTGACTTGCATCTCTTCTGCCTGTATACTGTTTACCACCACTCTCTGTTTTCTGCCCATCAACCAGTTTGCCACCCAGTTGACCAACTTCTGACCTACCCCAAGCCTACCCAGCTTATTAATCAATCTTCTGTGTGGAACAGTATCAAAAGCTTTGCTGAAGTCAAGGTAGGCGACATCAACTGCTCCCCTTTGTCCACCACTCTGGTTACCCAGTCAAAGAAATCTATGAGATTAGTTTGACAGGACCTACCTTTTGTAAACCCATGCTGTCTTGGATCCTGTGCTCCTATGGATTCCAGGTGTTGCACTATCATTTCCTTAAGGAGTGCCTCCATAATCTTGCCCACTACTGAGGTAAGACTGACAGATCTGTAGTTCCCTGCCTCCTCTCTGCTACCACTCTTGTGGAGCGGGATCACATGAGCTCTTCTCCAGTCTTCTGGGATCTCTCCTGTGCTCAGAGACTCACTAAACAGTTCTGATAATGTCATCAGGTCCCATTGCCTTGTCTTCCCTGAGCTTATTGAGTTCTTGTAGGAACCTTTCTTTTGTGAAGGGACTAGTGCACACCTCCCTATGTCCATGGTGCTGAGCTGTGGGTCCTACCCTACCTTCTCTTCAGTAAATACTGAGCAGAAGTATCTATTTATGATAGATGCTTTTACATGGTCCTCCTCACATGCCCCCTTATCCCTTTCAAGGAGATTGTAGAGGTTAAAATAAAGAATTTGCCAGAGAGACTTTTGCAGGAAGCCTTTCCAAAGATTGGCTGCCGATTGAACAGAGATATATTTTTCCATTCTGGCCACTTCATCAGAGGAAATGCCTGACTAGAAAGGGTTAAAAAAATCCCCTTCAATCAGTGAAGCGTGATTGGGCACGGTGAACACAACTGATCAGACAGAGAAGCATACATGTGTTCTGAGACTGTACAAGGATGCTTCTCACAATGACCCAGACGGGAAATTGCTCAGAACATTTTGCTTTATAGTGTCTCTTCCATCCTCATATAGGTACATCAATAGTGGAAATACAAAACTCACATACTTTCTAATGCAAAGCATCTTGGATGGTTATATGCAATCAACATGAAGGAATTTAGGCTCAGCTTTAAGCAGGATTGTATGGTGCAAAAGTGCCTCCCAAGTGAACATCAAAGCCTGAAAACTATGGAACACAGACGTGTGTTTCTCTCTGTAAGGACTCAACATTGTGCTGCAGTTTATACTTCAGCCCAGAAGGAAAAGGAACTAGCCATGTGACATCATTGGCTTGCGTCATGGGTAGCCCAAAACTGGAACATAATTTAAAACACAAGAACCTCAGTGCAAATGCACAGAAGCAAGAGTTACCCTGAAAGGGCGTTGGCAGTGAAGTCAGGTTTCTAAGAAAAACAAAATTATCCATACCCCATTAATGCGAAGCATCTTGGGTAGTATATGCAAATCACCATGAAGGAATTTAGTAGAGCTACAGTAGGTTACTTGTTGTCTGCATCTATCCAATGTATGTACTTCAAACCCTAGGACAGGGGAAGTCTTATGAGGACAGGCTGGAAGAGCTGGGCCTGTACACACTAGAGGAGCGGAGGAAGAGGGGGGACATGGTTGACAGCATCTTCAGAATGAGTAAGAACAATTCCAGTAGGGGGCATGCTACATACCAGAGGGGGGAAGATTCAGAGGGGACATCAGGAGAAGGTTCTTTACCAGGAGGGTGGTAAGGCCATGGAACAGTCTTCTAGAATGGGTGGTGGGGGTGGATACGGTGGGCAGCTTCAAAAGAGCCTGGGATGAGTACATGGGCCTAACGAGCAATGGACAGGCTGGTAAGGGAGGAAGGGGTGCTTGCTAGGGGGGGAGGGTTACAGGCAGACTGGATGGGCTGTGGGGTCCTTTTCTGCCAACAGTTTCTATGATTCTTTGATTCTATGACACAAATGCAAACAAGCTACTCACCACTCAGCATGTTCTTTCCGGGATTAAAATTTTCAGATGAATAATTAAAAAAGCCTTGAAATGCAGACTTTTGGAGATATATGCAAGGCTGGAAAAGACTTAGGTGTACCAGAATAGTAATAAAAAAGAACAATGATCTAGAGAGAGAGACATTTTTCATTCAGAAATACGCATGTAGGAAAAGTGAACTGATTTAGAATTATAAAGTTAAATTGTTCCTAGTTGATCTGATGTAGAATGCCTGAAAAGACAATTAATGGGAAAAGAAATGTTGTGTATATTAAGTTCAAATGATATAGCCACAGAAAATGATCTTTTCATTTCCGTCCAGCTCTGATTGCATCAAAGAGAACAAAACAATTCATGTGGAATAAACGGATGCCTGTAACTTGCAGTTTGTACATTTGGAGTTGTAGCCTGAAGCCTGAACTGGGCATCAGAAGGTTGCTGTGCATTTTAGAATACTTGTGAGGTGCAGCTGTGTCTGCCCACGTGCTGAGTTAGCCTGGGACCCAAGACTCCTGCATGCTGTGCAGATCAAATCTTTAGTTTATTCCCAAACTGCCGCGTTCCTGTTGTGCGGGAAGTGTCATTGCACTAGTGTGAAAACCATACAGTACACAGTTTAAAGTAACTCAAAAGAGACAAAATGTGTACCGTCCACTTTCTGTTCTATGCAGTCAATCAAAACTCTAGATCCAAGAGCAACCAAGCAGTACTTGTGTACAGTTCGTCCTTTACCAAGCGATGCGAACTGTACAGTATCTAGTGGTTCTAGTGGTGGGCGGAAACTGGGAATTCCAAATTCACGGAACTTTCATTAAGTTTCACAAAGTTCATGAAATTGTACAGCATTCTGACTTGGCAAAATCCAGTAATCTGAATACGTTTGGGAAATTTTTGCCATGTTCTGTGAAATTTTCTGGCTGGATCGCTGAATGATGCACATGAACTGCGGAATGATAGTTCTGTAGTTCAGCACATCAGTCTGCAATATATGCAATCATTCCGCAGCTCGGTGATCCGTTCTGTCGAATTTCTTTCCCAGTTTAATACATTAGTCTGCAATTTCTATATTCATTCCACCATTCTAAGTCAGAATTTTGCAAACATTGCCAAAGTGCATTCTGAAATTTCACGGAAATGAAATTCTGACTTTTGCAGTAATTCCACCCGCAGAATTTTATTTTCACACAACACTAAGGGGTTCTCATTCATCTCAGCTGAGATACAGAGGTACACTGGTGAGTCCTATCTAGGAAGAAACACATGTCTATGTCTTCTGTTTTCAGCCTTTGAAGAGTATGTGAAAGGCCATTTGGCATCATACTTTCCTGCTTAAAGCAGAACCAGTCTAAACCTCTTCATTTTGATTTGTGTATATTTCCCATGATGCTTTGCATTACTGGAGTATATGTCATTTTGAATTTCTTTGAATCTGAATACAAGACACAGGAGCAGCTCACCATCAATCAATTAATTAGTCAATTAATCAATTAATCAATTAATCAAGTAATCAGGTATTCTAGTGTTACACTGTAGCCAACACAAAACAGTAGCAAGTATTTATCCATTTGAGTCCGGTACACACATTCAGCAGCATTAGTGCTAATAACACAAAATGCAGTGTGTATGAGATGCAAATATAATACAGACCTGAGAATGCCCAGCTGGGAGACTCAGATCCCCAGTGGGGTACCCTCTAGGCAGCCACTGCACTTCAGCTCTCAACTGCTAATTGGAGCTCCTCATACAGAAAACAATGCAGGCCTTGGGGCTTTCAGGCCCCTGCAATGGTGACAGTGACTATGTCCTGTCTAGCAAGCTCCTCCTCCTCTCTCGTTCTACAACATGGCTGCTCCAGTGCAGTGGTAGCGCTACTGCTTGTGGCACCGCTGACCCAGGTTCAGAAGTGAACTTGGGCTGTTGGAGGAGTTGGCTTGCGGGGGGGTGAGGATCAACCATCCAATGGACTGCTGTCCTCCTCTAAGGTGGGAGGGGGAGTTTAGAGCCCACCGTTAGCCTGGCCCCTGGTGGTGGCTGGGGGGGGTAGGGACAGGGACCACTAAGCAGGGGGTCGAGTGTCAGGAGTCCGACACAACACACATTGGAGCATGAGCGGCGCCATTGCTGACACCACTACACACTGTTCCAGTGCGGCGGGAAAGAGAACACCAAGGAAAATTCCCTGTCGGCAGGGTGACTTCCAACCACCCACAGGCCCCGCACCCAATGACAAAGCACTGGCTCAGAACTGGATCCATCTTCCAGTGTGGATTGGGGAACCCCACTCCCTCTCCCCCACTGGGGGGTTAAACCCTGGAGGAACACACTGGCAGGGTAAGTCCTGGGGATGTTGGGGAGATGGGGCTGGGGTGGTCGGAACAAAGTGAGACAGCCAGTGTTCGGAGGGGGGGAGAGCACTAACTGCAAAAGCATCATGGAGCCCCCTCCCTTTTTATGCTTGGACACAGTACCATCTGGCAGAATCAGCGTGAAGGGAGGCAGGACCACCAAATCATGTTCGTGTCCTATATTATACCCACAAAGTCCTCTCAGAATTCACCATGCCAATCCAGTTGTTTCAGTTTTAACAGATTCTTACGCTCTAGTTTTCCTTTCCTGTATATTTGTAGTAATTATATTTCTCTGCCTAGGTCCCAATAGATCCTCAGTTCCGTTAGTGCATTCATCTTTTTTTTCTTGCATTCAACATTGTACCAGGGGTTATCCCTCTTTCTGATTCATAACCCATTTGCCTAATTGGTTTTATCCACTGGAGTTCAGTCTGTCAAACGTAGATAAAGAAGCTGCAAAAAGTTCTCTATAATATCCCCCGTTTTTATTAAAGCTCAGTATTATGCCTTTTAAATTCAGGACTCTGTTCTCTTTTAATAAGCTCTCGATTTAGGATTTTGTGGATGTATTTAGTTTCATCCTTTTTTACCCAAAATGTCATCTGAGTCTTCAACAGCCTTTCTTTCAGTCGGGTCTGAACCTTTATGGAGACCCACAGTCTTGAGATGGGAAAAGGATTGTTTTTAACAATGGGAATAACTGTCAAATCTATTTATATCCCCCAAAGTATTGGGTCTAATATGATCAGATCTAAGATGATTCCTCCAGTTTCTGTTATCTTGGTAAACTTTCTTGTATATTCTGTTGGTATCGGCCATTAATAGCTACTAAATTGCTTTGTGTGACAATCAATGAAAGCAATAAATCATCTGAATGTGTACTTACAGTATGTATTCATCTAGCATGAGCACATACTGTATATGCATCAAGTACATGTATACATCTTGGCCTGGATATTCAAAAGGGTTGCGCAAGGCACAACAGGGATGCGCCATGCACAACGCACCAGTGCACCCCGGCGTGATATTGAATGGGCCAAGTTGCGATGCGCAACCCCCGATGCACCGGGTTGCAACAGTGATGTATGCAGCGCGAAGTGCAGGGGGTATACCCATATGCGGCACATCCCGATATTCAGCCCGGGATGTGCAGCGAGGTCCGGGCACACAATCTGCCTTTGCACCATTCGGCGGGGGGGGGTGCAAAGATGTGCCTGGTAAAACTAGGAACAACTCCACAAGCGAGCTGCCATATTGCAGGGTGCAACACAGCAACTGCCAGCCGTGGGCGGCCACCTGCCCACCCAGATCACTTGACCACAAGCTCCCTGCCCCAGGAGCGTTGTGCCCCCCTGCCCCTTCACCCAATCATGGGCATATGAATGCATATGGTCCCTGGTGGACCTATGCATCCCCGCTTTTGCCTGATCGTGGGCATGCGGTCAATGAAAGTCCCTGGTGGTCTAGTGGAACCCCCCCCCACAATTCCAATCCCAAACCATCATCACTGGAATGGTAATGCAAAGTTCTGTCGTTGGATCATTTGGCGGCCCCACGTACTGCGATTTCTCAAACCATTAAAACAAATGCATGTGCATGATGTAACTGACCAAAATGGTGCTTTGTTTTATGCCAACTGCTGCTGTCCTTCCTGGGACTGCCAGGAAAACAAGATGCTGTGCCTCATAAGGTTAGTCTCATTGGAACAAGTTTTAAATAAAGTAAACAATAAATACATTTCCACACACGAACAATTGACAGTTCCCCCAAGGCCATGTTCTCAATAAAGTAGGCTGTTGCCATTCTGTACAATTCCAATAAACAATGTAATTTGTATGGAGACAGGAGGGGGAACCAGGGGCACATGGGACAAAGATGGGTAACCGTCATGGTATCATGTCCACTGTCTGACAATATATACAATCTCACTTTAAACCCATCACCCCCAGTGTATTTGCCATTGTATAGATTAGAAAACATCTACATTAGCGTCTCTTTACAATCCGTTTATCTCATGATTTACAGTCCTGCTCTTTTAATTAAAGCAGCTGCAGTTTGAAAGACCCCCCCCAATGTCCAATTGCGGGTGGTGATAGCACAAGAGACCCTGGTGGTCCAGTGGTACCCCCTCCGCACCGCCAACTGAGGTCCCCATCACCCAGCACCCCTTGTCATGTGCGGCGGCAGCACCCGCCCGCATGCCGCCTGCTGAACGACAGCGCATATACTGTTCATGTTTTATTGGTTCACTGCGTGACCAATGGGCGCGGCAGGACCATACTGTGTACCACAGGCCCGATATGTGAATTAACATGGTTGTGCTACGTCCCGCCCGCGATCAGGCATTGGGGGTCCAGTGGACCACCAGGACCTTTCTCTGAACATATGCCCGTGATCGGTCGAGGGGGAATCCACCACTGGTCCACCATGGACCTATTTCACATATGCCCACGATCGGGCGGGGATTCACCACTGGTCCACCATGGACCTGTTTATTGCAGATCGGGCAAATGGGAGCGGGGACCGCCATGGGTCTGCAGGGCATCGGTCCCCGACGGCTGCAGCCTGGCAGGGCGCCAGGCGCAAGTCACCGGGGATCGGCACACCGCATGCAAATGGGGCCATAATGACATGCAAATGGGTCCATGTGCACCTTGCATGAATAATGGCCTCATTTGCATGCCCAGTGCTGAATATCACGGTTGATGCACCCAGCGCAACTGCACTTGTGCTGGCACATCCCGCTGCTCCCTTCTGCCACTTGAGCTGGCACCGTGCCACTGCACCGTGTACTGTGCGGGCGCCCTCAGTGCCATATTGAATGGTGCTGAGCCACGGTGCAGCACCGCTGAATATCGCCTGGTCCTTGCCCTGGCTCAACCCAGTTGCACTGCGCCCAGGCTTGCTCCAATGCCCCGGCACAGTCTGAATATCCAGGCCCTAGTACATACACAAATATACATCTAATATGTACTCATTTATACATCTGGTCCCAGATATTCAAACTGCGCCATTCTGAGGCGCAAGCCCTTGCGCTGCTCAAAATAGTTGCGCAGGGGTGTGGCCGGGGTGATATTCAAAGGAGTTGCGCTATTGAGCAACTCCTTTGAATATCACCCAACCACACACTTGCAAGATGGCGCAGTGGAACTTGGCGCCACCGCAAGTTGCCAGAGTTGAGCATTAAACTTGCGGTGGCGCAAGTACCATTGCGCCATGCGCAATTCTGATATTCAAAAGGTGACATGCAAATGGGGCCATAATTTATGCAAGGCGAGGGGGCCATTTGTACCTTGACATTCTGCCCGCTGATCGGGCATTACGGTCCACTGGACCACCGGGAGATATTCGGGTTGGGGGGCTTTGTACATTCTGCCCACGATCGGGCACTGGTGGGGGTTCATACAGGTTATGCCCGCGATCAGGCTTCGGGAGATATGTGTGTGTGGGGGCATGTTACTGTATGCCTTGATCGAACTTCGAGGAGATGTGTGGGCGGGGAATTTGTTTCGTTCTTCCAGCGATTGGGCACAGTGGGGGCACAGGGACCCGAGTTGGGGGCCGGCCAGGGGTGGCAGTTGCTGTATGGCGCCTCCTGCAATACAGCAGCTCACCTGTGGGTGGCCCTCAACTTGATCCTTTTTTTTGGCTCAAGGTTGTGCAGGCGCAGGTTGGGGGTTGCGCATGCACAACTCTGCACAACCCGACTGAATATCGGGTTGCGCAGGTTATGCATGGTTCCTCCCCCTCTTGTTGAGCATGCATTCATTTGCATTGCTCTTTTGCGCAACCTGTTGTCAGTGGCGTAACTGCCTCCTGCTGAATATCGCAGAATGGCGCATTTCTGGACTTGCTTTCGCATGGCGCAACCCTTTTGAATATCTGGGCCCTGGTATATATACACACACATCTAGTATGTACACATGTATACAAGTAGTACATACACATGTTTACATCAAGTTTGTATACATCTAGATATGTATGTATATATACTTCTAGTATGTACACATAATCATGTAGTAAACACATATGTATACATCTGGTACCTACCCATATATACATCTAGTACATACACACATATACCTCTACAATGTACACATATGCAGTACTTACATATGTAGACATCTAGCACATACAAATACATCTAGTACACATATATATACTTCTAGTATGTACACGTAATCATGTAGTAAACACATATGTATACATCTAGTACCTACACATATATACATCTAGTACATACACACATATACCTCTACAATGTACACATATGCAGTACTTACATATGTAGACATCTAGCACATACAAATACATCTAGTACATACATGTATACATGTAGTATATACACATGTATACATCTAGCACATACTTACATATGCATCCAGTATGTGCATGTATACATTTAGCATATTCACAGCAATACATCTAGTACATACACACATGGGCCCAGATATTCAAACTGCGCCATTTTGTGGCACAGTCCCCTGCACCACTCAAAATAGTTGTGCAGGGCTGTGGCCAGGGCGATATTCAACGGAGTTGCGCTGTGGCGCAACTTCTTTGAATATCGCCCCCTGGCCACACCCACTATGCATGGCACAGTGGAACTGTGCCAGCACAAGTGGTCAGAGTGGAGCATTAAGATGCGGTGGCGCCAAGTTCCATTCGCCATACACAACACCTGCGATATTCAAGGGTGACATGCAAATGGGGCCGCAATTTGCTGCAAGGCACGCGAAGTGCCATTTACCTCTAATTACGGCCCCATTTGCATGTTATTAGCATGCAGGTGCGCTGTTCCCTGACGACTTGCGCCTGGCGCCCTGCCAGGCAGCAGCCGTCAGGGACCGACGCCCCTGCAGCCCGATCGTGGCATAATAGTACATCCCCCATTAACCCGATTATGGCATAACAGTATATTCTTTAGCCCGATTCACGGGCATAACAGTATTCTCTTTAGCTCGACAGGGTACAATATTTTCAGCAGATCATGGCACACAGTATCTTCATTAGTTATCGCTGGCATGACTGAAATTTTTCCCTAGTATTCGACTCGCTGGCATCAGACTCTCCTCATTCTCGAAAGTCTGATCTGGTGGTCCAGTGTCATCAGAAGACAGAGGTCAGGTCGGCATCTCACTCCCCCGTAGTTCCCTCGGTGATCCTAGTGTCTTCATTTCCACTCCACGGAGCCCCCACCACCTCAGCCAGCCGGGCGAGGTAACACTTCACCCGCCTGCTGCCCCGCCAACTAACAGCCTGTAGTTACATGTCTTTGTTCTGAGCATGAGTCATCGGGCGTCAGCCCATACCGCATGTCAGTCCTGATTCATTCACATATCTGATTGACTTGTATGGGTATAGTTGCACGCCCATTGGCTCATGCTCTGAACCATCTGAAGGCAGCCCTACCGAGCTATTAGTCGGCAGGGCGGGCGGCAGGTGGTGGCTGCCACCCACCGCTGACGGTGGGGAGCAGGTGAGGGCCCGTGGGTGGTGGAGTGGGGGGCCACTAGATCACCAGGGATTTCCGACGTGGGAGGGGTGAGGATGCCGCTGGCAATCTGTCTTCGCGTCCACTGGACCACCAGGGATCTTGGACTTTGGGGGCAGGAGGTCTGATGCCCGCGATCGGGCTACTCGGGGAGGAAAGTTTCAGTCATGCCCGCAATCGGGCTAATGGGGAGCATTGTTATGCCCGCGATCGGGCTAATGGGTGGGATGATTGTTATGCCCGTGATCGCTAATGGGGGAATGTACCGTTATGCTTGCGATCGGGCTAAGGGGGCTACAGCACTTCACGCATTGGGGCATAGAGTACGCCGCCAGGTGCGGGCGGGATCAGTCCAGGGCCACCCACAGGTGGCAGCTGTTTCACCCTGCAATGCGGCAGCTCACCTGTGGGTGGCCTCGACTTGTTCCTGGTTTTTGCGAAGTTTGTGCAGGCGCGGGTAGGGTTGCTGCCATAACTCTGCACAGCCCGGCTGAATATCGGGCTGTGCAGTTTATGCATGGGCACGCCCCCCCACCTGTGTCTGCATACATTACTGATGCGCCCCGGCATATCGGGATTTGTGCAGGCGCACTTTTCCCTTTTCAATATCGCACCGGGGCGCATCGCGCCATGCGCAACCCTTTTGAATATCTGGGCCATATACTGCACCAAGTAAGTACATGTATACATCTAGTACAAACACACGTGTACTTACATCTACAACATACACGTATGTGTCTAGCACATGCACTTGTGTATATCCACTTAGTCATTGTCTAAATCCCATTCCGGGTACAAACATGCATTACACTCCTCCCAAATCAATTTACTTAAAGAGCTATCACTGCCAGAGATATCAGACAATTAATGTTACACATCTATATAATTAGCCAGTCCTTATTCTTAATTTGTTTTGGTTTCCTTTTGCAAGTTGGACGTTTATAACAGAATTCTGTTGTATGTTAATACCGCCACAGAGACCACTCTTATGGTTGTAAGGGTGGTCTCACACACATTCTTCGGGTAAGAGAACTGCAAACCAAAGGGGAGCGGTTTCGATACCCTAAGAATGTGAGTGAGACCACTCTTGCAACTGTTATAAGAGTGATCTCCATGGTGGTATTAATATATGATTGATCGAGCTTGATCAATAATATATGAATTTTTAAAAAACCTGTCAGAGTGTCTTATGTGCAGAGAAAAGCAGCACTCTGACTAGTTAGGAATATTCCCTGTATCTATAATTGGAAGTTGACTGTTAAGTCCGATTCCTCATCATACCTCATTGTCACTATCACCAAACTGACTGTGACATCACAAGTGCCAGGTCTTGGAGAAGGGGCGTGGCTTTCTTTGCTCTCTTGCGATGATGTAGTGGGGGAGGTAACAGTGCTGATGAGGTATGAAAAGGGTAGCACCGAATCCGTTAGCTTGTGGGAAGAGTACTGTTCCCCACATGGCACCGGGTACTGGCAGGTAGAAAAGGTTCTAATTAGCAAAACAAAACATGAAAAGTACTTTGGTTGTGTAAAGCTACATTACAGCAAGTTACTTATAATACTTTACCGTATTTTCAGGAGGCGGGTCGTAGTGGATTTCGTTGTCAGCTGATGCCTGCAGTCACTAGCTGAGATTTAACGGTTGCTAAATGCATTTAGAGGGCTTTAACACCCATAAAAATTAGATATATTGCAATTATGTGTTAGTAAAATTAATATGAAAATGTATTCAAGATTGAACAGCCTTGCTGAAAGTAATGAATGAAAAAGTGCAAGTCAGTGTTAAAGGAGTGCCCAAATATTAAAATTGGAAAAAGTCTTACCTTTCGCATTATGTTTTATTCCAGAACTACTCCCTTCATTTCACTATCAGTCTTTTTTATTGATTTTTAAATTTTAAATATTGTTTTTGTTTTATTTATTTACTTAAGTATTGAAAGTGTGGGTATACATATCCTTGAAACTGTGTTCTGATCTGCTGCCAGTAGAAGGAAGCTGATGACATCATTTCCACCACAAATCTAGAGCTGCATGTATGTATTGTGGTGAAGTCACATGCAGTCACCTACTGGTGGCAGAGTTCAACGAGGTTTCCTTGATGTTTTAGGACTGTAGTTTCACTGCTTGTGAAAATACACACAAGTAACAGGATTTAGAATATAGAACGGCAAATGAAATAGTACATGAATAGGTAATTTTGGAACAAATAATATAAAATAGGTGTTCATGTTTTATCACGGGTTACCTTTAAAAATTAGGGGACTTTGCCATGAGACACAACCATCAGATGGGAAAGCTTTATTTATTGATTTCCTTTTTGTAACTTGTTTACCCAAGATAGCTGAGCTGAGGTGCAGCATCTCGTTTCCAGTGGGGTAGTTGATCAGCTACTCAGTGTTCTGAGGTTTATACACTTAGTTTATGAGGAGACAGGCAAATAAACAGAATAGGAGATGGCAGTATGATATAAAAGGAAGTATTCAACATCTTTATTTGCACTATATTCACTGGTGTCATATTACAGTAGTGTGAAAATAAAAAGACAGTGAATATTAAGTGACTCTGTATAGTAGCAGCACTAGTGATCCACAAGTGAAAAAAAGGAGGTGCGAAGCTGTCTGGTGTGCTTGGAACACTAAGTATAATGGGTGTAAATGTATGGGTTATACAGTACTTCCGCATGAGGTCCCAATGCAACATTGCTTAGGAGGCAGACGGGTTCTAGCTGAGAAGTTCCCATAAATTATTCTGTATGTATTTTGCATTCCTAGTGCCGTTTTTATAATCCAGAAACCAAAACAGCTATCTTGGGCATTCAAACTATTTTTACTTTTAATTTAAAGAGCAATAAGTGTAAGACAATAGAAAGCATTACATAATAAAGTTAGCGATTAACCATATGCAAATGACACAGGACTAACGATAATGTCCAATTCTATCCTCCTAAGACCCAGTAGAGAGAAACCTCTTCCTGTGTACGGCTGTCGAGCTAATGCGCCTCAACCTGCAATTATAACGTTACTGACACTATTAGCTACTGAAACAATATCACTTTATGAACTCCTTGTTGTCTCATTAAAATTTAAAAGGGTCAGGTAATTTGCCATCTTTGTGTGCTGTGTTTGTTGTTGGCAATTAGGAAGCGCTAACCAGCCAAAGGCTCCCACTGGGAACAGGAGAAACTTCTTAAAATAATAGAAAAGACATATGTTACATTTTATTAGAGGTTTAAAAGGCAGTGTGATGCACATAATACCCATCGCTAAGTCTGCTCCACCGAGAAAAGATCTCAGTTATGGAAACTCATGCCAGGGCCAGAGAAGAAGTAAACGATAATTAGGCCAATGCCAGACATGTCAGACTGATGTCTCGGGGCGCTAAGGTGTCTCAGTGCCAGCACAGCTATTGCCAAACCCGCTACGCAGAAATGCAGAACAGAAAGAATGCCATTTTAAGAAAATCCTGTTTAATAATCACTGCCATGGCTAAGTCTGTATTTTATAATTTTTATAAACTCATTTGAGCCATGCTCTTGTGCAAAGAAAAATACATAAATTGAGTACTAAAAACAACATGCAAAATGTTGTTTTCCCCAAAAAGCTAGTTTCAGCTACAGTTAATAAAAATAACAGCATGCCTCTCATTTCTACTTTTTTAGGTACTTCCGACGCTTCGTACCATATGTTTTTTTTGTTTTGTTATTTCTTTAATCTGAACCCTTCCCATGTCTGCAATGCTGTTTAAACCAAATGCAGCAGGCATGATTTTTTTTGTGAAAACAAATTAAACCATTTATTAAATGCTCAGACTTTGCCAGAACTGGAAAATGTCACCACCAAATGAAACTGGAAGGTGTCTGGCTTCTTTTATAGTGAAACAAGAGCAAAGTCATTTTTTGTTTCTTAATTTTATTGTTGCCCTGATACTTTCAGGCTGTTTAACAAGTGCTGCATTAGAATATATATCTTGTTTTGAAAAGAAAACGTTTGGCAGCCAATACCTGACAGCGTCATCAACAAGCCTGTCCGATTTCCTGCTTTAATATTCATGTACATTAATAGTTCTTTACTTATACACAAAAATGTTATGGATCAGCAAGAGAACGCTGGAAACAAAATATAAATGTGCTTAGCTACTTGAGCAGATTGGGGTGTGTATGCAATATTTATATGCAGAGTGCTAAAAAATATGCACTTTAATATCTTTAAGTGACTACAGGAACTTAAATATTTATAAAATGGTACAGATAAAGTGTGGCCCTTTTTCACTGACATACCAATGATTTAAAGTATGCAATCAAAGATAATAACACTTCCAACCCATTTGTCACATTAAAGGATTCTTTCAACTCAGAGCCCTGAGGGAGCGATCCACACATGAGTTGTTGCCGATGTAACCAACTTCAGTAAAGGCTTCGGCCTTTCGAAACTACCAAGAGTGCTATATTTCAGATAAAACAGAATTTTTTTTACCCCTCTTTCAAAATGTGAAACAATAAATTTCATATCAAAACTGTCTAGTAGGCTGGGAAACTGTTGCGTTGTGTATCTGTCTCTGCAGGAGATCTGGAAATGAGAAATACACAGTATATTAAAAATATAACGCCATCATCTAATGTGATAATTTCTTTGCTGGGCACACAGTTGTTTCTTCTGTTTTGTTACCTTTTCTCCTCTTTATCAAGGGATTTCTGGGATGGGAGCTCTTTCCAGTTTCTATGTCCCTTGCCTGTCTGAGGTGTTCTGGTGGTTTCTGGGTGGCTTCCAGCCCCTGCTCTTCTGCAACTTGTCCCCAGCAAGCCGTCAGCCCACATCCACAGTCTCAGCCATGCTGGAAGCCTGGCACCAGTATGGTGGAGAATGGCAGAGCCACCTGCTAAGGAAACGATCGGGGGCCATGATATAATCTGCCTAACCAGAGCCATTTCCCTTCCAGAGAGGTGTCAGAGGAGGGGTCTAACTCACATTGCAGTATGTGGTGAGGTTCCCAATGCCACCCCCTTCCAGTCATTGTACATTCTTGTCCTGTTCAAGGTGGTCAAGGGAACAGGATGGGTAGCTACCCTTCCCTGTAGATGAAGAACCTTTCATAGGCTGAATGTGTACTTCCTGCCAGTCTCTCTCAGCATCTCTCGGTTCGTGTCACGAAGCTAGGACATTGGCATGGCACGCTGCACACCAGCCGTTTTGCTACTAGGCCAGCTCCACAGTTACTTCTGACAAGGTGTTCTTAATTCCAGAACTTTCAGATTGTGGCAAGAACTATAGCTGTAAGGTTAGTAAAATTACTGGTCAGTCTCAGTCCACAATGGGGGGCCAGTATTCACTTGCTTTGTGCATTGCTGGCCAGGGCAGCTGTACCCACTGATACATTTCCACACATGGTGGACTCTTCTGTTTCTTTTATTCCCCATAAAGATTTTCTTTAATGCTTTTTATAGCATCTCACATTACATAGGCAACTCTGGGTACGTAAACTTATAATGCAACATAACTGCCACATATAGGGTCACTTTATCCGATTAACAAACAGTAACAGTAAGACTTCAACATGTGTATATATACATAGAAACACAGAAACATAGAAACATAGACTTTGACGGCAGATAAGGACCGCTAGGCCCATCTAGTCTGCCCATTTCCCTACCTACAGGATAGGCCGCAGATCCTAGTTAACCAACAGCCTATATCTTCCTGTCCCCCACAAGAATTGCCTTATGTCTGTCCCATGCATTCTTGAATTCTCCCACAGTTTTAGACTCCACAACTTCCTCAGGAAGGCTGTTCCATGCATCCACTACCTCTCTGTGAAATAATACTCCTCACATTGCCCCTGAACCGCCTCCTTCTATCTTTAAATTGTGTCCCCTTGTTCTTGCAAGTCTCTTTTTCTGAAAGATGCTACCCTCTTGGACTTTGTTGATTCCCTTGAGGTACTTGAAAGTTTCTATCATGTCCCCCTCTCCTTCTTTCCTCAAGGGTATACATATTAAGCTCCTTTAGTCTCTCCTCATACGGCTTCTCTTGCAGACCCTGCACCATTTTAGTTGCCCTCCTCTGGACTGCCTCTATCCTGTCTATGTCCTTGCGGAGATGGGGTCTCCAGAACTGGACACAGTATTCCAGATGGGGTCTCACCAACTGTCTGTACAGAGGGATAACAACTTCCTGTTTTCTGCTTCTGATGCCTCTCCCTATACATCCCAGTATACCCCGGCCTCCCTACTGCCTTCTCACATTGCTTGCAACCTTAAGGTCATCTGATATGATTACCCCAGGTCCCTTTCCTGTTTTGTTGTTGTTACTACCTCCCCACCCATTGTGTATTCTTCCCTGGGTTCTTGTTTCCCAGGTGCATTATTTGCACTTTTTGCATTGAACTTAGCTGCCATACGTCAGACCATTCCTCCAACCTTCCAAGTCCCTTTTCATCCTTTCCACGCTGTTGTGTATCAACCCTGTTGCAGATCTTTGTGTCATCTGCAAAAAGGCATACTTTTCCTTCCAGTCCCTCTGCAATGCCACTGATGAAGACATTAAAAAGGACTGGACCCAATACTGAACCCTGCGGTACCCCACTAGTAACCGCTCTTTCTTCAGAGTGGACTCCATTTACAATTACCTTCTGTGTCCTGTTGTCCAGCCAATGTTTTACCCAGGCTACCACCCTGGGACCCACTCCCAGGCTGGTTAATTTGACTAATAATCTTTTGTGTGGGACTGTGTCAAATGCCTTGCTAAAGTCTAGGTAGGCCATGTCCACAGCCCCTCCCTGGTCTACTACTTTGGTCACCCAGTCAAAGAAATCTATTAGATTCGTCTGACATGACCTTCCCCCTGTGAACCCATGCTGCCTTGGATCCTGTGCTCCACTGACCTCTAGGTACTCAACTATTCTTTCCTTCAGAAGTGACTCCATCACTTTCCCTACCACAGAGGTCAGACTGACAGGTCTGTAGTTTCCTGCCTCTGTCTTGGTCCCACTTTTGTGAAGGGAATCACATCCACCTTCCTCCAGTCCTCGGGTACCACACCATCCTCCCATGATTTATTAAAAGAGTAGCCAGTGGTTCACCTAGTTCCTTCCTTAATTCTTTTAGAATTCTGGGGTGAATTCCATCAGGACCCATTGCTTTGTCCACTTTCAGTTTTAGGAGTTCTTGTAGAACCCTTTCTTCTGTGAAAGGACTGGGATCACTTTCATCAAGAGTGCTTCTGTTAATTGGATTAGGCACTTCCCCTCCTCTTTAGAATACTGAGCAGAAATATTCGTTCAGTATTCCTGCTTTTCACTGTCCTCTGCCCACCCACCGTTTATTCTATTCAGCCTCACTATCCCTCCCTTTGTCTTTCACGCTCGCTGATGTACCTATAAAAGGTTTTATCCCCTTCTTAACTGAGTTGGCTATCTTTTCCTCAGTTTGGGCCTTTGCTATTCTGACTTCCTCCCTGCTTCTTTTCTGCCTTAACTGGTACAGCTCTCTGTCCTGCTCCTTCTGTGTTTCCTTATACTTCTGGAATGCTATCTTTTTCTTCCTGACTTTCACAGCCACCTCTCTTGAGAACCATAGTGGCTTTTTCTTTCGTTTTGATTTGTTTATTTGCTTCACACAAAGGCTTGTTGCCTCTGTGATGGCAGTTTTGATAATTCCCCATTGTTGCTCCACACCTCCTTCTAGCCTGTTTGCTAGTGCTTTTCTGAGGCACTCTCCCATCTTGCCAAAGTCAGCCCTCCTAAAGCCCAGTACCCTCACTTTGTATGGCTTGACTCTGTAGCTGAGTTTAACGTGAACCACACTGTTTGATGGTCACTTGTCCTAGATGGCAACCCACTTCTAGATCTGAGATCCTCTCACTGCCCCCGTTTGAGAGTATGAGGTCTAAGATTGCTCCCTCATGAGTGGGTTCCAAAACTAGCTGTCTAATGCCTGCCACCTGTAGGGCGTCAAGAATGGCCCTGCTCTTGGATGTCGCTGCAGCAAATGTGCTCCAGTTAACATCTGGCATATTCAGGTCTCCCATCAACAGTATCTCCCCTTTCTCTGCCATTCTAAGAATGCCTTCCATCATATCCTTGTCCATTCCTTCCCCTGACATGGGGGTCTGTACACAACCCCTGTGCGGATTGTGGTGCCCTTTCCAGTCTCCAGGTGACCCACAGTGCCTCCTCTCCTCCCTGTTTACTCTTTTGTTCAGTTGCTTTTATCCCTTCCTTTACATAGACAGCTACTCCTCCCTCTTCTCCCTGCCTGTCTCTCCTGTAGGTTATGTACCCGGTATGTTAACATCCCAGTCATGGTCCTCTGTGTACCATGTTTCTGTGACTGCTACGATATCCAGGCATCCTCTTCCATTAAGGCCACCAGCTCAGGGAGCTTGTTGCCCAGACTACGGGCATTGGTACTCACTACCTCCATTTCCTGATGGCCTTACCCTTTGCCCCATCCCTGTCCTTCTTGCCTTTGTCACTTTCTCCATTTACCCCTGCCCTTCTCCCTATCGACACCTCCATGTTGGTGTTTGCCACACTTACTACCGTGATTGTTTGGGGGGGGCTAGAATTTTCCTGCTCCTTTCCAGTGCCTCCCCCCTTGGCTAGTTTAAAAGCTTGCCAATGAAGCATTTAAACCTATCACCTAGGATCCTGGTTCCCCTCCCGGACAGATGCAGCTCATCATGCCAGTATAGGCTTGCATCACTCCAGGTGGACCCCCAGTCCCCAATGAAGCCAAATCCCTGAGCTCCACACCAGTTTTTCAACCACTAATTGAATCCCATGGTACGGAACACCCTAGCCTCTCCTATGCCATAGATGGGTAGCACCTCCGAGAAGGTTACCATGCGTGCTACTTGACTAAGGCCCTTCCCCAATTCCACAAATTCTTCCTGCACTTCTCTAATCCCTTTCTTAGCCAGGTCATTTGTCCCTAAGTGGACAATGACATCCAGCTCCCTCCCCTGTGCAGCTGCTCTGGCAATCCTGAGGATTCGCTCCCTGTCCCTCCAAGCCATGGCGCCAGGCAGGCACCTTACCTCCCTCTCCCCTTCCTTGCCCAGTTCTACCTTCCTAACAATGGAGTCCCCCACCAGGAGTTGTTTCCTTCCCCTGCAGGGTCCCCTGCCACCCTCCTGTGGGTCTCCTTTGTGGAGGTTCCCAGCATCCTCTTTGGTCTCCACTGTAGGTGCCGCCATAGAGGAACCACACTTTGCCAGAATGGCATAGGAATTGTGGAGAGGTACAACCGGAGGGATGTGCCTCTGTTCCACCACCCTCACCTCCCTGAGCCCACTGTGGTCCAACCGCCTCTCTTCTTGGCAACCTCTGAGGCAACGGCAGTGGCACTGGTGGTCCCTGGATGGAAGAGGAGGTCCCACAAATCCTGGCCAACTCAGCCTGGAGATGAGCAACCTCCTCCCTCAGCCCAGAGAGGTGCCTGCAGATGGGACAACACCGCATCCTCCAGAACATCTCCCGGAAGACTGCTGCTCCACAGCCACTGCACTGCACCACTCCAGTCATGTCTTATTTCTGGCCCCTTAACTGTTTGCAATCCTTACTCTTTCCTCTGTTTTTTTTCTCTCTCCTTACTTTCTGCCTGTGTGCCTTTAAGCTCCTGATTGTCCTGTTCTGAGACAAGAATATCCTATATTTCTCAGTAGACCGCTTACTTGTTCAGAGGCAGACCTCCAGCAACTAGAGGGTGCCGGAGAGCTACTCTTGCCCTTCTAGGATGGTGGGTCCTTGGTGGTTCTGTGATCACTCACTTCCTGCCCCTAAACAGGAAGTTCCTGTTGTCAGTCAAATCCTGTGCCTATTCTAGCTTTGGGTGGAGGGAAGGAGGGCAATATAGTCCCAGTAGAGAAGTTCAGTCACACAGCAGTCCTTTCTCCTGGAGTCTTCTGCCAAGCTATTAGCAGAATCTTTCTAAGGCAGTCTTTAAATGTAGCTTCCTTCTAGCTAAACCACTCCCCCTACTTACCAGATCTTTCTACAAGTAATTTAAACCTCACAACAGTTAAGTCCTTTCAGTCACCTGAGATTTACACCTAGATGACTTTTCAGTTACCCATTCAGTTCAGTTAACCCAAACACACACTTTTTTTTGTTTTGTATGGTAGTTTTTTTACCCTAAATTAAAGGTCTAAATACAAAAGTTCTTCTACTTTAGTCCCAGCAGAGAAGTTCAGTCACACAGCAGTCCTTTCTCCTGGAGTCTTAAGGTATCTGCAGTGTATACCTAACAGGGATAAGTTAATTATCTACTGTCTGTGGAATAGAAGAATATGGAAGGGGAGAGAAAAAAATGAAACTTATATTCTAGAGTAAAAGAGAAGGGTGCTGGGGGGAGGGGGATAAAAAGAGGGGACAATAGTGAAAGCTTTCAGATAACGTACCGTGGTAGAGGTCATTATAGCCTAAACTTATTTTCAACTTTAGTTTTCCAATTTGAGACAAGAACAACAGTTACACAGACCAAGTGCAAGGAGACAGTGTGGTCTGAAGGGTACAGTACCATGCTATCAAGGTTGATACCGGCCACTTTATTACTATTGGAACATACAAAACTGCCAGCAGAAAAAAAGGTCATTTGGTCTAGCGAGTCTGCTCAGTTTTGCAGCTAGCACCCCTACTCTGCAACTATATATACTTTCACCTGTTGTCAGAGAATATTGTATTTTACCTTAACGCAGCTGGGGACTTAAGAGACTAAGGGGACTGACCAGTCAAACTGGTCATGAAGGGTGAGCAGTTTTTGTTGAAACATGGGTTGCCTGCCAACAGATAAGTAAGCAGTTTTTTGAGTGCTGCTGTTGAGTACATCAAGAATCTGCCCAACAGGGACTGCTTAGAAACATAGGAATACATAATTTGTCAGCAGGAAAGGATCGCCCGGCCCACCCAGTTTGCCCAAGAGTTCTCTGCCTATTCTACATCCACAGGCTCTAACTGGTCTCTGGTGACCCTTCCCCACCCTGTCTCTACTCTAATATACTTCAGTGTTTGTCCCATGTATGCTTGAAGCCCCCGCCCACACACACACACACACACACACACACACACACACACTACTTTTACCTCCCTTACTTTGGCTGGCAGTCTGTTCCGGGCACCTACCACCCTTCCAGTGAAGGAATATATCTTTACATCTCTATTGAGCTTCCCCCTCCAGCTTCAATGCAGACCCCCCTGGTCCCGGTGTTCATTCTGATATGAAAGAGGCTCCCCTCCTGCACCCTGTTCTTCCCTGTGAAGTACTTGTAGGTCTCGAACATGTCACAGCTCATTCTCCTTCCCTTCAGGGTGTACATGTTGAGCTCCCTCCGTCTCTCCTCGTAGGACTTCTCTTGCAATCCTGCACCATTTTAGTTGCCCTCCCTTAGACAGCCTCCACCCTGTCTATGCCCTTTCTGAGGTGCGTTCTCCAAAAAAGACACAGTGCTCCAGTTGGGGGCATCCCAGGGAGTGACACAGCAGCATCGCCACCTCCCTCCTTCTGCTGTAGATACCATTCACGGAGCACCTCAGCATCCCATCAGCCCTACCCATGCCTTGTCACACTGCACTGCCACCTTGAGGTCCTCTGATATAATAACGCCAAGGTTCCTTTCCTGTCTGGCGACTGTCAGTACCTCCCCCATCCCCCATCCCATACTCAGCACCAGGGTTGCTATGCCATAGGTGCATGATTTTGGTCTTATGTTCCCCAGGGATGTCATGCTTCACTACCCTCTCACATGCTTCCCACACTTGATTCCAAAATCCCATGAGAGCCTGACAGATCCATAGACTGTAATAGAGATGTCCTTCCTCTGAGGCACACCACCAGCACCACTGGCTATGGGGAAGCAACCCCCAACACTGGAGCACTGCTGGAGTGTGATAAATATGGTGTCAGATTTTAAACTGCACTAGGCAACATTTTAGTTCTCTGCATGACCAATAGGCTGCCCATCGCACCCAAAATCACTCCTCTTCCATGATTTCCAAAGTCATATTCAGCTCCCATGCCTCCCTAGGAGATGACCCCTGAATGAGAATTCTCGTGACATGGATGCCCTAATGACCCGGTGGCAACACGACGCTCTGTCGTACGTACAACCAGAGTTCAGGAGCAGACCCTTGTCACCGCATTGGGAGGCAGGTCTGGCTGCAGGCAGTTGTAGGAACATTCCAAGTGGATCCAGAGCCGGACCTGACACCGGGGATCCAATTACATACCTGGGTCAGCCAGAGAATGGATCCCTTGCCATGCGCAACACAGAGAATGAGGAGTCAGTATAGTGCAGTAGTTTAAGGCTCTCAGCTGCAAACCTGGAGACCTCAGTTTGAATCTCACAGCCCCCACTTGCATATTGTGTGACCCTGAGCAAATCACTTAATTTCCTTGTGCTCCCAGGTTGCACCTGGAAACAAGCTTTCAGCTTAGTGTCTCTCCTGGTTAAATAAAAGAATTGTGGGATATGGCAATCTGCCAGGAACGTGGTAGCCCTGCAGAGTAAACTTAAATGTTTTGTTTTTTTATCACTTTGTTTATCCTTTGGTCACTGAGGCTGTCCTGTCAGCCTGGGTCCTGCCCAGCCCCGTCCTCCTCTGCCTTCTCTGTCACTAACAGTACCCGCTCCCAGGGGGGTCCAGGGGTAGCTCATCTTACATGGTGGACTCCCCTTGAGAGGATCGCAGCATGGTTCATCTAATATGTGGGGAACAGCAGCCAGTCGGAAGGGTGAGGCCTGAGTGTGCTGGCGTCATTTTACAGTGCCCTGGGGATTTTCCTGGCAGTTTCTCTCTCAGCCCCTCAAGATGCCACCAACATGAAAATCGTGGCCTGCTCACTCACGCGTGTGTGCATCGATATAAGGCAGCATCCTCCCACCCATATATGGTGCCTGCTTCACCGCCACCTGTAGTCCCCCAGACGGTGGTATAGCACAGGAAACTCCCATCCCCCATGCCTGGAGCAGAGAGTATCCCCTGGGTCTTGTTCTTCCTTCCTCTGGCCTTCCCCAGTAACCCTGGCTTCTTCCTGAACTTGGGTCACCATGCTTGCTACAGAAATGTTTACGTTAAAAAAAAAAAACAGTTTTCCAACCCTCCATTTCATATCGAATGGTTGGGGCAAAAACGGGGTAGCGCTCAGGCCCTAAAACAATGCAGGGTGGCTGGTAAGGGCGATAGACTGACTGCTGGAATCCCATTCATGTAGGATCCATGTCCTCATAGTCACTTACACATCGTGCAGCCAGTATTCTGTTCATGGCTTGTAAAGCACTTTGGGATACAATGTGTATGAAATGTACTATATAAAACCAAATTCCTTTCCTTAATGGCTTGTGTAACTGTCCATGGATTGTAAAGGACATTGGGATTCAGTGTGTATAAAAGGCTCTATATAAAACCAAATTCCTTTCCTTCCCTCAATGGCTGCTGTAACTGTTCATAGCTTGTAAAGAGCTTTGGGTTACACAGCGTATGACAGGCAGTATCCAAAACCAAATTCCTTTCCTTCCCTTCCCTTCCTTTTCCGTTCCTTAATTGCTGCTGTAACTGTTCATGGATTGTACAGTTTGGGGTGCAGTCTGTATGAAAGGTGCGATATAAAACCAAATTCCTTTCCTTTTCTTAATGGCTGCTATAACTGTTCATGGGTTATAAAGTGTTTTGGGATACAGTGTGTATGAAATGTGCTATATAAAACCAAATTCCTTTCCTTAAAGGCTGCTGTAACTGTTCATGGATTGTAAAACACTTTAGGATGCAGTGTGTATGAAAGGCACTATATAAACCAGATTCCTTTCCTTAATGGCTTTCAACTGTTCATGGATTGTAAAGCATTTTGGGATACAGTGTGTATGGAAGGCACTATATCAAACCAAATTCCTGTCATTAATGGTTGCTGTAACTGTTCATAGCTTGTAAAGTGCTTTGAGATACAGTGTCTATGAAAGGCACTGTATAAAACTAAATTCCTTTCCTTAAAAGCTGCTGTAAGTGTTCAGCACTTGTAAAGCACTTTGGGATACAATGTGTATGAAAAGCACTATATAAAACCAAATTCTCTTTCATTTCCTTCCTTTCTTTTCATTCTGTATTTCTAAAACATGTAAAGTGCACTTCATTGGCATCGCATAATGTATACTTAAGCTGTTTGTTGTCTTTGCGAGCAATCCCGTCTCATATTCTTGAGCTCTGTTGTCATCACAATTTCTGCATGTGCGCCAAAGATTAGGAATCTGCAGACGTGAATTTTAATTGAAACTAAAAAAAATGTCAGTGCGTGCATTGGAGTGATGTTTTGTGATCCTTTGCTGCTGGTGAAATTGTTGTTAAAGTGAGTGCTGTTGTTATCGCTACGATGTCTCCGGGGACCTATTCAGAGCCTTCATTTACTGGAGCCTAATAGATAAAGTCCAAATTGGGTCTCATGATATATGCTTAATCAGGCCATAATCTGCATAATTTTCCAATCTGCATTAGCTTGGAATGTTCCGAACGGATGCTTCAGGAGAGGCTGATTTGACGTTAAGTAGAATGTGTTGCTTCTTCTTTGCTCCTATAGAATAGTGGATGGACAAACATCCACAACAAGGCTGTGTTTCCATCGAGGGAGCTGATGACATCATAGAGATCTTGAGAGCGAAGCTCGAGAGGTCTTGCTGATGTCATCAACTGTCCAAGATGAAAAGGCAGCCTTAGTTGTGGATGTTCACCCATCCACTATTTTATATAGTATATGTTTTTTTTCTGGGTTTTTTTTTGGCATTATTTTGTCCTTACTTGTACGTACTGCTCACGTTCCCACTGGTAATCCTGCTCACTCCCGTTCCCACTGGTGCTACTTGTGCTTGCTCCGGCTTCTTAGTTTCGCCTCTCCGAGTCGCTTATTTTTAAAATCAGGAAACAAATAAAGAAAATAGATTTTTCAGAAAGGGAGCTATGTGGCTCTCTCGCGTCTCAACTCCCACTTCCAAAGTCGGTGGTTCCGCTGCCTGGCGCCCGCTAAATTGTGCCACCATGTTTCTATTTATTTTCTACAGAGAACCTCGTCTGAGCCAATCAGGTGGCAGGGCAAGGGTAAAAAGATGTTGTACTATCGATGTGACATCAGAATGATAGTACAACTTTTTTGACCTTTGAACTGTCCTACAACAAGATTTCAGCAATTGCCGAAATCCATGCACAACAGATGGCACCCATATACTATAAATATTTTCTTCTCATTTCTTGCCTTTGTTCTGCTGTAATTTTTTGTTCTCCTCTTGTTCATTGACTATGTTATGTCTTGGTTAGTTCTTAGTTTGGGATGGCAGTAGAGCCTAGAGGTTAGAGTAACGAGCTGTCAATGAGTTTGATACATCCAGCAGACCAAACCTGGGTTTGATTCTCACAACCTCCACTTGCATACTATGTATCTCTGAGCAAGTCATGTAACCACCCAGGTTGCCCCTGAAAACAGGCACTTGTGCCTAGTGGGCCTTACCCAGTTACCAAAACTAAAATAAAAAAATAAAATACAGCTCTAAGGTTTTGTGCTGTGTTTTATCTTGCTCCAACTATATTGGTTAGAGACGGAGTTAAAATTACCTGACTTGCTGTCCACAACAGGCATTGTGGGCACTAATCTACTGGGCTTGCTGCCTCAGAAACATATATACACACACATATATATTGTAAATATATACACTCATGAATGCGCATATGTACATACATTCATAAAGTACATATGCATGTGTACTTACATACATGCCCACATAAATACAGATGTACAACCCATGTTTGTATGTACATATGTAGATACCTTCATGTATATATAGATATATATATATATATATATATTTATTTTATGGTAGCACGATAGTGCTACCATAGTTAGGGTTGAGGAGCCATTTACATGTTAAACCTAAAATTTTGCACCTTAATAACTTTCCAACTGTTCAACGGGTTTGCCTGAAATTTGGAATACACAATCAAGAACCATAGATCTTGGGATCTGCCAACTTTTGTACTGTTCGGATATACAGCTGCGGAGTCATTAAGTGTGATCTGCGCGCATGTTTACGCTTTTTTGAATTTTTTTCTCGTCCCTACAGGTCGCACGGTTTGCATGACCGGTCCAAAAACTTCAGGGAACATGCGGCCAGGGCCCCCAATTTGCCTTTTGAAGATTTCGGGAAAAAATATTAAACGGTTCAAAAGTTATTCAAAAAACAATTTCCCATTATAAGTCAATGGGAAAATTTAACAAAAATTTCGACACTTTCGCAAATGCACTTTTTAGTGTTGCAAATGGTCCTAGTAGTGTCACAAATCCGCCATTTTGTTTTCAGTTAGTGATCAGAACAATGCTTGGCATTTAAAATTGGGACCCTCTAGGGACACAATTCTTTCTGCGTTCACCTAGTCGGACACTGAGGATGCTGGCCATGTCTTTATTTTGTGGTTAAACACCCCAGAAGTATGTTTTTAAATTTTTTGGAAACAGTTGTGTCGCAAAGTAGTGTCACACTCATGACACTTTCGCAAATCTGTGTGAAAGCTTTCACAAATCACGACACTACTTTGCGACACTATGCCCAAAATAACAGGAATTTTTTGCCACCCTACTGCAAATGAACGGTTTGGTCTTTTGGGCTGAAATTTGGAGGGAAGGCAGCCAACATCTCACAGATGTGCCTTTTATGGTTTGGTGACAAAATATTGTATGGATGCCAAGTTACAGTACTCCAAAGTTGACACTTTTTCCCATAGACTAACATTGCGGCGTCTACTGCATGATAGGAATTCTTTGCCACCCTGCTGCACAACAACAGTTTGGTCTTTTACACTGAAATTTGAAGGGAAGAAAGCCAACATCCCACAGATGTGCCTGTTGGTGGTTTGGTGAAAGAATGTTACAGGGCAGCAAAGTTATGGCACTCCAAATTTCTCTTTTTTCCCCATAGGATAACATTACGGCGTTCGCCACGCCTTTCAGGGCCCGTTTCTTGGAAACAGTATGAGATACAGACTTTTTGTCGGAAAAGTATTTAGCCCCCTAATAGGGGCTAAGTACAAAACTAGCCAGGAAAGTCATAAATCATATGACTTTTACATTTTTTTTCTACATCGTACAGTTCCTGAGATATAAGCAATTTAGTATTCCGACTCCTCATTTTCTGCTCCGAGACCCATTATTATGCATACGTTCTTTGTACTCACTGTCTTTCTCTATGCAGCTTTTGGGGAAAACCAGCCTGTGCGCTTACATTACTGTTACCCTTACCACTTCCACTTGCGGTTCCGTACCCATTTCACTTACCGTTCCCATCTACGCCACCATGTGCGTTACCCTTTGCGTTTTCCTTTGAGCTGGCATTTGCATTATTTTTACGATTTGTGTCTACAGTACTGTTTCTCTTTCTGTTTTGCTTTGCGTCACCATGCGCATTACCATTTGCGTTTGCGGGCATCGTGTTACTATGTGACTAGACATCACATGGCGGGAACGCAGGGCCCTTTGGGCCCTGTGCTCCCGCTGCCGCATTACATTCACTATTTCTCGTTATCATTCTCAAAAAGAAGGAAATTAGAGGTAAAACTCTGTTTAATGCACAGTTAGTTGTTCCACAGCAACAAAAGCAAGGAAATTCGATGTTAAGATTGAACACCCTTGCCCTTCAGCCCACTATCAGTAGTCGGGTAGTCGGGTGTCGCCGGCCCAACTCTCACCCCATCACATGTGGAAAGAAGCTGAGGAATAGGAGAATGGGATGAGAGTTAGGACCGACGACCCCAACGCACACCCGATGCCGGCTGGGGGTGGGCTGAGGGTGCAAGGGTTTCAACCTTAACTTCAAAGTTCTTCACTTTTGTCACTGTGGAACAACCCTAACTGATGCATTAAATGGAGTTTTTTGCCATATATATATATATATATATATATATAATATGCTATGCATGTGTACTATGTATGCAGTATGTGCACCTAGCCGAACTTGGGAACCACAAGGCCGGGAGGAACAGCGAGGGAGCAGTCGGGAAAGGCGCAGCCAATCGGTAAGCGAGCGCTCCACCAGGCACAGCAGCCGATTGGCTCTCCTGTCCCATTGACTTACACTGGCTCAGTTTGCATTGCTGAAATCTGTGTGGGACTTGAAAATTTGTTTTTCTTTTTGTCTTTTACTCTTCCCCTGGTGTTCTACTGCCAGTTTCCCAGAAGAGCTGCTTCCACTCTGGTGAGACATCTATAGAGGGCAACTGTTGTTGATTCTGTTGAATTCTGCTGGACTCTGTTAGCAGCAGTGGGCCAGACGCTGAGGCGCCACTCTCCTTCTAGTTTTATATGTGTAAATCATCAAAAAAGTACTGTTATCCACTATTATATCGTAAGGGGAAACTACTGTTTTACTGCTCTTTAAAGTAATTGCAGCTCCTTGTCTGAATATGTAAGGTGGGCCAGCAGCTGAGGCTACAGGACCCCTACAGTCCTTTGTGAGTGCAGATTTGGTCAGTGACGCTCAGAAAGGCTTGCTACTGCCTTTATTAATTGCTGCACCCTCCTCTGTCTCTCTCCAGCCTGCTTCCTTCAGTCCACAGCAACCAGCTGAGCGCCGGGGCTTCACTCTGCCAGCGGGCGGTCAGCGGCACCTAGCTGAACTTGGGAACCACAAGGCCGGGAGGAACAGCGAGGGAGCAGTCGGGAAAGGTGCAGCCAATCGGTAAGCGAGCGCTCCACCAGGCACAGCAGCCGATTGGCTCTCCTGCCCCATTGACTTACACTGGCTCAGCTTGCATTGCTGAAATCTGTGTGGGACTTGAAAATTTGTTTTTCTTTTTGTCTTTTACTCTTCCCCTGGTGTTCTACTGCAAGTTTCCCAGAAGAGCTGCTTCCACTCTGGTGAGACATCTATAGAGGGCAACTACTGTTGATTCTGTTGAATTCTGCTGGACTCTGTTAGCAGTAGTGGGCCAGACGCTGAGGCGCCACTCTCCTTCTAGTTTTATATGTTAAATCATCAAAAAAGTGCTGTTATCCACTATTATATTGTAAGGGAAACTACTGTTTTACTGCTCTTAAGCGTAATTGCAGCTCCTTGTCTGAATATGTAAGATGGGCCAGGCGCTGAGGCGCTACAGGACCCCCACAGTCCTTTGTAGTGCAGATTTGGTCAGTGATGCTCAGAAAAGGCTTGCTACTGCCTTTATTAATTGCTGCACCCTCCTCTGTCTCTCTCCAGCCTGCTTCCTTCAGTCCACAGCAACCAGCTGAGCGCCGGGGTTCGCTCCGTCAGCGGGCGGTCGACGGCACCTAGCCGAACTTGGGAACCACAAGGCCGGGAGGAACAGCGAGGGAGCAGTCGGGAAAGGTGCAGCCAATCGGTAAGCGAGTGCTCCACCAGGCACAGCAGCCGATTGGCTCTCCTGCCCCATTGACTTACACTGGCTTAGTTTACATTGCTGAAATCTGTGTGGGACTTGAAAATTTGTTTTCCTTTTTGTCTTTTACTCTTCCCCTGGTGTTCTACTGCAAGTTTCCCAGAAGAGCTGCTTCCACTCTGGTGAGACATCTATAGAGGGCAACTGCTGTTGATTCTGTTGAATTCTGCTGGACTCTGTTAGCAGCAGTGGCCAGACGCTGAGGCGCCCACTCTCCTTCTAGTTTTATATGTGTAAATCATCAAAAAGTGCTGTTATCCACTATTGTATTGTAAGGGAAATACTGTTTCACCGCTCTTTAAAATAATTGCAGCTCCTTGTCTGAATATATAAGGTGGGCCAGGCGGCTGAGGCGCCCACAGGCCCTGATCCTTTGTGAGTGCAGATTTGGTCAGTGACGCTCAGAAAAAGGCTTGCTACTGCCTTTATTAATTGCTGCACCCTCCTCTGTCTCTCTCCAGCCTGCTTCCTTCAGCCCACAGCAACCAGCTGAGCGCCGGGGCTTCGCTCCGCCAGTGGGCAGTCGGCGGCACCTAGCCGAACTTGGGAACCACAAGGCCGGGAGGAACAGCGAGGGAGCAGTCGGGAAAGGCGCAACATTTTTGCCCACCCGCCATTCCCCCTTCCTGTGTGTTAATTTATAGGCATCTTCCCGCCGAAATCTTTTCCCCGCCCACAGCACTTTTCTCTAAACCAATAGACAGTCACACCAGCTTGCTGACCCAACCAATCAGCAACTTCGCTACTCCCTATTGCAACTATCAATATCCCCTCAGAATGGGGAGCTTGCTACTGATACTCCTGTCACTAACAGCCATAGGGTTCCACAATGAAGATGACCCTATTATACAATCTAAAGTGGTCAACCCGCCTAGTTTCTCTGGAACATCCCCCGTGGCTGACACCCATACCCTCATATATGTCTTGCCATTGCTGCATCGACTACAGTGGTACAATCACCATAAAGTTACACACATCACCACATATATGTCTCAGACAAGGCCCCACTACTGGGTATATAGATTCCCACTAAGCCTAGTCATCAAACTGCTAATTGGTATCCCGACACACTACCTTAAATCCACAGGGAGCACCCAAAACAAAGAGTGGCAACGGAATAAAAAAAAGGAGGACCAAAGACAGCCCCCTCTCCCTATCACTGGCAGCCCTTATGAAATTACTGATCTTCCTATTGCTCTGTATTGGTAATGTAGAAATCAACCCTGGACCTCTTGAAAGCATCACCTCTCCCTCAGACCTATCTTCAATTAAAGGCCTCAGTTTCCTGCATATTAATGTATGCAGTCTGTTGAAAAAATTTACATTGCTACTATTCTGGGTTGCCCATACCTTGCCAGACTTTCTTGTGATAACTGAGACATGGCTCAAGACCACCACAATGGACAGGGAAGTTAACCTACCTAACTATCAGCTATTCAGAGCTGATCGCCAAACAAGGGGAGGCAGAGTAGCCATATATGTAAAAGCTGGTTTAGTTGTATCCTGTACTGCTGCAACATCTATGCCCAAGGAATTTGAGTGTCTATCTCTAAAAGTCTCTATCCCCAATACAGCAGCTTTCCATTTAATTGGATGCTAAAGACCCTCCTCTGCTGAACACAAGCTCTTATCCCACCTGGGAAACCTGGTCAAGTCCTGTACTGAAGAAGTCATTATCATAGGGGACCTGAATTTCAACTGGCTCACCCAGCAGCTACACCTCTGGTATCATTCTGTGACACCTATGGGCTCACACAGTTAATTAATGAACCAACAAGACTAAATGCAAGGAATAGTAGTAACAGTACTCTACTTGACATCATACTAGTGAGTAAACCACATCTATTCCCACACGCTTGAGTGCTCCATGCGACATAAGTGACCACTGCCCCATCGCAGGGTAAGATCCAACAGCATTAAAACAGATCCTGCAAAATTCCTCATGAGGAGATTCAAGAAAACATCAATATTGAAGGATATCTGCATGATCTAGCCTACTCTCCACACTGGCAAAAGTTCTTATCTTGCACATTCTGTAGAAAAGCTAGCAGGTGTAAATAGCATTATATTAAATGCCTTAACACCCATGCCCCAATCTCTAGTATCCGAATAAAAACAAATCCTGTCACTGGTTTTCAGCTGACCTCAAAGCTGCACTGCTGGAGAGAGATAAACTTTGAAAGTAGCAAGAAAACTAAGAATGTCATGGACTGGGTGATCTTTAGGAAAGCCAGGAATAAATGCACTAGGAAAGTTAGGGATGCAAAGGCTGCCTACTACCTGGCCCAGCTCGACTCCTCCTACCATAATACTGCTAGATTTTGGGGCACCATCAAGGGTATGATGGGCCAGGATGTTAACAACCCCCTTCCAACCCATTTAGACAGTAACTATGGCCCCATTACCGGCACATTGGAAATCCTGGATGCATTCAACAACCACTTCACAACAGCTGGCCTTGCCTTTGACTCCTCCCCAGCTAACCTATTAAGGGATCATTTAAGCTCCCACTATACTGGTGAACAAAGAGTTGTCTCCTCCTTTAGCTTCAAACCTATACTGTTGAAACAAGTTGAGGATCTATTATGGCATCTAGATACCAAAAAAAGTGCAGGAGCAGATCTTCTGGACCCATTCTTTCTAAAGATTGCGTGTCATGTGCTTGCAGTCCCCTAACTCACCTCTTTAACCTTTCCTAAACTCTGGCTCTATTCCACGCTGTGGAAGACAGCCCAAGTGTTCCCCTTCTAAAATCAGGGGACCCTATGGATCTTAATAACTACAGGCCCATTTCCATCCTACCTGTGTTATCCAAGATGCTGGAGAAATTAGTGAGTATTCAGTTAAGGGAATATCTGGACAATGCTAATCTATTAAATCCAGCTCAATCTGGATTCAGGGCCAAACATAGCACTATCACTGCATTAGCCAAGGTCACCAATGATTGGCAAACCGAACTGGATAAAAGAACAATGTCTGTGCAGTATTCCTGGACCTGAGCAAAGCATTTGACACTGTGGACCATGAACTGCTACTCTCATCCCTAAACTCCATTGGCCTAGATCCATCCTCCCTTATGGTTCAGATGCTACTCTCCGTAGATCACAGCAGGTAAAGCTGAAGGTGACCTCTCCCATTAAGACCACTGTCAAGAGGAGTCCCCAAGGCTGTATTCTGGGTCCTATCCTTTTGCCATTTATATAAATAAAATTGATTCAACCCTTACCAAGTCCTCAGTACATCTCTTTGCTGATGACACTGTACTGTATGTCAGCAACCCTTCACCTAAAGTTGCTCATGAAATCCTACAAGCAGAATTCTCCCTGTTACAACATCAGCTTCTAGAAAAGGCTTCTGCTAAATGCAAAGAAAACCAAAGCAATGATGTTCCAACCCAAAACTCCACCAATACGTCCTCTTCAATCAGTCTCCCCAGATATGCACTATACTTGAGAAAATCTGGAGTATGTTGAAAATTTCAAATACCTAGGTGTGTGATTGACAACAGACTTGACTTTACTCAGCATCTAGAACAACTGCTGAAAAGCTTCCGCCTAAGGCTTGGCCTCCCTACAGATTAAAACCCTTCCTTAATAGAGATTCAAAGATGAGATTAGTCCAGGCCATCTTTCTATCAGTCATTGACTACGCAGACTTCCTCTATAGTCACTGCTCCACTCCTCACCTTCAAAAGTTGGATACCTTATACCATAGAGCAATAAGGTTCATTACAGACCTGCCATATAATACTCACCATTGTTCTCTATGATTCAGTTGGATGGGTTTCCCTTCATGTCAGGAGGAGCAGAAATGCAGCTCTATGGATCTACAGAGCTTTATCAAAAACTCCCAAGCTATATCCTGGACTGCTTCAACCTGACCACTCCCAGCTCCTATGCCCTAAGAAGCAACAATATCATCCTGCTTAAATTGCCCAAAGTCAACACCAAAATAGGGAGGGCAATCGGCTACTCTCTAGCCATAGCATGGAACACCCTACAAAAATCCCTAAAACTGTCCATTATCATTCCATTTACATCCTTCAAGCAGCACTGTACAGCCTTCTTCACAGAGAAATGCAGTTACTACCGCTAGAGATAGAATAGTCATCCCACAAAACCTTATTCCAATCACATATGGCATATTCCTTCCAGCCAGACACTGCCAGTATATGGCACCCAATATTCCCTTCACCATCCTTGTACTCATTATGTGAGTGACTGTCATGGCCCTCATTGTGATATATATGTACTGTACATATTGTAGATGTTAGTTTAACTTTCTCTTGCCAAGCTTTAACATGTGAATTCTCTGTATATTATTGTGTTATAAATAACATTTTCTTTTTTCTGTATGTCTCATAAGTATGTGATGTAATTGCTGTGCATCAACTCGAACCTTGACCTTATCAGGTCCATCTTGTAAATGAGCCTTGCTCAATGATGATCGCCTGAATAAATAAAGATTTGATTGATTGATTGATTGATTGATATGTGCATCCATACATATATACTGTATATACATACACATGTGCGTAGGTACCTGCATGCAAAATACATACTACATGTATATGTATGTACACACACATACAGAAATACATATAATGTGTACATACATGTTTACATTTATACGAGAGCTGCAAGTTCGGTTCTTCCCAAGAATAGAACACTTCAAACTAAAGGGCATTTGATTCTTGCAGGCTGATTATCTGTTTTAAAAAACAGTGAACTAACCTGCTTCCATTCGATCTGCGTGGTGCAGACCTGGTGAACAGCTGAACTGAAGTTTGTACAACAAACAGTTAACTCAAACTTGCCAGAATCAGGCACATGGTACAAACCTCATTTTGGTGTCAGCCAGGGGTTAATTTGGGCAGAAGTCCACAGGACCTCAGTTCCACCACCTCCAAGAAATTTGCAGGGAGAGTTCCCGAACCTCTGTCACCTTTCCTGATTGAATACTTCAGGAGACTTCCACCATCCCCAAATGACAGCTCCCCCATATAAAAATCTAGATGTGTTCCTCCACCTAAACATTTTCCTCTCATTTGGGGCTATTCACAAATGGCTGGGGTGGCTGCACACTGCGTAAGTCAGGTGTGGAGCCACCACGCAGCCATCCATGCCTACTGCGCCCCCTTCTCTGCATGCAGGAATAGGATGCGCCCCCCCGCCCCATGCACCCAATCCTCTGGCTGATCGTGGAGCTCCGATTGGGGGTGGTGTGGGGGGCGAGCCAGCATTCTTCAGCATGCACAACCTCACGGAGTGCTGTGCATGGTGGATTCCATTTCCATGTCTGAGGCAGCCATAAACCGTTGGCTACGCGCCCCCCGGGGAGGCTGCCTCCAGATGCAGTGGGCATGGCGGGGGGCAATAGGCCCCCAACAATGCAGCCCCTGGCTTCGGGGCACTTCTGGTGGCCGGTATCGGGTGAGCAGGGAGGAACACCTCCATGGCTCGGTCATCGCACTGCACGCCGGCTGGCAACATGGCACCAGAAGCGCACTAGGGATCCACTGCAGGTCCCTGCCTGGGCAGCCGGTTGGCTACCCACCAAGATCCATGCTCCGCACCTGCCTGCCCCCTGCAGACCTACGTGCCGGGGAGCGGGGCCACATAGGGGAGCTGGGCAGAGGCCGGTGTTCATGAATGCAGCCCCTGCACGGAACTCCCTCAGCTGCGGAGCTGTACACCCCGATATGCGCCTCTTGTGAGCATTTTTGCGAATCGGCTCCTTTGTTGGAATGCAGTGAGATAACTCACTCGTGCACTTGGCGTTGGGCAGAGAGGCAAGTTAGCTAAGGAACTAGTGATGTGAGCTAGTTAAGCAAGAAAAAATCATCTTCTTGTACTAAAAACATGTGGAACAAACTAAAACTAAAGGCAACAGAGAGGGTATCAGGAGGAAGAAAGTGCAAGATGTGACTGCCAGCCTGAGCTGTGCGCAGCTGCAGGAGGTCTGTGAGAGACAGGGCCAATTTTCCTCATTTACTTTACAGTTTTTGGCAGGAAAGACACACTAAGCTGAGGCTTGTTGCTAGGCGCATCCAGGGAGCACAGTGAAGTTAAGTAACTTGCTCATAGTCACATAGTGTGCAGATGATGGCTGTGGGATTCAAACCCAGTTCTCCAGGTTTACACCTCAGTGCTTTTAACCATTATGCTATACTGCCTCCCATATTTGGACTGGGCTGGGCAGGGCAGGGAGGGGAGGGAGTGTGCTTCTGCTTAGGAAGTGGGCCGCTGGGAGGGTGGTAGCATCCTGCCTCTGCCCAACTGCACACAACAAAAATACTTGTGTTGTTTGTTTACTAGAAACACAAATTACTGTACCAGAGCCTTTATTTACTGATTCTGGGATTTCACTTTTGAAGATTAAGACGAGATCCCTCAGCCCTGGGGTTAGATTACGGAGGGACTGGGCAGTTTAAAGTAAGTGGGTATGGGCTAGTAGCCTAGTAGTGCATGAATTTTCACAACGACAAAATAAAAATGTTTTTTTTCATTTTTGCTTGCTAGAAGAATATGTTCTGGACTGGAGCATGTTTTGCTGATTCAGTGATTGCATTTCTGCAGTTTAAGCTTCGTAGGGCACTGCGGCTTGCGGTTAGATTAGGGAGGGACAGGGCAGTGGGCGGCAAGTGGATGTGAGCTGGCAGCCTACTGATGCTTGGCTGCTACTCGGTGGTGGTTCTGTGGCATTAACCCACCAAAAACAAAAAGCACAGGAAAAAAAATACAAACCATAACATTTTGTCCAGTCTTCATGCTCTCAGCTTCCAGACGTTCAGACAGCATTTGTGTGTGTGTCAGCCTGAGCTGTGCTAGGGCAGTGAGGAGCAGGTGGGTGTGAGCCAGCAGCCTGCCTGTGCCTGGCCGAGGCTAATTGACACCTTTGTGACATCAACACCATCAATTAAAATAAAGAAAAAATATTAAACATTCCAGTTTTCCAGTCTTCACATTTCTGTCTTCCTGACATTCCAGTGGCATTTCTGTGTGTTTGCCTGAGCTAAGGGAGTATGATTTGGGCAGTGGGTATGGGTGAAAGAAGTGGGCCACTGGAAACTTTGGTTCAACTTTGAGTTGGGGGTGGGGCCCTAAATTCAGTTATGCTTTGAGAATTTGGCTGGACCACTTGCTTACAAGACAGCAGTTAGCATAGGATGAAGCAGACAATAAAGGGGCGTTAAAAAGCCCTGAGGTCAGCATTGAATATTAATTACTGTAAGGTACTTGTGGCAGGTACTGTTGGCATGCAACTGCAGTGGAGCACTGTTTGTGGTGTGTGGAGACTGACACCCACTAAGACCTCCATGGTCCAGTGTAAGCTGCAGTAGGAGTTCACATTTATTGCGCATCTCAAGGTGTTTACCTCCTGCAGTCTCTCCTTTACCTCCATGCTCTCCGTTACTTCCATGCAAGCACCAGGTGTGGTTCAGAGAGCGTCACGATGCAGCTGCTTTGTGATTGGCCTGCAGGGCCCCTAATTAAGTGAACGTCTGGTGTGGCGCAGAGAGCGTTACTATGCAGTTGCTTTGTGGGTATCCCATTAAAACAGCGAAGCAATATGGGCAATTCAATAACAGTGAGTCAAGGGCAGCGAATGTATTGTGAGCGACGTGGTTTTTTCGACGAAAGTTTTTTTCAGTGAGGTAGTACAGGGGTAGTTCTGTGGCTGTTGGTTACTGAGTACTGAAGTAGGCTGCTATGGGATGAGCCATTGAGCATCTGCTGTAGCTTAGTGGTTAGAGCTGTCATCTCCATGCACATCTGGTTTGCGGGACTGGGGCTCAAGGCTTAGCATTTCTCTATTTTATTTTTTTTTTTTACACTTATGTAGTCTTGTGCTGTGCTGTGCTGTCCCTTCCCCCCCCCAAGTTTGTCATCCCCCCTGGAGCTTCAGTGTAATGTTGCCCCCTCTTCTGGCTTCCTCCCCTTCCCGAGTCGCTTCCCGAGTTGATACACCCCGTCCCTGAGTTTCACCGTTGCTCATTGTTTCCAACTTGAGGTTGGTTAATTAATGAGGTTTGTGTGCGGCAAAGCCCCCACAATAAGTCACTACAGCGTATTTTGGCGATTTTATTCAATCGCTGTTGTGTGCACTTGCTTTGTTTGCACTAGCTGTTTTTGCATTCACTTTTGTTTTTCACCTTTATTCCATAGAACTGCCAGGATTGTCTGCAGGGCCACCAATGAAGTGGAGCGCGGGCGTAGAGAGCATCACTATACAGCTGCTTTGTGATTGGCCTGCAGGGCCACTAATGAAGTGAGCGTCAGGTGTGGCACAGAGAGTGTCACTCTGCAGCTGCTTTGTGATTGGCCTGCAGGGCCACCAATGAAGTGAGTGTCAGGTGTGGCGCAGAAAGCATCACTATGCAGCTGCTTTGTGATTGGCCTGAACGATGCCTTTGCATGCATCAGTCTCAAGGTTCATGGGTCATCACACACCTCAGGTGTGTAAAAATAAATCCATAACACTCAGCTGCTTATCCATTATGCAAGCAGTACCACACGACGAGGTGTGGTTTATCGCTTGATAAGAGCACACCCAGAGGTGTACTAAGGCACGGGGCGCTTGTGTCGAGTGCCTTATGCCACTAGGTATGCTCTTATCAGGCAATAAACCACACCTCGGAGTGTGTTATTGCGCTTATAGAATGGGCTCCCAAGTAAATAATAAAAAAACAAAAATGTTTTTTTTTTTACAAAAATGTTTTTAATACTGGTAACATGAAAAAACAGTTCCTCTATTACTGCTGTGTCCTGCATCTGACACTGTCTAGCTGGCAAGTAGCAGGATTATACCTAAAAGAAACATAGTGCTTTATCCCCGCCAAACACCAGACAGGCATATACTGTTTTATTTTACTGTCTTTTTTTTTCATTTTCATATGCTTGTCACTGTTTACAGGGATCGAACCTGTCTGTGAGCTAGGTGCCATACTCAATGAGAGCCTGTCTGTGAGCCAGCTGCCGTAGTTAATTTGATTTTTTTTTCCATAGAGATTGCGTCTTTTGTAAACAGCCCTCCTGGTTTCCCATTAAGGAAAGCATGCAATTATTGCTTCTTTCTGTTCATTTTTTTTATTATGTGAAGAATTGCAGAGCTACTCCCGTGAGGAGTGGGACCGAGCGTGTCCCTCACCAGCCACCATATTTAGTGCTTCCTTGATAGCGCTTTTCCGATCACGGGTGTGGGTACAGGTTGTATAAACAGGAAGTGGTCCTGTAAAAAAATAAAAAACATCTAAAAAGACTTATGGTGCAGGAGAGGGACAGAACTGGGTTTCGTCAGTTGTAGAGGAGCGGCTCAGCACGCGGGGGATAATCAGTGGATCGCGGGTGCCTGAAAGATTGTGAGTAGCTGTTTTGAGAAGCAGAAGGAGGAGTAGATGTTAGACTTTTCCGATAACGTTACGTTAATTGACTGTGTTTGGGTACTAATGGAGCCAGAGGGTAAGGTGATGGGCAGCGAGTACGTGACGGAGCTGTTTGTGATGACTGGTGATGTTAGGGAGCCTTTTCCCGGAACTGAGCCATAAGCTGTACCACTGTGTGTTTTTGTTTCAGTTGGCACAGCTCATTGATTTCTTCTTGTTATGAGGTCGGGCAGAGGAAGCTAGTGCCGGTTGGCACAATACATGCTGATAAGAACATGGCTGAAACTAGGTTTTAGCCAATCAGCATTCTGGATTTTTTTAGCCCATTTTATAATCTCTATTTTCCAACCTTAACTCTTCACACCCCCTCCCCCCCAAAACAGCAAAAGGATAACACCACATAAGCAACCACAGGCAGCCATCATCAGGTAAGACAAACATACAGCTGTTTCCAAATGACAAAAATGCAGTAGCTCGGATGTGCTACATTCGTGGATGTGGATTTGTGGCATGCACACCACAAGACATACGCACTCACTTGTCACTGCAGATACAAATTGACAACAATCAAATCACAACACTGCTTCTGTGTGCAGATGCACAGGCCCCTTCAGCCACAGATAGAAATCCATGATACTCAAATTAAAAGAGTTCTTTGGTCTGCAGAAGCATACGCCCCTATGGGGGCAGCGCTTCTGTCGCCACTGGTACTCATGCACACTGTTTGGCCTGCAACCACAGGTGTAAGACATATACACCAACCTCTGGTTGCAGAAGGGCAGCCACAAAATTCATATCAAAATTGCAACACTACTTCTCTCTGTAGAAGTACAGGTCCCTGAGAGGCCTGTGTTTCTTCAGCCACAGGTGTAAGACATACTTACCAACTTCTGGCTTCAGATTGCAGGCCTCATGGGGCCTGCAGTTATGCAGATGGAAGTATTGTCACAGTGTGGGTATAATGGTTTCAGCAGTGGATCTAGAAATTGCTCAAGTGGGTAGCAGTTTTTCAGTTTTGCAGATGCAAATGGAAAAGCATGCACAAATGGATCATGCTATCCAGCAAGGTACCTCATACAGCGTACATGAGTACAGTGGTGCCAGCCATGAATGTAACCCAGTAGTTTACAGTAAATGACATGACACAAAATACTGCAATAACAAAGGGCTTCATTGCCATAGAATGACACTGTTCCCTGCAAGATACTGCAGCAATATTTGTGATATATTGCAGCATTACTGCATTGCTTCCTACTTAGTGTCATTGTTCTTCTGGCTGCAGAGGTGCAGGCCCCATGGGACCTTCTCTATACAGAAGGGCAGGCCTCCATGGGGCCTGCAGTTCTGTAGCTACACATACTGATGTATGCAGTACGACATACACACACAGTTGTGGCTGCACAAGCAGGGCCTGTGCTTATGCAGCCACAGATACAAATCCACGTAGGTAGCACATTAGTGCTACTGTATTTGCATCATCTGGTAACATTTGCATGTTGTTTGTCTTACCTGATAAGGGCTATCTGTGGTTGCTTGTGTGGTGTTGTCCTGTTGCTGCTTTGGGGGGGGGGGAGTTAGGGTTGCAAACTCTAGCACCATATTTCCCTACTTTTGTTGCATTAAGTTGAACCATAACTGGTGCATTAACATAGTTTTGTGCAAAGAGTTTGCTTTCTTTTTGAGATAGTGGAATCATGTTCTCATTGATGTAGGTCCCTTCGGGAGCTGTGTGAACAGATGCAGATGCACAGATCCCTGCACCAAGGAAAGACTTCATCCCTCTATGGAACTGCAGGGCCCTACTGGCCTTGTACTTCCCTGTGCGGTGATGCATGTTAAGAATTCACGGGGCTGTCTGGTGGGCTGTGGAAGCACAGGGCCCATGTGACCACAGATACAGACACACAGGCCAGAGTCCATCTCTCAGCCAAAGCAAAGAGCACTCTGGCACCCACAGGTGCAGAGGTACATGGCCATATACCAAGAGATGAGTTCTCTTCACTATATGGTACTTTCGCCCATATGGGCAACCCTGCGCCTTCTCTTCCCAGGCTGCGGGCTGGTGTTGCATTACAGCGTTGTCCCCCTGCCTCAGTCATCCAGCTGGCTCACTGAGCTTGCCCCCAAACTCAGCTCACTGGCATGGGATCAAAAAGGCACTACTCGCTGGGGTAAAGGCTGGCCCTGCACACATTTCTTCATACTTTATTTTTAAATTTTGATCCCAAATTTTCAAGATAGTTGTTTTATGACTCCCCCTTATAAGCATGACATGTGGTATATACAGAATACTGGCCAAAATGTCATTTCACACCACAAAGGTTAAAACATGTCTCCTCCAGGATTTGATAAACAACACCTGTCACATTTATGAGGTGGTATGACAAACTGGCTATGTTGAATGCTTGGAGTCAAAATTTTGAAAATGAGGAAAGTTACGAGTGAATATTGAAATATTTCAGTGTTCACTCATATGCCATATTTTTACATCACATTTTCAACGTAGCCTTCTTATGACCCCACCTCATGAACCCGGTAGGAGACAGTTTTCAAATCTCAACTGAAACGTCATTTCTCATCACAGGTACAAAAACACATTTCAGCCAGGATTTGAAAAATGACAGCTGTCATGTTCATAAGGTGGTGTGAAAAAATGGCTATATTGAAAATTTGGGTTGAAAATATTGAAAGTTACCAAAGTTATGAGTGAGCGTAGAAACATTTCAACGTGTGCTGATAGCTTTGTTGTTTAATATTTTGACCCCAAATTTTCAAAATAGCCTTCTTATGACCCCGCATCATAACCCAGTTGGTGAAATTTTCAAATCCCACCTAAAAGGTGATTTCACACAGTGACCATGAAATTGTCTTTCGGGCTGGATTTGAAAAATTCCACCACCTGTGTTCATGAGGTGGGATCCCAAAAATGCCATGTTGAAAATTTGGTGTAAAAATATTAAAAAATGACAAAGTTGTGAGTGAAAGTTAAGATCCCATTGAAATTCATTAAACCAGACTTACCATATTTTCTCATATTGCAGTCGTCGGTTCCAGCAGCATGAAGTGTCTTTGACCATACAGTAGGTTATTGTCATGGGACACATTCAGGTGAGTGTGTGCTGGGTAGTGTGTGCTGAGTCAGAGGCCGAGGTAGAGTGTGTGTGGTATGTGTGGAGGGTCAGATCAGTGAGGGACCATTTTCTTTTTCACAGGTTTAAAAAAAATCAACAAGGGACGGTTTTCTTTTTTTCAGGGGGCTTTCCAACACTGGGCTTTGGGTACCCCAATGTCAGGCTACTGTTCGGTGTCATTGGATGTGGGCACCTCAGTGCCGCTATTTAAATAATGGGAAGGGGGTGAGTGACCTATAGGGGAGGGGGTGAAAGAAGCGATACTGAGGTTGGCAAAATTACACATAGGAAAAAGGGGTGGGCGACTTGGAGGGCAGGGGGGAGAAAGAAGTGGTACCGGGGGATGTTCAACGTACATTATGCATGAGTCCTGCACAAAGCAAGACGTGCATGGCCTGAAGGGTTCTGTGTGAAACAGGACCTGTGAACTAACTGGCTTCAGGCAGGGCCCTTTGGGTTTGGAATCTGGATTGTTCTTTATGTTCTGTGTGAAACAGGACCTGTGCGCTAACTTATTTTTTTATTTTTATTTTTATTTATTTATTTAGCTTTTGTTGACCGGGTAAGTGCACTAGACAAATCCTGCCTATTTTCAGGCACGACCCGGGGGAGGGGGAAACAGATGAATGCCAACTGACCTTGAACCAGATTAAGCTGTTGGTGGTATTTTTAGTGAATGAGGGGAATTTGGCCAGGACACCGGGGAAATTTCCCTACTCTTTTCGATAAGTGCCATGGGATCTTTAACATCCACCTGAACTACCACCAATCCAGGCAGCTGGGACCTCGGTTTAACGTCTCATCCGAAAGACGGCACCTCAGAAATGCAGCACCCCTCTCATGCTGCATTACAGTGTCAGTACTGGGATATTAACCCAAGTGCCAGATGTGGGAACTGAACCCACAGCCCTCTGATCTCCCGGCCTCAGAGGTGAGTGTGCTACCTACTGAGCCACTGACACTGCTAAATGTGTGTCGCCTTACTTTGTTCAGGGCCCTTTGGGCCCTGTACAAAGTACCTATGAGTCCTAACTTGTATTGTGACTTTGTACATTTTAGATGCCTATATTGTTACTTTAAATATCTTGTTAGTGTTGGACATTTTCTCAAATTACAGTATTTTTCAGCTGTCAAAAACGAAGTCCAGAAATGTGCTTATTGCTCATGATCCTGGACTTAATTTTTCGCCTTTTGTTTTTTTGTATGGCCATAACTTGGCCATTTGTGGGCTGATTGAACCCAAATGTTCAAGGTGGCCATATTGCCCCCTTCCCCTCATGACATGTAAATGTTCTCATGCAGTGAAGCTCTCCTCTCTCCTGGATAACAGCTGAGGTGAGGCTCTTATCTCTCCTGGATAACAGCTGAGGTGAGGCTCTTATCTCTCCTGGATAACAGCTGAGGTGATAGCTTGTCTCTGCATCAGAGTCCTTGCCTGGCATTCTTTTAAGATCACTGGCTCCCTGGCTGATTTGGCAAATTATTAGGTTTTTTTCCCCCAATTGTTTAACCAGGTGAGACACACTAAACTGAAAGCTTGTTTACAGGTGCAACATGAGAGCACAGGGAAGTTAAGTGACTTGCTCAGGGTCACACAGTATGCAAGTGGGGGCTGTGGGATTCAAACCCAGGTCTCCAGATTTGCAGCTCAGAGCCTTAAACCACTGCGCTATACTGCCTCCAAGTGGCATCTTCGTAACACATGTACCAAAACTATCAGACTTCCTAAGTCTGAATATTTTGCATCCGCACTCTAGAGCAACATTAATCACCCCTCCAAGTTCTGGAAGGTTATTCATTCCCTTTTCTCCCCTCCGATCCAGTCTCTCTCCCCGGTTTTCAAGGTTGATGACTCCCTCATTTCTGACATTTCTTCTGTTGCCTCTTCCTTTAACTCCTACTTCACTACCTGTGCCCTATCTCTCATCCCTTCTCCCCCTCACCCCTTTCTTCCTTCTCTCTACCTTGTCGTCCTTTTAATTTCTCTTTTTCCTTTTCTTCTACCACCCCTCTGCTTCCCTTATGTCCCTGCTTGCCCTTAATTCTCACAAAGGTGGCAGCCCTGATGGCCGTGATCCCAAACTTTTACTTCTCTCAGACCATTATTGCCAGTTACCCTACTTCTCAACCTTTCTTTTTCCTCTGTTACTGTACCTGAAGCCTGGAAACTGGTTAGTGCCACACCTCTCTCTCTCCTCCCAACCTTAGCTAAGTTACAGAACACCTTGCTCTATCTCAACTCTCTTCCTTCCTTAATTCCTCCTCTTTCTTCACCCCCTTTCAGTTTGGTTTTAGGAAATCACACTCCACTTCTACCTCCCTTCTGCAGCTCACTGACTCCATCCTCTCAGGTATGGATCAGGGACTGATCACAACCACTATATTTGTTGATCTTACTAAAGCTTTTGACACAGTGCCACATCCCCTCCTTCTGGACAAGCTTAAAGCAGCTGGTCTCTCATAGCTCTGCAGTCAGCTGGTTTTGTTCTTAACTTGAGGGACGGTCTCAAGTTGTCCGGATAGAAAGTTCCATTTCATCACCACTCCCTATCTGCTCAGGTGTCCCTCAAGGATCTGTCCTGGGACCTATTCTTTTTTCCATACTCTTGAATGACCTCCCCTCTGTCTGTTCCTCTACATTCATTCATATGTACACTGGTGATACAGTTCTTTTTGCATCCGACTCCTCTTCACATGGCCTTACCCAACAGCTTCAGCTGGATTGTGACAACATTCAGCACTGGTTCCAGTCTAACTAACTATCCCTCAACGGTAAAAAAAGTTTCCGTGACTTTTGGCACCCATCAGAGGCTTTGCAGACTCACCTCTCTTCCTTTATTTCACATGATTAATGGCGCCATTATTGAGGATGTATCTGCTTGTAAGTACCTCAGGATCTGGCTTGACAGTCATCTTGATTTCTCAGTTCATACTGATGGCATACACCAAAAGCTCCACCCCAAACATGGTGCATTGTACGGAAACAAAGTGAGTATCCAGCTTCCTGTCCCTTATGAGTTTGTTATAAAAATTATTCTCCCTATTTTTTTTTTAACCCTGTATTTATGCTCCTCCTGCCCTCTTCTCTCCACTCCACTCTCTCAGACTACCTCAACCTGTGTTACTTCCCTCGTCTGGGTCTGCTCCTAGATTACGCGGTCCACTAACCTAGGTGCCCGGATAACCCCTGGGTATGGTGAGGAGGCATTCCCCACTTACCTCCTCTGAACCATGCTTGCTGCGACGTGGACCGGTACAGCGGAGTCTGCCCGATGACCCTGAAGGCACAGCGAGGAGTCGTCGCCTAGGAGAGACGAGGGTGATTTTCCCCTGTTCGTTCCCCGATGCCGGCATGCAATGAGGGCAGTGAGCACGGAGGCACACTGAGACGTGCCTTCTGCTCCGCCCCTCTGCTGACATCTGCCCTATCTCCGTGCTGCTACTCCCTCCTACTGCACCTTCCACCCGGGCTCCCCTAGGTGGTGGTATTGAAGCGGGAGCATGCAGGTAACCCCCTTGAAGAAGGAGAGCAGTCATTGGGTGCTCAATCCTTCTCCCTCCTGAGTTGACCTCGGCGTCTGTGCTCATTCCTGAACCCGGCTGCCGGTGTGGTGGCTGCTGTAAGGCGTCCAGCGCCTCAGCCCTCAGCACCACCGGGCTGGCCTTCTCCCTATTTTTGATTGTGGTAACACAGTCTATAGTGGAACTCCCAAATCGTCCCTTGCCAACTTGTACCCCTCTCCCACTCTTTTTGTCACTTTGCATTAGACTGTCCCCCTCGTACCCATTGTTGCTTACTCTACTGTACCTTTCACTTCCCTGTTTTGATGCCAGGTGATTTTCCCATTGTTCCACCTTGGTATCTAAATTCTGGTTTGGTTCTCTTCTCTCCTACCTTACATCTCTACTAAATGGGCAGACTAGATGGATCTAGCGGTCTCCTTCTGCCATCAGCTTCTATGTTTCTATGTTACTGTCATCTCCCTCATCTTCCTACCACCCTCTCCGTAATAATACTTCCCATTCCCTCTCTATTCCTTCTAGAAAATTTACTGTTGGCCAATATACTTCCTTACACTGCTTTCCTAAACTGTGCTCCTCCCTTCTCCCATCAATCTACTCCGCGTCTTCTGCTTTCTCCTTAAAGACTCTTCTTCATGATTTTTTTCTCCAACTTACAACTCTCCATGACCTCTCTTCCTCTGTTCTCCACCCCCCCGCCATGCTTTCCCCCTCACTTACCTGTTCCTCATTCTATACTTGTAAGAGTAGGTTACCTCACGTAACTTATATCAATTTTATTTACTGCATGTATCTGTTGTACTGATTTGCCTTCAATATTTTTGATGGCTCTTGATATACTGTATTTACGGTATGTGACTTATATTGTATAACTGTTTTATTTTTTTTCCACTTACTGATGTTCTTCATATCCCCTTCCCCCAGGATGCATCTGGAAATGAGCTGTTAGCAGCTCAGTATGTCTTTCCTGGAAAAACTTTTAAGATAGATTGACAGATGAATAGATAAACAGACAGACAGACAGATAAAATGTTATTTCATTAATGTGCCCCAAAATGTGTTTTTGTTTTGGGGTGCATTAACCAAATGTCACTTGTATGTTTATGAGGTGGGGTAGTGATATGATCACCTAAAAAACCTGGGGACAGTCAGACCCCAAATGGCCAAGATATGGCCAAAACTGAAAAGGAAAATGGCAGAACAAAATGTCCAAAACAATTTCGGACTCATTTTTTTGGAGCATTTTGTTCCACTGCAGGTAAAGGAGCACATAGAGGGACATTGATAAGTGGGCTTTGAGGGGCAGAGGTGACTGTCAGTGGGGGCAGTAGGGTGACGTAGGTGCTAAAGGATGGGCAAGGGTGGGGGGTTCTTTTCTCCATTGGGTGGTCAGATGGGAAGGGTACCTGCCAATGGTATGTTCAATTAGAAACAGCTGATTGGCTGGGAGGGAGGTACCGGCATTGGGACTGGGCACTCACTGCTGGAAAACACTAACAAACAGCAAACCGCTGATGAGGTGGGATTGCACACCAACTGCCAGTAAAAGAACAAAAAGATGACAGCTGATCAGTCAGGAGGGGGATGACAACAGCGAGACTGGGCACTTGCCGCTGTGGTAACCAGTTGAATTGGCTGTGTGTTTGTCATTACTCAAAACATCTACAGTTTCAACTGACAACAACAATAAAATACTGTGGCTGTAAAAAGCAACTTATTAATAAAATGTTGAGAAAACATTCTGCGCATGTTTGACATCAGTATTTTCATTGTTAAATAATTTAAAAACTATGCATTTCTTGATGAAACCACCTATCAAAGGCACTTTCTTAGAGCAAGCTGTAACTGACCTGGAAGTTTCAGCTTTCAGCTGTCAGTCATTTTTGAACCACAGTTGAGGCAAAAAAAAAAAGTCCTTAATTTGAATATTTTATGTTGTTTCAACCTTTAAACTGCTGAAACAATCATTATTCCATTTTTGGAATCTGGAGATCTTGGGCCCTGGAGCCACATTTCAGGCTACTCTATCCAGAGACAGTCCCTTTATTAAGGTAGAGGTGGGCGAGCCAGGAATTTTTCACCTAGAGCCAAGCCAGAGTCGAGCCAGGGGTCTGGCTTGACTCTACGAGGCGAAACATGAGCCAGGCCCTGGCTACTGCAGGCTGTTTCCTACATGGGAGTTGAATGTTTCAGACACTACACGGACTGCTCAGGCTGTCAGAAATACTTTAGCAATAACTGGCGCACTTTAACCTTGGCTCTCACTTGCTTATAAAGGTCGAGCCGAGCCAGGCACTAAACTCGAGTCAGGCTTGAGCCTGCTCTGGCTTGCCCACCTCTGTATTAAGGGGCAGAAGTAGGGGTTTAATTTGGTTAAAGCATTTGTAACCCTAATAATAGGGGCTGTACCATGCTCCTGTAATACCGTGCCCCTACAGTAGGGTTGAGTAGGCACTTCTGTATTAAACACTGATGCTTGCACCTTAAAACTGCAGCAGTCCCTGGACAGAATAGCCTGAAATGTGGCACATGCTTAGCTGATGCCAGGGTCTCTGGACCCTGTAAATTTGATAAAGGTCAGTTCAGTGGTTTTAAAGTTCTAGAAGTTTGAAAATATATAGAATGCAGTTTTTAAGACAACTTATTTGGGCTTGTGATTGCACAAAATGGCAATGAGCTGAAACCGGAAGCTTTCCAGTTAGTAAGAATTTGGCCCAGTGATGATTTTTTTATAGGGGCTATTACTGAAAATGTGTAGTTTTTAAATTATAAAGAAAATAAAATGTTTTGTTCATGCATATGCAGTTCATTTTTTCACTAATTTTTAAAAACCGGATTTTTGCAATACTAGCGTTATGTCACTTTTGTGAGTCAGAAGTGATGTTTGTGATAAAAGACTCATGGTTTCATGAGACTTAGTGGTCATGAAAGTCAGAAAAATGTGAGGAACATCTACGCATCAAAACCAAAAAAATATGTTGAAAGTTAAGTTTGCAACTTACGTGGTTAATATTGCAGAGTGAAGAGCTGATTCTTCAGCTACATTTGTTGTTAAATAACAGTAATTTTTAAAATATTAATGAAATTAAACTGTTGCATCTCATAAAAACAGGCCCTTCTTTCATTACTCTTGAACTGCTTTCATGATTCGCAAAACCACTTTTGTGAGATACAACTGCACTTTTCAGGCACAGTTTCAAAACAACAAAAAATCTAGTTTGCTTTGTAGGCTCGTGTCTATGAGCATGCAGCTGAAGTCTGCTACATATGCAGGCGCTGTGTGAGTGACCCGCAGATTGCACTGTACAGCACTGTCATTCCAAATCCCCAGAGGACATGGACAGCTCATGTAATTTCTCCTATACTGTATATGTAATGTCCACAGAGGCCACTATACTGTTGTGCTGTTCCAAATTCCTAGGGGATGTGGCCAACCCATGTCACATCCCATATATATATATATATATATATATGTATATATGTAATGCCCACAAATTACGCTGTGCTGTACTAGTGTTCCAAATTTCTAGGGGACACGGCAAACCCATGTTGTATCCCTTATATATGTAATGTCCACAGGGGATACTATACTGCACTACCATTCCAAATTCCATGCCATAGCCCTATATATGTAATGTCCACAAATTACAATATGCTGTATTACTGTTCCAAATTTCTAGGCGATCATTGCCCTCATATATGTAATGTCCACAAAGGACACTATACTGCATTAATGTTTGAAATCTCTATTGAATGCAGCCAACCTATGTCATATCCCTTATATATATATATATAATGTCCACAAACTACACTATACAACACTACTGTTCAAAATCTCTAAGAGACATAACCAACCCTTGTTGTATTCCCTATATATATATGCAATTTCCACAAATTATGCTATACAGTACTACCATTCCAAAGCTCTAGGAGACATGGCGAATCCTTGTTGTATTCCCTATATATGTAATTTTCACAAATTACACTATACAGCAGTACTGTTCCAAGGATATACTGTGGTATCCCTAAACTCAGTATCCTGAGTCTCGGGATACCGACCCCACTAGCCCAAAATCCATGCTGCTGAACCAATCAGATACCCAACAATGTGATATTGAGCATCTGATTGAAAAATACCAAAAGTCAATTCGTGAGCCGCCTGACTCCACTATATGGGGGGCCCGCCCACCCCCCAACTAAAAATAACTAACTCCAAAGGGGAGCGGACCTCAGAGTTATTTTTTGTTTTATTTATTTATTCTTGGAATTAAGACATTTGAGCCAGTGGCTTGTTTACAAAGGCTCCACATCAGAAAAATGAGCAATACAGATGATGGATTAACAGACACAGGTACATTGGATACAGATAAACAGGCAAGGTAAAACACAGCAAATAAGGTAACTTGACAGATAATCTAATGCTCAAACTAAAAATGGTAATAAGTGCTATTAATAAGAGGAAAGTTGATGATGTTGAGCAGGACGGGGACAGAGAGAGAGCCAGAGAATGTTACATTTATTTATTTATTTATTAGCTTTGTTGACCAGGTAGGTACACTAGACAATCTGTATGCCTATTTTCAGGTACAACCCAGGAGAGTACAGTGAAAATACAGGTTCAAACAGGGTACATAACATAGGGGCAGTACAGAGTTATAAGAGAGCAAGATTAACGTAGAAGGTATACAGTGAGCAGTAATAGGTAAAATATACATATACATACAGAATAAATAGACTAACACATTCAATGGGAATTACATTGCCTGAGCGACCCTATTTACCAGGGCCACTTAATACATAAGCAGATGGCAATCACTCACATGCTACCCGGAGTTAAAGGACAGTAGGCAGTGGATCAGAAAGGGACCAATTTGGAGACCTGGTTAGGGCGGCTTGGGACACCCACACACCAAGGACAGTTTCAAGTGCTCCCACAGGGAATTCCGGAGACACAGTTGTGAGGGGGAGGAACGTACATGTTCAGGAAGGGAGTTCCATAGCCTCAGAGCACATGTAGCAAAGTCCCTATCCCCCTTTAGGGTCTGAGTATATTGAACTTTGAGCACCGCCAGACCCTGAGACCCGAGGGAGTAGGAGGAGGATACAGCAGGCAGGAGAAGCTGTGCAAGCCCCGGAGGGGTGCCAGTTCTGAGCACCTTTCCTGTGAAGCAGCCCAACCCGTATTTCAAGTGATTGGCCGGGGAAAGCCAGCTCAGTTTGTCGTATAATTGACAATGGTGGGTGAGACATGGGACAACCAGGGCAAAGCGACAGATGTTGTTATAGGTCGTGTTCCACCTGGCAAGGTGGACCATGGAGGTGCCAGTGAACAGGAGAAGGCCATAACTTAATGAAGGGAGCATCACACCTCTGGCTAGTGCCACGCGAGCTGCAGACGTCAAGTTTTTCTTTGCCCTGTAGGCAAGACCCAGTTTGCAGTTAATGGTTCTACAAACATTTAGGATGTGACTTCCCAAGTTGAGTTGGGGGTCAAGTGTAACCCCAAGGTATTTTATTGAAACTGTGGTTAGGAAGGGAAAGCCATCCACACCACTGACACATAGAGGAACAGGGGAGGCCTTGATCTTAGCTCCTGACCCAAAGAGCATGGCCTGAGTTTTTTTCAGATTGAGGACCAGCTTGTGGGATGTTACCCAGGCTTGAGTATTCTTAAAGGCCTCACTCAGCTGAAGGTTAAGAACCCCAATGTCTCGGGAATGTGCAAGGATGACAAGATCATCTGCATAAAGGGTGGCACTACAGTTGGAAGCAGCAGCAGGGAGGTTGTTAACAAATGCGGAAAAGAGAAGGGGCCCCAAAACTGATCCCTGTGGGACACCAGAGGTCACCGGAGTGGGGTCAGAGAGGACCTTGTTGAATTTAGTCTGCTGTGTTCTGCCTTGGAGGTAGTTTCTCAGCCAACTCAAGGCAGGGGGGGACAGGCCTTAGGATTGCATCTGTGAGCAGAGTAATGCATGGTCTACAAGGTCAAAGGCCTTGGATAAGTCAATGAATATAGCCCCAGAGAGTTCGCCATGGTCCATGGCCGCCCTGATGCCGGAAGAGACAGAGACAAGGGCAGTGGGTCGTGCCGTACCCTTTTTGATATCCATGCTGTGCAGAGGACAGCAACTGATAAGTCTGAATATACTCTGTAAGCTGTTCAGCCACAGTTTTCTCTAGGAGTTTACTAATGGCCGACAGGATGGCAATTGGACGACAATTGTCCAGGACTTTCAGGTTACCTTGCTTTGGAACAGGGACAATTCTTGCTACTTTCCAAATACCAGGGATAACACCAGTGGCAAGGGACAGATTGAAGATATGTGCCACTGGGATGGCAATGTAGGGAGCACCCAGGTTCGGAAGCTTGGGTTCCATGTTATCATGGCCAGTGCTGGAGTGTGGGGAGAGACCAGAGAGAAGTCTCTGCATCTCCTTGACAGACACAGCCCTGAGAGAAAATAATGGGCGAGAGGGGTGAGCCTCCTGAGGGACAGTGGCCGAGGGGCCTCTAATATCCCCTACAGCAGGGAAAGAGGAGGTAAGCGCGGACAAGTCCGAAAAGTGGGAAGTAGTTAAGGAAAAGTAAAAGGCGAGTTAGCAAGCAATAGACAGAGGAAGAAGAGATGGTAGAAGAGCAGGGGAGCTGAGCAGCCCCTAGATGGTGGAGGAGTGGGAAGGGAGAGGAACTGAGAAAAGAGAGTCGGTGGTTGCAGTTCTCAGAGGGTAAGGGAACGGGGGTGACTGGGAGCACAGAGGCTATGCAGGGTAGCAGCCCGGGAGGGCTTTGTCAGTGGAAGTCTGCAATTAAGTGAATAGAGTATACTTGGGTTAAGAGCGGCACTTACAGCTGCTGTTGTTGACTAGGTGTAGTTAAAGAAGGCTCTTGAAGGGGCCAATGTTGGGGTGGACTGGATATGTGCTGGGAGGCTGTTAAACCAGTTGGGAGCTCTTTACATAAAAGCTCTTTGTTGGGAGGTCCTACAAAATGGAACCCGGAAAGCTAGATTGAGTGAGCTTCTGGTACACTGGGAGTTAGTTGGGGCCCTCAATAGAAGTTACTGAGCAGAGGAAGGGGCAAGTCCTAGGGAAACCTTTTTGGTCAAGAGGCAGGTATGGTAGTGGATTCTGTTTTGGAGGTTGAGCTAGTCTTGAATGCATATACAGGTCACAGGTGTGAGTGTCCCAACTAGCACCAGTAAGTAATCTGCAAAAAACTAAAAAAATTAGTTATGGGGGTATAACACTTTAAAATGTTACCAGACACAGCATGGGATAGAACCCGTGCCTTCCAGAGCATGCTGGCTGAGCTACCAGTGATTTAGCCCACAACACCACCAGGGCAGCTCGGCCAGTTTCCTGATTCCTCCAATATTTAAAGCCCCTCAACAGGGGTAAGGTAGAAAGCTGTCAATGACCGCTACCTTACACCAGTAAATGTCCATTGGGTTTCCTACTGCTGGGATGCTCACTATCTGGATATTGGACCTGTTGGGCAATACTGCGTGGGCAGGTCAATGTTGGGATAGTGAGTCTCGGCTAATCATAAGGGTGCCTGTTCCTAATCTCTAGGGGACATGGCTAACCCTACAAATTATACTATGTTGCACTGTTGTTTCCCTAAGGCATGCGGCCAACCCATGTTGTATCCTCTATATATCTACTGTCCATAGAAGACACTATAAATGCACTACTGTTTGAAATCACTAGGGAGTGTTGTATGCCCAACAGCAACAAATCTTTATTTATATAACCCCTTTCTAAAACCAAGGCGCTTTACAGATAAAATACAATAAAACGTATAAATAACAATAAAAATACAAATGTATAAATTAATTAAAATCATCTGGGAAGGCCATAGTGAATAAATACGCTTTAAAATCCAATTGAAACCGCTCGACGGTCAGGCATTCTCTCAACCGATGAGGTAGAGAATTCCACAGGGCAGGGGCTGCAAAAGAAAATGCACAGGCACCAGATGTCTTTAAACGTACCCTGGGTATCTCTAGCAATTCCGTGCCAGTGGATCAGAGAGGGCGAAGGGGGGCAGGTTCTAGATGTTCCCATCAATAGCCTGGCCACCACATTCTGCACTAGTTGCAAGTGGCGGATATCAACCCCAGGAAGCCTTAGGTAGAGGGCATTGCAATAGTCAAGGCGAGTGGTAACAAAAGCATGGACCAATCTTGGTAGGTCATCCAAAGGAACCAGACGTTTCACCCAGGCGATAGTCCTCAGATGGTAAAACGAGGATTTGACAACTGCCGACACCTGAGATTTCAGGGTCAGGCCGTTGTCAAAAATAACACCCAACTTATGCACCAGGTCTGAGGTAGTGTTCTGGATGCCTTCAAGTCATAAGCCTGACACCTGCCCAGCCCTCAAACCCGCCCCTGGATGACCTGGGTCCACAACCAACACTTCGATCTTGTCTGGATTCAGTCTCAGCCAGCTGGTGCTCATCCAGTCTTTGATCTTTGTGAGACAGTTGTTAAACACAGAGACTGCATTCACCTGTCTGGGTAGAAAGGACAGATACAGTTGAGTATCATCTGTGTAGCAGTGAAAACTCAAATCGTATTGCCTAATGGTATCTCCTAATGGCAGCATATACACTGTGAACAACATGGGTGCTAAAATGGAGCCTTGCGGCACCCCACAGTACAGAGAAAGGGTGTCAGAGGAATAAATTCCAGTGACCACCCTCTGAGACCTGTCCATGAGGAAAGATCAAAACCACTCAAAGGACTGACCCTGACAGTCCACAGAGAGGTTGTAGGTGCTCCAATAGCATACCATGATCCACAGTGTCAAATGTTGCAGAGGTCAAGAAGGACCAAGATGGTACGAGCCTTTCGATCTTTCGCTATTAGGAGATCATTCAATACCCAGACCAGTGCAGTCTTGGTGCTATGTCTCTTCCTAAATCCAGACTGGAGAGCATCATAGACATTGTGGGTCACAAGGTGATCATCCAGTTCCAACGCAACCACCTTCTCAATAACGTTCCTGACAAAAGGAAGGTTAGAGACAGGCCTGTAGTTAGCTGGGCAGTCTGGATCCAAGGACTTTTTTTAGGAGTGGTCGTACGACCACCTCCTTAGGGGGATTGGGAAAGATACCCCTTTCCAAGGAACTCCAGACAATTTTAGCTAGGATCGGGCAGATAGCATCTACATAACCTATTAATGGGGTGTAGGGCCCAGATCCAAACTATAACTGGTTAGGTGCAGCATTTGGACGATCTTCACAATGTCCATGAATTCCAGCCGGCTAAAGTCCATCCAGTCAGACCGTGTGTTCATCACCTCTCGCCAACCTTCACAATCCCTCATAGGGAGAGCCGGACCGATGCTAGACCAGATGCTGGCAACCTTAGCCACAAAGAAACGAGCAAACACCTTGCATTTGGCCTGAGAGAATGTTCTTCCGGGTTGGAGACAGATTGGATTGCACAATCTGTCTACAGTCCGAAAGAGCTGAGCTGGTCAATTCTGTGTAGCAAAAATCTCCCTGGACAGGAATTCTGCCTTCTTACAGGAGATTTTCGATTGACAGCCCCTTATAATGTTTCATCAATCTAAGCCTATCAACATCCTAACCCGATTTCCACCAAGCTCTCTCCAGCCTTCGACCCACTCTCCTCAACTCCTTCAAGGAACCATCGAGCCAAGGGGTCCTTGGGTGAAGAATAAGTGGTCGAATATGAACAGGAGCAATTTTGTCCAGGGCATCTCCCACCACTCTATTATAAGCCAGTACAAGATCCCCTGGACTCATGCATTCACCCAACAAACCCGATAGGTCCAGCACCGCCAATAGACCTTCTGGGGTAATGCCCCTTAAAGAGCGGTACTGGACCATCTCCGTAGAGGCAGGTCCATTTGGGGGGGCCCTGAAACTGAATTTTATGGTGTGATGGTCAGACCAACTGACTGGTTCCACCCCCAAGTCTGTTTCTATATACATAATGTCTACCAAGAGCACTATACTGCACCATATTTGAAATTCCTAGGAGACATGGCCAGCTCTTGTTGTATCCCTTATATGTGTACTGTCCTCAAATCACACTATGCTCCACTATCATTCCAAATCCATAGGGGATGTGACCAACCCAAGTCATATCCCCTGTATATGTAATGCCCACAGAGGGCACTATACTACACCATCATTCAAAATTCCTAGGAGACGTGGCCAGCTCTAGGTGTATCCCCTACATATGTACTGTCCACAAATCACACTGTGCTCCACTACTGGTCCAAATCACTTGGGGATGTGACTAACCCTTGTTGTACCCCTTACGTATATGTAATGCCCACAGAGAGGACACTATACTACACTACTGTTTGAAATCCCTTGGGGACGTGGCCAACCCATGTTATATCCCCTAGACCTGTAATGTCCACAGAGGACACTATACTACACTACTGTTTGAAATCCCTTGGGGACGTGGCCTACCCATGTTGTATCCCCTAGATCTGTAATGCCTACAGAGGATGCTATACTACACTACTATTTGAAATCCCTTGGGGACTTGGCCAACCCATGTTGTATCCCCTATATCTGTAATGTCCACAGAGGGCACTATTCTGCACTGCTATTTGAAACCCCTAGGGGACATGGCCAACCCATGTTGTATCCCATATATCTGTAATGTCCGCAGAGGACACTATTCTGCACTACCATTTGAAATCCCTAGGGGACGTAGCCAACCCATGTTGTATCCCCTAGATCTGTAATGTCCACAGAGGACGCTATCCTGCACTACCATTTGAAATCCCTAGGGGACGTGGCCAACCCATGTTGTATCCTCTAGATCTGTAATGTTCACAGAAGTCGCTATCCTGCACTAGCATTTGAAATCCCTAGGGAACGTGACCAGCCCATGTTGTATCCCCTAGATCTGTAATGTCCACAGAGGATGCTGTCCTGCACTACCATTTGAAATCCCTAGGGGACGTGGCCAACCCATGTTGTATCCCCTAGATCTGTAATGCCCACAGAGGACACTATTCTGCACTACCATTTGAAATCCCTAGGGGATGTGGCCAACCCATGTTGAATCCCCTAGATCTGTGATGTCCACAGAGGACGCTATTCTGCACTACCATTTGAAATCCCTAGGGGACGTGGCCAACCCATGTTTTATCCCCTAGATCTGTAATGTCCACAGAGGATGCTATTCTGCACTACCATTTGAAATGGACGTGGCCAACCCATCTTGTATCCCCTAGATCTATAATGCCCACAGTGGACACTATACTACACTGTTGTTTGAAATCCCTTGGGGACATGGCCAACTTATGTTGTATCCCCTATATCTATAATGTTCACAGAGGACGCTATTCTGCACTACCATTTGAAAACCCTAGGGGACGTGGCCAATCCATGTTGTATCCCCTAGATCTGTAATGTCCACAGAGGACACTATTCTGCACTATCATTTGAAATCCCTAGGGACGTAGCCAACCCATGTTGTATCCCCTAGATCTGTAATGCCCACAGAGGACACTATACTACACTACTGTTTGAGATCCCTTGGGGACGTGGCCAACCCTTGTTGTATCCCCTATATCTGTAATGTCCACAGAGGACACTATTCTGCACTATCATTTGAAATTCCTAGGGACGTGGCCAACCCATGTTGTATCCCCTAGATCTGTAATGTCCACAGAGGACACTATACTACACTACTGTTTGAAATCCCTTGGGGATATGGCCAACCCATGTTGTATCCCCTAGATCTGTAATGTCCACAGAGGACACTATACTACACTACTGTTTGAAATCCCTAGGGGATATGGCCAACCCATGTTGTATCCCCTAGATCTGTAATGTCCACAGAGGACACTATACTACAGTACTGCTTGAAATCCCTAGGGGTCGTGGCCAACCCATGCTGTATCTCCTATATCTTCATCCTGGCTGCATCACCAGCTCCTTTATTTCTCTGATCAGTGGTAGGCTCCAAGGCTGCCCTGACAGTTTCAACCACATCAGAATTAACATTTCACCTAACTGCTTACTGTTACTCACTGTTACCCAAGAATAAATGGTCTTTTCATTTGTTTTCAGTTTTTGATCACCGAGTCTTCTAAACTATAATCACAGCCACCAGACCATGTAAACAAAGGTGATAGCCTCACTGAAATACAAAAAAACTGAGGTAACATCAAGGGTCAAGTGGTGCTCAGTATAAGCAGACCACCTTCCCCCACACACACCTCAGAACCCATGAGAGAGAGAGAGCAGCAGGGACTCAAGGAGGGGACTGGCATGTAGTGGTTAGGGGGATGCTAGCCACAGGCATTAACACAGCTGTATGTATTAGTTGGCAAATAATGTCAATATATAGTTTTATGCAGTGATTTATTCCAGTAAAAGACATCAATATGCACATTTTTCTTTTCATTTCATTTCATTTCTGAAATGCAATACGTGGTTCTGAAGTTTTTTAGAAGTTCCTACTCTATTACCATGCCCACAAAGAAATAAACAAACAGCGTGGTGTGGTGATGGGCTGTTTACTATCAGAAATGTGCACAACCACCTTCCTAAAATATCCAAGGTATGATTCTACTGTAGTTTGTACGGCCAAAAAGAAATCTGCATGGCAGGGACTTTTATAAACTATGAGTGGTTGCCAGCGTTACTGACTTGAGCCATTCATGAAAAAATTAGTAATAAAATATGTTATGAAAATATCCGAGGGAATTAAAAATACACTGATTATAAATCTAAGGATGTCAGAACCCTATTGCTAAACATAACTATATGATGATTTTTTTTGTTGACAGATAAACAGTGATGTTTAATGGTTGTCTGTCTGTGCACACAGGTACGACAGAGAGTTGAGGGGAAGGCAAGTGCTGGTGGTATTCCTTACCAATGAGTAAATATTTGAGGCTGGATAATAAGGGGCTTTGGGGAGGTGGCACCTACACCGACCTTTCAGCAACTCCAGCATGATTCTGAAACTATTTAGGCCACTTTCAAATGAAAGGGGTTAAAATACATAATGCGATTCTTTGGGGATGGTGCACCCTCTTTGTTTTTTTCTCGGAACTGGAAGAACAGCCTTTTCTAATAGTTCCTGACCTGAATTCTGCCCTGCATTAGGGTCACCATTTCCAAAGTTACTAACATCTATTTTTTTTTGGAGTCAGCAGTTGATGAAGGCTGTCAAAATACGGGCCATGTATTATGCATATAGTATTACCAAGTTAAGGTGCTTACATGTCGGCTTGAAGGAAAGCAAAAACGTCACATTCAGTGAACATGTCCTGATGTCGCTTGTACTTCTTGATGCCTTTGGATGCAATTTCTGGTGAAACATTTTAGGTTTTGTTGCAGATGCGTTTTGAGCTGGTTAATGGATACCATATAATATTTATGTTATCGATGTGATGGCAGTCCATCAGAGCTACAGGCATACCCAATGACCTAAATTTACAAGTGATCTTTTTCGATTTAGTAGAATAATTTGAAAAAACACAACTGCGTAGTTTGTACATTAGAGCTAGACATGACAATTAAAATGCTGTGTATGCACATATGAGACCTGTATGAAGATGCCTGTCCTGGAAATTTTGAACAACTCATCAAGAAGGATTACACCAGTTAAGGGGGCAGAAAACATCAGAAATCATCCCTTTACACAGAAGGTGATCCACAAGTGGAATAGCCTACCCATTGAGCGGGTGAGGTTGTTAAAGCTAACACTGTCCAGACTTTTTCAAAGCAGACCTCAACAGGTTCCTTAGGCAGAATGGCAGTGAGGGTTACACAGCATGGGCTGGGATGACACAGGACTGGACAGATTTCTGAGGGAGAATGGCATTGGGGGTTACACATCATGAGTATGGGTAACACAGGACTAGACAGATTCCCAAGGCAGAATGGCATAGAATGTTATAAAGCATGAGTAGGAGTAACACAAGACAAAACATAGAAACATAGAATTTGATGGCAGATAAGGACCGCTTGGCCCACCCAGTCTGCCCATTTCCCTACCTAATGGATAAACTGCAGATCCTAGTTAACCAGCAGCCTACTTCTTCCTACCCCCACCCCTTAGAATTGCCTTATGACTGTCCCATGCATTCTTGAATTCCACCACTGTTTTTGACTCCACAACCTCCTCCGGAAGGCCGGACAGATTCCTGAGGGAGAATGGTACTGTGGGTTACACAGGACTAGACAGATTCCTGAGGGAGAATGGCATAGAGGGTTACACAGCATGAGTAAGGGTAACACAGGACTAGACAGATTCCTGAGGGAGAATCGCATTAGGGGTTACATAGCATGAGTAGGGATAACACAAGACTAGACAGAATCCTGAGGGAGAGTGGCATTGAGGGTTACATAGCATGAGTAGGGGGTAGCACAGGACTAGACAGATTCCTGAGGGGGAATGGCACTGGCACGGGGTCATAATGTCTTGGAAAAAAAACACACATCAACAATGCCGCATGCAAATAAGCGGGTGCCAAAATAAGATCAGCACTAGACGCTGACCAGTACAGCAATGTGCATACCAGAACAATATCTTTGTTTTTGCAGGGGGCTTCCCCCCCCCCCACATCTCCTGGACTTATTATAATCAACTCTGGGAGGTCTTGGACTTTAGGGTAAAAGGAATCCCTGGAGCAGGGAAAATATTTTGTTTTTTTTAAATAATATACCACAATACAGACCTGGGACCTGGGGAGAACTGAACCGTAGCCCCAGGTCCCCAATGCCGCTGGAGGCAGGTGCTCCAGCCACTCCACCATGGAGCGGCTCGACCAGGTACTGCCTCGGCAGCATCCTTCACATTACTGCATGGTACCGTACAGTGACAGGGTAGCAGTTTGTACTACACACAATAAAACCCCCGTCACTGTATACCCATTTGCGCTGTTCCATGCATGGTATTTCGTGCACGGTTCCATCCATGATATAATAACCCAGTATCAATGTCATTGAAGGTTACACAGCAGGAGTAGGGTAACACAGTACTAGACAGATTCCTGAGGGAGAACAGCATTGAGGGTTACGCAGCATGAGTAGGGGGAACACAGGAGTAGACAGATTCCTGAGGAAGAATGGCATTGAGGGTTACACAGCATGCATACGGGTAACACAAGAGTAGACAGATTCTTGAGGCAGAATGGCAGTGAGGGTTACACAGCATGAGTGGGTGGTAACACCAGACTAGACAGATTGCTGATAGAGAATGGCATTTAGGGTTACACAGCATGAGTAGGGGGGGAAACACAGGAATACGCAGATTCCTGAGGGAGAATGGCATTGAGTTACACAGCATGAGTAGGGGTAACAGAGGACTAGATAGATTCCTGAGGGAGAATGGCATTGAGGGTTACACAGCACGAGTAGGGGTAACACAGGAATAGGCAGATTCCTGAGGGAGAATAGCATTGAGGGTTACATAGCATGAGTAGGGGTAACATAGGACTAGGCAAATTTCTAAGGCAGCATGGCAGTGAGGGTTACACAGCGTGAGTAGGGGTAACACAGGACTAGACAAATTCCTAAGGCAACTTGGCAGTGAGGGTTACACAGCATGAGTAGGGGTAACATAGGACTAGACAGATTCCTGAGACAGAACAGCATTGAGAAGTTTCACAGCATGAATAGGGTTAACACAGGACTAGACAGATTTCTGAGGCAGAATGACATTGAGGGGCTACACAGCATGAGTAGGGTAACACAGGACTAGATAGATTCCTGAGAAAGAATGGCATTGAGTTACTCAGCATGAGCAGAGGTAACACAGGACGAGACAGATTCCTGAGGGAGAATGGCATTGAGGACAGTATGAGTAGGGGGGTAACACAGGACTAGACAGATTCCTGAGGGAGAATGGCATTGAGGGTTACATAACATGAGCAGAGGTAACCACAGACTGGACCAATTCCTCAGAGAAAATGACTTTGAGGACAGTATGAGCTGGAGGGTAACACAGGACTAGACATTCCTGATGGAGAATGGCATTGAGGGTTACACATCGTGAGTAGGGGTAGCACAAGACTAGACAAATTCCTGAGGCAGCATGTCAGTGAGGGTTACACAGTATGAGTAGGGGTAACACAGGACTAGACAGATTACTGAGGCAGCATGGCATAGAGGGTTACACAGCATGAGTAGGGGGTAAAACAGGACTAGACAGATTCCTGAGGGAGAATGGCATTGAGGAGTTACTCAGCATGAGCAGTGGTAACAACTGATGTTGCAACCACCCTTCAGCTTGACTTTCACCAGGTTCAGTTGTGGTTTGCCTCACAGCAGCTATTCCTAAATGCCAAAAAGACTGTCTCCATGACCTTTGCCATTAGGCAGAGACTCTCTAGGCTCCACCCTTTACCGTCTTTCCATACCCTTGTTGGGACAATATTAAAGGACACCTTCTCATTCATATACCTCGGGGTTTGGCTGGACCAACATCTCCACTTCTCTGGCCACATTGACGTCATCCTGAAAAAACTGTGCCACAAGCTTGGTGCCTTATTCAGGAACTGTAGTTCCATCCCTCCTACAGCATGATGTGAACTAGTCCCGAAGATGATCCTCCCAATTTTTGAGTACTGTGTTGTAGTCTATAGTGCCGCTCCCAAATCCTCTTCAAACAGACTGGACACTCTATTTAACTCCTTCTGTCGATTTGCCCTTGATGCTCCATCACACACTTATCACTGTGATCTCTACCACACCATTTCCCTTCCCCCGCTTGCCAACAGGTGCCCCACTCATTGTGCCAAACTCACTTCTACATTTTGGTTAGAAGAACTTCCCTCCTACCTCTCATACTTGCTCCCTTCCCCATCTCCCCCCTCCCATTCCATCAGATCCTCTGACACTCGCACTTTGTTGGTCCCCCGTCGTGCCACTCTCATCGGTCAGTCAGACTTCACCCATCGTTTCCTGCAAATCTGGAACTCCCTCCCCCCCAAATACAGCATTCCTCCTCCACCCACTCCCTTGCCTCTGCCTTACATAACTTTCTGTCATCTAACTGCTCCTGTTTTAACCCTCCTTAACTGTTCTCCGATGCCTCTGCTCCTCTCCATGACTCACAGCACCTGTTAAACCTTCAACCCCCCCAGCCTGCGTCTCAGTGTGCTCTCCTCTCCCTTCGCCGCTGTGTACTATGTTCCTCAGATATGCCACTGGTAAGTAAACGTATATTTCACAGGTTTGATATATTTAATTGTATGTTATGTTGCAAATGCAACTTTAACTGTCTTGTTACAAATGTAATTGAATGTTTAATTTCTTGCATATTTTAAATGTTAAACTGTATGTCTAATTCTTCATCCAGTTGTACCCCCATCCCTGGTCGCACCGGGAGACAAGCAGCTTGTTGTTCAATGTGCCTTCCTGGTGAAACATTTCAATAAATAAATAAGTAAATAATATTGAGAAGTTACACAGAATGAATAGGGTTAATACAGGACTAGACATATTCCTTTGGGAGAATGGCATGGGGGGGTAAACAGCATGAGTAGGGGAAACAGAGGACTAGACAGAGTCCTTAGGCAGAATGACAGTGAGGGTTACACAGCATGAATAGGGTAACACAGGACTGGACAGATTTCTGAGGCAGAATAGCAGCGAGGGTTACACAGCTTGAGTAGGGGGTAACACCAGACTAGACAGATTCCTGAGGGAGAATGGCCTTGAGGGTTGCACAGCATGATTAGGGGTAGCACAGGACTAGAAAGATTCCTGAGGGAGAATGGCCTTGAGTTACTCAGCATGAGCAGAGGTAACAACGGACTGGACCAATTCCTCAGCAAGAATGGCATTGAGGGTTACACAGCATGCATAGGGGTAACACAGGACTAGACAGACTCCTTAGGCAGAATGGCAGTGAGGGTTACACAGCATGAGTAGGGTAACACAGGAATAGAAGGATTCCTGAGGCAGAATGGCAGTGAGGGTTACACAACATGAGTAGGGGTAGCACAGGACTAGACAGATTCCTGAGGAAGAATGGCATTGAGGGTTGCACAGCATGAGTAGGGGTAACACAGGACTAGACAGGTTCCTGAGGCAGCATGTCAGTGAGGGTTACACAGCATGAGTAGGGGTAACACAGGACTAGACAGATTCCTGAGATAGAATGGCATTGAAAAGTTACACAGTATGAATAGGGTTATCTCAGGACTAGACAGATTCCTGTGGGAGAAAGGCATTCGGGGGTAAACAGCATGAGTAGGGGAAGCAGAGAACTAGACAGATTCCTGAGGCAGAATGGCATTGAGGGTTACACAGCATGAGTAGGGCAACACAGGACTAGACATATTCCTGAGGGAGAATGGCATTGAGGGTTACACAACATGTGTAGGGTAACACAGGACTAGACAGATTCCTGAGGGAGAATGACATTGAGGGTTACACAGCATGAGTAGGGGTAACACAGGACTAGACAAATTCCTGAGGCAGAATGGCATTGAAAAGTTACACATTATGAATAGGGTTAACACAGGACTAGACAGATTCCTGTGGGAGAAAGGCATTCGGGGGGGGGGGGTAAACAGCATGAGTAGGGGAAGCAGAGGACTAGACAGATTCCTGAGGCAGAATGGCATTGAGGGTTACACAGTATGAGTAGGGCAACATAGGACTAGACAGATTCCTGAGGGAGAATGGCATTGAGGGTTACACAACATGTGTAGGGTAACACAGGACTAGACAGATTCCTGAGGCAGAATGGCATTGAGGGTTACACAGCATGAGAAGAGAAAACAGAGGACTTGACAGATTCCTGAGGCAGAATGGCAGTGAGGGTTACACAGCATGAGTAGAGGTAACATAGGATTAGACAGATTCCTGTGGGAGAATGGCATTCAGGGGGTACAGAGCATAAGTAGGGGAAACAGAGGACAAGACAGATTCCTGAGGCAGAATGGAAGTGTAGGTTACACAGCATGAGTAGGGGTAACACAGGACTAGACAGAATGGCATTGAGGAGTTACTCAGCATAAACAGGATAAACACAGGACTAGACAGATTCTTGAGGGAGAATGGCATTGAGGGGTTACACAGCATGAGTAGGGGTAACATAGGATTAGACAGATTCCTGAGACAGAATGGCATTGAGGAGTTATACAACATGAGTAGTGGTAACACAGGGCTAGACCAATTCCTGAGGGAGAATGGCATTGAGGGGTTACATAGCATGAGTAGTGGTAACACAGGACTAGACAGATTCCTGAGGGAGAATGGCATACAGGGTTACACAGCTTGAGTAGGGGTAACACAGGACTAGACTGATTCCTGAGTGAGCATGACAATGCGGGTTACACAGCATAATTAGGAGTAACACAGGGCTATGCAGATTCCTGAGGGAGAGTGGCACTGAGAGTTACACAGTATGAATAGGGGTAATAGAGGACTAGACAGATTCCTGAGTGAGAATTAACACAGGACTAGACAGATTCCTGAGGGAGCACAACATTGCAGGTTACACAGCATGATTAGGAGTAACACGGGACTAGGCAGATTTCCTGAGGGAGAGTGGCATTGAGAGTTACACAACATGAGTAGGGTAACACAGGACTAGATAAGATTCCTAAGGGAGAATGGCATTGAGGGTTACACAGTAGGCGTAGAGGTAACACAGGACTGGATAGATTCCTGAGGGAGAATGGCACTGAGGGTTACACACAGGAGTAGGGGTAGCACAGGACTAGACAGGTTCATGAGAGAAAATGGTATTAATGGTTACACAACATGAGTAGGGTAACACATGACTAGATAGATTGCTGTGGGAGAATGGCATAGAGGGTTATACAGCATGAGTAGGGTAACACAGGACTAGACTGATTCCTGAGGGAGATTGGTATTGAGGGTTACACAGCATGAGTACGGGTAACACAGGACTAGACATATTCCTGAGGGAGAATGGCATTGAGGATTACATAGCATGAGTAGGGGTAACACAGGACTAGACAGATTCCTGAGGGAGAATGGCATTGAGGATTACATAGCATGAGTAGGGGTAACACAAGACTAAAACCAAAACGTAGAAACACAGCTCAGGGTCGCACGGGGGAGTCGTTGTACAAGTACCCAGTCGGTGGAAAAAAACACCTGTAAGCTGGTCGTATGTTCAAAAGAACATATTTTATTAAATTTAAAAGTAACAGCACCCCTCCAAAACTCCAACATCTACATTTCGTGTCGACCTTGACACTTTATCAAGACATATAATCAAAATCTCAAGACACCTTATAAAGCCCCACCAACATCATGTGATGTTGGTGGGGCTTTATAAGGTGTGTTGAGATTTTAATTATATGTTTTGATAAAGTGTCAAGGGCGACGCAAAACATAGACAGAGTTTTGGAAGGGTGCTGCTACTTTTAAATTTAATAAAATATGTTATTTTGAAAATATGACCAGCTTACGGCCATTTTTTTCTACCGATGGGGGTCTGAGCCGAGGTTTTTTACTTCAGTTTGATAACACAAGACTAGACAGATTCCTGAGGGAGAATGTTTTATTTTATTTATTGAGGTCTTGGATTACACCAGCGAGCAGATGCTCATTTATAGGTTCCATGTCAGTTACAAAGACAATACAATACAAATGACAGGGTTACACATGGTACAGGTACGTTACAGGGTACAACAGCATTAAACAGCTTAGGCAATATAGCAGCTTGCCGGTGTCAGAGGTTAACACCCTACTTGGAATCTCTCAGAGGTGAGAAGAAGGAGGGGTTGAAAACATGGGTGGAAGGAGTAAGGTAGTTGGGAGCATCTGAGGGGGTAGGGAAGTGGGAGCAATGTCATGATGGGGGGGTAGGTGCAACCAAAAGTGCTGGGATTGGGGTCCCTCAACCCAGTGAGTTGTCAGGAGGTAAGTGCAGGTAGATGGTTGATGCTCCGGGAGGGTGCTAATGGTAGCAGTCACATTTACTGGATTTTATTACGTGTTGCCGGAGTCTGCATTTGAACAATGCAATAGATGTGGCATTGATAACATCAGGAGGTAAGACATTGGTCCATAGTGGGGCATGATAGTAAAAGGCATGTTGTGCCAGGGCTATGCGACATCTGGGAACTTTGTAGGTCTGACTGGAGGAGTTCCTTGTGGGTTGGGTGCTTGAGTGTGGAGTTAGGAGGTTCTGGACCCCTGTGGGTAGTTAGCTGAGGGAGCATTTCTTGGCGATGAGGCAGGTTTGGTAGTTTATTCTGTTCTTCAGTTGTAGCCAACCTACCTGGGTGTAGAGCTCACAGGTGTGCGATAGTCTTTCCACACCTCAGAGCAGTTGGCCCGAATTGTTTAGTGCAGTGGTGATGTGGTTTAGGGCTGTGTCTGTCGCTGACCCGTAGATTGCCAGGCCATAGTCGGTGAGGGAGACTATCAAGTTGTTGATGACCAGGTTCAATGCCTCATGTGTTAGGCAGTGTCTATGCCTGTAAAGGATCCCTATTCTTGTGTAAATCACCCTTGCTGTGTTGTCGATGTGTTGGGCATATGAAAATGTAGAGTCGATTGTGATGCCCAGGTACCTGAACTGCTGGACATGTTTCAGTGGGTCCCTACTGGTGTTCCTGATTGCAAGTGAGGAAGCCTTATGCTTGCTCTGTGTGCTGGTGAACATCACAGTGTTAGTTTTTTTGCAGTTCATGACTAGTCTGTGATCGCAATTGCATTGAGGGTTACACAGCATGAGTAAGGATAGCACAGGACTAGACATATCACTGAGGTAGAATGGCAATGGGGTTTACACAGCATGAGTGGGGGTAACATTCTGGCTAATAAGCTTGGATATAGTCACTGTTATGCAGCTGAATTTGTGGACAGATTGGACCCAAATTCCCTGCCATCACCAGAAATTACGTTGCTCTACATTCTCCTCCTCATTTGCACTGAGACATTTATCAAGCACCAATGCATCCGTTGTAGAGGGGGTTTGTGACAATGCCGCAGAATGTTGCTGTGGGGCATACATGTGCAATGAAGTAGATGTTTGAACTGATTGCCCTTTTTGCATATGACCCTCTAGATTTAATTGCTGTGCCGCTCCCCCCTGCACTCCTGATCATGAGTAGAGCTGTATGGATTTTAAGCCAATTTCCCCATAAACAGGGATAATGTAATTTTGGTCCTGCATTGGTAAGAAAATATTAAAGGTCTCCATTCAGTGAGAGATTGGACTAGTCTCCTACAGGGAGAATGGATGGTTAACCTTTAAGTATCAGTTAACTACACTGTAGTTACAGTGTAACTACACAGTAATTGCATGGTAATTGTAATGTAGTTGCATGCAACAAGCATGTAATTACAGTGTAATTACCTTGTTGCATGTAATTAATGATTAGTTACATTGAAACAGACACTTAAAGTGTAATCAGATGGGCTTTAAAAAGTCTAATTTCCCCATCTCCAGCTGTTTGTTTGGGAATCGGCAATTTTCTACTATATGCTATAATTGTAATATAAAACTAAATGAAAAATGACTTTGTAGGAGACATTCTATAGCAACTAGAGATGCAGCGAAATTAAATTCTGCTGGCGAGTGAGCCTTGAAGTGGCCACTTAGTTGTCCTCTGCTCACAGCGGAGTGGCCAATAGAAAGGCTCACTGCCTTGTAATTATTACTTCACATTGTCATTCCACCTTAATGCGAAGTAAGGCAGAGTGGCAACAATATTGGCAGCCCCCCAGTGCCCCCACACACACACAGTCACCAGAATTAATGTGCATCCCCAAAATGCTACTGTCTTGTGTCCAGAAAACTCCCCAGTGCTGGCGAAGTGAAATGAGAGCACAACAAGAAATACAAAGTCTCCCAGAATTAATGGTGCACTCCGTCATGTGAACATTGACCACACACAGTCACCAGAATTAATTTGTATCCCCAAAATGCCCTGTTTTGTGTCCAGAAAATTCCCCAGTGCTGACGAAGTGAAATGAGAGCGTTACAAGAAATGCAAAGTCTCCCAGAATTAATGGCACACTCAGTCATATGCGCAGTGGTCACACACAGTCACCAGAATTAATGTGCATCCTCAAAATGCTATTGTCTTGTGCCCAGAAAATTCCCCAGTGCTGGCGAAGTGAAATGATGTGGTAACAAAAGATGCAAAGTCTCCCAGAATTAATGGTGTACTGCAAATGCACAGACAGATTAAGATTGCACTGGGCACTCAAGAGATGCAGAGTCAGACATAAAGGCACAACACCTAATCAGTGCTCACAAGTCACAAATCCAAATCTGGAAAAGAGTACCTTTTGCCGGTTGCGGGGTGGTAGTGCATGGCAGTAACAGTCCACTGCCAGTAAAGATACCACAAAGCAGTATAAAATATTCATGCAGGTGCAGTGGATAGCAGGTTCACACTGCTGCAATTACTCTGGCACAATAAAAGTTGTCTGATTTAATGGTACGCATCGTACGCACACTCACACACACACTACAAGTATTGCGTAGCAAATTGAAAACCTTTAGCAATATAACCAAATGTTTTAAACAAACTGAAATTATACACTGCTGCACCACAACAATCAGCAAACAAATGTCAAGAATTACTGAAAATATTACTTTGTGTACATTAACACAGTTATACAAGAAAAATATAACCAAAACAGAAAGACTGTCTTTTTCTCCCAGTTAATCTACCTACACCACAGATACACCCCGCCCCAACGCACACTTCACAGCAGACAGACTCACTGTTCTAAATTAACATTCAAAATCCACACACAAACAATAAACACTCGATGCTATGAGCACAGGAGGGTTTCCTACAATCGGTGCACTAAATTTTGAGCAAAAAAAAAATGGCTCAAAAAAGCTTTTTAAACAGGTTTTAGAGGATTTGAATTGCAGAGCTCTGAGAGGAAACTGTCCCATCTTCCACTACACACACACTATACAAAACTGAGGCTGTGCAGAACAATCTAGAGCCATGTGACCTGCAATCCCATGAAGCACTGCAAATTCGCCTTGGAACTCAAAAACAAGGCGAAGTGATGCGAAGTACATTGATTTCAATGTACTTCACCTTACAATTGGTGAAGAGGTGGTTTGGGAAGGCGGAATAATGCAAAGTCACCATTTTCAATGGACTTTGCGTTCCCCATTATAACGTGAAGTACTCCACTTCGCGTTGCGGAGCACTTCGCGGATTCTGCGTTACTCCGCGAATCACTCTGCGGAGCGAATTTCGGCCACTTCGCCCACCTCTAATAGCAACGTAAAGGAAGCACAGAAAAAGGGGAGTTATCCTTATGTGCATTCTTGTACTTACGTAATGATTTATGTTTAAAACAGGGGTGCGGGGGTGGAGCCCCCCCCAAATAAACTAATGAAATCTGTGGGCCTGCAATTCTTCATTACTAGCAGATGTGCTTGCTTGGCTTCGCCCACTCTCGCTACACTAACTCTAAAAGACGCTCCTTAATCCTTCAGTAACACCAATTCTTTAACTTGCATTGGCATTTTGTTTTTGTATAATATTTTTATTGGTTTTTCCATCATACTGTAACAACTTGTCCAAACTTTGCGACAGTACCTACTGGATTATACAATAAGGATGTACAGTACAGTTGGATACTTTTTCTACTGCCAGCCTTATATAAGTTCATCATTTGGCTTGCTGATCATAACAGCATTACATATCATCATATGGTTACGTCCATGTTGAACTACATAGCATGTATTACAATAAACAAGACAAGGAAAAGAAAAAAAGTTAAATACAATGACAAAACTGAACAATCTGTAGCCCATCTTATTTCGAGCTGTGAGTGGATAAGTGTGATGTCACGGAATGGCCTAATAAATGGTTTCACCACCTTTCTACTGTGTTACGTGTTTATTAATTATCTGCCTTAGCAAGTCCTACCCCTCTCCTTCTGCGAAAATCCTTAACTCCATTGGTGAGAGGGACGAAAAGAATTATGCCCATGCTCTGCTGAACATGTCTTCCCTTCCTTTTAGTGCGTATGTGAGCCTCTCTGAGCCCAATGTGGACAGTGTAAGAGTTCTCCACATGGAAATAGTAGGATTTATAGAAGAGACCCATGTGTTAAGGATAATTTGTCTAGCTAATATCAGTAACACTCGTACCCATCTTGAGAATGGGATCCACTCCCCCTCTCTATTTATCTCCGAGCCCATTAACACAGATATTAGTGATATTTTAAGGTGTCTGCCCCACATTTCCTGGATTTTCTTTCCCACCAGCTCCCAGTAATTTTTAATTACTGGGCAATCCCAAAAGTAGTGGGAATACGTGCCTATATTCGGTTGGCATCTGCCACATGGGGGGAACCTCAGGATGGAACCTGTGCACCATCTCAGGTGGCTAATCAAGGCGATGTAAAAATTTATATTGGTGTAACCCCTAGATGGCGCTATTCCAGGGGCTACTACCTCTGCCTGATTTGCCACTAACAGGTTGAGGGGCCTGGATCCAAAGGCGGGTGCCTCCACCCAGAGGTCAGGGTTTGCAATAGTTAAACTTACTTGGTCACAGCCCTCTGGGACACTGCAACCCCCCTTTCTTCCCACTAGTGGCCCACACAATATATCAGAATTATCTTCACAGTATACACTTACCCCAGGGCTGGTTCAGGCACTGGGACCTCCTGAAAATAAGATACAGTGCAACAATCACAGTACAATACTTTAACATAGACAAATACCTCAGGCAGTATAACTTGCTGAAACAAGCAGCTCTGATTTATTTAGGGGAATATAACAAGGACAGGGAAATCAGGTTAATTAGCTTATACTTTACTCATCTACTCTATGGCTCTGTGCATAGGCCTATCCCTACCAGTTACTGTCCCTGGGTACCCAAGCCCTAGTGGCTAGTCCAAACCGTGGCAGCTGGTAGGGGCCCTTTCACACAGAGAAAAGAAAATTAGTTAAACAGTCAGCAGTACAGTAATTCTGTTTGGATTCAATGTGGCAATTCAACGAGGGCAACCCTGAATTAGTACTCACGACCTCCAAACAAGATAGGGTCCTTCAGTGTCAGCAGGGCTACTCTTGAGCTCCACGAGACTCCTCACACATTTATATGGCAAAAGAAAGACTATACCAGGCAGGTTGCCTATCCCGATCGCACTACTGCACAACACCCGGAGAACACACAGCAGATTCAGTTCCTGACAGACCGAAGTGCAATTCAGCAATTTCTCCAGTCTTCTACAGGGTGAGCCTGGTTTCTACTCTTCAGATATCCTTTGATTCTCTTCACAGGACGGATTCAGTCTAACAAGCAGTTACACAAAGCTGCAGACCGGACTCGGACCTTACACATGTTTCCCGACTAAAACGCTACTGAAGGCGCACAGGGTTTCCTTTCCTTCACTGCCAGAGCTAAAAAACTGAAACTCCAACAGACAAAATCGGCACTTCTTTGAGTTCCTCCCAGTTCTTGACTGGATTGGCTGTCACTCACAATAGACTGCTCCTGTTGGTCCAAAAGGCGCCAAGTCTAAACTACATCTCCCAGAGTCACTGCCCATACAATCCTTCTTGTGGCTGGCTCAGATTATGAGTCCAAGTTCTGATTCGTCAAGGCACCATTTTAGAGCTAGCTTACCCCACACTGATTGGTCCAGTTCAGCAGTTCAAAACCAGAATGGGGAACTAGGCAGACACAGTTCTGACTGCAAAGAAAGCAGGTTAGACAAACTGTAATTTCATTATTACTCTAAATGATTTCTGGCAAACAGTTACATCTTTCAGATAGGTTCCCTTTGCACTCCTAGTGACTGCAAAAATGGAGGAATTGGCAGCAGCTCGAGTGGTACTCAAACAGAGAAGCACACAGTTCCCCCATACAAACTAATTATGTCTGCAAGCAGACAGCTCTTAAAGAGACAGTACCAGAGGCTCTAAAAACACTCACTGATAAATGGCTTAAACGCCAAACACCATTCAGGCTTGGAGCATTCAAGCAAGCTCCTGGAAGTCTTTTGGGAACCCCCATTTGCAGGGGGGTTACATTGGGCTTCTTTAGTTCGATTGCAGATCATTAGGCCCATATGTGATGTTACTAATTCCTCAGATGTCTCATCCGTAATGAGAGTTCCTAACTCATTTTCCCATTTCCTTCTAACTTTATGAATTTCCCCTCGAAAGCACTCCTTATCTAGTCTAGCCACTCTGCTGGTCAGGCCTGTCTCCTTATTTCGAGCCCCCGATATTTCTCTTTCGGTTCTGTCTATAAAGCTACCCCTATTAATACTATATCCATGATTTTCATCCAAAATGCTTCACCTGTAGGTATCGAAAGAAGTGGGAGTTAGGGAGGCCGAGGCTTCTCCTGATAATTTCAAATGAGTATATGCCCTCATTTCCCCATAAATCTCCAATGCACCTTATCCCTCTATGTTCCCAAGCCGCTAGTCCCTGATTTTCTAGCCCTGGTAGGAACTCTGGGTTTTTTGCCACTGGCACCAAGAATGTGCCCCCCCCCTTTTTTGTAATATTCTTCCAAGCTTCCAACAGTGCTGCAGCCATGGGGTTTGCATTCGGGCATAGGCCCTGTCTCCACCAGGAGCGAGATAGGCTGTTAACCTACACAGGCAATCTTGTTGTTCTAGGACTAACCAAGCGGCGGCCTCCCCCCTATTTACCCAGTTGTGGATATAGTGAAATTACACTGACAGGAAGTACCCCCTTAGGTATGGGAAGTCCAATCCACCCTTTGTTTTGGACACTTTCAGTCTATTAAGCACTACTATGGATTTCTTGCCCCTCTACAAGAAGTTACTTGGGCCCTTGTCCAGTATTCATAAATCTTGTGCAGTCCAATTAAAGGGCACCATTTGCATTGCATATAGCAGTCTTGGGAGAATGTTCATTTTTATGAGATTTATTCGTCCCATCCAGGAGATGGGTAGCCCCATCCGTCTGGTTAGGTCAGCCAGGACAGTTTGTTTTTTTTTCCGCCTCCCATGCTTCGCTGGTCCCCCAGTCCTTCGGGCTCCACAGGTTCCCCCCAGCCCCACTATCCTTACCCAGCCCTCCTGTGGTCCTCAGATCGCAGCCGATCCCTGGGATATCCCGGCGTATACCTTGGCCGGGTGGGTCCCCCTCATCCGAGGGGAAAGGCACCGGGGGAGCGGTAATGGCCCCAGCGCACACTACTAGGGTCCGGGGACGCTGCTGAGGAACAGGAGGTCCTGGGAAGGTACTGGGGGCACTCAGGGAATGGAGAGCCGTCATCCGGCAACCAGCAAGCAATTTTTCCCTTTTTCTGTTGGGGGCAGCGTAGTGACATCACGACATACGCCGATGTCTGCTCCTCCCCCAGTTAGCTTTGGGCTGTGCATCCTGTGGTACTCCCAGCCTCCGCTAGGAGCCAGCGGATGCTGGACCAGTCCCTTCCCCTCCCCCTGGAGAAGGAGAGCTGTCCATAGGATGCTCGATCCTTCTCCCCCCAGCCGGCCTTCCAGTGACCCGGGCTCGTTTCGAACCTGTCGCTGGCGTCGCAAGCAGAAATCCAACCGCTACGCCGCCGGGCCGGCTGCCAGGACAGTTTTGACGAGAGGAGTGTAATTTAACTTATGGAGCTTATAGATGTCCCTACCCACCTTGATTACTAGGTATGCTATGTACTGACCAACTTTACGCAGGCCCCATGTGTTTCTTTGTTTTGCCCCACCATGTTTGTGTAAGAACTGTATTTCGGATTTATGAAGGTTCACTCTGTAACCAGAGAGACCTGTGAAAGTGTTTACAGTGCTTAAAAGTGCTGGCACTGATTCCCTTGAGTTTGTCAGGTAGAGCAACAGGTCATCCGAGTACAAGGAGATCTGATGCTGTGACCCCCCCCCCCCGCACTGTGATGCCCCTGATCTCCTGGCTTTCCTGGATTCTGCATACCAGTGGTTCAATTGCCATGGCAAATAACCGTGGGGAGAGGGGACATCCCTGCCTCGTGCCTCTGAATAATTTGAAGTCTTCAGTGGGTATCCCATTAATACTCTGGCAACAGGGTTAACATAAAGCATTCTAACCAAATTAATAAATCCATCCCCCACCCCAAATCAATTAAGTACCTCGAAGAGGTACTCCCATTCTATTCTATCGAACGCTTTTTCAGCATCCATAGAGAGCACACGGGCCTGTCCAGGGTGTTTCATGCCCTACCAAATCACATTTAGCAATCTTCTCATATTATGGTAAGACATCCTACCCTGAATAAAGCCTGTCTGGTCCGAGTGTATGACTTGGGGAAGAAAGTTTTCTAGCCTGGTGGTGAGGACTTTTGCAGTGATTTTGCAATCATAATTTAAAAGGGAAGAGGGCATATAGGAGGAACAATGCCTACTATCCTTTCTGGGCTTTAGAAGTACACAAATGTGGCCATAGTGCACGAGGCAGGTAGTCCCCCCCCCCCGCTCTCTCGCGTCTTCCGTGAGATTACATATTGGTTCTGCTAACACATTTCTCATAAACTTATAATAGTCGGTTCCATAGCTATCTGGGCCTCCCGCTTTTCCCGATTATGGGCCTGAGATTGCCTTTTTTATTTCTAATGTTAAGACTGGAGCTCCCAGCATATTGGCCTGCGTCTCATTGAGAGAGGGGAGATGAAGTGCATCCAAAAATTGTTTTGCTTCCTCTGAGGTGCCACAGCATTCTGCTTTATACAGATTCAAATAACATTCTCTAAAAATCCTTCTGATATCTCTTTCATTGTTAGTTAATTTGCCTGTTTTATCCCTAATTGCAGCAGTTGTACCTGGTACTTGTCCTCCACTCATCAATTTGACCAATAGTGGGCCTGGCTTATTCCCCCACTCGTATATTTTCTGCCTGGAAAACATAAACTTTGTTTTTGCCTCCCCAGTTAAGGCTTCATTCAGAGCTTCCCTAGCTAGTTTCAGCTGACTTCTATCAGTGTCCTTGTTCCCTTGCAGCACATTTAATTCCAGGTCCTTGATCCCTTTTTCTAAATTATTAATTCTCTTTCGCCGTTTTTTTTTAATTTTGGAGGTATAACTTATTATTGCCCCTCTCATGTAGGCCTTTCCAGCTTCCCAAATCATCCCCATAGAAGTCTCCGAGTCCTTATTGGTGTTCCAGTGTTCTTCCCATTAATCCTTCAGGTAATTCTGAAATTCCTCTTTGCACGTAGGGTACGCAGGGAATTTCCACTGGCCCAGCCTTGTCACTGCTCTTCCTCCCCTCAGGCTCAGTTGGACCTTCGCATGGTCAGAAATCATTATAGGGCTGTGGGAGACCCCGCTAACATTAGTGAATAAATCCTTGGTGACCGAAATATAGTCTAACCTGGATCATCCATGGATCACGAGTGGCAGAGTGGAAAGTATACTCCTTGGCTCCTGGGTACGTTGCTCTCCAGCTATCCACCAACTCTAAATCTTGTGAACCCATCACCCACGTTTTGGTGGACCTGTTTTGCCTGCGACTCTTACCCGAGTAATCCGTGACCCAATCCATTACACAGTTAAAGTCTCCTCCCATAATTAGCCCTGGAAATTGTTCTCTATTAAGAATGTCCAGCAGCTATAGAAAAAAAATAGAGGATCATGGACTGCGGCTGCATATACACTAGCAAGTGTGATTCCTTGATCCCTCAGTTTGCCCTTAACAGAGATCTAGCTACCCTCTTTATTGTCCCTGATTACTTTGGTCCCCTCTAGAGGGAAGTTTTTTATGCAGGAGTACTGCTACTCCCCTCTTGTGGGATGAGAAGGAAGCTGCAAAGCAGGTTCCCACCCACCCCCCTCACCAACAATTTCCCATGCTCCTTAGGTGTTAGATGTGTTTCTTGTAACAATGCCACTTGTGCATTTTTTTTTTGAGGGTAGCAAGAATTTTGGAGTGCTTGGTAGGGGTATTAAACCCTTAAACATTCCAAGAAGTGATTACATCTTCAACACATTTATCAGCTATTAGGACTGATTAGATTTCCTCTAAAGCACTTCTGACTTATACGTTTCTCTCAGGGCCTTTCAGCCACAGGACCCACACATTTCCTCCATAATGAGTACAGATTGTCGAACAACAAATAAAAAGTGAAACTATGTACAAAGAACAGTAATCTTAAACTTGACGGTAACTGGTTAAACTCATCCCAACAGCCCCCACCCATCCCTCCACTCTTCCCCCATTTTTCCCCAAATACTGCATGTATTTCAGAAGATATTTATTTAACTTTAGGCCCTCCTAGAACCAGTAGCCATAAAGGCTAATTGTTCTCAGATCCCAGTCACCCTCCACGCATACCCCCGCCTATTTCAAAACAAAATTGTCAATAAAGCATTCGGTCAACTCATTATTTCAATGACTCCCTGAGAGGAACGGTCTGCCCCATGTTAATAATGTATGCAGCAGATTAATGCCCCTCCCTGTGGCCAAGTATTCCACTCGAGATGTTGCAGCCCCAGGAGCCCTGGTTATGTCCACCCCCCCTCCCCCAATGATAGATCTCGCCCTATCTCGGCTACAATTTGAAGTGGAACATAAAATGTGTCCCTGCTAACCATTTGTTCGATAGTTCCCCTTTTCTCTAAGCATGTTGAAGCATATAAAATAAACATAACTTAGTCCATTCTTGCAGTCTGAATGTAATTAGCCCAAGTCTCCCTCATGGTGAAAATAAAAACAAGATTCAGTCAGTCTCAGCCAAGTTGGAGGGGAATCTCAATAGCCAATAAGGGGTGTTTTTCGCAGTAGGCCAAGGGGCATACCCTTGTATGGGGTGACCCACACGTGGAACATTAGTGGGCTGTGGCCCAGTCAAGGCCGCTCGGGTATAGCCCCCAACATCGGGCTTCACCAAGCATAAACAGTACCTGTATGGATAAGTTCTGCAGGAATCACTTCAGGGCCGTCACTTCACCTTGTCTTTCTTGTCCCATGCTGCAGTAAAGTCCTTGAGTTTGTCTGGTTCCCAAAAAGAAAAGCTTGCCCCTTCTGATTTTATTTGCACTATAGCTGGGTACGCCATATAGAATTCAATACCACGCTCCCTCAGCATATTCATGGTGGCATTAAATAGTTGCCGTTTCTTCTGTGCTCACTGGGATAGATCTTGATGCAGTGTGAGTTTAGCCCCTTTGAAAATCAGAACCTTTTTCACCCGATAGGCCTCCATGATTTCTCGCCTATCTTTGAAACTGTGGAGGTGAAATACGATTGCCTCGGTGGCTGATCCTCTGGTGGGCACGGGGCCAGAGCTCTGTGGATGCGTTCCAGCTTCAGGCACCCTTTTTTAACATCCATATCCAGCAATTTAGGGAGTATTACTTCACAGAATTCCAGGGCACTTCTGCCTTCCTTGCCCTCTGGTAGTCCTCACAGCCTGAGGTTACTACATCTGTTGTAGTTTTCTTGATAATCTACAACATCTCGAAGATTCTCAAGTTCTCTCTCCAGCACTGCTATTTTATCAGGGACCTGCTGTGTGTCATCCTCCAAATTTGAAACCCGTTGCTCAACTTCAGCCAGTCTGTCTTAATGGACACTTAATTCTGAAGTTACTGTGCTGATCTTTTCCTTGAATGTGTCCAGGTGTGGGCCCAAGCCCTGAAGCACTTGCTGTCCTACTGCTTGGCTTAGGACAGCTATCTCAGATGCTGAGAGCGAGATAGTCCCCGGTCTACCGCCACCCAACATCTCACTTGGGCCCGATTTTTTATTTGCAGATTTTAAGGCATTCCGGGTTGTTTTCCCTGCAATCAGGTACTCGTCCATCGTCAGAAGGATCTTCGCTATCATATAGTGGAGATTTTGTGCCCGAATACTTTATTTAAATGCTGAATTTTAACTTAGACGGCGGAGGTAAGGAAGATTGCATCTTCTGTAGTCGGTGCTCATTAGTGCCCCCCCCCCGTATTGGCATTTTAACGGCAATGGCTAGTAAGGTAAGATATCACAATGGCATGGAGTTTGAAGGAATGCACATATAAAGTTATCTTCTATTTTTTTATTTTGTTTTTTCTTCCCGTCATTTTCATATTTTCCCCAGTGCCAATCATCACCACATAGTTGTTCCCTTTAAGACCCCTCTGCTACTGATCCTATCTAAGCTGTTCTCATTTATCACCCATTGACCTCCCCATGGCTAACAACCCTACACTTTGGCTACCTGAGTAGCTGTATCACAGAGAGAATCTTGCGTTGGCATAAAAGACAGGAGCAGGAAGATTTAAGGGTTAGAGTGCAGGATATCTGCATGTGTTTGGGGGGGTATATGCATGTTACCATCACAGCTAATGAGTGGGGCTCACTTTGCTATTGGGGGGGATGCTATGCAAGGTGGCCCCCCATTGGCATGACTCTCAATCTCACCTCCCTGGCCACTGTGGGATAGCCATATGAAACAACTATTCCCAGCTCCTCCCCAGTGGTAGAGGGCAGTCATCGGACTAAGCTTCATTGTAAAGACTCAGCAAAATGGAATGTGGTTTGATGGACTACTGGAGGATATGCACACTTGCCATGCTGACTGGGATTCTGGACTTAGGTCACAAACCCAGGTCCCACACATGGCAGATGGGCACATCCTCCAGTAGTCCATCGAGTCATAATCTGTTATTACTGATTCTGGAAGGGGATGTTCAGTGAACATCAAACTCAGAAGCCTTGTGCTACTGTTTTCATGCAGCATGCTTTGACATTGTTGTCATATTGCAAGGTAATGCACTTAGGGAACAAGGACCCCAGGACAGAGTACTGGATGGGTGGGGTGAGACTTAGCACTACAACTGAGGAACAACACCTTGGAGTTATCATCAGCGACCCCTTAAAGCAATCAAGTCAGTGCAGAAAGGGTTGTAGCAGAGTGAGTAGATTGCTGGGATGTATCGGGAGGGATACTGATAGAAAGGGAGAGGTAATACTTCCCTGTTATAGATCCCTGGTGAACCCTCACCTGGAGTACTGTGCCCAGTTCTAGAGTCCTCACCTCAGGAAGGATAGAGATAGGCTGGAGACAGTGCAGTGCGGAATAGCAAAAATGATTCAGGGCCAGCAGGGCAGGTCCTATGAGGAGAGTCTTGAAGCACTGAACAGGTACTCGTTGGAGACCAGAAGAGAGAGGGGAGATATGATAGAGACCTGCAAGTCCATAAAAGAAATTAAGGTGAACTGCAAAGAAAAATTTAGTTTCAATACTAGTTCACAGTTGCATGGACATGAGTGGAAACTAACAGGAGGGAGGTTCAGGAGGGATGTGAGGAAGTATTATTTTATGGAAGGGTGGTGGAGCCATGGAACAGTGTGCCAGCTGAGGTGGTGAGCGGGAAAACTATTAGTAGTTTCAAGAACATTTGGGACACAGTGATTGTATAGTGGTTGCTTGGGGCGACAGAATTAGGGAGCAGAATGGGAGGGAGGAGGGAGAGGGCTAGGACCCTGGAGGAACAGTAAGTCTCAGGGCTTAATTGGGAACTCAGGCAGTCTGGATGGACCACTAGTCTTTTTTTCCTATTATTGTATATGTTTCTGTGTAACAGGAATCACCAGAGAGATCAAGTTTCAGATTATTTTGTTAGAATTGTTTGATCAAGACAAAGAGGGGTTTTACATAGTTCGACTGCTGCTGTTGTTATTGGTACAGTAGTATGAAGAAGGTTTAACAGCTATACAGAGGGGATAAATGGAGCAGGAATAGCGCTTAACTGTGATGGAAGTAGTTATGAATGAACGAATGAAAGAATGAACGAATGAATGAATGAATTTTCATACCTAGTACCCACTGCATAATGCACAGGAGTGCCAAACAGTACGGATTCAATAAGACACACAAAACACTGTTACAATATATCATCTTCAGAAGCTAAATGTAGGTAGGGATTAAATATGCATTTAAAAGCCTCTGGGGTGGGGGTGGGGAGGCACTCCTGACCAGCCAAAGAGGAAGCAGCACTATTTCATGTCATTTCATTTCATTTTTATTGGTTATACTGGAAAGGCATATGAGCATTGCTGCCCATTTATACAAGCATCCAGTTACATGCAACAATCATGAGACATGACATAGGCTTAAACATTTAACTAACAGCGAGGGTTAATAAAATGGTACATAATTTAGGATAATATAGACTAAAGGGCAAACCATAAACTAGCCTTGGTGAATTAACAAATACAAGGTGACGTGAAGCATTCAGTGAGGGTTTCACAATAATATAACAGTGGGAAACAAAACATTTAAGTGCACTCTAAAAACTACCTTAGGTGGATTAATGATACTACAAGTGCTAGAAAGAGAGGGTAAGTGCCTGAGGTGGATAACCAGAGAATGAGGGGAAAATGTGCATAATGGGAGCCAGATTAGGGCTGTGAGCAGGTGCAGGTGGGAGAAAAATTTCTCCTGATATTGTGTTGGAAGGCATTTGTGGAGGAACAGAGTTTTAGTTCCGACGGGAGAGAGTTAAAGAGCTTGGGTCCCATAAAAGAGAGTGTTTTCTGGCCTTGGGTGGTCTGGCAGAAAGGAACAGTGAAAGAGAGAGTGGAGGACAGTTTAGTGGTCCTGGTGGCGGCGGCAGTCTGGAAGAGAGAAGTGATTCAATCAGGGAGCAGTCCACGGGAGTTTGAAGAAGAAGGTGGCCATCTTGCAGTTGAGGCGGGCCTCAAGGGAGGGTCGACTGGTGAGCTTATAAAGGTCACACTGGTGTGTGAGTTTAGGGAGACCAGAGTCAAAGTGGATAGCATTGCGGTAGGAGCTTAGAAGTCTAGAGAAATTTTTGATGGAGAGGCGGGGAAGGGAGACAAATGAACCATAGTCAAAGGCAGGAAGGAAGAAGCTAGATACTAAGAGGGATTTGGATTCCCTGTTAAGGAAATTCTTGGTTCTGTGGAGGATACCGAGTTGGTCGGCTGTTTTGATTGTGAGGCTAGTGTGAGCATCGAAATTGAGGTGGCTATCCAAGAGTAAGCCAAGGTATTTGAATTCACTGACTCTTCCAATGGCATTACCAAGGTTGTCATAGAGGGAGAGGTCAAAGCCAAGGGGTTTGCGGGGGCTGGAGAAAACTATGAACTTAGTTTTCTTGGACTTGAGTACAAGACCTCTGGACATGAACCATCTTGAGCTCCTGGAATAAAGCAACTTAAAATAAATTTAAACAGAATTTTTTGCTTGCAACTTGCATCAATTGATTGAGAATCGATTGGAACAATAGACGTGATTGAAATGGGCAAGCCTTGGAGCACAAACCCTCCAGCAGCAGACTTTTTCACACCCAAGGGTTAGACACATGAAAGGAAGCCTGCTTTATAGAGCCACTGCTGGGAGAAGCCACCGCCACCACCATACAAACTATGCTCCATCAACTGGTTAAAATGGCCCAAGATCTTGATTGTAACTTGTGTTTGATGCCCTGACACCTCGAGTCTTAGTGCTGGAACCCACATGGACACTTGCAAGCAAATGGTCCAAAGGTCGGAGGCTTTGGTGTTAAAGTTAGTCGACATGACAACCAAATTGATCAGACAACACGCCCACTGAGACAGCACTTAGAGAGAGTAGGAAATTAAGTCAGGGAAAGAAACCTCAGAGTAGTGGGGCTATCTGAATAGAAATAGGATGAGGATGCCTTGACTATTACTAAACATTGTTGCCAGCTATTTTAGGGCTCACTGAGGACAAACCACCACTGACACTGGAAAAAGCTTTTTCTGTGACTTCCCAGTGGGTGGCAGCTGAAGCGTCAACCCCCCTGCACCTTCATGGTTGTATGCTCGGGCATTGGGGACACAGACAGAGCCCTCATGGCAGCTATGCTCAGAAGAATATTAAAATATGGGAAGAACAATGTGCAACTGTTTCCGGAGCTCTCATATAGCACCCGCTAGCGCCTTAACGCATTTAGTGGGATCAGAAGCTGGCTAAGGCAGTCTAAAATTCAATACCAACTCTTGTTGCCAGCCAAGTTATGGATTGCCTGGAATGGACATCAGTAACTGTTCACGGATCCCAAGGAGGCTGATAAAATCATTTGACGGATTGAAGCAGACATGGATGAAGAAGCAGAAAGAGATGATTCTTTGGATGGCATCGAAACTGTGCGACTGTGATAGACGAGTAGAATTGTGGATCCTGAACTGCAAGCTTTATTGCTTCTCTTTCTCTGTTCTGTTACGATCGGATTTATCTTTTTTAAACACTGCTTTAGCCCTGGGGCACAGTAATTATTGGGATTATGAGGGTGTGAGGTTATGGAGGGTTTGGTAGTTTGGAGTGTACTGTTTAGATTAAAATATAGCAGTTTCCCATCTTCTTCCTCCTGAGCCTGAGTGCCTCCTCACATGACTGAGCGCTGCATATCGGCACGGACTTCAGAGCAGCTCAATTTCTGGACTCTGCTTAAGTTACTTACAGCTCAGGGCATGAACTGAATACAGACTCTATTCAGCTTACTTCTTTTGAAAGTGTCTATAATGTGTAATGGACTATCTCAAGTAAACTATTTCATATAGTGTTTAAAAGTGACGTGTTTCACTTTTGCTTCCAGATTTGCCATATTGTTAGCTTGTGCTGGCTGCTTCGCTTGGCACTATCTCCATATATGATCACACTGTATGATCACAATTTATAGTGATCAGCATAACAGATCGTCATCTATATAGATACGAAGTTTATTGTCTGTTTTCAATGTTTATACATAGTTTGCTCCTGGGATTTGAGGAAATGTTATGATTTTGCAGCTTCCTGGTGCACTCGGAGAATCTTTTGACTAGGTAGTCACTTTGGTAAAAGGGTAATGGCGGTTTTGCAGCCTACATCGATTCCTTTTACCATTCCTTGGCTGCAAAAGATTGAGGATATGTGATGTATTAATCACTAGCTAACCCTCCCCCACATGTTTTAGCTATTAAGGGGACATCCTGCATGACCCCTTTATAAGAGAGCTGCCTTATTCAAAGATTGCACTTATGCTGTCCCTCTATGGGAGTATGTTTGTAAGTTTTACTTGCAAAATCTAATTAACATAAACTAAAAAAGCCTTCTAAAACCTGAGAGGGAGGGTGTAAGCCTACCTGATAGTAAATGGCAGAGCTTTCCAAATGTGGGGAGGATGGGGACAGCTACAGAAAAATGTTCTGCCTCCCCCAACTCCAGGTGGTCCAGAAACCTATAACAGGTCTTCCTCGCCATGTCTGAGAGAACAGAGAGGGGCAGCTTAGAGCAAGAAGATTGTTGGAAAGATATGCCAGGCTTTGTCGATTCAGGACTGTATAGGTGAACAAAAGGCCAACATAGAGATAGTGTGTCAGCAGTCCAGATCCCACCATGCTGATGTCATAGAATCATCTCTTCACACACATACATGAAGGCACCCTTAACTTGATGTTTTGCAGCAGATCCCAGACCAGCTTTGCACTAGTCCTCTGAATTTAGCGTATTGCCCGCAGACTAGACTTATCGACATAAATGCTTGATCGAGTGTCCCAAGCAAAGCCAGCAGAGTTTTTATCTTGTGGAATACCTTGCAAATTTCTGTAAAACAAATTCTCTATTTGGAAGCACTGTGGATTTCTTTTAAGTGTTGAATTTTGAAATTCTGCTGAATTCACGCTGTATTTAGTGTGCGGAATTTGGCATTCTAAAGTATTCTTGTGTGGAATTCCATGGAATATTGAACAGGATTACACCACTTTTTCTGTAGTCTGCATGCAGGTTACAAGGAACTGGGGGGGGGAGGGATCTGTACAGCTCTAGTACCTAAGTCCGTTGGAAGAAAAAAAAATCATTTAATTTTAATTTATTTTTTTGGCTAGACCACTGAGCAGTACCCATTTACTATGGTGTCCTCTGTACACTTCTGTTAATTGATTATAGTTATACAACAAACAACAGCAAATATTGTCTGTATAGAAAGAAAACATGGTGACTATGAAGGACTCCGGACCCACTTATTCTATTTTGTTAACAACGCAATGCTGTACGCCACACCCTTATGCTCCCTTCATGCACTCTAAACCCTCCTCCTCCTCCTCCGATCACTCTGCTGATTTCAGTGTGAGTGTAAGCTCTTGAGACCCATTTTCGCAGGCTGTGTTACTAGTTCTAGAGGATAGTTGGTATGGGTCTGTAGTTTTTTGCAATCAGTTTGAGGTGGGGAACTTTTGCCTCTCACACGCCTAGTGTTAAATTGAAAAGACTTGGGTGGGGGTGGGGTGGGGTTGGCAGAGCCCCCAAACTCAAATAAATTAGAAAAAAAAAACTACACAGCCATACCAACAAATCCTGAGTAGCATAATCTTCTCCATAATTAGTGTAAGTAGGTCTGTAAATCTCCACTTATGCTGAAATCCGTACAGTTGCAAGAAGCATAACAGTAGTACAGCGTAATGTACGCTAATTTTGAGATGTACTGCTACACTACTTGTATGGGTCTGGAGTCCTCCACTATAACTGAAAACATCCTCAAATACATTTTAAATTAAGTTAAATAGCTCCCCCACTACTTGTTCGTGTGTCATCCCCTCTAACCCTCCCTCCTCCAACTCCACTTCTCCTCCTTCCTGCTAACCCCACCCCCTCTAATGTGCCCTCACACTCAACGGACCCTCTCTCTCTCGTATGAGGACTCACCTTGTCTGAATTAATCTGCCTTTATTCCCTGCTGCATACCTTTGTAAACATTTTGACACCTATGTGCAGTAGTGTTGCCATATACCTCAATGTATTCCTACCGCTATTTTGTTTACCACTGTATTGCACTTGCAGTGTTGTTACTGCACTTCATTTGTTTGTAACTGCATGCTTGTTTTTGTCCCTTTTTCCCCTTCCCCTGGGTCACACCTGGAAATGAGTTTCGGCTCAGTGTGCCTTTCCCGGTCACCAAACTTTTAAATAAATTTGCTAAAATAAGTTTCTAAGGGACAAAATATGGTACAATACCCAAACAGTGCCCAATCCTAGTGACAATGAACTTGACAGTCGTCAACAAAATTAATCATGGTACCCCACAGCAGAATTTCAGAACTGGTAGGGATTAAATAAACTAGGCAGTAACCGCCTCCTTTGATGGATGTTTCGGATTTAAAAATTATAAGTCACTGAAAGTCGAGTAGCCAATCAGAATTGCCCTTTAATGCTTGCGTGAAGCATTCTTGCATGTGAGTGCTTCTCATGCCATACTGGAAAGCTGCTGCTCGTGCACTTTAACGTTCAGTTACATCTGCATCCCCAGTGGCTCCAACTCTAAAAGCACCAGGGTGCCCAGGCAACGGGAATGTAAGCGTGCTTCTGAGAACTAAACAGCCTAATCGGTGGCCCTGTCCGCAGAGCTGTCTACTGTGTACTGAAGCAGTATTACCTGTGTACGTGGTCACAGCCAGTGCATAATATCACAGATTTGTGTGGTAAAGCCCATTACCCAAAGCAGTTCCCATGGCAATCCCATGGCAACCATCAGCGTCATGCTGTGTAAATACTCTTGTGAAAACAAAACTTCACATAAAAGACAATTCACCTATTTTCCAGACAACAATGATCACAACCAGTCATCTATTATAAGTTATGGATCTGTTTAGAGAGACCCTTGTGGATATGAGTGTTACCTTTTGCATCCTTAGAATGATGGAACTTCTCACCTCCTGTTCACAGTTTTTGTTGTCCTAAGAACATGGGAGGCAATCCTCTTATATCCATAAGAGACCATTCAACCTTCTCAAAAACGTACTGTATATCTAAGATTGTGTGGAAAAAAATGTCAGCGAATGCAGGGAAAAATAAAATAGTTTTTACCCTGCATGGTTTTGTCTTATGGTAGGCCATCCACTACGCTCCGGATATCCTCACCCTGTCTGAAACCTGGTTCAACAAAAACATCAATGACTCGTCTGTCGCTATCCCAGGCTACACTATGGCCCACCAGGATAGAGCCTCTAAAGGCGAGGGAATAGCCATCTATGTAAACTCGGACTTGCACTATTCAGTGGTCCTGACCAAGTCCGAACCAAAAGTCCTTGAAGTAATACTAATTCAGCTTGTCCTTCTCTTCTCGCTACCAATCTACATTGCTGGGATATACTGCTGACCTGGTACACCAGCTTCTACTGTCACCGACCTCCTCAAGTGAATCTCCTGCCTAACTATGACAGGGGAACTCTACATTATGGCCGATCTTAACCACAATTGGCTAGCTCTGGCCCGCAACAAAACCAGGACTGAAATTTCTGCCCTAAACCTCTTATAAATCATTACTGAGCCCACCCGATTTAACCTAAAATCTGGTAACCACTCGCGCAACTGGGTCCTTACCACACACCCCCACCGGGTCAAACAAGCCGGTATTCTTCCTGACTCCCTCAGCAGCCACCACGTAACCTTCTTAGTGCATAAAATCCACCACCCCAAATCCCCCATTAAATTTGTAGTCCAACGCTCCTATAAATCCCTCAACCTAGCCCCTGTATTAGATGACCTTGTGCTAGCGAACTGGGCCCCTGCCCTTCCTACACTCTCCATTGATGATGCCTTCCTACACTTTAAAACACATTCCTCAGCATCTGGAACACACACGCCCCACTGCGTCGTACAAGAGTATGAGGAAACCACCTACCTTGGATCACCCAAGAATTGATTGCATGTCGAATCGCACGGGACAAAGCCTGGACAACGCATAAATCCTCTCGCCTCCCACAACACCTCTCCACGTACCGCATGCTCCACAATAAGTGCACCAGAGCCACTCGTCTTGCAAAAGCTGAGTACTTCAGCAGCTCCCTCCAGTCAAACCTAAATAAACCCTTGAAATTCTGGAAGGTCATTCACTCCCTTTTCACCCCACCGGCTGCCAATCCCACTCCAATGCTAAATGTTAATAACTCTCTCCTAGCAGAGCCCACAGCAGTCACCACTGAGTTCAATGTGTACTTCTCCACTTGTGCTGCCACCCTCCTTTCTTCCCTGCCCAACACTACACCTCACGCACCTCCAGACATAGAAGACTCAGACTAGGCCTCGCTCCTTTTCCTTCAAAGACATCTCTGCAACTGAGGCCCTAGATGCATTACTTTCTCTCAACCCTTCAAAAAGCAAATCCCCGGATGGATTAGACCCCAAACTTCTATACCTCTCCACCCCCACTATAACAACTCCGCTTGCCAAACTCCTAAACCAGTCCTTTGCTGCCAGTGCCATCCCCCATGCATGGAAGCACGCCATTGTCATCCCTCTGCCAAAAGGAGGTGCCCCTACCTCCCCCTCTAACTACCGTCCTATCTCCCACCTCCCAGCCCTAGCAAAACTACAAGAGCACCTTGTGCTCACCCAACTTACCTCCTTCCTCACTGACTCCAAATTCTTCGCGCCATTCCAGTCTGGCTTCAGGAAGGGACACTCCACCACCTCCTCCTCCCTGATAAGGCTTACAGACACTATCCTGACAGGCATGGACAATGGACTGATCACCTCAGCCATTTTTGTAGACCTTGCAAAAGCCTTCGACACTGTCTCCCACCCCATATTGCTCTCGAGTCTCGCTGAATCAGGCCTTTCTGTCCCAGCCACAAATTGGTTCAGATCATACCTCTCTGATAGAACTCAGTCCGTTAGAGTCTCAAATGCGATCTCCACCCCCTCTTCAGTTAACTACCGGTGTCCCACAGGAGTAGGTTCTTGGTTCCATTCTGTTCTCTATATTTCTAAACGACCTGCCACTCATCTGCTGTACTTCCTCAATCCACATGTATGCAGATGATACTGTACTCTACTACTCGGGCTCTGCCCCTGATGTGGTACAATCAAACCTCCAAGCTGACTTCAACAAGGTACAGCAATGGTTTAGCTCGCACCAGCTCTCCCTAAATGCAAAAAAAACTGTCACTATGACCTTCGGCACACGACAACGCCTGGCCAGACTCCCCTCCCTTCCCTTCCCTACTTCGCCACCCTGGATGGCCAAAAACTTGAAGATGTCTCCTTGTTCTGTTACTTGGGGGTCTGGCTTGACAGCCATCTCTCCTTCTCTGACCACATCGATGATATCTCAAAAAAACTACGCCCCGTGCTCACAGCAGCAGCCTCCCTGCCCTAGTCCGACGTGAACTGGTCCTGAAGATGATACTGCCCTCCATCGACTACTGCGACATTGTATACAGTGCAGCCCCTAAGTCCACCCTATCTAAACTGGACACACTTTATAATGCCTTCTGCCACTTTTCTCTCAGTGCCTTTCCCTCTCACCCACCACTCGCGATGTCTGCAAGCCTAGCCTTGCTTTCACCGTCCCTCGAAAACCGCCGCATCTCCCACTGTGCTAAATTTGTCTCCAACCTATGGCTCGGGTCCATCCCCTCCTACCTTGCCACCGTGCTCACAGATGCCCCACCCCACTCCCATCATCTTAGATCCAGTGACTCCCGCCAACTTTCAGTCCCTAGGCGGAAGACCTCTGCCGGTCAAGCTGCCTTCTCACACCAGCTACCCAAGCTCTGGAACGCCCTCCCACCGCAAATTCGACACTCCTCCTCTTCCTACTCTCTATCTACCGCCCTAGCAAACTTCCTTACTACAAATTGCTCCTGTCCCCGAACCTGCCATGCCCCACTATCCCCTCCTCAATACCTGACCAGCGGCCTTAGCCTTGCTACAGACGCTGGCATATAACCCCAACCTTGCACTTATGTCATGCACTTGGGACATGATGGAAACTTTTAAGTACCTCAGTGGAATCAACAAAGTCCAAGAGGGTAGCATCTTTCAGAAAAAGAGACTTGCAAGAACAAGGGGACACAATTTAAAGATAGAAAGAGGGCGGTTCAGGGGCAATGTGAGGAAGTATTATTTCACAGAGAGGGTACTGGATGCATGGAACAGCCTTCCTGAGGAGGTTGTGGGGTCTAAAACTGTGGGAGAATTCAAGAATGCATGGGACAGACATAAGGCAATTCTTTTGGGGGGTAGGAAGAAATAGGCTGTTGGTTAACTAGGATCTGTGGCCTATCCTGTAGGTAGGGAAATGGGCAGACTAGATGGGCCTAGCGGTCCTTATCTGCCATCAAAGTCTATGTTTCTATGTGTCCTGGGCCTATTTTGCCCTATGTACTGTGTATAACTCTATAACTGTGATATACGTCCTCTGTTGTTTACAGCTGTTACTACTGTGCTAATTTACTTTGTCTGCTGCTTCTTGTCACAAAAATTGTTATTTGATACTACAATATCCTAAGCATTCAGTATGCGCTGCTTGTATATTCATGCAATCGTGTATCCGTTGTGCTGCTTTTTATTTGCTTCCGTTAACTGTTCACTTGATAATCTGCGTGTTATCATATCCATGTGTACCCCCCACCCCCAGTCGCACTGGGAGATGAGCATCTTGTTGCTCAGTGTGCCTTTCCTGGTGAAACAATTGCAATAAATAAATAATCTTCAAGCTGGTAGCGGCTTGCGTACTTTTAAGGTGGAATCATTAAGACAATCTCTATATTAGGGAGACTGAGACCATGCCCTTTGCACATTTAAAGGAAAAAAGACACTTGTGTGAAAACTGCCTATTGCTCAAGGATCGTCAATGTAAAGACGTGTAAAGTACTCAGAGATGGGTGTCAGGAAGGCAGCCCAATACCAGTCTAGCTAGGTGATTGTATGTAAGGTCAAGTCAAACTACCAGGGAAGGTATGGGAAGTGTTGCCATGAAAGATATAGCCATACTCTCACAAGGGAAAGATCATAGATTCAATTCTTTTTTGATTTTTCAGCAGTTTGCCCCCCCAACCCGGTCTGCCACCTCTTTCTTCTATAAAGCATACCCATGGTGACCTCCCTGTCCTATCCGCTTCCCCACTTCCATTGTTAAGGCTGATATGGATCCACTTGGGTCAGGACCTGAGAGTGCATATCCCTAGGGACCTGCCAGTTCCATCTGCACTCCCCCAATTGTCGCGGCTGATGGGATCTTCATGGGGCAGAATCTGAGCATGCATATCCCCAGGGTCCTTGCTGTTCCATCTGCCACTCACCTGTCATCGAGGCTGACGGAGATCCACATGGAGCAGGACTTGAGAATGCATTTCCCCCAGGGACCTTTCAGTTCCATCCACACACCCCCACACCCCCATCATCAAGGTTGACGGGGATCAACATGGGGTAGAACCTGAGAGTGAATATCCCCGCGGACCTCCCTTTCCCATCCACCACTCCCCCCCATTGTTGCGGCTGACAGGAATCAACATGGGGCAGGACCTGAAAGTGAATATCCCCGGAGACCTCCCTTTCCCATCCACCACTCCCACCACTGACGCAGCCCTCCCCTCATCATCGAGGCTGCCGGGGATCTATATGGGGCAAGACCTGAGAGTGAATATCCCTGGGGATCTCCCTTCCTTATCTGACACTTTCCCACCCCATCGTCAAGGATGGTGGGGATCCACAGGGGGCAGGACACGAGACTGCATATCCCCAGGGGACGTCCCTCTCCCCTCGGCCACCACCACCACCACCCCACTATAAAGGCTGATGGACATCCACATGGGACAGGGCCTGACAGTGCATATCCCTGAGGACCTCTCTGTCCTCCCACATCCCCCCATCGTCGAGGCTGACGGGGATCCAAATGGGGCAGGACCCAAGAGTGCATACCCCCCCGGGGACCTCATGTCCCATCCACCACCACCCCCCCACCCATTATCAAGGCTGATGGACATCCACATGGGGCAGAACCTGAGAGTGCATATCCCTGGGGACCTCCTGTCCCATCCACCACTTCACCATTGTCAAGACTGATGGCCATCCACGTGGGGGAGAACCTGAGAGTGCATATCCCTGGGGACCTCTCTGTCCCCCCAACACCCTCCCTCCATCATGGAGGTTGACAGGGATCCACAGGGGGCAGGATCTGAGAGTGCGCACCCCCGAGGACCTCTTATCTTATCCCCCACCCCCGCTGTCAAGGCTGATGGACATCCACATGGGGCAGGACCCAAGAGTACATATCCCTGGGGATTTCTCTGTCCCACCACACTCCCACCCCCATCATCGAGGCTGTCTGTGATCCATACGGGGCAAGACCTGAAAATGAATATCCCTGGGAACCGCCCTTCCCTGTCTGACACTTTCCCACCCCATCATCAAGGATGACGGGGATCCACAGGGGACAGGACAGGACCGGGGACTGCATATCCCCGGGGACCTCCCTGTACCATCCGCCACCCCCCCCCACTATCAATTCTGATGGACATCCACATGGGGCAGGACCTGACAGTGCATATCCCTGGGGACCTCTCTATCCCTGCACACTCTCCCCCCCATCGTCAAGGCTGACAGGGATCCAAATGGGGCAGGACCTCTCTGTCCCCCCCACACCCTTCCCCCATTGTTGAGGTTGACAGGGATCCACAAGGGGCAGGATCTGAGAGTGCACACCCTGGGAGAGCTATTGTCCTATCCCCCACTTCTGCCATTGAGGCTGATGGACATCTACATGGGGCAGGACCCGAGAGTGCATATCCATGGGGACCTCTCTGCCCCTCCGCACCCCCCCCCATCGTCAAGGCTGACGGGGATCCACAGGGGGCAGAACCCAAGAGTGCATACCACTGGGGACCTCCTTGTCCCATCCACTACTCCCCCCATCATCAAGGCTGATGGGGATCTACAGGTGGCAGGACCTCAGAGTACATATCACTGGGAACCTCCTCTCCCATCCACCCCACCCCTTTGTCGAGGCTTATGGACATCCTCATGGGGCAGGACCTGAGAGTGCATATCCCTGGGGACCTATCTGTCTCCCTGCATGCCCCCTGCCCCCCCCAATCATTGAGATTGACAGGGATCCACAGGGGGCAGAACCTGAGAGTGCGCACCCCCCAGGGATCTCTTGTCCTATCCACCGCCCCGCTGTCGAGGCTGATAGACATCCATATGGGGCAGGACCCAAGAGTGCATATCCTCAGGGACATCTTTGTGCCTCTGCATTCCTCCCCCCATCATCGAGGCTGATGGGGATCCACAGGAGGCAGGACCCAAGAGTGCATATCCCTGGGGCCCTCTCTGTCCCACCGCACTTCCCCTACATCGTCAAGACTGATAAACATCCGCATGGGGCAGGACCTGAGATTGCATATCCCTAGGGACCTCCTTGTCCCATCAGCCACTACCCCCAACATCGAGGCTGATAGGAATCCACATGGGGCAGGACCTGAGAGTACACATTATCGGGAACCCCCTGTCCCATCTGCCACAACCGCCCCATTGTCAAGGCTGATGGACATCCTCATAGGGCAGGATCCGAGAGTGCATATCCCAGGGGGCATCCCTGTCCCATTCACACTACCCCTATTGTCAAGGCTGATGGGATACATATGGGGCAGGACCCAAAAGTGTATATACCCAGGGACCCCCGTCCCATCCACCACTCCCCCACCCCATCATCGAGGCTGACGAGGATCCACAGGGGGCAGAACCCAAGAGTGCATATCCCTAGGGACCTCTCTGTCCCATCTGTGGGATCCACATGGTACAGGATCCAGGAGTACATATCCCAGGGGGCATCCCTGTCCCATTCACACTACCCCTATTGTCAAGGCTGATGGGGATACACATGGGGCAGGACCCAAAAGTGTATATACCCAGGGACCCCCCATCCCATCCGTCACTCCCCCACCCCATCATCGAGGCTGATGGGGATTCACATAGGGCAGGACCCAAGAGTGCATATTCCCACTACCTCACTATCCCATCCGCCACTCCCCCCATCATCAAGTCTGATGGAGATCCATGTGGGGAAGAACCCAAGAGTGCATATCCCTGGGAAACTCCCTGTCCCATCTGTCACTCCCTCCATCATTGAGGCTGATCGGAATCTACATGGGGCAGGACCCGAGAGTGCATATCGCTAGGGACCTTTCTGTCCCCCCTGCCCGCACGCCATCCCCCATCATCAAGGCTGACAGGGATCCACAGGGAGAAGGACTCAAGAGTGTGTACCCCTGGGGACCTCCTGTCCCATCCGCCACCCCCCCTTTGTCAAGGCTGATGGACATTGACATGGGGCAGGACCTGACAGTGCATATCCCTGGGGATCTCTCTGTACCCCTGCACTCCCCTCCCATCGTCAAGGCTGACAGGGATCCAAATGGGACAGGACCTAAGAGTATGTACCCCCCTAGGACCTCCTGCACCATCCACCACCCCCCCATTGTCAAAGCTGATAGACATCCACATGGAGCAGGACCCGAGACTGCGTATCCCTAGGGACCTCCGTGTCCCATCCACCTCACCCCATCATTGAGACTGACGGGGATCCAGATGGGGCAGGACCCGAGAGTGCATATCCCTGGGGACCTGTCCCCATGCACTCCTCCCTCCATCGGCGAGGCTGATGGGGATCCACAGGGTGCAGGACCCATGAGTGTGTACCCTCGGGGGCCTCTTGTCCCATCCACCCCCCCCATTGTTGAAGCTGATGGACATCCACATGGAGCGGGACCCGAGACTGCATATCCCTAGGGACCTCTGTGTCCTCCCACAGTCCCTCCCCTATCGTCGAGGCTGACAGAAATCCACAGAGGGCAGGACCCAAGAGTGCATACCCCAAGAACCCCCCCCATTGTCAAGGCTGATGGACATCCACATGGAGCGGGACCCAATACTGCATATCCCTGGGGACCTCTCTGTCCCCTTGCACTCCCCTTCCATTGTCAAGGCTGGTAGGGATCTACATGGGGCAGGACCTGAGATTGTGTACCCCCCAGGGATCTACTATCCCATCCACCACCCCATCATTGTCAAAGCTGATAGACCTCCACATGGGGCAGCATCCTGGACTGCATATCCCCAGGGACCTCCGTATCCCATCCACCCCCCCATCATCAAGACTGATGGGGATCCACATGAGGCAGGACCAGAGAGTGCATATCCCTAGGGACCTCTCTGTCCCCACGCACTCCTCCCCCCATCTTTGAGGCTGACAGGGATCCACAGGAGGGAGGACCTGAGATTGCATATCCCCAGGGACCTCTGTGTCCCCTCCGTGCTCCCTCCCCCATGTCGTTAAGGCTGACAGGTATCCACAGAGGGCAGAGCCCGAGAGTGTGTACCCTCGAGGACCTCTTGTCCCATCCACCCCCTCCCCCCATTGTCGAAGCTGATGGACATCAACATGGAGCGGGACCCGAGACTGTATATCCCCAGGGACCTCTGTGTCCTCCCACACTCCCTCCCCCTATCATCGAGGCTGACAGGAATCCACAGAGGGCAGGACCCAAGAGTGCATACCTCAAGAAACCCCCCCGCATTGCCAAAGCTGATGGACATCCACATGGAGCGGGACCCAAGACTGCATATCCCTGGGGACCGCTCTGTCCCCTTGCACTCCCCTCCCATTGTCAAGGCTGGTAGGGATCTACATGGGGCAGGACCTGAGATTGTGTACCCCTCAGGGACCTACTGTCCCATCCACCACCCCCTCATTGTCAAAGCTGATAGACATCCACATGGGGCAGCACCTGGGACCGCATATCCCCAGGGACCTCCGTATCCCATCCATTCCCCCCCCATCATCGAGACTGATGGGGATCCACATGAGGCAGGACCAGAGAGTGCATATCCCTAGGGACCTCTCTGTCCGCACGCACTCCTCCCCCCATCTTTGAGGCTGACGGGGATCCACAGGGGGGAGGACCTGAGACTGCATATCCCCAGGGACCTCTGTGTCCCCCCGTGCTCCCAACCCCGTATCGTTGAGGCTGACAGGTATCCACAGAGGGCAGGGCCTGAGAGTGTTTACCCCCAGGGACCTCCTGTCCTATCCACCACCCACCCATTAACGAAGCTGATGGACATCAACATGGAGCAGGACCCAAGACTGCATTTTCCTGGGGACTTCTCTGTCCCATCCACCATCCCCTTCTCGTCAAGGCTGACAGGGATCTACGTGGGGCAGGACCCAAAAGTGCATATCCCCGGGGACCTGCCTGTCCCATCTGCCACCCCCCCCAATCATCGAGACTGACAGTATGCCTTTTTGCAGATGACACAAAGATCTGCAACAGGGTTGATACACAAGGAGGCGTGGAAAGGATGAAAAGGGACTTGGCAAGGTTGGAGGAATGGTCAGATGTATGGCAGCTAGGATTCAATGCAAAAAAGTGCAAAATAATGCACCTGGGAAACAAGAACCCAGCGGAAAAATACACAATGGGTGAGGAGGTAGTAACAACAACAAAACAGGAAAGGGACCTGGGGGTAATCATATCAGATGACCTTAAGGTTAGCAAGCAATGTGAGAAGGCAGTAGGGAGGGCGGTATACTGGGATGTATAGGAGAGGCATCAGCAGCAGAAAACAGGAAGTTGTTATCCTCTGTACAGACAGTTGGTGAGACCCCATCTGGAATACTGTGTCCAGTTCTGAGACCCCATCTCTGCAAGGACATAGACAGGATAGAGGCAGTCAGAGGAGGGCAACTAAAATGGTGCAGGGTCTGCAAGAGAAGCCGTATGAGGAGAGACTAAAGGAGCTTAATATGTATACCCTTGAGGAAAGAAGGAGAGGGGGACATGATAGAAACTTTCAAGTACCTCAAGGGAATCAACGAAGTCCAAGAGGGTAGCATCTTTCAGAAAAAGAGACTTGCAAGAACAAGGGGACACAATTTAAAGATAGAAGGAGGCGTGTCAGGGGCAATGTGAGGAAGTATTATTTCACAGAGAGGTAGTGGATGCATGGAACAGCCTTCCTGAGGAAGTTGTGGAGTCTAAAACTGTGGGAGAATTCAAGAATGCATGGGACAGACATAAGGCAATTCTTGTGGGGGGGCAGGAAGATATAGGCTGTTGGTTAAATAGGATCTGCGGCCTATCCTGTAGGTAGGGAAATGGGCAGACTAGATGGGCCTAGCGGTCCTTATCTGCCGTCAAAGTCTATGTTTCTATGACAGGGATCCACATGAGGCAGGACCCGAGAGTGCATATCCTTGAGGATATCCCTGTCCAATCAGCCACTCCGCCAATTGTCGAGGCTGATGGGGATCAACATGAGGTAGGAACTGAAAGTGTATATCCCTGGGGACCTCCTTGTTCCATCCGGTACCCCCTCATCGTCGAGACTGACAGGGATCCACATGGGGTAGGACCTGAGAGTTCATATTCCTGTGGACATCCTTGTCCCATCCAACACCCCTCCCCCATTGTCGAGGCTGACAGGCATCCACATGGGGTGGGACCTGAGAGTGCATATCCCTGTGGACCTCCCTGTCCCATCCACCACTCCCCGTCCCCATTGTCAAGGTTGACAGCGATCCATATGGGGCAGGACCTATGAGTGCACATCCCTGGAGACCTCCCTCTCCCATCTGATGCTCCCCAGCATTAAGACTGACAGGGATCCACATGGAACAGGACCCAAGGGTGCCAGAGTCATCATTCAGACAGACTTGTGCTCATGGTATTTATTTACCTCCCCCCCATTCCTGAGAACCCTCCCACCTCCCCTGGTGCTGTCATCATTCCGACAGCCCAAAGCTCATGATATTATTTACAGTCCCCATTCTCAAGGACTCTCCCGCCTCCCATTGTGCCGCCATCATTCTGAGAGGCCAGCGCTCATGGTATTTATTATTTACATCCCGTTTAACGTGGACCCTCCCAATTCCCCTGGCAGTGACGTTGCTTCTGGTGGCCTCGCACGCTGCAGCGCACAATGGGAATGCGACACCCCTTACCGAGGAGCGAGCTCCCTACCCTAGAGGAAGTGGCCGCTGCTGCAGCAGGTATCCGTGGGCTGTGCATGCTATGTTACGCAGCACTTCCCAGCCTAGAGCCCCTCCGATCCAGCTCCCCAGGCTCATCCCAGAACCCGGGTCATCAGCACCATTGCTCATTGCACTTCTGTGGGGCCATCAGGCAGTCCCAACTGGATCATTTGGAATTATATTGAAGTGACAAGGAACCCTTTATTGCTGGATAAAAACCCTACCTTATGGTACAGTGTTTCGAACAAGTTCTCTTAATGGATGTTGCCGGCACAGAATGGATTCAAGCAGAATGCTAGGTATTAAAGGAATAATGCCTGACAGGGTGGGAGTTATGCTGGGATAACATCCCACCTCGGGTGGTTGGGCCCGAGGCCACCGGCCGAGGGCGTCCAACACCCGAGAAGGGATGTTATCCCAGCATAACTCCCACCCTGGAGGGCATTATTCCTATTATACAATGGCTTGTTGTTTTATAATAAAAAAATAATTTTAAAGAATGTTTTTGTTAGTGTGTAAACGTATTTTTGTTTCTTAAGAGAAAGAGGAGATGATCATGGAGGTGATGGGGATCGAAATCATCCAAACAATCAGCAGGGATGTTATGCCAGGATAACATCCCTGCTGTGATAGCCAACTGACCAATCAGAAACCAGGATTCTTTCTTGCCATTGTATAATCCTATGTATTGACAGTCTCCCAAAGCTCCCCTTTCCACCCAAGTACAAGTGAGGAGTGGAAAGCCCCCAGTGCACCGGATAGTCTTTGTTGGGAGCCAAAAAAGCATTGCTTTGGCTTCATTTAATTTTTTTTTTTTTTATTTACTTTGCTTTTCGTGGCCAGGACAGCACCCCATCTGTCAGACACATTGCACTGCAGCCACCATCACCATGTCACCAGGGCCAACCACCACCCAGTGTTCCCCCAGGCTTACCCCACGGGTTGGGGCCTCCAAAGCTTCCCCCTTGCCCCTTCAGGTGCCATGTCCGGTGTCCTGGGCAGGGATTACCATGTCCGCTACATGGGGTGGCAGCATGACAGAAGGAGTTATACAGCCCATCTGGCAGTTTTTGCAGCTAAGTTGTGGGGGGCGTGGCATTCAGTGACACAGTGGTGTGAGCATGCTAAGCATCTGACCCCCCCCATACCACCACATGTGCTTCCAGTAACCGGACAACCTGTGGCCACCCAGGAGCCCTTAGAAACATAGACTTTGACGGCAGATAAGGACCGCTTGGCCCATCTAGTCTGCCCATTTCCCTACCTACAGGATAGGCCGCAGATCCTAGTTAACCAACAGCCTATTTCTTCCTGCCCCCCACAAGAATTGCCTTATGTCTGTCTCATGCATTCTTGAATTCTCCCACAGTTTTAGACCCTACAACCTCCTCAGGAAGGCTGTTCCATGCATCCACTACCCTCTCTGTGAAATAATACTTCCTCACATTGCCCCTGAACCGCCCTCCCTCCCCCATCTTTAAATTGTGTCCCCTTGTTCTTGCGCATCTCTTTTTCTGATAGATGCTACCCTGTTGGACTTTATTGATTCCACTGAGGTACTTAAAAGTTTCTATCATGTCCCCCCTCTCCCTTCTTTCCTCAATGGTATACATATTAAGCTCCTTTAGTCTCTCCTCATACGGCTTCTCTTGCAGACCCTGCACCATTTTAGTTGCCCTCCTCTTGACTGCCTCTATCCTGTCTACGCCCTTGTGGAGATGGGGTCTCCAGAACTGGACACAGAGTACTCCAGATGGGGTCTCACCAACTGTCTGTACAGAGGGATAACAACTTCCTGTTTTCTGCTGCTGATGCCTCTCCTATGCATCCCAGTATACCCCAACCCCTACTGCCTTCTCACATTGCTTGCTAACCTTAAGGTCATCTGATATGATTACCCCCAGGTCCCTTTCCTTTTTTGTTGTTGTTACTACCTCCCTCCATTGTGTATTCTTCCCCTGGATTCTTGTTTCCCAGGTGCATTATTTTGCACTTCTTTGCATTGAATCCTAGCTGCCATACTTCTGACCATTCCTTCAACCTTGCCAAGTCCCTTCTCATCCTTTCCACGCCTCCTTGTGTATCAACCCTGTTGCAGATCTTTGTGTCATCTGCAAAGAGGCATACTTTTTCTTCCAGTCCCTCTGCAATGTCACTTATGGAGACATTAAAAAGGACCAACCCCCCTCCCCCCAGAAGGTGGAGAGCATGCGAAGGCCACTCAATCCACACACCCTCGGCCAGCCCTCCAGCAACCCGGGTCCACTCCCAAGCCCGGGTTGCCAGCATCAGGAGTGGTAGTTCTATCACTGCACCATTGGGTCAGTCACGATTTGATCTGAATTTAATAAAGGTTTAGAGTGTTGGAGATATCATTGTAGTTTCTCCAAGTCACATTGTGGTGACCTTTATACCTTCTGTATCAAAGTGTAGAGGTGAAGAGCCCCGTGTTATCTACACAGAGTTGGTGCTTTATGCCTATGGGACTGGAACCCGGCACCGAGGAACAGGATGGGGCCCCATGACTGATCCCAGGGTGGAGGCCCCTAATACCTGAAGGGCATCCAACTCACTTCCATTCCCAATTACTTTCTGTGCTTGGTTTAATAAATGGCTGCCAACCCAGACTAGTACATCTGGGCAATGTTTCATTTTATTTGTAATTGTTAGCCAGGAAAGGTACACTAAGCTGTGATGGCTTGTTTCCAGGTGCATCCTCGGGGTGGGTTACATGATTCTGTTTTATTGATTGGGGGGGGGTGCTGTTGGCCAAGACACTGGGGAAACTCTTCAGCAAGTGTCATGGATGCCAGACAGTTAGTACAGCGGTACTGCTGCTGCTCACGACACCAGCGACCTGGGTTCAGGAATGAGCCTGGGCTGTCAGGAGAAGACTGGGGGAGAAGGATGGAGCATCTCAGAGGCGCTCTCCTCTCTGGGGAGGATGGGTCACCAACCTCGCTGCAATACTGACACCTGAGTGACTACAGGCGGTCGTGCATCAAGGATGTCAGAGGGAGGGACAGATGCAGTCTGAAGGTGCAGTACAACAGCACGCTTGGCGTGCACATGTGCCTAGGTACTCCCTAGTCTGCCTGCACCTGAGGGGAGGGGAGGAAACAATGGATAATGGCCCCATTCCAGAAGGATGATGGACTCCAGTGGACCAAAGAGGACTGGTCCTGGACCCCCAGCCAGCCAGCCACTTGATGATAACAATGCAGTCTGAGGGGTACATCCCCTCTACCCCACTCAGGGGGCACAGCCAAGGCAGGATGGAGGTAGGCGGCTGATGGAGGGACAGGGTGCAGCAAAGTCAGTCACCCAGGGGATTCCAGAGGTAGTCCAGGCAAAGGAGAGTAGGGGACATAAACACAGAACATAAAAAAAATAAGTGCCATGGGATATTTCACTTCCTCCTGGACAGTGACCACAGACGGGCAGAATAGACCTTAGTTTAGCGACTGACCTGATCAATGCTGTACCAGCATTGCTGCACCCTCCTCATAGTGGGCTACTTTCTCTTTATCAGTATTACCCCCAGCACCTGGTAAGGGGCTAGAACCCATGACCTCGTGATCTTCCAGCACCAGAGCTGAATGTCCTACCAATTGTGAAAATAAAATCCCTACAGTTTATTTATTTATTTATTTATTTTTTTTGTTATTTACTCACTTTCACGCTCCAGTGCTTCCCTCTCCTTCGGGCTCCACAGTGCTCCTCGACTCACCGGCTATCCTCTTCCTGGGCTCACCTCGATCCCCATATAGCAGCCGACTCCCGAGGGGTATCCCGGTGTATCCCTTCACTGGGCAGTTCCCTCTCCTCCAAAGGGAAAGGCACCGGGAGGGGGCTTACCCAGTGCACTATTTATTAGGTCCCCCAGAATCGCTGCTGAGGTAGAGGAGGTCCGTGGAGGTTCCGGTGCTGTCGCAGAGCGGGGGAGCCGTCATCCGAACACTGCGGAGCCATTTCCATTTTTCCTGGTGTTCCCCTCTGTGCGCGCTTGAACAGTGCCCCAGTCTCCACTGGGAGCCGCTGTTGAGCGAGGCGACCCAATCCCCCAACCCCTGAAGAGGAGAGCAGTCCTCCGAAAGCTCAATCCTCTTTGTCCCCTGCCGAACCCGGGTCGCAAGCGTGGTTCGAGGTGTGCCTACAGTTGATTAAACAACAGTGCATGGTCCACTGTCTGGATTGCATGCAACCTGGCTATATATCTAAAAATGCAAATACTGTGCTGTACGTGGAAGTGCATGGTGGAACCCAGTTCCAGAAAGACAGAAAGATTATGGGCAACAACTAAATAAACACCAGTAAACTACTTCCTATATTTGTACATTCTTATGATTCTTTGTGTCTTTCAATTACATTCAACCTTCAGATAAGCATCTGTTCTTTTCTGTCAAAAAATGACTTATTTTCTTTGTTTATTGTTAATGAGTGTGATTTACATTTTTCTTCCTAAGTATTCACGTTGTCTGTTTTGTGTTACAGTTCCAGTTTTTGAAAGGATCTTGCTATATCTCTCTGCAGGGTTCACACCGCCTGGAATGGACAGGTCATCCCCCGACAACAGTCCCGTTCATGGACTGGTGCGACAGACGTCCGTCACTACAGGGGCGAACATCCCAATTATTACAGAGCTAGGTAAGAGAAGCAGTTTGTATGATCTGACACTCCGTAAACTTGGCTCCTTTAACATGCAAAAGCACAGAGCAACTGGAGTGCTCTACCAGTTACCCTCTGGGACATTTCAAAGGGTAATTAGAATGGGGATGGCAAATTGAGAGGATAGCTTGCATTGCAAAAGTAGATTCATTATTCATTAGTACTGTCTCATCATTTGCTTTTGGCATGTTTTATTGTGCTGGTCTGTTAGATTATGAAATATACCAAATTATGAACAGATAGGGACTTCGGGCTCTAATCCAAGTTCAGAACCATTCTGTAGAGCCAGCTTCCAAATGTATTCCCAGTTTGCTCCCACATTGTTCCTCAGTTGCATTCTCGGTGCCATGGCAGAAGGCCTGAGAAGCCGGAGGGCAGTTCTGAAGCTGGAGCAAGGGTGGACGTCTGGCTTTCAGTGAGAAGCCCTTACTTTGCCCAGACTCCTTTCCGTTGCCCTCCTAGGCGATCATGGACAAAAGGCTGTTCGTTATTTTCATATCCTTTGCTGGCAAGTTAAAATAAAAGCACAAAAATTACAAATTCTACTATATTCCTGTATGTGGCATATGTTTGCATATTTTTTAAAAAAGCTCCTTTCGAAGGGGTGGATTCTTATGGCTGCCGGCCCTTAGGACAGTTACTGTCCATCTTCCAAGTCCTTTGGGTATTGGTGTCCGAGTACCTAATGTCAGTTTCAGGACCAGACAATTTCCACCTCTCTATGCACTTACTGTATATGTGTCATGTGCATCACGTCTGACAGCTCTGCTAGTAATATATATAGACAGAGAGACTGGCAGATAGATGGATAGAGAGATACAGCAAAGGCTGCTTAGCAGACCTTTTTGAACTATACTGACGTGAAAGCAATCCACCTTTAATTGGGAATAGACTCCGATATGGTGGTAGAGACATAGACTTTGCTGGCAGATAAGGACTGTTTGGTGCACCTAGTCTGCCTGTTTTTCCCTGCCTGTATTATCACCGCAGATCCTACTTGATCTCCAGCCCATCCACCCCCGCTTCCCTTTCCCCTAAGAGTCCCTTATGCCTAGCCCCTGCATTCTTGAACCCCAACACTGTTTTCCCCCTTGCCACTTCTGCTGGAAGACTGTTCCAGGAATCCACAACTCTTTCTGTGAAGAAGTACTTCTTTGTCTCTCTCTTGAATCTACCCGCTCCAGCTTCTTATCATACCCCCCTAGTCCTTGAGCGCTTTTATTTTCTGAAAAATACTTCCCTCTTTTACCTTGTTTACCCCGTGAAGTATTTAATGGTCTCTATCATATCCCCCCTCTCTCTCCCCCCTCTCTTCCAGGGTGTACATATGTAGGTCCTATAATCTCTCCTTGTATTCTGATGCAGACCCTGGACTATTTCATTTGCCCTCCAGTGGACCACTTCCACTCTATGTCCTTTCTGAGATGTGATCTCCAGAACTGGACACAGTGCTCTAGGTGGGGTTTTACTAGCGATCTATACAGAGGCAATACCACCTCCCTCTTTCTAGTGGTGATACCCCTCCCTATGCACCCCAGCATCCCACTTGCCCTCCCAACTGTCTTGTCGCGCTGCATAACCACTTTCAGGTCATCCTATATGATTACTCACCAGGTCTCTTTCCTGCTTGGTGGTTGTCAGTCCCCCCACCCTCCATTTTGTATTCTGCCCTTGGGTTCTGTGCCCCATTAGCATTATTTTGAACTTTTTTTCATTGAAACACAACTGACATATCCTTCACCACTCCTCCAGTTTTCTCAGATCACTGATCATCTTTTCCACCCCCTTGGAGTATCTATCCTATTTCGGAGTTTGGTGTCATCCCCAAAGAGGCAGACCTTCCCTCCGTTCCTCTGAGTGAAGTCCTTTTGCCACCACCCTCTGCCACCTATCCCTTAACCAATTTCTTATGCAGTTCACCACCTTTGGACTCACTCCTAAGCTACCCAGCTTGCTTACTGGTCTCCTGTGTGGAACAGTGTCGAACACCTTACTGAAATCTAGGTAGACCACGTCTACTGCTCCACCCTAATCTAGCTCCTTGGTCACCCAGTCAAAGAACTCTATCAGATTCGTTTGACGTGACCCCGCCCCCGTGAATCCATGCCGCGTTGGGTTTTGTACCCCACTTGATTCAAGATATTCCACAGTCCTTTCTTTCAGCAGTAATTCCATCATGTCAGAGTCCAAACTCAATGACAGTCTCAATTTGTGTATATTTCGTAATGCTGTCGCTGTATAACCTTAAATCTGGGGAAACCTTTCCACAAAACAGGAATTGTGGTTCTGTGTGGCAGGTTTGTGTTTCTGTGCAGAAAATGTTTGTCGTTTCTCCTGAGTACAAACATTTGATGAATTTGTGTCCTTTCCTAAAGTGTTGCCTTGTTTTCTCCTCCCCTCCCCCAATACTTTGTTATTAGCTAAAGCTGGCAAACTACTGCCGTTGGTTTCACTGAGTCAGGAAAAAAACAGTGGAACCAACATTCCAATGATCACCGAACTGGGTAAGCACTGGTGCTTTTTTCCTGTTACACTGGTATCTGTTTCCTACTCCATCAGCTCTGTGTTGTTGGTTTTTTTTTTTTTTTGTTCTCTGTCTGGCTTAGTCACACGGCTATAACCCTCATGGCACTGCTTTTGAATGTGTTTCATTTTTCGTCCAAGTTGAAACTGACTGTCTTGTTTTGGCCATTTTTTAATGATTTCTTTTTTACAGAAGCATCACAAGGCCTTTGATCATGCTGGTCTGTCCTTGCGGCTGTTTCCATGGCACCTTCTCACACTTTTTTGTTTTTGTTTCTCTGGGCCTAGGCCTTTTCATCAGCCTGTTGTCAGTCTTTGACTGACGTGTCTTTTTCACAGTTCTCACAGGAAGCTGAAGAAGAAAAATAAAATTTCAAAAACAAAACTCAAGATCAAGTGTTCCTTTAAGCTGTTCTGTTTATATTTTTCTCATGGCTCAGAGACTAGAGAAGAAGTAAGCATCTGTGTTTCACCTTCAAGTGAAGAGGGATTTTTACTAATGTTTGATTACCCATTCCCGCAGAGAGCTGTTACTCTCTAAATAAGTCATAGCCTCAGATTCCTCTTAGAAGCCAATACACAAGCCCAAATATCCAATGTAATTTAAGCAGATTGAGTTAAAAAGACCTAATACCATGGATAGGGCCACAACAGCATATAAAAACAGCATAGTGATGAATGAGCCAGATAGGAACCCACTGAGATTGTGCTGTGATGAATGGGCCCAATAGGGACCCACTGAGATTGCGTTGCCACGAGTGGGCCCGATCGGGACCCACTGACACTGCATTGTGATGACTGGGCCAGATTGGGACCTGCTGATATTGCATCGCAATAAATAAGCCAGATCAAGACCCACTGAGATTGCATTGTGATGAATGGGCCAGATCAGGACTTGCAGAGATTGCATTGGTATCCAAAACTATTTATTGCCAACAACTGGAATGAGCTATTTTGAGGAACTATACCTTACCATACATAAGTTCATTTTAACTTTAAAATGACCTTCCTTCATGCATGATAAATATGTAGCCAGTTTTTGACCCCGTGACATTCAGCTCATTCATGCATGCTGTTAGAAAGCTGTTACAGGAGCATGCATGAGTAGGCCAGACATTACAGTGTCAAAGGTCAGCTATTGGGGGTTAGTAGGATGTCACAGAGGCAACACTTGGCTCTCAATTTATCTTGCACAAAAGAAGGGGATTTCAAAGACAACACTGACTTGTTTTCTGTATAGCTGCCCAAAATAGCCCAATGCAGCTATTGGCAATGAGTGGTGTTAGATTGCAGTGCACTCCCAGAACACATACCTCTCAACCTGTTGTCCCCCAAATGTGGAACACTGCCTCTCAAAATGTGGAACACTTAATCAAATCTTTATTTAGGAGGCTCAGAACACTGTTAAAGTGTTTGCATTTATGTTCAGAAAGTCTGTTATTGATTGAATAATATATTTTTTGCATCATCGACTATGGATTTTTGCTTTAAAATGTTAACACTGAATGTGGAACAAGTCCTCACAATGTGAAACTGGGAGCTTTTGTGAAGTGAAATGAGGAACGTTCCTCATAATGTGGTACAGTTGAGAGGTATGCCAGAACATCTCGATCATTTGTTGCACTGCTACTTCGATGAAGCTAGTCAGCAATCAGCATTATTTCTTGGGCTTTTCATTTTCACAAAAGCAGACTTGTGTCTTGAAATAATTCAGCATTAACACTGCACGGAGGAGATGAAAGTTTGCAGAGGGAGGCAGCTGGAGCTAGAAGATAAGTATTTTCTCTGTGCTGTTTCTGTTCTTTTAAGATTCAGGTAGCATTTAACGAGATTGCAATGTGTGCTGTGTGATTTAAACAGTGTAACTAAAAAACAAATGATTTTGTCTTGGCCGGGGCATTTAATTGAGTGAGGGAAAGGTTGAGAAATACACAGGAGGTGAGGGATGGTCACAAGACTAGGATCAACCAATAGCGGGGCTGGGATCGTGTGATTGTTACAGAGCAATTTGCCTTGTTTGCTTTCAGTTGGAGGTGAAACTTTGCAGAGGGAGGCAGGCTGAGGCAGCTGGAGATAGAAAATAAGTATTTTCTCTGTGTTGTTTCTGTTCTTTTAGGATTCGGGTAGCATTTATTGAGATTGCAATGTGTGCTGTGTGATTTAAACAGTGTAACTACAAAACACATGATTTTGTCTTGGCTGGGAGGAGGGGGCCATTTAACTGAGTGAGGGAAAGGTTGGGAAATACACGGGAGGGGAAGGGGTGGTCACGTGACTAGGACCAGCCAACATCGGAGCTGGGATCCATTTATATTTCAAAGGAGACCAAGTGACTCCAAAGCTTGAGTGCAACAAAGCAGGAGTGTAGCATCTTGAGTAGCGTCTGCAGGATGTCAGCAGGGAGGACAGCAGGCAGCAGACCACGCTGGTAAACAGGGAAGAGCCTAACTGGGAGGGACACATATTTCCTGTGCAGACATGGTAAGTCCGAGGTGGGGGAAAGGTTCCATGGAGTGGGGTAGGACCAGGACAAGGGAGGATGTGCAAGGGCAGTCAAATAGGGTGGGGGATGGGAAGGATTGTATGTTGCCAAGGATGTGGAGCAGCCATATTCCTGGGAGTGGCTTGCAGTGCAGGGGACTGTGGGTGTGTTGGCAGGTGGGCCAGCTCAGGCAGGAAATAGGGTGGTTGAGGAGGGAACTGGAGGCATGTAGGAGACTGAATTGGGGGGAAACACGCCCAGGAGAGGACACTAATGAGGTATCCAAATGAGCTCAAAACAGACAAAAAGAAGGGGGAACTTGTTGGGACAGCAGGAGGGCCACACAAGCGGGTGCAGCCAAGGGAAGGAAGTGATGACTGGACATGGGTCAGGCACAGGAACATGACTAAGACTGGGTCAGAGCAAAGATATCAGCCTGTGGGAAGGGGGACTGAACTCATTCAAGGAAAAGAGATTAGTACTGCAAACAGATTCTCAGTGTTGGCTAGTCCAGAAGACCAGGTAGCAGGGAGGAAGGGAGCTACAGTGAAGGAGCAGGGAGAGGACACTACAGGGGAAAAGGTATACAGCGCGGAGGCAGTAAGCAGTACACCAAGAAGACACATTGGCAAGGGGGGGACAACGAGGTAATGGTGATACAGTAGGCAGTACACCAAGAAGATACATTGGTAAGGAGGGGGGCAGCGAGATGATGGTGATGCAGTCTCTCCAGAGGGAAAGAAGGAGCAAGGAGACAGGAGGAAGGGGGGAAGCAGCAGGCAGCCTGGGTAAGGCTAAGGATATTGAAAGGAGGGGAGTCCAAGTGGGGGAGGGCCACATTTCAGGGAAGACACGGGGACATAATAGTAGAGGAGGTGGTAGCGTGATGGGCAAAGCAACAAGTCAGTGCAAAGGGGAGGTTCCACAGATGGAAAATAGTTCAGAGGAGGAGGTCAGTAGCCCAGTCATATTTGTGAGGGGAGTGGTCAGGCACAGGGTAGGGGGAAAGGTAGCAATGGACATGGGGGCAAGAGGCCTCATGAATTTGGATGGCAGAGGAGTGGAGGGCAACAAGAGGGTGAGAAGGAAAGGCATCAGAGGGTCATCATTCTAGGGAATTCTATACTTAAAGGTATAAGGTGGGGGGTAGGGGTGCCAGAAAAAGTAAGAGTGCATGCCAGGCATGACAGTGAGTACAGTGGGGCAGCATATGGGCAGATATGTGTTGAAGGTGGCGGGAAGCCACACATTGTGGTGCACCTGGGAACGAATGATCTGAAAGGGAGAAGGATAAAGGAGGTACAAGACAGCTTCAGGGAAGTGGGAAAACTATGCAGCAAAGAGGGAACAATGGTAGCCTTCTCAGAAGTTCTGCCAGTGCCAAGGGCCAGTACAGACAGGAAAAGAAGAATCAGTGACTTCAACAAGTGGCTGAGGGAATGGTGTGGAACCACGGGGTATGGATTGGTGGGGGACTGGGGTAGCACATGGGATAACACAGATCTTTATGTAGGGGATAGGGTTGCACCTCTGCAGGGCACGTTCACAGATGTTGAAGCAGAAGCTGGGGGATTTTATCAATGAGAGGTATCATTTAAACTAGGTGGGGGGCATTGGAGTTGGAAATCACCAGGACAGGGGGTGCCGTAGACCTCCCTCACACCACAGGGATAGATACGACCTTAGGAGAAATAGGGGTTGGAGTGAAGGGTAAGAAAGTAGGAAGGTTAGGTGCAGTGTGGGGAATGGTTTCACTAAATGCTAGGAGCCTGGGGAACAAGTTGGCAGAGTTACAGGCATTGATGGCAGAGGGGGAGGTGGACATAGCTGCCAGTACTGAGACATGGGCAACCAAGCACCATGACTGGGACCTAACTATCCCAGGGTACAAACTATTCCGGAGGGACAGAGATAAAGGAAAGGTGGGGGGGGGTTACAGTTTACGTAAGGGGAAGGGATCAGATGTAATAGGGAGGAAGGGGAGGAGGGCAGGTCGGAAGTAATCTGGCTGCAACTACACAGCCAGAAAGAGACCAAGATTTGTCTGAGGGTTGTTTATAGACCTCCGGCCCAGAAGGAGGACGTTTACAGGGAACTGGGGAAGCAGATATGGAGGCATAGTGGCAAAGGGAGCACAGTGGTGGGGGGGCACTATAATCTACCAGGATTGGATTGGAGCATCCCAGCAACCAGTTGTGCCATGGAGCAGATCCTCCTGGAAGTATTCCAGGATGGCTTCCTTACCCAGAGGGTAATGGAGCCAATGGGGAAGGGGAATATACTAGACCTGGTACTGGAAGATGGGGAACAGGTCAGGGATGTACAGGTGGAGGAACCTCTGGCAAGCAGTGACCACTGCACAGTGTGGTTCTCAATCAATCTGGGTAGGGAAGTAGCCACTACAAAAACTAGGGCCCTGGACTTCAAAAGGGCAGACTTTGGCAGGATGGGAAACATACTGGAAAATCATATGGCAAGCATCCACCCAGAAATGGACACGGAACAAAAATGGGCAGTCACCAAGACAGGACTGGCTGAAGCCACTAAAACTTGTGTCAAATGCCAGAGTAAGAAAGCCAGGACCATGAACCCCAGTTTGATGAGTAGAGAGGTAGTGGAGAAGGTGAGGGAAAAGAGGAATGCATTTTGGACCTACAAGCAATCCAACAGGGCAGAAGACAAAGAAAAATACATGAAGGAATCCAGAGAATTGAGCAAAATGGTAAGGGCAGCAAAGGCAGCTAGGGAACGGAGGTTAGCGCAGGGGATCAAAGGAGGGGAAAATGATTTCTTCAGATGTATCAGAGAGGAGAGGAAGAGCAAGGATGAAATTGTTGGGATCAGGAGGGGAAGTGGGTGGGTAGAAAAGGGAGCTGAGTAGGCAGAAGTACTTAATGAATACCTCTCTTCAGTCTTCACCAAGGAGAGGGATGGGCCCACACCTGAGAGGAAGGGTGATATGGGAGAGGGTGGGGGAGAAGCAACCACAGATGGGAAAATCACAGTGGAAAGGGTGAGGGAGGGCCTTAAGTCCCTGAAGGTGGACAAGGCACCTGGCCCAAACGGAGTCCACCACAGGGTGCTGAGAGAGTTGGTAGAGGTACTGTCAGGGCCACTGGCAGACCTGTTTAATACCTGTTTAAACTCGGGGCACGTGCCCAGGGACTGGAGGGAAGCACATGTGGTACCTCTCACTAAGAGTGGGCCCAAGGACGAACCGGGGAACTACAGACTGGTGAGCCTTACTGCAATTGTGGGAAAACTGATGGAGACAATCCTCAAGGAAAGGATGGTGCAATTTCTTAAGGATAACAACCTCCAGGACAGCAGGCAGCACAGGTTTGTCTTAGGCAGATCTTGCCAGACAAACTTGGTTGATTTTTATGACTGGGTTACGAGGGCACTGGACAGGGGACATGCGTTGGATGTCCTTTACCTGGATTTTAGCAAGGCCTTTGACTTGGTGCCACACGGTAGGCTGACCTGCAAGTTGAAGAGTCTGGGAGTAGGGAAGAAACTAGTCAGATGGGTTGAGAATTGGCTGCAGGGTGGACAGCAGAAGGTACTAGTTAGGGGGGAGGCATCTGAACCCAGGACAGTAACAAGTGGTGTACCACTGGGCTCGGTGCTGGGACCGGTTCTGTTTTAGCTGACATTGCAGTAAGGATTAAGAGCAAGATCAGTCTCTTCACAGATGACACAAAGATCTGTGCTGAGGTAGATGGGGGGAGGAGCAAAAGTACTTCAGGAGGATTTGGCAAAACTGGAGGGATGGTCTCACACTTGTCAACTTGGTTTCAATGCCAAGAAGTCCAAAGTGATGGCATTTAGGAGGCAGGAGCCCAGGACACATTTACTGGCTTGAGGGTGTCCCGTTAAAATCCAAGGAGGAGAAGGATCTGGGAGTGCTGGTAACTGGGAAAATGAACCACTCTGCTCAGTGCAGGAAGGCAGCAGCAAAGGCAAACAGAATGCTAGGGTGCATAGCAAGGGAAGGGGGTTACTTCTAGGAGTGAGGAGGTCATCTTGCCCCTGTACAGGTCCCTGGGGAGACTGCACCTAGAGTACTGTGTGCAATTCTGGTGCCCCTACTTGTAAAGGGACATCACACTACTGGAGGGGGTACAGTGCAGGGCAACAAAAATTATTCTGGGTTTGGGGGACAGACCATATGAGGAGAGACTGAGAGAGCTCAATATGTATACCTTGGAGGAAAGAAGGGAGAGAGAGGTTATGATTGAGACCTTCAAGTACATAGAAACATAGACTTTGACGGCAGATAAGGACCGCTTTGCCCACCTAGCCTGCCCATTTCTCTACCTAGAGGATAAGCTGCAGATCCTATTTAACCAACAGCCTATTTCTTCCTACCCCCCCACCTGAAGGGTTTGAACAGAGTAGACACCAGGTGTATGTTCAATCTGAAGGGCGGAAGGGAAACCAGGGAACACTCTATGAAGTTGGAAGGGGGCAGGTTCAACAGGGAATGGAGGAGGCACTATTTCACAGAAAGGGTGGTCGCAGGGTGGAACGCTCTGCCAGAGGAATTCGTATCACTGCAGAGTGTCGGAGTCTCAAGAGGGTGGACAGATCTAAGGGGAGGCTACAGACCTGGAGGGGGCGCGAGATGGGGGGAGGGCATATGAGGGAGGTGGGGCAGCTGCAGTCTAATGGACTGAAGTGCTGCACACTTGAGCAGACTAGATAGACCGAATGGCCTGTATCTGCTGGCGATTTCATATGTTCATATGTGCCAAGTTAATGAACTAACTGTGCCTTTGGGGAAACCTTAAAAAACTGTAGCAGTTGGACTCATTTCCGCTTGTAGTTACTATAATTATTATTACTTCTGTCTCTTTAAGACTTCTGAATCTGTTGCCGTGGAAATGGTTATTGTGTCTCACAGGCAGAGGATGATGATGGTACATGGAGACATGCAGATGAAGGTCAAGGGACATATGGACATATTGTTTCCAGAAAAACGTCCTAATAAAGAGAACATATGAACATCGGCTAAACTGTGTCTAGATACAAAGGCTCGCCCAGAGTTGGCAGTGGCTCTTTCAGCCTTACAACTACTTTGCTACAAACTCACTAGGTCCTTGCAAACAAATGCAATTGAAACTGAGAACAGGAAATTTTTTTTTGCAAATCAAACTTTTACTCTGCTCTCCTGGTCCACCTCCCCCCCTCACCACATGAGGGCACCCCCCCCCCCAGCCCTGTCACCAGCCTTCTCATGAACTTTCGCCTGCCCTCTCGTTTCCCTCCAATCAGCTCGTGGTGAGTAGAGAGCTGTGTCAGAAGTGCATGGGGCTGTGGCGGCTGCTGGTTTCGACCTTGCTGGACATTAGCTTTTCTCCGACGGTTTTCTCTCTAGGGACACCAGCTATGAAATGACATGCATGCATGGATATGTGGCCATGCCAGCATCTGGTGGTATTCCTGCCCCTGTTGGTGTCCCTGACTGTGAGCGTACCCTGCCTCAAGTAGGTGGTGATGCCTTGAAGAAGCACAAGGGGCATGAAACATTGGCTCTGCAGGGGGAAGTTTGTTTTCTGGTTTTGTCCAGATGCATGTTTTCCCCAAGTAAAGGTATGAATTTACCGGTATAAATCTGTGAATACTGGGAATCCTTTTGTTGAGTCTGAGTGCCAAGCTCGCTCTGGATAAAAAGTTATTGGCTGCTGTGAGCTTCTGTGTATCTGGGAGCCACCACACTAGAGAGATATTAGGACACATGTTCCCCTCCTCCACCCTGAAGGAGCAGACTGCTCCAGGTGCTTAGCCCCCCTCCCCTGATTGACCCCTGACAACTCAAGTATGTTTCTGAACTTGGGTCATCCAAATTGTAAGCGGTAGCTTTACCTCTGCGTCAAGGGGCCATCGTAAGGATATTTATTAAAATTATTATTCCCCACCCATTTCCCTGTGGTTCCCCCGGTCTCCCACCCCAATGATAAGTCTACTTAACATCCTTAAATAATGTGCAGACCACTCTCCCGGCGCACAGCATATAGACTGCCAGCATAATGAAACAGCAGCAGCATGCTTTGGGTTAGGGAGGGGGGAACCACTGAGCAGCTAAAATTCACAATTACGCTTGTCTTCCATTGTCATGGATTGTGATTGGGGTGGCTACTTAACACATGTGGCCCTTTGAAGCCTGGGAGTGGTTGGATTAAGGAGGAGGTGAGACTTGAAAAGATGCTATAAGAAGATGACATCAGGTCAGGTTGACTAAAAATCTAACTTTTAATTTTACATATGTGGGTGGCTGGGGGGGAGAGGGTAGGAAACCACTGAAGGGGGGTGGGGGCCATTGGACTAACTCTCGCCACCAGTGGGGGAGGTTTTAAAGGCTTCTTTAACTGTTTGTTGAGCTTGAATAACAAATAATACCCAAATACTTAACCCCCCCATACAAATATTTATCTGAATATTCAAATTAAGGTATTTGCATACCCTTATTCATGCGCCCATAATGCAGTGTATATACGTTTGTGTCATTAACTGCCAAAAACGAAGCTTGACGGCCCATTTTATTGGGCCACTGTTCCCTGTCTAATAGGTATCACTCCACACCCCGTGACACGTCATAAGATGAGGTAGAGCTAGCTTCTCAGCCTCAAATTTGTAGCTTTTAGTGCTGGATGTAGTTTTCATTCATAGAATTTATTAGTTTTAAACTATAGTTTTTTAATCAGACTGAGTCAATCCTTCAATTAGGCAGATATTTACCAATCTGCCTAATGTGTACAATCGAGTAACTAGGGGTTGGATGTTCAAAATAGGTGGAAACAGGTGAAACTGGGTCCACCTGCTTGCACCCAGAAGTCGGGCACACATATTTTTAAATACATCTGGTTGCAAAGATACTGTAAATCTCATTTTGTAGCAATTTGAATCGAAACAAGATGCAGACTCCGTTTGGGTCTACAAATGCAGACTGATGCATGTAACTATTAGATAATCTAACAAATTGTTCATCAGTTTTTAATGGACACAGATACAAGTTTGCAATGCAAACTGTGGCCAGATGGATCGAAGACAGATCTATTTAGAAATCCTGACCCAACTTTAAAGCACAGTGCAATAACAAAAGGTTTTTTTTTCTTCAAAAAGCTAGTTTCATTAGGGCCCAGAGGCGCTGAGGGCTGAGGCATTGGATGCCTTAACTCGCGCTGCACAGACGACCCCTATTCAGGAACGAGCATGGGTTGCCGGGGGTTGGCAGGGGAGGAGAAGGATTGAGCGTCCATTGTACAGCTCTCCTTCTCCGGGAGGGGGTCCTCAAGAGTCAGCACTTGTTCGCCCCTTGGTGGAGGCTGGGGGAACAAGGCACCGCTCTGCAGCTTGAGGAGGAGCTGGGGCTGACGCCTGGAGGAAGCGCATGCGGAAGCGTGCATGCTCCTCTCCGCCTAGCATCATTGCATGCCCAAGCTCCAGGGGAGTAAAACACAAGAAAAATGGAATGGCGTCCTGGTCGAGCAGCTTGATGGCCATCCAACGACATCGGCTCTTGGGGGGGGCACCTGAAATCTGGATCTGATTCGAGGTGGGGAGTGGGGGCTCCCCACTGCTGGGGGTAAACTGCAGGGAGTGCAGGCATGACCCTAATTGGAGTGCGGATGACGGACAGCGGCTGGAATCCCTGAGGAGGCTGCCAGAATAGGGTACAGACCAGATAAGCCTAGAGTTGAGGAAAAAAGGTACAGCAAAAAAAAAAGCTAGTTTCAGATACAGTGAATAAAACTATTAGTATACCTGTCAAATCTACTTTTCTAGCTACCTCCTATGTTGTGCAAAATTAGTTTTTTTTCTTAATCCTTACCCTTGCCAGGTCTGCAGTACTATTTCTAAGCAAAATGTGGTGGCCATCTTTTTATCTTGAAGAAAAAAAAACCTAAATTAAAACATTTGTAAAATAATCAGTCTTTGGAGGAACTAGAAAATCTTACCACCATATAAAACCGGACAATGCTTGGACTCATTTGAAGTGAAACAAAGTAGAGTCAAATGTTTTGCCCAGTTTCATTGCTCTGCTGCTTTGTGCACTCCACAGGTGTGTGTAGGAGCAAAATAGCCACTCAGGGAGTTTTAAGGACACTGTGGGTGATTATCTGAGTGACATCTAAAAACAGATTTATAACATGGGTTGGGAAAAACTGTAAAGCTAATTGGCTGAACAGTACCACATGACCATTACTGTACAGTTGCTAAGAAGCGCCAAGGAGAGAGATTCCTGGGCAAACCTGCACTCATGAGCTGTGGGAAAATTGGTTACAACAGGCAGCCATTAACATCCGTCGCAATGTGAGTGACAGTTGTCCAGCACAAGGGAGAGTGGCTGCACACAGTACAATTTAGTGGTGTCAGAGCTGCAAGAGTTGTGTATATGTCACCAAGTTTGGGAAGTGCAGCAGGGGCAAACTGACTGTGTCTGTTCCCTCTCCTGTTGCTGAGAGCAGGCTGTGCTGTGTCAGGGTCCCCCTCTCACCCCATGATATCGTCAGCTCCGTGGTAGGTTTTCGCAGTGTTCCACCCCCAACCCGGGCATTCACGATCACCACTGTGTCCTCCAGTGTGGAGATGGCACCGAGAGGGAGATACAGAAATGGTAGACACCGACAGAGGGGACCAGTTCTGCTGCTGACCTTGCTACCTTACAAAATACTGTATGCCTGCCTGTAGCAGCTGTGCTGGCCCCCCCGCCCATGAAGTCTGCACTCCATGCTGCTTCTCACCCAGTTACTTTACAAAATATTGTGTCCTGGACAGCAGTGAAGCTGCTGTGCCTGAAGCCAGAGTCAGCAGTCGCTGTAAAAGGAGAGCTCCCCCCGGGTCCACTTCCCATGTCAGGTGCTGAGACAGCGAGCAGAACTTTGAAATGTGCCCAGTGCCTAAACAGCAACATGCATGAGTTAGGAGACAGCGAGAGAGAGAGAAAGCGAGAGAGAAAGGCAGAGGGACATGGAGAGCAAGGTACCACTGCAGATTAATAGCCAGGTAGAACTTACATTGTGTGCTCTGTCCCCCCCCCTCTCTCTCTCTCTCTCTGTTATGTGGTTTCTGGGTTTTACTTTACATCCCTGATGGTGTATGTCTCTGTGTGTGTAGCGGTGGGAGTGGAGCGCTGACAGTGAGGAGAGAGAGTGAGAGAGCAAGAGTGACAGCGAGAGACACCAGGAGATGTTATTCACATGGCGTGGACTCTCCTGTCTCTCTCTGTCTGTGTCTCGGAACAGTGAAAAGTAGCCATGTGAAACAGTGGCACAGTGAGGAAGATGGATTGAGAGAGTCACAGAACAGTACTGCATGTGTCTATGTGTAGGGGGGGTGGGACAGTACAGAGCATTGGAAATGTAAGAAAGCATTTTATGCACAAGAAATATAAGAAATCATATCAGTAATGTATTTCTGACATTTGTATGCGCATAAAAGGAGTGACATGTGGATTATTTGTTGGGAACTATTTTTCCAGGGGGCAGAATAGTCTCTTTTTTGGGATTTAAACAGGGAGAAAAGCCCTTTCTGTTTTCTCCTTGTTTTGAAGATAACCCATGTTATAAGCGCAATAACCCATTTCAGGGTATGGAGTTATTGGGGATTACCGGGCACCGTGGTGCTGTGAGGGCACTGGCTCACGGCCTTGTGCCTCAGAACACCCCCGGGGTTGTTGATCAATCCCCAATAACCCCATACCCTGTCATGGGTTATTTACTTAGTTCAGGGTTATCCCTATTCTGTATGATAGGTCTGGTCCAGGTTTTCTGGGTGTTATGTTTGACCGAGTTCAGCTCCTGGAGTCTGTCTGTTAGCCTGAGTCTGTGCTGCATGCAGTTTCTACTTTCTTCTGCAAATATGCAAGTTTTCATCTTTTCTTAAGTAAATATAGCTGTCAGGTTGAAGACTGGCAGTGTGTGTATTCTTAGAGTAGTTTCTGAAGGTGTATGCAAACTTCAGGCATGCTTTCAGTGTTACTGTTTAATGTGCTTCAGTCAAATTGCTAATCGTGTAATACATTTTCTTTAGACTTTTTTCCTGTAGCAGGTTTGTTACAGGTTCATGTAAATGTATTATTTTTGTAGCCACGGTTGTACTTTTGTGTTTTGGGACTGTCTTCCATTTACTCTGGCCGTGTCAAGCTGGGAGGGGTGTCACTTTTCTTATGTTATAGGCAGTTAAAAGTGTGTGTGTGAATCAGTGGGAGGGGCAGAGTTACTTTGGTTGTTTTCCAGATACAGTGGAATTCTTTCAAAAGTTCACCAGTATTGTAGTATAATGTGTTTTTTGTGGTGGAAAATCATGGTATTTGTGGCAGTAAATACATGTTATTTAAGTGCTGACACAATAAATCCCTGCATTTCTGGCCACCAGTGTCAAGCATTTTAATGCAATACTGGTGAACTCTATTTTTGGCCTCTCTCCAGCTTGAGGGAGGCCCCCCACCCCTTTCCTGCAGGTGTACATTCACCTCACCCCCAGTACTCTGCGGACTTACCTCTACATCTAGACCCTCCATGAGCCAGCTCGCAGGACATGCCGCACACCATGACTGACCACATACAGGTCGGCGGTGCGCTGTTTTCCACAGGGGCGAGGGTCAGAAAGCCAGCCATAATACACACCAGAGTGGTGCTATTTTTTGTTATTTATTTATTATGGCTACGCGTTTCTGCTTCAGTTTTCTTTCTCCACTGGGGCCGTGATGTGCAATGGTGTCAAGGCAGGTACACCAACATCCATCACGTCCCCATGAGTCGGTTGTGGCTCAGACCGCGGTGCACCCGGCTTCCACCAGGAGTCAGCCCTTGCTGAGTGCTAGCCAACCCTTCCCCCCAGAGCAGGAGAGCAGTCCCTTGGATGCTCAATCCTCCTCCTTCCCCCCCCCAGCTGGCCCTTCAGACACCCCAGACTCATTCCCAAACCGGAGACACTGGCGCCTGCAAGAGGTAATGCTATCACTGCACCGGCAGGCCAGCAATTCTGGTGAACTTCTGAATAACTGCCACTGTAGCTTGCTTTAGTGTGGCTTTGCAAGAAAGTACAGTAACTGTGTGTGTGTGTGTGTGTGTGTGTGTGTGTGTGTGTCCGAGGCGTAGGTAACAGGATAATAGTTGGGCTGTCAGTCATCCATTACCCACTCCCAGGAATCCTAAGAATGGGTAATGGAGTATTACTTGGACTGCCAATCATCTGTTACCCACTCCTCGGGGTCGGTAACAGGATTTCTCAGCAACAGGAAATTTGTGGGTAATAGGGTTTCACCATGTAATATCTATATGTATGTACATGTATTATACTGGCATGGTAGCACCAGTATAGTTAGGGTTGAGTAAGGTGTTTAATGTTAAACTCCAGTTTTTGCACCTTAATAATTTTGGTGGCATTCAGCAAAATTACCCAGACTTTGACATGAATTGTCTCTTAGGGAAATTCTCATATAGTGTGCCCTGCCTGAAGAAAACAGATCACATCTGACCTTGTTTGCTCAGGGAATGGTGGGCATTAGGGTTGAGAACCCCAAGAAAGACCCCACCAGCGATTCACCAAAACTCAGGACAGGCAAAACAGTAATGTTGTTTCCCTTGTGTGCATCACATTTCCCTGCTTGTGTTGCTTTACTCTAAACCCTAACTGGTGCATTAATGCAGTTTTTGCAAAGCAGACCTACATATGTCACACCCAGGTGAGTCGGTCAAGAGGGAACTGAGTCCTTTCATGGGCATGAGTGTCACCTCAAGCAGGTGTTCTGGCAAGGGGACGCTGTAGGTTCCTAGGTGGGTGGATGGAGGCACCCTGCAAGGAGAGGCAGCAGTCGTACAGAGTCGAAATGCAAGAGGAATTCATTCAGCAAGAAGCTGGTAAGAGTCACAGGTGTACACTTTCAGCTAGTTACATGGCGAAAAGGAAGCAGAAAGGAACTGTACCCGTTAATATGAAACCAATCACTGTATATCTGAAATGAGGCAAACCTCTGCAATGCTGTATGGCAGATGCAACAACCTTGAGGTACCACTTTTACCTGGTCAACCAGTACTTTGACTGCATACATAGAATCATTTTACTGTAAACACATGAAATCAGAATGACATTTGACGGTATCCCATGAGAAGGGCGACCGCTATTGAGCGCTTACAAAAAGGGCGACTCAATAGTGGTGCCTCTTCTCAGGGCCAGTGGATGGGGGGGCGAATGCGGGTATAGCATCATCCTGTCATTATATGTATACGAAGCGTGAGCGGAAGCGAGTATGTCAGTAAGTGGAAGCGAGCATGCCGTATGGATGGTAGAAGGAGGGAGGGTTTGTGAGGTGTAGCGTGATGGTGGGTTGCTGCTTGCCATGTGGCATGGTGGGTTCGTGGCAGACTATAGTTAGGAGGATGCCGGGTTTGATGCTGTTGGGCCGGGATTTTTGTACCGTCCGAGGATTTAAATTTTTTTTACTTTTCACCCTCTGACATGCACCCCCCTGGAGTTGAGAATCTTTATTAGGGGGTGTGAACGCCGCTCCCCATAAAATTAAAGTTTCTGGTGTCCTTTTGCCATGCACCAGGAGTGTACATCAGCAAAATGAATTTTCGCCGATGTACATTTGCCCTAACGGCGATCGCCTTTCCGCTACCGCCGTTATAACGCAGACCCACATTTGAGTCACTTAAGCATCTGAATCAGGACATGGAGGAGAATGAAGTGGAAAACTGAGGCCTGAGTGGGGCACCTGGATCAAAGAACAGTGGATTCTGCCAAGGGACTGACACTTGGGAAGATGCCTTAATTTGGCCACCAGGATTTAGAAATGATTTTGCAAACAGGCCATGGGGTTCAACAGCTAAAAACCCTCTCAGGGGCCACCAAGACAAAAGAATACAAAATTGCCACTTGTAGAAGATCCTTTGGTGCAAACCCTTCCTGGGCTGCCGGGACAAGAGGAACAAAAGATATGCTGCAAAAGAGCGAAGCCCAGCTGATAATCCAGGGTACCGATCTTCAGACAATGCCTTAAGATACAGGTCTCCCAATGATGTGTGTTTCCAATGGCCTTGAAAAAGACTGCCATGAGACCCTTTCTCAAGAAACCTCCTTTGGACCCAGATATCTTGGCAAATTACAGGTCTGTCTCTAACCTTCCCTTTCTGGGAACGATTATTGAGAGAGTGGTGGCGACGCAGCTGGAGATGCAACTGGAGGCTTTCTTTATCTGAGAGTCATTTCAGTCTGGATTCAGAGGGTGTCACAGCACAGAGACTGCACTTGTTAGGGTACAGAATGATCTTTCTTCTTCTGGCTACAAATAATGAGGGAATGTTCCATCTTGGTTCTCCTTGCCCTCTCATCAGCGTTTGACATCATAGACCGTGGGATTTTAACAGATTGTCTGAGGGACTTGGTCAGACTCAGGGAGGTTGTGTTCAGGTGAGTCAAGTCCTTCCTTTCCAGTAGGGTGCAGCAGGTTGCATGGTGGAATTTTCCCTCTCAGCCACGTGCCCTGACCTGTGGAGTCCCTCAAGGCTTGATTCTGTCTCTCATGTCATTTGCGGTGTACATGGCCACCAATGGGAGAAGTGACACAAAGGTTGCAGTTTGACTCTTATGCAGATGATACTCAGCTGTACCTATCATTTGCTGCAGTGAGACAAATGCAGTGGGTATGCTTAATGTCTACATATATGTGATCAATGACTGGATGGCCTCCAGCAGGCTCAGGTTCAACCTGAACAAGACTGAAGTAGAACTGATGGACTCGTCTATTGGAAGGGCAATTGTAGAACACAAGCTGACTGTGGAATATCAGGTGTCTGCTGTGGTCCACAGTGGTTTCTTTTATCTCAGGAACATCGCCCAGATCAAGGCTTTTCTTATCCCTCAGGACCTGGAGTCCTTGGTGCATGCCTTCGTAACATCTAGGCTGGACTACTGTAATGCTCTTTATCTTGGGCTATCTGGAGATTTGATGCGCCGCTTGCAGCTAGTGCAAGATACTGCAGCCAGATTGATTGCCAGGGTTTCTTGCTCTGAGCACATCTCTCCTGCTTTCCAGATGTTGCACTGGTTTCCTGTGAGGCGGCACATCTCCTTTAAGATAGATTCATAACATACAAAGCACTACCCGATCTGGGTCCTGACTACCTAGAAGAGCTCCTGTGCCCATGTGCTTCTGGACGCCCAGAGGTGGGCCTCTTGAAGGTCTTCAGATCATGCTTAAAGTTGTCTAGGGATCGTGTCCTTGCTGTAGCTGCTGCAGTTTTCTGGAACCAGCTACCGCAAGCGTTCTAGTAAGCCCCCTCAGCTGAGAGCTTTAAGACTGCCTATTGAACTGCATTTAAATTTAGAGTACCCCATTTACTACAAACTGTCTGAACATCTGTGTCCCATTTGAAAGATAGAAACATAATTTGACAGCAGATAACTGCTTGGCCCACCCAGTCTGATCATTTCTCTCTACCTACAGAATCATCGCAGACCCAAATTCATGTCCGTCTCTTTCTCCCCCACTTTCTGTTCCACTATGATTTTCTTGTCCCTATCCCATGCCCTGGGCCAGACGGAGTGCATAAAAGGGTATTGAGGGAGCTCAGGGAGGTACTGGCTGCATCTCTGACAGTCCTGTTTAACAGTTCACTGAAAACAGGAGTGGTTCCGGAGGACTGAAGGGGAGCAGATATAGTCCCACTATACAAAAGTGGTAGCAGGGAGGAGACTGGCAATTTTAGGCCAGTCAGCCTAATGTCAGTGGTGGGAAAGTTAATGGAAGCACTATTGAAGGAAAGGAGTGTAGCATATCTTTAATTCAATGAGTTACAAGACCGGAGGCAGCATGGATTCAATGAGGGAGGTCATGTCAAATGAATCTGATAGACTTCTTCGACTGGGTGACCAAGGAATTAGATCAGGGTGGAGCGGTAGATGTAGCCTGTCTAGATTTTAGAAAGGCTTTCAACACTGTTCCACATACAAGACTAGTAAGCAAGCTGGGTAGCTTAGGAGTGGGTAGAAAGGTGGTAAACCAGGTAAGAAATTGGTTAGGGGATAGGTGACATGGTGGTGGTAAACTGAGTTCACTCTGAGGAAGGGGGGGTGACCAGCAGTGTGCCTCATGGATCAGTGCTTGGAGCAGTCCTCTTTAGCGTCTTCATAATTTACATTTTTGAGGAGCTGAAAGGGAAGGTGTGCTTCTTTGCAGATGACACCAAAATCTGCAACAGGGTGGTCACTCTGGGTATCTGAGGAAAGGATAAGCAGAGACTTGAGAAAACTTGGAGTGGTCGTGGGTATGGAAGCTGGGTTTTCATGTGAAAGGTGAAAAATAATGCACCTAGGGCACAGAAACCTGGGGGCAGAGTACAGAATGGGTGGAGTGGTATCGATGACAACCAAGCAGGAAAGATACCTAAGGGTAATCATATCTGATGACCTAAAGGTGGCCAGGCAGTGTAACAGGGTAGTTGGGAGGGCTAGTGGATGCTAGGGTGCATAGAGAGGGGTATCCCCAGCAGAAAGAGGGAGGTGGTGTTGCCGCTGTGTAGATGACTGGTAAGACCCCACATTAAGTATTGTGTCCAGTTCTGGAGACCACAGCTACGGAAGGACATACAGTGGAGGTAGTCCAGAGGAAGGCAACTAAAATGGCGCAGAGTCTGCACCAAAAGCTCTACAACAAGAGAGTAAAGGACCTCAATATGTACATCCTAGAAGGTAGGAGGGAGAGGGGGGATGTGATAGAGACCTTTAAATACCTCACGGGGGTATGTAAGGTACAGGCGGGACGTAGTTGTCAGAAAAAAAGGTGCTCAAGAACATGGGGACATGCTCTGAAGCTGGAGGGGGTAGTTTCAGGAGGGGTCTGAGGAAGTACAGTACTTCTTCACAGAAAGAGTAGCGGATTCCTGAAACAGCCTTCCAGTATGGGTTGTGGTGGTGGGGGGTGCAAAAGCAGTGGTAGGGTTCAAGAATGAATGGGGTAGGGACAAGGGAATCTTAGAGAGAGCCTGAACTACCTCAACCTGTGGGCCATTCTGTTAGAGTTCTGACCCCCCCCACTAGCTCCTATGGAGCTTTTTACCTTAATACCACCCTGTGGGTGGTTCTGGTGCTGGTGCCTTGCTTGGCCCACCCTGGCTCTTACTCCACATCGATGGGCTGCCTTGGGAGTGGGAAACACCCCCCCGTCCTTGTGGCCTTGGTCACCTCACTCACTGCCTCTCAAAATAAAAAAATAGCTCCTTTACTTTCTGACAGTCGGCACTGCCTAATGTGCCGTTGTCACACTCACCACCCCAACTTGGAGCTGTAGCTGAGAGGTCCTCAAGGGAGTTGCTGTTCCCACAATGCTGTTGCCACTGGGGAGGAAGGTGAACTGCAAACCTACGACCACTGAGGAGGGACTGGGAGGACTGGAGCAGATGAACTATGGCTACAGAATGGAGCAGAGCCACCTGGTACCACAACCAGAAAAAGCTTGCTGCCAACAGGAGGATTTAAGGAGCTGCTGCTGCTGCTGCTGCTGCTGTCGCTGCTGTCGTCTCACTGCCATGACCGGAGCACTGAGATCAGGAGCTGTGAACTCATGCCACAGACCTGAGGGACTGACAAAAACCAACAAACCTCCTGGTCTGTATCAGCAGTTCACAGACCAGGGGGTCCGTTGACTCCCGCCTGTCCCTGTGGTCTGTGTCAGCAGTTCACAGGCCAGGGGGTCTGTTAACTCCTGTCTGTCCCTTTGGTCTGTGTCAGCAGTTCACAGGCTAGGTGGTCCGTTGACTCCTGTCTGTCCCTATGGTCTGTGTCAGCAGTTCACAGACTAGGGGGTCTGTTGACTCCTGTCTGTCCCTCTGGTCTGTGGCAGCTGTTCACGGTTACAACAGACCAGATGGACAGACAGGAGTCCATGGACACCCTGGTCTGTGGCAGCCATGAACTTCTACCACAGGGTGGAGTCAACAGATCTCCTCATCTGTGAACTGCTGCCATAGACCAGAGGGACATACAGGAGTTGATGGACCCCTTCAACCTCTTGCCTTCTCTTTCTGCATTCCCTTGCCGGTCTCACTTAATTCAACAACTCCAATGGTCAATTAGGCGACTCTTCTTAATGTTTGGGGTTTTAGCGCTCTAACCCCTAGTTCAAACCATAACCACTTCTGCAGTTCAGAAACTGACATGCTGAATACGGACAGCATTCCTAGCATGTGGCTGCCAGTACCTCACGCTGCCTGCTTGGTGGTGGTGGTGGGGGTTTCTGATTGCAGACAATACTGACCAAGAGAGATAAAATAGAATTCTTTAAGACCAGCTTTGGCTATAACCCCTACACCCCCAAATGGAGACAGATGGAACTTGATATATGCCGTAAGGCTGGACCTAATATCCAAGCTCTCGTATGCACACCCTACAGTAAATTACTCTAAGCCCTGAAAAAACACACCAACTGGAACATCTCTGCTGGTAACCAAGCAACTACACAGACTCCTGGGCTCCAAACCCCTGTATGATCAAAACCAATCGCCTACAGGGAACCCCAGCTTTAAAATCCAAAACAGGCCCCTACCTCCAGCTAACATCTTCACTCTGGGACACTTAGTCCTGGATAATAAACTAACTTCCTTACAATAGATTCAAAAATAATCAAGGGTAATGTCAGAATACCTGTATTCCCTTTTCCACAACTGCAGCGTATGGTAGCAACTGCCCTAGAGCCTAGGCCCTGGGTCTTTATCTCTCGGCATGCTTGGGAAGACCTCAGGATACTGTCTGAACAGTGACACTCAATTCTCTGATATACAAAAAAATTACTGTGCCTCACTATCCCAGAGTCTGTGGACTTGTGTCAATACTGGTTTAATGGAATCCCAGAATTGGCATTCCTAGGAGCCAGAATTAAAGTGTGTCATAACGTACATAAATACATACAATGTGATGGCCTCAGGTTAACCCAATACTAAGTTGCCAACAAACCTGTACTACACACCTGTGGAATTGCATAAAATGGGGCCACTTAGAGTCTGACACTTGCGCTGGATACCGTCTAGAGAAAAGCACCCTAAAACACATTCTCTGGGATTGTGTGAAAGATAAGCCCCTCTGGGATGAGATCTGGTGACAGATCGGTTGCTAGGCCTGGACTCTGAGTTTACACCCCACACCTGCATAATAGGACTGGGTCTGGATCAGGAGATGGGCCATACTGTAGAAAGTACCATGCATAATTGCAAGCACAGCAAAAACAACGATACTCAAACATTGGCTCAACGAGGTGGTACCTTCTTACACAGAATGGCACTACTGAATTTTAGAGGCCCTGAGAATAACAAAAATGATTGGAAATATGCATAATCAGCATATGGTGTGCTGGAAAAGATGGGGGACTCTGGACGCTTTGTTGCTCACTAGTTAATTCTATTTAAAGCTGTGCTTCATTGAAACAGAGACCATGACGACAGAAAAAAAATAGAGGTCCATTCCATCTGCCCGTATTCCCAATAATCCCTGGAACATTCCCTGGACCCTATTTTTCCTCCAGGGTACTAACCCTTCTCATCCTATCCCCATTATCCTTCCTGGTCTTGTCACCCCAGGCGACCACTATTCCCTTCATTCTATCCCATGCCTGCATGAAACACCTGACTGTTTGTACCCACCACCTCGGCCGACAGACTGTTCCAAGGTTACTCACATCACTCCTGAACCTCCCTCCTGTTAATTTCCATTCATGACCATGTGACCTTGAGTTGGTATTCAGGGTAAATAATAACTCCTACATCATATTCCTCTTCTGTAGTGCTAAGTCTCACCCCACCCATCCAGTACGCTGTCTTGGGGTTCCTTTTCCCTAAGCACATTACCTTGCACTTTTTGGCATTGAACTTTAACTGCCAGACCTTTGACCACCCTTCTAGCTTTTGTAGATCCCTCTGCATATCCCTTATTCCCTCATTGCTATCCACTCTCCCACATAGTTTTGTGTCATTTGTGAAAAGACACAGCCTGCCCTGGATTCCATCACCAGTATCACTAATGAACATGTTGAAGAGGACTGGGCCCAGCACCGATCCCTGTGTAATAGATTGCGTAATACTAGTCACTGTTTTAACTGACATGTACTTTGGATTTAACTCCTTCCTCTGTTTTTTATCACCATACACAGCCCCTGTTCCCCTGAAATTTTTTTTTTGTCAATTCTATTTGTGGCACTCCAGACCCCAGAACTCTCTCGGGCTACTCAGCGTCCCGTCACTTCTGCTGCCTACCGTGACCCCACCTCCTCAAGGGCATTACTTTTTCCTCAGCGAACCCTCTCCAGCCAGGATCCATGAGGAGATCGAAGAGGCGGAGGCGGAGATCCGGTGTAGGACGTGTGGCGGCAGGCGCTGAGAGCCATCACCTATCCGTGCTGGAGGGGTTTTTCCCTTGAGTTACACCCCAGATGTGGGACGTGTTCCACCCACATCCGGAAGGCAGCCGCCCGGCGTCTTCCCCCTGTATGTGAGCCCCTGTGTGTCGCAGTGCTGCCGGTCTCCACTGGGGGTCGCTGCTATGCCGAGCTCTCCCTGGATCCCTCCCCAAGAGAAGAGAGTAGTTCTCCGGATGCTCGATCCTCTCTTTTTCCTGCCAACCCCCGGTGGACCGGGCTCATTCCTGAACCTGGGTCGCCGGCATGGCGTGAGGTGTGGCGTCCAGCGCCTCAAACCTGAGTGCCACTGGGCCGCATGTTCCCTGAATGTTAATGGGTGGAGACGGTAATTTTGTTTCTTTATAATGTTTGATTTTTGTTTTTTTATAAAAAATGCAATAAAGTTTACTATTTAAAAAAAAGACCAGGCTTGGCTTTGGACTGGCTGTGAAGGGTTTCCTTGCTGTAGGGGAACACACTGGTTGCTGGTGAGGGAGTTGTCTATATGGGATGCTCTGGGGTGCCAGGTGCTGCTGAAAGTACTGGGGTGCTGAAGGGGATACGCAAAAGTGGGCAAAGTGCCCAAGCAAATGCTTTCTTTCCCTCTGGTTGTACCCTAGGAGCCCCTGATACACACATGCTGTTCCCCAAACCATCTTCAGTGGGTCGTAATGGGTCCCCAAGCCCCTAATGGGCTCCCATCTATGTTCTCTGGGGGGTCCCTAGTTTCGTTTCAGTAGGGTCCTCAACTCTGGGGCACTACACATACACACATTCATACATACATACATAAATGCATGCATACATCCATTTATTTATTTATTTATTTCAGTTTCAGATTAATACGTTTGAGCTGAGGGCTTGTTTACAAAGGTTCCAAGTCAGACAGATACATTACATTACATCAGTTACAGGTAAGCACAGGCAGACATGACATGCAGTACAGCAGATACAGAATCTGCATACAGGTTACATGGTTACAGCAAGGAAGTGCCGAGTACAACAGCACTACATGAGTGCGGTTCAATGCTTTGATAAGTGCAGAGTATAGTCTTGGGTCACCACAGATCCCAGGCTCCAGTATTAAGTAAGCAAAAGTATATGCAGCCAGAGTTGGCTATGTCAAGGGTGTAAAAGAGGAACATGGCACAGAGGGGAGGAGGTAGAGTGGATATGCAGGAAGGGGGTAGGGCATGGTAGATGACAGAGGAGGGGGAGCAAGCTAAGGGTTGAGCTAGGGTAGGTCAGGATTATAGGGGGCAACAGCAGGCATTCTCACAGGCTAGGTAGGAATGAATCCAGATTTCATGGTGAGTTGTGTGTTTTTAAATAAACTTGTGGTGGATGGACTCAGGCATAAGGCCTAGCAGTGATATTTTACCCAGCAGACAGGTCTGGTGGTGTACTCTGAGATGGAGGGGGAGCCATCCAGTTTCTTTATATACAGCACATGTATGTGTCAGATAGTCGGCCCCTAGGACCAATCAACAGGCCTTATTGAGGAGGGTTTTGACACTTTTTAGCGCTGTACACGAGCCAGTCCCATAGATCACCAGCCTGTAATCAATGGTAGATAACACCGAGTTGCATGTGACCAGTTTCAATGCATCAGATGTCACAGAATGCCTGTGGCAATAGAGAACACCTAGCTTAGTATTAGCTGATGTTACGACCTGGTCTACCTGCGTTGAGAAGGAGAGGGTGTCATCTAGGTGTACACCTAGATATTTAAATGTGCAGACTTGTTCTAGTGTATCCCCTTTATGGCTATTTAGCAGCAGCAGGCCGTACTTCTTCTTGGTATGCGGCACTACGAAGAGCATGCCTTTGTTTCTTTTATAGTTGAGCAGGAGTTTATTCTCAGTAAACCACGTTTCCAGCCTTTGGAAGTTGGCTTGCTGTTCAGATATGATTTTGGAAATTTTCTGCCAAGTACAGAGATGGCAGCATAATCAGCATAGAGCACCATGTGTGCCAGACAGGTGAATGGTAGGGAATTAATGAGAAGGCTAAATAGTAATGGTCCTAATATTGATCCTTGAGGGACTCCGAGGCTCATCTCCCTTGGTTCAGAGAGTATACCGCTAATTCTCACGCACTGTGTCCTTCGGGAGAGGTAGCTGTCAAACCAGGCTACGGTATTTGTGGATAGGCCTGAGGATAAGAGACAGTTTAGTAGAAGCTGATGGTTGACAGTGTCAAATGCCTTAGTGAGGTCTGTGAAGGCAGACTCCACTGCCATACCATTATCTAATGCGTCCTAGAGCTGAGTAGTGTAATCAACCAAGGCGATTAGGGTGGAGTGATTTTTTTGAAATCCATGCTGTTGTATGGATAAGAGACTGTACTTCTCCAGGTACTCAATAAGTTGATCAGAAACCACTCGTTCCAGGGCTTTCGAAAGGTGGGGTAATACTGAAAAAGGCCCATAGTTTGACAGGTTAGTTCTGGTTCTACTTTAGAAGATGGGGGTGACAAGTGTGCCTTCCATCTGTCCGGAAACACTCCCATTCTTAATGAAGCATTGAAGACTTTAGTGAGTGGACCAACCAATTCATTTATAGTGAAGGCTGTCATCTTCATATCAATTCGTATGCATCTCAGTTCATATCAATTAGGTCACTCCTCATCCTAGTGTTACCTAAGACCCTCTTGACGTACTTTAAGGTCTCGATCTTGGTTATCTGCCTGAAGTAGAATGGTGGTATACCATTATGTCAGTGGAGGGGGTGGACTCTTACAGGAGAGCTGACCGGGTGGCAGGGTGGTGAGGTAGTCGCTAGGCAGCACAGCTTTAAGGTCTCAGAAGGCTAAGTTGAACACATTTGCAATATCACTCAGCTTCTGAAGTGTCCCTGACATTATAACAATCAAGTCAGGTGGTGCCTTAGAGACCCTACCTGTAAGGAACAGTACACACACACACATATATATATATATATATATATATATATATATATATATAAAGACAAAGAACCTCTGTGCGCAAACACTGAGGCAAGGGTTACCCCAAAGGGCATTTGGCTGGGAAGCCAAGTTTCAAGAAAATACAAAGTCACACATGCCCCCACAATGCAAAGCATCATGGGCTGCATATGCAAATCACCACAGAATGTTATGCTGGTTCAACTTTAGCAGAAATGCATGGCACCGTGCAATTCATGGCAAAAGTTGAACCAACGTGTTCCTATGCAACCATGATGCAATGCTATAATGTTTATATGTATATTATATATATATTATATATATATATATATATATTAATTACATGATGGGCAGGAGTGGGATATGGAAATATTCTCACTCCTGCAGAGTGAGCTGTGTATTCTCACGAGGACCGAAGGCACAAGTGAAAATACACAGCTCACGAGGCAGGAGTGAGAATATTTTCCATATCCCATGATCTGCCCATCATGTGTGCGATTTATACCACAGGTGTGAGAGCTTTAGGACATTTTTTTTCTGATTCTGTTTCCTGCTCATTCTGTGAGTGCTGTCAGTGGTGTGTGTGTTCTGAATGGACTGGGAGTCAGAAACACAGGTGAGTGTGTTTTGCAAAGCTAATTGAGTGAGTCAGAGGCTCAGTGAGAAAGACAAACTGTTTCAGGTAGCACTGAGAAACAGAACCTGCTTTGTAAAAGACTTTCATTTAGAATTCAGGTTGTTTTGAAGCTGAGATCCGCACAGTAATGTGCTAGCAATGTTAGAAACACAATGGGACATAGGTGAGAGTCTTTTGCAAAGCTAATTGAGTAAGTTGCAGCTTCAGTGAGAAAGAGAAACTTTTTCTGAAGCAGTTTCCTTTAGAATGCAAGCTGCAGTGCAGTTCTCCTCACTCTGGTCACATCAGCAGAGTATGGATAAATGTCAGTATCCTCACTCTGCTGAAGGCAACAGGATTTATCCTCACTGCAGTGGAAATAACACAGGATATCCTACTGAGATAGCTCTCACCCGTAGTATACATATATATATATATATATATATATATATATATATATACACACACACACACACACACACACACACACACATACTTGTATAAAAAGTGGTCTGGAAGTCATTTTTAGTGACTCCCTCAATCAGGCAAGCCAGTGTAACAAGATCTATAGTATGACTAATAGGATGCTTGGGTATTTAGGGAGCGAGATTAACAGAAGGAAACAGGTGGTACTACTGCCCCTATATATAGGTCACTGGTGAAGCCACAAATGGAGTACTGTGCTCAGTTCTGAAGTCCTCGCTTAAGGGTGGACAGGCATGGGCTGAAGGCACTGCAGTGCAGGGTGACAAAAATGATTCAATATCAACAGGGCAGCTCTTATGAAGATTGTCTCAGGGCACTGAACGTGTACTCATTGGACACCAGGCGAGAGAGGGGGATATGATAGAGGCCTTCAAATTCCTGAAGAGAATAAACAAGGTGAACTGCGGGGAACTATTTAGCAGGAGTACAGAGCCAAGAACTCGAGGTCACAAGCGGATACTTTGGGGGGTTTAAGAGGGATGTGAGGAAGGTCTATTTTACGATAAAGGTGGTGGAGCGTTGGAACAGTCTGTCAGCAGATGTGGTGGGCTCTAAGATCATAAGTGGCTTCAGGCGTGGCTGGGACAGAGCGAAGGGTTTGGTGGCTGTTCAGGTCATTAGCAGTAGGAAACGGGGAGTGGATTTGGGAGGGATAAAACCTCATATGGACAATAGGTCCTGGGCAGATAGGGAACCCCAGGCAGACTAGATACACCTTTGGTCTTTTTCCGCTGTTATTGTCTATATATTTCTATGTTTACATATAATACATATATATATATATATATATATATATATATTTATTTATTTATTTATTTATTTATGAAATGAGTAGGGAAAATACTCTCCGCTGGTTGGCTGAAACACATCACATGACCATATGTATATATGACTGCACACCTGCACTTTCTCCCCCCCACAAAACCACTTGAGCCATTTTGTAAGATAGATAACCCACTGTAGGATGTGTGGTCACAGTCTGAAATATGCATGCCTTGAGTGGTTTAACGCACTTGGCCTGTGGCCTTATGCGTCACAACACACACCAAGGCATCTGTATATCAGAGCATGACCATACACCTTGCAGTGGGTTTTATATATATATATATATATATATATATATATATATATATATAAATTAATTGAAGCTTGGATCAAAATGTAGTCCTCTGATTGGCCAAAACCTAGTCACGTGACCAGAAATAGCTGGCACTATTGTCCTGCCATTTCTTGGTGACGGGCAGTAGTCCTAGCAATGTGCAATTGTTCGCCACTCGTGAAGTATCATATCATTGACCTTTCATAAAGATAAATAAATCTTCAGTTAGGCCATGTCATATCCGGTATATATGACTTTCTATATATTCATACACACAGATTCTTGATAAACTCCCAGTACAATCTGAAAATCAGACCAGCAATTACTGGTGGAAACCCTGAAATTCAAATTGTGGAAACAGAATTTGGTTACTTAATTATCGATAGATCAATGCCGTGTTTATCTGTAGCACCTGCAGAACCAAGTTATCTATGACAAAGATCTGGTAGGACTGCAGAAGGGGTGCGTACCTGCAGCCCTCTTAGCTGATGTTGGGGAACACATCTCATTCTAGGATGGATGGAGAGGGGGCCAGGGGGTCAAAAGGGGAAAACTGGGTTGTCCTGTATAGGGCAGCAAGGATAATGACTTGCACATTTTTCACAGCGATTTTCTTGTACAATGCCTCAAACTTTGCAAAGATTGCCACAGTTTTCACAAAAATATATTGCAAAAATCACCATTTTCTAAGTCAAAAGTACAGTTTTTGCACAAAATTTATAGTTTCAAACAGGTTTTTTTTTTTTGCTCAATTTATGCACACTTTCCGCAATGAGAAAAATGGCAGAATTTTTCCAAAATTCACAATAAAGCCTTGCTTTTGCATGGTTTTCTCACAGGAAAATAAAATTCATGGCATCCCAGCCCCAATTCAGATTTAGAGGAAACCCCTCTGTAATTTCAGAGTGTCGCAAAATGGGGAGAAGCATTGTTTGATGCGTTGGTTTGAACACAAACATGTGACCCAGGAGATGACTGGGTCACGTCCTATAGTACCAGAGTCACTTCCTGCTGTACTACAAGCAAACCTCATCTCAAACGAGGCAGGGAATGTATTATTTTACACAGAGAGGAAGAAAAGTACTTTGCTGCAGTACTATTTAAAGTGTATGTGTCATCTACATTTTCTGTATCATTTGCAGCCGGAAAGGGGGGGGGATTGCTATCCCTGTAGACATCGAATCATTCCGGCAAAGTATAAAATAAAATCCATGCATTCTCTAGAATTATGCTTGATTGATTTTGCAAGAAAGGAGGCCCTAAAGCACTCCCAGTTCATACACCAGTGAGTATCAGTGCAGTTTCAAGAGTCCTCAGAACAACTGGTTCAAAGGCAGGCAGAATTGTAGTTTCAAGTGAAGCATCACGGATAGCAGCATTCCCTTCTTATCCCCTGTTGTTGTGTAGGCTTTCAGATATACAGTATATGCTTGAGCCTTTAAGAATGACCAAACACCAGCAAGCTTTTCTATTTTATTGTATTTATTTATTCGGATAACAACTTTGAGCACAAGTGCCCTTTTACAAAGGTTCCACGTTAAGGACAAGGACAAGATACACAGAGAAATTACCAGGATAATACAAAAATCAGCAGCTCCGGAGGAGCGTAGTCTGGTACAAGTATCAGCAAGTACATGTAACAGCAGCTCCGGAGGAGCGTAGTCTGGTACAAGTATCAAGTACAAGTAACAGCAGCTCCGGAGGAGCGTAGTCTGGTACAGGTATCAGCGAGTGCAAGTAACAGCAGCTCCGGAGGAGCGTAGTCTGGTACAGGTATCAGCGAGTGCAAGTAACAGCAGCTCCGGAGGAGCGTAGTCTGGTACAGGTATCAGCGAGTACAAGTAACAGCAGCTCCGGAGGAGCGTAGTCTGGTACAGGTATCAGCGAGTGCAAGTAACAGCAGCTCCGGAGGAGCGTAGTCTGGTACAGGTATCAGCGAGTACAAGTAACAGCAGCTCCGGAGGAGCGTAGTCTGGTACAGGTATCAGCGAGTACAAGTAACAGCAGCTCCGGAGGAGTGTAGTCTGGTACAGGTAACAGCAAGTACAAGTAACAGCAGCTCCGGAGGAGCGTAGTCTGGTACAAGTAACAGCAAGTACAAGTAACAGCAGCTCCGGAGGAGCGTAGTCTGGTACAAGTATCAGCAAGTACATGTAACAGCAGTTCCGGAGGAGCGTAGTCTGGTACAAGTATCAGCAGCTTCGGAGGAGTGTAGTCTGGTACAAGTATCAGCAAGTACAAGTAACAGCAGTTCAAGAGGAGTGCAGTCTGGTACAAGTATCAGCAAGTACAAGTAACAGCAGCTCCGGAGGAGCGTAGTCTGGTACAAGTATCAGCAAGTACAAGTAACAGCAGCTCCAGAGGAGTGTAGTCTAGTACAAGTATCAGCAGCTTCGGAGGAGCGTAGTCTGGTACAAGTATCAAGTACAAGTAACAGCAGTTCTGGAGGAGCGTAGTCTGGTACAGGTATCAGCAAGTACAAGTAACAGCAGCTCCGGAGGAGCGTAGTCTGGTACAAGTATCAGCAAGTACATGTAACAGCAGCTCGAGAGGAGTGTAGTCTGGTACAGGTAATCAGCAAGTACAGTAACAGCAGCTCCAGAGGAGTGTAGTCTGGTACAAGTATCAGCAAGTACAAGTAACAGCAGCTCCGGAGGAGCGTAGTCTGGTACAAGTAACAGCAGCTCCGGAGGCGTGGTCTGGTACAAGTATCAGCAAGTACAAGTAACAGCAGCTCCGGAGGAGTGTAGTCTGGTACAGGTATCAGCAAGTACAAGTAACAGCAGCTCCGGAGGAGTGTAGTCTGGTACAAGTATCAGCAAGTACAAGTAACAGCAGCTCCGGAGGAGCGTAGTCTGGTACAAGTATCAGCAAGTACAAGTAACAGCAGCTCCGGAGGATGATGTTCTGAACCAAGTATCAGCAAGTACAAGTAACAGCAGCTCCGGAGGAGTGTAGTCTGGTACAAGTATCAGCAAGTGCAGACTGGTACAAGTATCAGCAAGTGCAGTCTGGTACAAGTATCAGCAAGTACAAGTAACAGCAGCTCCGGAGGAGCGTAGTCTGGTACAAGTAACAGCAGCTCCGGAGGAGCGTAGTCTGGTACAAGTATCAGCAAGTACAAGTAACAGCAGCTCCGGAGGTGTAGTCTGGTACAAGTATCAACAAGTACAAGTAACAGCAGCTCCGGAGGGCGTAGTCTGTGAGTATCAGCAAGTACAAGTAACAGCAGCTCGGGAGGCTGACAGTCTGAAGTACAAGTAACAGCAGTTCGGAGGGTGTAGTCTGGTACAAGTATCAGCAAGTACAAGTAACAGCAGCTCCGGAGGGTGTTCTGGTACAAGTATCAAGCAAGTACAAGTAACAGCAGCTCCGGAGGCGTAGTCTAGTACAGGTATCAGCAAGTACAAGTAACAGCAGCTCCGGAGGCGTAATCTGGCCAGTAACAGCAGTTCGAGGTGTAGTCTGGTACAAGTATCAGCAAGTACAAGTAACAGCAGCTCAGGAGGCGTAGTCTGGTACAAGTATCAGCAGCAGGAGTGTAGTCTGGTACAAGTATCAGCAAGTACAAGTAACAGCAGCTCCAGAGGTGTAGTCTGGTACAAGTATCAGCAAGTACAAGTAACAGCAGCTCGGAGGGCGTAGTCTAGTACAAGTATCAGCAAGTACAAGTAACAGCAGCTCGAGGGCGTAGTCTGGTACAAGTATCAGCAAGTACAAGTAACAGCAGCTCCGGAGGCGTGATCTGGTACAAGTATCAGCAAGTACAAGTAACAGCAGCTCCGGAGGCGTGAGTCTGGTACAAGTATCAGCAAGTACAAGTAACAGCAGCTCGGAGGCGTAGTCTGGTACAAGTATCAGCAAGTACAAGTAACAGCAGCTCGAGAGGCGTAGTCTGGTACAAGTATCAGCAAGTACAAGTAACAGCAGCTCGGGAGTGTGGTCTGGTACAAGTATCAGCAAGTACAAGTAACAGCAGCTCCGGAGGAGTGTAGTCTGGTACAAGTATCAGCAAGTACAAGTAACAGCAGCTCCGGAGGAGCGTAGTCTGGTACAAGTATCAGCAAGTACAAGTAACAGCAGCTCCAGGAGGTGTAGTCTGGTACAAGTATCAGCAAGTACAAGTAACAGCAGCTCGAGGAGTGTAGTCTGGTACAAGTATCAGCAAGTACAAGTAACAGCAGCTCAGAGGAGTAGTCTGGTACAAGTATCAGCAAGTACAAGTAACAGCAGCTCGGAGGCGTAGTCTGAACAAGTAACAGCAGTTCGGAGGTGTAGTCTGGTACAAGTATCAGCAAGTACAAGTAACAGCAGCTCCGGAGGAGCGTAGTCTGGTACAAGTATCAGCAAGTACAAGTAACAGCAGCTCCAGAGGAGTGTAGTCTGGTACAAGTATCAGCAAGTACAAGTAACAGCAGCTCCGAGGCGTAGTCTGGTACAAGTATCAGCAAGTACAAGTAACAGCAGCTCCGGAGGCGTAGTCTGTACAAGTATCAGCAAGTACAAGTAACAGCAGCTCCGGTGTAGTCTGGTACAAGTATCAGCAAGTACAAGTAACAGCAGCTCCAGAGGGTGTAGTCTGGTACAAGTATCAGCAAGTACAAGTAACAGCAGCTCCGGACGTAGTCTGACGAGTATCAAAGTACAAGTAACAGCAGCTCCGGGCGTAGTCTGGTACAAGTATCAGCAAGTACAAGTAACAGCAGCTCCGGAGGCGTAGTCTAGTACAAGTATCACAAGTACAAGTAACAGCAGTTCCGGAGGTGCAGTCTAGGTACAAGTATCAGCAAGTGCAGTCTGGTACAAGTATCAAGCAAGTACAAGTAACAGCAGCTCCGGAGGTGAGTCTGGTACAGTATCAGCAAGTACAGTAACAGCAGCTCGGAGGCGTGGTCTGGTACAAGTATCAGCAAGTACAAGTAACAGCAGCTCCGGAGGCGTAGTCTGGTACAAGTAACAGCAGTTCCGGAGGAGCGTAGTCTGGTACAAGTATCAGCAAGTACAAGTAACAGCAGCTCCGGAGGAGCTTAGTCTGGTACAAGTAACAGCAGCTCGGAGGCGTGGTCTGGTACAAGTATCAGCAAGTACAAGTAACAGCAGTCCGGGGTGCAGTCTGGTACAAGTATCAGCAAGTGCAGTCTGGTACAAGTATCAACAAGTACAAGTAACAGCAGCTCCAGAGGAGTGTAGTCTGGTACAGGTATCAGCAAGTACATGTAACAGCAGCTCCGGAGGAGCGTAGTCTGGTACAAGTATCAACAAGTACAAGTAACAGCAGCTCCGGAGGCGTAGTCTGGTACAAGTAACAGCAGTTCCGGAGGCGTAGTCTGGTACAAGTATCAGCAAGTACAAGTAACAGCAGCTCGGAGGAGCGTAGTCTGGTACAAGTATCAGCAAGTACAAGTAACAGCAGCTCGGAGGGCGTAGTCTGGTACAAGTATCAGCAAGTACAAGTAACAGCAGCTCCGGAGGCGTGGTCTGGTACAAGTAACAGCAGTTCCGGAGGAGCGTAGTCTGGTACAAGTATCAGCAAGTACAAGTAACAGCAGCTCCGGAGGAGCGTAGTCTGGTACAAGTATCAGCAAGTACAAGTAACAGCAGCTCCGGAGGCGTGAGTCTGGTACAAGTATCAGCAAGTACAAGTAACAGCAGCTCCGAGGGCGTAGTCTGGTACAAGTATCAGCAAGTACAAGTAACAGCAGCTCGGAGGCGTAGTCTGTACAAGTATCAGCAGTCAAGTAACAGCAGCTCCGAGGTGTAGTCTGGTACAAGTATCAGCAAGTACAAGTAACAGCAGCTCCGGAGGTGTAGTCTGGTACAAGTATCAGCAAGTACAAGTAACAGCAGCTCCGGAGGGCGTGGTCTGAGTACAGAGTATCAGCAAGTACAAGTAACAGCAGCTCCGGGCGAGTCTGGTACAAGTATCAGCAAGTACAAGTAACAGCAGCTCCGGAGGGTGTAGTCTGGTACAAGTATCAGCAAGTACAAGTAACAGCAGCTCCAGAGGAGTGTAGTCTGGTACAAGTATCAGCAAGTACAAGTAACAGCAGCTCCGGAGAGCGTAGTCTAGTACAGAGTATCAGCAAGTACAAGTAACAGCAGCTCCGGGCGTAGTCTGGTACAAGTATCAGCAAGTACAAGTAACAGCAGCTCAGAGGATGCGTGTCTGGTACAAGTATCAGCAAGTACAAGTAACAGCAGCTCCGGAGGGCGTGATCTGTACAAGTATCAGCAAGTACAAGTAACAGCAGCTCCGGAGGAGCGTAGTCTGGTACAAGTATCAGCAAGTACAAGTAACAGCAGCTCCGGAGGTGTAGTCTGGTACAAGTATCAGCAAGTACAAGTAACAGCAGCTCCGGAGGAGTGTAGTCTGGTACAAGTATCAGCAAGTACAAGTAACAGCAGCTCCGGAGGAGCGTAGTCTGGTACAAGTAACAGCAGCTCCGGAGGGTTCTGGTACAAGTATCAGCAAGTACAAGTAACAGCAGTTCCGAGGAGTGTAGTCTGGTACAAGTATCAGCAAGTACAAGTAACAGCAGCTCCGAAGGAGTGTAGTCTGGTACAAGTATCAGCAAGTACAAGTAACAGCAGCTCCAGAGGCGTAGTCTGGTACAAGTATCAGCAAGTACAAGTAACAGCAGCTCCGGAGGAGCGTAGTCTGGTACAAGTAACAGCAGTTCCGGAGGTGTAGTCTGGTACAAGATCATCAGTACAAGTAACACAAGTAACAGCAGCTCCGAGGAGTCGTGAGTCTGACAAGTATCAGCAAGTACAAGTAACAGCAGCTCGGGTGTAGTCTGGTACAAGTATCAGCAGTAAGTACAGCAGGATGTAGTCTGGTACAAGTATCAGCAAGTACAAGTAACAGTGCGAGTATCAGCAAGTGCAGTCTGGTACAAGTATCCAGCAGTACAAGTATCAGCAAGTACAAGTAACAGCAGCTCGGAGGCGTAGTCTAGTACAAGTATCACAAGTACAAGTAACAGCAGCTCCGGAGGAGCGTAGTCTGGTACAAGTATCAGCAAGTACAAGTAACAGCAGCTCCGGAGGAGCGTAGTCTGGTACAAGTAACAGCAGTTCCGGAGGAGTGTAGTCTGGTACAAGTATCAGCAAGTACAAGTAACAGCAGTTCCGGAGGAGTGTAGTCTGGTACAAGTATCAGCAAGTGCAGTCTGGTACAAGTATCAGCAAGTACAAGTAACAGCAGCTCGGAGGTGCGTAGTCTGGTACAAGTATCAGCAAGTACAAGTAACAGCAGCTCCGGAGGAGCGTAGTCTGGTACAAGTATCAGCAAGTACAAGTAACAGCAGCTCCGGAGGAGCGTAGTCTGGTACAAGTAACAGCAGTTCTGGAGGAGTGTAGTCTGGTACAAGTATCAGCAAGTACAAGTAACAGCAGTTCCGGAGGAGTGTATTCTGGTACAAGTATCAGCAAGTACAAGTAACAGCAGCTCCAGAGGAGTGTAGTCTGGTACAAGTATCAGCAAGTACAAGTAACAGCAGCTCCGGAGGAGCGTAGTCTGGTACAAGTAACAGCAGTTCCGGAGGAGTGTAGTCTGGTACAAGTATCAGCAAGTACAAGTAACAGCAGCTCCGGAGGAGCGTAGTCTGGTACAAGTAACAGCAGTTCCGGAGGAGTGTAGTCTGGTACAAGTATCAGCAAGTACAAGTAACAGCAGCTCCAGAGGAGCGTAGTCTGGTACAAGTATCAGCAAGTACATGTAACAGCAGCTCCGGAGGCGTAGTCTAGGCTGAAGTATCAGCAAGTACAAGTAACAGCAGCTCGGTGTAGTCTGGTACAAGTATCAGCAAGTACAAGTAACAGCAGCTCCAGAGGAGTGTAGTCTGGTACAAGTATCAGCAAGTACAAGTAACAGCAGCTCCGGAGGAGCGTAGTCAGGTACAAGTATCAAGTACAAGTAACAGCAGTTCCGGAGGAGCGTAGTCTGGTACAAGTATCAGCAAGTACAAGTAACAGCAGCTCCGGAGGAGCGTAGTCTGGTACAAGTATCAGCAAGTACAAGTAACAGCAGTTCCGGAGGAGTGCAGTCTGGTACAAGTATCAGCAAGTGCAGTCTGGTACAAGTATCAACAAGTACAAGTAACAGCAGCTCCGGAGGTGTAGTCTGGTACAAGTATCAGCAAGTACATGTAACAGCAGCTCCGGAGGAGCGTAGTCTGGTACAAGTATCAGCAAGTACAAGTAACAGCAGCTCCGGAGGAACGTAGTCTGGTACAAGTAACAGCAGTTCCGGAGGAGCGTAGTCTGGTACAAGTATCAGCAAGTACATGTAACAGCAGCTCCGGAGGAGCGTAGTCTGGTACAAGTATCAGCAAGTACAAGTAACAGCAGCTCCGGAGGAGCGTAGTCTGGTACAAGTATCAGCAAGTACAAGTAACAGCAGTTCCGGAGGAGTGCAGTCTGGTACAAGTATCAGCAAGTGCAGTCTGGTACAAGTATCAACAAGTACAAGTAACAGCAGCTCCGGAGGAGTGTAGTCTGGTACAGGTATCAGCAAGTACATGTAACAGCAGCTCCGGAGGAGCGTAGTCTGGTACAAGTATCAACAAGTACAAGTAACAGCAGCTCCGGAGGAACGTAGTCTGGTACAAGTAACAGCAGTTCCGGAGGAGCGTAGTCTGGTACAAGTATCAGCAAGTACATGTAACAGCTCCAGGAGGCGTAGTCTGGTACAAGTATCCAGCAGTACAAGTAACAGCACTGGAGGGCGTAGTCTGGTACAAGTATCAGCAAGTACAAGTAACAGCAGCTCCGGAGGCGTAGTCTGTACAAGTAACAGCAGTTCCGGAGGAGCGTAGTCTGGTACAAGTATCAGCAAGTACATGTAACAGCAGCTCCAGAGGATGAGTCTGGTACAAGTATCAGCAAGTACAGTAACAGCAGCTCCGGAGGGCGTAGTCTGGTACAAGTATCAGCAAGTACAAGTAACAGCAGTCCCAGAGGTGTAGTCTGGTACAAGTATCAGCAAGTACAAGTAACAGCACTCGAGAGCATAGTCAGTACAAGTAACAAGCAGTTCGAGGTGTAGTCTGGTACAAGTATCAGCAAGTACAAGTAACAGCAGCTCCGAGGAGTGAGTCTGGTACAAGTATCAGCAAGTACAAGTAACAGCAGCTCCGAGAGGCGTAGTCTGTACAAGTATCAGCAAGTACAAGTAACAGCAGCTCCGGAGGCGTAGTCTGAGTACAAGTATCAGCAAGTACAAGTAACAGCAGCTCCGGAGGTGTAGTCTGGTACAAGTATCAGCAAGTACAAGTAACAGCAGCTCAGAGGTGTAGTCTGGTACAAGTATCAGCAAGTACAAGTAACAGCAGCTCCGGAGGCGTAGTCTGACAAGTATAAAGTACAAGTAACAGCAGCTCGGAGGGCGTAGTCTGGTACAAGTATCAGCAAGTACAAGTAACAGCAGCTCCGGAGGAGCGTAGTCTGGTACAAGTATCAGCAAGTACAAGTAACAGCAGCTCCGGAGGAGTGCAGTCTGGTACAAGTATCAGCAAGTGCAGTCTGGTACAAGTATCAACAAGTACAAGTAACAGCAGCTCCGGAGGAGTGTAGTCTGGTACAGGTATCAGCAAGTACATGTAACAGCAGCTCCGGAGGAGCGTAGTCTGGTACAAGTATCAACAAGTACAAGTAACAGCAGCTCCGGAGGAACGTAGTCTGGTACAAGTAACAGCAGTTCGGAGGCGTAGTCTGGTACAAGTATCAGCAAGTACATGTAACAGCAGCTCCGGAGGAGCGTAGTCTGTTCTAAGTATCAGCAAGTACAAGTAACAGCAGCTCCGGAGCGTAGTCTGATCAAGTATCGCAAGTACAAGTAACAGCAGTTCCGGAGGTGCAGTCTGGTACAAGTATCAGCAAGTGCAGTCTGGTACAAGTATCAGCAAGTACAAGTAACAGCAGCTCAGAGGGTGTAGTCTGGTACAGGTATCAGCAAGTACATGTAACAGCAGCTCCGGAGGGCGTGGTCTGGACAAGTATCAGCAAGTACAAGTAACAGCAGCTCGAGGGTGTAGTCTGGTACAAGTATCAGCAAGTACAAGTAACAGCAGCTCGGAGGTCAGTACAAGTATCAAGTACAAGTAACAGCAGTTCCGAGGGTAGTCTGGTACAAGTATCAGCAAGTACATGTAACAGCAGCTCTGGAGGAGCGTAGTCTGGTACAAGTATCAGCAAGTACAAGTAACAGCAGCTCCGGAGGAGCGTAGTCTGGTACAAGTAACAGCAGTTCCGGAGGAGCGTAGTCTGGTACAAGTATCAGCAAGTACAAGTAACAGCAGCTCCGGAGGAGCGTAGTCTGGTACAAGTATCAGCAAGTACATGTAACAGCAGCTCTGGAGGAGCGTAGTCTGGTACAAGTATCAGCAAGTACAAGTAACAACAGTCCCAGAGGAGTGTAGTCTGGTACAAGTATCAGCAAGTACAAGTAACAGCAGCTCCGGAGGAGCATAGTCTGGTACAAGTAACAGCAGTTCCGGAGGAGCGTAGTCTGGTACAAGTATCAGCAAGTACAAGTAACAGCAGCTCCGGAGGAGCGTAGTCTGGTACAAGTATCAGCAAGTACATGTAACAGCAGCTCCGGAGGAGCGTAGTCTGGTACAAGTATCAGCAAGTACAAGTAACAGCAGCTCCGGAGGAGCGTAGTCTGGTACAAGTATCAGCAAGTACAAGTAACAGCAGCTCCGGAGGAGCGTAGTCTGGTACAAGTAACAGCAGTTCCGGAGGAGTGTAGTCTGGTACAAGTATCAGCAAGTACAAGTAACAGCAGCTCCGGAGGAGCGTAGTCTGGTACAAGTATCAGCAAGTACATGTAACAGCAGCTCCGGAGGAGCATAGTCTGGTACAAGTATCAGCAAGTACAAGTAACAGCAGTTCCGGAGGAGCGTAGTCTGGTACAGGTATCAGCAAGTACATGTAACAGCAGCTCCGGAGGAGCGTAGTCTGGTACAAGTAACAGCAGTTCCGGAGAAGCGTAGTCTGGTACAAGTATCAGCAAGTACAAGTAACAGCAGCTCCGGAGGAGCGTAGTCTGGTACAAGTATCAGCAAGTACAAGTAACAGCAGCTCCGGAGGCGTAGTCTGGTAAAGTATCAGCAAGTACAAGTAACAGCAGCTCCGGAGGCGTGAGTCTGGTACAAGTACAAGTAACAGCAGCTCCGAGGGTGTAGTCTGGTACAAGTATCAGCAAGTACAAGTAACAGCAGCTCCGGAGGTGTAGTCTGGTACAAGTATCAGCAAGTACAGTAACAGCAGCTCCGGAGGAGCGTAGTCTGGTACAAGTATCAGCAAGTACAAGTAACAGCAGCTTCGGAGGAGTGTAGTCTGGTACAAGTATCAAGTACAAGTAACAGCAGCTCTGGAGGAGTGTAGTCTGGTACAAGTATCAACAAGTACAAGTAATAGCAGCTCCGGAGGAGCGTAGTCTGGTACAAGCATCAGCAGCTTCGGAGGAGTGTAGTCTGGTACAGGTATCAACAAGTACAAGTAAGAGCAGCTCCGGAGGAGCGTAGTCTGGTACAAGTATCAGCAAGTACAAGTAACAGCAGTTCTAGGGGGCATGGTCAGCAGTGATCAGTGAACTTCAGGCTAGTAGAGAGTACAAGACAACTTTTTAGGAGAAAAACAGCGATAACAATATGTACAAGTTATTTATAACAGCTGCTGCAGCTGCACCTGGATCAATGAGTGAGATTATTTTTCAGCATTTTCTTAAAGTGGGCTATTTTGAGGAATAACTAACAGAGATTCAGGAAATTCATTTGTGGTATGATTAAATAGGACCCTGTATGCCTCAACGACATAATTCAGCTATAGAGCAGCTCTAACTGCAAAGGAACGCATGACCAGGTTTGTTTTCGAGAAGGGTACTTCAGGGGCACTCCTGGTAGAGTGCTGGTTGGTAACTGGGCAGAAAAGATTTTGTATAGCAGGAGGGATAAGGCCCATCAGTGCTTTTTTGTGAGCAGACAGGTCTGGTACTTTAGTCTGTCCTGGAGGGTAAGACAGTTGGTTAGGGTATATACGGAGCAGCTGTGGGTGAGCATGTCATCCCCAAGCGCAAAGCGACATGCTTTATTAAGTACCAGCTTGACTCTGTTAAGAATGGAGTTGCTAGCCACCCTATAAACTTGGAGGCCATAATCTAAGAGCGGGAGGACCATGCCAGATACTACAAGGTGCCTGTCCTCTGGGGTGAGGTTCAGTCATTGCCTGAACAGCGCACCTAGCTTTTTATTGGCAAGACTTATAATGTTGTCCACATGAGGTGCAAAGGTGACTCCTAGGTATTTGAAGGATTCAACCTGATCCAGAATAGCACCAGTAGAGTTGTAGATAGCAAGGGCAGGGACCTTTTTTTTCACTTGTGAGCCAGAGAAGAGCACAGTCTTAGTCTTCTTGTAGTTTAGGACTAGTTTATTTAGCATGAACCGTCTCACCAGTGACTCAAAGCTGTTTTAGAGGTCACTGGATTGTTTTACCTGGTGTGTACTACTGCCAAAGACGACAGCCTCATTTGCGTAGAAAAGCACCTTCGATAAAGGGCATTCTTCTGGGAGGCTGTTTATGAACAGTCCAAAAAGGAGTGGGATGAGTACTGAACTCCCACTATAACGCCTCATCTGGAAAAAAAAGGTTGGTTTCTTCTCATTTCTTCCTCATGTGATGCAGTGTCCATTACAACAAACATGTTGGGAGTGCTCTCCATGCTGCCACAGACCTATTTTGCTAAACTGTGTTTGGGGCCATTTCGGCTGCTAAGTCAGCATTAGTAGTAGAACCTTGCAGCACCCTATTGAGATGCTTTTAACATCCGATAGAGTGCCGTATATCTTTACCTGTTGTGTTTGATTTGCAAGGCTATGCCTGTAGTTCAATGGGTGGAGCAACAACAAACCACTCCCCCATCAGTCCTTTAAAAGCTGCTCCTCCTCCTGGCTTTTCCAGGATTCATTTCTTTCATTACCCCACCATCCTGCCTCCCTCCTCCAGCAGCACGTCTGTCTTTCCTATGGGCTTCTTCCTAAGCTACCTTTAGCTAAGGGAATCATTCCTGCAGCACCTATAGGGGTGGAACTCTTCACTAGGGTTTCTCGTGGTCGTACCCCTACAGGGTGGTATATCCCACAGACAGAGAGGCGAACAGCCACAATGTATCTAAGTCACACACACATACATCATACCAGTTGCGTAAGCACATTGAACTGAGAGGTAACTACGAAACCAAGCTACTGTGTCCAGGGAGAGACCTAATGTGAAGAGCCTGTCCAGTAAGAGTGAATGATTTACCAAGTCAAATGCTTTGGTCAAATCAATGTAGATGGCGTCTACCAGGTCTACCACTATCAAGGGTCTTGTACAGGAAGTTAGTGTACTCTATAAGGGCAGTACTGGTGCTATGAAGCTTCCTGATTCTGTGCTGCACTGAATATTATACTTGTTCAAGTAGGTGACAAGTTGATCCGTTATTATTCTTTCGAGGGCCTTGGACAGGTGAGAAAGGATGGATATAGGCCTGTAGTTGGCCACGTTGGAGCGGTCACCACTTTTATGCACCAGTGTTACTAGTGCAGTTTTCCAAATTCTTCGGACTGGGAACATTGCAGGGAAAAGTTAAATATTTTAGACAAGGGAAGAGCTACTTCCTCTGGTGGAAGGACCACCAACTTCATGTCTGTCAAATCAGCCCCCCACCCCGTTTACCCAGGACTCATTTTATATATTTGAGGGTTTCTGCTGTTGTGATGAATTTGAAATAGAATTTGGGGTAACCAGAGTCTTGACCAGGGCTACTAGTTTGACCATTGCAGTCCCTATCACAGGACCCTAGCACCTTATTGGGGGGAGGACAGAGCTGAGGTCTGTGAAGGCTGTGTTGAATATACTGGCTATCTCGGCTGGGGAAGGGTGACACACCTGTTAACACTGAACAGTTTAGGGGGTGTTTTGTCACTTTTACCCATAAGTTCCTTTATGTTGTCCCAAATTTTTTTCCTGTTACTCCAGTGTTTTGCTTGTTGTTCTTTATAGTGTGTCTCTGTGGCATGTCTTATTCCCCTGGTATACTTAATGCGGGCTTCTTTGTACTGGTTTCCCTTGCTCGATGCCACAAATTATCCTGATCACACATTTGAGTTAGAAATGCAGGGGTGACCCACCCTGCTGCAGTGCCTCAAACCATGTGATTTTCTTTAGTGGGGCAAATTTGTCACAGGTGGCATTAAATTGATTTATGAAAAAGTCAAGGGCCATGTCAGTATCAGAGAGGACATCTGTTTGGGCCAGGTATGCCTTGAAGACACCAATTAAACCTTTCCATAGGACCCTGCTGTTGATAGTTTTGAGGGAGGGCTTGGGGAGTTTAGCTGACCAAGCACATTGTACTGGGGAGTGGTCACTGAATGAATCTGATAGGACAGAGACGTCAACTAGCCTTTCCGGGTGGTTGGTAAACATCCAGTCTTCTATTTATTTATTTATTTCGGTTTGGGATTAATACCTTTGAGTCAAGAACTCATTTTCAAAGGTCCCAAGTCAGTCCTATACTTTACGTAACGAACAAATACACTTAATAATCAATATAAAAAGTAAGCTCATCTCATAGTATAGACAATTACATCAGGTAGATATATAGGTGTAAATAAATTAACACCTAGTGAGGGAGTTACAGACACGCTGAGATATAACATTAACCTATTAGCGCAACTGTGAGCAGTCTAGGTTCTTGGAGGCGTTAGGTACAATCTAGGGGCGAAATTCCTGTCTAAACAGGAAAGATAGCTGAAGATGGTACTAGCCCATTGTGAGGGAGCATGGGGTCTCATGGGTGAGGGGGGAGGAACAACCAGATGCAGGCTTTGTTGTTTGTTAGTGTCGTGGTTAATGCTATAAAATGTAGTTGGTGGGACTTGGGGAGAGGAAAGTAGGCAGGAGTAGGGGCTAGCTCATGAGGGTATGGAGGGTAGAGGTGGTGGGATCTATTAGAGTTGTGGTTCCCATTTTGTAGTTGACCCTGGTCATTGATTACTTGCATAAGGAATTGGCTGGCCACCAAACCCTTGTGAGCAACACTAGATTTGGCTGCCCAGTTGATATTAAAGTCTCCTTTGACTATGGTTTCCCAATTATGGCTGGCTTGTATGAAGTATCTGGCAAGTGATTCAAGGTCGGAATGTTGTTTGCCTGGGGGTATGCAGACTGACGTTAAGACAAGTGATTTATGTCCCTTCCCCATTAGAATTGTAACTTCCATGCATTCACAATCACTAGTCAGGTTGTCTAAATTCAGAATGTAGCCTTGTAAGTCGGCCCTGAGGTGGATTATGAAACCACCCCCACATTTACCTTGATGATCCTAACTATGTTATAGCCAGCCAGTGTAAAGGCAGTATCAGAGGTTTGGGAGAAAGCCATGTTTCTGTAAGGGAAATTATATCGGGTTGAACAAGTGCCATCAGGCTTCAAGCATGACACATTTTGGGAGTAGTCTACCTATGTTAAGGGAGACAACCCTTAGCTTCCCTATGTGGTCCATACCTAGCCTGTTGTTACCAAGGGGGGGCCTGTGTTGGGGTAAATATTACCAGACATGAGAAGGACAACAAGTAGTAGTGTTTTGTTAGGTTCCTCTGTCCAGGGGATAGCCTCAAGGATTTATTAGTACGTGAGCAATATTTAATGCAGACCTTTTAGTCATGGGTGCCAAGGGAAGGGGTGTGGCACAAACCAGTTGAATCACGGGTGACATGACCTAAAAAAGAGTCTAGCATAAGTTGGGGACCAATGGTGTTGGTAGGTAGGTTAGGGTCACCCATTTCCCTAGGACACGGAATTAAGTATAAAAAGTTACCAGTGGCATTCTATTGCCAGTTATCCTCCCACTGTGACCCAGGCAAAATCTGTCCTAGGATTATTACTGTGGCAAATAGTAATTTGGCAGGGGGAGGAGCCGATCAGCTGTGGGGAGGCATGGTACTGAAATGAATGCCTGGCTTGTATAATTGGTGGGACCTCTGGGGTCCCCTACCTGAATACAGGCAGGCAACAATAACATAGAAACATAGACTTTGACGGCAGATAAGGACAGCTGTCCCACCTAGTCTGCCCATTTCTCTACCTACCAGATAAGCTGCAGATCATAGTTAGCCAACAGCCTATTTCTTCTTACCCCGCACAAGAATTGCCTTATGTCTGTCCCATGTATTCTTGAATTCTCCTACAGTTTTAAACCCCACAACCTCTTCAGGAAGGCTGTTCCATGCATCCACCGCCCTCTCTGTGAAAAAATACTTCTTCACATTGCCCCTGAACCGCACCCCCCCCCGTCTTCAAATTGTGTCCCCTTGTTCTTGCACATCTCTTTTTCTGAAAGATGCTACCCACTTGGACTTTGTTGATTCCACTGAGGTACTTGAAAGTTTCTATCATGTCCCCCCTCTCCCTCCTTTCCTCAAGGGTATACATATTAAGCTCCTTTAGTCTCTCCTCATACGGCTTCTCTTGCAGACCCTGCACCATTTTAGTTGCCCTCCTCTGGACTGCCTCTATCCTGTCTGTGTCCTTACGGAAATGTGGTCTCCAGAACTGGATGCAGTACTCCAGATGCGGTCTCACCAACTGTCTGTACAGAGGGATAACAACTTCCTGTTTTCTGCTGGTGATGCCTCTCCCTATGCATCCCAGTATCCCCCAGCCCTCCTAACTGCCTTCTCACATTGCTTGCTAACCTTAAGGTCATCTGATATGATTACCCCCAGGTCCCTTTCCATTTTTGTTGTTACTCCCATTGTGTAATCTTCCCCTGGTTTTTGTTTCCCAGGTGCATTATTTTGCACTTCTTTGAATTGAATCCAAGCTGCCATACGTCTGACCATTCCTCCAACCTTACCAAGTCCCTTCTCATCCTTTCCATGCCTCCTTATGTATCAACACTGTTGCAGATCTTTGTGTCATCTGCAAAGAGGCATACTTTTCCTTCTAGTCCCTCTGCAATGTCACTTATAAAGACATTAAAAAGGACTGGACCCAGTACTGAACCCTGCGGTACCCCACTAGTAACCCCTCTTTCTTCAGAGTGGACTCCATTTACAATTACCTTCTGTGTCCTGTTGTCCAGCCAATGTTTTACTAGGCTACCACCCTGGGACCCACTCCCAGGCTGGTTAATTTGACTATTAATCTTTTGTGTGGGACTGTGTCAAATGCCTTGCTAAAGTCTAGGTAGGCCATGTCCACAGCCCTCCCTGGTGTACTACTTTGGTCACCCAGTCAAAGAAATCAATTAGATTCATCTGACATGACCTTCCTGGCCAGAACCCATGCTGCCTTGGGTCTTTCGCCCCACTGGCCTTTAGGTACTCAACAATTCTTTCCTTCAGAAGTGATTCCATCACTTTCCCTACCACAGAGGTCAAAATGACAGGTCTGTAGTTTCCTGCCTGTGTCTTGGTCCCACTTTTGTGAAGGGGAATCACATCCGCCTTCCTCCAGTCCTCAGGTACCACACCATCCTCCCATGATTTGTTAAAAAGGGTAGTCAGTGGTTTAACTAGTTGTCCCCTTAATTCTTTTAGAATTCTGGGGTGAATTCCATCAGGCCCCATTGCTTTGTCCACCTTCAGATTTAGGAGTTCTTTCAGAACCCTTTCTTCTGTTAAAGGACTGGTCTTCACCCCTATCAAGAGTGCTTCTGTTAATTGGATTAGGCACCTCCTCCTCCTCTTTTGTGAATACTGAGTAGAAATATTCGTTCAGTATCCCTGCTTTTCACTGTCCCTCCTGCCCACCCACTGTTCATTCTATTCAGCCTCACTATCCCTCCCTTTGTCTTTCTATGCTCCCTGATGTACCTATAAAAGGTTTTATCCTTCTTAACTGAGTTGGCTATCTTTTCCTCAGTTTGGGCCTTTGCTATTCTGACTTCCCTCCTGCTTCCTTCTGCCTTAACTGGTACAGCTCTCTGTCCTGCTCCTTCATGCTTCCTTATACTTCCTGAATGCTATCTTTTTCTCCCCCACTTTCCCCGCCACCTTTTTTGAGAACCATAGTAGCTTTTTCTTTTGTTTTGATTTGTTTATTTGCTTGACACAAAGGCTTGTTGCCTCTGTGATGGCAGTTTTGATGTTTCCTCATTGTTGCTCCACCCCTCCTTCTAGCCTGTTTGCTAGTGCTTTTCTAAGGCACTCTCCCATCTTGCCAATGTCAGCGCTCCTGAAGTCCAATACCCTCACTTTTGTATGGCATGATTCTGTAGCTGTTTATCGTGAACCACACTGTTTGATGGTCACTTGTTCTCAGATGGCAATCCACTTCTAGATCTGAGATCCTCTCACTGTCCCCATTTGAGAGTACGAGGTCTAAGATTGCTCCCTCATGAGTGGGTTCCGAAACTAGCTGTCTTAGACATGCCACCTGTAGGGCATTGAGAATGGCCCTGCTCTTGGATGTGGCTGCAGCAAATGTGCTCCAGTTAACATCTGGCATATTCAGGTATCCCATTAACAGTATCTCCCCTTTCTCTGCCATCCTAAGAATGCCTTCTATCATATCCTTATCCATTCCCTCCCCTTGACATGGGGTCTGTATACAACCCCTGTGCGGATTGTGGTGCCATTTGCAGTCTCTAAGGTGACCCACAGTGCCTCCTCTCCTCCCTGTTTACTCTTTTGTTCAGTTGCTTTTATCCCTTCCCTTACATAGAGAGCTACTCCTCCCCCTCTTCTCCCTTCCCTGTCTCTCCTGTAGGTTATGTACACTGGTATGTTAATATCCCAGTCATGGTTCTCTGTGTACCATATTTCTGTGACTGCTATGATATCCAGGCATCCCTCTTCCATCAAGGCCACCAGTTCAGGGATCTTGTTGCCCAGACTATGGGCATTGGTGCTCATTACCCTCCATTTCCTGATGGCCTTACCCCTTTTTGTCCCATCTCTGTCCTTATTGCCTTTGTCACTTTCTCCATTTACCCCTGCCCTTCTCGCTATCGAGATCTCTGTCTTGGTGTTTACCTCACTTACTACCATGACTTTTTTTTTGGGGGGGGGGCTAGGATTTCCCTGTTCCTTTTCAGTGCCTCCCCCCCCTTGGCTAGTTTAAATGCTTGCCAATGAAGCATTTAAACCTATCACCTAGGATTCTGGTCCCCCTCCTGGACAGATGCAGCCCATCATGCAAGTATAGGCCTGCATCACTCCAGGTGGACCCCCAGCCCCCAGTGAAGCCAAATCCCTGAGCTCTGCACCAGTTTTACAACCGCTGATTGAATCCCATGGTGTGGAGCACCCTAGCCTCACCTACGCCACAGACAGGCAGCACTTCTGAGAAGGTTACCATGCGTGCTACTTGTCTAAGGCCCCTACCCAACTCCACAAACTCTTCCTGCACTGCTCTGATCCCTTTCTTAGCCAGGTCATTTGTCCCAAGGTGGACAATGACATTCAGCTCCTTCCCCTGCGCAGCTGCTCCGGCGATCCTGAGGATTCTCTCCCTGTCCCTCCAAGCCATGGCGCCAGGCAGGCACCTTACCTCCCTCTCCCCTTCCTCCCCAGTTCTACCTTCCTAACAATGGTGAAATGGGTAGAGAGGGAATTGATCAGAATTAGCCAGAAGTATTAAGCGGCTAGGACCCAGGTGAATAATACGGAGAGGTATTGACTGGGCTGCCAGAAAAAGGTAGAGAATTGGTGCCATTCCCACTGTCCCATTCTTTTTATTTTCACATTTACCTTGGATAGCCCAACTGAGATGCAAATGTCTGTAATGCATTGGACAGGAAAAAAACCTGAAATCTGATTAGTCAGCAGTATTCTATGCTCGTACTTATATTCCTTCATAAAGGAACGAGTACAAGCAAGAATCCTGAGTAGAGCATGTTTACATACATCACTATCCCTACTCTCTGTCAAAATCCTTCATCACAGAAGCCTCTCACCTTCGATCACCATGAGTGATTCCTGCCCTCATGAACTTCACTCAGCCCCTGCGGTTACACGTACAACTGGCAACCTCACTGACACCAGTGAAACACAGCCTCCAACCAAGAACTACCAATAGGAATCACATTTCCTGCAGAGCGATTCCCTCCCTGACATTGAGGGAAACACAGTGGAGAAACAGGTAGATTTTTCTGTTCAGACCACTACCAATGCTGACTTAGCAGCTGAAATGGCCCCAAACACAGTTGAGCAAAATGGGTCCGTGGCAGCATGGAGAGCACTCCCAACACGTTTGCTGTAATGGACACTGCATCACACGAGGAAGAAATGAGGAGAAACCAAACTTTTTTTTTTCCAGATGAGGACATATAGTGGGAGTTCTCCTCAGCACCAATTGACCAGCACAAAAATGCTTCCACTGCATTCTGCGGCCAACAATCTCTGCTCCAGACATTTCCCAGCTTGCAGGACCTCTGACACCCACAGACGAGCCTGCACAAGACGAGATTCCTGCCAAAAAAAAGAAAGGCATGCCTCTAATGTACAGGTCCTTCCTTCTCCTCCCACTGAGATCCTGCACTGTCTATAAGTGGGGTCCCTATATGGAAACTAACACATTGTGATTTAAAGAGACAGTGACCACTATTCACTTGCATTGCCTTGTAGTAGTTAGCATTAACATTAAAAATACACATAGTTTAACATATTTATTGAAGTTATATTACCTTAACTATTTGTTCTATGTTACATACTAACATACTAAAATGCCAGCACAATAGGCCTAACGGTCTTTCGTGTCTGCTCGTTTAGTCAGCCCCCACCCCGGGAGCTGAACTTACTGCCTCGCCCTCTCTGGCTTCTCCATTCCCAGTCCCAGATATTCCTGCTGCACAGGACTTTGCTTCCAGAACCCTTCCCATGTACCTGTCCCCCCCCCCCTTGAACCCCTCCACCATCTCTGTCTCCACCAGCCCCTGGGCAGCGATTCCATGGCTCCACCACCCTCTCAGTGAAGTAGCACCCTCCTTTCTCCCTGAATCTCCCCCCCTCCAGCTTCCACCCATTCCCTCTAGTTGCCCCCCCTTCCTTTGGAGCACTCTGACTGCTTCTCCCCTATTTAACTCCTTCATGTACCTGAAGACCTCTATCATGTCCCCTCGGTCCCTTCTGTCTTCCAATGTGTACATATTTAGCTCTTCGAGCCTCTCCCCATAGGTCCTGTCCCCCAGGCCCCAGATTATTTTGGTTGCCCTCCTCTGAACCCTCTCCAGGAGTTCAATGTCCCTTTTTAGGTGTGACCTCCAAAACTGCACGCAGTACTCGAGTTGTGGCCTCACCAAGCAATTATACAGAGGGAGTATCACTTCCGTCCTTCTGGAGGTGATCCCCCTAACGATGCATCTCAGCATCCTGTTGGCCTTGGCCGCTGCCCTCCTACAAGTCTCAGAGTTGTTCATCTTGACATCCACCACCACCCCCGGGTCCCTCTCAGCCATTGAGGCTCGTAGCATTCCCCCCCCGGGTGTACACTTGGCCCGGGTTTCTGGCTCCCAGATGCAGTACCTTGCATTTTCTTGCATTGAACCTCAGCTTCCACTTTCTAGACCACCTTTCCAGAGCCTCCAGGTCCCCCTGTAAGGCCACCCTCCTCCTCCCCATCCACCACCGCCCCCAAGTTTTGAGCCATCCGCAAAGAGACTCATCTCACTCCTGATACCCTTCCTTATGTCAGAGATGTAGGCGTTGAACAGGAGGGGCCCAAGGACCGATCCCTGAGGGACCCCACTAATGACCCTCCTTGGGGATGAGACTATCCCACCAACCACGACCCTCTGGGTCTGGTCCTGGAGTAAATTACCTATCCATCTGATCATCTGGTTCCCCACCCCCATTTCTCCCAGCGTATTCAACAGGCCCCCATGAGGAACAGAGTGAAACGTCTTGCTGAAGTCAAGATAGAGGACGTCCACTGGTCTACCCAGGTCCAAGGCACTCATCACCAGTCATAGAACTCCACAAGTTTTGTCTGACATGATTTCCCCAGGATGAATCCATGCTGTCTATCGTCCGGGCACCCTGACTTTTCCAGGTCCCCCTACCCTCTCCTTGACAATGCCCTCCATCACCTTGCCCACCACCGATGTCAGGCTGATGGGCCTGTAGTTCCCTGCCACCTCCCTTGATCCCCCCTGTGGATAGGCACTATATGCGCCACCTTCCAGTCCTGGGGCACCCACCCTGTCCTCAGAGAGATGCTGAAAAGCTCCGCCAGGGGTTTCGCCAGGACATCCGCCAGTTCCTTCAGCACTCTGGGGTGTAATTTATCCGGCCCCGGTGCTTTCTCTGTCTTAAGGGAGCTGAGGGCTTCCCTCACTCTCTCTGCTGTGATTTCCACTTCCGCTACCTTGTCCCCTTGCTTAGCCTTACCCCCTCCATCCAGTGATGCCCCCCCAGACCCGATTGGTAAGAGTCCCCCCCTCAGTTTCACCATCTCCTCCCATGTATGATGTAGCCTCCCATTTTCCTTGGTGAAAACTGAGGCGAAGTACTCATTTAGTACCTCAGCCTGCTCCCCTGGGTCTTGTACCCATCCCTCCCCTGTTTTAATCCTGCTAATCTGTCCCTTAACCCTTTGTTTTTCCCCAATGTACCTAAAGAACCCCCTGTTCCCCCTCCTAATTTCCTTGGCCAGGTTCTGCTCATTCCTTGCCTTAGCCGCCCTCACCACCCTAGTGGCCCTTCTGGCCATCAGCTCATACTCCCCTCGATCCCTTTTACTCCCTTGAAATGCCTATAAGCCACCTTCTTTCCCCTCACCACCTCCTGAACCTCCCTGCTCAACCAGCAGGGTTTACGGGCCCTACCGCATTTTCGTCTTACTCTTGCACAGGTACTGGTAGCATCCTGCACCCCTCCTGATGATTTCCCACCTACTGTCAGCGTCCATGTCTGGCCCAATCACATCCAAATGCTTCTTAAGGATCCTTCCCATTTCCTTGAAATCCACCCCCCTGAAGTCAGTTACCTCTGTCTTTGTGCAGCCTTCTACCCCTCCTAGTTCCAGGCAGAACCAGACCTTGGCATGGTCGCTCCCCGCCAACGGGTCCCTTACCTCCAGGCCCCCAATCTGGTCACTGTCTACCAAGACCACATCCAGTATCCGTGCCTCCCTGGTCGGTTCCCCCACCTGCTGAGTTAAGAACGCGTCTTGAAAGACATCCAACAACCTCTGTTCCCTGGCCACCGAGGATGTCATAGTCTCCCAGTCTGTTCCTAGCATGTTTAAGTCCCCCAACACCACCACCCTTCCCCTGCCCAATCTGCAGTGTCTCCCAACATCTGCCACCAGACTCTCCTCCAGCTCCTCCGTCAGCACAGGGGGTCTATACACCACTCCTATTTTTACTCTCTTGCTCCCCCCTTGTTATCAAGGTGACCCAAATTGCTTCCATAGTTCCCTCCACCTCCTCCACTCCTCCTATGCCAATGCAGTTTTTGACTATTATTGCTACCCCTCCTTCCCTTTCCTCCCCCCGTCCTTCCTGAACATGGTGTAACCCTCCAGGTTCAGGTCCCAGTTGTGCCCTGCGGTGGCCCAGGTCTCAATGACCGCTGCCACATCCACCTGTCCCTCAGTTAGCATTGCCTGGAGCTTAGGCATTTTATTGCCCAAGCTCCTGGCATTTATCAGGACTACCTTTCACCCTTTCCGTATACTTCCATTTCCCTGCTCACCCTGCCGGGATTCAGTCTTCCCCGTCAGCACCTTACCCGCCGGGCCTTTCCTCATTCTCCAGCTCCCCGGGAGACAAGAGTCCCTCCTTTATCGGACCCCCTTGACAGCCTTTTCTCCCATCCCTCCCCTTCACAAGTTTAAACCCACCTTTCACCAACGAACCCTCTATTTTCAACTTAAGGATTTCTCCCTCCAAATTGAGATGGAGCCATCTCAGCATACAGCCCTTATCCTCCCAGGTCTCCCCCAATCCTCCATCAAACCATACCCTTTGGCCCCACACCACCCCTGAGCCACTGGTTTATCTCCTTAATCTTCCTTTGTGTTCCCCCTCAGCCCTTATAACGCAGGATTTCCGAGAAGGAAATCACGCATCCTATGTCAAGACAGACCCTGGCAAGCTCCCTGAAGCTTGCCTGTATCTCTAGCTCACTATTTCCGTCAATGTCATTGGTACCCAGCTGGACCAGTATGTCCGGGGAACCTCCACAATCCTTTGCCAGTTGATACACCTCGTGCTTAGCCCTGTGCACCGTTAGTCCAGGGAAGCATTTTGTTCTAACCAGGCAGGCTTCCCCCTCCCTATCCCATTTGATACCCCTGATCATGGAATCCCCCAACAGGAGCACTCTGACCACTCCTTTTCCTCCATTTCTCCCCCTTCCATGTCCCTCATCCTTTCTACTGGCTCCTCCTCAGCCGGCGCCTTGCTCCTCCCCTATCTGGGTACCCCTGCCACCCCTCCTTATTTACCCTGGCCACCCCTTCCCCTCCAATCCCTGTGCCTCTCCTCCAGTATCCTTTTGTACCCCACTATCCCCCGTCACTGCTCACAACTGGTCCTTCTCCCCCATCCGCTAAACTAGCCTGGCTCGTCCTCCCTTCCTTCCTGTCTCTGTTCAGCCCCTCCTTGCTTGTCGTGCTCCCCTGGCCTAAACCCTCAGCTCCCTTTACTGTATCCTTGTACTTCTGGTCCTTCTCCTTGCGCTTTCCTCCCTCTTCCCCCTGCCCCTCCTGCTCTGGTCCACTGCCCCCCCTGTTTTCCTGCATTCCAGTTACCCCTGCCTCCTGCTATCCAACTCCCGCCTCCTGCCCCCACTCCTTTCCATCTCTAACCACCCCTGTCATGGCTATATCACCTCCATCTTCAAGCAGAAGAAGAGAATTGAAGTACATTGAGCTTAAGGTCCCGAGCCACCTCTCCCCCTTGCTTCCTTCTGTCCAGACTCAGCCATCTGCCTACTTCCCTGAGAATGTCCTCTCTTTGACCCCCCTCTGTGAGGGTTCCCAGATACCTGCCTGCTTCCTTGGTAGTGTCCTCCTTTTCCCCTCTGTCAGGGTCCCTATGCAACCCCAGAGTACTCTCCTGCACTCCTTTCCCTATGCCCCCACCCCTAGTGCTTGGTGCAACCCCGCGGGAGAGCCCCTGCCCTATTCCCCAACCATACCTCTCCCTCTCCCTCCAGCTGTCTCCTAATCCCCTCAACCTCCTCCCTAAGCTGTGCCAGCTGGTAGCACACTGGGCAACCACTGAACTTCCAAGCCCAGTCCGGTATCATGGCTGCCCCACACCCTGTGCACCCCACTAGCCTCCCAAAAATGCTGGCCCTAATGACGTGTGGTCCAATCCCCCACCAAGTAGGATTTCTTGGGTGAACCACCAGGTTTCCCACTAGTCCAAGATACACCCCTACCTACTAATTAGGTCACCCACTAATCCTAGATACAGTCCCACAGTAAACAGGTACCCCCGTTACTAGGTGCAGTACTACACAGTAAACTTATAGGGGAAGTGTACAACTCCTAAGCTCCTCTCTCCCATTACTAGGTGCAGTACTACATGGTAAATTTATAGGGGAAGTGTACAACTCACTAAGCTCCTTTCTCCCGGCCCTTAAACCCAACCCCCAGTGGCTAGAACTACATGAGCTGCACCTGAAACCTTTTTCTCCAATTGCAGGGAAGGTGTTCCCCTATAAAGGAGCTGAACTCTGGGGAGGGAAGGGTGGGATTAGGGCCTACACCCGACTCTCACGAGAGTGTATCATCCCTGTGTCTGCCCCTCACTGCACCTCCAAGCACTACCAACTAAGAAAATCTTTCAAGTCTCCTTAGTCTCCCAGCATCCAGCTAGAAGCTTCTTCCCCCTTCCCCTCTACCTGAAGACTGACTGAGTTGGGAGTCCCACCTTACTTTCAAACAGCACTAATCCCCTGCAATATGATGCCTGCACTTACAGGCCAGATAGCAACTTTTAAACACACACAAACACCAAATGGTCTGCTAGAAACACACAGAAAACCTGCTAAGAAAATCTTTCAAGTCTGCTTACTCTCCCTGCCTCCAGCTTTTAAACACACACACACACACAAACACCAAATTTTCTGCTGGAAACACACAGAAAACCAGCTAAGAAAATCTTTCATGTCTCCTTACTCTCCCAGGATCCAGCTAGAAGCTTCTACCCCCTTCCCCTCTAACTGAATGTTATTTAATATTTATTTATTAATATTTATTGATAAGTTAAAATGTATCACAGTTAACCTGATTAATGAGACTAACATTGGATTATTTTAAGGGGGGGGGCAATGCATAATCACAATAATATACTACAGGGCATGCTTTATCATAGGATATCAGCACTTCTCAGGTGCATAAGGCACTTGGCTTCACCTCATGCCTCACAATGCATCTGAGGCATGCCGATATCCTATGATAAAGCACACTCTGTGGTGTATTATTGCTTAATCATGAACTGGATAGGAGAAATCCTGGAAGCTCATTGATTGAGAGCATTCTCTACCCGTGCTGATACTGACCCACAAAAGCACAGGTAGAAAACAATTCCTATGCAGAAGGTACAGTTCCCCTGGAGGAATTCATGCAACTTGGCAGTTCCACTTAAGGATTTTTTCAGACTTTCTTTTTTAATTCTGTGGAATGCCAAAAAAGCATTTGTACACCACAAGAAAATAATCTGTGGATTATTAGGTCAATCGAAAAAAGAAACAGGGGTCAGCAAAACAAGGCTGTAAAAATACCTTTAATACAAAGGTTAAAAACCAACGACCACATGGAAACAATAGCAGGCAGCCGGGTGCTGCGACTACACCACACAGCGAATTGGTAATACACACCAGGCAGAGCAATATAGCAAAAACCATACCACACCGATGCAAAGTGCTGAACTGATGTAAATCTGATGGTAGAAATCCAAAAAGTTGGACAAAAAACCATCTAGCACACACAAGCGAAACCCGGAAGAGACAGGCGAACCAGCGTCACCGCGTCACACTCACGTCTACGTATCGACTCTCGCGTCTTCTTCAGAACATGTGTTGACTCGTATTCCATCCACTTAAATACAAGGATCAATTAAATAAATAAAGCTGATTAAAGACATACAGATCGATTATCAAATACCCACGAAAAAAAAAAAAATTAGTGTTTGTACAAAAAAGCAATAAAAAGGGGAAAAGAGCCGGACAAGTCATAATCCCCATACCACCTGACCAGAGCACGTTAAAGTCATATCCATACATGCTATCATTAACTATAAAAAACTATAGAGGGGAAGTTCATCATTCAAAACATATTGGTCAAAATCGTCCTCTAATTTCATATAAAAAGGGACAAAATCTAAAAGATCTGTTAGTTCATTCGTACATTCCCTGTGTAAATGATAAGCAACAACTTAATTGGCTACCTCCATTTCCTAAAGGTAATTATCGATGTGGACGATGTGTAGTGGACGATGTGTACATTGTTCTAATACGTCAGATGTAAAGACCTTCCATCATCCACGTTCTGGTAAAAGCTATGAGATACAATCTTTTATTAATTGCAACACTCAAGGAGTCATCTATATGTTGACTTGCCCATGTGGGCTAAGTTATGTAGGACAAACTAAAAGAAATTTAAAGTTGAGGATAGGTGAACATAAAGGAGCCATTAGGAATGCTAATATGGAATATGCGATAGCACGCCATTACCATGAAGCTAAACATGGATCTCCAGCAACATTGAGATTCGTTGGTTTGGAGAAAGTGGAAGTGGGATTTCGTGGTGGTGACTTGAATCAAAGGATTCTACAAAGAGAAGCTTTCTGGATCTTTGAACTTGATACTATGATACCCCATGGTTTGAATGATGAACTTCCCCTCTATAGTTTTTTATAGTTAATGATAGCATGTATGGATATGACCTGTGTCGTGCTCTGTCCATACTATGGGGATATGACTTTTCCGGCTCTGTTCCCTTTTTGGTGTTTATTTAATTTTATATTTTCTTTGTTTTGTTTTGTTTTTTAGTAATATTAAAATTTATTCCACTTCTCTGTTCTGGATTCAATAAGGTGGCACTTATATAGTATACTTGGCTATGACTTTTACGTGCTCTGGTCAGGTGGTATGGGGATTATGACTTGTCCGGCTCTTTTCCCCTTTTTATTGCTTTTTTGTACAAACACTAATTTTTTTTTTTTTTTTTCGTGGGTATTTGATAATCGATCTGTATGTCTTTAATCAGCTTTATTTATTTAATTGATCCTTGTATTTAAGTGGATGGAATACAAGTCAACACACGTTCTGAAGAAGACGCGAGAGTCGATACGTAGACGTGAGTGTGACGCGGTGACGCTGGTTCGCCTGTCTCTTCCGGGTTTCGCTTGTGTGTGCTAGACGTTTTTTTGTCCAACTTTTTGGATTTCTACCATCAGATTTACATCAGTTCAGCACTTTGCATCAGTGTGGTATGGTTTTTTTGCTATATTGCTCTGCCTGTGTGTATTACCACCCGTTTTCGGTGCGGTGTAGTCGCAGCACCTGGCGTTTCCCATTATTGTTTCCATGTGGTCGTTGGTTTTTAACCTTTGTATTAAAGGTATTTTTACAGCCTTGTTTTGCTGACCCCTGTTTCTTTTTTCGATTGACCTAACAATTTATAACTCCTGGGGTATTGTGCATTACTCTGTACTAGTGAGCCTCCACGGTCTTTGAGATTTTTCCTAAGACTTATTGCTTTCTGGCAATCTGTGGATTATGTAAATTGCAGAATATAATTTCTGCAGTTTGCAGAAAATGAATCTGTGGGTTTATGCAAACTGCAGATTACTAATTCACAGTTTTAGGAGGAAAAATAAACACAGTCAGGATTTCAGAATTCAGCTTCCGCTAGAATCCCAAGGAATTAGGCAGAATCTCCAAAATTTCGCTCCACTCTAGTTTTTATTTTGTTCCCCTATTTTTCCCTTTTTCCCTTGTATTATTTAGAGTTGTGTCTAATTTAAATTATTGTAATCCTTCCATAGCTAGAAGAGGCTGCATCTTCTCACAAAAAGAAGGGAACCCGGAGTAAATTTGAAATTAGAGGAGAATGGAAACATCACAGCATTCCCGATCCATATGTGTTTAGACCCCTCTCTCATTCTGTACTTCTTTATCTTTTTTGTCTCCAGTCTCTCTGGTCTTTAAAACCAATTTTATACGTGTTGTTATAGGTGATCCAAGATTTCAACCTATGACATCATCTGTTACAATCAGTCATCTTTGTTTTCCCCATAGCTTTTTCTTGCTCCCTGGTTCTATTCCTACATCAGCAGCCTCCCCTCCCCGAACACCTCTCACAGACTTGCGGATATGCCCCCCACTTACAAAGGACAACACAGTGGTACGTAGCCAGCCATGTCAGTCATGTGTGAGCCTGCAGGGGAGTGGTGCCTGTGTATGGGTGGTCCGAGGGCCGTGGCTTTTCCTCCAACTCCGGTTTGCTCCCCACAGGATCTGGCATGCAATGATGTGTGCATGACAGGTGTCCGATGGCAACCTTCCTCCTTTCTTGTGCTTCTGCCTGTTCTCCACTAGATGGCAGTCATACAATGGGAGCAGTGTTCCCCCTCCCAAGGAAGGAGAGCAGTCCTTGGAATGTTTAGTCCTTCCTCTCCCAGCCGGTTTGACGGTCTGCATTTGTTCCCAAATGTGGGTCACCGGTGTCATGAGAGGTAGCACTACAGCTGTGCTGACAGGCTGGTAGTCAGTGGCTCTTGAGGGTGATACTTAGGCACATTCTTTTGCTACTGTAAATTCTGGAGAAAACCATGGTAGTGGCATGGTCAGAATTACAGAAGTCATTGTAAAGTCACGAGAAGTCATGGATCCATTGTGTGTTATACAAATGGTGGAGATTTTTCAGAAGAGTTGGACGCAGGTGCAAATGCATGCTGCATCTGTGTCTGCGTCCATTTTCTTGTGTTCAGGCAGCCCTTCTGCAGTTTTCACACGTTAGTATCCATTTATGACAAAATATCACAATTTATGGTAAAAAATAGACACAGTTGCATCCAAACTGGACACAGTTGCACTTACATGTTTTGGACACAGTTGCGTCTGTGTTTGGATGCAAACTTTAGAAGCTGCTAGGCCATGTGATAGATTATCTAACAAGTGTGCGTGCATGTCTGCTTTGAAAATAGCAGCAGATGTGTCATGTGGTTGATCGTTTTGAAAATCCCCTCTTGATCTCTGTTTTAACACATTTTTAAAACAAACAGCCTATGGCATCATACGTTACTTGTATTACATGTAATTTGTGCCGACTGTATCACACTGTTTATTCACCAACGCTATGTAATCCCAGGTCGCCCCTGAAAAAGGGACCTTCGGGGCTCAGTGGGCTTACCCAGTCACCAAAATTTAATAAATAAATAATAAACAAACACATCAGCAAATATTTAAAATGGCATTGTTAGACTGGCTCTGTGACAAGAGGCAACACATTGTGCTTCCAAGTCTGAGAAGCCAGGTTGTGTGCAAGCCCCAGAATCCAACACTGGGGCCAACCACGGTCCAAATGCTGTTGTGGATCTGTCATTTGCAGACACCAGAAATGATGGTGTTTTCTTGGGAGTTGTTAATCATGGCGTTGTCATGGAAAATGCCAAAAATCATGGAATTTACTGGAAAAATATTGGTATCCATGACTTCTGAGATTTGCATGACAAAGTTATAGCCCTAGGGCTACTAGAAACATAGAAACTTAGAATTTGACAGCAGATAAGGAACGCTTGGCCCATCTAGTCTGCTCATTTCTCTCTACCTACATTATTACCACAGACCGTGACTGATCTATAGCTCTTTCACCCTCCCCGCTTCCTTTCCACTGTGATTCTCTTGCACCTATCCAATGCATTCTTGAACCCCACCACTGTTTTTACTCCCACCACCTCCACTGGGAGGCTGCTCCAGGAATCCACCACTCTTTCTGCAAAAAAAGTACTTTCTCACACCTCCACTGAAAAGGGGAATAGATAAGGGGAGTAAGGGGGTATTTTACTCCCATTTTGCCTGATTTACTACTACTTTCTGATTTTAAGAATGTATTTCCCACCCTGCACATTTGAAGTATATTTGCAACGCATGCGTAATATTGGCAGCACCATGCAATGCTAGCAGCCTCTGCACCATGCAGTAAAAGAGTGGAAGCATATGAGGTGGAGACAGAAAAGGGCATGAGTATCAGTTGGGACTGCAGTACAGGAGACAGCGTCAGAAGCTGTTAACTTGCTGGCCAGAAGGGTTGTTGTAACCTGACATCACATTATAAATAAGGCCACAACACTATGTAGCATCAGGAAGGTATCTCAAACTCCATGGCAGCACCAGTCAAAGTGAGTCAGTGACTGCAGATGCCCAGTGGGTTTGAGACTTGGTTTAGAGGCAGGAGTTCGAGACTGGTCAGCTGATAGCATTACAACCATTTAGATTAAAATACTACCAGGCTGAAGAAACTAGCAGTAAATACTTCCCAATCCTAAGTCTTATCTGGACCTCTGCTCCTGAATCTACCCCCCTCCAGCTTCATAGCGTGTCCCCTTGTTCTTGAGCACCTTTTCTGCCGACAAATAATCCCCTCCTGTACCTTATTTAACCCCATGAGGTACCCCTTCTCTCTTCCAGGGCGCAACTATTAAGGTCCTTTAGTCTGTCTTTGTAGGGCTCTTGATGCAGATGCAGCACCATTTTAGTTGCCCTCCTCCGGACTGCTTCCATTCTGTCTATGTCCTTTCTGAGATGTGTCTCCAGAACTGGACACAGTACTCTAGGTGGGGTGTTACCAGCGATCTATTCAGAGGCAACACCGCCTCCATCACTCTGCTGGTGATATCCCTCCCTGTGCACCTCAGCATCCCACTAGCCCTCCTGACTGCCTTACTGCACTGTCTGGCCACCCCTAAGTCATCAGATATAATTACCTCCATGTCTCTTTTCTTCTTGGTAGTCATCAGTACCACTCCACCCGTTTTGTACTCTGCCCCTAGGTTTCTGTGACCAAAGTGCATAATTTCGCACTTTTTTGCATTGAAACCCAGCTGCCATACCCTTGAACATTCCTTGAGATTTCTTAGGTCTCTACTCATCCTTTCCATACACCCCCTTCCACCTCCTCTGTTATATCGCTTTTTAAGACATTACCCTAGTTATACAAGCCCACCCCTGGTCTTTCTCTTTTCACTTACATACAGTACCTAAACATGTCCCCTTTCACTGCCTCCTGGCCAATTATTTCTTCAGTTTGTGCTTCTGCACTCCTTATTGCTCTCATTACTTCCATCTGTTTCCCCTGATACACCTCCCTATCCTCCTTCTCCTCCTGTGTTTACTTGTACCTTCTGAATGCTGCCCTTTAAGCTTTTTACCTTTTCAGCCACCTCTTTCGAGAACCACAGTGGTCCTTTTCCTCTTGCTTTTGCTCACTTGTTTGATCCAGAAGTTTGTTGCCTTTACTGTGCTCCTTTTTAGCTTCAGCAACAGTTCCTTCACCCCACCCAGGCCATTCCCCATCCCGAACAGGTCATCTCTGAGGCATTCACCCATCTTAATAAAATCTTCCCTCCTGAAGTCCAGGACCCTCACCCTTGTGTGGTTCGATTCCACAGCCATCCTTATATTGAACCACATTGTGCGGTGATCACTGGTCCCCAGGTGGCCTCCCAGCTTGACATCTGCAACACTGTCCCTGTTAGTGAGTACCAGGTCCAGTATTGCCCCATCATGAATGGGTTCATTGACCAGGTGCCTGAGGAATGCCCCCCACACGGAGTCCAGGATGTCCCTGCATCAGTACCTTATCTAATTCCTTCCCCTGTGCTGGAGGTCTGTAGATCATGCCAGTGTTTCCAGGGTGACCCACAGTACCTCTGCCTCCCCCTGTATTCCCTGTATCTCTGTGGCTTTTATGCTCTCTCTCACATAAAGCACCATGCCCCCTCCTTTCCTACCAACCCAGTCCTTCCTAAACAGAGCATAGCTTACTATGGCAATGCCCCAGTCATGGTTTTCAGTGCACCATGACTTGGTAGTCGTTACAGTATCCAGGTCTGCCTCTGCCATGATGGCCTGTACAGTAGGTCCAGAATCTTATTTCCTAGACTTCCAACATTTGCACACATGGCCTTCTTGATTTTATTTCCAATGTGCTTGTTGCCCCCCTTTTTTCCTTTTTGCCGTCCCTCCTACCCCCCCTTTTCAATGCTCCTGTTCCTTCCCCATTGGTCTCCACCACCTTGTTTCCTTTATTAAATTTCACCCTGAAATTCCCTCCCTTTGGGTTCTCCTTACTCTCTACTTCAGCCTGGGGGGAGCAGTTTCTGGCTCTCTGACTCCTTCCACCACCCCCCTCAGTTAATTTAAATGTTCATCAAAAGTAGCACTGAAACTGTCCATTGAGGACTGCAGTTCCCCACCTGGATGGATACAGGCCATCACCCCTGTATAGGCCCTTATTCTCTCAGGTAGGCCCCCAGTCTGCTATGTAGCTGAACCTCTTTTCTCTAAACCATTCCTTCAGCTATAAGTTGAAGCTCCTGGTGCCTTCCCTCTCCTGTCCTGTCATAGACAGGCAGCACCTCAGCAAAAGCCACTGAGCAAACTATCTAAGACCCCTCCCCCAGCTCCCTAAATTCCCCCTGCACTATGCCAGCCCAGTCCCTAGCCAGGTCATTAGTCCCCAGATGGACAGTGGCATCCAGGCCTCTCTCCCTTCCTGCTGCCCTAGCCGGCTTCAGGACCACTTCCTATCCCTCTGGGCCGTGGCACTGCGTAGGCACCTAACCTGCCTTTGCCTCCCTTCATGTTCCCAAAACTATACCCCTCACAGTTGAGTCCCCCACCAGAAGTAGATTCCTCGTTTGGTGTCCTCTATCTCCCTCCTTGTGGTCTCCACCATGGAGGGCCCCACATCCTCCCAGGCTACTACCATAGGTGCCTCCTCCCAGCAGTCCTGCACCCCGGCAGAGTGGCGCAGGAATTATGTAGTGGTGCTGGTTGAGGAATGTGCCTCTGTCCAACCACCCCTACCCTTTCAGAGCCCACCACAGTCCAGCCGTTCCTCCTCCTTGGCATCCTCTGAGGTAACGGTGGCAGACTTGGTGGCCCTTGGGTAGGGGAAGAGATCCCCTGAATCCTAGCCAAGTCAGCCTGGAGTCTAGTGACCTCCTCTCTCAACCCAGAGAGGTGTTTGCAGATGGGGCAGCACCACCATCTCCAGAAGGTCTCTCTGAAAACTGCCACCCTACAGCCTCTGCATTGCACCACTCCCAGAATTCGCAACTTCTACTCTCCCTGTGTTACCTGGAAATACCATTGTACCCTTACCCCTGTAGTGTGTTTCTAGTTTCCCCCTTTTATTTGTTTGTTTCTATTTGTGCCCCCCCCCCGCCAAGTTTAAATCTCTTTATACTCCTACCCTAGATAGGGTGTTGCACCTATTCCCAGTTTTGGCCTACCTTTTACCTTCCACCCTTCCCAGCAGTGACTGTTACACAGCAGTGAACAGGGGCCTTGCCTTAGTTGGCTAACACAGTCCCTGCCCCCCCGTGTCCTCCTGCCGACTCTGACCGTTGCCTAAGATTCCAGTCACCTGTTCCACCCACTCACTGGGACATGAACCTGCTGTTTGTTGCACAAGCTGCTACGCTGATAAAATGGAGAAACTTTAATGTTATCAGTATTCATAGACGACTGTAACAACATCTGCAATTAGTGATATCAGCGTCTGGAGCAAAAAACATATCGCTATTGATGATATCACTGGTTGGAGCGCCTTTAATGGTGCTGAGGGTGGGGCACTACATACGTACTGTGAAGCTCGCCAAGGTTAAACCCAATACTGCAGCATGCTGCAGCAGAGTTACTACAGTAACAATGCAGTTTCAGTGGGAGTTAATCATTTTGGTCATGCAGGAAACTGTGAAACTGCTTGATCCTGGCGAGCTTCACTGCACTGGGCTGGTTTTAAAGACTGTATTGCCTGTATCAGACAAAAAACAAAAAGACAGAAATGTACAGAAAGAGAATGGGGGGGCTAAGAAACATGACCTGGGAAACGTTAGCATGCCTGCCGTCCCCTTTAGAAATGTGAAGCTGAGAAATGTTGCCCAAGATGCAAAACAGTAAACATTATATCACTGATTTTGGTACACAGACACAGCGACACTTGAATCATAGGTCCAGACAGAAAAAAATAAAAACTCTGTCCACTACTGTAGTTCAAAGACATACAGTACTTGTCTGATTTTTTTTTTTTGGCTAAATTTGCAACGTATGAAATACAGTTTGAATTTTTTTTTTCTCATTGCAGTTAATGACTCCAATGTTCAGTTTTTGGACCAAGATGACGATGACGATCCCGACACAGAACTTTATCTCACACAGCCATTTGCATGTGGAACGGCATTTGCCGTCAGCGTCTTGGACTCATTAATGAGTGCGGTAAGTAAAATTAAATAAAGAGAACATCTTAGTCATGCAACCGCTGTTGATTACTGCCTGGCCAGCACCCTGTGACTCAATCCCATTGAGGTTGGTAGCCATGGGCATCTGGACTCACAGAGCATTTATGAGCTCATAAAGTGCAGATTACTGTGTGTGAATCACAGCTTGGTGCTGCGGGTTACTGTCACCCACATTTGCAGGTGGGGCAACCTCGTGGCTTCTCAATAATTTGTAAAGTCAGTCATTTGAGGTCATAAATACTATACATGGTTATGCGCATCCGCTGTTATGTGATCTCCTATTTGTTAATATTTTATTTCACATTTGGGTCCCAACGTAGGCTCACTGATGTGAAGAACTCCTAAAGAAAACCAATATAGAGGCCATTGCAATTATAAATTTGTGTGGTAGTGGAACATTCTGTTGGCTGATAGCACTCTAAATGGTTATTTTAAATTGCTAGAAAAGATTAAAAAATATAATATTTAGACGTAATTCAGTTGTTATTTCATACATCTGCTATAGTTTTCTATAGATTTCTCCTTCTCCAGTTATGTATTGCTGAAGAAATACCAACAAAAACAAGATATTATCCCTTAAAGATAATCTACTGCTATAGCTTATCCCTACTTGAAATTATAATGCTCTGTTGTGACATCACAGTCTGTTGCCATGGGAATAACTGTGATGTCACAATCAGAGTATTATGACATCAGGTTGGGAAGAAGCAACAGGAGTGGATGAATCCTCAAGGAACAACAACCCTGTTTTCACGTACATGACCTCAGTAATAAGTAATGGGGATAAGAAATACAAAGTTAAAGAGGAACATAAAGCTGCTTCTTGTCCAAATATTATATTTCTTAAAGTTCTTCTTGAGGCATAGGGGGCTCTTTAACATGCACTGCAGGCTATTGCATCGCCCACTACTGCAGGCCAGCTCTGATGTCATCTGCAAGATATTCTGGGATTTGTAGTTACAGAAAATGTTAGCCTGGAAGTAAGCAAAGTTAGTCTGATACCATCTACTATAGTACAGTAAACAGTATGTAAACCAACATGTTTATGCACATAAAATGCACATTGGGACCAGCCCCAGACTTGAGTGTGGGGGCGCTTGGTGCTGACTGTTCTCCTTTAAAGTGACTGAATCAGTTTGTTGGATTCTAACCTGACTTACCTTATTTTATACTTTATGCCGCCGAAATCCATTGTTGCCCCATTTTTAATAAGTCAGTGTCTGTATTTAGATACAAGGGATGGTTCGTACCTTGGCCCCGAAAAGGTGGCTAACTGATTCCTTCAGTTGCCAATTGAAGAACACACCCCCATGCTATGATGTCCAGCAAGGGAGAGTGTGGGGGCACACCCTATTGAAACGAATGGGACTCAATTTTCCTTCCTATTTAATACCTTATGATGGCGAGTTGGAGATTAATGAAGGCCCTTGTTAGTCAAGCAGTGGCCTTCATTAATCTCCAATTTGCCATCATAAGGTATTAAACAGGAAGTAAGGAAAATCAAGTCCCATTCATTTCAGTGGGGCATGCCCCTGCACTCTCCCTTGCTGGACGTCATAGCATGGGGGCGCGTTCATCAGTCGGCAACTGAAGGAATCAGCTAGCCACCTTGTCGTGTCTCAGCAGCTCAAGGGTAGAACTAGTGACACCACTGACTACCCTCTTTAACAAATCATGGGAGGATGGGGTGGTACCTGAGGACCGGAGGAGGGCAGATGTGATTCCCCTTCACAAAAGTGGGAGCAAGTCAGAAGCAGGAAACTACAGACCTGTTAGTTTAACCTCAGTGGTAGGGAAAATGATGGAATCACTTCTGAAGGAAAGAATTGTTGAGTATCTAGAGGCCAGAGGGGCACAGGACCCAAGGCAGCATGGATTCACAGCGGGAAGGTCATGTCAGACAAATCTGATAGATTTCTTTGACTGGGTGACCAAAGTAGTAGATCAGGGAGGGGCTGTGGACATGGCCTACCTAGACTTTAGCAAGGCATTTGACACAGTCCCACACAAAAGATTAATATACAAGTTAACCAGCCTGGGAGTGGGTCCCAAGATGACAGCTTGGATAAAGAATTGGCTGGAGAATAGGTCACAGAGAGTAATAGTAAATGGAGTCCACTCTGAAAAAAGAGGGGTTAGTAGTGGGGTACCGCAGGGTTCAGTATTAGGACCGGTCCTCTTCAATGTCTTTATAAGCAACATTGCAGAGGGACTGGAAGGAAAAGTATGTCTCTTTGCAGATGACACAAAGATCTGCAACAGAGTTGATGCACAAGGTGGGGTGGAAAGGATGAGAAGGGACTTGGCAAGGTTAGAAGAATGGTCAAATGTATGGCAGCTTAGATTCAATGCTAAGAAGTGCAAGGTAATGCACCTGGGAAACAAAAACCCAGGGGAAGAGTACACAATGGGGGGTGAGATACTAACAACAACAAAAATGGAAAGGGACCTGGGGGTAGTCATATCAGATGACCTAAAGGTGGGCAAGCAATGTGAGAAGGCAGCAAGGAGGGCTGGGGGAATACTGGGATGCATAGGGAGGCATCACCAGTAGTAAACAAGAAGTTTATCCCTCTGTACAGACAGCTGGTGAGACCACATCTGAGTACTGCGGCAGTTCTGGAGACCCAATCTCCAAAACATAGACAGGATGGAAGCTGTCCAGAGGGCAACTAAAATGGTGCAGGGTCTGCACCGGAAGACATATGAAGAGAGACTTAAGAAGCTTAATATGTATAGCCTCAAGGAAAGGAGGGAGGGGGACATGATAGAAACTTTCAAGTACCTCAAGGGAATCAACAAAGTCCAGAGGGTAGCATCTTTCAAAAAAGAGGTGTGCAAGAACAAGGGCACAATTTGAAGATAGAAGGCGGCTCAGAGGCAATTTAAGTATTTTTCACAGAAGGGTTGTGGATGTATGAACGGCCTTCCAGAGGAGGTTGTGGAGTCAAAAACAGTGGTGGAATTCAAGCATGCATGGGACAGTCATAAGGCAATTCTAGGGGGTGGGGGTAGTAAGAAGTAGGCTGCTGGTTAACTAGGATCTGCAACTTATCCATCAGGTAGGGAAATGGGCAGACTGGGTGGGCCAAGCGGTCCTTATCTGCCGTCAAATTCTATGTTTCTATGTAAGGTATGAAGCATCCCTTATCTCTAAATACAGACACCGACTTAAATATTGAAAATGGGGCAGAATGAATTTTGCTGACATAAGGTATAAAATAATGTCAGTCCGGTTGGAATCTAATAACATCACTTTAAGAATAACAAATTAAACTGTCCTGTGCTCCCAGGATGCACTTGGAAATGAGCTCCCATGAGAAAGAGTATAGAGCAAGGCTGGTTTCCCATCTCGGGGCTCCCTGGGGATAGGGAGAAGGATTGCTAGCAGAAGAAGGGAGGAAGGGAGGGAATGAGGTGGTACTGCCTCTGTCAGGATTACTGGTGAGACTGTATCTACAATACTGTACCCAGTTTTGGGGTCCGCACCTAAGGAAGGACAGGAATATATCAGAGACATTGCAATGAAGGGCTACAAAGATGAGCCAGCAGGACAAGGTATACGATGAGAGACTGAAAAGTCCCAACATGTATTCTTTGGAAGGCAGAAGGGAGAGAGGAGGCGTAATATAGACTGTCAAAGTGATGAAAGGGTTCAACAGAGCGGACACAAGTTTCTTCAAACTAAGACACAGTGTATCCACTAAGGGACATGCAATGAAGCTGGGGGGGTTCAGACAGGACATTAGGAAGTATTGCTTCATGGAAAGAGTCGTAGAGGGCTGGAAAAAACTTCCTGACAATGTTGGGGATGCAAAGACAATAGCGGGTTCTAAAGGAAGTGGGATACATAAACAGTGAGAAGGGAAGTGTTGACTGGGATGGGGGACAGATATGAGCGTGCCCCCAAGGAGGGAATCTTGGGACAGATTGGATGGACTGTTCAGGTCTTTTTCTGTCTGTCACTCTTCTGTGTTTCTGTTTGTGTTTTTTTGCCATATACAGTAGATTTTTAGACTAGACCAGTCACTTGCATTACATGGGTATCAGAATCAGTGATAAGCCCTGTAACAGGCCAAAGCACTCATGGTCTTCTTCCTGTTTTTTCTCTCCTGTTCCTCCAACTGCCCCATTGCCTGAGCAAATGCCATTTTAGCATCTTGCATTCAGAGTGCACTGCTGGGGGAGCAAGCTTCCCAGCCCTCCCACATGTGTTGCTGTGGCATCCGGAACCCACCATTAGCCCTCCACGGGCAGTGCCCACTGACACGTGGAACCAGCTCCAGCCCATGGCCTCTCCCCAGTGCAGCTGATCGAGTCCATTCCTGTACCCAGGTTACCTGCTCGGCAGCGGGGACATGCTCATGCTGGGCAGTCGGGGGAGGTTGTTTCTATCCTTGTGACATGATAGGCCAGTGATGCTACACTCTCAAGGCTTATGATGGCACAAGAATGCCTAAGATGGGAGCACGTGCTGTCGTATCTATTATTCTGTTTGTTGCTGTCCATCGTGTGCACAAGACTCAGTGTTTGTGCCCGACCTGAAGGCAATGGCGCAGTACATTACATGCTGTTGTGCATGACCTGGGTTTGTCCACCTGCCTCAGGGTGGTGGAGCCATCAAGTGTTGCAGTGACAGCATTCTTTGACTCTGGATGGGAAGAGATCTTACCCACTGTGTCTTGTAGTACATGGAATTAACTAGTCGGGGGGGGGGGGGCCTTATCCACCACACTAGTCCCTCCTGCGGCTGTGGAAGGGGCTTGTCTGTGAAGTGAGACTTCATCCGCTGCATTAGTGCCTCCTGCAGGTCATGAAAGGGCCCTGGCATTGTGGGTGACCATGCAACTTTGGTCTCCACTCCACAAGTCGGGCGTGCAATAAGAAACTGACACAAGTGCATCAGGGGAGGTAGGAAGGAAAAAGTGGAAAAGAATCGCCCACGCTCTCAATGATGGATGGCTCCCCACTCAACGTCAAGGGTTCTTTCTTTGATGGTGCCTCCCCCCAACCCCAGCAGATAAAATGGAATCATTGTTCTGGGTCACCACCTCCCATGGTGGTCCCACTAGAAGGGGGTAATTTCTGAATCTTTGCCAGAAAACTGGAGGTCTGGGAGGTGGATTAGACTTTAACAGGCAAAGTGGGGTCAGGAGTGACCCAATCTAGCCAGCAGGATGGGTTGATGCCTACAGTAAGGGTGAAAAATGTAAATTAAAAATAATCCTATGAGCATGGTCCAGGTCTACTCAGCTCTTTCTGCAGCATGTAACAATGTAAAGCAGATGACATCAGGGTAGCAATGGGGTTTGCTACTGTTTCTCATACAGCAGCTTGTGACGTGCCTGATTTTCAGCAGTCACTGCGAATGTGAAACAGGTACAGAGATGGAGCTGAAGCCTAAACGTGTATGCAGTATACAACAAAGTGATGTACAGCACAGCACAGCGCAATAGAATACATTACAATAAAGTGCAACACATAGTAAAATATGGTATACACTACATATAGAATAATACATGGGGGGAGTGCATAACGAGAATTTAATGTACACCCAGGGTGTGTGATGCATAAACCCAGAGGGCGAAGCCCAAGGGGTTTATGGGTTTATCAGATCATCCCACACTGAAGGTGTGCATTAAAATCAAGTTTTGCACTCACCCCCATGTATTGTTTCATGTAACTGCTGAGGGATGTAACCCCTAGGGACGCTATCCTAAGGGCTACTACACCTGCCTGCCCTAACTGTAGCAGGGTGAGGGGCCCAGATCCATTGGTGGGTGCCTCCACCCAGAGGTCAGGGTTAGAACAGTCGAGGTTGACTCGCTCACAGCCCTCTGGGTTGCTGCAGCCCCCCTTTCTTCCCACTAGTGGCCCACGCAGTTCAATTTCAGAGTCCTTACCATATACACTTACCCCCCTGGCTCGAACCAGTCAGCTCACTCCGGGAACCCCCTGGAAAGTAAGATACAGTTACACCACATTCACTATGCAATATTTCACCAATAATACACAGACTAGCCAGTGTGCTTTTGCAAAACAAACAATCTGATTTATTTGAGGGAAGATAACAAGGACCAGGGGGAATCAGGTTGATTAGCTTACCACTACCATATATGAAAATCTACCTATGGCTCTGTGCACAGGCCTAACCTATAAATTACTGTCTATGGGTACCCAAGCCCTAATGGCTAGTTCCTCGATGCAGCTGGTTGGGGCCCTGACACAAGCGAGATTTGATTCCTGAGAAGATCAGATGGAGCCAGAAAGCTCAATTAGTACAGTCAGCAATACAACAAGACAATTTTGCCTTTGTTTGTAACCTTTAACAGGGAGCTACCCTGATTCAGTACTCACAACTCCAGCAGAGAGCCACTCTTTCACCACTGGCAGGGCTGAGCCTGAGCTTCAGAGGCCTCCTCAGACATTTATATGGAAAACAACAGAGGGGTACCATACCAAGCAGCTGCTCCTAGAACCCAACCGAATTCACAGCTATCCGGGCGTCTCACTGCAGCTTCACTGTCCTGACAGACCGAGCACAATTTAGCAGATTCTCCAGTCCTCTTCAGGTTGAGCCTGATAGGTAGCTGTGCAGGTACACAGCCTCCTCTGACTGCTGCCCTCGCAGATTTAGTCCGAGGAACACTGGTGATGAAAATGGACGCCTCCAGCCCTTCACGCGCTTCCCGCACGAACACTCAACGGCGCAGGAGCTCAGAGCTCCTTCCTCACTCACAGTCACAACGCATCTCTCACATGGCATTGGGGCAAATCTCTCTATTCGGGCGCCACCTGATCCCATTGGAGGGCTGCATATGCCAGTCACTTGTTACTGCCCTCATTGGTGCAAACCGGCGCCGTGACCCAGAATGCCATTTCACAGAATTACAAGCTGTGTCCCCATTTGTTAGCCGGCTCCATCTAGAGTCCTGGTTTCTGGTTGGCTGCTTTTTTACTCCAGATTAGATACCCCCTCACTCCTATTGGACCCCTCGAACTGTCCTGGTCCAAGATGGAGGGGAACAGCACACAGAGTCCCATCTGCAAAAAAAGCAGGTTAAACAAACTGCATTTTCACTATCACTCTAAATGATTTCAGGCAAATAGTTACACCTGTCGAGGGGGCTCCCCTGGCGCTTTCAGCGACCACAAAGAGGGGCAATTACAGTATAGCTCGAGCGGGACTCGAGCAGGGAAACACTCAGTCCCCCTCATAAACAATGATTTTGCCTGCAAGCAGACGGCTCTGAAAGAGACAATACGTGAGGACATTAAAAGCATTCACAACCCCCACATTTAGCGGCCTTACACCAAACACCAGCCAGGCATGGAGCATTTAAGCAAGCTCCAGGAAGGCTTTTAGGAACCCCCATTTGTAGGGGGTTACAGGGACATTTTTTCTCCACCAAATTTCCTTCAGTAAATACAGTGTTTCACAAAAAGTGTTGTATCTGTTTTTAGGGCTGCAGTGGGCATAGCCCTGCAGACCTCTTTCTGCAAAAAAAGGACAGCCCATTCTTTCCCACCGAACAAAATGTTGGACATGCAGCACAGTCACCACCGCATCTGTGGCATCCCTTGAGCACTTCGCTCCTTGCCTCCAGCCCCACTGCACTATTTTTATGCCCTACAAATCAGCAGCGTCCTGATCACGACACGGGGGGGGATTGTGCACCCTGTGTCATTCTTATGTTCTGGGGGTGCTGAGAGGAGGGTCAGGTGGAGATATCTGTAATTTAAAAGAAAAAAACAGTGGTCATGGCATATATGCTGTGTCCAAGGTGGTCACGACTCTATTGCACATGCTTTAGTAGTTGCACATGTGCAGTGCAGCGCCATCTTGGACATGGTGGAATGTCGTGACCATCGATTTTTTCTTTTAAATTATAGATATCTCCCCACCCAGCCCTCCCTCTCAGCATCCACCACCCCACCCAACCCACAGAAACATAAGAGTGACACTGGGGTGCCCTATCCCCAAGTGTCGCAGTCAGTATGCCGCTGATTTATTAATTTAAATTAATGATTTTCCCACCTAACCCTCCCTCTCAGCACCCACTACCCCAAATCCCCCTCCAGAAACATAACAGTGACACTGCGGGTGCCCAATTCCCCAGTGTCCCAATCAGGACTCCTCCTGTTTCTTTTTTTCATATTCACCCACCTGACCCTCCCTCTCAGCGCCCACCACCCCAGCCCCCCCCAAGAAACATAAGAGTGACACTGGGGGTACCCAATCCCCCAGTGTCGGTATCCAGAATCCTCTGGTTTTTTTTAATCCCGTAAAAAGAAAAATGTCCTTCAATGTCTTTTGCGGCTGGGAATCCTCGGTTTGTTTGTTTTTTAAACTCTGTAAAAGGAAAAACATCCATCAGTGTCTTTTGCGGCCATTTCTGTACCCATACCCAGCCCTACCACTCAGCACCCACCACCCCGCACACCCCACAAGCCCTTACTTACCCATCGGGGGTTCAACGCCATAATCCTCTCTGGACCGCAGACACATCTTCACTCTTGAAAGCTGGACCACGAACTGAAGAAACAGATATACGGTTCAATGCATTTCAATGGTGTTTTGAATTTCGTGGCATAACTTCGCCATTTTTTTTTTTGCATTTTTGGCCCACACTTTCAACATGCCTTTTTTGGGACCGTGCCTCATGAACAATTGCACTGTCATTTTGTAAATCTATCCTGAAAGGTGATTTCATGGTCCCTGCATGAAATCACCTTTCAGGCAGGAGCCGAACAATTTCACTGCCCTTGTTTATGAGGTGGGGTCATAAGAAGGCTATGTTTAAAATTTGGTGTAAAAATATTAAATAAAGTTATGAACCTACGTTGAAGTTTGCGAACGCAGGCTCATAACTTTGGTAATTTTCAATATTTTTACCCCACATTTACAGCATAGCCATATTTTTACAGCACCTCATGAGTGTGACAGCAGTCATTTTTCAAATCCTGGCCAAAATGTTTTATCACATCCCACAAAGTGATTTTGTGGTCCCTGTGCAAAGTCACGTTTTGGGCAGGAGTTGAACATTTGCTCTGCCCTTATTCATCAACAAAGTTATGAGCCTATGTTGAATTTTGCAAATGCAGGTGTGTAACTTTGGGTAATTTTCAATATTTTGACCCCAAATAAACAACATAGCCATTTCTTTACAGCACCTCATGAATGTGACAGCTGTCATATTTCAATTCCTGGCCAAAATGTGTTTTTGCGTCCCGATAAGTGATTTTGCGGTCCCTGCACAAAATCACCTTTTAGGCAGGAATTGAACATTTGCTGTACCCTTCTTCATGAGGCAGGGTCATAACAAGGCTATGTTGAAAATTTGGTGTACAGATATTACAAAACAAAAAATTTATGAGTCTATATTACGTTTTGCTAATGTATGCTCGTAGCATTAGTAATTTTTCAATATTTTTACCCCAAATTCCTCAGCTGCAGCCCTATCGGCTCTGGCCAAAGTTTGTTTTATTTATCAGAATATGTAACAGTTTACTTAGGAAAGTTAATAAAATATGGCATACGTTTCAAAAATGAGTATTTTGCTGCTTTTGTAGATTTTTGTAATTGCCAACTAACTGGTTCACTTATTGTACTGACTGTCAGAATTGGCGATGGGCTCACGTATATTTTGTACAGTGAAAATGACAGCGAGTAAAATGTGCTGAAAACAATTAAGTCCTAGTATGGGAGATTATTAAATGTTAGAAAACATGTTTAAGAACATTGAAGAAAAGTGTTGGTCCATTTATATTTAGAAGATTTCTTTTATGGGCCGGGGTCATCAACTTCGTGACAATATGTAAATTAAGTGGCGAGATCAGTGCGGGGATCAGAGTTGAGAGCTGCTGTGTTGAAATATGCTGCTGTCTGGAAAACTTCCTGTAAGTGCTGTGGCAAAGGTTAGTGAAGGCTACATTTTTGTTTAGTGGCTTTGCAATTCTGTGGCTTTTTTCCTTGTCAGAGACCAAAAATGCTGAACTGTTTTTTTGCGATTGTCGGCGATTGTGAGAGCGCAGTCAACGCGATTGGGGTTAAGGAGAAGCTACCACATGTTTACCATTATAACCTGCGGATTATAACAGTGAATTATAACCAGCTTCTCCTATGAGAAAAATGCCCCCAGTTTATACTGGAAGCTTATACTGGAAACTTTAGAACAGCAGAGGGCTTCTAGCCCATATAGGCCATCCCCACTATTTAGTGGAGGCAACCGAAATTGTAAACCAAAATGTATTTATCAAGTCCACTCTTAAAAATGCCCAAACTAGACGCTTCTACAATATCCTGAGGCAGGTTATTCCATTCCCTAATGGTTCTCAGCTTAAAGCTCAACTTCCTCAAGTCTGTCCTAGATTTGTGGTCAACCAACTGTAAGCTGTGTCTTCTAAAACTGCAATTCTGTACTTTGTATCTTATGTTGAATTCATCCATAAGTTCCTCTTGCTGCAAAATTTTAAAAAGTAACAAGTCACCCCTCCTCTGTCTGACCTCCATCAGCCATAGATGGAGTTTGTTCAACCTATCCTCATAGGGGACATCTTTAAGACCTTTAATTAGCTTTGTAAGCGATCGTTGGGGTTTCTCAACTAAAATATTGTCCTTCTTTAGGAATGGGCTCCAACACAATGATAAATAGTCCAGAATTGGCCTTATATATGTTTTATATAGTGGCAGTAGTACCCTTTCATCATGGGAGGAAAAGCTCCTTCTAATACAATAAACCAAATTAATTGCCCTCCTTGCAGCACATTGCACTGTGCCCCACTTTTCAAGTTATCTGAGATATATATTCTGAGGTCCCTCTCAACAGTGGATTCTCGTAATAGGGTCCCTTGTAAATAATAATCTTAATGAATATTATTTCTCCCAATGTGCATGACTACACACTTTTCCAGACTAAAAACCATCTTATTCTTTTCCGCCCATTCCCCAATAGTTTGTTTATTTATTTCAGTCTAGGATTACAATACCTTTGAGTCGAGGCTCTTTTACAAAGGTTCCACATCAGAGTGTGCAACAAATATCTTTTTAGTTACAGACAAACATTTTTGACTTACAGACAGGTAATAACCAGTACAAAGACTAGAGCCATGGGCAAGCCAGGGGAAGGAGGGGAGGGGTGATTGGGTGAGGGTAGGAGTTCGAGGGGAGGAAGGAGGTGCGGGGGATGAGGTAGAGTACGAGAGGTGGTGGGGGAAGGGGGGAAGGTGGGGAGATATGGAGGAGAGGTGAACGAGATTGGGTGACAGTGCAGCCAGGGGCTTTGTCGAGGAAATTTAACAGATAAGGTGCTGGGGGGCAGAGACTGATTGTAAGTGCTGGGTGCCGGGGCATGTGCAGTTGGAACGGTGGAATGTTATGTTGAACAGTCGCAGGATGCAAGCAGTGAGAGGCGCAGCTTGGATTTGAAAAGGCCGAGTGTAGGAGCAGTGGCTATATTGCTACCAAGAGAGTTGAGCTAGCTGGTTGCCTGATAGACGAATTATCTTTGTCCTTGGGTTGTGCGACATCATGGGATATGCAGTAGATGGGAATTGGATCTCCTAGTAGTGACGTTCCTATGTCTAGGCTTAAGGAGGACACTGACACCCTCTGGAGCAAGCCCCATTATAATTTTCTTGGCCGTGATGCAGGTTTGGTATTCTATGCATCTGTCCGGTTGTAGCCATCCAGATTGGGAATAAAGGTCACATGTATGGGTACGGTGATGGGAGCCAGTGATCAATCGACAGGCCTTATTCAGGGAGGTTGCGATACGTTTGAGAGCAGTGGTAGTTGCAGACCCATATATGATAAATCCATAATCTATAATGCTGACGATGGAGCTTTGGATGGCCACTGATAGTGCTTCTGGGGTTAGGTGTTTCCTGTGCAGAAAATAGGCCTAACCTTGCATTGGCAGACTTTGCAACATTGCTGATATGGACAGCGTATGAGAGGTGAGGGTCAAGGATGATGCCGAGGTACTTGAAAGATTGTGTTTGCTCTAGGGTGGCTCCTTGATTGGTAACAATGGAGAGGTGGAGTTGCTTGTTTTTGTTGTGGGGGCTGCAGAAGACCATAGACTTTTTCTTTTTCTGATTGAGAAGCAGTTTATGACTTAGGAACCAGGATTCAATGGAGGAGAAGGCCCACTGAAGTTTAATTTGTAATTGGATTTGGTCAGGGTCCGACGCAATGATCACAGCATCGTCGGCATAGAGAATTATTTGTTCTGGGCAGCAGTCTGGTTAGTGAGTTTAGGAATAGGCTGAAGAGGAGTGGTCCCAGAATGGAGCCCTGGGGGACTCCCAAGTGGACTGGTCTAGGGTCCGAGAGCATATCAGCGATTCTTACTGTTTGAGACCGTTCTTCAATGTAGCTCTTAAACCAACCAATGGAGTCAGTTGAGAGTCCAGCATTCTGAAGCTGGACAAGCAGGAGGTGGTGACTGACAGTGTTGAAGGCTTTTGTTAAGTCGATGAAGATTGAGCCAAGTAGTTCGCCAGAGTCAAGTGAGTTGTGGATTGCGCCGGTGAATTCAAATAGGGCTGTGGAGGTGCTGTGACCTTTACGGAACCCGTGTTGTTGCTTGCACAGGATGTTGTGCATATCCAGGTATTCTGTGAGCTGCTCCGAGACTATGCGTCCTAGTGCCTTGGAGAGTGGGGGTAGTAGGGAGATAGTTCTGTAGTTCTCATGGGCAGTTTTGTCATCACCTTTATGGATTGGGGTGACAGTGGCAGATTTCCACCTGTCCAGGAACTGGCTAAGGCTGAGGGAGAGGTTGAAGATTCTGGTCAGCGGTCCAAGCACTTTTTCAAGTGTAAGAGACAGGATTTTGAGATCGAGGGAGTCACTACTGAATCTTGATTTGCCAATGGCTTTGGTGATATATTTGCGTACTTGGTGAGCCTCGACTGCTTTGAAGTAGAAGCAGGGGAAACTGGTAGGGGTAATGTTTATTGTGGACAATGAGGCTTCACTATCTTTGAAGTAGTCCTGGGGTAAGACAGCACTGAGGTCGGTAAAGGCTTTGTTAAAGGTATCAGCAATGGTTTTTGGGTTAAGTGTTGCGGTTCCGTTGATGTTGAATATTGATTGGGGGGGGGTTTGGGCGGATTCCCAGTGATTTCCTTTATATTCTTCCAGAATTTACGACCATTGCCTCAGGAGTTAGTGAGAGCATGCTTATAGTAGGCGGACTTCGTTTGCCGGATGGTTTTGGTGCAGTCATTGCGGGCACGTTTGTAGTTTTGGATGTCGTTTTGCCTTCCAGAGTTTCTGGCTAGCTCCCATAGGTGGTCCCCTTTTTTTAGCATCTTGAGGAAGTCACCTGTGAGCCAAGGGTTACTGAGTGATTTGACTTTGCGTTTTTTTATAGGAGCATACATGGCACAGGCCTCAGTGAAGATGTTTATGAAGTGGTCTAAGGCAGTGTTTACATTGGTTGCATTGAAGATAGGAGACCAGTCTTGATGGAGAAGGTGGGATTTGAGTCGTGGTAGGTGACCACGGGGTAGAACCCTGCTGGTGATAGTTTTGGGCAGTGGTTTGATGAATTTATTTGACCAAGTGCAGCTAACAGGGGAGTGGTTGCTGAGAGAGTCCGGAAGGACATCAGTGTTAGAGATCCGTGATGGGTGACTGGTAAGGATCCCATCCAAGAGGGTGCTGGTCCTGTAATTTTTCCTGGTTGGTGAGTCAACCATCTGTGTGAGGTTTGCCGCAGCAACCGAGTCCCTATGTGCACCAGCATCAGCCATGGGCCAGTTGATGTTTAAGTCGCCTAGGAGGATGGATTTGGTGTCCGGTGGGAGTGAGTTTACAAAGTCCAGTACCGCTATAAGACCAGTTCCCTGCTCTTTGGTAGGGATATAGATGGTGGCAACAGTGAGGGTTTTGTTTTGGGCTCCAAGGAGGATTCTCACGGGGAGTATCTGAGCAGTTGTGGGTTGGAGCGAGGTAGTGATGTGGTGCCCCTGTATGGAGTCTTTTAGGTAGAGAGCGCAGCCCCCACCTCTTTTGGAGAGCCAATCAAGCCTAAAGACATTGTAGCCAGGAAGGCTGATTGCCTGGCCTGGTACTGATGGCATGAGCCAGGTTTCGACAACTGCTAGGATGTCAGGGCAGTGTTGGCTGGAGAAGGTCTGTAGGGCATCCATTTTAGGAAGGAGGCTGCAGATGTTGATTGATATGAATGAGAGGGCACCAGAAGGTTTGCTCTGGTTAGTAGTTTTAGTGCAGATTGGGCCAGGGTTTGGGTGCACATTGCCTGACAGCAATAGGAGGAGGAGAACTAGCCTCAAGGAGCTACGGTGTATTTCTTTAAGTGAATGCTTTCGCCTGCTAGCAGCTCGGGAACTTGTCGAGCAACATCGATGGAGAGTGAGGGTAAGCATAGACAGGGGGGACCAGAGGGGAGGGCTAGGACCAGTGTGAGTATACAGGGTTTTATTTAACTCTAAAAATTGATTAGAGTTTTGCTCATAAAAGTTCTAAAACATTGTGAAAATGTATAGCACTTGCCTCACTGTGTTTAACAAACATAACACTTCCAGAAAACCTATATAAATGCTTTCTGTACAGTTAGTATTGTCCAAAGAAAAAAACTGCTAATCAATTATTTAAAACCCTGGTATAGAACAGTTCAATGGTGATAGGATGGGCCCTGGGCAAGGGGCAGTGTCCAGGGTGCAGCGTGCCTAGGTGGAGGATGGATGTATCAGTGTGGAAGCTGTGGGGAGGGAGGAGGAGGAAAAGTAGGCTTGTGGGGCTTGCAGTAGGGGAAGAAGACAGGCAAGGGGGAAAAGAATAGGGGGTAGAGAGTGGAGGGTTAGTTAACAAATCTTGTCCAAAGATAAGCCCCTCTTCAAAAGTTTCTACCACCCCTCCAATTTTAACATGATCAGCGAACGTATGTATTTTGTTTGAACTGATAATATTCAAGTCATTTATAAAAATGTTAAACAACAGGGGTCCCAAAACGGACCCCTGCGGTACCCCACTAGTCACTCTCAACTCGTCAGACAAATATCCATTTCTTTCACTACCTGTGTCCGATCAGTCAGCCAGTGTCTAATCCATCTAATTATAACACTATCAACCCCCAATTTAACCAACTTTGATATTAAGATTCCATGAGGCACCCTGTCAAAGGCCCTACTGAGATCCAACATAACCACATCCACAGCTTTCCCCTGGTCCAGTTTTTCAATCACATAATCATAAAAAGTAACCAGGTTAGTATTTCATGACCTATTCCTAATGAATTCATGCTGCAACTTATCCTGTAGTTCATTCTCCTCAAGGTAATCATTTACCTCATCGGCTATTATTCCTTCGATTAATTTGCCCACCACCGAGGTCAGGCTGACCAGTCTATAATTAGCTGCTTCAGATTTAACACCCTTCTTAAAAATTGGAACTACAGTAGCTGCTGTCCAATCCTTGGGCACATAGCCATCAATCATAGATCTATGGTCAATATCTGTTATGACTGGAGCCAACTCTTCCCCAAGCTCCTTAATAAATTGAGAATGCATCCCATCGAATCCTGCTGACTTGTTAATTTTAAGCTTCTTTATCTTATTAAGAACTTTCTGGGGAGTAATTAACTCCTTCATTCTACTATTCGCAGGCAGTAGAAAAGCTTTAGTATGGCCAAGCTCATCCCTAGTAAACACTTCACTAAAAAGCTTATTAAATTCACTTGCCATATCCCCAGGTTGAGAGACAGTTCTTCTTTCTATGTTTAATGGGCCTACCGTTCTTTTATTACCTTTCTTATTATTGACATAGGAGAAAAAGCTTTTAGGATCATTTTTAGATTCAGCTAGTCTAAGTTCTAATTTCCTCTTTGCTCTTCTAATTTCCTGTTTTAACTGATGCACTAGTTTCTTATATTTATCTCTATTTTCACATGTTTGGGATCTTTTCATCTTTTTATACTGTACTTTTTTCTTTTTGCTTAGGCGAATAATCCTTTGACTCAGCCATGGTGGTTTCTTACCTCTGTTATTATACAACACTTTCACTGTAATATATTTTTTAACTAAATTATTGATTATTTGTCTGAACAAGTTCCATGCTTCCTCTGATGACAGATCATTCGATAAACTTGTCCAATTAATCTTAATTAAGTCATCCCTTATAGCAGGATAGTTAGCTATGTTATACAGTACCTGGTTAGTAATTACCATCATGTTATTCCTCTGTGTATCAATCTGAAATGTAATTTTATAATAATCGCTAGATCCAAGAGGAGCTGAGATCCTAATGTTGCTAATGTCATTAGCAATATTTGTCAATACAACATCTAAAACGTTATTACATCTAGTTGCTTCCTGCACACATTGTTCTATCACTGCCACCATCAATTCAGTATGTAGTCTGGCTGCCCTGAAATTATTTTTTGTATTTTCCCCTCGCCAGCTATTATCAGGGATATTCAAATCTCCCATAATTACTATATCCTCCTTTTCTGCCATATCGACAAAGTGATTAATGAATATATCAATATCATTATTATTGGTATCCGGTGGCCTATAAAAAACTAGCAGTTTAATTTTTTTCCCAGAAATTCCAAGGATGTCTAACCAGATTGCCTCAATATTGTCATGACTAATATTTGTATCAACATGACGATGTTCTGTTTCATCTATTGCCACTCCACGTTCTCGTCTACCAAACCTGTCCTTGTTTATCAATCGATATCCGGCTATATTTTTATTCCAATTTATGTTTTCACTCCACCATGTTTTCACAACCCCTACAATATCATAAATGCTCTTACAAAGTACAATATCTGAATCATCCATCTTATCATTATTTAAACTCCTGGCATTAAGGAACATCAGGTTTACTTTCTCATTTTTCTTAGCGACCCCGTTTGTCCTGATAGGTTTTGTAGTAGAATTAAGACAAGGTTTAAGATCCCTCGTCCCCCTTCCCACTAGTTTAAACGGGTTTCAATTTCGTTTTTTATTCTAAAACCTAAAATTCTACTACCCCTAAAGTTAAGATGCAAACCATCCTTACAATACAAGTTATAATTTCCCTGAAAAGTATCCCAGTGTTTTATGAAATGGTAGTTATTCTCCTGTGTCCAATTACATACATACAATTATTATAAAACAGTACAATACAGCACAGCACAATGCATTGCAATATGATACACTACAGTACACTACAATGCAAAATATAGCACAGCACAGTGCATTGCAGCATAGTACAATAGAATACACAATACAATACAATATTTATTTTATTTATGTATTTGCTTTTGATAACCGGGCAAGTGCACTAGCCAGAGCTGCCTATTTTCAGGCACGACCCGGGAGAGTACAGATCAAAGACAGGTAAAAACAAATGCATATCCAGTGCTGTTACAATGGGAGTTCCAAAACAGTTATGCAGAGGTGTAAATTACATAGTACATAGTGGAGGTACATAACACACGATTATAATAGAACCAAAACTGGCAAAAATGGCACAATTCGGATTAATAAGGTGCAGGCATGACAGGGCTGTTGGCTAAGTCAGCAAGGAAATAGTTCACAGGTAGAGACAAAGAGACATAGAGTGCATTACTAGAATTTACAGTACAATACAGAGCAGTACAGTACAACACAATACACTACATTACAGTTCAGTATAATGCAATAGATTATGATACAGTACAGTACAATACAATACCACATAGCACAGTACAATGCATTGCAATATGATACACTACAGAACACTACAATACAATATACAGCACAGTTCATTGCAGTATAGTACAATGTAATACACAACACAATATACTACAATATAATATACAGTTCAATACAGAGCAGTACAGTACAACACAACACAACACAATACATTACATTACAGTCCAGTACAGCGTCACAGAATATGACACAGTACAAAACACTATAATATAATATATAGCACATTACAATGCATTGCAGGATAGTACAGTGCTATACACAACACAATATACTATAATATAATATACAGTACAATACAGAGCAGTACAGTACAACACAATAAAAATACATTACATTAAAGTCCAGTACAATGCAGCAGAATACGATACAGTACAATATACAGCACATTCCAGTGCATTGCTGTATAGTAAAATACAATACACAATACAATAGAATATACTACAATATAATATACATTACAATACAGTGCAGTACAGTACAACACAATACAGTACATTACAGTCCAGTATAATGCAACAGAATATGAAACAGTACAATACACTACAATACTATAAATATATAGTACAAAACAATACAGTGCAGCACAACACAGTACAATGCATTGCAATATGGTACAGTGTAATGCAACATGATACAGTACAATATGATACACTACATTCCAAAACAACACAGCACAGCAGAATGCATTACAATATGATACAGTACACTACAATACACCGCAAGACAATATTCAGTATAATACAATGCAATATGATACAGAACAATGCACTGCACTACACTACACTACAATGCAACATACAGTACAAAACAATACAGTACCTTACAATACAGTATAATTCAGTACGTAAGAAATAACACATAGCAGGGCATGGGTTTCTAAAAACATAATGCATGCCCTGAGTGCATTTCAATGCACCTGGGAAGAGCATTAATTCTTAAGAAAGCGATGTCTTGGAGTAGGTTGCTGCTCATGCAAAATGGAAAAAGGTTTAGTTTAAATAGAAAAGAGTATTATTTCTAACATTTATTTATTTATTAATTCATTTATTTGAAAATTGGTGACAGGTGAAGGCACACTGAACCAAGGCTCATTTCCAGGCGCAACCCTGGGATAGTCTGTTACTAGGTAGGATATTTCAGTTCGGTAACATAGGCCATGTGCGGGCATAATGTGCATTAATTAGTTTTGAAGGAACCTGTGTTCTGTTGTGCTGGATTGCACTTATTAATGGGAAAAGGTTTTAGTTTCATGAAGTTAGGCTGTTGTTAGGTAGAGTAGGTTCACTTAGTTACAAACATGGGCATTCTGGGGAAATAATTCATGGTCAGGCAATGTGTTTACTGATTATGTTTCTCAACTTAATCACTTTCTGAAAGCCCATTTTATAACATACAGTATGTACAACACAATACAATATAATACAATACAGCCCAATGCAATATCCTGCAGTACAATACAGTACGGTGTAATACAATAAAATACAATACTGTACATTACTATACAATACAGTGCAGTGTAATACAATACTGTACATTACTATGCACTATAGTTCGGTGTAATACAATAAAATACAATACTGTACATTACTATGCACTATAGTACGGTGTAATACAATAAAATACAATACTGTATATTACTGTACAATATAGTGTGGTGTAATACAATAAAATACAATACTGTACATTACTATACAATACAGTTCAGTGTAATACAATAAAATACAACACTGTACATTACTAAACAATACAGTTCGGTGTAATACAATAAAATACAATACTGTACATTACTATACAATATAGTACGGTGTAATACAATAAAATACAATACAGTACTGTACATTACTACACATTACAAGTACGGTGTAATACAATAAAATACAATACTGTAATTACTATACATTACAAGTACAGTGTAATACAATAAAATACAATACTGTACATTACTATGCAATATAGTACAGTGTAATACAATAAAATACAATATTGTACATTACTATACAATATAGTACGGTGTAATACAATAAAATACAATACTGTACATTACTATACAATATAGTACGGTGTAATACAATTAAATAAAATACAATACTGTACATTACTATACATTACAAGTATGGTGTAATACAATAAAATACAATACTGTACATTACTATACAATACAGTATGGTGTAATACAATAAAATATAATATTGTACATTACTATACAATACAGTACAGTGCAATACAATAAAGTACAATACAGGGTGTGTGTCATGCTAGGATAACGTCACGCCTCAGGTGGTTGGGCACGAAGCTACAGGCCGAGTGTGTCCAACAACTGAGGCATGACGTTATCTCAAACGACACATACCCTGGAGGGCATTATTGCTATTCTACTATGGCTCATTGTTATATATAAAATAAAAAAATAATTTTAAAGAATGTTTTTATTAGTGTGGAAGAATATTTTTGTTTCTTAAGAGGAGATGCAAAAAAAGAGTATAAGGTCCAAACAACCATCTACAGGTTCACAGTGGGGGTGAGACCGGACCCTTGATGTTGTGTTGGGATAACATCACCGGTCCAGCCCAAGACTGACCAGAGACCAGGATTTTTTCTTGCCATTTTATAATGTACATTACTATACAATACAGTATGGTGTAATACAATAAAATTCAATACAGTACAATACTGTACATTACTATACAATACAGTACGGTGCAATACAATAAAATACAATACAATACTATACGTTACTATACAATACAGTACGGTGTAATACAATAAAATACAATACTGTACATTACTATACAACACAGTACGGTGTAGTACAATAAAATACTATACAATACAGTACGGTGTAATACAATAATATACAATACAATGCAATACTGTACATTACAATACAGTATGGTGTAATAAAATAATATACAATACAATACAATGCAATACTGTACATTACTATATAATACAGTACGATGTAATACAATAAAATACAACACAATACTGTACATTACTATACAATACAGTATGATGTAATACAATACTGTACATTACTATACAATACAGTACATAGAGAATACTGGATGGCCATGCACAATGAGCCACTGCCTCCCCAGAGGAGTTCTGATTACATCACCCCTCTAGTTGAGCGTGAAATAATCAGAATACAGAGGTGGCAGCACAGGCTGGTTAGTCATAAGGAAAGCCCTTCTTTTATTTTATGTTTCATTTCATTTTACTTGTTTTACAAGCAGTGTATAGTCTGGTAAATCAGTTAAAGATATATAGCAACAAAAGTAAAAAATACAATATTATAACGCATAATATAAGATAGCAGGTTTGTTACAGTTAAGACAGTTATAAAATAGCAATCGGTTAGCAATGCATAGCAACAGAGGGCCAAGGAGCAGGTACAACTATCAGTGCAACAGGTATCGATTAGTATTTTGAAGGCATGAAGACTCACTGTCGAGTTCAGTTTGAGCCAAGGAGGCCTAAAGTTTGTTCCAGTATGTTGGAGCAAGTTAGCAGAAGACCATTTTGCCGTATTTGGATGCAACCGTGGGAGTTTCAAGCAAAATATAGTTGCATGCTCTTAGTTTATATGAACTATGGACTTTGCAAAATAATTCAGAGATATATTGCAGTACACGTGCCTAAGATACTCCTGGTACTCCACTCCTGGTTAAATAATTGAATATATATATATATATATATATATTTGTAGGAAGATAAATACAGGGTTTTTTCAGTTGTCTAGTGGTGTGGGAAGGTCAACCAACAGATGCACAGAGGGTACAATGATGGGTTCTTGCAGACAGTCCAGTGATGAATCTCAGTGCCCTATGATAGATGCCATCCAATTTGTAAGTTGGCCAGTTGTAGCAGCTCTATACAATAAGTCCTTGTAATCAAGCTGGGGAAAAAGGTAGCTCTAACTAGGATTTAATGGGCATCCAAGGGTAGATTGAACTTATTTCCATAATAAAAGCCCAGCATTGCATGCAGCTTCTTAAATACATTTTCAGTGTATAGTTTGTACAGTTTCGTTTTTCCTTTGTTTTTAAAAGGAAAGTGGTCTCACGGTGCTTCATGGCAACAGCGAATGCACTGGTGGTTTCAGTTCAGAATGGCAGTGCAGTGTAAAACACCAGTGGCCAGATATTTAAAACAAAGTGGTTGCACGCTGTTTGCCCAGGGTTTCGCCAGAGTGAAAGATTCAAAAAGATCAGCTGCATGTTCTAAAAGAGTTAGCACACGCGCAAAAAATAATGCATGCAGGTAGGCGAAGGGAGGAGCAGGGACAGGAATACCAGCACAGCGTGATATTCAGCGTGTTTGCGCTGCACAAAAGGGTTAGCGCAGGCCACTTTTGCGTAGTGCAAATACTGCTGATTGAAAGCCCAACTTGCTCCAGGCATCCCTAGCAGCCGCTGGAGCAACTGCAGCCAACAACTGTGTTGGCAGTTGAAGGAGCACACTTGCCCCTTGGTGTCAAGTGGCCCCCATCCCCTGATCCCCATCCTTGTGACTTGAAAATATGTCCCTGGTGTCCAGTGGACCTCCCCACCTGCCGATCACTGGTCTTCGTGAGTGAACCTACTTCCCTAGTGATCCATGGTATCGCCATCATCCGAACCCCATTGGAGTAAGTTAATTCCCTGGTGGTCCATGACCCCCCCCGATCACTAGCTCTATATGATATCTGTAATTCCCAGGCATCCAGTGGTCCCACCCACCAATCACAGTCTCGTAAATATGAACAAATGTCCCTGGTGGTCCGTGGTCTGTCCCACCCTCCGATCCCAGGCCCTGTGTGATATTGGTAATTTCTTGGCATCCAGTGGTCCCCTCTGACCCTGCTCACCATCCCGTACATGTGAACATACAATATGTCCATGGTGTCTAGCAGTCCCTCCCACCATCCGATGACCGGCCCTTTATGACAGCACTGCAAATATCTACAGATAATCTCTGAAGTTGTCAATAACTAATAAAATCTAAATAAATATATCATAGTACCTGGTGTCTAGTAGCACCCCCCCCCCACTGATCCCCATTCCTATAGAAACACCATTTCCCTGATGTCCAATGGCCCCCACACCACGGGTACTGACCAACCCTCCCTGCCAACTGCCCCCTGACCTGCAGTGCCAGTGCCGTGGGAGACCATACAGCGAACGGCACAGCCCTCATCTCATCTCCTCAGCTGGCCAGCAAATGGACAGACAGGAAGCATGCATCCAATGTACAGTACAGGGTGTGCATTCTCTGTATTGTACAGGGAGCGCATGGCCTGTGTACTGTACAGGGAGTGCATGGCCTGTGTACTGTACAGGGAGTACGTGGCATGTGTACTGTACAGGGAGCGCATGGCCTGTGTACTGTACAGGGAGCGCATGGCCTGTGTACTGTGCAGGAACCGCATGGCCTGTGTACAGTACAGGGAGCGCATGGCCTGTGTACTGTACAGGGAGCGCATGGCCTGTGTACAGTACAGGGAGCGCATGGCCTGTGTACTGTACAGGGAGCGCATGGCCTGTGTACAGTACAGGGAGCGCATGGCCTGTGTACTGTACAGGGAGCGCATGGCCTGTGTACTGTACAGGGAGCGCATGGCCTGTGTACAGTACAGGGAGCGCATGGCCTGTGTACTGTACAGGGAGCGCATGGCCTGTGTACTGTACAGGGAACATGCTTCCCATACAGTACACAGGCCACGTGCTCCCTGTACCACACAGAAGATGCATTCCCTGTACTGTACATTGGACGCGGGCTTCCTGTCTGTCCATATTGTGGCTGGCTGAGGAGATGAGATGAGAGGAGGGCCGTGCTGGTCACCATATGGTTTCCCATGGCACCAGCACTGCTGGTAAGAGGGGCAGTTAGCAGGGTGGGTTGGCCATTGCCTGTGGTGCAGAGGGCTGCTAGATGCCAAGAAAATGGTATGTTGCCATAGGGATGGGGATCGGTGGATGGGGGTGCCACTAGACACCAGGGACTATGACATATTTATTTTGATTTTGTTAGTTATTGACAAACTACCTGCAAATATCTGCAGAGGTATCATAGAGGGCCAGCGATCAGAGGGTGGTAGGAACTGCTGGCTACCAGGGACATACGTTTACATTTACAGGACGGTGATCGGGGGCAGCGGGACCACTGGACACCAGGGAATTGCCAATATCACACAGGACTGGTGATCGGAGGGTAGGAGGGACCACGGACCCCCAGGGACATATGCTCACATTTACAGGACGGTGATCAGGGACAGTGGGACCACTGGACACCAGGGAATTACCAATATCACATGGGACTGGTGATTGGAGGGTGGGAGGGACCACCGACCACCAGGGAATTAACTTATTCCAATGGGGATAGGGATTGTAGGATAGGGGGACCATGGACCACCAGGGAATTAACATATTCCAATAGGGACAGGGTTCAGGGGACAGGGGGACCACAGACCACCAGGGAATTAACTTATTCCAATGTGTACGAGGTTTGGAGGTGGGAGGGGACAACTGAACACCATGGACCTGTTACATATTGACAGGAACAGTAATCAGAGGGCAGGGGGACCACTAGATGCCAGGGACTTCCTTATTTTTCTGGGACTGGCCAGTTGGGGTGGAGGTGGAGCCAGTCACAGGGACACAAGCCTGCCACTGTTTCCCATCCCAATGTGCCCATAATAGGCAGCAAATGATCCCTTAGCGCCCTGCATGCCCAGTGGGCTCATTTGCATGGGATTGTCTGAAAATCGCACCAGGAGCTACCGGCACTATCAGGTCTGGTGACGCTGTTCCCTGCACTGGCATTATCCATGTCACAGCAGCACTACTCAGTTCAGCACTGTGCTGACATGCCCCTATATTCAGTCCGATGCTGCCAGTGCACTGTCCGTCTGAATATGGCATCCTCAGGGTCGTGGACAATGAGCAAGCACGGCACACAACATTGCACACCGCAATGCCCATTTTTGAATATCAGGCCCCAGGTGACATGGGGATTTCTAATCAGCTGGAATATTGTTGTACCACTGCAGGGTACAATGACATTCAGTGACATCTGAAGTGTGGTGCAACAACATTTCAGCTGTGATTAAAATCCATGCTGAACAAGGGCCCGCTATACACCACAATGCAATGGAGTACAGTACAGTACAGTACAATAGAGTGCAGTACAATACAGTGTAGTATACTGCAGTGCAGTACAATACAATGCAGTATAATACATTGCAGTACAATACAGTGCAGTACAATACAATGCAGTATAATACATTGCAGTACAATACAGTGCAGTACATTACAGCACAGTACATTATAGTACAGTACAATACAGTGTAGTATACTACAGTGCAGTACAATACAATGCAGTACAATGCATTGCAGTATAATACAGTGTAGTACAATACAGTGCAGTACATTGCAGCACAGTACATTATAGTACAGTACAATACAGTGTAGTATACTACAGTGCAGTACAATACAATGCAGTATAATACATTGCAGTACAATACAGTGTAGTATACTACAGTGCAGTACAATGCAATGCAGTACAATACAGTACAATACAGTGTAGTGCACTACAGTGCAGTACAATACAGTGTAGTACAAACAGTGCAGTACATTATAGCATAGTACACTACAGTGTAGTATACTACAGTGCAGTACAATACAGTGCAGTACATTACAGTGTAGTATACAGACATTTTTGAAAATTGTGTATGGTGCGCAATAAATTCCAATTAGTATTAGAATGCAATACATTCTGATGCATTGCAATATAATATAATTCTATAAAATGCAATGCAATAAATACAGTATCCCATTAACGCTGCAACTGAATTTTGGCACTGCAACAAGAGTGACAGTGATGGGGTGATCTTGATTTTAGATCGCCCCTCACTGATGCCGTCCTTTGCACCTACACAGTTTCTGCTCCCTCCATGGCATGCCTGCCCCAGATGAGGTTATATTTAGTTTTGGGTGGGTGCGGGGTGCAAAGTCCCCCACAAAAGCTGGCTGTTTCCTGGGAGGGGGCTGTGGCGCTGTAATGCCCTGGAGATGTTCTGCTTAGCACTGTAATGCCAGGCGGCATGTTGCCAGCACCATAATCAACGTCTGCAACATGATTTTCACACTGGCATGGATAAATCATACAGTACAGCATAATGCAATACATACAGAATAATGTATGTGCAACCATACATGATAAGGCTGTGTTTCCATCCCTGGGTTGAGATGACAGCATGTGAACCTCAAGAGAAAAGCTCGAGAGGTCCATGCTGACATCTCGGCCCCAAGATGGAAATGTATACTGAGCTGTATGTGGTTGACCATATTTTATTTCATATAGGAGATGTGTTTTTTTTATAAGGAAGTCATAGAAGCATCCTCACCCAAGTAAAAAACTTGTAATTTCCATTGTTTATGAAAAAAAAATCTCACCGCCACCCATCTGCTTCCTTCCTACCCTGTGCCAGAGCTGTACCCCTCAACTTGTAGTTCATAAATGCAATTTCTACTCTAGAAGACGTCAGTGCCAGGCACCAGTCCTGCGACAGCAAGCGCTTCCATTTCAGTAACGCTGACTGAAGCAGAATCGCTTAATATTGCAGGATCAGCACCCGAAGTGAACTGTTCTGTGATCAACATTTACATTTACAGACATTTATAAGTTAAAAAAGTACATCTTTGGGTGCTGAGTGGTGAGTAAGCAGCTGGGTGTTAGGTGAACAAGGAATTTACAGTTGTATTGTCTTTGAACTGTGCAGAACGACTGTTTGAAATGCACAGAACAACAATAGAGAATGCGCACGTCAGTTTAAAATGTGCACAACAAGAATTTTGAGTAGGCTGATTTCTATATAACACAACGGTTAACCATTATATTAGATTACAGTACAGTACAATAAATACTGTACAGTACAGTATAATACAACACAATACAGTGCAGTACAATAATATACATTACAATGCAATACACTACAATACAGTACAGTACAATATAATACAATACATTGCAGTACAGTATAACAATGCAAGCAATGCAATACAATACACTACAATACAATATACTACAATAAACTGCAATCCAGTACAGTAAAATATTCTATGTTTCAACACAATACACTGCTTTGTAGTACAACATGAGTCAATATAATGCAATACAGTGTGGTACAGAATAATATAATGTGGTACATTACAATACAGTACAATACAATACAGTAAACTATAACATAATACAATAAAATGCAGCACAGTACAGTACAGCACAATATACCATAATACAATACATTACAGAACAGTACAGTGCTGAACAATACAATACATTATAATGCAGTTTTCTACACAACAATACAATATACAAAACCATACTATGGTCAGTCATCATCCCCGTGCAATCCCAGAATGCAGTGCAGATAAGTAACAAGAAGGCAGTATAGCGCAGTGGTCTAAGCCTCTGAGCTGCAAATCTGGTGATATCCAGCAGACCAGACCTGGGTTTGAATCCCACAGCTTCCACCTGCAAACTGTGTGACCCTGAGCAAGTTACTTAACTTCCTTGTGCTCCCAGGTCGCTCCTGTAAAAAAGCTTTCAGCTTAGTGTGCTATACCTGGTTAAACAACTAAATAAATAAAAATAAATAAATAAAACAAGAAGCTATCAACAAAAATAATTAATTTGCAGGTAACTGCAGTTGAAAGAATGGAAAGATTGGCACTCCAAGGCAAAAAAGGTGGGCTATTGGCCTTTACAGAGAGGGAGAAGATAAGATAGGCAACAGAAGGGGGGGGGGGGCTAGTCCAGATTCACCCATTAGTGTGGATAGTTTAGGTGTGGGACCTATGGGAAGGTGTGTGTCAGAGAAGCAAAGAAGTCGCACATCAGTACCCATGGAAGAATTCAGCAAGGTAATTAGGTGTTGTACCATAAAGAATTTTAAATACAAAAAGTACAAATTAAAATGTATTTTGAATTTGTACCACAGAACATATACCAAGCAGGATATGGGGTGTATCACATCACAGACATGCAAACATGACCAACCTGCAACTGTAATGAAACTGAAATACTTTAACTTGACACCCGTAAATAAATATTTATGCTGCCTGTTGTTGTCTGTCTTGGCGGGCAGTGCCAAAGTCGCAGGCAGCCTGTCTGCACATCATGACATTCCCTCCTTCCCCATTAAGTCAGGCTTCCGGAGATCACCCCAGAGTTATTAAAAGGGGAATACATATGTTGCTCTGAGCTCATCACACATTTATTTAAAATAAAAAATAAAAATATTAATTGATACCCACCAGTGTCTGAAGTCTGTCAAGTTGTGTAATGGGACTGTTTAGTGCAGTGTGCTGAGTGGACGGCCGGAGTCCAACCGTGGCAATGAATAATGACATTTTCAGCAGCAAGGCAGCTCCCCAATGGATTGGTGACAAGAATAAAAGGCAATCTAGCCATGTGTGTGTGCTTGAAATGTGGTCTGCATTTTACAATTACTTGAGTCCTAAAACTGCTTATTAGACATGAAGGCAACACTAAAGGAAGCAGTCATTGCATGCACACTAACACCAATTAGAAGGAACATAAATCATTCAGATTTTTGTTCTTTTAATAAAAATTGTCCTCAATTGGTTGTTAAAAGGAAAGATATAGTGCATGGGTCTAATGGGATAGAAAGGGATGCAGTAATTGGAGGCTGCTGTCTTTTCACTTTTCATATGAAAATATTTGAAGTGACAGCTCCAAAGTTTAAACAGCAGAATGCCCGAAAAGTTGTAATTTGGATGTCTCCGCTTATGACTTTAATGGTGTTTTACTTAAAGAGTTTACTGTTATCTCACCAGACATACTTCAATGACAATATCCTCACATTGATACGGACATTAGTGACTGGAGGAGCCACACCAGAGCTGGAAGCACTTCTCGCCGAAGAAAATGCCTTGCGAGGTGGTTACAGCACACCCCAGACACTGGCAAATCGGGACAGGTGTCGTGTCGCACAGCTAGCCTTGTACGATGGCCCATTTGCAGATCTAGGGGTAAGCCAAGAACAGGCAATGGTAGCCCTTTTCTTCAGTTAATCTTTCTCTCAATACAAGGTGACTGGTGGAAATAAAGTTTTATCTGTATCCCTGCACTGTTTCTCTTAAAGGTCTAGCAGCAACAAAAACAGCTGGCAAAAAATGTTAATTTTAAAAGTAGCCTGTTGTTCCATTGTATTTCTGAAGTATTTCTTTTTTCGCTCATTAGAAGATTTTTAAACTGATACTAGTGGGTGTGACTTGAGGAACAGTACTTCAGCTGGAGGCTGACATAGTTCTGTTACACTTCACCCATCATCAGCACTTCGGCCTCACCAACTGTGACATCACAAGTAACCAATTGGGCAGTATGTGAGTAGACTTTATTGGTCTATGATGTCACAGTCTGTGAGGTCACAATGCTGATGAGGTGTGAATGGGAAAAGAAGTAAATATGTCAGCCTCCAAGCACTGGTCCACACATCTCGCCTGGCACTGCCAAGTAGAAACCATCTAATTACTAACAGGAACAAGAAATGGTACCCTTAGATATAAAAAGTAACTGTTGACAACTCTTAAAAGTTATTTATTTCAGACCATGTTCTAGCACTTTAATTCCATTATTACATGTAAATCAAGTCTGATGAGTACAGTTTCTTCATCTCATAAAGGTGGGTGCCATCTCGAAAGTGAAACGGGTGCCCTCTCAAAAGTGAAACTGGAAGAGCTACCCCTTGCAGGAGCCAAACAGTGTTTGCGCTAAAATATTGTCAAGCAAAGACAATGTTTTAGCACAAACAATAAGAAGGCTGAGAGAGGACATGATCCTAGTGTTCCAAATTCTAAAAGGAATAAACATATCAGTGTTTGAAGTGGTCAAGTGCAAGCAAACTGGATGGCATGCCCTCACACTGAATGGGTTGGGGGATAATGGGGAAAAAACAGAAAGCAATGCTTCACATAGAAGGTGGTTAACTTGTGGACTAATGTACCAAGTGAGGTTGTGGCAGCTAGCACTGTTTAGGCTTTCAAAGAAGGACTAGGCAGATTCCTGAAGGGAATAGCGTTAAGGGTTACGCAGCATGAGTAGGGGTAACACAAGACTAGAAAAATTCCTGAGGGAGAATGGCATTGAGGGTTACACAGCATGAGTAGGAGTAACACAGGACTGGACAGATTCCTGAGAGAGAATGGCATTGAAGGTTGTACAGCATGAGTAGGGGTAACACAGGACTAGACAGACTCCTGAGGGAGAATGGCATTGAGGTTTACACAGCATGAGTAGGGGTAACACAGGACTAGACAGATTCCTGAGGGAGAATGACGTTGATGGTTACACAGCATGAGGAGAGGTAACACAGGACTAGACAGGTTACTAAAGGAGAATGTCATTGAGGGATATACAGCACGAGTAGGGGTAACACAGCACTAGACAGATTTTTGAAGGAGAATAGTATTGAGGGTTACACAGCATGATTAGAGGTAACACAGAACTAGTCAGATTCCTGAGGGAGAATGGCATTGAGGGTTACACAACATGAGTATGGGTAACAGAGGACTAGACAGATTCCTGAGGGAGAATGACATGAAGGTTACACAGTATGGGTAGGGGTAACCCAGGACTAGACAGGTTCCTGAAGGAAAATGACAATGAGGGTTACTCAGCTTGAGTAAAGAGCTCTTAAGCTTGGATGTGTGTCCATACTCAGATTGGACATAGGGTAATTTCTGCTGTGCAGGTGGAGAAGTAGACAAGATGGACCCTAAATCCTTTCCATCACCACAATAATCCTTTGACTTCCATTGCCTTATAGTAATATAGATTTCAGTAATATATTCCCCTACTGTCTGACCTCCCTTGAATTTTACTTATACAGGCCTTGCCCGTTGACCTCCTCTACATTATACTTATAAAGACCTCTGCCCTTTGACCTCCCTTGAGTTATACTTACATAGACCCCTGCCCTTTGACTTCCCTTGAAATATACTTATACTTATATATGCCCCCTGACATTTGACCTTCATTGGTTTAATATAGGCCCTGCCTGTTAACCTCCATTGGAATTTAGTAATATAGGCCCGTGCCCTTAGACCTCCCATGAATTACAGAAATATAGGCCCTGCCTTCTGACCTCCATTGGCTTATAGCAGTATACACCCTACACTTTGACCTCCTTTGGATTACAGTGATATAGGCCCCTGCCCTTTGACCTACCTGGAATTATACTTGTATAGACCCATGACCTTTGACCTCTGTTAGATTATTTGACCTCCACTGGATTATAGTAATACAGGCTCCTGTCCTTTAACCTCCCGTGAATTTCAGTAATATAGCCCCCTGCCCTTTGACCTCCATTACATTATGGTAATACAAGCCTTTCCTTTTGACCTCCATTGGATTATAATTATTTAGGTATCTGCCTCTGATCTCCACTCTATTATATTAATGCAGGCCCTGTCCTCTGTCCTCTATTGTATTATAATAATATGGACTCCTGCCCTTTGAACTTCATTGTATCATAGTAATATAGGCCCTTACCTTTGACCTCTACTGGACTGCAGTAATATAGGCTCTGCCCTCTGACCTCCAGTGGATTTAGTAATATAGGCCCCTGCCTTTTCACCTCCATTAGATTAGAGTAATATAGACCCCTGCCCCTTTGGCCTCCATTAGAGATGAGTAATATTGGCCCTGCCTTCTGACCTCTATTGCATTATAGTAATATTGGCCCCTGCCCTTTGACCCTTAGATTATAGTAATACAGGTCCCTTCCATTTGACCTCAGTTGTGTTACGGTAATGTAGGCCCTGTTATTTGACCTCTGTTCAATTATGGTAATATATGCCCTGCCCTTTGACCTCCATTGGATTATGATGATGATGATGATTATTTTTATACAGGAAATAGACTTTAGGGATAAAGTCTCTGTTTACAAAGAGTACCCTGTACATATTACATGAAACATACAACAGTAATACATGTATACATGGTCAGCAACTCACAAATATGTTATAGTAGGATTATAGTAATATAGGCCCCTGCCCTTTGACCTCCATAGGATATTAGTAATATAGAACCCTACCCTACGTGCTGCTTACCAACTCGGATGTGGTAGGAGGACCGAGGGTAGGGGAGCCACTACTGTGCAGCGATCATAACTTTATATGGTTTGATCTGGCCCTTGGGACAAGTAAGCCCTCATCAAAGGCTGAAGTCCTAGATTTCAGAAAGGCAGACTTCCACTGGATAAGGGATCTGTTCCAGTACAAGTTAGTCGGAGTAGACGGCATCAGGGATGTGGAGGAAAGATGAGGTCAATCAAGGGAGGCCATTCTCGAGGCAACAGCATCTTGCATGAGAACGGTAATCACAAGAAACAGGTACAGGAGACCAATATGGTTCTCTGGAATGTCAGGAAAACAGTGAGAGCCAAAAAGAAGGCCTTCACCAGGTACAAGGAAAAACAAGAGAAAGAAGAATGGGGAAAGAACCAAATGAGAATAAGGGAAACCAAGTGGGTGGTCAGAGAAGCAAAGGCAGACACAGAGCAGCATATGGCAGAGGGGAGCAAGGGTGGAGAAAAACAGTCCTTTAAATATATTAGGGAAAAAAGAAAGAAGGGAGGAGGAATTGTTGGGCGGTACAGTAACTGAGGAGGACGGGCAGAAAGCAGCCGTTCTTAATGACTACTTTTGCTCTGTATCCACAAGGGAAGACAGATGGCCTCTGCCGGAGAGTGGCATTAAGGCAGCTGTAAGGGGGATCCCTGAGAGGAGGCAGCAAGTATTTACCAGTGAAAGGGTTCAGAAAGGGCTAAAAGTCCTTAAGACAGATATAGCCCCGAGGCCAGATGGGATGCACCCAAGAGTGCTCAAGCAATTGGAAATGGAACTAACTGAACCCCTGGTAGGGCTATTCAATAGCTAAATTCAGACAGTGGTAGTTCCGAAAGACTGCAGGTTAGCGGAGATAGTCCTGCTGGTTTGTGGCATGGAGGTCTTGTCAGATCAACCTGATAGTATTATTTGACTGGGTAACGAGGGTAGTGGATAAGGGCCATGTTGTGGATTTGTTCTAATTCAGTTTCAGCAAGACATTCGACTTGGTGCCTCACAGAAGGTTGCTGAAGAAGCTAGAGGATCTGCATGCAGTGAAGGACACAGATAGGTCAGCAACTGGTTGGAAGGGAGACAGCAGAAGGCTGCAGCTAACAGAATCAAATCAGAAGAGAGTGAGGTCACCAGTGGGGTGCCACAAGGATCAGTCCTGGGTCCAGTCCTTTACAATATGTTAATTAACAGCATGGGAAAGGAATCCAGGGCAAGATGTTTCTCTTTGCAGATGACACTAAACTCTGCAGCAGGGTAGACAGTGAGGAGGGGGTCAGGGAGATGCTGAGAGACTTGCAAAAGCTAAAGAGGTGATTAAGGTTTGGCAGCTGAAATTCAATCCCAAAAAGTGCAAGATGATGCATAGAGGGAACAAGAGTGCAATGACAGAGTACTAGACTGGGAGGAAGCTGGCCACAGCCTCTGAGGAAAGAGACCTGGGATCATCATCAGTGACTCCCTAAAACAATTAAACCAGTGTAACATGGCTTACAGTAAGGCAAACAGGATGTTGGGATACATAGGAAGGGTGGCCTAATCAACAGATTTGAGGTGACCTCATCATCGGGGTGGTGATCCTATCATCGGTGTGACAATCCAGTCATTGGAGTAGTGACCCAGTTATTGGGGTGGCAACCCATTCATCGAGGTGATGACCCAGTCATCAGGGGTTGGGGGGACCTACTCATTGGGGTGTTGACCCAGTGATCGGGGTGTGGAGTGACCTCATCATTGGGGTGGAAATTCTGTCTTTGGGGTGGTGACCCCATCATTGAGGTGGTAACCCAGTCATTGGAAGTGGGATGACCCATCATCGGGGTGGCAATCCAGTCATCAGAATGGTGACCCATTGGGGAGAGGGACAGAAGTGTTGAATGTAGAAAAAAGTCCCTGTACTAATTTGATTCCAACCTGTCTTTATTTTTTGTTTTTCTTTTGTAGGATGGTGGTTGCTATGGAGACCTGTTTTGTAAAGCATTAAAAACATATAACATGCTTTGTTTTGGGATTTACCGATTGAGAGACGCACATATAAGTATGACTAGCCAGTGCACTAAAAGGTGGGTTCTGCATGACTTAGAGCTTGCTTGTTCACTCTTCACCATGAACTCCCAGATTCACACATACCTGGCTGGAGGGAGACCTCAAACCTATGACATTTCTAAAAGGCCCAATGATCAAAAAGTGGGCCAACATGAGCCTTGTAGCCCTTCTTTTCAGGGAAATTTCAGTGGTCACATGGTGCAATTTCTGCCCTTCCTGGCAATCCTTAAGTGTTTGCGTCTAGAATATAGTGGATGGTGAGGAACAAAAGTTGTACTCCGCTGGCAAACTAGCAGACAATTCTTCAGCAAATTCTGTAGACACGCCATAATGAGGAACTGATGGAAACCTTTTAGACTTCCACTGAATTTTTCATGCTTAGACCTGTATAGAAGCCAAGTTTTTAAAAAATGTACCTCTGTTCTTGAGGGGATCCTTTTATACATTCATGTAAATGAGGAAATTTGGACTTGTGCAGTGTTCCACTGAGCACGTTCAGCAACTAGAAAATGTTGACATGCATTAACCAGTCATCTCTTTCTGTTATGTTAAAAGTGGCAGATTATCTTACATTTGTATTTCTGGTGTTCCTCTGATAATGGCCATTATATTCAGCCTGGGGACTGTTACATAGAACCTGGAGGAATCAACTCTCAGCAGACAGGCCAAACCGTGTCTCCCCAAAAAATGACAGCCATTCACCATTAAAAAATTTAAATTCTGTATTTTATGTAAAAAGAAAACTCTCTGGCTATCTAATCACAGTGCAGCGTTACATAGATTAACCACACTTGTAGCTTCATTTCTTTGATGGGGTAGGTCCTAATTGTCACAAAAATGTGTTAACAATACTGTGTAACATTACATGAGGCAGTGTAGTCTAGCAGTGAGAGCACAGACTTGGGAACTGGGAGATCACAGATAACTCAGAAGGCACACTGAGCCAAGGCTCGTTTCCAGGTGTGACTGGGGTGAGGGGGATTAGAGATGTATACAGTGACTGGGAAGGCACACTAAACCAAGGCTCATTTCCAGGTGTGACAAGGTGGGGGGGGGTTATAGAGATATTTATAGTGACTGGGAACGCACACTGAGCCAAGGCTTGTTTCCAGGTATAATGGGGGTAGTTATAAAGATGAGTCATACCTTTCTTTGTTTAGGGCCCTGTGGGCTCTGCGCTAAACATGAGATCACTCATGCCTTTCTGCCAAAAGCAGAAAAGTAGTCATTACTTTCTTCCCACAGGGCCCTAGACCTGTAGCTTGAATCAGCAGATCCACAGGGGGGACAGCCCTGGACCTGTAGCTTGACCTTGGATCACAAGGGGCTGAGGATGGGCTTTAGTGTTTAAAAAAAAACCCTAGCGGTGCATTTCACTGCTTTTGTAGCTGTGGAACTCTAACAATGTATTCATCTAGTTTTCAGCAATTCCTCTAATTTCTTTTCTAAATTTCTGTTTATTGAAGAAAATTCCACATATCGCACACAATAACTATTGCACACAGTAACTGTTTGACATAAACAAGGATATAAGACAAATATATCCTGCCTCTTTAAAGAAAGACATCCTATAATATCAACAGACCCCTTACCTGTGTTCCAGGTCTGCCCGATGCTTCCTCCAGGCCATGCCAGGTTGGTTCTCCCATTGGCCCATCCCCCATTCTTCTGTCACCTAGTATTACCTGATTTGCTATGACTCATCCCTCAGCATGAAAGATACATCTCTTCCTCTCGTATACATCATCAGTCTGAGCCCCTATTCAGAAATGTAAGACAGTGAAGGTTAATCAGTGTTAGACAGTGCAGAGGTTATTTTTTTTCCTGTCTCGTATATATTCTTCCCTGTCTGTTCCCACAGTGTACCTGTCTGTGGGGATTCTTGCAACCAGTTCCAAGTCAACACCTTATTATCAAAATCCTCCATAGGTAATGAACCTCCTGACCCCTAAGCCCCTCACGGAGCAATCCCAGCACAGCCCTCTGTATATCCAGTGGGGAAAGAGCCCCACATTTTTCAGTTAAGGACCTATAGATCCCCCCCAGAATTGCTGAAGATCTCCCCCCCGAACTGCTGAAGTTTAACAAAGGTCCAAAAGATGTGTATGGGTTGATAGTGTTTTCCCCACACTGTCTTCGGAAGTGTGGCATTTGTGTTCTCCCTTTAGTTTAAATCTGTAGCATGTAAAAAATAATGGGTTTTAACCCTCCAAGTAAAGTCCTGTCATTTGGGGGAATATGTAGTTTTATGACCATCAACAAAGCATTCTTCTCATTCTCCTGGTGTAAAGGTCATCCCTTCTGGCCTCACGTGAAGCAGAATGCACAGAATTAAATTCCTGACTTTGTCTGTGTAGGGCCCTGTTGGCCCTGCACAAAGCAGGGCCACTGGTGAAGGAAGGTACTGGTGTGGCACAGTGCATGTCATTATATAGCTGGGTCATGAATGGCTACAAGGCCATTCGCAAAGCAAGCAACAGGTCTGGGACCAGATTCACAAAAAATCGCAAAGGCAACGCAAAATTTTGCGTTGCACTTTGCAGTTGTCCAGGTGTCCAAAGTTGCTATCCACAGTCGTATAGCACGCCGCACTATCCAACTGTGAATGGGGTAGTCCGAGGCATCGGTAACCCCAGTACCGCTAGCGCTACCTCAGTAGAGCTGCCCCGAAATGCAGCCAGGAGCATGGGTCTGCAAGGAATAGCGCAGGGGTACTACTTCCAATTCACAAAGGCAGCCATGCAAATGAGCCCATAGGGAATTCAAGGCAAAGGTGACAATTTGCGGCCCATTATGGCCCCATTTGCATAGGCTGCGAGCAGCGTAGCATGATCTCCCCAGACCCTGCCCCATAAGCAGTCGCAGTCCCTGGTGGCTAGTGGTCCCTCTCCCCACCGATCGCCATCCCGATCACCCAGTTCTAAGAAAATATTTATTTCCTCATGGTTCAGTGGTCCCTCCCTCCCCCACCCCTGCCGATCACTGTCCCAGTCACCCTGTTCTATTAAAATATATATTCTCCTGGTTGTTTAGTAGTCCCTCCCCCCACTGATTGCTGTCCTGATCACCTAGGTATATTACAATATATATTCCCTGGTAGTCTAGTGGTCCCTCCACTCACCGATTGCCGGCCGAGTATCAATAACGATATTTGCTAGTGGTCTAGTGCCCCCCCCCCCCACTGGTCGCTGATCACCATCTGATAACAATACTCTAAGATATCCTTGGTATCCAGTAGTCACACCACCACCCGTAGCCATGCCCAAAATAGTACTTGTATTGCCTGGTGGCTTGCAGTCCCTCGCTTCCACCCAATCACCTGGGACTGGCAGAGGGAGGGACCACTAGACTACCAGAGAATATATATTGTAATATACCTAGGTGATTGAGACGGCAATCAGCGGGGAAGGGGGGGCATAAGACCACAAGGGAATATGTATTTTAACAGAATTGGGTGATCAGTCAGGATGGCGATCAGTGAGGGGAGGGACCACTAGACCTCTAGGGAATATATATTTTAATAGAACTGGGTGATCAGGATGGCAATCTGCAGGAAGAGAGACCATTAACCATCAAGAGATATATATTGTAATGTACCTAGGTGACTGGGACGGCGATTGGCGGGGGGAGGGACCACTGGACCACCAGGGAATATATATTGTAATATACCTAGGTGATTGGGATGGCGATAGATGGGGAGGGACCATTAGACCACCAGAGAGACAGGTTGTTTTTTATTACTCAGACAGGTGATCAGTGATGGGAGGTTGCCGCGGTTCCTCCGCCAACCACTAGGGTTGCACGAAATTAAAGCAAGGTCTCACTCGTCGGTATTTTCTCCATGCAAGGCAACCCCACAAAAGGCCCTTCCAAGGAGAAAATACATTGTGAATGGGACTGCGCCAATATGCAGGTCTCATCCCCCCTCATTTGCATTGCAGCCTCCTCCACATTTTGCCCCAGTACAGACCAGGTTTGCACCCACATAGAGGGCTTTTGTGAATACCACTTCAGCACAAAACCCTGTTTGTGCTGCGTAAACTGGATTTGTGTAGGGGAAAATGTAACCCCCCTGCAAATGGGGGTTCCCAAAAGACTTCCAGGAGCTTGCTTGAATGCTCCAAGCCTGAATGGTGTTTGGCATTTAAGCCATTTATCAGTGAGTGTTTTTAGAGCCTCTGGTACTGTCTCTTTAAGAGCTGTCTGCTTGCAGACATAATTAGTTTGTATGGGGGACTGTGTGTTTCTTTGATTGAGTACCACCTGCTGCTGCCAATTCACTTCATTTTGCAGTCACTAGGAGTGCAAAGGGAACCTATCTGAAAGATGTAACTGTTTGCCAGAAATTATTTAGAGTAATAATGAAATTACAGTTTGTCTAACCTGCTTTCTTTGCAGTCAGAACTGTGTCTGCTAGTTCCCATTCTAGTTTTGAACTGCTGAACTGGACCAATCAGTGTGGGGTAAGCTAGCTCTAAAATGGTGCCTTGGACGAATCAGAACTTGACTCATAATCTGAGCCAGCCACAAGAGGATTGTATGGGCAGTGACTCTGGGAGATGTAGTTTAGACTTCAGTGCCTTTTGGACCAACAGCAGCAGTCTATTGTGAGTGACAGCCAATCCAGTCAAGAACTGGGAGGAACTCAAAGGAAGTGCCCGGTTTTGTCGGTTGGAGTTTCAGTTGAGCTTTGGCAGTGAAGAAGGAAGGAGCCCTGTGCTTTTTCAGTGTGCAGTTTTAGTCAAAAAACGTGTGTAAGGCCCAGAGTTCCGGTCTGCAGCTTGTGTAACAGCTTGTTAGGACTGAATCCGTCCTGTGAAAAGAATCAAAGGATCTCTGAAGAGTAGAAACCAGGCTCACCCTGTAGAAGACTGGAGGAATTGCTGAAAATTGCACTCAGTCTGTCAGGAACTGAATCTGCTGTGTGTTCTCCCGGTATTGTGCAGTAATTGCGATCGGATACAGATGCAGCCTGCCTGGTATAGTGCTTTTTATATGGATGTGTGAAGAGGTTTGTGTACCTCAAGTGAGCCCTGCTGACATTGAAGGACCCTATCTTATTTGAGGTCGTGAGTACTAATTCAGGGTCGCCCTGTTGAATTGCCACATTAAATCCAAATGGAATTATTGTACTGCTGACTGTTTAATTCTCCTTTCTCTGTGTGAAAGGGCCCCTACCAGCTGCCACGGTTTGGACTAGCCACTAGGGCTTGGGTACTCAGGGACAGTAACTGATAGGGATAGGCCTGTGCACAGAGCCATAGGTAGATTATTAGAGTGATAAGCTAATTAACCTGATTTCCCCCTGTCCTTGTTATATCCCCCTAAATAAATCAGAGCTGCTTGTTTCAGCAAAGTTATACTGCCTGAGGTATTTGTCTATGTTAAAGTACTGTACTGTGATTGTTGCACTGTATCTCATTTCACAGGAGGTCCCAGTGCGGAACCAGACCTGGGGTAAGTGTATACTGTGAAGGTAATTCTGATATATTGTGTGGGCCACTAGTGGGAAGAAAGGGGGGTTGCAGTGTCCCAGAGGGCTGTGACCAAGTTAGTTTAACTATTGCAAACCCTGACCTCTGGGTGGAGGCACCCGCCATTGGATCCAGGCCCCTCAACCTGTTAGTGGCAAATCAGGCAGGGGTAGTAGCCCCTGGGATAGCGCCATCTAGGGGTTACACAAAGTTTTGTGAATCTAACCCCTGGTGTGGTGAACATCATTAAAAGCTGCTTCATGAGCAGCCCAGTGCACGTTACCTGGCAGCTGCTTGTGAATCAACTAACAAACCTGCTCGTTTCATTTACCTAATGTTTTCACTATCCGTGAGCAAAAAAAATATTACTGAAAGCGTTGATTTTCATCAAAATTGCTGACAAATTAGCTCCTAGGACTGAAACTGTGCATGTGAAAGTTCACAGTCCGAGGGTTGAAGACATCCATGGTCTGTGTTATCAAAACACCTTGTTTTTAACTCAACTCTTATATACAGGTGCTACCGTGCCGTACACACACACACACACACACACACACACACACACACACATATATATATATATATATATATATATGTAATTTTTAACTGTTTAGAAGCCACAGCTTCTATTGCCTTTTTCTGTTTTTTGGTGCAGCTCCTAAACGGAGGTGACTTTAATTACTAGCATTCATACCAAGCCGTTCGCTGCTGAGCTCTATCTCATTTCTGAAACCTGAAATGCCATTTACAGGTTTTCAGGTCACAGCAGCCTTGCAGCCAGTTATGGGTTACAGCCAGTGCAGCAAGAAGTGCAGAGACAAGCCCTCTTTGTTCCCACGGATGAAGCTAAACCGAAAACAGCTATGACATCTGTGTCATTTAGTGCATTTATGTGGAGGGGTTGTGGGACAACAGATGGTCCAGACACCGAACTTCAGGTTCAACACACAATCTCTGTGTGAATTTATTCAAAATGCAGGAGATAACCTTCAGCAATGGTATATCCCTTATTCAGAAAAAGAGATGTACGAGAACAAGGGGGCACAAGTTGAAGACAGAGGGGGGGATGGCTCAGAGGTAATGTCAGGAAGTAATTTTTCACGAGCGGGTTGTGGATACATGGAATAGCCTTCCTGAAGAGGTAGTGGATTTAAAAACAGTGGGGGAGTTCAAGAATGCATGGGACAGACATAAGGCAATTCTAGGGGGTGGGGGTAGGAAGAAATAGGCTGTTGGTTAATTAGGATCTGTAGCTTATCCATTAGGTAGGGAAATGGGTAGACTGGGTGGGCCAAGCGGTCCTTATCTGCCATCAAATTCTATGTTTCTATTCAGTACATCAGTTTGTGGCAACAGACTATGCAAGTCTTTCCTCTACACTTGGCAAGCACCTACTGACTCACTAAACTCTGTTCTAACTTATCAGTTGAGATTTAGCCTCCCCTATATGGGCCTTGTTTGCTTGGGGGTTGGGGGCTCAAATAAAAAATTAAAAAAAACCTAAAGACAAAGAACCTCAGTGCAGAAGCACTGAAAAAAGGGTTACCCCAAAGAGCATTGACAAAAACCAAGTTTCAAAAAAACACAGCATCACACATACTGCCATAATGCAAAGCATCAGGAGATATATGCAAATCACCATGAAATTTCAGACGTGTTCAGTTTACAGCAATTTACTTGCATTTTAAATAGCACAACTAACTTAATTTCTATAATATACAGTCACCTAGTACTTTTTACCTATATCAAAAACGCCTGGTGCCATGGTATTTTCAACATTCCCAGGTTTCATACACACCAGGTAAATACTGTACAACAATGTATTTTATGACATAGTACCCTTGCATACTAAATCCAACAATGAGGAACACAGCCTGTTGTTTTACATCAGCTCGGAGGTCACCACCTTAACCTCCCTGTACGAGGACCTGAGAGGGAAAAGGAAAATTAAAGAGGATACTATAGCATAGTCAAGAAAGGGGAGGGGGTGCCCATAGGTGGCCAACGTTATGGACTAGAAATAGTAAAGATTAGATTAGGCTAAGAAACAGCAGAACTGTTGCAACAAATTTAAGAAAAGGTCAGTCCCCAAGAGTGGCAGGAGCTACCTGTCCCAGTTTACAAGGGATCAGCTGGGGAGGGTGATTACATAACTGTGCCAACATTATATCTACAGGTATATATGGGGTTTCCTATTGGCCAGTGGTTGATACTATCAGCCACCCACATTAGTAAACAATACCACAAGCCCTCTTTGTTCCCATGGACAAATCTAAACATAAACAAAAAAAGCATTTTAACTCATCAAAGCTTTTCCTCCTTGCATTAATTATCTGCTATGCGGCCGGCCTGGTGGCACAGAGGGTTGAAGCACTGGCGCCTTACCTCGCACCATGTCAGCGACCTGGGTTCCAGAATGGACTCGGGGGCACCTGGGGTCGGCGGGGGGAGAAGAAGATTGAGCGTCTGGAGGACTGCTATCCTCTCCTCTCCTGGGGTGGGCTAGGGAGATTGCCACGCTCTGTTGTGGCACCTGGTGGAGACGGGGAGAGCTATAGAGGTGGCGAGATGCATGGGGAGCCAGGAAAAGACCATGAAAAATGGCATCCAGATTGACCAGATGATGGCCGCCTGGACCCTCACCTCCATGGAGCCACCAAACAGCTGAGGATGATCTCAGCATCACCCAGGGCCAAAGTAAGGTAAGCCAGGAAGGCACTTTCTCACTGGAAGGAGAGAACTCGTCTGACAAAGGGACACATCGGATTACCCTGGGGGCCAGCTGCAATATGAGACCAGGAGTGGCGACAGGTGGTTCAGAGGGGAGGTAGGGGGCTTCCTTGGCAGAGCCTGAAGGAGTGGCCAGTCAGACGCAGGGGCGATAAACAGATAATGCAAAAAAAAAAAAAAAATGATCTCCTATGTTTGTACCAGACACTGTTCTGCTATTTTGGGTGTCTATGCATGAAAAAAAAAAGGCACCTACATGTACGTAGTTGAGGAGCATAGGCAACTCTGTGTTGGGAATCCATGCATGGGACCCCATGCAGCATTCACAATCTGCGCACAAGGTGGATCCACGCCTGATCCCCTGGCCCCATGCACAGCAATGCGCCGCGGGTGGGGGGCATGCCAGCACTATGCGTCATTCACTAAGGAGCATAGTGCTGCTCACCAGGGGATGTAGGAGGGTGCCCCTTATGCCAGGGGGGACCCTGCCATAAGTGCCTTACGTACCATGCCCCATACTCACAGTCCACCCGCCCTGTGCAGTTAACCGATCAGGAAACCAACCTCCCCAACACATGCCAGTTCATGCGTCTGCCAGTCCTGGCAGCAGGTGGAACCCCCCACAACAGAGCACTGACCGCAGGGCTGTCACCCTCCCCCCACACACACACACACTGTAGAGCCCCTACCCGGGGTGGTAACTGGTGACAACCCTCCCAACACACACTGTTGTACCATTCCGGTATTGGCAGTGAACCCCACCCACCCTCACACACAGTGCACCCCCCAACAAACCAGTGTCCCACTCTATCCCTCCATATAGTGTCTGTAACCCCTTGTGAGTGGTGCACAGTTGGTGGTATGGTGCCTCCTGACGCCCCGCTGCCCAATCACAGAACCCACACCCTATCAGTGGTGTTCAGTGTGCCCCACGCCCATGGCACCAACACCACCAGCCCCCACCCCCATATCCACTGATTGGTGCTGCTGCCCCAGTCATCCAGTGGTACTGCCTTTCCACACACCTCCTCGGCCACGGGCATCCAGTGGTACTGCCTTTCCACACACCTCCTCGGCCACGGGCATCCAGTGGTACTGCCTTTCCACACACCTCCTCGGCCACAGGCATCCAGTGGTACTGCCTTTCCACACACCTCCTCAGCCACGGGCATCCAGTGGTACTGCCTTTCCACACATCTCCTTGGCCATGGGCATCCAGTGGTACTGCCTTTCCACACACCTCATCAGCCACGGGCCATCTAAGTGATTCTGGGAGAGCGTGATTATATATAGGCAGCATCCAGTGGTACTGTCTTTCCACACACCTCATCGGCCACGGGCCATCCAAGTGATGCTGGGAGAGCATGGTTATATATAGGCATCACACTCCCAACATCACTTGGATGGCCAGCAGCTGTGGAGGTGTGTGGAGGGATGTGCTGCTGGCCATCCACAGCTGCAGCACCAACAGCCAGGTACGGGGATTGGGGGTAGGCGTTGTCGGTGCTGCAGGGGTTGGGTCCTCTGTCCACCGTTGAGCTGGCAGGGGTGTCGGGAGGGGCGGTACATTGTCATGGGGTTGGGGTTAGAGTTGTGCAGTAGGGGGGGTGGCCACAGCCAGGACAGGGCACATCTGTGGTGTGGGAGGTTGCCTGCCACAACGTGATGTGTCTGGAGGGGTATCATTCTGCTGGGGGGATACTACATCAGGATCAGGCCACCGATGTCTGGCAAGAAGGCAGCAGCACATGGGATGGAGGCAGGGGTCATCCAGCTGGGGGTCTGTCTGTACACTGGGTGGCTGCAGTGTGCCATGGCCACGGCCTGGGATCCACATTGTCAGACGGGGGCTGGATGTGCAGGTCCAGGTGCCTGCGGGTGGTATGCATGCACCCAGAGCCATGCTTTACTGTGCAAGGGATCCACTATGGGATCAATGATGGACATCCGATTCAATGCTGCCTGGGTCTGCAACTCTGCACCTGGCCACCCTGCAGAGTCCTGCATGCCTGGGGGGATGGGGCCTCAGACGGGTGCCTCGCGGGTGCAGGCAGTGGTGCATACCATGCACCCTGCACCTGTCCAGGGCCATGGGGCTCCACGGGTGGGATATGTACCTCCGGCATGTAATTCCCGCCTGTTCGTGCATAGGGCCCATTGTCATTTTTAACAAGGGAATGAGAAAGGTCACAGAGGGACTGTGTAGTTTCAAGCAGTTTCTTGGCTTTGCCAAACTACTTCACCAAGCTCATATGTGTCAGTAAGTCACTCTAAAAGAGATCTGAGGAGAGTAATTAGATAACTTTGCCAGCATTTACCTACTAATTATGTATTTCACCCTTTAGAAGCCCATTCAGAAGCCATGGCTTTAAAACAGGGGTGGCTTCTGTTAACTAATTTGTTTTCATCTGCTGCTGCCGCTTTAATTTTAGGGTGGCTGCTAAGTGGTGAAATATGGTATGTACAGTATATATAAGGGTTAACATCCGAGTCAAAATCTCTGTTTTAACAGGCTATAAGTCTGCCATCTTAGAACTTCAGGATTTGAAAATCGGCATACCTCCTCTTCTTCACAGAGGCTCAGTGAATGCCAGTTTTCCAAACAATGCCGAAAATAGCACAAGTCATCTAAATTAAAACTTTTTTTGCACACAGATAGCAAAATAAAAATACATTGATTTAAAACCTAAAACTCTCAGGTTCACGACATATTGTCCAAAATAGGGTCTTTTATGTGTTTTGTAAGAAAAAAGGCCAAGTTAAAAGGTTATATGTATTTTTAAACTGCAGAGACACAATAAAACAGATATGAAACAAGCATTTGTCAACGCCGAATGTTGATTGCGTTGGTGTGTTGACCACGCTCTGTGGCCCTCTGTCAGTCGCTCAGTCTGTTTCGTCCGGTGCTGCAGGCTGCTGTTTTGTACTGGGCTCCTGCCTGCATTGGCACCTTTTTCTGCCCACAAAGAAATCCGCAGCAGTCCTGACAGAGCGCTGTTGAGCTCACTCAGTCCCCCTGTCTCAGTCACTCGTACTGTTTCTCCCACTGCTGCAGGCTGGCCTTTTGTACTGGGCCCCTGCCTGCACTGATGCAGTCTTCTGCCCACAAGGAAATCCACAGCAGTCCTGAAAGAGCTCCGGTGAATTCGCTGACTCCCCCTCTGTCACTTGCTGTCTCGTTCTGTTTCTCCCAGTGCTGCAGGCTGCCCTTTCGTACTGGGCTCTTATGTTGTGCCCTTTCTCTGCCCACAAACAAATCCACAGCTGTCCCGACAGAGCTGTGTTGAGGTCGCTCAGTCTCCCTCCCTCTCTCACACACGCTCAGTCTATTTGTCCTGGCGCTGCAAGCGGCCCTTTTGTACGGGACTCCTGCCTGCATTGGCGTCTTTTTCTGCACACAATGAAATCCGCAGCAGTCCTGATGGAGCTCCGTTGAGCTCACTCAGTCCCCGTGTCTCACTCACTCGTACTGTTTCTCCCATCGCTGCGGGCTGGCCTTTTGTACTCGGCCCCTGCCTGCATTGATGCCTTTTTCTGCCCACAAAGAAATCCGCAGCAGTCCTGAAAGAGCTCTGGTGAGTTTGCTCACTCCCCCTCCCTCACTCGCTCTCTCGTTCTGTTTCTCCCAGTGCTGCAGGCTCCCTTTTGTACTGGCTCTTGCGCTGGGCCCTTTCTCTGCCCACAAACAACCGTAGCAGTCCCGACAGAGCTCAGTTGAGCGGTCACTCCCTCTCCTCTGCTCGACCTTACATGTCCCACATAGTGATTTCCCACAGCAACCGTGCTATTCTGCGGCAGGAGTGCAAAAACACATTGTAGCCATGATGTGAAACATGGCAGCTGTACTGTTCATAAGGAGGTGTGGAAAAATGCCACTGTTGAAAATGTGGGGTGAAAATGTCACAAAATTGCGAAGTTACAAGGGTGTGCGGAAGCAGGTCAACACACGCTTGTAACACAGTCATGTCATGGAGTTTCGTCACCTGATTTTCAGCATAGGCATTTTAGGACCCCTGCTCATGAACAGTGCCACTGTCATTTTCTTAATCTGTCCCGATCAGTGATTTCCCACAGCGACTGCGTTATTCTGCGCCGGAACTGTGAAAACACATTTTGGTCAGGGTGTGGAAAATGACAGCTGTGCTGCTCATAAGGAGGTGGAAAAATTCAACTGGTGAAATGTGGGCGTGACAATGTACCTCTGCGGTTACAAAGGTGCGTGAAAGTGTGCAATGCACACTTGTAACACAGTCATTCGATGGGGTATTATCACCAGATTTTCAACATAGGCATTTTAGGACCTCTGATCATGAACAGTATCACTCTCATTTTCTTAATCTGTCCCGGACAGTGATTTCCCACAGCGGCCGCTCTATTCTGCGCCGGAAGTGCGAAAACACATTTTGGCCAGGATGGGAAAAATAACAGCTTTACTGTTCATAAGTAGGTGTGGGAAAATGACAGTGTTGGAAATCTGGAGTGAAAATATAAATTTGCGAACTTACGAGCGTGCGTGCAAACTGCGCAACGGACGCTCGTACCACAGTCATTTTATGGAGTATCAGTACCAAATTTTTAACATAGCCATTTCAGGACCTCTACTCATGAACAGTGTCACTGTCATTTTTTTAATCTGTCCTGAACACTGATTTACCACAGCGACTGCGCTATTCTGCGCTGGAAGTGCAAAAACACATTTCCGCCAGGATGTGAACAGTGACAGCTATACTGTTCAAAAGGAGGTGTGACAAAATGCCAATGTTGAAAATCTGGCGTGAAAATATTGCAAATTCACAAAGTTATGAGCGTGCGTAGCAACTGCGCAGCACACGCTCATAAAACAGTAATTTGTGGCTTTTTTCCACCAAATTTGCAACATAGGCTTTTTGAGAGCCCACCTCATGAACACTGGCACTGTCATTTTGTTAACCAGTCCCGAAAGGTGATTTCGCGCAGTGACTGCAAAATCACTTTTCCGAGCCGATTAACGCCATGACAGTTCAAGAATTCATGAGGAGGGGGTCCCAAAAACCCCATGTTAAAAATTTGGTGAAACATTTCCCAAAATTGCCCAAGATATGCAGTAAAGTTGAAAACCCCCTATGTATTACAATATACAGCTTACCAGCATTTCGTCAGTTCACGGTCGGCTTTGAAGAGTGCAGACGTGTTCCCGGTCCATCGAAGATCATCACGCCGAGCTCCTAAGGTAGGTGTGGGGTGTGGGGAGGCAGGGCAAGCGCTGAGGAACGGTTTCCTGCTTTTCAGGGGGGAAAAAAAAATGGACGTCGCAGGACCATTTTTTTACTTTGCAGGCCTCTGGCACACTGGGTGGGCCCCAGTGTGCCAGCAGTGGCTTTCTTATTTGGGAAGCAGTAGCTGACGGGATTGGGCACCCCGCCGGTGAAGGGGGGTAGTTATGCTGACGGGATTGGGCACCCTGGCCGGGCAGGAACAAAAAGGGTGATAGAATGCCGACGGGAGTGGGCCTCACCGCAACAAAACAAACAGATGACTGACGCTGCAATGACGAGGCGGCCCCTGATTGCAGCAGCTGTTTTTTTTAGAAAGTTGTGGCACGCTGGCTGAACTAGTGTCAGCAGCAGTGTGCCACGGCATTGGGGGAACCGGGCCAAGCCTCTGCAGGCTGTGTGGGCATTGGCCACAACAGTGCCGCGCCTCCACAACCTGCTTCTGTACAAACCTGTCGCAACATGTTTCTTGCACATGCGTGCAATCAACATAAAAATATATAGAAAAAACATGATAGTACATTTCCTTCATTATTGACTTTTAAGTCGATCACAAATGGAAAATAAAAACGTGCTTTCTCACTGCCAGTGCAAATTACAACCAGTTTTTTTCATTTGTGAATAAAGATTTCTACAGGACCATATATATATAAAAACGACAAGATAAAAAGCAATATCTTATATGCACCTCAGAAGATATACTAGCTTGCAAGCCGGGTATGTTACAGCTGCTGTCTCACCCTGTTGGGTACATCAGAATGGAATACTGGACCAATCTGTTAGCAACTTTCAGAATGCTGATGACAAATGTAGCAGCCGCGTACGGCACTGAAGCCAGCCGTTGACATCAAAGAGAAACAGTAAATCTTCAAATAAATTGGAGATTTAAAAGCTGTAACTGGTAAACTGATGTTGTATATATAGAATAAATGAGAAGCGATTGTGAATTACCCTACAAGGCTATAATTCCATCAAGGGGCTGAGATGACATTAGAAACTGCAGAATCCTGAGGTGGAAATAGAAGCCTTGTAACTTACAGTTGGACTATTTTTTGTTTTGTAATACAAATTATGTGGCAATGAATGAATAGTTTCAAATGCTCCTGTTTCAGTTAAGGCAAACACCTGGCTTGCACTGTATCTCCTTTATTGTCCATGAAATTGACACTACTCTAATCATGCACTTAAGGCTTCCTATCGCTTGCCAGTGGCTATGCTCCTTCTGAAGCTGTGGTTTCAAGTTTCTGTATTGTTTACTGTTATGCGTTGCCTCTCTTCTTGTCATTGATTTGGAACCTGTGTAAATGAGTGCTTGTGCTCAAAGGTGTTTCCCGAATGACTAAATAAATGTTTCTGGCCAATCAGTGAGGAGAACGACTGTGCTTCTTATTTCACATACAGCCATCTCCTCATGCTGTGCATCTGACATCCTCATCCCTGGCTAAACCATTTTTACGAAGCAAGGGAGTACAAAAAAGTAATACACTGAAATGTGATAAAAAACACATTTTGATTGAACCCATAATCGTATTATGGCAATCTATGGCTATATAATATGATTATGGGTACAGTAAGTGGTGGTTCTTACTGTTTCACAAGTGTCTGTCATACTGGCTGGGCAGACAAAACTGCTGAGCTTCGCTCTGCGATTCTCTCACCCAACCAGAATGAGAGACACTTGCAAAACGGTAAGAAACACAGTTTACTGCACCCATAATCATATAATGGTCACACACTGTTAATAGGGTTTTAAACTGTCACGTGTGAATGAAGTGGTTTCCCTGGTCGGTGGAATTTCATTTCATTTCATTTAGTTTTTGTTGACCGGGTAAGTGCACTAGACAAATCCTGTCTATTTTCAGGCACGACCCGGGGAAGGGGGATACAGATGAATGCCAACTGACTTGAACCAGATGAAACTGTTGGTGGTATTTTTAGTGAATGAGGGAAATTTGGGCAGGACACCGGGGAAATTCCCCATCTCTTTTCGATAAGTGTCACGGGATCTTTAACATCCACCTGAACTACCACCAATCCAGGCAGATGGGACTTCGGTTTAATGTCTCATCCGAAAGATGGCACCTCAGAAGTGCAGCACCCCCTCTCATGCTGCACTACAGTGTCAGTACTGGGATATTAACCCAAGTGCCAGATGTGGGAACTGAACCCACAGCCCTCTGATCTCCCAGCCTCAGAGGCAAGTGTGCTACCTACCGTGACCCAAGCTGGCATTGTTTACCTCAGATTATAAAATGGCAAGCAAAAATCTAGGCACTTCATTGGCCATGAGGCATCACCTGACCATGCGTTAAAATTCCCAGCACTGCACACTCAGGCACCAGACCTAATTACCAAGGCAAGAAAGCCTCATTACGTACCAAATCAGGGGCTATTTAATGTATGCATTTTGCTATTTTAAAGCAGCAGCACTAGTTATCCAGTGAAAAATGGCATGCTTCCTTTTTGTACCAGTAATGCATTCCTGATAATCTTAGATTCTTCATTGGGGTATTTTAAATTCAGTCAGCTATTTTTAAGAACGTGTTTAATTACAACTTTTGTAATTTGCATGACTTCAATAAAGATGGCAGCCCCCAGCAACTTTCAAAAATCTTCTCCCCAGATAGCAGGCACTAACAGCACCCACTGTATTAATAATGCAAATATGTCTGGGTGTTGCCAGCGCACGTGTCTGATGGCCAGCAGCACAGCACCATCCTGGTTTGCATAAATCCATGATTGTTGACATGGCAAAAGACCAAGAACCTTTAAGAACTTCAGAATCCTTTATCTTGCCTCTGGAATGAAATAAAGCAAAAAGAAAATCAGATATATTGATGTTTTGGTTTGTTCTAACTGCCAACCAAGTTATTTAAATTATTATTAACTAGTACTGCTGCTTTAAATGTGTTTAAGCAAATGATTTATGTAAAAAAAAGCAAATTAAAAATGTTTCATATCTCATATCAGAAGAAGAAGAATCAGCATTTATATAGTGTTTTTCATACACAGTGTATCCCAAAGCACTTTACAAGCAGTGCTAGACTGGTAGTGAAGCGACGGAATGTGTAGTGGTAGCCATTTTGCACATCAACACCCGCACACAGCCTTGGAAAATTGCATGAACCAGTTTTATGGGAAGTGGACTATTGGCCAGGACACTGGGGAAAGTCTTCTCTGTATGATATTGTGCCAAAATAAAAATTCCCCTACTCTTTGCAAAAAGTGCCTGTGCTCTTTTACTTCCACCTGGACACCCACCAAGACAGCACCAACACGGGTAGAAGGAACCTCGGTTTAAGGTCTCATCTGAAGGATGGCACACCCCAACACTACAGCGTCCCCCTTATACTGCACTGGGGTACCAGTGTTTAGGTATGAGCCTAATCCTGGCATGGGACTAGAACGTTCTAGCTCGGAGGTGAATGTGCTACCGACTGAGCCACACTGACACCTATATATAAAATATAAGAGCAACAAGCTATTTTATAAGTGTAATAAGCCAATCCAGGGTGTACATTAAAGGATTTAAATACACTTCCCTAGGGCGTAAAGGCACTCGTTATTTGGCCTCATGCCTCATTCCCCTGGGGCATGCATTAAAATCCTTTAATTCATACTCTGTTGTCACTTAATGCTTACATGTTCTACACTAAGTGGAACATCTCAGACAGGTTGAGAGACACAGACATTCTTAAAAATGTCCTAACTCACAATCCTGGCATCACAACTATAAATTATGGGATTTCTGATGTCAGGTCATAGCTGTGAATTACAGCAAAAAAAGTGCATGGTCTGTCCATGAATTATTAGTGCTTATCAGGTATTATATATCATATATGTAATGACCTGACTCAAAATATGCCATTTACCATCACTTGTGAGAGGGCAGCACTTTCATCACTCGTGGCTGTGCCACTCGTAAGTTATGATCCTGACCCCTCATATTTGGAGATAAATTGCATATTTTGAATCCGCCTATTGCATATCCCTTACTTATACAGTATGTTGTGTTAACACTTTCCTTTAATAATGTTATCATTATTATAGCACCAGTGCCCCGCCATATCATTTTCCCAACCCTCACATGGAATCTACAGGCCACCTTCTCACCAAGCACCTATAGCGCTGATCACGTTGATGTAATTGGCATTTGAAACGATCTGGTCCCCTTTTTGATTGGCAAAAACAAGTCTCCTGCTCAGTATGTCCCAGCGACTCTTTTTGCCAACCATGTGTCTGTGCGTGCATCTGAATGACATGGTGTTTGTTTTCCATGATCATTGCTGTACAAATCCATGATACTAAAAGTGTGAAAACATGCTGTGCTAAACTTGACTGAAGACAACGCTCTTTTTTTTCTTCCAGATATGTAATCACGAATCCGCCATATGAGTTTGAGCTGGTGCCGACAGACCTGATTTTCTGTTTGATGCAGTTTGACCACAACGCTGGTCAGTCCCGGGCCAGTTTATCCCACTCTTCCCATTCCTCTCATTCTTCCAGCAAGAAGAGCTCATCTGTCCACTCCATCCCTACGACGGGAAACCGGCAGAACCGCAGTAAGGCGAGAGATTCCCGCGAGAAACAGAAGTACGTGCAGGAGCAGAGACTTTGATTTGTGTGCTCACTGTGTGTGAAACCCCATCCTCACCACTGCCACTGCCTCCCCAACCCCCCGTTTTTCAGTAGCGGCTTTCCCTGTTGTCTGGAGTTATTTTTGTTTACATCATATTTATATGTCTATGTGTTTGCATGCGTTCACCATTTCATTTAATTTCATCATCACCCTTTAAGCGCACCAGCAACAATCTAGAGAGACCAGCTTTATTCATAACGCTGGGTACAAAAATCAGAGACTGACTGTCAAGTTACATGACTCACAGCAGTAACTACTACATGCAATAGAAGACATTTAAAGTTTTATTAGAGTTAAACATTTACCGCAGAAATGTTAGGGGGGCATTTTGATGTATGTGAGTACTTACAATTTTAATGTAAGCCAATGATTATTTTAAATAAGCTTCTTTGAAAATGACAAGAATCTATTTTTTAGGTCATTATAACTGTCATTTGTTTAAGTAAAAGTTAAGCACGTTAAAGTGCAAGCCGGTATTTGTAGGTTTTTAACCATTTTCGCCGACAAAAATAAAAACTGTCATAAGATTTTAAGATGCATCAGGGAGTTGTTTTTTTATGTGGATTTCTCTGTTTGTATATTTCTGTATTTGGCTTTATGTGTGACTTTGTCCTTTCTAACCTTTAAGAAATACTGAAATTTATGAGGGGTTTATAATGCAGAAACAGTTCCATTTTTATTCAGTTTGAATATATCCAAAGAGAGTATTCAAACAGTTTATAGTGCCGTCACAGTGGCAATTAAAGATTGATCAATTTGCACACGGGCTGATACTGAAACATGTAAGGAGGCTGTATTTTCCACAACAGGCTTAATATTTTAAGAACTGTTAATGTCTTTGCAGAAAAATACATGGTATTATTAGTAGTCCTTCAACTACTCTGACAAGCCGGCTGCTGCCTTGATCTCAGCGTGCTATACTGCTATGCGAGGGATCTGAGATGAGGAGAGCTAGATGTACAGGCTCTTCCCATAACCAATTTTAGAGGACATGGGGGGGGACAGGGGCAGGTCTTCCTCAAGCTCCCTCTGTTGGCCGAAAGGATCTGCAACAACTATCAGGTGTGTAGGTGGGGGATGGGCAAAGAAAAGAAGGAAATAATGACCGCTAGGGAAACCCAATATTCCATCATGCCAGGACCTTGACCCGGGAGAAATTCCTGAAGGCATGGACGGAATCCAAAGCAAACACCACCACCCTCTCAAAGGGGAAATTGGAAGAACCAAATCTAGATGAATGGCATATCCAAAAGAAAATGGAAAGGTCAAATAAACATATAGAAGTCACTTTAGAACTTAGGTCATTTTCGCTTCTTTATGAAATTGTAACAATACTTTTTGGGCCGTAATCTCTGTAACTGTATGCCCTAGGACTACATTTCAGCTTTCCATCAATTGTTTGTCTCAGATTGTTGCACCGGAGAAGAACTCTGAGCCAAAGCTTGCATCCAGGTGTGACCTCAGTGAGGCAGGGTTTTTATTTATTTATGTATTTATTTGTTCTAGGATTACAAATACCTTTGAGCCAAGGCTCTTTTACAAAGGTTCCATGTCATTGGTACAATTGAGACAATCATAAGCAAAGATTACAGTTTATAAAATAAAAAAAAAAAAAAAACAGTCTTGTAGATGAAAAAAGAACAATAAGGTGAAACTTTGGGGAGGGGAAAGGGAAAGGAGGAGGGTGAAATCAGGGAGACTAAGTGGATGGGAGAAAAGGGGAGGTAGGTTGGGGGGGACAGAGAGAGGAGAGGTGGAAGGCAGATAAGAATAGAGGTAGTGCAGCCGGGTTAACAGAGGGGAGACATAAATAAACCAATTACAACTAGCAATAAGGATACCGACACAAAAAAGGGGAATATTATCAGTAGACAGGGAGTTAGTGGCTACAAACCTTCCAATATCAACAGGCCGACTTACAGTAATTAAATAGCGCTGTCAAAGCTAAGTACGTCTATGAGCTTGCTACATCCAGCAGACCTGGGTTTGAGTCCCATAACCTCTACCTGCATACTGTGTGACTCTGAGCAAGTCACTTAACCACCCCAATGCTCCCGGGTTACCCCTGAAAACAGTAACTACTTGTGCCTAGTAGGCCTTACCTGGATACCAAAGAATTAATTATACATGACATACTAATATAGACCTCATGTCACCATTGTTTTCGTAAAAAGCACATTGAGTAAATGTTGGAAAAAGGAAGCCCAGTATAATTTGGCAGTAAATGCAGATGAAAATGTAGGGTTCAAATGTTTAGGTGTAATGTTAGTGGTCAATCTATAAAAGAGGAATTAAGAACTGACATGGTTCCACTGCTATCAAGCACAGCAGTATAAACCAGGCAAGCAAACCGGTATTATTAGTACATTAAAGTAAAAGTCAATCAGGTATAACTTTGGGTCCTTGTTTAAATTTATCCTTTGTGCCCCTTTTCTCTGTTGCTGCCCCCATTCCCCAGTCAGGCACAGCACTTACAGTTCTCCATCTTCCCCTTCAGCTTGCCCACTGAGGGGAGATCTGGCCACAAGCATGCCCCCTCTTGAGGTTAGGGGTCAGAAAATCCATGGTGGAAGAATGGCTGTTGGTGAGAGGTGGGGCTCAAACGCTCACTGGGTCATGCTATGCACACGAGGACTTTTCCTGCCTTTCTGGTTCCCCGCTATCGAGACACTGGGCATGCGTGCATCTCCAAGCATACACTAGGCAATGCATGCTTGTGGGAAACCCAGCTGGCATCCCCCTATCCTGCAGAACCTCTGCTGTAATGCCACTTGTCACCTAGGTGGCAGTATTGCAGCAGTTACAACAACCCTCCCACCCTGGAGAAGAGCGTCCTCTGGGATTCTCACAGCTCCCCCCTGCCCGGCCCCTGACAACTCTAATTCATGCATACACTCCAGTTATGCCTTGGCAGCCTGTTGCACTCAGATGGGGGTGTGTCTCTCTGATTTGTTGGCCCCTCTGGGCCCCCCACGGAAGCTGGCCCCAAACAAACTCATGTTAACTTTTTAATAAGGTAGGCTTCGTTGTAGGCGCAGCTTCTCATTTTAGTTTGCTGATGTCATTAAGTGGCACTACAAGAATTGGTTAGCATGCAGAGCTCTGAAACAATATTCAGCTCTCCCCAGTGCTACTTCCTCACAGTGTGACCTTGAGCTTGTCAGCTGACCTCCATGATCTTCTGCCCCACCCAGCTATAAAATGAGTAGAAGCAGGACCCCACTAAGAACGAGATGCTGCATCCGCGCTGCACTATCTTGGCCAAAGAAGTTGCAAAGTCATGCAAAGTTTTTTATGAAAAATAGATGACTTTTCCAATTTCCTTACCAGTGTGTATTTAACAGAAGACCTTGACACCACTATCATCAACATCTTAGAATGCTAATTCTGGTATCTCAAAGTGTATCAATTCATAGCCCACCAGAGCAGCAGTAGGGCTGCAACTTGCAACGCTAGCGGCCCGGGTTTGTGAATGAGCCGGAGCCAGCCAGGGGAAGGAGGCTGAGCCTCCCAGAAGATGCGCTCATCCTCCTGGGAGGGAGGGAGGGAGGCAGGGAGAGAGGGATACTATCCTTGCTCAAAGATCACAGGTGGCAGTGCAGCTGAGGGCACCGAGTGAAAGGGGGAAGATGTCAGCCAAAGACCCGCACTGTGTACGCATTGCATATGAATGTGCATTAGTCCCCCTCGTGTGCCAGTGTCTTCCAGGAACCAGGTGGAATGCATTCCAAGAACAAGGAAACATGGCCTCAGTGCCAGCTTCCTGGCACCCTGGTATACCTGAGACATTCCTGCTCAGCCAAACATCCCCCTCATCCCATACCCCACCAGGGGGTAAACCGAGGCATTGTGTGGGCTGGTGGAGGTAAGGTAATTAGGGCCCAGAGGAAGGTGCCAGAGAGTTCCAGTGGGAGTTGGTGCCAGCGTGCGGGGTCAGAAAATATGAATTAAAAAATATTCAAAACATTTTCTCACACTACTGCAAACAGTAATGGTCTGAGATGAAAAAGCACAGGGGATGAAAAGAGGTGCCACAGAAAGTTAACCCATTTCAAACTGTCACGCACCTCTATTCTGTCTGTGTTGGCCTTACAGAGTTCCAGTGATCAGTGGGACTGTAAACAAGAGATGGACAAATTTCAGTATTTTAAGAAGGTGGCAAAGTACTTTTATATTTTGTTGTGTTTTTTTAAATATAAAAGTTACAGAGCTTGATGGGAAACAATGCCAGATGGTGTGGGTTGAAGTGAAGACAGCAAAACTGTGTAAATAATATGTACACCCGCGCCCCAAAAATGTCATACCATCCCCCCCTCCCATGGCATTGTTTGGCTCACAGGTACGTGGATAGAGTGCTTAGCATGAAACGTTGTGACGTTTTGAAGGTGTTTTTTTGTTGTTATTGTTGTGTTTAGGAGTAACAGTCTAAATAGTTTCAAGTGCTTTTATCTGTGGCATTGGGAAATTTTTTGTGGGGGGGGTGCGCATGGAACGTGTTGTTAGTTTGCTGTGTAAAATGACAATCGAAGCACCTTTACTGACATTGTGCCATTTAATCTTGGCAGACATCTTTTGAAAAACTCTGTATTACTGAAACAAATTATGTGTCAGGAAAGAGTTGTGAGATGTGGTCACATTTTTTGTATCCAAGTTTATATTAAGTAGCTTTAAACTGAACTAGGCCAAAACTGCACAGACCAAAAGAGCTACAATGGACCTTCAAAGAGCGATTGGAGCAGAATTTCTGTAAAAACTTGTAAGGTTCAATACAGAATTTGTTTCGGGAGGATTTTCCCTAATGAATTATGTATGAAACAGTACAGAATTCTCCACCATGGAGTTTTATTCGTTAATTTATGTGTAGTACACCAGAGGACGTAGAGCATGCTGTATCAACATAAGTTAATTATTACAACTTCACGCCACGGGGACAAATCTTTGAAGGGTTTGTACAGAATTCATTAAGAGAAGTCCCCCTGAATGGAATTCTGCATTGAACCTTACAAGTTTTTAGAGAAACTATGCTACAATTGCCGTTTGATGTCCTGTTTAGTGGTTTTAGTCTGGGCAGTTTTGATCAACTACCATTTCGAACAACTGTAACAAAACCGCACTATAGTCAACATTATGGGGCAGCATGTAATTTGTTTTACTTATAGCTGCATCACCTTCAGCCAAACAGTGGCTCACTGTTGTTAGGGTGCGCATAACATTTAAGTAGCAGTTGTTGCTATGGCAACCATTTTGTACCAATACCTTTTCATACCTACCTTTTAGGTTGCCCTTTTTTCCTGTTTTGAGTGTGCTATAGCATTCTTTAAGATTTGAAATAATTAAAAGAGAGCTACATTAAATATGGCTCCCCCGAGTTCTCATCAGTACCCTCAGCTGTTTTTAAACACCCATTGTTTTGTTCTTTTTCCCCCACCTTGTGTTTCTGCACCTCTGACCCCTGGTCTTGCAGCACCACCACCCCCCGGCCTTGTCACTTGCCTTCTCGTGGACTTAGTGGTTATCCACCACTTAGCTGGGACCACACGTGGTGGGTGACCAGCCGTGTTGTTTGTGCATGAGCCTACAGAGGGCACAAGATAAGACCTGGAATCTTTATCCTCTGTTTTAATGACCTGAATGCATTCGTGCGGTGACACACATGCATGCATGGTATTCAACAGCAGCCCTTTCCTGCAGTGAGTGCACACTTGCGCTACCCCTGACTTCTGCCAGGCGACAGTCAAGCAGCAAGATGCTGTGTCCCCCCACCTGGGGGGGGAGCTGTCTTTGGCATGCTCAATCCTCCCTCCCTGGCCAGCCACCTGTGATCTGACCTCTTTCCCAAACCTGAGTTGCTGGTATCATGACCAGTAGCCCTAATGCTGTGCACGTGAGCCAGCATTAACACCCACTGTTAAATATGACTTTTGATGTGACTGAGATGGGCCAGCATACATCAACCATGGCTCATTGTCCTTTTGTGGACACCATCGAACTCTGAGGCTAACTCCGGGTCACGAAGCATAAGCTCTTACAATGTGAACACGAAATGAAATGCTGCATGTTTTAAATGGGTTTGAATGCAGAAATGAACAGAAGGGGTTAACGTTGGGGTTGGGGTCAAAACGAAGTGCAGGAAGAAGTAAATGGTAGTTTACTCACTTGGTAAAGATGATTTTGGGAGCACCTTTTTACAGCACTACGAGCTTTCACCACTGGGGTTCTGTCAGAAGTCTTCTCATATGCAGATGCACAGACTTCAAGAGTTTGAAACTCAGTCTGTCTCCTCCCTCTTCTGTTGGCTCTTCCCTCTGTGTGACTGCTTCCCAAGCTTCTCTGGACTGTGAATGGTATTGTTACACAGCAACACGATGACGCATATAACAGTGACTTGTACTCAGGAATGAGAGTAACGGAGACAGAGAAAGAATAGAATGTAATCCAGAAAGGTTTAATGTTGGCATGCAATACAAAAACAGTGCACACAGTAGAGTCAGTAGCTTAGGTAAGGGAGTACAGGAAATAATCTTGTGCAAACACAGCATGCAAATGAGGAACGTTCCTTGAATTACTCCATAATATTGTGACAAGTTCGAGTGTCTGCTTCCTCCTCGATGGACGGGATGCGGAGTACTGTGAAAAGGTGCTTCCATAATCACCTTTACTAGATAAGTAAACTACCGTTATCACTTGCACCTTTTTATCACACTCCGACCTTCCGCCACTGGGTGATTAGACAGTAATGCCAGTAACAGTGTGGGTGAGACGAGAAGGAAGAGGAAAGAACATGGACTGCAAGACTAATCGACCAAAGTCTGACTTTTGTTTTCCCCAAGTGTCCAGTCAGTAAAATTTAGCAAAATATGAGGTGACAACCAGGTGACTGCTGTGCAGATCTCTGCGATGTAGGCAAGCAAATATTTATTTATTTATATAGCGCCTTTCAATACCAAGGCGCTCTACAGAATATACACCATAAATACACAGGCAAACAGCAATATCAATTTAAAATCAGTCGGGAAAGCCAGTGAAAATAAATAAGTTTTTAAAAAAGATTTGCAACTACTGATGGTCAGGCATCCTCTTAACCGACGAGGTAGAGAATTCCACAGGGTTGGTGCTACAAATGAAAAGGCATGAGCTCCAGATGTTTTAAGATGAACACTGGGAATCTCTAGCAATCCCTCATCGGCAGATCGGAGGGGCCGATTAGGGGAGTAGGAAGTCAGGAGATCTTTCAGGTAGTCGGGTCCCTGTTCGTGTAGGGCTTTAAAGGTAAGCAAGCCTACCTTATAGGTGATCCACCACTGGACTGGCAGCCAGTGCAGTCTGCGCAGCACAGACATTATGTGACTGGACCTAGAGGTACCAGTCAGCAGCCTGGCCACAGTGTTCTGCACCAGCTGCAAGCAGCGGATATTAACCCCAGACAGCCCTAGGTAGAGGGCATTGCAGTAGTCAAGACGGGTAGTAATGAAGGCATGGACCAATGTTGGAAGGTCGCCCAGTGGAACCAGGTGTTTCACCTGGGAGGTATTCCTCAGATGGTAAAATGAGGATTTAACTACAGCTGACGCCTGAGATTTCATGGTCAAGCCGTAGTCAAAAATAATGCTCAAGTTCCACACCTGATCTGAGGTAGTGAGCCTGACACTGTCAAGCCACAGACCCAACATGTGCCCAGCCCCCAAACCCACCCCCGGGTGACCCAGGTCCACAACCAACACCTCAGTCTTATCCAGGTTCAGTCTCAGCCAACTGGAGCTCATCCAGTCTTTGATTTCGGAGAGGCAATTATTTAGCACAGAGATCGCATCAACCTGTCCAGGCACAAAGGACATATACAGCTGAGTGTCATCTGCATAGCAGTGAAAACTCAAGCCATATCACCAGATGATATCTCCCAATGGCAGCATATACACTGCGAACAACATGGGTGCCAGTATGGAGCCCTGTGGCACCCAGCAGGACGGGGAGGGAATCTGAGTAATAAATTCCAGTGACCACCCTCTGAACCCTGCCTACAAGGACCAACTGAAACCATTTGAGGACTGTACCTGACAGTCCACAGAGAAACCACAGGGTCTCCAAAAGCACCCCATGGTCCACAGTGTCAAAGGCTGCTGAGAGATCAAGAAGGACCAAGATGGTATGAGCCTTTCCATCTCTCGCCATTAGGAGATCATTTAGTACCCGAACAAGGGCAGTCTCCATGCTATGCCTAAGCTGAGTTTCTTTCCACCCATGACATAGCCACAGCCCTGGTTGAATGGACTTTGATCTGGGTAGGGATAGGGGCTCCTGCAGTCCCATAGGCCTCAGAGATGGTGACCCTTAGCCACTGAGCTATAGTGGACCTGGACATGGGTAGCCCTCATTTGGGTTCATGAATGAGGATGAACAACCTGTCTGATTTCTGGAACTCGACTTTCCTGGTGATGTAAACTCTGAGGGCACATGTAGGGTCCAGTAGATGGAGAGTATCCCACTGGGGATCCTCTGCCCCGATTTGAAGGTGGGGAGGGATATGTCTTGAGCAAGATGAAAAGGAGAAGCCACCTTGGGTAGGAAGGAGGGGATCATTCTGAGGACTACTCTGTTGCAGAAAAAGGAAATTAAGGGTTCTCTACAGGAAAAGGCTTGGAGATTGCTGGTCCTCTGGTCGGAGGATATGGCTATTAAGAATATGGTCTTCAGAGTGAGTGAGTGACTGCAAAGACAGTGATTCTATGAATTCAAAGGGTGACCTGGTCATGGTGTCTAGGACCAGGTTTAGCTGCCAGGGTGCTGTAGTTGGTCTATACTTAGGGTTAATGTTAGCCAAGGCTTTGAAAACATCTGGACTAGGGTGTGAGCCCCTGGCACATTCCCATCAATTTCTCCCCTGATCGCCCCAATGGCATCTGCTTAAACCTGGAAGGAGGCAGGGGATAGTCCCTTCTTTAGCCCTTTCTGCAAGAAATTGAGAATTTGAAAAATGGAACAGGTCATAGCCTCAACGTTCCTAGATTGGCACCACCTGAAAAAGGTACCATTGTCTACTGTACGTATTATTGGCAGAAGACCTGCGGGCTTTCAGTATGGTGTCTGCCACCTTGTGTGACACTCCCAGGTTCAACAGTTTATTCCTCTGAGTGGCCATACCATCAGCTTGAGAGGTCAAGGTTCAACCATTGTAAATGGTGGAAACACGTAACCCCTCTAGAAGTTCCATGGTGTGGATAGGGTCTGGCTTTCTATATCTGGACAGAAAAGTCAGTAAGTGCTTGTTGAGAGCAGAGGCCATGAGGTCCATCTGGAAGGGTGCCCATCAATCCTGGATTATTTTGAATATTCTGGGATTGAGCTGTCATTCCCCCAGGTGTAGGGATTGTCTGCTGAGCCAGTCGTCTCTCTTGTTGAGGGTTCCTGCCAGGTTCACTGCAGAGAGACTTAATAGGTGTTTATTACCCAGGCCATCAGGAAGGCCACTTCCTGAGCCATTGCTTTGCTCTTCATTCCTCCTTGCTTGTTGATATAGTCCATGGCCGCTCTGCTGTCTGTTTGGACTCTCACATGCTGGCCTTTTATGTCAGCTTTGAAGTTTCTGAGGGGTAGGTGGATTGCTCTGGTCTCTAGGACATTGATGGGGAGTCGTGTCTCTGCTGGAGACCACTTGCCTTGAATAGAGCAGGAGCTCATGACCACCTCCCAAACCGATAGGCTGGAGTCTGTCTCTAGCGTCAACATCTTTTTGCCTGAGGTGGCCCCTTGTCTCAAGTTGCTTGAGTTCACCCACCATCTTACAGAAGCCTTCACCATGGGGAGAATGGGTCTGCTTGTATTGTAATTCTGTGTACTGTGGTCCCAGCTGTCCAGTAGTAGTCTTTGCAAGGGTCTTGTGGGCTCTGGCCCAGTCATGAAGATCTATACATGCAGTCATCAGTCCCAGAAGTTGCATCAGTTGCCAGACTTGTCTGCTTGCGGGTCAGAATTAGGTTGCAGTGCACTCTTACGTTCTCTATGCATGCCTCTGAGGACCTTACTGTGCCTCGTGTGGTGTTGAAGATCGCCTCCAAGTGTTTTGTAGTTGCTGTGGGTGATAGATGGCTTTTCTTTGTGTTGATGATCCAGCCATGGCTGGTGAGCAAATCCTGTGTCCTTCTTGTTACGTTTTGGAACTCAGAGTCTGTTCTGGCTTGGACCAGCCTGTCATCGAGGTAGGGGATCACACATAGTCCTTCAGATCATAGTGCTGCTTCCAGTGTCCCCATGACCTTGGTGAAACCCCTCGGGGCTGAGGCTAGCCCAAATGGTAGGCAGCGATACTGGAAGTGTTGGTCCAGGATGGAGAATCTGAGGAACCTCTGGCGGCACAGTCAAATGGGGATGTAGAAGTACACATCCTTGAGGTCTATGGATGTCAGGAGATCCCCCTTGTGAATGGCCACTATGGTGGAGCATAGTGTTTCCATCTTGAACCTGTGATACGTGACAAATCTGTTCAGGAATTTTGGGTCCAGAATGGGTCTTCAGTGTCCTGTCTTTGTGGGAACCAAAAAGAAGACAAAGTAGATACCAGATCATTTCTCATCTGGTGGAACCGGTGCTATGTCATTGACCTGCAGGAGTTGGTTGAGAATGGCTATGACTTGGAGGACAGTTGTCTGGTTTGTCAAGATGTGCAATTTTATAAAGTGAGGTTTCCTGGGTATGAAGTTGAATTTGATTGTGCACCCCTTTGATATCACTTCAAGTACCTACTTGCCCGAGATGGTATCAACCCAGGTGGTGGCAAACCTCTGGAGTCTGCCTCCTACGGTTACCTCCGAGTCCTGGGCCTGGGCTTCCTCATGCGTGATTGTTCTTGTGTCCTGAGCTGGTCTTTTGGCCTGCTTTACTGGTGAATCTTCCACCACATCCCCTGCTATTCTGGAGGTTTGATTTGTGGTTGAAAAACTTTTGTTTGAAACTGAAACTAAATCCTTAGCTTCCATGGTAGTTTTGAGGGCATCTGCTCCTGTGGGAGTAGTTTTGAAACTGGTTGCTCCAAGTGGAGGGCAAAGTGGCCTGTCTCTCCTGCATGTCCTTGCTTTCACCTTTGGAAACTGTGACTCTTTCAATCTCCGGACCAAACACTTTGGCTCCCTTGAAATTTAGCTTCAGCACCATGTTCTTGGATTCCTGGTCAGCCTGCCATACATGTCTTCTGACTGTATTAATAGCTTCTGCCACCCTGGCAGTCATCTTGAAGGTGTCGACTGTGGAGTCTGTCACATACTTTATGGCTTGGACCCCGTAACCCATGGTGGCGACATTCGCACTAGTTGTAGGCAGATCCTGTCGCGTGGCCTTCAACCACCTGAGTATTGCTTGTGCGGTATAGATTGCCGCGGTGGAGGCCCTCATGAACATCATGAGGATTTCATGGGCTTTTTTGACTGTATACTTCACTTTCCTGTCTGCAGGGTCTTGCAACACTGAAGAAGTTTCTGATGGCAATACTGTTTGGTGGCTGAGTGCAGAGAGCTCATGGTCCACTTTGGATGTGGCGAACCATGTGCCTTGCTTGTCCTCTGGTAGAGGGTATCTCCTCTCAAAGGTAGCTTTCTCCTGGGATTTGGTGGGGTCTCTGGCCTTTCATTCTTTGGTCAAAATGTCCTCTAAGGCCTTAAAGATTGGGAAATCATGCAGGACTTCTTACGCTCCATGACCAGAGGGTCCAGCTTTTGGTCCTGCCGTGGAGTCTGATCATAGAATCTGAGAGTCTCACAGACCATCCAGATAATCTCTGGGGTCACATTGCAAGGGAACAGCCTAGCTGCCAGGTCCTCCCTGACCCCCTCCTCCTCCTCAGACTGGTCATCTTCCTCTGATTTGGAGGTGTTGTCTTGGTCGTTTGGGTCTGTGTCTAGTTTCCTCTGTATTTTGAGCTTGGATTTCCCCTGCCTGGATCTCGAGGGCACTTGGTGTCATCCAGTGCCCCAAGTTTGTCCAGTAGCTTTTGAAACATGTTCACCATTAGGCCTTGGGACACCAAAAAGGCACTGTCCCCTATTATATCATCCACAGAGGACCCAGAGGCTTGGTTATCTGACTGTCTGGGGGTCCTCGTCCACCATATACAGGGAGCAGAGGTCTCCAGTTGCCTTCAGTAGTAGGAGGTTGGGGCACTTGCAGCACACTCTGTGATTCTTGCCCATTTTGTAAAAACTGGACCTGAGAGACACGAGGACATTGGCAAGAGAAAAATGGGTTGGGAGTGGGAATGGGGACAGGGTGCAGAGCTACTGTATGTCTTTAAATATACAGATAGATCTGTATATAAACAACCTGCCATAATAAGGAACCTGGGAGATATAAATTGGGGGGAGGGGTTCTGGTACACTCTCCTTTTTTTTCCCCTAGGTCACAGCCCCCAAGAGCGGAGGCAGTAAGGGAGCTGGTCTGTGGGATAAATATATGGCAGGCTGTGATAAAGGAAGGCTCTGACCTGGCAGCTGTTGTGGGTTGTAGTAGGAGCTAACAGAGGCAAAATCACTGACCTCAACATGGCCGTCTAGTGAGAAAACGACCGCCATTTTGAGCTGAAGGGAGAAGCGTGGCCCTATCCAATATGGCTGCCCAAACTCTCACATGCTGAGAGAGTGCCAAGAGCAGGAAACTGAAACAAAGGGAGAGTGACGGTGAACAAGAAAATGGTGCTGTCCTTGGTGCTGTATTGTGGTGTCGGCATTTGCAAACACCTCGGCCCTGTATTGTGGCACTGGCGATTGCTAACAGAAGAGCCCGTCAACCCTCAGGTATGTCCCTCACCCAAGGGGTGGCTGTTTCTGATCGCCTGTGGCTTAAGGCTTTGGACCCTCTTTGAAAAAGGTGAGAAGCATGTGTATACAGTCCTGGTACCCTGCTTCTGAGCCACAGCTGAGAAGGGAGCATAGGACCTGTGTTAAAGCTGTGCTGGAGCAGCTGTTTGTGATGTGGCGGAGGATGATGGCTCAACCCCCCCCCCAACTGAACAAGTTAAGCCAAAGGGGAGAATGTCGCTGCTGAGTATGCTTAATGATAAATTTACCGCTAGTTGCCTTGACCCCCTGGCTGAACAAGGTAAGCCGGGCCGGGGGTGAACCGTGTCCTGCTGTTAATGAGAATGGGGGATTAGGAAAAACTCTATATTCTTGAAAATGATCTCTCTTCCATCTGTAGAACCTTCGGTACAAGAAGGGTGTACCTGATAAATCTTACCCTGACACCCAATCAGAAACTAGCCCGTACTAGAAATCCAGTAGAGAAAGGGAACAGCAAAATACAGCAAAGGAACAGTTTAGAAGGGGCAAATACACCTAACCGATGGGGGAGAGGAGCGGGTACAATAACAGGACGGCATAGCACTGGACAAAAATGCCAGCAGTCAGAAAGGGAAGGCCACTTAAAAGGGGAAAATGGGAAAGGTGAAGATCCCAGAGTCTGGCTGGGATGCAGTGCTGGCAGGGCAACACGAATGTCAATTCTCAGTCATAGCATGCCTTTTACTTCAGAAAAATTCCCTTACCTTAAATTAATTGGTTGGTGGCGGAACAGAGCCAAGATCAGTGTGACCAGCCTGGAGCAATGTGCAAAAACAACTGAGGGAGGAGCCAACAGAAGCGGGAGGAGACAGGTCGAGTTTCAAACTCATGATTTTTGTGCAGCAGCCTATGAGAAGATGCCAGAATGACCACAGTGGTGAAAGCTCGGAGTGCTGTGAAAAGGTGCGAGTGATAATACTCAATTTTTTTTTTTAACGTAAACTGCTACTTTCAAAACCTTAACAAATTCTGCTCTAGTCTAGCGAGGTTGCAAGAGTGCATGTGAATTGTTACTATAATTGCAATGTCCTCCAGGGCCAGTAGGGCTCACTGGTTTGATGATACTGGTAAATTAAAGTCTCTCGAGGGAAGGGAAGTGTCAGTAAAGGTACTTCCAACCAAACAAGAAGAGTTTCAAAGCCTTGTAAAACTTACTTAGCTTACTTCTTTTCCTAAAGTGCAACAAGGACCAATAGATTGAGCCAAGGTATGAGCAATTCATCATGGTTCTGCATGACCTAGCAACTGCCGTGGGTTTTTTTTCCTCCATGGTCTTGTCCTTGTGAATTTTGTGAAAGAAAAAAAAAAAAAAAAGAGTTAAGAATAATATTGAAACATCTGTTCGTTTATCTTCTTTTTTTTTTTTTTTGGCTTTTCTAGGGCAAAGCAAACCCGCCTGCTGCTGCTGTTGCTTAATCCGTTCCTTTCTACCTGAACCTTGTCCTCACTCCCATACCCCATTTGCATGTTGTATCCATCAATCACGTGATTGTCTCTCATGCAAAAAAAAAAAAGACATCCACCTTCCCATGCAAGTCCACCACCCTTTTTGTTTTCAATTTCATTGCCTTACACAGATGCTAATGCAGCGAGGAAAACTTTAGAAAACACAGCATTTAGGCACAATTCAGCTTGTGTTTCATTTACTGCCTGTGAATTTTTCCTTCTTGTTATTTATATTAATGAGGAAATCTGCATGAGACCAAGATCATTATCCCTTGTTGTTCATCTGTCCCAGTCATTCATTCCCCACTTGATGTCATAATCCTCTGTTGTGATGTCACAGGCTGTTGCCATGGGAATAATCGTGATGTCACAAGAAGCATTTTATGACATCAGGCAGAGAGTAAGCAATAGGAGCTGATGAATCCTAAAGGTACAACGATCTTATTTCCATTAAAATTGCCTTCTTTATAAATAACATGGGGAAGAATTACAGCACTGCTGGGAAATATAAACTGAACTGCGTCCAAATAGTGTGTTTATCAAAGTTCTCCGAGAGACATCGGCTGTTCTTTAAAGAGGAGATCGGGTCACCAGCAAAAAAGCACAGCTGACAGCAGCTGAACTCAGTTACTCTACACTTCCCAAAAATTGGAATTTCAAGCCATTCCACCCTTTATTCCAAAGTGTATTTAGAGAAAAATAGGGTTTGCTCCATTACAATTAATTAACAGCTGTGGCTTTTTCTACAGTCGATGTTATAACACCCTGCTTGTGGCTAGAGCTGTACAGATACTAACAGTTCAGTTTTGGATTGTGCAGTGCAAAGCGTCCATGGATCCAGTGTGGATAGCGTGCTGTCTGAATCCAGTATTTGGACCAGAGAGTGGATACAGTTGGATAGTGCAATTTGGATATCCAGCTATTTTGGATAGTGCTGTGTCTTCCTTAACTCTGCTTCTAATATCATCGTCATTTTCATGGTGACAGGCTGTGATGTTGCAAGCAGAGCTTCATGGCGTTAAGTCCAGACTCAGCCTTAGCTTTAAGTGAGCTGCCGAGACAACGGTTTCATCCAGATATCCTTAAACTGATTTTACAGGAACCTTGTAAATGTTTTGAAACGTAATATACATAATTCAGTGTATGTTTAATTAATTTTCTGTATTTTCTCCCATCTTTCTTTACTACTGAGGACATTTACACGAAAACAGGATTTCTGGGTCTCGGACTTCATCTCAGCCTCCTGCTTGTTCCTTCACTGAAGTCAGACTCTTCTGTTTGTGATATCTCCCTTTGTTGCTGTGGAAATGATTACAATGTCACTAACAGAATCATGAGTTGTTGTTTTTTGCTACAGTATAATTTTTGTTTGCTCCCATACCTCCACCAGTGCCTTACTTCTGGCTGTTATACCAGGGGCCTCCATCTGCCCCCTCCCACACTGTCAGAACCAGTGGGAATCCACATGATGTGGGACCTGAGAGTACAAGGGACTTACAGTTCCATCTGCCCCCTCTCCCACTGTCAGAACCAGAGGGGATTGACACATTGTGGGGTCTGAGAGTACCAGGGACCTCCAGTTCCATCTTCCCCCCTCCCCACTGCCAGAACCAGAGGGGATCCACATTGTGTGGGGCCTGAGATTACGAGCAACCTCCCAGTTCCATCTGCCCCCACTGTCAGAATCAGTGGGGATCCACACGGTGTGGGGCCTGAGTGTACCAGGGACCTCCCAGTTCCCTCTGCCCCCTCCTCCACTGTCAAAGCCAGTGGGGATCCACCCAGTTTGGGGCCTGAGTGTACCAGGGATCTCCCAGCTCTATCTGCCCTCCTGACTGTCAGAAACAGTGGGGATGGGGCCCAAGTGTACCAAGGTCCTCCCAATTCCATCTGCTGCCCCCCCCCACTCTGAACCAGTGGGGATCCACACAGTGTGGGGCTGAGTGTACCAGGGACCTCCCAGTTCCATCTATCCCTCCCGACTGTCAGAACCAGTGGGGATCCACATGGTGTGGGACCTGAGAGTACAAGGGACTTCCAGTTCCATCTGCCTCCTCCCCTCCTGACTTAACCAGTGGGGATCCACATGGTGTGGAGCCTGAGATTACGAGCAGCCTCCCAATTCCATCTGCCCCTCCTCCCCCACTGTCAGAACCAGTGGGAATCCACACAGTGTGGGGCCTGAGTGTACCTGGGACCTCCCAGTTCCATCTGCCCCCTCCTCCACTGTCAGAACCAGAGGGGATCGACACAGTGTGGGTCCAAGAGTACCAGTGACATCCAATCCCATCTGCTCCCTCCCACACTGTCAGAACCAGAGGGGATCCACATGGTGTGGGGCCTGAGAGTACCAGGGACCTCCTAATTCCATCTGCCATCCCCCACTGTCAGGACCAGTGGGGATCTACCCAGTGTGGGGTCTGAGAGTACGAGTAGCCTCCGAGTTCCATCTGCACCCTCCCCCACTGTTAAAACCAGTGGGGAACCACACAGTGTGGGATCTGAGAGTACCAGGGACCTCCCATTTCTATCTGCAACCCCCCCACTTTCAGAACCAGTGGGGATCCACTTGGTGTGGGGTCTGAGAGTACCAGGGACCTCCAGTTCCATCTGCCCCCTTCTGATGGTCAGAACCAGTGGTGATCCACTTGGTGTGGGGTCTGAGAGTACCAGGGACCACCTAGTTCCATTGGCCCCTCCCCCACTGACAGAACTAGTGGGGATCCACTTGGTGTGGGGTCTGAGAGTACCAGGAACCTCCTAGTTCCATCTGCCCCCTCCCCCACTGTAAGAACCAGTGGGTATCCACACAGTGCAGGGTCTGAGATTGCCATTGACCTCCCAGTTCCATCTGCCCCCTCCTCCACTGTCAGAACCAGTAGGGAACCACACAGTGGGGGGACCGAGAGTACCAGGAAAATCCCAGTTCCATCTGCCCCCTTCACCCACTGTCAGAACCAGTTGGGATCCACACAGTATGGGGTCTGAGAGTACCAGGGACCTCCCAGTTCCATCTGACACCCCCCCATCAGACCCAGAGGGGATACACACAGAGTGGGGCTCAAGAGTACCAGAGATCACCCAGTTCCATCTGCCCCATGGCTGTTGGAGCCAGTGGGAATTCACAAAATGTGGTGCCCGAGAGTACGAAGAACCTACCAGTTCCATCTGTGTAACCCTCCACCACTGTCAGAACTAGTGGGGATCCACACAGTGTGGGGCCAGAGGGTACCAGGAACATACCAGTTCCATCTGCTCCCCCCCATTTAGAACCAGTGGATATCCCCATGGTGCGGGGCCAGGAGTACCAAGGACCTCCAAGTTCCATCTACCCACTCCCCCACTGTCAGAACCAGTGGGAGTCCACACAGTGTGGGACCTGAGAATACCAGAGACGTCCAGTTCCACCTGCCCCTTCCCCCACTGTCAGAACCAGTGGGGATCCACACAGTCTGGGACCCGACAGTACCAGCAGCCATCATATTGGTGGCCTGATTGACATGTTTGTTTTTCTGGGTTTTTCTTTCATTTCCTAGACACTCCCACCTCCCAGAGGTTGGGTGATGCCCTGTCAGCATTCCCTTGCCCTCTTCCATCTCCCCACCATTGAGTACTTCCTCATCAACATTTCCTAGCCCCTCCCACCTCCCTGACGTTGGGTGGTGCCCCATCAGCATTCCATAACTCCTTCCACCTCCCTGACATTGAGTTGTGCCCCATCACATTACCTAGCCCCTACCACCTCTCCAACATTGAATGGTGCCCCATCAGCATTGCCTAGCCCCTCCCATCTCTCACCTCCCCAACATTGGATGGTGCCCCATCAGCATCCCTAGCTCCTCTCACCTTCCTGTCATTGGGTGGTGCCTCGTCAGCAATTCCTAGACCCTCCTATCTCCCCAACATTGTGTGGTGCCCCATCAGCATTCCCTAGCCCCTCCTGCCTCCTCAAAGTTGGGTGGCACTCCCTCAGTATTTCCTAGCCCCTCCTACCTCCTCAATGTTGGGTGGTGCCCTGTCAGCATTTTCTAGCTCCTCCTACATCCCTGACATTGGATGGTGCACCACCGCCAATCCATAGCCCCTCCCACCTCCCAGACTTTGAGTGGTGCCCTGTCAGCGTTCCCTAGCCCCTCCCATCTCCCCAGCATTGGGTGGTGTCCTGACAGCATTCCCTAGCCCCTCCCCCCTCCCTGATGTTGGATGGTGCCCCATCTGCATTCCCTTGCCCCTCCCACCTACCCGATGTTGGATGGTGCCCCTTCAGCATTCCCTAGTCCTTCCCACCTCCCAGACATTGAACGGTGCACTGTCACCATTCTGTAGCCCCTCCCGCCTCCCTGACATTGGGTAGGGCCCTGTCACCATTCAGTAGCCCCTCCCACATCCCCAACATTGGGTGGTACACCATCACCACTCCATAGCCCCTGCCACCTCTGTGATATTGGGGGGTGTCCTGTCAGACCTCGCACACGTACACAGTAACACCCCAATAGAGGAGACAGGCTCCCTGGCACACTGCAGGGGTTACTACGGCAGTAAAACCACAGTGCAATCCCTCCCTGGTCAGGAGTTCACTCCCTGGCACACTGCACAGGTCACAATGACAACAGAACCACAGTGCCATCCCTCCCTGATTAGGAGTTCACTCCCTGGCACACTGCAGGGGTCACAACGATGGTGGAACCACAGCGCCATCCATCCCTGGTTGGGAGTGTGCTCCCTGGCACACTGCAGGGCTCACTATGACAGCAGAACCACAGCGCCATCCCTTCCTAGTCGGGAGTTCACTCTCTGGCACACTGCAGGGGTCACTATGACAGTGGAACCACAGCGCTATCTCTCCCTGGTTGGGAGTGCACTCCTCGGCACACTGCAGGGGTTGCTATGGCACTGGAACCAAAGCGTCATCCCTCCCTGGTTGGGAGTGCACTCCCTGATACACTGGGTGGTCACTATGGCAGCAGAACCACAGTGCCATCTCTCCCTGGTTGGGTGTGCACTCCTCGGTACACTGCAGGGGTTGCTACAGCAGCAGAACCACAGCACCATCCCTCCCTGGTTGGGAGTGCACTCCCCAGTACACTGCAGGGGTCACTATGGCAGTGGAACCACAGCACCATCCCTTCCTGGTTGGGAGTGCACTCTCCGGCACACCGGGGGTCACTATGGCAGTGGAACCACAACACCATCCCTCCCTGGTTGGGAGTGCACTCCCTGGTACACTGGGGGGTCATTATGTGAGTGGAACCACAACGCCATCCCTCCCTGGTTGGGAGGGCAGTCCCCGGCATACTGTAGGGGTCACTAAGGCATTGGAACCACAGCGCCATCCCTCCCTGATTGGGAGTGCACTCCCTGGCATACTGCAGGGGTCACTAAGGCAGTGGAACTACAGCACCATCCCTCCCTGGTTGGGAGTGCGATCCCTGGCATACTACAGGGGTCACTATGGCAGTGGAACCACAGCACCATCCCTCCCTGGTTGGGAGTGTGCTCCCCAGCATTCTACAGGGGTCACTATGGCAGTGGAACCACAGCGATATCCCTCCCTGGTTGGAAGTGCACTCCCTGGCACTCAATAGGGGTCACTGTGGCAGTGGAACCACAGCACAAGAGGTTTGCAAGCTCAACCCCTGTATTTACAATACAACTTAATAAAATTAGTGGGGTGGCTCCTGGTGTGTGACTGAACAGAAACATACAGTTAAAGTGCCAGGGCACTCCCATCCCCTGCCCAGTTTGCTGTGTTTAAAGCCTGCAATTTTTTAAAAATAACTCCAATGTTCTTACTTTTCATACTTTTCAGAGGGGCTTTTAGTTCTCATTATCCAGCTGAACCATGATTAGGCCTGACCACTTCAGCAAAGTGACCACCTCCGTCACTATCCCTCCCTGGTTGGTAATGCACTCCCTAGTATACTGCAGGGGTCACTATGGCAGTGGAACCACAGCGCCATCCCTCCCTGGTTGGTAGTGTGCTCCCTGGCACACTGAAGGGGTCACTATGGCAATGGAACCACAGTGCCATCCTTCCCTGGTTGGGAGTGCACTCCCTGGCATACTGCAGGGGTCACTATGGCAGTAGAAACACAGTGCCATCCCTCCCTGGTTGGGAGTGCACTGACCGGCATACTGCAGGGTTCAGTATGGAAGTGGAACCACAGCGCCATCCCTCCCTGGTTGGTAATGCCCTCCTTGGCACACTGAAGGGGTCACTATGGCAGTGGAACCACAGCGCCATCCCTCCCTGGTTGGGAGTGCTCTCCCTGGAATACTGCAGGGGTCACTATGGCAGTGGAATCACAGTGATATCTCTCCCTGGTAGGGAGTGCACTCTCCGGCACATTGCAGGGGTCACTACGGCAGTGGAACCTCAGTGCCATCCCTCACTGATCGAGAGTGCTGCAGCATGCCAGTACAGCTACAATCCTCTCAGCTGACTGACCCAGCTTCCTTAGCCACTCCTCAACCCAGGTCGCTGATGCAGACCTGTGATGCCCTACCCTCAGAGCCGTGGGGCAGCCCTACAGACTTTGGATTTTAATGGAGGAAAAGGCAAGAGGATGGTATGAAGTTCGAGGCATGGAGATGTTGTTTTCATGCAAATGTCCCCAGTAATAAACAATGGGGGAGATGAATACCTAAAATAAACATAACAGAAGCTGAATTGTTTTTTAAAGATTCCCTTGCTATTGGAAATTTTATTTAAGAATAAAAGAACAGAATGGTTGAAAAGCTGTTCTAATTAGTGGGGTGGAGTGGTGGGGGTGTTGTGTAATCATGTTTTGCCGATGCCATCTGTTAGGTAGTATTTTGCTGTTGACCAAAGCACCTCTTTAAAATGATGTTTTTAACCTATTTATTTCAGTCTTACACTGAAATAGACACCCAGCTTGCCATGTAGTAAACATGCTTTCCTGTTCCCTCCGAGTTCCTTTCAGTGTCATTACAGTGCTACTGGATTGTCTGAGCAGTGACCGCCCCCGTGCAGACTTTTAAAATAACACCGCTCACATACTGGTATTCTGTTTCTTTATTATTAATGAGGAAATGATTACCAGGTGGCTCAATAGTCTGTGATATTTGGGTAGCTGTGTGATCAAAGGTACAGAGACAGCTGCAAGGGTGCATTAAAAAAAAAATGACAAAAAAAAAAAGACTTTTTTTGTTGTGACAAGTACTGTTTCTAACCTGGGAGAGCACTGTGGGTTCTTCTCAACTACAAGTCATAAAGAAGAAATTTAGGAAGCGAGTTGGGAAATATTTACGATATGTACTTAGTTGTTCCTGTGTTTCCAAAATGTTGTTCTCAACACTTAGAACACTGGCAACAGCCTTTCTCAGCTGCAGTAGTCAATCTCGCACCCCAGTCAAATCAGTACTGTAGCGCGTGCGCTGAGCTGCAGTCACACCCACCTGCAGAAAGCACTGCCTCACGTGCTGATTAAAACTGCTGGTTAACCCTCAAAAGCCAATTGATTCAATCTGAAAAACACACTACATATTGTAATATAAAAATGAAATAAAAAACCTAAGTGTTAAAGAAGAGCTGCTCTGAACTAGTAGAAATGGATTTATAAATACTGATCTTCTTCGAGGATATCTCTGTCATCAGGTCACACCTATGGAACTTCACCGTCAGTCGTCAGGATCCCACAGAAGCTTCTTTTGCAGCAGTCTATTAGAGGCCGCCCACGCCAACATCAGGCTCTGACATCACGCACCCTATATAAGTACGGGCAGCCCTGCTCCCTCCTCAGTTCTTTCCCACCATTAACCATTCAAGGATGGACTCTGCAGAAGCTTCGTCACTCAATTTAGCCGCCATTTTTTACTTAACTTTTTCTTTTCCTCTCTATTGAATCACTTTAGCTTAAAGTGATTCCTTTACCCTCTGTATGTTGAGAACTACTTCTTCGCTGGCTCTTTTCCATCACTGTCACTGCAGAAAGATGCTATCCTCAACTGATGAACATGAACTCTGTGTCTGCTGTCTTGGGCTTAGCCATAACGTCCTCGCCAGCGAATCCTGCCAGAAATTCAACCTAACTACCCAGTGCCAACACAAGAAAGCCCTTCAGTAGTTCTTCATGGAGCAACAGGCAGCCAGCAGAGGGCAGGGATCCTCTGGAGCCCCCCCCCCCACAAGTCGCCGGCGTCTTCTTCAGGCTCTCAGGCTACCAAGGCCTGGAACAAATCCTCAGTGAAACATTCTTATTGGGACAAGGAGCAGCCTAAAGACTACTTCCCGTGTCAGCGATCCTGGTCCAGCTGGATTCTTCTTCATCTCCAGGGATCACCTTGTCAACTGCTGTAGCGTAGGCACCTCATCCGATGCAGGCCTCTGCTCCTACCAGGCCCCCTACAGTGGATTCATCTCACAGCCTGCACATGGCTGTGGAAGGACCATCGGCCTCTGGGCCATTGGTCCCTGTCCTGCCAATGAGACCTCTCAAGCCTCGAGGTCTGCCGGCACTGGGCCCAACCACTACCACTACAGTCAGAGGTTTATCATCAGACCAGGGCTACATTCCCCTTCTGTCAATGCCTATGTTGACAACCATCCCTGTTCCTGCCATCAATCTTAATTCCTTACTTACCTCTATTACCACATCTCTCATTTAGCAGCTAGTTCCATGGCATGGGCCATCGCCCGCGCTGTCAATGGCCACTTTGGTGTCAATGCCAGTTTGACCCATGTGCCCTCCAAAGAGCCATTGATTCTACGTTTATCTGTCCTTACTTCAGAGCAGACTGACGTAAAAGAGGAATACCTCCTTGACCTCATCCTCACTGAGGATGAGGAGGAAGACATTGATGTAGAATCTTCTGACAGGTCCACTGTCTTCTCTAGGAGTGAAGAGTCTGTCAAACACACTCCCAGGTCTCCCCCTGAGGACTCCTCCTTTTACAATATTATGAAGCAGCTCTCCACCACCATGGGATTCCACACTGAGGATGAGGAGGATGAGACTAGGAGGAATCTGGTAGATTTCCTTCAGATTCCTGAGTCTCCACCCAAGGTTATTCGTCCTCTGCTACCAGCCCTGAATGATGGTGCCACAGTGGCCTGTCGCAGGCCCAACATGGTACCAGCCATGCCCAGGAAGGACAACAAGCTCTATCAGCCACCTCAGGGATTGACCTATGTGGACCAGTCTGAAACTGGATCAGTGTTATCAAGGCAGTTTATGACAGAACTAAGGCTCCTAAGCACCTTAATTCCCTGCCTCCTGACTGTGAGTCCAGGAGACTTGACCTCTGGGGCAAGGGGACTTTTGCTTCTGCCAGCCTCGGCCTTTGAATTGCCAATTATTTGGCAAAGTCTTCTTAAGTTCTAGAATACCCCTGGGAGGAAAGGCAAGGCAGCTTCACAGGCCCTCCCTTAGGGTTCCCAGAAACAGGAGCTTCTTGAAGAGCCTCTGATGCGAAAAGTGCAACATTGCAGAATTCAAATAAGCATACCCCCCAGTAAATCTCATACCAAATATTAGGTTTCTACGTTACTTCATTTTAAAGTTATGGGCTATTTTGTAACCCTGATTTCACTACCTGTTCAAAACAGCCTGTGTCAGTGAAGAGCTGCTGATGATGTCATCTCAGGACCTCACAGTCTAGTACCTCCTGTCAGCAAGCTTATGGGACCTGTTTCTCCAAAGTTTTAAAGATCATGTGAGAGGGTTCTATGATAAAAAATATTACACAAATTTGCAAGTGCCAACTTGGGGAAAACAACCTATTACTTCTATTGATTTTATGTCCTCTTGATAGTCAGGAAAGAAATCTGTACTTGGGTAGTGTATTAATAACATCAGACATGGAACTTAAATATCAAGTGAATGCATTATTGAAATACAAAAATACTGAGGATATTAGAAAGCATTGCATTGTTCTGTAAAAAGACAGAACATAAACTGCATGTTATAAATAAGGAATAGGTTACTAAAAGGGTGATACTTACATTTGTTACTAAATCTTAGATGTAGATACATGTGCAATAGTTTAATTATAAACATCTGAATGAGTTTACTGGTAGAAATATAAATTTCATTGTACTACTCAACTTCCCTGTATATTTATTGGTAATTGTACCTCTATGGATTTTAACAATGTAGAATGTTATATGTATATTTATGTATGCTAAAATGTATTGTGCAATATTTTGTGACAACAATTCTGTCTTGTCAATTAACAAAATGAACTGAAGAAGACTTGGTTTGCTGGCCAAGGCACCTAGCTTCACCTGAGCTCTTTCCTTCTAAGACTGCTTGAAGGGCAGAGTAGAGAAACTTACCAGAGCAAAGGGAGAAGGATTAAGACTTAGCTTGGCTAAGCAGATTTACTGTGTGGTGGTGTTTTGATTTTTTACTCACAGGGATTGCTACTGTTTGTTGCTAACATTTCATTGCTTTATTTTTTTCTCTGATTCAAATTGTTGTTGCTGGTATACCTTCTTCTGCATTATTACAAGGTGTGCCTACAGGTGTGTGCTAACAGATTACTGCTGTAATCTTCTGATTCAAATTGTCTTTGCAAGGTATATCTTCTGTTACTGCTTTATTTTTCTGGAGCAAAGTGTTTTACAGGGTATATCTTTCTGAAATTACTGTATTACAGGTGGAGCTTACATTTTTGTGACTTTATCATTGGGCTAAGCAAAATTACTGTTTGACACTGTGTTTTATTTTATTCTTGTTTGTTGAAAAGGTTTGTTGTCTCAGAGGTGTTTCAGTCTCCTTCTCACATTGAAGGAGCTAATTGCTTTTTCCTCCCACAGCTTTCCAAAGGATTAGGTGTGTATGTGGGGTGGAGCTGGCAAACTATCAGTAATTTCCAACAGAAAGAAGGGTTAAAAAGTCAGGTTAGTTGATATCTTGGAGGTAGAAGACTTGGTTTGTTGGCCAAGGCACCTAGCTTCACCTGAGCTCTTTCCTTCTAAGACTGCTTGAAGGGCAGGTAGAGAAACTTACCAGAGCAAGGGAGAAGGATTAAGACTTAGTTTGGCTAAGCAGATTTACTGTGTGGTGGTGTTTTTATTTTTCCTCACAGGATTGCTACTGTTTGTCTAACATTTCATTGCTTTATTTTTTTCTCTGATTCAAATTGTTGTTGCTGGTATACCTTCTTCTGCATTATTACAAGGTGTGCCTACTAGGTAGCTAACAGATTACTGCTGTAATCTTCTGATTCAAATTGTCTTTGCAAGGTATATCTTCTGTTACTGCTTTATTTTTCTCTGGAGCAAAGTGTTTCTTACAGGGTATATCTTCTGAAATTATTACAGGTGGTGCTTACAGGTTTTACAGTTTTATCTAACATTAGATAAGCTTTCAGGGTTACTGCATTTGTTGTTGACTGATTGTTTCTGCCTACCTCCTTGTTCTTTTCGTCCGTGGTTCTTCTTTTTAGACAGGGAAGGGCCATCCCCAACCACCTCACGCTACACTCCTTTTATAGGGTACCACAGTTGTGACATTTCCTGTGGCAGAGCAGGAAGGCGGATCAGTGGGGCCTCCACAAGGTGATCTCATTTACAGGGCACTAGTAATTTAACTTGTTATAACAAGTTAAACAAAGCACAATTAAACCATTACTTGCATTTTTTCTTTCTAATTACTCTGACTAGGTCACAAACCCAGCAACTTATTTGGAATGGATTTCATTAACTGCAGGTACTGTGGAACAATTTTCAGAAGGACAGTCTTACAAGATTTAGGACACTGTCCTACATGCTGGGCCTTTGAGATCTTAGGTCTCAGCTCCAGGCAGCATGGGCAGAGATTGCACGCCCAAATTTCATATTGAAGAGGAAATACATTATAAGAACCACCCGCCATTTCCCAGCATCCAACAGAAAACCTCAATCGCAGAGGGTAGTTGGTCCAGGAGGTTGGCAGGTGGTTAGGAGGAGCAAATCAGGTGCCCCATCACCTCTGCTCTCCAACACATTACTCCAAAACCATATAAACACTATAAAACAGGTATCTGCCTCTATCTCTGAAATCAAATAAAGAGGCAGAAGACACTGCAGAGCAGGACACTCAGGCACAGAGCTAGCACAACAATACTCACCCAAATCAGGAACCAAAACTCAAACAAGCACAAAGGAAATCCAAAAACTTCTGATCATAGGAGACTCCATGATTCGGGAGTTGATACCCATCTCCAGTAGGTGATGGTCAGATGTCTCCCAGGTACATCAGCATGGAGAGACACTGACCGCATTGCTAAAATTGTTCACAAAGCAGGAGAAACATTGATGTCCTAGTACACATAGGGACTAATGATCTGCCAGCCGGTCAGTTGTGGAGACCAAGGAACACCTGACTAGGCTGGGTGACAAACTATCATCTATTTCGTCGGCATCTCCTTCTCTGAGATCCTGCCAGTCTGGGAGAAGGGAGCAGATGGACTGAAGGTCAGAGAAGGGAGATAGGGGAGCTAAACACGTGGCTCAAGGACTGGTGCCAGGAAAAAGGACACAGATTTGTGAACTGGCAACAGTTCTGGGAGCGAAAGTTCTTTAAATTTGATGGACTGCATCTGACTAAAGAGGAGTCAGTGCATTGGGGCAGAAGTTTGACGTCTTTGCAGAATATTTAAACTAGCAAATGGGAGAGGGTGCAGCACCCATACGCCGAATGGGAAGAACACCTCCCTCAGCTAGTGGTCAAACAGGAATTCAGCGTGTTTGCTGCTCATTTGCATCACCAGGTAAGAAAAAGGTTTGTCTCCCCACACGATGCACAGGGTAATGCCAAACTTCACCCAACAACTAACACACCAAAATCTGGCCAATGGAAAATCATGTAACAAATGCTCACAGCCTGGGAAATAAGATCCCAGACCTGCAGGCAACAATGTCAGAGGCTAAACTGGACATAGTAGCAATTAGTGAGACGCGGAGTCACTCAGCAACCACAATTCGGAGACTTCTGCACCTGGCTATGTATTGTTCAGAAGAGACCGAGGTGCAAAAGGGGAGGGTGGCCCTGTATGTTAATGAAAATATCAAAGCTACAGAAATTCAGAATACACATAAGGAGCCAGAAGAACTGTGGGTCACCCTGGAAACAGGAAATGGGACAGCCATAAGAACTGGGGTTGTCTACAGGCCCCCAGACCAGAGGGAGGACATAGACACATTACTGTTAGAAGATATACAAAACATGACAGCTAAAGGGAGGTTCTGATAATGGGAGACTTCAACATGCCAGATACAGATTGGTCAATACCAGCAGGAACATCTGCCAGAACTAGACTCATAGTGGATTCCTGCAGGGAGGCCTCAAACAACTGGTACAGCAACCCACAAGAGACAGGGCTATCCCTAGATCTAGTACTGACTAACAAAGAAGGGATCACAGATCTCCAGGTAGAAGGTCACCTGGGAGCCAGTGACCATCACATGGTATGGTTCAATTTGGCTACTACATCTAAATCATCCCATTCCAAAGCAAAAATATGGGACTTCAGAGGAGCTGACTTTGATAAGATGGCCAACAGAGTTAAGCTAGCCCTGGCAAAAGAAACACAGGTGAGGAGGTACAGGCAAAGTGGGCAAGCATTAAGGATACAATACTTGAAGCAACATCCCATTGTGTTAGACAGAAAAGGAAGTGCAAAGAAGAAGGAAACCACTTTGGTTCTCAAATACAGTAGCAGAAAAGGTCAGAGCCAAAAGGCTGGCCTTCAGAAAATATAAGGAACACAGCGGATGAAGATAGGAGGCATACCAAACTGCCCTAAGGGAAGCAGGTAAGGCAGTAAGGCAGGCAAAGTCCCAAACTGAGGAAACACTAGCACCTAACAGTAAAAGAAGGTGACAAGACTTTCTATAGATACATTAGTGAAAGGAGAAAGTCCAGAGGGGTATTGCTAAGCTTAATGGAGAAAAGGGAGCATGTGAGGAGGAGGACCTGTAAAGGCATCTATCCTAAATAGATACTTTTGCTCAGTATTTACTGAAGAGAAGGTAGGGCAGGGCCCACAGCTCAGCATCATGGACACAGGGGAGGGAGGTGAGCACCACTCCCTCACAAAAGAAAGGGTCCTACAAGAGCTTGCTAAGCTCAGGGTGGATAAGGCAATGGGACCTGATGGCATACATCCCAGGGTACTTAAGGAGCTAAAGGAGGAACCAGCAGAGCCATTAGCAGAATTGTTTAGTGAGTCTCTGAGCACAGGAGAGGTCCCAGAAGACTGGAGAAGGGCTCATGTGATCCCACTCCACAAGAGTGGTAGCAGGGAGGAGGCGGGAACCACAGACCGGTCAGTCTTACCTCAGTAGTGGGCAAGATTATGGAGGCACTCCTTAAGGAAAGGATAGTGCAACACCTGGAACCATAGGGCACAGGATCCAAGACAGCATGGGTTTACAAAGGAAGGTCCTGTCAAACTAATCTCATAGATTTCTTTGACTGGGTAACCAGAGTGGTGGACCAAGGGGAGCAGTTGATGTCGCCACCTTGACTTCAGCAAAGCTTTTGACACTGTTCCACATAGAAGATTGATAAATAAGCTAGGTAGGCTCGGGTGGGTCAGTAGTTGGTCAACTGGGTGGCAAACTGGTTGACTGGCAGAAAACAGAGAGTGGTGGTAAATGGTATACAGTCAGAAGAGATGCAAGTCACAAGTGGGGTACCTCAGGGATCAGTCCTGGGGCCAGTCCTATTCAACATCTTCATTAGTGACCTGCAGATGGACTAGAGGGTAAGGCTTGTCTGTTTGCAGATGACACCAAGATCTGCAACAGAGTAGATGATCCAGATGGGGTGGGCAGAATGAGAAGAGATCTGGATAAACTAGCAGAATGGTCAGAAGAGTGGCAACTGGGATTTAATGCAAAGAAGTGCAAAATCATGCACATAGGGAAGAGAAACCCTGAAGCCACTTATAGGCTGGGAGGGGAGTTGCTAGCAGTCACAAAGGAAGAAAGAGACTTGGGCATCATCATCACTGATGACCTAAAATCATCCAAGCAGACCTCTAAAGCAGTAGGTAAGGCTAGGGGGTGTTAGGGTGTATTAGTAGGGTATCACAAGTCGTAAGAGAGAGGTAATAATCCTCTGTACAAGACATTGGTTAGGCCCCATCTGGAGTACTGCGTGCAGTATTGGAGGCCACACCTTCACAAGGACATTAACCAAATTGAGGCAGTCCAGAGAAGGGCAACCAAAATGGTGCAGGGACTGCATCAGAAGACATATGAGGACAGATTAACGGAGCTCAATATGTATACCCTTGAGCAAAGGAGGGAGAGAGGTGATATGATCGAGACATTTAAACACCTTAAGGGCATAAACAAGGTGAAAGAGTCTAACATGTTTAAATATAAGAAAAATAGCAGGACAAGAGGACACAGCATGAGATTAGAGGGAGGCCGATTAAGGGGAATATGAGGAAATTTTTTTCACAGAAAGGGTGGTGGATGCATGGAATGGCTTACCACAAGAAGTGGTGGCTATGAATACAGTGCAGGGCTTCAAACAGGCATGGGATAGGCATAAGGGAGCAATACAAATGACTATGAATAGATAGGTCACTGACAGAGCAAAGGCCGATGGCACATTTATGAGGTAGAAAAAGAAATGGGCAGACTGGATGGGCCTTGCGGTCCTTATCTGCCGTCAACTTCTATGTTTCTATGTTCTATGAACAGAAGATCATGTGCAGTAGTTGTCTAAAGTAAAACCGGCAGCACCGTTCAAAAAACTTTGCTATAAAAACCTATATGTGTTTCAGGTTTTGTAACAAGGTTGACAAAATTGTATTTTATAATGCCTTTTGGTATGGTCCACTTCTTAAGGGTTGCTGGATACTGAGTCATCATGCTTCCAAGGTGCCGAAGCCATTTGGAGTGCTACGCTACTGTGCCTGTTAGAAAGTTGTGTAGTAGCCCCTCGCTATAGCAAAAACTCGGCTATAATGAATGCCTCTTGTGGTTCTGAATGTTTCAGTATTTCTGTTCTTCAGAATTCCTATCCCCACTGGCAACTGGCCGGCGCATATCACCCGCACACGTCAAACACTGTCCATAAACCTTATACACTGTACTGTCAGGAAAACAAAGTTAAAAACTAAAGTAAAAAAAATATCCACATCTTAACTGCTAGCTGAGATTCGGAGTTAAAGACACCACCTGTAATATGGATGGCGGCTCAGAGATTTCACGCATTTTACAAACATGTTCCCCCTCCACCCCCCACCCAACTCTCATCTTTACTTAGTAAATTTATGTTGTCCAGTCCCGAATTTATTTTATGCACAGTAGGTTCTGAATCGTACTGAGGAAGTCAGATGTGGTGGAGCTGGAGCTGCAATCTATGAGTTGGATGGGGGTGATTATGAAAAGAGGAAGAGCATCAAAAAAGATCTGGAATTTGAAAAGGGGTGTTTTGTTGTTGTTGGTGGGTTTTCCTTTTTGTCAATATGTTTCTTTTTTGCTTTTACTATTGCCCAATGTACTAGTCTGTGTACAGATATCTGGAGTGATGAGTCTGTGAATTGGGGGGGGAATGTGTCTGTAACGGGCTTGGAAGCTCTGAGCCGTCGTTCCTGTTACAGGTGCTGTCTTTAACTTGGAGTCTCAGTTAGCAGTTAAGATGTGGATATGTTTTGATTTTAGCTTTATTTTTCTGACAGTGCAGTGTATAAGGCACATGGGAAGTGTTTTATGTGTGCGGGTGACATATGCACCAGCTGACAGTAGTGCATAGTAGCGTCCCTCGTTGTAACAAATAGGGAGCTATAACAAATACAGATTATGGTTCCCTTTTAGTTCGTTATAGTGAGGGGTTACTCTACTGCTAGTATAATAATGTTGGTAACTTTACTGCTGTTTGTCAGTGTCTGCTTTACAATATGTTTTAATAGGGGCCTTATATGTGTTAATTCCTACTAGGGGTGGAAGTGTTGGCTCTGGTAAAATGATCTTTTTAATTTAGAGTAGAACACAGATGAGCTCAGTGTACAGCAAAACAGCCTAACAGAGAAAACACATTGTGCTAGCTAAATTAGAAACCCCTAGTAAGTTTTCAAAACAGCATTACCTCTCACACCCCCATTAATAAGGAGATGGAATAATTGTTTTAAAGTGCCTTTCTTAGAAATCGCTTCAATTGAATGATAGGTGTGAATGATTTCAGCCTTTCACCACATCAGCAACGTATTCAGTGTGCAAACCTCACAACAGTGTGCTATGACCCAGCATCCAGAAGCCCTGGAAAAAAGGACCGCAACAAAAAGGCACATAAACAAAATATTGTCAGCTTTGTTACAAAACCTGAAACACACACAGTTTTTAAAGCAATGTTTACTGACTGGTGCTGCCTGTATTACTTGTGAAAACCATTGCACATGATCTTTACAACTTTGGAGAAATAGGTTGTGTAAGCTTGCTGACAGGGAATACTAGACTGTGAGGTTCTGAAATGACATCAGCAGCAGCTCTTCACTGATACAGGCTGTTTTGAACAGGTAGTGAAATCAGGGTTACAAAATAGCCCATAACTTTAAAATGAAGTAACGTAGAAACCTAGTTTTTGGTATGAGATTTACTGGGGGTATGCTTATTCTAATTCTGCAATGTAGCTGTTTTGGCCAGATGGTGTCAGTTGCTCTTTAAGGTGCTCCTGGCCTCAGAAGATGTCAGTGAGCATCTCCTCAGAGTCACTTACGATATGGCTGATACTACAGCCAGGGCAGCTGCCTCTGGCATTTGCCTCAGAAGGTACTCCTGGCTTAGGGTCTCTGGCTTTGCAAATGATTTCCAGTAAAGAAGGTGTTGAATGCCCCCTTTGTGCATCACAAGGTTTTTGGACCAGTCGTGAAGGATATTATTAATGAACTATGTGAGAAGGCTGAGGGAGTTGAACATGTACTCACTGGACGAGAAGAGAGACGGGGGGATATGATTGAAACCTTCAAGTACATGAAGGGAATAAACAAGACAGGCACGGAGGGACTATTCAAGTTAAGGAGGGGTAGGGACACTCAAGATCACAATCTCAGACTGGAGGGGGGAAGGTTCAAGAGGGAAATGAGAAGACACTTTTTTATGGAGAGAGTGGTGTCTGGGTGGAATGCATTATATGTGGAAACAGTCAGGAATGTAGCCAGAAATTTCCATTTTGTACACAGTCTCCAATAGTTACACCCCCCCCATTAAAAATGTACACATCCTTTCCAAATGGCACCCCCTTCCAAACAAGTCAGATTGTTGTCAGATGATTCCTCTACTGTCTAAAGAGGTTATACATGTATTGGACACACCTCAGTGGCCTACACTAACCCAAATACTACAGATTAGAATGATAATACTAACAGAGTGGCTTATGGTTTGTGACAGGCACTCAACAAGACTGTACGCAAAAGTGTACAGTGAGTATGCCTGTCTACACCCTTGGAAACAGTATCCTGTACAACAGTGGACTGCTTCAAAAGGGGATGGGATGGGATAGGGTAAGAGGGAGGGTCAGGGGAGGGGAGGGAGGAGCAGCTGCAGTATAAGGGTTGCTAGCTGCACACTCCAGCAGACTCAATAGACTGTAAGGCCTTCATCTGCTGGCAACTTTGTATGATCATATGTTTATATGAACTGCAGGCTTCTGATAGGGCTATTAGGTCTGTCCACTCCCTGTACCATATTCAGCCCAGAAGTAGGCTGAGGTCCTCCTTCCGTAAGGTTTCTCACAAGGTAGGTCCTGGAGTCAAGCTTCAGGGCAAGCGCAGAGCCAGCTCCACCTTGCCTGCTCCCTCTTCCACCTCTGGGCCCTCTGCTAAGCAACCAGAGGAGGAGGCATGGCTCCAGCCACTGGTTCAGCCTCTGCCTGACTCCTTGATAGACCAGAAGGTGGTGGTCAAAGGTCAGGTCTTCCTCCATCTATCTCAGTGGAGAACCATCACAACAGATGCATGGATCCTGCAGATAATCGAACAGGGCCATGATTTAGAACTTCTAGAGCAGCCTCGAGATGTTCCCCAGTCCCCATGTTTTACCCTCCAGATCACACAGAGGTGCTCAGGGAGGAGATTCTCACCCTACTGCACAAACAGACCATAGAACCAGTGCCCAGGCAGCAAAGGAACAAGAAGTTCTACTCCAGGTTCTTCCTGGTTTCCAGAAGAACAGGGGACTTGCGGCCCATTCCAGACCTCAAGGAGCTTAATCTTTTTGTCCAGTACAAAATATTCCATATGGTCACTCTGTATGGCCTTCTTCCTCTGCTCAAGCAGGGTGACTGGCTATGCTCCCTCAATATGCAAGATGACTACCTGCATATCCTGGTCTGCCCCCCTCACAGGCGATACCTGTGGTTCCTGTTCCAGGAGGAGCATTACCAGATCAGGGTATTGCCCTTTGGCTCATCCTCTGCATCAGGGGTATTTACCAAGTGCTTAGCAGCTGTAGTAGCAGCCCTTTGGTGCAAAGGCCTCTATGTGTTCCAATATCTGGACAACTGGTTACTGAAAGCCCAGTCCAGGGGGCTCTTATTGTTGACTCTAGAACCCACCCTGCAGTCATTCCAGTCCTTGAGCATCACTGTCAATTGGCCCAAGTCTGTGCTGACCCCATCTCAGTGGTTGCAATACATAGGGGCAGTCCTGGACTCTACACAGGGCAAGGTCTTCCTCCCTCAAGACAGGGCAGACCGCCTTATTGCCCAGTCCCTGGATGTGGCTCAGAACCGGCATATCCCAGCCAGGACATTTCTCAGGCTACTAGGCCTCATTGTTATGGTTCCTCTAGCCAGGTTGCACATGAGAATTCCGCAGTGGACTCTCAGGGTGCAGTGGAATCAGTGGTCAGGCAATCTAGATCAGCTGGTCCTTGCCTCCTCAGCAATCTGCAAAATGCTTCACTTGTAGATGGACCTGGCCAATCTCTTAAAGGGTTCCCCTTTCTTATCCCCACTCCTCACCAAATCTTCACCATGGATGCATCAGATCTACATTGGGGAGCCCATCTAGGTCCTTATCAGACCCAGGGGATCTGGTCCCACTGGGAGACACCTCCATATAAACATCTTAGAAATGAGAGCAGTTTTGTATGCCTTACAGGTCTTCCAAAACCATCTCTCTCTCTGGGCCCTCTGTTGGTGCAGTCAGAAAATCTCAGTGTGGTCTATTACATCGACAAGCAAAGTGGGACCCACTCCTACCCTCTGTGCAGGGAGGCAATGAGAGTCTGGTACTGGGCTCTGGATCATGATCTAGAACTGCCAGCTGTCCATGTGCCAGGTGCCCAAAATGTCTTGGTGGACAACCTCAGCTGGTCACAGTCCAAAGTACACAAGTGGGAGCTGCTGACCTCAGTAGCAGAAGACCTGTTCGACAGGTGGGGTTGTCCAGAGTTGGACCTTTTTGCATCCCAACTCAATGCAAAACTGCCACATTTCTGCTCGCTAGATCCAGGGCCTGGAGTTGTCTGGTGAGACATGTTGTCCCCCTCCTGGAAAGGGAGGTTTCCTTATGCATTCCCTTCCTTCCCTCTGATTCAGAGGGTTCTCATCAAGCTACATGTAACCACCTCCCCCCGCCACTTTGCACAGTAAGCTACCCCTTGGTACCCTCGACTGGGCACCCAAACTACTTTGGGCACTTTCTGGTACCATCCCTAGCTTTGGGAATGTATACCAGGCTCGCTACTTCTAGAGGTCATTAAAGGGGTGAGGGTGTACAAAAGCAAATGACACACAAATGACCATTATACCCAGGTCCTGAGGAGAGAACTTTTGCCTTGGGCTGTGCTAGGTCTGTATTTCTGGAGGGATACCCAGTAATTCCGCACAGGAAGTAGTAACAAGAATATAATAACTGGTCAGCAATTTCTCTCAATGTACTGACCAGGTTGATATTTTCCATAACAACCGGCTGGTTGTTATGACATTCATGAGCCATGCCAGTCAAACTGTGCTGCTACCTCATTGGCCAACATTCTGTATGTGGGCGGGGCCAAACAGTCTCACAATCTGCTGGAGAAAAATTGCTGGTCTGCTATTATAAAAAATAAAAGATGGGAAGGGTGTTTCATATGAGAATTTAATGCACACCTAGTTGTGGGATGCTTTGATAAACCCCTCTGGCTTCGCCCTCGGGGTTTATGAAGCATCCCACAACTCGGGTGTGCATTAAATTCTCATATCAAGCCCTTCCCCATCCATTATTCTCTCTGTTCAAACCAGGTTGGGGTTCTAGAGTGTGGCTTTATTCCAAAGTTGGTACACTAAAGCAAAGGTGGATCCCAAAGGTTTATACTTCATGGCACAAGGCAATGCAGAACAGTCTGTAGTGGACAGAAATTCTAAACATCCCATATTGCATAGGACCTTAAACTCTGTTTTGTGGCAAAGCCTCAACTGAAACACACATTTCTTCTAGTGGCACTGGCCACAACTTAGCACATAATTCTCATGCGGCATAGGATTTAACAGTTCAACATGGCAACTGGCCAAGTCGGAGCACACCGATGCTCTAGATTAGCACAACCCACACCAGGGGTAAACTTTCTTTTCAGGCATTGGCCACCATGTCCTCAATAATCAGGCGCTCTTGCGGAACCTGTAGTGCCGAACTGGTCACTCCAGATGGGGAATTGCTCACTTTTGCTTCCATGTCCATACCTAGCCTACTTTCAGATTTACACCTCAAATTTTTAGTAAAACAGTAGAACAGTGTTCCTTGGAATACAAACCATTCAGCATTTGAAACACATTACTTCTGAGTGTAAACTAAAGTCCTGAACAATGTGCCAAATCTCACTGGGGACTCCACGATTGTGAGCCATTTTTAAGAAAGGATGAGAACAATCTCAAACTAGAACAGAACAGAACTTGGTGTATATTTCCCTTTGTCAGAGTACACCTCAAAAGAAAACACAGGTACATTCCTCCTGGGATACCCAAAGTCAGATTACTCACAGTTGTACACAAACAGGCAGCTTCAATGTCCTGGATCAAATCAGAGGATTGCCCCTTGGATCCATTCTGCAATACTTCTCATCTCACAGGGGATGAGAAAAATCAGGAACGAATTGCTAGATGGTTTCCACCACTTCTACTGGCAGGCAGATGTTTCCCAGCATTAGGGTGAGAAAATAGGCTCTCCTCACAGAGCCCACACTGCAGCTCTTCACTCCTCCAACTGCTCACTCTAACTGCTGTCACAGAACTCACTGAAAATTCTAAAGCTCCCCACTCACAGCTAGCTACCGTGGCTTATGCTGCTGTGAGGGTTCTAAATGACATTACCTCTCTCCTCTCAGCTGAGACCAAGTAAACAGAGGGAGCAGGTGAAAATCCATTTAAATAGTTATTCACCAGCTGCCTTTTCTACTTAGCACAAGGCGGCAGTATAGCGCAGTGGGTTAAGGCTCTGAGCTGCAGATCTGGGGACCTGGGTTTGAATCCCACAGCCACCTAGGTGCATACTGTGTGATCCTGAGCAAGCCACTTAACTTCCTTGTGCGCCCAGGTGCATCTGGAAACAGGCTTTGACTTAGTGTGCTATTCCTGGTTAAACAATGTTCCCTTTCCCTTAGCACTGACATTGATGGGATTCTAGTAACCCCAGGGGAAGATCTTTTGCCTTTATGCCCCTACCCTGTGGAACTCTCTACCTCGTCAGATATGTGACAGCCTGACTGTGAAGGGGGTTTAAAAACTCCCTCAGAACATATTTCTCTCCGCTCTAAATGTAAATGATGCCACCATCACTGAACCAGGTGCAGTGGCCTCAGCCTTTAACAACTTTTTCACAAGTTGTGCAGCTTCTCTCCTTTCCGCACTCCCCCAATCCCACCCTCACCCACCCACGCCTAACTCACCCTCCTTCATGTCCTTCGCCTTTTGCCTGGTCACCCCGACCGAAGTACTGAAACAGCTGCGGACACTAAATCCCTCCAATGGTAAATGCCCCTCGGGTCTGGACTCCAAAATGCTTTACTTGTCCATTCCAGCCATCGCCACCCCTCTGGCCGCGCTCTACAATCTCTCATTCACACTTGCCACAGTCCCAGCCGATTGGAAGCATCCCACAGTCATTCCTCTACCGAAAGGGGAGATCCCTCCTCACTGGGAAACTTCCGCCCTATTTCACTACTCCCCTTTCTAGCCAAAATTCAGGAGCGCCTTGTGCTAGCCCAACTCTCCCTCTTCCTCGACTCCTCCTCTTACCTCACACCTTACCAATCTGGCTTTAGGAAGTCGCACTCCACCGTCACCTCTCTGATACGACTCACAGACACAGTCCTCACAGGAATGAATCACGGGCACATCACCTGAGCTATCTTTATCGACCTTGCCAAGGTGTTCAACACTGTCTCCCACACCCTCTTAATATCCAAACTCGAGCATGCAGGCCTCTCTACACCCAGCTCCAATTGGTTCCAATCCTACCTACCTAGCTGGTAGGTCTCAAGCTGTAAAAGTTGGTCAGCATAATTCTCCCCCTCTCCCTGTTATCACGAGCGTCCCCCAAGGCTCGATCCTCGGCCAGATCCTGTTCTCCATATTCTTGAATGACCTGCCCTCAGTATGCAAACACGCATCCATATATGAACATACGAAATTTGCCAGCAGATAAAGGCCTAGAGGTCTATCAAGTCTGCTCGAATGTGCAGCTAGCACCCCTTATTCTGCAGCTGCCCCTCCCTTCCACCCTTCCCCTTCATTAACCCTCCCCCTTGCCCTGTCCCATCCTCGTTTGAAGCAGTCCACTGTTCTACTGCATACCACTTCAGCAGGTAACGCATTCCACCCAGCCACCACCCTCTCTGTAAAAAAGTGTCTCCTCATCTCCCTCCTGAACCTTCCTTGCTCCAGTCTCATATCATGGCCCCTGGTGGCCCTCCCCTCCCCTACTTTGAACAGCCCCTCTGTACCCGTCTTGTTTATTCCTTTCATGTATTTAAAGGTTTCAATCATGTCACCCCTGTCTCTCCTCTCCTCTCCTCCAGTGAGTACATGTTCAACACCTTCAACCTCCTCTCGTATGATAAGTCCCCCAGCCCCTTGATCATCTTTGTCGCTCTGCGCTGCACCCCCTCCAGTAACTTAATGTCCATCTTCAGATATGGACGCCAGTACTGCATGCAGTACTCCAGGTGTGGTCTAACTAATGACCTATACAGTGGCAGAATCACCTCCTCCCTCCTCGAGGATATACCCCTTGCAATACAACCCAGCATTTTGTTGGCCTTTGCAGCTGCCTTCCTACATTGTGCCGAGTTGTTCATTGACCCTGTAATGAGCACATCCAGATCCTTCTCCTCCTCTGTCTGGGCTAGCTGCACTCCCCCTAGCTGGTAACTCCTCCTTGGGTTCTTCATCCCAAAATGCAAAACATACATTTATGCAGATGACACGGCACTGTATGTGTCAGGTCCCTCCCACACTGAAGTGGCTTCCAGACTTCGGGACAACTTCGCTGCCGTCCAGCAATGGTTTTGCTTAAACCAGCTCTTCTAAATCCCCCCCAAAAACCTCCCTAACCTTCAGAACCAGGCAGAGACTCGCCTGCCTCGCCGCCACCCCCTCCATCCACACCTTGGATGGGACACAATTGGAAGTCTGCTCCTCCTTCCAGGGTCTGGCTTGACCAGCACCTCGACTTCTCAGGACACATTGACTCAATCCACAAGAAACTGTATCCCAAGCTTGGTGCCTTATACCGAAACAAGGGCTGCATCCCTTTGGAAACACGCAAGGCTATCCTCCAGAAAATGATCCTACCGATACTGGACTATGGTGACGTAGCATACAGCGCCGCCCCCAAATCCACCCTGTCTAGACTTGACGCTCTCTTCCACTCCTTCTGCCGTTCCCCTAGACTGCCTCCCACTATGCACAACTGCAACCCCACAAGCTTCCAGGATCTGTCTTCACCCCAGATCGGAGACAGCTCCATGGCACACGCTAATCATGTAAATTCTGGGTGCAGTCATTCCCTCCCACCTCGAGTCCACGCCCATGCTCAACCCCTCAGTCTACTCCCTCAGGAACACTGACTCTCAGCTCTACATGTCCCATATAGGCTACAGCAAAGAGCATGCTGCCTCTAAATTATCGCATGCCTAAACTATGGGACTCCCTACTGGCGGACATTGGGCATACAGACAACTCAAAGCACCACAACATGCTCCTCAAGGCGCTTCCCCCCATCTGCTCCTGCATGCAACCCCACCGCGATACCACTTATCCCACTTCTCACACTTGACGCACTAACTGCCTTCCCAGGCCCAGTGTACCCCTGGTATAGTAGGCCTACACTCATCTCAGTGGCATTAAAATTCTTCCTGTTTCTGAAACTGCGACTATCAAGTTCCTATAGGCACTTATACAACACTGCTGAATTTCTGAACTCTAGACTTGCTAGCTAGTTAGCTTACCACTGCCCTCTGGGTACAAACTGCTCTACCTCACCAATGTTATTGTACTTGTGTATAATCTTGTTCCTCTACAATTCCTCTGTTAGTTGCTGTAATGTACGGTAGTTATTCTGAACCATTTGTTACTGTATACATCCCTTCCCTCTCCACCCCCAGAATGCATCTGGAATCGAGCAGGACTCCGCTCAGCATACCCTCCTGGAAACGCTTAAATAAATAAATAAATATTTCTGTGAAAACGCATTTCGAGGAACATAGCGGCCTTGGATTTGCACGTTGTTTTAAGGTATTGTGGTCTGTCTTTTAAGATGTTTACTGTATTGTCTTTATTTGTATTGTAAAGGCACTCCGAGCAATGGAAAGACGCCTTTTAGAAATAAAATTTTGCTTACTTACTACATACAGATGGAGAGTGCCACCCTAATTCTGGTGGCCTCCTTTTGGTCATGGCAGATATAGTTTCCATTACTGTGACTGTGGAACCTCCAGTTCACCTGCCCCTCTGCCGGGACCTGCTGACTCAGGCCCATGGGACCCTAGTCCATCCAAACCTCAAGTCCCTTCACCTGAATACATGGCTCCTGACAACATAACCATTGATCAGTTTGGGGTGTCTCAGAAGGTGTCTGACTTCCTGGTGGCTGCTAGAAAACCTTCCACCAGGGCCACTTACTCTATAAAATAGAAGCAGTTTGCTGTCAGGGCTGCTTCCTCAGCCTGGACCCTTTCACCTACCTGGTGCACCAGGTTTTGGAGTATCTCCTGACCATGTCTGATGCAGGCCTCAAATGCTCTTCCCTTAAAGTGCACTCGTTGGCCATACCTGCCTTTGATGTGTCCACTGAGGGCCGTACGGTGGCACAGCTGGATGTGGCCCATACCTTTCTGAGAGGCATTCTCCACTTGAAGCCTCCTAACCATAACCTGGTTCTGGCTTGGGACCTGAATTTTGTTTTGGAGAAGCTGACCCTACCTCCTTTTGAGCCAGCCACATCTTGCGAGTTATGCTTTCTGCCATGGAAAACATAATGTTTAGTTGCCATTACTCCTGCTCAAAGGATTTCAGAGCTACAGGCTCTCACGTGTGAGCAGCCTTGTTTGATTTTCCACAAAGACAATATCTTTTTGTGTACTAATCCTAAGTTTCTTCCTAAGGTGGTGTCTGAGTTTACCTTATATCAATCCATCTATCTGCCTGTTTATTATCCAGAGCATGCCAATACAGGGGAAGCATCGCTCCATACTTTAGATGTGCACAGAATTTTGTATTGCTATACACACCAGATGAAGGACTGGGGGAAGTCCTCTCAGTTTTTTGTTTCTCTCACCCCTGGCAGAGAGGGCACTTCAGTTTTGAAACAGTGCCTGTACAAATGGTTGGCCAACTGTATTATTTTTTGTTACTGGAAGTACGGTAAGGAACTTCCTGGGGCTGTTAAGGGGCATTCCACCAGGGTATGGCCACTTCAGTTGCCTGTTTCATAGGCGTGTCTGCAGCCGAGATCTGCACTGCTGCCACGTGGAGTACTGTCCACACTTTCACCAAGCACTACAGTTTGGACATTGCCTCCAGAAGATGGGCAGGTTTTGGCCTAGCTGTACTTCAGGGCCTTCTTTCTTAGCTCTCTGGCCTCTGCCACCCAGACTATTGTTGCCATCAGCACTGCCTGGAACTCATTCCATAGGTGTGACTTGATGACAGAGATATCCCCGAAGAAGACAGAACAATTACATAAGAACTTACCGTAACAGTAGATCTTCAAGGGAATCTCTGTCATCAGGTCATGCTGTCCCTCACTTCATCCCCCTTTTTCGCTCTTTCTCTCTACAGCTTGGCTGTCCTGTTGCCACAGCCTTTCTGCTAGCTGGGCACCTTCTCTCTCTCCTTGGTTCCATGGTGAGACTCCTGTCTCTAATGGCCTCTGGCTAGGGAAAGAACTGAGGAGGGAGTGCGGCCGCCTGTGCTTATATAGGGTGTGCAGTGTTAGAGCCTGACATCGGCGTGGGCGGCTCCTAATAGACTGCTTCAGAAAAAGCTTCCATGGGATCCTGATACCTGATGGCGAAGTTCCATGGGTGTGACCTGATGACGGAGATTCCCACGAAGATCTACTGTTATGGTAGGTTCTTATGTAACTGTTCTGTTCCAGTTCTGTTACTGTTCCACCTCTACAGGATTTTAATTATCCAAGTGGGTGTTTCTGATGTGCATGCAGGTAGTAAGCACAATTTTAGAACCGTATAATGTATTATAAGTCTAATTAATTATTCATGAACCTATCTAGGCTCTGATTGGCTATTGGATTGACCATTAATGTCTTAGAAATGACTGATCCAGCTGTCAGCTGATACAGTGCTGCTTGCACGGCTCGTGCCACTCTACTTAAAACCCTAAATAACTTAAAACTAAATGGTGAAAAAAGAACATTGCGATCAGATTTATAATTTGCAGTAACAACCTTGAAGCTAGTCATTTCATTGGATTAATGACTGGCTGGAGGAAGGTAGCCCTTGGTTGCGCTATGGGCCACCCATCCCCCAACTAGTCATTAACCCCTTGGAAATGACGACTTCTCAGTTCTTATCACTTAAGTTTACATCCCTTACTCATCTCTTCCATTCTTAGCATAATGCATCTATATTCTAATATAGAACTCCGAGGTTGGGAGGGACATGAATGACATCACACAATTCTAAAATGGCATGTAATACCAGAGTGTAAATCAGAAACCACCGATGAAGTTACCAACAGGCCCATATAAATGAAACAATAATCGAACTGGAACCAATGTTTGAATAAAAACAGCTTCTGCTGGGGAAAAATGGTTTTCCAGTTTTGTTCAGTTCTCCTTTAAAAACTCGCAGGTCCACACACCTCATTAGTGTAGTGACATCCTTAAGGAACTCTAGTTTCGCTCTTGTGCCAGTGATGTCACCACACTTACTCTGTGTGTGAACCAGCTTGTCCTTAACAAGTAGGCCCTGGCCACGATGGCATTTTCCCCATCTTTTAAACTGTCTGAATTTTGTTTTACCAGTTTAAAAATATTGCATCCAGAATGTAGCATAAAGCCTTGCTGCAAAGCATGTTCAAAAACTGTGTTAAAACTCTGCTTGGAGCAGGGTTGTAGCACAGTTCTAGATCAATACGGATGCCTTAAACCGTGTTAGCAGTGTGGATACAAACCATGCTGTAACACGGTTTAAGGCAACCCCCACCACCACGCTGCAGTCTCTGTTTTTGGGCTGCCAGGAAGAAACAAAACACCCACAAACATTGCCGAGCTAGCAATGAGCTCCCAAACAATCTTGAAGCTGGTAGGAGCCAAAGAGTTGTGGTAAATTGGGTACACTCTAGGGAAGGCAAAGTGACTAGCAGGATGCCACAGGGGTCAGTACTAGGCCTGGTCCTCTTCAATGTCTTTATTAGTGACATTGCAGAAGGACTGGAGGGGAAGGAATGTTTATTCGTGGATGACACGAAAATCTGCAACAGAGTAGACACATGGGGGTTGAAAGAATGAGGGTGGATCCAAAGAAGTTAGAAGAATGGTCATGGGTTTGGCAGCTAAGATTCAATTCAAAAAAAAGTGCAAAATCATATACTTAGGGTACAAAAACCCAGGGGCAATGTACCAACTCGGGGAAGTATTAGCAGTCACAAAACAGGAAAAAGACCTGGGGGATATCATAACTGATGACCTGAAGGTAGCTAAACAGTGCTACAAGGCAGTGGGAAATGCTAGAGGAATGCTCAGATGCATAGAGAAGGGTATTACCAGCAGAAAGAGGGAGTTAATAATACCCCTGTATAGATTGCTGCTGAGACCCCACCTCGAGTACTGTGTACAGTTCTGGAGGCCCCATCTCCAAAAGGACATAGATAGGGTGGAGTAGGTGCAACCAAAATGGTGTAGGGCCTGCATCAAAAGCCCTATGAAGAAAGGTTTAAGGATTTAAATGTGTACTCCCTAGAAGACAGAAGGGAATGGGGGGATATGATAGAGACATTTAGATACCTCACAGGAATAAACAAGGTACAGGAAGGGAGCATTTTCCAAAGGAAAAAAATGCTCAAACACAAAGGGTGACAGTATGAAGCTGGAGGAGGGGAGGCTCAGAGGAAACACGAGGAAGTATTTCTCCATGGAGAGGGTGATGGATGCTTGGATCGGACTCTCAGCAGAAGTCGTGGGGGCTAGAATGAACACAGGATTTAAGAATGCATGGGATAGGCACAAGGGAATCTTAGAAGCAACAGGAGGGTGTAAGCCAGAGTCCAAGTAGGGTCTCCAGTGTCACTATCGGTAGGGAATTTAGGGCAGACTAGATGGGCCAAGTAGTCCTTATATGCCAACAGCTTCTATGTTTCTATGTTTCAAACTGAACAGCATAATTCTTCTTCAAATCCATTTCCACCCCTGATTGCGAGTATCCTGGCATACACTACGGCAAACACATTGCTTTGCAGTACTGCCGCAATCATGCCCGGGACTCGAGCAGGCAAGCACGGTGTTGGAACACAATTTGGCCACTCCATTAATAGTACTCAAGCATGGAAATTAAAACTTAAAGGTTTTTCAAAATTGATGCCTGTGTGGACAGGGCCTAAGTGGTTAGTTATTCTCTGTGTGAATCCGACTGGGTAAAAAAAGACATAAATGGATCTATCTGCTTATTCTGAGATGTGCCGATCACGGAATGTAAGCAACGTGTTATTCAGTCACCTAGTTGGCAAAAAGAGCCACTGACGCTACTGAGCAGGAGGGCTTTTTATGCCAACCAGCAAGGGGAACAGACTGCTTTTTTTATAATTTTATTTAGGGGGAACAGACTATTGTTACCATTTTAATTTTTGGAGAAACATACTTTTTATTATTTTTATTTTGGAGGAACAGACTGTTTCTGTCATTGTTTTTGGGCAACTGACTCTTTTTTATCATTGTTACTTTGGGAGGAATAGACTTTTTCATAATTTATATTTTGGGGAACACACCTTTTTATCATTTTAATTTTTGAGGAACATGCTTTTTTATCATTTTTTATTTGGGGGAACAAGCTTTTTAAATAAATTTTATTTTTTGGAGACCAATTTTTTTAATAATTTATAAATTTTTATTTTAGGGAACAGACTTTTTTTATCATTTTAATTTTTTGGGGGAACAGACATTTTTTATCATTTATCTTTTTTTGGGGGGTGCAGAATTTTTTTATAATTTTTATTTCAGGGGGCCAGACTTGTCTTTTTATCATTTTAATTTTTGGGAAGAACAGACTGGTTTGAGTGTAGTTTACATCATCTTAACTGGAGCTATAGAGCAGGGGTTTGTATGTCTCCCTTGGATTTCAGTCCTCTTTGCAGTGGCAGCTTTACAGTGCCTTCTTCCTGGATATACAGAGCTGGATTTTCAAAGGCTGATACAGTGCCTGTCTCAATCTCTCCATTAGGGCTATGCATTGCTACAGGTGTGCCATATCAAAATGCCACAACTGCTCTCCCGAGTTGTCTAATATCGAAACCAGTTATGTCACTTGGACCCGCCTCATGGCAGCTTGCAGTAAAGATAGACCTCAAGCTGCCTCTAGACACATGCTAGAGACCTCAGCCCTGATATATGCAAGAACACAGAAACATGGTCTGGGGGTATCTACATGACCCATGGGATAGAAAATCTTGTTTTGTTGCTGCAAGGCCGGTGCACTACATCTTTGATGTACCCAGGACTTACGGCACAATTCTAGCTTCAAAACTCTGGTCCATAATCTCTGGCATGCAATTTTGGGGAAAAGAGTTCACACTAAAGCAGGTTTTCATTGACGAGGTTATTAAACAGTCTCTTAGATACATATTACCCTCATGCCTGTCAATTTTCTATCATACATTTCTGTAGAGGAGCGAGGCAAATATAGAACCTTTGCTCAAAATGAGTCACACAAATAGAACAATAAAGGAATGGATTGGCATTGGCAGGTCATCTTATGACAGGCAAAACACCAGGCATTACTACTGTAATACAATCTGAGAGGGAAGCTTTGGGTAGGTCTCTGCTGTGCCCATGTGGTGCTGCAAATTGTGGCAGTATTATGTCCCCCAATCCGTGTGAAGCATGACATTTGCAGCAGAAGTAATTGGATGTGAAGATTGTTCCACAAAATAAGCCACAGGGAAGATTGTTCCACAAAATAGCCACAGGGAAGATTGTTCCACAAAAAGCCACAAGGAAGATTGTTTCACAAAAAAAAAACACAGAAGATTGTTCCACAAAACTGCCACAGGGAAGATTCTTTCACAAAATAAGCCACAGGGAAGGTTTTTCCCCAAGACAGCCACAGGGAAGACTGTTCCACAAAAAAAGCCACAGGGGAGATTCTTCCACAAAAAAAATCACACAGAAGATTGTCCCACAAAACAGCCATAGTGAAAATTGTTCCACAAAGCAGCCACAGTGAAGATTTTTCCACAAAATAGCCACAAGGAAGACTGTTCTACAAAATAGCTACAGGGAAGATTGTTTCACAACATAGCCACTAGAAAGATTGTTCCACAAGAAAAGCCACAGGGAAGATTGTTCCACAAAATAAGCAACAGGGAAGATTATTTCACAAAACAGCCACATGGAAGATTGTTCCACAAAATAGCCACAGGGAAGATTGTTCCACAAAACAGCCACAGGGAAGATTCTTCCACAAAATAGCCAAAGGGAAGATTCTTCCACAAAATAGCCACAGGGAATATAGTTCCACAAAAAAGCCACAGGGAAGATTATTCCACAAAATAGCCACAGGCCACAGACCTGCCTCACATGCAGCTACAGTGCCATAAAAATGTTGTGTTCATCCAGCTCAGCACTGGGAACAGGAGAGCTCTTTTCCCTACTATAAGGGAAGCCTGGGTTTGTGTCCTGACCCTAAGCCTGATTCCTGACACCCAGTCAGAGGAATTTAGGTGGCACAGTGGAGCCAGGAAATCCAGTTGCCATACAGGAAGTGAGACCATGCCTCTGAGTCCATTCCTAACACCCAGCTGAAGGAGTTGAAGGGGCACCGGGGGGGAGGTAACATAATCTTGAATTGTGTCTCTGAGCCTGATACCTGACACCCAGCTTGGGGGGGTAAGGTGGCACTGCAGAGGAAGGGCATCAATTACCATACAGGAAGCCTGAGATTGTGTCTCTGTGCTCATACCTGACCCTCAGATGGAGGAGTTGAGGTTGCACGGGGCATAACATATCACCTTACCATACAGAAAGCTTTGGACTGTGTCCCTGCAGGGCTGTCCCAGACCTTTAAAAATGATATGCAAAGGAAATTCATTTTCACAGTTTGCTGCCTAGCTATCTGCTACAGGGTAGGCCAGCCCTTAATTTCAGCACATGCTGGACAGATTTAGAACAAACAAGGTGCATACCTGAGTATGCTTGGGGGCAGCCTTGTGTCCCTAGACCCTAGTACAGACACTTAGCTGGAAGAATTGAGGTTGTGCTTGGGGTGTAAAAAAAATACTGTACAAGAAGTTTTGGCTAGTGTCCCTGGGCCCAATTTCAGACATCTAGGTGGAGAAGCTGAGGTTGTACTAGGAGAGGGTAACATATCACTATACATACAGGAAGCCTTGTACTGTGTCCCTTGGGCCCAATTCCCAACACCTAGCTGGAGTCCTGCAAAGGCTGCCAAATGCATGGGAATGACCCTGCAAGTCATCTGCATGTTGGCCAGCCCCCTTGTCTGAATGCCCACAATGGCCTGTGTGGACATAAGGAAAAGGTTTGCCACCCTCACCTGATCGGTCGCTAATGCTGCAAAATCTCAAAGTGATCTTTGCACCAACTTTATGTCATCAGCTGCATCTGTTTCCCCTGTGAACTTTGGTTGTTGTTTTAAAAAAAAAAGAGAGTTTGGAGTTTCTAATACAGAAGCCAGATTGCTCAGCTTGTATATTGCTGGTACTCTGACGCACAATTACTAATGAAGTTGAGGCATAGAAAATGATTGTGCAGCTACTCATGGGGAAACCACATAGATCAAAACAGTTAATTCTTCCTTATTTTCTGCTAATTATCTGGACCGAAAGACTTAACTGATGAACATCACACTCTAAAGAAGTCCTTTAACTGTAGCTTTAGTAACATACAAAAAGCAACAGATTTCAGTGAATGCGTAATGCTTCACATGTGTCATGCCTGAGCTTAATTATTTTTAAGTGGGGCTGAAACATTTTTGATCTGTACACAGCTTATGATTTTTATACAACCCTCCTCTAACCAGCCCATCAGACGCTCTCTTAAAACCTCATCAATAATGCAGCTGTTTTCATAATTTTACAGCCAATGGAAGCTTTAAAATAACTTGCTTGACAAAAAGATAAATGAGAGCAGAAAGATGCGGTTGGAATCTGGCAACCTGTAGATCACGCCAAGACAGATTGCAACTTTGTCATCCTGTCCCTACAAATCATTTAAAACACTTAATCAGTTTGATGCACTTTCCAAGATGCAACATGTTGGCTGCCCTATATTCCTGTCAGTTCCAATTCAAAGTCGACTTGAGTAGAAAAAGGTTTGTTGTCTACTGTGGACATGTACTTTAAAGTGCTGTAAAATGTGCACAAAGCAGCACTTTCCGTACAGTATGTCTTTAGAAAAATGTGGAAACACAGAAACATAGAATGTGATGGCAGACACACAGTGAGATGAGCAACTTGTTGTTCAGTGTGCCTTTCCTGGTGAAACATTTAAATAAATAAATAAATAAAAGATAAGGGTCCCTGGACCCACCCGATCTGCCCATATTATTTTTTGTTTGTTTGTTTTGCTTTTGTTGCGGACCTACTTGATCTATGGCACTGTCCTTTCCCCTTCACCCATGGTCACCCATTTATAATTAATTTTTTCCTGAGGGGCATCAGTTACACATAAGCAAGGCCACTGATTTATGGTGTTTGAAGTAATAACATTCTACTTTCAGGACTTGAAATTCTGGGATCATACCACTGATTGCTAGTCTAATTTCCAGATTTTACTGGGATTTTATTGTCAGTCTTTTAGTATGTGTGTAAAGAATCAGTATGAGAGAAGGCCTAATACACAGCAAACTAAATAAAGTGGAGTGAAAAAAAATACAGGAAGCAGTTTAAAGAAAAACACAAGTTCTGCAGATTCACTGATCTGGTATAAAATGCCAAATTCTGTGAAATTCTTTGTTTTCACTAGTGTTCAGGCAGTCAAAATCCTGTAATTTTACCAAGCTTTCTGGTGTAATAGAAAATGAATACCAGTGGCCTCCCACATATGCGACAGAGATGCTTGGTTATACTAAACTGTCTTTGTCCACAACACAAAGTGTGTTGTCTTTCGTTTCAGCAATATGGGTGTGTTACCCTATGGGATTTAGCCCTGCATCTAAACTACACAGAGAAGTAGCTAAAAATAGATCCCAACTGTTCTGGATCTTCAGGGATGTCCCTGCTTTTCTCTCACAATTTTGCTGACCCATCCAAAATATAGTATTTGTATCCCTGAAGATTAGGGATTTGACTTATAAAACAATGCAAGACACTAGGGTTTATATTCTAGTTCTCCTTCAGGAAATGCATTTCACATGAAGCCACACAGAACAGCTTGTCCCACTGTTAGAACCATTTTTATGTTGCTTGCATGCATGTGCAAGAAACATAGTGTCATCATCTGAGTTTTTCGGAGGTGTGGCAGCCCTCTTCCAATTCAGTCAGTGTGTTTGCAGGCGCGGCCGCAGTTCTTCAATGCCTGCTGGAGCTGTCTATGACAGCAGTCCAAAATGCAGTGGAGTACAGTCGAAAGGAGCTACGCTTCAGTGAGCAGCGATAAGATATCACCTGTACTCTGCGCTCCCCTACACTCACACACACACACACACATGCACGCATACTGCGTGCTACTTCCACTGTATAGCTGACGGGGGTGCCTAATCCCCATTGGCTCCACGGCCCCCCAAACAGCCATCCTTGTGCCACGCTGAGAGCCCACCCCAGCGTAGCTAGCACGTCCTCGTTGTCCGTCCTGTTTTTTTCAAAAAAACAACCTGCATAAAAAATGGTCCTCGCTGTCTGGGCCCCCACCTGCACCCACCCACTGTGCACCCTACCTCCCCACACCCCACCTCACCCTATACATACCTCCGTACTCCGGCGCAACTATCTTCGGTGGACCGGGAACACGTCTGCACTCTTCAAAGCCGACCGTGAACTGAGGAAATGCCAGTAAGCTGTATAATGGGATAGATAGGGTTTTTTCAACTTTGCTACATATCTCAGGCATTTTTTGGAATTTTTGCACCAAATTTTCAACATGGGGTTTTTGGGACCCCTCCTCATGAATTCTTGCACTATCATGGCGTTAATCGGGCCCGAAGGGTGATTTCGCAGTCACTACGTGAAATCACCTTTCGGGACCGAGTAATGAAACGACACTGCCAGTGTTCATAAGGAGGGCTCTCAAAAAGCCTATATTGAAAATTTGATGGAAAAATTCCTAAAAATGACTGTTTTACGAGCCTGCGTTGCGCAGTTCCTACACACGCTCATAAGTTTGCGAATTTTCAATATTTTCACTCCAGATTTTCAACATTCTCTTTTTACCACACCTCCTTATGAGCAGTACAGCTGTCATTTTTTGCATCTCGCCCAAAACCTGTTTCTGCCCATGTAGTGCACAATGGCGCAGTCAGTGTGCGAAATCACTGTATGAGACACATTTAGAAAATCACAGTGACACTGTTCATGAGCAGAGGTCTTAAAATGGCTGTGTTGAAAATTTGGTGACAAACTTCCTAAAAATGACTGCTTTACGAGCCTGCGTTATGCACTTCCTTCGCACCCTCGTAAGTTTGCGGATTTTCAATATTTTCACTCCAGATTTTCAACATTGTCATGTTACCAGACCTCCTTATGAGCAGTACAGCTGTCATTTTTCACATCTTGCCCACGACGTGTTTCCACCCATCTAGCGCACAATAGCGCAGTTGGTGTGCGAAATCAATGTATGGGACACATTAAGAAAATCACAATGACACTGTTCATGAGCAGAGGTGTTAAAATGGTTATGTTGCAAATTTGGTGACAAAATTCCTAAAAATGACTGCTTTACGAGCCTGCGTTGCGCACTTCCTACGCACGCTCGTAAGTTAGCAAATTTTCAATATTTTCACCCAGATTTCCAACATTGCCATTTTACCACACCTCCTTATGAGCAGTACAACTGTCATTTTTCACATCTCACCCACAACGTGTTTCCGCCCATCTAGAGCACAATGGCGCAGTCGGTGTGCGACATCAATGTATGGGACACATTAAGAAAATTACAGTGACACTGTTCATGAGCAGAGGTCTTAAAATGACTATGTTGAAAATTTGGTCACAAACTTCCTAAAAATGATTGTTTCACGAGCGTGCGTTGCACAGTTCCTACGCACGCTCGTAAGTTTGCAAATTTTCAATATTTCCACTCCACTGACTTCCAAATACCTACACAGCACATACAAGCAAGCAGCATTCAGCATTGACAAATGCTTGTTTAGGATGTGCCCCTGATGTTTATAAGCCTTGCCGCTGCTTTGTGAAGCAAAGGGATTGAGAAGTATGTTAAATCCTACAATGACACCACCTAGTAGAGAGCCTTATAACAATTATAAAACTGAGGAGGTCGTGGAGTCAAGAACAGTGGGGGAATTCAAGAATGCACGGGACAGACATAAGGCAGTTCTAGTGGGGGGTAGGAGGAAGTAAGCTGTTGGTTAACTAGCATCTGCAGCTTATCTGTTAGGTAGGAAAATGGGCAGACTAGGTGGACCAAGCGGTCCTTATTTGCCGTCAAATTCTGTGTTTCTATGTTTCTATTCCCAGTTTTAAAGAATTAAGGAGAAAAATGTCTTTTTTATTTAAAAAAAAAAGAAAAACAACTGAACAGAATGCAGCCCTTGGGCAGTGCTGAGATTTATCTATGGGTTCTAGTCCTCACTGGCCAACCAGATTGCATTTTGCAAATGATGCATTTTTATAATTAAAAAACTAGTGTACAGCAGGAAATTGATTCAAAAGTAGTGAACTGTTACTTTTTATATCCAATGTATTTTTGGCATTTCCCTTTTACTAAATAGAATATTTCTACCTTACAGTACTTTGTGTGATGTGTGGAATAGTACGTTACCTGGAGGCTGACACTGCTAGTTATTTTCCTCCACATATGTGATCAATCTTATGACCTCACTGTGACATCATAACTGACCAAAAAGAGCCAGTCAGCTGCTGCAAGATTGGCCACTTGTGATGTCTCAATCAGTGAGGTCGTAATGCTGATGAAGTACAAAGAGGAGCAGAACTAGATATGTCCGTCACCTGTTAAAGAGAACAGGAAATTATTTCTAACCAGCAGCTGTTTATAATGTTCTGATTATCAAAAATGATATTCATTCCCTTAAATTATGTCACATTTAACTGTACCTGGATAAAAAGTGGCATGAAAAACTGTGTTTTGCATGCTTTGTTTTTATGGTCAGCATTCTGTTACAGTTCTCAAAATGGAACCAGTGATCTGGATTTTTAAGTATGTCATGACTTGTGTACAGAACTCCGAAGAAGGTTCTGGTGGGTCATCAGCTCATAATTAGCATGCTGTACACAAATCGTGACGTAGTGAAAACTCCAAACTCTAGGGTCCAGGAAAAGAACTGCATAACACGTGGGCCATGAAAAGAAAACGATTGAAAACACAGTTATTCATATCTGTGTTTGTTCAGGTACCACTAAATCTGAATCATTTGGAGGTATGAATTTCATTGCTGTAAACAGGACCATTATTAACGCATGCCTGTTAGCATTGATTTCCTGTCCCTTTTAAAGCACTGCTCTTCCCATCACACTGTTATTACCTAGTAGAAAGCTTTCTTGTTAACAAATGGACAAAGGTACTTTACAAATAAAAATAACAGCTGACTTCTGCTACAAATGAATAATGTTTCTTGGCTGCTGATTCTGGCACTAATATCTCCTTAAGTAATTAGTATGATATGGCATGCGACTGCATTATTCTGGGTAATGGTATGCCTCGGGAAAGGAGGCAAAGGCAAACCCTTGTGTCATACGTACCCAAGAAGTACAATTATCTCACAGTCACACACATCCCTGGAGTGTCTTATTGCAATTATTAAATGGTTCCCCTCATTTTTCATTTTAAGGAGCACCCGTTTTAAAGTTTCCCTTTAGGCTCCCAACAGTATCTTACCTCATCAGGACTTCAAAAGTCCACTTTTCATATTAGATGTCTTAGGGGAAGGTATCGTAATTTCTCGGTTGAAGAAGCTGGCCGCCCGATCACTTCTGGTCCCTGATTTCAGCAGGCACCGCCCCTGTGCTCTCACATTCTGTGATGTGTTAGTTTGGAGGAGTGTGTGTGTGTGTGGGGGGGGGGGGCACACTGTATTGATAATAATGGGAGTCTTTGTTTAAATCTTAGTTTTCATATTTTAGAAAGTCACATGAATCGAATCAGAGCCACATCTCAGATAAGAAGGGCCTTGTTAGTTGAGCTGGGGCTTTGATTTGACTCCTGTGGCCCTCTAAAATAAAAAAAAAAATAGGATTTAAAAAATGTATCCCAGTACTATCAATTCAGCAGGCTGCCGCACTGTATTGCATCACAAAATGTGAGCGCACCTGTTGAAATCAGGGACCAGGAAGGGGAAGGGATTGGGTAGCTAGCTCCTCCAACCAAGAAATTATGATCCCTTCCCCTAAGAAATCCACACAGTAATAAATTATGAAGAGTGGACTTCTAAAATCCTGGGGCTAGATTCACAAAAAATTGCAAAGCATGCACCAAATTTTACATTGCGCTTTGCGTTTGCCTAGTTGTCCAAAATTGATATTCAGAGTTAGATAGTGCACCATGCCATCCCACTATGAAAAGGGCTAGGTTGAGGCAGCGGTAACCCCAGTACCGCTAGTGCTATCCCAATAGTGCTGCCCTGACATGCTGCCAGGAGTGTAGGGGGCGCTGTTCCCAATTCACAAAGGCAGCCATGGGAATGAGCCATTGGACATGCAGGGCGTAGGTTTCCATTTACATGCCCATTATGGGCTCATTTGCATGGGCTGTGTGGAGCTTAAGTGCAGCCCCCCCAGCCCCTGCCCTATATGCTGCCATAGTCCCTGGTGGCTAGAGATCCCTTCTCCTGCCGATCGCCAGTCCAAGTATGACAAAATAAGTTTCCCCTGGTGTCCAGTGGTCCCTCCCCCCACTCACACTCATGCCTAATCTATAAATAATATTTCCCTGTTGCTAGTGGTCCTACCCCCACCCAATCCCATGCCCTGTAAATATCACGACAATTCCCTGGTGTCCAGTGGCCCCTCCCCATCGCTGGTCACCAGCCTGAATGACTGTGTCTAATACTTCCCTGATGCTAGTGGCCCCCAATCACCAATCACTGGTCGGGTATGTAAAAGTAGTTTCTCTGGTAACCAGTGGTTCCCCCCATCGCTCACCAGCCTGAGTAAATGTGTCTAATATTTTTATTTATTTATTTATTTGGTAGTTCAGAATTACAGTCCTTTGAGTCTGAGACTCCTTTACAAGGGCTCTACATCAAATACAAAGAAAAACACAGTACATATAACATATAACAAAACTACAGGTGTTTATGACAGGTACAGTTCAATATACATAGTGCTAGCAGTCCCCCACCCACGATCGCTGATCACTGGCCTGAGTATGACAAAATAAGTTTCCCTGGTGTCCAGTGGTCCTTCTCCCTCCCAATCACCAACCCGATGTTGAAAGCATATTCCCTGGTGTCCAGTGTGACCCCCTCATGCCGATCCCCTGTATAGTGAATTTAAATCTTTCCCTGGTGGTCTAACAGATCCCCCACCCTATCCCCGATCCCCTGTATAGTGAATCTAAACCTTTCCCTGGTGGTCTAGTGGACCTCCACCCTATCCACCCCAGCAGGCAATGCCCCACCACCCCATCCCCCCACCCCATCCCCCAGTCAGCAACTGGCACAGCCCTCTGCTCTCCACCGTGTCCGGCTGCCAACTGAGCTGCCAAGGAGCGCATACTGTAACAGTATGTACTCCTTGTCAGCTCAGTCTGTAGCCAGCCATTGTGGAGAGTACAAGCCGGCATGGGGATGGGATGAAGGTGTGGGGTAGTGGGGCACTACCTGCTGAGGTGGGGGGTCAACTTGACCACCAGGGAAAGGTTTAAATTCACTATACAGGAGATTGGGATGGAGAGGTTACACTTCACACCAGGAAATATGCTTTCAGTGTTGGATGGGTTAGCAGGTGGAAGGAGGGGCCACTGAACACCAGAGAAATTTATTGCTGCTTACTCGGGCCAGTGATTGGTGATGGTGGAGGGGGGCAACTAGTACCAGGGATATATTATTTGAAGATTGGGCATGGGTGCAGGTGGCAGGAGGGACCACTGGACACCAGGGAAAATAATTTTTGTATACTCGGGCCTGCGATCGGCCATCATGGAGGGACCACTCGCACCAGGAAATAATGGGCTATGTTCATTGGACAGTGGACAGTGATCAGCAGGCGGACCACTGGACAACAGGGAATGAGTGTGTGTTTACCGAGCATGACATTGGGTGGAGGGTGGGATCACTAACACAAGGGAAATATTTTTCATAGATTAGGCATGAGTGCAGGTGGGGAGAGGGACCACTGGATAACAGGGAAAACATATCTTGTCATACCTGAGCCAGTGATTGGCAGGGGGGAAACACTGGCCACTATGGATTTCTTAAATGTTTCCACCCGGGCCAGCAATCGGGACAGGACCACTAGACACCAGGGAATACTTAAATGTTTCAACTTGGGCTGGTGATCTGGGGGGAGGGGAACCACTAGCGACCAGGAATACTTCAATGTTTCCACTTGAGCCATCAATCAGTGGGGGGATGCAGTACCTCCACCAACCACTAGGGTTGCATGAGATTAAAGCAAGGTCTCAGTCGCAGAGCTGTCTGCCTGCAAGGAACCCCTTAAAAACCCCTTGTGCAGAAAAAATGTTTTGTGTATCAGACTGCTCCAATATGCATGTCCCTCTCTCTCATTTGCATTGCAGCCTCCTTCACACTTTACCCCAGCGCAAACCCAGTTTGTGCCCACAAATCAAGCTTTTGTGAATTCCAGCTCAGCGCAAAACTGGGTTTAGGCTGGGGCAAAATTTTGTGCATCTAGTCCCTGATGAGGTAAACTGCCACTGAGGGCCTTAAGGAAAACTTTGAAAATGAGCAGGACTAGTGCTCTTTAAAGCCTAGTGATGAGGTTCACAAAGTGAAGTATTCTGACTTCCGCTGCTGAGTTAGGTTAGTGTGAGGTCATGTGGTCGCATTTCACTAATCACATTACTTTTTCATTTTATAACACCGTAATGTAAAGTAAAATGGATGAGCGTTTAAACTAGATTGGGGGGGGGGCATTGAAACCAACAGAGGGAAAAAGTGTTAGAGAGGAAAGCGTTAGGGAGGGAAGACCACAGTAGAGAAAACTCCCCTAGACCAAAGGCGCAGAAGGAAAGGGACAGATGGGAAAGAAGAAAATAGAACTATAAAGAGGGAAGGGGAGGATATAGGATTACCGAGGTCCAGAGATGGTGAAAGTAATAAGGAAAGGGGTGGGTCAAGGGGTAAGCCAGGGAGCAAAACAGGCAGGAGTGGGAGGGAGAGGCAAGGAAATCAACATGGAGAAAAACAGATTTGGAAAGCAATCTGCACTTATGTAAGGAGCCTTGTGAATAAATTCCAAAGCTGGAAGGCACCATGGTGAAGGCTAATCTAGATTTAGTATCTGTAGTGGAGTCGTGGTGTACTGAGCACAGCTGAGAGATAAACATACTGGGCTACACTCTGCTCATGAGACACAGAATGGGGAGGAAAGGAGGAGGTGTTATACGTAAGGAAGGGTATCAAGACCATGAAGTACAGCAGTGCAAAGAGGAAAATGAGGCACTGGAATTGCTATGGGTCAACCTGGAGTCAGGCTCCGGGTATACTATCCATGCTGGAGTAGTGTACAGACCTCCAGTACAGGGTGAGGAGATGGATAAGTCACTTGGCGAAGCCATGATCAGAACGGCAAGTAATGGCAACTTCCGTCTGCCAGATGGCCAGCAGAGTTTTCCAGCTGCAGCTTCGGCAAAGAGCAGGGCAATCCTTGATTCCCTGCAAAAGGGCTTTTCTCAGGAAGTTAGTCAAAGAGCCTACTAGGGATGGTGTAGTGCAGGACCTGGTGCTTACACGCAGGACAGCACTGAAGGCATCACAGTTGGTAGTTCCATTGGTACCAGTGATCACCATACACTGAGGTTTAACATAAAGACAGGAGTACAGGTGAGCCAGATGAGGACAAGAGTTATGGACTTCAAGAGGGAGAATTTTTAAGAAATGGGTGACTGTCTGAGGAGCTGCCTAAGAGGGGTGGAGGAGTGCCAAGGAGGGGTAGAGGCACAGTGGGGGGAAATAAGGGAGGACATGTGCATAAAGGAAGTAATTAAAAAGCAGAAGGAGAAGGAGACCATCATGATTTTCTAAGGAAGTGGCAAGGGTAGTAAAAGAGAAAAAGGATTGCATTCGAGAGGCATAGGGAAACACAAACAGAAGAGAACAGGGAGGGTTATATAGAGAAGGAAGTAGATAAGGTGGTGAGGGCTGCAAAGGCGCAAAGGAAAGAATTGCCCAAGCATTCCTACAGGGGATAAGACATTCTTCAGGCACGTAACTGAAAAGAGGAAAACGAGGGGTGAGATTGGAAGAATGAGAAGGGTGGAAGACTGAAGGAGACCAAGAAAAAGCTGGCATTTTAAACAGGTGCTTCTGCTCAGTCTTCACACTGGAGAAAGGTGGGGATGGATCACCAAGGAGAGGCAGTGAAAGACTGTGGAGGAGGTGGACACAAGTCCATTTTCAGAGGAAAGAGTGCTGAACAAACTTGCAGACCTTGAGGTGGGCAAGCCTATGGGGCTGGATGGGACCTACTCCAGGGTACTAAAACTTAGGGAGATTCTGGTTACCTCATTGACAGACTTGTTCAGCAACTCACTAAAAGTAGGAGAGGTTCCGGAGGACTGGAGAAGGGCTGATGTTGTCCCTCTACAGAAGAGTGGCAGCAGGGAGGGGTTAGTAACTACAGGCCAGTCAGCCTCACTTCAGTGGTGGGCAAACTGATGGAAACACCAATGAAAGAAAGGATGATAGAGCATCTTGAACCGAAGTACTTCGTATTACTTGGTTTGCAAGATGAAAGATGGAACTATGCTCATCTTGATTGTCTCCCACTCCTAGTGGGTGGATTAGGTCATAATAGTAGTCCAATTCAGATGTGTGTCCAATTTTGTTTTAAAAATACTAAACTTTTGTGAGTTAACCACCTCTCTGGGTAACAAATGGGCTGCAAGACCACAGACAGCATGGATTCATGGGGGGAGGGTGGTCATGCCAAACAAATCTAATAGATTTCTTTGACTGGTTCACCTGGGAAATAGATCAGGGTAGAGCAGTGGACTTGGCATACTTAGACTTTAGCAAGGCCTTTGACATGGTGCCACATAGAAAGCTGACTAGGAAGTTGACCAACCTAGGAGTGAGATCCATAGTGATAAATTGGATTAAAAATTTGTTAACAGTTAGGAGACAGAGGGTGGTAATTAATGGCACTTATTCTAAAGAGGAGGGTGTGACCAGTCCTTTGGGTTAACACAAGGCTTGGTACTGGGACAAGTCCTTTCTAATATCTTTATAGGGACATTGCAGAAGAGCTGAAAGGGAAGGTATGCCTTTTTGTAGATGATATCAAAATCTGCAATAGAATGGGCACTCAAGAAGGGGTGGAACAAATGCACAGGGATCTTGGAAAACTCAAGAAATGGTCAAAAATGTTACAGTCAAGGTTCAATGCCAAAATGTGCAAGATAAGGCTCCTAGGAAATGAAAACTGAGGTGCTGAGTATAAGATTGGGGGATACTAACAAATACAAAGCATGAAAGGGGTCCTGGAGTTATCATACCTGAGGACCTCAAGGTGGCAGGTCAGTGTAACAAGGCATTAAGTAGAGCTAGTGGATTATTGAGCTGCATAGGGAGGAATATCTCTAGCAGGAGGAGGGAGGTGGTTTTGCCATTATGTCGCTCACTGGTGCAACTGCACCTGAAGTACTATGCTCAATTTCAGCACCTGAGAAAGGACATAAACAGAGTAGAGGCTGTCCTGAGGAGGTCAGCTAACATGGTGCATGGTTTTCACGAGAAGCCTGATGGGGAGAGATTGTGGGATCTCAACATGAACACCCTAGCAGAAAAGAGGGACAGAGGGGACACGATAGTGACCTATAGGTATTTTAAAGGAGTGAGTAGGTACAAGTGGGTAGTCTCTTCCAAATGTGAACAAGCACAGGGACCAACAGCATGCAGTGAAGCTAAGGGGGGGTGTAAAGGTGATGTGTCACCATTTCTTTACTGCAAGGACAGTGAATGCCTGAATAGACTGCTAGCGAAAGTGGTGCAGACAAAAACAGTGGGGGGCTTCAAGCATGCATGGGATAGACACAGGGGTGCATTAGATAACATGCAGGTAGGTGGAAGGGTCAATGAAAGCCAGCTGGGGTCTGCAGAGACAGACTAGTTAGGGAACATCTAGACAGACTAGGTAGGCTAAGCAGACCTTTTCCGACATCAAATTCTATGTTTCTATGTAAAATAAGCAGATACCCCTGCTCTATTTCACTCTTGCACATGTAAGGGAAATTAGACAAGATATTGTTTGAACAGTGCATTGAGGTCAGTTCCATCTGCCACATATGGTACCCTCAGCAACTGGCCAGAACAGCGAGTTCATATTTCTGCTCATTGTTTTAATAAGGAAATCACTGTGTGGTACGGTAAGATACATGTCGTTGATCATTACAAAAGGATAACTCACAACAGTAATTCGACATGACCTGCTCACCTCTGGCTCAAGGGTAATGAAACTTCATTTTTAGTGCTTGGTCTTCAGAGACAAAGATGGCACCAGTCAAATTCTTCATGTTTTCACGAACCATTGGCACAGTTACTTGTCATAATCCACTTTCCACTTCAGTGGGACCCAGCTCACTCAGATGATTCTCTGTGTAATAATATTAGTATAATCAGGGGTGGCACTGGGGGGGAAGAAGGTACACGGGAAAGCAGTTCAGGGAGTGAAATTAAAGGGGCACTTTCAACCCTCTAGCCCTCAGTTTCATTTTGGCCTTTTAATGGTCAGTAGGGGGCTCATAGTGTCTAAAAACATAAGATAAAATGTTCAGTTTGAGAGCTGCAACCTTTAAAATTTTACAGTATATGTTAAGCAAAGTAGCCTTCACCATCTGCTACTGTTATTGTTTATGCATCAGGAATGCTTTCAATGGTGGTACTTCTCGTCAGGTACAATATAATACCCCATGTTTTTTGTTTAATTCAAAGAAAGAAACTAGACCACACTGAGATGACAAACAGAATTAGATTTTGTGTTTAAGACACTACCAACCTCCCAACACCTGCCCCTCCCCCACATTAGTTTAAATGAGCCAAAACTGTCCCATGGGCATTGGCAGTATAATTTTTTTTCCTGCTTTCAATAAATGTATTATTTATTTGAATATTTTACACACCCAGATAGCCTTTATGAGAATGAAGTCTCCTTTTCATAGGGAAGGAGAGATAGCAGGAGTTCCATTTCTACATCATTGGCCATAGTACATATGTGACAATAATTAAATATATAGTATTTTAGAATACAAATAGCTAAAGAAGAAAAAAGTTAAAACTAATGACAGGTACAACCTGTTATAATTAGTAATCATTACATTTTCTTAATTTCTTTAACTTAACTTACTGTTTTTGCCTTCCCCATTCCTCTAACGCAGCCATCCTGAAGGTGTCCCTAGGGTACCTGACCCCCATCATCCCTGACCACAGCTGACACTTCCACTAAGCCCTGGCTCTATTACTAACGCAGGGACGGAATGGGGGACAACCCCCAAGTCTCTGTATTGCATCAGGAAGCAGTGTATGGCCTGGATTTACTGGGACCCATCATCTGCCACGATGGAGCCATTTTCCATAAGCAACACAAATCCAAGCACACTGAGTGAGTCAGCAGGCGTTGGCTGAAAAAAAAATTTAACAGTACAAAAAGCCACACTCAAGGGAAACACGAATGAAGTGCTTTGAAAAAAGTAAATTTAGGACTCAAGTAGTGCTGAAAATTATTTCTTTATTTCAGCATTCAGACATAACCTTTGAGCAAAATGCTCTTTTTCAAAGGTTCCACATCTTGACAGGAGGACAACACAGAAAGGTAGTTACAGAGTATGGGTGCACAAGTACAGAGACAAAAAATACAAGAAATAACAGCAATTAGTCTGACTACTTACAATTGTAAGCTGTCTCATATAGAGGGACATCATGTTGCCGTTAGTATAGCCCAGATACATGGCAAGTGCTATGGGTTTAAGAAGCAAATTTAGAAGGAGGTAAAGCAGCCAGGGGAGGCAGTGTCGTTATTTCATATAAAGTCAGGGGGGAGAGACTCAACATAGGCTTTCACACCCTGTATGTTAACGCGGCCAAGAGGAGGTTTTGTCGTTAATTCTAGTCAAGCGTGGGGGTAATTTTCTGTGCAGGACTGACCTAGTAGACACAAACTAGAGAGCAATGTGAGGGAGGACCATACACAGAATAAGCTGGGGGGAAGACAGGTGCTTTAAGACAAACACATTTGTGCAGGATCAGTGGCAGGGGAGTGACTTAAAACAGAGTGCTGAGTTAAGGACAGTCAATTGAAGGCTCGTTGACAGGCTGTGGGTATGGAAGGCTCAAGTTTGAGGGCTGGCAAGTAGTAGGAGGAAGTAGGAGTTTAAACTCTGGGTTACTGGGCAGCAGGGAAACAAATCGGAGAATGCAGCCCAGGAGCAGGCTGACGCCAAGCTACCAGGTGATAGCGCTACAGGTTAGGTGCCACGACAGACCTCAGTCTCAGAACATTAGGAGTTTCATTCCAAACATGAAACTTGAAGATAACTGAGTACTGCAGCATTGTCTCCAGCACTTCACCTCCTTAATGTGATGCTTCATCAGAGGGTTTAGAAGAGCACATCCCCTGGGACTCTCACTCCTCCTCCCCTCAATGGTCCAGACTCATCCCTGAACCCAGGCAGCCAGCGTCACAAGCGGTAGCTCTATGTCTGTGCCCAATGGACTGGACCCTTACATTTTTGTTAATTATGATTTGATTCCAGTTTGCTGGTGTTTTGTTTTTCAGAAAAGTGAGGCCAGCTTTTTACTATAATTAGTAAATGGCAGAGATTATATAACAAGGTTTCCTTTCTCATCGGGGGTGGGTCCTTATGATGTCATCAACCACGTGTCCTTCACTGTCCTGATTTATGATGTCAAAAGGATCCCCTCAATGGAACTCCTATAGAATAGAGGATGAGTAAACATGCACAACAGAACTATATTTCCATATTTCCATCCAGGGATTCTGATGACATCATGAACCACGGGAGCAAAGCTTAAGTGGGGAAATGTCATCAGCATTTCAAGATGGAATCACAGTCCTGGCATGCTTTTTCCCCTTTATTGTCTTTTACAGTGTATGTTGAAACATTTTTAATCAAATAAAGGTGCTGAGCATTATTCGAATAACATTTTTATTTATTGTAGACCAAACGGTGTGGGGCAAATAAAAAAGTTTCCAAGTTATCAAATCATAACACATTCAAACTACCTACAGTAAAACATTTAGGCAAAACAAACAAAAAAAAAACAATGAATAAAGTGATTCTACCAGTTTCTTCAAAACAAATACTGTTACCATGGGCAGGACACAAATCTCATAAGGCTAAAAAAATATCTGAATTTATGTACCTTTCATTCTTTATTATTACTGAACAACATTGCAAGAAGAAAGGACTCTTCACTCCTTAGACTTCATCTACCCCCTTCTTGTTCTGTTTAGAAGTCAATCATCTGCTCATGCCATCAGAATCATATCCATGACAGCAGGATGTGGTGTCATAAGCGGAGGATTATGATATCATAGCCAGTATAAACTATGGGGATAGATGGAGACTAAAGGAAAAATATCCCATTTTAATGAAAATTACTTCGGTAATCAAGAATGGATGGTTCTATAATTCAGATTTGGGGGTAATTTTGAGCAACTGGGTTCTGCTGATGCCAACGGTGGATTTGTGCTAAAAAAACTGAGAAACACTCGGAATCATCTGATTCTGATCCGGTTTTTGAAATTACAATTTTTGGAATTCTCGAATCTTAATTTGCTCTCATTTCAAACCTGTAAGGACCTAAAAGTCAGATCTGGGATTCGGATTTGAAATCCTAAATGCCCATGTAAAACTGGGTTTTAGGATTTAATTTAGCATTTGGGATTTTCAGACTGTAAATCTGAAATTCCTAAATCTGAAAATCTGATCGGAATCTGATTAATCCAATTCCACTTGTGGATTCTGAGCAACCCTACTTTAAATATAAACTTTTCAAACTTGTGGGATACTGACGTTCTGTCAACTTGTGGAATGCTGTGGAATGCTGATGTTGAGACAGTTGCCTGCTGTACGATTCTGATTAACTAAGATGCCCGAGCACTACAGCAGACCACTCCCATGCACAATAGAAGACTGACAGCTGTAAACTATGCATAACAGTACTGTCCTGTCACTCAGTTCTATTATTCCAGATGTTCTAACATACACTGTTTAGTGTACATCTTTAGCCATCTAATATTCTATAAGTAGCAGCCTCAGTTTCACAGGTAATAAAACTACAGAATCCTACAGTTTTACCACTGTTCCTGTTCAAACAGCAGGCTTGGTTAAAGGAACCTAAACCCTCCCAAAACTGACTTTTGAATTTGCAGGAAATAATGGCACAGAGCAGAAGTACACAAGCTACCACAAGTACTGCTACTTTTTACTTATTTCATATTCCAGCATTTTTTCCATTTCACAATGTTTGATAAATACTATATAAACAAACCAGCTGATGCTTTGACATTTGTGTACCTAATGTGGTCCTAAAATGGCTACCAAATGTCATGCGGGATCATGTCATTAGAGCAGGAGGTCTCCAGTTACGTTACTGTACCCCTATAGAATGTTAATACAGGTGAATCTTTGCCCCATTAGCAATATTCCATATAAAAATCAGTTCACCCACAAAGAGGCATGGGCAGTGTGGGCGCTGTCATTTAGGGTGCCAAAATTATGTTGCCTGAAATTATCGTAGGCAACATTCTGGCACCCTAAATGACAGCACCACAGGACTGTCCCAACAAAAATGTAGTTTTGACATGGGGGGGCTTTTCCCCCCACCCCACTCCCAAAATAAATATATATAACAACCTTGGGAAGGGGGCAGTCCGTGAAAGGGGCACAATGTTGTGGTATGCCCAATAGGGCAGGAGTGCAGGACGATCAAAAATCCAGATTGCCCCTATCACACGCACTCTTGTTGTGGCATCCACATTACAGTGCTCTAGTCATGGTGCCCTAACAACGGTATACAATAAATACCATAGCTCCCTTGTGAGTGCAGCAACAGCGGTGACCAATAGGCTATGTTCATGTTCACATCCAGATCACACACCCTCCACTGCAATGGCAGGCTGCTTCAAATCAAGTCAGATCATTCAGGGTCAAATTTTCAGGGATCAAGCCCCAGAATACAAGTCTCAGCACAGTCAGTTCATCCATCTCTGTATTAACGCCTCAAACAAATATTTGCCCACAGACTTGAAAGAACTGGCCAATTGCTGAAAAGAATGGGCAGGGAGTCAGAATTAACCCTTTGAGAAAGAAACACAGACTTTGACGACAGATAAGGACCGCTTGGCTCAGCCAATCTTCTCATTTCCCTACCTACTGGATTAGCTGCAGATCCTAGTTTTACCAACAGCTTACTTCCTCTTACCCACCACTAGAATTGCCTTATGTCTGTCCCATGCATTCTTAAATTCCCCCACTATTTTTAACTGCACAACCTCCTCAGGAAGGCCGTTCCATGCATCCACCATCCTCTCTGTGAAAAAATACTTCCTCCCATTGCCCCTGAGCCATCCCCCCATCTTCAAATTGTGTCTCCTTGTTCTTGCACATCTCTTTTTCTGAAAGATGCTACCCTCTTGGACTTTGTTGATTCCTTTGAGGTACTTGAACATTTCTATCATGTCCCCCCCTCCCTCCTTTCCTTGAGGGTGAACATATTAAGCTCTTCTAGTCTCTCTTCATATGGCTTCTGGTGCAGACTCTGCACCATTTTAGTTGCCCTCCTCTGGACTGCCTCCATCCTGTCTATGTCCTTGCGGAGATGGGGTCTCCAGAACTGTACGCAGTACTCCAGATGGGGTCTCACTAGCTGGGAGTGACCATCAGTCGGTGTGGTTCATGCTCAGGTTGAGTAGAGATACTGTAGGCTCAGAAACAATGGCAGTGGGCTTCAGGTGGGTCGACTTTGGGAGGTTACGGAAAATTCTGCAAGGGCAGCTAGAGTGAATCAGCCCAGAGATGGATGCACAACAAAAGTGGTATATTATTAAACTTGGTCTAAGAGGGGCTATGGAGGCTTGCACCAGGACTCTGAGAAAGAAGAGCAGAGCCAAGAAGCCATGCTGGCTAAACAGTAAAGTGCTGGAGAGAGTAAGGGCAAAGAGTGCTGTGTATCGGAGATTCAAGAGGACGGGAAGGGGGTAGGACAGCGAGGTGTATGTGAGTTGAGCCAAGGAGGTAACCAAGCTGGTTAGGGAAGCCCAGGCTACCAGGGAATTAAGGCTGGCTCAGGGCATTAAGGGACAGGAGAAGGACTTTTTTAGATACATGAGGGAAAAAAGAAAGTTCAGGGACCAAATACTGTGGATCAAGGGGGGAAGCACTGAATGAATACTTCTGCTCTGTCTTCTCCAGGAGAAGGATGGTCCACTACCTCCGTGGACTGGGAAGGTGGGGTTGAGGGGGAAGGGATAACTGATGGAATGATTGAGGAGAGTAGAGTACTATAGGGTATGAAAACATTAAGGGTGGACAAGGCACCAGGTCCTGATGGCATTCACCCCAGGGTGCTGAGGGAGATGGTGGAGGTGTTGGCCAGACTGCTGGTGGACCTGTTCAGCACCTCCCTGGACACAGGATCCATGCCACAGGACTAGAGGATGGTCCATGTGGTGCCTATACACAAGAGCAGCCCACAGGATGAACCAGACAACTACAGACCTGTCAGTCTCACTTCCACAGTGGGTAAACTCATGGCGACGATACTGAATGAGAAACTGGTGTCATTTCTTGAGGCAAATGGCTACCAGTATGGGCAGCAGCATGGGCTAATCTCAGGGAAATCTTGTCAGACTAGTCTAATAGAGTATTATGACTGGGTAACAAGTGAGCTGGACAAGAGCCACGCAGTGGATGTCTTATTTTAGGAGTTCAGCAAGACCTTTGATTCAGTACCTCACGGCAGCTAGGGGGGAAATTGAAATCCATGGGGTCGAAGCTGGTTAACCAGATTATGAACTGGCTGAAGGGGAGGCAGCAATGGGTGGTGGTGGGGGAACTCTCAACGCCTAGGCCAGTAACGAGTGGAGAGCCACAAGGCTATGTGCTGGGTCCGGTTTTATTTGGGCTATTCATATCGGATATCCTACATGGAGTTGAGAGCAGAATCAGTCAATTTGCAGATGATACCAAAATGGGGATGGTAGTGGATGAAGTTGATGGGTGGAAACCACTACAGGGTGACCTAACCAAACTGGAGTAGTGGTCGGTGAAGTGGCAACTGGGCTTCAATGCAAAGAAATGCAAGATTATATACTTTGTGGCCTAAAACTCAAGGAGGAAATGTTGGTTGGGGGTTGTGAGGCTAAGGTCACTGAGGAAGAGAAGGACTTAGGGGCGATAGTAACAGAGAGAATGAAAAACTGCTCAATACAGGAAAGCTGCAATTAAGGCTGACAGGATGCTGGGGTGTATTGCAAGGAGATTCTCATCCAGGCATAGGGAAGTGAAACTGCCCCTCTACATGTCCTTGGTCATGCTACACTTGGAGTACTGTGTGCAGTACTGACATCTGTATCTGAAGAAGGATATTAGACTACTAGAGGGGGTGCAGCGTAGGGCAATAAAAATGATACAGGAGATGGATGGCAAAACCTGCAAGGACAGGCTAAGGGATCTGAGTTTGTACACCCTGGAGGAGAGGAGGGATGGGGGATATGATTGAAATGTACAAGTACTTAAAGGGGATCGAACAAATCTATCACTGATGGGTTATTTAAGCTGAGGAAGGGAAGGGAAGGGACACAAGAGGGCATGGGCTAAGATTAGAGGGAGCAGATTTAGGAGAGAGATGAGGAGACATTACTTCACGGAGAGGGTGATGTCGAAATGGAGCACCCTTCCAGAGGGGGTGATTTCATGTAAGACGGTGGGTAGTTTTAAAAGGGCATGGGACAGGGAATGGGTCGGGTAAGTAGTGCTAAGAACTTCCTGGAAGTGAGAGGAGGGTGGGGAAGCTGCAATCTAGGGGTACTAGCTGTGCACTCAAGCAGACTTGATAGACCATGAGGCCTGTTTCCGCTGGTAGATTCGTATGTTTGTATGTATGTCTCACCAACTATCTCTACAGAGGGATGACAACTTCCTGTTTTCTACTGGTGATACCTCTTCCTATGCATCCCAGTTTCCCCCAACCCCTCCTTACTGCCTTCTCACATTGCTTGCCTACCTTTAGGTCATCTGATATGGCTACCCCCAGATCCCTTTCCATTTTTGTTTCCGTTAATACCTCCAAGTCTGCACTGAGGTCTAGGATGTAGGAAGTGGACATCCCATATTACACATTCCATTTCACTGTCCCCTTCCAGAACAATTCATCTCTATGGAGCCCTAATCTCCCTACCTCCAAAACCATAAAGTCAGTTCTTCATAGCACTGCTGTTCAGTATCTAATATAATTCAGTACTAAATTACTAAAGGGATGGGGAATTATTTAATCAGGAAAAGGACACTAAGCTGGAGCTTGTTTCCAGGTGTGATCTGGGAGCACAAGGGATTTAAGTGACTTGCTCAGGGTCACAGTATGCAAGTGGGGGGCTGATGGGATTCTATCTCAGGTTTCCAGATGTATTTATTTATTTATTTTGAAAGTCGAATTTACAACCTTTGAGTCAGGGACTCATTTACAAAAGCACCTTGTCACAGGGAGGGAAGACATGTTTACGGTGTGAGATACAACAGTGGTGACATACAAGTGCAATACAGATAACAAAAGAACACAATATAACAGTGGTTCTAGAATAAAGTTACATGCAGTAAACAGCAATCGTATAAAGTATAACAACAGTAGAAGTCACAACCCTGGTCGTACCGGGGAAATACCTATGTGGAATGGTGGGGAGGAAGGGAAACCAGGGTGAGGGGGAAAAAAAAAGAGGGGGGAGCAGTCCAACTGATATTGTCAGGGCTATGGGCCACAAAGGGGAGGGACCCCAACATTAGGTTGATTAAGGGCAACTACAGCTCAGTTTGCAGCTCAGTGTCCATAAGCACTATGCTATACTGCTAATGGCCATATATAGGAGTGGGCATAATAGTTGATTACAGTGACATTATGCAAAATATCCAGATATGTCACAGCATATCACAGAAAATCTCCATTCATTTCAGCTGGATTTCCCGTGACATTTTCCTGACACTGGCTACCACTGGATGTGTTCTAAGGTAACAAGGCATGTGGGATAGGAAGAGGGCCTCAAAACTGAATTGGACCCCAAATGATTAGGGGTGCAGCTCCTTTAAAACATCAAGTAAAGTGAGGGTCAGGGGATTGAGCAAAACCCTCACTGAAATCTGAAGTCTATTTGCCTCCCTAAACTACAAAGTGCAACAACAAACTCCAGTTACAAGAGTATCTGAGCCAAATTCCACAAGATTGGATTTAAAAAAAAAAAACTCATAAATCATGACATCATTTTCAGACCATCAGGATGGTTTATTTGTAAACATTCCAGCTACTCTTATAACCATAATAGGGTGTCTCATGCAAATAGTTCTAAAATTCTAATGTTCTGAGTTAGCTGACACAGTCCATTTCCCATACATGGTTTCTCTAATTATCTGCAAAGTTAAACATTTTGGGCTGTAGGGACTTGCACCCCTGCTTTCCACAATCAGTTAGACCACGGAAAAGGTGATCTAACTTACATGTGCTCCGGTCATGACTTATGGCACATCAGGAACCCTATAATGACGCATGGCTCAGTATGTGAGGCATGCGTCATTATTTAGCCACAAAGTGGCTTCAACTGCTGTAAATGCAGCACAGCATTTGAAAATAGCTATCAAAAGTTTTGTGTAGTTGCCATGTCGCAAGCATGGTCCAAGAGTGGCACCAGCACCTGTGGCAGGACCTTTAAAAATCCAGGTATATGATTTTAAATTCAGATTCCATTTTTTAAACAAAAGTCTTTAACATGATTTACAATATGTTTATATGTACAGTTCCTGTTACTTTTATGGTTATAAGAAATGTTTCTTAAGTCCTTTGTTAGCTAGAACTGCTCCACTTCACTTTGCAGTTCTGTCACCCGAAGAACTTGAGAATGTACTCTTACAGCCTCTCCATCTGCACCATGCATCGCAGCCTCCACTGTAGCTGTACCTCCCCTGCACATCCCCAGGGTACCCACTAACATGGGGAGCAGAGCCCTATCAGTGGCAGCCCCTACTCTAGGGAACAACCTGCCTACTGAACTGTGCACTACTGACACACACTGCCAGTTCAAAACCCAGCTTAAGGGCTGGCTCCTATTGGCATCCACCTGCAAATGCTTTGGGGTGTAGCCCCCCCCCCATACTGTCACCCTCCCCACTTGACTAGGATCCCTCCACTTCTCCTACTGCCTAATCCCCCCCCCACCTCAGCCTTCCCTCATCCCCTCCAACCCCCTGCCTTGATTATCCCTGAGCCCTATCTTGCTCACTGTTGAATCTTGCCTACACAATATACCTGTTGGATTGCCAACCGGTTATGTTCAACACAGTACTGTTTTTAGTCCATCTGGGCATTTGTTTGAGTTCTCAAACCACTGTATTATATGTTGATTTTGCATGCTATTTTCCTGTCCTTGTGATTTTGATGTTTGACATTTATGATTTACATTGTACTTTTGTTACCTTATATTGTTATGTAACATGCTCTGGCCACAGTACATGGCCCGGGTCGTCCCTGAAAACGGTCCCTGGGATCAGCGCACCTACCCGGTTCCCAAAGTCAAATAAATAAATAAATAGCCATTAGAGACAAATGAGCTGTACCTATAAGCATACAGAATATGCAAATATGTACAGTAAATCAAATAGACATATAGAAAATGTGCATCAAACTGTTCACATCGTGGAACTTTAAGAGTTTAACACAGCTCCAATAAAAGGTTGTTTAGTTTGGAATCCCACAAGCCAGAGGTGGAATTCCACCTTTTTCTGCCCCATGCAAATGTGGACTGGGAGTGGGGATGGGAGGAGGCAGAACTCAGCCATGCTCTGACCTTCTGGGAAATCCTGCAGACACAGCAAAGACTGAATGCCACATTTTGGTTGAGTGGAAATTTTGCGCAGCACTTTTGATATGTTCCTAACCGTTATATCGATATAGCTCAACATCTGGCAGGATTTAAACTGTACAGGTCTGCATTTTGTTTAAATATGGCATCGCTTTTTGAACTGTTATTAATTAAAATATCCCCTTTTCTCTGTTTGTACTTGTTTGCTTCTATAGCAGAAAAGAAATGGTATACAGATGAAGCGAATAACGCCTACCCACGGAACATTCAGATCAAGCCGACGAGCACGCATATGGCGAATCAAATCAATCAGTGTAAATCGACAGGCAGCTTGATCCCACCAATCAGAGAAGTTGAAGATGAATGCTGACTTATGCAATGAAGGAACTCGTTATTGGAAAACAAAAGCCTGTCAGACTATGAGAAGGATGTGCGTTGTTCCTGTCTTACTTGCTGAACCACTGGTAAATGAGTCCCTCAAACAAAGAGCGTGGGGTAAAATAATGCACATCCCATTCCGTCAATCTACCTGCGAAACCTTCCAAGCTTTGACTTATAATTCATGTTAAAACATGATTCAGCCCCCAATGTCACCCATACCCCTATTTTATTGGTAACCATTTTAATCTATTATTAGAATTATTTTATTATTGCATTCTTTGATCTAAATTCATTACCCTGTATATTGCTTTTGTGGCCAGACTCCTAAAACTTTTTTCTTCCCCACCATGGAGAATGAAGGTCACTGCTACTGCTATGAAAGTTTTATTTAAAAAAAAAAAAGAAGAGAATAAAAAAGCATTTGGCAAGATGTCCAATTAATATATCTTTTTTTTTTAAAGATGCCCGTAAACCCATCACATCAGTGCATTACATTTACTTTGTTCAACAGAGATACCAGCTTTTAATATTTAAACTAGATTCTTCAAAGGAGAAAGTCATATTTTTGTAGAATTAACATCCTCATTTTAATTATTCATGGTTTTAACTAAAGAAGTGCAAGGGCAGTTTCCTATAGGCAGATTAATCATAACTTCCAGTACATCTGAGGTCCAGATATGCATTATTGGGCCTGACGCAACAAGAGAGCGTTGATGTTAATTAGCGGGCTTGCAGACGCTCGGAATAGTAACACTTTATAGACTGCAAAGCAGGCACTCCACTTTGTCCCCATTACTGATGTGTTGAATAAACACTTATTGATTCTAGAGGGTTCACACTTTCAAGTCCTTGGTTTCTTGGCAGAAGTTAGGCAGCAGAACGCAATGCAAAAAAACAAACAAAAACAAAACACACTATAGACCCCCCACATCCACTGTAGTGTACTGATAGCCCAGTCATTCTTATTTAACTAGAAATGAGTTCTTTCAGACTGTCTTGGCCAGCAAGGAAGCCCCGCCCCAGCCAATATCAGTCAGCCTTGTTACATGAATGAAGCAGCATGGGTTTTAGATAACATTCTGGAAAATGTTAAAAAGCAGTCACATTTTGGGTCCGCCTTCACAATGACTGTCACTGAATATTGAAAAGCCCGACCTTTTGCATTATTGATTCCAAAATGACGCATCATTTTTTTTTTTACTGGTTTCCAAATTTCAGGTCTTCTTGTTTCTGTATTTTGCGTACATAATGATAGAATAGGGTTCAAAACTCCATGACATGGCTTTCTTCTCTGGCACCAACAGAGGGAAGCTGATTGCATCACTCCCTCCACAAACAGTGAGCTGTGTGCAGGTATTATGGTAGTGAAGGTAGATGCAGCCGCCCACTGGTGACACAACAGAATGCAGTGTTATGCCTCTGTAGCTGAAGTTTCATTGCATGTGACAAATACAGTACATGATAATTTGGTTATGCTTTAAGTGACCATTTCAGTGTAACTAATCATTAATTACATGCAACAGGGTAATTACCTTGTAGTTACATGTTTGTTGCATGCAACTACATTGCAATTGCAATGCAGTTACAGTGTAGTTAACTAACACTTAAAGAGCCCCAGACACCATTAAACAACCTTGAAACATATGTTAGATTTAGACACTATTCAGTTTATATGTCATATATTTTCTATTATTCTTTCCCTTTTTTTATTTCCTGAGCAAAGCTGTATGAAAGAGGATTGAAGTCCCTTAGACTTTACCTGCTCTTTCTGCTTGCCTACACCTGACATCGTAACCCCCTGTTTATGGCATTATAATTATCTCCACAACAACAGAATGTGATGTTATAAACAGAACTGTGATGTCAGGTGTAGGCAAGCAGTCACAACAGATAGGGCAGTGACCCTGTTTACATCAAAAGTCCTTAGTAATAAAGAAGTAAGGGTGGGAATTACAGAGAAAATACCAACTATAAGCTGAACTGTGTCTAAATATTAAATTTTTTTCAAAGCTGTGATAATGGTGTCAGGGGCTCTTTAAAGTATCACTGACATATCTTAATAAACTGCATTAAAATTAAAAAGGATTAAAAATTAAATAAACTGGTAACTCTTGAATAAAGTATGGTAAATATCTTTTCACTTGTCATTGTGGATCACCTTTAAGTATTGTTTTTAGCTTCCCAGAAAAAAAAAAGAAAGCATTTAGTGACTTTTAGTCATGTTATGGGGTTTTCTCTGTAACAATCTCCTTATGAAACAAACACAGAAATGAAGTACATCTTGGTCATGGTAAGATGCTTCTTCCTTAGCCCCTTTTGCCATCCTTTGCCAGAGAGCATATCTCAAACCTTTTTTCCATGCAAACTGTTCACCAGGTCTAGTCTGCAAACTGTTTACCTGCTCCTTCTACCCCAACTTGGAATTACGTTGATATGACGCTTCATGCATTCAGGAAGCGTTCCGCTAGGAGACTGGTCTGATTTTCCAGATCTGTTTGATTTTGGGGAACTGTGGGGAGTAAGAAAAAGATTTCCTGTAATCCTGCCCGACCGAAAGCCTGACAAGAGACTACACCATGCATAGCAGATGAAACGATGATGGAAGCAGTGCCCATTTCCTCCTGTCTAAATAATCTCAGTTTACATATCTGGCTGTGCTTCAAATGCATCCACACTACAAATGACTAAGCATTGTTCTAGAGTGACTTTCTCAGAATTGTAATGACTTTGTTACATTTTTTTGAAATCAGAATTATAAAACAAATTTTGTGAACATAATGTATACAAAAATTGGATTGTTGAAAATATCATACTTGCTATCCAACTGAAAAAAAAAAGGATAAAAAAGTGTATTTCACCCCCCCATGTCATGATACCAGAATATAGAATATGGCTGTTTAAACAGCTTACCCTTTAAAAAAAAATACAATTAGTTTGCTTTGTGTTTTTCATATAATAAATTTGACCTTTTGGGGGTTCTCCTTTTTCATGAAAGAGCTGTGGTATTGTTATCACTGGGATTAGCATCAGACCACTCTAATGTGACTGAGTACATTCTGCTAAACAAGCACTGTTTTTGTGGGCCGGCGTATGCAACCCATTTCAGAAACTCCTATTGCCAAGGCCTTGCACTGCTAATGTGCTTTGTAGTAAGCTGCCCTAGTAGTTAACAACGGTTTGTGCCTGAAAGCAATGTTAAGATCATTTTCTTGTTTGGGTTGGGAGTCAAAAATGTTTAATAAATCGAATCTTGGAAGTAAATCACTTTTTTTAATTTAATTTTATATTTGCATTTTTTGTGGAAGTCAAAATACTTTCCCGCTCTTAAATTTTGGAAGCTGGTACTCTAACATAGGGCTGTGCAGAAAGACACTGGTGGAATTTGGTGGGATGGCAATTCTGCTTCCAAAATGCTGTTTGGAATTTATTTTTTTTTAATTCCGTATCTAAGCTGGAATCCTTTACTGCTTACCTCTATAATTTATGTGAGACTCCCCCTGAGCTTCGAAATGTTTACCTGTCTATAGAGAGCAGACACCTTGATGCTTGTGGCTGGTATGTGGGGAGCTTGCTAATAAAGAGGGCCACACATCTCCCAATTAATATGCAAATCAGAATGAAGCCAGCTCAAAGTGTCTTGATATACAAGTCTCATTGAAAGTAAATATGGAACTTTTAACAAAAAGAGCAGAAAATATAATCATTTTTTTAAATTTAAATGTACATTTAATCAATATTAAAAAAAATAAAATCAACATAACATGCAAAAACTCATGTGAGCTCTTAGTACACAAAAGGTGGTAAAAAAAAAAAGGCCAAACCTAAATTTCGCTAGTTGTTTCATTGGAGGTTCCGCCATTCAATATTGATTAAATAAACAATTTATTTTGTGCATACCTATATGCTTATAAGTATTCATTATTTGAGGGATATATTCCCTAAAGGATGTAGCTGCTGCTGTTTTTGTTAAATGTTTCAGATTATAAATGCTGTGCACCGCGTGACCCTTTGAGCTGCCTCTCATGCACTTCTGAAAATGGAACTTCTGTGCAGAATTTTTAAATCCAGTTTCTTCCAGGATTCTGGATTCTTTGGAATTTAGGAAATTCCACATAATTCAGTGGAATTTTGTCAGAAGCAGAAATTCTGAATGTGAAATGGTAACTGCGGAATCGTATTCCCCAGGGTTTATTTTCTGCAAACTACAGGATATTATTCCACTGATTACGTGATCCACAGAATATTATATCACGATTTATCTAGAGATGTGTTTTGGAATTCCACGGAATTAGAAAACAAATCCTGAAAACCATTTCAGAAGCAGAATCGATATTCTGCATAAATTCTGCCAGCGGTATTGCACGTACCACACAGCTCTATATGAAACTTCTCAGCAGCCCTTCCCTGACTTGTACATATTCTCTCCCATACAATATATACAAAACAATATGATTTCAGTTTTTATAATAGGGCGGTATTTATCAGCAATGCAGTGGGTCACAGATTGTTTTATGGACATTGGAAAAAACAACAACTTGCTGCACTGTCTACCAAATGGAATCCATTATGGGACAAACCTCTTTATATTGGGAACATTTAACATTAACTGGCCAATGTTGGCAATTCCTGTGCTTCAATATTTTCCTTTAAAAAAGAAAGGCCTGAGCATAAGTAGTCCTGTGATCTAGTGGTTAGAGCACCAGCTTTGGAACCACGTGATCACAGGTTCAAACCCTGCCAGAGCCAAAATACTTGCTGTGTGACCTCTGGCAAGCCACATAACCTCTCAGTGCTCCAGTTCATTCCCCAATGGAAATGGATGGCAGTAGGACCCCACTGGAAAGGAAATGTTGCATCTCAGCTTGGCTATCTTGGGCACATTTCTGGGAAACAAGAAGGTGGTTCCTTGGATTTTACAGTTTTTGACCAGGAAAGACACATTAAGCCAAGGCTTGTTTCCAGGTGCATCCTGGGACCACAGGGAACTTAAGTGACTTACTCATGGTCACACTGTAGGCAAGTGGTGGCTGTGGGATTCAAACCCTGTTCTCTAGGATTGCAGCTCACTGCTCTTAACCACTATGCTATACTGCCTCCCCTTTGATTTGCAATAAGTTGTATTCCTGATACAGATCAGCAGTCACTTTATGAGACAACTCAGTGGCGCTGATGGTAATGCATTCCACTCCTATCTGAGAGAGTGGCGTTTGTGTACGATCACCAGAATCTCACACTGTAACCAGCAGGGGCATTGTGATGGTAAGGTACTTGGTTCTCTGACCCTGGGAAGGGTGGGAATTGGTAGTTTGGCATTCCTGCAACCCCCCCGACCAGCTGACCAAGGAGCAGCATTGGTAACAGCTGTGAGGCTGTTGCTGGCCCCTCCTAGCTATTGGAAAACTGTCACTGTGGTCATCCCAAAACATAAATTCACTTTTGAAAAGCACACCATGTGTGCACATTCATTTTTTATCATTCTGAAGCATAACAATGTCCTCTGAACTAGGCTCTACCCTGCCATTGGACCGACACTGACAGTTTAAAGTGTACATGGGATATGTTTGCCAGAGCTAGTAATACTGTTTTTAATTTCTTTCTAGGCACCAGCAGTGTAACTGTCAGTGCCTACTGTGGCCATGCATACTCATTTTTGCTTTTAGTCAAGTTCAAAGGTATATTCAGTGTAAGTGATTTGGCTGCATGATGCTGTTAATGTTGTCAGTGATAGGGTTTTAGGTCCTGGTGTAGGGTTTCAGACCTACACAAGCCTGGGTGTGATACCCACTGTAGAACATGTTCTTTTTCTCACTATAATTCCTGTAGTATTAGAGAAATTGTTAGATGCCCTTGCTGATGTTAGTGATAGAGTTTCAGCAAAGTTTGAAGTTCTATATTGCTGATAACTTCAAAAGTTCCTGCTGAGACTTTCTGGTCTGAATGCAACTTGGGGGAAAAATTACTATGAACTGACAGACTGGGTGCATTACTACATCCACTGCAGCTCTGGGGGGGGGGGTGCACTCAGTCTTTGATGTCATTTGCCAAAGCATGCATTTCATGTTAAGGAGCATTAGTACAGCAGTAAAGCTGCAGATTACCAAGCAGTAGTGGGTAGGCGGCCTGGGTTTGATCCCAGTGTGGGACATTTAGCTAACTCTCCCTACTATTTCTGTAGTATGAGAGAAATTATTTGATGCCCTAGCTGCTGTTAACGATAGAATTTCAGCAAGTTGAAAAGTTCCAGTTGAGACTTTCAGGTTTGAATGCAGCTTGGGGAAAAATTACTTCAAATTGTTTGGTGCATTTTTAAATCCACTGCAGCTGCTGGGCCAGTGGTCTGCACTCAGTACTGGATGTTCTTTTCTGTAGCATGCATTTCCCATCATTGAGCTTTAGTACAGTGGTAGGGCTACAGACTTCCAAGCAGTAGTGAATAGGGAGCCTGGGTTTGATTTTTTTTCTTTCTTACTCCGTTTCTGTAGCATGAGAGAAATTGTTTGATGTCATTGCTGATGTTAGTGATAGAGTTTCAGCAAGATGTGAAGTTCTATATTGCTGATAACTTGAAAATTTCCAGCTGCGACTTTGAGGTTTGAATATAACTTGGGAACATTACTTTAAACTGTTTGACTGGTTCATTACTAAATCCACTGCTGCTGTGTGTGGTGGGGGGCTGCACTCAGTGTCGAATGTCTTTTGCCACAACATGTATTTCCTGTCAAGACGCCTTTGTACAATGGTAGACCTACAGGCTAGCAAACAGTAGTGGGTAGGGAGCCTGGGTTCAATCCCCAGTGTGGGGCATTTCTTATATTCTCCCTACAGTTTCTGTAGTATGACAGAAATTGTTAGATGTCATTGCTGATGTTAGTAATAGAGTTTCAAGCAAGGTTTGAAGTTCTATATTGTTGATAACTTGAAAAGTTCTAGCTGAGACTTTGAGGTTTGAGTGCAACATTGAAACATTACTTTAAAATAGCAAATGATCATGCCAGCTACAAAGGCTCTAGTGTAGGAAGTGATCGGGTTAAAAGTTTGGAGTTTGTGTACTATGTGGGCTAGACTTTTTTTATTTTCTGAGGTGTATTTGTGTACCTGCGTGCATGTATGTGTCTGTAATGTGTAGCATCCTTGTGTACAGACTGTATATCTGCCTTTTACTATACAAAAATGACAGTTCCATACTTTGACACTGCTCAGTACCATTGGTACTTTGGTTACATTGTTGTTTACATTTACCCTGACATTGAGCCACTGTGCTGTTTTCCATGGCTGACCCAATCCGTATCTCTTACGCCAACAGCATTTTGATGATGTCATTGTAGTCCGTGGGTTCTCATTATTTCTTCCCTCCACCTTTTCTGAAAAGACATTTTTAGAAAATAAAGAAATAAGATATAAACAGGTCCTTAAAGAACATAACCAAAGGGTTTAGTTTGTAGGGTTTCAGCATGAGAGGAAAGTTACATCACGTAGCCTCGAGGGGATGACCACTCTCAAGGACGAAGCAGGCAGGAGTGGAAAAATCCAATAAGGTGGTCTCTTCCAACATTATTCCAATCTTATCAATAGTATCGTATTACAACTTACAGGACCCCCTGCCCCCAAAGTGACAATAAGCACGGTTTATGTTGCCAGTGGTCTTTAGGAATAGGAATGGATGCTGAACCAGAGTTCTTCAAAACCTATTTTCAAAATTGTCAAACCTTTTGGCATCATATTTCTTTTTCTAATTATAAAAACCTGTTTTGTGATTGCTTATAGAGAAGGGCTGGTGCCTTGGGGGCCACTTTCATTGGGATGGTAGTGGAAAAAGGGACAATAAAGGAGGGGACTGACTATAGACCATACGAATGTAGATATTAATACTCTGTGCAATATACCCCTTAAATGCAGACTAGATAGCATGCTCTCATAATTCATCATTAGTGGTGACCCACAATTGGTACCAGGTAGAAGGAATCACCCAGGAGACCTAACCGATATGTGGTGCACCCTTACCATAGCCATGCTTCACTATAGTATTTAACCAATAAGCTGTGACAGGGTGTGCATTATTGTGGGCTAATATCATGCCTTGGGGCATGAAGCATGAGGCAACATTCCGTGCATTATGCACTTAAGAAGTATCATTATCCCACAATTATGCACACCCTAGAGTGCTTTATTGTGATTGTAAAATGCTTAATCTGAGTTTGATATTTTTTTTTATATTCCTTTTATTTTTTTGCACCTTACTGCAGTGAACCACCAAGGGCATCCAGCCGCCAGCCCTCACTGACCCAGAGGACATCTGGGCTCACTTGATACATGAGGGGTCTGGTACGGCCATGCCCAGTCCGGTGGAGGGTCTCCACTACCTCTCCGTTCCGCAACTGGACCAGACCCCCAGAAGCAACTCCTCATCAGGCCTCCAGGTCAGTGGGAGTGCAGCCATCAAGCTGCATGGTCACGCCCAGCCATTTTTTCCTCCAGTAGCTCCTGGAGCTGACAGTGCAATGATGCACAGCACACTTACACAGGTGTCTTGCTGAGCTCCGCCCTACTGCAGTGCCGCACCAGTGTTGACCCCGGTCATCACCAGGGGCCGCTCAAGTGCGATGTATCCCTCAAACCCACTCTAGAGGGAGGAGAGCAGTCTTTAGGATGCTCGATCCTCCCTCTCCCCTGCCGACCCCCAGCGTCCTGAGTCCGTTCCCGGACCCGGTTCTCTGGAGTGGTGCGAGGTGTGGCGTCCAGCACCTCAACCCTCAGTGCCACTGGGCCAGCCCCCTGAGTTTTATTTTAAACACTGGGTCATGGCGGGGTTCAGAAAGTTGAGTATTTGTGACCTATGCTGTTGTACTAGAATAATGCGTGTTCATAGGATCACATTTGACCAGTCACAGGTCTCGGTTTCTCTTACCCTTTTTTTTCTTATTGTGTTTATCCCCTTCTGTCCTGGCTGGCCTCACTCACACCAACCCTATCCTGGCACTGTTACCCAGCTTCTCCCGGACTTAGCCTTCCCAAGTCCCCCATAGCTTGCCACCTATGGCAAGGTGGTGGGGAGTCCTCTCAACTTGCCTGTCACGGATCCAGTTTGGGAAGTGCCTAGGGCACTGGTGTGGGGCCTGTGGAGGGTCATTGCTCATCCTGCCAGCCAGGATGTGTTTCCAATTTTCTTGTCCCACCCTTAAGGACACGCATTTAAGATGCTTGTGGTGATATCACATGGGCTTCCGCGTGTGACATATCTCACGTCTGCTGGTTCTTGCCCTCTTTTTGTAACTGCCTATGTTTTGTCCCCCAGCCACCATTAGGGGCCAGGTATTCACTGGCAATCATGCCAGGCCGCTAAGGACTGTTCTTTCCTCCTCCCCTTGGGTGACCTTCCAACACCCGAGTTTGCTTCTGAACTCAAGTCATTGCTGTTGCAAACTGTAGCACTGCTGCTGCACTGGTGGGTCAGCTTCTCTTACCCATGTTATAATTAGGCTCATTAAACCAACTTTTAAAAAGGAATGGAAATATTGCCACACTCCAATTCCCATCCCTCTTCTATCACTTTTTATTTTTTCATTTTCTGCCTTTCTGGTTCTTAAGACAGCTCTGAATGCAGCCCCCATTATTGAGTCATAATATATTTGGAACATAAATACAGGTTAGATTTGCTAGGATTCTAACCCTGTGTTTACTTCCTGAATGCACCAGGAGGTTGTTCTAACATGGAAACATTGAATTTGACAGCAGATAAGGACACTTGGTCAACCCACTCTGCCTATTTATCCCTACCTGCATTATCACCACAGATCCTGCTTGATCTACAGCTCTTTCTCCTCTCTTCTTCCTTTCCACTGTGATCCTTTGTTCCTGTCTAATACAGTCTTGAACCCCACCACTGTTTCAGCCCCTACCTCCTCCGCTGGAAGGCTGTTCCAGGAATCCACCACTCTTTCAGTGAAGTACTTCTTCACATCTCTCCTGAATCTAACCTCCTCCAGCTTCATAGCATGTCCCCTTGTTCTTGAGCACCTTTCTTTCTGAAAAATACTCCCCTCCTGTACCTTGTTTACCCGTGAGGTATTTAAGGTCTCTAGCGTATTCCTCTTCCTCTCTTCCAGGGTGTGCATGTTGAGGTCCTTTAGTCTCTCCTTATAGGGCTTTTGATGCAGACTCTGCACCATTGTAGTCATCCTCCTCTGAACCACCTCCACTCTGTCTCTGTCCTTCCAGAGATGTGGTCTCTAGAACTGGGTCCAGTACTCTAGGTGGGATCTTAAGAAATTTGCATGCAGAAAGAAATGCCGCCTAGCTCTAGTTGGCACACCTATAACTGCTCAAGGTAGAGGGTTAATGCCAGGGAGGTAGAAAAATAAAAGTGAGAGACATATATAGAAATCAAACAGGGTTTGGCCAAATATCTGATCTCATTGTCTCCTGCTGCCCAGTCCTGCTTTTGCTGCTACAACGGATTGTCCTCCTGCCTTACTGAATCACAGCTCTTGCATGGGCTGCTGCTTGTATTCGTCTCTCATTAGTACCCACCTCACGCCTGTAAACTAGGGCACTTCTGATATTGTCCTCAATGATTTGTATTCAACCCCTAGTCTATAATGCCAGGCACTTCCTTTATTTACCTAAATGCTTGTATTCTCGATCTATGTTTAGTGTACAGTGTATGCTTGTTCACCCGTTATGTACTCTCCTGGGTCGTGCCTGAAAATAGGCAGGTTTCTTGCCTGGTGCACTTCCCCGGCAAACAAAAGCTAAGTAGGTAAATAATAGCAACAGAACTGCAGCACTGCTTCCTTCCCCTTTAAACTCAGAAAGAAGAATGGTCACTTTCTTGAGAGTCTTCTGGGATTCAAACACACTTGTTCAAAGCCATACGCCATAGGTCCCAGTTTACTTCTTCTGTGAGTTCCTCGTTCTGCCATGGTGATGTAGCCAAATGCAGAGTGAACCTATATTCCCCTGTTCATGGCCACAGGAACCTAGATTTAGAGGGACCCATTCAGGTGTTTCTTACAGGTGAGAGTATCCCCTCATGCGTTGTTTGGGTGAGGGAACCGTGAACCGAAGGTGAACAGTTCTGTCATCCTAAGGATATGAGTGGTGGCCCATATCCCATAAGAGACACCCCTCCCTACTCTTAATTTCCTGTAAGATTACTATGTATTAACTTCTGTAACAAGTTTTCTGAAAATATACTGCTCTATTGTAAAGATTGACTGCTTAACCTACCACCGTCCTTTTTCACATACTGTGTCTTATCATGATGATGTCACTCTATTGAAATTATCCAGCATTCCCATATGACATCATCACAATGAGACCCTCCTGATAACATGATTGCCTTGCAACAGTACCCTCTCCAAATAGCAGTCTAAGTAGACAACAATTTCAACAGGGCCGCATATTTACAAAAAACACGGTGTGTGGTAATTTGTCTGTGATAAGTGTTTGGAAATATCTATTTTTCTGTAGAATATCATGTCCCCTTTAAAGAGGTACTGACACACCAGGGAGAACCTTTGTATATAGGCAAAATTCAGCTTATATGATAAATACAGTAGTTTCTGTGTTGACACCTTTACATTCTTTATTTATCAGAAAATTCTTCTGGAAAGAGCGTCTTTGTCCCTTGGACTTTTATCATCCGCTGACATCATAATCCTCTGTTTCCATAACCATTTCGACAGAAACATATTGTGATGTCACATACAAAGGATAATGATGTCACAAGTACGCAAGCAACAGGTGCAGAGAAAACACGGGGGACTAGGAGCTTGCTTTGAGGCACATTTACCTAGTAATAAAGTCAAAGTGGGTGGGCAGACAGAGAAAATGCAGAACAAGAAATGTAATCTGCATTGTTTCTAAATACTACCAGTTCTAATGTTGTTTTTCCCAAAGATATTAATGACTCTTTATGTTGTCCATTGCCAAGCAAGAAAAAAAAGTATCTGTTGAGGCGATGTCTTAACGAAACAAAAGGTTGGCCTCAACATTGTTTCTGAAATGGGAGTCATGCGCACCAACCTGAAACCGGTCTCCCTGAAAATCCTGAAAAGCTCCTAGGGCTGCTGCAAATTTAACATATCTTTCAGTCTGCGATGTTGCCTTTAGCCCGCTTTTTGCCAATGTCATCCTTGTTTCAGGTGTTTTGGGGTCAGGCAAGGTGCTGTGCATTCCCAAGTGATGGCATTACTTCACACTGTAGCAAAAGGACTCATTCAAATACAGTACCATATGGAAACATTCTTATCCGGAGACAGAAAAAATAAAAAACATAATCAACGAGTGTGACGCTGCAATATATAGATGGAAATAAGGACGGAAGTGACGGTGCTGAGAAATGATCTACCTGAATATGTCATATGATATCCAGTGATAAATATATATTGTCTTGTAAAAAAAAAAAGTTTGTACATAACTTGTACATGGTTTCATTTTGTATTTTTCTCAAATTAAAATTTATGTATTTGTGTTCTAAACTGGTGTAGTTTTTCACTCCCAAGTGGTGATCTATTTTTTTTTTTCAGTTCTGTTTTTGGTTCTTCCATGCTGGCTGGGGATATACCCCTTATCTGCCCTCACAGTCCTCCATCCCCCAATCAAGCATCCCTTCAGTACTACCCATACAAGGCAAGTCCCCATTGCTTATTATCCCATGGTAGAGTTTCCCCAAGGGCTCAACAGAGAGACCAAGATCCACCTAATGTACACAGGAAGCACTGGACATCACTCAATGGCGGTTAAGAGAGCCTTGACTTCCATGTACTCAGCGGAGAGGGTTGTTGTTGAATTGCTTGGTTGCATTTTCACTGGTGATTGTGGATGTGCAATAACATCCGTATCATGCAATGTGGGCTCCCGCCACAACTACCAGTCCCGGCACTGATGAGGCTTAGAGGCATACTGACTCCTGGCCTCCACCAGAAGATAGATTATTGGTGAGAGCTTTCAGCCACCCCACCTGGAGAAGGAGCGCTGTCCATCAGATGCTCTGCCCCCTTCTACCCGGCCGATCCTCCAACATTCCAGGTTTCGCTCCTGAACCCAGGTAGTTGGCGTCGCAAGTGGTAGCGCTACCTCTGCTCTGGTGGGTTGGTCTCAAGGAGTGATATTGCTGCTGTGCAGCCACACCTGCAGTACTGCAGTACTTTTGTGCAATTTTGGAATCCTTATCTGACAAAGAATAAAGGAAAGATAGAAACTATTCAGTGTGGGGGCAATTAAAATAATCCAGGGGCAACAAGGTAGGGCCTATCAGGAAAGATTAGACTGCATACACCTGTAATCATTAGAGGACAGCAGAGGGGGTACATGATGAAAACCTACAAATACATGCAGGGACACATCTGGGTGGGCTCTTCAGTTTTATTTAATTTAAGGATTAACACTACCACCAGGAGCCAAAACCTCAAACTAGTGAAAGGGAGGGACTTCAAGAAAGACTTAAATTACCCACACCTATGTTGTGTAAGCAATACCGGTGAATGCATGAGTGTTTTAGCCACATCAGACATGTTTACTGGTCCTTGCAATATCATGTAAATGATAATATGAAGAGTTATGTATTATTATAATCCCAGAATCAAAAGTGTGTTACAAAACTGGTTTCACCGATGGTCATAGTGGAACCAGCTCAGGAACCTGGAGGAAGTTCAAGTGGAAAGGTACAATATGACTTTGTTCTATTTTGATTAATTTGTTTTGGAGGGAATTTTATTGCTTGTCAAAAGCATTGGCTGGACAACACTGGAGAAAAGTCTTTTGTCTCCATGACGAGTACTACACAGGTGATCTCAATACAAGCTTCCCTACACTGCCCCACCAATGTATGTCAGCCCTATTATGGAGGGACTACCACATAGGTGAGAGAGGCATTTCAGACTTCATATCCAGTCAGTCCTTGGCCACTAATGGGTGAATGCCAGCAAGGGCGTCAGTTTGGTTGGTAGTTTGGTGTTTCTGTGATGTGGACACCTGCCCACTAGGAACTGAACAGACTGACCCCACCATAATTCATTTTACACTGGCCACCAGACAGCAATCAGATGACAATGGCTTTTGGCCACTACCAACCTGGGCTGGATTTGAATAACTTACCCAAAGGTGATAGGCTCAATAAGCCTTTACCAATCCACTGAGCCATCCAGTCTGCAACTAGTAGCATTTTTAAAACACTGGGTTTGAACAATGACTCCAGCTTCCTCCTACAGGCTGGTAGAATCAGTGCACTGTGCAAGCTCAGGCTATGGGGGGGGGGAGGAATCCACCTACCCCACTCCATGACTGCCTACATGGGGGTTAAGTGGAACAGCATAACTTGGGGATGACCACATAGCATGCTGAGATCCCCTTCAAAGGCATGGCGTGATTGGCACAGCATATAAAAGTAGAGGTCGGTGGAAAGAAAAGCTCATACACTGTATTTATAGGTTGATATTTTCATATTTTACCATGAAAAAGTATTCACTGAGGTAAAAGAACCCCTTTTATTAGAGTACCGTGAGGCGGTGACAGACATCATACAGACCTGCTAAATGTAACAATTACAGCTAAACAAATTTACACATCTCCTGCATAGAGGTAGATTAATGTCCCCATCATAACATAGGGGAGATGGTACGAACCCAACAACCAAGTAAAGATAAAATTATTATACTGCATTGTAAACATAGCAATTGTTTTGTATATCTCATGCAAGACATGCCCTGTTTTGATAGAAGCTTGTTAAATAATGCTTCCTATTTTTTCATGGACAGATGTGACGTACCGTCATTGAGTTTCCACCTTTATCTGTAAATGAAGATGATCAGGTAGTGTAACCTAATTGGTGAAGTACAAAACTGTTAACTAGAAAATTCAAGCTTATATATCTCCAACATCAATCACTGACAGACTCACTGACTCTATGATTCACACTCACTCACTCACTCCACACTCACTCATCACTCACTCAATCCTCACTCCTCACTTACTCCTCACTCACTCATTTCTCACTCACTCCTCATTCACTTCCTCCTCGCACACTTACTCCTCACCCACTCACTCACTCCTCACTCGCTCACTCACTCTTTACTCACTACTCTCTTCTCAATCACTCCTCACTCATTCACCCACTACTCACTCACTCACTCATTCACCAACCACTCACTCACTCGCTTTTCAGTCACTACTCACCCACTCACTCACTCACTTCTCAGTCACTCCTCACTTATTCACCCACCACTCACTCACTCACTCCTCTCTCACACTCCTCACCCACTCATTCACTCCTCACCCACCAATGCACTCACTCATCACTCACTCACCAATCACTCACTTCTCACTCACTTGCTCACTCCTCACACTCACTCACTCACTCGTCACTCACTCAGTTACTCAGTAACTCACTCACTCACTCTTTGCTCCTCACTCACTCCTCGGTTACTCACACACACTCCTCACTTACACACTCCCGACTTATTCACTCCTCCACTCACTCCACTCACTTCTCAGCTCACTCACTCCCTCACCCACTTACTACTCACTCACATGTCACTCACTCACTCAATCACTCTTCACTCCCTTTCTCCTCACCCACTTACTCCTCACTTATCCACCCACTCACTCACTCCTCACTCATTCACTTACTCCTCAGAACTCCTCTCACTAACTCCTCACTCATTCACTCTCTCCTGTCACTCACTCACTCATTTACTTACTCAATCCCAACTTACTCATCACTCACTCCTCACCCATCCACTCACTCTTCACTCACTCACTCACTTATCATACACTTACTCATCACCCTCTCACTCACTAACTCCTCAACCATTCACTCACACACTCACTCACTCACACAATCACGCCTTACTCACTTCTCACTAACTCTTTACTCTCTCTTCCACTCCTCACCCACTCACTCACTCTTCACTCACTCAGTCACCACTCACTCACTTTATCACCCACTTAGTCATCACCTTCTCACTCACTAACTCCTCAACCATTAACTCACACACTCACTCACTCCTTACTCACTCACTGCTCACTAACTCCTTTCTCTCTCATTCACTCCTCACCCACGCACTGACTCACTGACTCACTCCTCATCCATTCACTCACACACTCACTCACATACTCACTCACTCCTCAACCATTCACTCACATACTCACTCACTCACTCTTCAATAAATCCTTACTCTCTCATTTGCTCCTCACCTACTCCTTACTCACTCGCTGTTTCACTCACTCGTCATTCAGTCACTCATTCTCTTCTTACTCACTTGCTCACTCACCCCTCACTCACTCATCACTCCTCACATACTCACTCACTCCTCACTTGCTCATGCCTCACTTACTTACTCCTTACTCACTCACTCTTCACTCACTCTCTCACTAATCAATCCTCACTCACTCTCTCTTTACCCACTCCCTCACTCACTCATACTCACTCTTCACTCACGCAGTCTTCACTCACCCTCTCACTCACTCCTCACTCGCTAACTAATCACTCATTCCTCACTCACTCAACACTCACTCCTCACTAACTCACTCCTCAGTCACTCCTCACTCATTCATCACTCAGTCACTCCTCACTCACCCACTCACTTCTGACTCACTCACTCATTCTCCCGCTCACTCATTCCTGACTAACTCACTCACTAACCCATTCTCTCTCTCACTCAGTCCTTACTAATGCCTCACACACACTTACTCCTGACTCACTCATTCGCCTACTCACTAACTCATTTACACTTCACTCACTCGCTTATTCACTCACTCACTCACTCATTTAATCACTCACTCACTCACATACTCACTCGCACACTCACTGATCACTCACGTACTCTTTCCTTACTCACTCACTCCTCACTAACTCCTTACTCTCTTATTCGCTTTTCACCCACTCACTTCTTACTCACTCGCTCTCTCACTCACTCATCACTCCTGACTCCTCACTTACTCACTCATAGAGTTGTGTGAAATTGTGGAATTTCGCTCCACTAAATAGTTTGTGAAATTTGCACATTTCATGAAATATTTTGTAAGTGCGAAATGCAAACTTCCACTGGAAAAATGCAGAATTTTGCCACAAAATGCAAAATTTCACCACTTGTAGGCTAAATTCAGCCACTTGCGGACAAAATTCCGCATTTTACTGGTGAGATTTTGCATTTTGCACCTGTGAAATATTTAGTGGAATACACAGATTTTCACAAAATATTTCACGCTGTGAAATTTGCGATTTATCTGGAATTTCGCCTGCGAAAAAAAATTTCACTGCATCTTTACTCACTCACTCCTTACTCACTCATTTCACTTACTCACTCTTACTCACTCACTCACTACTCCTCATTCATCACTCCTTACCCACTCACTCACTTCTCACTCACTCACTCCTCACTCACTAACCACTCATTCACTCACTCCTCAGTCACTCCTTACTCATGCACTCACTCACTGATTCCTCACTCTCAACATTCACTCACTCCTCACTCACTCACTCACTCACTCACCACTCACCCATTATTCACTCACTCTTCAGTCACTTCTCATTCATTCATTACTCACTCACCCAATCACTCACTCCTGACTCACTCATTCAAGCACTCACTCCTCACTCACTCTCTCTCACCTGGTCCTTACTAATGCCTCATACACACTTACTCCTGACTCACTCACCCACTTGCTCACCCACTCACTCACTCACTCACTCAACTGCTTGATAACTTCTCCCACACTGACTCACTCAATCACTCACCCACTCCTTATTCACTCACTCACTTCTAATTCACTCCTTACTCACTCCTCATGCATTAACTCACTCCTCACTCATTCACTCACCCAGTCACATCACTCACTCCTCACCCATACACTCACTCTTTCCTCACTCACTCACTCACCATCTCACTTAGTCCTCACCCACACACTCACTCAACCACTCACTCACACCTCACTCAATCACTTACTCCACACTCACTCCTCACTCACTCTTCATACATTCAACCACTCCTGTCACACACTCACTCACTCATTGCTCACTCCCCACTCACTCACTTGCTCACTCATTCCTCACCCACACACTCACTCTTCCCTCACTCAGTCACTGACCCATTGACTCACTCACTGGCTCACTCCTTGCCCACCCACTCCTCAACAACCCACTGACTCACTCACTCCTTACTCAATCACTGACTCCTCACTCACCCACTCTTCACTCATTCACTCCTCACTCTCTTGGTCACTTACTCCTCACCCATTCAATCCTCACTGACTTACTCACTACTCACTCACTCACTCACCCACTCACTATGTCACTTCTTAGTAACTCCTGACACACTCACTCACCCACTTATTTCACTGTTTACTCACTCCTCACTCACCCACTCACTTCTCACTAAATCCTCACTCACTCACTTACTCCTCAACCAACCCATTCACTCACTCCTCAGTCACTCCTCACTCACTCAGTCCTCACTCATTCACCCACTCCTGTCACTCCCTCACTCACTCACTCACAACTTACTCATCACTCACTCCTCCTCACCCACTCACTCAATCCTCACTTGCTCAGTCCTCATCCTCTCATTCACTTACTCCTCACAGACTCACTTTTCACCCATGCACTTGCTCACTCACTTACTCATTCACTCACTCATTACTTACTCACTACTCACTCACTCACTTATAACCCATTAACTCCTCAACTCCTCACTCCTCACTCAGTGACTCTCGCACTCATTCAATCACTCATCACTCACTCACTCCTTACTCATTCACTTTCTTGTCACTAACTCCTTACACTTTCATTCTCTCCTCACCCACTCACTCTTCACACACTAGCTTTCTCATTCACTTATTGCTCAGTCACTAAGTCACTCACTTCTTACTCAATGCTCACTCACTCCTCACTCACTCACTCACTCATTCATTCACTCTTTGTTCACTCATGCCTCATTCACTCACTCACTCACTCATCAGTCATGTACTCACTCACTCATCACTCCTCACTTACTCACTCCTTACTCACTCTTGCCTCATTTACTGGTTCACTCCTTACTCACCACTCACTCAATACTCCTCACTCACTCATTCACTCACTCTCCAACTCACCCACTCATTCACTCCTCACTCATCACTCACTCACTCACCCACTCACCCACTCCTCAGTCACTCCTCACTCATGCACTCACTCCTGATTCACTCAACCATTCACTTCTCACTCACCAACTCACTGACTCCTGACTCATTCACTCACCCACCCACTCACTCATTCACTAGCTCACTCCTCACTCACCCAGTCACTCACTTTCTCATTCACTCACTCATTCACTCACTCCTTACTAATGTCTCACACACTCACTCACTCCTCACTCACTCAACCACTCACTCACTTACTCCTTCACTTACACACTCACCCACTTACTCGCCCACCCACTCACTCTCTCATTCACCCATTAGTAACTCCTCAGACACTCACTCACTCCTTACTAACTCCTCACACACTCACTCACTCACCCACTCACTCACTACTCACTCACCCCTCACTACTCACTCCTCACCTACTCACACACTCATTCATTTGTCATGCCTTACCCACTCAGTCTCTCACTCCTCCCTCACTCACACTCACTCACTCATCACTCACTCACTCCTCAGTCACTTACCTACCATTCACTCACTCACTCACTCATTCATTCACCCACCCCTCACTCACACTGACTCACTCGCCCACCCACTCCTCGCTCACTCACTCCTCAGTCACTCACTCACTCATCATTTACTCACTCACTCACCCACTCATTCACCCACCCCTCACTCCTCACTCACTCATCACAGACTCACCACTCACTCCTCACCCACTTAATCACTCCTCACTCACTCATCATTCACTCACTCACTCCTCACTCACTCGCTCACTCACTCACTCACTCACCCCCACTCCCTAACTCACTTACTCACTCCTCACACTCACACATTACTCACTCATATCTCACTCACTCACTCATTCACCTACTCACTCACACACTCACTCCTGAGTCACTCACTCCCCTACCCACTCACTCCTCACTCACTCCTGAATCACTCACCCACCAACACACTCACTCCTCAATGACCCAATCACTCCTCACCCACTTAATCACTCCTCACTCACTCATTACTCATTCACTCACTCATTCACTCACTCACTCACCCCTCACTCACTCCCCACCCACTAACTCCTTACTCACTCACTAACTCACTGACTCATGACTCACACATCAGTCACTCACTTCCCACTCACTCACTCCTCACTCACTCATCCACCCACCCACTCACTCACTCCCCTACCCACTTACTCCTCACTCACCCACTCACTCCCTCCTCACTCACTCACTCACTCATTCACTCACTCCTCACTCATCCACTCTTCCCTCGCTCACTTACTCACCCACCCACTCACTCACTCCTCAGTTACCCACTCACTCTCTCACTCACTCCTTACTAATGTCTCACTCATTCCTCACTCATTCACTACTCATTCACCCACTCTTCCCTCACTCACTCACTTACTTACTCACTCACCTGCCCACTCACCCACTCACTCCAGTCACACACTTACTTACTCTTGAATCACTCACCCACTCACTCCTCAGTGACCCACTTATTCACTCAATCACTTCTTACTAATGCCTCACTTACTCACTCTACACTCGCTCACTCACTCCTTAGTAACACCTCACACACCGAATCACTCCTCACTCATCCACCCTTCCCTCACTTACTCACTTAGTCACTCACTCCTTATTAACTCCTCACCCACTCACACACACTCACTCATCATTCACTTCTTACCCACTCACTCACTTCACTCACTCACTCATTAACTCCTCACCCACTCACACATCAGTCACTCCTTACCAACTCACTCACTCATTCACTCACTCACACACTCACTCATTAACTCCTTACCCACTCACATACTCACTCATCAGTCTCTCCTTACCAATTCACTCACTCACTCACCCACTCACTCTTCACTCACTAGCTCTCTCATTCACTCATTGCTCAGTCACTAAGTCACTCACTTCTTACAGCTCACTCCTCACTCACTCATCACTCACCCATTCCTCAGTCCCTCACTCCTCACTCACTCACTCATTCACTCTTTGCTCACTCATGCCTCATTCACTCACTCACTCATCAGTCATGTACTCACTCACTCTTCACTCCTCACTTACTCACTCTTGCCTCATTTACTCGTTCACTCCTTACTCACTCACCACTCACTCAATACCCCTCACTCACTCACTCACTCACCAACTCACCCACTCATTCACTCCTCACTCATTACTCACTCACCCACTCCTCAGTCACTCTTCACTCATGCACTCACTCCTGATTCACTCACCCACTCACTCACTTCTCACTCACCAACTCACTGACTCCTGACTCATTCACTCACCGACCCACTCACTCACTCACTCATTCACTAGCTCACTCCTCACTCACCCAGTCAATCACTTTCTCACTCACTCACTCATTCACTCACTCCTTACTAATGTCTCACACACTCACTCACTCCTCACTCACTCAACCACTCACTCACTTACCTACTCCCTCCTTACACTCACCCCTTCCTGCCCACCCACTCATTCTCTCACCTCACCCATTAGTAACTCCACACACACTCACTCACTACTAACTCACCCCTCACTACTCATTCCTCACCTACTCACGCACTCATTCATTAGTCATGCCTTACCCACTCACTCAGTCTCTCACTCCTCCCTTACTCACACTCATTCGCTCACTCATCACTCACTCACTCCTCAGTCACTCACTTACCATTCACTAACTCACTCATTCATTCACCAACCCCTCACTCCTCACTCCTCACTCACACTCACTCACCAACCCACTCCTCACTCACTCATCATTCACTCACTCACTCACTCACTCACCCACTCATTCACCCACCCCTCACTCCTCACTCACTCATCACTGACTCACTACTCACTCCTCACCCACTTAATCACTCCTCACTCACTCATTACTCACTCATTCACTCACTCCTCACTCACTTACTCACTCACCCACTCACCCAGTCACTCATAACTCACTCACTCACTCACTCATTCACTCACTCACCCCTCACTCACTCCCTACTCACTAACTCCTTACTCACTCACTGACTCACTGACTCATGACTCACACATCAGTCACTCACTTCCCACTCACTCACTCCTCACTCACACATCCATCCACACACTCACTCACTCCCCCACTCACTCACTCCTCACTCACTCACGCCTCACTCACTCATCCACTCTTTCCTCACTCACTTACCCACCCATTCACTCACTCCTCAGTTACCCACTCACTCACTCTCTCACTCACTCCTTACTAATGTCTCACTCAATCCTCACTCACTCACTCACTACTCATTAACCCACTCTTCCCTTACTCACTCACTTATTTACTCACTCACCCACCCACTCACCCACTCATTCCAGTCACACACTTACTCACTCTTGAATCACTGACTCATTCACTCCTCAGTGACCCATTTATTCACTCAATCACTTCTTACTAATGCCTCACTTAGTCACTCAACACTCACTCACTCACTCCTTAGTAACACCTCACACACCGAATCACTCCTCACTCATCCACTCTTCCCTCACTTACACACTCACTCACTCACTCACTTAGTCACTCACTCCTTATTAACTCCTCACCTGCTCACACACACTCACTCATCAGTCACTCCTTACTCACTCACTCCTTATTAACTCCTCACCCACTCACACATCAGTCACTCCTTACCAACTCACTCACTCATTCACTCACTCATTAACTCCTTACCCACTCACATACTCACTCATCAGTCCCTCCTTACCAACTCACTCACTCACTTAATCTCTCATTCTGTGACCTTAAACAAGTCACATTTAACCTCCCAATGTATTACTCCACTCACCTCTTAACCGGGTGGGAGCAGGATCCCACTATAAATGGGATATTACATTTCTGTTGGGCTATCCTGGGGAAATAAATTTTGAAATAAAAATCAGCTTCCTAGACTGCTACATAAAGGACTTTGTGTCTATTTCTGTAACTTGTATAAAACAGTTCAAATTCTTAACACCACACCAGAAGGATTGTGAGTCACAAATGTGGGTACCATGTGGCAGCAGAGATCATGTTCTACTGTAAGTTGAAGCTGTAAGTTGAAGACCTATCATGCCATCTTCAGCAAGGTCAGATACTTTTCCTGGGTGCCTTTAAAGGCCCCTGTGTGCACCAGAGAAGGGGAGGGGGAGTTCCACAATGCTATTGTCCAACAAGGTCATTCACACACCAGTAACAACCCAGATCACAGGCCACAGTGGTCACACAGAAGCAGAAACTGACTCAGTGTGGCCATTCACAACCGTGCATGTGGTGGGACACCAGAGAATGATATATGCTACAAGTAAAGGGGGAACCACTGGACACCAAGGATGCCATGGATGCAAGGACTGCACTAGCTGCCACCTGGGAGAGCCAAATTCCTGTTCTGGCCCTGGAATCTTACATTAAGGCTGGCTGGGGCAACCCCAATTATTGAAGTGGTGGACATGGGGAAAAAAGGGGGAAATCAGAAGAAACAAAGGATAATTATGGGAGGACTTTGCTCAAGATTCAGTGTAGGGGAATAAGCTTCCCCCACAATCCAGATAAAAGCCAGCCACTCCCAACAACCCAAATGTAGAGTGTTTCAAGCACCCAAGCACTGCATGGTCTGTGTGGCTGTTCCTGCTTTCTCCTTCCACTTTTATTTCTCCTGTTTCTCCTTATTTGTGCTTATCCACTGTTTTTGCCCCTTCTGTGGTTTCCCCTCAAAGGTTCCACCACCCCTTGCCTGCCACCTTTTCCCACATTTTCCTATTTCCTGTCTTGTCCCTTCTTGCCTCTGTCATCCACTCCCCCCTTGCTTGTCTGTTCTTATCCCCTGCTGCCTGCGTTCCATACCTTGGCTGCCATCTTCCCCCACCTTTCACTGTGCCTTGTGTCTTGCTTCTCCCCTTTTGCCTGTGCTCCCCCACTTCCACTTTCTACCATTCACTTCTTCCATGGCTTTGGTCAGCCCCTGTACCTCTCCATCCTCTGAGCTTGCCTCCTTAGGCCTGCGCTCCTGTGGTGCTGCCTCCTTGTTCTTTTTTTGGAGTGGTTTCACGATTCACTGCCCTCATAGCCGTCTTCACTCTGTTTTCAGAGCCAGCTGCATCCTTCCAGATTGTGATGCTATCAACAACCACCTGACTGAAAGCAACAGTACTCACCGATCTTCCTTGTTCCAAGGCTCCTCGCTCTAGGTCCTGTTAATCATTGTTACCCCTTATGTTCAGCATGCATCCAAGCTTCAGTCTCGTCAGAACACATAGGTCAGTTCCACTTTACTAAAAGACATACTGTGACAGTAGCCCACAAACTTAAACTACTAGGGACAGTCCAGAAAGCCTCTTTTCTGCTCTACGTCATACTTGCTAAAAGAAATGTTTTTGGAACTGAGAAATGTCATATCCTCTCTAGCACATAGCACTGAAAATATAAGCATACACATTGTATAATATATATATTTCTATATAACAAACCAATCACACACACAATCACACACACACAAACAAAAAAAAGTAGATAAACATGTGGGGAGTAGTGCAATGTAATGGCTGTGGGGCAGCAGTCCTCTGGGAGTCTTTCTGGAGGCTGAGATGCTGCCCTATTTGCAGACAACTCTCTGCCCTGAGGGAGGAATTTGCCCATCTTCAGGCCACACTGGACAGCAGTAAGGGAACCTTCCCCCAGGCCAGACTGGATGGTAGGAAGGGAACCTCCCCCATCCAGGGAGCACCAGAGCCACCACCACTACCTCAGAGGTTGCAAAGAAAGCACATCAGTTGAACCACAGTGGGCTCTGGGAGGGTGAGGATGGTGGAACAGAGGCACACCAAGTCAGAGCCCATTTGCATATATCTACTAATGTTTTGCTTCCACTGCCCAGATTACAGCAGTGCAGAAGGACTCTGTAGAACTGGGGAGGGGCCTAAGACAAGTAGCACACACAGTATCCTTCTCAGAGGTGCTGCTTGTCAATGGCATAAGTGAGGCATGGGTACTTTGCACCGTGCAGTTTAATGAATGGTTGAGAAAATGGTGTGGAGCACAGGGGTTTGGCTTCATTGGGTACTGGGGTTCCACCTGGAGGGACACCAGCCTATACTGGCAGGATGGTCTGCATCTGTCCAGGAAGGGAACAAGTCTTTTTGAGCAATCAGTTTAAATGCTTCATTGGCAAGCTTTTAAACTAGTCAAGGGGGGAGGCACTGATAAGCAGCAGGAAAATCCCAGCCTCTCCCTACAAAACAGGGTACTAAATGAGAAAAAGACTGAGGTAGAAAGGTCAGCGGGGGATGCTGCAACAGAAGGTAAAGCCATAAAGAAATGGAAAGCAATGAGTACCAATGCCTGTAGTCTGAGTAACAAGCTTCCTGAATTAGTGGCCTTGATGGAGGAGGAACATCTGGATATTGTGGCAGTCACAGAAACGTGGTTCACACAAAACCATGACTGGGACATAAACATACCAGGATACACTATTTACAGGAGGGACAGAGAGGGTAAAAGAGGAGGAGGAGTAGCTCTTTACATAAGGGAAGGAATCAAAGCAACAGAACACAAGGGAAAACAGGAAGGAGAAGAAGCACTGTGGGTAAATTTGGAGATCGGCAATGGCACCACAATCCGCACAGGGGTTGTATACAGACCCCCTTCTCAGGGGTAGGAAATGGACAAGGAAATGATAGAAAGTATACTTAGTATGGCAGAAAAAGGGGGAGATATTGCTGATGGGTGATCTGAATATGCCAGATGTTAACTGGAGTGCAGTTGCAGCAGCCACTTCGAAGAGTGGGGTTATTCTAGATGCCCTACAGGGCACATGCCTTAGACAACTAGTACTGGAGCCCACTTAGAGAGGAGCAATCTTATACCTGGTTCTCTCAAATGGAGATGAAGAGGATCACAGATGTAGAAGTGGGTAGCCATCTGGGAACTAGCGACCATCGAACAGTATGGTTCACAATAAACACAGCAATAGAGTCAAGCCATACAAAGGCAAAGGTACTGGACTTTAGGAGGGCTGACTTTGCCAAAATGGGTGAGTGCCTAAGGAATGCACTAGCAAATGGGCAGGAAGGAGGGATGGAAGAACAATGGGGAATAATAAAAACTGCCATCACAGAGGTAACAAGCCTCTGTGTGAAGCAAATAAACAAAACTAAACGATGTAAGAAACCACTATGGTTCTCAAAGGAAGTGGCAGTGAAGGTTCAAGAGAAAAAGAAAGCTTTCAGGAAGTACAAGGAATCACAGAAGGAGCAGGACAGAGAACTGTATCAGTTAAAGCAAAAGGAAGCTGGGAAGGCAGTCAGAACAGCAAAGGCCCAAACCGAGGAAAAGAAGCCAACTCAGTTAAGAAGGGATAAAACCTTTATAGGTATATCAGGGAGCGAAGGAAGAACAAGGAGGATAGTGAGGCTTAATAAGGGGGGAGGGTGACTGTGAAAAGGCAGAGATACTAAACAAATATTTTTGCTCAGTATTTACAAAGGAAGAGGGGGAGGTACCTAAAACAAACAGTAGAAACACTCTGGATGCAGAAGTTGATACCAGCCCATTTACAGAAGAAAGGGTTCTGAAAGAACTCTTAAAACTGAAGGTGGACAAAGCAATGGGGCCTGATGGGATTAATCCCAGAATTCTAAAAGAACTAAGGGTAGAATTAGTGACACCACTGACTACCCTGTTTAACAAATCATGGGAGGATGGGGTGGTACCTGAGGACTGGAGGAGGGCAGATGTGATCCCCCTTCACAAAAGTGGGAGCAAGGCAGAAGCAGGAAACTACAGACCTGTTAGTTTAACTTCAGTGGTAGGAAAATGATGGAATTACTTCTGAAAGAAAGAATTGTCAGTATCTAGAGGCCAGAGGGGCACAGGACCCAAGGCAGCATGGATTCACAGTGGGAAGGTCATGCCAGACAAATCTGATAGATTTCTTTGACTGGGTGACCAAAGTAGTAATCATGGAGGGGCTGTGGACATGGCCTACCTAGACTTTAGCAAGGTATTTGACACAGTCCCACATAAAGATTAATATACAATTAGCTAGACTGGGAGTGGGTCCCAAGATAACAGCCTGGGTAAAAATTGGCTGGAGAATAGGACACAAAGAGTAATAGTAAGAAGTCCACTCTGAAGAAGGGGTTACTGAGTGGGGTACCACAGGGTTCAGTATTAGGACCAGTCCTCTTCAATGTCTTTATAAGTGACATTGCAGAGAGGACTGGAAGGAAAAAGTATGTCTCTTTTCAGATGACACAAGATCTGCAACAAGTTAATGCACAAGGGTGGAAAGGATGAAAAGGGACCTTGGCAAGGTTAGAGGAATGGTCAAATGTATGGCAGCTTAGATTCAGTGCTAAGAAGTGCAAGGTAATGCACCTGGGAAACAAAAACCCAGGGGAAGAGTACACATTGGGGGGTGAGATACTAACAACAACAAAAGCAGAAAGGGACCTGGGGGTAGTCATATCAGATGACCTAAAGGTGGGCAAGCAATGTGAGAGGGCAGCAAGGAGGGCTGGGGGGGATACTGGGATGCATAGGGAGAGGCATCACCAGTAGAAAACAGGAAGTTATTATCCCTATGTACAGACAGCTGGTCAGACCCCATCTGGAGTACTGCATGCAGTTCTGAAGACCCAGGCTTCACAAAGACGTAGACAGGATGGAAGCTGTCCAGAGGAGGGCAATAAACTAAAATGGTGCAGGGTCTGCACAGGAAGACATATGAGAGGAGCTTAATATGTATAGCCTCGAGGAAAGGAGGGAGAGGGGGGACATGATAGAAACTTTCAAGTACCTCAAGGGAATCAACAAAGTCCAGAGGGTAGCATCTTTCAAAAAAGAGTGCAAGAACAAGGGGCACAATTTGAAGATGGGGGGTGGCTCAGAGGTAATTTAAGGAAGTATTTTCACAGAGAGGGTTGTGGATGCATGGAACGGCCTTCCAGAGGAGGTTGTGGAGTCAAAAACAGTGGAGGAATTCAAGCATGCATGGGACAGTCATAAGGCAATTTGAGGGGGTGGGGGTAGGAAGAAGTAGGCTGCTGGTTAACTGGGATCCGCAGCTTATCCAGTAGGCCGGGAAATGGGCAGACTGGCTAGGCCAAGCGGTCCTTATCTGCTGTCAAATTCTATGTTTCTATGTAACACTATATATACACATTCTCTCTAGCCTTAGTCCTCAGTGTTCCTCTTTTGTTTCCTTTATCATCTCAGTTCCTGCTGCCGCCTTCTTTTCCTGCTGTCCCGCTCATCATTTGCTCCTATCAGCTTCCTAGCCTATCATCTCGGGCATCTATATTCTACTCCTTTGCCTCCATTTCATCCATGTACAGAATGTTCTGGTTCTGATTAAACAGAATTCCTGGAATTTCAGAAAACTTCCAGTTGTACTAAGTAAGACTGGACAGAATTTTCCGATTCTGACGAGGCAGAATTTGAGGAATTTCAGAAAGTTTCTGGTTGTAGTAAGTAAGGCTGTACAGAATGTTTAGGTTCTGGTGAAACAGAATTTGTGGAATTTCAGAAACTTTCCAGTTGTAGTAAGTAATGCTGTACACAATGTACAGGTTCTGATGAAGCAGAATGTGTGGAATTTCAGAAAATTTCCAGTTGTACTAAGGCTGTACAGAACGTTCAGGTTCTGATGAAACAGAATTCATGTTATTTCAGAACATCTCTAGTTGTAGTAAGTAAGGCTGCACAGAATGTTCACATTCTGATGAAACAGAATTCATGGAATTTTGGAAAATTTTCAGTTGTACTAAGGTACTGTACTGAATGTTCAGATTCTGATGAATAGATTTCATAGAATTTCAGAAAATTTCCAGTTGTACAAAGTAAGGCTGTACATAGTGTACAGGTTCTGATGAAACAGAATTCGTTGAATTTCAGAAAATTTCTAGTTGTAGTAAGTAAAGCTGTCCAGAATGTCAGGTCTAATGAAACAGAATTTTTGGAATTTCAGAAAATATCCAGTTGTGCTAAGTAACACTGTACAGAATGTTCCAGTTCTGGTAAAGCAGAATTCATGGAATTTCAAAACATTTCTAGTTGTGCTAAGTAAGGCTCTACAGAATGTTCTGGTTCTGATGAAACAGAATTCATGGAATTTCAGAAAATTTCTAGTTGTAGTAAGTAAGGCTGTACAGAATGTTCAGGTTCTGGTGAAACAGAATTTGTGGAATCTCAGAAACTTTCCAGTTGTAGTAAGTAATGCGATACAGAATGTGCAGGTTCTGATGACACAGAATTTGTGGAATTTCAGAAAATTTCCAGTTGTACTAAGGCTCCACAGAAAGTTCAGTTTCTGATGAGACAGAATTTCAGAAAATATCCAGTTGTGCTAAGTAACGCTGTACAGAATGTTCTGGTTCTGATGAAACAGAATTCATGGAATTTCAGAGAAGTTCCAGTTGTAGTAAGTAAGTAAGTACAGAATGTCGGGTTCTGATGAAACATAATTCCTGGAATTTCAGAAAACTTCCAGTTGTACTAAGTAAGGCTGTACAGAATGTTCAGGTTCTGATAAAGCAGAATTCGAGGAATTTCAGAAAGTTTCCAGTTGTATTAAGTAAGGCTGTACAAAATTTTCAGGTTCTGGTGAAACAGAATTTGTGGAATTTCAGAAGCTTTCCAGTTGTAGTAAGTAATGTTGTACTGAATGTGCAGGTTCAGATGAAACAGAATTTGTGGAATTTCAGAAAATTTCTAGTTGTACTAAGGCTCCACAGAAAGTTCAGGTTCTGATAAAACAGAATTCATAGAATTTCAGAAATTTTCCAGTTGTACTAAGTAAGGCTGTACAGAATGTTCTGGTTCTGATGAAACAGAATTCATGGAATTTCAGAAACATTCCAGTTGTAGTAAGTAAGGCTGTACAGAATGTTCAGATTCTGATAAAACAGAATTCGTGGAATTTCAGAAAATTTCCAGTTGTACTAAGTAAGGATGTACAGAATGTTTAGATTCTGATGAAACTTAATGTGTGGAATTTCAGAAAATTTCTAGTTGTACTAAGGCTCCACAGAAAGTTCAGGTTCTGATAAAACAGAATTCATAGAATTTCAGAAATTTTCCAGTTGTACTAAGTAAGGCTGTACAGAATGTCCTGGTTCTGATGAAACAGAATTCATGGAATTTCAGAAACATTCCAGTTGTAGTAAGTAAGGCTGTACAGAATGTTCAGATTCTGATAAAACAGAATTCATGGAATTTCAGAAAATTTCCAGTTGTACTAAGTAAGGATGTACAGAATGTTTAGATTCTGATGAAACTTAATCTGTGGAATTTCAGAAAATTTCTAGTTGTACTAAGTAAGACACTGTACAGAATGTTCAGGTTCTGATAAAAACAGGATTCATGGAATTTCAGAAACAGTCCAGTTGTACTAAATAAGGCTGTACAGAATGTTCATAGTCTGATGAAACAGAATTTGTGGAATTGCAGAAAATGTCCTGTTGTAGTATGTTAGGCTGTACATAATGTTCAGATTCTGATGAAACAGAATTTGTGGAATTTCAGAAAATCTCTCAAAATTCTGTCAGTGTTGGAATTCCAACATTTTGCATGTGAAATGGCTTTTGTGAATTAATCATTCTCAATTTACGTATGTTGTGGATTCTTTTTCCCCAATCTGAGGAAAACTATTCTGCAGTTTACATGATCCCCAGAAAAAAAATATTCTGTGGTTTACCCAGAAATGCTTTTTGGAATTCTATGGAACTTAAAAAGCATTTGGGAAGCAGAATTGCCTTTCTGCACCAGTTCCGATGACAGAATTCTGCATTCCACACATGCCCAATAGTAAGTATCCTACCTCAAACTAATCTACAGCACAAAGCTATTCACCTATCAGGTAATATACCGTACATTGCCCAAAGTGCTTCCGCCTCACACTGAGTGCACAGGGACTAAGCGTCGCATTTAATTGCATCATATCTGGAATGATGGCCACCGTCTAGCTTGCATGGGCATGTAATACTTGGTTGCCCACTGAACCAGTGCACTGAATTATAAGATCATGTCTGTCTAAATATTTTGTTTTTGAATGTTCTCCTTGTGACATCAGAGGCTATTTAAAGACACAAATGGTGCTGGGAGAAAGCCTACAACCAAAGGCAATCAAAACAGTAAAAACAAAATAAGAACAGTCCCCGGCAGGGTTTTGTTTCAGATGCTGTCTTTCTGAGGAGAGATTGCATCTCACTTTGGGACTAAATTCAGGCAGAATGTCCTAAGAGTGAGCTGGGTGAGCTGGCAGGCAGCCCTCGGGCTCCGAGTACTCTCTGGTGAGATATCACGGCCTTCGATTAGAAGAACAGATGAAAACATGGAACACTGTTGAAAAGATGGCTGTGAGGGGCTAAACTACAGCTGGAGCAAGCAAGGAAATGATTGTACTAAGGCAGTGTAGTCTAATGGTTCCGAGGTCCGAACTGTGCAGCAAAATAAGCATTGGTGAGGATGATGAAGATAGTGATGTGATGATGATGAAGATAATGATGTTGCACCATATTTTTGGTGTCCTAAACCAGCATCTGTCTCACTGTGCAACCTCGAGCCACTTGCACATCCTCCCAGTACCTACATTCCCCTGGATATAAAATGTGAATAAAAACAAGACCCCAGCGCAAAAAGATATTGTAAGTCCTGTATGTAGAGCCTGCAGGTAGAGGACAGTTGGAGGAAGGTCCCCAAAAGAAGAGGAATCAGTGGAGAATGGAGGCTAAGGAGGGCACACAACTGGATTATTAGGGAGCTTTACTGCAGTTGGAGTGGTGTGCAGGGTCCTTTACAGTCTTAAAGACCACAAAAGTCTCATTTAGACACGGTAATGGCATAACCTACAGATGTCAGCATTCTGCTGATGTCCATCGCTAAGTCAGCCATTTTGTGGCCCTGTGAGACATGAAGTGATGTCATAGTTGAAGAAGCATGCTGCTTCTTCAACAGTGACATTGCCTTCCGTCTACAGATTCCATGAAATGGCTGCCACCTTGATTTAGTGTGGGGCTGGTGTAGATATCTCTGGGCTGCTGTCCCCTGCACTACATGTAAATCCAACACTGTGCTTCAAATAGCATTTCATTAGCTGTTAGTCTAAAGACCCTGCCCACCTAGGTTTTCTTTAAAACATGAAGGGCCCAACATCAGGCACAAGCTGCAATGTGGCAAAGAGTATTTTGGGACTACAGATGTGCAACCCTGCTGAAGAAACACATTCTACTATCCTATTCAAAGCATAGGCATGCCTTATTTTTTTGACTAAAAAAATGCTTCTGCTTTAAAGGAGAACTGTGATTTACTGAAACTCCCAACCCCAAAAGCCTCACCCTGATTAGGTAGCATGGCAGATGCCACGCAGTGGCACCTCATGTTACAGTGCGGTTCCACAGTGCTTGCTTGTATGCTTCTCAATACAAGCGAGCAGCGCAGAGACACACTGTAACAAGAGATGGCAATGTGCAGCACTCACCATGTTGCCCGAGTTTACAAAAAGTAAAACAAAGTATGCTTAAATACTTAAAAAAAAAAAATTTCTCTTGCAGAAAGCCTAACTGGGGGTAGGGCTCTGTGGGGTGGGAAGTTACAGTAAATCACAGTTCTCTTTTAACTTACATGGAGCACATGGAGTTACAGGCTAACAGCCCCCCTCCCCACGCCCCCCTCCACACAGTTGCTTAAGGTGTTCTCCCATCTCGTTATACGTTTGCTGTGCCATGTTATACAGTACCTGTGTTCTTCTGGGGGTCATAGCCCTTTAAATGTCTGTACTTGTGTTCTGGTGGCTTAGAACTGCTTTTAATAGTTCTCAGCTGATGCAATACAGGTTGTATTTCTTAAGGTGCAAAATGACTTTGTGTATGGCATACCATTTGTGACTGTTCCGAGGTGCTCAGAGCCCATTTGCGTATATCTACTAATGTTTTGCTCCCACTGCCCAGATTATTTGCGAATGCTTGTGATGCTTCTATCATTTGCAGCTGATTCCCTCTGTGTATGGTGATTGCGGCTGAATCACAGCAGCACCTGAGTTTTCGGGTGTAACCGGCACTTTGTGCTGGTAAACATGACTGAGAACTGGGCCTAAAAAGTGCCACCTGGATTTACTAAGAACCACACTAAGAACAGAAAGAAGCAGCAGGCTGCAAGGCCCGTGGTGCTTCATACATTACATACAGTAATTAAGGAGCAATCCTGATCTCATATAACTGTCCAGTCTATTTTTAAAGATGTTCTTATTTTTGCTAACAATAATATTTAAGGGCAGCATATTCCATGGCCTGACCACTCTCTGGGAGAAATCATAGGCCCTTTTCTTTGTATTACGTTTATTTCTAGCAAGCTGTAATGGATTACCTCTAGTGTTAACCTGAACTTGCTTGAAATCTAGGCCACATTCTGCTGATAGATACGGATTTTGAATAATGTCCCATGTAAATAGGAGATCACCTCTGATTCTCCAATCCTCCAATGACATCAGGTTAAATTTAGATACTCTATTCTCATATGAAAGGGTTTTGTTAGAAACTACAGATTTGGTAACTCTTTTCTGTATCTTCTCAATTCTAACGATGTCCTTCCTTCTAGATGGACTCCATAGCTGCGAAATAAAGTCAAAGTGGGGTCTCACATAAGCACTGTACAGGGACAACAAAATGCCTGGGTTTCCGGATGTAATGTTGTGGCGAATGTCCCACCATATCTTACTTGCCTTGCTAATAGTGTTAGTAATATGAATATCAAAATTTAAAGATAGGTCAACAATAATCCCCAAGTCTCTTTCACTTTCTTTTCTAGTTAGTATGTTGTCATAGAGATAGTATTGTTTTTTTTTTTTTGTTTGTTTTTTTTTTTCCAAAATGCAGAACACTGCATTTGGATAGATTAAAATGTAAATTCCATTTTATGGACCAGTCCTCTAGCTTACTCAAATCTTCCTGGATAATTATCTGGTCCTCTGAGCCCATACATATATCGGCGATTTTACAATTGCCTGCATATTTAGTTATGTTACTTTGGATATTATTGGACAAATCTGATACAGATATCTGGAAAATTAATGGAGCCAGAACGGAGCCCCTCGGTCCCCACACTCTACCTTTTTCCAGATAGATGTGTGACCACTGATTATCACTCTTTGCCTCCTGTCAGACAACCAATTTAAAATCCACTGGGTGTATACCTCCTTAATGTTACACAGCTGTAGCTTCTGAATGAAAGCCCAGTGAGGTGCAGAATCAAATGCTTTTTAAAATCTAGAAGAATAACATCACAAGATTTGCCTTTGTCTAAATTTTCACTTATGAAATTATAAGAGCTCACCAGGTTTGTTGTACATTACATGATCGACCTTTAATAAACCCGTGCTGGGATTGATCTAGACCTGACACATCTAAGGACAGTTCATCTCTGATAATACATTCCAACATTTTATGAAAAATAGTTGTTAAACTAATAGGACGATAATTATCTGGTGAACTCTTAACTCCATTTTTAAATAATGGAATCACATTTACTTGTTTCTAGCCAAAAGGCATGGCACCTGTATTTAGACTTTTTTTTAAAATAGGATTTTAAGGGGCACACCAAGATGACCCTTCATTGCACATATTAGGTTTCCAGAAATGCCATCAGGGCCTGCAGAGGAACCTTTTTTATATTTTTTAATTTGGTTTTAATACTATCCAAGGAGATGTCTACATTGAAAGAAGAGCGGCTGGCTGGAGCTATATAGTTGACACCACTATTGTCAGTACTAAATGCTTTACAGAAGTGGGTATTTACTGCTACCCCCTCACAAGCTGTATTTTAACCTCAAGAAAGGACTCTGCAGCACTGCACAAGGTAACTGGCTATTTCCACATAAAGGTTTATAAATAAAACATGCAACAGTAGTTTATAATCATCATCAGACTGGCAGAGAAAACTCAGCAAGGCATCTTTGGGTTTTTAAAACAGAACAATTCTTCAGGTTGACACCTGGTGCTCCCCGAGATTGCATTATTCATTTTTATGTTTGTGTAATTTATTTTATGTTACTTATTTCATTTATCAATTTATGTATTTATTTATTTTATTTATTTAGTTTTTGTTCACTGGGAAGGGAGGACTAGGCAATTCTGCCTATTTTCAGCCTCGTTCTGGGAGTAGAGGGTGGGGGATACAGACACGAACTGACATATTGAACCAGGTTAAGCTATTGGTGGTACTTCTCTAAGGAGGGGTTTCTTATCCACCCTGTTATACATCAGGAGTGACCTACCCTATAAAAAATCATACTGTACCTTTCAACCCCCTGCCTCAAAAATCCTGAATGGGGAGGCATGGCCTGAGTGCAACCAAGATGGCCCCACAACTGTTCAGCATGATCCACAAAAGGCACAGCATCCTGTAAATTCAGCTGACAAACCAACTAATTAAATTAACTAAACTCACCAACAGCAATTAGAAGTTCTATGCTCCAAGACAACCTGCTTGGGGGACTGATCGGATACCAGCAGCACTAATAATGAACTGCTCCCCTGGACTGACATCCGGGAACCGCGTGGCGACCAGCTCGGGAGAAGCTGCAATAGTGGAGGTGTCTGTGAGTGGTATGTTCACATTGCTCATGAAACAAATGGTGGACGTAACCCTGGCATCCTTAATACAATCCTAGCACTACACCAGAGGCACTGGCAAGTGACACAAAATAAGCACAAGGTGGCCATACATGGTACAACCCTCATGGAGTTCACCACAATTATAAGGGAGCAGGCTCACCAAATCCGGACCCTGCAAGACAAGGCTGATGACCAGGAGAACAGGAGCTGCTGCAATAACTTGTGGGTCCTGGGATTTCCTGAGGGCACTGAGAATGACAAATCCACCAGATTTCTACAAAGAGAACTGCCCAAGGTTTTGCATTTGCCAGAAGAGACCAAGCATACTATAGAAAGGGCACACTGCACACTCCAGCCTCACCCTAGGTCTGAGGAGAGACTGCGGCCTGTGCTTACAAGATTTTTAAACTTCGCCAAGAAGGAGGCGATGGAAGTGAGGGTGAGGGAACTAGGCTGTCTGGACTGGAGGGGTCACAAAATCCTCATTTTCCATGACTGCTCTAGAGAATTGGCACAGAAGAGAAAGGAGTATACTAAAGCAAGGCACCTCCTGCACTCACTAAAGATTCCATTTTCATTGAGGTACCCAGGCATTATGAGGTTAATACACAATGGGACCCCACTGATTTTCAATACACCGGAGGTGCTTCTAGACTTTATCTCCTGGACCTGGTCTTACTCAGATAGAGCCAGTCCACCCAGGCCTGCACAACAGAGTAACAGGCCCCAGCATGAGGTCCTGGTCAGACCAACAGCCGAAGAAAGAGCCAAGCAGCACAAATACATGGAGTATATCCCTTACATGGTGGCGCAACCTCAGCAGTGGTCATTGCTGCCCTGCCTCAGGAAGAGAGTCCATCAAGAAAGGCACACCAAAAGAGACCACCCAACAGGCATAGAGAGGTCTAGAAGTGAAGAGGAAGACCAGGACAACACGGACATCCAGTACCCGAGAGAGAGAAGCCAGAGATCATCACCAGTCCATACTTCACCAACAACAGATATGCACTGCTAGCTGCTCCTGAGGGAAGGTCACGTGATGGCATCTAGCTAGGCAGCTGCTTGATTCTGAGCTCTCCCCTTCAGTCGCCGTTTTCTGTGTCATCTGGGCACCAAACTCTAAAATTTGCACTGGAGGTGTTTGGATACTGTGCCTACTATCAGCAATCTGATTCTGTCTACGAAGAAGCTGACTATTTTAAAGGATGGAGGTGGATGGGAAGCAGGCCTCGATTAAGCATACTCCCCCTGCATCCCCTGAAAAGCTCTCAAAGAAGCAGCGTAACCAAGGCCCTGCCAAATTAGAACGGTGTGGGGACAAACCACAGTTGGCTACTCCTCTGACGGAGGATAAATTTCTTCAAGAGCTGACCCCTGTGAAGGATATCCTTAAGGAGCTGGCTGGAGAGCTGAAATCACTGCGTAGTGATCTGTCGTCAGTCTCCACCAGAGTTTCAGACATGGAGGCCAGAGTTATCTCATCAGAGAAATGTAGATCTAGAACTGATGCTGAAGTTGCTGAGCTCAGGCAACAGATTAAAAAGCTACAGTCGAAAACGGAGGATTTGGAGGGACGTAATTGCCTGAACAACTTACTAATTTTAGGCCTGCCGGAGATGGAGGAAGGGCCCGACCGAATGGTCTTTCTGCAGAAGTTTTTGGTGAAGATTGTAGGCCCGTCTCCTATCAGTCCCTCCTATCATCTGGAGCGGGCCCATCGTTCGCTATGGCCCAGGCCCCCATCGGGCTCTCCCCGCGACCTATCATTGTTAAATTTTTAAGTTATATTGAGAGGCAACACATCTATTCGAAATCCCATGAACTGAAAGAGATTCTTTGGGGCTCATCTAGAATTCGTGTCACGCAAGACCTTCCCAAAGAGACTAGAGAAAAAAGGGCAGCCTATCAACCGATCGTTCAGAAGCTAATAGCAGCCTCCATTCCCTTTCAGATGATCTACCCGGCTATTTTAAAAGTCATGGTGGCAGGCTCGGTATATAGTTTCAACTCTCCCGAAGTGGCCTCAAAGGACTTAGCCTCCAGACTACCAGAATTGTTTAAATCTGCCGGGTGAACGAGGGACTTGCTATTTTGCTGTGCTATGGCACTTGGGTGATCCGGTGCTTAAATTTCACAGAATGGATTTGTTTTATTATTATTAGGTGGTTGGGGCCTTTCTATTTCTCTTGGCTGGGCTGTCTGATTGCTAGGACCTGCGGGCTAAGCCCTCCCAGATTCTTTCCCTGACTCTAATATTTCGCCTATTCCATTCAACTTCCCTCTCTCGTCCCTACTTTCTTTCTTACCTTGGCTGTTTTTCCCGGGTCTGGGCGGGTGGAGGGTGTTCTCTGGGTGGTGTTGAGGTCCCTCTCGGTGGGCCTGGCCGTTCGTGCTGGAGGCGGAACTTTCTTTCTGTTTGTCCCTGTTTCCTGGGGGACTTCCTGGTGGCAGGACCGTTCCCGGTCCGGCTGGTTTCGGGTCCCCTCGGAAACAATGTCCCAATGTCGAGATTTTTATCAGTTGGTGCTTCCGGGGTGTGGTATATTCCCATGGGCTGTGGCGGATATCTGGTAGGTGGCTTTTTCACCTTCTTTGCCTTTGGGGTGTCGAAGGGGGGTGCTTTTTATGGTATCTACTTTTGTGGATGGTGTCTTTCCCTTATTGTGGAGGGTGCTTTTTCTGGCTCTTTTTGCTACTCGTTCTAGGTCCTCACTGCTTTTTCCCTTACTATTCACCTCTTCATAAATTAGTTCTGTTATTGTTGGTGACTGGCGGGGGGAGGGGGGCTCGGATCCATGGTGCTGGTTTGCTGGATGTGGTATCGCGAGCCAAATGAGGGGGGTTTAGCTAACCTCTCCCCGGTGGTGGGGCTACTATGTTTCATTGCAAGGGGATGTTGGGCATATGTTTTCACCGGCCTATTCTGGAGGCATGTTTTTTATTGCTGTGTGCATCTTACACTGGGGTTTTTGGGGTTTGCAAATGGGGTTGGGGGGCCAATGCCTCTGGGTTCTGGTTTGTTTAAAGGAATACTTCTGTTCTGGCCTCCTGTTGTAAATAGTTACTTGTGGATTTTGGTTTTTTTTGATTTTGGGGGTGGGTTGGTGGGTTTAGTGAGTCCTATTTGCTGGTGGATTTTCAGAGTCGGGTCGGGAGTGGGGGGTATTTTTCATTGAAGATTTTGTATTGGGATTTTTGAGGCTGGGTTTTGACGGGTGGGGGGTTGGGAATGATGATTGCTCTCCTTTGTATTTTACACAACATTTGGTTAAGTAGGACATGCTGTTATGGGGAGGAGTATGCCTTCTGCAATTCTTGTTTGGGGTTGTTTCGGACTGGGGTTTATTTTGTCATTAATAATATTGGGCTGGGGATATATAAAGGGGCCAGCTTAGTCTACCAATTTAGATTTGTGTGTTGCTTCTGGGGAATTAAAATGGGGGGGTTCTCCCTTTTGGGACTAAAGCTTGGTCTGTTTGGGTATTATAAGGTATTCCCAGCCTTTTCTTTTTGGGTGCACCTTTACTTTTCCTATAATCCTGATTGTGTCTGGATATTTGATTTTTGTATACTGTATCTAAAATGGCTATGAATACTCTCAAAATAGCCTCTTGGAATGTACGCGGACTTAGGGATCGGGTCAAACGCTTGCAGATGTTTAATCATTGTTCACTACTGCAAATTGACATTCTTTTTTTGCAGGAAACTCATTTATGCTATGGTGACACCAAGCTATTATCTCGTTCTGGTTTTTCTCAGTCCTATCTTGCGGGCAAATTCTTGTTTTAGTAAAGGGGTGGCGGTTCTCGTCAAGAAGCATGTCTTATTTACCAAAGAGACGACTGTGTCAGACCCAGAGGGGAGGTTTATGCTGGTCAAAGGTACACTTAATGGGGGCAACGTTGTTCTGGGCTCTATATATGGTCCGGTGGGGGGTGATCCGGGATTTTTCATGTCCCTTGCTGATAAATTGGCTAACTTTCTTCCTGCCCAGTTTATATTGGGTGGGGACTGGAACATTCCCTGTTCACCTATTCTAGATAGAGACCCTCAGGATAGGCGCCCCCCTTCCCCGGCTCATAGAGCCTTTTTGGAATTGAGATCGTTGCTGGGTCTATGTGACCCCTGGAGACATGCTAATCCTTCTCTCCGAGCCTTTTCTTTCCTTTCTCAGTCGCATGGTACCAAATCTAGGTTAGATATGGTTTTAGTTAGTACTTCCTTTCTCCGAGTCTCTGTTTATCTGGCATTGACCCAATTATTCTCATCGGACCACTGTCGTCTGGATCAAGCTCTCCTTAGCCCCGGTTTCTCCGAGATTCGGTTTGCGGCTGAATACTCAACTGTTGAAGGATCCTCAAAATGTGTCTGATATCAGCTCCTGATTTCCTTCTTTCTGGTAGATAATCTTAATTCTACTCCAAGGCTGGACATGGTCTGGTCTGCCTTGAAATGTTTTCTCAGGGTGAGCTTATTAAAATGGCTTCCTTAGAAAGGAAAAAGGGCTTGCAAACTCCTTATCTTTGATGGGTAAAATCAGGGATCTGGAGGCTAAATATTCCTCAACTTCTTCTTTAACTGATCTTAAAGAGCTTTTATCAGCTAAGAGTGAATATATGGATCTTTTGTAGGAGAAAACGGAGTATTGCTTGTTAAAAACTCAAGCCAAATATTTTGATCAAGGGAAGAAGTCCGGTAAACTCTTGGCTTTGTGTCTACGGGCATTGGAAAGCTCCAGGATTATTTCCTCCCTGCTCTCTTCATCCGGTGCGGTTGTCACTTCACCCAGAGGAATTGCCCATGTTTTTAAGGAGTATTATCTGGACTTTTACAGTAAATCTCCTGTATCGCACTCTATTTCGGAGCTAAACGAATATTTGAGGGAGATCGACATTCCTTGCTTATCAGAGGCCCAACAGCCTATTTTGTTGGCTCCTATCTCATCGGAGGAGATTGAGAGATCCATTGCTTCCCTTGCTCCCGACCGAACACCGGGTCCTGATGGTCTCCCGGCCAATTTTTATAAGGCCTTTGCCAAGGACTTGATACCCACTCTCCTTAAGTTATACGAGTACCTATCTGTATCTCCAGATGTGGATCCCTCATTGTTTGAGGCTATAATTGTTTTAATCCCTAAACCTGATAAGATTCTCACTGACCCAGCCAATTACAGACCAATCTCTCTTCAAAACTATGATATGAAAATTCTTGCTAAAATATTAGCTGAAAGAATCAGGATGGTTTGGTCTGGTCTGCTCAGCCCTGAGCAGGTTGGTTTTGTCCCTGGTAGATCGGCGGCTGATCATTTGAGGACCCTGTCGCATATCTCTTAGTATGCCCTATCCATTTCATATCCGGCTGCTCTGGTCTCCCTTGATGCTGAAAAGGCCTTTGACCGCATGGACTGGTCTTTTCTCTGGGCAGTTATGGAGAGGATGGGTTTTCCGCCTGCCTTTCTAAACAAGATTCGGGTGTTTTATAGTTGCCCTTCTAGAATTTATTGTAATGGGGTGTTCTCTCCCCTTTTTCATTTATATACCGGCACCAGACAGGGATGTCCTCTTTCCCCTTTATTATTTAATTTGTATTTGGAACCTTTACTTATTAGGCTTAAGGCTTCTTCCCAGGTTAGGGGGCTTAGGTTACACCAAAGGGAACTGGTTCTTTCTGCTTACGCAGATGACATTCTTTTACATTTAGCAGATCCGGCTGAATCTTTGAAGGCGGTGATAGGTATTGTCGAGAGGTTTGGTACTTTTTCTTGTTATAGATTGAATATTTCCAAATCTGAAATCCTTCCTCTTAATGTATATACTAATAAGCACAAATTTTCCTCTTTCGGGATGAGATGGGCCCCTAGGTCTGTCAAATATTTAGGATTTATTTTCTACTGATCCTTCTCTTCAGAAAGTTAAATTTGGACAGAATCAAGGACTCGGTTTCTCAGGATTTACAACGTTGGTCAGCTCTTCCCATCTCACTTTGGGGTCAAATAAATATTCTTAAAATGAGCGTCCTCCCAGTTTTTACCCATTGAATTTGGTTAACCTTGCTTCCTATCTCTTATATTCAGCAGTTTCATGTGCTTTTTCTAATTTCGTTTGGCTGGGGAAGGGATTAAGGCTCCTATGCTAAATTATCGCTTCCTAGAGAGAAGGGGGGTCTTAGATTACCTAATCTCCTGTTGTACCATTGGGCGGCTCACCTCTCTAAGTTGGGAAGATGGTTCTCTACCGAACCAGACTCATCCTGTCCAATCTGGCTTCAACTTGAATGCGCCTCTCTCTCTGAGATTAAACCAGATAGGTACACTCTACTTTATCTATTCCCAAAGGTACTTTCATATTGGGTGCCGGATAGTGTAATGATGGCCACTCTTAAGTCACTCGTGCAATGTTTAAAGTTCTTCCGTGTCTCCGCTATTTCAGACCTGGGACAACCGGTTGTTCGTAATCCCAATGTTAAGCTGGGTACTTCATGGATCACCTCGGAGTGGCTCCCGCAAATCAGGGAGGCCAGACTTGAGCATTTCTTTAGCAGGGACTCACTTCTTTCTTCTGGCGATATTCTGGAGAAATTTGATATACCTAGGAGAGATATTTTCAAGGTCTATCAATTGAGACATCTGATCAGCTGGAGATTTGGTACCAATTTTAGGGACTAGGTCGCTTATCCTTTCTTTTCTGGAATTATCAATCTTGCTTCCCAATCCCATCCTATCTCTCTGATATATTCCTTCCTTTTGAATTATAACTTGCTGGATACGGTCGATGGCTCGGGTGTGTGGGCACACCTTCTACCTGATATTTCCCTGGATTGGTCTGGTATTTGGAAAGATCTCCATAGATACCATACCCAGGATAGGTTGCGGTTAATGCAATATTATATTGTCAATAACCTCTACTATACTCTGGTTAAACTCTTTCAGCTTAAGAGGGCCTCTCATTCAAAGTGCTTTAGGTGTTTGCAAGGGGAGGGTAACTTAATCCATATGTTCTGGGATTGTCCTAAAGTTGCCCCCCTGTGGTCTCTGGTCCGGGACTATCTTGATCCTCTTCTGAGTCTGTCCGTTTTTTTCTGTCCTGAGATATGTATTTTAGGTGAATTCTCCCGTATAGATAGTGTTGAGCGTAGATACTATATGGCTTTGGTGTCTATGGCTGTTAAAAAACTGGTTTTAAGACATTGGATTGACCAACTGGCCTTGTCATTTGCTGATTGGTTGACTGAACTGGTTTCATACCTTCAATCTGAAAGGTTGATTGCTAGTCTTAAATGTCGTTTGGACCTGTTTCAGAGGAGATGGAATAAACTCCAAGCCCTGTGTTTGACTTAACCTATATAATTCTGAAGCCCGATTCCTCATGTCTGCCTTTTATTTTAAGATCTATGTTAATCCCTGTTGTTAAGATTGTCTTGCTCCTATACAAATGTCAAGATTTGAAGTTTGTGGTGATATGTTGCTTTGTCCAGACGATGTTTGGTGTTTGTCGGTGCACCCCGGTGGGGGGGAATGGTTTGTGGGGGGTTGAACGTTCAATACTGTACAATGTTTCTTGTATTTGTGGTTGGGTGGGTTGGTGGGATTGTGGGTGGGACTGGGTTTGGGGGGTGGTGTTATTTTCTTTTTGTAGGGGGGTTGGGATATGTGGGGGGGAGAGGGTGTAGTTCTTTGGTTGTACCGTTCATTCCAATGTTTTCTTGTATTTCCTTGGTGTGTTTTGTATTATCGTGTTGTTGTTTGGTTTTTTCAAACTCAATAAATCTAAATTTCAAAAAAAATAGCTGCTCCTGAACCAGAGACTGCAGCAGTGACTGCACCCAACCCAGAGACATTTTCCCAGGAGTGCAGGAGCCCACCACCAGCAACAATGCAGCATTCCTGAGCCTTAGTAGTTGAAAATGGCTCCAGAATCCAGGCCAAGGAGAAGAGTGCACCACTAGGCTCAGAACAAAAAGTATCGCAGGTGACTTCAAGTGGGCCAGTGGACATCTCCCTTAGGAGGCCACAGAATCCTGCTCCACCCGCATCCCTGGACTGAGAAAACATAGTCAGATAAGTGAAATTTTGGCCTTCTAGTTGGGGGGGGTGACAGGGTGGAATAGGACCCTGTCCCAGTTGTTATAGAAAGAAATTGTTTGAATGCAAGGATCTTTCCTTTTCTGTCTCTTCTCTGTCTGGTTGCACAACCAAATTGTCCTGTGAGACTTTGGACTTGATCAGCCCAAACAGTCTCGCAATTCTTTGCCTCTCACTGTCTCTCAGTTCTCTCTTGCTGTCTGTTTTTTCCTCTCTTGCATAGCTGCTAATATAAAATATTGCGCAAATCATTGTATGGAAATGTAACTGATATTGGGATCCTTTGTGTTTGGAAAATATAAAGCACGACTGTTGAAATGTATATAGTTATAATTTGAGATGACTGCAAAAAGCTATTGGAAGCTAGAGGTTACCAGAGTTTAATTTATAACCCTTTTGCAAAAGCTGTGCAAAAGGGGTGCCTCAACTCAAGAAGCACGCTGTGTTCTAGCAGCTCCTGCCTGATATTTACAAAAACAGGATGCTTGCTAAGGATGGAGGTCGAAAGAACTTATAATAACAGCTAAGCTGCAACTGCAAGAGAGATTAGAGGAAAAAGAGACACAGAGGCTGAAAGAAAAAACTATTTCATTTCTCCTCTGTACATAGTTATTATGAGCAAGTTTATTTGTTTTATGTTACTGCTACTGTAAATAAATATTTTTGGTGAATTCTGCAACTGCTCCTGGTTTTCCCTATGCTTCCTGACCTGTGCCTCGATGACAGATGGTGTTAGCCTAAGTGGTATTTATGCCATGCATATCTTAAAACAGGAGTTTTGAGCATGGGTACTGGACCTAGTACCAGGGAAGCACAGAGGAAGGTATGGATTCTGCATCAGCAAGTCCAGGAGTGGTTACCAGGAAAATGGCAGCCAAACTAGCAGAGACAGAAGTCCAGTCTGAGATTGTACAGCCAGCAAAAGTTATGGAAGAAGAACAGGCAGTGGCAGAACCTAAAAGCCTGATGGACTTTTTCAAATGGTGGGCTATACAACAAAACGAGACTGAGAAGCAGAGAGAAAATGAGATTTAATGTTTAGAAGCACAGAGGAGAGAAGAGATGCAGTAACAGGAACAGCAGAGGAGAGAAGTGATGCAGCAACAGGAGCAACAGGTGAGAGAAGAGATGCAGTGACAGGAGCAGTGATGGCTGTATGCCTAGTATGCTATCAAAGGCAGAGGATCCGGCACAGATCTAGACAAGCAACAAAATGCAAGCAAGTTAAAAGCTATTAAACTTACAAAGTTGTGCAGCTCAGATAATATCGAAGCATTCCTGACAACATTTGAAAGGGTTGCCACAGCCGCCAGTGGCCAAAGCAGCAGTGGGCAATCAGACTGGTACCTTACTTGACAGGAAAAGCCCAACTAGCTTACAGCAATATGGACACTGCACAGTCAGAAAACTATGACCTGGTGAAAAGCGAAATCCTGAAAAGGTATGAAACATAGAAACATAGAGGTTGATGGCAGATAAGAACCGCAAGGCCCATCCAGTCAGTCCATTTCTTTTTCTACCTTGTAAATGTGCCATTGGCCTTTGCTCTGTCAGTGGCATATCTATTCATACTCATCTGTATTGTTCCCTTATGCCTATCCCATGCCTGTTTGAAGCCCTGCACTGTATTCATAGCCACCACTTCCTGAGCTAGGCCGTTACATGCATCTACCACCCTTTCTGTGAAAAAGAATTTTCTCACATTCCCCCTTAATCGGCCTCCCTCTAATCTCATGCTGTGTCCTCTTGTCCTGCTATTTTTCTTATGTTTAAACATGTTAGACTGTTTCACCTTGTTAATACCCTTAAGGTGTTTGAATGTTTCGATCATATCACCTCTCTCCCTCCTTTGCTCTAGGGTATACATATTGAGCTCCGTTAATCTGTTCTCATATGTTTTCTGATGCAGTCCCTGCACCATTTTGGTTGACCTTCTCTGGACTGCCTCAATTTGGTTAATGTCCTTGTGCGAAGGTGTGGCCTCCAGTACTGCACGCAGTACTCCAGATGGGGCCTAACCAGTGTCTTGTAAAGAGGGATTATTACCTCCCTCTTACCACTTGTGATACCCCTACTAATACACCCTAACATCCCCCTAGCCTTACCTACTGCTTTAGAGGGCTGCTTGGATGATTTCAGGTCATCGGTGATGATGATGCCCAAGTCTCTTTTTACCTTTGTGACTGCCAGAAACTCCCCTCTCTGGGAGAGACATAAAGGCAGAGATTTACATCTCTGAGGTACAACTCAGTCAACAATCCTCAAGAAGCCTTCACCCAACTCAGAGAACTCCTGATAAAATGGATTCAACCAGAGAGCAAAACAGTCCCACAGTTCTTTGACACATTTGCCATGGAGCAATTCATCAACACTTTGACTACAGATGTGCAGCTGTGGGTAAAGAAACACTGGCCAGAGAGTGGGGAAAAAACTGTTTCTTTGGCCAAGGACTACCAAATGGCCAGACAGATGCCACAGCAGCGAGGTAACAGCCAAGCACTGATAAGACACTCTTTTACACATTTAAACTCTAAGCCTGATAAGAACTTGGGTGGGGGTAACAAATCTGTGCCCAAAGATGTCTGCTACAACTGTAATAAGCCAGGCCATTTTGCAAGAAACTAACATACTAACATACTATTTGCCAGCAGATTAGGCCTTACGGTCTATCGAGTCTGCTCGAACTTTAGCTCCTTAGTTGGGTGCCGAGGCTCTCCCATCCCTTGTGCTCCAGAAACCCAAACTGCCATAGTAAGGAGAGTGGCACTGTAGCAGATTTGTCCTTGGCAAATTGGGGCAAGTACTTAACAGATGTGAAGGTGGGGGATAAGACTGTGAAGAGACTCATTGATTCAGGAAGCAGACAGACCCTAGTGCATGTTAAAGTGCTGGGAAAACACTGTGCAAAGGGACCAGATCCTGGTGTCATCTGCATCCACGGAGACACTCGATACTATCCCACCACCCAAGTGACTCTGACCATTAAGGATTTGTCGCACCAAATGAAAGCCGGAGTAGTACCTAAGTTACTTGTACCTGTAATTATTGGAAATGACTTTCCAGGATTTACTGAGTTGATCAAAGAGGGAGTAAATCTTGATGTTTCAGCAGCAGTGGTGACAAGAGCTCAGGCAAAGAAAATTTTTGATGGTGGGGACACTTTTCCTTTCAAAGATTTTGATTCAGACTTGTTTGAGCACAGCTCCAAGATCCAGAAATCCAGGAAAGAAAGATGAAGCCTGAAGAAACTATGGCAACAAATGACTGATGGACATGAAGAGTTACAATATGAAAATGCTGAAACTAAATTGATTACTGATTGTGATTTTCTTTCAGAATACGCTAACAATGTTTCTCTCCAGGGTTATTTTAAGCAGCTGGGGTGAAACCAAAACAGGGTGTACCAATATTTAAAACATGTAACAGGTTACTGTACAGAGTTTGGGTTAAACCTCAGACAGGAACAGACAGAACAATTGGTTATACCACAGAAGTATAGAACAGAGTTATTACAGATAGCATATGATAGTCCTATGGCTGGTCACTCAGGGAGGGATCGCACCCTTGCCAGATTGCTGTACAGATTTTACTGGCCAGGAATTCATGAAGATGTTGCTACCTATTGTAATTCCTGTGCTGAGTGTCAGAAAGCAGCCCCAGTCACTAGAAAAGACAAGGTGCCCCTACCCTCGATAGATGTGCATTTTGAGAGAATTGCAATTCATGTGGTTGGTCCTTTAGACAAAAGTATAAAGGGTAATAGATTTATCCTGGTAGTATGCAACTATGCTACTCGATACCCAGAAGCGGTTCCTATGCGTACTGTTACAGCCCCAAAAGTTGCAGCAGAGCTTGCCAAACTTTTCAGCAGAGTGGACATACCTAAAGAAATTATTACTGATCAGGGTAATAATTTTGGTGCTGCTTTGCTTAAGGAGCTGTACAGACTACTAGGTTTTACTGCCATAAGAACGTCCCCCTATCACCCTCAGACAGACGGTCTTGTTGAGCGTTTTACCCAAACCCTAAAACTCATGTTAGAAAGGTTTGTTAAAGGGGGAGGGAAAGACTGGGAGCACTGCTTGCCTTACCTACTTTTTGCTTACAGAGAAGTGCCACAGGCATCAACAGGGTCTTCACCATTTGAAATGCTGTATGGTAGGCAATCAAGAGGGCCACTGGTTGTGATAAAAGAAATGTGGGAAGATAACCCCACTCAGAAACAATCTATAACATCTTATATGTTTGCCCTAAGAAAGAAGATGGCAAAATAAGTTGAAATTGCCCACAGTAATCAGGAAGAGGCTAAAAACCAGTAGAAGGTATATTATGACTATGGGGTAAAAGAACAAGTTTTTTCGAGCCAGGTGAAAAAGTTTTGCTGCTGTTACCCATACAGAAAATAAGCTGTTAATGAAGTGGCAAGGGCTTTATAAAGTTCTTAGACATACTGGCACTGTTAACTATGAGATTGAGACCCCTGACAGGAAAAATCCTACTAAGATATACCATGCTAACCTCCTCAAGAAATGGGTTGAAAAAATATCAAAACCTGCTTTGCCGGTTTTACCAGAAACTGACAAGGCAGACATTGATGTAGCTTATGATAGACTGGAACAAACTGTAAATGCTGATGGTGTAAAGGTGAATATTTCCTTAACCTCAGAACAAAATGCAGACATTTGTAATGTGCTATAGAAATTTAACGGTACTTTTACCACGGTACCAGGCCGAGTAAAAGAGGTTGAACTTGATCATGTAATAGTGCTAAGGAATGCTCGCCCTATTAGGCAAAAGACATACAGGTTACCAGAGCGGTTAAGAGCTGATGTGGTTAAGGAAATACAAAAAATGAAAGAATTGGGTATCATAGAGGAGTACTTGGTCATCTCCCTTGGTAATTGTAAACAAAAAAGAAGGGGGTATTAGACTCTGCCTTGATTTTAGGAAACTTAATCAAAGTGTCAGAATTTGGCAGTTATCCTGTGCCCAGAATAGATGATTTGTTGGACAGACTGGGGAGTGCAAAGTATATCAGTACCCTCGATCTCACCAAGGGTTACTGGCATATACCTTTAGCTGAAGAATCCAGAAATAAAACTGCATTTGCCATCCCTATAGGATTCTATCAGTTCACCACCATGCCATTTGGTTTACGTGGTGCGCCAGCAACGTTCCAGCAGTACATGGATGTAATTTTATCTCCTCACACTGGTTATTGTGCTGCATACCTAGATGATGTTCCGGTATACAGTCCAGACTAGAAAAGCCACCTGGAACACCTACGAGCAGTTATCCAAGCTATCAAAAAGGCAGGCCTGATTATTAATCCAACCAAATGTGCATTGGGCATGCAGAAAACCAGATATTTGGTCTATGTGTTGGGAAATGGAGAAGTTAAGCCAGAGGTTTCTAATATAGAAGCTGTAGCTAACAGCCCTGTCCCTAAATCAAAGGTTGTTGAACTGATGTTCTAATAAATAAATAAATAAATAAATAAAAATGTCAGGTCATTTTTAGGGCTGGCTAATTATTATCGGAGATTTGTTTGCAACTTTGCAGAATTAGCTACTCCCCTCACTGAGTTCATGAAGAAACGGTACCCAAATAATATGAAATGGACCTCAGAGTGTGATGAAGCTTTTCAAGCCATAAAGGCTACATTATGTTCAGCCCCTGTTTTAAGAAGCCCAGACTTTGAGAAACCATTTTTGCTACAAACAAATGCATCCAAGGCAGGCCTAGGTGCTGTCCTAAGTCAAAATATAGATGGGAAAAAACATCCTATCCTGTATATAAGTAGAAGTTGCATGACAGAGAGAAAAGGTACTCCACTATCAAAAAGGAGTGTTTAGCAGCAAAGTGGACCATGGAGTCCCTTAAATTTTATTTGTTAGGAACTGAATTTATTCTTGTAACAGATCACAGTCCTCTCTGTTGGCTTAACCAGATGAAAGATAAATTTTCCTGAATCACATGGTGGTACCTGGCACTACAACCATTTAAATTCACTGTAATACACAAATCTGGTAAAGAGAATAGCAATGCTGATTTTCTGTCAAGATATGGATCAGGAATTGATGGTTATGAAGGCTGAAAACAAATGTATGTATTTGAACTTTACTGTTTGCTGTACTGTTATATAAAAACTGATAATGTACATGTGCTTAATTTCTGAAAGTAGCAATTGTTAGTGGAGAATTAATAAAAAGTTTTGGAAACTGTTTACTAGAACAGGTTCCCTCTTAAGGAGGGGGGTGTATGTGACAGGGTGGAATAGGACCCTGTCCCAGTTGTTATAGAGAGAAAGTGTTTGAATGCAAGGATCTTTCCTTTTCTGTCTCTTCTCTGTCTAGTTGAGCAACCAAATTGTCCTGTGAGACTTAGGACTTGATCAACCCAAACAGTATCACAATTCTTTGCTTCTCACTGTCTTTCAGTTCTCTCTTGCTGTCTGTCTTTTCTTCCCTTGCATAACTGCTAATATAAAATTTAGTGCACATTCCTGTATGGAAATGTAACTGATATTGGGATCCCTTGTGTTTGGAAAATATATAGCATTACTGTTGAAATGTACATAATTATAATTTGAGATGACTGCAAAATGCTGTTGGAAGCTAGAGGTTACCAGAGTTCAGTTTTTAAGCCTTTTGCAAAAGCTCTTCAAAAGGGGGGCCTCAACTCAAGAAGCACACTGTGTTCTAGCTGCTCCTGCCTGTTATTTACAAAAATAAGATGCTTGCTAAAGATGGAGATTGAAAGGACTTATAAGAGCTAAGCTGCAACTGCAAGAGAAATTAGAAGGAAAATGGACACAGAGACTTAAAGGAAAAACTATTTCATTTCTCCTCTGTACATAGTTATTATGAACAAGTTTATGTTTTTTATGCTGCTGCTACTGTAAATAAATATTTTTGGTAAATTCTACAACTGCTCCTGGTTTTCCCTATGCTTCCTGACCTGTGCCTCAATGACAGGGGGTAACATACAACAAGTAGTACGCAGGGGTGAGAGGGGGGTTGTGAGGGTAGGCTACACCCCGTATTGGGTCCAGTCCTTTTTAATGTCTTGATCAGTGACGTTGCAGAGGGACTGGAAGGAAAAGTATGCCTTTTTGCAGATGACGCAAAGATCTGCAACAGGGTTGATACACAAGGAGGTGTGGAAAGGATGAAAAGGGACTTGGCAAGGTTGGAGGAATGGTCAGAAGTATGGCAGCTAGGATTCAATGCAAAGAAGTGCAAAATAATGCACCTGGGAAGCAAGAACCCAGGGGAAAAATACACAATGGGTGGGGAGGTAGTAACAACAAAAAAAAAGGAAAGGGACCTGGGGGTAATCATATCAGAGGACCTTAAGGTTAGCAAGCAATGTGAGAAGGCAGTAGGGAGGGCTGGGGGTATACTGGGATGTATAGGGAGAGGCATCATCAGCAGAAAACAGGAAGTTGTTATCCCTCTGTTGGTGAGACCCCATCTGGAGTACTGTGTCCAGTTCTGGAGACCCCATCTCTGCAAGGACATAGACAGGATAGAGGCAGTCCAGAGGAGGGCAACTAAAATGGTGCAGGGTCTGCAAGAGAAGCCGTATGAGGAGAGACTAAAGGAGCTTAATATGTATACCCTTGAGGAAAGAAGGGAGAGGGGGGACATGATAGAAACTTTTAAGTACCTCAGTGGAAGCAACAAAGTCCAAGAGGTAGCATCTTTCAGAAAAGAGACTTGCAAGAACAAAGGGACACAATTTAAAGACAGAAGGAGGGTGGTTCAGGGGCAATGTGAGGAAGTATTATTTCACAGAGAGGGTAGTGGATGCATGGAACAGCCTTCCTGAGGAGGTTGTGGGGTCTAAAACTGTGGGAGAATTCAAGAATGCATGGGACAGACATAAGGCAATTCTTGTGGGGGGTAGGAAGAAATAGGCTGTTGGTTAACTAGGATCTGTGGCCTAACCTGTAGGTAGGGAAATGGGCAGATTAGATGGGCCTAGCGGTCCTTATCTGCCGACAGAGTCTATGTTTCTACAGTGGGTATAGAAGCAGCAACCAGCGGTGATTTTTTTTGCCTTGCGGTAGACTGGGGATGCCTAACCTCACTAGCCTGTCAGCTAGCTAATTCGTGTACCACAAGGGAGGGCTGCACAGGGCCCAATCCTCCTCGTTGCTAACCCAACCTGAGAGGCACAGTTTCACTGCTCTGGGGAACCATAGGAAAGTAAAAGTATTGTATGGGCTGCTTGTTTCATCATGTTTAGGGGTTCTGATTTGGAAGCTGTTGTTAGTCCCCCAGATAACTTATTTATCTTGAACACTGGTGTCTAAGCTGCTTAAAATATAGGTACTGGAGACAGGATACATGCATGGTTCCATCAGGGTCTGACCCGAGGGGGAAAATACCAGGCAAGGTGACATATATACCTTTGTAATCCCTCCTGCTCCCCCCTTCCTTTCCTTCCTTTTGCCTTAGCCATGCCGTGCTGCCCTGACTGAGACCAAGCTAGACTGCACCCTAACCCTCAGAATTGCAGGAGCTATGAAATGGCAAAAGTTGGGCTCACACAGGGGCAGCACGCTTAATAGATGGAGGCTCCTTCCCCCCCCACCACCACTTGGAAGCTCACTAGGCTATAGACTATGCCCAATACACACCCTCCAAGTATCTGGGGTGCAGGATGGGGCACAGGGGAATCATACTGTACTGCATTCTACAGGGGCAAAACCGGGAGATACCCCCCCAGATAGGCAGTCAATTCCAGCAAATAGTTAGCAGATCCTTACCCTCACAAAGGAGTTAGCGTCCTAAACTAAATGTAAAGGGGGCACATTACCACCCCTGAACCTATACTAAGGTGAGCTGTGAAGACGCATGCCCAGTGGAATATCCAGGCTGCCCTATGTGGTGTCAAGAGCTGCAGGCACACCTCCAATGACAGCAGTGCTATAATGGTGCCCCTAACACTCAAAGGTCAAGTCACTACAAACATACCCTTTCCGACAGAAACAGGTGGCTCCAGGGAAGCTAAAAAATGTTATCACCCACACCCCTAGGGTTGTCAGACTGACCTCGGGGTGATTTGAGCCTCAGGCCTTCAATCTATCACCTTAGTAAAATCTGTGGTTAGTTCAATTGTAAATAAGTTTTGGTTACGTAACACGGTACTGTGTTGTAACACAAGTTCACTGTGCGGGCGCACTGCACCAACAGATAATGTAGAGAGAGATCTACCATGTAAGGTTGGCTCATTCGGGGGAGTGGGGGGGTGCAGCAAGCCCGATGTATGTGCCTACAACATGAAACATGGAGAAATGTATAGAACAAGGCTGAAGAACAGTCACAGCTTCACAGTTGCCTCCTCTTTTATAGATCCCGAATCAACCATTCTGTTCCTCCGACTGACCATGGATGAGATAGTCTGCTACACATGGAACGTCAGAGGGTTGAATACTCCAATCAAGAGGAAAAAGGTCCTCTCGCACTTAAAGAGGCTGAAGTCAAAAGTGGCTTTTCTTCAGGAAACTAAGCTGATCCACAAGGATCTCTCATTTCTACCGAAAGATTGGGTAGGGCAGGAAGTCCATGCAAGTGCCCCCACATGTAAAAGAGGGTCGTCATACTCATCCATAAATCACTGAAGTGGACCATTTCCTCTTCCACAGCAGCTCCATTGGGGAGGTGGGTAACAGCAGGGTTCACCACCCCAGCAGGCCATATAGTACTATGCAACGTTTATGCCCCCAGTCAAGATGACCCCCAGTTCTTCCATGACCTAGCCAGTGCTCTTAAATATTTAATGTCCCTGAACACCCTGCTGCTGTTGGGTGGAGAGACTTTAACCTCACCCTAGTACCCCATGTAGACAGGAGTGCCACAGGCAAAGAAACTCACATCAGGGGTAGCAGAGCATTACATCAACTACTATCAGATTTTGGCCTGATGGACAGCTGAAGGCTATTTCACCCTCACACCCATGACTATACCTACATACCACTCAGAGGTACATACCTCATTCTGCAAACTTGACTACTGGCTCTCCTCATCCCTCCTGACTAAGAGTAAACTGGACTCAGCAATTCTACCCCAACTTATATCAGACCATGCCCTGGTGCGGTTACACTTCACATGGGGAACTCCGCCCTAACCCTCCAAATCATGGTGACTAGACCCACTTCTCCTTAGAGACCCCAAATTTATCCCAGGGGCACAAAAGGAAACCTCCTTGTTTCTTCAAAATAATCCCACCTCGGATACATTAGCAGGTAAAACATGGGAGGCATTCAAAGTCACCATGAGAGGTAATATTATGGGATTCACGTCGGCAAGGTGGAAGGAAAGGGAGCAAAAGCTAGCATCCCTGGAAGCATAGCTAAAAATTGCTGAATCAGCGTACAAGGCACTCCCATCACCCCACTCCCCTTGAGCCAAGAAGTATCGGGATTAAAGGTGGAAATTAACCGACTACTAAACAGAAAAGCTGAGATAGCAATTATTAGACTTCGTCACAGATTTTGGGAAGGAGGGGATAAGGGAGGAAAAGTACTAGCTTACCAGCTGCGGAATCAGATGGCAGACAGACAGACAGCAGGGCTGTAGGGCCCCGATCGGCAAGTAAAAACTGATCCCCAAGAACTTAATAATATCCTGGCTTCTTTCTACTCAAAGCTCTACATCTCCTCCCACCTGGTTCCACCTCAGGGAACACAACAGTTCCTGGACTAACTCTCCTTCCCTAAACTCACCCAACAACAGGCCCGAGTCTTGGATGCCCCAGTACTGGAAGAGGAAGTGTGACAAGTCATTCTAGTGCTCCAACTTGGCAAATCCCCAGTAGGGGATGGCTACCGCGTAGATTTTTTTTAAGCCCTCATCACCCAAATACCCCCCCATTAACAAAAGTGTAAGTAGAGTCAGAGGGGCAAGGATGTTTCCCTCCTGCACTCAGGGAATCTGTTATCATGGTAATTCCAAAGAAAGAGAAGGACCCCACCAGGGCGGCCAACTATAGACCTATCTCCCTCATTAATGTAGACAGTAAGATCTATGCCAAGGTACTGGCAAAAAGACTAGGCCCATTGTTGGCAGGGTCAATTCATCCATCCCAGGTGGGGTTCATACCAGGGAGAAATAGCGCTGACCACATACATTCACTCATCAACCTCATGCAAGCAGCAAAGATCACTCCTACACCATCGGCAACTATTACGGTAGAGTTCAAAAAGGCGTTCGACTCCCTGGAATGGGACTACCTTCACTGACTGGGACTTGGCTATAGAACTGGAAAAGTAAACTCCTAATAGCAAGTTGATTCTATCAACTCCCATTGGCTAGGGAAGCTTGCTGGTTGTCATGCTTAATTAACATCTTTGCTTAACTAAAATTTATTTATTTTTATTTATTTGGTTTTTGTTAACCGGGTAGGTGCACTAGTCATAAAATGACTGTTTTCAGGCACGACCCGAGAGAGTACAACAAAAAGAGAACAGTTGGATAACAGCAACATGGGTACAATAATACAAATAGAGGAACAGTACAGCAGTGCTACAAAAATACAATGGGTAGAAACAACAAAAAATAATGGCAAGCATTATACAGATAATGGCAGTAAGATATATAATAAGTGCAGAAACCACGGACCCGACTGGTGGAGTGAAAGGGTTAATAAGATAGTAAGGTTATATAGACAGAAATGTGAGAAATGTTCAACCATAACAAGAAAGAATGACAGAAGTAAGGTCAGAGGTGGTAACTGACAAAACAACAGTGGATGGTCAGCAACAAGGTTCGAGAAGGAAGAGAGCTAGTAGTCAAGAAGTTATTTACAAAGGGAAGGAAAAATATGGGAAGGGGAAGAAGAGACAGTCTTGGAGCTGGATTAGAGCAGGGGTGACATTACTGGCAAGTCTCAGGAGCTTCAGGTTGGGTCAAAGCATGTACAAGCATCAGCTAAGGATAGATAGCGACGATATTCACTTTTAAATCCAAAGTGACTGAGCCAGCCAGAGGTTGAGTGGAAGACCATTCCATAGCCTGGGAGCAGAGAATTGGAATGCCCCTGTGCCTTTAGTTGTCTGACATCTCGGAACATAGAGCAAGGATTTGTCAGCTGATCGCAGGCCATGGGAGGATGGTTGAGGGACCAGCAATGCCGCCAGCTGGAATGTTTTTTTTCCCGGATGATCGAGTCCATTAGTGACCCAAGGTAGTATTGTCTACTGGCAGAGGGTGAGAGCCAATTCAGATCCTTATAAAGAAGGCAGTGATGTTTGAGTCGAGGCAACGAAGAGGCAAATCAGCATATATTGTTATAAGTTTCGTCCCATTTTAGTAGGAAGGTTTTATGGGCAGAGGTAAGAATAGAGGCACCATAAGTAAGGGCTGGGAGCAGAATACGTAGAGCAATTGCTAATTTGGCCAAGGGTGTAAGCATGTAGCTTGTTTTGTAAGCTACTCCCAGTTTCGAGTTTACAGCTTTGCACGAGGACTGAATGTGAAGATTAAAATCCAGAGACTGGTCCAGCAGGATCTCAAAGTACTTGAAGGAAGTAACATTTTCAAGTGGAAATCCTCCTGGGTGAAGAACCTCTAGCAAACTAGAACAGACCTTAATCTTCGGTGCGGAACCTAGGAGCATGGCTTTCATTTTCTTTTCATTTAGTACAAGCTTACGGTCTAGTAGCCAGTCTAAGACCTTATTAAAGTCTGAAGTAAGTGATGTGTTTATGCAGGCAATACTAGAAGAGCTAGTATAGATGATCAGGTCATCAGCATAGAGAATAGCTGAGCAGGATTCCAGGACCTCAGCTGCACTGTTGATAAAAATAGAGAACAGAAGGGGCCCAAGGATGGAGCCCTGGGGGATTCCAAGGTTAATAGTAGATGTGTTGGATAGGGAGGAGTTAAATTTGACAGCTTGTGACCTGTTTGACAGGTAGCTACAGAACCAGTCCACAACAGGGGTAAAGAAATGGAATTTATGGAGAGTGGAGAGAAGCAGGGGATGGTCTACAAGGTCAAAAGCCTTAGTGAGGTCAATGAAGAAGGCACCTGTGAGTTTTCCAAAATCCATGTTGGACAGAATATCAGTAGTTAGTTGAAGAAGAGCCGTGGTGGTGCTATGACCTTTTCTGAAACCATGCTGGGTGTCTGAGAGGAGATTGTAGAGTGTAAGGTAATCAATGGTCTGTGATGCAACTATTTTCTCTAGGATCTTGCTAAGGATAGAGAGAATTGCTATAGGTCTGTAACTGGCCATGTCCTTTGGGTCACCTTTTTTAAAGATAGGTGTTACTCTTGCAGATTTCCATAAGTCCGGCACAGTGCTATGGATAAGGGATAAAGTGAAGATTTTGGCAATCAGAGAGGCAATGAGTGGAGCAGCCAGCTTAAGAAGACGAGGTTCCAGTGAGTCAGAACCAGAGCTGGTATTAGCAGATATGGATCTCAGTAATTTCAGAACTTCCGCTCTTGACATAGCCTTGAAATAGAATGGTGGCACTGGAGGAGCATCATACGATAGGGCAGTATGGTTGTCTGATGGTAGTGTGGTAGGTAGATTGGAGTGCGATCCACTAGGTTGTGAAGCCAAGGTACAGTGTGACAGATCAGAGAAAAGATTGTTAAAACTGTTTGAGATGGTCCTAGGGTCATTACAATGTGCCCCATGTATGATCATTTCATCAGGAGTGACTGACTGCGAGATACCCAGAAATGTTTTGACATGGGCCCAGAATTTCCTCAGGTCGCAGGCAGAGTTTGTAAAAGGTCCCTGCAGTATTTGCTTTTAGCAGCTCTAACTTGTCTCTTACATCTGTTCCTTAGTTCACAATAGACAATAAGATCTGACTGTAGGCCAGTTTGTTTGTAGCAAAACCAGAGCTTGTCCCTCTGGCGCAGATTAGCAAGGAGGTCTTTATGCGGCCACCTCGTCTGTTTTCCTCTGACCCTCCTAGTAGTCTTGGGGGCATGTTTATATTGAATGGCAACCGCCATATTCTTTGTTTGATAGATACCTGCCCAGTCGATATTGGAGACATCATAGAGAAATGCATCCTGGTCAATATGAGCTAGATTTTTAAACGTGATTAGTCTTGATGGAGGAGATGGAAGCGCAACCATAGATAGGATACAAAAAGTGGATGAGTGGTCTATTAGTGCATCTGCAAGGATTCCTGCTTTCGACACATGTTCCATACGGTTAACCATCACCCAGTCTAGGAATGTACCCGTTTGATGGGATGACGTGGCTTTAGTTGCTTCAGAGATCAACTGGTGAAAATTATAACTAAGCGTGAGTGATTGCAAGGATATTTGAGCTGACCCTAACCAACTGAGGTTAAGATCACCTAGGATGACAGCCTCATTATGATTTACAGTCTGGGAGGTGATGTCAAGGAGTTCTTGATGTTTTTTATTTATACTTTATGTCTCTTCTAGTTCAGTCCAGGTTTATTTGTTCAACTTTTTTTAAGTCATTACACATTTCACAAGAAATCTCTAATAAAAATGCCTATACAGCAATTTAAGCATACTATAGCTTATAAAAACAGTAATATATGAAACAATATACATTTCTGTCAATAAATAGTATTGATCCATTATTCTTTCATTATTCTTGCCATTGTCCTTACTTAAAAATTAGATTAAACCAAACTCTTCAGGATACTTCTAGTTCTAAAAATACAGCTTCCTACAATAAACAAACATTATCTCTGGTTTTCCATTAGCATCTTTCAACCACCCCTTATTTTCCCTAAAGTCTGCTTGTATCCGTACACTTTTAATTTCTTTTTCATTTTTACCTTAAGTCTCCATCTGTGTCTCCTTCCCCCACATTTGTCACCTTTCAGCCTTCCTACTAGGCCCTGATAATTAGTCCCCACCTGGGGACTTCTCTAGCTCTTTCACTCCTATTTTGCTCTATCTTTCCCATCATCACCTTTTTGTTTCACAGATTCTCTCTTAATTTTGCCTTTTATCACTTCTTCTCCTGAGCCTCCCTTTTTCTTTCTCCACATATATATATATATATATATATTTATATATATATATATATATATATATATCCCTCATTTTACCTCCTCTCTACACTAACTTTGTTTTTTTTCTCTTTTAGATATTTCCTGAATAAGACCTAAGGTTGAAATGTAAATTTTCAACTCTATTTTCTGTTTTCAGCATGCATTTAATATAACCATTTTGTTTTGCTTTTAGACCACATGCTGACGCAGTGCCTTGTTTTGGTTTTTACATTTTGTATGCTACATTTGTTGCGACCCACTATGCCTAATCTGAACTCTCTTCTGAATTCTCTATGATGCTCCTTCATTTCATCTATGACTGCATTCCCTTCTCATATTTTTTTTTTGTGTTATTTATTTAGCTTCCCTGCAACCTTCACCTACCTCTCCTTCAGGTCAATTGCCAAGGACACTTGCCTCTCACTCCTCTCCTCTGCCAATCCCAACCCCACATCGCAGGCACCTCAGGGTGACCCGACATAACCCTTGCATCAGGTGAGTCCTCCTCTTCTGAGGAGAAATGGCCTATTGGCCCCTGGGGGCTGCTGCATCCGGGTCGGCTGTTGTGGAGCTCAAGGGGGCACTGGTCCAGGCAGCCATCATTCGGTAGCAGGAGACACCATTTTCAGTTTTTCCTCTGATTTCCCCTAGTTGCACTGTCTCTGAGCTTCCCCTGTATCCACCAGGGGCCACTACAGAGCAATGCCGATCCCCAACCCACCCTAGGAGAGGAGAGCAGTCCTCCAGATGCTCAGTCATACTCCTTCCCCTGCTGATTCCAGCGCCCAAATCAGTTCCCAAACCCAGGTCGCCGGTGTGGTCTGAGGTAAGGTGCCAGCGCCTCAACCCTCTGCGCCACCGGGCCTTCTCATATTTTTAAGTCTTCTTTTGAATTATTTTCTGCCATTTGCTCAAAGACTAAACTCTGCAGTCACTTACAGTTTCTTTCCAAATGCCTCCACCTGGGTATTATTTCTAAAGGTTTCTGTTTAAAATTCCATGCTTGTTCATTTGGGTCTGAGATACATGTTTCCTCCACTAATAAACTTTTGAAAACCTTCTCTAGGAAACCTATCACAAACACCATTTTCTCCATTAAAACACACCTATCTCTGTGGACAAAACCATTCAAAGGCAAAAGGATTTCTTGGAGCAAACGGCTCCACATAACCTTCCTTTTATTAAGCACTGCATCCAAAACCTTAACTCCACTCTCTTTCAGTTCCTCAAGGATACCAAATCTGCAAAACTCCAGTCTCACACCCAGCAGATCAGCAAACAAATGAGCCCTCGAGTCAGACACAACCTAACAATTTGGTATTTTGTATTCCTCCAGACCTTCCCCTGGCACAAGATGAGCAATCACTCCTTAGCAAAGGTCTCTCTTTTGTGCCCACACCCAGATATCTTGATGCACCCCAGGTTCAAGTTGATCTGCAGTGCTTCTATTGTAGAGTATGCCTTACAGCTCATTTTTCTAATGAGACTCCTCTTCCCGCAGATGATGACAGTATCACCAGAACAATCAATGATATCAATCCCCAGCGAAGTGCATGGACACCCTCTCCAGGACATTTTGCTGCTGTTGATTATTTTGTTAACCAATGCATGGAAAACACCACTAACTTTAATCTTCATTGCAGGCACAACCCTTCCAACCTGACACCGGGTGAGCTTGCAGCCCTCAGATCTCTGTAGGAATGGCATTATCAAACCTGCTGATAAGGGAGGTGCTGTTGTGGTCTGGCAAAAGGAGCTATACGTCACTGAAGCCACACAACAACTCTCTGACACCAGGTTTTATTCTTCTCTTCCACAGGACCCCACTGCTGACTATCAGACTGAGGTCACCACCACCATCACCTCTGCTGTTAAAAACAAAGAGCTCCCTGCTTCTGCTAAGAGACTCATAGTTCAGCATCCCCAGACATCCAGGGTTTATCTACTTCTCAAAATCCACAAAACAGGTAACCCGGGTCGTCCCATAGTGTCTGCTTGCTCCTGCTTCTGCCCCCACATCTCTGCATTTTTGGACAGCCTCATGAGACCCCTCGTTGAGTCCCTGCCCTCCTATGTCAAAGACACTAACCATGCTCTCCAGTTATTTGACAGGTTCAGATTCAGTGATTCATCAGCTCATCTTCACCATGGACATCAAATCTCTTTACACAGTGATCCCCCATGATGGTGGTCTGACAGCTTTGCAGCATTTCTTGAATAAGCGGGAAGTCCAGCAGCCACCTCCACACACACTAAGTCATCTGGCAGAACTTGTTCTTAAACTCAATGCGTTTTCTTTTAATAACAGTTTTTTCAGCAGGTCATTGGAGTTGCCGTGGGTACCAAGATGGGTCCCAGCTTTGCTAATCTGTTTGTGGGTTGGGTGGAGGAATGTTTTTTTCTCTCTCGTTCACAGGGACTGTACCTGAACTCTACAAACACTAAATAGATGATTGTGTGGGGGCCACCTCCTGCTCCAGGGAGACACTCCAATTCTTCCTTGACAAATTTACCACGGCCCATCCTTCCCTTCAATACACTGTTGAAGTATCCTCCTTTACACTGCCTTTTCTGGATATCCAACTGTCAGTACAGAACACCGGTCTGAAGACATCTGTTTATTACAAACCCACTGACTCACAGTTTCCTCCTCCACAGCTCCCTCCATCCTAAACATGTCAAGAATGGCCGGCCTTAGTCACAGTTTCTTAGACTTCACAGGTTATGCAGTGAAGAGGATGATTTTGCTGAGCAGACCCAAATAATGCAGTTTTTGTATCAACAGGGGATACCCTAAAAGCACAGTGGACAGAGCACTCTCCTGGGACAGTAACATGCCCAGTAACCTTGACCCCCGCAGGAAGGATACTGTCACACAAGAACAATGGTGAATTCCACTAGTGCTTCCTTTCCATCAGAGCACACCTTCTCCTCACAGGATCATCACCAGTAACTTTCCCATTTTGCAAACTGACCCTAACATTGGTGCTTTCTTTACAGAACCACCTATTGCCTCCTATTGCCAGCCACCTAACCTGTGGAATCTCCTGATTAAAAGCAGCCTACCTACTCATAACAGTTCCTCCCTACCAGGTACCAAACCTTGCAACAGGACTCGCTGCTACACCTGCAAATTTGTTTCCAGTGTGACTGAAATTCGGGGGCCTACAGGTGTTTTTCACATCACCAAGGAGTTCTCATGCACCTCCACTAATGTGGTATATTGTATTCCTTGCAGGAAATGTACAGCTATTTACATCGGAGAGACCGCAGGCACCTTGCTGACTTTTTCAGGGAACATTACAGAGCAGTCAGGAATGGTGACACTGCTAAACCCATTGTATCCCACTTTATCTCCAGGGACCACAGTGTCAATGACCTTTCTGTTTGTGTCCTTCAGCAGGGCTTCTAGGATTCTGACCACAGAAAAAACATGGAAGCCAAGCTGATCATCCGCCTTGGCTCCCAGCAGCCCTCTGGTTTAAATGATAGAATTATTTTCCACTAAAATCTTTCACCCACCTCTTGTTTTTCCTAAAGTCTGTTTGTATCTGTACACATTTAATGTCTTTTTCATTTTCACCAAAAGTGTCTATCTCTGTCTCCTTCCCTCACATTTGTCACCTTTCAGCCTTCTTACTAGGCCCTGTTAATTAGTCTCCAACTGGAGACTTCCCTAGCTCTTTCACTCCTATTTTGCTCTATCTTTCTCATCATTACAGTTTTGTTTCACAGATTCTCTCTTAATCTTGCCATTTATCACTTCTTCTCCCTGAACCTCCCCCTTTTCATGTCCCCACATATATATATATATATATAGATATCCCTTATTTTACCTCTCCTCTACACTAACTTTGTTTTTTTTCTCTTTTAGATATTTCCTGAAGAAGACCTAAGGTCAAAACGTAGATTTTCAACTCTTATTTTCTATTTTTGGTATGCATTTAATTTAACCATTTTGTTTTCCTTTTAGACCACATCCTGACGCAGCGCCTTGTTTTTGTTTTTACATTATCTCTAATCACTTAATACTGCTGAAAACTCTTATATTCTGATATCTGCATCAGGCTGCCCAAACAGAGGAGTCATCCTGAACCGTGGGGAATATACCGAACAAAATGCCCAGTATACAGTGCAGGGAACATAAAGAACATACGACACCATACCCCCTTTAGCTTTTCTGTTACTTTTTTGAAGCTTATCATGTTTAAAACACATAGTGCAGTATCATAATCCCCTTGTTGAGAACTCAGAATATGCTTTTAAAGGATTACTCCCTTGATGTCTTGAAATTCCTGGTTGGAGCATACCAGTGAGGACCCCCTATTAGTATCTCTTGGGCAGACTTCCCAGAGAGGCTTTATTTGGGTCCCATTATGGTCCTAGGGCACCAACTTTAGAAAATCAGACATCAAGTTACCCAGGCATCATGGACATGGGGCAACTATGAGTCCTGTCCCAGACTGCATGATTCATTTTAATTACAATGTTTTACCCAATAATTTCTAGATTCAGCAGACTGCAGTTGGTAACTTTAGTGTTCATCAAAATTCCCTCACCTGCCCTGAACAGAATTAAAGCACCTCCCAGGTACGTTTAGCTACCCTCAAAAGAGCAAACTTTATAACAGCATATGAAAGTGGGCAGCAGCCTGTTTAGTGGGCCCGAGGGCCTACTGATTAGAATATAAAAACAATAAGAGGGTATAAAACTTCCTTCTGGCATCTTCACAAATAATAGTGTTTCAAACGTACACTCAGCAAACTCCTTTGAAAAGGGAAATGTTTAGTTACACAAGTTCTCTACACCCCATTTAATAAGCTAAATAAATTTAAACCTTATTCAAAAAATAAACAAGATAAATTAAAATATGGGGCGGCTCAAACAGTACCTTGGCAAGGAAGTTCCCATATCAGTCCTTAGAACCGAGTACGGGAGCAGCCTGTCGTCTCTCAGCACATATCACCAGTAGACAAATACATCAACATTTTGCTTATCCCAGGAGCAAACAAAACTCCATCGCCTTCCTTTCCTAACAGTTGTTCCGGGGCTCCCTGGTCTGAGAGTTCCTTTACAGCATGTCACGCCACCAAGTAGCCCACCATTCTCTGTTTCAAGACGAATTATCTACCCGCACGAAAAAAATCCTTAGGCATGGTTTTCTACTCTCCCCATACACTACTTCTGATTAAAATTACTCAAATTTAGTTCGCCGGCAGTAGAAGGCTGTATTGACTTTTCCTTTTCGCAGGCCAGCGACCTGCTCGCCTCCCCAACAAACTCTCCCCTGGCTCCTCACACTTTTCCAACTCCTGGAGCACAGCTATCAGTGTCCAAGTATTCCCAGTCATCTGTGTTTTTCAGAAATATTGTACATCTGGCCAATTTTATTCTCTAAGTTTTCTGCTGATACAATGGATGTTGCCTGTTGATAAAAACAGAGAAAACATGCTCCACTGAGCGTAGTAATTTTGTAACTCAGAGTGGATCTAAAGACCCCAACCCTAGGCAACCATAGCATACCTTTTAAAGGTTTAATAAATGCATTTCCGCCCGTAGGCTGTATGCATTTATCTCGCCAGCAGCAGCATTCAGTCAAAGCAAGGTAACTCACAGTCCGTTACTCGGACTTTTCCTTCTTTCCAATCCAGTGGACATCCAGCCAACTTCCAGACAGAACACCAAAGGCCATCGCTTGACTAACAAGTACATTCAGCAATAGCGGTAACGATAACTTATGGCTTTTTTAGCTACAAAAAGTGCTTATCCATGGGCTAAAAAACAAAATATCAGAGGTCTTATTCATAAGGAGAAAAATGAAAATACTTTAACGAACAGCCCACAAACAACAGAAGGACTGCAATGCAGAGTGGAGCAGCACCGCCCTTTATGTCTCTTACTGCCAGCCTGCCTTGAGCCCTATTTGGGACTCCCAAGCCCAAACCCTTCCACACCACCTTACCCCAGGGCTTACTTTGCTTTCTGCTTTGGCATCCATGATATTCCTTCTCTGTGGTGAAGGTCCTTGGCCTGGCCCAATTCCCTCGCAGGGGCAAGCATTGTGTGCAGAGAGCCAGCTTGGGTTGGTGAGTGCAGGGTCTACAGACTCCACGCAGCTGTCATTATGCATCAGCTAAGGAGTTTTCCAGTATTCTGGCCCCAGCCTCTCTCCTTGGGATGAGTATGCTGGAGCCAGCGGGACACAAGGCATCCATTTACTGCCACCCATGGTCATCCAGGTGGCAGTCACACCAACAGTAGTGGGTCCCTCCTGCTCTGAGAGGGGAGTGTCCTGTGGGATGCTCAATCCTCCTCTCCTGACTGGCCCAAGTACCTGGGTTGCCAGAGTCACGAGCGGCAGCGCTACTGCTTAAATAATTCTGTTTCACTTAATTGTGCATAGCAGAGCAAAATATCTGATGCCTTTAAAAAGAACTGATACTGGGACAAGTATAAAATGTGAGTTATAGGCCTCTGAAACGATATCTGATCAGAATCATCCTAATGCTACTGATGATTTCAGGCAATGTCCATCCTAATCCTGGCCTAACAAGAGCATTCCCCCCCCCCCGGGGCAATCGAAACCTGGATCTATTACAATGGCCACTGTCAACATCTGTAGCCTGTTAAGTAAACTTGACAACCTCAAAGTCTGGATCACCCAGCATAACCCTGATATACTATCAGTGGTGGAGACACAGTTTCCCCCAGATTCCTGACATGGCAGTCGAGATAACTGGATACACCATTTTCCGGCAGGACAGACTAACAAAATGTGTGGGAGGCTGTGCTATTTATCTATAGGAGTCACTTATGGAGCATGCATTACCTATGGCTAACTTTGGATGCTCCGCCCAGGCTCTAGCAATTAAGGTGAGCACGGGGTCATAATGTCGCAGGACATTATGCTGTATGGCAAAATCGCGCTGCCAATACAGTGCAATTTATGCCATGAGGCATAATTCTTTTTTCTGTGGGGAGCTCCACCCCCACACCCTCCGTTATGGAGGGACAGCGCCTTACGGACCCTCCCACTAAAGATTCTCAACTCTGGGGGGGTCCAACTCAGGGAGCGAAAAAGTCCAAAAAAAATAAAATGTTACTGGGACCGGGAATCAAACCCAGTCCCAGACACAGTGCCTGGGCTCCTACTGCTGTGGCTCAGTCCTGTGAGCCACAGCAGCTGCTTGTTGGAACCTGCTCCCAGAGGTCATATCCTCTGCCTGGGAAACTGCTACTGGTACAATACCACGTACAGCAGTATACATGGTATTGCACCAGTAGCGGTAGCATACTACGCTGTACTGGATTAGCCATAATGTCGTACGCTATTAAGCGTGCAACATTATGACCCGGTAGAATTAAGGTGCTGCTCGGTGCTCACAATAAGACACTAACAGTCTTATCTGACTATGTTCCTCCTAAAGAACACTTTACTGGCTTCCACAGCATTATGGACTACATTCATATCCTGAACCACAACTCTGAAAACTATAGTTCTCAGTGATCTTAATGTCAATTGTCTCTCCCCGGACATAGGCCCCTTCAAGGATGCTATCTCGGCGCTTAACTTTTCTCAGCTCATTACGTCCCCGACCAGGACCAACTACAAGATGGGGACAAGTACCCTCCTTGACTGGATCCTTACTAACCACCCTGATCGTATTTCCAGCGTGATAGTGCATCCAGACTCACTAAGTGATCATGCCCCCATTACCTGCAGTTGGTCTAACAAATTCCACAAGCCCCCTCCACAGTCCATTTACTGCAGGATTTTGAAATGTGGCTACTTGGCTTGACTTAAACAGCACCAGAACACCCTGAACTGGTCCCTACTGGACTCCATGGATTATATCAATCTTGCCTTAGACCACTTCATCAACCTAGTGGGTCACTAATGTCGTATGCTTTACAGAACATAACATAACCGTGTAACAGGAACAGTGCTGTAGGGAAGATCGAGAGGGTGCAAAACCGTGAAAGGATGTATGCGCGGTAACGTACCCTCTCACTCTTCCCAGGTACAGGATAAGAATCCTGCTGGCATGAGGGACCGGTGAGCAGCTGCCATGGCGCAATGGGATGAGCCACAATCAGAAAGGGAGGCAGTGCATCTGTGGACCAGGTTTTGATTCCCTGTCCCAGACGAATGGGATATTTTTATTTTTTGCACTTTGTGTGAATTAAAGTGTTAACCCCCCCCCCCCGGCAGTTAGTTATTTTAGTTGGGGGGGATTCAGGGGGCATAGCCCCCCCATAACTGGGGGTGCGGGGGCAGAGCCCCCCGCAAAACAAAAGCTTATGCTGCTGGCAATACATTGCGCTGTATTGGCAGCACGGTATATTGCTGTGGCATAATGTCTTGCGACATTATGACCTCATGCCCTTCATCAAGCACTTTAATGCTGCTTGTGACATCCATGCTCCCATAAAAAAAGATGAAAGTTCATAGCACCACTAACCCCTGGATAATCCCAGAACTCATTGCTAGGATGAACCACAGGGACCACCTCTGGCACCGAGCAAGAGCTACTGGCAGGCAAGTGGATGTGCAAGAATATAAAAAAAGTAAGGAACAAATGCACGTGGGCAATCTACCTCGAGAAAGCCAAATACCATCGTGTAGCCCTTGCCAATTCCTGGGGGGACAGTAAGAACATTTGGAAAAATATCAAAGATGCAACCGGCAAGGCACAGAAGGTCTCAACTACTTTGCTTAACATCAATGGTACCCCTACCTTGGAGCCTTATACCATAGCGAACACTTTTAACAAAGCTTTCACTGATCTAAGCAATGTCCTCCCTCAGGACTTCTTTGATGATGCCTCTCCTACATCCACTCACTGTACCAAAGATAAGCCCCCAGACATACCGCCTTTTTACTTTAGAAAGGTCTCACTGCAGACTGCCAAGAAATACTTACGCAAAGCCCTAAGGAAAACAAGATTTAGCGGAGACTCACTGGACCTTAAAATCATTGCACTCACCCTAGACGAATTACTGGGACCCCTCACAAAGATTCTCAACCTCTCGTTACAACTGGCACAATTCCCCCACATTTGGAAATCAGCCCTAGTCACCCCTGTACACAAAAATGGTGATCGGGCCTTACATGCTAAATACAGGCCCATTTCTGTCCTTCCACCTTTATCTAAAGTGCTGAAGCATATAGCGGCCGACCAACTGGTTGATTACCTTGTGAAAGACGCGAACCAATGCCCACAACAACACGGGTTCATTGGCCTCTCCTCTGACACAATGCCCAGGTTCAAAAGTTACTCTACAGATTGCTTGCAGCAGGTGAAAATATAACGTTACCTCTGACCAGCAGCCAATCCAATTTGGTGCTCCGCAGGGCTCTATTTTAGGGCCTCTTCTATTTAGCATCTTTCTCAACAGCCTTCCTCAAGCTTGCCACCAACAGATCCTCCTGTATGCGAATGGCAAAGTCATTTTTGCCAGTAACTCTGACCCCACAGCAACTGGAACGTCAATTACAATGGAGCTTTAATTAAGTTGAGTACTGGTTCAACAGTCACAAATTGGTCCTGAACTACAAGAAAACTAAAGTCATTATGTTCAGTAGTGCCCGTAGCAAGCACAAATCCCAACGACTTACCATCAGAAATTGGCAGGGAGTACCACTAGAACAAATCCAACATTTTAAATACCTGAAGGTAACCTTGGACTGCTCCCTCTCCTTTGCCCAGCACATAAACAGTGTTGCTCGGGCAGTCAACATTAAGATTGATCTGCTTCACAGACAAACGCTGTCTGATGCCTGAAGTTCTCAAAGCTACTGTTCATAGCTCTGTCATATTTATTGTCAACTACGGCTTGGTTATTTATGGCACCGCTGCTACCGCTTCATTGTGTAGAATATCCGTGGCATTAAAAAAGGCCTACAGACTTCTAACTGGCACTGCACGCCTCACACATTCATGTGACCTTTACGTTCAAACAGGATGGCTTCAGCCAAGTGGAAGGATACAATACCAAACCTGCTTGTTAGTTTAAAAAGGACTTCTCGGCCTCTTGCCCCCTGGAACCGCAAACCTCCTCAGCCCTCACTGCAGCTCTCAGCATAATCAAAGCTCTGCCTACCAATCACTTCATGTCTCGCAATGCTGGACTTCTCAAGGGCAGCGCTCTTTTGCCTACAGAGGGCCACTGTGGTTCACCACACTAAACAAAGAAATCTCGACCCAACCAAAACTTGGTCCTTTCAAACATCTGCTTTGTCAGGACCTCACGGCAAACAGCTCCTGTGACTGCTACACATAAGTACCACCTTCAGTGGGTGCGACCAACCCATTGTTCCCTCATTTCCTCCCACTAACTGTAGTACCTTCCTACCCTTGCCCACCCTCCCATATCACTGCTTTCCTCTTCCCTCTTATCCCTACCCCCCTCCTACAACCATGGTCCACCCTCTTGGTTCAACTACGTGTATGCCATCCCAATCTATTCAGGTTTTGATAAGGCCTTTTGAGTTGCCCATCCTCTTCTGCGTTCTTGCTTACCCACTTAGCTTTTTTCCCCTCTCAATCTAATTGTTTTTTGATTCAAAGTATGTAAATATTGTTGACTGTTTGTGTGAAACATTGTCTTTCCCCTTGTATGTTTTGTTCACCCTTCCCCACTGATGTGGAACCTTTGTATATAAGCTGCCTTGTGCTCAACGGTATTGTAATCCAAGACTGAATAAATAAATAAAATAAATAAATCTTTGCAAGCTGTCTTTCATGCATGGATTCCAGGGGACATGTCAGAAATCTGGGCCAGGATCAGGAGCAAGATTAGTGCCGGGAAAAATGAGAAAAATCCTTTTCATGCACTTTTGCAAAATTATGGCACGTTCACATAATTTCACACAATTTCGTGAATTAGAACCATGTGTTTAAAATGGACGATTTTGTTTGAAATTGCGCCTTTTTTTTAAATATAATGTGCTTCAAAATTCACAGTCCAGAAAAAATTTAACTTTTTGCTGAAATTGTGTGTTTTTAAGAACTTGCATTTTCAGACATGCATTAGTTGGGAGAAAAATGGCGCTATCTGAATAAAAAAGCATTGGCAAAATTATGTCAGGCTTTGGCACAACTTCGTAAAAATTGCACAAATGCAAAATTGGCAGTTTTGTACAATTATGCAAGTGTTATAAAAATGTTGCCAAGCTCTTTTGCGAGCTACACAGTATAGGACTCTCCATATGCATGCGGGTAAAGGTATGTCTTGCCTATGCACCATGGAGAGCTAGCTTTAGCTATGTCAGTCCTGCTCCCCCTTCCCTCAATGCATGCTGCCACGTGCACTGTTACTCCTTTGTTTTGGTAGCGGTTTTTCTCCCCTCTGGACTCTGATGTCAATCCCTCAGGCTGTGACTGGAAACCACACTGCCCCAATGGCCACTGACCCTGCTGCTACTGCAGTTCCCCCACAGCATTCGTTCTGTGGCTGGAGGGTCTAGGGGAAGGATGTCCTACCTGAGACTCAGCACAGCATTTGGTAGCACCCTAGCATGGCATCTGGTACTGACCCAAAACAGAATCTGATAATGGCTCCACACAGGTTCTGGTAGAGACCCAACACATGATCTGGTACGGACCCATCACAGGATCTTATACTGAACTAGCACAGGATCTGGTACTGACCCAGCACAAGCTCTGGTAATGACCCAGCACAGGGTATGGTACTGACCCAGCACAAGATCTGGTACTGACCTAGCAGAGGATCTGGTACTGACCCAGTACAGGATCTGGTACTGACCCAGCACAGGATATGGCAACAACCTAGTACAAGATCTGGTAATGCCCCAGCACAAGATCTAGTACTGCCTTGCACAGGATCTGGTACTGACCTAACACGGGATCTGGTAATGGCCCCACACAGGATCTGGTAATGACCCAGCACAGGATCTGGTAGTGACCCAGCAAAAGATCTGGTAATGGCCCAGCACAGGATCTGATAATGACCCAGCACAGGATCTGGTACTGATCCAGTGTCTGGTACTGACCCAGCAAAGGATCTGGTACCGAACCAGCACAGGATCTGGTACCAACCTAGCACAGGATCTGGTAATGGCCCAGAACAGGATCTGGTAATGGCCCAGCACAGGATCTGGTAAGTGGGTGGTGAGGCAGTATGGTTTGAGGCCCAAGTTTATCGGAAGCCATCATCTGGATGTAGACCAAGATTCCTCCTTCCTCTCATTTTCTCCCAAGTCTTCCTCCTACCCTTCATGGAAGCACACAGGGCACACCCCCTGCAAGAGAACAAGCTTCCTGGCCCACAGCAGGGGTTGCTGTGACACTGGAGCCCTCCAACAGCCCTCCTCATCTGTGGTACAGTGCCTCATCCTGCTTCCAAAAGCAGCACCATAAGTTCTCTCCTGAACCCAGGTCATCCATACAGCAGTGCAGCATGCTGCCACTTGGCCAGCAGAACTGCCTCAGTCATACCTCTTTTAGGGTAACAATCTGGCTCTCCTTCCATCTCTCACACCTTTCTGCTGTCCTTACCCCCTTTATCACAACCTAATAATCCCTCCACTCCACAGATACTTGCATCTTCTTCATCACCCCATTGCATCTTCTGCTGGTTAGTCTGCTGCCTCTGCCAGTTTCCATTATATTTGGAACTACCTTCTTTTCCCTGTCCATCTTACTTCTTCTCCCTATTTATCGTGCACCCTCTCTCCTTGCTCTTAAACTACTTCTGAAGTCTCATTTCTCCCCCTCTGGCAGCAAACTAATCCCTCCTCCTCCTATTACAGCTAGTTACCACCTCCTGCAGCTAACGAACCCCTCTCCCTCCTACTGCTAACTAACCCGTCCTCCTCCTGCAGCTAACAAATGCATCCCTCCCCTGCAGTTAACTAATCTCACCTGGGGCTAATGAACCCTTCCCCTGCTGCAGCTAACTAACTCCTCCCTTACCATCACCTAACCATCCCCTCACCTTCTGCAGCTAACTGATGCCCTCCCACCATCAGCCAACTAACCCCTCCCCCTCCTTCAGCTAACTAGTTCTTCCTATACCATCAGCTGATTAACCCCCTCCTGCGACTAACCCTTCCCCCTCCTGCAGATAACTAATACCTGCCTCTCCTGCAGCTAATTAACCCTCCTGCAGCTAATGAACCTCTCACCTGCTGCAGCTAACTCCTCCCCACCTGCAGCTAACAAACTTCTACCCCTCCTGCAGCTAAGTGATGCCTCCCCATCATAAGCTAACTAACCGGTCCCCCTTCAGCAGTTAACTATGTCTTCCCACACCATCAGCTAACTAACTCCTACCCCTCCTGCAGCTGACTAACCCCTCCCCTCCTGCAGCTAACTAATGCCTCCCCCACCATCAGCTAACCCCTCCTCCTCCTGCAGTTAACAAATTCTTTCCACACCATCAGCTAATTAACTCCTTCCCGTCTTGCAGCTAACTAACCCTTCCCCCTCCTGCAGCTAACTAGTGCCTCCCCCCACCATCAGCTAACCCCTTCTCCTCCTGCAGTTAACAAGTTCTTTCCACACCATCAGCTAATTAACTCCTTCCCCTCCTGCAGCTAACTAACCCCTCCCACTCCTGCAATTAACTAATTGCTCCCTTTCTCATGACTAATTAAGCACCTGTTGAAGCTAACAAATCCCTCCCTCTCCAGCATTGATCTCACTTTCTCTATGTGACTGCTGTTACCATTGTTATGTTTGCCATGCATTACTACCACATACCAGCGAACTTATATTACTTCTGATCACTGGGTTTTGAAAGGTGTGTCACTGTGGTCCAATGCAGGGCAGTCTGGAAGGGGCTTGTCAGTGTCACATCAATCATCAGAAAGGCTGATCATGACACTGTTCAGGCTGTCAGGCTTGCTAGGTGGAAACTTTGTGTAGTTCAAGGAGAGAGCTGGACCAATCATAGGGCGGCTCTTTCCTTTCCTTTACTCTACAAAATGCCACCAAACAAGCACAGCTGATCTGTCATGATCTGCCTGCTGTGGTCCCCTCCCACCCCAACATAAGGTGAAAGAAAGCGAACTCCCTTAATCCCTCCCACTGCTTCCTTCTTAGTTTTCCAACACCAGTGTGCCCAATTCACTGTGCTGGCTACTACTCCCACCCCACCTGTTTTCACTGTGTGACACCATGGAGCCTACCCCCAGTGCTGCCAAACATAACACAGCTGTCCTTTTTACATTTCCAAGACTAGGGTGCCCAATCTCTGCCCCGGTGCCATCTACAGCCCCACCCATTTTCTTTGTGCAATGTCAGGAAGCCCACTCCTGGTACCACTACACATAAGGAAAGCCCTACCACAATCCCTCCCACTCCTTCCATGTTAGTTTTCTGACACCGGGGTGCCCAGTCCCTGGTGCTAGCTCCTACCCCTCCACCCTGCCCATTTTCATTGTGCAATGTCAGGAAGCCCACTTCTGGCACCACTACACATAAAGAAAGCCCTCCCGCAATCCCTCCCACTCCTTCCAAGTTAGTTTTCTGACACCGGGGTGCCCAGTCCCTGGTGCTAGCTCCAACTCCTCCACCCTGCCCATTTTCATTGTGCAATGTCAGGAAGCCCACTCCTGGCACCACTACACATAAAGAAAGCCCTCCCACAATCCCTCCCACTCCTTCCATGTTAGTTTTCTGACACCGGGGTGCCCAGTCCCAGGTGCTAGCTCCTACCCCTCCACCCTGCCCATTTTCATTGTGCGACACCAGGAAGCCCACCCCCAGTGCATCCAAATATAACTGCAACACTGGGGTGCCCAATTTCCAGTGTTGGTATCTGAAACAGAGAAAACCATCTCTCATAGTTTTTTTTTAAATACACCCTGCAAAACAGAAAAATGTCCATCGATATCTGTTGCAACTACTACCATTACTGTCCCACCACCTGACTCTCCCAGTCAGCACTCAGCACCCCACACACCCCCAAGCCCTTCCTTACCTACCAGGGATCCAGTGCCATAATCCTCGCTGGACTACAGACACGTCTTCACTCTTCAACGCGGGACTGTGAACTGAGGAGATCAAGTATGTGTTTCAATGTATTTCAATGGGTTTTGAACTTGTCATCATAACTTGGTCATTTTTTAATATTTTTCCCCAAATTTTCAAAATGGCTGTTTTAGGTCCTCACCTCATGAACAATGACAGTGAAATTATGCAAATCCATCCCAAAAGGAGATTTTGCAGTCGCTATCCAAAATCACCTTTTGGGCAGGATTTGATCATTTTTCCACCCTTGTTCATAAGGTGGGTCATAAGAAGGTTATGTTATAAATTTGGGACGAAATAATAAAAAACAACAACGTTATATATTTATTTGGATTTTGTTAACCAGGTAGGTACACTAGACAGAAACTGTCTGTTTTCAGGTACGACCCGGGAGAGTACAACAATAGGAATACATTACATGATGATATTAATACAATATATAACTTATTACAATGCATGATTGGAATACAACATGTACATGAGCAGACAGTGAAGGAGAAAAGGTTCTCACCCACGGTATCGATAAGTTTCAAATTGACAGGTATAAGTACAGCAACAACACAAACACTGTAACAAGAAATGAAATTTACAGCAAGAGTAGTACAGTATCTAGCAACATCAGTTAGCAATCTACATGCTGGGGAAGCATTTACTGTACATGCGCTGGTATCCAGGAGATGCTTACGAAAGGAATTTTTGAAGCCTGCATATGCAGTGGTGGTGGTGATGGCGCAGATGTTGTGAGCCTGTACTGAAACTTGTGAACTCAAACTTGTAACTTCGGGAATTTTCAATATTTAAACCCCAGATTTTCAACATAGCCATTTTTTTCACACCGCCTCATGAATGTGGCAGCTTTTTTCAAATCCTGGCCAAAATATCTTTTTGCACTTTTGGTGCAAAATCTCCTTTCAGGCAGGATTTGAAAATGTTCTCCACACTTGTTCATGAGGTGCGGTCATGACAAGGCTGTGTGGGGTCATAAGAAGGTTATGTTGAAAATTTGGGGTAACAGTATTAAAAAACAACCAAGTTATCAGCCTACATTGACATTTTTGAACGCATGCTTCTAAGTGTTGTAATTTTCCATATTTATACCCCAACTTTTCAACATAGTCTTTTTTTCACACTACCTTATGAATGTGACAGCTGTCATTTTTTTGAATCCTGGCCAAATGTGTTTTTGCACTTGTGGCACGAAATCACCTTTTGGGCAGGATTTGAGGATTTTCTCCATCCTTGTTCATGAGGTGGGGTCATAAGAAGGCTATGTTGAACATTTGGGTAAAAATATTAGAGAAACAACACAGTTATGGGTGACCATTGAACATTTTTCAATGCATTCTCGTGATGGCGGTAATTTCCAGTATTTTGACCCCATATTTTTAACATAAACATTTTTTTCACAACGCCTCATGAATGTGGCAGTTGTCATTTCTCAAATCCTAGCCAAAATGTGTTTTCACACTTGTGGCACAAAATGACGTTTTGGGTACAGTTTTATAAATGACACCTGGGTCTCAATTTTCAGAGCCCCCGAGAATACCACAAGCCCCTGGTGTACCAATCACTTGGCACACAGGGCTTGTGCATTCTCCCAGATTGCAATCAAGATTTTCAATCCCGAGAGCCAAATGCCATGAGTTAACTCAGCTTTTCACTGGACAAACTTGCGCCATTTGGGGGACACTTTTTATGGGGCTTGCGCCAAATCTTTGGTGTAAGCTGCCATAAAGTGTGGAAAGTGTTGCAACGGCACCCAGTGTACTAAAAGCGGGTGCAGCTGCGTCAAAGGACATTCACACAGCTGTGCCAAACAACGGGACTGATGCAGCGTTTGACGCAAGCCCGAGCCCCCCTTTGAAAATTGAGCCCCTGTCACTTTAAGAAGGAGTGGTCATAAAAAGACTATGTTGAAAATCTGAGGTAAAAATGTGAAAAAACAACTGCATTATGAGGAAACATTGAATTGTTCCAGTGTTTACTCATAACTTTATTTGTGCATATTTTGGCCCCTAATGTTCAACCCCACCTCCTGAACTTGGCAGGTAATTTTTCAAATTCCCTCCAAAACTTGTTTGCACAGCGGCACAGCAAAATAACCTTTTGGATGAGTTTTTTTATAAATTCCACCTGTCTTGAGCTTAACGTCAGATCATAAAAAGACTGTGGGAAATTTGGGATCAAAACGTGGTAGCCCACTGAAAATTAGATAGTGCCTCTCAGCTGCCCTATCCTGGGTAATTACAGTCTAACAATGTGTAAAAGCAGGACACCACTGAAAATGAGACATTGGATCTCATCTGCTCTATCCATGGTAAATATATAGTAAAAATGTGGACAAGCAAGACCCAGTACAACAGCAATACCAGCAACGAGCATTCGGCATTGACAAATGCTTGCTGGTTCTTTGATATGTTGTTCTTTTTCTGAATGCACTTCATGCTGTCTTTAATTAGCAGTTTAATAATATTACCACTTGGCAATATGCACCCTTGCCTTAGTAATATTATTACTTGGCAATACACACCCCTGCCTTAGTAATATTATTACTTGGCAATACACACCCCTGCCTTAGTAATATTACCACTTGCCAATACGCACCCTTGCATTAGTAATATTACTATTTGGCAAGACGCACCCTTGCCTTAGTAATATTACTACTTGGCAATACATACTTCGTTTTAGTATTACACATTTGCAATACGCATTCCTTGCCTTAGTAATAATACTACTACTTGCCAATACTCACTCTTGCCTTAGTAATATTACTACTTGTCAAAACGCATCCTTGCCTTAGTAATAATACTACCTGGCAATACACACCCTTGCCTTAGTAATATTACTACTTGTAATACGCACCCTTGCCTCAGTAATATTATTACTTGGCAATACGCACCCTTGCCTTAGTAATAATACTACTTGGCAATACTCACCCTTGCCTTAGTAATATTACTACTTGGCAATACGCACCCTTGCCTCAGTAATATTATTACTTGGCAATACGCACCCTTGCCTTAGTAATAATACTACTTGGCAATACACACCCTTGCCTTAGTAACATTACTACTTGTAATACGCACCCTTGCCTCAGTAATATTACTACTTGGCAATACGCACCCTTGCCTTAGTAATAATACTACTTGGCAATACTCACCCTTGCCTTAGTAATATTACTACTTGGCAATACACACCCTTGCCTTAGTAATATTATTACTTGGCAATACACATCCTTGCCTTAGAATTATTATTACTTGGCAATACGTTCCCTTGCCTTAGTAATATTATTACTTGGCAATATGTACCCTTGCCTTAGTAATATTACTACTTGGCAATACGCACCCTTGCCTTAGTAATATTACTACTTGGCAATACGCACCCTTGCCTTAGTAATATTACTACTTGGCAAGATGCACCCTGGCCTTAGTAATATTACTACGTGGCAATACGCTCCCTTGCCTTAGTAATATTACTACTTGACAATACGTACCCTTGCCTTAATAATATTACTTGGCAATAGGCAGCCTTGCCTTAGTAATATTACTACTTGGCAATACATACCCTTGCCTTAGTAATATTACTACTTTGCAATACGCACCCTTGCCTTAGTAATATTACTACTTGGCAAGATGCACCGCTGCCTGGGTTCTAGAGCACTGCAGTTGTTTCTTCTGTTTTGCACCGCTATATTTTCGTATGCTGTATTGAACAGTTTTTGTCAGTGCCGTCCTTTGTAATCCCTTCCCCTGCACTGGGCCTGTAAATCAGCTTCAGGTCAGTGTGTCTTACCCAGTTAGGATTTCTTTTTGATCAAGTTTTTCTCCTCCAAATCTCCAGTTCTCCTGGCCTCCAGGTGGCACTCTGACAGCCTGGTCACTTACCTTCTCCTGGATTTAACTCATTCACCACTCATCTAGGATAGCTGAGGTGGTGGGCAGAATGCCAGCTCAGTAATGTTGGAGGGAGCCTTTGAGGGGTGCCAGTGAGACCTCCAGTGGGCAGGTTTTTTTCCTCCAGTTTTGTATCCCTGGGAGTCAGTGTGCAGGTAAATGCATGCAGATCTGTGTGAAGTGCTGCTGTCTGGTGGCATCCCTGCCCTGCTGGTGGTCCCGGCTGTGATACCACCAGGCCTCAGCTACAGCTGGATAGTAATTGTGGTGTGGGACTCAGATGCCTACCCACTCTGAATGAGCCAAGCCATCCTCGGGATGCCCAGTCTTCCTTCCTCTATCCAATCCCCCCAAATCCGAGCTCACTCCTGGATTCCGGTCACAGACTTCACGAGTGGCAGCACTACTGCCGTACTGATGGGGTGACTGTGGTTATCAGTTCGTAAATGGATCATTTTGCTGGCCATCTTTAAGTGAATGCAGAGGGTGGATGAGTTTGAAATAAAAAGGGATACATTGTGTAATGAACTTCTCTTAGTGCTGTTGTTTTATTTTGTTTTGTTTTTTTAGTTAAAAACATTTAATCCTAAGGTGGTAAACTGGGTAGGAAATTGGTTATGAAATAGATGGCAGAGGGTGGTGGTAAATGGAGTTCACTCCAAGGAAGGGAGGGTGACCAGTGGGGTACCTCAGGACTCAGTACTCGGACTGGCCTTCTTTAATGTCTTTATAAGTGATGTTGCTAAGGAGCTGGAAGGGAAGGTGTGCCTCTTTGTGGATGACACCAAAATCTGCAACAGGGTGGACACTCCGGGGGGTGGTGGTGGAAAGGGTGAGCAGAGACCAGAGGAAACTAGAGGAATGGTCAAGGGTATGGCATCTGGGCTTCAATGCCAAAAAGTGCAAAATCATGCACTTATGGAACAGTAACCCAGGGACAGAGTGCAAAATGGGAGAAAAGGTGTTGGTAGTCACAAAACTGGAAAGGGACCTGTGAGTAATCATATTGGATGACCTCAAGGTGATGAGTCAGTGCAACAAGGCAATTAGTAGGTCCAGTGAGATGCTGGTGTGCAAACCAGCAGAAGGAGGGAGGTGGTGTTACCACTGTATAGTTAGCTGGTGAGACCCAACCTGGAGTAATGCTTCCCGTTCTGGAGACCACATCTCAGGAAGGACATAAAGTGGAGGCTGTTCAGAGGAGAGCAACTAAAATGGTTCAGGGGCTGCATCAGAAGTCTTATGAGGAGAGACTGAAGGACCTCAATATGTATACATTGGAAGAGAGGCAGGAGAAGAGGGACATGGTAGCGACCTATAAATACCTCACTGGGGTAAATAAGGTAGAGGAGGGGAGTGTTTTTCAGAGGAAAAGATGCACAAAAACAAGGGGACATGCAATGAAGCTAGAAGGGGGAGATTCAAAGAAGTACTTCACTGAAAGAAAGAGTGGTGGGTGCCCAGAACAGGCTTCCAGCAGAGATGGTCTCAGCGAAAACAGTGGTGGGTTTCAAGAATGCATGCGATAGACACAAGGGAATCTCAGTGAAAAGAAAGGGAAGGGGGTGGAGATCAAGTGGGTCCTGCAGTAACAGTATAGGCAGGGGAAAAAATGAGCAGACTGGGTGGGCCAAGCTGTCCTTACCTGCCAACAAATTCTATGTTCCTATGTGTCCAATCAGCAGAGATATGGTTGCAGTCTATAACAGTCCCTACTAAGAAGTGCTATTTTGGTCCTGCTGATTAGGACCCTGCAGTGCCATGGAAGGTGTGAGAGTAAGTGCACTCATTTGGGATATTCTTCCATAAGCAGAATACTACCTTTACTCATCTCTCTTTTCTCCCAACTTCTCCACTGGTTTTGCATGAAAGCACAGAAGTGGGCCACATATCTGCAAAAAGTTAAACAGATTTTTTTAGACATTAAAAATAAATAGCTGTAACCCAGAACCATCATTTCTAACAGATCCCCGTGTGTACGCCACGCTGGAAATGGAATTGATTTACTGTCTGTGCAGCAGTAAACGCTAATTGGAACCTCAGCGCTGGATATATGCAATTAGTTGTTAGCCTTCAGAAGTGCCTGAACCTGGTGAAACCTGTACTGTAAAAACGGTGCTGACTATTCACCAAAGTGAATCATTGCCTAAGAGTACGTAAGTTATAAAAACAGTGCATTTTCAAAGTGTCCGGTCTGGTCCTGTGAAACTGACTTTCCACATTTCTGAGGGAGGCTCCCTTGGTGGAGGCCTTTAAGAGGGACCTAAAGACCTACCTGTTCAGACAGGATTTTGAGTTGAGCTAGTCCCCACTGACTCCTTTTAGCTATTTCATGTGTCTTTGATTTATACATTTTAAGTTATATTTATTTGTTTGTTTATTTATTTGTGTTTTGTCTGTCTTATCCTGATTTCTAGATTTGTTTTAAATGTTGTACAGTGCTCAGAACCCCTGGGATTGAGTGCATGGCAAATAAATTACTACTACTACTACAACGTCTGTGGTATCCCAACCTAATAATTATATGCTGGCAGCAAAATAATGTATATTAAATAAACCAAAAATGGTACCTTTTTGGTACATTTAGAATGTATGAAAGAGTATGACAATATACGACACATACAGATAGTACATTCTCAATATAAAATAAATTGTTGTATGTTTCATACAGTATATTGTCCAGGTACTGTATGTTCTACATATATGTGTATGCTGCCTCCTGATTGGAAGAAACACAACACATGACCATGGATTATGCCACGATGCCTGCAAGCCTGCACTTTTTTTTCATCACCCCTCCAAAACAATTTCAGCCATTTTATAAAACAGATAATCCACCATGAGGCATGTAGTTGTGCTTTGATATACACACACCTTGAGTGGCTGAATGCACTCGGCCAGTGGCCTTGTGCCTCACAATGTACGCCAAGGCATGCGTAGATCAGAACATCACCACACGCACTGTACCGTACAGGGCGTAGCCCCCGGGTTGCACCTCTACACAAATCATATGTCAGTCTGGCAAATCAAGGTTCCTCTATGATGACACCCTCATTGGAGACCAAGAAGTATGCTGGGGACATCCACAAGGGAGACCCACAAAAGGGTGGCAAGAGACACCACAGGGGAAAGAAACAGCTTCTGATAGGGGACTCAGTTGTTAGGGGTGTAGACCTGGGGAAGGGAGAGGAGAGGGAAGTAAAGTGCCTGCCTGGTGCCATGGCTTGGAGGGACAGGAAGCAAATCCTCAGGATTGCAGAAGCAGCATCACAGAGAGGAAACTAGATATCATTGTCCACCCGGGACAAATGACCTAGCTAGGCATGAGATCAGTGCAGTGCAGGATGAATTTGTGGAGTTGGGGAGGGCCTCAGACAGGTAGCAAGCGGTAACCTTCTCAGAGGTGCTGCCAGTCTATGGCAGGGGTGAGGCTAGGTACTGCACACCATGCAGTTTAATGAATGGTTGCAAAACTGGTGCAGAGCACAGGGCTTTGGCTTCATTGGGGACTGGGGGTCCACCTGGAGAGATGAAGGTCTATACTGGCATGATGGTCTGCATCTGTCCAGGAAGGAAAACACACTCCTAGGTGACAGGTTTAAAGGCTTCCTTGGCAAGCTTTTAAACTAGCCAAGGGGGGAGGTGCTGATAGGAAACAGGAAAGTTCAAGCCTCCCCCCACAAAACATGGCAGGTAGTAGGGTAAACACTGAGGTACAGAGTTTGACAGAGGGCAGGACAGGGGTAAATGGAAAAATGGATAACGGCAATAAGAGCAGGGATGGGGTAAAAATGGATAAAGCCAACATTAAATGGAGGGCAATGAGTACCAATGCCCGTAGTCTGGGAAACAAGCTTCCAGAGCTAGTAGCCCTGATGGAAGAGGAACACTTGGATATTGTGGCAGTCACAGAAACATGGTACACGGAGAACCATGACTGGGATGTCAACATACCAGGGTACACAATCTACAGAAGGGACAGGGAGGGTAAAAGAGGAGGTGGAGTAGCTCTCACATAAGGGAAGGGATCAAAGCTACAGAACTAAAAAGTAAAGGGGAGGACAAGAGGAACTCTGGGTCACCTTGAGACAGGGAATGCATCACAATCCGCTAGGGGTTGTATACAGACCCCGTCTCAAGGGAGAAATGGACAAGAAATTAGAGAGGCATTCTCAAAATGGCTAAAAAGGGAGATACTGTTGATGGGGACCTGAATATGCCAGATGTTAACTGGGCGACATGGGCTGCAGCCACATCCAAGAGCAGGGTCATTCTCGATGCCCTACAGGGGGCATGCCTTAGACAGCTAGTGGTGGAACCCACTCGGGAGGGAGCAATATTAGACCTGGTACTCTCAAATGGAGAGAGGATCACAACTTAGAAGTCAGTAGACATCTGGGAAAAAGTGACCACTGCACAGTGTGCTTCACAATAAACACAACCATGGAGACAAGCCATACAAAGATAAGGATACTGGACTTTAGAAGGGCTGACTTTGGCATAATGGGTGAATACCTGAGGAATGCATTAGCAAATGGCCAGAAAGGAGGGGTGGAAGAACAATGGAGAAAAATCAAAACTGCCATCATAGAGGCAACAAGCCTTTGTGTGAAACAGATAAAGAAAACAAAGCGGAGTAAAAAACCACAATGGTTCTCAAAAGAGGTGTCAGGGAAGGTTAAGGAGAAAAAGGCTGCATTCAAAAAGTATGAGGAATCACAGACAGAGCACGACAGGGAACTGTATCAATTAAAGCAGAAAGAAGTGGGGAAGGCAGTCAGAAAAGCAAAGGCCCAAACCGAGGAAAAGATAGCCAACTCAGTTAAGAAGGGGGATAAAACCTTTGATAGGTACATTAGGGAGCATAGAAAGGTTAAGGGAGGGATAGTGAAGATTAATAAAGGAGAGGGGAGGTGGGCAGAGGGAGACAGTGAAAAGGCAGAGATACTGAATGAATATTTTTGCTCAGTATTCCCAAAAGAAGAAGAGGAGGAGTTACCTAAACCAAACAGTAGAAGCACTCTGGATAGTGGGGTTGACCCAGTCCATTTACAGAAGAAAGAGTACTGAAAGAACTCCTAAAACTCAAGGTGGACAAAGCAATGGGGCCTGATGGGATTCACCCTAGAATCCTAAAAGAGCTAATGGAGGACCTAGTGACACCACTAACCACACTTTTTAACAAATCATGGGAAGATGGGATGGTACCTGAGGACTGGAGGAGGGCAGATGTGATTCCCCTTCACAAAAGTGGGAGCAAGGCAGAAGCAGGAAACTACAGACCTGTTAGTTTGACCTCAGTGGCGGGGAAAATGATGGAATCACTTCTGAAAGAAAGAATTGTTGAGTACCTAGAGGCCAGCGGGGCACAGGACCCAAAGCAACATGGATTCACAGCAGGAAGGTCATGTCAGATGAATCTAATCAATTTCTTTGACTGGGTGACCAAAGTAATTGACCAGCGAGGGGCTGTGGATATGGCATACCTAGACTTTAGCAAGGCATTTGACACAGTCCCGCACAAAAGATTAATAATCAAGTTAGCCAGCCTGGGAGTGGGTCCCAGGGTGGTAGCCTGGGTAGAAAACTGGCTGCACAACAGGACACAGAAGGTAATAGTGAATGGAACACATTCTAAAGAAAGGGGAGTTACTAGTGGAGTACCTCAGGGCTCAGTACTGGGTCCAGTCCTCTTTAACATCTTTATAGGTGACATTGCAGAGGGTCTGGAAGGAAAGGTATGCCTCTTTGCAGATGACACAAAGATCTGTAACAGAGTTGATACACAAAGGGGGGTAGAAAGGATGAGAAGGGACTTGGCAAGGTTGGAGGAATGGTCAGACATATGGCAACTTAGATTCAATGCAAAGAAGTGCAAAGTAATGCACCTGGGAAATAAAAACCCAGGAGAAGAGTACACAATAGCAGGGGAGGTACTAACAACAACAATAATGGAAAGGGATCTGGGTGTAGTCATATCAGATGACCTAAAGGTGGGTAAGCAATGTGAGAAGTCAGTAAGGAGAGCCAGGGGGATACTGGGATGCATAGGGAGGGGCATCACAAGTAGAAAAAGGGAAGTGGTTATCCCTCTATACAGACAGTTGGTGAGACCCCATCTGGAGTACTGTGTGCAGTTTTGGAGACCTCATCTACGCAAGGACATAGACAGGATGGAAGCAGTCCAGAGGAGGGCAACTAAAATGGTGCAGGGTCTACATCAGAAACCATATGAAGAGAGACTGAGAGAGCTTAATATGTATACCCTTGATGAAAGGAGGGACGGGGGGACATGATAGAAACTTTTAAGTACCTCAAGGGAATCAACAAAGTCCAGGAGGGTAGCATCTTTCAGAAAAAGAGATGTGTAAGAACAAGGGGGCACAATTTAAAGTTAGAGGGGACGGCTCAGGGGTAATGTGAGGAATTCTTTTCATGGAGAGGTGGTGGACTCATGGAACCGCCTTCCTGGAGAGGTTGTGGGGTCTAAAACAGTGGGGGAATTCAAACATGCATGGGACAGACATAAGGCAATTATAGTGGGGGGTTGCAGGAAGTAGGCTGTTGGTTAACTAGAATCTGCAGCTTATCCAATAGTTAGGGAAATGGGCAGACTGGGTGGGCCAAGTGGTCCTTATCTGCCGTCAAAGTCTATGTTTCTATGTTACTGGATTATCTGTTACATATCATATATGTGGATAATAAAACATGAATTACCAAAATAGAGAGCTCAAAAAACCTCTAAGCACTCAGCAAATATTCAAGCGAAGTGAAGACCCAAAGACCAAAAAATGGGAGCGTTTTATACTGAAAAACACTCAAACTTTAATAAGGTCATCACAAATGTAACACAGTAAGCAGAGAGTGCTGGTGATTGCTGCAAATAGAAAAAACACCCCTTATTAAAGTTTAAGTTATCTACCAGCACTATCTGCTTACTGTGTTACATTTGTGATGACCTTATTAAAGTTTCAGTGTTTTTCAGTATAAAACACTCCCATTTTTTGGTCTTTGGGTCTTCACTTCGCTTGAATATTTGCTGAGTGCTTAGAGGTTTTATGCGCTCTCTATTTTGGTAATTGATTTGGACTTGGGCTGGCCGCCCCTTTGAGAGCTGCATGGTTGTCCATGGGACTATCGTTCGCGGTGTTTTTGTCTGGATAATAAAACATGACAAGGTGTATGTTTATTGGGAGATATAAGCACATGCCCTGTTTATACGAGGTGCACAAGGCTGGAGGCTGAGTGTTTCTCAGCACACAGAGTGGGAATACTTATATCGCTAATGAATGCAGTGCTCCACAGTGCTTTATTCCACTTAGAGAAACACCTGGTATTGAAGCAGCAGTGCAATGAAAAATGCTTTTCCAGAAAGCTAGTTTCAGCTGTAATTAAAACATTTTTACCATACCTGTCTAATCTACTTTTCTAGGTACAAGGTACTGGGATGTACAGGGAGAGGCATCACCAGCAGAAAACTGGAAGTTGTTATCCCTCTGTACAGACAGTTGATGAGACCCCATCTGGAGTACTGCATCCAGTTCTGGAGACACCATCTCCGCAAGGACATAGACAGGATAGAGGCAGTCCAGAGGAGGGCAACTAAAATGGTGCAGGGTCTACAAGAGAAGCCATATGAGGAGAGACTAAAGGAGCTTAATATGTATACCATTGAGGAAAGAAGGGAGAGGGGGGACATGATAAAAACTTTTAAGTACCTCAGTGGAATCAACAAAGTTCAAGAGGGCAGCATCTTTCAGAAAAAGAGATGTGAAAGAATAAGGGGGCACAATTTGAAGATAGGGGACGGCTCAGGGGTAATGTGAGGAAGTATTTTTTCACAGAGAGGGTTGTGGATACATGGAACAGCCTTCCTGAGGAGGTTGTAGAGTCAAAAACAGTGGGGGAATTCAAGAATGCATGGGACAGACATAAGGCAATTCTAGTGGGCGGTAGGAGGAAGTAGGCTGTTGGTTAACTAGGATCTGCAGCTTATCCGATAGGTAGGGAAATGGGCAGACTAGGCGGGCCAAGCAGTCCTTATCTGCTGTCAAAGTTTATTTTTCTATGTTACCTCTTATGCTATGCGACAGGAGTTTTATTAATTTTCTCAAGCCTAGCCCTTGCTAAGTCTACATCGTTATTTCTAAGCTAAATGCAGCTGCCATTTTTTTCCTTGAGAAAAATCTAAATTAAAACATTTATAAAATACTCAGATTTTGGTGGAACTTGAACATTTCAATAACAAACACAACTGCAGGAAAGGGTAAGATCAAATTTTTGTCCCATTCTGTTGCACTGTGGATTTAAATAGTTTGGCTTAAAAAATATAGCAGTGTACAGTGCTGCTCAGTGTCAGGTTCCTTCTTGTCTAACCATGTCAGCCAGCACCTTTGAACATGAACTGGCATGGACGGACAGAGCCATCACCACTAACTGCCAAATTATGTTGTGTTTCCACAACAACGCTCAAAGACCTCTGCAACTCAAACACCATGTTGTAGTGTTTCTCCGCATGTACTGCTTTACTTTGAAGTCTGTTATTACCTGTTAGAAAATGGCAAGAATCAATTCTCAAACCTGATTGTCTGAGACAGGCTCCAAGCTGGGCATTTATTTTTCAACAGATGCCCAGCTAAAAATAAGAGTCAGCCCAAGTGCCACTTTACCGAGTAACATTCTCCAGTGGTGCCCAGCCTGCTCTGTAATTGGCTAAAAGCATCCCAGAAAATTTGAAATGTCTGCCATGTTTTCTCTCAAGCAGCGAGCTACAGATCCCCACGCTACTTGCTTCAATGCCGGCTGCCTACCTCTTAATAAAATTAAAAAAAGGAGAATGATTTTGCGGTCAGGAGAGTGGAGACATTTTCATAGACGTATTCTTTAGTATGGCACAACTCTCCCGACCGCCATCTCGCACTACCACGCTGCACAAAAAGTAAACGGAAGCCGTTGCTCCTTTCTGCTTCATGTTCTGAAGCAAGGCTTTAAAATGGCTGCTACCACTCCCTGCACTGCCACACAGTAAACACATCTCCTGAGAGTCAGGAGGTGGAACCAGAAACCACACCAGTAGCCGTTACAAAAAGAAATCCTTTACATACACACACAACTCTGCCCCAGTCTCACCTGCAGCCCAAAGTAAACAGCTGCTTCCTCGACTATGCTTTGTCTCCCAAATACGCACAAACAGCACTTCGTTCTTCCGAGCTGAACTGCAGCAGCTCCTGGCCCTACAGAAATGGGGACACACGCAAAAAAAAAAAAGAAATATACTTTTATAAAATTAACACACAGTTTTGGGGGGGGTATAAACAGACTGCTATGGGAGTCTGTAACTGCATATAACCAGCTTTTTTTTTTTTTAACTACAGAGTCCTTAGTAGGTCAAAATGCCATAGCTCATGCAGGCGAAGGAACTATTTTATTACAAAACTAATGTTAAACATTTATTGACAATTTTTTATTCTTTTTTTTTATTTAACAGTGCCCATTTTCTAAGTGCAATAATACCCTCCAGGGTGAGCTTTATTGGGAAATACCGGACCTTCCAGGGGCTATAAGGCCCTCTGCCTATGGCGTCGGGCCTCATTGTGCCCCTGGATGGTCCAGTATTTCCCAATAAAGCCCACCCTGTCAGGTATTATTGCATACTTACCGTGTTTCCCTGTACTTTATGCTAATGTTTGTATTACCCAATGTGTGTACAATACTATTCCTGGTGCTTTGTGCTGTGTTCTCCGAATACTTTTTACTACCTTTGTACTCTCCCGGGTTGTGCCTGAAAATAAGGCAAATGCATGCCTCGTGCACCCTACCTGGTACAACAAAAACTAAATAAATAAATAAATTATATTGTGTTATCATGCAAGGGAATTGTGAAAATGATGTCACAACATGACTAGACAAGAAGGAATATGACACTACGCCCCACTGTACATATGTGAGGCCGTACGGGTACAGCAGGTGACCTGGTTCATCAAATCAGAGACTTGCAACAGGAATCTCGATCTGTTTAATAATATATAAATACACTGCAAGTTACTGCGCTTCATCGTGGCTGATGCATCTGCATATGCCACATATTTCCCCACTGTTTCATATACGTCAAGTCTTCTAAAAGGAGGCTAGAACTGGTTTTATTAAAATGTAGTTTTTTTGCCAGATATGGAAAAATATATTATTTTTCTGTATGGGATCGAAATAGAGACTGGACTTTCTGGAAAGCCTACAGTACACTTTTTAATATTTGCCGGACGTCTCCCTAAAAACTTGCGTTTGAAAATGACACCAGGCAATATGTGATGCTTCTTATTTTTTTAGGCTGGCGCATCTCAGGAAGTTCATTGATTGACATCAAAATTGGTTTTGCTCAGATTGACAGAAAGGTAGGTGCAAAGTGATGGTAGAGTAATAACATGTCAAAAGACCTTAAATCTAGTCTAATGTGGTCATGATGATAAGTCCCCAATGGGCTGCATATCAGTAAAGTCTGCACGGGGACTTGGTCAGGTCGAGTTTCTGACCCTCAAATCTTTAGGATATTATTTTTCCTCAGACTTACAAACCTTCTTTCAAGAAATGAAACAGAAGCCATATTCCTGCTCAGGCACAGGAACATGCTACTATCATTTTCATGGACACATTTCGTAATGCAACCTATTTTTCTTTTACTTTCAATATTTTTATTGAGTTTAGAAAGGACACAGCCAATTCAACAAAATATAAAAACACAATAAAGAGAATCATCTGAAATATGAGCAACCACTGATTTCACATGCAGGAAACATAAAGAGAAAATGGATTAGAAATTTGTAAAAGGGATATTGCAACATACAAATACTACTGGCCCCCCTTCATAAAATCATGGGTGGGAGGGGGTCATAGGGGACTCACTTAAGATAAGCGTCCCACTGGGGACGGGGGAACCAGGGAGGGGGAGAGGCTCATTGAAAAGATGGTGTAACTCCTGGCACCTGGGCAGAGACAGTCGGCCTTTCTTTTATTCACAGAACCACGTATGGCAGTATGTTCCGGGGGAGGGGCGAATTGCTAGGCAAGAGGGTACTATATATTTTACATATTGTGGAAGACCATGGCATCAGAAGATACAAGTGATGTTTCAGTAACAAATATTCACACCTTTGTTCAAGTTTTTTTCTTATCCATGATCTTCTCCTAAGTGGACTGCTCTTGGGTCCCTTGCAGTGAAGAGAACAGCAGACTTTCAGAGGTACAGTTAACAGGTAGTTTGGTCATTCACGTCCGCTACCTCCTTACTTGTCTTATGGTAAGGCTGTGCTTCCTGATGTAATGTCAAACAGCAATGGTAGGTGCATGATTGCTGTGTATTCATAGGGGAGACATTTTTTGAGTCAGTCACAAAGCTAAGGTTCTGCGGAGCCAAACTGGACCTTGAAAATGCTTTTATGGTTCCCTCTTTATGCAGGTATGAAAATGTGTGCATGTTTTCGTGTCACAGCTGACATCTGATGACTACCAGGGAACAGATAGTCACCCAAATGGTAGACTGGTAAACAGGAAGTGTAGGTATAAATTGAGACCCTCTTGTGACAAAACCTGATTGGCATGTGTAAGAATGTATCACTGAGATCCATGGAATACATGACATCTCCCTGAGGATTATCCTGGATGACTGGCATTCATGACTCCATACAAAGTGTGGTTTTCCTCACACATTTTAGGTACTTCCTAAACTCTAGTGTGATCCTGGAAACTTCATTTCTTCCAGAGAAATGATGTATATGGGGAGTGGTACCAGGGAAATGGTGTATATGGAGAGTGGAAACTGCAGAACAGATGGCCAGCATGTTAGCTAACTATGGAGAGGCCACTTTACACTTCCTCAGCCTTGCACACCCTGTCTGCAGTAACATTTGCACAGGTGTTTGGAACAGCTGTGGCCATGCACCACCATCACTCTAGTGATATGCACATCTAGAACCATGCATTCAGTTATAGTTTGCATATTATGTCTGCCACTGGCTATGTTATTGATAAACAATATAGACACAGCACACTGTCATTAAATGGTTGAGCTTGAATGATGATACAGTTGCAGGAACTGCAGGTATAACCTCAGCTTAAAACAACAGAAAAGATGGAGCACACACCAATAATCCACTCCAGAATACTTTCTTCTTGGTGTATTACTACAAACACATACTACATACACAATATATGCACTATATGCATACATGCAGTGCAATATATGCAATGTATGCGATATATGTAGGACGTGCGTGGTGAAATAAAATAAGAAGAAAGTATTCTGGAGTGGATTATTGATGTGAACCCTATCTCTTCTATTGTTATGTGTCATCAAGACCAAGAACTGTTATAAACTGGAGACAGAAAATCCTGCATTCTCATTGGTTGCTACCTGTGCATCAAATCTGTTTGATGCACAGGTAAAAACAAATACTCAAAAGCAGGACCATATTACAAACTAAATCAGTGCCATTAGAACACTGGGTTTTTAAAATGCCGCCATTTTTTCCCTCTCTTAGCAAGGAAATCCTCATTTAAAATTGTTAAACATGGAAGCCCTCCAGCAACCATAGTTGCCAAGAGTTACACTCGGTGTAAGCCTTACATGACTGTGACACTTAAAATCAAATGTAGAACGATATTTCTGTACTTCCCACTTCTGCTGCCTCCCAAGTTCACATCTGCACTGCCGATCGTGCTGTCATTCCAGAAATGTAAAAGTTCTTACTTTTTTAATTCACATTGAACTTGCAGACTCCCTCATTATTTCCCATTCCCATAAAAGCTCTAGTTGTACTTGCAGGGGTGGCAGAAGGGCAAGTTCTTACTCCAGTACGGCAATTATCTGTTTTTTTTTGGGGGGGGGTTGGAACTGAAGTATGCTAGCTGACTTCCTTATGGCCATTCCTTCCAACAAGGCCATGGGGAATTCAAATTAGTAGGCATCAGTAAAATTAACAGAGCTGCTGAAATGGAGAAAGGGGCTGGTATGAAGTGGAGGGAGGGTAGACCTCCCAGTTATGCCATCCTAACTAAGGATGCCTATATAGGACAAATGTGCTAAAGCAATCAGACATCCATCAAGGCAGAAGGACTATTTTACAATACATGTACCTAATCATTTCAGTTTTTAGACATGTAAACTTTTTTAACATGAAAAAAATTATTTTAAAAAAGGAAACCCGAGCCAACCTGATGGCTTGGAGAGCTGAGGCACTGGGCACCTTACCTTCTGCCACACCGGCAACTCAAGATCGGGAATGGACTTGGGTTGTTCAGGGGCCAGTGAGGAGAGGAAATGATTGAGCATCCCTAGACAGCTCTCATTCCTTGTGGAGGGGTGTTAGTGTGGTACACTGCTTGCCTGACACCCAGCAGTGGCTGGGTGCCAGCACATGCACACTACCATGTAGGGAAGGGAACCCACTTTCAGGACACAGGGGTCATTGCTACAGAGGCAGAGCTCGGACACTGCACCCATTGCACATCCGTGGGGCCCAGGGAGAAAATCTGAGGAAAACCCACCCTGACAGCAAGATGATGACTGACCCTCTGCAGGCCCCAGTTCAGTGGCTGGGCACAACCACAGTCCTGTAAGGTAAGTCCTGGAGGAACCAGTGACGAAGCTGGGGGGATCAGTTAGAATGTGCCTGCCCTGGGAGATCAGGAGATAAAACTGTATATGGATAAAAAAAGGAAACCCATTTTACTGTATAAGCACAGTAAGACATGATGGGGGTACATTGAACTGATCTGACTGCACATCCAGGGGCTGAGGGCACTCAGCCTGCAGCCTTGTACTTTACAATGTCCCTGGGCATGCAATCAAATGTGTCCAATGCACCCCTCTTCATGTCATATTGCTTACTTAACCCCTTCTTTAGCAGAGACGGTAACCTGAATACTGCTTATATAACCTCAGTTTAAAGTAATACCACTGTACAGAAACCCATACTGTAAAGCAGGGCACCCAGTTAGTTACTGTTCTCAGACTAGTATATTATAATCATAAGACAGAAAAATGTGATATGGGGAATTCTGGATACAATAATGCAAAAACGTATTTTAGGCATTCTCTCTCCATACATTCATTTCCTACCTCAGATTCCTGAGATCTGAATTACATATTGTGCATATAATATCTGAACTCAGAGTAAGGTCTTTCACTAGCTCAGCCCTAAGACCTGAGGAATGTCCATGCACTTCTATTGTAAGTTAATAGGATCTTCAAAGGATGTCTCTTATGGTATACAAGTCTCTGAGTACAAGGTTTGGGTGAGAGGACTGCAAGGCAGACTGAGTGGTTTTGTCTGTGCAAACATGACAAGAGGAGCCTCTTATACCATTGGAGACACCCCTTGGATGCCCTAAAGAGCTAGTGGAGCCAAGACATGCAGACAGGAAAATAATACAATTTTTATGAAGCACTCAGTTGTAACTTTTGATTTCTGAAGTATTTATTTTTTCATGTTGCTCATTAGAAGGTCTTCCATGTGATAATATTGTGCTGGATGTGAGAACAGCTCTCAGCCTGGTAGGTGCCATATCTAATTTTACCCCCACATCATCAGCATTGTGATCTCACAGTGACATCACAGCTGACTGATGTGGCAGCCACTGAGTGGCTGTTCCTAACCAGCAGTGATGTCACAGTCAGTAAGGTCACAATGCTGATGATGCAGTGGGGGGAATTGAGATGTATATGTCAGCTGCCAGGCACAGCTTTGCTCCACACACCACACCTACTAACATCAGGTGAGCAATAGTCTAATTAACCAAAGGGAAAAGAAAAAGGATTCAGATATAAAAGGTAATAGTTGTGCTTTTAAAAACTAACATCCTAAATCATATCTAAATAACACACAAAGACCTGCTGTAGGTTAGAGTTCTTACTACTTAGGATTATTTTGGTGAGGCAAGTTTACACATGTAACTGTGTTTTATATAAAATTAGCTGTATTTTAAATTGTGATTTTAATGTTAAGGTACAAAAGATTATGCATGTTGTGATTATATATATATATATATCAAACTTCAGCCAGCCCTTGTGTATGGTTGCAATATTATCAGTAAATTAAATGAAGGTGATGATTGGTTTAAATCACATTAGTGACTTATAATTTATATGTGGCTGGTCATGCAGAATGAAGGCACTGTGAGCCGAGGCTGATTTCCAGGTGAAACGAGGGAAGGGAGTTTACAAACAGGAAAAGGGTATAGCAGCAAAAACAACAAGCATTTGTCAATGCCGAATGTTGCTTGCTTTTATGTGCTGTTTAGGTATTTGGAAGTGATAGTTCCATGCCTTCCTCCCAAGACATCCACTGTGTCTTTCTGTTCCGTATTCAGAGTATTCAGAGAAGAGTGGGAGGTGCAAGGGCCACAGCAGTACAGCAGTTGCCAAGGGGGTGAAGAGGTGGACAATAGTCCATTCAAAGGCAAAAGAGTCCTGCAGGAGCTCACTAAATTGAAGGTGGACAAAGCGAGATGAAACCAGATGGCATACGCCCAAGGATATTAACAGAACTGCGAAGGGAGATAGCAGTACCTCTGGCAGCCATGTTCACCGAGTCATTCAATATGAGTGAATTGGAGGAGGGCACATGTGGTCCCTCTACACAAGTCTGGCAGCAGGGAGGAGGCAGGGAACAATAGGCTGTTTAGCCTCACCTCAGTAGTGGGGAAGATCATGGAGACATTGCTTAAAGAAAGGATAGTGGGGCATCTAGATGCCATCGGAGCCCAGGACCATAGACAACATGGATTCACAGTGGGGACATCATGTCAGACAAATCTGGTTGATTTCTTTGACTGGGTGACAAAGGAAGTGAATCAGGGTAGGGCAGTGGACACAACTACCTTGATTTCAGCAAAGCCTTTGACACCATCCCATATAGGAGGCTGATAAACTAGCTGGGTAGGCTGGGCATGGGGAAAGGGTGGTAAACTGGGTTAGAAACTGGCTAACAGACAGGAGGCAGAGAGTGGTGGTAAATGGTGTGCAGTCAAGGGAGAGGGGGCGACCAGTGGGGTGCTGCAGGGATCGGTCCTGGGGCCAGTTCTGTTCAATGTCTTCATTAGTAATATTGCAGAATGTCTGAAGGGAATTTTTTCACCAAATTTGCAACATAGCCATTTTAAGATCTCTGCTCATGAACAGTGTCACTGTGATTTTCTTAATCTGTCCCAAACATTGATTGCACACACCGAATGCGCCATTGTGCAGTACATGCAAGGAAACACATTATGTGCGACATGTGAAAAATGACAGCTGTACTGCTCATAAGGAGGTGTGGTAAAGTGGCAATGTTTAAAATCTGGAGTGAAAATATAAAAAATTTGCAAACTTACGAACGTGCGTAGGAACTGCGCAACACACACTCGTAAAACAGTCATTTTTAGGAATTTTTTCACCAAGTTTTCAACATAGCCATTTTAAGACCTCTGCTCATGAACAGTGTCACTGTGATTTTCTTAATCTGTCCCAAACATAGATTTCGCACACCAACTGCGCCATTGATGCGCTACATGGGGGAAACACATTTTGGCGAGATGTAAAAATGACAGCTGTACTGCTCATAAGGAGGTATGGTAAAAATGGCAATGTTGAAAATCTAGATGAAAACATTGAAAATCTGAACTTCTGACGTCTTGGTAGGAACTGCACTTACACTACATAAAACAGTCATTTTAGGAATTTTTTCACCAAATTTTCAACATAGACTTTTTGAGAGTCCACCTTATGAACACTGGCAGTGTCATTTTGTTAATCTGTCCCAAAAGGTGATTTCACACAGTGACCACAAAATCACCCTTCGGGCCCGATTAACGCCATGACAGTGCAAGAATTCATGAGGAGGGGTCCCAAAAACCCCATGTTGAAAATTTGTGCCCAAAATTCCCAAAAATGCCTGAGATATGCAACAAAGTTGAAAAAACCCTATCTATCCCATTATACAGCTTACCGGCATTTCCTCAGTTCGCGGTCGGCTTTGAAGAGTGCAGACGTGTTCCCGGTCCACGAAGATCGTCAGGCCGAGGTCCAGAGGTAGATGGGGTGAGGGGTGTGGGAGGCAGGTGCATGGGTGGGGTGCGGGTTGTGGGAGGGGCAGGGAGAAGCGCGAGGACAGTTTTGTATTTACAGGTATTTTTTAATAAGATGACGAGGACCTTTGCCATGCTGGGTTGGGCTCCCAACATGGCAGCTGGAAGAGCTGTTGGGGGCTGGAGCCAGCAGAGTTGGGCACCCGTCAGTATAACATCCTTTTAGCCACGGTGGGGTGGGCTCCCAGCGTGGCACCTGGATCTTTAGGCGTGCAGCCAATGGGGATTGGGCACCCCCATCGGCCATAAAACATTTTGCCATGCTGGGGTGTGCTCCCAGCGTGGCACCTGGATGCTTTGGGGGGGGTGTGGAGCTGACGGGGGATTGGGCACCCCCGTCGGCCGTACAGTGTGGGGTGGAAGGTGCATGAGCACGCAGTGTGCGTGCGTGCATGTGTGTGTTTGGAGGGGGGAGCTCTGCTCACTGAAGCGGAGCTCTCCCTTTCAACTGTACGACCACTGCATTTTCAACTGCTGTCATAGACAGCTGCAGCAGTGATTGGGGAACTGGGGCCACGCCTGCAAACACACTGACTGCAATGGAAGATTGGTGCCACACCTCCAAAAACCCGGATGATGGCACTATGTTTCTTGCACACGCGTGCAAGCAACATAAAAATGCATTGCATAAATGGTATATACAAAGCATCATAAGGCAAAGAAAAGTAAACCAGGAAACTATAGAACATAATACACTAAATGAAAATTGGGAGGATCAATATGGGTACGGGCTATGGGACAGGGGGCAGAGGGCAAGATATCAGGGAAGTAGGGCAAGGGGCAATGATGGGGAAGGGGGCAGGAGAAGGAGAGAGGTTACTTTCAGAAGCAAATACTTGAGAAGAGTTCACTGAAGAAAGGGAGGAGGGGAAAGATTAGGCGGGGGGATGGAATGATGGCTGGGAGGAGGAGGAGAGCTTAGAAGGAGAGGAAGGAGGAGGTGGAATGATGGGTAGGAGAAGGAAGAGGAAAGATTAGGAGAGGAGGAGGAGGAGGGTGAAAGGAGGGAGGGAGGAGGTTGTCCAGAGGATGGGGAGGCAAGGAGTAGACTAGTTGCTCAGCAGACATTTTGCAACAGGGGGTCGAGAAGGGGGAGAATCAAAGAATAAAAGGGAGTACAAGGAGGGGAGGGGAGAGGGCAAGGGAGAGAGGAGGGAGGAAGGATAATAGGGAAGGGAGCTAAAGCTGAATTTAGAGATGAAGTAAGCACAGTAGGAAATTCTTTCAAATGTTCTGTTAAAATTGAGCCCTTACAGGCAGCACTTAATCCAAGCGATCAGCATCACACGAGGAGTGAATTACATTTCATTGCACAGACGTCTTTACGGGTATTCAGAAAGATTAGTGTGGGCTGTAGTGTGGACATGGCTAGCAAATTCCAATTTATTCCAGAGCTGTCATCTCATGAGGGAGTCTATCAATTAGTGACTATGTGAAAGCCCTCAAGGCAAACAGTATGCAAATGCCCACATTTTCTATAATCATGTATAATAGCTGACATTAGAAACAAGCATTCCAAATGGAACTGGTAGTTTTCTTTTTAGCAGTCCATAACAGTAATCATCACCAAGGAGAAGAAATGAGAAAATTCTAAGCAAACCAAACCGTAAGATCTTCGCAGGGACAGCTGGAGAATATAAATGAAAAAAACGTTGCATGTTGTACTGAGGTGTTTTATTGTTGGGACTTAAAATATGCTATGGGGTAGGGGTATTGCAATGCAGACAATGCAAAGGGATCAGTCTCACTTTATATTTGGGGGGTCTGCTAGGGTTTGTCAATGCTCTGCATGAAGATTTCACTCCAGATGTTTGTCATGTGTCTTGTTAGACCATCGGAAAAATGACAGGCCAATGAAATGAGACAAATAAGACAAAGAGACAACTTGTGCGGCCAGTCAAAATGTGGCCCGTGCACAATGGCGGGCCAAGTACACGCCAAATGCTTGTACCCGGTCTGTGTTGGTCTACATCCTCAAACAGGCATGCACCACGCACCATTCACCATAGCTGTCTGTCTGGTCATGCTCCCTTCCCCCCAAGCACATAGCAATGTAGCAGGGCCAAGGGGTGGGACACACGTGGAGTGGAGGACGCAGGCAGGCATCCGATCCCTAACTGACTAGACCCCCTGCTCTGTGCAGTGCAGGGAATTGTGAATACCAGCATATGGTTCCCTGTATGGCCATTGGTGATGCACCTGTGGTAGCCCCCAGTGCCTGCAGAGTGATTGGAGAGTGCTGGGCTAAGGGGCAGGGCGTCTGCATACCCTGTTGGGCTGCTAGCCACTGGATGGAGGGGGTATGTAGTGGTTACAACAGGGTGCCTGCTGGTGTAGCCTCCACCCTCCTCCACATACACTCAACGTCTTCGTGAATGGCACAGAGTCTGGCCCTGGCCCAGTCTCTTCCCCACTCTACAACAGCACGCAAGTGCTATCTGTGGCCAGATAGTGCTGCAGGTAACACTGCATAGCCAGAGGTAGTGCTCCATGCCAGTGCTATTGGTGGCCAGGTAGTGCTGCAGGTAGCACTGCATGACCAGAGGTAGCACTCCATGCCAGTGCTACCCATGACCAGGTAGCACTGCATGGCCAAAGGTAGCACTCCATGCTAGTGCTACCCATGACCAGGTAGTGCTGCAGGTAGCACTGCATGGCCAGAGGTAGCACTGCATGCCAGTGCTACCCATGACCAGGTAGTGCTGCAGGTAGCACTGCATGGCCAGAGGTAGCACTCCATGCCAGTGCTACCCATGACCAGGTAGTGCTGCAGGTAGCACTGCATGGCCAGAGGTAGCACTCCATGCCAGTGCTACCCATGACCAGGTAGTGCTGCAGGTAGCACTGCATGGCCAGAGGTAGCACTCCATGCCAGTGCTACCCATGACCAGGTAATGCTGCAGGTAGCACTGCATGGCCAGAGGTAGCACTCCATGCCAGTGCTACCCATGACCAGGTAATGCTGCAGGTAGCACAGCATGACCAGAGGTAGCACTCCATGCCAGAGCTACCTGTAGCCAGGTAGTACTACAGGTAATGCTACATGGCCAGAGGTAGCACTCCATGCCCATGCTACCCGTGGCCAGGTAGTCCTGCAGGTAGCACTGCATGACCAGAGGCAGCGCTCCATGCCAGAGCTACCTGTAGCCAGGTAGTACTACAGGTAATGCTGCATGGCCAGAGGTAGCACTCAATGCCCGTGCTATCTGTGACTTGGAGCTTGTGCGCATAAGCAGCATGCATTCCTCTTGTGCAAACCCTCTGTCCAGTCAGACATCTGCTGCATGGCTCTATCACTTAGTGGAGCCTACGCCCTGTGTATCCGCAGCACATATGCATAGTGCATATGTCCCAAAAAGAGGAAACACTCTTGGGGTCCAGGACTGTGTTACACGAGGAACGGTTATAATATTTAAGGCATAGAAACAAAATCCTTTTATACTCCAAAGTGATGTGTAGTAACCCAGATATTGCAGTGTTATAGACCAGCATTTCAACTGCATGAGGGGACCCCCTTCTGGGGTTGTACAATTTACAGAAACTGTCCATATAAATAGAAGAACTCAGAGAGTCCCCATCTGGGGTTGTACTATTTACAGAAACTGTCCCTGTGAATGGAAGGACCTGAAAAGGCTCCCTTCAGTGGTCGTACCATTTACAGAAAATTTCCCTGTGAATGGAAGGACTCATTTGTCCTCTTTAGTGGTCATACTATTTACAGAAACTGTCCCTGTGAATGCAAGGACTCAGTTGCCCCCTTCAGTGGTCGTACCATTTACAGAAACTGTCCCTGTGAATGGAAGGGCTCGGTGAGGCTCCTTCAGGGGTGTACCATTTATAGAAGCTGTCCCCTGTCAGGGTATTACTTCCTGTGTCAGCTGCCAATTACCAGTATCTCCTTTATTTGTGTACCAGACATCATGTTGAAAGTAACTAAGGTCTGTTTTTGTCCCAAAAAAATATTGTCCGCCTCCCATTTGAAATCCCTGATGCACATTCTGGAGCACTTTCCACAGAGGCAATATAGCCAGGTGATTCGAGAGCAAAGCTGTAAACCTGGAGATTCAGGTTTGAATTTCAACACTATAATTAAATATTGTGTGACCTGAGCAGGCTGCTTAACCACCTCGCTCCCTCCCTCCCTCTGTCTTTCTATGTATCTATCCCCTCCCACTGAGCCTCTCTTAACATCTCTCACTGTCAAGCAATCTCTGGGTGTACGCTTAATAGAAAACTATACCCTCATCGCGTGTACATTTTATTAGTTTTCATGTCAGCAGACAACTGTTTTTGTGTAGCTGTCAGGAATACACGTTTGGTTTAGTTAATTTTCACTGTTCATACTAGTCCCTGTAACTATCCTGGGGGTCTCCATTTTCTGGCTGATGAAATCGCATTGTCCCCAAGAGCTTCATTAGCATATGAGAACATCATGTGTTAGCGCCCTTTAGACTTCATGTATGACTGTCTGTTTATTAAAGTTCAACAAAACAAGTTGCAGCATGGCATGAAATACCATATTTACCTTCAGCTGGCTTTTCAAACTGTCTGAGCTGTATAGCAGGGTTTTCCCTTTAAATTGCATTCAGTTTGTGTGTTCCCAGAGAGGTTTTGCATGATATTTGTACTTTCGGCATAGAGATACATGGCATAACTGGGTGATGTGACATCATGTTCTCATATGCTAATGCATCTCTTGGGGACAATGAGATTTCAACAACTGTAAAATGGGAGACCCTCAGGATAGTTAGAGGCTGGCATGAACAGTGAAAACAAACTAAAGCAAACATATATATCTCTCTGACAGCTACAGGAAAGAGTAGTCTGCTGACATGGAAACAAATAAAATGTACAAGACGTGAGGGTGTAGTTTTTCTTTAATGCCTTCTGTCAACTGTTCATTTATTATAAAGCACTTTTGGACAGAAACATAGAAATATAGAACAATGTTGACAGAAAAAGACCGTCAGTCCATCCAGTCTGCCCAGTTTGACCCTACTCTACTCTGTGACCTGTTGTGCAGATGGGGTTTTCACCCTCCTCTCTCCCTGCTCCCTGCCTTACTGCTCTCCCCCTGAGAAACCATTAATCTTGATCAGGCTCGAAGTGTTGTAGTGAAACACTGAGTGCCTTTGTGCTGTACCTCTTCACCTTGCTGAATTCAGACTTCCACACGCTTCTGAGGCAAAGCATTTTTGTGAGATTTCAGTGGGACTTTCATGGACGGCAGTGTGAAACAGCATCAGTGTGCACACCTGGTCTTGATCCTGATTACTGGCTTAGAGAGATTCACCGCGTTTAATGAATTAGCCTGTGCACCTGATATATCAGTGCCTCATCTCAGGGAAATGCTTATGTACAGATGACCAAAAATACTCCAAGAGTTAAAATGTAATAGCTCTAATAAATTCACTTTCACCAGGTCACTTGGACTTCCCGATCTGAAGAGCCGCCCATGATCTGCCCCCGTGCAGAGCCACGTTATGATGTAAAGCTAGGGAAAGCGCGGGGACGAGCTCCATCGTAGTCTATGGGGAGCAGCTTTCAAATCGCTTTTATATATTGTAATGGTCATTTGATGATGAATCAAGGGCACCGGTTCGACTAACAAGGCCCGTGTTAGTCGACTGGTGCCCTTGATTATGTGAAAGCTGACCCCCATAGACTATAATGGAGCATGTCCCGCGCTCTCCATGGCTTTACATCATAATGTGGCTGTGCGCCAGCATAGTGGCACTGAGGGCTGAGGCACTGGACACCTTTCCTCATGCCACGTTGATGACCTGGGTTCAGGAACTGACTTGGGTCATCGGGGAGCTGGCATGGGGGGAGGGTCAGAGCAGCCAGAAGGCAGCTCTCCTCTCTGAAGGGTGGTCGCCACCCCCTCGTAGTCCCACTGCCACCGGGTGGAGGCTGGTGGTCAGCGTAGGTGGCGGGTGTGACACATAGTGGGTGAGTACCTTAAGATGCAGCCTACGCACATCTCCACGTGCGTGCACGCATCTGAGGTAAGGGGCAGGGTAACAGGGAGAAAAAACAGAAAAACAGCAAAAAAACTACACATAGGAAAAAATAAATAAATAATGTGGCTGTGCAGAGGGGCAGAGTGTGGGCAGCTCTTCAGACCAGGAAGTCCGAGTGACCCGGTGAAAGTGAAATTATGAGGGCTATTACATTTTGACTCTTGGAATAATTTTGGTCATCTGTACATAAACATCATTTCCCTGAGGTAAAGCACTGATATATCAGGTGCACAGGCTGAGGCTGGTAAGTCTCTTTAATTTGACCGCTGGTCCATGGTCCAATCACAGTGGTGGCAGTGCCATGAAGGGGAGGGACCTGGCAGTTTAAATCCTCAGTTATTAGACAAAGCAGCTTCTAAGCAGTGGCAGGCTAAGTACGGAGGCAAAGTACAGTGCTTGAAGTCTGACCAGAGTCAGATTAGAACAGTCCGGGGCATGGAACTCTGCTTCACAAGTGAATTTATGCTTTTTTATAGTTTTTAAAACGGTATGCTTATTTTACTATTGAATTTTAGATCTCAATAAAATGGCTGCATTAGCTTTGTTTGAAGGTTTGATGGATATATCAGTCATCCTGCTCAGTGATTTTGCTGTTTCGGGTCACTGCCTGCATGAGTGCAGCGATGACACTGGGGTATCATACAGATGAGGCACACTGATGAGTGCTGGTAGGACGAAACAGTGTCTGTGTCTTCTGTTGGCACCCTTTGCAGACTGTGTGAGAGGCCTTTTGACACCATGCATTCCTGCTTAAAGTTGAACCAGCGTAACATTTTGTGGTGATTTGCACATATAGCCCATGATGGGTTGCATTACGGAGGTACGTGTGATTTTGTATTTCTTTAAAACTTGGCTTCCCGACTAATGCCCTGTGGGGTAACCCTTGCCTTAGTGCTTACACATTGAGTGTAGAGATGTTAACAGTATACCTGTTTTGCATTGCAGTGGTATTGTGAGTTTATAAAATGGGTTTCAAAAATCCTGTATTCTGATTCATCAAAACAGGTCACCTGACCAAGGATTAATTCTCAAGAGACCCACAGTTGGGTTGCCAGACTGCAAAATTCTGATTGACAGCAATGTAAAGTGACCTAGTCAGATCACTCCACCAGAGAGACATGTAAAAAAACTACAACTATGGCATCCTCATTACTACAAATCCATCTATTGGAGAACTACAACTACGGCATCCTCAGTAGAACAAACCCATTAGGTGGAAGAACTGTTTTATTACAAATGCATAATATTTATTTAAGTGAACTTCTAAAAAAAGTTGCCCATTTTATAAGCAAATTAACCCCACTCCAGGGCATGGGTTTAATGAGAATTAATCCCTGCCTGGGTGGTTGAAATCACTCAGCCTGTGGCCTCATGTCTCACACCCCCCCCCAACCGCCCTCCAAGCATGGATTAATTCTCAGTAAACCCATTCCATGTCATGGATTAATGCTTACATAACCTATCCCAAATTCAAATTTTGGAAACTCTTTGCAAGTCACTAGGCTATAACCTGGGGTATTTTGTTAAGGGCAGAATTGGAGTCATCACGATGTTGAAGTCTGCTACCATAAAGTTAATACAATTTTTGTGATTTTATTGGCAGGCAGCATCAAGATTAACCCCGGTCCTCCCCTAATATATTAGTAGAAATTGATTATTTCATGATGTTGAAACATGGTTTACATAGAGGATAACGGCTGGGGATCGGGTGATAACCAAGCTGTAATTACCAAGAGTGGTTGCTAGGGCAACATGGTAAACCTCTTGAGCGCAGCTCGAGAGGTTTACTGTAGCCCTAGCAACCACGAGAGGTGATTTCAGCATGGTTGTCACCCGATCCCCAGCCATCATCTTTTATAGTGTATGGTCAAAAAATCACTGTTTGCATTCAATGTGTGAGAATTATGGAACTCGGGTGCATTCTTCTTTGTTATGCCACTGTTTGGAAGTTCCAAAGTGTGGTTAACAACTTTTAAAATTCTAAACAGTGCATAACAAAGCTGTGTGACTGCTGATTTAGGTGGTTAATAGGCACTTACCATACATTATATATAATTCATTTTACTGCCCAAAGTTTATTGTCTAAGTTTCATGAAATTGAAGCATGGACTGCAAGTTACAATCCTGGGGCCACATATTCAAAACGTAACCCTGGAGCTAAATTAGCACTGCACAGCATGCTAAAATAGCCCTGAATCATTAGCAAGCTATATCCAAAGGAATAGCCCTGGTGCTAAACCTGCTGAATATAGCGTGCAAAGGAAGCAGCGCAAACAGGGCTGGGAGTGCAGTGCTAAAATAGCCCGGGAAATAAGACAGCTCTGAATATAGTAACAGGGTAGTGCAAAATGCAACAGCAGCTCAGTTGACACAGAGGTGGAGTAAGGCAGAGTTGAAGTTGGTGGACAATGTGTGTGACAGCAATGAAGTGTTTCACAACAACTGCAAACAACAATGCAGGCTACACACTACAGAACTGTGCTATGACTTTGACAGGTTTGCCCAGGGCTAACCTGATTGCACAGTGCTAACACATTAGCCCAGTGCAAACAGGTTAGCCTGGGGCAAATGTTTGCTATATTCAAAGATCCTATGCAGATGAGCCTACTTAGGTAATCCATGGGCAAACGGTCACATTTGCATCTTATTATGGGCTGCTTAGCATACAGTCCCATGTAGTTTGCCTGGCACTATTGCATGGAGCTCACAGCAACCCTCTGTTGGTCGGACTGGAAGTGCAGGCTGGAAGCTGCAGGCCAGGATGTGCTCACAGCAACCCCCTTTTGGTCAGAATGAAAGTACAGGCTGGATGCTGCAGGAACTGGGTGTTTGCAGGCATAGCCCGTGTATACCACCCGACCGTGCAGCACTGCCATGGTGGACACAGATGCGCTGACTGAGGGGCAATGAGGGACAACGACTCTCATGATGAGGGACACAGCATCACACATGGAGATACAAGCCCAGAACACAGTGGAACCATAGCCTCTACTGATACAAGGTGTGCGTCATCCTGTAGCACCGTAGAATAGTGTCAGTTGCTGTCTTATGGTATGAATGTACAGCACATCCTCTGTGTGTTCAGCACCTTATCCATGAGGGACAGATGAGGGCAGAGTAATTTAGAGGGAGCTCACCCCAGCGTGGCAACAGATGGTATGGCCAATGGGGGTGCCCAATCCCCTGACGGCTCCACGGCTCCCCCAAACAGCCTTCCAGCTGCCACGCTGGGAGCCCACCCAGCATGGCAAATGTCCCGCATCATCAAAGTAAAAAAAAAAAAAAGACACCTGAAAGAAAAAAACTTTCCCTCGCTGACTGTCCTGACCCAATCTCCCCCCACCCGTGCCCACCCACTGCGCACCCTGCCTCCCCACACCCCCTCCTCACCCCATACTTACCTCCGGAGCTTGGCGCGACGATCTTCGGTGGACCGGGAACACGTCTGCACTCTTCAAAGCTGACCGCGAACTGAAGAAATGCCGGTAAGCTGTATGATGTAATAAATAGGGTTTTTTCAACTTTAGTGCATATCTCGGGCATTTTGGGGAATTTTTTCACCAAATTTTCAACATAGGGTTTTTTGGGACCCCCCCTCATGAATTCTGTCACTGTCATGGTGTTAATCAGCCCCGAAAGATGATTTCGCGGTCACTGCGTGGAACCACCTTTCAGGACTGATTTACGAAATGACAGTGTCACAGTACATGAGGTAGACCCCCAAAAACCCTATGTTGAAAATTTGGTGAAACAATTCCCAAAAATGACTGTTTTACGAGCATGTGTTGCACTGTTCCTACCCACACTTGTAAGTTTGTGAATTTTCAATATGTTCACTCCAGATTTTCAACATTGCCATTTTACCATACCTCCTTATGAGCAGTACAGCTGTCATTTCTCACATCTGACCCAAAATGTGTTTCCGCCCATGTAGCGCACAATGGCGCAGTCGGTGTGCGAAATCAATGTTCGGGACAGATTAAGAAAATCACAGTAACACTGTTCATGAGCAGAGGTGTTAAAATAGCTATGTTAAAAATTTGGTGAAAAATTCCCCAAAAATTACTGTTTTACGAGCATGCATTGCGCTGTTCCTATGCACGCTCGTAAGTTCACGAATTTTCAATATTTTCACTCCAGATTTTCAACATTACCATTTTACCACACCTCCTTATGAGCAGTACAGCTGTCATTTTTCACATCTCGGCCAAAACATGTTTCCGCCTATGTAGCGAACAATGGCGAAGTAGGTGTGCAAAATCAATGTTTGGGACAGATTAAGAAAATCACGGTGACACTGTTCATGAGCAAAGGTGTTAAAATGGCTATGTTAAAAAATTTGGTGAAATACGTCCATAAATGACCATGTTACGAAAGCAATTGACAGTGCAGTTTCACGCACTGTGAACTTCATGGATTTCTAATATTTCAGTCCAGATTTTCACCACTGGCATTTTTCCACACTTCCTTATGAACAGTATAGCTGTCATGTTTCACACCATGGCCGAAATGTGTTTTCGCACTTCCAGAGCAGAAATGTGTGGTCACTGTGGGAAATCACTGTTCGGGACAGATTAAGAAAATCACAGTGACACTGTTCGTGAGTGGAGGTTATAAAATCCCTGTGTTGACAATCTGCTGTAAAAAAATTCCCAAACTAATTGCATTATGGGTGTGCATTGCGCATTTTCTATGCACGCTCGTGACTTCACCAGTTTTTTTAATATTTTCACTGCAGAATTCCAACATTGCCATTTTTTGCACCTCCCCATGAACAGTACAGCTGTCATTTTTCACAGCCTGTTCGAAATGTGTTTTCGCACCTGTGGTGCCAAATGGCATAGTCGCTGTGCAAAATTAGCTTTCGGCTAGCAAACTGATATTGTCACTGTTCATAAGGTGGGGGCCACAAAAAAAACATGTTGAAAATTTGGAGTGAAAATGTCAACGAATGCCTAAGGCATTAGGGTTTCTGACCATAACGCCCCAGCCTGTAGAGCCTTGAGAGGCATCAGGGGTGTGACTTGGGATTCTTGCCTATAATGCTCATACCATTGCACACCCTGCAACCAGTGAGAGGCATCGAGGTGTGCCTTGGACTCTTCGGCCCCAAAGTTCACCCCACTCTCCTATACATGACCCTTCTCACCATATTTCCTGATGGAATGGGGTGAGCATAAGGGCCAAAGACCCCAAGGCACACTGTGACACTTGTCGGTGTCTGCAGGGTGGGGTGTGGTGAAATGACGTGGCCGTTATGCCTGATGACCCAAACGCACACCCCAATGCCTGTCACTCTCTGCAGGGTGGTGGTGGGGTTGGCTTCAGTTCAATACTTCTCTGCCATTCCTATTACGCAGCTCTCTAACTCCTACACTACCAATGCCAATGCCAGCAAGCAAACATTCGGTATTGACAAATGCTTGTTCTTATACTGAAACATGTTAGACTTTTTCGCCTTGTTAATTCCCTTAAGGTGTTTGACTGTTTCAATCACATCACCTCTCTCCCTCCTTTGCTCTAGGGTATACATATTGAGCTCCATTAATCTGTCCTTATATGTTTTCTGATGTACTCATTGCACCATTTTGGTTGCCCTTCTTTGGACTGCCTCAATTTGGTTAATGTCCTTGTGAAGGTGTGGCCTCCAGTACTGCACGCAGTACTCCAGATGGGGCCTAACCAGTGTCTTGTAAAGAGGGATTATTACCTCCCTCTTCCGACTTGTGATACCCCTACTACTTCACTCAGGAAGCTCACAGAATAAAGGAAGTACTGTAAGATGCATTTTCTGAAGAAGAAAATGTTTGTCACTGTAATGCTTAACATTATTTTGTGCTTACAATCCCTGCCATTCAGTCACACAAACACATATTTTAAGTGGGACAGCAATAACTTCTGAGGCAAGATCAGGGAAATCCTTGACAGTCAGAGACAGTTGAGAGGTATGCCCCGTAGTGTAATTGCATATTTTTATTTATTTATTGAAATGTTTCACCAGGAAGGCACACTGAACAACAAGCTGCTCGTCTCACGGTGCGACCTGGCTGGGGGGGGTACAAGTGGATATAAAACAGAGATTATACATATAATGTCAGTTTACATACATGAGGATATTAGGTACAGAGGTTTGAACAAAAATATCGCCAACCACTATTGGAATGGTGTTACAACTACTACAGGTAAACAGTACAATTAAACAATTTAAACAATTGAAGTGCTGTGGGAAGAAGAGTAAGTCGGACAGTGAAAACCATCTGGGGAAGGAGAAGCAGTGAGCCGGGAGGAGTCAGGACATTTCCAGTAAAAACAGATGCAAGGCCTGGTTGAGTGAGACATTTGACTCAAGACTGGAGTGAGCTGAAGTAACAGCTCAGACAGTGCCAAGAGTACAGGGACAAAAGAGAGAGTAATTTAATACAGTACACGCAGGTAGTGGTGCTATCTAATGAAGTGCCGGGGGTATAATGGAAGGAACAGTAGAGGGGGGAGGAGGAGGTTGGATAGGGAAAGGGTGAGTCATGCCTAGAACTAAACCACTTCAGGATGCTGAGAACCCTACTAGGGGCAGAACTGGGTGATGACAATTGGGATGGGAAGATAGTGGGTGGGGGGGGACAGGTGTAAGACAGAGGCAGAGGACAGGGGGTTGGGAAGATAGATAGAAAAGGGGGTGAGGGGAGGAAGAAGCATGCTTAGAATGAACTCCTCTAGGATACTGAGAACCCTGTTTCTAGAAGATGGGGAGGGGCAGGTGTAGGACAGAGTTATAGGCAAGGGGAGGGCTTAGTGGGTGGGGGATAGGGTGATGTGTAGGAAGCAGGTGCAAAGGAAGTAGTTAGGGAGAATCAAAACAGGAGCAGCTAGAAGAGAGCTATGTATGGCAGAGGCAAGGAAGTAAGTGGAGGAGAAAGAGTGCCATATTTGGGGGGGAGAGAGTTCCAGAGTTTCGGGAAGCGATGGGCGAAACCAGACTGTCCAATAAGTGTTGATCAGCAGGGTGCGAGTGTCCGTGGATCTGAGGGAGTTAGAGGGGGGAAGGGGAAGGGAAGGCACTAGAGTGGTGGGAGTGAGTTCACCAAGTCAAAATTTAGAGGTGAGTTTTGCAGTGAGCGAGGTGCCTGTTTGCAAGCAAGGGAAAGGACAAGGCATGGTAGAGGCTGCAATTATGCGTTCAGGATGGAGCATCAAGAACGAAGTGACAGAAGGAGTTAAAGAGAGTGTCCAGTCTGGTCAGGGAGGATTTGGGAGTGGCACCATAGACTACATCACAGTAGTCAAAAGATGAAGAGTATCATCTTCTGGACAAGTTCACGTCGCGCCATAGGAGGGATGCAACTATGGTTCCTGTATAAGGCACCAAGCGAGGGGCGCAGTTTTTTCAAGATGGCATCAATGCGACCAGAGAAGTTGAGGTGCTGGTCCAGCCAAACCCCAAGGTATCTGAATGAGGAGGTGTCCTTAAGGATTGTCCCATCGAGGTGTAACCCCCCTACAAATGGGGGTTCCTAAGATGTCTTCCTGGGCTTGCCTAATGCCCACTGCCAGGCTGGTGTTCTGTGTTCTAACCGTTTAAAAGTGCTTGCATGTGAGTGCCCTATTAGCCTCCATGCCTGTCTCTTTAAGAGGCATCATTTTCATGGGTTATAATTATTCTGTGTGGGGACTGAGTGGTTTCAGGCTCGAGTAATACAGCAGCTTCATTCTGCCATCATTAATTGCGCAGAGGAAGCCTTACTAGAATCTGTGATTGTTTGCTGATTATCTGCTTTAATAATAATGATATAGTAGTTTGTCTAACCTGCCTTCCTTTGCAGCATGGACTTTCTATTTTGCACCACCATCTTGGTTCTAGACTGCCAGTTTGGACCAATCAGTACCTTTGGGGACCCTAAAATGAAGATGGTCCCCAGGGGTTTTGTGAGAGTAAATTTCTGTAGGGATTGTAGTTTTTACTGTTTGGCGCCTAAGTGGACCTGGAGGGGGAACCCTTGCTGTGATAGACAGATGGATTAACCAGTTGAACATCTGGATCACGGGGAAGTCCCAGAGCTGCCTGCAGCAGTGAGTTAGTGTGTAGATAGAGTTGAGAGAGTGAACAACTCGAGTAATTCGAGCAGCTGCTCCTGCATAGTAGCGCAGGGGAATCAGCAGGAAGGCTGTATCTGGACTGCCTGCTACCATCTTCTCGAGTGAAGAAGTCTGCATTAATATCTCAGACTTTATCCGAACTTGCTGTGATTGTGACCGGAATCCCTGAATTATGACAAAGTGAAACTCGCCTGGTGTGGACCAAAGATTTGCCTTGGTGTGATCGGCCTGTCGGGACTTGAGACAACCTCAGAGCTTATGGTTTGTGCAGAGACACTGTTGATTGCAACCAGACTGGAATCCGAACTGTAGTATTTACCTGTCTTTACTATAATTGTGCTGAATGTGGTGTGTGGGTCACGATTTGGTTCCCCACATTGCTAAATGTGTCTCGCTGGCTGGAGGCTACATCCAGCAAAACTTCCCGGACTGTATCCGAAATCATTCACTGGTCTGGGCCTCACCATTTCGGCCTAGATTGCCATTCACGCTGCAGAGAATCATCCTACGAAAGACCCGCCTGGGGGTTCGGCTCCCTGCTCAACACCATCGAACAGGATCGACCACTATGGTGCATCATGTGGGCCCTGCTTCTTCTGGCACAGCAGTCCATCATCCTGAGGTCTTCATTTCGTCCATCCTGCCTCCTGATCTGGGTAACGTGAGTAAACATCAGGGTAGCTCCCTGCAATACAGCTCAAATCAAAAGGTGCCATCTGATTTAATTGTTTTCGTTAATCATTACGAACTCAGCCATCCGGTTCCAGAATACAAATTGTGGGTTAAAGTGCATGTTGTGTTTTTCCTTCCTAAGGGCCTCAACAACAGCTGCAATGCCAGCCTACCCCGGGCAACGCTCCAGTCTAGCCTGCAAACCAACTGGGTACCCAGATTGTGTGTGATTGTGTTAGAGGGATGCTTAGAGGCATGCATGCTTAGCCTGATTAAATCAGATCCAGAATTAAACACCAGATTACTGCCCCTCCCCTGTTCACGTGCCCCAATAAATCAGATCTAACTTTTTTGCATTTACACTGGCTATTGTGTACCTTTGTGGTGGGGATACTGTGTTGCCATTGCCTTTCTCCATTGCAGGTGTTGTTTTGCAGGGGGTCTCCAGGGCCAGTGCAGCTGATCAGCCCTGGTGGTAAGTGTGGATATAACATTGCATTCTGCCATTCATTGTAACTGTCTAATTGCTGACCAGTACAGGCCACTAGAGGGGTTAGAGGGGGTATCAGTGTCCCAGAGGACTGTACCCAGAGCAGCTACACTACCCTTAAACCAACACTCCAGGTGGAGGCACCCGTTCACAGAACTCAGGCCTCTCAACCTGTGCTTAGTCATGCAGGCAGGGGTAGTATCCCTTGGGATAGTGCCACCTAGGGGTTACATCTTGGAAGCACCTTTAGTGATCAGGAGTGGGAATTACAACCCCAATACTTGGAACTTGTCAAAACATGGAGGCGCTCACTACGCCTAAACTTAAGATTACCCCCACAAGCTGATTGTCCATTGCATGATGGGGTGGAGAGAGGCTGAGGGAGTAGACCCCCAGCATGCCATATTATTGCTGGATATTCCCTTAGGGACCGATAATGCTACTATTGTAGAGACTGTAGAACAGATAAAGAGCTTGGGGAAGGTTGAAGTGAAGGGAAGAGACTCAGACCTGTTTCATCAGACCATGGTGGCCCTTCTCTCCTGCAGCCTCCCCATAGACCCTGAGAGAGTGCCCCTATTGTTCTGCCCACGGAATCCCATAAGGGGTGGCGGGTCATTCATCTACACAGTGACTCATCCACTCCTGGAGGTTCCCCGAAAGTAGAAGGGTTCAAGGACAAATTGCTCAGATTACTGGTTGCGGAGGGGTGAACTGCTAAAGACTTAATGAAAATATTAGATATTTCTGAAGAGACCACTTCCATACCATCCCCTATAGCTTCTCCTGCTACCCCAAGAGCTTCCCCCGTGGTAACCTCCCCCATTGTGATACCCTCCATACACCTGGACTCTTACCGTAGGCTCAGGCTGTTTTCAGGCACAGTCCCAGTGCCTGTGGGGGAGGATGATCTGGAAACCTGGATGGACCATGCCACCTCCCTAGTCCAGGAGTGGCAATGCTCTGAAGGAGAAAAAAGAAAGAGACTTATGGAGAGCTTAAGGGGCCCTGCACTGAAGGCTATCCATTTCCTTCATTCCACTAGCTCAGAGGCCACTGCAGCCGAGTACCTCTCTGCCCTGGAAGAGGTGTTCGGCAGCACCGAGTCGGGAGATGACCTGATGTGGAAATTTAAATCTGCCAAACAATGGAAAAATGAAAAACTGTCTGTGTTTGTCACCCGAATCGAGAGGGCCTTGCAGAGGGCTCACAGGAAAGAAGGGGTGCCTGCCTCTAACCTAAATTGAGTCCGATTAGAACATATTTTGAAATCCGCCAGGTACTCTAGTGTGCTGATGTTGAAACTGAAGTTACAAGATCGGAAGCTGAATCTGCCTGAGTATTGCTGGCTGATGAAAGAAATTCTGGAAGCCGAGAATGACGAAGAGGGTTGGGAGCCCCATGCCGGTGGGTTGCCCGAATCAGCCCGGCCTCGGACTGACCTGACGAGTGGAATGATGAGTCCGAGCTCCTACAAATGAGAGAGCTACTTAAGGAGGTGAAAGAAATAAGAGCCAGTCAACAAGCTGTTGAGATGGTTAAAACTTCACCCTCCTGTCAGATTTCCCCTGAGATTAGAAGTGAAACTTCGCCCGAAGGGGGTGGAGGTTCACGTCACTGCCCCTGAATCTTGGGTTGAAACTGAGTTGATGGAGGAAGTGAGAGAGCTGAGAAACTTGGTGAGAGACCTCATTCAAGCCACTCAGGTAATGGATCCCTGGAGAAGACAGGAAGAGAGGGAAGGTGAGCCCCGACCCAAAAAGGATCCTCGGGGGTTTTCCTAGTCAATCAAAAGTGAGAGATGACTCCTTTTCCCCCAGAGACTCAAAGGAACCAGTATTCTGTTATCACTGTGGGGAGGACGGACACACTAGGCTGAACTGCACCTTCCCTGAGAATTTGTGAAAAGTCACTTCCCAGTTGCTAGATCTAGTTCGTCGGAGCAACATAAGGCCTCAGACTGGGCCTGTAAAAAAGTCCTATTCTTCTGAGACTGCTGTGGGGTGGACTGCTAAACCAACCTTACCCGATTGGTCCAAAGTGGTGGGTCCTTCAATGGAGACTACTGTGACTGTGAATGGTGTTTTGGCTCAGGCTGTGCTGGACAGTGGATCGCAAGTAACCATTGTGTTTCAAGATTGGTACAACAAAAACTTACCTGATGTGCCCTTGCAACCTCTGAAAGGCTTGCATGTGTGGGGACTGAGCAAGAAGTCCTACCCCTACCTGGGGTATGTCTGGATCTGGCTGTCTTTTCCCATGGCTATAGCTGAAGTAGATGAGCAAGTAGAGACCCTGGCCTTGGTGTGTCCCCCTGCGGGGCTGTATGATGGTGTGCCCTTACTCACTGGTACCAATGCTCACATGTTTGGGAGGTTGGCCTAGCTGTGTTAAGAGAAACAGGGGCGGTGAAATGGATGGGAAATGTGAATTCTAGCCTTAATGAAGCAGGCTTATGAATTACAGAGACAGAACAATGAGATGGAGAAGGATGAGCCCATGGGGATAGTGTGGAAGAAAGATTCCGACTCCTTGGTATTACCACCAAATACTCAGTATAACATTCGTGGTGAAGTGCGCCTCAGGAAAGATGTAAAAAAAAAAATCTTCATGCTGGATGCCCCAGAAGAGGGGAAGTTGCAGGAAGGATTATTGGTCAAACCCAGTATTTTACCTGCTCGAGCCCATGCCTATGCCAGGTGGGTGGTAGTGCAAATCCAGAATGTGTCTGATCAAGAGGTTCGGGTCAACCAGGGATGTACCTTAGCCACGGTGCACTGTGCGGACACTGTGGTGCTTCCCAGCAAAAAGTACTCTGGTGAGCAAGAAGAAGTGACTCCGGACCTGTTTGACTTTGGAGAGTCCTCACTGCCTACTGAGTATAAGATCAGGATTAACCGGAAGCTATCCCAGAAGAACCAAGTGTTTTCACTAAAAGAATGGGATGTGAGATGCGTCACTGGAGCTGAGCACCATATTTGGCTTCATGATGACTGACCATTCCGAGATAGGTCCCGTTGTCTTGCCCCGGCTGATATAGATGATGTCCGGAGGCATTTGCAGGAGATGTTGGTGGCTGGGATTATCCAGGAGTCAAGGAGCCCCTACGCCTCTCCGATCTTAGTGGTACGCAAAAAGAATGGATCGGTGAGAATGTGCGTTAGATTATCGGACTTTGAACCAGAGAACTGTACCAGACCAGTATACTATGTCTCACATCTAGGATGCCCTTGATTGTCTGTATGGGAGCCACTGGTTTTCAGTGCTCGATTTAAGGAGCAGGTATTACCAGATCCCGATGGTCCCAGAGGACCGCGAGAAGACGGCATTAATTTGTCCCCTGGGGTTTTACGAGTTCCTGCGGATGCCCCAAGGTATTTCGGGTGCACCTGCCACCTTCCAGAGGCTGACAGAACATACAGTGGAATTCATGAATTTATCGGAATGTCTGGTGTTCCCGGACGACATCATCGTATTTGAGCGTACTTTGGAAGAACATGAGGTCCGGTTGTTCAAAGTGCTTGACTGTTTGGAGGATTTTGGTCTGAAATTATCTATAGACAAGTACCAGTTCTTTCAAACGTCCATAAAGTATGTTGAGCATATAGTGTCAGTGGATGGGATCCAAACAGACCCCAGCAAAGCGGAGTCACTGAACACTTGGCTCCAGCCAAACAATTTGAAAGAGTTACAGTGATTCTTGGGGTTCTACGGCTATTGCCGCTGATTCATTAAAGACTACTCAAAAGTTAGTCACCCTCTACTTAATCTTACCCAAGGCTATCCTCCCACTAATCGAAAGTACAAGAAGAGCCTCATTAAAGAGTAAGAGAAAGTGTATTTCAGAAGCAGTGAGCCATTCGGGGCCCGATGGACCTCTGAGTGTAAGTCTGCATTCTTTGAGATCATTCATCTACTCACCCATGCACCAGTGCTCGCTTATGCCAACCCCACCAAACCCTATGTCCTACATACAGACACCAGCTTGAAAGGTCTAGGGGCTGTGTTATATCAAGAACTTGAGGAGGGCCTGCGACCCGTGGCTTTCGCAAGTAGAAGCTTAACACCATCCGAGCGCAACTACCCTGTCCTTAAACTCGAATTTCTCACCCTCAAGTGGGCTGTGGTGGACCAGTTCCATGAATATCTCTATGGGGCTAAGATTCTAGTGAAGACTGATAACAATCAATTGACTTACGCACAGACTTCAGCAAAATTAGATGCCACCGGGCACAGGTGGCTTTCTGCCTTGTCCACATATGACTATGCAGTAGAGTACCGACCTGGCTTGAACCATATAGACGCAGACACCCTCTCAAGGTGACCAAACCTCGCTGACACCTGGGTGAGGTTGCCTGAACATTCCATCAAAGCATTATGCCAAAAATTTGATAAGGATGACCGCCCGTCTGCTGACATTGTTGATTGCTTGGTGGACTGCTTGGAGCCCCACCCCCCCGACACCTGCATCCCTGCAGCCTACTGTCATTTTTCAGTGTTAGACCTCAGTGCCTTACCTCAGTTTGATAATGACAGTATCCAATGGGCTCAATCCCAAGATCCAATGATCCAGCCTACGCTTATCATTCTGCGTGCTGGAAAAGACGTATCCTAATTTCATTCTTCTGATTTAAGAACTGCATTATTGCTCAGGGAAGGCCCCAGGCTTAAGCTACATGACCAACTATTATATAGAGAGACAGTGAATCATCAAGGCCAGCTGGACAGGCAGCAGTTGGTGTTACCCACAGCTTTCAAACAACTGGTACTCAAATCTCTTCACAATCACATGGGGCATCTTGGTTATGACCGGACACTTGACCTGGTGCACTCTCGGTTCCTCTGGCCAAAATTGGGGGTTGATGTCGAGACACATATTCGAACCTACAGTCATTGCCTGCAAAGGAAAGCTTTGCCTCAAAAACCTGCTCCCCTAGTCAATATCTCCACCAGTGACCCCATGGAGTTCATCTGCATTGACTTCCTGTGACTGAAGCCTGACCAGAAAAATATTGGAAATGTGCTAGTTGTAACAGACCAATTTACATGTTATGCTCAGGCCTATCCCACAAAAGATCAAAAGGCCTCCACCGTGTCCAAGGTGCTTGCAGAAAAATTCTTTGTCCATTATGGTGCACCCCAACGTATCCACTCTGATCAAGGAAGAGACTTTGAAAGATGATTGGTCAAAGAGATACTCTCCCTGTGGGGAGTGCGGAAGTCTAGAACTACTCCTTACCACCCTCAGGGGGATCCTCAGCCTGAACGTTTTAACAGGACCCTCCTGGACATGTTGGGCATGCTTCACTCTAAAGATAAACCTAAGTGGAGCCAGCAGATTAGCACCTTGGTACACACCTACAATTGCACCAAAAGTGATGATACCGAGTTATCCCCCCTATCGTCTCATGTTCGGCTGGGAAGCCCAGTTGCCTGTAGATGTGTGTTTCGGAGTGCTGAAAACTATTTGCAATATGTACAAAAACTGAAAGCTCAGTTAAACCATGCATACCAACTGGCCCAAACTATGGCTGCAAAAAGAAACCTCACCAACAAAGAGAGACATGACAGGTGGGTAAAGGCTCAAGAGTTGTTGCCAGGAGACCTTGTGTTGTTGCGCAATTTGGGCCTGCATAGAAAGCACAAAATTGCTGATAGATGGCACCATCTCCCACACATAGTAGTCAGTAAATTGGATGACTTACCTGTGTATAGAGTGCGTCCTGAAAATGACTCTTGAGCTGTTAAAACTATGCACAGGAACCACCTGCTGCCTATTGGTCAAGTGGTTATTGATGCTGAACCATCAGATGCTGCCCTTCCAGGGCTGGTGACTCATGCTGCTGCTAAAAAGAGACAGAGTCAACCTTCGCCAGTTGTTCAAGAATCAAGGCCTTCCCCCCAGCAGGCCCAAGAGGACAGTGACAGTCAATCTGAATCTGACAGTAGTGAGTGTGAAACTCATTATTACCCTACTTATGAACTAAACCAATTGTTGCAAGGTAACCCTATGTGTAATTAGTGGGATGAAGCTGGGCCTTCAGGCCTGCCTAACCCTCCAGGTTCCTCCCTAGAACCAATGCCTCCTGAGAGTGAGGTGCAAAGTATAACTTCTGAAGTAGCTGATTCACTGTGCTTAGTGGAACTGTTTGAACTGCCCGAGGAGGAGCCTGATATCATAAATCTTCCTGGTGACATACCCCAATTGTTTAACCAGGAGTGGCACACTAAGTTGAAAGCTTGTTTACAGGTGCGACCTGGGAGCACAGGGAAGTTAAGTGACTTGCTCAGGGTCACACAGTATATAAGTGGGGGCTGTGGGATTCAAACCCAGGTCTCTAGATTTGCAGCTCAGAGCCTTAAATCACTGTGCTATACTGCCTCCATACCAGAATCTGATGAGCAGTGTGAAAGTAATGATCAAAACCCTGTTGTGCTGGATGACCCTAAGGCATCCTCTGGTGATAAAAGTACCACTCCACTGCCACAAAGTCCAAACGTTTCAGAGTTTTCCCTGGATGATAAACCTGGGCCTTCTGAAGAGCTCAGTGATGAATTTAATGATGTGAAAACAGAATCAACAGAGCATGGAGCCAACAATGTTCCAATACTGGAGTCTTCACCCAGTACAGAGGTCCCCCTCCCTACCGGACAAGAGACTAATGCCAATGTTGATACCCCAGAGCCTGTGTCTGTTCTCCCAAGAAAGTCTGGAGGAGCTGTTAAACCAGTAATACGCCTAAGCTATGACTCCCTTGGGAGGCCCGTGGACCTCCCCTTAAATGTTGTCCACAAAGGTGTCTATATCTCTGAAAGCTCACTACCCAAACTGAACCTGTCTGCCACTTCCAAGCTAATTGTTCATCCTTCAGGACATGGTGCCCCTGCCCCATCTAGCCCCAAGTTAGCTGATAGGAATGGGCCCCCATCTATGTTATTTAGAGTACAGGAAACAATTACCTGAATAAGTACAGTAATATTACTGTGTGAATCACAGTAAAATAGTAATGTGTATGAAAAAGACATAACTTGTCATTACAGAATATCTATAGAGTATCATGAATAAGTACAGTCTACTCCATTTATATCACCCGCGGTTAAAATGGGCAATCATCTATTTTGGGCAAAAGTTCAAAACCATTTGCCAAGTCTCATAGATTCAAGTGCTACAGTTATTGGTTATATCGATCGTTATCCGCCTTCTATAGCGGGCTGATTCTGGTTGTTGTTGAAACTTTTCACACCTTATTAGCGCTTTGCTAATTGTTAATTGCTCGGCCCAGGCAAAGCGGTTTACTGTTTCCACTACAAAAGAGGTGCTATAGCACCTCAGTGCAATCACTTTGTGACTCGACTGCTGAAATAATGGCTGGAAAACGAAAGACGATGTCCCTAAGCCAAAAAATTGAGTTCTTTAAAAAGATCGACGAGCTGCCCAAAATGAGCCAGCGCGACTTGGCTCAACACCTTATTCTACCCAAATCTACTGTTGCTGATCTATTGAGGCAAAGAGAGCAGCTGTTTACAGAATGGAATGCGAATCAGAACCCGGATCGCAAAAGGAAGCGGGAGGGCAAGGATGTGGAGGTGGCAGCAGCCCTATTACGCTGGTTTCAAAGTGCTCGCGGTCGGGATGCACTGATTAGTGGTCCATTGCTAGCACAAAAAGCCAAGCAGCTAGCAACAGCCCTAGGTCGAGAGGACTTCAATCCCTCAGAAGGCTGGCTCCAGCGTTGGGAAGCCCGGAATAATATCGAGTTTAGAAGGGCACACGGAGAAAAATTGAACTCCTATGTAGCCAGTGCAGAGCAGTGGCTTCTGAATGTTCTCCCTGGGATCCTGGAGGGTTTTGAGCCAAAAAATAATTTTAACTGCGACTAAACTGGTCTCTTCTATCACTGTGTTGGGTATGGGACATTAGTTTTTAAAAGTGAGCCTTTGCTGAGATCGAAGAAACAAAAAGAGAGAATTTCTGTTCTCCTTTGCTGTAACGTGGATAGCTCGGAGAGGCTCGAACCATTGGTTGTGGGCAAGTCACAAAACCCACACTGCTTCCGTGGAATTCATAACTTACCTGTTCTGTACCGAGCAAACAATTTGTCTTGGATGACTGGTGACATTTTCACAGACTGGGTGCAAACATGGGACAGAAAATTGAGGCGGCGCAAGATCGTCCTTCCACTGGACAACTTTTCCGGTCATCCAAATGTTGCAGGTCTGAGAAATATAAAACTGGTGTTCTTGCCACCAAACACCACTTGCCTTATTCAACCTCTTGACATGGGCATTATTTATAGCCTAAAACAGCATTATGTTCGCACCATGCGCGAAAAGGTTTTGACACTCTAGATGTCAGCCCAGAAATGCATGCATCTCAATGCGTAAGGCAGATCACACTGTTGGATGTTGTAAGACTTTTAAAGCACTCATGGGCCATGGTGTCTGATCTTACGATCCTGCGCTGTTTCAAGAAGGCAGGATTTGTGTACCCTGAGGATACCTCTGCAGAGCAAGCTTCTGTGTCCAGTGAGCCTTACCTATCTGCCCTCGAAGTGCTGGAAATAGAAACAGTAGCTGTTCCGGATGGACTGTCAGAGGAGCAGTTTAAAGAACTGTGTCACCTTGGTGATAGCGACTCTCCACCTGAAGGAGAGCAAGATGACATCCAGGAGGTGACTGGTGCGCTCAGAGGTGACGTGGACGAGGACGAGGACGATGACCCTGAAGCTAGTCGGGTGGAAGAGGAGGCTATTGTAACCATCGTTGATGTTCGAGGAGCCCTATTAACATTACGTTGTGCCATGGAACAGAGTGCTGAGTATGAGCCGAACTGGGATATGATGCTAAAAACTGAGGAGACATGGCGTCCGTACAGCCGAAAACAGAATATCCAGACTCGGATCACAGAGTTTTTCACGGGACATAAGTAGGCTTCATCATCATCATCATCATCATCATCATCAAATCTTTATTTATTCAGGCGAACATCATTGAGCAAGGCTCATTTACAAGATGGACCTGATAAGGTCAAGGTTCAATAGTTGATACACAACAGATACATCATACACTTATATAAGACAGTTATACATACAGGGGAAAATAACGTTTATAAACACAGTGATGTACAGTAAATTCACATGATAAAAAACGGTTACAGGAAAGTTAAGCTAATATTTACAGTATATACAGTGTATACATATCCCAGTGGAGGGGCCATGGCAAACACACAGCATAATGTAATACTAGGATGGTGGAAGGTATTACTGGGTGCCATAAGATGGGGTGTCTGCCTGGGAGGGAGAACTGAAGAACAAAGATTATGCCATATATGGTGAATTTTCTGGGATGGAGATTGTGAGATGACAAAGCTAGCTCTAGCAGTAGCAACTGCATTTCTCTGTGAAGAAAACAACGCTGTTTAAAGGATGCAATTGGTATAATATTGGACAGTTTTAGGGATATTTGTAGGGTGTTCCATGCTATAGCTAGAGAATAGCTGATTGCTGCCCTCCCTAGCCGGATGTTGAATTTGGGCAATTTGAACAGGATGATGTTGTTGCTTCTTAGGGCATAGGAGCTAGGAATGGTCTGGGTGAAGCAGTCCAGAATATAGTTTGGAAGTTTTTTGATAACGCTCTGTAAATCCATACAGCTGCATTTCTGTTCCTTCTGAGATGTAGGGAAACCCATCCAACTGCAACATAAAGAGAGCAATGATGGGTATTAGATGGCAGATCTGTTATGAATCTTATTGCTCTATGGTATAAGGTATCCAACTTGTGTAGGTAGGAGATGGGGCAGTGACTATAGAGTAAGTCTGCATAGTCAACAACTGAGAGAAGAATGGCCTGGACTAACCTCATCTTTGAATCTCTGTTTAGGAAGGGTTTTAATCTATAGAAAAGGCCAAGCCTTTGGCAAAGCTTTTTTAGCAGTTCTTCTAAATGATGAGTGAAGACGAGTCTGCTGTCAATCCACACACCTAGATATTTGAAATTTTCTACATACTCCCGATTTTCTCCAAGTATAGTGTATAGCTGGGGGAGAATGATTGAAGAGGAGGTGCTGGTGGAGCTTTGATTTGTGAACATCATTGCTTTAGTTTTCTTTGCATTTAACAGAAGCTTTTTCTCAAGTAGCTGATATTGTAACAAGGAGAATTCTGTTTGTAGGATTTCACGGGGCAGCTGCAGAAGAAGGGTTGCTGACATACAAAACAGTGTCATCAGCAAAGAGGTGTACAGAGATTTGGTGAGGGTTGAATCAATATTATTTATATAGATGGCAAAAAGGATAGGACCCAGGATAGAACCTTGGAGGACTCCTCTTAACAGTGGTTTTAATGGGTATAGGTCACCTTCAGCTTTTACCTGCTGTGACCTACCGGTAAGATAACACCTGAACCACTTAAGGGAGGGTGGATCTAGGCCAATGGAGTGCAAGGATGATAGTAGAAGCTCGTGGTCCACAGTGTCGAATGCTTTGCTCAGGTCCAGAAATACTGCACAGACATTATTCTTTTTTATCTAATTCAGTTTGCCAGTCATTTGTGACCTTGGTTAGTGCAGTGATAGTGCTGTGCTTGGCCCTGAATGCAGATTGAGCTGGATTCAGGAAGTTAGCATCGTCAAGATACTCCCTTAACTGGGTACTCACTAATTTCTCCAGCATCTTGGATAGCACTGGTAGAATGGAAATGGGCCTGTAATTATTAAGGTCCATAGGGTCCCCTGATTTTAGAAGGGGAACCACTTGGGCTGTCTTCCACAGTGTGGGAATAGAACCAGAGTTTAGAGATAGGTTAAAGAGATGTGTTAGGGGGACTGCAAGTACATGGGATGCAATCTTTAGAAAGTAGGGGTCCAGAGAGTCTGCCCCTGCGTTTTTTTTGGTATCCAGCTGCCATAGTAGGTCCTCTACTGCTTCAACAGTACAGATTTGAAGCTGAAGGAAGAGTCAGCTCTCTGAGCACCAGTGTACTGGGAGCTTAATTGTTCACGCAGCAGGTTAGCTGGAGAGGTGTCAAAGGCAAGGCCAGCCGTTGTGAAGTGGTTATTAAAGGCGTCCAGAATTTCCATTTTGCCAGTGATAGGGCCATAACTGTGGTGTAACTGAGCTGGTAGGGAGGTGCTAGAATCCTGCCCAACCATACCCTTGATGGTACCCCAAAACCTAGCAGGATTATGATAGGAGGAGTCGAGCTCAGCCAAGTAGAAGGCAGCCTTTGCATCCCTAACTTTCTTGGTGCATCTATTCCTGGCTTTCCTAAAGATCATCCAGTCATTTGCATTCTTGGTTTTTGTTTCCATTTTCCAGAGTTTGTCTCTCTCCAGCAGTGCAACTTTGAGGTCAGCTGAAAACCAACGACAGGATTTGTTTTTATTCGGATACTAGAATTGGGGCATGGATGTTAAGGGCACTTTATAATGCTATTTAGCACCTGCTGTGCTTTTTCCACAGAATGGGCAAGATAAAACTCTTGCCAGCTTGGAGAGTGAGCTAGATCATGCAAATATCCTTCAATGTTGATGTTTTCTTGGATCTCCCTCATGAGGAATTTTGCAGGGTTGTTGTTTTGCTGGAAGATCTTACCCCTGCGATGGGACAGTGATCACTTATATCGCAGAGAAGCACTCCAGCATGTGTGAATAGATGGGGTTTATTCACTAGCATGATATCAAGTAGTGTGCTGTTATTACTATTCCTTGCATTAATTCTTGTTGGCTCATTAATTAGTTGTGTGAACCCATATGTATCACAGAATGATACCAGAGGTGCAGCTGCCTGGGTAAGCCAGTTGAAATTCAGGTCACCTAGAATAATGACTTCTTCAGTGCTGGGCTTGAGCAGATTCCCCAGGTGGGGTAAGAGCTTGAGGTCAGCGGGGGTCTGTAGCATCCAACTAGCTGAAAAGCTGCTGTATTGGGGAGAGAGACTTTAAGGGATAGGCATTCAAATTCCTTGGGCATAGAGGTTGCAGCAATACAGGATACAGGTATACCGGATTTTGCATATATAGCTACTCCACCGCCCCTTGTTTGGCAATCCGCTCTGAATAGCTGATAGTTGGGTAGGTTAACATCCCTGTCTGCTGTGGTGGGTTTGAGCCATGTCTCAGATACCACGAGAAAGTCTGGCAAGGTATGGGCAACCCAGGCTTGTATCAGTGTAAGTTTTTTCAACAGACTGCATACATTAATATGCAAAAAACTGAGGCCTTTAATTGAGGTTAGGGCTGCTGGAGAGGTGATACATTCAGGGGTTCCAGGGTTGATTTCCACGTTACCAATACAGAGCAATAAAAAGAGCAGGAGTTTGATGAGGGCTGCCAGAGATAGGGAGAGGGGACTGTCTTTGGTCCTCCTTCTCTTATTCTGTTGCCACTCTTTTGGAGTGCTCCATGTGGGGTTATGGAATTGAATCGAGACACCAAGTAGCAGTTTGGTGGTCATGCATAGGGGGATCTATATATCCAGTAGTGGAGCCTTGATTGAAATACATGTATGGTGGTTTGTGTCTCTTTTTGGGGGTCACCCCACTGTAATCGATGCAGCAATGGTAGGGCATATATGAGGGTCTGAGCGTCAAACAATGGGGATGATTCAGAGAGACTGGGCAGATGGATCACCCTAGTTTGTGTGATAGGGACATCTTCTTTGGGGAACCCCATGGCTGACAGTGAAAGAAGTATCAGAAGTAAACTCCCCATTGTGAGAGAGATATTGTTAGTTGGCTACCGGGAGGTAGTGAAGTTGCTGATTAGTTGGATCAGCAAGTCAGTTGGAACAGTTTATTGGTTTTTGGGTAATGCTGAGGGCGGGGAAGAGAGATTTCAGTGGGAAGATGCCTATAAAGTAACACACAAGAGGGTGGGTGATAGGCCAAAATTTGTGGCTTTCCCGAGTCCTCCCTCGCTGTCCATCCCGGCCTCGTGAGGCTTAGCATCATAGCTTCTGTTGCACTGTTACTGTGCTGTAGTTTTACTTTTTTTTTCACTCAGTTAATTAAAGTAAAGAAATAAGAAAATAAAGAAGATTAGTATATTAAAGTACTAGTGTATTATACTGTCTTTACTAAGTGCTTTCGATTACATTACTGTAGTGCTTTTGATATCAACAGTAGCATCATTTATTGGGTTCAAACTGCTAATATGTGGTAGCATTTGGATACATCGTCCGTCTCCTATAATGGGCAAAAAGGCTTGAAACAAACATGCCCATTATAAACGGTGGGCACTATATAGTAATGTTTACTTTTACTGATGCATCAGTCTTTATTTTGGTCTTGTATAGTGCTGGAACATATGTTTCATATAGCATAAGGTTTTCTATAAAGTTATTGTGAGTATAGACTTGATGCGGATGCCAGGTTCTTTCCAGGCAGGGAAAGGTGTTACCCCTATACAAATGGGGGTTCCTAAAATGTTTTCCTGGGCTTGCCTAATGTCCACTGCCAGGATGGTGTTCTGTGTTTTAACCATTTAAAAGTGCTTGTATGTGAGTGCCCTATTAGCCTCCATGCCTGTCTCTTTAAGAGGCATCATTTTTGTGAGTTATAATTATTCTGGGTGGGGGCCGGGTGGTTTCAGGCTCGAGTCCCACCCGGGCTGCAATACGGCCGCTTCATCCTGCCATCACTAATTGCACAGAGGAAGCCCTACTAGAATCTATGATAGTTTGCTGATTATCTGCTTCAATAGTAATGATATAGTAGTTTGTCTAACCTGCCTTCCTTTGCAGCATGGACTTTCTGTATTGCACCACCATCTTGGTTCTAGACTGCCAGTCTGGACCAATCAGTACCTCTGGGGACCCTAAAATGGAGACTGTCCCCAGGGGTCTTGTGAGAGTGAATTTCTGTAGGAATTGTAGTTTTTTGTTTGCTTGCACGCATGTGCAAGAAACATAGTGCCATCATCCGACTTTTCGTAGGTGTGGCACCTGTCTTCCAATGCAGTCAGTGTGTTTGTAGGCGCAGCCACAGTTCACCAATGAATGTTGCAGCTGTCTGTGACAGCAGTTGAAAATGCAGTGCCGTTCAGTTCAAAGGCAGAGCTATGCTTCAGTGAGCAGCGAGTAGCTACTGCGTGTGCAGTCGCCCCTCCACACACACACGCACGATATTGCATGCTAATGCACCCCCACGCACACAATCATGGCGGCTGACGGGGTGCCCAATCCCTCATCAGCTGCTGCCTCCCCCCAACAGAGTTCAGGTGCCACGCTGGGGCCCACCCCAGTGTGGCAACAGTCTGTATGTGACGGGGTGCCCAATACCCGTTAGCTCCAATGTTTCTCCCAACAGACAACTGGGTGCCACGCTGGGAGCCCCACCTGCATGGCAACAGTCTGTATGGGCCGACGGGGTGCCCAATCCCCGTCAGCTCCACTGCCCCAAACAACCTTCCAGCTGCCGCTTGGAAGCCCACCCAGCGTGGCATAAGTCCCAGGCCGTCCAAGAAAAAAAAAAAAACCTGCAAGAAAAAACCTTCCCTCGCTGACTGTCCTGACCCCTGCTCCCTCCACCTGCGGCCACCCTCTGCGCATCCACCTCCCCACACCCCCACCTCACCCCATACTTACCTCTGGAGCTTGGCGTGACGATCTTCGGTGGACCGGGAACACGTCTGCACTCTTCAAAGCCAACTTCTAATTATTCTGGATGGGGGCCGAGTGGTTTCAGACTCGAGTCCCACCCACTGAGGAAATGCTGGTAAGCTGTATAATGTAATAAATAGGGTTTTTTCAACTTTAACATAGAAACATAGAAACATAGAATTTGACGGCAGATAAGGACCGCTTGGCCCACCCAGTTTGCCCATTTCCCTACCTGATGGATAAGCTGCAGGTCCTAGTTAACCAGCAGCCTACTTCTTCCTACCCCACCCCCTAGAATTGCCTTATGACTGTCCCATGCATGCTTGAATTCCACCACTGTTTTGACTCCACAACCTCCTCTGGAAGGCGCCCATACATCCACAACCCTCTCTGTGAAAAAATACTTCCTTAAATTACCTCTGAGCACTCCTCTTCTATCTTCAAATTGTGCCCCTTGTTCTTGCACACCTCTTTTGAAAGATGCCACCTTTTGGACGTTGTTGATTCCCTTGAGGTACTTGAAAGTTTCTATCATGTCTCCCCTCTCCCTCCTTTCCTCGAGGCTATACATATTAAGCTTCTTAAGTCTCTCTTCATATGTCTTCCGGTGCAGACCCTGCACCATTTTAGTTGCCCTCCTCTGGACAGCTTCCATCCTGTCTATGTCTTGGAAGCTGTCCAGAGGAGGGCAACTAAAACCTTGAAGCATATCTCAGGCATTTTTGGGAATTTTTACGCCAAATTTTCAACATGGTGTTTTTGGGTCCCCACCTCATGAATTCTGTCACTGTCATTTTGTTAATCGGCCCTGAAAGGTGATTTCGTGGTCACTGTGCGGAACCACCTTCCGGGACTGATTTACAAAATGACAGTGTCACAGTTCATGAGGTAGGCCTCAAAAACCGTATGTTGAAAATTTGATGAAAAAATTCTCCAAAATGACTGTTTAACGAGCATGCGTTGCGCTGTTCCTACGCATGCTTGTAAGTTCGTGAATTTTCAATATTTTCACTCCAGATTTTCGACATTGCAATTTTACCACACCTCCTTCTGAGCAGTACAGCTGTAATTTTTCACATTTTGCCCAAAATGTGTTTCCGTGCATGTTGCGCACAATGGCACAGGTGAGCAAAATCAATGTTCGGGACAGATTAAGAAAATCACAGTAACACTGTTCATGAGCAGAGGTGTTAAAATGGCTATGTTAAAAATTTGGTGAAAAAATTCCCAAAAATGACTGTTTTAAGAGCATGCTTTGCGCTGTTCCTACACACGCTCGTAAGTTTGCAAATTTTCACTATTTTCACTCCAGATTTTCAACATTGCCATTTTACCACACCTCCATATAAATGGTACAGCTGTCATTTTTCACATCTTGCCCAAAACATGTTTTCACGCATGTAGCGCACAATGGCGCAGTCGGAGTGCAAAATCAATGTTCGGGACATATTAAGAAAATCACAGTTACACTGTTCATGAGCAGAGGCATTACAATGGCTATGTTAAAAATTTGGTGAAAAAAGTCCATAAAATGACTGTGTTATGAGCGACCATTGTGCAGTTTTCACGCACCCTCGTAAGTTCATGGATTTCTAATATTTTCAGTCCAGATTTTGACCACTAGCATTTTTCCACACTTCCTTATGAACAGTACAGCTGTAATTTTTCACACCATGGCCGAAATGTGTTTTCGCACTTCCAGCGCAGAATTGCGTGGACGCTGTGGGAAATCATTGTTCGGGACAGGTTAAGAAAATCACAGTGACACTGTTCATGAGCGGAGGTTCCAAAATGCCTGTGTTGACAATCTGCTGTAAAAAATCCCCAAACTAATTGCATTATGGGTGTGTGTTGCGCAGTTTTTACGCACACTCGTGACTTCACCAGTTTTTTTAAGATTTTCACTGCAGATTTTCAACATTGCCATTTTTACACCTCCCCATGAACAGTACAGCTGTCATTTTTCACATCCTGTTCGAAATGTGTTTTTGCACCTGTGGTGCCAAATGCCATAGTCGCTGTGCAAAATCAGCTTTCCGCTAACGAACTGATATTGCCACTGTTCATGAGGTGGGGGTAACAAAAAATCCATGTTTAAAATTTGGAGTGAAAATACCAACGAACGCCTGGGACGTTAGGGTTTCTGACCATAACGCCCCACCCTGTAGAGACTGACAGGCATCCAGGGTGTGACTTGGGATCGTCTTCTGTAATACTCCTGCCATTCCACCCCAACCCCCACCCTGCAGCCAGTCACAGGCATCAAGGTGTGCCTTGAACTCTTCAGCCCCAAAGTTCACCCCATTCTCCTATACTGCACCCATCTTACCGTATTTCTTATGGAATGGGGTGAGCATAAAACAAGACTCAAGGCACATTACGAACATACGATTTGCCAGCAGATAAAGGCCTAGAGGTCTATCAAGTCTGCTCGAATGTGCAGCTAGCACCCTATTCTGCAGCTGCCCTCCCTTCCACCCTTCCCTTCATTAACCTCCCCTGTCCTGTCCCATCCTTGTTTGAAGCAGTCCACTGTTCTACTGCATATCACTGCAGGTAACGATTCCACCCAGCCACCACCCTCTCTGTAAAAGTGTCTCCTCATCTCCCTCCTGAACCTTCCTTGCTCCAGTCTCATATCATGGCCCTTGGTGTCCCTCCCTTCCCTTACTTTGAACAGCCCCTCTGTACCTGTCTTGTTTATTCCTTTCATGTATTTAAAGGTTTCAGTCATGTCACCCCTGTCTCTCCTCTCCTCCAGTGAGTACATGTTCAGCTCCTTCAACCTCATCAGTCCCTTCATCCTGGAACCTAACATTGCGACACTTGTCGGTGTCTGCAGGGTAGGGTGTAGAGAAATGGCATGGCCATTATGCCTGATGACCCAAAGGCACACCCCAGTGCCTGTCAGTCTCTGCAGGGTGGTGGTGGGGTTGGCTTCAGTTCAATACTTCACTGCCATTCCTATTATGCAGCTCTGTAACTCCTACACTGACACCTAAATGGACCTGGAGGGGGGGCCCTGGCTGTGACACAGATGGATCAACCAACCAACCCTTTTGGATCACAGGGAAGTCCCAGAGCTGCCTGCAGCATTGAGTTAGTGTGTAGTTGGAGTTGAGAGAGTGAACAACTCGTGTAATTCGAGCAGCCGCTCCTGCGTAGTAGCGTGGGGGAATCAGCGGGAAGGTTGTGTCTGGCCTGCCTGCTACCATCTTCTCGAGTGAAGAAGTCTGCATTAATATCTCGGACTTTATCCGAATTTGCTGTGATTGTGACCGGAATCCTGAATTGTGACAAAGAGAAATTCTCCTGGTGTGGACCGAAGATTTGCCTCGGTGTGATCGGCCTGTCAGGACTTGAGACAACCGCAGAGCGTACGGTTTGCACAGAGACACTGTTGATTGCAACCGGACTGTCATCCGAACTGTATTATTTACCTGTCTTTACTATAATTGTGCTGAATGTGGAGTGTGGGTCACGATTTGGTTCCCCACATTGCTGAATGTATCTCGCTGGCTGGAGGCTGCATCCAGCAAAACTTACTGGACTGTATCCGAAATCATTCACTGGTCTGGGCCTCACCATCTCGGCCTAGATTGCCATTCACGCTGCAGAGAATCATCTGACGAAAGACCCACCTGGGGATTCAGCTCCCTGCTCAACACCATTGGACAGGATTGACCACCATGGTGCGTCATGTGGGCCCTGCTTCTCCTGGCACAGCAGTCCATCATCCTGAGGTCTTCGTTTCGTCCATCCTGCCTCCTGGTCTGGATAGCGTGAGTAAACATCAGGGTAGCTCCTGCAACAGAGCTCAAATCAAAGTGTGTCATCTGATTTAATTGTTTTGGTTAATCATTACGAACTGAGCCATCTGGTTCTGGAATACAAATTGTGGGTTAAAGTGCATGTTGTGTTTTTCCTTCCTAAGGGCCCCAACAACAGCTGCAATGCCGGCCTACCCTGGGCAACACTCCAGTCTAGCCTGCAAACCAACTGGGTACCCAGAGTGTGTGTGACTGTGTTAGAGGGACTCTTAGAGGCGTGCATGCTTAGCCTGATTAAATCAGATCCAGAATCAAACACCAGATTACTGCCACCCCCCCCCTTGTTCATGTCCCCCAATAAATCATATCTAAATCATTTTGCATTTACACTGGCTATTGTGCACCTTTGTGGTGGGAATACTGTGTTGCTATTGCCTTTCTCCATTGCAGGTCTTGTTTTGCAGGGGGTCTCCAGGGTCAGTGCAGCTGATCAGCCCTGGTGGTAAGTGTGGATATAACATTGCATTCTGCCGTTCATTGTAACTGTCTAACTGCTGACCAGTACAGGCCACTAGAGGGGTTAGAGGGGGTTATCAGTGTCCCAGAGGGCTGTACCCAGAGCAACTACACTACCCTTAAACCAACCCTCCAGGTGGAGGCACCCATTCACAGAACTCAGGCCCCTCAACCTGCACTTAGTCATGCAGGCGGGGTAGTATCCCTTGGGATAATGCCACTCTAGGGGTTACACAGGGTGTGGAAAGAGGGTAGGGGATGTAGCCTAGAGAGTCTCTGCCTAGTGCCAACGATCATGGAGACAGTCTTCTTGGCATTCAGAAATAACTGATGTGAGGCAAACCAGAGCTGAACCTGGCGGAAGTCATGCTGTAAGGTGGTTGCTGCATCAGCAGGGCATTCGCCAGAGGTAAACAAGATGGTGTCGTCAGAGTACATGTGGATAGAGAGGAAGGGGGGAAGACTGAGGACAAGTCATTGAGGAAGATGGAGAATAGAATGGGAACAAGTACAGAGCCCTGTGGGACTCCTGTGGAGATGGGGAAGGGGGGAGCGGTCACAACCTGGATCTTGACTGATTGTGTTCTGCCTGTGAGATAGACTCTGAACCAGTTAATGGCAGGTGCAGACAGTCCGGCTGTCTTAAGGGAGTCAAGAAGCAGGGCATGGGAGACTGAGTCAAAAGCCTTAGCGAGGTTGACAAAGATGGCAGAGATGATGAGGCCGTTATCCATCCCGGTGAGGATGGAATCAGTGAGCCTGAGAAGGGAGGAGGTGGTGGTGGTTGGAATGGCAGGTTGGAATGGGGTGAAAAAGGAGTCGTCAGAGAGGAAGGCGGTAAGTTGGGCGAGGACCAGGTGTTCTTGGAGCTTGGCAAGACTGGGGAGGAGAGAGATTGGGCAATAGTTGCCAGGAGAGGAGGGAAGGGGAGGGGTCTCCACTCTTTAGGAGAGGGAGGACAACTGCATTTTTCCAGGATGAAGGGACTGATGAGGACAAAAAAAGAGAGGTTTAGAATTAAGCAGAGGGGATAGGCAATAGTTGGTGCTGAAAGATAAAGGAGTTTAGGGTCAATGTCGTCAGGTGATGAGCCTTTAGAAGGGTTGAGAGAGGATGGTAAGTGCTTCATCAGGGGAGAAGGAAGGGTGAGCATAGGGGAGTTGAGTACAAGAAGAGAGGGGAGGTTTGAGGAGAGGGACTTTAGGAGTGCCGAGGCACATGAGGTGTAATACTGATGTTGTATGAGTGTACTGCAGTGAGGAATGAATGAGCGTTCATTCATTCTTCACTTCGGTACATTCATGCAACACTCAGTCGGCAGCTGGCTGCGGAGGTGAGTGGTGGGTTGAGCCAGTCGCCGGCTCCATTCAGGGATGGTTGGGGGGCAGTGGGTCATCGGCCCCCGGTGGGAGGTGGGGGACCACTAGACTACCAGGGAATTGATTCATTTTCAGCAGCTATGGGGTGGGGATCATGATGGGGGGTGGGGGACCACTAGACTACCAGGAAATAAACGTATATACACCCTACGGTGTCAGGGATCATGATGGGCGGGAGAACACTAGACTACCACGGAATAAACTATATATACACCCTACGGGTCTCGGGGATCATGATGGGGGGGCGGGAGGAACACTAGACTACCAGGGAATAAACTAATATATACACCCTTCAGGTGTCGAGGATCATGATGGGGGGTGGGGGAGCGCTAGACTACCAGGGAAGAAACTAATATATATATACACCCTAAGCTGGCCCGGTGGCACTGAGGGCTGGGCGCCTAACCTCGCACTACACTGGCGACCCGTGTTCGGGAACGAGCATGGGCTGCTGGGGGTTGGCAGGGGTTGAGAAGAATTGAGCATCCGATGGACTGCTCTCTTTCTCAGGGAAGGGTTGTCCTCACTAGTCAGTGCCCAGTCACCCCCTGGCAGAGGTAGGGGGGCAGGGCACCAGGTAGCAGCCTGGGGAGGAGTTTGGGGCGATGTCTGCAGGGAGCACATGCAGACGGATGCGCACTTCCCTCCGCTGGTGTCATTGCATGCCCCAGGCTCCAGGGGATGGAAAAAAGTGAAAAAATTGGCACCTGTTCACGCGGCTTGATGGCCGTCCATGCGATCACCGGAACCAATACTGTACCCGAAACTGGATCTGTATAGGGTGGGGAGTTGGGGGCTCCCTGCCACCCTGCTGTAGGGGGTAAGCCGCAGGAGTTCTAGGGTGATGGCAGGAGTTGTGGTAGAGGCAGACGGTGGCTGGATTCCTACCATGACGTGGGGACATGGGAGCAGACCAGGATGCCAGGAGGAGGTAAAAAGTAATAGCAAAAAAAATATATATACACCCTACAGGTGTCAGGGATCATAATGGGGCGGGGGGGACCACTAGATTACCAGGGAATAGACAAATATATACACCCTACGGATGTCGGGAATCGTGATGGGGGGAGGACCACTAGACTACCAGGGTTTGACATGGACATAATTTGAAGTTACACTTCAAATTACTATGGTAATAATCCGAAGTGTCACTCCGAATTACTTTGGGTTCCACTGCCAATTACCGCATGCTTTTTGCAGGCGGTATTTAGCGCCGCGCTAGGGGTGGCGTAACAACCTGTAGCGTGGTGGTAGTATTTTTAATATGCTGGTGCACCCGCATTCATGGCTACTCCCCTACCTCCTCCCTCCCTCCTCTGCATACATTAACTTTTAGTGTCAGCGCTATCACACAGCACCGGCGCTAAAAGGGTTTTTGAATATTGCAGTCTGGTGCAAATTCCATGCTACGGATTTGCACCGGGTGCAAAGCTTTGAACATCTGGCCTCTGATGCAATCAATCAATCAATCAATCAAACTTTATTTAACCAGGCAATTACATCTTTGAGCACGCTCATTTTCAAGATGGTCCTGGACACATAGAACAAATTTGTTTACATTACACAACAGTGCATAATACAGCATATAATAATACAGAGTGTAACAGGATACACGATCAGCACAAACTGTAGTAAAAGATGTATTGTGAGTTCAAAAAACACAACATTTAGAGTGCAGCATATACTAGTAGAGGTTTGTAGAATACAAAGGGAGAGAGGAAGGAGGGACAGGGAGGTGGGCAAGTGAAGAGGGGGGTGACAGACATATAGGGGAGAGGGAAGGGGCAGTCTACTTGATGAGGCCCCCCAAGGGAGTTACCACGGGGAAGGAAAGTGGGGGGGGGGTTACCATAGAGGATTGCTGGCCAACAGGGGGAATAAGAAGGCAAAGGAGATCCGGAAGTTAGGGGACTGCCCAGTTGGGGGGTAGTGCTTTCCTGAAGTAGTCACACGCTGTTTTCAGACATCTGTTAAGCAGTTGTCTGAATATATAGGGGCTAGGCAGAAGGGAGAGTTTAAGTACTTTTGCAAATTATTCCAGCGCGCTGGTAGGAAGCAGCAAATTTCAGTAGAGCCGAGACATGTCCTTGTCCGTGGAAGCTTAAAAAGGAGTAGAGAGGAGTTCCTCAGTCCATAGGCACCTTTTGAAGGTTCAGACAGGTCACCAATATAGGAAGGTAGTTTGTTAGACATAGCTCGGTAGAACCATATAAGGGCGTGTTTTTTGCCTCCTCATGGAGAGGGACGGCCAGTCTAATGCTTCGTACAACAAGCAACGGTGAGTCTGCGATGGTAAGCCAAGAACAAATCTCAAAGCACGATAATAGAGTGTATCAAGCTTTTGGAGTGCATACTGGGGGCAATGAATGTACAGGAAGTCGGCATAGTCAGTCAGGGGAAGGAAGGTTGCTTGAACCAACTGCTTTCTGGCTTCCAGAGTGAGTAGGAGCTTTATCACGTAACTGACTTCTATTTGGTGGATCCATTTCCTACACTTACTAGCAGCATGAGCCTCTAACCTCTGACACCCGTTTCCTAATTAATTACCTTCATCCACCGCATCTGCCATAGAGGGCTCTGATCTTTCCCCCACCATCCTTACTGGTACATGAGGGCCCGTCTCATTCTAGCCGAAGGCTCACAAAATATGCTTGTTAGGTTGTTCTAAGGCTTCGCAAAATACACTGGTTAGATTGCTCCTCCCTTCACCTCCTGTCTCCCATCCCCCCTCACTATTTCCTCATCCTCTCCCACCTCTCCAAAGACTCAGTCCCCTTCCCCGCCTATTTATCTAATCCACTTATATCCGACAAAGCCTACATCTGGCAGCATTGGGCTGTCTTAGCTTCTTTCACAGTCTCACTAGTTAGCACTTTTAGTATGTCATACTCTAACCCTTCAATGTCCCTGCTTATTATACTACATGTCTATAACAAACGTTTTTAATTTTGTAACTGTGTGTAACCATAGTATGCATTGTGAACCTTACTCGTGCAATTTTGCAATCCGATTAATTGTGACCTTACTATGTGTTTTACTGTATGCTCTACTATGGCGTGGAACCTTTGTAAATGAGCTTCTAACTCAAAGGTTGTTTCTGAGTCAATAAACGTGAAACATGTTTCCATGTTCTAGGGACAGAACTGCTAGCTACAACTTCCATCCCGGAAATCACTGGCCCCACTTCTCCATTTTCCAAAATACGTTAGCAATAACCCACAGCAGGCTATGGCATTATAGGCATTTAATCCATGCCTTGGGTGCATTCTGAGGCATGAGGCCGAATGTCCTCACAGTGCCCGAGGCATGGATTAAATGCATATAACCCCATACCCTGTCATGGGTTATTGCGCTTATAACATGTGTTATGCTGAACACAAGGTAAAAATAACATAAAGGCTTTTTTCCCTGCTTTAAGTAACAAAGGAAACTGACTGTATTCTGCCACACTGACAAATAGACCCCAGAAAATAATGTATCTGTGATGGCTTTTACCTTTTATGACAAACTGTACAAATGCCAGAAATACAGTACTCAGATGATTGCTTACATTTGTTACGCATAATACAGTTTCTGAGACTTCTAAGGCCAGTTACTCTGCTGCCCTCCCAAACACTTCCCATTGTCTTGTCCTGCCTCTCGCTGTCTGTGTCTCTCTCCCTGCAGTACATCTCTCTCTCTCCCCCTCCCCACATGTTGAAACAACAAAGCTGTGAGAGGCACTTCTAGGGAATGGGGCAGGGAATGAGGGTGCTCATTCTCTCCTGCACCGTGAGTTGCTGTTACTAGGCTGACATTCAGGAGGGGACAGTGTGTCTCATCGGGGGAAGTGGGATTCTGGGTGCAGGACTCCAAAGGTATCACTACGTTATTCAAAACTTGCTTGCCCAACACCCTGTAGCTCCACGCATGGAATCCTGAAACACAAAATCCTGACAGTGGGATTTTGCCACCCCCCTCCCCGAGTTAGTAATCCTAATTAAGGTGGCTTTGCCCCCCCCCTCCGAAACAAGGAAAATGGGCAAAATCCCACTGTCAGGATTTTCCGTTTTGGGATTTTGGCATCGGGCTGCAGGGTGTCAGGCAAGCCAGTGTCAGGATATCATAGTATATCCACTCCAAGCATGCCGTGTCTCTCTCACTCGCTCTTTTGGCAGTGCCCTGCACTACTCGCCTCTCTCTCTCTCTCTCTCTCTCTCTCTCTCTCTCTCCCAAAGGCTCTCCACTGCAGTGTGACCTAGTACACCACTGAAGAGAGAGAGAGAGACACACATGCTCCATAAAATCTGTTGGTCTGTCCTGTGACTGTGTCTCTACCCCCTCCCATAACACAAGATGCAGCGCGCCTTCTCTTCTGCCTAGTGTCAAGCACCACAGCAGACACGTACTGTTTGGGACGAGTCCTGTGTGTGTCTCTCTTGCTGCTCCATGACCGCCTCGTTCCCCGTCTTTAGATCCCACGGGGGAAAACCAGTGAAAAAGCTGTGACTCTGTACCCCCCCCCGTCTGATTCCTCTCTCTGCCACCAGCAGCGCAGATTGAAGCGGAGTGCAGAACTGGCTGGCCAAGCAGGGGCTCAGGGCACAGAGAAATAAGATTTGAAGTTGTTGCTGTTCTCTCCCATTCCCAGTTGGATGCTGTACTGGTGAGTTCAGTGCAGTGTGTTTGTCAATGTCCCTTTTACTGACATGTGCAAGATGTGCTCAGAAGTTTTTCTGATGCACAGAACAATGAGCAATAGCTCTACCGTTATCTGCTACTTCTCCGTGACCTTCATCGAGGATCAAACTGCAGAACTTGACTGCCCCTTTAGAAAGGACTGTCACCAGGAGGATAGCTCCTATGCATTATGAACTCTGAGACAGATAGTAACACTCCCGATTTAAAGTACTTATTAAAACAAACAACTCTGTGCTGTTGAAGAGCAAAGATAACCTCATCCCCTGACAGAATATCTAATACAGGGTATTATACAGTGGGGTTTGAGAATGGGGCACTCTGATCGACTGACAGGCACCTTTGAGCCGTGGCATAATCCCTGCAAAAAGTGCCAGTCAACAGCTTCACAAAAGTAAAATTCCCTATAGTTTTGCAGTCGTCATGACACCGTCACAGAACTGCCACTCCCGCTCACACATTCCGCCAAAACCTACTTCAAAATGCTGTCCAGCCGCAGTCCAACAGTAACAGAAAAGTAGTGTGTTAGCAGAACCAAATGTGTGACTGTATCATGAGATTGTCATTTTGTATTATGGTTGCTGATACATTGTAATTTGATGAGGTTGGTTACATAGACCAGCACTGGCCAGTGCCTTAATGTTTGTATATAGGTTTTGCTCTCTCACTTAGCCCCATTTTTAATGGCTGCCTGTCACTGCTAAATTTCCCCCCAGATAAGAAGTCCTGCTCTGCCCAGGGATCTTTCTGGCTGGGCATCTCACCCTGACTGAGAATGTTTTTTTCTTACCTTTATCCCTCCCTACATCCCCCCAGGTCCAACTTCCTCAGGAACCCAAGGAATCATCCCATCTGCTATCCGCCTTACCTGATCTGCCCCCATCACCCTATGGAGCCACAGTTTATCCCCAGGCGGGGACAAGGTGGGGCCCCCAAACACCCCAAACTTTCTGGTTTTGTCGGTCAGAGGGGGACCAGGCAGGCAGCAGCACATTGAGGGCAAGCTCCAGGACTCCATCTCCTTCACAGCTGGAAGGCATTTTCCACATTTCTGTGGACATTGCAAGTGCCCTTGACATCAAGGCGCAAGTGCCGACGTCCGCGATGTCCTTCCCTAGCTAGCCTCAGAGGTGTGTTGATCCCCCAATCTTCGTCCAAGGCCAATCAGACCCTGAGCAGCCCAACGTAATGCTAAGCCTCTGGTCTCTACCAGAGGTCAGCATACGCCAGGCTGATTCCCCACCCTCCCCCCAGAGAAGGCAAGCCATCGTGGGACACTCAAGCCTACTCCCCCCCCAGCCGGCCCTCCGGTGACCCGAGTCTACTCCTGAACCCGGGTCACCGGCATTGCAGGTGGAAATCCAAATGCTGCGCCAGCGGGCTGGCCTCTAACTGAGGATTAAATAATGAATTTAATACACGATCAGGTGCTGCTGTTTTGCCAATCAGCTTTCCCCCTGTTGTCAACCCATGTTATAAAACACGAATGTCTGGTTTCCTGCATGCCCAATGCACGCCTGGTAGGATGAATTGTCAGACCTGCCTTTTTGATAGATTGGACAACTTTCCGTAGATATTCCAGGTTGATTTTCCAGTCTGGACTGTACACTATGACATCATCCAGGTAAGCAGCACAATAACCAGTGTCAGGGGCTAGAATTACATCCATGTACCGCTGGAATGTAGCTGGTGCACCATGTAAACCAAACGGCATGGTGGTGAACTGAAGAATTCAACTGGAGTACAAAATGTAGTTTTGTCTCCGGATTATTTAGCTAGGGGAATTTGCCAGTAACCCTTGGTGAGATCAAGGGTATTAATGTACTTGACACTTCCCAGTCTGTCCACCAAATCATCTATCCTGGCCATATGATAGCTGTCAAATATGGACACTTGATTAAGTTTCCTAACATCAAGGCAGATTCTTACTCTCCCTTCTGTTTTATTTACAGTCATCACTGGTGATGGCCAAACACTTTTTGATTCTACAGTGATAACCAACTCTTTCATTTTGTGTATTTCTAAACCACGCCTGCTGTTAACTGCTCTGGTAATCTGTATGTCTTTTCTCTGATAGGGAGACCAGACTCTGTCACTATTACGTGCTCAACCCCTTTTGCTCAGTCTGGCACTGTGGTAAAAGTACTTTCAAAAGTCTTTACCTTTCTGAATTTCTACCATTTGTTCTGTGGGTAAGGAAACATTCACCTCGATAGCATCAGCAGTTACAGTTTGTCCCAGTCTGTCATAAGCTATATCAATATCATCTTTAGCAGTTTCTGGTAAAACTAGCAAAGCAGCCTGTGATGTTTTTTCAGTCCATTTCTTCAGGAGGTTAGCATGGTATATCTTGATAGGATTTTTCCTATCGGGGTCTCAATCTCATAGTTAACTGTACCGGTACATCTAACCACTTTGTAAGGCCCTTGCTGCTTCATTAAGTTTGTTTTCTGTAGTGGGTAACAGCAACAAGACCTTTTCACCTGGCTCAAAAGCTTTTTCTTTTACTCCACGGTCATAATACACCTTCTGTTATTTTTGGGCCTCTTCCTGGTTACTGTGAGCAATTTCAACATATTTTGCTGGTTTCTTTCTCAGAGCACACATATAGGATGTAACATTTTTTTTTTTGAGTGTGGTTATCTTCCCACGTTTCTTTTATTACATCTAGTGGCCCTCCAGGTTGTCTACCGTACATTTCAAAGGATGAAAAACCTGTTGATGCCTGTGGCACTTCTCTGTAAGTAAAAAGTAGGTGAGGTAAGTATTGGTCCCAGTCTTTTCCTTCCCCTTTTAAAAATCTTTTTAACATGCATTTTAGGGTTTGAATAAAATGCTCAACAAGACCGCCTGTCTTAGGGTGATGAGGGAGGTTCTTATGGCAGTGATACCTAGTAGTCAGTACAGCTCCTTCAGTAATGCAGCGCCAAAATTACTACCCTGATCAGTAATAATCTCTTTAGATATGCCCACCCTGCTGAAAGTTTTTGCAAGCTCTGCTGCCACTTTTGGGGCTGTGACAGTATGCATTCGAATTGCCTCTGGGTATTGAGTAACATAGTCACATACTACCAAATTAAACTGATTGCCTTTTTTACTTTTGTCTAAGGGGCCAACTACATCCATTGCAATTCTCTCAAAAGGCACATCTGTCAAGGGTAGGGGCACCAGGGGCACCTTGTCTTTTCTAGTGACTGGGGCTACTTTCTGACACTCGGCACAAGAACTGCAGTAGGTAGCAACACCCTCATGAGCAGGGCCACTGGGAAATTGCACCCGCAGTTTATTTGCGGAATCTGTAATTTTCACCATTCTCTGCAAAAACTGACATGTTCTGCACTTTCTTGCAATTTTTGAGTTTTTACATTGAAGTGTGTAAAAAGTATTAACATGTTTAATAAATACTCTAAAGTATTTTGGGAGTTTTGCAAGCAGACTTGGATTTTGCCGAAACAATGCAGTGCAAGGTAAGGTAAGGGTTTTATGTAACAATGTTCTCTTTTGAATCCTAGTCTTGTTTGGTTTCAAAATCCACTGGCCAAGCATAAGTACACTTAAACACTTAACATTTGTTTGTCTATCACAAAACTTTTTGTTGCCAGAGAGACTGAAACAGAAGATGGGAGAAAAGGTGCAAATTATCCCATTCACCTAAAAGGGGTGCTAACTGTGAAGCTTTTTTGTAAGTGGTGGGGCAGGTTTTTCCTTTATTTATTTATTAGAATTTTGGATAAATACCTTTGAGCCAATGGCTCTTTTACAAAGGTTCCATGTCAGTATACTTGTCAGCATACTTTCATTCTAACTAGTTTGGATTCAAACAGCTGAAGATTTTTGGATGGCCCTGCTGATTATAAACTTGAGTGAGCTAGCTGGTAACAGTGATCCTGTGTTTAGCAATCTACAATCTAGATGCTCACATGCAAAGATTACAATAAACATGACTAAAGTCTGAAAACCAGTTTATAAAACACATAAAATGTATCTGAACATTTATCTTTAACTAAACAAAATCATTGCAGTCAGAGTAAAACATAAAGGATTGTGTATGAGCAGTCATACACAACCGGGTTATTCTTAAATCGAGCTGTTTCCCTGGTGACAGTAGACCTCGAGAGCGAAGCTCGAGAGGTCTCCTGTCACCAGGGAAATGGCGAGATTCAAGAATAACCCAGCTTGTGTATGATTGCTCATACACAATCTTTTATAGTGTAGGGGCAATCATGCTTATGATTAGAGTGAAAGAAAACACAAAATTTTACATGGGGTTCACATAACGCTTTACTCTGTATTTTCACACAACAGCTTTGGCTACGGTGCCGGTCGACTGCCGACACAGAATTACATTTTCTTTTTTTAAACAGGAACATTTTAACCAGTGAAACAACAACACGAGAAACAGGGAAACATGTCCATAGCTTCAGAAATAAAATATTTTTCTTATCTGCCACTGCGCAACTTTAGCCATCACGGATCTCACTGCTGTCCTTAGAAACAAGTGAAAACTCTCTTTCTTCACATCAGGACTTGAAGATTGAAACTGTATTGCTTTTACGAAAAAAATGTGAAGCTGTGAGGTGAACGTTATTCAGTATGAAAATCCATGAAGCGCGAGACAGCATTCCATTTTGTTGTGCTTCACTACTGATGTACTGAGTGCAGCACAACAGCCAGTATGACAGAGTGAGTGAAGCACAACAACACTATTGTGGGCATGGATTTTCATACTGAATTATGTTCCACCATACACTATAAAGGTAAATTACAGTGTACCCTGACTACTGTATGATGCAGTAAAAATATATTGGTATTTTTAAATATTTTTTGGTGGCACAAGTGCCTATTTTCAGGGGTGGCCTGGGAGCCCTGGAGAGGTTAAGTGACTTGCTCAGAGTCACACAGAATGCAAGTGGAGGTTGTGGGAATCAAACCCAGGTTTGCTAGATGTCTCCCAGCTCATTCACAGCTTGTTACCCTAACCTGTAGGCTATACTGCCAGACCCAGTAACCCCCAGATTTAGTGTTTAAATATGTGATTTCAAAAATAGTGTACAGTACCTACAGTGCAAATTATAAACATTAAACACTTTAACAACATTTTATTAAAACTCAATTATTCGCCACTCTGTCTCTTTATTTTTTCTTGTACCAAAGTGGGTGAATAGCTGACAGAGCACTGTAAACAGTTGTTGATCAGGCTTAATTATTCTACATCCAGAAACAGAAACATTTGTTTATTCTAGATTTATTTAATATTGATTTGTGTTGGCTCACTTTATAGAAAATATTTAGCAGAGTATGAGGCAGATGTTTTTAAATTTTGGAAGACAGGTGACGCTTACGATACCTTATCAAATTAGTACTCATTTTAGGAACATAAGCTTTTCTTTATGTTTAAAACATATTCAAGTGGCAGTGTATTCATTCAGCAGTTTATAACGACTAATACATGCTGCAGAAAACAGTAAAAGATTTATTGTGAAGCACTCAGGTAGAATTCCTGCAATTTCCCTGCAATTTTTGCAAAACGTTCCACAATTTTGGGTAACTTTTTCTGCAATTTTCCAGTGGCCCTGCTCATGAGACCCAGGCCAGTAAAATCTGTACAACAGTCTGGCAAGGGTGAGGTCCCTCCCCAAGTGATCAGCCATTGGTCGATCATGTGCTATATGTAACAACTCAGTTCTGTACTTCTCTGTTATGACCAATTGTTCTATCTGTTCCTATGTCTAAGGATTAACCCAAACTCTGTACAGTTGCCCATTACATTTTTCAAACATTTGTTCACTCTGTTTTTGTTTCACCCCCAGCTGCTTAAAATAACCTTGGAGAGAAACATGGCTAGTTTGCTCAGAAACAAAATCAAAATCTGTTATCAGTTTAGTTTCAGCATTTTCATATATAAACCCCTTATGTCCATCTGTCGTTTGTTGCCACTGTTTTTTTAGGTGCCTTCTTTCTTTCCTGGACATCTGGATCTTGGAACAGTGCTCAAACAAGTCCAACTCAAAATCACCAAAAGGAAAAGAGTCTCCAGTATCTGAGATTTTCTTTGCCTGTGCTCTGATCACAGCTGCTGACTCAGCAGGATTTACTCCCTCGGTGATTAACTTCACAAATCCTGGAAAGTAATTTCCAGTAATCACAGGTACAGGTAACTTAGATACTACCAAAACCAAACAGAACCAGCACAAAGGGTAAGGAGGAGCAGCTTTGCAAAGACAAATCTGAAAGAAAACAAAGAAAGCAAAGAGCTTGCCACGAGGTCTGTGAAGAAATGCAAGATGACTCAGACTGCAAAACTAAGTGTCCATTTAATGTGTGTCAAGAGCCCAAAAAAACACAACCAGAGGAACACAGATTCCCCAGTGCTTTGAACCCAATCCGGGTTCTTCCTGAAGGGGGGTGTGGCCCGAAGCAGCCAGTACATTCCTTTTTGAAGTGCAATTTTACAGTACCTTGTCCCATTCAAACTTAAGGCTGCTATAAATGAACCACAATACAGCATACTGCGAGAACACCTATAAATTATTTACACCCAAAAAAGTGCTAAAGTGACTTTGAACAGCAAATTCTAAATTAAAAAAGTCAAAATTTATGCTGGAAAATATAAAACGGGATATAAAACAAAAATAATAAGGAGAAAGGAAGTGGGAATGGGGTGGGTGATGGGGACCTGAGAAAAAATGAGGAAAAAGGATTAGGAAAAGAAGGGGAAAAAAGAAGAAATAGATACAAACAGTGGAAAAAAAAAGGAGGAAAAGTAGATATTACATCAATTTATTACCCATAAATAGATACTGACATCAATGCATTGATATGTCTATATAAATATAGTTACATACAGTATAACAATAAATAATCAGATATTTCTCCCTAAACCATATTTTACCAATAAATATAGTCAAATCTAAATATTTATTAATATGGCATTATAAGTGTGGTTTTACATTCCAATCATAATTTAAACTTTCTGGGTTCAGAGCTCCTAGTTCAAAAATCAGTCTACTTTCTTATTGTAACAATTTCTGATCTTTATTTCCTCCTCTAGTGGGTCTCTCAACATGTCCTATACATGAAAAATTGAATGTCTTTAAATCGGAGTTATGATGTTGATGCCAATGAACACCGACTGGGGGTATCTGAAGTGGGATTTTTGACAGATGTAACATGCTCTTGAACTTGTTTTTTCACCAGTCTAATAGTTTTTTCTATGTATAGAGATGAGCAGTGACACCAGATAGCATAAATTATAAAAGGGGTTTTACAGTTTATAAAGTGTTTGACCTCATACTTTCTTCCATTCATTGGACTAATAAAATTTTTTCCCTGCTTCATGAATTCATAGATGTTACATGATCCACATCTAAAGAAAGCACATGATTTTGTGATCCTTTTATAGCTGCCTGAAGTTTGAATGGGACAAGGTACTGCTACTTTAAAAGTGCACTTTAAAAAGGAATGTGCTTTGAGCCACACCCCCCAAGGAAGAACCTGAACTGGGTTTGAAGTGCTGGGGAACCTGTGTTTTTGGGCTCCTGACCCTACTGCAGTCAGAGTCATCTTGCATTTTTTCACAGACCTTGCTTTGTTTTCTTCATTTAACTTAGGTACTATCCCCACTTTCATTTCGTGTGACACCCCTCTTAATGTTCAAAGTCGCTTGCATGGTGGGATAGTATCGAGTGTCTCCTGGATGCAGAAGACCCCAGTGCCTCGTCCTTTTACAGTCTTTTCTCATAAGTTCACCATGCACCAGGGTCTGTCGGCTTCCCAAATTTATAAGTCCCGTTGCAGTATTATCCCCCACCTTGACATCTGTTAAATACATGCCCAAATTTACTAAGGCCCAATTTGCTCCAGTGTTACCCTCCTTATTTTTATTGCAGTTTCTTGCAATATGGCCTGGCTTATTAAAGTTATAGCAATGGGTGCAGATTTGTTACCTCCATCAGAGTTATTTTCTGATCTGGACTTAAATTGGGAAAAGGAGGGTCTTACCATTTCTTGGCTGTTACGTGGCAGCTGCAATGTCTGCCAGGCCATCTGATAGTCCTCAGCTAAAGAAATAAACTTTTGTTCCATTGCAAATATGTAAATGATCTGTGGGACTGTTTTGCCCTCTGGTTGGAGTCATTTAATGAGGAGTTCTCTGAGTTGGGTGAAGGCTTCTCGAGGGTTGTTGACGGAGAGGTACTTCAGGGACCGGAATCTCTGTCTGTAGGTCTCTCCTGAGATGTCATATCTTTTAAGGATTTCTCTTTCCACTAGGTCATAGCTTTCTGACTGCGCAGTGTCCATTTTGCTGTAGGCAAGTTGGGCTTTACCTGTCAGATATAGTACCAGCCTGATCACCCATTGCTGTTTTGGCCATTGGCAGGCCTCTGGATACCATTTCAAAAATTGTCAGGTATGCTTCAGTATTATCTGAGGGACATACAGCTTTGTAAATTTGATGTCTTTTAAGCTGTTTGAGTTTTGCTGATCTGCTGGATCTATGCCAGCTTCTCTAGCTTTGATAGCTTGCAAGACATCCATCTGTCATTGCATTGTGGAGGGGTTGTGGGATAACAGATGGACCAGACACCGAACTTCAGGTTCAACACACAATCTCTGTGTGATGTTTATTCAAAATACAAGAAATAACCTTCTGCAGTGGCATATTTCTTCTTCAGTACATCAGTTTGCAGCAACAGAATGTCCTTTCTCAGCACTTAGCCAGCACCTACTGACACTGATCTCTGATCCAATTCACTAGTTGAGATATAGCCACCACCCCTGTGCAGGCCCCATTTGCTTGGGTAGTGGGGGCACAAAAAGAAAAAAAAACAAGCTATAGTCAAAGTCAAAGTCAATTTTATTTAAAAAGACGCCCAATCCCAAGGGCTCTGGGCGCTGCACAAAACTGTACAGTATGTCATACCGTATACATTTCATTAAAATAACATACATCTAAAATTCAATCTCCAAAAGCCTGCTTAAATCAAAAGGTCTTCAGACGGCTCTTAAAGACGTCTATAATGGGGGCCTCTCTCACTTCCAGCAGCAGCGAGTTCCAAAGAGCTGGAGCAGCAACTCCAAATGATCGATCCCCAGCTGATTTCAGCCTCGCTCTTGGAACTTTGAGGAGGCCACCATTTGAGGAGCGGAGATCCCGGACAGAGGTGGACGGTACCAGGAGATCAGAAAGGTAACCAGGGCCCTGTCCATGTAGGGTCTTATAGGTGAGAAAACCCACCTTGAACAGAACTCTCCACCTGACAGGCAGCCAGTGCAATTTGCGCAATACCAGAGTGATATGACAGAACTTACTTTGTCCAGTCAAAAGCCGGGCAGCAGCATTTTGCACTAGCTGCAGTCTGTGAAGAGAAGTTCCAGAGACCCCGAGATAGAGGGCATTACAGTAGTCAAACCTAGAAGTGATTAAGGCATGTACCAAAGTAGGGAGGTCCAGAGCCGGAACAAGGGGCTTAATCCTGGCGATATTTCTCAGATGAAAAAAACAGGAACGAACCACAGAGGATATTTGAGCCTCCATGGACAAATTCCTGTCAAAGATCACACCAAGGTTTCAAGACTGGGAGGCATCAATGACACAGCTCCTAGCACAATGCCAGTCGCAGAGTCAGAGCCAATCCCATCACGAGCTCTGTTCGACACCACTACTAGTACCTCAGTCTTGTTAGGTTCAGTGCAGCCAGCTGGAAGACATCCAGTCATTTATCTCAGCCAGACAGATATTTATCACATCCACTGCATTTGATGTTCCTGGGGCAAAGGAAAGGTATAGTTGAGTATCATCAGCATAGCAATGAAAACTCAAACCATACCTCCTAATGATCTCCCCCAGGGGCAGCATGTATACTGCGAACAACATTGGGCCCAATACCGAACCCTGAGGGACTCCACACAAAAGGAGGTAGGGTGCAGAAGAGAAATTACCCATCACAACCCGTTGCCTCCTGTTAGTAAGAAATGACTCAAACCATTTGATGACAATACCGGTGAGTCCGCATAGCTCCCTCAGGTGGAAAAGCAACACACAATGGTCCACAGTATCAAATGCTGAGGAGAGATCAAGGAGAACAAGAATTGTCTTGTCCCCCGATCTCTAGCCCTGAGGAGGTCATTTTGCACCCGAACTAATGCAGTTTCAGTGCTATGTCTGGCCCGAAAAGCTGACTGGAAGGGATCATACAACTCGTGGGTCCTGAGATGTTCCCCCAACTGAAGCGATACCACCTTCTCAACAATCTTTCCCAGAAATGGAAGATTGGAGATAGGACAGTAATTTGCCCTAATCTCCGGGTCCAGAGAAGCTTTCTTTAAAAGGGGTTTCACCAGAGCCTCCTTCAAGGCATCCGGAAAAACACCCTGACTCAGGGAGCACCGGACAATCAGGGCAAACACCGGGCCAACAGTGTCAATGCACCTCATCAAGAAGCGCGTTGGCACGGGATCCAGTTCACAAAAGGTATGCCTCAAGTTGGCCACTATCTCAGTGACCTCACGAACCTCCACTGGCCTAAACTCCCCCCACCTAGAGAGAGTGCTCTTAGAACACAACTGATGACTACTGACAGCAATGATATTACTGGCTGAAGAAACCTCCCGCCGGATCGCAGACACCCTGTCCGAGAAAAACCGAGCAAATTCCTCACAATCCTCATTCGAGGAAACTCTTCCGGGCTGAAGACAAAGTGGATGAAGAAGTCTATCAACAGTCCGGAAGAGTGAGGCTGGTCGGCTTCTCCCAGCAGCAATCTCCGAGACAAAAATATTGTCTTCTTTGGTTTGATTGCCTCCTGATATCTTAATAATGTGCACACAGGACCAGTTGTCAGCCCAGGCAGGATTTCCTCAGCGCGCTCTAATCTCCGACCCAGCTTCTTCATTTCCCTGAGATCAGCTATCATGCCAAAGGCGACCTCAGGTAAGAAGTTCTGGGTCGTACACGGACAGGTGCGAGGGAGTCAATGGCGCCAGATAGCACCTCATTATAGGCGTCTACCCCGGCGTCAACTGCTCCGACGCATGCATCACCCACCCTTGATAGATCGACTGCCACCAAATAACCCTCAGGGGTAAGATCTTTTAACGGGCGGCAGCGAAATATCTCAAAGAATCTCAATGCAGAATCACTGAAAGAAGGTCTACCCCCAAAGGGCATTGACAACAAATCAAGTTTCAAAGAACTACAACATCATACATACTTCCATAATGCAATGCATCATGGGATATATGCAAATCATCATGGCATTTCTTATTTAAGTTTACAACAATATATGCATGCATTTTAAATAACACAACTAGCTTAATTTCTATAATAGTCACCTAGTACTTTTTACCATTATCAAAACACCAAGTGCCATAGTATTTTCAACATTTACATTTACAGGTTTCATAAACATATGTTATTAAGGTATTTAATAACATAGTGCCACTACATACTGAATACAACAACAATAAACACAACATGTTTTACATACACTTGAGGTCACCACAATAACCTTCCTGTACGAGGACCTGAGAGGGAAAAGGAAAATTAAAGAGGACACTATAGCACAGTCAAGAAAGGGGAGGGAGTGCCTATAGGTGGCCAACCTTATGGACTAGAAATTGTAAAGGACATAACAGACTAAGAAATAGAAGAACTGTTGCAACAGATTTAAGAAAAGTTCAGGCCTCAAGAGTGGCAGTAGCTCCCTGTCACATATCCCCCACCTTAAGAGGGAAGCAGTTAAACATAGAAACATAGACATTGACAGCAGATAAGGACTGCTTGGCTCACCTAGTCTGCCCATTTCCCTACCTAGAGGATAAGCTGCAGATGCTATTTAACCAACAGCCTATTTCTTCCTACCACCCACAAAAATTGCCTTATGTCTGTCCCATGCATTCTTGAATTCTCCACAGTTTTAGACCCCACAACCTCCTCAGGAAGGCTGTTCCATGCATCCACCACCCATTCTGTGAAAAAATACTTCCTCACATTGCCCCTGAGCTGTCTCCCCTCTATCTTCAAATTGTGTCCTCTTGTTCTTGCACATCTCTTTTTCTGAAAGATGCTACCCTCTTGGACTTTGTTGATTCCACTGAGGTACTTAAACATTTCTATCATGTCCCCATCCCTCCTTTCCTCAAGGGTATACATATTAAGTTCCTTTAGTCTCTCCTCGTATGGCTTCTCTTGCAGACCCTGTACCATTTTAGTTGTCCTCCTCTGAACTGCCTCCAGCCTGTCTATGTCCTTGCAGAGATGGGGTCTCCAGAACTGGATGCAGTACTCCAGATGGGGTCTCACCAACTGTCTGTACAGAGGGATAACAACTTCCTGTTTTCTGCTGGTGATGCCTCTCCCTATATATCCCAGTATCACCCCAGCCCTCCCTACCACCTTCTCACATTGCTTGCCAACTTTAAGATCATCTGATATGCTTACCCCAGGTCCCTTTCTATTTTTGCTGTTGTTACTATCTCCCCCCCCCAAAGTGTAATCTTCCCCTGGGTTTTTGTTTCCCAGGTGCATTATTTTGCACTTCTTTGCATTGAATCCAAGCTGCCATACTTCTGACCATTCCTCTAACCTTGCCAAGTCCCTTCTCATCCTTTCCATGCCTCCTTGTGTATCAACCCTATTGCAGATCTTTGTATCATCTGCAAAGATGCATACTTTTCCTTCTAGTCCCTCTGCAATGTCACTTATAAAGGCATTAAAAAGGACTGGACCCAGTACTGAACCCTATGGTACCCCACTAGTAACCCCTCTTTCTTCAGAGTGGACGCCATTTACAATTACCTTCTGTGTCCTGTTGTCCAGCCAATGTTTTACCCAGGCTGCCATCCTGGGATCCACTCCCAGGCTGGTTAATTTGACTATTAATCTTTTGTGTGGGACTGCGTCAAATGCCTTGCTAAAGTCTAGGTAGGCCATGTCCACAGCCCCTCCCTGGTCTACTACTTTGGTCATCCAGTCAAAGAAATCAATTATATTCATCTGACATGACCTTCCCTCTGTGAACCCATGCTGCCTTGGGTTCTGTGCCCCACTGGCCTCTAGGTACTCAACAATTCTCTCCTTCAGAAGTGATTCCATCACTTTCCCTACAACAGAGGTCAAACTGACAGGTCTATAGTTTCCTGCCTCTGTCTTGGTCCCACTTTTGTGAAGGTGAATCATATCAGCCTTCTTCTAGCCCTGAGATCCTCTCACTGTCCCCATTTGAGAGTACGAGGTCTAAGATTGGTCCCTCATGAGTAGGTTCCAAAACTAGCTGTCTGAGGCCTGCCACCTGAAGGGCATCAAGAATGGCCCTGCTTTGGGATGTGGCTGCAGCAAAGTTGCCCCAGTTAACATTTGGCATATTAAGGTCCCCCATCAGCAGTATCTCCCCTTTCTCTGCCATCCTAAGTATGCCTTCTATCATATTCTTGTCCATTCTCTCCCCCTGACATGGGGGTCTGTATACAACCCCTGTGTGGATTGTGGTGCCATTTCCAGTCTCTAAGGTGAACCACAGTGCCTCCTCTCCTCCCTGTTTATTCTTTTATTCAGTTGCTTTTATCCCTTCCCTTACATAGAGAGCTACTCCCTCCCCTTCTCCTCTCCCTGTCTCTCCTGTAGGTTGTGTACCCTGGTGTGTTAACATCCCAGTCATGGTTCTCTGTGTACCATTTTTCTGTGACTGCTACGATATCCAGGCATTCCTCTCCCATCAAGGCCACCAGTTCAGGGAGCTTGTTGCCCAGACTACTGGCATTGGTACTCATTACCCTCCATTTCTTAAAGGCCTTACCCCTTTTTGCCCCATCCCTGTCCTTATTGTGTTTGTCACTTTCTCCTTTTACCTCAGCGCTTCTCCCTATTGACATCTCTATGTTGGTGTCTACCTCACTTAGTACCCTGATATTTTGGGGGTGGTTAGGATTTCCCTGCTCCTTTCCAGTGACCCCCCCTTGGTTAGTTTAAATTCTTGCCAATTAAGTATTTAAACCTATCACCTAGGATCCTGGTTCCCCTCCTGGACAGATGCAGACCATCATGCCAGTATAAGCCTACATCCCTCCAGGTGGACCCCCCAGTCCCCAATGAAGCCAAATCCCTGAGCTCTGCACCAGTTTTTCAACCACTGATTGAATCCCATGGTGTGGAGCACCCTAGTCTCACCCGTGCCATAGACAGGCAGCACCTCCGAAAAGAGTGCCATGTGTGCTATTTGTCTAAGGCCCCTCCCCATCTCCACAATTGCTTCTTGCACTGCTCTGATACCTTTCTTAGCCAGGTCATTTGTTCCTAGGTGGACAATGACATCCATCTCCTTCCCCGTGCAGCTGCTCCTGCAATCCTGAGGATTTGCTCCCCGTCCCTCCAAGTCATGGTGCCAGGCAGGCACCTTACCTCCCTCTCCCCTTCCTCCCCCAGTTCTACCTTCCTAACAATGGAGTCCCCCACCAAGAGTTGTTTCCTTCCCCTGTGGTATCCAATGCCACCCTTCTGTGGGTCTCCCTTGTAAAGGTTCCTAGCATCCTCCTAGGTCTCCACTGTGGGTGCCTCCATAGAGGAACCACACTTTTCCAGAACAGCATAGAAATTGTGGAGAGGTATAACTGGAGGGTTGCACTTCTGTTCCACCACCCTCACCCTCCCTGAGCCCACTGTGGTCCAACTGCTCTTCTTTCTTGGCAACCTCTGAGGCAATGGCAGTGGCCCTGGTGGTCCCTGCGTGGGAGAGGAGGTCCCACAAATCCTGGCCAACTCAGCCTGGAGATGAGCAACCTCCTCCCTCAGCCCAGAGAGGTGCCTGCAGATGGGACAACACTGCATCCTCCAGAACTTCTCCCGGAAGACTGCTGCTCCACAGCCACTGCACTGCATCGCTCCCATCATGTCTTTTTTCTGGCCCCCTAACTGTTGTTTGGAATACTTACTCTTTCCTCTGTTTGTTTATTTCTTTTTTTTTCTCTCCCTACTTACTTACTGCCTCTGTGCCCTTTTAGCTCCTGATCTTCCTGTGCTGAGACAAGAAGTTCCTATATTTCTCAGTAGTCTCCTTACTTGCTCAGAGTCAGACCTCCAGCAGCTGGGGGGGGGCAGAGAGTTACTCTTGTCCTTTTAGGACGGTGAGTCTTTGGTGGTTCTGTGATCACTCACTTCCTGCTCCCAAACAGGAAGTTCCTGTTGTCAGTTAAATCCTGTGCCTATAAAAGTAGAACTGGTTTAGGGGGTGGAGGGGGAAGGAGAGCAATATAGTCCGGTAGAGAAGTTTAGTTATACCAGTAGCTCCTTCCTCCTGGTGTTCTGTCTGTTCTCTGGCAGGAGCTATCTAGGGCAGTGTTTAAATCTGGTTTTAATCTGGCTCCTTCTAGCTAAGCCAATCCCCTTAATTTACAAATCTTTCTACACTTAGTTAATCTCACAGATAACAATTCCCTTCTGACACCTGTGACAAGCACCTAAATAAGTACACAGATAACAGATAAAAATTCACTTCAACTAACTCTGACAAACACACTAACTTTTTTTTTTACCCTAAATTGAAGGTCCCAGTACAAGAGTTATAGTTCTTAGTCCCAGTAGAGAAGTTTAGTTATACCAGTAGCTCCTTCCTCCTGGTGTTTTGTCTGTTCTTTGGCAGAAGCTATCTAGGGCAGTGTTTAAATCTGGTTTTAACCTGGCTCCTTTTAGCTAAGCTACTCCCCCTACTTTGCAAATCTTTCTACTCTTAGTTAAGTTCACAGATAACAATTTCAGTTATTGCAGACTGCTTACCACCTTCCTGTCCCAGGAAGGGATGGAGCTTCTACTCATCCATCTTCAGAAGCTGCATTTCAGGTTCCTATTAATGATTAATATTTCATCATAAACATAGTGGACATCATCATTCTTTACCCTGAGGCATACAGTAAATACATTTCTCAACAGAGGTGAACAGTACCTTCCCACCTCATTTTAGGGAAAGTCCAAAAATCTTGACATATGTAAAGTCCAGTACCACAGAAAGACTTTCTCTGGGGTGAGTAATTGCCTACTCCAACCCCACCAGACATGTCAGTTTTAAGCAGGGGCCCAAGGTTTACGTTCAACCCCTCTACATAAATCTGATTGACAGGAGCTAAACACAGGGTATAGTAAGGGGGAAGAAGCCCACCCTCAACACGACAAGTGTTTTGATTCATTTATTTATTTATTGTTTTCTTTTTCTTTACAAAAAAAAAAATATATCTGAGGATCAGTGGCAGGATTTTTAGGACAGTAAATTAATAAAAAGGGAACTAGGAGAGCTTCAGTAGCAGACAAGTAGTGGAATTGCAGTATAATGTGGGGAGTGGTGCAATGCAGTGGCTGTGGGGCAGCCATATTTAGGCAGACCTTCTGGACACTGAGGTGCTGCCCTATCTGCATGCATCTCTCTGGACTGCGGAGGAGGTAGCCAGACTCAGAGCAGAAGTAAACTGGGTCAGGAGTACCATCACCCCTATCCAGGGACCACCCAGTCCAATGCAACTGCCTCAAAGGATGCCGAGAACGAGGAGCACTTGGATGACAGTGGGCTCAGGAAGGGTTAGAGCAGTCAGGCAGAGGCACATCCCAGATCCTATTCCACTCAAGAACTCATATGCCACACTGGCAAATGAGGACAACCAAATAGAGGTACCCAGAGAAGTGGAAGGAAAGGATGTGGAGGTTAGCCAAGGAGGTGACCTCAGTGGGGAAAGCAGGGGACCCCAGAGGAGGAGGAAGCGAATCCTGGTGGGGGACTCCATCATAAATGGGATCCAGCTAGGAACACAGGAGGGGGAGGACAGGGAGGTGAGGTGCCTACCAGGTGCCACGGCATGGAGGGATGGAAGGAAGATCCTGGGGATCACTGGGAAGGCAAGACGGGAGGGTGAGCTGGATGTCATTATCCTCCTAAGTACTAATGACCTGGCAAATGGGGAGCCAAAGGAAGTTCAGGAAGAGTTTAGGAAACTGGGGAGGGGTCCCAAGCAAGTAGCTACTTCTGTCACTTTCTCAGAAGTACTACCTGTGAGAGGCAAGGAGAGCATAGGAGTGCATGCACCAGGAACTTTAACTCATGGTTGAAGAACTGGTGCTGTGAGGAAGGGTTTGGATTCATTGGTGACTGGGGACCCACCTGGAGGGATGGAGGTTTGTTCAAGCCTGACGGCCTGCATCCATCCTGGAGGAATCCAAGCACTCAATGATAAGTTTAAATGCTACATTGACAAGCATTTAAACTAGCAAAGGGGTGGCAGGCCAGCAAGGAGGGTAATTTACTCACCCCCACAGCTAGCAGTGGAACCAGTGAACCAGAGGAGTGGCTATCTCTTCAAAGCAGTGCAAAAGATGGAGATTAGTGCCCAAGAGGTGATAAGCAGAAAAGGGCAAAATTCAGCAGAAGGGCAGACAGCATGGAGAACCAGGATAAATGACAACCAAGGAAGGGGCTGGAGAACAGTGAAACAGTCTAGGAGGTCAAATCATGGAAAGCATGTGTGCAAATGCCAGGAGCCTTAGCAACAAGATGGAAGATCTGAGGCTGTCATGGTGCAGTCAGACTCTGGACATTGTGGCCATCACAAACCTGGTGTAATGATAACCACGACTGGGAGATGGCCATACCTGGCTACAACATATTCAGAAGAGACAGAGCAGGCAGGAAGGGAGGAGGAGGGCTCTGTATGTGAAAAATGACATAAGGCCACAGAGATCCAGGAGGAACAAAATGGGGAGAGATACTGTGGGTTAAGCTGGAAAGGAAAATGGGGACAGCCATCCGCACAGGTGTGGTCTATAGACCACCAGCCCAGGAGGAAGAAACAGATAGAGAGTTGATGCTAGCCATCCAAAGGATGGGAGACAAGGGTGAGGTAGTACTGGTTGGAGACTTGTGTATTCCAGACGTGGACTGGAGCAACCCAGCAGCAGCATCAACTAGGAGCAGATTTATCCTGGACTCCTTCAGGGTGCCTTCCTCAAGCAACTGGTCATGGAACCAACTCGGCAGAAGGCAATACTGGACCTTGTGCTCACAAACAGGGACAGTGTGATGGGGTAACAGTGGGGAGCACCTGAAACAGTGACCACCAGTCATTGCGGTTTGAAATCACAGAAAGAGCAGAACCAAACCACACAAAAACACGTATCCTGGATTTTAGGGGCAGACTTTGGGAAAATGGGGAGATACTTGAAAAAAGGCATTAAGGGAATGGGACAGGAATCAGGGTTGAGGAACAGTGGGCAGTATTTAAAATGGGGATTACAAGAACAACAGAATTATGCATTAAGCAGGTTAGCAGAGGAAAAGGAAAGAGGAGACCATTATGGTTTTCCAAAGAGGTAGCAAAAGAAAGTAAAGCCAAAAGGTTGCATTCAGGCAATACAAAAGACACAGGCAGAAGGGGATAGGAGAAGTACCAGGAGAAGCAAAGGGAGGCAGGGAGGTCAGTAAGGGAAGCCAAAGCTCAGACAGAAAAGCACATTGCAAAATCAGTGGGTAGAGGGGACAAAACCTTTTACAGGTACATAAGTGAAAAAAGAAAGACAAAGGGAGGGATAGTGAGACTGAAGGGGGAGGATGGGGGCCGCATGGAGGATGACAACGGTAAAGCTGACATATTGAACAGGTATTTCTGCTCAGTCTTTACTGAGGAAGAGGAGGGTAATGGGTCTGAAGGGAGTACAAGGGGTGAGAATGGTGCAGAAATGGACACAAGTCCCTTTACACGAGAAAGGGTCCCATGAACTGGAAGTAATAAGAGTTGATAAAGCAATGGGGCCAGATGGGTGCACCCCAGGGTCCTAAAGAACTAAGAGGTGGTGGCTGAACCTCTGGCTATCCTGTTTAGCGATCACTGGAAACAGGGAGGTACCCCAAAGACTGGAGGACAGCAGATGTAGTCCCCTTATACAAAAGTGGGAACAAAGAGGAAGCAGGGAACTACAGACCAGTCAGCCCTCACCTCGGCAGAGGGAAGATCATGGAAGCACTACTGAAGGAGAGATTGGTGAAACATCTGGTTGTCAATGGACTACAGGACCCAAGGCAGCATGGTTTCACCAGGGGAGTCATGTCAGACCAACCTCGTTGAATTTTGACTGGGTGACTAGGGAGGTGGATCAGGGAGGCAGTGGACATGGCCTATCTGGACTTCAGCAAGGCCTTTGACACTGTGCCACATAGAAGACTATTACACAAACTGGGGAATATGGGTGTGGGCAGGACAGTAGTGTGGTGGGTAGGTAACTGGCTGGGTGGCAGGACACAGAGGGTGGTGGTAAATGGCTGTCACTCCACAGAGGGAAGAGTGACCAGTGGGGTACCACAGGGATCAGTGCTGGGACCGGTCCTATTCAACATCTTCATCAGTGACATTGCGCAGGACCTAGAAGGCAGAATTTCACTGTTTGCTGATGACACAAAGCTCTGTAACAGAGTAGACACACCAGAGGGTGTAGACAGAATGAGAACGACCTGCAGAAACTTGAAGAATGGTCAGGGGTTTGGCAGTTGAAATTCAATGCAAAGAAGTGCAAGATAATGTATATGGGCACAAAAACCCTGGCACAATATATCAGTTGGGGGTGAGGATATAGCATGCACCAAGCAGGAAAGGGATCTTGGGGTTATCATCTCTGATGACCTCAAGGTAGGGAAACAGTGTGACAAGGCAGCAGGTAAAGCAAATAGGATGCTGGGATGTATAGGCAGGGGCATCACCAGCAGGAAAAGGGAGGTCATAATTCCACTATACAAGACACTAGTGAGGCCCCATCTGGAGTACAGTGTACAGTTCTGGAGACCATACCGGAAGGACATAGACAGGGTAGAGAAGGTTCAGAGGAGGGCAACAAAGATGGTGCATGGATTGCATCACAAGTCCTGTGAAGACAGGTTGAAGGAACTGAACATGTACTCCCTGGAGGAGAGGAGGGAGAGGGGATATGATAGAGACATACAAGTATCTTACAGGGAGGAACAGGGTGCAGGAAAACACTATTTTTAAGCGAAAAAGATGTTCCAGGACTAGAGGGCATGGGATGAAGTTGGAGGGAGGACGATTCAGAGGAAACATGAGAAAGAATTTCTTCACAGAATGGGTGGTGGACAAGTGGAACACCCTGCCAGAGGAAGTGGTGGGGGCTGAAACAATCACGGGATTTAAGAATGCATGGGATAGACATAAAGGAATTCTGGAGGTCAGGGGTAAGGGGCAACAGACTTCTAGGAAAACAAACTGAACTTACAAGCTCAAATGGGCAGACTGGGTGGGCCATAGGCCCTTATCTGCCGACACTGTCTATGTATCTATGTAACTCACTATGACTCTTGATTCATTTCACTTGTTACAGATATAGACACCTGAGGGTAGACACACAAGGTGTTACCCCAGCACAGGTTCCAATCCATTTTCCATCCACTTCTCCTTTGTACTGTAGGTTTTCACTCAGAAAAGAATAAAACACACGTATCATGTCAGACTACTTGTCTGCCCTTGGGTACGTCTTTCTTTGACATCAGGCCTACCCCCTGATCAAACATGCTACACTTTTGCCTACAAAAGGGGACCATTGCAGAGCCACCTCTGGCCTTGCCTGCAACCAACTTGACCCTTCTGTCTTACACAAAGTGTCTGCAGGAATATGGAAGGAGCAATAGTAGTTTCTACTCTCCTATGTCAACCTTTTAAAACTTATGACCCCAAATCCTTGGTCATCTTATCCCCAGGCAGGTCTCTACAGAAACCTACAGGAAACCAAGGAACCTCCCATGCTGCATATCCTGCAATGTTAAACCGCTGGTTCCTAAACCTTTTAACTCTGGGGTGTCTTAGTAAACATCCTTTCAATCACTGTGCTATTTTCAGCCATCTGTTACCATGTAGTACCTTGTGACCTGTGTGAGAGTTTTCCCTTTTTCCAAGGGTGCCATTTTTTTTCTTTAATAACCTCTACCAGCCTTAACTTTAACATACTGTAACAGTTTGACAATATTAGTATTTTTAGTATGCAGTATACCCTACTCAATACTGTTAATTAGCTACATCAATACGAGAAAAAGTCCCTTCAGCCTCATAGGCTTCTTCTTGCTTGCTTGGAGTCTTCAACCCCAGCACAATATCACTAGGCACACAGTCTTACCTGGGGTCTCACATTCAAGCCACACTTGCATCTCCGACCTCCGACAGGTAACATCCTGGGAACATAGGAAACAAAGGAATATCCTGCTCAGTCAGGGGTCCTCCTCAAACTAAGCCCACGAAAAATACTCCTCCGACCCTTTGTCCAAGCTCTCTAGCAGGAACCTCTCGAGCACCTAGCACCAGTGGGTTGTGGATACATGGAACAGCCTTCCTGAGGAGGTCATAGAGTCAAAAAGCAGTGGGGGAATTCAAGAATGCATGGGACAGACATAAGGCAATTCTAGCGGGAGGTAGGAGGAAGTAGGCTGTTGGTTAACTAGGATCTGCAGCTTATCCGTTAGGTAGGGAAATGGGCAGACTAGGTGGGCCAAGCGGTCCTTATCTGCCATCAAATTCTATGTTTCTATGTTTCTATTTCATAATACATGATATACATCCTTGCTTGTGGGGAAGGGGGTAAACATGTTGGATCATGCTAGGCACATGTACAGTTGTAACATCTGCAAGCATATGACTTGTGATGGCATGTCACAGCCTGATACCATTCGCAGAAGCCACGTTCAACTGAATGATATTGGGCTCCCGATGGGAAACGCGATGGAGTGTGGTGGTGTATCATTGTTCTTGGTAGATCTAGCTACCACTGTAAGGCATGCAAGAGACAGGAACACAGGACCTTCTAGACAAAATATCTGTCTACAGGGGCCCACTGTGTCTTTCTTCTACCATCCAGGCAGCTGCATTAGAAGTTCTGTGAAGTGCAGTAACTGTCACCTACTTGGTTAATGGGAAGGGGTACCTATAAACGGCACAGACTCTGGCACCATGGAGCAGTAACACACCAGTGGAAGAAAACTCTGGGAAACCAAAGTCACATGATCTGCATTTTCTTCCCAGGCAAAATTCTGGTATGTTATCTTCTTTGTGATCCTTCTTCTCCAATAGATTGCACACTAAATCCAATAACGTTCTTCGTAAGCAACTCATCCAACCTGAGTTTTACAAGATGCAGCACTCCCCACTTGCACTGTCTCCTTTACGAACCTATCCCATAGGTTTACCTATCTCTGGGTGAAACAATGCTTCCTCGTATTACTCCCAGTTCTATCCCCTCTTAAACTTATGGCATGGCCTCTACGTGTCTAAACAAGTTGAGAAAGTTTATTCTAGTCTGTCCAATCCAAGCCCTTTATAAGTTTTTAAATTGAAATGATCTCACCTCTTAATCCTTTAATCAGGTAAAAGACTGTCAAAACATTATCTGTAGCCATAGCTTAACCACAAGATATAAATACAAGCGTAATGTAAGAGTTCTGCAAGAACAATGCGAGGTTAACTTCAAAATCCTCAAATACCTTGCATTGCTCAGCCACCACTGACCACCACAATGGCTACCGTCACTGGAGGAGGAGGTGCAAGACGAGGAACCACGGGGGGGCCTCAGCACCATTGGGGAAGATACTGTCTAGCAGAGATAGGACAGTCAGGGGGGACACTGTAATGGCACATGTGATAAGTGCTGCAGGGCCACAGGACATTGCTGGGCAGCAGATGGTGGAAGTGGGGGCTGAAGTGACCCCTGTGGTACCACTGGACATTCCACCAGAGAGTGATGATGTGAGTAACCCAACAGGACAATGTGATGTGGCCACTGATGACAGCCATGCAGCACACCCTGTAGAACAATGATAGGAAGCCCTAGATTGCTTGCACCCCACCCCGGACCTGCTGAAAAGAATGGAGGTGCAGACTGGAGCCACCTTAGAGGACGTGGGGCACCTGCAGGGGTCTGCAGGCCTTTATGGACACAGTGTGGCAGTGCTAACAGTTTTAGGCCACCATACACATGTTCCTGTAGAGCTGAAGTGTGGCACCCATGTTGGCTTTTGAAAGCACCTGCTGGCTTATGTTTAGCATGGTTTTCGAATGGTTACTATTGTTGATGTTACTGTTAAGTTTCCTCCGTTTCATGCCCTTCCTGTTTCATGTTCCCACCCTGCTAATTCAGCCTGTATTTGTTATTTAGCAATCATTTTGTCTGTATGCTTCCGTTAGCCTGGGGATCCCCATTAAAATGTCCACTTTGGCATTCTCGGTGCCAACTTGTTCATGTAGCTTGCAGTGACCACTACAAACCACACTGGCACCCTACATCTGCTGTGGGCCACATGGCCATCAGCTGCACTGCATAGTGCTGTGCCCTGTGGCTGTGGAAATAGTATGAAGGGATGTGTGTTGCCTGACACACCACATGCCACACCCTGTTTGGGGGGGGCTGGGGTACGTCAGCATTGTGTACTGCAAGACACCTGCCTATGTCACAGGCACTCACCACAGTGGCTTACACCATGTGCACAAGAATCCTCCATGGCAGTGAGACACTGTAGAGACCTCACACAGCTGCTGCCACAAACCTCCACTTGAATGCTCTTTAGCTGTGCCCCTTACAGTGTTGTAAGTCCCCTGCCACACCCTCTGTGACTGCACGGCAGTGCATACTGCCAGGCAGTGGAATCCAGGGATGACTATGACACCCCTCCATCAACAGACTTCCCGCCTTGTACACAGGTATGCAATGTGCTCTTGCCTCCCCCTGAGGGTGACATCCCCCCAAGCATAGAACTAGGGAGCGACCCCATAGGCAGGATGACATGCGTGCAGTACAGCAGTCCCCCAAAAGGCATGTTTCATGGTCCACTGTCAGTTCGAAAGGTGGAGCTATATGTGAACTGTGCTGAGGCCCGCTTACGTGCCACTAGACTCCTGACCCCCTGGCTCCAGGATGTCATTCGCAGTGCAGCCATGTGTTCTAGTATCAGTCTGACAAAGGACGAGTGCCACACATGTCCAGATTTATAAGGCTTTATTGAGCAACAGGAAGTTGCACACACATTACTATTTTTCCCATTGGTAAAGCAACCATCTCTGTATAATAGTTTGTGTTAGCTTTTCAGGCAGTGCTGCTCCCTGTGTTCAGACCCCTCAGGCAGCCATTGTAGTGTTCCACATCGTTCACCAAACCGTGATGGCTCCCCTGTTGCTGCTCTCATGCACCCGATGTATAAGTGTAGCTGTTATGTGCCATCTACACTTCAGACACCCACATTTATGCACCCACGCATTATAGTCTGGTGCACTACCCTATACCTGCTGTCATTGTTGTGGCCCTGTCCCAGGAGGAGCCTGCTCATCCTCCAGCATCATACTGTGGGCTGTTGTTACTGCATGACCTTGCCTGAGTGCCTGGTTGTCCTCCTGCCATCACTTCCCATGGCAGTACCTGCCGCACCTGTGGCCGGGTCCAGCATGGCCATGTGCTTCACCCTACGGCCCTGTTTTCTCCGGGGGGGGCACCTGTGAGTTGTGCTTCCCCAGTGGCCTCACTGCCTGCTGCCTCTGTTGCCTGGTGTCAGCAGGATGGCATCCTGATGTGTAGGTGGCCAGTGTGTGCATGGGCCCTACTGATACATATATTGTGGTGGTAACAGTACAGCTTACTGTACCTGGAGGCCCGGGCACGGTGTCAGTGGTTACATGGACATGGTTGGCAGCTTGCACACCTGCACCAAAGGTCATATCCTCTACTACCTTGGTGTGGTGTGCTGCACAGTGGCATCCATGCTGGTAAGCCCCAGCCAGTGGTCACATGCATCACCTGGCCATCAATCACTGCTGGCATGCTGAGAGGATGGCTGCTGGAACATGCTGTCTGTGACCTTCAGTGCCATGCTGCTTATGTTCCCTGATGCCATGCATGGAAGTCACCAGAGGGTGAGTCAGCAAGGAGGTTGAAGCAGACCGATACGCTGAGGCACGTGACTGCTGCAGGGTAGGTGTGGCACCACATAGGTGCTCAGAAGGGTCACTGGGTGTGGCATCCCAGGGTGAACTACCACTCCAGTATGGCCTCATCTGCAGTGCTGCTGCTATGTCCTGCAGTGCAGTTGTGAGGGCATCAGTCTGCCACTGCTGCAGTGCCGCTGTCCTCTCCATGGCAGCAGTGAGGCGCACCATTGCCTTCATTCCCCTCTGTACACAGACATGTAGGCCATGCAGCACCCCCAGGATGCTGGCCAGCACTGCTGCATTATCACATGTGCCATTCTGTATGGCACTGAGCACCCCTGACAGGAAGTTGTCCATGCGCCTAGGGTGACCTTCCAGGCAGGACCTTAGTGCTATCACTTCACAGGTCTGCTCCTCATGTCTGTCCACCATGGTCTGGTAGTACCTTTTGAAATCTATCTGTGGCACCACCTGCTGGGGGAGATGATGGACAGCATCCTCCAATGTGGCCTCTAAGTCTTCAATGGTTAGGGGGCTTAGGTTCTGCGCAATGTTGTCCACAATGCTGTAACTTAGGTTCATGTCTGCACCTTCTGCATCACCATCAGCCACCTCCACTGCTGTCGTTGCATGGCTGGCACCCTCTATGATGTCATTCCATTCCACAGAGGCAGGGAACCCTCTACGATGTCATGCCAGCTTCCATGCACTGTCTCCTGCTCCACCGCCACATACTCCACCTGCAAGTCACTGCTACTGGATGTGCTGCTGCTGTCTGTATGTCTTGGAACATCATGTGCAGTCTGTGGCACAGCGACTGTCCCACCTGTGCCGGCTGTTGCTGTATCCCACTGCTCCACTGTGATATCTGTTGGAAGAGAGCACAGTATTACTTGCAACCTCATCCCTCCATGCTCTTGTAAATGTTTATTTTATATTGTGTAGTATATTTTTGCTCATTTGTCCCAAGTCTAGTTTAGCATCTATTCTACCTATGCATTTGTAAATATCTTTTATACTGTTGAGTAACATGCCCATGCTCTATTGCCCTATATCTAGTCTCCTTGTTCCCCATGTGTAACCCTTACTATTTCTATGTATTGTGAGGCCTTTTGGCACCATGCAATATTGCTTAAAGTTGAGCCACTCCAAATTAATTCATGGTCATTTGCATATGCTTCCCATGATGCTTTGCATTATTGGGGTATGTGTAATTTCTGTTTCCTTTAAAATTTGGCTGTATGGCCAATATCCTCCGGGATAACCCATGCCACAGTGCATTCACTCCGGGGTCCTTTTGCAGTTCTTTTCTCTCTCCATCTTGTCTTCTTTGGGCTGCCCATGACCCAAACAAACAAGACTCCCTATAGAGTGACTGGCTCCCTCGCCCTGAGCAGAGATATAGATATGGCACACTGATAAATCCAAATGAGGATAAAACATGTGTCTGTGTCTGCTGTTCTCAACCTTTGCTGATTGTATTTGTAAGGCCCTCTGGCACCATGTAATTCTACTTAAAGTTGAGCCAATCCAAATTAATTCATGGTCATTTGCATATGCTTCCCATGATGCGTTGCATTACTGGGGTATGTGCAATTTGTGTTTTCTTATTTGGCTGTATGGCCAATATCCTCCGGGATAACCCATGCCCTAGTGCATTTACTCTGGGGTTATTTTGTAGTTCTCTTTCTCTCTCTCTCTCTCTACTTTGGGCTGCCCATGACCCAAACAAATAAGATCCCTTATAGAGTGCCTGGCTCCCTCTCTCTGGGCTGAGATGTAAGCAATAAGATACGATGGGGTGTGCATCAGAAAGTTCTAACTCACGGCTAGGGGGTGTAGTGCGGCATGAGGTTGTAGGCCGAGTGTGTCCAGCCTCCTAGTCGTGTGTTAGAACTGTCTAACGCACACCCGGGAGTGTCATATTGCACTTATAAAATTGGAGTCTGCAATTGGTATACATAATAAAATTAAAGCTAATAGGTTTAAACAAAAAAAAAAGTAGAATGTCTAAAATTGACATAAAATAGTCCCTACGCATGTATGAGTTGAATGCATTTTTTCCTCTCTACACTATTGACATTTGTTCTAATATGGCTTCTGTGGCTGTAGTGCCCCCCCCCCCACTGTTGTAGTTCAGCTTGTGTGGAAGTCCCCCACCCCACCCCAGATGTAGACCACCAACAGGACCACACACGCAGAAACTGCATCTCGGTTTTGTTGAACAGTGAGCAAGTACAGAATGCAGGGAGGAGAGTCGGGAGAAGAGCTGACTGCCCGGTTTACTGTGAGGCCATTTGGCAGAACCAGTAATGCAAGCATTTTATTTGCTTTTTTAGGGGTTCAGGATACTTAATGTATGAAGGGTGTTGTGTGAGGACTTCAGGGGAGGTGGGTGTCTCAGTCAGGAGGATAAGGGCAACCCAGAAGAGATCTCTTACTAGTTGTAAAAAACAAAAAAAATGAGTGGACATGATGTGGTGGTGGTTGCGAGCCACAAAGGGCAGGGGATGGAGTTTTGCTTTTTTTCTGTTTATCGGCAAGTTTGAGCGACACTGATGAGAGGGCAGGTACTGTATATGAGCCGATGGGTGGGGTGGGGAGGAGTAAAGGAAACAGTAAGCACAGACATACCAGCAGCAGGTTTGAATTACTGAACAGAAAAAAAAAACTACTCCCAAGTTCTATTTCTGACTCTGTACAAAGCTAGCGATTGGGAGAACGGATTTAGGTACAGAGCTGGAGGGGTGAGCTGACAAGCAGCGGTTATGCTGGTGGCTGAGCTGCACATTCAGGAAGTAGAAAGCTCAAGTGAAACTGCTGTTCTAACGGCATCTAGCGTAAATGTGTGTGGTCTCTTTCATCTTTGTATAAAAACTACTGAAGCCACTGTTCTGTTACCATGTAATTTGTTGAATGAGGTTTTCAGGGTTTGCGACTGAGTGATTGCATCAGCCGTCCACCAGTACACCAGTGGGTCGGAACTGCCTCTTTGATAAGGGTGGCACACGGATTTCCCACATGTAATGTGTTCTAATTTTAGTGATGTGTTAGACACTTCTAACGTATGGCTAACAACCAATCAGGTTCTTTGAAATCCTGTGCCCATTCTATAAACAGATATGGCACACTGATAAGTCCAAATGAGAATGAAACACGTGTCTGTGTCTGCTGTTCTCAGCCTATGCTGACCGTATTGTGAGGTCTTCTGACACCAATCAATCAAAATCTTTATTTATCCAGGCAAACATCATTGAGCAGATCCCATTTGCAAGATGGACCTGGTTATGATGAGATCCCAGACAAAATACAAAAGATGAGGGATACATAAATAATGACAATGAGACAATTTGATACATGTAGTTCATAGAATACAACACATCAGCCAATAGTATAGCACAAACAAGGTTGCAGCAGTATCATCTGCACGAGACAAAATTGTGGATATCTCAGATTAAGTGACAGGATGATAATTTGAGTTTTGGGGGGTAATAGTAGAGGAGGAGACTAGGGTAGACCTAGAAGTAAGAGGTCAGGCAGTAGGGGAATGTATCATCATAAAGCAGGGCCAGAATAAAACATAATTATTATTATGTAGCTTTGATGGAGACCGGATTGGTAAATCAACAGAGGACAGTGGAACGCAGCGGATGGAGGATAGAGCATGAGGAGAGGAAGGATTAAGGGAAATGTATGTGTAACCCCCCTGCAAATGGGGGTTCCTGAAAAGTCTTCCTTGAGCTTGCCTATATGCTCACTGCCAGGCTGGTGTCCTGTGTTTTAGCAGTTTAAATGTGATTGCCAGACAGTGCCTGTATAGCTTCTGTGTACTGTCTCTTTAAGAGCTGCCTGGATTGCAGTCATAAGTAATCTGAGAGGGAGCTCTGTTGAAAGATGTAACTATTTGCTGAAAATAATTTCAAGTGATAATGATAATGTAGTTTGTCTAACCTGCCTTCTTTGCAGCAAGGACTGTTTTGTTTGTCCCCACCATTTGGCCAGGGACTGCAAATTGGACCAATCAGTACTGGTGGGACCTAAAATTGAGCCAGACTACAGGAGCTGTTTGGAGTCAAAATCTGTAGGAATTGTAGTTTTGGGCTTTTGGCACCTTTTTGCAACTGAAGGGGGAGCTCTTGTTTTGACTGATAGCCAAATCAGCCAACTGAACCTTTTGGATCTGAGGGAAATCCCCAAGCTGCCTGCTGTTTAAGGCAGATCTAAGTTGGGAGCCGAAGAAGAAAGAGCTCAAGTAATTTTGAGCAGCAATCCTGAGTGGATTCGCATGGAAGAACTGTGAAAGGGCTGAGTTTTGGCCTGCATGTCTGCCTGCTGCCCCTGAGAGGGAGAAAAGAGAATTATTTCGGACTAAATCCGAGTTTGTGAGAACGAAGTAAACCACTGATTTTCTACCAGGCTCATACCTGAAGAAGACTGAAGATTTTACTGAATGCGATCAGTCTGTCAGGATTTCCAGCTGCTTTTGAATCCCTGGTTTGTGCAGAGACTTTGCAATCATGACCGGAGAGCGGTTTGCTTGGTACAGTAGAATTTCCTTACATGTAAATGTGCTGTGAGTTGTTAGTGGGTCGTGATTTGGTTCCCCACTGTGTTCTGCTTGCTGGAAGCTGTATCCAGCCCAAAATGGACTGTATCTGAATTTGTCTCCATTTGGCCTGGGCCTTGCCACACTGGCCCAGCCAGACTACCTACCGCACAGAGAAAGCCATCGACGAGAGACCTGCCTGGGGATCAGCTCCCCTGCTCCACGCTTGAACAGGAATGACGCCTCGGCGAATTGTGTGTGCCCTGCTTCTCTTGGCACTCCAGATCAACCACTTGCAGTCTCAGTTTTCGTCCAGCCTGTGTCCAGTCTTGGGTATCGTGAGTAATCACTAGGGTAGCTCCCTGCAACAACAACCTAATCTAAAAGTGTGTCATCTGATTGTCTTGTTGTTTTCTTTCCACAATCTGAGCCCCCTGGCTCCGGATTGCAATTAGTGTGTGTGGTGCATGTTGTTTTCTTCCATCACAGGGTCCCAACCAGCTGCAACGTTCCTGGCTAGCCCACCATTCTCATCTGGGTACCCATAGTGTGTGACTGTTTATAGACCACTGAAGTGCATGCATAACTGTTTGATTGATACAGCCTTTAAGCCAATTAACCTGATTACGCCCCTCCCTTGTTTAAGTCTCTTAAATAAATCAGATCTAACTCTTTTTTGTATCTACCCTGACTGTGGTTTCAGTTTGTGCAAGAGTACTGTACTGCTGTTATTTGCTGTGTATAACCTTGTTTTACAGGGGGTCCCCAGGGTCAAGCCAGAGGAAAGCCCTGGAGGTAAGTGCAAACAGTGTGGGTACTTGTGTGGTGTATCAGGGGTATTGTGAAAGTGATTATTGTGTATTGTTCTGGCCACTAGTAAGGAAAGAGGGGGGGTTACAGTGTCCCAGAGGGCTGTGCCCAGGCCAATTTGACCACTATCAACCCTGTCCTCCTGGTGGGGGCACCTGTTTCAGAACTCAGGCCCCTTAACCTACTACTAGCCAAGCAGGCAGAGGTAGTAGCCATTGGGATAGCACCACCTAGGGGTTACATATGTAAAAGAGGACAGGTTAAAGACAGCCAGTACGGTGATACTGTGGTTACTGGTTCTGATTATTGGCGAGAAAAACACTTGCATGATTCCTTAATGAGACGAGAGTACAAGGTCTTGAATGAACTGATGCTGATGAATTTATTCAATTTTACGGTTTTCTGTAGATTGTTCCACAGTGAGGGCAGCACAAAGCTGATGGCTGTTCTGCTTTGGTGAGAGTGGACTTTGGTAATTTTTAGTGAGATGTAAGAGTGACTTATTAGGGCATAGGTGCCTATTGAGCTTAATGGGAGGCAGTCTGAGATGTATTGTGGACGTTTTTTTGAGATAGCTCTGTAGATCCATAAAGTGGCATTTTTTTTCCGCCTAAACTGGAGGGAGGTCCATCCTATGGCTGCGTATAATGAACAATGGTGTGTACTGAAGGGCAGACCGGTAATAAATCTCAGAGCTCTATGGTAGAGCGTATCCAGTTTTGTTAGGTAAGGGGTAGGACAGTGGCTGTATAGAAAGTCCGCGTAATCTACTAGTGAGAGAAATGTAGCTTGCACCAACCTCATCTTGGCATCGCTTGTGAGTAGGTAGCTGATCTTGAAGTAGAGACCAAGTCTCTGGCAAAGTCTTTTCAGCAAATCCTCGATATGCTCAATGATGGATAGTTTATGGTCTAGCCAGACGCCCACGTACTTGAACTTCGTAACGAATTCTAGGTTTTCCCCTAGGATTGTAGAGATCTGTGGTACTGTTCCTGTAGTTGCTGGGATAGCTGCATGTATGTAAGGAGAGAGGAGCATCGCTTTAATTTGCTTTGAGTTAAGTAAGAGCTTTTTGTTTAGGAGCTGGTTTTGAAGTAGGTTAAATTCAGATTGAAGGTCACTACATGCAGCTTCAGGTGATGGGTGGCTTAAGTAAAGCACTGTATCATCCACGAATAGGTGGACGTTAGACTTAGTTACACTGTCACTGATGTTACTGATGTAAATCGCAAACGGAATGGGACCTAGAATCGATCCCTGAGGCACTCCTCTTAGTAGGGGTCTGACAGACGAAAGTTCACCTTCGGCTTTAACTTGCTGTAAATGGTCAGTAAGATAATTGGTAAACCACAGAAGGAAAAGAGAGTCCAAGCCTATAGACTGTAAGGATGAGAGGAGTAGGCTATGGTCGACAGTGTCGAATGCCTTGCTTAGGTCCAGGAATACTGCACAGACACAGTTTTTTTTTCCAGTTCAATCTGCGAGTCGTTAATCACTTTTGCAAGGACTGTGATAGTGCTATGGTTAGCCCTGAATGCAATTCTGCTTAGAGTTGAGCCAGTCCAAATTAATTCATGTGCATTTGCATTTGCTTCCCATGATGCTTTGCATTATTGGGGTATGTGCAATTTGTGTTTTCTTTAAAATGTGGCTGTATGGCCAATATCCTCTGGGATAACCCATGCCCCAGTGCATTTGCTCCGGGGTTCTTTTGTAGTTATCCTTACCATTTCGCTGTTTTAGTAATCTCCTGTTGTATTTGTCCAAAACTGGTCACTTGTGAAAACAGGCAAGTTATGCTCACGTGCTTTTCCAGTATAATAAATAAACTGAAACTAAATATGTTCCTGTGTTTGGCTGCAGCAGGTTGATCTGCCATGTCATGGTCTCTGCTCTGCAGCATCACACCCCTGTCAGACACTGCCAAGCGCGACTAGTGCCGCAATGTGTGACCTGTCCTTTTCAGTCACAGTGCCCCTTGCTTCAATACTCCCAACATATCCATGCATGTGTTGACACCTCTGCCTCACAGCTGTTCAGCTCATGGCGTGCATGTTGGTGCAGAATGCGGTGGCAAGGTTGTTGACAGGGCAATCTAAATACTGTCATATAACCCCGGTGCTACGTCATCTGCACTGGCTGCCGGTTAGGTGGAGGGTCCTCTTTAAGGTGGGTTTGCTCACCTTTAAGGCCCTACATGGCCTGGACCCAGGCTACCTGAATGACCTTCTTACACCTGCTGTCTCGGTCCATTCCCTGCTTTCCTCCTCTCGGGGGCCTCCTTGCGATTCCCAGGACGAGGTCAAGAACTGCAGGTGACAGAGCATTTAGTGTCGCCGCTCCCGTCCTGTGGAATTCGCTTCCTATAGTTGTTAGGGAGACCCCGTCTGTTGAGGCTTTTAAGGCCCGTCTTAAGATGTTTTTATTTGATCAGGCATTCCCTGTCTATGTTTTATAAGCTTATATTGTTTAATTTTTAATAAGGAAACAAATTGCATAGCAAAATAAGGTTTTAATTGTTTGGAGTTGTATATTTTATTGATTGTATGGTGTTGTGTTGTATTTATTTGATTAATGTACGGCGCCCAGAGCCTCCGGGATGGGCGTCTTTTTAAATAAAATTTGCCTTGCCTTGCCATGTGACATGGCTTACCCCTCCATATATGTCAATAACAGTACAGTATTACTGACTCAGCATCCTAGAGTGGTCGTATGTGCAGCCCATGCATTGCTGCCTTAGTGGTGCTGTGGTGGATGGCACCGCAGTGCCACCTGCATGCCAGAACACCCTGACCACAGTCCACTGTCTCAGTCTGCCATGCGACATGCTGCTAAAGGTGTGTCACACATACCCTGTTTGCCATGTACACTGTTAGACCAACTGGCTTGTCTTCAGGGTGCGATGTTACACAGTGCCACACTGCATCACAACCTCTGCATCACATGAAGGTGACAGAGCAGCTTTATCTGCACAGTTTGGCAACCATCCCCCGGCCCCATGGCCATCCTGATCATTGGACAACAGCTGCACAGTACACACACACCCCTCCTGCAAGGCGCCCCACATGGATGTGTCCCCTGCATGTCCACATGCAACATGCCTTGAGCTGTCAACACCTTCACACCTCTGTGACACCCCCACCACATCCCACACACACAGCAACTTCCCAGATGCTGCATCCCTTACAATGTGGCTTCCAGTGCTGATGCTCACATATGTGCTGGCTACCCCTTAGCCCGTACTCCATCTCCGCAGATCCAGGTGATGAATACTCACAACACTGTCCCCAGCCATCAATGTGTGCCCGTCCACCCATATGCCTGCAGTGTAGGTCCACCCAACTGTGAGCTCCACACAGTCAGCCTGTGTTCCACTGCATACTGCAGTGCCATGTGCCACCACCACAAGAACATCACACATTGCCAGTCAAAGTCCGTGCCCTCACGCACAGGGACATACATGTGCCATCGCAATGCTACCCTTGCCCTCCACAACATACACTGTGCAGCACTTATACAGTGGCAGGCACCCCTTCTACACATGACTGGGTAGGACTTCAGTTGCAGAGACACACAACAACATGTACTCCACAGGCAACAGTGTGCCCCATGTGTGTGGTCCATGCCACACTTGGTGAGCCACCCGCATCCACACATGCTGTGCCTCCTGACCCAGTAGCAGTTGAGGACTGTTATTTCTCTGTTCTACTCTGCACACACACACACACACACACACACACACACACACAGCAGTGTAGTCATGCAAGACCCTGTCATTACTGGTGCTAGTGGTTGCCCCAACCAACCCCCCACCCAAGACTCCTGCTGCTGCTGTGACCTCAAACATACCTGTGCAGTTCTGCAGCTGAAAGATATCCGGGTTGGTTTCACTCTCAATGGTATGACTGCTGCGATGTGCTGCAACGTGCTCCTCCTGACTGCTCAAGGGTGTTTTCTGGCTACTACCACCACTGGTGGATGTGACACTCCGCCCGTTGTGGGCCAGCTTCTCCTTGCACCTCTGCCTGATGTCATGGTACCTCTTTTGAAGCTCACGGACAGAGCATCTCACTGAGCCCACAGCATTCACCCTGGTGGCCACCTCATCCCAGGCTCGCCATCTGTAGTCACGCATATCTTTGTTCCCACCTCTGGACAGCAACAACTCCACCTGGGCATCACCTTCTTCAGTTAAGACATCAATCTTCTCAGCTGAGAAGTTTTTTTTGTCCTCCTCTGCTTGCCTGATGCTTCCTGTGGCATGCTTTCCCCACTCCCTGCAGCCATTGCTTGTGCCAAATTCTCCTGTCGCAAGTTGCATCATTCCCGCACCATGTGCCCTTTTTTATGATGCAGGCTGAGACTTGCACAATTTGTGGAAAGATTGATGCAAGTCACAATTCTTGTAGAATCGGGTGTATGGTGACCGACGCACACATTTTCAATGTAACTTGCGTCAATCTAACATCCCTTTGAAAATTGAGCCCTATGACTTCTGGTGATGCCAGCACTAATGGTGGGCTGACTCCACGAGAGTTCTCCTTAATCCTCCTCCATCTTCAGTAAAATCTGGCCATCAGCATCAATAAACAGAAACTTATAGAAATTATTGCATCCGCAAGACAGCGACTGACATAATTTGTAGTGGGAACCCCAAAAAAGGATGAAAAAATGTTAGAACAGCAGCCATCAGACACAGGCTACATCTCGCCAGGGCACCAAGCTTCCTCAAGTTCTGAATCAGTGTCAGATAGCAGCTCAGAAGAAGAAGGAACTTTCACAATTATATCAAAACAATTATTCAAGGAGTTGTGCCACTTAGCAGACACGCTAAACAAGATCCAGTCAGAAATATAGGAGGTCTGTTCGGAACAAAGGGAGCATCACCAAAAAACAGCAGATCTTGAACAATATGCCACTGAAACCTCCAAAACAGTAACCTTACACAACGGAGCATTTTTATAGCTCCATGACCGTGAAGTCTGGCTACAACAAAAAGTAGAAGACCTAGGAAACCAGTCATGTAGGGCTAATTTGAGAATTCATGGCCTGCCAGAAGGAACACAATCAAGGGACATGGTGATCTATATGACCAGCTTCTTAAAGGAGATCTTGGGCCTAAATGAAGACTACCAACTGACTGTAATTCGGGTGCACCATTCCTTATCAGCTAAACCGACAGATCCCAAGGCTCATCCCCATTCAATCGTCTTAGCTTTCCTGGACTATAGACAAAAAACAGATATTTTACTGAAAGCCTGGGCTGAGAAAGAAATTCTATTCGGAGACAAACACTTGTTTTGTGAACGTGGTTATGCTTCATTAACGATGGATCACCGAAAGCAATTGTTTCCTATTCTGAAACAGTTATGGGCTAAAGAGGTGAAAGCCCATTTGGATTATCCAGCTACGCTAAAAATAACCACAGATTCGGGCATACATTCCTTCCCCTCTATCTCGGATGCAGCTAAGCTTTTGCAGCAGTTTGACATCTTGATTGATGTTAAGACTATCAAGGGACTGGAATATCACAGATGGTACATCATTAAAGGTTCGGGAAGACAGGGAAAAGCGACCGCAGCAAGCATGGAGGAGAAGCAAGCGCTGGAGAAACTTGATTCAGCAAGCACCGTGGCTATTATTTCCAAGGGACTGCTGCCAGCAAGAAAATACAGAGGTAAATGAAGAACCCAGCAGGACAGTGCCGGTGGTTCGGCCCAGAACGTGAAGGACACTTGAATAACTGTGCTGCTGCAGGCGGGCAAGAAAAGAACAAAAGAGTACTTTTGGCTTAAGCAGAGACTTAGATTCCACCTCAGAAACACTAACAGTATGTAAAGCCGCTCTTCTTTTCCTCACTTTTCATGCCTTTGTCCTCTTTCGCCAAGTAAGGCACCAGATTAATGTGACTTGGGGGGGGTTATGCAGACCGATCTGGGCAGAATCAAGTGACTGAGGATTTTGTTTTATGAAGATGGATTATGTAGACCCACATTTTGCCCTGGTCTACCCCTGGGCAATAGATTCATATAGAATCAGTAGAAAAATTATTCCTAAACATTCTGTGTATTCACTAGGAGTGTTGTGGGTTTCTATGATTAGCGAAGTGGACATCTCCCTTCCCACATGATGCGGGGAATGGAGGGGAGGGCAATGGCAAACTGCATGAGGTTTGGTTGCTTAAAGCAGCTTTATTTGATAGTTGTTTTGACGTTATTCTGTAGTTAAATACAACATGGAGAAGGCGGTTGGGGTGGAAACGGGGTTAGGCCTTAAGGGAGGAGAAATGGACTGGATTCATCTCAGTCTACAAGAACTGCTGGTAATCCACCTTAAACTGCAGAGCAAGTAAACGGCAGCTGGATACTTGCCGTGATGATAGTATCTCCTTCCCTCAGTGCAGAACATGAGAGAGATGGTCTGGGTGGCAAGTTTGGAGGCCAAACAAAGATAGAGGGGTTTCCCCCAAGGTTTTTCAAGAAATGGTTTTGCTGCACACAAGTTCAAACACAGTTAGTGTTGCAAGCTCAATTTGCCTGGAAAATGATCAGAGGATGGGAGGCACAGAAGCAAAACAGAGGAGCTGGGGAGGTGAGTGAGCGGGAAGATTGGAGTGACAGGGAAAAGAAGGGAAATTTCTATTTGAGAAATTAAAAATGGCAGAGTTAAATGTTATGACATATAATGTCAAGGGGCTAAACAGACCGGTGAAAAGGGCATGGATAATACAAGAACTGGGGAAACACAGGTTCGACTTGGCATTTTTATAGGAAACCCACTTAGTGGAGTCTGAACATCAAAAATTAAAAAGAGGCAGGGTAGGGGAAGTTCCTGTGGCAGAAAGGCTGACTCACCATAGAAGGGGGACTGCGATCTTAGTGAGAAAGAATACTCCGCTTAGAATAATTAAAGGGGAATGGTCATCAACAGGGTTTCTTAATATCTGGAAAGTTCATAAAAAGCTAATTTGAGTGAGCCATTGTGTTTATCTGTGAGTCTTTGCAGTCCAGAGTTATTCATATGTAAATCACCCTGTAATTAAGGGCTGGGGGCAGCCATATGTTTTAGGCTCCAGATAGGAAATGATGTCACAGAGGATCTTGGACCTCCATTGACTGCAGGTTAAATAGGATATTGTCTGTTTTATTAAGTGTGTTTTAAGGTGTTATTATAACACTTTCTACATTTATAATACTTATTTTGTATGTGCATTGAAACTAGTGCGTTATCACCCTTACATTTCAAATTGTTAGTAAAAATAATCCATCTTTAGGATTGCTTTAATCTCTAGGCTATACTGCCAGCTGATAATTAAAAACTGCACATCTCAACGCTGGCTCTGTGGTGCCAACAGGTATTGGGGCCCAATACTGTATCAGGATTTCTAAACCCTGGCTGTGTTCATGTCAGTGCAGATTTCTGGGGCTGCCACAGCACTAACTGCTGCCTTATTCCGTTCCCTCTCTTACAGTCTTTTCTCTTATAATTTCATGTGTGAACTCAGGTTTATAAGATGCAAATGTGGCTACTTGCCTACTGGCCTGGCATCATGGGGCCAGCCTTGAAATGTGTAGTTTTTGATTAACAGCTGGCAGTACAACCTAGAGGTTAAAGCAAAGAGCTGTGAACAAGCTTCATTCATCCAGCAGAATGGGGTTTGATTCCAACATGCCCTATTTGTATACTGTGTGACCAAAGTAAGTCACTTAACCACCCTGTGCTCCCAAAACACACCCAGAAACAATCTGTAGCTGTGTGCCCTTCCTGGACAAAGACAGTAAAAACAACCTGAGCATGTGTTATGATTCTGAAAATATTATGCTCTTTCTATCCAGATTTGACTTGAAAAGAATAAAAATAGGGCACCAATAGTTGTTTATTAATTGCAAAAACACATGGATGGACAACATTGTTTAAAAAAAGCATAATCTGAATTGCATTATTAAAATATAGAACAATACATGGGTGCATGTGTAACCAAAAGTTTACACACACCTGAGGGGTGGCATGCTACATTAACCCCGACGGCAAAGTCTGAGTGGTTTATAAAAGCATCCCACACCGAGGGTGTGTGCAAAATTCTGGTATTTACATCCACCCACATATTATTTTATTTAATTAATGGTGATCATTTTTTTCCCTTTCTGCACAATTCAGTTAGTACACCAATTCTGTCAGAGATACACACACACACACACACACACACACACACACACACACTTACTTCACACACACACCACACACCTCACACACATCATACACCACACATGCACACACACACCACACCACACACACACATGCACACACCACACACACACACACACACACACACACTCTGTCTCTCCCTTTGTTTTTTTTTTCTTTCTTTTTTTACATTACACTGGGAATGGCATTCTGGAAAGTTGCGGTCTGTCAGCATAGCTGTGGAGTGTAAGACATGTTCGAAGGGTATGGGCAGCAGGATCAACCAGATTGATTTTTTTTTTCCTTACGGTAGAAAATCCCATTCCATCCAAAGTATTTCAGTAAGAAACTGTTATACTTTTAACTCCATCAAAAGGTTATGCATGTTTTAGCTGTGTTGTCCATCTATGTGTTTTTGCAATAAATAAACAAGTAATGGTGTCCTTTTTTTTTCTTTTCAAGTCAAATCTGGATAGTGTGAGGTGTGGGTTATGAAGGAGGAGTACAACCAGAAGTTGAAGTGGCTCAAAATAAGATTTATTACTGACAAATTAAACAAACGCAGACTTGCATGACAAAGCAATAAAATAAAAACAAAACATCCGAAGAAAGTATATTACACTGGAGACTAGAATGTGCTAGTGTTGCACTTCCTGAGGTCAGAACACGTCTGCTCCTCACCAAGCTACCTGACTGAATGAGAGGGAGCTCACCTTATGTACCTGAAACATCATGTGACAATCGTGGCTCCTCCCATTATTATAACTCAAACTATAATTAACAGATTTCTATGCTTTTTATTATATACAGCAATCACAGATCCTTCATAACAGTGCCTAGACTCATTGTACTTTACATATATACAATAATAATAGCAAAGAAAAGAATTTTTGAGAAGCTGCCAGAGACAGCTCCGCCCCTTCGGTGTCAGTCCTTTAAAAAAGTAAGAAACAGGTCGGCCGGCTCTATAGAGCATAACACAGAGGGAGAGAGTTGTCCTGGAGCCTCTAACACATGTCTGCACTGCAAGGTAAAATGTATGTTGAAATAACAATACTGTCATAAAGAAAACATACAAGAATGCTTACTAACAAGGCTGTTACAGCCAAAATGTAGAACATGAAGTCAGTCTGGGCTGCAAACCGATAATTGAAATACTTTCTGAAATACAGGGCGTTTTCCTAAGCCATGTTTAACTTGGTTTATAACTTAAACACTTCTGCCATTCTACCACTTATTATGTGCTTTCTCTGATATTAACTAACTGGGGAAAATACTTTCAAAACAGGGGGGTTTAGGTAGTGAGAGATTTTAAAACCAGAAACAGAAGCGCAATAGCCGAGCCCCGTTTTGCGAGTGTTTAGCAGGGATCACAGATTGCATTGCCAAAACGGGAGCAAATCTCTTCGGCTTAACAGCTCGCACTACTGAAATGAGCACTAAACGCCTTTACATTTTTATACAACCACGGAGGTTCAATATAATCGGGGAAGTTGAACTAAAACAAGATATTCTGCTTTCTGGTGCGGATAGCAGGGAAAATAAAGCATAAAACTATTTCATTTACACTAGCGCTATGTAAGCTCTTCTATGGGTGCTTTTAAATAAGAGCATTGCAAACTTTCATTTTCCAGTAGCACTCTGCAAGCGCGTCCTATGAGTGCTTTAACTTGAACACCCCAGGTTTTTAAAATTAACAACTCAAGATTTTAATTCACCATAGCACTATACAAGTGATTTCACAGATACGGTGATTTTAAACTTGGCTCTCTCGCTGTCACTGTTTGGGACTAGCAGGGAATGGACAGGATGTACAGTTCTCATACCAGAGATTAGATTTAAAGAAATAACAGGGACAGAAAAGGGCACAATACAGAAAAGAATACAGGAAAGGGTGCTGTTGCAACAGACTTTGAAAAGTATTCCCAGGTATAGAAAGAGACATCCATCACAGATAGAAAGAGCATAATATTTTCAGAATCATAACACATGCTCAGATTATTTTTATTGTCTTTGTCCAGGAAGGGCACACTGAGCTACAGCTTGTTCCCAGGTGTGTTTTGGGAACACAGGGTGGTTAAGTGACTTGCTCTGGTCACACAGTATACAAGTAGAGCATGACAGAATCAAAACCCATTCTGCTGGATGAACGAAGCATATTCACAGCTCTTTGCTTTAATATCTAGGCTGTACTGCCAGCTGATAATCAAAAACTTCACATTTCAAGGCTGGCCCCATGATGCCATGCCAGTAAGTATGTAGCCACATTTGCATCTTGTAGACCTGAATTCACACCCAAAATTGTAAGAGAGAGAAGGCTGTAAGAGAGAGAGAATGGAAAAAGACAGCAGTTGGTGCTGTGGTAGCCCCAGAAATCTGTACTGACATGAACACAGACAGGGTTTAGAAATCCTGATATGTGGCCCCAATACCTGTTGGCACCACAGAGCCAGCCTTGGGATGTGTAGTTTTTGATTATCAGCTGGCAATATAGCCTACAGGTTAAATCAACTCTAAAGATGGATTATTTTTACTAACAGTTTGAAATGTAAAAGTGATAACACACTAGTTTCAATGCACATATAAAACAAGTATTATAAATGTAGAAAGTGCTGTAATAACACCTTAAAACACACTTAATAAACAGACAATTTCCTATTAAACCTACAGTCAATTGAGGGTCAAGATCCTCTGTGACATCATTTCCTGTCAGAAGCCTAAAACATATGGCTGCCCCCAGCCTTTAATTACAGGGTGATTTACATATGAATAACTCTGGACTGCAAAGACTCACAGGTAAACACAATGGCTCACTCACATTAGCTGTTTATGGTCTTTCAGACATTAAGAAACCCTGTTGATGACAGTTCCCCTTTAAGGTAACTACAGATCCAGCTGGATGATTTGTAAAAATACAGGCAAAGTTCTTTGATATAAAATGTGTTCTAGTAATCCTGTACATATGAAGCCAAAACTAACAAGAACTTTCTTAGACAACTATTGGTCCAGGTGATGGAGAACCCGGAGGCTCTCTATATCATAGGGGATTGTTTAATAGAGTGGTATCCACTCACTGGGATAGAAAATAAAGGGGTCTCCAGAGTTTGGACTACCCTAGGGACAGCTTCTTAAAGAGGCTTCTGGATGAATCAGGTCTTATAGATGCCTGGAGGGTGAGACACCCCAGCCAAAGAGATTATTCTTCTTACCCACATAGACATGCAAGTTATTCCCAGATAGATATGTTCCTTCACCCATTAGAAAGGAGGGCATGTCTCCGGGAATGCTCTACTCTTCCTATGATGTGGTCAGATCACGCCCCAGTGTATTTACACCTTAGCTTTACCCCTGTAATAAGGAATTAAAATTGGCGGCTAAATATAGGGCTTCTGAACTCTGGGGATTTTAAGACAGAGGTTTTGGAAGACATTAAGTCATATCTTAGAACAAACACTCAGGAGTCTATTTCACCAGCGTTAAATTGGGATGCTCTTAAAGTGTACCTTAGAGGTCACATAATCTCGTATAAAGCAAAGATAAAAAGAGACAGACTGGAAATGCAAAAACGCATAGAAGGGGAATTGGGGGAGGTTGAATTTAGACACAAATTGACTCTAAACCCTCAAGATAAGGAGGAGGTGTGGAAATCCAAGAAAATTTCCTCAGAATGAGTATTAGCAACACAGGTAGAGGGAGCTATGAGAAGGACCAATCAAAAATTTTATGAACAGGAGAATAGAGCGGGGAAGCTTCTGGCATTCATATTAAGAAAGCAACTAACTAACAGGGCAGTTCTGGAGATAAGAAATAAGGAAAAGGGGGACACTCTTGTATCGGACCCTCCCACAATTTCCCATGTATTTGCAGGGTACTATAAACAACTATACAGGTCAAGACAGTGCTGACACAGTCTAAGGATAGAAGGTTTCTTGTCCTCAGTGGCTCTGCCATACCTCATACAACAAGACAGAGACCTTTTGGAGAGCCCAATTTCAAGGCAAGAGATAATGCTAAAGATTAAACAGTTGAAAGCAAGGAAGTCTCCAGGTCTGGACGGCCTGCCCTCAGACTCTTATAAGGCATTTCAAAATGAGGTGATTAATTCATTGCAGGCTTGCTTCCACCACATTCAAGAGGGTGGGGGGAGATCCCAGATACCTGGAGTTATGCCCAGATTTCACTACTACATAAAGAAGGGAAGGATCCCTCACAGTGCAGTTCATATCGCCCTATATCTTGCTTAATGTTGATTTAAAAATCTTCACAGGAATCCTGGTGAACCGCCTACAGGGAGTCGTCCCCAGTATCATACATCCAATCCGACAGGCTTAATTTGGGGCAGGTTTATTCAGGAAAATATTAAAAGGTTGCTGAACATAATTTCAGCTCAACAAGGGCAGAGGGACTTCCAGTTAACTATCTCCATGGATGCAGCAAAGCATTTGATAGGGTAAATTGGCATTTTTTACAAAAATCCATGGAGAAAATGAAATTCGGGTCCAAATTCTTGAAAGTAATTTCCAATCTCTATACCGCCCCACAAGATCAGGTCACAGTTAATGGAATACATTCTAGAAGGTTTACAGTCAAGAGAGGAACCAGGCAGGGGTGTCCTCTATCCCTCTTACTTTTTGCAATATTTCTGGAGCCACTGGCCACAGTGGTCTGCCAGCATCAACAAATAGAAGGGGTGATGGTGGGGGGACTAGAGAAAAAGTTGGCATTGTACACCAGTGACTCACTTTTCTTTCTAAGACACCTGGAGACTTCCCTTCCCAGATAGCTACATCTGCTGAGTGACTTTAGTGAGGTATCTGGCTACAAAATCAACTGTGATAAATTGGAGACCCTAATTCTGAGTGGTACCCTGTCCGGTTGGGGGGGGGTTAATCAGAGTTCCCATTTGTGTGGGCCAAAAATAATCAGATCAGATACCTAGGAGTCCAGATAACCATGGTGCAGTCCAGACTGTTTGCTCTTAACTACAACAAAGTATGGAATGAGATGCAGAAAGACATGACCAGCTGGACCGTGCTGTCATTATCACTGGCCAGCAGAACTGATTCTGTTAAAATGAATTTACTCCCAAGGTTCTTGTTCCTTTTTTCAACCCTACCAATCCCTATACCTATTGTCTTTTGGTCCAAAGTTAATGCAGTGGTAGGTATATTTGTCTGGGGAGGAAGAAAAAGCCCACATAGCAATGAGGATACTACAGAGACCTAAAATACAGGGGGTCTGGGTATGCCAGACCTACAGAAATATTACCTGGCATGCCAGATGGGACCAGTCTGCATCAGGGCAAAACAGCGCTGGGCCTTGGGGTGGTATGAAATTGAAGAAAGAGAGGGACTCATCCAGACCCTTTTTGCTTTGGCTTGTGCGGACTCAGTCAGCCCCCTCCAGGACATAACAAGAAACTCATGGGTGAAACATTCTCTAAAAACCTTAAACAAAATAAGGCATAGATTGGTATCAGCCCCAGCTCTGGGCCTCCTCTCTTTGATTAGGCATCATTCCAACTCCCCCAGCCTGGACCAAGGTTATGCCCAATGGGAGGTCAAAGGCCTCGCACACTTTGCTCAATTCCTAGATAAGCACATATGTATGTCTTTTCAACAGGTGAAAGAGAGGTTCCACTTGAATAATGACTTTTCCGGGTACTTACAAGTCATACATTTTATAACAGGTGTGGACCACAGGCTACAACTGAGTAGACCCAGGTACCCATGGGAAGATTTTATTTATGGTATAGTAACATTACGGAAAAAAGTGAGATGCACATCTGAATTGTATGTAATGATAAGTGAAATGGACCCAGATCTTCTAGAGAGAGTAAGGGAGGCATGGGAAACAAAGATTCCAGGGACACTATTAAAGAAAGAGTGGGATGAGACTGAGGGTGGGGTGGAGGGTTGCATCCTCACCAGGATGGAAAGAATTCTTCTGGAAAATATTAATCAGATATTTTAGGACCCAACTGTGACCCAACACTTCCACTCCACATATAACGCCCTCTGTTGGTGGAAGTGTGGTGAATTCAGAACTCACTAGCATATTTTCTGGGCCTGCCCAACAATCAGGGGGTACTGGAGGTCAGTAGAGGAGACAGTGAGGCAGATTACCAATATTACCATTCCAGATGAGTTCTCCGAAAGGGTCCTGGGGTCCCCACAGCTGTGGGGCTACTTCCTAGCCAAAGAAGGTTGGTTCTTGGTTTTCTGGTGGCAGCTTTGAAAGGCATCACATCTCGCTAAGTGTCAACCCAGCCACCCATCAGGAGCGGTGTAATAGGGTCTCACAAATTGGTGAGATGGAAAGATTAACCTTAAGGATATAGTTGAGAGAGGAAAAATAGTTGGAAGCGTGGACCCCTTGGCTTAGGCGGATGGAGGGAGAGGGGCAAAGCAATTCGGAGGACCCACCTTAGTGAGAAACCTACAAATCATAATAGAAAGACCTTGTCAGGTTCTTATAATCCATGCATATACAATTCTGAAGCCCACTTCTTCTGGTTGGATAGGAATCAGCCCATGGGTAAATTGATTTCCCGGTATATGATTTTCCCCCTCTCCCCCACCTCCACCCCTGAAGAGACTACCTTAGAGCTATTCAGAGTCTCCAACAAGAAGGGTGGAGAAAACACTGCTCTACCTTCAAAATTAAGATGCATTTATCATAATGAAATGTAATATCAACACCTTTTGCTCCTCCATATGGTTTTTAACTGTGTGATTTTCAGGCCTGTTTTGTTTTATTTAGCTTACATGGTTTGAGAATTAATGAAAATTGTTTATGATCGATGATGATTTTTAAGGGCTTAACAGAAACACTGATGACCTTGCAAACTGTGAACTTGATCAATTTATGTATAACTTTGAATATGCATGTGAAAATATTCTGTCAAATCTGTAAAGTTCTTTAAGTTTGAATAACGATAAGTTAAAAAAAAAAATCGAGCCCTATGTATTTAAGTATGTATTTATGTAAGTATGTGTTCATATTTATGTGTCTGCATGCATATACGTATGCATGTATGTAAGTGTCTATATAATAAAGTATGTTTGTCTCTGCTGTACTTATGAACGTATGCATGCATTATGTATTTACGTTGGTACATGTATTGTGTGAATGTGTGAGTGTTATGTATGTAATTAGGCATGAACGCATTATACAAGTATGTATATATTTTGCATCCATTTGCATGTATGTAAGCATAAAAGACGTATTTATATATGTGTATAAAATGAATAGTTGTTGATATATATATATATATATATCAAAATATGCATATATGTATATAGATCTGAAAGTAAGTTTGTATGCATGTGGGTATGCATGGATGTATACATGTAAGTGTATGTATGTAAGTGTGTAATGTGCATGTATGTGTATAGTGGTAGTCATTAAAAAAGGTGACTTCTGCTGCAGTATACCTGCTTTAAGTCTCAAGTTAACTTGAGGTAATCTGATTAAACTGCCAAGATAATAAAGTTCCTGCAGTGTGCATACCTCACTGGTTGGAGCATTGCTGCACAATTCAAAGTACTGTTTAACATCTGTGTGATAATCACTGTAGGAGTCAAATGTATGTAAGCAGGCATGTTATTGCATGTATGCTTATCTGTATGCATGTAAGTAGTCAAGTATGCATGCATGTAAGTATATCTGAATGCAGATATGACTGCATGTGTGTGTGTACAGTATATGTGCATGTATTTATGCATGTGTATATTAGTATATGTACGTAGATATATGTATATCTTTATGTATGTGTGCAAGCATGTATATTTATATAAGATTTATGTACAGTATGTATATATGTAAGTATACTTGAATATACCGTATGTAGGTTTGTAAATATGTATGCTTGTAAGTATGGGTATGCATGTTCACATGTTTTTGTTCTTTTATTCTTTTTGGTAACCAGGTAAAGCCCACTAGGCACACATGCCTGTTTTCAGGGATGACCCGGGAGCCCTGGGGTGGTTAAATGACTTGCTCAGAGTCACACAGTATGTAAGTGGAGATTGTGGAAATCAAATCCAGGTCTGTCTGCTGGGTGTAACAAGCTCATTCACAGCTTGTTACTCTAACCTCCGGGCTATACTGCCAGCCCAGGCTGAATAAGCACTATATATGTAGGTATTACATGAGTATGTATTTAAGTATGTTTGTATGTATGTGTGTATGTATACCTATATGTATGCAAGTACTGTGTGTTTATGTGTGTATTCAAGTATGTTTGTCTAGATGTATGCATGTAGGAATGCATTTATAATGGTGTGTATGTGACGTGTGTTATGTATGTAAGTATGTATAGCAGTATGTAAAAAAATTATTTATGTTTGTACATACATATACATACCTATAAATATTCTCACATACAAACAGCCTTACTGTACTTACAGATCTATACATGTACACACATATCTAGATGCAGCCACTCATCCATCCATACATACAGACGTACTTACTTACACATACAGTGCTCTCTCATTATATTGAACACCATTATACCGACTCTTTTGCTTTTGCTTCCTACCCGTACACCTTCTTTTTACTAACCTTCCCTCCTTCCTCTGCCACCTCCCCTCTGTTTCCCAACATACACTGTACATTATATTGCAAATATCTTGCCGTAGTTTCTTTTTCCTTCTGTATATATCATAGTAATCATTTACTGTTGTTGTATATCCTTGTTATTGCTGTACAGCTTTGCTTATTTATTATTGTACATATCATACTGTTAGACTGTTGTACTGTTTTGTGACTCTGCCCAGGTCCACCTTGTAAAGGAACCTGTTCAATGGCGTTTCACCTGGTAAAATAAAGATGTTGATCCAGTGATTGATATTGAATACTCGGTTATAACGAATGGTACTTGTGACTCCCAACATCAATCAGCTGTTCCTACTCTCACGGCCAGGGAGACACTGATCCTACTGTACTTGTGCCAAGGGATAAAGTTAAAGACTGTTAAAATAAAATGGAAAAGCACAGAGGTGTTTTTTATACACTTGCTTTGTACTCCATCCTGGGTGGCACTCTATCTTACCAACCCCCCCCACCCACTCGCAGTGCACCTCCATTCTTCCTCCATGGTTTGCCCTTCATGGTGGAGTGGCAGGGATCCCTCAACCTGCCGAACACGGATCCAGTTCAGGAGGTGCCTGCCATTCGCAGGAGTGGTGTCTGTGAGGGTCAACATCATCCAGCCATGCCCAGGACAATTTTCTCTTCCTTTTTAGTCCCTCCTGCCCCTCCCAGAGGTGGAGCAATGTAGATTCTGGCAATGGTCAAGATGCGTACGCTTCTGCCCACAGCACACCAGTTGACTACTCGGCCCCTATCCCCTATGTATGGGACCCAGGCGCTCTGGCACCCAGCCACTGCTAGGTGTTAGAAATGCACCAGCCTTTGTGTCCCTCCCTCCCCAGGAGAGGAGAGGAGAGAGCTGTCCTCCAGATGCTCAATCCTCTCCCACCCCAGATGACCCCTGGAAACCCACTCGCACCACGAACAAGGCAGGCAGTAAGGCATGATGCCACAGCCCTCCACACCACCGACCCAGCAGGGGGAGTTTGTTTAATGCAGTATGTGTGCTATAACAGTAAGTATAATCTCAAGGGGGGATCAGGACTGTTAGTGAAATCACTGACTTACCGCCGGGTCTGCCGTCAGCAGACTTTACGGTGTTCATATCTTCATTTCTGTGCAAAGAGATACATAGATACATAGATACATAGACAGTGTCGGCAGATAAGGGCCTATGGCCCACCCAGTCTGCCCATTTAAGTTTGTAAGTTCAGTTTATGTTTTCCAGGAAGTCTGTTGCCCCTTACCCCTGACCTCCAGAATTCCTTTATGTCTATCCCATGCATTCTTAAATCCTGTGATTGTTTCAGCCCCCACCACTTCCTCTGGCAGGGTGTTCCACTTGTCCACCACCCATTCTGTGAAGAAATTCTTCCTCACGTTTCCTCTGAATCGTCCTAAAAGATGAAGACTGCTAGATAAAGATAGATGATAGATAAAGATGAAGATTGCTAAATTACATTAAAATAAATCAGAAATATATAGACAGTGTTTGTTTAATACAGTACTATATGTGTGCCATAACAACAATACATACAACCCTGTGGGGGGAGCAGGACTCTTAGTGAAAACAGTGATTTCCGAGTCTGCCAATCACAAACTTTACTGTGTCCATATATCTGTGCCGAGGGTTTTCTGTACTGCTGTCACATGTTACAGTAAGTTAATTTTATACCCAGATCCAGAAACACACACACACACACCGATCCACAGAAGGGTCCACTGTTTTTCTGATATTTGTCTCGGGCTCTCTCTCATCTCTAATAGCGATCGCAAAGCCACAATATCTGAACAAATCTGGTAACAAACATTTAAACACTAAACATATGCAGTACTTGCATGATTTATCTAGCTGGTGAAAGACCAATTCTCTGATGCCAGTCCAGGTTCATTCGTTATAGCGAGGGAGTTCTGTACCTTCAAACATTCATACATACAACTGTATGTAAAATGTACATTTGCATGTATCTATATATGTAAGTAAGGATGTATGCATCTAGATATGTGTGTATATATCTGTAAGTTAGGCTGTTTGTATGTATGTATGCATGTATGAATGTAAGTGTGTATGCATGAATGTAAGTAGGTATGTGTGCATGTTTGTACTGCGGTGGTAGTCATAAAAATGTTGACTTTAACTGCTGTAAACCTGTAGCATACCTAAAGTTCCTTGAAGTAACTGGACTGAATTACCATAGAAGACAAGCATTTGTCAATGCCGAATGTATGCTTGCTGGTATTAGCATTGGGAATACAGGAGTCAGACAGATGCAGAATGGGAGTGGCAGTGAAGTATTGAACTGCACGCCAACCACACCTCCACCCTGCAGAGAGAGACAGGCGTTGGGGTATGCATTTGGGTCATCGCCCATAATGGGGGCTTGTCTAGGGACTGAGGATTTGTCCAACTTCAGGGAGTTTGATTGGTTACAGGAGTAAGGGGTGGTGGTCCGGAGCCTAGAAGTGTGGTTGGCAGGGAAGGGGAGGGTGGTCCAGGGGCTGGGGGAGTTCAGTAGCAGGGAGGTTGGTCAACTGAGGAGGGGAGGCTGGTCCATGGGCTGTAAGGGTACTGCAGCGAGAGTGATCTGCTGGAATGAGATGATTGGTCCAGATACCACGGGGGTCCTGATGCAGAGAAAAGGGGAAGTTGGGGTGTAGCCCAGCTATGGAGAGGGATTTCAGCTGGGAGTCAAGGGCTGGTCTAGGTGCTGGGCGCTTGTGGAACGTGCAAGGTGGGTGGTTGGATAGGGAGAAGCTGATCCGGGGTTCAGGCACCTTTTTAAAGATATCAGATGGTCCCCACATTCTTCTAAAACATATTGATGAAATCCGGACTTACTGAACCAGCAAACTTCAGACAACCTGAGCCTGGCCCAGCACTTACAGATCTGGTCTGGTTCGGGCTACCCAGTTTTCACATCACTGTGCACACAGTGCCTAAAAACTCAAATGTGTTTTGGATAAAACTACATGAAATAAAAAACACTTCGCCAACCTCTTCCTACAAATGACATGGAGTTCTAACAGTGGGCTGGGCCAGCCTTAAACCCGGACACCAATATAACACACATCTACTTTTCCTGTTACTCATTAGACCTCATATACAAAACAACTCCATTTTAAGGCCATGCTGTTTGGTCCCAGATCCCTTGGACAGGACAAGGCCAAGTCCCTACAGCTTAACTCACTTGCTGGAAAAAGCATAGACATGGTGGACACCATAAAATACCTAGGGCTAACAATTGACCAAGGTCTCACCTTCAAGTCCCACGTAGACTTAGTAACCAGGACCATCCACGGTAAACTTGGCACCCTGTATCGATTAAAAGACCAGCTTATTCCGGAGGCTAGGCTTGTAATTGACTCCAGTGTCCTGCTCCCAACACTTACTTATGCTGGCCCAGTATTACAGGCAATGCCCAAGCATGAGTTCAACCGGCTACAGGTACTGTATAACAAGGTTGCTCAGTTCACGACCCAGAGTCACTCAAGAAGCCACCACTGTGATACACTTGCCCTGCTGTAGTGGCCTTCTTTCACTTCTCGACTTCAGTACCACCTTCTCTGCCTTGTGTATAAGTTACTTAGCCTGGCTGCTCCACCCAGCCTAAAAGGGACAATCACTCTCAAGCACAACTCTCGGAGGCTTAGAACCTCAGGTCGGACTTTATTTGAAATCCCCAGGGTCAGGACAAATGCCGGTGGCAAATCCTTCTCCTATACTGCCCCCTACCTATGGAATAATCTTTTACCCTCAGTACAGGAAGCCCCCTCTCTTCCAAATTTTCGCACTAGGCTCAAGTACCACATGATCGAGACCAACACTTGTCACTATCACAGCACAGGATAGCCCCCCCTTCCTACAAACAATACCTACCCTCTTCCTCGCTAACTTTGCTCTCTACCAGTTGCATGTCACCCAAATAGACTACAAGGCTTGGCCTTGCCTCACACAGTCACTGTATGTATGTCTAATAGACTCAGAATAATTGCTATTTACTGTAACCTGATTATCATCTGTACTCTCTCTGTAACCTGTTGAATCTGTGTATCTGTTACTGTAATGCATCCCGGGTCGCCCCTGAAAAAGGGACCTTCGGGGCTCAGTGGGCCTACCCGGTCATCAAAATGTAATAAATAAATAAATAAATACTAAGCTTTTGTCTGTGATGCGGGCTGCACCAACAGTATGTCGTCAGTCATATTAATAGGAGATATTTTTAAGCAGGGAATGAATCCACTGTTACTGATGGGGGTGTCTAGTCGGCTCAAGAGACTGTGGTGGGCTAGCGTGACTCACCTTGCTTCCCATTAAGGTCAATAGATTGTATAACTGTTGCACACAGCTAGAAACACCTGTATTCCTGTCATTCCTTGAATCCATACAGATCATAAAGTAGCACCCATAGGCAGCAGCATGTGGCCCTGGCTGCTGTAGGAAGGTAATATGCAGTACGAGAAAAGATTTAATGGGCGACTTCACATATGTAGAGTAACCACGGAGATCAAGTGTACTAATTCTTATGGGTGCTTCCAAAATCAAAGTACTGTGCTTTACGTACTCTGTGTCAGAGAAATGTCAACATGGCAGCCATATTGCGTATTGTGTTTCCATGTGTGTGCAGGCCCAAGGGAATCACCAAGCACGGCTGCTATTGGAAACACCTTTGGTGGCAAGGAGACACCCACTGTGCTTGGAGCTGTATATATAAAAGATGTTTTTTTTTCACATTTTACCTACTTCTTCTCCAGGAAAAATTTTAGTTTTTTACCAATGTCACAGGTGTGGGAGACTATAGTTGACTTTAAAGACTGCAGGTGCAACTGTTGTGGTCAACTGGGTGACCAAAAAATGTCGTCAAGCACTTACCCGATAGTCATTATTGAATTGTTTTGTACTGTGATATGTTTAATATAAATGTTGAGGGTCTGGGGCCCTCAGGCCCCCAGAAGTTCTGGGTATTTAGATGCTCTGTGGTGAGCTTTGGGGATGTTATTGAAGATAAAATATACTTCTGTTTTACATTTTACCTACCCCTCACTCCAGGAAAATGTTTGATTTTCTTACCAAAGTCAGGGGTGTGGGAGACTATAGTTGACTCGAAAGACTGCAGCTACAACTATAGTGGTCAACTGGCTGACCCAAAAATGTCATCAGTCACCCACCCCATAGTCACCAACAGAGTCCCATATTCAGGGCAGTACAGTGAGGACTGCCATTGGGGTCCGGGACCAGAGCACCAAAATCATTGAGACTGAAAAACTGAGAAAACACACACACACACACACCTGACACTGCTAGTTTAACAAGAACATTTGCAACTCAAGTATGAACGGGAACTGTACATTTGGTCTGAATGGTGAATCAGTGAAGGCAGAACCATCAGCTTTCAACGGGATGCCGAGGTGAAAGCATTGGCATACTGTTACTTCTTGATTGTCTCGTTTATAAGAATAACACAATAATTACAGGATTAAAAGAAGAAAAGATGGAACAATTCTTAGTAAGAGGTCACAGCTATAAACCAGGGTTCTACATTCCCGAATCCTGTAGGGCCATAAATCCAACCAGGAGCTTCTGTCTATAAAAAATTCAAACCTTTAGATTCACTTACTATTCAGATATAAAGTGATATATTTCTACACATTTGCAAATGCAATGAATGCTAGAAGTGGTTTGTCGCAAAATCAGATTTTTTATTAATTAATAGAGTGGTTTTTGTACTGTGATGGAATTCTAACTGGGAAACATTATTATAGGTAATTTCAGGTCAGAAGGGACTGGTCTATAAGTTCGCCCCATCCCCACTGGAATACTAAGCAAACCGACCCGTGGCTCCTCTGACAGGCTATCCTCTAGTTCTGCCGTCTGCTCTGCCATGATGCCTGCTGATGAGTCTCAGCCACTTACGGCCCACCAGCCTCTCATTCTCCTCTGTGCAGTAACTTGCTTGCTGTGCAGTCAGTATTGCACATGTACAAGTTTTGTCAAAGTTCAAAGTTTAAGAAAATTATGAGATTGTTTCACAGCAATATAATGGCAAATTATTTAGTTACTGTTATGAAGAGATTAGCTAGAATTAAATAAAAGTTCATTGAATTCCAGGTTTAGCTACAAAATGTTAGTCCTGGTGTATCAGGTACCTTTCTGGCTGTAAATAAAGTACTTGCAGATGCAGGTCTGTTAAAAGTGCCTTACAAACAGTGCTAAGCATCACCTTAATTGAGGGCACATTGGCAAACATATGCAGAACTGTACTGAATAGGTTTAAAACTCCATGAGGTCAGTGGCTGTCCCCATGCAAATGTAAACAAGGCAAAGGTGGAAAGAGGCCGATAAAGTTCCAATTTTAGTAGCAGTCTATGCTGTGGTACAACATGGTGGCTAACAGTCTTTAAGAAAGCTGATTATGGTAAGGCCACAATGTGACTGGACTTTACACTGCAGATTAATTAAGCAATAAGGCACGACAAGGTGTGTGTTATCATGTAATAATGTCACTCCTGGGGTGCGTTGAAGCACGAGGCGAAGCTGAGTGCTTCCACCACCCAGAAGTGACGTCATTACACGATAACATACACCTTGGAGTGCCTTATTACAATTATATAATGGCTTGATGTTATACAAAATAAAAAAAATTCAAAATGTTTTTAGTAGATTTTTATAATGTAATAAGAAAGTATCTCTAGTGGAAATCAATACAGTGATGTTATTGTGTAATAACATCACTGTTTCAGGCACACACTGACCAATCAGAGTCCAGGATTCTTTCTTGCCATTGTATAATTATAACTAATGCCAAACAGATTGAATGCCCTGCTTGGCAGGCTGCTTGTTTAAGGGGTGGTAAACCCCCTTAGTCTGGATATACCAGAACCAGACCTAGTTTGGCAAAAACAAAGAAACAGAGCAGAGTGTAAGAAGGGCTTATGATATGGGTTTGTTAATGTGCAGTGCCTAGAAAATGTAGGATAATTTAAAAGTTTCAGCCTCTACCAATACCATGGTAGGTGCAATTTATTTTATAACAGTTCACAGCAAGAAGTAAATGATGTAGTCAATCATGCTGGATTCTTCATAAATCAGAAAGTTACCGGAAGTTTATGTTTTGCAAAAGAAATGAATGCCTACTTGCTGAAACAGGTTATTCTGTTATGGTCACCATCAGGGCTTGGTAATCCCAATTTCAAAGATTCATTTTGAGAGGTAGTGATAGAGTTTCCAGCTAGAAATGACCAGTGTGAAAAAACTTGCCTGAAGGCATTGCGCTGAGTTGCAGGAGGAGCAGACAATTGCCTTGTTTACATGCATACTGGAACCGGGTTTAAACTTCAATTTCAGTGGAATCAACGCTGCATTCCTCAATTGGAGGCTCATGTAAACTCATTCGGAGTTGGGTTCCTGTTTCAGTCTGAACCGGGTTCAACTGCAGTGGTTCAAAACCATTGTTTCTTTTGAACCCGGTTACTTTGTATATGTAAACCTGATTCATGAATTGATTCTGCTATATTTGCTGTTGAAACTGCTGCAAAAGGAATACAACCAGATTCAAAATCCTCAATTGCTGTGTGTTTACATGCAACAGGAATCGGTCACCTTGTAATCAGCTCAGTTTGAATTGATTACAAGGTGACTGATTCCCATTCCATGTAAACACACAGCAACTGAGGATTTTGAATCTGGTTGTTCATTCTCATCAGTCCAACACCATGTAAACCAAAAAGGATTACAATCTGAATGAAAAGAATTGATTACAAAGTAATTGAGTCCCACATGCACGTAAACATATCAACTGTGGACAAACACTCAGTGGCTTACACCATCGTCTAATCGACCGATCTCGATTAACGTAATGACCGAGTCTGACTGTTTGACTGACACATGCTGGTCAGCTGATGCCTGCGTTTCTTGATGCTGCTAGCACTGCTGGTGCAGAAAATCGTATTTGATGCCAATATTACTACACGCACAGGCTGTCAGCAGGCAGAGCAACTCCATGACAGATGTCCGTCTGATTGTTGTGGTTAGCTGGTTGGGGCCCGGTGGGAGGAGTAAAGTAGTGAGACTCTCCCTCATGAGTCTGACATGAATCTGGCCTAGCCTGCCCTGATTCTGACAGAACAGCCCCCAAAAAAAAGATGAGTGGAATGACTCAGGCAAGGACTGGAAGGCATATAAAAAGAAAGGAAACTGACACACATCGTTAAACCAGCAGCACAGGCCATACTGCTGACAGGCCAGGGTACAATTAGCATCCCAGGCTCCCTGGGCCAGTCAGTCCGCCTCTGAGATTGAAACTAGATGATCTGACCCAGACTACCCCGGTCCCAATGACATCTGATCTCATCGAATCTCTCCCGTTCGGCATTCAGTGCATCAGAGTTCTTCTGTTGTGAGACTGAGTTCTTCATGGTGGAGAAAACCAGAGACGGACAGGGAATGTTGTACAAGTTTAACACAACTCCTTTGGGGGTGGGGAATGGGGAGAAAGTTTGTGGGGGGGTGATAAATTATCGGGAGAGGAGCGAGGAGGACGTTGCTGCTGTCGGGTGTGAGAGAGAGTCTACAGAGCCGAGCGCCAGTAGCTGGTTAGCATTACGATGTCTACTCACTACACTACTTTTGTAAATCACATATTGCTTGCATCCTAATCTTAGGCCAATGGTCTTGTCTTTCCTTGTGCCTGTGCGTCCAGGCTGTCAGGTTGTCGGGGGAGGAGAGGTAAGGGAATGAGTGTCCGTGTCTAAATCTAAATTTGAAAATACAGTACCATAAAAAATTCACCAATCATAGCCTCTGATTTTCCCGACAACATTGAATAGTTGCAATGACGGTCGGGCATTGACCTGACCTGCCCCCTTCACACACACACACACACACACACCAACTCCACTGTCTCGACCTCCTATGTTGCAGTTGCAAATCGGGATCTTTAAATGCAGTGTTTGAGCTGCAGTGACTTATAGTTAATCAGGCAATGAATCCATCATTACTGACAGGGGTGTCAGTACATGAGATCTCCTGGGCCAAGCTCTGGTGCCCCCCCCAAAAAAGAAAATGGTTTGCTGTAAGCATATCTTACCCTGCATTGTCCCTGAAATGCGTACTATGTGAATACAATAATAGACACTGTCCGCAGAAAAAAAGATTAATGGTTCATCTTTCCTGTCCTGCCTGAATAAGTTTCCTTACATGTGCGGCACTATTGAAACTTTCCCTTATGGGGCCCCAGTAGATCCTGACAGGCTGGAGCAGGCGCACATCGTAAAATAAGGAACTGCTGGAACATGTGTGTGATGTAAAAACTGTGTGTGTCTTTCAGCATTCCATATAGTACCACTTGTGTGGTGGGGTTAAAATCCAGAACCGCTGCCATAACTGATGTAAACCAGCTGAGGACAAATGACGACCCAGGAAGCAGGGATCAGAGGTACGCCTGAGAGATGAGATGTGGTCCTAGTCAACAGTGAAAAAAATGAGCTGTCTATGACAGCAGTTCGGCTGCAGTGGTGACGTGTAGGCAATCTGCATACTGCCGAGGGCAGTCTGCAAATTGCTTACACGTCACCACCGCTGATTGTAGTGGTCATTTACTTTCAACTGTAGGCCACTGCATCTGAACTGCTGTCATAGACAGCTCAGACATTCATTGGTGCGGTGGGGCCACGCCTGCAAAAAGGAGCAGAGCATTGGAAGCGGGGGTGGCACACCTACGAAAACTTGTATGGTGGCACTATGTTTCTTGCACATGCGTGCAAGCGTACATAAAAATGGAATTCCTGCAGCAGGAATACCTCACTAGCTACAGCATTGCTGCGCCATTTCAAGGTACCGTTAAACATCCATGTCATTACCACTGTAAGAGTTCAGTTATGTATGTAAGTAGGTATGTCATTATGTATATAAGTGTTTATGCACTGATATATGTAAAGTATGCATGCATCTATGTATGTATGTGTGCTTGTATGTCAGCCTGCATGTATGCATTGATGTAAACATGCATGAAAGTATGTGTGAATGTACAGTATGTATCTAATTATGTGGATGTATGTAAACATCTATGTCACTATGAATGCATGTATGTAAGAAGGTATTTGTGTATGTATATAACTACGTATGTGTATTGTTATGTTTAAATGCTGGTTAGTATGTATTTATGTATGTGGGTATGTATTTAGTCATGTATATATGTAAGCAAGTATGCAAGTAGTTGTAAATGTACAGTATGTATCTAAGTATGGGAATGCATCTTTCTATGTAAGTACTGTATGTATCTATAAATGCTTGCATGTATAAATGCTTGCATTTATGTATATATATATGTGTGGGTACATGTATGTAAGTACATATGTCTGTGTATTTATGTATCTATGCATGTATGTAGATATATTTAAACGTATATATGAATGCATGTATGCATGCATGCTTTACGTATTTGTGTGCACATGCGTATATATGAATTATGTATTTAACTACGCATCCATTTAAGTGTGCATATGTGGATATATATCTGTATGCTTGAATGTATATAAGCATACGTGTTAGTATACATAGAAACGGGTACCCATGAACAAGGTGATTGCAATTGGGCACCTACAAAAATGGCAACTCAATTACGGTGCCTGTGTTCAGGGCTACCTGGCAGGGGGGTGGCTGGATACCAGGGTGGGCAACACATGGCGACGGGATGTAGGCGTGTACATGCATAGGGGAGGAGGCAAGGAGGGATGGTATGTGGGAGGGGGTGTGGCGGGCAGCTGCTGATCTGGTCTGCTAGCATGGTGGAGAGGGTGGTCGGTTGGGAGGTAGAGGGTGCAAGGTTCGGTCCAGCACGCTTTTTGTTGTTTTTTTTTGCAGGCAGGCAGCATTCACTTTTTAAAGTTTTCATCCCCCGACATGCACCCCCCGGAGCTGAGAATCCATAGTGGGGTGCGAAGCTCGATTGAAAAAAGCAACTAGTAGGTCTCGGGCACCCTATTTCTCCTCGTCATGAGTGTGCATAGCCAAAATTAATTTTCGGCGATCTACACTGGCCGTAACGATGATCACTATTCTGTGATCGCCATTATGACATGGAACCCATAGAAACATAGAATCTAATGGCAGATTACAACTGCTTGACCCACCCAGTCTGCCCATTTTTCCCTGCCTACAGTATCACTGCAGACCCTACTTGATCTCGGGCCTATTCACCCTTTCCCCATCCTTCCCTCTGGGATTCCCTTATGCCTATTCCATGCATTCTTAAACTCCACCACTATTTTCAACCCCACCACCTCTGCTGGAAGGCTTTTCCAGGGATCAACCACTCTTTCTGTGAAGAAGTACTTCCTCACATCTCTCCTGAATCAACACCCCTCCAGCTTCATAGCATGTCCCCTTGTTCTTTAGCACTTTTTCTTCTGAAAAATACTCCCCTCCTGTACCTTATTTGTCCCCATGAGGTATTTAAAGGTCTCTATCAGATCCCCCTTCTCCCTCCTCTCTTTCAGGGTGTACATACTGAGGTTCAAAAGGAAAAGCTGGGCACTTCAGCAGGGATGCAAGATTTGCAAAAAAAGAAAAGAAATACTAGAAGCAAAGTAATTGGTGCCAAAGCAGTTTATTTCAAAGCAAAACCCAAGGTGCGAGGAGTAGGGTCAGTACCACCAGATGCCTCAGCACTTCAACCATAGTCTTCATCAGGCAGCCCCTGGAACAGCCTAGCTTTCCTGTTGAACACTGTCTGGACTGGCAGTTAGCAGCTCCCACCTGGCACTGGCTTTTCTCCTCCAGAGCACACGATTCCTGTACATATTAAGGTAATTTAGTCTCTCTTCATAGAACTTCTGATGCAGATCCTATAGATATGAAAGTATGTATATATGTATGTCAGCATATACATATGTGTCAGCATATATATTTAGGTATGTGGATGCTTGCAAGTATGCAGGTATGCATGAATGTATGTAAGTGCACCTGTATGTAGGTGTATACACTTGTTTGTGTTTATGTATGTAAGCAAGTACGTATGTATGCATGCATGTTTGTTGTAAGCATTTATGAATGCATGTATATATGTCTGCATGCACATATGTGCGAATGCATGTATATTGTATGCCGATGCATATAAGCATATTAGTATGTATGAATGTATTCTTGTATGTGTGTACGTGAATGTATGTGTGTACACCATTATGCATTTAAGTATGTGTGAATGCAAGCACATATGGACGTGTGCATGTAGGTATATATATGTGTATATACACGTGTGCATGTAATTAAGTATTCATGAGTGCATGCAAGTGTGTATGTATGAATGTGTGTATTTACATATGAGAATGCATGTCAGTATGTAGAAATGCATGCATGCATGTATGTATGTGCTGTATGTGCGTAAGTAAACATGTGTGTGTATTAATGCATGAATGTACGTATTTATATGTAAATATATATAATATGTGCAAGCATGTATTTTTATATGTGTGTAAGAATTTAAGTATATTTATACATTCATATCTTAAGTAATGTTGTATGTATAATGGTATGTTGATATGTATGTGTATATGTAAGTATGCTTGAAGGTATGTTGTATGTAAATATGCATGAAGTCATGTTTGTCTGTACGTATGTGTGTATGTGCATGTATCACTGAATGCATATATGTATAATTATGTATGTAAGTATATCTACAGGTATATATATATTTGTGTATGTATTTATGTATGAAGTTATGCACGTATGCATACACGTAAGTATGCGTGTAATTACATATGTATGTATGTGTGACAGCATGCATGCTTGAAGGCATGCATGCATGTCTGTGTGTATATCATGTATGTAAGCAGGTATATATAATGTATGTATGTGTATATATACATATATATGAATATGCATGTATTTGTGAATGTATTTCTGCAATAATATGTATTCATGTATTTAGACATGTAAGCATGTGTGTGTGCATGTAGGTATGTCTGAATATATTTAAACGCAGATGCATGTATGTATGAATGCATGTATGTATGTGTGCCTGTAAGTATGTACATATGTACATACGTGTGCATGTATGTTTTAATGTATGAATGTGTGCATGTTTGCATGTATATATGTGTAAATGGATGTTTCTTAACATGTGGGTGCATTTAAGTATTTTAGTATGCATGCATACATGTATGTATGTGTACCATTATGCATGTATGTAAGCATGGATGCAGATATGTGTAAATGCAAGTATTAAGTTATACATATATATTTATACATATTTGCATGTGTGTATTTATGTATGCATGATTTTAGTAATTAGTCATATGTATGTATGAATACATGCATATATGTACTGTATATTTTATGTATGCATGTTTGTACTAATGCAGGTATATAGGTATGTGTATATCTTTCAGAGTGTAAGCATTTTTTATAGGTATGTAAGAATTTATGTGCATGCGTGAGTAAAGTTGTGTGTTTGTATATATGTATAAATGTATGTGTGTAGGGAGATATGCATATATGTAAGTATGTTTGAATGTATGTAGGTATGCAAGTTTGTCTGTAAACATGGTTTATGTGTATGTATGTTTGCATGTACGTGTATGTATGTACAGTATGTATGTATGTTGGTATGCGTGTGTCTGTACGTATGTTTTTTTTTTTAGTTGTTTAACCAGGTATAGCACACTAAGCTGAAAGCTTTTTGACAGGAGCGACCTGGGAGCACAAGGAGGTTAAGTGACTTGCTCAGGGTCACACAGTATGCAAGTGGAAGCTGTGGGATTCAAACCCAGGTCTGGTCTGCTGGATGTCACCAGATTTGCAGCTCAGAGCCTTAGACCGAGCCTTAGACCACTGCGCTATACTGCCTCCTTACTGTATGTACAGTATATAAGTATGTATCATGCATGTATTTATATAGGTATATCTGTATGTACATAACTATATATTTAGTTGGGATAGAAGACTATAGTTCCATTGAGTTCCTTCCTCCAACCAGCTCAGTGGGGAAATCTCGTCTCTGCTGTTTCTTCAAAGTCCTTGTCATGTCAGATCATGACGGCTGTTACAATCATTTTCTGGCAGTCTATTCTGTGTGTTCCCACTCACTCTGTGAAGTATTTTTTCCTGATGTTTCCCTTGAATCATCTCCCTTGAGATTACGTGTTCCTGATTGCTCCTGAGATTCCTCGATGCTGGATACTTTTTTTCTCTTAGCTCAATACTCCACTTCACAGTACTTTGAAGTATTAGAGACACAAACCATGCCATTCAGTGGGATTCTGTGATATACTATATGGGGGTCACAGGTTACAAAGGAGAGACATTATTATCTTGGTAGCAAGTACAGACAGTCACATAACCACATGTAACTGATGCGTGCCTGTGAGGATCTAATTATACAAAACGTTTGCTAGTTCACTTTCCTATATTCTAATTCCATACCTTGTTTTTTGTGTGTACCCTACCTTGCATTATATACACTGTGCCCCACTGCATCATGTCACTATACTAGATAATGTAATTTTCAGTACCCAGTTCTTGCCTGTAAAAGGCACCTAGTGCCAGTGCACCCACCTGGTAAACAAACAAACAAATAGATAAACATATTTTTACATCCGGTATGGCCTGCACCCCCCACCGGTTCTGTCTGATGGGTTTGCCCCTGGGCTTAAAAGAGGAGACCCAAGGGTGGATGTGGCTGGAAGAAGAAAGTTGGAGGTGTACAACAGAGATCGGTAGACTGTGTAAAGTGTTGTGGCAGGTGCCTGGAAGCTCCAGGGCCTGTACCAGTTTTCTTGAAAGCTAAGCTCCATCCAGTCCAGGCTTGAAGTGGCAGAGGCCACCACATATGGGTCCCCCAGCCAGGTGCACCTTGAAACACAAGTACAAGAGGTGAAGAATAATCAGGGTTCCTGCTGCTGTTCCAGTTGTAGCTTGTGAGACATCCAGGAAACAGAGGTATCTGTATGTGAGATGACTGAGTCCCCCTGGGTCCCAAGGAAGGGAGCATCTGAGAGCACACTAAACAAACAGGAGCACCCCTTAAATGTGTGTTGGGTCCCCCATGGGTCTTTCTTGAGTGCAGGCCCTCCTATGCTGTGGTAGTGCATTGTGTCTAGGTGCTGTACGTCCAGTTCTTGTGAGGGCAGCCAGGGAGGATGATTCCTGAGAGCACCACCTAGAGGGGATTTCTAAAAGCAAGATGATTTTAGGTTATATCACCTTACCTACTCCACTCCATCCCACGGATCCTGTTTAGGAAACCAAACTGTGTGCTTCTCTGCCCGTACTGCTCCCAGGAGGAAGCAGTAATGCTTTACAAACTGACATTAATCCAAGACTGCTTGACTCCTGAGCTGACATTGGTGTATTTAAAGGAAACCATCTGTGTTGGTGTCACCGCCCGTGTACCCTAAGTTCCGTAACTAATAGGATACACCCTATCTGGCTATCTCTCACACACACACACATATCAGTTGAGGGCCCCATAGGACTGACAGCCTCAATGGCCGGTTAAACACGCTAAAGGGCAAGAGGGAAATGAATAAGGATGGCTGAAGTGAGGGCAAGCCGCTGGCTTCAGTTCTTTTTAACCCGTCACTCTCTGCCCTCTCCGGGTGACCCATGCCCTGTGGGCAGCCCCAATGGCTCCTTCCCTGGGTGGGTGGTGCCAGGGATAAGCCCCCACTTCTGAGGGCAGAACCCTACCTGCCTGACTACAGCTTGCAGAGGAGGGGACACAGACAAAGGCACATCAACTGTAATACTTTGGCAGACTTTGTAGTAGGTAGTACTGTCTGTGGTTTGGTGGACCTGAGAATAAGAGGAGTAAAGGTAGTAAACTCCTTGAGACGGGGAGGGGGAGGTTAGGGTAGATCACGGAGGAGTGTTACTAGGACAGCTGCAGGGGTCTGTGAGTGACACCAGCAGCAGCCGTTGTAATTTGAGGTGGTTAAGGATTAGTCAAATGAAGGCTGGTAGTTTTTGAAGACAAGGGGGACCATCTGCTACAGCCCATCGTGATTTAAGGCACTATCCTGACTATGGTCCCTCCATAGGTCTTACTTAGTAAGGGGTAGGGGCTGGGTAGAAGAAGCATTAGATTTTTGGTATGTGAGAGTCGGGCTTTGGATACACTTTTGCAGAAGTGTATACCAGTGGAAGCCCCTGTGGGTGGCATGGATTAGTCAGCCAATTTGGCTGTACAATAAGTAGTGCTGCTGGGGGGGGGGCTTAGTTAGCCATGTAGGCTGCATAACAAGATAGTAGTTGATCCTTGAGTCACCTCCAAGAGTCAAAATTGCAGGTTATAGTGGGCATCCAATGTAAGCAGAGTGAGTACTAGGGTGTTGGCAGTGTATTACTATCTAAATGTTTCTCTCCAAGAGGATACACACACACAGAAACATATATATACACACACACACACACACACACACACAGAAACATACACACACACACACAGAAACATATATACACACACACAGAAACATTCACACACACACACACACACACACACAGAAACACAAACACACAGAAACATACACACACACACACACACACACACAGAAACACACACACACAGAAACAAACACACACACAGAAACATACACACACACACACACACACACACACACAGAAACACTCACAATCATTACCTCTCGTGATGACTGTCAATTCAGCAATTAGTTTGCAAATGCGTTATGTCATGATATGAGAAAAAGCATGACCCTGTGCAGAAGTGTGAAAGTGGAGATTTCACAAGTCGAATCCCACCACAGCCACATATTTATGTTTTATGTGACCTTGAGCAAGCCATTTTATCTTCCAATGCTTTGGTCCAAGCTCCCAGCTGTATGTACAACTGGAGGTAGGATGTTGAATGTCAATTGGGAAAATACTGTACACTGTAAAAACAAAAAAAAAAGATGGTTTCTTCAGGTAACCATACTGTATGTTAGAAGTAGGGCATTACCTTTGTCACCCAAGTCATGGATTCCATGATTTTTTTCCCCATTTTTATGAAAACTCCAAGATTTTTCCCATTTTCCATGACAGCACCATGATAGCTTGCATTTTTTATGACACCTCACTTTTTGGTGTCTACAAATGAAATATCCATACTCTTGTTCGTGGTCTGGCGTCGGCCCACATGTGGTATTTTGGGACTTGTACATGAGCCCCTGACTCCAAAGGAGCGCACAATGTTCTGCCTCCTGCTATCAGACCAGCTGAACAACAAATGTCTGTAAAGCTTTGCTGATATGCTTGCATAAAAATATGCCAAAATAAGTTAAATTACTTAACATAAAATGGATCTGTGACTTTTACAGCGTTTCCATAATTTCTGTCATTTTGACCATGACAATACCAAGATTTTCTTCAAACGTTTCCATGACAAAAGTACAGTTATAAACTCTTACCTAGGGCAACACTGGTACAGGGACAAGTGTAAAGTGATGCATTACCAAGAAATAGCGACAGAAACGATGCATAATTTAATAAAACAAAAATTGCATTTTGTGAACCAAAATCAGTGGGCACAATGTTTTTGTTGTAACCCAGACTTGTACATGCAGGGGTGAAAAGCCCTTGAATTTCTTGAGCATTACTTGAACAATTGCTCGCTGCAGTCCAAATCAGTAGCCGGGTATAGATAGACAGTTGAAATTGATGACTTGTTAGTGAGTGTCGGGTCCCTTTGTGAGATGTTTTCACAATGATTGATTTACAATAAAGTGTCTCTCAGTGGGTGCACGCAACTGGAACTGATTCCGATCAATTCTCCCGAAGTTGGCTGATCAGCTGCTTCAACTGGTAGACAGCTCACTGACAGAAAAAAACATTCAGTAGTGTCCGCTGTCTCCTGTCTTGGTTTAGAAATCAGCTGTTCTGTGTGCATTGAGTTTGAAGGAAGGTTTTGCATTAGAAAGTGTGTGTGGGGGGGGGTTGGATGGCTCAGTGGATTGATAGTGGAATAAGGAGTCTTTCACCTCTGTGTCACTGGTTCAAATCTAATCCAGGTCGGTAGTGGCTAAAAGCCATCATCATCTGAGACCTGTTCAGTGGTCAAGGGTCAGTGATCAGTGTGCAGTGAGTTGTGGAGAGTCTCAATTCAGTTCCTAGGGGCCCGATACCCAGACTCACAATGTAGTGACGTACAGTGCAGTGGTCACAGAACCATTTTGTCCCACTATTCTACATGATATTCCTTTGTGCGATATACAAAGTACGCAAGGGAGAACCACAAAAGGTTCTGAGGTTCTGAATGGTTCTGATAAGCCATAAAAGGTTCTGCTAGCTATCTTAGCCTTATCAGAACTTTCAGAACCTTTGTCCACCCTTAAACTGTAGTCAGTGAAGGGAAAGGAATCTAAAAGTACCTTGGAGTGGTACTACAGTGCTGCCAGCCTCCGTTTGGGTATACTGAGCTCCAAAATCATTGTTTTAGAAATGATCAAAGCCCTATCAGAACCTAGAAAAAGACTCTGCTAAGGTTATTCTGTACAAAACCTTGCATGGGTCTGAGTGGTTCAGAATGTATCTGAACTTGTTCTCCCATCCCTAATATAAAGGCATTGAAAGTCTTTCCCTGCAGTAGCACAGGGAATATGGGGGGGGCATGTTAATGAAGCTCTGTGCTGTGCACAGACACTTTCATTACTTACTTTTTTTTTGTTTTACCAGGTGAGACACACTAAGCTGAAAGCTTGTTTACAGGTGCAACCTGGGAGCACAGGGTAGTTAAGTGACTTGCTCAGGGTCACACAGTATGCAAGTGGGGGCTGTGGGATTCAAACCCAGGTCTCCAGGTTTGCAGCTCAGAGCAGCCATCTGCACATCACAGCACCTCCGACCCTGTGAAACTGTGAAAAGTAATTTGAAAGGGGTGCTGGTGTGCAGCAGCTTGATAAGGACTTCATGAAAGATGCAGATCATTGAGGCAAGCTGACAAAAGTAGCACATGGATGAAGGGGCTAGGGCCAGTTCCATTCGATACCAGGGTTATATTGTTTTACAAAGAGTGGTTGGAGGGCCACTGGGTCACCAGGGATGGCCAGTGATGTATGAAAAAAATAGAGACTTCCCACAAGCGGGCCATAACACACAGGGTGGGCAACAACTGAGGCAGTAGCTCCTCATACCACGGCCTCTGAGCATGCTATTGCACCATGGGACTGGTGCATTGTCATGCCCAGAAATCTATGGAGGTCGCTATGTAGTATGTTTGTCGTGGGGAACCTAGATTTTGATGACAGATTTGGCAACCATGATTTGCACTATAATTTAATTGCTGGTGGAGGCTCCTCCCTAGTACTTAGAATAGGCGTCAGTGTATGGCAGCTTTCAGGGGTGGCAGAATGTGGGTCCTCCTTGCACCCCTAAAGTGTTACTCCCAGCTGCGACTGTGTATCACATGTAGGTGTCCACATCACAAAACTACCAACCTGGCACTGTTGGGCACCCTTGTTGTCAATTTCACATCAGATGCCAAGGACTGAATGGGTATGGAGTCTGACCCATCATCTCACTTTCGTGGTGATCCATCCATGAGAGGGTTGAGGCATATAGGTGGGGCTGTGTGGGAAAACTTGAACTGCAATTGCATGTGCTGTACCTGTCACGTGGATAAGCAGAGGGCTTCAGTCTGTAGTGCAGCCAACCTGAAACCTTTCCCAAGCATTAGCATTCACTACAAAATGAAAAAGTTATGACAGCTGGTGGGGGATCACAAAAGTAAAACTTGCAATGTTGAGCTACGCTGGGGGGTATCTATCTATCCACAGACAGTCTCTCTCTCTCTCTCTCTTCTCTCTGTCTCTCTCTCTCTATCTCTCTGTCTCTCTCTCTCTCTGTCTCTCTCTCTCCATATAGTTAGGGTTGAGTAAGGTGCCCAATGTTAAACCTGTAACTTTTCAGTTTAGTAACTTTGATGGGGTTTGTTGGAATAGCCCACAAACTGCACTTTCCATTGACATGCCATGTTGTGAAAAATGTGAAGAGTTTTATTATGGCACCTTGTGTAGTTTCTGAGATCTGGATACCCCTTATTTTGTAAAAAGGGTCACATTTTTCTCTTTACTTAGTGTAACCCCCCTATAAATGGGGGTTCCCAAAAGCCTTCCTTGGGTGTGCTTAAATGCCCACTGCCAGGCGGGCATTCTGAGTCTTTACAGGTGTAAAAGTGCTTGCATGTGAGTGCCCTGTTAGCCTCCATGCCTGTCCCTTTAAGAGACATTATTTTTGTAGTGTATAATTAATCTGGGTAGGGACAGAGTGTTTCTAGGCTCGAGTCCCTCCTGAGCTGCAGTAATATTGCTCTGTTCTGCCATCGCTAATGGTGCAGAGGAAGCTCTGTTAGAACTGGTAATTGTTTGCTGATTAGCAGCTCTAATAATAATGATATTATAGTTTGTCTAACCTGCCTTCCTTTGCAGCATGGATATTTCTGTATTGCACCAATCAGTACTTTTTGGGGACCTTAAAAATGGAGTCTGTCCCCAGGGGTCTTGTGGGAGTGAATTTCTATAGGAATTGTAGTTTTTTCATTCGTAGTAGAGCAGGAAACTGGTGGGAAGGCTGTGTCTGGCCTGCCTGCTTCATCTTCCCTTCTGAGGGATCTGCTAGTGAAATTAATTGGACTGAATCCGAACCAGTTTGTGACCAGAAATACCAAATTGTGACTGCCCTATTACCTGAAGAAGACCAAAGATTTGCTGTAAGCGATTGGCCTGTCAGGACATCTGAATCACCACAGAGATCACGTTTTTGCTTAGGAAAACTGAAAATGCAACTGGACTGTCATCCAACCTGTGGTATTGTGTTTTGCTTTACTATAAATGTGCTGTAAGCTGTCAGTGGGTCGCAATTTGGTTCCCCACTACTTAAGTCTGTCATGCTTACTGGAAGCTGTCTCCAGCACCTATCGAACTGAATCCGAACTGTTCACCTGGCCAGGGCCCTGCCACCTTGGCCCAGTCAGCTACTTCAGACACAGAGATCACTATCGACGAGAGATTCGCCTGGGATCAGCCTCCTGCTCAACATCTTGAACAGGAACAACACCTCTGTGAATCGTGTGGGCCCTGCTTGTCCTGGCATACCAGCATGTCGACCTGCATTCTCCATTTTGTCCCTCCTGTGTTTCGTAATGGGTAGCGTGAGTAAACACCAGGGTAGCTCCCTACAACATCAGCTAAATCAAAAGTGTTGTCATCTGATTCAATTGTTGTTTTCTTGTCATGAACTGAGCCTCCAGGCTCCAGATTACAAATTGTGTGTGTGGTTGTGCATACTCCTTCTTTCCATCACAGGGCCCCGACCAGTTGCAACGCTGGCCTACCCCAGGCAACGTATCAGGCTAGCCCACCTTTTTTCCAACTGGGTACCCAGAGTGTGTGACTGTGAAGGGACTCTAAAGTGCATGCATGATTGCCTGATTGAATCAGTTACAGAACTAATCAGCCAAATTATGCCCCTCCCTTGTTCATTCCCCCTGAATAAATCAGATCTAATTCTTTTTGCATTTAACTTGACTGTGGTTCCATTTTGTACAAGAAGCACTGAACTGTGGTTACCTGCTGTGTCTGACCTTATTTTGCAGAGGGTCTCCAGGGTTGAACAGGTGGAATCAGCCCTGGTGGTAAGTGCAAACAGAGTGGGGATTTGTATGCTGGTTAGGGGTTATTGTAACTGTGTCTGTTGTTCATTGCTTAGGCCACTAGAGGGGAAAGAGGGGGGTTACAGTGTCCCGGAGGGCTGTACCCAGGTCAGCTACTCTACCAATAACCCTGTCTTCCAGGTGGAGGCCCTCATTTTCAGTACCACAGGCCCCTTAACCTGCACCTAGTCATGCAGGCAGGGGGAGTAGCCCTTGGGATAGCGCCATCTAGGGATTACACTTGGCACAGAGTTTTTGTATTTTTCTACACTTGTATAAGCTACATGGTAAGGAATTTCTGCACAGAACTTTCAGGGTACGTGTGGTCTGTGCTGAGGTAGTGCCTTTGATATATAGAAAAGCCAACAAAACACTTCTTAGACTGGACAACATTTATTTTAGAGTAGCTAGATATGTACTTAAAGGGAATTATCGTACACATCGTTGTATACTGTTGAGTAAATTAAATTGGTTGCCTTTGGGTATAAACTGTAATTGTCAATGAAATATTTGTGCCTTAATCATCCTATATCAAAATTATTATTCCCAGGAAATCCATATACAAAAAGGGTACTAACGAGGTCTGTACATCTAAATAAAATCCTTATAAAGGGGCCACGAAATAAATATGTGGATAGGACTTTAAAGAGGAGAGGAAATCATTTCTAATTGGTGGCAGTTTATAAAATTTTTATTCTCAGAAGTGATATGCATGCCTCTAAATAATCCATATTTAACTGTACCTGAATAAAAAGTGATATGAAAAACTGTATTTTGCATTGTTTTGTTTTTATGGGCAGCATTCTGCTACAGTTCTCTTCATGGAACCAGTAATTTGGAGTTTTAACTATGTCATGATTTGTGCACGGAACTCTTAGTGTAGTTCTAATAGGCCAACAGCTCATAATTGGCATTCCGTGTACAAACCATGACATAGTAAAAACTCTAAATCACAGATTCCATGAAGAGAACTGTAGCAGAATGCTGCCCATAAAATTAAAACAATGCAAAATACAGTTTGTTGTATCTCTTTTAATTCAGGTACAGTTAAATATGGATAATTTAGGGGAATGCATATCATTTCTGAGAATAAAAACTTCATAAACAGCTGTCAATTAGCACAAATTTCCTGTCCCCTTTAACTCACCAAGCTGCCACACTTTGGAATTCACTTCCCCCCGATGTAAGAGAAATTGGAAATTGCTCTACATTTGTTTATATTATAAAAGATTTGAAGACCCAGATTTGTAATTGCTAAATGCTGTTCTTATGCACTGTATAGTTTGATTACTGCTTGCACTTTGCCCCCCCGGAATTGACATAAATTTTAAGCGGGTGCGGACATTTAGGATGGGGAGAAACTAGGGAGGGTAAATTTCCGTTTTATTGAAGGATTGTTGATGCTTTTTACATTCGTGTTTATATTGTTGCTATATTAGCAACATTTACAATTCTATATAAGTGTCTATTTTTGTGACATATTGGATGTTTGTATGTATTATGGTATAGCTTAGACAGATGTGGTAACTATAGTATGTGTTTGTTTTTTTTAAATATGTTTACACAGGTCTGTCTTGTAAACTGGACCATTGGTTCAAATGACATGTATTACCTGTATAAAAATAAACTTTTACCTACCTACCTTTCAAAAGTTTGGTGAAAAAAATATTAAACAGTTCCTGAGTTATAAGGATTTAGAAAATGGTTTTGGACAGATGCCTCGTACAAACCAGAAACTTCTTGTTTTTTGGTTCACAAAGTTGATGTATCACAAACCAAAAATGGGTCTCAAAAACACTTTTTTGGGGGTTCACGACGGTGGTCATCTTATTTCTTTGTTTCTGTTACTACTAAAGTTGGAAACAACTTGTAAAGGGATAGTTTTAGCAAAACTAAAACATCCCTGATGTACAATGTTTTCCCTAAACAAGATATAGGCTTTTATGGGGAAATTTGCCAACATTTTATATTTCACACATTCACAATCTCTCCCGAGTGGTTTTTGGTTCGAACTGCTATTTTTGGTTCAAACTAAAAATTTTCTGGTTTGTGAACCAGGGAAAGTGGTTTGAACTATAATTCTAGTTCATGAACCAGAAAAAGTGGTTCTAACTTGGTATTCTGATTTGCGACCCAGAAAATATGGTTCCAACTAGTACCTCTGGTTCTCAAAGCAGAAAATCTGCTCCAAAGTACTACATTTGTTTCACAAACCAAAAAATGTGGTTCAAACTATTACTTCTGGTTTGTGAAGCACAAAATGTGATTCAAAGTTTGACTTTTAGTTGGTGACGTAGAAAATACAAAAATATGAAGAAGCTAAGAAAAGAAGGCAATTTAGTCTATGTAGTCTGCTCCTATTGCAGTGTCCAGAGGTTGATGTACTGGGTCTTCTCTACCTCCACCTCTAGATGTTCAGTACCCTAAACCTGTTATAGTATGCCTTACCCATGGAGATCCACTATCATCTTTGTAGTCATCATCTGGAACTTCTCTGGTAGGTTAATGTGCTTTTTTGAAGCGTGGACACTAGTAACAAAGTCCATATTGTAGCTGTGACTTCATCAGAGAGTTATACAAGGCGGTATAAGTTGGTATCTCATTTAACAAGCCATACAACTAAGCAAATACATTCCTGTTTTGCCAGAAATGGAAGCATGCAGGGTCCAGAGGGCCCTGCACATCCACAGTCAAATTAGTATACAATTATACTATCTCAAAGAGTACGGAAATTCATTGCAAAAATTTTGTTAATGCACCAGTTAGGGTTAAAGCAATAAAAGTAGGGAAATGTGGTGTTAGGGTTTCCAACCCTAACACCCCACCCCCACCCTGCAGGCAGCAACAGGAAAACACATTACAGTTTCACCTCTCCTGCATCTTTGCAAATCAGGTGTAGGGTGTACTTTGGGGTTGTTAACCCTAATGCTCACTCTATTCTCATATACTCTACACATATCAGCTTATTTACTGATGGCATGGGATGAGTGTTAGGGTTAATAACCCCAAGGTACACCCCACACCTGATTTGTGAAGACACAGGAGAGGTGAAACCATGATGGATTTCCCTGTTGCTGCCTGCATGTTGGGGGGTGGAGTGTTAGGGTTTGGAACTGTAATACTCTTGTCACTTTAACTATACTATTTGCCAGCAGATTAGGCCTTATGGTCTATCAAGTCTGCTCGAACCTAGATCCTTAGTTGGGTGCCGAGACCCTCCCATCCCTTGTGCTCCAGAAACCCCTAACTATAACTGGTGCATTAACAAAGTTTTTACAATGAATATATATATGTATATATATATATATATATATATATATATATATATATAGACAGTCACGCCACTATAGTTAGGGTTCAGCGGTCTCTTACATACTAAAATCAAAAGTTTGGGCATTAATAACTTTGTACCCATTCAATGGATTTACCTGAAATTTGGAATGCATGGTGGAGCATGGTAGATCTCTTGATCTGCCAAATTGCGTTTCAGTTGGACTTACGATCTTTGCATACAAAAATGCTGAAAAATGCAAAATTATCCATTTTTGGAGGCAGCTTTTGGGATTTTGAATGTGGCCCTGCATGGCTGTTGTGTGATGTGCCACTCTGTGCGATGGCTTGTTTGAAAGAGCTTTGGTGGCTGAACATGCTGCTTTTTGTTTGGTGAAAAAATATTAAGGCATTCAAAAGTTATGCCACTTTTAAGTTCCCATTATAAGTCAATGGGAACATTTATATGTATGTTTTGCAAACAGAGAATAGGGTTCTGGCCATCTTGTCCCACCTGGTGATCAAAGAATTTGCAGCCTCACGGTTCAAGAATCTTTGTCCACAAGGATTTTTAAAATTCTTTGATCGTGAGGTCCGCCATCTTGTTTTTGATTTTCACATTGGAAAAACACAAATATCTCGGTTTAGGGGTCACTTCTGAAGTAAAACTTGGATGGGTTTTACTCAGGGGACCTCAATCTATTGAGCCATGCTTTAGGTTTGATAAAAATCGATCTAAAAATAGAGTTCTGAGCTTTTAAAATCTTAGTTCGCAGCTCGCTAACAATCTTTGATCATGAGCCTGCAACTTCTTTGATTGTGAGATTCTTCGATCGCGATCGTGCATCGTGTACGAGGAACGAGATGGTCAGATTTAAAAATAGATTTTCTCAGCCCAGGGGTGCCCTAGACTGTAAAATGAGGGTGCATTTTGCTCAGGGGACTTCGTTCTGCCCCATCTGAATAAAAAAAATTATGTTTTCAATATCCCTGGTAGTCTAGCGCCCCCCCGATCATGATAACATAGATAATGATCTCTCTATCCCTGGTAGTCTAGTGGCCCCCCATATGTATTTTATTAATATTTATTTTTTATATCCCTGGTAGTCTAGTGGCCCCCCTAATCTGTATTACAGAATTATTATTGTTGATATCCCTGATAGTCTAGCGGCCCCCGCCATCGTAATAACATACATTACAATGTCTGTATCCTTGGTAGTCTAGTGGCCACCCCCAATGTGTATTCCAGTCATATTTTTTTTATATCCCTGGTAGTCTAGTGGCTCTACCAACTGTATTAAATTATTTTATTCTTCATATCCCTGACAGCCCAGCCTCATCATAATGTAACATAGATACATTCTTGCGCCCGTTTCAGTGGCCTCCATCTCAGTCAGCTACCAGTTCTTCTCACCCCTTCCCCAGTTGGCGACCGCGTCAGCTCACCTCACCATGTGGTCAGTTGTCGACCGTATAGTTAGAGCGCGCAATGCAAAGAGGCACTCAGAAAAATTCCAGAGTGCCCCTTGCATTAGCACCTCATATCACACAGCTGGCAGCTGGCTGTGGAGGTGAGAGGTGGGCAGTGCTGTCCTGGCCAAAGGTGGGGGTGCTGGGTGGTCATATGGCTGGGGGGGGACTAGACTACCAGGGAATTGCAGATGATTATCTATGTTATTATGATGGGGGCTAATAGGACTACCAGGGTATGAATACACACACTTCATACAGATCGGGGGCCACTAGACTACCAGGTATATAAAAAAAAATAAGGAATGAAATACATATTGGGGGTGGCCACTAGACTACCAGGGATACAGACATTGTAATCTATGTTATCACGATCGGGGGAGGGCTAGACTACCAGGGATATCAACAATAATAATGATTTAATACAGATTGGGGGGGCACTAGACTGCCAGGGATATAAAAAGTAAATATTAATAAAATGCACATGGGGGGGCCACTAGACTACCAGGGATATTTAAAACATAATTTTCTTTTATTCAGATGGGACAGAACGAAGCCCCCTGAGCAAAACGCACCATCATTTAACTTTCTAGGGCACCCTTGGGCTGAGAAAATCTGTTTTTAAATCTGGCCATCTAGTCCCTTGCTCTTTGTTCGTGACTGAGCAATTTCTTTGATCGCGAGCCTGCAAATTCTTTGCCCGTGAGATTCTTTGATTGCAATCATGCATCGCAAGCGAGGGACGAGATGGCCATATTAAAAAATCAATTATCTCAGTCTAGGGGTGCCCTAGGAAGACAAATGAGGGTGGGTTTTACTCAGGGGGCTTCGTTCTGATGAACCATAGTGGTGGTTTACCGCAATTCTTTTAATTTTTTAAAGTAGAACACTTTTTATTCTTTGGTTGTGACCCTGAAAATTCTTTGATCACGAGCGTGAGCTTCTTTGGTTGCCATCTTTGATCATGAGGGAGGGACAAGATGGCCAGATTTTTTATAATGAACTAGATAGGGAAAGTTTACCAATCTTTAAGATTGAATATCTTGGCAACGGTTTGGTCTTTTTACTTGAAATTTGGAGGGTGTTTACGGCATGTCCTGTAGATGTGAAGTATCATGTTTACATGTCGGAGAAAATCTTTTTGCTGCGATATTGCGTGATGCACTTTACGTGTTGCAGACAGTGTTTTGGATTGTGCTGGTGGCTTGAAATTGATAGGGTGCCTAGCCTTAGTGTCGTGGATGTAGTTTTCAGTTGTTGTGTTTGTTAAATGTCAACAGGTGTGGAACTGTGCCACTCTGACAAATGGAAATTTCAAATTTTGACATGTTATATCTTGGACACGGCTTGGTCTTTTTACTTGAAATTTGGAGGGTGCTGATGACATGTCCTGTAGATGTCAATAGTGGTGTTTATGTGTCGGACAATATTTTTTTTGTGGAGATATTGTGTGGCACAATTTACGTTTTCTGGACAGCACTTTCTATTGCTCTATTAGATTAACATTTGTTTGGTGGTTGGCCTTGCTGTTGTCAATGTACTTTTTAGTCATTGGGTGTGTAATGTGACCCGACACCAGGCTCTGCGCTCCCACCAACTTGCACAACTTTCTACTTTTCTATTCTTTCTTAATAAATAAGGAAATTCTATGCAAAAAACTTTGTTAATCATCAGTTAGGGTTCATCTACAGCGAAAAAAGTGAGGAAATTCAATTTTAGGGTTCCCACCCCTTTCACCCCACCCCTAGCCTGCCCCCACCAGCAGGCATTGGGGTGTGCATTGGGGTCATCGGCCCTAACTCTCACCCCATTCTCCTACTCTGCACCACCTCAGATTGTTTACACATGGGATGGGGTGAGAGTTATGGCCAATGACCCCAACACACACCCGGATGCCTGTTGGTGGGGGCGGCTGGGGTAGGGTGCAAGGGTGGGAACCCTAAAATTGAATTTCCTTGCTTTTGTGTAGAAGAACCCTAACTGATGCATTGACAAAGTTTTTTGCTATCAGTATATATATATATATATATATATATATATATATATATATATATATATATATATTCATGGCAAAAACTCTGTTTAATGCATCAGTTAGGGTTGTTCCACAGTGACAAAAGTGAGGAAATGTGGTGTTAGGGTTGAAAACCCTAACTCCACATTCCCCACTCCCACCCCCAGCACCATACACACACACACGCACATGCAAGTAGGGGGGAAGGGCCAAGGCAACACAACCAATCACAGACAACCTTTGTATGATAATGTCAACCATGGTCCGTGATGATATTGAACACTTTGTGTCCTATGGTACCACCTAGCTGCCCAAATGTATGGGATAAGATGACAGTGCAGCAGCACGCTGTATATAACAGTGTTCTGATACATTATTTGCTACTGGTAGGATAACATTAGGAACCATTTACACACATGAAAGGTCAGTGGAAATGGTGTCTGATATTATCCATTAATAGGTACAAAAGTGGTAGCATGGTGTCTTTGGCTGCCCATGCTGCCAGAAATGTAGGAATTTGTATAGAAACCGAAACATGCGTTTCCACTCAGAAACTGTCAGCAAGGCAAAGAGAGTGAAGTGTTACCATGGAATCCTTTGGATGACACAGTCTCATATACAGCTGTGTGGCTTCAGATAATAGTGGAGACGGGCTCTGTAGATAATACTGTACTGATCCATTATTTGTCTTATGCCACGGTAAGATCAGGAGCTATACAGACAGACGAAACTGTGTTAAAATGCTCTGTAATACTACACAGTCAAACACAAACGTGTGAGCATAGGGCCCTTTGAACAGCATACTAGCAGCAACACATCCATTAGTAGAGAAACAGACTTACCTGTTTCAAATGAGAAACTTTCCAGAATTCTGGTATCGTGTAGTGTGACCATGTCACTTTTAGGGTCTGGCACTCCCACACAGATCTGCAACTGTACAATGTAAGATAATGGTGCGCCAGTACTGTAGCACATAATAGTGTTCTGATACATCATTGTCTTATTCCGGGGTAATATCAGGAGACATTAACAGTAAACAAAGATCTCCAAAAACAATGTCTGACATTGGCATGTTGTTAGAGTGATGCATTACCGACAGACTGTCATTCAGAAGAGATAAGAAATGTATGACATATAAAACATTTTTAAATGTGATCCATCAACAGCTGATGGCCAGTATGCATGGATACCAGCAAGTCACTTGGATGGCAGCAGAACTCCTACAGTTGGTGGACCATGATGATGAATGTGTCTTGTAGTACGTTTAGACAGTTGTATGTTATTTCTGTCAGCTGCTGCTGGTTGTCTGTGATTGGTTGTGTTGCCTTGGTCCTCCCCCCCACTTGCGTGTGTGTGTGTGTGTGTGGTGGGGGTGGGGGTGGGGAATGCGGAGTTAGGGTTTTCAACCCTAACACCAAATTTCCTTGCTTTTGTCGCTGTGGAACAACCCTAACTGATGCATTAAATGGAGTTTTTTTGCCATGAATTTCCCTTCTTTTTGAGAATGTGCAGTATAAATAGTGAATGGAATGTGGTGGTGCGAGTGTGGGGCACTTCAGTAACGGTAATGCAAACACAAACGGTGACGGTAACAGCAAGGAGGATGCCAAAGGGAACGGTAACAGAAATGGAAGCGGAAATGCAAGCATGTAAGCAAACACAAATTGTTACGCGCACGGTCACAGTAATGGAATTGGAAACACAAATGCTAACAGTAACAGCAACGATCACACCAAAGGAAACAGAAATGGAAACGGAAGCATGTACCACAGACGCAAGAAAACGCAATGCACACGGTGATGCAAAGGAAATGTAAACACAAACAAACCAGTAATGAAAACACAAATAGTTACAGTAACACAAACGCAAGCGGAAACACAAATGTAAAGGGTAATGCATACGGGCGCACGTAAACAGAAATGCTAACACAAACACTCATGGAAATTTGAAGCGGAAACGCTTAATCATAAATAGTAATCTAAACATACCCACTGTTTTTCCTCAAAAAGTGCATTCAGAAGCACAGTGAATTCAAAGAATGTATGCATATTAATGGCCCTCGGAGCAGAAAATGAGCACTTGGAATACTAAATTGCTTATACAGTCGACTGCACTTAACAGGAATGTGGTTAATAATGGATGATCGGTTAATGGGGACACTTCCCTAGTAACCCAATTTTAGCCAATTGATTGCCATTATATTGTTGCCAGATATTAGGGACACCTGATCTGCTTAATTGGGACATTTTCTGGCCATAAATCACTAGTTTCGTGTTGTTCTTTTCATTGTGATCATGGCATCTAAATGCATAGAGCTCACACTGGCTGAGAGAGTGAAGGTGATTGAAGCCTTACAAGCTCCATGCAAATGAGAAGGCAAGGATGGTGAGGTCGAAGACGCCCTACTGTTATGGTTCAACAGTGCTGTGAGCCATGGTGCCAGACTGTCTGGACCTATCCTAAAGAAGAAGGCCAAAGAACTGTCTGTCCAGCTTGGCCATGAAGCGTTTGAATCAACTGATGGCTGGCTTTCTAGATGGCAGCAGTGAAAATCTATCGTCTACAAAAAGGAGCACGGTGAAAAATCAGATGTGGACACAGATGCAGCAACAGACTGGGTATCTTCTGTGCTGCCTGCTCTGCTTAAGGATTTCACTCCAGGGTCCATCTATAATGCAGACGAGACCGGACTGTACTTCTGTGGCTATCCTGTACAGATTCAGACTTGGATGATGATCCTCCTCCTGATCCTATTTCAACAAAGGATGCCATATTGCACTGCAGAGCACTGATGTCCTGGTGCACCCAAAATGGAGATTTAGCATCGTGGGGGGCACTAACAGAAATAGAGAGCCGCCTTTTGAGTAAGATCTGTTCCGATGAGAAGCAAAGCTCGATTACAGATTTCTTTTTCTCCCAGTAACTATTAAAGGACTAAAACACTACTGGACTAAAACACCTGAGCACCAGCAAAGCTAAAAAAAAAATAAGTTATCACAAAATAAACACAATTTCATTCACTATGATGTTGAATGTTGTTAATGATGGGTTTTCTCCATGTGCGCTATATAAATACTAGGACTCTTGATAAAAGGGACTGTCACTTAATAGGGACGACTTCCGATAAACGGTGCTGTCCCTATTAAGCGGCTTCATCTGTATCTCAGGAACTGTACAACGTAGAAAACAAATTAAAATCTCATATTATTTATCACTTTCCTGGCTAGTTTTGTACTTAGCCCCCTGGCAGCAGGCTAAGAATTTTTCCAATGAAAAGTCCGTGATTCAGGCGCTTTCAAGATGCGGTCCCCGAAGGCACGACGGACACCGTAATGTTAGCCTATGGGAAAAATCATCAACTTTGGAGAGCCGTAACTTTGCAGCCCTCTAATATTTTCTCACCAAACCACCAAAAGGCCACATCTGTGGCATCTTGGCTGTCTTCTGTCCAAATTGCAGCCCAAAAGACCAAACCATTCTTTTGCAGTAGGGTAGTAAACATTTCCTGTTGTTTCAGGCATAGCGTCACAAAGTAGTGTCGTGATTTGCGACACTTTCACAAAAAAAATCACAAAAGTGTCGCAAGTGCGACACTACTTTGCGACACTACAGTTTACAAAAATTTTAAAAACATATTTCTGGGGTGTTTAACCCCCCAAAAAAGACATAGCTAGCATCCTCAGGGCTCGACTAGGTGAACACAAAAAGAATTGTGTCCCTAGAGGGTCCCACTTTTTAAATGCCAAGCATTTCTGTGACCACCAACTGAAAACAAAATGGCGGATCTGCGACACTACAGGGGTCATTTGTGACACTAAAAACTGCATTTGCAACACTGTCAAATGTTTTGTTAACTTTTCCCATTGACTGTAATGGGAAAATTGTTTTTAGAATAACTTTTGAACTGTTTAATATTTTTTCACGAAATCTTTGAAAGGCACATCAGGGACCCTGGCTGCATGTTCCCTGAAGGTGTTGGACCGGTCATGCAGACCGAGTGACCTGTAGGCGTGAGCAAAGAATTCAGAAAAAAGCGTAATTACCACATTCTAAGGCGCTACGTAGCTCTGCAACCGTATATCCGACTGTTACGAAACTTGGCAGATCCAAAGATCTATGGTACTGCTCCATTATTGTACCATGTCAGCTTGGTTACACATGAAATGGGGTGAGGTAGGCCCAATGACCCTAAGGTACATCCCGATGCCTGTTGGTGTGTGAAGGGTGTGGGGTGGGGGTGGGATGTACGGTGGGTAACCCTAACACTGAATTTCCAGACTTTTGTTGCTGCACTATCAACCCTAACTGATGGATTAATGGAGTTTTTTTGCAGTGAATATAGATAGATAGATAGATAGATAGATAGATAGATAGATAGATAGATAGATATAGCAAAAAACTGTGTTAATGCTCTAGTTAGGGTTACAGTCACAAAAGTAGGGAAATGTGGCATTAGGGTTTCCAAACCTAACACCCCACCTCCACACTGCACACACCAACAGATGTCAGGGGTGAGCCTTATGTCGTCAGCCCTAACTCTCACCCCATTCCATAAGTAAATAAGCTGAGATACGTACAGTATAGAAGAATGGGGTGAGCATTAGGGCTGAAAATACTAATAATCATTAAAAGCCTTGTATGTAGCTGTCCCATTTATATTTTGAAGCGTTTTGCTCATTGCCCTTTTGCTAATTAGAAGATTTAATTTTCTACCTAAGAGTGCTAGGTGTGATGAGTGGCACAGTATGGGACCTGGACATTGACATATGGAAATAATGTACAATCCGGATACAAGTTCATGTGAACTATTGCAGAGTTTATTTAGAACTCATCAGCTCAGGGGACTACAATGCCCCAACGCTTCAACAAGTGCTGGTCTTCATAATTGCTGTATCAACCAATCAATCAATCTTTATTTTTAAAAAGTGCCTTTCCAAAAACCAAATAACCAATAAATAAAACACATCAATAAATGAACAATACAGCAAATAAAACCAAGAAACAAAACAGCGGGCATTAAAAATCAGGATACGCTAGGCTAAAAAGGAAGGCTTTAAGAGCAACTTTAACATTTTGGATGGTCAGGCAATCTCACACTCGATGAGGTAGAGAATTCCACAGGGTTGGGGCCATAAAACTAAATGACCTAGCCCCGGATGTCTTCAAATGGACCCTGGCACTCTCTAGCAATCCCTTGTCGGTGGATCGGAGAGGGCGGGGGGACAGTAGGGGTGAAGTAGATCTTGCACGTAGCTAGGTCCCTGGTTGTGTAGGGCCTTATAGGTCAGCAAACTGACCTTGAAGGTGATTCACCACTGTACTGGCAGCCAGTGCAGTCTGCGGAGCACAGGCATTATATGACTGGTCTTAGAGGTACCAGTCAACAGCCTGGATGCTACATTCTGCACTAACTGCAGGTGGCAGACATCAACCCCCGGTAGCCCTAGCTAAAGGGCATTGCAGTACTCAAGGCGGGAGGTAATGAAGGCGTGGACCAAAGTTGGAAGATCATCGGAAGGAACCAGGTGCTTCACCCGGGTGATATTCCTTAGATGGTAAAAAGAGGTTTTGACAATTGCCGGCACCTGAGATTTAAGCATCAGGCAGTCATCAAACATAACGCCCAGGTTCTGCGCCTGGTCAGAGGTAGTTAACTGAACACCCCCAAGCCATAGTCCCAAGGGTGATCCTGCCAACAAACCCACCTCCCAACAACCTGGGTCCACAACCAGCACCTCAGTTTTTTCTGGGTTTAACCTCAGCCAGCTCACACTCATGCAATCCTGGATCTCAGCGAGACAGTCGTTAAAGACCGAAACAGCATCATCCTGACCAGGCACAAAGGACATGTACAGCTGAGTATCATCTGCATAGCAGTGAAAACTCAAGCTGTACCACCTAATAATCACTCCTAACAGCAGCATGTACACTGCAAACAACATGGGTGCCAAGATGGAGTCCTGAGGCACCCCGCAGATTAGGGGGAGTGGTGCTGAAGAAAAAGTCCCAGACACCACCCTCTGAGTCCTACCCTCGAGGAATGATCAAAACCACCCGAGGACCATATCAGACAGTCTGCAGATGAACCGCAGGTGTTCCAACATCACACCATGGTCTACAGTGTCAAATGCCACAGAGAGATCTAGGAGGACTAAGATGGAACAGGTCTTTTGATCTCTCACTATTAGGAGGTCATTTAGTACCCGGACAAGGGCTGTCTCGGTACTATGTCTCTTCCTAAATCCGGACTGGAGAGAATGATAGACATTGTGGTTGGTCAAATGATCATCCAGCTGCGATGCGACCACCTTCTCAATAACCTTACCCACAAAGAGAAGGTTAGAGACAGGCCTATAGTTTTCCAGACAGTCCAGGTCCAAGGAGGGCTTTTTAAGGAGGGTCCTAACCACGGCCTCCTTCAGGGCATCCGGAAAGATTCCCCTCTCCAAAGACATCCAAACTATCTCGGCAAGGACCGGGCTGATTTTATCCATACAGCCCACTAAAGGCATGTAGGGCCCGGGCCCAAACTACAGTTGGTTGGTCGCAACAACTGGACAACCATCACAATGTCATTGATCGTGGGCTGGTCGAAGTCACACCACACAAACTTGTTGTTGGGGACTAGCCCCCATTCCTGCACCTCCATTTAGTCTGGATGTACTGCTGCCATTTGTTGTTGGGGGCTAGTCCCTGTTATTACACCCCCGCTTAGTCTGAATCATTGCCGCAGTTTTTCATTGGGGGCTAGCCTCCTGCTCCTGCACCACCACTGCTTAGTCTGGATGCACTGCTGCAGTTTGTTTATGGGAGCTAGCCTCCCGTTCCTGTACCACTGCTTAGTCTGGACACACTGCTGCAGTTTGTTTATGGGGGCTAGCCTCCCATTCCTGTACCCCTGCTTAATCTGGACACACTGCTGCAGTTTGTTGTTGAGGGCTACCCTCCCATTCCTGAACCCCTGCTTAGTCTGGACACACTGCTGTAGTTTGTTGTTGAGGGCTACCCTCCCATTCCTGAACCCCTGCTTAGTCTGGACACACTGCTGTAGTTTGTTGTTGAGGGCTACCCTCCCATTCCTGTACCCCTGCTTAGTCTGGACACACTGCTGCACTTTGTTGTTGAGGGCTACCCTCCCATTCCTGAACCCCTGCTTAGTCTGGACGCACTGCTGCAGTTTGTTGTTGGGGGCTACCCTCCCGTTCCTGTACCCCTGCTTAGTCTGGATGCACTGCTGCAGTTTGTTGTTGAGGGCTACCCTCCCATTCCTGTACCCCTGCTTAGTCTGGACACACTGCTGCAGTTTGTTGTTGAGGGCTAGTCTCCCATTCCTGTACCCCTGCTTAGTCTGGACAAACTGCTGCAGTTTGTTGTTGAGAGCTAGTCTCCCATTCCTGTACCCCGCTTAGTCTGGACACACTGCTGCAGTTTGTTGTTGGGGGATACCCTCCCATTCCTGAACTCCTGCTTAGTCTGGACACACTGCTGCAGTTTGTTGTTGAGGGCTAGTCTCCCATTCCTGAACCTCTGCTTAGTCTGGACACACTGCTGCAGTTTGTTGTTCAGGGCTACCCTCCCATTCCTGTACCCCTGCTTAGTCTGGACACATTGCTGCAGTTTGTTGTTGAGGGCTACCCTCCCATTCCTGTACCCCTGCTTAGTCTGGATGCACTGCTATAGTTTGTTGTTGAGGGCTATCCTCCCGTCCCTGTACCCTCTTAGTCTGGATGCACTGCTGCAGTTTGTTTATGGGGGCTACCCTCCCATTCCTGTACCCCTGCTTAGTCTGGACACACTGCTGCAGTTTGTTGTTGGGGGCTACCCTCCCATTCCTGTACCCATGCTTAGTCTGGACACACTGCTGCAGTTTGTTGTTGGGGGCTAGCCTCCCGTTCTTGCACCCCTGCTTAGTTTGGACACATTGCTGCAGTTTGTTGTTGGGGGCTTGCCTCCCCTGCTTAGTCTGGACACACTGCTGCAGTTTGTTGTTGAGGGCTACCCTCCCATTCCTGCACCCCTGCTTAGTCTGGACACACTGCTGCAGTTTGTTGTTGAGGGCTACCCTTCCGTTCCTGCACCCCTGCTTAGTCTGGACACACTGCTGCAGTTTGTTTATGGGGGCTAGCCTCCCATTCCTGTACCCCTGCTTAGTCTGGACACACTGCTGCAGTTTGTTGTTGAGGGCTTCCCTCCCATTCCTGTACACCTGCTTAGTCTGGACACACTGCTGCAGTTTGTTGTTGAGGGCTACCCTCCCATTCCTGTACCCCTGCTTAGTCTGGACACACTGCTGCAGTTTGTTGTTAGGGGCTAGTCTCCCATTCCTGTACCCTGCTTAGTCTGGACACACTGCTGCAGTTTGTTGTTGAGGGCTACCCTCCCATTCCTGTACCCCTGCTTAGTCTGGATGCACTGCTGCAGTTTGTTGTTAGGGGCTAGCCTCCCATTCCTGTACCCCTGCTTAGTCTGGACACACTGCTGCAGTTTGTTGTTAGGGGCTACCCTCCCATTCCTGTACCCCTGCTTAGTCTGGACACACTGCTGCAGTTTGTTTTTGGGGGCTAGCCTCCCGTTCTTGCACCCCTGCTTAGTCTGGACACACTGCTGCAGTTTGTTATTGGGGGCTTGCCTCCCATTCCTGAACCCCTGCTTAGTCTGGACGCACTGCTGCAGTTTATTGTTGAGGGCTACCCTCCCATTTCTGTACCCCTGCTTAGTCTGGAAACACTGCTGCAGTTTGTTGTTGAGGGCTAGCCTCCCGTTCCTGTACCCCTGCTTAGTCTGGATGCACTGCTGCAGTTTGTTGTTGGGGGCTAGCCTCCCATTCCTGTACCCCTGCTTAGTCTGGACACACTGCTGTAGTTTGTTGCTGGGGGCTAGCCTCCCGTTCTTGCACCCCTGCTTAGTCTGGACAAAGTGCTGCAGTTTGTTGTTGGGGGCTTGCCTCCCATTCCTGAACCTCTGCTTAGTCTGGACACACTGCTGCAGTTTGTTGTTGAGGGTTACCTCCATTCCTGCACCCCTGCTTAGTCTGGACACACTGCTGCAGTTTGTTGTTGAGGGCTACCCTCCCATTCCTGTACCCCTGCTTAGTCTGGACACACTGCTGCAGTTTGTTGTTGAGGGCTACCCTCCCATTCCTGAACCCCTGCTTAGTCTGGACGCACTGCTGCAGTTTGTTGTTGGGGGCTACCCTCCCGTTCCTGTACCCCTGCTTAGTCTGGATGCACTGCTGCAGTTTGTTGTTGAGGGCTACCCTCCCATTCCTGTACCCCTGCTTAGTCTGGACACACTGCTGCAGTTTGTTGTTGAGGGCTAGTCTCCCATTCCTGTACCCCTGCTTAGTCTGGACAAACTGCTGCAGTTTGTTGTTGAGAGCTAGTCTCCCATTCCTGTACCCCGCTTAGTCTGGACACACTGCTGCAGTTTGTTGTTGGGGATACCTCTCCATTCCTGAACTCCTGCTTAGTCTGGACACACTGCTGCAGTTTGTTGTTGAGGGCTAGTCTCCCATTCCTGAACCTCTGCTTAGTCTGGACACACTGCTGCAGTTTGTTGTTCAGGGCTACCCTCCCATTCCTGTACCCCTGCTTAGTCTGGACACATTGCTGCAGTTTGTTGTTGAGGGCTACCCTCCCATTCCTGTACCCCTGCTTAGTCTGGATGCACTGCTATAGTTTGTTGTTGAGGGCTATCCTCCCGTCCCTGTACCCCTGCTTAGTCTGGATGCACTGCTGCAGTTTGTTTATGGGGGCTACCCTCCCATTCCTGTACCCCTGCTTAGTCTGGACACACTGCTGCAGTTTGTTGTTGGGGGCTACCCTCCCATTCCTGTACCCATGCTTAGTCTGGACACACTGCTGCAGTTTGTTGTTGGGGGCTAGCCTCCCGTTCTTGCACCCCTGCTTAGTTTGGACACATTGCTGCAGTTTGTTGTTGGGGGCTTGCCTCCCTGCTTGAGTCTGGACACACTGCTGCAGTTTGTTGTTGAGGGCTACCTCCCATTCCTGCACCCCTGCTTAGTCTGGACACACTGCTGCAGTTTGTTGTTGAGGGCTACCCTTCCGTTCCTGCACCCCTGCTTAGTCTGGACACACTGCTGCAGTTTGTTTATGGGGGCTAGCCTCCCATTCCTGTACCCCTGCTTAGTCTGGACACACTGCTGCAGTTTGTTGCTGAGGGCTTCCTCCCATTCCTGTACACCTGCTTAGTCTGGACACACTGCTGCAGTTTGTTGTTGAGGGCTACCCTCCCATTCCTGTACCCCTGCTTAGTCTGGACACACTGCTGCAGTTTGTTGTTGAGGGCTAGTCTCCCATTCCTGTACCCCTGCTTAGTCTGGACACACTGCTGCAGTTTGTTGTTGAGGGCTACCCTCCCATTCCTGTACCCCTGCTTAGTCTGGACACATTGCTGCAGTTTGTTGTTGAGGGCTACCCTCCCATTCCTGTACCCCTGCTTAGTCTGGATGCACTGCTATAGTTTGTTGTTGAGGGCTATCCTCCCGTCCCTGTACCCCTGCTTAGTCTGGATGCACTGCTGCAGTTTGTTTATGGGGGCTACCCTCCCATTCCTGTACCCCTGCTTAGTCTGGACACACTGCTGCAGTTTGTTGTTGGGGGCTACCCTCCCATTCCTGTACCCATGCTTAGTCTGGACACACTGCTGCAGTTTGTTGTTGGGGGCTAGCCTCCCGTTCTTGCACCCCTGCTTAGTTTGGACACATTGCTGCAGTTTGTTGTTGGGGGCTTGCCTCCCCTGCTTAGTCTGGACACACTGCTGCAGTTTGTTGTTGAGGGCTACCCTCCCATTCCTGCACCCCTGCTTAGTCTGGACACACTGCTGCAGTTTGTTGTTGAGGGCTACCTTCCGTTCCTGCACCCCTGCTTAGTCTGGACACACTGCTGCAGTTTGTTTATGGGGGCTAGCCTCCCATTCCTGTACCCCTGCTTAGTCTGGACACACTGCTGCAGTTTGTTGTTGAGGGCTTCCCTCCCATTCCTGTACACCTGCTTAGTCTGGACACACTGCTGCAGTTTGTTGTTGAGGGCTACCCTCCCATTCCTGTACCCCTGCTTAGTCTGGACACACTGCTGCAGTTTGTTGTTGAGGGCTAGTCTCCCATTCCTGTACCCCTGCTTAGTCTGGACACACTGCTGCAGTTTGTTGTTGAGGGCTACCCTCCCATTCCTGTACCCCTGCTTAGTCTGGATGCACCGCTGCAGTTTGTTGTTAGGGGCTAGCCTCCCATTCCTGTACCCCTGCTTAGTCTGGACACACTGCTGCAGTTTGTTGTTAGGGGCTACCCTCCCATTCCTGTACCCCTGCTTAGTCTGGACACACTGCTGCAGTTTGTTTTTGGGGGCTAGCCTCCCGTTCTTGCACCCCTGCTTAGTCTGGACACACTGCTGCAGTTTGTTATTGGGGGCTTGCCTCCCATTCCTGAACCCCTGCTTAGTCTGGACGCACTGCTGCAGTTTATTGTTGAGGGCTACCCTCCCATTTCTGTACCCCTGCTTAGTCTGGAAACACTGCTGCAGTTTGTTGTTGAGGGCTAGCCTCCCGTTCCTGTACCCCTGCTTAGTCTGGATGCACTGCTGCAGTTTGTTGTTGGGGGCTAGCCTCCCATTCCTGTACCCCTGCTTAGTCTGGACACACTGCTGTAGTTTGTTGCTGGGGGCTAGCCTCCCGTTCTTGCACCCCTGCTTAGTCTGGACAAAGTGCTGCAGTTTGTTGTTGGGGGCTTGCCTCCCATTCCTGAACCTCTGCTTAGTCTGGACACACTGCTGCAGTTTGTTGTTGAGGGTTACCCTCCCATTCCTGCACCCCTGCTTAGTCTGGACACACTGCTGCAGTTTGTTGTTGAGGGCTACCCTCCCGTTCCTGTACCCCTGCTTAGTCTGGACACACTGCTGCAGTTTGTTGTTGGGGGCTAGCCTCCCGTTCCTGTACCCCTGCTTAGTCTGGACACACTGCTGCAGTTTGTTGTTGGGGGCTAGCCTCCCGTTCCTGTACCCCTGCTTAGTCTGGACACACTGCTGCAGTTTGTTGTTGGGGGCTACCCTCCCATTCCTGCACCCCTGCTTAGTCTGGACACACTGCTGCAGTTTGTTGTTGAGGGCTACCCTCCCGTTCCTGTACCCCAGCTTAGTCTGGACACACTGCTGCAGTTTGTTGTTGGGGGCTAGCCTCCCGTTCCTGTACCCCTGCTTAGTCTGGACACACTGCTGCAGTTTGTTGTTGGGGGCTAGCCTCCCATTCCTACACCCCTGCTTAGTCTGGATGCACTGCTGCAATTTGTTTATGGGGCTAGCCTCCCGTTGCTGTACCCCTGCTTAGTCTGGACACACTGCTGCAGTTTGTTGTTGAGGGCTAGCCTCCCATTCCTGCACCCCCGCTTAGTCTGGATGCACTGCTGCAGTTTGTTGTTGAGGGCTACCCTCCCATTCTTGAACCCCTGCTTAGTCTGGACACACTGCTGCAGTTTGTTGTTGAGGGCTACCCTCCCGTTCCTGTACCTCTGCTTAGTCTGGATGCACTGCTGCAGTTTGTTGTTGGGGACTAGCCTCCAATTCCTGTACCCCTGCTTAGTCTGGATGCACTGCTGTAGTTTGTTGTTGAGGGCTAGCCCCCCATTCCTGTACCCCTGCTTAGTCTGGACACACTGCTGCAGTTTGTTTATGGGGGCTACCCTCCCATTCCTGTACCCCTGCTTAGTCTGGACACACTGCTGCAGTTTGTTGTTGGGGGCTACCCTCCCATTCCTGTACCCCTGCTTAGTCTGGACACACTGCTGCAGTTTGTTGTTGGGGGCTACCCTCCCATTCCTGTACCCCTGCTTAGTCTGGACACACTGCTGCAGTTTGTTGTTGAGGGCTAGCCTCCCGTTCCTGTACCCCTGCTTAGTCTGGACGCACTGCTGCAGTTTGTTGTTGGGGGCTAGCCTCCCATTCCTGCACCCCTGCTTAGTCTGGACACACTGCTGCAGTTTGTTGTTGGGGGCTAGCCTCCCGTTCTTGCACCCCTGCTTAGTCTGGATACACTGCTGCAGTTTGTTGTTGGGGGCTTGCCTCCCATTCCTGAACCCCTGCTTAGTCTGGACACACTGCTGCAGTTTGTTGTTGAGGGCTAGCCTCCCGTTCCTGTACCCCTGCTTAGTCTGGACGCACTGCTGCAGTTTGTTGTTGGGGGCTAGCCTCCCATTCCTGCACCCCTGCTTAGTCTGGACACACTGCTGCAGTTTGTTGTTGGGGGCTAGCCTCCCGTTCTTGCACCCCTGCTTAGTCTGGATACACTGCTGCAGTTTGTTGTTGGGGGCTTGCCTCCCATTCCTGAACCCCTGCTTAGTCTGGACACACTGCTGCAGTTTGTTGTTGAGGGCTACCCTCCCGTTCCTGCACCCCTGCTTAGTCTGGACGCACTGCTGCAGTTTGTTGTTGAGGGCTACCCTCCCATTCCTGTACCCCTGCTTAGTCTGGACACACTGCTGCAGTTTGTTGTTGAGGGCTAGTCTCCCATTCCTGAACCCCTGCTTAGTCTGGACGCACTGCTGCAGTTTGTTGTTGAGGGCTACCCTCCCATTCCTGTACCCCTGCTTAGTCTGGACACACTGCTGCAGTTTGTTGTTGAGGGCTACCCTCCCATTCCTGTACCTCTGCTTAGTCTGGATGCACTGCTGCAGATTGCTGTTGGGGGCTAGCCTCCCGTTCCTGCACCCCGGTTTAGTCTGGATACACTGCTGGACTGTTGCCTTAACTTATTTAAGTTGAGCATGAAAGTCTCACCAGGGCTGGGGTGCCATCTGTTAATCTAACCCCAGGGCAGTCATTTATTTACAGAGTTTTTGGTAACCAGATACTGTAAGTATATGAGGAAATGAACACCTATTTTCAGGAATGACTCAGAGAATACAGTATAAGCAGTGCAAGTAGAACATAACAGTAGCATAATAACAAATAGATACAATGTAGACATTGCATAGTATATACTGTGGCAATAGCCGTCTGCCTGTTATTATTTGTATTATATTTTTGCTATAAATATATGTTGTCTTTTTTTAAATTTCTGCTTGTGAAACATGGCAGTCAGCACAAGACATCATGGGACACTGGATTTTTTTTTAAAGAAAAAAATGTTCTGCCTTTTTTCTGACCTAAAGGGCACAGCTGGCTTGTAGAAAATCTAACACTTATTTGCTAAACTTCCTGAGATTGTTGTAAAAACCAGGTTATAACAAGCCACTGCTTTGAACCTAGGCAACCAGTCATAAAATATTACATTTTACGGCGTACCAAGAAGGAAGCCGTTTCTGATAGACCTCTGTGAAAATTCAAAATAATATGAGAAGTGTTTCCAGGATGTTTCTCTGGGAAGATCAAAGGGCTATTGTAACCTGCCATAAAACCATACTATGATGAAGACAGCCTGTCTTGTTATAATTAAAAATATTGCTGTATTTGCAGATTCCAATCAAGTAGTAATCTGACCTGTTTTGCCTATGCAGTTGCATGTTACAAATTAAGTGTGTAGAACTGAGTGTGACCTCAATGCTAGCAGCCCAGGGACATCACAGGATGGGAGGGACATTCTGGTCTCTTTGATATTGGTGAAGCTGGCTGAAAGGACTGACACTTTTGTTCTGGACTTCTAAGAGACACTTTGTTCCTGGACTCAAGAGAGACCACTTCTGCCAAGACTGGTAATTCAAGTGTGAACCCCATGCTGACTGAACACTAAGGTAGAATTAGCTAATCAGTGGCAAGGCGCTTTAATTTGAAATTTTCTATTTCTTTCTCTAATTGTAACCTTTTATTTATTTATTTATTTAGCTTTTGTTTACCAGGTAAGCACACTAGGCAGTCAAGTACCTATTTTCAGGTGTGACCCAGGAGAGTTACAAAGATACTGTACAGGAAATAACAGTACAGAGGCAGGATAACAGCAATTTAAATGTAACCCCCCTGTTACCCGGGGTTACTAGAACCCTAGTAAGACCTAGTGGTAGGCAGGGAAGGCAGCTTGTGAAACTCTAGTTAAATGGATTTCACACTGTCTCACTCTGTTCTGAGACTGAGGGATGACATCACCATAGATCTATCACAGCTGCATGAGCCACATTGGAATTTGCAGATGGGAGTTAGGTTAGAATGTTAGGAGTTTTTGAACAGTGAGCAGCAGCAGTTGTGTGTGAGCAGTCTTGAAGAGAGGAGCACAGCAGTCTGTGCACAGGCTCTTGGAGCCTAAAGCTGTGATATAGAGCTACTTCTAGGGAAAGGTGTGTGTTCCGGCCAAAAGAGGAACACAGTAAGCTGTTCTTGAAGTGGTGGAGACCGCTGTTACTGGTCTCTGTGCCCCATCCCTGAGGGGATGGGGGGTAAAAAGTTTGCCTGTCATTCCAGGGGCAACCTCCTGGTTCCAGCTAGGGAAGAAGCTGCCTTATTTTTCTAAGATGTGTTATGGCACCAGAAGCTGTCAAGATTCGCCTGTGGGGAACCTGCAACCAAGGGGTGAGTTCTGCTCTTTTCATGGGGCCTATGTTTCACCTGAACTGTTGTTAAAGTGGGGATTGGACTGCTGAATCGGTGGGAGGCCTACAGGAATAGGCTAAGCCAAAGTAAAAGTATGTTCAAGTCCAGCACAAGGGAAAAGCCAAGACATGTAGAAGAAATGTGCTATACATTTACCCTTTAATCTACACTACCAAGCATTTCAGAAAGAGATGTTTACGTATGTTTGAGTCTAGTACAAGGGGAAAGTCAAGACATGTAGAGGAAATGTGCTATACATTTACCCTTTAATCTACATTGCCAAGCTTTCAAAAAGAGTTGTTTAATGTCCAGAGAAATGGCCGGGTATGGATTGTGGAAGCTGGAGGTGGGAGACTCCCCCATCTTTAGTAACTAAGTTCACCTCTACGGATTTGCTCTGTGGCCTTTTTACTTTGCCTCAGGCACTTGGCCAGTGCTGAGGGAAGTACCCAGACAGGGGATTGAAAGGAAATTTCCCTTAAGGAGTCGAAGGCTCTAAGGTGGTTTAGGGAGCCACTAGAAAATGTGTCCACTGCCATATGGACAGGGTTCGAGTGGCCGGCAGGGGAGCCGGGCTAGGAAAAACCTAAATAGTGTACAAGTCGGGCTGTGTACCCAAAGCAGCATGCAAGTCCGGGCTGTGTGCCTGGTGGGTCCGGAGCCTGAGGGCTGAAGTGTTGAAGAAGTGTTTTGTTTCTCTTATCTGCTTTACCAGGAATGTAGCCCCTTGGGGGTCTGTCTATGCTTTGTTTGTTCAGTTTGGATGTGAATAAAAGCCACACTTTAGAATCCCGTTCCTGGTATTGGACATTACAGTTATTGCTTCCAGTGTTTGGATTTACTTGGGTGCCCCTGTGCAGAGTGGCCAAACCTAGCCCTTGTGCCGAGTAACCTAGTCCTCCCCGAACCCAGTCCCCCACCTGGTACTGCTGTCAGCTTCAACAGCATACCACCTGTCGTTTGCAAATAGGCAGGGGTGTAGGGATTACATAAACAAGGTACAGTCAGATACAAGCAAGTAAGACAGACGGAAACCAATTACAGAGACATGGTAGCAAATGTCAGGCATGGTACAAGCAAGTATAAGCAAAGAGCTACAGTCAGGTACAGGCGGTGAACAATCATAGTGCAATTACAGTGTTAAAGGCATGGCAACTGAGGAGGGCAGCAGAGGAATTAAGACCAGTGTCAGCAGCAACAACATTTGTGTATTTTTTTTTTTAACAAGTGCACACACGCAGTCAGGATTGTACAGGCACATCATGGAGGGTAGGATGACTGGGGTCGACCTTAATGTACATATGTATGTTTTATGTACTGTGTTTATTTACTATTTTTAATTTTAGTAAACTTTGTTTTTCCTTAAACCTGCCTGAGACATTTTCTCATTTTGAGTGTGAATGGTTGAACAATATTGATAATTCTGACATAACTGTTCAGTTGCTTAGTGCAGCCAGCCCAGTGGCACTGAGGGTTGAGGCGCTGGACACCACACCTCGCACCATGCCAGCGACCTGGGTTTGGGAGCGAGCTTGGATCGTCAGGGGACGGCAGGGGTGGGTGAGGATTGAGCACCTGTTGGGCTGCTTTCCTCCCTGGGAGGGAAGTTAGAGTTCACCCCCATGCCAGCAGCTCATGGTGGAGACCAGGGGCACTGCAGCACACTCAGCTGCATGTAATCTGCGTGCCCTGATGCAGGCAGGTGTTGCTGTGTGCATAGCATTGGGGACGTGCACATGCATGGGAGGGGGGTGAGATCACCAGAACAAGAAAAAGCCCAGTCTGCAGGGTAGGCGACGGCACCTACCCCCATGCCCATGGCCGGGTCCATCCTGCCTGGCCTTCCAGATTCCTCCACCTGGGTCCTCTCCCATGTTGAAGTCTGCATATGAAGTGCACCCAAGAGGAGGGGCAGCCCCACCCTGGAGGGGTTAAGCCAAGGGTGACGACCGTGGACAGAGGAGGAGGGAGAGAGGAGGTACAGGTAGGAGGACATCAGGCAGGGCAGGAGCAGGCAGGATGCCTGAGAGGGGCCCCCCAGATCACGACCGGAGGGAAAAAGAAATTAAAAAAAAAAAAGTTGCTTAGTGCATCAGCATATGCAGCTATGCTAACAAGGATCTGTGTAAAGATCCAGTAAGGTAAGAAATTACCAGTGTCTCAATTGTGTCGGCAGGGGGTTGTGAATCAGGTTGGTTGTGTGCTCGCTGGGTCAAGCATTGCGCTGCTTTCCCAGAAGAGAGTGTGATATTTGGACCTGTTACCTGGGCGTGTTCACTAAAAAAGGTTCATATTTGATCCCAGGACTCGAGACTGGTAGTTTGCTTGGACCCAAAACAAACAGGAGGGTGTCCCTGTTTGTCCCCAGTGACGAATTGCACTTTAAGGTTGGGCACTGTGGGAGCAGAGGGCTTGACCCCCAGAGTGGATTTGTGACACATGCCACATGAATGGCATTCGTTAACATATCTGATACAACCAGGAGGTACAGAGCACATTCTCTTTTAACACAAGGTAGAGTCCCATGTATATGGACAGAGGCCCAAAAGGCAACCAGATACTGCATGCCTGGTTCAGGGAAGCAGGCAGAAACTAAGAGCTGGTACTGGCTGATTGACTTAAACAGTATCGACTTTACAAAACTTTTGGTTGCTGGTGTGAATTAGAGTGCCTGGCATGGTAAGGAAGCCAATTCCAGAACCTGGTGGCAGAGTAAGAGAAGGTCATTTGACCCATTCTTTTGTTAAATTAGATTTTTATTAATGCCACAACAGATGATGTAGAATGCACACAAAAAATACATTTGGCAGCAAAACAGTGTGATACAGGAAGAAGATAAAAAAAAGATGAGATTCACAATGAGATTGGGAAAATGAATGGCTGTACACATCTGAAACCCATTTACAGACAATCTTGTATATTACTACCAGTAGTCACAATCTCGCGCCATGGAGGCCATAGAAACATAGAAGCTGACAACAGATAAGGACCGCAAGACCCATCCAGTCTGCTCATTTCTTTTTCTGCCTTATGAATGTGCCATCGGCCTTTACTCTGTCAATGGCCTATCTATTCATACTCATCTGTTTTGTCCCTTATGCCTATCCCATGCCTGTTTGAAGCCCTGCACTGTATTCATATCCACCACTTCCTGAGGTAGGCCATTCCATGCATCCACCGCCCTTTCTGTGAAAAAGAACTTCCTCACATTACCCCTTAATCGGCCTCCCTCTAATCTAATGCTGTGTCCTCTTGTCCTGCTATTTTTCTTATATTGAAACATGTTAGACTCTTTCACCTTGTTAATGCCCTTAAGGTGTTTGAATGTTTTGATCATATTACCTCTCTCCTTTGCTCTAGGGTACACATATTGAGCTCCGTAAATCTGTCCTCATGTACCAGGCTGAATAATACAGTATCTACACCTGTCAAATAATGGAAGGTTCTGTCTGCTTCTTACTCAAGATTGGATAAGGTTCCAACCCTCAGACATGTTTTTTTTTTCCATGTGTAGTTTGTGCTTTTTTCCTGGTTTTCTCCCCACTTGGGTCCCCAGCACACATGTGCATGCATGTGCGTGGAGGTGCACATGCATGCCAGGTACCCGTTCGGCCCCTTCCACCCCACTCCAGGCAATCTCCTGTCGCCATCTCCACCTATGATTTCCATTGGACCGCCACCCGATGGGAGAGGAACTATGGGGGGTGGGCAAGCACTCATCCCTCCCCAGGAGAGGAGAGCCACCTTGCGACAGCTGAATCCCACTCCTCACCTTCCCCCTCGCTGACCCCCGACAACCCGGGCTCGTTCCAGAACCCAGGTCGCTGACGTGGCAAGAAATGCGGTGTCCAGTGCCTCAATCCTCAGTGCCTCCGGGTCGGCAGACTTGTTTTTAAGGGTACTTAGGCTCTAAACCCCCAAGGGTAAGCAGTGAGATCTCATACTCCAATATGACTGATACCAGAAAGGAACAGAAACACAATGTGTAAAAGGAAAGAGTTGCGGTGCCTGAGGTAACTATTGTGGATTCACGCTTGCTAACTGTTCCAATGCTGTAACTCATCTGTTTGTTTTATAGAAGACATAAATGTAACCATCTGTTATTGTGTTGATCTGTTCAGAGGTGTGTAATCAAGAAGTAATTAAGGCCACTGTTTTCCATTCCTTACATTTGCTAATCCACTCTGCTTTCATAGGCATAGTAGGAGTCAACCACTGAAGGGTCCAGGCATTTGCAGACAAGCAGAATACATTTATTTATTCATTTATTTGTTAACCAGGTAAGTACACTGATCCAGAGGACCATTTTCAGGCACGACCCGCGCCATCTAGATGGCGCACAGCACAAAGACATGATTATCATGACGTTACAATAGCAGTTTACACATAAGTTACAAAGAAATGTTTGTGACGAGCACAGCATTTAGACATGTTAGCCCAACCCAATGGGGTAACAACTGAAATAGTGACAAACAAACAGTGTCCAGGTAATACAAGTAACATATCAAATGCAAGTAAATACACAATAAACAGTGCTGACAGTAGTGCTAGTAAGCAATTACAGGTCGCATTGGATGTTAGAGCATTCTTGAAGTGCCGTTTGAAGGTCTGTGGGGATTCCAAGGAGTGGAGTTCTACATGGAGAGAATTCCAGAATTTAGGGTCTGCCCACGAAAAAGCCCTTTGACCCATGACCATAGATAACCTGGAGCAATCAAGGATTTTATTTGAGGAGGATCTCAATTGGCAAGAACCCCGTTTGATGGCAAGCATGCACATGAGCGATGATTTTGCACCATCGTGGAGTGTTTTAAAAATGAATGTACCAAACAGGAGATCCCTGCACTCCAGGGGGGGATAGCCAACCTATCAATTGATATAGGGTACAGCGGTGGGTGCAATAAGGAGCAAGAGAAACAAACCGACAGATGCTGGTGCACCCTGTGTTCCGTCTATTAAGTAGTTTAGGTGAGATAGGGTGTAAGATGGGACAGCAATACTCTAGGATTGGAAGAAGGGTGCCCTGTCCTATTGCCAGCCTCACTTCAGGTGTCAACAGGTGTTTCAGTCGAAGCACACACCCAACCGCTGGTTAACCCTGTTGAGTACCTGGCCTATGTGTGTGGTAAAGCTAAGTGAGGGGTTTAGAGCTACCCCCAGGTATTTAAAATTATCGACCTGTTCCACAGTAGATCCATCTAAGGTTTGAATATCGAGTGAGTGCTAGGGATTAGCTTAATGCCTTGTAAGCCTATGTTTGGAGCCAAACAGCGTGGCTTTAGTTTTCTTCACATTGACAACCAACTGGTGTTGAGTGAGCCAGTTTTCAACCACGGAGAACTCCATGGAAAGTGTCTGAGATAGTTTGGCGGCGGAGCTGTCACTGCTGAATAAGATGAGATCATCTGCATACATGACCCTGCTATTTGAAGTTGTTTCTGAAAGCAAAGGGTTGACAAAAATTGAATAGAGTTGGGGTCCAAGGATGGACCCTTGGAGGACTCTGCTTAGAACTTGAAGTGGGCTGGAAAGGCTTCCACCAATACAGACCATCTGGGTCCTGTTTGAAAGATAATTTCCAATCCAACAAGAGGAGTGGAGAGAGAACCCTAACTCAGACAGTTCCTTGAGTAGTATGCCATAATCAAAAATTCATGTCAAATACCTTGAAAAGGTCAACAAATAAGGTCCCAGTGAAGCTCCCCTGATCCACCTCCCTGAGGACATGCTCAGTGAACTGAGCCAGGGCTGTGGCGATGCTCTATCCCTTTTTGGAACCATGCTGGTCAGGGGATAGTTTACTAGGTGACGTAAGGTGGTCGGATATTTTTTGAAATATTACTTTCTCCATTACTTTGCTCATGTGTGATAAGATGGAGATGGGCCTATAGTTCTCCGGGAGGTTGGGATCACCCGACTTGAGGATAGGGACAACTCTGGCCTTTTTCCAAAGCACAGAAATGATGGAAGTAGTCAGCGATAAGTTGATAATGTATGCAAGGGGTTTGGCTATGAAATCAGACGCTAATTTCAGAAACTGGGGGGAGAGTCCATTGCTCTCTCCACTGCCAGAGTTTGGAAGGCCGCAATAGTGGACAGACCTCGGTGGGCAGCGTAATCTTGAGAATGAAATGAAGGACATTCAGTGTTCTTCATAACCTGGCCCTAGGGATTGAGTGCCCTTAGCTGCGGGGAGTTGGGCCAGGTACTGTTCAAGGTCAGTGAATTGCTATTAAAGATGCCAGCTACTGCTGACAGATCAGTTTGTAGACTGGAATCGGTGACTAAGTTGACATATGTTGTAAAATTTCCTATCGGGTTTACTTTTAACATCCATATGGGAGTAGGCAGGACAGTAGTGTGGTGGGTGGGTAATTGGCTGGGCAGCAAGACACAGAGGTGGTGGTAAATGGCTGTCACTCCAAAGAGGGAAGAGTGACCAGTGGGGTACCACAGGGATCAGTGCTGGGAATGGTCCTATTCAACATCTTCATCAGTGACATTGCGCAGGACCTAGAAGGCAGAATTTCCCTGTTTGTTGATGACACGAAGCTCTGTAACAGAGTAGACACACCAGAGGGTGTAGACAGAATGAGAAGGGACCTGCAGAAACTTGAAGAATGGTCAAGGGTTTGGCAGTTGAAATTCAATGCAAAGAAATGCAAGATAATGCATATGGGGCACAAAATCCCTGGAATAATATATCAGTTGGAGGGTGAGAATATAGCATGCACCAAGCAGGATAGGGACCTTGGGGTTATCTCTGATGACCTCAAGGCAGGGAAACAGTGTGGTAGGTAAAGCAAATAGGATGCTGGCATGCATAGGCAGGGGCATCACCAGCAGGAAAAGGGAGGTCATAATTCCACTATACAAGACATTAGTGAGACCCCACCTGGAGTACAGTGTACAGTTCTGGAGACCTTACCTACATAAGGACATAGACAGAGTAGAGAAGGTTCAGAGGAGGGCAACAAAGATGGTACAGGGATTGCATCACAAGTCCTATGAGGACAGGCTGAAGAACTTGAATATGTTCTCCCTGGAGCAGGAATACACTATTTTCCAGTGAAAAAGATATTCCAGGACTAGAGGTCATGGGATGAAGTTGGAGGGAGGGTGATTCAGAGGAAATGTGAGAAAGAAAGCTGGATAAGTGGAACACCCTGCCAGAGGAAGTGGTGCGGGCTGAAACAATCACGGGATTTAAGAATGCATGGGATAGACATAAGGGAATTATGGAGGTCAGGGGTAAGGGGCAACAGACTTCTAGAGAAACGTAAAGGGAACTTACAAGCTCAAATGGGCAGACTAGGTGGACCATAGGCCCTTATCTGCCGACAGTGTCTATGTATCGGGGTAAGCTCCATTTTTTTTATTTTTTATTTTAGTCTTTGGCAACCGGTTAAGGCCAACTAGGCACAAGTGCCTGTTTTCAGGGGCGACCTGGGAGCACTGGGCGGTTAAGTGACTTGCTCAGAGTCACACAGTATGCAAGTGGAGGTTGTGAGAATCAAACTCAGGTCTGTTCTGTTGGATGTATCAAGCTCGTTCACTTCTCGTTCCTCTAACCTCTAGGCTATACTGCCATTTGACCCATTCTAGTGGAGCATGAAGACTTCTGAAGTAAAAGCACATCTCCAGACTGTAAGTTACAAATTGTAGTGAGAAAGAAATAATGTGACCCACTGGGATTTTAACCCAAGCCCCAGAATACCATCCCAGTGCTCTTAAACTCTCACTCAGACTTTAGCCCCGTTCACAAGGACAAATCTACGACATTGATGGTGGTGCACAGCAGCAAGATCATTGCTGCTGTGCACGTCTGAACGCCACAGTTTTACTGTTTGTGGGTTGCGTTTTGTTCTGTCTACTATCCCTGTTTCCTTGGGATAAGGTAGTGGTGCAGGCTTTTTTCGCCATTTTTCTAGGCCATCTGAACAGCCCACACCACATACAGCATTGTGACAGGCTTTTCCCAGCCTACACTTATTTCTTTTGCTTGCAGGCACACTCATGTTTCCCACCTGAGTTCAGCCAAATGTTGTTGCTGGTACTGTAAACACAGCTGAACTCAGGGAAGTTATTCTTTTTGAAAATGGAGGGCTAAAAATTGGAAAAAATAGAGTCTCAGAGTCGAGCTGCCACACTGGGCATGCACGTATGTATGTGGCCAGTGTCACGGCTCAACTCCGAGACCGTGTTTTTTTTCAATTTTTAGCCCTCGGTTTTCAAAAAGATCCACTTCCCCGAGATTAGTTATGTTTACACTACCAGAAACAATCTTTAGCTGAACTCGGGTCAGAAGACCTATCCACTATCTTTGTGGCACTGTCACCCAAACCTGACTGCCCCTCCCTGACAGAACCCTCCTCAAAATGTTGGAACGTCAGGGAGCATTCCTCCAGTGCTCCAGGGCGACACTGTCTGAATGCTACTGCATGGCGTTTCAGCAAGAATGGCAAAAATGAATTATACAGCACTGATGTACATCTCTCGCTGTGTGAATGAGATATTAGACTCTTGGACTCAGATTGTAAGTTATAAGGTGTTCAAGGAACTAGTAACATAGTAAACAAGCAAGTGGGCATACTGAACCTAACCACTTTGTCAAGGAAGCAGCCCATGACATAGGAACACTTGGAAAATAGGAGAAACCCAGCAAAGTGAAGAATGAAGGGTACAGGGATGGGTGAGATGGTCAGCAGCTGTAACAATCAGTGCATACTGTTGTACGCCACATCCCAATTTGCTAACATAGATGCACAGGAGTTGAAGTAAACTGGGACACAGTAGTTAAGACTGGACAATAGGACACCACTGAATAAACTAGGGCAAGGCTGTATCTCATCCTGTAGGCAAAACCCAGTTTAGCATTGACTGATTTGCAGCTGGACAAGACACATGCAGGCAAATCTATGGAATGTATGCAGTGCCCAGACTCACTTCGCTTCACAGTTCTCTCACCCAAAGAACTCAAGAAAGCATTCATAACCAAAAGAGAAGCCTGAATTATTGTATATATATTTAACATATGTAAGAGGGTGTCTCGTGAAACTAGTTCTAAAATTCTCAAGTTCTGTGTTCGGTTGGCATAGTCCATGTCTCACAGAGTTTTCTCTAGTATTCAACGAAGTAAAACATATTGGGCCAGATAGTCAAACAACGGGGCACGCGCGGTGCAGGCATTGGCTCTGTGCTTGTCCCTGTGCGTTCCCTGGCTGCTGCGATATTCGGTCAGATAGCTCCTGCTGATGGAGTGTCAGGCACAATACAGCTGAATACCAGTCCGTGTTGGTGCAATGTGAACTGAACCTGTGCTGCTCCGACACAGACTAGAACTGCATATGGCCCACAGTGAGTAGTGCTGTTCAAAATGGGACAGTGCCAAGTCCTCTGTAGGCTATATTCAGCCAGAGCATGCAAACATGTCCATTGGGCGTCCATGGTGCTAATGGGCCATTTGCATGTGGTGCAGCGACCCTTAGTGCCACTTACACAGTTCAAACAGGAGCCCCGATGGTCCAGTACTGCCCCTCCAATTGCTTGTTCCTCTTACTGTTAAAAATCCCTGGTGGTCCAGTGGTCCTTCCCCCGATCCCAGAGTATATTGTAGTACAGAACTTCCTAGTGGTCCAGTGGTCTCACCCTAAAAGCCCCCTACCCAACCCATCTGCTCACATCCATCCTCCCAGCACTCACCCACCCAGGAGTCTGGACTCCTCACAGCTGTAGCTGGCAACCAGCCCAGCCTTCCTCTCACCTCTGTGGCTGGCCACGGTATGAGCTGACAGTGAGTGCGTGTACTGTAGAAACAGGTGTTTCTATAGTATGCATGCTTAGTGCAGAGCAGATGAAAGTCTCCAGAAGCATAAACAGGACTTTTGACCACTACCGCCTGAACAGCAACACCCACAAAGCTCTGCACTTGGCATAGTGCCAGTCACATGGCACTGGCACCACCACCAATCAGTTGGTGCTACGCCATGCACATATTATGGGAGGATGGGGTGGTACCCGAGGACTGGAGGAGGGCAGATGTGATTCCCCTTCACAAAAGTGGGAGCAAGGCAGAAGCAGGAAACTACAGACCCGTTAGTTTAACCTCAGTGATAGGGAAAATGATGGAATCACTTCTGAAGGAAAGAGTTGTCGAGTATCTAGAGGCCAGAGGGGCACAGGACCCTAGGCAGCATGGATTCACAGTGGGAAGGTCATGCCAGACGAATCTGATAGATTTTTTTGACTGGTTGACCAAAGTAATAGATCAGGGAGGGCTGTGGACATGGCCTACCTAGACTTCAGCAAAGCATTTGACACAGTCCCACACAAAAGATTAATATACAAGTTAGCCAGCCTGGGAGTGGGTCCCAAGATGACAGCCTGGGTAAAGAATTGGCTGGAGAATAGGACACAGAGAGTAATAGTAAATGGAATCCACTCAGAAGAAAGGAGGGTTACTAGTGGGGTACCACAGGGTTCAGTATTAGGACCGGTCCTCTTCAATGTCTTTATAAGCGACATTGCAGAGGGACTGGAAGGAAAAGTATGTCTCTTTGCAGATGACACAAAGATCTGTAACAGAGTTGATGCACAGGGTGGGGTGAAAAGGATGAGAAGGGACTTGGCAAGGTTAGAGGAATGGTCAAATGTATGGCAGCTTAGATTCAATGCTAAGAAGTGCAAGGTAATGCACCTGGGAAACAAAAACCCAGGGGAAGAGTACAGTGGGGGTGAGATACTAACAACAACAAAAATAGAAAGGGACCTGGGGGTAGTCATATCAGATGACCTAAAGGTGGGCAAGCAATGTGAGAGGGCAGCAAGGAGGGCTGGGGGATACTGGGATGCATAGGGAGAGGCATCACCAGTAGAAAACAGGAAGTTATTATCCGTCTGTACAGACAGCTGGTGAGACCCCATCTGGAGTACTGTGTGCAGTTCTGGAGACCCAATCTCCGCAAAGACATAGACAGGATGGACGCTGTCCAGAGAAGGGCAACTAAAATGGTGCAGGGTCTGCACCGGAAGACATATGAAGAGAGACGAAGGAGCTTAATATGTATAGCCTCGAGGAAAGGAGGGAGAGTGGGGACATGATAGAAATGTTCAAGTACCTCAAGGGAATCAACAAAGTCCAAGAGGGTAGCATATTTCAAAAAAAGAGGTGTGCAAGAACAAGAGGGCACAATTTGAAGATGGGGGCGGCTCAGAGGTAATTTAAGGAAGTATTTTTTCACAGAGAGGGTTCTGGATGCATGGAATGGCCTTCTGGAGGAGGTTGTGGTGTCAAAATCAGTGGTGGAATTCAAGCAAGCAGGGGACAGTCATAAGGCCATTCTAGGGGGTGGGGGTAGGAAGAAGTAGGCTGCTGGTTAACTAGGATCTGCAGCTTATCCAGTAGGTAGGAAAATGGGCAGACTGGGTGGGCCAAGTGGTCCTTATCTGCCACCAAATTCTATGTTTCTATGTTACCATCTTGGCAGTGGTACTACTACCTTATTACCTCCTGTGGTACAACAACTGCTTAGAAGAACAATCAAAATGAAAATATTGAATTGGGTCGGGGGGGTTGCCTTGAACAAAAAACTGTTGGAAAGAGAGACTTACTGGATATATACACTGGGTGTCCCAACAACGCCTGGCCTAAATAACAAAATTGATATCATGCCCCTGTCGTAAAGGCACAGGTCAGGAAGCATAGGGAAACCAGAAGCAGTTGTAGAATTCACAAAAAATATTTATTTGTACTAGCAGTAACATAAAAAAATAAACTTGTTCTGTATAACTATTTACAAAGGCAGAATAAAAAGAGAAGATCCATATGAGTTTTCCTTCAATCTCTGTGTCTTGCAAGAAATTGCAGCTTTGTTTTTATATGTCCTTGCAACCCCCCTTCTTAACAAGCATCCTGTTTTTTTCTAAAATGTTCTTGTATATTTTAGGCAGGTGCAGGCAGGAACACAATGTCCCAGAACTGAAGCCCATTTTGCACAGCTTCTGCAAAAGGCTTAAAATTGCATTTCAGATCAACCCCTTGTGTTCCCAATAGCTTTTTGCAATCATCTTAAACTATGATTATATACATTTCAATAGTAACACTATATAATTTCTAAACAAAGGGATCCCAATATCAGTTACATTTCCACATATTGATTTGCATATATTTTTATACCAGCAGATATACAAGGGAGGAAAAGACAGAAACAGTAAGGGAAGACCGAGCGATTGCAAGGGGCAAATAATTGCAAGACTGTCAGGGTGATCAAGTCCTAGTTCTCACAAGAAAATTTGGTTGCACAACCAGACATATAAGAGATAGAAAAGAAAAGAACAGAACAAATCCCTACATTGTCACAGACTTGGCTCGCACTGCAAGCAGACGTCCCCCCCCCCCACTGGGAGGAAGGTCGAGATGGCCAGCATCGGGAAGCCCTCCCTCACAGCAGCTGCAACAGCAGACTTGCCTCAGACTGCAAGCAGACATCCCCCCACCGGGAGGCAGATCGAGAGGGCCAGCATCGAGGAGCCCTCCCTCACAACAGCTGCAACAGCAGGTATGGGGATTCTGAACAGCACGCAGTGTGGGCCATGGAATTTTTCTGCTGGCCATAGAGGACTCTTGGTGTCTTGGCACCATATTTAATTTGAATCCGAGACCTTGAGACTTTGGCGTCCTTTCTAATTTGAGCTGAGACCTTAATGCGCTGTTTGGCGCCATTTCTAACTTGAAACTGAGACCTGTAATTTCTTTAAAACTAAGACCTTTAATTCCTAAAAACTGAGACCTTTAATTCTTTCTTGTCCTCATATGAATGGAGATGGTCTCTAGCATATGATAATTATGACAAATAGTAGCCATTTATTGAACCGCCTGTATGCGCCTTAATTTATTAATTATTTATGGGTAGAAGGCAGGGTTTGTTATTTATTTGTGAAATTGCAGATTGCCTTAGTTTTGCCACATAGGATGTAGCCTCTTATTTTAACTGCTGTGGCTGTTGTAATTATACAGTTCCTCTTATAGTCTGCCTCAGTAAAGCTTTTGTGGATTCACTGCTGTGGCTGCTCAAAAGTGCCTCGGGACCCAGTGCTGGATGGCAGTACTTTAAGGAACAACCACCCCTCCCTATTGTAGCTCTCCTCCTCCCCCCATGAGCTTACAAAGATGACTTACCCTGTTTAATCCCTTCGTTCTTGTTCTCCTCCACAGACTTGACTCAGACTACAAGCAGACGTCCCCCCACCCAGAGGAAGGTCGAGAGGGCCAGCATCGGGAGCCCTCCCTCACAACAGCTTCAACAGCAGGTATGGGGATTCAGAACAGCACGCAGTGTGGGCCACAGAATTTTTCTGCTAGCCACAGAGGATCGCCGCCAATGCTCCGTGTCAGTTTCTCACCACCCCTGTCACCACCCTTGGTCAACCCGGAATTATATTGCAGAGATTGTGCAGACGTCTGAGCCTATCAGCTCACTTCTCCATATACAGTTTATCAGCTGCAGCCACTAGAGGCCACTTTACCTTGTTTGCTTGACTTATTGTACTTGTTTGGAAACTATTTGTGGTGGGTGGTGTCACACTTGGACCACTGATTCTGATCCATGTATCAAATTTTTTTTGTATTACATATAATTGATGTAAGGGAAGGGCAGTCAGAAGACCCACAGTCTTGCTGAACTGACACATCCAAAAAAAAAACCCAGGGATAAGTTCAAAGAACAGAACATAGCTTAATCTGCAGCTATTTCAAATGCAATTCCTTTGTTAAATTTTCTTTGAAGGCAGGAACCAAAGTATCCACTTTATAATGCCCTCAGGGAGATCCTTGGACTTGCAATAGTTGCCAGAAAGAACCTGTGTTGGAAGGGGTGTCACAGAGAGCTCTTGAATTACATCAGAAAGACCTTTGATGTGTAGATAACAAGGATCCACACGAATTTGGAAGGTCCAATACACATTCCCAGGATGCTTTGGAAGGACATCACAGAAACTGTTTATTTGTGTGTGTTGCAGAACAAAAACCAGTTCTGACCAGTTAACCTGTGGAGAGGAAATTGAGTATGTCAATTATTTTTTTTAAATCTTGTTGGGACATCCTGTGCTGTAAAATATAACTTTTAATACTCCAAGGCGGAGTTTAATGACCTCAGAGAGGAGGCCGGCTCAGGACTGCTTTTATCCAACTGAGCAAGCCTTAGAGAGACACATTTTATTTTACAGTAATTCTGATTGAGAGAAGAAGGACAACATCAGCACTGTAGGAGAGAAGTATTATGTGGATAAGAGAGCTTAGTTTGTACTTTAAAAACCTGTTTTGTTTTTAAGATTATATGTGTTTGGGATATTTGTTCTGTATTTATTGTTCTGTTTTGATATTTTAAAGTAAAGATATATTTTACAACGGAAACTGCCTGGAGTGCCTTGACATTTCTTTTTATTTAAGTGAAGTTTTTAAAGGTTACAGTTAACACTGTGTATGGGCTTATTGATATACCAAACTGGGAAATGGATAGAGTTCCCTAAAGTATTGCATAGAGTTCTAATTATTCATTTTGTAGACCTGGTTGGGTGCTTGTAGGCAAAGATATCTGGCTCCCTGAAGACAGAATTATCTGAGCCTGATAATTGGGTACGCTAACAAGAGGTTATCAGTTTGAATCCCTCCAGAACTTGAGACTAAGGTGACCTGAACCCACAAAACAGACAAGAGGGTTACCTTGTTCTGTTCACTGTCCACAAATCATACACTCAGAGGTTGGCACTTTGGGAGTAGAGAGCTGACCGGCTGAGCGAGTTTGTGACAGGTGGTATCTATAGTGTAAATAGAAAACCCTGTTGTACTCTGCTCCTGGCAGGTGTAACGACAGCAGGACTAGCTGTCTACCTATCTGCCTGCTCCTCGGTGCTCTCTGGATGCCTACTGGGGTCTGGTCAGCCCTATCTCCTGCTGTTCTGGGTGGTCCATTGTAATTTCCAATGAGGTTGAGCACAATCATGGGGGCTCCTAAGCATCGCATGAATGCGGCCAAGTCCTCCACTTTCACTAATGTCCTCACCATTGTGCTGTTCACTGTCATGTTCCTCCCTCTTCTCTTGGTGGGCTGTGCTCCCCCCTTGGGACGCTCCTAGGTCTCACCAGGACTATTTGAGGAGATGCCCCAAAGATCCCTCCTAAAAATCATCCAAGTCAGGGACTTCTTCAAGTTTGACCTGGAGTCTTTCCTGGAGGATCTTATGCAAATGGACTGGTCTGAAGTGATGGATACCCAGACTGCCTCCTCTGCATTCAGTTATTTCCATAGTGCCTTCGGGGTGCTACAGGATAAGCATGCCCCTATTGTCAGACGGAGGGTAAGGGGGACTGCTACAAAATGGTTGCATGGGAGCCTCCTTGCTCTCATAAGGGCTAGAGACAAGTGCTGGGCCAATTTCAAGGCCTTGAAGGACCAGACCATATTTCAGAATTACAGGAGGCTTAGGAATGAATGCAAAAAGGCGATCAGGCCTGCAAAAAGTGAATTTTGCAAAGATGCCTTACGGACTTCTGCTAAGGACCCTAGGAACTTCTGGAGGAATATCAAAAACATTGTGAGTGGCTCCTCCACCTGTGAGGCTCCTGACATGCTTATTGATGATGCTAGCTGTAATAATCTGCTAACCATCACCAATGCATTCAACTCACATTTCTCTGACCTGTCCACCCTCACTTCTCTATTCTCCCCCAATGGTTGTGATAAGCCTGCCCAGGCCCCTTCGCCTCAGCTGTCACCTACCTCTCATCCTCTGTTCTACTTCGAGGCTGTCATGGCACAAAAGGTGCAGAGATTGCTCTCTGGTCTCTCACCCTTTTCTAGTGCTGGTCACAATAGTATGGAACCCAAGTTTCTCCTCCTTGCGGCTGCCTTCATTGCCTCTCCTGTAGCTCATATCGTCAACCTATCATTAGCCTCTGGGGTTACCCCTGACTTATGGAAGGTGGCGAGGGTTATCCCTGTTTTCTAACAGGGCAACCCTAGGAGTCTGAACAACTATCGGCCGATTGACATCCTGTCTACTATCAGTAAGCTTCTTGAGAAAGTTGCAGTGGGGCAACTCAAGGATTATATTCAGTCTCATGAGCTACTGTCTCTCTCATAGCATGGCTTTCGAAAAGGACACAGTACAACCTCAGCCCTGGTCACTGTCACTTCTGGGATAAGGGCTGCTATGGACCAGGGCAGACTCTCTGGGGCAATCTTTCTTGATCTCTCTATGACCGTTCACCTAGTTGACCATGCACTACTTTGCACTCAGCTTAGGTCCTTAGGCCAGTCCCCTCCTGTGCTCAGTTGGTTTTCCAATTACCTTCAGAGCAGGCAGCAACTTACCAAATATAGTAAGGTGCTTTCAGATGTCACCACAGTGTCCTCAGGGGTTCCCCAGGGGTCAGTTCTTGGACCCCTGCTCTTCTCCATATTCATTTTCCCTCCTCTGTTGCCTCCTGCAGGTCCATACTGTATGCCAACAACCTTGTTATTCTCACTCAATCTTGGGATATTGGGGTCATTAACCACCGAGTGAGGATTTCAGGAGTATCCAATCCTGGATATTGTCTCATAAGCTGGTCCTAAATCTTAAAAAGATCCAGGTCATGCTCTTTGGATCCCAGGCTAAGATAAAGGCCTCCTCTGTCCCTCTGTGCATCTCGGGTGGTGATGGTGCTCCTGTTCTCATCACCAACATCGTCAAATACCTTGGGGTGACACTTGACCCTCAGCTTGATCTTGGTCACCACATCAGCAGTGTGTGTCGAGCTGTTAAATGGAAGTTGGGTTTGATAGATAGGGCAAGGAATAATCTCACTTTGGCTGCTCGCCTAGCACTGGCCAGAGGCGTGTTTCTACCATATCTCTGCTATGGGCTACTTTTGTTTGCCCATATTTCCAAGGTCCACCTCACTGGACTGTCGCCTACAATAACATTTGCCATTTTGCACTAGCAGCCCCTTGCCTCACTCACCATTGCAATCTATACACTAAACTGAACTGGCTCTCCCCGTCCAACCACATGAACTTTGTGGTGGGCTGCTTTACAGGTTAGGTGCTGAGCACAGGTACCCCCTCTGGATTAGCGGAGTTCCTTGCACCTGCTGCCTCCAATGTTTACTCCCTAAGGTCCATGGATCCTGCTATCCTCAAGGTTCCTGCTATGCACACCCAAATGGGGGACAGGGATTTTGTGTCATGTGCTCCCAAATTATGGAACTCCTTTCCGGTCCAGGTCCGTTCCTCCCCCTCACAGGCATGTATATGAACCTCCCTGTGGACTCACTTGAAGCTCTCCTCAGTATGTGACTGTCTTAAACCCCCCTAATTTTCTTGATTACCTGGCCACCTGCATTGTACTTGAACGTATTATATCCTGTACCTTGGCTCCGGTCCTACTGTGGTTGCCTGCCCGCCTGGGTGTGGCCCCGTGTTAAGTGTGAACATTTTATATATATTTGCATATACTGCTTTGAACATTGTCATAGTGACTATGCATTGATCTTATATTTGACTGCACCACTGTTGTAACCTGAGTTTATCTTCTGTGTATGTTATGCTTTTTTCTGATCTCAGTGTACCTGCCTTACTTGCTTCAAGTTGTACTCTGTATGCCCTTTTAATTCCTGTACTGTCCCGGGTCGTACCTGAAAATGGGCAAATGTGTTGTCTAGTGTGCTTACCTGGTTAACAAAAGCTAAAATAAATAAAATTCAAACACTTCATAACAACTGGGACAGGGTCCTATTTGACCCTGTTCCAGACCCTCATTAGAAAAGATAAGAAGAGAAACTAAAGTGAGACATAGAGACTGTAATATACAGTATGCATGATTAATGTGATAGAAATGATTACTGTTATATAATAATTTTTATGATATTTGAGCACAATCAATAGCTCTAGTCCTTTTAATCTCTACAAGAAGCTCTGTAGAAAGCTCCTTGGATTTCAGCCCAAACTGAAATTTTTTTGAGAAAACAAAGTTGCCACCCTTAAGTGCTGCTGCTTCTCCTCTGCACCTCTGCATTCAACTACTAGTAATCTTTGAGAAAGCCTCACACGCAGGTGAAATGTAACAGGTTTTTTTTTAGTCTTCCAGGCCCAGTGGGGTCTTTATGAAATTGGTGGTATTTATTCAATTAACAAAGGAAATTGCCCTTTTGGAAAGTATTTCTGAATTTCTTCATTTTTTTTTCAGTCATTGCCTGTGCTGATGAGTGCCATGAATGGTTTTACTTGCACTAGTACTAAGATTTGACTAAGATTTAACATACTTATTGTATTATATATATATATATATATATAATTTTTTTGTCTAGAATTCAGTGAGGTGTATTTTAACAGTTTTTTAAATATTTACTATTATATGTACTACCACTTTAATTCTGCCCCTTTTAAAGGGATACTAGCAGCTGATACAGCCCTTCCTCCTGACAATGCTGTGGCGACAGTGAAACCGGTGGAGGTGATGTTTAACCTGAGCTGTTTTGCAAATGGATTACAATAAAGCCATTTGTTTGCACTTGAGAATAGATGGTACCAGCATTTTGTTTGTTCTTCCGTGCTTCTGATATAATGCTGGGCACATGCCTTGTGGTTTCGAGACGGATTTTGCCTTTGGACCAACAACTGTTTAGCCTGCAGTGGTGGAAATGGGTGAACACAGTTACGGAGTGAAATTTAAAGTCTGATTCAGTTCCAGGAGTAAAACTGTGATGGTCTACCTCTGTATAATATATACCCCCGGGCATAAAACTGACTAAAGTGCAAAAATGCAAGATATAATAAGGGTGCACGTCCCCAGGCCCTTGTCAGACTTGTCCCATCCTTCATCAAAGTTGCTGTGTTCCCCCAGTGAATCTGTCCATTTCCAAAACTGTTAGACTGTATGGATTTCCAGACATAATAGACACCCACCATATACTGCAGGGCTTCAGAAGACAGCACACTCTTTGTGTTCTTGCTATCGGCATTTCTACATTTTATTTGGGTGAGTGAGCTGGTAGTCCCAATGAGATCAACACTATGAACATGAGCTGTCCGTGCCATTACAGGAATATTTCATTTTTGTTTTCTCGAAAGGGTGATTGGTCAATTGAGAGACCCACTGCCACCCTGTCAGATGAGATGGCAGCTTTACAAATTGCTAGGCAGAGGCACAGAGAGGGCTGTGTCAGATGCATGGAGCACTCTGTGTATTCTTATGGTGCCAGTGTGGTAACCCAGTCACACAGTTTCAATTTGTAACTGTTTTGCGGAAGTTGCTTCAATTTGTGAGCTTGTCAGTGGTGGACTTCAGGTCACTTCCTGACATATTGGTACTGCTGCTTCAGTTAACACGGATCACATTCCATCTTGAGGTGAATTTCATACAGGTCCGGGGGTGTGGGGTAGTGTGTAATTGTTGTGATAGCTGCTTCGTTGCCTTACTAATTTTGACCATTCTGCTTTGGCGTGAAGGCTAGCACACAGCCTGAGGGCTGTAAATACTGCCATAATTGGCACTACTGACCTCAGTTGATACGTCTGGCCGGTTTGCAGAGGGTCTGAGGTAAGTCAGTGGTATTTGCTGTTACGTATAATAGTACTAGGAGTTGAACCACTAATGGGGTCTGTGGTAATTATTAGTTTACTGTGTATTGCTATTGCAGTTCAAATTGTGTTTACAAATGCTACAGTAGATACACGAATGAAAAAATAGTCATCAAATCTAAGTTCAGAAGACAAAGAAGAAACTCCACTTCTCCAAGTACACAAAAATAATGTTAAATCCATTTGCTTCTCGTACAAGTGAGCACTGCAGATGAATTCTCCCTGGTTCTGATTGGACCCAGTTCTAACTAGAAGAAATCAAAAGGTTCTAACCGGTTCGTGTTTTCCAGTTTATAGTAATTAACATGCATTGTGATAATTAAATACCTAAGTTCTCAATGGCATTACAGACTACTAGAATGCTTTTTTTTAGGGTTCTAGGGGGTTGTGTTGCTTGTAGAACTGGTTCTGCCAGTCCATATTCCCTTTACAGAGGTTACAAGGCTTCAGAAGGTTCCTCTAGTAGTTTCTTTCGCCTGTGCTCAGGAAGCTTGCCTTTTCTCTATCATGTCTTCTGGCACCTCACTCTTTTAGGTTTACCTAAGCCATGCTGAGGCAGTCTGGTCTTGTTGTTAGAACACTGGCTTACGAATCAGGAGATTGCAGGTTCAAACCCTGCTAGAGCTAAAAACTCATCATGTGACTCTGGGCAAGTCATTTAACCTCCCAGTGCTCCAGTATTCTCAGCTACAGAAATGCATGCAGGATCCCACTGGAAGCAAGGCGATGCATCTCAGATGGGCTGGCCTGAGTAAACAGTAATTGTGCAAAACATCTGGACACCACATTTCTCTGTTGACTGCCCTCCAGATTACAGAACCACAGAAGCACCACCAGCCTGAACATCCACTTCCTTCACCACAGCAGGCCTCTACTGATCAGAAAGGTGCAGGCTGAATACTCCGGGCAGTGGCTGCGGAGCAAGGGGAAGGGGTGAACATGTCCAGTGTGCCAGGGTCAGACTGGTTTCCAACTTTCTCTAGATGTTCCAATCCCCTTCCTATGTTAAGGCACACCCGCCAGCACCTGTAACTTATTGGTGGGGCCTTTGCCAATGGTGTTTGATTACTCATGTCATGAGGTCAGGTCGCCAGCTGACTTAGGAGGAACTGAAGTGGCAGGGGCGATGTCTGCCAGTTGTGCATGTGGTACTTACTCACACCATGAGGCCATGTTCACAGCAGGTGCATGGCCTTTGCCAGTGGTGTGTGGTTACTCACCCCATGAGGCCATGTCAACAGTTGACACAGGAGGCACTGAGGCAGCAGGTGCAAGGCCTTTGCCAGCGGTGTGTAGTTAATCACACCATGAGGCCATGTCGACAGCTGACATAAGAGGCACCGAAGCACCAGGTGCAATGCTCTTGCCAGCGATGTGTAGTTACTCACACCATGAGGCCATGTCCACAGCTGACACAGGAAGCAATGAAGCAGCAGGTGCAAGGCCTTTGCCAGCGGTGTGTAGTTAATCACACCATGAGGCCATGTCAACAGCTAACATAAGAGGCACCGAAGCACCAGGTGTAATGCCCTTGCCAGCGGTGTGTGGTTACTCACACCATGAGGCCATGTCCACAGCTTACATAGGAGGCACTAAAGCTGTAGGTGTTCAGAAATCCTTCATTAGGGGCTGAATGTACATTGCTTCTCCTGTGGAAGTTGGGCTTGAGTTTCAAAGCCAAGTCTTGTACATTGTAAGGTGATGTGTTCTTTTCTTGTGCCTCCAGACCTGGCTGCTCAGGATCCTTGCTGAGAGACATTAACTCTGTAGTTCTGCAGTGTCTGTACTTTTAATTCCAGTTAATGTTTTCCCAAATCTCACCAGTTCCACACACTCAGTGTACGAACTTGAGCATCTCACTTAAAGAGCTAGAGCCCGGACTTCTGGTGACGTCATCAGCTTGATGGCTGCCTAATCGAAGAGCTCTCCCCTTAGGCAGCAAAAACAGCGACTCCACTCAATTTAGAACAGGGAGATTCGCCTAAATATGAATAAAGCGAACAGTGGAGCCTCAAAGGTGAAAAGATCTCGAACTAAAAATTTAAAACATAATCCCGATCATCTCAGATTGGATTCAGCAAGCTCACCTATCTGTGGAAGAAAATCACCAGACAGTATGGCGGGAGAAGATACTGAGGCAGAAATGGAAACTCTCTCACGATCACGATTTGAAACTCTGCTATCCGAAATAAAACAGTTTCGATCTGAAACAAAGTCAGAATTTAACAAGCTCCATTCCGACCTGAAAGGACTGGAGTCTAGGATGGTTAATGTGGAGGAACGTATTTAGACAGTAGAAGATGACCTCATACATATTTCCAGAGCCATGGAGATTTTAACACAGCAGCAAGAGGCTACATCAGCTAAATGTTTGGATTTGGAAGCACGATCAAGGCGGGACAATCTGAGAATATATGGTGTTCCTGAATCAGCAGAGGTTGGCGAAATGCATGACTTCCTGGAGGATCTTTTACGCCATGTGCTGGATTTGTCACAAGGGTTTAACTTTAGGATTGAACGGGCGCACAGAGCACTAGTGCCTAGACCCACATCAAAATCGGCTAGGCCTCGATCCATAATTGCTAAGTTTGTAAGTTTTCGTGAGAAAGAGACAATCCTGCGTATGGCGTGGAAGCAGGGTCAAGTGAAATATAATGGGGTTAGACTGTTCTTTGATCAAGATTACCCCCCTATGATACAGCAACAGCGCCTTTCTTATGCCCCTATCATGAGAAAATTGAAAGAGCTGGGGATTAGATTTCAGACACCTAACCCCTCCGGCCTGCAGGTCCACTGGTAATCCGGGGTCGAGCTGTACTATACATCCAAAGAGGCACTACAGGTGATGAAAATGAAAGGGCATGATATTCCAGAGATCCCTCGACGTGCAGACCAACCGACCAGACCACGGAGTACATGGCGATTAGAGGGAACCCAAAACACCATGCGAGAGGGGAAGTCTGCGCACTCAACTCTACAGGACATCAAAAACATGCTAAGCAGGCTCACACACGTATCGACTGTAGGAGAGGAAGTTCTGGAGAAAGAAGGAGATACTTGAAGCTGAAACTGGAATGATATGGAACAGGTTTGCGGGGATTTCCCCCCCATGTGGCTAATTGCTGACTTTGGAATGAGCCACTGTAGGCCTGGGAATATGACTTTGTGACAGGCCTCTATGTACTGAGTTTTTCAGAGATTCTTTCCTGGGAAGTTGTTATTAATCAAGGAGTGAGGAATGTTTACCTGATTTGAGTCTTTAAAATTAGAAAGTTATGTTACAGTTACGTGTAGCCACTACATACAATTAGTGATTGGGCTCTGTTGTCATGATATTGTATATTATAGACGACCCTTGTGGCTAAAGAAAAAAATTGTATTTTTTCCCAGGAAATGAAACAAGAGATCTTAACATTACTAAGCATAAATCTCAATGGATTAAAGTTAAAGATATTTCACTGGGCCAAACGGGGATAGGGCATATGCATATACCCGATTTATCTGAGATTACAGCTTTATTATTAAATTGCTGTTTAGGGGAGAGGGGTGAGTTAATTATAACCTTCATGCTGCAGCTTTGCTGTCCTGTGGGGCTCATAGTTATATCCTCTTGAAGGGAGTCATAGCCATGATGGTGAACCACCCTTCAGAGTCACCACAGGAGACGGATAGCCCCCTAAGGGGGCATGGACCGCTTAACAATATGGTCCAGGAGGAGCGAGTCAATATGTTGGCCCTTTTCCTCCCGTCCGAGTTCAAGAGACTCGAACTTGTAGGAACTATATTCATGGTTCCCCTACCTTGGAGAGTCAATATGTAATAGTTATTCTTTTGGGAGGAACGCTCAGTTGGCACCTATCCAAAAGGGTTTATTGGTTTATGTTTTGAAGAGTGTTGGGAAAGGTATGAGTGGTTGTATGACACGATGACAAATATGGCTGTTCACATAGCGATTAAGTTTAAATACCAGAGATGAAAAGCTGAACTAAACATGGGGAAAGTGGAACTAGGAGGAAGGGAAGGACCGAGAAGGGGTTGAGGGAGGGAGGAGAGAGGCAAAAAGCAAGTAGAAATAAAGTGACATATAAACAGAGGCATATCTTTCTATGTTATAATGGGGGATAAGAACAATAATATTTTAAATATAATTTCACACAATGTTAATGGACTAAATAATCCGGTAAAGAGATATAAGGTCATGTCTAATATTAAAAGACAAAGCCCTTCTTTTGTGTTGCTACAGGAAACACGCACCTCAGTAAAGTTGAACATCAGAAGCTAGGTAGGTTTGGGTATGAACAAGTCACAGCAGCCTCATTTGATAGAGGAAAAAGAAGGGGTGTCGCCATCTTAGTCGCTAGAGGAGTTCAGTTCCAAAGAACAGGCAGTTATATAGATCCTGAGGGCCGTCTAGCCATCTTGACGGGAAATTTAGCAGGTGAACCTATTACTCTGGCATCTTTATATGTCCCCCCAGGTTCAAATAAAGAAATCCTAAGATTCCTTCTAAATAAAATCACTGAGATACATAAGGGTCTACTGGTATAGGAGGAGATCTTAACCAGGTTTGGGAACAGGGGGACACTTCTAAAGCCCGGTCTTTTCGACAGAACCCTACGAGCAGAGTTATTAGAGACCACCTGAAGGAGGTCTTTTGGGTGGATGCCTGGAGGTTACATAATAAGGGGACTAGGAAATATACGCACTACTCTTACCCACACGGGTCGTATGCTAGAATTGACTACCTATTGATTTCGGGGGAACATCAGAGTCAGGTAGAGAGCTGTACCCATATTCCATCTGTTATTTCCGATCACTCGCAATTACAGTTGAGGTTAATTTGGAGAGTCAGAAGGGGACCCACATTATGGAAATTCAATAATTATATGTTAAATATAAAGGAGTTTACGGAAAAAGCCAAGGCAAGAACGGCACAAATTAAACAGGAAAATGATGCCCCTGAAATTACTAGGGTGGTATTGTGGGATACTATAAAGACGGTATTCAGGGGAGAATATATTAAATATGCATCGTATTTCAAATGGCAACAAAACAGGCAGTTGGAGGAATTGCAAAACCAATTGCAGGACTTAAAAAAGAGACATGCTAATGGGGACAAAGAAGCAATAAAGGATATGCAGGGGGTTAAACAAAAGATCAAAAAAATAATTGACGTCAAAACAGAACAGGCATTACAACACTTGAGACAAAAATACCATGAGACAGGCCCCAGAGCATCCTGACTTCTAGCACATCGTCTCAGGCAACAGACAGCTAGGTCCACAGTTACTCAGATTCGTGATCCAAAATCCGAAGCCTGGCTGAAAACACCAGAGGATATTAGAATGGGCTTTAGGAAATTTTATTCAGAACTCTACAAATCAGACCATACCCCTGATAACTCACAAATAGAATCCTATCTGGACAAGTTCACGATTGCCCAAGCTGACCGGGGAGTCCAGAGACACCTTGGATGCCCCAATTACTTCCCAAGAACTGGAAAGGGCTATTAAGAAACTGAAAACTGAAACATCTCCGGGCCCGGATGGATTTACCACGGAATTTTTCAAATTTTTTATGCCTGAACTTAAAGAACCCCTCTTGAAGGCCTGTGTAGAGGCGCAGGTAGGGGAGGTATTCCCCGAAACATGGAACTATGCAGTTATTTCTAGTATCCCTAAACCTGGAAAGGACATAACATACTGTAGCTCCTACCGCCCTATCTCAGTCCTTAACATCGATTACAAAATATATACCTCGATGCTGGCGAAGAGGTTGGAGGTGGCTCTCCCAAAGCTGGTTGATCAGGACCAAACTGGATTTGTTTTGGGAAGACAGGCCCAGGACAATATTAAAAGATCATTACACTTGTTGTACCATGCTGCCCGGTCGAAGAATCCGTGTTTATTATTAAGCTTAGATGCTGAGAAGGCCTTCGACCGGGTAGCATGGAGCTTCATGGGGATGGTGTTGAAGAAATTTGGACTTTCTGACCTTTTTATTAAAAGTATTTCCAACATATATTCGAAACCAAAAGCTTATGTGAAGATTAATGGTAACGTCTCACCCCCAATTCTGCTATATCGAGGCACCAGACAGGGATGTCCGCTTTCCCCTCTCCTATTTGCCCTATATCTAGAACCACTGGCCCAGGGGATTCGACAAGATAACCTAATCCAGGGGTGGGAAGTGGGAGGGGAAACACATAAATTAGCTCTCTACGCAGATGATCTGTTGATCTATCTTAAGAACCCGGAACAGTCATTAGATCCACTTTGGACACATCTGACAGAATTTGGCCGGCTAGCGGGGTACAAAGTAAATCTCACCAAAACGGAGATATTAAAATTACAATATAACCCCACGGAAGAGACCTTAAAGAAATTCCCCTTTAAATGGAATCTCACAAGTATTAAATACTTAGGTATTCAGCTGAGCTCACAACCAGATCAGCTTTTTACCCTTAACTTAACCCCGATTCTGAAGGATATAAAAAGAGAATTAGAAAGATGGGCCCCCGTTCCTATTCCGCTGACTCAGAGGGTAGAAGCAATAAAAATGATAATCCTCCCCAGGTTCTTATATTTGGCACAAACCATACCCATTTTAGTACCAGAGTCATACTTTAACATGCTTGGCAGAGGAATATCTCGGTTTTTATGGGGATCTCAAAGACCAAGAGTGCGCCTTACGGTATTACAATTACCTAAGAGAGGAGGGGGATTATCTCTCCCAAATTTTAAAATGTATCATCAGGCTGCGCAACTCAGAACAATAATGTATTGGCTAGACCAGACATGTATAGCCAGATGGAAATCACTAGAATTGGGGAAGGGGGCAATCACAACTCTTGGCTCTGTTCTTTTGAGACAAGGGAAGGGCCCTGCAACTCATACTATAGGTAATCCCTACACAGCATCAACTTTAAATGTGTGGTTTGGAATGTTAGGGGATAAGAAGGCTAAATATTGGAGATATCTCCTGTTTTTGGTTCCATATTTGGATACCTTTCCTCCTGTTAAGTGGGATATAGAAACATAGACTTTGATGGCAGATAAGGACCACTTGGCCCACCCAATCTGCCCACTTCCCTACCTACTGGATAAGCTGCAGATTCTAGTTAACCAACAGCCTATTTCCTGCAACCCCCCACTATAATTGTCTTATGTCTGTCCCATGCATGTTTGAATTCCTCCACTGTTTTAGACCCCACAACCTCTCCAGGAAGGCGGTTCCATGCGTCCACCACTCTCTCCGTGAAAAAGAATTTCCTCACATTACCCCTGAGCCGTCCCCCTCTAACTTTAAATTGTGCCCCCTTGTTCTTACGCATCTCTTTTTCTGAAAGATGCTACCCTCCTGGACTTTGTTGATTCCCTTGAGGTACTTAAAAGTTTCTATCATGTCCCCTGTCCCTCCTTTCATCAAGGGTATACATATTAAGCTTTCTCAGTCTCTCTTCATATGGTTTCTGATGTAGACCCTGCACCATTTTAGTTGCCCTCCTCTGGACTGCTTCCATCCTGTCTATGTCCTTGCGTAGATGAGGTCTCCAAAACTGCACACAGTTCTCCAGATGGGGTCTCACCAACTGTCTGTATAGAGGGATAACCACTTCCCTTTTTCTACTTGTGATGCCCCTCCCTATGCATCCCAGTATCCCCCTGGCTTTCCCTACTGACTTCTCACATTGCATACCCACCTTTAGGTCATCTGATATGACTACACCCAGATCCCTTTCCATTATTGTTGTTGTTAGTACCTCCCCTGCTATTGTGTACTCTTCTCCTGGATTTTTATTTCCCAGGTGCATTACTTTGCACTTCTTTGCATTGAATCTAAGTTGTCGTATGTCTGACCATTCCTCCAACCTTGCCAAGTCCCTTCTCATCCTTTCTACCACCCCTTGTGTATCAACTCTGTTACAGATCTTTGTTTCATCTGCAAAGAGGCATAACTTTCCTTCCAGACCCTCTGCAATGTCACCTATAAAGACGTTAAAGAGGACTGGACCCAGTACTGAGCCCTGAGGTACTCCACTAGTAACCCCCCTTTCTTCAGAATGTGTTCCATTCACTATTACCTTCTGTGTCCTGTTGTGCAGCCAGTTTTCTACCCAGGCTACCACCCTGGGACCCACTCCCAGGCTGGCTAACTTGATTATTAATCTTTTGTGCGAGACTGTGTCAAATGCCTTGCTAAAGTCTAGGTAGGCCATATCCACAGCCCCTCCCTGGTCTATTACTTTGGTCACCCAGTCAAAGAAATCGATTAGATTTGTCTGACATGACCTTCCTGCTGTGAATCCATGCTGCTTTGGGTCCAGTGCCCCGCTGGCCTCTAGGTACTCAACAATTCTTTCTTTCTGAAGTGATTCCATCATTTTCCCCACCACTGAGGTCAAACTAACAGTTCTGTAGTTTCCTGCTTCTGCCTTGCTCCCACTTTTGTGAAGGGGAATCACATCTGCCCTCCTCCAGTCCTCAGGTACCACCCCATCTTCCCATGATTTGTTAAAAAGTGTGGTTAGTGGTGTCACTAGGTCCTCCTTTGCTCTTTTAGGATTCTAGGGTGAATCCCGTCAGGCCCCATTGCTTTGTCCACCTTGAGTTTTAGAAGTTCTTTCAGTACTCTTTCTTCTTTAAATGGACTGGTATCAACCCCACTATCCAGAGTGCTTCTACCGTTTGGTTTAGGTAACTCCTCCTCTTCTTCTTTTGTGAATACTGAGCAAAAGTATTCGTTCATTATCTCTGCCTTTTCACTGTCTCCCTCTGCCCACCTCCCCTCTCCTTTATTAATCTTCCTTATCCCTCCCTTAACCTTTCTATGTTCCCTAATGTACCTATAAAAGGTTTTATCCCCCTTATTAACTGAGTTGGCTATCCTTTCCTCGGTTTGGACCTTTGCTTTTCTGACTGCCTTCCCCACTTCTTTCTGCTTTAATTGATACAGTTCTCTGTCGTGCTCTGTCTGTGATTCCTTATACTATTTGAATGCAGCCTTTTTCTCCTTAACCTTCCCTGACACTTCTCTTGAGAGCCATAGTGGTTTTTTATTCCGCTTTGTTTTCTTTATTTGTTTCACACAAAGGCTTGTTGCCTTCATGATGGCAGTTTTGATTTTTCTCCATTGTTCTTCCACCCCTCCTTTCTGGCCATTTGCTAATGCATTCCTCAGGTATTCACCCATTTTGCCAAAGTCAGCCCTTCTAAAGTCCAGTATCCTTGTATTTGTATGGCTTGTCTCCATGGTTGTGTTCATTGTGAAGTACACTGTGCAGTGGTCGCTTGTTCCCCAAGTGTACTGACTTCTAAGTTTGTGATCCTCTCTCCATTTGAGAGTACCAGGTCTAATATTGCTCCTCCCGAGTGGGTTCCACCACTAGCTGTCTAAGGCATGCTCCCTGTAGGGCATCGAGAATGACCCTGCTCTTGGATGTGGCTGCAGTCCATGTTGCCCAGTTAACATCTGGCATATTCAGGTCCCCCATCAACAGTATCTCCCCTTTTTCAGCCATTTTGAGAATGCCCTCTATCATTTTCTTGTCCATTTCCTCCCCTTGAGACAGGGGTCTGTATACAACCCCTGTGCGGATTGTGATGCCATTCCCTGTCTCCAATGTGACCCAGAGTTCCTCTTGTCCTCCCCCTTTACCTTTTAGTTCTGTTACTTTGATCTCTTCCCTTATGTAGAGAGCTACTCCACCTCCCCTTTTACCCTCCCTGTCCCTTCTGTAAATTGTGTACCCTGGTATGTTGACATCCCAGTCATGGTTCTCCGTGTACCATGTTTCTGTGACTGCCACAATATCCAACTGTTCCACTTCCATCAGGGCAACTAGCTCTGGAAGCTTGTTTCCCAGACTATGGGCATTGGTACTCATTGCCCTCCATTTAATGTTGGCTTTATCCTTTTTTACCCCATCCCTGCTCTTATTGCTCTTGTCCATTTTTCCATTTACTCCTGTCCTGCCCTCTGTCAAGCTCTGTACTTCAGTGTTTACCCTACTACCTGCCATGCTTTGCGGGGGGAGGCTTGAACTTTCCTGTTTCCTACCAGCACCTCCCCCCTTGGCTAGTTTAAAATCTTGCCAAGGAAGCCTTTAAACCTGTCACCTAGGAGCATGTTTCCCTTCCTGGACAGATGCAGACCATCATGCCAGTATAGACCTTCATCTCTCCAGGTGGACCCCCAGTCCCTAATGAAGCCAAAGCCCTGTGCTCTGCACCAGTTTTGCAACCATTCATTAAACCGCATGGTGTGCAGTACCCTAACCTCACCCCTGCCATGGACTGGCAGCACTTCTGAGAAGGTTACCGTGCTTGCTACCTGTCTGAGGCCCCTCCCCAACTCCACAAATTCATCCTGCACTGCACTGATCTCATGCCTAGCTAGGTCATTTGTCCCGAGGTGGACAATGATATCTAGTTTCCTCTCCTGTGATGCTGCTTCTGCAATCCTGAGGATTCGCTTCCTGTCCCTCCAAGCCATGGCACCAGGCAGGCACCTTACTTCCCTCTCCTCTCCCTTCCCCAGGTCTACACCTAACAGTTGAGTCCCCTATCAGAAGCTGTTTCTTTCCTTGTGTTGTCCTTGCCACTCTTTTGTGGATCTCCTTGTGGCTGTCCCCAGCATTCTTCTTGGTCTCCAATGAGGGTGTCATCATAGAGGAACCTTGATTTGCCAGACCGACATATGATTTGTGTAGAGGTGCAACTCGGGGGCTACGCCTCTGTTCCACCACCCTCACCCTCCCAGAACCTACTGTGGTCCATCTGCTCTTCACACATGGCAACCTCTGAGGCAGTGGTTGTGGAAATGGTGCTCTTTGGGTGGGGGAGTCCTCCTTAGTCCTTGCCAGTTCAGCCTGGAGGTGGGCAACCTCCTCCCTCAGAGCTGACAGTTGCCTGCAAATAGGGCAGCAATGCAGGTTCCAGAATGTTTCCCGGAAAATTGCTGCCCCACAGCCAGTGCATTGCACCACTCCCCACATGTCCCTCTTCCTTATAATATACAATGAGTAATATACAAATTTTTTTTTTTGTTTGTTTGGGTGTGTGTATACTTACGCTTTATGCACTGTACTGGGTAATTAAGAATATGACAGTTCTGCTCCAAGACCTGTTGAGGAAGTGATATCAGAACCTTTCAAGAGATGGGAGGAGCATGGTTTATATCTTATTTGGCACTTTATGGAAGGCAATGAAATAAAGGAATTTCAAACTTTGGTAAATGGGTATGGAATATCGTGGCAAGATAGATTTCGATATTTTCAAATTAGAAATTACATTAAGAAATTACAGTCTCAGTCAGGAGCAGATAATCTTTCCTTACCACAAATAGCCTGCATCCTTAAAAGAGCAGTGGAAAGAGACCCCCCGATGGCTCATTTTATTTCCATTTTGCACCAATCCCTTCTTATCTGGAAAGGGGACTCAGTTACCTCAATTAAAAAAGCCTGGGAGAATGACTTGGGGATTCAGATTACAGAGGGGTTGTGGTCCTGGGCACAAGGAAGGGTGCAATGGGGCTTATCGGCAAATAGTTGGAAAGAATTCTTGTGGAAGATTTTAATTAGATACTTTTGGACACCAGCAATCCAGGGGAAATATAGGGGGATTGAATACATGGCATGCTGGAGAAAATGTGGACATTCCCCAGCAGCTCTAGGTCATATAATGTGGAGTTGGCCAGTGCTTTTTTCCTTCTTTCAGGAACTACAACAGGGCCTAAAAAAGATTATAGATTCTGGATTTCAGATTACCCCCACAGGTTATTTCTTTTTGGATCTGCCAAAGGAATATAGGAGTCCTAGCATAAGCAAATTTTTAAAGATTTCTTTTATGGCGGCTCAAAAGGTGATAACCAAACATTGGCTCTCCCCTTTGCCTATCTCGCTACAACTATGGCATGACCTTATGATTTCTATATATAGAATGGAAGCCCTAACAACAACTATAAATAAGAGGGTAACACAATTTGAGATTCTGTGGAGACGTTGGGTAATGTATATATCTGAGGAGGCACGGTTCATCCCTGAATGAGGGAAAGGAGGAGATGACTCCACATAACGGATTTTGGACCCATCCTATAAAATAAGTTCAAGAGAGGCTGGAGTATTGCTCCTCTTGGTAATTCAACAATCTTATGTTCTAGTAAATAGGCCCCTATTTAAATACCCAGAGCATTTTGACCCTCGCATTCCCTAGGAAGGTCCTGAAAGATATATATAAGCATCTCATGTCTCCACTAAGGGTATACTATGGAACACTGGGAAAAAATATAATTAATTGAATGTGAACTAAGATAAACAACATAAGTATGTATGTATCCCTTGGGTGTGTATAGCCTAATTGGAAAAATATAAATAAAGAAAGTATAAAAAAAAAAGAGCTGGAGCCCAATACACAGTCGAAATATGTGTTGGCGCAGTTTTGGAATGCAACAGGTTCCCGACTGTGCCTCCACACAGTTTTTGAAATACACAAATCCCTCCACCCCCACCCCTTGACAGTGGCACTAGGCACCTAAATAGAAATGAGGTGATCTAGATGTCAGTCGGTGCAGATGGGGTATATGCCTACTAACATCTGGATTAAACAGCCCAAGAGATCTGGCACCGCACCACTCCCAAGTCACTATGTCACGTACTGAGCTCCAAGCCAATGGTGCTTCTGCCACAGTTGTCCTCCACCACTCTCACCCTGTACCTTCTACCTGTTTCTGGGCTCATCCTGTTCTGTGTCTGGCAAAACACTCAGATGGTCCAGTGGTCCCTTATTATGTTTCATAGTGGTCATTTATCGCTGATGTCCAGTGAAACCCTCCTTCCCTATTCCCATTCTTTGCCATGTAACTTTTCCCTTCCCCTGCCAGAACATTTGTACTGGTTTGCAAGCCTGCCCTTTCCCCCCATAGAACAGTGTTTTCTTTGTTTCCTGTCTTTAAAACCAGCCCTGCGTGTAGCCTACCAATTGCATTACCATAGATGCTCCAACCTGTGGCATCATTAGTTACAATGAATCAGTGGCTCCTAATACCAGTAGCGCTTATTGCACATGCTCCTGTATGGATAAAAACAGAGCAGCACCTCAATTCTCCATGCCACATGCATGACTGACAGGGAGCTGGGAGAACAGTTAAGGAGGCTTAGCGGCAAAGGTAGCACTGTGGTGGCAGGGACTTAAACCTGCCAGGAGTGGATTGAAACGTCCCAGCTACCTCATGTGCCGGAGAGCAGATCCTCCTGGAAGCCTTCCACGATGGCTTCCTGACACAGAAGGTAATGGAGCCAACTAGGGAGGGGAACATCCTGGACCTGGTGCTGACAGACGGTGAACAAGTCAAAGATGTTGAGGTGGTGGACCCCCCCCCCCCGGTGGGAAGCGACCAGCGCACAGTGTCATTCTCATGCTATCTAGGAAAGGAGGTAGCCCCAACAAAGACTAAGGTCCTGGATTTCAGAAGGGTAGACTTTGGCAGGATGGCTAGTACACTGGAAGAGCACATAGCTAACATCCGCCCGAACATGGACGCCGAGCAAAAATGGGCAATCATCAAGCTGGGCCTGGCTGAGGTCACTAACACAGGTGTAAAGAGGCAGAGCAAGAAAACCAGGACCAAGAAGCCAAGCTGAGCAAAGAGGTTGAGGAGAGGGTGAGGGAAAAAAGGACTGCATTTAGGTGCTATAAAAGATCCAACAGAGAGGAGGAGGAAAGGGAGGAAAATGTGAGGAAATCCATGAAGGTGAGCAAAATAGTAAGGGTAGACAAGGCATCGAGAGAGCTGAGACTAGCACAGGAGATCGGAGAGAGTGAAAAGGATTTCTTCAGGTATGTACAGGAGAAGAGAAAGAGAAAAGATCAGATTGTTAGGTTGAAGAATGGCAGTTGATGGGTGGAAAAGGGGGAAGAGCAGGCAGAAGTACTTAACGAATACTTCTGTTCAGTATTGACCAGGAAAGAGAAGGACCCTTACCTAAGGGAAAGGGTGGGGTAGGAGTGGGGGGGGGGAGGAGGTTATGGATGGAGAGATCACAGTGGGTAGGGTGTTGGAGGGCCTTAAGTCCCTGAGGGTAGATAAGGCACCTGTGCCAGACGGAATTCATCCTAGAGTCCTTAGAGAGTTGGCAGAAGTCCTGGCAGAGCCGCTGATGGACCAGTTCAACACCTCTCTAGATACAGGGTGTGTGCTCAGGGATTGGAGGGAAGCACATGTGGTGCCCCTCCATTAGAGTGGGCCTAGGGAAAAACCAGGGAACTATAGACCAGTGAGCCTTACCACGATTGTAGAAAAGCTAATGGAGACTATCCTCAAGGACAGGCTGGTACAATTTCTGGAGGATAATGGTCTCCAGGACAGCAAACAGCATGGGTTTGTCTTGGGCAGATCTACCAGATGAACCTGGTTGACTTTTCTGATTGGGTGATGAGGGCACTGGATAAGGTAATGCGGTGGATGTCCTTTACCTGTACTTCAGCAAGGCTTTTGACTCCGTGCCACATGGATGGCTGACTAGCATGTCGAGTCACCTGGGAGCAGGGAGAAAACTGGTTAGATGGATCAGGAGCTGGTTACAGGAAACGCAACAGAAGGTAGTCATGGGGGGTTAACTATCGGAGCCCAGAGCGGTAACTAGGGGGTTCCCGCAGGGTTCAGTGCTGGGAAAAGTGCTGTTTAACATTTTCATTGCCAACATATCAGACAGGATAAAAAGTAAGACCAGCCTCTTTGCGGATGACACCAAGATATGTGTGGAAGTGGATGGTGAGGACGGTGGTAAAGCACTCCAGGAGGGTTTAGCAGGGCTGGAGAGATGGTTCACCACATGGCAACTTGGGTTCAATGGCAAGAAGTGCAATGTCATGCACTTGGGAGCCAGAAATCCCAGAAATAGTTACTGGTTGGGGAGCATGCAGTTAACCACATCAACGGAGGAGAAGGATCTAGGTGTACTTGTAACACGGGAAATGAACCACTCATTCCAGTGCAGGAAGGCAGCAGCAAAGGCTAACAGAATCCTGGGGTGCATCAGAAGGGGAATCACTTCTAGGAGAGAGGAAGTCATCCTGCCCCTGTACAGGTCCCTGGTGAGGCCACACTTGGAGTACTGCATGCATTAGTGGCACCCCTACTTGAAAAGGACATTAAGCTACTGGAAGGGGTACAGCATTGAGCAATGAAAATGATTCTGGGATTGGGAGATAAACCTTATGAGGAGAGACTAAGAGAACTCAATATGTATTCCCTGGAGGATAGAAGGGAGAGAGGGGATATGACTGAGACCTTCTAGTACCTGAAGGGTATAAACAGAGTAAACACCAAGAGTATTTTCAGATTAAAAGGTGGGAGGGAAACCAGGGGGGTATGCCGTTGAAAGAGCAACACTCTTACAGCGACACTATTGCAGCCACAGCAACCCGCCAACACCCGCAGTGTCAACCGGACTGCTAGAGCAATGACCGAGTTATCGACTCTGGAGTTTGGTCACTCTCCCCCGAGATCTTCCCCCTTCCGGAGTTGGAATCCTTAAGTCCGGAGGCGGGGGGGGGGCACATGAACACCAATCGGATGTCGGTGCATTTTCCAGTTGGGGACCGGAGTCAGTGGCGTCAGGGATGTCGGCAACCATGTGTTGTTGTAGGGGAGGTCACCAGCATTCCTCTAGCCATGGCATGGTGGAACCACCAGGGGGCACAATTGAAATTGGAAGGAGGTAGATTCAGGAGGGAAATGAGAAGGCAGTATTTTACCTAAAGGGTGGTTACAGGGTGGAATGCACTGCTGGAGGAGGTGATATCACTGATGTCAGTGAGCAGCTTCAAGAGGGGGTGGGTCATGCTCAAAGGGAGGGTCCAGACTGAGGTTGAACTGAGGAGTAAAAGAAGCAGGAGGAAAAACAGATGGGGGGGGAGATGAGGGAGGGCAGCTGCAGTCTAAAAGGCTGAAGTGCTGCACACTTGAGCAGACTAGACAGACTGGAAGGCCTGCATCTTCTAGCAATTTCGTATGTTCATTTGTTCATATGATGTAGTTGTTACAGTATCCATCAGGAAGTCCATCATGGTAACATAGTGACTGAAAGTCGGAAGGTACTCTAGGCCCATCAAGTCCATCCCCTGCTTCATAAGCAGGTATGAATAGGTATGCTATGTAAACATGTACCAATGGCTGGCAGTATAGCCTAGAGGTTAGAGTAACAAACTATGAATGAGCTTGGAACATCCAGCAGACCTTGGTTTGATTCCCATAACCTCTACTTGCACACTGTGTGAACCTGTGTAAGTCACTTAACCACCCAGTGCTCCCAGATCACCCCTGTAACCCTGTAAATGGGCCTTACCCATTACTGGAGAGTTATGAGTTAAAAAAAATTGAGAGTTGCCAGCCCGGTGGTGCTGAGGGCTGAGGCGTTAGACGTCTTAACTCACGCCATGCCGGCGACCCGGGTTTAGGAAAGGACTCGGGCCATTGGGGAGCCGGCATGGGGGGAGGGTCGGAGCAAGATTGAGCAGTCAGATAGCAGCTCTCCCCTCCGGAGGGTGGTTGCTACTATCCCCACCCCCCCGTAGTCCCGCTGCCACCAGGTGGAGGCCCGGTGGTCAGCGTAGGTGGCGGGGGCAACATGTAGTGGGTGGGTACCTCGAGACTCGGTGTACTTATGCCTTCATGTGTACGCACGCATCTGAAGTAGGGGCTGAGTTACAGGGAGAAAAACAGAAAACACCACAAAAATTAAAAGAAAATTGAGAGTTCTCTACCCACTCTACTATCTAAAGTATCCAGGAGATTCCTTTGTTAAGCACAAATTGTACTAAGAAAGAAATAATGTGACCTACTGCGAATTGAACCCAGACCACTAAAATACTGTCCCGGTGCTCTAACCACTGAGCTGCAGGCTGGACCTGCTGTTCCTGGACAGACTTCCTATTTCCAGTATTGCAAATTCTACAACTAAGAACAATCGAGATAGAGCCAGCCCAGTGGCGCTGAGGGCTGAGGCGCTGGATGCCTTGCCTTGCACCATGCCGGCAACCCGTGTTTGGGAATGAGCACGGGCTGTCGGGGATTGGCAGGGTTGGAGAAGGATTGAGCATCCAGAGGACTGCTCTCCTTCTCCGGGAAGGGGGGACACTAGTGGCCGGTGCTCGACTGGCCCTCTGGTGGTGACTGGGGGGCAGTACACTGACCCTACAGAAGAGGTGCAGAGTTGGGGTAGACACTGGGAGGAGCGCATGCAGATGCATGCACGCTCTTTCCACTGGTATCATTGGACGCCCCTCTCTGCAGGTGAGACACATAGGAAAAACGTCCCTAGGCAGCATGAAGGCTGCCCCAATGGCGCTACCATGATTACGCCCAAGCCAGCTCCCTCAGGAGCGCACCCTCCAGGTCCCTGCTGTGGTGGGGTATGTACCCACCGAGATGCGACCTGGGGAGGTTGAGGCAGAGAGGTACGAGCTCTGGCCACGATCGGGGTGGCAGCCATGAAGACAAGACTGAATACGTGTAGGGGAACCAGAGGTACAACACCCCACCCAAGCTGAAGGACATAGGAAACAAATAAGGTTAAAAAAAAAAAGAACAATCGAGTGAGATGACAATGAGATTCTTTTTTATGTAGTAATAGCCACTGCTTAGCAATTAAATTACAAATTGTAGTGAGAAAGAAATAATGTAATCTACTGGGAACTGAATCCACTGGTAAGCAGAAATTTGTTCAGGTTTACCTTGAAGGTGTCTACTGTCTTCATGTTCACTGTCTCTGGTGGTGTGTTGTTCTGTAGGTTCTCCACTCTCTGGGAGAAAAATTGCTTTCTAATGTTACCCTTGAATTTATTGCCTGCTGCAGGACACCAGATTAAACACCTGTGTCTGTTTGACTGTGTCGCTACTTCTGAGTATGCAGATGACCTAGATAAGGTCCCCTCTCAGTCTCTTTGTCTACAGTGTGACCCTGTAAATGACCTGCAGCTCTCCTATTAGTTTGTGTCGTCCCTACCCCGGATCATTGTGGTGACCCTGCATTGTAACCGTTTTCTTGTAAAATTTATTTATTGAGGGATTACTTAACCCCCCCCACAAGTAAACTATAACAATCCCCCTCCCTCCCTCACAGAACAAACCAACCCAACCTACAAATTTTAAAACAACTGTCCCCCCAACCCCACTCCCAGTTGAGCTAACAGCAGCTCAGAACAGTTTCCACTGCAAACGTCTGGTGGACTTGGTGCAGTTCACACTAGTATCAGTAGCACCATATGTAACGTGAGTACACATTTGGAGATGTAAGTACATTGGTTAGCAAAACAGTTTTCCACCATGCAGGTGGTGGTGGAGGCATTAAGCTTAAGAACGTGTTTTAAGTGTGAAGAACAGGCTGCCCGAGTCGATTTCAACATGACCTGGCAATCAGCAAGAATTAAGCTGGGCTCTGGGAACTCAGACAATACAAAACATAGACAGGGTCCAAAAATCCACATCCAGTTGCCATGTAGGAGCTTCCAAACTCTTACTCAGCTGCATTTGCTTAAAGCGAACTCCCCTGCTGCTGCCCACCGTCTCAAATAATAATCGCACTGAAGTTGGAGGCAAGTTGAGAGTGAGTCTGGGCACTGAAATAAAGAATCCCAAATCACACCTTTTGTATTTAGGTTTCAGTTGTTCGCAGCCGCTATTAGTACAGGAATACTCCCCACAGAAGAAACAAGTCGACCTTGGTCCGATTTGTATTGTACCCTCTTTATTGCCTCAATGTCATTTTTGTATTTAGGGGCCCAGAATGGCTCGCAGTACTCCAGGTGGGGACTGACCAGGACCTTGTAAAATGGCAGGATAAAGTCCCCTGCTCTGCATGCAGTACTCCAGGAGAGGACTGAGCAGGTCCTTGAAAAATGGCAGGATAACGTCCCCTGCTGTGCATGGAGTACTCCAGGTGAGGAATGACCAGGGCCTTGTAAAATGGCAGGATAATGTCCCCTGCTGTGCATGCAGTACACCGGGTGGGGACTAACTAGGACTCTGTAAAATGGCAGACTAACATCCCCTGCTGTGCACGCAGTACTCCAGATGTGGACTGACCAAAAATTCGTAAAGTGGCAGGATAACTTCCCTTGCTGTGCAAGCACTACTCCAGGTGGGGACTAACTAGGACTTTGTAAAATGGCAGAATAACATCCCCTGCTGTGCACGCAATACTCCAGGTCTGGACTGACAATGACTTTGTAAAATGACAGCATAACGCCCCCTGCTGTGCACGTAGTACTCCAGGTGGGGACTGTCCAGGACCTTATAAAATGACAAGTTAACTTCCCCTGCTCTGCACACAGTACTCCAGGTGGGGACTGACCAGGGCATTGTAAAATGGCAGGATAATGTCCCCTGCTGTGCACTCAGTACTTCAGGAGGGAACTGAGTAGGATTTTGTAAAATGGCAAGATAACTTCCCCTGCTGGGCACGCAGTACGCCAGGTGGAGACTGACCAGGACCTTGTAAAGTGGCAACATAACTTCCCCTGCTCTGTAAGCACTACTCCAGGTGGGGCCTGACCAGGACTTTGTAAAGTGGCACGTTAACGTCCCCTGCTGTACAAGCAGTACTCCGGGGGGGGGGACTGACCAGGGCCTTGTAAAATGGCAGGATAATGTCTCCTGCTGTGTATGCAGTACTTCAGGTGGGGACTGACCAGGACTTTGAAAAAATGGCAGGATAACTTCCCCTGCTGTTCACACAGTACTCCAGGTGTGGACTGACAAGGACTTTGTAAAGTGGCAAGATACCTGTACCTTCCCCTGCTGTGCAAGCAGTACTCCAGGTGGGAACTGACCAGGACTTTGTAAAGTGGCAAGATAACATCCCCTGCTGTGCATGCAGTACTCCAGGTGTGGACTGACAAGGACTTTGTAAAGTGGCAAGATACCTGTACATTCCCCTGCTGTGCAAACAGTACTCCAGGTGGGGACTGACCAGGACTTTGTAAAGTGGCAGGATAACATCCCCTGCTGTGCATGCAGTACTCCAGGTGGGGACTGAGTAGGACCTTGTAAAGTGGCAAGATAACTACTTCTGCTGTGCAAGCAGTACTCCAGGTGGGGAATGACCAGGACTTTTTAAAGTGGCAGGATAACATCCCCTGCTGCGCATGCAGTACTCCAGGTGGGGATTGACCACGACTTTGTAAAGTGGCAGGATAATGTCCCCTGCTGTGCACGCAGTACTCCAGGTGGGGACTGAGTAGGACCTTGTAAAATGTCAAGATAACTTGTCGTGCTGTGCATGCAGTACTCAAGGTGAGGACTGACCAGGACTTTGTAAAATGGCAGGATAACATCCCCTGATGCACACACAGTACTCCAGGTGGGGACTGGCCAGGGCTTTGTAAAATGGCAGGATAATGTCTCCTGCTATGCACGCAGTACTCCACGTGGGGACTAAGACTTTGTAAAGTGGCAGGATAATGTCCCCTTCTGTGCATGCAGTACTCCAGGTGGGGACTGACTAAGACTTTGTAAACTGGCAAGATACCATCCCCCTGCTGTGCACGCAGTACCCCAGGTGGGGATTGACCAGGACTTTGTAAAATGGCAGGATAACGTCCCCTGCTGTGCAAGCAGTACTCTAAGGGGGAACTGACAAGGACTTTGTAAAGTGGCAAGATACCTTCCCCTGCTGTGGAAGCAGTACTCCAGGTGGGGACTGGCCAGGACTTTGTAAAGTGGCAAAATATCTTCCCCTGCTGTGCAAGCAGTAGTTCAGGTGGGAACTGACCAGGACTTTGTAAAATGGCAGGATAACATCCCCTGCTGTGCACACAGTACTCCTGGTGGGGACTGAGTAGGACCTTGTAAAATGGCAAGATAACTTCTCCTGCTGTGCATGCAGTACTCCAGGTGGGGACTGGCCAGGGCTTTGTAAAATGGCAGGATAATGTCTCCTGCTGTGCACTCAGTACTCCAGGTGGGGACTGACCAGGACTTTTTAAAGCGGCAGGATAATGTCCCCTGCTGTGCACGCAGTACTCAAGGTGGGGACTGACTAAGACTTTGTAAACTGGCAAGATAACTTCCCCTGATGTGCACACAGTACTCCAGGTGGGGACTTACCAGGACTTTGTAAAATGGCAGGATAACGTCTCCTACTGTGCACGCAGTACTCCAGGTGGGGACTGAATAGGACTTTGTAAACTGGCAAGATAACTTCCTCTGCTGTGCACTCAGTACTCCAGGTGAGGACTGACCAGGACCTTGTAAAGTGGCAAGATAACTTCTCCTGCTGTGCATGCAGTACTCCAGGTGGAGACTGACCAGGACTTTGTAAAGTGGCAAGATACCTTCCCCTGCTGTGCAAGTGGTACTCAAGGTGGGGACTGACTAGGACTTTGTAAACTAGCAAGATAACTTCTCCTGATGTGCACACAGTACTCCAGGTGGGGCTGACCAGGACTTTGTAAAGTGACAGGATGATGTCTCCTGCTGTGCACGCAATACTCCAGGTGGGAACTGACCAGGACTTTGTAAAATGGTAGGATAACTGCCCCTGCTGTGCACACAGTACTCCAGGTGGGGACTGACCAGGACATTGTAAAGTGGCAGTTTAATGTTCCCTGCTGTACACACAGTACTCCAGGTGGGGACTGACCAGGGCCTTGTAAAATGGCATGATAACATCCCCTGCTGTGCAAGCAGTACTACAGGTGGGGACTGACCGGGACTTTGTAAAATGGTAGGATAATGTCCCCTGCTGTGCATGCAGCACTCCAGCTGGGCACTGACCAGGACTTTGTAAAATGGCAGGATAATGTCCTCTGCTGTGCATGCAGTACTCCAGGCTGGGACTGTCCAGGACCTTGTAAAATGGCAAGTTAACTTCCCCAGCTGCACACGCAGTACTCCAGGTGGGGACTGACCAGGGCTTTGTAAAATGGCAGGATAACGTCCCCTGCTGTTCACGCAGTACTCCAGGTGGGAGCTGAGTAGGACTTTGTAAAATGGCAAGATAACGTCTCCTGCTGTGCATGCAGTACTCCAGGTGGGGACTGACCAGGACTTTGTAAAGTGGCAGGATAACACCCCCTGCTGTGCACGCAGTACTCCAGGTGGGGATTGACCAGGACTTTGTAAAGCAGCAGTTTAATGTCCCCTGCTGTGCACACAGCACTCCAGGTGAGGACTGAATTGGACTTTGTAAACTGGCAAGATAACTTCCCTTGCTGTGTACGCAGTACTCCAGGTGAGGACTGACCAGGACCTTGTAAAGTGGCAAGATAACTTCTCCTGCTGTGCACGTGGTACTCCAGGTGGGGACTGACTAGGACTTTGTAAAGTGGCAAGATACCTTCCCCTGCTGTGCAAGCAGGACTCCAGGTGGGGACTGACCAGGACTTTGTAAAGTGGCAGGATAACATCCCCTGATGTGCACGCAGTAATCCAGGTGGGGACAGACTAGAACTTTGTAAAATGGCAGGATAACGTCCCCTACTGCGCACGCAGTACTCCAGGTGGGGACAGACAAGGGCTTTGTAAAGTGGCAGGATAACGTCCCCTACTGTGCACGCAGTTCTCGGTGGGGACTGAGTAGGACTTTGTAAAATGGCAAAACAACTTCTCCTGCTCTGCATGCAGTACTCCAGGTGGGGACAGACAAGAGCTTTGTAAAGTGGCAGGATAACGTCCCCTACTGTGCACTCAGTTCTCCAGGTGGGGACTTGGTAGGACTTTGTAAAATGGCAAGATAACTTCCCCTGCTGTGCACGCAGTACTCCAGGTGGGGACTGACCAGTGCTTTGTAAAATGGCAGGATAACATCTCTGGTGTGCACGCAGTACTCCAGGAGGAAACTTTATTTATTTTTATTTAGTTTTTGCTTACCGGGTAAGTGCACTAGCCATAGCAATGACTATTTTTAGGCATGACCTGGGAGGATACAGTACAAACAGAGCAAATACAACAAACGTAAGATACTTTTACATAATTAAACAAATGTACACTATAGAACAAAGTGATAGGCATAGTAGACAATAGAATGCAGGCAAATAGTTATAAGCAGGGTAATTACAACTAACCATGTAAGTACTATCCTATTAACAGAGTATACAGATGCATGTTAATAAATGGGGCTAATAACATATTGTCAGACTAGGGTAATTATGAGGAAATTATAGAAAGGGAGATAAAAGTGTGAGGCCTGAGTGGAGAAAATAAGCATAGTTTGGATAGCACGGCGAGAGAGATGAGAGAAAATGGGGAAGTGCTATACTCCTTGATGAGTTCAAATGGAAAGTGCCAGGAGGGAAGAGGCTAGGAAGGAGGAAGGGGCTAGGGGGGTTTGAAGCAAACGCAACTATGGGTAGAGGCAAGATGATTCCATAATTCATTTTTAAAAAGGAGTGGGTTGAGGACTGGCGTAGGGCTAGCGGGAGGGAGTTCCAGAAATTGGGGGCATGACAGGCAAAGGCCATAGCACCTTTAGAAGAATTGTGTCTGGGGATGAAGACGGGTGCATTATCAGCAGACCACAATCCATAGCGAGGTGACAGATTCAAGAAAAGACCTGCCAGGGGGCTGGGTATTTGTAATCGGACAATATTGTCAATGACGGAGCCATAGGCATAGAGCCTTAGATCAGAAGGAGGAAGCCATTCCAGATCAGAATAAAGGAGACAGTGGTGTTTCCGTTGATGAGAGGAGGATGCGTAGCGACAGATGTTGTACATGACATCCCATTTTCGGAGGCTAGATTTGGACATGGAGGTGTAGGTGGCAATACCGTAAGTGAGCAAGGGAAGGAGTATGCCATGTGCAATGCAAGCTGCGCAGAGGGGTGAGCATATAACTGATACGGTATGCTATCCCAATTTTAGCATTTACAGGCCTAGGTCTGTTGGATGTGCTGATCAAAATTTAGAGATGGATCTAGTGTGACACCCAGATATTTAAATGCGTTCACCACCTCAAGAGTTGAACCATTGGGGAGGAGACTTTACATTTGGTTTGGGAGAGTCTGAGTTTGGCATTAGAACCAAATAGCATAGATTGGGTTTTGGACTTATTTAAGACACGTTTGTGGCTAGACAGCCATAGATGGATTTGCTGAAAGTCAAGAGAGAGATTATGATTAATGACATCAATACTGTCATCACTGGTGTAGAAAACAATGTCATCAGCATATAGAAGGGAAGTAGTCTTATGGAGGTCAGAGGTGATGTTATTGATGAAAATTGAGAAGAGCAGTGGTCCAAGGATAGACCCTTGCGGTACCTCAATGTTAATGGTGGCCTTGTCAGAGAAGGTGGAGTTGTATTTCACGGTTTGAGTCCTGTCAGATAGGTAGCTGCCAAACCACTTTACAACATTCTGGGAGAAACCTAGCAATGTAAGGGTGGCAAGGAGAATGAAGTGATCGACAAGTTCAAAGGCCTTGGTCATATCAATGAAAATTGCCCCAGTGAGCTGACCATAGTCCATAGCCATTTGGGTATCTGACATGAATTTAAGAAGGCCGGTAGTAGTGCTATGACCCTTGCGAAAGCCATACTGGGCGGTGGTAAGTAGGTCATGTTTCAGTAGGAAATCAGTTGTTTGAGCAGATATGAGTTTCTCCAGTATTTTAATTAAAACTGATAGGATAGCTATGGGCCTGTAGTTAGAGGGATCTTTATGATCTCCTTTCTTAAAGACAGGCGTAATCCTCGCAACCTTCCATATCTCCGGGACACAGCCTTGTGACAGGGATAGCGTGAACATTTTTGCTAGGGGAGCAGCTATATAGGGGGCAGATAGCTTTAGAAGCTTAGGCTCAAGGTTGTCAGAGCCAACTGAAGTGTCGTCAAGAGATTTTGTTTAACAGGTCAAAACCTGCCTTAAAAAAGAACTGGGGACCAGTGACATTTGATGCGGAAAATGTATTCGACCAGACAGGAAGCAGGAGGTGTACTCAGATAGATCAGAGAATTTTTCATTGAAGAAATTTGCAATGGTACGGGGATTGTTGCAGTGAACACCATTTAGGGACATGTCATTGGGGGTGTTCGAGGGATTCAATCCAAGAAAAAATGTAATATGTGACCAGAATTGTTTTGAGTCACCATAGGAGTTGTTTAACAGATCTTTGCAATAAGAACTTTTAGCCTTTTTAATGTCCTTTTTGCAAGAGTTCCGAAAGGTCCTGTATGTATCTAGGTCAGAAGGTAGCCCTGAGTTCTTGTAATGAAGCCAGCTTTTATCCCTTTGTTTTAGTTTAGCAAGGAGGTCAGATTTTAGCCACCGGGTGTGTCTATTTTTAACCCACTGAGTTACTAGTTTGCAGTGCTTATCCAGACACGCTAGGAAGTGTACCAGGAATAGACTGAGGGAAATCTGAGCATCATCTGATTCTAGAAGGGAGGTCCAATCAGTTGTAGCAATGTCATGGAGGAAAAACTCTGAGTCAAAATTTGCATAGTTGCGGAAAGTAATGAGACGAGGTTTAGAAGGAGTAAGCTTGCTTTTCCCCCAGATACAGAAAGTAGAGGCGTGATCTGTGATGGCATCAGGTAGCACGCCAGAGGCAATAATGTTTTCAGGGTAGTTAGTCATAATCCAGTCAAGCAGCGTACTAGTATTAGAGTGTGGAGACGTCCTAGTAGGATCACTTATAAGTTGGTGAAGGTTAAAACTCTGCAACCTGGACAGTAATGTACATTGGGTGTTTCCCAACCAGTTTACTTTAAGGTCCCCTAATATCAGTACTTCATGTTTCCCAGCAAGGGGGTTATAGGCACATGCAATATGTATTTTTTTGGTACCTAGGGTAAGTAGAGTATGAAGTACTTCACAGTGGTTAAGGAGAGGTGATTGTATGGCAGTGAGATGTAGATGGTCTTTAAAGTAGATAGCAGTACCACCCCTCCTCTTAGGTGCAGTCCTATCTAGCCTCAAGAGGTTATAGGAAGGAAGGGAGCACATAGAGTCATTGGTAGAAGGATTTAGCCAGGTTTCAGTCAGGCATATAATGTCGAGCTTGTAGAGTGAGATCCAGGATTCTAGATCAGTAAGATTGTGAGTGAGACTCCTGATATTTTGATGCATAACAATCAGACCTTTAGCGTTGCTAATTAAATCAGGTATGGCGTATGTAGGGCCTGGATTTATTTGAACATCCCCAGAGAGCAAGATGGCGAGTAAGAGAAAGAAAATTCCATTGCTTGTGTCGCAGGAAGGGACATGGGTTACACGTGCTCAGGTGACACTTTTTATAAGCATAAGCAGTTAGCTGGTGCCAGGCTCTGTTTAGTAGTAATAAGGATGAGTCACGGGCTGGGGGGAGTATGAAGCAGTAACAGGTTGGAGAAGAAATAGTCATATGGTGGGAACTTAGGAACCGTAAAAACAGGTTGTGGTACAGAGAGCATGAAAAGGTGGAGCAGTGACAAAGAGGACGCAGTGAAGAACAGCAGCATATATTGGTGCACCATCACTACCTAGAGGCAAGAGAAAGGGTCAGCTAGTCTGGTGGCAGCCCAGTGAAACTGACAAGGGACTGTGACTAGCAGTGGCCCCAAGTCAAAAACAGCGGCAGGAGAAAGAGGTCAGCTGAGCTGGTGGCAGCCCAGTGAACTGACGAGGGACTGTGACTAGCAGTAGCCCTAGGTCAAAATGAGGTTAGTAGTTGGATGTACAAGTTACCAAGAGTGGTAGTCTAGGCAATACTGGTAAGGGGAGACCTTAAAAAGGTAGCTCGGGCAGGATAGAAAAAGTGGCAGATAACTATTTTATTCAAGGATGATTTAGGTAGGAGGGATTAGGAAGTGTAACCAGAGTCAAAAACTGACAGTCCCAAGAATTTAAAGGGGAGTGGTTGAAATATAGGACAAGAAAGTGGGCCAATAAAGACAGTGGTGTGTGGAGGAGGAGGAGGACTGGCTAAAGTGTATTTAAGGGGACCTGGGAGGGGGTAAGGGGGTGGGAAAAAAACTACAGAATAACAGCGAGGTTATTGAGCTGCCAAAATTTAAAATGCAGCTATCTAACAAGCGCCAAAATCCTGCAGTTCAGAAGCCTAAGAAAGGCACACCAATCCGTGATCAGATTCAGAGCAGGTGGCCCAATCGGATACGAGCGGCCAAGGCGCCGCACTAATCAGAGCTATTTGACAGAGTAGCAGGATAAGTAGTGAATACCTCAGCACAGATCCGAGGAAGGGGACCAGGAGGGCGGCCTAGCAGCTTGGTGTCGGTTGGTCGGGCGGTGGCGGCAGTTGCGGGAGCCATGAAGCTCCACCTCAGGGAGTTGGGCGCCGCTCGGGTGGTGTAAACCTCAGCAGAGATCTGAGGAAGGGGACCAGGAGGGCGGCCTAGCAACTTGGTGTCGGTTGGTCGGGTGGCGGCGGCCGGTGCGGCAGCCGTGAAGCTCCGCCTCAGGGAGTTGGATGCCGCTCAGGCGGTATAAACCTCAGCAGAGATCCGAGGAAGGGGACCAGGAGGGCAGCCTAGCAGCTTGGTGTCGGGTGGTCGGGCGGCGGCGTCCGTGAAGCTCCGCCTCAGGGAGTAGGGCGCCGCTCAGGCGATGTAAACCTTACCAGGACCTTATAAAGTTGCAGGATAACTTCCCCTGCTGTTCATTCAGTACTCCAGGTGAGGACTGACCAAGGCCTTCTAAAGTGGTAGGACAACTTCCCCTGGCCTGCTGGTCACCCCCTTTTAATGCATGCCAGCATTCTGCTGGCACTGTTGCTGTGTCTGCACCCTGCCTGCCATGCTTCCTCAGAAAAAAAACACAAAAAGCAACCAGATTGGCGAGCTGCTACAAATGTAAGAACATTTACTGTAAACCAAAATTACACAAACTGACCAAAAGACCCCGACAATTAATGTCGCGCTTCACCACCTTCTCCGTTATGACCCCGTGTCGTTTTCCACCTTCAGTGCGGCAAGAGGAGCCCCACACAGTGTTTCAGTCCGATCTCTGTTTCTTCTCCCTAGCTGTATCATCTTGCATTCAACTACACTGAATCTGAGACTCCAAGAATCACAGATACATTACAAAGATACATAGATTGTTCAGGACAGAAATAACATGAGCCTGTTCTGCTCTGTTCCTGTGCTGAGCTCCCCTGCCCCTACAGTCATTGTTTTCTAATTTCCCCCTTGAATGTGTCCAATTGGGTTTTGAACCCCAGGATATTCACATTAATTCACATTACCAGGTAGACTGCTCCAGCTATCCACCATGTCCTCTAGGAAAAAATACATTCTGATGCCCTTCCTAAATTTATTCCCTTCCAATTTGAGATTTTGCCCCTGGTGACTGTGCTGTTCCTTCATATAAATAACTCTGTGATGTCCACCCATTACGTCCCTGCGTGTATTTGTATGTTTCTGTCATATCCCCCCCCCTTCTGTCCTCCAGAGACTGCTTACATCCTTAGATTGTCCGATCTTTCCTCATAAATCTCACGCTGCTGCCCTTGGATCGTTTTCATCTACCTCCATTGGATAGTCTCTAACCTCATCCTGCTCTTCTTCAGATGCAGGCACCACTATTGCATGCAAAGCCTCTTCACCTCACAAGCCCAGCAGTAGTATCATGCCTGTTTCCCATCTACAGTAGTCCCTCACTATAACGAATGGCTGGGGAGTCATAGCGAATATTCGTTAGAGTAAGTCATTCATTAAAGTGAGGGACGCTCTTTCGGCTTCACCTTTCCCTTACAGCTCCATTTAAAAAAAAAGAAAAACAAAGAAAGTGGTTGCATAACTGTTCTGCGCAGCAACAGAGCATACGTGAGGGTCGGAACCATCTCTCCCAGAGTCATCAGAGGTGGCTAACTTACTGCCAAAGAACTCGCCAATCAGGGGAATCTCTCATCTTGTGTTTGGTGCTGGTGAAGGTTAGGACCATCGACTGCCATGTGGCACATGACCCGCCCCCCCTTCAGTCACACAAGAGTAGCAAAAAGGGAGAGATTTAACCTAGGGCTTCTGAATGGAGCTTCTTCAATCCCAACGAAGGGAGGCGGGGAGGGGGTCGCAACTTTGTCTGCTCGGCGGGCCGGGATAGGGCGTGGTTAGCTACATGTCAGTGCACTATGGTTCCCCTGGTAAAATTGCTATTTTGAAAGTGTATTGGGAAAATATATACAAATAGGTTATTTACCAATGGACAGGGTCTCAAAACTCTGGTACAGTAACTGAGCAGCTACATGCAACATCTCAGCTGCAGAAACTTCAGTTTTCTTGGCAAGATTTAATGGTAGTCATGAAGCATCAAATCTGAAATTCTGTTAATGGGAGCCATGAGGACCATTCATTATAGCTGAGTGTTCGCTACAGCTATAAGAAGGCTCGTAATAGCGAGAGACTACTGTATTAGGGCAATTGCTTCTCCACCCTCTACAGGGAATCAAGGATCCCAACTCCCAAAGTCTGCAGCTCTAACCATTCAGCTAATAGGAGTCCGACCAATTGCCCAGCTTGTTCTGGTCATCCTAAGGTTTGTCGCCATTCTCATCAGAGTCCACAACCCTAACCAGCTTAGTGTCATCAGTGCAGGGGGGTAGCCAGGGATTTCAGATCTGCACACCAAGTGGACTCACTGCTACCCTCCCTTGCTAGTGAGCTACCCCAACCCCCCGGGTGTAGCCTGACAATATACAAATGTACACCAGGAGCGTGTTTGTTGCCTCATTTGGCACAATAAATACAACTTTTGTATCTCATTACAATGGTTGTTGCCATGCATGGGTAAATACAAATGGCATGCATTGTTCCCTAAGACACCCACATACCAGCCCAGAGCCTTTATAGTTGTATTGTCCTTGGGATGCAAAGAGAGTATTAATGACCAGTCCTTCTAGCTTCGACTCCTATGAATAAAATTACAGAACATTATTTTCTTTGTTAGTTTTCATGGAAAAAGGAAACAGTTCAGAGACTATTTGCTACCCCCTTAAATAAAATTGCACACCATGGAGTGCTTGGAGTATGCCTGCCTACACCCATGCATCAGTGAAGATAAACAGCCTGATAGCGATCCTGGGTGGATTTTCAAGGAGATCCGCCAGAGCTCCATCTGCTGCTATTTTCAAAGCAGAAAGGCATCCAAACCTGTTAGACCATCTGTTCTATTAGATGGCCTAACAGTGTCTAAAGTTCGTGTCCAAGAATGGATGCAACTGCATCCTTTTTATGTTTGCTTGCACGCATGTGCAAGAAACATAGTGCCATCATCGGAGATTTCGGAGGTGTGTCACCTCCTCCTCCAATTCAGGCAGTGTGCTGGCAGGCGCGGCCCCTGTAAGCCAATGCATTTTGGAGCTGTCTATGACACGCTCCAAAATGCAGTGGCATACAGTTGAAAGGGGGAGCTACGCTTGAGTGAGCAGCGATAAGAAGCTGCTCACGCGCAGCTCCCCCCCAGCCGCAGGCGTGCGCGCCCCCCACACGCAGCGTATAGCCGACGGGTGCCCCATCCCCGCCGGGCTGAGCTGCATCGCTCCCCCAGTAGTTGATGCCACGCTGAGACCCACCCCAGCGTGGCAATCAGTCATTTGCCGACAGGGTGCCCAATCCCCGTCAGCTGAACGCCCCAAAGTCCTTGTGCCATGCTGGGAGCCCACCCCAGCGTGGCAAGCGTCCACGAGGTTTTTCATATTTTTTTGCCGACGGGTGCCCAATCCCCGCCGGCTGAATGCCCCAAAGTTCCTTGTGCCACGCTGGGAGCCCACCCCAGGCAGTAAGCGTCCCATCGAATCTTTTTTTTTTTTTGTTTTACCTGTAAAACAAAAACGGTCCCACGGCGTGTCTCCCGAACACCCCTCCCACAACCCGCACCCACCCACTGCGCACCCAGCCTCCCCACACCCCCACACCTCATACTTACCTCCGGACCCCGGCGCAACGATCTTCAGTGGACCGGGAACACGTCTGCACTCTTCAAAGCCGACCGCGAACTGAGGAAATGCCGGTAAGCTGTATAATGGGCTAGATAGGAGGGGTTCAACTTTATTGCATATCTCAGGCATTTTTGGGAATTTTTGCACCAAATTTTCAACATGGGGTTTGGGACCTCTTCTCATGAATGATGTCACTGTCTGGCGTTATTCGGGCTCGAAGGTGATTTCGCACAGTGACTGTGCAGTGACTGCGAAATCACCCGCGGGTTCATGCTACCACCATGACAGTGATATCATTCATGAGAGGCCCAAAACCCCATGTTAAAAAATTTAGTGCCAAATTCCAAAAAATGACTGTTTTACGAGCGTGCGTTGTGCAGTTCCTACGCAGGCACGTAAGTTCGCGAAATTTCAATATTTTCACTCTAGATTTTCAACATTGCCATTTCACCACACCGTCTTATGAGCAGTATAGCTGTCATTTTTCACATCTCACCCAAAATGTGTTTCTGCCCTTGTAGCGCAGAATGGCGCAGTCGGTGTGCGAAATCAATGTACGGGACAAATTAAGAAAATCACAGTGACACTGTTCATGAGCAGAGGTCTTGAAATGGCTATGTTGAAAATTTGGTGAAAAAATTCCTAAAATGACTGTTTACGGCGTCGTTGCGCAGTTCTAGCAGCTCATAGGTTCAATTTTCAATATTTCCACCAGATTTTCAACATTGCCATTTTCCACACCTTCTTATGAGTAGTACAGCTGTCATTTTCATCTTCCTAAAATGTGTTTCTGCCATGAAGGCACAATGGCGCAGTTTGCTTTGAACTCAGTGTATGGGACATTAAGAAAATTACAGTGTCACTTTTCATGAGAGATCTTAAAATGGCAATGTAGAAAATTTGGTGACAGAATTCCTAAAATGACTGTTTCACAGTGTCGTTGCACAGTTCCACTTTTCGTAGGTTTGCAATTTTCAATATTTCCACTCCAGATTTCCAACATTGCCATTTTCCACACCTCCTTATGAGCAGTACAGCTGTCATTTTCATCCTGCCCAAAGCGTGTTTCCACCCATGTAGCGCACAATGGCGCAGTCGGTGTGCAAACTCAATGTATGGGACACATTAACAAAACCACAGTGACACTGTTCATGAGCAGAGGTCTTAAAATGGCTATGTTGAAAATTTGGTGAAAAAATGCCTAAAAATGACTTTTACGAGCGTGCGTTGCACAGTTCCTATGCATGCTCGTAAGTTTGCAAATTTAATATTTTCACTCTAGATTTTCAACATGTCCATTTTATTAAACTTCCTTATGAACAGTACAGCTGCAATTTTTCATATGTCACCTAAAATGTGTTATCGCACATGTAGCGCACAATGGTGCTGTTGGTGTGCGAAAGCAATGTTTAGGACAGATTAAGAAAATCACAGTTACACCGTTCATGAGCAGAGGTCTTAAAATGGCTATGTTGAAAATTTGGTGACAAAAGTCTGTAAAATGACTGTGTTACGAGTGAGCATTGTGCAGTTTCCACGCATCCTCGTTAGTTCATGACTTTGTAATATTTTCAGTCCAGATTTTCACTAGTGGCATTTTTCAACACTTCCTTATGAACAGTACAGCTGCCATTTTTCACAACATGGCCGAAGTGTGTTTACACACTTTCAGTGCAGAGATGCGTGGTCGCCATGGGAAATCATTGTTGGCACAGATAAAGAAAATCACAGTGACACTGTTCATGATCGGAAGCACCAAAATGCCTGAGTTGACAATCTGCTATAAAATATCCCCAACCTACTTATATAGCAGATTGTCGTTGCACAGTTTCTATGTCTCGGCTAAGTGACTTCACCATTTTTTTAAATATTTTTACTACACATTTGCAGCATAGCCATTTTTACACCTCCCCATGAAAGAGTACAGCTGTCATTTTTTACATCCTGTTCGGAATATTTTTGCACCTGTGGTGCTACATCCCGTAGTCACTGTGCATAAGCAGCTTTCGGCTACCAAACTGATATTCCCCCTGTTCATGAGGTGGGGTCACAAAACAAACATGTTGAAAATTTGGCGTTAAAATACCAACGAATGCCTGAGGTATTAGGCTTTTCAACTAAATCGCCCAACCCTATAGAGAATGACAGGAATCAGGGGTGTGACTTGGGATTCTTGCCTGTGATGCTCATGCCATTCCACACCCTGCAGTCACTGAGAGGCATCGAGGTATGCCTTGGACTCTTATTTAAACTTCACCCCATTCTCTTATATCGCACCCATCTCACCGTATTTCCTAATGAAATGGGGTGCGCATAAGGGCTAAAGACCCCAAGGAACACGTGACACTTGTCAGTCTCTGCAGAGTGGGGTGTAGTGAAATGGCGTGGCCTTTATGCCTGACGACCCAAATGCACACCCCAATGCCTGTCACTCTCTGCAGGGTGGTGGTGGGGTTGGCTTCAGTTCAATACTTCACTGCCATTCCTATTATGCAGCTCTGTAACTTCTACACTACCACTGCCAATGCCAGTAAGCAAACATTCGGCATTGACAAATGCTTGTTATTTATTGCTGCAGATCATGACTTTTTGTCATCAGTGGATGCAGCGTCTGAAAGTAGGCAGCAGGGCTGCCTGGACACAAGAAAATGAACGCAGATGCAGCATGCATTGCGTCCACATCCAACCCTTTTGAAAATCCTCCCTCCCCCATCTTCCAAAACACTGATGAAAATAATGAACAGCAATGACCCCATTGCCGACCCCCAATGCACGGTGCTGAGTGCCTCTCCCCATTCAGAGTAATATATGACCATCACCACCCTCTTCTTCTTCCTCCCAAGCCAGTTATCAGTGCCCAATGTGTATACCTCATGAACACCTCTCTGGTGTACTTGGCCCAGAGGCATATCATTCACCACAGGGTCAAAAGCCTTGCTCAAGTATAAGAATTAGGTGAAGCACACTGATTGCAGACAACCATTTTACTTGGTTGCATGCATGACGTTCACAATGTTAACTAAGATTCTGATTTTCGTCCTAAACTTCCTCCCTTAAAATTTAAAGACTGTGCCCCGTGATGCTGCCACTGTTCCTTCACATCACTGGGTGCTGTTCCACCTGTCCACCATCGGCTCTAAGAAGAGGGGGAGATTCAAGAGGGAACTGAGAAAGTTTTATTTGACACAGAGAGTGGTTGCATCGTGGAACAGCCTACTGACAGAGGTGGTGGGTGCAAGAACCATTAATGATTTGAAGCATGGCTGGGACCAAGTAAAAGTCTTAATAGTTACTCTAGTGGATAGCACTACAGCAGGGGGCAAGGGGGAAGGTGTGGGCAAAGCCTTGACTAGTCAGTAGATCCTGAGGCAGAGCAGGGTAAAACAGGGCAGCCCTGATGGACCAATGATTTTTTACTGCCAACATTTTTTATGTTTCAATGACAGATCCAGGAGTAAGCTACACACTGATCCAAAACTGAAGTTCTTCTCTTTGGTAAACATATGTTCCTCCAGCATGTCTCTAAAGCCTCCCTCTCCTTTTCATTTTCCTCTACAGTCAGGGTGTAATACTTACACTCAGACCTCCCTTCTCTGTAAAACTACATGCAAAGCCAGCTCCGTCCCTGTGTCTAGGGCTACATGGTGGCATCTCTTGTCCAGGGAGGGCCTGCTTACAACCCGAACACTCTGTAACTCTAACTCACTGCACCACCACTGGTCTGGTCAGATGGGGACCAGGGACAGCTAACACACTCACGGGGCACCATGAACATGAGACCACTCACAGAACTGTTGTCCGTAATTAGCAGCTGGGGTCAAGCACGTTACCTGTTTATTGCCATCTTTGATGGTGCATAGCTGTAAAGGGCATCTCCCTCGCCAAGCATTTTAGTGTTGCTCCGGCTTCAGCAGCCCTGCTATATTTTAACTCTTGTCTTTTGCACTGAAGGAGTGTGACTAAACAGATAAGTACATTTTCTTTTAACCCTATCTCCCCTACGGGGTCCCATGGCTGCTACTACCCAGAATATGGGTGCATGATTACACTTTCCCAAGCAGGATGAAGCACTATCGTAGGAGCAATTATGACTACACATAGCTACATTAGGGAAGACAGTGTAGCGCAGTGGTTAAGAGCATTGAGTTGCCTACCTGGAGAACTGGGTTTGAGTCCCACAGCCACCACTTGCATACTATGTGACTATAAGCAAGTCACTTAACTCCCTGCGCTCCCAGGACACACCTGGAAACAAGGTGTGTCTTTCCTGGCCAAACATTGCAAAATAAATAAATAAACATGCCAGTCAGTGACTTTTTTGTTAGATCAGCAACCAGACTATGGTTCACTCCTAGACTTATCTTAGAATAGTCAGTCCAGCCGTGTGTGCCTTTCTTCCAACATCACACTGATGGTCCTAGTGATGCAATGCAATAGACTTCCCTGTCTGGCCTAACCACTGTGGGACTTCATTGACCCTGACTCTTGCAGGCTCCTTACCCTGATGAATTATTACCATGACACTACATATCATTACCCAGGGCGTTATGTTTTCAGGTACCCGTTTGTCTCCGGAGCACTTTATGAAGGTTAAGTTACATGTTTCTCCCGTGCTTCCATACCTCTGTGGGAGTGGGTCCACAAGGACCCTGGTGACTTCCTTTCAGAGGAGGTCTCCTCTACTCCATGGTGCCTATTGGGACAGATGTTGGTTCTTCCCCTTGGGGCAAGGCCACAGGGGATCTCAAACTGGAAGACGGGAGAGGCTAGTTAGATGCCTACCACTGCCCCCATAATATACTAACATACTAACATACTGATTGCCAGCAGATTAGGCCTTACAGTCTATCGAGTCTACTCAAACCTCAGATCCCTAGTTGGGTACCGAGGCCTTCCCCCTTGTGTTTCAGAAACCCCTATCATCCATCCCAGCCCCCCTGGGCCAGGCTATCCCCTGATTCTTCCCCTTTCTGTATCTGTCCCACCCCCTCGTGAAGCCCTCCACCACAGAAGTCTGAACCAGCTCACCAGGCAGCGCCTTCCAAGGTTCCACCACCCTCTCAGTGAAAAGTCTCCTCCTCTTCCCCCCTCATCCTTCCACCTTCCAACTTCAAACCATGCCCTCTGGTGATACCTCCCTCCTTTAGTCTAAAGATCCCCTCCATGTTTACCCTATTTATTCCCTTGAGATACTTGAAGACCTCAGTCATGCCCCCCTGTCTCTCCTCTCCTCCAATGAAAACAGGCAGAGCTCCTCAAGTCTCTCCTCGTACGTCAAATCGCCTAGTCCTCGTATCATCTTGGTAGCCCTCCTCTGAACCCTCTCCAGGAGCTGTATGTCCCTCTTCAAGTGCGGTCTCCAGTACTGCACACAGTACTCAAGGTGTGGTCTAACCAGACCATTGCACAGCAGCAGAATCACTTCCCTAGTCCTTGAGGTGAACCCCCTTGCAATGCATCCCAACATCCTGTTTGCTCTGGCAGTTGCTCTCCTGCACTGCTCAGAGTTATTCATACTTGCATCCACCATGACCCCTAGGTCTTTTTCCCCTGCTGAGGCCTCCAGCGTCGCCCCTCCCAAGGTGTACTCCTGTTTGGGGTTCCCCCACCCAAGATGTAACACCTTGCACTTGGAGGAATTGAAATTTAATTTCCAGGTGTGAGCCCACCTAACCAGGGTATCCAGGTCCCCTTTCAGGGCCAACCTCCCCTCTTCCCCCTCAACTACTGCTCCCAACTTGGAGTCGTCAGCGAAGAGACTCATTTCACATCATATTCCTTCCCCGATGTCAGATATGTATGCATTAAACAGGATCGACCCCAGGACTGAGCCTTGTGGGACCCCACTACTGACCCCTCTAGGGTTTGAGAGCTCCCCACCGACAACTACTCTCTGAGTGCATCCAGCTAGCCAGTTTCCTATCCATCTGACCATCAATGGGCCCACACCCAACCCTGTCAGTTTCTCCACCAGGCCATTGTGGGGGGCCGAGTCAAACGCCTTGCTGAAGTCTAAGAATAGTACCTCCACAGGCTTTCCCCTGTCCATTTCCGATGTTACCCATTGGTAGAACTCCACAAGGTTAGTTTGACACTATCTGCCTGGCACAAACCCATGTTGCCGACTATCCAGACCTCCCACCTCCTTCAAAAACACCCCCAAACGTTCCTTTGGTATACTCTCCATTAATTGACCCACCATCGATGTCAAGCTGATGGGTCTATAGTTACCTGACACTTCACTTGACCCCCCTTTATGGATTGGCACCACATGTGCCTCTCTCCAATCCCTAGGTACCCTCCCTGTCTCAAGCGACCTGTTGAAGAGCTCCGCCAGGGGTACAGCCAGTACGTCCGCCAATTCCCATAGTACTCTCGAATGAATACCATCCAGCCCATTAGATTTATCTTTCTTTAGGGCCTTAAGGGCTTGCCACACCCATTCAGTGGGGAAAGCATCATCCGTTCCCCCCACCTTACTGGCCTTTTTATCCTTATCGTGATGTAATACCCCTGGGGTACCTCTCCCTCATTCCTGTTCCATTCCTGTTGCTCCCCCAATCCCACACACTACCCCATCTATCCCCATCATGTCCTGCTTTGTAAATATCCCATCCCCTTCCCTAGTGAGCACAGAGGTAAAGTACTTGTTTAATACCTCTGCCTGGTCCCTCACCTCCTCCACCCACCCTCCTTCTGTTCTCAATCTGCCGAGCTGGCCCTTGGTTTTTCTCCACTCCCCAGTGTACCTGAAGAACACCTTTTCCCCTCCTCATATCCCCTGTGCCAACCGCTGCTCTTTACTGGACTTTGCTAGATGCAAGACGGTACGTTCCAATTTCCCTTTCCCCTCTTGTTGTTTTGTATTTCCTGTAGGCAGCTTTCTTTTCCCTGACCACTTCCTGAACCTCACTGGTCACCAACATGGTTTATGTGACCTTGCTCCCTTACGCTTCACCTTAGCGCGGGTCCTGACTGCCTCATAAAGTCCCGGTTTTATGACCTCCCATCTCTTTTCCACATCTGTCATTGTTGTAATCCCCATCAAGTGATCCTTGAGAATATTTCCTATGCCGACAAAGTCTGCCCCCCTGAAGTCCACAGCAAGTGTCCTTGAGCTCTCTCCCCCTCCCTCCATGCTTATTTGAAACCAGACAGTATCGTGGTCTCTCTCAGTCAGGGGATCCTCTACAACCAGGCCCCTTACCAGATCCCCATCTGCCAGAACCACGTCCAGGACATGCCCTTCCCTTGTGGGCTCCATCATGTGCTGAGTTAAGAACACATCCTGAAAGCTGTCCAGCAGCCTCTGCTCCTTGGCCACCTTACAGGACATGGTTCCCCAATTTGTACCTGGCACATTAAGGTCCCCCATCAACACCACTCCCTCCCCTTTTGGTCTGCACTGGGCAATAATGTTGTCCAGCAAACCATCTTCCAGAACATCCCCCATCCCGGGGGCCTATATACTACTCCCAGCTTGACCTTACCTCCTGCAGGGGTTCGCAAGGTGACCCATAAGGCCTCCACGCTTCCCTCTGCCTCTTCTACCCTAGCAATTTCTATGCCATCGGTCCCAATCATGGTTTGTGTTGGCCCACGTTTCCGTGACCGCCGCCACATCCACTTCCCCCCCGAACAGCATGGCCTGGAACTCTGGCAACTTGTTTTCCAAGCTCCTAGCATTGACTAACAGCACCCCCGAACCCTTGTCCCTGATCCCCATTATCCCTACAGACTCTGGCAAGTTCTCGGAACCTTGCTTGGATTTCCAAAATGCTATTTCCCTCTATATCGTTAGTCCCCAAATGCACCAGGAAATCCGGTTTCCCTCCACAATCCCTAACCAGTTCATACACCATGAACTTTGCCCTATGCACCGTCAGCCCAGAGATACTCACTACCTTAACCTGACTATGGCATCCCCCCATCCCTCCCAATGAATACCCCTAATCATTGAGTCTCCCAGTAACAGAACCTTAACACCCCCATCGTCCTTATGGTTACCTCCATTTTGCACTCTCAACCCTCCCCCCCTTTATCTGTAATCTCATTTACATGGGAGTCTTCCTGCCTTCTTATGAAAGACCTCCTTGTCACCCTCCCCTTCCCGCTTCCCTTATATGCCCACTTACCTCGGATCCCCGAATGGTTCCCCTTTAACCCACTCTTATCCGAGCCATTAATCCTGGCCCTGATCATTTCCCCTTCTCCCACACTGTCATCCTCCCCCCTCGTAATAGTACCCCTACCTCCAGCGACCCTCTGTGGGTTCCCTTTACCTGGTACCCCTTCCTCGGGATGGTCCCTCCTCCTGAAGGGGGGCCCCTCCCTCGCCTCCTTATCTTCCAGATTCTCTCCATTCAAGCTCTCCACCCCCATGCCTGCTATATGTTGCATCTCCCCTATCTGCTTAACATTTAAGTTTCCTCTTCTCCCTCTGTAACTATTTCTATCCTTTCCATTTCCAGTCCGTGATGCCCTCTGGGTACCCGACTCCCTACCCCCAGCCTCTGTATCAGTTTCCTCATTTCCACCAACCCCTTCCTCCCCTTCTAGGTTGCTTAGTAGCTCAAATTTATTGTAAAACTCTATGCCAGCCTCCATCAAATGACCTGAGTTTCCCCCTGACTGCCCCTCTAGGCCGCCCCATTTCCTCCTACTCTGTCCTCCTTTGGAGCTCCCTTCCCACTGTCTGCTCTTCTAGGCTTCTCCATATCAGCTCCTCCTGACCCAACCCCCTCCACTCTCTTTTTATTTGGAACATTTACCCCATAAGTTTTCCCCATGGCTTCAACGTCCCTATCTAAAGGTCCACTTTCCCTAATATCCCCCCTCCTGCTTGCTGAAACATAGCCTCCTCTAATTGCTGAGCATTGTCCCAGCCTCACCTCTACCCCACCTGTCTGCTGCCAATAACCACACCCCTTATCCTTTGATGCACCCCCCCCAACTCCTCCAGCTTTCTCCTTGACCAATATACTTCACTTCTGATCTGAAATAACTGCCTGCAGAGTGGACAGCCTCCCTCTCTCCAGGCCCAGTTGAGAATTATTGCCACCCCACAGCCTGTGCAGCCTACAACCCTTCCGAAGATGCCTGCCATGGTGGATTGAGGCCACCCTGTTTTTCTTTCTCTAGTCATAATGGGACCGTCCCCCTTTTCCCGGTCCCTTCCCCCTGGAATACTAACCCCCCCCCAAGTGACCATACTGGGGTGTACTAGATAAGTCCTATTCACTTCTAACAAATTTAGCAGCCCACCATTCAATAATCAGATGCAGATGACGTCAGACGTAGGAAAACAGCCCTGCTCTAAATAGACACTTAACCTGATCATACAGAATAGACAATGCTAACACTGAAGTAGATAACAGCTCAGCCAGATTTCATTAATTTATCATACCATGTGATCAATCACCAATCGTCACCTTTATAACCCTACTAGGACACACCTTCTCAGCCCATTTAATAGAGGCTGGGGCTGGGGCTGGGGCTGGGGTGGGGGAGGGACAAATAAGCCCCCCTATAGTTCAGTCTCAAGTCCTGAAGTGGCTGGGCCTGCCCATATATGCCCAGCCGCAAGAAAGTAATTTGAATTTCGCACCTGGCCTTTCTGATAGGCCCCCTGGCACTGACGCTTCTGCTCCTCATGGTCGCCAATTGTGACCTGAAATACAAGTCCCTTCTTCCCTGCTGATGAGGTTGCTTACCTGGCCCAACTGCTGAGCCGGTCCTCCCGCCACGGAATGCGGATGAAATTAGCAGCTTCTCTGCTCCACTCAGCAACCACCAACACGGTCGCTAGCTCTTCCCCACTGAACATCTGTCACTTGCTGGACCCCACTGCTCACACTACAGCAACTATTTTCTTCATGGTCTCCACAAATCTCTGCATTAAACATTTATTAGGACCACAGTGTTGCTTCCCACGTGCTTAACAGGAGATGGGAGCACATCACACCTATCCTCAAAAACCTACACTGGTTCTGTCTCTTTCCCTGTTCAACACAAGCTCACCCTAACTTTTTTTTTAAATGAATGGCTCTGTATTCTTCGTGTTCTAATTCTTGCCGACCCCCCTTCTCTCCTCATTCCCAGTTTCCCTTGTATATTTTCATGGCAACTCCTTATGCTTCTGTGCCCCTCATGTCAGAAGTATACACCCTCTTCATCTTTGCAAATTGCTTTCCCTCAGTTTTTTAAATTTCATCTCAAAACATTCTTGGTCTTTCATTCATCATCAGTGCATCGCTATTTATTGTAAATACGGTAGAAGCCACTTAATCAGGACACCCTGGTGGCCAGCATTTTGTCTCAATTAAGTGGCCGTCCTCTTTATCAAAAGCCATTGAGAAAGGCTTTTTTCCACACTTAGTACAGTACAGCTGCACCCAATAACTTTGTTGGCTACTGTGACAGTATGACCTCCCCCCTCCAAACTCAACAGTTTGCTCCGTTCCAGGTTCCATCAGTGATAGGACTCTAAGGCTTAAGTTAATTGGCAGACTGTACATATGCTTCTACCGGTGCCGGTGTCTGTCAGTGTGAGGATGCTCAGGCTGTGCAGTCGGGAACACTCATGGGTTTGTTCCACTCCAGTATGTGTCCATGTGTGGACACTCAGGCTATGCTCATGAACCAGGAACCCTCTCTTCACTCTCCTATCTCAGTAAGAAAAAACAAAACATGGGTACAAGCTTGGGAAGTGGGAGGGGGGGAGATACTCAGGCTGCTACCAGGCATGGAGGCAGGATGCTCAGGCTGCTACCGGGCACGGAGTCAGGATACTCAGGCTGCTACCGGGCATGGAGTCAGGATATTCAGGCTGCCACTGGGCATGGAGTCAGGATGCACATGTTGCCACTGTCTCTGCAAACAAAGGAACTCTCTAATCAAATCTCATTGAGTGAAAAATAAAAAGGTACACGCTGGAAAAGTGGGAGGGGTGACACTCAGGCTGCTACTGGGCATGGAGTCAGGATGCTCAGACTGTGACTCTCTCAACGCAAAAACATTAAAAAAAATTTAACTCTCTAATCTCGCCTGTGTAGATATGAGCTGGGAAAGTTGGAGGGGGAGGACACTCGCTATAACCGGGCAGCCAAGAACAGGAAGTCAGTGATTATCACTGATTGGGAATGACTGACTGACACCGACTGTCACCTAATTAGGGGCCCCATTCAGTCATTTCTTCAGGAACTGTAGGACACAATCGTGCCAATTAACCAGAAGACTCGTCCCCATTAACTAGCACAAGTCTATATTGAAGTCTATGGCCACTTAATCAGTTCCCAGCGAGACGTCCCAAGAAAGCAGACATACCAATTAACTGCATCGCAATTAAGTGGCTTCTACTGTATATAGCTGCCTTTTTTTAACAGAACAGTCAGCCTACTTTACAGTCATAATTCCATCGTTTTGATGTCAGGAATCCATAATGCTATCAACTTGCCATGAAAAATGATGCTATTACAGAATCAAACAGCAAAGTCTCTCACACTCAGCTGCTCTCAATGCTTGCTCCTGTCACTACTTTCAAACTTCACTTTGAATTTGACAGGGTGGCACCGACAGCTGAGATGGCAGGAGTTCTTTCACAGAAATGAGTCTGGAGCAGACAAAAAATGGCAACCATACATTACGAAAAGCAACAGATGGGCATCCATATATTACAGTTGCTGTTAAAGCCATCTCAGGATTTAGAAAGCATTTTGCTATACCTTGTTATGAAAGATGCCATATAGGAATAAATTGTGTTGTGTTGTATTGTTCCACTGAAAAAATATTTATTTATTGCTAGGATAATATGAACAAGTAGTATATAAAGTATAGCTGTTCTCAAAGCTTGGGATACAGATAGTCACACACACAGCCAATGTCCTCTGTCTCTGCCTTGCTGTGGTCACCAGCTGTTAAGACCCCCCCCCCGCCCAAGATAGTAAAAGATCATCAGCCTTTGAAGATGACATGTTTGACCTTATTTCTCCCCACCATGCTATGTAGAAACCATACACAGTGCAGTGTCAGTGGCTCAGCAGGTTGCACAATCGCCTCTGAAGCCAGAACACTGGAAGGCTGTGGGCTACACCAGAAACTTGGGTTAAATCCCAATACTGACACTGTGGTGCAGCATGAGGGGGGTGCTGCACCTCTGAGGTGCCATCTGTCAGATGTGACATTAAACCAAGGTCCTGTCTGCCTGTTCTGCTGGAACTTCTCAAAAAGAGTAGGGAAATTGCCCCCATTCACTAAAAAAATACCACCAACAGCTTACCCTGGTTGAAGTTCAGCTGCTTCCCAATTGTATCCCCCTTCCCCTGGGACAAGATTGAAAAGAGGCAGAATTGCCCAGTCCTCCTTTCACAGTCCGCAAAAACTAAATAAACAAACAAGGCCCAGACACAAACATTGAGAATGATGTCATAATGTCTGAAGGATGACCATCTCCATGGTATTGAGTGAGAGGGGACTGTTCCGGCATGCTGAGACTTGGATTTGTGCCATTGGTATAGAGTTTGGGGGGCTTCCAGGCTCGAGCCCCCCCCCCCAGAATTTGAATGCAGGCCTTACCTCACACTGTCTGACATTGTTTAGTATTTAGTGTTTTAATAGCTAGCTGTGCATTCACCGGTTCACATGGAGGAAGACCGGTGCATGCCTGACTGCTGATTTTTTTTTTTTTTCTGTGTGTGAACGTCAATGACGAAGCGGGGGGGGCAGAGGAATGTCAGCAAGGAGAGATTGCGCACATCTGTTACAACATTAGAAGAAGAGCACAGAGGATCATGTTTGTGGTGCTGCATTAGAGGGTCAGCTAACCCAGATGAGAGTTGAGGTAAGGGCCGGGGGCCATCCGTTGTGACGTCAGTCCCATCACATCCAACTCCTGTGACTGACATAAGTGACAGCCTAAGAGACGGAAGGGAGCAGGCATCAGATCATAAACGGACTCTAACAGTAATTGTTCTTTACTTACTGAACCGCCTCCTTCTTGCCTCTCTTGAATGTTGAAGTCGTGTTGTCTGAGCTCAGCGCGCCACATAAAATTTATTGCCTGCCTGATTTGGTGTGTGTATGTGTGGATAGTCGGAGGCTGAGGCTGGGAGAGAGTAGCTGAAGCACCTGAGTAACGTTTAACACAAAAGCTCTTTTAAGAGTTGATCTGCCCGCAATTTAAATCTGCCTGTCTGCTAGACCATGACAAGTAATTATGCTTCGTTGCTTGAATGGCTGGAAGATTTGGATAACAATCCCGAGTACAAGGCATGTTCTGCAGAAGCTTATGTTTTTTTTTGTCTTTAAAAAAATGTGACACCTTCTTTAAATTGGAGTTACTTCAAATTTTGTTTACCATCGTTCAAAATGCCAACTCTGCCCTTCAAGGAGCCCAATTGAATTTTTGGCTCAGTGAAGATGTAATTAGGAATGTTAGGGAAATACTGCTTGCAGGGCAGAATGAATCACGCTTTCATGCCATTTGGCAATCAGCCGTGCATGCAGCCCAGGGTTAAGGGCTTGAAGAGCCTTATCTACCCAGAAAGCGAAAATTTCTCACCAGGTTTCAAGAAGGAGAGTCTGAACATCATTTCCCTGCCACACCAGAGGACCATTATTAGCAGCAGTAATTTGAAGCCATTGATGGAGTACTGGTCGACCTCACAGATCGCTTTGAATCAAAGGAGACCACCTCTCATTTAACGAAGTTGGAAGGTTTTCTGGTTGGAAAGGAAGATGTGACTCGTGAAGGATTTCTACCAGGACGATTTTAAAGATTATTCAAGGCTCCAGCTGCACAGGGATATGCTATTAGATGCAGCCAAAGTCTCTGGTACCACTCTGAGTGACTTTCAAGACATTCTGGAGTTCTTGAAGGCAGAGATAAATGAAGGAGTGTGACTGGTAATTCCAGAGGTCGTGAGATTAGTGAAGCTTGTTCTGACTGTGCCTGTGTCTACTTGTTCTGCGGAGAGGTCTTTTTCAGACCTTCGTAGGCTGAAGTCCTACTTATACAGAAACCTACATAGAAACATAGAATTTGACAGCAGATAAGGACCGCTTGGCCTACCTAGTCTACCCATTTCCCTACCTGATGGATAAGCTGCAGATTCTAGTTGATAAACAGCTTACTTCCTCCTTACCCCCCTCCTACCCTGTCTTTGATGTTGAACCGACATGGTTGCACCAGCTAGTTAGGATTCAGACACAGAACCCACTGTATTTTTTTTACCAAGAGTATGAGTATACAGCAATATAACTACTTAAGTTCCACTATGACCCAAGAAAGGCTGAAAGCTGTTGCCATCCTTTCAAGCCATGCCAATATTGCCAGAAATCTTGACTTGCAGGACTGATTGATAATTTTATTAAAAAGCTTCAGGAAGAATGCATTAATTTGCTTTAGTGAACAAGTTATAATAAATGTTTTCAGCAATTTTCTTCTTTCTATCAGTAATAAAATTATTTATTTCTTTGTGTTTGAGTTATATTGCTGTATACTCATACTCTTGGTAAAAAAAATACAATGGGTTCTTGTCTGAAAACCTAACAACTAGTTCAGTTCAACATCAAAATTATCATTTTGTTTTACAGCAACAACAAATTGCTGACAGTGACCATGTCACCCAGTAATTGTGTCGACGGACCGCGATCGTGGCAACAATCCCGGCTTCGGCCCCTGCACCCCCGAATGTTAATATTATCACTTCCGGGTCAGAGGTGCATGGAGAAAAAAGGGAAAAACCCCTGGGGCGGCAAGATGGCCAGTGCTGCAAAATTCCAATTAACGGAATGACTATCAATTGGGTTGCAGTGCTGACAGTGCCATTGCTGTAGGGGTTTCGCTGTGGCGACGGCACACAGTCTAAGATAGGTTAACTGTTTAGGCCAATAGTTTTGAGCCTGACCCCCCCCCCAGGAAAACCTAAACTCTACACCCATGGTTTGTGCCCAGTACATGGGATGTGAGCAGAGGCCAGCGGGGAGGGTATAACATGTATGTATGGATGCTGTCCTCTTGGTGAGGAGAGGGTTTATTTATTTATTTATTTATTTATTTGTGAAATCAGTTTACAACCTTTGAGCCAGAGGCTCGTTTCCAAAGGTACCTCATCACATTAAAGACATACATAGAGTTTTAGGTTACATAGCATAGGTTTGCAAAACAATAGGCGTTCAACAGAGGCGCCACGTCACACTGAGGTCAGACAAAATACATTTAGGTTACAGGGTACATGTAATTGAGAACAGGTGTTACACAAGTTGGTATCAACAATTGAGCAAACTAATAGGTATACAATGAAACAGCTGGCACTGGCAGGTTGAACATAGTATGAGTGTGCACGGAAGCGGTGGTGGGGATGGCTAGGTGGAGAGCCGCCCGGTGGGCGTTGTCATGAGAAGTCGAGGTGGAGGCTACTTTCAGAGACAGGAGCAGCTACGAGTGTTGAGGAGTTGGTTTCGAAGGGTGGTTTTGAACTTGGAGATGGTGGTGGCATTGGTGATAGGGGCAGGGAGAGAATTTTGGTTTCTGGTGCCATTCATGTAATGACATGTAGGAGAGGTTTGGCAGCATGCCACTGATGCTGTGGGTGGCCACGCAGCATCTTGCACCCCTCCCATGAGCAATCACGAGCATAGGCCTAAGCAAATAGGGGAGGTAGGTGGGATGAAAGAGAGGTAAAAATACCTTTAATTAGCTGAATGATAGCACCACACCAAGGGCCGCACATATCTATAAGGGCACAGGAACACACTGTCTCCTCCCCTTCCACTGTATGCTCTCACTAGAAAGTACTACTCCTCCTCTCAGCAATCTGTCTTAGTCACACAGAATAGTGGAAGCCCACCTTGGGGCCAAGCCAAGGAAGCTATTGGTTGAGGAATCAGGCAAGGGTCTGCAGGGCCAGATTAAGGTTAGTGGGGGGCCTAGGCCCAAGAAAAATCTAAGGCCACCATACACAGGGCCATGCCTCTTAGAGCAAAATTCACAAAAGGCTCCCAGCTCTTCCATGCATGCCAAGGTCCATGCAAAGCTGCAGAGTGCCTTCTTTAGGCATAATGTGCAGCTGTGGGGCACTCCATGGCATCCATGCACCTGGCTGTGTGCCCTGTCAGCACAGGACCCCAGCACATGTGGGACTACTTAGGCAGTTGGGAAAGGGGGGATGGGGGGTGGGTATGGGCCTGATTCACTCAAGAGATCTATGGTGTATAGGGCCAGTGGAGGGGGTGGAAGCTATGCTGCCCTAAAAGCAGCATGAGCCATTATGCTTTCCCCTCTGCATGGCCACTGTAGCATCCTCAGGGCCCAATCACCCCTCCCCACCAGCCTGTAGAGCCTCCACAGTGGGCTCAGGCCATAATGGATACGTCAGTGCCAGAAAAATATGGTGTTCAGTTCTGGTGGCGTTACGGCTGTCCCTGAAGGACTGCTGTATCCTGCCATACTCTGCTCCATGAAGAGTTAAGGATCCACCAACTCAACCTTCTGGTAATCCTCTCATCCTTTATCCCATTCAGTCCATTCCAGTCCCAACTCATTCCTTCTACAGCATAGTCATTGGTTTTCATCACAGAACAAGGGGCATGGGGGGGGGTCAAATTCAGGCAGACCTTGTACAGCCTGTAATTTAGTAATAGTCCAAGTAAATTTCTTTAAGTAAAAAGAGCTAATATTCTCTAAACAAAATTGTAAGTACAAAGCCATATGGTAAAATAAACATATACAATTGTAACAGTATGCACTTCAACTATTTTTACAACTAAAAGCTGCAGCAGGCACCAGTTTAACCACCTGATTTTTTTCAGTTTCTTAAATCCATGATTTGAGCAATATCAGGCATTAAAAAAATACATCCTTCCATAGGGCAGTGGGAGCCATGTAAATTCCCCACATAAACTTAAAGTGCTCAATGGCATTTAAATTCCAGCAACCGTGCACAAAGGTGGCCCTATGTTTTAGGGGGCCCACAGCAAGATTAGTTATGGAGTCCCTTACACCTCTACTGTGGCAGGCATTTTCATGTCATTGTGATACCTTTTGAAAGATTCTGTCCAGATCACTGATTTCCCATGTGGGCTGTGTCAACAGGGAACCATAGGACATCTAAATAAGTAAAAAAAACAAATTACGCTTGAAGACTGATATTTGCATTAAGTCAGACTGGCAACCCCTTGTGTTTGGGGTTGCAGCAACTGCTGTGACTGGGGGTGTCCAAGTCCAGCTCTAGGCAGGCAACGGCAAGTAGAAATAAATTATTGAAGAAGCCCCAACAGTGCTTATAACTTCATGAGACAGGCTACTGGAGCTAGGAACTGGGGCTCATCTTTTAAGAGTTTTAAATAAGTCATTGTGTTGAACCTGGCACCACAGAAACTGCAGCAAATCAAATTCCCTTTCCAGGTGGAATAGATGGTCAGGTATGTAATGCAGACTTGTTAACTGGTTAATGATATGTTAACAAGTGCTACAGCAACAGTACTTTCTTACAGACATTAGGCTGAAGTGCCCCAGACAGGACTGATTATAAACTAGACTGTCTGCCTCCTGTAGCCAGGATGATCCGCTCAGGGCTGTGGGCCCCCTGACAAGCAAGGGTACTAGGCCTGGGCCTTGTTGGCCTATGCCTGAGATCCTGAGGGTCTGAAACCAGAGGATTTCCAGTGCCAGTACTGGAGACTTTGGACAGGCAGTGCAGTGGATCAAGTGAGGAAAGCCAGGAGACCCACCAGTGTGTAAGGGGAATAAAGAGTGACATGTAAAAATAATACTAATATAATAAAGCTGCTCACCAGGGTGCAATCCAACTAATCAAAGGCATGCAGGGCAAAATGATTAAGGACCTCAACCTGTAATCTGCTGTCAGACCTCAACATGTAATCTGCTGTTAGACCTCGACATGTAATCTGCTGTCTGACCTCAACATGTAATCTATCAGACCTTGACATGTAATCTGCTGTTGGACCTCGACATGTAATCTGCTGTCTGGCCTCAACATGTAATCTGCCGTTAGACCTTGACACGTAATCTGCTGTCAGACCTCAACATGTAATCTGCTGTCAGACCTTGACATGTAATCTGCTGTCAGACCTCACCATGTAATCTGCTGTCAGACCTTGACATGTAATCTGCTGTCAGACTTCAACATGTAATCTGCTGTCAGACCCTGATATGTAATCTGCTGTCAGACCTCAACATGTAATCTGATGTTAGACCTTGACATGTAATCTGTTGTCAGACCCTGACATGTAATCTGCTGTCAAATCTTGATAGGTAATCTGCTGTCAGACTCTGATATGTAATCTGCTGTCAGTCCCTGACATGTAATCTGCTATCAGACCTCAACATGTAATCTGCTGTCAGACCTTGACATATAATCTGCTGTCAGACCTCAACATGTAATCTGCTGTCAGACCCTGCCACGTAATCTGCTGTCAGACCTCAACATGTAATCTGCTGTCAGACCTTGACATGTAATCTGTTGTTGGGCCTCAACATGTAATCTGCTGTCAGACCTCGACATGTAATCTGCTGTCAGACCTTGACATGTAATCTGTTGTCAGACTCTGACATGTAATCTATCAGACCTTGACATGTAATCTTCTGTCAGATCTCAACATGTAATCTGCTGTCAGACCTTGACATGTAATCTGCTGTCAGATGATTTAAGTAAAATATTAAACTGGTCTAAAATCTGGGGTATGACATTTAATACAGATAAATGCTGTGTTATGCACTATGACAAGCTAAACTCAAGGAAACAGTACTATTTAGGTAACTAACACTCTCTTATCTAGTTTAGAACAGGAAAGGAACCTTGGGGTGATTATTGAGCCTGACTTGTCCTTCCTATCACACATCAAGTTAATTTGCCATAACGTTTACAGAATGAAAGGAAATATAAAAAGAAACATCAGTAGTGGAAATAGGGATGTTATGGTGCCTCTGTATTGGACATTGGTAAAGCTGTATCTGGGCTACTAGTCGCAGTTTTGGTCAGTAGCATGCAAAGGACAGATAGTAACACTGGAGAGGGTGCAACAAAAAGTTACCAAATGTATCCCTGGATTAGAGGGTCAGGATTAGAAGGACAAATTAACATCTCTGTGCCTGTATAGTCTTGAACAAAGGAGAAAGCGGGGAGACCTACTACTGCTTTATAACATCCTGGGTGACTTAAATTTAGGTATGGGTTTGGAATACAAGGAGAATGTACAGAATACAAGGAGTCATGGCATAAGACTAAATGGGAAAAGGTTCAGGATGATCCGCAGAGGGTCCTTCTTCACACAAAGGGTGCTGAGACATTGGAATGCATTACCTGATGTAGTTGTTCAAGCTACAGATATTACTGCCTTTAAAAGGTTGTTAGATAATAATCCACTGAGCAGTGGGGGAATAGGAGAGAAGAACCTGTGGTCTATTCCCATTCCTATCTACATTACTAGCCTCTGCATGTAATCTTCTGACAGACCTCTATAACACATGTCATAAACCTGATGGCCCTCGGCTCCCTTCCGGACAAGAACACCTCCTGCATGTGACAAAATCTCACATATGCAAACAAGCCTTTGTTGCAAAACAAATTTCATGGAAAGGATACAGTACTGCACTGTTGATCAGTCTGTGCCATTCACTTTTGAGGAAATCTTAGCTGGAAATGAAATTGTAAAGCAGGATTAAATCACAGATGGTCTCTAGTCAGCAATAAACCTGTTTCAAAACTGGGCATTGAGACTGATGGGTGACATACTTTACTTGGTCTTCAAGGTCACGCTTTCATGTTGAGTTTTTGTCTTTTGACAAATGTAGGATTACCAGGATGTAGGGGTGTGCAATTTACTTAATTTGAATATTCAGATGAATGTTTGTATTAGTGGGCCCAAATATTTGGCTATCACACCATAAAAGGAGAAGACACCTCTACCCCCAGGAACTACTGTCCTATTTCCCCATCCTCTGCCTTACGAACATATGAACATATGAATCTGCCAGCAGATAAAGGCCATACGGTCTATCGAGTCTGCTCAAATGTGCAGCTAGCAGCCCCTATACTGCAGCTGCCCCTCTCTTCTCTCCCCTCCCCCTCCACTGACCCTCTCCCTTACCCTGTCCCATCCCCTTTTAAAGCAGCCCACTTGTTTACAGGATACCATTTCCTCTGGTAATGTGTTCCAACACGTTATTTTTGTTGACCTAGCTAAGCCTTCAACACTACCTCACACCCCATCCTACTGGACAAACTTTCTGGTACTAACCTGTCTGACTTGTCAGTCAGCTCCTATTTGTCCAACTAGTAAGTCGGTCCTCATAGATGACTCTCCTCTCAATCAAATCAGGAATCCATGGGGTTCTATCCTGGGCCCCATCTTGTCTGTGGTCTTCCTTCATGGCTGCATGTATATCTGTTTTTGTGCACTTATGCTGATGGCAAGTGCACTTCATCATTGAGCTGGAAGTTGTTCTCATACGTGAGTTTGATATCATCCAAAACTGGCTTCAAACTGATCATGTCTCTCCAAACACTAAGAAGTCTCCATGACCTTCAGTACCAGACAGACCCTTGACAGGTTAGAGTGTACCCTAGTCCTCCAGATACTGGATTGCTTCCCCTTGAGGAGCTCCCTTCTCTTAAATCTCTTGGAATGTGGGTTGAGTGTCACCTGGATGTCTCTTGCCTTACTGATGCTATTGCCATCCATACAAATCTTCTCCCTAAACTTGCAGCACCGTACAGTACCCCTACAAAACCTGGCTCATCCTCTTTGATTGATTTATTCTTCCAGTGTTAGACTATGCAGATGTGATCTACAGTGCGGCCGCTACATCCTCCCCCCTAACCTGGCTGAAACCCTCCTCCTACAGTGCTGCCACTACATCCTCCCCCCTAACCTGGCTGGAACTGCCCCTCCTACAGTGCTGTCACTACATCCTCCCCACTAACCTGGCTGGAACCGCCCCTCCTACAGTGCTGCCACTACATCTCCCCCCAACCTGGCTGGAACCTTCCCTCCTACAGTGCTGCCACTACATCCTCTCCACTAATCTGGCTAGAACCCCCCTCCTACAGTGCTGCCACTACATCCTCCCCTAACCTGGCTGGAACTGCCCTCCTACAGTGCTGCCGCTACATCCTCCCCACTAACCTGGCTGGAACCGCCCTCCTACAGTGCTGCCGCTACATCCTCCCCACTAACCTGGCTGGAACCCCACTCCTACAGTGCTGCCACTGCATCCCCTCCCAACCTGGCTGGAACCCCTCTCCTACAGTGCTGCCACTACATCCTCCCCAGTAACCTGGCTGGAACCCCCTCCTACAGTGCTGCCACTACATCCTCTCCCCTAACCTGGCTAGAACGGCCCCTCCTACAGTGCTGCCACTACATCCCCCCCCAACCTGGCTGGAACTGCCCCTCTTACAGTGCTGCCACCACATCCTCCCCACTAACCTGGCTGGAACCCCACTCCAACAGTGCCACCATCACCCCCAACCTGGCTGGAACCCCTCCTACAGTGCTGCCACCACATCCTCTCCCATAACCTGGCTAGAACCGCCTCCACAGTGCTGCCACGGCATCCCCCAACCTGGCTGCAACTGCCCTCCTACAGTGCTGCCACACATCCTCCCCACTAACCTGGCTGGAACCCCACCCTACAGTGCTGCCATACATCCCCCACACCTGGCTGGAACTCCTCCCACCGTGCTGCCACTACATCCTCTCCCTAACCTGGCTAGAACCGCCTCTTCCTACAGTGCTGCCACTACACCCCCAACCTGGCTGCAACTGCCCCTCCCACAGTGCTGCCACCACATCCTCCCTCCTAACCTGGATGGAACCCCTCCTACAGTGCTGCCACTACATCCCCCCAACCTGGCTGGAACTGCCACTCCTACAGTGCTGCCTTCATCCTCCCCACTAACCTGGCTGGAAACCGCCTCCTACAGTGCTGCCACTACATCCCCCAACCTGGCTGGAACTGTCCCTCCTACAGTGCTGCCACTACATCCTCCCCACTAACCTGGCTGGAACCCCTCCCACAGTGCTGCCTACATCCTCCCCAACCTGGCTGGAACTGCTCCTCCTACAGTGCTGCCACTACATCCCCAACCTGGCTGGGACTGCCCCTCCTACAGTGCTGCGCCACATCCTCCCCACTAACCTGGCTGAACCCCCCACAGTGCTGCCACCACATCCTCCCTCCCAACCTGGCTGGAACCCCTTCTACAGTGCTGCCACTACATCCTCCCCCTAACCTGGCTGGAACTGCCCTCCTACAGTGCTGCCACTACATCTCCCCAACCTGGCTGGAACTCCCTCCCATAGTGCTGCCACTACATCCTCCCCACTAACCTGGCTGGAACTGCCCCTCCTACAGTGCTGCCACCACATTCCCCCAACCTGACTGGAACCCCCTTCTACAGTGCTGCCACTACATCCTCCCCACTAACCTGGCTGGAACCCCTCCTACAGTGCTGCCGTCATCCTCCCCACTAACCTGGCTGGAACCCCCTCCTACAGTGCTGCCACCACATCCCCCAACCTGGCTGGAACTGCCCCTCCTACAGTGCTGCCACTACATCCTCCCCACTAACCTGGCTGGAACTGCCCTTCTACAGTGCTGCCACCACATTCCCCCAACCTGACTGGAACCCCCTTCTACAGTGCTGCCACCACATCCTCCCCACTAACCTGGCTGGAACCCCCTCCTACAGTGCTGCCTACATCCTCCCCACTAACCTGGCTGGAACCGCCCTCCTACAGTGCTGCCACTACATCCCCCCAACCTGGCTGGAACTGCCCCTCCTACAGTGCTGCCACTACATCCTCCCCACTAACCTGGCTGGAACCCCCCTCCTACAGTGCTGCCACTACATCCTCCCCAACCTGGCTGGAACTGCTCCTCCTACAGTGCTGCCACTACATCCCCCCCAACCTGGCTGGAACTGCTCCTCCTACAGTGCTGCCGCTACATCCTCCCCACGATCCTGGCTGGAACCCCCACAGTGCTGCCACTACATCCTCCCTCCTAACCTGGCTGGAACTCCCTCCACAGTGCTGCCACACATCCCCAACCTGGCTGGAACCCCCTCCTACAGTGTTGCCACTACATCCCCCAACCTGGCTGGAACACCCCTCCAACTCCTGTCATTTTGCACTAAACTGGCCCCCCTGTACTCACAACTGATCCCTTTACACTGACCTATCCGCACTCTCCATTGAGAAAGGGCACATATTCCACTGTGTCACTCTTATCTAGAAATGCTGGTCCTCCTCTCTCCCTTCCAGACCTTTCCTCTCTCCATTCTCCTATTCTGTCCTCTTCCTACTCCATCAAATACTCTGACTCCTGTTTATTGCTGAGTGAAATTTGAAAAATCTATTTTGTGCATTTTTTATAAAATTGAGTCAATTTTGTGTAATTTTGCACAATTTTTCAAACTAGAACAGTGGGCTCCATTCACCAACTAGAGTAAGATTTATTGTTCAGCTAAAAAGCCATAACAATGTCTTGAGAATTGCAAACATTTTATACAAAACACAATATAAAAATACAATATCAATTAGACGTACACTGTTATGTACAACATCATAATACGTAATATATACGTTTTATAAGTTAAAAAACAGTAATAGCAAAGAGTCAGATAAATAAATCTAACAAATAGTAAACCAGATCAGATTACCTGAAGACCAAAGAACGGGCATCAGGCCAAAAGGCACCATAACAGTCCAGTTGATACCAATGTAGTTTACCACCACCAGTAACATCCTGTCCCATCAGCAACTGACCGATAGCCAAATAGACATACTGTAATATTAAGGCAGCCATTAAAGGTACCATGCAGCGCATGCTGCTCCGTACCCTGCAGACCACTTCCTATCCGGTCACTCCCATTGACCATACCCAAGGCACTGAATGAAACTATGTTTCATGATGGGCCTCATCTGATCATACAGTGTTCACTCTGATCCAACCTAGAAGCCAGTCGGGCCTGCTGGCATTAGGACCCATCCGTTATTGCACCATGCAGTGCATACTGCTCCATGTCCATGGATCACCCATCATCCAGCTACACCACTCGGCTAATGTTGAGGATATAGCGGGACTCCATATCACAGTCCAGTCCCATTAATCCTCACCATATCACAACTGTGCCTCTCTAATAGCCAGTTGGACACATCAGCCTTGAAGCACGTCCACTAGGGCACCATGTGACTCATGCAGCTCCGTGCCCCACTGATTGCTTAAATTCCAGCTTCTTCCAAAGACCACTCCTGCAGCGCATAATGGGGCTCCTTGTCACAGGTGGAGGCACTCATAGCAAATAAATTTGTTCCACCTGAAACCAAAGACCTCAGGATAATCCCATGGCTTCAACAGCAAATCCTGATGGTAAAACTAAATATATACAGACAGTCCTATCAGTCCTAATGCCTAAAAAATAGGCAAATAGGCAGGAATGATTCCTTTGCATTCAGAGATCCACTCATTTTAAATCTTGTGTATTTTTACGTATCCTTATGCATCATCTACACATTACATAGCACGAAAACAACATCCTTACTATTAAGAATATGCTGCAGGTACGGCTGTATATCCACGAGTAATTTAAAATTTCAACATCTAATTGAAACAAGCAGTAGCCCTATGGGAATAACGTAGTACAGCCACAAGCTCCAACAAGGAGTCCTTGAAATAGCTCAAACTGTCGCACATTTCCTATTTCCCATTCACTCGATATAGACACACTGCAGTTCCAAGCTCCCAAGCTCCAAGACAGGGAGTCCATGTTTAAGAAAAGCAGTTTATTTGAACAAATGTTGGTTGCCACATTAATAGCCAGGAGGAGTCTGTTAAAGTATATTTAAGTACCTCATGAAGGGTCTTACCCTCTTTTTACCGTTCTCCTCTGGTCGAACCCAAAACATTCAAAAGTGCTACGGCATGAATAATTTCCAAGGAAAATGGACCCCCGTCTCCCTTTTTCTGGGATCCATGCTATCGGAATGTCCATATGGGCCACCAGCCACTCCTCACATGTTCCCATCTGCTTTCTTTGAATTTTCTCCTCTCTCGAATAAACAAAAGGACCTTTTATTAGGCCAAAACAAGCCTATCGGTACAAATACCATTTGTTCCAAGCAACCATCCTTCGGTCCAGTTTAAAGAATCCGAGGTCGCTCATCAGCTCACAGGCCATCTAGTATCTCCGCAATGATTGCTTCAGCCAGCCTTCTGCTGTAAAAACAGCTCCAAAATCGACTCTACACCGAGACACAGACTTCAGACAAATAGGTGTTCTGCCGCGCACCAAATAAATACAATACAGCCATACATTTTTAAGAACAAACAAGCCATTCTTTAACCAAAAACTGACTCACAGCAAAGCACAGCACAGCACAGCAGTATCTAGTGGTTAGTAACTACTAATAAATATATAGCAAAACTTACTAATGCAGCTAAAATGCTATAAGTTCCATTCATCAATCCACTTACAAATTGAACTGAGGTCGAAGAAAAACGATAAAGCTCAAGCCACAGAAACTGCAGGGGAGTGCAGCGGAGCAGTGCTGCAGCCATCTTGCTGCCTCGCCCTGCCCCCCTGGCAGAGTAGCACACTATTCGCCATGTATCCTCCCTGCGTTCACATCTACATGTGAAGCACATGCATAACTACTATTAGCCTAGCAGGTACCAGAACCATAGGCTTGTCAAGGGTCTTCTTTCACTCTACAGTTTGACGCAAAACTCCCTGCTCACCACCTGCCCATGTCTGCCCACCTGCCTGCTCATCTTTCTCCTCTCACATTCTCCCTGACAAACCTTCACCTGCTGACCTCCTTACACCACCCACCTTTGAGCCTACCATCATCCCCCTTCTCTGATTCCTCTTCTCCTACTTAATCCTGATTGGTTCCCTCTACCCTTTCTGACTACCACGCCTAGGCTGACTCCTCAGGCTATAGCCTAGTAAATTTTAGGTATCAGTTTTGATGAACAGCTCCATCTCCTGTTTCCTCCCAATACAAGATCCTGCCTAGCTTCCACCTCTGATTTTTTCTCAAACTAGCACCTAACTCTGACTTAAGCACTTAATTGTGTGGCATGAAGTGTGAACCAACCCCACTGACTGTGTACCCTGGTTTTGGTTATGTGTTGTTATTTGCATATGTTATCCTACATTGTTATGCTACTGCCAATATTTACTGATTTCTCCTGTTCACATTTTCTTACTATTAGATGTTCTTGACAATGCCTATTAGCTGCTACTGACTCCAAACGTATGTACCCTCCCCTACCCTTGTGACAATGATTCTTTGTAAATGAGCTTTTAGCTCAAAGGTTGTAAGTCTGATTACTAAAAAAAAAAAAACCACGTAAGCAGGGTGCACAGCTGCATTATGCAGCATGTGTAGGCATGGCATGTGCACACCACAGGGAAGGGCCACACAGATGTGCGCAGGGACGTGTCATATGGACACGGGATGAATATATGGCTAAACGCATATGTATAGTGCTGTTTACACCAACAATTAACACTCACAGGCTGTGGCATAGTTATGGCAGGCAGATCCCTGCCATAAACAATGAAGCATGCCCCCAATAACCACGTAGCTGATCTTACACTGCATCCATTGCCTGCCGCATTATATATGACACACATGCCACAGAGATGTAGCGATGTATGGGACAGACCTATACTGGACAATGGTCCCAGAGATAGTGCCATGGTCAATGTCCCCTGTGAGAATGCTTGTAGTGTTAAACAACCTGATGTAGCAGTGGTAGACATTGTCACTAACCCATAGTACGATGTGTCCCCAGTGTAGGTCATGTGTCCCCACTGAGCATTGTTGTATCCTAGGGTTTGTACTGATATGCTGTGGACATGCTTGGGGCATTCGTAGGACTTGGATATGGATGCTGCAACCCCACATACATACTGTGTGACCCTGGGCATGACATGAGACCTCTAATGAACCGGGCAACAAATGTGCTGTACCACACAGGACACAACAGTGTATATAACTGATACATTTGTACCCCACTCAGAATCCTGTGGTTCCATCACCTGGTGTAACATCGCCATGATAGCATACATAACACATATCCCCTGGTCACAGCCTTCCACCCATGTCCCTCAAAGGGGCTGCCTCTATAAGGGCCTGGCCAACCCCATTCCCATGTACAAAATAAGTTGACACAGTAGACTTCCAGATGGTGCTACATTGTATGACAACAGGAGGCACCATCATATCCATACAAATGGTAACACACACACACACACACAGCCAAAACGGAGAAGAAATATATGTGGTTGGGGCCAATTGTAATAACATGGCAACATTATGCATTGCCATTGACACAACAGGGAAAGTGTTCCTAATAGCCCATCTAGGGGTTACTGTGTAAACAAATGTTCCTTATTGGGGACAGTAGCCCCTTTCTTTATTTATTTCATTTTTCTTGACCCGATAAGTGCAATACACAATTGAATGCCTATTTTCAGGCACGACCCGGGAGATTACATAGGGTCAATGGTCAGTGAACAACAACAAGTACAAACAGCATGTACTGCAGATTATACAGCAAGGGAGTACATAGACAATCAACAACAAGTACAAACAGCATGTACTGCAGATTATAAAGCAAGGGAGTACATAGACAAACAACAACAAGTAGAAACAGCATGTACTGCAGATTATACAGCAAGGTAGTACATAGACAATCAACAACAAGTACAAACAGCATGTACTTCAGATTACACAGCAAAGGTAGTACATAGACAATCAACAACAAGACAAACAGCATGTACTGCAGATTACACAGCAAGGTAGTACACAGACAATCAACAACAAGTACAAACAGCATGTACTGCAGATTACACAGCAAGGGAGTATGTAGACAATCAACAACAAGTACAAACAGCATGTACTGCAGATTACATAGCATGGGAGTACATAGTCAATGAACAACAAGTACAAACAGCATGTACTGCAGATTACACAGCAAGGGGGTACATAGACAATCAACAACAAGTACAAACAGCATGCACTGCAGATTACACAGCAAGTGAGTACATAGACAATCAACAACAAGTACAAACAGCATGTACTGCAGATTACACAGCAAGGGAGTACATGTATTTATTTATTTCATACTCGGAAAACCATTTGAGCTCAGATTTCTTTACATAGGTTTCACGTCAGGATGTTTCAGTACAACAGATAGGTGAAATTATACAAAGGATTGCAGAATTACAAAAGGAAACAAACAGGATTATATATCAAACACAGTACAGGTCATGGGAAAACAGACAATTTACAGTGCTCAATGGTGAAACCAGTCAGTTGTCAGCAAAGAAGAGGTTGTTTGGAGCATTGCTAAGTGCTAAAGAAAAAAAGAAAAAAGGGGGTGAAGGGAGGAGCCCAAGTGCAATGTGCAAAAGGAGAGCGTAATATCAGTAAAGCAGTAGGGATCAGAGGGAGGTGACTAGATTGGAGGCAGAGGGAGAGGGTGCTAGGTGTGTTGGGGGAGCAGGAGGGCCTACTCAGGGGAGAGAGGGAAGGGTTGATGGGGCAGGGGATGGAAGTAGTGATGGGGGTGGAAAGGTGGTGTTAGCGATGGCAGGCACATCGAGATTTGTGTGTCATAAGGATCTTCAAGTTCATTTTGAAAGTACCCAGTGTGGGCAGGCATGCAATGTTCTCCTGTAGGGAGATGAACCACAGCAGTGCACTGGAAGCATAGGACCTTTGTCCTTGAGATGTTTGACATTTCGGAGTTAGGAAGGACTGGTGTTCAGAGTTACGGGTGTGCCATGGATTATTGCTGCAAACCGGAAGTTGTTGGACCCCTGGAGGTAGCTGACCAAGGCAGAGCTTTTTGGCCAGAAGGCAGGATTGATATTTTAGTCAGCCATTGAGTGTGAGACAGTGTGCCCTGTCATAGAGATCACGGGTATGAGTCAGTCAGTGTGCACCTAAGGTGAGCTGGCAGGCTTTGTTGAGTGCAGTTTTTATGCGCCGGAGAGCAGTATCTGTGGCAGAACCATATATAGGCAGCCCATAGTCCACCAGGGAACTCAGAGAACTGTGAACTGCTATGCTGAGGGCTTCAGGGGAGAGGCTATGCTGGTGATGATAAAGTAGCCCTATGCAAATGTTAATAGCTTTGGCCATGTTGTCAATGTGGAGAGTATAGGACAGCAAGCTGTCAATAGTGATACCGAGGTATTCAAAATGTTGAACAAGTTCAAGGGAAACCCCGCCACTATTGCATATTGATAGTGGGTAGTTTTTGTGTTTGTTTAGAGAGCTGGAAAACAGCATGGTTTATGTTTTCTTGTAGTTCATTATCAATTTATGATCTTTGAACCACATCTCTACACTGGTGAAGTCACTGTGTAGTTGCTGCTCAAGGGTACTGATGTCTGAGCCATTTGAGAAGACAACCGCATCATCTGCATAAAGGAGGATGCAGCCTTGACTGGTTTGGGGGAGGCAATTCAAGAATAAGCTGAATAGGAAGGAACCCAGTATTGACCCCTGCAGAATGCCTGAGCAGACAGGTTTGCTGTCTGAGAGGACAGTACCTATCCTGACTTGCTGGGAGCAGCAGTGCAGGTAACTGCAGAAACATGCAACCACGTCGGGGGCAAGGCCTGTAGCAGTGAGTTGGTCAACTAGGAGGGCATGATTGACCATATCGAAGGCCTTTGTAAGATTAATATAGATTGCCCCAGCAAGCTGTCCAAGATCGAGAGATTTATGGATGAAGCCCATAAATTCCAGGAGGGCTGTAGTGGTGCTGTGCCCTGCCCTAAAGCCATGCAGCTCAGGGCATAGGAGCTTATGCTTGTCCAGGTATTTGACAAGTTTGTCCTTGACGATTAGTTCCAGGGCCATCGAGAGTGGTGTAAGTATAGAAATTGGTCTATAATTCTCGGGCATGACCCAATCCACGCTCGTGTACACAGGGGTAGCGACTGCGGCTTTCCATTTTTGAGGGAATACTGTGAACCGGAGTAATAGGTTGAGGATATGGTTAAGGGGAGACAGGATTTCTTCCAGAGAGAGCGAGATTAGTTTCAGATCGAAGTTATCGCCACTGTATCTCCCCTTACCAAGCACCTTACAGAGGTATTTGCTGGCTTCCCCGATAGTAATAGTCTTGAAGTGAAAAGGGGGATGCACTGGGGTCTGTGAAGGAACAGCAGGGTTGGTGAGGGAGAGGAAGTTGGTAGGGAGGACATTATAGAGGTCGGTGAAAGCAAGCTGAAGGTGTTGGCTATAGATTTAGGATCAAGGATGGGGATCCATCAATGCTGAGCATAGTGGGGACGATTTTGGGCTCACGTCCGGTGACCTCTTTTAGGTTTGCCCAGAATCTACAACCATCATTCCAGTTCTTGGCTAGGACCTCCTTGTAGTATAAGTTTTTGGTTATTCGGATGGTCCTGGTACAATTATTCCTGGCCCATTTGTAATTCAGGATGTCAGACTGCTTCCCTGTGGCCCTGGCTACATGATAGAGATGGTCTCTATATAGACAATCAACAACAAGTACAAACAGCATGTACTGCAGATTATACAGCAAGGGAGTACATAGACAATCAACAACAAGTACAAACAGTATGTACTGCAGATCATACAGCAAGGGATTACATAGACAATCAACAACAAGTACAAACAGCATGTACTGCAGATTATACAGCAAGGTAGTATACAGACAATCAACAAGTACAAACTGCATGTACTGCAGATTATACAGCAAGGGAGTACATAGACAATCAACAACAAGTACAAACAGCATGTACTGCAGATTACACAGCAAGGTGGTACGTAGACAATCAACAACCAGTACAAACAGCATGTACTGCAGATTGCACAGCAAGGGAGTACATAGACAATCAACAAGTACAAACAGCATGTACTGCAGATCATACAGCAAGGTAGTATACAGACAATCAACAACAAGTACAAACTGCATGTACTGCAGATTATACAGCAAGGGAGTACATAGACAACAACAAGTACAAACAGCATGTACTGCAGATTACACAGCAAGGGAGTACATAGACAATCAACAACAAGTACAAACAGCATGTACTGCAGATTATACAGCAAGGTAGTATACAGACAATCAACAATAAGTACAAACAGCATGTACTGCAGATTATACAGCAAGGAAGTACATAGACAATCAACAACAAGTACAAACAGCATGTACTGCAGATTACACAGCAAGGGAGTACATAGACAATCAACAACAAGTACAAACAGCATGTACTGCAGATTATACAGCAAGGTAGTATACAGACAATCAACAACAAGTACAAACAGCATGTACTGCAGATTACACAGCAAGGGAGTACATAGACAATCAACAAGTACAAACAGCATGTACTGCAGATTACGCAGCAAGGTAGTACATAGACAAACAACAAGTACAAACAGCATGTACTGCAGATTACACAGCAAGGGAGTACGTAGACAAACAACAACAAGTACAAACAGCACGTACTGCAGATTACACAGCAAGGGGGTACATAGACAATCAACAACAAGTGTCAGCGTGGCTCAGTTGGTAGCACATCCACCTCTGGACCAGAAGGTCATGGGTTCTCGTCCCACACCTGGATTGGACTTGCACCTAAAAATCGCTAGCATCCGAGTGCAGTATTGGGGAGTGCCGTACTGCTGGGGTGTGCCGTCCTTCGGATGAGACATTAAACCGAGGTCCCTTCTGCCCATCCTGGTGTTGTCCTGGTGGGTGTCCAGGTGGAAGTAAAAGAACCCAGGGCACTCTTCTCAAAGAGCAAGAAACATTCCTGTTGTCCTGGCCAACATTTCCCTTCCCATAAACCGGTTCTTGCAATTATCCAGGCTGTGTGTGGGTGATGATGTGCGATATGGCTGCCACCACACATTCAGTCACTGCACTACCAGTCTAGCATTGCTTGTAAAGTGCTTTAGGATACTGTGTATGAAAAGCGCTATATAAATGCTGATTCTTCTTCTTCTTCTTCAAACAGCATGTACTGCAGATTACACAGCAAGGGAGTACATAGACAATCAACAACAAATACAAACAGCATGTACTGCAGATTATACAGCAAGGGAGTACATAGACAATCAACAAGTACAAACAGCACGTAATGCAGATTAAAAAACAGTGTAACAATGACAAGGGAACTGTAATACAATAGAGGAACAGTACAGCAGTGCTACAACAATACACTGAGTAGAGTCAAAAAAATATAAAATAATGGCAGTAAAACAATGTAATAAGTGCAGAAACGCAAACATGACCTAGGGGAGAGAAAGGGTTCAAGAGAGAGTTAGGACAGTGAAGATTATACATACCCACCATCAAAGGTTAAACAAAGAGAAAGCCATGGTTGGTAGCTGGAATAACAGTGGATGACCAGCAACAAGGCTCAGAAGGAAGGGAGATGGTAGTAGATAAATGATTTACATAGAGAGAGAAAAATTAGGGAGGGGTCTAGATGAGCATGGATAGGAACAAGAATAGAGTGGGGGTGACCAATTACTGGTAAGTCTCAGGCATTCAGGTTGGGTCAACGCATGTGCAAGTATCAGCTAGGGATAAAGAACGATGATATTCACTTTTAAAACTAAGGTGAGACGGTGACAGCTGGAGGTTAGGTGGAAGCGCATTCCTCAGCCGGGGAGCAGAGAATTGGAAGACCTCAGAGCCCTTAGTTGTACGACATCTCGGAACAAAAAGCAAAGATTTGTCAGCTGAGAGTAGGCCATGGGAGGTTGGTTGAGGGACGAGAAACACTACCAGCTGGGATGGGGTTTTTCCACAGATGATTGAGTCAATCAGTGATCGAAGGAAATATTGTCTACTGGCAGAAGGCAAGAACAAATTCAGATTACACAGCAAGGGAGTACATAGACAATCAACAAGTACAAACAGCATGTACTGCAGATTGCACAGCAAGGAAGTACATAGACAATCAACAACAAGTACATACAGCATGTACTGCAGATTACACAGCAAGAGAGTACATAGACAATCAACAAGTACAAACAGCATGTACTGCAGATTACACAGCAAGGGAGTACATAGACAATCAACAACAAGTACAAACAGCATGTACTGCAGATTATACAGCAAGGGAGTACATAGACAATCAACAAGTACAAACAGCATGTACTGCAGATTACACAGCAAGGGAGTACATAGACAATCAACAACAAGTACAAACAGCATGTACTGCAGATTACACAGCAAGGGAGTACATATACAATCAACAACAAGTACATACAGCATGTACTGCAGATTACACAGCAAGGGAGTACATAGACAATCAACAAGTACAAACAGCATGTACTGCAGATTACACAGCAAGGGAGTACATAGACAATCAACAACAAGTACAAACAGCATGTACTGCAGATTATACAGCAAGGGAGTACATAGACAATCAACAACAAGTACAAACAGCATGTACTGCAGATTACACAGCAAGGGAGTACATAGACAATCAACAACAAGTACAAACAGCATGTACTGCAGATTACACAGCAAGGGAGTACATAGACAATCAATAAGTACAAACAGCATGTACTGCAGATTATACAGCAAGGGAGTACATAGACAATCAACAAGTACAAACAGCATGTACTGCAGATTACACAGCAAGGGAGTACATAGAAAATCAACAACAAGTACAAACAGCATGTACTGCAGATTATACAGCAAGGGAGTACACAGACAATCAACAACAAGTACAAACAGCATGTACTGCAGATTATACAGCAAGGGAGTACATAGACAATCAACAAGTACAAACAGCATGTACTGCAGATTACACAGTAAGGGAGTACATAGACAATCAACAAGTACAAACAGCTTGTACTGCAGATTACACAGCAAGGTAGTACATAGACAATCAACAACAAGTACAAACAGCATGTACTGCAGATCACACAGCAAGGGAGTACGTAGACAATCAACAAGTACAAACAGCATGTCCACCTGGGAACAGAAGTAGGAGGTTGTTCATTAAAGAGGTTTGGTTTATCTTCTGTTTTAACTGAACTATTTGAATAGTTTTGTACTTGAAATTAACTGAAATATTTGAATAGTTTTGTACTTGAAATTAGTTCTGTGTGTTAAAAATTACTACTTTGAGTTAGAACTGTTACTTGGGCTGTGATATTGTAACTATTGGGGCTTGTGTGCTGGTTGTGGGAACACTTGTTTGGCAGTGATAATAAGAGTGAAATTTAAATCTGAGGTTTGCCTGATGGTGGTAGAGCCCTCCCACCCACTCTGTTTTGTAGGCTTTCTTAAATACTGAAAAGCCACTGGGGGTTGGGATTGAAGGACTGTGCATTTTTGTTTGCGACTGAAATTTGAAGCAACAGGAACTGGTGGGTCTGTGACATCATACGGTACCTGATGTCTGCATACATACACTGTTAGCGGGACTGGACACACACTGGACTGTATGTGTTTGTGAGACTTGGGAACATTATTGGTGGGGTTGAAATTGGGTTCGTAAACAACTGCAGTCAGTATAGAGAGAGACTGTATTCCAGAGGGAAGGGACTGAGAAAAGGTGTGTGTGCCATTATGAACAAAGAGGGACAAACAGGGGGGCCACATTCCACCATGGCAGGCATCTTCAGAAGGGTTGTAGGCTGCACAGGCTGTGGGGTGGCAATAATTCTCAATTGCACCTGGAGAGAGGGAGGCTGCCCACTTTGCAGCTATCTTGTATCAGAAGTGAAGTATATTGGTTAAGGAGTAACCTGGGGGAGTTGGGGTGTGTGTCCAAGGATAAGGGGTGTGGATATGGGTGGCAAAAGGGTGGGGCTGAGGGGAGGCTGCGTCAATGCTCAGAAATTACAGGATGTTATGTTACAGCAAGCAGGAAGGGGGATATATGGGACAGAGGACCTTTAGATAGGGATGTTAATCCTAAGGGGAAAACTTATGGGGTAAACATTCCAGATATAAAGAGAGTAGAGGGGGAAGAGTCAGGAGGGACTGTTGTGGGGAAGCCTAAAAGAGCAGACTGTGGGAAGGGAGCTCCTAAGGAGAACAGGGCAAGAGGGGAGGAAGAGGGGCAGTTTAGAGGGGCAGTCGGGGGAAACTCAGGTTACTTGATGGAGGCTGGCATAGAGTGTTACAATAAATTTGAGCTACTAAGCAACCTAGAGGGAGGAAGGGTTGGTGGAAATGAGGAAACTGATACAGAGGCCGGGGAGGGAGTCAGATAGCCATGGGCATCACAGACTGGCAATGGAAAGGATAGAAATAGTCCCAGAGGGAGAAGGAAACATAAATGTTAAGCAGATGGGGAGATGCAACATATTGCAGACATGAGGGAGGAGAGCATGACTGGAGAGAAACTGGGAGACAAGGAGGTGGGTAGGGGCCCTCCTTCAGGAGGGGGGTCTGTACCAAGGATGGGGCCCTAGGTAAAGGGGACCCACAGAGGGCCTCTGGAGGTAGGAGTACTATTACAAGGGGGAGGATGGTGGTGTGGGGGAAGGGGAAACCATCAGGGCCAGGATAAATGATTTGGATAAGAGAGGGTTAAAGGGGACACCTATTCGGGGGTGTCTGAGTTAAGTGGGCAAAATAACAAGGGAGGCAGAAAGGGGAGGTGACAAGGGGGTCTCTAATAAGGCAGGAAGACTCCCATGGAATTGAGATCATGAATAAAGGGGGGGATGGGAGGCTGAGCGTGCATAGTGGAGGTAACCATAAGGATGATGGCGATGTTAAGGTTCTGTTATTGGGAGACTTGATGATTAGGGGTATCCATTGGGAGGGACAGCGGGGTGGATGCCATAGCCAGGTGAAGGTAGTGAGTATGTCTGGGCTGACGGTGCACAGAGCAAAGTTCATGGTGTACGAACTGGTTAGGGATTGTGGAGGGAAACCGGATTTCCTGGTGTATTTGAGAACTAACGATCTAGAGGGAAATAGTGTTTTGGAAATCCCAGCAAGGTTCTGAGAACTTGCCAGAGTCTGTCGGGATAATAGATGCAACATTTCCTTTACAGAGATATTGTCAGTACCAAAGGCCTCAGTGGAGAAAAAAATGAAGATCACAGAGGTTAATGACTGGCTCAGAAAGTGGGGTGAAGAAAGTGGGTTGGGGGTGTTAGGGAACTGGAAAGGAGTTTGGAAGGATAAGGGACTGTATGCCAAGGACAGGCTTCATCTTTCCCTGTTAGGGAAGGAAGTCCTTTAACAGAGGGTGGCTGACTACATTCAAGAAAGGTGGGGTTTAAACTTGTGACGGGGGAGGGATAAGGGAGGGGCTGACCAGAAGCCCTCTCCTCCAGATAAGGGGAGTAGCCTTCAAACCCAAGGGGAGGGAACAGACTGGGGGAGGAGGTTTCAGGAGGAGCAGAGGGAGGATGGAAGTATAAGGAGCCTGTGTAAGGTTCAACAAAGGGGATCAGGGATAAGGGTTGGGGGGTGGTGTCAGTAAATGCCAGGAGCTTGGGAAACAAGTTGCCAGAGATCCAGACCATGCAGTTCAGGGGGGAGGAGTGGATGTGGCGGCGGTCACGGAAACATGGGCCAACAAAAACCATGACTTGGACCTAAACGTGCGGGGGTACACTATGCTCAGGAAGGATAGAAAGGAGGGCAGAGGCGGTGGAGTGGCTATGTTCATTGGAGATGACATAGAAATTGCTAGGGTAGAAGAGGCAGAGGGAAACGTGGAGGCCTTATGGGTCACCTTATGAACCCCAGCAGGAGGCAAGGTCAAGCTGAGTGTAGCATATAGGCCCCCCAGGATGGGTGATGTTCTGGACGATGGTTTGCTGGACAACATCATTGCCCAGTGTGGACCAAAAGGGGAGGGAGTGGTGTTGATGGGGGACCTTAATATGCCAGGTACAAACTGGGGAACCATGTCCTCTAAGGTGGCCAAGGAGCAGTGGCTGTTGGACGGTTTCCAGGATGTGTTCTTAACACAGCACATGATGGAGCCCACAAGGGAGGGGCATGTTCTGTATGTGGTTCTGGTGGATGGGGATCTGGTAAGGGACCTGGTTGTAGAGGACCCTCTGACTGGGAGCGACCACAATACTGTCTGGTTTAAAATAAGCATGGGGGAGGAGGGGAGAGATCTAGGACACTGGCAGTGGACTTCAGGGGCAGACTTTGTGGGTATGGAAATATTCTCAAGGATCACTTGAAGGGATTACAACAATGACAAATGTGGAAAAGAGATGGGAGGTCATAAAGCAGGGGACTTCATGAGGCAGTCAGGACCTGTGCTAAGGTGAAGCATAAGGGAGCAAGGTCACATAAACCATGCTGGTGGTCCAGTGAGGTTCAGGTAGTGGTCAGAGAGAAGAAGACTGCCTACAAAAAATATAAAACAATGAGAGGGGATAGGGAAAAGGAAATGTACCATCTTGTATCTAGAAAAGTCACCCGGATGGTGCGGGGGACAAAGTTCAGTAAAGAGCAGCGGCTGGCACAGGGGATGCGGGGAGAGGAAAAGGGGTTCTTCCGGTACATTGGGGAGCAGAGAAAAACTAAGGGCCATCTCGGCAGATTGAGATCAGGAGGAGGGTGGGTGGAAGAGGTGAGGGACCAGGCAGAGGTATTAAACGAGTACTTCACCTCTGTGTTCACTAGGGAGGGGGATGGGATATCTACAAAGCAAGGCGTGATGGGGATAGAAGCAGTAGTGAGTGGGATCAGGAAAGCAACAGAAATGGAGCAAGAGGAAGGGAGAGGTACCCCAGGGGTGTCACATCAGGATAAGGATAAAAAGGCCAGTAAGGTGGAGAGGACAGATGATGCTATCTCCACCCAAAGGGTGTGGTTAGTCCTTAAGGCCCTAAAGAAAGATCACTCTCCTGGGACGGATGGCATTCATCCGAGTGCACTATGGGAATTGGCGGAAATACTGGCTGCACCCCTGGTGGAGCTCTTCAACAGGTCGCTTGAGACAGGGAGGGTACCTAGGGATTTGCGAGAGGCACTTCTGGTGCCAAGCCATAAAGGGGGGGTCGAGGGAAGTACCAGGTAACTATAGACCCATCAGTTTGACCTCAGTGGTGGGAAAATTAATGGAGAGTATACTAAAGGAACGATTGGGGGTGTACTTGGAGGAGGTGGGAGGTCTGGATAGTCTGCAACATGGGTTTGTGCCAGGTAGATCATGTCAAACCAACCTTGTGGAGTTCTACGAATGGGTAACATCAGAACTGGACAGGGGAAAGCCTGTGGATGTATTATTCTTGGACTTCAGCAAGGCGTTTGACTCTGTCCCCCACAATGGTCTGGTGGAAAAACTGACGGGGTTGGGAGTAGGCCCTTTGATGATCAGATGTATTGAAAACTGGCTAGCTGGACGCATCCAGAGAGTAGTGGTCGGTGGGGAGCACTCGAACCCTAGAGACGTTGGTAGTGGGGTACCGCAGGGCTCGGTCCTGGGTCCGATCCTGTTTAATGCATATGTTTCGTACATCAGGGAGGGTACAGGATGTGAAATGAGTTTCTTCACTGACGACTCCAAGATGGGAGCAGTAGTTGAGGGGGAAGAGGGGAGGTTGGCCCTGCAAGGGGAACTGGACACCCTGGAAAGGTGGGCTCACACATGGAAATTAAATTTCAATATCACCAAGTGAAAGGTGTCACATCTTGGGCAGGAAAACCCTAAACACAGGTACACCCTGGGAGGGGAGGCGCTGGAGGCCTCAACAGGGTAAAAAGACCTAGGGGTCATGGTGGATGCATGTATGAATAACTCTGAGCAGTGCAGGACAGTGGCTAGCAAAGCAAACAGGATGTTGGGATGCATCGTAAAGGGGGATCACCTCTAGGAGCAGGGAAGTGATTCTGCCGCAGTAAAATGGATTGGTTAGACCACACCTTGAGTACTGTGTACAGTACTGGAGACCACACTTGAAGATTGACATACAGCTCCTGGAGAGGGTACAGAGGAGGGCAACTAAGATGATACAAGGACTAGGGGATTTGACGTATGAGGACAGATTTGAGGAGCTCTGCCTGTTTTCATTGGAGGAGAGGAGAGACGGGGGGACATGATTGCAGTCTTCAAGTACCTCAAGGGAATAAATAGGGTAAACACGGAGGGGATCTTTAGACTAAAGCAGGGAGGTATCATCAGAGAGCATGGTTTGAAGTTGGAAGGTGGAAGGGTGAGGGGGGAAGAGGAGGAGGTTTTCACTGACAGAGTGGTGGATCCTTGGAACGCACTGCCTGGCGAGCTGGTTCAGAGATTCACAGTGGAGGGCTTCAAGAGAGGGTGGGACAGACACAGAAAGCAGATGTATCAGACGATGGCCTGGCCCAGGGGGGTGGGGATGGATGACAGGGGTTTCTGGAACACAAGGAGGGGCCTCGGTACTCAACTAGGGATCTGAGGTTCGAGCAGACTAAATAGACCATAAGGCCTAATCTGCTGTCAATTAGTATGTTAGTATGTTAGCATGTACTGCAGATTACGCAGCAAGGGAGTACATACCTGTAGACAATTAACAAGTACAAACAGCATGTACTGTAGATTATACAGCAAGGGAGTACATAGACAATCAACAAGTACAAACAGCATGTACTGCAGATTATACAGCAAGGTAGTATACAGACAATCAACAACAAGTACAAACAGCATGTACTGCAGATTATACAGCAAGGGAGTACATAGACAATCAACAACAAGTACAAACAGCATGTATTGCAGATTACACAGCAAGGGAGTACATAGACAATCAACAAGTACAAACAGCATGTACTGCATTATACAGCAAGGGAGTACATAGACAATCAACAAGTACAAACAGCATGTACTGCAGATTACACAGCAAGGGAGTACATAGACAATCAACAAGTACAAACAGCATGTACTGCAGATTATACAGCAAGGGAGTACATAGGCAATCAACAACAAGTACAAACAGCATGTATTGCAGATTATACAGCAAGGGAGTACATAGACAATCAACAACAAGTACAAACAGCATGTACTGCAGATTACACAGCAAGGGAGTACATAGACAATCAACAAGTACAAACAGCATGTACTGCAGATTATACAGCAAGGTAGTATACAGACAATCAACAACAAGTACAAACAGCATGTACTGCAGATTATACAGCAAGGAAGTACATAGACAATCAACAACAAGTACAAACAGCATGTACTGCAGATTACACAGCAAGGGAGTACATAGACAATCAACAACAAGTACAAACAGCATGTACTGCAGATTATACAGCAAGGTAGTATACAGACAATCAACAACAAGTACAAACAGCATGTACTGCAGATTATACAGCAAGGGAGTATACAGACAATCAACAACAAGTACAAACAGCATGTACTGCAGATTACACAGCAAGGGAGTACATAGACAATCAACAAGTACAAACAGCATGTACTGCAGATTATACAGCAAGGGAGTACATAGGCAATCAACGACAAGTACAAACAGCATGTACTGCAGATTATACAGCAAGGGAGTACATAAATAATCAACAACAAGTACAAACAGCATGTACTGCAGATTACACAGCAAGGGAGTACATAGACAATCAACAACAAGTACAAACAGCATGTACTGCAGATTACACAGCAAGGGAGTACATAGACAATCAACAACAAGGACAAACAGCATGTACTGCAGATTATACAGCAAGGGAGTACACAGACAATCAACAACAAGGACAAACAGCATGTACTGCAGATTATACAGCAAGGGAGTATACAGACAATCAACAACAAGTACAAACAGCATGTACTGCAGATCATACAGCAAGGGAGTACATAGACAATCAACAAGTACAATCAGCATGTACTGCAGATTACACAGCAAGGGAATACATAGACAATCAACAACAAGCACAAACAGCACGTACTGCAGATTACACAGCAAGGGAGTACATAGACAATCAACAACAGGTACAAACAGCATGTACTGCAGATTATACAGCAAGGTAGTACATAGACAATCAACAACAAGTACAAACAGCATGTACTGCAGATTACACAGCAAGGGAATACATAGACAATCAACAACAAGCACAAACAGCATGTACTGCAGATTACACAGCAAGGGAGTACATAGACAATCAACAACAAGTACAGACAGCATGTACTGCAGATTATACAGCAAGGTAGTACATAGACAATCAACAACAAGTACAAACAGCATATACTGCAGATTACACAGCAAGGGAGTACATTTATTTATTTCTTCAGTACTCGGAAAACCATTTGAGCTCAGATTTCTTTACATAGGTTCCACGTCAGGATGTTTCAGTACAACAGATAGGTGAAATTATACAAAGGATTGCAGAATTACAAAGGGAAACAAACAGGATTATATATCAAACACAGTACAGGTAATGGGAAAACCAACAATTTACAGTGCTCAATGGTGAAACCAGTCAGTTGTCAGCAAACAAGAGGTTGTTTGGAGCATTGCTATGTGCTAAAGAAAAAAAGAAAAAAGGGGGTAAAGGGGAGGAGCCCAAGTGCAGTGTGCAAAAGGAGAGTGTAATTGAAAGGCTTTGCTTGTAGTTCGGTGACCAAGCAGCCAGCAACTCCCACTTCCTGAGCTATATAAGCAGTTCCTCTCAGCCTCACTGTGAAGCATTTTGTCTTTGCTGCTGGAGGCTATGTTGGTTTGTCCTCTGAGCTGGTTGGGGCCTAACCCCCCCCCAGCCTGCTGTTTCTGTGTGTCTCTGCTGGACTTCAGTGTTTGTTTTCCTGCTTCTGGTTTGTATCTTTCCTCCGGCTGTGTGCTTCCCTGTGTTTTGTTTCTTGTTTTTTTGGGGGCCTTTCCCTGTTTTCTGTTTTGCTGTGTTTTGGTTTCCTCTTTTGGGGGGGCTTTTATTTTTAAAACTCCTAGTATACTGCTACTACAGAGCTCATTCTGCTTGCTTTCAGTTACAACTGTCAATTTACTGCACTGCAACTGGAAACCTACTCGGAGTTCATGCTACTGTTTTCAGTTACCTACAACTTCAGCCACTGCGGCTGACTGTTTACTTTTAATTAATATTGTACCCAGTGCCTGTGTTTTAACACTGTACTCATTTAACTACTGCTGTACAGGCCCACTTGCTTCCTGCTGCTGCACTGTTTACACCCATTACTATTCTACCTTGTTTACTCTGAGGTTAGCTGAAGCTCCTGCTGAGGCTATTAAACTAGCTTATATATCTGCATGTGATTCTCGGCCTTTCATCGCTTCCTTGTTTGTCCTACGGCGGGGACTGGGAGGTGTTTGAGGGGTCGTGGCCTATGTGGTTAATTAATTTTGTTCTAAATCATGTCTTCGCCGCCGCCAAAAATCCTCAGAGTTTGTCACCTTGATTTGGCTATTCATGTCTGGCTGGCTTGCCCCTAACTCAGTGCTGTTTACTTGCTATACGGTTGTTATGCAGGTCCACCTATTACTACTACTACTGCTTACTGACCTATCAGGTCCCCACTTGCTTACGCAACCGTTGCTCCTTGCTTACACAAACCATTGCTTTATGCCTAGTGCCATCCCCTCGGCTTCACCTGGGATTCTACTGCTCTCAATCTGCATCTCAGCACTCACTGCTCATTATGATCTCAGCACGCCATGCTCATTCAGCTCACCAGCTCTACAGCTCTCAATCAATTCTGGGGCATGCCAACCATTCTAATCTGGTGCAGGTTCCTGCAGCCGACGGTCTCGCTCTGCATTTAGTCCACATCGAGCGTGTCCAACTTGGGGTGGGATCCTTCTCACCTGGCCCATAGCTGGGAATGTCCTCACCCCAGGCTTGGCTTTAGTTGCCTGCTATGTGACAGCAGCTCCTGGTGTAGAATTTAAGACTAGCGGTGAAGGGTGGTTACGATGATCTCCTTTGGCTCTAGTGTTCCACTATAATGGTTGGCCATTGACTTTATTGGTTTCCCTAGCAAGGCACCTTCACCGCATTCTCCCCCATGACTGCCTCTGGTTCACCTGGTTTGATTTAGGGTGGGTAGGCCAGGTGAGTGCCTCAGCAGTTGTTGCTCTCCTCCTGCGCCTTGGATTCTCGTATGATTGCAGAATTTTCTCGCAACTTTCCACGACATTCCCACTAGAGGGTTTGAGTGAGAGCCTTCCTCCAAATTGAAATATTTTCCACCTCCCTTTAATTGGGTTTTCCAAATTGCAGCTGCAGAGACGTCACTAAATACATTTTCCCAAGCCTGGAGGGAAGGCGACCTAGGCCTTGGATCCCCAGAGATTTCCTCCTCATAGTTTTTTTTTCTCTCATCCATTGCCTCAGGTCATAACACTTAGTTAACATAGTTGTTTCCTCTAGTTTCCTTAGGTAGGTTCGGTTGTAGGATGGAGGTGGAGGATGTCCTGCCGTTCCCTCTCTCCTTAGGGGATCCCCTTCTCTCATACAAGCCATCACAAATCTTCTCTACTGCTATGTTGCAGTTACTGCTTTTACATCACTGTTACTGCTTGCTCATACGCATCCTGTTGCCTCCTTTGGGGATGATACTACATTTCTTTTGGGAATTCCTAAGGTACCTTTAGCCACGGGAACCATCCCGTGGCACCTCTAGGGGCGGAACCCTCTCCAAGAGTTCCTTGCTTTCGTACCCCTACAGGGTGGTAATTCCTCTGGAACAGAGAGTGCGAATGGCCACAACCAAACTAATACAATTACATAAGCATAACACTATACTGGCTGCGTAGGTCAGTGAATATCAGTAAAGCAGTAGGGATCGGAGGGAGGTGACTAGATTGGAGGCAGAGGGAGAGGGTGCTAGGTGTGTTGGGGAGCAGGAGGGCCTACTCAGAGGAGAGAAGGAAGGGTTGAGGGGGCAGGGGATGGAAGTAGTGAAGGGTGGAAAGGTGGTGCTAGTGATGGCAGGCACATGGAGATTTGCGTATCATAATGAGCTTCAAGTTTGTTTTGAAAGTACCCAGTGTGGGCAGGCGTGCAATATTCTCCTGGAGGGAGATGAACCACAGCAGTACACGGTAAGCAAAGGACCTTTGTCCTTGAGATGTTTGACATTTCAGAGTTAGGAAAGACTGGTGTTTGGACTTACAGGTGTGCCGTGGATTATTGCTGCAAACCAGAAGTTGTTGGACCCCTGGTGGTAGTTGACCAAGGCAGAGCTTTTTGGCCAGAAGGCAGGATTGATATTTTAGTCAGCCACTGAGCGTGAGAGAGGGTGCCCTGGCATAGAGATCACAGGTGTGAGTTAGTCTGTGTGCTCCTAAGGTGAGCCGGCAGGCTTTGTTGAGTGCAGTTTTTGTGTGCCAGAGAGCAGTATCTGTGGCAGAACCATATATATGCAGCCCATAGTCCACCAGGGAACCCACAGAACTGTGAACAGCTATGCTGAGGGCTTCAGGGGAGAGGCTATGCTGGTGACGATAAAGTAGCCCTATGCAAATGTTGATAGCTTTGGCCGTGTTGTCAATGTGGAGAATATAGGACAGCAAGTTGTCAATAGTGATACCGAGGTATTTAAAGTGTTGAACAAGTTCAAGGGAAACCCCGCCACTATTGCATATTGATAGTGGGTAGTTTTTGTGTTTGTTTAGAGAGCTGGAAAACAGCATGGTTTATGTTTTCTTGTGGTTCATTATCAATTTATGATCTTTGAACCACATCTCTACACTGGTGAAGTCACTCTGTAGTTGCTGCTCAAGGGCACTGGGGGCTGAGCCATTTGAGAAAGACAACTGCATCATCTGCATAAAGGAGGATGTGGCCTTGACTTGCTTGCAATTCAAGAATAAGCTGAACAGGAGGGGACCCAGTATTGACCCCAGCGGAACACCTGAGAAGACAGGTTTGCTGTCTGAGAGGACAGTACCTATCCTGACTTGCTGGAGCGGCAGTGCAGTTAACTGCAGAACCATGCAACCACATCGGGGGCAAGGCCTGTAGCAGTGAGTTGGTCAACTAGGAGGACATGATTGACCGTATCGAAGGCTTTTGTTAGATCGATATAGAGTGCCCCAGCAGGCTGTCCAAGATCGAGAGATTTATGGATGAAGCCCATGTATTCTAGGAGGGCTGTAGTGGTGCTGTGCCCTGCCCTAAAGCCATACTGCACAGGGCATAGGAGCTTATGTTTGTCCAGGTATTCGACAAGTTTGTCCCTGACAATTAGTTCCAGGGCCTTCGAGAGTGGTGTAAGTATAGAAATTGGTCTATAATTATTGGGCATGGCCCGATCCCCACTCTTGTGCATGGGGTAACTACTGCAGCTTTCCATTTTTGAGGGAATACTGTGAACCGGAGTAATAGGTTGAGGATATGGTTAAGGGGAGACAGGATTTCTTCCAGAGAGAGCGAGATTAGTTTCAGATCGAAGTTATCTCCACTGTATCTCCCCTTACCGAGCACCTTACAGAGGTATTTCCTGGTTTCCCCAATAGTAATAATCTTGAAGTGAAAAGGGGGATGCAATGAGGTCTGTGAAGGAACAGCAGGGTTGGTGAGGGAGAGGAAGTTGGTAGGGAGGACATTATAGAGGTCAGTGAAAGCAAGGTTGAAGGTGTTGGCTATAGATTTAGGATCAAGGATGGGGGATCCATCAACACTGAGCATAGTGGGGATGATTTTGGGCTCACATCCGGTGACCTCTTTTAGGTTTGCCAGGAATTTACAACCATCATTCCAGTTCTTGGCTGGGACCTCCTTGTAGTATAAGTTTTTGGTTATTCGGATGGTCCTGGTACAATTATTCCTGGCCCATTTGTAATTCAGGATGTCAGACTGCTTCCCTGTGGCCCTGGCTACATGATAGAGATGGTCTCTATATAAACAATCAACAAGTACAAACAACATGTACTGCAGATTATACAGCAAGGGAGTACATAGACAAACAACAACAAGTACAAACACAATGTACTGCAGATTATACATCAAGGTGGTACGTAGACAATCAACAAGTACAAACAGCATGTACTGCAGATTACACAGCAAGGGAGTTCATGGACAATCAACAACAAGTACAAACAGCATGTACTGCAGATTATACATCAAGGTGGTACGTAGACAATCAACAAGTACAAACAGCATGTACTGCAGATTATACAGCAAGGGAGTACATGGACAATCAACAACAAGTACTAACAGCATGTACTGCAGATTACACAGCAAGGGAGTACATGGACAATCAACAACAAGTACAAACAGCATGTACTGCAGATTATACATCAAGGTGGTACGTAGACAATCAACAAGTACAAACAGCATGTACTGCAGATTACACAGCAAAGGAGTACGTAGACAAACAACAACAAGTAGACACAGCATGTACTGCAGATTACGCAGCAAGGGAGTACATAGACAATCAACAACAAGTACAAACAGCATGTGCTGCAGATTATACATCAAGGTGGTACGTAGACAATCAACAAGTACAAACAGCATGTACTGCAGATTACACAGCAAGGGAGTACATGGACAATCAACAACAAGTACAAACAGCATGTACTGCAGATTACACAGCAAGAGAGTACATGGACAATCAACAACAAGTACAAACAGCATGTACTGCAGATTGCACAGCAAAGGAGTACGTAGACAAACAACAACAAGTAGAAACAGCATGTACAGCAGATTACACAGCAAGGCAGTACACAGATAATCAACAACAAGTACAAACAGCATGTACTGCAGATTACACAGCAAGGAAGTACATAGACAATCAACAACCAGTACAAACAGCATGTACTGCAGATTACACAGCAAGGGAGAATACAGATAATCAACAACAAGTACAAACAGCATGTACTGCAGATTACACAGCAAGGGAGTACACAGACAATAAACAACAAGTACAAACAGCATGTACTGCAGATTACACAGCAAGGGAGTACATAGACAACAACGAGTACAAACAACACGTACTACAGATTACACAGCAAGGTAGTACACAGACAATCAACAATGAGTACAAGCAGCATGTACTGCAGATTATACAGCAAGGGAGTACACAGACAATCAACAAGTACAAACAGCATGTACTCCAGATTACACTACAAGGGAGTACACAGACAATAAACAACAAGTACAAACAGCATGTACTGCAGATTACTCAGCAAGGGAGTACGTAGACAATCAACGAGTACAAACAACATGTACTGCAGATCACACAGCAAGGGAGTACATAGACAATCAACAACAAGTACAAACAGCATGTATTGCAGATTACACAACAAGGGAGTATATAGACAATCAACAAGTACAAACAGCATGTACTGCAGATTACACAGCAAGGGAGTACATAGACAATCAACGACAACTACAAACAGCATGTACTGCAGATTATACAGTAAGGCAGTACATAGACAATCAACAAGTACAAACAGCATGTACTGCAGATTATACAGCAAGGGAGTGCATAGACAATCAACAAGTACAAACAGCATGTACTGCAGATTACACTTCAAGGGTGTACATAGACAATCAACAACAAGTACAAACATCATGTACTGCAGATTATACAGCAAGAGGGTACACAGACAACAACAAGTACAAACAGCATGTACTGTAGATTACACAACAATGGAATATATAGACAATCAACAAGTACAAACAGCATGTACTGCAGATTACACAGCAAGGTAATACATAGACAATGAACAACAAGTACAAACAGCATGTACTGCAGATTACACAGCAAGCGAGTACATAGACAAACAACAACAAGTACAAACAGCACGTACTGCAGATTACACAACAAGGGAGTATATAGACAATCAACAAGTACAAACAGCATGTACTGCAGATTACACAGCAAGGTAATACATAGACAATGAACAACAAGTACAAACAGCATGTACTGCAGATTACACAGCAAGGGAGTACATAGACAAACAACAACAAGTACAAACAGCATGTACTGCAGATTACACAGCAAGGGATTACATAGACAATCAACAAGTACAAACATCATGTACTGCAGATTATACAGCAAGAGGGTACACAGACAATCAACAAGTACAAACTGCATGTACTGCAGATTACACAACAAGGGAGTACATAGACAATCAACAACAAGTACAAACATCATGTACTGCAGATTATACAGCAAAAGGGTACACAGACAATCAACAAGTACAAGCAACATGTACTGCAGACTATACAGCAAAGTAGTACATAGACAATCAACAAGTACAAACAGCATGTACTGCAGATTATACAGCAAGAGAGTACATAGACAATCAACAAGTACAAACAGCATATACTGCAGGTTACACAGCAAGGGAGTACATAGACAATCAACAAGCACAAACAGCATGTACTGCAGATTACACAGCAAGGGAGTACATAGACAATCAACAACAAGTACAAACATCATGTACTGCAGATTATACAGCAAGGTAATACATAGACAATGAACAAGTACAAGCAGCATGTACTGCAGATTGCACAACAAGGGAGTACATAGACAATCAACAACAAGTACAAACAGCATGTATTGCAGATTACACAGCAAGGGAGTATATAGACAATCAACAAGTACAAACAGCATGTACTGCAGATTACACAGCAAGGTAATACATAGACAATGAACAAGTACAAGCAGCATGTACTGCAGATTATACAGCAAGGTAGTACATAGACAATCAACAAGTACAAACAGTATGTACTGCAGATTATACAGCAAGGTAGTACATAGGCAATCAACAACAAGTACAAACAGCATGTATTGCAGATTATACAGCAAGAGGGTACACAGACAACAACAAGTACAAACAGCATGTACTGCAGATTATACAGCAAGGGAGTACAGTCAGCACTCAGACATCTGTCTCCTTTGGTTCCCAGGCCTGGTGACAGATATGTGAGAAAAACAATTAAGTGCATCATTTTCTGTATGATGGTCAGAAATCATGGAAACCATTTAGAAATAGGAAAAGCGTTTCTGGTGATACTGCAATGCTTTAATGACTCTAGATACTAAATAAAACACTAATAAAATGCGGCTTAAAATGTAAAACCATCTTTATTTCCTATTTTTCTTATTATTTCTTATTTTTAGCACTGTTTTCACTGTGTAGTTCTGTAGTGCTACTGTATTTTTACAGTACATTTTCCACTTTTTAAACCAATTCACCTTGTTACAGTACAGTAATCAAAACAGTACCTTGTACCCCATCACAAGAAATTATGACATTTTTCAAGTTTCATGGAAAACATTCCACCACACCATCACAAATTATGGCATCCCCCCGCCTTCCCAATACAAAAGCATGGCAATTTTTTTCAGCCTCATGAAAACAGTCTTCCACATCATCGTGAAACAAGACACTTGCAATGAAAACAGTCCCCCACAAGCCCAGAATAAAGCACGGCATTTGTTTAACTTTCAACACCACACCATCACAAAACCATGGCATTTCCCCCTCCTCTGACCTATAGCATGGCATTCCTTTTTTTTTTTCATTTAAGAGACAACAGCCCCCCATGCCCAGAGTAAAGAATAGCACCTTTTTAACTTTCAGGGAGAACATTCTACCACACTATCACAAACCATGGCTTTTTCCCCCATCCCACCCATTGCATGGCATTTTTTTGGTCACTTAAGAAACCACAGTCCCCCACATGTCCAGAATAAAGCATGGCATCTGTGTAACTTTGAGGAAAAACATTTCACCACACCGTCACAAAACCAAGGCACCTCCCCATAGCATGGCATTCTTTTTTTCATTTAAGAGACAACAGCCCCCCACTTGGACATACTGTAGTAAAGCATGGCACCTTTTTAACTTTCAGGAAAAACATTCCACCACACTATCACAAACCATGGCATTTTCCCACACCCCACCCATAGCATGGCATTTTTTGGTCACTTAAGAAACCACAGTCCCCCACATGCCCAGACTAAAGCATGGCACCTTTTTAGCTTTCAGGAAAAGATTCCACTACATCATCACAAACCATGACATTCCCCACCCACAAACCATGGCATTTCCTTCCACCCATAGCATGGCATTTTTTTTCACTTAAGAAACCACAGTCCCCCACATGCCCAGAATAAAGCATGGCATCTGTTTAACTTTGAGGGAAAACATTCCACTCCACTGTCACAAAACCATGGCATTTTCCCCCCACCCACAGCATGGTATTCTTTTTGTCACTTAAGTAACTACAGTCCCCCACATGCCCAGAGTAAAGCATGGCACTTTTTTAACTTTCAGGAAAACATTCCACCACACCATCACAAACCATGGCATTCCCCACCCACAAACCATGGCATTTCCTCCCACCCATAGCATGGCATTTTATTTTCACTTAAGAAACCACAGTCCCACACATGCCCAGAGTAAAGCATGGCACCTTTTTAACTTTCAGGGAAAACATTCCACCACACCATCACAAAACCAAGACAGCCACCCCCCCCACCCATAGCATGGCATTTTTATTTCACTTAAGAGATGAAGTCCCCCACATGTTCTGGGACTTGCCATCTGTGCCATAACATCACAATTAAAAATGAAATGCATGGACTCACAGTTTGAAGTGCCTCACAGTTCACTGCCTTCATGATCTTTTTTAACAAATTGCTCAATCACAGTCTGACGTGACTATTTCTGACCCACCATAAAAGTCTTTGCAGTCAGGGCCTGGATGCAGTCAATATCCTTTATGTCGAAGAAATCCATATTCTGTTCAGCATATCCCAAGGCAACTTCCAATCCATGATGGACATTCACTGCTGTCCAGGTGACAGGTGTTTCTGTGTCATCAATGCGGTCAGTGTCTTCATCGGAATTTTCTGCTGCATTGGATGGTTGCACCATCTGAAAAATTTCCTCTTCATCTAGTGCTGCACAGGTTTCAGCATTCTCATCAACCTGCAGGATGTCTACCGCATTGACATTTGTGGTGTCAGGCAGTTGGTCAAGAATGGAGGAGATGGATCGCACCACAGAGTCTGTGGAGTTGTTAGGTTGTTCTTGGGTGGCACTGTTGTCAGCAAAAGGCAGAGCAACAGGATACAGAATTTCCATATGTTTCCAACAATTGACGATTGTTGTTGTGCTCACATCGTGCCAACTGTCCCGTATGAAATACAGAGCCTCCTTGATGCTAACACCTGCTGGTTTGCCATCATCCAGGCAGTTGACGTAGTGCTGCAGTTGCTGTCACCGGTACAGTGACTTAAAGTTCTGGATTATGCCAGCATCCAATGGCTGGATTTTAGAGGTAGTGTTTGGAGGGAGGAAATGAAGGGTGACATTATGGTGGCGCACTGTGTTGGAGTGCGAGGAAGCATTGTCAATGCAGCAAAATCACACGACATCTCTGTAGACTCATAGATCAGGTGAAACTCCTTTAGCTATTCTTCAAAAATTGCAGCTGTTATCCAGGTTTTCCTGTTAGTGTACCAGTAGCAGAAACTGTCTGAATCAAAGTCCTTTCCAAAGCACCGAGGGTGGTTAAATTTCCAGATGACCAGTGGCTTACGTTTGTCTGTGCCACTTGCATTGACACATAGTGCCACTGTCAATCTATGTTTATTTTTATTTTTTCCAGACACTGACCCTGTTGAAAGTGTAGCATTGGATTCCATCTGAAAGAACAGACCAGACTCATCCATGTTGTAAATGTCATTAGGGTCATACTCTTTCAAAACTTGTTGCAACTGCAGACGCCCAACAGACACAACTCCTTCATCCACACTTGCAGCCTCACCATGCAATTTGTAATGCCTAATGTTGTGATGCTGTTTAAATCTTTGTAGCCACTCCACTGAATAGGAAAAGGAGTCTGGCACACCCAGACACTGGCCAAGTGATTTTGCTTTGGTTAACAGGACATCATCACTTATGGTTAATTTTTGCATCCTGGCATCTGTGAACCATAACAATAGGGCATCCTCTAGTTGCTTATGCTGAGGGTTTCTTACTTTAGTCGAGGCATCAGAGGATGAACAGGGTAACCACTTGTCCTTGTCTCCTAAAATTTCTGAAATTGTGGATTTTCCTAGTGACAGTTTATGCTCCTTTAAAACATAAGCAATTATGTCAGACCTTGAGCATTTCGGTTTTAGGTATGGAAAACACAAACGCTCCTTTTCACATTTGTAGCAATGGCTGTCCTGGCCCTTTTGTCTGCAGGCTCCATCTTACAGTACTGTACGTACTGTACTGTGCAGATTACGTAAGCAATAATACCCAACAGGGTGGGCGGTATTGTGCTATATCGGACCGCCCAGGGGTGTAATGAGGCCCGACGCCACAGGCGGAGGGCCTTATAGCCCCGGAAGGTCCGGGTATAGCATTACCGCCCAATTCTTGGAGGCATATTGGCGCTAGAAATGGGCACTGTAAAAAAAAAGTTTAATTAAAAATGTTGATAAAAATGTGTTTAAAATAATCTGTGTAATAAAATAGTTCCTCGGCTGCCAGAATGTGTGTGGTTATGTGTTTTAGGCTAGGGACTTTTGAGCTAACAAGCCTCATATTATGCCTTGGGACCTGGTTTCATGCCCTCCCCACACACACACACTTACTTGCGGGTTTTATATACGGATGGGGACATCAAGCAGAATAGAAGCAGTATGGGGAGTCAGGAACTTGGTAAGTTACAGCTGATCAGGCATGGCAGTTTGTGGTCGGATGCAGTTTAGCATGTCAGGGATCCGGAGATGTGAACGAGGTAACTCTGCTACCAACAAGGTACCATACATGGAGGCAATTTCATCTTTATCTTAAAAACACTACGTGTCTTACTTTTTGTCAAACGGGTTGCTCGTTGCTGCTGTTAAGGCAAGCGGGATGACAGAGGATGAGCGGTAAGTACGCGACGTGCTACCATTGCTGTTTGAATACAGAAAAAGATTTTTTTTAAAATTACATATGGCACAATAGAAACGTTGGCAGCCTGAATCTGCAACCTGGTCTGAAGCTCCCTGGCTTTGCCAATGAATCTCAGGGTACTACAGAGCAGGATTCTGCCGGGGCTGCAAAACAGCAGTAAACACAGCTGATCTGCCATCAGGAGGAGGGGTGAGAGAGTGCGATCGGGAGAGTGGTGCAGTTATGGAGAAAGTCAATTCTTCTTCTTCTCTCTCTCCCTAACCGCACAATAAGAACAGGAGTGTGCTTTTTCCTGGTAGCTTTCTTTCTGTTTTTTTTAAAGAGCTGTTTCTAATTTCATTCTGGATTCGGTCAGCATTGGGTTAGTAGTATGTCTGCTTAGCGAGACAAAAATAATGGCGGACATTTGAAAAGGTAAGAGGGGAGTTTTAGCCAATTAGAGAAGTGTCGCCGGCAGGATTCTGGTGATGGTGTTGGCTGGGCTGGTACTTTCAATAGCTGGGCATATGTTGTCTGATAGATGCCCAGCTAGAGAAGTGCCTCAGCCAATCAGAAGGGTGATTTACTTTTACCCATTTTCTGAAGTGTATTGTAACCACTTTCAATCTATAGAAAAAGTTGCTGTTTACTGTACTGCACTGTACTGTACAGCTGTACCCCCTCCTCTGCCTTCTGTCCCCCCCAACATTAAACAAGTGGTGCTCCAACACGTACTTTATGGCTGTTTGATTGGTGGCAAAAAGTTGCTGTACAGTACCCCCTCCTCTGCTTTCTGTTCCCACATTTAACAAGAAGTGGTGCTCTGACACTTACTTTATGGCTGCTTGATATGTGGTAGAAAAGTCACTGTATCCCCACCTTCTGTCCCCACATTAAACAAGTGGTGTTCCAACACTTACTTTATGGCTGCTTGATTTGTGACAGAAAAAGTCGCTGTATCCCCCATACACACACACACACACACACACACACACACACACACACACACACACACACACTAAACAAGAAGTGGTGCTCCGACACTTACTTTATGGCTGCTTGACAGGTGGCAAAAAAAGTTGCTGTACAGTACCCCCCTTTTCTGCCTTCTGTCCTTCCCCCCCCACATTAAACAAGAAATGGTGCTCCAACACTTACTTTATGGTTGCTTGATTGGTAGCTGCTTTGCCTGCTTCAGTTTGTCTGCACAAAAAGTTCGAGGTGCAAATTACAGTGCCGTACAATACTTTACATGTACAGGTTTTACTGTACTGTACAGTACTGTTTTTCTAGTTTGTTTAACTACTGTACTGTACAGGCATTTTTCTTAATCTTCAGGATGGTGTTCATGATGGCATGTTTAGAGAGCTCTCCCGATGTGGCTGGATCCTCCTTTATGTGCTGCTTCCTCTGATTGATCTGTCGGGAGCGCCTAAAAGATGTGTTAAAAAAACGCAATGTTTCAACAGCAAAGTCTTGGGGAAGGTCGGTTATCTGAGAGCGCAGATTGTCAGCTGCATAGGAGAGAACATGCAGGATTGGTGATGGATACAGATAACATGAGTGACACTTGAGCGGGTGTTAACACAATGGGGCGGGAAAAAAATAACCGGTCAATGGCAGATACATGCGTGCGCTGATAAAATGTGAGTCGGATAAAAGAGTGCTGACTGTACATAGACAATCAAGAATGAGGCAAAAAATTTGTCACAGAAGAAGCAGGCCATCTGCTTGTAAATGATAAACAACAGCATAAATAAACTAAATGAGCCACAGCAAAGCAAGTCTTGGTATCAGAGGGATAACTAACATTAGTAACAAAGTGCAACAACAACTCTAACACAGTACTCTAGTCACAAGAACATACATGGGACCTGAGGTGGCTGCGGTAACCCTTTTTGAATGCAGTAGCAGGCTGGCACAGGCATATCCTAGATGGAATAGAATTACATAGCCCAGGGGCAACAACGGAGAAAGAAATGTCTCCCAGACACAGCCTGGTTCTCAGAATAGGTGATTCTTCTTGACTAGTGGACCTCAGAGGGTAGGTGGAGAATAGAGAAGACTAAGTAGTTAAAATGGGTACAGGTTATGTAAAACATTATCTATTACCCCTCTAAGTGCCAGGTTGCACATGGCAGAAGGTGGAAGCCATCCTAATTTGGCATCGCCCCCCCCGCCACCTTCCTCATATACCCTTTGCAACTCTAGCTATTGCTCCTTCACTCTCCCTTCAAGGAAATCCCTTCCTTGTCAGGCTGCTTTCTCCTACTTTGGAATTCTCCCATTTGCTCCTCCTCTTCCCAACACTCTCTTCTCTTCTCTTCTCTTCTCACGCCACCTCTCACTCCTACAACTGCACCTGGTGCATGCCCCTGCCCCTGTTCTCAATACCCTATTGCACTCTTTCCTCCTTCTTTACCCCCAATCTGCACTTGTTTGCCCTCCCCTTTGTTTCCTTCTGCACCCTACAGCAATCTAGCCCTACGCTGCCTTCGCATCTTGTAATGCCTTTTCTCGAAACCCCAATTGGGTGGGCTTCCACCCTGTTCCTTGTATAAATGTGCCTATTGTTAATGCCTAGTTTTGATATACTGTATAATTTATTGTTTGATTTGTTTGCTTGAACTCCTCTGCCCCCCACCACTACCATCCGGACGCATCTGGAAATGAGCTGTCATCAGCTCAGTATGTCTTTCCTGGTGAAACTTTCAAAAATAAATAAATAAATATGAGCTGCAGTTATGTGTATGGTGCTTAGGGCATTGCAAAACAACATATATTATTGTATGTAATATCCCATTTTTGCAAGTTAGTTTTGTAAGATGCATGAATTACATATACCCCGAAGCAATATTCCATCCACAGGCTATGGATAGCCAACTACGAGGGTAAGGCTTTGTTTGAGTTTATATAAAAGACCCAATTTGGTGTTTACCATTTGCAGATGTCCCTTACGTTCAGAGAGAAGTTGAGGGTTGTATCAAGCATAACACCAAGGTAATTAAATGAAGACACCGACACAAGGTGAGTACCATCACTGCAGATTACAGTTAAAGAGGGAGGAACGGTTTTTAATTTTGGGACCAGAGCCAAGCAGCATGGTCTGCATCTTGGCCATATTTAAGAGGAGTTTGTTAGGAGCCAATGCTGCACACCACGGAGGTCAGCGGATAAACTAGTGTTAATGTCAGAGACGCTACATGAGCTCAGGTGCAACATGAGGTAATCTGCAAATAAGATAGGGATACTCCAGTTCCCCTGTTGCTGACTAGAAATAGTACCAGTGGTCTGCTTGGTGCAGGACTCACTGAAGGAGTCCATGGCTTCCACAACAGTGCTATATTGTATGACAACAGAAGGCACCAATATATCTGTACAAATGGTAGCACACACACACAGCCAAAACGGAGAAGAAATATATGTGGTGGTGACAGGCCAATTGTAATAACATGGCAACATTATACATTGCTACTGACACAACAGGGAAGTTGTCCCTAATGGTCCATCTAGGGGTTGCTGTGGAAACAAATGTTCCTGAATGGGGACAGTGGCCCCTTAACAACAGGAGTTCTCCACAAAGTGTCTCGGCATGTCTGCTTGTTTGGTCCGCAGGTGTCCTGGATGTCACGGATCACTCTGGACACCCCTGATGGGGTGCTCCAGTTGTTCTGTTGCTGACTAGAAATAGTAACCAGGGATCCAGCTTGGTGCAGGGCTCACCAAAGGAGTGTACGGCTTCCATCACATATCATGTTCTGTTGCCCTGGATATCCTGGTGCAGGACGTAATGTTTCATGATGGCCAGCCCCTCGTAAACAGTGTCCATGAGTGACCTGGCATGCACCAGGCCTCTAGGATATGTGGCAGGGCACTGTCCTTACCCAATCCGTGCTTTGAGTGGATTTTGTGTAAGGCTGCCTCATACATCCATTCCTACCATTTCCGTTCTATCTTGTCCCAGAGTACCTTCATGGATGTGGGGATAGGTGTGTGGCAGGTACTCCTGCTTCATCCTGTGGTGCATCATCCTCTTCACCTTTGATCACTTGGGTATTAGTTGTACGTGCCCTCGTGGAGCCTGCCCAGGCTGCAGCCATTGTCCCTTGTGATAGTCAAGGAGATGGGACGTGTCCGTTTCTGCAGTCACCCCCAGTGGTGGTCAGTTCTCTTGCCCTACTTGCAGTGTCATGTTTACATGCCTTTTATGCAACCTGTTTCCTGGCCCATGGTCACTCAGATGGCCCCACAAGAGGCAGTACCACCCCAACAGTCTGGGCAACCACAGGGCAAGATGTCTCAGCTGAGTCTTTCGAGGTCACAGAGGAGTCTACCTTCGTCAGCATGATGGTTGGAGTAGGGATCAAGGCTCCTGGGGCTTGACCAATTGTAAATGTCTGTGAGGGGGATATCTCACTGTCCAAGGGTGTTGATCAACGGGAAGGACTTGAGGTGGTGGTAGTTGCCACAGCCAATGCCAAATGCAAGTGGGCTTCCCAATGCTGTGGTTCATGGGAGGTGGGTTTCAGGAATGTGTGCACTCTGTGGCATGAGCCACCACTTTCGATTTGTTTTATAGACCTCATGTGTACTTTCCCTGATGACCACTGCCCCATCACCTATATTCAGTGGTTGGTTTGGCCCAGATGGGGGCAGGGGTACTGGCACAGGCTCCTGCCTCTCAAGGAGCCACTTGTTCCAGTCCTGCTGGTCCGATATTGCATATTCCCCAATGGAAACAGTGCTGGACACTGTTGTTTTCAGTTGTGTAGTCCTGGCAGGGACTCGGCATCCCTTGCACAGGCACATGGTTTCAACATCAAGGCCCCATGTCTGAACATGTCGTAGTGGTCATGCACCTTTGGGGCAGGAGCCACGCTGATCTCACTTCAGCAGCCATTCTAACATGCGTAGGGTACTGTTACATCTCTTGGGGATCCACTCCTGGCCATTCTGACACCCTATGAACAAGACACATAGGTTAGAGTCCATATCTTCATTTATAATACTCTACCTTTACACACTTACACAACTCTGCTTTTAAATTGTATGCTTAGACAGACAGGACTGCTGTTACTGTGCAGTGTATTGCATATGCGTATTATTGCATATGCAACCTTTCCACTCTTATGCATACTTTGTATTTGTGATTTGAACAATTTAAGAGGAATACTCGGCTCCCCTAGAAAAATATTGAGGGACCATGTGGTCCCGATTTAGCAATCCACAACATTAAATCATGTTTTAAGGCATTTACTTGGTTGCTGTTTAATTTATTATCTGGTTGATCCTGTGATGCCCCACCTGCCATGGCTCTGTGCTATTTATCTCAGAGTCCCCCGAGGTCAATCCTCTGGTGATGCAACTGATGGACTATGATGTGGGGGATGTCTATGTGCCGGCACCTCTGTTAACTGAATACTAATGTTACAGAGTGCATGGTAGCGCGTATTCTACTGGTACCAATCACGCAGCACTATTCAGTACTGGTAGAATAGGCACAATCATGCGCTCCGTAAGAAAGGTGCCAGCACACAGACCTCTCTCACCGTGTAGTCCAGTCACGTGATCAGAGGGGTTGGCCATGGGGGACTCTGAGATAAACAGCACAGAGCCTTGGCAGGTAGGGTGTCGCAGGATCAACCACATAATAAACTAAACAGCAACTAAGTAAGTACTTTAAAAATTATTTAACATTGCAGATTGCTGTATAAAGACCTCAAGGTTCCTCAGTATTTCTCCTGAAGAGCTGAGTATTCCCCTTTAATGGATGGAATACAATCAATCAATCAATCAGTGTTTATTGAAAGGCAAGTTAAGAGTGAGGGCTCTCTTTTACATTTAGAATTAACTGCGTTACACTTTGTGTCAGTTTCAGTGTAACCTGATCTTTAATTACATGCAACAGGGACTGTTATTCATTTTGGTGAGACATGCCGGGTGTGGTGCACACAACAGTCGCTCGCTTTACCTTGCATCCTGATCCACCCCTGTACCGCGCAGTCACTTCAAGGGATACATTACTGCCAGCACTGTCCCTTACAGCCCTGACCATTCAAGGAGCAGAAAGGGTACTAACCGACACACCTCTACTTCAAGCACAGCTCAGTCTCACACGTCCTTCACGCTCACGGTACAGGGATCACCCTGAGGGTTTCGATATACTGACCCACAGGGGCCATTCAAGTGGTGATTGCCATGACATGCAGGTGGTGACTCTTGCTTCAGGACTTGGGTTCCTTTCGGTTCCTTTCTCACACCCAAGATATCTGCCTGATCACATAAGTCAATTGGCTCTCTGTGCATGCCTCATCCCCCTTTGGATCAGTGGTTCTATCGCAGACAGGGACCTGGGGTGGGTGGTAACAGTCTCCCCATACTAATGGAGTAGGAAACACTCCCAAGCAGGATTTCTGCTTACACCCAATTACAGCCTCTCCTTTTCTGGGTATTTCATGTGGCAGTGTTCTTCTCACTCACATGTGGGATGGTGGCCTCAGGCCATGGTGGGCACTGCAGATCAGCCACCTTCCCCTGGGCCAGGGTGCCATTGCTGGGATGGCTCCCATAGCTGCAGCTCTGTGTGGTCTGTAGATCTGTTACCATGTCTGCAACTCCACATGCATATACGTGTGTGGGCATCAGACAGCCGCATAAATGTGTTGGTGTGGCTCTCCTTATGTGGTGGGGTCAGTAGGCATGTCTGCCTCCAGAGGTCCCTCACATACCCTTATCTGCACCCTCTAGCATGCCCCTGTGCACATTTCTGTCCATGCATGGGGCTGCTGCTGAATGCTGTGTGTTTTGTGCACCTCCACGGGTGCGGTACAACACACCTGCCATTATACTTCATTCCGGTGTGTGTGGCTGTGTTCATGAATAGAACCCAATATGTTTAAAGTGGTCAATTTGGGTTGAAATTGCACACCTTTTTAAAATTCTAAACTTTAAAAATCTGCAGTTTGTAAAATGTGTGCTGTTTGCTGAAATTGCACAGTTTTAAGAGCTCTTATTATTAAAAATGCAGAATTTGGGAAAATGGAACGATGCTGGCTACCCACCAATGGGCTCAAGCTGCTTGTGACTAGGCAACTGAAAGAATCTTCCTCAGGCAGGTCAACACCTCTGCTGATGACAAAGCCCACAAATAAAATGCAAGCAAAGTCTCTGAGACTTTGTCCCTTGGGTCCACCTCCTGGAAGGGGGAGAAATTAATCAAAGGCCTGAATAAACAGTGAACAGTCAGATTCCCAGAAGGTTCATCAAAACACTATGCTGAGAAGCTACTGACCAGTTCATGTTGGGGGACAGAACTACTGAAGATGAAAAGAATGCTGTGATGTCATTTGGTGGCATGTGATGTCATCAAATCCTAAAGTGTTTTCTGTCTTCCTCTGCAGTCTAGAACTGATCCAAACCTCATGGTCTGAACTGGTATTGGAAACCTCAGAAAATCAACCCAAACCATTTTAGGGTTAAAAATCACTGAACACAGAAGTACACACTACTACATTTGACAGTGAAGCCATTGCTTTGCAATTGGTCAGAACCAATCGGTTAAAACTGTCCCAACTAGTTAAGGAGCCTGAGGATGGCTCCTAAGCATTTAGGTCTGATTAATGAATAGAAATCACTTTTATTGAAATGGATTGGTGCACCGAAATATTCACTGCCTGGTGTCAGCGCTAGACACAAGAGCATTAAGGGCTCCGAGTTGCAATGATAGTAGTTTCCATGACAATGGAGTGCATTTAGTTGCATCAGCACCTCCTTGGATAAACAGTAATCCTTCACAAAAACAAGAAGGTCATTACAGCAGCTTGTCAAATCAATGCTCCAAGTGCCTGAGCTGATTAAGGCATCGTCTCTCCGCTCTGACATGGTGTCAATACTACTGGGCCACTGCCGCACAGTCAGATGATTGAAGTGAAATGCCCATCAGTCAGAGAGCTGAGGTGGACTAATGATTCCCTGTGCTGCCTATTAGAACTACATGACAACTCAATCCTGTTTGCTAGGAAAAAAGTGACCTTGTTGCTTCGTTTGAAGCTGAATTAAATTGACAACAGCAGCTAATCTTTACCTTGGCCGATTAACAGAATTAAAGTAGAACAACAAAGGAACAAAAAGGTTTTTACATTTTGCCTCTGTTTGTCTGTTGTGGCCGGTAATTTGCCATCCTCGCCCTCAATGTGCATGTACAGTGCCATTTCATTCTCCCGAACTTAGAAAACTGGATATTGGTCAGTTGAGAGCAGCAGACCTCTTGACTGTCTCGCTGTATGAGGAAAAGTTCCTCATTTTACTTCAAAAAAGCCCACTGTTCCACATTAAGATTTGTCCCACATTTAAAGCAAAAATCAACTGAAAATAAATATGAAACATATATTATTCAATTAACAACAAACTTTGTGAATATAAAGGCACACATTTTAGCACTGTTCTGAGCTTCTTAGTTAAAAATGTTAAGTGTCCCACATTTTGCCTATTTGTTCTGCATTTTTGAGAGACAACGTTCCACATCTGGGGGAGGACAGGTTGAGATGTATGGAGAGCAGTACATAACACAGTTATACCAGTTAATTTATGTTACTTTTGGGGGGGGCGTGCTTACAATGTTTATATTCCAGCAACCAGCACAAAATCCCAAACTCCAGCAAATATATTTTCATCAACATGTATGATACAGTAATTGGGTGCAACATTAACAGTAACCATTTTTACAAGGGGGGGTTATAACAGGACGGGGGAATGAGAACACTGTTTAACCAGGGGCAGCACACTAATGCGAAGATTGTTTCCAAATGTGACCTGGGAGCACAAGGAAGTTAAGTGACTTGCACAGGATCACACAGTATGCACCTAGGTGGCTGTGAGATTCAAACCCAGGTCTCCAGATCTGCAGCTCAGGGCCCTAACTTATAACAACTGGAAGAACTGGAATCATTGCCAGTAAAACCACAGCACATCTCTGTTCCAAAACACATGCACCTTATGAGCCCCACCGGGTTCAAGTAATACGTGGGAACCCAACCTCTGATCCTTCCTAAATGCTTAATAAATGCAACGGCATGCAAAATGATGAGTTCTTTGAACTAGCTTCACAAAGAAGTACAAACATTTATCTTGCCTTTTGTTTTCTCTGTGTAATGCAACGTAGAAAAAATAGCAAAATCACCACCGGAAACAAGACGCTTTCAATTTTCATGCAAGATATCAAATGTATTTATTTTTATTTACTGAATTTTGTTAACCACATTGGCTCACTGAGTCTGATGTCCCTTTTTCAGGAGTGATCTGGAGTTTGTTACATTCAACAACAAATTTGGTTCACTTATACAGAGAATAGTGTATACAGTTCAGCAGAAATGAACAAGACACGTGACGTAACAATACTATTGTGGTTATTCAGATACATATACAGTATGTGTATGTCACACCAAATAAAGTCAGCAAAATGTGCAATAATATACTTATGTGATTGTAAAGTATTAGAAAAAAGGGCCAACTGGATGGGCCAAGCAGCCCTTATCTGTCATCAGTTTCTATGTTTCTATGTATGTTTCTAGATCCAACTGGATTCCTGACTTCAGGGAGGAGGGAGACAAAGATAGAGATAGCCACCATCCATTTATTCAGCATGCACAGGTGCACGGAGTTACGGGGCCGGGGGTGAAAACTTAAAGGGTACATGTTGTTTCTGCAGGCTAAATTTGAAACTCTAATTATATCTGTAACAGGTAAATAAAAGGTCAGTCGAGATCACAGAGCTGAACAACTGGATGAAGATGTAGTGTCAGTCTAGAGGGTACCATTTTGTGGATAACTGGGGGAATTATGGGAGAGGAGGTTATTCAAGGGGGATGGCCTTCACTTAATGTGGGAAAGGGTCAGTGCGCCAGCACAAAAATTTGATGTGTACATAGACAACCTGAGATGACTAGGGGTAACAGCTGGAAACCTGGGGGAGATTGCCATTGTAGCTTTAGAGGGCAGGATCGGTAGAAAATCGGGGGGGGGTGTAAACACAAGGACTGGGGAGAATCTAGCAGGAAATGAAAAAATAACCTATAGGAGGGGATGGGTAACCCCTTGGGGGTAGGAGGGAGTAAGAGTGTGCATGGGGGGGTAACAAGAGTAGTCCAGATGTATGGAGAGCCATGTGCACCAATGCCAGGTGCCTAGGAAACAAGATGCCTGACTTGGCCATGGTCATAGCAGAGGCAGACCTAGATATTGTGGGAATCACCGAGACGTGAGGCCACGATGGTTAGGAATGGGACATGGGAATACCAGGGTATGTGCTATTTAGAAAGGACCGAGAGGGAAAAAGGGGGGGGAGGTTGCACTATATGTAAGGGAACACAAAAGGGAAACCAAAGTGTATTGTAGATGGGGGGGCGCTGAAGCTATATGGGTAATATTAGAGACAGAAAAAGGGGAAGTCATACGAGCTGGGGTGGTATATAAGCCAACCGGGCAAGAAGAGCTGGTGGATAGGGCAGTGTTGGAGGAAATCCAGATGATAGGAAACAAGGGGGAGATGCTGCTGATGGGGGTGTTGTCGAGTCATAGGTCATGAAGCATAGGAAAACCAGAAGCAGTTGTAGAATTCACCAAAAATTATTTATTTACACTAGCAGTATCACAAAATAAACTTGTTCAGTATAACTATCTACAAAGCAAGGCACGATGGGGATAGAAGCGGCAGTGAGTGGGATCAGGGGAGCAACAGAAATGGAGCAAGAGGGAGGGAGGGAGAGGTACTCCAGGGATGTCACATCAGGATAAGGAAAAAAAGGCCAGTAAGGTGGAGGGAACGGATGATGCTATCTCCGCCAAAAGGGTGTGGTTAGCCCTCAAGGCCCTAAAGAAAGACAAATCTCCTGGACCGGATGGCATTCATCCGAGAGTACTATGGGAATTGCGGACATACTGGCTGCACCCTGGTGGAGCTCTTCAACAGGTCACTTGAGACAGGGAGGGTACCTAGGGATTGGCGAGAGGCACATGTGGTACCAATCCATAAAGGGGAGTCGAGGCAAGTACCAGGTAACTATAGACCCATCAGTTTGACCTCGGTGGTGGGAAAATTAATGGAGAGTATACTAAAGGAACGATTGGGGGTGTACTTGGAGGAGGTGGGAGGTCTGGATAGTCTGCAACATGGGTTTGTGCCAGGTAGATCATGTCAAACCAATCTTGTGGAGTTCTACAAATGGGTAACATCAGAACTGGACAGGGGAAAGCCTGTGGATGTATTATTCTTGGACTACAGCAAGGCGTTTGACTCTGTCCCCCACAATGGTCTGGTGGAGAAAGTGATGGGGTAGGGAGTAGGCCCTTTGATGGTCAGATGGATTGAAAACTGGCTAGCTGGATGCACCCAGAGAGTAGTGGTCTGTGGGAAGCTCTTGAACCCTAGAGAGGTTGGTAATGGGGTACCGCAGGGCTCGGTCCTGGGTCCAATCCTGTTTAATGCATACATATCGGACATTAGGGAGGGTATAGGGTGTGAAATGAGTCTCTTCACTGATGACTCCAAGTTGGGAGCAGTAATTGAGGGAGAAGAGGGGAGGTTGGCCCTGCAAGGGGACCTGGACACCCTGGAAAGCTGGGCTCACACATGGAAATTAAATTTAAATATCACCAAGTGCAAGGTGTTACATCTTGGGTGGGAACCTAAACACAGGTACGCCCCTGGGAGGGAGGTGCTGGAGCCTCAATAGGGGAAAAGACCTAGGGGTCATGGTGGATGCATGTATGAATAACTCTGAGCAGTGCAGGAGAGCGGCTAGCAAGGCAAACAGGATGTTGGGATGCATCGTAAGGGGGATCACCTCTAGGAGCAAGGAAGTGATTCTGCCACTGTACGATGGACTGGTTAGACCACACCTTGAGTACTGTGTACAGTACTGGAGACCACACTTGAAGAGGGACATACGGCTCCTGGAGAGCGTACAGAGGAGGGCAACTAAGATGATACGAGGGCTAGGGATTTGACGATGAGGACAGACTTGAGGAGCTCTGCCTGTTTTCATTGGAGGAGAGGAGAAACAGGGGGACATGGTTGAGATCTTCAAGTACCTCAAGGGAATAAATAGGGTAAACATGGAGGGATCTTTAGACTAAAGCAGGAGGTATCACCAGAGGGCATGGTTTGAAGTTGGAAGGTGGAAGGGTGAGGGGAAAAGAGGAGGAGGTTTTCACTGAGAGGTGGTGGACCCTTGGAATGCACTGCCTGGCGAGCTGGTTCAGAGATCCACAGTGGAGGGCTTCAAGAGAGGGTGGGACAGACACAGAAAGTGGATGTATCAGATGATGGCCTGTCGGGGGTGGGGATGGATGATAGGGTTTCTGGAACACAAGGGGGGAGGGCCTTGGCACCCAACTAGGGATCTGAGGTTCGAGCAGACTCGAGAGACCGTAAGGCCTAATCTGCTGGCAAATAGTATGTTAGTATGTTAACTATTTACAAAGACAAAATAAAATAAAGTTTTCTTTCAGTCTCTGTGTCCCTTGTTCTCTGTTCTTCAGCAATTGCAGCTCAGCTCTCTTATAAGTCTTTTCAACCCCCATTCTAAATAAACATCCTCTCTTTGTAAATGTTCTGTTCTTGTAAGTTTCAGGAGCTGCTAAAACACAGTGTGCTTGCTGATGTCCCTACAGCTTTTGCAAAAGGCTGGAAGATTTGCACTCAAGTAATCTCTAGAGTTTACAATAGCTTTCTGCAATCATCTCAATATATAATTGTATACATTTCAACAGTAATGCTATACAGTTTCCAAACAAAGGGATCCCAATATCAGTTACATTTCCATACAATGAATTGCATATATTTTTATATCAGTATATGTTCGGGGGGGGGAGACAGCAAGAGAAAACTGAGAGACAATGAAAGGCAAAGAACTGCAAGTCTGTCGGGTTGATCAAGTCCAAAGTCTCACAGGAAAATTTGGTTGCGCACCCAGATAGACAAGAGACAGAAAAGAAAAAAATAGATCCTAGACTTTAAACACTTTCTCCATAACAAATGGAACAGGGTCCTATTCCACCCTGTCACAGGGGGACTTCAACATGTCGGATGTAAAGTGGTATACCCCATCAGCAGCATCCATCAGAAGTAGGGATATCGTTGACTCCCTGCAAGAAGCACCCATGAGGCAGTTTGTGGAAGAACCAACTAGGTAAGGGGCAATCCTAGACCTGATTTTTACAAATGGAGACAGGGTGAGGTGGGGGGTATCAGTGGGGGAAAACCTTAGCACAAGCGACCACAGTACTATTTGGTTCATGGTGGAGACTGCTGCTGTGGTTCGCCAAACCAAGGTGAAGGTACTTGATTTCAGGCGCGCCAACTTTAGGAGATTGGGTGACTGTCTTCAGGAAGCACTGGCAGGGGTGGAGATACTGACAGGGGTGGAGGAAAAGTGGGCAGCAAAAAAGGGGGCAATACTGGATGCCACAAACCTTTGTATCAAACATGTCAGTAAAAACAGGAAAAAAAGGAAGCCACTATGGTACAGCAGAGTAGTGGGGGAAAAGGTTAGAGTAAAGAGAACCACTTTCAAGAAATAAAGCAGACTGAGAAAGAGGAAGATTGGGTGGAATACCAGGAAATGCAGAAGGAGGCAGGGTCAGAGGTCAGGAAAGCAAAGGCAAGAATGGAAGAGAAAATAGCTAAGTCTGTCAAGGAGGGGGATAAAACTTTCTTCTGGTATGTGAGTGAGAGGAGAAGGTCAAAGGGGGGGATAGTTAGGCTAAAAGACAAGGGTGGAGGATTGGTGGAGGATGACCATGAGAAGGCAGAAATATTAAATAGCTAGGAGGGGGAGGGCAGTCAAATCAAGGATGGGGGGGTGGCAGCAGAGCGATGGACACAAGTCCATTCCAGGAACATGACGTCCTGTGAGAACTGAAGGGGCTGAAGGTGGAGAAGGCCATGGGCTCTGATGGGGTGTACCCTAGGGTATTGAAGGAGCTACTGAAAGTGATAAAAGAGCCTCTGGCTAGCCTTTTCAACAGGTCCCTGGAAACGGGGGAGGTTCCTGTTGACTGAAGGATGGTGGATGTGGTCCCCCTCCGCAGGGGAGGTGATAAGGAGAAAGTAAGCAACTACAGACCGGTGAGCTTGACATTGGTGGTGGGGAAGCTTATGGAAAAACAGCTAAAGAAAAGGATCACTAGCTACATTGAGGCCAATGGACTGCAAGACCATCAGCAACATGGGTTCACGGAGGGTAGGTCATGTCAAACGAACTTAATTGGGTCACCAGGGTAGTGGATCAGAGGGAACAGTGAACATTGCACACCACGACTTTAGCAGTGTTTGACTCTGTGCTGCACAGGAAGCTGCTAAACAAAATGAGATGCTTTGGGCTAGATCCGGTAGTAGTAAGGTGGGTGGGTGGGTAACTGACTTAGGGACAGAAGGCAAAGGGTAGTTGTAAATGGGGTGCCCTCAAAGGAGAGCTTGGTCACTAGTGGGGTACCTCAGGGGTCGGTGCTAGGGCTGCTCCTGTTTAACATCTTTATAGGTGACATAGCGGAAGGGCAGGAGGGGAAGGTATGTCTATTCACAGATGATATGAAGATCTGCAATAGAGTGGATACCGAGGAAGGGGTTGAAAAAATGCGCATGGACCTGTATAAACTGGAGCAGTGGTCAAGAGAGTGGCAGTTGTCATCCAACGCAAAAAAAATGCAAGATTATGCACATACGGAAAAAAACAAGAGAGAGAGTACAGGATTGGGGGGGGGGGGGCAAAACCTAGAGGCAACCGAGGTAGAACGGGACTTGGGCATAATCATTTCAAGGGACTTCAAGGTTGCAAAGCAGTGTGAGAGGGCAGTGGCAAGGCCCCGTGGAATGCTGGGATATATTGGCAGAGATTTCACTAGCAGGAAAGAGGTCATAATGCCTCTGTACAAGCAATAGGTGAGACCACACCTAGAATATGGGGTCCAGTACTGGAGGTCACACCTTAGGAAGGATGTAGAGAGGGTGGAGAGGGTTCGGAGAGGGGCAGCAAACATAGTGGTGGGGGGGTCTTAGTCAGTTGTCATATGAGGACAGACTGAGGGACCTTAACATGTACTCCCTGGAGCAAAGAAGGAAAATAGGCAGTATAGCGCAGTGGTTTAAGGCTGAACTGCAAACCTGGAGACCTAGGTTTGAATCCCACAGCTCCCACATGCATACTGTGTGACCCTGAGCAAGTCACTTAACTTTCTTGTGCTCCCAGGTCGCACCTGTAAACACGCTTCAGCTTAGTGTGTGTCTCTCCTGGTTTAAAAAAAAGAAAACTTCAAATACCTCAGGGGCATAAATAGTGTACCAGTGAGAGACATTTTCCAGCTGAAGAGACACTTAAAAACTAGGGGTCACGAGTTGCAGATCAAGGGGGGAGGTTCAGAGGGAACATTAGGAAATTTTATTTCACAGAGAGGGTGGTGGACAGCTGGAACAGATTCCCAGAGGAGGTGGTGGGGGCAAGAACAGTGGGTGGATTTAAAACTGCATGGGATAGACACAAGGGTATTATTAGAAGGCTTAATCGGGAAGGCTAGCTCCCTAGACATGGCTTTAAAGTAGAGAGTTTTTGGAGCAGACTGGGTGGGCCTGGCGGTCCTTTTCTGCCGACACATTCTATGTTTGTATGTTTCTATGTGACAAGTCACATTCAAAATACCAGGGACAAGATACTCTCTGAGATCTGTGTTGTGTGTTTATTCCATAGCGTGTGCTACTCTACACATATTGTAGTTAGTTTACACAGCAGTCCGTAATGTAAACACTGCATAAAATGAAGATTAGTGTCTTGCACTTTTTGGTACGATGTAATTATATTAATATTAGACATGCATATGATGGGTGCTGTGGAGCCTTTCTGCTGATAACAGGCACCTTACTGCTGCTCTACAGAACAGGTAACTTAAAAAAAAAAATAATTCTTTATGGCAATTTGTAAAATAAGTGTCAGCTTGAGGTACTGTACATCTCCTGGTGCTGCACAGCTGAATATCATTTTAACTACATGGTTTGGCAAAACAAAGGGGAAGAGAGGAGCAGCTCCAAATCTCGGTCATCACCAGAGCAACAGGCTGCTGGTACATCATCATCCTCGGCGTCTGGGGTAGAGCCACCCTGGATGTCGCTATAACTCTCAATGCAGATTTAAAAGTTGAACCCTCTTACAACACATTTTAGAGTACAATATTAAAATGGAGGTCACCACAAAAATGGCGACCTCTGCTGAATCTCAGGCAACGCAAGCTTTAGCCATGTTGAGCAAACTTGCAAACTTGCCCAGAAGAACTTACAACTAAAAATAGAGACTGGAGGTCCTGGAGAGCACAGACAGGGCCTGAAACATGCAGTTGGTGAGTCTGCCTAAGGGCAACGAGTGTGAGGATCTCCTGAACTTTTTTATAGACTTGGTCACCAAGGACCCTGTGTGTGGGGTAGCGCAGCACTGACCACTTTTGCAGAGCCTACAGAATTTCATCGCAAACTTCGGAGGCCAACAGCAATCTTCCCATGATCACATTGCTCACGTCCGATGGAGTGGCAATGAGAGACGCTATTTTAAAAGCCTCCCAGGATTTAGAGCAGCTCAGTTATGAGGGATCCACTTTGTACATCTTCCCAGATCTCTCATATGCCATCAAGGCCCATCCTAAAAAAAATTTGCCGTGGGTCATGCCAGATTAGAGCCTTGGGGTGGTACACTCATTGCTAATGCCAGCCCACCTCAGGATCCACTTTGGCAGGCATACATACCAATTTTCTGATCCTATTTTTTTAATTATTTATTTATTTAAAATATAGGTAACTGGGCTGAGGCTCGTTTACAGGTGTGACCCGGGGGACAGTAATTGGGAGACATTACGACATTAGTACAGAAACAGTACATTCAATACAGGAAAACAGTCACCAGTGCTAGAGTTGCTAATACAGCCAGGGAACGCAGATAATTACAAACATACAAATATGGGAAGAAATACTGATTATATTATACAGCTTCAGGGGGAGGGTTACAAATGCATGTTCAGACAGGCAAACGGGTGGAAACTATTACCAGTGAGTTCAAGGCCTCCCAGGGGAGAGATGGTACAATCTGAGGGCAACAGCTGAAGTGCAGCTGAGGAGCTCACTATTGGACAAATGTTGGAACTTAAAACTTTATCTGAATCTTGAGGGGGGGATTTCTTTTACTGTTTAATAGTATAAAAACTTTAAAGTTAATTTCAGCTACCATGATTCATGCTAGGTAGTTAAAAATGTTTATTTACATTCCCCATTCATGTTGCGTTCTCATATTGGACTTTCATCACAGTGGACTGCACGTGGCGGCATGTCGGGGGCAGGCATGGAGAGTTTTATTTTAGTAATAAGCCATGACAGGGTGTGTATTGTTGGATATTATAACTTTTGTGAGATAATTCACGTGCAGTGATTGGCAAAACCACCAGTACAGCCATGTAATTATCTACCCATAATTACACGCCTGCACTTCTTTCAAGGTGCCAGCCTCTGTACCTTAGAAGACCAGTACAGTGTCACTACACTACTGTACTGAGTGCAGATAACTTCTGTACTGAGTAGGGAGATATGAAATCAGCTATTTTTTCCGCCTGCTCCGGTGCCCAGTCCATCCCTCTCTCCTGCAGGCCGCTTCATCGTTGACCCTGGACTCCACCATACCATCCCTATTGCCATCTGACCATCCTCCACTCAGGCATGCCCCCATGGTAGATCCAGGGGAACCCTACTGGGGTGTCCCCCTCCCCCAAGGGGATACCAGGGAGGGAGGGAGATTGTGCTACTACATTGGCCATGGGGCGGCTGGGGGATCGCAAGAATGCCGGCTGGCAGGATGACTACATGGTCTCAGGGAACAGAGTGGCCATCATCCGGCAGCTGGGGGGGCAGTTTTTTCTCTTTTCTGCCCCTCCCACCTCCCACAGTTAGGTGACCACACGCAGCATCGTGGGGCAGGGGTGTCCAGTGGAGTGGGTGGTGCTTCACACCACCTAGGATGCCGCCACTTGCCACCACCAGGAACCACTAGTAAAGCGATGCAACACTGCCCTTCCCCCCGGGAGGGAAGCGTCCATGGAACACTCTGACTCCTTCCCTGCTGGCCTCTGCTCCTGTCATCTTGGGCTCGGGCGCAAACCGGGGTCAACAGAGTGCCAGATGATCCCCTATCGCCTGGCGCCTTGGAGCCAGCCAAAATCAGCTACCTACTGTACCCACGATGCCTCACTATGTAAATCAACTTACAGGCAGTTATAGTACGTACTCACTACAGAAATAGGAGACTGCATCTGTCAGTTAGGAAATATTGTCACATATACACTGTACCTACAATGCCTCACTTTGTAAATCAACATCTGAGAAATTTTACTGCTGTATCCACTACTAAAATAAGAGACTGCACCTCTAAGTAAGGAAATAGTGGCACAAAAAGCTACATAGCTATACCCACATGTCCTTGTGATGTAATCTGACATATGAGATGCTATACTGTTGTAATTACTACCAAAGCAGGAAATTATACCTCTCAGTAAGGAAAATTAAAGTGAGCGTCCTACTGTATCCACAATGCCTTGCTATAAAAGTAAGTAATAAGCCATGACAGGAAGTGCATTAAAGATTTTTATAACATGGGCTGCAAAAACCAGTAAACCCAACTGGGTAAATAACATTGCCTGACCATGGATTAAGTGTGCTTAATGCACAGTTGCTGTGAATTGCCGTGAAGCAATAGCCCAGAGCAGAGCAGCACTCGTTATGTGGGGGAAAGATTAGATGGGAAAGCAGCCATTGTAATATGGTGAAACCAGCAGGAGCGGCCCGGTCATCATGACAGGTACTGAAATGAGTGTTAGAAGCTCTGTTTTGATGATGACAATCCCCCGACTTGCAGCGGATACAGCCCAGTCGTGATGACAGGATGTGATCAGGCTGCTGAGTGGCCAGGTTCTCACAAACAGGCGAGAGGTAGAGACAGTGTAAGAAGCTTAGTGAAGTGACAGCCAGCTGCAGCAAGCTTTGTTTTTATTGTGACAATTCCCCAAGTTGTATAAACGCGGTGTTTGTCAGAGACGAGAGACATGGGGGAGAAAGAGGGAGTGAGCAACGCACATTCTCTTATGGGAGCGAGAGCAGTGACAGGTACTAAAGGCAGTATTTCAATGGTTTTGTAAGGCACAGAGATACCAAGCACCAGAGACAGCAAGAGCGCACCTGGGTGTCCCGCACCCAAATACCCCCTACCCCAACGATCCACAGTATCCCCTTCCTGCGAGAAGATATCAATAGTGGGTCGGAGATATGTCGGCGAATATATTAACTGTGGGAGAGAGCTCCAACCCACTGTCAGTTCCTGCTGGGACTCTGTGCGCTGTTCCTACTCCATGTGAGAGAGAGAGAGAGAAGAAGAGGACAGCATGAGTGCTTGACACAGAGCGAACAGCCTTGCTCAACCATGTGTGGGGAAAGAGACACACACAGTCAGCAGAGAGAGACACGGAGAGGCAGCTGCTGCAAATCGGGAGACTGTTACAGAGTAGAAAAGTCATTGTGACACTTGTGTTATAGACATAGTAACATAGACTTTGACGGCAGATAAGGACCACTTGGCCCACCCAGTCTGCCCATTTCCCTACCTATTGGATAAGCTGCAGATTCTAGTTAACCAACAGCCTACTTCCTGCAACCCCCCACTACAGCTGCCTTATGTCTGTCCCATGCATGTTTGAATTCCCCCACTGTTTTAGACCCAACAACCTCCCCAGAAAGGCAGTTCCATGCATCCACCACTCTCTCCGTGAAAAAACATTTCCTCACATTACCCAAGCCATCCCCCCTCTATCTTTAAATTGTGCCCCCTTGTTCTTACACATCTCTTTTTCTGAAAGATGCTACCCTCCTGGACTTTGTTGATTCCCTTGAGGTACTTGAACGTTTCTATCATGTCCCCTGCCCTCCTTTCATCAAGGGTATACATACTAAGCTCTCTCAGTCTCTCTTCATATGGCTTGATGCAGACCCTGCACCATTTTAGATGCCCTCCTCTGGACTGCTTCCATCCTGTCTATGTCCTTGCATAGATGAGGTCTCCAAACTGCACACAGTACTCAGATGGGGTCTCACCAACTGTCTGTACAGAGGAATAACCACTTCCTTTTTCTACTTGTGATGCCCTTTCTATGCATCCCAGTATCACCCTGGCTCTCCTTACTGACTTCTCACATTGCTTACCAACCTTTAGATCATCTGATATGTCTACCCCCAGGTCTCTTTCCATTTTTGTTGTTGTTAGTACCTCCCCTGCTATTGTGTACTCTTCTCCTGGGTTTTGTTTCCAGATGCATTACTTTGCACTTTGCATTGAATCTAAGTTGCCATATGTCTGACCATTCCTCCAACCTTGCCAAGTCCTTCTCATCCTTTCTACCCCCGTGTATCAACTCTGTTACAGATCTTTGTGTCATCTGCAAAGAAGCATAACTTTCCCTCCAGACCCTCTGCAATGTCACCTATAAAGATGTTAAAGAGGACTGGACCCAGTACTGAGCCCTGAGGTACTCCACTAGTAACCCCCCTTTCTTCGGAATGTGTTCCATTCACTATTACCTTCTGTGTCCTGTTGTGCAGCCAGTTTGCTACCCAGGCTACCACCCTGGGACCCACTCCCAGGCTGACTAACTTAATTATTAATCTTTTGTGCGGGACTGTGTCAAATGCCTTGCTAAAGTCTAGGTAGGCCATATCCACAGCCCCTCCCTGGTCTATTACTTTGGTCACCCAGTCAAAGAAATCAATTTGATTCATCTGACATGATCTTCCTTTTGTAAATCCATGCTGCTTTGGGTCCTGTGCCCCGCTGGCCTCTAGGTACTCAACTATTCTTTCTTTCAGAAGTGATTCCATCATTTTCCCTACCACTGAGGTCAAACTTATAGGTCTATAGTTTCCTGCTTCTGCCTTGCTCCCACTTTTGTGAAGGGGAATCATATCTGCCCTCCTCCAGTCCTCAGGTACCACTCCATCCTCCCATGATTTGTTAAAAAGTGTGGTCAGTGGTGTCACCAGGTCCTCCCTTAGTTCTTTTAGGATTCTGGGGTGAATCCCGTCAGGCCCCATTGCTTTGTCCAGCTTGAATTTTAGGAGTACTTTCAGGACTCTTTCTTCTGTGAATGGACTGGTGTCAACCCCACTACCCAGAGTGCTGCTATTGTCTGGTTTAGGTAACTCCTCCTCATCTTATTTTGTGAATACTGAGCAAAAGTATTCATTCAGTATCTCTGCCTTTTCACTGTCTCCCTCTGCCCACCTCCCCTCTCCCTTATTAATCTTCACTATTCCTCCCTTAACCTTTCTATGCTCCCTAATGTACCTATAAAAGATTTTATCCCCCTTCTTAACTGAATTGGCTATTTTTTCCTCAGTTTGGGCTTTTGCTATTCTGACTGCCTTCCCCACTTCTTTCTGCTTTAATCGATACAGTTACCTGTCGTGCTCCTTCTGTGATTCCTTATACTTTCTGAATGCAGCCTTTTTCTCCTTAACCTTCCCTGCCACCTCTTTTGAGAACCATAGTGTTTTTTTACTCCGCTTTGTTTTCTTTATTTGTTTCACACAAAGGCTTGTTGCCTCTATGATGGCAGTTTTGATTTTTCTCCATTGGTCTTCCACCCCTCCTTTTTGGCCATTTGCTAGTGTATTCCTCAGGTATTCACCCATTTTGCCAAAGTCAGCCCTTCTAAAGTCCAGTATCCTTGTTTTTGTATGGCTCGTCTCCATGGTTGTGCTTATCGTGAAGCACACTGTGAAGTGGTTGCTTGTTCCCAGATGTCTACTGACTTCTAAATTTGTGATCCTCTCTCCATTTGAGAATACCAGGTCTAGTATTGCTCCCTCCCGAGTGGGTTCCAACACTAGCTAAGGTCTGCCCCCTGCAGGGCATCAAGAATGACCCTGCTCTTGGATGTGGCTGCAGTACATGTCATCCAGTTAACATCTGGCATATTCAGGTCCCCCATCAACAGTATCTCCCCTTTTTCAGCCATTTTGAGAATGTCCTCTATCATTGTCTTGTCCATTTCTTCCCCTTGAGATGGGGTTCGGTATACAACCCCTGTGTGGATTGTGATGCCATTCCCTGTCTCCAAGGTGACTCAGAGTGCCTCTTGTCCTCCCCCTTTACTTTTTAGTTCTGTAGCTTTGATCCCTTCCCTTATGTATAGAGCTACTCCACCTCCTCTTTTCTCCTCCCTGTCCCTTCTGTAGACTGTGTACCCCGGTATGTTGACATCCCAGTCATGGTTCTCCATGTACCATGTTTCCGTGACTGCCACAATATCCAACTGTTCATCTTCCATCAAGGCTACTAGCTCAGGAAGCTTGTTTCCCAGACTACTGGCATTGGTACTCATTGCCCTCCATTTGATGTTGGCTTTATCCTTTTTTCCCCCATGCCTGCTGTTATTGCCCTTGTCTATTTTACCATTTACCCCTGTCCTGCCCTCTGTTGAGCACCATACCTCAGTGTTTACCTTACTACTGGACATGTTTTGTGGGGGGAGGCTTGAAATTTCCTGCCTCTTATCAGCACCTTCCCCCATGGCTAGTTTAAAAGCTTGCCAAGGAAGCATTTAAACCTGTCACTTAGGAGCTTGGTTCCCCTCATGGACAGATGCAGACCATCGTGCCAGTATAGACCTTCATCTCTCCAAGTGTACCCCCAGTCCCCAATGAAGCCAAAGCCCTGTGCTCTGCACCAGTTTTGCAACCATTTATTTAACTGCATGGTGTGCAGTACCCTAACCTCACCCCTGCCATGGACTGGCAGCACCTCTGAGAAGGTAACCGTGCTTGCTACCTGTCTGAGGCCCCTCCCCAACTCCACAATTTCATCCTGCACTGCACTGATCTCATGCCTAGCTAGGTCATTTGTCCCAAGGTGGACAATGATATCTAGTTCCCTCCCTGTGATGCTGCTTCTGCAATCCTGAGGATTCGCTTGTCCCTCCAGCCATGGCACCAGGCAGGCACCTTACTTCCCTCTCCTCTCCCTTCCCCAGGTCTACCCCTCTAACAATTGAGTCCCCTATCAGAAGCTGTTTCCTTCCCCTGTGGTGTCCCTTGCCACCCTTTTGTGGGTCTCCCTTGTGGATGTCCTCAGCATTCTTCTTGGTCTCCACTGAGGGTGCCATCATAGAGGAACCTTGCTCTGCCAGACTGGTGTATGGTTTGTGTAGAGGTACAACTAGGGGGCTTCACCGGCAGAAGACACCAGGAGGAAGGAGTGCTGTGTGACTGGACTTCTGTACTGGGACTAAAGAAGTAGAACTCTTGTACTTGGACCTTTAATTTAGGGTAAAAAAAACAAACAAACAAAACAAAAAAAAAATAGTGTGTTTGTCTGAGTTAACTGAACTGAATGGTTATCTGAGAAAAACAAAACTACATCGCAAACCCTCTCATTTCAGATGCGAGTGAGAGTGCATTTTAAACAGTGACCGCACGGCTCTAGTCATAATGCTCGCTGGGTCCTCTCTTGTCATAACGCTTGCTGGGTCCTCAAATACATTTTTCTTTTTCTTGTTTATTTTTTTTTAAACTCAAACTAACCTTCCTACCTGAAACACCGTGGCCATTCTCACTTCAGGCTTGACACCAGACTGAGCGAGTGAATCACCACATCGAGCGAGTGAATTAGCAAGGGGAAAAAAATGAAACACCAACGTCTTTACAAGACGCATACAGCGTCTCTACAATGTCTCTCTCAGTAGCAGGAGGGGGAAAACAGCAAAAGGACAAGGTGCACAGGGGTCAAAAAGACAGAGCCACCAAGATAGACATTAAAAGGAATACAGAGAAACCATGTAGGGGGCAGCGCCGCCTCCTGCACAAGACAGGAACTGTGGACTTTTTTTTCAATAAGTATTCCTGCCCAAACAAAAAAATGAAATAAATTAATATTTTAAACAGGTTTTCCCATCTTTTTCTTCTTAAAATAAAATGAGCCATTGTATAATATAATAATGCACTCCAGGGTGTGTGTTGTGCTGGGATAACGTCACTTTTGGGGTGATTAGCCGCACTCAGCCTGACCTCGGGTGCTGTGAGGACACTCGGCCTGCAGTCTCGTGCCTCAAAATGCACCCAGGGTGTTGATTAATCCCCAGTAACCCCATACCCTGTTGTGGGTTGTTGCTTACTTAACGCAAGCCCCAGGGGCATGCTAAGGCATGAGGCCACAGGCTGACAGTCCTTACACCCCTGGGAAGTGAATTAAAATTCTTTAATGCACACACTTGAGTGGCTTATCACACTTATAAAATGGCAAGAAAGAAATCTATCAATAAGTACTTTTAAAAATCTTTTTTTAAATATACATGTAAAGATAAAGCTAGATTTAAAGAAATAGTCCCTCATCTGTATTTTCTCTATGTGTATTGCATTTTGCCAGCAGGTGGTGCTGTGGCTTTGTGACACCAATTTGTGCTCTGTACTGTGTGTGTTCTATCTGTTATATCACGCAAGAGACACTTTTTTTTTTTTAAAAGAAAGTTGCCTCCAAGGCAGCCCTGCCTTTGAGGCAGGTATGGACAGGGCTACCTCCCAGGCAGGGCTTTAACCTCTACAGCTAAAGATCTGAGGTTCACTGCTGTGCCAGCTTGGTGATGTAGTGGAAAGGTCTACAGCCTAATAAACAAGAGGTTGAGAGTTTGAATCCACACAAGGTCCCCTCAGTTCTCTTTTGTCAGAATATCACTTGAGTGGTGATCCATGGCGGCATGGTGTTAGAATAGTACATATTTAAGAAAAGGGACTTAGCTGAGAGGAAGAGAGTGCGTTTGCAGTATGGAAATAAGCCTGATCAAGGAGTGTGAAAACGAGATTGACCAAGAAGCACTGGAGGCTGTGGGGTTGAGGGAAAACTATACTTTTTAAAATGGAGGTCACAGAGTTAATGTTAAGGTGTAGGGAAATGCTTTATTTTATGTAGGGAAATCGTTCAGAATGTGTACTGTTAGATGTTGTTTGTTTCTTCTTATAGTGTCAATATCTAAAGTATGTTTAAATAATGGCAGTAGTAAAGACGGAGAATATCAATATGGGGGCCACTGGCTTTATTTAGAGGCTTACTGATATGTGTGTGTTATGAGGTTTTTTTTAGCTATAAAAGAGATTCGGCAGCTGGCCGTGCATTTGGAGAGATTTACCGTAACGCAGCTGACATCTCTTACCCAATGAAACTACTAGATTTTTACTTGCCATTTTATAAACTGACTTAATGCACACCCCAGAGGTGTAGTAAGGCATGAGACTGAAGGCCAAGTGTCCTTATGCCCCTAGTAGGTGCATTAAAATCGTATGAAGCACGGGAGGGGCTTACTACACTTAGAACATGGCTCTAAGTAGGTTCCACCAAGCTGCATCGACAGGAGTTCTGTTGAGCAGCATTACAGCAACAGTACAATGCCAACAAGCTGGCATTACACCATCAGGGGACACAAGTATTTTTTGTGGGGGGATTCACACCCTGCACCCCCATGCAGGGGGCTCTGCCCCCCCCACATCCCTGACCCTATAGATTGCTAACTCCGAGTCGGAGTTGTTTCGGGAAGGGGGGGCTAACTCCCCGGAGACAGCAGTGCCAGACAAACAGCAGACCATTATAGTGAACAGCTGATTCTATCACTGTAAGGGTCTTCATTGTTTTCCTGTCACTGTTTGAACAGTATACCCTCTAGGTAGGTGTTCTGGGGAGGAAAATGAGATTCAGCACCTACTGTGATTGATAGGGCTGAATAAGGCCCTGCCCCCATTTGTTATGAAGAAAGCATTTGAACATAAGGGTCTGTCCTATCTTCTCCTTTTCTGTCTCTTCTCTGTCTGGTTGCACAAGCAAATTTTCTTGTGGGACCTAGGAACTGATCACTCTGACGGTTTCGCAATTTTCCACCCCTTGCTATCTCTCTGCCTTCCCTTGCTGATCTTGTCTTTTCTTTTCCTTTACATATCTGCAGTTATAAAAAATATATGTGAATCTTTGTGTAAAATTCTATGTGAAACTGGGATCCCTCTGTTTAAAACTGTATATAGTTATACTGTTGAAATGATTACAAAAAGCTATTTGGAACTCAGGGCGTTAACCTGAGATACAGTTTTTAAGCCATTTGCAGAGTTGTAAATAAGAGGTCAGTTCTGGGTCACTATGTTCCTTTTGCTGTACCTGCAATTAATGAAACTGACAAGAACATTCTGTAAACTTACAAGAACATTCTGTGAGATGCAGGCCATCCTAACAAGTTCCCAAAGACTTATAAAAAGAGCAGAAATGCTTTTTCAAGACAGACAAAGGGAGTGAGAGACTGACAGACTGAAACTTGGAATTAAGAGATACCTTCAGACAGACGGTCTTGTTGAGCATTTTAATCAAATCCTAAAACGCATGTTAAAAAGGTTTGTAAAAGGGGAAGGGAAAGATTGGGACCAATATTTTCCTTACCTGCTTTTTGCTTACAGAGAAGTGCCACAGGCATCAACAGGTTTTCACCATTTGAAATGCTGTATGGTAGACAACCTAGAGGGCTACTAGATGCAATCAAAGAAACATGGGAAGATAACCCTTATCAGAAATAATCTATTACATCTTATATGTGTGCCCTGAGAAAGAAACTGGCAAAATATGTTGAAATCACCCATAATAATCAGTAAGAGGTCCAAAACCAGCTGAAGGTGTATTATGACCATGGGGTAAAAGAAAAAGTTTTTGAGAAAGGTGAAAAGGTTTTGCTACTGTTACCCACTACAGAAAATAAACTGTTAATGAAGTGGCAAGGGCCTTACAGAGTGCTTAGACATACTGGCACCATTAACTATGAGATTGAGACCCCTGACAGGAAAAATCCTGTTAAGATATACCATGCTGACCTCCTCAAGAAATGGGCTGAAAAAACACCAAAAGCTGTTTTGTTGGTTTTACCAGAAACTGATAAAGAAGATATTGATGTAGCTTATGACAGACTGGAACAAACTGTAACTGCTGAAGCTATAAAGGTGACTGTTTCCTTAACCTCCAAACAAACTGCAGAAATGTGTAACTTGCTAAAGATATTTAACAGTAGTTTTACCACAGTACCAGACCGAGCAAAAGGGGTTGAGCATGTAATAGTGACAAGGAATGCTCACCCTATTAGACAAAAGACATACAGGTTACCAGAGTGGTTAAGAGCAGGCATGTTAAGGAAATACAAAAAATGAAAGAATTGGGTATCATAGAAGAGTCGAGACATGCTTGGTCATCTCCAATGGTGATTGTAAACAAAAAGAAAAGGGACTGGAAGGGAAAGTATGTCTCTTTGCAGATGACACAAAGATCTGTGACAGGGTTGATAAGCAAGGTGGGGTAGAAAGGATGAAATGGGACTTGGCAAGGTTGGAGGAATGATCAAACGTATGTCAGCTTAGAGTCAATGCAAAGAAGTGCAAAGTAATGCACCTGGGAAACAAAAACCCAGCGGAAGAGTACACAATGGGGGGGTGAGATACTGACAACAACAAAAATGGAAAGGGACCTGGGGGTAGTCATAGCAGATGACCTAAAGGTGGGCCAGCAATGTGAGCAGACAGTAAGGAGGGCTGGGGGGATACTGGGATGCATAGGGAGAGGCATCACCAGTAGAAAACAGGAAGTTGTTGGCCCTCTGTACAGAGAGTTGGTAAGACCACATCTGGAGTAATATGTACAGTTCTGGAGACCCCATCTCCACAAAGACATAAACAGGATGGAGGCTGTCCAGAGGAGGACAACCAAAATGGTGCAGGTCTGCACCAGAAGACATATGAAGAAAGACTAAAGGAGCTTAAGATGTATAGCCTCGAGGAAAGGAGGGAGAGGGGTGACATGATAAAAACTTTCAAATACCTCAAGGGAATTAACAAAGTCCAAGAGGGTAGCATCTTTCAGAAAAAGAGATGTGCAAGAACAAGGGGGCACAATTTGAAGATAGAGGGGGGATGGCTCAGAGGTAATGTGAGGAAGTATTTCTTCACAGAGAGGGTTGTAGATCCATGGAACAGCCTTCCTGAGGAGGTCGTACAGTCAAAAACAGTGGGGGAATTCAAGAATGCATGGGACAGACATAAGGCAATTCTAGCAGGGGGTAGGAGGAAGTAGGCTGTTGGTTAATATCTGCAGTTTATCTGTTAGTTAGGGAAATGGACAGACTAGGTGGGCCAAGCGGTTCTTATCTGCCATCAAATTCTATGTTTCTATGTAAGAATCTACTTTGATTTTAGGAAACTTAAGTGTCAGAATTTGACAGTTATCCTATGCTCAGAATAGAGGATTTGGTGGACAGACTGAGGAGTGCCAAGTATATCAGTACCCTCAGTCTCACCAAGGGTTACTGGCAAACCCCACTAGCTAAAGAATTCAGAGACAAAACTGCATTTGCCACTCCTATAGGATTCTATCAGTTCACCACCATGCCGTTTGGTTTACATTGCTCACCAGCTACCATCAAACCCCTCTTTAAGTCCGGGTCCAAGAGCAAGGTTGAAAACTGCAGACCTATTTCCCTCCTTGCTCCTCTCTCAAAAATTGAGAAAGTTGTTCACACCCAACTCACTGAATACCTTGAATTCCACCATTTACTTTCCAGTGCTCAACACGGGTTCTGAATCGGACACAGCACTCAAACCGCCCTTGTCACGTTTACTAGCAACATCATCAAGGCTAATGATAAGGGTCAGTATACCAGATCTGTCTTTGTTGATCTAACCAAGGTGTTTGACCTTGTGAACCATACCCTCCTTCTCGAAACACTCAGAAGTCTACACCTCTCATCCAATGTTGTCAACTGGATTGGCAGCTATCTGTCCGACAGAACCCACCAAACCTCCATCGAGGGACAACTCCCCTCCAAATGTCCCATTAAATATGGGGTCCCCCAGGGCTCTATCCTGGGACCACTTCTCTTCTCGCTTTTAATCAGTTCCCTTCCCTCTATCTGTCAATCCACTCAGTTGGTCCTCTACACTGACGATGCTGCACTCTACCCCAGCAGTAAAAATCTTGACACGATGTTCCACAATATTCAGTTGGATTTCAGTAAGCTCTACTCCTGGTTTTCTGGTAAGAAGATGGTCCTTAACTCAAAAAAGACGAAGTTCATGATATTCTGTGGTCCTAAAAAAAAACAGTTCTCCAGCCTAGCTCTTCTGGACAACTCGGGTTATCCAATCGAATAGGTATGTGAGTTCAAATACCTCAGCATTTTGCTTGACCCTCTTCTCTCCTTTAATGCCCATATTAACAACCTTACTAAGAAAATCCACATAAGACTAGGCCTTCTCTACAGGATCAGAAAATTCCTCATTCCTGCCTCCAGACTTAGACTAGCCAATGCTCTTCTTCTGCCCCTACTGGAATATGGCTCCATAATTTTTTCACCTCCATCTTCCTTGCACCTATTCTCAAAAATTAGAACTACCTACAACAGCATAGCCAGGTTTATCTCTGGACTTCCCTTCAGAACTCACCATTTCACCCTGTACTCCCACCTGAGCTGGCCCACTCTTGAAGGGAGGTTTAACCTTTAACTTCTCTCCTTCCTTCATAAAATTTACCTCAGAGTGCTCCCTCCAAGCATCATCTCCCTCTTCCCCCTCTCAGTCCCCATCCGGACCACTACAGGCTCTTCAAGCATGGTTTTTACCACCCCTTTTTCTGAACTAAGCAGGCCCAGAACTCAATCTTTTACAATGGCACTAAGCTGTATAATAAACTGCCACCCTTAATCCAGGCCTCTAGTACCACCAGTGTGTTTAACTCCTCACTTAAGGCTCACATCCTCAGTTCTTCTGGCTGTGACTGCTCCCGACTGCCTCCCTGTCCTATCTCAATTCCCAGGCTTCTCTCCCCTCCTTACCTCTCCTTCCCCTCCCTCCTTTTTCTCCCCTCTACCCATTATTCATCGCCTTGCCCCCTTGCCTCCCCTTCTCTTTTCCCTATATGACCACTGGCTTTGTCTGGACTTAACCTTCCTCTCCTTGTATGGCCCCCTCTATGGGTTTCCCACCTCTCCCTCTCTACCCCTCTCTCCCCTACTTTTCCTCCAACCCTTCTCTCCATCTTCCTCCCCTCATGAGCACTTTTACCTGGGTGCCATTCCTCTCACATCTCCTGTCTCATACGTACCCACTTGGTATCAATTCTGATTTCTCCATCCTGCACCTAGGGTTTCTACTCTTCCCTTCACTATATCATCTCCCTGTCATGTCCCTTTGTTTTGATTTGATTCCTTAGTCTTGTCCTTTTACCTTTGTTTTCTCCCCCCCTCCCAGTGGCCCTTATTCCCCTGATCACTGGTCAACAAATGTGTGTCTGGTAGTTAGCCAACCTGGTCTGTTATTATTTTTTCAATACTGTTTTTAGTTTTTAGTACCTATTTGGAAATGTTACTCTGTTTATTTTGTTACTTGCCCCAATGTAGCTGTTCACTGGGGTATTTCTTTTGTCAGCCAACCTTGTACTGTATTTTGGTAACCTGCTCTTAGTGTCTTTATGCTATGTATCCTGCTTTACTGTAATTTGTCAATTTTTTTAGTTCATCCTTCACTGGATGCATGTGGAAACGGACATTTTTGCTCACATGCTCTCCAGTATACAAATAAAATTGATTGATTGACCTGCTACATTCCAGCAGTACATGGATGTAATTTTATCCCCTCACACTGGTTATTGTGCTGTGCACCAGGATGATGTTGTGTGTGGAGGGGTTGTGGGATAACAGACGGACCAGACACTGAACTTCAAGTTCAACATACAATCTCTGTGTGATGTTTATTCAAAATACAGAAAATAACCTTTAGCAATGGCATTTCCCTTCTTCAATACATCAGTTTGCAGCAACAGACTATTCATGTCCTTCCTCTGCACTTGTCAGCACCTACTGACTCACTGATCTCTGATCTAACTTATCAGTTGAGATTCAGCCTCCCCTATGTGGTCCTTGTTTGCTTGGGTGGTGGGGGCTCAAATAAAAAACAAGCTAAAGACAAAGAACCTCAGTGCAGAAGCACTGAAACAAGGGTTATCCCAAAGGACATTGACAAGCCAAGTTTCAAAGAAACACAACAACACACATACTCCCAAAATGCAAAGCATCATGGGATATATGCAAATCACCACAACATTTTAGACTGGCTCAGTTTACAGCAATGTACATGCATTTTAAATAGCACAACTAACTTAATTTCTATAATATACAGTCACCTAGTACTTTTTACCTTTATCAAAAATACCTAGTGCCATGGTATTGTCAACATTTCCAGGTTTCATACATATAAGGTATATACAGCAATGTATTTTATGACATAGTGCCATTGCATACTAAATCCAACAATGAGGAACACAGCCTGTTGTTTTACATCAACTTTGAGGTCACAACAATAACCTCCCTGTATGATGACCTGAGAAGGAAAAGGAAAATTAAAGAGGATGCTATAGCATTGTCAAGAAAGGGGAGTGGATGCCCATAGGTGGCAGCAACAGACTATTCATGTACTTCGTCAGCACCTACTGACTCACTGATCTCTGATCTAACTTATCAGTTGAGATTCAGCCTCCCCTATGTGGTCCTTGTTTGCTTGGGTGGTGGGGGCTCAAATAAAAAATAAAAAACAAGCTAAAGACAAAGAACCTCAGTGCAGAAGCACTGAAACAAGGGTTACCCCAAAGGATACTGACAAGCCAAGTTCCAAAGAAACACAACATCACACATTCTCCCAAAATGCAGAGCATCATGGGATATATGCAAATCACCATGACATTTTAGACTGGCTCAGTTTACAGCAATGTACATGCATTTTAAATAGCACAACTAACTTAATTTCTATAATATACAGTCATCTAGTACTTTTTACCTTTATCAAAAATACCTAGTGCCATGGTATTGTCAACATTTCCAGGTTTCATACATATAAGGTATATACAGCAATGTATTTTATGACATACTGCCATTGCATACTAAATCCAACAATGAGGAACACAGCCTGTTGTTTTACATCAGCTTGGAGGTCACAACAATAACCTGCCTGTATGATGACCTGAGAGGGAAAAAGAAAATTAAAGAGGATGCTATAGCATTGTCAAGAAAGGGGAGTGGGTGCCCATAGGTGGCCAACCTTATGGACTAGAAATTGTAAAGAATAGATTAGGCTAAGAAACAGAAAAACTGTTGCAACAGATTTAAGAAAAGGTCAGTCCTCAAGAGTGGTAGGAGCTCCCTGTCACATCGTGGTGTACAGTCCAGACTGGAAAAGCCACCTGGAACACCTGCGAGCAGTCATCCAATTGCTCAAAAAGGCAGGTCTGACAATTAATCCTATCAAGTGTGCACTGGGCATGCAGGAGGAAATGGAGAAGTCAAGCCAGAGGTTTCCAAGATAGAAGCTGTAGCTAACAGCCCTGTCCCCAAAACCAAGAAACATGTCAGGTCATTTTAAGGGCTGACTGGTTATTATTGGAGATTTGTTCCCAGCTTTGCCGAGTTAGCTACTCCCTTCACTGAACTCACAAAGAAACGGTTCCTGAATAATGTGAAATGGACCCCAGAGTGTGACGAGGCTTTTTGGACAATTAAGGCAGCATTATGTTCAGCCCGTGTTTTAAGAAGCCCAGACTTTGAGAAACAATTTCTGTTACAGACTGATGTATCAGAGGTAGGCTTAAGTGCAGTCTTGAGCCAGTATACAGATGGGAAAGAACATCCTATTCTATACATAAGTAGGAAACTGCATGACAGAGAGAAAAGGTACTCCACAATTGAAAAGGAATTCCTTGCGGCAAAGTGGGCCATGAAGTCCCTTAGGTTTTACTTACCAGGAGCTGACTTTGTGTTTTGAGTCCTCCCTTCTGTCATAGTCCAAATCAAGGTCCCAACATCATGATCTGTCTTTGCTTCAAATATTAGACTTAAACCCCAACCATTGCCTGTGGCATCTGTCGTGTTCTCCCTTCAAACAGTCTTTCCTCCCTAGACCATCATATTCAACCCTCTCCTATCTTGTCTGACCTTCCCTCCCCACTCCCTATAGCCTCTCCCCTTCCCACCTCACTTGCCAGGACATGCCTACAGTACTTATCAAAGGACTCTTACATCTCAACCTTCTTCACACGTTGGCGCTAGAGGAACTGCCACTCCTGCTCACTATGACTACTCCAATGATGTTTACTGTATAAACTTTAGCTCATTACCTTATATCCATATATCTGTAACCATGTAATTGTATTTAAATTGCACTACCTCCTGTTGAACCTAGTGTAATGTTCTGGTGTAAGTATCTTGTCACGTGTGATAGTTATATGTTATTAAGTTATTATTACTATGTAATTGTTATGTATGTTCACTCAACCTGTTATGTCTTAACCCTGTTGGCAATTGTTTTGCCCCAGGTCCATCTTGTAAATGAGCTTGTCTCAATGATGTTCCACCTGGCAAAATAAAGATTTTGATTGATTGGTTGACTTTGTACTTGTAACAGATCATAATCCTCTCTGTTGGCTTAACCAAATGAAGGATAAACATTCTAGAACCACATGGTGTTACCTGGTACTATAGCCATTTAAATTCAAAGGGATGCACAAATCTGTGAAAGAGAATGTCAGTGCTGATTTTCTGCCAAGATATGGATCATGAATTGAGAATTTTGAAGGTTGAAAAATTTTGAATTGAAACTTCTCTGTTTCCTATGCTGCATATGCACTGAACTGTAAAGGTTATAAACTAATGTTAGACAGGAATTGAACAGAACATTTTAGAAACCTGATTTTGTAAAACAGGTTCCCTCTTAAAGAGGGGGGTATGTGACAGAGTTGAATAAGGCCCTGCCCCGCTTGTTATGTTGAAAAATTTTAAATGCAAGGGTCTGTTCTATCCTCTCCTTTTCTGTCTCTTCTCTGGTTGCGCAATCAAATTTTCTTGTGAGACCTAGGAACTGATCACTCTGATGGTTTCACAATTCTCTGCCTCTCGCTATCTCTCTGCCTTCCCTTGCTGTTCTGTCTTTTCTTCCCCCTTGCATATCTGCAGTTATAAAAACAAAATATATGAATCTCTGTGTAAAACTGTATGTAAAACTGAGATACCTTTGTTTAAAATTGTATATAGTTATACTGTTGAAATGATTGCAAAAACTATTTGGAACTCAAGAGGTTAACCTGAGATGCAGATTTTAAGCACTTTGCAGAGTTGTAAACAAGAGGTCAGTTCTGGGTCACTGTGTTCTTTTTACTGCACCTGCAAGGAATGAAACTGACAAGAACATTCTGTAAACTTACAAGAACATTCTGTCAGAAGCAGGCTCTCTTAATGAGTTCCCAAAGACTTATTAAAAGAGCAGCAATGCTTTTGCTAGAGACACAAGTAGAGTGAGAGACTGAAACTTGGAATTAAGAGATACCCTCAGAAGAAGGACTCTGTTTTCTCTGGTTGTACTGCCTTTGAAATTGTTATACTGAGCACATTTTAATTTTTTTTATTTTGCTGTCATTGAGAAAAATAAAATGCTATTTGTGAATTTTGAAACTGCTCCTGGTTTTCCTATGCTTCCTGACCTGTGCCTCGATGACACTGTGCATTTATAGAGATTTAATGCACGGTCAGGTAACATCTCTCGTTCAATTACATTTTTTGATTTTTTTCTTACCATTTTATAAATTGATTTGATGTATGTCCCAGGAGTGTAGTAAGGCACAAGACTGAAGGCCAAGTGTCATTATGCCCCTGGGAAGTGCTTAGGAAATTGCTCTAGGTAGGCGTTTTGTGGAGAAAAATGAGATTCTGCACCTGACCGTTCATTTATAGAGATTTAATGCATGATCAGGTAACGTCTCTCAGACAATTAAATTTCTAGATTTTTTTCTTGCCATTTTATAAACATAGCTAACAGCAACTCCCAGTAGTTGTGGTGGAGCTTTACAATTACATTACTGCTCTCTACACCTGTATTTAGACCTGGTATGTTTGTAAACTAATTAAAATTATAGCAAGGTTGTAGATTAGTCCTGGTATTGGTATGTAATCCTAAACCAGATAAAAGAGGGTGGATGCAAAGAATGGGATACCAAACTGTTTTAATATGTTCATTTTGAGAAACATAGTCTGCTGTTATTATAAATCAAAGTTCCCTGTATAATGTGAGGGGTAAAACCTAGCTCTCCCTATATGTTAGATAGCTCATCATGTACATGCTAACTCTGCCCTACATGTTAATTTTCACCATGTATACTCTCTCAGCCAATTTTGTATTTTGTTTTTCATGTACTTTCTCCGATCTTGTTCATACTGTACTTATAATGTTCTTGTGTTTTTTTGCAATGTTGTTTTTTTTTGTGTTTTCTCCCATGTTGTATCCTCCTGGGTCGTGACTGAAAATAGTCATTTTATGGCTAGCTCACCTACCTGGTAAACAAAAAAAACAAAAAAGAAGTGATACATTCTCAAAGTGTTTAAAATTAGTCTGGGGTCACATCAACACTGGCTTGTTGATGTAATGTTATTTTGGTGTACATTTACTCTGACTTGACTGCCTTAATCTTGTTGGGTGCAGTCATCTATGAACCCATTACGGGCTGTGTTTTTTAAAATGTGTAAATCCCGGCATATTCAAAAAACAGATTGTTTAGACTTAGGGTTGCCACCTTTGAATGAGGCAAAAACCGGACCCTAAGCTCCGCCCCTAGCTCCACCCCTTTTCATGACTCATCATGCATTGCTTCTCCTAGAAAGTAATTTGTTATATCAATAAAAGACAATGCTTAAAGCAGCAGTTCAACAAAAATGTTAAGATACTGTACTGTACTGTACCTGTTAAAGTTACTTTCCTAGATTCTCCCTAGTTATTTATTTATGTATTTATTTATTGACATTGGTTTACCAGATAAACATACAGAGATAAAAGAAATCTCATTTACAGATATGATCTGGGGGAGACAAGGGAAACACTATAAATAACATACAACAGTATACATGGTGTATAATAATACATAATACATTGTTTCCTGTAATGTGTACATTATATCTTTTCTGGCTCCATTTCCTGTTCATGTCCACAATACTATTTCAAAGCCAAAGAAGTGACCATACTTTTTTCTTGAGGGAAAAAAATAATTAAAAACATTTAAAAATGCTTAAATTATGTTTGAGATTAACATGTTCACCAGCAAATGAAAGTAGAAGACAGCTGGCTCTGTTACCATTACAAAAGGTGGGGGTAGCTTTGTTGCTATGCTACTTCAAGATGCAGTGGAAAAGATTAGGTTAAATAAGTGCTAATAGTGTTAATGGCCATACTTTACACCTCCCAGGCTGACTGCTTTCACAAACAAAGGGATATACTGACAACAGAAGTTGTCTGTAACCTGGACATGTAGCTGAAGCAATGAATGATATGACAAAATTTGTTTCAAAAGTATGTGACCACTCAAAATGGCTCAAAAACCTGACCAGCACAGAGCAAAACCGGATTACCTGATAGGGACCCTGAATACCTGATCACCAGGTAAAAAACGTGACAGGTGGCAACCCTGTGCCTAGTTCTGTTTCAGTTGATGGATCCTACGATGTGTTTTACTAAACATCTGACGTGAGTAATGCTATATCTTATTGTTTGATATAAAACAATAAGTAAAAGAAAAACAAAGATACATTCACAAAACAGTGGGTCAGAAATGGTGTTTCACTGTAAGGAACCCTTTCCTTGAAAAAGACAGTGTCGACTTCACTGTAAACTCCTACCAACATATTTTGCACGGTATCCTGTTGTGCTCAGCTGGGGGTTGACAATGCAGCGGGAACGCTAGCCTTGAAGTCCCAGTTGGGGGTCTGTGTAATAGGTACAAAATCCATACTGTCCAATAGTAAGCATTAAAGAGCATTTCATCAGGGAGCTGGCTAATTGGTGGCTGTTAATATACCTGACCAGTTCTCACTAATCCTGATTTGCTTCTCATTTGACAAGGTGACAGAGATGGAGAGTGGGAACAAGAAAAGTCAATGGCTTCCCAGAACTAACCATGGAGATGTAACAGGATTTAGTTCACATACGCAGAGGACTGTATGGTATGTAATAGATGTAGTAAACACGAGCTTTCATAGTGCACCATCGCAGCTGCACTTCAAATAAAGAGGCCCATTGCCATAATGACTGCATTGCTACATGAACAGTTTGTATGGGCCCTCACAATCAGCTGGGCAGACCTGAAGGACCAAGGGGCTTTTTCTGCTGACAACATCTGAGGTGACTCTTACTATTACCTATCCCACCCTTCACTGGACTCCAGACTCATCACAGATGGGTATTTACTGTAGGTCCACTTTTTTTTCTAATCTTTAGTAAACACGTAAGGCCCAATAAGCCCAAGGCCTGTTTTCAAGGCTGACCCAGCCAGGAAACATAGAAACATAGAAACATAGAATTTGACGGCAGATAAGGACCGCTTGACCCACCCAGTCTGCCCATTTCCCTGCCTACTGGATAAGCTGCAGATCCTAGTTAACCAGCAGCCTACTTTTTCCTACCCCCATCCCTAGAATTGCCTTATGACTGTCCCATGCATGCTTGAATTCCACCACTGTTTTGACTCCACGACCTCCTCCGGAAGGCCGCTCCATGCATCCACAACCTCTGTGAAAAATACTTCCTTAAATTACCTCTGTTGCCCCCTCTATCTTCAAATTGTGCCCCTTGTTCTTGCACACTCTTTTTTTGAAAGATGCTACCCTCTTGGACTTTGTTGATTCCCTTGAGGTACTTGAAAGTTTCTATCATGTCCCCCTCTCCTCCTTTCCTGGGGCTATACATATTAAGCTTCTTTGATCTCTCTTCATATGTCTCCCGGTGCAGACCCTGCACCATTTTAGATGCCCTCCTCTGGACAGCTTCCATCCTGTCTATGTCTTTTAAGACTGGGTCTCCAGAACTGCATGCAGTACTCCAGATGGGGTCTGACCAGCTGTCTGTACAGAGGATAATAACTTCCTGTTTTCTACTGGTGATGCCTCTCCTATGCATCTCAATATCCCCCAGCCCTCATTGCTCCCTCTCACATTGCTTGCCCACCTTTAGGTCATCTGATATGACTACCCCAGGTCCCTTTCCATTTTTGTTGTTGTTAGTATCTCACCCCATTGTGTACTCTTCCCTGGGTTTTGTTTCCCAGGTGCATTACCTGCACTTCTTAGCATTGAATCTAAGCTGCCATACATTTGACCATTCTTCTAACCTTGCAAGTCCCTTTTCATCCTTTCCACCTACCTTGTGCATCAACTCTGTTGCAGATCTTTGTGTCATCTGCAAGAGACACATTTTTCCTTCCAGTCCCTCTGCAATGTTGCCTTATAAAGACATTGAAGAGGACTGATCCTATCTGAACCCTGCGGTACCCCACTAGTAACCCCCTTTCATCAGAGTGGACTCCATTTACTATTACTCTCTGTGTCCTATTTTCCAGCCAATTTTTACCCAGGCTGTCATCTTGGGACCCACTCCCAGGCTAGCTAACTTGTATATTAATCTTTGTGTGGACTGTGTCAAATGCCTTGCTAAAGTCTAGGTAGGCCATGTCCACAGCCCTCCTGATCTACTACTTTGGTCACCCAGTCAAAGAAATCTATCAGATTTGTCTGGCATGACCTTCCTGCTGTGAATCCATGCTGCCTTGGGTCCTGTGCCCTCTGGCCTCTAGATACTTGACAATTCTTTCCTTCAGAAGTGATTCCATCATTTTCCCTACCACTGAGGTTAAACTAACAGGTCTGTAGTTTCTGCTTCTGCCTTGCTCCCACTTTTGTGAAGGGGAATCACATCTGCCCTCCTCCAGTCCTCGGTACCACCCCATCCTCCCATGATTTGTTAAACAGGGTAGTCAGTGGTGTCACTAATTCTACCCTTAGTTCTTTTAGAATTCTGGGATGAATCCCATCAGGCCCCATTGCTTTGTCCACCTTCAGTTTTAAGAGTTCTTTCAAAACCCTTCTTCTGTAAATGGGCTGGTATCAACTTCTGTATCCAGTGTGTTTCTACTGTTTGTTCTAGGTACCCTTCCTTTGTAAATACTGAGCAAAATATTTGTTTAGTATCTCTGCCTTTTCACAGTCTCCCTCTGCCCACCCTCCCCCTTTATTAAGCCTCACTATCCCTCCCTTGGTCTTCCTCCGCTCCCTGATGTACCTATAAAAGGTTTTATCCCCTTCTTAACTGAGTTGGCTCTCTTTTCTCGGTTTGAGCCTTTGCTGTTCTGACTGCCTTCCCAGCTTCCTTTGCTTTAACTGATACAGTTCTCTGTCCTGCTCCTTCCTGCGATTCCTTGTACTTCCTGAAAGCTTTCTTTTTCTCTTGAACCTTCCTGCCACTTCCTTTGAGAACCATAGTGGTTTCTTACATCGTTTAGTTTTGTTTATTTGCTTACACAAAGGCTTGTTGCCTCTGTGATGGCAGTTTTATTATTCCCATTGTTCTTCCACCCTCCTTCCTGCCCATGTGCTAGTGCATTCCTTAGGCACTTACCATATTTGGCAAAGTCAGCCCTCTTAAAGTCCAGTACCTTTGCCTTTGTATGGCTTGACTCTATTGCTGTGTTTATTGTGAACCATACTGTTCGATGGTCGCTAGTTCCCAGATGGCTACCCACTTCTACATCTATGATCCTCTCTTCATCTCCATTTGAGAGAACCAGGTCTAGATTGCTCCTCAAGGTGGGCTCAATACTAGTTGTCTAAGGCATGCCCCTGTAGGGCATCTAGAATTAACCCCACTCTTGAGAGTTGGTGTAACTGCACTCCAGTTAACATCTGGCATATTCAGATCACCCATCAGCAATATCTCCCTTTTTTGCCATTTTAAGTATACTTTCTATCATTTCCTTGTCCATTTCCTCCTGGAGAAGGGGTTCGTATATACAACCCTCAGCGGATTGTGGTGCCATTGCGTCTCCAAATTTACCCACAGTGCTTCTTTCCTCCTCCCTGTTTTCTCTTTTGCTCTGTTACTTTGATTCCTTCCTTATGTAAAGAGCTACTCCTCCTCCTCTTTTACCCTCCTGTCCCTCCTGTAGATAGTGTATCCTGGTATGTTTATGTCCCAGTCATGGTTTTGTGCGAACCATGTTTCTGTGACTGCCACGATATCCAGATGTCCTCCTCCATCAAGGCCACTAATTCAGGAAGCTTGTTACTCAGACTACGTGCATTGGTACTCATTGCTTTCCATTTTTGATGGCTTTACTTTCTGTTGCAGCATCCCCACTGACCTTTCTACCCTGTCTTTTTCTCATTTAGTACCCTGTTTTGTAGGGAGAGGCTGGGATTTTCCTGCTGCTCATCAGTGCCTCCCCTTGACTAGTTTAAAAGCTTGCCAATGAAGCATTTAAACCCGATTACTCAAAGACTTGTTCCTTCCTGGACAGATGCAGACCATCCTGCCAGTATAGGCTGGTGTCCTCCAGGTGGAACCCCAGTCCCCAATGAAGCCAAACCCTGTGCTCCACACCACTTTTCAACCACTCATTAAACTGCATGGTGCAAAGTACCTTGCCACTCATGCCATTTACAGGCAGCACCTCTGAGAAGGTTACTGTGTATGCTACTTGTCTTAGGCCCCTCCCCAGTTCTAAAAAGTCCTTCTGCACTGCTCTAATCTCATGTTGAGCCAAGTCATTTGTCCCTAGGTGGACAATGACATCCAGCTCAGACTCCCGTGCAGCTGTTCTCGTGATCCTGAGGATGCGCTTCCTGTCCCTACAAGCCATGGCACCAGGCAGGCACTTTACTTCAGTTTTCCCTGCTCCCCCCAGTTCTATCCCCCTAATAATTGAGTCCCCCACCAGGAGCTGCTTCCTTCCCTTGTGGCATCCTTTGCCTCCCTCCTGTGGGCCTCCCTTGTGACAGGTGTCCTCAGCCTCCTTAATCTCCTCCATGGGTGCATCCATAGGGGAGCTGTGCTCCCCCAGAATGGTGTATGGATTGTGGAGTGGAACAACTGACTGGGTGTGCCTCTGTTCCACCCTCCTCACCCTCCCTGAGCCCACTGTGGTCCAACTGCACTTGGGAGGTTAAGTGACTTGTTCAGTCACACAGTATGCAAGTGGAGGTTGTGGGAATCAAACCCAGGCCTGCTGGATGTACCAAGCTCATTCACAGCTTTTTACTCTAACCTCTGGGCTATGCTGCCAGCTCCTAGGCTAATGCATATGTCCTACAAATGGCACTAGTCTGGGGTGATTCTTACTGATTGTTATAAAATGAGTAAAGAAAATCATATGTCCTGATTGGTCAGTCCCATGTCCTCATAGGACGCCAACTCTGTGGCTAGCACTCTTTCTGTGCAGCAGGGTGCAGCACAACCACATATCCGTACCTCTCAGGAAGGGTTTTAAAAATATTTTACTAGCAGCCATATTAGTTAAGTAAACAACAGTAACACCCATTACTTGCCCTAACACACAAACTAATGTTTATATCTTTTTCCATTATTACCCATCCCACCCACACCTAACAAGCACATAGCAGGCATCTTAGACATGTAACTGCATTTACCAACCTTTTTTAACTTTTTATTTTTCATTTTGTTTTACCAGCCTCGAATCCAGGGCCACTGAGTTGCTCTGTACAGCTGGTGGTAATTCTTATGCAGGTTCAGCTCATCTTTCTGCTGACTATCCAGCTACCCCCTCTTATATCCCACACTCCAGCATAAAAAAATGCTATATAAGCCAGTGTCTCACAACAGAGATAGTGTTATTATGTTTGCTTGCACGAATGTGCAAGAAACATAGTGCCATCCTCCGAGATTTCGGAGGTGTGTCACCTCCTCCTCCAATTCAGTCAGTGTGTTGGTAGGCGTGGCCCCTGTAAGCCAATGCATGCTGGAGCTGTCTATGACAAGCTCCAAAATGCAGTGGCATACAGTTCAAAGGGGGAGCTACGCTGAGTGAGCAGCAATAAGATATCACCTGCTCATGTGCAGCCCCCACACACACACACACGCCCACGCAGGTGCGCGCCCCGCACGCACACACAAACACACATGTATAGCGGGACGGTGCCTAACCGCCGGCTGTGCCGGCGCCCCCGCCCCAAAGCCTTCCAAATGCCACGCTGGTGCCCACTCCAGCGTAGCAACCAATGATATAGCCGATGGGGGTGCTCAATCCCCAGTCGGCTCCACTGTCCTCACCCCCGAGTACTGGGATACATGCTGGGAGCCCACCCCAGCATGGCAATCGATGCTTTGGCCAACGGGTGCCTAATCCCCGTCGGCTGAATGCCCCTCATCCATCCTTGTGCCACACTGGGAGCCCACCCCAGTGTGGCAAATGTCCCGCATAGTCAAAAAAAAAAAACCTGTAAAGAAAAACGGTCCCACGTAGTCTCCTGGCCCCTCCCACAACCCACACCCACCCACTGCGCACTCTGCTTCCCACACCCCTCACCCCATTCCTTACCTCCGGAGCTTGGCGCCGACGATCTTCGTGGACCGGGAACACGCTCTGCACTCTTCAAAGCCGACCGCGAACTGAGGTAATGCCAGTAAGCTGTATAATGGGCTAGATAGGGGGTTCAACTTTATTGCATATCTCAGGCATTTTTTGGAATTTTTGCACCAAATTTTCAACATGGGGTTTTTGGGACCCCTTCTCATGAATGATGTCACTGTCATGGCGTTATTCGGGCCCGAAGGGTGATTTCGCATTCACTGCACAGTCACTGTGCGAAATCACCCTTTGGGCCTGAATAATGCCATGACAGTGACATGATTCATGAGAAGGGGTCCCAAAAAATCCATGCTGAAAATTTGGTGCCAAAATTCCAAAAAATGACTGTTTTACGAGCGTACGTTGCGCAGTTCCTATGCAGGCTCATAAGTTCGAATTTTCAATATTTTCATTCCAGATTTTCAACATTGCCATTTTACCACACCTTCTTATGAGTAGTACAGCTGTCATTTTTCACATCTCACCCAAAATGTGTTTCGGCCCATGTAGCGCACAATGGCGCAGTCGGTGTGCGAAATCAATGTACAGGACAAATTAAGAAAATCACAGTGACACTGTTCATGAGCAGAGGTCTTAAAATGGCTATGTTGAAAATTTGGTGAAAAAATTCCTAAAAATGACTGTTTTACGAGCATGCATTGTACAGTTCCGATGCATGCTCGTAAGTTTGCAAATTTAATATTTTCACTCCAGATTTTCAACATTGCCATTTTATTACACTTCCTTATGAACAGTACAGCTGCAACTTTTCATATGTCACCCAAAATGTGTTTTCGCACAAGTAGCGCACAATGGTGCTGTTGGTGTGCGAAAGCAATGTTTAGGACAGATTAAGAAAATCACAGTTACACTGTTCATTAGCAGAGGTCTTAAAATGGCTATGCTGAAAATTTGGTGACAAAAGTCCATAAATGACTGTGTTACGAGTGAGCATTGCGGTTTCACGCACTGTAAGTTCAAGTGATTTTGTAATATTTTCAGTCCAGATTTTCACCAGTGGCATTTTTCCACACTTCCTTATGAACAGTACAGCTGTCATTTTCACAACATGGCTGAAGTGTGTTTTCACACTTTCAGCGCAGAGATGCGTGGTCGCTGTGGGAAATCATTGTTCGGCACAGATAAAGAAAATCACAGTGACACTGTTCATGATCGGAGGCACCAAATGCCTGAGTTGACAATCTGCTGTAAAAATCCCCAACCTAATTATATTACGGTGTGCGCTGCACAGTTTCTATGTACACTGTGACTTCACCATTTTTGTAATACTTTACTACAGATTTGCAACATTGCCATTTTTACACCTCCCCATGAACAGTACAGCTGTCATTTTTTACATCCTGTTCGGAATGTTTTTGCACCTGTGGTGCTAAATGCCGAAGTCACTGTGCATAAGCAGCTTTCGGCTAACAAACTGATATTCCCCTGTTCATGAGGTGGGGTCACAAAAAACATGTTGAAAATTTGGAGGAAAATACCAACGAATGCCTGAGGTGTTAGGGTTTCCAACCATATCGCCTAACCCTGTAGAGAATGACAGGCATCAGGTGTGACTTGGGATTCTTGCCTGTGATGCTCATATCATTCCACACCCTGCAGTCAGCGAGAGGCATCGAGGTATGCCTTGGACTCTTCGCCCCAAAGTTCACCCTATTCTCCTATAGCGCACCCATCTCACCATATTACCTAATGAAACGGGTGCGCATAAGGCCAAAGACCCTATGAACACCGTGACACTTGTCAGTGTCTGCAGGGTGGGTGTGGTGAAATGGCGTGGCCGTTATGCCTGACGACCCAAACGCACACCCCAATGCCTGTCACTCTCTGTAGGGTGGTGGTGGGGTTGGCTTCAGTTCAATACTTCACTGCCATTCCTATTACGCAGCTCTGTAACTTCTACACTACCACTGCCAATGCCAGCAAGCAAACATTCGGCATTGACAAATGCTTGTTTTTTTCTTGTTTAACAGCAATGTGAAACTGGAGCACCAATTGTGACCGCTGAAACACGAAGTTCTCCTGTAGCATGCAGAGGCGGTGACTTTTACTATATGTTTATAGTGATAGTGGGGGTTGTTTTCTACGAGATAAGAATGTTATCTCATGCTGGTTTGGGTGAGAGGACCGTGAAGCGAAGCTGAGTGGTTCTGTCAGCCCAAACCAGTACATGATAACATTCTTATCTCATAAGAAACAACCCCCCACTAGCCATATAAGCATATTATATATAGGCAGTATGGCATAGTGGGTTAAGGCTCTGAGCTGCAAATCTGGAGACCTGGGTTTGAATCTCAGAGCCCCCTAGGTGCATACTGTGTGACCCTGAGCAAGTCATTTAACTTCCTGGTGCTCCCAGGTTGCACCTACAAACAAGCTTTCAGCTTAGTGTGTCTCACCTGGTAAAAAAAAAATATAGTAGTGGAACTGCCTCTACCCCAAAAGACTGCAATTTTTGTTTTTAATAATGTCGGAAATGGGCATAATTGGAAGCATCAGTTCTGTGGTGCCGGTGGGGATCTTTGAGGCAGGGAGGAAGCTTTTCAGCATCAGTGGGAAGGGAGCGCTGATTGCAGGTTTTAATTTTTTTTAAGTTTTGTCAATTTCTGTTTCACTACATGTATTTTTCACAGAGAGATTCCCCTGGTAGCTGGTTCCACCATGGCGACTCTGACAGTAACAGTCTGACAAGCAAGAGTCACCACAGGGGGAATCAGTTGTGTGGAGTAGCGTGAGACAGCAGCTGTGTGCTTAATAAGAGGTACAGTAATGCTGCACTCTGATTGGTGGAGGCAGTTCCACTGCTATATAATGATGCACTCTGGTGCTGTAGCTACATAAAGACATAAAAATAAACCACACAGTTTTATTAGTAATAAACAGCACTCAGAGTACTGAGAGTGCAACCAGACTGGGTGTGGGGGGTAGGGATGAAGAGGAGAAGCCAAACAACAGCTGCACTTTTAGAAAGAGTCATGCAATATTTGCAACTGCCCTCTGGTGGTACAGACCCACCACAGCAATTAAACAAGACCCACCACTGCACAACAACTGAGACTATTGTGGCAAAAGAAAAAAGCAACAGTCTCTAAAAACTTTTAATTTTTTTTTTCACATTGTATATTTTTTTCTTGAAACCCATTTTATAAGTACAATAAGACACTCCGTGTTGTGGGTTGTTGTCTGATAAGAGCACTTTCCAGGTGTTGAAGGCACTCAGCACAAGTGCATTATGACGCACTAGGTACCAAGGGAATACCGTTATCAGACAACAGCGCAGGCCCTGCCATGTCTTACTGCTTACATATCAAATCCTTCGCAGGACTCCAGAGTCCTCACAGATGGGAATTTAGGGCCATCTGTATGGTTAATGTGCACGTCATTTAAAAGGGTGATAGTCTGGGGTGGAATTATTCAATAAGAAAGTTGCCTCGTGCTGTGAAGACAACAGGACTTTAAAGAGAAGCGGAGAGGTTTTGTCAGACCAAATGGCACAAGATAACTTTCTCATTCAATAAAAGACATCGAAGCCTAGTCATCTAAAGATATAAATCAGTACACAAGGGGCCACTGGTGGATGGTCCAGATGTAGCAGATCATACTACCACGTGGGTGACCCGGCTTCATAATGTGACCTTGGATCCCCACAACCTGGCAGCTGGGAGGGATGTGAGGCCAGCGGCACTGCTCTTCTTCCCTGGGGACAGGGAGCATGTCATCCTGCTTCATGAGCAACCCCTATGGGTGGGCCAAGAGCTGTCTGGCAACATTACATGCTGATGCTCTAGCTGTCAGAGTGCCTGGCAACAGGCGTGTTAGACAAAGAGAGGGAGAAGGAGACGCTGTGAGCATCAGTGATCCACTGCATGTGCACTAACCATGCATGAGCCAAAGACAGGGAAACAGAAAATGGAAAACTGTCTCCTGGAAAGGGTCCCTGCCAACAGTGTCACTTCCCCAGAGCCTTCGACCCTGCCTGGCCCCTAAACTCCACGTGAACTCCTCTTGCTGTGGGGAGAGGTAGATTTCCCAGCTGCGTGGGCTAAACTGTGAAGTGCCACAGGACCAGGACTTGGTTACAGCATGGTGGGGGTGAGGTTCCTTGTGTCCAGGTACCAGTCCCTAAGTAATAGAAGAAATACAGAAAAAAAAAATCACTGCACTATTATTTAAAAAATAAATAGAAAAATGTATTGAAATTAATAAAATTATTTTAACGCAGATCCCCTTCTGAAGATGGCGGCCATGCTGGGCTGCCGTTTGCTTGGGCTTTAATGCCTGAGCAGAAAACTGAGAAGAAACGCTGCCCGGAGTTTCTTTCTGTTAGCGTTTGGGATTTTAGCTGGAGAACATCTTAATTCGGGGAAGAGGTCTGATTTTTGGCCTTATGAAGGTTTTTAGTTTAGGATTTAGAGTGGGGCGATTAGCGTAGGCAGGGTTCGTATAGTGAGATAGACTAGGTGTTTTTAGGACTTTATTTTTAGTTAGGGGAAAAAGCGCCATCTAAAAAGTGTGTTGCAGTCTTTGTTATAGCTGGCAGCTGTACTGTTCAGGAGGAGTATATCGGAGCTTTGGTTACTCCCCCATGGCAGGGGAAGAGGAACGGGTGTTACCGGTTGCCGCTGGAGGACTGGACTATCGATTCTGTGGATTATTGGTGACTGGCGTGCTGGATCTTTAGCAGTTCCCCCTGCATCGACGGAATTGTTTATTGTTGCTGGTGACCGCCTTGGGGTCTTAGGGGATCTGTGGTGCTGGGTGGTGGTTGAGCAGTGGGGGTAACTGGTGAGGCAGGAGGTGGGAGCTCCGCTGCCTCCTGGGAGAACCCTGCCTGTCTCCTGCTGCTTGCAAGAAACTGGTGTTGCGGATCCTGGGCCTGAGTCAGGCACCCCCCTCCCTTTGCGTGCTATCCTGATTGGGGGTGTTCTATTGTTCTGGGGACTTTTCTGGTTGATGGTGGACCGTTTGCCTTGTGCTTCTGGTTGAACTGTGCAAAGTGAAGAGCCCAGTTGGGGGAAGAAGACTGTTGGAGTGTTCATCTTTTGACTTTCCCTCTCATGGGGTGAATGACTATTTTTAACAAGCCTGAGATTCGAAGCATGCTCTGGTGAGAGGAGAGCGGTTTTGAGAGATTCTGTGAGGGGTTCTTGGGACAAAACTTGCTTGCTGTCAGATGTGCAAATGACTTAGATCTGGGAACTTTGGTGGTGAGAGTACCGTTGTTCCCCTTGCTCTACAGTTGCTATGAGCCTGCTGGCCGGATCTTTGGACTGGGAAGCTCTGCCTCCTTTTGTTGGGACATTTTATATTTCTGTCCTAGTTATCTGAGTTTCTGTAGCACACTATTTACCTGTGATTTCCCCATTTGGAGTTATTTTAATTGTCTTGCTTGGTAAGGGTGATTGGGGGTGAGTATGTGGTGTGTGTGATTTAGGGTTTGTATTAGTGTATGAGTGATTTGTGTGTGGGTTATTTATTTAGTAAGCTAGTTAGTTAGGTTTTGTTGGTCTGAGGGCCTTATAGCTGGCATGTGTCAGGGGGTACCAGGAGAGCAGGGGAGGACAAGAATTGTGTATGGAGCATCCCATCTCCATGATCTGCATCCCTTCACTGACCTCTCAGTCTCTAACAACACAGTGCATCACTGTTTAGAGGTCAGGATTAGAAGGGGCTGCACTGGCTGGAGTTGGCAGGGCACCTGCGCACATCGGATGGGGGTAGGATAGAGGTGGTGAGGTGCAGTAGACGCCCTGGGTTTTGACGGGACCTAGAGAGAGAGGCCAGACATGTTTGGTTCCCATCCCCAGGGGTTCCATGAGACCGAGTGGGCAGGCAGCTAGAGGGGCTGCACTGTCCACCAGTCCCCTGAGGGCAGTGCTGTGCAATGTCAGGTCGATCAGAAATAAGACTGCAACTATTGAGGATCTGGTTTCATCGGTCAATCTGACATGTATTATGGAGACCTGGATTGAGGACGATGCTGGCACAGTGTTAGAGGCTGCTGTCCCCCCCGGGTACTCCGTTGTACACAGCCCCAAAGTGGAGCGCGGGGCAGGGGTCTGGCCATCTGTTTTAGATCTGAGCTGGGCTTCACCGTGCACCCAGTGAGAACACAGAGTTCATTTGAATGTGTGGCCATCCATGGTGGTCCAGGCGCAGGTTGCAGAATTCTCCTGATTCACCGCCCACCCTGGGGTGGTAGAAGAGTTCCTGCAGGAAGTAGCCGATTTCATCGCCGGTGAAACATTGGAGGCCCTCCGGTGTTTGGTCCTGGGGAACTTCAATGTTTGGGTCAACTACAAATCGTCTAGATTGGGTTATCACTTCTTCCAGATGCTGGCATCTCTGGGCCTGTCGGAAGAAGTTTCAACCGTGACTCACGAGGGTGGCCACGTGCTCAACTTAGTCTTCTCGCTGGGGCTTGAGACTGATAATCTCAAGACTGATCAGGTCATTTGGTCCGATCATTGCACGGTGAAGTTCTTGCTCAGGGCCCCCCACCCCGTGAGCCCTCCCCCTGCAGAGATGGTAAACTACTGCCCTTTGAGGGGTTTGACCCCAGAGGGTTTTGTGGTGGTAGTCGACCTACTGTATCTAGTGTGGGAAGTGCATGCATGGGGGGTGTGAGTGAAGCAGTCACCACCTATAATGAGGTGTTGTCGGGGCACTCAACTCAATTGCACTGGTCTGTGTACGACCCAGATCCTCTCACCTGAGGTCCCCTTGGTTTGATGGGGAGCTCAAGGCAATGAAGATCAAGGGTTGAAGGTTAGAGCTCTGCTGGCGGAGGACCGGTCTGCAGACAGGCTGGCCCTGCATGCACACTACCTAGTGTACTAGGGGGCAATCAACCATAAGAAGGCAGTGTTCCTGTCCAGGGAGATTGCCGCTGGGAAGAACCGACCAACTATGCTTTTTTTTGGACTGTGGACAGGCTGTTACATCCAGCTTGTCTACAGCCGAAAAAAGCATTTTCTGGTGCTTTATGCAATGAGTTTGCTCGGTTCTTCTTGGACAGAGTGTCCACCATCAGGCAGGGGATCTCACCAGTGAGCCACAGGTTGGCCGATGGTGGTCACCCAAATTGTCTGAGGTGCACTCCGCCTGGTTGGGGGGAGTTCAAACCAGTGGAGGTGGCCAAGGTCATTGAGGTGGTCTCGAAGCTGAAGCACACGTATTGTGAACTGGACCCAGTGCCAACGCGTTTCTTAATGGGATGTCTTGACGCTGTTGGCCCAGTGTTCACCTTGATTGTCCAGTGTTCTTTTTCAGAGGGAGTCTTCCCAGATGCCTTGAAGGAGGCACTGGTGAGACCCCTTCTGAAGAAGCCATTTTTAGACCCTGACATCAAGGAGAATTACTATCCTGTCTCCAACCTGCCATATTTGGGTAAGATTGTAGAGAAGTTTGTTGCACAGCAGTTTGGAGAACACATTGAGGCCTTTGACATCTTCGAGCCACTCCAGTCTGGGTTTTGTGCTAGGCATTGTATGGAAACCGCATTAGTTCAGGTGCACAATGATCTCCTCAGGGCGAGAGATTGAGGTGAGGGGACAAGTCTCGTTCTCCTTGATCTCTCCTCAGCTTTTGATACTGTAGACCACTGTGTTACTCGACCACCTGAGGGAATTTTGTGGTCTCACTGGCACAGTCATCTGCTTGTTTGAGTCCTATCTCACAAATAGGAGGCAAAGGGTTGTGATGGGGAATTTCTCCTCCTCCCCGAGCCTTCTATCTTGTGGAGCACCTCAGAGTTCGGTATTGTCACCGATGTTGTTTGCCATGTACATGCTGCCCTTGGGGGAATCATTAGGAAGTACAGATTGGAGTTTCATTGCTATGCCGATGATATCCAGCTGTATCTATCCTTTGCCCCTGGGACATCCAATGCGGTGGACGTACTTAACTACTGCCTGGCCAAGATTAATGACTGGATGGCCTCCAGCTAGTTGTGACTAAACCCTGATAAGATGAAGGTTCTGGTGGTGAAGTCGAACAGGAGGAGTGATAGGATGGCCCCTGGTGCAGAGGCTGGATTGTTCCTGGAATCTGTGCCATTGAAGGCCTCCTCTGGGGTGCATGACCTTGGTGTTATTCTCAACAGCGGATTGACATTTGAATCTCAGGTGTTGTCCATTGTTTGGTCCAGCTTTTTTCATCTGAGGACTATCGCGAGGATCAAGCACTTGGTTCCGCCACTGGACCTCCCCACCTTAGTGCATGCATTCGTAACATCTAGGCTTGACTACTGTAATGCACTCTACCTCGGGGTCTCTGGAGGTACCCTCCATCAACTGAAGCTGGTGCAGAACGCAGCTGCCAGGTTGTTGATGGGACAGTCTAGATACTGTCACGTCACCCTGGTGCTGCGTGAACTGCGCTGGCTGCCTGTTCGATGGAGGGTTCTCTTTAAGGTGGGCTTGCTTACCTTTACGGCCCTACATGGACTGGGCCCTGGCTACCTGTCAGACTATCCAATACCTGCTGCCCCGGTCCGCTCCCTCCGCTCCTGCTCTAGGGGCCTCCTGCCGATTCCCAGGATGAGGTTAAGAACTGCTGGTGACAGAGCTTTTAGTGTTGCCAGCCCCATCCTGTGTAATTTGCTTCCTCCATCAGTAAGAGGGGCGCCCCTTCAGTTGAGGAGTTCAAGGTTTCAAGGCTTTCTTGTTTAGCCGGGCATTCCCAGACACTGTTCTGTAGTTAATGTATGGGTTATCTAACTTTTATTATTAAATTCTGCTGACAATTTAGACCCTTTTAATGATGTTATATGAAGTTTAAATTTGAATGTTGATTATTTATAATGTTTAAATTTTGATGTTTTTATTGTACGGTGCCCAGAGTCTCTGGGATTGTGCACCTGAAAAATAAAATTTGCCTTGACTTCACTAAACAAGCCTTGTGGTACAGTTCAGAAACAGATACTGGGATGATGTCTGACAGGAGGGAGAAAGAGCTGTGGATCGAGCACGGTCTGCGGTAATAGTTTAGGTAGACAGAAATGGGCAGACTTGATGGGCCAAGCAGTGCTTATTTGCCATCCGATTCTGTTTCTATGTTTCTGTCAGATGATCAGCGGCAATACTTGGTTATTGTAGTGGACATCTCTTGCAAAATACAAAGCAGCTGACATCTCCAGAAGAACTCTGAAAAACATAATATTTGGACACAGTCAAACTGATATTTCACATTAGTTCTGTATTTCTCCTCCCCATTATTTATTTCTTAGGTTATTTGCATGGAAACAAGATCTTTGCTCCTTGCCTGTTCATCAGCTCCTGTTGCTTAATTCTCGCCTGCTTTCATAATGCTCTGTGACATCACAGTTATTCCCATGCCATCAGGATGTGATGTCACCAAAGAGTACTGTGACTTCAAGTGAAGAAACAGCTGCTGGAACAGATGAGTGCCAAGTGGTAAAGATCCACTTTCCATCCAGATTTCGCCATTAAATAATGGAGGGAGAAATCCATAGAATCTATATGAAATACAAGCTACATTGGGCCTGCATATTTTGCTTTTCAAGTCAATGCTTTCTCAGAGACATCTGAAGCTAATTAAATATGTAAAACACTTTTTGTGGTCAGCACACTAGTAGCGCTACAACTAGCCATGCCTGCAACTTGGGCTCCAGAATAGAGGCGGGTCACTTTAGTGCTGGCTTAGGGGAGGTAAGAGAGAGCATCCCAAGCACAGCTCTGCTTCCGCCAGAGTTGTGGGGACACTGTGTCCTACAGACTGACTGCCACCAGCAGAAGGCCAGGTCAGAGCACAGCAGGTGCACTCGCAAAAGGGTAGGGACTGTCACTGGATGGCCACATGCATGTGTACCACTGTGTGCATGCATCAGCATCACTGGGCACAAGCATGCTGGAAAGTCAACATGGTGGAAAAGACCACGGTTTGCAAAGTGGATGCCGACAACCCTGAAGGCCCATGCCTAGCTAATATGGCCAGTTAGCCACTATCACAGTGATCCTGGGTAAGTGGTGGTGAACCAGTAAGTCCATGATAACTTTGGGGTGATGGGGCTTGGGGGTGCAGTTGGGAGGAGGGCACACAAGGGGCCAAGGCACAAATGGTGGTTAAACACAGAGCGGGTACATGAGATAGAGGGAGGTTAAAGAGAGAGAGAGGTGATTAAGCACAGGGAGGGTATGTGAGATAGAAGAAGGTTAAAGACAGATGGGGTGGTTAAATGCAGGGAGAGTACATGAGACAGAGGGAGGTTAAAGAGAGGGGTGGTTAAGCATGGGGAGAGTACGTGAGATAGAGGGAGGTTAAATGGAGAGGGGGTGGTTAAACATTTTTTTTTATTTATTTTATTGAAATCTAGGATTACAAATACCTTTAAGCAGGAACTGCTCATTTACAAAGGTTCCACATCGAAGGAATGGGGGGTATATGTACATGCAAAGGTCAACATAAAAATACATAGTTACACAATAACAAGAAGTAAGAGACTGAGGCTTAGGGAAATTCCAGTAATTCAAAATGCATCAAATGTTAGGTAGCATGACATAACCAGCCAAGGGCAATCTTAGAAATAAGCACTGCAGGTGAGAGGGAAGGAGGTATGCAGGCAGGAAGGCCATTGTCGGAGGGTAGAGGGTGAGGGTGAGGGTAAGAGCTCTAAAGGGTGTGAGAGAGAGAGAGAGAGAGAGAGAGGAGGGATAAAAGTCAGGAAGTGCCCCGGGGGAGGAAAGGGAGAGGGGGCAAGGAGGTAGGTAGGTAGAAGGAGGCAAGGCTGTGAGAGATAGCTTTCAAGACAGAAGTGGAGGGCAGTGAGCGGTGGGCCCCTGATTAGGCGAGGCAGTCACAACGACTAGTTGAAATGAGATGAAGTCGGAGTTGTCTCTTAAAAGGGCCAAGAGCAGCAGCAGTAAGAGTTTCTTTGTTGAGAGTATTGTACCACTGTGGTGCTCTGTGGGCAAAGGCCCTCTGGCCCATGGTAGTCCGGCATCTGGGGACAAGGAAGGTTAGTTGTTGTGAACTTCTAGTTCGCTGGGTGCTGTGGTGGTCAATAAGTAGCTTTTCAATGCCTGGGGGCATGACCCCGAGGAGGACTTTTTTGGCTAACAGGCAGGTTTGATACTGTATCCAGCTGATGAGAGGAAGCCATCGTGCCTGAGTGTACAGGTCACAAGTGTGTGAAAGTTGGTTAGCCCCAGTTAGCAGCCTGCATGCTTTATTGAGTGCAACTGTAATTCTGTGGAGGGCAGAGGTGGAGGCAGAGCCATAAATTGCTAGCCCATAATCAATGATGGAGGTGACAGAGCTGTTGATAGCCAACCGGAGAGTGTCAGGAGTCATGCAGTGTTTGTGCCTGTAGAGCAGGCCTATACGGATGTTGATGGCTTTGGCGACGAATCTATGTGGCCGATGGTAGGACAGTGAGCTGTCCAATGTGACACCTAGGTATTTAAAATCAGGAACGTGTTCAAGTAAGGTCCCTGTTTGGTTTAGGATGGTGAGGTCATGGGATTTGTACTTGCTCCTGGCGTTGTAGAAGGTCATAACCTTTGTTTTGCTGTAGTTCATGACCAGTTTGTGTGACTTGAACCATTCTTCGATGCGCATGAATTCAAGCTGTAATTGTTTCTCGAGGAGCTCTGCATTTTGGTGGCTGGTGAACATGACTGCGTCATCGGCGTAGAGCAGTAATTTCTGGTGGCAGACACTGGGAAGGTCGTTGAGGAAGAGGTTGAAGAGTAGTGGCCCCAGGATGGACCCCTGTGGGCCCCCTGAAAGGACTGGCTACATAGGGAGGGTATGTGAGATAGAGGGAGGTTAATGAGAGAAGGGATGGTTAAACGAAGGGAGAGTACATGGGAAAGAGGGAAGTTAAACAGAGAGGGGGCAGTTAAGCACATGGAGGGTATGTGAGACAGAGGGAGGTTAACAAGAGGGGAGATGGTTAAGCCCAAGGAGGGCAATGAGATAGCTGGAGGTTAAAGAGGGGTGGATATGCAAAAGGGGGGTATGTAAGCTTAAGGGAGGTTAAAGAGAGAGAGAGAGGGCTTGCAGGGTACATTAGATAAAGGGACATTAAAGAGAGAGGGGGTGGTTAAAGGACTCATTAGCAGGTTAAAAGCCATCTGCCCGGCAAAAACACAGTACTGTAAGTTAAAAGCTTACCTACATAATGCTGTGATCCGTTTGGCTCCAAGCGATGAAAATCCGATGCTAGTTTCTACAGGTCTTCTGTGAGTTGTAAACAAAGATGAGGTCTGTTTAACATCGCAGTTTAGCTAGTTGCCTGTACGATCGTTACATGCCACGCAATTGCTGTTGCGATCGACAGGCGCCTCGACGATAACAGAAATTGAATGATTTAGCACGGTACCCGAAAACAATATTGTCAGTGCTTTCCTCCAGCCCCACTGTAGGTGTGACATGACTTCACACCTGCACAGTAAAGGATTTAGAGGAGAAGTGCATCGTTAATATTATTTTTCTAGTTTTATTGCTAAAAATCCCCATGCAGACAGTATTATCATTCGGGAGCACTGTTGCGCCACTGACGTCATCGCTTAAGCATGTAGCAGCCATTTTAGGCAGCTAGTGAAGCACAATATTTAAACAGAGACCACATCTTCATTTACACGGAGACCTTTAGAAACTAGCAACTGTGGATTTTCACACATTTGGAGCCAAACGGAGCACAGCATTATGTAGGTAAGCCTTTAACTTACAGTGCTGTGTTTTTGCTGGGCTGATGGCTTCTGTCCTGTTTATGAGTCCTTTAAGCACAGGGCAGGTATATGAGATAGACAGAGGGTAAAGGGACAGAGGGGGTGGTTAAACACAGGGAGAACACATGAGATGGAGAGAGGTTAAAGAGAGAGGGGGCCTGCCCCATGACGCAGGGCGATAGGGGTTCACCTGGCACGCTGGTGACCCAGGTTCATGCCCAAGCCCAGGACGACAGGAGCAGAGACTGGCAATAAGGGTTAGGAGCATCCAAGGGATGGTCTCCTCCCAGAGGGGGAGGGTTGAAGCCGGCAGCCTTGAGCGGCTCCTAGTAGATGACTACAGCGACGTACTTTGCAGTGTGGGTGATCACATGCTGCTCATTTTCATCGGTATTTGCAGATGTTTTTGAACATCTATTGTTCCATAAGGTCAGGAAACACTGCCTGCTGCATGATAATTCATTTTAGTCACAACAGAAGTGATATTTAAACAATTTAGGACAAGGTCAGCTAATACTGATGAAGATTTGGTCAGAGTCATATTAAGAGGAGCGCTCCTTTTATTATTTCAAACATAAAAAAACATACTAAAGCAGTCTCAAATTGTGGAAAGAAGGGGATCATACAAGTCAGGAGGTAAGTGGTAATCTGAAATAGCACAAAAAAGTACAGGTCAAAATTTTCACCGGATCAATGCGCTGCTGCTTTAAACATCTTCTATACTTCATTCATAACTGTTTTTTATATCAATTCAGTTCAATTTTATTTTTACACTGGAAGGTATGTGAGAAAAAATGCCTGTTTTCACAAACATCCAGTAGTACAAAAATTCAATAATTCAAAGAAAAAGGTAAAGGCAATATTTGCAAAATGTTACAGTATTTACAATAGGAGCAGTGTACATGACAGGATCATCTAGAATAAAAAAAAATACAGAGCACACTACAACAGAGCCAATATACAGATATTTATAAACTCTAAGGTAACTCAAGGGTTGGTGGACAGTCAGGGGGCGTTACCTACAGGGGTAGACACAGGTGGTGGATTGGAGGAGTTGGCCCTTGAGGGAGGAGGAGGTGAATGAGCCAATTGAACCACTGGCCTGAAATTCAGGGGGCAGTCTATTGTAAAACTTAGGGCCCTTGTATGTGATGGAGTTCTGCACGTGCTTGGTGCAGTAAAAAGGGGTGTTGAAGATATGACAGGCGGCCCCTCTAGTACTGCGCTTGGGAACTGATAAGGGGAAAAGGGAGTTAATGCTGATCAGCAGTAGGTTACATTGAACTTTGTGTAGGAAAGAGAGCATTTTAAGTTGGAACCTGCCTTCAAGGGTGAGCCAGTTGAGGGAGGCACAGAGGGTACAGTGATGGGTCATCCAGGGGAGGCCAATCACTAAGCATGCAATATTATTGTATGTAGTCCTGAGTTTGGAGAAATGGGGGGGATGTGCTGGGGGGAGTAGACAATAGAGCCATAATCAAGGAAGGGCAGGAGAAGGGAGCTGGTGAGGCATAGTCTGGAGATCACAGGCATTTAGATTTTTGAGAAATTTGGCTTGCAGTATAATAAAACAGGCAAAAATTGAATATTATCAACACAGGATAGAGACAGCTTCTTCTAATTCAAAGAGTTTTTGGGACACAGTAAATTCCTTGTTCTCCCCTAAGGAAAGAGCAACAATTTCCTCTCTTAGTTCCCCTAGCGGTATGGTAACCAATCCTTTCATGATGGCCAATCTATTAAATGATGTATTTACAGATATTTCTGGATTTTCTTCTGGTGTCCCTGTTTCTGATTGTAGTACAGGTAATTGTGATTTGATATCTGAAGACACAAATGTTTTTGGTTCAACTGGTATTTTTCCCAAGTTTGTCTTTAGTAGTCTAACTTCTTCTGAAGTGTCAAAACTCTTAAGTCAATTGCCCAATAAGTTCAGTAATTGTGGGGATGGGTTGGATGTGAGGTTCGTAAAGATGGTAGCACCTTTTATAGCTGACCCCCTTTGTTCATTATTTAATTTGTGTTTAACAACTGGGGTGTTTCCCTCTGCTTGAAAGGTTGCGAGGGTGGTGCCTGTCCCAACCAATATCTGGTCAGATCCACTACGGCTGCATAATGAAGTTAGTGAAGTTGCGTGGAATTGTTAAGGAGGTATAGAGAAACAACACAATGATTTGTAAGTAGTAAGATTTGTTTTTGTTTCTGTTCTAAGGAAGGCATACACATTATTAGGAAAATATATGGAGGTGTACATTTTAATGGAAGGAATAGGAAACTTACAAAAGAACCCCAGAGCAAATGCCACTGATGTATGTGTTATCCCAGATGATACTGGCCAGACAGCCGCATTTTAAAGAAAACATAATTGCACATATCCCAATAATGCAAATGCAATGTACTGCTGCTATATCTGGGGAAGTACCTTTCCTAGTTTGCAAGAACAGCCTCAGAGGAAAACACACACACACACACACACACATACACACACAGCAGAACACAGCTGCAAAATGAGTAGACTGTCTACAAGCACTATTTTCTATGCAAGTTGGAGCATGGGGTGGGGGGTTAAGGCTGGAGATCAGTTATGGTCCATTACATCACCACATGGTCAGAATATTAAATATTTTAAAATAAACATAAATAAAAACATAACCATTTCAAGAAGAAAATGCAAACTGTGACACTTAACAGTTATAGGGTAAGTTAGCACATCTGGACTTATTTGCTGCATATGCATCTCAATTGCTAAGGGGTCCTGACCATGTTCACCCTTCCTCAAGCCAAGCTAACTACAGTATGTCTAGCAATAACGTGGATGGAAAAATTTTGCCATATTTTCAACAAGAAGTTAGCATTTTAAAAAGACAGTGCTGTAGACTGAGAAGCAGCTGTTGCTAGCCTTTGGAAGACAGAAATCTTGCTTGTAGAGCAGAAAGCAACTAACTAAAAGAAGCGACCATTTTCTTATTAATTTAACACTTCTATCTCAGCAGGAGTCACTCAGGGTCTGTTGAGATTTTAGCAGACAGATACTTCATTAGAAGTAGAATGGGTCTTATTTAGGGTTAAAAAAGAAGAGAAAGAAAGTCAGTGTGTGTTCTGTGCTGGGATGAGTACTGTATCAACTTACTTTGCTAAATCAGTATGAGGAGAGAGAGCTTAATTGGGGGTGTGGCTTAAACAATATAAAAGCAGGTGACTCCAATTACAACTTCCTGTTGCTAGCCTTTGGAAGACAGAAATCTTGCTTGTAGAGCAGAAAGCAACTAACTAAAAGAAACTGCAATGTTCTTACTAATTTAACACTTCTATCTCAGCAGGAGTCAGGGTCTGTTGAGATTTTAGCAGAGAGATACTTTTTTAGAAGTAGAAGGGGTCTTATTTAGGGTTAAAAGAAAGAAAGTCAGTGTGTGTTCTGTGCTGGGAAGGGTACTGTGTCAACTTAATTTGCTAAATCAGTAGGAGGAGAGAGAGAGAGCTTAATTGGGGGTGTGGCTTAGACAATATAAAAGCAGGTGACTCCAATTACAACTTCCTGTTGCTAGCCTTTGGAAGACAGAAATCTTGCTTGTAGAGCAGAAAGCAACTAACTAAATGAAGCTACCATTTTCTTACTAATTTAACACTTCTATCTCAGCAGGAGTCAGGGTCTGTTGAGATTTTAGCAGAGAGATACTTTATTATTATTTTTTTTTTATTTAGTTGTTTTACCAGGTATAGCACACTAAGCTGAAAGCTTTTTTACAGGAGTGACCTGGGAGCACAAGGAGGTTAAGTGACTTGCTCAGGGTCACACAGTATGCAAGTGGAAGCTGTGGGATTCAAACCCAGGTCTGGTCTGAAGTAGAAAGGGTCTTATTTAGGGTTAAAAGAAAGAAAGTCAGTGTGTGTTCTGTGCTGGGAAGGGTGCTGTATCAACTTACTTTGCTAAATCAGTAGGAGGAGAGAGAGCTTAATTGGGGGTGTGGCTTAGACAATATAAAAGCAGGTGACTCCAATTACAACTTCCTGTTGCTAGCCTTTTTTCTTACTAATTGCCCTCCATCCCACCGCTCCACCCACCCTAAGCCAGTTCTACTTTTATAGCCACTGGATTTGACTGACAACAGGAACTTCCTGTTTGGCAGTAGGAAGGGAAGGATCATAGAGAAACATTAGTTTTGTCAACCCTAAAGGAAAAAAGTAGCTCGTTCTCCCCCCCAGCTGCTAGTGGTCTGACACTGAGCAAGGAAGAAGGAGGCTACTGAAGAATATAGGAAGTTGCTGTCCCAGAACAGGAAGGGTGAGAGTTGTGAGGAGAGAGTAAGCATACAGAGAAACAGGAGAGGGGACACAAAATAAAACATGATAGGAATGGTGCAATGCAATGGCTGTGGGGTGGCAGTGTTCCGGGAGGCATTCTGGAGGCTGCGATGTTGCCCTATTTGCAGGCACCTCTCTGGTCTGAGGGAGGAGGTTGCCCATCTCCAGGCTGACCTGGCTGGGATTCGAGAAACCTTATCCCCACCTAGGGACCACCAGGGCCAATGCCACTACCTCAGAGGTTGCCATGAGAGAGGAGAGGCTGGACCAGGGTGGGCTCAGGGAGGGAAAGGGTGGTGGAACAGAGTTGCATCCCTCCAGCTGTACTGCTCCACAATCCATACACTCTTCTGGTGGATAGTGGTTCCTCTATGGAGGCACCTGCAGTGGAGACCAAGGAGGATGCTGGGAACCTTCACAAAGGAGACCCATAGGAGGGTGACTTGGGACCCCACAAGGGAAGGAAACAACTCCTGGTGGGGGACTCAGTCATTAGGGGGGTAGAAGTGGGAGAGGAAGGGGAGAGGGAGGTAAGGTGCCTGCCTGGCGCCGCTACTTGGAGGGACAGGAAGTGAATCCTCAGGATCATGGGAGCAGCTGCACAAGGGAAGGAGTGGGATGTCATTGTCCACCTAGGGACAAATGACCTGGCTAGGAATGGGATCAGAGCAGTGCAAGAGGAGTTTGTGGAGTTGGGGAGGGGCCTTAGACAAGTAGCACATACGGTAACCTTCTCAGAGGTGCTGCCTGTCTATGGCAAGGGTGATGCTAGGGTACTCCTCACCAGGGAATTTAATGAATGGCTGAAAAATTGGTGTGGAGCTCAGGGTTTTGGCTTCATTGGGGACTGGGGAGCCACCTGAAGGGATGCAGATCTATACTGGCGCGATGGTCTGCATCTGTCCAGGGGGACCAGGATCCTAGGTGAGAGGTTTAAATGCTTCATTGGCAAGCATTTAAACTAGTCAAGGGGGGAGGCACTGAAAAGGAGCAGTGAAATCCCAGCCTCCCCCCACAAAACACGGTAATTAGTGAGGCAAACACCAAGGTAAAGAAGTCATTAGGGAGCAGGACAGAGGTAAATGTATAAAAAGGTAAAGGCAGTAAGGACAGGGATGGGGCTAAAAGGGGCAAGGCCATCAAAAAGTGGAGGGTGATGAGTACCAATGCCCATAGTATGTGTAACAAGCTCCCTGAACTAGTGGCCTTGCTGGAAGAGGGATGCCTGGATATTGTGACAGTCACAGAAACATGGTACACAGAGAACCATGACTGGGATGTCAACATACCAGGATACACAATCTACAGGTGGGACAGGGAGGGTAAAAGAGGAGGAGGAGGAGTAGCTCTCTATGTAAAGGAAGATATCTAAAGCAACATAACTAAAGAGTAAACAGGGAGCAGATGAGGCACTCTGGGTCACCCTGGAGACAGGAAATGGCACCACAATCCACATGGGGGTTGTATACAGACCCTCATCTTAGGGGGAGGGAATGGACAAGGAAATGATGAAGGCATCCTTAGAATGGCAGAAAAAGGGGAGATATTGTTGATGGGGGACCTGAATATGCCAGATGTTAACTGGAGCACCTTTGCTGCAGGCACATCCAAGAGCAGGGTCATTCTTGATGCCCTACAAGGGGCATGCCTCAGACAGCTAGTATTGGAACCCACTCAGGAGGGAGCAACCTCAGACCTGGTACTTTCAAATGGGGACAGAGAAAGAATCTCAGATTTAGAAGTGGGTAGCCATCTGGGAACAAGCGACCACCAAACAGTGTGGTTCACGATAAATACAGCCACACAATCAAGCCATACAAAAGCAAGGATGTTGGACTTTAGGAGGGCTGACTTTGGGAAAATGAGAGAGTGCCTCAGAAAAGCACTAGCAAACAGGCAAGAAGGAGGAGTGGAGGAACAATGGGGAGTAATCAAAATAGCCATCACAGAGGCAACAAGCCTTTGTGTAAAGCAAATCAACAAAACACAATGAAGGAAAAAACTGCTATGGTTCTCAAAAGAGGTGGCAGGAAAGGTTAAGGAGAAAAGGACAGCATTCAGAAAATATAAGGAAACACAGAAGAAGCAGGACAGAGAACTTTATCAGTTAAAGCAGAAAGAGGCAGGGAAGGCAATCAGAATAGCAAAGGTCCAAACCGAGGAAAGGATAGCCAATTCTGTTAAGAAGGGGGATAAGACCTTTTATAGGTACATTAGGGAGCAAAGAAAGACCAAAGAAGGAATACTGAGGCTTAATAAAGGGGAGGGAATGTGGGCAGAGGGTGACAGTGAAAAAGCAGGGATACTGAATGAATATTTCTGCTCAGTATTCACAAAGGAAGAGGAGGGGGAGGTACCTAAACCAAACAAGAGAAACACTCCGAAGATGGGGGGTCGATACCAGTCCATTTACAGAAGAAAGTGTTCTGAAAGAACTAATAAAATTGAAGGTGGACAAAGCAATGGGGCCTGATGGGATTCACCCAAGAATTCTAAAAGAACTAAGGGTAGAACTAGTGACACCGCTGACTACTCTCTTTAACAAATCACGGGAGGATGGGGTGGTGTCTGAGGACTGAAGGAGGGTGACTGTGATTCCTCTTCATAAAAGTGGGAGCAGGACAGAGGCAGGAAACTACAGACCAGTTAGTTTGACCTCAGTGGTAGGGAAAATGATGGAATCACTTCTGAAGGAAAGAATTGTTGAGTACCTGGAGGCCAGTGGGGCACAGGACCCAAGGCAGCATGGATTCACGATGGGAAGGTCATGTCAGATGAATCTAATAGATTTCTTTGACTGGGTGACCAAAGCAGTAGACCAGGGATGGGCTGTGGACATGGCCTAACTAGATTTTAGCAAGGCATTTGATACTGTCCCACACAAAAGATTAATACACAAGTTAGCTAGCTTTGGAGTGGGTCCCATGGTGGTAGCCTGGATACAAAATTGGCTCGACAACAGGACACAAAGGATAGTAGTAAATGGAGTCCACAGTGAAGAAAGGAGGGTTACTAGCGGGGTACCGCAGGGTTCAGTACTGGGGCAGGTCCTTTTTAATGTCTTTATAAGTGACATTGCAGAGGAACTGGAAGGAAAAGTATGTCTCTTTGCAGACGACACAAAGATCTTCAACAGGGTTGATACACAAGATGGAGTGAAAAGGATGAGAAGGGACTTGGCAAGGTTGGAGGAATGGTCAAATGTATGGCAGCTCAGATTCAATGCAAAGAAGTACAAGGTAATGCATCTGGAAAACAAAAACCCAGGGGAAGAGTACACAGTGAGATACTGACAACAGTAAAAATGGAAAGGGACCTGGGGGTAGTTATATCAGATGACCTAAAGGTGGGCAAGTAATGTGAGAAGGCAGTAAAGAAGGCTGGGGGGATACTGAGATGCATAGGGAGAGGCATCAATAGTAGAAAACAGGAAGTTGTTATCCCTCTGTACAGACAGTTGGTGGGGCCCCATCTGGAGTACTGTGTGCAGTTCTGGAGACCCCATCTCCGCAAAGACATAGACAGAGTGGAGGCTGTCCAGAGGAGGGCAACCAAAATGGTGCAGGGACTGCACCAGAAGATATATGAAAAAATACTAAAGGAGCTTAATATGTATACCCTTGAGGAAAGAAGGGAGAGAGGGGACATGATATAAACCTTCAAGTACCTCAAGGGAATCAACAAAGTCCAAGAGGGTAGCATCTTTCAGAAAAAGAGATGTGCAAGAACAAGGGGGCACAATTTGAAGATAGAGGGGGGGATGGCTCAGAGCAGTGCAGGAGGACATTGCAGAATTGGGGAAGGGCCTAAGACAAGTAGCACACACAGTATCCTTCTCAGAGGTGCTGCCTGTCAAAGGCATGGGGGGGCAAGGTTAATTGGCACCATGCAGTTTAATGAATGGTTGAAAAAATGGTGCGGAGCACAAGGGTTTGGCTTCATTGGGGACTGGGGTTCCACTGAGGGACACCAGCCTATACTGGCAGGATGGTCTCATCTATCCAGGAAGGAAACAAGTCTTTGAGCAATTGGTTTAAATGCTTCATTGGCAAGCTTTTAAACTAGTCAAAGGGGAAGGCACTGACAAGCAGCAGGAAAATCCCAGCCTCTCCCTACAAAACAAGGTACTAAATGAGAAAAAGATTGAGGTAGAACAGTCAGTGGGGGATGCTGCAACAGAAGGTAAAGCCATCAAAAAATGGAGAGCAATGAGTACCAATGCCCGTAGTCTAGGTAACAAGCTTCCTGAATTAGTCCTTGATGGAGGAAGAACATCTGGATATCGTGGCAGTCACAGAAACATGGTACACACAAAACCATGACTGGGAGATAAACATACCAGGATACACTATCTACAGGAGGGACAGGGAGGCTAAAAGAGGAGGAGGAGGAGTAGTTCTTTACATAAGGGAAGGAATAAAAGCAACAGAACAAAAGGGTAAACAGGGAGGAGAAGAAGCACTGTGGGTAAATTTGGAGACAGGCAATGGCACCACAATCCGCACAGGGGTTGTATACAGACCCCCTTCTCAGGGGGAGAAAATGGACAAGGAAATGATAGAAAGTATACTTAGAATGGCAGAAAATGGGGAGATATTGCTGATGGGTGATCTGAATATGCTAGATTTTAACTGGAGCACAGTTGCAGCTGCCACTCCGAAGAGTGCAGTTATTCTAGATGCCCTACAGGGGCATGCCTTAGACAACTAGTACTGGAGCCCACTGAGAGGGAGCAATATTAGACTTGATTCTCTCAAATGGAGATGGAGAGAGGATCACAGATGTAGAAGTGGTAGCATCTGGGAACTAGCGACCATCGAACAGTATGGTTCACAATAAACACAGCAATTGAGTCAAGCCATACAAAGACAAAAGTACTGGACTTTAGGAGAGCTGACTTTGCCAAATGGGTGAGAGCCTAAGGAATGCACTAGCAAATGGGCAGGAAGGAGGGTGGAAGAACAATGGGGAATAATAAAACTGCCATCACAGAGGTAACAAGCCTTTGTGTGAAGCAAATAAACAAAACAAGACGATGTAAGAAACCACTATGGTTCTCAAAGGAAGTGGCAGTGAAGGTTCAAGAGAAAAAGAAAGCATTCAGGAAGTACAAGGAATCGCAGAAGGAGCAGGATAGAGAACTGTATCAGTTAAAGTAAAAGGAGGCTGGGAAGGCAGTCAGAACAGCAAAGGCCTAAACCGAGGAAAAGATAGCCAACTCAGTTAAGAAGGGGGATAAAACCTTTTATAGGTACATCAGGGAGCGAAGGAAGACCAAGGGAGGATAGTGAGGCTTAATAAAGAGAGGAGGGTGGGCAGAGGAGACTGTGAAAAGGCAGAGATACTAAACAAATATTTTTGCTCAGTAATTACAAATGAAGAGGGGGAGGTACATAAAACAAACAGTAGTAACACTCTGGATACAGAAGTTGATACCAGCCCATTTACAGAAGAAAGGGTTCTGAAATAACTCTTAAAACTGAAGGTGGACAAAGCAATGGGGCCTGATGGGATTCATCCCAGAATTCTAAAAGAGCTAAGGGTAGAACTAGTGACACCACTGACTACCCTTTTTAACAAATCATGGGAGGATGGGGTGGTACTCGAGGACTGGAGGAGGGCAGATGTGATTCCCCTTCACAAAAGTGGGAGCAAAGCAGAAGCAGGAAATTACAGACCTGTTAGTTTAACCTCAGTGATAGGGAAAATGATGGAATCACTTCTGAAGGAAAGACTTGTTGAGTACCTAGAGGCCAGAGGAGCGCAGGACCCAGGGCAGCATGGATTCACAGTGGGAAGGTCATGTCAAATGAATCTAATAGATTTCTTTGACTGGGTGACCAAAGTAGTAGATCAGGGAGGGGCTGTGGACATGGCCTACCTAGACTTTAGCAAGGCATTTGACACAGTCCCACACAAAGATTAATATACAAGTTAGCCAGCCTGGGAGTGGGTCCCAAGATGACAGCCTGGGTAAAGAATTGGCTGGAGAATAGGACACAGAGAGTAATAGTAAATGGAATCCACCCAGAAGAAAGGAGGGTTACTAGTGGGGTACCACAGGGTTCAGATAGGACCAGTCCTCTTCAATGTCTTTATAAGTTTACATTGCAGAAGGACTGGAAGGAAAAGTATGTATCTTTGCAGATGACACTAAGATCTGCAACACAGTTGATGCACAGGGTGGGGTGGAAAGGATGAGAAGGACTTGGCAAGGTTAGAGGAATGGTCAAATGTATGGCAGCTTAGATTCAATGCTAAGAAGTGCAAGGTAATGCACCTGGGAAAGAAAACCTAGGGGAAGAGGTACACAATGGGGGTGAGATACTAACAACAAAATGGAAAGGGACCTGGGAGTAGTCATATCAGATGACCTAAAGGTGGGCAAGCAATGTGAGAGGGCAGCAAGGAGGGTTGGGGGACACTGGGATGCATAGGGAGAGGCATCACCAGTAAAAACAGGAAGTTATTATCCCTCTGTACAGACAGCTGGTGAGATCCCATCTGAGTACTGTGTGCAGTTCTGGAGACCCAATCTCTGCAAAGACATAGACAGGATGGAAGCTGTCCAGAGGAGGGCACTAAAATGGTGCAGGGTCTGCACCGGAAGACATATGAAGAGAGACTAAAGGAGCTTAATATGTATAGCCTCGAGGAAAGGAGGGAGAGGGGGGACATGATAGAAACTTTCAAGTACCTCAAGGGAATCAACAAAGTCCAAGAGGGTAGCATCTTTCAAAAAAAGAGGTGTGCAAGAACAAGAGGGCACAATTTGAAGATAGAGGGGGTGGCTCAGAGGTAATTTAAGGAAGTATTTTTTCACAGAGAGGGTTGTGGATGCATGGAACAGCCTTCCGGAGGAGGTTGTGGAGTCAAAATCAGTGGTGGAATTCAAGCATGCATGGGATAGTCATAAGGCAATTCTGGGGGGTGGGGGTAGTAAAGTAGTATAAGTTCATATATCTCGTCAAATGTTAAATTTCAGCCAATCAGCATGTGCCACGTCATTTGACAGGTGGGTGTGGCCTAAAACGGACCAATCAGAATCGCCCCTTGTTAAACCGGAAGTCCCTCCCTAAAATGCGCTAGCCACGCCCCCTTCTGGCGGAAGTGATGCAACCTCAAACCCGTGTCCCGCCCCTTGCACAGGAAATGACGCTGTCAACCCATGTCCCGCCTCATGCAGGAAATGACACGCTGCTCAAACCCATGTCCGCCTTGCATAGGAAATGACCCTCACTGAAACCCTGGAAGTGACTAACATCACCATTTTGTGCTGCTCTTACGCCCCTCATTCTCAGACCCTCGAACCCTGCCACCCACCATTTTGTAAGCATCCTGCGCCCCTTCTCAGACACCTCGATCCCCTGCCAGACCATCCTGGCTGGAACCCGAGTCCCACCATGCTAGCTTGAACCCCTGCGTCCCTCCTTTCTCCTGCACCCCCACCAGCCTGGCTCGAACCCCTGTCCCCTTCTCCTGCACCCCACCATCCTGGCTTGAACCCCTGTCCCCCTTTCTCCTGAACCCCACCATCCTGGCTCGAACCCCTGTCCTCTTCTTCACCACCGTGCTCCTCCCACCCCAAAAAATCAGTTAGTGTTTATTTATTTATTGAATTTTGTTGACCGGGTAGGCCCACTGGGCTCCGGAGGTCCCTTTTTCAGGGGCGACCCGGGAGTAAAAAATAACATACAGGTAAACAGAAACAGTAAAAGCAGGTAAGAGCTGTAAAATTAACATACAGGTTAACAGACAGTACAAGTAGGTAAGCAGAGCTGTAAACTTGCATACATTCCAAATGGTTTAACAGTGATAACACACATAAGGTAAATTCCATACTGTATAACTGTGAAAGACTTAAAGGCATTTACAATACAGAAGGTGGAGAGGGAGGAGGGGCATGCACAAGGTCAGTTCCTTGTGCATTGGCAAGTGCTCCTGAGCAGCAGGTGAGCTTTGAGCTTAGACCGAAGCAGGGCTCGACCCTGCCTCCCCTACCTCCAGTGGGAGTTTGTTCCAGTAGGAGGGTGCAGTAAAAGCAAAGGACCTGGACCCAGCTTTTGTCTTTGTTTTGGGGACCACTAAGAGGTTTTGTCCTGAGGAACGGAGGCTCCTCAGGTTGGTTTTGACACTAACTAGTCCTTTGAGACTAGGGGGAGGTGAGGGCCCCAGAAGCTTAAAAGCGAGACATAGTGTGGGGTAGATGAGGCGGGCTTCCAATGACGGCCAGCTGAGCTTGGATTGAGCCTTGCAGTGGTGTGTCCTGGGGTGAGATAAAGTTGCAAATCGGACAATCTTATTGTATAGGGTCTGAGCCTGCTGTTCCAGAGAGGCCACGCCTTGGAGAACAGGTGCCGAAAAGGGAGCTTGGGGAGAAGGACGCTAGTTATATGGCAACTCTGGCTTCAGGGATAATCTGGTCCTTTATTCTGTAGAGGATACCGAGTTTTCCATGTATGGCTTTGGGAGTTGGTCAACATGATTTTTAGGTGAAGCCTTGGTCCAAGGTTAGCCCTAGGTATTTAGTGGAGGTAACCACCTCAAGTTTATCACCCCTCTGGACTGGAGCTGAAGGAGCAGCGACCTATCGGTACCAAGGATCTGGGCCCGAACAACATCGCTTTAGTTTTGCTGGTATTTAATACCATTTTATTCCGAGTGAGCTAGTCCTCCAACAGAAGAATGTCCTCTTGAGGGCATTCTCAGTTCTCCTAAGTTAGGGAGGTTCGAAATGACAGCATCGTCTGTGGTATTGATGACGCTGCTGCTCCACAATGTGAGTGCAGATCATTTATAAACAAAGGAAGAGAAGCGGATCAAGTATTGACCCTGAGGTACTCCTACTTTGAGCGGTGCAGACTGGGAGACATAGTCCTTCCACTTGACCCTCTGGGTCCGGCCCGTAGAGGTAATTAGCAAACTATCCAAGGGCATGCCGCCATGCCAAGAGCGCACATTTTTTGTAAAAGGAGGTTATGGTTTACCAGGTCGAACGCTTTAGACAGGTCCATGAAGACCGCACCTGTGCTGACCCCTGAGTCAATATTGCCCAGGATATCAGCTGAAAATTTGGTTAGTGCAGTGTCCATCCCATGCTTGGCTCTGAAGCCGTGCTGCGATGAAGAGATTATCTGGTGTGTTTCCAGATATTCGTGTAGTTGATAGTATACAAGCTTCTCTTGTAATTTCGCTATTGCGGACAACAGGGAGATAGGCCTGTAGTTCCCAATAGGCTCGGTGGCCCCTCCCTTGTGAATGGGGATCACTAGGGCCTGCTTCCATGGCTCAGGGACAGACCCTTCCATAAGGGACCGGTTTATCAGCCAGGTTAGGGGCTTGGCTAAAGATGGGGCGCCCTCCTTGAGGATTCGAGTCTGGATCCCATCAGGGCCCCCAGTGCCTCTCGCCCGCAGGGATTTAAGGATGAGCAGAACCTCCCTTTCCCTAACCAGCCGCAGATGAAACAGAGGGCAGTCAAGTTCAAGGAGCAGGGGCCTGTTGGGTTCGTTCTTGTTATCTAAGGGACCCACCTTGTACGCATCCAGGTTTGTGAAGAAACCGTTTAGGGCCTCTGCGATGAGAGGTGCCTCTTCGAGTACTTGCCCGTTCACCAGGATAGGGCCAGTTGTTGATTTCGTACCTCCTTTTAGGAGTTCGTTAATGTGTGACCAGAAGTATCTAGGGTTTCCCAGGTTAGCTTTTTGGAGATTGGTGATATATTCCTTCTTGGCTTTCTTTATGGCCAGTTTGCATTGGTTTCTGAGGGCCCTATAGCTAGCAAAGTCCACTGGAAACTTAGATTTCCTGAACTTTTTCCACGCTTTGTCCTAAGTAGACATCAGGGCTTTTAGGAGGGTGAGATCCACTTATAATAGCTACCTTGACCCTATAGGTTTTCATAGGGGCAAAGAGGTCAGTGACTTTAGTGAGGGTGGTTTGGAAAAATTTGACAGCATCCTCCAGGTTAGATAGGTGTCTAATGGGGTTCCAGTCAGTGCTATTTAAGTAGCCAATGAACTGGTCAGGGTGGAAGTTGGAGTAGTCTCTGGTAGTAAAAGATCTAGGAGGGACTTTGATAGCATTATTCTTCCAAATGACAAATATAGGCGAGTGGTCACTCAGGGCATCTCCCAGGATCCCGGCCAGCTTTACATTACTAGGGGATGAGGTCAGGACCCAGTCTATTATAGAGTGCCTACCTGATTTATGGTTCATTCTGGTCGGTAGGGTAATAATTTGAGCGAGGTGGGAGTCGTGTAAAGTTTCGTTGATGGCAGATTTCCCTTCCTGTCCCCAGTTTAAATTGAAGTCGCCTAGAAGGATAGTCTCGGAAGCAGTGTCAACCACTGGGCTCTTCAGGAGCTCATCCAGAGAGCCTAGTGCATTGGATGGTGGGCTGTATACGCAGCCAATAGTGAGGTGCTTAGCCCCACCTATTTTGAGCCGAATGAATATAGCTTCAGCATTCAGGGACAGGTCAAGGGGCTGCCTGACGAGGGAGGAAGAGATTTTGTCCTTAACATAAATTAGCACACCGCCCCCTCTTTTGGAGGGTCTATCCTTTCTGAAAAGGACATATCCAGAGATTGCTACTTCATAATCCGGAATGTGGGGTTTAAGCCAAGTCTCTGAGACCACTAATAGATCCGGATTATAGACTGCCAGCCATGCCTGTACCTCTGAGATCTTTGGTCTCAGGTTGCAGATATTCATATGCACCAACCTCAGACCCTTGGCTCCGTCCCAAGCCTTATCAAGGGGGGAGGAGATAGAGACATTTGCTGTCACTGGGCCAGGATTAGGTTGGATATCTCCTGCCATTAGTAGAAGGGCAGCTAATGAGCTCAGGAGAGTGAGGGTTGGAAGGGGTATGGACAGGATGACCTGACTAGGGGTTGGGCTCCTACTGAAGAGAAGGACCCTGTAGAGGACCCTTTCTTAGAGAATTCATGTGCTGCCAGGAGAAGGAAATTGCACCTGGGAGGGACACGCAAGTGTCCAATCCTCCCTTCTCAACCCCCACGGGTGTCGTGGGGGCAGAAGGCAGTTTTAGCTAGGGAGTCAGTCCCAAGTTGCCCCAGTATGTAAATTATTGCCAGGATAATGCCCCTGTTCCAGAAGGGAGGAGGCATGATGTGGCTTATCTGTGCTTCTCGCCTAGATAGCAAGAGCAGGGCCTGGAGGCCAAGGGTTAGTAACAGGCAATAGTGCCTATGTCAAATTCCCAAGTATCGCCCTTCCACTGTTAGTGCGCAGAAGCAAGTTCGCAGTCTTAATTCAAAGAGCAGCTACAGCAAGAGCAGTTCGCTACCTCAATTAACAGGAACCCAGAAAGAAAGTACTAGCCAGAGGTCATTGGGTAAAGAAACAACTAAGTCAGGCTCCACCAGGGGTACAACAAGCAATTCCTGCCTGGGGAAGAGCAAAACTGGCAGGAGACACTTGGACCTGGGTTGTTTATGTAACTCACGGCAGCACTATGCCTTGTCACAGAAGAAAGCAGGATGAAAACTTACAACACAGTACCACCTAGAATGTGTAGTGTCAGCAATATCAATGACTTACATTTAGGCAGCTAATACAGAGCTAAATTATTATGTAATATTTACCACAGGCTTCAGTTATAAGTCCCGAGGCTACGTTAAGAGAAGCACGAAGACTACAGGGTCAGTGGTAGACAATAGGCAGACAATTAGAATTGTTTCTGCACGTTTAAAGCTAACCTAGGTTAACAGTATTAAGGATCCTTAGGCACCAGAACAGTGGGAGACAGAAAGAATCAGGTTAAGTATGCTACAAATGGAGATTAATGCGAAAAGTCAGGCAAAATTGTCCAGCAGGCACCAGAACAGTGGGAGACAGAAAGAGTCAGGTTAAGCTTGCTACATATGGAGATTGATACAAAAAGTCAGGCATAATAGTCCAGCAGAAGAACACTTCATAGAGGTAGACTAGCCTAGTTTGAGAGAGCTCAGTCACAAGGGGGGAAACCGGGCACACTCCGATGTGCCTGGCATGAGGAAGTTAGCTCGAGGAAAGACTAGCGCTTTTTGTGAGGCTGAATATCGGGGGAAAGCAGGGCTCGCACCAGAAATCCCTGGCCATGGCAGGAGTAGAGAGAGCCAGTGAGAACACAGCAGTAGGTCGTTGCAGACTAACGTGGCTTGAAGAGTGTTGAGCTGGTGACGTGTGTAGGTAGCTCCTCCTAGTGGAGTGAGTACGGGAATTGGATTGGGGAGAGATAGAGCCTGGGCAGGGCTGCGACCGAAAGCAGCCTATTTAGCTTGCAGCCAATTGCAAAGGGGGTTTTCCACCGTGCGCCAAACAAAAAAAAAACCGCAAGGAGCCAGCTCTTCCCTCCGCTTGCTGGCTTGTGTTCTGGGAGCAGAAGGTCCAGTGGAGGTCCGCCCGGCTATGTGGAGCTGCTGGCACCTTGACGAAAGAAGCGATGCGCGAAAGGGGGGGGATCCGATGCAGCCAGTCGCCCACGCGCCCCAGTCCGTTGCAGGGAGTCCCAACACTTGAAACAGGGCAGCCTTTTAAATGCCTGCCGTGTCATCGCCGATCCTTGCAGCCAATTGCAAAGGGGGTTTTGCACCGCGCGCCAAACAAAAAAAAAAACCGCAAGGAGCCAGCTCTTCCCTCCGCTTGCTGGCTTGTGTTCTGGGAGCAGAAGGTCCAGTGGAGGTCCGCCCGGCTATGTGGAGCTGCCGGCGCCTTGACGAAAGAAGCGATGCGCGAAAGGGGGGGGACCCGATGCAGTCAGTCGCCCACCCGCCCCAGTCCGTTGCAGGGAGATGCAGTGGTATGTAGTGGTATGTGCCCCCTGTAGGCCTGGTGTATAACTGTAGGGACATGTGTGTGTTTTTTGATTAGGATATTTTCAGAAAGAAGTATCTAGGAGGGAACCTGATTGTGTAGAGGTTTCACAGATCTGTGTGGAGACCCCCACCCCCGAGGGAAATTCATCTGCCTGTGTGAGTACCCCTTTTTCTGTTTTTGTAACAATATACAAAATTATTTAACATGCATCTGTAGGACTGTGTCAAACTTGCATCAAAAGGATAGCTTTATGTATATGCATGTAACATTTATAAGCTAAAACGGGGGGACCTCTGTGTAAATAAGATGGTTCAGCAGTTTTCTCTGGATAGCATTGCAACAATCGCAAAAAACTAATTATTTATACTTTTATCATGAATTAGAAAGAATAAAAATATATCAGAAAAAAGGAATACACATACCTATAGTTCACCCCCCCTCAGCTCTGTGTAGTATCAAGGAGAAGGCTGAAATGAAATGTGTGTGTGTGTGATATTTATAATGTTTTGAAAAAGGGGGGTGGGGGCTACAACAGATGTGCCTCTGACACGTTACCATGTATAGTATGATGGGGTGTGGTGTAGGTTTTACCAAGGGGCAGTCCATCTTGCTAAGCATTATATAAACCCTGCATTTGAAGCCAGAAGGCACAGCTTTTGAGAGATTTCTCAGATTCTGTTTTATAGACTTGGAGCAGATTATCAAAAACATCAAGCAAGAAGATGGCAAGCACTTCTCATTTCAACATCCCTGTAACAGGTCAGATTGTCATACCACCTATGAAAAATTCAACCTCCTGTAACAGGCCAGATTGTCACACCACCTAATGAAAAGTCTGGAGATGAAAAGCCAGCAAGAAGATAGCTGTCGGGCCCCACAACCCAAGCCAATGTATGTGTACTACGTGAGGTGTGAAAACGAATGCCCCACACAAGTCTTGTTGAGTGGAAGAGTGTCTGACATTAAAAAGAAACTCGCTGAACAGTTTGGTGAATCAGAAAATCCTAAATCTGACTGTCCTTCTGAAGAGACACCACTGCAAGACCTTGAAGAGTTGCTGGGGTTGAATCTGATGCAGAAAAAGAAGTTACTATGAAACCAAAAACAGAGAGTGACAAGAAGGGGGAGCCAGAGAAGATGGTCAGTGAGACACTGCCAAAAAGCATCAGAGAAAGTTGTGAAAGAAATGCAAGACACAGCCAAGAGGGGCTCTGACCAAGAGGGTGATGATGATAATGCAGCCACAAGCAGTCAAGCCCAGGCTAAGAAAGTGAAAGATGAGAAAATGAAGAAGAAGAAGAAGAAAGAGTTGCCTTGATGAGGTAAATGCATTTTAACATTTAAAAATGTAACATTTAAAAAAAATGTGAGGTGGACATGGTGTAACTGAGGGAGATGAGTTAGCAGTAGAACTAAATCTTACCTATAATGAGTCAGAGGACCAATGCTGTTTTCTGTTTTACTTTAATAGACTGAAGGATTTGCGATGGAGCAGCAGTCATATTCGGACAGCATGGATTCTCGACTTTCCACAAATCTACTGCTCGACTGTCTTTGCTGTGTGAAAGATACAAATGTGGTTGTTAATGAGATGTGTGAGAATCAGTATGTTAGAAATACAGAGAGCGATAGAATGTTTCAAAATGTCACAGAACAGGCTGTGATCACTACACAACCCTCTTCTTCTACTGAGATTAGACAGGGGACCTCACGTGAAAAACCAGGCCTCAGTAGTAAACCCCCCAAAACTGACAACGATATGTATTGTAAGTACATTATGTATGATACCATCCGTGGCGCAATTGCTTCAGTGATACAGAGGGTGATACATTGTGAATTGGTCGATTCCTGTCCTGGGTGTGAGATAGATGATCCGAGTCAGAAAAACCATTCATGTGTCCTTGATGACTTAAGGTCTAAAGAAGCATACAGAAATGTTTCTAGCCACACATATAGGGCAGCTCATGCCCGTGATCTTGGCAATCGCTATGAAGCATCAGGGGTTAAATATGACCAATTGTACCCTGGAAACTATAAGTCATGTTTTAAATGATGTGAGAAAATCCGATGACCCCATGTGGTTAGTTATGCAAATGTTACAGCAGACAGACGGTGAAATTAAAAAAGATGCCTGCCGTCTGGTCAGCAAAGGTTCCTTTAAAAAATTTCTAAAAAGAAATTCAGGAACCCTGTTTATATTGTAAAAATTATCCCACCCTGCCCCTCCCCAAATTACTACATGGAAACATTTCAGTACCAAAATGTGTCATATTTTATTTTACAGATAATCATGCGGGATGCAAGTACAGAGAGAATCAAAGGCTTATGTATCTGATCCTAAGCCATTACTGTCATCCATCACTGTTTGGTTCACCTCAATATGACATTTGCCTTTGTGAGATACATGCAGCCTATGAACTGATGATGTTTGCCTTCCAGAAGTATGGGAGGATACAGATAAATATATAAATGAATCTGTGTTACCACTTGTAGAAAATGTTAAAGTGATTGCCGATATATTCGTGGAAGACGATGAATGTCTTTGTGGACTTTATATCATGATCGCTATAGTCATGTGTGTGTACTACAAAGCAGAAAAAACCTTGTGATATTGTGCGTGTTGTTAACCTGGCTTCTCTGCTTGCTGAAATGATCCACTGGTCAAAAAAAGGACCCTTTAAAAAATTATATAAGGAAATTCAGGAACACTGTTTACATTGTTAAAAACATTTACCCCCCCAAAAAACTGTTACTTGTTACCATTTTAATATTGTTCATATTGTTACCCAGGCTTTTACCACTTGCTAAATGTATGTTTTTTTTCCAGAGTATACAACGATGGGAAACACCCTGTCAGTGCATCCAGAGGCTTATTTACCAACTAGTCAGACACAGAGCTAAACAACCTGGTTTAAATCTACCTACAGGACAAGCACCGTCTGTACTTTTAGAGACATGCCAAGGTCTTTTTGATGGTCTCCCAGAGGGACCCCAAAAGGAAACTGTGGATTATTTTAAGGATGAGGGGGCTACTCTTGAGGAAGCAATGTTTAAAATTGCTATAGAGTTTATGCATAACCCTTATGATGTAATACACTTTTGTGGTTTTATCTGTACCGCTGTTGATTTTTTAGTGTTTAGTTTGCAGAACGGGGGGGGTCTGAGTCTGACATTATAAACTTTGCTTCTTTTATCGCTTTTGTTGTGTTTCATAAACCAGATTTAGCATATGCTTTTCCTAAATAGTGTATTATAATGTACTTTCAGATGGAACGTACTGGCATGCTCCCAATATTCCAGACAGTCTTGATGTCTACAATGTACCGTGTGATAAAGGACATTTTAAAGGAACCTATATACTTTGGAAAGCAGCCTGCATTAAATGTCTACTCTGAAGATGCTGCTGCTTCACTGGCAGAAACACACTGACTCTGATTAAAGAGTTGCCACCCTTGTATGGAGACTCTATGTTGACGTAATGGAAAACAGTAACTGTAGAGCAGTATGCAAGGTGAATGTCATTTTAGATGTAACAGAATGTCTTCAAAATCAGCCTTGTTATTTTGAGTGGTGTATGGCATATGTGTGTTGTGCAGCATACCTCATCACTAAGGGGGAAGTGGATGATGCCAATGCTTGTGTAAAACATGCAGCTCAAAAGTTGCTGTTTTGGGGTATTGTGAAGCGTGTAAAAATTGAAGAGTAGAAAAACAAGATATTATATAATCATTGCATGCTTGCCATGTGTTATGCCTTTTGTATGTAGAACCTACATGCATTAGTTTATGTATTATAAAGTAAATATTCAAATACTGTTATGACGTGTGTATTTATAAATAAAATATAATCATGCATTGCACTTTGTGGTTGTCATAGTGTTTTAAAAGAACAAAAAGAGCACATACTTTATTTTACTGGTGACAAGAGTTTTGCTAGCTAGCAGATGTGTCGGGGGTTGACGAAAGGAGATGAATGATCACCTGTTCCAGAATATATATTTAATGCAAAAAGTGGGTAGTTTCACAGGGTGACTCAGCTGTATAAGGCTGCAAAAAAACTTGATAAAGAGGTCACCAGGAAAGGTGTTGCAGAATGGCTTGCGAAGCAGGAGCCCTATTCATTACACAAAGCAGCCAGAGTCCGATTTAAGAGAAATCCTGTCACTGTTTCTGACATAGACAGACAATGGCAAGCTGATTTAGTGGATATGAGTCAATATGCAAAGTACAATAATGGGTTTAAGTACATACTGACGTGCATCGATGTGCTGTCCAAGTATGCCTGGGTAGTGACTTTAAGAGACAAATCAGGCAAGGCAGTGACGCAAGCCTTTAAAACTATTTTTAAAAGTGGACGCACACCTCAGAAGTTGCAGACTGATCAGGGTAAAGAGTTTCTAAATGCTTCCTTAAAGAACCTATTAAACAAAATAAAATACACCATTTTGTGACGAATAATGAAGTTAAGGCCAGCATTGTAGAAAGATTTCATAGGACACTGAAGTCACGCATGTATGCTACTTTACAGCCCAGAATACTTGGAAATATACAGATGTGTTGTCAGACCTGGTGCACAGCTATAACCATACTTATCACAGAAGCATTAAACACAGACCTGTGGATGTTAACCCTTCCAATGCCCTGGGTGTATGGAAGATCCTCACGGTAATTCTGTTCTTGGCAAAAACAAAAGGGTACCTTCAGAAAGATGATCACGTGAGACTATCTAAGCTAAAAGGGTGTTTGAAAAGGATATGAACAGACGTACACAGATGAGATATTTATTGTGACGGAGGTCTTAAAGACACAGAGGCCCACCTATAAGCTAAAAGACTATCAGGGGGAAGACATTAAAGGTACTTTTTACGCAGAGGAGCTGCAAAAAATTGAACCTGATGAGGACCGTGTGTACAGGGTGCAGAAAATCCTAGAGGAGAAAAAGCGTGGCAGAAAAACTTGGTATCTGGTAAAGTGGAGAGGGTGGCCCGATAAATTTAATAGCTGGGTTGAGGCAACACAGGTTCGGGACATTAGAAGCAGATAAGGCTTAATATGCTCAAAAATGGATTTTATATCACAATGCCCAGCAATGCATCGCACAACATTTTCCCCAACAATACTATATCCACTTTTACTGTAAAGTTACCACAAACGCTTGAACTATCTGGTGAATGGGAAGTGGGCTTAGCAGAAATTCAGTATCCTTATACCTGGGACAATGTGCCTGCACAGAAAAACAGGTTCAGTATGCTCTATCAGCCTCTAAACGTAGCCCACAGTAAAACACCACCAACTGGACCCTTTACTGAGTCAGCAGCATTTAAAATCCCATTGGCTATTATCCTAACATGGCTGGTGTTATTTCTCAAATTAATAAAAGCATATTTGAAGTAAATGAACTGCCAGTGGTTTTGGAACAACAAACCGTCGGGAGAGAAATAAGCATTGACAGTGACATCAAATGTATTTTGTTTATGCATGGGCAGTTACAGTACCTTTTGGGTTTTAGCAGACTCGAGGTAGGTGTAGGAAAGAATCTAGCAAAGAACCCTCCAGATATTAATGGGGGTTTTTACACATTATATATATACACTGACATTATCACACATGAAATAGTGGGTGACGGTCTAGTGCCTTTTCTGAGATGCGTACCCGTCAGGGGCCAAGACAATGAGATAGTGACCGTGACCTATGATAAACCCCATTATCAAACAGTCAGTAAACATCAGATCGATACAGTCACTATTGAAATAAAGAATGATCAAAATGAACCTGTACCATTTCGATTTGGAAAGGTGATCGTGAAGTTGCATTTTCGCCCCCAGAGAGTGCTCTAAAATGTAACAAGGATGGTGATTGTTCAACATCATGGGGACCCTGCCTTGTACAGAAGCTATTACAAGGCACAGGCAGGATACGGTCTGCCTGGCTTTCATGGACTTCCTACTATGTATGGTTCTGGTATAGGAGGGATATTTCGTAGTCTGTTCAGAAAAGCAGTTCCATTTTTAAGAAGGGGGTTTGAAATTGCAAAACCACATCTACAGACAGCTGCTAAAAATGTTGCAAAGGATGTTGTGGGGCATGTGACTAATGCTGTCACTCAAAAGATGTCAGGGGTGATAAGCCTACTCAGGGTGGCTCAGGGCTGATTGTATTCAAGAGAGGTAAAAGAGAAAGCGAGAGTCACCCTTCGCTTTCCTCATCGGCCCCCCGCTACTTTAAAGAGGTGTTTCAAACGCAAAACTTCACATAAAAGAAAACGTCAAAGGCAAAAAGGATCTTCAAGGGGTCGAAAAAGCAGAGACCTGTTCTAAAAACATGGCTTTCGTGCACTGTGGTTCTGAAGAATGCACAAAATCAGAACTTGACTTGTTTGCCATTTCTCCCACACAGACAAGCATTGAAAAAGCATTTATGTAGAGATACCCCTCTGGCTGCCCTTTCAGAAAACTCACCAATTGAATTTTATATAGCAGGGACTGGTGAAGACTATTTGGATCTAAACAACACCTTCTTTACCTGGTTTGCAAAATCACTGAAGCAGATGGTAGTGATATACCTGCAGCTGCCAAAGTGTGCCTTATAAACTACCCAGTGGCAACCATTTTCAGTCAGCTGGATGTGACTGTCGGTGATCAGCTCATCAGTCAGAGCAATAACTGTTACCCCTACAGGGCTGTCATAGAATCTGTGCTGAACTTCAGTGAAGAGACCCTTTCTACACAATTTACCACAGGGGTTATTTTACAAAGACACCCCAGGGAAACATGAAATCACAGACAGAGATGGTGATAATGTAGGTTTTAATAAAAGAAGCTCCTTCACACATCTCAGTAGAGGGGTAGAACTGCTGGGACACTTGCACACAGACTTGTTTTTTCAAGAGAAACTGATGCTGAATGGCGTGGATATTAAAATTAAACTGACACGTAACAGGGACAGCTTTTGCCTGATGAGTGGAGATGCTGAGCCTTATAAGCTAAAAGTCATGGCCGCCTCTCTGTTTGTCAAAAGGGTTAAAGTGACCCCCGGAGTCCGTCTGGGACACTCAGAAGCCCTGCTCACCTCCAACGCTAAATACCCTATAGACAGAGTAGGTATGAAAGTGTTCAGCCTCCCTGCAGGCAGCAGGGTCTGCAACCAAGATAATTTGTTTTTGGGACAGTTACCAAAAATGATGGTCATGGGATTTGTTGACAATGATGCTTTTAGTGGTTCCTACACTAAAAACCCCTTTAACTTTAAGCATTATAACATTAATTTTGTGGCTCTGTATCTGGACGGTGAACAAATTCCCGCTAAACCTCTGCAGCCAGATTTTAGAAATGGGAATGCTGTGAGAGAATATTTTAATCTAGTAATAGCGCGGGAAATCTATGAAGATCTCGCTTTTAGTTAACCATCAGGAATTTACCCAAGGGTACACCCTGTTTGCCTTTGATCTCACTCCGACCAAGAATGTGCTGATCATTATTCTTTAATTAAAACTGGGAACCTCAGAGCTGAGATTAGATTTGCAGAAGCCCTTCCACAAACAGTTAATCTCATTATCTATGCAGTGTTTGATAATGTCATTGAAATAAACCAGAGAAGAAATGTCATTTTGATTATATTGATAAACCATAAAAATGAACACAAAGCAGCTGGAAAAATTGTAACCAATGACACCCACATCCGTGACTGCTTTCTGGGCGTGTTTCCCTGTGATCTGCTACCCAAGGAGAGACTGAGAAACCTTCCCGCAGCACTAGTCATCAATACTGACCCCCATGACCTCCCTGGACAGCACTGGTTAGCCATATACATTTCAGAAAATGGGACTGGGGAGTTCTTCGACAGCTACGGTTTTCATTCTGACAATCATGCACAAACTATTGGGTTTTTTTTAAACAGAAATGCAAACAACATTTTGTACCAAGACACACAGTTACAAGATACCTTTTCTACCACCTGTGGATTTCACTGCATATTTTCCTTACACCACAGATGCAAAGGACTTTCATATGATCAGATTTTAAAAATGTACTCTAATGATTTGCTGAAAAATGATGCCATGGTAACTAGTTTTGTACGTCACTTTTCCAGAAATCTAAACATGTCAGGGCACGTATCAGTGAGGTGGCAACATGTTCAGACTTGTTTGTCTTGTAATGAATTTAAAATATGCAGCTGCTTGTAATTTTATTCAAAACCAGTCACTTATAAAATCATATATAAACACTCATAATTGTGTGTCTCTGTTTGCTGTGTTTAAACTTGGGGGGAGCACCTGTGTTTAAACTGTGGGGGCTGTGTTTAACGTTTTCAGATATGCAATGTCTTCAATAATGACAAAATATATAAAATATAAAGGTGTTTATTGTAAAAAACTGCCAATAAAATACAACATACATCAGTGGTAACATCATGGATAAGATATACAATGTCTTCAATAATGACAAATATATAAATACAAAGGCATTTATTGTAAAAACTGCCAATAAAATACAACATAAAATCAGTGGTAACATCATGGATAAGATATGCAATGTCTTCAATAATGACAAATATATAAAATACAAAGGCATTTATTGTAAAAATGGCCAATAAAATACAACAAGCATCAGTGGTAACATCATAGATAAGATATAATAAACAAAAGCATCTCCTGTTAAAAATGCACTATATACACCATAGCACTGAGGTAGAATTATAAGCACATCTTTCTAAAAACATGTTAACATATTTAACTATGAGGTAGGCTAACATGCATCAATATAAACACTTTTTTGTAAAAACAGGATTACATATTCAGTATGAGGTAAATGGCTAACATAGGTTGTACACAGCAGTCACTGAGGTAGGATTACATATTTAATATGAGGTAAAATGTTCAACATATGCTGTACACAACAGTCACTGAGGTATCTAACATTCATACATAGAGATTGCATTTTAAGTTTTACATAGTGAGCCACACAGGTTTCTTAAAAGACTTTTGTCTTTTGGGTGTCACTGACCATTGGCTAACTGGAGATGGCTGTGGCTGTTTTGCACCAGCTACCATTTCAGCCTTTCCACATAGCTCCTGTTTGCTGAGTGAGCAAACACTGAGGTGGGTATGTTAGACTCAGCCATTGCTTTGACAAAAACATCCCAGCCCTTTGGCTTTCTGTGGTCAGGGATTGCGTGAGTGGCTGTAGCCGCTCTTACTAAATCGACCATGTGAGACCCAGAAACAACAGTGCCTTTATACATTAATTCACCCTTATCACTCCAAAACACAATATCCTTGTTCTTTGCCATATGCTTTAACAAAAGTTCAGCATTGGTTTTAGACCGATGAGAAACACTACTTAAAATGTCTTTTTCCATAGTACTAGGTACAGAAGCTGTCTCTGCCGTGACCACAGGATGGTCAGACATTGATTCATTTTCAGGCATGAGTAATGTCAAATTGGTTTTAGCTTGTTCTCCTTGTCTTACCAAAGTCAGATAGCGCTGTAACACAGCAGAGTACATTTTGGGCTTTGTCATAGTCTGATAAATCAGTCCGGGACAGTATAGCTCTCATGTCAGTGTCCAAACTGTTAGTTGCCACTTTTCTCATATTCTGATCAGGGTAATTAGTTTTAATGTGATCCATCTGTTGCTGAGGTACCAAATACATTTTCTGTGTAAAATCCATTATCTGTTAGCCAGCAGGCCTGTGATCAAAGGGATGGCAATTCCTAGCAGCGTCCTATAAAGCCACCAGTCTGATTAACTATTTCTTTTCCTTTTTAAGGTTATTTGTTTATCACTTAAAGTTTTAATGACTCTCCGTTTTTTTCAGCACACCTAACTGCTTTGCTGACAGTGGAATATTTCCTCTGAGAGTGTTTAAGGCTATCTCAGCTATAACTGATATCAGATCATCAGAGGCTGAACATAAAATAGCTTTTCTTAAGCTCGGAGGACCTTTACTAGTAACTTTAAAACAGACAGATTTCTCTGCAGTCTTTTAGACATAATGACAATACAGTATCAAATATTTTAGAAGCAGAATGTGTTTTTTCATGACATATGCCACAGGCCAGTCAGGGAACACACACTACGCAGTCTATATTCGTCTGGTGTATTGGATCTTAAATCAACCAGTAAATAGCCATGAGGCTTTCTTGTGGCATCTTCAAAGCGCCTAAGAAAAATTTTGTCTGACCAGGATACATTTGTCTAGCTAGTGTTGTGATCTGAAGCTTGTCTCTGGGGTTTTAAACAAAATCATGTATTTGGTATTTAGTGTGATGGTCCTGCTTTTTTTACCTTGACAGAACACATTCTGGACAATTAAAAATATTGTCAATTGTTTATGATGACTGTACTTGGTAAACCCATATTCCACTTCACTATTTTGACAGGCGGAGTCCATCAAATCATCTATAACGACAAAATTTACCTTTCCAGGGGGTAAGAGATCATTGTCAGCTAGTGACATTGGTAGCCCCTCCACAAATTTAATCTGAGGGAACTTTAACAGCAATTCATTATACAAAGGTTGCCAACAGCTGTAGAACCAGACAATATTTTCAGGCTTGTGTGATAAAGTGGCATCAGCATGTTCCAACAACTGTTTTATAAAGAAGCTCTTCCCACTATTAGAGGGGCCAGCCAACAGACAAGTAAAGGGATGCTGCAACCTGATATCCATTTTTCATAATCAGTATCCGTAAGGAAATGTTTTAAAATTGTCTTGTAAAACTCGCTTGTCATAAACTACTCTCTGGGTCTTGGACAGCATTTTTGTTTCAAGGAACCACTGCTTTTTATTCCTAACAATGCTGGGTTGACTCACGGTAATTTCTTTAGAGATCTGTGACCCTGTATAGTCAAAGACCAGGTCCTTCAGACTTTCAAAATTAATGTGTTTACTGCTGGCTACATTAAGGGTAAACCCTTTCACTTTAAGAACAACCTCACCACTGGACAGCCTGTAACCGTAAGTTTTTTGGGCCTGCAGAAACGAACTCTGTAATGTGTTCATCAGCAGGAACTTCACTGGTCAGCTCCCCTAAATAATCGCCCAGAGGTGGGGCCCAGTCACCCGGTCTGGACACAAAAATGACAGAGTCTGTGTCGTGGTAAAGGCACCTGTCCTGTAACCTATCTAGCAGGTTGTAGAGTTCGACTCTGGCATATGCTGTTGTAAAACTAGCTATAAATATGTTGATATTATTGGAATTTGTGTAATGATCGCTGGTATATTTCCAGCTTAAACATGCTGTTTCATCATCGATGAAAAAAGCATGATGAGATATCGTGATACGGAACAAAAACATATTGAAATAATTTCTGTGGGTCTGTTACTATGCTCGTTGTCGGTAAATTAGCTCTCTGCCCAAATTTGCCCCAAAGAGAATTTAAAAACAGTTTAGATATCTGTCTCCTTGCAGGGTTAGCAGCTATGGCTGCAGGGTTCAAATGTACATTTTCCCTTTCAAAATACTGTTGTATGTACCTGACTTTATCCTCTTCAGTTTTGACCCATGAAGGGAAACCAGATGCCTCTTGCTTGCCTTTTAGATGCAGCTTGATGTAATCTGCAAAAAGCTCTGTGCATGACTCTTTAAAATGCCAAACTTCATAAATGTTAATGATTTTGTAGCCTTTTTCCAGTGCCAGGTTTAGTTCTACGGTACAGTAGGTACCTGTAAGTGACCTTTGCTCATCATCGTGTGCGCATGATGTTGTTTGAAGTCTATTTTCAGCGCATGCACGACATAATGTAAACACAAGTTTTTACCAATCCTGGATGGCAGCACTGGAAAGAAAAGACCTCTAGGGGGTAAGACTTTTACTTTTGCTAAACCAAAGTACTGAGTGAGGTCATCAAAATTGTCATAAATGATGTCAGGATGACCGACTGGATACTGTTTGGTTTTGTTAACAAAAGGGTAGAGGCTGGTAAAATCATAATAGTGTTTTTTCTCATCAGGCTGTGTCTTATAGTACAGACAAATGGCATTTGTTCTCCCCCCAAACAGTGACTGCCTAGGTTCGAGTGGCTGTGGTAGCTGCCTGTCCCTCAAGAAATTATTCAAACCCTGATCTGTAGTCAGCATTGCTTTCCATTCATGTTCCACAATACTCTAACAGCAAAACCCTGTCTTTTTAGAAAATGAAATTTGTGCGTGGTCCTATTGAATAACTGTCAAAACTAGTCCCTGTCATGTGGTTTCTATCTTCTCACAGTAACAGATGTTGCAGCCATGAAAAAACAACCATTAAATTCAAATGCTGTGGGTATTCCATTTATGACTGAATAGCCATCCAAAAAGTACGGACCCACCTTAAATTAACCACCCCTTAGCACATGCTGAATAGAAATGTTTTCTTTCTCAGATATGTACATAAGCCACTGAATAGCAGGTGTGGAGTACCTCTTCAATTGTCTGTGGTAGTTGTCTGGGGGGAGAACAGCAACAGTGCATTCTTTCAAGAATAGAAATCTGTACATCGCCATAGAAATTGAGGCTATGGTGACGTACCGGAAGGGGTCTAAGGATACTGTTTCATACTCCGCTGTATCACCGTCTGACTGTTTTAAAATACTTTTCGTAGTCCTCTCCAGTACTTCATTTCTAAATCGGACACAGGCTTTTCAAGAATTTCAACATCTAACTGACAATAAAGTAAGCTCTCTTTTCAGATTAAATTCTCTAGGTCTGTTAGCTAGGTACAATTGCAAAAACTCTTGCTTTTCTGCAGGCAACATATATTCAGAACCATAAAACTGAGAATCGGGCAGGGGGCCTACATAATTTTCATTAGTCTTGGTGTTAAAAAATTGGGGGAAGTAACCTTTAGCAATCTCATTCTCAAATCCAAGGGCTGCAGGGATTTTTGCTAGTTTAAAAGGAAGAAAACAATGGCTGTCAATAAATCTGATGTGTAGGGATGTCACTGTGACACAGAGTACTTTTCCTCCTTGTGTGAGCAATTTAATATCAATTCTTTCCTTGACTAGCTGGCTAATGATAAAGTAACTGTCATAGCCTTTGGCATTGTGTGCTATAAATGTGTAGTGTCTAAATGGGGCATCAATAAAATGTCCTACAAAATCTTTTATGCAATCTTCACCTTCGAATTCCCAGGACCTCTTCCCATCTAATTGCTTAGCATACACAAAATTTGGTAAGTGCACCCCGCTTCTTGTTGTGGCTTCAAAATCAAACACTATATATTTCTCAGTGCTTTTACATCTGTGAGTGGTGACATGTAACACAGATGCTTGTCTGCTGTCATGAAAGAACCACATCTGCTACACTGAATCAATTTACATGTATGAGATCCCTTGTAAAAACAAAACATTGTTCACACAGTTTCATGGATTTACAAGACCCTGTATCCCCATCAGCTCTAGCTAAATGTCTTTCTAGGCATGCTGAAGACCTACAAATCTTCTTACATTTGTGACAAGATACTGTGCCAATTTCCTTTTCGAGACAACACGGGTCGAAACAAACTTTGCACTGTTGTGCACAGATATGATTTCCCTTATGGCTGTAGGTTACATCACAATATTCGCAGAGGTACTGTGCACCTATGAATTTTTTTACATTAGTGATACCATAAAAATGCGCTTCATGTAATAATACAAACAGTGTTTTAGGAAATCTTTCTGGACCTGTTGAAAATGTTTGCCAGTTTCCTTCATTATGATATAAAATCTTAATTTTGACTCCTAAAAAAACGTTCAAACTGGGACACATCACTAAAAGTGACAGGGGTTTGGTCTGACAAACCTAGCTCAGCATACAATATTTTAGCCTTGTTCAACAACTGACTGTCACTCATATGTGGATTTAAGAGTGCGAGAATGGAGCCACCGAAACACAAACTATTGTCTCTGTTATTTAAATCAATCAGGTATCGTCTCTTTTTTTGTAAAATCCTGCTATACAAGATGGAGCTCAGTGTCTGTCTCCCCCCCACCACCCCCGAATCCTGGTGGTTCCTGATAGTTGTTACCACGAGATGTATAGAGGAATCAGCAATTACTTCAGTATTGCTCTGTAGCATATCAGCTATCTGATCTAAGAAGTTTGCAGCATTTAGTTCATTTGGTCTTGTCTTTCTTGAGAACAAGGGGTGATTCAAAGAAGCAGCATTTAATCTTACCTGTATAAAATCCCCATATTGTGTTTTTCTCTTCACACTGTCTAACAAACTTTCTATAGCCTGGTGCATTGCAACAATAGCCTCTGTAAAAGATTTTATTTTATCTAGATTTATAAACTTATATCTTTGATGAAATTCTGTAGCATTAAATTTTTTTAAACTGCATTCATATTCCTGTACAGCTTCTAAATACACTGTAGGGGGCACCCTGTTAGCCTGATCATCATCATGATGGTTTTCTAATTCAGACTGCAGACCATTTGTAGCATGCTGTAACAACCTACGTTGTAATATTTTCCTGGCATGTTTTACTTTTCTTATCAACTTTTCTCGGATTGTTTTATTTTTACCCAGATTTTCTTTTTTGACCCCATTTGTTATTTTTTTCATTTTGTTAGTGATGCAAACCTTTGTACTCAGTTTATGAGAGCTTCTGTGCTTTCACTTTGTAATTTGATCTTTGTTTTTGGCCACTTTTTCCTCCAAACCCCTGTACTTTTCATACATGTGGGCTGCACTTGCCATCATCTTTAAATCCTTGCATGACTGTTTAGATGCATGCACTAAACCAAGCACACTGTTCAGTAAAGTAGCTGAACTTTTAAAAAGCTCAGATTTAAGCAGCTGATGATCGTAATCCTCACTAGATAATCTGCCCTCAATTACCAAGGCATTAAACAAACTATCAATTGTTTTAAAAATATAGGCTTTCCCAATATTGATCATGTCAATGTCACTTTCTTGAAACCTTTGGGCAGAAACTCTTGTGCTGTTGCTGCTCCTAGATGGCTGTATATTGTTTATTGTCACATTTGGTTCATTTACAGCCGCAGAGACTCTTGAGCCGCTGCTCCTAGATGGCTGTACAATGTTTATTGACACATTTGGTTCATTTACAACTGCAGAGACTCTTGAACCGCTGCTCGTAGATGGCTGCATATCTTGTTCAGTTATGCTATACGTATTCTGGTCACTGACACCAGCAGAAACTCTTGCATGCCTTTGAAAAACATCACTTTCATGTAATGATCTTTTTCCTCTCTCACCTGTAGGGTTTCTTCAGGCGGTTGTTTAAAACAGAAAATAAACCCCTGTCACTATTTTCAGTATTTTAAAACTTTATAAGACAACATTTAAACTCTAAAACCTGCAGCATCTACTATTTCTAGTTAAAAATACACACCTTCTGTAGTGGTAATCTGGGGATTAGCCAGCCTCTCCCCTCCAGGGTTTCTCTGCATGGCTGTTTAAAAACAGAAAAATACAACCCTGTCACTACTTTCAGTATTTTAAAACTTTTATAAGACAAAATTTAAACTCTAAAACATGCAGCATCTACTATTTCTAGTTAAAAATACACACCTTCTGTAGTGGTCAACTGTGTATTAGCCAATTGAGTAAATGTTTGGATAAGCTCTTCATCAGGAGTCCACGAGTCCATAGCTACTTGTTAAATGTTTTTAAAATTTTTTAGCTCAAGAAGTAGTTTCGGCAGTCTCGCACTGTCCTTTTGTCTTGAGCTTTCAACATCTTGAAATGCTTATATAAAATGACTCAGACCCCCCCCCTCCCCACCCCAAGTACGTAGCAAGTAGTGAAAAACATCTGGTACTGTCCATCAGACCACCCACCCATTCTCCAATGGGGATATATAAGCCCTATGCTACTCAATGTAGGCTTTTGTTTCTCACTTCCATGACAGCTGGAAGGCATTAAGAAATGCCTTTCTGCTAACACGTTGGTCACAGTCTAATTAAAACAGATGCTTTTTATCAATCTTAAAACACAAAGAGGCACAGTTTATAATAACGGCAGTTATGCAAGCTTAAGTTATGTTTTTAAAAGTCAAAACAGAAATTCTGTCTTTTTTAAACAGCTGCGTCCTTTAAATTAGTAATTCGGTAAAACTGCTTGTATACCACTAATCAGAAGATAAAACTTATTTTGTTAAAAAGTTAATCATGAGAAACACAAGTTTTTCTCATTTACAATGTAGGAGAGTTCAAAAAGAAATGCCATACTGCTAATACGTTGGTCACGGTCTGATTAAAACAGATGCTTTTTATCAATCTTAAAACACAAAGAGGCACAGTTTATAATAACGGCAGTTGAGTGCCAGCTTAAGTTATGTTTTTAAAAGTCAAAACAGAAATTCTGTCTTTTAAACAGCTGAGTCCTTTAAATTAGTAATTCAGTAAAACATAGCACACACACACACACACACACACACACACACACACACACACAAAGTGTGTATTCTTTTGCACCGACTCTAAGCAAAACTGTAGATACATTTTAAGAAGACTGTGTGCTTTGAAATTATTCTGAAAGAGAAACATTATCATTTTACATTCTGTCTTTTCTTTGTAACATATCATTTATTTTTCTATTTAGTACTACATGACTTTTTAATTTTTTGATAATGTAACTATAGACATTTATTTTGTAACAAAAGCATAAAGCTACATTTTTACAGATCCCTGTAAATACAGGGACCATGTAATCCAAAAATCTTGAGACACACATGTTTCCAAAGAGAATCAATAGTCCTTTGTAACCATGGCTGTGTAAATGAACAACAGATGTTTTGTCACATCTTAACAGACAAAGACACCTACCACACAGTCAACAGGACCATGAGCTCCAAAAAGCCCATCTATATTTTAAGCATCCATAAAAGGCATTGCTTTTCCTATGTGCCTAATGAGAGACGGACACACACATACACACACACACACACACCCACCACACAGCCACCAGGCTCCAAAAAGCCCATCTATATTTTAAACATACATAGAAGACATTGCTTTTCCTACGTGTCTAATGAGGGACACACACACACACACACACACACACACACACACAGTGTGTATTTTTTTGCAACGACTCTAAGCAAAGCTGTAGATACATTTTAAGACTGTGTGCTTTAAAATTATTTTTGAAAGAGAAACATTATCATTTTACATTCTGTCTTTTCTTTGTAATATATCATTTTTTCAAAACATTATAAATATCACACACACATTTCATTTCAGCCTTCTCCTTGATACTACACAGAGCTGAGGGGGGTGAACTATAGGTATGTGTATTCCTTTTTTCTGATATATTTTATTCTTTCTAATTCATGATAAAAGTATAAATAATTGTTTTTGCATTGTTGCAATGCTATCCAGAGAAAACTGCTGAACCATCTTATTTACACAGAGGTCCCCTGTTTTACCTTATAAATGTTACATGCGTATACATAAGCTATCCTTTGATGCAAGTTTGACACAGTCCTACAGATGCATGTTAAATAATTTTGTATATTGTTACAAAAACAGAAAAAGGGGTACTCACACAGGCAGATGAATTTCCCTCGGGGGTGGGGGTCTCCACACAGATCTGTGAAACCTCTGCACGATCAGGTTCCCTCCTAGATACTTCTTTCTGAAAATATCCTAATCAAAAAACACACACATGTCCCTGCAGTTATACACCAGGCCTACAGGGGGCACATACCACTACATAAACACTAACTGATTTTTTGGGGTGGGAGGAGTACAGTGGTGAAGAGGGACAGGGGTTTGAGCCAGGATGGTGGGGGTTCAGGAGAAAGGGGGGACAGGGGTTTGAGCCAGGATGGTGGGGGTGCAGGAGAAGGGGGACAGGGGTTCGAGCCAGGCTGGTGGGGGTGCAGGAGAAAAGAGGGATGCAGGAGTTCAAGCTAGCATGGTGGGACTCGGGTTCCAGCCAGGATGGTCTGGCAGGGGATCGAGGAGTGTACAAGAAGGAGGGGTGCAGGACGCTTACAAAATGGTGGGTGGCAGGGTTCGAGAAGTGTACGAGAATGAGGGGGCGTAAGACGCTTACAAAATAGTGGTGTTAGGTCACTTCCAGGGTTTCAGTGTGGGTCATTTCCTGTGCAAGGGGCGGGACACGGGTTCGAACGCGTGTCATTTCCTGCGCAAGGGGTGGGACACGGGTTTGAGGTTGCATCACTTCCGCCAGAAGGGGCGGGCTAGCGATTTTAAGGAGGGACTTCCGGTTTAACAAGGGGCGATTATGATTGGTCCGTTTTAGGCCACGCCCACCTGTCAAATGACGTGGCACGCGCTGATTGGCTGAAATTTAACATTTGACGAGATATATGAACTTATACTACTTAGGAAGAAGTAGGCTGCTGGTTAACTAGGATCTGCAGCTTCTCCAGTAGGTAGGGAAATGGGCAGATGGGGTGGGCCAAGCGGTCCTTAACTGCCATCAAATTCTATGTTTCTATGTAATGTGAGGAAGTATTTTTTCACGGAGAGGGTTGTGGATGCATGGAACTGCCTCCATGAGGAGGTTGTGGAGTCAAGAACAGTGGGGGGAATTCAAGAATGCATGAGATAGACATAAGGCAGTCCTAGTGGGGGGTAGGAGGAAGTAAGCTGTTGGTTAACTAGGATCTGCAACTTATCTGTTAGGTTGGAAAATGGGCAGACTAGGTGGGCCAAGCGGTCCTTATCTGCCATCAAAGTCTATGTTTCTACATGTAGGTGCATTCATGATGCTAGCCAAGATATGTTCTGGTTGCGTTCCATAAGGCTAACCAGTGGGAGAAGTAGGGGAAAGGGATAGAAAACTAAAATAGAACCATTTAACCCATTTGTGATTTAAAGCTGCATGACAGAAATGTGGCTTCCAGAACTGGACACCATATTTCAATTGAGACCTCACCAGTGATCTACACAGTGACATCATCACCTCCTTCCTTCTGCTAGTAATGCCTCTCCTCCCTATGCACCACAGCATTCCACTGGCTCTCCTCACAGCTTTGGTACATTGTTTAGCCACCTTTAGGTCATCAATATGATTACCCCAAAATCCCTTTCCATTTTGATGACCATCACCCCCTCTCCCCCAATCATTCCCTGGGTTCCTGCAACCCTTCCTTATTCAGCAGGCAGTTAGTGCATCTGGACTTATTTACTGCATATGCATCTCAATTGCTAAGGGGTCTTGACCTTGTTCACCCTTCCTCAAGCCAAGCTAGCTGCAGTATGTCTAGCAATAACATGAATGGAAAGATTATGCATAACCAGTGGGAGAAGTAGGGGAAAGGGATAGAAATCAAAAATAGAACCATTTAACCCATTTATGAATTAAAGCTGCATGACAGAAATGCAGCTTCCAGAACTGGACACCATATTCCAAATGAGGCCTCACCAGTGATCTACACAGTTACATCACCACCTTCTTCCTTCTGCTGGTAATATCTCTCCCTGTGCACCACAGCATTCCACTGGTTCTCCTCACAGCTTTGGTACATTGTTTAGCCACCTTTAGGTCATCCAATATGATTACCCCCAAATCACTTTCCATTTTGATGACCATCAGCCCCCCCAATCATTCCCTGGGTTCCTGCAACCCTTCCTTATTCAGCATGCAATGAGTGCATCTGGACTTATTTGCTGCATATGCATCTCAATTGCTAAGGGGTCCTGACCATGTGCACCCGTCCTCAAGCCAAGCTAGCTGCAATATGTCTAGCAATAACATGAATGGAAAGATTATGCATGTGAAAACTGATTAATTATGCTGTACATACCCTAAGACTCAAAGTGTGTCTCCTTTGGCTGCCATGATGTCTGTGGTTAATTTGAAACAAAAGACAATGTAACAAGACACTGGCCTCCACTGGAGCTATTAAACAATAGAGCAAACTGCACTTTGAGAAGATTGCCTGGGACAAGATTCAATAAAAAAAAAAAAAAAACCTGAATAGCAGGTTCCAGGGAGTATAAAACCACCAGGAATGTTAGAAAAAACTACCCCATCCCACTCATTCACGGGTGTCAATGAATGTATTTGTTAACCTTCTTGTTTCCTTCATAGTACAAATGTGAAACTACATTTGTGTTATTTTAAATGAGTATTAAATGGCATGTCCAGGGGGGTGGCAGCTCTGATAGTTGTTCCAGTCTTACTTTTTACCTGGCTCAGTTTATAATATCAGTGAAAAGAAAGTAGAGAAAAAAAAAACACCCAGCCTTCTGCTTCTACAAGTAGTTGTCAATTGCAGCTGGTATTTTTAACATGTGCAAGGCAACTCCACTTCTCAAACTTAAAAGAAAAAATACATTTTATCATCAAATGACTGTGATTACCAAGTACTGTGCCCATGATTAAAATAATTGAATCCCCCCCAAAAAAATGTGCCCTTACATGAAACTGCATGATTAACTGTAAAGACAATTAAAAAATGTATTTCTAAATGCATTACTAACACCAATGCTTTCAAAGTTTGAATATGGTAAAAAAATATTGTTAATCCCAAAAGCTGAACTTTATGTTTTTAGTATATAAATGTTTAAGAAAAACCTGTGGCTCTTTCAACCAGAACGCTGTGTCTATTGTTTTCCTTGGGAGCTGTAGTTTAAAACACTTCTTACTCTTTCCTTTTGAGACACCAGGTGGCTCTGACAATCATTTGTTCCAAGGGTTCTTAAGTCAGTTTGAAGGCACTAAGTATCTTCTGTTCTCCTAGTCCTTAATAAAATGCAGGGGCTCCACAACTCGATCACTCTACAGACTTGTTCTGTTCCTTGGTCCAGATCCCAATCTAATGTGTCTTGTTTCAGCATGATAGATCCACCTCATGCCCATCCCACATGAATAAAAAAAAGGTGGGGGTGGATCTTTGGAGGTGGGTGTGGATCTTACTCCCCCCCCAAAAAAATGCTGCCTCCCACTACTCAGGTTCCAGTTCTTGTACCGCCCATTTAAGAAAGAAAATAGTACCCTGCAACCACTGACTAACATGAAAGCATATTTATTTGAGGGCGGAAAACATTTCTTGGAGGAGGGTAAGGCAGAGGAGACTATTTACACCTTCAGTCAGTTCCACGGACAGAAAACATGACATCACCCCTTTTGTACATGCAAAACATCTGCAGGCTCTGCCTATGGCAGCCATAAAAAGGGGCTAATCCTGCTTCTGCAGGGGATTTTTGCCCTATTCCTTTACTGACTCCATTAATTAAGATCTTAGAAAAGTTGGTGGTAAAACAACTAACAGATTTTCTGGAATCAAATGCTGTTATATGTGCTGAGCAACATGGTTTTAGAAAGGGTAGGGGAACAGGCACGGCTCTGGTCAGGTTCACGATTGCCGTCCTCCAGGGATGTGACAGAGGTCTTTTTATGGGGGTGGTGTTCGTGGACCTGACCTGGGCTTTAGATTTAATAAATCATGACTTACTCTGTCAGAAATTACAGAGTTTGGGTATTTCTGACAGGGTAGTTATTTTCTTAAAGAGTTTTTTGGAAGGGAGATCCCAGCATGTTTCCATTGAACCAGTCCTGTCTGACTTGTGTCTTACTTCTTGTGGAGTCCCCCAGGGGTCCATACTTGGACCCCTGTTGTTCTCCTTATTTATAAACCAAGTTTCTTCTATTTATACCAAGAGTTGTTGTCTTCTTTATGCTGACGACTTAAGTTTATATAATCAGGGTCAGTCAATCCAACTGTCAATGAAGGGTTACAGAGTGATTTTGATTCACTTGGTTCTTCAGTACTGTCAAACTAAATGGTCTTGAATGTAAAAAAGACCAAGTATATGGTTTTTGGAAGCACTCCCTGGTTAAGGAAAATTCCTTGTTTGCAAATTTATCATAGATCTGGTGATTTACTTGAACAGTTAAAAGAGTTCAAGTACCTGGGAGTTCTTTTAGATCATTGACTGGGTTTTCTCCCACAGGTTAAAGTAGTAAGTAAGACAATTAATTGTAAACTGGGATGTTATATAAATTTAAAGCTTTTCTATTTTCTGAGTCTCGTAAAATCATTGCTATGAGCACTTTATTGCCCCACCTTGAATATTTTCTCCCCTGTTTACAGTTTGGGAGTAAGGGAGGGTAGGGATTTGAGTGTGGCTTATAACAATATTTGTTGCTTTGTTCTTGGTGTCCCTTTGTTAACACATCATTGTGTTTTGTACTCTTCCATGGGTTGGCTATCTCCCAATTTGAAGTTTCCTTTTGGTCTTGGTCACCTGATTCACGAGGCCATTTATGCAAAGAACTCTTCTTCATTCACAGTTCTATTAGAATTCAGGGATTTTCAAGTAAATTTATGCTCTAATTCAGGAACTGTGCTGAAATCAATTGTTAATAAGAATAATGATGGCTATCGTTCTTTCATTTCTTCTGCTGCTCGTCTGTGGAATGATTTACCTTTGTCTATCAGATCTATCAGTTCCTTGACTAGGTTTAAGGTTAAATTTAAATGTTATTTATTATCTGTTGAAGTATGTAATTGTTTGAATTAACTGTATGTAAATTGTTTGTAAATGTCTTTGTTGTTAAATGGCTGGGTTGGACCTGAAAAAGGGCTTTGCCCAGAGTCTTTACCCAGTTAACAAATTTAAATAAAAAAATAAAATGGGGATAAGGAACTTTCTGATTCAGTATAAGAGACCTAGCCACATATGGACTTTCTTGATGAGGCAGTATGTTATATCTGGCAATACAAGGATTTAAAGACTGTGGGCAAAATTGGGATTTAGGTCTAAATAACCATTTTCTTACTTCTTTCAAATTGTTAACATTTACACCAGAGAGGTGTATATTTAAATACCTGTTATCCATCCCTTCTATAAAGTTGATGTTTGATGCCTAGATTTCTAAGTTTAAAACAATAAAGGGAATATAGAAAAATCACATAAGAAAAGTCTTATTCATAAAAAGGGTATTTAAATATGCAATAAGCATTCTGACTTAAGAAATACCTCTTAAACAATTTGACTCCATACCCAGCTCCTGCCCAACCTGCCTTGGCCTACGTGCTCAAACGGTCCTAGTGCACTACAGAGGCTCCACTCAGTCCCTTCCAACTCACCATAGACGCCACCCCTAGGTAGACCACTCTTCATCTCTCATCTCTCTCTCTCACTCCTCACTGACCAAAATGTTACTTGTTCGATAATTGTACTGTACTATTTCAATAATGATTGTGATAACTGCCTGTACTTCCTGTCTCTCTTGTTACTCCCTGTACAAGCTTTACCCGGGTCACACCTGGAAACGAGTCTCGGCTCAGTGTGCCTTTTCCGGTCATCAAATTTTAAATAAAAAATAAAAATAAATAAACTCCAGGCATTGTATTATTTAGTTAATATTGTTTCATGCTTCTTGTTTTTTGATACTTAAAAAAGTTTTTTCTGTATAAATGTATTGGTAGACCATAATGATGTAATTTATGATGTTAGCAGTTCCTACTGTATTTAAGGAGCAGTCCGACACCAGATACCCGCCCCCTGACGAAGCCCTTACACGGAGAAGCACCGGGGCATCTGGTATCATGGACATTTCAGTTTCAACAGGTTGCTGTTGTAAGATGGGAAGTTTACCTGAATAAATTTGTTTTTCTCAAAAAGAACAATGTGTGAGTACCTTCACTGGAGTTATCCCCCAACTCCTGGCTCTGGAGTGCAAGTGCTGTACTTTGTTTATGGTATATGAGATAGACAGGAGGTAGAGAGAGAGGGGGTGGTTACACACAGAAAGAGTACATGAGGTAGAGGGAGGTTAAAAAGAGAGGGGGTGGCTAAGCATGGGGAGCGTACATGAGATAGAGGGAGAGTAAACAGAAGGGGTGCTTAAGCACTGGGAGGGTACGTGAGACAGAGGGGAGTTAAGGAATGGTTAAGTGCAGTGAGGGTATGCGAGATAGAGGGCAATTAAAGAGAGAGGGGGTAGTTAAGTGCAGGGAGGGTACATGACATAGAGGGAGGTTAATGAGAGGAGTGGTTAAGCACAGATAGGGTACATGAGATAGAGGGAGGTTAAAGGGGAGTTAAGCACAGGGAGGGTACATGAGATACAGGAAGGCTAAAGAGGGGGATTAAGCACAGGGACAGTACATGAGATAGAGGGAGGGTAAACAGAGAGGGAGTTTGGTTAAACACAGGGAGAGTACGTTAAACAGAGGGAGGTTAAAGAGAGAGAATGGTTAAGCACCGGGAGAGTATGTGAGACAGAGGGACGTTAAAGAAAGAGAGGTGGTAGTTAAGCACAGGGAGGGTACATGAGACAGGGATGGTAGGGAGAGAGGTGGTGGTTAAGTACAAGCAGTGTACATGAAACAGAGGGAGTATAAAAGAGAGAGGGGGTTAAGCAGCGGGATGGTACATGAGATAGAGAAAAGTTACAGAGCGCAGGTGGTTAAGCGCAGATAGGGTACGTGAGATAGAGGGAGGTTAAAGTGGGGGTTAAGCATAGGCCGGGTACGTGAGATAGAGGAAGGTTAAAGGGGGGCTAAGCACAGGGACAGTACATGAGATGGAGGGTAAACAGAGAGGGGGTTTGTTTGAATACAGGGAGAGTACGTTAGATGGAAGTTAGAGAGAGTGGTTAAGCACAGGGAGTGTATGTGAGACAGAGGGACGTTAAAGAAAGTCATATTTGTTTAATTATGCATTGCCTGATACTTAAATCCTGCTGTCTGTTTTAGTGTTTCTAAACTATATGTATTTAGCTGTTTTTCTTGGTGTTTTTATTTATGTTTGTACAATGCTATGATCGATTCGGAATAGCGTTTCTTAAATAAATTTGCTTTGCTTTAAAGAGAGGGGGTGAGGTTACGCACAGGAAGGGTAACATACAATTTGATGGCAGATAAGGACCGCTTGGCCCACCTAGTCTGCCCATTTCCCTACCTAATGGATAAGCTGCAGATCCTAGTTAACAGCCTACTTCCTCCTACCCCCCACAAGAATTGCCTTACGTCTGCCCCATGCATTCTTGAATTCCCCCACTGTTTTTGACTCTACGACCACCTCAGGAAGGCTGTTCCATGCATCTACAACCCTCTCTGTGAAGAAATAGTTCCTCACATTGTCTCTTAGCTGTCCCCCCATTATCTTCAAATTGTGCCCCCTTGTTCTTGCACATCTCTTTTTCTGAAAGATGCTACCCTCTTGGACTTTGTTGATTCCCTTAAGATATTTGAAAGTTTCTATCATGTCCCCCCTCTCCCTCCTTTCCTCGAGGCTATACATCTTAAGCTCTTCAGTCTTTCTTCATATGTCTTCTGATGCAGACCCCACACCATTTTGGTTGCCCTCCTCTTAACAGCCTCCACCCTGTCTATGTTTTTGTGGAGATGGGGTCTCCAGAACTGTGACAGTACTCCAGATGTGGTCTCACCAACTCTCTGTACAGAGGGATAACAAATTCCTGTTTTCTACTGGTGATGCCTCTCCCTATGCATCCCAGTATCCTCCAAGCCCTCCTTACTGCCTTCTTACATTGCTGGCCCACCTTTAAGTCATCTGATATGACTATTCCCAGGTCCCTTTCCATTTTTGTTGTTGTCAGTATCTCAACCCCCATTGTGTACTCTTTCCCCTGGATTTTTGTTTTCCAGGTGCATTACTTTGCACTTATTTGTGCTGAATCTAAACTGCCATACATTTGACCATTCCTCCAACCTTGCCAAGTCCCTTTTCATCCATTCCACCCCACCTTGCATATCAACCCTGTTGCAGATCTTTGTGTCATCTGCAAACAGACATACTTTTCCTTCCAGTCCCTCTGCAATGTCACTTATAAAGACATTAAAAAGGACCGGCCCCAGTACTGAACCCTGTGGTATCCCACTAGTAACCCCTCTTTCTTCAGAGTGGACTCCATTTACAATTACCTTCTGTGTCCTGTTGTCCAGCCAATGTTTACCCAGGCTACCACCTGGGACCCACTCCCAGGCTGGTTAATTTGACTATTAATCTTTGTGTGGGACTGTGTCAAATGCCTTGCTAAAGTCTAGGTAGGTCATGTCCACAGCCTCTCCCTGGTCTACTACTTTGTCACCCAGTCAAACAAATCTATTAGATTTGTCTGACATAACCTTCCCACTGTGAACCCATGCTGCTTTGGGTCCCGTGCCCCACTGGCCTCTAGGTGCTCAACTATTCTTTCCTTCAGAAGTGACTCCATCACTTTCCCTACCACAGAGGTCAGACTGACAGGTCTGTAGTTTCCTGCCTCTGTCTTGGTCCCACTTTTGTGATGGGTAATCACATCCGCCTTCCTCCAGTCCTCAGGTACCACACCATCCTCCCATGATTTATTAAAAAGAGTAGCCAGTGGTTTCACTAGTTCCCCCTTAATTCTTTTAGAACTCTGGGGTGAATTCCATCAGGCCCCATTGCTTTGTCCACCTTCAGTTTTAGGAGTTCTTGCAGAACCCTTTCTTCTGTGAAAGTACTGGGATCGACCCCCCTATCAAGAGTGCTTCTGTTAATTGGATTAGGCACTTCCCTCTCCTCTTTTGTGAATACTGAGCAGAAATATTCATTCAGTATCCCTGCTTTTTCACTGTCCCCCTCTGCCCACCCACTGTTCATTCTATTCAGCCTCACTATCCCTCCCTTTGTCTTTCTACACTCGCTGATGTACCTATAAAAGGTTTGATCAGCAGAGTGAGCGGTGCTCTCCCATAGGGGTGGTTAGACCTAGAAGACACCCTGGGGTGAAATGGCTTCTGGAGCGTGGTAGTTCCGTTCTGGTCCCCATACCCAAGGGCACCTCCTGTTTCAGAGGGCAAGTGGTTGGGACAACTCATCATCCTCGTCCAACTCAGGCACTGTTGTGCAATTCCAGATCTGTCTGCAACAAGACTGGTCTTATTGCAGACTTTGTTGCAAGGGCAGATCTGGCTTGCATTACCGAGACCTGGTTGGATGGGAATGCGGCCCCTTTTTTAGAGGCCACTGTTCCCGCCGGGTTCTCGGTTATACACCGCCTGAGATTGGACCGTGGGGGGGTGGCGGTCTGTTTTAAGACTGAATTGGGTCTTACTGGCGTACCAGTTGAGGAGGCTAGATCATTTGAGTGCACTGTGGTAGCTAGTGTGGGGTGCAGGATTGCTCTCATTTACCGTCAACCAGGGGATGAGAAGCTTTTCCTGCAGGAAATAGCAGATGTTGCCGCCGACATGGCCTTGGAGTCACCCAGATTGATGGTGCTGGGTGACTTCAATACGTGGGTTGACGACGAATCTTCGCTTGTTGGTCAACATTTCCTCCAGTTGATGACATCTCTGGGCTTTACACAGGTTGTTTCCACAGCTACACACAAAGGAGGTCACTCTCTTGACCTGGTTTTCCTCCTGGGGATCAAGGCTTATGACTTGGTGGTGGAACCAGTCAGTTGGTCTGATCATTACTCAGTTGGGTTCAATTTTGAGGCCCCCCTGGGCAGGTCGGCCCCTGTGGAGTTGGTCAGGTACCGCCCATTGCAGGACGTTGTCCCTGAAGACCTGATGGTGGTTATTGATCTCTCGTTGTTTGACGAGTCATGCACTGATCCTGAGCAGCTGATAGTGGCCTATAATTGGGTCATATCGGCTGCACTTGATCAGATTGCACCAGCCTGTTTTCGCCCCTCACACGCCGCCCATTGCCCCATGGTTTGATGGGGCATTGAGAGGGCTGCGTAGGTTGGGGCATAGGTTGGAGCGTCGTTGGAGGAAGACTGCCTCTGATGCCGACCATCTTATTTTGTTAGAGCATTATAAGCTCTACCAAACAGCAATTTCCCATAAGAAGGCAGATCCATCGAGCTTTTACACAAATTGATTGCGAGGAGATCACTCGATTCTTTGCGAATAAGGTGGAAGACATTCGGAGGCAGTGCCCCCGACCTCACTCTAAGGTTGTTGCAGTTGATCAGTGTCTTGTCGCTGAGCCTGGAGTTTCCTGGAGTTCCTTTAACCTACCAGATCTTGTAGACATTATGAGGATTGTCCGTGAGATGCGCCAACATGTTGTAGTTTGGATCCAGGCCCTACTTCCCTGATTATGGGTTGTAGTGAGACTATCGGCCTGGTCCTTGCTCGGATTATCCGGTGTTCTTTAGAGACAGGAGTCTTCCCTAGCTCTCTGAAGGAAGGGGTGGTGACTCCCCTTCTGAAGAAAGCTTTAGACCCGGATGACCTAGCAAACTACTACCAATCTCTAACCTCCCTTTGTGGGGAAGGTTATTGAGAAAGTTGTGGCGGCTCAATTGGATAACCATTTGACCATCCATAGTTTATACGAACCTCTCCAGTCTGGTTTTCATAAGAGGCATAGCACAGAGACTGCTATGGTACGGGTGCTCAATGATCTCCTGATGGTGAGAGATTAGAGACACCGCTCTATTTTGGTTCTCCTTGATCTGTCATCAGCTTTTGATACTGTGGATCATGGGGTTCTGCTCAAACGCCTGAGGTCCATTTGTGGACTATCGGGTGTGGTCTTCAGACGGTTTTCATCCTACCTCGAGGGGAGAATGCAGAGAGTGGTCTCGGGTTTGCATTTATCCGGGGCCTTCTCTCTGCCTTACGGGGTACCTCAGGGCTTGGTGCTTTCCCCCATGTTATTCGCAGTATATATGCTACCCCTCGGAGACTTGTAAGACTGTATGAGCTGAGGTTTCACTGTTATGCTGATGATACCCAGCTCTACCTGTCTTTTGCACCCGACCAGGTTAGTGCTATCTCAGTGCTGAATAACTGCCTCGCTGATAGCCAAGACTGGATGAATACCAGTGGTCTGAAGTTGAATCCAGGAAAGACTGAGGTTATGGTGGTGGACCCGGGTTGCAGGGTTAAGGGTTTAAGGGCGGGGTCCCCCTCTGGATTAATTCTGGGGGTGGACCAGATCCCCACCTCTGAACAGGTGCATAACCTGGGTGTGGAGCTTGACTCTGGTTTGACCCTTCATTATCAGGTGTCTGCAGTTGTCAAGACTGCATTTTTTCATCTTAGAAACATCACCAGGATTAGGCACCTGGTTCCACCTTGCAACCTGCCGGTTCTGGTCCACGCCTTCGTGACATCTCGTCTTGATTATTGTAACTCCCTTTACCAAGGACTTTCTGGGGTTGATATCCACCGCTTGCAGCTAGTGCAGAATGCAGCACGTTTGTTGACTGGGGTTTTAAGAAGGTCCCATACATCCGGGTAAGGCGCACTCTGCAGTGCTGCCAATACAGTGGTGGATCACCCTAAAGTGGGTCTTTGACCTACAAAGCCCTACATGGTCTAGGTCCGACTATTTGAAAGAGCTGGTGCCCTACACCCCTCTGGAACAGCTCCGCTCGTCTGACGAGGGGTTGCTGGAGATTCCGAGGGTAAATTTGAAGTCCTCTGGAGCCCGTGCTTTGGTGTGTTGCAGCCCTACCCTCTGGAATTCTCTGCCCCGTCAGCTCCGTGAGAGTACGATGGTGGGAAGTTTTAAAAAGGCCTTAAAGACTTTTTTATGGGAGAAGGCATTTCCTGCTATGTTGTAATTGGTTATCTTAGCTAGGTAATATTCGTTTTGTGAAGTTTTATGGTATGTACTGATTATGCTTGTGTTTTTATGTTTCTATGTACAGCGCCTTGAAAAATTTGAAAGGCGCTTAATTAAATAAATTTTATTATTATTATTATTAACCGAGTTGGCTATCTTTTCCTCAGTTTGGGCCTTTGCTATTCTGACTTCCCTCCCTGCTTCCTTCTGCCTTAACTGGTACAGCTCTCTGTCCTGCTCCTTCTGTGTTTCCTTATACTTCCGGAATGCTATCTTTTTCTTTCTGACTTTCACAGCCACCTCTTTTGAGAACCATAGTGGCTTTTTCTTTCATTTTGATTTGTTTATTTGCTTCACAAAGGCTTGTTGCCTCTGTGATGGCAGTTTTGATGATTCCCATTGTTGCTCCACACCTCCTTCTAGCCTGTTTGCTAGTGCTTTTCTGAGGCACTCTCCCATCTTGCTAAAGTCAGCCCTCCTGAAGTCCAGTACCCTCACTTTTGTATGGCTTGACTCTGTAGCTGAGTTTAACGTGGACCACACTGTTTGATGGTCACTTGTTCCCAGATGGCAACCCACTTCTAGATCTGAGATCTTCTCACAAAGAGAGCTAACGTGTAAAATCCAGGTATCCTTGGGTATATAAAAAGGACGAGAACATGAGAAAGAGTTTGAGCCTTTTGCCACCAGTTGCCAAAAGAGTTTAGAATCCTTCATCTCAATGGCATGACACATTGCTCCCCAACATTTCTGTATATGTGCTGGTTTTTTTTCCTATCAAAATTTTTTTATAAGATTTACGGGCTTTATTTAACAGAACAAAATTATCCTGAGAGGGAAATTTTCTCACATATTTAATAAATTTCCCCAACCTGGATGTTTCCATTGTGCATTGCTTATCAAACCAGGAATTAAAAGTGGAGGTTCTATTAGTAGAAGAATATATTATTTGATTAATTTGCTGGTGGCACAAATCCAGCTGTTCACTGAGATATTTAGCATCCATCACAGTTTCAGCACTAGAAAATAATAAGGAAAGGGCAGGAGAATAAATTAGATCAACTACTTTATCCCAAGTTCATACGTTAAGTGCTAGATTAGCTTTACTAGATACCCATAACACAACAGGGTGAGGAGGAGTGGTGGTATTACAAGACTAATCAGGAAATGTAAGATGAAAAGCAATGGCCGCGGGATCACTCTCAGGCCTCATATTAACTATAAAATTTTGATATTGATTGTAGCAGTGAGGAGAGTATAAAACAAAATCTATCATACTCTGATTCTGAGAAGCAAAAAATGTAGGAGCCCCTGACTGATCCTTTTCCCATCTGCCATTTAAAATCAAAAGATTGTTATTCATAATAAAGTCCTAGAAGTGTTTCCTGATTCATTTACAACACAATCCATGGAATTCCTAGACCCTAAATTCCCCATATAGGATAAGTCCTGAAGTAATGATAGATTGTCAAATTTAGCAATTCTAGAATTAAAGTCCCTTGCTAAAATCACAATATCAATATGCCATCGTAAATAAAAAGCTTCAAGAGCTGTTGAAAGTTTTTTCCAAATATCGTAACAAGCAGTCACATGAAAATTGGGAGGGACATAAATATTCATCAGCAATACATCCAATCCACTCCATTTCAAAAAGATAGAACTACACCCCGAAGATCCAACTATGTTATCAACAACTTTCAATCCTTCTCCGATTTTTACCAGAGTTAGAAGGCCACCTTTAGGCCTACCATAGCAATTTTCCTTTATTGCAGGAACAAATAATGATTTGTACCTGTTAATAAAGGGTTTAGATGTTACCCATGTTTCTTGCAGAACAACGATCTCAAACCTATTAATAAAGTTAAGCCATTGTGGGTCCGCTAATTTGACAGCAAGGCCCGCAATGTTTCAACTAAGAAAACTTGAGGTACTTTCTAAAGATTCCGAGACCAAAGGATCTAAAGAAGAAATTGCTGAAACCTCTATGTCCCCAACCAGTCGTATAGGGGATTCTGGAGTCTGCTCTAGGCTGGGCATTTGCTTTAAATCCAAGACTGGCAAAACATGCATATCAACAGCATCGAAGGTGCTCGCATTTTTAAGCAACAAGGAAAGCAGCTCTTCAGAGTGAATACAACAGTCAAGTTGGGTCCCTTCCCCACTGGGAAACAGTCGCTTAGCCATACTTAAATCTGAAGAAGGGATATCTTTTTTAATGATAGAAGCCAACATGGCACGGACTATTGGTATCAAGTTTTCACTGTTCTCACCAGTTATGATGTTTATCCTACAAATAGATGCTACCTTTGAATACGCTACTGAATCAAAATTCCAATTAAGAATTTCTAAAGTTGATACAAACACATCATAGGGTAGACTTTTACAAAAAGGGTACCCACCGTGGGCATACTTCCATATTGTTGCCCAAGTCACTGGTGAGGATCCTAAATTGTTTAGGATCAGTTGTTTAGCCCATATGGATTTTGCAATGTCCAAGTTCTCTATCAGGACATACACAGGAAAGAAATATAATCTGCTGCCAAAGGGAGCCCCAGCTCAGATCTAAAAAGGTAAGCTATCAATTCCTTTAATGTATCATTAGTTTTATAAACTTTAACAAAAATGTTCTCCAGTTTAAATACCATCTCATTGCCTGATAGAGAGAGGAATGTTTGAAGATTTCCTCCCTCTATCCCAGGGGGACTTATTTGGACCTTGGAGGGGATAGAAGATGGAGCCTGAGGGAAGATAGAGGTATTAGGCCTAATATTGTTCATGCCAACATCCTCTTGATCAACTGGGCCGTGGTGATCAGACTTGATATTGAACAAAGGAGGATCTGAAGCCAGAGGAGATGGAGCACTCAAACTATTCTGAGTTACCTTACGAGCAGTCACCCTTCCACCCACGGTGCAGTTTTCTGGGCACGGATTCTCCGGGAGCTCCTGATAGGGGATCAGCAAAGTCCCCCCCCCAGGGATTCGATTTAGAATTTACATTCTGTTTTGGATTTTTCTTTTTCCCTTTATAATGCTTGTTTTTATCATGGTGTTTGGGGGATGGAGTCTCCGGATTCACAATCATGGAAAAGGATACATTTTTCCGAGTGTGCTGAACACTGTGTCCTTCTTTCTGATCTATCAGGGTACTGATTTTTTCTTCAAGAGCTAAACATTTTTCAGCACACAAAGAGGTAAAATTCTCAAGGCACTGCCTGCCCCCAGAAGCACTACATTAGCCAAAACAGGATGAGCAAGGGCCGTAATAGTGTATTTGGAAATAGTGTCAGGGCATTGGGCTAGAAACTCAGAATCAAGTACCAACTGTTCAATCTCTTGATTTAATTTAGGGACTACTTTGTCAGGAGAACCAGCCAGAATATCAGAATCACTCATGGTTGTGGTCATCTTAGTTTGATTTCGCCCATCGCTTCCCTAAAATCTGGAATTCCCTCCCCCTCCAAAATACGACACTTCTCCTCCAACTACTCCCTTACCTCTGCCCTACACAATTACCTCTCCCTCAGCTGTTCCTGTTTTAACCCTGCTTAATACCTATCCCTAGTTTCTGTCTTCCTACCCTGTCCCCCCCTGCAGGGTTCTCAACATCCTGAAGGAGAAATCAGGAAATGGCTACCCCTACTCCTCTCCCCCTCTCTTCTCCAGCTGCCCTTCTGGGTCACCTGTGTGCACAACCTACCCCATCCTTTTACTCTAACAGCACTTGCGTACTACCTCAAGCCTGCTCCTGGTACACTCATGAACTATAATGGTTCTGTTGTATCATTATTGTTTTGTACGTTTATATATTCTTTTGTACAATTTTGGACATGTATTGTAATTTACCCAATGTTCCACTACTGTTCCTTCCCTTCTTCATCACCTTTACTTATACTCTGTTTTTTCCTAGGAATACCAATAGAAGAAACCTCTTTACCACTTCTGGTATACATTTCTATTGTGCAAGGCATTTAAAAAGGTTTTGATACTAGATCCTGGCCAATCAGATAACTTGGCTAATAGCTTGACCAATGAATTGGCCAAAGCTCAAAAATATAAATTAATTACAGTATGTTCTAATGTATACTTGAGAGTGTAAAATACAACAAGTGTAAGAGATACCTAAGGTGCCTGAAAAATCTGTATATTAAGTTCAAAAAAGAGAAAAAGGGCTACCAGATACCATCTAACTCAATGGTTCCTTCTCATAGAAACCTGATTAACTTGATTTAGCACATCTGAGTTCAACTGCTAGTTACTAATTAGGAATATTCTACTGACTTTTTTTAACTGAACAAGATTTTCCTGTTTTCAGGCCTATTTCAAACCTTAAATGTACCAAAGAAAAGTCATGTAATTCAGATAAACACACAAGCCCAAGTCCAAAAATATGTCCATATTTATTTATTTCATTTTTGTTGACCGGGTAAGTGCACTAGACAAATCCTGCCTATTTTTAGGCATGACCCAGGGAAGGGGGATACAGATGAATGCCAACTGACCTTGAACCAGATTAAGCTGTTGGTGATATTGTTGTTTTTTAGTGAACGAGGGAAATTTGGCCAGGACACCGGGGAAATTCCCCTACTCTCCTGTAGGTGGATAGGCTGACAGCAAGATGGCCACTCGGAGGACGACTCCAAAGGAGGAGGATGTTTGCTTGGTGGGAGAGAAGGCCTCCTCTCCCACTGATCTATTGCCAGAGGCTACCCAGGCTGCAAGCCTTGATAATGATCCTGAAGAGGTTATTTCATGAAGCTTTGATTTCTACGGATGAATTTGACAAACTAAATGATCTCCCTAATAATGATATTAGTGGTGAAAACAAAAGTAGAGAAGCTTTAAATACGATACTGCAAATGAAGACAACGCCCAGACAGCAGACAGAAAATTTGCAGGATTCAGCTCAGCACATCTTAGCAACATCAGTTGTGCCGCTTGTCAAGCTATTGGAACAGCCTGTCAGCAGAGGTGATGATGTGGACGCTGTTATTTGCCGGTCGGCAGAGGGTGAGTCCTTTCCTTTTAAAAGTCAGAATGTTTTACAACTTCAAAGCAACGATGCACTGTCTAAGGCTGGCAGATAAAGTGATTCACTTCACGAGTGCCTAAAGCCTGTAAATCTTGCTAATTCAGATACAGTAATCAATCACTCCCCGATTTTAACATTACGGCAGGCAGAAGGCGAATCAGGGCAGCTCGCAGTTACAACACACTTTAATTCGGGCTCAACTAACCCGCTATCAAAAACAACTGGGTTTGTCTTTAAAATGCCAGTAAGTAGCACAGACATTCTGCAATCATCTTCCCCAGTTACTTTTCAAACTAATAACAAGCAGCAACCAGGAGTGACTGAGTTTACCTTTGGGAAGAAAGACACCAGCGCTTTACAACAAAATAATACGACTGGAAGCAGGGGGGTAAGTTCACAGAAACAACTTGCTGTACAACACAATACAGACATGCCACAAATAAAAAATAAGTCGATTCTTTTGCCTGCTCTTCATGATGAGACTTGGACGCCAGAGAAGGAGCTTCTAGGGGCGGGTTGGGAACAAACAGCATCCGGGTCTTGGAATCCTGACCCAATTTGGGACTCAGCTCTAAATTTAACCCAGTCTGTCCCCGAATGGAAACTGAAGGATTTATTTAAAACTGTGAGCACACAAAAGGAGGAGAAATCTGGGACTGTTCTGCCAGCTCTACCTGCTAAACCAGTTGCAGCTTCCCCTAACAAATCAAACGTCCCTGCAAATCACTCGACTGAGCCAATGACTCTAATACATTCTGACACTGCTCCTGCAGCTAGTGATGAGCTCTTAAATAAACCTTTGATGTCTGAACTTTTTTCTAAATCAAAAAATTAAGCTGCCCCGAGAAGGAATGCTGTCCGCATTCGCTATAAGGGAGGATTGGCAGAGCATCCTGACAGATATTACATGGGGAAATGTTTACTAAAGGACTCTTTACATTTTTCCCCTAAAGACGTATTTGCATTCATCAATATTTCAGGAGAGGGTAATTACGATGTGAGCTTTAGGACATTATATGCTTTAGATATGTTTTGGGAAAGGTATGGGCAGGTGAAATTCTCCCCTACATGGACCCCCTTTTCAGTAATTCCCCTTACAAAACCTTTAATAAAATGTGTTACAGTCATGTTTCAGAATGAGGGGGTCCATGTAGAGGACATAACATATTGGCTTTCACAAAAATGTGATGTTTTAAGTGCTCCTGAACCGATACTTGATTCAGAACAATTTTGGACAGGGTTAAGACAAACAGATTCAGGGATTGAGCATGTTCCTAATTCCTTTTTGCTGGGTAAAGATAGAGGGGTTTGTTTTTACGGAGGCCAGCCTAGGGCCTGTTACAAATGTGGCTCCAAAACTCACCTCTCTAGTGTTTGTGATAAACCTAGATGTGACAACTGTGGAGAAATAGGGCATGTAACAATGCAGTGTGCCAATCACACAAAGTGCGACCTCTGCGAAGAGTTTGGACATGTGTTTCAAGAATGTCCCTGAGCAGCAAAAAATAAGGCCTCCTGTATCAGTCCTGACTTGCTGATCCAACAAGCTCAGGAGGCAAAATCTGAGGTAAACCCCCCCTTCTTAGCCTAAAGATTCTTCCAGGCAGATGGGTGTTATGGTAGACCCCCCCTCCACTTCTACTGCCCCTCCCCAAGTGAAGCCAGTAGCTACAGTACCCTGTCCTGAAAAAAAAGAGGAAACACTAGGAGAATCGCCTGATTCTCCACTTTTGATTCCAGTATGCTATGCTGATCCAGTTGACCTAGATAAAACTGTGGGAGTTGCTGGACCCAGTTCACCTTTACCTCCTAGAAAGTCGTCCCGGAATCTAAAAGTTAAATCCTCCCCTACTCCAACTTCATTCAAATCTCATAATTCCTATGACGCCTTATTTATGAATTGGGGAGATACTGAAATGGACTTAGAGGATTCTGATTCACCGAAATCCTTACAGAATCCTCTGGCCCTGTCAGTAGAGGAATATAAAGGGAAAAAAAAAGGAAAAAAGAAAGAAATGAGGTGGTCATATTTCTACTAGGTTATAATGATGTTGAAATGGGGTCATTCAATACACACAGTATCTTGAACTCTGTAAAAAGACAAGCATTATGCATTATTTGCATGAGGAAAACATTTCTGTAAGCTTCCTCCAAGAGACCTGGATGTTTTCCATTGACCAAATTACATCTTTTAGAAGGGACTGGCCCTGGGGTCCCTCTTATTGATCCTTTGGGACTGATAAAGCCGATGGAGTAGGAATTCTGTTTAATTCCTATCAATTCACGCTTTATAAATTGATAGATTTGATTCCAGGAAGAGTGTTAAACCTAGATGGAAAATGGTATGATAATGATTGTAGGTTTATCAACATCTATAATTTTTTAATTTTAGTTGTTTAACCAGGTATAGCACACTAAGCGGAAAGCTTTTTTACAGGAGCGACCTGGGAGCACAAGGAGGTTAAGTGATTTGCTCAGGATCACACAGTATGCAAGTGGAAGCTGTGGGATTCAAACCCAGGTCTGGTATGCTGGATATCACCATATTTGCAGCTGGGAGGCTTAGACCACTGCGCTATACTGCCTCCTAACTAATTCTCTAATTCTAATTCTAATTCCTAATTCTCAGACTAAAGCTGCTAGAGTAACCTGCATGAAAGCAATACAGCCTTATCTGGTGTCTTCCAATAGAATTTATTGGGGAGGTGATTTTAATTGTAGTTTATTGGAAAAAGGGCAATCTAATAAAAAAATATATTGTGTTTTTCATGCATTGGAGACCATTATAAAATTGGCTGGTCTTATAAATTGCCTTAACTTTCTGAATGGTGGGCATAGTTGTACATACACAAGAGGGAAAATTAAGACTACTATTGATTATATGCTGGTATCTCATTCAGTCCTGGTGGGATTTTTTTCAAACACTCTTAGTAGAATTCTCAGATCATTTTTTTTAATTTGTACATTAACATTAACTCCAAAATTACAAATACAAAAAAGATGGAAATTGAACACTTCCGCACTCACTGAACCTCAAGTTAATGGCACAATTCAGGCCATTATCAAAGCTCGAATGTCAGTAGCTTTTCTTTATTCAGATTTAGGGGAATGGTGGATGGACACCAAATCTGATTTAAGAAACTGGTTTAAAAAATATGGAACCTCTAAAAGAAATTTTAAATTCTTTAAGTATCTGTCACTAAGAAAGCCATTACAAAAAATAATGTCTTATTCATACATTTCTAAATCAGACTATTCTAAACAAATAGAAAATATTAAATTGGAAATGAGACAGTAGCAATATGATAGAGCTCAAACTATCCAAGCCATGTTGTCTAGCAGTACCCAGAAAACTCTGATAGGTGATCCCTTCGAGGCCTGTAAAGTACTGAAGGATTCAACTAATACTGAATTCATATTAGAAGATGGTATTAGGAAAGATACTGTGAATGAAATTGGGAAAGTCATTAAATCTCATTATGAATCTTTACATCCTAGTTCACCTACCTCCCAACAGGATATTAACATATTTAAGATCTATACAGTTAACTTCCTTACTACTAGAGGCCATTAAAATGCTTGAGCCACTAACCAGGTTTAAAATAGAAACTATGATTTAAACCTTAAAAAAATGAAGTTCCTCCTGGATTAGATGGGCTTTCAAATTTATTTTACAAAACTTTTAAAACAGAAATAGCAGCTTGTTTACTCTTGGTATATCAATCTTTTCTGAATGGCAACGCCTTGCCTCCTTCCTTTTCAGATGGATTAATAATACATATTTTTAAATCAGGAGGAAAGAGTGATATAACAAATTGGAGACCAATTACTCTTTGAAATACTGATTACAAGATTCTTGCAATGGTTCTAAATAATAGACTTAAAATATATGCAGGGAAGGTTATATCTCCCCATCAATATTGCAGATTACCAGACAGACGCATCCAATCAGCTATCATGATTATTAGAGATGTGACTGAGCATCTGTCACTGGAAGGTAGGACAGGATATTTAATATCAGCTGACCTTGAAAAAGCCTTTGATAGAGTCCATCTTCCTTATCTGTTCACAGTGCTACAATATTTCGGGATCCCCACTAAGTTTATAAGGTTAATCCAGGTATTGCATAAATCTGCTTTAGTTTATCCCTTTAATAAGGGAGTCCAAACATCAGGATTTCATCTTCAGACTGGTGTACGGCAGGGGTGTCCATTAAGCCCCTTATTATATATATTCTCTCTAAAACCTTTGTTACGCTCATTAAGTATTTCACCAAGGTGGACTGGTATCTCAAGTCCTGACCAGAGAATGCGACTTGATCTGCAAGCATATGCAGATTATGTATGCTTGTTTTTTCCAATTATGATCGAGTACAGGAGTTCTTATCAGAATTTAAGAGATTCTCTGGGGTCTCCAATACGAAATTAAATATTAAGAAAACAAGAGGCCTGATCATAGGGGCTGGGAATCATATTAATATTCTGGAAAATAATATCCTTATAACTATAGAATCACTTCAAATTTTGGGAACATTATTTAGCCCACAAAACCTTCCAGAAAATAATTGGGATGAGGCATTAAAAAAAAGTAGAAATGAAGGTGGCCCCAATGGCGACAGTGGAAACTCTCTAAACAAAAATGCATTTATGCCTTAAAACGATTTATAGTACCTTGTTTACAATATATTGCAATGATTTTCCCTTTGCCAAATCAGTATGAGACAAGATTATATAGCAGTTTTTTCCAGATGCTTTGGGGCAATAGGTTAAACACAGTAAAAAGATGCTTCACTTATCTGGAAAAAAAAAGGGGAGGAACTGGGAATGATGGACCCGATAGTATTTTTTCATGCTTTATTCTTTGTCCACACAGTTAAGGCTGGACTAATCAGAGCAAATGGTGAACAGGGAGATTCGGTTCAAATTGTATTGGGATGTTATTTCACAACATGGCACAATATGGCTCCAAAATTAAATCCCCACATCCATATTCCTATATATTTCAGCCCTTCTGTGCAAAAGCTTTATAAATGGCAGATTACAAAAGAAATGATTATTACAAATAAAGTTAAAACATTATATGGTAAGATAATGAATACATGTTACTCAACTGAACCTTGTTTTAAAAACTGTCCAATGGCTCAGAACTCATACATCTTGAGGCAATTTAATAATTCCAGAATCCCACCTTATAAGTGGGAAATGCAATGGCTTATTATGTACGGTAAATTAAATGTCAGGGGGAATGCTAAATATAATGTAAAAGAAGAACGAAACTGTCCATATCCTGACTGTATCAATCAAGAAGAACCATGGAACATTTTTTCTTGTATTGCTCCTATGCAAAAGCTTTGTGGGGTTATTTAGCAAATAAATTGAAAGTCCCCTGGTTAAAAAATATAACATATGAGATTTTAGTAATAGGGAATTACCCTCCTAGCTTAATGCCACTTCACCACAGTACGTTAGCGGTGTTTTTTAGTTGTTTGAAATTTTGTTTATGGCAGGTAAGATGTCAATGGGTCATCTATCAAAAAAAAGTTGCATACGAGGGTTTTTTCAGTTGGTTCAAAGTGAATTATTTAAAATATACCTGAAAGAGACTCAAATGTACAACTGAGATATGGTTAAAAATTGGTGGAAAGGGTTCTCTTTTATTACTAAGTATAAATAATAAGGTAATTAATACTTTAGGCTAAGACATCTGTATAAGTGATGAATAACGATATATTGTCATTTTTTTTGCTTTGTGTTTGATTTATGTTTATTATTTAATAAAAACTCCCCTACTCTTGTCAATAGGGGGCCCTGAGACAGTCAGAGAAGCCTCAGTATGTCCCAGGTTGCAGAGAGTGAGGATGTAGTGCAGCAGCAGTCTGGAGAACTAGGATTTGGTCAACAGTATGTGGATGTCCCAGCATGTTTGCTGGTTTCTAATGAAACTCGGACCATAGTACCAGACGAGGAACAGCATATGATGGCAGCAAGTGACGACCTTATGTTAATGGAAGGCACTGCTGAAGATGAAAAAAAGAGGAAACGAACTGCCTGCAGTCCACCAATACAAGTTGGTACTGCAAAGAAAAGTTTGTTGGGTGTTGCAGACGATGAACTGCGGGAGCAATCAGAGCCTGAGGTTATGGATGGAGGTACTGACTCATTCCCTTTCCCGATCACAGCGCATGACTCGTCTTGGTCGCCTGAGTTAGCGCTGGAATCTGCGGGATGGGTTAAGGATCAGAAGATGTGTGTGCTGGACCCACGACTTCCTTTACCAGGCGGTGTTGATTCTCCACGGAGAGAGAATTTACCTAGTGACTGGGACGAGAGCCCGGAAGGTCCAGGAAGTAATGCCTGGAGTACGGCATTCCGTGGTCATGAAAGAGTTGCAGGGTGTGGTTGCCAAAGGCCGGGGAACTGTGCCAGATGCCAGCAATGAGCAGACAGGAGACCTACTCAGTATGCCTTCTGATGGTAACTCTACAGAAGACCCTGCAAGGTCGGTGCTTTCTGCAAACAACACAGAACCTCAGTTGCCACCCTGAGGTATGTCTTCTACTTCTGTGCAAGGGGTTTTGAATCACTCTTCAGATCTTCATGGCCGGGGAGAGGGTACAAGCAAACAGCAGGCTAGCTATGCTTCTTTATTTAAAAAAAACAGATGTTCCGGCTAGAAAGTATTTTGTGGCCAGGATTTATTACAGAGGGGGTTTAGATCTGCCACCAGACTGAAATTATGTAGGCAAACGCCTTATCATTGACTCTCTACAGTTTAAACCCTCGGATGTTTATGCTTTTATTCATACCTCGGGGGACCATCATTTTGATGTTTCTTTCCACTCTGCTGATATGTTGGATAAATTTGGGGCAGCAGATTACGAGGCACGATCACATCCAATCTGGAAACCTTTTGTGGTTATCCCCATTACTAGACCTACAGCAAAAGTAATCACCATTTTGTTCAGAAATGAAGGGGTTAATGTTTTAGATATCGTTTATTGGCTAGAAAAACGCTGCACTGTGAATGGCATTCCACATGCCTTAATTGATGATAATGGCTTTTGGACCGGGGGTGGAAATTTATGATTCAACTGCATATGTCTGAAGATGGTATCCACCACCTTCCCAATTGTTTTTACATTGGGAGAGACAGAGGGATCTTGTTTTATCCCAGTCAATCCCGATCATGCTATCGGTGTGGTTCCCTGAAGCACTTAAACTTGGACTGTGACCCACTTAAATGTGCAGCTTGTGGTACTCTGGGGCATTCAGCCTCCACTTGCATGGTCCCCCCTTCCTGCAATTTGTGCGGTGATGGCTCACATGTGTTCTATACTTGTCCTAGGGCAGCCCACAATTCTGCGGACTTTCTAGAACACAACTTGTATATTTCTAAATCTGCCAAGGCTAAATCATCAGAAACAGGCCACAAGGAGAATACTACCAATTTTGGATCCCAGGAGCCTGATGAAGGTAATGCCCAGTCTTTTCCAAAGCCTGCACCAGTTCACCAGTACATTAGTGGCCAGGTCTTTCGACCACAGCAGCCTCCCGTGAACCCCCCCAGATCTTTACACCTGTCCATTCCTCCTTCTGAACATCCGTTTGTTTCACCACCCTCTCAGGCGGTAGAGATTGAGGAGATAGGAGAAGATTTGGAATCAGACTTTCAACTGGTCACGACTAAATCACGACCCAGTACATATGCAGAGGACAAACAAGTACAGCCAGTATCATTGGAGAACCCATATGAACCTTTGCAAAGTTGGGGAGACATTATGGAAGGTGATAGCCTGGAACTACCAGTCCCTTCATCACAGGCTGAATCAGTAGAAGCCCCCTCTCCAGTAGTGGATTCCTCAGTGGGAGGGGTCAAAAGATGAAGCACTCATTCTCGGAAAAAAAAATGATACAGTGGTTTAGTTTAATTTTGGCTTCTGCTTTTGTTTATATTCATTATTTCCTCTTCTAAACTCTGACTATAACTTCCTTTGCATCAGCAAGCCTTAACGTTAATAGTATTAGATCAGCCTTTAAAGGAAAGCAACTTTTCTGACTTTAAAATCTTTACCGTATGATGTATATTTTTTACAATACATTCGGTTATATACTACTCATGATCTTGAGCAGGCCTCAAAGGAGTGGTTAGTGGGACCCTCCTTTTGGTCATTAGGACAAGAACAATGTTCTGTTCTCGGTTTCTGTTTTCAGATACAAGGGTTTGTACTTCAGAAAGTAGTGGCTGTAGAACCAGGTAGGGTGCTGTTGCTAGATGTGGTCTGGCAGGAGATCAAGTATAGATTTATAAACATTTATGCCCCGCAACAAAAAGCAGCCAGGGTTGCAATATTGAAAAAAAAATCAAGCCGTACCTATTTACTTCTCGTCTAGTTATTTGGGGAGGGGATGTTATCATTGACCTAGTGCAAAAACCAAACAAGAAAACCTATTGTGATGTGAATGAAATGCGACACATAGTTCAGGATGCAGATTAACTGGATGTTTTTGCACAGAATCCGCGGTATACTTTTTCAAAGGGGAATTTAACATCTTGGATTTACTATTTTTTGTGTTCTAAGTCTATTGGCCTGTTTACAGGGAAAGTAGTAGCTGTAGAATCGTCAGACCATAGTTTGATTGGTTTACATATTAATCCAGGCCCCTTTAATTTGAATGGTCCAGGTGTGTGGCGAGCCAATGTACAACTCTTTGAGAATGTCGATTTTAATACAGAATTTTCAGATTTGGTTGAGGATAGATGTTCTGTATATTTTCGTTATGACTCTCTGATAGATTGGTGGGTAGATACAAAAGAATGTATTTGTCTTTATTTCACAACGCATTCCATATTTTTTTCTGATAAACAGCATCATCAAGCTGAACTCTTAAGACAAGAGTTATATTACTTATTTTCCAGGTCACATGACTCACAGGGTGATTATGGGGATCGTATAAGGGATCTCAAACAAGAACTAACCAGACTCCAATATAATGACAAAAATCATTGGATTTTGAACAGAAATTTGGAGTTGTAGGGAATAAACATAGAGTTAATTTTAAGGGAAAATTGGACATCCTGTTCTGCATAGAGGATTACATCAAACACACTTTTGAAGTCCCTTTTATGGAAACCCAGAATATGGCATTATTATTACAGGTAGCCGATTTACAGCAGGTGACCCTAGCGCAACAACTGGACTTATTGAAATCCTTTTATTTGGAAGACATGAAGTTGGTAATGGCAGATCTCAAAGATATGATTGCACCTCAGGCTGACGGTTTACCACCTGAAATTTATAAAAAGTTATGGGTCTTAATTCCGGTACAGTTGTTATCTGTTTTTAATGCCTTCTTAATGGAGGACCGACTTACAGAACAAATGTATGAGGGTATGATGATTTTTTTGTTTAAAAAAGGTGATAAACAGACATAAACAATACGAGTCCTATCACCTTATTAAATTCCGATTTTAAGATTTTCACAAAATTATTTTGCAATAGGATAAAAATGTTATTACCTTCTTTAACTCATTCTTCTCAATATTGCTCGATCCCAGGCAGATCGATTCAAGATGCCTTGATTATGATTCGAGAGTTATTTTCTCAAGGGCATCAAGGACAGTGTAAAGGATAGTTTAGTTTTGACCAGACTAAAGCATTTGATTATGTTTCTCAAGAGTTTATATGGTTGACCTTGAAAACATATGGATTTCCAAGCATATTTATAAATTGGTTATGTATGTGCTATTCTTTGGCTTTTGTTAGACCTTTTGTTAATGGATGACTTGGGAAACCATGTTATATCCAGACAGGGGTTATGCAATGGTGCCCTTTAAGTCCTTTATTGTTTGTTTTAAGCCTAGATCCTATTATTCATGTTTTACAGAGATCCCCACTTCTACCAGGAGTAGAGGGGGTAGGCTTGTATAGAATTAAGACAATCTGTTATACGGATGATCTGTGTGTAGTGGTTCCGTCTAAGCAAACTGGTCACTTGTCATGTCTAGTTTTACTTGTTTTTTTACGGTGTATTGGTTCTAGTTTGAACTTTCATAAAAGTATTTGCTTAATTTGCAGGGGTTTCAGGACAGTAATACATGTCTGGGGGGTGTCCAAGTGGTAGACTCCCCTCGAAAACTTTTGAGGTTATATTTTGGAGCATGGGACATGGCATTATACAACTGGGAACTTCAAATGAATATAGGAAGGGAACGGGTCAGTAAATGGAATAAATCGTCCATGGGGAAAAGAAAGAAAGTGTATTTAATTAAGACTTTTCTTTTACCCTTATTCTTATATGTCGGTCACATTTTTCCCTTCCCAAAAAAATGTTTTGTACCCCTTTTAAGTGTTTTTTTTTTCATGCTTTTGGGGGAGTCGATTGAATCCAGTCAAAATGAATATATTGTATCTCGATTACAAACGGGGGGAGTTTGGATGCTTCAGCCTATTGTCGTCTTTTTTTCAATTTATTTATATGCAAATGTAAAACCAATTTGTCAATGGAGAGATAACGAATGGGTAGGCATGGTTTCATCACAATTACAGGGCATCTTGCAGGAATGGCAGAGAAATTGTTTTATACATAAAAATGCGAGGAAATATGTTTTATCATCAGAATGGTCCTTAGTTTTTGATTTAATTAAAAATGGGAGAGTAACATGGCACATGGTTCTAGAACTCCACAGGAAAATACTGGATACATTTTTTCGGAAGATGTTTTTCCAACATTCATGGACCTGGAAAAACAACAAATTGGTGATCGTTTAATTAATAAATTAATACCCATTGCAATGTGGGATATTGCTTGGCTAGGAGTTCATGAGAAAATTAATACTAGAGGGAATCACAAACATAAACAGCTAGTAGACTGGTTTTGTTTTCGACAGTCCTGTCCTACGGATATTGAAACTGTGAGTCATTTATATTTTCAATGTCCATATGTTATTCAATTTTGGTTCATTTGGAAACAAAGGCATTGGGCTCATCTGTGGAAATCGTGGGATGCTAGGTCATTGTTTTTTGGTATTTTCCCACATACATGGGGCCAATATAACTCTAGTACTTTGAACTTAATTGCAGTGATTATTTTGTATTGGATATGACAGGTTTGGTGTTGCTTTTTATTTCAACAAAAATATGTATCTCCTGGTGATTTATGTGAGACAATTAGAAGCAACATTGAATGCATATGAGAAGGGGAAAGGAAAATCCTAAAAAGGAACATTTGGGAAAGGTATTGGGATTTTTGGTAAGATTAGAGTCTGGGAATTTTCAGGACTTAAGCTTGAATTACCTCCCAAGATGTCAGTATGCGGTATATCCCTATAGCTTACCATACATATGTTAAAGGGTCTTGTGTGGATAATATCTTTTGAGTTGCAGGTTTTTTATGTTTTTCTTCTCAGGCAGTCTAGTTAGTGATATACCTCCTCTTTTGAGATTACCAATTATGCAAGGGTAATGGTTGATGCCCTTAACTACAGTGTGATTTCCGCTACATGGTATGTCACTATATCCTTTTGATATGGGATGTTCTACTGTATGTAAATTTTTTTTTGATTGGTGTCTGTAAATAAACTGCACAGTGACATGTGTTCAGTCCTTTTTTTGATTTTTCCTTTGAATTCTGTTTTGATGAAATGCATTCTTTGATGTGGGAAACAGGTCAGTTCCCAATTATGTTTTTTTTGAATTCATGGTTACTTGATTGTTTATTCTCTATTTTAAATGCTGTTGATTTGCCTTATTTTTTGTGTCTGTATGCATTTTATGATTTTAAATAAAAATTTCCCAACTCTTTTCGATAAGTGTCATGGGATCTTTAACATCCACCTGAACTACCACCAATCCAGGCAGATGGGACCTCGGTTTAACATCTCATCTGAAAGATGGATATGTTCAATACAGCAGATAAAAAAAACTCACAAACTGGCAATGTACAGGCTTCAAGTAAATCCACAGCTACAGCTTTTCAAAAATTTCAAACAGGTTCACTCAATTTAGTTGTAATAATTCCAAAATGGTCAGAATCTTCCCTTGCTCTTAGCAACGTTCTTTCCTCAGGGTGCCCATGTAGGTTGGAATTCAGTTAACAGCCTCTCAGCCTCGTAACTGCTCTTTGAACTAGTAATCGCTGAATCCACTATTTCCACTACTTGAGGTGATTTAAATGGCTTAAAAAGTCCCCCACAGATAATAAGATGTGTGCTGTAGTTAAAACAGCTGGGATCAGGCACTAAAAGAAAGCCACTCCTAAGTAACTGTCTCCTCATTGTACTCTAGTTGAAGGTGACCTGTAACCTCCCTTAGAGCTCCACTTTTTTGGCACCAGTTTCCCCCACTCTCACCCCTAACCCCCCCACACAACACTGCCTCACCCACCCCCCTCCTTTCTAATGGCACTTTCAGATATGGGGCCCTCCAGCCCATCCACCTCGCACTTTTGCCACCCACCTCTACCCACCGACAATGGCCCTTTAGCCTGCCTATTTCCTCCTGCCTCCCTCCTACTCTATACTAACTATATACTGTTCACCCTGAAATTTGTCTGAAGCTGGCTTATGTTGCCTCTCTCCATTTTTGGCTGTATAATAAATGCTTAGACATCGTTGTGTTTTTAAGACTGTAATCATTGTTGACCTTTGTATGTATGTTACCCTACATCCTTTGACGTGGAACCTTTGTAAAAGAGCAGTTCCTGCTCAAAGGTATTTGTAATCCTAGAGATTAATAAAATAAAAACAAAAACAAAAAAAAAAGTAGGCTGACTCAGGGCTTCCTAAACGCAGTCTGATCAGCAAACAAAAAACACTCAGTATACAAGTGGGACCCTTAAGTAATGTATAATAACATCAAACTTTACTAAGGTAAAAATAAATATTTAGTCTCAACTCTTCACTCTCAACTATTTAAACTGGGGGGGGGTTAAGATAATTTGCTAGTCCCACTACTGTGAGAGCGCAACAACATGCATCCCTTAATACATAACCAGGCATGGTAGAAAGGAAGCAATATGACAATAATATCAGGGGTAATCAAAGGAAACCAGTAGAATTCAGTAGAATTCAGCCTCATGTATAGTGAACAATACTAGTTCACTATTATCAGCGCAAAAAAAAAAAACAGCCTCAGGATAGCATCGAAGTGCTACCTACTTACTTTTCCCTCACTTTTCAGTGCTTGAAAATTAAGTGGCTAGGTCAGACCTTCAATGCTGTTCCCCAAACTTCGGGGACAGTTCTGTCTATCTCCAGGCACCAACATGCATCAACATGCAGAGCTGCTTCCTACACTCGCTTCATCCTGTGTAGCTCATTGCCACTTCCCCACTCTACTTTCTTATTTGGACTGAGAGGGACGAACTGGAGCAAGCTGAGAAGGAGACCCGAAATGTTGGCAAGAACAGCTACTGCTGCTGCCGCTACCTGTTACGGCTCCAAACAAATCTGATCTCCTTCCCTCAGCACCTGTGCCTTAAATTGGTCTTGGCGTCTATGGGGTAAACATGCTTTCCTATTGAATATGATCAGTCACGTGAGCTCTAGTTCCCTGGGAACAATTAAAAACTAAAGTTTCAGTTGAACCTTCCAGCTTTACTAATAAAAACAGATTAATAAAAAAAAACAAAAAACATAGAGGATAATGGATGGGCAACAGTGAACAACAACACTGTTGTTTACTTCGAGAGGTTGTCATGACAACCAAGCAAGCCTCGAGAGCGAAGCTTGAGAGTTTTATGGTTGTCAGACAACCTCGAGAAGTTAACTCAGGGTTGTTGTTTACTGATGCCCATCCACTATCTTGTATAGTATATGGGCATCAGTAAATCAATAATGTACCAGTTTGTGAGGTTCGCGACGTGATTTCAGCCTTTATGTGCGCTGTGCCACTCCGCTGAAAACACAATCCTTTCCCGGTTCCCCGATCTCAATCACTAACTGTTCTTTTTTTTTTTTTTTTAAATGTGCTCAGTCCTGCTGTTCAGTAAATATAGAACATTCCTTTACTTTGTGCTCACAATCAGGTTCATGTCTCATCACAGGCCGTTACTCGAAGTGCGGCGTTTGAGTTAAGCACATGCCAAATGCACTCACTGCACATGCTCAAGATAGTACAACAGCCAGCTGATGTAACATCGATGGTACAACAGCATTAGCTTTTGATGGAATCCGCACACAATAACGTTCTCCCATATACCATACAACACAATTGCTCAAGGGCTTGCTTTTCAGCAAACAAAACCACAAAGTTGCATATACTAAGCAAGCCAGTAAGCACTAGTAAAAACATCAATAAAACACCAAGACAGAACACCCCTACCCTAAACCACTAAGGGTTCAAAGGGAAAAGAGGTATTAAGAGAATGACACATACCAGCATTTGATGCAAGTGCTACAAATTCTGCTTTAAAAAAAAGAATAGCATAGTCAGTCTATCACTTCCCACGAGTTCCAATTTCTCCCCTTCAATTCAGTCCATTTTCAAAGTCAGAGACAGAGTTCCATGGAAACTGAAATTAGGGGGAAAACATCTTGGTGACCCATTCTCCTCTTTTCACCACTCCGAATGGCATTTTGTTCCTTTCAGTTTGCTCTAGCCATCAGGCGACACTCACACACCTCGCACACCTCCTGCAAATGGACACAAAAACAGAGGACAGCGGATCACACAAGCTGAGTTTTTCAAAAAGATGAACTGGAAAGACTGCAAGCTCACAGCACTGATGGCATACCTTTTATAAATATAAAACCAGCTTTGCAGTCCTGCTACTGTTGCCTCCTCCACAAACAACAGCACGCGTAGCAACCTCTCAGCTCTCCAAACTCCCAACCTTGATCCAAATCCCACTGCACCTTTAAGAACAGGTGACTGCAAGCCACATAGGATCTGCCTATATGAGAAGGGGGATGCATGCAATGAAGCTTCCGACTAGGAGCACAAAGCCCCTTTCAACTCCACACCACCACCAGACTAATCCAAACCATGGGGCCAGTGAAAGTAAAAGCATGGTGGTTGTCCCATAAAAGTAATATACTGTAAAACTGAAAACAACTGTGTTACAGAAATGCAGCCACCATCTTGTCGACCTCTGACCTTGCTGCCAGACAATCAGTGAACAGGGATCTCGGCAAATAGCACCCAGTGGACTTTTGTGAGAAGGACTGTGCTGTGCGCTTGACATCTTTTTCAAGTAGCCAGTAAGGTGTCATGTGGACATTCTGAATACTAATTAAGTGGATTGACAACCTCCTGCACAAATCATAAGCTGCCTTTGCCCTGAGAAGATGCTGGAGGGCAGAAACAGAAAATCCAGTCCCGAGTTAGCCTTTGAAGTGAGAGGAAGGCTAGTGTGTGCTGTTAGAGAGCAGTCCAGTGAAGCCAGCCTGGGTTTCTACAGCCACCAGCAGGAAGTGACTTCAAAAGGATTCCATAACCTGTGTGTGAAGAGAGCCGGAACAGTGAATTGGTTTACTGAAAGTGTCAGAGCAACCATATAAGGGAAAGACTGTGACCTGCTTTTAGAGAAAAGGAAGCCTCTCGTGGCACAGCTGCCAACCTGTGGGCACCAGAGAGACACTGTGTGAGAAGCCTGCACCAGCCAACAGACAACCTGGGAGATGGCCAGCTGGTACCACTGCCAGGTACTAGCTATCACTCACGCTGGGGTTCAGAAGACTGGAAGTAGGTATGAGGCGTGTGGCTCTTGCTCCTTGAAATGGTATGAGCTCCAGAGGAGGAAGAGAGGAAGAGCTTGAGAGGTCCAGAAGACTGCAGCACCAGAACCTGAGCATTATCTAGAGGCACCTGAGATCCGAAGCACCTGTGAGCTGCCCTCAACTGCTAACTCAAGCCATCAGCTTGACAGAACTGCACGTCCAGAGGAGGAGAAGAAGGAGCCCAGCTTTCAGGGAAGTGGTACATCAGAACCGTGAGTAATCTCATGGTTTGCGCTGCAACTGGGGAATTTGTACAAAGTTCAGCAACAAAGCTACAGTTTCATTGGGCCAGGAATTGCAAGTACCTCATTTGGAGGATTGGGAATTGCATGGCCTGTGGGGTTGTGGTTTAAAGATGTTATTCTATTTCAAGTGCGCCACCACTGGTCAACCAGCTGTAATGACATCAGGCCTGCATTGTTTCAATGGCTGGGTTCCCAGTGAAGCATAGGGTGCTCCCATTAGTCTGTAAGGATAAGACTGGTACCAGTGAGTAATATTCCCAGTGTGGGTTGGGTTGTAGCTATAGTTAAGGTTAACCTGTTTTGCCTGGTGGAAGGGTGGCTATTGTTAAATGTTTATGCCACTTTAAAGGTTAAACAGACTGAATATAGCCCGTACTAAATTTCTATCTTGCCATTACAATATTTGCAATACAGTTGAAATTCCTTTTGCATTGCATTCCCTGTCCCCTGTGAACGTCCCCCATTAAATGTTTTGTTGGTATTTTACATTTTGTCTCTTGAGCATATTATTAGTGCCAATCACTAATTGTATTAATGCTGAATTTAAGGTTGCACATGTGTGGAGGAAACACTGTGGGGAGGTACTGCATCCCAGGGGGTTGTACCACTCTGACACTAGGCCCACTTAAACTTTACTCTGGGTGGAGGCACCATGCTAATTCTCAGAGATCTGGAAACGAACCCCCCCAAATCAGGAAAATCAGAACCCAGGCCCATCAACCTTGTTTGATCCCACAAGGCAGGGGTAGTAACCATAATATCCGCGGTGACCCGGTTACATTATTTTATTTAGTTATTTCAAATGCTGTACCAGGAAAGATATACGGAACTGGTATCAGCTCATTTCCAGACGTGTCCTGAGGGCAAGAGGAAAATAAAAAACAGGAAAATACAAAGTACACTGAAAAAATAATGCAATAATATTACAAAATTATAGAATAACAAAATAGTAAATGACAGGAAAATACCTCTCATAGAACTGTACTACAATAAAAACAGAAGAAGGAAAAGCAATTACAGTGAAAAATATGAAGTGTGGGGGCAGTCACTGAAAACAGGGAGGGAATGATTGTACAAGTGTCAGTGTGTGGTAAAGTACAGCAGACAGTAGCCAACCCCTATATTAGGGGCAGCTGTCGGAGTGAGTAGAGAAATCATGGAGGAGGAGTTTCAAGGCTAATAAGACTCGGATAACAGTCAGAACCTTTCATAGCTTATCAGAACCTTTTGGAATCACAGAACTTTTTGTGGTTCTTCCATTACTAGATTGAACACGGCAAGAAATCCTGGCCTTATCTTTGACTTCCAACAAAGATGTTCTTACAGCTAATGATTTCTCCCCCCACCTAGTTGTTACAGCTTACTTTACCTTTTTTTTAACCTTATATTTATTCTCCTTGCTGCATCGTCCTTCCACTCAATCAGATACCCTCAAGCCACCTTCCACACATCCCATGGCACCCCAAGGAGTCTGCTCCTAGAGTGTTCACTAGCTCAGTGCTCCTTGGGTATCCCAGTGAACCCCCTGGGCAAGGGAAGGGACCACCCAACCATCCCCCTAGTAACAGTGGAGCAGGCAGTACATATTGGAGTCTGCCCCGGTGAGTGCCGGTGACATGGACCGGCATCGGAGGAGTCGTCACCTTGGAGTGACGGGCTCCATTTTCTCCTGTTCTGGTGCTGGGCCCCTATCCCTGCAGTCGCCGGCACACTGGAAGAGCCAGTGAGGAGGCATGCGTAGAGACACTGCTCCTCCCCGGGTTTTCAGTTAGCACTGCCCCTCCCGTTGTGCATCCTGACCTGCATCGCCACTCCCGGGTTCACCCAGGAGGTGGCGATATAGTAGCGGGACAGACCTGTAACCCTCCCCAGAGAGGGACAGCTGTCATTGGAGGTTCAATCCCTCTCTTCCCCTGCTTTACCTTTTTTTACTTCGATTACTGGGCCTACGTAAATTCTCTTTGGTATCTGTATTTTAAGAGAATCAGGGAACCCCTTCCCCCTTTTGCCAGTGATTTGTAGTTGATGATTGCCTTGCTATTGACTCTGGCTCCCTCCCTTACCACCCCTTTTTCTTTATGTCACCCTTTACTTTCCCTTCCTCTATTTTTTCCCCTGCCCTCTTTATTTTACTCTATTTTCATTTATTCCACATTTTTGGGTAATGGGGGCACCTGTTTTCCACAGTGTTTTTGACTTTGTAATTACATTGTGATTTATTGGCAATTTACGGCAATTGTTAAATAGTACTGTGGCTTTAAAAGTGGCCCATAGAAGGACGTGTATAACAGCAGACCCAGCCTCCCAAGGAAGCCTTGTTTGGGATCAAAACATTGGGGTATGTCTCTTTACTTGTGTGTTGGATGCACACCTTTTATAAATTTGAACTGTTTTCACTGGAGTGCGCTCACTTCCTTTTCATTCCTTGGACCTTTGCCTAGTCCAGCAACTCTGGCAGAGCAGTTTGTGAAATGTTTCATGAAGGACCGGGCATGGCTTTTGAAACATGTCCATGTGAATTTTCATGAAATGTTCACTTTTATTGAATTCGGAAGCTGCTTCTCGCCTACGGATCATTTTCTAAATCAACTTTGAAAGTAAACCTAGCTGTCGTTTCTTGCCTCACAATTGCATTTGATACTCACCCACATGCTGTGACACACAAACATAAACACAAACACCAAGACAAAGACATTCTTGGATATTCTGACAAACACGATGCGACAGACACCACACAAACACACCAAACATCCCACAGTCCAGAAGGCTTTGTAATATAGCTCACACAATCCAGCATTCCCTACCTCCTGCTCCGCTTTTACCAGCTTGTTCGTTATAACAGGCCTTTACCACAGAGCAGGCACGTGGAAAAAAAAGTGAATGAGGTGGGAGGAATGCCAGCTGTTGCCAGCTACAAAGATTTGATTGGATGAACATTAGTGCTGGCTCACTTGCTTCCCCCTGGATACCTCCCACCCTGAGCACCATTGTTCATCAAATACTTGGCTGAAATGGATGCGTATGAAAAAAAATGCAAAGGCTGTTACGGTTACTACTTTTCATGTATAAATGTGATATTAAAAGGTCCTTGGATATATATTGGTCCTACTAGAACCAAGGTAGTTAAGGAAGGTCTACAATTCAGCTAAAAAGAGGCATCATATTCTCTAATACATTTACCTGGTAATTAAAAAAACCAAAAAAAATTTGTCTCTGGTTTTAAATTCCCTCTTCCAAAAAAACAAATACTGGTCATTCAGTTTCTTAATATGCGGATCAGGTCACTTGGAATGGGATATCATATAAATAGGGTTCCCGGTTTTTGATATTTATTTTTTATCATTTTTCAGGAGTTTGGGGAACATATCAAACCAGCAGTTTCAGTGGAATACATTTATAAATAAGACGTTCGACACCAAATTCCACGATTTGTCAGTGTTTATTTTATTCAGTGTTTGCTGCGCATGCTCGCTCTGTGCTGCTTGTTCAGCACCAAGGACAGTGGGAGTTGTCGGATAAAGAGGCTGACAGCCAAATGATGCAAATTAAAGAAGTTGTCTATTTTTCTTACTTCAAAAATAAAACAGCGGACTTAGTCGGAAAAATAAAAAAGATAAATTAACTCAATGCAAAACAGAACACAGAAGAAAGTACAAATATATATCACACGCTAGGATTCGCTAGTGTTACCACTGACAGGTACAGAACACATCTGCACCTCACAAGAACTCACTCTCAACTGAATGAGTAGTCACCTTATACACCTGAAGGTTAGAGCAGCGGTAACATAACCCCTCCTACTTTGACAAGTAACATACAAAATTGAAACAAACAACCTTATTTTTCTTGGATGAACACAGATATGTATTTCATTACTTGTTCACTTTATCCCTATCATTGAAAATATTGAAACCATCTAAATTGAGCAAAATAAAGGGAATGTGCCAAAAGATGCAGATGAAGCTCCACCCCCTCTATGTCAGATCCATAAATAAGGAAAGAAAGGGCTGGCTGGCTCATATAGAAGAGACACAGAGTAAGACGGAACTCCCCTGAAGCCTTACACGCCAAAACCTCGCCCTACAGACCTGTAGCCAGTAATTCGAATGTTTTCACTAAAATAACTTAAATTAGCAACATCTAAAGTGCTGTAACAGCAATAGAAAAAGAAACTCATAGCACCATTTGATATATAACCTCGTTTATAAACGAAGCTTCTTTAAGTTGGGGCGAACATGCATTCGGAAAGACAAACGGCTCCTAAAGTCCCAGAAAATGAGAACCTTTACTGCATAATAATCTCTCAAATGTACATGAAACATAAATGAAGTATCCTACTGTGCTGGCTCATGATAGTTAGGATAACTTAACTTTGCTACCTTGGGAAATCTTTACGCAGGTAAACAGGCACCGCTCTGACTTGGGAACAGCACTTTAAGAGATTCAATGAAATGGGATGGAGGCGAATGCGATTACACAAATATTAGTCCTAAAACCCCATTCTTTATTAAACTAACACAGCGAAATTGTTGGAATTGTTTAAGGCGACTTAGAATAAGCGCTGCTCCCACAGTTTCATTAATTAAATATATAATTATCATTCTCTGAACGAAATTGAGCAGCATAAATATAAACAAAGAATGGGGGGAGTTGAAAATGTGGATGGATTCAATAAAGCAGAGAAGGAAGAACTTAAGGCATAGAAAGTACAGGGAAAGAAAGATACACAAATCAGGTGGCCTTCCTGACAGTGTGAGTGTAACCCCAAGTGGCGCTACCCCAAGGGTTACTACCCCTGCCTGCTTAGCTAGTAGCAGGTTAAGGGGCCTGAGTTCTAAAACGGGTGCCTCCACCTGCAGGTCAGGGTTGACAGTGGTCAAGCTAACCTGGGCACAGCCCTCCAGGACACTGTAACCCCCCTCTTTCCTTACTAGTGGCCGGAACCATACACAATAATCACGTTTACAATACCCCTGATACACCACACAAGTACCCACACTGTTTGCACTTACCACCAGGGCTTTCCTCTGGCTCGGCCCTGGGGACCCCCTGTAAAACAAGGTTATACACAGCAAATAACAGCAGTACAGTACTCTTGCACAAACTGGAACCACAGTCAGGGTAAATGCAAAAAAGAGATCTGATTTATTTAAGGGACTTGAACAAGGGAGGGGTGTAATCAGGGTAATTTGCTTAAAGACTCTATCATTCAAACAGTTATGCATGCACTTTAGGGTCTATAAACAGTCACACACTCTGGGTACCCAGATGGAGAAAGGTGAGTTAGCCAGGAATGTTGCAGCTGGTTGGGCCCTGTGATGGAAGAAAACAACATGCACCACACACACTAATTGTAATCCAGAGCCGGAAACATAGAAACATAGAATTTGATGGCAGATAAGGACTGCTTGGCCCACCCAGTCTGCCCATTTCCCTACCTAATGGATAAGCTGCAGATCCTAGTTAACCAGCAGCCTACTTCTTCCTGCCCCCACCCCCTAGAATTGTCTTATGACTGTCCCATGCATGCTTGAATTCCATGGAGGGCTCAGTTCATGAAAAGAAAACAACAAGACAATCAGATGACACACTTTTATATTAGACTGTTGTTGCAGGGAGCTACCCTGATGATTACTCACGATACCCAAGATTGGACACAGGCTGGACGAAAATTGAAACTGCAGGTGGTTGATCTAGAGTGCCAGGAGAAGCAGGGCCCACACAATTCATTGAGGCGTCATTCCTGTTCAAGCGTGGAGCAGGGGGCTGATCCCCAGGCAGGCCTGTCATCGATGGCTTTTTCTGTGCAGCAAGTAGCCTGACTGGGCCAGTGTGGCAAGGCCCCGGCCAAATGGAGACAGAGTCGGATAACGTCTGTTTTGGGCTGGATACAGCTTCCAGCAAGCAGAACTCAGTTCACACAGTGGGGAACCAAATCATGACCCACCAACAACTCACAGCACATTTACATGTAAGGAAATTCTACTGTACCAGGCAAACCGCTCTCCGGTCACAATCACAGAGTCTCTGCGCAAACCAGGGATTCAAAAGCAGCTGGAAATCTTGACAGGCTGATTGCATTCAGCAAAATCTTTGGTCTTCTTCTGGTATGATCCTGGTAAAAACTCAGTGGCTTACTTCGTTCTTTCAAACTTGGATTTAGTCCGAAATAATTATCTTCTCTCCCTCTCAGGGGCAGCAGGCAGACATGCATACCATAGTTCAGGCCTTTCCACAGTTCTCCCATGTGAATCCACTCAAGATTGCTGCTGAAAATCACTTGAGCTGTGTGCTTCTTCAGCTCCCAACTTAGCTCTGACTCAGCTGTCAGCAAGCTTGGGGATTTCCCCCAGAATCCAAAAGGTTTGGTTAGCTGATCTGTCTGTCAGTCACAACAAAGGCTCCCCCTTCAGCTGCAAAAAAGCCCAAAACTACAATTCCTACAGATTTTGACTCCAGACAACTCCTGTAGTCTGGCTCCATTTTAGGTCCCACCAGTACTGATTGGTCCAATTTGCAGTCCCGGGCCAAATCGTGGGGATAAACAAAACAGTCCTTGCTGCAAAGAAGGCAGGGTAGACAAACTACATTATCATTATCACTCTAAATGATTTTCAGCAAATAGTTACATCTTTTAACAGAGCTCACTTTCCGATTACTTATAACTGCAATCCAGGCAGCTCTTAAAGAGACAGTACACAGAGGCTATACTGACACTCTCTGGCAATCACATTTAAACTGCAGAAATGCAGGACACCAGCTTCACAGTGAGCATTTAGGCAAGCTCAAGGAAGACTTTTCGGGAACCCCCATTTGTAGGGGGGTTACACGAGTTTAGAAGAAGCATAGTGAAGCTTGAATTTTAAACAGAAATAGTGCTGTTGCAACAGACATAAAGAGAGAAATCCCTTTTTAAAAGAATCCATCGTCATAGACAGCATCAGGGAAGCACTCATTTTCAGTTATTATTGGTTAAAACCAACTTCCAGAATTTTAACCTCGGCGGTGTTTTATCTGTTAAAACTGGTTAAAACTGAAAACAAGGAACCCTGCATATAAATTTAGACCTCTAAAGAGACATTATTCATCATCTAGGATTCCACAACACTGGTTCTTCAGTAGACCGAGATTATAGATGCCACGTTGTGACAATGCTGGTTAAGGCTTGGAGCAGGAACAGAAAGTGCCTCAACAGGCTTTGATACACAACATCACCAGTCAATGAAGTGCAACAAATTACATGGCCGAACAATCAGAGGAGCAAAGGACGCCCATGCATGCAACGATCAAGTCAGCTGATACTGGCAAAGCTATTCGTCAAAGGATAATCATGGACCACCTTCATCAAATCCTTGCCCCCATTGACAACCTGTGGAATCCTTCAGAATGATACCTGCTCTTCTGATTTAATCGCACTGGCATGGACCCTGAATGAAGCGTTCCACCGGTGGTTTGATTATATATGTAAGCAGTGCATATATGTATATATAAATCAGACAAAGAGAGAGAGAACAGTAGCAGTGCAGTGAGAACCCCTCAGACTGCCAGTTTGGAACAGTACCAGTGCAGTGGAAGCCCCTAAGCCTGCCAGTTTGGAACAACAGCAGTTCAGAGGGAGCCCCTCAGCCTGCCAGTTTGGAACAGTAGCACTGTAGTGGGAGTCCCTCAGCCTGCAGTATGGAACACGAGCAGTGCAATGGGAGCCCCTCAGCATTCCAGTTTAGAACAGTAGTATTGCAGTGCAAGCCCCTTAGTCTGCTAGTTTGGAACAGTAGCAGTGAAGTGGGAAACCCTCAGCCTGCCAGTTTGGAACAGTAGCAGTGCAGTGGTAGCCCCTCAACCTGCTAGTTTGGAACAGAAGCAGTGCACTGGAAGCCCCTCAGCCAGCCAGTTTGGAACAGTAGCAGTGTATTGACAGCCCCTTGGCCAGCTAGACTGGAACAGTAGATGTGCAGTGGGGGCCCCTCAGCCTTCCAGTTTGGAACAGTAGCAGTGTAGTGGGAGCTCCTCTGCCTACCATTTTGGAACAGTAGTAGTGCATTGGGAGACCCTCGGCATGCCAGTTTGGAACACTAGCAGTGCAGTCAGAGCCCCTCAGACTACCAGTTTGGCAGCAGCAGTGCAGTGGGAACCCCTCAGCCAGCCAGTTTGGAAGAGAAGCAGTGCAGTGTGAGCCCCTCAGTCTGCTAGTTTGGAACAGTAGCAGTGCAGTGCAGTGCGAGCCCCTCAGTCTGCCAGTTTGGAACAGTAGCAGTGCAGTGGCAGCCCCTCAACCTGCTAGTTTGGAACAGAAGCAGTGCACTGGAAGCCCCTCAGCCAGCCAGTTTGGAACAGTAGCAGTGTATTGACAGCCCCTTGGCCAGCTAGACTGGAACAGTAGCAGTGCAGTGGGAGCCCCTCAGCCTTCCAGTCTGGAACAGTAGCAGTGTAGTGGGAGCTCCTCTGCCTACCATTTTGGAACAGTAGCAGTGCATTGGGAGACCCTCGGCCTGCCAGTTTGGAACACTAGCAGTGCAGTCAGAGCCCCTCAGACTACCAGTTTGGCAGCAGCAGTGCAGTGGGAACCCCTCAGCCAGCCAGTTTGGAAGAGAAGCAGTGCAGTGTGAGCCCCTCAGTCTGCTAGTTTGGAACAGTAGCAGCGCAGTGGGAGACACTCAGCCTGCCAGTTTGGAACAGTAGCAGTGCAGTGGGGGCCCCACTGCATGCCAGTTTGGAACAGTACCAGTCCAGGGGCAGTCCCTCAGCCTGCCAGTGTGGAACAGTAGCAGTGTAGTGGGAGCCCCGTGGCATGCCAGTTTGGAACAGTAGCAGTGCAGTTGGAGCCCCTCAGCCTATGAGTTTGAAACAGTAGTAGAGTTGTGAGAGCCCCTCAGCCTGCCAGTTTGGAATGGTAGCAGCACAGTTGGAGCCCCTCAGTCAGCTAATTTGGAACAGTAGTAGTGCAGTCAGAGCCCCTCAGCCTGCCAGTATGGAACAGTAGCAGTGCAGTGGGAGTTACTCAGCTTGTCAGTTCTGAACAGTACCAGTGTAGTGGGAGCCCCTCAGTCTGTCAGTCTAGAACAGTATCAGTGTAGAGGGAGCCCCTCAGCCTGCCAGTTTGGAACACTAGCAGTGCAGTCAGAGCCCCTCAGACTACCAGTTTGGCAGCAGCAGTGCATTGGGAACCCCTCAGCCAGCCAGTATGGAAGAGAAGCAGTGCAGTGTGAGCCCCTCAGTCTGCTAGTTTGGAACAGTAGCAGTGCAGTGGGAGCCCCTCAGTCTGCCAGTTTGGAACAGTAGCAGTACAGTGGGAACCCCTCAGCCTGCTAGTTTGGAACAGTAGCACTGCAAAGGGAGCCTCTCAGCCTACCAGTTTGGAACAGTAGCAGTGCAGTTGAAGCCCTACAGTTGGCTAGTTTGGAACAGTAGCAGTGTAGTGGGAGCCCCTCAGTCTGCCAGTCTGGAACACTAGCAGTGCAATGGGAGCCCCTCAGCCTGCCAGTTTGGAACAGTAGCAGTGCAGTGGGAGTTACTCAGCTTGTCAGTTCTGAACAGTACCAGTGCAGTGGGAGCTCCTCAGTCTGTCAGTCTAGAACAGTATCAGTGTAGTGGGAGCCCCTCAGTCTGCCAGTTTGAAACACTAGCAGTGCAGTCAGAGACCCTTAGCCTACCAGTTTGGAACAGTAGCAGTGCAGTTGGAGCCCCTCAGCCTGTGAGTTTGAAACAGTAGTAGAGTTGTGAGAGCCCCTCAGCCTGCCAGTTTGGAATGGTAGCAGCACAGATGGAGCCCCTCAGTCAGCTAATTTGGAACAGTAGTAGTGCAGTCAGAGCCCCTCAGCCTGCCAGTATGGAACAGTAGCAGTGCAGTGGGAGTTACTCAGCTTGTCGGTTCTGAACAGTACCAGTGTAGTGGGAGCCCCTCAGTCTGTCAGTCTAGAACAGTATCAGTGAAGTGGGAGCCCCTCAGTCTGCCACTCTAGAACAGTATCAGTGTAGAGGGAGCCCCTCAGCCTGCCAGTTTGGAACACTAGCAGTGTAGTCAGAGCCTCTTAGCCTACCAGTTTGGCAGCAGCAGTGCATTGGGAACCCCTCAGCCAGCCAGTATGGAAGAGAAGCAGTGCAGTGTGAGCCTCTCAGCCTGCCAGTTTGGAACAGTAGCAATGCAGTGGGAGCCCCTCAGTCTGCCAGTCTAGAACACTAGCAGTGCAATGGGAGCCCCTCACCCTGCCAGTTTGGAACAGTAGCAGTGTAGTGGGAGTCACTCAGCTTGTCAATTTTTAACAGTACCAGTGTAGTGGGAGCCCCTCAGTCTGCCAGTCTAGAACTATATCACTGTAGTGGGAGCCCCTCAGTCTGCCAGTCTAAAACAATATCATTGTAGTGGAAGCCCCTCAGTCTGCTAATTTGGAACAGAAGCAGTGCAATGGAAGTCCCTTAACCTGACATTTTGGAACAGTAGCAGTGCATAGGGAGCCCCTCAGCCTGCCAGTCTAGAACACTAGCAGTGCAATGGAAACCCTTCAGCCTGCCAGTTTGGAACAGTAGCAGTGTAGTGGGAGTCACTCACCTTGTCAATTTTGAACAGTACCAATGTAGTGGGAGCCCCTCAGTCTGCCAGTCTAGAACAGTATCAATGTAGTGGGAGCCCCTCAGACTGCCAGTCTAGAACAATATCATTGTAGTGGGAGCCCCTCAGTATAAAAATTGCCTGGAGGGTGGGGAGATGTTTAGTGTGCAACCACATAGAAATTTAGAAAGGAGATCGAGGGTCTGCAGGAGGAACTAAGACAGGCAAGGCAGACTGGAGGCATGTTTAGCCCAATACTGGAGCTAGGGAGGAGGGAGGGAGGAGGGGGAGGAGGGAGGGCAATTTGAGCCAACAGTGGTGAAGAGAGGGTCATAAGAAGGGAAGCGGAGACAAAGGGGCCAAGGCCAGGAAGAACAATTGCCAGGGAAACCAGGTCAGGAAAAAAGACAAATGGAAGGAGGAGACAGGAACTTGTGAGGGGAGGAGGAGAAGAAGTGGCAGCAGTCATGGAGTGAAAAGGAGGGAACAGGTTACTATGAAGAGAGAGGAAGTGTGCAGTTGTGAAGGGTCTTCAGAAAATAGTTTTGCACTGCTAGAGGGGAAGAAGGAGGAGGGAGGTGATGCAATTGGAGGAGTAATTGATAAATGCCTGGACCAAACCGGAGCGGGGGAGTGGGGGGAAGTTCTGCTGGGAGAATTGCAACAGGGGCAAAGGGAGGAAATAATGTGCAGGAGGAGGAAGAAGAGGAGCTGGGAATGAGAGGTGGAGATGATTGCAACAAGCAGGGAGTAAGAGGGGTGGAATCGTAGTGCTGGGGGACTCAATACTAAGAGGAGTTAGGTGGGGTAGCAAGGGGGAGAGGCATAGTCACATTTGGGTGGAGGCCATGCCAGGAATGACAGCGGAAAGGGTGGGACAATCTGTTCTGAAATATGCTAGAAGGGGTAGGGACAAGCCTCATTTAATTATACATCTTGGGATGAATGACCTGGCTGACAAGACAGTAGATATAGTCCAGAGGAGGTTTGAGGAGCTGGGACAATTATGTGAGGGGGCAGGAAGATCAGTAACTTTTTCAGAGATACTTCCAGTGCCCAAGGCAAGCACAACAAGAAAACTGAGAATAGAGGAATTTAATGAATGGCTAAGAGCCTGGTGTCATGCTAAAGGGTATGAGCTGGTGGGGGGTGGGGAGGGACCTGGGAGGACAGTAGTGTCTATGCCAAGGAAAGACTACACTTGAGTGAGGAGGGAAAGAAAGTGTTGAAACAGAGGATGGAGGAGTACATAGAGGAAGTTGGGAATTTAAACTAGGAGCGGGGGATGGCAAGTGGGCAAGGGACATCCAGAGACCACAGGTTGGGAAGCCATATGAGCTTATACCCCAAAACAGTGACAAAGGACAAATGGCAAATACTATTGGTGATGCTAGTAAAGGAGGGCAGGATGGGAGGAGGGGAGAAGGGTGGAAGGTGGTAACCCTTAATGCTAGGAGCCTTGGGGGGAAAACTGCAGAGTTACAGGTGCTCATGGCAGAGGGAGAAGTGGACATTGCAGCCATCACAGAAACATGGGCCACCCAATACAATGACTGTGACCTGTCTGTACCAGGGTACAGGTTATTTCATAGGGACAGGGTGATTGGGAAGGGGGGGTGGCACTATATGTGAAAGAAGGACTGAAGTGTGTAAGGGAGGAAAGGGAGGAAAGGGAGGAGGGTAGTACAGAGTCACTTTGGATGCAAATTCAGGATTCCAAGAATAGGATTCTCAGAATGAGAGTGGTGTATAGACAGCCTTCTCAGACACAGGAGTTAGACAGGGAACTAGCGGGACAGATTAGGAGGACCTGCAAGAAGGGTAGTGTGGTGATTGTGGGGGACTTCAACATGCCAGGAGTGGACTGGAGTACCCCAACAACCAGGAATAGAAGGGAACAGGTACTGCTGGATGCTTTCTAGGACAGCTTACTGCTGCAAATGGTCAATGAACCAACTAGGTTAGGGAATACCCTTGACCTTGTGCTGGCAAATGGGGACTTTGTGAGAGAACTTATAGTGGAGGAACCACTGTCAGGGAGTGACCACCACTCAGTATGGCTCACATTGGATATGGGCAAGGAAGGAGTGGAATCTGGCACAAGAGTGCTGGACTTCAGGAGGGCTGACTTTGGGAGGATGGGGGAAGTGGTAAAAGGGTACCTGGCCAGAATTCAACCTAGTATGGGCACTAACCAGAGGTGGGAGCTCATAAAGCTGGGGATAGTGGAGGCAACCAAAACCTGCTGCAAGGCCCAGAGCAAGAAGGCTAGGGCTAAGAAACCAAGCTGGTTGAGCAAGGAGGTCATGGAAAAGGTAAGGAGGAAAAGAGACACCTTTAGGAAGGACAAGAAAACAGGGAGGGGGGAGGACAGGGAGGAGTGCTTGACAGAATCGAAGGAGGTGACAAGGGCAGTAAGGGGAGCCAAAGCATCTACGGAACTCAGGCTGGCACAAGGCATTAAGAAGGGGGAGAAGGACTTCTTTAGATACATCAGGGAGAAAAGGAGCTGTGAGGACCACTTAGTAAGGATTAGGAAGGAGAGGGGTTGGGTGGAAGCAGGGTGCAATAAGGCAGAAGCACTAAATGGTTACTTCTAACATAGAAACATACATAGAATTTGATGGCAGATAAGGACCACTTGGCCCACCCAGTCTGCCCATTTCCCTACCTAATGGATAAGCTGCAGATCCTAGTTAACCAACAGCCTACTTCTTCCTATCCCAACCACCTAGAATTGCCTTATGACTGTCCCATGCATTCTTGAATTCCACCACTGTTTTTGACTCCACAACCTCCTCCAGAAGGCTGTTCCATGCATCCACAACCCTCTCTGGGAAAAAACACTTCCTTACATTACCTCTTAGCCACCCCCCATCTTCAAATTGTGCCCCCTGGTTCTTGCACACCTCTTTTTCTGAAAGATGCTACCCTCTTGGACTTTGTTGATCACCCTGAGGTACTTGAAAGTTTCTATCATGTCCCCCCTCTCCCTCCTTTCCTCGAGGTTATAAATCTTAGGCTCCTTAAGTCTCTCTTCATATGTCTTCCAGTGCAGACCCTGCACCATTTTAGTTGCCCTCCTCTGGACTGCCTCCATCCTGTTTATGTCTTTGCGGAGATTATGTCTCCAGAACTGCATGCAGTACTCCAGATGGGGGTCTCACTAGCTGTCTGTCTAGAGGGATAACAACTTCCTGTTTTCTACTGGTGATGCCTCTCCCTATGCATCTCAGTATCCCCCCAGCCCTCCTTACTGCCCTCTCACATTTCTTGCCTACCTTTAGGTCATCTGATATGACTACCCCCAGGTCCCTTCCCATTTTTGTTGTTGTTAGTATCTCACCCCCCCCCCACTGTATACTCTTCTGCTCAGTATTTACTAAGGAAAAGAGGGGGGTGATACCCAAGGGAGGAGGAATGGCAGAAACAGGGGGGAGAGGGGTGACAGATGGAGAAATCATGGAGGGCAGAGTTTGGGAGTTTTTTTTTTTCAAAACAATTTTTATTTAGTTTTTCCATGAAAAATGCATATAATGAGTCAGATCAATTTAAATAAAGGTAATGCATATCTTTCTATACGATATTGTGACTTTACATTATTCTTAAGAATAATCATGAGACTATTACCAAGACAATACATTTACATGGGTACATAGTGAAATTAATTGGTTATCATAGAACTACCTAAGAGAATGACAAATAGTACTATTACTGTAATAATCATAAATGCTAAGAGTAATAACTCAACTCATATTTAGCCAGTAAAAGAAGGCTGCCCAATCTGCTTCATGTTTATGCAGTGTCTTATTGTTGAGGTGGCTAATACGTTCATTAATAGCTATCTTTGCTAATGAATTAGTCCATTCCTGCAAGTCTGGAGGCTGTGTATCATTCCAGTGTAGTAATATGAGTCTTTTAAAGCTTAAAAGAGCTACCAAAAACCATCTCTTTTCCGGACCTGACAAAAACATTTCCATATTTCCTAAAATGAATATCCCTGGATCGAAAGAGAAGTACATCTGTAGAATGACTTTACAAGTCTCCCAAATCACTGCCCACCCTGAAATTAATGTGGGACATTCCCACAGCATATGGAGAAGGTTAGCCTCCCTTTCAGCACATCTCCAGCAACAGCTATCTGAGGAGAGACCCCATGAATACAGTTTATCAGGTGAATAATACCAGTTGTGTAATATTTTAAACTGTACTAATCAACCTTATAGGTCCTTACTGGATTTGTATGCATTTTTCCACATCAGCTTCCAAGATGATTCATGAATGGGGCAGTCCAGACAATTCTCTCATCTTTCCCTGGATTTACTTGTTAAGTGATGCCCGGATTTGTTTAATAATTGATATAGTTTCCCACCTCCGGTGTTTGCTAATGTAACTATTTTTTCAAATTCTGTCAAGGTAGAAGGAACTACGTAATCCTCCATCAGATTCTGCAGTGCATTTCTTAACTGTAAATAAAAGTAAAATTGTGTACAAGGTAGACCATATTTTCCTCTTATTTCTGAGAATGACCTTAAAATCCCAATGCGTGGATCAATAATATCCCCAAGCAGAAGAATCCCTTTATTTCCCATACGGAATTAGTTAACAATTTCCCTTCCCATTTAAGATTTGTATTTCTCCATACTGGAAAATGTTGATATGGTAGAGAACCTGCAACTGTTTGTTTCACTACCAGGGACTTGGCAGAGTTCTTTAGAAAGGGATGAGTGTTAATACATTTTGGATAAGCACCTATGATTAAATGATGTAATAGGTGAGGAAACATGCTATCTTGTTCAAATTTAGCCCATATGGGTAATTTATTCCTCCAGAAGTAACCATTGGCAGGTTTGTTTAAATAGGAAAGCTTGGTGATATTTTTTGAAATCACGTTGGCCCATACCCCCTTGTTGCCAATGTTTCTTGATCTTATCTAGACTAAGTCTTGCCTTTTTCCCTTCCCACAAAAAGGAATGTATCAATCTGTCAATTTTCTTAAACCACCTGGATATAATATGCAAAGACACCATATTCAATAAATACAATATTTTTGGCGCCAAGATCATTTTTACAGCATTGACTTTTCCCCATAAGGATAGATTGAGTTTGGCCCATTTATCCAAAGATAATTTCATTGCTTCCACCAAGGGTTTAATATTTAAACCTAGCATTTCATCTAGATTGTTAGAAATAATAATTCCCAGATAAGAAAAGCAATTACCTTTCCACTCTAAGTTATAGCGTAAGCATAATTCTTTGAGTGTACTCTTATTCCCCTGTAGAGGGAGCATTTCAGATTTAGCCCAATTAATAGATAACCCTGAAATACGTCTAAATTCCTCTAATAACATCATAGTGGAGTTTATAGATTTGTGAGGTGAAGAGAGAGACAGAAGGAGGTCATCAGCGTAGGCAATAACTTTATGTTCCATCTTATGGAACTTAATCCCTGTGATGTCTTTACTTAGTCTAATTGTTCGAAGAAGGGGTTCTAAGGCTAGAATAAATAATAGTGGAGATAGTGGGCATCCCTGTCTAGTCTCTCTTTCCACAGTAAACTTTTCAGATAAGACTCTATTCGTACAGATAGAAGCCATAGGAGACTTATATAATGTTTTGATTCTTGAGATAAAGATGTCACCAAATCCAAAGCCACTAAGTACCTCAATTAAATATCTCCATTCAATAGAATCAAATGCTTTGTGTGCATCCAATGACAAAAGCACATAAGTATCCTGATATCTTGAGGCCATCCATATTGTGGAAAGTATTCTTCTTATATTTTCAAACCCTGCTCTCCCCTTAATAAAACCCACCTGGTCTCTATGTATAAGATTCCCAATAACCTGTTGTAATCTATTAGCTTGGATCTTAGCCCATAATTTATAATCAATATTTAACAAGGAGATTGGACGATAACTGGCAGGGTCTAAGGGATCTTTATCTTTTTTTTAAAAGGACAGTGATGACCGCCTCAGTCATCGTGGGTGGGAGCCCCTCATTTATTTCAGATTCTGAATACACATTTTGCAGAATTGGGGTAATCACATATTTCATAATAAAATATATTTCAGCAGGCAGTCCGTCAGAACCTGGAGCTTTGGCTTTAGGTAACCCATCAACTGCTTCTTTAATCTCTTGAGTAGAAACATCTTTGTCTAACAGCTGATGTTGTGCCTCTGAAATCCTAGGTAGCTTGGCTTTAACCAAAAAATGGTTTATTAGTTCCCTATTATTTTCAGTCTTACTCCTATATAGATCTCTATAAAAATCTGTAAACACCCTGTTGATATCTATAGTTTTACTGTGTAGCTTCCCAGAAGTATCTTTTATAGTAGATATATTATTCCTATTCTGCATTTGTTTAAGCCTGTACGCCAATAACTTACCCGCCTTTTCTCCTGATTCCCAATATTTCTGTTGAGTTCTATATAAAGCAAATTCGGCCTTTCCAGTATGTAGTTTATTTATTTTGTATCTGAGTAGGGTTATTTTCCTAAAGATATCTTTGTTACCCCCAGAGCCTGATTTATGGGACCTTTCCAAATCCAGAAGGTCCTTTTCCTTTTGGGCTAATATTTTTTCCCTCTCCTTTTTTTTGAAGGTAGTGTAACTCAAAATTCTGCCCCTAATGTAAGCCTTGAACGCTTCCCACAAGGTAGCTTTTGAGGTTTCCCCGTTATTATTATACAGAAAGAACTGCTCTGACTCTTTAACGAGCCAGGGTCTAAATTTGTCATCATTCAGTAAGGAGCAATTAAATTTCAAATGTAGAGGTTTTGTATCCTCGAGATCTAGGTTAACAATAATAGAAATAGGAGCATGGTCAGATATTATAATTGGACCGGTATCAGCAATAAACATATTATTCAATAGCCCACTCAACAAGAGGAACATATCGATCCTACTATATGAGCCATGCCTATGTGAAAAGAATGAGTAGTCTTTTTGAGTGGGGTGCATCACTCTCCATGCGTCCGAAAGACCTAAATCCTTCATTCGGTCCTTGATCACCTTACTACTTTTGTCCCTCATTTTATTAATCTTAGGGTTACTTCTCTCAATCCACTGGTCTAAAACAGTGTTAAAATCCCCCCATTATAATGTTCCTGTTCGAGATGCAACTGACCACATCAAAGAACTCAGAAAAAAAAGAGCAGGAGTCCCCGTTAGGAGCATAAATGTTGCAGATGATAAGATCAGCCCCATCCAACGTCCCTTCTAGAATTTGCCATCTACCAGAAGAGTCTATTTTATGAGAGATCATTGAAAGATTTAGGGATTTTCTAATGAGAATAGCTAACCCTTTCTGTTTTTTACTAACTGAATTATGAGATACCTCCCCTACCCACATTCTCTGTAATTTTTCAGCCTCCTCATTTAGCAAATGAGTCTCTTGTAACAAAGCTATGTCAGCCTTCATCCTTTGTAACTGAGTTAAAACCTTTTTCCTTTTAACTGGTGTACCTAAACCTTTCACATTCCAAGAGATACATTTACAGTTAGCATTAGAGACTCCCATGGTAGTTTATTAATAATATCATTCTATCAAATATATCATAAAGATTCATCCATATATTTACACATCCCAACCCCCCTTTGACAATTGTATAACTACCCTCATTTAGCTGAAACAGCCTCTGTCCCAATGAATGACAAATAAGCCTTAAACATATATTAACTACTACAATCTTAACTATATACTGGGACAGGAGCTTTAGAAGTAATATGAACTTAGCATTGACAAACAAGCTTAGACTGTAATAATTAAAAATAAAACATATTAGAATAACGGGGATACTAGTAACCCGTAATCCACATAATGGATACATCCCCAACTTACTAAACCAAAGTTCAACATAACCCTTGATCCACATGACCTGGAAAACCCAAAGGCGCTGGCTCAAGGATCAGTCACGCTGTTCGGATGAGTATTAACAAGAACTAGTGAACTCGGCTATGAGGGATTTGACCCCTGACAACTCCATAAATACGGACATGACCATACAAACATACAGTGCAGAGGTCTTAGAGTTACATAGAAGGAAAACAACCTATGGGAATAGACGAAGATAGAAATGGAAAATCACTACCGAATAGAAAAGCACAGAGAGGAATATTTAACGTAACAGACCAGCTATAGAAATTGCTCTGTACCCCATCCAATACCAATAGCATAATTCAAGCATAGGAAGGACCTTTTTAACAAGAACCATGAGCGTCAGGAGTACAGGAGCAACATGAACACCAACTAGCACATCCCCTAACAACAAGGCATCATAGGAGCTGTATTAGCAGCCCCCAGGACCCCCTGTATTAAATAAAGGGATTAGCTACACTTTGGTAATGCCCCAACACATTTATTGGTTTGTACTCCTGGCCTAATTCCATATGCCATCCTGTGGTATGAACAATTGGTACAAATAAAGCACCTTTCTATACAAAGTGGAAGAGAAAAAGGAACAGGAGAAGGAGAAGGAGAAAAAAAAAAGGGGAGGGGGTACCATATATGTCAAACATACATAATACATAACAGCAGGATAGAGTCAAAACCCTCTTACTTTAAATATAATGGGCATACTAGAAAAAGGGTAGCAACTGAGCACCTCATAGGATCAGTGGTTATATTCAACTGCATGTAATCTGTCTCATTTTCACTGCTGGCAATACCAATTATGTCTAAAGGCAATAATCATATGTGCATATGTGAAAAAATTATGATATCCCTCCCTTTTTATATCAATCTCAGGCCCAAATCAGCTGTAGGTCCTAAATTATTATTAGATACATTCTCATAACAAGTAAATGCAAACCTGAACATTTATATTGACCAGACATGTGACCCACAAAATGAGATAGTTAACCTTAACAGCATCATCAATAGTAGTGGTGTTTTATCCATTTCAACAAATTAGGTAACCTTGACATTTAAGCCTGAATATGTGTCATAGTAACTTTACCAGACTTACAACATCGAGGGATCGCCTGGGGAACCAGGAAAAGAAATGGTAAGGCTCCAGTTACCATTTAACCCCCCCCCCATTATCACGACAACATTAGTGTAAAAGAAAAGTAAATAAGCTTAAGTAGGGTCATTCTGCGGAGAATTATAGCCTTCGGAGCCTTCAGCCATAGAGTATAAGGAAGTACCAGGAGGTTCTGGGAGACTAGCTGCATCAGACAAGAAGGAAGGTTCCGATTGTCTAGGAAAGTGGTTAGCCCTGATTGGTTGATCCTCGCTATGATCTTCAAGGGAGAGTTCCATGTTGTTTAACCCAGCAAATTTGTTTGACAGCAAGATCCCCATGGATTTTTTCTCGACAGCACCTTTTGGAGAAAAGGTTGTGGATTTCTGTCTGCCTCTCGTAAGTCCTTTGCATTTCCTACCGATCATCTTCCATTCTTGCCTCTGTGTTAGTTCTAAAAGGTTTGCTTTGGGCCTGGGGCTCTCCATCGGCACAGAATTGTGTGCTGCTCTGCGTTCCAGGGGTGCCTCACGGGTGTTTTCTTGTGGTGTTCGATTTTTAGAATCCAGAGATGATTCAAATCTGTTATGACTGTTGCAGTTGGGCCTAACTTTGTTTTCAATGAATTCCCAAGCTTCTGCAGGAGTTTTAAATGAGTGTGAGATCCCATTAAAAGCTTTAGAACCCCTCTGATCTCAGAGTATGCCTTTCTTTGAGATACCACCTCCACTGAATAATCTTGAAATATAGAGATCCTATGTCCCTGCCAATGTAACGACTTTCTCTCCCTAGACAGCCTCAGGATATCTTCTTTAATACAGAAGCGGAGAAAGTGAGCTATTATGGGTCTGGGGGGGAAGCCAGGTTTGGGTCTAGGAGATAAAGATCTGTGTGCCCTTTCTATTTCTAGTGGCCATCTCCAATCATGGGCTAGTAAACTTGGAAGTAACTCTTGTAAAAAGATAAAGATGTTAGAGCCTTCAGCCCCTTCTGGTATACCCACTATACGTAAATTATTCCTGCGACCTCGGTTCTCTAGGTCGTCTATTGTTTGCCAAATTAATTGAAACTGATTATGCCTGTGTAACCCCCCTGCAAATGGGGGTTCCCAAAAGACTTCCAGGAGCTTGCTTGAATGCTCCAAGCCTGAATGGTGTTTGGCATTTAAGCCATTTATCAGTGAGTGTTTTTAGAACCTCTGGTACTGTCTCTTTAAGAGCTGTCTGCTTGCAGACATAATTAGTTTGTATGGGGGACTGTGTGTTTCTTTGATTGAGTACCACTCAAGCTGCTGCCAATTCACTTCATTTTGCAGTCACTAGGAGTGCAAAGGAACCTATCTGAAAGATGTAACTGTTAGCCAGAAATTATTTAGAGTAATAACGAAATTACAGTTTGTCTAACCTGCTTTCTTTGCAGTCAGAACTGTGTCTGCTAGTTCCCATTCTAGTTTTGAACTGCTGAACTGGACCAATCAGTGTGTGGTTAGCTAGCTCTAAAATGGTGCCTTGGACGAATCAGAACTTGGACTCATAATCTGAGCCAGCCACAAGAGGATTGTATGGGCAGTGACTCTGGGAGATGTAGTTTAGACTTCAGTGCCTTTTGGACCAACAGCAGCAGTCTATTGTGAGTGACAGCCAATCCAGTCAAGAACTGGGAGGAACTCAAAGGAAGTGCCGGTTTTGTCGGTTGGAGTTTCAGTTGAGCTTTGGCAGTGAAGAAGGAAGGAGCCCTGTGCTTTTTCAGTGTGCAGTTTTAGTCAAAAACGTGTGTAAGGCCCAGAGTTCCGGTCTGCAGCTTGTGTAACAGCTTGTTAGGACTGAATCCGTCCTGTGAAAAGAATCAAAGGATCTCTGAAGAGTAGAAACCAGGCTCACCCTGTAGAAGACTGGAGGAATTGCTGAAATTGCACTCGGTCTGTCAGGAACTGAATCTGTTGTGTGTTCTCCGGGTATTGTGCAGTAATTGCGATCGGGACAGATGCAGCCTGCCTGGTATAGTGCTTTTATATGGATGTGTGAAGAGGTTTGTGTACCTCAAGTGAGCCCTGCTGACATTGAAGGACCCTATCTTATTTGGAGGTCGTGAGTACTAATTCAGGGTCGCTTCCTGTTGAATTGCCACATTAAATCCAAATGGAATTACTGTACTGCTGACTGTTTAATTCTCCTTTCTCTGTGTGAAAGGGCCCTACCAGCTGCACGGTTTGGACTAGCCACTAGGGCTTGGGTACCCAGGGACAGTAACTGATAGGGATAGGCCTGTGCACAGAGCCATAGGTAGATTATTAGAGTGATAAGCTAATTAACCTGATTTCCCCCTGTCCTTGTTATATCCCCTTAAATAAATCAGAGCTGCTTGTTTCAGCAAAGTTATACTGCCTGAGGTATTTGTCTATGTTAAAGTACTGTACTGTGATTGTTGCACTGTATCTCATTTCACAGGAGGTCCCAGTGCCGGAACCAGACCTGGGGGTAAGTGTATACTGTGAATGTAATTCTGATATATTGTGTGGGCCACTAGTGGGAAGAAAGGGGGGTTGCAGTGTCCCAGAGGGTTGTGACCAAGTTAGTTTAACTATTGCAAACCCTGACCTCTGGGTGGAGGCACCCACCATTGGATCCATGCCCCTCAACCTGTTAGTGGCAAATCAGGCAGGGGTAGTAGCCCCTGGGATAGCGCCATCTAGGGGTTACATCTTGGAGGCACCGCTGGGATTGTGTGTCCTCTAGTGGCCATATTCTGAACCACTGTTAAGAAAAAAATGGGTACCCGACAGAAGTGGCTGTGCACCGGCTGGTGGGTGGTGTACTGGGGAGGAGATCGACCCCAAAATGCTATGCTTATCCTGGACATCCCCTGGGTATCAATACGACACTGTGCAGGGAGTACTTTCCAAGGTGGAAGGTTTACAAACCCTGTGGTGGTGGGTCGGCATGCTAATCTGCTCACCCACACTTTCCTGGCCCTAGTAGAGTTTAAGGATCCCATAGATAGCTCCAAAGTGCCACAGACCATTACCCCAGAGGAGCCCTCACTGCTTGGAGAGTGATAACTAAGGACAGTAAGACCCGGGGAATCAGCCCCCACCACTATCTGAAACTTTGAGGAGAAATTTGCTGAATGGTTGCTGGGAGAGGGAAAACTGTGGAGGACTTGAAGAAACTATTCTTGCCACCTGGGGTGTTCCTCCCCAACACCCTCCTACTCCAGTGCCCGTAATGGTGGCTGAACCAATGCAGACTCCTATTTCTGCACCTGCCATTAGTCACGACTCTTACGAAGGTTGAGGATCTTCTCTGGCACCTCCCACCCCAGGGGAGGATGGCTGGGAGACCTGGATAGACTATGTTGCCCCCAGTGCTAGAATGGCAATGCTCGAAGGCTAAAAGCTTAAAGAGGGTTAGTGAGAGCCCGAGGTCCTGCCTGACTACCATCCGTGCTAAACGGGCCAGTAACCCTGAAGTGACTGCACAGGCCTATCTTGAGGCCTTGGAGAATGTGTATGGAGCCCAGATTCTGATGAGGACCTATGGTGGAGAGTAAGAAATGCACAACAGTACCAAGGGGAGTTGTTGTCTGTGTATGTCTCGGCTGGAAAAATTGTTGCAAGAATGCCTCAGAAAGGGTAGTTTGCCAGCGATTGAACTGGACCGAACCAGACTGACATAATCCTAAGTCTGCCCCTTCTCAGAACTGCTGTTGCTTCAGTTATGCCTGGCAAATCGACTGGAATCCCCACCCTCCTATGGTGAGTTAATGAGAGAAATTCGAGGAGTTGAGAAAAGGTGACCTCGGAGGTACCTGCACCAACAGCTGTGGCTACGACCGAGTGACTGAGGGTGACCCATCAAGTGAAGTTCAGGGCAGAGGTTGACAGTCAATGAGTGCTCTGACAAGGAAAAAGATATGCCACAATGGGGCGAACTGTTGAGAGAGATCCGGGAATTCAAAAACAGTCCTTTATGAAGGCCACGCCTGCAAGTAACGGGCCCTGACCTATATCCGACTGCATCTGCTATGGGGTGGGGTACCCACCCATGTATCTCCTGCTGATAACAGCTCCAAACTCAATTCCTTGACCATGGAAGTGGAGAAACTGACGAGATGTCTCCAAATGCTTATCACGCCAAGAGACAGAGATGGCACCCAGGTGTCCAGTTAGTAATACCCTGCCCTGGCTCCCAGTGTGGCGCCTCGCCAGCTCAAACTCCAGAAAGTATGTTTTGCTATAATTGTGGAGAAGATGGGCACATGAAAAGGAATGCCAGTCCCCAAAAGACACTGACAAAGTTGCATATAGGCTACAAGGAGAGCTTCGGAGAAGAAATCAGTGGTTAAGAGGTGCACGACATGATCCCAGTGAGGGCACCAAAAATGCTAATTCACGTCCTTTTGTGGCAAGGTCAGTTAGCCAGGCCCCACTACGCCTCTCCAGACTGGTCCAGAATAGTGGGTCCCTCCATGGAGACCACTGTAAAGGTGAATGGAGTGTCTACAAGAGCTGTATTAGACAGTGGCTCCCAAGTGACAATTATGTTCCAGGATTGGTATCAGAAGCATTTGTCAGATGTACCCTTACAACCATTAGAAGGACTGCATGTATGGGGGTTAAGTGAGAAGGCCTACCCCTATTCCGGGTATATCCGAATTTGGCTGTCTTTCCCCACCTCCGTGGCTGGAGTGGCTGAACAAGTAGAGACCCTAGCCTTAGTGTGTCCCCCCACTGGACTGTATGATGGTGTCCCTTTGTTGATTTGAACAAATGCTCATATGTTCGGAAGGCTGGCACAGTTGTGTTATGAAAAACAGGGGTCAAAGACTAGTAGAGCTTTAAGAGTTCCGGCTTTAATTAAGAAGGCCTATGAGGCACAGAGATGCTGAAAAAACAGAACCAGAGGAACCGTCGAATTGTATGGAAGAAGGATCCTGAGTCTCTGATCCTGGCGCCAAATGCCCAGTGTACCTTACAGGGAGAGGTCCGTATCAGAAAGGATGTTAAGAATAAAATATTAATGTTGGATGCACCAGGCGATGGAAAATTGTCAGAGGGACTGCTGGTCAAGCCTAGTATTTTGCCCGCTAGAGCCCATGCTTATGCCAGAAGGGTAATGGTCCAAGTTCATAATGTGTCTGAAAGAGACATTCGAGTAAACAGAGGTTGCATCCTGGCTAATGTGCATTGTGCAGACACTGCAGTGCTACCCAGCAGCAAGAGTTCAAGGAAGAATGACAGAGTAACAGCTGACTTGTTTGATTTCGGCGACTCCCGCTGCCAGCTGAATGGAAAGTGAGGATCAGTGAGAAGCTTGCCCAGAGAGACCAGGTGTTTTCTTTAAAGGAATGGGATGTAGGATGCGTGCAAGGAGCTGAGCACAATATCCGGCTGCATGACGAAAGACCATTTCGTGAGAGGTCTCGACGCCTGGCACCTGCTGACATAGATGATGTGAGACGGCATCTGCAAGAGATGTTAGCTGCTGGTGTAATACAAGAATCCAGAAGCCCTTATGCTTCCCCATTGTGGTAGTGAGGAAAAAGAATGGAACAGTAAGGATGTGTGTGGATTATCGCACCTTAAACCGGCGGACTATCCCTGATCAGTACACAATGCCCCGCATTCAGGATGCTTTGGACTGCCTAAACGGGAGCAAGTGGTTCTCTGTGCTGGATCTCCGCAGTGGGTACTACTAGATCCCGATGGCCCCAGAGGACCATGGAGAAGACGGCCTTTATCTGTCCGCTTGGCTTCTATGAATTCTGAGGATGCCTCAAGGATTTCAGGTGCCCCAGCCACTTTTCAACGATTGATGGAGTGTGCAGAGGGGACATGAACTTACTAGAGTGCCTGGTATACCTAGATGATGTTATTGTGTTTGGCAGCTCACTGGAGGAACATGAGAGCAGATTATTTAAGGTATTGGACCGACTGAGGACTTTGGCCTTAAACTGTCCATTGATAAGTGTCAATTCTTTCAAACATCAGTAAAGTATGTGGGACACATAGTATCCACCGAGGAATAGAGACCGACCAAGTAAAGTTGAGGCCTTGACCACCTGGCCACAGCCCAAAAATCTAAAAGAACTGCAAAGATTCCTGGATTCTGTGGTTATTATCGCGCTCATCAAGGACTATTCAAGAGTGATCCGCCTTTACTTAACCTTACTCAACGGTATCCCCCAACCCACAAAAATACCAAAAGTCACGTCCCTCAAGACTGAAAGAGTGTATTTTCATCTGAGTGAAGTATTTGGGGCCCACTGGACTCCTGATTGTGAGACTGCTTTTCATGAGATCATATATCAACTTACCCATGCTCCAGTGCTGGCCTATGCCGATCCAAGAAAAACCTTACGTCCTGCACACTGATGCTAGCTTGCAAGGGTTGGGGCTGTGTTGTACCAAGAGCACGAGAATGGCCTGAGACCAGTGGCCTTTGCCAGTAGAAGCCTGACCCCATCCGAAAAGAACTATCCTGTACATAAGTTAGAGTTCCTAGCTTTGAAGTGGGCTATTGTTGACCAATTCCATGAGTACTTGTATGGGGCTAAAATACTAGTAAAACTGACAATAATCCTTTGACCTATGTGCAGACCTCAGCTAAGTTGGATGCCACTGGCCATAGGTGGCTTTCTGCATTATCTACATATGACTATGCTCTCGAATACCGAGCAGGTCTGAACCACATAGATGCTGATACTCTCTCCGGAGGCCTGTTCCCCAGAATGATTGGGTCCGATTGGCAGAACCTGACATTCGGGCACTCTGCCGAAGTTTGACAGGGAGGAACAAATGTCCACGGACGCAGTGGACTGCATGGTGGATTGCTTGGGAGCCTCTGAGAATTGCATACCGCTGCTTATTGCCACTTTTCTGCATAGACATTGGTGCACTGCCTCAGCTGGACAATGACAGTATTCGGCGGGCTCAATCCCGCGATCCCATGATCAAAGCAGCTTTAAAAGCCCTCTATGCAGGAAAAGATGTGTCCAAATTACGCTCCACTGATTTGAGAACTGCACTGTTATACAAAGAAGGTCCTAAGTTGAAACTGATCAATAAACTGTTATACAGAGAAACAGTAGACAGAGGGGGACAAGTAGACAAACAACAACTAGTGCTGCCCACTGCCTTTCGAGACTCAGTACTGAGGTCCTTGCACAACCACATGGGGCACCTTGGTATAGACAGAACACTTGACTTGGTGAGATCCAGATTCTATTGGCCTAAGATGGGGGCTGATGTGGAGCAACACATTCAAACTTGTAGTCGCTGCTTACAGAGGAAAGCTTTGCCCCAGAGGGCTGCCCCCCTTGTTAACATCACCACCAGTGCACCCATGGAGCTGGTCTGTATTGATTTTCTGAGTTTGGAGTCAGATCAAAGAAATATCAGTAATGTGCTGGTGGTCACTGACCATTTCACGAGATATGCCCAAGCTTTCCCACCAAAGACCAGAAAGCATCCACTGTGGCCAAAGTACTTGTAGAAAACTTTTTGTTCATTATGGGGCTCACAAAGAATCCATTCTGATCAAGGAGAGACTTTGAGAGTCGTCTGATCAAAGAGATGCTTTCTCTGTGGGGAGTGCAAGTCCAGAACCACTCCTTACCACCCCCAGGGGACCCACAGCCTGAGCGTTTCAACCGCACTTGCTAGATATGCTAGGCACCCTGCACCCAAGGACAAGCCTAGATGGAGCCAACAAATTAGCACCTGGTACATGCTTATAACTGCACCAAAAGTGATGCCACTGGATTCTCCCCTACCACCTGATGTTTGGAAAGAAGCTCGACTACCAGTAGATGTGTGTTTTGGGGTCTCTCCTGATGGGGTTCAAGCTGACAACTATTTACAGTATGTGCAAAAGTTAAAGGCCCAGCTAACTCATGCGTACCAACTGGCTCAAACCATGGCTGCCAAAAGAAATCTGGCCAACAAAGAAAGGTATGATAAAAGGTGAAAGCACAGGAACTCCAGGAGGGAGATCGGTATTGCTAAGAAATCTGGGACTGCATGGCAAGCACAAGATTGCTGACAGATGGCACCATCTCCCTCACATTGTAGTGGGCAAACTAGATGATCTGCCAGTGTACAAAGTAAGGCCTGAGAATAATTCAAAAGATGTAAAAACAATGCATAGAAATCATTTACTGCCCATTGGACAAATCTTAATTGAGTCTGAGCCCTAGAAGATGCCCCTCTGGACCAGTGACTAGAGCTGCTGCTAAGAAAAGATCAAGAAAGTCTGCACCTACAGAAGCAAAGTTAAAGTGTTCCCTCCACAAGTCCCAGTTGAGCATGACTGTCAGTCCATATCGGAAGAAAGTGAGAGTGACTTTGAATACTATCCTTCTTACGAACTGAGTCAATTGTTTTGGGGCAATCCCTAGTCAATACTGGAGATGAAGCGGGCCTTCTGGACTGTCTAAGCCCCCAGCTTCATCCCTGGAGCCAATGCTCCCAGAAAGTGAAGTGCAAAGCATCAGATCAGATGAAATGGAATCATTGTGCATGGTTGAACTGTTTGAGCTTTCAGGGAGGAAAATGATAGATTGGGGCAGACTGGTGATACACCCGAACAAGAAGAGTATTTTGAGTGCCCTGACAGTCCACTGCCAGTGTCCGAAAGCTCTCCATGCTGAGCCAAATGTTGTGGACTAGAAACTGTAACTCCTGGAGCTGAAAGTGCCCCAAGTTCCTAGCCTCTCTATCCCCATGGAGACTCCTGACAAGTGAGGACAATGCTGAAAATGAGGATCAGAGTGCAGAGACTATAACAGTTCCCTAGAAAGACTGGTCGAGCTGTAAAGCCTGTGGTGCACCTCAGTTATGATTCACTTGGGAGGCCTGTGGACTTGCCTCTCAATGTTGTCCATAAAGGTGTATGTGTCCCCGAGCTCATTGCCCAAACTGAGCATCAGTGCTAACTCCAAGTTACTTGTGTTGCCCTCTAAGTATGGTGCCCTTGCCCCGTCCAGCCCCAAGGTAACTGATAGGAAGGGCCCCTCTCTTCAGGTTTCATGTACAAGAGGTAATAACTTGAGTTATGGTACAATGTGTGTGTAATACTGTGTAAAGAGTGACGTACTGCAATGTTTCAGAAATGTGTTCTTGATAAAATGATATATTGACTGATGATTAATATGCGAGCCTAATGCAAATGTATATGGTTGCAGTTAAAACTTATAGGGTACTTGCTTGACACGGACGCCAAGCTTTCCCAGGCCAGGAAGGGTGTAACCCCTGCAAATGGAGGTTCCCAAAAGACTTCCAGGAGCTTGCTTGAATGCTCCAAGCCTGAATGGTGTTTGGCATTTAAGCCATTTATCAGTGAGTGTTTTAGAACCTCTGGTACTGTCTCTTTAAGAGCTGTCTGCTTGCAGACATAATTAGTTTGTATGGGGACTGTGTGTTTCTTTTGATTGAGTACCACTCAAGCTGCTGCCAATTCACTTCATTTTTGCAGTCACTAGGAGTGCAAAGGGAACCTATCTGAAAGATGTAACTGTTAGCCAGAAATTATTTAGAGTAATAACGAAATTACAGTTTGTCTAACCTGCTTTTTGCAGTCAGAACTGTGTCTGCTAGTTCCCATTCTAGTTTTGAACTGCTGAACTGGACCAATCAGTGTGGTAGCTTTAGATTTAAATGGTGCCTTGGACGAATCAGAACTTGGACTCATAATCTGAGCCAGCCACAAGAGGATTGTATGGGCAGTGATTCTGGGAGATGTAGTTTAGACTTCAGTGCCTTTTGGACCAACAGCAGCAGTCTATTGTGAGTGACAGCCAATCCAGTCAAGAACTGGGAGGAACGCAGGAAGTGCCCGGTTTTGTCGGTTGGAGTTTCAGTTGAGCTTTGGCAGTGAAGAAGGAAGGAGCCCTGTGCTTTTTCAGTGTGCAGTTTTAGTCAAAAACGTGTAAGGCCCAGAGTTCCGGTCTGCAGCTTGTGTAACAGCTTGTTAGGACTGAATCCGTCCTGTGAAAAGAATCAAAGGATCTCTGAAGAGTAGAAACCAGGCTCACCCTGTAGAAGACTGGAGGAATTGCTGAAAATTGCACTCGGTCTGTCAGGAACTGAATCTGTTGTGTGTTCTCCCGGGTATTGTGCAGTAATTGCGATCGGGATACAGATGCAGCCTGCCTGGTATAGTGCTTTCTTTTATATGGATGTGTGAAGAGGTTTGTGTACCTCAAGTGAGCCCTGCTGACATTGAAGGACCCTATCTTATTTGGAGGTCGTGAGTACTAATTCAGGGTCGCCCCTGTTGAATTGCCACATTAAATCCAAATGGAATTACTGTACTGCTGACTGTTTAATTCTCCTTTCTCTCTGTGAAAGGGCCCCTACCAGCTGCCACGTTTGGACTAGCCACTAGGGCTTGGGTACCCAGGGACAGTAACTGATAGGGATAGGCCTGTGCACAGAGCCATAGGTAGATTATTAGAGTGATAAGCTAATTAACCTGATTTCCCTGTCCTTGTTATATCCCCTAAATAAATCAGAGCTGCTTGTTTCAGCAAAGTTATACTGCCTGAGGTATTTGTCTATGTTAAAGTACTGTACTGTGATTGTTGCACTGTATCTCATTTCACAGGAGGTCCCAGTGCGGAACCAGACCTGGGGGTAAGTGTATACTGTGAAGGTAATTCTGATATATTGTGTGGGCCACTAGTGGGAAGAAAGGGGTTGCAGTGTCCCAGAGGGCTGTGACCAAGTTAGTTTAACTATTGCAAACCCTGACCTCTGGGTGGAGGCACCCGCCATTGGATCCAGGCCCCTCAACCTGTTAGTGGCAAATCAGGCAGGGGTAGTAGCCCCTGGGATAGCGCCATCTAGGGGTTACACCTGAAAAGGGAATCCTCTTCTAAATGAGAAGCTGACTCCTCTAAAGCCGCCACTCTAGTCTCAGCCTCCACAATTCTGTTAATGGTCTTCTCTGAATCTTTTTTTTTGATGGAATCAACTACCAATTTCAATCCAGCAATATCCTGTCTCAAGTTCTTATTGACCTACTGAAATGTTTTGTAGTAAAGAGCAGATAACTGTTATGCCCATACTTTGTGCATCCATTGGTTGGACCCCCCACTTGTGCAGCATTGACCAGCCCCAGTGACATAGCGCTACTTCGCGGGACCTTTTAAAATAAATAAAGACTTACAGTTTCATCCAATTGCATTCCACTTAACACCAGTTAATCTCAGCACTTATAGGATTAACCCACACCAAAATTACTTGTTGTTAGAGGTTTTTTTAATATTTTAAAATGGATTTTAAAGCCACGATTCACTCGGTGTTTTGCCTACGCATTCATCCACTCAGGCGCCCAGCAAGCAACCCGTTCGGGAGGGTTTGAAGGCACTGAGGGTGAACAAGGAACCAGGCCCAGATGGCATCCACTCCAGGGTACTGAAGGAGCTGGCAAAGGTCCTTGCGAGACATTTGGCAGACCTATTTAATGCCTCACTATACTCAGGGTGTGTATCTCAGGACTGGAGGATGGATCATGTGGTGCCCCTCCACAAGAGTGGCCCCAAGGATGAACTGGGGAACTACAGACTGGTGAGCCTCATATCCATCGTGGGTAAGGTGATGGAGACTATCCTGAAGGAGAGGCTGGTGGCCCTCCTAGAGGCCAAAGGACTACAGAACAGCAGACAGCATGGCTCCATACGTGGCAGATCCTGCCATACCAACCTGGTAGAGTTCTATGACTGGGTAACTAGGCAACTGGACAGGGCCATGCAGTGGATGTCCTGTATCTGGACTTCAATAAGGCATTCAACTCATTGCTGCATGGCAGGCTGGGAAGTAAGTTAGAAGGCATGAGGTGGGTGCAAAGCTGGTGAGATGGGTAGGAACTGGCTTCAGGGAAGGCAACAGAGTGTGGTGGTGGGTGGGGAGCTCTCACACCCAAGGGTAGTGTCGAGCGGTGTTCCACAGGGCTCAGTGTTGGGATCAGTGTTGTTTGGGATATTCATTGCAGACATATTATTGGACATCAAGAGCAAAATCAGTCTGTTTGCTGATGATACCAAGATGGGAGCAGTGGTGGATGACCTAGGGGGGTGGCAGGGGTTGCAGGATGATCTGGCAAAGCTTGAAACCTGGTCAGACACCTGGCAACTGGGGTTTAATGCCAAAAAGTGCAAGGTGCTGCATTTTGGGGTGAAGAACCCAAGAAGGAGTTACCAGCTGGGGGGAGTGCAGCTAGCCCAGACAGAGGAGGAGAAGGATCTGGGGGTGTTCATTACAGGGTCAATGAACAACTCGGCACAATGTAGGAAGGCAGCTGCAAAGGCCAAAAAACTGGCAGGTTGCATTGCAAGGGGTATATCCTCGAGGATGGAGGAGGTGATACTGTCACTGTATAGGTCATTAGTTAGACCGCACCTGGAGTACTGCGTGCAGTACTGGCACCCGTATCTGAAGAGGGACATTAAGTTACTGGAGGGGGTGCAGCGCAGTGTGACAAAGATGATCAAGGGGCTGGGGGACTTATCATATGAGAGGAGGTTGAAGGAGTTGAACATGTACTCACTCGAGGAGAGGAGAGACAGGGATGACATGGTTGAAACCTTTAAATACATGAAAGGAATAAACAAGACAAGTACAGAGGGGCTGTTCAAAGTAAGGGAGGGGAGGGACACCAGGGGCCATGATATGAGACTGGAGCGAGGAAGGTTCAGGAGGGAGATGAGGAGACACTTTTTTATGGAGAGGGTGGTAGCTAGGTGGAATGTGTTACCTGCAAAAGTGGTATCCAGTAGAACAGTGGACTGCTTTAAAAGGGGATGGAACAGGACAAGGGGGAGGGTCAATGGAGGGGAAGGGTGGAAGGGAGAGGCAGCTGCAGAATAAGGGGTGCTAGTGGCTCATTCGAGCAGACTTGATAGACCTCTAGGCCTTTATCTGCTGGCAAATTTCATGTTTTCATATGTTTGTATGCTAGCTAGGAACAGAACCAGTGCAATGGGAGCCCCTTAACCTACCATTTTGGAACAGTAGCAGTGCACAGGGAGACCCTCAGTCTGCCAGTTTGGAACACTAGCAGTGCAATGGGACCCCCTCTGCCAGCTAGTTTGGAAAAGTAGCAGTGCAGTTGGAGACCCTCAGCCTACCAGTTTCACAGCAGCAGTGCAGTGGGAGCCCCTCAGCCTGCCGGTTGTGAACAGTAGCAGTGCAGTGGGAGACCCTTAGTCCATTAGTTTGGAACAGAAGCAGTGCAATGGGAGCCCCTTAACCTGCCAGTTTGGAACAGTAACAGTACAGTGGAAGCTCCTCCGCCTGCCAGTTTGGAATAGTAGCAGTGCAGTGAGAGACCCTCAGCCTGCCTTCTTGGAACAGTAGCAGTGCAGTGGGAGCCCCTCAGCCTGCCAGTCTGGAACACTAGCAGTGTAATGGGAGCCCCTCAGCCTGCCAGTTTGGAACAGTAGCAGTGCAGTGGGAGTTACTCAGCTTGTCAGTTTTGAACAGTACCAGTGTAGTGGGAACCCCTCAGTCTGTCAGTCTAGAACAGTATCAGTGTAGTGGGAGTCCCTCAATCTGTCAGTCTAGAACAGTATCAGTGTAGTGGGAGCCCCTCTGCCTCCATTTTGGAACAGTAGCAGTGTAGTGGGAGCCCCTCAGCCAGCCAGTTTGGAAGAGAAGCAGTGCAGTGTGAGCCCCTCAGTCTGCCAGTTTGAAACAGTACCAGTCCAGGGTGAGCCCCTCAGCCTGCCAGTGTGGAACAGTAGCAGTGTAGTGGGAGTCCCTCAGCCTGCCAGTTTGGAATGGTAGCAGCACAGATGGAGCCCCTCAGTTGGCTAATTTGGAACAGTAGTAGTGCAGTCAGAGCCCCTCAGCCTGCTAGTCTAGAACACTAGTAGTGCAATGGGAGCCCCTCAGCCTGCCAGTTTGGAACAGAAGCAGTATACTGGGAGTCACTCACCTTGTCAGTTTTGAACAGTACCAGTGTAGTGGGAGCCCCTCAATCTGCCAGCCTAGAACAGTATCAATGTAGTGGGAGCCCCTCAGTCTGCCAGTCTAGAACAATATCATTGCAGTGGGAGCCCCTCATTCTTCTAGTTTGGAACAGAAGCAGTGCAATGGGAGCCTCTTAACCAATCATTTTGGAACAGTAGCAGTGCAGTCAGAGCCCCTCAGCCTACCAGTTTCACAGCAGCAGTGCAGTGGGAGCCCCTCAGCCAGCCAGTTTGGAAGAGAAGCAGTGCAGTGGGAGGCCTCAGCCTGCCAGTTTGGAACATTAGCAGTGCAGTGGGATCCTCTCAGCCTGCCAGTTGTGAACAGTAGCAGTGCAGTGGGATCCCCTCAGTCTGTTAGTTTGTAACTGAAGCAGTGCAATGGGAGCCCCTTAACCTGCCAGTTTGGAACAGTAGCAGTGCAGTGAGAGACCCTCAGCCTGCCTTCTTGGAACAGTACCAGTGTAGTGAGTTTCTCAGTCTGCCAGTTTGGAACAGAAGCAGTGCAGTGGGAGGCTCTCAGCCTGCCAATTTGGAACAGTAGAAATGTAGTGGGGGCCCTGCTTGTTTGGAACAGTATCAGTGCAGAGGGAGACCCTCAGCCTGCTACTATGGAACAGTATCAGTGCAGTGGGGGGCCTTAGCCTGCCAGTTTGGAGCAGTAGTAGTGTAGTGGGAAGCCCCTCAGCCTGCCAGTTTGACAGCAGCAGTGCAGTGGGAACCCCTCAGCTAGCCAGTTTGGAAGAGTAGCAGTGTAGTGGGAGGTCTCAGACTGCCAATTTGGAACAGTAGCAGTGCAGTGGGAGCCCCTCAGTCTGTCAGTCTGGAACAGTAGCAGTGCAGTGGGATCCCCTCTGCATGCCAGTTTGGAACATAAGCAGTGCAATGGGAGCCCCTTAACCTGCCAGTTTGGAACAGTAGCAGTGCAGTGAGAGCCCCTCAGCCTGCTTTTTTGGAACAGTAGCAGTGCAGTGACAGTTTCTCAGCCTGCCAGTTTGGAACAGTATCAGTGCAGTGGAAGGCCTCAGCTTGCCAATTTGGAACAGTATCAGTGCAGTGGGAGGCCATAGCCTGCCAGTTTGGAACAGACGTCTCAGAAGTACTAGCTGCGAGAGGCATGGGAGAGCATAGGGGCGCATGCACCAGGAACCTTAACTAATGGTTGAAGAACTGGTGCTGTGAGGAAGGGTTTGGATTCATTGGTGACTGGGGACACACCTGGAGGGATGGAGATTTGTTCAAGCCTGATGGCCTGCATCCATCCTGGAGGGGAATCCAAGCACTCAATGATAAGTTTAAATGCTACATTGACAAGCATTTAAACTAGCAAGGGGGGTGGCAGGCCAGCAAGGAGGGTACCTAACTGCCCACCCCCCACAGCTAGCAGTGGAACCAGTGAACAGGATCAGTGGTATTTTTCTACAAAGCAGTGTGCAAAAGATGGAGATAAGTGCCCAAGAGGTGGATAGGCAGAAAAGGGGCAACATTCAACAGAAGGGCTGACAGCAGAGAGAACCAGGGATAAAGGACAACCAGGGAGGGGGCTGGAGTAGAACAACTAAACAGTCCAGGGAGTTCACATCAAGGAAAGCCATGTGTGCCAATGCCAGGAGCCTTGGCAACAAGATGGAGGATCTGGAGGCTGCCATGGTGCAGTCAGACCTGGACACTGTGGCCATCACAGAAACCTAGTGTAATGATCACCACGACTGGGAGATGGCCATTCCTGGCTACAACATATTCAAAAGAGACTGGGCAGGCAAGAAGGGAGGAGGAGTGGCACTTTATATGAAAAATGACATAAGGGCCACAGAGATCCAGGAGGAACAAAATGGGGGAGAGATACTGTGGGTTAAGCTGGAAAGGAAAATGAAGCCAGCCATCCATACAAGTGTGGTCTATAGACCATCAGCCCAGGAGGAAGAAACAGATAGGGAGCTGATGCTAGCCATCCAAAGGATGGCAGATAAGGCTGAGGTAGTGCTGGTTGGAGACCTCAATATTCCAGACGTGGACTGGAGCAACCCAGCAGCAGCATCAACCAGGAGCAGATTCATCCTGGACTCCCTTCAAGGTGCCTTCCTCAAGCAACTGGTCATGGAACCAACCCGGCAGAAGGCAATACTGGACCTTGTGCTTACAATCAGGGACAGTGTGATGGGGGTAACAGTGGGGGAGCACCTGGGGAACAGTGACCACCATTCATTGTGGTTTGAAATCACAGAAGGAGAAGAACCAAACCACACAAAAACACGTATTCTGGATTTTAGGGGGCAAACTTTGGGAAAATGGGGAGATGCTTAAAAGAGGCATTAACGGGAATAGGGCAGGAATCAGGGGTTGAGGAACAGTGGGCAGTATTTAAAATGGGGATTACAAGACCAACAGAATTATGTATTAAGCAGGTTAGCAAGGGGAAAAGGAAGAGGAGGCCATTATGGTTTTCCAAGGAGGTAGCAGAATAAGTGAAAGCCATAAGATTGCATTCAGGCAATACAAAAAGATGCAGGCAGAAGGGGATAGGGACAAGTACCAGGAGAAGCAAAGGGAGGCAGGGAGGTCAGTAAGAAAAGCCAAAGCTCAGACAAGAAGAGCACATTGCAAAATTAGTGGGTAGAGGGTATAAAACCTTTTGCAGGTACATAAGTGAAAAAAGAAAGGCAAAGGGAGGGATAATGAGACTGAAGGGGGAGGCTGGGGGCCTCCTGGAGGATGACAACAGTAAAGCTGACATATTGAACAGGTATTTCTGCTCAGTCTTTACTGAGGAAGAGGAGGGTAATGGGCCTGAAGAGAGTACAAGGGGTGGGAATGATGCAGAAATGGACAGAAATCCCTTTACACGAGAAAGTATGGGAAGCCGTTCAATTCAAAATTACAGTTTACAGAATATAATTAACAGTGAAATGTCTATGACTAACAACAAACTGTTTACAGTATAATATTATGAGAATAACAAACATGAAAATGAGTATATCACACACTGAAATGGTTATGAGACCTTCTGAAATGGTTATGACCTATACCAAAATGTGTATGACACATACCAAACTGGATATGAAATACACCAAGATGGATATGACATACACCAAGATACTGTAGAAATAACACTGATTAAAATAAGTATGACATATACCAAAATGGCTAGGACACATACTGAAACAGGTAATATGCATATCAAAATAGATATGACACATACCAAACTGGGTATGACACACACTAAAATGGGTATGATACAAACCAAAATGGATATGTTATACCAGAATCGGTATGATGCATAAAGAAATAATTATGACACATATTGAAAGGGATATGGCCTGTACTGAAATGATTACGACACATAGCAAACTGGGTATGGCATACCGAAATGGGTATGACACACACCAAAATGGGTTTAGCACTAACTGAAATGGATATGACACACACGGAAAATGGTATGGCACATGCTGAAATAATTGTGGCAAATACCTAAATGGATATGACCTATACTGAAATGGCTATAGCACATAGCAAAATGGGTATCACATACCGAAATGGGTATGACACAAACTGAACTGGATACGGCACACACTGAAATAATTATGACCCATACTGAAATGGATATGACACATAGCAAAATGGGGATGATATACCAAAATGGGTATGACAGACACCAAAATGGGATTGACACTAAGGCCCTGTCCACACTACACCACTTAAAGTCGGTAACAGTTCCAAACCGTTACAGACTGGAACCGTTATAGTGTGTCCACACTGCTGGCAAACAGTCTCGATAACAGTTTGGAATCGTTACAGCCCGTCCACATTGTGGGTGCCATGTAACCGTTATGGCTGCACCCTATCCCACAATACAGTTTGTGCTGCACTGGAGGAAAGCTGGAGCTACACGCTCAAGCGTCCACACTATGGCTTGTAACATCACAGGGGCACAACCGTTTTCGTAACCATTGTTCAAACCACATCATATGTGGTTTCAACAACGGTTATGAAAACGCCTTCTGTAACGTTACAGGGGTAAATGCAAACCGTTGCGGTAACTGTTTGAGCCCTCTGTAACGTTACAGAGGCATAGTGTGGACAGGGCCTAACTGAAATTGGCATGATACACACTGACAATGGAATGACACATGCTGAAATAATTATGACACATATCAAAATGGATATGACCCATACTGAAATGGCTAGGACACATAACAAAATGGGTATTATATACCAAAACGGGTATGAGACAAACTGAACTGGATACGGCACACTTTGAAATTGGTGTGACACACACTGAAATAGCTTTGACACACAGCTAAATGGCTGTGACCCCTACTGAAATGGATATGACACATAGTAAAATGGGTACGACATACCGAAATGGTTATGACACACACCAATATGGTTATAGCACAAACTGACATGGATATGACACACACCGATATGGGTATGTCAAATACTGAAATAATTACGACACATACCAAAATGGATATGTCACATGTTGAAATGAGTATGACACATACCAGAATGGGTATGACAAAAAACAAAATGTGTGTGACATGCACCAATATAGGTGTGACACATACTGAAATAATTATGACAGACACCAAAATGGATATGATACAAACTGAAATGGTTTTGACACATTCTTAAATCATTATGACACATGCTGAAATAGATATGACCTATAGTGAAATGGGTATGACAGATAACGACATATATAACACATACTGAAATAATTCTGACACATGCTAAATTATATATGACCTATACAAAAATGGATATAATACATACTAAATAGGGTATAATGTATACCAAAATGAATATGACACATACTGAATTGTAGATTATATGTATTTAATATATTGATAATCTTGAAAAGTGTGTACTGTAGTAAATAAAATGGTTATGAAGTACTGAAAACCAAAATCATATATTAAAATGTGTATGTTGCATACTGAAATGAGCATATAGCAAACTGAATTGTTGCCAAATTTGCAAGGCATAGACTGATGTAACATGTGCCAAGGTGTGAATACAGCAAACTGAAATGTTGTGATACACCAAGATGAGTATAACACACACTGAACTGAACATAATACAGTGAAAAATCACATGACTTGTGTAACCAATCAGAGTGCAGCATCACCCCCTGAGATTTTGTAGGACTCCACCAGTTCTTATTCAGCTCCACTGCAGGTAAGAGCTCCTTAAATTCCGTTAATCATGAATATGCACAATGCATATTATTACATTGTTATTTTGCTACTGTTACAGCTTTACTTTTTTTTTAGCTTCTGTTAAGATGACCTTTGTTTTCAAAAGATTTATCCGATTTTTATTAAAAAAAATCACACCCAGTCAGTTTTACCACTCCACAGTCCATACACCATTCTGATGAAGCATAGTTCCCCTATGGATACATCCACACGGGAGACTAAGGAGGTTGCGGACAACTGTCACAAGGACGCCTCACAGGAAAGAGGCAGAGGACACCACAAGAAAAGGAAGCAGCTCCTGGTGGGTGACTCAGTTATTAGGGGATAAAACTGGGGATCAGGGAATACTAATGGGCAGCCTACCTGGCACCATGGCTTGAAGGGACAGGAAACGCATCCTCAGGATCATGAGAACAGCTGCACGGAGTCTGAGCTGGACGTCATTGTCCACCTAGGGATGAATGACTTGGCTCAACTTGAGATTAGAGCAGTGCAGGAGGAGTTTGTGGAGTTGGGGAGGGGCCTAAGGCAAGTAGCACACACAGTATCCTTCTCAGAGGTGCTGCCTGTCTATGGCAAGGGTGAGGTGAGGGTACTTCGCACCATGCAGTTTAATGGATGGTTGAAAAAATGGTGCAGAGCAGAGGGGTTTGGCTTCACTGGGGACTGGGGTTCCACCTGGATGGATACCAGCCTATACTGGCAGGATGGTCTGCATCTGTCCAGGAAGGGAACAAGTCTACTGGGTGATTGGTTTAAATGCTTTATTGGTAAGCTTTTAAACTAGTTATGGGGGGAGGCACTGATAAGCATCAGGGGATTCCCAGCCTCCCCCTACAAAACCGGGCACTAAATGAGGTAAAGACCAAGGTAAAAAGGTCAGTAGGGAGCAGGACAGGGGTAAATGGAGAAAGCAAAGTCAATGAGGACAGGGATGGTGCTACAAGTGCTACAAGAGGTAAAGCCATCAAAAAATGGAGAGCAATGAGTACCAATGCTCGTAATCTGGGTAACAAACTTCCTGAATTAGTGTCTTTGATGGAGGAGGAACATCTGGATATTGTGGCAGTCACAGAAACATGGTACACACAGAACCAGAAGTCCAAGAGGGTAGCATCTTTCAGAAAAAGAGAAGTGCAAAAACAAAGGGGCACAATTTGAAGATAGACAGGGGACAGCTCAGAGGTAATGTGAGGAAGTATTTCTTCACAGAGAGTGTTGTGGATATATGGAACAGCCTTTCTGAGGAGGTCATAGCGTCAAAAACAATGGGGGAATTCAAGAATGCATGGGACAGACATAAGGCAATTCTAGTGGGGGGTAGGAGGAATTAGGCTGTTGGTTTACTAGGATCTGCAGCTTATCCATTACGTAGGGAAATGGGCAGACTAGGTGGGCCAAGCGGTCCTTATCTGCTGTCAAATTCTATGTTTCTATGTAACCATGACTGGGATGTAAACATACCAGGATACACCATCTACAAGAGGGACAGGGAGGGTAAAAGAGGAGGTGGAGTAGCTCTCTACATAAGGGCGGCATCAAAGCAACAGAACAAAAGGGTAAACAGGGAAGAGAGAAAGCACTGCGGGTCAATTTGGAGACAGGCAATGGCACCACAATCCGCACAGGGTTTGTATACAGACCCCCATCTCAGGGGGAGGAAATCGACAGGGAAATTATAGAAAATATCCTTAGAATGGCAGAAAAAGGAGAGATATTGCTAATGGGGGATCTGAATATGCTAGATGTTAACTGTAGTGCATTTGCAGGAGCCACGTCTAAGAGTGGGGTTATTTTAGATGCCCTACAGGGGGCATGTCTTAGACAACTAGTATCGGAACCCACTCAAGAGGGAGCAATCTTAGACCTGATACTTTCACATGGAGATGGCGAGAGGATCACAGATTTAGAAGTGGTTATCCATCTGAGAACTAGCGAACATCGAATAGTATGGTTCACGATAAACATAGCAATAGAGTCAAGCCATACAAAGGCAAAGGTACTGGACTTCAAGAGGGTGGACTTTCCCAAAATGGGTGCATGCCTAAGGAATGCACTAGCAAATTGGCAGGAAGGAAGGGTGGAGGAACAATGGTGAATAATCAAAACTGCCATCACAGAGGCAACACGCCTTTGTGTGAAGCAAATAAACAAAACGATGTAAGAAACCACTACAGTTCTCAAAGGAGGTGGCAGGGAAGGTTAGGGAGAAAAAGAGAGCATTCAGGGAGTACAAGGAATCACAGAAGGAGCAGGACAGAGAATTGTATCAGTTAAAGCAAAAGGAAGCAGGAAAGGCAGTCAGAACAGCAAAGGCCCAAACCGAGGAAAAGATTGCCAACTCAGTTAAGAAGGGGGATAACACCTATTATAGGTATATCAGGGAGCGAAGGAAGACCAAGGGAGGGATAGCGAGGCTTAATAAAGAGGAGGGGGGGGGTGGGCAGAGGGTGACTGTGAAAAGGCAGAGATACTAAACAAATACTTTTGCTCAGTATTCACTAGTGAAACATTGAAACATAGAAACATAGAATTTGACGCCAGATAAGGAATGCTTGGCCCACCCAGTCTGCCCATTTCCCTGCCTACTGGATAAGCTGCAGATCCTAGTTAACCAGCAGCCTACTTCTTCCTACCCCCATCCCCTAGAATTGCCTTATGACTGTCCCATGCATGCTTGAATTCCACCACTGTTTTTGACTCCACGACCTCCTACCTATACCAGACAGTAGAAACGCTCTGGATATTGGGGTTGATACCAGCCCTTTCACAGAAGAAAGGGTTCTGAAGGAACTCTTAAAACTGAAGGTGGACAAAGCAATGGGGCCTGATGGGATTCATCCCAAAATTCTAAAAGAACTAAGGGTAGAACTAGTGACACCACTGACTACCCCCTTTAACAAATCATGGGAGGATGGGGTTGTACCTGAAGACTGGAGGAGGGCAGATGTTGTTCCACTTCACAAAAGTGGGAGCAGGGCAGAAGCAGGAAACCACAGACCTGTTAGTTTAACCTCAGTGATTGGGAAAATGATGTAATTACTTCTGAAGGAAAGAATTGTTGAGTACCTAGAGGCCAGTGGGGCACAGGACCCAAGGCAGCATGGATTCACAGTGGGAAGGTCATGTCAAACTAATCTAATAGATTTCTTTGACTGGGTGACCAAAGTAGTAGATCAGGGAGGGGCTGTAGATATGGCCTACCTAGACTTTAGCAAGGCATTTGACACAGTCCCACACAAAAGATTAATATACAAGTTGGTCAGCCTGTGAGTGGGTCCCAAGATGGTAGCCTGGATAAACAATTGGCTGGGGAACTGGACACAGAGGGTAATAGTAAACAGAGTCCACTCTGGTTAGAGTGGAGTACCGCAGGGTTCAGTACTAGGGCCGGTCCTCTTTAATGTCTTTAAAGCGACATTGCAGAGGGACTGGAAGGAAAAGTATGTATTTTTGCAGACGACACAAAGATCTGTGTAACCCCCTTACTAATGGAGGTTCCTAGAAGCCTTCTCGGAGCTGTGTAGATGCTCCTTACCTGACTGGTGTCCGGCGTAATGCCACTTGAATGTGGGAACGGTGAGTGCTTTTAGAGCCTCTGGTACTGTCTCTTTAAGAGCTGCTGGCTGCTTGCAGGCTTGATCTATTGTATAGGGGGGACTGCGGGTTTACTGCTTGAATCCCACTCGAGCTGCTGTTTGAATCGCTCCGTTCTGCCTTCGCTAAGCGAGCACAGGGAGCCTTACTGCAGGGTGTAACCGTTTGCTAGAACATTTGTAGTGTGGCAGTAATGTTGCTGTTTGTTTAACCTGTTTACATTGCAGCTGGGACTCTGTGTGTTTGGCCCCTCCATTTTGGACCAGGACTTCTGATATGGGCCAATTGAGAAAGAGGGGACCTTAAAATGGAGCCTGCTCAAGCCAACCAGAACTTGGACTCCCACCGGGAGCCTGCCCTCAAGGGAAGATATGGCAGGTGCTCCTGGGAAGTGTAGTTTGGACTCTGGCCCCTTTTTTGCATCAATAGAGGGTGTATGAGGTGATGGACAGACAAAAGCAGCCAACTGGAGCCCTGTGGAGGAGAGGAGACTGCCCAGCAACTGTCCTGAAGGGGCAGAGTCATTGGTGATCATGAAGGGAGAAGGAGCTCTGGCTCCTGCGCTGGGAAAGTCTTCGTGTGGAAAGCGCGTGTGTTAGGCCAAGAAGCCGGTCGACCACATCACTAGAGAGTGAGAGGGAGAGAGCAGACAAGATCCATAGAGGAGTGCAAGCAGAGGAGGCTGTAAGTTTACAGCTACCTACCAGGCTCACCCTGTAGAGGACTGGAGAATCTGCTGAATCGCACTCGGTCTGTCAGGACAAGTGAAGCTGCGTTGTTCACCCGGTTTGGTCAGAGAAAGCGATCGGGAGCTTGGAGAAGCTGCCTGGTATGGTACCCCTCTGTGTACATATAAATGTGTGGAGCAGTGTCTGCATTACAGGCCAAGTCCTGCAGGAGTGTGAGAGGACTCTTTCTGCAGGATTCGTGAGTACTAAATCAGGGTAGCTCCCTGTCAAATGTTCTTCCTGAGGACAAGAGTTGTCTGGCTGTTCATTGGCTGCATGAATGGTGCCTGCGGGCTCTTACAAATCAAATCTAGATATCAAATGCTTGTTTCTTCAGCAGGGCGCCAACCAGCTACACCAAATATGTTAGCCTTGTAAGGCCTGGGTACCCAAGAACAGTGACTGATAGGTTTGGCCTGTGCACAGTGCCCTATATGGTAGAAGTGTTAAGCTAATCAACCTGATCTCCCCCGTCCTTGTTACTACCCCTTAATAAATCAGATTTGCCGTTGCAAGATATACTGTTTGAATTGTGTGTTTGTGCTACCCTTTTGTGTATGGGTTATTGTATAACTGCATCTTATTTTACAGGGGGTACTCTGCACCAAGTTGGCCATTCCGACCTGGGGGCAAGTGTAAGTCCTAGTGATAGAGTGGAAATTGCTGGTGAGCCACTAGTGGGAAGAAAGGGGGGTTGCAGTGACCCAGAGGGCTGTGACCAGGTCACATTTGACTGTTCCAACCCCGACCTCTGGGTGAAGGCACCCGCCATTGGATCCAGGCCCCTCAACCTGCTATTAGCTGAACAGGCAGAGGTAGTAGCCCTTGGGATAGCACCCACTAGGGGTTACATTTTGGAGGCACCACTGGGATTAGCGTCCCCTAGTGGCTGAGTAGACGAAGTGCCCCAACATGGCCAAACTAAAGGAAAAACTGGAGGGGGAAATCACAACTAAAATTAAGTTAGACCCTGTTAAGATGATGGTGCATAAAGTGATGGGATGGGGTGAAGCCAAAGAGTTGGATTTCCCAGAAAATTGTGTTACTACTGGATGTGCCTCTGGGGATAAAGAACACTAACCTTGTTTCTGCAGTTGAGCATGTTAAATATTTAGTCACGATAGAGGTGAAGGGGTGAATGGCCGACCTACTCGACCAGACCTTGCAGGTGCTGCTTTTATACAGTATAATTATAGACCCTGAGAGGGTGCCCCCAGTGATTTACCTGGAAGGTGCTCAAAAGGGGTGGAGGGTCATTCATGTCCAGTGTGGTTCAGTCACCCTATGGGGGTCTCCGAAGACTAATAGCTTGAAAGATAAACTGCTTAAACTGTTAGCGGCAGAGGGGAGGACTACTCAAGAATTACTACAGGTGTTAGACCTTTCTAGTGATCCTTCCCCCCAAACCTCCCCAGGTACCTCTCCCGGGTCCCCCAAGAGTTCCATCCTGACTTCACCCCCTGTAGTTGTTCCACCCCATACAGCTAGACTCCTATTGGAGATTGAAACTTTTTTCTGGTACTGTGCCTGTGCCCTCAGGAGAAGATGATTTGGAGACTTGGATGGACTATGCTACCCCTTTAGTCCAAGGGTGGCAGTGCTCTGAGGGGGAGAAATGAAAGAGACTGATGGAGAGCCTGAGGGGCCCAGCTTTGGAAGCCATTCGTTTCTTGCGGGCTACTAGCCCCGAAGCCACTGCAGTAGAGTACCTTTCTGCCTTAGAGGGGGTGTTTGGGAGTACAGAGACTGAGGAAGACTTGTTGTGGAAGTTCAAGTCAGCCAAACAATGGAGGAATGAGAAATTGTCCACCTTTGTCACCAGGGTGGAAAGAGCATTGCAAAAAGCTTATCGAAAAGGGGGGGGTAACTGCCCCAGCACTGAATCAGATCCGGCTGGATCATATCTTGAAATCTGCTAGGTTTTCGAGTGTGATATTGTTAAAACTCAAGTTGCATGACCGACGGGCTGCCCCTCCCGAATACTGCCAATTGATAAGAGCGATTCGAGAAGTTGAGACTGATGAAGAGGGGTGGGAACCCTATGTGGGGGTCATGAATCTATGCCAGACCCCTGAGCCCAGTGAGCCAGATGATACCCACCCCTCGAGGGGATTGAACAAGGGGTCTGATGCATTTCCTGTGCCCCCAGAAGCCCAGAGTGGAGTGGGGGTGCATGCTGTTTCCTCTGGTCCCCGGGTAGAGAATGATTTGAAGGCCGAGATTAGAGATTTATGGGAAATGATGAGAGAATTGAAACAAACTGCTGCCAACCCCTCCAAACTTGGAGAACCTGAGTTATCTAGAAACAAACAACCTAGTCAAAAGGAGCCCCCCAGAACCCCTGACACCTCCTGGCAGGCGAGATACCTTCCTCCCAACAAAGACCCCCGAGATACTAAGCTCTGCTACCACTGTGGGGAGGATGGACACTTTCAGACTGAGTGCCAGTTGCCGGAGAACTTGAGGAGGGTCAACAGCAGGCTAGTAGCCTGGCATGGCAAGGCATATACCCGACCTCAGTGAGGGCCTCCTAGAAAGAGTTTTGTTACCTGGGCCAATGCCCAAGCAACCTCCCAAACCATGCCCCCTGAATGGTCTGACATGGTGGGTCCCTCAGTGGAGACCACCGTGAGAGTGAATGGAGTACCCACCCGGGCTGTGTTGGACAGTGGTTCCCAAGTGACCAGTATGTTTCAGGACTGGTATGGGAAGCGCCTGCCGGAGGTGCCTCTGCAACCTTTGGATGGCCTACATGTTTGGGGACTGAGTGATAAGGCCTACCCTTATTCTGGGTATATCCGGATCTGGTTGTTTTCTCCTACTTCTGTGACTAGGGTGGCCGAACAAGTGGAAAAATTGGCACTAGTGTGTCCTCCCACTGGACTGTATGATGGGGTGCCCCTGTTAATCGGAACAAATGCTCACATGTTTGGTCACTTAGCGCAGCTGTGCTCTGAATAACAGAGGTCCAGGACTGGGTGAGCTCTCAGAATACCCGCCTTGATTCAGAAGGCCTATGAGACCCAGAGAAAGGTCAGCCAGGCAGAACCCGAAGGCCCAGTGGGTGTTGTCTGGAAGAAGGATCCAGAATCTTTGCTGCTAGCCCCAAATGCCCAGTGTGTTCTACAGGGCGAGGTCCAGATTAAAAAGGATGTTAAGAATAAAATATTGATGCTGGATGTACCAGGCGAGGGAAAGTTGCCAGAGGGGTTGTTGGTTAAACCCAGTATCTTACCTGCTCGAACCCATGCTTTTGCCAGAAGAGTAATGGTTCAAGTGCACAATGTATCTGATCGAGAGATTCGAGTGAAGCGGGGTTGCACTCTGGCCACTGTGCACTGTGTAGATATGGCTGTTCTGCCCAGCAACAAGACTCCCAGGAGGAGTGACCAAGTGAACCCTGATCTGTTTGATTTTGGTGATTCCCCACTGCCAGCAGAATGGAAGAAAAGGATCAGTGAAAGGCTCGCCCAGAGGGAGCAGGTGTTTTCTTTGAAGGAGTGGGATGTAGGATGTGTGCAAGGAGCAGAGCACCGCCTTCGGCTACAGGATGAGCGACCTTTCCGTGAGCAATCTCGATGCCTGGCCCCTGCTGATATAGATGATGTGAGACAACACCTGCAGGAGATGTTCGCATCTGGGATGATACAGGAATCCAGAAGTCCCTATGCCTCACCTATTGTAGTAGTGAGAAAAAAGAATGGAACTGTTCGGATGTGTGTGGATTACCGTACTTTAAACAGGCGAACCATACAAGACCAGTATACCATGCCACGCATTCAGGATGCCTTGGACTGTCTAAATGGTAGTAAATGGTTCTCAGTGTTAGACCTTTGCAGTGGGTACTACCAGATCCCGATGGCTCAGGAGGATTGAGAAAAGAATGCTTTCATTTGCCCACTAGGTTTCTATGAGTTTATGCGGATGCCCCAAGGGATTTCAGGCACCCCTTCTATTTTCCAGCGTTTGATGGAGCGTGATGTGGGGGACATGAATTTGCTCGAGTGTTTAGTCTACCTAGATGATGTCATAGTGTTTGGCAGCTCCTTGGAAGAACATGAAAACAGGTTGTTCAAAGTCCTGGATCGACTGGAAGATTTTGGTCTCAAATTATCTATAGATAAGTGCCAATTCTTTCAAACCTCTGTAAATATGTGGGGCACATAGTATCCACTGAAGGCATAGAGACTGACCTCACAAAGTGGAAGCATTGACTACTTGGCCTCAACCAAAGAATTTGAAAGAGCTGCAACGGTTTCTGGGGTTTTGTGGATATTATAGGTGATTTATCAATGACTATTCCCGAGTGATCCGCCCTCTGCTTAACCTTATGCAGGGATATCCTCCAACCCACAAAAAGTATAAGAAAGCTGTGCTCTCTGAGACTGAGAAAAAATATTTCTGCCCAAATGATGTGTTTGGAACCCGCTGGACTGCTGATTGTGAGGAAGCTTTTCATGACATTATATATCATACCCATGCCCCAGTGCTGGTCTATGCTGACCCTGCCAAGTCGTACGTTCCTCATACTGATGCCAGTCTACAAGGATTGGGGGCTGTGTTATATCAAGAGCACCCCAACGGTCTAAGACCTGTAGCTTTTGCCAGCAGAAGCTTGACTCCTACAGAAAAGAACTATCCAGTGCACAAACTAGAGTTCCTGGCCCTGAAATGGGCCATGGTTGATCAATTTCATGACTACTTGTGCGGTGCTAAGAAACATAGAAACATAGAAATATAGAATTTGATGGCAGATAAGGACCGCTTGGCCCACCCAGTCTGCCCATTTCCCTACCTACTGGATAAGCGGCAGATCCTAGTTAACCTGCAGCCTACTTCTTCCTACCCCCACACCCTAGAATGGCCTTATGACTGTCCCATGCATGCTTGAATTCCACCACTGTTTTTGACTCCACAACCTCCTCGGAAGGCGTTCCATGCATCCACAACCCTCTCTGTGAAAAATACTTCCTTAAATTACCTCTGAGCCGCCTCCCCATCTTCAAATTGTGCCCTCTTGTTCTTGCACACCTGTTTTTTTGAAAGATGCCACCCTCTTGGACTTTGTTGATTCCCTTGAGGTACTTGAATGTTTCTATCATGTCCCCCCAATCCCCTGACATATGTGCAGACCTCAGCTAAGCTGGATGCCACTGGCCATAGGTGGCTCTCTGCATTGTCTACCTATGACTATGCTGTTGAATACAGAGCAGGCCTAAACCATATAGATGCTGATGCTCTCTCTAGGAGGCCTGTGCCCCGAGCTGACTGGGTCAGGTTGTCAGAACCTGACATAATAGCCCTTTGCCAAAAATTTGACAAGGAGGAACAGGTGTCTCCTGATACTGTGGACTGTATGGTGGATTGCTTGGGGCCATCTGAGAACTGCATACCTGCTGCTTACTGTCATTTTTCTGCATTAGGTACTAGCACGCTGCCCTATTTCAACAATAATAGTCTCCAGTGGGCTCAATCCCGAGATCCCATGATAAAAACTGCTTTGAAGGCTCTGCAAGTAGGGAGAGATGTGTCAAAACTGTGTTCCACTGACCTGAGAACTGCCCTGTTATACAAAGAAGGTTCAGAGTTGAAACTGGTTAATAAACTATTATACAGGGAGACTGTAGACAAGGAGGGGCGGGTAGACAAACAACAACTGGTGCTGCCCACTGCTTTTAGAGAACTGGTGTTGAGGTCCCTGCACAATCACATGGGACACCTCGGCATAGACCGAACCCTTGACTTAGTGCAGTCCCGATTTTATTGGCCCAAAATGGGTGCTGATGTGGAACAGTATATCAGGACTTGTAGCCAATGTTTACAAAGAAAGACCCTGCCACAGAGGGCTGCCCCACGGTTAACATCACTACTAGTGCCCCTATGGAACTGGTCTGCATTGATTTCCCGAGTCTAGAACCAGATCTGAGAAACATCAGCAATATATTGGTAATTACCGATCATTTCACCCGGTATGCACAGGCTTTCCCTACTAAAGATCAGAAAGCAACCACGGTGGCTAAAGTACTTGTTGAGAATTTCTTTGTCCACTATGGGGCCCCCCAAAGAATCCATTCCGATCAGGGAGAGATTTTGAGAGCCGCCTGATTAAAGAAATGCTGTCCTTGTGGAGGGTCCGGAAGTCAAGAACCACCACGTATCATCCCCAGGGAGATCCCCAGCCTGAAAGGTTTAACCGCACCTTGCTTGATATGTTGGGCACACTGCAACCTAAAGATAAGCCAAGATGAAGTCAGCAAATTAGCACCTTGGTACACGCTTATAACTGCACCAAAAGTGATGCTACTGGATTTTCCCCGTATAGACTGATGTTTGGGAGAGAAGCTAGACTGCCAGTGGATGTATGTTTCAGGGTTTCTCCTGATGGGGTTCAAGCAGTTAATCATCTACAGTAGGTGCAGATGTTGAAGGCCCAACTAAACCATGCCTACCAACTGGCCCAGACCATGGCTGCTAAACGAAACTTGGCCAATAAAGAAAGGTATGATAAGAAAGTGAAAGCGATGGAGCTGAGAGACGGGGATAGAGTGCTATTGAGGAATCTGGGACTGCATGGCAAACATAAGATTGTTGACAGATGGCATCACCTCCCTCATATTGTTGTGGGAAAACTGGAAGATTTACCAGTATATAAAGTGCGGCCTGAGAACAACTCAAAAGATGTGAAAACTATACACAGAAATCATCTGCTGCCGATTGGACAGATTCTGATAGAGACTGAACCTCCCAATGCCACCCCCCCCCAGGCCTGTGACTAGAGCCACTGCCAAGAAAAAGCTAAGACTGGTTGATTCCTCAGAAATCAAACTAAAGACACCTTCTCCACCCCCACTCTGTTGAAGTTGACTGCCAGTCTGTGTCTGAGGACAGTGAGAATAACCTCGAGTACTACCCCTCTTATGAACTGAGCCAGCTGTTTAGGGGCAATCCCCTAATCAACCCTGGGGATGAAGTTGGGTTTTCTGGACTGTCTGAGCCCCCAGCTTTATCCCTGGAGCCAATGCTCCCAGAGGGAGAAGTGAGTGGTATTAAATCCGAAGGTATGAGCTCATTGGGACTGGCTGAACTGTCTGATTTCTCGGACGAAGGAAGTGATGAGGGGGAGGCAACAGGTGATATACCAGAGCAAGAAGAATATTTCGAGTGCCCTGATAGCTCCCCGGCAGTGCCAGATATGTCCCCAGCTGAGCCAAGTAGTATAGGTTCCAAAATGGAGGGCCTGTCCCCGAAGGTACTATGGGCTCTGGGCCCCCTTCTCCTATAGAGGTTTCCCCGACGAACCCAAGTGGGGCTGAAATGGAGTCGGGACCTTCAGAAATTTTATCTGAGACTCTTAGACGGACTGGCCGAGAAGTATGGCCTGTAATGAGATTGAGTTATGAGTCCCTGGGCCAGCATGTGGATCTGCCTCTGAATGTAGTCCATAAAGGGGTGTACGTGTCCCAGAGCTTCTTGCCCAAACTAACCCTGGGAAATGATTCCCAACTGTTAGTATCACCCTCTGAGTATGGTACGTCTGCCCCATTTAGCCCTCAGACAGCTGATAGGGAAGGGCCTCCTCTATCCAGGTATCATGGCCAGGAAGCAATGACCTAATTTAAGAAGGAAGAGGTTGTCTGTATGTATACTGTTGCATAACCAATAGTAAACTGTGTAATACAGTACCAATGTATATAACCAAAGGTTTGATGTGCTGTCAGTTTAAACTGTTTTACCTTAAAGTGATTTAAGGGTAACTACTTGACATGGACACCGAGTTCTTTCCAGGCCAGGAAGGGTGTAACCCCCCCTACTAATGGGGGTTCCTAGAAGCTTTCTTGGAGCTGTGTAGATGCTCCTTACCTGACTGGTGTCCAGCGTAATGCCGCTTGAATGTGGGAACGATGAGTGCTTTTAGAGCCTCTGGTACTGTCTCTTTAAGAGCTGCCTGCTTGCAGGCTTGATCCGTTCTATAGGGGGGACTGCGGGTTTACTGCTTGAATCCCACTCGAGCTGCTGTTTGAATAGCTCCGTTCTGCCTTCGCTAAGCGAGCACAGGGAGCCTGACTGCAGGGTGTAACCGTTTGCTAGAACATTTGTAGTGTTGCAGTAACGTTGCTGTTTGTTTAACCTGTTTTCATTGCAGCTGGGACTCTGTGTTTGGCCCCTCATTTTGGACCAGGACTTCTGATATGGGCCCAATTGAGAAAGAGGGACCTTAAAATGGAGCCTGCTCAAGCCAACCAGAACTTGGACTCCCACCGGGAGCCTGCCCACAAGGGAAGATATGGCAGGTGCTCCTGGGAAGTGTAGTTTGGACCCTGGCACCTTTTTTGCACCAATAGAGGGCGTGTGAGGTGATGGACAGCCAAAAGCAGCCAACCAGAGCCCTGTGGAGGAGAGGAGACTGCCCAGCAACTGTCCTGAAGGGGCAGAGTCATTGGTGATCGTGAAGGGAGAAGGAGTTCTGGCTCCTGCGCTGGGAAAGTCTTTGCGCGGGAAGCACGTGTGTTAGGCCAAGAAGCCAGGTGACCACATCACTAGAGAGCGAGAGAGAGAGAGAGAGCGGAAAAGATCCATAGAGGAGTGCAAGCAGAAAAGGCTATAAGTTTACAGCTACCTACCAGGCTCACCCTGTAGAGGACTGGAGAATCTGCTGAATCGCGTTCGGTCTGTCAGGACAAGTGAAGCTGCATTGTTCACCCGGTTTGGTCAGAGAAAGCAATCAGGAGCTTGGAGCAGCTGCCTGGTATGGTACCCCTCTGTGTACGTATAAATGTGTAGAGCAGTCTGCATTACAGGCCAAGTCCTGCAGGAGTGTGAGAGGAATCTTTCTGCAGGATTCGTGAGTACTAAATCAGGGTAGCTCCCTGTCAAATGTTCTTCCTGAGGACAAGAGTTGTCTGGCTGTTCATTGGCTGCATGAATGGTGCCTGCGGGCTCTTACAAATCAAATCTAGATATCAAATGCTTGTTTCTTCAGCAGAGCCCCAACCAGCTACACCGAATATGCTAGCCTTGTAAGGCCTGGGTACCCAAGAACAGTGACTGATAGGTTTGGCCTGTGCACAGTGCCCTATATGGTAGAAGTGTTAAGCTAATCAACCTGATCTCCCCCGTCCTTGTTACTACCCCTTAATAAATCAGATTTGTTGTTGCAAGGTACACTGTTTGAATTACGTGTTTGTGCTACAGGACAGCTCAGAGGTAATCTGAGGAAGTATTTTTTCACTGAGAGGGTTGTGGATGCATGGAACAGCCTTCCTGAGGAGGTTGTGGTGTCAAAAACAGTGGTGGAATTCAAGAATGCATGGGACAGACATAAGGCAATTCTAGGGGGTGGAGGTTGGAAGAAGTAGGCTGTTGGTTAGCTAGGATCTGCAGCTTATCCATTAGGTACGGAAATGGACAGACTGGGTGGGCCAAGCAGTCCTTATCTGCCGTCAAATTCTGTGTTTCTAAAATACTGTTATATGTGTTCTTTGTGTAAGGTTATGCTTAATACTAGATAAATCCATCCTGCACTTGTCTTTTTCCAATGTTTTGCAAAGTTATACAGTATGTTGTGTTGTATAATATTTTTATAATGTATGTTAGAACGCTGTTAACCTTAGGAAATCATCATTTCCTAAGGTTGTTAACCTATCGATGTGACGTAGATATGTTGTTAACCTATCGATCCTACGTCACATCGATAGGTGCTAACAACCAGTGGTCTCTTGTATGTGGCGCTTTTTTTCGACACGGAAACCGACTGAAGGGAAACCGACGGGAAGGACTGAAGGGCAGGCGGTGACTTTTAAAAAACGTAAGCCCTTTTTTTTTGATAGTGGGATCATCACTATAAAAATAATGATAGTCCCTCTAACGGCAACGGTCAATTTTAACCGTCTAGAGGATTTGCCATGGCGTATCAAACCTCTCGAGCTTCGCTCTCGAGGTTTACATGGTCACCCTGGCAACCTCTCGACTGTTAACTGACCGGTTAACGATAGAGGACCATACATTATCCTCTATGTTTGCCCTGTAAAAGAGGAGGCATTACCAAAAGATCTGTAGCTCCAGGATAATCTCATTCCTGTGTGTTTTAACTAAATTTTACCCACTTACTTAAGGTTAGAGTTTTTCTTTGCTGCATTCTGAAAACTAATGTCAATATTTTACCACTTTTATGAATAGTAAATTAAATAAATTAGCCATTTTTTAGTTTGCAAAAATAAGTGCCAGGAACACATATATAATGTATGGTAGAACGTTGTTATGTAGTGAAATTCTTCTTTTCCCTACATTGTTATGCCATTGATGTGACGTGGTTTAGTTGTTAACCCATCGATGGTGCGTTACATCGATGGGTTAACAAAAAAGAACTGACACGCACATCTGTTTCCAAGGTAGCACTGTTCGCTGCGCGGTCCTAATTCAGTTAGTTAAACATTATTTTTCCTTCTCCCCCCCAACCCGTGTCCATCTAGTAACCCCTGTAGCACACCCATAATTCAGAAAAATCAGAAATTCTAACCATGTTTTCTCTTGTTTTATTTATCTCCCAGTTCTTAGGTTTGAGTGCCAAAGCAGTCCTGCAAATGTCAGCTATTCACAGCATTACCTTTTCTGCCACTTTACGGCAAGCCCGACTGGATTTAACATGACACTTGACCCCGATCTCTGTTTCTGTTTTCTTTCGATGCTCAGTGCGTTTTAGTGTGTATCTAAAATAGACGTCCAATTTTTAGTAAATCAGCTCCTTTTTTTGACTAAATGTAAGCTGCTGATAGCAGTTTGAATACATGTTTTCCCCTGAATGAACAACGTACTCTCAATCTCATCTGCAAGGTAAAGAAAACACCACTGTATTTTTGTTAATCTACAGACTCTGCTGCCTGTGATGCCCATACACTATAAAATACAATGTATGGGCATCGATTGAACAACACTATGTAAGCTTCTCGTGGATCCCTTGGCAACCTTGGTAAACCTCTCAAGCTGCACTCTCGAGGTTTACATGGGTTGCCAAGGGAACCACTCGAAGTTCACACAGTGTTGTTGTTCATCGATGCCCATACATTATCCTCTATTTTACATTACTGGAAAGCTGAGAATCTTTAATACTATAACCCAGTTGTTTGTAGCTTATGACTTTGTGGAGCACACAGCCCCATTATTAATGTCCTATTTTCTTCTTAAAAAATGGCAGTTTGTGAATCTAGTTATTCATCAAATTATTCATTTTACTGCTCTTTCTCCCCAGAGTTCCTGTATAAGAGGAGTGTTGCATTTTTACAGGCTTCCGTACATGTGCTGAACTACTGAATCATTAAAGGCAGCATCCGCACCCAGGTTAGTGAGCTACTGTTTTTTTTCTTCAGGCGGTATTGGTGAGGATAACTATTTATAATGCGGGGACAGCATGTTTAGTAGGTTATTCATTTGCTTACATTGCCTGGTTTATTGCCACTATCATCTTCATTTCATTGTGAGCAGCATTATGGGATGGTAGTCAGGTAACCGTATAGTAAATCTGTGAGGTGGTAGTTGATGAATGACTCTTTATCTTGGTAGTCAGTCTCTTTTTAGAACTCTATTTTAAATTGGGTGTGTTTTAGTTGACCTTAAATTGTTTATTGAAGGTTAGATGTTTTGCTGACATTTTAAAACTAATCTCAACATTTTGCCACTTTTAATGTAAACATTACATTATTTTGCCGATTTACTCAGTAACCATAAGCTGCGTTTCTAGTTTATGCCACTGTGGAGCAAACAGCCTGCTATCAGTGTTCTGTTTTTCGCTAAAAACAGCAATTACTGAAGCCAGCTCTCCAGCAGTTATCAATGTCCTGCCTTCCCCCCTCCGATACAGCCTTTTTGTAAGAAAAGTTTTGCGTGTTCTCACATTGCACTGCATGTGTTGAAGTAATGAACTGTTGAACAGCAGGTTAGGAACATACGGAAATTGCCAGAAGAAAAAGGCCATCAGGGTCTGTGGAGTCTGCTCGAGTTTGCAGCTAGTTCCCCTATTTAGCAGCTGCCCCTTCCCCACCTCCCCCCCTCTCTCTTTGCCCTCCCCTTTTCCCTGTCTCACCCCTTCTTGAAGCCTTTCACTGTGTTACATGCCACCACCTCTGCTGGTAGTGCATTCCAATTTGCCACCACCCTCTCCGTAAAGATATTCCTCCTCACCTCCACCCTAAATCTACCTCTCCCCAATCTCATAGTGTCCTTCCCGATCCTCCTCCAAAATAGACCCCCTGTGTCCATCTTGATTATACCATTTATGTTTCTGAAGGTCTCGATCATGTCCCCCCTGTCCCTCCTCTCCTCTAGCGAGTACATGTTCAACTCCCCCAGCCTGACCTCCTATGGCAATTCCCCTAGACCCTGGATGATTTTTGTCAGGTTGGCGGCTTTGTGTTCCCCTATAGACCAAATTCTTAGGGATAGCTATTTTTTTCAAATTGAATATACTTTACTGAAAATTTTTCTGTACAGTCAACAAAAAAATGAAATAAGACTAATCATGATAACAAACAAGAGAAAAGATTAACAAAGATAGAGCCGAGGAAAACACTCACCACCCCCGTAGCCTGTACCCACACATTACATAGCAAAATTAAAGCAGTTTCTGTTGGAGTCAACAATATTGAGGAAAATTAAAGAAATCTTAAGGATACAGTAAGAGCAAACTTACCGAACTACAGTGTACTAAATAGTAAAATCAATACATTAAAGTACCCAAATATATGTAAATATGAGGGTTTACAAAAGAAGGGGGGTTAGCATAATACAGCACAATTAAAGAGAAAGCTTTCAAGAATAAGATAAACTTAGATGGATATTAAGGTCAGCATTGCTTTTTGTATTGCTGGGACAATATATTTCTTTTGGTCTTTTACCCTTTGCTTGGAGATCTGATACAGTAGCTTGGGAAAGGGAAAGGGGAAATTGCTTAACCAGGAGAGGCACACTAAGCCGAAGCTTGTTTCCAGGTGCAGCCTGGGAGCACATAGAAATTAAGTACCTTGCTCAGGGTCCCACAGTGTGCAAGTGTGTGCAAGTCGGGGGCTGGGGGATTCAAACCCTGGTCTCCAGGTTTGCAGCTCAGAGATGTGGCTGCCAGCCATGTCACTTGCTGTTTGAGTATCTGTCTTGCAGATCAAACAGGCAAAGGAAGTCTTTCTGACGGGGGTGTTTATAATTTACTTGAGCTGCATTTTTTTTTCAGCAGTTGGAGGAGCCCCCGAGTAGCAGTAGCCCCTTCCCATTGGGGAAGGGGGAGGGGGAGGAGTTGTAAATGGAGCACATGTGTACATGGGGCTTGCTAATGATTGGGATTAGACATTCTTTTGCCTTTCTTTTGAATATTCTTTTTGCACCTTTCGCCTGTTGGGTTAATAAATGGACAGCATTTCAGGACTCCCATGGTTGGTTACATCCTGTAGTTGAGGTGTTCGAGGATACACCCCTTGGTTTCTCCTTGCCCCTTCCCCTGTGATGGTGCCTGCTGAAGAACATATGTCCAGGCTATGTGTGTGCTCATGCATGACTCAGCCAAGCATGTAACGGTATCCTTCCCCTCCCTGCACCACTAATCCTGCACTACCACCCATGCATCCACAGGTGGCAGTGTCAGAGTGGCGTGATAGCTCTCCCTCACAATAGAAGGGGAACATCCCATTTCCCAGCATCATAAGCAATAGTGCTACTGCTGTGCCAACAGGCTGGCTGACAATTTTCTCTCTTATGGAGGCTCCTTGAGATAAGCTATTGTCCAGGTCTGTCCTGTTTTGTCCTTATCTAATTGTCACTTTAAGTGACATAAATTTTGTGCACATTATTTACTTACAGTGATTTATGGAGCTTAAGGGGGTAAACACACTTAAAATGTTGGCCATGCTGGCAATAGCCTCCTTCTATAATTTGTTATGTTTGCTTGCACACATGTGCAAGAAACATAGTGCCATCATCGGAGATTTTGGAGGTGTGTCACCTCCTCCTCCAATTCAGTCAGTGTGTTGGCAGCCCACGGCCTGTAAGCCAATGCATGCTGGAGCTACAGCCTGTGACGGCTCCAAATGCAGTGGCATACAGTTCAAGGGGAGCTACGGCAGGTGAGCAGCGATAAGATATCGCCTGTCATGCGCAGCTCCCCACCACACACACCACGGCACGTGAGTGTGTGTGCCCCACCAGCGTGCAAACACTGAATAGCCGACGGGGTGCCCAATCCCCATCGTGTGCTGCATCCCCCTGCCTCCCCCAAAGCCTTAGAAAATGCCACTCTGGTGCCCACCCCAGCGTGGCAAGTATCATGATATAGCTGGCGGGGTGCCCAATCCGTCGGCTCCACTGTCCTAACCCCCAGTACCAAGTGCCGCTGGGAGCCCACCCTAGCGTGGCAATCCATCACACTAGCCAACGGGGTGCCCAATCCCCATCGGATGAATAGCCCCTAACCGTCCTTGTGCCACGCTGGGAGCCTACCCCAGCATGGCAAACGTCCTCATCGCTCTTTTTTTTTTTTTTACCCAGTAAAGAAAAACGGTCCCTGGCGCCTCCCAGCCCCCTCCCACAACCTGCACCCACCCACTGTGCACCCAGCCTCCCCACACCCATACTTATCTCCGGACTCGGCGCAATGATCTTCGGTGGACCGGGAACACGTCTGCACTCTTCAAAGCCGACTGCGAACTGAGGAAATGCCGGTAAGCTGTATAATGGGCTAGATAGGGGTTTTCAACTTTGTTGCATATCTCAGGCATTTTGTGGAATTTTTGCACCAAATCTTCAACATGGGGTTTTTGGGACCCCTTCTCATGAATGATGTCACTGTCCTGGCGTTATTCGGGCCCGAAGGGTGATTTCGCAGTCACTGCGCGAAATCACCCTTCGGGCCTGAATAACTCCATGACGTGACATCATTCATGAGAAGGGTCACAAACCCCATGTAGAAATGTGGTGCCAAAATTCCAAACAAAGACTGTTTTACGAGCGTGCATTGCACAGTTCCTATGCATGCTCGTAAGTTCGCAAATTTTCAATATTTTCACTCCAGATTTCCAACATTGCCATTTTACCACACCTTCTTATGAGTAGTACAGCTGCCATTTTTCACATCTCACCCAAAACGTGTTTCCGCCCATGTAGCGCACAATGGCGCAGTCAGTGTGCAAAATCAATGTACGGGACAAATTAAGAAAATTACAGTGACACCGTTCATGAGCAAAGGTCTTAAAAATGGCTATGTTGAAAATTTGGTGAAAAAATTCCAAAACATGACTGTTTTACGAGCATGCATTGTAAAGTTCCTACGCACGCTCGTAAGTTCGCGAATTTAATATTTTCACTCCAGACTTTCAACATTGCCATTTTATTACACTTCCTTATGAACAGTACAGCTGCAATTTTTCATATGTCGTCCAAAATGTGTTTTCGCACATGTAGCGCACAATGGTGCTGTTGGTGTGCGAAAGCAATGTTTGGGACAGATTAAGAAAATCACAGTTATACTGTTCATGAGCAGAGGTCTAAAAATGGCTACGTTGAAAATTTGGTGACAAAAGTCCATAAAATGACTGTGTTACAAGTGAGCATTGCACAATTTCCACGCACCCTCATAAGTTCATGACTTTGTAATTTTTTCAGTCCAGATTTTCACCAGTGCCATTTTTCCACACTTCCTAATGAACAGTACAGCTGTCATTTTTCACAACATGTCTGAAGTGTGTTTCCACACTTTCAGAGCAGAGATGTGTGGTCGCTGTGGGAAATCATTGTTCGGCACAGATAAAGAAAATCACAGTGACACTGTTCACGATCGGAGGCACCAAAATGCCTGAGTTGACAATCTGCTGTAAAAAATCTCCAACCTAATTATATTATGGGTGTGCGTTGCACAGTTTCTATGTACGTTCCTGACTTCACCATTTTTATGTTTGCTTGCACGCATGTGCAAGAAACATAGTGCCATCATCCGAGATTGCGGAGGTGTGTCACCTCCTCCTCCAATTCAGTCAGTGTGTTGGCAGGCGCGGCCCCTGTAAGCCAATGCATGCTGGAGCTGTCTATGACAAGCTCAAAATGCAGTGGCATACAGTTGAAAGGGGAGCTACGCTTGAGTGAGCAGCAATAAGATATCGCCTGCTCATGCAGGCTCCCCCCACACACACACACACACACACGACAAAACGCATGCATACTGCGTGCTGCCCTCCCCCGCACACCGTATAGCCGCCAGGGGTGCCCAATCCCCATCGGCTTGTGCTGCGCTCCCCCCCAAAGCCTCCCAAATGCCACTCTGGGTGCCCACCCCAGCGTGGCAACTCATAGAATAGCCGATGGGGGTGCCCAATCCCCAGTCAGCTTCACTGTCTCTCCCTCCCCCCCATACTATCGCCGATGGGGGTGCCCAATCCCATGTCGGCTTCACTCCCTCCCCCAGTACAAGGTGCCACGCTGGAGGCCCACCCCAGTGTGGCAACAAATGTGATGGCCGATGGGGATGCCCAATCCCCGCCCGCTGAACGCCCCCACCGTCTTTGTGCCACGCTGAGGCCCACCCAGCGTGGCAAGCGTCCAGCGTAGTCTATTTTTTTCAACCTGAAAATAAAAGCGGTCCCCAGTAGTCTCCCAGCCCCCTCCCACAACCGCACCCACCCACTGTGCACCAGCCTCCCACACCCCCACCCCATGCCTCCGGACTCCAGCTGACGCTCTTCGGTGAACGGGAACACGTCTGCACTCTTCAAAGCCGACCGCGAACTGAGGAAATACCAGTAAGCTGTATAATGGCCTAGATAGGGGTTTCAACTTTGTTGCATATCTCAGGCATTTTGGAATTTTGCACCAAATCTTCAACATGGGGTTTGGGACCCCTTCTCATGAATGATGTCACTGTCATGGCGTTATTGGGTCCAAAAGTGATTTAGCAGTCACTCCGTGAAATCCCCGCCGGGCCTGAATAACGATGACAAGACATCGAATGAAGTCATGTTAAATGATAAAATTCAAACAATAGTGTTCTGACGGCGTCGTTGCGCGGTTCCCTTGCGGCACCGTAGGTCGCAAATTTCAATATTTTCACTCCAGATTTTCAACATTGCCATTTTATCACACCTTCTTATGAGTAGTACAGCTGCCATTTTTCACATCTCACCCAAAACGTGTTTCCGCCCATGTAGCGCACAATGGCACAGTCGGTGTGCGAGATCAATGTAAGGGGCAAATAAAGAAAATCACAGTGACACTGTTCATGAGCTGAGGTGTTAAAATTGCTATGTTGAAAATTTGGTTAAAAAATTCCAAAAAATGACTGTTTTACGAGCGTGCGTTGTACAGTTCCTATGCACGCTCGTAAGTTCGTGAATTTTCAATATTTCCTCCAGATTTCCAGCATTGCCATTTGCCACACCTTCTTATGAGTAGTATAGCTGTCATTTTTCACATCTCACCCAAAACGTGTTTCCGTCCATGTAGCGCACAATGGCGATCGGTGTTCGAAATCAATGTATGGGACAAATTAAGAAAATTACAGTGACACCGTTCATGAGCAGAGGTCTAAAAATGGCTATGTTGAAAATCTGGTGAAAAAATTCCTAAAAATGACTGTGTTACGAGCGTGCGTTGTAAAGTTCCTCATGCGCTCGTAAGTTCGCAAATTTAATATTTTCACTCCAGATTTTCAACATTGCCATTTTATTACACTTCCTTATGAACAGTACAGCTGCAATTTTTCATATGTCGCCCAAAATGTGTTTTCGCACATATAGCGCACAATGGTGCTGTTGGTGTGCGAAAGCAATGTTTAGGACAGATTAAGAAAATCACAGTTACACTGTTCATGAGCAGAGGTCTTAAAATGGCTATGTTGAAAATTTGGTGACAAAAGTCCATAAAATGACTGTGTTACAAGTGAGCATTGCACAATTTCCACGCACCCTCGTAAGTTCATGACTTTGTAATATTTTCAGTCCAGATTTTCACCAGTGCCATTTTTCCACACTTCCTAATGAACAGTACAGCTGTCATTTTTCACAACATGTCTGAAGTGTGTTTCCACACTTTCAGAGCAGAGATGTGTGGTCGCTGTGGGAAGTCATTGTTCGGCACAGATAAAGAAAATCACAATGACACTGTTCACGATCGGAGGCACCAAAATGCCTGAGTTGACAATCTGCTGTAAAAAATCTCCAACCTAATTATATTACGGGTGTGCACTGCACAGTTTCTATGTACGCTCGTGACTTCACCATTTTTATATTTGCTTGCGCGCATGTGCAAGAAACATAGTGCCATCATCCGAGATTTCGGAGGTGTGTCACCTCCTCCTCCAATTCAGTCAGTGTGTTGGCAGGCGCGGCCCCTGTAAGCCAATGCATGCTGGAGCTGTCTATGACAAGCTCCAAAATGCAGTGGCATACAGTTGAAAGGGGGAGCTACGCTTGAGTGAGTAGCAATAAGATATCGCCTACTCATGCGCAGCTTCCCCTACACACACACACAAGCAGCGCATGCATACTGCGTGCTGCCCTCCCCGCACACATGTATAGCCCGCGGGGTGCCCAATCCCCATCGACGTACTCAACTCCCCAAAGCCTCCCAAATGCCACGCTGGGTGCCCACCCCAGCGTGGCAACTCACTAGAATAGCCGACGGGTGCCCAATCCCCATCGGCTTCACTGTCTCTCCTCCCCACATATATCACCGGCAGGGGTGCCCAATCCCCGTCGGCTAACCTCCCCGTCCTTGTGCCACACTGGGAGCCCACCCCGCGTGGGAAGCGTCAGTGTCTATTTTTTCAACCTGAAAATAAAAACAGTCCCACGTAGTCTCCCAGCCCACCCTCCCACAACCGCACCCACCCACTCGCACCCTGCCTCCCACACCCCCTCACCCCATACTTACCTCCGGAGCTCAGCGCAGCGATCTTGATGGACGGGAACACGTCTGCACTCTTCAAAGTCGACCGCGAACTGAGAAATGCCGGTAAACTGTATAATGGGCTAGATAGGGGTTTTCAACTTTATTGCATATCTCAGGCATTTTTTGAATTTTTGCACCAATTTTCAACATGGGGTTTTGGGACCCTTCTCATGAATGATGTCACTGTCATGGGCGTTATTCAGGCCCGAAGGGTGATTTCGGCGCAGTGACTGCGAAATCACCCTTCAGGCCTAATAGCGTCCGCATGACAGTGACATCATTCAGAAAAAGGTCCCAAAAACCCATGTTGAAACAGTCTCAAAACCAAAAAAAACTGTTCTGATTCGCGTTGCTGAGTTCCTCTGGCAGCGCTCGTAAGTTCGCGAACTTTCAATATTTTCCTCCAGATTTTCAACATTTGCCATTTTACCACACTTCTTATGAGTAGTATAGCTGTCATTTTTTATATCTCACCCCAAAACATGTTTCTATCCATGTAGCACACAATGGCATAGTCGATTGTCTTGAGAAATCAATGTCTGGGACAAATTAAGAAAATCACAGTGACACTGTTTATAGACAGAGGTCTAAAAATGGCTATGTTGAAAATTTAATCAAAAATCCTAAAAATGACTGTTTTACGAAGGTGCATTGCGCAGTTCCGACGCATGCTCGTAAATTCGCGAATGTTCAATATTTTCACTCCAGATTTTCAACATTGCCATTTTACCACACCTCCTTATGAGCAGTACAGCTGTCATTTTTCATGTCGCCCAAAATGTGTTTTCGCACATGTAGCGCACAATGGTGCTGTTGGTGTGCGATAGCAATGTTTAGGACAAATTAAGAAAATCACAGTTACACCGTTCATGAGCAGAGGTCTTACAATGACTATGTTGAAAATTTGGTGACAAAGTCCATAAAATGACTGTGTTACAGTGAGCATTGGCAGTTTATGCACCTCCGTGAGGTTCATGACTTTGTAATATTTTTCAGTCAGATTTTCACCAGTGCCATTTTTCCACACTTCCTTATGAACAGTATAGCTGTCAATTTTCTAACATGGCTGAAGTGTGTTTTCACACTTTCAGTGCAGAGATATGTAATGGTCGCTGTGGGAAATCATTGTTAGTCACAGATAAAGAAAATCACAGTGACACTGTTCATGATCGGAGGCACCAAAATGCCCGAGTTGACAATCTGCTGTAAAAATCCCAACCTAATTATATTATGGGTGTTGTTGCACAGTTTCTATATGCGCTCATTGACTTCACCATTTTTTATATTTTACTGCAGATTTCCTACATTGCCATTTTTTACACCTCCCCATGAACAGTACAGCTGTCATTTTTACGTCCTGTTAGGAATGTTTTTACACCTGTGGTGCTAAATGCCATAGTCGCTATGTATAAGCAGCTTCGGCTAACAAACTGATATTCCCCTGTTCATGAAATTGGGGTCACAAAAACACCATGTTGAAAATTTGGAGTGAAAATACCAGCAATGCCTAGAATTATTGGGGTTTCCAACCAACACCCAACCCTGTAGAGAATGACAGGCATCCAGGGTGTGACTTGGGATTCTTGCCTGTAATGCTCATACCATCCCACACCCTGCAGCCAGTGAGGGCATCGGTATGCCTCGGACTCTTCGACCCCAAAGTTCACCCCATTCTCTATAGCACCCATCTCACCGTATTTCCTAATGAAATGGAGTGTGTATAGGGCCAAAAACCCCAAGGAACACCGTGATACTTGTCACTCTCTGCAGGGTGGGGTGTGGTGAAATGGCGTGGCCGTTATGCCTGACGACCCAGACGCACACCCCAATGCCTGCCACTCTCTGCAGGGTAGTGGTGGGGTTGGCTGCAGTTCAATACTTCACTGCCATTCCTATTACGCAGCTCTCTAACTTCTACACTACCACTGCCAATGCCAGCTAGCAAACATTCGGCATTGACAAATGCTTGTTTTAAATATTTTTACTACAGATTTGCAACATTGCCATTTTTTACACCTCCCCATGAACAGTACAGCTGTCATTTTTTACATCCTGTTCAGAATGTTTTTGCACCTGTGGTGCTAAATACGATAGTCACTGTGCATAAGCAGCTTTTGGCTAACAAACTGATATTCCCCTGTTCATGAGGTGGGGTCACCATGCAAAAACATGTTGAAATTTGGGTGAAAATACTGTGAAATGCCTGGGTATTGGGGTTTCCAACCATAATGCCCAACCCTGTAGAGAATGACAGGCATCAGGTGTGTGACTTGGGATTCTTGCCTGTGATGCTCATACCATTCCATACCCTGCAGTCGGTGAGAGGCATCAGGTATGCCTTGGACTCTTCGACCCAAAACTTACCCATTCTCCTATATCGCACTCATCTCACCATATTTCCTAATGAAATCTACGGTGCACCGCAAGGCCAAAGACCCCAAGGAACACCTGACACTTGTCAGTGTCTGCAGGGTGGGGTGTGGTGAAATAAGCGTGACGTTGCTGACAAGCAACGCCTTTAATATGCCATTCTCTGCAGGGTGGTGGTGGGGTTGGCTTCAGTTCAATACTTCACTGCCATTCCTATTACGCAGCTCTGTAACTTCTACACTACCACTGCCAATGCCAGCAAGCAAACATTCAGCATTGACAAATGCTTGTTATTATTTCTGTGCCGTGATAATTTAATGAGAGGAGATTGTAATTTGGTCTTGACAAAGTAGCCAGCTGGTCCCTTCCACTTCTATACTCATTTCCACCCACCCACATTCAGGCACATTATGAGATACAGCAAGGGAGAGCATGGGAGCGCACCCCATCTAAATGAAGTGGAATATTTTTTCCTTACTATTTTATACGTTATGATGGTGCGTTGGAATGTAATGGAGGCCACCACTTGAACAACAAGGCCCTAGAAAGGAAATTATATCCCAATTATTTTCAATGGGTAACACTCTGATGCTTTCCCTTGCTGTATATCTAAGCGACTGAGGGGCGGTGAAATTAATAAACTGAAATAGAAGGGATTGGCTAGCCACCTTGTCAGGTTCATATTACGATTCCTTCCTGTGAAATTACAGCTGCAAAAACATAATCAAAAGTGATACAAGGAAACTATCACCAACATGACCTATCATTTTCAATAAACAGTCCATTTACTTTTCAAACTGTACAAACACTTTAATGGTGTGTATACTATTATTATTATTATTGAATTTTGTTGACTGGGTAGGCCACTGAGATTAGAAGTCCCTTTTTTTGGAGGGACCCGTGGGGAGGGGATACAGATGGTAACCAATTGAAATTCAACCAGACTAAAGCAGCAGTGCAAAGGAAAACAAAATCTGCACTTTTTCAACAATTTATTCCCTGTGCTCTGCTGAGCATTTCCCTGGTAATCTTTCCCTCCGGGTTGTACTATCACCCTGTAATGTGCTCAGTTTTCCTTTGTTTTTGTTTATGGTTTGCCACCCACCATGTTAAAAGCGGCAGTAAAGATAGCAGCCACCATATTTACTGTGGGGCTACGAAACTGGAAACTGATCACTTCCTGATTAGGTAGCACTGCTGCTTTAAGCTGTTGGCGGCATTTTTAGTGAATGTGGGAATTTTGACCAGGACACTGGGGAAAATGAGCTTACTCTTTGGGGGGGGTACTGCTTCACTGGATCCCCATCTGATGCATCAATGGGAGGTGGAGTTGGGGATGGAGGCTCCGTCCCCACTTCGAGTTCTGTCTGGAGCTGATCTAGTTCAACAGTGTTCAGCTGGAGAAGAGTGTACTTCCTACAACTCCCTCACTGGAGGACCAGGATTTGTACAGCCACCACAGCCAGCCTCCACTTACCAGGACGCAGACAATAGACTACAGGATGCTATGAAACAGAAATGGGACTTCCTTCTGTCACTGCTGGTGGAAGAGGACTGGCCTTTCGCTGAGAAGCGGGCAAGCTGCAAGTGGCGCTTGGCTCAGAATTTGAAAGACCCAGCTCGGAGGACATTGTATTATAGTCGGGTGAGGGGGTGGGTACACTACCAAAGCAGGGAGCTGCGTCACCTGCATTACAGCCACTGCAGGGGTCAATGCAGCAGGACCTTGTTTCTGGATGGGATGGGGGAGTCCCAGGGCAGCCAGGCTGACGCTCAACTGGTTCTCCTGCTTTCAAAGTTTTTTCTTCCTAAATCGCTGCTTGTATTGTGACCACTTATCACTAATCCTGTGCCCTCTGTTGTATCTGATTGCTCAGTGCCCCCAGTTCCAGGATTGGGCAGAGAACGAGATACTTGACAGGCCACAGGTCCACAGCTGCAATGGGTGACCCGTTCTACCAGGAGGGGCAGTAGCACTTCAGATAATCTTTCTTATCCACTGGCAGCATGGTTGCTGGTGCAAGCCCTGTCCTGTTGATGGCATGTTGGGCGTGTGACAGGGTGGGGCAATGGCACCCCCCCCAAATCATTATCGCTCCTATTTTTCTTCCAGACGACTTACCTGGGGAACTGCCACCCCCCTTTGTAAGCTGCTTCACACCAGGTGTTGCTACCTTCTTTATCTCCGCTGATGACTCAACTCTTTGGAGCATGTCACCGCTGATTTGGAGAGTGCCCCCCCCCAGTATACTACAGCAAGTTCCGAGTGGGCTGGGTATAAATTCAGTTCACCTGGAGCTTCTTTTCTTGCCAGCTGAGCTTACATGTGTCTCCTCTGTACAAGGTCTGATCCCCCGCATATACCCCTAGTGCCCGAGTTGCCCTTCCCCTCAGTACAGATCTGTGTCCCTGCTGTGCCGGCTCCCTTATCCTGAATGGACAGAGTGGAACTCACAGAGGTGACTCCAGCCACACGGGATAAGATTACGGTATCAGTTCCCCTTCCCTCTTCGGTGCAACAGTAGGCACCGTTTTGGAAAGCGGATGCGTTTTCAGCTGCCCCCACTGCACAATGCCAAAATGCAGTCTGCCTCTTATACAAGGGGGGGCTTGGATGACCCTCTGGACCAGTCTTATGTGGGTCAGGTGTTACTGAAGGACTCATTACATGTTACCTTTAACAAACTGTATTCCTTGCTCCACGCTCCTGCTGCTGGCTATTTTGATTTTAGTTTTCACACTTCGGTCTTTTTGGACTGCTTCAGAGGGTAATATGACCTCTTAAAAGATACACCACTCTGGCTTCCCTTCCAGGCTCTCCCCCTTATGAAGCCTGTGTTGCACTTACTGACTGTGCTTTTGAAGAACAAAGGGGTGCAGGTGTAGGGCATAGGCTACTGGCTGTCTCAACACTGTGATGTATTGGGGGAGCAGGACCCCATCTTGGACCCTGAAGAATTTTGGATGGGTCATTGGAAGTTCCACATTAAGCTCTGGCATTTAGTCTCTGGCTTCCTGCATGTCCCCAGTGTTTTCTACATCGACCCGGACCTTGCTCAGAGCTTTTACCCAGGACAACCGAAGACCTGCTTCTGATACGGTTCTGTTTTTTTACCTTTTGTTTTACCAGGAGAGATACTAAGCTGAAAGCTTGTTACAGGGGCAGCCTGGGAGCATAAGGAAGTTAAGTGACATGCTCAGGGTCACACAGTAAGCAAGTGGGGGCTGTGGGATTCAAACCCAGGTCTCAAGGTATGCAACTCGGAGCCTTAAACCACTGCACTATACTGCCTTCTTTCTGTTCGGTTCTGTTTCCCATCTGGCAAGTGCTTGTGATACACTCGGATGTAAACTTTGTCTGTCATTGGATCACTCCAGTTCACAATGCCTGAATGACCTGCGGTGTAGCTTGTGCGAAGCTACTGGTCACACTTACTTCTGGTGCTGGTGGGGTGGCCCATAACCAGGAGGAGGATTTTACCCAGGACGAGTTGTTGGATCAGGCTCAGCTAACAAGGGCTGCCTTATTCAAGCGGTGCCTTCATTAATCTAAGATTGGCCATTTGTATGTGAAAACAATGGATGTAAACGTGACCCCCTTGACTTTAATGGGGGTGCACGTGCACCCCGTACTCTCCCTAGTCATATCATCACGTGCCTAAGTGCAGGAGCGGATCTCAGCAACTAGAAAGTGAAGGGATGGGCTGGTTACCTTTCTTGGCCCAAATTATGATCCCTTCTATTTTCATACAAGAGTGACATAAAAATATAACATGCACCTGAAAAGAATTTTGCCAACCTTGGCTTCCGCTCAATGAAAGGTAATACCAAATCCACCTCTCCCTAGAACAGCTTGTTCTTTAGTAACAGGAAGCCAGGGGCCCAGGCAGTTGGAGAGTAGACATCTAGGAGCTACCTGCAATTGAGTTTTCTTTGCTGGTTTGCAGAATCTGTTCACGCAGGGTTGACAAATCAGATTCTGTAAGAGTGTTTTCTATTTTTATTTGCAAAAGTAGCATATTGTTAAGTTCATTTTGGAAATAGGATGTGGAATAAATGTTTTAGCTAGTTAAATTCTCCTTGTGCAGTTTGTGTTGAATTTTTTTCTTATTATTCCTTCATTAAATCTTGATTTTAAAATTTTTAATGGAAGCTTTGCATCATCTTGTGCTCAGTTTATGTGTTGGGATTCTTGTACATTTTTATACTGACTACTTTTTTCAGTAAATGATGCATATCTGTACAGTACTTTTTGGTACTGGTTGTTTAATCATTTCTCCCTGGTTTGACAAATCCAGAGTTACTCTATTTATTGATCGATTGATATCTTGGATTACATATACCTTTGAACCAGGCGTTCTTTTACAAAGGTTCCAAGTCAAGACACAGGTTATACAAGTGAGTCAAATAACAACAAAAGGGTAATTCAGTGAAATTACTGCAGTGAGTAATTCAGAAAAGTTACATAGGGTACATAAACATACAGTAACAATGTACAAGTGTGTAGTCCAATACGGACTTTGTCATTTCTAAATGCCTTAGCAGTGTTCGTTTAAGTGAGGGAGGGAGCCGCAGGGAGATTGAAGGGAGTACACAGTAGGAACAGTAGAGTTGTGTTAGAAAAAGGCAGGCTGTTGCTCAAATCATTTTGTGGAGTGGTAACTGAATCTATTTATGCAAGTTGATCCACCATACTTTGTATCTGAAAATTGTCCTTCCGTGTTTAACATGTTTAAAAAATGATTTGCAGCATCTTGGGCCTTGATTTTCAGAGCCAGGCACACGCACAGCACAGCCATTTGTGCTATGCTTCCTTGAGGTTGCCTGGTCTGAGTGATAATCAGACAGATAGCTCTCCCCAATGGAGGATGCTGACTGAATATCATTCCATGTCGGCGCAGTGCTAACTGAATCTGCACAGCGCCCACACAGACGAGGGCTGCATATGGCCCACGGTAATGGTGATTCTCAAAACGAGGTAGTGCCATGTCCCACGTGTGTCATATTCAGCCCGAACATGCAAAAGGGGTCATTGGGCATACAAGGTACTAAAGGCCAACTGCATGCCTGTTATGTGCTCATTTCCATGGGGTGTCGCAGCCCCTTATCACCCCTCTCAATATTAAAATAACTCCCTGGTGGGCCAGTGGTCCCCCCACATCCTGATCGCCCAGTTGTATTACAAGTAATTTACCCTGATAGTCAAGTAGTTCTACAACTCTTCCCATGAATTTTAAAGTCCCTGGTGGTCAAGTGATACCCACCCTGACTGCCTGAGAGAGATATGCATTTTAATAATCCCTTGTGCTCCAGTGGTTTCCCCACCCTGTGATCACCCAGTTGTATTACATGGAATTTGCCCTGGTGGTTTAGTGGTACCCTCCTCCCCCCAGTAGATATGTTATTATTTTTTGGCAATAGAAATTAGTAAACAATAAATGAACAGTGAGCAAGTCACCAGGATCCAACCGGGGTTGGGGGGACTTCCCAATGTTGTCCTTCTCTGGGTGTGTTACAGTTCAATGCTGAAAGCTTGGGCACTCCCTGTGGCTGTTCAGATGCCACAAACTAAGCAGGGATGGCAGTGGTGGGGCGAGGCAGAGGTGGGTATGCCAGGGATGGCAGTGGTGGGGCGAGGCAGAGGTGAGTATGTCAGGGATGGCAGTGGTGGGGCGAGGCAGAGGTGGGTTGCCAGGGATGGCAGTGGTGGGGCGAGGCAGAGGTGGGTATGCCAGGGATGGCAATAGTGGGGCGAGGCAGAGGTGGGTATGTCAGGGATGGCAGTGGTGGGGCGAGGCAGAGGTGGGTATGCCAGGGATGGCAGTGGTGGGGCAAGGTAGAGGTGGGTATGCCAGGGATGGCAGTGGTGGGGCGAGGCAGAGGTGGGTATGCCAGTGATGGCAGTGGTGGGGCGAGGTAGAGGTGGGTATGCCAGGGATGGCAGTGGTGGGGCGAGGCAGAGGTGGGTTGCCAGGGATGGCAGTGGTGGGGAGAGGCAGAGGTGGGTTGCCAGGGATGGCAGTGGTGGGACGAGGCAGAGGTGGGTTGCCAGGGATGGCAGTGGTGGGGCGAGGCAGAAGTGGGTTGCCAGGGATGGCAGTGGTGGGGCGAGGCAGAGGTGGGTATGCCAGGGATGGCAGTGGTGGGGCGAGGTAGAGGTGGGTATGCCAGGGATGGCAGTGGTGGGGAGAGGCAGAGGTGGGTATGCCAGGGATGGCAGTGGTGGGGCGAGGCAGAGGTGGGTTGCCAGGGATGGCAGTGGTGGGGAGAGGCAGAGGTGGGTATGCCAGGGATGGCAGTGGTGGGGCGAGGAAGAGGTGGGTTGCCAGGGATGGCAGTGGTGGGGCGAGGCAGAGGTGGGTTGCCAGGGATGGCAGTGGTGGGGAGAGGCAGAGGTGGGTTGCCAGGGATGGCAGTGGTGGGGCAAGGCAGAGGTGGGTTGCTAGGGATGGCAGTGGTGGGGCAAGGCAGAGGTGGGTTGCCAGGGATGGCAGTGGTGGGGCGAGGCAGAGGTGGGTATGCCAGGGATGGCAGTGGTGGGGTGAGGCAGAGGTGGGTTGCCAGGGATGGCAGTGGTGGGGAGAGGCAGAGGTGGGTTGCCAGGGATGGCAGTGGTGGGGCGAGGCAGAGGTGGGTTGCCAGGGATGGCATTGGTGGGGCGAGGCAGAGGTGGGTTGCCAGGGATGGCAGTGGTGGGGAGAGGCAGAGGTGGGTTGCCAGGGATGGCAGTGGTGGGGCGAGGCAGAGGTGGGTTGCTAGGGATGGCAGTGGTGGGGAGGAGGTGGAGAGGTGGGTTGCCAGGGATGGCAGTGGTGGGGAGAGGCAGAGGTGGGTATGCCAGGGATGGCAGTGGTGGGGCGAGGCAGAGGTGGGTTGCTAGGGATGGCAGTGGTGGGGCGAGGCAGAGGTGGGTTGCCAGGGATGGCAGTGGTGGGGAGAGGCAGAGGTGGGTTGCCAGGGATGGCAGTGGTGGGGCGAGGCAGAGGTGGGTATGCCAGGGATGGCAGTGGTGGGGCGAGGCAGAGGTGGGTATGCCAGGGATGGCAACAGTGGGGCAAGGCAGAGGTGGGTATGCCAGGGATGGCAGTGGTGGGGCGAGGCAGAGGTGGGTATGCCAGGGATTGCAGTGGTGGGGCGAGGCAGAGGTGGGTATGCCAGGGATGGCAACAGTGGGGCGAGGCAGAGGTGGGTATGCCAGGGATGGCAGTGGTGGGGCGAGGCAGAGGTGGGTATGCCAGGGATGGCAGTGGTGGGGCAAGGCAGAGGTGGGTATGGCAGGGATGGCAGTGGTGGGGCGAGGCAGAGGTGGGTATGCCACTTCATGCCTAGCCATGTGCTCAGGACCCAGTGGCTCAGAGACTCTGTAGTGCCCCATGGAAACCAGGGACACCACAGAAATTAGGGGAGCCCCCAAGAATATGAAAGGTCAGGCAGCCATGGGGACCCCGGCAGCTTTGTGAGAGGCTAGCTGGTGGCTGGGAGATGGCAGGCATGGCAAGAAGGAGCTTGGCGGTCCTGGGTAGCTTGCGGGTGGGGGACCACCCCATAACTGTGTAGACAGGATTGGTGGGTGCAGCATGGAGACACCGGCATTATGGGTGCTCTGTGGGAGGAGGCTAGTTAGGCTGGTGGCATCACTTGGGAAATGGGCTTCCCAGGGCAGGTGTGGAGAAAGTGCCTTGTAGGAGGAAGTGTTAGGGCCGTAGGGTAGTTCCCAGTCCTGTTTGGTGGGAGTTTCCTGAGTTGTCAGGACTGTGGGAATTGTGGTAGGGTTCCCACAGGGGAGGGGGCAGTGGCCCCTCTTGTATGACATGGCAAGGTGGCCCAGGCTGTTCAGGGGAGCACCATAGTGCTTCCACCTGGTATGGGCCCTGCTTCGAGGGGCAGGTCCTGGGGCACCATTCATGCACTGTTCATGCGGGCTGCATGTCTCAAATGGACAGGCCCTGGAAGGCTTTTCCTGGCCTGATAATTAAATCAAGTTCTGGAGTAATGTAAAAGTGAGACACAAGTGAGGCTGGGTTGCCATCCTCTCTTCCCAAAATGTAATCAGAGGGGCAGCCAGAAAGAGCTGCCTGTAAGCGTGGGTAGGTAGGATTATCAGAACAGCAAGCCAGAGAAAGAGGTTAGAAGGCTACACGTGTGAGAGGAGAGTCTGGAGAGAGGCAAGGCTCTGTAATTTAAACAAGAGTCTGGTCATGGTCAGGGAAGGGAAACATTCTCGATTCCCCCATGTATGTGTTGTCCAGGAGCCAGGTTGGGAGACGCTGCTTGCTTCTTCACAAGGAAAGTGACTGACCGAGGGAAAGGAGGAGGAAAGGGAAGTTAATGGTGCCATAGGGATTAGGAAGTGCTGTGCTTCTGATGAAACTTAAATCCAGTCTGAAAATCGAGGCCAAGATGTTGCAAATCTTCTTTTAAACATGTTAAACATGGAAGGAAAATGTTCAAATACAAAGTATGGTAGATCAACTTGCGTAAATAGATTCAGTTACCACACCATAAAATGATTTGAGCAACAGCCTGTCTTTTTCTAACACAAATGTACTGTCTCTACTGTGTGCCCCCTTCACTCTCCCTGCAGCTCCCTCCCTCACTTAAATGAACACTGCTACGGTGTTTAGAAATTACAAGGTCCATATCGGGCTGCACACTTGTACATTGTAACATGGCAGAAACACCAGGAGTGCAGGGAAGAAAGACGATGGGTGCAAGGGCATCAGCTGGTACAAGAGCAACTCGGCATAATGAGACGATAATGCCGTGTTGCTCGTGAAGTTTGTCAAGTGGCCAATCGCAACAACGAGCAGTGTAGAAAACAGGAACACCGGAAAAAATTGAGACATGTAGTACAAGAGAATGAGGCACGGAGATAGGAGCAACAGTAGGAAAAGTAATAGTGGGATACAGAGAGCGAGAAAGCGTATCTGAGACATACAGTAGGAAGAGAGGAATCAGACATGTTCTGAGAAAGTGGAGAAGAGGGTTGGAGACTAGCAGCGCAGGAGAGGGGGAGAGTGGACAACAGGACAAAGCCGAAAAATGTCAAGCACACCGGGAACATCAACAGACAGAGACGGATGCAAGGAACCTGTTGTGGGGGAAGGTACTGGGATCCCAGACGCCAGAATGCGGGACAACGTTGCCCATCAACCAAGCGGACATCTGTTTCAGGTCGACTGCTTCACCATATATCAGACCGTGAACTGTAATTATTCGGGACGATCCGTGGACACGGACATGAACAAGTAACTGAAAAAATGGACAATGGGAGTAGAATGGCGGCTGCGCTGAGCCTGCCAGCGTTTTAGCACTTAGCGCTGCCTGTTTTAATTTTATTTTTAGTTTTACTGTTATCTATCATTTTCATTTTAGCTAGATAGGGCTGAAGGAGTGAGGTAATTAGTAATTTCGTGTTTATGTGTAAAATTGTACTTTGAGTTTGTTTCTCCGGTCTCCGTTTGCTCTATTGGCTTTTTGCCGCTGGCTATTGTTGGCGGTTTGCATCTTTATGCCGCTGCTTTCTACCTGTGGCCACTGAGTTGTTGATGGAGCTTGAATCTTGTCCCGGATATTTTTTGGCTGTATGGCAGGACTTTGAGCCTGTGTTGTGGAGCGGACTGGTTCCCTGCTGTTCCCTGCTGTCCCATCGTGCTGTTCTCTGAACTCTTAGAATTGATTGAGTTCTTTTTGGATTTTTGGGATTTGCAGGCTGTCCTGTGGAGGATTGGGGAGGTGGCGACTGCTGAGGATTGCGGATCGGTTCCGGAGAACTCGTCAGGAGGTTTTTTGCTGGAGCTGGACTTCTTACTGCACCGGAGGGCTCGTTTACATGGACGAACTTTTGCTGGGGCTTCTGGTGGTTTTACTGGTACGGAGAACTGTTTTGGAACTTGTGGGGAGTGCTGTCCACTTATTGGTCTCTGACCGGGCAGGAGTCGCCCTGGGTGCTTCCCAGGGAGCTGGGGGGACTAGGGCCTCTTCTAAGCTGCCTTAGGGTCAGCTGTTTGGGCTGACTTATGAGACAGCTGTAGCTACAGGTCGTCGACTGAGTGGAGGTATTGCTCCCTGAAGAAACATATTTTGCCTCCTTGAAGTATTCTGCTGCCTTTGGATAATTAACTGTTTGAACTGTCGGTCTTTGAAGTGCAGCCGCTGGAAGATCTGTCGGACACCTTTGGGCTCCCTTGTTTGTTCGTTTTGAATATTTTTGATTTACCTGCCGAGAACTTTTTGACCTTATTCGGATTTTATTCATTTTTGGACAGCCGGAGAACCGTTTTCTCTGTTTTTTTACCAACTCCTGGACTAAGGGTGGTGAGAGTGGTGTACATTTATTTATTTTAATTTGTTTCACTACAAATCTGATTTATTTAACTGATTCCCTGCCATGTGAGAGGTGGTATTGGGAGATTATATAACATCTTCTGCAGTGTCGCACGTGAGAGGTGCTGCATTGTTTAAGACACAAATTTGTTTAATAACCAGCAGTATATTTTACTGTGTTTTAAGATCATCTGATTTTTATTTTAATTTTTATTACTTTGGTTATTCTTGAGCTGGGGTTTATTTTGGTTTATGTTAGTTTATTCTGTTTTATTTGCCCTCTCAGTGAGAGAGAGGAGAGAGTGTGTTATTTATAGAGTGTGTTTATAGGTTTGATATTTGTAGGTTTATTATTTTATTTTTTTTATTGTTTTGTTTTGATTAATGATGGTTTGACTATTCCCCACTAGGCTCAGGGAACTACGTCCTTTTGAGTGCCCACCATTGTCATCCGACACCTATTTTAGGTGTCGAGCACTGGGCATTCTGAAGAGGCGAGGACGAAGGTGGAAAGCTGGGCCTTGTGGGGGACAGGAAAGGGGAGGGCGGATTGGGGTTTTAGGGTCCAGAAGATGTCCTGGGGTGAAATGGGGTCAGGATAGAGGTCGCTCTTATCTTGTCCCCATACCCAAGAGTCCCAAAGAAATCGGACAGGTGCCGAGGTCTTCCCCGACAGCTCATCCTGCCTTGGTGGTGTTGTGCAATGCCAGATCTATAAAAAACAAGACAGCTATTATAGCTGATCTTGTTGGGTCATCCGATCTGGCTTGCATCACTGAGACCTGGCTGGATGAAAATCCTGGCCCTATATTGGCCTTGGCAACTCCAGCCGGGTTCTCGGTGATACACCGTCCAAGGCTGGATTGTAGGGGCGGAGGTGTGGCCATTATGTTTAAATCTGAACTGGGCCTTGTGGATGTGCCATTGGGGAACACCAGATCTTTTGAATATATCCTGGGCGAGGGTGCAGGTTGTGGGATTCTCCTCGTCTACCGTCCACCAGGTGACGGAGGCGAATTCCTACAGGAGATTGCAGACTTCATTGTCGACCTGGTGTTGAGGTTTCCCAGATTAATACTCCTGGGCAACTTCAACGCCTGGGTCGACGATGAACTATCTCATTTTGGTCAAAATCTCCTCCAGTTGATGAATACACTGGGCCTGACACAGGTTGTTACCTCTTCTACCCATGTAGGGGGTCATTCATTAGATCTGGTCTTTCTCTTGGGTATGGAGATCACTGACTTGGGGGTGGAACCAGTCAGTTGGTCGGACCATTACACCATAAGGTTCAGTTTCAGGGCCCCCTCTAATAGGTCTGCCTCTACGGATGGTCCAATACCGCTTTAAGGGTATTACCAATGACCTAATGGCGTGCTGGATCTATCAGTCTGTCGGGTGAATGCATGAGTCCAGATGGTCTTGTATTAGCCTATAATAAGGCTGTGGGAGATGCTGTGGACAAAATTGCACCTGAATTGTGTTAGGCCTCTCACCATCCATCCAAGGAGTCCATGGTTTGATGGCCTTGAAGGAATTAAGGCAGTAGCAAGGCTGAGAGATCCCATGGAAATCGGGCCTTGATGCTGACAGGCTTAGATTGTTGGCCCATTATGATAGCTACCAATCAGAAATCACTCGTAAGAAGGCAGAATTCCTGTCCAGAGAGATTTCTGCTGCAAAGAATCGACTGGCTCAGCTTTTCCAGACTGTGGACAGACTGTGCAATCCAGTCTGTCTTCAGCCTAGAGAAGCCTTTTCTCAGCTTAGATGCGAGGAGTTCCTCTTCTTTGCAGATAAGGTTGCCAGCATCAGGTCCGGCATCGGTCCGACCTCTCCTACAGGGGATTGTGGTGGACAACTGGTGGTGTCTTATCCTCGGTCTGCCTGGTTAGACTTTCACCGCCCGGAATTCGTGGACATTGTGAAGATCATCCAAACAATGTGACCAACTAGTTGTAGTTTGGATCCGGGTCCTACATTGTTAGTAGGTTGTGTGAGTTATCTCACCCAATCCTTGCTGACATTATCTGAAATCCTTGGAGAGGGGGTTTTCCTGACCCCCTTAAAGAGGCAATAGTTCGACCACTCCTAAAAAAATCCTCCTTGGACCCAGACTGTCTAGCTAACTACTGGCCTATCTCTAACCTGCCATTTGTTGGTAAGGTTATTGAAAAGGCAGTTGCATTGCAACTGGACAATCATATTACTTCTCATAATGTCTATGATACTCTCCAGTCTGGTTTCAGGAAAAGGCATAGTACTGAGACTGCCCTTGTTCGGGTATTGAGCGACCTCCTAATGGCCAGAGATCGAAAGGCTTGTACCATTCTGGTCCTTCTTGATCTATCTGCTGCATTTGACACTGTAGACCATGGGGTGCTATTGGAGCGACTGCGGGTCTTTTGTGGGCTGTCTGGTACAGTCCACAAGTGGTTTTGTTCTTACCTCACTAGCAGGTCCCAGAGAGTTGTCACTGGAATTTATTCCTCTGACGCTTTCTCCCTGTCTCGTGGGGTACCACAGGGCTCCATTTTAGCTCCCATGTTGTTTGCAGTGTATATGCTGCCATTGGGAGAAATCATCAGGCGATACAGTCTGAGTTTTCACTGCTATGCAGATGATACTCAGCTGTATCTGTCCTTTCTCCCTGATCAGAGTGATGCACTCTTTGTACTTAATAACTGCCTGGATGAGATCAGAATTTGGATGAGTTGGTCCATTGTAGGCACTCGGCCTGCAGCCTCGAGCCACAACGGTCCCAAACATGCATTAATTCTCCATTAGATGCCACCTTCGTCGTGGATTAATGCTTACTTGTCACTGTATGTTTATGTACCCTATGTAACTTTTCTGAATTACTCATTGTAGTAATTTCATTGTTCCCTTTTGTTGTTATTTGACTCACTTGTATAACCTGTGTCTTGACTTGGAACCTTTGCAAAAGAACGTCTGGTTCAAAGGTATATGTAATCCAAGATATCAATCGATCAATAAATAGAGTAACTCTGGATTTGTCAAACCAGGGAGAAATGATTAAACAACCAGTAGCAAAAAGTGCTGTACAGATATGCATAAACTACTGAAAAAAGTAGTCAGTATAAAAATGTACAAGAATCCCAACACATAAACTGAGCACAAGATGATGCAAAGCTTCCATTAAAAATTTTAAAATCAGGATTTAATGAAGGAATAATAAGAAACAAATTCAATACAAACTGCACAAGGAGAATCTAACTAGCTGAAATGTTTATTCCACATCCTATTTCCAAAATGAACTTAACAATATGCCACTTTTGCAAATAAAAATAGAAAACACACTTACAGAATTTGATTTGTCAACCCTGCATGAACAGATTCAGCAAACCAGCAAAGAAAACTCAATTGCAGGTGGCTCCTAGATTGCAGGGGTGTAGCCAGAGATTTCAGATCTGCACACCAAGTGGACTCATTGATACCCCCCCCCTTGTTAGGGTGAACTACCCCCCCCCCCGGGTATAGCCAGACAACATACAAATGTACACCAGAACTGTGTTTGTTGCATCATTTGGCACAATAAACACAACTTTTATATCTTATGACAGTGGTTGTTGCCATGCATGAGTAAATGCAAATACCATGCATTGTTCCCTGAGATACCCACATACCAGCCCAGAGCCTGTAAAGTTGTATTGTACTTGGGATGTAAAGGGAGTATTAGTGACCAGTCCTTCTAGTTTTGACTCCTATGAATAAAATTACAGAAAGGTTCAGCATTTTCTTTGTTAGTTTTCATGGAAAAAGGAAGCAGTTTAGAGCCCATTTGCTACCCCCATTAAGTAAGCATTAAGCCACGACAAAGGCGGCATCTAATGCTGGATTGATGCATGGGGAGGGCTACCACCCGTTCCCTCATGCATCAATCGCATTAGATGCCACCGACAGAGTGGCTGAATGTGCTTGTAACATGGGCTGCAGGTCGCTGGATGCATCTGGAGGGGTCCAGTCTGTGAGATCGAGAATGAAAGACGGAGGCGCTGCAAGATTTTTAAAGCTTTACTTCGCTGTCACACAACAGTGTATAACATTAAATACATACAGATGCGGTCATTAGCTGTTGTCCCTGGAGCCGCCCGGCTGGCTGTGGCCAACATCACTGTCCCAGTTCTGTCCACTTCGGTGCAGGTATTCTCTTCATACCCGGCGCGGGAGGTCTCTGGTGCAGGGTTCAGGCGCCGCGAGGAGGATTCCAGTCGCGCTGTGCATGCCGGGGGCATTCACTTCCTGCTGCCTCCTGCACACTGCTCCGCCACTGCCGTGCTCCAGCTGGGCTGTCCCTGCTACTCCTGGGTCTGCCCTGCGCTCTCACACTGGTGAGATGCTGCCTCTCGCGGATGTCCGCCGCAGGTTCTGGTCCCCCTTGCCCGTTTCCGTGCTTGGATGGCTAGTGAGGCTGGCGCTGCTCTGCTCACTCGGCCACAGGACCCAGTGCTGCTAACCTGGGGGTCTGGCTGCTCGCAGTACTGCTTCAGCGGGCATGGCATATAACCTGGGTTAATGCCCGCTCCGGCTAGGGTCCCGTGACGCTGCTGCGCCTATTGCGGCTGCCGATTTCCACTCTATGATTAATGCCATGTTCCATATAAAATTGCACACCATGGAGTGCTTGGAGTATGCCTGCCTACACCCATGCGTAGATGTCTACTCTCCAACTGCCTGGGCCCCTGGCTTTCTGTTACTAAAGAACAAGCAGTTCTGGAGAGGGGTGGATTTGGTATTACCTTTCATTGTGTGGAAGCCAAGGTTGGCAACATTTTTTTCAGGTGCATGTTATATTTTTCCTATTTCCTATTTAAGCAAATTGGATACCTTGTACCACAGAGCTCTAAGGTTTATCACAGATCTTCCATTCAACACTCATCATTGCTCTCTCTATGCTGCAGTTGGTTGGACATCCCTACACCTCAGAAGGAACAGAAATGCTACACTATGGATATACAAAGCTCTGTCTAACAAACTTCCATCCTATATTTTAGATTGCTTTACACTGGCCACAGCTAGGTCATATGCCCTAAGAAGCAACAACGTCATCACGTTTAAGCTACCCAAAGCCTGCACCCAGCATGGGAGATCTGCAATCAGTTACTCTCTAGCAATGGCATGGAATTCTCTACAGAAGACCCTAAAGTTGTCCATCTTTATACCTCTAACATCCTTTAAAAAGCTCTACATAAGTCTCTTCCCAGAGAAATGCAATTTCTATCACTAGGCCTAGTCCAATCACATTCATAACCCCCCCCTTTCAGCCAGCAATTATTATTGACAGCTCTTCCATAAATTATCCCCTTAGTTTTTTCCCTCCCTCACAGCCCCCTTATTTTGTATCTCAGCCCCTATCATACCTTTTTCTACAGCTTTGCTACCCCTGACCAAGACCTTCACATCATCTCCTGGCACTTACTTCTACCCCAATCACTCCTCCATACCTCCTATTACTAGTAGCCTTAGTCTCTATCTAAATCTCCCACCAGCCCCTCCATGTCATTCCTCAGAGGCTGTTTATCATCATTTTAGCAGTCATCAATCATATCTGTCTGTCTGCGTTAGTTTGCCTTGGAGCCTGTAATACCGGCTACCCTGTGTTGCGTGGTACTTTTACTGTATCCTACCTTGCCCTGTCAAGTTTTATCAACCCTTATCCTCCATCTGTATGTATGTTTATATTACTGTATCTGTTTAAATAGAAGTGTTCCGTATATGTCTGCTATTGTACCTTCAATTTGTTCCTTGACCTATCAGGTCCATCTTGTAAATGAGCTTTGCTCAATGACGTCCGCCTGAATAAATAAAGATTTAGATTGATTGATTGATTGATATTTTTATGTCACTCTTGCACGAAAATAGACGGAATCATAATTTGGGGCAAGACAGGTAAACAGCCCATCCCTCCACTTTCTGGTTGCTGAGATCCGCTCCTGCACTTAGGCACGTGATGATGTGTGACTAGGGAGAGTACGGGGTGCACGTGCACCCCATTAAAGTCAAGGGGGGGTCACTTTTACATCCATTGTTTTCACATACAAATGGCCAATCTTAGATTAATGAAGGCACCGCTTGAATAAGGCAGCCCTTGTTAGCTGAGCCTGATCCAACAACTTGTCCTGGGTAAAATCCTCCTCCTGCTTATGGGACACCCCACCAGCACTAGCGGTAAATGTGACCAGTAGCTTCACACAAGTAACACCGCAGGCCATTCAGGCATTGTGAACTGGAGTGACCCAATGACAGAAAAAGGTTACATCGGAGTGTATCACAAGAACTTGCCAGATGGGAAATGGAACTGAACAGAAAGGAAGCAGTATAGTGCAGTGGTTTAAGGCTCCGAGTTGCATACCTGAAGACCTTGGTTTGAATCCCACAGCTCCCACTTGCTTACTGTATGACCCTGAGCAAGTCACTTAACTTCCTTGTGCTCCCAGGCTGCACCTGTAAACAAGCTTTCAGCTTAGAGTCTCTCCTGGTAAAACAAAAGGTAAAAAAAAAAGAACCATATCAGAAGCAGGTCTTCGGTTGTCCTGGGTAAAAGCACTGAGCAAGGTCCGGGTCGATGTAGATAACACTGGGGACATGCAGAAAGCCAGAGACTAAATGCCAGAGCTTAATGTGGAATTTCCAATGACCAGTCCAAAATTCATCAGGGTCCAAGATGGGTGTCCTGCTCCCCCAAGACGTCACAGTGTTGAGACAGCCAGTAGCCTATGCCCTACACCTGCACCCCTTCGTTCTTCAAAAGCACAGTCTAGGAGTGCAACACAAGCTTCATAAGGGGGACAGCCTGGAAGGGAAGCCAGAGTGGTGTATCTTTTAAGAGGTCATATTGCCTTCTGAAGCAGTCCAAAAAGACAGAAGTGTGAAAACTAAAATCAAAATACCCATCAGCAGGAGCGTGAAGGAAGGCATACAGTTTGTAAAAGGTAAATGGTAGCATGTAATGAGTCCTTCAGTAACACCTGACCCACATGAGACTGGTCCAGAGGGTCATCCAAGCTCCCCTTGTATAAGAGGCAGACTGCATTTCGGCATTGTGCAGTGGGAGCAGCTGAAAACGCATCTGCTTTCCGAAACTGTGCCTACTGTTGCACCGAAGAAGGAGGGGGAACTGATGTCGTAATCTTATCCCGTGTGGTTGGAGTCACCTCTGCGAGTTCCACTCTGTCCATTCAGAATAAGGGAGCCGGCACAGCAAGGACACAGATCTGTACTGAGGGGCAGGGCAACTCGGGCACTAGGGGTATATGAGGGGGGATCAGACCTTGTACAGAGGAGACACACGTAAGCTCAGCTGGCAAGAAAAGAAGCTCCAGCTGAAGTGAATTTATACCCAGCCCACTCAGAACTTGCTGTAGTACACTGGGGGGGGTGCACTCTCCAAATCAGTGGGGACATGCTCAAAGAGTTGAGTCATCAGTGGAGGTAAAAAAGGTAGCAACACCTGGTGTGAAGCAGCTTACAAAGGTGGGGTGGCAGTTCCCCAGGTAAGTCGTCTGGAAGAAAAATAGGAGCAATAAAGATTTGGGGGGGGTGAGTGCCATTGCCCCACCCTGTCTCACGTCCAACACGCCATCAACAGGACAGGGCTTGCACCAGCAACCATGCTGCCAGTGGATAAGAAAGATTATCTGAAGTGCTACCTCCCCTCCTGGTAGAAAGGGTTGCCCGTTGCAGCTGTGGACCTGTGGCCTGTCAAGTATCTCATTCTCTGCCCAACCCTGGAACCGGGGGCACTGAGCAATCAGGTACAACAGAGGGCACAGGATTAGTGATAAGTGGTCACAGTACAAGCAGCGGTTTAGGAAGAAAAAACTTTGAAAGCAGGAGAACCAGTCGAGTGTCAGCCTGGCTTCCCTGGGACTCCCCCATCCCCCCAGAAACAAGGTCCTGCTGCATTGACCCCTGCAGTGGCTGCAATACAGGTGACGCAGCTCCCTGCTTTGGTAGTGTACCCACCCCTCACCCGACTATAATACAATGTCCTCCGAGCTGGGTCTTTCAAATCCTGAGCCAAGCGCCACTTGCAACTTGCCCGCTTCTCGGAGAAAGGCCCGCTCCTCTTCCACCAGCAGTGACAGAAGGAAGTCCCATTTCTGTTTCATAGCATCCTGTAGCCTATTGTCTGCCTCCTGGTAAGTGGAGGCTGGCTATGGTGGCTGTACAAATCCAGGTCCTCCAGTGAGGGAGTCGTAGGAAGCCCACTCTTCTCTAAACGAACACTGTTGAACTAGATCAGCTCCAGACAGAACTCGAAGTGGGGACGGAGCCTCCATCCCCAACTCCACCTCCCATTGATGCATCAGATGGGGATCCAGTGAAGCAGTACCCTCCCCAAAGAGTAAGCTCATTTTCCCCAGTGTCCTGGTCAAAATTCCCACATTCACTAAAAATGCCGCCAACAGCTTAAAGCAGCAGTGCTACCTTATCAGGAAGTGATCAGTTTCCAGTTTTGTAGCCCTACAGTAAATATAGTGGCTGCTATCTTTACTGCGGCTTTTAACATGGTGGGTGGCAAAACTATAAACAAAAACAAAGGAAAACTGAGCACATTACAGGGTGATAGTACAACGCTGGAGGGAAAGATTACAAGGGAAATGCTCAGCAGAGCACAGGGAATAAACTGTTGAAAAAGTGTAGATTTTTTTTTCCTTTCCACTGCTGCTTTAGTCTGGTTGAATTTCAGTTGGTTACCATCTGTAACCCTTCCCCACGGGTCCCTCCAAAAAAAGGGACTTCTAATCTCAGTGGCCTGCCCAGCCAACAAAATTCTATAATAATAATAATAATAATAATAATAATGGCATATACACCATTAAAGTGTTTGTACAGTTTAAAAAGTAAATGGACTGTTAACTGAAAATGATAGGTCATGTTGGTGATAGTTTCCTTGTATCACTTTTGATTATGTTTCTGCAGCTGTAATTTCACAGGAAGGAATCATAATATGGACCCTGACAAGGTGGCTAGCCAATCCCTTCTACTTGCTTATTAATTTCCACGTCCCCACGCTATGACATGCAGCAAGGGAGAGCATCGGAGTGTCCCCCATTGAAAAGAATTGGGATATAATTTCCTTACTAGGGCCTTATTGTTCAAGTGGCGGCCGTCATTACACTCCAATGCACCATCATAACGTATAAAATAGTAAGGAAAAAATATTCCACTTCATTTAGATGGGGTGCGCTCCCATGCTCTCCCTTGCTGTACCTCATAATGTGCCTGAATGTGGGTGGGTGGAAATGAGTATAGACGTGGAAGGGACCAGCTGGCTACTTTGTCAAGACCAAATTACAATCTCTTACCATTAAATTATCACGGTACAGAAATAATAACAAATCATAGAAGGAGGTTATTGCCAGCATGGCCAACATTTTAAGTGTGTTTACCCCCCTTAAGCTCCATAAATCACTTTAAGTAAATAATGTGCACAAAATTTATGTCACTGAAAGTGACAATTAGATAAGGACAAAACAGGACAGACCTGGACAATAGCTTATCTCAAGGAGCCTCCATAAGAGAGAAAATTGTCATCCAGCCTGTTGGCACAGTGGTAGCGCTATTGCTTATGATGCTGGGAAATGGGATGTTCCCCTCCTATGGTGAGGAAGGGCCATCACACCACTCTGACACTGCCCCCTGTGGATGCACAGGTGGTAGTGCAGGATTAGTGGTGCAGGGAGGGGAAGGATACCGTTACATGTTTGGCTGAGTCGTGCATGAGCACACACATGGCCTGGACATATGTCCTTCAGCAGGCACCATCACAGGGGAAGAGGCAAGGAGAAGCCAAGGGGTATATCCTTGAACATCTCAACTACAGGATGTAACCAACCATGGGAGTCCTGAAGTACTGTCCATTTATTAACTCCACAGGCGAAGGGTGCAAAAAGAATATTTAAAAGAAAGGCAAAAGAATGTCTAACCCCAATCATTAGCAAGCCCCATGTACACATGTGCTCCATTCTACAACTCTTCCCCCTCCCCCAATGGGAAGGGGCTGCTGCTACTCGGGGTCTCCTCCAACTGCAGAAAAAAAATGCATCTCAAGTAAATTATAAACACCCCTGTCAGAAAGACTTCCTTAGCCTGTTTGATCTGCAAGACAAATACTCAAACAGCAAGTGACATGGCTGGCAGCCAAATCCCAAATCTCTGAGCTGCAAACCTGGAGACCTGGGTTTGAATCCCACAGCCCCCCCCCACTTGCACACTGTGGGACCCTGAGCAAGGTACTTAATTTCTATGTGCTCCCAGGTTGCACCTGGAAACAAGCTTCGGCTTAGTGTGCCTCTTCTGGTTAAACAATTTCTCCTTTCCCTTTCCCAAGCTACTGTATCAGGTCTCCAAGCAAAGGGTAAAAGACCAAAAGAAATATATTGTCCCAGCAATACAAAAAGCAATGCTGACCTTAATATCCATCTAAGTTTATTTTATTCTTGTGCGCTTTCTCTTTAATTGCACTCTATTATGCTAACCCCCCTTTTTGTAGACCCCCATATTTACATATATTTGGGTACTTAAATGTATCGTGTTTACTGTTTGGTACACTGTAGTTTGACAAGTTTGCTCTTAAGATTTCTTTAATTTGAATCAATATTGTTGACTCCAACAGAAATTGGTTTAATTTTGCTATGTAATGTGTGGGTACAGGCCATGTGGGGGTGGGGGTTGTTCCTTGGCTGTATCTTTATTAATCTTGTTTGTTATCATGATTCTTCTTTTTTTTTTGTTGACTATACAGAAAAATTTTCAGTAAAGTATATTCAATTCAAAAAAAATAGCTATCCCTAACAATACACTCTATAGGGGAACACAAAATCGCCAACCTGACAAAATCATCCAGGGTCTAGGAGGTCAGGCTGGGGGAGTTGTACATGTACTCACTGGAGGAGAGGAGGGATGGGGGGACATGATCGAGACCTTCAAAAACATAAAGGGTATAATCAAGACGGACACAGGGGGTTTATTTTGGAGGAGAGTCAGGAAGGACACTATGAGATTAGGGAGAGGTAGATTCTGGATGGAGGTGAGGAGGAATATCTTTACGGAGAGGGTGGTGGCAAATTGGAATGCACTACCAGCAGAGGTGGTGGCATGTAACACAGTGGGCGGCTTCAGGAAGGTGAGAGAGGAAAAGGGAGGCAAGAGAGGGGAGGGGGAAGGGGCAGCTGCTAAATAGGGGAACTAGCTGCAAACTCGAGCAGACTCCACAGACCCTGATGGCCTTTTTCTGCTGGCAATTTCTGTATTTTCCTAACCTGCTGCTCCACAGTTCATTACTTCAACACATGCAGTGCAATGTGAGAACACGCAAAACTTTTCTTACAAAAAGGCTGTATCGGAGGGGGGAGGGCAGGAAATTGATAACTGCTGGAGAGCTGGCTTCAGTAATTGCTGTTTTTAGCGAAAAACAGAACACTGATAGCAGGCTGTTTGCTCCACAGTGGCATAAACTAGAAACACAGCTTATGGTTACTGAGTAAATCAGCAAAATAATATAATGTTTACATTAAAAGTGGCAAAATGTTCAGATTAGTTTTAAAACATCAGCATAAGATCTAACCTTTAGTAAACAATTTAAGGGCAACTAAAATACACCCAATTTAAAATAGAGTTCTAAAAAGAGATTGAATACAAAGATAAAGAGTTTTTCACCAACTACTACCTCACAGATTTACTATAGTTACCTGACTACCACCCCATAATGCTGCTCACAATGAAATGAAGATAATATTGGCAATAAACCAGGCAATATAAGCAAATGAATAACCTACTAAATATGCTGTCCCCGCATTATAAATAGTTATCCTCCCCAATCCCGTCTGAAGAAAAAAAAACAGCAGCTCACTAGTACCCGGGTGTGGATTCAGTAGTTCAGCCCATGTACTGAAGTCTGTAAAAATGTAACACTCCTCTTATAAAAAGTCAGGAACTCTGGGGAGAAAGGGCAGTGAAATGAATAATTTGATGAATAACTAGATTCACAAACTGCCATTTTTTTTAGAAGAAATTAGAACATTAATAATGGGGCTGTGTGCTCCTATAATGTCTTTTGGGTTTATCTTTTGTGTGCCTTAAAAGGAAATTCCAGACTTTCTCAGGAAGTGATTACACCATAAGCTACTTAATCAGCCAATAGCTTTGGTAACAGACCTGAGAACAATAGTATTATAAGCAAGTGTTTTATAGCAAACTCATCAGAACAGCTAATATTTTTTAAGGCAAGCTACCTCTTGCTGGGAGCTACAATACTGAACATAGGATTTGCAAGAAAGCGAGTTGTGCTCACAACAGAGGGAGGTGAACCTTGCAATTGTCTTTGGTTTGTAGCAGATATTCTACAGGTGGAGGCTACTTCTAAGGGAAAGGTGAAATAAGGAACTTAATCAGGAAAAGACAGTCTTGTTACAATTCTTAAGATTTTGAGTGCAGGAAGAGTTTAAAGCACAGCTGACTTATTTTGGGGCTGACTGCTTTCAGAAGCACAAACCACCAGGCTGTTTTGGGGCTGGGGAGGTTTACCTGTGTCTGACTTGGATGTCTAGATTTTTCTCTGTTTGATTAGCAGGGGATTTGCTCTGTCAAATTGTTGTGTATGGTATCTTGCTGACAGGAAGCCACTCATCGCAGTGGTGGATCAGAGCTCTTAGAGATTGTTTTGTGAGGGCACAGTTTAGGCCCAACCCTACCCACCCTCACCCCACCCACCCTGGAAATAGTTCCTTTATACCTGGGGTTCTGACATCATTTCCTCAAGAGTGCAAGGTGCATATCAATGTCATATCCTCTCTAGCACACAGTACTGAAAATATAAGCATACATTGTATAATATATATATATATATTGCTATATAACAAACCAATCACACACACACACACAAAAAAGTACATAATCATGTGGGGAGTAGTGCAATGTAATGGCTGTGGGGCAGCAGTCTTCCGGGAGACTTTCTGGAGGTTGAGATGCTGCCCTATTTGCAGACAACTTTCTGCCCTGAGGAGGAATTTGCCGTCTTCAGGCCACACTGGACAGCAGTAAGGGACCTTCCCCAGGCCAGACTGGATGGTAAGAAGGGAACTCCCCATCCAGGGGAGCACCAGAGCCACCACCACTGCCTCAGAGGTTGCAAAGAAGCACAGCAGTTGGACCACAGTGGGCTCATGGAGGGTGAGGATGGAGGAACAGAGGCACACCCAGTCAGTTGTTCCACTCCACAATCCATACACCATTCTGGGAGCACAGCTCCCCTATGGATGCACCCACAGAGGAGATTAAGGAGGCTGAGGACACCTGTCACAAGGGAGGCCCACAGGAAGGAGGCAGAGGACACCACAAGGAAAGGAAGCAGCTCCTGGTGGGGGACTCAATTATTAGGGGGATAGAACTGGGGGGAGCAGGGACAACTGAAGTAAGGTGCCTGCCTGGTGCCATGGCTTGGAGGGACAGGAAGCGCATCCTCAGGATCACGAGAACAGCTGCACGGGAGTCTGAGCGGGACGCCATTGTCCACCTAGGGACAAATGACTTGGCTCAACATGAGATTAGAGCAGTGCAGAAGAATTTTGTAGAACTGGGAAGGGGCCTAAGACAAGTAGCACACACAGTATCCTTCTCAGAGGTGCTGTCTGTCAATGGCATGAGTGAGGCGAGGGTACTTTGCACCATGCAGTTTAATGAATGGATGAAAAAATGGTGTGGATCACAGGGGTTTGGCTTCATTGGCGACTGGGGTTCCACCTGGAGGGACACCAGCCTATACTGGCAGGATGGTCTGCATCTGTCCAGGAAGGGAACAAGTCTTTTGAGCAATCGGTTTAAATGCTTCATTGGCAAGCTTTTAAACTAGTCAAGGGGGGAGGCACTGATAAGCAGCAGGAAAATCCCAGCCTCTCCCTACAAAACAGGGTACTAAATGAGAAAAAGACCAAGGTAGAAAGGTCAGTGGGGGCTGCTGCAACTGAAGGTAAAGCCATCAAAAAATGGAAAGCAATGAGTACCAATGTCAGTAGTCTGAGTAACAAGCTTCCTGAATTAGTGGCCTTGATGGAGGAGGAACATCTGGATATCATGGCAGTCACAGAAACATGGTTCACACAAAACCATGACTGGGACGTAAACATACCAGGATACACTATCTACAGGAGGGACAGAGAGGGTAATAGAGGAGGAGGAGTAGCTCTTTACATAAGGGAATCAAAGCAGCAGAACAAAAGGGAAAACAGGGAGGAGAAGAAGCACTGTGGGTAAATTTGGAGACCGGCAATGGCACCACAATCCGCACAGGGGTTGTATACAGACCCCTTTCTCAGGGGGAGGAAATGGACAAGGAAATGATAGAAAGTATACTTAGTAAGGCAGAAAAAGGGCGATATTGCTGATGGGCGATCTGAATATGCCAGATGTTAACTGGAGTGCAGTTGCAGCAGCCACTCGAAGTGGGTTATTCTAGATGCCCTACAGGGGCATGCCTTAGACAACTCAGCACTGGAGCCCAGTCGAGAGGAGCAATCTAGACCTGGTTCTCTCAAATGGAGATGAAGAGAGGATCACAGATGAAGTGGGTAGCCATCTGGGAACTAGCGACCATCGAACAGTATGGTTCACAATAAACAGCAGCAGAGTCAAGCCTTACAAAGGCAAAGGTACTGGACTTTAGGAGGGCTGACTTTGCCAAAATGGGTGAGTGCCTAAGGAATGCACTAGCAAATGGAAATGGGCAGGAAGGGTGGAAGAACAATGGGAATAATAAAACTGCCATCACGGAGGTAACTAGCCTTTGTGTGAAGCAAATAAACAAAACTAAACGATGTAAGAAACCACTATGGTTTCAAAGGAAGTGGCAGTGAAAGTTCAAGAGAAAAAGAAAGCTTTCAGGAAGTACAAGGAATCACAGAAGGAGCAGGACAGAGAACTGTATCAGTTAAAGCAAAATGAAGCTGGGAAGGCAGTCAGAACAGCAAAGGCTCAAACCGAGGAAAAGATAGCCAACTCAGTTAAGAAGGGGAAAACCTTTTATAGGTACATCAGGGAGCGAAGGAAGACCAAGGGAGGGATAGTGAGGCTTAATAAAGGAGAGGAGGTGGGCAGAAGGTGACTGTGAAAAGGCAGAGATACTAAACAAATATTTTTGCTCAGTATTTACAAAGGAAGAGGGGAGGTACCTAAAACAAACAGTAGAAACACTCTGATACAGAAGTTGATACCAGCCCATTTACAGAAGAAAGGGTTCTGAAAGAACTCTTAAAACTGAAGGTGGACAAAGCAATGGGGCCTGATGGATTCATCCCAGAATTCTAAAAGAACTAAGGATGGAATTAGTGACACCACTGACTACCTCTTTAACAAATCATGGGAGGATGGGGTGGTACCGAGGACTGGAGGAGGGCAGATGTGATTCCCTCACAAAAGTGGGAGCAAGGCAGAAGCAGGAAACTACAGACCTGTTAGTTTAACCTCAGTGGTAGGGAAAATGATGGAATCACTCTGAAGGAAAGAATTGTCGAGTATCTAGAGGCCAGAGGGGCACAGGACCCAAGGCAGCATGGATTCAAGCGGAAGGTCATGCCAGACAAATCTGATAGATTTCTTTGACTGGGTGACCAAAGTAGTAGATCAGGGAGGGGCTGTGGACATGGCCTACCTAGACTTTAGCAAGGCATTTGACACAGTCCACACAAAGATTAATATACAGTTAGCTAGCCTGGGAGTGGGTCCCAAGATGACAGCCTGGGTAAAAATTGGCTGGAGAATAGGACAGAGAGTAATAGTAAATGGAGTCCACTCTGAAGAAGGGGAGTTACTAGTGGGGTACCACAGGGTTCAGTATTAGGACGGTCCTCTTCAATGTCTTTATAAGTGACATTGCAGAGGGACTGGAAGGAAAATATGTCTCTTTGCAGATGACACAAAGATCTGCAACAGAGTTGATACACAAGTGGGGTGGAAAGGAGGAAAAGGGACTTGTGAGTTAGAGGAATGGTCAAATGTATGGCAGCTTAGATTCAATGCTAGAAGTGCAAGGTAATGCACCTGGAAAACAAAAACCCAGGGAAGAGTACACAATGGGGGTGAGATACTAACAACAACAAAAATGGAAAGGGACCTGAGGTAGTCATATCAGATGACCTAAAGGTGGGCAAGCAATGTGAGAGGGCAGCAAGGAGGGCTGGGGGATACTGGGATGCATGGAGAGGTATCACCAGTAGAAAACAGGAAGTTATTATCCCTCTGTACAGACAGCTGGTCAGACCCATCTGGAGTACTGTGTGCAGTTCTGGAGACCCAGTTTTCAAAGGACATAGACAGGATGGAAGCTGTCCAGAGGAGGCAACTAAAATGGTGCAGGGTCTGCACCAGAAGACATATGAAGAGAGACTTAAGGAGCTTAATATGTATAGCCTCGAGGAAAGGAGGAGGGACATGATAGAAACTTTCAAGTACCTCAAAGGAAACAACAAAGTCCAAGAGGGTAGCATCTTTCAAAAAAAGAGGTGTGCAAGAACAAGGGGGCACAATTTGAAGATAGAGGGGGGCAGCTCAGAGGTAATTTAAGGAGGTATTTTTTCACAGAGAGGGTTGTGAATGCATGGAACGGCCTTCCGGAGGAGGTCATGGAGTCAAAAACAGTGGTGGAATTCAAGCATGCATGGGATAGTCATAAGGCAATTCTAGAGGGTGGGGGTAGAAAGAAGTAGGCTGCTGGTTAACTAGGATCTGCAGCTTATCCAGTAGGCAGGGAAATGGGCAGACTGGGTAGGCTAAGCGGTCTTTATCTGCCGTCAAATTCTATGTTTCTATGTCATAAGCTATAGACAACTGGGTTATAGTATTAGAGAGTCTCAGCTTTCCAGTAGTGTAAAATATGTGTTCCTGGCACTTTTCCTTGCAAAGTAAAAATGGCTAATGTACTTAATTTACTGTTCATAAAAGTGGTAAAATACTGACATTAGTTTTTACAATGCAGCAAAGAAAAACTCTAACCTTCAGTAAGTTGGTAAAATTTAATTAAAACACACAAGAATGAGATAATCCTGGAGCTACAGATCGTTTGGTAATGCCCCCACTTTTACAGGGCAAACAAAAATATTATACAACACAACATACTGTATAACTTTGCAAAACTTTGGAAGAAGACAAGTGCAGGATGGATTTATCTGGTATTAAACATAATCTTACACAAAGAACACATATAACAGTAATTTTTTAATAAAAATCAGATAAAACTTTTGAAAACAAAAGTTGTCTTAACAGAAACTAAAAAAATAAAAATAAAACTGGTACAGTAGCAAAATAACAATGTAATAATATGCATTGTGCATATTCATGATTAACGGAATTTAAGGAGCTCTTACCTGCAGTGGAGCTGAACAAGAACTGGTGGAGTCCTACAAAATCTCAGGGGGTGATGCTGCACTCTGATTGGTTACACAAGTCATGTGATTTTACACTATATTATGTTCAGTTCAGTGTGTGTTATACTCATTTTGGTGTATCACAACATTTCAGTTTGCTGTATTCACACCTTGGCACATGTTACACTATATTCAGTCTATGCCTTGCAAGTTTGGCAACAATTCAGTTCGCTTTATGCTCATTCCAGTATGCAACATATACATTTTAATATATGATTTTGTTTTCAGTACTTTGTAACTATTTTATTTACTACGGTACACACTTATCAAGAGTATCAATATATTAAATACATATAATCAACAATTCAGTATGTGTCGTATTCATTTTGGTATACATTATACCCTATTTAGTATGCATTATATCCATTTTACTATAGGTCATATATATTTTAGCATGTGTCATAATTATTTCAGTATGTGTCATATCTATATCGGTGCATGTCACTCACATTTTGTTTTTTGTCATACCCATTCTGGTATGTGTCACACTCATTTCAACATGTGACATATCCATTTTGGTATGTGTCGTAATTATTTCAGTATTTGACATACCCATGTCGGTGTGTGTCATATCCATGTCAGTTTGTGCTATAACCATATTGGTGTATGTCATAACCATTTCAGTATGTCATACCCATTTTACTATGTGTCATATCCATTTCAGTAGGGGTCACAGCCATTTAGCTGTGTGTCAAAGCTATTTCAGTGTGTGTCACACCAATTTCAAAGAGTGCCGTATCCAGTTCAGTTCGTCTCATACCCATTTTGGTATATAATACCCATTTTGTTATGTGTCCTAGCCATTTCAGTATGGGTCATATCCATTTCGATGTGTCATAATAATTTCAGCAAGTGTCATTCCATTTTCAGTGTGTATCATGCCAATTTCAGTTAGTGTCAATCCCATTTTGGTATATCATACCCATTTTGCTATGTGTCATATCCGTTTCAGTATGGGTCATATCTATTTCGGTATGTGTCATAATTATGTCAATGTGAGGAAGTATTTTTTCACAGAGAGGGTAATGGTTGCATGGAACAGCCTTCCTGAGGAAGTTGTGGGGTCTAAAACTGTGGGAGAATTCAAGAATGCATGGGACAGACATAAGGCAATTCTAGTGGGGGGTAGGAAGAAATAGGCTGTTGGTTGACTAGGATCTAAGCCTTATCCTGTAGGTAGGGAAATGGGCAGGCTAGATGGGCCAAGCGGTCCTTATCTGCCATCAAAGTCTATGTCTCTATGTTTCTATATCAGTCTGTGTCATACCAGTTCAGTTTGTGTCATATCCATTTCAGTATGTGATGCCCATTTTGCTGTGTGCTATAGCCATTTCAGTATGTGTCATAATTATTTCTTTATGCATCATACCGATTCTGGTATAACATACCCATTTTAGTGTGTGTCATACCCATTTTCAGTATGTCTCATATCTATTTTGATATGCATACTGCCTGTTTCAGTATATGTCCTAGCCATTTTGGTATATGTCATACTTATTTTAATAAGTGTTATTTCTATCTTGGTGCATGTCATATCGATCTTGGTGTATGTCATATCCAGTTTGGTATGTGTCATACACATTTTGGTATAGGTCATAACCATTTCAGAAGGTCACATAACCATTTCAGTGTGTGATATACTCATTTTCATGTTTGTCATTCTCATAATATTATGTTGTAAACGTTGTATTGTTAGTCATAGAGATTTCACTGTTAATTATATTCTGAAAACTGTAATTTTGATTTGAACGGCTTCCCATAAGAAAGGGTCCTGAAGGAACTGGAAGGAATAAGAGTTGATAAAGCAATGGGGCCAGATGGAGTGCACCCAAGAGTCCTTAAAGAACTAAGAGAGGTGGTGGCTGAACCTCTGGCAATCCTGTTTAGCCAATCACTGGAAACAGGTGAGGCATCCAAAGACTGGAGAACAGAAGATGTAGTCCTCTTATACAAATAGGGAACAAAGAGGAAGTGGGAAACTACAGACCAGTCAGTCTCACCTTGGTAGTGGGAAGGATCATGGAAGCACTACTGAAGGAGAGATTGGTGGAACATCTGGTTGTCAATGGACTACAAGACCCAAGACAGCATGATTTCACCAGGGGGAGGTTATGTCAGACCAACCTCATTAAATTTTTCGACTGGGTGACCAGGCAGGAGGATCAGGGGAGGGCAGTGGATGTGGCCTATTGGGACTTCAGCAAGGCCTTTGACACTGTGCAACATAGAAGGCTATTACACAAACTGGAGAATATGGGTGTGAGCAGCACAGTAGTGTGGTGGGTAGGTAACTGGCTGGGTTGCAGGACACAGAGGGTGGTGGTAAATGGCTGTCACTCCACAGGGGGAAGAGTGACCAGTGGTGTACCACAGCGATCAGTGCTGGGACCGGTCCTATTCAACATCTTCATCAGTGACATTGCGCATGACCTAGAAGGTAGAATTTCACTGTTCGCTGATGACACAAAGCTCTGTAACAGAGTAGACACACCAGAGGGTGTAGACAGAATGAGAAGGGACCTGCAGAAACTTGAAGAATGGTCAGGGGTTTGGCAGTTGAAATTCAATGCAAAGAAGTGCAAGATAATACATATGGGGCACAAAAACCCTGGCACAATATATCAGTTGGGGGGTGAGGATATAGCATGCACCATACAGAAAAGGGAGGGAAACAGTGCAACAAGGCAGCAGGTAAAGCAAACAGGATGCTGGGCTACATAGGCAGGGGCATCACCAGCAGGAAAAGGGAGGTCATAATTCCGCTATACAAGACACTAGTGAGGCCCCACCTGGAGTACAGTGTACAGTTCTGGAGACCATACCTACATAAGGACATAGACAGGGTAGAGAAGGTTCAGAGGAGGGCAACAAAGATGGTGCATGGATTGCATCACAAGTCCTATGAGGACAGGTTGAAGGAATTGAATATGTACTTCCTGGAGGAGAGGAGGGAGAGAAGGGATATGATAGAGACATACAAGTATCTTACAGGGAGGAACAGGGTGCAGGAATACACAATTTTTAAGTGAAAAAGATGTTCCAGGACTAGAGGACATGGGGTGAAGCTGGAGGGAGAATGATTCAGAGGAAACATGCAAAGAATTTCTTCACAGAACGGGTGGTGGACAAGTGGAACACCCTGCCAGAGGAAGTGGTGGGGGCTGAAACAATCACGGGATTTAAGAATGCATGGGAGACATAAAGGAATTCTGAAGGTCAGGGGTGAGGGGCAACAGGCTTCTAAGAAAACATAAAGAGGACTTACAAGCTCAAATGGGCAGACTGGGTGGGCCATAGGCCCTTATCTGCTGACACTGTCTATGTATCTATGTAACAATAGCAGTGCAGTGGGAGCCCCTCAGCCTGCCAGTTTGGAACAGTACCAGTGCAGTGGGAGCCCCTCAGCCTGCCAGTTTGGAACAGTAGCAGTGCAGTGGGAGCCCCTCAGCCTGCTAGTTTGGAACAGAAGTAGTGCAGTAGGAGCCCCTCAGTCTGCCACTTTGGAACAAGTATCAGTGCAGTGGGAGACCCTCAGCCTGCCAGTTTGGAACAGTAGCAGTGCAGTGGGAACTCTTCAGCTTGCCAGCTTGGAAGAGAAGCAGTGCAGTGGCAAGCCTCAGCCTGCCAGTTTTGAATTAGGCCCCTCAGTCTGCCAGTTTAGAATAGTAGCAGTGCAGTAGGAGCCCCTCAGCCTGCCAGTTTAGAACAGTAACAGTGCAGTGGGAGCTACTCAGACTGCCAATCTGGAACAGTAGCAGTGCAGTAGGAGCCCCTCAGCCTGAGGATTTTGAATAGTAGCAGTGCAGTGCGAGACCCTCAGCCTGCCAGTCTGGAACAGAAGCAGTGCAGTAGGAGCCCCTCAGCTTGCCAATTTGGAACATTAGCAGTGTAGTGGGGACCCTCTCAGTCTGCTAGTCTGGAACAGTATCAGTACAGTGAGATACCCTCATCCTGCCACTTTGGAACAGTAGCAGTGCAGTGGGAACCCCTCAGCCTACCAGCTTGGAAGAGTAGCAGTGCAGTGGAAGACCCTCAGCCTGCCAGTTTGGAACAGTAGCAGTGCAGTGGGATCCCCTCAGCCTGTGAGTTTGGAACAGAAGCAGTGCAACTGGAGCCCCTCGGCCTGCCTGTTTGGAATAGTAGAAGTGCAGTGAGAGCCCCTCAGCCTGCCAGTTTGGAACAGTAGCACTGCAGTGAGAGCCCCTCAGCCTGCCAATTCGGAAGACAAGCAGTGCAGTGGGAGCATGTCAGCCTGCCAATCTGGAACAGTAAAAGTGTAGTGGGCCCCCCCTCAGTCTGCCAGACTTGAACGGTATTAGTACAGTGGGAGCCCCTCAGCCTCCACTTTGGAACAGTAGCAGTGTAGTGGGAGCCCCTCAGCCTGTCAGTTTAGAACAGTAGCAGTGTAGTGGGAGCCCCTCAGCCTGCCAGTTTAGAACAGTAGCAGTGTAGTGGGAGCCCCTCAGCCTGTCAGTTTAGAACAGTAGCAGTGTAGTGGGAGCCCCTCAGCCTGTCAGTTTAGAACAGTAGCAGTGTAGTGGGAGCCCCTCAGCCTGCCAGTTTAGAACAGTAGCAGTGCAGGGAGCCTCTCAGCCTGTCAGTTTAAACAGTAGCAGTGTAGTGGGAGCCCCTCAGCCTGCCAGTTTAGAACAGTAGCAGTGTAGTGGGAGCCCCTCAGCCTGCCAGTTTAGAACAGTAGCAGTGTAGTGGGAGCCCCTCAGCCTGCCAGTTTAGAACAGTAGCAGTGTAGTGGGAGCCCCTCAACCTGTCAGTTTAGAACAGTAGAAGTGCAGTGGGAGCCCCTCAGCTTGTCAGTTTAGAACAGTAGTATTGCAGTGGGAGCACCTCAGCCTGCCAGTTTAGAACAGTAACAGTGCAGTGGAAAACTCATCAGCCTGCCAATTTAGAACAGTAGCAGTGCAGTTGGAACTCATCAGCCTGCCAGTTTAAAACAGTAGCAGTGCAGTGGAAGCCCCTCAACTTGTCAGTTTAGAACAGTAGCAATGCAATGGGAGCCCCTCAGCCTGTCAGTTTAGAACAGTAGAAGTGCAGTGGGGGCCCCTCATCTTGCCAGTTTAGAACAGTAGCAGTGCAGTGGGAACTCATCAGCCTGCCAGTTTAGAACAGTAGCAGTGCAGTGGGAGACCCTCAGCCTGCCAGTTTAGAACACTAGCAGTGCAGTGGGAACTCATCAGTCTGCCAGTTTAGAACAGTAGCAGTGCAAATGGAGTCCCTCAGCCTGCCAATCTGGAACAGTAGCAGGACAGTGGGAATTCATCAGCCTGCCAGTTTGAAACAGTAGCAGTACAGTGGGAGCCCCTCAGCCTGCCAGTTTAGAACAGTAGAAGTGCAGTGGGAGCCCCTCATCTTGCCAGTTTAGAACAGTAGCAGTGCAGTGGGAACTCATCGGCCTGCCAGTTTAGAACAGTAGCAGTGCAGTGGGAGCCCATCAGCCTGCCAGTTTGGAACAATAGCAGTGCAGTGCGAACTTGTCAGCCTGCCAGGTTAGAACAGTAGCAGTGCAGTGGGAGCCTCTCAGCCTGCCAGTTTAGAACAGTAGCAGTGCAGTGAGGGCCCATCAGCCTGCCAGTTTAGAACAGTAGCAGTGCAGTGGGAGACCCTCAGCCTGCCAGTTTAGAACACTAGCAGTGCAGTGGGAACTCATCAGTCTGCCAGTTTAGAACAGTAGCAGTGCAAATGGAGTCTCTCAGCCTGCCAATCTGAAACAGTAGCAGTGCAGTGAGAATTCATCAGCCTGCCAGTTTGAAACAGTAGCAGTACAGTGGGAGTCCCTCAGCCTGCCAATCTGGAACAGTAGCAGTGCAGTGAGGGCCCATCAGCCTGCCAGTTTGAAACAGTAGCAGTGCAGTGGGAACTCATCGGCCTGCCAGTTTAGAACAGTAGCAGTGCAGTGGGAGCCCGTCAGCCTGCCAGTTTGGAACAATAGCAGTGCAGTGCGAACTTGTCAGCCTGCCAGGTTAGAACAGTAGCAGTGCAGTGGGAGCCTCTCAGCCTGCCAGTTTAGAACAGTAGCAGTGCAGTGAGGGCCCATCAGCATGCCAGTTTAGAACAGTAGCAGTGCAGTGGGAACTCATCAGTCTGCCAGTTTAGAACAGTAGCAGTGCAAATGGAGTCCCTCAGCCTGCCAATCTGAAACAGTAACAGTGCAGTGGGAATTCATCAGCCTGCCAGTTTGAAACAGCAGCAGTACAGTGGGAGTCCCTCAGCCTGCCAATCTGGAACAGTAGCAGTGCAGTGAGGGCCCATCAGCCTGCCAGTTTGAAACAGTAGCAGTACAGTGGGAGTCCCTCAGCCTGCCAGTTTAGAACAGTAGCAGTGCAGTGGGAGCCCCTCAGCCTGCCAGTTTAGAACAGTAGCAGTGCAGCGGGAGCCTGTCAGCCTGCCAGTTTAGAACAGTAGCAATGCAATGGGAACCCCGCAGCCTGCCAGTTTAGAATAGTAGCAGTGCAGTGGGAGCTGGTCAGCCTGCCAGTTTGAAACAATAGCAGTGCAGTGGAAGCCTCTCAGCCTGCTAATTTGGAAGAGTAGTAGTGCAGTTGGAACTTGTCAGCCTGCCAGTTTGAAACAGTAGCAGTGCAGTTGGAGCCCCTCAGCCTGCCAGTTTGAAACAGTAGCAGTGCAGTGGGAACTCATCAGCCTGCCAGTTTGAAACTGTAGCAGTGCAGTGGGAGCCCCTCAGCCTGCCAGTTTGAAACAGTAGCAGTGCAGTGGGAACTCGTCAGCCTGCCAGTTTAGAACAATAGCACTGCAGTGGGAATCTGTCAGCCTGCCAGTTTGACACAGTAGCAGTGCAGTGGGAGCCCCTTAGCCTGCCAGTTTGTTTCATAGCATTTAATCAATTAGTACAAGCCAACCCGTGTTACAGTACTGTAGTGCATCCGTGTTACAGGACTGTAGTGCACCCACGTTACAGTACTGTAGTGCACATGTTACAATACTGTATGCACCCGTGTTACAGTACTGTAGTGCACCCATGTTACAGTACTGTAGTGTGCACATGTTACAGTACTGTAGTGCACCCGTGTTACAGTACTGTAGTGCACACATGTTCCAATACTGTAGTGCACCCATGTTACAGTACTGTAGTGCGCACATGTTACAGTACTGTAGTGCATCCGTGTTACAGTACTGTAGTGCACCCGTGTTACGGTACTGTAGTGCACCCATGTTACAGTACTGTAGTGCACACATGTTCCAATACTGTAGTGCACCCATGTTACAGTACTGTAGTGCGCACATGTTACAGTACTGTAGTGCGCACATGTTACAGTACTGTAGTGCATCTGTGTTACAGTACTGTTTAGTTTAGTTTAATTTAGTTTATTGTTCTAGGAATTACTACCTTTGAGCCAGAGGCTCTTTTACAAAGGTTCCACGTCAATTAGGTACAGTACAAAAGGTTACATAGATAACACAACAATTTGTATTGTGTCAAGAGCAAGAAAACATATACAAATACATATCAAATCATTTGTGCAAAAGGACATGAGATATCAATAATCACATTATTATTACAAGAAAGAGGTCATGCCAGATTAGGAGAAACAAACAGGGAAAAAGTCCAGAACAGAGAGGTTAAGTGAAAGGTGGGGGGAGCAGACAATAGCAGGAGAAAAGGTTTCCCAAACATGTCTTTGTCAAATAACGGAACAGGGTGGGTAGTGAGAAAATAGAAGGTTTAATCAGGGCAGTCACAGGAGCTGGAGATGGCAAGGTGAGAGAACAGCCTTGACTTGAAAATACCTAGAGAGGTGCAGGTAGTAATATGAGTGCTGAGGGCATTTAGCCAGCTGGGGGCACGATAGGCAAATGATCTTTGTCTCTGAGAAGTCTGGCATCGGGGGACTTGGAGAGGCTGGTGTTCTGATCTTCTGGTAAAACAGGTGCAAGCGCCCGGGCATAGCAAGTCTTGGATACAAGGTGGAGTGAGGCCCAGAGTGGATTTTTTCGCCATCAGTCAGGTAAGGTACTTTATCCGGTTTGAGAGTTGCAACCAGAGTCAGCATAGAGTTCACATGTGTGGGTACGTCGATGTGCACCAGTGAGCAGCCGACAGGCCTTATTTAGGGATGTTGTAATGCGGCTAAGTGCTGTAGTAGTGGCAGATCCGTATATAACTAAGCCATAGTCAACGGCTGAGATGACAGAAGATTGGATGGCAATCCTCAGTGCAGAATGGGTAAGGAGCTGTCGGTTCCGATACAGAATCCCAATTCACTGATTAATAGTTTTTGCTGTACTAACAATGTGAGTTGCAAAGGTTAGGCCTTGATCAAAGTTGATTCCAAGATATTTGAAAATTGGCACTTGTTCAAGGGTATTTCCCAGGTATGTATTAATGGTGAGTGGACTTGTCGCTTCTTGTTTTAGGGTTAGAGAAGAGCATGGATTTAGTTTTTTGTGGTTTAGAACCAGTTGTGTTCAAGGAACCACATCTCAACTTTGGAAAAAGCATGCTGAAGGTTGAGGCGTAAGAGGTTCAGATCTTTATGAGTGGCAAGAATCATGGCATCATCGGCATAGAGGATTATTTGTTCAGGGCAGGATTTGGGGAGGGAGTTTAGGAAAAGGCTGAAAAGGAGGGGGCCCAGGATGGATCCCTGGGGAACTCCTGAGCGAACCGGTTTTGAGTCTGAGAGAACTCCAGCTACTTTTACAGATTGAGAGCGCTGAGTAAGGCAATTTTTTACCCAGTCACCAGGACCCTGCGAGAGCCCTAGGGATAGTAGTTGTTTGATAAGTAGGCCATGGTGTACTGTATCAAATGCCTTGGTAGTGCACCCGTAGTGCACCCGTGTTACAGTACTGTAGTGCACCCGTGTTACGGTACTGTAGTGCACCCATGTTACAGTACTGTAGTGCACCCGTGTTACAGTACTGTAGTGCATACATGTTCCAATACTGTAGTGCACCCATGTTACAGTACTGTAGTGCGCACATGTTACAGTACTGTAGTACACCCATGTTACGGTACTGTAGTGCACCCATGTTACGGTACTGTAGTGCGCACATATGTTCCAATACTGTAGTGCACCCATGTTACAGCATACTGTAGTGCGCATTACAGTTACAGTACTGTAGTGCACCTGCAGCACGGTACTGTAGTGCACCCATGTTACAGTACTGTAGTGCACCAGCATCGGCACTGTAGTGCACCTATGTTACAGTACTGTAGTGCACCCGTGTTACAGTACTGTAGTGCACACATGTTACAGTACTGTAGTGCGCACATGTTACGGTACTGTAGTGCACCCATGTTACAGTACTGTAGTGCACACATGTTCCAATACTATAGTGCACCCATGTTACAGTACTGTAGTGCGCACATGTTACAGTACTGTAGTGTACCCGTGTTACGGTACTGTAGTGTACCCATGTTACAGTACTGTAGTGCACACATATTCCAATACTCTAGTGCTTTTATCATCAGCAAATAGAAAGGAGTTTGCCTGACTTCTGAAGTTGGTTTGAACAGCTGTACTATCTTTGCCCCTTTTGTAAAATGGGTTGAAAAAACTAAATCCTCCCCTTGGGTAAATCGGTCTTTACTCGACCAAATGAATGCTCGTGATAACCTGTGGCACCGTGCCCTTCAGTCAGGTAGCCTTTCTGACAGACAATTATATCATGCTGCCCAAAACTCATGTGCCTGGGCTATCCGACAGGCAAAGGCGGCTTACTGTAAGACCAACCTAACTGCCACCTGGGGATATGGGAAGAGGTTCTGGGAAAATATAAAGGAACATAATGGCAAGTCTGCCTCCCCCCCCACCATGCTTCTTATTGATGGTGTCGCCACTACAGACCTCAGCAAAATAGCAAATGCTTTCAATACATCTTTCTCTGACCTCAGTATTATTCTCCTTCCCGATTTTTTCACTTTAGATGCTGGACAATTCCCGCTACCCCTCGGTGCTCCACCTTTTCATTTCAAAACAATCTCCCTGAGAGTTGCCTGCTCATATCTTGCCATGTTCCTAGGTAAAACTAGACACAGTGGGGACTCTCTTGATGCAAAACTACTATCCTTAACACCTGATGAAGTCGTAACAGCCCTCACTGAGATATTGAATATGCCCCTGTGCATAGGGCAGTTCCCATCTATGTGGAAAAGGGCAGTGATTATGCCAGTTCATAAAAATGGCGACCATACCTCAAGTAGTAATTATAGGCTCATCTCCATACTCCCTCCCCTCTCAAAAGCTTTGGAAAAAATAGCGGCCGATCAACTTATTGACTATTTAGACTTGCACCACCTACTTTGCCAGCAACAACATGGGTTCAGAAAAGGACACAGTACAACCACTGCTCTTCTAGAATTCACCTTCTTTATCCATGATGCCCTAGACCAGGGAGACTTGGCTAGGTCAGTCTACATTGATCTCTCCAAGGCATTTGATACTGTCAATCACAATATGCTCATAAACGCCTTCCTCTCTGTTGGAGCATCCCAAAAAACTATTGGCTGGTTCTCTAACAATCTCCATGGCCGCTCTCAACAAGTGAAGATAAACAACATCCTCTCCACAAACCTTCCCATCTGGTCGGGTGTTCCCCAAGGGTCCATCCTTGGTCCGCTCCTTTTCTCCCTATACTTGAACTCCTTACCTATGGCCTCCTCAGGGCACCTCCTCCTCCTCTATGCAGATGATGCTGTGATCTTCAATCGGCACCCTGACCCTAACCCAGCTCCAAAAATCCTTGCAGGGCTCCTTCACACAAATAGAAGCCTGGTTTTCCTCCCACAAGCTTGTACTCGACTCAAAAAAGATGAAAGTTATGCTATTCGCCCACCCGCAACATAAATACAGCTCATCCAAAATATCTATACAAAATGCATTGGGCACCATGCTGGAACCAGTTTCCAATTTTAAATATCCAGGGGTTACCTTGACTCGGCCCTTACCTATCGTGAGCATATTGTGTTGACATGCTCTGAAATAAATAGGAGAATCGGTCTCCTATATAGGCATAGACCATGTCTCCCTCCTGAGGTCCTGTGGTTAGCCATCTCTAGCTCCATCCTTTCCCTGGCAGACTACAGCATAGTCATCTATGGCGCAGCCTCTGACACGGCACTGACCAGCATTAAATGCACCCTTAACAAAGCTTGCAGATTGGCCACAGGCTGTGATCGGCTCACGCATACCTGTGACCTCTGCCAACGGTCATCATGGTTAAACTTCCAGGGGCGACTTTTCTACCAGACCTGCTTACTGGCAAAAAACACCCAGTTGGGTCTAACCTCCCCCGGCTGTCTCCTGCTCTTCCAAAAGAGTTTGCCAGCTCACGCCACTAGACATTCTGATACTACAGCATTCCATATCCCTTTAGAAGACCACTGCTGGCCAAAGGTCCTTCTGCTACAGGGCCCCACTCTGGAAGAACTCAGTCCCTGACTCTATTTTATCAATCCCCAGGCTAGGGCCTTTTAAACCGGAGTTACTGAGCCACATTATGTCCAACTCCCACTGTGACTGCAGATGAAACTCCACTAAATAATCTAAACAGTTTTTACTGCAGTATTTGCTCTTATGTCTTCAATATATGTATCAAATATTCACATCTCTGATGGTGCCATGTGTATGTATTATGTATCTTTACCTCTGTAGTTCATGTCATTTTCTGTATTAGAGCAGTAGTCTGTATTTTGTATTGTGTTATACTGTGTATCAATCTTCATTCTATGTATGAGGTGGAGCCTTTGCAAATAAGTCTCTGACTCAAAGGGTTGTAATTCCTAGACCATCAATAAATTTATGTATTTATTTATTTATTTATTTATATTTTGGTAACCGGGTAAGCCCACTGAGACCAGAGATCCCTTTTTCAGGGGTGACCTGGAATTAGTTACAATGAATACATACATAGGTATAAAATACAGTAGTATTGAATGAATACGTATTTAGTTACAGTGAATACATACATAGATATTAGGGTACAGTAGATTATTAGCTGATACATGTTGGGGAGTAGGTATCAAACGTTGGGCACAGAGACAGCAGGAATCACAAGGTTAAACAGGTGTTAGGACAGATACACAGTACATTTAGCATTTTTCCATAGGAGATTTGTGGGGTGGGAAGGCATGGTTCAGCAGATGGTAGCAAGGGAGTAGGCCAAGGACGGCGGCTAGCGATTATGAATAAAGTGGGCAACTGATTGCAAGATGACATGATTATGAACCTTTACTTCGCCATGATACTTACTAATGCCCTTTCAGTGAGGCCTGAAAGTGGAAGGGGCACTAGTGTTTGGCTCCAACCCCCAACCACCAGTGGCCCAGTTGATGTCTGACTGCTGTGGCTCTCAGCCCCTGCCCCAGCTGAAGGGACTAAGGGATACTGCTAGTCAGGAAGACTGAAGGGTGAACTCAGGGCCATTCTGCCAGGTAAACCAATAATTCTGTAGGGCAGTTGACAGTCAAGCTGAGGGGACCTTATAATCCCGTGGCCAGGGTTCGTTCTCTCTCTCTCTCTCTCTCTCTCTCTCACTCTCACCACTCTCTCTCTCCTTCCCTCCTCTCTCCTCTCTCTCTCCCTCCCTCCCTCCCTCCCTCAAAGGGGTGAGCAGAAGCAAGAAGTGAGTATGCTCCGTAAAGTCACATTACTTAAAACAGAGTAGTCTAGCCTTTAGCTGTACTTACCAGCATCCAAAGCTTGGGGCTGGGGTGTGCTGCCCTCACGTAGGGAGCAATGTAGTCCATGGCAGTGACTGGCAGGGCCATTCCACTAGTGGGACCCCTGAGATCTAGACAAGAGCAGACATCTGCTTGAGGAGGAGCTGCCACTCAGATAACACTTTGTTTGTGATTCTCATACCCTAAAAATAAACGAGACCCCTCTTACAATGGACAGACGGGTCTGCGCAGCTGTTTTAACCTACAATTGAGAATTACCACCTTGGCATTAGTGTGTTACTTTAAATGGTAAAAATCTGAATAACTTTGACCGTTTTGCATAAACTAAATAAAACACTGAACTTCAATCATTTTGGTCATATGTGACTTACTAGGAGAAAGAACAATTTGAGGTTAAATGGGGACACCTGTATAAAGGCTTGATAAAGGACATATATGTGTGAAGGCTGCACAAGGCTACTTTACTGCAAGGTAGCGTTTAACACTTAAATCACCAGATAACTATCAGCTCAGGATCAGAGAACCAAAGCCTACTGACCCCACAGAAATGAACCCTGCCGCAGGAAAGCAGTACTGGAGAAAGGCTGCAGTGAGAAGGTTGTGATTCAAGACAAACCCTGCCTCCAGGAGGCCCGCTTTCCATGCACCATGAGAGTAGGACAGTATCTCCCCCCAAGACCCTCTGTGCATGGTGATAATGTGAATAAATGTCATTGTTCTTCGTGAGCTTTACTTTCGCTATTTGCATTTTAAAGTCAAGCAGGCTGAATCAGAGCTCAGGGCCACAACAGTGTTGAACGCAGTGAGCGCAGCATGCTGCAGTGGGGTTTCACTCAATGTTTCTCCATCAATAAAACACTGTTGCCCTGAGGGGCGTACAAGTACATGGTTTATAACCACTAGCAATGGCTGCAAAAAAAAAAAACAAAATAAAAGGAATGTAGTCTTCATAAATACCTGAGTTATAGGAACAATTTAAATGTAATGTAATTTATTTGGAAATGTGACAGATAAACCCCTTCTGTTCAGTCCTTGGGACATATAAACTTACAGAAATACAAGGATTTATGCATTCTGTTAAAGTAGCTACAAAACAAAGATAATATTTGGGAAATATTTCAACTCGACACTGAAGAATTCCTTAACTCAGTTTGGCAAGTACTCCAAACCATATGGGAAACTGAAGTCTCCCCTGGTGGCAGTGTACACCTCAATAAGGTGTATTTCAATGAGCATGTTTGGACACACATTGACGACACCTCATGGCTACACCCCTGGTAGTCTACACCTTGTTTATACTTTTTATTTATTCTGTGTTTGTCTCTGATTTAAACAGCCTGACCCCAACTTGCACCACACTCCAGCCCTTCTTGCCACCTTCTCCAGGACTTTCCGTCATTCTCTGCCCAGACCCAGCTTCTGGTGGGGAGCACCACAGCTGTTAGTATGGGGTGGGGGTGGGGGGCCTGTGAAGGTAGTGGTGTCATCCTGCTGGCCGAGGGTGATTTCCACAAGAGTTGTTTGGAATCTTTGGAAAGGAATGGGATTCATTGGATTTTGATCTGATTTTCCGATTCAGAATTTTTGGAATTGCAGTCCGAAAATCCTTAATCCTAAACTGAATCCTAAAACTTATTTTACATTGGCATTTAGGATTTGGGATTTCAAATCCGAATCCTAAATCCAATTTTTAGGTCTCTTTAGATTTAAAACGGAATCAGATTAGGATTCTAAAGTTCTTAAAATCCTAAATCCTAAAATGGAAACAGTATCAGACCATTCCGAGCATCAGTAATTTCCACCACATTTTCATCCTGAGGGCTGCCAAATGTGCACTGATGCAAGTGTGTGCGCGCATGAGTATGCAAGCGCATACAAACACCTGAGGTTGGGTACTTATCTGAGTGTGTATTCCCACTGTACTGCCTCCTGGCTTCTGATATGTGACACATGAGCAGTGAGACACAGTGTATTCCACCCCCTCCCCAAGGGAGGACAGCCATCCTTGGGATGCTGAATCCTCCCTTCCTCCACCATCCCCTGGGTGACCTGACTCTGTTCCTGAACCCAGGTCACCTGTGTGTCAATGAATAGCGCTACAGCTGTGTTACTAGGCTGAACTTTCCTTTGCACCTTTTACAGTAAATACACATCAAATATACCTCCAACTTACACATTAAGTGAGGTGCACCTGCTGTAATATACATGTTGTAGTTGCACAGCAGATTTCTACTCTAGCCGCACTGCAGTCAAACCTCACATGCAAACCCCTCAGAAAGTGGTATAGTCAAAGTGCCCACCTTGAGGTACACTCAGGTGCATGCCACATTTAAACATTAGAAGCCCACTGTAAACATCTCAACTGGGTCAAAATGGTTAAGAAAATGTATGCAACAAAAGTTACTTTTCATCAGTTGCAAGCTGAAGTGGCCTGTGGATCTATTATGCTATCCTGGGGCTTATGTGACAAGAGATTTGGCTATGGTCTGCTTTACATTCTACGAAATCATCCCTGGTATGTCAGATTTTTCTATTACCTTCTTCATCCTGCTGTTTGATAAGTATTGTTGCCACCTGTTCAAAGTAGGTATCGGAAGGACATAGAGTAGAGGCAGTCCAGAGGAGGGCACCAAAAATGGTGCAGGGTCTGCACCAGAGGCCATATGAGGAGAGACTAAAGGACCTCAGTATGTACACCCTTGAGGAAAGAAGGCAAAGGGAGATATGATAAGAGACTTTCAAATATGTCATGGGTATAAATAAGGTACAAGAGAGAAGCATTTTTCAGAAACAAAAGATGCTCAAGAACAAGGGGACATGCTATGAAACTGGAGGGGAGAGACTCAGGGCAACTGTAAAGAAGTACTTCTTCACAAGCAGAGGTGGTGGGGCAAAAGCTGTGATGGGATTCAAGAACACATGGGATAGGCATAAGGAGCCCTTAATCATTAAGGAAGGGAGGGTTAAGCCGGAGATCAAGTAGGGTCTACGGTATTACAGTAGGTAGGAAAAATGGGCAGACTGGGTGGGCCAAGCGATCCTTATCTGTCATCAGATTCCGTGTTTCTATGTAGGTACAGCTCAGTAAAAGCAGATGCCAATCATCAAAAGCTGCAGCTGTTACAATTAAAAACCTGCAGCAGTGCACAGGGTCATGCAAATCAGTGACACATGATGCAAGGCACGTATAACCCACCAACTCTAATATGCTTACAGAATTAGAAAGAAAGAACAAGGGGGCACAATTTAAAGATAGAGGGAGGACTGCTCAGGGGCAACGTGAGGAAATATTTTTTACGGAGAGAGTGGTGGATGCATGCACAGTGGGGGAATTCAAGAATGCAGGGGACAGCTAAAAGGCAGTTCTGGTGGGGGGGTAGGAGGAAGTAGGCTGTTGGATCTGCAGCTTATCCATTAGGTAAGGAAATGGGCAGACTGGGTGGGCCAAGCGGTCCTTATCTGCCGTCCAAGTCTATGTTTCTATGTTGAATGCATTGTTTACTGGTATCAAGAGTACAGGATACAAACAAATGGAGTAAGCCTTGCTTGTTCCTGAACTGGTATTGTGGCTGAGAGCAATGGTGACCATTGTTTCTTTTGTAGAGCCATACAAAACAAATCTGTCAGACTCGGTTGTTTTATAGATGTTTACTAAAGCAAATATAAACTGGAGTTCTCGGCTAATAAAGGAACTCTATTGCCTCTCATGTTGAAAAAGTGACACCCAGTAAACTACAATGCACTCTTGTAGGTCACCTCTTTGGCCCTGCGGCAGTAGTTTTGTGCTAAAAGCCTCAACTCCAGTATGCACAAATTTCAGAGACTGCATTAATGCATCATTAGGGTTCCAAAGCTACAAATGGAGGGAAATGTGATGTTAGGGTTTTCCCAACCCAGCCCCTAGCCTCGTAATCCAAGGCCAAAATATAGGTCCAGGGAATGCCCTAGGAGTCTGCTGCTGCAAGCTACAGGTCCAGGACCATGTCTTCTGGGCCTGCTGCTGTGAGCTACAGGTCTGGGGCCATGCACCAGGAGTCTGCTGTTGCAAGTTACAGGTCCAGAGCCATGCCCCAGGAGTATTCTTTTGCAAGCTACAGGGCTGGCTCATTTTTTTGGGGGTCTGCTGCTTCGGATTACAGGTCTGGGGCCATGCCCCAGGATTCTGTTACTGCAAGATAAAGGTCCAGGGCCATGCCCCAGGAGTCTGTTGCTGCAAGTTACAGGTCTGGGGCCATCCCCCAGGAGTCTGTTGCTGCAAGTTACAGGTCCAGGACCATGCCCCAGGAGTCTGCTGCTGCAAGTTACAGGTCCGGGGCCATGCCCCAGGAGTCTGTTGCTGCAAGCTACAGGTCCGGGGGCTATGCCCCAGGAGTCTGTTACTGCAGGCTACAGGTCCGGAGCCATGTCCCAGGAATCTGTTACTGCAAGCTACAGGTCTGGGGACATGTCCCAGGAGTCTGTTGCTGCAAGTTACAGGTCCATGGCCATGCCACAGGAGTCTGTCACTGCAAGCTACAGGTCCAGGGCAATGCCCCAGGAGTCTACTACTGCAAGCTACAGGTCCGGAGCCATGTCCCAGGAGTCTGATGCTGCAAGTTACAGGTCCATGGCCATGCCCCAGGAGTCTGTTGCTGCAAGCTACAGGTCCGGGGCCAAGTCCCAGGAGTCTGTTACTGCAAGTTACAGGTCCAGGACCATGCCCCAGGAGTCTGATGCTGCACGTTACAGGTCCGGGGCCAAGTCCCAGGAGTCTGTTACTGCAAGCTACAGATCCAGGGCTATGTCCCAGGAGTCTGTTACTGCAAGCTACAGGGCCGGGGCCATGTCTTATGGATCTGCTGCTGCAAGCTACAGGTCCAGAGCCATGCCCCAGGAGTCTGTTACTGCAAGTTACAGGTCCGGAGCCATGCCCCAGGAGTCTACTGCTGCATGCTACAGGTCTGGGGTCATGTCCCAGGAGTCTGCTGCTGCATGCTACAGGTCTGGGGTCATATCCCAGTAGTCTGCTGCTGCAAGCTACAGATCTGGGGCCATGTCTTATGGGTCTGATGCTGCAAGCTACAGGTCCTGGGCTATGCCCCAGGAGTCTACTGCTGCAAGCTATAGGTCCGGGGTCATGTCTATTGAGTCTGCTGCTGCAAGCTACAGGTCCAGGGCAATGCACCAGGAGTCAGTTACTGCAAGCTACAGGTCCAGAGCCTTGCACCAGGAGTCTACTGCTGTAAGTTACAGGTCTGGAGACATGTCCCAGGAGTCTGCTACTGCAATCTACAGGGCTGGAGCTGTACCTCACAAGTATGGTACTTCACCTAGGTCCCAAAAGCAGGAAGGGTCACCACTAGTGCGTGTGGAGTGTAAACCAAAAAAGACTAAGCACACTATGAGAAAAGGTTTGCACTCACTGAACCCAAAATTTTGGTAAAGCATGGTATGACACAACATGAGATAGAATACCAAAAAGATTTATTATTCACATTACTTACATGCAGATTAGATAAAAAAGCTGGACATCTATCCATGCACACCCACAACATGTGCAAATGCCCAACAGAGTTTCATGCCCTTACAGGGTACTTTATAAATGTGAATAATAAATCTTTCTGGTATTCTACCTCATGTTGTGGCATAGCAAGATTTACCAAAATGTTGGGTTCAGTGAGTGCAAACCTTTTCTCATAACGTACTTTACACAGGTCCACAGCATCAGTCATAACTTTCTTAGCACAGAGCCCGGAGGGCAAGCTGGAGATTATGCATAGGTTTCTTCACACAGGGTCCTGCAGGCCTGCATAAAGTACAAGAACAGTCCTAGCTTTCTTTGTGAAAGGCCCAGCATGCCCTACATGAAGCAGGAGAACACTGATAAAGTTCAGTGCACAGGGCCCAGTGCACCCTGCTTAAGCAGGAGATGACTGATAAAGTTCAGGGCCCAGTGCACCTTGCATGAATCAGGAGAACACTCATAAAGTTCAGTGCATGGGGTCCAGTGCACCCTGCATGAAGCAGGAGAACACTCATAAAGTTCAGTGCATGGGGCCCAGTGCACCCTGCATGAATCAGTGCACAGGGCCCAGTGCACCCTGCATGAAGCAGGAGAACACTCATAAAGTTCAGTGCATGGGGCCTAGTGCACCCTGCATGAAGCAGGACAACACTCATAAAGTTCAGTGCACGGGGCCCAGTGCACCCTGCATGAATCAGGAGAATGCTTATAAAGTTCAGTGCACAGGACCCAGTGCACCCTGCATGAAGCAGGAGATAACTCATAAAGTTCAGCGCAGGGGGCCAAGTGCACACTGCATGAAGCAGGAGAACACTCATAAAGTTCAGTGTACAGGGTCCAGTGCACCCTGCATGAAGCAGGAGATCACTCATAATGTTCAGTGCATGGAGCCAGTGCACCCTGCATGAAGCAGGAGAACACTCGTAAAGTTCAGTGCACAAGGCCCAGTGCACCCTGCATAAATCAGGAGAACACTTGTAAAGTTCAGTGCACGGTGCCCAGTGCACCCTGCCTGAAGCAGGAGACCACTCATAAAGTTCAGTAAAGGGGGCCCAGTGCACACTGCATGAAGCAGGAGAACACTCATAAAGTTCAGTGCACAGGGCCCAGTGCACCCAGTATGAAGCAAGAGAACACTCAAAGTTCAGTGCGCAGAGCCCAGTGCACCCTGCATGAAGCAGGAGATCACTCATAAAGTTCAGTGCACAGGGTCCAGTGCACCCTGCATGAAGCAGGAGATCACTCATAACGTTCAGTGCACGGAGCCCAGTGCACCCTGCATGAAGCAGGAGATCACTCACAAAGTTCAGGGCACAGGGCCCAGTACACCCTGCATGAAGCAGGAGATCACTCATAAAGTTCAGTGCACGGGGTCCAGTGCACCCTGCATAAAGCAGGAGATCACTCATAATGTTCAGTGCACGGGGCCCAGTGCACCCTGCAAGAAGCAGGAGATCACTCACAAAGTTCAGTGCACAGGGCCCAGTACACCCTGCATGAAGCAGGAGATCACTCATAAAGTTCAGTGCACGGGGTCCAGTGCACCCTGCATGAAACAAGAGATTACTCATAAAGTTCAGTGCACAGGGCCTAGTGCACCCTGCATGAATCTGGAGAACACTCATAAAGTTCAGTGCACGGTGCCCAGTGCACCCTGCATGAAGCAGTAGATCACTCATAAAGTTCAGTGAAGGGGGCCCAGTGCACACTGCCTGAAGCAGGAGAACACTTATGAAGTTCAGTGAACGGGACACAGTGCACCCTGTATGAATCAGGAGAACACTCATAAAGTTCAGTGCATGGGGCCCAGTGCACCCTGCATGAAGCAGGAGATCACTCATAAAGTTCAGTGCACAGGGCCCTGAGGTCCTTTTGTGAAGCAGTAGATCACAGACAACTTTTTTCACTCAGGGCCTGCCTAAAACTAGAGATCAGTCATAACTGTCTTTGCAGACGGCCACAGATCTTTACTGTAGCTTGAAACAGCAGACCTGTGGGGCTCAGCATGGCCTTGGGTCACAAGGCTAGGGGACGGGGGAAGGGGGTAGGTGCTAGGGTTCCAAACACCATAATGCCACATTTCCCTCCTATTGCAGCTTTGAAACCCTAATGATACATTCATTTATTTTTTGCATAGTATTTCCTTACTTTTTCAGAGAGTAGAATTATAACTTTGGCCCTGGTTGAAGCAGGGGGCAAGTCCTGCCTTGCTTCATGAAAGTCCCTTCAAGCATGAGTCCTAACTTTCTTTGTTTAGGGCCCTGTGCAAAGCTGGAGATGGGTCATAACGTTTTCATTATGTTGCCCACGTATGACTTTAAAGTGTAATACAAAATGCACGCAATTTTTTTTTTTGGGACAGGTTATCGACTATTTTTTGTGTTTTATGCCTTAAAACATTTATTGCGTCACTTTTGCTGCTTTAAACATTTTGTTTATGCTGAACTTTGAACATTTTTCATGACGATTACTGTTATGAAGCTCACACGCTATCTTTTGTGCAAACACAGAGTTCTTTAATGTCCATTTCAATGATCTGTCGAGTGAGTCACAAAAACATAATTTTTCTAACTAAAATACTAAGTGTAGTTAATTTTATTTTTTGAAACGTTAGCTTAGATGTCTTGTCAAGTTGTCTTCCTACAAACCATACAATTATCAACCTTTACAGTGAAGTATTTTCCTTGTTTTTTGGTTTTAGAGTTTTTGTTCATGCCCAGCTTTAACTCAGAATAAAAGTTTTTCCTTTTTCAGCCGTTTTTTTCAGTAACTGCACATGTAACTGCTAACTATGTATTCCTTGGAGGACAGAAGGGAAAATGGGGATATGATAGAAATCTTCAAGTATTTAAATAGTATAAACAGGGTTGGAGTGGAGGGCATTTTCAATTTAAAAAGGGAAGGGACCACTAGGAGCCACAGTCTGAAACTTGGGGGGGGGGGGTAGATTCAGAAAAGAAATGAGGAGCACTTTTCCCAGAAAGGGTGGTGTCAAAGTGGAATGAAGTGCCTGAGGATGTGGCATCTTTGGAAACAGTAGGAAGTTTTTAGTGGGGGGGGGGAGTAGGGTAAAAATGAGAGTGGCAATGAGAGGGATGGGGAAGGGGGGTCACTCTTGGAGGCAAGAGCGCAGTAGGGCAGTTCCAGTAAAATAGACTGAGCTGCAGAATCGAGCAGACTTGATAGACCACTAAGGCCTTTTTCTGCCAGCAATGTTCCTATGTTCGTATGTGCCCTCAGTTAAACTTTTAAAAAAAGAAGTCTTAATTTGAGGCATTTTATGTAATTTTACAAATTACTAACTTTTGAACCGCTGAACAGATTTTCACCAAACATCAAACGAAATGCAGCCCCTAGAACTGGGAAGGTATACACCACATTTTGCAGTCCTATGGGCTAAGATCCCTGAGAGGTAAGCTGTCCAACCCCACTTTTTATAACTGGAAGTTTATTGAATTTTTCATAGAATAAAAAGATTACAGAGCCCTGAATGCAGTTCATTAAGTAGTCAGTGATAAACCCCCAGCGTATATTAAAGAATAGATCATAATTAATTGCATACGTGACCATGGGGTACTACTATATTCCACTGGTCTCTCAGTAGTGTCATCCAAGTACGATTTCTGTTCTTGGTCCCCTTCTCTTCTCTATTTTCTTAAACAACCTTCTTGCCACCTGCTCCTCCACCAATATTCACATGTATGCAGATGACACAGTTCTGTATACCTCTGGATCCTCCTCCTCAGATGTGGCTACCAGACTTCAACAAGACTTTGATAATGTTCAGCACTGGTTACACAGACACTAATTATTCCTGAGCGCCAAGAAGACTGTCTCCTTGACCTTCGGCACAAGGGAGAGACTCTCCCGGCTCCCTTCCCTCCTATCTTTCCACACCCTTGACAGGATGAAACTGGAGGATACTTCCTCCTATAGGTAACTTGGTGTCTGGCCCTACCAACACCTAGACTTTTCTGGGCAGACTGATGCCATCATCAAAAAAACTGCACCCCAAGTTAGGTGCGTTGTACAGAAACCGTGACTGTATCCCATTGCCTGCCCACCGGGCATTAGTCCAGAAAATGATGCTTCCAGTTTTTGACTACAGAGATGTAGTCTGCAGTGCCACCCCAAAGCTTCCCTTGCCAGACACCCTCTGTCACTCTTTCTGCTGCTTTGCCCTCAACAGCCCCCCCCCTCGCACTCACCACTACAATCTCTACAAATCTCTTTCTTTCCTCTCCCTTGCTGATATGCATCTCTTTCATCTCTAAATTCTGGTTTGGTCCTGTCCCTTCCTACCTTTCTTCCTCCTTATCGCCGAAACCCCCTGCCTCCTACTCCCACTGGAGCTAAGATTTTCGTACCATGGCAGTCCCTCCTAGATCCACTACTGCTGGGCAGTTTGCATTCTCTCATAATTTCCCTAAACTGTGGAAGTCCGTCCCACTGGCAATCCACCATGTCAACTCACCTCCAGCCCTCTCCTCCCTCCTATGGGTGGCTGGGCAGAAAGGGACAGTGAAAAAGAAGGGATACTGAACAAATACTTCTGCTCAGTATACACAAAGGAAGAGCAGGGGGAGATACCTAATCCAGTCAATAGAAGCACTCTGGATGGGGGGATGATAGCAGTCCATTCACAGAAGAAAGGGTTCTGAAAGAACTCCTAAAACTGAAGGTGGATAAAGCATTGGGGTCTGATGAGATTCACCCCAGAATTCTAAAAGAACTAAGGGGAGAACTAGTAACACCACTGACTACCCTATTTAATAAATCATGGTAGGATGGCATGGTACCGGAGGACTGGAAGATGGCAGATGTGATTCCCCTTCACAAAAGTGGAAGCAAGACAGAGGCAGGAAACTACAGACCTGTCAGTTTGACCTCAGTGGTAGGGAAAATTATGGACTCACTTCTGAAGGAAAGAACTGTTGAGTACCTAGAGGCCAGTGGGGCACAGGACCCAAGGCAGCATGGATTCACAGCAGGAAGGTCATGTCAGATGAATCTAATTGATTTCTTTGACTGGGTGATCAAAGTAGTAGACTAGGGAGGGACTGTGGACATGGCCTACCTAGACTTTAGCAAGGTATTTGACACAGTCCCGCACAAAAGATTAATAAACAAATTAGCCAGCCTGGGAGTGGGTCCCAGGGTGGCAGTCTAGATAAATGGGTACACAGTGGAAGAAAGGGGGTTACTAATTGGGGTATTGCAGGGTTCAGTACTGGGGTCGGTGCTTTTTAATGTCTTTATAAGTGACATTGCAGAGGGACTGGAAGGAAATGTATGACTCTTTGCAGATGACACAAAGATCTGTAACAGGGTTAATACACAAGGTGGGGTGGAAAGTATGAGAAGGGGTTTGGCAAGGTGGGAGGAATGGTCAGATGTATGGCAGCTTAGATTCAATGCAAAGAAGTGCAAAGTAAAGGACCTGGGAAAACAAAAACCCAGGGGAAGCATACACAATGAAGGGTGAGATAATAACAACAACAAAAATTGAAAGGGAATGGTCATATTTGATTACCTAACAGTGGGCCAGCAACGTGAGAAGGCAGAAATGAGGGCTGAGGGATACTGGGATGCATAGGGAGAGGCATCACCAGTAGAAAACAAGAAGTTGGTGTCCCTCTGTACAGACAGTTGGTAAGACCACATCTGGAGTACTGTGTGCAGTTCTGGAGACCCCATCTCCACAAGGACATAGACAGGATGGCGGCAGTCCAGAGGAGGGCACGGAACAGCCTTCCTGAGGAGGTTGTGGAGTCAAAAACAGTGGGGGAATTCAAGAATGCATGGGACAGACATAAGGCAATTCTAGTGGGGGTTAGGAGGAAGTAGGCTGTTGGTTAACTAGGATCTGCAGCTTAACCGTTAGGTAGGGAAATGGGCAGACTAGGTGGGCCAAGCGGTCCTTATTTGCCATCAAATTCTATGTTTCTATGTACACAACATTCTCTCCCTTATTTGTGACTGCCTTTAACTTCCTCCCCCCTTTCACTTTAACAGCAGCTCCTACATTTTGCACTTTCATTGAATTGCCTGCTATGTACTCAAATGTTTGTGTATATTGTAAATATTTTCTCAGTCAAAGTTTGCTCTGTATCCTGTTCCGTAATTCTCTGTATCATATCCTAATTCCAGTGTGTCTCCGTATTATAGTATTGATTTAATTTGCAAGGTATTCCTGATGTAATTTGATGTATTCCTATTCCCCCTCCCCCAGGATGCACTGGGAGATGAGCAATTTGTTCAGTGTGCCTTTCCTGGTGAAACGTTTAAATAAATAAATAAAATTTCAGAGAAGGAGAAAAAGAAAGTGAAACAAGAGCGACTGTGAATTTGATAAACCTTACAGAAACTGTGAAGAACTGGTACAGTTAACTTGCAGTTCCATTACAGTGTGATTCTCGGGGGGGGGTGGAAAAATTCATAATGCTAGCCACAATCTGTTTCAGACGGGTCTCACAGTATCTGATAAGGGGAAGGCTTTACACCTCCGAGGGTTGGGCTACTAGCGGGTGGTCTGTAATTGGGCTACCCTTCATGTGCTCCAGAAACCTTGGGGAAAGCAACCATTGTGCATTACGCAGGTGTGCCTGTAGTGGTAGCTGATGGATACGTTTCTCCATTCCCATGATCCGTGCACAATGCTGGGACCAGTCATGGAACCCTGGTGTAATAGGGTCCAGCTACCTGCATCTAATGGCTTTTGTGAAAGCTGCTGAGAAAATTCAGAAAAGATACCTCAGTTTATAGCTAGATAATCCCTGTGTCGGGAGTCCTAAGAGCAAGTGCTGTGCTTGTACAGAGCCACTGACTTCCAGAATCTCCTTCACCACACCCACTGTCTTGGTGGCATATGTCTGTATAACTGTGCAGCCCCAAAAGACATGAAGGCCATTTGAAATCTGTTCACATCTTCTCCAACACCTATCAGTATTGTTTTCCTAGTGATATTTTGTAATAACAGGGGTGCAGTGGCTGACCGATCAGCACAGCTGCTACTTCTCACAACACCAGCAACCCCAGTTCAGGAATGAGTCTGGGTCATTGGAGGCCGGTGGGGGAAGGGGAGGATCGAGCGTCCCAGGGGATGCTTTCCTCCTCTCAGGGAGGGAGGGTGCCACGTCCTGCTGCAAAACTGCCACTTGCAGACACGCGGGTGGTAGGGAACATGTGACACAGGGTGAAGGGGACACACCATGCTCCATTTCATCTGAGTATGCCAATGCATGCTCATGTCAGGGACTACATCCTGATGCTTCTGACCCTACAGGGAATACATGGCATAGAAGGAAGGGGAGAATAATCAGAAACCATCCTGGCTGGCAGGATGACCACCGACCCTCCACAGGTCCTGCACAATGACCCAAGCACCTCCCAAAGATCTGAATCAGTGAAACGGTAGGTCGAGGGACTCCCCACCACCTTGCCATGAGGGACAAGCCATGGAGGACACAGGAAGGGAAAGTCCAGGGAGAAGCTAGGTGGAGGGGTCAGAGGTCAGTGGGAAGAAGGGCCAGGGGTCAGTGGGAGGAAGTGCTTGGGGCAGGAGGCAGTAGGAAGAAGGGCCAGCCAGAGGCGAAAGGAGGATTATAAGTAAAAAAAAATATATATATAAAGATAATGGGGGGGTGCAGAAGAAACAGGATACTGTCTTCCACTTAAACTCATGACACTGGTTGCTGGCAGTGATTCTGATGGTCTCCCTCCAAATTTGATCCCATTGGGCATTCATTAGGTCAATTTGCAATTCCCCCCTGCATTTGTGTCGACCTGCTCTAGTGGGTCCATGGCCATATTTTTCGCCGGTCAAGAGACTATCAGATAAACACGTCATTTGCATTGAGATGAATACACCTACTCCTGAAGAGGACTGGCTTTCAGCATGGAAGATGGCCTTTAAGACCAGCAGAGAGACACAATGTAAGCTGATCCAGTTTAAAATTCTGCATCACTGTCACGTGTCTCCAGCAAAATGTTTCGATTTAGGTTACCTGGATAATAATAAATGCAGGAGGTGTGGTAAGGAGGTGGGGACCCTACTCCACATGTTGTCGGAATGCTCGGAATTATCAGCTCTTTGGGAAACGGTGCACAAAATTGTCATCAAGTGTGTTAATAAGGTCTTTGATAGCTCCCCAGAAATTTACATTTTGGATGTATTTCAAGGTAATAGTCCCCTAACCCTCTCTCAGAAGCTCTGGGTTTGAGTAGCAGGTCTAGCAGCCAAAAGATTAATTCTCAAACACTGGAAAAATCCATCAGCCCCGAACATTAAAGAGTGGTTTAACATGATGGCCTTTACGGCTGCTAACAAAATAATTAGTTATGTCATTTTAGATAAAAAGAGATTTGATGGTATTTGGGGCCCCTTTCTTCTATTGAACAACCAGACTGTTGATTAAAAAACAGAAAGCCCGATATAGATAGGTTCTCTATGATGGTTTATGAATGAAGTCTACCCTTAGCTTGATCTTAGATAAATTAACTGTGTACTCCGGTTACTGTTGCAACATTGTTATTCATCTTTAATCTGTCTTGCATTATTTCAAATTTTGCTTGATTTCATTCTGCAAAAATGTAATTGATTGCTGAGATACTTGTATTGTACTTCCTGAAATCTGAATAATAAAAAATTATTATGGAAAAAAAAAAACATGCCATTTGCAGTGTGGCTGGGTTCCCATGCTCCTGAGGAGGGGTAAGATGGGGTCCTGGGGGCATGAATTTGATCCTTAATGGGGTGTTGTTTGATTCTAACTCTCAGCAGGAGATAGCAAAATAAATCAGTCTGTAAAAGATGAAATTCTACCATAAATGTGGCAACGCTTTTCATTACTCCCCGCCCTGCAATGACTGTCCTAGAATATCGACCCCCTGATCTTTCCATCCTCTAGAAGAGGTGACTATCCTGGCTGTTATAAAATTTGGGCAGGCAGTAATGGGGATGGAAACAGCACATGAAGTGAGGGGGTGGGTTGATTGCAGGTTGTCTTTCCTTACTCCTTGAGGAGCCCTAGTCCATGGGTTCGTTACGGCATGCAGTTCCAACGGGGGTGAGTCTAGGAGGGGCAAAATATTCAGAGGAATACTTAGGGAGTCTCCCTCCTCTGTTCTCCTCCAACCTGATTCATCCTTTGCTTCCAAGGGGTGAGTAATGAGGTAGTGAGTTAGACTGCTTTATAATAAAGGTGAAGGTCGGGGACCCCATCCCCTCTCGGTTTTGCATGTTGTGACCAGCAACCACTTATTTATTTATTTATTTGAATTTTGGTAACCAGCTAAGACCACTGAGACAATTACAGTCCCTTTTTCAGGGTCGACCCAGATAGGACAACAAGCATTTACAGAGCAATTCCAGCAAAATTCAGGAAGAACCAGATTACAGAAGAATAACGTTATGTACATAATATTATGATACAGAGAACAAAGATCATTTGCAAACTATACTATGCATACCCATGTACAATTGAGGACAAACAGTAGAACAAAGGAAGTAGACATAACTGTACATATCACTAGACAGCAATGGAGAGATTATTATGCATTAGGACATATACAATGTATAACTATGTTCAAAATCAGGCACCATCAGCAAGCACTGCAATTAACAGGTATGTAGGTAGGAAGGGTGAGTCAAAGAACAGGTAGATAGATAACAGGTGTAAGAGTAAAAGCAGAGCAAGGTAGAGAGGGAGCATGGGGAGCTGAAAAGATAAAAAGAAAGGGGGGGGGTAAAACAGTAACCAGGGCAGTATGAAGTTTCCAGGCAGCGGAGTTGGAAGTGGACAGACACAGCCTGCAGTCTGTGCAGGGAAAGGTCATCTACGCAAGCAAGTGCTCTTTGTTGAGGAGGCAAGGAAGGTGAGTAGGCAGGCTGCCTTTCTTCCGACAGAAATCTACTGATTTATTTATTTATTGAAGTAATCGGAATTACAACCCTTTGAGTCAAAGACTCGTTTCCAAAGGCTCCACGTCTGAAGAAAAAACATTTAAGTACAGTTAAGAAAAAAACAGAACATAGACAGCCAAACAATTTTTCAGTTGCAATTACAAATAGACGTTCAAACAATTTTTCAGTTGCAATTACAAATAGACATTCAAACAATTTTTCAGTTGCAGTTACAGGTTTCCAGAGTGTGGTGAGAATACGGGGTAGTACATACAGTGACAGTACAAGATATTACACACAGTGGCAGCACATATGATTACAACATGAGGCAGAAGAGGTATACAGAAAGGCAGTATTCCAATTTAGTGGCCTATACAGTGATGAAGCTATGCCAGCTAGCTTTTGTGAGAGAAATAGTGGATGGCTATTCTAGATTGCTTGCTGGTGCTATACAGTGAGCTTACTGAGGAGAGGTAAACAATTTAGGGCAGTTTAGAAGCAAGCCTTTGTCTGGGTTGAAATACTGACAGAAAGGAATCAACACATGGTCGGTGGCAAAGCCATGATTGGTATATCACTGCTGAGGGCATTGGCAGGTGCGGGTTTTGAGTATGTGCTTCCTGAGGTCAGTTTTGAATGCCCCTATTTTAGGGAGGCCAGAGACACTCATGGGGAGGGAGCTGTACCAGGCAGGGGTCCTGTAGGCAAAGGCTCTTTGTGCCAGTGAGATTCTTACCCTTGGGATTGCTACGGTGTGCCTCTTTGAGCCGCGTGTGGGGATAGTTGAGTTTGGGGGGGGGGAGGCTGTGACTCCTGGGGGAGTGAGTCCCAGGAGTGTCTTTTTGGCCATTAGGCAAGACTGGTAGAAAAGCCTTTCTTCAAAATGGAGTATTTGCGTGAGGGAGTAGAGGGTGCAGGAGTGGGTTAGTCGGTCTGCACCAGACAGGAACCTGCAAGCTTTGTTGATGGACACCTTTATTTTACTTAGGGCGGTGGTATCTGCAGCTGCATAAATAATAAGGCCATAGTCAATTAGTGATAGCGCCGATGAGGTGATGGCCAGTCTGAGGACTTCTGGTGGTAGGCAGTCTTTGTGCCGGCAGAGGAGGCCAGTGCGAACATTACATGCTGCCGATAGCATGCCTATGTGGGTATGGAAGGTGAGGGCTGGGTCAAAAGTTATCCCTAGGTATTTATAGGAGTTGACCTTCTCAATGGGTTGGTGGTAGCTGGAGTGGATCCTTAATGGTGCGTTCCTTAGTATATTTTGGTGGTGGGCAAATACCATGGCCTTGTTTTTTTTCAAGTTCAGGATAAGTCTGTGGTCCGTGAACCAGTGTTCTGCCTGGCTGAAAGAGTGCTGGAGGGTGGTCTGCAGGCTGGAGGTATCAGGGTGGGTGGCACAGAGGATGGCATCATCTGCGTATAGCAGAATCTTGCTGTTGCATGCACTTGGGAGCGCATTGAGAAATAAACTAAAAAGAAGAGGACCTGGGATGAAACCCTGTGGGACCCCTGAGCAGACGGGGCGAGTACTGGAGAATGTCGAGCCGTTCTTGATGCATTGTTTTCTGGAGGATAGGTAGCTTGTGAACCAAGCTAGGGGGCCCTGTGAGAACTACAGTTTCTACATGTCCTGGAAAAAAGGTCTACCAATCATGATAAGGATAGTCATGGGCAGAAACAGGAAACAAGGTAGGACATTCGTTTTAATGGTGTCTGCCCTTACTCACAAAGATGAGGAGGGGAGGTCCCACCTAACTACATCCTGTTTTACCTACTTAACTGGGGGGGGTCAAGCTGTCTTTAAACAAATCCTTGGAATTCACAGACACTTGAACCCCTAGGTAACGAGTGTGGCCTTTGAGACACTTAAGCTGGATCATGATTGTGATCTCTGGGGAAGGAGAAACATTCAACTTCCAACTTTGATTTGTTAATCTTGAACCCAGCCACCTTACCATGTTCCTGCAGGAGGTGATCCAAGTAGGGGTAGGAGTTTTGGGGCTTCTTCAGGTATATTCAGTATTGTCTGTGACATGTACAGTGACACATTATGTTCCATGCTGCCTGTTCTAATCCCCTCTATCCTCTGGTCCAATCGAATCCTCTCTGCCAGTGGTTCCATGCTGTTTGCAAAAAGGAGGGGAGAGTGTGGGCAACCCTGCCTGCTACCTGTCTGGATCTGGAACACATTAGACAGTGTGTCATTTACCTTCACAACCGCTGACAGCTCCGAGTAGAGTTCCCTGGCCCAGTCACAGAACTGGGGTCCAAATCACCTCTCATGAAGTGTGGCATGCAAGAAGACCCAATTTAACCTATCAAAAGCCTTCTTGGTGTCCTACCACTATTGTCGTCTGTTGCCCAGATCCCCTCTGGTGGTTGTGACAATGTTAACAAGCCTACAGATGTTATCTCTCTGATGTCCATTAGAAATGGAACCCGTTTAGTCACAGAATTAATCTGCCAATTATTGACTGCAATCTGGTAGCTGGAATTTTAGCAAACAATTTTGCATCTTGATTAAGTAGGGCAATCTGCCTATAGTTTCCACAACTCATAGGGTCCTTCCCCTCCTCAGGTATCACCGACAAGTGGCATGTCCAGGTTGCCTAAAGAGCAGTTAAATGTAGGGAGCAGGACAGGGAGGAGAACATCACTAAACTTTTTATAAAACTCTTAAATAAATCCACCCAGACCCAGGGCATTGCCTACCTTGCTAGTTTTAAAGGCAATACAAATTTCAGTCCCTGTAAAATGTGCATCTAGGGCTTCCTTATATTCTGCCAACAATTCTGGCAGGTTACTAGTTTGGAGAAACACACGTATACCTTCTGTTGATCCAACCCTTAGTTCGTCCACGTATAGTTTTTATTATAACCTCTGGAATGGGGCTACAATCAGATTGGGACTGTGGGCTGGTGCACATTGTGTGCCTGGCTTCCTAATTTCCCTGACAATCCTAGATAACTCTTGTTTCCAAAGATGCAGGGTGAGAAAACATCCCACCCTATCCTTCTGTTCATAATATTTTTGTCCTAGGTAGCGTAATTGACCCTCCACCTGCTGTGTGAGAAGAGCTTCGTACTTTTTCCCTCACCTGTTCAACCTCCCTTAGGGTGCACCTGCCCCTCTCCTCTTTACATGACAGCTTGAAAGTAGCTATTTTTTCCTGTTAATTTTATAAGCATGGAGGCTCTTTGCTTTTCCTTAAAGGAGGTGTTCCCTCGAGCGCATCCCAGACATGCATGAAACTTGGCTTCCCAGCCAAATGCCCTTTGGGGTAACCCTTGCCTCAGTGTTTGCGCACAGAGGTTCTTTGTCTTTTAAATAGTTTTGTATTTTAATGGGTTCACCACAACATAACCCAGACAGACCGTCTTAGGGTAACTGGTTCATTCCACTGGGGTGTCAAACAGACGAGGCATACTGATGAGTCCTGGTAGGACGAAACACGTGTCTATGTCATCTGTTAGCACCCTTTGCAAACTGTGTGAGAAGCCTTTCGGCACCATGCAATTCTGCTTAAAGTTGAACCAGCATAACATTCTGTGGTGATTTGCATATGCAGCCCATGATGCTTTGCATTGTGTGGGCATGTGTGATTTTGTACATGCTTGTGGGCTACCTGCGTGTTGGTGTGTATTTCGAGGTAGTCCATAATTTTGTGCTTTATTTTCAAGATGAATATCTCATCATTTAACAGGGATGCGTTAAGCCTCCATGTGTGTTTCATCAATTCATCTAAGGTCTGGAATGTGAGCAACACTGGAGTATGGTCCCAAATGGAAATAGCATGTATTTTACAGTCCCGAATTTTGTAGCCTGCCTGTGTTGTCACATAAAATCGGTCTAATCCTGAATAAGATTGGTTTGCGTATGAGTAGTAAGTGTAGTTTCTCTAGCACTTATGTTTCTGATGCAATATATCAATTCATCCTAGTTCTCGGGTGACAAGAGTCAGATCTTTGAAAGTTATACTGTTAGAGACTGCATTACATTTACATGAGAAACAGTCCCAGGCAGGGGAGGGGACACAATTAAAGTCTCCTCCCAGTATAAGTGTCCCTGCCGGGAGTTGTGCTACACTGCAAGATAGCACTTTGGGAGAAGCAGGGGAATTTACATTGGGAGTATATGCACTGATCAAATGAAACTGGGTGCCCAGAAGGACCACAGTGACTAAAACAATCCTGCCATTGTTGTCTGTCAAGGAGTGCAATAGTTGGACGGGAAGGCCCTGCTTAACTAGAAAGGCAACAACAGCTCGCTTTGCTGATGGGTTCAATGAGTAGTATACCTGCCCCACCAGGTCCCTAGCAAAGAGGTGCTCTTGTGGGGTCAGATGGGTCTCCTGGAGCATTCCTATGTCTGCATCTACATTTTTTTAAACTCGGCAAGTATTTTGGCTCTTATAAACAGGTGTAATGAGGCCCTTTACATAGCATGTGATGAATTTTAGTGATGTCACAAGGAGGAAAAGGACATCAGCTAATCTAACCATGAATCCACTGCCACCTCACTGGTGTCCCTTGAGATGTTGTACCACCAGGGAAGGGGGGTCCATCCATAGGGACTCAAAGTGCAGAGACACCGAAAAGGTCCAGATGCATCCCAATGGATCTCTATCACTTAGTAAAAGGAGCCAATCTGCTAATGTCCCAGGTAGGCATCAAATGGTTTAAGTCATTGTTCCAACTTGTAAAAATAGAATTGTCTGTGAGAGAAAGCCAAAGACATAATAACCAAAATACAGCCAACAGGGACAGATATAATAACCAGAATCGATCCAACAAGGACAGACATAATAATCAGAATCCAACCAACAGGGACTGATATAATAAAAAGAATCGATCCAACAGGGACAGATATAATAACCAGAATCCAACCAACAGGGACAGACATAATAACCAGAATCCAACCAACAGGGCCAGATATAATAACCAGAATCCAGCTAACGAGAACAGACATAACCAAAATCCAGTCAACACGGACAGACATAATAACCAGAATTCAGTCGATAGGGCCAGATATAATAACCAGAATCCAGACAACAGGGCCAGTTATAATAACCAGAATCCAGCCAACAGGGTAACCAGAATCCAACCAACAGGGGCAGACATAATAACCAGAACCCAGACAACAGGGACAGATATAATAATCAGAATCCAGCCAACAGGGACAGATATAATAACCAGAATCCAACCAACAGGGACAGACATAATAAACAGCATTTAGCCAACAAAGACAGATATATTAACCAGAATCCAGCCAACAGGGGCAGATACAATAACCAGAATACTGCCAACAGGGACAGATATAATAACCAGAATCCAGCCAACAGGGGCAGATACAATAACCAGAATACTGCCAACAGGGACAGATATAATAACCAGAATCCAGCCAACAGGGGCAGATACAATAACCAGAATACTGCCAACAGGGACAGATATAATAACCAGAATCCAGCCAACAGAGACAAACATAATAACCAGAATCCAGCCAACAGGGACAGACATGATAACCAGAATACTAACAACAGGGATAGATATAATAACCAGAATCTAGCCAACAGGGACTGATATAATAACCAGAATCCAGCCAACAGGGACAGACATAATAACCAGAATACTGCCAACAGGGACAGATATAACCAGAATCCAGCCAACAGGGGCAGACATAATAACCAGAATCCAGCCAACAGGGCCAGATATAATAACCAGAATCCAGCCAACAGGGACAGACATAATAACCAGAATCCAGCCAACAGGGACAGATACAATAATCAGAATCCAGCCAACAGGGAGAGATACAATAACCAGAATTCAGCCAGGGAGAACATAAAAACACTCACAGGGAGGGAGTTGAGAGCACCACCCAACCTCATAGTTACTCCTTCAGGCCTTATTCAACCTCCAAAAGACCTCAGTAATGCATTTAATTTAGCTTTCATGGACCTGAGTTCAGTGCTTCCCCCAGACTACCTAGATCACAATCCAACAGGACGCATCCTAGTTCCCAAACTCCTCCAACCGCAAACCCCTCCCAACCCCTTTTTTTTACTTCAAGGAGGTGTCAAGGTCTGAAACCATCAAATATGTTAGAAGGGTCTTAGGTAAAACTAGAATAGACAGTGACTCCATTGACATGAAGCTGCTTGCTCTTGCACTGGAAGAACTAGCGTATCCCCTTAGTAATATCTTCAACATCTCCTTAAGGTCAGGTATATTCCCCAACTCATGGAAGACTGCCCTAGTTACACTGGTCTTCAAAAATGGGGACAGAACTTCCTTGGGTAACTATCACCCCAATCTCCATCCTACCACCCCTTTCCAAGGCCCTCGAGAGACTGGTGTCCGACCAGCTCACCGAACATCTGTCCAGATATAACCTACTCTGCCCCCAGCAGCATGGGTTCCTTAAAGACCATAGTACCATCACGGCACTCACAGACTTCACTACACATCTATACAACACCCTAGACTCTGGTATGATGGTGGGGTCTATATTTATAGACCTGACCAAAGCCTTTGACACCGTCAATCACCAGAGCCTGCTCGCCAACCTAACGTCCCTTGGCCTATCTTCTGACACAGTCTTATGGTTCTCTAGCTACCTGTCCCATAGAAACCAACGTGTTAGGATAAACGGAGTCACTTCTGAACCCCAGAGCATAACACTAGGGGTACCACAAGGGTCTATCCTTGGGCCATTACTATTCAGCCTATTTATCAACTCACTTCCCAGTGTCTGCCCTGCCAAAATGTTGCTCTGTGCAGATGATGCAGTGATCTCAGTCCTTGGACATTGCTTGCTAGACATACTATAAATGCTGCCCCTCAAGACAGCTTTTCAAAATTCGAAATGTGGTTCTCACACAGCAGGATCCTATTAAATTATAAAAAAAACAAGTCCATGCATTTCTCACACCAGTGGTCTAAGATGAATGCCCACCCCCTGATCATCCGTAGTCACAAAGGTGACATATTACAGCAAGTTTCCACTTTCAAATACCTGGGCATTCATATTGACAACTTCCTCTCATTTGCTACCCACATAGACCACATCATAAAATCTGCAAATGTAAAACTTGGGATCCTATACCGACACAGAAAAGCTATGACCCTGGAGGCCCTCAATCTTGTCACACAGAGCTCCATATTGCCAACTATTGACTACGGCCTAGTCATATACAGCGCAGCCTCTGAGATCTCACTTAAGCGAGTTAAGCTTCTCCTTAACAAAGCCTGCTGACTTGTTTTGGGGGCTGATTTTTACACTCACACCTGCAGCCTGTATTCTTCGACCAGATGGCTCTGCCTCTCCCAAAGGACCAAATACCAAGTCTATCTACTTGGGGGGGGGGGAAGCACTACAAGGACATACACCAGAATCATTGTCTATGCGCTTCCAATACAACCCTTCCAAAAAAAAATATGAGGAGCTCAGTCAAGGGCCACCTACAAGTACGGTTTTAAAGAACCACCATGGCACAATGTTCCCTTTTGTACTGCAGTCCACTGTGGTTTAATGACCTACCCACCGCCATCCAGCAGCAAGAAACTATTGGCCCGTTCAAGGAAGCTCTCCGTCTCCACTTGACCGACTACCCTAACTGTGACTGTTCAGCTTAGGGATCACCGCCTGGCCTCTGAACAAGACAGAGTCACTTCTGGCTGCTATTGTCTTTTCTCTCCTCTTTCCCTCAACCATTCTTCCTTCCTCAGCACTTAGCAACCTCCTTCTTAGAACTCGGAAACACGACTTATGCTTTCTCTTTCTTGTTTTACCGAGCAGGCATACAAGCCTGTACATGTTGTTTGCACTACATTCTGTCCCCTTACTGTGTACTCAGCTTACTACCCTCATTGATATTACCACTGTAATGCCTTTCGTTTGAACTGTTGTTTAAATGCCACTACTCATCTTGTTGTTTAAGTACAGTTGTGTTGTTCGTGACATGGACCCATTGTAATTCCGAAAATGAAATAAATAAATAAAAATAATAATAAACAGAATCCAGCCAACAGGGACAGATATAATAACCAGAATCCAGCCAACAGGGACAGACATAATAACCAGAATCCAGCCAACAGGGACAGACATAATAACCAGAATCCAGCCAACAGGGACAGACATAATAACCAGAATCCAGCCAACAGGGACAGACATAAAAACTAGAATCCATCCAACAGGGACAGATATAATAAATAGAATCCAGCCAGCAGGGACAGATGTAATAATCATAATCCAGCCAACAGGGACAGACATAATAACCAGAATCCAGCCAACAGGGACAGACATAATAACCAGAATCCAGCCAACAGGGACAGATATAATAACCAGAATCCAGCCAACAGGGACAGATATAATAACCAGAATCCACACAACAGGGACAGATATAATAACCAGAATCCAGTCAACAGGGACAGACTTAATAACCAGAATCCAGCCAACAGGGACAGACATAATAACCAGAATCCAGCCAACAGAGACAGATATAATAACCAGAATCCAGCCATCAGGGACAGACATAATAATCAGAATCCAGCCAACAGGGACAAATATAATAACCAGAATCCAGCCATCAGGGACAGACATAATAACCAGAATCCAGCCAACAGGGACAGATATAATAACCAGAATCCAGCCAACAGGGACAGACTTAATAACCAGAATCCAGCCAACAGGGACAGACATAATAACCAGAATCTAGCCAACAGGGACAGACATAATAACCAGAATCCAGCCAACAGGGACAGACATAATAACCAGAATCCAGCCAACAGGGACAGCTATAATAACCAGAATCCAGCCAACAGGGATAGCTATAATAACCAGAATCCAGCCAACAGGGACAGACATAAAAACCAGAATCTAGCCAGCAGGATGAGACATACTAAATGAAATCTGGCCAATAGGGCTGCAAAAAAACAAAGGAAACAGAACATGGAAAGAAAACTGTGAAGTTAGTATAGCCAGCAGTGAACCACTTGATAAAACTTTTCTGTCACACACTTCAGGGTGAATCTAGATGTGGGAATGTCTGACGTATGAGTGGGTGTGTCCACTCCAAGTGCACCTGGTGGTACGCTCATGGAGCTGCCGTGTGCGCCGATGTTTTGTGGGCTACAGGATGTCCATTTGTCTGGGATGAAGAATTCCTCCTGTGGATCCTGGGACCCCTGAGGTCGGAATAGGACCATTTGTTGTTGGTCCCTGAGTCAGGACCCCTTCCAGTGTATTAGCAATATTGGGCATACCTGGAAAGCACTTGTCCTAAGACCTGCCAATTTCATCCCCTTAATAACATTACATAATTGCCTCTGTTGTGTAGCCCCTCTGCATATGCCTGCTCCTCCCCCTTGATAACAGTAACACATGTAAGTGGTATTCTTCAAGCATCTCTCAAGAGATGAATCATGTAGGAAGAGGACCTATGATCCACATTGGGGACTGCTCTGCTATACATACAGTTTTCCCAGGGAAAGGTGTAAGAGGGAGGGGGAGATGGAAGGAGGGCAATGGGAATAAGGGGAATCTGTCCCAGCCCACCAGTTGGTGTTTTTTCCGTTAGACCTGAAATACTTATATGTTGATACAAAGACAAGACTTAAAGATGGGGTGCGGGGGACCACAAGGTATAGAAGTCCCACGGGCACACCAGTAACACTTCCTTATACACCCAAGTCTCCTCTGCATGGGTGGCAGAAGGCAGAAAATGAAGGAGAGCCATCCTAGACTGAGTCCCATATAGAGATCTGTCTTTCTCAAGTTACTACCCAGCATGTACCGGAATGGGTTTAGGACCCAGAGATATGGTGAGGGGGATATACCCTGGTACTCTGGTGGCCAGAGGTCTGCATGACCACTTCACTGTGCTTTGAAAGGGAAGGGGAGGAATTGAATAGTGGGTTATGGAGGGCCAGAAGTCAGGCAATCCCCCCCCCCCCATTCTTGGGTTACCCTGACTCCCCCCGCCCCGCATACCGAACCTCCTCAGACTGCATATACCTCATTAGCATCTCCTCAAGATGCTCCTGGGGGGGGGATAGGCCTGGGTGCCACTAAGCAGGCCTTCTACTGAACAAGAGTTACTTTGAGAGAAAAGTATTAAGAGTAAGGCTTTGCACGATAGGTTAAACTTTGCATCCAACAAAAGTCTGCATGCAGAAGCAAGAAATTAAACTATTCAACACTGAAATACATGCTCCATAGTTTGAATCTCCACCAGCGGATGGTGCACCTGCTAGTGAGATGTTTTGTCCAGGGCCGCTCCAGCTCTAGGGTCTGTCTCCTTCTGCGAGGAGGAGGTAAGTCTAGCATTGCCCTGGGTCCCAGTTGGGGTCGGTCCTTGGGTAGTGAAAGGAGAGGGGCAGTTGAGAGTTGAGGAAGGTGAGAAAGTGTTGCTGAGGATCTGGCTATGACCAGATGAAGGGGTCCTGCTAGGTCTGGAATGTTGCCCATTGGTTCTGGAGCTGGAAGGGGGGCACCCACCCCTCTCAGCTGTGCCTCTGGAAGCCGAGTTTAGTTCCTGTGTGAGAGAGACCATCACAGGGATGGTGCCATCCAGTTACAGTTCACCCACAAGTGGTTTGGCTTATGGCATCCACTGGCACATCCCATTCATGTGACCAATGAACCCTTACAGTTTGGCCACCATCATGGAGATTAACTGTGGCTCGGATCACCATACCAGTTTCCTCCCTGTTTCCGTTCTGCAGGAAGGGAATAAGTTATGCAGCCATCTGCCTCAGATGGTGCCCAAGCAGATATTGCCAGGTTGTAAATAGAATGTGGGTACATGTGGCAGGGTTCATTCATATGTGTGGAGTATGTGTAAAGAGAAGTGGGTACCCTGCAGGGGCAGTCATTGTTACTTGTGCGTGCAGCCTTTACCCTGCAACTTCAAGGAATCTATTTGCAACCTACTGGATTTGACTGCAAACTACCAACTGTGACTTGTGGGTCTCAGTACCCTCGAAATAGCACTGTAACTTGTTCCCTGCAGCTAGTAGGGTACCATCTGACATCAGCAGTGTTCCAGTTTTTCGTTTGTGAAGCTTCTGTAAATAAAAATGTTTGGGGTTCTGTAACCAAGTGTCCATCCCCTGTTTACTGGCCTAAAGGTGAGGGACAGAGCATGTCAAAGTACTACGTGACTGTACAATGTTACCCCTCATAAGTGAAAGTATAGCTGGTTGCCCTGGCATTGAGGTGCCCAGCTAGCACTGACCTAGGCTTAGTGCCCTAACCTCTAGGCACTCATCTGACAAGGTATCATGAACCACCTGCTAAACTGCCCTGAGCATATGGAGTGTCCTTGGGCACACCCCATTTACCCCAGGTGGAGGCACCATAGATACATAGAAATTGTTGGCAGATAAGGACCACTAGGCCCATCTAATCTGCATGTGAGCCCTAAACTTGTGTGCAGTCACTGACCCTAAGTGACCAATGGCTTTTCATCACTTCCTCCCCACCCAGTGTTCCATTGTGCCTGTCCCAGGCATGTTTAAACCCTTCCACTGTGCTTGCCCCACCACATCTTGTGGCAGACTGTTCCTAGCGTCCACCACCCTCTCTGAGTAGAAAAACTTCCTCACATTATCTCTTAATCTACCCCCCACCAATTTCATATTGTGTCCCCTCATTCTGGTACCTTTTCTACATTGGAAAAGATCCCCCACCTGCACATTGTTTATGCCCTTGAGGTACTTGAATGTTTCTATCATGTTCCCCCTTTCTCCTCTCTCCTCCAGTGAGTACATATTTGAGGACTCTTAGTCTCTCCTCATATGTTCTGTGAAGCAAGCCATGCACCATCTTTGTCACCTTCTCTGGATAGCCTCCACCTTGTCTATGTCCTTACGCATGTGTGGTCTCCAGTACTGCATGCAGTACTCCAGGTGAGGCCTTACCAGTGTTTTATACAATGGCATCAACACCTCCTGTCTCCTGCTAGTAATGCCTCTGCCGATGCACCCTAGCATGCCACTGGCCCTCCTTGCAGCCTTTGCACACTGCTTTGATATCTTAAGGTCCTCAGATATGATAACCCCTAGGTCTCTTTCCTTTTTGGTGACATTCAGCACCACTCCTCCCATTCTGTAGCTCTCCCCAGGGTTCCCCCTACCCAGGTGCATTATCTTGCACTTTTTTGAACTGCACCTCAGTTGCCACACCTCCGACCATCTTTCAAGCTTCTTCAGGTCCCTTTTTTTTTCTGCACCACTTCTGGACTATCCACTCTGTTACAAATCTTGGTGTCATCTGCAAATAGGCAGACCTTTCCTTCAAGCCCCTCTGCAATGTCACTAATGAAGACACGGAACAGGACTGGTCCCCGTACTGATCCCTGTGATACTCCACTGGTCACCTCCCTCTCTCCCCAGATTGGATCCCATTTACCACCACCCTCTGTCTTCTGTCCATCAGCCAGTTTCCAACCCAATGTATCACCTTATGCCCCATGCCCAGACTACTCATCTTGTTAACCAGCCTTCTGTGTGGGATGGTATCAAAGGGTTTGCTGAAATCTAGGTAGGCGATGTCTACCACCCCTCTCTGATTCATTTCCCTATTCACCCAATCAAAAAAATCTATCAGATTTGTTTGACAAGACCTTCCTGCTGTGAATCTGTGTTGCTTAGATCCTGGGCACCACTGAATTCCAGGCGCACCACTATCCTTTCTTTCAGCAGTGTCTCCATGATCTTCCCCACCACTGAGTTGAGGCTGACTGGGCTGTAGTTCCCTGCTTCCTCCCTACTGCCGCTTTTGTGCAGTGCGACTACATGCGCTCTCCTCCAGTCCTCTGGAACCATGCCTGTGTTAAGTGACTCTGTGAACAGGGCTGCCAGAGGCACTGGTAGTTCCCTTCTCAACTCCCTTAATATCCTCGAGTTTATGTGGTCTGGCCCCATGGCTTTATCCACCTTCAGCTTTGTGAGTTCCTCCAGAACTCTCTCCACTGTGAATGGACTGGTGTCCACTTCTCCCCCCCCCCATTGCCTCTTCTCCCCAGCTGTGGTCCTTGACTTTTCCCTCCTTAGCGAATACTGAATGGAAGTATGTGTTCAGTATTTCTGCCTTGTCTAGATCCCCCTCCTTACACTCTCCCTCCTCCCATTTGAGCCTCACAATCCCCCCCCCATTTTTCTTCTATCACTGATATACCTATAGAGTGTCTTGTCCCCTTTTTTTCACAGTCTGTGCTAAACCCTCCTCTGTCTGTGTCTTGGCTCTCCTAACAGCTTTCCCTGCTTCCTTTAGCATTCAACGTCCACCTCCCTGTCCTCCTCCCTTTGGGTTCCCTTATACTTCCTGAAACTTGCTCTTTTAGCCCTTTCTTTGTCTTCTACCTCTTTAGAGAACCATAGAGATTTCCTTCTTCTTTTCTTTTTGGTCACTATCCTAATACATTGGTTAGTTACCTTCACTATGGCTTATTTTAGTTTCGCCCACTGTTCCTCTACTCCCTCCATTACCTCTCCCTTCTCCAGGGCTGCTTGTAAACATCTACCTGTTTCACTGAAATCCACCCTCCTGAAATCTAATACTTTGTGTGGCTTAACTGAGTCCCTGTCTCCATGCCAAACCACGCCATGTGGTGGCCAGCTGCCCTTCCACCTGGACTCCTTCGACTCTGTTTCCATTGGTCCATACCAGATCCAGAATCGATTTGTCTCTGGTTGGCTCATGCCCCAGCTTTCTGAGTCCAACCCCCTGCAGGGATTCCAGGATGGCTGTGCTTCTGCCTGAAGCCAAAATGGCTAACAGCACCAAAGAATCGAGACTGAACCCCCTGGTGTAGTGGAAGAGGACTCTGAGGGACACGGTAATGCCTATTCCTGGCAGCGGGCAAATCACTCCAAATTGCAAACTCTCTTATAATTTGGCTCCCAGTTCAGGAGGGTGCAGCTACCATGGTAATAAGGGAGCATGCGTAGGGGTCTTCACAGTAAAAGTAGTAGCAGAGTTAGAGGGGCGCTGGAGGTATGTGTACATAAGGCAGCGCACCTGCCTGCAGTAGAGGTCAACTACAGAAACACAGAAACATATCATTTTCCAGCAGATATGAACCAGGTGGCCCACTTAGCTGTCCATTTTTCCTTGCCTACAGTATCACCGCAGATCCTACTTGATCTCCATCCCATTCACCCCTCCCTTCCTCCAAGATTCCCTTATGCCTATCCCATGCATTCTCGAACCCCACTGCTGTTTTCACCCCTGCCACCTCCACTGGAACATTGTTCCAGGCATTCACTTCCATTTCAGAGAGAAAGTACTTCCTCACATCTCTCCTTAATCTGCCCCTCCAGCTTCATAGTATGTCCCTTTGTTCTTGAGCACCTTTTCTTCTGAAAAATACTCCCCTCCTGTACCTTATTTACCCCCGTGAGGTATTTAAAGGTGTCTATCATATCCCCCCCTCCCAGGGTGTACATATTAAGGTCCTGTAATGTCTACTCATAGGGCTTTTGATGCAGACCCTGTACCATATTAGTTGCTCTCCTCTGGACTGCCTTCACTCTGTCTATGTTCTTGTGGAGATGTGGTCTCCAGAACTGGACACAGTACTCTAGGTGCAGTCTTCCCAGTGTGACTCATAGCCAGTTATTGAAGCTAAAGGACAGAGCTGACTGCTGTCTGCACTGAGCCATGAAAATCAAGTCCTGAGGACATGAGGAGGTAATTGACTGAATTAGGGATGTCACTATGGGTAAAAATATCAGAGGAGTCATCCCCAGTGTCTTCAGGGCCTTGTGATCTGTGAGAAATGACAGTGGGCTATTAGGCTAGCTAACTTCCGCTGAAAGAGGGAGGGTCTCTAACTTGCCAGCAAGAAGGTATTCTGGGGCAAGGAATACCAGCACACTGAAGAGAGGGTTGCAGTTGTGCCAAGAGGAGAGGGGTGGTAGGTACTGGTAATGTCAAGGGACAGTGTGACCCAGGGGACTCAAACTAAAGGCTGGGGGGACTGTTAGTGCAAGGCATTGCTACTGCCAGTTATTAGATGCATGGGTTCACCAAGGGAAGGACAGCCCGGCTGGATGGCCAAGAATAGTTGACCCTCAGTTGGAGCAAGGACACATATTAGGAGAGCAACTATCACATGAATGCAGACCATATGGAATCACACCCAGTGAAATGTACTAGCCTGAGTGCACAATGACCTTGGATGTCAAGCACTTAGAAACCTGGGGAAAGAAAAATGAATAGGGCACCAAGGAGGAGGAGGCATTCTAGGCTGTTGGTTAACTAGGATCTGCAGCTTATCCTATAAGTAGGGAAAGTCAAAGTCTATGTTTCTATGTAATTCTAGCTATTCAGAAGGGATAGGTCTACTCTGGCGTGGTAGCACAGAGGGCTGATGCGCTGGCACCTCACCTCGCTGTACGCCGGTGACCCAGGTTCAGGAATGATCTCGCTGCCGGGTGCCGGGCTTGGGGAGGGCTGGAGGGGATTGAGCCATGGCTCCTCCAAGAGGTGGATGCCTGCCTGTCAGAGTCCTGCTCCCCACCAGGTGGAGGTCCAGTGGGTGCGAGGGTGGTAATCGGTGGTGACAGAAGTCAGGGAGGCAGAAGGGACCATCAGATCCTTATGCACATGCACCTCCATGCGCCATGAGACACATGTGTACACTCCGTTGCCCCAGGGGAGGGAGTAAAAGCCAGAAACAAGAAAAATTGTATATAAAAAAAAAGGAAGGGATAGGTCTGGCAGGGAAAGGAAAAGTAGCTCTCTGTTTATGTTTGCACTTGTGCAAAGTAAACATGTTGCTGTGATAGTGGATTGAGAAGTATGTCACTGTTAGTCCAATGCAAGATAGTCCTGCTGTGATAGTGGATTGAGAAGTGTGTCACTGTTGGTCCAATGCAAGATAGTCCTGCTGTGACAGCGATTGAGAAGTGTGTCTCTGTTGGTCCAATGCAAGATAGTCCTACTGTGACAGCGGATTGAGAAGTGTGTCTCTGTTGGTCCAATGCAGGATAGTCCTGCTGTGATAGTGGATTGAGAAGTATGTCACTGTTGGTCCAATGCAGGATAGTCCTGCTGTGACAGCGGATTCAAAAGTGTGTCTCTGTTGGTCCAATGCAGGATAGTCCTGCTGTGATAGTGGATTGAGAAGTGTGCCATTGTTGGTCCAAGGCAGGATAGTCCTGCTGTGACAGTGGATTGAGAAGTGTGTCACTGTTGGTCCAAGGCAGGATAGTCCTGCTGTGATAGTGGATTGAGAAGTGTGTCACTGTTGGTCCAATGCAGGATAGTCCTGCTGTGATAATGGATTGAGAAGTGTGTCTCTGTTAGTCCAATGCGGGATAGTCCTGCTATGAGAGTGGATTGAGAAGTGTGCCATTGTTGGTCCACGGCGGGATAGTCCTGCTGTGAGAGTGGATTGAGAAGTGTATCTCTGTTGGTCCAAGGCGGGATAGTCCTGCTGTGAGAGTGGATTGAGAAGTGTGTCTCTGTTGGTCCAAGGCGGGATAGTCCTGCTGTGAGAGTGGATTGAGAAGTGTGCCATTGTTGGTCCAAGGCGGGATAGTCCTGCTGTGAGAGTGGATTGAGAAGTGTGTCTCTGTTGGTCCAAGGCGGGATAGTCCTGCTGTGACAGTGGATTGAGAAGTGTGCCATTGTTGGTCCAAGGCGGGATAGTCCTGCTGTGACAGTGGATTGAGAAGTGTGCCATTGTTGGTCCAAGGCGGGATAGTCCTGCTGTGACAGTGGATTGAGAAGTGTGCCATTGTTGGTCCAAGGCGGGATAGTCCTGCTGTGACAGTGGATTGAGAAGTGTGTCACTGTTGGTCCAAGGCAGGATAGTTCTGTTGTGACAGTGGATTGAGAAGTGTGTCACTGTTGGTCCAAGGCAGGATAGTCCTGCTGTGATGGTGGATTGAGAAGTGTGTCTCTGTTGGTCCAAGGCAGGATAGTCCTGCTGTGAGAGTGGATTGAGAAGTGTGTCTCTGTTGGTCCAAGGCAGGATAGTCCTGCTGTGATAGTGGATTGAGAAGTGTGCCATTGTTGGTCCAAGGCAGGATAGTCCTGCTGTGACAGTGGATTGAGAAGTGTGTCACTGTTGGTCCAAGGCAGGATAGTCCTGCTGTGATAGTGGATTGAGAAGTGTGTCACTGTTGGTCCAATGCAGGATAGTCCTGCTGTGATAATGGATTGAGAAGTGTGTCTCTGTTAGTCCAATGCGGGATAGTCCTGCTATGAGAGTGGATTGAGAAGTGTGCCATTGTTGGTCCACGGCGGGATAGTCCTGCTGTGAGAGTGGATTGAGAAGTGTATCTCTGTTGGTCCAAGGCGGGATAGTCCTGCTGTGAGAGTGGATTGAGAAGTGTGTCTCTGTTGGTCCAAGGCGGATAGTCCTGCTGTGAGTGGATTGAGAAGTGTGCCATTGTTGGTCCAAGGCGGATAGTCCTGCTGTGGAGTGGATTGAGAAGGTGTCTCGTTGGTCCAAGGCGGATAGTCCTGCTGTGACAGTGGATTGAGAAGTGTGCCATTGTTGGTCCAGGCGGGATAGTCCTGCTGTGACAGTGGATTGAGAAGTGTGCCATTGTTGGTCCAAGGCGGATAGTCCTGCTGTGACAGTGGATTGAGAAGTGTGCCATTGTTGGTCCAAGGCGGGATAGTCCTGCTGTGACAGTGGATTGAGAAGTGTGTCACTGTTGGTCCAAGGCAGGATAGTTCTGTTGTGACAGTGGATTGAGAAGTGTGTCACTGTTGGTCCAAGGCAGGATAGTCCTGCTGTGATGGTGGATTGAGAAGTGTGTCTCTGTTGGTCCAAGGCAGGATAGTCCTGCTGTGAGAGTGGATTGAGAAGTGTGTCTCTGTTGGTCCAAGGCAGGATAGTCCTGCTGTGATAGTGGATTGAGAAGTGTGTCACTGTTAGTCCAAGGCAGGATAGTCCTGCTGTGATAGTGGATTCAAAAGTGTGTCAGAATGTTGGTCCAATGCAGAATAGTCCTGCTGTGACAGTGGATTGAGAAGTGTGTCACTGTTGGTCCAATACAGGATAGTCCTGCTGTGATAATGGATTAAGAAGTGTGTCTCTGTTGGTCCAAGGCGGGATAGTCCTGCTATGAGAGTGGATTGAGAAGTGTGCCATTGTTGGTCCAAGGCGGGATAGTCCTGCTGTGAGAGTGGATTGAGAAGTGTGCCATTGTTGGTCCAAGGTGGGATAGTCCTGCTGTGACAGTGGATTGAGAAGTGTCTCTCTGTTGGTCCAAGGCGGGATAGTCCTGCTGTGACAGTGGATTGAGAAGTGTGTCTCTGTTGGTCCAAGGCGGGATAGTCCTGCTGTGACAGTGGATCGAGAAGTGTGCCATTGTTGGTCCAAGGTGGGATAGTCCTGCTGTGAGAGTGGATTGAGAAGTGTGTCACTGTTGGTCCAAGGCGGGATAGTCCTGCTGTGAGAGTGGATTGAGAAGTGTGTCACTGTTGGTCCAAGGCGGGATAGTCCTGCTGTGATAGTGGATTGAGAAGTGTGTCAAAATGTGTTTTCACTCTTGTGGCGCAAAATGATGTTGTGGCCTGTATTTTATAAATGACACCTGTCATGTTCAGAAGGAGGGGTCACAGAAAGACTGTTGAGAATCTAGGGTTGGAATGGGAAAAAACAACTAAGTTATGAAGAAACGTTGAATTGTTCCAATGTTTACTCAAAACTATTTTTGAAGATTTTGGCCCCTAACGTTAAATATAAATCTTGTGTTGCCTGATCTCCTGTACATACTGTATAGCAGGAAATATTAGCTTTCAGTTTATTTTTGCTATATTAGCTTAACTGACAAAAGCGCTAAAATAAGCTGATCGCTAATATTACAGGGAGCATAGTGCTGTAATGGGACATGAAGCTGATGCACTAATTTAACGGGGCTCTAAATAGTACTGCATCCCACTCCACGCTAAATAAAGAGGGTGCCAATATAAGCTGCTATACAGTAACAAGTGTAATTTTCAAACTCCCTCCAAAACATGTTTTTGCAGTTGCACTGCGAAATCACCTTTCAGATAGGATTTAAAAAAATCTGCCTGTTTTGATCATAACATCAGGTCATAAAAAGATAGTTGGGAATTTGGGGTCAAAATGTGGAAGCCCACTGAAAATGTTGCCTCTCAGCTGATCTATCCTGCGTAAGTACAGTCTAAAAATCTGTAAAAGCAGGACACCACTGAAAATGAAATACTGAATCTCATCTGGTCTGTTCTGGATAAATATTTAGTAAAAATGTGTAAAAGCAAAACCCCAGTACAGCAGATCCCTCATTGACGTGGGCACATATGCTGCTCTATCCTGGGAAAAATATATTGTAAAAGATGGATCCACTGAAAATATAACTTGCCTTTCAGTTGGGCTATCCTGGGTAAATACAGGATATACATCATAAAAATGGGCAAAAGCAGGGCCCCATCAAAAATGAGAAAATGCATCTTAGCTGTGCTATCCTGGGTAAATACAGAGTAAAAATTAGTAAACGCAGGATCCCACTGAAAACAAGATAACATCTGAGCTGTGCTATCCTGAGTAACTACAGTACAAAGATGTGTTAAAGCAGTACCCCATTGAAAATGAGATACTGCATCTCAAATGGGTTGTCATGGGTAAATATTGCAAAACTGTATAAAAACAGGACCCTGCAGCAGAACTCCACTGAAAAGGAGATGTTGAATCTAAAACAATCTGTTCTGTAAAAATACATTATAAAAATAAGTAAGTAAGTAATTTTTATTTTTAAAGCACCCCGGAGGCTCTGGGCACTGTACAAGCAAGGCAAAGCATACATTTAGGCAGTAATATAAAAACACAAATAATAAATTATAACAATTTAAAATCAGCTAAAAAATTTGCATAAGAATTGCAGATTATAAAAGCAAGACCACACTAATGACAAGATATCACATCTCATCTCTACTATCATGGGTAAATGCAGTATAAAAGTGTGTAAAATCGGGATCCCATTGCAACTGACATATTACATCTTATCTGCTCTATCCTGGGTAACTATATTGTAACTATATTGTAAAAATGTGTACAAGCAAGACCTGGTACAAAAGCAGTACAAGCAGCGAACATTCAACATTAACTAAGGAGGGACTAACCCATGACAGGGTATAGGTCTGCTTAGCATTAATCCACACCTTGGTGGGGGGGTTGGAATCGGCATGGATTAATGCTCAGTAAACCCATACCCTGTCATGGCTTAATCCTCCTATAACATGGATTGTGTTGTGTTAGAGGTCTACCTAAAGAAATATTAAAATAAATCCCTGTGAACATGCAATTATAATAAAACAGTCCTTCCGCCTAATCGATATTGTGTATTTAGAATACTGCAGTTGTAGTTCTCCACTAGGTGGATTTTGTATAATGAGGATGTATGGTGGTAAATGCTCAAACATTGATGGTTGCGCGGTATACCTAGCACTGCGCAAACATGATACCATTGAATAATATGTATACCACTACCGTGCCATGACACGCAGTGCACAGTACCAGTACACTGGGGCAATATTCCGCATTTTGAAGGTGAAATTTGCCTTCTGAGGGTGAAATTCAAGTTATCTTGCAACATGTGTCTATGGTGGAATGATATGACTGAGTCAGTTTACACTGCTGTGAATCAGGATTTTGTGGTCCGGGAAGGCAACTGTGGGTATACAGGGGATTAATCAATGGTCAGGTGACCCGTTTGGATGAATCAGAATACAGGATTTTTGGAACCCATGTTATAATGCTTTTTAATGTAACATGTCACTGTGAAGATGAAATAGGATCTCAGTGAGAGAAGCAGAACATTCCTCTGAGTCAATCTGGTTATGCTCAGAGAGAAAAAAAACATTGAAAAAAATGTCACCCAGGAAGAACTATAGGACTATAAATAGCTCAGTTCAGGTTATGAGATGTAGTGGTGATAAGTAGGGATGTGCAAATACGTTCTACTGAACATTCAGGTGAATATTATATTCAGGGTCCCAACTATTTGAGTATTCATTATTAGTCATTTAGGTATATTCAGCCTGGGAGTGATATAAAATTAACCCCATCTTCTCACCTGGTGGCCAACACTAATCACCTGGTCCCCTTCCATCCCATTCCAATCTTTTCTCACCCACCTCCCCCTTTCACAGTGCCCCAGAGACTTAAAATAATACAGATTTTAAATTAACTTCGGGCACTACACCAGCAGCCAACTATGTCTTTTCAGCTGTATCCCCCATCCTAGCCTGAGTCCCCTCATTCCTCCAAATGTAATAATCAGATTTCAACCCCCCCTTGACGCCTTAGCCTGATCTGGAGGGGGGGGCTAGTTGCAAATGATTCTTTGTTGACTAGTCAGTCGGCTCCCCTCCACTTGCGCTCTTCACCCACCTCCTCTGTATGTTGCCTTATAGTCATTTCTATGGCTCCATCTGAAGAAGCGAGCAAGTGGGTGCATGATCACAAGTGAGAGGTGGGGCAGTAGCATTATTGGTGATGCTATGCAGCCTATCAGGAACCACATACTGCAGGGACCATCTTCTGCTGCTTCCGGGGCCAACTCCTAGGGCTCAGTGCGGAGCTGCGCACATGTGCATGTCTGCTGCAGGTTGAGCAGATGGCCCACCTCTCGTTGAGCCTCCACTGCACTTCCACCTGTGGTCACCCAGGGGGCAGCACTGCATGGGGACAGCGACCCTCCCACCCCTGAGGAGATTGTGCTCTGGGATGCTCAATCCCCTTCCTGTCTCGCTGACCCCCAGTGACCCTGACTCATTCCTGAATAATGGTCACCAGCAGTTTGAACAGAATGCCGCTGCGCCAGTGGTCTGGCCTGGTCACAAATCTTTTTCCTGAAGCAGGGAAGGTAAGATGTCAATTATGACACAAAGGGCAGGTTTCTGATGATGGTTTTGAGAACGGGAAGGGGAGGGCCGAGGGATAAAGTGCAACCTGAATGGCATCCCCATGCCACAATAACGAACAGGGGCAGGAAGGGGTTAAAACTGTCAGTTGAAGCCAGTCTGTTGGCATGCAGCAGCGTTTCCACTCACTACGCCAAGGACCATGGTTCAGGATTGAACCCTGGATGCTGGGGGCTGGCATGTGGGAGGGTTTGAACATCCCAGAGGCATTCAGGTGCAGCTGCGCTACTGTCCTCTGGAGATCTATGCTGGTAGTGAGCACCAATGGCCTTCAGGGCATCAGCGTGCGTTTTTGTTTATCCTACAGTGCCTGCTCGCTGGTGTCCCAGGGGCTTGGCAGAACAGAGGGAAACTCTGGTGGCAGCATGATGATGCAGGCATGCTTATGCCCTGCCAAAGCCAACCCACCTCCTTCTTCCAATACTCTGTTCTCCTGTGGGGGGGGGACGTAGGGATGCCTGGTTCCCCCACAAAGGCTCAATCACATGGGGAGGGCCTTAGAAGGAGGAGGAGGAGGAGGAGGGTAACTGATGGAGAAGGCTTCAGATGCAGCTAGCCTGGGAGGAAGCCTGGCCAAAAAGTAGCAGCTGCTGACAGAAAGGAGTTAAAAAAAAAATGTTGACCGCATGGCACGGATGCACCTATAATCACTGGAACACAACTACAGGCACATGAAAACACCTGATGAAAAAAGGAATGAAACCTTATTGCATAAGTGAAACCAGTATTTTTTGAACTGCTAATGATTTTTACGTATTAATTTTTTTTGTACCCAAACTATTAATGACTTTTATGTTTTAATTTTTTTTTGTACCCAAAACTAAAAAGCATCACCTCTGAGACAATACAAAAAGGAACCTGAATTTTCTGTTTTCACACCTTTACCATTTTAAGGATGTTAGAGTGCAGAAAAGGCATCCTGAAGCAGCAATGCAGATTTCATTGACAAAAATTTTGCCCTACGCCTTTTTTCTTTTTTAGAGTGCCCATGTGCCTTTGTCCTGTAAGATGCCCTTCCCCCCACTCTGAATCTGCCCCAGCATTTTTTTTACATTTAACATAACGAAGGGAATGTCCCTTTAAATATGGCTTCATCCAGATTTTCATCAATATTGTCAGCTGTTTTTGAGCAAACGGCGTCCCATAAGATCAGGGAGCAGTGCCTGTTGCATCCTAGTTCACTTTAGCTACAAGAAAAGTAATTTTTAAACCATGGGTGTTCAAAAACAGCAGAGAATAATGATGCAAACCTGGGGGAAGAGCCATATTAAAAGGCAAATGCCTTTTGATGATGTCAGATATAAACAAGCATTTGTCAATGCCGAATGTTTGCTTGCTGGCATTGGCAGTGGTAGTGTAGAAGTTACAGAGCTGCGTAATAGGAATGGCAGTGAAGTATTGAACTGAAGCCAACGCCACCACCACCCTGCAGAGAGTGACAGGCATTGGGGTGTGCGTTTGGGTCGTCAGGCATAACGGCCATGCCATTTCACCACACCCCACCCTGCAGACACTGACAAGTGTCACGGTGTTCCTTGGGGTCTTTGGCCCTTATGCGCACCCCATTTCATTAGGAAATACGGTGAGATGGGTGCGATATAGGAGAATGGGGTGAACTTTGGGGCCGAAGAGTCCAAGGCATACCTCGATGCCTCTCACTGGCTGCAGGGTGTGGAATGGTATGAGCATTACAGGCAAGAATCCCAAGTCACACCCCTGATGCCTGTCATTCTCTACAGGGTTGGGCGTTATGGTTGGAAACCCTAATACCTCAGGCATTCGTTGGTATTTTCACTCCAAATTTTCAACATGTTTTTTTTGTGACCCCACCTCATGAACAGGGGGAATATCAGTTTGTTAGCAAAGCTGCTTATGCACAGCGACTACGGATTTAGCACACCAGGTGCAAAACATTCGAACAGGATGTAAAATGACAGCTGTACTGTTCATGGGGAAGTGTAAAATGGCAATGTTGCAAATCTGCAGTAAAATATTAAAAAATGGTGAAGTCATGAGTACATAGAAACTGTGCAACGCACACCCGTAATATAATTAGGTTGGGGATTTTTTTACAGCAGATTGTCAACTCAGGCATTTTGGTGCCTCCGATCATGAACAGTGTCACTGTGATTTTCTTTATCTGTGCCGAACAATGATTTCCCACAGCGACCACAGATCTCTGCGCTGAAAGTGTGAAAACACACTTCAGCCATGTTGTGAAAAATGACAGCTGTACTGTTCATAAGGAAGTGTGGAAAAATGCCACTGGTGAAAATCTGGACTGAAAATATTACAGAGTCATGAACTTACGAGGGTGCGTGGAAACTGCGCAATGCTCACTCGTAACACAGTCATTTTATGGACTTTTGTCACCAAATTTTCAACATAGCCATTTTAAGACCTCTGCTCATGAACAGTGTAACTGTGATTTTCTTAATCTGTCCTAAACATTGCTTTCGCACACCAACAGCACCATTGTGCGCTACATGTGCGAAAACACATTTTGGGCGACATATGAAAAATGGCAACTGTACTGTTCATAAGGAAGTGTAATAAAATGGCAATGTTGAAAATCTGGAGTGAAAATATTAAATTCGCAAACTTACAAGCATGCAAAGGAACTGCGCAACGCACGCTCGTAAAACAGTCATTTTTAGGAATTTTTTCACCAAATTTTCAACATAGCCATTTTAAGACCTCTGCTCATGAACAGTGTCACTGTGATTTTCTTAATTGTGTCCCATACATTGATTTTGCACATCGACTGCGCCATTGTGCGCTACATGGGCGGAAACACATTTTGGGCAAGATGTGAAAAATGACAGCTGTACTGCTCATAAGGAGGTGTGGTAAAATGGCAATGTTGAAAATCTGGAGTGAAAATATTGAAGAGTCAGCGAACTACAGTGTGTGTAGGAACTGCAAATGCACCCTCGAAACAGTCATTTTTAAGAATTTTTTCACCAAATTTTCAACATAGCCATTTTAAGACCTCTGCTCATGAACAGTATCACTGTGATTTTCTTAATTTGTCCCATACATTGATTTCGCACACCGACTGTGCCATTGTGCGCTACATGGGCAGAAACACATTTTGGGTGAGATGTGAAAAATGACAGCTATACTACTCATAAGAAGGTGTGGTAAAATGGCAATGTTGAAAATCTGGAGTGAAAATATTAAAAATTCGCGAACTTACAAGCCTGCGTAGGAACTGCTAGCATGCGCTAAATAAAGTGATCATTTTGAATTTTTGCACCAAATTTCAACATGGGGTTTTGGGACCCTTTTCATGAATGATGTACTGTCATGGTATTATTCAGGCCCAAAGGGTGATTTCGTGCAGTGACTGCGAAATCACCCGCCGGGCGAATAACGCCATGACAGTGACATCATTCATGAGAAGGGTCCAAAACCATGTTGAAAATTGGTAAAAATAATCTCTGAGATATGCAATAAAGTTGAAAAACCCTATCTAGCCCATTATACAGCTTACCGGCATTTCCTCAGTTCGCGGTCGGCTTTGAAGAGTGCAGACGTGTTCCCAGTCCATCGAAGATCGTCGCGCCCGAGCTCCGAGGTAAGTATGGGGTGAGGGGGTGTGGGGAGGCAGGGTGCACAGTGGGTGGGTGCGGGTTGTGGGGGGGGCTGGGAGAAGCGCCGTGGGACCGTTTTAATTTTGCAGGTTAAAAAAAAAAAAGACGACGTGGGACGTTTGCCACACTGGGGTGGGCTCCCAGCGTGGCACAAGGATGGCTGGGGGAGCCGTGGAGCCAACGGGGGATTGGGCACCCCTGTCGGCCATATGATCAGTTGCAATGCTAGGGTGGGCTCCCAGCGTGGCACCCAGTACCCGGGGAAGGGGATGGGGTGAGGACAATGGAGCCGACGGGGGATTGGGCATCCCTGTCAGCTATTTTATCAGTTGCCATGCTGGGGTGGGCACCCAGCGTGGCACGTGGAAGGCTTGGGGGGGAGCGCAGCACAAGCCGACGGAGGATTGGGCACCCCAGTCGGCTACACGTGTGCGTGGAGGGCAGCACGCAGGTGCGCGGCATTTCTGATGTGTGTGTGTGTGTGTAGGGGAAAGGCGCATGAGCAGGCGATATCTTATCGCTGCTCACTGAAGCATAGCTCCCCCTTTCAACCTTATGCCACTGCTGGCCAGTTCTGTTCAATGTCTTCATTAGTAATATTGCAGAACATCTGAAGGGAATTTTTTCACCAAATTTTCAACATAGCCATTTTAAGACCTCTGCTCATGAACAGTGTCACTGTGATTTTCTTAATTTGTCCCGCACATTGATTTCGCACACCGACTGTGCCGTTGTGCGCTACATGGGCGGAAACACATTTTGGGTGAGATGTGAAAAATGACAGCTGTACTACTCATAAGAAGGTGTGGTAAAATGGCAATGTTGAAAATCTGGAGTGAAAATATTGAAATTCGTGAACTTACGAAATGCGTACATAGGAACTGAAGCAATTTAATGTCAGAAAATGTCATTTTTGGAATTTTTCACCAAATTTTCAACATAGCCATATTTTAACACCTGAGCTCATGAACAGTGTCACTGTGATTTTCTTAATTTGTCCCAGAGCATTGATCTCACACACCGACTGCGCCATTGTGTGTTATATGGGCAAAACACGCTTTGGGTGAGATGTGAAAATGGCAGCTGTACTACTCATAAGAAGGTGTGATAAAATGGCAATGTTGGAAATCTGGAGTGAAAATATTGAAAATTCGCGACCATGCATTGGCTTACAGGGGCCGCGCCTGCCAACACACTGACTGAATTGGAGGAGGAGGTGACACACCTCCGAAATCTCGGATGATGGCACTATGTTTCTTGCACATGCCTGCAAGCAACCATAAAAATGCAGTTGCAGAATAGGGCAACAAGGGCATCTTGTAATACAGAAAGACAAGGGCACTCTAAAATAGAATAAAAAGATACAGGTCAAAATACTGTACCCACAGTAACTTGCACAGCTGAATTCATATGAGGGACTTTCACTAGTTTGTATTTTTTTTGGGGGGGGCATTTTGTTTTAGCATGAGAAAGCTCCGTTGAATAATGCTCAGTTACACCAAGGTCCTGAAGAGGACAAACAAACAAAATAGAAGTAAACTGAATACGGGTTTAGGCATAAATTGAATACAGATTTTGTCCCCCCAGGAACATTAAACTTATGGAACCAATTTTTACAATATTTCGCATGACTGTAGTTCCTACCACAGACTGTATGCACAGCAGTGTGTGTGTCCCATGCTTAAAAGCTGGTTGAGTCATAAGCAGCTGAATATCCTGATTTAACACAGAGTTGCCTATTCAAACCCTAAATACTGTAGCACTATTGTAATAGGGTCTTGTACAAAATAAGCACATATTATCCTGCCACAGTAGCGCCACTATAGTGAGGGCTGAGTGACAGGTTCTATGTTAAACCTTTAATTTGCACCTTAATAACTTTGGCAATGTTTGACAAAATTAGCTGAAAATTTGCATGCATTGTCTAGTAGGTAAGGTCGAAATATGTGGAAGTGTTGTGACGGCAGCATGTGTGGTGTCTGAGATCTGCATATGTCATTTTTCTGTAGATATCTACTTTTTCTCCTATACTTTACATGGGTTTTTGCTTTCACTTACAGCCTACATGGAATGGAATATTTTTCTGAAACTTTCAGGGTAGAAGCATGGTACGCCAAGGGAGTGTCTCTGGAAGGTTTCATGAAAAAAATATTAAATGATTCTGGAGCTATAAGGATTTAATTTGGGGATTTGCTTTTGCTGTCCTGAGCATGCTCAGTAGGGTTTTGGGGATAACCTTCTGATAAGACATGAAAAGTTCCATGTTGCAAGACCTTTTTTGTTTTTTCACCACTTACTTCTCACAGCACAAAAACCTTTTTTTGTGCCGTGGCAGCCACCATCTTGTTTTTTTTCACCTCAAAAGTAAAAAAAATGGAAAATACATAACAAAGTGTAATTTAAAAACAAACCTTGAATCTAGCTAAATCGGATGCATTTAGCTAGATTCTGATGTTTTTTTTTTAAATGGCCAGAAATATCTGTTCTGGACACCCCTAAATCCAGGATGCCCAGCTTAGCAAGAGGAGCTGTTCACTCACATTCTCTGTATGAAAACAGTGAGACATTCTTGAATTCTGAAGCCACAGCTGAAGTCGTGCTGCCAGCTTCAGTTGAAGCAGTGAGCCGTCAATCCCTTGTTCTAGCTTGCTTTCTTTCTTTCTTTCTTTCTTTCATTTATCTACAGTGTCTGTCTGTCTATCGAAATTATTTGTTAAGTAGACTGGGGTGCCCACTCCTGGTACTGCTTCTTTCTCCCCCCTTCCCTCCAGATTGTCTGCCTGCCCTATCCATAGTTTATGTTTTTTAATATCTCATATAAGTGGACCAGGGTGCCCACCTCCAGTACCACTTCTCTTCAGCCTCTCCCCTCCAGTTCACCTGCTTCTGTTCTCTGAACACTAGCTCAAAACTCGAGTGCCCAATCCCAAGTGGCAGCATGTCAATGTGTATGTCATCTGAAATAAAGACAACCATCCCTTGTTATTTTTTTAACTTGTAACAAGTAAATGGTTCCTTACCAATCTGACCCCCTTACACACACACACACACCCCAACCCCAACCTCCAACTCAGCACCCACAACCGCACACCCCTCCACATTCCCTCACACCCTCACTCACCTGAACATATCCTATCGTATAGATCCACTTTCCAATCAAAGACATGTCTTGCTGCTGGAACCGGCGACTGCCATATGAGAAAATAGGGTAAGTGCGGTTTAATGGATTTCAAAGGGGTTTGAACTTTGATTCATAACTTTGTCATTTTTGAATATTTTTACACCAAATATTCAACATGACTTTTTGGGGCACTATCTCATGACCAATGATGGTGGAATTATGTAAATCTGGCCCAAAAGTCGATTTTGCTGTCACTAAGTGAAATTACCTTTTGAGTGGGATTTGAAAAATTTCACCACACATACTCATGAGGTGGGGTCATAAGAAGGCTAAGTTGAGAATTCAGAGTCAAAATATGTAAAAATGACAAAGTTATGGGCCTACATTGACATTTTTCTATGCTCACTCATAACTTTGCACATTTTCAATATTTTGACCCCACATTTTCAACATAGCCATTTTTCACACCCTCTCATGAACGTGACAGCTGTCATTTTTCAAATCATGGCCAAAATGTGTTTTAGCATCTGTGACATGGAATGACGTTTCAATGGGAATTTGAATATTTTCACCTACTGGGTTCATGAGGTAGGGTAATAAGAAAGCTATGCTAAAAACATGGTGCACAAATATGGTAAAATGCCCAAGCTATCAGTGAATGTTGCAATATTTCAACGTTCACTCATAACGTTTCTAATTTTCAATGTTTTAACTGCAAACTTTCAACATAGCCATTTTTCCACACCACCTCATGAATGACAGGTGTAATTTTTAAGATCCTGGGCAAGGCATGCTTTTGTGCTCGTGGGGCGAAATGACACGTCAGACATTATACTATAAATGCCACGTCACGTTGATAAAGAGAGTCATATAATGAATATCTTAAAAATTAGGGGTAACCAAAAATTACAATTATTAAGAAACTCTGTGTATAGTGCCAGTCTTCACCCCAGCGGGTATATTTTGTTATTCAATGCCAGTGAGCTGAGTTCAGGGTGAGCTCAGTGACCCAGCTACATGGGGTGAAGTTTCTGGGATGGCACTGTCATGTGACACCCTCCAGACAGGGAATGAAAGCTGCTGGGTTGCCTGCACAGGCCCAGGTACCATATAGTGAAGACAGCTCTTCTCTTGGAACAGGGCCCTGCACCTCTGCCCCCATAGGTGGTACAGGGCCCTGTGCATTGTCTAGCAGACTGACTCTTTGTCCTGTGTGCCTGTATCTGCGGCCACATGGAAGTGCAGGGACAAGAGGGCCCTGCACTTCCATAGCCAACCATGCAACCCCATGAATCCTTGACATCTGTCCTTGCACAGAAGTGTAGGGCCTGTAAGGGCTCTGCACTTCCATAGGCAGACAGAATCTTCCCTTTCTTCCCTTGGGCCCTGCACATCTGTGTGAATGAGGATATGATTCCACTATCTTAAAAAGAAAGGAAATTATTTGCAAAAAAATTGCGTTAATGCACCAGATAGGGTTTAGTTTAATGCCACAAAAGTAGGGAAATGTGGGGTTAGAGTTTCCAACCATAACTTCCCACCACCCAAGCAGCATCTCCATCTTTGCATCTGCCATCTTTGTTGACTTGGCCAAAGCCTTCGACACTGTTGCCCACCCTCTCCTTCTTGACAATCTCAAGGCTGCAGGGCTCTCTGACTCCACAACAACCTGGTTTTGCTCCTATCTTGAGGGAAGATATCAATCTGTTAGAATTGGTGACTTCCTATCTCCTCTGTCAGCACTGGTGTCCTCCAAGGTTCTGTCCTTGGCCTGTCACTCTTCTCAGTCTTCCTTAATGACCTCCCATCTGTTTGCTCATCTGTGTCCATCCATATGTAGGCAGATGACACAGTCCTATTTCTCTGGTTCCTCCCCCTCTAAGATAATGAAGAGACTTCAACTGGACTTCAATAATGTTCAGTCTGGTTCTGTTCTAATCAGCTATGTTTAAATACCAAGAAAACATTTTCTATGACCTTGAAACTAAGCAGAGGCTCTCCAGGCTTATTTCCTTCCCCTTCTTCCACACCTTAGATGGGGCCCCCATCGATGATGTTCCCTCATTCAAGTACCTTGGGGTCTGGTTAGACCAGCATCTTGACTTTTCGTGTCATGTGGATGCCATCCACAATAAATGCCACCCTAAACCTGCTGCGTTATACAGGAACAAAGGCTGCATTCCTCTTCCTGCTCACTGATCTATTTTCCCGAAAATGATTCTCCCCATTTTCGACTATGGTGACATTGTTTGCTTCTGTTGATTTGCTTTGGACTGTCTGCCTCGCACTCACCACTGCTTCTTATACTCCTCCCTCCGCCCCCCTTCCTTGAAGCAAGACATCTCACTCATTGTGCCTTCTTTATCTCAAAATTCTGGCTTGCCTCTCTCTCTTCTTACTGCTCTTCTCCCCCCCAACATTCCTCATACTCCCTTCACAACCCTAGCTACCGTTCCTTCGCTCTCCCTTCTAGGAAATCCCTTATTGGCCGGGCTGCTGCCTCCTAATGCCTCCCTAAATTTTGGAATTCCATCCCCCGGCCCTAACCATTCACTCCTCCTCTTCTCAATGCTCTCTCTCTCTCCTTCTCCATGACGTCACCTCTCACTCCTGCAATTACACCTGATACTATTCCCTCCTCCACACCTGATATTTGTCCCTTTTTCCCTCTTCTCAATTCCCCTCTTCCCCTCTTTTCTCCTTCTTCCCCCCTGATTCTACATGATAATGCTATTCCAACATATTGAAGAATTATGGTTTTTACTTCTTATTATTTGTAAATGTTTAGACTCAACTTACTGTATCATTTATTTTCTGTTTGTTTCTTGTACTCCTCCTCCCCCCTCCCCCCCAGGACACACCTGGAAATGAGCTTTTATTAGCTCAGTATATCTTTCCTGGTGAAACTTTTGACAATTAATAAAATAAGCAGCAAAAGGAAAAACATTAGCATTTTGGGTCCCCTGAATCTCCAGAGTCTTGATGAATAAGTGGTGGGATCTTTCTTGGGGTTGTCAGCCCTAATGCTTACCCCTCCCCACAGTCCATGGCCTCCTGTCCGAAGCACAAGGTACAGCTCCAAGCCAGGGCCTCATACAGATACACTCTTCAAAGACAGAGAAGAATGTCTCACCGTATGTTGCCAACATTTGTTGTACCTTTCTTCCTGTAGGCCCTGCCTGAAGAAAAGAGATCATATCTGACCTTGTTTGCTCGGGGTTGGGGGTAAGCATTAGGGTTGACAACCCCAAGGAAGACCCCACCACTGATTCACCAAGACTCAGGAGACTCAAAACCCTTATGTTTTTTCCTTTTTGCTGCTCCAGGGGTGGGGGCTGGAGTTAGGGTTGGAAACCCTAATGCCACATTTCCCTGCCTTTGTGGCATTAAGCTGAACCCTAACCGATGCATTAATGCAGTTTTTTTGCAAAGAATAGTATAAAAAATATGTTCCGTAATCTGCCTGTTGAACAGAATTCATTAGCGACTGCTTCACATATAGGATTCAAATCCTTACCCACAAAGAAGATTATTAAATGGTTTACATTTATCCAAATAAAAGAAACAGACTGCTGATCTACACCTTGCATTTGCAAGGATTTAGAAGTCAATGTGAGCGGCACCACCTAGAAACATATAATTGGTATCTATCATTATTTTTCTCCTTTCTGTCTGTCTCTTCTGGAATTGAAAACGTATCAAGTGGTGAAATTGTGCTTGAAGTAATTGGTACTTACTGCTGACATTTCTGGTGATAGAGTACTTAGGGCTCCCACTTCTTCACTTTTTTTGCCATTAAATAATACTGTCAATAGTTGCAGCAAACTATAAAAAAAAACTTAATAAAAAAAAATAAAAGCAGCTATGCAAATGCTAAACCTAAGTGGCATGACTATCCAGCTGAAACTCTCTAGAACAGCCGTAAGAAAATTAAAAAATGTCAGAGTACCATATATCTCTTTGCTGGATAACAAGGTGGTAATTTGTACATAGGTATTATGTATGCATGCTTACATTTATTTGTAGGAGAATTTAATGGAGTGAATATACCTCATTCTCCCCACTCTCCATGCTTTTTCCAATCTCTGAAACAGGTGTCAATGCCAGTATGAAGTACTGTAATCCATGGTTGGGGGGACCTCTTGTGTGCTGTGTGCAATGTATATGGCAGTACGTGTTTTACACTTAAAAAGATTTTCCAGAGAACTGGATGGCTCAGTGGATCGGTAGTAGGTTAAGAAGCTTTTCAGCTCTAGGTCACTGGTTCAAATCCAGCACATGTCAATAGTGGCCGAACCTCATTATCAACTGAGGACTGTTCAGTGGTCTATGTGAAATGAGTTGTGGTCTCAGTCCAGTTCCGGTCCAGGTCAAAACCGAGAAGAAAGAACGGCATGCTCAAAACACATGCTGTGCGGACACCAGAAAATGGGCACCCTTTATGGCAGTCTCACATGAGAGGTCAAAGACTGAATGGGCAGGGAGTGTGAACTATCCTCTCACCTGTGTGGTGGTACCCCATGGCAGGGTTGAGTTACACTGACAGGGCAGTGTGAGGAGGCTTGCTCTATGATAGCCAGTTCTGTATCTGTCATGTGGATTAGCAGAGGACTTTAGGTTGTAGTGCTGTTAATCCAGCACCTTTCATGAGCACTAAATTCACACAGAAGAAAAAAATCTTCATTAAATAAAAGGCCAGCTCAGTGGCGTTACTGCCCTTGATGCGGGTGACCCGCAATCGAGAGCGGTCTCAGGTTGATGGAGGCCAGCTTGGGGGGAGGACTGAGCATCCAATAGGTTGCTCTCTCCTCCCAGGGAAGGAGGGCAAGTTGGCACCACCAAATGACTGCCACCAGTTGGAGGCCTGGTGGCAGTGTGGGACTGGAGCTGCTGTAAAGGGGGGTGATGCGGGACTTTGTGGAACGTGCATGCCTCCATGCACATGTGCCAGTAAGCATGCTTCAGCTAGGGTCAGAAAGAAAACGGGAGGAATAAGGAAGTTGAGGCAGGTGCCTATGACACTCCATGAGCCGACCCCCTTCACCACCACCAGGACCCCTGCTGGCTCCCAGGTTTGGTCATGTGACTCCAGGAGGAAGGAGAATGGCCCTCTCTCTCCTGGCACCACCACAGGGGGCAATCTGTGGGGAGGAGGGAACATGTGGTCCACCAGGCCGGTCTGAGAGAGGTGGTCAGTGGTGGGGGGGAGGGTTGAGGCGAGCCCTGCCTGCCTTGGCCCAGGAGCAGAAAGATGTTAATTTAAAAAAAAAGGAAACTTTAAAAACAGATTTTCCAACCTCCTGTGAAACAAATAATGCTGGCATTGACAGGGCGAATCCTTCATAACATTCACAAGAGTTATGAATTTCAGGAAATTCCATTTCTTATTATTTTATAATTTCATAGTTTCATAGTATGGTTACAAGCCTATGGCTTTATGCTCTTAGTGACTTGTTGTTTTATAAATAGTACCGAGTTTTCTCTGTACTCATGTAAGTGTCCAATCCATTTTTGAAAGCATTTAACGTAACACATGTTTCTAGATCTTCAGGGAGGGAGTTCTATATTCTCACAACCCTTTGGCTGAACCATTGCTGCCTTTTGGTGGTCCTACATATTTCTCCTTTTATTTGGATCTTGTGAGATCTGGTATTTGCCACATTTTTAGCTATGCTTAATCCAGATGCTTCCCATAATTGCTCATCTTTACATGCTCTGAACACCATGTGTAAATCCCCTCTGATTTTTCTATATCTCATTGAATCGAGGTCCAGAGCTTGCAATCTCTCAGAGTATTCGTTATCTCTTATGTTAGATATCTTTTTTGTTAGTCTACGTTGGACTCCATTTGTTTCTTATTATTAATACTGTTTGGTGATGGTGCTTAGTACTCCAAGTGCGGTCTAATAAGGGCTGTATACAGTGGGACCATCACCTCTTTGCGTCTGCTTTTGACATGTCTCAAAATGCATCCAAGTAACCTATTTCCCCTTTTGACCATTTTCCTAGTATGGTCATTAAATGTCATATTATTGGAATATATATACACCCAGATCTCGCTCCACTTCTGTGTTCTTTAATTCTATAGTCTTCATAGTATATTGGGTCACGATGTTTTCTGAGCCCAGGTGCATCACGTTACACTTCTCCAAATTAAAATCCAGTCCATGCTCATCTGCCCACACCACCAGATCATCCAGGTCTTCTTGGAGCATGGATGCTGCTTGCCTGTTGTTAATTATTGCCCCAGCCTTGGCATCATCAGCACATTTACATATCCAAGCATTGTTAGATGTCTTCATATTTGTTACCAAGATGTTGAATAACACCGATCCCAGGACCGATCCCTGGGGAACACCTCTGGTCACCTCTATCCATTGTGAACTACGCCCTCTAATCATAACTCTCTGTGTTCTTCCACCCACCCATGATGTCGCCCAAGTTATGATGAACAGACGTCACTCCAATGTACTTAGTTCTTCAATAATCTTATGGTGTGGGACAGAGTCAAACGCCTTGGAAAAATCCAAGAATACTATGTCAAGTGGCAGTCCCTTATCTAACATGGCACTCATATTCTCAAAGAACGGAAGCATATTTGTCAGGCAAGATCACCCTTGACTGAGACCATGTTGTGTTTCGTCCATTAAACCTTTGCCCTGGACATGTTCCTGTATGGCATCTTTTATAAACCCTTCCACTACCGTTCCTATAACAGAGGTCAGACTGATTGGCTGGTAATTAGTTATCCTTTGTATCTCCGTGTTTATATATTGGTGTCACATTAGCATGCCTCCGTTCAGGCAGGGTCATTCCCTCTGTTAATGATTTATTAAAAAGTATGGCCAGTGGACCTGCCAATTGTTCAGCCAGCTCCTTGAGCAATCTTGAGTGGATACCATCAGGATCCGGCAATTTGTTCACCTTCAACGCTTTTAATGTTGTGCATACATCGTCAGCAGTTATTTCCTTTGTGTGGCTGCTTCTGAATCACTAATGTTTGCATACTGTTTTTCTATTTCTTAAGTTCCCTGCAAAATATTTATTAAAATGGTTGGCCATTATTCTTTCTTTCATCAGTGATTACTGTGCCATCCACTGTAATTGATTCTATTGTATTTTGCGCTCCCTTTAACCTTCCAATGTAATTAAAAAAAGGATTTTTTGTTGTCACGGGTAAGTTCATTATTAGATTTTGCTTTCCTAATCTCTTCCTTACAGTTCCTGGTGAGTTGTCTACATTTTGCCCAATTTTCATTTGTAGAGTACTGTTTATACTTTTCATAAGCTCTTTTTTTTTGTTTTATAATCTTCCTGATTTTTTTTTTAGAGAACCATTTAGGTATCCTTTTTTTGGAGGTGTATTGTTTTAGATTGGGGACATATCTATTAATACATGTATCTGTTTTGTACTTTATTTTATCCCATATTGTTGCTATCCCCTTACCTATGAGTTCTTGTTGCCTATTCCATTCTTTTAAATACGCCCTCATCTGATTATATTCTGTTTTGTTGTAGCACTTTATTTTTTATTTTATTTTAGTCTTTGCTAATCAGGTAAGGCTAGCTAAGCACAAGTGCCTGTTTTCAGGGGTGACCTGGGAGCACTGGGTGGTTAAGTGACTTGCTCAGAGTCACACAGTATGCAAGTGGAGGTTGTGAGAATCAAACCCAGGTCTGTCTGCTGGATGTACCAAGCTCATTCACACCTCATTCCTCTAACCTCTAGGCTATACTGCCAGTACTTAAGTATACTTAAGTACAGCAATTCCCCCATATTCTGTAATTTCCATATGCATGGTCACTGTAATCATATTATGATCACTGTCGGAAAGAAGTTCCAAGATATTGACTGTTTCCACAATATCTGGAATGTTAGTCAGGACCAGATCCAAAGTATTATCCTTCCTAGTTGGGCCTTTAACTAATTGTTCTAAGTTTTTATGCCATGTGAATTCAATAAACTTCTTTTCCATGTTCAACGGGCTTGTCTGTTCACCCCAGTTTATTCTGGGATAATTAAAGTCCCCAACCAGGGTACAGTCTTGTTCTAACTCCTGATCCTCTACTAATTTCACAGATTTATCATGTTCTTCCATGTTCTGTCCTGGAAAACAGGCTGTGCACCCTTTAGACTCTCTCCATTCTTGCTGCCTTCCCCTGCTCAGCAGTCACAGACCTCTGCTTGCAACGTCAGAATCATTTGCACATCAGCTGACTGTGATGTCACAAACAGATGATTAACACTTCAGGGCAGGAGTAAGCAACAGGAATACATAAACGTATAATGGGGACAAATCCTGTTTTAATAGAAATGCCTTCAGTAATGAAAAAGGAAGGTCATGAAAGGTCACATTTTTGGGGGAAAATTTGCCGATGCCAGCTGTGAATGTTCTTGCTGGAAACCTGAAATCTATATATTTCCCAATATTCTGGAGCTGTTTCTGGACAAACAGAATATGTAAAAATTAAAGTCAGTTTGCAACATTTTGTAAAGGGCCTTGGGCTTCATAGCCCCTTACCTTAGTGCAGTGCTAGTTCACTGAGCCATAAATTATCATTTCTAATTAGTCCAGTTAGGAGGGGATCGTAGATCGGGCCCAAACTCGATGTCCAGCCTATCCCTTCCACTTCCCAGTATGTTGGCCACACCCCTACCCTCAGATGTTTTGTGACGTCTAACCAGGGGGAGCGTGGGAGGCATGCTCCGCTGAAGTCTACGGGGCTTAGTTTTGAAACATTTTTTTATGTGATAAAGTAATCTTTGGTATATGTGAAAGCCACCGCTCAACTAACATACCTTACATGATACTCAGCTACACCTTCTGGCCGTTTGCTCCATGTTTATGAAGGCCAGTGTGACCCATTTTAGTGCTGACAGGATGAGAAGCATAGATGGGGGCTGGTAGCCTTTACCTTCTCTGAAGAAACCAAGCACTTCCCTTCCAGTGGTGGAGCTAGAGGGGGGGCTAGGGGGGCAGTCGCCCCTCCTGGCTGTCCCAGTGTAAGTAGTGGTGCCCCGCCATCATCTTTATTCACTGTTTAGTGCCCATTGTTGAGCCTTTGATTGACTGAATGGCTCCTCCTGGCTCCCAAACCTGGCTCCACCACTGTTCCCTTCTACAGTAGGCTCCCAACACCACAGTCCAGGGTCAGCATGTCCAGATCTCCCAGAGGGGGTACAGCTACCATGTTATAATATATATTGTAACATCAAAGTAAATTACCACGTCCACACTGGGAAGGAAACCCAGTTTGGTTTTATACAGCATCTTTCATGCAAACTGTATCCCAAAGAGCTTTACATTTCAACAGTAGGCCCCCAAAACCACAGTCTAGGGCCATCATGCCCAGATCTCCCAGAGGAGGTACTGCCACCTGTTATAATACAGTATATAGTAACATCAAAATAAACTACCAGTGCCACACTGGGAAGGAAACCCAATTTGGTTTTATATGGTGCTTTTCATACATATAATATCACAAAGTGCTTTACAATTAAGGAGACTGAGGGGAATGATGTTATTGCCATTCCAGGGCACACAGAGATTACAGGACAGAAATATGTATTTAGTTACAATTCCTTGGTGTACTAACGCTACCAGGCTCTTTTTTCTTTTTTTTTCAGTTTTGTTAATTTATCAATTTCTTACTGCTCTTCTGGGGTGCACAGTACAGGGATAGACTGCAATGTGTAGTTTGGTGCCAGTGCGATGCACCGTTTGTACTATCACACCTCCTGGCAAACACTAATTTTTTCTAGTGAAAATATTCCTTTAATAAGTAGGCACACCTTATTATCCAAACATAAAAACATCAATAGTTTTTCAGTACATTACCATACGTTGCCAAATCTCTGTCAGACCCTCAGAAACCAGTAGTGTGATAGCACCTGTTGAAGACTGCACTTGCTCGTGTTACGCTTTATAGCATTGCTTGTCTGTTGGTCTTTCTTGGAAATGGTGTATTAGTACTCTTTTAGAACTTGAGATATGAGGCTCTTCGGGGTGGAGAGGATGCGGGACACTCCGGTGAGCCCACAGACTAGTGTGCATATCACCATCACCATGCCTTCGTCAGAGCTAGAGTCTTGTGCTGGATGGACCCACTTATGTACCCAGGAAAACCAGAGCACAAAATTCCATCCCAGTTCTGACTGACTCCCACCACCAAACATACAATCATGGTGTGGGGGGAGACATGAAATCGTTATGCTTTGTAAATCTTACAATCTTTGCAAATCTTACAATCTAGTTTATTATAACCATATTTATATATTAATAGACTACACTCCTTTTAAAGGGACACTCAACCCTTTCTGAATCATATCATTTCTAGTTAGAAACCCATGTTGCCTATCATACCTTTTTACAGCACTCCAAGTCTCACAAATGGGTTATCCTGCCATCTCCTCATAGGCTGATGCACAAAAAACTCTGAGTTCGAAATCTGATCCATTCCCTCCCTCTTTGGTCACCCACATAGAAACATAGACTTTGATGGCAGATAAGGACCGCTTGGCCCACCTAGTCTGCCCATTTCCCTACTTACAGGATAGGCCGCAGATCCTAGTTAACCAATAGCCTATTTCTTCCTACCCCCCACAAGAACTGCCTTATGTCTGTCCCATGCATTCTTGAATTGAGGAGTTTTAGACCCCACAACCTCCTCAGGAAGGCTGTTTCATGCATCCACTACCCTCCCTGTGAAAAAAATACTTCCTCACTTTGCCCCTGAGCCATCCCCCCTCTGTCTTCAAATTGTGTCCAATTGTTCTTGCACATCTCTTTTTCTGAAAGATGCTACCCTCTTGGACTTTGTTGATTCCACTGAGGTACTTAAAAGTTTCTATCATGTCCCCCCTCTCCCTTCTTTCCTCAAGGGTATACATATTAAGCTCCTTTAGTCTCTCCTCATACGGCTTCTCTTGCAGACCCTGCACCATTTTAGTTGCCCTCTTCTGGACTGCCTCTATCCTGTCTATGTCTTTGTGGAGATGGGGTCTCCAGAACTGGATGCAGTACTCAGATGGGGTCTCACCAACTGTCTGTACAGAGGGATAACAACTTCCTGTTTTCTACTGGTGATGCCTCCCTATGCATCCCAGTATACCCCAGCCCTCCCTACTGCCTTCTCACATTGTTTGCTAACCTTAAGGTCATCTGATATGATTACCCCAGGTCCCTTCTTTTTTTGTTGTTGTTACTACCCCCCATTGTGTAATTTTCCCCTGGGTTCTTGTTTCCCAGGTACATTATTTTGCACTTCTTTGCATTGAATCCTAGCTGCCATACTTCTGACCATTCCTCCAACCTTGCCAAGTCCCTTCTCATCCTTTCCACGCCTCCTTGTGTATCAACCCTGTTGCAGATCTTTGTGTCATCGGCAAAGAGGCATACTTTTCCTTCCAGTCCCTCTGCAATGTCACTTATAAAGACATTAAAAAGGACTGGACCCAGTACTGAACCCTGCGGTACCCCATTAGTAACCCCTCTTTCTTCAGAGTGGACTCCATTTACAATTACCTTCTGTATCTTGTTGTCCAGCCAGTGTTTTACCCAGGCTACCACCCTGGGACCCACTCCCAGGCTGGTTAATTTGACTATTAATCTTTTGTGTGGGACTGTGTCAAATGCCTTGCTAAAGTCTAGGTAGGCCATGTCCACAGCCCCTCCCTGGTCTACTACTTTGGTCACCCAGTCAAAGAAATCTATTAGATCTGGCCTGACATGACCTTCCGCTAGAACCCATGCTGCCTTGGGTCCTGTGCCCCACTGGCCTCAAGGTACTCAACAATTTTTTCCTTCAGAAGTGACTCCATCACTTTCCCTACCACAGAGGTCAAACTGACAGGTCTGTAGTTTTCTGCCTCTGTCTTGGTCCCACTTTTGTGAAGGGGAATCACATCTGCCTTCCTCCAGTCCTCGGGTACCACACCATCCTCCCATGATTTATTAAAAAGAGTAGTCAGTGGTTTCACTAGTTCCCCCTTTAATTCTTTTAGAATTTTGGTGTGAATTCCATCAGGCCCCATTGCTTTGTCCACCTTCAGTTTTAAGAGTTCTTGCAGAACCCTTTCTTCTTTGAAAGGGCTGGGATCGACCCCCGTATCAAGAGTGCTTTGTTAATTGGATTAGGCACTTCTCCTCCTTTTGTGAATACTGAGCACAAATATTCGCTCAGTATCCCTGCTTTTCACTGTCCCTCTGCCCACCCACCATTCATTCTAGTCAGCCTCACTATCCCTCCCTTTGTCTTTCTACGCTCTCTGATGTATCTATAAAAGGTTTTATCCCCCTTCTTAACTGAGTTGGCTATCTTTTCCTCAGTTTGGGCCTTTGCTATTCTGACTTCCCTCCCTGCTTCCTTCTGCCTTAACTGGTACAGCTCTCTGTCCTGTTCCTTCTATGTTTCCTTATACTTCCTGAATGCTATCTTTTTCTCCCTGAATTTCCTAGCCACCTCTTTTGAGAACCATAGTGGCTTTTTCTTTCGTTTTGATCTGTTTATTTGCTTCACACAAAGGCTTGTTGCCTTTGTGATGGCAGTTTTGATGATTCCCCATTGTTGCTCCACCCCTCCTTCTAGCCTGTTTGCTAGTGCTTTTCTCTCCTCAGTTCTTTTTTTGCATCCCACCAGGCTGGTCACGTTTGTCTTGGCTCTGTGCCAAAATCTTATAACATAAGAGCCATTAGTATTTTTTTATCCCTCTCTTTATTTCCAGTTTGCTTAAGAACTAGCTGCTGGCGATGCACCTTTATTCTGCCTTGTGTTGGTACCACCAGGTAATATTATCTCCACGTTAATTTCAAAGCTCGAAGAGCTTAGCACTTGAGAACATCATCTAGACAGCAGGAAATCTAATATATGCTGGAAACCTAAGGTTTACTTGCTCCCCCCAGTTTAGCTTGTTCTGCTGGGGGTTGAAGAATTGGATCAGGGTCTAAGGAAACCCTAAAACCTGCTGAATAACCCTCGGCTAACCTCATTCAGCTAGGGGAGAGCTGCCCCATCTAAGCTCCAGTTAAGTCCAAGCACCATATATGAAATTTAAGACAGTAGAACATCAGATCCTTCACACCACCCCACGGCTCACCTTGTTCAACCAGGAGTGGTGTTCACTTCGCATACCCCAGCATTTGTCTGTAGGCCAATAGATAATACAGTTCACCCCAGCACATCTTGGCACTAACTCTGATTTGCCCGTGCTTTTCAATGAAGAGGTCAGAGTGAGGATTGTATTTGGAAGTGCTGCTGTGATCCCCAATGGTTGGATGGCAGTCACTCTCTTCTGGGTCCACAACAGCAATGCTTTGCTCTGCATCCACCCAGAACAAAGTATAGACCCGCCAACATGTTCTCCAACTACCCACAGAGTTCTTTGTTCAAGTTTCACGCTGCAAGGTGTACTCTGCTTTGGGGATGGGCACAGCCATATTTCCTATACCCTTTCAGCCAACTACTCTCACGTGGAGCACGATTATGGAAATAAGGCTGCCATGACCCTGGCAGCTATCGGGTGTGGCCCGCCTTACTATGCACCAACAGAACAAAGACTCCAGTACACAGATGAGGGGGATATATGGGGCAAAGAACAATAATTAAAAAAAAAATTAAAAAGGAGGATCCCCTAGTAAGGGAACGCAAAAAGTCCACAAAATACTTCCCCATTTGCAAGGCATTAGAAAGTATTCTAGCTAAAGAATGGGAGACAGCTGATCCTATCAAAACTCGGGAAAAGGGGACCTTCGAGAGAAGGTACCCGCTGACACAAGAAAAAGCATGGGCAGGGCCACCCAGGGTTGATTCAGAAGTAACTTCCCTTAGCAATAAGACAGTGCTCCTGTCAGAGTCCTCACCAGCTCTGAGAGACCAAACAGACAGGAAAGTAGATGACATCATTAAAAAGTACACAAGATGCTCACAGTGTCCATTAGAGCATCCACAGTGGCCAATTTATTCCTCAAGGGCAGTACTTTGGTGGCTGGAGGCTGCCCAGCAAGACATCCCCTCAACAAGCTCACATAGTGCTAGCATGGACTACACTATACAGGCCATAAAATACGTAGCCGATGCAACAATCGACAGCTTTAAAATGGCATCCAGATCCGCGGCATCAATCAACAGGGCCTGAGGACACATCTGACTCAAGTTATGGCACGCTGATCATCAATCAAAAAGTAGGGTACTGAAACTGAATTTCTGTGGGGACAAAGTATTCGGTCCGGGACTGAGGAGTTCACAGTTAAACCAGATGACAAGGACAATCAGGGGAAACTAGAAACCCTGCCTTCCTTTCAGAGCGACCAGGTGCAGAACTATGCTCACAAGAACAAACGAGAACAAGGACAGCTAGGAGATCATTCAGCTTTAAACCCAAACGACTTTACCTGCGAGCAGAACTTCCAAAACAATACAGGACACAGAGGATGCTACAATGGTAAACCGAACTACAGGTCCAACATGAACAACAAGGGGTACCACCAGTGAGAAGACCCAGGTCTAGGAGCCGGCAAGCACAGTGGGGAGAAGACCCCAACACTTTGCCATACTCTGAGCTGCCTCGATTATGGACAGATGGGTTCAGGAGATCACATCTCAAGGATATGCCATAGAATTCAACTCCACTCCCAGGACACAAAGATTTGCAAGATCACACATTGCAACAGACACAAGGATGACAAACAAGGTCAGGTCAGTCCTCAATCAGCTGGTCCACAGCAAAGTCATAATACCAGTGCTAGAAGAGGAGTGACACTCAGGAGTACATGCCATCTTCTTTTTGGTCCCAAAGAACACAGGGGATCTGAGACCAATCCTGGAGCTAAACTTTGTAAACAAATTCATCCGATACCAAAAATTCAAGATGGAGACATTGTGATCCACTATAGCGGCAGTCCACAGGGGAGATCGGTTCATGTCCCTAGGCCTAAAGGATGCCTATCTTCACATACGCATCAGACCCAGTCACCAGAGATTCCTCAGTTTCTACCTCCTGGGTTACTGTTTCCAATATCAGTGTCTTCCATTCAGCCTAGCATCAGTCCCACGTGTCTTCACGAAGGTCATGGCACCTCTAGCTGCGATTTTATGCAAGGAAGAAGTGCACGTGATACTGTACCTGGACGATTGGCTAATCAGAGCCAGATCATTCAAAGAAGCACAGATAGCCACCAAACGGGCCCAAGACTTGTTGACAAAATACGGATGGAGCATCAATCAGACAAAGAGCCACCTATCCCCAACAACCACACTCGAACATCTGGGAGCAATATTTGACACAGCAAGGGGGACAGTCAGACCATCCAAGACCCGCATACAGAACCTGGTAACACACTGCAATCAGGTGCTAAGTCACAGAACAGCTACCGTATGGCAGCTAATGCAGCTCCTAGGTATAATGGACGCATGCATAGACCTACATGACTGGGCCACAGCTCACAAAAGACAACTACAGTGTCTCCTCCTGGACAATTGGAACTACAAAACTCAAAACTACAGTACATGGGTGATCATCTCTCCTGCTGTAAAGAGAGTTCTGAAATGGTGGGCAGACCCAAACAACCAACGTCAAGGGGCCACTTTAGAAAAACAAGTGTCAAGAACTTTAGAAACTGATGCCAGCCTACTCAGCTGGGGAGCAATTTTGGACAGCAAATCAGTTCAAGGAAGGTGGGCCAAAGAAGAAATAAGCCTACCAATCAATATTCTTGAAACCAGAGCCATACGCCTGGCCTTTAGACACTTCAAGGCTCAAGTCAATAGCAGACATGTGAAAGTACGTACGGACAGCAGGGTAGCATGGCGTATATCAAAAAACGGGGGGGGGGACAAAAAGCAAGTCTGTGGCTTGAGAAGCAGAGAGCTTAATGGTATGGGTGGAAAAGAACCTGCTCATTCTTATGGCGGTACACCTAGCCATAAATCACAACACCAAGGCAGACTGGCTCAGCAGATACCCTTTACAACTGGGGGAATAGCAACTCAATCCCAAGGTGTTCCAGATGATCCAAAAGAAATAGGGACATTTTCAAGTAGATCTCATGGCATCAGCAAAGAATACATAGCTACCAATCTTTCTGTCCAGATACAAGGAAAAGGGCACTGCAGGTGTGGACACTGTGTCAACCCCTTGGCATTTTCAGAAGGTTTATGCGTTCCCACCCCTATCGATGATAGAGCCAGTACTGCAGAAGATTCAGGACACAGGCAGTTCAGTCATGCTGATCACACCAGATTGGCCAAGGCGGACATGGTATGCCTTTATACAGAGAATGTTAATGGACAGTCCAATGACACTGACTCAGGGCCAGATCTGCTTATGCGGGGTCCGATTTGTCACAAGAATCCACAATCACTAAAACTGGTGGCTAGGCCACTCAGAGGTCTAGATTGCTGAACTTGGGGGTCTCCAACATGGTAGCTGATACAATGCTAAAAGCTAGGAGACTCTCCACTAACAAAATGTACAGTAGGCATTGGTTCATGTTTTCCACATGGTGCGAGGTAAGAGAGCTAGAGGCTTCAGCCTGGAGGTGGAAGACTAGGTTTGCTGGCAAAGACACCTAGCTTCACCTGAGCTCTTTTCTTCTAGGTTTGCTTGTAAGGACAGAGCAAGGAACAACATTATCAGAGCAAGGAAAAAAATTAAGGCTTCTTTTGGCTAGGCAGATTTACTGTGTGTTACTATTTTCTTTTGTGCTTACAGGTTTTGTTACTCTTTTTTTGCTTACATTTTTCTTCTGTATTGTTCTCTGATTCAAATTGCTGTTGCATGGTATACTTTCTGCTGCATTATTACAGGGTGTGCCTACAGGTTTGTTACTGTTTTGTGCTTGCAGATTACTGCTGTAATCTTCTCTGATACAAACTGTTTCTTTGCAGGGTATATTTTCTGTGGAATTGTCCAAGGTTGTGCCTACAGGTTTTTGTTACTGTGTTGTGCCTACAGGTGTTAGTTTACTGCTTTATTTTTTCTCTGATTGAAATTGTTTTTTTTTTTTGCAGGGTTTATTTTCTGTTAAATTGTTGTGCAGGTTGTGCTTACAGGTTGTTACTTTTTGTGCTTACAGATTACAGCTTTATTTTTCTCTGATTCAAAGTTTTTTTGCAAGGTATATCTTCTGTTAAATTGTTCTGCAGGTTGTGCTTATGGGTTTTGTTACTTTTTTACTGCTTTATTTTTCTCTGAAGCAAAGTGTTTTTTGCAGGGTATATCTTCTGTTAAATTGTTACAGGTGGTGCTTACAGGTTTTACAGTTTTATCTATCAGGCTAAGCTTTCAGGGCTAATTATAACAGCACATACAAGAAACAAACTGAGGGATAGCATCTGCATTTGTTGTTGGTTGATTGTTTCTGCTCTTACCTCCTTGTTTCTTTCATCCGTGGTTCTTCTTTTTTGGCAGAGGAAGGGCCCAACCACCCATCCCCATCCCCAACCACCCCATGCTGCACTCCTTTTATAGAGTAGCACAGTCGTGACATTTCCTATAGCAAAGCAGGAAGGGGAGGATCAGAGGGGTATCCACACAGTGACCTCACTTACAGGGGCACAATTAATGTAACTAATTATAAAAAGTTATACAAAAACAAACAAACAAAGCAAACAATATATATATATATATATATAATCAAACTTTTGCTTTCATTTTCCTTCTAATTACTCAGACCAGGTTATAAACTTGGCAACTTAAGTGGAATGAATATTATTAACTGCAGGTACTGTGGGACACTTTTCAAAAGGGCAGTTATACAGGATTTAGGAGGCTGTCCTACATGCTGGACCATCAGAGATCTAAAGGGTCAGCTCCCGGCAGCATGGGCAGAGATTGCGCACCTCAAATTGCATATTCAGGAGGAAATATATTACAAGAACTGCTTGCCATTTCCCCAACATCCAACTGAAGCACCTCGACCGCAGAGGTAGTTGGTCCGGGAAGTTGGCAGGTGGTTAGGAGGGGCATATCAGGTGCCCCATCACTCAATGCTCACCAATGTATCAGCTCTACAAACCATATAAAAACTACAAATATGTATCTGCCTCTGTCTCCAAAAACAAACAAAGGGGCAGAGGACACTGCAGAGCAGGACACTGCAGCCCAGGAGATAGTGCTACAAAACTCGCCCAAAACAGGGACCAAACCAAAAAGGAAATCCAAAACACTTCTGATCATAGGAGACTCCATGATTCGAGGAGTTGATACCTACCTCCAAGCAGGGATAATGGTCAGATGTCTCACAGGTACATCAGCATGGAGAGACACTGACTGCATTGCTAAAATTATGCAGGAAGCAGGAGAAAATATCAGTGTCCTGGGGCACATAGGGACTAACGATCTCAACAGCCAGTCAGTTGTGGAGACCAAGGAACACCTGACCAAGCTGAGTGACAAACTATCATCCATTTCATCTGGCATCTCATTCTCTGAGATCCTGCCAGTCTGAGAGAGCTGGACAGATGGACAGAAGGTCAGAGAAGGGGAGCTAAAAATGTGGCTCAAGGGCTGGTGCCAGGAAAAAGGACACAAATTTGTAGGTAACTTGCAACAGTTTTGGGAGTGAAAGTTCTTTAAATCCGATGGACTGCATCTGACTAAGTGGGGAGTCAGTGCATTGGGGCAGAAGTTTGATGTCTTTGCAGAATATTTAAACTAGCAAATGGGGAGAGGAGTGCAGCACCCGATATACTGAATGGGTAGAACACCCCTCCCACCTCAGCTAGTGATCAAACAGGAATTCAGCATGTGTGTAGCTCATTTGCATCACCAGGTAAGGAAAAAGGTCCAGATCCCCATACGATGCATAGAGGAAAAGCCGGACCTCGTCCAACAACTAGCGCACCGAAATCTGGCCAATAGAAAATCATGTACACAAATGCCCGCAGTCTGGGAAACAAGATCCCAGGCAACAATGACAGAGGCTAAACTGGACATAGTAGCCATTAGCGAGACATGGTTCACCAGTAACCACACTTGGGAGACTTCAGTACCTGGTTATGTACTGTTCAGAAGAGACCGAGGGGGAGTGGCCCTTTATGTCAATGAACATATTAAAGCTACAGAAATTCAGAATACACATAAGGAGCCAGAAGAACTGTGGGTCACCCTGAAAACAGGAAATGGGACAGCCATACGAACTGGGGTTGTCTACAGGTCTCCAGACCAGAAGGAGGACATAGACACATTATTGTTAGAAGATATACAAAACACGACAGCTAAAGGGGAGGTTCTGATAATGGGAGACTTCAACATGCCAGATACAGACTGGTCAATACCAGCAGGAACATCTGCCAGAACTAGACACATAGTGGATTCCCTTCAGGGGGAGGGCCTCAAGTAGTTGGTACAACAACTCACAAGAGACAGGGCTATCCTGGATCTAGTACTGACTAATGGGGAAAGGATCACAGACCTACAGGTAGAAGGTCACCTGGGGGCCAGTGACTATCACATGGTATGGTTCAATTTGGCCACTAGAACTAAATCATCCCATTCAAAGGCAAAATATGGGACTTCAGAGGAGCTGACTTTGATAAGATGGCCAACAGAGTTAAGTTAGCCCTGGAAAGAAGAAATACAGGTGAGGGGGTACAGGCAAAGTGGGCAAGCATTAAGGATGCAATACTTGAAGCAACATCCCACTGTGTTAGGGACAAAGGCAAGAGCAAAAGGAGGAAACCACTTTGGTTCTCAAAACAGTAGCAGAAAAGGTCAGAGCCAAAAGGTTGGCCTTCAGGAAATATAAGGGAATGCAGCGGGACGAAGATAGGGAGGCATGCCAAACTTCCTTAAGGGAAGCAGGGAAGGCAGTTAGGCAGGCAAAGGCCCAAACCGAGGAAACACTAGCACGAACAGTAAAAGAAGGGGACAAGACTTTCTATAGATACATTAGTGAAAGGAGAAAGTCCAGAGGGGATATTGCTAGGGTCAAAGTGGATAAGGGGGAGTATGCGGAGGAGGACCAAGGAAAAGCATCTATCCTAAATAGATACTTCTGCTCAGTAGTTACCGAGGAGAAGGTAGGACAAGGCCTACAGCTCAGCACCATGGACACGGGGGAGGGAATGGTGCAGAAGTCCCTTCACAAAAGAAAGGGTCCTACAAGCACTCATTAAGGTCAGGGTGGAGAAGGCAATTGGAGCTTTTATACCTTTATACCTTTTTTAGGTATATCAGGGAGCGTAGAAAGACAAAAGGAGGGATAGTGAGGCTGAAAAGAATGGATGGTGGGTGGGCAGAGAGGGACAGTGAAAAAGCAGGGATACTGAACAAATACTTCTGCTCAGTATTCACAAAAAAGGAAGAGGGGGAGGTGCCTAATCCAATTAGCAGAAGCACTCTGGATAGGGGGGTCGATCCCAGTCCTTTCACACAAGAAAGGGTTCTGAAAGAACTCCTAAAACTGAAGGTGGACAAAGCAATGGGGCCGGATGGAATTCATCCTAGAATTCTCAAAGAATTAAGGAGAGAACTAGTGACACCACTGACTACCCTTTTTAACAAATCATGGGAGGATGGTGTGGTACCTGAGGACTGGAGGAAGGCAGATGTGATTACCCTTCACAAAAGTGGGAGCAAGACAGAGGCAGGAAATACAGACCTGTCAGTTTGACCTCTGTGGTAGGGAAAGTGATGGAATCACTTCTGAAGGAAAGAACTGTTGAGTACCTAGAGGCCAGTGGGGCACAGGGCCCAAGGCAGCATGGGTTCACAGCGGGAAGGTCATGTCAGACAAATCTAATTGATTTCTTTGATTGGGTGACCAAAGTAGTAGACCAGGGAGGGGCTATGGACATGGCCTACCTAGACTTTAGCAAGGCATCTGACACAGTCCCACACAAAAGATTGATAGTCAAACTAACCAGCCTGGGAGGGGGTCCCAGGGTGGTGGCCTGGGTAAAACATTGGCTGGACAACAGGACACAGAAGGTAATTGTAAATGGAGTCCGCGCTGAAGAAAGAGGGGTTACTAGTGGGGTACCGCAGGGTTCAGTACTGGGTCCAGTCCTTTTTAATGTCTTTATAAGTGACATTGCAGAGGGACTGGGAGGAAAAGTATGCCTGTTTGCAGATGACACAAAGATCTGCAACAGGGTTGATACACAAGGAGGCGTGGAAAGGATGAGAAGGGACTTGGCAAGGTTGGAGGAATGGTCAGAAGTATGGCAGTTTGGGATTCAATGCAAAGAAGTGCAAAATAATGCACCTGGGAAACAAGAACCCAGAGGAAGATTACACAATTGGGGGGGAGGTAGTAACAACAACAAAAATGGAAAGGGACCTGGGGGTAATTATATCTGATGACCTTAAGCAGGGATTTATTTAACTCTAAAAACTGATTAGCGTTTTGCTCATAAAAGTGCTAAATCTTTGTGAAAATGCATAGCTCTTGCCTCACTGTGTTTATCAAACACAGCACTTCTAGAAAATCTATATAAATACTTTCTGTACAGTTAGTATAGTCCCAAGAAAAAAACTTCTAATCAATTATTTAAAACCCTGCCTTAAAGTTAGCAGGCAATGTGAGAAGGCAGTTAGGAGGGTTGGGGGGGATACTGGGATGTAAAGGAAGAGGCATCACCAGCAGAAAACAGGAAGTTGTTATCCCTCTGTACAGACAGTTGGTGAGACCCCATCTGGAGTACTGCATCCAGTTCTGGAGACCCCATCTCCGCAAGGACATAGACAGGATGGAGGCAGTCCAGAGGAGGGCAACTAAAATGGTGCAGGGTCTGCAAGAGAAGCCATATGAGGAGAGACTAAAGGAGCTTAATATGTATACCCTTGAGGAAAGAAGGGGAAGGGGGGACATGATAGAAACTTTGAAGTACCTCAGTGAATTCAACAAAGTCCAAGAGGGTAGCATCTTTCAGAAAAATAGATGTGCAAGAACAAGGGGACACAATTTGAAGACAGAGGGGGGATGGCTCAGGGGCAAAGTGAGGAAGTATTTTTTCACAGAGAGGGTGGTGGACGCATGGAACAGCCTTCCTGAGGAGGTTATGGGGCCTAAAACTGTGGGAAAATTCAAGAATGCATGGGACAGACATAAGGCAATTTTTGTAGGGGTAGGAAGAAATAGGCTGTTGGTTAAACAGGATCTGCAGCTTATCCTGTAGGTTGGGAAATGGGCAGACTAGGTGGGCCAAGTGGTCCTTATCTGCCGTCAAAGTCTATGTTTCAATGACCTGATGGCATACATCCCAGGGTACTAAAGGAGTTAAAGGTGGAACTAGCAGAGCCATTAGCAGAACTGTTTAGTGAGTCTCTGAGCACAGGAGAGGTCCCCCAGAAGACTGGAGAAGGGCTCATGTGATCCTGCTCCACAAGAGTGGCAGCAGGGAGGAGGCAAGGAACTACAGACCAGTCAGTCTTACCTCAGTAGTGGGCAAAATTATGGAGGCACTCCTTAAGGAAAGGATAGTGCAACACCTGGAATCCAAAGGAGCACAGGATCCAAGACAGCGCGGGTTTACAACAGGAAGGTCCTGTCAAACTAATCTCATAGATTTCTTTGACTGGATAACCAGAGTGGTGGACCAAGGGGGTGCAGTTGATGTTGCCTACCTTGACTTCAGCAAAGCTTTCTATACTGTTCCACATAGAAGATCGATTAATAAGCTGGGTAGGCTCGGGTGTTTGAGACATTGGTCAACTGGGTGGCAAACTGGTTGGCGGGCAGAACACAGAGTGTGGTGGTAAACGGTATACAATCAGAAGAGATGCAAATCACAAGTGGGGTACTTCAGGGATCAGTCCTGGGGCCCGTCCTCTTCAATATCTTCATCAGTGACATTACAGATGGACTGGAGGGTAAGGTTTGCCTGTTTGCAGATGACACCAAGATCTGCAACAGAGTAGATGATCCAGATGGGGTGGGCAGAATGAGAAGAGATCTGGAAAAACTAGCAAAATGGTCAGAAGAGTGGCAACTAGGTTTTAACGCAAAGAAGTGCAAGATTATGCACATAGGAAAGAGAAACCCTGAAGCCACCTATAGGTTGGGAGGGGAGTTGCTGGCAGTCACAAGGGAAGAAAGAGACTTGGGCATCATCATCACCGATGACCTGAAATCATTCAAGCAGACCACTAAATCAGTAGGTAAGGCTAGAGGGATGTTGGGGTGTATTAGTAGGGGTATCACAAGTCATTAGAGGGAGGTAATAATCCCTCTTTACAAGGCACTAGTTAGGCCTCATCTGGAGTACTGCATGCAGTACTGGAGGCCACACCTTCACAAGGACATTAACCAAATTGAGGCAGTCCAGAGAAGGGCAACCAAAATGGTGCAGGGACTGCATCAGTAAACATATGAGGACAGATTAATGGAGCTCGATATGTATACCCTAGAGCAAAGGAGGGAGAGAGGTAATATGACTGAAACATTCAAACATCTTAAGGGCATTAACAAGGTGAAAGAGTCTAACATGTTTCAATGTAAGAAAAATAGCAGGACAAGAGAACACAGTATGAGATTAGAGGGAGGCCGATTAAGGGGTAATGTGAGGAAGTTCTTTTTCACAGAAAGGGTGGTGGATGCATGGAAAGGCCTACCTCAGGAAGTGGTGGATAGGAATACAGTGCAGGGCTTCACACAGGCATGGGATAGGCATAAGAGAGCAATACAGATGAGAATGAATAGATAGGCCATTGACAGAGCAAAGGCTGATGGCACATTTATAAGGTAGAAAAAAATGGGCAGACTGGATGGGCCTTGCGGTCCTTATCTGCTGTCCACTTCAATGTTTTTATGTTTCAATTTTTCATGTCTTGGACTTCTTACAAGACAGACTGGACAAAGGCCTGGCTTCAACATCCCTGTGGGTGCAAGCTGCGGCAATCTGAGCAATCTGAGGTGAGACGGATGGACATTTGCCAGGAGCACACCCCCTGGTCCAGACATTTTTGATGGCTGCATCCAACATTAGGCTATGGCCAAGACCCACCATGGCTCCTTGGCACCTCAATTTGGTGCAAGATGCCACAACCAAACCACCCTTTGAACTGCTAGACACACTAACCTTACCGATCCGCACTCTGAAAACCATGTTCCTGGTCGCTATATCCTCCGCTCGGAGGACAAGCGAGATTCAAGCACTGTCCTATAGAGAACCCTTTATGACCGTCTATCCAGAAAGGGTAGTCCTTAGAACAGTACTCTTCTTCATCCCAAAGGTGGCAACACATTTTAATCTCTCCCAAGACATATCTGTCCTGACATTTAATTCAGGGGAAGACAATCCCCACAGAGATACGCTCTTGCAGCTAGATCCAGGAAGAGTTATAAAGACCTACCTAGAACAAACAGCCGGAATAAGATGTTCAGATAGGCTATTCGTTATACCACAAGGCCTGAAGCAGGGCTTCCGTGTGTCCAAGTCCACTATTGCAAGGTGGCTACACTTCGCCATCTCTAAGGCCTACAAAGCAGAAGAGTTACCCATGCCCACTCATATCAGGGCCCACTGCATCAAGGCAGTGGCCACCTGCTAGGCAGAGTGCAATTCAGCGTCTATAGCAGAAATCTGTCAGATGGCTACTTGGGCCTCACCCCATGCCTTCACCAGGTTTTACCAGTTAGATACCGGGTTGACCAACAACTCAGAGTTTGGCAAAAACGTTTCACAATCTGTATTCAGTCCTCTTCCTCCTCCTCCCACCCATTAGAGGTTGAACACTGCTGTACAATCACCCATTTGTGAGGCTCAGAGTGTTGTCAAAAGGTGCGATAGATAATGGAAGTTTACTCACCTGGTAAAGGTGATTATAGAAGTACCTTTTTACAGTACTCTACATCCCACCCACTGAGGAGGAAGGACAATATCTATAAGGTATCCCGATCAGGAGTGTTTCTAATCTTGTGTGAAAATGTTTCTTGCTAGGTATTCACTAGAGATATACTGCCAAGTCATGTTTACTACCGCAGTGAACTGAGTTATTAGTTATAGTACAATAAATTCTTGAAACGGTGTATATATGTTTCTGTCAAATTATTTTTGCAAGATGACCCCACAAGGGGCTGTTACATTGTTGTTTCTGGTAACATTAATTTTCTTCAGGACTAACCGAAGCTATAGAAGAAGGCATACTGAGGAGTGGGAGACCAAAGAGGGAGGGAACAGACTGAATTTCGAACTCAGATTTTTTTTGTGCATTAGCCTGTGAGGAAATGGCAGGATAACTCATCTGTAAGGCTCGGAGTGCTGTAAGAAGGTGTTCCTATAGTCACCTTTACCAGGTGAGTAAAGTTCTACTTTATGATCACTTAACTTCTCTAAAATTCATTGATGTTGCTGGTTATATTATCTGCTTCCTTTCTTAGTAGAACTGAAATGCATGGTAATGGTATAATTATAACAAGTCTTAGTTTGTCTTAAATCCTTGATCTACTCCTACTGCATACTTTCTGAACATAAAGAACACTTCCAAACAGTGCAGCCACTCATTATGCAATAGTCTGCTCTCCTCCCACTTCATCTTAAAAGGCTAGACTGTGTTTGGGGGTGTTCCCAAGTCCTGGAAAGATGCAGGGGGAGTTGAACAAGAACTGTAAACAAACACATGTTAGTGTGCTAACACCAGTATGGGGGGGGGCAGTCTGTTTTTCTCTTTTAAAAAGAAAACAAAAATCAAAATCATACAACCAGCTACACCAGCAATCTCTGCAAAATGTGAGCAATTATAATATGTGTTTTTTTAAACAAGGGACATTTTGAGGCATAATGGGGTTGACAATATCCCTTTAAAAGTCACTAACTGGATTTTAAACGGTGTACCGAGTGGAGAGTGAAACCGCCACCTCGAAGACCAGCACAGCGACAGATTTCACCTGAAATCATTGGGTTGTTGTGCTGGTCCCTGTAGACACCGGTGGTGCATCTCCCAGTGTTGCGCCCCCTCCCCAATACAGAGTTGTATATTTAGAGACCAGGGTTGTGGGGGGGTGGAGCCCCTCACATGAGGGATTTAGGAGGTGCTGCCCCCATAAAAACACTGAGACACCCCCAACAGTGCAATGCCAACACTTGGCATTGCGGCCGTCGCTGTCGGGGATGGCAGCGAAGTGGTTGTCGTACCGCTACAGGTCAACCATTTTAAACTATCTATAAAGTGACACACAGCAGTGTCAGTAATTCCTGACACTATTTCTATTATTTGCGCATATCCTTATTCCAGTAATTCACTACATAGACACACGGCGGTGCCTTTCAAGTCTTCAAATTCTCTGGCATAGCATTTAATATGGTTTTACTGAAAGGGCACTCAGCTGTGCCTCTAATTTAAACTTTAGCTACTCACAACTTTTCTTATGGCCACTGCCATGTAGTTTGCATAGTTTTCAAGAAAGGCTAGCAGACAAGCAATACTACAGCATGCAATACGAGCAGTTGCCTGAGCACGTGCAATCTGAGACAGGTGCTATCGCACTGCTTGTTTCTGAGGGTTTGACAGAGATTTGGCAACATATGGTAATGTACTGAAAAACTGTTGATGTTTTTATGTTTGGATAATGATGCGTTTCTGTTTATTAAAGGAATATTTGCACAGCAAAATCGAAATGGCTGGAAAATGAGTGTTTGCCACGAGGTGTGACAGTACAATGGTGCACGGCACCAAAACTACACAATTTATTTATTAATTGAATTTTGGTAACCGGGTAGGCCCACTGAGACCAGCGGTCCCTTTTTCATGACTAATTATAGACAATATACAGACAGTACAGGTACAAAGCATACAGTCTGTTACAAGAGACTGAATTATTTACAGGCAACAATACAGACAAACATGCAAGGCATATAATTGTTTACAAGAGGCTGGAATAACATAACATGTACAGAACATAGTGCATCGCAGATAAATTAAAACTTGATATGGTAATACAGCGTGAGCAAGTCACAACAGCAAAATATACAACAACATGAAGGAGGCACTCATTCAACAGTAACAAGTACAATGACAGCACACCAGTAGAAGGGCCTTCAGCCTAGATAGATTATAGTGACGGAGCAAGGAAGTCTAGGCACAGGGAGGTTAAGTGATTTGCTCAGGGTCACACAGTGAGTAAGTGGGGGTTGGGGGGTTCAAACCTTGGCCTCCAGATTCACAGCTCTGCGCTCTAACCACTTGGCCAAACTGCCTCTGTCTAGAACCTCTGTCTAGAAGTGATATAGTTCAACTTTACATAGACACTATCCATGCCTGCTGCTATTTGTTTTCCCATGTGAAGAAGGCAGCTTTAACTAGACTAGAATTTGGTTTTACATATTACCTTCCATGCACACTGTATCCCAAAGCACTTTACAGAGCATTTCGTTAGACACTGTATGATACAAGAAACTGTGGATGGCTAGTGGGTAACACTTGAATAAAACTAAATGAAATAAAAGGAGTGTACGTCATGTGATGCTTTTGATAGGTCAGCTGCAAATTTACGTGATGATACACAAGGGCATAACTGCTGGACTTAAGAACAATATTGGTTACATACTGATTCACCAAGAAGATCATTGACATACATAGTTAGCCAGTTCATTGGTCTGACCCTTAGAAAGTCTGCAGTGTCTTGGGGGAAGGCTGACAAACATCTTGATACACCTTCAGTATGCTTAGTGTGGAGCCGCAAAACAGGGCAAACAGTGTCCTCCGTTGTGACCACACACTTAGTGGCTATCCACAAGGGGCTGACGTAGTCATTATAGGGAAGAAATTCTCCTGGGTCTAAGACAGAATGCAAATTAGGCAAGGCTTAGTGTGTGCAAAAAGGGTTTGTAGACACTAACACCAGATTAAAAACTACACCTGGACATCTGCAGATTACACAGCACCAGTCACATGGCACTGTGGAAACCACAAAAATCCGTGGCACAGGCCACAGAGTTTACTGTCTAAATAGTCCACCTCCTACCTGACTTGCACCTGTAGACATGGCTACCTGACTTGCACCAGTAGACATGGCTACCAAACTTGCACCTGTAGACATGGCTACCTGACTTGCACCTGTAGACATGGCTACCTGACTTGCACCTGTAGACTTGGCTACCTGACTTGCACCTGTAAACATGGCTGTAGGTTAAGAAGTTAAATTCTTCAGAGTTTCTTCCCTGGTGGTTCAGTGGCCTCCTTCCATATCAGTATTTTGTTCTTGTCATCTTTTCGGAGGCAGACCTCCCCTTGAACCGTACACTGGGTGTTGGGGCCAGTACCATTGAATTGGGATCCTTCTTCCACACGACCCCTACCTGTTCATCGTGGTCCACTCCCTTGGGGTTCTGCTGCAAATCATATGCCCTCTTGATCAGAGTGGGAATTCTTAGGGCCCTCCCAGTCCATCGAACTTGTTTCTCGCGACAGAGTTGTGCCATAAATATGTCAGGATTCTTCTTCCACATGGCCCCTACCGGTTCATCCTAGTCCACTCCCTTGGGATTCTGTCAATATCACTTTTATGTTCCCCTATCCTAACTTTTAATGCCCTTTTAGTTTTCCCCACATATAATTTATCACAGGGGCATTGTAATACATAAATCACTCCTTCTGTGTTACAGTCAATATATTCTTTAATATGAAATTCTTCGTTGAAATGTGGATGTTTAAAAATGGATTTTTTACTCGTGTTGTTACTACTGCACACTTACCACATCTATTCATCCCTGGTTGTAGTGGGCCTAGTAAAATTGTGTTCTATTGTTATTCTCTGCTTAAATTGTGAATGTACTAGTTTGTCTTTTTAGATTTTTACTTTTTGCTACTATAATGGGTTTTGATTGTAAAGATCTTATATTAGGATTATCCATTGCTACTAAATACCAATGTTTATTGACAATTTGCCTGATTTGTGTCATTTTATGATTGTACTTGTGGCAAACACTAGTCTATCTTTTTTAATTTTTTGTTGTTTAGTCAAAAGCTGTTCACGTGTGACTTTTTCAATTCTATTATTTGCTTGTAATAAAATTTTTTTAGAATAACCCCTTTCTCTGAATCTGTCTAACATTTCTTGTTTTTGTTCTTTATATTCTTTGAATTCTTTACAGTTACGTTTTACTCTCACTAACTGTGAGAATGGAATACTGTTTTTTAATTTTGTTTCATGAAAACTTGCATTATGCAATAATGTATTTCTATCCGTACTTTTTCTATAAAGTGTTGTTTTAAATGTATTTTTAAATAATTGAATTTCAAGGTCTAGGAATGGTATTGCTGTTGCACTGTAATTCATAGTGAACTGTAAATTTATATCAAAGTTGTTTAATAACTCATCAAAAGACTTTAAATCTTTTATGTTCCAGTCCAGATACAAAATATGTCGTCAATAAATCTTTTCCAAAATTTTATATATTTTCTAAACATGTTTTTATCATTGAAAATATTTTCTTCTTCGAAAATAGTCATATATGCATTTGCATAACTCGGGGCCATTGTACTCCCCATAGCTGTTCCTTTTTCTTGCTGATAAAATTTCCCTTCAAATTCAAAGTAATTATTTTGTAAAATGAATGTAGCTAATTCTTGTAACATTGTTGTTCTAGGAAGTTTGCTTCCTTCTCTTTTTTGCAAAGTTTTTCCCATATTTATGACTCCTTCTTTATGTGGGATGGAAGTATATAGATCTTTCACATCCCAAGTGACTAAAAATAAATCTTCATTATTGGTTTCTTTAAACACCATTTCTAATTTTTAATCAAGTCTGTTGAATCCTGTATATAGGAATAACTTTGTTCGATTATAGGCTGCAAGTAATAGTTCACATATTTCGATACTGGATCCAAAACTGAATCTATGCCTGAAACAATGGTCTCCTAGAGGGTCTAACAAATTTTTGTGAATTTTAGGTATTGCATAAAATGTGGGTATTCTAGGAATTCTATCAACAAAATTCTCATTTCCCATTCTTGTAGCCAATTAAGGCTCGATAAATTCTGCTAGTAATTCCCCAATTTATTTTGAATGGGTACTGTTGGATCCTCATTTAATGCTGAATAATTAATTTTGTTTTCTAATAGCTTAAGGCACATGGCTCTGTATTGTTCTCTATCCTGGATTACGATACCACCTCCTTTATCTACTTGTTTAATGATAATTTCTGTATCTTTACTTAGGTGATCTAATGCTTTCCTTTGTTGTTTAGACAAATTTTGATAGGGAGGCCTTAATGAGCTTTTGTCTTTAAATAATCCTAAAATTTCTTTTTGAACTATTGTGCAAAAGCATTCTATACCATGATTTTTATCTATTGGTGGGCTGAACTTCGATTTAATATTTAGAGCTTGTTTTAATTTTTGTTGTTCACTTACTATGACATTTTCTTCACCAAATAAGTTTTTTAATCTTATACTTCTAAAAAACCCTTGTAAATCAGCCATCAAATCAAATAAATTTACAGATTGTGTAGGTGCAAAACTTAATCCTAATCGTAATATGTTTACTTCATCTTCACTCAATTGTCTTTTACTAAGATTGAAGACCGGAATTATTTTTGAATTTCTTTGACAAATCTCCTGTCTAAATTGGTTGAGTTTGTTGTTCGCCCACCTCTTCCTCCTCCTCTTCCTCCTCCTCTTCCCCTTCCCCTTCTGCCCATACGAAACCCCCCTTGTGATTTTGAATATGGCTGATTCATGTTAGTGGTTCTAAGATCGTATCTATGTGTTGCACTTTCTTCTGCCACGACATTGGGTGGAACACCCTCTCCGAGTCTGGTTTGTTCTTCTCCTGATCTGATGGATGACTCTATTGTATAGCTGTTATCACTGTCTGCACCGCTTTCCCCAATATAACCACTTCTTTGTTTTCTAAATTGTTTGTATGTATAAACCTTATTGTCCTTGTAATCATTGGTGTCCCTAATAAATTTCCTAATCTTTTGTTGTTTTAATTTATTTTCATACTCATTTAATTTATTTTTAAATCTTCTAAAGACTCATATTCTTCCAATATCAATTGATTTTAATGTAAATCCTGGTTTTCTGTACTTCAACTGCTATATTATTCCTTTCTTCTATAATGGCTTCTATCAGCTCGTACATAAAGTCACAGCTCGCTCTGTTTCTAATACCATCCCACTTAGTTTGTAATTTTACTGTGTTGATTCCTATGTTTGGTTCTACTGATACCCTCAAACCTCTTGGAATTCTATTATGTTCTAAATATTGTGTTAAAGTGAGTCCATGCCATTCTAAACGAGTATCTCTAAATTTTAAATTCTCTAATTTTTGCAATATGTTATGTGGTGATTCCCCCATTTGTACACTTAAATCTCTACCCCCTCTCATGGCATCAAAAAGCGTCTTTCTTTCATTTTCCATGAATGTGGTAAAGTGTAAAGTATTATGTATACCACTTCCAATATCTCTTAATACTGCTAAACCTTCTTCCATTTTACAGAATAAATCAAGTAGATACTGCCAACTTAATGAGACCAGAAAAAACTGTCTTCAAATTCTAACAAGTTTCTATATACAAATATCAACATCCAGATATGTGAAACCCACCCCCTGGTTTACACCAATAAACAAAATCTTTATAACAATTAAATCTGGGAAATGATAATATCTTTATGATATATGTTTACAGCTCCGAAAGGGTGTCCAGTGAATTTCTGTACAGGAAAATAATCCGGTGTCTTGTTTATGCTTTAAAGACCTTTCTTTATTTTACAGCATCACCCCTACGTTTCGCTTCTTTAAGCTTGATCACGGGGCTCTTTTCTATATATCTGTTTCAAAACAATATAACAATATGTTTTAGCCCATAATTACTCTTTACTTCAAACACTTATATATTTATCAATAAATTTAATGAGGCAAATATCTACCTTATTCAGTGTGTCTATGAACACCATAAACATGAATAATCATGGTAAAATGTTTCTTCCTCTAGACAGACAAATATTTATGATTTTATATTACGGTAAAATACCATATTTATACCATATTGCATTTCTTTTCATTTCTAATAATACTGTTGAACACCAAACCACATATAAACATTTACGTTTTAAAATGCCTTATATATATGAGTTCTATTGTTAATTATTTATAACATCTCAGGCTTCATTCACTTAAACTGACGTTGAAACAAAATAACCAAGCCAAAAAACGTAACTACAGTGCTTACACTTGAAAACCCCTTTATAACTAGCGTACCTTGGATAGTCTCAAAACCTCTTAAAATTTCATTTTTGTGTTGTTCAGAGTTTAAAACCAATCTGTAAAGAAACATGACATTCAGTACCTTCAATATATTTACTTTTTAGACTTATGTACGAATTTTTATTAAACGTACTAATTAATTTGATACTCACTTGCTCTAAACTTTACTATATTTCTCTCGCGTTCGTGTATGACAACTGTTGATGCCAAAAAAATCCTTTTAATGCTTTTATAACGCGACTAAGTTTCTACTCGTGATGGCGCTCAGGCATCAACTTACTTTATGTTATATGGGCTTTTCAAAACGCTGACCCTCTTAAACAGCTTGAGTTTCCAGCGGGGTAATGAAAGCACTACCGAAAACTCTAGCTACTATCAGAGCATTGCTAAACAACTGAACACACATCCCATACTGAATTTGGCATGTGTGCGGTTAACATCAAGCTGCTTTTAAATTCGGCTGGTTATTTACTTAGTTTTAAAACTATTGCAACATATATTCCTAATACATTTAAATGGAGGTTGCAGTGTACAAAAATTAACTATTCGTGTGCTGATATGACTTTGCCATACAGTTCCTTAGAACCAAACAAACACAAAATCAACCATATTGAAACTTTTTACATTTTCAACTTAAAAGCATATTTATGGATTTGTCCTATGTTGCCCTATTATATCAAAATAAATGCATTACATCTCGTTTACTATGTTTATATGCTCTGAAATTTCTTCACATTGAACAATTATGTGTACTAAACACTTTCTATTAATTTTGGGACACTCCACAGTTGTGCACACTAAACATATAAACATATTCAATACCCAACTAATTTTTATTATAGACTAATTTAATATTCTGCAGCTAGACCATTCCCCATGCACAACTTGAGTGTCCCAAAATTAATAGAAATTTTATACACATAATTGTTCAATGTGAAGAAAGTTCAGAGCATATAAACATAGTAAACGAGGATGTAATGCATTTATTTTGATATAATAGGGCAACATAGGACAAATCCATAAATATGCTTTTTAAGTTGAAAATGTAAAAGTTTCAATATGGTTGATTTTGTGTTTGTTTGGTTCTAAGGAACTGTATGGCAAAGTTATATTAGCACACGAATAGTTAATTAATTTTTGTACACTGCAACCCTCCATTTAAATGTATTAGGGAATATATGTTGCAATAGTTTTAAAACTAAGTAAATAACCAGCCGAATTAAAAGCAGCTTGAGCGAACCGCACACATGCCAAATTCGTATGGGATGTGTGTTCAGTTGCATAGCAACACTCTCGTGAGTAGCGAGAGTTTCGGGTAGTGCTTTCGTCACTCCCGCGGGAAACTCAAGCTGTTTAAGAGGGTTAGCGTCTCTTGGAAAGCCTCATATAACATAAAGTGAGTTGATGCCTGAGCACCATTACGGCGTAGAAACTTAATCAGTTATAAAAGCATTAAAAGGATTTTTTTTGGCATCAACAGTTGTCATATGAACGCGAGAGTAATATAGTAAAGTTTAGAGCAAGTGAGTATCAAATTAATCAGTATGTTAAAATAAATTTGTACATAAGTCTAAAAGTAAATATATTGAAGGTACTGAATGTCATGTTTCTTTACAGATTGGTTTTAAACTCTGAACAACACAAAATGAAAGTTTAAGAGGCTTTTGAGACTTTCCAAGGACGCTTAGTTATAAAGGGGTTTTAAGTAAAGCACTGTGGTTACTTTTTGGCTTGGTTATTTTGTTTCAACGCCAGTTTAAGTGAATGAAGCCTTGAGATGTTATAAAATAATTAACAATAGAACTCATTATATATAAGGCATTTTAAAAACGTAAATGTTTATATGTGGTTTGGTGTTCAACAGTATTATTAGAAAATGAAAAGAAATGCAATATGGTATAAATATGGTATTTTTACCGTAATATAAAATCATAAATATTTGTCTGTCTAGGAGGAAGAAACATTTTTACCATGATTATTCATGTTTTATGGTGTTCATAGACACACTGAATAAGGTAGATATTTGCCTCATTAAATTTATTGATAAGTACATAAGTGTTTGCAGTAAAGAGTAATTATGGGCTAAAACATATTGTTATATTGTTTTGAAACAGATATATAAGAAAGAGGCCCGTGATCAAGCTTAAAGAAGCGAAACGTAGGGGTGATGCTGTAAAATAAAGAAAGGTCTTTAAAGCATAAACAAGACTCCGGATTATTTTCCTGTACAGAAATAAGCCCAGCATCTTACCAGCTCGTGCTCATGCCTATGCACGATGAGTGATGGTCCAGATTCATAATGTGTCAGATCGGGAGATCCGGATGAACAGAGGATGCACCCTAGCTACGGTACACTGCTCAGACACTGCAGTGTTGCCCAGCAATAAGCACCCTGGCAAGACAGATAGAGTGACTCCTGACTTGTTTGATTTTGGTGACTCCCCGTTGCCAGCTAAATGGAAGATCAAGTGTTTTCATTGAAGGAATGGGACACGGGATGTGTCCAGGTTGCGGAGCATCACATACGCCTGCAAGATGAACGGCCATTTTGAGAGAGGTCTCGATACCTAGACACTGCAGACATAGACAATGTGAGAAGACACTTGCAGGAAATGCTCGCGGCTGGTGTGATACAAGAATCCAGGAGCCCATATGCTTCTCCCATTGTGGTTGTGCATAAGAAGAATGGATCTGTGAGAATGTGTGTTGATTATCAAACTCTGAATCGTCGGACCATCCCCGATCAATATACCATGCCCCGTATACAAGATGCTCTGGATTGTTTGAATGGGAGCAAATGGTTCTCGTGTTGGATCTTTGCAGTGGATATTACCAGATTCCGATGGCTCCGAAGAACCATGAGAAGACAGCCTTCATCTGTCCTTTGAGGTTCTACTGAATTCCTGAGAATGCCACAGGGGATATCGGGCACCCCAGCCACCTTCCAGCGACTGATGGAATGAGCGGTGGGAGACATGAATTTGCTGGAATGCCTTGTGTACTTGGACAATGTCATTGTGCTTGGGAGCTCCCTAGAGGAACATGAGAGTCAACTGTTCAAAGTACTAGACCGATTGGAAGATTTCGGCCTGAAGCTGTCCATCGACAAGTGCCAGTTTTTCCAAACCTCTGTGACATATGTGGGGTACATAGTGTCTACAGAGGGGATACAGACTGATTCTAGTAAAGTTGAAGCCTTGACTACTTGGCCCCAGCCCCACAATTTGAAAGAACTACAATGTTTTCTGGGATTCTGTGGCTTCTACCGCCGGTTCATAAAGGACTATTCCAAAGTGATTCGGCCACTCTTGAATCTTACCCAGGGTTACCCTCCTACCAATTGGAAATACAAAAAAGAGTCCATCAAAGAACCAGACAAAGAATATTTCCACCCAGGTGAACTTTCTGGGTCCCGTTGGACGTCTGATTGTGAAGCAGCTTTCCACAAAGTCACATACCAGCTCACCCACGCCCCCATCCTCGCTTATGTTGATCCCACCAAACCCTATGTGCTGCATACTGACGCTAGTCTGCAGGGTCTAGGAGCTGTACTGTATCAAGACCATGAGGATGGTTTGAGACCAGTGGCATTCACCAGTAGGAGCTTGACCCTGTCAGAGCGAAATTACCCTGTGCACAAGTTGGAGTTCCTTGCGTTAAAATGGGCCATTGTTGACCAGTTTCATGATTACCTCTATGGGGCAAAAATATTGGTGAGGACTGACAATAACCCATTGACCTATGTACAGACTTTAGCTAAGTTAGATGCCACGGGGCACCGGTGGCTTTCTGCATTGTCAACATATGATTATGCTGTCGAATACAAACCAGGCCTGAATCATATTGATGCTGACACCCTATCCTGGCGGCCCATTTCCAAGAGCAACTGGGTCAGACTGTCTGAACCTGACATCTGAGCATTGTGCCAATAGTTTGATAGAAATGAACAGATGTCTACGGACACAGTGGACTGCTTAGCAGATTGCTTGGGCCCCTCTGACACCTGCATACCGGCTGTGTATTGCCACTTCTCTGCTCTAGATATTAGTGCACTATCTCAGTTTGACAATGGCAGCATTCAATGGGCTCAATCCCGAGATCCTATGATTCAGCCAGCACTTGACGCCCTTCGTACAGGAAAAGATGTGTCCAAGTTGTGTTCCTCTGATCTGCGAACCACTTTATTGTTTAAATAAGGCCCCAGGTTGAAGCTGTTTAATCAGTTGTTGTATAGGAAGACTATAGATCAGGGTAGCCAAGTAGACAAGCAACAATTGGTCCTGCCCACAGCCTTCAAAGATTTGATACTGAGGTCCCTCCACAATCATATGGGCCACCTCGGTATCGACCGAACCCTTGACCTAGTATGATCTCGATTCTACTGGCCCAAGATGGGGGCCAATGTTGAACACCATGTAAGGACTTGTAGTCACTGCCTACAGAGAAAAGCCCTGCCTCAGAGGGCTGCCCCCCTTGTCAACATTACTACCAGCACCTCAATGGAACTAGTCTGCATAGACTTCTTGAGTTTAGAGCCTGATCAGCAAAACATTGGCAATGTGTTAGTGGTTATGGACCATTTCACACGGTATGCACAAGCTTTTCTCACCAAAGATCAAAAAGCATTTGCACCTTGGTACATGCATACAATTGCACAAAGAATGATGCTACCGGGTTCTCTCCCTACCACCTCATGTTTGGGAGAGAGGCCAGCTGCCTATTGATGTCTGTTTTGGGGTTTCTCCCGATGGGGTCCGAGCTGAAGATTACCTGCAATATGTACAAAAACTTAAAGCTCAATTGAACCATGCCTATCAACTGGCACAGACAATGGCCACCAAAAGAAATCTAGCCAACAAAGAGAGACATGATAGAAAAGTAAAGGCTCAAGAGCTTAGGCCTGGAGACTGTGTGTTGTTGTGAAATTTAGGATTGCATGGTAACACAAAATTGCTGATCGATGGCACCATCTTCCTCATGTCATAGTTGGAAAGTTGGATGATTTGCCAGTGTACAAAGTGCGCCCAGAGAATAACTTCAAAGCTGTCAAGACCATGCAACGTAACCACTTGCTACCTATTGGTCAAGTTATAATTGAGGCTGAACCCACCGAGATTGATTCCCTTGGACCAGTGACTCACGCTGCTGCAAGAAGGAAACAGAGTCAGCCTGCCCCCATGGTTGCCGATTTAAGACTTTCCCCACAGCAGGCCCAGAATGATAGTGACTGCCAGTCTAACTCGGATGACAGTGAGTGTGATAATGCCTATTACCCCTCATATGAACTGAGGCAGTTGTTTTGTGGAAATCCTATGTTGAATTATGGGGATAAAGCTGGGCCTTCTGGACTGCCTAATGCCCCGGCATCATCCTTGGAGCCAATGCTCCCTGAAGGTGAAGTGCAAAGTATCACGTCTGAGGATGCTGAGTCTTTGTGTATTGTAGAACTGTATGATTTGCCTGAAGGAGAGGCTGATGGTATGAGTCTTTCTGGTGACATGCCAGAACTTGAGGAACACTATGAGAGTGCTGACAACCCCTTCAGTGCCAGAGTGTCTTCAAATGAGCCAAGTGTTGTAGAAACAGAGACTACAGAGCAAGGGCTGACAGTGCTCCCAGCTTGACATTTCCCTTCATGCAGAGGCACCCCGCAAGTGATGAAAACTCCAAGACCATTGCTGAAAGTACAGAGACTGTGATTGTTCACCCCAGAAAGACTGGCCGAGCTGTCAAGCCAGTGGTGCGCTTCAGTTATGATTCCCCCGGGAGGCCAGTGGATTTGCCTCTCAATGTAGTCCACAAAGGTGTTTATGTCTCTCAGAGCTCACTGCCCAAATTGAGCTTGACAGCCCATTCCAGGTTACTTGTTTTGCCCTCTCACCATGGTGCCTCTGCCCCATCCAGCCCCAAGTTAGCTGATAGGGAAGGGCCCCCTCTTGTACTGCTTAGAGTACAAGAAGTTATTACATGATTCTGTATAGTAATGTTCAATTTATCTGTAAGAAATGTGCATAATGTATTGTCAGAATGGAAATGATACAGTGGAGTACATTGAAATGTATAGTAAAGTGACAAGTTATGCCAAGTGATGAATCAGATAGTACTTGTAGAGCATGCTAATGGTATAAATATGTTGTATATGTTGCATTTTCAATGTTATGATGGTACAGACCTGACGCGGATGCTAAGTTTGCCCAGGCAGAGAAGGGTGTAACCCCCCCCTACAAATGGGGGTTCCCAAAAAGTCTTCCTTGAGCTTCCCTAAAATGCTCACTGCCAGGCTGGTGTCCTGAATTTTAGCAGTTTAAATGTGATTATTAGAGTCTGTATAGCCTCTGTGTACTGTCTCTTTAAGAGCTGCTTTACTGCAACATAAGTAATCTGAGATGGTTCTCTGTTGAAAGATGCAACTATTTGTTGAAAACCATTTAGAATGATAATGTTAATGTAGTTTGTCTAACCTGCTTTCTTTGTAGCAAGGACTGTTTGTTTGTCTCCACTGTCTTGGTCCTGGACTGCAAATTGGACCAATCAGTTCTGGTGGGATCTAAAATGTAGCCGGACTACAGGAGCTGTCTGAATTCAAAATCTATAGGAACTGCGGTTTGAGTTTTTGCGACGCAACTGAAGGGGGAGCTCTTGCTTTGACTGACAGCCAAATCAGCCAACCGAATCTTTTGGATCTTGGCAAAGTCCTGGGCTGCTTGCAGTTTTCAGTTAGAACTAAGCTGGAAACTGAGCAAGAAGGAGCTGAAGTGTTTCTGAGCAGCTATCCTGAGTGGATTTGCATGGGAGAACTCTGAAAAGGCCAAGTTTTTGGCCTGCATGACGGTGTGCTGCTCCTGAGAGGGAGAGAAGAGAATTATATTGGACTAAATCCAAGTTTGTGTGACTAAAGTAAGCTACTGAGTGGGCCAGGCTCAACCTGAAGAAGACCAATATTTTGTTGAATGCATCGGGTCTGTCAGGAGTTCCAGCTACCCCTAAGCTCCCGTGTGCAGAGACTTTGAGATTGTGCCTGGGAGTGCTTTGCCTGGTACAGTAGAATTCCCATACATGTAAATGTGCTATGAGCTGCTAGTGGGTTGTGAGTTAGTTCCCCACTGTGTGAACTGTGTTCTGCTTGCTGGAAGCTGTATCCAGCCCAAAACGGATTGCTTCTGAACTTGTCTCCATGAGGTCTGGGCTTTGCCAGACTGGCCCAGCCAGACTACCCACTGCACAGAGAAACCATCAACAAGAGACCTGCCTGGGGAACAGCCCCCTGCTGCACGCTTGAACAGGAACGACGCCTCTGTGACTTGTGTGGGCCCTGCTTCTCCAGGCATTCCAGATCAACCACCTGCAGTCTCGATTTTCGTCCAGCCTGTGTCCAGTCTTGGGTATCGTGAGTAAATACCAGGGTAGCTCCCTACAACAACAGCTTAATCTGAGTGTGTCATCTGATTGTCTTGTTGTTTCGTTTCCTTTACAAACTGAGCCCTCTGGCTCCAGATTACAAATATTGTGTACTGTGCATGTAGCATTTTCCATCACATGGCCCCAACCAGCTGCAACCCTGGGCAACTGTCCTGGCTAGCCCATCTCTTCTCTACCTGGGTACCCAGAGGTGGACTGTGTGGGGGGACTCAAAGCGCATGCATAACTGCTTGATTGATATAACCTTTAAGCTAATTAACCTGATTTTGCCCCTCCCTTGTTCAAGTCCCCTGAATAAATCAGATCTAACTTTTTCTGCATGTAGTTTGACTGTGGTTCCAGTTTGTGCTCAAAGTACTGTACTGTTGCTATTTGTCGTGCTTAACCTTGTTTTACAGGGGGTCCCCAGGGTCGAGCCAGAGGAACCAGCCCTGGTGGTAAGTGCAAACATTGTGGGTACTTGTGTGGTGTACCAGGGGTATTGTGAAAGTGATTATTGTACAGTGTTCAGGCCACTAGAGGGGAAAGAGGGGGGTTACAGTGTCCCGGAGGGCTGTGCCCAGGTTAGCTTGACCACTACCAACCCTGACTTCTGGGTGGAGGCACCCGTTTCAGAACTCAGGCTCCTTGACCTACTAGCCAAGCAGACGGGGTAGTAGCCCTTGGGATAGTGCCATCTAGGGGTTACATATGTTTTTTGGGATTTGGGGTGGCCGCGGCATCACACTGAGAGCTGGGGTGGTGGTACTACCAACTGAAAACCTTGGTGCCATCTCTGTGTGCTGTGTGGTGAGCATTTGGAGATATCTCATAAATTCTCTTACTTCCATAGTCAAGACATCGAGTTTCGAGCTGCTGTCAGCAGGAGATGCCTGGGCGGACACTCCCACCCCCATAGCAGATGCAGTTGGATAAGGGTCGGTGCCTGTACTTGCAGGAGCGGCCTTCATAAAGAGACTGTTTTTCGTTTCCCTGAACTCCCCTCAGCAGTTCATCCCATGGCAGCACACCCTCATTGGTCCCCACTCCGGAAGGGCCTTCCAATGCCGTGATCACTTGGGCTGCGCTCACCCTAAAATTACTATCCCCCTCTTCATCTTCAACCTCCCGGAGTTCTTTTATCAAGTCACAATAGTCCGGTGGGTTACTCCTTCTATCTGGGAGCCTTAATTGAAGGAGCTGCAATTTAGAATGCCTTGCATGCTGCAGTATGTGCCCCAACCTCACATGGTTTAAGTCACTGGCGGCTACCCCACGCTTTCGGTAAGCCTTCCGCAGCACTCTTTCCAGACGAGTAACATGTGCAGACAAACTTTCCCCTGGCCATTGTTTTGTACCTTGAAATTTCCACATCAAGTTCTCCCCTGACTCAGTGCTCCCAAAATTGCCTTCGAGTGCAGACAGGTACTTCTGGGCAGATGCATCAGGGTTTGTGGACCTCAGAAATTTAATGGCCTCTAGGGCAGGACCCCTCAAACTTTCTATGATCCTTTTCCATTTCTCAGCCTCCGCACACTGCCATTCAGGTACCAAAGGGGCAACACAATCTATCCACGTCTCCCAATCATCCTCCCCTTGGGGGTTGGGGAGGGTGCCAGAGAAGATTCTCAACCTTCGGTAAGAGTCATGACTAATGGCAGGTACAGACATAGGAGCCAGCATTGGCACGAGCACAGAAGGAGGGGCAATAATGGGTGCTGGAGCGGAAGGGGGGTGTTGGGGGAGGAACACCCCCAGGTGGCAGGAATAGTTTCTTTAAGTCCTCACAGTTTTCCTTCTCCAGCAACAACTTAGCAAATTTCTCCTCAAAAGTCTCAGATAGTGGGGGGGCTTACTCTCCCTGGGGTCTTTACTGTCTTTAGTTATCACTCTCCAGGCAGTGAGGGCTCCTTCAAGGGTGATAGTCCATGGCACTTTGGAACTGTCTAATGGGTTCTTACACTCTACTAATGCCATGAAACTTTGGTCGAGCAGATTAGCCTGTCGACCCACCACCACAGGGTTTTGTAAACATTCAACCTTGGAAAGTACTTCCTCTACAGTGTTCTTATTGGTACCCAGGGGAATATCCAGGATAAGTATAGCATTTTGGGGGTCAATCTCCTGCCCAGTACACCACCCCACCAACTGGTGTACAGCCACTTCTGTTGGGGTAGCCATTTATTTTTAACAGCAATTTGCAAATTTGGCCACTAGGGGACGCTAATCCCAGCGGTGAGCCTCCAAGATGTAACCCCTAGGTGGCACTATCCCAAGGGCTGCTACCCCTGTCTGCTTGACTAGTAGCAGGTTAAGGGGCCTGAGTTCTGAAACGGGTGCCTCCACCCGGAGGTCAGGGTTGGTAGTGGTCAAGCTAACCTGGGCACAGCCCTCCGGGACACTGTAACCCCCCCCTTTCCCCTCTAGTGGCCTGAACAAAGTACAATAATCACTTTCACAATACCCCTGGTACACCACACAAGTATCCACAATGTTTGCACTTACCACCAGGGCTGGTTCCTCTGGCTCGACCCTGGGGACCCCCTGTAAAACAAGGTTATGCACAGCAAATAGCAACAGTAAATTACTTTGAGCACAAACTGGAACCATAGTCAGATTACATGCAGAAAAAGTTAGATCTGATTTATTCAGGGGACTTGAACAAGGGAGGGGCAAAATCAGGTTAATTAGCTTAAAGGTTATATCAATCAAGCAGTTATGCATGCGCTTTGAGTTCCCCCACACAGTCTACCTCTGGGTACCCAGGTGGAGAAGAGATAGGCTAGCCAGGACTGATGCCCGGGGTTGCAGCTGATTGGGGCCCTGTGATGGAAAACACAACATGCACAGTACACAATATTTGTAATCCGGAGCCAGAGGGCTCAGTTTATAAAAGAAACGAAACAAGACAATCAGATGACACACTCAGATTAAACTGTTGCTGCAAGGAGCTACCCTGGTATTTATTCACGATACCCAAGACTGGACACAGACTGGACGAAAATCGAGACTGCAGGTGGTTGATCTGGAATACCAGGAGAAGCAGGGCCCACATGAGTCACAGAGGCGTCGTTCCTGTTCAAGCAGGGGGCTGATCCCCAGGCAGGTCTCTCATCGATGGCTTCTCTGTGCAGTGGGTAGTCTGGCTCGGCCAGTATGGCAAGGCCCAGACAGCATGGAGACAAATTCAGATGCAGTCCGTTTTGGGCTGGATACAGCTTCCAGCAAGCAGAACACAGTTCACAAGGTGGGGGACTAACTCACAATCCACTAGCAGCTCATAGCACATTTACATGTAAGGGAATTCTACTATACCAGGCAAAGCGCTCCCCGGTCACAATCTCAAAGTCTCTGCACACACTGGGAGCTTAGGGATATCTGGAACTCCTGACAGGCCAATCGCATTCAGAAAAATCTTCGGTCTTCTTCAGGTTGAGCCTGGCCCACTTCAGTAGCTTACTTTAGTCACACAAAACTTGGATTTAGTCCAAAATAATTCTCTTCTCTTCCTCTCAGGAGCAGCAGACAGGCATGTAAGCCAAACTCTAGCCCTTTCACAGTTTTCCCATGCAAATCCACTCAGGATTGCTGCTCAGAATCACTTCAGCTCCTCTCATTTCACTTCCCAGCTCAGAATGAACTGAAAACTGCAAGCAGCCCGGGACTTCCCCAAGATCCAAAATATTTGGTTGGCTCATTTGGCTGTCAGTCAAAGCAAGAGCTCCCCCATCAGTTGCAAAAAAGGCGCAAAAAAAGCTCCAAACTAAAGTTCCTACAGATTTTGAATTCAGAGAGCTCCTGTAGTCCGGCTACATTTTAGGTTCCACCAGAACTGTTTGGTCCAATTTGCAGTCCAGGACCAAGATAGTGGAGACAAACAAAACAGTTCTTGCTACAAAGAAAGCAGGTTAGACAAACTACATTATCATTATCACTCTAAATGATTTTCAGCAAATAGTTACATCTTTCAACAGAGCTCCCTCTCAGATTACTTAAACTGCAATTAGGCAGCTCTTAAAGAGACAGTACACAGAGGCTATACAGGCTCTGGTAATCACACTTAAACTGCTAAAAACGAAGGACACCAGCCTGGCAGTGAGCATTTAGGCAAGCTCAAGGAAGACTTTTTGGGAACCCCCATTTGTAGGGGGGTTACATGCAAAAAGAGTTAGATCTGATTTATTCAAGGGACTTGAACAAGGGAGGGGTGTGATCAGGTTGCTTGGCTTAAAGACTAATTCAATCAGACAGTTATGCATGCACTTCAGAGTCCCTAAACAGCCACTCACTCTGGGTATCCAGGTGGAGAAGAGGTGGGCTAGCCAGGATCATTGCCCGGGGTAGGCCGCTGTCGCAGCTGGTTGGGGCCCTGCGATGGAAGAAAACAACATGCACAATACACTAATTGTTATCCGGAGCTGGAGGGCTCAGTTCATGAAGGAAAAGAAACAAGACAATCAGATGACTCACTTAGATTAGGCTGTTGTTGCAGGGAGCTACCCTGATGATTACTCACGATACCCAAGACTGAACACCAGCTGGACGAAAATCGAGACTGCAGGTGGTTGGTCTGGAGTGCCAGAAGCAGGGCCCACACAAATTGCCGAGGTGTCATTCCTGTTCAAGCGTAGAGCAGGGGGCTGATCCCCAGGCAGGTCTCTCGTCAATGGCTTTCTCTGTGCTATGGGGTAGTCTGGCTGGGCCAGTGTGGCAAGGCCCAGGTCGAATGGAGATGAACGCAGATTCAGTCCGTTTGGGCTGGATACAGCTTCCAGCAAGCAGACCACAATTCACACAGTGGTGAACCAAATCACGACCCACTATCAACACATAGCACATTTACATGTAAGGGATTCTACTATACCAGGCAAACCGCTCTCCGGTCACAATCGCAAAGTCTCTGCACACACCGGGAGTTTAGGGGTAGCTGGAAATCCTGACAGGCCGATTGCATTCAGCAAATCTTTGGTCTTCTTCAGGTTGAGCCAGGTCACAATTCAGTGGCTTGTGTCGTTCTCACAAACTCGGATTCAGTTCAAAATAATTTTCCTCTCTCTCTCAGGGGCAGCAGGCAGGCATACAGGCCAAAACTCAGGCCTTTCCACAGTTCTCCCATGCGAAACTACGTAGACGACTGCTCGACTGTCTCTAGCTGTTGCTTCTTCAACTCCCAACTGAGATCTGACCCTAGCAGCAGGCAGCTTGGGAATTTCCCAAAGATCCAAAAGGTTCGGTTGGCTGATTCGTTTGTCAGTCACAACAAAGGCTCCCCCCTAGGGCTGTTTAAGCGCCAAAAGCCCAAAACTACAATTCCTACAAGTTCTGACCCCACACAGCCCCTGTAGGCAGGCTCCATTTTAGAGTCCCAACAGTACTGACTGGTCCAGTTCATCAGTTCAGGACCAAGATGGTGGAGATAGACAGAAAAGACCTTGCTGCAAAGAAGGCAGGTTACACAAACTACATTAACATTATCACTCTAATAGATTTTCAGCAAACAGTTACATCTTCTAACAGAGCTCCCTCTGCGCAATTAGCTATGGCAGAAATGGAGCAATTATCAGGCAGCCCGGGCGGGACTCAAGCATGGAAACACTAAGCCCCCCTCCCAGATCAATTATAACTGCAAACCAAGCAGCTCTTAAAGAGTCAGTACACAAAGGATTTACCGGCACTCTCTAGCAATCACATTTAAACAGCTATAACGCAGGACACCAGCCTGGCAGTGAGCATTTAGGCAAGCTCAAGGAAGACTTTTTGGGAACCCCCATTTGTAGGGGGGGTTACAATGACATCAGGTGTAGATAAGTAGCAGGAGCGGATGAAGTCCACAAGGCCTGGATCCAGTTTCCATATACATGTCCTCAGGGATCGAGACTAAGAAGAAGATACAAACAGAAAACCAAGAAATAAAACCAGAATTGTCTTTAATTACCAAAGTTTAACAAATGCTCTTTAACGTAAAGTTCGTAACTGGTCCAGTAGCGCAGCTATATCAGCAACCTGGCTTTCGTAGTGAACTCAAATTACTGAAAGTTGCCTGCAATAAGAGGATCAGGCATCCAGCAGACTTCTCTCCTGTCAGGGGTTGGGGGGGGTTGCACCTCCCACAATGCCTTCAACACTTAGTGGAGACTTGGTGTCAAGGTGGACAGGAGGGCCAGAAGCACATGGACATCAATGGACATTCTGCATCATTGCATGTCGACATCCTAGGGGCAGAAAACTCAGAGGAAAAATCTCTTGTTGGACAGGATGAAGGACAGCTCCCCACAGGGCTGGCACCACTGACTGGGCACCCACTTGGATCCAGCTTCAGAAGGGCAAGGAGGAACCCCTCCAATCCTGCCATGAGGGTAAGTCATGTTGGAACAGAGGTAAGTACCAGGGATGGTGGGTGACTGGACTGGGTGGTCATCCTGATTGAAGTCCAGCAAGGAGGGTAAACATGAAGTAAAAGAGAACGTGGCATTCAGTGTTCAACACTCCTAGCAAAACACACATGTTTTCCAACATCAGAGCTAAACTACTAATGTAGCACCAAGGACCTAAGTTTCTTCTTCCCTCTCTTGCAAGGCCAGCCAAGGTGCTGTTTAATATTACACAGCCCAGGTGAGTACCAACATGGGGAGATAATTTTAACAAAACAATGTCTCCTATACTGTATCTGAGGGTGCACTAGGTTTTTCACACAATTACCGGCTTCCTTTCTCATCTGGAGGGGCACTTGAACCCAGATCTCCACCTCTCTTCTGGACTGGAAAAAAAAATCAGCATCACACAGAAGCTTGTCAAATCAAATGCTGTCTGGACATTCTGGACATTAGTTGATAACCCTTGACCCTTAGCAGTCTAAGATGGGCTGAAGCTCACACAGTCCAAAGTACACATATAGCACTATGTCTGTAAGTGAACATGACAATGTCTGTAACACATTCCTTTGGTATTATCAAACTATAGGTGTACTTACAGTTACATTAGGTTCCCAAGGTTAAACACTGGTATTCCATAAAACACAGATAGTTTGATAGTGCTCAAACAGGCAAATGTTTAAAACTGATCAACATTGTGTGTCCTACTTTTCCAGCAGGCTATGCACACAATTTTAGTACCTTTCTTCTAGCCACCAGGTGAGCTGGCATACAGGAGCCATTTGCTAAGCCTTGTTCCTCATAATTTTCTTTGAGTTCTGTGGTTCAGCTACACCCTGGTCTGAGTGTCAGAGACACTTCTTCTTGGGAGCAACCTTACACCCCCCCCCCCCACTGCCATTGCTGGGCATCCATTAACCCTGCAGATCTTATCCCCAGAGGTGGGAACAGATTTCTTGCAGCCCCATTAAGGATACATCCCATTAAGGCAAGCAAAAGGCAATTGTATTTCTAAGGGTGTCTAATCCAAGGCTCTGCCTACACGAATAAAAACAAAATACAATACATACATAACATTTGTGCAGTAGCAAAATCTTTAAAACAACATTCTTAAAAGTCTAAATATAAAATGTGAAATAACTGAGGGTGGGGGAGAAGACTTAATCCCCAAAAGCCTGGCAGAAGAGATGGGCCTTAAGTCTGTGCTTAAAAATACCAATCTAAGGAGCCTCCTGGACTGCAGCTAGAAGTGTGTTCCACAGGGTCGGCCCAGAGACATTAAATGCTCAATCACCAGAGGTCTTGAGCCGAACCCTGGGAACATGAAGCGTCCAACCATCCCTTGTCCTTGTTATCCATGCCCCCTTGTCCTTGTTATCCATGCCCCCCACACACACACACACACCTCTCAGTGCCAGCAAGAGACTAGACCTGCCTAGGTCTGGGGTCTGCAATTGCCCCACCCTGGCAGACACTTCAACCATATAGGCTCCACTGGGACTTCCCACTTCCTGTCAGCACCCCCTTTTAAAATCCTAGAACAAAGCAACTGGGTGACTGCACCCACAGGGAAGAGCACACGGGTTCTAAAATAACCTTTGCTGGGGGTATTATACTTATGAAATTTGCTCAGCTGTAAATAATACTATATTGGCAAATGGTGTTTTTTTTCTATTTTCCTCCCCAAGTCCTCACCGCTGCCCCCATCCTTCCAGTAACATGCTGGTCTGGGTGCCATTCAAACATGCTTACCGGCCAGTCGTCTCCACATCAGACCCATTACATTTCCATTGTTATCTGACTCCATGGCCTGCATCCCCCCCCCCAACAGCAGAACCAAAATAAACTGTCTTATGTGCAATCACACCTAAGTCAGTAGAGGTAGAGCAGAGGGATGGCAAACTGCCAGAGGCGTCAAGGTGGTCAGCAGTGTCGTGATTCACTTGGGGGGGGAGTATTTTATCCCTGTATAACCTTTCCACCAGCACAGCATCCAGCCAATAGGAATGCACCACCATCCTATGGGCGAGGTTGTGGCCAACGTCATGTGGTCACCCATGATGTCAATGCCACCACCACTCCCATTCATAGGAGAAGTTTGTGCTGTAGGCTGCCCAGTTCATTCCTCCCAGGATTACCACACAATGCCTCTGCAGGAGTGGGGGGCAAGGACAGTAGCTCAAGCTGTGAACCCTGCAATGTGAGCAGACTACATGCTGGCTTATTCATATTTATTTTTTATTTATTTATTTTTACCAGGAGAGACACACTAAGCTGAAGCTTGTTTACAGGTGCAACCTGGGAGCACAAGGCAGTTAAGTGACTTGCTCAGGGTCACACAGTATGCAAGTGGGGGCTATGTTCATATCATGCTGTAGACCCCCAGTGGCCCAGGGTGGAGGAGTCAGAACAGGCTCTCAGTCCTGGAGCTGCCACATGGCAGGTCAGTGCACCACCAGGCCAAGCAACAAAACAGTGTTTTAACCGGGAATGCGGTCTGACTGGACTCCTACAAGCAATGCAGATTTCTGTCTGTTTTTCCATTTTGCATGCCCTACACGAGCCCAGTGAACGCTGTTTAATGTTCACACTGAAAATTAACCGTAACTGCTAACAGATGGCAGCGTAAGGCCCAATCTTTTTCTCACTTCTACTGCTAATCCTGATTTAGTAGCCTGAGTTATCATTCATCATTATTCATTTGCCATCACACGAGTGCACTGAAGGTTAATAGAAATGCCAGCATACTCACTGATTTACTTAGTAAAATATTTGTTCCAAGGTTCAGGTCAGATGATTGGTGTGTGTGTGAGATCTTGGGTCCATGCATTATGAAAAGCAGACTGCTTTGACCTTGAGCCCTGGCCACCTGCATTATATATTACAGCTGCAGACTGACCTTCAGAGGCCAAAAGACACACTAGATGTACTTAACAAATGTTTTCTTCCATATTACTGACATTTTACATACACCCAGTGAATTTATGTAGTACAACCTGGCGTCTATAAATCTTCTTTGATGACCTTAAGGAAGGAGAGCTTGAGAGTCAGAAAGTAGAACTTAAAACCCCTGCTGAGGAAACACAGCGCCTGCTGAGAAAGTGTAGAACCATTTCAATGGTTTTGGTTGTAATTAGTATATAAAAATTATAACCTTTCTCAGAACAAAGTAAAAGCAACACATGCTGATTTGAGAACAGTAGAGTTTTGTTTTTGTTTTTTTATGAAGGCCTTTTGGAGAAATGCATTTTATATCTTCATTCTTACCAGTTTTTCAGTGGCATGTGTGAGAGGTACTTTGTCTTATTGAAAAGTGACAAAAAACTACTATGACATTACACAAAGAATAACTAATAACAAGTTGCTACTACTCCACACCGAGTGGTGACATAGCTGGCATGAGACCGAAGGACGAGAGCCCTAATGATGTCACCAAAGTAACAACCTGCAGAGTACCAGCGAGTTCTTAACACTTAGTTTTTTTTTTTATTTTATATAATGGTTTAGTAAGCATGTTCCCCCAAACAGAAAATTTAATTTCTGATCTCAGACTAGATGATGTTTTGTTTAATGTGTTTAAAATGTGGCCTTTAATGTTATAGCTGTCGTTACTGAAACAACTTGAGAGAGGGCTTATTTGGCACAGCTGTGTGTTCCAGTCCACTGCTTTTGTTGGCTGCCGTGCAACACTGATTACGGCAGCTGAGAAAAGATGTAATTCACATTCTAAGCCATTAATGATATCTTTCTCAATGTTCTAAAGTGTGAATTGCAAGAATTTGAAAACACCTGGGAAACCTGCTTACTGTATATCATAAATAGAAACATGCCTTCAAAGTCATCCTCTCGCCAGAGGGGGCACTATTTTCACAAACTTATTTACTGGGGCTTTTCTCAGTACAAATTACTTTATTCAGCTTTTTAATTTTCAAGGAAGGAAAAAACATTTGCATCTGGTTTAATAGCATTTCAACTTTTGAAAGAAAGGGAAAGAAAATGTAATTAAGGAAGGAATACAATTCAGTTTTACATATCCCCTTTCAAACACACAGGGCAACATGTTCGAACCATGTACAAAGTGGCGTGCAAATGGCCACGAGTTTGGGCTGCTTTTTGCGTGGAACAAATGGACGGATACTGGAAACTGAGCACTAAAGGCCTGGGCAGCACTAACAGATTGCCAATGTACCCCCGCCCATGTGCTGTACTGTGCAAAACGCCATCCTTGTGTGAGCGCAAACCATGGCGGTGATGACACATAGATACATACAGAGATGCCGCAGACAGATAAAGCCCGAAGGGCTGTCTAATCTTCCCACATATGTATGTCTACGTCATCCCCTGACCTATTATCCTGGAGGGTTATGACTCTGTCCCCCAGTCCAGAATCCATAAACTCCACGGTTCCCTCTAGTGGAAGAGTCTCCTTGCTCTGTCTCCGCTGTGTGTAACTACATTTATATTACTTGCATTCCCCACTTCCCTTTGGAAATCTGTTACATGGCTCTACCACCTTCTCAGTTAATAAAAATGTTCTCACATCCCTCCTAAATTTTCCACCTCCAACCAGTCTCCATTCCTGCCCTCCTGTGACTGCCTCCCTGTTTCTAGCAAACAAATCATCACTGTTCACTGTTTCTTCCCCCTTAGGAACTTACAGGTCTCTGTCATGTCATCTCTCAGCCTTCTGGCCTCCAGTGTGAGCATATTTAATGCCTTAAGCCTTTCCTCATATGACTTATCGTGCTGGCCGTGTATCATTTGGGTACCCTTCCCTGCACAGTCTCCAACCCATCTATGTCCTTTCTTGTATGTGGACTCCAGAACTGGGCACAGTGTTCCACGTAAGGCTTCACCAGTGACCTGTACAGGGGCAACATCACTTCTGTTCCCCTACAGTCAACCCTCCCCCCACAATACACCCTAGCATCTTTGTTGTTAAGTACTGTACCTCCCCACCGTGAGCAAGCAGGACACTTTGCGAGTCACAGCCCTGTTAGCATTGAACTACAATATCCGTACATGTAACGGAGGTTTCCCGGAGTCTCTTCCCAAGACCCCTTAACAATGAAGGACACTACTACCTTACAATGCCACTGGGTCACAGTAGATGTCACAGTGACTCCTTGGTCCTTTGTCTCTCCTTTCATCGGGGGGGGGGATTCTTATCCAATTAGAGTGAGAACTACTGCGGTGCATCCACCTAGAGAAAGATTTTAGTGGGCCCGGTGGTAGGATGCAGTACCTCTCCACATCCCACTATGTTCACCCAACCCGTGGACTCACCCACTGCAGTGAAAATCCCCACAGAACATGCATATAAAGTTCTGAGATACCAAACAAGCATTTCGGACAGATCAAGTACAACTTTATTTAAAACAGCTCACCCTAAAGGGGAGGAAGGGAGACTTAGCAGTAACTGATGCAGTTTGGTATAGTAGGTAGGCAGTGGCTGGCTTTTCTTGCCCTCCTAGGCCCAGACCACTTCAGTACCAATTGACCTTCCTTGCCCTTTGAGGCACAGCTAATGATTTTCTATCAAGGCTGTACTTATGTGCCTAGCTAGGCACAGCTCAATTAAAAGCTTTCCTGGGGCTACAGACTATGTGCCCATCCGGGTGCAGCCCTCAAAGCATAGCCCGCCCGATACCACAGTGCACAACTGCTTCTCCAGCTCTCCTGTACAGGGGGCGTTGTTCTCCCCCCACTTGTACCAGTGTTTCACTCTTTAAATAACATATGTAACCCCTAGGTGGTGCTATCCCACAGGCTACTACCCCAGCCTGCTTGGCTAGTAGCAGGTTAAGGGCCTAGGTTCTGCAACGGGTGCCTCCACCCGGAGGTCAGGGTTGATAGTGGTCAAACTAACCTGGGCACAGCCCTCCGGGACACTGTAACCCCCCATCTTTCCCTTCTAGTGGCCCGAGCAATATACAGTTCTCCCATGCGAATCCACTATGGATTGCTGCTCGAACTACCTTGAGCTGTTACTTCTTCACTTCCCAACTTAGATCTAACTGAAATTGCAAGCAGTGTGGGACTTCCCCAAAATCCAAAAGGTTCGGTTGGCTGATCTGTCTGTCAATCACAAGGACTCCCCCTCCATGTTATTTTAAGCACCAAAATGCTAAAACTGCAATTCCCACAAGTTTTGACCCCACCAAGCCCCTGTAGGCAGGCTCCATTTTAGAGTCCTAAATGTACTGATTGGCCCATTTCAGCAGTCCGGGACCAAGATGATGGAAACAAACAGAACTGTCCATGCTGCAAAGAAGGCAGGTTAGAACAAACTGCAATATTATTACTACTCTAACAAACGATCAGCAAACAAGTACATTTTCTGTCCGGCCCAGTGGCGCTGAGGGTTGAGGTGCTGGACGCCACACCCCGTGCCACACCGGCGACCTGGGTTCGGGAACAGACTCGGGTCACTCGGGGGCCGGCGGGGAAGGATTGAGCGTTACAGCTGTCCTTCCTCAGGGTGGGGGGGGGCTGTGCTGTGAATGGCACAGCTAGAAGACTCGCCTGCGCCCCCCAGGGTGCTTGGCTGCCTCTGCGGAGGTGGAGACAATTGCTGCAACCATTGTACGGTGCACGGACACAAAAAGGGGCAAAACAAGGAGGAAAAATCCTCGGTGGCAGGATGACGCCCGACTCCCTGCAGGCACCGCTCATGGGCCGGGCATAAGGTAAGCCACGGTAATTCCAGGGGATGAGCTGGGGCGCTCGGGCAGAAGGGGCTGTCAGGGGGATGGTGTAGAAATAGCAGCTGTGATAAAAATAGAAAAAAAAGTACATCTTCTAACAGAGCTCCCTCTCAGATTAATTGTGACTGCAATCCAGGCAGCTCTTAAAGAGACAGTACACAGAGGCTATACAGGCACTCTCTGGCATTCACATTTAAACTGCAAAAACGCAGGACACCAGCCTGGCAGTAAGCATTTAGACAAGCTCAAGGAAGACTATTCGGGAACCCCCATTTGTAGAGGGGTTACACCGGAAACTGTCAGAGAGTGGCTTGTTACCCAGGTGTGGAAATAGAGCATGTCCGATGTCACTGTGCGTGGGTGACTGGCAGTGGTGCAGTTTAATAAGCAGTTAGCAATATTAAGTGAGACAGAGACCCCCCCCCCCACCAAAACCCATGCAATTTTAAAAGAAAGAAACCTCCAACTTAGGTGTTTGCAAACTCCTGGCTGACTGACCAAATCCATTAGTCTTCCAACTATTTGTCAGTGCCCCAGTTGCAGGCGCAAGCCCTGGACTTACTCATGGCTCTGCTACCAGAGGGTCTCCCTCGCCATGCAGGGAATTACTGTCGTCGCTTGTAGTGGGCCTTCTATGACAGCTGTCTGATGTCCTCTATCTCTCCCTATCACTATCTCACTTTGCTATCTAGCTGATGGTGCAGCTGGGAGGTTCAGCTATTCTGGCTGATGATGCCACTGGTAGTCCGTGCCATCCTTCAGTTGCAGGATCCAGTCCTGTGTGGAGGTGGTGATAGGCAGGTACTAGGTTTGGTACTCGCTTGGTGGATCTGGCAGCAATCTTAGGTGGCAGTTCAACGCAGTCTTACTCTGTGGCTGGGTGTTCAGCTTCACAGTTGTGCCCGTCTCAGCATGAGAAGGCCTCCCTTTGAAAGCAGATCTGCTTGGATCTTTTTGTTTCATCCTTATTGACAGACATGCAGTCTGTCTCACCGCAGTTCTTTGCAGCACTCAGCAGTGCTGCTCAATTCATGCCTCTTGTAGATATGCCACAAGGGCAGCTCAGCCCCTGACGTTCCCAGGGGAAACCGCAGAACTGATTGGTTGAAAAGGCTATCAATTAAGACAGGCAGTCCTGGAGATCTGTCACTGGACAGGTGATTGGCAACTGGAAAGGCACCTGAATTAATTACGTCCATCAGTAGTCCATGTGGTTCTCTCTGCAGGCAGATGTCCCTGATTGGGCAGCACTTCACTTCACCTGCTGACCCTATTGCCATGGCACAGTGGGTCAAAATTGGCAAACATGGCAAACCATTGTACTGTGCTGCCCACTGTGTGCCAAAGCAGTTTACAGTGAGTGATCTCCAGATCTCCAGCACAGAGGGAGGAGTTAGATAAGGTACTGGTGGAAGCCACTGGCAAGATGGCAGAAAAGGGGAGGTGCTGCTGGTGGGGGACTTCAACCTGCCAGATGTAGACTGGAGCCTCCCAGCAGTGGCTCCTGTTAGATACAGGGACATGCTGGACTCTCTTCAGGGAGCATTCCTCAGGCAACTAGTCAGTGAACCCACTCGTGATGGGGCAATACTGGACCTGGTATTCACTAACAGGGACAGTGTTGCAGACGTCAAGGTGGGAGGCCGCTTTGGGACCAGTGATCACCGTACGATGTGGTTCAATATAAGGATGGCTGCAAAATCAAAACACACAAGGGCAAGGATCCTGGGAGGGCATATATTAAAAAGATGGGTGAATGCCTCAGGGATGACCTAGCAGGGGTGGGTGGCTTGGTTGGGGTGGAGGAACAGTGGCCTAAGATAAAAGAGAGCACAGTAAAGGCAACAAATCTCTGCATCAAACAAGTGAGCAAAAGCAAGAGGAAAAAGAGACCTCCTTTCATCATGTGGGATTCTTATCCAATTAGAGTGAGAAATAGCACAGTGCATCCAACTAGAGAAAGATTTCAGTGAGCCCGGTGGTAGGATGCAGTACCTCTCCACATCTCACTATGTTCACCCAAACCTCTATGGTTCTCAAAAGAGGTGGCTGAAAAGGTAAACGCTAAAAGGGTAGCAGTCAGAAGGTACAAGGAGACACACAGTGAGGAGGATAGGGAGGTGTATAAGGGAAAACAGAGGGATGCAGGGAAAGTAGTAAGGAGCACAAAGGCACAAACCGCAGAGAGAATAACCCAGGAGGTAATGAAAGGGGAAAATCAATTTTTTAGATATGTAAGTGAAAAGAGGAAGACCATGGGTGGGACTGTAAAATTAAAAAGGGAAAGGGGGGGGACTGTGCAGAGGATGACCAGGAAAAGGCAGACATCCTAAACAAATATTTTTGTTCAGTGTTCACAGAGGAAGGAGGAGGAGGAGGAGGGCCACAAAAAGTAACAAAAACTTTGGAGGGAGGGAGGGAGGAGGAGGACACTAGTCCTTTTTGGAGGTGACAGTCCTGAAGGGACGCGCTAATCTGAAGGTGGACAAAGCAATGGGGCTAGATGGGGTGTATCTAAGAATATTGAGGGAGCGCAGGGAAATGCTGGTGGCACCTCTGACAGTTCTGTTTAACAGCTCACTGGAAACAGGAGTGGTTCCGGAGGACTAGAGGGGGGTGGATGTAGTCCTACTACACAAAAGTGGTACCAGGGAGGAGTCTGGCAATTATAGGCCAGTCAGCCTGACATTGGTGCTTGGGAAAGTTAATGGAATCACTGCTGAAGGAAAGTACTGTGGAATATCTTGAATCCAGTGAGTTACAAGACCCAAGGCAGCACAGTTTCACAAGGGGGGGGGGGTCATGTCAAATGAATCTGATAGATTTCTTTGACTGGGTGACCAAGGAACTAGATCAGGGTGGAGCAGTGGACATGGCCTACCTAGATTTCTGTAAGGCATTTGACACTTGCTCATAGAAGACTAGTAAATTGGGTAGCTTAGGAGAGAGAGGGTTCATAAGTTCATAAGCGGTAAACTGGATAAGAAATTGTTTAGGGGATAGGTGACAGAGGGTGGTAGTATACAGAGTTCACTTCAAGGAAGGGAGGGTGATCAGGTGGGTGCCTTAGGGCTCAGTGCTGGGACCGGTCCTCTTTAATGTCTTTATAAGTAGCATTGCAGAGGAGCTGGAAGGAAAGGTCTGCCTCTTTGTGGATGACACCAAAATCTCCAATAAGGTGGGCATTTCAGGTGGGGGGAAGGAAAGGATGAGCAGACACCTGAAGAAACTAGAGGAGTGATCAAATTCAGCCATGCAGCTAGGTTTCAATGTGAAAAAGTGCAAATTAATGCACTTAGGGTACAGAAACCCACAGGCAGAGTACAAAATGGGTGGAGTGGTATTGATGACCACCAAGCAGGAAAGAGACCTGGGGTAATCATATCAGATGGCCTAAAGGTGATCAGGCAGTGTGACAAGGCAGTAGGGAGGGCAAGTGGGATGCTGGGGTGCATAGGGAGGGTATCGCCAGCAGAAAGAGGGAGGTGGTGTTGCTTCTGTATAGATCGTCGGTAAGACTCCACTGAGAGTATTGTGTCCAGTTGTGGAGACCACTTCTCCAGAAGGACATAAACAGAGTGTAGGTGGTCCAGAGCAGAGCAACAACTAAAACAGTGCAGGGTCTGCACCAAAAGCCCTATGAGGAGAGCCTAAAGGATCTCAATATGTACACCCTGGAACAGAGATGGGGATGATATGACAGAGACCTTTAAATACCTCACAGGGTTAATAAGGTACAGGAGGGGAGTATTTTTCAGAAGAAAAGGTGCTAAAGAACAAGGGGATCGATTCAGGAGACATGTGAGCAAGTACTTCTTTAAAGAGTGGTGGATCCCTGGAACAACCTTTCAGCGGAGGTGGTGGGGCAAACACAGTAGTGGGGTTCAAGAATGCCTGGGATAAGCACAAAGAAATCATAGTGGAACCTACCCAAACTAACATCCGAACAGACCTACCCAAACTAACACCCGAACAGACGTACCCAAACTAACATCTAAGCAGACCTACCCAAACTAACATCTGAACAGACCTACCCAAACCAACATCCGAACAGACCTACCTAAACCAACATCTGAATAAGGCAACAAACTGATTGTGCCTATATCCCATGCAGAAATAACAACAATCAATGACCTTAAAACAGGTAAATGCCCAGGACCAGACAGCTTTAGTGGGGAATTTTATAAAGTACTAAAGAAAGATGTAACCCCATTACTGAACCGAGTATTCAATGAGGTATGGGGGGGGAGGAGCCCTGCCACCTACTTGGAACTGCACTGCCATAACAGTTCTGCAAAATGATGGAAAGGATCCGACCTTGCGTGGTTCTTATTGACCTATATCCCTTCTTAACATAGATTATAAAATATTCACTTCTATCACAGCGAAAAGACTGAACCCCATACTCTCCAACATCATTCATATAGACCAGCCAGGCTTTATCACAGGCAGGCAGGCTCCGGACAATGTCAGACAAACAATAAATGTAATCAAGGCCATTATGTGGTATCACTATGAAAACCCAACATTCAAAATCCTGACACCCACCAGCCTGAGACTGACATCCTGACGTGGCACTAATCTGATAGATTTACATCCCGACCATGGAAAGCCCAACAGTGGAGTTTGCCAGGACTTGGAGTTGGTTATAATAATTTCAGGGGGTGCGGTGGGCAAAGCCCCCCACGACGGGAGGTGCAGGGGGTTTAGCCCCCCTTCCAGACCACAAACCTGGCATAAGTCCAGTGTCAGGCTTTCCGTGGTCAGGATGTTAATCTGTCGGGTTACTGCTGCATCGGGATGTCAGACTCGGGCTGGTGGGTGTTGGAATTTTGTATGTTGCTTTTTCATAGTAGATCATATTAGATGTACTCAGACCCAGCACGTGTCATAAGTCTCGATGCCAGGAAGCCTTTGATAAAGTAGAGTGGAGTTTTCTCTTCCTTACTTTGGAAACATTTGGCTTCACATGGAATTCATAGAAGGTATAAAGCCCATCTATGCCTCCCCCCAGGCATATGTCCGCCCTAATGGGGGCATCTCATCTGGATTCAGCGTACACAGGGGTATGCAGAAAGACTGCCCCTCTCACCTCTCCTATTTGCTGTATACATTGAACTCCTTGCCAAAAGTATAAAGGATAACAATAGAATAGAGGGAATAGAGGTGGGAGCTTTTGTGCCAAAAATATCCCTATATGCAGATGATGTCTTATTATACTTGGCCTACTCTGAGATCTCGATATCAGAGGTCTGGTTGGTCCTTGAGACATTTGGACAACACGCAGGGTATTCCCTTAACAAAACTAAAACCTTCGGCCCGCATAACCCAACTGCTACCATTACACTAGACTGTGATGCAGATCAAGTAGCTGGGAATTCAACTTCCCCCAAAACTTGACCAAATTGTATGAGGAACATTTTGTGCCCCTGAGATGGTACAAGCAGACTGAAATTGTTAGACTCTCCTCAACTTCCCAAATGTACCATAGAATCCATTTGATAACTATGAACATCCTTCCCTGGTACTTGTACCTGTTTCAATGCATCTTAATCATAATCCATAAACTACACTTTCAAAAATGGCCACAAATTATCTCCAGGTATATCTGGGCTGTGAAATTCCCTAGACTTCAATACAAACTTTTACAGGCCTCCAAAACCTCTAGGGGAGAGCGTTACCAGAGCTGGAAGACTATTACCTCGACCCGGATCTTAAAACTATACTCCTGTGGACCATCCCCGAATATACAGCCAGTTGGAAGTTGATAGAGCGGAAAGGAAGGGGGCCCACCTTTGTCCACAAGGGCAATGGACCTGACTTTTAAAAGGGGAAATGGGGACTTGGCTCTACTTACTGTGCCTACCATCTTGAGTGGGGCATATAGAACAAGGGACACATTTAACATAGGGCACCTTATTTGGCCCTTTAAATGGTTTGCTTGGGACTACTCCTTTCAGCCATCTCGAGTAGACCTAATTTTCTGGAGCTGGGCCCGCCTTGGTCTCTGCTTTTCAAAACAAATTATGCGAGGGAGTATTATTTTAGATTTTCAAACCGTAAAATAATAATTTAATCTGTCTAATTCTGATCATTTTAGATATCTTCAGATTCGGACATACATACTAGAACAAGGTAACTCAACTGCAGACAATTTAATAGCAAAACCTTTGATAGATGCCATAGGAGCGACCTTGAAACAAGAAATTACAAAGGGGCATATTTCACCCTTTATAAAGCCCTCAGACCTCTACGTGGTGATCACACCTTACAAATAAATATGGTCACAAGAAAATAATCTAGAGCTCACAGATAAGGACTGGTCCCTGGTCTTCAAATCAGGTATGAAATTCACTAGTTCCCCCACCCATGACAAGAATTTGCCTGGAAGACTAGAACCCACTTTTTCAATACACCAGTTATCCAAGGGAAAAGGAATACACTTCCTCCCAGGCTTGTTGGAGAAAATATATCTCCTGGTCATGCCCGTCCTTGGCAGACTTTTGGCAACAGGTCACTGCCATGCTAAAAGGCCTGTTCTCGATTGAAGCCCCACTCACTCTCCACATGCAGTCTTGGATCTCCCCCCAGCTGGAGCTAAAGGCCTTGACAAAATGTATTTGTGGAACATTTTAGTGACCTCTGTGCATAAGGCCATAACTCGAAAATGGCTTAAGTATGAACCACCAATGTATCAGCAATGGTTAGACATCATAGAAGAAATACAAACATGGAATAACTAACCTACAAGATAAATCTAAGAACCCCTAGTTTCGCAAGGGGAAGAACACGCTGGATAATACATAGAGACTCCCCATAGGTGTCTCACTCCTAACTCCAGAGCAAGGCGTGTGGACAGGGAGAAGACCTACTGCCTCTTGAATGAGAGGGCGAAGGTTAACTTTTAATTAACCATTTGCCTTATATCTTGAGATGCACCTCTGGAAATTACTGGGTTGTTTGCCATGGCTAAATCTTGTTTGACTTGCAAATTAATTAAAGCCATCATAACTATGTCAACTGCTGATCCTAACATAACACATTATGTAACATGAACTATGTACCCAAGTTGTTCAATAAAGCTGAATTATGAAAAACAAAAGAAATCATAGTGGAAAGGAAGGGAGAAAGAAAGAGCTGCAGATTAGGCACGGTCTGATGTAATAGTGTAGGTAGGGAGAAATTTCCTATCTAAATTTTGACATACAGATTTAGTCTTTGCCGTATTGGTCCTGGTAAGAACAGATCCAGAAGCAAATGATTTGACACCTTTTATTGGACCAATATAGATGTAACAAAAAGAACAAAGTGCTTTAGCTTTTGGAACAAGTCCTTCCTTTAAGCTTACGAGGAAGGACTTGTTGGTCCGAAAGCTAAAGCACTTTGTTCTTTTTGTTAACATCTATGTTGGTCCAATAAAAAGTATCAAATCATTTGCTTCTGGATCTATCTAAATTTTGGAAGGTTATACACTCCCTTTTTGACCCCCTGCCCAGTCAGCCCCCTCCCATTCTCATGGAAAATTAACAAATTCTTTAGAATCTGTGCCCTTCCTTCCTCCTCCACTACTAACTCCTTCTCCCTCCACCCCTCTCCCATACCCCTCCAGGTTACCACTTTTAGAAAACCCTATTTGCCCTTTGCTTCCTCAACCCACCCTCAATCCATCAAAGTCCAGTCCCGAAGGTCTCGACCCCAAGTTACTACACATCTCAGCTCCTGCTATGACAGCTCCCCTTACCTGCTTAACCTTTCCTTCACTCTCTGCACTTTTCCCCAGTCCTGGAAGATGGCCAAAGTTATTACTCTTCAGAAAGGGGGTGACCCATCTTCTCCTGGTAACTAACATCCCATCTCCCTCCTCCTCTCCCCTCCCTCCCTCTCTAAACTGCAAGAGAAACTGGTCCATGCCAGACTCCTCAATTTCTTCTCATCTACTAAGTTCCTATCATCTTTCCAGTTTGGCTTCTAGAATCACCATTCCCCAGTCTCCTCCTTGCTGCATGTCACTGATGCCATCTTCTCTGGGGTGGACCACGGAGCTCATTGCCGCAGCAATTTGTGTCAATCTGGCCAACGACTTTGATTCTGTGTCCCACTCGCTTCTCTTGAACTAGCTGAGAAATGTTAGCCTCTCTTTCTCTGCTGTTGCTTGGTTCAACTCTTACCTAACCAGCCATCGACAATCAGTACATGTTGGTGGTTTCCTGTCACTTCCCCTTCCTATCTAATCTGGGGTTCCACAGGGCTCCATCCTTGGACCCCTCCTTTCTTCAGTCTTCCTCAATGACCTCTCTTCCACCTGTGTCAACTCACATATACACATGTTGCAGATGCTGCAGTCATCTTCACCTCTGGTCCTTCCTCTGCAGCTGTAGAAAACCTGCTCCAGTGGGGCTTCAACAATGTCCTCCACTGGTTCCATTCTAACCAACTCTGAATACAACATTAAAAAGACAGTCTCCATGAATTTTGGTACCAGTACGAAACTAGCCAGACTCATTGCCCCCCCTGTTTTCACCACTCTGGATGGCACCCCACTTGAAGTGGTTCAGTCCTTTAAGTACCAGGGGTGTGGCTTAACAGAAAGCTTGACTTTTCAGCTCACATTGATTGTTGCCATCCATGCCAAGTTCCAGCCCAAGCTTGGTGCCCTCTGTCGTTACAAAGACTGCCTATCTCTACATGTCCTCGGGGAGCTGATTGCCAAAATGGTGCTCCCTGTCTTCAACTATGCGGCTGTAGTCTATGACTCTGCCCCTCCACTTCCCTCACCAGACTGCATACCCTCCTCAACTCCTTCTGCCATTTTGCATCTAACTCTCTTCCATGCACACATCATCACTTGCGTTACTTCTCCCTTTCCATCCTCCCTCTGCCATCTTGCTGACAGGCCCACTGTGCTACGTTCATCCCCAAATACTGGTTCAAGCCCCTTCCCTCCAACCTCTCCTTGCTCCTATCCGAAATCCCCCATGCCTTCCACTCCCTCTGCTCTAGGGACCATCGCACTTTTGCCATTCCTCACCCACGCTCCCTCTGCTGGACAGTCTGCATTCTCCTATAGGCATCCCTCTCTCTGGAACAAGCTCCCCTCCCCCCTCAGTCTCTCCCCATCCTTTAACTCCTTCAAACACCTGATGAAACTTAACCCCCCCCAACTTGTTCCTGCTACCCTTCCTCTGGTTACACTTGAAGTCTTGATTTTAAACCATACTAAGTTTTTGGTCGTGATTCTAAACACTGCCAAAGTTCACTGCATTTTGTTTAACTGTCATACATGCAAATTCTCTTTATTCTATTATTGTAACACAATGCTTGTCTGTTCAGATGTTGTTTTTGTCTGCTGCTGTTTTCCTCATCTCCATGTTCCCCGGGTTGTACCTGGAAACAAGCCTCGGCTCAGTGTGCCTTTCCCAGTTACCAAGTTTTTAAATTAATTAAATAATACTGGGCAGACTGGATGGGCCAAGTGGTCCATATCGAACATCATATTCTATGTTTCTGTGTCCTTGAGCAGTGGGCAACAACCATTAAGTACACAGAAACGTAGACTATGATGGCACACTCAGGCTCACCCCATCTGCTCACTACCTATTTCTCCAGAACTGACCATCATGGCCATCCCTTTCCTGTTTCCCTTGCCGTGGCGGCACATGCAGAGATTTAGTGAGATACAGAGAGGTTAAGGTAAGGTCAGTGGATTTGGGAGAGGGAGTGGGAGGGAGGAGAGAGAGAGGGGGGAGAGAGAGAGAGAGAGAGAGAGAGAGAGAGAGGTTGCACACAGGAGATGATGTGTTCTGCACTCCACCTAGGAAGGAAGAGAGGAACATTCTCTGTGATGCTCAATCCTCCTTCCAATCCCCCAACTTCCAGGATTCATTCTCGAATCTCACGTGGCTATTGGGGCAGCATCTGCCCACTCACTAACAGAGCCAGCAAGACTTGCACAACATAGCCATGCATTTCTTGGAGGCTAATGGTTTTCAAGAGGACAACCAGCATGGGTTCATCAAGGGGAGATCGTGTCAAACCAACCTAGTCGAATTCTTCGACTGGGTGATACGAGTCCTGGATAGTGGAAGGCTGGTTGGTGTCCTGTATTGGGAGTTTAGCAAGGCTTCTGATTTGGTCCTGCATGGAAGGCTAATATGTAAACTAAGACACCCAGGGGTGGGGAAGTAAACTGGCTTAGCGACTGGCAGCAAAGGGTTGTGGTAGGGGGAGAGGCCTTGACTCACAGAAGGGTCATCAGTGGGGCCCCTTAGGGTTCGGTGTTGGGTCCTATCCTATTCAATGCTTTCATAGTGGACATCAGGAAGGGTGTTAGGAGCAGAATGAGCCTGTTTGCTGATGATTCCAAGTTGGGAGCAGTGGTGCACAGCGTGGAGAGAGGGAAGGCACTCCAAGAAGACTTGATGAGGCTTGAAAGCTGGACACACACTTGGCAGCCAGGGATTAATGCTTGTAAGTGTAGCATTCTGCAGTAAGGTGTCAGGAACCCTGGGTATACATATCACTTGGGGGAGAACAGCTGACAGTCTCCGAGGAGGAAAAAGATTTGGGGGTGATAACTGATGCCAAAATGAACAACCCTGAGCAATGCAGGAGAGAGGCTGTGAAAGCAAACAGAATGCTTTGGTGTATCGCTAAAGGGTTAACATCAAGGAAAAGGGAGGTTATACTCCCCCTGTACAATTCAGTGGTGAGGCCGCACCTGGAATTCTGTGTGCAGTTCTGGCACCCTCACTTAAAGAAGGATGTTACTCTTCTGGAGAGAGTCCAGAAAAGAGTGACAAGGATGATCTGTGGTCTGGGGAATTGACTTATGAGAAAAGACTTAGGGAGCTGAACATGCACTCCCCTGGAAGACGGAAGGGACAGGGGTGACATGATAGAGACTATCAAATATCTGAAGGGGATCAATAGGGTTGACATGAAGGGTTTGCTCAAATTAAAGGGGGAGGGGACTATGAGGGCCACTGCCTAAAGCTAGTAGGGAGGAGGTACAGGGGGGAAGTGAGTACACATTACTTCACAGAGCGGGTGGTGGCATCTTAGAATGCACTCCCAGAGATGTTGATAACAATGGAAACTGTAACAGGAATCAAGAAGGGATGGGACAAGTACAGGGGACTGTTACAGGTTGGGAGGGATGTGAACAGCAGGGGGTGTACTGGGAGGGATGCCTGGGGAAATGGGATCCAGTAGGGGAGGTGGCGCAGCAGTGGAAACTTAGAAGTGAGCTGCATCTCGAACAGATGAGATAGTCCATTAGACCTGATCTGCTTGCAAATGTGTATGTATACTGAGACTCAAAGCTGTGGAGAGTCTCTGCTGTGTCTCGCAGAATGGTTTCCTTCAGTCTTTCAGAGTTTAGTAATCGGCATTATGAGATGAGCAGCGTTGAAAGCTGAGTTGTTCATCCTGATCTTATTAATAAATTCTTCTTTTTTTCCTAGATACTGAACATTGTTGTTCATAGACTACATATCTGGAGGAAATAATAGGAAAATCATCATTATTTCTAGCCCTGAGGGAGATGAGCAGAGATCCTGACTCCATGACGGTAATAATGTCAAATACCAGTTGGCCAGAGGTGTCGTCTTCCAAGGAGTACAGCATTTGTGCCACTTCCTCATTTCCCTCAAAGTCAGAAATGATGTCTTGTGTTGTACAGAGCCTTAACAGCAAGTCCTTTCTGGGCTTAGAAGAAAACTGGAGCTCTTCACAGTGTGGTATTGGAGAACCTCAAATGGTTCTGAGATGTTGAAAGGTTCTGATGAGCCATGAAAGAAGTTCCAGTAGTTATCTCTACCTAAGCAGAACTTTCCGAACCTTTCTGGATTTTAAAGATTTAAAGTTTAAAACCTTAAACTTCATTTTAATTCATAAATGACTGTCAGAGAAAGGGAAATATTTCTAGAACGAACATATACTGGCATTAAAGTGCTTTTATTTGGCTGGCCCGGTGGCACTGAGGGTTGAGGCACTGGATGCCACACCTCACATCACGCTGGTGACCTGAGTTCAGGAGCGAGCTCGGGCACCGGGAGTTGGCAGGGGAGGGTGAGGATCGAGCACCTGCTGGGCTGCTCTCCTTTCCTGAGGGGAGGGCTGGGGTTTGTCTGGCATTCCAGTGGCCCCCGGTGGAGATCGGGGGCACTGCAGAACACGGACAGCACATACAGTAGCGTGGCTGACATTGGCAGGGTTGCCGTGTGCCATGATGTCAGGATTGCACCACGCAAGGGGGAGGGAGGACGGGGAGCTCACCAGAACAAGGAAAAACCCAGCTCTGCAAGGGTAGGCAATGGCACCTGACCCCCATACCCACTGCTGGCTTCATTTCTCCCAGCCTTCCAGTTCCTCCACCTGGGCCCTCTCCTGCAGTCAGGGTCTGTCTCTAAGAGTGCCCAACGAGGAGGGGTGACCCCACCCCGGAGGGGTTAAGCCGGGGGTACTGGCTGCAGGAGGAGGGGGGGAGAGAGGAGGCTTAGGGTTGATATGACCTCAGATGGGCAGAAACAGGCAGCATGCCTGAGAGAGGCTCAGCAGGCCGTGACCGGAGGGAAAAAGAAATGTTAAAAAAAAGTGCTTTTATTTATTACTACCCCTCACACTTATTGTATGACAACATTGTTGACATGACTGCTTGATACAGACCTGGATGGCTGGGTATGTTCACCACCACCACCCCAGCCCCCACATCTGTCCCCATCATTTCATGCTGGGCCTTTTAACCACACCATACTTTCCTCTGGATACACACCTGGGGTGGAAGTATATTAAATGCCAATTTCTTTTTTTAATTACCAGAACCCTGAAAAAAGGTTCTGATAAGATTTTTGTTTACAGAAAATGGCACAAGTGTTGGAAGGTTCTGATTTTATCTGTTGAGTGGTTCTGTTCCTGCCCTGAGGGCAGGTCTCAAGCTGTCCATATTGGTGACACCATGTCCCCTCTACTCCCTATCTGCTCTGGCATTTGCTAAGGGTCTGTCCTTCTCCCCTTTCTCTTCTCCATATTCCTGAACAACCTTTCCTCTGCCTGCTCTTCACATGTATGCAGATGGCATGGTTCTCCACACCTCTGGTTCCTCTGCCTCTGAACTCATGGCCCAACTCCAGCTAGACTTCAACAACATCCAGCATCAGTTTTGGGCTAATCAGCTGCCCATCAGTTCCCACAAAACTGTCTCCATGACTTATGGCACAAAGCAGAGACTTGCTAGGCTCTTCTTCCGCCCCGCTTTCCATACCCTTGATGGTACTGCTATTAAGGAAGTCTCCTCTTTTAAGTACTCTGGGGTCTGGTTAGATTATCACCTTGACATCTCTGTTCATGTTGATGCCATCCACCAAAAACTTCACCCCACACTTGGTGCACTTCACAGGAATAAAGCATGCATCCTGCTTCCTGCCTGCAAAGAGAGAGTTCTGAGGATGCTTCACCCCATCTTTGACTATGGTGACATTGTTTACTGTGCTGCTCTGGTCCACCCTAGCCAGACTGCCCCCCCCCACTCCTTCTGCAGCTTTGCCCTTGACTGCCCACTAGAACCCACCACTGCTTCCTATTCCTCCCTCTCCTTACCATGGTTTGACGCCAGGTGCTTTGCTCACTGCATTACCTTCATCTCTAAATTCTGGTTCGTGACCCTCTCCCGCACATGCACCTTTCCTCCCTCTCAATCCCCCCCCGCCTTCTACCTCTTCCTCTCTTTGCAACTCTGTCCCACTCTCCCTGGTACTTCCCTCCACAGGCTAAGTTGCTTTCTCCTTCCACTTCCCTGAAGTGTTGCCCCCTCATCTCACACTGCTTCATACTTTCACTCGTTTCAGTCCCTCCTCTGTGAATTCTCTTTTCACTCCTGCAGCTGCCCTTAACCCTGGCTTGGGTTTATTTTTGCCACCCCCCGTGCTCGTACTTCTGTCATAATGTCAGCCTCCCCACCACCCCCTTACTTCCAATATTCTCCACTACCTGCTGTACTCAGCATCGATTCAAAGCAAAAGGCAGAAAGTGACGCGCTCTTTAAGAACTCCAGTCACTCCCCAAGGCAGGGAACTCAAAATATGACAGCCACACTTTAAAGTTGTGTTGCACAGTTGTAAATGTATTGCATGCAAAATGGTAATGACACGGATTAACCTCTGTGAGATACAGAGGTCAACAAGCCCTGGAAATTCCCTCGCTAAGGCTTCCTCAGGAAACTGACCAGTGGTGTGAGCATCCCATCTTTTATACCACCCGACCTCAAGAGCAAGCTAAATGATTGGACAGTTGGGTAGCCTGTGATAAAATCAGGTACAGTGGCTATTGGTGGGATTCGAACAGTGAAAATCACAAAGTGCTAAAGTACAGTAAAATACAAAACACCACGGAAAGTTGAAAATGCATAGGTTTTCAAAACATTTCAGATATCACAAATGGGTAGATAGTAACAAATTTGCTCACAAAAGAAAGCAGAGAGACTTGTATTCCAATGCCCTTATTCCCTATAGGTCTGTTTGTAATGGCAGGTAACCTTGTCTTACACAAAATGCCTGATTTGCAAGTCATACCATTTTACGGCGAATGAATACGGTGTTAGCCAGCAGAAATCAACAGGAAAGAGAAAAGGCGGAGGAAATATTGTGTTAAGTAAGGTGTCCACGTATCTCCTGCTGATGCCATCTCTCCCCTATGTGGAAAATCCCTGATCCCTGGGTAGGTGGGGCATCCTCAGGCAGAAATGCTGGCACCTGTGAGAAAGGGGAGAGAAAAGCTTAAAAGAAAATGAGCAATATAGCATGGGAACAGTAACACAATGAAGAAGATTGTAGAAGGAATAAGACAGATCTGGGCAAGTTGGGGTGAATGGGGGGGACAGGAGAAGAAGTGAAACAAATAGTGGCTGAAGCTCGATGAACCAAGAGTACAGAGTTCAGTATGACATCGCAACAATTCTGTGACCGCTGATGAGCTGTTGGGTGCTAACAAGGGAACCATGAAAAGGAGAAAAAATATCTACGGATCCAGTGCATTGACATTCATATAGTTAGTTCATTAGCATACGACTTAAACCTCAACCATTGCCTGAGGTGTCATTTGAGACCTCCCTTCAGTCATTGTCCAAGTCAAGGTCCCAACATTATGATCTGTCTTTGCTTCAAATATTGGACTTAAACCCCAACCATTGTCTGTGGCATCTGTCATGTTCTCCCTTCGAACATTCCTTCCTCCCTCCCTAGGCCATCATGTCCAACCCTCTCCTATCTCAACTGACCTTCCTTCCCCACTCCCTATACCCCCTTCCCCTTCCCACCCCACTTGTCAGGACATGCCTACAGTACTTATCAAAGGACTCTTACATCTCAAACTTCTTCGCACTTTGACACTAGAGGAACTGCCACTCCTGCTCACCATGACTCTTCCAATGATGTTTACTGTATAAACTTTGGCTCACTATCTTACGTCCATATGTATGTATCTATGCAATTGTATTTAAATGGCATTACCTCCTGTTGAACCTATTGCTATGTTCTGGTGGAAGTATCTTGTTACATGTGATGGTTATATGTTATTATGTTGTTGTTATTACTATGTAATTGTTATGTACATTCACTCAACCTGTGATGTCTTAACCCTGTTGGCAATTGTTTTGCCCAAGGTCCATCTTGTAAATGAGCTTGTCTCAATGATGTTCCACCCGGCAAAATAAAGATTTTGATTGATTGTTGATAGCATACGAAAACATTTTGTATTACCAGGGAGACCTAACAGCATTCACAACATATTTACTGATATATTACAAAATGGCTTTAAATTCCAGCCAGCATTTAACCCAGATGGTTTTAATGAGTTGAGGGTAAAAATTGAGAAACTCTTGCTGGAGCAAATTCCAGAGCCTGTCTTCACCTCTAAGATTTTGTTTTACCACCTGAATGCCCATAAACTGCAAGCTCTGGGAGTGACAGCTGTGACATGCTGCACAGTTTGCTGCTACAGGTGTGCTGTCAGCACCTTTTTTTAAACTCTGTGGGTGCTCTGAGTAGTGTCCTAAGATCTTATCATTTTTCCTACTCCCCCCCCCCCACCAGGGTTTTATGTGATAAGGGTGAAACTTAAAGATCGAACCCGGAATCACGAGCCACAAAGGGTGAAACCGGAATGTTAACTTTTTCTTTTTGCTCCGCCTCATTACTAACGAATTAACTCCAAGGTCGAAGCAGCCGGGAAGGAAAACGCTTGTCACTGTTCCAATTTCACCCTTTTGCAGCACGATTTGGTGTCGCTTTTTGTTTTTGCCCACATCACTGACCACCCCCCCCCCAGGTGTCCAAACATCTTATCAGCTCCTCTGCCTGTCCCCTTAGCAGTGTCCAAACATTTTATCACCTCCTCTGCACCCCCCAGCAGTGTCACAACATCTTATAAGCACCTCTACCCTAGGAGCATAGAAACAGAGACAATGACAGCAGAAAAAGACCAACAGTCCATCCAGTCTGCCCGAGTTCCCTAGCTCATCCTGGGTCCTACTGTCCATCCAGGGTCCACTGGGAGAAGTGTCCCAACAACATCTTATCACCTCCACTGCCCCACTGAGCACTGTCCCAACATCTTATCATTTTCTCTGTCACCCAGCAGTGTCCCAACATTTTCTCATCTCCTCTGTCCTCAGCAGAGTCCCAACAACTTATCACCCCTCTGCATACCTCGAGCAGTGTTCCAACATCTTATTGCCTTCTGTGCCCCCTGACCAGTGTCTCAACATCTTATCAGCTCTCTGCTTCCCTCGAGCAGTGTTCCAACTTCTTATTGCCTTCTCTGCCCCAGACCAGTGTCTCAACATCTTATCACCTTCTCTTCCCCCTGACCAGTGTCCCAATATCTTATCACCTCCACTGCCCCCAAACAGTGTCCTAACATCACATCACCTCCTTGGCCTTGCCCCCCCCCCCCCAAAGTGACTGGCCAGAAATGTGTACATGGACAGCAAAGTAGGCCATTTACCATCTGACATACAATCTAGGTCACCCACTTATGCTTAAGATCCTCAAACTTACTCTCATTATAAGATATAATAAAGGACTGAAGCTGTACACAAAAACGAGTTATTACCTGGGCCAAGCCTGTATAAATCTATATGGGATGTAAAGTCTTCCCTTGATTGCATGGCTTACTCAAGCTTCTCCCCAATTTTACTGTTAGCACTCATTGTCTTATTAGGGCACATTTCCCCTCCCCACACCCAAACAGATGGAGACATACACCATGCTTTGACAAAGAATGGGCTACAGCCATGTGTTTATTAAACCAAATTGCAAACCCAAGTTACAGTCAGATTAGCATGATGTGTGCAGGAAGGAAGTCATGGCAAGGCACTCTGTGTATCAAATCGTAGTAAATCGTCCTTACCCTCACCCCAAGGGGGTCTGACAGAATGGTTACAACTCTGTGAGGGACACCACCCTCCGAGGCATAAGGGATGGCTCTGGGTTGTGTGCTGATACCTCCTCCTCCGTCAGAGGGTGCTGCATCCACAGGTCATGCCCAAACAGGCTATTCCTCCAACTGCCCCCACAGGAGGACTCCAGCTGTCTGGGCCCTCTGCTGTTGCCAGCCTCAGGGTGAACAGCCTGCAAAGACATGTGATTCCCTGTTACCCCCTCTGTACAGACCTGTGAGACTACGGCGCCACCACCAGATGAGAAGGGCTCCTGATGCGTGCCCCCCCAATGCTCTTCATGCTAGTGATTTCTCCACAACACCTTGTAGGTCAGCTAGAAACCTATCATACCCTATGTCAGACAAGTGTACACCATCCTGGGCACATAACTGGGGTATCTTAATGATTATTTCATCATGTCTCAGGTCAGACCCCCCACCCACCCCCGCAGCTGAGTTCATAAAACTCCACATAGTCACGTTGGTCAACCTGCAGGTTCTCTTGATTGCAGTGGGGTCCCTTCCATGGTGCCAGTGCCTCCATTGGATGATGTGCAACCAGATAATCTGCTTTTCAGGCCAGGCTTCCTGAAACAAACACAAGTCCTTCTTTATCTGGCACAGCAGCTCGAGACTTTATCACCCCCCCCAGGTCATTTCCTCCCCAAATTATGACTAAAGTGCTGGGAGCCCCCTGCCATCGAGTTTAGTCCATGACCCATGGGAGCAGGTCATGACGTCTCATCCCCTGACATCCCATCCAGTGCACCCATGTCTGCTTATGGTCTAGAAAAAAGGTTCTCTCCAAGGAGGAACCATCTTGCTCTAACAGATGCTCAGTGGATGAAGGAGTGCTCATAGATCCACACGTGGATTTCTTGGGAAACGCCACATACCAGAAAACAAAAATAAGAGGTTAAAGCAAATGCGGTATCACATATCATTCAAAGTCTTGTGACCTCCATTTGCCAAGTGCCTGAATCTGGCCGTCTGTCAGCCCTTCCATCCTAACATATCTGGCAGTCCCAAAGCAAAAATAAGCATTTGTCAATGCCGAATGTTTGCTTGCTGGCATTAGCAGTGGAAGTGCAGGAGTTAGACAGATGCAGTACAGGAATGGCAGTGAAGTATTGAACTGATGCCAACTCCACTCCCACCCTGCAGAGATGGACAGGGATGTGCCTTTGGGTCGTCACCCATAACGGTCACAACATTTCACCTCACCCTACCCTGCAGACACTGACAAGTGTCGAGGTGTGCCTTAGGGTGTTTGGGCTTTATATTCACCTCATTCCATAAGGAATACACTGAAAGGGGTGCAGTATAGGAGAATGGGGTGAACTCTGGGGCCAAAGGGTCCAAGGTGCACCTCAGTGCCTGTCACTGGCTGCAGGGTGGGCGTGGAGGTAGAATGGCATGAGCATTACTGTCGACAATCCCAAGTCACACCCCTGATGCCTGTCAGTCCCTACAGTGTAGGGCATTATGGTCAGAAACCCTAATGCCCTGTTCGTGTCTTGGTATTTTTACTCCAAGTTTTCAACATGGGCTTTTTGTGACCCCACCGTATGAACAGTGACACTATCAGTTCGTTAGCCAAAGGGTGATTTTGCACAGCGACTGTGCCATTTGGCACCACAGGTGAGAACACACATTTTGAACAGGATGTGAAAAATTACTGTTGTAGTGTTCATGAGGAGGTGTAAAAAATGGCAATGTTGAAAATCTGGAGTAAAAATATAAAAAAATTGGTGAAGTCATGAGCGTGGTTAAAAATTGCGCAATGCACACCCGTAATGTAATTAGTTTGGGAATTTTTTACACCAGATTTTCAACTTGGGCATTTTGGGACCTTCACTCATGAATAGTGTCACTGTGATGTTCTTAATCTGTCCCAAACACTGATTTCCCACAGCAACCGTGCTATTCTGCACTGGAAGTGCGAAAACACATTTTGGCCAGGGTGTGAAAAATGACAGCTGTACTGTTCATAAGGAGGTGTGGAAAAATGGCAATGTTGAAAATCTGAACTGAAAATATTACAAATTAGTGAACTTACGAGGGTGCATGGAAACTGCGCAATGCATGCTCATAACACAGTCACTTTATGGACTTTTGTCACCATATTTTCAAGATAGGCATTTTAAGACCTCTTCTCATGAACAGTGTCACTGTGATTTTCTTAATCTGTCCTGAACATTGATTTCGCACACCAACCACACCATTGTGTGTTACCTGTGCGAAAACACATTTCGGGTGAGATGTGAAAAATGACAGCTGTACTGTTCATAAGGAGGTGTGGTAAAATGGCAATTTTGAAAATCTGGAGTGAAAAATATTAAAAATTCTTGAAGTAACGAGCATGCATAGGAACTGCGCAACACACGCTCATAAAACAGTCATTTTGGCGAATTTTTCACCACATTTTCAACATAGGGTTTTTGGGGGCCTACCTCATGAATTGTAACACTGTCGTTTCATTACTCAGTCCAGAAAGGTGGTTCCATGCAGTGACCACGAAATCACCTTTTGGAACTAAATAACAAAATGACAGTGACTGATTTCATGAGGTGGGGTCCCAAGAACCCCATGTTGAAAATTTGGTGAACAAATTCCCAAAAATGGCCGAGATATGCACTAAAGTTGAAAAAAAACATTTATACCATTATACAGCTTACCAGCATTTCTTCAGTTTGAGCGCGACTTTGAAGAGTGCAGACATGTTCCCGATCCACGAAGATCATCATTTCCGGCCTCTGAGTAAGTATGGGGGGGGGTGTGTGGGAGGTAGGGTACAGAGAGGTGGGAATGGGCTGAGGGAGGGGGCAAGACAGTCAATGAGGGACTGTTTTCTTTTGTTACAGGTGTTTTTTTGTTTTTTTTTACAATGATGCGGGACTTTTGCCTCTCTGGGGTGGGCTCCCAGTGTGGCACCTGGAAGTTTGTTTGGGGGATCACTGGAGCTGACTGAGATGGGCTGTTCTGTGTAAATTGACAAAAAAAGAGGGTGCAGGGGGTGCAATACAATGAGATGTTTCTCAGCCTGTTTAAATTATTGGTTTACACTTTGTCCTGTGTTGTTCGTATGCTGCATTAAAGATGAAAAAGTGAAATGATTTTATTTAGCGCTATTTAACGTAAGTCATGTAATGTGCGGATCGCATTTCAGTTTCTAAATGCCAGCTCCGAAGACTGGCGAATCGAAACTGAACTGAAGGGGTGGAGCTACGAGTGCAGTGCGTGTAGGGCTCTACTATTATTTCTGTCTAAAAGAACAACTTACTGTACCTCGAAACTATAGCACCTGGGTTTTGTACCCACTTTTACGTTTTAAACTGCAGATATTGATGCCTGATAATGGATTAATAATTTTGTTAAAATGTGCTTAATCTTTCAAGAATGTCGGCTCTGTGGGGACTGTGAGAGGTGACGGAGAAGCCGTTGCCATGTTTCTTTTAAACAGGACACCAGACAATGCAGCTGTAATTGGCTGCTGCAGTCAGAGACCGCCCCACAAACACAGCTGATTGTGACGGGGCACTCCCTGACTGCAGCGGTCAATTTCTTTGTGCGTAGTGGCATGCTCATTAACTGCCACCTACTGAAGCAAGGTGTTTCTTGTGCACGCGCAAGCAAACACAAGAGTGGGTGTTGAACTCCTTTGAGTCCACCCTCCCCCATCATGGCCTTCCCTAGAATATGGCAAATCTGGAATGCTGTCAGTGGGGTCCCATCTTCATGCCGAAAGAACGCTGTCCCCCCACCAGTCCTGCGGGTTATATGTTCTTGCATGCAGGTGTGGATGTCCCACTAGACCCTGGGGAGGGGTGAACTCAGGCTGCACTAGCAACTCCAAGCCACATTGTCATTGATCAAGGCCACTGGTAGGCCCGAAGCCTTATGTGGCTGGACCAGTTCAGACACCTGAAAGACTGCAAAGCGCCATATAGAACACAACTGCCTCAGATGGTGACAAGCATACTCTCAGCAGTTCATGCCACACCTACTCAAGTAGGGCTGGACTAATCGGTCAATGCCTGTCTGACTATTTGGGAGTGCCTCAAGCCCATCCCTCCGGCCTCCAGCATGTTGCAGAGGTGAAATGCCCATGTTGCATCTTCCAAGACAGCAACCTTGGAAAACCATGAAATGCCTACCAGATGCTCCTGGCATCAAATTTTCTGATTTCACGTGTACTACATATGTGCACAGCCAGTCCATGGGGATGGGCCATGCATTCTACCACCCCTGGGCCAGTCGTACACTCAGAAAGTTTTCCACTCCCCTCTGGCATACTGCCCCCATGCTGGGTACTAAAACATTTCTGAGTAACTCCCAGACATCTGCATCACCAATTCCCAGAGGTAATCTGGGACTTCCCTGAGTTGCACCTCTGCTTCTGGAGCCAACTCACGGAATCTCTGCCACTGCACACAAGAAACAGCATCAGCAATACTGTTATCCACACCTGGCGTATTTTTGTATTTTTATTTATTACAGTATCAGAATTACAACCCTTTGAGTCAGAGACTCATTTACAAAGGCTCATCGTCATACAAAGAATAGGGACAGGGAGGCAAAACATATACAGTGTGTGGGGAATAGACAGTGCAGGAACAGTAGCATGGCAGTATATACAATTACACTTTGTACAGATAAGAACAGGTGGAAGGTCAATAACAGCTTGCAGGAGATAGTCCTATACATTATGGTAGCTAAGCAAGAGGGAGTGATCATTGGGCATGTATACATTGAGGACAGTAGTGGCAGACAGCCGGAGCTTAGTGCTGAGCTCAAAATTGCAGGTGAGGTTGATATGTGATTGTAGCTCAGCAATCATGGAAATGTGCATTGGTATAAGAACAGGGAGGGTGGTGCAGGATTAGGTAGCGGCTGAGGACCAGTAGTGGAGCAGTTAATGCAGAGCTCTAAACTGTATTTTAAGCGTGAAACATTTTAACACAAAGACCCACATTAGATTACCCAAGGGGCCCTTGCTCTTGGCTCCTAATTGCCCTTTCATGGTGTGAACTAACCAGGTGTCGTCTATCCTGAAGGTCACCTTTTTGTCCCTAAACTGCTGCCCTATACCACCAAGGCCAGAACAATGGGGAAAACTCTAAAAGAGTAATCTGCCTGTTTAAGTTTTCCACTTCCCAGGGTGTGGGCCATTGCCCAGCACATCATTCTCCCCAAAAGAAAATCAGGCCCGAAGTCAAAGCCTCCAGATGTATCCATGAAGAGCTTGAGCTTTTGGCTGGTGGCTACCTCTGGCCAGACCAACACCCCATTAAAGCAGTCCAGAAAAGCCAGTCACACTCCCAGGTCTTCCTTCATGCTCTCTGATACCAAAATCCTGAGGTGGGGCTTGCAACATCCTATGCCTACCTTCACCAAACAACAAAGGAAAGTTCTGCCCGTGGGAATGACTTTGCTGGCAAAGGTGAGATGGCCCTGCAACTGCTGCAGTTCTCGCAAGATAATCTTGTATGCCTTGGTCACTCTAGCCAGAAGGTCCCTCAGTGCCACTCCTTTATTCTGTGGAAAGCAAAAGCCTGTGACCATGGTGTCAGCCTCAATGCCCAAGAATGACAGCTTGCTGCGTGCACCTTCTGTCTCATCATTGGGCCAGTGATACCCCCAAGGTCAGTGCATACCACCTGGAAGGCACCCATTAAATGCCCACATTCTTTGGTACCTGATCTCCGCATCTACAGGAAATCATTCAGGTACTGTACTACCTCGGACTCACCTGCCCTGCACATGGTAGCCTAATGCAAGAATGTGCTGAACTGTTCGAAGACGGATCATGCCACCATGCACTACATTGACATGCATCCGGTAAAAGGAAATTGAAGGTTGACAAATAAAGAGTGCTTGAATGTTGGGCAGGGTACAAAATCAAGATTCACACTAATGTTCTGAGCCAAATGTTTGTAATGTCCTACTATGACCGACCCTGGTTTCATTTGATACCCTGAACTCACTGAGTTTACTCATCTGCTGTTGATGTTGTATATTTTCATAGAAATAGACTATAGCTGTAGTAGTCCTTGGCAAACAAAAATTGCTGGATAGTTTGATACCTTTTATTGCACCAACATATGTCTTGTACACAGATGGTATGGTATACAAGCTTTCAGGGCCCCACAGGTCCCTTCGTCAGGTGCAACAGCAATCAGAACAGAAGAAACTGATGTTGTATTTTTGTATCATGCTGCTACCGTTGTGTTCTTTATATGCATTCATGTACCTAATGTAATTGTATTGTATCACTGTATTATCACCCTGACTGTAACCTCCCGAATCGTGCCTGAAAATAGGAAAATCTCAATGTAATTGTCATTGCATTGTGTCACTGTATTATCACCCTGACTGTAACCTCCTGAATCGTGCCTGAAAATAGGCACATCTCAGTGTAATTGTCATTTTATTGTGTCACTGTATTATCATCTGGACTGTAACCTCCTGAATCGTGCCTGAAAATAGGCAAATGTCAGAATTGTCATTGTATTGTGTCACTGTATTATCACCCTGACTGTAACCTCCTGAATCGTGCCTGAAAACAGGCAAATCTCAATGTAATTATCACTGTATTGTGTCACTGTATTATCATCCTGACTGTAATCTCCCAAATTGTGCCTGAAAATAGGAAAATCTCAGTGTAATTGTCATTATATTGTGTCACTGTATTATCACCCTAACTGTAACCTCCCGAATCGTGCCTGAAAATAGAAAAATCTCAGTGTCATTGTCACTGTAGGGTGTCACTGTATTATCACCCTGACTGTAACCTCCCGAATCGCGCCTGAAAATAGGACAATCTCAGTGTCATTGTCATTGTATTGTGTCACTGTATTATCACCCTGACTGTAACCTCCCGAATCGTGCCTGAAAATAGGCAAATCTCAGTATTATCACCCTGACTGTAACCTCCCAAATCGGACCTAAAAAAGGGAAAATCTCAATGTAATTGTCATTGTATTGTGTCACTGTATTTTCACCCTGACTGTAACCTCCCAAATCGTACCTGAAAATAGGCAAATCTCAGTGTAATTGTCATTGTATTGTGTCACTGTATTATCACCCTGACTGTAACCTCCCAAATCGGACCTAAAAAAAGGAAAATCTCAATGTAATTGTCATTGTATTGTGTCACTGTATTTTCACCCTGACTGTAACCTCCTGAATTGTGCCTGAAAATAGGCAAAACCCAGTATTATTACCCTGACTGTAACCTCCCAAATCGGACCTAAAAAAGGGAAAATCTCAATGTAATTGTCATTGTATTGTGTCACTGTATTATCACTCTGACTGTAACCTCCCAAATCGTACCTGAAAATAGGCAAATCTCAGTGTAATTGTCATTGTATTGTGTCACTGTATTATCACCCTGACTGTAACCTCCCAAATCGGACCTAAAAAAAGGAAAATCTCAATGTAATTGTCATTGTATTGTGTCACTGTATTTTCACCCTGACTGTAACCTCCTGAATTGTGCCTGAAAATAGGCAAAACCCAGTATTATTACCCTGACTGTAACCTCCCAAATCGGACCTAAAAAAGGGAAAATCTCAATGTAATTGTCATTGTATTGTGTCACTGTATTTTCACCCTGACTGTAACCTCCTGAATCGTGCCTGAAAATAGGCAAATCCCAGTATTATCACCCTGATTGTAACCCCCCAAATCATACCTGAAAATAGGCAAATCTCAATGTAATTGTCATTGTATTGTGTCACTGTATTATCACCCTGACTGTAACCTCCCGAATCGTGCCTGAAAATAGGCAAATCTCAGTATTATCACCCTGACTGTAACCCCCCGAATCATACCCAAAAATAGGCAAATCTTAATGTAATTCTCACTGTGTTGTGTCAGTGTATTATCACTCTGACTGTAACCTCCCGAATTGTGCCTGAAAATAGGCAAATCTCAATGTAATTCTCACTGTATTGTATCACTGTATTATCACCCTGACTGTAACCTCCCGAATCGCACCTCAAAATAGGTAAATCTCAGTGTAATTGTCATTGTGTTGTGTCACTGTATTATCATCCTGACTGTAACCTCCCAAATCATGCCTGACAATAGACAAATCTCAATGTAATTGTCATTGCATTGTGTCACTGTATTATCACCCTGACTGTAACCTCCCGAATCGTGCCTGACAAATAGGCAAATCTCTGTCTAGTGCACTTAGGTGGTAAATAAAACTTAATAAATACCAAATGTGGTAATTGTCTGTGTGACAGACATGGAAGGAAGGAGTTAATGATCTGGTTCTCCTGCAGACACTTTTTGAGCAGTCTGAAAAAAAACACACAGGCTGGGATTCCACTGTCCAGCAGTGTCTGACTAGGTGAGCCATAAATCTCAGACACACAGACTCACAGTTTGAAGGGATTGGTTCACTCAGATATAAACTTAAGGTTAAAAGGGAATATAATTGGTCACTGATAGGCGTTCAGTCTGATCAGGACAATTAAATACATACATGGTAGATGGTTGGTGCATTCAAAGGGGGAATAGGAATTACCTAATCTCAAGAGAATATAACATGCTGAAAGACAGTGAGTATGGAGTTACTCTTGGAGCTGAAGGAAGAAACTGTCCAAGAGACTAAGCTTGGGCCTACCCTTCTAGCTATGTCCGTGGGAGCTGGCAGATACCACAGGGTCCAGTGTCTCTGGAAGAATAGGGAAGGGTAAGATTGATACTAGCATATCTCAGTAACATCCTTTTTTTGTTTTGTCATCTGTTATTTAAAAACATTTGTTTACTTTTTCTGTAACGGTGTTATTCTCCTTATGCTGAATATAAATATCCTGTAATGCTTCTTTTCACTTTCTGTTAAGTAAAAAGCTATTTATTTACTCAACAGTTGTGACTGTAATGTCATTTTTCTAAGGTAATACATGGATTCCACTAACTGAGGTAAACTCTGTTTAGCATCCGCCATCTGAGAGAGACACACTACCAGACTTTGATCTGTGGAATTACACGTTTGACTACCCAGTTTTGTAAACTTGGGAGGTTGGCGCTGGGCGAACCCAGCTGGTGGCAGTGAATACCTAGTGACAGACACCTCTCTAAAAGCTGTTCCAGCCCAGAGAGAGAGGTGGGTTGTCACAATAGGTTGGCAGTGGTGGGGTGATGATATCGGACTGTTTAGCACACTGAGATACAGAGTTTGCCAGTGGAACATTTACCTTAGCAGTTGCAAAACAGGATATATAAAAGAATACACTTGTACAACTGTTTTTTTTTTTCTTTTCTAGTTAGCACAGTGTAGTGTAGGGTTAGAGAATGAGCTCCACAGAGTATGACTCGCTTACTGTGCAACAGCTTTACGAAAAGTGCCAGGAAAAGGGGGTTCAGCTTGAAGGTCTAAAATACAAGGAAACGGCAGACCTCATAGCTGCCCTGGTGGCACATGACCAGAAGCAAATAGTCCTTGGGGTGAGTCAGAAACTGATGTAGCAGTTCCCCCCCCAAACCAGCTTGATGCACTGCGACTGCAGCTGTTGCTGCAAGACAAGGCACCGGAGATGAAAAGACTGGATGCTGAAGCAGAAACAAGAAGGTGGGAAGCAGAAACAAGAAGACGGGAAGCAGAGAAAGAACTGGAAGTAAAGAGACTGGTGGACAGAGAAAAAGAACATCAGGAAAGAGAGCAGGAACGACAGCATGAAGTCCAGAGACAACAGCATGAGAAGGAGATGACCCTGTGCAGCCAGCAAACCATGAGTAATGGTGGAGTGAGTTCTCCTCATGAAGCCAAAATTAATTCTAAATTGTTCCCTCAGTTTAGAGAAGGAGATGACCTTGGTCTATTTTTAAGGTCATTCGAGAGAGTATGTGAGCAATTCCAATTGACTAAGGCTTTGTGGTCAACTTATCTCACACCCTTACTTACGGGGAGGGCTTTGCATGCATTTTCTAAAATAAATGATGAAGACTATGCTGATTATGATAAGGTTAAAACAGTGTTATTGAAATGTTTTGAATTAACTCCTGAGGCTTACAGAAGGAAATTTAGGGAGTTAAAGAAAAGCCCAGAAGACAGTTATGTGGAACTGCAGGTTCAACTGTGTACTTACCTTGATAGGTGGGTGGAGCGGGATAAAGCAGACACTGTGGAACTAATCAAAGATTTGTTTGTGAGGGAACAGTTTCTTAAAATTGTACCTGAGGATATACGTGTATGGCTCCTAGACAGGGCATGCACCTTCTCAAAGGAGGTGGCAGCAAGCACTGACATGTACATGTCTAGCAGGCCATATGCACAGCGTAAGTCTCATGGTGGGGGGGCAGCTCATGGTTATAAGGGGTCCCATGGGGGCAGCCCAAAGAAAACCAGTCTGCACCTGAGCCCAAAGCAGAACCCTCTGGTTCTAAAGGGACCAAAAAGACAGGACCCAAGAAATGTTATTTGTAATCAAGTGGGACACTTGAGATATAACTGCTCTCAGAAAATGGTTAAGGGGCAAAGGCATGGGGAAGGGGGTGATCAAAATAGCACTGGTATGTTTGTGGGGTGTTTTCAGCCTGAAGAACCACTCTCCTCTGATGTGAATATGCATCCCATTGTAGTTAGTGGAACTGTAACACAGGGACTGAGGGACACAGGCGCTTACATCTCCCTGGTGAGGCAGGATCTCATATGGGCAGAGCAGATATTGCCTGGGAAATACTCCAGGATCTAGAGAGTCACAGGGCCAGCAGTTCAAATACCAATGGCTCGAGTCTGCCTGAGCTGGGAGGGGGGCCATGGAGAAAAGGATGTGGGGGTCATAGAGGACCTCCCTGTAAATGTGATCATGGGGATTGATTTTGACCACAGGAAATCACTGGTGTGTGTTGCAACTCATACTCAGGCAAAAGGGAAAGCTTCTGAGGGTGAAGAGGGGGTGACTCAAGGTGGTTCAGCCCCTCCCTCAGCAGCTGAGGAAGTGGCTAGCATGGGGAAGGGGCTGGCTAGAAGCAGCAGTCCTGAACCCCAGTCACAAATAGAGGAGCCCACAGGACTTCCTTCTGAAGGGGCGCTGGGAAGGGTCAGACAAGGGGAGCTGAGTGCTGAGCAGCGAACTGACCCTACCTTGCAAAAACTGAGGGTATTAGTTTATAGGGCTGAGGGTCCTCAGGAGGGGAAGAGTCCATTTACTGGAACAATGAGCTGCTGTACAGAGAATGTACAACAGAGGAAGGGCTAGATGGTGAGGTGCTCCAGCAGCTGGTAGCCCCCTAAGGTTCACCGCCAGCAGCTTTTGGCCCTTGCACATGATATCCCTTTCTCAGGCCACTTGGGGGTGAGGTGCATGAAAAAGCAGCTGACCAATAATTTCTTCTGGCCTGGTATTGGCAAGGATGTGGCAAATTATTGCAGGACTTGTCCACAGTGCCAGTGGGTGGGGAAAATGGGGGACAAGGCCATGGCAGCTTTGTTGCCCCTGCCCATTATTGACGAACTCTTCAAGAGGGTAGCTGTGGACATAGTGGGGCCACTGAGCACCTCAAATCACACTGGCAAGCGGTATATCCTGGTGGTAGCTGACTATGCCACAAGATACCCAGAGGCAGTGGCCCTATCATCCTCTGAGGCAGAACCAGTGGCAGATGCACTGTTGGGAATATTTAGCCGGGTGGGCTTTCCCCAGGACATACTGTCAGATCAAGGTGCCATTTTCATGTCAGGGTTAATGAGTAGTTTGTGGGAGAAGAGTGGGGTAAAGCAGCTCAAAACCTCCCCATACCATCCCCAAGCTAATGGTCTGGTGGAGCGATTTAATTCAACCCTTAAGACCATGCTAAGGACTTTTGCAGACCAGCATTAGAGGGATTGGGACAAATATCTGCCTCATCTCCTATTTACATACAGGGAAGTCCCACAGGAGTCCACAGGGTTCTCACCTTTCGAGCTCCTGTTTGGTCATAGGGTGCGGGGGCCACTAGGTATGATTTGGGATGAATGGGAGGGTGACCGTGCCTCCCAAGGGGAGTCTGTTGTGGAGAATGTCCTGAACTTCAGGACCCACCTTAGGGAGCTCATGGGGTTTGCTCAGAAGCACCTGGCCACTGCACAACAGCGGCAGAAAGTCTGGTACAACCGTGGGGCCCAAGCTACAGAATATGAGGTGGGACAGCGAGTGATGGCACTCATTCCTGTCCAACAGAATAAACTACAGGCAACATGGGAGGGGCCATTCTCCATTGTCCAAAAGGTTAGTGATGTCAATTACATGATAGAGCTCCCGGACAGGAGATGCAGGCAAAAGGTGTACAATGTTAACATGCTGAAGCCCTACTATGACATGGAGGAATTGGTCCTTGCTGTATGCAGTGCCCCAGAGGAGGAAACTGAGATGGATACACTGGTGGATCTGCTCGGGGAGGCCCGTGTTGCATCCACCGTGGACAACCTTACCCTCTCCAAACAGCTGACATCAGCCCAGGTACAGGAAATTTGGGGTGTGCCGAGAGAAATTGAGGACATGTTCACAGGGAAACCGGGGTACACCACGATGACAGAGTACCACTTGGATACAGGGGCCCAGGTGCCCCTGAAACAGTCTCCCTACAGGGTACCTCAGCAGGTTAAGCAGACTGTGAAAGATGAGCTCAAGGAGATCCTGGAACTTGGAGTAATCCAGGAATCTAGTAGCCCCTGGACCTCGCCTGTGGTATTGATCCCCAAAAAGGATGGCACCACATGATTCTGCGTTGACTACTGGAGGCTTAATAGCTGCAAGGAGTCTGATGCCTATCCCATGCCCAGAACAGACAAGACCCTGGAGCAACTGGGGGGTACAAGTATCTGACCACAATAGACCTAACAAAGGGCTTCTGGCAGGTACCTCTGACCCCAGCAGTCAGGGAGAGATCAGCTTATGCCACTCCATTTGGCTTATACAAATCCAAGGTAATGCCATTTGGAATGAAGAATGCACCTGCAACCTTTCAACAGCTTGTGAATCGCATTCTGTCTGGGGCAGGTGAGTTTGCATTGGCGTATATGGATGATATAGCCATATACAGCCAGACCTGGGATGAGCACATCAAGAATGTACAGGATGTGTTCCACAGGCTGAAGAATGCAGGTCTGACAGTCAAGGCAGAAAAGTGCCAGATAAGTATGGCAGAAGTGTCCTACCTTGAGCACCAGGAGAGTAGTGGACACATCCACCCGGAGCCTGCCAAGGTCAATGCCATCCTGGCCTGGCCTACTCCTACCACCAAGAAACAGCTGAGGGCATTTCTGGGGACAGCAGGGTGCTACCAGAGGTTTGTTCCTCACTACAGTGATCTGGCTAAGCCCCTGACTGACCTAACCAAGAAGGGAAAGCCAGATAAGGTGCAGTGGTTGGAGGGCTGTGAGGTCACTTTTCAGGAGATAAAGAAGGCCTTAAGTGGCCCAGCTGTATTGGCCAGCCCCAATTACAGTCTAAAGTTTATGGTTCATGTCGATGCCTCAGATCATGGGCTGGGGGCCGTGTTGAGCCAGGTTACCCAACAGGGGAGGAGCACCCAGCTGTGTACCTCAGCCGGAGGCTTTTGCCCAGAGAGGAGGCATACACCACAATTGAGAAGCAATGCTTGGGAATAGTGTGGGCCCTTCAGAAGCTGTAGCCTTACCTATATGGGAGAGAATTTACTGTGGTCACAGATCATAATCCCCTGATCTAGCTTCATAGGTCAAGCGGGCAAAATGGAAAACTACTACATTGGAGTTTGGTACTGCAGGCATACAACATGACCATCCAGCATCACAGTGGTAAACAAAATGGCAATGCAGATGGGCTATCTAGACAGGTCTAATAGCATGGCTGGGTACTCTGGGCACTTCCCAGCTGTTACATGAATGGTTGTGTCACTTGGGGTGGCTCAAAGGACATGTCTTCATCATCTGGGGGGGATGTGACAGACTTGGGAAGGAAGGAAGGAGTTAATGTTTTGGATTCTCCTGCAGACACTTTTTCAGCAGTCTAAAAAAAACACACACAGGCTGGGATTCCACTGTCCACCAGCATCTGGCTAGGTGGACCATAAACAGACACACAGACTCGCAGTTTAAAAGGATTGGTTCACTCAAATATAAACTTAAGGTTAAAAAGGAATATAATTGGTCACTGATAGGCGTTCAGTCTGATCTGGACAATTAAATATATACATGGTAGATGGTTGGTGCATTCAAAGGGGGAACAGGAATTACCTAATCTCAAGAGAGAATATAAAATGCTGAAAGACAGTGAGCAGGGAGTTACTCTTGGAGCTGAAGGAAGAAACTGTCCAAGAGACTAAGCTTGGGCCTACCCTTCTAGCTATGTCCGTGGGAGCTGGCAGACAGCATAGGGTCCAGTGTCGTTGGAAGAATAGGGAAGGGTAAGATTGATACTAGAATATCTCAGTAATAGCCTTTTTCTTTTGGCATCTGTTATTTAAAAACATGTGTTTACTTTTCCTGTAACAGTGTTATTCTGTTGTGTCGAATATAGATATCCTGTAATGTTTCTTTTCACTTTCTGTTAAGTAAAAAGCTATTTATTTACTCAACAGTTGTGACTGTGATGTCATTTTTCTAAGGTAATACTGTACATGGATTTCCACTAACTGAGGTAAACTCCGTTTAGCATCCGCCATCCGAGAGAGACACACTACCAGACTTTGATCTGTGCAATTGCACGGTTGACTACCCAGTTTTGTAAACTTGGGAGGTTGGCGCTGGGCGAACCCAGCTGGTGGCAGCAAATACCCAGGGACAGATACCTCTCTAAAAGCTGTTCCAGCCCAGAGAGAGGTGTGGGTTGTCACAGTCTGCAAAACTGACTTGATTTTGACTGGCTCTATCTTAATTACAGCTGTGTTTGGATTCTGGTTGGTGAGTGTGCCTTGACTGCACCAGTCATGGGGACATGACAGTTGAGCTAAATTTAGTACCGCTACTGAGCAGTAAGAGCAAGGCTCAGAGATCGACATAATTTTTGACAATGCTCATATATCCTCCAAGCTAGTGGTCAACAATCTGGGTATTCTAATTGAACCAAACTTTATGTTGCCTTAATTGTTAAAGTTTTTTTTTTTTTTTTTTTTAAGAAATATTTCTAAACTTTGTAGTGTGCTCACCTTTCCCCAATTTGCCACGCTCATGCACATGGTTGTCACAAATTGTTCTGGTTACTGCAACTGTCTAGTGGCTGGATTACCTAAAATCACAATGCATAAATTAAGTGCCTTCAAAATGCTGCAGCTTGCATTTTAACCAGGACAATGTCTCACGACCACATTACTAGGGTTCTGATATCACTGCATCAGCTTCCAGTCCAGCACAGAGTTGGCTTTGAAGTTTTCATGCTTGTAAGGCATTATAAGCCAAATCAGCTTTATTTAATTAAGTGCATTTCTCATACTGTGACTCAATGTGCTTTACAAAGTGACATATTTTAAAAACAGCCTTTCAATCAAACAGCATAAACTCACATATACATAAATAATCATTCATAAAAGCATGCTAATTAGCCACAACATAAAAGCTTGATTAAATAAAAATGTCTTCCACTCCCTCCTGAAAATGTCTATAGTCTGATTCTCCTGTATGTGATGAGGGAGGGAGTTCCACAGGATAGGGGCAGTGGATACAAAAGCACAAGATCCAGATGTCTTTAGATAAGTCCAAGAAACTCCCAAAAGACTCTCAGCAGCAGTGCGCAAGGAACGGGTAGGTCAGTAGGGAAGCAGGAGATCTTGCAGGTAACCTGGCCCATGAGGTCAAGGAAAACAAGGATGGAACGTCTCCCCCCCAATCTCTCATCGACAGGAGGTAAGTCAGCACCCGAACAAGGGCAGTCTCAGTACTATGCCTTTTCCTAAATCCTGACTTGAGAGGCTCAAAGATGTTGTGGGCTGTTAAATAGGTCTCTAGTTGTACAGCCACCACCTTCTCAATAACCTTCCCCACAAATGGAAGGTTAGAGACCAGTCTGTAGTTTGCCAGACAATCTGGATCTAGTGAAGGTTTGTTAAGAAGGGGTCTTATGACCACCTTCTTCAGAGGCTCTGGAAAAACCCCCATCATCAAACAGCATTGAACTATCTTGGCAAGGGCCGGGCTGATGGTATCAACATATCCCATCAAGGGGAGTGTTGGGCCTGGGTCCAAACTACAGTAGGTTGGCCGTAGCTCCCGGATGACCCTCACAACATCTACTACCATAACCTGGTTGAAGCTGGACCAGACAGAATGAGTGCCTGTAACCTCACACCCTTCACCACCATGCCCATTCGAGGGCACCAACTGGGTCTCCAAGCTGATGGCGGCAACCTTATCGGCAAAAAACAGAGCAAACTCATCGCATCTTGACCGTAAAAAAACTCCACAGATCAAAGACAGGCTGGATTACACAGCATGTCCATGGTGCTGAAGAGCTGAACTGGTCTGTTTGCTGCCGCAGCAATCTCCTTGGACAGGAACTTTGCCTTCTTACAGGAGATTGTTGCTTGATAGTCCCTATAATGGGCCTTCAATATATGCTTGTCCACCGCCAGTGCCACTGTAACCTTTGACCCCTCCTCCTCATCTCCCTGAGAGTCCCATCAAACCAAGGGGATCTCTGGTTTGAGGGGAGAGGTCAAACATGGACAGGTGCAATGGAGTTGAGGGTCTCAGTAATCACCAAGTTATAGGTCAGAACCAATTCCCCCTGTTCCACATACATACTCATCAGATCTGATAGATCCAGCACTGCCATCAGACCCTGTGGGGTCAAACCCCTTAAAGGGTGGTACTGGTTCATCTCCATAGGGAAGGGGAGGGTCTATTTGAGGGGCCTCAAACAAGAACCTCACAGTATGGTGATCTGACCATGCAACCGGTTCCACCATCAGGTCAAAGACCTCCATTCCCAGCAGGAAGATGAGATCCAACAAATGGCCATGTATATGGGTGGCAGAGATAGCAACCTGTGTCAGACCCAATGAATACATTAGTTGGAGGAAGTCTTGACCAAACTGCAAGAGTTCATCGCTGACCCAGGCACTGAAGTCACCCAGAATAATCCATCTGGGTGACTCCAACACCATCTTGACAATGAAGTCTGCGACTTTCTGCAGAAACTCCTTCCCATCCCCAGGTGGGTTGGCACCTGAGTACCTCGCCAACCTGCTTGCCACAGCTTTGCCCAAGAGAAGGAAATGACCAAATTGACAAGACCTATTGATTGTTCCATATACTATCTTAAAGCACCAGCAGTCCCAAAAAATGTCACACAGAAAGCTTTAGGAATTTTTTTAAAGTAGTCACTGATTACTTTTTATTGCTGAAGAGTTTGTCTTTTTCTATGTGCTCTTCCTCCCCCAACATAAAAAATTGGCTAAACTTAGTTGATAATCTGCACCTCACCAGACGTACAACCAACCACAACTTAATTAAATCTTTCTGTAGGACAAGTTGGGGTTAGCATTCTTTTGTAGTTAGGGTAGCCAACTGTCTGAATGACCTGCTAAATATGCTATATATATATATATATATATATATATATATACACGTTTAACTGACCAAGTTCACTGTACGTGTACCTAAGTTAATTCACACTCTGTATGCACCTGTATTTAATATCCTGTACAGCATCAGGTTATCTGCCTTGTACTGTCTCACTGTAACCATTTCAGATGCAGAATCTTTGAAAAAGAGCACTTGTGCACAAAGGTTTCCCTAGTACCAATAAAATAAAACAATTAAAAAGTAGGAAGTTTTTCTATCTATGAGTATTGGGTGTGATGTGAAAGGCAGTACTTTATCTGGAGGCAGACATTTCTAATGTTATTTCACCCACTACATCATCAGTATGTGACCTCACTCACTGTTACATCACAAGCCCTGCTACCTGACTGGTAATGTGTCACAAGTTATTTATTTATTTTATTTTATTTATTTAGAGAAGTTTTGGAAATTACAAACCTTTGAGTCAGAGACTCCTTTACAAAGACTCCACGTCTGATGGCTTCAAAGAAAATACAATGTCAAGGAAAATACAAAGTCAAAGACAATACAATGTTGCAAAGACAATATACAGAGTGCAATAATAGTATACAAAATATATACAACGTGGCAAGATAAGTTGAGAAGCATTACAGTACAAGCACCAGGAAGAGTACTGTGGGTAGTCAGGGAAGGGGAGGAGAGACAAGATATAGGAGAGAAAAGAGAGGAGACAGGCAAGGGAAAGAGAGAGGAATGAAGAGAAGAGGGTAAGCCGAGTACTTAGAGCTGTCGGAAGTGACACTGTCAAATAGTCAGAGGATCGGGGTAGGGGTGGAGAGAGGAGAGCGCATAGATTGGAGGGTTAGTAGCAATCGCAACGGCAAAAGTCAAGGAGATGCTGCCATAGTTTGTATTTAAAAAAAAGTTACCACTCAAGCAGCAAGAGACTGGCTCTTTTTGGTTACTGTGATGTCACAGTCAGAGCGGTCACAATGCGGAAGATGTATAGGGAGGAACAGAACTGACTACATCAGCCTTCAAGAAGAGTGCTGTTCCATTCATCGCACCTAGTTCTGTCAGGTAGAAAAGAAAAAAAAATATTTCAGATTTAAGAAGTGACAACTGACTGCTTCTGAAAGTTATCATTAAATGAATGAAGTACACTTGCCATTTAAAGACTAGTTAAAATCATGCCTTCTCTGTCTATGCTCCTAGACCGTGGAACTGTGTTCCATTGTATATATGGAAAGCTGCCTTCCTCCTTGTCCAGTTTTAAATCCCATCCTGTATAATGTATTACCACTTGTTAACTAGTACCATGAATGCAATTTTGTTTACTATCATGTGATTAAGTATTAATATAACAAGCTCTTAGTCGAGGCTATTATAAATATGCAAATTTAGTTCCTGTAGTTCAGTGTTATTTAATACTAATTTGAAAATAATATACTAGTACTGGTACTACTATGCAATTAAGAGCTATTACCCATTAATATGTAACACTTATGGAAGATTATTCATACATATGCAAATTGTGTTCCTATATTATTTGATGTAAATTAATACTAATTTGAAAAAGAACTGTGAGCTACTACCATGTAATTAAGTATCATTAAGGCAGTATTATGTGACACACTTAAAGCGTTACTGCGCCTTTTCCCCCCTTAGTCTCACCATCTGATTTTTAGATTGCAGGGCTGGCTAGTTTACTGAAATTAAATACATTCTATGTTGTATTGTGTCTCTGCTGCAAAAATACCAGAAAACATTTTATAACAATCATCCTTTTCCAGATATTAATAGTTCCCATAGTGTTATTTATTTTTATTTTATTTATAAGTTTCACCAGGAAGACATACTGAGCAGGTTTGCTCGTTTGCAGATGTGTCCTGGGGGAGAGGGGATTATACTGTATGTATACAGTAACACAGACAGCTGTAGCATAGTATTACTGCATAGAACGCATAAGGTTGTATTTACAGCAGTCATGTAAAACATACAAATAGCAATATCCATTTGATACAGAATACAACAATGTATAATTGTGCTGACAAAATAACATCTAACAGAGCAATTATGGTGGTGAAATAGGGAAACGTTAATGCTGAGTAGTTGCAATTGGAGATTCAAGGAAACAACAGAGAGTAGCAGTGGAGCTGGGAATGGAGTGGATTGGGTAGACTTCGGTTTAGTTGAGGGTCCAGAGAGAGGAGCGAGGGGTGCCAGATTGTGAGGAGGATTAGCCATGAAATTGAAGGGGGATGTAATTATTGAAGGGAAGACATACTAGGTGCAGGCTACGGTAGTAGGATGAGCTGGGCTGATGCACTGTAAGATTAGAACTGGACTAATAGTGGGGCTGAAGGTATGAGGAGAATCAGTTAGAATGAGAGAAGGATGGAATAGGTGGCAGTATATTTAATAGACCTGGGTATTATACAAGTAAGAAGGCCTGACGACCCATTTAAAGCTCGTCCCTTTTTGCACAAGGGGAAGTCCTGTTTCATGCCTTACAGATTAGTTGTACAACCTGCTTTTGAACTGGGACATGTCTCTACTGCCCATCACCTACAAAGGAAGATCATTTTTATGTTTGCTTGCACGCATGTGCAAGAAACATAGTGCCATCATCTGAGTTTTTCTGAGGTGTGTCAGCATCTTCCAATTCAGTCAGTGTGTTTGCAGGCGTGGTCACAGTTCTCCAATCACTGCTGAAGCTGTCTATGACAGCAGTTGAAAATGCAGTGGCATACAGTTGAAAGAGGGAGCTACGCTTCAGTGAGCATCTCCTTTCCCCCCCCACACACACACAGATCAACTGTGTCTGTTGCCTGATAGGATGGTGCAGTCTTGTCTAGCTTAGAGAGACAAGCCACACATCATTACTTTAATAAACTGTTCCCTGCCAAAGCAGGACCACCAAAATGTGTGGGTGCCTAACAGTCCTTACACATGCCAGCTCTCCAAAGCACACCTTCATGGACTCCATGGGTTCTAATCCTCCAGAAAAAAAATACCTCAGCATTTGATATGAAAACTCAGACTTCATTGTATGTGTAATTCCAAGCGTTTTCTCTTACTAGACTCAGTCAATGTGAACTCCCCACTGCTAAAACCTATGCAAACGAACTTAAGCATACTGTACTGCCTGCAGCTGAAGCAAAGAACTGCCAGAATGCACAAAGGAGAACATACTGCTATGCATTTCAGCAGCAGCCAGTGGGGGAGGTTTTCATGATTGAAGCACTTTAATGTGCTTTTAATGTTTGCTTGCACGCATGTGCAAGAAACATAGTGCCATCATCCGAGATTTCGGAGGTGTGTCACCCCCTCCTCCAATTCAGTCAGTGTGTTGGCAGGCGCGGCTCCTGTAAGCCAATGCATGCTGCAGCTGTCTATGACAAGCTCCAAAATGCAGTGGCATACAGTTGAGAGGGGGAGCTACGCTGGAGTGAGCAGCGATAAGATATCGCCTGCTTGCGCGCAGCTCCTCTACACACACAGAAACTCCTCCCCACACGTATAGCTGACTGGGGTGCCCAGTTCCCGTCGGCTTGGCTGCGCCCCCAAATATCAGGCTAATAGTCAACGGGTGCCCAATCCCCTGGCCGGCTTCACTGTCTCTCCACCCCATACTATCACCAATGGGGGTGCCCAACCCCATCGGCTTCACTCCCCATTACAGGTGCCACGCTGGAGCCACCCAGGCGTGGCAACAAAATACCATGGCCGATGGGTGCCCAATCCCCATCGGCTGAGCGCCTAACATCCTTGTGCCATGCTGGGAGCCCACCCCAGCGTGGCAAACGTCCCACGTTGTCTATGTTTTTTTTTGTTTTCAACCTGGAAAAAAAAATGGTTCCACGTAGTCTCCCAGCACACCCTCCCACAACCCGCACCCACCCACTGCGCACCCTGCCTCCCCACACCCCCCAACCCCCTTCACCCCATACTTACCTCCGGACCTCGGCGCGATGATCTTCGGTGGACCGGGAACACGTCTGACGTCTGCACTCCTTCAAAAGCCCGACGCGAACTGAGGAAATGCCGATAAGCTGTATATTGGGCTAGATAGGGGGGTTTCAACTTTATTGCATATCTCAGGCATTTTTGGGAATTTTTGCACCAAATTTTCAACATGGAGTTTTTGGGACACCTTATCATGAGTGACGTCACTGTCAAGGCGTTATTCGGACCTGAAGGGTGATTTCGTGCAGTGACTGTGAAATCACCCTTCAGGCCTGAATAATGCCATGACAGTGACATCATTCATGAAGCAATCCCAAAAACCCCATGTTGAATTAATTACAAAAATCAAAAAATGACTGTTTTATGAGCTTGCATTGCGCAGTTCCTACGCAGGCTCGTAAGTTCGCGAATTTTCAATATTTTCACTCCAGATTTTCAACATTGTCATTTTACCACACCTTCTTATGAGCAGTACAGCTGTCATTTTTCACATCTCACCCAAAATGTGTTTCCGCCATGTAGCGCACAATGGCGCAGTCGGTGTGCGAAATCAATGTATGGGACAAATTAAGAAAATCACAGTGACACTGTTCATGAGCAGAGGTCTTAAAGTGGCTATGTTGAAAATTTGGTGAAAAAATTCCTAAAAATGACTGTTTTACAAGTGTGCGTTGCGCAGTTCCTACGCATGCTCATAAGTTCTCGAACTTTAAATATTTTCACTCCAGATTTTCAACATTGCCATTTTACCACACCTTCTTATGAGTAGTATAGCTGTCATTTTTCACATCTCACCCAAAATGTGTTTCCACCCATGTAGGGCACAATGGTGCAGTCAGTGTGCGAAATCAATGTACGGGACAAATTAAGAAAATAACAGTGACACTGTTCATGAGCAGAGGTCTTAAAGTGACTATGTTGAAAATTTGGTGAAAAAATTCCTAAAAATGACTGTTTTTCGAGTGTGCGTTACGCAGTTCCTCATGCGCTCATAAGTTCATGAACTTTAAATATTTTCACTCCAGATTTTCAACATTGCCATTTTACCGCACCTTCTTATGAGTAGTACAACTGTCATTTTTCACATCTCACCCAAAATGTGTTTCTGCCCATGTAGCGCACAATGGTGCAGTCAGTGTGCGAAATCAATGTATGGGACAAATTAAGAAAATCACAGTGACACTATTCATGAGCAGAGGTCTTAAAATGGCTATGTTGAAAATTTGGTGAAAAAATTCCTAAAAATGACCCAAACGCACACCCCAATGCCTGTCACCCTCTGCAGGGTAGTGGTGGAGTTGGCTTCAGTTCAATACTTCACTGCCATTCCTATTATGCAGCTCTGTAACTTCTACACTACCACTGCCAATGCCAGCAAGCAAACATTCGGCATTGACAAATGCTTGTTATATTAGTGTAAATAATATGCATCCACTGGTACATCTGATTAACTGCCTTTTAGGGCCATGTAAAACAAATACTGTTGAGGAAAAATACACATAAATACTTCACTTTTCATGAATAAAAATAGTTTTATGTGATTAAGGCAACTCAAAAGAGCACCAACAAAAAGAGCGATTCCCAAATCAATGACAGTAAAAACAGCGATGTACGGTACAGCAACCTTTGCAAACAACGATGGTTGCTTAGTTTCTCTGTGGGGGCAGTATACACAAAAAAGTTTTATGTGAGGGCTATGCCCATCACACACCCCCATAATAAATATAACCAACTTCGGGGGGGATACAGGGAAAAAGAAAATACTCAGGAGGGGCTATGGGGGGCAGCTGCGGGTGGAAGGGACACAGGACAAGGGAGAAAACTTGAGAGAGAGGCTACTGGGGGAGACATAATGGAGAAATGGGACTTAAAAAAAATATATACATTCATTTTACAACCCCCCCAAAAAAATTTGCAGTACCAGACTCAAACCCGGGTCCAAAACATCCAGAGAAAAGTATCTTAATCCACTATACCAAATGGCCAGCTGGAAACTACCTGGCCAAACGCATCCTTATGTAGTAATACAGTAAATGTACCTCACTGACACACACGCTGTATACTACCTTCACTAGGTTTTAACACTTTAACACTTGCTATTACTACTGACGGTCAAATTGAGTCACTCAGTTTGACTTGCCCACATTATATTATACCATAAAAATACAACTATCTCTGGTAAAAATGTGTATTTGTGTTAGACCTTATAGTGTAGTATTAGACTTCAGCTGGATTGGTGTGACACACATATGACTACCACCACTCAGAACATAAATGCATATTTTGTTGATACCTGTCATCGAGGCACAGGTCAGGAGGCATAGGAAAAACCAGGAGCAATTGTAGAATTTGCAAACACTGTTTATTAGCACTAGCAATAACATAACAAAATTGTTCAGAATAACTATTTGCAGAGGCAGAATAAACAGAGAAGATCCATCTGAGTTTTTCTTCAATCTTTGTGTGTCTCCCAAAACATTGCAGCTCTCTCTTATAAGTCTGTGCCACCCCCCCCCCCACCAAACAGGCATCCTGTTTTATTCTAAACTGTTCTTGTAAGATTCAGGCAGGTGCAGTAAGAACACAATGTCCCAGAACTGAGGCCCCTTCTCCACAGCTTCTGAAAAAAGGGCTTAAAACTGCTCTCAGGTTAACCCCTTGGGTTCCTAATAGCTTTTTGCAATCATCTCAAACTATAATTTTATACATTTCAACAGTAACACTATATAATTTCTAAACAAAGGGATCCCAATATCAGTTACATTTCCACATAATGATTTGCATATATTTTTATACCAGCAGATATGCAAGGGAAGAAAAGACAGAAACAGCAAGGGAGGGTGACGAGGTCGCGAGAGGCAAAGAACTGCGAGACCGTCGGGATGATCAAGTCCTAGGTCTCACGAGAAAATTTGGTTGCACAACCAGACAGAGAAGAGACAGAAAAGGAAAGAATAGAACAGATCCCTGAATTCAAACTCTCCATAACAACTGGGACAGGATCCTATTCAACCCTGTAACAATACCTCTGCATATTTTATTGAAACCTCTCAGACCCTTGGTCTTGTGTCATCATTAATAACAGAAATATGTAATACAATATTCCACAAACAGTAATATGCAAATACAGAGACAAATGTAAACACAAGAGACACAAATATAAAAAATCAGCCCCTTGCACAGCCCTAAGTGCTTTGTCTAAACTGCATTTGTTGTGTCTGTTATTTATTTTGCTTATCTGTTTGCTGTCAATGCATTTGGTGTTGCTCTTTGTAATATGCCTCCCTTTGTACTCTGCCGGGTCATACCTGTAAATAGGCATTCAATTATCTAGTCTACTGTACTCATTTGGTTCACAAAAAACAAATACTATAAATAAAATCAGTACAGAATGTGGATTCCCTCAAAAAATTTAAATATTACTTATAATACATCCTAATTTACAAGAATAAGAAATACCGTACATATCTTTTTAATGCATAACATATTTCTAAGCATGTTAAGTGGCTTGAAATGCAAGTACCGTATTCCATTTGTGTGGTATTTTTAACATGTAGGTATACCTGTGCCATGCCAAAAGGTCATTCTGAAAGGAGTTCCACTGCACTGACCAAGCCTGTTCTGGTAAAACTGCTAAATAAGTGAATAAGAACACAGCCATAAAATGGAGAAATGTGAGAGTATAATCTACCCACAACAGACAGCCAAATTATCAGTTTAATGTATTTCAGGAACAGCTGACGTCCCCAGCAATACAATGAAATACACATGACTTAGACCCACCTCCACTTACATTTATTGGTTACATAGAAACATAGAAAACAAGATGGCAGAAGGAGACCAAGGGTCCATCTAGTCTGCCCATTTGTTCCTTGGACCTTCTCTGATCCCAGGACCTAACCCACCTTCTGCCTAATGCCTCCTACTGCTCCTGTTGCTTTTGCTCTAGCCTTGTCCCACCCCAGCTTGAATGATGTCATGGACTTTGCTTCCACTACCTCATCTGGTAGTTTATTCCACGGTTCCATGACTCTTTCTGTAAAATAGTGTTTCCTAAACTCCCTCTTGAAGCCCCTTCCCCCCAGCTTCCACTCATGCCCTCTAGTATTAGAGTTGGAGACTCTGTTGAACAGGTTCAAGGATGGCACCTTATTTATTCCTCTCAGGAACTTTTATGTTTGAATCATTTCTCTCCTCTCCCTTCTTGTCTCCAGTAAGAACATATTTAATGGTTCCAGACGCTCCTCGTATGAGTGTCCTTGAAGGCCTTGGATCATTTTGGTTGCTCTTCTCTGAACAGCCTCCAACCTGTTTATATCCTTTTTAGATGTGGACTCCAAAACAGAACACAGTACTCTAGAATGGGCCTTACCAGGGACCTGTAGAGTGGCAGTATTACCTCCTTCCTCCTGCTGTTGAATCCACTGGCCTCTGCATGGATGGGAATATCCAAACTGGGAGCACTGTCAGCTCCTTGCGCTATAGGCTCTGGTTCCACAACACTTTGCTCATTATTGTCTTCTGACAATGGCCCAGCTGGCTTATTTTGAGAAGGTTCAGGCACAATTAGGCATTGCAGCACTGAAAGGGGGCTGTCAGCACTCTCATACTCTTCTTCAAGTTCTGGTGTGTCACCAGAGAGACTCAGACCATCAGTCCCTTCTTTGGACAAGTCACACAGTTCCATAAAACATGGAGTCCGCAGCCTCAGACATGATACTTTGCACTTCACTTTCAGGGAGCATTGGCTCCGTGGATGAAGCTGGGGAGTTAGGCAGTCCAGGAGGCCCAGCTTCATCCCCATGATTCAACATAGGATTTCCTCGAAACAACTGGCTCAGTTCATCTGAGGGATAATAGGCATTACCACAGTCACTTTCATCAGAGGTGGACTGACAGTCACTATCATTCAAGGCCGGCCAGGGAGAGGGCTCCAAATCTTTAACAGCTGAAGCAAATGGACTCTGTCTCCTCCTTGTAGCAGCATGAGTCACCAGCACAAGGGAATCAATTTCTGGTGGTTCAGCCTCAATGATAACCTGGCCGATAGGCAGCAAGTGAATACGGTGCATGGTCTTGACAGCTTTGGAGTTATTCTTTGGGCGTACCTTGTACACTGGTAGATCATTCAACTTTCCAACTACTACATGAGGAAGATGGTGCCACCTATCAGCAATTTTGTGCTTGCCATGTAGTCCCACATTGCGTAATAACACATGGTCTCCGGGCCGTAGCTCTTGAGCCTTTACTTTCTTGTCGTGCCTCTCTTTGTTGGCGAGGTTTCTTTTAGCAGCCATTGTCTGGGCCAGTTGATATGCATGGTTCAATTGAGCTTTCAGTTTCTGTACATACTGCAGGTAGTTTTTTGGCTCGGACACCATCTGGAGAGACCCCAAAGCAGACATCAACTGACAGGCGGGCTTCCCTCCCAAACATGAGACAGTAGGGGAAGAACCCAGTAGCATCATTTTTTGTGCAATTGTACACTGTACCAAGGTGCTAATCTGCTGGCTCCACTTAGGCTTGTCTTTTGGATGGAGGGTGCCCAGCATGTCTAGAAGGGTGCGGTTAAAACGTTCTGGTTGTGGGTCCCCCTGCAGGTGATAGGTGGTGGTTCTTGACTTCCACCCCCCCACAGAGAGAGCATTTCTTTGATTAGCCTACTTTCAAAGTCTCTGCCTTAGACAGAGTGGATCCACTGGGGGGGTACCATAGTGGATGAAGAATTTTTCCACTAGCACCTTGGCCACGGTGGAAGCCTTTTGATCTTTTGTTGAAAAAGCTTGTGCATACCGTGTGAAATGATCTGTAACCACTAACACATTGCCAATATTCCGTTGATCAGGTTCTAAGCACAAAAAATTTATGCAGACCAGTTCCATGGGGGCACTGGTAGTGATATTGACAAGGGGGCAGCCCTCTGAGGCAGAGCTTTTCTTGAAGGCAACGACTAAAGGTCTTTACATGGTGTTCAACATTGGCCCCCATCTTGGGCCAGTAGAATCAAGATCATACCAGGTCGAGAGTCCTGTCAATACTGAGATGCCCCATGTGATTGTGGAGGGACCTCAGTATCAAATGTTAAAAGACCGTCGGCAGGACCAATTGTTGCTTGTCTACTTGACCACTATGATCCACTGTCTCTCTGTATAACAACTGATTGAGTAACTTCAACCTGGGGCCTTCTTTAAACAATAGAGCAGTTCGCAAGTCAGGGGAACGCAACTTAGACACATCTTTCCCCGCACACAGGGCATCAAGTGCTGGCTGAATCACAGGATCTTGGGATTGAGCCCACTGAATGCTGTCATTGCCAAATTGAGGTAGTGCATTAATACCTAGAGCAGAGAAATGGCAATAGGCAGCTGGTATGCAGGTATCAGGAGGGCAGAAGCAATCTACTAGACAGCCCACTGTGTCCGCAGACATCTGTTCATCTCTGTCAAACTTTTGGCACAATGCTCGGATGTCAGGTTCAGACAGCCTGACTCAATCACTCTTGGAAGTGGGCCTTTGTGAGAGGGCGTCAACAACAATATGGTTCAGTCCCGGTCTGTATTCGACAGCATAATCATAGGTTGATAAGGCAGAAAGCCACTGATGCCCAGTGGCGTCTAACTTAGCTGAAGTCTGTACATAGGTCAACGGGTTATTGTTGGTCTTCACCAATATCTTTGCCCCGTAGAGGTACTCATGAAACTGGTCAACGATGGCCCATTTTAGGGCAAAGAACTTCACCTTGTGCACAGGATAGTTTCGCTCTGACAGGGTCAAACTCCTGCTGGCGAAAGCTACCGGTCTCAAGCCATCCTCATGGTCTTGATACAGCACAGCTCATAGGCCCTGCAGACTAGCATCCATATGCAGCACATAGAGCTTGGTAGGGTCAGCATAGGCGAGGATGGGGGCGTGGGTGAGCTGGTATATGACTTCGTGGAAGGCTGCTTCACATTCAGGTGTTAAGCGGGGCTCAAAAGGTTCACCTGTGTGGAATTACACTTTCTCTGGTTCTTTGACAGACCCTTTTTTGTATTTACGTTTGGTGGGGGGTAACCCTGGGTGAGATTGAGGCGCGGACGAGTCACCTTGGAATAGTCTTTTATGAACCTGCGGTAGTAGCCACAGAACCCCAGAAAACGTTGTAGTTCTTTCAAGTTATGGGGCTGGGGCCAAGTAGTCAGTGACTCAACCTTACTGGGATCGGTCTCTAACCCTTTTGCAGATACTATGTGCCCCACATACTTCAAAGAGGTGTGAAAAAAACGGCACTTGTCGATGGACTGCTTGAGGCAGAAGTCTTCCAATCGGTCCAGCACTTTAAATAGTCAGGTCTCATGCTCCTCTAATGTGCGTCCAAACACAATGACATCATCTAGGTACACTAGACATTCCAGCAAGTTCATATCTCCCACTGCACGTTCCATCATTCACTGAAAGGTGGCCGGGGCACCCGAAATCCCCTGTGGCATTCTCAGGAATTCGTAGAATCCCAAAGGACAGATGAAGGCTGTTTTCTCACGGTCCTCCAGGGCCATCAGAATCTGGTAATATCCACTGTGAAGATACAATACCGAGAACCATTTGCTCCCATTCAAGCAATCTAGGGCATCTTTTATATGGGGCATGGTGTATTGATCTGGGATGGTCCACCGGTTCAGGGTTCGATAATCAACACACATCCTCACGGACTCATTCTTCTTAGACACAACCACAATGGGAGAGGCATATGGGCTCCTTGATTCTTGTATCACTCCAGCAGCAAGCATTTCCTGCAGGTGTCTCTTAACATCATCTATGTCCGCTGGGGCGAGGCGTCGGGATCTCTCTCGAAATGGCCGGTCATCATGCAGATGTATGTGATGCTCTGCACCCTGGACACACCCCACAGACCATTCTTTTAATGAAAACACTTGGTCTCTCTGGGCGAGTTTCTTCCTAATTCTAGCCTTCCATTCAGCTGGCAACAGGGAATCACCAAAGTCAAATAAGTCCGGGTCACTCTCTCCTTCTCGCCAGAGCATTTGTTACTGGGTAATACTGCAGTGTCTGCGCAGTGTACTGTAGCTAGAGTGCACCCTCTGTTCACCCAGACCTCCCGATCTGACACATTCCAAATCTGGACCATCACTCATCGTGCATAGGCATGGGCACGGGCAGGCAAGATGCTGGGCTTAACCAATAATCCTTCTGGCAACTTTCCATTGCCTGGTGCATCCAACATTAATAATTTGTACCAGAGAGTCAGGATCCTTCTTCCACACAATCCCCACAGGTTCATCCTGGTCTACTTCCTTGGGTTTCCATTGCAAGACATAGGCCCTTTTGATTAGAGATGGAATTCTTAGGGCCCGCCCAGTCCATTGCCCTTGTTTCTTGTGGCAGAGTTGCGCCAGTTTCCCAAACATATGGGCGTTTGTCCCAACTAACAGGGAAACCACATCATACAGTCCAGTGGGGGGGACACACTAAGGCAAGTGTCTCAACTTGTTCACCTACTCCAGCCACTGAGGTAAGGAAAGACAGCCAGATCCGAATATACCCTGAGTACAGATAAGACTTCTCACTCAACCCCCACACATGTAAGCCTTCCGAGGGTTGTAGGGGCACATCAGGCAGATGCTTTTGATACCAGTCTTGGAACACTATAGTTACTTGAGATCCACTGTCAAGCACAGCCCGAGCGGACACACCGTTCACTATCACTGTAGTTTCCATTGAAGGGCCCACCACCTCGGACCATTCTGCGGGGATAATAGCAGGGGCCGGTAGAGACTCAGCCACAAAGAAGTTGGAGTTGGAATTTCCTGAGCCTTCACTGCGGTCGTTTCCAGCACCCCTCAGCCATGGTTTCGCTTTCTGGAGCTCCCACTGAAGTCTGTATACAACCCTATCTAAGACTTTTTGGGACCGGCATTCTTTCTTCATATGCCCTCCTTCCCACAATTATGACAGAGTATGCTTTCTAGAGTCTGGCGTGGCCAAGGCATCACATTGGGGGCTGAGGCGGGGGTACCACCAACAGAAAATCATGATTCAACCTCTGTCTGGTGTGTGGTGAGCATGGGGAGACGCTTCAGTAATTCCTTCACTTCCATAGTCAATTCATCAATCTTTGAGCGACTGTCAACAGGGGATGCCTAGGAGTGCACCCCAACCCCATAGCATACATGCTCTGAGAGGGGTTTGGGCCCACTGTATCTCTGGGAATGGGTTTGTAGGGAAACGGCAGCCCTCATTTCTCGGACCTCTCGCAGTATCTCACCCCAGGGCAGAGCATCCTTGCTAGCCTCCCGATGTTCAACTGGCACTGTATTTCGCCCCTGAACATCACTCACATGTCCATCCTCGGTCACCTGGGCAGCAGCAGCAGCAGATACAGGAGGGGCCCCCCATGTGGCTGCCTCCTCTCAATCCTCCGAATTTCCTTCATCAGTCCATTATAGGTAGGGGGCGCATCCAACCAAGCAGCAAGGCATAGTTGGTAGTCAAGCTAACCTGGGCACAGCTCTCCAGGACACTGTTACCCTCCTCTTTCCCTTCTAGTGGCCTGAACAGTACACAATAATCACTTTCACAATGACTCTTATTCACCAGGCAATTACCCACACTGTTTGCACTTACCACCAGAGTTGGTTCCTCTAGCTTGACCCTGGGGACCCCCTGTAAAACAAGGTTATGCATAGCAAATAGCAAAAGTACAGTACTTTTGGCACAAACTGGAACGACAGTCAGATTAAATGCAAAAAGAGTTAGATCTGATTTATTCAGGGGACTTGAACAAGGAAGGGGCGTAATCAGGTTGATTTGCTTAAAGGCTATATCAATCAGACAGTTATGCATGCACTTCAGAGTCCCTACACAGTCACACACTCTGGGTACCCAGGTAGGAAGATGGTGGGCTAGCCAGGAACATTGCCTGGGGTAGGCCGGTGTCGCAGCTGGTTGGGGCCCTGTGATGGAAGAAAGCAACTTGCACAACACACACTATTTGTAATCTGGATCCGGAGGGCTCAGTTCGTGACAGAAAAGACAACAAAACAATCAGATGACAACACTTTAGATTTAGCTGCTATTGCAGGGAGGTACCCTGATGTTTACTCACGATACCCAATACAGGACATAGGCAGGATGAAATCGAGACAGCAGGTTGTTGAACTGGAGTGCCAGGAGAAGCAGGGCCCACACGAATCACTGAGGTGTTGTTCCTGTTCAAAGCGTGAGCAGGGGGTGATCCCCAGGCAGGTCTCTTGTTGATGACTTTCTCTGTGCAATGGGTAGTCTGGCTGGGCCAGTGTGGCAAGGCCCAGGCCCAATGAAGATGAATACGGATTCAGTCCATGGGAGCTGGATGCAGCCTCCAGCAAGCAGAACACAGTTCAGCACACAGTGGGGAACCAAATCACGACCCAATAACAGCACACAGCACAGCACATTTACATGTAAGAAATTCTACTATACCAGGCAGATTGCTATCCGGTCACAATTACAGAGTCTCTGCACAAACCGGGAATTCAGAGGCAGCTAGAAATCCTGACAGGCCAATCACATTCAGCAAATCTTCTGTCGTCTTCAGGTTAAAGCTTGGTCACAGTCCAGTGGCTTAAATCCTTCTCACAACTTGGATTCAGTCCAAATCAACTCTATTTTTCCTCTCAGGGACAGCAGGCAGAAGGGCAGGCCAAAACTCAGCCCTTTTACAGTTCTCCTGCATGAATTCATGCAGGTTTGCTGCTCGACTATCTCGAGCTGTTACTCCTTCACTTCCCAACTCAGATCTGACTCAAGCTGCAAGCAGCCTGGGACTTTCCCCAGGATCCAAAAGGCTTAGTTGGCTGATCTGTCAGTTACAACAAGGGCTCCCCCTCCAGGTTCATTTAGGCACCAAAAGCCCAAAACTACAATTCCTACAGAATTTTGCTACCACAATACCCCTGGGGACAGGCTCCATTTTAAAGTCCCCAAAGGTACTGATTGGCCCATTTTGGCAGTCCAGGACCAAGATGGTGGCAATAAACAGAACTGTCCATGCTGCAAAGAAGGCAGGTTAGAACTAACTGCAATATTATTACTGTTCTAACAAATGATCAGCAAATAAGTACATCATCTAACAGAGCTCCCTCTGCACTAATAGCAATGGCAGAACGGAGCGATTACCTGGCAGCACGGGCGGGACTCGAGCATGGAAACACTCAGCCCCCTCCCAAGCTAGTTATAACTGCAATCTAGGCAGCTCTTAAAGAGACAGTACACGGAGGCTATACGGGCACTCTCTGTCAATACATTTGAACTGCTGAAACGCAGGACACCAGCCTGGCAGTGAGCATTTAGGGAAGCTCAAGGAAGACTTTTCGGGACCCCCCATTTGTAGGGGGGTTACAGATGGATCAATGTGGTCTTTTTCTGCTGACATTGTCTATGCTTTATTTTATTAAAGGATACAAGCATTTAGCAAAACCATGTTTGGAATCGTGTTCAATTGCAATCAAGTACACAGTTCGCAAACTACACATCAATAAAAAAACTTAAGAACAATGATTACAATGAAATTAATCAGTTTTACTGTTAGAAAAACTACAACATGTCACATTAGGCAATACGTAGGCAATGATTAACCGCATCATTAACTACAACACAGTAAAACATTCAGACATCAGCTCTGTTTCAGTGTGTGTGTGTGGGGGGGAGGGGTTGTAGGATGCAAACTATCAGTCACAGTACGCCTCTCATTGCACTGCCTGCATTTATTTTATAATAAACTGTAAGCAAGTTTTACCGTGGGTTTTGAAATCTTGTTCTTCACATTTTAGAATGTTGAGACAAGCAGAATACATTGTTCTTAACCCTTACGAACATGATGTTTTCACAGCGGTGCCGATCAGAATTGCACTCCCATCATGGAGTGTCAGAGAAGTGCAAACGGAGCTATCCCCAGCCCAGATTCGAAATCAGCAGTTAAAATAATAGTCAGTCATAGTATGCTTTTCATGATAGAAACCATTGGCATTACTAATCTGCCACTGAGTGATGAGGATGTGTTGTAAAACATGTTTAAACTGTATTATATAAAATAACAAAACCCCTCTGCGTTAAGAACTCGCAGATTCTCAACACTTCGTTAGATCAGTGACATCAGAAGGCACCTGAGCTTTGCTCTCGTGGCACTGATGTCACCAATCTGACCTGGTGGTGAGACACTGCTCGCTCTTTAAACAGAGCTTTTGGCAGAGAACAGCAGGAAGAAAGAGGTGCTGTTAGAACTTTACTACTCTACTAGGACTTAAGAACTAGAGCTCTACTACTGGGACCTTCAGTTTAGGGTAAAAACGAACCTAAAAACAAGAGTTAGTGTGTTTGTCTGAGTTGGGTGAAGGGAACTGTTATCTGTGCAGTTAGCTATGTGAAGAGGGGAACTGTGAATTAGGGGGAGTGGTTTAGGCAGCAGAAAGCCAGGTGTTTGGATTTAAAACTGCTCTAGATAGCTTTTGGCAGAGAACAGCAAGAGGAAGTACCATTAGAACTTTACTATTCTACTGGGACTATGTAGCCGTGCCTCCTCACCCTTAGCTAGTTCCACTTTTATAGGGACAGGATTTGACTTGACAACAGGAACTTCCTGTTTGGGAGCAGGAAGGGAGTGATCACAGAGGCACAAAGGACTCACCATCCTAGAAGGGCAAGAGTAGCTCTCCATCCCCCTCTAGCTGCTGGAGGTCTGACTCTGCGAAAGTAAAAAGGAGACTACTGAGGAACACGGGAACTTCCTGTCCCAGAACAGGAAGAGTAGGAGCTCTAAGGGCATGGAGGCAGTAGGAAAGTAGGGAGAAAAATAAATAAATAAAATAAACAGAGAGAGGAAAGAGTCAGCAAACAAAATAAAAGTTATGGGGCCACAAATAAGACATGATGGGAGTGGTGCAGTGGCTTTGGAGGGGCAGTCTTTCAGGAGATGTTCAGGAGGATGCAGTGTTGTCCCATCTGTAGGCACCTCTCTGGGCTGAGAGAGGAGGTTGCTCGTCTCCAGGCTGAGCTGGACAAGATTCGCGGGACCTCCTCTAACACCCAGAGACCACCAGGGCCACTGCTGCTGCCTCAGAGGTTGCCAAGAAAGAGGAGTGGTTGGACCACAGTGGGCTCAGGGAGGGTGAGGGTGGTAGAATGGAGGCTCATTCCTCCAGCTGTAACTATCCACAATTTGTACGCCATTCTGGCAGAGTGTGGTTCCTCTGTGGAGGCACCCGTAGTGGAGACCAAGGAGGATGCTGAGAACCTCCACAAAGGAGACCCACAAGAGGGTGGTATGGGAACTCACAGGGGAAGGAAACAACTCATGGTGGGGGACTCCATTGTTAGGAGGGCAGAACTGGGGGGGTAAGGTGCCTGCCTGGCGCTATGGCTTGGAGGGACAGGGAGCGAATCCTCAGGATCACGGGAGCAGCTGCACGGGGGAGGGAGGGAGCAGGATGTCACTGTCCATCTAGTGACAAATTACCTGGCTGGGAAAGGGATCAGAACAGTGCAGGAGGAGTTTGTGGAGATGGGGAGGGACCTTAGACAAGTAGCACCCAAGATAACCTTCCCGGAGGTGCTGCTGTCCATGGCATGGGTGAGGCTAGGGTGCTCTACACCATGGGATTCAATCAATGGTTTAAAAACTGGTGCAGAGCTCAGGGTTTTGGCTTCACTGGAGACTGTGGGTCCACCTGGAGGGATACAGGCCTATACTGGCCCGAAGGTCTATATCTGTCCAGGAGGGGAACCAGTATCCTAGGTGATAGGTTTAAATGCTTCATTGGCACGCATTTAAACTACCCAAGGGGGGAGGTACTGAAAAGGTGCAGGGAAATCCTAGCCCCCACCCCGCAAACAAATCAGAGTAGTTAGTGAGGTAAACTCCAAGATAGAGAAGTTGATAGGGAGAAGAACAGGGGTAAATGGAGAAAAAGGCAAAGGCAGTAAGAACATGGATGGGGCAAAAAGGGGTAAGGCCAACAAAAAATGGAGGGTGATGACTACCAATGCCTGTAGTCTAGGTAACAAACTCCCTGAACTGGTGGCCTTTGTGGATATCGTGACAGTCACAGAAACATGGTACACAGAGAACCATGACTGGGATGTCAACATACCAGGGTACACAATCTATAGGAGGGACAGGGAGGGTAGAAAAGGAAGAAGAGTAGCTCTCTACGTAAGGGAAGGGATTAAAGCAATGAAACTAAAGGGTAAACAGGGAGGAGAGGAGGTGCTCTGGGTCACCCTGGAGACCGGAAATGGCACCAGAATTCGCACAGGGGTTGTATACAGACCCCCGGTCTCAGAGGGAGGAAATAGACAAGGAAATGATAGAAGGCATCCTTAGGATGGCAGAAAAAGGGGAGATATTGCTAATGGGGGACCTGAATATGCCAGATGTTAACTAGAGCACCTTTGCTGCAGCCACATCCAAGAGCAGGGTCATTCTTGTTGCCCTACTGGGGGCATGCCTCAGACAGCTAGTGTTGGAATCCACTCAGGTGGTAGCCTGGGTAAACAACTGGCTGGACAACAGGACACAGGGGGTAATAGTAAACGTAGTCCACTCCGAAGACATGGAGGTTACTAGCGGGGTACTACAGGGTTCAGTACTGGGTCCGGTCCTTTTTAATGTCTTTATAAGTAACATTGCAGAGGGACTGGAAGGAGAAGTATGCCCCTTTGCAGATGACACAAAGTCCAGCAAAAGGGTTAATACACAAGGGGAGGTGGGGTGGAAAGGATGAATAGGGACTTGGCAAGGTTGGAGGAATGGTCAAAAGTATGGTAGCTTAGATTCAATGCAAAAAAGTGCAAATTAATGCACCAGGGAAACAAAAACCCAGGGGAAGGGTACACAATGGGAAGGGGTATTAGCAACAACAAAAATGGAAAGGGGCCTTAGGGTAGTCATATCAGATTACCTAAAGGTAAGCAAGCAATGTGAGAAGGCAGTAAGGATGGCTGGGGGATACTGGGACGTATAGGAAGAAACATCACCAGTACAAAACAGGAAGTTATTATCCCTCTGTACAGACAGTTGGTGAGACCCCATCTGGAGTACTGCATGCAGTCCTGGAGGCCCTATCTCCATAAGGACATAGACAGGATGGAGGCAGTCCAGAGGAGGACAACTAAAATGGTACAGGGTCTGCAATAGAAGCCATACAAAGAGAGACTAAAAGAGCTTAATATGTTTACCCTCAAGGAAAGGAGGGAGAGGGGGGGACATGATAGAAACTTTCAAGTACCTCAAAAGAATCAACAAAGTTCAAGAGGGTAGCATCTTTTCAAAAAACAAGTGTGCAAGAACAAGAGGACACAATTTGAAGATAGAGGGGGGATGGCTCAGGGGCAATGTGAGGAAGTATTTTTTCACAGAGAGGGTGATGGATGCATGGAATGGCCTTCCTGAGGAGGTTGTAGGGTCAAAAACAGTGGAGGAATTCAAGAATGCATGGGAGAGACATAAGGCAATTCTGGTGGCAGGGTTAAGAAGAAGTAGGCTGTTGGTTAACTAAGATCTGCAGCTTATCAATAGGTAGGAAATTAGCAGACTACAGTAAGGTGGGCCAGCGGTCCTTATCTGCCATCAAAGTCTGGGCTGGATATTCAAACTACGCTATTCTTTTGCCGCAGTTCTGTGCTGCACAAAATAGTTGGCGCTTGGTAAAGTTGTTGGGCGATATTCAAAGGAGCTGCGCCATTGAGCAACTCCTTAATATCACACCCAGCCACAGCCACCGTGCATGGCGAGTGGAACCTTGTGCCACCGCAAGTGGTCAGAGTGGAGCAGTCAGCTGCGGTGGCGCAAGTACCATTGCGCCATGTGCAAATTTCCCATATTCAAAAGGTGACATGCAAATGGGGCCATAATTAATGCAAGGCACGGGGGGGCCATTTGCATCTGATTATGGCCCCATTTGCATGCCATTAGCATGCAGGTGCGCCAATCCCCGACGACTTGCGCCTGGTGCCCTGCCAGGCAGCAGCCATCGGGGACCAATGCCCCCTGCAGCCCGATCGCGGGCAAAACCATAACAATCCCCCCTCCCCCCGACTGGCCCATCAAGGGCGAAAGCTTAACAACTCCCCACAGCCCGATCCCAGGCAGCAAAGTGTCCCCCCAGAACATATCCCTGGTGGTCCAGTGGACCACTAAGTCCTAATGAGGGCTGAAATGTTAAACACACCCCAACATATCCCTGGTGGTCCAGTGGACCGCTAAGCCCGATCACAGGCTGCATAATGTGGCGAAACCCCCAAGACCATATCCCTGGTGATCTAGTGTCCCCACCCCACCCACCCACAAAGCCCCACCACCCGCTCCTCCCCGCAGAGTCAGGCGGAGCAGCATCCCACCCACCTCGCATTTAATCGATTGACTGTCTGGTAGGGCTTCGCACCATTGGTGCAGAGTTAAGAGCCAATGGGCATGCAGCCCATACCATACAAGGCAGTCCAGATATGTGAATGAATTCATTTGTTTGTTTAAAAATGTTGCTGTTATTCTTTTGATTTTAACCGTTGGCTTCAGCACTGCACTAGACATCGTGATGTCGTCAGCATTGCAACAGCTGCTCTCTGATTGGTTCAGTATGCCACTGTGATGACAGTAACCTTAAAAATATCCATTGTGACAACAGTAAGAGCAATATTTTTTGATATGTTGCCGTACTGGTGTCACTAACCAAGATATATTTGTAATCGTGTCATTCTTACCCCCAGTCCTGTTGTATATTTGTATCAGGGTCATTGTATACGTGCTTAAATGTTCTTGTTATTTTACTGATTTATGTTGGTTCCATGGTTGTGGGTCGTTTTTTTTTTAAATATTCCTGTTTCTCTCTTGGCATCCCCTGGTCTCAGTGGCATTCCCCCAGATCCATCACCGACCTGTCTTGTGGACTTACAGGGTAACTACTACTCGCACAAAGCCATGTCAGGCAGGTGGCCTGCCACATAGGGTCATGTGGGGTCTGTGGGTGATGCCGAGTGAGCTGGGGCAGTTTCCTCCAATTTTTGCCTACTGGGTATTGTGTATCATGCAGGTTGCGTCATCACACCTCCCACCCACATCTGCTGGTTCCACCATGCTGCAGCCCATCCTCCACTGGGTGGCAGGCAAGTAGCGGGACTCAGTGTCCCCCCTACCCCTGGCTATCCCCTGAGCAACCTTGGTCTGTTTCTAAACCTGGGTTGCCAGCACGGATGGAGGTAAGGCATCCAGTACCTCATCCCTCCACGCTACTAGGCTAATGGCTATGTGTTTGTACGGTCATGGCTAATGGCTATGTGTTTGTACGGCCATGGCCAATGGCTATGTGTTTGTACGGTCATGGCATTTTGTGTTGTACAGATACTCTGAGAACAGGAGGCGTGCCTTGATACAAATGGGTTAGAGAAATCAAGCTGTGTGATTGGTCAGATGTGTTAACATGACCATATGTTATTTCAGCACAACAGTACAGGTCAGAAATACTTAATGTTCTGAACCTCATTACTCAGTTTTTAAAATCAAAACATCAGTGGAACCATTTATAAACACAGTAAGGCATGCCAGGGTGTGCATAACCATGACAAAGGCACTTCTCGGGTGCATAAGGCACTTGGGGTTGCCTCGTGCATCACTCCCTGAGGTGTGCCATTATCCCACAATAATGCACACATTGTCATGCCTTCATGCTTAAATAAACTACTACCTTTTGAACAGCCATGTTCCTTGCATCCATTATAGCTAAAATGACCCTCAGCATCAAAAGCACTGAGGCAAGTTTTCCCCAAAAAGGGCATTAGCAACAAAGCCAGGTTCCCAACAAATACCAAATCACAAGCATACCCTGTAATGCAAAGCACTGTGGGATGTATATGCAAATCACCATGAACATTTAGGCAGAAATGCATGGTGCCAAAGGGCCTCTCATACAATCTGCAAAGAGTGAGAACAGAAGACATAGACATGTGTCACCAAAAGAAGGCATGGTCAACAAAGCCAGGTTTCAAAGAAATACAAAATCACACATAACAGGAATGGGAACAAAAATGTATCCTGTACACTGCTCTTTGTAAACTGATTAAGCAGAACCAACCTAAATTGTCATGGTGATTTGTATATATATATAGATATATATATATATCTATATATATATAGATATATATATCTATATATATATATTCATGGCAAAAACTCAGTTTAATGCATCAGTTAGGGTTGTTCCATAGTGACAAAAGGAAATTGATGTTGAGTTCCCACCTTGCACCCCACCCCATCCCGCCCCACCAACAGGCATCGGGTGCGCGCTAGTTGTCGGTCCCAACTCTCACCCTATCCCATGTGTAAACAAGCTGAGGTGGTGCAGTATAGGAGAATGGGGTGAGGGTTAGGACCGACGACCCCAACACACACCCCAATGCCGTTGGTGGGGTGGGGTGCAAGGGGGGTGGGAACCCTAACATCTAATTTCCTCGCTTCTTTTGCTATGGAACAACCCTAACTGATGCATTAAATGGATTTTTTTGCCATGAATTTCCCTTCTTTTTGAGAATGAGCACTGTAAATAGTGAATTTTTTGTCACATAGTAACGCTAACAGTAACGCAAATACAAGCACAAATGGTAACGCACATGGTGATGCAAAGGTAAATGGTAACACAAATGGTACGAGAAACACAAGCGCAAACGTTAATGAAAACAGAAATGGTAATGCAAACGGTAATGCAAACGCTAACAGCAACAGAAACGCAAACATTAATGGAAACAGTAACAGAAAAGGTAACAGAAACACAAACGGTAAGAAAAATGCAAATGGTAACAGAAACGCAAATAGAAATGCAAACAGTTAAGGCAACGGCACCACAGAAGGAAATAGTAACGCAATCGACAACAGAACGCAACCGAAAAGCTAAGTGCAACAGAAATGCAAACAGTGATGAAGAGGCAAACAGTAACAGTAGCACAATTGGAAATGCAAAGTTACAGTAACAGCAATGATGACGCCACAGTGAACAGTAATGCAATGGGAAACACAAGCACGTACGGAAACGCAAATGGTAATGCGCACAGGCATGGTACCACACCTGGAAATGCAAATGCTAATGGTAATAGCAATGATGAGACCAAAGGAAACACAAATGCAAATGCAAATGGGAAAAGTAATGCAAACGCAAGCACAAACGAAAACACAAAGGATAACGTACACGGCGGCGTAGACGGGAACGGTAACGCAAATGGTAATGGAAACGCAAGTGGAAACAGTAAGTGTAACAGTAACGAAAGTGCACACCCTTTTTTTCCCCAAAAGCTGCATTGAGAAACACAGTGAATACAAAGAATGTATACATAATACTGGGCCTCAGAGCAGAAAATGAGCACTTGGAATACTAAATTGCTTCTATCTCAGGAACCGTTCAACGTGGAAAAAAATTAAAATTTCATATGATTTATGACTTTCCTGGCTAGTTTTGCACTTAGCTCCGCATTTTTCTGACGAAAAGTCCGTATCTCGAAGGGTTTCCGAGATACGGGCCCCGAAAGGCATGGTGGACGCAGTAATATTAGTCTATGGGAAAAAGTGTCAGCTTCAGAGTACCATAACTTTGCACCCCTGTAATATTTTGTCACCAAACCACAAAAAGGCACATCTGTGGGATCTTGGCTTTCTTCCCTCCAAATTTCAGCCCAAAAGACCAAACCGTTCTTATGCAGCACGGTGGCAAAGAATTCCTGTTATTTTGGGCATAGTGTCGCAAATCACAACACTTTCGCAAATAAAATTACAAAAGTGTCGCAGGTGTGACACTACTTTGTGACACTACAGTTTACAAAAATTTCAAAATCATATTTCTGGGGTGTTTAACCCCGCAAAAAAGACATGGCTAGCATCCTCAGTGCTCGACTAGGTGAAAACAAAAAGAATTGTGTCCCTACAGGGTCCCAACTTTAAATGCCAAGCATTTCTGTAACAAGTAACTGAAAAAAAAATGACTGACTCATGACACTACAGGGGTCATTTGCAACACTAAAAACTGCATTTGCAACACTGTTGAACTTTTTGTTAACTTTTCCCATTGACTATAATGGGAAACTTGTTTTTTGAATAACTTTTGAACCGTTTAATATTTTTTCACAAAATCTTCAAAAGGCACATCGGGAACCCCAACTGCATGTTCCCTGAAGGTTTCGGACCAGTCGCACAAACCGTGCGACCTGTAGGAATGAACAAAATAATGCGCAAAAAAGTGTAAATGCGACACAGAACGGTACTTCATGGCTCTGCAACCGTATATCCGACCATTAAGAAACTTGGCATATCCAGAGATCTATGGTACTGCTCCTTGCCTGCCCAATTTCATGCAAATCCATCATACAGTGGCAAAGTTATTAGGCTGCAAAATTTCACACTTTAACCTTAAATGGGGTACTCAACCCTAACTATAGTGGCACTACCGTGCCACTATGATATATACATATATATATATATATATATATATATATATATCGTGATGTTTTGTATTATGGGGGTATGTGCGATTTTGTATTTCTTTGCAACCTGACTTTGTTGTCAATACCCTTTTTGGGTAACCCATGCTTCAGTGCTTTTTGGCTGAAGTTCTTTATATTTTTAGCTTGTTTTCTTAATTTGGGCCAAACCTGCAAGACCATATTTGGGCTGGCTCGTTTACCTCTGGGATGAGATACAAACAAGGCACACTGATGACTCTTGTGTAGGATGGAATGCACATCTGTGTCTTCTGTTCTCACCCTTTGCAGATCGTGAGAGATGCCCTTTGGTACCATGCATCCCTGCTTTAAGCAGAAGCAGTCAAAATTTTCATGGTGATTTGCATATGTATTCCATGATGCTCTGTATTATGGGGGCATGTGTGATTTTGTATTTCTCATCCAGGATAGACTGAGTAAGACAAACTAAAGATGTTTATTTTGTGCTGAGGTTCCTCAGTGCAATCACTGTCTCATCTATGTTCCCAGTCAGCACAGAGGCAACTGGACAACTAGTACACTCAGAGGTAGCAGTTTATAACAAACTCTGACCAGAGCCCACATGGCTGCAGCCACACTTGCTGAGCTCACAGTGAAACAGTCCGCCATGCCCAAGATGGCTACGGTGCAGTTGCACATACACAACTAGTTGTGCACGCGCACTAAACACTGGTGCTCATCTTGAGTATGGCAGGCGGTTGGCAACCAAAATAGTGCACCCAGGGGGGTGGGGGGCAGGCAGGGAGTGAGTGGACTGTTTTGGAATTGCGGAATGATGGTACTGCAACTCCAAAATGGAACTGTTCTTTGGTGTCAATCCAGTGGCTCGTTTTTAGAGCTACCGCAGGACTGCTGCAGGCTCCACCCACTGTAGCCATAAAGAGGGCAGTATAGAGGATAATTGTTCTTTCCCCTTTTACTAGTTAGAACATGTTCCACCTAACAATATTAGGCATGATGTGTGGAACAGCGCTCTCCCTTGAGACGGACATGAGTAGTTCTTTTCCCCTTTGTACCTCAGCATTATTGTGACTTCTCTGATTCTGACATCACAAATGACCATGAAGAGCCCCATACCTTCTACTGGATTGGTCACTAGTGATGTCACAATGAGTGAGATCACAGTGCTGATGAGGTATGGTGTGACATATCACCAGATATTGCATTTCTAGGGAGAGTTATGCTTTGTGTATTACACCCAGTACTATCAGGTGTAAATCTCTAGAAGAGAAAAATTAAAAAGAAAAATATGAACAGGCTACTTTTAAAACTGCAAATGCTGTGGCAGCCCAGTGGTGCTGAGGGCTGAGGCACTGGATGCCTTACCTCTCGCAACGCCGGTGACCCAGGTTTGGGAACGGACTTGGGTCATCGGGGTGCTGGCATGGGGGGGAGGGTTAGAGCAGGATTAAGCAGCCGTAAGGCAGCTCTCCTCTCCTGGGGGTGGTCACTGCCACCTCGTAGTCCTGCTGCCACTAGGTGGAGGTCCAGTGATTAGCATAGGTGGCGGGGGTGACATGACGGGAGGGCACCTTGAGACACAGCATGTGCACGCCTCCACATGCATGTGTGCATCCGAGATAGGGGGTTGGGACTGAGGTAAAAATGGAAAAAGTACAAAAAATTCTTACAGAAAAGGAAAAAAAAGGACAAAAATGCAAGAGCTAGTAGTGCCAAAAATACACAGACCAAATACAGACCATACTCAATGTCTGATATTCACAAATCACACTACAATCTCAGTTTATATCAGAAAGTGTTTGCAAAACCTTCACCAGTACAGTCACAGAATAGCAATTACAGCCTCCATTAGGCAACCCCCCAGATGCTTCGATCAGTAGAGCTTCGCCAGTGGGGCCAAAAGCAGGCAGAAAATATTATTCATTTTTTAAAAGTAGCCAGTTGTTACACTTTATCTCTGAAGCGGTGTGCTTTTTATTTGCTCATTAGAGGTTTTCTACTGGATAGTGTGAGGCATACCTGTCAACCTGCTGCAATGCAGATCAGGGGTAAGGCTTGAAAACATCAGGCACAAAAGGGCACAAAACAGGTAATCATCTTAATAAATGGTGGTTTTAGTTCAAGACTCCTGCTGCTGTATTGTGTGGTTTGGTGTGAAAACCATTTTCCAAAAAAGTTTGAGGGCAAAATTTTCAAAAGCATCTGCCCCTTCCCTGTTTCAAGGCAGAAATGCATAAACACCTGCTAGACCACCAATTAGATGGTCTAACAGCATGCAAAGCTTGTGTCCAAAAATGGATGTAATTGCACCCAAATTGGATGCAGTTGCCAACATGCGTTCAGTCTGGACACAACTGCATGTTTCCTGCCACAGATTGTGACTTGTCGTAATAAACGGATGCAACCTCTAAAAACAGCAGCACGGCTACCTGGGCGCAAGTGGATTGTTGCAGACATGGGCGCTGCATGCATTTGTGCCTGCACCCGACCCTTGTGAAACCCCCCAACCATACATATAATGCTTTTCTTTTTTATGCATCAAACCCCTATTTTGTAGAGATAAACATACCAAATTTAGAAGTGACTCAGGAAATCTTTGAGTTAAAATCAGGGACTGTAGAGTGGTATGGATGAGTTAGGATGTGACGAGAGGTACTTTACCTTGAGACTAACTTATCTAGTTCTGTACCGCTTTATACGTTAGTAGCATTATGACCTCACTCACTGTGACATCACAAGTGACTGCTCAGACTATAGATGACCGGCTCTTCTTGTGCAGTTTGAGATGCCGCAATAAGTGAGATTACAGAGATGCTGAAGTATGATAAGGAATACAATTAGATATGCCAATCTCATTGTGGAGTACTGTTCCACACATCACACTAAGTGCTGTCAGGCAGCAAATATTCTAATTAGCAAAAGGGGAAAAAATTACTTCAGATGTCAGAAGTAATAGTTGACTACTTTTAAAAGTGAATATTAATTTCAGGCAGTATACTAAATATGCAATGAGACACGATAAGTCATGTATTATGCTGACCTGACCATGAGCCCACGGGTGTAGTGAGGAGAGACGCCACGGGGGAGTGTCTTCAGCCCCTGAAAAAGTGCTAGATCAGCATAATGCACACCCCAAAGTGTCTTATTACACTTATAAAATAGGCAAACAAATGTAGCAAAAAAACAAAGGCCAGCTTTTATGTAATTAATGTACAGGTATTTTCCTTTGTTAAAAGTAGTAAGTAAAAAGTAATCCCTCCCCAGCTGTGAAGCATTTGTCTAGCTACCCATTAAACTGATGGATTTATTTATTATCAAGAAATGCGGGAATTGCAATCTCTGCAGAATTCTACTGGCTGAATGCTCACCTCTCTCCACACAAACGCACACGAAAGAAGGCCTCAGTAAAGCCGCCTAGGTGCATACTGTGTGATCCTGAGCAAGTCACTTAACTTCCTTGTGCTCCCAGGTCGCATCTGGAAACAAGCTTTGGCTTAGTGTGCTCCTCCTAGTTAAGCAATGTTCCCTTTCCCTTTCTCAGTAAAGCCAGGGATTCAATTATATCTGTGCAAGGCAAGCAGCAAAGATTTCCCTGGTAGGCAGGTAAGGATGGGAGGGTTCCACGGTCAGAAAAGGCTCCAAAAAATAAAACTGAGAGTAGTATTTACAGTATTTCTTTTATTTATTTATTTTTATTTTGTACGAGTATAAGGAGGGTAATATAAACAAGGAACATTTAATCAGTTTGTTCTTTTTCTTGTGAGAGGGTGTTATTTTTAGGACATAGATTTGTTTAGTGAGCCACTGAGTCATGTTTGTGATGGGAGTCTGGAATTTTTGAAAAAGGCTTTGATATTGTTAATGTGCTGCGTCCTGATTGCCAGCGCTTTTTTCACCTGTGTATTAGACAGATCTAATTATAATGCCCAGTACTACATTTTCTAATTAGCAAAAGGGAAAAGAAATCATTTCAGAAAAAAAGAAGTAACAGTTGGCTATCTTTAAAAGTTCATATTCATTTCAGGCAGTAAATTAGCTCTTTAATTACATTTCTTGTCTGTTGCTTTTGACGTTGCCACCTCTTTTAAGCATGTTGGCCTTAAGTGTCTTCTAAGCATGTAATGTGTCGATTTAAGATGTGGACTATATCTTTTGGGCTGTGTATTTCCTGTATTTTTTTAAATAACAAAATGCTATTAACAATAGAAAAGAAAAGAAGGATCCTTTAATTGTTCTGATCTAGTGGATGAGGATCTATTTGGCCCAGCTGCTAAAATTTAGTGGTGAAGGGAAAAAAAAAATCAATAACCACGGTGTAAGCAAAGCAACAGCAACCTTTAAAATATCAAGACAAATCCATTTATTTCACAAATGTCTTCATTTCCAAATGCCATTGTTTAGCACTCCGTGCTGTCATGTCCATGACATTTCCCGAACCTTGTCTCTTAATCATTTTTAGCTGCAGCAGAAGTTAGCGTGTAGCAGCAAAAGCCAAAAGATTACACAGCTCACTCCTAAATGCATTTTCCCATGATGCTCTCACAGCCTTGTGCTGCAAAAAAAAATATCCCCAATAATTTAAATATGGTCAGTAAAGAACTACTGTACACTACGATATACAATGAGAAGTAATTACAGAGAAAAATGACTGCTGCTCTTGCTGGTCGATGGAATATGAAGGAAATGCTGTTCCTTTTTCAAAGCCACAGAGTCCATTTTGATATAATTGGTTCCAGAATTATTTATGACATTAATTGGTGCATTATCGACTGCCTGTCAGCTCTTTTGGCAGTTAGTCCATCTTTCTAACCATGGAAAGCTGGCTAAGCCCAAACAGGACTGACAAGCTAATTACACCCATCTCCCCTCTCTATGACAAATGCTGCTCATCTGAAACCTTTCTAGAAATAGACTTTCCATCTTTTTCCTTTTTCCTGAAGCCATACACCATTGATATCTCAAGGTAAACCAAGGGCTACAAAAAAAAAAGAAAAACTCTACTCACACGATGCCATCAGTCCTTAACATCTCACTCCAGTCCAAAACTCAACTATGCTACGTTATCAAACTGAGAATCAGTCTTGGGGCAGGATTTTCAAAGCTGAAATACCCCCTTTGTGTCCAGGCCAGTTTTCAAAGGGGATGCTTCCACCACGTGTCTTGGACTCAAGGGGGTTTGTGCTACCGGTAGCAAAGTGCTGCGAGTCCAGTGGTGGATGCAACTGACATAAGGACCAAATCCACTTAAACCATGCTTTTTTTGGTCAAAGTGAACTTAGTCCTGATTGGCAGTTGTGGCTCCAAATAGATGCAAGCCGTCAGAAACCACAGCTGCTTTTCAATAAATCGACCACGGTTTTGAAACTAGCGCCCACTGCATTTAAGGGGGACAGATGCTCTGGATGCTGCAGGACATAGGTGAACTGCCTGCATCTATGGCTTTGCAAATCCATGGCGATGGTGTTCACAAGCTGCACTCCAAAGCCTGGCTGTCAATCAAATCTGGGCTCATGAAGAAGAGGCACAGCTGACCATGTCCTTCTTCCTGAGGGAGCTCAGAGTCAGAGAACTGGAGCCTCAGGCGTAGTCAAATATCAGTTTTATCCAAAAAGCTGGGCTCAAACAGTATCCGGACCCAAAAAAGACATCTAATCTTGGATAAGGTTACAACATTTATTCACATGCTGCCTGCTGTGTATTCTTTGTGAATAAATGTCTACCTTTCTCCCTAGTCTTCACAGTCCCCCTTGCAAGGTTCTCAGCATCCTGAGGGGGTTCTACTGCACCTAGTCTTGTCTCCTCTCCTTCCCTTTCCCCATCTACCTTTCTCCCTGGCCATTGCAGTCCCCTTGCAGGGTTCTCAGCATCCTGAAGGGGTCCAGCTGAGCCTAAGCATATCTCTCCTATTCTATCTAGCCACTCTCTTGGCTTTCCATGACTACTAACAGGGTCCAATGCATCCTGATGGACTATTAATTAGGCCCCATCCCCTCCATAGGTGCAAATTCTCTTCCCCTCAAGGGTTCAATTCTCCCTCCCTCCTCCCTTCCTCTCCTATCACCTCTTAATCCCTATCTACTGACCTTGCCCAACCCCTTGTAATGTACCCTCACATCCTGAGGGGTCCTCCCTTGGGTTAGGTCCTAGTCCCCCTCCTAGCATTAAGTCACAACTCTTCCTTCTCTCTCCTCCCTCTTTAAATCCCTACAGCCTTACCCCCCTTTCTATCTAGCTCCACAGCTCTCTTGCAGGGTTTCCCACATCCTGAAGGGGTCTCCAGGGACACGACTCTTCCCCCTCCCCCACCTCACCCCTCCCTCTCCTTTCCCATTTTTCTTTCATGTAAGCACTTGTTTACTTATTAACTCGGCACTTATTGTCCACTCTTTCTACCTGTTATGCATGACACTGTTGTAACACTGTTTGTAACACCTGCCTTACAACTGTATGTTAATGTTGATCTTGTAACTTGATTGTTTAATGTCTCATTCCTGTTGTACCCCTTCCCACAGATCGCACTGTTAGATGAGTGACTTGTCACTCAATGTGCCTTCATGGTGAAACATTTCAATAAATAAATAAATAAAAATGTTTTAACCTTATCCAAGATTGGATGTCTTTTTTGGGTCCGGATACTGTTTGAGCCCAGCTTTTTGGATAAAACAGCTAACCATGTCCTCATTCAATGCAGGGACAAAAACACAGCTAATAAAGTAATATTTCAGTCACTGCATCCATTAGTGTCAGTTTGCATTATCTGCACCAATTCAAATCAAAAACGATAGATTCAGTTTGTAGCAATTGTCTGATAAAAAGGGTCGGGTGTTCAAACTGGATCTGTCCTCCCATATTATCACTGTTGCACCGTCTGTTAGATGGGCTAGCAGTCTGCATGTGAAACATGGAGCTTGGATAAAAAGAATGACCCTTGCACCATTTTTGAGACAACTGTGCCAGTTCTGTGACGCATGCACCATTATTCTGATGCATGCACCATTATTTTGATGCTTGCAGCATTTTTTGACACTTGCACCATTATTTTGATGCATGCACAACCATTCTGACACATGCACCATTATTTTGATGCACACACCATTATTTTGATGCATGCACCATTATTTTGCTGTATGCACCATTTTTATGACACATGCACCATTATTGTGATGCACACACCATTATTTTGATGCATGCACAACCATTCTGACACATGTGCCATTATTTTGATGCATGCACCATTATTTTACCCATGCACCACTTTTGTGACATTTGCATCATTATTTTGATGCGTGCACCATTATTTCGATGGATGCACCATTATTTTACACATGCACCATTAATTTGATTTATGCACCATTATTTTACACATGCATCATTTTTATGACACATGCACCATTATTTTGATGCATGCACCATTATTTCGATGGATGCACCATTATTTTACACATGCACCATTATTTTGATGCACGCACCATTATTTTGCTGTATGCACCATTTTTATGACACATGCACCATTATTGTGATGCACGCACCATTATTTTGATGCATGCACAACCATTCTGACACATGCACCATTATTTTGATGCATGCACCATTATTTTACCCATGCACCATTTTTGTGACATTTGCATCATTATTTTGATGCATGCACCATTATTTCAATGGATGCACCATTATTTTACACATGCACCATTAGTTTGATTTATGCACCATTATTTTACTCATGCATCATTTTTATGACACATGCACCATTATTTTACACATGCTTCATTTTTATGACACATGCACCATTATTTTGATGCATGCAACATTATTTTGCTGTATGCACCATTTTTATGACACATGCACCATTATTGTGATGCACGCACCATTATTTTGATGCACGCACCATTATTTTGATGGATGCACCATTATTGTGATGCACACACCATTATTTTGATGCACGCACCATTATTTTGATGCTTGTAACATTTTTGACACCTGCACAATTATTTTGATGCATGCCACATTTTTGTTACACCTGCATAATTATTTTGATACAAACAGCATATTTTAACGTGTCATTGTTTTGATACAAGCTGCTGCAAATCGTGGAAACTATTGTAAAAACACTGAAAATGAAAATAGGCAACTAACATTGGCTGCAGGGGTTGCATCCAAAACTCTATGAGGAGAGACAGAGGGAGCTCAGTTTGTACATCCTGGAAGACAGGGGAGTGAGAGGAGACATGAGAGGAGCCTCTTTCAAATGCAATGAGCTGGCGAGTGTAGTTAAAGAGGGATGACGAAGTACTACTTTACTGAAAAAGTGGTGGACATCTGGAGCAGACTGCCAGCAGCAACGGTGGAGGCAAAAACAGTAGGAGCTTCAGGCATGAGTGGGGCAGACATAGGGGAATATTAGTAAAGAGGCAGGAGGAGGGAAGATCACCAGAGACCACTTGGGGTCTGCGGAGACAGACTAGGCAGGGACCATCTGGGAAGACTGGGTGGGCCAAGTGGTCCTTTTCTTCCGACAAATTCTGTTTCTATGTTACTGGGACCCAGTCTGTTCAGGGTCTTATATACTGCTAACAATATCCAGTAGTCAATAAGCCATCTCATACAGCAGCAGAAAACTGGAGCATTGTTCGGTAAGGACAGAGTTGATTTCTTCAATCTTTGGAAGGAAGAAATTCACGCTACATCATTAAGACTGATACAGCTTATTTTGAAGAACACTGTTAAACAACAATCGATTTTAACAGTGCAGCTTAAAGAGAAGGAGGCCACTTAACAAGAGTTTTCTGACTCTGCTGAATTTCAAGAATTTAAGGAAAAGCTGGATAATACTATGAAGCATTTGAACAAAAAGATGCAAGCCAGCAAACAATGCAAGTGGCGAAGGGTCGAGCGGGATTATGAAAATAATTGCGCTTTTGATTGGAAATGCAAAAAACCTGCACAGCAACCTAAATCTATCTTAAAGAATACCAGTTGCACAACTACACAAACCGACAGTGAATCTGAGGGGGCTTCTTATCTTTTTTTTAGAAGATACCCTGTCCTCGGATGACAGCCCAGGTTCCCATCCTCAGAGGAGCCCCAGAATCACTTTTCAAGAAGAACACACCGTGGCAAGGGGGTGAAAAGCAACCTGACTGGAAACAAACATCTTCAGCAACCACAGCAACAAGAGTGGAAGAAAGGGAACAACAAGAGCAAGGACAGAGCCAAGAACAGAACAACATGACTCAGCTGTCATCTTGTCATCATACACGAGCTGGACTATCTGTTCTTAATGGCGGACTTACGTTTGTGCGTATAAGATAGAGACCATTCTGAGACCACAGTGGTCCTGCATAAGTTTGGATGCGTCCTGAATCTAAAGTTTTTTTTTTTGCTGAGAGAGGAAGGGGAGGGCAACAGCTACATACTAGTATCCTATTATCCGGCTTGGTCAATGAAACACAACAAACCTCTGGCCAACCTGTCCTGTATGAGACTAATTATGAGGCACAACAAAACAGAACTTTTAGGGCTAAATCTACATTTGTACAGCACCTGCCTATGAATACAATGGTATTTATTTATTGAGTCTTGGATTACACCTTTGAGCATTACAACTCATTTACAAAGGTTCTACGTCAGTAGTACAAAAACAAAATAAGGTAAACAATAGATAAGTAAATAGCAGATATCAAGAATATACTTAAAAAATTAATACATCAAAAGCAATCAATATAGCACTGAATGTTGCTCACTATAACAGTAGAGTGGGCTAGAAGAGAGGGCAGCCTGGGAGGCTTTGTCAAAATCTAGGACAGAAAGTAATGGGGTGTAAGGTGGGGGATGGGAGAAACAAGAGGGTGAAGGAGATGAGTTGCACAGGAGGTGGAGAGGGAAGGAGCGGAGTTGCACAGGAGGTAATGGGGATAGAGAGATGATGGTTACCCACACGACAGTGACAGTTCGACTTCGAGGTCCCCTACAGTGACTACAGTGCCATGCCGCTGTAGGGGACCCACTAGAACTGGGCACTGTCTGTTGGGGATCCTGCACCCCCCCAAATCAGCTCTGGCTCGGAGTTGATAATCGTAAGTGGGGAGTGCTGCCCCCCACATGGTGAGTTTGGGGGCAAAGCCCCCCAAAGAAAACACTTTGTGGCACAGGAAACTGGCAGCTGACTGCAAAATGCGGTCGACCTGCCGCTTTCACTGTCGGGGCATTCTACAAATATTTTGTCGAACACCCATCATGGATACGAGAGATGAGAGGATGGGGAGGTGGAAGGAAGGAAATGGGGTGAGTACAGAGAGAATAGGGGAGTGCTGGAGAAGTGAGGGGGAAGAAGACAAATTAATAGTATAAGGAGAAGAGGAGGTGTTTACTCAGGAGAGAGGGAGCAGCCTGGCAGGCCTTGTCGAAAACCCAAGGGAGAGAGTAATATGAGTGGGAGAGAGGTAAGAGAGAGAGAGAGAAATGTAGGGAAAAGGAGGGGAAGAAGTTGCAAAAGAGGTGGCATGACATAAGAGAATGGGTGGAGGGTGGAAGAGGGAAGGCAAGGAGGAGCAAGGGAAGATCTTGAAGATGCGTGAGCAGAGAAGACACAGGGGTGAGGGGTGGAGGGGAAAAGGCTTGAGGGTAGGATTGAAATGAAGTGCCAAGAGTTAAAAGTGCTGAAAGGTATAAGTACAATGATGACATAAGCAGAAGACTGCTAAGGGTGGAAGTCACATATACTGTTTGCTAATAGATGCTGTCGGAGTTTGTGTTTGAAAGGCCCGAGTTTTGACTCAGCAGAGATGTCCCCCCAGGGAGTTTAGCCAGAGGGGGCCTCTGTAAGCAAAAGACCTCTGACCTAAGGTGGTGCAGCATCTGGGAACAGTAAAGACCTGAGCTGCCAAGCTGCGAGTATGTTGGGTACTGTGACAAGGGCTAAGGAGCTGTTGTACCCGAGGGGGTAACAAACCAAGGTGTGCCTTCTTGGCAAGTAAGCAGGTTTGATATTGGATCCGGCTGAATAATTGAAGCCACCCAGTCTGAGCATATAGGTCACATGTGTGTGTGAGGCAGGCAGCCCCTAGTAAGGAGTCTGCATGCTTTGCTAAGAGCAACAGTGATCCTGTGAAGGGATGTAGCAGAGGCAGAGCCATAAACAACCAGCCCATAATCGATGATGGTAATGACAGAGCTGAAAATTGCTCTTCTTAGTGCCTCAGGAGTGAGGCTATCCTTGTGCCTGTGGAGTAGGCCAATCCCTATGAAGACTAGGTTTGCTGGCCAAGGCACCTAACTTCACCCATGCTCTTTTCTTCTAAGTTGCTTTAAAGGACAGAGCAAAGAACCTTACCAGAGCAAGGAAAAGGATTAAGGCTTCTTTTGGCTAGGCAGATTTACTGTGTCGTGTTATTTTTACTTTGTACTTACAGGGATTGTTACTGTTTGGTGCTAACATTTTATTGCTTTATTTTTCTCTGATTCAAATTGTTGTTGCTGGGTATACCTTCTGCTGCATTATCACAGGGTGTGCCTACAGGTGTGTGTTTACAGATTACTGCTGTAATCTTCTGATTCAAATTGTCTTTTGCAAGGTATATCTTCTGTTACTGCTTTATTTTTCTCTGTAGCAAAGTGTTTCTTACAGGGTGTGTCTCCTGTGAAATTATTACAGGTGGTGCTTTACAGGTATTACAGTTTTATCTATCATTAGGATAAGCTTTCAGGGCTACTGCATTTGTTGCTGGCTGATTGTTTCTGCTCTTACCTCCTTGTTTCTTTCATCTGTGGTTCTTCTTTGTCAGCAGGGGAAGGGCCCAGCCACCCCCATCCCCAACCACCCCACACTACACTCCTTTTATAGGGTAGTATAATCATGCATAGCTCCCCTATGGATGCACCCGCAGAGGAGACTAAGGAGGCTGAGGACAACTGTCACAAGGGAGGCCCACAGGAAGGAGGCAGAGGACACCACAAGGAAAGGAAGCAGCTCCTCGTGGGGGACTCAGTTATTAGGGGGATAGAACTGGGGGGAGCAGGGAAAACTGAAGTAAGGTGCCTGCCTGGTGCCATGGCTTGGAAGACAGGAAGCGCATCCTCGGGATCACAAGAATAGCTGCATGGGAATCTGAGCTGGACATCATTGTCCACCTAGGGACAAATGACTTGGCTCATCATGAGATTAGAGCAGTGCAGAAAGACTTTGTGGAATTGGGGAGGGGCCTATGACAAGTAGCACACACAATATCCTTCTCTGAGCTGCTGCCTGTCAATGGCATGAGTGAGGCGAGGGTACTTTGCACCATGCAGTTTAATGAATGGTTGAAAAAATGGTGTGGAGCACAGGGGTTTGGCTTCATTGGGGACTGGGGTTCCACCTGGAGGGACACCAGCCTATACTGGCAGGATGGTCTGCATCTGTCCAGGAAGGGAACAAGTCTTTTGAGCAATCGGTTTAAATGCTTCATTGGCAAGCTTTTAAACTAGTCAAAGGGGGAGGCACTGATAAGTAGCAGGAAAATCCCAGCCTCTCCCTACAAAACAGGGTACTAAATGAGAAAATACCAAGGTAGAAAGGTCAGTGGGGATGCTGCAAAGAAGGTAAAGCCATCAAAAATGGAGAGCAATGAGTACCAATGCTCATAGTCTGAGTAACAAGCTTCCTGAATTAGTGGCCTTGATGGAGGAGGGACATCTGGATATCGTGGCAGTCACAGAAACATGGTACACAAAAACCATGACTGGGACGTAAACATACCAGGATACACTATCTACAGGAGGGACAGGGAGGGTAAAAGAGGAGGAGGAGTAGCTCTTTACATAAGGGAAGGAATCAAAGCAACAGAACAAAAGGGAAAACAGGGAGGAGAAGAAGCTCTGTGGGTAAATTTGAGACCAGCAATGGCACCACACACCGCACAGTGGTTAGATACAGACTCTTCTCAGGGGAGGAAATGGACAAGGAAATGATAGAAAGAATACTTAGAATGGCAGAAAAGGGAGATATTGCTGATGGGTGATCTGAATATGCCAGATGTTAACTGGAGTGCAATTGCAGCAGCCACTCTAAGAGTAGGTTATTCTAGATGCCCTACAGGGGCATGCCTTAGACAACTAGTATTGGAGCCCACTGAGAGAGAGCAATCTTAGACCTGGTTCTCTCAAATGGAGATGAAGAGAGGATCACAGATGGAGAAGGGTAGCCAACTGGGAACTAGCGACCATCGAACAGTATGGTTCACAAAACACAGCAATAGAGTCAAGCCATACAAAGGCAAAAGTACTGGACTTTAGGAGGGCTGACTTTGCCAAATGGGTGAGTGTCTAAGGAATGCACTAGCAAATGGGCAGGAAGGAAGGGTGGAAGAACAATGGGGAATAATAAAACTGCCATCACAGAGGTAACAAGCCTTTGTGTGAAGCAAATAAACAAAACAAAACGATGTAAGAAACCACTGTGGTTCTCAAAGGAAGTGGCAGTGAAGGTTCAAGAGAAAAGAAAGCATTCACTGAGCTACAAGGAATCACAGAAGGAGCAGGACAGAGAACTGTATCAGTTAAAGCAAAAGGATGCTGGGAAGGCAGTCAAAACAGCAAAGGCCCAAACTGAGGAAAAGATAGCCAACTCAGTTAAGAAGGGGGATAAAACCTTTTATAGGTACATCAGGGAGTGAAGGAAGACCAAGGGAGGGTTAGTGAGGCTTAAAAAGGGAGGGAGGCTGGGCAGAGGGTGACTGTGAAAAGGCAGAGATACTAAACAAATATTTTTGCTCAGTATTTACAAAGGAAGAGGGGAGGTACCTAAAACAAACAGCAGAAACACTCTGGATACAGAAGTTGATACCAGCCCATTTACAGAAGAAAGGGTTCTGAAAGAACCTTAAAACTGAAGGTGGACAAAGCAATGGGGCCTGATGGGATTCATCCCAGAATTCTAAAAGAACTAAGGGCAGAACTAGTGACACCACTGACTACCTCTTTAACAAATCATGGGAGGATGGGGTGGTACCTGAGGACTGGAGGAGGGCAGATGTGATTCCCTTCACAAAAGTGGGAGCAAGGCAGAAGCAGGAAACTACAGACCTGTTAGTTTAACCTCAGTGGTAGGGAAAATTATGGAATCACTTCTGAAGGAAAGAATTGTTGAGTATCTAGAGGCCAGAGGGGCACAGGACCCAAGGCAGCATGGATTCACAGCGGGAAGGTCATGCCAGACAAATCTGATAGATTTCTTTGACTGGGTGACTAAAGTAGCAGATCAGGGAGGGTCTGTGGACATGGCCTACCTAGACTTTAGCAAGGCAATTGACACAGTACCACACAAAAGATTAATATACAAGTTAGCCAGCCTGGGAGTGGGTCCCAAGATGACAGCCTGGGTAAAGAATTGGCTGGAGAATAGGACACAGAGAGTAATAGTAAATGGAGTCCACTCTGAAGAAATGGGGGTTACTAGTGGGGTACCGCAGGGTTCAGTATTAGGACCGGTCCTCTTCAATGTCTTTATAAGCGACATTGCAGAGGGACTGGAAGGAAAAGTATGTCTCTTTGCAGATGACACAAAGATCTGCAACAGAGTTGATGCACAAGGTGGGGTGGAAAGGATGAGAAGGACTTGGCAAGGTTAGAGGAATGGTCAAATGTATGGCAGCTTAGATTCAATGCTAAGTGCAAGGTAATGCACCTGGAAACAAAACCCAGGGAAGAGTACACAATGGGAGGTGAGATACTAACAACAACAAAAATGGAAAGGGACCTGGGGTAGTCATATCAGATGACCTAAAGGTGGGCAAGCAATGTGAGAGGGCAGCAAGGAGGGCTGGGGGGATACTGGGATGCATAGGAGAGGCATCACCAGTAGAAAACAGAGAGATTATTATCCTCTGTACAGACAGTTGTGAGACCCCATCTGGAGTACTACGTGCAGTTCTGGAGATCCAATCTCCACAAGACATAGACAGGATGGAAGCTGTCCAGAGGAGGGCAACTAAAATGGTGCAGGGTCTGCACCGGAAGACATATGAAGAGAGACTTAAGGAGCTAAATATGTATAACCTCGAGGAAAGGAGGGAGAGGGGGTACATGATAGAAACTTTTAAGTACCTCAAGGGAATCAACAAAGTCTAAAAGGGTAGCATCTTTCAAGAAAAGAGGTGTGCAAGAACAAGGGGGCACAATTTGAAGATAGAAGGGGGGCGGCTCAGAGGTAACTTAAGGAAGTAGTATTTTTCACAGAGAGGGTTGTGGATGCATGGAACGGCCTTCCAGAGGAGGTTGTAGAGTCAAAAATAGTGGTGGAATTCAAGCATGCATGGGATAGTCATAAGGCAATTCTGGGGGTTGGGGGTAGGAAGAAGTAGGCTGCTGGTTAACTAGGATCTGCAGCTTATCCAGTAGGTAGGGAAATGGGCAGACTGGGTGGGCCAAGTGGTCCTTATCTGCCATCAAAATCTATGTTTCTATGCCATTTCCTGTAGCAAAGCAGGACGGGCCGGGTCAGAGTGGTATCCACACAGTGACCTCATTTACAGGGGCACTAGTAATTTAACTTGTTATAACAAGTTATACAAAAACAAACAAACAAAACACAAAATCAAACTTTTGCTTTCATTTTCTTCCTTCTAATTACTCTGACCAGGGTATAAACCCAATAACTCATCTGGAATGGATATCATTAACTGCAGGTACTGCAGAACACTTTTCAGAAGGGCAGTTTTACAGGATGTAGGACACTGTCCTACATGTTGGGCCATTGGAGATCTAAGGGCTCAGCTCCAGGCAGCATGGGCAGAGATTGCACACCTCAAATTGCATATTCAAGAGGAAATATATTATAAGAACCGCCTGCCATTTCCCCAACATCCAACAGAAGCACCTCGACCGCAGAGGGTTGTTGGTCCGGGAGGTTGGCAGGTGGTTAGGAGGGGCAAATTGGGTGCCCCATCACTTGGTGCTCTCCAACTTTTTACCTCCACAAACCATATAAAAACTACAAACAGGTATCTACCTCTATCTCTGAAATCAAACAAAGGGGCAGAGGACACTGCAGAGCAGGACACTGCAGCACAGGAGCTAGCACTACAAAACTCACCCAAAACAGGAACCAAAACAAAAAAAAGCACAAAAGAAATCTAAAACACTTCTGATCATAGGAGACTCCATGATTCAATGAGTTGATACGTATCTCCAGCCAGGGGTAATGGTCAGATGTCTCCCAGGTACATCAGCGTGGAGAGATACTGACCGCATTGCTAAAATTGTTCAGGAAGCAGGAGAAAACATTGACATCCTGGTGCACATAGGGACTAATGATCTTGCCAGTCGGTCAGTTGTGGAGATCATGGAACGCCTGACCAGGCTGGGTGACAAACTATCTTCGATTTCATCTGGCATCTCCTTCTCCGAGATCCTGCCAGTCTGGGAGAGGGGGGCAGATGGACAGAAGGTCAGAGAAGGGGAGATAGGGGAGCTAAACATGTGGCTCAGGGGCTGGTGCCAGGAAAAAGGACACAAATTTGTAGGGAACTGGCAACAGTTTTGGGAGCGAAAGTTCTTTAAATTTGATGGACTGCTTCTGAATAAGAAGGGAGTCAGTGCATTGGGGCAGAAGTTTGACGTCTTTGCAGAATATTTAGACTAGCAAATGAGGAGAGGGGTGCAGCACCCCATACATCGAATGGTAAGAATACCCCTCCCTCCTCAGTTAGCAGTCAAATAGGAGTTCAGCATTTTTGTAGTTCATTTGCATCACCAGGTAAGAAAAAAGGACCGGTTCCCCATACGAAGCACAGAGGAAACGCCAGACCTTGCCCAACAACTAACACACTGAAATCTGGCCAATGGAAAATCATGTACACAAATGCTCGCAGTCTGGGAAACAAGATCCGAGACCTGCAGGCAATAATGACAGAGGCTTAACTGGATATAGTAGCCATTAGCCAGACATGGTTTGCTAGTAACCACACTTGGGAGATTTCAGTACCTGGCTATGTACTGTTCAGAAGAGACCGAGGTGCAAAAAGGGTGGGTGGGGTATGTCATAAAATATCAAAGCTACAGAAATTCAGCATACACATAAGGAGCCAGAAGAACTGGGGGTCACCCTGGAAACAGGAAATGGGGCAGCCATATGAACTGGGGTTGTATACAGGCCTCCAGACCAGGGGAGGACACAGACACATTACTGTTAGAAGATACACAAAACATGACAGCTAAAGGGGAGGTTCTGATAATGGGAGACTTCAACATGCCAGATACAGACTGGTCAATACCAGCAGGAACATCTGTCAGAACTAGACTCATAGTGGATTCCCTGCAGAGGGAGGGCCTCAAACAACTGGTACAACAAACCACAAGAGACAGAGCTATCCTAGATCTAGTACTGACTAACAGGGAAAGGATCACAGATCTCCAGGTAGAAGGTCACCTGGGGGACAGTGACCATCACATGGTATGGTTCATTTTGGCCACTAGAACTAAATCATCCCATTCCAAGGCAAAAATATGGGACTTCAGAGGCGCTGACATTAATAAGATGGCCAACAGAGTTAAGCTAGCCCTGGCAAAAAGAAATACAGGTGAGGGGGTACAGGCAAAGTGGGCAAGCATTAAGGATGCAATATTTGAAGCAACATCCCATTGTGTTAGAGAGAAAGGAAGTGCAAAGAACAAGGAAACCACTTTGGTTCTCAAAACAGTAGCAGAAAAGGTCAAAGCCAAAGGCTGGCCTCAGGAAATATAAGGGAACGCAGTGGGATGAAGATAGGGAGGCATACCAAACTTCCCTAAGGGAAGCAGGGAAGGCAGTAAGGCAGGCAAAGGCCCAAACCAAGGAAACACTTGCACAAACAGTAAAAGAAGGTGGTAAGACTTTCTATAGATACATTAGTGAAAGGAGAAAGTCCAGAGGGGGTATTGCTAAGATCAAAGGGGATAAGGGAGCATTTGAGGAGAGGACCATGTAAAAGCATCTATTCTAAATAGATACTTCGGCTCAGTAGTTACTGAAGAGAAGGTAGGGCAGGGCCCACAGCTCAACACCATGGACACAGGAGTGAGGGAGGTGTGCACTAGTCCCTTTACAAAAGAAAGGGTCCTACAAGAGCTCGATAAGCTCAGGGTGGACAAGGCAACGGGACCTGATGGCATACATCCCAGGGTACTAAAGGAGCTAAGGGTGGAAATAGTAGAGCCATTAGCAGAACTGTTTAGTGAGTCTCTGAGTACAGGAGAGGTCCCAGAAGACTGGAGAAGGGCTCATGTGATCCCACTCCACAAAAGTGGTAGCAGGGAGGAGGCAGGGAGCTACTGACCAGTCAGTCTTACCTCAGTAGTAGGCAAGATTATGGAAGCACTCCTTAAGGAAAGGATAGTGCAACACCTGGAATCCATAGGAGCACAGGATCCAAGACAGCATGGGTTTACAAAAGGAAGGCCCTGTCAAACTAATCTCATAGATTTCTTTGACTGGGTAACCAGAGTGGTGGACCAAGGGGGAGCAGTTGATGTCGCCTACCTTGACTTCAGCAAGGCTTTCGATACTGTTCAACATAGAAGATTGATTAATAAGCTGGGTAGGCTCAGGGCAGGTCAGAAGTTGGTCAGCTGGGTGGAAAACTGGTTGACAGGCAGCAAACAGAGAGTGGTGGTAAACGGTAAACAGTCAGAAGAGATGCAAGTCACAAGTGGAGTACCTCAGGGATCAGTTCTGGGGCCAGTCCTCTTCAGTATCTTCATCAGTGACACTGCAGATGAACTGGAGGGTAAGGTTTCTCTGTTGGCAGATGACATGAAGATTTGCAACAGAGTAGATGATCCAGATGGGGTGGGCAGAATGAGAAGAGATCTGGATAAACTAGCAAAATGGTCAAGAGTGTCAACTGGGGTTTAACGCAAAGAAGTGCAAGATCATGCACATAGGGAAGAGGAACCCTGAAGCCACTGATAGGCTGGGAGGGGAGTTGCTGGCAGTCACAAGGGAAGAAAGAGACTTGGGCATCATCATCACCAAAGACTTGAAATCATCCAAGCACACCACTAAAGCAGTAGGTTAGGCTAAGGGGATGTTGGGGTGTATCAGTAGGGGTATCACAAGTCGGAAGAAGGAGGTAATAATCCCTCTTTACAAGACACTGGTTAGGCCCTATCTGGAGTACTGCATGCAGTACTGGAGGCCACGCCTTCACGAGGACATCAACCAAATTGAGGCAGTCCAGAGAAGGGCAGCCAAAATGGTGCAGGGACTGTATCAGAAAACATGTGAGGACAGATTAACGGAGCTCAATATGTATACCCTACAGCAAAGAAGGGAGAGAGGTGATATGATCGAAACATTCAAACACCTTAAGGGCATTAACAAGGTGAAAGAGTCTAACATGTTTCAATACAGAAAAAATAGCAGGACAAGAGGACACAGTATGAGATTAGAGGGAGGCCGATTAAGGGGTAATGTGAGGAAGTTCTTTTTTACAGAAAGGGTGGTGGATGCATGGAACGGCCTACCTCAGGAAGTGGTGGATATGAATACAGTGCAGGGCTTCAAACAGGCATGGGATGGGCATAAGGGAGCAATACAGATGCGTATGAATAAATAGGGCATTGACAGAGCAAAGGCCGATGGCATATTCATAAGGTAGAAAAAGAAATGTGCAGACTGGATGGGCGCTGCAGTCCTTATCTGCAGTCAGCTTCTATGTTTCCATGTTGACAGCTCGAGCTACGTTGTCAATATGTTGCGAGTAGGTGAGTGAGCTATCAACAGTGACCCCTACACATTTGAAGGAGTGGATCTGTTCAAGTGGGGTGCCAAAGCAGTTTGTGACGAACAAGGGTTTGGACTTGTGTTTCTTATGGGCATTGTTGAAAAGCAACACTTTGGTCTTTATATAGTTTAGCACCAGTTTTTGAGTGCTGAACCACTTTTCTACTTCTGAGAAGCTGTGTTGAAGGTTATCCTGGAGGCTCTTAGGGTCAGGGTTACTAGAGTAGATCATGGCATCATCCATGTAAAGCATAATCTGTTCATGACAGGCTCGTGGGAGGTTATTCAAGTAGATAAGGAAGAGAAGGGGCCCCAGTATAGATCCCTGAGGCACTCCAGAATGGACTTGCTTCCTTTTAGAGAGGACATTAGTTATCTTGACCTGCTGTGAATGGTCTTCTAAGTAGGTGTTTTTATGAGAGCATGTGAAAAGGATTTACAGAATCTCATTCAGCAGGACTTTGGGCCATCTTTTGTTAATGTCTAGGGCTGACTTTGATGCTCTTAAAAGTCAGCAGTCTAATAACACCATTACTATTACATCTGCTGATAAGGTTGGCAGCATAGTGGTGCTTGATGCTGATTGGTATATAGCTGATGTAAAGAACAATTAAGTAATTCCAAGTTTTACAAACCATTATCATGTGACCCCACTAGGTCTTTTAGAAAGAAATTTGATCACTGTGTTATCTTAACTAATGGAGTTGTTAATAATGAAATGTATTCTTAACCAATGGGGTTATTAATGATGAAACTTAGTAATTTCTCAGTACTAAACATCCTGTGCTCCCCACGTTTCACTTTGTGCCAAAAATTTATAAGCACCTTGAATCACCTCCTGGCCAACCACTAATTGCGGTTATTAATTCCCTAACTGAGCCTCTCTCACAATTCGTGGATTAACACTTTTAATCATGCTTATGCATGAGTGTTGCTTTTATCATTCTCTATTAGTGCCTTTTCTGCATTTTGACTTGTTTTGCACAAATTAAAAATGAAGTTTATCGTAGTTGCACTGTAATTTTAAGAATCACTCTATAAACTGTACACTCTACTTGATATGCTCCATGTCTTGACAAAGGGCATGCTTACAAAACGTTGAAGAATTTTTGTTCCATCCTGGTCATGTCCTGATTGTTGCTTGGCTACTTTTCTCAAAAATTGAATTAAACGCTATGTGAAACAGCATCTTCTGTTTGGCGTGAATCTGTAACAGCAAGGGTGAGTTGCTCAAGTTTCTGCAGCTGTTCTGTGCATCCTTACTGGCTGTACCATCTCCACTTCAGTGACAGCCCCTGTGCTTGGTAGGCCACCTCATGGGCAGCCAGCCCAGAGTCTGGAGCAAGAGGTAATACAATTTGATTTTGCAGCAAAAGTCAGAAACCTTGCTTCAGCATTCTGGACACAAAGGCTTGCACCAAGGTGCAAAGGTCAGCAAGGCTGAGAAAAGGAGGCAGTCTGGTGCCATGCTCATAACATCACCAGAAGTCAGAAATCTTTTTAAGATGGTGAAAGCAACCCCTGACCACTACCAACACCTAAGACTCATATGTCAACCATGAATCAAGGACCACCCCCAAACAATAAACCTTTTATTCTGCCTTCAACTGAACAACATCAAGGGCAGGAAGCATCTGGTGATCTTTTAGGACCAATAACTTGCACTCACTTCCTACTAAAGGCAGTTTTGTCTTCTCTAGGTTCAGAGACAACCAGCTGTAGGCCATCCTGGCCCAGAACTCCAAAAGACATTGTTGGGGCAAAGGACAAATATAGCTGGGTATCACTGGCATAGCAATAAAACCTATCACTGTACTGCCTAATGATCTCCCTCAATGGAATTATATCTACTGCGTACAGCACTGGAGTCAGAACCGAACCCTGGAGAACTTGACAGCTGAGAGCTGCAAGGTGCAACCGGAATGAACCAATGGATACAGATTGCTTTCATTCTCACAGAAAAGACCAGAACCATTTGAGGATAGTCCCATTCAGTCCTGTGAGCTCCTCTAGTCTAGTCAGCAAGACTTGGTGGTCCACAATACCAAAAGTTGGTGACAGGTTGAGGAAAAGAAGAGTAGACAACTCTCCTCAATGTGACACAAGAGGGAGATCATCCTACACTCTGATACAAACAGTCTCAATATGGTGCTGACTTAAGAAGCCAAACTGAAACAGCTTCAAGATGTTGTTATCCTCAAGGTGAGTCACCAGCTGTGTTGCTATCACTTTCTGAACAAACTTTGCTAAAAAAGAAAGGTTGGGAACTGGATAACTGGTGAGACTGTCAGGACCTTATGACTGTTTTATGAGGAGAGGCCTCTCCACCATCTCTTTCAGGGCTGCTGGAAGACAACCATCACTCAAAGAAGTGCTGATAATCCTGCCAAGTCTGGTAACAACCAATCCAATCCAACCTTAATCAGCAAGGTAGGAGTATGGTCCAGCCTTGAAGTGTTGCTCCATAGCCTGTTGACCAGACAGCTTCTTCATCCAATTTACAGAACACAACACAGGGACTAATTGCCCCCAGTGCCATCTCTACTCTAGTCCTGCCACTGATTATCTTGGCATTTGCAGAATTGTTGACCTGGATGCTGACAGTCTCAGTGGAGAAGAACTCATTGAACCACTCGCACCTCTCTAATGAAGCAAGGTCCTTGCACCACAGACATGGTCTAATATACTGTCCACTTTGTAGAAAAGCATAGCTGCTCTGTTCCTCTCCACTGCAATCAGACCCAGAAAAGTATTTCTTCTCTGTCCTGATAACATCCTGGTAGGATATAAGATGCCCCTCCAGGACAAGAGTGTCAGCACATGCCTGAAGTTTTTGCCACTTGCACTCTGATCTCTGGCACACAATCTTCAACTGCAGAAACCACAGAATTCTTTGTTGAGAGGTCATCAGGTGTGAAAAAAACTGGAGCCAGGCAATTCAGTGCCAGGGATAAATCCCCATTATAGGTGTCAACACTTTGTCATGAACAGTTATCTGTATTGTCATCATACCACATTGTTATGCAATGTGCTGCATCACTGTATGTCACAGGTTGCTCCTGTTACTTGACCCTGTGTCCAGTGAGTTCTTAGCTGACTAGCAATCAATCAATCAATCAATAAATTAATAAACAACTAAACTGGGTCCACTGGTAGAAAAATCTCTAAGGCTTGAGGTGTTCAACAGACTCAATAAACCCATATGATGTTGGACAACCTCCACCGTTGAAGGTGGCACTTTAGGGGCCTTGTTGTGGTGCTGTGATCCCACCAAATGACTGGATCCATTGAGATATTCCCACTCTCCAACACCTCCAACAAAATAATATCCAACGTGTGACCCTTTGAATGCATGGCCCCAAAGATACCAGGTCTGGGCCCTAGCTTGTCAGTGGATAAGAGATGTCTAATCCCCAAAACATCTGAGGGACATCATTCCTGACATTGAAATCCATCAGCACCAAAAGTCTCTGGGAATCCAATGCTATGGCTGACAGACTCTTAGAAAAATCCTGGAGGAAGTCTGATTCACCCCTTAGAGGGCAGTATAGCATAACAACCCTACACCTCAGACAAGCCACACTATCAAGGGTCACCCACTGATAGGACCCTGTTCCTTCCCAATGAGGGACACCATAAATCCCAGCTCAGATCTAAAGCAGAAGGCCACTCTGCCACTCCTGTGCTCCAGTCTTTGGTGGTGCACCATAGAGGAACCCAGCAGGACCATCTCAGAAAGGACTTGCCCTGCTGAGTGGTGCAACCAGGTCTCCATGATGCAAAGCAGGTCATCCTGTGAATAAGAGATTAAATCTATGAAGATGGCTGTTTTACCCACTGCTGACCTGGCATTACAGAATAATTTCCCAAGCTGGAGGGGCTTTACTGGTTTGAGGGGGAGATCCTTCTGTTTAGCACATTGCCTCACAATGGGAAGCAGGAAGGTAATCTCCCTGCCCCTCCTGCTTTGGGAAATGTCTCCTGATCCTCCCAAACACCCTTACAGACCTGTCCACCACTCCCTTACCCCATCCTTTCTGAAGCAGAATGCCAAACATTAGGCATCGCTGCAGGGTGGTAACCAGAACAGTTGGCAGAAATTCCTTAAAAGAGCAATTATACCTCAGATCAGATGAGTAACAGACTGATCTCTTACACATTTCTGCACAATAAATATCCCCCCACCCCTTCTCCCTGAAAACCATTCCCAAACCCCTCAGATCAAGAAATGTAGAGCTATTTTACGCTTGTCCCTTGAGTCTTAAAACAATCTTTATGTAGCCCCCGCACTTCATTATATGTGCTACAAGCAGTAAGTGACACATGGGATGTATCCAGTCTGTGGCTTTTGACACCGATACTGCTACTTATGTTGACTGCTGTTTTGCTAAAAAAGGGGGCCCAGTGAGGACTGCCTCAGTTTCCATCCTCGTAGCAGCCCAGGCAATAGCCCTATCAGCATTAGGAGCAACTGACTAATTGCAATTGATGACGTCACTAGTTGGAGAACCTACAGATACAGAGCAGGGTTTGAAGATGACAGACACAAAACAAAAAGAGAGAGAGACCTATACAGAAAGATAACAGGCACAAATATAACTTGGGAATATCTTTGTGGCTCAGGCAGAGACACAGCTCTTCCTGCTCCTCCTCCAACCACCGCCAGGTCTTGAGGCCTCACTTGGGTGGGTGTAGTGACTCCAGAGGTAAAGGTGATGAGATGAGACAAGATGAGGTGAGGTGAGATAAGATAAGGCCATCTCAGGGGCTCAAGTCAACTCTCCAGTGGACCACAACCACACAAATAAAGATGGGAGTGCTTCAAGATATACTCAGTGGTTAGAAGGGAAGGGGGAACATGACTGAAATATTTAAAGAGCATCTATCGTGGTATGTTATCAAACCCTCCTCCACAAACCTGAGTGGTAGACTTACCCCACAATAGCTAAATCGTCTTACTGCTATATTTTTATTTGCTGTCCTGTATGTGGTGGAAGGGATCAGAAATCGGTGCAGAAGAATTCTACCACACTATCCTTTCCTCTTCCTGGTATGAGAAGTCCACCACTGTGCTTCTCGTTTTATGATGTCACTGTTTCGAGAGTACAGGGGTGCCTTGAATAAAAATTAATAGCCACATCTTTTAACATACAATTTTTAGTATGTTAGTGGTCCGTCTGATTCAAATCAGAGCCTCCGCCTGACTAATAAGGTCCTTGTTAGTCGAGTGGTAGCTCTGATTTGAATCACATGGATGGCTAGCATACTAAAAATAGTATGTCAAAAGACGTGGCTATTGCTTTCTATGGACCATGCCCCCATGCTTTCCAAACAGTGACATCATAAAACATGAAGCACGGGGTCGGACCACTGATACCAGAAAAGGGGAGGAACGGTGCAGCAAGACTCCTCAGCACCAATTTATGAGCCTTCCCCTAAGTACAGGACAGCAAATTGAATAAAAATGATTTACTAATACTACTTAGCAAATAAAAATTTTACAATATGCCCATTTAGCTATTGCGAGGTAGATCTACCACTGCGGCTTGTGGGGGGAAGTCATGAAAAAGGTACTCTTTTAATACATGCAGGATATTAACAAAGTGGACTCCAGAGGTCTTTTCATGACCAGTGACAATATGAATATCCAGGGGAATAGTACAAAACTGATTGGGGGGAGGTGAGGGAGCCAGAAGATATGTCAGAAAGTACTTATTCACAGAAAGGATAGTGGAAGGGTGGAATAAAGTACCCAAAGCACTGATCAGTGGTAAAGGTTTGAGAGCTTTAAGAGGGGGTGGGATAATGAACAAAGGGGCGGTGAAGGGGTTAATGATAAAGGGAAGGGGAGAGGTCAGTCATGATCCCCCTGGTATGGCATGTACAGTTTCACAGGGCAGACAGTACACACAGCAAGGCCTTCTGCTGGCAGTTTTCTATGTTTCTATGTTTCAGTTCACCCATGTCAGTGCGAAAACATATTGCCAATGCCGATTATGGCGCAGGCAACATGCTGCATGGCACTACAGTGCCAGGCATTATGTCTCCCAGAAGTTCCCGTGCAAAAGCGCCCTCCCGGGAAGCAGTCAGCTTTTGAGGGGGGCTTCACCCCTCACACCCCCCACAACTAAATATAAACTCCTCTGAGGCAGGCATGCCCTGGAGGGTTCTGAAACTGTGTGGGTGCATAGGGTGGCTTGACTGAGGGGTCATCTAAAATCAAGATCACCCCTGTTGCCAGCTCAGTGGCACTGAGGGCTGAGGCACTGGATGTCTTACCTCACGGCACGCCGGTGACCTGAGTTCAGGAACGAGCTTGGGTCGTCGGAGGTCGGCAGCGGGGGGGGAGGGCAGAGCTGGATTGAGCTGCCAATAGGCAGGATCTCCTCTCTGGGGAGGGAATGCGGCACCCCTCGGCCAATGGTGACCCCTAGTGGAGGCTAGGTGTGGCACGGGCTTAGAGGGGCCGGATGTTAGGCCATGGGGTGGGGGAAAGGAGTCGTAACTGGGGCCGTAGGTGCATGCGCACCTCCATGCACATGCGTTCCTGCTCCTGGGTGATAACTGGAGGCAGAAAACGCCAGCGGCAGCAGGATGATGGCCAACTCATGCAGGCTCCGCTCCTGGGCCAGGTACAAGGTAAGTGCCGGCTATTCCGGGTGACGGGGCTGGGGGGTCAGTCAGATTGGGGCAGCCGACCGGAGAAGTATAACTAGAAATAAAACCAAAAAAAGATCACCCCTGTCATCATCACCCTTGTTGCCTAACTGCGGTGACTAAATTCAGTCACTGTTCTAACGGTATACCCTATGTTTCAGCGTTTCTATGTTTCTATATATCTGTGTTTCTATGTTTCAGTGTTTCTATGTTTCCATATGTCTGTGTTTCTATATTTCAGTCTCTATATTTCTGTGTTTCTATGTTTCCATATTTCTGTGTTTCTATGTTTCAGTGTCTCTATACTTCTGTGTTTCTATGTTTCTATATTTCAGTCTCTATATTTCTGTGTTTCTACATTTCAGTGTCTCTCTACTTCTGTGTTTCTGTTTCCATATTTCTGTGTTTCTATATTTTAGTCTCTATATTTCTGTGTTTCCACGTTTCCATATTTCTGTGTTTCTATGTTTCATTGTCTCTATACTTCTGTGTTTCTATGTTTCTATATTTCTATGCTATTGTTTCAGTGTTTCTATGTTTTCATATTTTTATGTTTCAGTGTTTCAATATTTCTGTTCCAGTGTTCCTATGTTTCTTTATTTCTATGTTTCTGTATCTGTGTTTCTATGTTTTTATATTTCTGTTTCTATGTTTCAGTGTCTCTATACTTCTGTGTTTCTGTATTTTTATGTTTCTGTGTTTCATTATTTCTGTGTTTCTATGTTTCAGTGGGTGTCCCATCAATGCTGTGCATCTAAAAAAGCATGGTGAAAAACCGCCCCTTGATAACCACGCAAGAAGAAACGGTTAAAGTGCTGCTATACAACCTAGCACACTTCCTTTAGTTTATTATTGAAATATATACATTGGACCTACAGAATGGGGTGACAAATTATATATTTTGATAATCAGGTGATGTAAGTGTGCTAGGATGCATATTTTTGATGTGTGCGTGTTTTTAATACACTTTTTGGATGGTGCTGATGGCGGAGTTTTTGACCATGCCTTTGTGGATGGCAGTTTTGACATGGAACTGTTTCAATATTTCTATAGTTCTAGTTTCTTTTTTTCTGTATTTCTACTTTTCTATAGTTCTGTGTTTCTATGTTTTTATATTTCTGTTTCAGTGTTTCAACAGTATGTTTCTGTATTTCTGTTGTTTCTATGTTTTTATATTTCAGTGTTAGCGTTTCTAGTTTCGATGTTTCAGTGTTTCTATATTTCTGTGTTTCTATGTTTCAGCATCTCTATATTTCTGTGTTTCTGTATTTGTATATTTTCATGTTTCTATGTTTCAGTGTTATGTTTCTATATTTCTATGTTTCTGTGTTTCAATGCTTGTATATTTCTGTGTTTCTAATTTTCTATTTTTCAGTATTCTATATTTCTGTGTTTCTGTTTTATTAATTTCTGTATGTTTCAGTGTTTCTATGTTTCTATATTTCTGTATTTCTATTTTATTAAGTTTTGTGTTTGTTTCTGTTTTATTAATTTCTCTGTTTCAGTGTTTCTATATTTCTATGTTGGTTTTATTAATTTCTGTGTTTCTATGTTTCAATGTTTCTATCTTTCTACATTTCTATTTTATTAATTTCTGTGTTTCTATGTTTCTATTGTATTAATTTCTATGTTTCAGTGTTTCTATGTTTCTTTATTTCTATGTTTATATTTTATTAATTTCTGTGTTTTTATGTTTCTGTTTTATTAATGTCTGTGTTTCTATGTTTCAGTGTTTCTACGTTTCTATGTCTTTTGTTGGACCAACATAGATGTAACAAAGGAAAACAAAGTTTTCGGACCAACCAAGTCCTTCCTTAAGCTTCTGAGGAAGGACTTGGTTGATCTGAAAGCTTAAGCATTGTTTTCTTTTGTTACATCTATGTTGGTCAATACAAAGTATCAAACCATTTGTCTCAGGATCTGTTCTTACAAGGACCAATACGGCAACTAACTAATTCTGTATGTTTCTATGCTTCACTGTTTTTTTAGTTCTGTGTTTCTGTTTCAGTGTTTCTATGTTTCTATATTTCTATGTTTCTATTTTCAGTGTTTCTATATTTTTTGTTTCTATATTTTTATGTTTCTATGTCTCAGTGTTTCTATTTTTCTATATTTCTATATTTCTATGTCTCAGTGTTTCTATATTTTTATGTTTCTATGTCTTAGTGCTTCTATATTTCTATATTTCTGTGTCTCAGTATTTCTATATTTTTATGTCTCTATGTTTCCGTGTTTCTATATTTCTATCTTTCTATGTTTCAGTGTTTCTATCTTTCTATGTTTCAGTGTTTCTATCTTTCTATGTTTCTGTGTTTCTATATTACTGTGTTTCTAGATTTCTATCTTTCTGTGTTTCAGTGTTTCTAGATTTCTATGTTTCTGTGTTTCTATATTTCTGTTTCTATGTGTCAGTGTTTCTATACATCTGTGTTTCTATGTTTCAGTGTTTCTACAGTTTTATATTTCTATGTTTCTATATTTCTGTTTCTATGTTTCAGTGTTTCTATATTTCAGTGTTTCTATGTTACCATTTCTATGTCTCAGTGTTTCTATATTTCTATGTTTCCATGTTTCTATATTTCTATGTTTCTGTGCTTCTATATTTCTGTGTTTTAATGGGTATCCCATCAAGTCCGTGTATCTGAGAAAGCATGGTGAAAAAATGCTCCATGATAACCGCTCAAGAAGAAAATACAGAAGTGCAAAAATGCAGCATGATAACCACGCAAGAAGAAATGGCGGAAGTGCCACTATACAACCTAGCACACTTCCTTCAGTTTATTATTGAAATATATACATTGGACTGATGGGGTGCCAACTATATATTTGGATAATAAGGTAAAGGTTGTTTGCTAGGTTGTATGTTTATGATATCACAATTTTTGACCATGCTTTTGTATGGTGAGGACGGCATGATTTTTTGATAAGCTTTTTTGGATTCAACAGTTTTGACATGAAACTGTTTTAATGTTTTTATATTTCTTATGTTACTATTTTTCTATATTTCTTTGTTTCGGTGTTTCTGTGTTTCTATATTTTAGTGTTTCTATTAGTGCTGTAAGTTTGGTTCTACCAAAGAAGTGGTGAGCACCCCAAACTTTGGGTGTTTGATTCTTTCAGATGGTGGCAAACTCTTAGGGTAAGTAGGCGTCTAACTTTACTGTGACTGTGAGTCACAGGCTAGTCCATCCTCTTTTACACAGCTATGCAGCTCTACTCAATGTGAGACAGGGAGAGAGCTCACTTGGCTGCTCAGCATTGAGCTGATAGGTATTTCAGGCAGGGGGTTGTACAAATCTGGTGAGATTAGTTAGGAAAAAAGGAAATGTGCTATTTGTTTTACCAAAAAGTTCAGTTAGACAGTTGGCTGAACAACAGGGCTATAACTTGGGGTAGGGGAGGAAAAGTTAAAAACAAAAACCAAGAGCAGCAGTGTTGCAGCTTGCAGCAGGCCTCTCTGGGACCAGGGGCTTGCCTGATAGGTGGGGCTGGAGGAAGAGTGTGCCTTCGGCTGGGCAGATGGGGCACATGAGGTGGCCAGTGCCTATTTTTTGCTGCAGAAGTAGCATTTTAGCAGGGCATTATCAGCCACTAGCAGAAACCTTTTGGGAGTCATCCATTAGAAAAAAAATCCAGTTTTACTGGGCTAGGTAGTAAGTGTGTGCTAGCTGGCAGCAGGACAGTACCTGGCCATTGGTAGTAGCTGGCACCTTGGTGGCATCCTCCTCAGGTTCAACTTTCAGTTCTTTTTGTGGTATTTTTTTTAAAGGGACACTGTCAACCCCCTTAGGCCTCAAAGTGTCCCTAGTTAAAAAAAAACACTTTATGATTGCTCACATTCTGTAGAGACAGCTGATGCAACTGATAGTTTGATTCAGATCCTTTTTTCTTTTAAAAAGTGGAAAACTGACTGCCTACCATACTGGTGTTACCACACCAAAACGTGTTTGTTTACTTTTCTTGACCAGCTCCTATTGCATCGTTCCTGGACTCAGGAACACCCCCAACATAATTTAGCCACTGATTATGCAGTCAGAGTAGAGGAGACTATTGTACCATGAGTGGCTGCACTGTTTGAGGGTGTTTCTAATGTTCAGAAAGTGTGCAATAAGAGTAGATCAATGATTTGAAGCAAAACAAAGCTGGGCTCAGCTATACATTACCATGCATTTGGGTTCTAATAAGCACAGAGGCAGATGAATGAACCAGTAACATCAATGAATTTTAGAGATGGTAAGCTATCATTAAATGTGGGGTTTTACCTAAAAATAATATGATGCAAAAAAGGTTGACAGTGTCCCTTTAATTTTTAGTAATTATCCTTTTCCTCCTCCTGAATCCTGAAGCAACCTTTTACAGTGTGAGCTGGTCAGTGGGCAGCAAGTGTGTGTCAGCTGAGCCGGCAGTGTGCCAGTGCCCAGCCCCTGGTATTTGGCACCCTGGTGGCAGCCCATACAAAAATAAATAAAATAAAATAAAAATTCTCCACATTCTCGAAGCTCATTTCTCCTCCTTTGCTTTCTCCTTAGTCCTGAAGCAGCCTTTTGCAGTGTGATCTGGGCAGCAGGCAGCATGTGTACCAGATGACAGTGTACCATAGCCTGCACCCTGTATGTGGCACCTTGGTGTCATCCCATAAAAAAACTTAAAAATAATGTCTCTTCCTCCTCCTTCTGAGTCCTGAAGCAGCCTTTCGAAGTGTGATTGGGACAGTGTAATCTGGGCAGTGGTCAGCAAATGGGTGCCAGCAGGTGGTGTGCCAGTGCCCGGCCCCGGTAGGTAGCACCTTGGTGGCATCCCATAAAAAAAAAAATCAAGAAAAGAAAAAAGTTTTCCACATTCCTAATGTTACTTCCTCCTGCTCTTGAGTCCTGAAGCAGACTTTTGCAGTGTGATTTGGGCAGTGGGCAGCAGGTGTGTACCATAGATACATAGATACATAGATACATAGACAGTGTCGGCAGATAAGGGCCTACGGCCCACGCAGACTGCCCATTTGAGCTTGTAAGTTTACTTTATGTTTTCCTAGAAGTCTGTTGCCCCTTACCCATGACCTCCAGAATTCCTTTATGTCTATCTCATGCACTCTTAAATCCCGTGATTGTTTCAGCCCCCACCACTTCCTCTGGCAGGGTGTTCCACTTGTCCACCACCCGTTCTGTGAAGAAATTCTTCCTCACGTTTCCTCTGAATCGTCCTCTCTCCAACTTCATCCCATGCCCTTTAGTCCTGGAACATCTTTTGCACTTAAAAATAGTGTATTCCTGCACCCTGTTCCTCCCTGTAAGATACTTATATGTCTCTATCATATCCCTCTCTCCCTCCTCTCCCCAGGAGTAATATTCAATTCCTTCAACCTGTCCTCATAGGACTTGTGATGCAATCCATGTACCATCTTTGTTGCCCTCCTCTGAACCTTCTCTACCCTGTCTATGTCCTTACGTAAGTAAGGTCTCCAGAACTGCACAGTGTACTCCAGGTGGGGCCTCACTAGTGTCTTGTATAGTGGAATTATGACCTCCCTTTTCCTGCTGGTGATGCCCCTGCCTATGCATCCCAGCATCCTATTTGCTTTACCTGCTGCCTTGTCACACTGTTTCCCTACCTTGAGGTCATCAGAGATGACAACCCCAAGATCCCTTTCCTGCTTGGTGCATGCTATATCCTCACCCCCCCCCTCCAACTGATATATTGTGCCAGGGTTTTTGTGCCCCATATGCATTATCTTGCACTTCTTTGCATTGAATTGCAACTGCCAAACCCCTGACCATTCTTCAAGTTTCTGCAGGTCCCTTCTTCAAGTTCCTGCAGGCACCAGCAGGCAACATGCTGGTGCCGAGCCCCTGTAGGTAGCTTTTTGGTGGCCTCCCATAAAAAAGAAAAATAAGAACAAAATAAAATAAAAAAAAAAATAAACATCACAGAATTAAAAAAAAATATGTCTTCCACTGATAAAACAAAAAAATTAAAAATAACAAAAATAGAAAATATTAACATCACAAATTAAATAAAATATAAGTCTTCATCATTCTCATTACCCAAGTGGCTAAGTCATGTAGCAAGCAATAGGAAATGGACCAACAGACAGGTCAAGCACTGACAGCATGGGATCATCTGATTTCAGTCACTTCAAAGAAAAACCAAAGTGGAGTGTACTTGATCATAGACCCACTGCCTCAGTGGGAACTACAAGTGTAGAGGAAGATGACAGTAGTGGTTAAATTAAGCAATAAGGCATGACAGGGGGTGTGTTATGGTGGGATAACAGCCCACCTTGGGGTCGGTTGAAGCATGAGGCATAGCCGACGGCTTCTACCACCCAAGAAGGGCCATTAGCCCACCATAACACCCTCCCTGGAGTGCCTTATTGCGATTATGAAATGGGTCAACGTTAGTGAATTTTAGGCATTTTTAAACATAATACTTTCAGCTGGGCTGTTGTGCTGGGACAATGACCCAGCTGAAAGCAGCTCTAAGCCAATCAGAATTCAGCATTCTGTCTACCCATTTCATAATAGTCCATAGAGTATCACACATTGTAGGAACCACTCGTCGTGGCACTGCAAGGGTTGCAACAGGAGCAATCATTGTAGAAGAGAAAGGAATAATAAAGGAGTGTGTCAGGGAGTGAGACAGGCAGAGGACAAGGGGCGGGATTTGGAAGAGCTTCTTGGGGACAAGGATTCAGGTTGTGATTATATACCTAATAAAAGGGGTAGCGGCAGCAGCGGTTCTGGGGAGGAGGAGGTAGAACAGGTGGGAGTTCGACATGGGGCAGGTGCACACAAGAGATCCAAAAAGACAAAAAGTGGTGGTAAAACCAAAAAAAAAAAGAAAGGCTACAGCAGATGAAGGAGACATAGGCAAAATGGGTGGCCTAGGACACATGGTAGAGGAGGAAGAAGAAGAACTATTCCCTGACCCTGGAGAACTGGTGGAGGAACAGGAGGAGGGTGATGATGTGGAAGCAGCCCCCAGCAGCCTGCCCATTAGGCAACAGCTGATAGTGCCAGTGAGAAAGACCAAACCAGTGATGTCAGTGGTGTGAAATTTCTTTAGAGTGGACAAAGAAACACGGACACATGTAGTGTGTCTTTTTATATAAAATGAGCTGAGTTGGGGTAAGCAGGGCACAAGGCTGGGAACAACTACCATGAAAAGGCATTTGCTGATGTCCCATAGATCTCAATATGAGAAGGCATACCACCGCACAGCATTAGCAGAAGCACCACCAGGCAGTGAAGCTGATGATGCTGACCAGGGGAGGAGAACATTATGACTCCTAGGAGATCAGGTAGAAAGGAAAGAGAAGAAAGTCCTTCAAATGGTAGCCGATGCACATCGCCAACAACTTCTATTCATCACTTCTTTAGCCCACTGACTCCCACATCTCCGAGGGGCTTCAAATCCCCAGCGACTTTCACCACCCCCTGGTGTGGCAAAAACAGTAGGCAACTATCACGTCCAGGGACAAAAAGCACTCAACTCTCACTGGTCGAGTCCCTGGAAATGGGCCAGAAATATAAAGCCAACAGACAAGAGGCAAGAAAGTTATGAAGAGCAACTGTGGAAATGCTAGCCACTGACTTGCTGCCACTCTCCTTTGTGAGCAACGCTGGTTTTCTGTCGCTAATGCAAGTTGCAGTGCCACGGTATCGAGTTCCCATCCATACCTACTCTTCCACAGTGGCTCTTCCTGATTTGTGTCAGAGTGTCTACGAGACTGTGTCACATGCCTTGAAATCATCATTGGTTCTAGTCATAAACATCACTGACTAGTGCTGTGCGGAATTTTCAGATTCCGGCAGAACGAAATTTCGCAGAATTTTTGAAATTCTGCTGAATCTCACCAGAAATAGAATGGTGGAATTCCACAGCAGAAAATAGTTGTGGAATGATTTTCCATGGAAAAATCGCTGTTCTGTAGAATATTATTCCACGGTTCTCTATATTTTCCACAGAAATGATTGAGGAATGATTTTCCACAGAAAAATATGGATCACAGCAGAACCAGAGAAATTCAGGCAGAGGTTCCACCAGTGGAATGGTCACTCCACACTAATTTTGCTGGTGGAATGCCACATTCTGCACAGCACTACCGCTTACATATGGACCAGTGGTCAGGCTATTGATTACATGGCAGTTTCCACTCTTCATTCCCCTTCTCTTCCTCCTCCTCCTCCTCTGGGTTAAATGCCAACAGCAGCAGTAGCAGTAGCCGCAAGTCACCGGGGCCCCCCAACCTCTGCAAGAAGGCAGCTTTATGTATTTCTGGCATTGCCAATGACCAGCATGCAGAACACTTGATACACTTCCCTCTACAGAGGTTTGAGAAGTGGCTGATGCCACACTCATTGACACCATGTTTTATTGTAACAGATAATGCAAAGAATACTGTGAAGACGATTGCGATTATACACATGTGCCATGTTTTGCTCACTGTATACATCTGGTAGCTTAGAGATTCCTAGATGAGGAAGGCACCACTGTGCAGGCATGTGTAGGTCAGGCCAAAAATGTCTGTGGTCATTTTAGCCAATCTGTAAAGGTGCATAAGCTGCTACATAACATTCAGCAGCAGAACCACCTGCTCCTCCACCACCTGATACAGGATATGGCAACACGATGGAACTCCACCTATTACATGATGGAATGGCTGCTAAAACAACAGAAGGCTATCCACCAGTATGCCTCGGAGCATGGTATTGGCAATGGAAACATCAACATCAGCCCCAAACCAGTGGCACCTGATTAAGACCTGTACTGAAGCCCTTTGAGGAGGCCACAAAGGTGGTAAGTGCTGATGCAACTGGTCTAACCGAGGTACTCCCCCTCGTTGCCCTCACTAACCTGCAACTTCTTCATATGAAAACTCAATATGATGCACAGGAGGATACCACTGCTGCCAACCTCATAGAAAGGAGAAGATCAATGACCCATGCATTTTAAAAATGCGTACAGATGGACACTACATTCTGGCCACTCTTTTGGCCCCTCAGTTCAAAGACAGAGTTGAAACATTCTTTGATGCACAAGAATGTGGCAGGATCAACTGTCCTAACAAGCGTGGCTTATCCATCTGGTCTCTGTACATGTGGCACAAAACAAGGACAGGAACACAAACGGAGCAGAACAACACTCATCGACCACACTGACAGGCCAGGGGGAGGACAAGGAAGAAGGAGGATCCCCATGTGTTCCCATTGTTACTACTGAACATCACAGAAGTCATTCATTTCTGTCTTCAAGTCAACCTGCTACTACTGTTGCTGCTGCTGCACCCCCAGAAATGCAACCACTGATGACAAACCACTATGGGAACAACTGTCTGACTATGGCTCGATAAAAAAGCATGGCAGGTCACTTTCTGACCCAGTGATGCCTGAAATACCAGCAAACAAAACAGTGCAAGACTACCTGGATGAGAATGTGTCACTAGCAGAAGAAGATGAGCCTTTATTGCACTGATACCAAGAAAAGACCATTTGGGCCTCTCTGACACAGGTAGCTGTTGAGCATCTCAGTTCCCCACCTGCAAGTACCTATTCAGAGAGTGTTTTCAGTGCTGCTGGCAATATTGTCACCAACAGGAGACCATGCCTTTCAACCCAACATGCAGAGATGCTCACTTTTTAAAACAAGCTCTGGCAGAAGCCACGATAGCGGCAGTGTGGCATGATAAATGACCGCTGTCACATTCATGAGGTGCTATAAAGAAATGGCTATGTTGAAAATTTGGGGTAAAAACATTGAAAATGTCCAATGTTATGAGTCTGCGTTCGCAAAATTCAACATGGGCTCATAACTTTGTTGTTTTTTAATATTTTTAATCCAAATTTTCAACATAGCCTTTTCATGACCCCGCCTCATAAACAAGGGCAGAGAAGATTTTTGAACTCCTGCCCAAAAGGTGATTTAGCGCACTGACCGTGAAATCACCTTTTGGGATGAACACATTTTGGCAGGATTTGAAAAATGACAGCTATCACAGTAATGAGGCACTGAAAGGAAATGACTGTGATGTAAATCTGGGGTACAAGCATTGAAAATTACCAAAGTTACAAGCCTGTGTTCACAAAATTCAACGTAGGCTAATAACTTTGTTGTTTTTTAATATTTTTACACCAAATTTTCAACATAGCTCAGATTTAGATTTCTTATGGTGCCACCTCTTGAAAAATTGCAGAGAAAATGTTCAAATCCAGCCCAAAAGGTGATTTTGCACAAGCACTGCAAAATCACCTTTTGGGACAAATTTGCCTAACATCAGTGCAATTGTTTATGATGTGGGGTCCCAAAGAAGGCATGTTGAAGATGTGGGGCAAAAATATGCAAAAATAGCCAAGTTATGCCACTAAGTTAAAAACCCCAATAAAATAAATTGAGCTGCTTACCTGTTTCTTCAGTTCACAGTCCAGCTTTGAAGAGTGAAGGCGTGTCTGTGGTCCACAAAAGATGATGGCTCTGGACCACCAGTGGGTAAGTAAGGACTTGGGGGGTGCTGAGGGAGAGGGTTGGGTGGAGGGGATGGTAACAGCCACAACAGACATTGATGGAAGTTTTTCTTTTTACAGGGTTTGATAAAGGGGAAAAAACTGCAAGGGAAGGTTTATTTTATTTCAGGTCGTGACAGTGGGGGATTGGGCACCCCCAGTGTCCATGTTATGTTTGTGGGGGAAGGGGGTGCTGAGAGGGAGGGTTGGGTTGGTGGGACACTTTCAGGGGTGGCAACAACAGAGAGGGACAATGACACTGGGGAATTGGGCACCCTAAGTTACAGTGTTTTATTAAAGGGAAAAAAAAAAAGAAAACTACGAGGGAAGTTTTTCTTTATTTCAGGTTGTGACACTGGGGGATTGGGCACCCCCAGTCTCAGTGTTATGTTTGGGGGGGATTGCTGAGAGGGGAAGGTCAGGTGGGCAGGACAGTTTCGGGGGTGACAACAGATATATACACAGGGTGGGATATTCAAGGAGTTGCGCATGGCGCAACAGTGTTGCGCCATGCACAACCCACTGACGCGCCCTGGCACAAAAAGGTGGAAGTTGCGCTGCACAAATCTCGATGTGCCAGGGTGCACCAGTGATGTATGCAGCGCAAGGCCAGGGGGGCGTGCCCATGCATATTCGGTACATCCCGATATTCAGACCAAGATGTGCAGCGCATATACAGGCACACACCCGCCTTGTGCCGCACTGGGGAGCGCAAAGACCCGCCCGTAAAAAGAAGGAGCAAAGTCTGGCCACCCACAGGTGAGCTGCAGTATTGCAGGGCGCAACACGGCAGCTGCCAGCTGTGGGTGGCCACCCGACCTCCAGAGACAAACTCCGGGCGTCATTGCCCCCCCACCCGATCGCGGGCATTATGAATACATAAATTCCCCAGTGGTCCAGTGGACCTGTTCCCCAGCCCGATCACGGGCTTTATAGGTAAAAATAAACCCTGGTGGTCTGGTGGACCCGCTCCCCAGCCCGATCACAGGCTTCTGTAAAATAAATAATTCCCTGGTGGTCCAGTGGACCCGCTCCCCAGCCAGATCGCGGGCTTTAGCAAGCGTAACATCCCTGGTGGTCCAGCGGTACCCCCATCCCCACCAGCCCACTCAGACCCGCCACCCGGCTCCCCCCCCAGTCAGCAGCAGGCGGCAGCTCCCCACCAAGCGCCTAGCTGCCCACCGACTGACAGCGTACAGTACAGCTGTACAGCCATTCAAAGCTGGACTGTGAACTGAAGAAACAGGTAAGCTGTGCTGTGTGGGCCAATGGGCATGCAGACGTGCTGTACTACACAGTCCCGAATGTGAATGACACCATTCACATTTCGGAACTATATAATACAATCAATCTGCAGGTCCTATTGGCCTCATAGTGAACCAATGGGTGTACAGCTGTACTGTACGCTGTCAGTCGATGGGCAGCCAGGTGGCTTATGGATGGGAGCTGCTGCCAGCCTCTGACTGGGGAGCGGGTGGTGAGTCTGAGTGGGCGGGTGGGGGGATACGTTGGACCACCAGGGATGTTACATTGCTAAAGCCCACGATCGGCTGGAGTTCAAGTCCACTGGACAACAAAGGGTATATTATTTAACTTAAGCCAGCGATCGGGCAGGGGCGCAGGTCCACTGGACCACCAGGGAGGTTTCATTTATCCAAAGCCCTCAATCGGGCAGTGAGGTAGGGTCCTACTGGACCACCAGGGATATAACATTAACTACAGCCCACGATCAGGTGTTGGGGCGCATTGCCCGCCGAGGGGCAGGGGGCGTCGATCCCCAATGGCTGCAGCCTGGCAGGGTGCCAGGCGCAAGTCGCCAGGGATCAGCATACCCGAATGCAAATGGGACCATAATGACATGCAAATGGCCCCATTTGTGCCTTGCATGCATAATGGCCTCATTTGAATGTCCAGTGCTGAATACCGCGGGTTATGTGCCTTGCGCACCCGCACTTGCACTGGCGTATCCCCCTGCTCACTTGCCACTTGTGCTGGCACAGTGCCACTGCACCGTGTGCAGTGTGGGTGGCCTCAGTGCCATATTCAACGGTGCTGAGCCATGGCACAGTACCGCTGAATATTGCCCAGACCTGCACCCCCACCTGGCGCATTCTGAATATCCCGTCCCATATAATGTCCTGTTTATGAATATTAATTAAACCAAGGTTCATTGATAGTCATGAACAGGTCATTATTATGTATATAATGAGTCACAGAGTGGTCACTGTACTCTTTAAACAAATAATTTTGCAGTTTCTGGACTGCAGCCTTCATGTCTCTGGACCCCGACTAAGTGATCTTGGGGTCCGGGAGCACAGGGAGAGCTCCTGATACGCCACTATCATGGCAAGAAAATGGATGCTTGCTAACGTACATGCACAATCCGCCAGCAAGAAAAATAGTGCAATGAGAAGACTGCACTGAGACAGTGGAGTGCTTTGCAGACCGCAGCGGCAATTGTGAGGCAACTCCTAAATTGTTGTTCGTTCAGAGTGTGAGCTCTTTTTTGATCACAAGACATCTGCAAGGCTCCGCCCACTGCAGCCGTAAAATTAACCGGTCCCTTTTTCCAAATACCTTTTTGCCACAGTTTATTGAGGATGAATCTCCTACACTTTCAGCTGGGCCAACAGAGGATGATGATGAGGTGAATGGGGAGGGCTTCTGTGTCCATTAGTGGGTTTTTTTTCTTGTAACCAGTAGCCCACACACACACACACACACACACATACACACTGTGGGATGATGTACTACTGTCTTCTTCACTTGAACCTTTAGTTTTGACTCTGTCTGTCTATCTATCTATCTATCCACTCCTTCAGACCCTAAGCATACTGTATATAAGAGTCAAAAGGTTCTATGCTTAACCATTCAAAAAAATGTCTGCTTGGGGCTGAATGAGTTAAAGAGCTAGTGGAGCTAAAACAGGCAGACTGGAAAACAATACAAATTTCAAGTAGTCAGTTGTAACTTTTTATTTCTGAAGTATTTTTCTTTTTCCTTTTGCTCATCTGAAAGTATTCTGTGTGATAATGTTGTGCTGGATGTGTGGAACAGTTCTTAGCCTGGCAGCTGACATATCTAACTCTACTGCCACACACTACATCATCAGCATTATGATCTCACTGACAGTGACATCACAGGTGAATGACCTGGCAGTCACTCACTTGCTGTTCCTAAGTAGGAGCGATGTCACAGTAAGTGAGGTCACAATGCTGATGATGTGGTTGAACAACGACCAGAGATATGTCAGCTGCCAGGCTAAGAGCTGTTCCACACATCACACCTACTAACATCAGGTAAACAATCTTCTAATTAAACAAAGAGGAAAAGAAAAGGTACCTCAGATAAAAAAGGTAATGATTGGCTACTTTTAAAATCTAATATTAGTTTTAGGCAGTACACTAACCTTTTAATGTTTGAATTTTTGACAGGCCTGCACAGGCTGCATACATAATTTCTGGAGCAACATTGCTCATGAAGTGTGTACAACACTGATCCATGGCAGAACCAGATGCCTTGTCCATGTGTGGTGCTGTTCCAATGGACACACAGTTTTTGGAACCAGTAGCTCACACTGGGGGATGCTGCGTTGCTGTCTTCAGTCAGTCTTTAATGTTTGGTGAATTTCTGACTGGCCTACATGAGCCGAATTAATAATTTTTGAACAAACTTTGCCCATGTAAAATCATTGCAGAACCAGATGCCTTGCACATGTGTGTGCCACTGTCCCCCCCAGTGTGTGCACAATTTTTGGAGCCAGTAGCTCACACTGTGGGATGCTGCACTGTTGTCTTCAGTCTGTCCTTAATGTTTGGTGAATTTTTGATAGGCCTACATGGAAGGCATAAATAATTTTTTTGAGGAGGGGGGGCAATGTTGCCCATGAAACGTGTGTGTACAAATCTGAAATATGGCCAAACCGGATGCACTATTCATATGTAGTACTGCCCCCAATAGGCGCACAATTTTTGGAACAAGTAACTCACACTACGGGACTCTATTTTGTGAGCATTCATAGATGCCTTACAAATAACAATTACAAACATTGTAAAACATTTTGTTTGTTTCAGCATTGTTATTTAGCCATGTACTCTTATTTATTACTTGTATTAGCATTGTCCATGTTTGACACTGACCAAATGGATACAACCTCTGCGACACACTTCACATCAGCAACAAGCCTCCCCTCTGTGACATGCCTCACTTCTGTGACACACCTAACCACTGACATGCCACACTTCTGTGACTCTCCTCACCTCTGCGACATGCCTCACCTCTGTAACTTGTCTAACCTGTGACACACCTCACATCTGTGACATGCCTCACCTGCATGACAAGTCTTACCTCTGTTACATGCCTCACCTCTGTGACATGCTTCACTTCTCTGACATGCCTCATCTCTGTGACACACCTCACATCAGTGACATGCCTCATTTGTGTGACATACTTCACTCATCTGACATGCCTCATCTCTGTGACATGTCTCACCTCTGCGACATGCCTGACCTGTAACACATCTCACATCTATGACGTGCCTCACCTGCATGACAAGCCTCACCTGTTACAAACCTCATCTCTGTGGCATGACTTATCTGTATGACTTGCCTGATCTGTGACACACCTCACATCTGTGACATGCCTCACCTGCATGACAAGTCTTACCTCTGTTGCATGCCTCACCTCTGTGACATGCTTCCCTTCTCTGACATGCCTCATCTCTGTGACACACCTCACATCTGTGACATGCCTCAGCTGCGTGACAAGCCTCACCTGTGTTACAAACCTCATCTCTGTGACATGTCTCACCTCTGTGACATGCCTAACCTGTGACACACCTCACATCTGTGACATACCTCAGCTGCGTGACAAGCCTTACTTCTGTTACATGCCTCACCTCCATGATATGCTTCACTTCTTTGACATGCCTCATCTCTGTGACACATCTCCATCTATGACATGCCAGATCTCTGTGACATCTCACCTCTGTGACATGCCTGACCTGTGACACATCTCACATCTATGACGTGCCTCACCTGCATGACAAGCCTCACCTGTTACAAACCTCATCTCTGTGGCATGACTTATCTGTATGACTTGCCTGATCTGTGACACACCTCACATCTGTGACATGCCTCACCTGCATGACAAGTCTTACCTCTGTTGCATGTCTCACGTCTGTGACATGCTTCACATCTCTGACATGCCTCATCTCTGTGACACACCTCACATCAGTGACATGCCTCATCTCAGTTACATTCCTCACCTCTGTGACATGCTTCCCTTCTCTGACATGCCTCATCTCTGTGACACACCTCACATCTGTGACATGCCTCAGCTGCGTGACAAGCCTCACCTGTGTTACAAACCTCATCTCTGTGACATGTCTCACCTCTGTGACATGCCTAACCTGTGACACACCTCACATCTGTGACATACCTCAGCTGCGTGACAAGCCTTACTTCTGTTACATGCCTCACCTCCATGATATGCTTCACTTCTTTGACATGCCTCATCTCTGTGACACACCTCCATCTATGACATGCCAGATCTCTGTGACATCTCACCTCTGTGACATGCCTGACCTGTGACACATCTCACATCTATGACGTGCCTCACCTGCATGACAAGCCTCACCTGTTACAAACCTCACCTCTGTAACATGACTTATCTGTGTGACTTGCCTGATCTGTGACACACCTCACATCTGTGACATACCTCAGCTGCATGACAAGCCTCACCTCTGCGACACGCCTCACCTCTGTTACAAACCTCATCTCTGTGATTTGTCTTACCTCTGTGACATGCCTCACTCTGTCAGGGTGTGCCGACTGCACATCGAAACATTTATGGTGAAATCCACCACAGCAACAATTTCAACAGGTTTCGAAATTGTCACTGTGGGGGACCTGAGGGCAAAATTTCACCCATTCACCGTGTGTCACCCCTCCTTCAAATCAACTCTGACTCAGAGTTGATAATCCTTTAGAAGGGGGGGTTCAGGTCAGGGGGCACAGCCCTCTGAAACACTTCAAAGTCAGACAGGCGAAATTTTGCCTGTCGACACTGGGGATCTCGCTATGCCGAACTTCGACAACGGTGTTGTCAATTTGGCATAGGTAAACCCTCTGTGACATGCCTCACCTCTGTGATTTGCCTGATCTGTGACACACCTCACATCTGTGACGTGCTTCACCTGCATGACAAGCCTTACCTCTGTTACATGCCTTACCTCTATGACATGCTTCATTTCTCTGACATGCCTCATCTGTTACTTGTCTCACCACTGCGATATGCTTCACCTCTGTGATAATGCCTCATCTCTGTGTCTCGCCTCACCTCTGTGACATGCCTCATCTCTGTGCCACATCTTACCTCTGTGACATGACTCATCTCTGTGACATGCCTCATCTCTGTGACATCTCACCTTTGTGACATGCCTCATCTCTGTGCCACATCTTACCTCTGTGACAAGCCTCATCTCTGTGACATGCCTCGTCTCTGTGACATCTCACCTCTGTGACATGTCTTACCTCTGTGACAAGCCTAATCTACTGATGGGTTATTGTTTTTAGAACTGGTTTAGCCCATTAATAATCCTAACAGCACTTGTCTCCCCTCTTACATTTATTTTCCTTCACTAGAGATAGTACTCCTTTGGCCGTCTGAATACAAAATTCCCCCCAACCACTGATGGATCAGCATTTGTTCCTGACACTGCTCCAGCTCATCTCCTTGCCTTTACCATGGCATCTACCCCCCCTTCACACTGGGGGGCTTTTCCCTCAGTGCCACAGTCAGTTATCCCTCATGCTCTGGTGGTGGTGAAAGAAGGAGGAGGAGCAGGGTGAACTACAATTGTGCTTTAGCCACACAGTCAGCTATCCCTAATGCTTTGGTGGTGGTGGTGGAGGAGGAGCAGGGTGAACTACAATTGTGCTTTAGCCACACAGACAGCTGTCCCTCATGATTGGGCAGTGGTGGTGGGGGTGGGGCAGGAACAGGCCTCTCTTTCTACATCAGAACCACCTGTCCTTCACATTCTGGCAGTGGTGGAAGGAGGAGGAGAAGCAGGGTGCATGCCTCTTATTCAGCACCAAGACAGCTGTCCGTCAGGATCTGGCAGCAGGTTGAGAGCAGGAGTAGGCCTCTCTTTCAGGTTCAGAGTCTGCAGTTCTTCACATTCTCGTGGTGGTGGGAGGAAAAGCGGGGTGCATGCCTCTCATTCAGCACCAGAGTCAGCTGTCCCTCATGATCTGACGGGGGTGGGAGGAGGAGTCTGGGATATGAAAGAATAGTTACCGTTAACAGCAGATCTTCAAGTGACTCTCCTCCATTGAGCCACATCATGGAACTGCAAGCCATCAACATCAAGACTACCCAAAGTTTTGGCTGACTGGGACATCCCATGTCGATGTGCTTCATTGGTGCCTATATAACATGGGCTTCCCCAGCATGCCTCAGTTCCCTGACAGAGACAAGCCCAGAGGATCATAGGACCGGCAGTGACTGATGCAACCAGGACCAAACCAGGCACACATGAGAGGATAGGAAAACCTGAGCAAAGATGCTGAAGGAGGCATCGGGAGAAACAGCTTGTGAGAGCAGGCAGGATAACCACCTATCACCCGAAAAGGAGGGAAGGAGAGAGGGAGGGAGGGAGAGCTGTGGTTCAGTGGAGGAGACTCTTGAAGATATACTGTTACGGTAAGTAACTATTCTATCTTCTTCAAGGACATCTATCTCCACTGAGCCACTTTGTGTAATGACTCCTAACCAGGACCAAGCACTTAGGGAAGAAGGTATGACCTAAGGACCCTGAGTAAGGAAGCCTTCTAGAACAGGAAGGTCAAAGCCAGCACGTCTATGAGAGACAATGTCCAGACTGTAGTGTTTCATAAATGTATGAACAATACTCCAAGTGGCAGCAGCACATATGTTAGCGGCGGAAACATTGTTTAAACAAGCCATTGAAGTAGCCATCCCATGGGTGGCGTGAGCACAGACAGAACTGGAAAGCTGCTTACGCACTTCTGGTAACAGAAATTAATGCAACAGGCCAACCATTTGGCAAGCCACTGCTTAGAAATGGGAGTACCCACCATTCAGGGGGAGAAAAACACAAACAGTTGTGAGGATTTCCTCCAATCCTTAGTACAATCCAAGTATCTAGGCAACATCCCTCAGCTGTCCAGCATATGTAAATGACATCCCCCACTCTCTGTGGGAGTCGAGAAATAAACAGGAAGGTCGATAGCCTAATTTAGTGTTCACTCTGGCACAACCTTTGGTAGAAAATGAGAACTGGCACACAAGGTAACTCTATCCTTGTGGAAAATAAGAAATGGAGGATCTGCAACCAGCAGCACTCCAAACTGTAAAAAGTATACTGCACAGACAGCCTTCTAGCCACCATGAGAACAGCAGCAAATTCCAGGGAAACCTTTAAATGGGAGAGCTCTACATCCTCAGAAGCCAGGAATGGAGGTGCAGGGACCACTGCACCCGGCTACTGCATCAGAAGTCCTGTTCACAGAGGGAGTGAGACAGGGGTTCCACTGCCAATTGCTGAAGCAGAGGAAACCAAATTTGTCTGGGCCAGTACACAAGAATCAGGCTGCCCAGCTCGGTCCTTAGCTTGACCAGAATGCTCTGTATGAGAGGGAATGGGGGGAAGGTGTACATGATCCTCTCTTTCCAAGAGACGGATAATGCATCTCACCATAAAACTCCAGGCCTTGGAGTAAGCAAGCAAAAATACAGCAGCTTTGCACTGCATGGAGATGCAAACAGGTATATGTCTGAGCATCCCATTTTACAAACAGGTTATTCATGACGGAGTCAAAGAGGTCCAAACAAATGAGTCAGAGAAGTACCAGCTGCACTCCAAGATGTAACATCAGTTTCTTTTTTATTTCAAACAATTCACGCTACAAAAGAACCCCAGAGCAAATGCACTGGGGTAATTGCCGCTACGATCCCCTGATCGTGCCCAACGTTTCGCCCTTCTTTGGCTTCCTTGGGGGCTAGGATCAAGATATTAAAACATAATATCCCGAGATCCCAGGATACCAATTGTTAAGGAAGGACAGAGTGAAAGGGAGATGGGGTGGAGTTGCTTTGTACATAAGGGAAGGGATACTGTGCACCGGGGGAGGAGGAGGGCTCAGCAGAAGCCCTATTGGTATTGCTACAAAGCTCCAGTGGGGGAAGGATTCATTTGGGGGTGGTATACAGACCACCCTCACAGGGCATAGAATTGGACAGGGAGCTAGTGGACCAGATCAAGAGGGTATTGGGGGGATATTGGGATGTATAGGGAGAGGTATCACCAGCAGAAAACAGGAAGTTATTATCCCCCTGTACAGACAGTTGGTGAGACCCCATCTGGAGTACTGCATCCAGTTCTGGAGACCCCATCTCCGCAAGGACATAGACAGGATGGAGGCAGTTCAGAGGAGGGCAACTAAAATGGTCCAGGGTCTGCAAGAGAAGCAATATGAGGAGAGACTAAAGGAGCTTAATATGTATACCCTTGAGCAAAGGAGGGAGAGAGAGGACATGATAGAAATGTTTAAGTATCTCAGTGGAATCAACAAAGTCCAAGAGGGTAGCATCTTTCAGAAAAAGAGATGTACAAGAACAAGGGGACACAATGTGAAGATAGAGGGGATGGCTCCAGGGGCAATGTGAGGAAGTTTTTCTGCGGAGAGGTGGTGGGCGCATGGAACAGCCTTCCTGAGGAGGTTGTGGGGTCTAAAACTGTGGGAGAATTCAAGAATGCATGGGAAAGACATAAGGCAATTTTTGTGGGGGGTAGGAAGAAATAGGCTGTTGGTTAAATAGGATCTGCAGCTCATCTTCTAGGTAGGAAAATGGGCAGACTAGGTGGGCCAAGCGGTCCTTATCTGCCGTCAAAGTCTATGTTTCTATAGTAGGAAGGAAAGGGAACATTGTAACAGTTGGAGACTTCAATCTGCCTGGAATAGAATGGAGCACCCCAGCTACCTCTTGTCAGAGAGAGCAGCTCTTCCTGGATGCTATCCAGGAGTGCTTCCCAACACAGGGTGTTATGGAGCCAACTAGAGAAGGGGTAATACTGGACCTAGTGTTATCAGATGGGGAGCAGGTCCAGGAGGTAGAAGTGCAGGATCCCCTCGCAGGCAGTAACCACTGCACAGTGTGGTTTTACATCAGCATGGAGAAGGAATTAGCAAAGACCAAAACTAGAGTAGTGGACTTCAGGAAGGCGGGCTTCAATAAAATGGGAAATATACTGATGGGGCACCTGGCCATGCTCAGCTCAGAGATGGATGCAGATCGGAAATGGTCAGTCATGAAGACGGGACTAATTGAGGCCATGGACACATACATGAAGGCTCATAATAAGAACTCTAAGGCCAAAGAGACCTAGCTGGTTTAGCAGGAAGGCAGCAGGTAGAGTGAAGGAAAAGAGGGTTGTCTTCCTGAGGTACAAGAGGCCCTTGAGGGAGGAAGACAGAGAGGCTTATGCAGTTAAAGCTAGGGAGGCAGGGAAAGAGGACTGGGCAGCTAAGTAGGCGAAAGAACTGGGACTGGTGTAGGGGATTAAGGATGGGGAAAATGACTTCTTTCATTACATTAAGGAGAGGAGAGCCAGAAGGGATGGGTTGCAAGGATAAAGAGGGAGGAGGTGGGCAGAAAGGAGAGGATCAGGCGGAGGCACTAAATGAGTACTTCTGCTCAGTCTTCACCAGGGAACAGGATGGGCCGATGCCACAGAGGATGGTTGGGGGTTGCCCCAGGGGGAGGGGACAAATATAATGGAGAAATTGAGGCAGAGAGGGTCTTAAGAGGACTAAGGGAACTAAGGGTGGACAAGGCTCCAGGCCCAGATGGAATACACACAAGGGTCCTGAGAGCGATGGCAGAGGTACTAGCAGTACCACTGATGGACCTGTTTAACAACTCACTGGAAAAGGGGAGTGTACCACAGAACAGCACATGTGGTACCACTCCACAAGTGTAGACCCAGGGACAAGCCGGGTAACAACAGGCTGGTCAGTCTAACCTCTATAGTTCGCAAGTTGATGGAGATCATCCTTAAGGAAAGGCTGGTGTCCTTCCTGGAGGTGAATGGCCTCCAGGATGACAGGCAGCATGGGTCTGTCAGGGGAAGATCCTGTCAAGCAAACATGATAGACTTCTTTGACTGTGTTACAAGGTACCTAGAGAGGGGGCAGGTGGTGGATGTCCTATACTCGGACTTCAGCAAGGCATTCCGTTCCATGCCTCATGGCAGGCTGATTAGCAAACTGAGGGACCTGGATATAGGAGACAAACTGCTAGGCTGGGTTGAGAGCTGGCTGCAGGACAGGAACCAGAGGGTGGTTGGGGGGGACTATCTAAACCTAGGCCTGTAACCAGTGGGGTCCCACAGCACTCAGTACTCTGATCAGTGCTGTTTAACATCTTTATTGGGGACATATCAGAGGGTGTCAAAAGTAAGATATGCCTTTTTGTAGATGATACCAAACTCTGTGGGAGGGTGGACACAGTGGAGGGGGGACAAGAACTAAAGGAAGATCTGGCTAGGCTAGAGAAATGGAAGGGCACCTGGCAGTGGAGTTTCAATATCAAGAAGTGCAAGGTCATGCACCTAGGAGTCAGGAACCCAGGGGCCATCTACTGGCTAGGGGGGGTTCTGGTGTCCATCTTGGAGGAGGAAAAGGATTTTGGAGTGCTGGTCAGGGGTGACAAGAAGCATTTTGTGCAATGCCATAAGGCAGCAGCCAAAGCTAATAAAATACAGAGCTACATCGACAGAGGAATCACCTCTAGGAGGAAAGAAGTTATTCTGCCATTGTACAGATCTCTGGTGAGACCCCAACTTGAGTACTGTGTGCAGTTCTGGTGCCCTTATCTAAAGAATGATGTCAGTCTACTGGAGGGGGTCCAACGGAGGGCTACCAAGATGGTCCAGGGCATGGGGAACAAAACATACAAGGAGAGGTTGAGGGAGCTCAACATGTACTCCCTGAAGGACAGAAGGGAGGGGGGGGCATGATAGAAACCTTCAAGTACCTCAAAGGCATAAACAGAGTTTGAACAGAGGGTATATTCAACCTGGGAAAGGAGGATGCTACAAAAGGGCACATCCTGAAGCTGGTGGGGGTAGATTTAAAAAGGAGATGAGAAGACACTTTTTCATGGAAAGGGTGATTAAGGGGTGGAAGGAGCTGTCAGAGGAGGTGGTAGTGGTGAATACAGTTGACAGCTTCAAAGGGGGTGAGACAGGGTGAAGAAGAAAATCAGAATGGGAGGAATCAGCTCTGGGAAAGGGAGGGGAGAGTGTTGGGGGGAAGGTGGATGACTCTAGAAGGAGTAGGGGAGGGGGCAGCTCCAGAGATTTAAGCTGAGCTGCACTCTCGAGCAGACTAGATAGACCACTATGGCCTGATTCTGCTGGCAATTTCGTATGTTCATATGTTCATCTAAAAATTATGATTAACTTCCAGAGTTATTTTGTTAGTGCTACAATGTTATCTCATTTCTCTCTACTCAGTATATCCAAACATAGCACATCCCTTATCGCCATCATAGATTCAGTAGCATATTTCATAATTTTTCAAATAATCCTCAAAATGCTGTGTAATTACAGCCTTGACAGTACCCAATTAGTATACGCGTTATAACATCATTGCAGTCTGATGTCCCGTACCTGGGTTGTCACGTGATATAGATAGAGATCTAGGTGATCTTAGATGAAGCTTCCTCCTCTGCATCAAAACCCAGCTTGGCCTGGATCAACCTGAGGAAAGCTTGAAAAGAGGCATCTTCAAGGCGAGATCTTGGAGTGTTTTCCATACTCTCCTCTGAGCAGAAAGAGAGCATGGAGCTTGAACCAACTACATCAATCACTTCTTTTTCACCCATGGACTCCTTGTCTTCCATGTACTCTGGACTGCACTCCAGTTCATCATCAATGTTAACTGCCATTAGAAGCAGGTTGATGGGATGCAGAGATAGCGGAGAAGGCATCGTTGATGGGCATACTATCGACAGAGGCTTATCTGGGCCTAGTACTATTGTAGAGACCATAAACTGTTGTGTCAAAGTTAATGTCGATAGCATAGCCAAGGATGCCAGTGGAGACAGTGACAATGACAGCTGTGGCAGAAGGTGCTGAAAACAGCTCAGGCATCATTTGTTATAAAAGCTGTGCATCGACCGGTCCCAACAGGGTCAATGACAGAACTGTCAGTAGAAATGTTCCCGATGGCAGTTATTGGCTGCAAATCCCTAGGCAGGGGAGATGAACCAATGCCAGACCACAACCTTGGCATCACAGAGATGGTAAGGGGTGGCAGGACCTGGGGCATTGGCCTGAGACATGCCTTTTTCAGAAGACTTCTCTCTTTTTAGAGGAGATTGTGAACAGTCCAGGGAAGCAGGCTTATTTCTATGCCACTTCTCCTTTTTTGAGTAATGGTGTTTTTCCACTGACTTGGTGAACTTGTCCTTTTTCTTTGTAGAATCAGTGACAGATGCTGTCAACTGTAGGGAGGGGCAGGTCGACAGTGAACCAGGAACGGAGGTGGTTGTCGAAGGCGATACAGCCTTTGATATAGCCTACTTCTCCTGCATCACTTTTAGCTTCAGATTGATTTCTAAAGCCTTCTTACGACATCTCCTGGTTGCCTGATTAAAGCCTTGGCAGATAGTGCAGGCCTTAATGTTGTGGTCTATACCAAGGCAATGGATACACACAGAGTGGTCATCATCTTTATAGATTTTAACATCACTGCAATGGTAATAATGGAACAGCAGTTCCTTGTCTTTCAGCAGCAGCATAAAAGAAAAGTCTTAAAATAAGACTTTGTGAAGTAGCAGCATTAGTGAAAACTTGCAAATGTTCAATGGCATTCTTCAGCAGTAGTAGTCCGACGAGTGGTTGACGGTGGCAGAAAGAACTGAAGCATGTTGGGGATGCCCACGTTATATAGCTGTCCATGAGCTGCATCATCGTGGGCAGCCTCATCCCGAAAAAATCTTCAGGTGATCTGATGTTGATGGCTTACAGTTCCATGATGTGGCTCAATGGAGGGAGATGTCCTCAAAGAAGATCCCAAGTTAGAGTGGTGGTATACCAAGTGTCACCTTCCACTGCTACAGTGTTGAGTCCTAATAGTACTTTTTCACATACCTGTACGAGTCAGTATCATTCTCCAACTGATGTCAAATGCTCAGATCTCTGCTACAGCTGATCTGCTCTCTAAATGGATGGGGGCTATGAAAGGGAGACCAATGGAAACCCAAGTGTAACAATATTTTTGGGAATGGGTTTGGGGGGATGTATGGAATGCCAGAGCAACAGCCACTTGACTAAGATAACTCTGCATCTGCTGTCCCAGAAGGAGCAGCAAGCAGTGGGAGGAGAGGGAAAAGGATTACTTCTGGGTAGCAGACATACTGTACAATATGGCATAGAGCCACGTGACTGTAGGTTATAACTTCTTGTGTAGAGAAGCAACAGAAAAGGATGAAGACCAAAGGGACGGGATCTTATTGCTGTGCAAATTTCCTTTGTAATACAGAATAAGGGAAAGATGAAACAGGAAGTATGGAAAAACAGCTCAAATCCTACATTTCCAGCTGTTTCCTAGAAGTGTTGTTGGCTTTTTCAGTCCAAGTTTGCCTGTAATAGCTGTAGATGTCATGTCCAATTAGTCATAGTGGGACTGGTTCACCAAGGGGCTCTGTGCACACCAGAAAAGGTGTCTAGTAAGCTGTGCAGCTATGTACAGCAGAACCGGTCTCAGCTGGAAACATGGGGCTGGCACTTCGCTACATCCTGGAAGCACTTCTCTTCAAGCGTGTAGTAGTGGGAAGTGGGCAACCTGTGGGGAAAGAGAGTCCACAGGGACACCAGATTTCCAATTAGAACTCCAGTTCAGCTTCAAAGTGCCCCCCCCCCCAGTTCTATGGGAGCAAGGGACCATCGGATGCAGCAATCTATATCTGTTTCCCCATTTTGTCACTTTTTTTTTTTAATTAAGAAAGTCACCACTGCTAGCCAAGAGACTTAGCCTTCCATGCCCATGACAGGATTTGGACAAGGCTGGTGGTAACATGTCAGGGCCACACAAGCAGCAAAAGATAGTATGCTGGGGTCACACTGTACTTACAACTGTTTTCCCCCTGCACAATGGGGCACCCTGGTATGTGCCAGAAGCTGTGTGTATCCTGCTTAACAAATAGGCATACTGGGTGCCCAATCAGACCATACCTTCATCCCTACCCACCCCATCTTCATCCCTACTGGGTAAGTAAGTGCCTAGTATCTGGCATGGTCAGGGCTTCACATGTTTATGCAGGTAGAGTACTGGGTTCATGAATTCATAGATGTCCATTGGACACCCAAGATCTGCACAGCTCAGGCCTATGTGCTGTGGGGCAAAACCTGGTAAGCCCAGTGTTTGTAAAAATGTAAAACAATGATCATGTCATGATTTGCATATATGTCTACTTTATCTGTTTCAATGTAACTAATCATTAATTACATGTAACAGGGTAATTACACTGTAGTTACATGTTTGTTGCATGCAACTACATTGTAGTTACAGTGTAGTTACGCTGTAACTGCAGTGTAGTTAACTGAAACTTAAAGTGAAACCATTTTATTTTTCTTTGAAACTTGACTTTATTGCTCTTGCCCTTCCAGGGAAACCCTTACTTCAGGGCTTCTGTGCGGACGTTCTTGCCTTTTAAATCAATATATTAGTGTAAAACTAGTAAGTGTATAAGCCCTGTAAATGGGCTTTGGTCACAGTGGGTCTCAGCTGGTTACCAAAATGCAAATTAAATAAATGAATTTGAAACGTATTTCACTTGCAATTCAGTGACAAGTCTACAGATGGCGGAAGTGAGTACTGGCTTGTATGGCCTTGATATGTAATATACTTTACGGTGGCACCCAAATGTGTTTAGAGCCCTGTATCTAACCTACTACACAAGGTTTCTCATGTCCAAGGGCTCTGTAGGGGACTGAAGTAACGGACAAGGTTCTCTGTGATGTGGAGGTATGCAATGAATCTGACTCATCACGACCCAGACTTGATAAGTGCTTTGGAACAGCATGTGTGAAATGTGCTAAACTCACGCTTCCATATTGAACACGGGACCTGAGTCTCATGGACTCTTACCAGGGTCTAATGAATCCCACTGGTTATACTCCAGCTCTCAAGCACTGCCTTGCTGCCAAGCAAATCTTGTTCTAAGCATCCATGTTTATGTGCTTCTCTCCCCCCATATTCCTTGTGCCCCCCTCACCCAATGACCAAGGTTCCCCATGAGGCACCCTTTCTCTGGCTAAGAGGGCTAACATGGGGACCACCTTGACAACTGATGTCCATGCCAGTCCATGGCCATCCAGCAGGGGGTGCAAATGCTAGGTGTCAGATGCCACCCTTCACCTGGGTAGGATCACCTCTACCTCTGTAATATGCTCAGTGTCTCCAGGTGATCTCAGTGTGACTCACTGTGTGATTCTTCCAGGTGGACTTGTACAGAGTGCCTCAGCCTATGCCCTGCTCATTTTTTAACCCCACCTCAAAATGCTTTGACTGGGGAACATAACACCCCAGTTTATGGGTGTATAGTATTCTAACACGCATAAGACTTATCTGAAACGTATGTCAAAAATCTCTCTCTTCTCCCAGTCCCCATTCAGTTACATTTTCTGTGTGTATGATTATAAAAGAAAAGTTCTGTAACACCAAAGAAGGCACTGAAAGTTTCTACAGTGTTGCTAAGCTGTGTCCACTTGCCTTTTTCCATTTTCAGGATGAGCCGTGACAAGGATTGAAAGTGACACACACCAAACTTGGAATGTCCCGCAGCCAGCTCCATTGGCTTGGATGCTGTCATCTCGAGCCACATCAGCAGCAGCGGCTCAATGGCAGTGTGCGTGACACATGTCAGAAACTTTTAAATGTCTGCTCTTTTCATATCCCCAGCCAGGGAAGAAATGACATTTTGTGTTGGGGTGGAACTTCTGACTCCCTCTTCCTGCCTCTTCCAACTGTCACTCTGAGTTTCCTCCCAGCATGTCACAATGTGGACAGATCAACCTTGTCATCTAGAAACGAATGCTGTACAGTGACCATGTTCAAAAACAACATTTTGGAATGAACATGGGCACATTTTCTCATAGAATGATGCGCCACACAAATCATAGCGCCAGGCTATATGTGACCTTAGTTATGTGCCGCCTTCGGAAGATTGATGAGCATAACTCAGATACACATGAATTCCCTAACGTGTTCCTATATTTTCCATTAACGTGGAAAAAATTAAATGTATGTACTGTATATAGCTAGATATATATATATATATATACTGTATATGATAGAAAAGTATTTTGTACAATTAAATTATATTATCGTGTGGACCGAACAGCTGATAAACCAAGAGCCTGAAGTGCAAGTGACTTTATGAGCTATGTAGCCCCCCTTGATGGCATTATTCCCTAATGCAGCACACTTTCCTATTGCTTGTTTTATTTAACACATCAGGTTATCCCCCAAAAATGGCTTGATTTTAAAACTTGCTGTGCAAGATTGTGATACAGATTCAGAAGTATGCGATATGGAAAAACACCATGTTAGTTTTTCTATGAAATAAAGAAAGTATATAATCTATATATATATATCTTTGATATTGGTAACCAGGAGAGACACACTAAGCTGGGGTTTGTTTCCAGGTGAGACCGGGGAAGGGAAAAGCATAATTACAAAACAAAACACAGCCAATCACATGATATATATATATATAGATATATATATAAAATATATATATACAGTATGTATATATATATATATATATATATATCTATATATATATATATATGTATACAATGAAAGTAGCGATTCCACTACATAAATAAATGCATTATTTTCACAAGACTCTGACCCATGCGAAAGATAAATGATGTTTGTAGGCCCCCAAAATGGGCTTACCTTAGGGAGCTTTGGCTCTGTGTCTCCCCCCTGTCAGGTCAGTGGCCCTGGCAGGATTTGGACCCAGTGGGTCAGTGGGAGGTCCTCATGGCTCCAGCCACCCTACAGTGGTGTTCCAGCCCTTGGTGGGCAGGCCAGGTGCCACTCCTTTGTTTCCGCTCCTCTGGGAGCTTTTGGGGTGGTTTCGGTCCCAGAGGGTTGCAGTACACCAGGACCGTGAGTCTGTAAATAAGTATGGCAGCCATGCCTTGGGGTGCATGTGCAGCTGCTGATAACACAAATTTTAGTGGAGCGACTGTTCCAGTTCCTGGGTCTGGTCATTTTGGGGGTCGGCCGGGCTCGGGACTGCAACAAGGGGAAAAAAATAAAATTGGAAATAGTCTGCAGTCTGCGCAGGGGATCATGCACAGCTACAGCGGGGGAACATGAGGACAGAATGGCTGCTCCTGTAGTTTTGGCACCAGCGAGTGCAGATAGGAAAAATGTAAATAATTTTGGGAATACAGGCCTCAGAGGTCTTTGGGATCAGGCTGATTTTGGCACCATGGGGGATGGGTCCAGATTGGAGCAGTTCCATGTCATAATAGTGATCGAGGAACAGCGATTGCTATTGTGGCAAGTGCACTTTGCCGAAAAATAATTTTGGCGTTGCGCACTGCAGCGCACTAAACAATGGCGCCCAAGACCTATAGGTCTAGTTTTTAATGCAGAGGTTGCCCCCTGCACCCCCCTACTTATGGATTCTCAACTCCAGGGGGTGCATGTTGTGGGGGGGGGGGACTTGGGGCTATACATGCCACCAGGCGGCAAAAAAAAAAGTCGCACCAAGCCGGATGGGAACCTGGTACCCCATGCCTCCCAGTCGACCACCCTCCCCATGACGCCAGCAATTCAGCTTGGTAGCTGCCAGCCACAACCCCTCCCACATCCCATCCCTCCCCCATGTCTCCCCCCCCCGGGCGTGCGCGTGCATATACCCGCGAGTTCTTGTCGCCGTATTCACTAACCCGAGTATCTGGTCGCCCTCCTCCTTAGGTAGCCGTGAACACAGTTGCCAAGATTGAGTCGCTATTTTTCTAGGCACTCAATCTCGGTCGCTATGATCACAGACTACCGATTGGACCTCAGATTTGGCAGCTGTTTTCTGGTGCCCTTGAGAAATGGATCAAAAGGAGCTAGTTTGTGCCTTAAGGGAAGATCACAGAGGAAAGTGGAGAGAGGTCTGAGTGGGGCCAATTACTAGCTCGGCTATAGAAACCGTGGTTTGTTACTTTGTGGTGGCAGTTGCAGTTTCGGCTGTGAGGCTGTGGCGATGACCATTCTGTTTTGGAGCCTCATCTGAGGGTTGGAGAAGCAAAGGGATTGTAGCTGCACCAAAGAGAAGAGGAGAGCAATAGCTGTTCAATGGATTCTGCTGTTGGGTGGAGGGCTGCATTGTGTCTGGCCCGAGGACCACTGCAGAGTGGGACACCCCTACAGGAAGGAGATGAGGAGGAAAAAAGGTGGCACCTGGGAGGTGAGGGGATCCAGGGGTTTTGGCAAAGCCCCTGGTCCCAAAGACTGTAAATCTGGGCAACAATTATGGAGGGACTGTGAGCGGGGTCAGTTGGGAGCCAGGGGTTCCAGAGGCACCTCCCCTGGTTCCATGGGAACTCCGTCTGAAAGAATGTTCCAGTTTTGCCTGAGGATGAACTGATGTCACTTACTGTATAAAGGCCTGATCTGGCCGCTAGGTTAAGCTGCCTGCATTTGGACTGGTGGCTGACTAGGCTTTAGGCAGCTGCCTGGACTCACTGTTCAAATGTGACCTTCACAGACCGGAGTGAACCCAAGCTTCAAATGTGACCTTCACAGTCTGGAGTGAACCCAAGCTTCAAATGTGACCTTCACAGTCTGGAGTGAACCCAAGCTTCAAATGTGACCTTACGGTCCATAGCAACCTGTTGAATATTATTCGGCTCCATGGAGTGACTGTTCCTGTTTTCTTATCTGTTCATTAAATGCGATCCCTCGTTCCTGCAGTTTCGGTGTTTGCCTCATTTGTTTGGAGGCACTGTTTGCTGCTAACAAGAAGTTTGCCTCCACAGCCCAGCCCAGCCCTTAGTTGTGTTCCAGGGTGTGCATCGGGAGTACCAGCAGACCAAGGTGGAAGACGTCAAGAGCCTGTCTGGTGATGACTGCCCACAAAGGCCTTTGAGGCGAAGATGGCAAGGCCAGGTAAGTGAAGACCAGCATCTTCAGCTCTCCTATCAACTGGTTCTGCACCCAGAAGACCGTGGACACCCCAGCTTCATCAAGTCTGGTAAGCCAGGCTGACCAGGTATGTGGACTCTTTTCTGCTGTGCAGTGCCCCCTCCCAAGGACATTCACCACCATACCCCTAGACGCAGGGAGGATGGGCTTACATGTTATGTACCCAGTGGGTAAATAACACTGTTTATTTTTCTTGCCTACGTCACAATCAACTTGATTGATAACCCATTTGACCAATCCCACAATGAATCTGCCCTCAGTTGTCACACAGAACACACACATTGTATAAATAGAACATACAATGGACTGTGTTCAAATACACCATTAATTTCCATTCATGAGGTGGTGGGACCTTCATAACTCACCCATGGCTGTGCCACTTGTCAGTGTCAGTGGCTTAGCAGGTAGCACACTTGCCTCTGAGGCTGGGAGATCAGAGGGCTGTGGGTTCAGTTCCCACATCTGGCATTTGGGTTAATATCCCAGTACTGACACTGTAGTGCAGCATGAGAGGGGTGCTGCATTTCTGAGGTGCCGTCTTTCGAATGAGACGTTAAACCGAGGTCCCATCTGCCTGGATTGGTGGTAGTTCAGGTAGATGTAAAAGATCCCATGGCACTTATCGAAAAGAGTAGGGGAATTTCCCTGGTGTCCTGGCCAAATTTCCCCTCATTCACTAAAAATACCACCAACAGCCTAATCAGGTTCAAGGTCAGTTGGCATTCATCTGTATCCCCCTCCGCTGGGTCGTGCCTGAAAATAGGTAGAATTTGTCTAGTGCACTTACCCGGTCAACAAAAACTAACTAAACTAAACTTGTGAGTTACAGTCCCGCCCCCTCACTCATGGAAATAAATGGCATATCTGAACCCGGGCCATTGTATATCTTCTGTTTATTTTCATGTGTGACAAGCCTGAAGTGAAAATCAATAAGTAAGCAATAAGACACAACGGGATGTGCATTACGGTGTGATAACCGCACTTATAGAGGTGTAGTTATGCACGAGGCCGAAGGCCGAGTGCCGGTTGTCCCTGGGCGTGCGGTTATCACACCATAATGCACTACCCTGGAGTGTCTTATTGTGCTTATAAAATGTCCCTTTATTTTTAGAAGCAGTTTTTTTTACTTTTAAATACAATTTTAATAAGTAAAAATGTAAGTGAATCTGTGCTTTTAACATAAAATAGTCCTTCCACCTCTTAGTGCTAGATTAAAGTAGTGTTATACAGTGTGTGCCTCCCCTGCCCACTTAAGCTTCATGTTCCCCTGCCAGCCACAACAATTCACAAATGCTGTTTTTCTCATTCTAAGTATGACACATAGCCCCCTTACTTTATTTCATTCTTCTCACTCTGTAGACAAAACTAAAAGGAAGCCATAACAGAGTGTAACTCCCTTACAAATGGGGGTTCCTGAAAGCCTGCCCGGAGCTTGCCTAAATGCTCCCTGTCTAACTGGTGTTCGGTGCAATGCTGCCTAAAGGTGGGTGTTGTGAGTGCTTCCAAAGCCTCCAGTACTGTCTCTTTAAGAGCTGTCTGCTCGCAGGCTCCAGCGGGTTGGTATGGGGGGGGGGACTGGTGTTTCCCTGTTCAAATCCTGCCTCAGCTACGGTGAAATCGCTCCTATTTGGTAGTCGCTATATGCGCAGAGGGAGCCCCCTTTTGAAAGATGTAACTGTTTGGCCATAATTAGTTAGAGTGTTAGTGGAATTACAGTTTGCCTAACCTGCTTCTTCTGCAGCTGGGACTGTGTGGGCTTGACCCCTCCATTTTGGACCTGGACTATTGGTAATCGGGGGAACACTAAAATGGAGATCTTTCTGACCAACCAGGATCAGGACTCATGTGGTAGCCGGCTGACCAATGAGACACAGCCAGTAATTCTGGGAAGTAAAATCTGAAGAATGGCGCCTTGTTTGCACCAATAGGGGCAGCATTAAGTGACTGGCATCTGCAGCCCACCTATGGGATCTGGTGGCGCACGAGTGGTGAGACTTGCCCTAGCTGCCGAGGGGTAGAGATGTTGGGGCTGTGAGCAAGGAAGGAGCTCTGGGCTCCCTGTGCCATTGAGTTTCGGTGACGTGGGAAGCGCTGCGGTGGAAGGCCAGGATTCAAGTGCCTGGCCACCGAGTAGTATCGGACTAAATCCACTGGGTAGAGGTCAGAGGAGGCTGTGCAAAAGCACAGCTACCTACCAGGCTCACCCTGTAGAGGACTGGAGAATCTGCTGAATCGCACTCGGTCTGTCAGGAAAAAGTGAAGCTGCGTTGACTCCCTGATTAGCTGTGAGTTCGGTCGGGCCCTAGAAGCAGCTGCCTGGTATGGTACCCCTCTGTTGCTTTTCATATAAATGTGTGGAGAAGTGTTTGGAGTCCAGGCTCGGTTCTGCAAGTGGAGTGAGGGTTTCTGGAGTCGTGAGTACTAAATCAGGGTAGCTCCCTGCCAAATGTTCCTAATAAGGGCAAGATCTTCTGGTTACTTTGCTGACTACACTAACTGAGCCTGCTGGCTCTATTAAATCTTTGTAGGAATCTCATGCCGGTTTCTGTGTCAGGGCCCCAACCAGCTGTATCGAGGAACTAGCCCTTAGGGCTTGGGTACCCATAGACAGTAACTTATAGGTTAGGCCTGTGCACAGAGCCCTAGGTAGATACTCATATATAGTGGTGATAAGCCAATCAACTTGATTCCCCCCGGTCCTTGTTATCTCCCCTTAAATAAATCAGATTGTTTGTTTTGCAAAGGTACACTGGCTGGTTTGTGTGTTAATGGTGAATTACCACACCGTGACTATTGTGTAACAGCACCTTACTTTTCAGGGGGTCCCCAGAGCAAGCTGATTGGTTTGAGCCGGGGGGGGGTAAGTGTATATGGTAAGGAAGTTCTAATTGAATTGTGTGAGCCACTAGTGGGAAGAAAGGGGGGTTGCAGCGACCCAGAGGGCTGTGACCAAGTTATCTTTGACTATTCTGACCCTGACCTCTGGGTGGAGGCACCCGCCAACGGATCTGGGCCCCTTACCCTGTTACAGTTAGGACAGGCCAGAGTAGTAGCCCTTAGGACAGCGCCCCCTGGGGATTACATAGTGGAGGCACTGCTGGGATCAGCGTCCCCTAGTGGCCAAGTGGACGAAGTACCTAACTATGGATAAATTGAAGGAAAAGCTAGAAGGGGATATCATGGTTAAGATCAAGTTGGACCCCATTAAGACAATGGTACATAAACTGATGGGTTGGGGTGAAGCTGAAGAGTTGGACTCTCAGAGAATTGTGTTACTACTAGATGTACCTTTAGGGACAATGAATGCTGACCTTATTTCCGTAGTGGAGTGGGTTAAGTGTCTGGGTAAGGTAGAGGTGAGAGGGTGTATGGCTGACCTACTCGATCAGACTTTGCAGGTACTACTGTTATGTAGTGTAGCTATTGACACCGAGAGGGTACCCCCAGTGATTTACCCGGAAGGTGCCCAATGGGGTGCAGGGTCATCCACATCCAAAGTGGGTCAGTCACCCTCAGGGGGTCTCCCCAGACTAATAGCTTCAAAGATAAACTGCTTAAATTGTTAGCCATGGAGGGGAGGACTACCCAGGAGTTACTGCAGGCTTTGGATCTTTCCAGTGATCTCACCCCCCAGGCTTCCTCCAGTGCCTCTCCTGGGCCCCCAAGAGTTCTATTTTGGCCCCACCACCCCTAGTGGTTCCTTCTATACAGCTAGATTCATACCGCAGGCTAAAACTTTTTTCTGGCACAGTGCCCGTGCCTTCAGGGGAGGATGATTTGGAGGCATGGATGGATTATGCCACCCCCTTAGTCCAGGAGTGGCAATGCTCTGAGGGGGAGAAACGAAAGAGACTGATGGAGAGCCTGCAGGGTCTGGCTTTAGAAGCCATTCGGTTCTTGTGGGCCACTAGCCCGGAAGCTACCGCAGCAGAGTATCTTTCTGCTCTAGAGGGAGTGTTTGGAAGCACAGAAACTGGGGAAGACTTATTATGGAAATTCAAGTCTGCTAAGCAGTGAAGGAATGAAAAGCTTTCCGCCTTTGTTACTAGGGTGGAAAGAGATTTACAGAAGGCCTACCGAAAAGGGGGGATCACCGCCCCAACCTTGAACCAGGTCAGGTTGGAACATGTTCTAAAGTCTACTAGATTTTCCAGTGTGATACTGTTAAAACTTAAGTTACATGATCGGCGAGCTGCCCCGCCTGAATACTGTCAATTGATGAGGGAGATTAGAGAAGTAGAGACTGATGAGGAGGGGTGGGAACCCTATATGGGGGCTGTGAATCTGAGCCAAACCCCTAAGTCTAGCGAACCCGATGAGACCCACCCTTCGGGGGGCCTGATGTATCCCCAGAGTTACAAGGAGGGTTGGGGGTGTGTGCCATTTCCTCTGATCCCCAAGTAGAAAGTGAGTTGAGGGCAGAGATCAGAAATTTTCGAGAACTGGTGAGGGACTTGAAGCGAACCAGTACCCACCCTGTTAGGTTTGGGGAACCAGAGTTATCTAGAAACAAATGCCCTAGCCCAGGGGAGTCCCCTTGCCCTCCAGGTGGCCCCCAGCAGATGAAATATTCCCCTCCCAATAGAGACCCCCAGGACCCCAAGTTCTGTTACCATTGGGGGGAGGATGGAGACTTTCAGACTGAGTGGCAGTTGCTGGAGAATTTAAGAAAGGTCAACAGCAGACTGATCACCTGGCATCACAGGGCCCACGCCTGACCCCCTAGGAAGGGCTTTGTGACCCAGGCCAATGCCCAAGCAACTGTCAACGCTGTGCCCCCTGAATGGTCTGATGAGGTCGGGCCCTCGATGGAGGCCACGGTGCGAGTAAATGGGATTCCCACCCGAGCTGTATTGGATAGTGGCTCTCAGGTGACCATTATGTTTCAGGACTGGTATCAGACGCATCTACCTGAGGTGCCACTACAACCACTGGATGGTCTACATGTATGGGGGCTGAGTGACAAGGCTTATCCATATTTGGGGTATATCCGGATCTGGTTGTCATTTCCTACTTCTGTGGCTGGGGTGGATGAACAGGTGGAAACCTTGGCTTTAGTCTGCCCCCCCCCCACTGGACTGTATGATGGGGTACCCTTGTTGATTGGGACCAATGCCCACATGTTTGGTCGACTAGCACAGTTGTGTTCTGAAAAGCAGGTGTCCAGGACTGGGCGAGCTCTTAGGATACCCGCTTTGATCCAGAAGGCCTACGAGACTCAGAGAAAAGCTAGTCAGGAGGAGCCTGAAGGCCCAGTGGGTGTTGTCTGGAGGAAGGATATGGAGCCGTTGCTATTAGCCCCAAATGCCCAGTGTGTTTTGCAAGGGGAGGTCCGACTTAAAAAGGATGTCAAGAATAAACTATTGATGCTGGATGTGCCTGGGGAAGGAAAGTTGCCTGGGGGACTGCTGGTTAAACCCAGTATCTTGCCTGCTAGAGCCCATGCTTATGCCAGGAGAGTGATGGTTCAAGTTCATAATGTGTCTGACAAAGAGATTCGAGTAAATAGAGGCTGCACCCCGGCTAGTGTGCATTATGCGGACACTGCAGTGCTCCCCAATAGCAAGGGTTTGGGGAAAGATGACAGAGTCACACCAGACTTGTTTGATTTCAGTGACTCCCCGTTGCCTGCTGAATGGAAAGTAAGGGTCAGTGAGAAGCTTGCCCAAAGAGACCAGGTATTTTCCCTAAAAGAATGGGATGTGGGATGTGTGCAGGGGGCTGAACACCACATTCGACTGCATGATGAAAGGCCTTTTAGAGAGAAATCTCGGTGCCTGGCCCCTGCTGATATAGATGATGTGAGATGGCATCTGCAAGAGATGCTGGCTGCTGGTGTGATACAAGAATCCAGGAGCCCTTATGCTTCCCCCATTGTCGTAGTGAGAAAAAAGAATGGGGCTGTTCAGATGTGTGTGGATTACCATACCCTGAACTGGCGGACCATCCCTGATCAGTATACCATGCCGCGCATAAAGGACGCCCTGGACTGTCTAAACAGCAGTAAGTGGTTCTCTGTGTTAGATCTCCGCAGTGGATACTATCAGATCCCAATGGCTCCAGAGGACCGATAGAAGACTGCGTTCATTTGCCCCCTAGGTTTCTTTGAGTTTATCCGGATGCCTCAAGGGATTTCAGGTGCCCCAGCTACCTTTCAGCGCCTGATGGAATGTGCTGTGGGGGACATGAACTTGCTCGAGTGTTTGGTTTATTTAGATGATGTTATAGTGTTTGGCAGCTCGTTGGAAGAACATGAAAGTCGATTGTTCAAGGTCCTGGACCAGCTGGAGGATTTCAGTCTTATCTATAGACAAGTGCCAATTCTTTCAAACTTCTGTGAAGTATGTGGGCCACATAGTATCCACTGAAGGCATAGAGACTGACCCCAGCAAAGTGGAGGCTTTAACCACTTGGCCCCAACCCAGAAATTTGAAGGAGCTACAGCGGTTCCTGGGGTTCTGTGGGTACTACCGACGATTTATCAAAGACTACTCTCGGGTGATCCGGCTCCTGCTTAATCTCACTCAAGGGTACCCCCCGACCCATAAGAAATATAAGAAGAGTGCACAATCTGGGACTGAAAAGACTTATTTCCACCCCAGTAATGTGTTTGGTATTCGCTGGACTGCTGACTGCGAGGAAGCTTTTTATGACATTATATATCAACTTACTCACGCCTCAGTGCTGGCCTATGCTGACCCAGCTAAACCCTATGTTGTTCATACTGATGCCAGCCTGCAAGGATTGGGGGCTGTATTGTACCAAGAGCACTCGAATGGTCTGAGACCTGTAGCTTTTGCCAGCCGCAGTTTGACTCCCTCTGAAAAGAATTATCCGGTGCACAAACTAGAGTTCCTGGCACTAAAGTGGGCCATTGTTGATCAATTCCATGACTATTTGTATGGGGCTAAGATACTGGTGAAAACTGATAATAATCCTTTGACATATGTTCAGACCACAGCCAAACTGGATGCCACTGGTCACCGGTGGCTCTCAGCATTATCCACCTACAACTATGCTATTGAATACAGGGCAGGCCTCAACCATATAGATGCTGATGCTCTCTCCCGGAGGCCTGTTTCCCGAGCCGATTGGGTCAAGTTGTCTGAACCCAACATTAGAGTACTTTGCCAGAAATTCGACAAGGAGGAACAGGTGACTCCTAATACTGTGGACTGTATGGTGGCTTGCTTAGGTCCATCTGAGAACTGTGTGCCTGCTGCTTACTGCCACTTTTCTGCTTTAGACACTAGTATGCTGCCTCAGTTCAATAATGATAGCCTCCAACTGGCTCAGTCTCAAGATCCTATGATACAACCTGTTTTAGAGGTGCTGCAAGCTGGGAGAGATGTGTCCCAACTGCGGTCCGCTGACTCGAGAACTGCCCTGTTATACAAAGAAGGCCCAAAGTTAAAGCTGAACAATGGACTACTGTATAGGGAGACCGTAGACAAAGAGGGGCGAATAGACAAACAGCAACTGGTGCTGCCCACCACTTTTAGAGAACTGGTGTTGAGGTCCCTCCATGACCACATGGGGTATCTTGGCATAGACCGAACTCTTGACCTGGTGCGGACCCGATTCTACTGGCCCAAAATGAGTATAGATGTAGAGCAGTATGTTAAGACCTGTGGCCGCTGTTTTCCAAGAAAAGCCCTACCTCAGAAAGCTGCCCCCATGGTCAATATCACTACCAGCGCCTCCATGGAGTTGATCTGCATTGATTTTCTGAGTTTAGAACCTGATCTGAAAAATATCAGCAACATATTGGTGGTCACTGATCATTTCACCCAATATGCCCAGGCTTTCCCCACCAAGGATCAGAAGGCAACCACGGTGGCTAAAGTCCTTGTTGAAAATTTCTTTGTTCATTATGGGGCCCCCCAGCGAATCCATTCTGATCGAGGGAGAGATTTTGAGAGCCGACTGATTAGAGAGATGCTATCCTTGTGGGGGGTGCAAAAGTCCAGAACCACCCCATACCACCTCCAGGAGGACCTCCAGCCTGAACGTTTCAACTGCACCTTGCTAGACATGCTAGGCACCCTCTACCCAAAAGACAAGCCTAGATGGGGCCAACAAATTAGCACCCTGGTACATGCCTACAACTGCGCTAAAAGTGATGCCACTGGGTTCTCCCCCTACCGCCTGATGTTTGGAAGAGAAGCTCGATTGCTGGTGGATGTGTGTTTTGGGGTCTCTTCTGATGGGGTTCGAGCTGATGATTATTTACAGTATGTGCAAAAGTTAAGGACTCAGCTAAATCATGCGTACCAACTGGCTCAAACCATGGTTGCCAAAAGGAACCTGGCCAACAAAGAGAGGTATGATAAAAAGGTGAAGGCACAGGAACTCCAGGAGGGGGATCGGGTATTGCTAAGAAATCTGGGACTGCATGGCAAACACAAGATTGCTGACCGATGGCACCATCTCCCTCACATTGTAGTGGGCAAACTAGATGATCTGCCTGTGTACAAAGTAAGGCCCCAAAACAATTCAAAAGATACCAAAACTTTACACCAAAATCACCTGCTGCCAATTGGACAGATTTTGACAGACTGCGCCTCTTGATGCCCCTCCCTCTGGGCCTATAACTAGAGCTGCTGCCAAAAAGAGATTCAGAGGGGTTGACTCCTCAGAACTTAAACCCCGGGAGCTTTCCCCTCTCCCCTCTGCTGGAATTGATCCCCCATCTGTGGCTGAAGACAGTGAACATGATGTGGAGTATTACCCCTCTTATGAACTGTGTCAACTTTTTAAAGGCAACTCCCTAGCTCACTCTGGGGATGAAGTTGGGTTTTATGGACAAGGCTGAAAATAGGCAGAATTATCTTGTCCTCCTTTCCTGGTCAACTAACTCACATAGAAACAGAAATCTGATGACAAAGAAGGATCTCCAGGCCCATCCCGTCTGCCAATTAAACTCAGTCCCATAGGTAACCCTAGTCTCGATCCTTTTCTCCCATCCCGTTACACCCCCCACCCCATGATGGAGACTCTTGTCCCTGTTCTTTTTCCAAGGTTCCTCCCCCTTCCACTTTTGGTTATTCCCATGTGTTTATCCCATGCCCTCTTAAATTCACCTACCTTTCTGGCCCCTGTCACCTCTTTGGGTAGTCTATTCCAGGAGGTCACCAGCCTCTCCGTGAAGTAGTACCCTCTCCTGTTCCCTCTGAACTTTCCACTCTCTAACTTCAAATTGTACCCTCTAGTTTTTGGACTTGTTTTCCTACAAAAGATGCTTCCTTCCCTCACCTTTTTAATCCCTTTAAATATTTAAATGTCTCAATCATGTCACCCTCTCCCTCCTAAATTCCAGGGGATACAGATGAAGCCATTCCAACCTCTCCTCATATGGCTTCTGTTGCATGCCATACACTATTTTGGTCCCCCTCCTCTGGACTCTCTCCACCCTATTGATATCCTTATGTAGCTGATGTCCCCAGAACTGGACCCCATATTCAAGGTGGGGTCTCAACAAGGCCTTATAGAGGGGCATTAACATCTCCCTCCTCCTGCTTGTTATACCCCTCCCTATGTACAACAGCATTTGAGTTGCCTTGCCCACCACTTTATTGTACTGGTTAGTCACCTTTAGGTCATCTGAAATGATAATCCCCAGATCCCACTCCTTTTCCGTTACCATAACTTCTTCTCCCCCCTGTGTGTACGTGGCCTATGGGTTTTAGTGCCCAATGTATTTAGGACAGAAATAAGGAGGCACTTTTTCATGGAGAGGGCCGTGGCAGAATGGAATGCTCTACCAGAGGAGGTGGTAGCCTGTAAGACAGTGGGTAGTTTCAAAAGGGGACGGGGACAAGGTGAAATGGGGGGTTAATTGGGAACGGGAGGGGGGCCGGGCAGCTGCAAGGTGAGGATGCTAGCTGCACACTCAAGCAAACTTGATAGATCAGGTGGCCTATTTCTGCTGCAAATTTGTATGCTCGTATGTGCATTGTTCTGCTCTTCTTTGCATTAAATCTTAATTGCCAGTGTAACCCCTAGATGGCGCTATCCAAGGGGCTACTACCCCTGCCTGATTTGCCACTAACAGGTTGAGGGGCCTGGATCCAATGGTGGGTGCCTCCACCCAGAGGTCAGGGTTTGCAATAGTTAAGCTAACTTGGTCACAGCCCTCTGGGACACTGCAACCCCCCTTTCTTCCCACTAGTGGCCCACACAATATATCAGAATTACCTTCACAGTATACACTTACCCCCAGGTCTGGTTCCGGCACTGGGACCTCCTGTGAAATGAGATACAGTGCAACAATCACAGTACTACTTTAACATAGACAAATACCTCAGGCAGTATAACTTTGCTGAAACAAGCAGCTCTGATTTATTTAGGGGGATATAACAAGGACAGGGGGAAATCAGGTTAATTAGCTTATCACTTTAATAATCTACCTATGGCTCTGTGCACAGGCCTATCCCTATCAGTTACTGTCCCTGGGTACCCAAGCCCTAGTGGCTAGTCCAAACCGTGGCAGCTGGTAGGGCCCTTTCACACAGAGAAAAGGAGAATTAAACAGTCAGCAGTACAGTAATTCCATTTGGATTTAATGTGACAATTCAACAGGAGCGACCCTGAATTAGTACTCACGACCTCCAAATAAGATAGGGTCCTTCAATGTCAGCAGGGCTCACTTGAGGTGCACAAACCTCTTCACATCCATATAAAAGAAAGCACTATACCAGGCAGGCTGCATCTGTATCCCGATCGCAATTACTGCACAATACCGGGAGAACACACAGCAGATTCAGTTCCTGACAGACCGAGTGTAATTTTCAGCAATTCCTCCAGTCTTCTACAGGGTGAGCCTGGTTTCTACTCTTCAGAGATCCTTTGATTCTTTTCACAGGACAGGATTCAGTCCTAACAAGCTGTTACACAAGCTGCAGACCGGAACTCTGGGCCTTACACACGTTTTTGACTAAAACTGCACACTGAAAAGCACAGGGCTCCTTCCTTCTTCACTGCCAAAGCTCAACTGAAACTCCAACCGACAAAACCGGGCACTTCCTTTGAGTTCCTCCCAGTTCTTGACTGGATTGGCTGTCACTCACAATAGACTGCTGCTGTTGGTCCAAAAGGCACTGAAGTCTAAACTACATCTCCCAGAGTCACTGCCCATACAATCCTCTTGTGGCTGGCTCAGATTATGAGTCCAAGTTCTGATTCGTCCAAGGCACCATTTTAGAGCTAGCTTACCCCACACTGATTGGTCCAGTTCAGCAGTTCAAAACTAGAATGGGGAACTAGCAGACACAGTTCTGACTGCAAAGAAAGCAGGTTAGACAAACTGTAATTTCATTATTACTCTAAATAATTTCTGGCAAACAGTTACATCTTTCAGATAGGTTCCTTTGCACTCCTAGTGACTGCAAAATGAAGTGAATTGGCAGCAGCTTGAGTGGTACTCAATCAAAGAAACACACAGTCCCCATACAAACTAATTATGTCTGCAAGCAGACAGCTCTTAAAGAGACAGTACCAGAGGTTCTAAAACACTCACTGATAAATGGCTTAAATGCCAAACACCATTCAGGCTTGGAGCATTCAAGCAAGCTCCTGGAAGTCTTTTGGGAACCCCCATTTGCGGGGGTTACACCCTTCCTGGCCTGGGAAAGCTTGGCGTCCGCATCAAGCAAGTACCCATAAATTTAAACTGCAACCATATACATTTGCATTAGGCTACTTATGTAATCATCAGTCAATATATCATTTTACCAAGAACACATTTCTGAAACATTGCAGTCGTCACTCTTTACACAGTATTACATACACATTGTACCATAACTCAAGTTATTACTTCTTGTACATGAAACCTGAAGAGAGGGCCCTTCCTATCAGTTACCTTAGGGCTGGATGGGGCAAGGGCACCATACTGAAAGGCAACACAAGTAACTTGGAGTTAGCACTGATGCTCAGTTTGGGCAATGAGCTCGGGACACATACACTCCTTTATGGACAACATTGAGAGGCAAGTCCACAGGCCTCCCAAGTGAATCATAACTGAGGTGCACCACAGGCTTTACAGCTCGACCAGTCTTTCTAGGGGAACTGTTATAGTCTCTGCACTCTGAGCCTCATTTTCAGCATTGTCCTCACTTGTCAGGGGAGTCTCCATGGGGTAGAGAGGCTAGAACTTGGGCACTTTCAGCTCCAGGAGTTACAGTTTCTGAGTCCACAACATTTGGCTCGCATGGAGAGCTTTCGGACACTGGCAGTGGACTGTCAGGGCACTCAAAATACTCTTCTTGTTCGGGTGTATCACCAGTCTGCCCCAATCTATCATTTTCCTCCCTGAAGCTCAAACAGTTCAACCATGCACAATGATTCCATTTCATCTGATCTGATGCTTTGCACTTCACTTTCTGGGAGCATTGGCTCAGGACAAGAAGCTGGGGCTTAGACAGTCCAGAAGGCCCAGCTTTGTCTCCAGTATTGACTAGGGATTGCCCGAAACAATTGACTCAGTTCGTAAGAAGGATAGTATTCAAAGTCACTCTCACTTTCTTCCGATATGGACTGACAGTCATGCTCAACTGGGACTTGTGGAGGGAACACTTTAACTTTGCTTCTGTAGGTGCAGACTTTCTTGATCTTTTCTTAGCAGCAGCTCTAGTCACTGGTCCAGAGGGGCATCTTCTAGGGCTCAGACTCAATTAAGATTTGTCCAATGGGCAGTAAATGATTTCTATGCATTGTTTTTACATCTTTGAATTATTCTCAGGCCTTACTTTGTACACTGGCAGATCATCTAGTTTGCCCACTACAATGTGAGGAGATGGTGCCATCTGTCAGCAATCTTGTGCTTGCCATGCAATCCCAGATTTCTTAGCAATACCCGATCTCCCTCCTGGAGTTCCTGTGCTTTCACCTTTTTATCATACCTTTCTTTGTTGGCCAGATTTCTTTTGGCAGCCATGGTTTGAGCCAGTTGGTACGCATGAGTTAGCTGGGCCTTTAACTTTTGCACATACTGTAAATAGTGGTCAGCTTGAACCCCATCAGGAGAGACCCCAAAACACACATCTACTGGTAGTCGAGCTTCTCTTCCAAACATCAGGCGTAGGGGAGAATCCAGTGGCATCACTTTTGGTGCAGTTATAAGCATGTACCAGGGTGCTAATTTGTTAGCTCCATCTAGGTTTGTCCTTTGGGTGCAGGGTGCCTAGCATATCTAGCAAAGTGCGGTTGAAACGTTCAGGCTGTGGGTCCCCTGGGGTGGTAAGAGTGGTTCTGGACTTCGCACTCCCCACAGAGAAAGCATCTCTTTGATCAACGACTCTCAAAGTCTCTCCCTTGATCAGAATGGATTCTTTGTGGAGCCCCATAGTGAACAAAAAGTTTTCTACAAGTACTTTGGCCACAGTGGATGCTTTCTGGTCTTTGGTGGGAAAGCTTGGGCATATCTCGTGAAATGGTCAGTGACCACCAGCACATTACTGATATTTCTTTGATCTGACTCCAAACTTAGAAAATCAATACAGACCAGCTCCATGGGTGCACTGGTGGTGATGTTAACAGGGGGCAGCCCTCTGGGGCAAAGCTTTCCTCTGTAGCAGCGACTACAAGTTCGAATGTGTTGCTCCACATCAGCCCCATCTTAGGCCAATAGAATCTGGATCTCACCAAGTCAAGTGTTCTGTCTATACCAAGGTGCCCCATGTGGTTGTGCAAGGACCTCAGTACTGAGTCTCGAAAGGCAGTGGGCAGCACTAGTTGTTGTTTGTCTACTTGTCCCCTCTGTCTACTGTTTCTCTGTATAACAGTTTATTGATCAGTTTCAACTTAGGACCTTCTTTGTATAACAGTGCAGTTCTCAAATCAGTGGGCGTAATTTGGACACATCTTTTCCTGCATAGAGGGCTTCTAAAGCTGCTTTGATCATGGGATCGCGGGATTGAGCCCATGAATACTGTCATTGTCCAGCTGAGGCAGTGCACCAATGTCTATTGCAGAAAAGTGGCAATAAGCAGCAGGTATGCAATTCTCAGAGGCTCCCAAGCAATCCACCATGCAGTCCACTCGTCCGTGGACATTGTTCCTCCTGTCAAACTTCCGGCAGAGTGCCGAATGTCAGGTTCTGCCCAATGGACCCAATCATTCTGGGGAACAGGCCTCCAGGAGAGAGCATCAGCATCTATGTGGTTCAGACCTGCTCGGTATTGGGAGCATAGTCATATGTAGATAATGCAGAAAGCCACCTATGGCCAGTGGCATCCAACTAGCTGAGGTCTGCACATAGGTCAAAGGATTATTGTCAGTTTTACTAGTATTTTAGCCCCATACAAGTACTCATGGAATTGGTCAACAATAGCCCACTTCAAAGCTAGGAACTCTAACTTATGTACAGGATAGTTCTTTTCGGATGGGGTCAGGCTTCTACTGGCAAAGGCCACTGGTCTCAGGCCATTCTCGTGCTCTTGGTACACACAGCCCCAACCCTTGCAAGCTAGCATCAGTGTGCAGGGCGTAAGGTTTCTTGGATCGGCATAGGCCAGCACTGGAGCATGGGTAAGTTGATATATGATCTCATGAAAAGCAGTCTCACAATCAGGAGTCCAGGGGCCCCAAATACTTCACTCGGATGAAAATACACTCTTTCAGTCTTGAGGCGCTGACTTTTGGTATTTTTGTGGGTTGGGGATACCCTTGAGTAAGGTTAAGTAAAGGCGGATCACTCTTGAATAGTCCTTGATGAGCGCCATAATAACCACAGAATCCAGGAATCTTTGCAGTTCTTTTAGATTTTGGGCTGTGGCCAGGTAGTCAAGGCCTCAACTTTACTTGGGTGGGTCTCTATTCCTCGGTGGATACTATGTGTCCCACATACTTTACTGATGTTTGAAAGAATTGACACTTATCAATGGACAGTTTAAGGCCAAAGTCCTCCAGTCGGTCCAATACCTTAAATAATCTGCTCTCATGTTCCTCCAGTGAGCTGCCAAACACAATAACATCATCTAGGTATACCAGGCACTCTAGTAATTCATGTCCCCCACTGCCGCTCCATCAATCGTTGAAAAGTGGCTGGGGCACCTGAAACCCTTGAGGCATCCTCATGAATTCATAAAGCCAAGCGGACAGATAAAGCTGTCTTTTCACGGTCCTCTGGGGCCATCGGGATCTGATAGTACCCACTGCGGAGATCCAGCACAGAGAACCACTTGCTCCCGTTTAGGCAGTCCAAAGCATCCTGATCGCGGGCATTGTGTACTGATCAGGGATAGTCCGCCGGTTTAAGTGCGATAATCCACACACATCCTTACTGTTCCATTCTTTTTCCTCACTACCACAATGGGGAAGCATAAGGGCTTCTGGATTCTTGTATTACACCAGCAGCTAACATCTCTTGCAGATGCCGTCTCACATCATCTATGTCAGCAGGTGCCAGGCGTCGAGACCTCTCACGAAATGGTCTTTCGTCATGCAGCCGGATATTGTGCTCAGCTCCTGCACGCATCCTACATCCCATTCCTTTAAAGAAAACACCTGGTCTCTCTGGGCAAGCTTCTCACTGATCTTCACTTTCCATTCAGCTGGCAGCGGGGAGTCATGAAGTCAAACAAGTCAGGCGTTACTCTGTCATTCTTCCTTGAACTCTTGCTGCTGGTAGCACTGCAGTGTCTGCACAATGCACATTAGCCAGGATGCAACCTCTGTTTACTCGAATGTCTCTTTCAGACACATTATGAACTTGGACCATTACCCTTCTGGCATAAGCATGGGCTCTAGCGGGCAAAATACTAGGCTTGACCAGCAGTCCCTCTGGCAATTTTCCATTGCCTGGTGCATCCAACATATATTTTATTCTTAACATCCTTTCTGATACGGACCTCTCCTGTAAGGTACACTGGGCATTTGGCGCCAGGATCAGAGACTCAGGATCCTTCTTCCATACAATTCGACCGGTTCCTCTGGTTCTGTTTTTCAGCATCTCTCTGTGCCTCATAGGCCTTCTTAATTAAAGCGGAACTCTTAAAGCTCTACTAGTCTTTGACCCTGTTTTCATAACACAACTGTGCCAGCCTTCCGAACATATGAGCATTTGTTCCAATCAACAAAGGGACACCATCATACAGTCCAGTGGGGGACACACTAAGGCTAGGGTCTCTACTTGTTAGCCATCCAGCCACGGAGGTGGGGAAAGACAGCCAAATCGGATATACCGGAATAGGGTAGGCCTTCTCACTTAACCCCCATACATGCAGTCCTTCTAATGGTTGTAAAGTACGTCTGACAAATGCTTCTGATACCAATCCTGGAACATAATTGTCACTTGGGAGCCACTGTCTAATACAGCTCTTGTAGACACTCCGTTCACCTTTACAGTGGTCTCCATGGAGGGACCCACTATTCTGGACCAGTCTGGAGAGGTAGTGGGGGCCTGGGCAACTGACCTTGCCACAAAGGACGTGAATTAGCATTTTGGTGCCCTCACTGGGATCATGTCGTGCACCTCTTAACCACTGATTTCTTCTCCGAAGCTCTCCTTGTAGCCTATATGCAACTTTGTCAGTGTCTTTTGGGGACTGGCATTCCCTTTTCATGTGCCCATCTTTCCCACAATTATAGCAAAACATACTTTCTGGAGTTTGAGCTGGCCGAGCGCCACACTGGGAGCCAGGGAGTATTACTAACTGGAAACCTTGGTGCCATCTCTGTCTCGGCGTGATAAGCATTTGGAGACATCTCGTCAGTTTCTCCACTTCCATGGTCAAGGAATCGAGTTCGAAGCTGTTATCAGCAGGAGATACATGGGTGGGTACCACCCCCCATAGCAGATGCAGTCGGATATAGGTCAGGGCCCGTACTTGCAGGCGTGGCCTTCATAAAGGACTGTTTTGAATTCCGGATCTCTCTCAACAGTTCGCCCCATTGTGACATATCTTTTCCTTGTCAGAGCACTCATTGACTGCCAACCTCTGCCCTGACTTCACTTGATGGGTCACCCTCAGTCACTCGGGTCGTAGCCGCAGCTATTGGTGCAGGTCCCTCCGAGGTCGTCTTTTCTCAACTCCTCAATTTCTCTCATTAACTCATCATGGAGGGTGGGGATTCCAGTCGATCTGCCAGGCGTAACTGAAGCAACAGCAGTTCTGAGAAGGGGCAGACTTAAGGATCCTGTCCAGCCTGGTTCGGTCCAGTTCAATCGCTGGCAAACTACCTTTTCTGAGGCATTCTTGCAACAATTTTTCCAGCCGAGATACATACACAGACAACAACTCCCTTGGTACTGTTGTGCATCTCTTACTCTCCACCATAGGTCCTCATCAGAATCTGGGCTCCCATACACATTCTCCAAGGCCTCAAGATAGGCCTGTGCAGTCGCTTCAGGGTTACTGGCCCGTTTAGCACGGATGGTAGCCAGGGCAGGACCTCGGAGGCTCTCACTAACCCTCTTCGCTTTCACCTTCCAGGCATTGCCATTCTAGCACTGGGGGCAACATAGTTTATCCAGGTCTCCCAGTCATCCTCCCTTGGGGGTGGGAGGGTGCAGAGAAGATCCTCAACCTTCGGTAAGAGTCGTGACTAATGGCAGGTGCAGAAATAGGAGTCTGCATTGGTTCAGCCACCATTACGGGCACTGGAGCAGGAGAGGGTGTTGGGGAGGAACACCCAGGTGGCAAGAATAGTTTCTTCAAGTCCTCCACAGTTTTCCCTCTCCCAGCAACCATTCAGCAAATTTCTCCTCAAAGTTTCAGATAGTGGTGGGGGCTGTTCCCCAGGTCTTTACTGTCCTTAGTTATCACTCTCCAAGCAGTGAGGGCTCCCTCTGGGGTAATGGTCTGTGGCACTTTGGAGCTATCTATGGGATCCTTAAACTCTACTAGGGCCAGGAAAGTGTGGGTGAGCAGATTAGCATGCCGACCCACCACCACAGGGTTTTGTAAACCTTCCACCTTGGAAAGTACTCCCTGCACAGTGTCCTATTGATACCAGGGGATGTCCAGGATAAGCATAGCATTTTGGGGTCGATCTCCTCCCCAGTACACCACTCCACCAGCCGGTGCACAGCCACTTCTGTCGGGTACCCATTTTTCTTAACAGTGGTTACGTAAATATGGCCACTAGAGGACACACAATCCCAGCGTGCCTCAAGATGTAACCCTAGATGGCGCTATCCCAGGGGCTACTACCCCTGCCTGATTTGCCACTAACAGGTTGAGGGGCCTGGATCCAATGGCGGGTGCCTCCACCCAGAGGTCAGGGTTTGCAATAGTTAAGCTAACTTGGTCACAGCCCTCTGGGACACTGCAACCCCCCTTTCTTCCCACTAGTGGCCCACACAATATATCAGAATTACCTTCACAGTATACACTTACCCCCAGGTCTGGTTCCGGCACTGGGACCTCCTGTGAAATGAGATACAGTGCAACAATCACAGTACAGTACTTTAACATAGACAAATACCTCAGGCAGTATAACTTTGCTGAAACAAGCAGCTCTGATTTATTTAGGGGATATAACAAGGACAGGGGAAATCAGGTTAATTAGCTTATCACTTTAATAATCTACCTATGGCTCTGTGCATAGGCCTATCCCTATCAGTTACTGTCCTTGGGTACCCTAAGCCCTAGTGGCTAGTCCAAACCGGTGCAGCTGGTAGGGGCCCTTTCACACAGAGAAAAGGAGAATTAAACAGTCAGCAGTACAGTAATTCCATTTGGATTTAATGTGACAATTCAACAGGAGCGACCCTGAATTAGTACTCACGACCTCCAAATAAGATAGGGTCCTTCAATGTCAGCAGGGCTCACTTGAGGTGCACAAACCTCTTCACACATCCATATAAAAGAAAGCACTATACCAGGCAGGCTGCATCTGTATCCCGACCGCAATTACTGCACAATACCCGGAGAACACACAGCAGATTCAGTTCCTGACAGACCGAGTGTAATTTTCAGCAATTCCTCCAGTCTTCTACAGGGTGAGCCTGGTTTCTACTCTTCAGAGATCCTTTGATTCTTTTCACAGGATGGATTCAGTCCTAACAAGCTGTTACACAAGCTGCAGACGGAACTCTGGGCCTTACACACGTTTTTGACTAAAACTGCACACTGAAAAAGCACAGGGCTCCTTCTTCTTCACTGCCAAAGCTCAACTGAAACTCCAACCGACAAAACCGGGCACTTCCTTTGAGTTCCTCCCAGTTCTTGACTGGATTGGCTGTCACTCACAATAGACTGCTGCTGTTGGTCCAAAAGGCACTGAAGTCTAAACTACATCTCCAGAGTCACTGCCATACAATCCTCTTGTGGCTGGCTCAGATTATGAGTCCAAGTTCTGATTCGTCCAAGGCACCATTTTAGAGCTAGCTTACCCACACTGATTGGTCCAGTTCAGCAGTTCAAAACTAGAATGGGGAACTAGCAGACACAGTTCTGACTGCAAAGAAAGCAGGTTAGACAAACTGTAATTTCATTATTACTCTAAATAATTTCTGGCAAACAGTTACATCTTTCAGATAGGTTCCCTTTGCACTCTAGTGACTGCAAAATGAAGTGAATTGGCAGCAGCTTGAGTGGTACTCAATCAAAGAAACACACAGTCCCCCATACAAACTAATTATGTCTGCAAGCAGACAGCTCTTAAAGAGACAGTACCAGAGGTTCTAAAAACACTCACTGATAAATGGCTTAAATGCCAAACACCATTCAGGCTTGGAGCATTCAAGCAAGCTCCTGGAAGTCTTTTGGGAACCCCCATTTGCAGGGGGGTTACACCAGCAACTCCCAACTTCTCGCTGATGTCACTGCCGGGATCTCCCAGTCTACATCTGGGATGTTAAAGTCCCCCGCCAGCAAAAGTTCCCCCTGGTTTGCCATCCTTTACACTGCTTGCATTAATTCCTTGTCCACTTCCTCTACCTGTGCAGGAGGCCTGTAGATCATGCCTAGGCATGGTGTTGCTCCTGACCACTTTCCAGTGTGATCCACAGGGCCTCCACCTCCCCTTGTTCTTCCTGCCCTTCTGTCACCCTTATACCGACATTCACGTAAAGTGCAAACCCCCCCTTCCTACCTGTCCTGTCCTTCCTGAAAAGGCTATGCCCCAGGATAACCACCTCCCAGTCCTGGTGCTTTGTCCACTAGGTCTCTGTAATGGCCACCAGATCAGGTCCCTAGTCCACCATCATGGCCTCTAAGTCAGCCAGTTTATTGCCCATGCTCTTCGTGTTGGCAGACATTACCCTCCACCAAGTTCCTCCCTCCCCTTTTCATCTGCTTCCCACATCCCCTGCCCACTCCTGTGGGGGAGTGCCAGCTAGGCAAGGCCCTCCGGGCATGTCCACCTTCCCTTCCCTAGTCTTGTCCTCCCCGTATGCTCTCCGTTTATCCACAAAGTGGACCCAACACGAGTGGTCTCACTGCAAACTCCGCTACACTGTTCCACTAATGTTCTTGAATCCTACCTTTGGGGGATCACCATGTAGGTGAGAGGTTGATTCAGACTCCATGCCCACTCAGTCCTTGGCCTCGTATTTAAGATTGCCAGCAAGGGTGCCAAAAGGTATCAATCTGCCCTAATTAATTTTAACATTTGAATTAACATTTATGTTTTAAAGGAAATACCATTATTAAATTCTGCAGTTAGGAATAAAAAGGACTTTTAGGAAGGCACCATGGGGTAAAGTAATTTATGACATTTGTCTATAAATGTATTCATACTACAAAACAATAAAATGTATATTTATAGGTGCCTTTCATGCAAAAGAAATTCAAAATGTTTTAGAGCTAAATTACAGGAAAATAGCAATAGATAGAAAAAAAAGTGCTGTAGGCACAGCAACTAAACAGGGTATATGACCCCCACTTACACTTTCTCAAGCAAGACAGGACAGGACACATCCTGACAGAGGCGGTGTTGGATGTAGACACCAGGGATTTTAATTTTTTATTACTGTAGGTTCTAATTTATTCATTTATTTAAAAGGTCGTTCGAGGGGAACTGGTTGTTCGAAAAACCAGTCTGTGAGGGTACCAAAAAGAGCTTGGGGGGGTAGATTTCAGACTATTTTATCCAATGTAGTGCCCAGTATGCCCTACACAATGGGGCAAAACTGATGCAACAGGGTGCACGGTCTTGGGCATATTCCCTTTAAAAAATAGTGACTGGTTTAGTTCTTTTTCGTATGCTCTGATGCTGGAAAACATTTTTTCTCATGAGTGAATGAGAAGATTTTTTGCGATATGATTGTAATATTTTGCATATGGAACATAATTACAAAAAATAATGGACACTTATTTATTTGTCTTGAATCTGAACCAGAAATCTGAAGAAAGGAGAGGTCACGTGAGCCCCTGGGAGACACAGTAGCTTAAACCTACAGCTCTGTGCCACCTCTGTCTAATCCCACATCGTCCACTGATTAAACAACACAGGACAGACAGCAGAATCACTCTACTGGCAAGGAAAAGAAGTATGTCAACTTCTTGGGCTGAAATTATCAATCCAGCAGCCAAGCCAAAAGGAAAAAAATGTTTAGAAACCTCACCACCTACAAGCCAATTGCCAGAGTCTAACATGGCCACCCCCCTGAGAGGTCCGCTATGGCTCTACCAAATCTTGTCCGCCAAGCCGTACTAATTGAACAGATGGCAGCACCAGCAGAGGCAATAAGGCAGACACTCAGATACTCAGTCCAGCTTGGCGGTGTTAGCTGGCAACGTTACAGCACTCAAAACCAAGGTGATGGCCATCAAAAATGGGCAGGTAGAAGAGGAGCAACGACTACAGGCCACAGAAGCCCAGGGAGAAGGAGGTGAAAGAATCTCTGCATTATTGGTCTGCCTGAGGGAGTCAAAAGTCATGATCTAGTACAGTTCCTGAGGGGACAATCTACAAATGTGGCTCCAACTGACCCCCAGCATGTACAATTTTGAAGTGGAGAGAGACCACCAGATCCGACATGCACAGCAAGGGAAAGCAAACCAGCAACTCCGGCCATTCATTATGTTTGCTTGCACGCATGTGCAAGAAACATAGTGCCATCATCGGAGATTTCGGAGGTGTGTCACCTCCTCCTCCAATTCAGGCAGTGTGCTGGCAGGCCCGCCCCTGTAAGCCAATGCATTTTGGAGCTGTCAATGACATGCTCCAAAATGCAGTGGCATACAGTTGAAAGGGGGAGCTACGCTTGAGTGAGCAGCGATAAGAAGCTGCTCACGCGCAGCTCCCCTCCCCAGCCGCAGGCGGTCGCCCGCACACAGTGTATAACGCACAGGTGCCCAATCCCGTCGGCTGGCTGCATCGTCTCCCCAGTAGTGGGTGCCACGCTGGGAGCCCACCCCAGCGTGGCAGTCAATCATTTGCCGATGGGGTGCCCAATCCCCCCGTCGTGAGCGCCCAAATCCTTGTGCCACGCTGAGCCCACCCCAGCGTGGCAAATGTCCCACGAGGTTTTTTTTTATTTTTGTTGGTGACGGGTGCCCAATCCCCCGTCGGCTGAACGCCTCAAAGCCCTTGTGCCACGCTGGGAGCCCACCTACCATGGCAAGCGGTCCCACAAAGTTTTTTTTGTTGTAACCTGTAAACAAAACGGTCCATCCAGCGTCTCGAACCCCCTCCCACAACCCGCACCCACCCTGCGCTCAGTCTCCCACCCCTCACCCGCATACTTACCTCGGGACTCGCGGCGATCTTGGTGGACCGGGAACACGTCTGCACTCTTCAAAGTCGACCGCGAACTGAAGAAATGCCGGTAAGCTGTATAATGGGCTAGATAGGAGGTTCAACTTTATTGCATATCTCAGGCATTTTTGGAATTTTCGCACCAAATTTTCAACATGGGGTTTTTGGGACCCCTTCTCATGAATGATGTCACTGTCATGGCGTTATTCGGGCTCGAAGGGTGATTTCGGCGCGTGACTGCGAAATCACCCTTCGGGACCAGATACCGCCATGACAGTGACATCATTCATGAGAAGGGGACCCAAAACTCCATGTTGAAAATTTTGTGCCAAAATTCAAAAATGACTGTTTAACGGCGTGCGTTCTGCGCAGTTCCCACGCAGGCTCGTAAGTTCGCCAAATTTCAATATTTTACTCCAGATTTTCAACATTGCCATTTCACCACACCATCTTATGGTAGTATAGCTGTCATTTTCACATCTCACCCAAAATGTGTTTCCGCCCTTGAGCGCAGAATGGCACGAGTCGATTGTCTTGGAAATCAATGTATGGGACAAATTAAGAAAATCACAGTAACACTGTTCATGAGCAGAGGTCTTGAAATGGTTATGTTGAAAATTTGGTGAAAAAATTCCTAAAATGACTGTTTCTGGCGTGCATTGCGCGGTTCCTATACTGCGCTCATGGGTTTGCAATTTTCAATATTTCCACTCCAGATTTCCAACATTGCCATTTCCACCTCCTTACGAGCAGTACAGCTGTCATTTTCACATCCTGCCCAAAACGTGTTTCCGCCCATGTAGCGCACAATGGCACAGTCGGTGTGCAAACTCAATGTATGGGACACATTAACAAAACCACAGTGACACTGTTCATGAGCAGAGGTCTTAAAATGGCTATGTTGAAAATTTGGTGAAAAATGCCTAAAATGACTTTTCTGACGTGCATTGCACAGTTCCTATGCATGCTCGTAAGTTTGCAAATTTAATATTTTCACTCCAGATTTTCAACATTGCCATTTTATTACACTTCCTTATGAACAGTACAGCTGCAATTTTTCATATGTCACCCAAAATGTGTTATCGCATATGTGGCGCACAATGGTGCTGTTGGTGTGCGAAAGCAATGTTTAGGACAGATTAAGGAAATCACAGTTACACTGTTCATGAGCAGAGGTCTTAAAATGGCTATGTTGAAAATTTGGTGACAAAAGTCCATAAAATGACTGTGTTACGAGTGAGCATTGTGCAGTTTCCACGCATCCTCGTTAGTTCATGACTTTGTAATATTTTCAGTCCAGATTTTCACTAGTGGCATTTTCAACACTTCCTTATGAACAGTACAGCTGCCATTTTCACAACATGGCAAGTGTGTTTTCACACTTTCAGTGCAGAGATGCGTGGTCGCTGTGGAAATCATTGTTCGGCACAGATAAAGAAAATCACAGTGACACTGTTCATGATCGGAGGCACCAAAATGCCTGAGTTGACAATCTGCTATAAATATCCCCAACCTAATTATATAGCAATTGTCTGTTTGCAGTTTCTATCTGCTTCATTGACTTCACCATTTTTTAAATATTTTTGCTACACATTTGCAACATAGCCATTTTACACCTCCCCATGAAAGAGTACAGCTGTCATTTTTACATCCTGTTCGAATATTTTTGCACCTGTGGTGCTAAATTCCGCAGTCACTGTGCATAAGCAGCTTAAGGCTACCAAACTGATATTCCCCCTGTTCATGAGGTGGGGTCACAAAACAAACATGTTGAAAATTTGGAGTTAAAATACCAATGAATGCCTGAGGTATTAGGCTTTTCAACTAAATCACCCAACCCTATAGAGAATGACAGGAATCAGGGGTGTGACTTGGGATTCTTGCCTGTGATGCTCATACCATTCCACACCCTGCAGTCACTGAGAGGCATCGGGGTATGCCTTGGACTCTCGACCCCAAACTTACCCCATTCTCCTATATCGCACCCATCTCACCATATTTCCTAATGAAATGGGGTGCTAAAGGGCCAAAGACCCCAAGGAACATGTGACACTTGTCAGTCTCTGCAGAGTGAGGTGTGGTGAAATGGCGTGGCCATTATGCCTGACGACCCAAACGCACACCCCACTGCCTGTCACTCTCTGCAGGTTGGTGGTGGGGTTGGCTTCAGTTCAATACTTCACTGCCATTCCTATTATGCAGCTCTGTAACTTCTACACTACCACTGCCAATGCCAGCAAGCAAACATTCGGCATTGACAAATGCTTGTTTTTAAACTGCTGCACTACCAGGAAAAGGAACTGATCCTTTGCAGGGCTAGAGAGATCAAAGACATCATAATGAGCAGTCATAAAATCTCCCTCTATTCAGCCTACTGTAGGGGGTGCTAAACAAATGCCAAGCCTTCAACAAAATAAAGCAGAGGCTGAGGTACCAGGGAATCACCTCTTCTTTGGTGTATCCAGCCACTCTCACTTTTTCACTTAATGACCGCAGTTACTGATTCCAGACACTGACAGAAGTGGATGCCTTCCACCGGAACACCTGGGCCCCTCTCATACAGCCCCCTCAGGATCACTAAGTGAGACTGCCTCCTTGCCACCATCTGAAGGAGCACAAGCTGTTGCTGAACCTGCAGAGATGTGATTACTGTCTGTGGTAATTGCTCTGGTTTTAAAACCACGAGGGGACAGGGACAGAGTAACACAATTTCTGCTCTTACTTGGTTAAGTTTAACATGCTGAATGTTGTGGACACTAGAATAACTAAGGGATATTTGGAGTTATGGTGCGCTGTTCGTAGTTTTTTTTTCCCCATCTTCCTTTTGGCCCCCTCATTGCCACCTTGCCTACTTGGCAACAGGGGAGTCATTGTTTTTCCCAGTTTTCTCCCCTATTTTCTCGGACCCCAAATTGTGGTTGGGCATGTGTGTGGAGGTGCGCATGCGCTCCGGTGATGGCCCCCTCCTCCTACCCAGCCTAATGTTAGGTTTCTCCTATGGCTTGGCGCTGACACCTAGCCTCCACTGGATGGCAGCCAAGAGCCAGGGAAACCCCACGTCTCTCCCCGGAGAGGAGAGCTGCCTTGCGGCTGCTTGATCTGGCTCCTGGCCCTCCCCCCCCCCGCCAACCAACCCCGGTGCCCTGAGCTCACTCCCGAACTCAGATTACCTGCATGGCACAAGGTGTGGCATTCAATGCCTCAACTCCCAGTGCCACCCAGGCCAGCCATGCTGTTCATGTTTCTTTATTATCTCAGACCCCCGATCTCTAAGTCCGCTTGACTATCTAGATGAGCAGAGAAGTGCGGGTGTTTTGCCGCTGATGTGCCTTCCAGCTGTGCCTGCCAGTCATTTACTTTCTGTGATTGTCGGTGGACACAGAAACGGGGCTGAAAAAAAAAAAACTTCACAAACTGCCCCAGGCTACTAAAGTTATATATATTCTGTGTTGAAAAGTTAATCTGCATGTTCTGTGAGTTTGAGAGTACAAAACCACACACACTCCACACAGAAATGAATGCGGTGTTACTATCCCAAGAAAAATCCCACTTCAAGCAATACTGAAAGTGCATACTACCAGCCCAAACCTTCCTACCTGACAAACACCCCATCTCACAGGGATCTCTGAGAAACACCAGGAAGTTTTTCTTCACAGAAAGAGTGGTGGACGCCTAGAACAGCCTGCCCCAAGAGGTTGTAGGGGTCAACACTATGGGGGATTCAAGAATGCATGGGACAGACACAAGGGAGCCCTGACTACAAAGGGCAATTAGAGTGTCAAAACAGGTCTAAAACAAATGGGCAGACTAGATGGACCTAGCGGTCTCCTTCTGCCATCACTTCTATGTTTCTAAAGTTTCAAGCTTTCAATTTTAGAGTATATATAGTGGTTTTTATCAAAAAAAGTAAAGAAAGGATGTTGACATACCTGCAGACTAAAGCAGAGCAAAGACACTTAGCGCAAAAGATAATTATAGGGGGGTCTGTTGGATTTTGTTCGGGGGGCAGCAGGTGTGGGCAGTGCTTAGATTTTGGGGATTTAAACTGTTGTGGGTGGGGGGAAGAGATCCTTGTGAGATGGGGAGTTTGTGATATGCTGGAAGGTCCCCATGAGATTTATTTGTTTGTTTCTGGATGATGTGAAGGTTTGGGTTGGCGGCATCTCAGAGAAATATATAGAAGACTTGTTAGATGTGCTTTTCAGCCCGCTTTCATGATATATGGTGGTTTTTGGCAAATAAAAGAAAGAAAGGATGCCAACATATTTGCAGAGTAATGCTGAGAAAAGAACCTTAGAGCAAAAGAATATGGTTTTTGGGGTGGGGGCCTGTTGGCTTTTGCTCAGTGGCAGCAGGGCACAGCATACTGTGGGCAGTTCTTGGAGCCTGGGGATTTAAACATGGCAGAGAGCTGGATGGGGTGTCTGTGTTGGGCAGGAAGGTCTGGGCTGCCTTTACAGTTTTGAAACAACAACCGCGACTTTCCTGCCCACCACAAGCAGCCCATCTCTTGGGAATCTATGCCATAATCCAAGCACTGCCCACTGTATTCTGTGCCCTGTTGCCTCCAAATGAAAGCCAACAGACCCCCAGCGAAACCATGACTTCAGTTCTGTTCAGTCACAGTTTCAGGTAAAACGATTAAAGCTGAATACTACTAAAACTGTCTCAATGATCTTTGGGACTGCACAAAGGCTATCCAAGGCAACAAACATCTCCCCGATCATCTCCGTTGATGGCTCCCCCTTAAAGACTGTCCTCTCATACAAATACTTAGGGGACTGGCTCAATCCTCAGTTAAATTTTGCTGCACACATAGACTACCTGACTTCCAAACTCCGCCCCAAGCTCGGTGTTCTATATCGTAATAAAGACTCCCTCCCTCTCCACGTCTGCTGGGAACTTCTAACCAAAATGATCCTACCTATCATTGATTATGCCGTTGTTGTCTATGGCGCTGCTAAGTCCTCTGCCCTATTTTGGCTGAACTTCCTCTATTACGCTTTCTGTCGTTTCACCTCAAACTCTTCCTACCAAACTCACCACTGCTCCCTTCTGTCCTCCTTAAACCTTCCCCCACTCGCTCATAGATGTTTTGTTCACTCCCTGTCCTTTATTTCCAAGTACTGGTTCAACCTACTCCCCTCCTAGATCTCTTCCCTCCTCTCTCCTGCCCCAGCCTCGTCATACCCCTGTACTCCAGGGACTCTCGCTCTTCTTCTCTCCATACCCCCTCTTCTAACATGGGCAAATCAGCTTTCCATTATCATCGCCCCTACTTATGGAACTCTCAGTCCCCTCTCCTGTGTAACGCCTCCTCTCATCCCTCTGTCAAAGTGTCACTCCACCTCCTTCCCTACCCAACCTGCTCCCACTACTCTCCTTAGGACTGAATGTATCTCCTGCGTCTCCCATGATGAGTCATCATCTGTACTCTAGGTATCACAGTAAACTAATCATGTCTGTGCCATTCATGTTGAGCACAGTTCTTAGCACTCTTGTTCACGCAAGTTTCTGTCTGTCTCTTCATTGTATATATTGACAGTTGCTGTACACAGTGCTATTCTGAATTTTGGTACATATTGTATATATTTTGTGTACATATTATATGTATTTTTGGTACATATTGTATACATTGCCTATATTGTTAATACAGCTCTAGTTGATGTTTTGTCTTATTTAACCCTGTATCTCCTTCTACCCTTCCCCCGGGTCACACCTGGAAATGAGCCCTGGCTCAGTGTGTCTTTCCCAGTCATTAAACGTTTAAATAAATAAAAAAATTATCTTTTGCACTAAAGTTCTTTCTCAGCTCTCCAATCCGAATGTGATCATTACCAGACCACAGGGGGTTCAGCCCACCTCTTCGCACCATGGTGGCTAGCAGCAGCCCCGATCACAGCTCCCGCAGTTACCTAATCCCCCAAAACTATACCAAACTGTTTCAAAGAGGGGGACTGTCTATAACAGAGGACAGAAAGTTACAGGATGCTTTTGTGTATTCTTTTCTCAACATTACTCTGCAGGTATGTCAACATTCTTCGTTATTATTTGCAGAAAACTGCCATATACCACTAAAACGAGCAGAAACCGCATCTAAAAAATCTCATATATATATATTTATCTGTGAGGTTGCCAACCCAGACCTTCCCACCAGCCAGAAAAAAAAATATCATGGGGATCTGTGCGAACCTGTTTTATTTTATATTATACTGCATTATAATCTTTTTTTCTCATAGTTTTTGTCACAGCAGCCTGAATTTGGTCAAACTGTAACTGGGTCTTTTCTTCTTTATATAGTGATCACCAAGGCAACGCAATTACGATGGCAATGAGTGTTCCAATTTTGTACCATTAAAAGGAGCTGGTGACTTGCATTTTTTCCCATCCCATGGGCACTTAAAAACCTCACTAGAGCAATTCTTATAGTCTTGTAAGGCAGCCCATTCTTACTGTTCACAGTACTGACAAACTTTTTTTTTCTGCCAAACTAACTACAGGGCAAGTCTAACAGGAGTGTTCTGGGCACACAGAAACATAGAAACATAGATTTTGATGGCAGATAAGGACCGCTTGGCCCACCCAGTCTGCCCATTTCCCTACCTATTGGATAAGCTGCAGATCCTAGTTAACCAGCAGCCTACTTCTTCCTACCCCCACCCCCTAGAATTGCCTTATGACTGTCCCATGCATGCTTGAATTCCTCCATTGTTTTTGACTCCACAACCTCCTCCGGAAGGCCATTCCATGCATCCACAACCCTCTCTGTGAAAAAATACTTCCTTAAATTACCTCTGAGCCGCCCCCTTCTATCTTCAGATTGTGCCCCCTTGTTCTTGCACACCTCTTTTTTTGAAAGATGCTACCCTCTTGGACTTTGTTGATTCCCTTGAGATACTTGAAAGTTTCTATCATGTCCCCTCTCTCCTTTCCTCAAGGCTATACATATTCAGCTCCTTAAGTCTCTCTTCATATGTCTTCCAGTGCAGACCCTGCACCATTTGATGCCCTCCTCTGGACAGCCTTCATCCTGTCTATGTCCTTGCGAATTGGATCTCAGAACTGCACGCAGTACTCCAAATGGGGTCTCACCAACTGTCTGTACAGAGGGATAATAACTTCCTGTTTTCTCCTGGTGATGCCTCTCCCTATGCATCCCAGTATCCCCCAGCCCTCCTTGCTGCCCTCTCATTGCTTGCCCACCTTTAGGTCATCTGATATGACTACCCCCAGGTCCCTTTCCATTTTTTGTTGTTAGTATTTCACCCCCATTGTGTTCTCTTCCCTGAGTTTTTGTTTCCCAGGCATTACCTTACCTCTTAGCATTGAATCTAAGCTGCCATACATTTGACCATTCCTCTAACCTTGCCAAGTCCTTCTCATCCTTTCCACCCCACCTTGTGCATCAACTCTGTTGCAGATCTTTGTGTCATCTGCAAAGAGACATACTTTTCCTTCCAGTCCTTCTGCAATATTGCTTATAAAGACATTGAAGAGGACCGGTCCTAATACTGAACCCTGCGGTACCCCACTAGTAACCCCCCTTTCTTCACAGTGGACTCCATTTACTATTACTCTCTGTGTCCTATTCTCCAGCCAATTCTTTACCCAGGCTGTCATCTTGGGACCCACTCCCAGGCTGGCTAACTTGTATATTAATCTTTTGTGTGGGACTGTGTCAAATGCCTTGCTAAAGTCTAGGTAGGCCATGTCCACAGCCCCTCCCTGATCTACTACTTTGGTCACCCAGTCAAAGAAATCTATCAGATTTGTCTGGCATGACCTTCCAGCTGTGAATCCATGCTGCCTTGGGTCCTGAGCCCCTCTGGCCTCTAGATACTCAACAATTCTTTCCTTCAGAAGTGATTCCATCATTTTCCCTACCACTGAGATTAAACTAACAGGTCTGTAGTTTTCTGCTTCTGCCTTGCTCCCACTTTTGTGAAGGGGAATCACATCTGCCCTTCTCCAGTCCTCGGGTACCACCCCATCCTCCCATGATTTGTTAAACAGGGTAGGCAGTGGTGTCACTAGTTCTACCCTTAGTTCTTTTAGAATTCTGGGATGAATCCCATCAGGCCCCATTGCTTTGTCCACCTTCAGTTTTAAGAGTTCTTTCAGAACCCTTTCTTCTGTAAATGGGCTGGTATCAACTTCTGTATCCAGAGTGTTTCTACTGCTTGTTTTAGGTACCTCCCCACTTCCTTTGTAAATACTGAGCAAAATATTTGTTTAGTATCTCTGCCTTTTCACAGTCACCCTCTGCCCACCCTCCTCCTCTTTATTAAGCCTCACTAGCCTCCCTTGGTCTTCCTTCACTCCCTGATGTACCTATAGAAGGTTTTATCCCCTTCTTAACAGAGTTGGCTATCTTTTCCTCGGTTTGGGCCTTTGCTGTTCTGACTGCCTTCCCAGCCTCCTTTTGCTTTAACTGATACAGTTCCCTGTCCTGCTCCTTCTGTGATTCCTTGTACTTCCTGAATGCTTTCTTTTTCTCTTGAACCTTCACTGCCACTTCCTTTGAGAACCATAGTGGTTTCTTATATCGTTTCATTTTGTTAATTTGCTTCACACAAAGGCTTGTTACCTCTGTGATGGCAGTTTTTATTATTCCCCATTGTTCTTCCACCCCTCCTTCCTGCCCATTTGCTAGTGCATTCCGTAGGCACTCACCCATTTTGGCAAAGTCAGCCCTCCTAAAGTCCAGTACTTTTGCCTTTGTATGGCTTGACTCTATTGCTGTGTTTATTGTGAACCATACTGTTCGATGGTTGCTAGTTTCCAGATGGCTACCCACTTCTACATCTGTGATCCTCTCTTCATCTCCATTTGAGAGAACCAGGTCTAAGATTGCTCCCTCTTGAGTGGGCTCCAATACTAGTTGTCTAAGGCATGCCCCTTGTAGGGCATCTAGAATAACCCACTCTTAAAAGTGGCTGCTGCAACTGCATTCCAGTTAACATCTGGCATATTCAGATCACCCATCAGCAATATCTCCCCTTTTTCTGCCATTCTAAGTATTCTTTCTATCATTTCCTTGTCCATTTCCTCCCCTGAGAAGAGGTCTGTATCTAACCCCTGTGTGGATTGTGGTGCCATTGCCGGTCTCCAAATTTACCCATAGTGCTTCTTCTCCTCCCTGTTTTCCCTTTTGTTCTGTTGCCTTGATTCCTTCCCTTATGTAAAGAGCTACTCCTCCTCCTCCTCCTCTTTTACCCTCCCTGTCCCTCCTGTAGATAGTGTATCCTGGTATGTTTATGTCCCAGTCATGGTTTTGTGTGTACCATGATTCTGTGACTGCCACGTTATCCAGATGTTCCTCCTCCATCAAGGCCACGAATTCAGGAAGCTTGTTACTCAGACTATGGGCATTGGTACTCATTGCTCTCCATTTTTTGATGGCTTTACCTTCTTTTGCAGCATCCCCCATTGACCTGTCTACCTCGGTCTTTTTCTTATTTAGTACCCTGTTTTGTAGGGAGAGGCAGGGATTTTCCTGCTGCTTATCAGTGCCTCCCCCCTTGACTAGTTTAAAAGCTTGCCAATGAAGCATTTAAACCGATTGCTCAAGAGACTTGTTCCCTTCCTGGACAGATGCAGACCATCCTGCCAGTATAGGCTGGTGTCCTCAGGTGGAACCCCAGTCCCCAATGAAGCCAAATCCCTGCTCCACACCATTTTTCAACCATTCATTAAACTGCATGGTGCAAAGTACCCTCGCCTCACTCATGCCATTGACAGGCAGCACCTCAGAGAAGGATATTGTGTGTGCTACTTGTCTTAGGCCCCTCCCCAGTTCTACAAAGTCCTTCTGCACTGCTCTATATCTCATGATTAGCCAAGTCATTTGTCCCTAGGTGGACAATGACGTCCAGCTCAGATTCCCGCGCAGCTGTTCTTGTGATCCTGAGGATGTGCTTCCTGTCTCTCCAAGGCATGGCACCAGGCAGGCACCTTACTTCAGTTTTCCCCACTCCCCCCGTTCTATCCCCCTAATACTTGAGTCCCCCACCAGGAGCTGCTTCCTTTCCTTGTTGTGTTCTCTGCCTCCTTCCTGTGGGCCTCCCTTGTGACAGTTGTCCTCAGCCTCCTTAATCTCCTCTGCAGGTGCATCCATAGGGGAACCATGCTCCCCCAGATTGGTGTATGGATTGTGGTGTGGAACAACTGACCGGGTGTGCCTCTGTTCCACCATCCTCACCCTCCCTGAGCCCACTGTGGTCCAACTGCTGTGCTTTCTTCACAACCTCTGAGGTAGTGGTGGTGGCTCTGCTGCTCCCTGGATGGGGAGGTTCCCTTCCTACCGTCCAGTGTGGCCTGGGGAAGGTCCCTTACTACTGTCAGTGTGGCCTGAAGGCAGACGCTTCCTCCTCAGAGCAGAGTTGTCTGCAAATAGGGCAGCATCTCAGCCTCCAGAAAGACTCCCAGAAGACTGCTGCCCCATAGCCATTACATTTGACTACTCCCACATTTTTTTTTGTGTGTGTGTGTGTTATTGGTTTTGTAATATAAATATATATATATATATATATATATATATATATATATATATATATATTTATATTATACAATGTGTATGCTTATATTGTCATTGCAGTGTGCTAGAGAGGATATGACAGTGATATGCACCTTGCACTCTTGAGAAATGATGTCAGAACCCCAAGTATAAAGGAACTATTTCCAGGGGTGGGTGGGGTGAGGGGTGGGAAGGGGTTGGGCCTAAACTGTGCCCTCACAAAACAATCAGCTAAAAGCTCTGACCCACTGCTGCAATGAGTGCCTTCCTGTCAGCAAGATGCCATACACAACAATTTGACAGAGAAAATACCCTGCTAATCAAACAGAGAAAATCCACACATCCAAGTCAGACACAGGAAACCTCCCCAGCCCCAAAACAGGCCTGGTGGTTTGTGCTCTGAAAGCTGTCAGCCCCAAAATAAGTCAGCTGTGCTTTAAACTTTTCCTGCACTGAAAATGTTAAGAATTGTAACAAACAAACGTAAACCTAGATCCACCTCCCTCTGTTGCTTGAAAGACTGTCTTTTCCTGTTTCACACTGCAGGTTTTTCTATGACCACTCCTTAACCACAGTAACTTTGTTAAACATAGTTTAACTATCACAAACTCCTACGCACCAGTAAGTTATTTAAAAATAGTTTCTGTCCCAAAATCCTAGTAGTCAATCCAGCTACCCCCAAGGGACAACCAAAATGCAGTATTCAAACACTTATGAAGTTACTTCCAAGATAAGCAGTGTTTGCAAGTTTCTTTTTCAGCTCCTCAGCCACCTGTAATTCATTTAAAAATTGTTTAACTGTCAGAAAATCCTAGTAGACAATCTAGCAACCTCCAAGGACCTACCCAAATGCAGTATGTAAATCCTTCTGAAGTTACTAACAAGATAAACAGAGTTTGCAAGCCCCTTCTTGGTTAAACACTAAATAAATATGTGAATAAAGAGCAATTACCAAGGGTAGTTAGTTTCACCTCCCACAGAATTAAGCAAAGGTGCATGTTTGTTGCAGATATCAAGTGCAATATAGAATTTCTCACACAGCTCGCAGTTGAATAAAGAAGTAGTGTCCTTCCAGCACATTTTGTTAATGTAGTTTTTTGCAGGAATGTCCAGTGAAGAACTTGTTTTTTATACCTCCCACCATCATTTAACTCTCCCTTCCTATCTCGCTCCACAATCACCCCATCTCACGGGGCATTGTGCTAAAATTTGCAAGTCCCAGACCTTCCCATCCACCACAAAAACATCATCTCAGGGGGATCTGTTCCAAACTTTTATATATATAAAAAAAAAGTATACTTCACGTATACAGTAATAAAGTTACATATATTTGTGTGTATGTTGCAGACCCTGCACGCCTGGCGCTTTTCCGCAAATTGAATGGGGTGACTGTGGCAGGCGAGAAAGTCTGGGAGAGAACTCCGCTAGTGGCTTTCTTCTGCCAGTTAAAAAAATAGATTTATAAGGTAGCATAGAAACTGATGGTAGATAAGGGCCACTTGGCCCATCCAGTCTGCCCATTTTCATTGTGATTGCTTACGCTGCAGACTCTCCTTAGTGTATGGTACTGTCTTCCACCCCTTTCCTTTCCTCTATAATTCCTTTGTGCCTATCCCAGGTTTTTTTGAATGCAGCCACTGTTTTCGACCCCCACTGCCTCTACTGGAAGGCTGTTCCAGGCATCCACCACAGAAACATAGAAATTGTCGGCAGATAAGGATCAGCAGGCCCAGTAAGTCTACCCATAAGCCCTACTCAAGTATGCAGCTACTGACCCTACCTGGTCAATGGCCTCTTCCCTCTCCTCCCCACCTGTAAGGTTCCCCTACGTGTGTCCCAGGCATGTTTAAATCCCTCCACTGTCCCTGCTTCCACCTCCTCCTGTGGCAGGCTATTCAATGCATCACCACCCTCTCAGTGAAGAACTTCCTCACATTCCCCCCCAACTTGCCTCCTTCTAGTTTCAGATCATGCCCCCTTGTTCTTGTACTCTTCCTAAATTGGAAGAGGTCTCCCCCTTCACTTTGTTTATACCCTTAACGTACTTGAAAGTTTCTATCATGTCACCTTGGTCCTGCCTCTCCTCAAATGAGTACATGTTGAGGTCTCTTAGACTCTCCTCATATGTTTTCTGGTGTAAGCCCTGCACCATCTTAGTTGCCTTCTCTGAACCTGCTCAACCCTGTTGATGTCTTTACAAAGGTGTGGCCTGCCAGAACTGCACACAGTACTCTAGGTGTGGCCTTACCAGTGTTTTGTACAATCGCATCCTCACCTCCTGCCTTCTGCTTGTGATGCCTCTGCCTATGAACCACAGCATGCCACTTGCCTTCCCTGCCGCCTTTGTACTTTATTTGGATACCTTTAGGTCATCTGAAATGATAACCCCCAGGTCTCTTTCCTCTTGGGTGAAAGTCAGCAACTCCCCCCCCCATCCTGTAGCTCTCCCCAGGGTTCCCTCTTCCCAAGTGCATTATTTGCACTTCTTTGTACTGAACCTTAGTTTTCACTCCTCTGACCATTTTTTAAACTTCCCCAGATCCCTTCTCACTGTCTCCACCCCGTATGGTGTATCCACCCAGTTGCAGATCTTGGTGTCATCTGCAAACAGGCAGATCTTACCCTCCAGCCCCTTTGCAATGTCACCAACGAAGACATTGAATAAGACTGGCCCCAGGACTGATCCCTGAGGTACCCCGCTGGTCACTCCCCTTTCCTTTGATAGGGTCCCATTTACCACCACCCTCGGCCTCCTGTCCATGAGCTAGTTTCTCACCCAGTTTACCACCGTTTGCCCCATGCCCACACTTTCCATTTTGTTAATTAGCCTTCTATGTGGGACAGTGTCAAAGGCCTTGCTGAAATCGAGGTAGGCAATGTCAACTGCCCCCCACCCCGATTCACCTCGTCAGCCAGTAAAAAAAATGTATCAGATTCGTTTGACATGACCTACCTGCTGCAAATCCATGCTGTCTTGGATCTAGGGCATCGATGGATTCTAAGTACACCACTGTTCTTTCTTTGAGTTGTGCCTCCATGATCTTCCCTACTAGTGAAGTGAGACTTGACCAGTCTATAGTTCCCCACCTCCTCCCTACTACCACTCTTGTGAAGAAGGACTACATGTGCCCTCCTCCAGTCCTCTGGAATCACCCCTGTGTTGAGTGAGTTGGTGAACATGGCTGCCAGAGGTGCCACTAATTCCCTTCGTAGCTAATTTTAAAATCCTTGGGTGTATGCTATCCAACCCCATTGCCTTGTCCACCTTTAGTTTTGAAAGTTCCTCCAGGACCCTTTCCTCTGTGAATGGGGATATGTCTACTTCCTCACTCCCTTCATGTCTGTTCAGCTGTGGTAACTGCCCCTCCTCTTCTTCAGTGAATACTGAACAGAAGTATTTGTTCAGTATTTCTGCCTTCTCTAGGTCTCCCTCCTTACACTACCCTTCATCCCCTCTAAGTTTTACAATTCCCCCCCCCCCGGTTTTCCTTCTTTCACTGACATACTTAAAGAAAGTCTTGTCTCCTCTCCTCACTGCCTGCACCAATCTTTTCTAGGTTCATGCCTTTGCACTCCTAACAGCCTTCCATGTTTCCTTTAGGTACACCTCCCTGTCTTCTTTGAGTCTCTTTATATTTCCTAAAACTCTTCCTTTTGGCCTTACCTTATCTGCCACTTCCCTTGAGAACCATAGTGGCCCCCTCCTTTTTTTGCCTTTGCCGACCATCCTAATGCACTGGTTGGTCACCTCCTCTATAGCTCTCCTCAGCTGATTCCACTGCTCCTCAACCCCCCCCCCCACTTATCTGCCTTCTTGCCAGGGCATTCCTGACACCTCTCCCCATTTCCTCAAAATCAACCCCTCTAAAATTGAAGGCCCTTGTCTTAGAGGGACATGACTGTGTCCCTGTCTGCATATTAGACCACACTATGTGGTGGCTGTTGGATCCCAGCTGACCTTCCACCTGGGTCTCCCAGACTCTCTCCTCATTGGTGAGAACTAGGTCCAGAATTGCCCCTTCCCTGGTGGGATCACCCACCAGTTGTCTGAGGCCTGCCCCCTGCAGGGAATCCAGGATGTCACGACTCTTGGATGAGGTGGCTGCTGGTGTGGTCCAATCTACATCTGGGATATTGAAGTCTCCCATCAGTAGTATCTCGCCCTTTGACGTCATATCCTGATTCTGGTCCATTAGATCCCAGTCCAACTCCTCCCTCTACACTGGAGGTCTGTAGATCACCCCTGTGCGGATTGATGCTCCATTGCCAGGCACAGTGCCTTGGTCCACCCCTGTCTGCTCTGCACCTCTGTTGCTTTGATACTTTTTCTAACATACAGGACCACTCCTCCCCCCCATCCTTCCTGAATAGAGCATAACCTGGAACATTTGCATCCCAGTCATTATTTGTGGTAAACCAGGTCTCTGTTATCGCCGTTATGTCCAGGTCTGCTTCTATTTATCAAGGCCTGCAGGTCTGGGATTTTATTTCTCAGGCTTCGAGTATTTGTAATCATTGCCTTCCATGGCTTGCTGCCTGCCCCACCCTTCCTCTCCTAGTTCACTCTTTTGCTTCTTTCCTTCACTTCTTTTGTCCTTATTTTGCTGCCTTAGTATTCCTGCCTTTCCCCTTATGTCCGGTGCTGGAGTTCCTTTCTGTCTTTCACTCTCATTTTTCTTCTTTCCATCTCCAGTCCTGTTTGCATTCCCTTTGTTGGCTACTCTAACCTGTGGGGGTGGGCAGTGTGATTTACCCTGCTCTTTACCTCCACCCCCTCCAGCTAGTTTAAATGCTTGCAAATGAAGCCTTGAAACTGTTCACTGAGTACTCTGGTGCCCTTGCTGGAGAGATGCAGGCCATCCCCCAGGTGGGCCCCCAGTCTCCAATGTAGCCAAAGCCCTGTTCTCTGCACCAGCTCCTCAGCCAAGCACTGAAGTTCCTGGTGCAGAGATTCCTAGCCTCCCCCTTGCCATGGACAGGCAGCACCTCTGAGAAGGTCACAGAGTTTGCAACCTGCCCCAGGCCCCTCCCCAGTTCCTCAAACTCCCTCTGCACTGTTGCTAACTCTGTCATACTGCCAGCCAAGTAATTTGTCCCAAGATGGTCAATGACATTGAGCTTGCCCCTCCTTGCTATTGCTCTAGCGATCCCCTGGATCTTCCTTCCATCCCTCTGATCTGTGCTTCCTGGCATGCACTTAACCTCCCTCCCTTCCCCTTCACTTGCTGCTCCTAGCTCCAATCTCCAGACAATGGAGTCCCTCAACAGAAGTATCTTCCTCTTCCACTGGGGTTCTCCACCACCCACCCTTGGGGTTCTGGCCCCCAGAGACCCAGTCCTCCTCTGTTGGTGCAACCTTGGGTGACCTTGTGGGGCCTTCCTGCTCTGCAAGTACAGCGTAGGAATTGCTTGTATGCACTGGCTGGGGGATGTGCCTCTGCTTGCCGCCCTAACCCTGCCTGAGCCCACTGTAGTCCAATCACTCCTCCTGCTGGGCAAACTTGGAGGTAGTGGGTGTGGATACACTGGCCCCTGGGTAGGGGCTGAGGCCATCTGAATCCTAGCCAACTCAGCTCATAGACTGGCAACTTCCTCCCTTAGCCCAGAGAGGTACCTGCAGATTGGGCAGCAACACAGGATCCAGAAGGTTTTCCTGAATATTGCTGCTCCACAACCACTGCACTGCACCACTCCCAACATTTTCCCCTTTTCTTACTTGCCAGTTGATACTCTTCTGAGGCTAAGAAGTTACATGTCTCCTAAATTTAATTCAGACAACCCTTATCACTGGGCTGTTTTATATTTATGCCTTACCCTCTGCTGCTCCAAACCTGTCTTTCATCTAAGCTCAGTGTTCTGCTGCAGCCCTTTCCTGTGTCTAGCAAGAAGTCATCAGGACTGTGCCGGCAGGATCCCATAAAGGTAGACCAGCATGGGGTGGGTGGGCCCTTCCCTCCATCCAAATGCACTGTGTGCCGAACAAGAAAGATATCCCCTCCAGAAACTATCAGCCCAGTTGTATCCCCAGCAGTTACAGTACAGCATACTTGAAATAAAAAAAAAATCTCCCTAGTACCAAACTGCTCAGTCAAATCCAGCAGTACTCCTTTCAGGAACAAACAAAAACAAATGAAACAAATTAAATTATCCCCCCAAAGAAACAACTTGCTCTGACCAACCCCAATAGTGAAATAATACTTATCCTATCCACCACTCCCAGTGGCTTCGAGGATTGTTGTGAAGAAGTACTTCTTCACATCTCTCCTGAACCTACCCCTCTCCACCTTCACATCATGATTCTTTGTTCTAGAGCACCCTTTTCTCTGAAAAATATCTCCCATCTGTACCTTATTCACCCCCCATGAGGCATTTAAAGGTCTTGATCATATCCTCCCTTTTCCTCCAATGTGTACATATTGTGCTCCTTTAGCCTGTCCTTACAGGGCTTTTGATGCAGACCCTGCACCATCTTGGTAGTCCTCCTCTGGACTGCCTCCACTCTGTCTAGGTCTTGCCTGAGATGTGGTCTCCAGAACTCAATATAGCACTCCAGGTGAGGTCTTACCAGTGGCCTATATAGGGGCAACACCAATTCCATCTTCCTGCTGGTGGTACCCCCTACCTATGCACCCCAGCATCCCACTAGCTCTCCCGATTGCCTTGTCACATTGTCTGGCCACCTTTAGGTCATCCAATATGATTACCTCCAGGTCTCTTTCCTGCTTGGTCATTGCAAGTATCTGTTTCCCCAATCTTGTACTCCACCTCTGGGTTTCTGTGGCCTAAGTGCATTACTTTGCACTTTTTTTTCATTAAACCCTAACTGCCAAACTTTTGACCACTCTTCCAGCCGTTTTAAAACTCTTATGATTCTTTCCAACCCCAGCACCCCTCCAGAATGTCCACTGTGTTGCAAATCTTGGTCTCATCTGCAAAGAGGAAGACCTATCCTTCAAGCTCCTCTGCTGTGTCACTAATGAATACATTAAAGAGGACCAGCCCCAGCACTGACCCCGAAGGTACCCCACTGGTCACTCTCCCCTGCTCGAAGTGAACTCCATTTACCACCTCCCTCTGCCTCCTATACCCTAACCAGTTTCTAACCCAGGTTACCACCTTATTGCCCACCCATATGCTACCCAACTTGTTTACCAGCTTCCTATGTGGAACAGTGTTGAAGGCCTTGCTGAAATCTAGGCTGGCCACGTCCACTGCCCCTCCCTCGCCCAACATCTTGGTCACCTAGTCAAAAAAATCTATCAAATTTGTTTGGCACGACCGTGACCACTTGAATGTGGTGATTCTGGAGTGTGTGAAGCAACAAAAAACTAAACATCCACTTGGGCAATGGCAGGAGGTTCTGTCAGATAAACCCAAAATATGTACAACAGATATACACACACGTTTGTACTTGCAGTTGTTTTGGGGCCAAATAATAACTAAGTAAATCAAAGTAAAGCGAGGTTGAGGACATGCCTGGTGAATAAAGCCCAGTAGAGACAGAAAAAAATTGTTTTGGGCTCTGTGTGACTTATTCACACTGTAGCTATGTATATATTCTTTGCAAAAAAACTGCATTAATGCACCATTTAGGGTTCTGCCTAATGTGACAAAAGTAGGGAAATGTGGTTTTAGGGTCTTCCCCCACCCCTGAAGCGAATCAGGGGAGGAGAGTCTACCTTGGTGGTGTTAACCCTAAAGTTCACTCCATTACAATAGCAAGAAAGCTCAGATGTGATCGACACAGATGTGTGCTTTAGGAGTGTATAGAATTCGGTGGACTTTAGGGCTGACAACTCCAGCAAGACTCCACCCCTGATTCACTTCAGGGGTGAGGGCAGGGATTTAGGGTTGGAAACCCTAAAACCACATTTCCCTACTTTTGTTGCTTTAGGCAGAACCCTAAAAAGGTGCATTAACACCTGCAAGACCTTCTGTCCCCTTACTGTCCCTCCCACTTACTCCGATCCTCCGACGAGGGATTGCTAGAGATTCCCAGGGTCCATTTGAAAACATCTGGAGGAAGAGCATTTGCCTTTATGGCTCCAACCCTGTGGAATTCTCTGCCTCGCCAGATACAAGATAGCCTGACTGTGGAGGGTTTTAAAACAACCCTCAAAACGTATTTATTTAATTAGGCTTTTCTGATTCTTGAGGGGCCCATTGTAGCCTGATGTTGATATGAGAAATGTACTATATATGCTTCCGAATTTTTATGTATGTATATTTTAATCTGTACAATGACATGGATGAATGTAACTTGTGATTTTTATATATTTTACGATTGTAAGGGTGCCCTGAGCTCTGGAAGGGCGCTTTTTAGAAATAAAAATATGATGATGAACACAGTTTTTTGCAAAGAATGTCCTTACTGTTTGAGACAGCATAATCGTATCCTCATTTGCCTGTGGGCTCTGCGCTCCCATTATCCCACAGATACATACATATAAACATAGAAGTTGATGGCAGATAAAGACCGCAAGGCCCATCCAGTCTGCCCATTTGTTTTTCTATCTCATAAATGTGCCATCGGCCTTCGCTCTGTCAATGGCCTATCTATTCATACTCATCTGTATTGTTCCCTTATGCCTATCCCATGCCTGTTTGAAGCCCTGCAGTGTATTCATATCCACCACTTCCTGAGGTAGGCCGTTCCATGCATCCACAACCCTTTCTGTGAAAAAGAACTTCCTCACATTACCCCTTAATCGACCTCCCTCTAATCTCATGCTGTGTCCTCTTGTCCTGCTATTTTTCTTATATTGAAACATGTTAGACTCTTTCACCTTGTTAATGCCCTTAAGGTGTTTAAATGTTTTGATGGTATCACCTCTCTCCCTCCTTTGCTCTATGGTATACATATTGAGTTCAGTTAATCTGTCCTCATATGTATTCTGATGCAGTCCCTGCACCATTTTGGTTGCCCTTCTCTGGACTGCCTCAATTTGGTTAATGTCTTCGTGAAGGTGTGGCCTCCAGTACTGCACGCAGTACTCCAGATGGGGCCTAACCAGTGTCTTGTAAAGAGGGATTATTACCTCCCTCTAATGACTTGTGATACCCTTACTAATACACCCTAACATCGCCCTAGCCTTACCTACTGCTTTAGTGGTCTGCTGGGATGATTTCAGGTCATCGGTGATGATAGCGCCCAAGTCTCTTTCTTCCCTTGTGACTGCCAGCAACTCCCCTCCCAGCCTATAGGTGGCTTCAGGGTTTCTCTTCCCTATGTGCATGATCTTGCACTTCTTTGCATTAAACCCCAGTTGCCACTCTTCCGACCATTTTGCTAGTTTATCCAGATCTCTTCTCATTCTGCCCACCCCATCTGGATCATCTACTCTACTTGTTGCAGATCTTGGTGTCATCTGCAAACAGACAAACCTTACCCTCCAGTCCATCTGCAATGTCACTGATGAAGATATTGAAGAGGACTGGCCCCAGGACTGATCCCTGAGGTACTCCACTTGTGACTTGCATCTCTTATGACTGTATACCATTTACCACCACTCTCTGTTTTCTGCCCGCCAACCAGTTTGCCACCTAGTTGACCAACATCTGACCCACCCTGATCCTATCCAGTTTATTAATCAATCTTCTATGTGGAACAGTATCGAAAGATTTGCTGAAGTTAAGGTAGGTGACATCAACTGCTCCCCCTTTGTCCACCACTCTGGTTACCCAGTCAAAGAAATCTATGAGATTAGTTTGACAGGACCTTCCTTTTGTAAACCCATGCTGTCTTGGATCCTGTGCTCCTATAGATTCCAAGTGTTGCACTATCCTTTCCTTAAGGAGTGTCTCCATAATCTTGCCCACTACTGAGGTAAGACTGACTGGTATATAGTTCCCTGCCTCCTCCCTGCTACCACTCTTGTGGAGTGGGATCACATGAGCCCTTCTCCAGTCTTCTGGGACCTCTCCTGTGCTCAGAGACTCACTAAACAGTTTTGATAATGGCTCTACTAGTTCCACCCTTAGCTCCTTTAGTACCCTGGGATGTATGCCATCAGGTCCCATTGCCTTGTCCACCCTAAGCTTATTGAGCTCTTGTAGGACCCTTTCTTTTGTGAAGGGACTAGTGCACACCTCCCTCCCACCTGTGTCCATGGTGCTGAGCTGTGGACCCTGCCCTACCTTCTGTTCAGCAAATACTGAGCAGAAGTATCCATTTAGGATATATGCTTTTACATGGTCCTCCTCCTCACACGCCCCCTTGTCTCTTTTGATCTTGGCAATACCCCCTCTGTACTTTCTTCTTTCACTAATTGGGACTTTTCCTGCCTTACTGCCTTCCCTGCTTCCCTTAGGGAAGTTTGGTATGCCTCCCTATCTTCATCCCACTGTGTTCCCTTATATTTCCTGAAGGCCAGCCTTTTGGCTCTGACCTTTTCTGCTATAACTGTTTTTGAGAACCAAAGTGGCTTCCTTCTTCTTTTGCACTTCCTTTTCTCTCTAACACAATGTGATGTTGATTCAAGTATTGCATCCTTAATGCTTGCCCACTTTGCCTGTACCCCCTCACCTGTATTTCTTTTTGCCAGGGCTAGCTTAACTCTGTTGGCCGTCTTATCAAAGTCAGCTCCTCTGAAGTCCCATATTTTTGCCTTGGAATGGGATGATTTAGTTTAGTTTAGTTTAGTTTAGTTTATTGGTCTAGGAATTAATACCTTTTAACCAGGGCTCTTTTACAAAGGGTCCACGTCACAAAGAACATCAAACAATAACAATAGATATTACAGGTAATACAAAATGGAAAAGTTACATACTAAGTTTGCTATTTACAGTTTAAGGCAGAAAGTTGTAGAGTTACATAATAAACATGCTTTTAACAGTTTCGTGGGAGTAGACAATTTGGAAAATAAAGAAACTTACAGGGAGAGGGAGATCATTAGGATCCAAAGGGAGGCAAGAAAGGAGGGAAAAGCGGTGGGCAGTAGAGTGAGTGAGAGGGGACAGAAAAGGGGAGGGGAAGAGTGAGTTGGGTGGCAGACAGGGATAGTAGTGGTACGTAAGGGCTCATTAGACAAGGAGAGTAGGCCCTGGATGTGAGGATGGTCAACAAGGAGGAGTAGTTTTCATCGAATGCAATCACACATGCTAGTGGTGGTGAGGTGGGCATAGAGCATGGTTTTGAAGGCTCCGAGCGAGGTTGAGGATAGAGTAGGTGGACTTAGAGCAGTGAACCATGCCGGGGCTCTGTATGCGAACGTTCTTTGTCCCTGTGTGGTCCGATATCTGGGAACCAGGAAAGGTTGGTGTTCAGATCTGGTGGAGGGTCCTAAACCAGGATTCAGACGGAGTAGGTTTTGGATACAGAATGGGGTCAGTCCCAAGATAGATTTTTTTGCCATTATGCAGGTGAGATAAAAAAATGCAATTTGATAGTTGCAACCAGCCTGTTTCTTGGTAGAGTGATTGAGACACACCTTAGTGGTGGCAGTATAGCGCAGTGGTCTAAGGCTCTGAGCTGCAAATTTGGTGACATCCAGCAGACCAGACCTGGGTTTGAATCCCACAGCTTCCACTTGCATACTGTGTGACCCTGAGCAAGTCACTTAACCTCCTTGTGCTCCCAGGTCGCTCCTATAAAAAAGCTTTCAGCTTAGTGTGCTATACCTGGTTAAACAACTAAATAACAAATAATAATAGTGCCGTGGTGGTAGCTGAGCCATGTATAATAAGGCCATAGTCAATGATAGAAATTATGGAACTCTGTATAGCTATCCTCAATGCCGCTCGGTTTAGAAATTGACGGTTTCAAAATAGTATTTGGTATAATAGATTTGGTTCTAGTGGCCAAATTGAACCATACCATGTGATGGTCACTGGCCCCCATACATGTATGTTGCTGTGGAAGTGCAAGGCCCTCTGGGCCCTGCGCTTGCATTTGTTGCAGAACAGCAGCCAGATTGTCAGCATAGCCTTCTTATTACCCCACCTAATGAATCTGGTACTGAAAATGGTCAAATCCATGGCGAAATGTTATTCTGCGCCACTGCAGCACCATTCTGTGCCACAGGTGCGAAAACATAGCTTGGCCAGGATTTGAAAAATGACAGCTGTCACATTCATGAATCATAGAATCATAGAAACCTGCCAGCAGAAAAGGACCATACTGCCCATCGAGTCTGCCCGAAAAATGATAGCCCACCTCCCCCTTGCCCTCTCTCTCCATTCCTGCCTAGCCCCAAGTAGGTATCCCATGCCCTTTTGAATTTCTCCACTGTATCCACCTCCACTACCCATTTTGGCAACCTATTTCATGGCCCTACCACCCTTTGTGAGAAGTAACTCCTCCTTACATCTCCCTGATATCTGCCCTGCTCCAGCTTGAGTGCATGACCCCTGGTGGTTTTGTTTTCACTCAAGCTGAAGATGCTAGTCCCTTTGACCTTATTTATTCCCTTCATGTGTTTGAAAGTTTCCACCATGTCCCCCATCCCTTCTCATCTCCAGTGTATATAGACCAAGCTCTGCTAGCCTCTCCCCCTATGGTCTCCCATTCAGCCCCTGGATCATTTTAGTCACCCTTCTCTGTACCCTCTGTAGCCTATCCTTGTCTCCTTGTAAATGGGGCCTCCAGAATTGCACTCCATGCTCCAGCTGTGGTCTAACCAGTGTCTTATATAGTGGTGTGATTACCTTCCTCCCTCCTCCTACTTGTGCAACCCCTCCCAATGCATGCCAACATTTTTTTTTTGCCTTACCCACTGCCCTTTCACACTGGTTTCTAACCTTTAATGTGCCAGTGATCCAGATTCCCAGGTCCTTCCTTTGCTCTGTGACCTGCAGTGGCTCACCCCCTAGGCAGTAATTTGCTCTTGGATTATTTAACCCTATGTGCATTATTTTTCACTTCTTCAAATTGAATTCCAATTGTCACCTTTCTGCCCACTCCTCCAGCCTAGCTAGAGCTTGTCTAATTTTCTCCACACACGGCCCCCCCCGGCATATCTATCCTGTTATTGACTTTTGTGTCATCCATGAACAGGCATGCTTTTCCATTTAGACCCTCTGCTAAATCCCCCACATACACATTGAACAATACCGGACCCAGCACTGATCCCTGCGGTACCCCACTCTTCACCCCTAGTTCCCTAGAGTGCTTCCATTAACTGCTACTCTCTGAGTCCTTCCTCCCAGCCAGTCCTCCACCCACTTTGTAAGCTTTGCCCCCACTCCCAAGCTGGCTAACTTGTTTACCAACCTTCTGTGGGGGATGGAATCAAACGCCTTCCTGAAATCCAGGTAGGCCACATCCACCACCCCCTCTTGATCATACACCTCCATTACACCCTTGAAGAATTCTACCAGGTTAGTCTGACAAGACCTACCCTCTGTGAACCCATGTTGGGTGTTGCCACTTAGCCCTTCCTCCTCTAGGTGTCTTACCAGTCTCTCCTTAATGAGGGTTTCCATCAGCTTGCCTATCATGGAGGTGAGGCAGACTGGGTGGTAGTTTTCAGGGTCTGCTGTCCTCCCTCCTTGTAAAACGGCACCACCTCTGCCCTCTTCCAGTCCCCTGGGACCCTCCCTGTTTTGAGGGATAGATTAAACAGCTTGGCAAGAGGTCCTGCCAGCTCCTCCCTCATCTCCCTGGGAACTCTTGGGTGTACCTGATCTGGCCCCATAGCCTTATCAGTTTTTATTTTTCTCAGCTCCTCCATCACCCTTACCTCTGTGAAGGGACTCTTGTCTGCCTCCTTTCTTCAGGTAACCCTTCTCCCTAATACTAACGAGATGGTGTAAAAAACGGCTATGTTGAAAATCTGGGGTCAAAAGATTTCAAATTACCGAAGTTAAGAGCAAGCGTAACAAAATTTCAACAGATGTGCATAATTTTGCCATTTTTAAATATTTTGACCCCAAATGTTCAACATAGCCTTCTTATGACCACACCTTATGAACAAGGGTATACAAATGTTCAAATTCTGCCTGAAAGGTGATTTTACTAAGTGATCACAAAATCGCCTTTCGGGCTAGATTTGTGTAATTCCACCACCCTTGTTTATTAGGTGGGTTCCTAAAAGGCCATGTTGAAAATTTGGCCTCAAAATATGCAAAAATGGCAAAGTTATGCATCAAAGCTGAAAACCCCATTGAAATACATTACCTCAGTTTCTCATATTGCAGTCAGCAGTTCCAGCAGCAAGACGTGCCTTTGATCAGAATGTGGATCTTCGCCCTGTGACCTGCTCAGGTTAGTGAGGGTGTGTGGGGGTTGAGGGGTAGTGGGTGCTCAATGGGAGGTCAGGGGGTCGGATTGAACATTTTCTTTTTTACAGATGTTAAAAAAAAGACACTGAGGGACGGTTTTCTTTATTACAGGTTATGCTAAATGCAGAGACGGTGATCAGAGGGTGGGGGTGCCACTAGACACCAGGGAAAAATTTAAAATTATGGGACAGCAATCAGAGGGGTGGGGGTGCCACTGGAAACCAGAGGAAGACTGAAACAATACCAGGATGGCAATTGGAGGGTACCACTAGACACCAGGGAAACATTAAAGAATATGGGGACAGAGATCAGGGGGTTTGGGGTGCCACTAGACACCAGGGAAACATTGAATCATTATGGGAATGGCAATCAGAGGGTAGGGGGTGCCACTAGACACCCGGGAAACACTAAATCATTACAGGTACGGCAACTGAAGAGTGGGGGCGCCACTAGACACCAGGGAAACATTAAACATTATAGGGAGTGATCAGATGGTGGGGTGTGCCACTAGACAACAAAGAAACATTAAACATTATGGGGAGTGATTGGATGGTGGGGGTGCCACTAGATACCAGAGAAACATTGGAAAAATACTGTTTTGCATTGGGATCCTTTTCACATAAAAGGATGGAAAAAAGAAAACTCATTTGAGGGTCATTTTAACAATAATAAAGTGCAGAATCAATCTAATGGGGTCCCAATGGGCAACATACATGTGTTGGTGTCTGTGCAGCATGTCATTTTTGTGGGTTTTGGAATTTTTTTTTTAAAAAGGAAAACAAGATGGGGGCATATGAATCAGGATTTTATAAGAAAAAGGATTAGCTCCATATGAACAAGAATCCTGATTCGTATGGCCAAATTCTTTTTTTGTTCCAAACATCTATCCTGAAGTGCATACTCAGAACCCCAAAATTTAAAAATTAATAACTCTGGAACAGATTAATATTTTTCACCAAACCAGCAATGGTCACATCTGTGGGTCAAGCCCTTTCTACCCTGAAAATTTCAGACAAAATTCCAAACCATCTAGGCAATAGGGGTGGACAAAGAAGCAGCAACCCTCCCCCCCCAAAAAAAATACCTTTTTTCACTATCCAGATCTCGGAATCCACACATCTGATTGGAACAAAAGTTGCCAAGTCAAGACACCTACCGTATGAGGCGGCGTATGCAAAATTTTGTGCAAATCTTTTAAATGGTTGCAAATTTAATACAGTGCAAAATTTGGGGTTTAACATTAAACACCGTACTGAACCCTAAATATAGTTGTCCGACCGCACCACTATAACATATATTTTTTGTGGATGTTGCAGATCTCCCACCATAGCCAAAGTAGCTGTTTACTTTTCTCTCTCCCTCCTGCCCTCTAGAATCTCTCCATCCCAAGTTGACCCCTTATCACTCTTTTTTTCCCCTCTCCCCTGTGCTGACTGGTCCCCATTCACTGATATCCCCAGCCCTGTCACCCACCTATTCACAACTGATCAGATCCTCTGTCACACTGTTCCACCCATCCACTACTGACCAGGTCCTTGTTCACTCTGTTCCACACATCCACCACTGACCAGATCCATGGACAGTCTGTTCCATCCATCCACCACTGATCAGGTCATTGGTCATTCTATTCCACCCATCCATCACTGACCAGATCCTTCAGCACTCTAGTCTGCCCATCCACCACTGACCAAATCATTGGGTATTCTAGTCCATCCATCCCCCACTGACCAGATCCTTGGGAAGTCTATTCTACCCATCCACCACTGACCAGATCCTTGGTCACTCTATTCCACCCATCCCCCACTAACCAGATCTATGGGCAGTCTATACTACCCATCTACCACTGAAAAGATCCTTGGTTACTCTATTCCACCCATCCACCACAGACCAGATCCTTGGGACCTGTATGCCACCCATCCACCACTGACCATGTCCTCGTGCACTCTAGTCTACCCATCCACCACTGACAAGATCATTGGGCTGTCTATTCCATTCATCCCTCACTGACCAGATCCTTGGGCAGTCTATTCCACCCATCCCCCACTGACGAAATCCATGGGCAGTCAATTCCACTCATCCACCATTGACCAGATCCTCAGGTACTCTATTTCACCCATCCCCCCACTGACCAGATCTATGAGCAGTCTAGTCTACCCATTCACCACTGACCAGATCCTTGGGCACTCTAGTCTACCCACTAACCACTGACCAGATCATTGGGCAATCTATTCCAACCATCCACCACTGATCAGATCCTCGGGCAGTCTATTCCACCCATCCACCACTGAACAGATAATTAGGCAGTCTAGTTTACCCATCCACCACTGACCAGATCCTCCAACACTCTGGTCTGCCCATCCACAACTGACCAGATCCTTGGGCAGTCTAATCTACCCATTCCCCACTGACCAGATCCTTGGGAACTCTAATCTACTCATCCACCACTGCCCATATCATTGGGCAATCTATTCCACCCATCCATCACTGACCAGATCCTCGGGCAGTCTATGCCACCCATCCACAACTATCTAGATCCTTGGGCACTCTATCCTATCAATTCACCAATGATCAGATCCTTGGGCAGTCTGTTCCATCCATCCACTACTAACAAGATTCTTGAGAACTGTATTCCACTCATTCACAACTGACCAGATCTATGGGCAATCTGTTCCACCCATCCACCACTGACCAGATCCTTGGGTACTCTTTTCAACCCATCCACCACTGACCAGATCCTTGGACAGACTATTCCACCTATCCACAACTGACCAGATCCTTGGGCACTCTATTCCACCCATTACCCACTGACCAGATCATTGGGCACTCTTTTCCCACATCCACCACTAATCAGATCCTTGGGCAGTCTGTCCCACCCAACCACCACTCACCAGATCCTTGGACAGTATATTCCACCCATCCATCACTGACCAGATCCTTGGGAACTGTATTCCACACATCCACCAATGACCAGATCCTTGGACAGTCTGCTTCACCCATCCACCACTGACCAGATTCTTGGGAACTGTATTCCATCCATTCACCATTGACCAGATCTATGGCCAATCTGCTCCACCCATCCACCACTGACCAGATCCTTGGTCATGCCATTCCACCCATCCACCACTGACTGGATCCTTGGGAACAGTATTCCACCCATCCATCACTGACCAGACCATTGGGCAATCTATTCCACCCAAGCACCACTGACCAGATCCTCGGGCTGTCTATTCCACCCACCCATCCACAACTGTCCAGATCCTTGGGCACTCTATCCTATCAATTCACCAATGACCAGCTCCTTGGGTATTCTATTCCATCCATCCACCACTGACCAGATCCTTGGGAACTGTATTCCACCCATCCAGTTCTGACCAGACCCTTGGGCAGTCTATTCCACCCATCCACCACTGACCAGATCCTTGGGAACTGTATTCCACTTATCAGTCATTGACCAGATCCTTGGGCAGTCTATTCTATCCATACACCACTGACCAGATCCTTTATCACTCTTTTCCACCCATCCACCATTGACCAGATCCTTGGGAACTGTATTCCACCCATCCACCATTGATCAGATCTATGGGTAGTCTATTCCACCCATTCACCATTGATCAGATCCCTGGACAGTCTATTCTACCCATCCACCACTGACCAGACCCTTGGGCACTCTATTCCACCCATCCACCACTGACCAGACCTATGGGCTGTCTGTTCCACCCATTCATCATTGACCAGATGCTTGGGCAGTCTGTTCCACCCATCCATCACTGACTAGATTCTTGGGCAATCTATTCCACCCATCCATCACTGACCAGATCTTTGGGCACTCTATCCCACTAGTATCTTTTTATAATACTGAAACGCGGAATTCCAAAACTCACAGGACCGAGTTCAGTATCCCGACAGTGAAAGGCCCAACAAGGAGGAAAATAATGCTGACAGGGGTATGGCAGCGGATATTATGAATCGCTACTCCGCTACTCTAACCCTTGTCAGGCACCACAACATTACATCTAACTATCTGTCAGGATTTTGAGATTCAGTATCCCAAATTTAGTCTTGTGGGGTTCAGGATACTGAGTTTCAGGATTCCACAGGTAATCCATTCCACCCATCCACCACTGACCAGATCTATGGGCAGTCTATTCCACCCATTTACCACTGACCAGATCCTTGGGCAGTCTGTTCCACCCATCCACCACCAGATTCTTGGCAATCTATTCCACCCATTCGCTACTGACCAGATCCATGGGCAGTCTATTCTGTCTATCCACCACTGACCAGATCCTTGGGCAATTTATTCCACCCATCTACAACCTGCTCCATGAAAAGGTATTTCCTAATATCCTTTTCAAACCTACCCCCTACATGTTTTGTCTTATTCCCCCTGCTAATAATGTTGTCACTCTCTGTGAACCACTTGCTTGTCTACACTTTGCTTATACCCGGCAAGCAATCAAATGTTTTGACCATGTCCTTCCCTCTCCCTTGTTGTCTCCAATGAGTACATGCTGAGACTCTCTGATCTCTGCTCATACATCCTCCATTGCTGACCATGTATTGTCTTAGTCCCCCTCCTCTACACTGTCTCCAGCCTGTTTATGTCCCCCCTTAGGTGGGGTTCAAAAACTGGAAATACAGTACTTCAGGTGCAATCATATCAGGGTTCTGTACATGGGCAAGATGTTTCTCCTGCTGCTGAACCCCCTTCCAGTGCATCCCAACATTCTGTTTGCCTTCCCTTTCACTTTGTTACATTACGCTGATCTGAGGTTGTTAGAAATCACCACTCCCAGATCTCTTTTCTCCTCAGTCACAGTAACTATTACCCCAGCCTATGGGCATGACTTCCTGGCATTGAAACATAACTGCTAGATATGTAACCATTTGTCAAACTACTGTAAGTCCTCCTTCAAGTCCTGGATACCATCCCCACAGTCCACCCTACCACAGAGCTTGAAGTCATCCACAAAGAGGTAGATTTTCCCTCCAATACCCTCCCCTTTGTTCCTGACAAAGATCTTGAAGAGAGCTGGCCTCAGTACCGACTCCTGTGGGACCCTGCAAGTAACATCCCCGCACTAGTGAGTGTGCACCGTTTATCACTACTCTCTGTGCTCCCTACATTAGCCCATTCCCGATCCATCATGGTGCAGTGTCACCCCTAGGTCCTCTAGCTTCTTGACCGCTGCCTGTGCGGAAAGACAGATGAATACCTTGCTGAAGTCCAGATACAGTATGGTAACTGCCTCTACTTTATCAACAACCTTCGTCACTGAAGGAACTGGCAGGAGTCCAAAAAGTAATGTTGCACCTGGTCAAGACACGGCGTAAATAGAACGATCAACAAGCATTGCAGAAGCAATACTGCACCCGTAAAAATGGAAAAAATGAACAAGATCTGTTTTGCTAACTATGAACATATTTATTTCAGGTGCACCAGGCAGCGCAGAAAAAAAAAAACACCTACAGGTATGGTGTGCTGTACACCCCCCCCCCCCAATGAGATACGCCATCACAACATGAAACGTCTAATGTTTCACTTGGTCACCTGCCTGATGAAGCTTGGCAGGTGACCAAACTAAACATAAGGGCCCAGATATTCAAAAGGGTTGCGCCTGCGTAAGTCCGAACTTGCTCCATTCTGCGATATTCAGCAGGAGGCAGTTGCGTCACAGAAAACATGCTGAGCAACAGTGCAATGCAAATGAATGCATGCTGAACTGGAGGGGGAGGAACCATGCATAAACTGCACAGCCCAATATTCAGCCGGGCTGTGCAGAGTTGTGCAGGCGCAACCCCCAACCTGCACCTACACAACTCTGAGCCAAAAAAAAAGGCTTAAATCGAGGGCCACAAACAGGTGAGCTGCTGCATTGCAGGGCGCAACACAGCAGCTGCCACCTGTGGCTGGCCCCCAACCCACTCCCTGTGCCCCCCCTGCAGCCCGATCACTGGCAGATGACTGTAAATCCCCACCACCACCCCCCACTGGCCCGATCGCGGGCAGTAGTGGTTTAAAACAACCCCTCGAACAAATCCCTGGTGGTCCAGTGGACCCGAAAACCCGATCGCAGGCAGTAGTGGTTTAATAAACTCCCCCTCCTCCCAGATTCATCCCTGGTGGTCCAGTGGCAAATCGATCGCGGGATGTAAAGTAGAACAAACCCCGAACATAGCCCTGGTGCCATGTGTCCCACCACCCACCCACCCATGAAGCCCCACCACCTCCCCCTGCTGGCAGCGGCATGGGCAGCATCCACCGCCTGCATGCCGTATTCATTCACAAATCTGGACTGTCATATGCGGTATGGGCTGCATGCTCAGTGGCTCTTGCTCTGCACAATGGACGTGCAGCCCACCGGGCAGTCAGTTAGCAGGTGGCGGGCGGGTGGGATGCTGGCGCTCCGCCCGACTGCCGAAGAAGGAGGTGAAATTGATGAAACAAATGAGTGAGTGAAGTCGAAGAGACACTAACCCTGCGGCTATGTTCGAGAGGTTGATCTGCACATCCCGTGTCCGGATTTACCACTGAACTCCTGAAGATAGTCGGAGGAAAGGGGCTGACAAACCACTACTGCGATCCTTCGGTCACTGGTCCCACCAGATGTGATTGGGAGGAGGGATTTGTTTAAACCACTACTGCCTGCGATCTTTCAGTCACTGGACCACCAGGGATCGTTAGGGGAGGAGCTACATTGCTGCCGCGATTGGGCTGATGGGAGATTAAACTATCTCTGATCGGGCCAGTGGGGGGTGGTGGGGGCGATTCTACACTGTTTTGCCCGCGATCGGGCTGCAGGGGGCGTCGGTCCCCGACGGCTGCTGCCTGGCAGGGTGCCAGGCGCAAGTCCTCGGGAATCGGCGCACCTGCATGCTAATGGCATGCAAATGGGGCCATAATCAGATGCAAAAGCCCCCCCCATGCCTTGCATGAATTATGGCCCCATTTGCATGTCATCTTTTGAATATGGGGATTTTGCGAATGGCGCAATGGTACTTGCGCCACTGCAAGTTGAATGCTCCACTCTGACAACTTGTGGTGGCGCAAGTTCCACTGTGCCATGCACAGTGGCTGTGGCCAGAGGGTGATATTCAAAGGAGTTGCTCAAGGGCGTAACTCCTTTGAATATCGCTCTGGACACACCCCAGCGCAACTATTTTGTGCAGCGCCTGGGCTTGCGCCACAAAATAGCGCAGTTTGAATATCCGGCCCAAGGTGTTTCACATCATGATGGCATATCTTCTCAGGGGGTGCATGACGCACCATGTTCGTTTGCTTTTTTCTGCACAGCCTAGTGCACCTAAAATAAATTTGTTCGTAGTTCACAAAATAGCATCTTGTTCATTTTTCCTGTTGTCACGGGTGCAATATTGTGTTTGTAGTGCTTTTCAAGGAACTGGCAGTATAACTGGGTGATCCCCTGGTAGGCCTATTCAATTGCCCATTACAGACAGGAGTAGTTCCAAAAGATTGGAGGGAGGTGAATGTAGTTCCGCTCCATAAGAGTAGGGACAAGGAGCAAGCAGGTATTTACAGAGCTGTCAATCTTACCTCTGTTGTTGGTAAACTGATGGAGTCACTGGTCAAAGGGCCTCATGGACTACCTGGAGAGCAATGATCTCCAGAATAGCAAACAGCATGGGTTTGTGGCAGGGAGATCTTGCCAGATCAACTTGATACTTTTCTTTGACTGGGTGAGGAGGGTATTGGAAAGGGGCGATGCCATGGATTTACTCTACTTCGACTTCAGCATGGCTTTTGACTTCGTGCCTCAACAAAAACTGCTGAAGAAGATAGAGGATCTGGGTGTGGCAAGGGACACAGTAAAATGAGTAGGAAATTGGTCAAAAGAGAGGCAGCAGAGAGTTGTGATTAGTGGTGTCAAACCAGAACAGAGGATGGTCATAAGTGGGGTGCCACAGGGATCTGTCTCGGGTCCTGTTCTCCTTAGTACGTTCATAAGCTACATTGTAGAAGAAATCAGGGGCAAGTTGTGTCTCTTCATAGGTTACACTAATCTCTGTGGAAAGGTAGATAGATGACAGAATTAGGGAGATGCAGAGCAACCTGCAAAGGCTAGACAGGTGGTCTAAGGTTTGGCAGCTGAAATTCAGTGCCAAAAAAGTGCAAGGTGATTCACCTAGGAAACAAGAACACCAGGATAGAGTACTGGATGGGAGAGGTAAAGCTGAGCACTACGGCTGAGGAAAGGGTTTTAGGAGTCATCATTACTGATTCTATTAAGCAATCAAGCCAGTGCAACAAGGCCTATAGTAAGGCAAATAGGATGCTGGGATGTATCAGAAGGGGTATTGACAGTAGAAGACAAGAACAGTTATCTACTTACCATAACAGTAGATCTTTGAGAGAATCTTTTTCATCAAGCCACACCTATGGAGCTATAAGCCACCAGGCACTAAGACTACACAGAAATAGTTGCAAGCAGTCCACCAGGGGCCACCCACGACAGCGTTAGACATCAGCTCTCCCATATAAAAGTGGGCAGTTCTTCCTCTCCTAAGTTCCCTACCAAATATAATGCTTGGAGGACCTCTGTGTAGGTAACAAGGAGAGAACACAGTACCCTGTGAACCCAGGTGAGGCAGAGAGCTATAGGTAGACCAGAATGGAGAAGGAGACAGGAAAAAACTGGAGTCTCAGGCCCATAAGGGGAAAGGAGGGTGTGATGGCATGGCCTGATGAAAGAGATTCTTTTGAAGATTTACTGTTACAGTAAGTACGCAACTGTTCTATCTTCTTCAAGGATATCTCTTTCGTCAGGCCATACCTATGGAATGAGTGCCAAGCTGGACAGTCTTGGTGACTGGAGCCTATGGCCCTAAGAAAGTAGGCCATGATCCACAGCTAGCCCAAAGCCAGCCCTTTTTTTCAAGAGACAATGTCCTGACGATACTGTTTATTGAAGGTGTGGACAATACTCCAGGTGGCAGCCGCACAGACATGTGCAAGAGACATTTTTAAAACAAGCAACGGAGATGCCGTTGCTTCCTGTGGGATGAGTATGATCCACCCCAGAAAGTTCCTTTCCACACTTCCTGTAGCAAAAAGTGATATAGTTGGCGAGCCACTTGGATAGGCACTGTTTAGAAACCGGGGCACCCTCTTTCCCAGGGGTGAACAAAACAAAAAGCTGCAAGGACTTTCTGCAATCCTTCGTGCACTGTGTATACAGTACCTGAGTATTCTATGTACATCTAGAGTATGAAGCAATGCTTCCCCTGGTTTGGCATGCTCTGGATAATACAGTGGCATGTGGATGTCTGATTTAAAGTAAACTCAGACACCATCTTTGCAAGAAACTTAGGATTAATATGCAAAGACACCCTGTCTTTGTAGAAAATCAAATGAGGAGGCTCACATATTAGAGCCTGTAGCTCTGAAATCCTTCGAGCAGAAGTGACTGCAATTAAAAACAACATTTTCCAAGAAAGAAAGCATAAGCTGCAAGTCATGGTTAGCTCAAAGGGAGCCAAAGTAAGCTTTTCTAAAACAAAATTCAGGTCCCAAGCCGGGACTGGATGACAAATGGGAGGCTTCAGATGTAGAATGCCTCTCAGGAACATAAGTGCCACCTTCATCTGGGCAGCTATATGACCTTCAATAGGCAAATGGAAAACTGAAATGGCAGCCAAGTGTACTATGACTGAGGACTATCACAGGCCTGAATCCAATAAAGACAGCAAATACTCCAAAACTTGATTAACTGGACAGGTGAATGGATCCCAGTGGTGAGAAGCGGCCCACAGAGCAAACTGCTTCCACTTCATATGATAGGTGGATTTAGTGGAAGGCTTTCTAGCGGTCACTAGAACATCAGCCACGTTTTGGGACACCCCAAAATGTGCAATGGTTATGGTATCAGAAGCCATGCATGTAGATGACGAGATCTGGGGTCCAGAAGAACCAGGGTTCCCTTTTCCTGTTCCTGTGAGAGTAGACCTCTGCAAAGGGACAGAGGCACTGGTGGTTCCACCGCTAGCTGTTGCTCCCTCCATCTGGAGCTTGAGTAGCACCCACTGAATCAGAAGGAAGGGAAGGCATACAGAAACCTTCCTTTCCAAGAGAGAGACAACACATCTCACCAGAAAACTCCAGGCCCTGGAGCAAGCAAGCAGAAAAGCAGCAGTTTTGCATTGTGTGGGGATGCAAAATGGTCTGACTCTCGATGACACCATCTGTCAAACAGGTCTTCGACCACTGAGGTCAGCAGTTCCCACTCATGCATCCTGGACTGTGACCTGCTTAGCCTGTCAGTCAAGACATTTTGGGCACCTGAAGCATGTACTGTCGACAGTATCAGACCAAGTTCCAAAGCTCAAGGCCAAATTCTCATCTCCTCCCTGCAAAGGGGATAGGAGTGAATTCCCCCTTGCTTGTTGATGTAATTTATTACACTGACACTGTCCATCTGTACTAGCAGAGGACCTAGAGACAGATGAGTTTGGAAGGCCTGAAGACCATACAGAACACCTTGCATCTCTAGAACATTTATGTGTAGGGTGCTTTCCCCTGTGGTCTATATACTCTGTGTCTGATGGAAGCCCAAGTGTGCACCCCAGCCCATCCCCAAAGCATCTGTTTGAGAATCTGGAGAAGGGAGGGGATCAGGAAGGGAATTCCCTTTAACATCCATCACTTGAGCACTTTGCGTACAGGAAACGTGACTAGAATCATTTGTTCAAGGTCTTCTGTGAGCTGATCCCACAGGGCTCTTAGGGTCTACAGTGGAATCCTTGTGTGCAGCCTACCCAATGGCACTGTCACAATGGCTGCTGCTGCCATGAGGTCCAACAGCCATAAGAATGTTCTAGTCGAGATATACTGGCTGTCATGTACACCCTTGCCCTGGCCACCTCCTAGGGCACTGCCAATGTCGCCAGGACATTCTCTCCTCCTCATAAACCCACACAACGATGACTATGAGTATAGTCCTGACTTGGAGGAAGAGGCTGAGGACTGTTCTGCAAGCCACTATGATAGGGGCACCAGATCTACAGTGTCCACTTGCAATGAGGACTCGGTGATCTACACCCCAAGGTCCCGTCCAGAAGACCCTACTTTCCTCACCATGATGCAGTAGATACAGACTGCCATGGGCTTTGATCTGGAAGAGTAGGACAGGTACCAAGACAAATTTAACAGATTTCCTGGCACTGCCTGACTCTTCCCTATTGTGGTCCCACCTCTCCTCTCTGCCTTAGAGGACAGGCTAGTGACTGTGTAATGAAGGGTGACCAGGATGATTCAGGACCAGCAAGGCAGCTCTTACAAAGATCGTCTCAAGGCACTAAGCATTACTCACTGGAGACCAGACAAGAGAGTGATGATATGACAGAGACCTTCAAGTTCCTCAAAAGAATAAACAAGTTGAACTACAATGAACTATTTAGGTTGAGTAACAGGTCAAGGACATGGGGCATGAGCGGAAACTGATGGGAGGGAGGACAAGAGGGATGTGAGAGCATGTTACATATTATATTACACAACGAGTGGTAGAAGTTTGGAACAGTCTGCCAGCTGAGGTGGAGGGTACCAAAAACATACAGGTTTCAAGAATACCTGGGACAGAAGGAGAGGTACAGTGGTGTAGTACCCTCAGACCGCCAGGGAGTGTTTGCCTCTCCTAGCCATGCAGATTGTGTGGGGAATAAGTCCTCATGGCTGCCAGTGTTTAGTCTGCCAAGAAAGCTGTTGGAGAAAATGTGAATCTAAAGGCCTGGGGCCCCTACCATAATGCCCTATGGTTGGGGGGCAGGTAGTGGGAAACTGATACCAGGTTTAGGGGAGACTTGGTTGGTGCTTATCCCCAGCAGCCCTAAGAATGACAATACTCCACTGCTACAGAAAACGGACTACGCAGGGTGAAGTCTGATGCGCAGATTAAGTCAAAGTTGAACTGTATCTTTTGTATAAAATGTTTTAGAGATGCAAAGTGTCCTGAAAGTTGGATCCCCTTTGTGGGTCCGTGCTACAGCGGCCCTAGGAAGTTAATGCAGTCCTGTGTCAGCTGCTCTTAGGATATCAAATGTGTTTCAGCCTCTGGAAAACCATACTCTCATTCTGCATCTGGGTACCCCACTGGGTTGTTGGTACAACCCCCACATCCTAAGAAATGAGGAGTACAATTTGAACACTTCCTTTACTGTCTCCCCCTTGGTGACTGGGGTTTATGGACTGCTTTATGCGGCCTGCCCCTTGGGAAAACAACAATGTTCATCAATTTTGTTTTAAATAAAAAGGATCCTGTTTAGAAGTTATCCACTGTTTGGACAGCTAACCTGCGTTTGGAAGTGTTCTATGATGCTAACCCCTTTCTTTCCAGCCTGGATGCCCAGATGTGTTCCTGTGTGGCTGGAGGTCATCTCAGTCCTGGGGGTCATGTCCACTAAAGTGAAAGTGTGTATGCTCTCCTGCCTATATTTAACATCCATCATAACCCTAGACTGTGGGGAGGGGACTACAGTGCTTATTCAGGGCGGTAGAAGTACAGAGGTGAACAGGGTGGGATAGTGAGAGCTAGTACCCTATATGAGGAATAGATTTCGGGATTTGATACGGAACTACAAGCAGACTGGAGTGACCATTGGTCTTTTTCTGCTGTTATTGTCTCTGTTTCTATGTTACCAATTCAAAGAAGTCAATCAAGTTTGACATGATCCACCTGCCACAGCAGCAGCAATGGGTTTGTGACAGGGGATGTTAGGGGGACAATGCACCATTTAGACTTCATCACATATGTCAGAGTACACACCAAGTACCCACTGTTGTCCACCTGTAAGTACAGCTCATATAACATGGCACATGCTAGTGCACACTGGTGACGCCCCCTGACGAATGCCGTTGGATTTGGCTGAAACGCTGGGGCCCTCCTTATCCTCCAGGTCTTACTTGACTCTTTAGAAATAATAAAATGCTTCACTTTTGCAAATACACTGTTTCCAGCTGTGATCCTTGGAGTGCAGGTTGCATGCTGTGACGTACTGGTGCTCAAGTAGGGCACACTGGAAACAGGCAACGATGCCGTAGCTAAAGCACATCATGTACTTACAAAGGTCTCCAAAATGGCCCACAGGCATCTAAACAGGCCCCTATACCCATCACTATCAGGTGGAATGATGGTCAGGTGGGGTGGGATGGGCATGCCCTCTTCCAGCAGTGGTCAGTGGTTCCTGGCCATGGCCTGATGAACCTGGGGCACCTCACTTAAACCCATCATGAGACCCCTATTTTTGCCCTGAAAGCAAAAGAACAGTGAGTGTGTCAAAGGCTGTTGTTGACATTGTGACACTGACACAAAAGGTACTGTAACTAAACAGAGTATTCCATATGTGTGCAATACTAACTGTGTAGAAGAAGAAAAAACATTTCTGGCACACACAAACTTCATTAGAGGGATGCACAAAATGATTCAGAGGCAAATCCTTACTTTCATCCTTTAGAAGGTTTGTTTGAGTCATCCATCAATCCATTCAGCCATGTTAGTCAGGGTGAAGTGGTCCAGAGGCTGGGGAGAAGATGCGGTCATCATTCTAACGTCGGAACTGGGATCTCCTGCCACATACGCAGTCCACTACGGACATGGGGTATTGTCTTGTATACTGTATCTTAACAACTGGGTGTGGAAGAACACTGTATACCTAGGATCAAGACAGCAGGCCAAACAGTCCTACGCAGCTTAGTACGTAGCTGGCTGACAAGCAAACGGGCAATCAGCACAGTGGAGACAGATGACATGGTGGCTAGGTTCGTGATGCCAGTAGTGTGGGTGCACATGCAAGCCATGGAGTGACACAATGTTGCCACCATGTAGTATGCTGGCATATGCTGTCAGGATGCCATGTGTGTGTTTGTCATGCCTGTGACCTTTGACCATCAAGGCTGGGGGGGGGCCTGAGTATGCCCATGTGCTTGTGTGCGTCATGCACCATGTACCTGCATTACAACTGGTGCGATGGGCAAGTCAAAGGTGACCCCTATGGGGCACAGATACCAGTAACCCTGACACTGCAGGACCTCTGGTGCCTGGACCAGGATAGGGCCCACTGGAAGGTGGTGGAGTCCCTCGAGATGAGTACACTGTACAGTGCTATTCTAGGTGTTTTGCTACAGCTTACTGTAACTGTGGAATGTGTACTTATGGGCTCACTCGCCTGTCAATGCAGGGCTCCATTAGACCACATGACACAACGATATTGCAAAAGGAAGCAACCTCAAGTCCAGAAGGGGCTCACCACTGACTGAATGGATTCTAGCTATGACCTCCTCCCTAGACAGAAACTCTGAGGACTGGCCAGAGCCTGATGGCTGATGTGTTTTGCGGGTTGGACCACAGCCACACCTGCCAAATAACAGCCACCTGCAGGGGCTGTCGGGGGTACTGCAGACCAGAATACCCCAAAAAGGGACCCAGGGAACCTTGATGGCCAGGACAGTGTGTGGTGCATTTTGGTATCTCTGACAAATGCCCATGGGGTCTCAATGATCAGCTGGTAGCCCAGGGAGCCACACAGACTAGCCCAGGGAGCCATGTGGACTAGCTCAGGGAGCCATGTGGACTAGCCCAGAGAGCCATGTGGACTAGCTCAGGGAGCCATGTGGACTAGCCCAGGGAGCCATGTGGACTAGTCTATGGACCCATTCGGACTAGCTGAGCATGTGGCACATTCAGGATACTGGGACAAACATCCCCGGGAACACCACACAACATGCTCGATATGTGTGGTAAGTATCAATACAGACATTTCTTGTAGTCAGTGCACGATGTCAGTGTACTCACTGGAGTGTGCAGTGTGCATGGTCCTACTGTGGCCAGTTATGTTTCCACCTCCCCCCCCAACCCCCACCCCACTACTTGTGTTGCATATGACATGTTTGGGCTGTTTTTCATGTACAGTGTACCACTGCATGCTTTACTGTGCTGTGCACTGGTTTAAAAAGGATGGGGTAGCACTACTACTAACCCCCCCGGTGGTGAAGTTCCAGGGCCTGTGATTTCCATGTGCAGACACCTATCTAGCACTGTGAACTGCCATTCACTTGCACAAAACTTGCATATTTCTTGGCACACCAACATGTGGGGAGTGTCCGCACTTCCCTTCTGCACAGCATGTGGTGCGCACTGTGCACTGGTGTCCAGCTGACATCTGCAGCTTTGGTATGGCAGTTTACACACTGTGCTATAGGGCACCATGTGATTAAAACAACCAGTTCCATCTGAAAGTTTAATCCAAAACTACTTTACAGACAACTGAGCTCTTCAATTTAAAATCCATCAGCTGGACCCCAAGATTAAATTAGTAAATGTGTAGATCTGCATTGCAAACATAACTGTGTTTATTACTTTTCAATAAATGCTGTATTTTTAGCAAAGTAGTTACAGAGGAGTGCCCTGCTGAAGTGCAGCATTTTCTTTTAGTGCTAGGTAGACTGAAGCAGAGGGAGGTCAAGTGACTTGAACAAGGTCATATATCTAGTTGGACTGTGAGATCTACACCAGGAACACGTGATTCATCAACTCTATGCCCTATGCAAAAGTCTATTCTGTTTCTCTACTGAATACAGAATGCTCGATGAAAGCATTTCTGAGACTAGAAAAAAAGTGGCAAGTTGCAAGATGTGTGAAGCCTTTGCCGTTACCCCCCTTTCACTGTAAATACTCATTACACCTAGTGCTTGATTCTTGGTCAGTTACCCAAGCAGAAAAGGTTGCACTGCCAAATTGTCACAGCAGGGCATGCTAACAGCAATCTAAGGATTAAAATACCAGTAGGCAATAAGAGGAAAGGTATGCTCAGATGTTATTTAGTGGCACCCTACCAGCTGACTACGAATCTTCCAGCTGTGTTGTTGCTGAAAATGTTCTCAGCAGCAAAGCACTTCATCATTACGGTTAGCCTAAGTGGGCTGCAGATTCATGAACTTAGGCTGAGAATGTAACTCAGAGTATCCGCTTTCTCATTTTTTTTTTTTATATTTTCCCCAATTAATTTGTGTGTGTTGCAGTGTCTTTATCATATCCGTGGATGGAACAGTCCCTGCTTTGCTGCATTGTCTATACTGATGGGCTGGATTCTGAAGTAGCTGCAGGTTCCCTCAGAGACCCACATCTGCAAGTGATGTTCTATACACAGCCGTGCTCCAGGTACTAAGTACTGGAAATTCACAGCATCCAGTTGGTGACCTTGAATCCTGACCTAAAAAGGGAGTTTAAACTCACCACCATCTGCTGTGGCATGTACATTCAGAGGGCCTACATGTGCGATACATCTGTGACCCTTAGGGGGTATTGTTGCTGGGCCATGATGCCATGCTGTGACAAAGGCATGTCTGGACAAGGTCTTTGTTGGGGGGAGTAGGGTGAAACATACCACAATAGCTAAAGAGAAGGACGGACTTGTGTGAATGCAAAAGACACACTGAAGTGTTATGTTATTTCTGAGGGCAGTGAAGCACAACTTAGCAATTTTATATTATAGGCAAACTGCCAGCAGCTACAACTTTTGCCCACAATCCTATCAGAAGAAGAAGAAAAATAATTGCCTGCCCTGCTTGAAGAAAGGCGGGGATAGCCTCACTAAATGTTATGCTGAAGAAGGACTTGTCTGATAGGCTTTAGCAATTAGGTTCTGAGGGCACTGAATTTTAAAAGGCAACTTTAAGCCAGTGGCTACCAGCCAATGTAAACACGCAATGCCTTGTACATAGAGCAGTGCAGATGCTGGGATTCTGCTCATGGAATTTGTGCAGAATGGTAATTCCACTTCTGAAATACTTTACAGAATTTCTCTTTTTAATTGCCTGGAATTCAGAAAAGCATTATTCTATAAACTATGGCGTCATGTTCTGCAGATTGAATATTCTGCGAATATTATTTTCAAAGTTTATAGAAAATTAATCAGAAACATAGAATTTGTTGGCAGAAAAATACCACTTGGCCCACCCAGTCTGCCCAGATGGTCTCTGCCTAGTCTGTCTAAGCAGATCCTTGTTAGTCTCCAAAGACCCTTCTTTCTTCCTGCCTATTTACTAACATTTCGTGTATGTGTATTCCATGCATGCTTGAAGCCCCTACTGTTTTCACCTTCCCCACTTCGGCTGGCACTTTTTTCTAGGTGTCCACCACTCTTTCAGTGAAGTAGTACTTCCTCACATCCCTCTTAAACTTCCCCTCTCCCATCTTCATTGCATGCCCTCTGGTCCCAGTGCTCTTTCTCCTTTGAAAGAGATTCCCCTCCTGTACCTTATTCACACACGACATAAGGTATTTGTAGCTCTCTATCATGTCCCCCCTTCTCCCTCCATATCTTCTAGGGTGTACATGTTGAAACCCCTCAGTCTCTCCTCATAGGACTTGTGATGCAACCCCTGCACAATTTTAGTTGCCCTCCTCTGGACTGCCTCCACCTTGTCTAAGTCCTTTCTGAGGTGTGGTCTCCAGAACTGGGCACAATACTCCAGGTTGGGTCTCACCAGCAAGTGATACAATGGTAATACCCACCTCCCTCCTCTCCTAGTGATACCTCTTCCTGTCTATGGTTTATGTAAACAGTTGAATACCATGCTGCAGTTTAAAATAAATTCTGCTTTCAAAATTTCTGAACTGTAGAATTAGGCATGATTTCTACAATTCTGTGGAATGCTGGTGGAAATGGAAAATGTTAACTTCTGCACAACTCTGCATGTAAGTTGTACAATGTATCTAACAATACTAGTGACTGCAACATCCTTGCTCGTCATCATCAGTTTTGCCTTAACAGGACACCACTGTAAACTAGCTACAGCGCCTGGTCTTTATCCTACATAAAATTGATTTGAATGTTGGAGAACTGGGTTTGGGACAGACACCTGACTCTACCAATGGCATCCTTCAGTTGAGACATTATACTGTGGTCCATTCTGCCCATACTTTAGGTTGTAGAGGCGGACTTTAAGAATCTCTCGGTACATTTTGAAAAAAGGGTTGGGTTATCCTGGTTCCCTTTTGGTGCAATAGGTTCTGCAACATTCTGCAGAGTTGCTGAACACTTTAATTGTTGTTGTTTGCCTGCACAGTCATTGCACTGCCAGTACTAATTATCTGCTACATCATACACAGAGCACATGAAAGGTGACTTATTGGACCCTGTTCTATAGAAGGTGTCACAATTGAATAGCAAAGCCTGTATTCTGTTTCATTTTGGTGTGGTCCCCAGTTGTTTCCAAACTGTCTGTTGATGTTACTTTGCTCGTGATAACAGATCATCAGAGTTCACAAATTTGTGGCGCAAAGATGCTACAGTGACCACTTAACACCACAGTACAAATATACCCCCCCCCCCTTTTCCCTGGTTTTGGTATACACAACAAGACCATAAGCCTTTCCCTGTGGGCATTGCAACAACACGGAAACAAGCTGGGGATACACATCCCGATCATTAGGCACAGCACCACCAGTCCTTGTAAAACCGTCAGAAGTAGTTATATGGAGGGGGAACAGGGATGAATGTTCTGGCAGGAGGAGTGGAACTAAGTAGCATTGTGCACTGTGCAACACATATGCAGAAACAAGGTTGGAGAAGTGGGTTCTCTGGACATCAGAGAAATGGGGAACATGTAATAAGCGGGGGGGGGGTCACTGCATCACCAGGGAGTTCTGCAACACCACAGTGGCATGAGGTAAAGGTTGATAGTGGTGGGGGGCGGCGGACAGCAATGGTTGTAGTGACATGTGCCCAAAGTGCAGCCCATAGCACAGCACCATGCAACTGGCACTATTTTATTTTCATTTTATTTTACAGTGTTTGGCTGTGAAAAGCACACTGGGCCAAAACTTGTTTCTAGGTGCATCCTTTGAAGACAGGAAGGTTAAATGACTTGCTCAGGGTCACAGAGTATGCAAGCAGATGGTGTTGGAATCAAACCAGGGTGGCTGGACATATGTCACAATCCAGTCTGTTACTAGTGCACTGTAACATCGGGAGAATGTATTCTGGTGAGGAATGACACTGGTGTGTGTGTGGGGGGTCCACCTCTTCTGACAGTGCACTGGGTTTGTGTTTGTCCTATTAATGGAATTTAGAATGCTATAGAGAGAATGGCACAATATATTGGTGTCTAGAGATGTTTAAAGAATAGACCTGCAAATAAGTTTCACCAATGTGCACCAGTGTTGGCTCTGTACATATCTATGTATTATTTGTTTATGCCTACTAGAATTGTGCAGAAGTTTACTTTTTTCGCTTCCACCAGCATTCCAAGAAATTTTTGAAATTGTGCCTAATTCTGCAATTTAGACCTTCTGAAAGAGTAGTAGTCAATGATTTATGTAAACGACAGAGTAATTCTCTGTAACCCCCCAAAAAACATTCCACAGAATATGAGTCAACGGTTTATGTAGAAATGCTTTTCAAAATGCCAGAGAATTAAAAAAGAAATTCTGAAAAGCATTTCAGAAGCGGCATTACCATTCTGCACAAATTCCGTGGGCAGAATCCAACCCACTGCCCACCCTTCGTGTCTCTATTTCATGGTCCATGTCGATCTCTGCTCCCACTCCCCCAGGCTGCAACCGGAAATGGACCAGCTAGGACTCTGCTCATTTACCTGGTAAACTATGTTTGAAATAAATGAATTGTGACATCGACTTATTATCTACAAAATGGTTTATTGAGAAGCTCATAAAAATAAAGTTAGCTGAATGATTGTTAAACCAATTTGCACCGCAGGGTATTGATCTGGTTGTAAAATACCCAGTGTTTAAACCAAATCCAAGCAAAAGCTTGCGGTCAAACTCTTTGTGCGGTGTGGACATATCACCTCACCTGTATGTTGTTTAAATTGTATGTTATGAATTATTAGGCATCTAGAGTGTGCCTTGGCAGATATTGTTTCAATGTAATTTTTATGTTGTCTTGTGCACGCAGCGCAAGCAACATTTTGTGACAGCTTGCTGGAGTAGTAAGTTGTGGAGACGCAGCCGTGTTGTGGCCAATGGCATCACTGCTTTTTTGGGCTGGTCTCTGTGGCACCAATGAATGAGCACACTGTCTATGACAGCAGTTCAGAAGCGTGCCACCAACTTGAGAGAAATCCACCGCTTCAATGAGAGACAGGCTCATCATTCCAGCAGCAGATCTCACACGCCTCCATTACGTGCCTCTGCCGAAACAGTTTAAGAAACATGGTGGTGGCTCCTGCCATCTGCCTCTCACAGTTCCTACAAAGCCAACGTCAGGGGTGCCCAATCCCCCTGTCGGCATGCCCCCTCCCCAGTTCATTTGCCGATGGGGGAGCCCAATCCCCATTGGCATAATGTTCCCCCTTTCTGCCTAGGGGGGTTTCCAATCCCTCCTTGGCATCATGCCCCCACCGAAACACAGACATGCTTTCTTTGCCGATGGTGGGCCCAATCCTTGTCGGCTTCGGTCTCCAAAAAATACAGTTGGCACACTGGGAGCCCACCCCAGTGTACCCAATGTAGTACCTGAAAAAAAAGAAAACCATCCCCTGAAGTGTTTTTGTCTTTATTTTTACCTGTAAACAATAAAATGGTCCCTGGCTGTCTGTGGTGCCCCTCCTCCAACTCACACCCACCCATCCACCCTCTGCGCACCCCACCTCTCCGCACACACCCCTCACCCCATACTTACCTCTGGAGCCCAGCACGATGATCTTTGGTGGAGTGGGAACACGTCTGCACTCTTCAAAGCCAACTGCAAACTGAAGAAAATCACGGTAAGCTGTATAATGGCATCAATGGGGAGGTTTCAACTTAGGTGGCTATCGTGGCCATTTTTGCAGCTTTTGGCTTCAAATTTCCAACATGGGGTTCTTGAAACCCCACCTCATGAACTCAGTCCCTGTCATTCTGTTATACAGTCGCGAAAGGTGATTTCACAGTCACTGCGCAGAATCAACTTTCGGGACCGATTAACAAAACGACATTGTCACTGTTCATGAGGTTGGCTCTCAAAAAGCCTATGATGCAAATTTGGTGAAAAAACTGTGGGAAATCAATGTTCAGGACAGATTAAGAAAATCACAGCAACACTCTTCATGAGCAGAGGTCCCAAAATGCCTATGCTGAAAATTTGGTGAAAGAATTCCATAAAATGACTGTGTTATGAGCATGTATTGCACAGTTTCCATGCACACTTGTAACTTCGAGAATTTTTCACATTTTCACTTCAGATTTTCAAAATTGCCATTTTTATACACCTGCTTATGAAAAGTGCAGCTGTCATGTTCCACATCCTGCCCAAAATGTGTTTTCGCAAATCTGGCACAGAATGGCGCGGTCACTGTGGGAAATCAACATTTGGGACAGATTAAGAAAATCACAGCAACACTGTTCATGAGTGGAGGTCCCAAAATGCCTATGTTGGAAATTTGGTGAAAAAATTCCACAAAATGACTGTGTTACGAGCGTGCATTGCGCAGTTTCCACACACGCTAGTAACCTCGAGAACTTTTAATATTTTCACTCCAGATTTTCAACATTGCCATTTCTTCACACCTCCTTATGAACGGCACAGCTGACATTTTTCACATCCTGCCCAAAATGTGTTTTCGCATCTGGCGCAGAATGGCACGGTCGTTGTGGGAAATCAACGTTCGGGACAGATTAACAAAATTACAGTGCCACTCTTCATGAGTGGAGGTCCCAAATGCTTTCATGAGATGGGGTCAAAAAAAGCCCATGTTGAAAATTTGTAGTGCAAATACCAATAAATGCCCAGGGCATTAGGGTTTCTAACCATAACGTCCCACCCTGTACAGACTGACAGGCATCAGGGGTGTGCCTTTGGATTGTTGTCTGTAATGCTCACACCATTCCACCCACACCCTGCAGCCAGTGACAGGCATCAAGGTGTGCCTTGGGCTCTTCGGCCCCAAAGTTCACCCCATTCTCCTATACTGCACCCATCTCAATGTATTTCCTTATGGAATGGGGTGAGCATAAGGCTCGATGACCCCAAGGCACAACGCTGCACTTGTCGGAGTCTGCAGGGTAGGGTGAGGTGAAATGGCATGAGCATAACGGCAAACGACCCAAAGGCATAGCTCAGTGCCTGTCAGTCTCTGCAGGGTGGGGTGGAGGTGGGGTTGTCATCAGTTCCATACTTCACTGCCATTCCTATTATGCATCTCTCTAACTCCTGCACAACCAATGCCAATGCCAGCAAGATAACATTCAGCATTGACAAATGCTTGTTTAGTATTCTTATTATTGTACCCTTTCCTAGGTGTGGCTGAAAATGGATCCTCTGATCCGGCACACCTTCCTGGCAAAACGGAAATAAATAAATACAGTCCCCTTAAAGAAAAACTGATAGAAGAATTGTCCTGTTAAAGGAATACATTTGCAATCAACTTTATTTTATTTTTTTAAAATTTGGTGACTGGGAAATCACAATGAGCCCAAGTTCATTTCCGGGTGCGAATGGAAGGGGTACAAGTGAGAGGGAAAAAAATGACAAAAACGATGGAAAAGAATCCACGAATACAGAGTACAATGTACGGAGGTTGCAAAACAATCTATATGATATAAAAATATACTAGGGGCAAAAAAGGAATGTGGTCAACATGGGTGCACCATAGCCCAACAAAGGGGAAGAGTAGCCTGGCAAAATTCAGGAGAAGGGTAGGTGGAGAGGGGAGGAAAATCAGCAGATTAGTAGATGATGCTAGGAAGAAGGGGACAGAGGTGGAAGGAAAAGATGTGAAGACTGCAAAGAATGCTACCAGGTACCAGAGAGGTGATGTGAACTAACTGGAAGGGTTTGAGGGGGAGAGAGAGAGATTAGTGTGGGGGGAAGGATGTTCCAAAGGTGAGGAGACTGCAGGAGAAGACAGACTGATCAGCTCAGGTGTTGAAGTGAGGGTTTGAAAAGGAGTGCAAGTCTGAGAAGTGAAGGGAATTGGGGGGTGGAGCATATATAGGTAGGAGAGAAGGGTGGAGAACCAGAATTAGTTCAGAAAGAATGAGCAGTGAAGGAGGTGCTGAGACTCCAGAAGAATGAGAGATACTGATGTAGAGGAATCAGTGGTGGGCAAGAGGAGGGCATTACAAGGAAAATGCAAGAATGACTGGAAAAAACTGCTTTGGGAGCAGCACTGAAAACCCCTGAGAGAACCGATTTACTCGGGGTAGCCCTACTAAGAGACTGCCTTTAGTTTTTGTATTAAGTAGTACTCCCATACATAAAATATTCTTCATGTGTCTTTTTCATACCAAATGTGCAAATACTCTACTGAGCCGTTAAAGTACACACCTCACCCACAGGATCCTAGATTTCCAGGTTTTAGATGGTTAAACCGTGGTTATACATGGGCAGTGATCGTGGTCATTCATGGTTTGTCTACGATTATGAAATGGGTAGAAAGAATGCTGGCTCCTGATTGGCCAAGAGCTACTTTCAACCGGGCTGTTATCCCAGCATAACAGCATGGATAAAAGTAGCTCAACCAAATATGTTTAAAAATACGTCCAGTTTCCTAAAATGAACCCATTTCATAATCACAATAAGGCATTCCAAGGGGTGCATTATGGTTGGCTAAGAGCCCTTCTCAGGAGGTGGAAGCATTTTAATATGCCTTGTGCTTCAACCCACCTGAGGTGTGCCATTATCCAACCACAACACACCCCCCATCATGTCTTATTGTTTAAATATAACCATGGTTATCCGTGGACAACCAATGGCTGTAAATGGCCCAGGGACAGACCACTGACGACCACAGTCAGTGTAGTTTGAGAATTATCTGCAAGTCATCCATGGTTATCCGTAGTTGTTATTTAAGCAATAAGACAGGGAGTGTGTTATGGTGGGAAAATGGCCCACCTCGGGTGGGTTGAAGCACAGGGTGAATCCAAGTGCTTCCACCGCACTGACAAGGGTCGTTAGCCCACCATAATGCACTCTCTGGTGTGCATTACTGCGATTATGAAATGGGTCCTTTTTAGTAAATTGGATGTATTTTCTAAATATATTTTTTTGAGCTACTTTCAGCTGGGCCGTTGTGCTGACAGTATCTCTTAGCCAATCAGAAGCCATCATTCTTTCACACACACCCTTGTCTTGCCTTATTGCTGAAATAACAACTATGGATGACTTGCAGATAATTCTCAAACTACACTGACTGTGGCCGTCAGTGGTCTGTCCCTGGGCCATTTACAGCCATTGGTTGTCCACGGATAACCATGGTTATATTTAAACAATAAGACATGACGGGGGGTGTTTTGTAGTGGGATAATGGCACACCTCGGGTGGGTTGAAGCACAAGGCATATTAGAATGCTTCCACCTCCTGAGAAGGGCTCTTAGCCAACCATAACGCACCCCTTGGAATGCCTTATTGTGATTATGAAAAGGGGCCATTTTAGGAAACTGGATGTATTTTTAAACATATTTTTGCTGAGCTACTTTCATCCATGCTGTTATGCTGGAATAACGTCCCAGCTGACAGTATCTCTTAGCCAATCAGAAGCCAGCATTCTTTCTACCCATTTCATAAGTAAGCAATAAGACACGACAGGCTGTGCATGGAACAGATTTTACCGCACAGCCAGGGGCGTAATGAGGCACGAGGCCTTGGCCGAGTGCCTTTAGCCTCTGACTGTGCGGTAAAATCTGTTCCATGCACACACCTGGAGTGACTTATTGCACTTATAAAATGACATAGCATTGTTAAAATGACAAACACACAGATAACACATTTTAGCTGTATTAAAATATTTTATTTTGTGTTAAAAATCATTACGCAGCATAAAGTACTTCTAATTGTTATGTATGGGAAAGGTAGAGAAAGAAATAAAATACTCATCATGTAGTCACTTGCTAAAAAAATTTACAGTCCCACTAAAATTCACAGGTCCATTGAAAGTGAATGGACCATTATTAAAAGCAGTCATTCCTCCTGTTGGTGGCAGTGTAGTGCTTTGCTTCGTTTCTGGACCATTATTAAAAGCAGTCATTCCTCCTGTTGGTGGCAGTGTAGTGCTTTGCTTCTTTTCATTCGGTATAGGATCAGCTTGTTTTCGTTTTCTGGTTGCATCTCATTTATGATCTGATTTTTTGTCCCAGTATCGGCCAGCGTTGTCTGTCCCTGGCAGAGGCAGTCCAGTATGAGCCTAGCTAGCTTCACAGCGGTGCCCTGTTACCGCCATGACCTCTCGACTTTGTGGGCCGGCTTCAGAGAGCAAGCGAACTACGGTGGACCTTATGGAGTGATTTGTAAGTTTCACTCAAGCAGGCTTCTCTGCTTATTTTGCCATTAAAGTTCGATAGAAAATTTACACCGAGTGGTTGTTTGGTGTACACAGGTTTGAGTGCAGTCCAGGAAGTGTTGCGGAAGACGTCGCGGGTGGCAGTACAGCGCTGTTGCATCAGCAGGCAGTTTACCAAGGTATTTTTTTTAATTCTTCACTGGGCAAAGTGGCGAGTCGGGTTCTGAATACATGAACCCTCGGTGGGCTTGTTTGTTCGTCTCAAAGGGGTCACTGTGATTTTTTGTGGCTTCATTGAAGCCAAGAGTAGCATATTCACAGCCATTTTCATCAAGTTTGAATATGAAGCTGTTGGGGGTCAGATTTCTCAGTCCTTCCCACCCGCGCCTGGCCATGTACAGTTGTACATCGAGCCACACTTTTCTTAATAGGCCAGGCGCTGTGTTGGGAGATAGGGCAGGCGATTTCTTGAGCAGTACTAAGTCAGGGTTGGATATCGGAGGGCGGTGTTTGCTTACATCTTTCTGCTGCCTTCGGTAACGTTTGGTTACCGACACAAACACGTTGTTGCTGCTGTGAAATGCTGGGTCTGTTATTATGTTTACTTTTCATGCTATTTCAACTGAATTAAGGTGCCTGTTCAATGAGGATCGCAGGCTGCAATAGCTGCTGATAGCATACTCGTTGCCGTCTGTGTTTCTAACCTCCGCATAGAAACATCTGAATGCTTCATTTAGCTCTGCGGTACTTGTAGTTTTAAAATCTATGTATACCCCTTTAGCGACTTGCCAGTCATTAAATACTTTGATTGCCCATGAAGTTGTTTTCTTTGTGTTAGGCTCATTTTTTGAATCTTCGATTTCATTAAGGGCTTCTGTGGTGAGGGAAAGGTGACGCGAAGTAATTGTCATGGCATTTTGTGCATTTACCTCAGTTTCATTCGTTGCTGTACTCACTGTGACAGTTGTTGAAAAGCTATTGGCAGTGTAGTACTCTTCCTCGGGTGAATTAAAAATCCTTTCTAACTCCTCATCAGAGAAGCTTATATTGAAGTTCACTTTTCTGTCAGATGCCATGGTGATTCAGTTAGTGGGTGAAGCAAAAATGGATGCCAGTGAAAATGCCAACATTCTAATGCTCATGAATACTGGTCTTTTCACTGACAGTTCTTTTTTTTATATGTGCATGGAACAGATTTCATGCATTTTAAATACACTCTCTGATTGGCTGAAACAGGTTGCCCATTTTATAATAAAGGAATAATGCCTGACAGGGTGGGTGTTATGCTGGAATAATATCCCACCTCGGGTGCTTGGGCCAACACCCGAGAAGGGATGTTATCCCAGCATAACACCAACTCTGGAAGGCATTATTCCTATTATACAATGGCTTTTTGTTTTTACAGAATAAAAAAAATAAATTTTAAAGAATGCTTTTGTTAGTGTATAAAAAATACTTTTGTTTCTTAAGAGAAGAATGGATAACAAAGGCAAAAAATCAGCAGGGGGTTATGCCAGGATAACATCCCTGTTGTGATGGCCAACTGACCAATCAGAAGCCAGGATTCTTTCTTGCTATTGTATAATTTCAGATATTTACTGCTTTATAAATCAAATAACTACACCACTCAGAAAACATTTTGCCCAACACCTAAAATGTTACTCCAAGATTCAGGTATGTCTTACTTGTTCTTATAGTTCATGTCAGTGAAAGTGTCGGATGGTATTTATAATTCAGTGTGCAGTCCTTCTTCAAGTGGAAGAGGTCATATTTTGGCTCAGCCGAGGTAGCCAGCTGATCCCTTCCACTTTCCGGTTGATCGATCCACACCCACGCTCAGGCACATTATGACATATGCCCAGGAAGAGGATGGGGGCATGCCCCATTAAAGTCTTTGGGGGTGAGTTTTAAGAACAATTTTGTATATAATAATGGCCATTTTGAGATTAATGAAGAGCACTGGTCAACTAACAAGGGCCTTTTGAGTTGACTGGTGCCCTTGATTACTCTGAAAATGACCATTATTATACATAAAACTGTTCTGAAAACTCACCCCCACAGACTTTAATGGAGCGCATCCCCACTTCCTGGGTACACATCATAAGGTGCTTGAGTGCGGAGGTGAATCCGTCAACCAGAAGGTGGAAGGAGTCAGTCGGCTACCTCAGCTGAGCCACAATATTATCCCAGTATAGCACAGTGGTTTAAGGCTCTGAGCTGCAAATCTGGAGACCTGGGTTTGAATCCCACAACCTCCACTTGCATACTGTGTGACCCTGAGCAAGTCACTTAACTTCCTTGTGCTTCCAGGTCACACCTGTAAACAAGCTTTCAGCTTAGTGTGTGTCTCTCCTGGTTACAAAAAAAAAAAAGACTGCACAGAAAATGATAAAATGCACAGCCCGAGACGTCTAACGACATGAGGCACAGGAACAAGTAAAGCATACATGAATTGCAGAATCTTATAAAACCACTAACATTCTGTCATGAATACATGTTATCCACACACATTTTTGAAATTACTCTAAATTGCTTATCAATTGCTGCTTGTTTTCCTCTTTCTAATGGAGTCTCTCCTCAGTTGTAACTGACTGAACTGCCTTATTGCTATCCAGACCACCATGGGAGGCAATATAGTGCAGTGTTTTAAAGCTCTGAGCTGCAAATCTGGTGCCATCCAGCAGACCAGACCTGGGTTTGAATCCCACAGCTTCCACTTGCAGACTGTGTGACCCTAAGCAAGTCACTTAACTTCCCTGTGCTCCCAGGTTGCTCCTGTAAAAAAGCTTTCAGCTTAGTGTGCTACTCCTGGTTAAACAACTAAATAAAATAAAAGGAAACTCTTAAGATGTGGCGAGTTCTGTAATTTGTTTAGGCATAAGTTTATTGATTCACTTATTTATTGCAAACTGTGGAAAATAATTCTGAGCACAGGTGCTCATTCACAAAGGTTCCACATCAAATACATAGTCATAAAAACGTTATACTACAAGTAGAATAAGCAGTTCCAGAAGAAATGCGGTAGAGTCAGGCTCAAAACTCTTAACACAGAAAAATCACAACAGTTTTGAAAAAATCCACACAGATCATTGTATAAAATGTCACAGGATATGTACAGACAGAAACCAGATAAAACAGTTTAACAGTTAGAATTGCAATGGACTGCAATAGCAGACTGCAAATATCTCTTAAACTGATTAATCTCGGGGAGATTCAGCAGCGTGTCAAGCACCTTGTTTAACTGGTTAGCATCCCTGACAGCAACTGACCACTTGCTTATGTCTTTCTCTGTCTAAACCTTATTTTTTCTTTAAAAAAAAATGCAAAAAATGTTATAATTGTGATTATTTATAATAGTTTAAAGTGTCCACTTCTGCATTCTGATATGAAAATAAATTATGCAGATGTGGTTGCAACCCCAGGCTCTTATGATCATATACAAAACATGGGCAAACACGGATGAACCATGGTTATTCAGAAAACAGATTAGGAAAGGCAAGGCCATAATACATGGAGATGTAGTAGGAATGTTGGGAAAGGCAAGGCCATAATACATGGAGATGTAGTGGGAATATTGGGAAAGGCAAGGCCATAATACATGGAGATGTAGTGGGAATATTGGGTAAGCAAGGCCATAATACATGGAGATGTAGTAGGAATGTTGGGAAAGGCAAGGCCATAATACATGGAGATGTAGTAGGAATACTGGGAAAGGCAAGGCCATAATACAAGGAGATGTAGTGGGAATATTGGGAAAGGCAAGGCCATAATACAAGGAGATGTAGTGGGAATATTGGGTAAGCAAGGCCATAATACATGGAGATATAGTGGGAATATTGGGAAAGGCAAGGCCATAATACATGGAGATATAGTGGGAATACTGAGAAAGGCAAGGCCATAATACATGGAGATAAGGAATAAGGCAAGGAACAAATAGTAAGGATCAGGAAGGATGGGGGGTGGGCAGAGAAAGGGGCAGAGCAGGCAGAAGCGCTTAATGAATACTTAAGCAATAAGCCACGAGGGGGTGTGGGTTACCGGGGGATTTACCACGGCTGGAGTGGTTTGCCCACGAGGCGCAGCCGAGTGGGTAAATCCATGCCAGCCGTGGTAAATCCCTCGATAACCCACGCCCCCGAGTGGCTTATTGCGATTATACAATGGTCAACTTTTTTTGTGGAGGTGAGAAAAAAAACAGAAAATGGGTTTATTTTAAATAAATAATTATTATTATATTTTATTAGTGCGTCACAAAAAAATAGTTCCTTGTTGGTAGGAAAACTGCAACTACTGCCGTGGTCTAGTGATAAGTTAACAAAAAAAAATACAGTCGCGATGGATTAGACTGTACAGATGAGCAACTATCTGACAAAATGTTTTATTTTACATTTTCCCCACTTTTCTTGCCATTTTGAGATGCATACAGACCCGGTAGAGCACAAAGTCTTTTTTCGTTTGTTAATGAAATACGAGGCAGGGCAGTGATGAGCCGGTAAGAGTGTAGTGCTAGTGACGAGTGAGGGAGTGCGGATGTGAAACTGAGCTGCTATTCTTTGCAGTTTTCAAGAGAGAGAGAGACCTTCTCTCCCCATGGGCAGAAAGTGAAAAAACTGACATTCAGATGAATGATTCAATGGAGACTGTGAGAAGCTGCGAAGGGCTGCTCCGTGCTTCCGGGTTTACTGTAACATCAGCGGTTCAGTTTACAGTGCCTATTGTGGTAGGAAGAAACTGTTTTATGCCTGGTGATTTTTGCGATTAGGACATTTGGGTAGGTGTACTGATTTTGACTGTTGTGATTGAGCTGATTGAAACTGCAGTGGTTGTTTGAATCTCCGCTTTGGCATCACGCTTTAGCGGGAAACAAGATGGCGGTCGGAGTTCCACGATTTTGCCGTCGGATTGCTTTTTTCCAAGATGCGGCTGGCTGGCACCTTTTGCGGTGATTATCAGAGGATTTAGAACGGTGGTAAGGTGCCAGCCTGCCGTTGTCATTGGTTAGTGTCCAAGGTCCATGGTATAATTCTATATTTACTAAGGAGAAGGCTGGGACATTGCCTCAGGGGTTAGGAAGGTTAGGAATGGAGGGGTGGGAGTGACAGAAGGGGAAATCACAGCGGGCAGGGTACTTAAAGGTTTAAGGGCACTAAGGGTGGATAAAGCTCCAGGAGCAGATGGCGTGCACCCCTGGGTCTGGAAGGAATTGGCGGAGGTCCTGGCAGAGCCATTGGCAGACTTGTTCAGCACCTCCCTGGAAACGGGGTGCATACTCCATGATTGGAGGATGGCTCACGTGGTACCCCTCCACAAAAGCAGAACCAAGGATGATCCAGGCAACTATAGACCCAAAAGCCTCACTTCCATCGTGGGGAAGTTAGTGGAGACAATCCTCCAAGAGAGGCTGGTAACTTTTCTGGAAGGTAATGGACTGCAGAACAGTAAGCAACATGGGTTTGTCTTGGGCAGTTCCTGCCAGACCAACCTAGTGGACTATTATGACTGAGTGACTAGGGAACTGGATAAGGGCCATGCGGTTGATGTCCTGTATCTGGACTTCAGCAAGGCTTTTGAGTCAGCACCACATGGGAGGCTGATTAGCAAGGTGGGATACCTAGGAACAGGGGAAAATATGGTAAACTTGATCAAGAATTGGCTACAGGGAAGACAACAGAGGGTTGCAGCAGGAGGGGAGCTCTCAGCTCCAAGGGCTATAACAAGCAGGGCACCGCAGTGATCAGTACTGGGCCTGGTGCTGTTTGGTATTTTCATCGCCGACATCTCACATGGCATTAAGAACAAGATAAGTCTGAGAATGACACAAGATTGGTACAGTGGTGGATGACACAGCAGGGTGGCAGGGGTTGCAGGATGATCTGGCTAAACTTGAGTGCTGGTCAGACACATGGCAACTGGGGTTCAATGCCAAGAAATGCAAAGTCATGCACTTGGGAGCAAGGAACTCAAGGAGGGGCTATCAGTTGGGAGGGGTGTAGCTAGCCACTACAGAGGAAGAAAAGGATCTTGGAGTAGTTATAACAGGGCAAATGAATCACTCGGCCCAGTGCAGGAAGGCAGCAGCTAAAGCCAACAAGATGCTGGGGTGTATTGCTAGAGGAATCACCTCCAGGAGGGAGGAGGTGATCCTGACTCTGTACAGGTCGCTGGTGAGGTCGCACCTGGAGTACTGCATGCAGTACTGGTGCCCATACTTAAAGAAGGATGTGAGACTACTGGAGGGGCACAGAGCAACAAGGATGATCCTGGTATTGGAAGACAAGCCCTATGAGGTGAGACTGAGGGAGCTGAACATGTACTCCCCTGGAAGAGAGGAGGGATGGGGGGGATATGATTGAGACCTTTAAATACATGAAGGGTGTAAACAGGACTGGTACAGAGGGGATTTTTAAGTTAAGGATGGGGAGGGACACGAGGGGGCATGGTCTGAGGTTGGAGGGTGGAAGATTCAAGAGAGAAATGAGCAGGCACTTTTTCATGGAAAGGGTGGTGTTTATGTGGAACGCACTGCCCGAAGAGGTGGTTTCCTGCAAGATGGCTGGTAGTTTTAAAGGTGGATGAGACAAAATGAAGGGGAGGGGAAAGAGGGGCAGTTGCAGAATAAGGGATTGCTAGCTGCACACTCGAGCAGACTTGATAGACCGTATTTTTTTTTTTTTATTGAACATTTTGGATCTACAACCTTTGAGTCAGAGACTCATTTCCAAAGGTATCACATCATCAGACAAAATACAACAGGTAAGGTCAACATACACAATTTGGGTAGATATACGCGCTACAGGAGATAAAACATAGTATTTCAAGGTTCAAACTTAGCCAGAACATAGGCCTGCCAGTGTCAGGGTTAATAAGGTACTGGGAGAACAGAGAACTACATCTTAATGGATAAAGGTGCTGGTGCTAGGGGAGGGGGTGCAGGAGGGAAATCCATTGTCAGGAGTAACTGTGGATTATGGGCTGTCCCAATCATTGTTGGTCTAAAGGTGATCCTTGAGGAGGGTTTTAAAATGGCTGAGCTTAGGTTCAGATGTAATGAGACAAGGGGTGGTGTTCATCTAGAGCGGGGCTCAGTAGGCGAAGGTACGTTGACCAAGAGAGGTTCGGAAGCGAGGGACGAAGAATGGGGATTTAACAGAGTTGCGAGTTGTTTTTGTTCAGGGAGCAGGTGTCAGGAGGGAAGCAAGCCTTGGGGGGGATAGTCCAGTAGAGATCTTTTTAGCCATGAGGCAGGTGTGGTATTTGAGTCTGTTGTCGAGGTTGAGCCAGTTGGACTGCTTGTAGAGGAAATGTGTGAATGTTGCAGTCACAGCTTAATATGAGGCGGCAGGCCTTGTTGAGGGTTACTCTAACTCTCTGGAGGGATTTGGTATCGGCAGCGCCATAGACTAGAATCCCGTAGTCAATGAGGGCAAGGATGGAGGAGGAGACGGCAAGACGGAGGGCATCGGGGTGAAGCAGTGTTTGACATGGTAGAGTAAACCGATCCTGGTATTGACAGCAGTGCAGAGGTGTTGAATGTGGCTGTGGAAATTGAGAGCAGGGTCCAGGTAGATACCAAGGTACTTGAAGGAGGTAATCTGGTTGAGGGGCTATGACTGGGAGTTGAAGATGCTGAGGGTGTGGTCCTTATGTCAACTCTGGGGTTTGGCGAAAAGCATAATTTTTGTTTTTTTGTAGTTTAGGACAAGTAGGTTGTCTGAGAACCAGGACTTAGCTTCAGAGAAGGTTTTCTGTAGTGAGAGTTGGAGTTGTTGGGGGTCTTAGTGGGATGTGAACAGGACCGCATCATCGGCGTAAAGTATTAGTTGCCCAGAGCATGCCATAGGGAAGGTGTTAAGGAACAGGCTGAAGAGGAGGGGCCCAAGGATTGAACCCTGCGGGACCCCAGACCTGACTGGGAGGGAAGAGGAGAGTGCAGTACCTGTCCTGACTTGCTCTGTCCTTCCTGAGCAGTAGTCAATGAACCAGTTAGTGGCTTCAGGGGAGAGACCTGAGTTGGTTAGGGCAGAGAGAAGGAGGGAATGGTTAACTGTGTCGAAAGCTTTCAACACATCCACAAAGACCGCACCAGCGAGGTGGTCTTTGTCGAGTGCAGAGTGAAGGGGGGATGTGAACTCTAGCAACGCAGAGGTGGTGCTGTGGCCCTGATGGAAATCATGCTGTTGCTGGCAGAATAGGTAGTACTTAGTGAGATGGTCAGTTAGCTGGTCAGAAATGATTCTTTCCAGGGCTTTAGATGGGGGGGATAGAGATAGGGCGGTAGTTACCTGCATCAGAGCAGTCACCACGCTTGTGGATTGGTGTGATGACCGCTGCTTTCAAGATGGAGGGGAAAGTCCCTTGACAGAGGGCTCCATTGATGGTGAGGGGGAGCAGACATTGTCTAGAGTGAGGTGTATGAGCTTAAGGTTGATGGAGTCTGCGCTGTAACGGGCATGTCCTAGGGCCTTTAGAAGGCTGGGCTTGGCTTCAACTGGGGAGACCGTCCTGAAGTGAAATAGAGGAGTGGTAGGGGGGCTGAAGAAGTGGAATGGGAGAATATCACTGAGGTCGGAGAAGGAATTATTTAGGATATCGGCTATGTGTTTAGGGTCAGATGCAGCAGTGCCATTGTTGATGATGGGGGGGGGACAAGGGTTTGCCATTCAGTTCTTTAAGATTGTCCCAGAACTTTCTGCCTGAGCCCATAGGTAGTGGTGAGGGAGGACTTGTAGTGTTCGGTCTTTGCTTTACGAGCCTCCCAGGAGCATTTATTTCTCATGGCATGATACATGTGCCTATCGGCTTGCCTGCCAGAGTCAAGGGCAAGTTGCCAAAGGGAGTCACATCGGTGAATCAAGTCCAGGAGGGCCTGGATAATCCAGGGGGTGGAGTGACCCTTGACAAACACATTTCACATAAGAGGCAAATATGTCTCAGGCAGAGGAGAAAGTGGAGATAAAGTGATCTAATACCATGTTAATGTCAGGGGCGTTATAGATGGGTGACCAGTCAAGGGAGTTGAGGTGCAGTTTTAGGCGCTGAAGCATTCCAGGCTTAAGACGCCATTGATAAATGAGTTTAGGGGGTTGTTTTGAGTTCTTACAGGACCAGGTGCAGGTCACAGGAGAGTGATCACTCATAGCGTGGGGTGCACTGTAACACATGAGATTCTGGAGGGATGGTTAGTTAGTATTAGGTCAAGCAGGGTGGCGGTGCCAGATTTGGGGTTATGCCTGGTGGGGGTGGAGACTACTTGTGAGAAGTCCAACACCGAGATGGCATCCTTGAGGGGGGCAGCAGAGAGGGAGTGCCAGTTAACATTAAAATCTCTTAGTGCTAGGCATTCGGATAGCCTGTATCTGGTGGCAGTTTCGTATGTTTGTATAAGATATAGTGGGGATATTAGGAAAAGCAAGACCATAACACATGGAGACATAGTGGGAATAAGGCAAGGCCAAAATACATGGAGATATAGTGGGAATATTGAGAAAGGCAAGGCCATAATATATAGAGGTGCAGTGGGAATAAGGCAAGGCCATAATACTTAGAGATTTAGTGGGAATTTTGGGAAAGGCAAGGCGATACATGGAGATGTAGTGGGAATAGGGCAAGGCCATAATACATGGAGATAGAGTGGGAATATTGGGAAAGGAAAGGCCATAATACATGGAGATATAAAGGGAATACTGGGGAAAGGCAAGGTCATAGCACATGGAAATGTACTGGGAATACTGGGAAAGACAAGGCCATAATACATGGAGATGTAGTGGGAATAAGGCAAGGCCATAATACATGGAGATATAGTGGGACTAAGGCAAGGCCATAATGCACGGAGGTCATGCTTGAACCATTCTAAAGCAGCTTTGACCAAGAAAAGTGCCCAGCTGAAACCACAATAATTTACTCAGTGTCAACATTTTTTTTTATTCTTTGTTATTTGTTATGTATACATTTGCTCAAGACAAGGCTGTATTCTGCTTCTTAAAAATGATTATTTAAAACGAAAAGTTTGTATTGGGTAGCCATGTTCTCCTTTTGTTCTACCTCAATAATCGAATCCTGTGTTGTCTGTATAACCCCCCTACCAAATCGTGGGCTTACCTGCAACCCATCAGCTCATTGCTGCTCTCCTCAGGTGCTGCCAGAAATGCCTGCCTTTTTTTTTTTTGGTTCCTTAGTCCTGCCTGAGTATTTTTTGCCTCTGGAGTCCCTATCTAGCCCCAAGATTAATCCAAGCCCTACGGGGCTCCAAAGTCCACATTGCGATCTGCTGCTCAAGACAAGCACTCTGGTGCAGCGGGGATTGCGCAGGCAAGAGCAGAGCCTCTGATCTTGCGACCATTACAGTTGTGGTCGAACAGAGGAGGTGTTCGGCGTTCCCGGTGTCCCTACCTGATCAGTGGGGCCTGGTGACCACGAGCAGGGCGAAGAGAGCCCACTGTTCAGAAAATAAGAGAGATCCACCAGGAGTTTTAGATCAGGGCTCATCAATATTAATGAGCCAGAGCCCTGATCAGTGTGAATATTCATGAAGGTGTCTGCCCCAAGGGAAGCTGTATTTTGGCTGCGGCCGAGGAAAAGGGAAAGAAAATGTATAGCAAATCTAACTGCTGTCTGTTTGGGGAGAAATGGTCAAGAGGGGAAACAAGTATTTCAAATCAATAAATATTTCAATCCTGGCTACACCAGTAACTGTTGGGACTCAGACAGACAGCCTGCCTGCTGCAAGTCAGGGAACTAAAACATTGGCAGCAGCAACACAAAAATGGACAGAGCAATTTACGCCATCTGTGCAGCGACAGCAAGCACACAACCGGGGCTACTGAACTGTGGGGGATTTGAGCAAATATTCACTTTATACTGACTGCACCAGGACTTTGAAGACTGTCACTGATCTGCTTAAGGGACTGAGTGTTTCAGCAGCCATTACAAAGCAGCACAGCCAACTGAAAAGCTAGAACAACAAAGCCAGGACTTGTGGGACATTAATCAAAGCTCATAGGAAAATACCAAGTACTCATGGGGAACTACCTCATTTCAGGCGCCAAAACAGCAAACCAACAGTGCATCGAGTGAGGTTCATGCATAGTTCATGTTCCTGACTGACAGGCCCTCCAGCCAGTCGGAGGCCATTCACCCAAAAGCTTCAGCCAATCAGGAGCCTCAGGAGAGCCCTATCAGAGACTGTGTTTTTCAGCCTTTTGCCAGATTTGAGCAGGAACCCCATGGAGGTGGGGGCTCTTGACCCCAGCCATGCAGCCAAGCCTGGAGAGCCAGCTACTCCTCTCCATCCAGGAGGGGGTATTTGCCTTCTTATTAGTTAAAGTTCTTTAGTCTTATGTAGTACCTGGTAGCCTGGGGTTTGCCAGAATGTCCCCCAGGTGCTAGCCCTCCCTTCCACATTGGGGAAAGACGTGGACCTGCAATCTGATGACAACAAGCCAGCAGTGAGAGAGCTGATCGAACCTCAGTTATGAGAGAACTGAAGATGTCAGGAACCTTGATTGTGGAGATCCTAACATGAGCAGCCTGAGTGGGTACTCTTGTACCCCCCAGTGCAAGAAAAAAAGCAACCTTGCTAAATTGGGGCTGCCTATGCCCAAGTGACTGTGCTAATTTAGATTGTTTTTGGTTTGCACACTGCAATTGCTGAGCATAACATTAGCCCAGCGCTGGTGGACCGCTATCAAACCATTTTTGCTGTTTGAGACTGTCTATTTTGTTTGCACCTTGCAATTGCAGCACATAACTTTAGCCCAGTGAGGATGGACCTTATTATGAAACTTTTGCTGACTGCGACTGTTCTGGGGGAACCCATGTGAGCCCGGAACAGAGTAGAAATGTAATATATGTGATGTCTGTTATGGAGCCTACATGACTGGAAGGGGAGCACCTAGTAAGGGGCTCAACCTGACTTTGCCTGGGAGGTCCAGTATAGTGCTAATTGTCTGATCAAGACATCCAGTGGAGCCAACAGCCATAGCCACAAGTCACATAACGGACTGAGACCCTGAAGTTAAAATCGGATTTGCTATGCTGGCCCGGTGACGCAGAGGGCTGAGGCGCCTGCGCCTCACCTCACGCTACGCTGGCGACCCAGGTTCAGGAACGACCTTGGGTCACTGGGATGCCCGCTCAGGGGGGAGAGGTTTGGAGCGGGATTGAGCCATAGCTCTCCCCTCCAAAGGGGTGGATGCCCGCCCGTCCATAGTCCCGCTCCAACCGGGTGGAGGTCTGGTGGGTGTGTAAGCAGTACAGGTGGTGACAAAAGTCAGGGGAGGGGCGGAAGGGGCCACCAGATCCTGGTGTGTGCGTGCATGTACACACATGTGTACGCCTTGGCCTCGGGGGGGTAGGGAGAAAAAAAAATTTAAATAAAAATGCATACGGAAAAAAATCGGATTCGCTATAACCTGGAAATGACTGTTTTACCGAAGTAACCTAACCAGGGCGGTCCTCCTGGCCCCTGGTTGAAGGCGCTGTCCCTTCATTGAATGTACCAGATGCACCTGAAATATGAATGTACTGAATGTTCTAACAAATACATGTGATGGATGTTCAGAAATACCAATAGATGTTCCAATCGACGTAACCGGCTGGTTACCACTGGACTGTGTTCAGTTTACCTAATGCAGGGCAACCCCTGCCAAGGATCCAAAAATGATAGTTTATTAAATTGCTTTCAAGTTTAATCCTCTCTCTTTTTTAAATCAAGCCAGCCAACACACAGCTGCACCGTCCACCAGGCCTGCAACCATCTAAGGGATTTTGGTAATTGGGTACCCAGGGTAAAAGTTGTGAGATTGCGGGGTTTCAGATCGAGTCTGGGGAACTGGTACCAGTGGTGGGAAATGTGAAATATGTTCATCTGATTTAATGCAGTTTGGTTGGGCTAGCTAGGGCTCTAGATATCTGCGTTGGTACGATGTGATTGTTTCTTCTAGTATAACTGGCATCTACCCAGCTGGAGGGTTTTCACCAGCACAAAGCAACCGATCCAACCAATCAAATGCAGAGACTGTAAATAATCGTCAGTGCTTAATCTCTACTCCTCCTATTTCTCCATTCCTAATTCATATGCCCCCCAAATTATTCTTATTCATATATATATATTTTTTTTTCTTCTTTTTGTTAACCGGGTAAGGTCCACTAAGCACAACTGGCTGTTTTCAGGGGCGACCCAGGAGCTTTAGGCTGGTTAACTGACTTGCTCAGAGTCACACAGTATGCAAGTGGAGGTTGGGGGAATCAAACCCAGGTCTACTGAACCAAGCTCATTCACAGCTCGTTGCTCTAACCTACTGGCTATACTGCCAGCCAAATAAATATTCATAAATAATATAATATAAATAATATTAATAAATATAACAAATATTGTTTTTGCAAATGTGTTGTGAGCATATTATTAGAGAGAGTCTTTATTACAGAAATGTCTGAAATGTAAAGAAATGTTATTGGGTCATGTGTTGGGGTGGCAATGGTTAACGTGGTTGGTATGACATCCCAGGGGTTGTTCCAGGTAAAAGATAGCCCACTAAAAGGTTAAACTCTGGGTGGAGGCACTGCGCAATTGTAACCTCATGGAAAAGGGCCAGTTTAAAATAAGTTTGAGTACCATGCCCCTTACTCTTGTTTAGGCTTGGCAAAGCAGGGGTAGTGGCCCTTGGAGTAGCACCGCCTAGGGTTACATCTGTGTATATCTTGTCTTTTTGATGTGGAACCTTTGTAAAGGAGCTGTAAGATCAAAGGTATTGTAATCCGAAGTATCAAATAAATAAATAACATGGTCTATTGATAACATACAGATTGTTAGGAATACAGCTACAACTTGAATATGATTGAGAAGTTTTTTTGCTTATTTTGAAAAACAGCAACAACAGCAAAAGATATTCTAGGTAATTGCCATTTACAGCTACGATAAGAGATGGCATAATTTAGTTTGAGAATTTAACTGACCCTGGCAAGGCTTGGAATAGGTTATAATTATGAAACCCCGAGGCAGCGCTACTCCTAGGGTTACACCCCTGCCTACTACTGTATTAGGATGTAGGTTGAGGGGCCTGGGTTCCCAACTTACCTTATACTGGTTCTTTCTATTAAGTTTCATAACATGCAGTGCCTCCACTCAGAGTTTAACTTTAAAGTGGGCTGTTACCTGGTACAGCCCTCTGGGATGTCATACCACCCATCAGAATCATCTGCCACCCCAACACATTGACTCACTATACAGTTCCCCACATTTCAGACATTTTTGTAGTTAAAGACTCTCTCTAATGATATGCTCACGACAACCATTTGCAAAAACAATGTTTATTTAGGGGGCATAAGAGTTAGGAATGGGGAAACAGAAGGAGTAGAGGTTATGCACTGATTATATTTACAAAATGTACAATTGATTGGTTTGTGCTGGTGAGAACCCTCCAGCTGGGTAGATACTAGTTAAGCAGAAATTACAATCACATTAGACCAACGGGAATGAGACCCAGAGCCCTGGCTATCTAGCTGCTGAGTAATTAGATAGTACACATTTCATTTACCCACCACTGGCACCAGTTCCCAGACATGTATGAAACCCTGCATTCTCACACTTTACCCTGGGTACCCAGTTACCAAAGTCCTGGAAGGTTGCAGGCCTGGTGGATGTCGCAGCTTTGGCATTGGCCGGCTTTATTTTTAAAGAGGAAAGGATTAACTTGAAAAGCAATTTTAACCAACAGCATCTTTAGACTCTTGGAAGTAGTGCAGGGATTGCCCTGCAGTTAGCAGTAGAGCAAGGGTTGCTCTGCATGTGGCAGACTGAACAAGTCAGGTGGAGGTAACCAGCCGGCTACAAAGGTTGAAGCGTGGGTTAGACATCCTGAATATTCAGCACATTCATCTGTTTGACATATTCAGCACATTTAAATGGTTAGTACTCTCAGTACATTTATAGGTTTCACACATCCGGAAGAGTGGAAACCTGTTGTTCTCAGGTCAGAAAGTGGAAAACTGTCTTTTCCACATCATAGCAAATCCAAATTAACTCCAGGGTCTCAGTCCGATATGTGGCTTGTGGCTATGGCTGGCTGCTCCACTGGACATCTTGACCATACAGTTAGCACAGTTACATATCAGCACACTTATATAATACTTTTGGGCTCACATGGGCCCCCCCAAATAGTTAGACACTGCTTGGGCTCTTTTGGGTCCCCCCAAACAGTTATGATCAGCAAAAGTTACTACCCTGTCCTGGGCTCACTATGGGTACCCCCAGAACAGTCACAGTCAGGAAACGTTCCACAATATGGTCCACCCTCGCTGGTTTGAACTTATGCACAGCAGTGGCAAGGTACAGGCCATAGAACGATCTTCAATCGAACAGTTACTTGGGCAAGGGTGCCCCAATTTGGCAAGGTTACTTTCTTTCTTGCACTGGGGGGTACAAGAGTACTCACTCAGGCTCCTCACAGTAGATTTTCCACAATTAAGGTTCCTGGTGTCTTCAGTTCTCTCACAACTTAGGTTGTTCAGCTCTCTCACAGCTGCTTGATGTCATCTGGTTTTAGGTCCAGATCTTTCCCCGATGTGGAGGGGAGGGCTAGCACCTGGGGGACATTCTGGCAACCCCCAGGCTAGCAAAACTACAAAAATGAAATAACTTTAAACTACTAAAGAAGGGACTTCCGGTGACAGCACCGTTCCATGTAGACACGGAACACGATCGCTCTGCCGACTCCCTCAACAAAAAATAACATAAACTAACCTTTCTCTTGAGAACACACTCCTTTCTAGCAGGCTCTGAGCAGCAAATCGATGGCAACCACAAATAAGCTGAAGGTGGCTCACGGAGGAGGACTGAAGCAGCAAAAACTGAACTCACCTCCCAAACAATTGACCGCCAGCTCAGAGGCTGTGAAGCCTGCAGAAGACGTAGAAATGGAGGTGAGATATGACAGTGACTCTGAGGAGGATGGGGAGAACTTTACCATTACCTCCTCTCAGCTATGCCAAGAACTGCGACACATGACTAACACCGTAGACTCGATCAAGGCAAACATTAAAGAAAACAAGTCCAATTTAGCACAACAAGGCAAAAAGCTTAAACAGATGGAGGAATGTCTTACCAGCAATACAGAAAGTGTAGACCTACATAATGGGGCTATCCTGCAACTCCATGATCGCTCACAGCTACTTATGAGTAAAATTGAGGATCTAGAGAATAGATTCTGCAGAGTAAATTTGAGGATCCATGGCTTACCAGAACAAACTGAAACTAGTAATGTCCCAGAATATATGGAGGGCCTTATTAAAGAATTACTAGATTTTGATACAGGTACCTCATTAAATATTATACAGGCCCACAGAGCACTTTCGGCCTGTCCGAAGGACCCCAAGGCAAGACCCCGCTCCCTAATTGTCACCTTCTTAGATTTCAGAACCAGAGAATCGGTACTGAGGAAGGCTTGGGCGAAGAAGGAGATTACTTTCGGAGATGCCAGGTTATACTTTGAGCCAGACTATGCCCCCACCACCATGGCAAGATGCAAAATCTTATTCCCAGTCGTGAAGGCTCTGCGTACCAAAGGCCTGACAGCCAGAGTTGATTTTCCAGCCCGCCTATGTGTAATCTCTGATGCAGGTATTAAATTATTTGACTCCCCTCTGAAGCAAAGACGTTTTTGGTGTCCTTAGACATTGCTTTAGATGATTTGATTAATCCAGAGGCTTTGAGGGAGATTGAGAAGAGGCAATGGTCAACAACAGGAGGTGTGAGAGGGAGGAATAGAAAACCGACTACTGCGGACACAAATGGGAACTCTAGCGTGTGGAACAAATTAAAAGACCGAATGAAGCCACGAGTGACACAGTTGGGAGAAGAAATAGGGCCCCAGAGCTTGGATCCTTTAACACTTGTTCATTGCTTTATTCTCCAGTAACCCTTGAGGGTGTTTATAGAGACCAGGCTCCTTCAGGGCCTAATGGGGACAACAGATAATTGTTTAGCGCATTATTTTTTTTTGTTTTTGTTTCATATGTTTATTAGTTGACAGTTGACCATATACAATTCATAGCCATCAGCTATAAATAATCCATATAGCACAGTCACATTCATTTACCACAGCATTTTGATATTACAACATTTCAGACGTCATTCCACATTACTGTCCTTTTTTTCTTTTATTTTTAAATATCCCCCCTTTAACCCACTAACCTCTAACAATTAAGCATTAACTTGGTCTGTGTCCCTTCTTTCCATCTCATCCCCATCTTATATAGAGGCCCATTCTCTCAGTTAAGTAATCCACTACCCTCCAAAAGCATTCTTTCCCCCCATACTCAGAGCACCCAAATATTCTACCCAGGTTCTCTCAAACCTATCTTCCGTCCCTTTTAAACAATATGTCAGCTTATCAATTGCTAAAACTTTCACCGTAAGTTCTTTCCACTGACCCACTGTAGGCCCCAGAGCTGTGGTCCATACATTTTGTATTCCTATCCTAGCTACCGTAAGTAACACCCTTATCCACCTAGGGTAGAGAAACCATTCCCCATTCTCTTCTCCTTCTACACCTAACAACAGTGATTTTTGGGAGACCTCAATGGGCTTTCCTCTCATGGATGTAATTTCTCTAGATATATCTTGCCAGTACGACTTTATCACTGGGCAACCCCAATAATAATGCTGGTATGTGCCCCTATTTATTTTGCACTTATTACAAAACGGTGAGGCCTCTGGACAGAAGCTATGCACCATGGCTGGCGGGTAATATAGCCTCTGTATGTATTTGAACTGAGCTTCTTTGTACTTATTGCACACTAGTAATCCCTGGTGGGATTCTAACATTAGCTGCCAGTTAGCCTCACTAATTTCTTCCCCAATGTCCCGCTCCCACCAAACCTTCGCCTTTTGGGGAGGATCCTGAAAAAAGATTTTTCTGTCCAACCTCACGGCCCTTCCTATTAGTCCCTTCTCATATCTATTAGCCCCCATTATTTCTCTCTCCACCTCCTCCACCAGTCTCCTTGCTTCCTTAGGTCCACTAAGCCGTTTGTAATAATACCTTACTTGGAAGTATCTATACATATGTGAGGTAGGCACATTCCACTTCTCTTTCACATCCTGGAATGTACATATGCCCCCGATGTTAAGGTCGCCATACATTTTAGCCTCTTGTCCTGCCACAGTTTAAATCCATCATCCTCCAGGCCTGGCAAGAAATCAAGATTCCCTACCACCGGGACCAGCAAAGTCTGACATGCCTCAATGCCTTGTCTCTTTTTAATTTTTTCCCAGGCTAATAAGCCCGCCACCACCATCGGATTAGGTGCAGCCAGCTTTCTATACTGCTTAGGTCCTTCTTCACATAAGTAACTCGAAATTCTCCCTGGGGCCCCATCCTCTTCTAAGTCAACCCACCCGGCCACCTCCTGTCTGTGCACCCAGTTTTGTATGTAATTGTATTGTGTTGCCAAAAAATATCCCATCATGTCCGGAAAGTTTAGCCCCCACTTGTGCTACCGGTGCTTTCAATCATTTCAGACTAATTCTAGGGTGTTTGCCTCTCCATATACAAATGTTGTAAATGCTTTTTCTAGTTTCTTTATATCCTGGGCTATCAGGCTGAAAGGGATCATCTGCATTTTATATAAAGATTCTGGGTAGAACATTCATTTTAAGGAGGTTACTCCTTCCTGTCCAGGAAATAGTCAACTCCTTCCACCTACTCAGGTCCTGTAAAACTTCCCTCATCAACGGTCTATAGTTCGCCTCATATAGGCTCCCCACTTGCTTTCCCATCTTAATTTCCAGGTATGTAAATGTATGTTGTACTCTTTTCAACCCCCAAACCTCCTTCCTGCTGCTCCCTCCCAAAAACATTATTTCCGACTTTTGCACATTAATTTAATACCCAGAGAAAACAGCGAATTGCTCTATTATTGACAGTACTTTAGGAGCTGACATGTCTGGTTCTGACAAGAACAACAGAACATCATCCGCATAAAGAGATATAACATGCCCCGTCTTCCCGATACCCTTTATAGCAGGCTCATTTCTAATTTTAATTGCGGGGCTCTATTGTCAACGCAAATAGCAAGGGTTACAAGGGGCATCCCTGTCTTGTTCCCCTATATAATCTGAATTCTGGAGATGCTGCTCCATTAATTAAAATCTATGCTCTTGGATATACATAAAATGCCCCCACCATCCTTACAAACTCCTCCCCCAGCCCGAATCTCTGCAAAATATGCAGCAGATATTCCCACTCAATTCTATTGAAGGCTTTTTCGGCATCCATTGAAAGAACACATGCCTCACCTGGATGTCTCTTCCCCCCACCAAATGACATTCAACAGCCTCCTTAGGTTATGGTAGGAGTGCCTTCCCTTCACGAACCCAGTCTGATCCGGGTTAACCAATAGAGGAAGTACATCTTCTAATCGGCTTGCTAAAACTTTTGTCATGATTTTACAATCATGGTTCAGGAGCGAGATTGGTCTAAAGGACCCACATTCCTCCAAATTCCTTCCTACTTTAGGGAGAACAGTAATCAAAGCCTGGCGGCATGTATTAGGGATCCTTCCCCCTTCCCTGGTCTCTTGTAGGATATTACACAGTGAACCCGCCACCTCTTCTTTCAATAGTTTGTAAAACTCCGCCCCCAGCCCATCGGGTCTCGCTGCCTTCCCATTTTTCAGCAGGCTAATCGCTAGTGCGTACTTGAAGGAGGGCCCAGGTGCTGATTGTTTCTTTCACAGGGGTTTACTTTGTTGCTTTGTTACCAGCTGTATCTGATAATACTGATTTAATTAATGCAAAATAGATCCTATTCAGTAGGTTAAAGTGTCTTCTCTTAAATTGATAAAATTACAGCATTTATAGTGTATGGAGGGTTGGAAATTCGGGGAAGGGAAGAAAGAGATGGGCTGTTGGTGTTTGCCAACTCCAGTTTTTCTGCATGAAAGTCAGGGAAGAAGGTATGAGGGGGAAGGTCTACAATGGTACAGGTGACCCCACTGTCGCTGCCCATGCCTGAAATATTTTGGGCTGAGCTGCCTAGTGCCGAGTTAAGCTTGACACCTCCCGCCACTATCAGGAAAATATGATTGCAGTGGGATAAATGTGGCACCTTGGAAGCAATTTCTCTTAAAGAGGTATGTAAAGTTAATCTCCCCGGTTGGGAGATTGTTGATTTTGGAGGTTAGAATTTACAACATGGTTGTTACTGTTGTATGTTCTTGTTTTTCTTTTAGTTATGTTACTGAGACTGCATGCCCCACTCCCCCCACTAGGCCTGATGATTGCGGGGTTGGTCTTGCCCTTGATTTTGGGTCTGTCCGGACTCTCTCACTATGGAGGGACTTAACATAGTGTCCTATAACGTACCAGGTATAAGCCATCCCATTAAGAGATTGAAAATTGTACAGGAATTGGCTAACCTACAGGCCCACATAGCTTTCTTGCAAGAGACCCACCTCGCAGAGGTGGAACATAATAAGCTAAGATGTAGATGGGTGGGAATGGTTTATGCCTCCACATATGTGGAACATCCCCATAGATGTGGAGTAGCTATTTTAGTCCATAAAACATGCCCCCTCCGGGTGCGGGAAGTCCGGATAGACCCAGAGGGTAGATTTGTAAAGGTATGTGCCTCACTGGGGATCTGCATTACAGTTTTATTAATATTTATGCTCCCAATGAAGACAGAGAGGCTGCCAGCTTTTTCAAATTTACTATGTCTGACTTAATGTACTCAGAAACAGATCACATTCTGATAGTAGGTGGACATTTCAATACAGTGATCTCCACCACAAAGGATAGAATGGGAGGTGCACAAAAACCATGGCTAGGGTCAGCAAGCATAGCACTAAACAGAATAACTCAGATGTGGAGCCCGGTGGATACATGGTGCTGGGTAAATGGTCCGGATAGAAGCTATTCGCTCTACTCAGATCGACACGGTAGCTACTCCCAGATTGATATGTTATTTATATCAGAAGAATGTGCTTACACAGCTATGCATAGCCAGATTTCTCTGAGGTCTGTGTCAGACCACACCCCAGTGCGACTCTCTTTAGCCTCAGCCCCCACACTCGGGAACTCGCACTGGCACTTCAATATAGGCCTCTTAAGTAACCCCGAATTTAAGATGCAGGTTAGGGAGTCAATTCAGGAGTACTTAGAGCTAAACCCAGAGGGGCAGGTTTCTCACTCTATTAGATCAGCTGCCCTTAAGGCTTTGCTCCGGGGAGCAATTATTAAATTTGCCTCCTGGGAGAGGAAAAGACACTCCCTGAGACTAGAGAAACTTCAAGATGAGATTATTGAGCTAGGTTTTCAGGACACAATTTCATTGCATCCTGATACCAAAAAACAACTTGAGGAAAATAGACAGGAGCTAGATAGAGCTCTGACACAGCGGTTGGAAGGTGTATACAGATGGATTTGTCAACAATATTATGAAGGGGGTAATCGAGTGGGGAAGCTCTTAGCGGCCACCTTGCGCTCTCAACAGGCTAGCTGACTAATTCTTAAGACAGAAGACCCAAAAGGGGACGGTATCATACACTGCAAACCAGAGAAGATTACAGAGACCTTTGCACAGTACTATAGTGACTTGTATACCCAAGAACAAGCCCCAAACATGGCAGAGCAGACAGAGACCTTCCTACATCAGACAGTCCTTCGATCTCTCTCGGAGACTTCGAGGAACAACCTAGAAGCTGGGATCACATTGGATGAGCTTAGAGAACAGGTTAAGTTACTCAAAAGTAATAAATCCCCAGGACTAGATGGATTTCCCTCAGAATTCTATAAGGAGTTTGGAGACTTGTTGCTTCCACCCCTTTTGCAAGTCTGTACAGAAGTGGGAGAGGGAGGATTGTTGCCTAAATCATGGGAAACTGCTCTTATTTCATTGCTGCATAAGGAAGGTAAGGACCCAATAAAGTGTGGGTCTTACAGACACATATCCTTACTTAACGTGGATCTGAAGATATTTATTGGCCTTCTAGCTAGACGCCTACAAAAAGATTTCTCAAATTATTCATGAGGACCAGACTGGATTTATTTCCAGTAGATACCTCACTGATAATATTCGGAGACTACTAAACATTGTATCCTCCCAAGAAATTAGTCAGGAATTCCAGCTGGCTATATCCATGGACGCTGAAAAAACATTTGATAGGGTTAATTGGCAATTTCTAAAAAGGTCTACGGAGAAAATTAATTTCGGCCCTAAATTTTTACAGATAATCACCAGACTTTACTCCAACCCCAAGGTGATGGTGAGAACTAATGATATTAGTTTGGCTTCTTTTATTGTTTCTAGGGAGACCCGACAAGGCTGCCCGTTGTCACCACTCCTATTTGCAATTAGCTTGGAGCCTCTGGCGGCCAGAGTGTGTCAAGCTCTGGAAATTAGGGGCATAACAGTAGGAGGACTCAAACACAAATTATCTCTTTATGCAGACAATTCCATATTTTGCTTGTACTCCCCGGAGCTCTCCTTGCCTCCTCTTATGGAGCTGTTGCACTCGTTTAGTGGGATCTCAGGTTATAAGATTAACCTATCCAGGTCGGAAGCTCTGGTTGTGAGTGGTTCCCCTGCAGTACATTTTAGAAATAACTTTCCATTTAAATGTGCTCCCCATAATCAAATCCGGTACCTAGGTATCCAGATTCTCATTAATCTCACAAAGCTCTTTGTAGTTAACTACGAAGCGCTGTGGAGGTTTGCTGAACGAGACTTGGCGAGATGGCACCTTCTCCCTCTGTCACTACTGGGTCATATGGAAGTAATAAAAATGAATGTTTTATCCCGACTTTTGTTTTTGTTCCAGAACCTTCCAATTCCAATCTCAAAGGATTTTTGGGATAAAATCAACAAGGCAATCTCACGGTTTATATGGAGCCATAAAAAACCTAGAATTTCCAAATGAATCTTACATCTGCCCAGGGAAGCAGGGGGACTATCTCTGTCTAACTTATCTTTATATTATTGGGCAGCTCAAGGGGCTAGACTCATGACCTGGGCTAGGCAAAGATTATCATCCCAATCGAATAAATTGGAAGAGACATTTTTGGGAGACAGGCCATTGTTTACTCTGCCTCTCATGGACTGTACCTCAGAGTATAGGCATAATGTACAGAACAGATGGGTGAAACATGGCCTCAATATTATCAAAATAATTCTAGAATCCTGGGGACTCCTGAAGGACTGGGGCTCTTGTCAATTATCAGATTTGAGCCAACCTTTATGCCATCAAAATTAGATTTGGGATATACCAGCTGGGCATCTAGGGGGGCCTCACCAGATTTACACAATTCCTGGAGGGCAGCAGTTGTATCTCTTTTCAGAGAGCTAAGGAGAAGTTTCTTTGGACAAATAAGGAATTTCTCTGATTCATGCAAGTGAGACATTTTATTAACTCGGAGGATCATATCCTCAGGCTGTCATGCCCATATTCTAGTTGGGAGGATTTCCTCTATGGTGTGGTGACCATAGTGTGTCCCACTAGGTACATTTCCTCTCTATACGAACTCCTTTCACAGCATGCAGCCGACCCCCTCAAACAATGCCAGACCGCATGGGAAAAAGAGGCCAATATCCAAATTTCGGAACTCAATTGGCAACACAGGCTGAAGTGGGGCTAGAAGGTAACTTCCTCTCCTAATTGGTGGGAGTTTTTTTTGGAAGGTCTTAGTTAGATTTTTTAGAGTCCCCACAATAACCAGACACTATACAGTAGGAGCAGATGATGCATGCTGGAGGAAATGTGGACAATCAGGCAATCATTGGCATATTTGTTTGGGAATGTCCGATGCTTCGCAAATTTTGGGGAGAGATCCAGGCCACGGTAACCCAGGTGGTGGGGGCAGACATCCCCCTCTCAGGAGAAGAGTGGATTTTAGGTATTCCAACAGTGACACATCTAAGGGGAGAGGCCAGAAAAGTATCTCTGATTCTGTTGGCAGTAGCCTTGAAATGCATCACAGGAAATTGGCTATCCATGCTACCCCCAACTTTAGATGAATGGGTCAGACGGGTGAAGGATGTAGTCCAGATGGAGCAGCTCACAGCCAGATTAAGACTTACTTCAGAGAAACACATTGAAAGATGGAGGGGATTGGAGACTTGGTTGCAAACTTTTGAGGGTTTGGGTTGATGGCGGAAGACAAGGCGAGACAATCTGCCTGATGGACAGGGTAGGGCTTGGACTTCGGAGGGAGATTTGAATTTCCTCCTCGTTAAGGGGGATACCTCCTGTGGGATTTGAAGGGGGCGGGACGAATAGATATAGCGTATCTTAATATAAGATTTAAAATATGGGGGGGGGGTATGGGTACACGCAGTTCAACCAAGGGCCATGTTGGTGAGGCCCATAAAGCGGGGGACATGCTTTGATTTTCTTTTAAACAGTGTCCTCTCAATTTCTGACATATTGGATGAGAGAGATGTCAAGTCAGTTTTTTTTTTTATCTTTTATATTATATAAATTCCTACTGTGTTGAACACTAACTTAGAGTACATTATACGTAGTGCTCTTCATATAGTTCTAGTTCTAAGGGGGGGGGATTCCCCTACGATAATGTAGGCCTTACTGTTACATCTCTCAAGTGGATAACCTACATAGATACATAGACAGTGTCGGCAGATAAGGGTCTATGGCCCACCTAGTCTGCCCATTTGAGTTTGTAAGTTCAGTTTATGTTTTCCTAGAACTCTGTTGCCCCTTACTCCTGACCTCCAGAATTCCTTTATGTCTATCCCATGCATTCTTAACCTGTATCTCAATATCACGAATGTACTATGGTCATATGGTGCTGATCATTCTGTATGTCAAAATCTGAATACCTCAATAAAGTTGAGTTTAAAAAAAACAAAACTACTAAAGAAGGCAAATTTCCCCTCCTGGATGGAGAGGATTAGCTGGATCTCTAGGCTTAGCTGCATGGCTGGGGGCCAGAGCCCCCACCCCATGGGGATTCCCTCTCGAATTTGGCAAAAGGCTGAAAAACACAGTTTCTTATAGGGCTCCTTTGAGGCTCCTGATTAGCTGAAGCTTTTGGGTGCATGGCCTCTGATTGGCTGGAGGGCTTGTTCATCAAGAAAATGAATTTTGCATGAACCTCACGCGATGCACTGTTGATTTGCTGTTTTGACACCTGAAATTAGGTCCCTGCAGTTCCCCATGAGTACTTGGCATTTTCCATGAACTTTGGCTAATGTCTCATAAGTCCTGGCTTTGTTACCCTGACTTTCCGATCGACTGTGGCTGCTTGAAATGGCTGCTTAACCCACTGTCTTTTAAGAAGATTAGGTACAGTCTCAAATTAAAGTTCTGATGCAGCCAGAATGAATAAAATATTTGCCCCAATGCCTCACAGTCCATTATCCCTGAAGGTGTACTTGCTATCACTGCACAGGTTAGATAATTTGCTCAGTCCGTTTTCCTGTCGCTGCTGCTACAGCTGGAAATGTACTTCCTTCGAAAAGCATCTCTGACGATGTTACTATCAGTGATAGCAAGGAGATTTTCCAGGCCTTCAACAACCACTTTGCTACAGCAGGCCTAGCATTCGACAATTCACCAGCATCCGTGTTACGTTCTCAGGTTAGTGTACAGATTCCTGAACCTAGCACCACTAATGCGGTCTTCTCATTCCTTCCTGCTTCGTTGAAAGAGGTCGAAGACCTCCTTCTACAGTTGGACACCAAGAAAAGCGCTGGTGCTGACTCTCTCGACCCCTGCTTCTTAAAGATTGCATACCACGTCCTAGCTGTACCATTCACACACCTATTTAACTTGTCCTTGTTCCAGGGGACTCTTCCACACCTATGGAAAATTGCCTACGTCATTTCTCTGTTTAAATCAGGGGATCCTTGCAACCTAAATTATTACAGGCCAATATCTGTCCTACCAATATTGTCTAAACTGCTGGAAAAAATTGTGAATGCTCAGTTGAGAGTCTACCTAGATAACAAGAACCTTCTAAACCCTATGCAGTCTGGTTTCAGAGCCAAGCACAGTACCATTACGGCTCTGGCCAAAGTGACTGATGACTGGCAAAGAGAGCTGGAAAACAAAAAATTTGTATGTGCCGCATTCCTGGACCTTAGCAAGGCCTTCAACACTGTCGACCACTGCCTGCTTCTTTCCACCCTAAAAGTGATTGGTCTGGACCCGACCTCTCTGTGCTGGTTCAATAATTACCTTACAGATAGGCGTCAGCAGGTCAAGGCCGAAGGGGAGCTCTCTCCACTCAAACCACTAAAAAGAGGCATTCCAAAGGGATCCTTCCTGGGGCCTCTATTGTTTGCCATTTATATAAACAATATTGATGTTGACATCAAGGAGGCCAATATTCACCTTCTCGCTGAGGATATGGTGTTGTACCTAAGCCGCCCAACTCTGGAAGCCACCTGTGGAGATTTACAAACAGAATTCAACTTGTTGCAGAATCAGCTCCTGAATACAAAACTCTTTCTCAATGCCAAAAAAACAAAAGCTATGCTGTTCTCTCCGGCTACTCATTCGGCGAACCCTGCTATCTCTGGCTCTTTACCTCCCATAAACACTTTGCTAGGAGAGAGGCTGGAACTTGTTATGAAATTCAAGTGCCTAGGGGTTTGGCTAGACCATAAACTCTCCTTTGTGGAGCATGTTGAGGATCTGCTGAAAAAGTTGAGGCAGAGGCTTGGTCTCTTCTTTAGAATAAACCGTCTCCTGACCAAAGATGCCAAGATGCAGTTAGTTCAATCCATGTTTCTATCCCTAATTGATTATGCCAATTTCTTTTGTAGTCAGTGTAATGCCTCCCGTCTGACTGAACTGGACACCTCATACCACAGAGCCTTGAGATTCATAACTGGCCTACCTATCACCACCCACCACTGCTCCTTATATGCAGCTGTGGGGTAGACCTCCCTTCAGTACAAAAGGAATAGAAATGCGGCTCTCTGGACTTAGTATATCAATCAATCAATCAATCAAATCTTTATTTATCCAGGCGATCACCATTGAGCAAGCTCATTTACAAGGTGGACCTGCTGTTGTCAAGGACAGATATACATACATATATTAAGGTGCAGTATACAAAATGGGAAAAAGGATACAAACAATCTTACAGCAACATGGTAGGTGCAATATATACATTCCAATTGTTCACATAAGAGCCTACATGCATTACACAACATTATTGCAGTATTTACAACCTTCATGTACATAGAAGTTGAGGTATCATGTTTATTAATGCCTGTATAGAAGGGTACAATTATTTACATTTCAGCCCTCAGCAACTGTTTATGTGCTTGGGTGAGGGTCCTAGGTTACAGAAGGACCCACTGTGAAGACTGTATCTCCTGCTTTAGTGGCGGCAGGAGAGTAGAAAGGGAGAAAGAGGTGCCAAGGGTTCTGAGGGCCAGTATGGCAGCTGATTAGTGACTAGTTAAATAGGGAAGGATAGAACTAGGTTCGTGGCTGAATGTGGTAAAACCAGAAAGGGAATCATCCACAGGACTGCTAGTGACTATGGAAACACTTACAGATTTCGGTGAACGTTTTGTCATAAATAGTCCTAAAAAGGGCAATACTGACAGGAGAACTAAGTCTCAACGATCTTTGTATCTTATTCCAGAGTGTGGGCAAAGCGTGGCTTATGGCGGCCCTACCAAAATGGTTACTGATCCTGGGGATTTTCAGAGAAATTAGTGAATGGCTTCGTAGGTCATAGCTACTCACTGGATTTAAGGGGAGACAGGCAACAATGTAATCTGGGAGCTTGTTGGTGAGGGCTCGAAGTGTTCAGAGGGCTGCATTTCTACACCGTCTGTATTGCAGGGAAGGCCACCCTACTGCTGCATATAGAGAGCAATGATGTGTGGAGGACGGGAGATCGGTTATGAATCTTAAAGCTCTATGGTACAGGACATCCAGTTTTGCAAGGTGTGAGATGGAGCATTGGCTATAGATAATGTCAGTGTAGTCGATTGAGAGGAATGTAGATTGAACAAGCTGTCTTTTTGCGTCTGTAGTCAGGAGGTGTTTAATTCTGAAAAAGAGGCCAAGCCTCTGCCTAAGTTTTTTCATCAGAACTTCTGTGTGCTCCAAAAAGGAGAGTTTGTTGTCAAGCCATATGCCCAGATATTTGAATTTAGGTACAAATTCAAGCTTTTCGCCTAGTAAGGTGGTTATGGGAGGAAATGTACCAGCGGCAGCAATATAGGCCCCAGTGCTATGCGGTGAAAAGAGCATGGCCTTGGTTTTTTTTGCATTTAGTAGTAGCTTTTTATGGAGGAGCTGGTTCTGCAGTGTATTGAATTCATTTTGTAGTTCTGAGCACGCGGTTCTAGGAGAATCACGGCTTAGATAGAGCACCGTAACATCGGCAAACAGGTGTATACTGGCTTCCTTGATTCCTAAATCCAAGTTGTTGATGTAGATGGCGAACAGTAAAGGGCCCAGTATGGAGCCCTGTAGGACTCCTCTTTTTATTGGTTTGAGTGGAGAGCGCTCTCCTTCGGCCTTGATTTGTTGCTGCCTGTCGGAGAGGTAGTCCTGGAACCAATCCAATGAGATTGAGTCCATGCCTATGGATTTTAGGGTGGAGAGAAGTAGGCAGTGGTCAACGGTATCAAAGGCCTTGCTGAGATCTAAAAACACGGCACAAACAAATTTTTTATTGTCAAGGTCCCGTTGCCAGTCATTAGTGACTTTGGCCAACGCTGTAATAGTGCTATGCATTGCTCTAAAGCCAAACTGCATAGGATTAAGCAATGAAGAATCGTCTAGGAATGATCTCAACTGTATATCCACAATTTTTTCCATCATTTTCGAAAGTATTGGTAAAAGAGAGATTGGCCTATAATTGTTTAGGTCACTTGGGTCTCCTGCTTTAAATAGTGGGATGACATGAGCAGTTTTCCATTCTGCGGTGAGAGAGCCTTGGGCTAGGGACAAGTTGAATAGGTGTGATATAGGTGGGGCAAGTATATGGTATGCAATTTTCAGAAAGTATGGGTCAAAGGAGTCGGCTCCTGTGCTTTTTCTAATATCTAGCTGTAGCAGAAGGTCTTCAACTTCTTTAATGGTAGTTGGGGAAAAGGAGAAGATCATATTTTTGTTACTTGGTTCTGGAGGTTGGGCGTTGACCTGCGGATAGAGACTGCTTACTGGTGCATTATCGAATGCCATGCCTGCGATGGCAAAGTGGTTGTTGAAGGCTTGAAGAATCTCAGATTTGTTAGTGATAGTGACATTGTCAATAGTAATTTTGGAAAGTAGTACAGTACCTGGTGAATGACCAGACAGTTCCTTTACGGTAGACCAAAATTTGGTAGGGCTGTTGGATGCGGAGAGCAATTCATTTTGATAAAAATTGGCCTTGGCCTCTCTGACGAGTTTCGTGCAGGCATTCCTAGCTGTCCTAAAGAGACACCAGTCTGCGTCGGCATGCGATTTCCGGGCCTTTTTCCATAGTTGGTCTCTTTTGAGTAAAGCTTTCTTCAGGTCCGGTGAGAACCAACGACAGGACCCAAGGCAGCATGGATTCACAGCGGGAAGGTCATGCCAGACAAATCTGATAGATTTCTTTGACTGGGTGACCAAAGTAGTAGATCAGGGAGGGGCTGTGGACATGGCCTACCTAGACTTTAGCAAGGCATTTGACACAGTCCCACACAAAAGATTAATATACAAGTTAGCCAGCCTGGGAGTGGGTCCCAAGATGACAGCCTGGGTAAAGAATTGGCTGGAGAATAGGACACAGAGAGTAATAGTAAATGGAGTCCACTCTGAAAAAAGGGGGGTTAGCAGTGGGTACCACAGGGTTCAGTATTAGGACCGGTCCTCTTCAATGTCTTTATAAGCGACATTGCAGAGGGACTAGAAGGAAAAGTATGTCTCTTTGCAGATGACACAAAGATCTGCAACAGAGTTGATGCACAAGGTGGGGTGGAAAGGATGAGAAGGGACTTGGCAAGGTTAGAGGAATGGTCAAATGTATGGCAGCTTAGATTCAATGCTAGAAGGCAAGGTAATGCACCTGGGAAACAAAACCCAGGGAAGAGTACACAATGGGGGTGAGATACTAACAACAACAAAAATGGAAAGGGACCTGGGGGTAGTCATATCAGATGACCTAAGGTGGGCAAGCAATGTGAGAGGGCAGCAAGGAGGGCTGGGGATACACTGGATGCATAGGGAGAGGCATCACCAGCAGAAAACAAGAAGTTATTATCCTCTGTACAGACAGTTGGTGAGACCACATCTGGAGTACTGCGTGCAGTTCTGGAGACCCAATCTCCGCAAAGACATAGACAGGATGGAAGCTGTCCAGAGGAGGGCAACTAAAATGGTGCAGGGTCTGCACTGGAAGACATATGAAGTGAGACTTAAGGAGCTTAATATGTATAGCCTCGAGGAAAGGAGGGAGAGGGGGGACATGATAGAAACTTTCAAGTACCTCAAGGGAATCAACAAAGTCCAAGAGGGTAGCATCTTTCAAAAAAAGAGGTGTGCAAGAACAAGGGGGCACAATTTGAAGATAGAAGGGGTGGCTCAGAGGTAATTTAAGGAAGTATTTTTCACAGAGAGGGTTGTGGATGCATGGAACAGCCTTCCAGAGGAGGTTGTGAGCCAAAACAGTGGTAGAATTCAAGCATGCATGGGACAGTCATAAGGCAATTCTAGGGGTTGGGGGTAGGAAGAAGTAGGCCGCTGGTTAACTAGGATCTGCAGCTTATCCATCAGGTAGGGAAATGGGCAGACTGGTTGGGCCAAGCGGTCCTTATCTGCCGTCAAATTCTATGTTTCTATATGTTTCTATGTTTCTGTTTTTTATTCGGATTTTGGTCAAAGGAGCATGTATGTTTAGGGCACTGGCTATGATTTTGTGGAGAAGATCATAGGCATCACTTACTGATTTAGCCAGGTAGAAACTCTGCCAGAGCAGAGAGTTTTTTAGATCGTTGAAGTAGGCCAGAGGGTCAAAGTTCTGTCTAGATCTTCTGGTAGAGAACTTTGATGTAGTTAGTGGTTTAGTGATGGTTCTTATGCCAGCTATAAGGCAGTGGTCACTAACATCCATTGGAAGGATACCGGCATGAGAAAAGTAGTGTGGTTTATTGACAAGAAGGACACCCAGGAGGGTGCTTCTCACTGGGTTTTTATTGTTAATGCGAGTTGGTTCAGTTATAAGTTGGGAGAACCCATGGGAGTCACAAAATTGTTTTAGGGGTAGTGATCCATTAGATAACCAGTCGTAGTTAAGGTCGCCTAGTACAATTGTTTCCAGAGGTGTCTCGTCCATTTGTGATGATAGATGAGTCAGGAGCTGTGGTCCTGCTGCTGGTGGTCTATAGCAGCCTATTATTCGTCATGCCACAGATTGGGATAGTTCAACCCTAAGAGTCAGGCATTCAAATCCCCCAGCAATGGAAGTAGCATCTAATACAGATACTGTGAATTTATTTTTAACATAAATGGCTACTTCTTCCCCCCAGTCTTTCTATCTGCTCTGAAGAGGAGGTAGTCGGGGATATTGACCTCACTGTCTGGTGTGGATACCCGAAGCCTGGATTCCGAGATCACAAGAATGTCTGGGGCAGTATGAATAATCCAGGCCTGGACGGAATCCAGCTTCTTCAGAGGGCTGCAGACATTGGCATGCATGAAACTGATTCCTTTTAGAGTAGCAATGTCAGACGGTGATGAAATCAACTTTGCGGGGCCAGGATTAAGTTTAATGTCTGCTGAGCATAATAGTAGGAGGAGCAGAATTCTTCTCAGGTTGGCAAAGAGATTTTTAAAAGCAGAAGTCTTTTTACGTTTATTGCAGGCTCTGTTGCTTGGATCCAGAGACTGACTCATCCTCTTGTGTTGCCCTGTCAATGCGTAGCTTAGGGTCCAGGCAGAGTAACACCAGACTATGCAGTGTTTAGGTGGCTGAGGTTTGGGGCCATGCACAGCCGAGTAGATTGCTGTCCCACTTCAAGTAGATTCAATATAATTTGAGTGAATCAGAGGCAAGCAGGGGTAGCATGATATGTACATATTCTTATTATGTAGGTATATTGTTAGCGTGGGGCATGTCTCTTTACCGGAATCAGATCTATCTGGAGGTCCATTCATATTAGATAGCAAGAAAAGGCGGGCTAGTAAGCAAAGCCAGCCGAGACTTCCCATGTTTGCTTTTGCACAACAGTGAATTATACTACCAGGGGAACTGCTAACCAGGGACTTTGCATCCCCAACTTTATTCTAAAGGTTGGTACTGCTGCGAAATTTTTGGGAGTCAGTGTTCAGTAAAGGAAGTTTAGTGCAGCCCTGGCAGTAAAACGTGTCAAAACAATGTTAATTTAATGCAGAATCTTTACTGGGAAGAAGAGACTAAGGAAGATGACGGAGAATATCTAGGTTTCAAAAGATTTGATGTTTCTTCACTAGAGACTGTGGAGATTCTGGTGCAGAGTGGAAAGGACCGATGGAAAATTGAGCGTGGCTAGTGGGGCTATAAGATAACACTCAGGGAGGGGGATGGGCCGGGTGGGTGAAATTTGTGGCTTTGCCGTACCTTGCTGGCCGAGAGCACGCGGGGCAGTGGTCTTGGGCAGCGGCTAGAGAAGCACCGACCGCCCGGTGGCCGCTCGTCCTGCAGCTGACGATCTGGAGTCCCTAAGGGAGACAGAAGAGTGGTGTGTATATGTCCTGACCAATGATATGCTGTGCTGCTTGAAAATGTTTTAATATGCTGGCTGTTTCAGAATGTTTGAATTCCCCTTCTCATACCATTCTCCCTAACCTTGTTAACCCTATACCTGAAATACTTGTTATTGCTCTGTGTATTTTTTTTTCTATTTCTGTATAATTATATCTATTTATTATCTGTACATAAAAGTGTTATTCTTGACCTTGTGTAACGCAGGTCCACCTTGTAAATGAGCCTGCTCTATGGTGTTCGCTTGGATAAATAAAGACTTGATTGATTGATTGATTCCTGCCAATATTTAAGGATCCTGATTTGCAGCAGCAGACAGGCTATCTCTCTGAGTCCCATCCGTTTTCTGGTGCTGCTAGGAGCAAGCATTTGTTTATCTGCCAATACTTTCTCCAGCTGTACATATTTTCCTCCCTTACAACATAGGGTTACAACACAGCATTACCACCTGTCCTGATTTTTGCAGCACAGTCCTGATTTGGGCAGCTGTGTCCTGCAAAAAAACATGAAAAATACTGCATGTCCTGACTTTATAGTAGAAAAAATATGTTCAAACTTTCCACTAAATGTTGCAGAAAACTACAATACCTTATAATGATAAGAAGTAATAGAAGCAACTAAGAAACTACAATACCTAGCCTTACTTTTGATTATATAGAGAAAACAAGTCTGTTGCATTGGTTGAGATTATGTATTGTCCTGCGAAAAATGATGTTTCAGTAAGAAATTTCCCACTTTGGGCTTCTTAAAAGGTGGTAACCCTATTACAACATTTTCCCAAACACACATTGCAGTTACATTATTTTGTTAAAACATCATCTCTTTTCCCTTTTTCAGCCGCAGCCAAGAACAAGCTGCCCTGAGGGCAGACAGACCCTCATTGCTATTCATAAGTGATCGGGGCTCTGGCTCATTAATATTCATGAGCCCCGATCGAAATCACTTCATGGATCTCCCCCAGTTTCAAAGAAAGCGGCTGCTCAGGGCGCCGTCCATGGTCACCACGTCCCACTTACCACATGGGGATCCCGGGACTGACGGAACACCTCTCAGAACGACCGCAATGTGAGCAGTCACTAGATCAAAGGTGCCACTCATGCCTGTGTGATCCCGGCTGCACCGGAGTGCGTGCTTCGAGCAAGAGATCGCGGTTTGGCTGCTCAAGCCCCGGAGGGCTGCATTTTTCCTTGTGGGCTAGTTCTGGGGCACCAGGGCACTAAAGGACCAGGGGGACAGAAGAAAAAAAAAAAATTATGCAGGCACTTTGGGTGGCATTGAGGAGAGCAGGGAGCAAGAGCTGCAAGGCTACAGGTAATCCTCCGTTTGGCAGGGGGTTACACTTAGCTGAAATTAGACATGGCATGAACTCACAGAAAGAGGCTGACTAGGCAGAAGATAAATCAAGACAGTTGTAGCTTACAATCTAATCTTCACAGCGAGGGATGGTACCTCTAACACCACTTAAAAATCTAAAGCCCTGTAAAGGGCTTCCATAGACGCGTCTCAAACTAAGGCTAAATTGACAGCTGGAAATAATTTATTTATGTATGTCAAAAATTTCAACAGGAAAGTCATACTGGGCTGATACCAGCTCGTTTCCAGATGCGTCCTGGGGAGGGGGAAGAGAGGAGAGGAGAAGAGAACATACACAATGTATAAAATAATGCAATAAATTGGAAACAAAATATACAATATAAGAACTTAAAGGATAAATTGTCAAAGAGTAAAATCCAAAAATTAAGGAAAACATAAAAGCAACAGAGGTACAGGAAATTCGGGGGTGGGGGGTCAAAGTGTTGTGGGAAAACCTAGAGTCAGGAAACGGAACCACCATTCGGATAGGAGTGGTATACAGGTCTCCGACACAGGGGGAGGACTTAAGACAAAGAAATGCTCGGAGACATAGGAAAATGGCTAAGAAGGGGCAGGTGATGTTAATGGGGAACCTTAACCTGCCAGATATAGAGTGGAAGCTCCCTGCTGTAGCATCAGTTAGAAGTACAGTCATCCTGGACTCCCTGCAGAGGGCATTCCTCAGGCAGCTAGTCAGTGAACCCACTTGGGGAGGAGCAATACTGGATCTGGTGCTCACTAACGGGGACAGTACTGCGTACATCAGGGTGGGAAGTCTTCTGGGAACCAGTGACCATCACACAGTGGTTTAATAAAAGAACAGCAACAGAATCCAATTGTACAAGGACGAGGGTCCTGGATTTCAGAAGGGCTGACTTTACAAAGATGGTGGAGTGCATCCGAGAGGGCCTGGTGAGGGGAGATGTCCCCGGTGGGGTGGAGAGTAAATGGGCCATATTAAAAGAGGGTATAGTGAAGGCAAAAAACCTGTACATCACACAAGTAAGCAGAAGGAGGAGGAGACCGTTATGGTTCTCGAGGGAGGTGGCAGAAAAGGTAAAGGCAAAAACAATGGCATTCAGAAGGCATAAGGAGACCCAGAGAGAGAGAGAGAGAGAGAGGAGGACAAGCAGTCGTACTGGCTGGAAACAGAGGAAGGCAGACAAAGCAGTAAGGAGTGCAAAGGTGTAAGCTGAGGAAAGAATAGCTCAGACTGTATTGAATGGGGAACAAGACATTTTTCCGGTATGTTAGAGAGTAAAGGAAAACAAAGGGAGGGATTGTATGGTTGAAAATGGAAAGGGGGGGGCTGTACATAGGAGGATCAAGAAAAGGCAGCCATCTTGTGTTCACAGTAGAAGGGGAAGGGAAGGGGCCACAAACAAGCACCAAGAGCTTTGAGGAGAGGGAAGTGGACACCAGACCCTTATTTTGAGGATAAGGTCAGGAAAGCACTCACTAATCTGAGGGTGGACAAAATCATGGGGCCAGATGGGGTGCATCCACGAGTGCTGAAGGAGGTGCTGGCTGCACCCATAGCAGACTTGTTTAACATTTTACTGGAGACCAGCATGGTCCTGGAGGACTGGAGTACAGCAGATATAGTCCCACTTCATAAAAGTGGTAGCAAGGAGGAGGTGGGAAATTATAGAGCTGTCAGCCTGACTTCTGTAGTAGGGAAATTAATGGAAACACTACTAAAGGAAAGGATTGTGGAACACCTGGAATCCAGTGGACTGCAGGACCTGAGACAGCATGGCTTCACAGAGGGAAGGTCATGCCAAACAAACCTGAAAGATTTTTCCTTGACTGGGTAACCAAGGGTTTTGAATCAGGAAGGGGTGGTGGACATAGCCTACTTCAGCAAGGCCTCTGACACCATTCCACATAGGAGGCTGGTAAACAGGTTGGGTAGCACAGGGGTGAGTAATAAGGTGGTAACCTAGGTAAGAAACTAGTTAGGGGATAGGAGGCAGAGGGTGGTGATAAATGGAGTTCACTCAGAGGAGGGCAGAGTGACCTTCAGGGTACTCCAGGGGTCAGTCCTCTTTAATGTCTTCATTAATGACATAGTGGAGGAACTGGAAGGGGAAAGTCTGCCTCTTTAAAGATGACACCAGGATCTGCAACACAGTGGACACTCCAGGGGGTGCAAAGGATGGAAAGAGATTTAAAATGGCTAGATGAGTGTTCAAAAGTTTGGCAGCTAAGGTGTAATGCAAAAGAGTGCAAACTAATGCACTTGGGTCACAGAAACCTGGGGGCACAGTACAAAATGGGGCAGAGGTACTTGCAATGACCAAGCAGGAAAGGGACCTGGGGGTAATCATATCAGGTGACCTGACAATGCAACAAAGTGATCTGAAGAGCTAGTGGGATGCTGGGGTGTATAGGTAGGGGTATCACCAGCAGGAAGAGGGAAGTGGTGTTGCCCCTATATAGGTCATTGGTAAGACCCCACCTGGAGTACTGTGTCCAGTTCTGGAGACCACATCTTAGGAAAGACATAGACAGAGTAGAGGTGGTCCAGAGAAGGGCCACCCTAACAAGACTGTACAGGGTCTGCATCAAAAGCTCTACAAGGGTCATACAAAGGAAGGTAGGAGCTATTAGGCATGTTGCCCATTTTACTCTGATTTATTTTTACTTATAATTACCTCTATGGATGGACAGTCCCACGGGTTCACTATTTGTTGGGTAAAGAAACATACTGCCTTTTACTTGAGTTAAACCTTTTCCCATAGATTTGTAATGGGTGCCCTCTGGTGTTATTTGTACTTTTAAATTCACGCTCCATCTCATTGAACCAATATTTGTCCTTTATTACATCAAACATAAGTAACAGAGGAGCTGCAAGGAGAAGCTAAAGGAACTCAACATGTACACCCTGGAGGAGGGGGGGGAGAAGGGGATATAATTGTGACCTTCAAATACCTCATGGGGGGTGAATAAGGTACAAGTGGGTGATATTTTTCAGAGGAAAGGGTGCTCTAGAACAAGGGGTCACGATACGAAGCTGGGGGGGGTAGGTTCAGGAGAGGTGTGAGGAACTACTTCTTCACAGAAAGGGTGGTGGATGCCTGGAACAGTCTTCCAGTGGAGGTGGTGGGAGCGCAAACAGCGGTAGAATTCAAAAAAACCTGGGATAGGCACAAGGTAATCATATGGGATAGGAAAGGGGTGGAAGAGAAAGTGCCGTAGACCTAGAAGGGCCTGCAGCAAAAGCAATCAAAATGAAAAAGGGCACTGGATGAGCCGAGCAGTCCTAACCTGCCGTCAGTTTCTAGGTTTCTTTTTCCATGTAAATTGTGGCACAATCTGTACTATAAGAAGTTTAAATGATGAAGCTACTAATGTGATAAAAACGCTCTTTATATTTTACCCAGGATAACATCAATGATATAATCTTAAGCAGGATGAAAAAGAATACATTTGACTAATATCACCATTAAAAGCCAAACCATGAAAACCATTATCAAAGCAGGGCGCTAAATACCATATTTAGATCATGGACAATCATGGCTGCTACCTGAAATAATTTCAAATGTTATATAAGGCCTCCCCCCAATATCGGGGGGCAGACCAGGCTGCCTCCTGCACTGGAGCTCTGACTTCCAAATGTGCACAGTGCCCAAATAAACCAACCCCTCCCTGGCCCACAGGACAGGCAGCAGCCCAGCAGCGCTTAAAACAGTGGTGGGCCATCTGTGGCCCTCAGGCCAAATGCGGCCTGCAACATGTTTTTGTGTGGTCCCCAAGACCTTTTCTGCAGCTGGATTTTTTTTTTAAAAAAAGCTCACTGTCTCTTTAATTTCTGTCCGCGTCTCTCCCAGGTTCCATTTTCTGGTTGGTGTGCCTTCTGCCATCCACATACAGCAGCCTGATAATGTCCAGACCTAGAGAGCTCCTGTCCAGACCGAGATCGGAGTGCGATTCTATTACCGAAAGGAACATAACGGCTGTTCTTAGGAGAGAATGCTCTAAACATGAGAATGTGCAAGGTATGAAATTACAGAAATTATTAGTGTGGTTCGATGAGTGGCTACCCTTCTATGTAACTAGGAGCAACAAGGTGTAAAGAGGTGGTGTTGATGGTAAATTAAGAGATCAGTAGAAGCTTAGTTTGTCCTCCCCCCCCCCCCATGTAATTTTTATTCGGGTGTTTCTGGTGTTTCACTTGACTCAATCATGCTGCAATTATTTTTTTTTTAATATTGAAAGCACAGTGTTAAATGTTGCCTCAGTACAACATCAGAAACACCACTGTAAAAAACAGAAACTAGGGGAAGGCAGAACAGTGCTTGTTGTCGAGAATAAGGTCTCAAATGTGTAAATTTTTGGTAACATGGGTCCTGTCCAAGTCATGTGTATTAATGCAGCCCTGAAGGTGGTTCGAGGGTGGCCCTCAGGTAATTTCAGGTTGCCCACCACTGGCTTAAAGTAAAACAGCAGCAAGTTGCTAAAGACAGCGCCTCAAATGTAAACAGACATGTCAGCACCTACAGTACTGTACGTCTCTCCTCAGCCCTCTAACCCCACCCTGCAATGACTGCTGGGAAGGGGTTGGAGGTTAGAACCCACAATGACCATGAATTTCAGCCAGTCAGAAGCTTGCTTTGCTTCTCAACCTGCAGGCAAGCCCAGCAGTGCTGGACCAACATTCCAAAGACTGCTTGTCTAGAAGGCTGGCCATCAGTGCAGTGATAGTGTTACCACTCATGACCCGAGTTCAGGAATGGGCTCGAGTAATCGGTGGTTGGGGGGGGGGAGGAAGACTAAAGGTCCCACGGGGTTTCTCTTCCTCTGGGGGATATATAGAATTAGTTTAGTTGCTGTATTGGTCCATGTAAGAACAGATCCAGAAGCAAATGGTTTCATAACTTTTATTGGACCAACACAGATGTTACAAAAAGAAAACAGTGCCTAACTTTCAGACCAACCAAGTACTTCCTCAGAAGCTTATGTCAGTTGTTTAGAGAATCACATTCTATTATCACCCAGGTCATACATACAAAAAAACAGAAAGAATTCCCATTGGTCTAAAATATCTTTTTAAAAAACAACAGAGACTGAAACGAGGGAACCAGATTCTAGCAGTCTGCTACTGCTGAGAAACCTTTCAAGGTCAAATGTCAGCAGAAGCAGATAACATGAATACTCGAGCAGGCAGGTCTACTAACTTAAATTATGACTGAATGAGTGTGTCTTGTGAATACATTCTTAATTAAAAGAAAGAACTTTAGATTTAATACCCACATAAGTGCATGTTAAAATCTGATAGTATTGTATGTTAAAAAACTATGGAACAAAAATGTTCTATATATGGAAATATGAGGGTATAAAGAAAAATTCCCTAGTATAAACAGCTGTTTCACACATTTATACAGTATTAAACCTATCTGAAGACATTTGATAAATTATACTCTCAACCAGTTAAAACTCCACAAACATTAAAACCTTCAGTGGTGTAACAATATTTTTACAAGACAATATTAATTCTCAGAATTAGTGCCAAATAATCAAAAACAAATCTCTCAAGGACCTCCTAGAAAATGAGTTCATGCATCCTAAAATGTTCAGAGTTCAGTAATGTGTCAGTATATAATCAAATGCCTATATGTACAGTAACAGTCTTAGGAAGCTGAATAAAAACCCAATGGAATTACCCCCCCTCACCGGGAACAGCTAACTAGTAGAAAGTAGTACATATTCACCATGAATGTGAACCAAGAGTCCTAACACACAATAACCTCATTATGATATGCACCTGAATATAAGCCTTTCCTCAATATAACCACAACCCCAACCCCACACTTTATTTCCCCATCTCCCACACACAAACCTGCTCCCCACAAAAACCAACACACCATCCTCCTACCCCCAACACACAAAGTTACTCCACCCCCACCTACACACACAACCCCTCCATCACAACACAACCCACCATCCCCTTGCCTCCCCCCCCCACACACACACACATAGTTTCTAGGAGAGAAACCAACAAGTAGATAACCAGTTAAAAGGACTCTATGAAAATAAAAAACAACAACACGCTGAAGTCTTGTTAAATGTCCATCCTTTGAAGTAAATGTCTGTATAAGTTTAAGTAGCGTAATGTGTCATAAAACCCAAATCAATGTTCATGCCATCTGCTACCATACTGAGATGTAAAATACGCCTGATCTCAAAAGTCCATCTGGAGGAGGGAGGGAGGGTTGCTGTAGCTGCTCAACACTGCCACCTGGGTGACCACAGGGTGGCAGTGCAGCAGCAATCCAGCAGAGGGGGGGACGTCAGTGGAGCTTCCCTCGGCAGCAATCCAGCAGAGAGGGGGGACGTCAGTGGAGCTTCCCTCGGCACACTCTGTATGCTGATGCATGGGCTACGAGCACTGGCGTCCTAAAGAGGTGAGGACAAGAGCAAGGAGAGATCCCTGCTCTGTGCAGGATAACTCAGGCACAACCCTCAGCATTGCCTACTGCTCCTCCACCCAGGGAATTCCCACCGCTATACTCAGGAGGAGGGGGATGAGCAGCCAGACACTATCATGGGGGGCACAACTCATAAGGGGTTGAAAAAGGAGCAGGTAAGAGACAGGGATGTAGGATGGGCTGAGTCTGACCCAGAGGAAGGGGGCCAGAGCACAGAGTGGGAGTAAAAACAACGAATAAAAAAAAAAAATCATTCTTTTTTTCATGTTCCAAATTGAAAATGGATTTCCTTCTCTCAATTAGTCTCTCCTGATTGTATGTTTCTTCATGCACATTTGCACATTTATCAACCATGGGCAATCTTGTCCAGGAATCATAGGTAACCATGGATGGCGTTATCATGAACAAAGCTCAGGGACAGAGAAGGGACGACCATGGATGTCCATGGACACAGCAGAACGGGACCAATTCAGGAGCCTGGGGCCCCGTGCACTCTCACAATATTGTGGTGCAACGTATTCACAGTGACCAGTGTTTCACTCTGCAGCTGACTGTGATTTATAAAATGGGGTTTAAAAAACTGACCAAATCTAGCATCTTCATTGGTTAAAACACATCACCTGACAGTTGAGTATTTACCTAGAAACTGCACAGTTCAATACAAACTTGCTTACTTAACTAAATGAAAATAAAACCTCTTTCCATTAAAATAAAGACATTTTCACTTTTTAGATAAATAAACTCACAACAGGACATCACTTCCTGGGTTCATTTAAAGGCAAACAGCCTTTGTTACCAAACTCACATATTCTACCTAGCAACAACCTAACTAAAGGAAAATAAAACCTTTCCCCTTTAAAAAAAAAAAACATTTTATAAGTCCAATAACCTATTCCAAGGCATAGGTTTCTGGAGAATAATGCACTTCCCGGGTGCACTGACAGTCACTTGGCCACTACCCTTGTGCCATCCAAGCCACCCTGGGTGTGCATTACTTCTCTAGATATGCATGCCCTGTTGTGGGTTACTGCTGACATGTTACACAGTGGGGTCACAAACCACTTCTTGCGCACTTGCATTTCAACTGCACAGGCGGGAAGGAGCCGCTATGAAAATACAGGTGCCAGCCTAACATAGCGCTGGGTCACCAGCATCTGCGCCACCTGTCGCATGCCACAGTGCTCCCAAACCACTGCAGAACTCTTAAAAGCAGCTCTACAGGGGTGGGACTGCAGGCTGGCGAACTAAAGTGCACATTCCGAAAGGGGGGGTGAGTTTAGGTCGTGCCCAACAACCCTATTGTCAGGCCGTGGAAGAGAACGGGATAGGGCCGAGGGTTCCACTACACACCAGGCACAAAGACTGATGAACGCTTTGATTGGGGGGGGGGCATTAGTGGAAGGCACACAGAAGCAGGCACAACGTACGAGGCGAGAGGGGTAGGGTGATGACTATAGCAGTAGCACCACTGGCTTGGGCATAGCCTATTGTATAGCAACAGGTGCATACAAGCATCTGGAGTCTACCCATACCAATATCTGGAGTGTACACATAGCAACATCTGGAGCAGCTCATTAACATGTATGTGCTGAGTTACACAGCTGTAGGGGTTACTCCACCTCATGACAATAGTGCAACAGCTTGGTGCATTGCATAAAATGTGTGAAGGTGCAGAGGGGGGCCTATCGCACCCTTATTGTGAGTCACCACACATTGAGATAGTGGTTTGGGGACCATGTTCTGACTATCGACTACACTGCCTTCATACATGTGACTCTTTTAACATGCATGTAGATGATGTAATGAGGCCGCGGTAGTGCCACTGTGGATAGTACCCGGTTGTAGCAGTTACACTGCTTTAAAATCTAACTGGAGGGAGAATGATGGTAGGTTTAGTCGGGGGGGGGCACAGTACCAGACAACTCTCTGTACCTTGGATGGCACAGCCTAATTCATTACAGTCACAACTTACCCCCACCTTCAGGATCACCTGGTAATGATGGTATTGAAAAAGACACTAACACAGAGTAAAAAAGCAGTGTTGTACATTTATTCAGTCGCTAATTCTTCCTTCAGACACGATCCTGAAACTCAGAAAGGGGTTATAAACAGAACAAGGCACTTTCCTGGCAGGGACACCCGTGTTCATAGAGCACATGTAGTACAGACGTTTTCCTTCTTGAAAATTCCAGGGTCATATGAGAAAACAGTCACTACATACCTACCTCTCTCTCCTTCCGTTCAGTCCACAGGACAATCCCTTCCCAGTCAGGGCCACTTCATGCACAGCTTTTCAGGTACATTGTTGTCTGGGCTTGCTAACTGTACCCCTAGTCCATGGGTCTGTCTCCACTCTTACCACACACGTCTGTCGACTCCATTTCCCCCAGAGGTGCAGAACACTGTGCCAGATACTGTACTCTGATGCACTTCCTCTCAACTCTGCCATCAGGTCCCAGGAAGGAGCCCCTAAACTGACCTTGGCAAGACCTGGTCTCACACACACACTGGTGGCAGCTGCCACAGAAAGGCATATGAGTGGAGGTGTTACCCAGTGATGATGGGGCCACTGGTAGACTAGTGCTCAATGGGAAGCAGCCTACACACCCACACCCTACAAAATGAAGTACTACAGTGCTTAGTCCCTTATTTCTGGTGCTTCTTCACTTACCATGAAAAATCCCCCACTGTCCTCACCTGCTTACCAGGGAACTCTCTGCTGTTTAACCTGCTACAGATAAAACAGAAGCACTGGCTTCATCTGACGCCTTCAGTTGTGTGTGTCTGGAAGTGAACATTCTACCAGTAGAACTGAGCAGAATATGAATTCTTGTGTTCCATACTTTGTAAATATTATATCTACTGAATGAGGGAAGAAACGAAACAAGGTGGGGTGAAGGGAGAAAATAATACAAAGAAGACTGAAGAAAGGGAGACGAGACAGGTAAATGGAGGCGGGTTGGGGAAAACAGAGCTCGTCTACAAAATGTGTTTTGCTGTGCGTAATATTTGAACCTGAGATAGCATGCCAGTGCTGGTATGTGCTGGGACTACTTTGTTGGGGTGGATGAACCTTAAAAGAAACAAACCTTTAGAATGCGTAACATTTTTTCTGTGTGTATGCGCATTGTTTCACCACCACCTTCCCCCATCCCAAAAAAAATATCTTGGACTCATTTTATAATCACAATATGACACTCCACGGTTTGCTTTTTGGAGGGATCATTAAGCAATCCGATACGACAGGGTGTGCGTTGTGATGGGATAATGGCACATCTTGGGTGTATTGCGCTTTAAACCACCCAAGAAGTGCAATTGTCCCACCACAAAGCACACCCTGGAGTGTCTTACTGCGATTATAAAAATGAGACCAATATTTTTTTTTTGGTGGGGGGTAAAAATGCATAAAAATAAAATAATGTTAAACATTTTAATGATTTTTTTTTAGCAACATTCATCCACTCCAGCAAAATAGTCTCTGCACATTCCAGCACTGGCATGTCATCTCAGCGTCAAATATTATATACAGCAAAATGTTTTTAACCGGCACTTAAACCTTCTATTTTTTCCCTTTTCTAGCTTTCTTACACTCAGTAGAAGAAATGCTTACTAAGATAGAATATCTCTACTCCGTTCTACTCTCAAAATGTTTACCCCCACACTCGTACAACAGAAGGTCTCTGATAGAGCCAGAACTTCTGTTTTATCTATAACAGGTTAAACAGCAGAGATTTCATGGTAAGCAGGTAAGGATGGGGCCATGAGCTGCAAACAAACGCCAGAAACTGTAAGTACTATAGTACTTTATTTTAAAATTTATGTGTGTGTGTGTAAGAAGAGGAAAGAGAATTATGAAAGAAAATAACATTTAATTATTATTTTTGTTTTATTTAAGGCAGTTTTATTTTTAGGGACTAGTTGCAGGCTGTTAGTAAGTAAAGATGGCATGGCTTTGTGGTTAGTATTGATTTTATTGTGAAGAGGCTGGTGGATCAGCCAGTGCTGTTGTGCTGAGGTAAAAGCAGAGGTAAAGATGGCCCTCAGCCAATAAAATGCTTCACGATTTTTGAAACACCTTTTTATAATAGCATTTCTCAGGTAGTTGAAGGCACTCGGCAATGCCTTGTGCCTCACAACACACCTGAAGTGTGCCGTTATGCCACCACAATGCACACCTTGTCAATTTCTTACAGCTTAATCAGCGCAATTCCACACCACCCCCACTGTGAAAGCACTACCCACTGGCAGCTGTAATAACCTCCCCTTTGCTGGTCCCCATGCCAGCACCTGTTCACACAGGCTTTAGGGAAGCAGAGATTATCACACCAGTACAACATTTAGAAGAGTGTGAAATGGAAGACGTGTGTTACAAATGAGCTCTAATGGAGTGTGAACATAAACTGAGCTCAGAGTCTTTTGTCAATGGTTCCCACATGTCCACATTACCCTCTCTCACCCAACCAGCATTAGCTGGTACTGCATACACGCCATCAAGCAGAATCATCGTTTCCCATCATTTAGTCTGAGACTGAATACCTGAGTGTTCACCTCCTCAAAACCCTTGTGTGTAGCAAGAACAGATACTGGCATTTAAATAACAGACAACCTACTTTAGAGAAAGAATTTATCTTTATTTCTGGTAAAGACACTTTCAAACTCATGGTGCATAAAAACATACTAGATGCCTAGGAAGGTGGGGACACAAAATAAAAAAAAAAAAAAACAATAAAAAACAAACAGAATACCACATTTTATTTTGATAGACAACAATGTTTAATACTGTGTATGTTTTTGGACCCGTTACAAACAATGCATAAATGGTGAAAAATGTGATCGATATGTAGCTATCCAAGAGGAACATGCAGTAATTACTATATAACATGTTTACTAAATCAACTCTAACAGGTTTGTGATAGGCTAGCATAGACATGTAATATGAGAAATAAATGCTATTCATTTATAAAAGAATAAATCAGTACTATGCGAATGAAAAGAGTTAACCTGAGATTTCATTTACTAATATTCAAAACCAGACCATATAGGAAGTGGAACCGTTTCAAACGGATCATTTTCAAAAAGGCTAGTGATATCTGATAAAAACATATCTTTGTTCCCAGCACTTGGAATTACAAACACTCTTTGCTTTGTGTTTTATAAACCCTTTTTAGAATAGAGGACATAACCCAGAAGGAAAAGAACAAGAAAAGCATTTTGTTGAGCAAGAGAATACTGTTTTTGCACTACTTAGAGACGCTGTCAACCTTTTTTTGTTGCATCATATTATTTCTAGTTGAACACCCACATTTTAAGACTGTATACCCTGTCTAAAATTCAAATCTGCTTCCTTTCTTAGCAGAACTGAAATGCATGCTAATGGTGTAATTATACCCAGCTGTATTTTATTTCAGATCCTTGATCTACTCTCATTGCGTACTTCCTGAACATTAGGAACACTGCCAAACAGTGCAGCCATTCATGATGCAGCAGTCTCCTCTCCTCTCCTCCCACTAAATCATGAGTGACTAGATCATAATAGGGGTGTTCCTAAGTCCAGGAAAGATGCAGTGGGAGCTGATCAAGGATGGTAAACAAACTCATCTTTGTGTGGTAACACCAGTAGGTCAGCAGTCCATGTCTCACTTTTAAAAAGAAATAAACGGAATCAGAATCCAACTGAACAGCTACATCAGCAAATTCTAGAGAATGTGAGCCATCACAAAATGTGTTTTTTAAAGTAGGGACACTGACGCCTAAGGGGTTGACAGTATATTTTTAAAGCAGCAGTGCATGTTACGGTAGAAAATATTGACCAACACCATTGTTTTCTTCTTCTGTCTTTGCAAAGGCGTTCTTGTTTCCCCATTTTGTGCCTGCATTAGCATTTCTTTTGACATCTAAAATAATGAAAGGGACTCGGGAGTGCACCTAGTGTGGCTACCCCCCCCAGCTGTTCCTCATTATTCTCTGCTGTTTTTGGACATCCGTTGTTTACCATCACTTTCCTTTGACTAAGGTGAACTAGGATGCAACAGACACTGCTCAATCACCGTGTACGACAGTGAGTGCTCAAAAATAGTGACAAATGAGGACGATAGCCATATTAAAATCATCGCTCCTTTTATAATGTCAGATGTAAAAAAAAACAGTACTAAAGCAGACTCAAAACTGGGGAAAAGGGACATCTTAAAGCAACAATGCAGCGAAACTGGGCAAAACATTTGACCCTACTTTTTTCACTATAAAAGACCCCAGGCATCTTCCAGTTTTATTTGGTGGTACAATGTTCTAATTCCACCAAACATTTAAGTATTTTATACATTTTAATTTAGTGTGTTCTTAAGAAAAAAAGATGCTCACCATGTTTTGTATATAAATAGTATTGTAGACCTGGAAAGGGTTAGGATTGAGGGAAAAAAAAAAAAGGACTCATGGTGTACAGCAGAGGAGGTACCTAGACAAGTACATTTGACAGGTGTGCTAATATTTTTATTAACTCTAGTTGACACTAGCTTTATGGGAAAAACATTTTTCGTTGCACTGCTGCTTTAAAAGACAGGCACTCAAGAACACTCTAAAATAAAATACAGACAACAATGCGTGGGTAACTACGGACAAAGCAAGGCTGTGTTTGTGTCAGAGGGTCCTGATGGCTTCATAGGGACCTCGAGAGTGAAACATGAGAGGTCCCTGATTTCTTCAAAACTACAAAATGGAAACACAGCCAAGTTACGCATGGTTGTCCATGTGTTATTCTATATAGTATAGGGTTTGAAACATAAAATAAAAAAATATATGCTTTTTGTTTGCCTCCAAAAATCTTCAGTTTAATTTTTTTAATGTTACAAAAAGACAAACCAGGAACCCACCCTCTCCTAGCTGCTGAAAACCCACCAAGGTAAGGGGTGGGTTTCTGTTTTTTAAAAAGATGGAACAGCAGAAGATGCTGTGTTAGGGAAGGGTCTGGGTTTGGGGAAAATAGTTTTCCTCATTATTAAAATGTTTGTCCCCTTGGCGCCAAGTGACGAGGAATCACTCTGACATGCAGGGGACCCAGGTTCCCACTCTGTACCCAGGACATCAGGCATGGAGGTTGTCGGAAAGTGATGCAGAGCGTCCGATGGAGATCTCATGTGACATCCTGCAATAACATCCAGAGGAGGCCCCTGGCAGGGAAATGGCAGCCACTTAAGAGACTGGAGGTCAGGACAGGAGTGGAGCACATGGGTCGATGCAAGGGGTGAGTCTGGTGGGAGACAGGGGGGCAGTGTGGGGGCCCAAAACAGTGGTGTGCAACTGGGCACAGAGGCGCTAAGAAAAGATGTTTGCCCAGGAAAGGAACACTGAGCAGAAGCTCATATCTAGGTGCATCCCAGGAGTATAAGGAGGTCAAGTGACTTGCTCAGGGTCACAAAGTATGTAATGTGGAGCTTGTTGGAATCAAACCCAGGCATGTTGGATGTACCAAGCTTGCTCACAGCTTGTTGCTCTAATGTCTAGGCTGTGCTATCAGCCCAAAATGCCAGCCGCAAAAAATGAAAGTAAGTCAGGAGGCAGCGCGGCTTTCTATTCTAATTTTTAAAAAGTTATTGTACCACAGAAGGGTACAACAGCATTCTATGACCTTTGATCTGTGGTAACACAGCTTCTAGTGAGGATGGAAATCCCTGCACAACAAGGGGTAACCATTTACTATAAAAAGGTACAGGTCAAAATACTAAATATAACATTCACTGCTGTGTTAACTCTTTGCTGTCAGAAAGATGAGATTTGTTTTCTGAAAAATCAGCGTGGCACACAGCTGGCTTAAATAGGCTGCTGGGATACACTTTAAATAGAAACACTACCTTCTCAGAAAGATCTCCAGTCCAAAGCATTCAATCTGTATAGCATGTACGTAAATACCACAAATTAATATTCCATGCACATTAGGGTCTGCTTAGCCACCCCAATATAAACACACTTTTGATTCTCAAAGATACTTTACATAGAATAGATTTTAAAATGAGGATATCACCTCTTTGGAAAATATTCTTTAACTCATTATACTTTTAACTTGGGACAAGTGATATGACAAATATACCATTTTCTTTACTTTCACCTTGCCTTCCAGCAATCCTGTCTCCCAACAGAAGACCCGAAAGCCACAGTTTAGGGTGGCTTTCGTTCTCATCCTGTTTTCTGAAATACTTCCAAACAATTCATTTGGTGGGGTGGGGTGCGGTGGGGAAGAGGTAGCATAACATGTTTGTGAAAGATAAAACTATGGAGGCCCCGTTCTGCAGGATGAGTGGGGCCTAGTGGTCTCTGTAGCCACCTAGCCACACTGTTCCACTGTGAAGCTGTCCATATTTGCTCAATGGGAGTCATAAACATCCCGTCAGGCTATATTCAGCAAAGGTAGGACTTGCATTCCCTTTCTAAGTGCATGCATATGTCTGAAAATAGTTGGAAAAGGGGTGAGGACACAGGTTGCAGTGTCATTCTCAAAGGCGTGACAGCCCTTGCAAGCCCTGTCATAGCCTCCTGTGGGTTACTTGCCACCTGTAAAAAGCAGGTGATAAACGGAACAGCGCTGCAACTGGGCCCAGTAGGTCAGTAGTCAGGCCAAGCTGGGGGTCACTGGGCCAACAGGTGAGAGTCAGCTGGAGCTAAGGAGGGTGACACCACTGGCCCACCAGGAAATGTGATATTTGGGGAAGTAGGTGGGGGGTCTACAGATCCAGCAGGGCCTTCTACTTAAGTGCAATCTGGGGTGGGGAGGATACTTCCAGGAATGATGCTTCTGTGCATTATTAGGTAATAGTCTGCTCTGGTCCGGTGGTGCAGAGGGCTAAGGTGATTGTGCCATACCTCTCCCATGATGGCAACCCAAGTTTAGGAAGAAGCTCAGGTCACCTGGGGTGGGGGTGGGGGGCGCTTCAGTGGACTGAGCGGCCGCTGGGCAACTCTTCTCTTTTGGACTGTGGTGTCAAGTCAGCTATGCTCTTGTGATAGCACCAACGCTCAAGCGGCTGACCGCAGTCATGGGTGGGGGGAGCTGTGGCTCTGGGATGTGTGTGCACCTCCACACGCATACGCAGCCCATGCTTCCGTGGCCAGGGAGGAAAAACAAAAAGGTGGAAAATGGATGGCAAGGAGCTAAATGAAGCCCTGCCTGCAGGTCATGGGTCTGTGCCATCAACCAGCTCTCAACGCTGCTGCAATCTGGATGTGTGTACTGGGGGGGAAAGGACGTCCTCCTCTCCAGCCCCACCACAGCTGGCTTGAGACAGCGTGGACAGGGCTGAACAGCCACCCCTGATACCTGGGAGTTGAAGAACTTGTAAGGAAAACAGCTACTAGTTCATGGCTGGCTTGTCAGCAGCACAGTGGTAGAGCAGGTGCTGACCTGGGTTTGTGCTCCCAGTCTGGATTATCAGAAGGTCAATTTGGGGGTGGCGAGAAGGATCAAGCCTCCCAGAGGATGGAAGCCAGTTTCTGCCACAGCACTGCAACCTAGGTTACGCACAGGTGGAAGTGCACGTGGTGCCGAAGGGGAAGGCAGATGCTTGACGGCTCTGCATGGTGACATGGGGTGGTATACACATGCACATATTGGAGTCCTATTGTGCAGGCCTTTGCAGGGGCGGTACAAAGGGGGATTAAAATTTTGTGACCTAAAGCATGTTGTCAGGTATGCTCAGGCCCTGCGCAGCCCACTGTACCCCTTAATCCCCTTAGGTGCTCCGTTTAGGGAGGTAGGCCTACCCTGATCTGGCCCCACCCTAGGTGGTAAGCCCGGGGGGGGGGGGATTGGAAAGTGAGGGCCCCAGCTGAGGGAGATGGCACTGTGTGGTTGCCTGGGGCAGATGTAGAGCACAGCCAAGATGGGAAAAGCACACATTTAAACAACAAAAGGGGGCAACAGTTCACAGCACGGCATCTGCCAAGCCCTGGGCAAAAAGCCTGTGCTGGGATCAGGTTGCAGGTTCAGTGCAGACTGTCAGCAGGTGCTAACCTGGTTTATTACCCACTAACAGCTGAATTTGTCATCTGCACTGCCCCGTTTTCGGGAGGGTAATGAAGGAAGCAACCCTCACCCTAGTGTGCCTCCCCCTGCATGAATCTGAGAACATGGTCATGTGTTCCTTAAAGAGCCAGTGATGCTAAAAACAGCAGGCAGAACAGGTTATCATGTTTTAAAAGTAGTCATATTTTCTTTTTTTGTCTCAGATGTATGTTTCTCTTTGCATTTGCCGATTAGAAGGTTCTCTTCCTGCTTGTATTAGGTATGATGGGAAGAGCAGTACTTTACCTGGAGTCTGAAATATCTAACACTATCCCTCTTCATACCTCATCAGTATTGTGACCTCACTTATTGTGATATAATATCAGAAGCCCTATAAGAAGAGACTAAAAGAACTCAATATGTACACCCTGGAAGAGAGGAGGGAGAAGGGGGATATGACAGATGCCTTTAAATATCTCATGGGGGTAAATAAGACACACGAGGGAAGTATTTTTCAGAAAGAAAGGTGTTCAAGGACAAGGGGGCACGATAAGAAGCTGGAGGGGGGTAGATTCAGGAGAGATGTGGGAGTGGTGGATTCCTGGAACAGCCGTCCAGTGGAGGTAGTGGGGTGAAAGCAGTGCTGGGGTTCAACAGTGCATGGGATAAGCACAAGGGAATCACAGTGGAAGGGGGGAGAGCTGTAGATTGGGCACGGTCTGCGGTAATAGTGCAGGTAGGGAGAAATGGCCAGACTGGATGGGCCAAGCAGTCCTTATCTGTCGATAAACTGTATGTTTCTATATCAAGTGGCCAATCTGGCAGCAGGGGATTGGCTCTTTTTGGTCAGCTGTGATGTCACAGACAGTGAGGTCATAGGGCTGATTATATGCATCAGGAGGAACAGAACTAGCTACATCAGTCTCCAGGTAGAATACTGCTCCACACATCATACCAAGTGCTGTCAGTTAGAAAATCTTTGAATTAGCAAAGGAAGAACGAACAAAAAATACTTCAGCTATAACAAGTCATAGTTCACTACTTTTGAAAGTTAATATTAATTTCACACAATACACAGAGTAGATGCTGGTGTCACAGGCCAATTCAGAAACCAAGAGTCAGTGTGCTGGAGGGATCATTATTGTTTTGAATACGTTTTCATTCCAGCAATTTTTGACATGATAATCTGTCAAATTCCAAAAGTATTCCTTCCCGACTCATGCTGGCTCCAAAGAAAAGTAGTATCATGATGGAATCAGCTGCAATCAGGATTAGTTTTGCAAAGACTGCCACAAAAAAACACTCTCCAAAGCCAGCCCGGTGGCGCTGAGGGTTGAGGCGCTGGACACCACACCTTGCTCCACGCTGGCGACCCGGGTTTGGGAATGAGCCCGGGGCATCGGGGGTCGGCAGGGAAGGGAAAGGATTGAGCGTCCGGAGGACAGCTCTCCTTTCCCGGGAGGAAGGGAGACACACACTCGGCGCCTGACTGGCCTCTGGTGGAAGCCGGAGGCACAGCAAGCGCATGAGGATACAGGGTGGGGTTGGGAGTGGTTGACGTCGGCGGTGACACCTTGACGTTGGGGTACGCACCACTCCCACGAGAAAAAGGGAAAAATCACCCCGCAGTGCTCCCGGTAGATGAAGCACCAGGCCCCGATCCCCAGTGCCCCTGCCTGTCCCGGTACCAGTGTCCCGACGACAACAAGAAGGACTTCGGGGGTGGCCCAGCCCCGTGCCCGCCTGGGGGATATAACCACGGCTACATGGGGGATGGACTGCACCGGGCTCCAGGTAAGAGGGCAGGGACTAGAAGGCCATAGGTGTCTCCCGAAGAGTGGGAGTGCTGCGGGCAGGGGGAGTATAAAGAATAAGTAAAAAAAAAAAAAAACACTCTCCAAAATCATTCAAAAGTGTGAAACAGCATTGGCAGAACATTGTTTTTTTCTTGGTCTTAAAGAGCCCCTGAAGTTTCCAGGAAAACTACATAAAATGTAAAATTTTGCAGGCTGGCCCAGTGGTGCTGAGGGTTGAGGAGCTGGATGCCACACCTTGTGCTACGCCGGTGACCCGGGTTCAGGAACAAGCTCGAGTTGTCGAGGGTCATTGTGGGGGAGGGCGAGGAGTGGGACTGAGCTGCCGCGAGGCGGCTCTCCTCTCCCAGGGAGGGACGAGGGGTTTTCCTGGCCCTTGTCTACCACCTGGTGGATGATGGCTGGCAGTTCAGACAATGGGGAGCCTGGCAACAGCCAGGAGTGGGGCAGAAGGGGCCGAGCCAGTACCCAGAGTGTGTCTGCATCTCCACACTTAAGGAGCTTAATATGTATAGGCTTGAGGAAAGGAGGGAGAGGGGGGACATGATAGAAACGTTCAAGTACCTCAAGGGAATCAACAAAGTCCAAGAGGGTAGCATCTTTCAAAAAAAAGAGGTGTGCAAGAACAAGGGGGCACAATTTGAAGATAGAAGGGGCGGCTCAGAGGTAACTTAAGGAAGTATTTTTTCACAGAGAGGGTGGTGGATGTATGGAACGGCCTTCCAGAGGAGGTTGTGGAGTCACAAACAGTGGTGGAATTCAAGCATGCATGGGACAGTCATAAGGCAATTCTAGGGGGTGGGGGGTAGGAAGAAGTAGGCTGTTGGTTAACTAGGATCTGCAGCTTATCCATCAGGTAGGGAAATGGGCAGACTGGGTGGGCCAAGCGGTCCTTATCTGCCGTCAAATTCTGTTTCTCTATGTTTCACACGCATGCACTGCTGTGTCTCGGGGGTCCCGCGGGTCTTTGGGAGAAAACTGGGGAAAAATGCAAAAAGTATTTAAAAAAAAAAGTACCATTTTGGGACAGAATCCAGTTTTGATTCTTATAAACGTTCTGTCTTGTTTCTCCTTTTCTCTTTATAATTATGGAGACTGGACCATTTAAAACTGCTTGAAATTTTCTGTAGTCTCGTCTTCATTAGAAAGTTAGACTGAACACCATTAGCAGCGATCTGATCTCTCATGACTCTACGGCAACTTCCTTACCGGTGGTGCTCCACTGAACCTGAACAATAATGCATAATTATATAGCATTTTCTGATGTAACTGTGTCCTGGTGTAGATATTAGAATTGTCTTCCTTGGCAGGGAATTACATGTTTTGGAATATCTAAATAAACCTTAAGACGGTGTGTTTAATATACTAATAATTATGTACAACCCTTCACATTTAGCGAACCACTGTGCATGAGGAAGTTGTGTCCAAACCATGAAACGCTGGCCCAGTGTGGAGGGAGGCCTGTCTAAATTTCTAATAATGATAAGACTACAAAACAATTCCAATTAGTTTTCGAGACATTTCTTTCCTCATGTACTGTGCATCCAGGTGCAGAGAATGACAGCTCCTCGGGCTACCTTACATTTTTCTCCCTTCAGCATCCTGGAATCCTTACAAGAAACTCAGATTACTGCCCCCCTAGACCTCATCTGCAGTGGCTGCTTGTCTATATCTGACATCTCAGTCAGAATCATTTCCTCATCACAGATTGTGATGTCAGAGGCAAAGGATTATGTCACATGTAGACAAACTGCAGGGGCAGAAAAAGTCCAGGTGGCACGGATTCAGTTACTGAGCTGGCATCCATCAACGTAAACAGGGAAAAAAAGAGAAACAAGATACAGAACACAAATGAAAAATAGGCTGATGCATCTAAATAATCTGCTTTCTCGGAGGGTTTCTCTTGAGCTGTCAGGAGCACTTTAAATTGTAGCGCACAGATTTCTGTATCTCATAACACATCTCCCGTTCCCCTACTTAACAAGCCCCATGTGTAGTTCAATCTTTACTTAAGTAGCTTTGGAAAACTCAGTAGAGCCAAAACGAACATGCTCAGTACAGCCCCAGGTGTGACCTTTGCCCTTCCATGAGCAGCAGTTGGACCAGGCAATCCATCATGGCGTTCATCCTGTCAGCCCCAGCGCTCGGATGCAGCTGTCTGTCACTCTGGTGGATAGGACCTGCTTAGAGGCAATCATGTCAATCTCTATGTGACTACTCAGGCCGAGACAGAGGGATGATCTTGACAGTTTTTGGCAAAGTCAGCAGAAGGTACTAGAGGGCTAGAGTTGTGTGTGCATGTATGTATAACAGTAGAGGTGAAGCGTGTTGTTTTCTTTGCAGGGTTTAGCAGATGATAACATGGCTTGCTCCTAGAGCTGGTCATCCCGGATGAATCTGTTCCCTTCGGAGTGCTTCCCGTAGTATATGTATCGGCATTTGGTAAGAACCCCTGAAACATAAACAGAAAAATTGCAAAACAATAATTACAAAACAATGGTGGCAAATGGAGCCTTCTGATTGGCTGAAAGTATTCTAAAGGGTTATATAAATTTCTAGAAATAAATCGCATGTACAATTAAACAGAATTTAAGGCAAAAAAACATTAATTTGGAAAGAAAGTTACACATTATAGTTCAATAACTCCCAAATTGTTAATGAAAATCTCAGGGCATAAGGTACTTTTGCTTTGTCCCTTAAGGCCCCCACCTGGGTAAGATTAATGGACTCTTAACCCATCCCTTAGTTGTGGCTTAATTCTTAAATGAGAACTGCTTTAAATCTGCAGGTCACTTTTCCTGGAAGCTCTGTTTTAAAAATGGTTTAAGCATGTGTTATTGTTTCATCTGTACTGGCCTTTATACACTGGTGGCGAGTACCATTTTAGAACTGAATGAAGCAGGTTACGCCCCTTTCAGCCACAGAGTTCTAGAGCAGAACATGGATGCATTGTGACAACGATGGAAGAATTTAACAAGGAACATAAACAACCCCATCCAGTTCTAAAATGGTCCTCACCATCAGTGTGTAAATCTAAAATACTCGCCGAGTTTACTAGAAGAAGAATTAGCATTCCTATAGCACTTTTCATACACACTGTATCCCACAGTGCTTTACAAGCAATGAGGTACTGAAGTGACTGTAAATGTGCAGCAGAGGGTGTATCACTCATCAGTACTAACAGCCTTGGATAATTCCTTGAAACAGTTTTATGGGGAGGGGGGGCCAGGACACTAGCTAGCAAGAGAACATGCTTAGCTAGGTGACCAGTTAAACTGCAACTAAGACAGAATGTAAACCAGTACTAATAACAGCTTCTGTAGAACATATCAGCTGGCAGGTTCAGTGCTGTTCATAAAATCAGTAATCTGGGGATTTACTAGGTCACAATTCGTGTACAGAATGCTAAGCTTGCGCTGCTGACCTGTCAGAACCATGCTTAGATAAAGCATTCGAATGACGTGAAATGTCAGCAGTTGTTGGGTAGGGGTGCTACTGTTTTATCTTACTTAGAAACATACACAGAAGTTGTCGGCAGATGGGGACCTTATGATCCATCAAGTCTGCCCTTGTTTTTAAATAAAAGTTTTATCGACCTCTAGGTCAAGGAGTGCTTCTTGTGTTTGGCTGAGCAGCCAGAGTTATTTTTACAGATATGCTTACAGATCTGTGCAGAAATCATGACATAGTTTAAACTCCAGATCACTGGTTCCATGAACAGAATTATAACAGAATACTGACCATGAAAACAAAACAGGGCAAAATTAAGTTTTTCACATTACTTTTTACTCATGCACAGTTAACTAAATAATAAACCACGGCAGGATGTGCATTATGGGATTGTAATGCACACCCCAGGGGTGCAGTAATACACGAGGCTGAAGGTCGAGTGTCCTTACGCCCAAGGGAAGTGCATTAAAATCCTACTATGCACACCCTGGAGGGGCTTATTACACTTATAAAATGGCTCTAAGTAGGTTTTCTGGGGAGGAAAATGAGATGAGGCACGTGACTGTGCATTTATAGGGATTTAATGCAGTCAGGTGACATCTCTCAGCCAATTAAATTTTTAGATTTTTTCCTGCAATTTTATAAACGTGCCATTTAGTGCTATGAATACCATTTCTGAAAATAGAAACATTGTAAACAGCTGCTAATTAGAAAGAATTTACTGCATTCTTTGATACAACAAAGCTTACCATTTGTTTAGTTGGTACTAGAGATAGGAGAGCCAAAAGAAGTTCTGAAAGGTTTTGATACGCCATGAGAAGCTCTGCTAGTTATCCAAGCCTTATCAGAATTTTTAGAACGTTTTCAGTTTTTTTTTATAGGTTTAAAATATTTAGGGCCCAATCCACAAAACAAGTTTCCCCCATTTGGTGTCGATGACAAAACGTTTTAGTTGATGAACACTTTCCACATCATTTCTATCCAAAAACTGACAGACCAAAGCAACTGATGGTAAAACAGAGTTGTACTAACTACACTTAGTGTGTCACATAGCTAGTTCATATCCCCTTGAGTAACACCACTGTGAGCCTGACTGCTCAAGGCAGACCCACCTCGCAGGATCCTTTCACTACCTCAACCTCCCTTCTGGAATAAAGACCAGCTGGGGGAGCATACTGAGCTTCGAAACCAATGATTTCAAATATTCGGAAGAACCTTTCGGGATCCTCAGAAAGGGATCCGATTGTTTTTTGTTTTTATTTTATTTTTGGTAACCAGGTAAGTCGCGCTAGGCGTAAGTGCCTGTTTTCACGAGTGACCCAGGAGCACTGGGGAGATTAAGTGACTTGCTCAGAGTCGCACAGTATACAAGTGGAGGTTGCGGGAATCAAACCCAGGTCTGCTGCATGTACCAAGCTCATTGAAAGCTTGGCACTCTAATCTCTAGGCTATACTGCCTGTCCAGTATTTTTTTTTTAAAACAGCCCGGACCTGGTAGGTTCTGAACTGATCCTAACCAATTCTGCCATCCCTAACTGGCATGCAATAGTGCAGGTTGAAATCTTCAGTTCAAAAGTATCTTTAAGATGCATGCTTGCTTTTCAAAACAGTGCTTGCTTCAACCTATTCACAATATAATGTGCGTTGATCATGCCACAAGATGCCCGTCTGCGCAAGCCTGGGCACGAACTCAGCGAACTGAAGACAGGCATTTCTGGTAGTTCCACCCTGCACACAGTGAGACTCTTACACCACTAGAGTCGCATCTCAGAGCTGCAACTGACACTTATCAACCAGTTCTATTCCCAAATCAATTTCAAAGAAAAAAAACACAGCACATTTTAAATGTAATAAACAAACTCAATCCCCCCCTTCCACTCTCAAACTGGAACATCCCACTTTTTGAACATCTCTGCAAAACAGCATCTTGTATGTAAGCAAAAAAAACACGAAGGTGCAACCATTAGACATTTCTAATGCACAGCAAGGGGCATAGTGAGGCACAAGGCCACAGGAAAAAGTCCAGATAGTCAAATGTCCTGTGTCCAGGTTGGTAGCACCTGTGTTTAGCCATGCATTAGACACTTCTAATATACTGCTAAGGACCAATCAGGACATAGGATTTTTCCCTACCCATTTTATAAATGTCTTATAACCAAAAGAGACACAGGAATGGTATATATAAACATATTATAAATTATAATAAACATTTGTTTAAAAAAAAAATAATTTTAATTCAAAATCAAAATGTATTAACTTTGCAGAATATTAGAGAATCCCTTTTGTTGGAAATGAACTGTGCCAACTGAACTCAGAACTTCAGAATTTTAACGCTATGTGCATGAGAAAACTTCTTATGGTTATAAGAGTACCTGGAATCTGAGAGATCTGCAACAAGGTTGATACACAAGGGTGGGTGGGGGTGGAAAGGATGAGAAGGGACTTGGCAGGTTGGAGGAATGGTCAAAAGTATGGCAGCTTAAATTTAGTGCAAAGATGTGCAAAATATGCACCTGGAAACAAAACCCAGGGAAGAATACACAATTGGAGGGGGGGGGAGTATCAACAGCAAGCATTTGTCAATGCCAAATGGCTTGCAGGCATTGGTTGTGCAGGAGCTAGAGAGATGCGCAATAGGAATGGCAGTGAAGCATGGAACTGATGCCAACCCCACCCTACCCTGCAGAGACCGACAGGCACTGAGGTGTGCCTTTGGGTCGTCTACCATAACGCTCATGCCATTTCACCTCAACCTACCCTGCAAACTCCGACAAGTGTCGCATTGTGCCTTGGGGTCATTGGGCCTTACACTCACCCCTTTCCATAAGGAAATACGTTGAGATGGGTGCAATGTACTGTAGGAGAATGGGGTGAACTTTGGGGCCGAAGAGTCCAAGGTACACTTTGATGCCTGTCATTGGCTGCAGGGTGGGGGTGGGAGTGGAATGGCGTGAGCATTACAGCCCACAATCCAAAGTCACACCCCTGACACCTGTCAGTCTCTACAGGGTGAGACGTTATGGTTAGAAACCCTAACGCCCTGGGCGTTTGTTGGTACATAGATACATAGACAGTGTCGGCAGATAAGGGCCTATGGCCCACCCAGTCTGCCCAGTCTGGTATTTGCACTACAAATTTTCAACATGGGCTTTTTGTGACCCCACCTTATGAAAGCATTTGGGACCTCTGCTCATGAACAGTAGCACTATGATTTTGTTAATCTGTCCCGAACGCTGATTTCCCACAGCGACTACGCCATTCTGTGCCAGATGTGCGAAAATGCATTTCGGGCAGGATGTGAAAAAAATGACAGCTGTACCATTCATAAGGAGGTGTGATGAAATGGCAATGTTGAAAATCCGGAGTGAAAATATTAAAAATTCTTGAAGTTATGAGCATGCGTGTAAACTGCGCAACGCACACTCATAACACAGTCATATAATTTTTTCACCAAACTGTCAACATCGGCATTTTTGGACCTCCGCTGATGAGCAGTGTCACTCTGATTTTCTTAATCTGTCCCAAACGTTGATTTCCCACAGTCACCGCACCACTGAGCGCCAGATGTGCGAAAACACATTTTGGGAAGGGTGTGAAAAATAACAGCTGTACTGTTCATAAGGAGTGTGAAAAAATGGCAATGCTGAAAATCTGAGGAAAATTGAACTTCTCAAGCATAGCGCAGTGCGGAAACTACTTAATGCACACTCATAACACAGTCATTTTGTGAATTTTTCACCAAATTTTCAACATAGGCATTTGAGGATCTCCGCTCATGAACAGTGCCACTGTGATTTTCGTAATCTGTCCTGACCATTGATTTCACACAGTGACCATGCCATTGTGCATCCAATGATGGAACCGTCATTTTTTGGAATCTTTTTACCAAATTTGCAACGTAGGCTTTTTGGGAGCCCACCTCATGAACAGTGACAATGTCGTTTTGTTAATCAGTCCCGAAAGGTGATTCCACACAGTGACTGCAAAATCACCTTTTGGGACAGAATAACGAAATGACAGTAACTAGTTCATGAGGTGGGGTCCCAAGAACCCCATGTTGAAAATTTGGAGCCAAAAGTTGCAAAAATGGCCGAGATATCCACCTAAGTTGACCCCCCCCCCAATTGATGCCATTATACAGCTTACCATGATTTTCTTCAGTTCGCGGTCGGCTTCTGAAGAGTTTAGACGTGTCCCACTCCACCACCAAAGGTCATTACACCAGGCTCCAGGGGTAAGTATAGGGTGAGGTGGGGTGCGCAGAGGGTGGGTGCAGGTTGGGGAAGGGGTACGCTCCGACTCAACAGCAGACCATTTTCTTACGTTCAGGAATGGACATCGTGGGAAGGTTTTCTTTATTTACAGGTGAAATTAAACAACTGTTGGCCACACTGGAGTGGCCTCCCAGTGTGGCACACAATGGGGGTGGGGTGGGGGCAGGAACATGCTGACGGTCGGCTTCAGAACACGTGAGGCACACTGAGGTGGGCCCCAGTGTGCCACACAATCTTGAGGGGGTTATAAACATGCCGACAGGGGATTGGGCACCCGAGTTGGCTTGCTGGGGACTGTGAAGGCGGATGGCAACAACTCCTGCCGTATTTACTGAAATGTTTCAGTAGGCAAGGCGTGCCCTACAATGACAGCGCCCCCACTGCAGCTGCGAAATTCTTTCAAGTTGGTGGCACGCTTCTGAACTGCTGTCAGAGACAGAGTGCTCATTAATTGGTGCCACGGAAGCCAGCCCAAAAAAGCAGTGGCGCCATTGGCCACAACATGGCCGCACCTCCACAACCTGCTACTCCAGCAAGCTGTTATAAAATGCTGCTTGCGCTGCACGTGCAAGACAACATAAACATGGAAAGGGACCTGGGGGTAGTCATATCAGATGACCTAAAGGTGGGAAAGCAATGTGAGAAGGCAGCAAGGAGGGCTGGGGGAATACTGGGATACATAGGGAGAGGCATCACCAGTAGAAAACAGGAAGTTATTATCCCTCTGTACAGAGAGCTGGTGAGACCACATCTGGAGTACTGCGTGCAGTTCTGGAGACCCAATCTCCGCAAGGACATAGACAGGATAGAGGCAGTCCAGAGGAGGGCAACTAAAATGGCGCAGTGTCTGAACCAGAAGCCACATGAAGAGAGACTAAAGGAGCAATACGTAAACCCTTGAGGAAAGGAAGGAGAGGGGGGACATGATAGAAACTTCAAGTACCTCAAGGGAATCAACAAAGTCCAAGAAGGTAGCATCTTTCAGAAAAAGATGTGCAAGAACAAGGGGGCACAATTTGAAGATAGAGGGGGGGATGGCTCGTGGGCAACGTGAGAAAGTATTTTTTCACGAAGAGGGTGGTGGACACATGGAACAGCCTTCGTGGGGAGGTTGTGGGGTCAAAAATAGTGCGGGAATTCAAGAATGCATGGGACAGACATAAGGCAATTCTGGTGGGGGTTAGGAAGAAGTAGGCTGTTGGTTAACTAGGATCTGCAGCTTATCCGATAGGTCGAGAAATGGGCAGACTGGGTGGGCCAAGCGGTCCTTATTTGCCCTCAAAGTCTATGTTTCTACGGAATATGCAGAAATTAACAATCCTAATTGGCCAGAATGATGTCATGATTTATAATGGTGATAATGGGTCACTGTGACCTTAAATAAGTTGATATTACAGATCAAGGGAGCACTCCTGACCAATCGGAGCACTCTTTTCCTCTGCATGCGAGACACTCTTATTCTGTGAAGAGCATCTCCTGCACGGCTGCCCTGGAAACGGGCACTTTTGAGTAAGGTTTGAATAAGCAATAACCCACAACAAGGTGTGGGGTTATAGGCATTTAATCCATGCCTGGGGTGTGTTGTGAGGCATAAGGCCACAGGCCGAGTGTCCTCAAGGTGCCCCAGGCGTAGATTAAATGCCTATAACCCCATACCCTGGAGTAGGTGATTGCACTTATAACATGGGTGCAGTGAAACATGTAAAATATGCCACTGAAACTTGTTTTTACTGCGTCTAAACAGAAAAAAAGGGAATATATCCTGCCACTTGCCAAAGTAGCCTGTCCAAAAATTAAAAAGAACACTGCATTAATTCTGTGCTGACAGAACTGTGACACATACTTCCCTATGTTATCTGTCACAGTGCGTGTCTGTGACACTCTTCCCTACTGTGTGACTGATGTCTGTCTCACCACACATGTGATACTGTTACTGTGAGCCCCATATCAAGACAGCCATACAGAGAAGTGCAGTTACGGACCACAGACACAGATAGAGTTTGCAGAACACACATACCCAGGCGCTGACTACGATCTTTCAGTGCTGCCGCTGTGCAGCCTTTCGACCCGATTCTGGCACAATGGATAACAATTGTCACTGATGCTGACAATGGTTTGCACAACCTGCCCTCCCCTCGCTGTTATCTGCCACCTCGCACCCTGTCTGTGTATGTCTCTCTCTCGTTCCCTCTCTGTTGCTCGGAGCATCTCTGCTGTCACAGGGAGACGCATATCAGGACAGAGAGACACAGAATTGGTAGGAGTAACACACAGACACCAAGTCACCATCACAGCAAGGTGCACTGAATGCCTCTGGCTGCTGTGTGACTTGTGACCCCCCCCCCATAACCACCCTGTATGTCCCCTGACTGACCCGTCACAGTAATTGTAATTAGCACTGCTTCATTTTGCACACAGGGACTCACCACAGACTGCTACAGATATGTCCCGAGACTGGACACCGGGGGGCTCTCACTCTCAAGCACTGGTCGGGACAGTCACGGGGATTAGGTATCATGCTTGCTACAACAAGAAGTAGGTCAGTGGCAGACGATCTGACTTGCGAACCACTGCTTCTCTCACAATTCCGACACTGCCTCTGTGTGTCACTCTCTGGCTCTGTCACGGTCAATGTCAGAGAGGGGACAGTCACTGCATGCCTTAGAGCAACAGACACTGAGACAGAACACACTACATGAACTGTGCTGTACACTGTGTTTGTCCGCTCTCTGGCTTACCACATCGTGCACACTCTCTCTCTGCCCAGTCCGTAGCTTTCTCCGTCGCTGCACCGCACAGTTGCAAACTGGCTCAGCATTCACTGTGGATGGCCACAGTAACAGTGAGAGGACATAGCGCACACATCAGCGCTGTTACACACCTGCAACCAGATGCAAAGCAATACCTTGCAACCATGACACTGCATCAGTCCAGCTTTCCCCTCTGAGGACATAGCACACACATCAGCGCTGTTACACATCTGCAGCCAGATGCACAGCAATACCTTGCAACCGTTACACTGCACCAGCCCAGCTTTCCCCTCTGAGGACATAGCATACATCAGAGCTGTTACACATCTGCAGCCAGATGCACATCAATACCTTGCAATCATTACACTGCACCAGCCCAGCTTTCCTCTCTGAGGACATAGCACACATCAGCGCTGTTATACATCTGCAGCCAGATGCACAGCAATACCTTGCAACCATTACACTGCACCAGCCCAGCTTTTCCCTCTGAGGACACAGCACATAAATCAGCGCTGCTACACATCTGCAGCCAGATGCACAGCAATACCTTGCAACCATTACACTGCATCAGCCCAGCTTTCCTCTCTGAGGAAATAGCACACACATCAGCACTGTTACACAGCTGCAGCCAGATGCACAGCAATACCTTGCTACCATTACACTGCATCAGTCCAGCTTTCCCCTCTGAGGACTCAGCACACACATCAGCGCTGTTACACACCTGCAGCCAGATGCACAGCAATACATTGCAACCATGACACTGCATCAGTCCAGCTTTCCCCTCTGAGGACATAGCACACACATCAGCGCTGCTACACATCTGCAACCAGATGCACAGCAATACCTTGCAACCGTTACACTGCACCAGCCCAGCTTTCCCTCTGAGGACATAGCACACATCAGCTGTTACACATCTGCAGCCAGATGCACAGCAATACCTTGCAATCATTACACTGCACCAGCCCAGCTTTCTCTCTGAGGACATAGCACACATCAGCGCTGTTACATCTGCAGCCAGATGCACAGCAATCGCAACCATTACACTGCACCAGCCCAGCTTTCCCCTCTGAGGAAGTAGCACATACATCAGCGCTGTTACACATCTGCAGCCAGATGCACAGCAATACCTTGCAACCATTACACTGCACCATCCCAGCTTTCCCCTCTGACATAGAACACACATCAGCTCTGTTACACATCTGCAGCCAGATGCACAGCAACACCTTGCAACCATTACACTGCATCAGCCCAGCTTTCCCCTCTGAGGACATAGCGCACACATCAGCGCTGTTACACATCTGCAGCCAGATGCACAGCATTACCTTTCAACCATTACACTGCACCAGTCCAGCTTTCCCCTCTGAGGACATAGCACACACATTAGCGCTGTTACACATCTGCAGCCAGATGCACAGCAGTACCTTGCAACCATTACACTGCAGCAGCCCAGCTTTCCCCTCTGAGGACATAGCGCACACATTAGCGCTGTTACACACCTGCATCCAGATGCACAGCAATACCTTGAAACCATTACACTGCACCAGCCCAGCTTTCCCCTCTGAGGACATAGCGCACACATCAGTGCTGTTACAGATCTGCAGCCAGATGCACAGCAATACCTTGCAACCATTACACTGCACCAGCCCAGCTTTCCCTTCTGAGGATACAGCAGACACATCAGCGCTGTTACACACCTGCAGCCAGATGAACAGCAATACCTTGCTACCATTACACTGCATCAGTCCAGCTTTCCCCTCTGACGATACAGCACACACATCAGCGCTGTTACACACCTGCAGCCAGATGCACAGCAATACCTTGCAACCATGACACTGCATCAGTCCAGCTTTCCCTTCTGAGGACATAGAACACACATCAGCTCTGTTACACATCTGCAGCCAGATGCACAGCAAAACCTTGCAACCATGACACTGCATCAGTAAAGCTTTCCCATGAGGACATAGAACACACATCAGCGCTGTTACACACCTGCAGCCAGATGCACAGCAATACCTTGCAACCGTTACACTGCACCAGCCCAGCTTTCCCAGCTGAGGACATAGCGCACACATCAGCACTGTTACACACCCGCAGCCAGATGCACAGCAATACCTTGCAACCGTTACACTAAACCAGCCCAGCCTTCCCCTCTGAGGACATAGCGCACACATCAGCGCTCTTACACACCTGCAGCCAGATGCACAGCAATACCAAGCAACCATTACACTGCACCAGCCCAGCTTTCCCCTCTGAGGACACAGCGCACACATCAGCGCTGTTACACACCTGCAGCTAGATGCACAGCAATACCTTGCAACCATTACACTGCACCAGCCCAGCTTTCCCCTCTGAGGACACATCACACACATCAGCGCTGTTACACACCAGCAGCCAGATGCACAGCAATACCTTGCAACCGTTACACTGCACCAGCCCAGCTTTCCCCTCTGAGGACACATCACACACATCAGCGCTGTTACACACCAGCAGCCAGATGCACTGCAATACCTTGCAACCGTTACACTGCACCAGCCCAGCTTTCCCCTCTGAGGACATAGCGCACACATCAGCGCTGTTGGACACCTGCAGCCAGATGCACAGCAATACCTTGCAACCGTTACACTGCACCAGCCCAGCTTTCCCCTCTGAGGACACAGCGCACACATCAGCGCTGTTACACACCTGCAGCCAGATGCACAGCAATACCTTGCAACCGTTACACTGCACCAGCCCAGCTTTACCCTCTGAGGACATAGTGCACACATCAGCGCTGTTACACACCTGCAGCCAGATGCAGAGAATACTTTGCAACCATTACACTGTAGCAGCCCAGCGTTCCCCTCTGAGGACACAGCGCACACATCAGCGCTGTTACAGATCTGCAGCCAGATGCACAGCAATACCTTGCAACCATTACACTGCACCAGCCCAGCTTTCCCTTCTGAGATACAACAGACACATCGCTGTTACACACCTGCAGCCAGATGAACAGCAATACCTTGCTACCATTACACTGCATCAGTCCAGCTTTCCCCTCTGACAATACAGCACACACATCAGCGCTGTTACACACCTGCAGCCAGATGCACAGCAATACCTTGCAACCATGACACTGCATCAGTCCAGCTTTCCTCTCTGAGGACATAGAACACACATCAGCGCTGTTACACATCTGCAGCCAGATGCACAGCAATACCTTGCAACCATGACACTGCATCAGTACAGCTTCCCTCTGAGGACATAGACACACATCAGCGCTGTTACACACCTGCAGCCAGATGCACAGCAATACCTTGCAACCGCTACACTGCACCAGCCCAGCTTCCCAGCTGAGGACACAGAGCACACATCAGCACTGTTACACACCGCAGCCAGATGCACAGCAATACCTTGCAACCGTTACACTACAGCCAGCCCAGCTTTCCTCTGAGGACACAGCGCACATCAGCGCTCGTACACACCTGCAGCCAGATGCACAGCAATACCTTGCAACCATTACACTGCACCAGCCCAGCTTTCCCTCTGAGGACACAGCGCACACATCAGCCTGTTACACACCTGCAGCTAGATGCACAGCAATACCTTGCAACATTACACTGCACCAGCCCAGCTTCCTCTGAGGACACATCACACACATCAGCGCTGTTACACACCAGCAGCCAGATGCACAGCAATACCTTGCAACCGTTACACTGCACCAGCCCAGCTTTCCCCTCTGAGGACACATCACACACATCAGCGCTGTTACACACCAGCAGCCAGATGCACAGCAATACCTTGCAACCGTTACACTGCACCAGCCCAGCTTTACCCTCTGAGGACATAGTGCACACATCAGCGCTGTTACACACCTGCAGCCAGATGCAGAGAATACTTTGCAACCATTACACTGTAGCAGCCCAGCGTTCCCCTCTGAGGACACAGCGCACACATCAGCGCTGTTACACACCTGCAGCCAGATGTACAGCAATATTTTGCAACCATTACACTGTACCAGCCCAGATTTCCCCTCTGAGGACACAGCGCACACATCAGCGCTGTTACACACCTGCAATTACATGCACAGCAGTACCTTGCAACCATTACACTGCATCAGCCCAGCTTTCCTATCTGAGGACACAGCGCACACATCAGCGCTGTTACACATCTGCAGCCAGATGCACAGCAATACCTTGCAACCGCTACACTGCACCATCCCAGCTTTCCCATCTGAGGACACAGCACACACATCAGTGCTGTTACACAGCTGCAGCCAGATGCACAGCAATACCTTGCAACCGTTACACTGCACCAGTCCAGCCATCCCCTCTGAGGACATAGCACACACATCAGCGCTGTTACACACCTGCAGCCAGCTACACAGCAATACCTTGCAACCGTTACACTGCACCAGCCCAGCTTTCCCCTCTGAGGATACAGCACACACATCAGCGCTGTTACACACCTGCAGCCAGATGAACAGCAATACCTTGCAACCATTACACTGCATCAGTCCAGCTTTCCCCTCTGACGATACAGCACACACATCAGCGCTGTTACACACCTGCAGCCAGATGCACAGCAATACCTTGCAACCATGACACTGCATCAGTCCAGCTTTCCCCTCTGAGGACATAGAACACACATCAGCGCTGTTACACACCTGCAGCCAGATGTACAGCAAAACCTTGCAACCATGACACTGCATCAGTAAAGCTTTCCCCTCTGAGGACATAGAACACACATCAGCGCTGTTACACACCTGCAGCCAGATGCACAGCAATACCTTGCAACCGTTACACTGCACCAGCCCAGCTTTCCCCGCTGAGGACATAGCACACACATCAGCGCTGTTACACACCTGCAGCCAGATGCACAGCAATACCATGCAACCATTACACTGCACCAGCCCAGCTTTACACTCGGAGGACACAGCGCACACATCAGCGCTGTTACACACCTGCAGCCAGATGCACAGCAATACCTTGCAACCATTACACTGCACCAGCCCAGCTTTCCCCTCTGAGGACACAGCGCACACATCAGCGCTGTTACACACCTGCAGCCAGATGCACAGCAATACCTTGCAACCGTTACACTGCACCAGCCCAGCTTTCCCCTCTGAGGACACTAGCGCACACATCAGCGCTGTTACACACCTGCAGCCAGATGCACAGCAATACCTTGCAACCGTTACACTGCACCAGCCCAGCTTTCCTCTGAGGACAGCTACACATCAGCGCTGTTACACACCTGCAGCCAGATGCACAGCAATACCTTGCAACCATTACACTGCACCAGCCCAGCTTTCCTCTGAGGACACAGCGCACACATCAGCGCTGTCACACACCTGCAGCCAGATGCACAGCAATACTTTGCAACCGTTACAATGCACCAGTCCAGCTATCCCCTTTGAGGACACAGCGCACACATCAGCGCAGTTACACACCTGCAGCCAGATGTACAGCAACACCTTGCAACCGTTACACTGCACCAGTCCAGCTTTCCTTGAGGACACAGCGACACATCAGCGCTGTTACACACCTGCAGCCAGATGCACAGCAATACCTGCAACCACTACACTGCACCAGCCCAGCTTTCTCTGAGGACACAGCGCACACATCAGCCGCTGTTACACACCTGCAGCCAGATGCACAGCAATACCTTGCAACCATTACACTGCACCAGCCCAGCTTTCCTCTGAGGACACAGCGCACATCAGCGCTGTTACACACCTGCAGCCAGATGCACAGCAATACCTGCAACCATTACACTGCACCAGCCCAGCTTTCCCTCTGAGGACACAGCGCACACATCAGCGCTTGTTACACCTGCAGCCAGATGCACAGCAATACCTTGCAACCACTACACTGCACCAGCCCAGCTTTCCCCTCTGAGGACACAGCGCACACATCAGCTGTTACACACCTGCAGCCAGATGCACAGCAATACCTTGCAACCATTACACTGCACCAGCCCAGCTTTCCCCTCTGAGGACACAGCTCACACAGCGCTGTTACACACCTGCAGCCAGATGCACAGCAATACCTTGCAACCATTGCACTGCACCAGCCCAGCTTTCCCCTCTGAGGACATAGCACACACATCAGCGATGTTACACACCTGCAGCTAGATGCATAGCAATACCTTGCAACCGTTACACTGCACCAGCCCAGCTTTCCCCTCTGAGGACACAGCGCACACATCAGCGCTGTTACACACCTGCAGCCAGATGCACAGCAATACCTTGCAACCATTACACTGCACCAGCCCAGCTTTCCCCTCTGAGGACACAGCGCACACATCAGCGCTGTTACACACCTGCAGCCAGATGCACAGCAATACCTTGCAACCACTACACTGCACCAACCCAGCTTTCCCCTCTGAGGACACAGCGCACACATCAGCAGCCAGATGCACAGCAATACCTTGCAACCATTACACTGCACCAGCCCAGCTTTCCCCTCTGAGGACACAGCGCACACATCAGCGCTGTTACACACCTGCAGCCAGATGCACAGCAATACCTTGCAACCATTACACTGCACCAGCCCAGCTTTCCCCTCTGAGGACACAGCGCACACATCAGCTGCTACACACCTGCAGCCAGATGCACAGCAATACCTTGCAACCATTACACTGCACCAGCCCAGCTTTCCCCTCTGAGGACATAGCGCACACATCAGAGCTGTTACACACCTGCAGCCAGATGCACAGCAATACCTTGCAACCAGTACACTGCACCAGCCCAGCTTTCCTCTGAGGACACAGCGCAACATCAGCGCTCGTTACACACCTGCAGCCAGATGCACAGCAATACCTTGCAACCATTACACTGCACCAACCCAGCTTTCCCCTCTGAGGACATAGCGCACACATCAGCGCTGTTACACACCTGCAGCCAGATGCACAGCAATACCTTGCAACAGTTACACTGCACCAGCCCAGCTTTCCCCTCTGAGGACATAACGCACACATCAGAGCTGTTACACACCTGCAGCCAGATGCACAGCAATACCTTGCAACCATTACACTGCACCAGCCCAGCTTTCTCTGAGGACATAGTGCACACATCAGCGCTGTTACACACCTGCAGCCAGATGCACAGCAATACCTTGCAACCATTACACTGCACCAGCCCAGCTTTCCTCTGAGGACACAGCGCACACATCAGCGCTGTTACACACCTGCAGCCAGATGCACAGCAATACCTTGCAACCATTACACTGCACCAGCCCAGCTTTCCCCTCTGAGGACACAGCGCACACATCAGCGCTGTTACACACCTGCAGCCAGATGCACAGCAATACCTTGCAACCAGTTACACTGCACCATGCCCAGCTTTCCTCTGAGGACATAACGCACACATCAGAGCTGCTAACACCTGCAGCCAGATGCACAGCAATACCTGCAACCATTACACTGCACCAGCCCAGCTTTTCCTCTCGAGGACACAGGCACACATCAGCGCTGTTACACCTGCAGCCAGATGCACAGCAATACCTTGCAACCATTACACTGCACCAGCCCAGCTTTCCCTCTGAGGACACAGCACACACATCAGCCAGTTACACACCTGCAGCCAGATGCACAGCAATACCTTGCAACCATTACACTGCACCAGCCCAGCTTTCCTCTGAGGACACAGCCACACATCAGCGCTGTTACACACCTGCAGCGCACAGCAATACCTTGCAACCGTTACACTGCACCAGCCCAGCTTTCCCATCTGAGGACATAGCACACACATCAGCGCTGTTACACACCTGCAGCCAGATGCACAGCAATACCTTGCAACCATTACACTGCACCAGCCCAGCTTTCCCTTCTGAGGACACAGCGCACACATCAGCGCTGTTACACATCTGCAGCCAGATGCACAGCAATACCTTGCAACCGTTACACTGCACCAGCCCAGCTTTCCCATCTGAGGACACAGCGCACACATCAGCGCTGTTACACACCTGCAGCCAGATGCACAGCAACCTTGCAACCATTACACTGCACCAGCCCAGCTTTCTCCTCTGAGGACACAGCACAGACATCAGCGCTGCTACACACCTGCAGCCAGATGCACAGAAGTACCTTGCAACCATTACACTGCACCAGCCCAGCTTTCCCATCAGAGGACACAGCACACACATCAGCGCTGTTACACACCTGCAGCCAGATGCACAGCAATACCTTGCAACCATTACACTGCACCAGCCCAGCTTTCCCTTCTGAGGACACAGCGCACACATCAGCGCTGTTACACATCTGCAGCAAGATGCACAGCAATACCTTGCAACCGTTACACTGCACAGCCCAGCTTTCCCCTCTGAGGACACAGCGCACACATCAGCGCTGTTACACACCTGCAGCCAGATGCACAGCAATACCTTGCAACCATTACACTGCACCATCCCAGCTTTCCCCTCTGAGGACATTGCACACACATCAGCGATGTTACACACCTGCAGTAAGATGCACAGCAATACCTTGCAACCGTTACACTGCACCATCCCAGCTTTCCCCTCTGAGGATATAGCGCACACATCAGCGCTGTTACACATCTGCAGCCAGATGCACAGCAATACCTTGCAACCATTACACTGCACCAGCCCAGCTTTCCCCTCTGAGGACACAGCGCACACATCAGCATTGTTACACACCTGCAGCTAGATGCACAGCAATATCTTGAAACTATTACACTGCACCAGCCCAGCTTTCTCCTCTGAGGACACAGTGCACAGATCAGCGTTGTTACACACCTGCAGCTAGATGCACAGCAATACCTTGCAACCGCTACACTGCACCAACCCAGCTTTCCCCTCTGAGGACACAGCGCACACATCAGCGCTGTTACACACCTGCAGCCAGATGCACAGCAATACCTTGCAACCATTACACTGCACCAGCCCAGCTTTCCCCTCTGAGGACACAGCGCACACATCAGCGCTGTTACACATCTGTAGCCAGATGCACAGCAATACCTTGCAACCATTACACTGCACAAGCCCAGCTTTCCCCTCTGAGGACACAGCGCACACATAAGCGCTGTTACACACCTGCAGCCAGATGCACAGCAATACCTTGCAACCATTACACTGCACCAGCCCAGCTTTCCCCTCTGAGGACACAACACAGACATCAGCGCTACTACACACCTGCAGCCAGATGCACAGCAATACCTTGCAACCATTACACTGCAGCAGCCCAGCTTCCTCTGAGGACACAGCACAGACATCAGCGCCTACACACCTGCAGCCGATGCACAGCAATACCTTGCAACCATTACACTGCACCAGCCCAGCTTTCCCCTCTGAGGACATAGCACAGACATCAGCGCTGCTACACACCTGCAGCCAGAAGAACAGCAATACCTTGCAACCGTTACACTGCACCAGCCCAGCTTTCCCCTCTGAAGACACAGCGCACACATCAGCGCTGCTACACACCTGCAGCCAGATGCACAGCAATACCTTGCAATCGTTACACTGCACCAGCCCAGCTTTCCCCTCAGAGGACACAGCGCACACATCAGCGCTGCTACACACCTGCAGCCAGATGAACAGCAATACCTTGCAACCATTACACTGCACCAGCCCAGCTTTCCTCTGAGGACATAGCGCACACATCAGCGCTGTTACACACCTGCAGCCAGATGCACAGCAATACCTTGCAACCATTACACTGCACCAGCCCAGCTTTCCCTCTGAGGACATAGCACACACATCAGCCTGTTACACACCTGCAGCCAGATGCACAGCAATACCTTGCAACCATTACACTGCACCAGCCCAGCTTTACCCTCTGAGGACATAGCGCGCACATCAGCGCTGTTACACACCTGCAGCCAGACGCACAGTAGTACTTTGCAACCGTTACACTGCACCAGCCCAGCTTTCCCATCAGAGGACTTAGCACACACATCAGCGCTGTTACACACCTGCAGCCAGATGCACAGCAATACCTTGCAACCATTACACTGCACCAGCCCAGCTTTCCCTTCTGAGGACACAGCGCACACATCAGCGCTGTTACACATCTGCAGCAAGATGCACAGCAATACCTTGCAACCGTTACACTGCATCAGCCCAGCTTTCCCATCTAAGGACACAGCGCACACATCAGCGCTGTTACACACCTGCAGCCAGATGCACAGCAATACTTTGCAACCGCTTACACTGCACCATCCCAGCTTCCTCTGAGGACATAGCACACACATCAGCGTGTTACACACCTGCAGCCAGATGCACAGCAATACCTTGCAACAAGCACACTGCACCAGCCCAGCTTTCCCTCTGAGGACATAAGCACACATCAGCTGCTACACATCTGCAGCCAGATGCACAGCAATACCTTGCAACCATTACACTGCACCAGCCCAGCTTTCCTCTGAGGACACAGCGCACACATCAGCTGTTACACACCTGCAGCCAGATGCACAGCAATATCTTGAAACCATTACACTGCACCAGCCCAGCTTCCTCTGAGGAACAGTGCACACATCAGCTCTGTTACACACCTGCAGCCAGATGCACAGCAATACCTTGCAACCGCCACACTGCACCAACCCAGCTCTGAGGACACAGCGCACACATCAGCACTGTTACACACCTGCAGCCAGATGCACAGCAATACCTTGCAACCGCTACACTGCACCAGCCCAGCTTCCCTCTGAGGACATAGCGCACACATCAGCGCCAGCTACACTCTGCAGCCAGATGCACAGCAATACCTTGCAACTGTTACACTGCACCAGCCCAGCTTTCTCTGAGGACACAGTGCCACATCAGCGCCTGTTACACCTGCAGCCAGATGCACAGCAATACCTGCAACCATTACACTGCACCAGTCCGGCTTTCCCCTCAGAGGACATAGCGCACACATCAGCGCTGTTACAGACATGCAGCCAGATGCACAGCAATACCTTGCAACCATTACACTGCACCAGCCCAGCTTTCCCCTCGGAGGACATAGCGCAAACATCAGCGCTGTTACACACCTGCAGCCAGATGCATAGAAATACCTTGCAACCGTTACACTGCACCAGCCCAGCTTTCCCCTCTGAGGACATAACGCACACATCAGCGCTGTTACACACCTGCAGCCAGATGCACAGCAATACCTTGCAACCATTACACTGCACCAGCCCAGCTTTCCTCTGAGGACATAGTGCACACATCAGCGCTGTTACACACCTGCAGCCAGATGCACAGCAATACCTTGCAACCATTACACTGCACCAGCCCAGCTTTCCCTCTGAGGACATAGTGCACACATCAGCGCTGTTACACACCTGCAGCCAGAGGCACAGCAATACTTTGCAACCATTACACTGCACCAGCCCAGCTTTCCCCTCTGAGGGCACAGCGCACACATCAGCGCTGTTACACACCTGCAGCTAGATGCACAGCAGTACCTTGCAACCATTGCAATGCATCAGCCCAGCTTTCCCCTCTGAGGACACAGCTCACACATCAGCGCTGTTACACATCTGCAGCCAGATGCACAGCAATACCTTGCAACCGTTACACTGCACCAGACCAGCTTTCCTATCTGAGGACACAGCACACACATCAGCGCTGTTACACACCTGCAGTCAGATGCACAGCAATACCTTGCAACGCATACACTGCACCAGTCCAGCTTCTCTCTGAGACATAGCGCACACATCAGCGCTTGTTACACACCTGCAGCCAGATGCACAGCAATACCTTGCAACCATTACACTGCACCAGCCCAGCTTCCTCTGAGGACACAGCCACACATCAGCGCTGTTACAACCTGCAGCCAGATGCACAGCAAAACCTTGCAACCATTACACTGCATCAGCCCAGCTTTCCTCTGAGGACATAGACATACAAGCGTTACACACCTGCAGCCAGATGCACAGCAATACCTTGCAACCATTACACTGCATCAGCCCAGCTTTCCTCTGAGGACATAGCACACATCAGCGCTGTTACACACCTGCAGCCAGATGCACAGCAATACCTTGCAACCGCTACACTGCACCAGCCCAGCTTTCCTCTGAGGACACAGCGCACACATCAGCGCTGTTACACACCTGCAGCCAGATGCACAGCAATACATTGCAACCGTTACACTGCACCAGCCCAGCTTTCCCCTCTGAGGACACAGCGCACACATCAGCACTGTTACACACCTGCAGCCAGATGCACAGCAATACCTTGCAACCATTACACTGCACCAGCCCAGCTTTCCCCTCTGAGGACACAGCGCACACATCAGCGCTGTTACACACCTGCAGCCAGATGCACAGCAATACCTGCAAACCACTACACTGCACCAGCCCAGCTTTCCCCTCTGAGGACACAGCGCACACATCAGCGCTGTTACACACCTGCAGCCAGATGCACAGCAATACCTTGCAACAGTTACACTGCACCAGCCCAGCTTTCCCCTCTGAGGACACAGCGCACACATCAGCGCTGTTACACACCTGCAGCCAGATGCACAGCAATACCTTGCAACCATTACACTGCACCAGCCCAGCTTTCCCCTCTGAGGACATAGCACACATCAGCGCTGTACACACCTGCAGCCAGATGCACAGCAATACCTTGCAACCATTACACTGCACCAGCCCAGCTTTCCCCTCTGAGGACACAGCACACATCAGCGCTGTTACACACCTGCAGCCAGATGCACAGCAATACCTTGCAACCATTACACTGCACCAGCCCAGCTTTCCCCTCTGAGGACATAGCACACACATCAGCGCTGTTACACACCTGCAGCCAGATGCACAGCAATACCAGCAACCGTTACACTGCACCAGCCCAGCTTCCTCTGAGGACAGCAGCACATCAGCGCTGTTACACACCTGCAGCCAGATGCACAGCAATACCTTGCAACCATTACACTGCACAGCCCAGCTTTCCCTCTGAGGACACAGCACACATCAGCTACACACCTGCAGCCAGATGCACAGCAATACCTTGCAACCATACACTGCACCAGCCCAGCTTTCCCCTCTGAGGACACAGCGCACACTTCAGCAGCCAGATGCACAGCAATACCTTGTAACCTTTACACTGCACCAGCCCAGATTTCCCCTCTGAGGACACAGCGCACACATCAGCGCTGTTACACACCTGCAGCCAGATGCACAGCAATACCTTGCAACCACTACACTGCACCAGCCCAGCTTTCCCCTCTGAGGACACAGCGCACACATCAGCGCTGTTACACACCTGCAGCCAGATGCACAGCAATACCTTGCAACCATTACACTGCACCAGCCCAGCTTTCCCCTCTGAGGACATAGCACACATCAGCGCTGTTACACACCTGCAGCCAGATGCACAGCAATACCTTGCAACCATACACTGCATCAGCCCAGCTTTCCCTCTGAGGACATAGCGCACACATCAGCGCTCTTACACACCTGCAGCCAGATGCACAGCAATACCTTGCAACCATTACACTGCACCAGCCCAGCTTTCCCCTCTGAGGACATAAGCGCACATCAGCGCTGTTACACACCTGCAGCCAGATGCACAGCAATACCTTGCAACCATTACACTGCACCAGCCCAGCTTTCCCCTCTGAGGACACAGCGCACACATCAGCGCTGTTACACACCTGCAGCCAGATGCACAGCAATACCTTGCAACCATTACACTGCACCAGCCCAGCTTTCCCCTCTGAGGACAGCGCACACATCAGCGCTGTTACACACCTGCAGCCAGATGCACAGCAATACCTTGCAACCATTACACTGCACCAGCCCAGCTTTCCCCTCTGAGGACACAGCGCACACATCAGCGCTGTTACACACCTGCAGCCAGATGCACAGCAATACCTTGCAACCATTACACTGCACCAGCCCAGCTTTCCCCTCTGAGGACATAGCACACTTACACACCTGCAGCCAGATGCACAGCAATACCTTGCAACCATTACACTGCACCAGCCCAGCTTTCCTCTGAGGACATAGCAGCACACATCAGCGCTGTTACACACCTGCAGCCAGATGCACAGCAATACCTTGCAACCATTACACTGCACCAGCCCAGCTTTCTCTCTGAGGACATAGCGACACATCAGCTGTTACACACCTGCAGCCAGATGCACAGCAATACCTTGCAACCATTACACTGCACCAGCCCAGCTTTCCCTCTGAGGACACAGCGCAACATCAGCTGTTACATCTGCAGCCAGATGCACAGCAATACCTTGCAACCATTACACTGCACCAGCCCAGCTTTCCCCTCTGAGGACACAGCGCACACATCAGCGCTGTTACACACCTGCAGCCAGATGCACAGCAATACCTTGCAACCATTACACTGCACCAGCCCAGCTTTCCCCTCTGAGGACATAGCACACACATCAGCGCTGTTACACACCTGCAGCCAGATGCACAGCAATACCTTGCAACCATTACACTGCACCAGCCCAGCTTTCCCCTCTGAGGACACAGCACAGACATCAGCGCTGCTACACACCTGCAGCCAGATGCACAGCAATACCTTGCAACCATTACACTGCACCAGCCCAGCTTTCCCTCTGAGGACATAGCACACATCAGCGCTGTTACACATCTGCAGCCAGATGCACAGCAATACCTTGCAACCATTACACTGCACCAGCCCAGCTTTCCTCTGAGGACATAGCACACATCAGCGCTGTTACACATCTGCAGCCAGATGCACAGCAATACCTTGCAACCATTACACTGCACCAGCCCAGCTTTCCTCTGAGGACATAGCAGCACATCAGCGCTGTTACACACCTGCAGCCAGATGCACAGCAATACCTTGCAACCATTACACTGCACCAGCCCAGCTTTCCTCTGAGGACACAGCGCACACATCAGCGCTATACACACCTGCAGCCAGATGCACAGCAATACCTTGCAACCATTACACTGCACCAGTCCAGCTTTCCTCTGAGGACACAGCACACATCAGCGCTGTTACACATCCTGCAGCCAGATGCACAGCAATACCTTGCAACCGTTACACTGCACCAGCCCAGCTTTCCCTCTGAGGACATAGCACACATCAGCGCTTGTTACACCTGCAGCCAGATGCACAGCAATACCTTGCAACCATTACACTGCACCAGCCCAGCTTTCTCTGAGGACATAGCGCAACATCAGCGCTGTTACACATCTGCAGCCAGATGCACAGCAATACCTTGTAACCATTACACTGCATCAGCCCAGCTTTCCTCTGAGGACACAGCGCACACATCAGCGCTTGTTACACACCTGCAGCCAGATGCACAGCAATACCTGAACCGTTACACTGCACCAGCCCAGCTTTCCTCTGAGGACATACGCACACATCAGCGCTGTTACACACCTGCAGCCAGATGCACAGCAATACCTTGCAAACTCTACACTGCACCAGCCCAGCTTCTCTGAGGACATAGCACATCAGCGCTTGTTACACACCTGCAGCCAGATGCACAGCAATACCTTGCAACCATTACACTGCACCAGCCCAGCTTTCCCCTCTGAGGACACAGCGCACACATCAGCGCTGTTACACACCTGCAGCCAGATGCACAGCAATACCTTGCAACCATTACACTGCACCAGCCCAGCTTTCCCCTCTGAGGACATAGCGCACACATCAGCGCTGTTACACACCTGCAGCCAGATGCACAGCAATACCTTGCAACCGTTACACTGCACCAGCCCAGCTTTCCCCTCTGAGGACACAGCGCACACATCAGCGCTGTTACACACCTGCAGCCAGATGCACAGCAATACCTTGCAACCATTACACTGCACCAGCCCAGCTTTCCTCTGAGGACACAGCGCACATCAGCGCTGTTACACACCTGCAGCCAGATGCACAGCAATACCTTGCAACCGTTACACTGCATCAGCCCAGCTTTCCCTCTGAGGACATAGCGCACACATCAGCGCTGTTACACACCTGCAGCCAGATGCACAGCAATACCTTGCAACCGTTACACTGCACCAGCCCAGCTTTCCCCTCTGAGGACACAGCGCACACATCAGCGCTGTTACACACCTGCAGCCAGATGCACAGCAATACCTTGCAACCATTACACTGCACCAGCCCAGCTTTCCCCTCTGAGGACATAGTACACATCAGCGCTGTTACACACCTGCAGCCAGATGCACAGCAATACCTTGCAACCATTACACTGCACCAGCCCAGCTTTCCCCTCTGAGGACATAGCGCACACATCAGCGCTGTTACACACCTGCAGCCAGATGCACAGCAATACCTTGCAACCATTACACTGCACCAGCCCAGCTTTCCCCTCTGAGGACATAGCAACATATCGCTACACACCTGCAGCCAGATGCACAGCAATACCTGCAACCATTACACTGCACCAGCCCAGCTTTCCTCTGAGGACACAGCACACATCAGCGCTGTTACACACCTGCAGCCAGATGCACAGCAATACCTTGCAACCATTACACTGCACCAGCCCAGCTTTCTCTGAGGACATAGCACACATCAGCAGCGTTACACACCTGCAGCCAGATGCACAGCAATACCTTGCAACCATTACACTGCACCAGCCCAGCTTTCCCTCTGAGGACATAGCGACACACATCAGCGCTGTTCACACCTGCAGCCAGATGCACAGCAATACCTTGCAACCATTACACTGCACCAGCCCAGCTTTCCTCTGAGGACACAGCGCACACATCAGCGCTTACACACCTGCAGCCAGATGCACAGCAATACCTTGCAACCACACACTGCACCAGCCCAGCTTTCCCTCTGAGGACACAGCGCACACATCAGCGCTTGTTACACACCTGCAGCCAGATGCACAGCAATACCTGCAACCATTACACTGCACCAGCCCAGCTTTCCTCTCTGAGGACACAGCCACACATCAGCGCTGTTACACACCTGCAGCCAGATGCACAGCAATACCTTCAACCATTACACTGCACCAGCCCAGCTTTCTCTGAGGACATAGCGACACATCAGCGCTGTTACACACCTGCAGCCAGATGCACAGCAATACCTTGCAACTGTACACTGCACCAGCCCAGCTTTCCCTCTGAGGACATAGCGCACACATCAGCGCTGTTACACACCTGCAGCCAGATGCACAGCAATACCTTGCAACCATTACACTGCACCAGCCCAGCTTTCCCCTCTGAGGACACAGCGCACACATCAGCTGTTACACACCTGCAGCCAGATGCACAGCAATACCTTGCAACCATTACACTGCACCAGCCCAGCTTTCCCCTCTGAGGACATAGCGCACACATCAGCGCTGTTACACACCTGCAGCCAGATGCACAGCAATACCTTGCAACCATTACACTGCACCAGCCCAGCTTTCCCCTCTGAGGACATAGCGCACACATCAGCGTTGTTACACACCTGCAGCCAGATGCACAGCAATACCTTGCAACCGTTACACTGCACCAGCCCAGCTTTCCCCTCTGAGGACATAGCACACATCAGCTGTTACACACCTGCAGCCAGATGCACAGCAATACCTTGCAACCATTACACTGCACCAGCCCAGCTTTCCTTGAGGACACAGCGCACATCAGCGCTGTTACACACCTGCAGCCAGATGCACAGCAATACCTTGCAACCATTACACTGCACCAGCCCAGCTTTCCCCTCTGAGGACACAGCACACATCAGCGCTGTTACACACCTGCAGCCAGATGCACAGCAATACCTTGCAACCATTACACTGCACCAGCCCAGCTTTCCTCTGAGGACACAGCACACACATCAGCGCTGTTACACACCTGCAGCCAGATGCACAGCAATACCTTGCAACCATTACACTGCACCAGCCCAGCTTTCCCCTCTGAGGACACAGCGCACACATCAGCGCTGTTACACACCTGCAGCCAGATGCACAGCAATACCTTGCAACCATTACACTGCACCAGCCCAGCTTCCTCTGAGGACACAGCGCACATCAGCGCTTGTTACACACCTGCAGCCAGATGCACAGCAATACCTTGCAACCATTACACTGCACCAGCCCAGCTTTCCCCTCTGAGGACATAGCGCACACATCAGCGCTGTTACACACCTGCAGCCAGATGCACAGCAATACCTTGCAACCATTACACTGCACCAGCCCAGCTTCCTCTGAGGACACAGCAACACATCAGCTGTTACACACCTGCAGCCAGATGCACAGCAATACCTTGCAACCATTACACTGCACCAGCCCAGCTTTCCCCTCTGAGGACACAGCACACACATCAGCGCTGTTACACACCTGCAGCCAGATGCACAGCAATACCTTGCAACCATTACACTGCACCAGCCCAGCTTTCCCCTCTGAGGACACAGTGCACACATCAGCGCTGCTACACACCTGCAGCCAGATGCACAGCAATACCTTGCAACCATTACACTGCACCAGCCCAGCTTTCCCCTCTGAGGACATAGCACACATCAGCGCTGTTACACACCTGCAGCCAGATGCACAGCAATACCTTGCAACCATTACACTGCACCAGCCCAGCTTCCCTCGAGGCACAGCAGCATCACGCACACACCCAGCCAGATGCACAGCAATACCTTGCAACCATTGCACTGCACCAGCCCAGCTTTCCCCTCTGAGGACACAGCGCACACATCAGCGCTGTTACACATCTGCAGCCAGATGCACAGCAATACCTTGCAACCATTACACTGCACCAGCCCAGCTTCTCTGAGGACAGCACACACATCAGCGCTGTTACACACCTGCAGCCAGATGCACAGCAATACCTTGCAACCGTTACACTGCACCAGCCCAGCTTTCCCCTCTGAGGACACAGCGCACACATCAGCGCTGTTACACACCTGCAGCCAGATGCACAGCAATACCTTGCAACCATTACACTGCACCAGCCCAGCTTTCCCCTCTGAGGACAGCACACATCAGCCTGTTACACACCTGCAGCCAGATGCACAGCAATACCTTGCAACCATTACACTGCACCAGCCCAGCTTTCCTCTGAGGACATAGCACACATCAGCGCTGTTACACACCTGCAGCCAGATGCACAGCAATACCTTGCAACCATTACACTGCACCAGCCCAGCTTTCCCCTCTGAGGACATAGCACACACATCAGCGCTGTTACACACCTGCAGCCAGATGCACAGCAATACCTTGCAACCATTACACTGCACCAGCCCAGCTTTCCTCTGAGGACACAGCACACACATCAGCGCTGTTACACACCTGCAGCCAGATGCACAGCAATACCTTGCAACCATTACACTGCACCAGCCCAGCTTTCCCATCTGAGGACACAGCGCACATACACCTGCTACACACCTGCAGCCAGATGCACAGCAATACCTGCAACCATTACACTGCACCAGCCCAGCTTTCCTCTGAGGACCAGCCACACATCAGCTGTTACACACCTGCAGCCAGATGCACAGCAATACCTTGCAACCATTCACTGCACCACCCAGCTTCTGACATAGCACACATCAGCTGTTACACACCTGCAGCCAGATGCACAGCAATACCTTGCAACCATTACACTGCACCAGCCCAGCTTTCCTCTGAGGACATAGCACACATCAGCGCTGTTACACACCTGCAGCCAGATGCACAGCAATACCTTGCAACCATTACACTGCACCAGCCCAGCTTTCCTCTGAGGACATAGCGCACATCAGCGCGTTACACACCTGCAGCCAGATGCACAGCAATACTTGCAACCATTACACTGCACCAGCCCAGCTTTCCTCTGAGGACATAAGCACACATCAGCTGTTACACACCTGCAGCCAGATGCACAGCAATACCTTGCAACCATTACACTGCACCAGCCCAGCTTTCCTCTGAGGACACAGCGCACACATCAGCGCTTGCACACACTGCAGCCAGATGCACAGCAATACCTTGCAACCTTACACTGCACCAGCCCAGCTTTCCTCTGAGGACATAGCACACATCAGCGCTGTTACACACCTGCAGCCAGATGCACAGCAATACCTGCAACCATTACACTGCACCAGCCCAGCTTTCCCTCTGAGACATAGCACACATCAGCGCTTGTTACACACCTGCAGCCAGATGCACAGCAATACCTTGCAACCATTACACTGCACCAGCCCAGCTTTCCTGAGGACACAGCGCACACATCAGCTGCAGCACACACCTGCAGCCAGATGCACAGCAATACCTTGCAACCATTACACTGCACCAGCCCAGCTTTCTCTGAGGACACAGCACAACATCAGCGCCTACACACCTGCAGCCAGATGCACAGCAATACCTTTGCAACCATTACACTGCACCAGCCAGCTTTCCCTCTGAGGACACTAGCACACATCAGCGCTGTTACACACCTGCAGCCAGATGCACAGCAATACCTTGCAACCATTACAATGCACCAGCCCAGCTTTCCCCTCTGAGGACACAGCGCACACATCAGCGCTGTTACACATCTGCAGCCAGATGCACAGCAATACCTTGCAACCATTACACTGCACCAGCCCAGCTTTCCCCTCTGAGGACACAGCGCACACATCAGCGCTGTTACACACCTGCAGCCAGATGCACAGCAATACCTTGCAACCGTTACACTGCACCAGCCCAGCTTTCCCCTCTGAGGACATAGCACACATCAGCGCTGTTACACACCTGCAGCCAGATGCACAGCAATACCTTGCAACCATTACACTGCACCAGCCCAGCTTTCCCCTCTGAGGACATAGCACAGACATCAGCGCTGCTACACACCTGCAGCCAGATGCACAGCAATACCTTGCAACCATTACACTGCACCAGCCCAGCTTTCCCCTCTGAGGACACAGCGCACACATCAGCGTTGTTACACACCTGCAGCCAGATGCACAGCAATACCTTGCAACCATTACACTGCACCAGCCCAGCTTTCCCTCTGAGGACACAGCCACATCAGCTGTTACACACCTGCAGCCAGATGAACAGCAATACCTTGCAACCGTTACACTGCACCAGCCCAGCTTTCCCCTCTGAGGACATAGCGCACACATCAGCGCTGTTACACACCTGCAGCCAGATGCACAGCAATACCTTGCAACCATTACACTGCACCAGCCCAGCTTTCCCCTCTGAGGACACAGCGCACACATCAGCGCTACAACACTGCAGCCAGATGCACAGCAATACCTTGCAACCATTACACTGCACCAGCCCAGCTTCTCTGAGGACACAGCACACACATCAGCGCTGTTACACACCTGCAGCCAGATGCACAGCAATACCTTGCAACCATTACACTGCACCAGCCCAGCTTTCTCTGAGGACATAGCACACATCATGCGCTACACACCTGCAGCCAGATGCACAGCAATACCTTCAACCATTACACTGCACCAGCCCAGCTTTCCCTCTGAGGACACAGCGCAACATCAGCTGTTACACACCTGCAGCCAGATGCACAGCAATACCTTGCAACCATTACACTGCACCAGCCCAGCTTTCCCTCTGAGGACATATACACACATCAGCGCTACACACTGCAGCCAGATGCACAGCAATACCTTGCAACCAGCTACACTGCACCAGCCCAGCTTTCCTCTGAGGACACAGCAGACACATCAGCGCTGTTACACACTGCAGCCAGATGCACAGCAATACCTTGCAACCATTACACTGCACCAGCCCAGCTTCCCTCTGAGGACACAGCAGCACACATCAGCTGTTACACACCTGCAGCCAGATGCACAGCAATACCTTGCAACCATTACACTGCACCAGCCCAGCTTCCCTCTGAGGACACAGCGACACATCAGCGCTGTTACACACCTGCAGCCAGATGCACAGCAATACCTTGCAACCATTACACTGCACCAGCCCAGCTTTCCCTCTGAGGACATAGCACACATCAGCGCTTGTTACACACCTGCAGCCAGATGCACAGCAATACCTTGCAACCTACACTGCACCAGCCCAGCTTTCCCTCTGAGGACATAGCGCAACATCAGCGCTGTTACACACCTGCAGCCAGATGCACAGCAATACCTTGCAACCTACACTGCACCAGCCCAGCTTTCTCTCGAGGACATAGCGCACACATCAGCGCTGTTACACACCTGCAGCCAGATGCACAGCAATACCTTGCAACCATTACACTGCACCAGCCCAGCTTTCCCTCTGAGGACATAGCTACACATCAGCTGTTACACACCTGCAGCCAGATGCACAGCAATACCTTGCAACTGCTACACTGCACCAGCCCAGCTTTCCCTCTGAGGACACAGCGCACACATCAGCTGTTACACACCTGCAGCCAGATGCACAGCAATACCTTGCAACCATTACACTGCACCAGTCCCAGCTTTCCCCTCTGAGGACATAGCGCACACATCAGCGCTGTTACACACCTGCAGCCAGATGCACAGCAATACCTTGCAACCATTACACTGCACCAGCCCAGCTTTCCCCTCTGAGGACATAGCGCACACATCAGCGCTGTTACACACCTGCAGCCAGATGCACAGCAATACCTTGCAACCATTACACTGCACCAGCCCAGCTTCCCTCTGAGGACACAGCGCACACATCAGCGCTTGTTACACACCTGCAGCCAGATGCACAGCAATACCTTGCAAACCATTACACTGCACCAGCCCAGCTTTCCCCTCTGAGGACACAGCACACACATCAGCGCTGTTACACACCTGCAGCCAGATGCACAGCAATACCTTGCAACCGCTACACTGCACCAGCCCAGCTTTCCCCTCTGAGGACACAGCGCACACATCAGCGCTGTTACACACCTGCAGCCAGATGCACAGCAATACCTTGCAACCATTACACTGCACCAGCCCAGCTTTCCCCTCTGAGGACACAGCGCACACATCAGCGCTTGTTACACACCTGCAGCCAGATGCACAGCAATACTTGCAACCATTACACTGCACCAGCCCAGCTTCCTCTGAGGACACAGCGCACACATCAGCGCTTACACACCTGCAGCCAGATGCACAGCAATACCTTGCAACCATTACACTGCACCAGCCCAGCTTTCCCCTCTGAGGACACAGCGCACACATCAGCGCTGTTACACACCTGCAGCCAGATGCACAGCAATACCTTGCAACCATTACACTGCACCAGCCCAGCTTCCCTCTGAGGACATAGCGCACACATCAGCTGTTACACACCTGCAGCCAGATGCACAGCAATACCTTGCAACCATTACACTGCACCAGCCCAGCTTTCCTCTGAGGACATAGCGCACACATCAGCCTGTTACACACCTGCAGCCAGATGCACAGCAATACCTTGCAACCATTACACTGCACCAGCCCAGCTTTCCTCTGAGGACATAGCGCACATCAGCTGTTACACACCTGCAGCCAGATGCACAGCAATACCTTGCAACCATTACACTGCACCAGCCCAGCTTTCCCTCTGAGGACATAGCGCACATCAGCGCTGTTACACACCTGCAGCCAGATGCACAGCAATACCTTGCAACCATTACACTGCACCAGCCCAGCTTTCCCCTCTGAGGACACAGCGCACACATCAGCGCTGTTACACACCTGCAGCCAGATGCACAGCAATACCTTGCAACCATTACACTGCACCAGCCCAGCTTTCCCCTCTGAGGACACAGCCACACATCAGCTGTTACACACTGCAGCCAGATGCACAGCAATACCTTCAACCTGCTACACTGCACCAGCCCAGCTTCTCTGAGACCGCACATCAGCGTGTTACACACCTGCAGCAGATGCACAGCAATACCTTGCAACTCAATACACTGCACCAGCCCAGTCCTCTTGAGGACATAGCGCACACATCAGCTGTTACACACCTGCAGCCAGATGCACAGCAATACCTTGCAACCATTACACTGCACCAGCCCAGCTTTCCTCTGAGGACAAGCGCACACATCAGCGCTGTTACATACCTGCAGCCAGATGCACAGATGCAACCATACATGCACAGCCACTTCCTTAGGACACCACATGCTACACACTGCAGCCAGATGCACAGCATCTTGCACTGCTACATGCACAGCGCATACATCAGCGCTGTTACACACCTGCAGCCAGATGCACAGCAATACCTTGCAACCATTACACTGCACCAGCCCAGCTTTCTCTGAGGACACAGCACACACATCAGCTTGTTACACACCTGCAGCCAGATGCACAGCAATACCTTGCAACCATTACACTGCACCAGCCAGCTTTCTAGGACACAGCGCACACATCAGCGCTGTTACACACCTGCAGCCAGATGCACAGCAATACCTTGCAACCATTACACTGCACCAGCCCAGCTCTCTGAGGACATAGCGCACACATCAGCTGACACACCTGCAGCCAGATGCACAGCAATACCTTGCAACCATTACACTGCACCAGCCAGCTTTCCTCTGAGGACACAGCAGACATCAGCCTGTTACACACTGCAGCCAGATGCACAGCAATACCTTGCAACCATTACACTGCACAGCCCAGCTTTCCCTCTGAGGACATAGCACACATCAGCCTGTTACACACCTGCAGCCAGATGCACAGCAATACCTTGCAACCATTACACTGCACCAGCCCAGCTTTCCCTCTGAGGACATAGCACAGACATCAGCTGTTACACACCTGCAGCCAGATGCACAGCAATACCTTGCAACCATTACACTGCACCAGCCCAGCTTTCCCTCTGAGGACACTAGTACACACATCAGCTTGTTACACACCTGCAGCCAGATGCACAGCAATACCTTGCAACCATCACACTGCACCAGCCCAGCTTTCCTCTGAGGACACAGCGCAACATCACGCTGTTACACATCTGCAGCCAGATGCACAGCAATACCTTGCAACCATTACACTGCACCAGCCCAGCTTTCCTCTGAGGACATAAGACACATCAGCGCTTGTTACACATCTGCAGCCAGATGCACAGCAATACCTTGCAACCGCTACACTGCACCAGCCCAGCTTTCCTCTGAGGACACAGCGCACACATCAGCGCTGTTACACACCTGCAGCCAGATGCACAGCAATACCTGCAACCATTACACTGCACCAGCCCAGCTTTCCTCTGAGGACATAGCGCACACATCAGCGCTTTACACACCTGCAGCCAGATGCACAGCAATACCTTGCAACCATTACACTGCACCAGTCCAGCTTTTCTCTGAGGACACAGACGCACATATCAGCGCTGTTACACACCTGCAGCCAGATGCACAGTATACTTTGCAACCGCTACACTGCACCAGCCCAGCTTTCCCTCTGAGGACATCACACACATCAGCGCTGTTACACACCTGCAGCCAGATGCACAGCAATACCTTGCAACCATTACACTGCACCAGCCCAGCTTTCCTTCTGAGGACAAAGCGCAACATCAGCGCGTTACACATCTGCAGCCAGATGCACAGCAATACCTTGCAACTCTACACTGCATCAGCCCAGCTTTCCCTCTGAGGACACAGCCATACATCAGCTGTTACACACCTGCAGCCAGATGCACAGCAATACCTTTGCAACCTGCTACACTGCACCAGCCCAGCTTTCCTCTGAGGACATTGCACACATCAGCGCGTTACACACCTGCAGCCAGATGCACAGCAATACCTTGCAACCATTACACTGCACCAGCCCAGCTTTCCTCTGAGGACATAGCACAACATCAGCGCCATACATCTGCAGCCAGATGCACAGCAATACCTTGCAACCATTACACTGCACCAGCCCAGCTTTCCCTCTGAGGACACAGCGCAACATCAGCTTGTTACACACCTGCAGCCAGATGCACAGCAATACCTTGCAAACATTACTGCACCAGCCCAGCTTTCCTCTGAGGAAACAGCGCACACATCAGCGCTGTTACACACCTGCAGCCAGATGCACAGCAATACCTTGCAACCGTTACACTGCACCACCCAGCTTTCCCCTCTGAGGACACAGCGCACACATCAGCGCTGTTACACACCTGCAGCCAGATGCACAGCAATACCTTGCAACCACACTGCACCAGCCCAGCTTTCCTCTGAGGACACAGCACACATCAGCGCTGTTACACATCTGCAGCCAGATGAGCACATACTGCAACGCTACACTGCACCAGCCCAGCTTTCCCCTCTGAGGACACAGTGCACACATCAGCGCTGTTACACACCTGCAGCCAGATGCACAGCAATACCTTGCAACCATTACACTGCACCAGTCCGGCTTTCCCCTCAGAGGACATAGCGCACACATCAGCGCTGTTACAGACATGCAGCCAGATGCACAGCAATACCTTGCAACCATTACACTGCACCAGCCCAGCTTTCCCCTCGGAGGACATAGCGCAAACATCAGCGCTGTTACACACCTGCAGCCAGATGCACAGCAATACCTTTGCAAATCACTGCACCAGCCAGCTTCCCTCTGAGGACATAGCGCACACATCAGAGCTGTTACACACCTGCAGCCAGATGCACAGCAATACCTTGCAACCATTACACTGCACCAGCCCAGCTTTCCTCTGAGGACACAGCGTACATATCAGCGCCATACACCTGCAGCCAGATGCACAGCAATACCTTGCAACCATTACACTGCACCAGCCCAGCTTCCTCTGAGGACATAGTGTACACATCAGCGCTGTTACACCTTGCAGCCAGATGCACAGCAATACCTTGCAACCATTACACTGCACCAGCCCAGCTTTCCCTCTGAGGACACAGCGCACATCAGCGCTGTTACACACCTGCAGCCAGATGACAGCAATACCTTGCAACCATTCACTGCATCAGCCCAGCTTTCCCTCTGAGGACACACACACATCAGCGCTGTTCACACTCTGCAGCCAGATGCACAGCAATACCTTGCAACCAGTATACTCTGCCAAGCAGCTTTCCTATCTGAGGACACAGCACACACATCAGCGCTGTTACACACCTGCAGCCAGATGCACAGCAATACCTTGCAACCGTACACTGCACCAGCCCAGCTTTCCCTTGAGGACACAGCGCACACATCAGCGCTGTTACACACCTGCAGCCAGATGCACAGCAATACCTTGCAACCATTACACTGCACCAGCCCAGCTTTCCCTCTGAGGACACAGCGCACACATCAGCGCTGTTACACACCTGCAGCCAGATGCACAGCAATACCTGCAACCATTACACTGCACCAGCCCAGCTTTTCCTCTGAGGACATAGCGCACACATCAGCTGTTACACACCTGCAGCCAGATGCACAGCAATACCTTGCAACTCAACATGCACCAGCCCAGCTTTCCCTCTGAGGACACACCAGCGCTGTTACACACCTGCAGCCAGATGCACAGCAATACCTTGCAACCATTACACTGCACCAGCCCAGCTTTCCTCGAGGACACAGCACACACATCAGCTGTTACACACCTGCATCCAGATGCACAGCAATACCTGCAACCATTACACTGCACCAGCCAGCTTCTCTGAGGACACAGCGCACACATCAGCGCTGTTACACACCTGCAGCCAGATGCACAGCAATACCTTGCAACCATTACACTGCACCAGCCCAGCTTTCCCTCTGAGGACATAGCGACACATCAGCTGTTACACACCTGCAGCCAGATGCACAGCAATACCTTGCAACTTTACACTGCACCAGCCCAGCTTTCCTCTGAGGACACAGCGCACACATCAGCGCCTGTTACACACCTGCAGCCAGATGCACAGCAATACCTTGCAACCATTACACTGCACCAGCCCAGCTTTCCCTCTGAGAACATCAGCGACACATCAGCGCTGTTACACACCTGCAGCCAGATGCACAGCAATACCTTGCAACCATTACACTGCACCAGCCCAGCTTTCCTCTGAGGACATAGCACAGACATCAGCGTTACACACCTGCAGCCAGATGCACAGCAATACCTTGCAACCATTACACTGCACCAGCCAGCTTCCCCTCTGAGGACACCAGTACACACATCAGCGCGTTACACACCTGCAGCCAGATGCACAGCAATACCTTGCAACCGCTTACACTGCACCAGCCCAGCTTCTCTGAGGACACAGCGCACACATCAGCGCTGTTACACACTGCAGCCAGATGCACAGCAATACCTTGCAACCATTACACTGCACCAGCCCAGCTTTCCCTCTGAGGACATAGCGACACATCAGCGCCTGTTACACCTGCAGCCAGATGCACAGCAATACTTGCAACCGCTTACACTGCACCAGCCCAGCTTTCCCTCTGAGGACACAGCCACACATCAGCGCTGTTACACACCTGCAGCCAGATGCACAGCAATACCTTGCAACCATTACACTGCACCAGTCCAGCTTTCCCCTCTGAGGACACAGCGCACACATCAGCGCTTACACACACCTGCAGCCAGATGCACAGCAATACCTTGCAACCATTATACTGCACCAGTCCAGTTTTCTCCTCTGAGGAGACAGCGCACACATCAGAGCTGTTACACACCTGCAGCCAGATGCACAGCAATACCTTGCAACCATTACACTGCATCAGCCCAGCTTTACCCTCTGAGGACACAGCGCACACATCAGCGCTGTTACACACCTGCAGCCAGATGCACAGCAATACCTTGCAACCATTACACTGCATCAGCCCAGCTTTCCCCTCTGAGGACATAGTGCACACATCAGCGCTGTTACACACCTGCAGCCAGATGCACAGCAATACCTTGCAACCGTTACACTGCACCAGCCCAGCTTTCCCCTCTGAGGACATAGCGCACACATCAGCGCTGTTACACACCTGCAGCCGTTACACTGCACCAGCCCAGCTTTCCCCTCTGAGGACACAGCGCACACATCAGCGCTGTTACACACCTGCAGCCAGATGCACAGCAATACCTTGCAACCATTACACTGCAACAGCTCATCTTTCCCCTCTGAGGACATAGCACACACATCAGCGCTGTTACACACCTGCAGCCAGATGCACAGCAATACCTTGCAACCATTACACTGCACCAGCCCAGCTTTCCCCTCTGAGGACACAGCGCACACATCAGCGCTGTTACACACCTGCAGCTAGATGCAGAGCAGTACCTTGCAAACGTTACAATGCATCATCCCAGCTTTCCTATCTGAGGACACAGCGCACACATCAGCGCTGTTACACATCTGCAGCCAGATGAACAGCAATACCTTTCAACCATTACACTGCACCAGCCCAGCTTTCCCATCTGAGGACACAGCACACACATCAGCGCTGTTACACACCTGCAGCCAGATGCACAGCAATACCTTGCAACCATTACACTGCACCAGCCCAGCTTTCCCTCTGAGGACACAGCGCACACATCAGCGCTGTTACACACCTGCAGCCAGATGCACAGCAATACCTTGCAACCGTTACACTGCACCAGCCCAGCTTTCCTCTGAGGACACAGCGACACATCAGCGCTTGTTACACACCTGCAGTAAGATGCACAGCAATACCTGCAACTGCTACACTGCACTAGCCCAGCTTTCCTCTCTGAGGACACAGCACACATCAGCGCTGTTACACACCTGCAGCTAGATGCACAGCAATACCTTGCAACTCGCTACACTGCACCAGTCCAGCTTTCCTCTGAGGACACAGCGCACACATCAGCGCCGTTACACACCTGCAGCCAGATGCACAGCAATACCTTGCAACCATTACACTGCACCAATCCAGCTTTCTCTGAGGACATACAGCGCACATCAGCACTGTTACACACCTGCAGCCAGATGCACAGCAATACCTTGCAAGCATTACACTGCACCAGTCCAGCTTTCCCCTCTGAGGACACAGCACACACATCAGCGCTGTTACACACCTGCAGCCAGATGCACAGCAATACCTTGCAACCATTACACTGCACCAGCCCAGCTTTCCCCTCTGAGGACATAGCACACACATCAGCGCTGCTACACACCTGCAGCCAAATGCACAGCAATAGCTTGCAACCATTACACAGCATCAGTCCAGCTTTCCCCTTTGAGGACATAGCGCGCACATCAGCACTGTTACACACCTGCAGCCAGATGCACAGCAATACCTTGCAACCATTACACTGCATCTGTCCAGCTTTCCCCTCTGAGGACATAACACACATCAGCGCTGTTACACACCTGCAGCCAGATGCACAGCAATACCTTGCAACCATTACACTGCATCAGCCCAGCTTTCCCCTCTGAGGACACAGCGCACACATCAGCGCTGTTACACACCTGCAGCCAGATGCACAGCAATACCTTGCAACCATTACACTGCATCAGCCCAGCTTTCCCCTCTGAGGACATAGTGCACACATCAGCGCTGTTACACACCTGCAGCCAGATGCACAGCAATACCTTCAACCGTTACACTGCACCAGCCCAGCTTTCCCCTCTGAGGACATAGCGCACACATCAGCGCTGTTACACACCTGCAGCCGTTACACTGCACCAGCCCAGCTTTCCCCTCTGAGGACACAGCGCACACATCAGCGCTGTTACACACCTGCAGCCAGATGCACAGCAATACCTTGCAACCGTTACACTGCAACAGCTCATCTTTCCCCTCTGAGGACATAGCACACACATCAGCGCTGTTACACACCTGCAGCCAGATGCACAGCAATACCTTGCAACCATTACACTGCACCAGCCCAGCTTTCCCCTCTGAGGACACAGCGCACACATCAGCGCTGTTACACACCTGCAGCTAGATGCAGAGCAGTACCTTGCAAACGTTACAATGCATCATCCAGCTTTCCTATCTGAGGACACAGCGCACATCAGCGCTGTTACACTCTGCAGCCAGATGAACAGCAATACCTTTCAACCATTACACTGCACCAGCCCAGCTTTCCCATCTGAGGACACAGCACACACAGCGCTTGTTACACACCTGCAGCCAGATGCACAGCAATACCTTGCAACCATTACACTGCACCAGCCCAGCTTTCCCTCTGAGAACACAGCGCACACATCAGCGCTGTTACACACCTGCAGCCAGATGCACAGCAATACCTTGCAACCGTTACACTGCACCAGCCCAGCTTTCCCTCTGAGGACACAGCGCACACATCAGCGCTGTTACACACCTGCAGTAAGATGCACAGCAATACCTTGCAACCGTTACACTGCACCAGCCCAGCTTTCCTCTCTGAGGACACAGCACACACATCAGCGCTGTTACACACCTGCAGCTAGATGCACAGCAATACCTTGCAACCGTTACACTGCACCAGTCCAGCTTTCCCCTCTGAGGACACAGCGCACACATCAGCGCTGTTACACACCTGCAGCCAGATGCACAGCAATACCTTGCAACCATTACACTGCATCTGTCCAGCTTTCCCCTCTGAGGACACAGCGCACACATCAGCACTGTTACACACCTGCAGCCAGATGCACAGCAATACCTTGCAAGCATTACACTGCACCAGTCCAGCTTTCCCCTCTGAGGACACAGCACACACATCAGCGCTGTTACACACCTGCAGCCAGATGCACAGCAATACCTTGCAACCATTACACTGCACCAGCCCAGCTTTCCCCTCTGAGGACATAGCACACACATCAGCGCTGCTACACACCTGCAGCCAAATGCACAGCAATAGCTTGCAACCATTACACAGCATCAGTCCAGCTTTCCCCTTTGAGGACATAGCGCGCACATCAGCACTGTTACACACCTGCAGCCAGATGCACAGCAATACCTTGCAACCATTACACTGCATCTGTCCAGCTTTCCCCTCTGAGGACATAGCACACACATCAGCGCTGTTACACACCTGCAGCCAGATGCACAGCAATACCTTGCAACCATTACACTGCACCAGCCCAGCTTTCCCCTCTGAGGACACAGCACACACATCAGCGCTGTTACACACCTGCAGCCAGATGCACAGCAATACCTTGCAACCATTACACTGCACCAGCCCAGCTTTCCCCTCTGAGGACACAGCACACATCAGTGCTGTTAAACACCTGCAGCCAGATGTACAGCAATACCTTGCAACCATTGCACTGCACCAGCCCAGCTTTCCCCTCTGAGGACACAGCACACACATCAGTGCTGTTACACACCTGCAGCCAGATGCACAGCAATACCTTGCAACCATTACACTGCACCAGCCCAGCTTTCCCCTCTGAGGACATAGCACACATCAGCGCTGTTACACACCTGCAGCCAGATGCACAGCAATACCTTGCAACCGCTACACTGCACCAGCCCAGCTTTCCCCTCTGAGGACATAGCACACACATCAGCGCTGTTGCACACCTGCAGCCAGATGCACAGCAATACCTTGCAACCATTACACTGCACCAGTCCAGCTTTCCCCTCTGAGGACACAGCGCACACGTCAGCGCTGGTACACACCTGCAGCCAGATGCACAGCAATACCTTGCAATCATTACACTGCACCAGCCCAGCTTTCGCCTCTGAGGACATAGCACACACATCAGCGCTGTTACACACCTGCAGCCAGATGCACAGCAATACCTTGCAACCATTACACTGCATCATCCCAGCTTTCCTCTCTGAGGACATAGCACAAACATCAGCGCTGTTACACATCTGCAGCCAGATGCACAGCAATATCTTGCAACCATTACACTGCACCAGCCCAGCTATCCCCTCTGAGGACATAGCGCACACATCAGCGCTGTTACACATCTGCAGCCAGATGCACAGCAATACCTTGCAACCGTTACACTGCACCAGCCCAGCTATCCCCTCTGAGGACATAGCACACACATCAGAGCTGCTACACCTCTGCAGCCAGATGTACGGCAATACCTTGCGACCGTTACACTGCATCAGCGCAGCTTTTCTCTCTGAGGACACAGCGCACACATCAGCATTGTTACACACCTGCAGCCAGATGCACAGCAATACCTTGCAACCATTACACTGCATCAGTCCAGCTTTTCCCTCTGCACCCCTCGCTTACTGACACAGCAGAGATCTAGCTCACTGATTCGGTGCTGACCCGAGCTGAGAGGGAACAGTGGCCGATGCTGTGGTTCTATCAGCAGCTTGCAATGCTGCAGCTCTCGCTTACTCAGCGATGACTGCAAATGGCTGCTGTTTAGTTCACACCTGCTGCCCAGATAATGAGTTCTGCTGGGCTCAGGGATTCTGCTCTGGGAAGCATCACCCTAACTGTGTTGTTACAGGCATTTAATCAACGGCCAGGTGGTGCTTTCTGACCAATTAATGGTGTTGCTCAGCAAACCCATGTTGTAAAAAAAATGTATGTATTACTGACTGAGCTTGATCAATAATATATTAATACGCCACTGAGATCATTCTTATGGTTGTAAGGTGATATCACTCACATGCTTAGGGTATCATAACCGCTCACCTTCAGTCTGCACTTCTCATATGCGCATGAGACCACTCTTACAACTGTAAGAGTGTTCTCAGCGGCAGTATTAACATACAGCACACCACTGAGTTCTACAATTTGCCAGACAAATGGTATTTAAAGAGCCCCTGACACCGGTATAAAAGCTTTGAAAAAATATGTGAGATTTTGACACAGTTCAGTTTATATTTCATATATTTTCTATAATTCTTTCCCTGTTTTTCTCGATTACTGAGAACAGTTGTGTGAAAGAGGATTACTATCCCTTAGGCTTTACCTGCTCTTCCTGCTTGCCTGTACCCAATAACATATCAACTGGTGCCTTCTATTCAACACATCACTGTACCCTCTACAAGAGTGTGGGCTGGTGCTCACTCCGCTTCAGGAGCCACAAGAATGCCGTGCTCTGGACCTATAGGGCCATTACTAATAAGCTACCTCAATACATCAAGGACTGTTTACCTAACTGCAATCCCGGTACCTATCTGCTAAGACGTCTCTCTTATAGTTTCCTTTCCATCCCCAAAGTTAGGATGCACTTCAGCAGAGCAGCAATAAGCCATGCCCTCCCTGTCCTCTGGAACAATGCACAAAAAACGCTGCAGCTTGCTTCCCCGGTGCCGCTGTCCTTTTTCAAAAATCTGTTCTTGCGGTCCTTCCAGGAGACCTGCATGAGTCCATAAGTTAGCTAAGTTAGTCCCTAATTTGTTCATCTAGCTAGTTAGTCTAGCCGGTGTTTCCCTACCTCTTTGTATGTACTGCTCTCTCCTCTCCCTTGACCCCCCCCCATTGCCCACGCCTACATTTTTAAACCTCGTTACACTCTCTATTGTTTTTTGCATTTCCTGAGCATATTCTGTGCATATCTACATAAGTGCTATAAGAACATACATATGAAAAAGCCAGCAGAAGAAGGCCATTTGATCTATCAAGTCTGCTTGTATTGCAGGGTGCACAGCTTGAGCTACTGTCCCTGCCCTCCCTTCCCACCCATGATCCATACCTTCCCCCATGTCTATCCCAGCCTCTCTTAAAACTGCCCACTTTCTTCAACAAGATTACCTCTTCTGGCAGCGCATTCCAAGTATCCACCACCCTCTCTGTGAAGAAGTGCTTCCTGACCTCCCTCCTAAACCTTCCACCCTCCAGCTTAAGACTGTGCCCCCTCGTGTTATGGTTGCCACTCAGCTTAAAGAGACTCTCCTTATCAACCTTATTTATCTCTTTCAAATACTTGAAGGTCCCAATCATGTCCCCTCTCTCTCTCCCGTCTTCCAGGGAGTACATGTTCAGTGTGCTCAACCTCTCCTTGTATGCATTACCCTGCTGATTGGCTATCATCGTTGTAGCCCTCCTCTGGACCTTCTCCATCAGGTTAATGTCTTTTGAGGTGTGGGCGCCAGTACTGAACTCCATACGCTAGATGTGGTCTGACCAGTGGCCTGTACAGGGGCAGTATAACCTCCTCTCTCCCACTACTGATCCCTCTAGATATGCATCCCAGCATCTTGTTTGCCTTTGTTGGAAAACATGTTAGTATAGCAGTCGATCCTTGCTGGATGTGCATTTACCATGCACCTACCATGTATAGAACTTGCATACATCTGTATCCTATACTCTACCCATCTATATAATGGAGACAGTATAGCGCAGTGGGTTAAGGCTCTGAGCTGCAGATCCAGAGACCTGGGTTTGAATCCCACAGCCACCTAGGTGCTTACCGTGTGATCCAGAGCAAGTCAGTTAACTTCCTTGTGCTCCCAGGTCGCATCTGGAAACAAGCTTCGGCTTAGTGTGCTACTCCACTACTCTACTAGGTCAGTGTCAGTGGCTCAGTAGGTAGCACACTCGCCTCTGAGGCCGAGAGATCTGAGGGCTGTGGGTTCAGTTCCCACATCTGGCACTTGGGTTAATATCCCAGTACTGACACTGTAGTGCAGCATGAGAGGGGTGCTGCACTTCTGAGGTGCCGTCTTTCAGATGAGACGTTAAACCGAGGTCCCATCTGCCTGGATCGATGCTAGTTCAGGTGGATGTTAAAGATCCCATGGCACTTACCGAAAAGAGTAGGGGTATGTTTATTAAAATCATAATATATATACAACAAATCAATATACAAAAGGAGAACAAATAAATCAAAAAAGTTCATACAAAAATCTTCAAAAGGAGAAATTCAAAGTCCACCTTGCATCCTAAGACAAAAAAAACAGAAAGAAAATGATTGGAGGAAAAAAACATACACAATGGACAAAGAAATAATTCAATAGAAATCCCAATATCGTTCCTACATATTCTGTTTGAGAAGCTTCCTTTCTCCTTCCTTAATACGATCAATATGGGCTATCACTTTCATAAATAATTCCTCAGGAGTAAGATGACGTTGTTGAAATAAGAACCAACACCTAACCTGCCATACCCAATACAGTATCACAATCGCTATAATATTCAAAGTACTAGAATTACACCAGGCCCAGGAAACCGGAAATAAACCAAAAAATAAAGCTCTCTGATCCCACTTGCGCCAAACTTTATTCCAAAACCAGCGACGCCACAAAAACCAAAACTGCAAAATGAAAGGACAGGAGAAATATAAATGAGATATAGACTCTATAAGAGCTAGACAAGAAGCCCGAAAACAATAACGATCCATCACTTGTTTATGTTTGTGATTACCACGTACGTTAATTTTACCATGTACCCCTAACCAAGCAATATCCCACAGTGCCACAGGAATACGAGTATCAACAAGGCGATTTCCAATCTGTTCCTTTTCTGTCAATGTGAACTCTGGAAAAACTTCTTCCACAAAATGTGACTCCACTATCACCATATACAATTTTTTCTGAGAAAACTCCTTAATCATGGGTACCGTAATATGCCATGTCTTAAGCATGTCAAACACCGTGACCCAATCTGGAGATAATACATATTTCCTTTCATTTTTGTGGATGAAACTCCCTAAACCCCATTCCTGTAACATCTCAGAAAGTGAAATACGTACGAAAGGAACCCAAAGCTGAAGTGAATCAATAACTAAAGGCTTTAGATTGGTAGAAAAAAAAAGAGAATAAAAAAACACTATCGGGTGTATCATAGAGACCCCTCCCTGCCGATAATTATTCAACAAAATGTTACGTTTAACCGGGTTGAGGCGACTACCCCAAAAACAAGAGAAAAAAAGACTCAAAGGGGACAAAAACTTCTAGGCAAAGGAAAAATATGTGCTACATGTAAGAACAAAGGTAACAAACAGGTTTTAATCAAAAATCAGTTTCTTTTACCCAGAAACCATTTATTCCACTTTGCACCTTTTCCCTACCCTTATTCAAACATATTTCCCAGTTATACATAGCCATATCCGAAACACCAAAATAAATACCCAATAACTTATGTGGAGAATCCACTAAACAAATACCCCCAATAGAGGAACTACCCTCCAGAGATGGAACTAAATTAAAACGCACGCTCTTCTGTAAATTTAAACTGGAACCAATAACCAATAAAAAAATCGGAAGAACCCTACATAATAAACAACCCACCAGAGCAGTAGGCACCAGAACACATAAATCATCAGCGTAACAGATTACTTTCTGAGTACTGTAATCCAAACCTGAAAGACCCAAAAGTCTAGGGGATTTATAAAGTAGCCTAATAATAGGATACAAAGCTATTACGAACAATAGTGGGCTCAAGGGGCAACCCTGGCAGACTCCCCGACTAATGTAACAGGGAGACCCAATCCACCCATTTACATATGGTCTAGCATAAGCTAAAGAATAACATAAAGTAAGCCAATTAACAAAAATCTGTGGAAACCCATAAGCCCTAAGGGTCAACCATATAAATTCTTGAGAAACCCCATCAAAAGCTTTGGAGAGATCAAAATTAAATAAATAGCCATGAAGAACTCCCTTTTGTCCTTGAGAAAATAACTCTCTCTTATTAAAAGTAAAGCATCTCGGACGGACCTACCAGAGACTGAGCAATACTGAAATGGCGAAAGTAAAGAAGACAAAATTTTCGAAATCCTATTCCCCAGTAATTTGGAAAAAAATTTACAATCTGTATTTAATAGGGTGATAGACCTCCAATTCCCCAAATCAGATTTGTCACCCTTTTTATAAAGAAACAACAGCAAACCTTCGTACATCTGATCCGCTAAACGGTCCTCATGTAAAAAGGCAAGGCGTTAAATACAGCTAATAACTGAGTTGGCATAAATTTCCATAAAGACTTATAAATTTCTGCAGACAACCCATCAGAGCCAGGAGCCACCCTATCCCTAAGACCAGATATAACTCCTTTCACTTCCTCTAATGTAAAAGGTGCTACAAGCCCTTGCCATTGAATTGCCGTCAGGGTAGGTACATCCGATGCTTGTAGTAACAGTGACATGTCAGAAGATTCAGCAACTGGATATTCAAAAGTGTGCTTCACAAATTTAGTAACACATTCCATAATATTCATCTGCCCTTTAACCATATGCCCTTGATCATCAAGAAGTTGAACCATCTGTTTACCACAAAACTTTTCCCTAGTAACGTCAAAAGGATTAAATTGACACTGTTTCCCAGAAGTCCGAAATTTCTGCTCAAAAACAATAGATTTTTGTCTATCATACTGAACTTTAGTTAAGGCAGCCTTAACCTCTTTTATACGGGCAGAGCAGTCAGAGCGAAATAAATGGGATTCAGTAAACAATACCAACAATTCGGCTCGTAGGAGCCTGGAGGTATGATGTCTAGTATCAGCCAAAAATCTGGAATAGTGTTTAAAATAAGCCACCAAATATAATTTAGTATCAATCCACCAGTCAATCATGGAATCATAAAGAACAACCACAGAAATGCGATCCGAAATCAAGTCCAAAAAACCGTGATGAAACTCTGGAACCAATAATAAAGACGCATTAACCCTCAAAACCCCAGGCCCCTGTGATAAAACTTCCCCCAAATGAATCCGTATCCCTAATAAATGATGATCTGAAGTAGCCATAGGCACTATTACACCAGCCACTGCCCCAATAGTACGTGAACAGAACCAAAAATCTATCCTAGAGGTTAATTTACCTTTTGAAAAGGTAGGCAACAAGGACTGGGCAAATAATCAACCAAATTCATCTCTTTAATAATAGTACGCAAAGCTTGAGTATCACAATAAACTTTCTTAGTGGGAGGGACATCTAGACTAGAGTTGAAGTCCCCACCCCATAAAATAATCCGGTTAAGTAAACAAATAAGGCTTAATTAAACGAATAAGCTGAACCCTAGCAGCCTTCTGTTGTGGAGCGAATATTAATAAGCTGGTAAGGCAAACCATACCATAAAAGATCCAACAATAATGCTCTACCCGAACTAAATCCACCAGCTTCTGCAAAGTAAAGTTAGATGAAGTAAAACAATATCCAATGCCGAACAAAGGTCCTGGCCCAGGGACCAATATGAGGGGCCCCAACCCCAATCCCTGAGCTGTAGCAGCTTCCCCAGTAGTGTAGAACCTAACATCTTGTAACAAATAAACCTCATAAGCCAAACTACGTAAGCTGAAAAAGTAGCTGTGCTTATACTGTGAATGAATGCTATTAACATTAAGACTAGCTAAACTACAGAAGACATGAAAAGGAAAAAAAAAAAAAAACCTTATCAAAATAACCAGATCATTTCCTTCTCCTAGTTCTAACAGTTTTCTTTTTCAGGGGAATCCCAGAGTTATCAACCAGGGGCAGTGGTGCAGAGGAAGTCGTAGGAAGAGGAGAAGGAACAGAGTCCCCCAACTCTTCCTCATCCATAGCATCACCCCAACTCTGCAAAGGTTCATATGGATTGGACACTGGGACAGAAAGTATAGAGACTGCCTCCACTTGTTTGGTGGAGCAAAGTCGTCTAGCAACTGGCGGTGAGGGCTCCAAAACGTCCCCTGGCTCCAAGTCTTCACTTGCCGGGAGAGAGGAGCCTGTACAGGAGTAGGGACTGAAACACTAGGAGAGGGAAGCAACTCATCAGGCGGCGGAGTTTGAGGATCCGGAGGGTTTGGGATAGTCGGGACATCAAGGAGGCCGAAAAGAAGGAACCTTTAACTTAGTATTGGGAATATGGCCTAAGCCGGGGGGGGGGGGAGGTCGAGAAGAGGCAAAAGATTTAGCTATATAAGAATCATGTTCTGCATAATCAAGAGGTATTATGGGCCGCCCAAGGACAAGCCACAAAAACATGAGTAGCTTCACCACATAGGTTACAAGCGGGAGGGACCGTACAAGATAAAACTGAATGTCCCAACATTCCACAAGATGCACATTTTAGTTGGTCACAATCAGAGCTCAAATGAGATAGCGAACCACATCTATAACAAGAACATGGCTGTCCTGGATAAAACAGGATACCACGGTCCCTCCCCAAGTAAAAACAATTAGGGAGATGGTGAATCCCAGCCTCAGTCATTTTAAGTTGCACATTGAATTTCCACCCCCCCGTCCAAAACCCATTATCATCAATCAATGCATGGGGTACTCCATTGACTGTACAATGTTGTTCCAACCAATACAAAATATCCAGTACATTAACTCCTTCATTCCGAAAAAGAACAGTAATGACTTCAGCAGTTGGTCTGGTAATAGGTATTACCACAAAATGTTTCCAGATAGGGTCTATACGAGCAGCATAGTATGCAGACCAAAATTTATCCAACAAAACAGCAGAACAAAAGGAGACATCAAAATTATGATCCCCAGAAGAGTGAATGAATGCATACACCTCAGAGGGTCGAATCCCCAAGGAATCAATAATTAAGGATTTGCCCACAAAATTTCAATCGGGGGGAAGGTCCATACCCCTTTATAACAGATGCGCAACAAACGCTTCCTAACAGGGACATCTGTAGATTTAAAGAGGGAGGTATAGCTGGCAGGTTTTACTGTTTGTGCCTGAGGAAGTCTATGGACCGAACTGCCCAGAGAACCAGCTGGTATATCGTCCCCTACAGTCTGAGGACACTGACCTGGCAGAGGAGTCACAGTTATAGGTTCCGAAACAGGAGCAGCAGATGTTGCAGGAATCAAGGAAGCTGGAGAAGCCTGTCTCGATGAGGGAGACCGTAAATCGGACACAGGATCAGCTGAAACAGGGCTCCTGGCCTCGGTACTGGCAGGCGGAAATGACGCGATGGTCCGGTCCGATTCTGAAACCAGCACTCCCTCCAGAGCCTGTGAACACAAAGGTTCCCCCAGTCGATTCAATCCTGCCCCCAGTAAAGGAACGTGGGGATCAGGAATCCAGGCATTCGGGGTCTTCACCCAACCCGCATTTGCTAACGCCACCTCCGGAGACCAAGTGGCAAGCCGGGCCAAAAATGGGAACAAATCGTCATCCAAAACAGTAGCCGATACACCCACGTCGGCAGCCGGCGGGTCGTCCAAAACCTGCACATTACATTTCTTTGTGACACCAAAAGAAGCTACCTGGCAACCTTCCGGGCGTTTTCTTTTTTTTTCATCTTCTGTGGACAAAAGCAGAACTGGATCAGAAGTCGTCGGACCCTCAACAGCCGCGAGCTGAGCCGAATCCACCACAGGTAAGAGATCACTCGGAACTTCCATATTATCCAAACAAATCGAAGCCTCCTCGAGTACAGCAACCAAATCCATAGAACAGTCCTCCAACACCTCCACATCTCCACCGACTGAGACATACTGAGCGCAGTCCAGTCGTCCTCAGGGAGGGCCCCTACCATCAGAGTAGGGGAATTTCCCCGGTGTCCTGGCCAAATTTCTCTCATTCACTAAAAATACCACCAACAGCTTAATCTGGTTCAAGGTTGGTTGGCATTCATCTGTATCCCCCTCCCCCGGGTCGTGCCTGAAAATAGGCAGGATTTGTCTAGTGCACTTACCCGGTCAACAAAAACGAAATAAATAAAATAAATAAATAAATTCCTGGTTAAACAATGTTCCCTTTCCCTTTATGCTTGCATCTGAATTATATGCCCTCCATTATACATATATTCCTTTACCTAGGTGAAACTGATGTGTGACTTGTGTACCACCTGCATATTACCTGCCAATGTATCTGTACCTGTGACTGTATCTTTTTGTTGATGTATATCTTCTCCAGGTCCATCTTGTAAATGAGTTTTACTCAATGGTGTTTCACCTGGTTAAATAAAGATTTTGACTGACTGAGTAATTGATAATCCCCTGTTTATGGCATCAGAATTATCTATACTACAACAACAGACTGTGATGTCATAAACAGAACTGTGATGTCAGGTGTAGGCAAGCAGGCAGAACAGACAGGGCAGCGACCCTGTTTATATGCAAATGTCCTTAGTTTCAAAGGTGTCAGAACAGCGTCAGGGGCTCTTTAATATTATTAAGTAGGTGACTAAATCCTAGCAATCTGATTGACTGACAGCATCACCTGACTGTCCAGATATCAGAGCAAGCCCAGACATTTCAGAACTAAATGACTGTTTACACTTCACAAATCAATTCAGAACCGATTTTATAAGTGGACTAACACCCTTCGAGGTATCTGGGCATGCTGACATATGGACCTCTCGGGTGGTTGCGGGCACCCTGCATACCTCATGACTCACAACACACTGGAGGCATCCATATATCAGCACACGCCTGGACACCTTGGCGGGGGTTATAACTTCCATGACATATTTACTGTGAAGATACAAACATTTAGCGGCTCAGTGGTGGCAAGGGTTGAGGTGCTGTTCGTGCCATACTTTTTCCCATGCCAGCGACCCGAGTTCAGGAAAACAGCTCCGGTCATTGGGAACTGGCAAAGGGGGAGTCAAGGAGGATCAAGCAGCCACCTGACAGCTCTCCTCTCTTGGACCTGGGTGCTGTTCCTTCCCAACTCTTGGCTACCACCAGGTGGAGATCTGGTGGTAGCACCAACGTACTAGAGTTAAGATGTCAGTCTGAGAGGATGGAAGGAGGCCGGAGTTCTGGACTGTACGCCTGCCTCCATGTGCATGCGTTGTCCATTTCACCACAGCTCCAGGGTAGAAAACTACAGGAGGAAAATGGGAGCAGACCAGAGGCTTCATGAAACCCACCACAACACACTGACCCACCCTTCCACTCCTGTTGGTGAGCTGTCTGGATATGCATGCTTAGGGGGTTTACCCTCCCTCTCCTGGCCCCGCCACAGGGAGGGTGGAATCCACGGGGAAATTAGCTCCAAGCATGGAGAGATTAATGGGATGGGCAGGGGTGCCCCGAGGTACAGGGCTGGGCAGCCGCCCTGGGTCTGGCTCAAAGGAACAAAAACACTTCTACGGGGGAAAAAAAGATACAAATGTTTCTCTTGATAATGCATGTCACAAACAAAATCACATGGATTATATAGGTTATAATGCTGAACAGGGCGAGTGGGCCGTAGCAACTGAAACCAGGCTGAATTACATCATAGAGGAGCTGTACAGCATTCTAACCAGAGCAGTGACGTCAAATAAACAGTTAAAGAGTCCTTGAAGTGTTGACAAACATATTTACAAATCAAACATGCTGAGAGTCTCTTCGTAACAGGATTTATTAAATCATCAAGAATGATATCCAAGGTATGGGCCCCTATTTATTGCAAATTCCCCCCAGAGATACCATGTGATGACAAGTTTGTGTTATCATTAATGTATGCAACCACTAGAAGACTGATGTTACAGAAGTCGAAAAATAATCATGAAATTACACATAAAGTGTGGCATGAGAAGAATTCTTCATTTGTTTTTGGTTTTTCTTTCTTTCTTTATTTCAGTTTCGGATTAACACCTATTCTGTTCTATTCGAGTCTGTGACTCTAGAAAAACTTTCTGCTGGTCAAGCGCATTGTTTCCCTATTTACTAGATACTGGGATAAACTTCTGAATGAAGCACTAATGCATGACAGGGTGTGTGTTATTGTGGGTTAGAAATTGGGCTTTTTATTTCCTGGGCTCCGATTGGCTGGTACCCCTCCTGGTGGGGTACATTAACTTTCAAAAGATGCCCAGGAAATAAAAAGTTCCAGCCCAAGTGCCCCATTCACCCATGCAAGAATCCTTGTTCCCACCCTGCTTGCCCATTGGGCAAAAGCACCCCATTCAATTTAAAAATGCCGCCTTTTTTTTTCTCTCGCTTAGCGAGAGACACGGACCAACCTACACTCCCTACTTCATGACCAGCTAACACAACAAACCACACACCACCCCCTGCTCGGCTCACTTACCACAACATGAAAAAAGTACAGCAAATTAAAACAGCCACACATTTTAAAATCAAGAAGCAAGCTGTGACTGTGATCAGCCTCGCTTAACTGACAGTCAGCAGTCCCCTTTTTAAAAACCGCACCGAGCGACTCTCCATACATGAATTACATGGGAAATCACACAACTATCATGTTATTTTACTAATACTGGGCACTTCATATTTTCCTTTCAGCAGCGAAACCTGGTACCCCCGTAAAGAATCAGCAGATATTTTCTTTCCTTCCTTACTTCATAGCGTTACTCCAGATCCCCGATACTGATCGTATTTCAGGCATGCAAGTGGCACAGCGAGAATGAACTTTCACATTGGTCATCAGCTCAAATGTAAAACATAACACCATACTCCCAGACCATACTGTGTTAGACTCTAAATTTTGGAAAATAACATTTACAGCGCTGCCCTACCGCATTAAGTATGTTGCTCTGCACTTCCTGGTTTAATGTGTTAGGTCAAGTGAGGTCACACCTGTAACAGCCGCGAAAATTCCAATTATATAAAAACAAAAAAAACCCAACACTTTTTCAAGTGAGGCTGTATTGCTTTGTTTGTCTGTCTGGTTGTTTTCAAATTGCTGAGGAGGAACCCTGAAAATTTCAATGTACCATTACGGAAGTGATGGGGGGGGGGACATAAGTACAACAGAATGGTGCCGTGAGGGGGGAGTGGCAATAACAGAAGGAATAGCACAGAAAGCAAGGGACTACTTTGCAAAAGACTTAAAATTCAGTCTAATTTTTTTTTAATTTAAATCGTTTAATTTTTGTAGAAACCTACACAAACTGCCACAGGTAGCCCATTTTCTAAGCGCAAAAACACCCTCAGGGTGGGCGGTATGGGCAATACTGGACCTTCCAGGGGCTATAAGGCCCTCCACCTGCTGCATTGGGCCTCATTACGCCCCTGGGCGGTCCGGTATTGCCCAATACCGCCCACCCTGTTGGGTATTATTGCTTGCATAACAGCATGCCTTGGGAAGTCAGGCATGGGCAACACCGAGTACTTTATGCACCTGACAAGTGCCATTATCCCACAAGTATGCACACCTGCGAGTGCCTTATTGAGATTATAAAATGGTTCCTCTGATTTTTATTTTAAAAAATGAGTAATGAGGTTCATAAAGTTAAGTATTTCTGACCTGTTCTATTACTATTAACAGTACTTGTGAAATGATAATAGCACTATTATTTGTACTTGTGATGCTAGCACTAGTAGCAGTACTCGTTAGATGATGCTAGTGCTATTATTTGAACTTGTGAGATGATGTTAGCACTATTTACTGCATTCGTGAGATATGCTTGTACTGTTTGCATTTTCTTGTACTTGTGAGATGATGTTAGCACCATTAACTGCATTCGTGAGATATGCTTGTACTGTTTGCATTTTCTTGTACTTGTGAGATGATGTTAGCACTATTAACTGCATTCGTGAGATATGATTGTACTGTTTGCATTTTCTTGTACTTGTGAGATGATTCTAGTACTATTATGTGTGAGACGATGCTACACTATTATCTGTACTCCTGAGATGATAATAGTGCTATTAATTGTTCTTGTAAGATGATGTGGAGCCTTTGAAAATGAGTCCTTGACTCGAAGGTATTAATCCCAAACTGAAATAAATAAACAAATAAATAAATAAAATAAATGGTCCTGCCCCTCACTCATGAAGAGAAATGGCATATTGTGTCAGGTCATTACGCATCCCATATAAATCCTTAGTGTTACATGGTTTAATCAATATTAAACATTTACTGAAAGTAGAAATGGAAAATAATTTGGTTTCATATAGTGTCTTTCATACACACTGCATCTCAAAATGCTTTACAAGCCGTGAACAGTTACAGCAGCCATTAAGAAAAGGAATTTGATTTTATATACTGCCTTTCATACACACTGTATCCCAATGTGCTTTACACGCTATGAACAGTTACAGCACTGATTAAGGAAAGGAATTTGGTTTTATATAGTACCGTTCATAACGCTGTATCCCAAAGTGCTTTACAAGCCATAAACAGTTATACCAGCCATCAAGAAAAGTAAAGGAATTTGGTTTTATATAGTGCCTTTGATGTGCCCAGTATCCCAAAGCACTTTACATGTCATGAACAGTTACAGCAACCGTTATAGTGCCTTTCGTACACTGTATCCTAAAGTGCTTTACAAGTCAAAAACAGTTACAGCAGTGATTAAGGAAAGGAATGGAATTTGGGTTTATATATTGTATTTCTTACACTCTGTATCCCAAAGGGCTTTACCGGTCATCAACAGTTACTTTGCAAGCTCAGAACCATTACAGCAACCATTAAGGAAAGGAATTTGGGTTTTCATATAATGCCTTTCATACACATTGTATTTCAAAGTGTTTTACAAGCCAGAAACTGTTACAGCAGTTATTAAGAAAAGGAAAGGAATTTGGTTTTATATAGTGCCTTTCATATACACTATATCCCAAAGTGCTTTACAAGCCATAAACGTCTGTAGCAGCCATTAAGAAAAAAAATCTGGTTTTATATAAAGCCTTTGTTACACACTGCATCCCAAAGTGCTTTAAAATCCAAGAACAGTTACAGCAGACATTAAGGAAGGAAAAAGAATTTGGTTTTATGTGGTGCCTTTCATACACACTGTGTCTCAAAGTGCTTCACAAGCCATGAACAATTATAGCAGCCACTAACAAAAGGAATGGAATTTGGTTTTATATATTGTCTTTCTTACACACTGTATCCAAAGGGCTTTACAAGCCATGAACAATTACAGCAACCATTAATACAGAAACACAGAATTTGTCAGCAGATAAGGACTGTTTGGCCCACCCAATCTGCCCATTCTTCCCTACCTACAATATCCCCGAGACTCTACTTGATCTTCGGCTCTTTCTCCCTCCCCCTTCCTCTCCACTAAGATTTCCTTATGCCTATCTCATGCAGTTTTGAACCCCACCATTGTTTTCACCCCACCACCTCCACTGGTAGGTAGTTCCAGGAATTCACCACTCTTTTTGTGAAGAAGTACTGGAATTTGGTTTTATATAGCACCTTTCATACACCCAGTAGCTCAAAGTGCTTTATAGACCATGAACAGTTGCAGCAGCCATGAAGGAAAGGAAAGGAATTAGGTTTTATATAGTGCCTTTCATACACATTGTACCTCAAAGTGCTTTCCAAGCCATGATGAGTTACAGCAGTAATAGAGGAGAGCAAGTTGGGTTTATATATTGCCCTCCATAAACACTATATCCCAAAGTGCTTTACAATTCAGGAGAAGGAGGGAAGTGGACTTTGTTGCCATTTCAGGCACACTGGTAGATTCAATCAGCACAGAGATAGATTAGAGAGAATGTATAGAGAGGTTTATGTAATCTTAGAAAATGGGTTAAAAGAATTCCAGTCTCTGATTGGCTGAACCACTTACCTAGAGGTACATTTATGTGCCAGAGAATGGGTAAAAAGAAGTCCCATGCCAATCCGCCTTGGTACAAAACAAAATCACTGTGCCACATGCAGAATTGTTTGTTTTTCCCATATGCAATTTTCTACTCCTCCGTCGGAGCTGGCAGGCGGCTCCGGCCCCTCCCTTGGAAGGGACTCGTCTCCCCGGCGGGCTTTCCTCTGCTCCTGCCCAAACCAGCCATCCCCCACGGGTTGCCCTCTCCGTGACAGGGCCGGTGGTGAGGGGTGCCGGCCTTCCCCCACCCTCGGAAGCCAACATCTAGATTGCCGGAGGGAGGCACAGGCATAGCCCGCGCCTCTAACCTTTTCCATTTTCTCCCCAGACCCACACATGTGCAATGGGCAGGGTGACTGTCTCCACCTCCGCAAAGCCAGTCTTATGCCCTGTGCGCGGGTCCACCCCATTCTAGTGTTGTGCCTGGGTGTCAGTCTACAGTGCAGTGCTGAGCCCCCCCCACCCCTGAGGAAGGAGAGCAGTCAGCGGATGCTCAATCATTCCTCACCCCGGCCGACGCCCAAACGACCAGAGTCTGTTCCCGAACCCGGTTGCCACGAGTGCGAGAACGTGTCCAGCTTCAACCTCTGCGCCACCGGCCAGCCCACACACACAGAATTTTAAAAATCTAAACAGCAGGCATTTTTTCCCCCCGTTACCGAGTGGGCTTCCAACCTCCAACTGCACTCTTAGTATAGATGTGCCACAAACTGCGTCGTATTTTCTTATAAAAAATGTCCTTCTCGCTACATAGAATGACAGAAATCACTTGTTCTTTTATTTTCTTATGTAAGCACTGCAGGCAGCGTGCATTACATCTGTTGTCCCAATTGCTTACCATCACTCCTCCTCGCCCCTCCCCCCCCGGTTAGCCCTGGCTCTCACCCACGAATGAAGTAATAACAGTTACACACACATAACAAAAAAAGGAACCTTAGCGCTGCTAGTGAACGAGAGTGGTGAGTGAGCGAGCAGGTAAGCCGTCTGTATAACTGGCATCCATGTGAACAGCAACTAACACTGTGAAGCACACATCAGTGATGTAAATGGCGATTAGCGTTTAGACACTGCAGCTCACCTCAGACGTCTGGCCCAGTCGCGATCAATAACAACTGCATAGCTGGCATCATTTTCACAAACAAAGAAAAACACAATAACTAGTATGTACCAATCTGCTACCTGTGGATAGGGGAAGGGGAAGTCAAAGTACAAGACAAAACTGGCTGTACTGAAAAATAAAAATGTTCTACTCAGCACAGCATCCTACAGAAGGACCACTTACCTCACAACTGTTTTTTTTAGTGATTTGAACACTTTCCCTTCATTTATTTAACATTTCATTTGTTTTTTCATACTAAATAAATACAATTTTCTAAGCACAATAATACCCACCATGGTGGACAGTACTGGGCTATACCTACCCATCCAGGGGCTACAAGGCCCTCCAACCTACCCATCCAGGGGCTACAAGGCCCTCCAACCTACCCATCCAGGGGCTACAAGGCCCTCCAACCTACCTATCCAGGGACTACAAGGCCCTCCAACCTACCTATCCAGGGGCTACAAGGCCCTCCAACGTACCCATCCAGGGGCTACAAGGCCCTCCAACCTACCCATCCAGGGGCTACAAGACCCTCCAACCTACCCATCCAGGGGCTACAAGGCCCTCCAACCTACCTATCCAGGGACTACAAGGCCCTCCAACCTACCTATCCAGGGGCTGCAAGGCCCTCCAACGTACCCATCCAGGGGCTACAAGGCCCTCCAACCTACCCATCCAGGGGCTACAAGGCCCTCCAACCTACCCATCCAGGAGCTACAAGGCCCTCCTCCTGTGGCATCAGGCCTCATTATGCCCCTAGGCGAGTGGGTACAGCCCAATTTTGCCCACCCTGTCGGGTAGTACTTCTTACATGATGTTCCCCCATATCTATGAGATGGCCACTGAGGTCCAAAATATTTTCCCATAAGATGGTGAACCAGGATACTGTCAAAAATGAAATGAAATCACCTTAATGGGCTGGTTCCTGCTTAAATGCTTTAAATAAATGAGAGTAGATTCACTATTTGCAGCTAGGGATCAGAGGCGAAGTAAAACCCCTAACATAGTAATGTAGTAAACAGACTGCATTACTCTCCTGAATCAGTATCACCCCATGGGACCAGGTACTGACGAAATAAAGTCACAGCACGCAAAGTACTAGGGTAGCAACGCAAGGAGTGGGAATCTGCGCAGGAATTGGAGATATATTACTCCTTGGAACCAATATTGGATGGACTGGTCACCCAATTCAGACAGGAAGGAAATCAACCACTTATCATACTTTTGTTATCCTTTATAAAATGGTAAGAATAAATCTAGAGGCCTCATTGGATGACAGCATCACATGACAGGGATTTAACTCTAAAAATTGATTAGCGTTTTGCTCATAAAAGTGTTACATTTTTGTGAAAATGCATAGCTCTTGCCTCACTGTGTTTAACAATCACAGCACTTCTAGAAAATCTATATAAATACTTTCTGTACAGTTATTATAGTCCCAAGAAAAAAACTGATAATCAATTATTTAAAACCCTGCATGATCATGCATTAACACACTAACAAGGCACAGTCAGAAACCAAATCTCATTATGAAGACTGGAAAACCTCATTACTTAAAACAAGGCATTTCATAAGTGGAATAAGCCACTCCAGGGTGTGCATTACAGGATTAATGATGCACTTCCCTATGGGCATAAGGACACTCGGCCTTTGGCCTTGTGTCTTACTACGTCCCTGGAGCGTGCATCATTAATCTTTTAATGCACACCCCATCAAAGCTTACTGCTTACTTGCTTCCCTCCTGAGGTCCCCTGGTCCCAGCAGGACTCCACTCCTAGCCCTGTCACCCACCTCTTTGTGGACTTACCGGTTATTCACCACGTGCCGAATAGGACATCCTGGTGGGTGGCCTGCCACAGTAGTTGTGCAGTGCCTGAGGGGAGGTGCAGAATCCACTGGAGCATTTTCCACCAATGTTTCCTCCCCAGGGCATCAGCATGCAATCAGACGTGTGTGCACATATCTGGAGGTCAGAGTGCCAGTATCCACCAAGATCCCTGCCCTTGTTGTACTCTCACCGTTCCTGTCACCTGGCCTATGCCAGCTGGCAGTCATGTGGTGAGAAACAGGATCCCCCCATCCTGATGTAGGAGAGCTGTCCCTGGCATGCTCAATCCTTCCTTCCCAGGTCAGTCCTAATGACCCGGGCTATTCCAGAATATACGTCACCAGCATTGAGTGGTTACCCTACAACTGCACCAATGGGCTGCCATAGATCACTGGCACCACAAAGGGTAGCCCTATGACTATGCTGATGGGCTGCCATAGGTCACCAGCATCACAAACGGTTACCCTACTACTGTGCCAATGGGCTGCCATACGTCACCGGCATTGTGAGGGGTAGCCCTACTACTGTGCCAATGGGCTGCCATAGCTCGCTGGCGTCGCAAGCAGTTATCCTACAACTGCACCGGCGGCTGCCCCAACCATTTTTTAAACAATTTATCTGTAGCCTAGCTTAGCTCAACTGATACAAAATATCTCATTTATTTTGAGGGGGAGGGTCTTCCTTCTATCCAGAAGCACAGGGAGGTCAAATGACTAGCTCAGGGTTACATAGTGATTAGGTGGCTTTGCTGAGATTTTAAATCTTAGGGTCTTCCGGTTACAGATCCATGCTGTACTGCACTGCCTCTTACATGGGCTACTAATAAGCAAATAAATGCAGACATAGGGACTCAGCTTTCCAAACACTTATTCCTTTGCCATGTACCAGATATTACCACTGGGTTGTAGGGGTCATGATGTCTGTGTTGTGTGACTGTCCCCTGCTGGCCTAAGGGAAAGGGAGTCAAACAGGCAGAAATCCATCCTCCAATGCTCATCTGTGTAGCCAGAGGGTACCTGACTCAGGCCACTGTCTAATTCCGAGCTGGCGTGTGTGGGATGCAGCTGGGCCTCATCCTCCCCAGCCACCATACTGAATCCTTCTCCTGCCGCATTCTCCAGTCATCCTGTGGGGCCCTGCCGCAGGGCTGGGGAGCCACAGGCCCACTGCAGCAGCGAGAGGAGGAGGAGACCCAAAGCCCAAAGTAGGACTAGTGGCAGATTGAAAGGGGAAGCCCTGGGGAGGAAGGGGGCAGGGGAGAAAACAGAAAAAGGAGACAAAGGAATAACAAACAATTCAAGGAAATAAATACAGTGCCCAAGGTTTGTGTGTGTGTGCACTGCCTGTATATCTGCAGCTTAATATTTAGGGGCATTTAACGCCCCCCCCCCCATTTCTGCCCCCTCCTTTCCCTGTTTACAATCACCGTTTCCTCCTTTATTTATTTATTTATTTAATTATTTCAGATTCAGAATAATACCTTTGAGCCAAAGGCTCATTTACAAAGGTTCCAAGTCAGACAAACACAATACAGTATATTGGTTACAGGTAAACACTGGCGGAACATGTCACCAAGATACAGTAGATACGGAATCAGTTTACAGGTAACAAGGTTACAGTAAAGGAAGTGCTAAGTTACAGCAACACTACAAGAGTGTGGTTCAACGTTTGGCAAGTGCAGAGGACAAAATTAGGTTGGTAATGATCCAGGCAACCGTGTAAATAGAGTAAAGGTATACATAGCCAGGGGTGGCTTTGTCATGGGTGTAGCAGAGGGACAAGGTACTGATGGGTGTAGATAGTGTGGAAATGAAGGGATGGGAAGGGAAGGGGTAGGAGGAGGAGGAGGAGTCTTACCCCTCACTGCTCTAGATAAGGTGAGTATTGGCCTATTTAACCCAGCAAATATTAAGAAATACTCTTTTAAATTTTGTTTTGATGAGTACCGATACACATCTCAACCCTTGGAAAGGCTCCATTGCTACTTCAAAATATGTTTTTCCATCTTTAAAGCACTTCTACTCATCTAAACTATGTTTTACTCACCTAATGCCAAAAATGGGGAGTACAGCTTCAATACCAATGCAAGGTGCAAACTGGGGAAGGGAACAGGGGATACAGAATACATAGTATAGACACAGTTCACAGTTACAATAAAGAGCAATCAAAGAACACAAATTAATTGTAGGAGACAGTGCAAAATGAACAACCAAGGTAGAAACAACAAAATGAAGGAACTTCAGTCACCCCTATACCAGGGTACATGCTAAATGCAAGGGGAAACAGTCAAGTAGAGGGAAAGGGAAGGAGTTTTCAGCTGATACCTGAGGGAACCAGGGGAAGCAATGAAGCAGAGAGAAGAGGGCAGTTGGTTCCAAAGTAATAGGACAAGGGTGACTTCCCCGAAGAGGAGCAGGGATGAGGAATGGTGAAGACGTGAGGACCCCTAAAGCGGAAGGCACAGGAGGTAGAGGGGATAAAGGACAGGTGTGACGAGAGGTAAGAGGGACAGGTGGTTAATACATATTCTGAACCACTGACATGAAATCATCACCTAAATATGTGACTACAGTAGGGCTGTACAATATAGCAACAGTAGAGGCTTGGCCAGGCTGGACATACTCATACGCCCCTCCATGAGGGATGATCATAGAGTTGCGGGTCTCTGTCTCTGGGTATCCAAGGTGTAAGAAATACAGAGACTAAGACCACTGAGGTTGACCTGCTGATAACTGCTACATGGTCACTATTGGATGGAATTGTCAATGTTTGTTTACTTACTCAAAATTTCGGAGACTACCTTTGAGCACAAGCTGGCAGTATAGCCTAGATGTTAAAGTAATGAGCTGTGAACGAGCTTGGTACATCCAGCAGACCAGACCTTGGTTTGATTCTCACAACCTCCACTTGCATACTGTGCGACTCGGAGCAAGTCACTTAACCACCCAGTGCTCCCAGGTCGCCCCTGAAAACAGACACTTGTGCCTAGTGGGTCTTACCCGGTTACCAAAGACTAAAATAAAAAAATTAAAAACAAGTGCTCTTTTACAAAGGTTCTATGTCAATAACAGAGATTACAAAGCAACATAACAAATACAGTACAATAAGCGAGTTCCACTGGAATGAAGTCAAACAAGTACAAATACATTCAAACAAGTACAAATACAGTCAAACAAGTACGCATAACTAGGCTGGAATTAGTTGCATACAATTTTACAATAAGGCAGGTAGAGAGAATTGGTGCAGAACAAGCATAGTAATGGTATACGGCCGGAGAGCTGGAGTCTGACACAGTTCAAAGACTACACCAGGAGGGACTTTAGTTGGGATGATTCGCAGTTACAGTTGCATTGAACTGTTCGGGTTGCCCATAGCACTTTCTTAAACTGGTCATACTTGGGTGGATTGAGCAAGGTATCAGGGAGCTCATTTAACCAGTCAGTGGACCTAAGTGTGATATGAACACTGAGCTGCCCAGCTAAGTATGGTGGAAAGGCAGTTAAAGGGCATTCTGAACCATGTTCCTGGTGTTGTAGAGATTGTCGACAGGATGGAAGCAGTAAGTTAGGGCAGTGGGGTCAGGCCCAGTAGCGTCCTCTTGGCTAGCAGACATGTCTGGAACTTAATTCTGCTAGGTGGGGGTAATCAATTTGTTTGGTTGTAGAGGGTGCAGTGCATGTGTGCTTGTCAGTCCCAAGCATACGGTGACAAGCCTTATTACAGATAACATTTATTTTGCTGAGAACTGAGGTGCAGGTAGTTGTGTAGACAGGGTGGCTATAGTCAAATAGGGACAGTACTGAGCTTGCCACTATCAGGAGTTCAGCGTCCGCAATGAGGTGGCATCATGGTGGAGCCGCACCATCCCGTTTTGTATTCTGTAAGCCCCGCCATAGGTGCAGCAAGGGGCTCAACTTAGGCTACCCATGAGGTGGTCTAAGCGCTGTGCACTAATGTGGTGAATTGGGGGGGCTCTGAAAGTGGGATCCAGGGGTAGAAAGGGCACTGGGGGTGCCACAGGGGTGTTGTGGAGATGGCGGGCATGTAAGGGGGTGATGTAGCACCCAGTGGGGGTGTGATTTATATAACTATTAAGCTAATGGCATGGTACCACTGGGGGAGGGTTTCCAGGGGCAAACAGTGCCATGGCCTCTGGTGGACACAGCCCTGGCAGTAGTCCCAGCCCTGGGCACTGTTTGTCTCTAGACCCATCCAGTAGCTAAACAGTTATATGACGTCACCCCCGTCAGGTGCCAAATCACCCCATCGCATGTCCACCACCTCCCCAACACCCTCTATGACATCCCTTCATGCCTCATCTGCCCTGGACCCCTCCTGGCAAACATGTTTCACCCCCTCACCATCCTGGCCCCTCTAGTGTTGTGCTGGGCAGGAAGAGGAACCAGATCCCTGCAGCAGTTCCCACATGTGCTGCAACTGTTTGGCGTGAGCTTGCAAGTGCGGCAACTCCTGGGTTTTTGGCGCAGGGACCCATTTTTACAGAACTGATTGCAGGATCCCTGATGCACCTGGAGTTCGCTGCAGCCCTAGACTGCTGCAAAATCAAGCCCAAGGTAGTCAACGTGGGGAGCAAAAGCTATAGCATCGTCCAGGATCCCCCCCGAGGTATTTCAAGGTTTCCGACTGTTTAGGTATGCATCCCTTGTCATTGCATTATCGCTGCAGATGGTAAGAGGTGTACCTTTCTCTTCATTTGTAGGTTTGGGAAGAGTATCGTCTCAGATTTTTTTTTTTTGCAATTTAGAACTAGTCTGTTTTGGGAAAACCATTTTTCAAGGGCCTCATAATTACCCTGGAGGACAGAGGTAAGGCTGCCAAAGTTAGGGTTCTTGGAATAGGTATCACGTCATTTGTACGATGCAATTACAGTGATTCAAATACAGCGAATTAAATTCAGCGACTACAATTATAGTGAATAGCAAAGAATAGTCATTGAGGAACTTCAGTGATCAGTAATTATAGCAAAATCACGTTACAGCGATTATGAGTCAGCTACTTACTCCCTGTATCCAAGTGTGCCGTGGTGTTAGAATCCTATAGATGGGGGGTCTGGGGGGCACAGCCCCCCGTGTCACTAGGATCACTTAGCGAAGCCAGAGGGGTATGCTGTTGTTGCTGTACGGGGGCGTTTGGTATTGGAGGGACAATGATATCCTATTGCTCTCCTGTGCTGCTCCTGCTCTGGCTCCTGAGGTAGTTCAAGTCCTTGAGGCTGTAGGGGGACGTCAATGACGGCAGGAAGAAAGGCAGGTTCCAGAGGGCGTAAAAGGGCTCCATGTAATTTCAGCGATGCATTTGTAAATACGGTCGCTGGGTTCACTGATATTCGCTGAAAAATATACTCGCTAAAAAAAGCATCGCTAAATTTGCAGTTACTAAAATTGATGCACTGTAATTGTCATTCGGCAAATTTGCATGCTGCAATGCCATGGAGCCTTGGAACGGATTACAGCATGGTCTGCACAGAGAAGTACATTTGCAGATTGACAGGTGTCAGGCACATGCTGACTGCCCAGAGAGTCCCCCCCAATATGCACAATGTGACTGATGCAAACTACTACATCATTTTTTAATGGTGCACTGCACATTTTTTCGCTGAAAGTCAAGTTTAAAAAAAGGTAAAGATAGTACTCTTGAATGCCAGTATTATCTGCAGCACTGTCTCCCCTTATATCCCAACCCCCTCGCGTATGCCCCAAGTGCTCTTCCCAGTCTACAGCTGTATATCAAGGAGGTCCCAAAGGAGTCCATAGAAAGAGAAAAATAAAAAAAATTAAAATTCAAGACTACGAAATCACTAGGTCATAATTTTACCTCAGGGTTTTGGGGATAATAATAGAAACATAGACGTTGACGGCAGATAAGGATTGCAAGGCCCATCCAGTCTGCCCATTTCTTTTCCATCTTTTGAATGACCTCCAAAACCCCCTTGATGGAATTGTACCATTGTAATTCACAGACAGATATCATTTATTCTATATGTAAATGTACTGTTTATTCTGATGTATTTTGCTGTATCTGCATTCCCCTTCCCTGGAACACTTGAAAATAAGCTTTGGCTCAGTGTGCATTTCCCAGTCAACATATTCTAAAAAATAAACACAAAATAAATGAAAATATGTATGTATAAACATCATCCACAGCAGGAGAGCTTTTTCAATGATGGGTCTGCCCTGGATTACATCAGGAATGTTTGAAAGGCTGTTCCCCAGATATCCTGGCGAGCGTGTGTCATTTGATAAAGGCAGGAGACCACAGCAAGGCGTCAGTGCTTCAAAACTGAGGCAAGGACACATGAGGCATTAATATTGTCAATGATCTCTTGACAGGAAAAAAAAAAAAAACAGATACTGTATGCTCGGGCCGATTTAAATAGACATCAAGTACATTTAGTGACAGTAAGGGCAGACTTCAAACAAAAGGGGGCCTGTGTGATGCTGTGCGGAGCAAGCGAGTCTCAGAGCCGGCAATAACCTGATCTGAAAAGACATTGTCAGGACTCGAGACAGAGCACGAATTGTGCTCAGTGACAGAAAGCAGAGATGCTGATAGAGATACCGGGCGTTGCCAGATGATGCCAAGTACACTCCAATGCTGTTTGTACTTCTAACAAAAGCAGACATCATTTCCTAGCACTTGTAGTACTTGCCGCCGCCTTCCGCAGAAATGTTCCTTCCCCAGACATCACTACAAACTCCAGTCGAGTTTGAAAGTTACTGGCAGGCCTGTTCTGTCACTGAGTTCGGGTCTGGAGGCCTGAGGATAACCCCAGTCACAGTAAATATGGAGCCGCTGGTAGAAATCCTCTCATTTTCGCTGATATATCTCCGTTACTTGAGGTGATCTGAACGCTAAAGTGTGAGGAGCTGTCACCTTGCATCAAATCCTTAAAAGTAGAGTCTGAATGATCCTGCATGGTCGGCTAAAGACGTTGCACACTGCGGCAGGCAGCAGGAAATGAATTGCAGCTGCTGCTGCTGCCTGCCTGCGGACAAAGGTGCTCGGGCGACAGTGACAGCTAAAGTCAGCTGAAATTTCTGAACTCCCGTAGAGCACAATTGTTTAATTTTAGGAAGCACTAGCTGCCTAGGGATTCATCTCCACTATGCACAGTTGTTTTTCAGATGTTCCGTACACTATCCTACAGGAATGGACACAACCAGTTCTAAAAAAAAAAAAACCCTTAATATTTACACAATGAATGTGAGAATTATAAATGCATGATAAAAAGAGTATATGCAATAGGCTGACTCAGATATGAATTTATCTTTATGCGTGAGGGGGCCGGACCATGACTCATGAGTGACGGGGCCACAAGTGAGTTATAAAAGTCCCACCCCCTCACAAGTGATGATAAACTGCATCATGCCAGCCTGTTGCTATATGACTTGCACAGCAGTTCACTTGTAGCTTTTAAATCTTCTCTTTGTATGAAGATATAATTGTTTCTCTTTGCTTTCAACTGCTGGCTTCAGTGCTGCACTTGGCTATTGTGATGTCAGCAGTATTGTGAAATGTGCTCTCTGACTGGTTCACTATTCCACTGTGATGTACCCAGCTCTGCTAGAGATCAGTTGTGACGTACTCCAAAAGGCAAAGACATCACGGCATGTTGCAAAGCGGGTCTAAAAATGTCACTTTTAATCTCTGGCATTTCGCTGTACTCCTGTTATAAGTAAAAAAACAGACATTAAATAATGATCAGTACAGCAATATAATCGCACATCTCAGGTGCGTTGTTAAGCATGAGGCATAGCCGAGTCCCAATAAATGCATCTGAGGAATGTGACTGTATCACCATAATGATACATCCTGGAGTGTTGTACTGCACTTGTAAAATGGATTTTAAATGTCTAACTTAAAATGAATAAAAATAAGATGTAATTCTTTCAGAAAGATAAAAATTAAAACCTTCCACATAAAATATGCTTCCATTTTAACTGTGAAGACAAAAACAGTCTATATATTAGTAACAGGGAGAGGGGGTTAAAGCTAAACAAAATTAAAGACAATGATTACCCGTGTGCCACAGATTTTTATGAGAAACATAAGTCACGCAATTTGCATTTCAAACTAATGCATGTATTTTAAATGGAAATGTGTTCAAAACTGTTATAAAATGGGTAGGGACAATCCTGGCTTCTGACTGGCTGAGGCAGGCTGGCATCCATGCATTTACCTCAACATAATGCCCAGGTATGAAAAAGTACCGGTGCCAGCCTGCCAGCTTCCCAAAGTTACCAGTGGGCAAAAAGAAACTTCAAGGTAGCTCCAAGCAGCTGTGGACTGGCACCAAAAGGAATGCAAAGGTACTCACTCTCTTAAAAAAGCTTGGCTCTTCAGTCTCAGCTTCAATGTCAAACACACCAGCGCTGTGTCACAGATTACTTTATTATTAATAAAACAACAAACCACAGCAGTGAGTTGCTGAGGCACCCTTCCATAGTGCAGTCAAATGTTTTCATGCTACACTAGCGCTTTCTCAAGGCTGACCTCGTGCAAGGTAGCTAGGGTTAAAAAAAGCCCACATTTAAAGAGACAGTACACCCTACATACATAAAAAACACATGCCAAAATGCATATACAAAAACATAGCCAGAAATTGCACAGACATGAAACCAGGCATTAAACCATTCAAAAAAGAACACAGAATAAATACCAATGAATCTATAATATAACATTACAACACCAGGAAGGAAAGAGAGAGGGAAGAGGGGGCGGGGAAGGAAAGGGGGGGGGACAACAAAGCAAAAAAGATTACATATATAAAACCATTCACACCCAATGTATGAAATATCCACTCTTGTAAATATTTACCATTGAGTAAGATGATAAGATATGACTGGACTCTCAAAATAATTCTGAAGGATTATAAAATGGGGGCCAATGGAAGTGATCATTTAACCCTGGAGGGTAAAAAGATTTCATTTGATATTGCTAGAAGGGCTCCCTTTGTAGCAGCTTTCTATCCAAATCCCCACCCCTCACAGATTCATAAACTCTCTATATTGCCTGAAAGACAAAACTACAAGCCCTACCTTTTCTGTGAAGATGCTGAGCCCGAGCACTGACCCCATCTCACGTCTGACTGCTTCTAACATGTTCCCCAATCCTTTTTGTTAGCTTCCTCTTAGTTTTGCCAACATAAAAGGAGGGGCATGTACTGCACTGGGCAAAATAAATAGCATTGGTGGTATTATACATGAGAACAAGGGACACTGTTAAGAACAAAATCAATCAATATCTTTATTTATCCAGGCGGGCACCATTGAGCAAGCTCATTTACAAGGTGGACCTGCGGTCCTACAGTAATAATACAGAAAGACAAGTTACAATAGTACAAACAGTAAAAATAGCTGCTATTATAGTAAAAATGCACATTTACAGGTAATATACATTGAACACAGAACTACAAGGAGTCGTGGATAATGAACTTATGCTGGATCCAAGCCCAAAAACTGTGCATTTTGTCGTGGGAAATGTTAGGGAGAGGGTAGGCATACCAGATAAAAGATATCAAGAGCATAATGTAGGGAGAGGTGGGGAATAGGGGCGCAAGCAAAGAGGACCCAATTGTTAGAGCAGAGTGAGGGATTGGGAGGGTGGAGGACCATACGAAAGGCAACAAAGCGATTTTTGCCCCAAAACGCGGCGACATATGGAGGAGAAAAGCTGCCATTGTATTAAGTACAAGAGGAGGAATATAGTTGCAGGGGCATAACTGGGAGGGTCCTGGAGGTTGGGGCAGAGGGAGGTGTTGGATGGACAAGGGACCGAATATTTTTGGGGGCGAAAGACGATAATTATCCCCAAGTGCAGTAGCATGTGCTAGAATCAGGCTGCAGCTGTTCAGAGCGTCAAAGAATAAGACTTGGGAGTTCGGCAATAAATCCTGTGGATCTGTTGGTGGGCATGCTAGAGGCAGAGGCACACATTTCAGCTGGGGGGCCGCCGTTTGCGGGCCGCCGTTTGAGGGAGGGAGGTTAGTTAGTGTCTAGTAAAGCAGTTGCAAATTTCCGTAATGCAACAAAAGAAACAGCCGGTCCAGTGGCGCAGAGGGCTGAGGCGCCATGGGTGCCTTAACTCATCTCACGCCAGCGACCCAGGTTCAGAAACGGATGCAGGTCACTCGGGGGACGTCCGGTAGAGGGAGGATTGAGAGGTCATAGGACTGCTCTCCTCCCTCGGGGAAGGGAGTACCTCGTGCCTTGCCATTCGACAGCCATCTGGATGAATCCAGATGGTGATGCGTGCAAGCCACAATGGGGAAAAAGGGCACACATTCAGAGCACCGGAGGTGTCTCCACAGAGGTGGAGCTCGCACAACATGCTCACTGCACATCCATGATGCCCAAAGGACAAAATGGGAAGAAAAATATGGAGGACAGGCTTCAAGAAGCCCTGCCAGTCACGCCGGTGGCCTGTTCAATCTCTCTGGTCAGGGAACGAATCTGGATTGAGTGTTCCAGGTGAAGGAGGACAGCCCTGCCTTTCTGGCCCTGCTGTGAGGGATGGGGTCCCCCAAAACCGGAGGAGACTTGGGATGGTTGCAGTTTACGGGTAAAGGGTTGAACAGCTGCCTGTACCTGCCAAGGTGGATATACAACTATATTTAAAAAACAAATGTGTGCACACTAACTCCTGGTCCTCAGAATAGGCAGCGAGGAGGACTGGGAATCAACAGTACTGGGGCACACCAAGGAAGAACAGATGGAAGTTGCAACAAGGGACAGTCTTAATAAAGATGGCATGCACACTCCCTCCCAGTCCTCAGAGCAAGCAGGGAGGACCGGAAATGAACAGAAGATGTCCAGAAGCTGCAATGAGGGACAAACTTGTTTAAAGCAGGGCAAGGAAAGTTAAAACTCAATAAAACCTGTCACTTGCTCTTTGTTCTCTGAGCAGGAAGCGGAAACTGGGAAACAAAAGGACACACAATCACAGCTCCCCCTAGTGACAGCCAGCGGAGCAACTATTTTATCTTTAACATCAAATCTTTTGTAATTTTTCTTTTTTTTTTCAATTTTTGTTTTATTTAAACTACCAGCACCCATTTTATAAGCACAACAAGACACTCTGGGGTGGCCCTTATGCTGAGATAACTATCCTTCCAGGGGCTGTAAGACCCTCCGCCTGTGGCATCAGGCCTCACTGCACCTCTGGGCGGGTGGTTATCTCAGCATAAGGCCCACCCTAGAGTGTCTTAACTGCTTGCTCAAATCTGCAAGGTTGTTGAGGGGTTTTCTCCTGAAAAACGTTCACCCATCTCTGATTCAGATGCATGTGCCTTTATGAACTTCAGGAGTTTCATTAAGAAATTTGGGTCTGCCTCTCTACTCATTTACCTTTTATTTATTTATTTATTTATTTATTTATTTATTTAATTTATTGAGGTCTTGGATTACACCAGTGAGCAGATGCTCATTTATAGGTTCACGTCAGTTACATAGACAACACAATACAGATGACAGGGTTACATATGGTACAGGTAAGTTACAGGGTACGACAACATTAAACAGCTTAGGCAGTATAGCAGCTAGCCGGTGTCAGAGGTTAACACCCTACTTGGAAGCTCTCCGAGGTGAGAAGGAGGGGTTACAAACATGGGTGGAAGGAGTAAGGTAGTTGGCAGCATCTGAGGGGGGGTAGGGAAGTGGGAGTAATGTCATGAATGGGGTGGGGTAGGTGTAACCTAAAGTGGTGGAATTGGGGTCCCTCAACCCAATGAGTTGTCAGAAGGTAAGTGCAGATAGTTGGTTGATGCTCCGGGAGGGTGCTAATGGTAGTAGTCACATTTACAAGATTTTACTAGGTGCTGCCGGAGTCTGCATTTGAATGATCCAATAGATGTGGCATTGATAACGTCAGGAGGTAAGGCACTGGTCCATAGTGGGGCATGATAGTAAAAGGTACATTGTGCCAGGGCTGTGCGGCATCTGGGAACTTTGTAGGTCTGAGTGGAGGAGTTCTTTGTTGTCGGGTGCTTGAGTGTGGAGTTAGGAGGTTCTGGACCCCTGTGGGTAGTTGGTTGGCTGAGGGAGCATTTCTTGGCAATGAGGCAGGTTTGGTAGTTAATTCTGTCCTTCAGTTGTAGCCAGCCTGCCCGGGTGTAGAGCTCACCTTTGCCCTCTTTGCTAATATTACTGCATTCTTTCTTTGCCCTGTTTCTGTTTGCTCTATCTTTTCCTACATTCAACAGATGTGCTGTTTGCCAATGAATATAGGGATCCAAAATTCTTCAGTATTCCACTGGTAGAATGTTCATCTCCCACCAAACAGTATATATATTTATACAATAGGGGTGAGCTGATAACACATGAAATAAAAACACATATCACTCACCCCCATTGTATAACTACTCAGTGATATATACACTGTGATACCTGCTTACAGATATACACACAGTGCATACGTCAGCAGGTGATATTCTCACTGTCGTTACGTCACTACAAGCACCTCCCTAACTGGACTACTCTTCTCTACAGGACAATTGTTCATATAGCCTATATTACGAAATATATTGTACAAATATTTCATATTAGTAACCCACGACACACAAGCATCACAGAGTAAGTGCCTGTTCAAACAACAAAAGTGCAACTCTGCTAAAAAGTCACATCCGACTTCAACCTGTGCCACAGACGTCCAATATTCCACATACCTAAAGCATAACTACTGTAACACAACTTCAAAACACTATTACTCATGTCTTTTCCAGAACTACCAGCTAGATGTTGTGCTCAGTACAGCTCCAAGTTCTGAAGTACTCCTTGTAAACAAAGCAGTTTCAGAACAACTCCGGAAAACCAAAACTCGTGGAGCTGCACCGCATTGCCAGTAAAAACAACCGTGACAGATTTTACAAAACGAACAACTCAAAATCTTACTTACCACAGAGTCCATACAACAGAAAAGCCACCAAACTAAACGGTAACAGTACATACTGTACCATACCGGTTTTAATACCGTTACCGCTCAACCGTGTGCAGTGTGGACAGGGCCATACTGTATGGAAACCAGTCAGTAGCAGGCAGGGCGCATATTACTTTCAAAATATACGTATGCAAATCACAAGGTCTAACAAGCATTTGTCAATGCTCAATGTTTGCTTGCTGGCATTGGCATTGTAGGAGTCAGAGAGCTGCATAATAGGAATGGCAGTGAAGTACTGAACTGAAGCCAACCCCACCACCACCCTGCAGAGACTGACAGGCATTGGGATGTGCCTTTGGGTCGCCAGGCATAACGGCCATGCCATTTCATGACACCCTACCCTGCAGACACTGACAAGTGTCACGGTGTGCTTTGGAGTCTTTGGCTCTTATGCTCACCCCATTCCATCAGAAAATACGGTGAGATGGGTGCGGTATAGGAGAATGGGGTGAATTTTGGGGCCAAAGAGTCCAAGGCACACCTCGATGCCTCTCAATGGCTGCAGGGTGTGGAATGGTATGAGCATTACAGGCGAGAATCTCAAGTCACACCCCTGATACCTCTCAATCTCTACAGGCTTGGGCATTATGGTCGGAAACCCTAATGCCTCAGCCGTTCGTTGGCATTTTCACTCCAAATTTCCAACATGTTTTTTTTGTGACCCCCACCTTATGAACAGTGGCAATATCAGTTTGTTAGCCGAAAGCTGATTTCGCACAGTGACTACGCCATTAGGCACCACAGGTGCAAAAACACATTTCCAGCAGGATGTGAAAAATGACAGCTGTACTGTTCATGGGAAGGTGCAAAAAATGGCAATGTTGAAATTCTGCAGTGAAAATATTAAAAAAACTGGTGAAGTCACGAGCGTGCGTAGACAATGCGCAACGCACACCTGTAATGCAATTAGTTTGGGGATTTTTTACAGCAGATTATCAACACAGGGATTTTTTAACCTCTGCTCATGAACAGTGTCACTGTGATTTTCTTAATCTGTCCCGAACAGTGATTTCCCACAGTGACCACACATTTCTGCGCTGGAAGTGCGAAAACACATTTTGGCCACGGTGTGAAAAATGACAGCTGTACTGTTCATAAGGAAGTGTGGAAAAATGCCAGTGGTGAAAATCTAGACTGAAAATATTAGAAATCCAAGAAGTTACGAGGGTGCATGGAAACTGCGCAATGGTCGCTCATAACACAGTCATTTTATGGACTTATTTCACCAAATTTTTAACATAGCCATTTTAACACCTCTGCTCATGAACAGTGTAACTGTGATTTTCTTAATCTATCTCGAACATTGATTTCGCACACTGACTGTGCCATTGTGCGCTACATGCGCGGAAACACATTTTGGGTGAGATGTGAGAAATGACAGCTGTACTGCTCATAAGGAGGTACGATAAAATGGCAACGTTGTAAATCTGGAGTGAACATATTGAAAATTCGTGGAACTTACGAAGTGCAGTATAGGGAACAGTGCAACGATAAGTCAGAAACAGTCATTTTTGGGATGTTTACCAATTTTCACATAGGGTTTTGCCCACCTCATGAACTGGCGACACTGTCGTTTACAAATCAGTCCCGAAAGGTGGTTCCGGGCAGTGACCGCGAAATCACCTTTTGGGGCCGATGAACTCCTAGGCAGTGACAGAATTCATGAGGTGGGGTCCCAAAAACCCCATGTTGAAAATTTGGTGAAAAAATTCCCCAAAATGCCTGACATATGCAGCAAAGTTGAAAAAAACTATTTATTCCATTATACAGCTTACCGGCATTTCCTCAATTCACGGTCAGCTTTGAAGGGTGCAGACGTGTTCCCAGTCCACTGAAGATCATCGTGCCGGACTCCAGAGGTAAGTATGGGGTGAGGTGGGGGTGTGGGGAGGTAGATGCACAGAGGATGGGCACGGGTTGGGGGTAGGGGTCAGGACAGTCTGCGAGGGAAGGTTTTTTTCTTTTAAGTGTTTTTTTTTTTTTTTACTTGGATGATGCTGGACTTCTGCCACACTGGGGTGGGCTCCCAGCGTGGCAGTTGTAAGGCTGTTTGGGGGGACCATGGAGCCAATGGGGGATTGGGCACCCCCGTCGGCTATATGATCTGTGGCCACGCTGGGGTGGGCTCCCAGCGTGGCACCCTGTAGTCTCTTGGGAGACAGTGGAGCCAACGGGAGATTGGGCACCCCAGTTGGCCATACAATCAGTTGCCACGCTGGGGTGAGCTGCCAGCGTGGCACCTGGAACTCTCTTGGGGAGGAGCACAGCTGAGGGGGCTTGGGCACCTCCGCTGGCTATACAGTGTGTGCGTGGGAGCACGAGCACGCAGGGCGCGCGCAAGGTGGGGGAGTACCACCATGAGCACGCAATATCTTATCGCTGCTCACTGAAGCGCTTGGCTCTCCTTTTCAACTGTACGGCCACTGCATTTAAAACTGCTGTCATAGACAGCTTCAGTGTTCATTGGAGAACTGCGGCCGCGCCTGCAAACACACTGACTGAATTGGAAGACAGGTGCTACACCTACAAAAACTCGGATAATGGTACTATGTTTCTTGCACATGCGTGCAAGCAAACATAAAAACAGAAAGCATTTATAACCCTTGGGGGGAGAAGCAAAGTTTAGCTAGAACTGGGTCTAAATCAGGAAATGGGCAAGGCAGCCGTGATCCAGTTTTGACTCCGGTCCACATCTCCAGGAGTTTGAGCTGGATGATGAAAGCCAGTCTAGTGAGGGAAGGTTGGGTTCCACATCTGAATCCAGGCTGGGCCAAATGTCACAGTACCAGCCACCTTCCTTAAGAGGCCCACACTACAAAGAAGACATGTGAGTTTAAGAGCAGGCAGCTTCTACATTAAAATGTGTCAAACTATTATATTTCCTATAATTACAATAAACTTTTTTTCTATTTTTTATTTTCTCCTCTCTTTGGTCTACTAAATAATTTAGATAATGCAGCACATATTTCTGTGTGTCTTTTAATAAGCCTCTGACTGACCCTAACTGACCTCATGAATGCTGTTTTTGACATCACAGTCTGTTGTCATGGCGAGCACTATGATGTCATAAACAAAGGAACTTTGAGGCCAGAAGGGGACAGTGAAATGCTTTTTATACAGACTTCTTTGACAGACAGGAGAGTGTCCTGTGGGATGGTCAGTACTCCTCCTTTCCCTGGTCAGCCCTCGATGTCCCAGCTTGTTCCTGAATCCAGGTCGCCGGCGTCATGAGTGGCGGCCCTGATGCTGCACCGATGGGCTGGCCCATTCTCCGTATTTAACAAGAGGGGTGTACCCGTTTCATATCTGGGCCATGTATTCTCCATACATGTTTCATATATATATATATATATATATGATATATATTATCCATACATGTTCTGTTAAAGATATTACGTGGTAGTGCCTGTATAGGAGAGCTGAGAAAGCACTTTAAAGGGACACTGTCAACTTGTTTTGCACCATATTATTTCTAGTTAAAAACATACATTTTATGGTTGCTTGCCTTTTCGAAAAATCATTAATGTTGCTGTTTGTTTTGTCTGTCTCCTTGTTTAGTAGTACTGAAATGCATGATAATATATATTTATAAACAACTTTGTTTTGTTTCAAATCATGAGTCAGTTCTTCTTGAATACTTCCTACACATTAGAAGCATCCCCAAACAATGCAGTCGCTCATGAGGCAGTAGCCACCTAAACTGCCACTGCATCATGAGTGGCTAGACTGTGCTGGAGGTGTTCCCAAGTCAAGGAAAGATGCAGTGGGAGTCGATCAAGGAATGTAAACAAACATGTTTTGATGTGGTAACACCAATATGGTGGGCAATCTGTTTTTCAGTATGGTGGGCAGTCTGTGTTGGAGGTGTTCCTAAGTCAAGGAACGATGCAGTGGGAGATGAACAAGGAATGTAAACAAACACGTTTTGGTGTGATAACACCAATATGGTGGACAGTCTGTTTTTCACTTTTTAAAAGAAAACCATCAGAATCAAACTACTAGCTACACCAGCAGTCTTTACAGAATGTTAGCAATCATAAAATGTGTTTTTTAAACAAGGGACACTTTGAGACCTTTAGGGGGTTCCTTTAATGTTAAACTCTGATTTTTGCATCTCAATAACTTGGTTCCGGTTTGACATAGTTGCTTGATATTTGGCATGTGTGGAGTCTTTAGCAGTCTCAGAATACTGTAATTCTTTGTGTTTACAGCTTTAAAATAAAACATACATACAGCAAAAAAAAAAACAGCCAGACACAGATCACAAGAACCTATGCAATGTACATTGAGGGCATCACTCCTCTTAATAACACAAATTTACCGGTCTACATAATAAAGATACATGCTCGAGAGGTATAACACATAGTGACCCAAAGTTATTCCCAGAAGATATTAGCTGTGTAGAAGAGTCCATGAACTGAATGGCTAGAATTTAGAAATTCAAAGAGTGTCCATCAGCGTCTCCGTAATGGTGGAAAATGTAAATCGCTGTGCTTTGCCATACTTTGCACACCAGTCAGCGTGAACCCCAGTTAGATTATAGTTCTGCGTATCACTGATACAACTTAACGGCAGTGCTTAAACTTGAATACTGCATCCTAAACACAACATAGCATGTACACTCCAATATTTGAACTTTTTATATCAAATATTTAAACATTTCACAGAGCTAGTGTACTGCCAAAAGCTAATATTAGTTTTTAACGGCAGTTAACCATTACCTTTTATATCCGAGGTGCTTTTTTCCTTTCCCTTTGGTTAATTAGAAGATGTTTACCAGATGTTAGTGGGTGTGATAGGTGGGACAGCACTCTGCCTGACAGCTGATATTATCTCTACCACCACCCCCCCCCCCCAAACTCATCACCAGCAGTGTGACATCACTGTCACTTAGAAACAGCAACTCAGTGGCTGCCAGGTCAGTCGCTTGTGATGTCACTGTCAGTGAGATCACAATGCTGATGATGTAGCTGGGGGGACTGGGAAAGACATGTCAGCTGCCAGGCTAAGAGCTGTTCCACACATCCAACACCATATTATACATAGATACATAGACAGTGTCGGCAGATAAGGGCCTATGGCCCACCCAGTCTGCCCATTTAAGTTTGTAAGTTCAGTTTATGTTTTCCAGTTTATGTTTTATATTATCACACAGAAGGCTCTCTAATGACCAAAAGGAAAAAGAAAAATACTTCGGAAATAAAAAGTTATAACTGACTACTTATTAAAATTTGTATTATTTTCCTGTCTGCCTGTTCTGGCTCCACTAGCCCTTTAAAACAGAGCAAGTGATACTATTTAGTGTGTAACAACAGGAATAGAACTAGTCCCGTTCCTTATGAAAACCATGAACTGTTACATTAGTAAGGGTAACAGCACCAGAGTCCCCTCTCTATTAGAACAAGCCTTTGGAAAATGTTGCCAACAAAGCTTCGAGCTATAGTGGATCCCCCACCTACCATTCCCAGTACAAAACTCATAGGATGGGCATTTGGGTTTCTGCCTCCAAAGCCGAGCCCTGCTCCTCATACCTCCTCGGCCATGTGCGTGCATGCTTCTGCAAAGACTTCAGGGCGTCTGCTGGATCAGAAAAAATCTATACCTTCCCCTGGTGCACAATCCTCAGATGAGCTGGAAATACCATGCCATGCAGCACTTAGCCTCCCGCAGCCTCACACATACCCCGCTGAAGCACTTATTCTTCTGGCATGTGGTGCAGCTAATGTCAGGGTACAGCCACACCAGCTGTCCATCTTGTAATAAGGCTCCCTTTCATCGAGCCAGTGCCAAAATGAAGTCCCAAAAGCCAGCCCTATCCAGGATCACCCCAATTTTTCTCAGGACATAAGGATTGTCCGGGCGTCCCCTTGGCTTTACCAGATAGGCCTTCTGAATCGTCATAGGCCTCTCCTTCATCTCGCTGCTGAGCTGCTGTCCGAGCCAGTCTTGGCTGAATAAACGGAGACGGTCCCCTTCACTGCCCTCGAACACGATGACCACCCCAATGTTCTGAACTCCAGCCGAATTTTTGAACACTTCAAGCCTTGCTTTCAGGTGGAAGTTCTCTTTTACCAACTCCCATGGCTGTTTCGGAGCACGTTCTAGTTTCTGCCATTTCCAGTTTGACAGAATCCAGCTCGTTTCAAGAACTGCAACACCATTCGTTAGCATATCATATTTGTCTGTCAGGCCCACAATAGTGCTGATCAGGTGATTACATTTTTATGCCCAAGCTCTAAAGAATTTCTGTGGATGATTCTTCCGTGGTAGCCTCAGCTCAGTCTGGTCTAGACCTCTGGGTTGGGGCTCCAGAAACAGTTTTGCTCTTAGTTGCTACTCTTGCACTTTATGTTTCTTACGGTTCCCTATATCGCTCGGGGATACTCCAGTGACAATACAGCTCACATGCTACCGTAGACGCTTTTCAAAAATGTACATTTAAGCAGTTTGACATGAGTAAAGATACAGAACTCTAATCACAAGTGGCCAGCTTGTTTGGGCTTCATGGTGCTCTTCGTGAAATTTTTATTTTGATCAATTCTAGTGGGGAAACAATATAGAGGTTAACGCCAATCATACATACTGTACATTCACTAAAAAGTAAGGCTTTTTGCTCACCAATTAAATTAAAAAACAGTTTAGATTTGAACCATGAAACTTTCAGGTTTGACAGAGTTTGGCTCAAGGTGCATACTTTTGTAATGTTTATGTATTCAACTCATTTCGTTTTTGAAATATTTAAGAAAAAAAGGGCCATTTGTCACACATGCTCAACAGCAAAAATGAACATTCTAAAGACAGCTGTATTTTCACGAAAGCAGTGTGATCTGCTTTTGTGACATGGAACAAGTTTTAGAATTTCTTGCTCTCGCGAAAATATCTTTCATGATTTATGCTTTCGTATTTCTTGCCTTGGTGAAAATACCTTTTGTGATTTTATGCTTTCCTATTTCTCGAAACTAGTTTTGCTTACATATGGCAAAGACAATTTAGATATTTCTTAGTTTTGAGAAAATATCTTTCTTGATACGTGAAGCTAGCAACTCAAGCTAGGTGGATTTCATGGTGCTAAACCTGAGGGCGAAGCCATTGGTGGCAAAGTGCTCAGGGGCTTTTGTTCCCACTTGGTGACTGGGTCCAACTCAGACTATTCTTTATACATGTGGCCTCTGGCAATGAAATTAATTAGCAATTTTTGAAGTTCATCTCCAAGTTTGGCTTTATGGTGTTAATGGCTGTGAGGTTATCTTTAGGAACTCTGATATTTGAAATTTTAACTGCTGTTTTGGATTCTCTAACATATGTTAGATCCAAAAATGTTTTTTTATTTTAACTAAAAATGAAAATTTGCCAGGTCATGTCAAAATGGCTGTTGTGATATGCCAAACTGTTTTTGTATAAACATTTTACTTCCTGCATTTTGTTTCCACAGGCCCACTGACTCTTCTCTTGGGACAGGGCCTAGAGGGCATCCACAGCTGCAGGGAAATACTTCTGCAGCCCCAAAGATTCCTCCTTTGGGCCCTGTGCATCTACAACACTAGGCCTTGCACTTCCACAACCCCATGGACTATTCTCTTGGCGAAGCCCTGGACAGCCCTCTGCATCTACATCAATAGCTGCACAGAAGCACAGGTCCCAGAGGGCCCTGCACATCCACAGCATACTAGATTCACCACTAGTGCCTGCACTTCGGATGCCCCATGGAGTCTCCTCTTGGTGCAGGGCCTGTATCTGTACAGGGCCCAGTATTTCTGCAGCTCCAGGGATTCTTCCCTTGCCGCAGGCCAGAAAGATCCTTTTCCTGGTGTTTTCCAGTCTGCATCCCCATGTGTCACGGAAACACATGACCCAGAGGGATTTTTGCTTTTTCAGCCCCATAGATTCTTCTCCTGGCACAGAGGACATTTTCTTGGTGCAGGGCCCAGAGGGCAATGTGCATCCTGACATGGTGCTCTTTGCTATCGGCCTGTGCGCAGGACCTGCAGATTCCTATGCGCAATCAATTGGACCTCTGTCCTGGCACAGGGCTAGGCATGTCCAGCATGTCCTGGAATGAAGATGGTTGGTCGTACAAGGCTCAACGTATGTCAGATATAAGGGACTTGGATGAATGAAGGTATGAATGAAGACAGGATTCCACTATCACAAGAAGAAAGAAAATCTATTGCAAAAAGCAACTTTAATGTAGACATTGGGGTTGAAGAACACAAAGTACACAAACTAAGAAAATGAAAATATTGGGGTTCTTGATGAATCAGTGGGGTGGAGTTGAGTTTCTCAACCTTAATGGCCACACCCCCCCACCCTGAGCAAAATTACACATGATCTGATGTTCTATGCAGATCCCGCAGGTCCCTGTGCAAAGAAATAAATGATCTTGCTCTCATGTTTTTTTATACATGGTCTCTAACTTCTCGCCCTGCATGAAGAATGTTACTACTGATTCTGCCAGCCACATATGGTGAACCATACTTCTCTACTTCCAGACACTACAGGCCTATGAGACACAAGCTTGGACCTGTACTTTGTGCTTCGGGCAGAAGGCTGGGGATTGGCCTGAAAAGCCTCATGCCCACATAGCAACTCCTCAGACCACTACAGGGGGTCACTGTGGTGGCAAAAACTCTGCACCAGCCCTCCTGGCAGGGGGTATTCTGTGTGGCTACAGCACCCCAGCCCTCCCTGGGGCCCCATCATGGCCACGCGATTGGGTGGCCCTCACCAACTGTCTCTGACTCCTTGAAATTAGTAGTTGCAAAACCTCAAGAAACGCCGCAGGAGTCATGGATCGCTGATAAATGTGTGGAGGCACTTACGGTAAACATTTTTTATAAATGAAATATTCTGTGTAGAAACAAGGCCCAGACTGTGGTGATGCAAGACTTTTAACTGTAAAGTACCTACAGAAAAATATTTTCTTTGTCAGTCAGCAAGGCTGAAAATGTCATCATATTCCCAGTGTAGGTGTCGGACAATCCCCGCCCCCCCCCCAAAAAAAAACAAACCTTGGTATTTGTGAAGCTTTATTTACACTACAATCTGAGCTTATAAACTGGCTAAAAGGGGAAAAAAGCCTTCAGGAAAGAAACAAGCCATCCTGAAGTAACATGATGGTTTGAAAACTTTTATGATGATTGTTTGCAGGGATGCTTTATTGCCAGAACACCGGAGGGCGAGCAATCAATCTGCGGTTAGGTCACTGACTCTGAAACCATTACAGAGATCTACTTGACTATCAGTTTTTAGAGTCTCATATATGCCATGGGGTTTAAACTGCAATAAGCAGCCTCCTTCACTTCAACATGCCAGCTTTTGCATTTTGGTCTAACTAGGAGCATGGCGAGCCTTTTGAATGAACCGTGGCATGAATGAAGTATCAATGAAGAATTTCACCAGCACACCATTTAGGGAAACATTTGCAATTTTGTGTTTGTTTTTATTATTACACCTGTTCCCCACCTCTTTGAGCCCTTTTTCCTGCTCCCCTTCTTAACAATCCTGATCAGTCCTGCTGCACCCTTGGGTAAGCAGAAATGTGCCCCGACTTACCCTGAAGGTTAGTACTGTCTTCATATCTACTGTCTTTCCACTGGTAGACTGTTCCATTAGTTCACCACCCTCTGAGAGAAAAAGTGCTTCCTAATGTTAACCCTGAATTTACCCCTGCTAAGCTTTAGTGTGTATCCCTGCATTCTGCTTGAGAACACCAGAAAATTCATCTCTGTTTGTTCAAGCTTTTCAATACCCTTGAATATAGGGAAAACTGGGACCTTGTCCCCTCGCAGCATGCTTTTTCCGGGGTGAACATATTAAGGGCCTCTAGCTTCTCACAGATTTTTGTCCCCCATACCCCTGATCATTCTAGGGGCCCTGCAATGCCTTGCTTGACTGCTCCAGTGATCTTTTTTGTACCAAGGGGCCCAGCACTGCATGCAGTACGGCAGAGCCAGACCAGGGCCCTGTAAAGGGGCAGGATTACTTCCCCTCTTCTGCTGGTCACACACAGCTCTGATGCACTCCAGCATTCTGTTGCCCATCTTGACAGCAGCCGTGCACTGGCTTCAGTCCCTTGTCTCTTATGACCACCTCAGCTCCTTTTACTCCTCCACTGCAGTAAGAGGACCCCCCCCCCACAGCGTGTAGGTCCTACCTTTGTTTTTTCTTCACAAGTGTAGCACTTTGCAATTGGTTACACTGAATTGAAGGCCCAAGGAGTCTGACCAATCACACAGCTTGCTCAGGTCCTCCTGGAGTGTGTCCCCATCTTCCAGGGAGTCCACCACTCTGGCCAGCCTAATGTCTTCTGTGACCTTAGGCAACCTGCTGGGGACCCCAGCTTCCCGATCATCAGTGAAGATGTCAAAGAGCAGTGATCCCAGCACCAACCCCTGAGGGAGGCTACTGTGCATGTCCACTCCCAACCCACTAGCTTCCTGCCCCAAATCAAGTTAGTAATCCACCTTGATTACGTTTCATGTATACCATACGGGTGTACTTTGCCTAGAAGCATGTCATGTGCCACAGTCCCCAAGAGCTTTTTTCTTCATGTTCTCTTTCTGCTCCTGTGCTCCTCTGTGGACCCTTGTTCCGACCATCCCCCCCAAAGCCCTGACACCCGGCTCCTCCAGGACTCGCCTCCTGTCGTCGCCCTGCCATAGGACTGTGGCTTGTGCCTGGCCACCTAGAGCAGCACCTGCAGGAGGTCAGCTGTCATGCTGTCCCAGGGGTGTTTTCCTCCATTTTCTACCCTTACTCCCCAAGGACCTGGTGACACGGTCTTGCATATGCGTGGAGGTGCGTATGTGTGCTGGATCCAGAACTGACCTCAATCCACCCACCCAGCCTAGCGTCAGGTCCCCCATTTGCTGAAAACGATCCTCTGGATCAGTTTGCTCACCTGGTTATCAAAGACATATGTAAACTACCATCAAGCCTCCATTTGGTTGCAGTCATGGGCCGGGAAGGTCTACCTCCCCAATCCAGGAGAGGAGAGCTGCCTGACAGCTGCTCAATCCACTCACAGCCCTCCCTCCCCCTTGGCTGACCCCCAGTGACCCAAGCTCATTTCCAAACACAGGTCGCCGGTGTGGAAGAGGTGAGACACCAGTGCCTCTACCCTCTGCACCACTGTGCCAGCGTCCCTACAATCTTCTGAAGTCCAGTTATACTACATCCATGGACCAGCTCGCTGACCATTTCCCAAGTCACCCACTCAGTGAGCTCGTCAGTTTGACGTAATGTGCCCCTCATAAAGCCATGCTGGGGGGGGTGAGAACCTTGGCCTCAGCCAAATGCTTAATTATTCTTGCCTTGATAATGGCTTCCAGGGCATTGTACAGCAATGATCAGGCTGACTGGCCCGTAGTTGTTGGGGGATCCAACGTTATCCCATTCTTCGAGATGGAGACCACATTGGCCACTTTCAGGTCCTCCAGCACTGCACCTATCTGAACAGACACCTGAAAGATTACAACTGTCTTACCAACACACCTATCCGGACAGACACCTGAAAGATTACAACTGTCCACCAACACACCTATCCGAACAGACACCTGAAAAATTACAACTATCCACCAACACACCTATCCGAACAGGCACCTGAAAGATTACAACTGCTTACCAACACACCTATCAGGACAGACACCTGAAAGATTACAACTGTCCACCAACACACCTATCCAAACAGACACCTGAAAGATTACAACTATCCACCAACACACCTATCCGAATAGGCACCTGAAAGATTACAACTGCTTACCAACACACCTATCCGAACAGGCACCTGAAAGATTACAACTGCTTACCAACACACCTATCCGAACAGACACCTGAAAGATTACAACTGTCCACCAACACACCTATCCAGACAGGCACCTGAAAGATTACAACTGTCTACCAACACACCTATCCTAACAGACACCTGAAAGATTACAACTGCCTACCACCACACCTATCCAAATTGTAACCAAATTTAAATATCTAGGTATCTGGATCGACAATAAATTATCTTTCAGTGACCACGTCGAAGATGTCTCTAGAAGGTTAAAAGCAAGGTTAGGTTTCTTCTACAGAAATAGGCCCCTTTTCCCCCTTGAAACTCGAAACAAGCTTGTACAGGCCACTTTTCTCCCCCTGACGGCCTGCATCCATCCTGAGGGGAATCCAAGCACTAATGATAAGTTTAAATGCTACATTGACAAGCATTTAAACTAGCAAAAGGGGCAGGCCAGCAAGGATGGTACCTACTTGCTCACCCCCACAGCTAGTAATGGAACCAGTGAACCAGAGGAGTGGCTATCTCTGCAAAGCAGTGTGCAAAAGTTGAGATTAGTGTCCAAAAGGTGGATAAGCAGAAAAGGGGCAAAATTCAGCAGAAGGCAGACAGCAAGGAGAACCAGGGATAAATGACAACCAAGGAAGGGGCTGAGAGAACAGTGAAGCAGTCTAGGGAGGTCAAATCATGGAAAGCTATGTGTGCAAATGCCAGGAGCCTTAGCAACAAGATGGAAGATCTGGAGGCTGTCATGGTACAGTCAGACCTGGACATTGTGGCCATCACTGAAACCTGGTGTAATGATAACCATGACTGGGAGATGGCCATACCTGGCTACAACATATTCAGAAGAGACAGAGCAGGCAGGAAGGAGGAGGAGTGGCACTGTATGTGAAAATGACATAAGGGCCACACAGATCCAGGAGGAACAAAATGGGGAGAGATACTGTGGGTTAGCTGGAAAGGAAAATGAGGCCAGCCATCCGCACAGGTGTGGTCTATAGACCACCAGCCCAGGAGGAAGAAACAGATAGGGAGCTGATGCTAGCCATCCAAAGGATGGCTGACAAAGAGGTAGTACTGGTTGGAGACTTCAATATACCAGATGTGGACTGGAGCATCCCAGCAGCAGCATCAACTAGGAGCAGATTTATCCTGGACTCCTTCAGGGTGCCTTCCTCAAGCAACTGGTCATGGAACCAACTCGCAGAAGGCAATACTGGACCTTGTGCTCACAAACAGGGACAGTGTGATGGGGTAACAGTGGGGAGCACCTGGTAACAGTGACCACCAGTCATTGTGGTTTGAAATCACAGAAAGAGCAGAACCAAACCACACAAAAACACGTATCCTGGATTTTAGGGGGGCAGACTTTGGGAAAATGGGGAGATGCTTGAAAGAGGCATTAAGGGGAATGGGACAGGAATCAGGGATTGAGGAACAGTGGGCAGTATTTAAATGGGGATTATAAGAACAACAGAATTATGCATTAAGCAGGTTAGCAAGAGGAAAAGAAAGAGGAGACCATTATGGTTTTCCAAAGAGGTAGCAAAGAAAGTGAAAGCCAAAAAGACTGCATTCAGGCAATACAAAAGACACAGGCAGAAGGGATAGGGAGAAGTACCAGGAGAAACAAAGGGAGGCAGGGAAGTCAGTAAGGGAAGACAAAGCTCAGACAGAAGAACACATTGCAAAATCAGTGGTTAAAGGGGACAAAACCTTTTACAGGTACATAAGTGAAAAAAGAAGGACAAAGGGAGGGATAGTTAGACTGAAGGGGAAGGATGGGAGCAGCGTGGAGGATGAAAACAGTAAAGCTGACATATTGAACAGGTATTTCTGCTCAGTCTTTACTAAGGAAGAGGGGGGTAATGGGTCTGAAGGGAGTACAAGGGGTGAGAATGGTGCAGAAATGGACACAAGTCCCTTTACACGAGAAAGGGTCCTGAAGGAACTGGAAGTAATAAGAGTTGACAAAGCAATGGGGCCAGATGGGGTGCACCCCAGGGTCCTTAAAGAACTAAGAGAGGTGGTGGCTGAACCTCTGGCTATCCTGTTCAGCCAATCACTGGAAACAGGGAGGTACCCAAAGACTGAGGACAGCAGATGTAGTCCCCTTATACAAAAGTGGGAACAAAGAGGAAGCAGGGAACTACAGACCAGTCAGCCTCACCTCGGTAGTGGGAAAGATCATGGAAGCACTACTGAAGGAGAGATTGGTGGAACATCTGGTTGTCAATGGACTACAGGACCCAAGGCAGCATGGTTTCACCAGGGGGAGGTCATGTCAGACCAACCTCATTGAATTTTTTGACTGGGTGACTAGGGAGGTGGATCAGGGGAGGGCAGTGGACATGGTCTATCTGGACTTCAGCAAGGCCTTTGACACTGTGCCACATAGAAGACTATTACACAAACTGGGGAATATGGGTGTGGGCAGGACAGTAGTGTGGTGGGTAGGTAACTGGCTGGGTGGCAGGACACAGAGGGTGGTGGTAAATGGCTGTCACTCCACAGAGGGAAGAGTGACCAGTGGGGTACCACAGGGATCAGTGCTGGGACCGGTCCTATTCAACATCTTCATCAGTGACATTGCACAGGATATAGAAGGCAGAATTTCACTGTTCGCTGATGACACAAAGCTCTGTAACAGAGTAGACACACCAGAGGGTGTAGACAGAATGATAAGGGACCTGCAGAAACTTGAAGAATGGTCAAGGGTTTGGCAGTTGAAATTCAATGCAAAGAAGTGCAAGATAATGCATATGGGGCACAAAAACCCTGGCACAATATATCAGTTGGGGGGTGAGGATATAGCATGCACCAAGCAGGAAAGGGATCTTGGGGTTGTCATCTCTGATGACCTCAAGGTAGGGAAACAGTGTGACAAGGCATCAGGTAAAGCAAATAGGATGCTGGGATGTATAGGCAGGGGCATCACCAGCAGGAAAAGGGAGGTCATAATTCGGCTATACAAGACACTAGTGAGGCCCCACCTGGAGTACAGTGTACAGTTCTGGAGACCATACCTACGTAAGGACATAGACAGGGTAGAGAAGGTTCAGAGGAGGGCAACAAAGATGGTGCATGGGTTGCATCACAAATCCTATGAAGACAGGTTGAAGGAACTGAACATGTACTCCCTGGAGGAGAGGAGGAGAGAGGATATGATAGAGACATACAAGTATCTTACAGGGAGGAACAGGGTGCAGGAAAACACTATTTTAAGTGAAAAAGATGTTTCAGAACTAGAGGGCATGGGATGAAGTTGGAGGAGGACGATTCAGAGGAAACATGAGAAAGAATTTCTTCACAGAACGGGTGGTGGACAAGTGGAACACCCTGCCAGAGGAAGTGGTGGGGCTGAAACAATCACGGATTTAAGAATGCATGGGATAGACATAAAGGAATTCTAGAGGTCAGGGTAAGGGAAATAGACTTCTAGGAAAACAAACTGAACTTACAAGCTCAAATGAGCAGACTAGGTGGGCATAGGCCCTTATCTGACGACACTGTCTATGTACTATGACTATGCGATGTAATCTATTCCTCCACCACTCTTGCAAATCTAAGTAAACTGGACATCCTTTATCACCGTATGCTATGGTTCATTACCAACTCCCTTACCGCCGCACCACTGTGACTTATATGCAGCTGTTGGTTGAACATCCCTACTACTAGACGCCTGCTTCATGCTGGGCTATGGACTCTTAAACTGCTCCTGCAGAAATTGCCAGGCTATCTCTCTTCCTTATTAGTATCTCACAAAGTGCATACTCGTTAAGAAAATCTGACTTTATTATGCTTGACCTACCAAGGACGCTGGACTTCCTTTGTAAACGGTTATTGCATATGCCCTTCCCTCCATTTGGAACCAATTACAAACTGTACTGAAACTAACTAGCACAGTTTCAATAAACTTCTACAAATCGCTAAGTTCAGCCAAAATAAAAGACACCTGTAACTGTCATTAAGTCTCTTCCTTCCCCATGTGTGCCATATTTTTCCACTGGTAAGGTATAATTGATTTGTCATATTAACTGCTTTCCTTCCCTTCTACTCCTGGCTTTATCTTTGCTTACGCCCACTGCTACTCTATCAAATCACTCCTCCCCCATATCAGTTGTAGACTGTTGTTTGTTCTAGCTGCCAAAATACTGTATATGTATTGCACACACCAGTCATCATGTTTCATTTATCAGTATGCAACCTGTAAGTCGCTTCCTGTCTCATATCAATGTTTACCACCTGCGGTCACCCTATGTGGTACCCTTGTATGTATATCCAGCCTGTATCATGTAACGTGCATTTCATGTATATACTGTTATTACCTATCTGGGTTTGTACTTTAAGTGTTTATGTCACAGGACCTCTTTGTGAATGAGCTTGCTCAATGGAGTTTTCCTGCAATAAACTTGAACTTGAACTATCCGAACAGACACCTGAAAGATTACAACTGCCTAGTCCTCCTTTCCCAGTCAACAGAAACTAACTAAATAAATGAGCGGCACTGCCAACTGTTCCTTTAGCTCTGCAATATTCCTGTCTGCCAAATGGAACTTACCTGGTCGACCTTTGCCAAACAGTTCGCTATCGGGGCTCATGTGATGTCCACCAGCTGCACTGTGGCTACTTCTGATGACAACACCCTCAGGATGAGCACTCCCCAACTAAGGGCCACCTGATGAACACTGAAAGAGCATTTTCATTCAGCATCTCAGCCACTGCCCTGTCTCTCTTGCAGATTGTTCCCCTCCCTCTCAGCTATCACAGTCCCAATCTGCTCCTTCATTTTCCTCCTTCTGTATATGTACTGAAATAAGACTTCCTCTTGGCTTTCTTCTTTTTTTTGTTTCATCCACAGCCATTGTCCTCCCAGTCCTCAGGCCTGTGCACATACCCCAAGGTGACCACCCTTTCCCCATCTTCCGCTAGCCGCCACCTACCCCGCTTACAGTTGGGGATGCACGGCATGGGACCTGAGACAGTCCTGGCCCGTTCCCTTCCCCACCACCTCCCCTGATATCAACCTATGCCTCTCTTGGCCTCAGATGTCACAGTGCATGTGTGTGCAAGTCCTACCCCTTCTGAGGGAGCAGTGATGCAGGAACCCTGATGTTGCTAATTCAGCAGCAGTCCCCAGTCCATGCACAATGATCCCAGCTACCCCACATCCACTCACGAACTAAGATCACTGACAGGGACACAGGATGCACTTATACTGGGCCATTGGATTCCCCCTCCTTGGCATTCTAAATTCTAATCCTGCATTCCATCAGAACTGCTCTGAACTCCTCCCTGGCCTGGAGGCAATCTGTCTCTTTCCAGCAGTTATAGACTTTCTTTTTGTTCAGGATCAGTTGCCTTAGGTCCCTGCTGTGCCGGGGGGGACTGCTTGATGCTCCCACATTCTACTCGGGGATGTAAACCTTTCCTGCTGCTTGAAGCACCTTCTTTGATGACTCCATTTGAGTTCTGCAACACCAGCCTCATGCAACTGCTACAGACCCTTGGATACCAGGATCCTCATCTTGGCAAAATCCCCCATTTTGATGTTCTGAATCCTGGTGGCTGAGGCCTGGCTCATCCTCCCTGTCACCCGGGAGAAGGTTATGTAAGCCATAAGCCACTATGCAGTAAAGTAAATGATGCACACCCCAGGGTTGCAGTAAGGCATGAGGCTGAAGGTCAAGTGTCCTTATGCCCATGGGAAGAGTATCAATAATCCTTTTGCACACCCCAGAGTGGCTTATTGCACTTATAAAATGGCTTTTGTAGGCAGTGAGGTTTTTCTGCCTTTGTAATAAGATCACGTTTCTGACCATGCATTGTTAGCATTTTAATGCACGGTCATGTGACAGATATCATCCAGTGAGGTCTCTGGATTTATTCTTGCCATTTTATAACAGGTTGTGGTCATTGCCTCCCACCAGTACTCGCAGGTTAACACTGAAGAGGACTCCATCCCCACTGCTGAGAACAAGGTGAAGAGTGGCCTCAAAGCTAGTCCCCTGTTGGACATGTTACTCTAGGAATGACCCCACTTTCTAGTTGTCCACATTTTTATGGACAAACAAGGTTTTTAATGGGCATCCATGGCCGTTCCTACTCTGCCCCTGATCTTTGTGTATGGTAACTCTATCCAGGGTGTGGCCATGATTCATCGGCAAGACTGCCTAGGGTCGATAAACGTGCAAAGAATTGTAAACCCCCTGCAAATTGGGGTTTACTATAATGTCTTCCTGAGCTCCTAAATGCTCACTGTTAGGCTAGTGTCCTGTCTTACGCAGTGCTAGTTATGTGAAAGTGCACAAGTGAGCCTCCGCACCTGTCTCTTTAAGTGCCTAGCAACTCTGTGTTAGAAATTAGTCTGGGCTGAGTCTCAGTGATTGAAGGCTTGTGACCGGTTAGACAGTCTGTTATATTGCTCCTGTAACCCCCCTGCAAATGGGGGTTCCCAAAAGACTTCCAGGAGCTTGCTTGAATGCTCCAAGCCTGAATGGTGTTTGGCATTTAAGCCATTTATCAGTGAGTGTTTTTAGAGCCTCTGGTACTGTCTCTTTAAGAGCTGTCTGCTTGCAGACATAATTAGTTTGTATGGGGGGACTGTGTGCTTCTCTGAGTACCACTCGAGCTGCTGCCAATTCACTTCATTTTTGCAGTCACTAGGAGTGCAAAGGAACCTATCTGAAAGATGTAACTGTTTGCCAGAAATTATTTAGAGTAATAATGAAATTACAGTTTGTCTAACCTGCTTTCTTTGCAGTCAGAACTGTGTCTGCTAGTTCCCATTCTAGTTTTGAACTGCTGAACTGGACCAATCAGTGTGGGGTAAGCTAGCTCTAAAATGATGCCTTGGACGAATCAGAACTTGGACTCATAATCTGAGCCAGCCACAAGAGGATTGTATGGGCAGTGACTCTGGGAGATGTAGTTTAGACTTCAGTGCCTTTTGGACCAACAGCAGCAGTCTATTGTGAGTGACAGCCAATCCAGTCAAGAACTGGGAGGAACTCAAAGGAAGTGCCCGTTTCGTCAGTTGGAGTTCAGTTGAGCTTTGGCAGTGAAGAAGGAAGGAGCCCTGTGCTTTTCAGTGTGCAGTTTTAGTCAAAAACGTGTGTAAGGCCCAGAGTTCCGTCTGCAGCTTGTGTAACAGCTTGTTAGGACTGAATCTGGTCCTGTGAAAAGAATCAAAGGATCTCTGAAGAGTAGAAACCAGGCTCACCCTGTAGAAGACTGGAAGAATTGCTGAAAATTGCACTCGGTCTGTCAGGAACTGAATCTGCTGTGTGTTCTCCGGTATTGTGCAGTAATTGCGATCGGATACAGATGCAGCCTGCCTGGTATAGTACTTTCTTTTATATGGATGTGTGAAGAGGTTTGTGTACCTCAAGTGAGCCCTGCTGACATTGAAGGACCCTATCTTATTTGGAGGTCGTGAGTACTAATTCAGGGTTGCTCCCTGTTGAATTGCCACATTAAATCCAAATGGAATTACTGTACTGCTGACTGTTTAATTCTCCTTTCTCTGTGTGAAAGAGCCCTACCAGCTGCCACGGTTTGGACTAGCCACTAGGGCTTGGGTACCCGGGACAGTAACTGATAGGGATAGGCCTGTGCACAGAGCCATAGGTAGATTATTAGAGTGATAAGCTAATTAACCTGATTTCCCTGTCCTTGTTATATCCCCTAAATAAATCAGAGCTGCTTGTTTCAGCAAAGTTATACTGCCTGAGGTATTTGTCTATGTTAAAGTACTGTACTGTGATTGTTGCACTGTATCTCATTTCACAGGAGGTCCCAGTGCGGAACCAGACCTGGGGTAAGTGTATACTGTGAAGGTAATTCTGATATATTGTGTGGGCCACTAGTGGGAAGAAAGGGGTTGCAGTGTCCCAGAGGGCTGTGACCAAGTTAGTTTAACTATTGCAAACCCTGACCTCTGGGTGGAGGCACCGCCATTGGATCCAGGCCCTCAACCTGTTAGTGGCAAATCAGGCAGGGTAGTAGCCCCTGGGATAGCGCCATCTAGGGGTTACATCTTGGAGGCTCACCGCTGGGATTGTGTGTCCTCTAGTGGCCATATTCTGAACCACTGTTAAGAAAAAATGGGTACCCGACAGAAGTGGCTGTGCACCGGCTGGTGGAGTGGTGTACTGGGAGGAGATCGACCCCCAAAATGCTATGCTTATCCTGGACATCCCCTGGGTATCAATACGGACACTGTGCAGGAGTACTTTCCAAGGTGGAAGGTTTACAAAACCCTGTGGTGGTGGGTCGGCATGCTAATCTGCTCACCCACACTTTCCTGGCCCTAGTAGAGTTTAAGGATCCCATAGATAGCTCCAAAGTGCCACAGACCATTACCCCAGAGGGAGCCCTCACTGCTTGGAGAGTGATAACTAAGGACAGTAAAGACCCGGGGGGGAATCAGCCCCCACCACTATCTGAAACTTTTGAGGAGAAATTTGCTGAATGGTTGCTGGGAGAGGGGAAAACTGTGGAGGACTTGAAGAAACTATTCTTGCCACCTGGGGGTGTTCCTCCCCCAACACCCTCTCCTGCTCCAGTGCCCGTAATGGTGGCTGAACCAATGCAGACTCCTATTTCTGCACCTGCCATTAGTCACGACTTTACCGAGGTTGAGGATCTTCTCTGGCACCCTCCCACCCCCAAGGGAGGATGACTGGGAGACCTGGATAGACTATGTTGCCCCAAGTGCTAGAATGGCAATGCTCGGAAGGTGAAAAGCCAAGAGGGTTAGTGAGAGCCTCCGAGGTCCTGCCCTGGCTACCATCCGAGCAAACGGCCAGTAACCCTGAAGCGACTGCACAGGCCTATCTTGAGGCCTTGGAGAATGTGTATGGGAGCCCAGATTCTGATGAGAGGACCTATGGTGGAGAGTAAGAGATGCACAACAGTACCAAGGGAGTTGTTGTCTGTGTATGTATCTCGGCTGGAAAATTGTTGCAAGAATGCCTCAGAAAAGTGTTTGCCAGCGATTGAACTGGACCGAACCAGGCTGGACAGGATCCTTAAGTCTGCCCCCTTCTCAGAACTGCTGTTGCTTCAGTTACACCTGGCAGATCGACTGGAATCCCCACCCTCCTATGATGAGTTAATGAGAGAAATTCGAGGAGTTGAGAAAAGACGCCTCGGAGGGACCTGCACCAATAGCTGCAGTCACGACCCGAGTGACTGAGGGTGACCCATCAAGTGAAGTTCAGGGCAGAGGCTGGCAGTCAATGAGTGCTCTGACAAGGAAAAGATATGTCACAATGGGGCTAACTGTTGAGAGAGATCCGGAATTCAAAAACAGTCCCTTTATGAAGGCCACGCCTGCAAGTACGGGCCCTGACCTATATCCGACTGCATCTGCTATGGGGGTTGGGGTACCCACCCATGTATCTCCTGCTGATAACAGCTTCGAACTCGATTCCTTGACCATGGAAGTGGAGAAACTGACGAGATGTCTCCAAATGCTTATCACGCCGCAGACAGAGATGGCACCAAGGTTTCCAGTTAGTAATACCCCCGCCCTGGCTCCCAGTGTGGCGCCGCGGCCAGCTCAAACTCCAGAAAGTATGTTTTGCTATAATTGTGGGAAAGATGGGCACATGAAAAGGGAATGCCAGTCCCCAAAAGACACTGACAAAGTTGCATATAGGCTACAAGGAGAGCTTCGGAGAAGAAATCAGTGGTTAAGAGGTGCACGACATGATCCCAGTGAGGGCACCAAAATGCTAATTCACGTCCTTTGTGGCAAGGTCAGTTGCCCAGGCCCCACTACCGCCTCCAGACTGGTCCAGAATAGTGGGTCCCTCCATGGAGACCACTGTAAAGGTGGAACGGAGTGTCTACAAGAGCTATATTAGACAGTGGCTCCCAAGTGACAATTATGTTCCAAGATTGGTATCAGAAGCATTTGTCAGACGTACCTTACAACCATTAGAAGGACTGCATGTATGGGGTTAAGTGAGAAGGCCTACCCCTATTCCGGTATATCCGAATTTGGCTGTCTTTCCCCACCTCCGTGGCTGGAGTGGCCGAACAAGTAGAGACCCTAGCCTTAGTGTGTCCCCCCCTGGACTGTATGATGGTGTCCCTTTGTTGATTGGAACAAATGCTCATATGTTCGGAAGGCTGGCACAGTTGTGTTATGAAAAACAGGGGTCAAAGACTAGTAGAGCTTTAAGAGTTCCGGCTTTAATTAAGAAGGCCTATGAGGCACAGAGAGATGCTGAAAAAATAGAACCAGAGGAACCGGTCGGAATTGTATGGAAGAAGGATCCTGAGTCTCTGATCCTGGCGCCAAATGCCCAGTGTACCTTACAGGAGAGGTCCGTATCAGAAAGGATGTTAAGAATAAAATATTAATGTTGGATGCACCAGGCGATGGAAAATTGCCAGAGGGACTGCTGGTCAAGCTTAGTATTTTGCCCGCTAGAGCCCATGCTTATGCCAGAAGGGTAATGGTCCAAGTTCATAATGTGTCTGAAAGAGACATTCGAGTAAACAGAGGTTGCATCCTGGCTAATGTGCATTGTGCAGACACTGCAGTGCTACCCAGCAGCAAGAGTTCAAGGAAGAATGACAGAGTAACGCCTGACTTGTTTGATTTCGGCGACTCGCTGCCAGCTGAATGGAAAGTGAAGATCAGTGAGAAGCTTGCCCAGAGAGACCAGGTGTTTTCTTTAAAGGAATGGGATGTAGGATGCGTGCAAGGAGCTGAGCACAATATCCGCTGCATGACTGAAAGACCATTTCGGAGAGGTCTCGACGCCTGGCACCTGCTGACATAGATGATGTGAGACGGCATCTGCAAGAGATGTTAGCTGCTGGTGTAATACAAGAATCCAGAAGCCCTTATGCTTCCCCCATTGTGGTAGTGAGGAAAAAGAATGGAACAGTAAGGATGTGTGTGGATTATCGCACCTTAAACCGGCGGACTATCCCTGATCAGTACACAATGCCCCGCATTCAGGATGCTTTGGACTGCCTAAACGGGAGCAAGTGGTTCTCTGTGCTGGATCTCCGCAGTGGGTACTATCAGATCCCGATGGCCCCAGAGGACCGTGAAAAGACAGCCTTTATCTGTCCGCTTGGCTTTGGAATTCATGAGGATGCCTCAAGGGATTTCAGGTGCCCCAGCCACTTTTCAACGATTGATGGAGCGTGCAGTGGGGACATGAACTTACTAGAGTGCCTGGTATACCTAGATGATGTTATTGTGTTTGGCAGCTCACTGGAGGAACATGAGAGCAGATTATTTAAGGTATTGGACCGACTGGAGGACTTTGGCCTTAAACTGTCCATTGATAAGTGTCAATTTTTCAAACATCAGTAAAGTATGTGGGACACATAGTATCCACCGAGGAATAGAGACCGACCCAAGTAAAGTTGAGGCCTTGACCACCTGGCCACAGCCCAAAAATCTAAAAGAACTGCAAAGATTCCTGGGATTCTGTGGTTATTATCGGCGCTTCATCAAGGACTATTCAAGAGTGATCCGCCTCTTACTTAACCTTACTCAAGGGTATCCCCAACCCACAAAAATACCAAAAGTCAGCATCCCTCAAGACTGAAAGAGTGTATTTTCATCCGAAGTGAAGTATTTGGGGCCCGCTGGACTCTGATTGTGAGACTGCTTTTCATGAGATCATATATCAACTTACCCATGCTCCAGTGCTGGCCTATGCCGATCCAAGAAAACCTTACGTCCTGCACACTGATGCTAGCTTGCAAGGGTTGGGGCTGTGTTGTACCAAGAGCACGAGAATGGCCTGAGACCAGTGGCCTTTGCCAGTAGAAGCCTGACCCCATCCGAAAAGAACTATCCTGTACATAAGTTAGAGTTCCTAGCTTTGAAGTGGGCTATTGTTGACCAATTCCATGAGTACTTGTATGGGGCTAAAATACTAGTAAAACTGACAATAATCCTTTGACCTATGTGCAGACCTCAGCTAAGTTGGATGCCACTGGCCATAGGTGGCTTTCTGCATTATCTACATATGACTATGCTCTCTCAATACCGAGCAGGTCTGAACCACATAGATGTTGATGCTCTCTCCCGGAGGCCTGTTCCCAGAATGATTGGGTCCGACTGGCAGAACCTGACATTCGGCACTCTGCCGAAGTTTGACAGGGAGGAACAAATGTCCACGGACGCAGTGGACTGCATGGTGGATTGCTTGGGAGCCTCTGAGAATTGCATACCTGTTGCTTATTGCCACTTTTCTGCAATAGACATCGGTGCACTGCCTCAGCTGGACAATGACAGTATTCGGCGGGCTCAATCCCGCGATCCCATGATCAAATCAGCTTTAGAAGCCCTCTATGCAGGAAAAGATGTGTCCAAATTACGCCCACTGATTTGAGAACTGCACTGTTATACAAAGAAGGTCCTAAGTTGAAACTGATCAATAAACTGTTATACAGAGAAACAGTAGACAGAGGGGACAAGTAGACAAACAACAACTAGTGCTGCCCACTGCCTTTCGAGACTCAGTATTGAGGTCCTTGCACAACCACATGGGGCACCTTGGTATAGACAGAACACTTGACTTGGTGAGATCCAGATTCTATTGGCCTAAGATGGGGGCTGATGTGGAGCAACACATTCAACTTGTAGTCGCTGCTTACAGAGGAAAGCTTTGCCCCAGAGGGCTGCCCCTTGTTAACATAACCACCAGTGCACCCATGGAGCTGGTCTGTATTGATTTTCTAAGTTTGGAGTCAGATCAAAGAAATATCAGTAATGTGCTGGTGGTCACTGACCATTTCACAAGATATGCCCAAGCTTTCCCACCAAAGACCAGAAAGCATCCACTGTAGCCAAAGTACTTGTAGAAAACTTTTTTTCACTATGGGGCTCCACAAAGAATCCATTCTGATCAAGGGAGAGACTTTGAGAGTCGTCTGATCAAAGAGATGCTTTCTCTGTGGGAGTCCGAAAGTCCAGAACCACTCCTTACCACCCCAGGGGACCCACAGCCTGAACGTTTCAACCGCACTTTGCTAGATATGCTAGGCACCCTGCACCCAAAGGACAAGCCTAGATGGAGCCAACAAATTAGCACCCTGGTACATGCTTATAACTGCACCAAAAGTGATGCCACTGGATTCTCCCCTACCGCCTGATGTTTGGAAGAGAAGCTCACTACCAGTAGATGTGTGTTTTGGGGTCTCTCCTGATGGGGTTCAAGCTGACAACTATTTACAGATGTGCAAAAGTTAAAGGCCCAGCTAACTCATGCGTATTCAACTGGCTCAAACCATGGCTGCCAAAAGAAATCTGGCCAACAAAGAAAGGTATGATAAAAGGTGAAAGCACAGGAACTCCAGGAGGGAGATCGGGTATTGCTAAGAAATCTGGGACTGCATGGCAAGCACAAGATTGCTGACAGATGGCACCATCTCCCTCACATTGTAGTGGGCAAACTAGATGATCTGCCAGTGTACAAAGTAAGGCCTGAGAATAATTCAAAAGATGTAAAAACAATGCATAGAAATCATTTACTGCCCATTGGACAAATCTTAATTGAGTCTGAGCCCCTAGAAGATGCCCCCTCTGGACCAGTGACTAGAGCTGCTGCTAAGAAAAGATCAAGAAAGTCTGCACCTACAGAAGCAAAGTTAAAGTGTTCCCTCCACAAGTCCCAGTTGAGCATGACTGTCAGTCCATATCGGAAGAAAGTGAGAGTGACTTTGAATACTATCCTTCTTACGAACTGAGTCAATTGTTTCGGGCAATCCCCTAGTCAATACTGGAGACAAAGCTGGGCCTTCTGGACTGTCTAAGCCCCAGCTTCATCCCTGGAGCCAATGCTCCCAGAAAGTGAAGTGCAAAGCATCAGATCAGATGAAATGGAATCATTGTGCATGGTTGAACTGTTTGAGCTTTAGGAGGAAAATGATAGATTGGGGCAGACTGGTGATACACCGAACAAGAAGAGTATTTTGAGTGCCCTGACAGTCCACTGCCAGTGTCCGAAAGCTCTCCATGCGAGCCAAATGTTGTGGACTCAGAAACTGTAACTCCTGGAGCTGAAAGTGCCCCAAGTTCTAGCCTCTCTACCCCCATGGAGACTCCCCTGACAAGTGAGGACAATGCTGAAAATGAGGCTCAGAGTGCAGAGACTATAACAGTTCCCCCTAGAAAGACTGGTCGAGCTGTAAAGCCTGTGGTGCACCTCAGTTATGATTCACTTGGGAGGCCTGTGGACTTGCCTCTCAATGTTGTCCATAAAGGAGTGTATGTGTCCCGAGCTCATTGCCCAAACTGAGCATCAGTGCTAACTCCAAGTTACTTGTGTTGCCCTCTAGTATGGTGCCCTTGCCCCATCCAGCCCCAAGGTAACTGATAGGAAGGGCCCTCTCTTCAGGTTTCATGTACAAGAGGTAATAACTTGAGTTATGGTACAATGTGTATGTAATACTGTGTAAAGAGGACGTACTGCAATGTTTCAGAAATGTGTTCTTGGTAAAATGATATATTGACTGATGATTACATGTGCGAGCCTAATGCAAATGTATATGGTTGCAGTTGAAACTTATGGGGTACTTGCTTGACGCGACGCCAAGCTTTCCCAGGCTAGGAAGGTGTACCCCTGCAAATGGGGGTTCCCAAAGACTTCCAGGAGCTTGCTTGAATGCTCCAAGCCTGAATGGTGTTTGGCATTTAAGCCATTTATCAGTGAGTGTTTTAGAGCCTCTGGTACTGTCTTTAAGAGCTGTCTGCTTGCAGACATAATTAGTTTGTATGGGGGACTGTGTGCTTCTCTGAGTACCACTCGAGCTGCTGCCAATTCACTTCATTTTGCAGTCACTAGGAGTGCAAAGGAACCTATCTGAAAGATGTAACTGTTTGCCAGAAATTATTTAGAGTAATAATGAAATTACAGTTTGTCTAACCTGCTTTCTTTGCAGTCAGAACTGTGTCTGCTAGTTCCCCATTCTAGTTTTGAACTGCTGAACTGGACCAATCAGTGTGGGGTAAGCTAGCTCTAAAATGATGCCTTGGACGAATCAGAACTTGGACTCATAATCTGAGCCAGCCACAAGAGGATTGTATGGGCAGTGACTCTGGGAGATGTAGTTTAGACTTCAGTGCCTTTTGGACCAACAGCAGCAGTCTATTGTGAGTGACAGCAATCCAGTCAAGAACTGGGAGGAACTCAAAGGAAGTGCCCGTTTGGTCAGTTGGAGTTCAGTTGAGCTTTGGCAGTGAAGAAGGAAGGAGCCCTGTGCTTTTCAGTGTGCAGTTTTAGTCAAAAACGGTGTAAGGCCCAGAGTTCCGGTCTGCAGCTTGTGTAACAGCTTGTTAGGACTGAATCCGCCCTGTGAAAAGAATCAAAGGATCTCTGAAGAGTAGAAACCAGGCTCACCCTGTAGAAGACTGGAAGAATTGCTGAAAATTGCACTCGGTCTGTCAGGAACTGAATCTGCTGTGTGTTCTCCCGGTATTGTGCAGTAATTGCGATGGATACAGATGCAGCCTGCCTGGTATAGTACTTTCTTTTATATGGATGTGTGAAGAGGTTTGTGTACCTCAAGTGAGCCCTGCTGACATTGAAGGACCCTATCTTATTTGGAGGTCGTGAGTACTAATTCAGGGTTGCTCTCTGTTGAATTGCCACATTAAATCCAAATGGAATTACTGTACTGCTGACTGTTTAATTCTCCTTTCTCTGTGTAAAGAGCCCCTACCAGCTGCCACGGTTTGGACTAGCCACTAGGGCTTGGGTACCCAGGGACAGTAACTGATAGGGATAGGCCTGTGCACAGAGCCATAGGTAGATTATTAGAGTGATAAGCTAATTAACCTGATTTCCCTGTCCTTGTTATATCCCTAAATAAATCAGAGCTGCTTGTTTCAGCAAAGTTATACTGCCTGAGGTATTTGTCTATGTTAAAGTACTGTACTGTGATTGTTGCACTGTATCTCATTTCACAGGAGGTCCCAGTGCCGGAACCAGACCTGGGGGTAAGTGTATACTGTGAAGGTAATTCTGATATATTGTGTGGGCCACTAGTGGGAAGAAAGGGGGGTTGCAGTGTCCCAGAGGGCTGTGACCAAGTTAGTTTAACTATTGCAAACCCTGACCTCTGGGTGGAGGCACCCGCCATTGGATCCAGGCCCCTCAACCTGTTAGTGGCAAATCAGGCAGGGGTAGTAGCCCCTGGGATAGCGCCATCTAGGGGTTACACTCCATTCTGCAGTCACTACTTGTGCAGAGGGAGTCCTTGTAGGAACTGTAATTGTTTATTGCTAAATTACTGTTATAGTAAAAATAGAGAAGTTTGTCTAACCTGCTTTTATTGCAGCTCAAACATCTGGATGGGAGCCCCCATGTTAGGTTCTGGACTTCCAGTATTTGGACCAATCGAACCACTGGGGACCTAAAATGGAGACTGTCCGCAGGGGTCTTGTGGGAAGGAATTCTGTAGTTTTAAGTGTTGGCACCCAAATGGACCTGAAGGGAGAGCCCTTGTTGTGACTGTTTGTTTGTTTGTTTATTTTTATCCTGTATGACCAGTGAACATAAAATACCCATTTTCACTGGTGCCCAGTCACAACATAATTACAACACCATATATAACACAAAATCATACAATAAATGTATCAATTAAAACAACAGCATTTTGCTTCATTTGTCATAAGTTTTGCTAAAACACTCTTAAATAATGACCAGACTTTGTAATATTACAAGGCAAATCATTGTATAATTTAACTGCATAATATTGAAGTGAATTTTGAGCCATTGCACTTTTATAAAAATGAATTTGAAATTTATAGCTAACCTGTGACCTTGTCCTAACAGAATTTAACAATCTTGGAAACATCTTACAAATAATACCTGGTAAAAATCCTAGATGTATTTTTTGCAGAAATACTGCAGCACGCATCCTAAATCTATCAACAAAGGACAGACACCCTAAAGTACTATAAAGAAAACAATGATGAGTTCTTTTATTCTGACCAGTGACAAATCGAATGATATTATGATAAGTTGTTGTAAGCTTAGTTTGCATCCTATCTGAAGAAAAAAATATATTAATAACCCACAATCAATAACTGAAAACAACAAACTATGTGCCAGTATTGCCCTAGTCTCATATGTTAGATATATTTTTAATCGATACAACCATTCTTTCAGCCAACAGAACCTTTGGATTACGGAGGAATTAGTCAGAACTGCCTGAAGCAGTGAGTCAGTCTAGAGTTGGAGGCTGAAGAGTGAACAGCTCGAGCTTTCGAGCAGCTGCTCCCTGAAGGAGCGTAAGGGAATTGGCGGGAAGAGGCTTTTCTTGCCTTCCTGCTCTGTTCTCAGTAATCCGAACTGCCAATCACAGAAGTCGGATCTTTCTGATTGCTGGCTTGGATCTGCGGCAGAAGAAAGAAGAAGTGTCACTGCAACTTGTGATTTGGACTGAAGACTTGCTCCAGGAACAATCGGCCCAGCTTGTGAGAGTTACCTTCGGATTGGAAGGTATGCGTAGTTAAGCTGTTAATTTGCAACCAGACATTATCCGAACTGTTATTCAGAGAAGTTAGTGCAGTAAATATGCTGAATGTGCTTCATGGATTGTGATTTGGATCCCCACGATCAGATCCATTACACCCGCTGGAGGCTTCACCAGCAGAAGATCACGAACTCTTGCAGAACTGTTCATCCTGCTTGAACCCTGCCATCTCGGCCTAGGCTGCAACTCGTGCATCACAGACCTTCTCGGCGAAAGACCGGCCTGGGGATTCGGCCCCCTGCCCAACATCATCGAGCAGGTAGCAATCACCTGAAGGTTAGCCGTGTCGGCCCTGCTTCCCCATGAGGTCTACATCTTGCCTGTCTTGCATCCAGGTTCTGGTAGTATGAGTACAAACCAGGGTAGCACCCTGCAACAAAAGCAACAATCACTGTGTTACCATCTAATTGTTTTCTTGTTCTGGGTTATTGCAACAGACTGATCCATCCAGCCTGGATTACAAATAATTGGGTTGTATGCATGTTTAACTGTTTCTTTCTTAACGGTCCCAACAACAGCTGCAACGCCGGCCACCCCGGGCAATGCTTCAGGATAGCCTGCATGACATACTGAGTAACCAGGGTTGTTGAACTGTTTAACTGGGACTTAAAGTGCATGCCAGACAATCCTGATTTGAATCAGATTACGAATCATTCTACTAGATTCACACCCCTCCCCTGTTCACTGTCCCTTAATAAATCTGATTGTCTTTGTTTACGTTTAACCTGGCTAGTGTGCATATTATTAGTTGGGTTATAGCATTAAGGTTGTATTGCTGTGCTGCTAACCTTATTTTCCAGGGAGTCTCCAGGGCAGCTGCAGCAGATCCAGCCCTGGCGGTAAGTGAAAAGGGTGTGAGCACACTATTACTACTGCCAATTGCTTTTGAATGTACTATTGTGTTATTGCTTAGGCCACTAGAAGGATTGGTGGGTGGTATTAGCATCCTGGAGGGCTATACCTGAGCAGCTGAGCTACCCCAATACCACTCCTCCGGGTGGAGGCACCCCGATTACAGCACTCAGGACCCTCAACCTGTGCATTTCCATACAGGCAGGGGTAGTAGCCCTTAGAATAGCGCTCCTTAGGGGTTACAGAATGCCAGGAAAAAAAATCTCACAATCAAAGTAGAATACTCAGGAGAACAATATCCATTTTCACTCTGGTAAATTAAAACAGATTCTGATAAAATATTTTAAATTCTTTCAGGTATCAGCCATAATTGTCTATGAACTAAACATGGTTTTCAGTGTCCCTATGTCCCTACTTGATGGTGGTTTTCATGGTTTGGGGGCCTTCCCACTTATCCTGGGCTTCAGCCACCAGGGGTACCTCTCACCTCCCCGATCTATCAGCTGGGTCAGGTCCTGGCGTTCCAGGATCCCGGTGTCATTGTGCTCGATGCCTGGGAGTTTTTCTGGTTGTCTCCCTTTTCGGGTTTGGTCCCCTCCCTTGAGAGTGCCGGCGCGAAGGACTTACTTGCAGATTGATGATGTGCTAATGCACGTGAGAGCTGGTGGCTCACAATGGGGGTGGGCAGGAACATGCTTACCGCCCGTGCTTCCACCAGTGATAGTGCTATGGGTGCTATCGCACCCGGAGCATCCCTCCTCCTCCTCCTCGGACAGCATCCATTGGGATGATCAATCCTTCGACCCCCAACCAACCCCCCAATGACCCATCCCCGTTTTCAAACCCGGGTCACTGGCGTGGCATGAGGTGCGGCATCCGGTGCCACAACCATCATGGTTTGCCTTTTAATGATGATATGAAGCAAATGTATTCCCTCTGTGTCCTGTTTAAGAGTATATCATGGATGGAATCCTAGTTAAAATATGAACATTGTTTTTATCACATACATACTTCCATCATTTAAACTACTTATGACATGCATTGCATTCTACAGTGAAACTGTGTAAAACATTTTCAGTTGTCAGTTTAGCCATTATTTTCAGATGGATCCATGGAAGCCCTTTACAGGGGTCTAGATAATTTTGAGTGGTGTTTGAGGTAGCAGCTCCAAGTGTGAAGATTATATTGAAAGATTAAATGCTCCTGATTTATTTCATTTTTTAGCTAGCCTCTTTTTATGTTGTCTTGGGCACGCAACGCAAGCAACATTTTGTGGCTGCTTGCTGGAGTAGCAGGTTGTGGAGGTGTGGCCGTGTTGTGGCCAATGGCGCCACTGCTTTTTTGGGCTGGTCTCTGTGGCACCAATGAATGAGCACGCTGTCTATGACAGCAGTTGAGAAGCGTGCCAAAAACCTGAAAGAATTTTACCGCCGCAATGAGGGAGCACCCCGTCACTGCTGAGAGTGCCTTTCCTGCTGAAACATTTCAATAAACATGGCAGTGGCTGTCGCCGTCCACCTCTCACAGTCCTTAGAAAACCAACTAGGGGGGTGCCCAGTCCCCCTGTCGGCATGTTTATAATCCCCCCCCCAAGATTGTGTGGCACACTGGGAGCCCACCCCATTGTGCTTCCCTGTGTTCAGAAGCCGACCGTGTCAGCATGTTCCTGCCCCTGCCCACCCCCATTGTGAGCCGCACTGGGAGCCCACCACAGTGTGGCCAACATCACATCCCCAAAGTCATGGGGTACACTGGGAGCCCACTCCAGTGTCCCCAACATTTGTTTTCATACACCTGTAAAGACAGAAAATGGTCCGAGCTGGTCTTTTTTTTTTTTAGTACCTGAAACAAAGAAAACAGTCCCTCGCTGTTCTGCGGACCCTCCCCAACCCGCACTCCACCTCTGCACACCCCACCTCCCCACACCCCTCACCCCACATCTCCTCCGGAGTCCGGCGCCCGCGATCTTCGGTGGAGCGGGAACACGTCTGCACTCTTCAAAGCCGACCGCGAACTGAAGAAATGCCGGTAAGCTGTATAATGGCATCAATGGGGGAGGTTTCAACTTAGGTGGCTATCGTGGCCATTTTGTTTGGCTTCTGACTCCAAATTTTCAACATGGGGTTCTTGCAACCCCACCTCATGAAATCAGTCACTGTCATTTCGTTTTTCAGCCCCGAAAGGTGATTTCACGGTCACTGCACGGAATCACCTTTCAGGGCCGATTAACGAAACAACAGTGCCATTGTTCATGAGGTGGGCTCCCAAAAATCCTATGTTGCAAATTTGGTGAAAAAATTCCAAAAAATGACTGTGTTATGAGCGTACGTTGCACAGTTTCCACGCACGCTCATAACTTTGAGAATGTTTAATATTTTCACTCTAGATTTTCAACATTGCCATTTTTTCACACCTCCTTATGAACAGTACAGCTGTCATTTTTCACATCCTGCCCAAAATGTGTTTTCACACATCTGGCGCACAATGGTCGCTGTGGGAAATCAATGTTCGGGACAGATTAAGAAAATCACAGTGTCACTGTTCATGAGCGGAGGTCCCAAAATGCCTATGTTGAAAATTTGGTGAAAATATTCCAAAAAATGACTGTATTATGAGTGTGCATTGCGCAATTTCCATGTACGCTTGTAACTTTGAGAATTTATAATATTTTTACTCCAGATTTTCAACATTGCCATTTTTTCACACCTCCTTATGAACAGTACAGCTGTCATTTTTCACATCCTGCCCAAAATGTGTTTTCACACATCTGGTGCACAATGGTGTGGTCGCTGTGGGAAATCAACGTTCAGGACAGAGTAAGAAAATCACAGTGACACTGTTCATGAGCGACAGTCTCAAAATGTCTATGTTGAAAATTTGGTGAAAAAATTCCTAAAAATGACTATGCTACGAGTGTGCATTACGCAGTTTCCATGCATGCTTGTAACTTCAAGAATTTTTAATATTTTCACTCCAGATTTTCAACATTGCCATTTCTTCACTTCTCCTTTTGAACGGTACAGCTGTCATTTTTCACATCCTGCCCGAAATGTGTTTTCGCACATCTGGCACAGAATGGCACGGTCGCTGTGGGAAATCAACATTCGGGACACATTAACAAAATCACAGTGCCACTGTTCATGAGTGGAGATCCCAAATACTTTCATGAGGTGGGGTCACAAAAAGCCCATGTTGAAAGTTTGGAGTGCAAATACAAACAAACGTCCAGGGCGTTAGGGTTTCTAACCATCACGTCCCACCCTGTAGAGACTGACAGGCTTCAGAGGTGTGACTTTTGATTGTCGGCTGTAATACTCACGCCATTCCACCCCCACCCCCACCCTGCAGCCAGTGACAGGTATCAAGGTGTGCCTTGGACTCTTTGACTCCAAAGTTCACCCCATTCTCCTATACTGCACCCATCGCAATGTATTTCCGTATGGAATGGGGTGAACGTAAGGCCCGATGACCCCAAGGCACAATGTGACACTAGTCGGAGTCTGCAGGGTAGGGTGAGGTGAAATGGCATGAGCATTATGGACGATGACCCAAAGGCATACCTCAATACCTGTTAGTCTCTGCAGGGTGGGGGTGGAGTTGTCATCAGTTCCATACTTTACTGCCATTCCTATTATGCATCTCTCTAACTCCTGCACTATCAATGCCAATGCCAGCAAGACAACACTCAGCATTGACAAATGCTTATTTAAGTTAGTGCCATCTCTTATTTCAGCGGACTGTAATCCATCCAAAGTCTTGCCAGAATCAGATAAATTCTCAGACTAAAGGATGCCATCTCGTATTGGAGCTGTAAATTTATTTATCTATTCAAAAATTGGTGACGTTTGTTGCTGCCATCTTGAGGGGGGGGACTGTCTGGAGCTGTAAGATTTTCTTCATGCACTTTGGCACTTTAAATAAATTAATGATACAACAGACTTTAGACTTGTGGGCTCTGTTTTTTTTTTTTTGTTATTGTATTGTGTATACAGTAGCTCGAAGCCAGTATCGTGGTGTGGCCGTCTTTGTATGTTTGCGTGACCTCGAAAGGCGCACTTAGCCCAGGCTCGTTTCCAGGTGCGACCAGGGGAAGGGGTAACAGGAGATACGAGCAGGTACAAACAGGATGGAATGAGTTGGCTCAGTTACAAGCACACATAACTGTGGTAACAGCAACAATACCAGCACAGCCATATTATTATAAATCACAAAGGGAATTTCAGCCAGTCAACATGCAGAGCCACTGTACCTGTTACCTGGTGCACAGTGCGCTCTTTGCGCCAGAGCTCTAGGAGGAAACGCTGTACTTCAATGCTGGGGGAAGGATGGCACATTAAAATAATAAAAAAAAGACATTATTAATCACTTGAACTAAACTCGAGTGATTCATAGTAAGTTAATATGGCCTCCAAGGCTGGTCTCTTATGGCATGAGAGACTCCTCTCCTGACGTTTGAGCAGACAGAACCGCTCAGCTTTGCTTCATGCTCCTCTCAGGAGCAAACCTCAGACTCAGAGTCTCTTACACAACAAGCGACATCCCTCAGAGGCCCTATTAAATTATATTAAAGTTATAAGATGACTACTACAAGCTATCCAGTGTATTTTTTTTATGTCTTTCAAAATTAAAACAGTTTCTCAGATATATTCACGTTGTATTGTAAATACATTCCAGCTGTAGCTGCAGTCCTAAATTCTATAGTTTACAGAACTGTGCACGGGGCTGACCTTTTGATATTTGTATTTGTGTCTGTATTTGTTTCATATTAGTGTTTGCAAAAAGATATCTATTTTTGTGCATTTCAGACTTGTTTCTGTTGTTAATGATGGCACAAAACCAAGAGTTTGGGAGAATTCAGTAACATCTGCAGAAGTATGGACTGGCAATATAGTCTAGAGATTAGAGTAATGAGCTGTGAATGAGCATGGTACATCCAGCAGACTTGGGTTCGATTCCAACAACCTCCACTTGCATACTCTGTTACTCTGAGCAAGTCACTTAACCACCCCAGTGCTCCTAGATCACCCTGGAAAACAGGCACTTGTGACTAGTGGGCCTCACCCGGTTACCAAGGTGTAGCCCTCCTACAAATGGGGGTTTTCAAAAGTCTTTCTTGAGCTTGCTTAAATGCTCACTGCCAGGGTGGTGTTCTGCATTTTAGCAGTTTAAATGTATTGCCAGACAGTGTCTGTATAGCCTTTGTGTACTGTCTCTTTAAGAGCTGCCTGGATTGCAGTCATAATTAATCTGAGAGGGAGCTCTGTTAGAAAATTTACTTGTTTGCTGATCATTTGTAGTAATAATATTGCAGTTTGTTCTAATCTACCTTCTTTGCAGCATGGACAGTTCTGTTTGTTTCCATCATCTTGGTCCTGGATTGCAGAATGGGCCAATCAGTACATTTGGGACTCTAAAATGGAGCCTGCCTACAGGGGTTTGGTTGGGCAGAAACTTGCAGGAATTGTAGTTTTGGACTTTTGGCGCCTAAAATAACCTGGAGGGGGAACCCTTGTTGTGACTGACAGACAGATCAGCCAACCGAACCTTTCGGATCTTGGGGAAAGTCCCACACTGCTTTCAGTTTCAGTTAGATCTGAGTTGGGAAGTGAAGAAGTAACAGCTCAAGATAGTTCAAGCAGCAATCCATAGCGGATTCACGTGGGAGAACTGTGGAAAGGGCTAAGTTTGTCCTGCATGCCTGCCTGCTGTTCCTGAGAGGGAACTTGTACTTCTTTCGGACTGAATCTGAATTTGGAGAGTGAATTAAGCCACTGAATTGTGACCCGGCTTTAACCTCAAGAAGACAGAAGATCTGCTGAATGTGATCAGCCTGTCAGGACTTCCAGCTACCTCTGAACTCCCAGATTGTGCAGAGAATCTGTGATTGCGACCGGAGAGCCATTTGCCTGGCACAGTGGAATTTCCTTACATGTGAATGTGCTGTGTGCTTATAGTGTGTCGTGATTTGGTTCCCCACTGTGTGTTGAACTGTGTTTTGCTTGCTGGAGGCTGTATCCAGCTCCACGGACTGAATCCGTATCCATTTCTGTTTGCCTGGGCCCTGCTACACTGTTCCAGCCAGAATACCTGCAATGCAGAAAAAGTCATCGATGAGAGACCGGCCTGGGGATCAGCCCCCTGCTCAATGCCTTGAACAGGAATGATGCCTCGGTGATTCGTGAGGGCCCTGCTTCTCCGGGCACTCCAGCTCAACAGCCTGCAGTCTCGATTTCGTCCTGCCTGTGTCCAGTATTGGGTATCGTGAGTAAACATCAGGGTAGCTCCCTGCAACAACAGCTAAATCTAAAAGTGTTGTCATCTGACTGTCTTGTTGCCTTTTCATTCACGAACTGAGCCCTGCGGCTCTGGATTACAAATAGTGTGTGTTGTGCATGTTGCTTTCTTCCATCACAGGGTCCCAACCAGCTGCAACATTCCTGGCTAGCCCACCGTTTTCCTACCTGGGCACCCAGTGTGTGACTGTGTAGGGACTCTGAACTGCATGCATAACTGTCTGATTAATATAGTTTTTAAGCAAATCAACCTGATTACACCCCTCCCTTGTTCAAGTCCTCTGAATAAATCAGATTTAACTTTGTTTGCATGTAACCTCTAGGTGGTGCTACCCAAGGGCTACTACCCCTGCCTACTTGGCTAGTAGCAGGCTAAGAGGCCTGAGTTCTGAAACGGGTGCCTCCACCCGGAGATCAGGGTTGGCAGTGGTCACGCTAACCTGGGCACAGCCCTCTGGGACACTGTAACCCCCCTCTAGTGGTCTGAACACTGTACAATAATCACTTTCACAATACCCCTGGTACACCACACAAGTACCCACACTGTTTGCATTTACCACCAGGGCTGGTTCCTCTGGCTCAACCCTGGGGACCCCCTGTAAAACAAGGTTATGCAAAGCAAATAGCAACAGTACAGTACTTTGAACACAAACTGGAACCACAGTCAGATTACATGCAGAAAAAGTTAGATCTGATTTATTCAGGGGACTTGAACAAGGGAGGGGCAAAATCAGGTTAATTAGCTTAAACGTTATATCATTCAAGCAGTTATGCATGCACTTTGAGTCCCCCCACACAGTCCACCTCTGGGTACCCAGGTGGAGAAGAGATGGGCTAGCCAGGACCGTTGCCTGGGGTTGCTGCTGGTTGGGGCCATGTGATGGAAAACACGACATGCACAGTGCACAATATTTGTAATCCGGAGCCAGAGGGCTCAGTTCGCAAAGGAAACAAAACTAAACAACAAGACAATCAGATGACACACTCAGATTAAGCTGTTGTTGCAGGGAGCTACCCTGGTATTTACTCACGATACCCAAGACTGGACACAGGCTGGACGAAAAGCGAGACTGCAGGTGGTTGATCTGGAATGCCAGGAGAAGCAGGGAACACATGAGTCGCAGAGGCGTCATTCCTGTTCAAGCATGGAGCAGGGGGCTGATCCCCAGGCAGGTCTCTCGTCGATGGCCTCTCTGTGCAGTGGGTAATCTGGGTGGGCCAGTCTGGCAAGGCCCAGACCACATGGAGACAAATTTGGATGCAGTCTGTTTTGGGCTGGATACAGCTTCCAGCAAGCAGAACACAGTTCACACAGCGGGGGACTAACTCACGACCCACTAGCAGTTCATAGCACATTTACATGTAAGGGAATTCTACTGTACCAGGCAAAGCACTTCCCGGTCACAATCACAAAGTCCCTGTACACACCAGAGCTTAGGGTTAGCTGGAACTCCTGACAGGCCAATCGCATTCAGCAAAATCTTCGGTCTTCTTCAGGTTGAGCCTGGCCCACTTCAGTAGCTTACTTTAGTCACACAAACTTGGATTTAGTCCAAAATAATTCTCTTCTCTCCCTCTCAGGAGCAGCACACCGACATGCAGGCCAAAAACTTAGCTTTTCAGAGTTCTCCCATGCTAATCCACTCAGGATTGCTGCTCAGAATCACTTCAGCTCCTTCTTGTTCAGCTTCCAGTTTAGATCTAACTGAAAACTGCAAGCAGCCCAGGACTTCCCCAAGATCCAAAAGATTTGGTTGGCTGCTTTGGCTGTCAGTCAAAGCAAGAGCTCCCACTTCAGTTGCAAAAACGGCACAAAAAAAGCTCCAAACTAAAGTTCCTACAGATTTTGAATTCAGATAGCTCCTGTAGTCCGAATACATTTTAGGTCCCACCAGTACTGTTTGGTCCAATTTGCAGTCCAGGATCAGGACAGTGGAGACAAACAAGACAGTCCTTGCTACAAAGAAAGAGGTTAGACAAAGTTCATTATCATTATCACTCTAAATGATTTTCAGTAAATAGTTACATCTTTCAACAGAGCTCCCTCTCAGATTACTTAAACTGCAATTAGGAAGCTCTTAAAGAGACAGTACACAGAGGCTATACAGGCTCTGGTAAGTGCATTTAACCTGCTAAAACACAGGACACCAGCCTGGCAGTGAGCATTTAGGCAAGCTCAAGGAAGACATTTTGGGAACCCTCATTTGTAGGGGGGTTACATGCATTTAACCTGAATGTGGTTCCAGTTTGTGCTAAGAGTAGTGTACTGCTGTTATTTGCTGTGCATAACCTTGTTTTACAGGGGGACCCCAGGGTCAAGCAAGAGGAACCAGCCCTGGTTGTAAGTGCAAACAGTGTGGGTAATTGCCTGCTGAATAAGGGTCATTGTGAAAGTAATTATTGTATATTGTTCAGGCCACTAGAAGGGAAAGAGGGGGGGTTACAGAGTCCCAGAGGGCTGTGCCCAGGTTAGCTTGACCACTAACAACCCTGACCTCCGGGTGGAGGCACCCGTTTCATTACCCAGGCCCCTTAACCTACTACTAGCTAAGCAGGCAGGGGTAGTAGCCCTTGGGATAGCGCCACTTAGAGGTTACAAAAGAATAATAGAAATAAGTATCAATAAAATACACATTTATGTTACGAACAGTGGTAGTGATATGTGTCACACCAGCCTCAGTCAAGGTCTAATACCACATCATATGGTCTAACACAAATACAAATATGTAAGCAATAAGGCATGATGGGGTGTGCGTGGAACTATGCTGGGGCATAATAAGGCACGAGGCCGAGTCACTCTAGCTGCTGGCCGTGTGGTAAAATGTGTTCCACGCGCATCCCAGAGTGCATTATTGTGCTTAAAAAATAGGCTCATTTTTTTAAAACTTTTTACAGTTGTGAAAAGCATGTTTATATGTAGAAACAATATATTTATTTGTGTGCATTTATGAAACATAGAAACATAGAATTTGACAGCACATAAGGATCGCTTGGCCCACTAGTCTGCACATTTCCCTACCTACTGGATAAGTTGCAGATCCTAGTTAACCAACAGCCTATTTCTTCCTACCCCCACCCCCTAGAATTGCCTTATGACTGTCCCATGCATGCTTGAATTCCACCACTGTTTTTGACCCCATGACCTCCTCAGGAAGTTCGCTCCATGCGTCCACCACCCTCACTGTGAAGACATACTTCCTCACATTACCTCTGAGCTGTCCCCCCCTCTATTTTCAGATTGTGCCCCCTTGTTCTTGTACATCTCCTTTTCAGAAAGATGCTACCCTCTTGGACTTTGTTGAGTCCCTTGAGGTACTTAAGTGTTTCTACCATGTCCCCTCCTCCCTCCTTTCCTCAAGGGTATACATATTAAGTTCTTTTAGTCTCTCTCTTTTGTGTGGCTTCTGTTGCAGACCCTGCACCATTTTAGTTGCTCTCCTCTGGCCTGCCTCCATCCTGTCTATGTTCTTGCAGAGATGGGGTCTCCAGAACTGCACACAGTACTCCAGATGGGGCTCACCAACTGTCTGTACAGAGGGATAACAACTTCCTGTTTTCTACTTGTGATGCCTCTCCCTATACATCCCAGTATCCCCCCCCCAAGCCATCCTTACTGCTTTCTCACATTGCTTGCTTACCTTTAGGTTATTTGATATGACTACCCACAAGTCCTTCCGCCCACTACAAATGACGTCATTGATGATGTCACTGTATTGTCGCCAACTTTCTTCTTCCTGTTTTTTTTTTCTGTTTTTCCCCACATTCAAAATATGGAATGTTTGTCATGGAATGTTTACCATGGAATACAGGGATTCAAAATTCTGCTCAGTTCCACTGGCAGAATGTTTCTCTCCTAACACACTGTACACGTTGACAACAAAGGCCTTTGTTACAGCCACAGAGTCAATTATCTCACTGTCAGGACAAGAAGAAGAGAGTTCTCTGATGAGCAGGTAAAGATAGAAGGGGGAATTTTCACAGTCAGCAAAGAAACAGTTGTAGTGAAAACTATAAACAATACTTATTGTTTCTAATTTCTATATGTATGAAAGGAGAGTGTGATAATCAGGGAAACAACATTTAATTAATTGGTTTTATTTTTTATTTAAGGTGGTTTTATTTTTAGGGCCCAGTTAAAGTTTTTTTTAACAGTGTAAAGGTAGCAGCCATGTTTGTGGTGGAAGATCACTTCTGGCTGTTGGGGGCTAACTGAAATGCCTGTGTTCCAAATGACCATTGATCTGTATTGCAGACTATTCACTGCTGAGCAGTCTTTTTGTTAACTACGTGTAAACCATATTTTACACATGTAACCCCCCTACAAATGGGGTTCCCGAAAAGTCTTCCTTGAGCTTGCCTAAATGCTCACTGCCAGGCTGGTATCCTGTGTTTTAGCAGTTTAAATGCACTTACCAGAGCCTGTATAGCCTCTGTGTACTGTCTCTTTAAGAGCTACCTGGATTGCAGTCATAAGTAATCTGAGAGGGAGCTCTGTTGAAAGATGTAACTATTTGCTGAAAATCATTTAGAGTGATAATGATAATGTAGTTTGTCTAACCTGCCTTCTTTGCAGCAAGGACTGTTTTATTTATCTCCACTATCTTGGTCCTGGACTGCCGAATTGGACCAATCAGTCTGGTGGGACCTAAAATTGAGCCAGACTACAGGAGCTGTCTGGAGTCAAAATCTGTAGGAATTATAGTTTTGGGCTTTTGGTGCCTTTTTGCACCTGAAGGGGGAGCGTTTGTTGTGACTGACAGACAGATCAGCCAACCGAACCTTTTGGATTCTGGGGAAATTCCCAGGCTTGCTGGCAGTTGAGTCAGATCTAAGTAAGGAGCTGAAGAAGCAACAGCTTGAGACAGTCAAGCAGCTGTCTGAGTAGTTTCGCACAGGAGAACTGTGGAAAGGCCTGAGTTGTGGCCTGCATGTCTACCTGCTGCCCCAGAGAGGGAGAGAAGAGAATTATTTTGGACTAAATCCAAGTTTGTGAGAAAGAAGTAAGCCACTGATTTTTTACCAGGCTCATACCTGAAGAAGACCGAAGATTTTGCTGAATGCGATCGGCCTGTCAGGATTTCCAGCTGCTTTTGAATCCCCGGTTTGTGCAGAGACTTTGCGATCGTGACCAGAGAGAGGTTTGCCGGGTACAGTAGAATTTCCTTACATGTAAATGTGCTGTGTATTGAAAGCGGGTTGCGATTTGGTTCCCCACTGTGTGACCTGTGTTCTTCTTGCTGGTACCATAGAATCCTTTACATGTAAATGTGCTGTGTATTAAAAGTGGGTCGTGATTTGGTTCCCCACTGTGTGAACTGTGTTCTGCTTGCTGGTACCGTAGAATCCTTTACATGTAAATGTGCTGCGTATTGAAAGTGAGTCGTGATTTGGTTCCCCACTGTATGAACTGTGTTCTGATTGCTGAAAGCTTTATCCAGCCTAATCTGACTGAATCCACGTTCATCTCCATTCGCCCTGGGCCATGCCACGCTGGCCCTGCCAGACTACCCCACTGCACAGAGAAAGCCACCGACGAGAGACCTGCCTGGGGATCAGCCCCCTGCTCCACGCTTGAACAGGAATGATGCCTCGGTGATTTGTGTGGGCCCTGCTTCACCTGACACTCCAGATTAACCACCTGCTGTCTTGATTTTCATCCAGCCTGTGTCCACTTTTGGGTATCGTGAGTAGTCATCAGGGTAGCTCCCTGCAACAACAGCCTAATCTAAAAGTGTGTCATCTGATTGTCTTGTTGTTTTCTTTTCACGAACTGAGCCTCCGCCCGCTATAAATAGTGTGTGGGTTATGCATGTTGTTTTCTTCCATCACAGGGCCCCAACCAGCTGCAATGTTCCTGGCTAGCCCACCATTCTCCATCTGGGTACCCAGGGTGTGTGACTGTTTATGGACCCTGAAGTTCATGCGTAACTGTTTGACTGATACAGCCTTTAAGCAAATTAACCTGATTACGCCCCTTCCTTGTTCAAGTCCCTTAAATAAATCAGATCTAACTCCTTTTTGCATTTATCCTGACTGTGATTCCAGTTTGTGCAAGAGTACTGTACTGCTATTATTTGCTGTGTATAATCTTGTTTTACAGGGGGGTCTCCAGGGCCGAGCCAGAGGAAAGCCCTGGTGGTAAGTGCAAACAGTGTGGGTACTTGTGCGGGGTGTATCAGGGGTATTGTGAAAGTGATTATTGTGTATTGTTCAGGCCACTAGTAAAGAAAGAGGGGGGGTTACAGTGTCCCGGAGGGCTGTGCCCAGGTTAGCTTGACCACTACCAACCCTGACCTCTGGGTGGAGGCACCCATTTCAGAACTCAGGCCCCTTAACCTGCTACTAGCCAAGCCGGCAGGGGTAGTAGCCCTTGGGATAGTGCCACCTAGGGGTTACACACACAAATAAGAGCCAATCAAATTACATGATTTTACCCTGTCATTTTATAATTTAGAGCGATATCTGTAAAACGTGCAGTATGTATGCATTTCTCACAAATAGTATTTGTTTTGCTCAACCCTAACAGTTTATCACTAGTCCATGTCAATTAGTAAATTGTTTTGGTTCCATTTGGCTACTGTTCTACGTCAAAGTTGCTATGTAATCCTTGAAGCATGATTTCTATGTATTCTTTTCCTTCTCTGAACGTTCCGGACACACTGTCTACTGGGTAAAAAGGCACTCCTCGGATAAACACCACCCTGCATAGAAAACCTGCTCAAGGCCTCTCTCTCATCCCACATCACCAGAGGGAAAAAGAGTGGAGCACTGTCCATCCCATTCCGGCGAACCTCACTTGGGCAGCGCACTTTCTCCTACCGAGCCTCCCTCTGGCTAAATGAACTCCTGCAGAAACTACAAACACACAGCCTGCCACAGTTCAAAACCGGCCTCAAATGGCACCTACAGTCTAGCTCACAATGCACATGGTCCTCAGGCCAAACCTGAAATACTAACCCACTCCCAACGTTAAACCCCAGCACTGACACCGAGAAAATTTGCCCTCAACCTTGCCTTGCCAGGAGCAGTAGTAAGCTACTAGTCCTCCTTTTCAGGCTCTGCGTACAGCCCCCAACCCCCCCCCGCCTTTTCAACCATAATCTATCAATAGACCCCTCGAGGTTTCTAGGGCTGATTCACCCCTAGAGTCTTCCAAGACATAACCAAATTTCCTCTTACGTTAGATTTGTTTCCCATTACTTGCAAATAAATCTCATACTACTCTTTAATCTGCCTAATGTGCTGAACCCAGAAATAACTGTATTTGTTCTGAAATCTGTAACTACTGCATTTGTGCAAAATCCAGTAACAACTGTATGTGTTCTGAAATCTGTAAACTTCTGTGCTGGTGTTTTGTATTATTTGTCCACCCTGACGTGGAACCTTTGTAACTGAATTTGTTCTGAAATCTGTAACTACTGTATTGGTGTTTGTCCACCCTGACGTGGAACCTTTGTAAAAGAGCTCATGCTCAAAGGTCTTCCGAAAACTCATAAATAAATAAATAAAATAAGTTTGTCCATGGTTATAAGACCATGAGCTAGCAGCCAAATCTGCAGAACTGATTTGCTTATCAGAATGCAGACGCTGACACTTTAATATTCAATAATAACATTTTGTCTGCAATTTAGGAAGAAAAACTAAGGTTCACACAAGAATTTAATTCCGTGGTCACAGAACAGGAAATTTCATTTTGTGGTGGTATAAACAGCAATTAGGCCATTCGATCAGGTATGAATCAGGAGAGACTCCATTGGAAATGGGAACACAAGCAGCAATGAGTAAGAATACGAAAGCTATTGCAAAAGTAGGTGTGGATAATATGTATTCATTACCGAATGTTAAAACAGCATTGCAACGAGACTGGGCAAAAAATCTGACACTGTATTTTTGTTTTTTTGTTTTTTTTTTTACTATAAAGGATTCCATGCACCCTCCTGTTTTATTCGGTTGTTAAATTTTCTAGTTCTACTAAACTCTGAGAATTTTATAAATGGATTAATTTGGTTGTTTTCTCAAGAAAAAAGATGGCTGCCATACTTGGCTTAGAAATACCATTGTAAACCTGGTAAGGGTTAGAATCGAGAAAATAAAAAAAAAAAACAGAACTTCTGGTGGGCAGCACAGAAGGCACATCGAAAAGTAGATCTGACAGGCATGCTAATATTTTTATTAACTGTAGCTGAAACTAACTTTTTGGGAAAAACATCTTTGGTTGCACTGCTGCTTTAAGGTTGTTGGAAACATTTAATTACCTGAACAGTGTAGAAATGTGGTTTTATAATGCAAGAAACTTCTGAGATGGCCACAGTCATCTTGAATAATTCTCAAACTGTATTGTCCATGGCCATCCATGTTCTGTCTCTGGGCCACTTACTGTCAGCGGTTGTCCATGGTTAACTGTGGGTAAAACCATGGACAGATGGCTGTCATGATAGTGTGGCGCCCTGCCCTGCTGGGGACCCAGGTTTGGGAGAACGCTCAGGAGGCAGGCCTGGCTGTAGCAGCCGATGTCCAGCAGTGCGCTGCAGTTTGAGAGGGAAAGAGATGGGCACCGATGCTGCTGCTACCCCTGTGGTAAGCCACAGGAACTTGTTCCCTCCTCAGAATATCACTGCATGCAGTCGAGGCCAACAAAGGGTACATCTATGCCTGGGGTGGTGGGAAGAGCCAGCGTTAAAACTGGGATTAAAATCCCATGGCAGTCTGTATGATGGCCTGGGCTCAGAGGACTCTTCTGGGTCCTGACTGGATCTTAGTCTAAGCAGTGGACTTCCTTGGTGGGCGGACCTGTGGGAGACGCTGGGCTGAGCTGGGTCCCAAGGAGGACAAGGGGCTAACAGGGCTGATCAGTGTGTATTTCTGTGAATAGGGTATATTATTGGAAAAGACAGAGAAACCATGAATTTAATGTAATGATGAACAACCATGGTTTATCCAGTATCCATCACCCTAACAGTGGGAGATTTGCCTGGCCAGTATCCCCACTCCCTTCTGCTGCAGGTGCAATCCATCCTGGGCATAGAGGCATGCCTTGCCCTGGAAGACTTTTGAGTTGGCAGAAAAAGAAGTCCCTTTCTCTTGCTCCAGGCCCTTAGCCAAGTACTGGCCCACCTAACAATCCACTAATGGTCCTTACTGGCCACCAGGACTAGGAGGATCTTGAAAAACATTAGCTGGGATACCTTTCCAATCAGAAACATCACTCATTCTGGGAATGACCTCCTCATGTCCTTGGGACCTGGGTTCCCAATGTTGTTCAAGCCAACATGGATGACAACAGCCTTCTCCTCCTTCCCAGCTGCACTGATCGGCCCAGCATAACACTTGCTCAACTTGCCTGTCACTCAGACAAGTCATCATCTTGGTCTACCAATCATCCTCCACCTCATCCATTGCTCTAACTATGGGGTCCACAGTGACTGCTGCCTTCCTGCCTTCCCGCAGGCCAGCAGCTTTGGGTGTACTGGTGCCTGGAGTGCTCCCACCATCCCCAGTAGCCTGTAGACCCCCATCAAACTGGTCAGCCAGAGGCAGATACCTGTTGTTGGTGTCCACTGACAATGATGCTCCCTTGTGACCCTGCCTTCTACTTCCCTCCTCCACCTGGATCCATCCCACCTCCCTACCACTAGAGATCACAGTCCCTGCCACCCTCCTTGCAACCCTTCTTGTCCCTGCCAATCCCTCATCTCAGTCTAGTGCCAATGTCCCTAGCCTTGTCTCCCTATTGTCCTCAGCTGCCTGCCCCCTTCCTGCATCCCCACAGTGCCTTTAAGTAACACTCTAGCCTGGCAGTGTACTTCCTGAGAGCAACACCTACCCTGCACTCAATGACTGTTAATGTAGCACAACAGTGCCCTCCATAGGCAGCAGGGTGTCCATCGCACAGTGCTGGGAGCCCATGAGGACAACACCTTTCTTTCAGTGTTTTGCACTCCCACCTCCTCGCCCTACCGCACCCACTCTGAGTCTCTCCTAGTTACTGCTGCTGCACCTCCTTGTGTCCCCACGGCATACCCCGCTGCCATTCCAGACTGGCAATGTGCCTCTCTAAGGTGGCACCTAGCTTGCAAGAGCTGTCGATGTACCCTCACTGCCATCAGCAGGCAGGCTGGCCTACAGCTTACAACCTTGACAGAACATCAGCTGTGCTCCCATTCTCCCCGGTAACCTACCATAACGTTGTCCACGACTCCTTTACAAAGGTGTGGGGGGCATCCCAGGTTACCTTGTCCGTCTGACTTGCACACCAGACGGACTAGTTCTCCTCACCTAAAAAATTCCCACTATTAACCCTCCTGGCTACATTTCTAAGCTGACTCTTTGTCAGGTAGCCTCCTCACTAGACGTGGGCGAAGAGAAAAAACTTAGAAATTCGCAAACTGTGCTGCAAAACGTGGGAATTCGCATCACAATACGCTTTACAGATTCTGTACTTAGCATATCGCGAAGTTCACACTTTGTGTAGTAAAACACTACAAGAACTGTGGAAATCTGCCACTTCGCAGCAGTATTTTACCATGAACTAGCAATTCACAAATTAAAAATTCACAGAATGGAAGTGTTGCATGAAACGGCCACACCACAGGCACTATGTGAAGTGTGTAGTGGGCCACTTTGTGCTAACCTCGCCGACGAGGTTAAAACTTCACGCGGCCCTACCCCCGCACTTTGCCAGCTGGCCCGCTGGTTAAAACTGCCACTTACAGGAGTGAGGTTTAAAATTCTGGCTCTGTTATATTCATACACAGTTGTATGTGTTTTTACCTCAGCCCCCTGAAGTTTATTCTGGCACAAATAAATGCTGTAAAAAAACCTTTTGTTTCACTTTGCTTACATTTTGTAATTTTTGTACATCCTTGATTTGTGTTTTGTGTCTGCTGTTATGGTGCTGCATCTTGTATTCTTTCTGAGATTCACACAATGTGTAGTTTGCACTGATATTCTGTATGCTCTCACTAGCTCCCCCTCCCTGGGGTCACACCTAGAAACATGTCTTGGTTACGTGTCCATCCTAGTCACCGCATTTTAAATATATATATATATATATATAATAAAGAATTGCCTTATGTGCTGGACTGTGTCAAAGACAGCATGGTCTAGTAGCTAGAGCAGAGGTTTGAGAACCAGGAGATCTGGGTTCAAATCCCACCAGAACCTCTTACTCACCATGTGACCGTCAGTAAGTCACTAAGCCTCTCAGTGCATTAGTACACCCAGCTGAAGAAATGTGTAAAAGCAGAACCCCACTGAAATTGAGATATCTGTTTCTTAGGGCCATCCAGTAAGTACACTGTAAGAAAAAAATAAGATTCATAACAAGAGAAAAAAAATGAGGACACGAACTTTCTTTGCAACTATCATGCCCGGACAAGTACTGCGAGATGTCAAGTCTCACCAAGTGAGTTCTAAAGAAAAGGAAAAACAATCCACAGGGAGAGGAAGTTGGGGGGGTGGACCCTGTAATAAAGGTGATAGGAATACAAAGATGTGAATTTGTGTCCCAAGCCAGGCAGAGGAGGTTGAGTGGCTGTTTAGTGTAAACTAGCAGCCAAGCTGATGTGTGATAGAGCACAGCTTGCTGTAAATACACTCCAGGGCTTCCAAACGCAGCTGGGGATGAAACTTGTAATTTAAAAAAAGACAGGAAAAATGCACTGCTAGCTCTTAGTCACATAATCTGTTACTGGAAAACCGAGAACTTAGCCCAAGTTCGTGGGAACAAGCGGATGAGCTGATACTAAATACCAAGACATTCTATGTCAGGATGCGGAGTCATCTCAATCCATTCAAGCCACCAACTATATTACTGTATACCAACCTGGCTGACATACATTTAAAGCCCTCTCTACACATTAAGAAGCCATTAGGCTGACAGTTTAAAAGTTATCTGGGAAGCTAATGTTTCCTTTAAGCATATGCTGGCAGTAGAACAATCAACACTTTGTGCCTCCGATGTCGTACTTTGTTTAAAAAGTCAGGGAGAGGGTATCGGTCCCTCACTGAGTGACACTGACATGATCAGCTTCGATCTAAGCATGTGCTGTCTTCAAGCTTCAGCTGCCCTAGAAAGATTAACTGAAAATAGTGGTGACTGGAACGGGCTGTTGGGGGCTTCAACTACTTACAGACTGGCCTCAGTACAGTCGTTTCCTGAACAAGCATCAGCTGAGCTGTCCGTAACTCGCTGCCTACTGCCTGTCTGCCGCTCTTCCTTCTGAGTTCCAGTCTAGGGAATACAGACTCACCATCTGTCCCCCAGTTCTAACATTCCAGCTCTGCTGCTTCTTGTGTCTCTTCGCTCGGAGATGAAATGTTATGAGCTGCCTCCCCTTCCCCAAATACATCAGGAGTTTTCAAAAATGTTTCAGAGCTTCTAATTATTGCAGTGTAAGCACACTTGTTAAAGACATTCTCTTTCATATCTGAGCCTTCCATCTTCTGGCAGCGGCATGTCAGCGGCACTTTTCGCATATGCAACTGGTGATGGCACAGTAATCAGCTGAGACCTCCGAGTTCTTGCGAGGTAGTGCAGAACAGGTATTTTGGAGATGAAAAGGAACCCTTTTATACTGTCAGTCAGAAAGCAGCATTATTCTGCACGCTATTATCTGAAACCATAGCCCGTTTTAGTCAACAGCGAGTGGTCCTCATGGCTGCTGTGGGCCCTCCCGCTTCACGGGGCCCAGCCCAACAGCAGAGTAACTCATTATTTGTTACAGTGTATTCTGCTTTTCAATAACAGGACAACCTATTAAGGACCCCATTGGGGCAAAATAATTTGTGACTAATATGAGAGTCCTTAATGCGCACATTGCACAGTACTAAAATAAATGGCAATTGGGACCCCAGGAAATGTAGCACCAGAAATAGTAGGCAGAATATGTTACTAGTTTTTAAAAAAGAGGCAGGCTGTTACTTTTTATTTTTAAAGTATTTTTCGTTTGGCTCATTAGAAGGTTTTCCACTGATAGTAACAGCTGTGATGTGAACTAGATTACCTTGCTTGAGTCTGATATGTATATATATATCTAGTTCTACGGAAAATCTGGGCCAAGTGGCAAAAACATCTGTGACACATCTGATAAAATATGGAAATTTCAGCACAAGCAGCTGAAACCATAAGTGTCACAGTGTGACAAGCGTCTGAAAAAAGGTTTATTTATGGTGCAAGTTTAATCATTCGTTGATTTGAAATATTTGACCAGAAGAGAACCCGGTGTGTGCCGCTAGGGTTACCACCTGTGCTGATTGGGGCAGCTGTGTCCTGCCCAAAAACATGAAAAATACTAAAGGTCCTTCTCTTATAGTAGAGAAAAATACTTTCTTGCTTTCCTCTGGAAGTTGCAAAAAAAAAAAAACTATGACACCTTAACTATCGTCCCTCAAAATGATAGGCCACAATGTGAACAACTACACCCACCACAATTAGTTCTGATTATTCAGAGAACAGAAATCTGCTGCATTGGTCGAGGTTATATATCGTCCTGCGAAAAATCATGTTTCAGTATGAAACGTCCCACTTTGGGTTCTTAAAAGTTGGTAACCCTATCAGTGCCGCAAACAACTTGCTTCCAGATGTGTGCTGGGGGAAGCGGTATGACATTTAGAAAACAATTCAACAAAACAAACTGGCACTACAAGTTGGCAGTCAAAAATAAACAGGGGTGCATTCATCAAAGAGTGGGCAGAGCAGCAAACTGTGAGTGCACTGTAGATGTAACACTAACGGTTTGTATTACTTAACGCTGCCTAACAATTCTGTGACAGATGTGCCAGATGTAGGAGCTGCTGAGGATGTTTTTGAGGCAAATAACAGGAACATTGAAAATGTGGGACATTTGAGAGGGTAATACCAGAACAGAAACCTCTCACTAAACTTTCTCACCCATACAGCCAAAAGCCAAAAGTTCTCCACCGGAGGGCAGTATACATATGTCTTAAAGGAGAACTGCTCTGAACATGTACGTCATGTTCCCTGTAGAAGCCAATTTTAAATCACTGATTACATCCAGTTCTGTTACTGGTACATCTCTGCAGGATGTTTAGTTACCTTAGTTGGTAGTTCTTGTTTACACACACCGTAAGTACCATTTTGGAACTGTATGATGTAGTTTATGTCCTTTCTCAGCTGATCCATTGTTGGCAGAATGCATCCACATTCTACTATAGTACTTGGGAAGGCCACAAACTACGTTACACAATTCCAAAATTGCACTTACCTCAGAGTGTGAATCAGAAATATCCACTGGGTTTACTAATGAGCCCGTAAAGATGGAATAATAACAGAACTGGAAACCAGCACTTAACAGCTTCTACTGGGAAAATTACTTACAGGTTCAACGTAGTTCTCTTTTAAAAATCAAGTGAAGATATGCATTAACAAGCTGTGTCACCACCATCCAAGAGCTCCGCGGTGCTGAAGATTAATCCCAACTGGGACTGGAGGACAGGAAGGGGGATGAGCAAATGAGTTGAATCAAGTTCAGAGGTAAAATCTGGAAGCTGACCCACACTTTTCTGTTTTGTCTTTCTTGCAATTTCATCTCCTAACGGACATGCTGCAGCACTGCTTGCAAAGTAGATGCAGGATTCCCTATCGATGTCGTGATTCATCACGGCACAAGGTAACAACATAGCACTATGCAGGCGAAGTCCAGCATGGCAGGAAGAACAGAGGCAGCAGCACTGGGACAGAGGTAGAAGATAGCAGTAGGAGAAATGGGAGAGCTAGAACACTTGGCTTAGGAAGTGGCTGAAAAGACTGGAATGAACTTGGGTAAAGGAGCTAGTAAAAGATGAGATGAGATGAAAATGACCAGAGAAGTGAGAGGATGGTCAATTCAGCCAGTGAGAGGGGTGACAGAATACGATCAAGGAAAGCAGACAGAAGAGGGAATAATCTGGTCAGAAGGGATGGCATGGCAAATGAACCTGCTCTGAGGGGATGAACTGACCAAAGGAGAAGGTCAGTGTACAGGAGATAGTCAAAGGAGAAGGAAAGAGTACAGAAGATGGCCAAAAACGCAGGCCATAATGAAGATGGCCAAAAGGATCAGCATGAATACTTTATTGTGATTCTTCTCGATCTTTTGTTGGTGGATCATTAGGTTCTGGATGACTCGCTGGAACAGTGTTGCGTTGGTTTGAGTCTTTCCTCACCAGCAGGACTGAGCAGATGACCCAAGGGAAATTCTGCCTCTAGGGTGGTTGTGGTATCCTGTGACATTCCTCAAGGCGTGATCCTGACCACAATGTCATTTGTGGCATACACGCTGCCCGTGGGAGAAATTGTGAAATGATACAGCTTGGGGTTTCACAGCTATGCTGGTAATACCCAGTTGTTACTGTGAAACATTGATGCTTATCTGAACTAAACAGCTGGATGGCTGACAGCAGGTTGTGCCTCAGTCCAGGTAAGATGGAGCTGCTACTCCTAGAACCAGGATCTTAGAAGACAGCAATGAAGTGGAGTGAGATCACCTTGTCTTTGCTGGGTGGTGCCACCCTTCAAGCAGTGGCTATGGCTAAACATCTGAGGATCATAGTAGATGACAAGCTGTCATTGAATTTTCATGTGGCAGCAGTAGCTCACTGTGGGTTTCCACCTGAGAAACCCTATTTTTAATATGATGATCTGGCGTCTGCAGTGCATGCCTTTGTGACATCCTGGCATGACTATTGTAACGCTCTCTGTCTATGGCTTTCAGGCGGACTACTGTAGTGTGTCATCTCCAGCTGGTGTAGAATGCTGCAGCACAGCTGATATCTGGTACAAGAACTTTGATCATATTACATCTGTGCTGCAGAATCCGAATTGGCTTCCAGCTAGATGGCATGCCTCCTTAAAGATTTGCCTGAAGGTTTTCAAATCCCTGCCTGGGATGGGACGTGGCTACATTAAAGGCCCCCTGCATCCATATGCTACGGATTTCCACTTCCACTCCACTCAACCAGGGAGAATTGTTTTCGAGGTTCTAAAAATCCATTTAAAGTATTCCAGGGACAGTGCTTTTACTGTAGCTGCCCCCTCTACCCCCAGCTGTCGAACTCACTTCCTACCCAGCTACACAGTACTTCCTCACTGGAGGCTTTTAAATTTGTTCTGAAAATGCTCCTTTTTACCCTGACTTTTTATGATTCTAGCTAAACTGTCTGAATATCTTTGGCCTGTTTTATGGTTTTAATGTATTGATGCTTGTTTACTTTGTTTTATTGCTGTTCTTACAGTATGTCTAATGCCTTGCACCTTGGGATGAGGTATTTTAAAAATAACTGATTACTTGAAATGAAAATGTCAGTGTGGAGGAGATAGACAAAGGAGAAGGCCAGAGTGGAGGAGAGAGCCAAAGGAGAAGGTCAGAGTGGAGGAAATGGTCAAAGGAGAAGGTCAGTGTGGAGGAAATAGCCAAAGGAAAAGGCCAGAGTGGAGGAGATGGTCAAAGGAGAAGGTCAGTGTGGAGGAGATAGCCAAAGGAGAAGTCCAGAATGGAGAAGATGGTCAAAGGAGAAGGGCAGAGTGGAGGTTAGCCAAAGGAGAAGGCCAGAGTAGAGAAGATGGCCAAAGGAGAAGGCCAGAGTGGAGGAGGTAGTCAAAAGAGAAGGTCAGTGTGGAGATTGCCAAAGGAGAAGGCCAGAGTGGAGAAAATGGTCAATGGGGGGAAGCATCAAGAGAGGTCGACAGTAAAAATGCCAACCTCCCGCACAGCGACGGCACAATACTGATGCAGGTATTATGCCATCCGATCCACCAGTGTTTTCTGCAGAGGGCTCTGCCCCCTGCACCACCCGGACTTTAGGATTCTCAACTCCAGGTCGGAGTTGGTCTGGGGAGGGGGCAGAACACTGGGGGAAAGCGAAACACAAAAACGGACCATTACAGTGACTTTCGCTGTAACGGTCTTTTTCCGTGTTTCACTTTGCAGGTGTCGAGCAAAAGGGGGCCACCATCAATGGAGAAGGGCAGAGTGGAGGAGTTAGCCAAAGGAGAAGCCCAGAGTAGAGGAGAAGGCCAAAGTGGAGAGGATGGTCAAAGGAGAAGGGCAAAGTGGAGGAGTTTGTCAAAGGAGAAGGCCAGAGTGGAGGAGACAACCAAAGGAGAAGACCAGAGTGGGGAAGATATTCAAAGGAGAAGGTCAGAGTGGATGAGTTGGTCACAGGAGAAGGTCAGTGTGGAGGACATGGTCAAGGAGAAGGTCAATGTATTATGAAGAATAGACTAATAGAGACACAGGGAGCTGCTAACACATGGCCATCTTTACTCAAACTACTGTAAAAACCACAGGACACAACAGACTATATTCAGTCCCTGCAAGTTCTGGGGATTATTCTGTCCCATTGTTTAGAACGTGTTCTACCTACCAACGACACTGTTCAGTGGCACCACAATATTTTACTCACCAAACAGGTGTCTATGGGGCCTTGCACTGCCTTCTTGGGTATTTCAGTCTGGGGCAGCAACTGTGGGTGCAACAGGTACTGCGGGAACAGCTACTGCCAGAACTGATGAGGGCACTAATGTCAAGGCAGAAGCAAACTTCTCATCATCCTCTTGTTCTTAGGAGAGTTCTTATTGATGCCGGTGGGGAAAGGGGATTGGTGGAAGGTGGTCCAATTGGAAGTGTATGATCCATTGACCTACCCTGTAGGTTAAAGGTCACTCAGTCTTTTGCACTGTCCTTGGACTCCAAAGCTGCATCTGCCTCCAGAAACCTTGCACCTCTCTGTTAGGTAAGGGATATGGGTCTGGATCCACACTTTGGTTTGGTATGACCTTGTAGCCACCGCACAGCCACACTGCTTGTTTGGCTTCGAGACTATGACGACTGGGGCAGCCCAATCATCGCTATCCATTCTAGACACAATGCCATGTTGTTCCAGCTTATCTAACTCTTGTTCAACTGGCTCCTTCAATGCATAGGGCAGAGGCTGAGGTTTGCAGAAGGGTAGGGACAACAGTCAGAGTGGAAGTGATGCCAAAGGAGAAAGTCAAAGTGGAGAAAATGGCCAAAGGTCAGAGTGGAGGAGATAGCCAAAGGAGATCAGAGAAAAGGAGCTGGCCAAAGGAGCAGGTCAGAGTGGAGGAGCTAGCCAAAGGAGATCAGGGAAGAGGAGCTGGCCAAAGGAGCAGGTCAGAGTGGAGGAGATAGTCAAAGGAGATCAGGGAAGAGGAGCTGGCCAAAGGAGAAGGTCAGAGTGGAGGAGATAGCCAAAGAAGATCACGGAAGAGGAGCTGGCCAAAGGAGAAGGTCTGTGTAGAACAGATGGGCAAATAAGAAAGCCAAAGGGGAGCAGATGGCCACAGAAGGCAGTCAGAGTGGAGGAAATGGCTGAAGGAGAAGGTCAGAGTGGATGAGATGACCAGAAAAATAGGTTATTGGGAGGCACATGGCTAAATACGCTGTTTAGGGGCATGAGATCGTAAAACAAGCTGCTCATAGAGGAGAAAATTGTGGCCATTAAAAGTTAGAGGCCAGAGCATGCAAAAGGGGTGCAGTAGGTAAGATGATGACAAGATGGCAACAGAACGTGATTGGAGTGAAGGAGATGGTGAAAGAAGCTGGTCAAAGTGAAGCAGTTAGTCACTGAACAAAATGGGGGAATGTTAGGGTAACAAGGGAGGGGGTAGAATAACATGTAGCATATGTGCATGAGCTCCACATCAAGCAGACTTGATAAACCTTCAGGCCTTCTCCTGCTGGCTTTTTATATGTTCATATCTATGTTCGTATGAAGGTGGTTAAAGAGAGGAGATGACCAATTAAGAAGTAGGAGTGAGCTAAATAGAAAGAAAGAAAAAAAAAAGATCACCTGTGGGGCCTGAGACAGATAGGGGGACTTGATCCCATCCCATCATGCCTTATCTCCTCCTGTCTCCCCAACCTTGCCCACTATATCTCTGCTATCATTTATCAGCCAATTCCTACTAGTGTCTTCCCTGAAGCCTTCAAGATGGCTGCTGTCACTCCATTCTTTATACTCCCCCATGACCCTCACTCCCTGGCTACTTACTGTCCTATCTCCAACTTCACCTTACTCAGAAAAATGTTGGGGAGAGGGTATTCTTCCATCTGTCTAATCACCATCCTGCAACAACCACCTTGCCTCTTCCAGTCTGGTTTCCTCTCCATCCATGGAACTGTGACTGCCATCCTTTGGGTGGTTAATGACCTTCCCCTTACTACTGATCAGGGCTTCTCCTCTCTCCTCATTCTCCATAACCTCAGTGTTGCATTCAACATTATCCTACCATGACCACATCATGCTCCATATCAGGCTTGAATACTAAGCCAGGGTCTCAGGTACTCCACTATTCTGTTTCCACTCTAACCTATCCGATCACTCTTTCTTTGTTTTTGGTAGTAGATCTTTCTCTGCATCTAAGCCTCTCCCCTGTGATGCCCCCAAGGATCTGTTCTCAACCTCTCTTCTTTTCCATTTACCCCTCCCCCTTTGGCAACCTTGTGCCATTGTTCTACCTTAGGTATCATGTCCATGTAGATGATACAAAACTTTGTATCTCCTCCAGATTCTGTGATCCTACTTTACCACCTCTCTCGCTCAACCTGTCTCTTGCAGATCAGCTCTTGATTTTTGTCTTAACTGTCTCCCACTCAATGTCTTGAAGATTGAAATTCTCTTTCTTGGCAAAAAAGGGCCCTTCGCCACAACTCTACTGTGTCCATCATTCTCCTTGACTCCAACAAATCCTTTGTGTTTGTGTCAGAACCAAGGTGTCCTCCTTGATCCAGGAATATGTTTTGCTGCCCATATCTCTATCACCTGTAAATCTGCCTACTACCACCTCCGCAACACTGCCCCCCTTCGCCACTACCTCAGATTTCTTGTATGCCTGGATTGGTGGAGAGTAGGGATGGGGAGTGGGACATTTTGGTGGGATGAGGGTCAAAAATTCAAAATGGAAGCTTAATAATATAACCCCCCCTCCCCAACGGGTGGGGATTACCTTGTTCTGCCTCCCGGCCACCTCGTCCCGCCAGTCCTAGTCCCTGGTTGTTCCCTGAAGTGCTCCTGCCAGCTCCCAGGTGTCTGCACTGCTGTGGGGGACCAGAGAAGTGAGAGAAAAAGTAAAACCTTTAGCTTGTCAGTAGCACTATACAAGTGCTGCGCAGCTCAATGTGCGCATGTTCGACCTGGCACCTGCTAAAACGTGCGAGCTGCAGCAGTCGGCTCACAGATTCTGTGACGCGCTGTGGTGTTCAGTGTTAAAAGCCTCTAGAGGTTCTTTCAAAGTACTCAGTGTGTGCACTGGCCCCCAGGGACATCTACAACATAACTTGGGGGTCCGGAGGCACACAGGGGGGAAAAAAATAAAATTCTGCAAAAGTGTTTTTAAGCACTAAAAATTTAAAAGTAGCCAAAGCTACTGTGTAAATGGAATTTGTGCCTGCCACTTGGTGGGACAGCACTATGGGCTAGCGACAGGCAAGGGGAATCCTTTCAAGCATCCAATCTGCCACCGGACAACAGGACAGAGGGGCAGCTACTGGACCATGGGGCAGTTATTTGTCAAAGTAATACAGAAGCTCTGCAAAATAAACTTAAAAGTTGGGACTCTGCATAAACGATTTTTTGCAGCCATCTCTGTCACCCCTGATCCCTGTCTCAGCTAGTGAGAGATTAAGGAGCCTTGAGGACTACAGAAAGGGGCCCCTGGGAAAAGGAGACGACTGACTGAAGAAAGGGTTCTGAAAGAACTCTTAAAACTGAAGGTGGACAAAGCGATGGGGACTGATGGTATTCATCCCAGAATTCTAAAAGAACTAAGGGCAGAACTAGTGACACCACTGACTACCCTCTTTAATAAATCATGGGAGGATGGGGTGGTACCTGAGGACTGGAGGAGGGCAGATGTGATCCCTCTTCACAAAAGTGGGAGCAGGGCAGAAGCAGGCAACTACAGACCTGTTAGTTTAACCTCAGTGACAGGGGAAAATGATGGAATCACTTCTGAAGGAAAGAATTATTGAGTACCTAGAGGCCAGAGGGGCATAGGACCCAAGGCAGCATGGATTCACTGCAGGAAGGTCATGTCAGACGAATCTAATTAATTTCTTTGACTGGGTGACCAAATCAGTAGATCAGGAAGGGGCTGTGGACATGGTCTACCTAGACTTCAGCAAGGCATTTGACACAGTCCCACACAAAAGATTAATATACAAGTTAGCCAGCCTGGGAGTAGGTCCCAAGATGGTAGCCTGGGTAAATTATTGGCTGGAGAACAGGACACAGAGGGTAATAGTAAATGGAGTCCACTCTGAAGAAAGGGGGATTACTAGTGGGGTACCGCAGGGTTCAGTACTAGGACTGGTCCTCGTCAATGTCTTTATAAGTTACATTGCAGAGGGACTGGAAGGAAAAGTATGTCTCTTGCAGACGACACAGGATCTGCAACAGAGTTGATACACAAGGTGGGGTGGAAAGGATGAGAAGGGACTGGCAAGGTTGGAGGAGTGGTCAAATGTATGGCAGCTTAGATTCAATGCTAAGAAATGCAAGGTAATGCACCTGGGAAACAAAAACCCAGGGGAAGAGTACACAATGATGGTGAGATACTAACAACAACAAAAATGGAAAGGGACCTGGAGGTAGTCATATCAGATGAACTAAAGGTGGGCAAGCAATGTGAGAGGGCAGTAAGGAGGACTGGGGGGATACTGGGATGCATAGAGAGAGGCATCACCAGTAGAAAACAGGAAGTTGTTATTCCTCTGTACAGCCAGCTGGTGAGACCCCATCTGGAGTACTGCGTGCAGTTCTGGAGACCCAATCTCCGCAAAGACATAAACAGGATGGAGGCAGTCCAGAAAAGGGCACTAAAATGGTGCAGGGTCTGCACCGAAGACATATGAAGAGAGATTAAAGGAGCTTAATATGTATAGCCTTGAGGAAAGGAGGGAGAGGGGGGATGATAGAAACTTTCAAGTACCTCAAGGGAATCAACAATGTCCAAGAGGGTAGCATCTTTCCGAAAAGAGGTGTGCAAGAACAAGGGGGCACAATTTGAAGATGGGGGAAGGCAGCTCAGAGGTAAAGTAAGGAAGTATTTTTTCACAGAGAGGGTTGTGGATGCATGGGGAGGTTGTGGAGTCAAAAACAGTGGTGGAATTCAAGCATGCATGGGAGAGCCATAAGGCAATTCTAGGGGGTTGGGGTAGAAAGAAGTAGGCTGCTGGTTAACTAGGATCTGCAGCTTATCCATTAGGTAGGGAAATGGGCAGACTGGGTGGGCCAAGCGGTTCTTATCTGCCATCAAATTCTATGTTTCTATGACTCTTGGTGCCTTTTCCGCCAGCCAATCAGGCATCGAGTAAACATTCTACATGATAATTTTATGGACTGACAGCCTGTCTGACAAATAGGACACTGCCTCTGATTTCCTCAGATCTGGGTGGCAGATTCAGCTTGAGGCAGTCTGCCTTGAGTGCTTCACGAGTAAGGAGGGCTTGGACTGTGTTTCTGTAAAAGGCTGGAGGCCTTCCTAGGGTTTCCACAGCCACTAGCCCAGGGAGTGCCTGACTTATTTCCAATATCTGGAAAGAACTGCTGACCAGACTAAAGCGTTATTTTGCTGATCAGAGCCAGAGCACCTGGATTCTGAGAGACTGATTCCTGCCTACAACCTTAGGAGGAGATCCAGAACTGTGCTCTACTTGTGCCACAGCTGCCGGCCTGCAGTATGACTGAAGACAGTGAGTACTGTGTTCCTGAGATCCAGGAGGAAATCCCAAACCAGTGGAAAATCTGGGGGATCGGCCGGGCAGTGTCACAGCCAGGCACTGTCTCTCACCTCACTCTGAGGGCTGGATGCCTGGACATGTGGGTGCGGTGTGTGGCCCTGGCCCTTAGACTGGTCCATTCCAAAGCTGCAAGAGAAGAAGAGAGAGACAGAGATGCAGAGGGAGAGAGCGAGAAAGCTGCAAGAGGAGCCAAAAGAACTGTACACCTGCCAAAAGAGCCAGCGATCTACCAGACTGTCGCCACCTACAAAACCTGTAAAGCCTGCATTCTTGTCCAGAACCCCCAAAAAGCTGCTGCTTGAAAGAAACCCAGAGACTGGAACCATGAGTACTTCAGGGCTTGCCCTGTCTCCTGGGGATCTGTAAATAGCTCTTCCACCAAAGTACTGTTTGTTTAAAAGTGCACCAGTGCCGGCCACCCAGTTGCATCATAATCAGGCCTGCACTGACTCACCAAATTGGTACCCAGAAAGGACAGGTGGAGTTCTCATTTAGTCATCTGGGAAATTGTTTCCATTTGGGAGGTGGGCTAGACTGTGTTGCTGTTGGCAGTGGGCACTGTTAACTGTTGTTTCTGTATGCTTTTACCAGTTAAATCAAATGTTCTAAAACCAGTTATTTATTCCGCAATCCCTCATTCCTCCATACTCTCCCTTTTAATAAACTGTTATTCTGGTTAAGTCTGTGTTGTGAGCATATTATTAGCTAAAGACAATGACAGCATGCACACTGTAATCTTGCACTGGTTTCTGGTATTCCACACGAGGGGAGGCACGGCATCCCCAGGGGTTGTACCATTCTGTCATCAGACCCACTTAAGTTTATCTCTGGGTGGAGGCACTGTGTTATTTGATATCTTGTTGGGAATGAACCCCCCCCCCTTCAGGAAAAACAGAGCCCAGGCTCCTCAACCTTGTTAAAGCCCGCAAGGGGGGGTAGTAACTGTAACATCCACAACAACACAAAAATTACACTGTTTAAATAATTCCACCACCCCCAACTCAGAACCCTCTAACCCTTCCTGTACCTTAAATAATTCTTCAGAGTCTCCACCAATCGCCCAGGTGAGCAGATGACCCAAGTTCAGAAGCAGGCTGAAAGAGGTGCTGCGCATCACTGCGCCTCAGACAGGGAGGGTCGGCAGTGAGTGCCAGTGCCACAACGACCCCGGCGGCTGGGCCCGGGGGTTGTTCATGCTGCAGGCTTGGCTGTGTGCATCCAAGGTCACAGGCTAGGCTTATTTCAAAGGAGGTGGAAGGGACCAAACTCTGGAAAAAAAAAAAGAAGAAAAACACTTCCATTTATATGATGGTCTGAGTCTTGTGATTCCCCTGGGTGCTAATGCCTGCTGGAACTGAATACTTACTGCCTCGGGGTGGGGGGAGGAGGACTGCCCACCTCCTGGAGCTTATGCCATGGAGGGTAAGTTGTAGGGGTAACCAGTGGGTTAACGGGGTCCAGGGGAGTCAGAAGTTGCAGGCCTTACGAGGTACGTCCCTGGATCAGGGTATATCCCTGAGGAACGACACAGGCGGCCGGTGAGAAAAACCCTTACAGAAAAAAAAAAAAGAAAATTCTTCAAAGGCACATCAGTGTAATCGTTCACCCTTATCTGCATCCCATCCGGTTGGGGTTGAGTGGGGTAGGGGTTGGTCTGTTAGTCTTGCTAGTGGTGTTAATTCCAGCAAGTGTAGTAATACTAATAAACCATCACCCCTATCCATCCTCACTGCCGCATTCCCCTTCAGGGTACCAAGTGTAAAGAAATAAAGAGAATGCTCTCTGATTTTTGGGGTGCAATGATGTGTGACTGCGCCTGGTTCTGCTGCCCCTTTCCCCCCAACCCCGTCCCTGTTATGTAACTAATCACGTCAGCAGCAAATATGATACAAGGGTTCAATTAAATACAGAAAACAAAGTTAAAATCACTTTTTTGACCTTTAGATCTAGCATGAAAAAGTAAGCATGCACTGGGTTATGGGAGGCACAGGCTCATGACCCTCTCGGCTCTACACTAAGGCTAGCTGGGGGCAGGAGTTGAAGTGCTCTGCCATCGTGGATGGTGTGGGGTACTTGGCATTCCCATGTCCCCTGCCACCTGAATGAAAAAACAGTCACACAGAAGATAAGACACTCTGCCTACTGATTCGGTACTACTGTATGTGGTCTAGAGACCACTACATCAACAAAGCCACAGAGAACCTGCGGGAGCACTCGAGGATGTTTGCACTAAAGCAACAATTACTGCAGATGGCAGGCAGCAAACATGTTGTGATTCTTCAAGAGGGACAACATGTAAGTGGTGCGCGACATGTCAGAGAACTCAAGTGGTGCAAGTCTGCTTGGTGCTTTTTATCATGTGTACTGCTACTGCATGCGGTCTGTAATAAAACGATGCTTTCCAGAGACGGCCTGGTGGGGAAGAGGGCCGAGGCGCCGGATGCCTTACCTCTTACCATGCCGATGACCCGAGTTCAGGAACAAGCTTGGGTTGCCGGTGGTCGGCCGGGGGGGCTGGGAGAGGACTGAATGGCCGCTAGGCAGCTCTACTCTCCCGGACTGGGGAGGTAAGCCTTCCCGGCTCTTAACTGGCACCAAGTGCAGGCTTAATGGTAGCAGTAAGCAGACGGGGGCTGGCATTAGGCTTGGTGGGTGGAGCGGAGTTGCCAGTTCCAGAGCACATGAGCATGAGGTGTGCACGTGCTTCTGTATCGCGGAAGCCCCAGTGACTAATGGGGAGAGAAAGAAAAAAACAGAAAATATGTCCCCCACTGCCGTACATAACAGCCCTCAGGAACTCTCGGGTTCTGCGCTGTGTGGATCCCAGTCGGAAGGATCCACTACGGGAGCAGATGACAGGACTACGGGTGCCTGGGGCATGGCCTGAAGAAAGGCATGGGGAGGCAACGGTGAGGTAAAAAGCTTTATGAAAAAAAAAAAAAATAAAAAAATATTGCTTTAGTACATATGTTTGCGGCTTTAGTACAAATGTCCTCGAGTGTGCCATCCTTTGTTGCAGCTGGTCAAGGAACAAAATGGCACTGGCCTTGAAGGCTGTTGACTACCTAGCTAGCTAGAAGAAGGGGGTGGTCATTGCTGCCTGGATTGTTAGGGTGCAGGGCAGGGTAAATAAAATGGAAGAAAAAGGCAGGTATGGTTATTTGTAATAAATAAGCATAACATTTTTTCAAAATCCTCCTTCAGGTGACTGCCTCTTAGTCAAGGCCCCAGGAATCCAGCAATTCCACTGCCATGGAATTTCCACCAGAACTTGCCGCAGGAAATGCCTACTGCTGTGGAATTCATCGGTCCGGATGATGTTTATGCGCGGTTGCTCCATAGCACCTGGCTCCCTTCCCATCCGTGTTAATCCTGAAGCGCCTCACTTGTGCTCAGCATGTGATGTCATTGATGACATCATGTCATACTGTAGCCAATGGCAGGAATGACGTCTTTCCTAAATATGAGCAATTCAAGCTGCAGGAAGGAATGAACGCTGCCAACACAGAAACAGATTTTAGGAAGAGAAAGACTCGCGGTCCATCAGGTCTGTTTGACTAGAAGCCTTGCCGCAGAAATCAAGACTAAACTTTTGAGGAGAACCAGGGTCTCTGCTTAGTATCTAAGAGGATACCTTGCACTCCGAGCCGAAACCTTTGAGCTTGTGGTGGTATTGGCTAATTTATTTCTGCTTCAAAATTGCAATTACTTGGTCCAAAATGCAGTAGAGTTATTGTTGTTTACCCCCTCTCTCATCCCTGTTGAATGGTGCACACAGAGCTCAGGAAATGCATCTTTTTTTTTTACTAGTGCACAATACAGAAGATTTTATCACAGTTATGCCTTTAGGATGCCAAAACAGTGAAAAAGCCACAGGAAAGTCAGATACAGTCGTACAATGGCGTGAAGAAATCTGAAATCTCCCAGGTTGCTTAGAGACACTTTAGTACTGTTTCACAGCATCCTTTTTGTTGCTACATAAATATCCGACATTAAAAATAGGGCAGTACATACTGAAAAATAATGCTGCAGAACTTTAGACTATATTGGACACAATTTTAGAATACAGGATGTAGAATTTTAACGAGTATGAAGCAGAAAACAGGCACACAGTAAGTGTCTAAAGTCAGCCAAGCTAAAACACAAAAATCATCCTGTGTTATGCCCCTTCCCTTCCCTTCCTTTCCTCGGGGGACAAGGGTTGGTACCACACGTCTTTTTAAGAAAACTAAATTGACAAAATAAAGCTTTACTCAAAAAACAGTTTGGTGGCCATCTTGCTAGTAGAAGTATGTATGTACGTATGTACGTAGTTATTTATTAATTTAGTTTTTGATAACCAAACAGGTTCTTGAGCGTAGGGATGACAATTTTAAGAATGACCTGGGGCCAACATTTGCCAACAAATACAGTACAATAAATATGTAACCCCCAGGTGGTGCTATCCCAAGGGCTACTACCCCTGCCTGTTTCGCTACTGACAGGTTGAGGGGCCTAGGTTCTATGACGGGTGTCTCCACCCAGAGATCAGGGTAACTAATGGTTAAACTAGCTTGGGTACAGCCCTCTGGGACACTGTGACCCCCCTTTGTTCCCACTAGTGCCCCACACAATGCATGGGAGTTACCTTCCCAATACCTCGCATATGCACACTTTTTATACATAGAGAAACCACTTACCCTCGAGACTGATTCTGCAGCCCGTCTCGGAGGACCCCCTGTAAAACAAGGTTAAACAACATACACAGCAATTTGCAATACAGTTCTAGATGCATTAACACAACAGCCAGTATATAGTATAACAACAACAAATCTGGTTTATTCAGGGGACAGTAACATGGGAAGGGGGTAATCAGGTTGATTAGTTTAGATAAGTTTGAATCACAGTACTGTACACATATATTTAGGGTCCAAAATGTCACTCGCTGGGTACCCAGGATGGGGGGGGGGGACTAGCCAGGTCCGTTGCCCGTGGTTGGCCGGGTGGTGGAGCTGGATGGGGCCCTGTATGAAGAAAATATATGCACAAACAAATTGTAATCCGGATCCGGATGGCTCAGTCCACAAACAGCAGCACACAAAAAGTACAGTTACGTAAGAACTTATTGTAACAGTAGATCTTCGAGAACAGCTCTTGCAGCAGGTTACACCATTAGGACTGAAGCCGGCAGGCACCAGGACCCCACGGAAATTTTCTAGCTAGCAGTCTTCAGCGGGGACCGCCTCCGACGTCGGTCCCGCCCCCCGACATCAGGCGTAGTACATAAGGAGGCGGTCCCCCCATAATCCTCAGAACTCCCGCCGGAGACTCCCAGCCGCTGGATGACATCAGAAGAGGAGACTGAGGATCCGCCACCAGCTGGCAAGGACTAGTGAATAGTAATGACCCATCCCATAAGATGGGTGCTTGACTACGAGCTACCTCCAAAAAGGGGGATAGTGGGCAGGAAGGTACCTGCTGCAAGAGCTGTTCTCGAAGATCTACTGTTACAGTAAGTTTTTACGTAACTGTACTATTTTACTTCGAGATGCAGCTCTTGCAGCAGGTTACACCATTAGGACTGATTTCCAAGCAATAGTGGCAATCATGCACCACTGGGAGGAGGAAAGGTAGAGATCTTGATATTACTCGAGCCTAGGACAGAAGTCCCTGAAAGACAGCTAGACCGAACCCTGCTCTTCGCGTTGATGCAATGCTCAGACTGTAATGCCTGATAAAGGTATGCACAGAGCTCCAAGTAGCTGCAGCACAAATAGCTGAGGTGGAGACGTTCTTTAACGCCGCAAAAGAGGTAGCCACCCCTCTTGTGGAATGACCCTTGACCGCGCCCGGTAAGGGTTTATTGCGCTTGTCATAACAGAAAGTGATGCACTGAATGAGCCACCTCAAGAGTGACTGTTTGGAGACAGGAGCCCCTTTCATCCAGTGAGCAAAGGAAATGAAAAGTTGGTCCAACTTTCGGAGCTGTTTGGTTCTGGTTAGATAGTATCTGAGGCACCTATGCACGTCGAGGGTGTGCAGAAGGGCTTCTCCTCGATTAGTGTACCTTGGGAAATACACTGGTAGAGCAATATCCTGGTTAAAGGTGAGGGCTGAAACTACCTTAGGCAAAAACTTTGGGTTTGTCCTTAGGGATACCCTGTCCTGATGGAAAACCAAATAAGGCTCTTTGCACATAAGAGCATGCAATTCCAAGATCCTTCTAGCTGAAGTAACAGCAACTAAAAATACTGTTTTCCAAGAAAGAAAACGTAGCTCGCAATCCGCGGCTGGTTCAAAAGGTGGCAGCATAAGCTACCCCAGGACGAAAAGTAAGTCCCAAGGAGGGATTGGATCTTTGATGGGCGGCCTAAGGTGGAGGACTCCCCGTTAAGAAGGCATGATTAGTGTCCAGCTGGGCCACCGTCCGATGGCCTACGGGGGCACGGTAAGCAGAAATTGCACAAAAGTGCACTTTAATTGAGGAGTAAGCCAGTCCAGAGTGGAAGAGGGAAAGTAGGTAGTCCAGAACCAGCTTTTCAGGACAGTCTAATGGCGAAAAACCCCGCGCTTGAGCCCACAAACAGAATCTATGCCATTTCATGGCGTAAGTTGCATGGGTTGCCAGTTTTCTGGCGGCAGAGAGTACGTCTGCCACTTCTTGCGAGACTCCGTATCGCATCATGGCTATGTCTCTAGAAGCCAAGCGTGCAGGTTCAATGAACGTAAGTCTGGGTGGACCAATGAAGCCGCCTCCTGAGACAAAAGATGGGAGCTGATTGGCAAAGGAACTGGAGGTTCCCGGGATAGCTGGTGCAGAAGAGGGAACCTAATCTGCCTGGGCCAGAAGGGCGTGATCAAAATGAGTGTCGCTTGCTCCCTGCGAAGTTTTAAGAGAACTCTCTGGATCAACGGGAAAGGGGAGAAGGCATAGAGGAATCTGCCCGCCCAGGAGAGGGATAACGCGTCTCGCCAGAAAACACCATGCTCTGGATCTAGCGAGAAAAAATTGGGCAGTTTTGCGTTGGATGGGGACGCAAAAAGGTCTAACTCTGGAGTGCCCCATCTGTGAAACAGATCCTCTGCCACCTCCTGTAGAAGTTCCCACTTGTGGACTCTGGCCTGAGAGCGGCTCAGACTGTCTGCGATGGTGTTGTCCACTCCCCGGACGTGTACTGCAATTAGGTTTGCGCCGTGTTGTAATATCCACTCCCACACTCTCATGGCCTCCCTGCAAAGCGGGTAGGAGTGAGTGCCTCCTTGTTTGTTGAGGTGATACATCACCGCGGTATTGTCTGTTTGTAACAGGAGTGTACCCGGTGGAATCTCCGACTGGAAGGCTTGCAGAGCGTAAAGGACTGCCCTCATTTCCAAAATGTTGATGTGGAGATAAGACTCCTGGGCTGTCCACAGGCCTTGAGACCGAACCCCGTCGAGGTGTGCTCCCCACCCGAGCCCTGAGGCGTCTGTGGAGAGGGTCACAGTCGGAGACGATGCTGCGAAGGGAACCCCCCCGCAGACAGGTTCCCAGGATTTAGCCACCATTGCCAATCCCGAATTACGGCATTCGTGATTCGGATTGGATGCTGCAGATGGTCTTGCCTTTGGTCCCATTGCACCCTTAGCATCCACTGGGTTATCCACATGTGGAGGCGTGCCAGCGGGACTGTCGCAATGGCCGCAGCCATGTGTCCAAGCAGGCGAAGGACCGATCTGGCCGGGACGGTCTTCCACACTGACAAGTCCCTGATGAGGGATCTGATGTGTTCCGCTCTGTCCAAGGGAAGAAAAGCTTTCCCTCTAACGGTGTCCAGAACTGTTCCTATAAACTGCAGTTTCTGGGACGGCACCAGGAGTGACTTCTCGTAGTTGATGAGAATACCCAGTGATTGAAAAAGGGACTGGGTGCAGTGAATGGCCATCATCGGTGCCTCCCTGGAGGGTGCCATGAGAAGCCAGTCGTCCAGGTATGGGAACACGTAGTGGCTTTGTCTCATCAGAGACGCCGCTACGACTGCCATGCACTTTGTGAATACGCGAGGTGCCGATGACTGCCTGAAGGGAAGAGCTTGGAACTGATAATGGCAGCTCTAAAACTCGAAGCGCAGGAACCTCCGGTGCGCTTGAGCAATCGGAATATGCAGGTAGGCATCCTGCATGTCCAAAGACGCCAGAAAGGCGTCTTGCTTCAGCATGGGAATTAGGCCTGGAAGGGTCACCATGAGGAAGCGTTTGTAAACGACCGAAAGGTTGAGGTCGCTGAGGTCCAGTATTGGACGGAGGTCCCCTGTTTTCTTTGGAACCAGGAAGAAGTGCGAATAATATCCTATTCTTCTCTGGTTCTCTGAAACGTGCTCTAAGGCTTCCTTTTCCAGAAGCGTGAGCACCTCCTGCTGTATGAGCAGGGCATGCTGACCCGCATATCGGGAGAGCAGGGGAGGTCTTGTGGGTGGACTGCCTACAAATTCTATATAGTGGCCTTTTTTGACCAGTTGCAGAACCCACCTGTCGGTGGTGATCGACTGCCACCCTGGCAAGTGGCATGCGACGCGACCCCCAACTTTCTTTTCCCGTTGATCCTGAGGAGGGGCGGGGGCCGGGAAGGAGTCATGCTGTGGCAGTGTTTGATCCGGTAGGCTGTGCCGACTTTGCAAATTGTTGGCCTCTGCCTGGGGATGACTTGGCCTGGGCCTTGCGGGTGAAAGTGGCCCTCTGCTGTTGGCCGGAATGTGGCTGTTGCCTTTTAGCCGGCCATGGAAGCGGCTCTGGTTCCTACGAAAGGAACTGGGCTGAGACCTGTACAAGGCCTGTACAGATCGGACTGCCTTCCCTGCATCCTGAAGTTTGGTGATTACTCTCTCGGAGGCTTCACCAAATAGGACCTCACCGTTATAAGGGACGTCTAAGATGTTCTTCTGGATGTCCGTGGTAAAACCGGAGACACGGAGCCAAGAGCATCTCTGGAGACACACGCCTGAGGCTGCAGTTCTGGCTGAAGAGTCCGCAGAATCATGTGCGGCCCTGAGCACCTGGGTCCCCACATCCGAACCCGTCCGGAGGAGGTTCAAGAGCTCCTCCTTTTGGTCGCCATCGGGCATCTTCTCAACCAGGTCCTGTCCCTGTTCCCACAGTGCGTTCTGGAATTGAACCATGTGAGTGAGATAATTCAGTGACCGGATGGCGCAAGTTGCAGCTGCGTACGTGCACCTACCAAGGACATCCAATTGCTTGGATTCCTGGTCCGGTGGCTGTGTGCTCAAATGCTGAGATCTCTGAGACTGGTCATTTGAAGCAGTGATGACCAGGGAGTCAGCCAGAGGATGGTTCGCCAGATACTGGTCCTCCCTAGGGGCCTTGTATAGGCGTCAGCCTTCTTCGGCACTGCTGGAGTGGAATGCGGAAGTTTCCAGGAGGCCTTGGTGACGTCCGCAAAGGTATCCACCAAGGGCGGCACTACCATAGGCTTCGGGTCTTTTTGCCGAAGGTAGTGAGCAAGGCGTTGTCTCTCGGGGTCAAGTTCTTCAGCATCCCATCCCATATTCTCCTGGATGTGCCTCATGATCTCCGTGAAAGAGGGATCATCCAGAGGAGACCTAGGTAGGTCGTGTGGGTCCGGAGAGGGAATGCTGATGGGAGAAGGAGATCTGGAGCGCCCTGAGGTGTCAGATCTGGAATCCTCCCCAGACAGGGTGTACCGGCGTTGTCTGGGTCTCTTGGGACTGGGTGACCCTGAGGTGGATCTGGAGGGAGGTCTTCTCCTTTCCGATGATCTGCCCTGAGGAGGTCTTGTCTGCTCCTTGGGGGTTGGTGACCATCCTACAGGCCCCTTGGGTGAAGGAGGGGGCGTAGGCGGTGAAGGAGTAGGAGGAGGCGGAGTTGGAGTAGGAGGACATGTGGTGACCACATCTTTTCTGATGGTGTCCCACCAGAAGGTAAAGAGTTCCTTTACCTCTGCCAAATTCATGCCCGACGATGGACCTGGCGCCGGTGGTCTGTCGCCGGGGTCGGGTGTCAGGTGCCCCGAGGGTCTTCCGCTCCGGGGAAGGTTCCCGTGGGAGCCCGGTGTCTCCGGTGTCGCCCACCAGTTCCTCGGGCTGTGTGGTATCCCGCTCCGAGGAGTCCTTCTGACCGGCGTCCGCCGGCGACGGTGGTGCGGTCCTCTTCTCTGGGGTAGCCGATGTCGATCCCCTGGCCGACGCCCTCAGAGGCGAATGCCTGGCCGGCGACGGGTGTTTAGGTGTCGCCGACTCCTGGGAGCGCCGGTGATGCTTGGCAGACGTCGGGTGGGCCGACGTCGGGTCCGACATCCATTTGAGGGACTTCAGGTCCTTGGTGTTGTGAGGAACCGGATCCAACCCACGTGGAGGCTAGGAAACTGACCTGGCGTCGGAGTCCCGCTGGCGGGAAGAAGATTTATGTCCCTTCCCGGACTTCGACGAGGCCTTAGATGGAGTGGAAGAGGCCGACGGCCTGGAAGTCTTCAGGGACTGTAAAGAAGAGGAACCGCTGGAGGATCTGACCTGAGCCGGGGGAGGTTGCAATTAAGCCCTGGAGGGAGAGCGGTCCGATCATGAGCCGGAGCTTCGGGAGTCCGAGGCCCTCGCAGGGGACCTGGGCCTTTCCTTTTCCCGGTGTTTGTCCCGGTGCTTGTGGGTTTTACCCGACGACTCCCCCCTGGAGGAAGGTTCATCATCCATGGTTTTCAGTTTCTCCTCCAAGAGAAACGGTTGAAGGGCCTTCTGGGAGCGGATCCTGGTGCGACTGTTGAAGCCCTGGCAGAAGGAGCAGGCCTTAGTGCCATGTTCCGGGCCTAGGCAGTGCACGCAGGCTGAATGTGGATCCTTGAAGGGGATCTGTTTGCCGCAGGCTCACTTCGATTGGTGATCCTTCAGAGAAGTAGTTGGAGAGGACATCAGTTGAATCCAAAGTCGTGAAGGAAGACAAAATCGTCATAGTTGTAAAGGTCGTCACAAGCTAGAAAAGAGACTGAGAGGCCGATACTGGCGATGTCGACAGCAGGAAAAGAACTGGGGATTATGGAGGGACTGCCTCCTTATGTACTATGCCTGACATCGGGGGCAGGACCGACGTCAGAAGCGGTCCCCGCTGAAGACTGCTAGCTAGAAAATTTCCGTGGGGTCCTGGCGCCTGCCGGCTTCAGTCCTAATGGTGTAACCTGCTGCAAGAGCTGTATCTCGAAGTAAGATCAATCAGTTGACACACTTTGATTAAATGAAGGTGAGGGGAGGTACCTTTATTTGTACTCACAAACCCCAAACCGAGAGCTGAACTGAGGAGGTGGCTCTGGATGGCCAGGATGAGCAGGGCAGGGAGATAAGACTCCTGTGACAGGGCCTAACTGATTTAGATAGCATACGGATTCAGTCCGATTAGCTTTGAGTCCAGCTTCCAGCTTCAGCTCACAACTCACCAAACAAGGGGTAAAGGAATTATGATCCCCTACAAACACTAGGCACATTTATATGCAAAGGAAATTACTATACCAGGCAGCTGCTTCTCGATTCCGATCGCAAATACTGCAAAACCCAAGAACACATGCAGCAACAGAGTCCCTGACAGGCCGATCGCACTTCTGCAAATCTTCGGTCTTCTACGGGCAAGCCTGGTTCTGCACACTTCCTCCTTCTCTTTCCACAACTCGGATTCAGTCCGAATGAGCACTCGCTAATGGCTACAGGCCAACTTCAGGACCTTACACGCGCCTCGCGTGAACTGCACACCGCAGCAGGACAGAGCTCCTACTCCCTTCACAGTCAACTCGCATCTCGCCCTCCAGAAACAGTTCAGGGCATTTCCCTTAGGCTCCATCTAGGTTCGGTTGGTGGGTTCAACTGTCAATCACTGCAGGACTCCCTCGGTTGGTGCAAAAAAGGCACCAAGGTCCAAACTACAGCTCCCAGAAGCACCTGCCATACATCCCCCCTTAAGCAGGCTCCAGGTGAGAGTCCAAGTTCTGGTTGGCTCAGGCAGTCTCCATTTTAGGGTTCCCCTTACCCAATTGGTCCAGATTAGCAGTTCAGGTCCAAAATGGAAGGGCAACACACACAGAGTCCCAGCTGCAATAAAGGCAGGTTAGACAAACTGCGATTTTACAAATGCTCTAAATGATTTCAGGAAAACAGTTACATCTTTCAGATGGGATCCCTCTGCGCTCTTAGCGACTGCAGAAACGGAGTGATCAGACAGCAGTTCAGGGCTGGATTTAAGCAGTAACTACATAGTCCCCCCATTCAAGCTAATTTAGCCTGCGAGCAGGCAGCTCTTAAAGAGACAGTACCAGAGGCTCTAAAAGCACTCACAGATAAACGGCTTAAACGCCTAACACCATTCAGGTGGGGAGCACTTAGCCAACTCCTAGGAGACTTTTGGGAACCCCCATTTGCAGGTGGGTTACAAATAATTAACATACAGACAACAACCAAAAAAAGATAAGTCTCAGATATGGCATGCACTTTGACTGAGGAAATGCAATTTCAAGCATATTTTAAGAGTAAATAATGGTACCAAGTTTAATAGTCTCATAGTAGTTACAAAGCACGTAATAGACTTTTGTCTGTACTGCTTGCTGATCCCGTGCTAACTTCAAGTTTTGCTTTTAATATTCTCTAACCTTATTTTGACTATAATTGTCTAACCTAGCTTTAAAGGTTTCCATGGTCGGACTTTCCACCACCTCAATTGGGAGGGAGTTCCAATAGGGAACCACCCTTTGACTAAACCAGAATTTTCTTTTGAGTAAATTCCACTTCTGCTGACTTAATTGCATATTTTGTGTTCTAGTTTTGTAATTTTTTTTGTTTGCAATCTAGTCCTAGTTCTAATCTTAACGTCTGGTCCTGAAAGGATCTGTGTGCTCTAGTACTAGTACTAGTACTCGTTTATAATGCTTATATTTGCCTATTGTATAGCTAAAAATATTGTCTCCCTGAATGGCGATGTGGTGCTTTTGTAACCTAGTCCCTATTATGCTCTTAGTAACACTTGTATGTAACTTGTCTGCACTACGTACTGTTTTGTTTTACCGTTTTTTGCGTTTCCTCTATGACATGGAGCCTTTATAAACGAGTCTCTGATTCAAAGGGTTGTAATTCCGATTGTCCTCAAATAAATACAAATAAATAAATATACTAATATCATATCACCCCCTCCAACGCCTATATGCGTGAGTACAGATTTAGATCTCTCAGTCTTTCCCCATAGGGTTTACCCTTCATCCCCTGTACTGATCTGGTTACCCTCCTCTGCACTCCCTCCAATCCTGCCACATCACCTTTCCGACATGGTGCCCGGATGCGGGAACAGTATTCCAACTGTGTTCTCACCAGTGACCCATAAAGGGAGATCAGGACTTCTCTACTTCTGCTTGCAATATGCCTAAGGATACTTTATTTGTTTTCTTCACAGTCTGGTCACAGTGTGATCCAAAAGTGAGGTCATTTTTAACAATGACACCCAAATCTCTTTCTTCAACTGATTTCTTCAGCAGTCCAGTATTCATATTATATTGTAGTTCTAAGTTTTTTCTACCCACATGTAGAACTATGCATTTTCCTTCCTTTAATTTGAACGTGTGCGTATTTGTCCAGTCCTCTGTGTGGTTTAGGGTACCTTGGAGCTTTGTTTGATCCTGCTTTGAGTTAATGTGCAATAGTGTGTCTAGAGGGCAGTTTAGTTTTTGGCAAACTATAAAGTGGCTGCAAAGAGTATTCATTTTGAACAGATCATTAATACAGAAGGCAAAAAAACATCTCAGTCAAAAAAATAGAGAGCAAATTTGTTAATGCAGCATTAAAAAAAAGGTCTTGGGGGGGCCTACCCTGCAAATCAAAACTTAGAAAATCAAGTTAAAAGCCCCTATGAAATGCTGTTTTAATGCTGATAGTGGGCTTACCAAGCCCCTTTAAAATGCCATTTAATGTGATAATTTATTAGCAACTAAAAATGATACACAGAAGACAGGAACTGCTGTTATGTCAGAGTCTCAGAAAAAGAACAAGTGGAATACGGGTCTGATGGCTTGGAAGGCTACATCTAGGAAGTCACCGAACAGCCTTATACCTAATGAGGCCCAGAAGACACTCGGGGGTGCCTGCAGTGAGACGCAGTCAAAGAAGAAGTCATCCAAGTGCTGAAAAAGGAGGCAGCAGTTGCAGACGAGACAAGAAAAGAAGGCATGAGAACAGAAGAGAGCTGCCACAAGGAACAAGCAGAGAGAAGGCATCAGGAGACACCGCTGACGTGGTGAGGGACGCAGATGTCCAGACATGATGATGACTCTGCTGCAGCAGATCATTATGGCAGTGTACTGTACATGTTCAGCAGAAGACAAAAAGGGATTAGAGAAAAAAATATCAAGTGTACTCCACTGTCGGATTAGGGAGGCCTAGATCAGGAGCCGAAAGTGCTGGCATCATCCTTGAATATTACAGTCCATGCTGGGTTTGAAGCAGATTGGAAACAGTGATGGTGGAGGTAGAAGAAGGAATGACATTCCTTTCTACTTCAGTTTCAACCAATGCGTGGGTGGGGTGTGGTGGGGGCCCAGTGTTTCAGATCCTGACAACAGGACTGAACAATCATAACCCAGGGGCTGTCCAGGAGATGTCAACATCTTTGAGATCCAGTACAGTTCAACACGCACAAACGGACCTGTGGAAATCCATGGGCAGCAGGAGTTTTGGTACACATACACCAGTGAGCATCGTAGAATTCAGATTTAGAAATCTGATTCAGGTAATCTCAACCTCTGAACCCAAACTCTCAAACTCTGAACAGCCAGGCTACTTGGCACCATACCACTCAACTAACCACAACAGGGAGGGACATCCCACCTTGTGACCCTAACAAACCCTGTGTCCTAGAGGTGTGGGGTCCCACACGGTACACCAACATTTTAATGCAGTGTTTTATTGCTGCTTTAGGCAAGACACTACTAGAAATGAACTTGTGGCAGCGGTTCTGTACATCTGTCTTAAAAACATAACTTACTAGGGCAACCCACATTTTTTTTCTGCGACCTATGTATGAGAAAATGGGGCGGGGGGGATGACTGGGACTAGGGCAAAGGTGAACCCCAGGGCTAGACTGGCCACCGAGGGAGGGCAAGAAGTTTTTTTTTTTTTACTTTTCAGGTTTTTTTAGATCCCAAGTGTGAATACCATAACCTAAGAAAATTCCTAACTATACTGTTCCTGAGCAGAGTACTCCATCGTTCCTGATATTCCGTGACGGCATGCAGGGAGTCAGACCAAAGAATTAGGTTTTTCAGGTTTTGCCAGGTCTGGTGCATCAGACAAGAGTATGGTTTTGGCCAGTCCTACACCCCAGCCCACAGCTCAGCAAACAATATCCCCCCCCCCCCACTTTAAACCAACTCCTCACCCTAACTCCCTTTTCCCTGTCCCTTACCAAGTAATCAGAAGACTTTGGGGGTCCAGCAATGTGTACCCCATTCCATGCACCCCCAGCGTATCTGACAGTGGGGGTATTCCTTCGGCTCAAGTCCTATTCCCACTTTCCCATCCACTCTAATGCCGGTGACAGCTGAAACGCATACACCCTCTTAATCTTCAGGGGCATGGCTGTATGTGCCCCTATCCTCTGTATCACCCACCCAATTACAATTAGCTGCACCCTCTGATGTCCTGTTATGTGGAGGGAAAACAGAGCTGGGGTGGGACTTTTATGTATACAGCCCCTTTAATTGGATGTCCTTACACAAGTGCTGTCCCCAGACCACATCATCAGTGATGCTCTGCCACAGGAATGACCAGTAAGTCAATGCACTTAATGTTGGGCCCCCCCCCCACCACGTAAAAGGCATTAAGGGGCTAGCTACGAATAACCTGGGGGAGAGAATGGAGGCTAATTCAGTTCTGATTTATGAGTTTATGCATGGTGTCTGCTAGAGTCTCACCACTGATCTACAGTTCTGCCAAGTAAGTGTTAACTCCGCTTGCTGAAGAACTGTTTGTGTATTTTATAAGAATTTTGCATATCCAACACATGTCACAGCTGTTTATTTGTGTGCTAGCATGCCAGGTTTTTACTGGATCTGGAAGACCGTGTCTGACTTTGTGCATGTGCTTTACCAAATATTTGCCTTTTTTGTATACGGTCGTTAACAGCTCCCCTTCCTTACATTCTGCAGATGTGTTCTTGTTGCTATGAATAATAAATCCGAACAGCGTCTCAGCTGTGCTGGTTCTGTTATGCGCGCTGAACAACTGTTTTATAACTGGGCCCTGACTGGTAACGTCAGCAGGAAGGAGTGAGATGATGACCAAGCAATGGGACATGACAGGGTGTGCACTGCTGTGGGATATGGGCATGCCTCGGGTGCGTTATGAGGCGCGAGGCATCCTGAGTGTCTCTAACCACTAAGAAGGTGTCATTATCCCGCAACTAAGGGATAAAGATCCACAGGAAATCGACTGCTGGCCAAGTTGCCTTCTCATACAGTCTCCCTAAACTCTGGTCCTCCCTACCCCCATCTATCCATTCTGCCTCTTCCACCTTCTCCCTTAAGTCTCTTTTTTTTTTGTGACTTTACATCTTCCTCCTGCAACTGTCCCTGACCTCATACCTTGCAGATGCCCCCTTCCTCCTTCCACAGCTTGCTCCTGCCCTGATTTTGCTTTGCAACCACCCCCCCCAACTTACACACCCTGGTTGGGATTGTTTCCCTGTGCCTGAGTGCAGTTTCACCTACCCTACGCAGCCGACACTATTTTACCCTGCACTGAATATTGGTTTGCACATCTGTAATGTATAGTGCTTTGCTCCTGTTTTGATGCACTGTACTTCCTGGCGGTTACTTAATGCTATATTTCTGTTAATGTTTGTGTTATTTGTTTACATTACTATATTTTCTTCCTCCCCCCAGGATGCATCTGGAAATGAGCTGTTATCAGCCTAGTATGTCTTTCCAGGTTAAACTTTTGCACTAACTAACTAAATGTACTAATTTCTGAAAACTGTGCTCAGTGGCATAGAGTGGGATCAGTGGACTAGGTATGCAGTAAGACACTACGGGGTGGGATTCATGCTGAGAATACCACGTGCACAGGTGTACTCTGCGGCAGAATGCCGTACAGCTCCTGGAAGTGTGCTAGTCTCCATATGAATCCAACCCCAGAGTGTTTTATTGGGATTATAAAATGGATTTTGTGTCATATTACAGAGAAACATTTAAAAACATGTTTATGAATGTGTTTTTTTAGCTAAACAGTTGTACGTGGCTCCCTGGACCACCACCCCAAAATCTGTGATACACAAAAGTGTGCTTCAGTCTGCAGCAGGTGGATTGCCCCCTAAGGCAGTGGTGTTGCAGAAACCTATGCAAATTGCCTTTTCAGATGTTAGTGGTCACACATAGGTTGTGTAACCTCTCACACATAACGGAAATGTGGTGGCTGCCTGAGTCGACCCTCGGCATCGGACCAGTTACTGTAATTACAGCAGTATATTCCCAGGCATAGAAAAATATGCACTAATACCTGAAGAGAGTAATTTACAGTAGTGTCAACGCTGCCTCACACAAACATTCAGCTCAGGAAAAATATCACGCAACAGAGTCACCAAGGACCAGCAGAAATGTTTCACCTAACATCGCGTTTCATTCTGTGGCGTCAACGGGCAAACTGAATGAAATTATACCTAAACGTAGGTTCTGTGCAAATAATTTCCTTACTTTTTAAAAAGGAACTTTAATACAGATATGCAGTTTGCACTGTGTTGTAATGACCAGTATTGTCAATGCCGTAAAACAGGGGCCACTGTACTTTTAATGGCAAGCCGAATTTGGTCACAGTGCCACTCACTGTCCTTACCGCACTCTGAAACAAACAGTCCCAGAAGTACATTGGCATACCCATCTTTATTTCATCCCAGTACCAAGCAGGCTTTGGTGTCACCCCCCCACCCCACCACACACACACACACACACACACTCACAGCTGACCTCTGTACGAAGCAGACCCCGGTGTCCAGCTGCACCCTCACACTCTGTTCCATGTCCCAGTATTCCTGGTATCCCTTCCAGATTGCTCCTCTCCTAGTATCCCTGGTGTTGGGTTTTCCTAACCTCGACATCAGGTCTCATTTCCAGATATCCTTGGTGTCTGGTGGTATCCCCCCTCCTCCCCCGTAGCCTATCCCATGTATAAATATCCCTGGTATCCAGTGGTACCCCCTCCCACACCCTGCCCCATGTCCAAGTATCCCTGGTGTACAGTGGTACCCCCTTTCCACACATGTCCCATATCCAAATAGCCCTGCTGTCCAACAGTCCACCCCTCTCCATCCCTGCCCCGTGTCCTAGTATCCCAGGCATCCAATGTTACTCCGTCCCACACCCTGCCCCATGTCCACATATCCCTGGTGTACAGTGGTACCCCATTCCCACCCATGTCCCATGTCTAAGTATCCCTGCTGTCCAACAGTACACCCCTCTCCATCCCTGCCCCATGTCCTAGTATCCCAGGCATCCAATGTTACTCCTTCCCACACCCTGCCCCATGTCCACGTATCCCTGGTGTACAGTGGTACACACTTCCCACCCATGTCCCATGTCTAAGTATCCCTGCTGTCCAACAGTACACCCCTCTCCATCCCTGCCCCATGTCCTAGTATCCCAGGCATCCAATGTTACTCCCTCCCACACCCTGCCCCATGTCCACGTATCCCTGGTGTACAGTGGTATCCCATTCCCACCCATGTCTAAGTATCCCTGCTGTCCAACAGTACACCCCTCTCCATTCCTGCCCCATGTCCTAGTATCCAAGGCATTCAATGTTACTCCCTTCCACACCCTGCCCCATGTCCACGTATCCTTGGTGTCCAGTGGAACGCCCTTCACACACCCTGCTCCATGAAACACAGAATTTGCAGGCAGATAAGGACCGCTTGGCCCACCAAGTCTGCCCATTATTTCCTACCTATAGTATCATCCCAGATCCCACTTGATCACCGACCCATTCATCACCCCCCCTTCCCTTCCCTTCCCCAAGATTCCCTTATGCCTAGCCCATGAATTCTTGAACCCCACCATTGTTTTTGCCTCCACCACCTCTGCTGGAAGACTGTTCCAGGAATCTACCACTCTTTCTGTGAAGAAGTACTTCTTCAAATCCTTTCTCAGTCTGCCCTCTTCCAGCTTCTTATCATGCCCCCTTGCCCTTCAGTACCTTTTTTTCCAAAAAATAATTCCATCTTGTACCTTGTTTAGCCCCGTGAGGTATTTAAAGGTCTCTGTCATATCTCCCCTCACTCTCCTTTTCCAGGGTGTATATATTTAGGTCATTTAATCTCTCTTTTGATGCAGACCCTGCACCACCGGAGCTGCCCTCCTCAGGACCACTTTCACCCTGCCTATATACTTTCTGAGATGTGGTCTCCAGAACTGGACATAGTACTCTACGTGGGTTCTAACCAGTGATCTATACGGAAGTAATACCACCTCTCTCTTTCTGCTGGTGACACCCCCTCTCTATGCACCCCAGCATCGTAATAGCCCTTCCAACTGCCTGGTTACCTTTAGGTCATCCAATATGATCAAGTCTCTTTCCTGCTTGGTGGTCGTCAGTACCACCCCCCCAAATTTGTACTCCAACCCTCGGTTTCTGTGTCCCAAGTGCATTATTTTGTACCTTTTTCCATTAAAACCCAGCTGCCATATGCTTGACCGCTCCTCGAGTTCTCTCAGGTCGCTGCTCATCCATTCCACCCCCACTTGAGTGTCCATCCTGTTGCAGATCTTGGTGTCATCTGCAAAGAGGCATACCTTCCCTTCCAGCTCCTCTGCATGTTACTTATAAAGATGTTAAAGAGGTCTGGTCCCAATACTGATCCCTGAGGCACCCGCTAGTCACCTCCCTTCCTCTTAATGAACTCAGTTTATCACCACCCTCTGATGCCTATCCAATTTCTTACCCAGTTTACCACCTTTGAACCCACTCTTAAGCTACTCAGCTTGCCAACTAGTCTCTTATGTGGAACAGTGTTGAACACCTTACTGAAATCTAGGTAGGCTATGTTCATCACTCCACCCTGATCTACCTGCTTGGTCACGTAGTCAAAGACCTCTATCAGATTTGTTTGAAAGGGCCCCCCGTGAATCCATGCTGCCTCAGGTCTTGTAACTCACTGGATTCAAGAAATTTCACAGTTCTTTCTTTCAGCAGTGATTCTATTAGCTTTCCCACCATCAAAGTCAGGCTGACAGGCCTATAACTGCCAGCCTCTTCCCCGCTTCCACATTTCTGAAGTGGGACTACATCTGGCCTCCTCCACTTCTCTGGGACCACTCCTGTTTTATATGAGCAGTTAAATAGGACCATCAGAGGTGCAGCCAGTACCTCCCTGAGGTCCCGTAATACCCTTGGGTGGACCCCATCTGGCCCCACTGCTTTTTCCATTTTCAGATTTGTGAGTCCCTTCAGGACTCTCTCCTTTGAAAACAGTGTCCACCTCCCTCTCACCCTCCAGTGCTCCTGATACATTTTTGTTGCCCCTCCCTATCTCTTTCCTCTGTGAACACCAAACAAAAGTATTTGTTCAGGATGTCTCTATTTCCTGTTCTCCCTCTGCACAGTCCCCTCGCCCCCTTTTCTTCTTAACCTCACAGTCTCAGTCTTGGCCTTCCTTTTTTTCACTTACGTACCTAAAAAATATCTTGTCCCCTTTTGTTACTGCCTTGGCTTTTCTCTTTTCAGTTTGTGCCTTTGCACTCCTTACTGCTCTCCCTGTTTCCCTCCGTTTCCCCCGATACACCTCCATATCCTCCTCCCTCTGCATCTCCTTGTACTTTTTGAATACTTCCCTCTTAGCTTTTACCTTTTCTGCCACCTCTTTCAAGAATTATAGTGGTCTCTTTTTCCTCTTTCTTTTGCTTCCCTGCTTGTTAACAGAGGTTTGCTGCCTTCATGATAGCACTTTTTAGTTCCCCCCACCATTTCTCCACCCCAACCAGCTCATCTCCTCCCCCCCAAAACCAGGTCATCCCTGAGGCATTCACCCATCTTTTTAAAATCTGCTCTCCTGAATTCCAGGACCCTCACCTTTGTGTGGTTTGATTCCATAGACATCCCTATGTTGAACCACACTGTAAGGTGATAGGTGGTCCCCAGGTGGCCCCCTTCACCTTAAGGTCTGCAACATTGTCATTGATGGAGACTATCCTGAAAGACAGGCTGGTGGCCCTCCTGGAGGCCAAAGGGCTACAGGACAGCAGACAGCATGACTTTGTAAGTGGCAGATCCTGCCAAACCAACCTGGTGGAGGTCTATGACTAGGTAGCTAGGCAATTGGACGGGGGCAATGCAGTGGATGTCCTGTATCTTGAATTCATTAAGGCTTTTGACTCTGTGCCACATGGGAGGCAGGGAAGTAAGTTAGAAGGCACAGGGGCGGGTGCAAAACTGGTGAGATGGGTAGGGAACTGGCTTCAGGGAAGGCAACAGAGGGTGGTGGTGGTGGGAGAGGAGCTCTCATCCCCAAGGGTAGTGACAAGCGGTGTTCCGCAGGGCTGGGTGTTGGGACCAGTGTTGTTTGGGATATTCATTGCAGACATATCATTGGGCATCAAGAGCAAGACCAGTCTGTTTGCTGACGACACCAAGATGGGAGCGGTGGTGGACGACCTAGGGGGATGGCAGGGGTTGCAGGATGATCTGGCAAAGCTGGAAACCTGGTTGGACACCTGGCAACTGGGGTTCAATGCCAAAATATGCAAGGTTCTGCATTTTGGGGTGAAAAACCCAAGGAGGAGTTACCAGCTGGGGGGAGTGCAGCTAGCCCAGACAGAGGAGAACAACTCAGCACAATGTAGGAAGTCAGCTACAAAGGCCAACAAAATGCTGGGTTGCATTGCAAGGGGTATATCCTCGAGGAGGGGGGAGGTGATTCTACCACTATATAGATCATTAGTTAGACCACACTTGGAGTACTGCATGCAGTACTGGTGCCCGTATCTGAAGAGGGACATTAAGTTACTGGAGGGGGTGCAGCGCAGGGCTACAATAATGATCCAGGGGCTGGGGGACTTACCATACGAGAGGAGGCTGAGGGAGTTGAACATGTTCTCACTGGAGGAGAGGAGGGATGGGGGGGTATGTTTGAAACCTTCAAGTACATGAAAGGAATAAACAAGACAGGTACAGAGGGGCTGTTCAAAGTAAGTGAAGGTAGGGACACCTGGGCCATGATATGAGACTGGAGCAAGGAAGGTTCAGGGCAGAGATGAGGAGACACTTTTTACAGAGAGGGTGGTAGCTGGGTGGAATGCATTACTGGTGGGAGTGGTATCCAGTAGAACAGTGGACTGCATCTAAAAGGGCTGGGACAGGGCAAGGAGAGGGGCAGCTGCAGAAAATGGGGTGCTAGCTGCACATTCCAGCAGACTTGATAGATCACTAGGCCTTTATCTGCTGGCAAATAATTTCGTATGTTCGAATTGTCCCTGTTGGTAAATACCAGATTCAGCATTGCCCCATCATGAGTGGGTTTACTGCCCAGTGTCCTAAAGAACACCCCCTGCAGGGAGTCCAATATTTCCCTGCTTCCATCTGAAGCCACAGCTGAGTGTCTCCAATCTACATCTGGCAGACTGAAGTCCCTCATCAACAGCACCTCTCTCTCTTCTGCCATCTTACCAATGGCTTCCATCAGCACCTTATATAACTCCTCTTCCTGTGCTGGAGGTCTGTAGATTACACCAGTGTGAGAAGAGACTCCATTCCCCATCTCTAGAATGACCCTGAGTACCTCACCCCCCCCCCCAATATTCCCTGTATCACAGTTGTTTTAATGCCCTCTCTCATGTAAAGTACTATAGCCCCTCCTTCCTTTCCCACCCTGCCCTTCCTGAACAGAGTATAGCCTGGTATGGCCATGCCCCAGTCATGGTTTTCAGTGCAGCGTGACTCGGTAATGGCCACAGTATCCAGGCTGGCCTTTGCCACTGTATCCTCTGGGTCTGGAATCTTATTTCCTAGACTTCTAGCATTCATACACATGGCTTTCCAAGTTTTGTTATCACTCCATTTGATGCCATCACCCCCCCAATTTTCTTTCCTTCCTTCTTTCCTTCCCTTCTCTCTTTTTAATGCACTCGCTCCCATCACCCTTCATTTCTTCCACCCTGCTTCCTGCATTAATTTGCATCCCGGAGGATTCCACTGCTCTAGGGTTCTCCCTGCTCTCTACTTCAGCCTGTGGGGGGAAGCAGTTTCTGCCTCCCCAATCTCTTCTGCCACTCCCCCGCTGGTTTAAATGGCCATCAAAGTAATATTTAAACCCTCCACTAAGGACTGTGGATCCTCCTAGATGGATCAGCAGTCCCCGATGTAGCAGAACCCCCCCTCTCTGCACCATTCTGTCAGCCATGAGTTGAAGCTCCTGGTGCAGATATCCCGCTCCTCCCCACTGTCGTAGACAGGCAGCACCTCAGCGAAAGCCACTGAGGGCATGACCTCTCTAAGACCCCTCCCCAGCTCCCTAAACTCACCTGCGCTATCCCAGCCCTGTCCCTAGCCAGGTCACTAGTCCCCAGGTGGACAATGACATCCAGCTCTGCCTCCCATCCTGCTGCCATAGTGATCCTTAGGATCAGCTTTCCATCCCTCCAGGATGTGGCGCCACATAGGCACTTAACCACCCTCTCCCCTCTTTGTCCTATTCCCAAATCTATCCCCTTCACAAATGAGTCCCCCACCAGAAGTTGTTTCCTCACTCTCTAAAGTCCTTTTCCACCCACCACCCCCACCATTTCAAAGCCCACCACAGTCCAGCCACTCCTCCTCATTGGCATCCTCTGAAGCAACAGTTGCAGGCTTGCCGGCTCCTGTCCGAATCACAGCCAACTCAGTAGACCCGGAGTCTAGCGACCTCCTCTCTCAACCCAGAGAACTATGTGCAGATGGGGGAGTACCACAGCCTCCAGAAGGTCTCTTAAAACTGATGCCCCACAGCCACTGCACTGCACCACTCCCAGCATCCCAACTTCTATTCTCCCATGTTACCGAGAACCACATCCAAGTCCAGTGTTATTCCTGATTTAGTGTCTCTAGCTGTCCTTTTTTTATTTTGCTACTTGTGTTCTCCCATACCCGGTTTAAATCCCCTTAAACTCCTACCCTAGGCAGGGTGTTGCTCCTATTATTAGTTTTGGTAGAGCAGTGACTATTACAGAGTAGTGAACAGGTGCCTTACCTTAGTCAACTGGAAGAGTCCCCCCTGCTTTCCTCTGCTGATGCCTGCTGACGCCTAAGATGCCAGTCACCTGTTCCACTTGTTTACTGTTCCACTCTATTATTCTGAGCCAGCCCTTAGCTCCTAGCACCCTAGTCAGGGGGATTTTTGTCTGAGCTTGGTACTCTGACTCACTAGTGGGAATCAATGGTGAAGACTGATTCCTGGAAAATGTGACCTACTGTGAACTGAACCAAGGTCCTCCGGAATACCATTCTGGTGCTACAGGCTCCATGTCCACATATCCCCGTCATCCAGTGTCATTCCTCTCCACACCCTGCCCTATGTTCAAATATCCCAGGCATTCAATGTTACCCCTCCCATACCCTGTCCCATGTCCAGGTATCCCCGACATCCAGTCTCACCCCCTCCCACACCCTGCACTATGTCCAAATATCCTAGGCATTCAATGTTACCACTCCCACATCCCGACCCATGTCCAGGTATCCACAACATCCAGTGTTACCCACTTTCACACCCTACCCCATGTCCTACTATCCCTCTTATCCAATGTTACCCCCACACCCTGCCCCATGTCCAAGCACCCCTGTCATCCAGTAGCACTCTCCCCACACTCTACTCCATGTCCTAGTATCCATCGTATCATGTGTTACCCCCCACACCCTGCCCCATGTCCAAGCATCTGTCATCCAGTAGCACCCCCTTCCACACCCTGCCCCATGTCCAAGTATCCCTGTCATCCAGTAGCACCCCCTCCCACACCCTGCCTCATGTCCCAGTATCCATGTCATCCAGTAGCACCCCCTTCCACACCCTGCCTCATGTCCAAGCATCTGTCATCCAGTAGCACCCCTTCCCACACCTTGCCCCATGTCCAGGCATCCCTCTCACCCAGTAGCACCCGTTCCCACACCCTGCCCCATGTCCAAGCATCCCTGTCATCCAGTAGCACCCCTCCCACACCCTGCCTCATGTCCAAGCATCCCTGTCATCCAGTAGCACCCCCTCCTATACCTTGTTCCATGTGCAAGCATCCCTGTCATCCAGTGGTAAGGCAAAGCAAATTTATTTATATAGTGTCCAATCCAACGAGGGCTCTGAGTGCTTTACAGAGTTAGATACCAGTCATAACACAAATACACCACAGCATTAAATAATAGTTAAAATAAAATGGATCATGTCATATTAAAAGCTTGATCAAACAAGAACGTTTTCAATGAGTCTTTAAAGTCCTCCACCATGTTGGCAGAATGAATGCAGTAGGGGAAAGAATTCCATAGAATAGGGCTGCCACTCCAAAGGCTCTATCACCCGATGATTTAAGCCTAGCCCGAGGGACAGCCAACAAACTACCATCGGTGGAGTGGAGAGGGCAGACTGGGTGGTGTGGAATCAGGAGCACTTTTCAGTTGATTGGTCCCAAACCACATAGGGCCTTGTATGTTAACAAGCTGATTCCAAGGTGATGCATGAACAAAAAGGCAGCCAGTGCAGAGCACACAGAACCGGACAGATGCGATCCCTTGATGAAGAGCCCGCCAACATCTGGGCCACAGCATTCTGCATCTGCTGCAGTCGATGCATCAAACTCCCAGATGGCCCTAGGTATAGAGTGTTATAGTAATCCAGCCTCATGCTGACAAAGGTATGGATAATCATCGCTAGGTCATCCTGAGCTAAAGACGGCCGGATCCCAGCGATGTTTCAAAGATGAAGAAGCCAGATCAGACAACAGATGACACCTGCTGTTCAAATGACAATCTGTCATTCAAAATGACCCCCAGGTCCCCAACCACAGTAGCTGCTACGAGAGAATGGCCACCTAATATAGGGAGAGACATATCCATCATCCCAGACAAGCCCCGGCGACCAGGTTTGATAACCATAACCTCTCTTTTGCCTGGGTTAAGACATAACCAGTTTGAGGCCATCCAGTCATTAACTTCAGCCAAACAGCAGCTCGTCGCCAAAGACGTAGATGTAGCATCAGGGGCACTGGCCAGGTATAACCGCGTATCATCTGCATAGCAGTGAAAACCCATATCGTACCGTCTTATGATCTCTCCTAGTGGAAGCACATACACAGAGAATAGGATGGGGGTGAGCATCGAACCTTGAGGAACACTGCAGGACAATACAGATGGCTCCAAGGTAAAATTCTCCAGGGCCATCTACCGCATCCTCCCAGTCAAGTAAGACCCACACCAATGCAAAACTGTGCTGGTCAGGTCCACGTAATTCCTCAGGCAATCCAACTGCACCACATGATTCACTGTGTCAAATGCAGATGAAAGATCCAAGAGCACTAAGATTGAACGTAGCCATCAGTCCCTCACAATGACAAGATCATGAGTCACTCTGTCAAGAGTCATCTCAGTGCTGTGCCAAAGCCAAAAACCAGACTGGAGAGGTTCACAGATTGAAAGAGACTCCAAGCGATCGATCGGTTTCTTAACCACCACCTTCTCAATATCCTTCCCTAAAAAAGGAAGGTTTGAGACCGGCCTGTAATTCACTAAAACATCAGGAACCAAAGAAGTTTTTTTTTTTTTTAGAAGGGGCCTGACCACAGCCTTTAACAGGACCAAAGGAAATTCACCCTCCCTCAAGCAACCTTTCATGATCTCAGTGAAAAATGAACCTAAGAACTCAGTGCAGCTGACAGTCAGCCATATTGGACCCAGGTCCAGTTCACAGTTGGTGGGATGCAAACTGAAAATCCCCCAGAGGACCTCAGCTTCAGATACCAGTCAAAATTCATCCCAGGCAGGCAGATCTATGCCACCAGAGGTGTGACCACCCCGGTCCAAGCCAGGCCGCTAGAAGAAAAACCTCATCTAATGGCCGACACCTTGCCAGTGAAAAAACATCCAAACTCCTTGCACCTTTCTGTGGAAATAATAGCTCCCACAAACTGCAGACAGGAAGGATTGAAGCATCTGTCCACAGTACCAAACAGCTGGGCTGGGCAATTTTTCACTGCGGCAATTGACCGTGACAGGAATTCTGTCTTTTCAGGTTGATTACCTGTTGATATTCAGCATAATGAATTCTCACACCAGTCTGTCTTCCATAGATCCAGATCTTCTCCAGGAATGCTCCAACTCACACCCCTTAGTCTTCAACCACTGGAGCTCAACACAGTACCATAGAGAACCACAGTGGGATGTCAAGGGGCGAATATGGAAAAGTGCACTAGAGTCCAGCGCAGTCGTAGGTGCTGTATTATAGCACTCCGTGGCCACCTCTGGGCCTTCTGCCCAGGCTAGCAGCATATCTGAGACATCCAGTGCCTCCTGGTGTTTACGAGGCTCAAATTTATGTTTAGGGTAGCACCGGGTAATTGCCACAGAGGGAGTAATAAAGACAGGGGACCCCACTCAGGAACTCAACCACATGATGACGCCCTCCCACACCCTGCCCCATGCCCAAGTATCCTTGTTATCCAGTGTAACACCCTCCCACACCCTGCCCCACGTCCAAGTATCCCTGTCATGTAGTGTAAACCCCACCAGCCTGCTCCATGTCCAAATATCCATTTCATACAGTGTTACCCCCTCCCACACACTGCCCCATATCCGAATATCCCTGTCATCCACTGGCACCCACTCCCACCCTGCCCCATGTTCAAGTATACCAGACATCCAGTGGTTCACCCTTCCCACACCCTGCCCCATGTCCAAATATCCGTGTCATCCACTGGCACCCCCTCCCAACCCTGTCCCATGTCCAAGTATTCCCGACTTCCAGTGGTAACCCCTTCCACACCCTGTTCCATGTCAAAATATCTCTGAAGTCCAGTGATACCCTCTTCCCACACCCTGCCCCATTCCCAAATATCCCTGCCATACAGAGGCACCCACACCCTACCCCGTGTCCGAGTAGCCCTGGCATACACTAGGACTCTCCCCCATGTCTGTATATCCTTGACATCCAGCGGTACACCCATGTCCGAGTATCCCAGGCATCCAGAGGCCCCCACACTCTGTGTATCCCTGACATCCAGTGGTACACCCATGTCCGAGTATCCCTGGTATACGGTGGCCCCCACATCCTGTCCCATGTACAAGTATCCCTGGCATACAGTGGCCCAACACACCCTGTCCCATGTCAGAGCATTGCTGGCATCCAGTGACACCCCACACCCTGCTCAATATCTGAGTGTCCCTGGCATCCAGGGGTACACCCCATGTTCCAGTATCTCTAGCATCCAGTGACGCCCACACCCTGCCCCATCCCTGAGTATCTCCAGCATCCAGTTGCCACCAAAGCCTGCCACATGTCAGAGTATCCCTGGCATCTGCTGGCCCCAACATCCTGCCCAAGTATCCCTAGCATCCAGTGGTCCCCACACCCTGCCTCATGTCAGAGTATCCCTGGTATCCACTGGCCCCCACATCCTGCTCCATGTTAGAGTATCCCTCGAATCCAGTGGACACCACACCCTGCCCCATGTCAGAGCATCCCTGTGATCCAGTGACCCCCAGACCCTGCCCCATGTCAGAGCATCCCTAGCATCCAGTGGTCCCCACACCTTCCCCATGTCATAGCATCCCTAGCATCCAGTGGACCCACACCCTGCCCCATGTCAGAGTATCCCTAGCATTTGGTGGCCCACACACCCTGCCCCATGTCAGAGTATCCCTAGCATTTGGTGGCCCACACACCCTGCCTCATGTCAGAGCATCCCTGGCATCTAGTGGCCCCCACACCCTGCCCCATATTACAGCATCCCTAGCATCCAATGACCACCACACCTTGTCTCATGTCACAGCATCCCTAGCATCCAGTGGCCCCCACACTGTTCCCCATGTCAGAGTATCCCTGGCATCCAGTGGCCCCCACACCATGCCCCATGTCAGAGCATCCCTGGCATCAGGTGGCTTCCCACACCTTTCTCAATATTCGAGTGTTCCAGGCATCCAGAGGTGCCCCTATCATCCGGTGGCCCCCACACCCTGACCCATGTCTGACTATCCCTAGCATCCAGTGGCCCCCACACCCTGTCCCATGTCAGAGTATTCATGGCATTCAGTGGCTCCCACACCCTGCCCCATGTCAGAGTATCCCTGGCCTTCAGTGGCCCCCACACCCTGCCCCATGTCCTAGTATCCCTAGCATCCAGTGGCCCCACACCTTGCCCCATGTCAGAGTATCCCTGGCATCCACTGGCTCCCACAACCTGCCCCATGTCAAAGCATCCCTGGAATCCAGTGGCCACCACACCTTGCCCAAGTCAGAGCATCTCTAGCATCCGAGTATTTACACTCTTCTCCAAGATCCGGGTGTCCTGTGCTTCCAGTGGTCCACCCCATGTCCAAGTATCCCTAGCATACAGTGGCCTCCACACCCTGCCCCATGTCCGAGTATCCTTGGCATCGAGTAGCCCCCACACCCTGCCCCATGTCAGAGCATCCCTGACATACAGTGACCCCCACACCCTGCTCAATATCCGAGTGTCCCTGGCATCCAGTGGTATACCCCATGTCCGAGTAGCCCTAGCTTTCAGCGGCCCCCACACCCTGTCCCATGTCAGAGTATTTTAGTAAACAAACAGCACTCCAAGCAAAATGATTTTAGTAGAAATACTTTTTTACTATTGAATAATTCATTTCATACAAAGTTCGTACTCACAGGAATGAAAAATAAAGTGCACAATTCTCAACACAGTGTTTTGCAGTGTGATAAAGTGCAATAAGGCTTCCATATCAGTGCTCTCAAAACCTCCGTGCTTCGGGGTCTCCTACCCCTTCGTCAGGAGGTATGGCTACCCACAAGTTTCACACTCCATATATACTTTGTGCCTCAGGTGGAGGTCATAAAAATAAATGAACCCCATCCAATTTTATCATTACTGAGACTGCATGAAAAGTATCTGCATCTACCCCTGCTCCCCTTAGTGAGGCTGGTTCCTTTTTCCAATAAATAATTGGATATTTGCAGGGAAATTCCCTATTAGGGAACCTTCCCCACTGCAGGGGGTAAATGCAGATCCTGTCATGACAGTAACACCACCCAAATAACAACTGCATTTCAAACTTCAACAAATTTAAAACACTGTACCTAAATAATCTAATATGGCAACTTATTTTATTTTTATTTAGTTTTTGTTGACCGGGTAAGTGCACTAGACAAATCCTTCCTATTTTCAGGCACGACCCGGGGGAGGGGGATACAGATGAATGCCAACTGACCTTGAACCAGATTAAGCTTTCAGTGGTATTTTTAGTGAATGAGGGAAATTTGGCCAGGACACCGGGGAAATTCCCCTACTCTGCCTGCAGGGGTGTTGTCACTTCCTGTGGACAGGATGGAGGGGCTCAGTTTGCAGCTGGACAAAGGAGGAAGTGCTGATGTGGCAGGGGAGCAGGATGTGCTGCAAGGAGGAGGCCTGGTTTCAAGGCCTACAAACTTGCAAACGGGAGAGGAAGGTCAAGCTATTGTTTTGGAGGCTGCAGTTTGACAAATGAGAAAGACTTAAGTGCATCAATGGAGAGAATGATGTGCGGTTATGTTTCTTTGAAGATAACATGGATTGGTCTCAGATCATGGAGGATGCTGAAGAAAAACCCAGGTACCATACACCTTGCCTGATAATGTTAAGACTGTATCAGATAAAGAGAAATTAGTTTTAGAGCTGCTAAGAAAAAGAAGAGCAGTTTAAATCACAACATGAAAGCTGCAAAAGAACTGTACCTTTGGATGCTGCTACTATGATTTCTGTTGTGCCGTTTGATGCACCTTATGAATTTGCAGTGGCAGAATCGGTGAGTTCTTCAGCTTTATACTTACAGGCCAAGGATTTTAATACATTTTCTGATGAAAACACGCCCTTTGGAGACTGTTCCCTGCTTGACAGGCCTGTCTGTCGACCTGACAGTAGTGATGAGCTTCTGGTAAGTCAGCGGCGGCTGACAGGAGCAAGGAGTAGTCGTCAGTGTCAGACGCATTGAAGTTGTCCGCTGGAATGCGAAATCGTCTATTGCTTCAGGGCAAGATGTTCCCTTCATGGGTGAAGACTGGACAAAAGTCGGCTCTGCAAAAAGCTGGATGGATACAAGAGAGCTGATGAGCGATGGCTCCCAGATAAGACTTAGGTAACTTTTCAGGTACTTCTGTGAGTGGTTCTCCCCTTTGGAGCAGTTTCTGTCAGTGTTTCTGCATCATCTGCTACTGCTGTAGCATCGGGGAGGGAGTTACCTACTGACACAGAACTATTAATGGAGGCTCGGGACCTTCTGGCCTGCTTACCACTTCACTAGGATCCCCAAATGAAGACAGGAGGCGAGGCGTGGGCCTTTTTTTCAGACCTGTTCAAAAATAACAAAGGTTGAGCAAGCTCCTCGCCGTGATGCTGTCCGCTACTGATATAGAGTGGTCTACAAGAGCATCGGATAGGATTTATGTTACCAGGACTTTATTACTTAATTCTATGCATTTTTAAGTGCTGAAGACATATTTGCCTAATTAATATTAGAGTGAAGATTATTTTGATGTCAACTTTAAAACATTTATGGGGTTAGACACTTTTGGAGGAAATATGAATCTCTTAAAATGACTGCATTATGGACACCCTTTTGGGCAATACCATTAACAAAACCCTCTTTAAAACTGTTAATATCATGTTTAGGAATGAGGGTGTTAATGTGGGGGATATTCTTTTCTGGTTAGGAAAAAAATGTGATGTGTTGGGCCCTCTGGAGGCCATCATGGATTCGGAGGGAATTTGGACAGGGAACTGGAGATTTAAAGTTAAATTACAAATAGTAGAAAATGAGGTTCGCCATATACCTAACAGCTTTTTTTTGGGTAAAGATAGGGGTGTCTGTTTTTACCCAGGTCAGCCGAAAGCTTGTTATAAGTGTGGTAGTAGTAGGCACCTTAGCAGTACTTGTGATCGGGTACGCTGTGCTTTGTGTGGTGACTATGACCATGATAGTGCTATTTGTAGAAATGTCTTTCGCTGTAATTTATGTGAAGAACAGGGCCATGCATACCATCAATGTCCCTGGGCAGGTCAGAATAGACCTGGAGGCCCAGATAAGGACTCCCTTATCAGTCAGCCCAAGATAGATGTAGGCATAAAGAGCCACATCCTTCAACTGAAAGAGAAGCCCAAGCTAGACCAACTAGTCACACCGATGCTTCTCCCTCTAGCCTACTCATACTGCACAGGCCCCTTCGAGATACTGGTGCTTCCTTTTCTCCATACCCTGAAGAACTTGTACCCTCTCAGTCTTCTCCTGTAATTTCTAACTTACAGAAACCTATGCCCCCAGGAACTGATTTTCAGCTCCCTAAAAGGGTGACTAGGTCTGTTAGTAAAAAGTAAGGCCCAACCATGTACAGATCCCACTTCAGAATACCTATCAGGTACTTCTAGATGGAGATATAGGTTCTGAGTCTGATGTTTCTTCAGGTCTGAGGTGGTCTCAGAGATGGAGTATGACAATGACAGTTCTGTCTGGTAGGGGAGTTAAAAAGAAATTAGGAAAAAAAGGAAAAAGATAAGATTAATTTTCTTTTCCCTATTTTGTTTATGACCTCCTTCGTATAGCTTCTGTTAATGTTGAATATACAGAACATTAAGAAAAGAGCTGCAGTTTTATCCTTCTGTAAGGATTTAAAACTGATATCCTTTTTTTACAAAACTAGGCTTCATTCCTGCATGATATTTCTTCCACCCTAGGGACTTGGCCCTGGGGGATTTCCTTTTGGACATTTGGAGGGATGCTGCGGATAGCTTAGGGATTTTGTTCTACACATCTCATGTCAAAGTCCAGCAAATTTTAGATATTGTCCCTAGACCGAGCCCTTTTGGTAGGTGCTATCCAGTATGGGTTTCCTGTCGCCTGATTAACACTTATGCTCCACAAGTAAAGCAGCTAGAGTGGTTATTTAATATTACTAAGCCTTTTCTTTTTTGACTGGCATGTGCTCTGGGGAGGATATGAACTGTGGGTTAGATTTAAAACTTAAAGACAACATTCAGAAGAAGGGTTTATTGTGACTCTCATGCTCTTAGAGATACTTTATTGCTTACAGGCCTTTAAAGATGCTTATAGATTTCTGTACCAAGATACAGGAGCCACATATTATAGAAGTGCATTGTCTACATCGTATAGATTTCATTTTGTATCTCAGTTTTATATCCTCAAAGATTTCAACTTTCTTTTCTGAATTTACTAATCATGTTCTGCTATTATGTGATATATTTTCCGAAATATTCTGCTAGATTCCCTGCTATTACTAGGAGTGGAGCTGAATGTTTGCTTTTTACAACACCCAGAGCTTAGATTAAAGTTGGTAAATCTATTTTTTATAGGAAATCTGTGCAGAATTTTACGAGGATTGGATGCATTGGTGGTTGGATACAAAAGAGGAATTTAAAAAATTGTTTATCGATTTTGTAAATTTACTGGTAATAAGGATTATTCTATGATATTTGCACTATAGGGATCAGTTTTATAAACTAATGTCCTTACCTAATGTCTCAGACTACAGAATTAAAACTCAATTGGATGAGATTAAAAACAAATGTTTCTTATCATGCTACTAAAGCAACTGTCCAGAATACAGAATTTAGATATAGTATCTACCACACAACCTTATTCTGATCCGTATGCTGCCTGTAAAGATACTGTACTGTAAAGTAAATGACGGGTCTGTATGATAATAATGGCTGTTTGAAAACTTCAGATGGGAAATGTTGGAAGTTGTACATCTCATTTATTTCAATTTTGGGTATAGAACCTGTTTCTTCACGTATTTGGGGCAGAATGTTTCTTATTCTATTCCTCAGCTAGATTCTGTTTTAATTACTGAGCTAGAACGCTCTACTTCTGCCCAAGAGGTTAGGGCGGCAATTACTAGATTAAAACCGGGGGTTTCTCCTGGGATAGATGGTTTATCGCATGAAGCAGTATACAGATGAACTAAGTGTCATATTACCACATGTATTCCATTCTTTGGTTGAGACAGAAGACAGATTCGTGCAGAACTTTGTCTCAGCATTGGTAGTTTTTATTTTTAAATCTGGAGATAGATGTGATTTGTGTAATTGGAGGCCTATTAGTCTCCTTAATACTGATTATAAAATATTTTCTTCTATTCTGTGTAGTAGATTACAGAAGGTGGCATCCATGCTGATACATCCTGCACAACCTGCTCTGTTCCTGGGAGGAACATTAAACAAAATTACTATTACTAAGGGCACTAACAGAATTTGGTAAACAAAATAAATTGTCTGGGTTTCTTTTGGCCCTGGATCAGAGGAAGGCTTTGATACTGTTTCCATGCTTTTCTGTTTACTGTTTTAAAATATTATGGATTACACTGGTCAAATGCTTGGCATGGATTACATCCTTGTATAAGGTGCTTCCTTTCCCCATAGTTAATGGTTTGGTAGGGACAAGTATTGATTTAAAACGGGGTTACATCAGGGATGCCCATAAGCCCTTTGCTTTTACTTTTATATTAGATCCTTTGATCAGAGGGATAATAAGTAATGATTTGATTTTGGGTGTTTCTCCAGGTATGGATATTTCCACTCAAAAAATCTCTGCTTATGCAGATGATATTTGTCTTATAGTGCAAGATTCAGTCTCAGGAATTAGGGCATTACAACAGTTTGAGGATTTTTCTAGATTTTCAGGAGTATATTTAAATTATGATAAATGTTTTGGTTTACAAATAGGTTTAGGGGATGTGGTACAAATAATTGGTTCTGTTAATATAGTACATACTTATATTAAGATTTTAGGAATTTATTTTGGATCTTGTGATGTGGCTTCTTTGAATTGGGAAGAGAAATTAGTGTTGGGGAAAGAAAGGTACAGATGTGGAAATCCTGGACTCTCTCAAAATTAAAACGGGTTTCTATTATTAAAAGTTTCTTCTTCCCATTTTTTGTATATTAGTTATGTTTTTCCTTACCTTTAAAATTTGAAACTTCGATTATTAAGTTGTTTTTTCAAATGTTATGGGGTAACAGGTTAAATCCCATCAAAAGAGATTTTACTTATCTGCAATTCAGGCTGGGGCGGTAGTATGATAAATCCAGTGTTTTTCTATTCTTTCTTTTTAGTTCTATCTTGCATAACATTACAATACTACTGAGGATTTATGGATGGATTGGACGGATGAGCTGTTTAGCTCTTTTTTTAAATATTGGGGGCTCAAGAGAATTAAGAAGGTCAAAGGCTTGAACCCTTCCTGATTTTGCAGTCCCTGGTTTCAGAAAAGTAAAAGCAAGGCAATTACACAAAAAGCAGAGGCCTTTTACTGAATAGAAAAAGATTTATCGTAGGGATCATGGAAATGAATTTCTTGGTTCAGGTAGATTTTCCAAAATGCTGTCCATCTAGACTGCAGTTTGCATTGAAACTTTAAGAGACCCTAGAGTTCCTGTGCATATGTGGGATGTTTCTTGGCTTTGTTGTTATGGGAGATTAGGGGTCCGTGGCAATTGGAAACATAAGGCGGTGGAGGAAAGGAGTGTTTAAGACCAGGGTGTGATGGGTTATTAGAAACCCTAGAACATTTTATATTAATTGTCCATATATTGTACTTTTTGCTTATTTACAGAGTAAATGGAAGTGGGGTCCTATTAATTATGAATCCTTAATTTTAGGGACTACTCAGGGTTTTTAGGAGATATCACCCTAGTACTCTGAATGTGATATTTGCCTGCATAAAATATCATCTTTGGCAAGCTCGGTGTCACTATTATTTGCAACATGCTGTTTTATTAAACTCTGTTATTATTTCACAAATTGAAAAAGCAATACAAAAAGTTAAAACTTCTGATTCTTAAAGATGGATGGAGGACATTTGTTATATTTGGGAAAATGTAGAAAATTTATTTTGATTCATTTTTCTTGTTTTTGATTGGTTTTGGATGTTCATTTCCTTTGTTATTTATATTGCTGATTTTCTTTTTGAGTATTTTTTGTGACTTCTATGATTTATTTCTCTGCAATAAAGAATTCCCTACTCTTTTCGATAAGTGCCATGGGATCTTTAACATCCACCAGAACTACCACCAATTCAGGCAGATGGGACCTCGGTTTAACGTCTCATCCGAAAGACAGCACCTCAGAAGTGCAGCACCCCTCTCATTCTGCACTACAGTGTCAGTACTGGGATATTAACTCAAGTGCCAGATGTGGGAACTGAACCCACAGCCCTCTGATCTCCCGGCCTCAGAGGCGAGTGTGCTACCTACTGAGCCACTGACACTGACTACTATTAAGATATCATGGCACCACAGTATTTGGGGATGCCCTAGTAATTCAGTTTCTCAAAGTATTAATTTTCTACATGGAAAAATACTTACATAAGGCAGGCAATAAGCAATCCATCTGCCAATAATATCTCATTTCATTAATGTATGAATGGTTTCTAGTCAATGTTGTCATTAAAACCATGTGGTTTTAATGTTCTTAACTTAAAGATCCAAGCGGATTCCTTCCTATCCAGTTCTAAGTCTTTACCCCCCCAATCTTAAGGGGACATGATCCATTCCCATATATTTAATTCTACGGGCTCTCCCATCTTCCGCTTCCTGTAGGTGTTTTGCTATAAGATGATGTTCATCCTGTCTATGCATTGTCCTGTAGTGTTCTTGGACTCTTTAAGAATCTGGTTGTCTGACCAATATATACTCTCCCACAAGAACACCACAGGGCATATATTACAAACGGAGTATCCCTGGCATCCAGTGTCCCCCACACCCTGCCCTATGTCAGAGCATCCCTGACATCCAGTGACCCCCACACCCTGCTCAATATTCGAGTGTCCCTGGTATCTAGTGGTACAACCCATGTCCGAGTATCCCTAGCATCTGGTGGCCCTCATACCCAGCCCCATGTCTGAATATCCCTATAATCCGGTAGCCCCCACACTCTGCCCCATGTCAGAGCATCCCTGGTATCCAGTGGGTCCCCACACCCTACTCAATATCCGAGTGTCCCTGGCATCCACTGGTACACCCCATGTCTGAGTATCCCTAGCATCCGGTAGCCACCACACGCTGCCCTATGTCAGAGTATGTCTGGCATGCAGTGGCCACCACACTCTTCCCCATGTCAGAGCATCCCTGGCATCCAGTGGTCCCCCCCACACCCTGTCTCATGTCAGAGCATCCCTGGCATCCAGTGGCCTCCACACCCTGATCAAGATCCGAGTGTCCCTGTCATCCAGTGGTACACAGCATGCCTGAGTTTCCCTAGCATCCGTGGCCCCCACACCCTGCCACATGTCTGAGTATCCCTAGTATCTGGTGGCCCCCGCAACCTGCCCCATGTCCGAGTATCCTTAGTATCTGGTGGCCCCCACACCCTGCCCCATGTCCGAGTATCCCTATTATCTGGTGGCCCCCACACCCTGCCCCATGTCTGAGAATCCTTATCATCTGGTAGCCCCCACACCCTACCCTATGTCAGAGTATCCCTGGCATCCAGTGGCCCCCACACCCTTCCCTATGTCACAGCATCCCTGGCATCCAGTGGCACCCACACCCTTCTCAATATCTGAATGTCCTTGGCATCCAGTGGTACACTCCATGTCCGAGTATCCCTAGCATCCAGTGGCCTCTGCACCCTGCCCCATGTCCAAGTATCCCTAGCAGCCAGAGGCCCCCCACATCCTGTCCCATATCAGAGTATCTTTGGCATTGAGTGGTCCCCACACCCTGCCGCATGTCAGAGCATCCTTGACGTCCAGTGACCCCCACACCCTGCTCAATATCCATGTCTCCCTGACATCCAGTGGTACACCCCATGGCCGAGTATCCCCAGCCTCCAATTGCCCCCACACCATGTCCCATGTCCGAGTTTCCCTAGCATCTGGTGGCCCCCACACCCTGCGCCATGTCAGAGCATCCCAGACATCCAGTGACTCTCACACCCTGCTTAATATCCAAGTGTGCCTGGCATCCAGTGGTACACTCCATGGCTGAGTATCCCTAGCATCCAGTGGCCCCCACACCCTGTCCCCTGTCCAGATATCCCTAGAATCCGGTAGCTCCCATACTCTGTCCCATGTCAGAGCATCCCTGGTATCTGGTGGCCCCCATACCCTATTTATTTATTTATGTATGTATGTCTTTGGTAACCGGGTAAGTGAACTGATCAAAAGGACCATTTTCAGCCATGACCTGGGCCACACAGTGACAGACAACAGAAATACAATGATCGAGTACAGGCAACAGCAGAACTACAATACCTAAGTACAGGGGGATGCACACTCCAACATGAGGTCATACATAATAAGCAGATCAGGCAGTACATTCGGTAAAAAAACAGGTGCAGGTACAAGACAGTTGCGTGATACAGGATCTGCAGCCATTTGACAGTTTGAGCAGCCATGTATGTGCAGAGAGAGGTTCAAGTAATCAAGGTAGGGTTGCAGGGGGGAAAAAAGAGAGAGATAGGGCAGTCAGCACACAGAACATAATAGAGATACCAGGAGGGAAAATGCTGGCGAGAAGAAGAGATGGGGGGTAAAGGGGGGATGGCTGGAGTTAGGGGGAATAGGCAGGCAACACACAGCACATTGTAAGGAACTAGGTAGTTTCGGTCCCTAGTGCTGACAAGAGAACAGTTGCAAATAGACTCCATTAAGAGCCATGCTCTCAGTGTGATTTTGAAAACCAGATGGGAGTGGGATAGGTGGATGGGCAATGGGAGTCGGTTTCAAAGGGAGGGGGCAACGACAGGGAAAGCTTTACTTCCCATAACCATCGAGTTGCGAGGGACTTCAAGAGGAGTAACAGAGGAGTCCCTAAGGCTCCTGGAGACCACCCGATCAGTAAGTTGTGAAGCACAGGGCAATAGCGGGTAGTTCCTTAGAGATTTATCAAGTAAGCATCCCATGGCATAGTCAAAACGACCCTGCAGTGGGAGCCACCCTAGGGACTGATAGAGCAAGCAGTGGTGGGTAGAATAGGGAGCTAGAAGAATAAAGCAACAGATGGAGTTGTAAGTAATGTTTAGACGACAGCGTAGTGAAGAGGACACAAGAGAGTAGACAGGGGAACAGTAGTCAAGTAGGGCAGAAGGTTACCTTGTGCAACAGCTAGGCATGCCTCAGGGGACAGGAATTGCTTATGGCAGTAGGCAACGCCTAGCTTCTGGTGAATTCTCTTCACAGTGAGATTGATGCGTTCACTGAAAGTAAGGGAGAGATCACGGGTCAACCCTAGATATTTAAAATGGGGGACAGTTTCGAGAGGGGGGCCCACTGGTGAGAGTACCAGGAGGGCGGAGTTTGATTTGGCAACCTTGGTAAGGAAAGATTTTGAGCCAAAGAGCATGGCTTTGGTCTTTTTTTCATTTATGAGGAGTTTTTTGGAGAGGAATCAATTATGTGCGCCACCGTAATTTAATGTGAGGGTGGAAGAAATAGATTCCAGGGATTTATCACTGTGTTATAGGAATCGGTCATCCACACAGAGGAGTGACTGCAGTTTGAGTATCAATGAAGTGCATTAATGAACATGGAAAAGTAGTAGGCCAAGAATGGAGCCCTGGCGGACTCTGCAGTGGCATGCAAGATGTCCGAGGAATTTTGCCTCATCAGCACCAACTGGGATCTATATCTTTTTTTTAACTATGTTTTTATTTAGACATGACAGAATACAGAAAAACAAATAACACAGTTACGTGGCATACAGATCACCTGGCTCACAGGGATATAAATAAAATTATATGGAGAATACATAATGCAATATCCAAGAAAAACAATTCATATATAGTCATATACAGTAAAAACCAGCAGCCAGGAGGGTATTAAGCATAAGGAAAGAGCACACGCTGAACCCACCAACAGACAGATTAGATTTCCCCTAGGCCTCCCTTCCCACCCCCATCTATGTTACCTTCAGTCCTACCCCTGACAAACCAGTGACTTCATATAAGGTGTTCAGAAAAATCTTATTTCCATGCTAGGGGACAAACTTTGGGTATTTGTCCAACTGATACATAACCCATTTTCTCCACCTAAGTTCAAAGGCTTCTTTTTTATCTAGCAGACTAGCCGAGAGTTGCTGAAAGACATAGGTTTCCCTAACTATTTTGACCCAAGCCAATTTGGAAGGGATACTCTGAGTCAACCACACTCGTGTTATGTTCTTACGCGCAGCCGCAACCATAAGGGTTACTTGTTTACAGGTTATGGGATCAATTTTGATCCCCATTGGGAGGGTAAAAGTTAGAAGGAATACCAGGTTATCAATCATTTTACTCATAGATCTCCTTCATTTCCTCTAGGACCTCCTGCCAATATCTCAGTAAGAGAGGACATGACCACAGAACATGGGACTGTCCAGCTCGAGTAGTACCACAATCCCTCCAGCAGTCCCCCCGTGGATCCCCCGTGTATTTGGAAGTTACCTCAGGTGATCGGAAGTAATGTGACCTCAGCTTCCATATATATATATTCCCACCAATTTCGGGACTGGACCACCTTAGCGGCTGGCCCAGCCTTTCTGTCTCAAGCCTGCCAGGGAATTCCTATTTGTAGCTCCCTGGACCATGCCAGTCTCAAGGTCTCTTTGGAGCCTCCAGGGCACTCCCGAAGGGCTTTATATATTATACTAATACAATGGGTCATAGTCACCCCTCCAGTGTAAAGTACCATTAGCTGGACCAACGTTGGAGTCTTTTCAGCCAGATCTGCTAATTTATTCTCATATTTTGCCAAATAGGACCTGAGCTGCATATAACCATGGAACTCGCTATGCTGAAGGGCATATGCTGTCTGGAGTGTTACGAAAGGCAGCAGACCCATAGGTCCCACAACCATACATATCTTAGCCCCTTTGCCTGCCAAACTAGTGCCCTCCCACCTATCTTGTGGGGGGTGGGGGAAGGGTTATCCCCAGCTACTGCCTTCAGATAGAGTGTTTCATACCAAGTAAAATAATGTTTCAGCATCCACAGCCAAACCCTAAAGGGCTCCCTTGCATATACTGAGTATCTACTTAAGGGTGCACATGCAGGGGGATTAGTAAAAATATAACCTGCTATGTCATCCAGGCCATTAAGTGTGGTTTCTATTTATTTCTAGTAGGCAGTGTATTGTGGGTTGGGCAAGCCTATCAATAGACAGAGATGAGCTGCTCTAAAATAGGTCCTAAAGCTAGGTAGGTTGAAACCCCCTCTCTCCCGTGGGAGCTGCAATACAGTGTATCTTGAACCGGGGCGCTTTCCAGCCCAGACAAATCTAGATATTAATCTGTCCCATTCCCTAAAATATGTGTTGGTCAGTGGCTAGGGTAGAGTCTGTAAAAAAAAAAAAATAAATAACATTCTGGGTAATATGTTTTGCTTTATGGCCTCTATTCTATGGGATAAACTCAGACGAACCCAAGTCCACCTGGCCATTTCCATGGTGAGCTGCATCGTAAGTGGCTCATAGTTCAGTATGTCTATGACCTCTAAACTGGTGGCTAATTTAACACCCTAGGTACCTCATCGTAACTTTATTCTATCTGAATGGGTAAGACAATTTTAGTTGCATGGTAGGCCTGAAATTATAAAGTAAAGCTTCTGTTTTTTGGTCATTAACCTTATAACCAGCCAGAGCAGCAAACTTCTCAAGTTGTTCCCACAATACTGGGATCGAAGTCTCTGGGTTAATAAGGGTAAGTAGTATGTCGTCTGCGAACATGGACATCTTAAACACTCTACCCCAATGGGTAATCCCTCAATAGCCGAATTTTGCCTAATGGCTATTGCCAAGGGCTCCGGATAAAGGACAATCAATAAGGGGGAAGGGGGATATCCCTGACGGGTGCCCCTAGAGAGCTTAATGGGGTCAGAAAGAGCTCCATCCAGCCTGACATAGGTGCTAGGAGACTGGTACATTTTTTGCAGCTGTTGGAATCAGCTCCACAGGAAACCCAAATTCAGACAGGGTCGCCCAGAGAAAAGACCAGATGACCCTGTCAGACGCTTTTTCAGTGTCTAATCCCAGTATGACCGGGGGATCCCACGAGTTGAAGCATATTCACTCAACAAGAAGGTCCGTCTGATTGCATCATGTGCTTGCCGTCCCTTAACAAAACCCACCTGATCAGGGTCCACTAAACTGGGTACAAGGTCCTCAATTCTATGGGCTATGATGGACATATAGATTTTGTAATCATAGTTCAACACAGCAATAGGTCTATAGGAGGCAGCATGTTTTAAATCTTTATGAGGTTTTGGGACCACTGCAATCGTGGCATACTGCCACGAAGGGAGGGATCTCCCTGCTGCAGGGCATGCAGAGCCGGTAAAAGGATGGGGATCAATGAGTCCCTATAAGCTTTATAAAATTCGGCCAGGTATCAGGGCCTGGGGCTTTTAATGTTTTGGTCCCTAAAATGACCCGTCCCACCTCCCACCTACTGACAGGACTATTCAGGGCCTGTGCCTGGGTTTCAGTAAGCTTAGGGAGGGAAAGCAAGACAAGATATTCAAGGATCTCAGTGTGAGAAGGGGAGTGGTCTTGAGCATATTGGGTCTGATAATACCAGGCAAATATCTGTCTAATCTTTTGGAGGTGGGTATGTAAGACCCTAGTTTCTGGGTCAAACAATGAGGTAACAGCTGCCCTGGCTTTTTCTTCCCGTAGCCTTCTGGCTAACTTTCTAGCACCCCTAGGACCTCTCTCATAATAATAGTGCTTAAGGTAAAATAATTGCCACTCAACTTGTTGGTCCAAGCATTTCTGAAGTTGCTACTTAACCTGTAAAATATAAGGTTTAACCATATGATCCCCCTGATCCCACATCATCTGGAGGGTATGCAGCTCTCCTTTGAGGCCACTATACCTCTGTTCCCTAGCCCTCTTCATTCCATGGAAGCCTTTATAATCAATCCTCGCAGGACCGTCTTTAAGGTATTCCATAAGATCCCCAGAGACGTCTCCGACCCTTTATTATCCTCTATAATATCTGGAATCAAATCCAGTATTTCTTGCCTAAATTCAGGGTCCCGGAGATGCGCCACATTTGGCCTCCAGTGGGTGATTTTATGAGGGTTTCCCAAAGGCACCTTCATATATATTGGGGAGTGGTCTGATAGCAATGGGGCCCCTTGCCATATATCCGCCACCAAGTCGTAGTGTTCTATGGTGGTATATAAATAATCCAATCTCGCAGCCACCCCTGTACTAGCTGATATATGTGTAAAACCTTTTTCCTACCTCACCACCTCCTCCTTTATAACACCCCCACACCCTCACACTCCCTTAGATCAACCGACTCTTGCACCCTGGTAGTCCCCCAGAGATCCACCCAAATCAGCCAATCCGGCTACTCTCACCGCCTCCCAAAAATCTGGAATTCCCTTCCCCCTCAGATCCGCCACTCATCCTCTGCCTACTCCATCAGCTCTGCCCTCAATAATTACCTTGCTCCTAGCTGCTCCTGCCATGTCCCTCCCTACCTTCCTCCTCTAAGCCCTGGACAAACCCCTCCTCTCTACCATCACCTTCATTTACCCTGTGCACACCCACACAAATTCCTAGCTCCTCCCCTTTCCCCAAATTGCTCCCCTTACTGGCCTCCTTGATCTCTCACAGAATATAAGGGCCCGAATGAGTGCCATGGGCCCTCCCCTACCCCAAAGGGCTTGTATCTCTCATCTACTCCCTTCCCCCACCATCCTGAAAGGGTCTCTCTGGGACACTCCCTTATCCCCTTCTCTCTGGTCAGTGCAGCACAGGATCCTCGCATCCTGAAGCGGTCTCCAGGGACACAACTCTTCATCCTCCTCACACACCTCACCACTGCCTCTCTTTCCCCCCTTTTCTTTCACATAAGCACTTGTTACTTATTATTGTCTACTGTTTTTACCGATCATGTGCAACACTGTTGTAACACTGTTTGTAACATCTACCTTACAACAGTATGTTAATGTTGAATTTATAACTTGAATGTTTAATGTCTCATTCCAAATGTACCCCTACCCCCCCCCCAGGTTGTACTGTGAGATGAGCGACTTGTCGCTCAGTGTGCCTTCCTGGTGAAACATTTCAATAAATAAAGTAGGGAAGGTGTGCCGGACATCAATAAATCCCAAGCTAGCCATATTAGTCTTCATATACTTCTGCAGTGGGTTAACCCTGTGTGGAAGGTTCCTTGAGACATCCAACGTGGGATCCAGGATAATATTCAGATCTTCCCCCCAATATCAATTGGCCCCCTGTAAATTGAGAGAAGGTCCCTAAAGACTTCTGTGCAACTGATTTTGAGGAGCCAGGCGGGAAGTATATAGAGGACAAAGTAGCCTCTCTATTATAAAGGAGACCAGAAACTATAACATAACGCCCCTCAGGGTCCTCCTGTGTGTCTGTCTCTTCCCATGCAGCTGTCCTGGCCAGGAACAGTGCTACCCCCCTTCTTCTCCCCGACCTGTGTGAGGCAGATGCCAGAAGTAAATACCCTTTGTTTTATAACTTTTTATGTTCGCTTTGAGACAAGCGTGTCTCTTGGAGGGCTACCAATTCCAGCTTCTCCCTCCCTATGAATTGGTGAAGTCTGGCCCTCTTGACCGGAGAGTGGATCCTGTTAATGTAACCCCCCTGCAAATGGGGGTTCCCAAAAGACTTCCAGGAGCTTGCTTGAATGCTCTGAGCCTGAATGGTGTTTGGCATTTAAGCCATTTATCTGTGAGTGTTTTTAGAGCCTCTGGTACTGTCTCTTTAAGAGCTGTCTGCTTGCAGACATAATTAGTTTGAATGGGGGGACTGTGTGTTTCTCTGCTTGAGTCCCACTGAGCTGCTGCCAATTCACTCCGTTTCTGCAGTCACTAGGAGTGCAAAGGGAACCTATCTGAAAGATGTAACTGTTTGCCAGAAATCATTTAGAGTAATAATGAAAATACAGTTTGTCTAACCTGCTTTTCTTTGCAGTCAGAACTGTGTTTGCCTAGTTCCCCATTCTAGTTTTGAACTGTTGAACTGGACCAATCAGTGTGGGTTAAGGTAGCTCTAAAATGGTGCCTTGGACGAATCAGAACTTGGACTCGTAATCCGAGCCAGCCACAAGAGGATTGTATGGGCAGTGACTCTGGGAGATGTAGTTTGACTTGCGCCTTTTTGGACCAACAGGGGCAGTCTATTGTGAGTGACAGCCAATCCAGCCAAGAACTGGGAGGAACTCAAAGGAAGTGCCCGGTTTGTCTGCTGGAGTTTCAGTTGGCTCTGGCAGTGAAGAGGAAGGGCCCTGTGCTTTTTAGAGTTGTGCAGTTTAAGTCGGAAGCGCTGTAAGGCCCAGAGTTTCGGTCTGCAGCTTGTGTAACTGCTTGTTAGGACTGAATCTGTCTTGTGAAGAGAATCAAAGGATATCTGAAGAGTAGAAACCAGGCTCACCCTGTAGAAGACTGGAGAAATTGCTGAATTGCGCTCGGTCTGTCAGGAACTGAATCTGCTGTGTGTTCTCCCAGGTATTGTGCAGTAATTGCGACCGGGATAGAGAAGCAGCCTGCCTGGTATAGTACTTTCTTTTTTACCATATAAATGTGTGAGGAGGCTTGTGTAGCTCAAGTGAATCCTGCTGCCATTAAAGGACTTTTGCCTGTTACTGTTTACCATATAAATTGTGAGGAGGCTTGTGTAGCTCAAGTGAATCCTGCTGCCATTAAAGGACTTTTGCCTGTTGCAGTTTGTCATATAAATGTGTGAGGAGTCTCGTGGAGTTCAAGAGTAGCCCTGCTGACATTGAGGGACCCTATCTTGTTTGGAGGTCATGAGTACTAATTCAGGGTCACTCCCTGTTGAATTGCCACATTGAATCCAAATGGAATCACTGTACTGCTGACTGTTTAACTAATTTTTCTTTTCTCTGTGTGAAAGGGCCCCTACCAGCTGCCATGGTTTGGACTAGCCACTAGGGCTTGAGTACCCAGGGACAGTAACTGGTAGGGATGAGCCTGTGCACAGAGCCATAAATAGATGAGTAAAGTGATAAGCTAATTAACCTGATTTCCCCGTCCTTGTTATATCCCCTAAATAAATCAGAGCTGCTTGTTTCAGCAAAGTTATACTGCCTGAGGTATTTGTCTATGTTAAAGTATTGTACTGTGATTGTTGCACTGTATCTTCTTATTTTACAGGGGTCCTAGTGCCTGAACCAGTCCTGGGGAAAGTGTATACTGTGAAGGTAATTCTGATATATTGTGTGGGCCACTAGTGGGAAGAAAGGGGGGTTGAAGTGTCCCAGAGGGCTGTGACCAAGTTAGTTTAACTATTGCAAACCCTGACCTCTGGGTGGAGGCACCCGCCATCGGATCCAGGCCCCTCAACCTGTTAGTGGCAAATCAGACAGGGGTAGTAGCCCCTGGGATAGCGCCATCTAGGGGTTACATTAATATTTAATGATATTACCAATGACGACGTAATCATTTTTGTAAACACCAGGAGATATAGCTAAATATAAACCTCATAGTAAGTTCAGGCGGTTTCCTCTCCGTGAACCCACCCTCCAAACTATCACTCTTCTCATCCCCCTGTATCATTATTACTGCACTAAGCTTTATTCCCACCATCCAGATCAGTCTCACCCAGGTCTCTGCAGGCCAGTAACCCAATGTCACAACAATCCAGCTTTCATATGTCATGTCATGCCTAAAGCTGAACTTTTTAAACTTTAAACAGTACAAAGAAAAAAACATGTTAAACGGAACAATTGTACCATCTAATAAAACGACTGGGACCTATTGGTGAAGTAGCTACGGAACCAAATAGCAGATTCAGGGGAGCAGCCAAGGTGCATCAGGGTGGAGTGGAGAAGGTGGTGGTCAACGAGGTCGAAGGCCTTCGACAGATCCACAAAAACCGTGCCTGTGGCTTTGCCCATGTCCATATTCCTAAGGACATGGTCAGAAAAGAGGGCCAAAGCTGAGGAGGTGCTATGGTGTTTGCAGAAACTGTGCTGAAGGGGAGACAGGGGGTTGTATTTGTCAAGATGCTCCGACAGCTGACGATGCATGATTTTTTCAAGTAATTTACTTAAATGTGGGAGGAGGGAGCTGGGTCTGTAGTACTCAGGGGTAAGGGGATCACCTGCTTTAAAGATTGAAACCATGTGAACATGCTTCCATGAGTCAGGGACGGAGGATGACGATAGTGCAAGACTGAATATATGAGTTAGGGGGTTGACAATAGCTATGGAGATGAGCTTCAGGAAGGTGGGGGTAAAGATCATCACTGTCGGGGCTTCTTCTAGGTAGTAGTGACTTTAAGAGTTTGATGGTGACACTCTGAACAATGGCCTGAAAGTAAAATGGGGGAGGAAGGTCTGCACTTGTGGAGAAGTTGGTGTAACAGTTGGTCAGCTGGAGGCTGGGTAGGAAGTTTACTAAGGTATGGGGTTAGGTCAGTAAACACTGAGCTGAAAGTGTCTGCTGTCTTAACCGGGTTGCAGATGGGACCTGAGCAGGATATGAGTTGCGTAATTTGTCCTGCCCTATGACTGAGTTTAATCCCTAGGTGGCGCTATCCCAAGGGCTACTACCCCTGCCTGCTTGGCTAGTAGCAGGTTAAGAGGCCCGAGTTCTGAAACGGGTGCCTCCACCCGGAGGTCAGGGATGGTAGTGGTCAAGCTAACCTGGGCACAGCCTTCCGGGACACTGTAACTCTTTCCTTACTAGTGGCTGGAACAATACACAATAATCACTTTCACAATACCCCTGATACTCCACACAAGTACCCACACTGTTTCAACTTACCACAGGGTTCTCTACTGGCTCGGCCCTGGGGAACCCCTGTAAAACAAGGTCATACACAGCAAATAACAGCAGTGCAGTACTCTTGCACAAACTGGAACCACAGTCAGGGTAAATGCAAAAGGAGTTAGATATGATTTATTTAAGGGACTTGAACGGGGGTGGGGGGTGTAATCAGGGTAATTTGCTTAAATGCTTTATTAGTCAAACAGCTATGCATGCATGCATACAGAGTCCCTAAGCAGTCACACCTTCTGGGTACCCAGGTGGAGAAGAGATGGGCTAGCCAGGACCATTGCCCATGGTAGGCTAACGTCGCAGCTGGTTGGGGCCCTGTGATAGAAAAACAACATACACAATACACACTATTTGTAATCCGGAGCCGGATGGCTCAGTTCATGAAGAAAGAGAAACAACAAAGAAATCAGATGACACACTTATATTAAACTGTTGTTGCAGGGAGCTACCCTGATAGTTACTCATGATACCCAAGACTGGACACAGGCTGGACTGAAATCGAGACAGCAGGTGGTTGATCTGGAGTGCCACGAGAAGCAGAGCCCACACGAATCACCGAGGCATCGTTCCTGTTCAAGCATGGAGCAGGGGGCTGATCCCCAGGCAGGTCTCTCGTTGATGGCTTTCTCTGTGCAGCAGGTAGTCTGGCTGGGCCAGTGTGGCAAGGCCCCGGCCAAATGGAGACAAATTCGGATACAGTTTGTTTTGGGCTGGATACAGCTTCCAGCAAGCAGGCACAGTTCACACAGTGGGGAACCAAATCACGACCCACTAACAACTCACAGCACATTTACATGGAATGAAATTCTACTCTACCAGGTAAACTGCTCTCCAGTCACAACTGCAAAGTCTCTGCACAAACCGGGGATTTAGAAGCAGCTGAAAATCCTGACAGACCGATCGCATTCAGCAAAATCTTCGGTCTTCTTCAGGTATGAGCCTGGTAAAAAAATCAGTGGCTTACTTCGTTCTCACAAACTTGGATTTAGTCCGAAATAATTCTCTTCTCTCCCTCCCAGGGGCAGCAGACAGACATGCAGGCCACAACTCATGCCTTTCCACAGTTCTCCCGAGCGAAACTACTCAGACGGCTGCTTGACTTTCTCAAGCATGTTGTTTCTTCAGCTCCCAACTTAGATCTGACTCAACTGCCAGCAAGCCTGGGAAATTCCCCAGGATCCAAAAGGTCTGGTTGGCTGATCCTCCTGTCAGTCACAACAAAGGCTCCCCCTTCAGGTGCAAAATGGCGCAAAAAGCCCCAAACTACAGTTCTTACAGATTTTGACTCCAGATAGCTCCTGTAGTCCGAATCCAATGTAGGTCCCACCAGTACTGGTTGGTCCAATTCGCAGTCCAGGACCAAGATAGTGGAGATAAACAAAACAGTCCTTGCTGCAAAGAAGGCAGGTTAGACAAACTATATTATCATTATCACTCTAAATGATTTTCAGCAAATAGTTACATGTTTCAACAGAGCTCCTTCTCAGATTACTTATGACTGCAATCCAGGCAGCTCTTAAAGAGACAGTACACAGAGGCTATAAAGTTACTGTCTGGCAATCACATTTAAACTGCTAAAACGGAGGACACCAGCCTGGCAGTGAGCATTTAGGCAAGCTCGAGGAAGACTTTTCAGGAACCCCCATTTGTACAGGGGTTACACCAGCATCCCTGGCATCCAGTGGGCCCCACACACAATGCCCCATGTCAAAACATCCTTGGCATCCAGTGGCCCCCACAGCATGCTCAATATCTGAGTGTCTCTGGCATCCAGTGGCACACCCCATGTCCGAGTATCCCTAGCATCTAGTGGCAGCACACTCTGCCCCTTGTCCAAGCATCCCTGGCATCCAGTGGCCCCCACACCTTGCTCAATATCAGTGTGTCCTTGGCATCCAGTGGCACACCCCATGTCCGAGTATCACTAGCATCTAGTGGCAGCACACTCTGCCCCTTGTCCAAGCATCCCTGGCATCCAGTGGCCCCCACACCTTGCTCAATATCAGTGTGTCCTTGGCATCCAGTGGCACACCCCATGTCCGAGTATCCCTAGCATCTAGTGGCAGCACACTCTGCCCCATGTCCAAGTATCCCTGGCATCCAGTGGCCCCATACCCTGACCCTTGTCCGAGTATCCTTAGCATCCGGTGGCCCCCACACCCTGCCCCATGTCAGAGTATTCCTGGCATCCAGTGGCCCCCACACCCTTCTCAATATCCGAGTGTCCCTGGCATCCAGTGGTACACCCCATCTCTGAGTATCCCTAGCATCCGGTGGCCCCCACACCCTGCCTCACGTCCGAGTATCCCTAACATCCAGTGACCCCCCCCACACCCTGCTCCATGTCAGAGTATCCCTGGCATCCAGTGGCCCCCACACCCTGTCCCATGTCAGAAAATCCCTGACATCTACTGACCCCCCCACACCCGGCTCAATATCCAAGTATCCTTGGCATCCAGTGGTACACCCAATGTCTGTGTATCCCTCACATCTAGTGTCCCCACACCCTGCTCCATGTCTGAGTATCCCTAGAATCCAGTAGCTCCCACAACCTGCCCCATGACACAGAATCCTTGGCATCCAGTGGCCCTCACACCCTGCTCAACGTCCGAGTGTCCCTGGCATCCAGTGGTACATCCCATGTCAGAGTATCTCTAGCATCCAGTGGTCCCCACACCCTGCCCCATGTCAGAGCATTCCTGGCATCCAGTGGCCCCCGCACCCTGCCCCATATCAGAGTATCCCTGGCATACAGTGGTCCCCCACAGCCTGCTCAATATGCGACTGCTCCTGGCATACGAACATATGAACCTGCCAGCAGATAAAGGCCATACGTTCTATCAAGTCTGCTCGAATGTGCAGCTAGCAGCCCCTACTGCAGCTGCCTCCCTCCCTCCCTCCCCTCCAGTGACCCTCCCCTTACCCTGTCCCATCCCCTTTTGAAGCAGCCCACCATATTACAGGATACCATTTCCTCTGGTAATGCGTTCCAACCTGCCACCACCCTCTCCATGAAAAAGTGTCTCCTCATTTCCCTCCTGAGCCTACCCCCCCAACCAATCTCAGCTTGTGCCCACGGGTATCCCTCTCCCTCCTTATCTAGAAAAGTCCTCCCATGTCTGTCCTATTTATCCCCTTCATGTATTTGAAGGTCTCAGTCATGTTCTCCCTGTCCCTCCTCTCCTCTCCTCCAGGGAGTACATGTTCATCTCCTTCAGCCTACTCTCGTATGGCAAGTCTTCTAACCCATGGATCATTTTTGTTGCACTGCGCTGCACTGCCTACAGTAGCCTAATGTTCTTCCACAGGTACGGCCTCCAGAACTGCACACAGTACTCCAGGTGTGGTCTAACCAGTGACCTGTACAGTGGCAGAATCACCTCCACCCTCCCAGATGATATGCCTCTGGCAATATAACCCAGCATCTTGTTGGCCTTGGCAGCTGCCTTTCTACACTGCGTGGAGTTGTTCATTGCTCCCGTTATGATTACCTCTGGATCCCTCTCCTCCTATGTCTTGGCCAGCTGAATACCCCCTATCTGGCAGTATTCAGTGGTACATTCCATGTCAAAGTATCCGTAGCATCCGGTGGCCAACATACCCTGCCTCATGTCAAAGCATCCTTGGCATCCACTGGCCCCCACACCCTGCCCCATGTCCAAGTATCCCCGGCATCCAGTGACCCTGCCTCATGTACGAGTATCCCTGGCATCCAGTGCCCCCCCACACTCTGCCTCATGTCCGACTATCCCTGGCAACCAGTGACCCTCACACCCTGTGCCATGTCAGAGTATCCATGGCATCCAGCGGCCCACACGCCCTGCTCAATATCTGAGTGTCCCTGGCATGCTGTGATACACCCCATGTCTAAGTATCCCTAGCATCCAGTGGCCCCCACACCCTTCCCCATGTTCAAGTGTCTCTGGCATCCAATGGTACACCCCATGTCTGAGTATCGCTGGCATCCGGCGGTACACCCCATGTCTGAGTATCGCTGGCATCCAGTGGTACACCCCAAGTCTGAGTATCGCTGGCATCCGGTGGTACACCCCATGTCTGAGTATCACTGGCATCCGGTGGTACACCCCATGTCTGAGTATCGCTGGCATCCGGTGGTACGCCCCATGTCTGGGTATTGCTGGCATCCGGTGGTACACCCCATGTCTGAGTATCGCTGGCATCCAGTGGTACACCCCATGTCTGAGTATCACTGGCATCCGGTGGTACACCCCATGTCTGGGTATCGCTGGCATCCGGTGGTACACCCCATGTCTGAGTATCGCTGGCATCCAGTGGTACACCCCATGTCTGAGTATCGCTGGCATCCGGTGGTATACCCAATGTCTGAGTATCGCTGGCATCCGGTGGTACACCCCATGTCTGGGTATTGCTGGCATCCGGTGGTACACCCCATGTCTAAGTATCCCTAGCATCCAGTGGCCCCCACACCCTGCCCCATGTCCAAGTGTCCCTGGCATCCAGTGGTATACCCCATGTCTGAGTATCGCTGGCATCCGGTGGTACACCCCATGTCTGAGTATCGCTGGCATCCGGTGGTACACCCCATGTCTGGGTAATTCTGGCACCCGGTGGTACACCCCATGTCCCAGTATCCCTAGCATCCAGTGGCCCCCACACCCTGCCCCATGTCCAAGTGTCCCTGGCATCCAGTGGTACACCCCATGTCTGAGTATCGCAGGCATCCGGTGGTACACCCCATGTCTGAGTATCGCTGGCATCCGGTGGTACACCCCATGTCTGAGTATCGCTGGCATCTGATGGTACACCCCATGTCTGGGTATCACTGGCATCCGGTGGTACACCCCATGTCTGGGTATCGCTGGCATCCGGTGGTACACCCCATGTCTGAGTATCGCTGGCATCCGGTGGTACACCCCAAGTCTGGGTATCTCTGGCATCTGGTGGTACACCCCATGTCCAAGTATCCTTGGCATCCAGTGGCCCCCACACCCTGCCCCATGTCCAAGTGTCCCTGGCATCCAGTGGTACACCCCATGTCTGAGTATCGCAGGCATCCGGTGGTACACCCCATGTCTGAGTATCGCTGGCATCCGTGGTACACCTCATGTTTGAGTATCGCTGGCATCGGTGGTACACCTACATCTGGTATCGCTGGCATCCGTGGTACACCCTACGTCTGAGTATCGCTGGCATCTGTGGTACACCCTATGTCTGAGTATCGCTGGTATCCGTGGTACACCCCAAGTCTGGGTATTCTGGCATCTGGTGGTACACCCCATGTCCAAGTATCCTTGCATCCAGTGGCCCCCACACCCCGCCCCATGTCCAAGTGTCCCTGGCATCCAGTGGTACACCCCATGTCTGAGTATCGCAGGTATCCGTGGTACACCCCATGTCTGAGTATCGCTGGTATCCGTGGTACACCCCATGTTTGAGTATCGCTGGCATCTGGTGGTACACCCCACGCCCGTATCGCTTGGCATCCGTGGTACACCCTCATGTCTGGGTATCGCTGGCAACCGTGTACACCCCTATGTCTGAGTATCGCTGGTAACCGTGGGTACACCGTATGTCTGAGTATCGCTGGTATCCGTGGTACACCCTAAGTCTGGGTATCTCTGGCATTCTTGGTGGTACACCCATGTCCAAGTATCCTGGTGCATCCAGTGGCCCCTCACACCCTGCCCCATGTCCAAGTGTCCCTGGCATCCAGTGGTACACCCATGTCTGAGTATCGCTGGCATCCGTGGTACACCCCATGTCTGAGTATCGCTGGCATCCGGTGGTACACCCCAAGTCTGGGTATCTCTGGCATCTGGTGGTCACCCATGTCCAAGTATCCTTGGCATCCAGTGGCCCCTACACCCTGCCCCATGTCCAAGTGTCCCTGGCATCCAGTGGTACACCCCATGTCTGAGTATCGCAGGTATCCGTGGTACACCCTATGTCTGAGTATCGCTGGTATCCGTGGTACACCGCGTTTGAGTATCGCTGGCATCTGGTGGTACACCCCACGCCTAGGTATCGCTGGCATCCGTGGTACACCCTATGTCTGGGTATCGCTGGCATCCGTGGTACAACCCCATGTCTGAGTATCGCTGGCATCCGTGGTACACCCTAAGTCTGGGTATCTCTGGCATCTGGTGGTACACCCCATGTTCAAGTATCCTGGTATCCAGTGGCCCTCTACACCCTGCCCCATGTCCAAGTGTCCGGCATCCAGTGGTACACCCTATGTCTGAGTATCGCTGGTATCCGTGGTACACCCTATGTCTGAGTATCGCTGGCATCCGTGGTACACCCCAAGTCTGGGTATCTCTGGCATCTGGTGGTACACCCCATGTCCAAGTATCCTTGGCATCCAGTGGCCCCCACACCCTGCCCCATGTCCAAGTGTCCCTGGCATCCAGTGGTACACCCCATGTCTGAGTATCGCAGGCATCCGGTGGTACACCCCATGTCTGAGTATCGCTGGCATCCGGTGGTACACCCCATGTTTGAGTATCGCTGGCATCTGGTGGTACACCCCACGTCTGGGTATCGCTGGCATCCGGTGGTACACCCCATGTCTGAGTATCGCTGGCATCCGGTGGTACACCCCATGTCTGAGTATCGCTGGCATCCGGTGGTACACCCCAAGTCTGGGTATCTCTGGCATCTGGTGGTACACCCCATGTCCAAGTATCCTTGGCATCCAGTGGCCCCCACACCCTGCCCCATGTCCAAGTGTCCCTGGCATCCAGTGGTACACCCCATGTCTGAGTATCGCAGGCATCCGGTGGTACACCCCATGTCTGAGTATCGCTGGCATCCGGTGGTACACCCCATGTTTGAGTATCGCTGGCATCTGGTGGTACACCCCACGTCTCGGTATCGCTGGCATCCGGTGGTACACCCCATGTCTGGGTATCGCTGGCATCCGGTGGTACACCCCATGTCTGAGTATCGCTGGCATCCGGTGGTACACCCCATGTCTGAGTATCGCTGGCATCCGGTGGTACACCCCAAGTCTGGGTATCTCTGGCATCTGGTGGTACACCCCATGTCCAAGTATCCTTGGCATCCAGTGGCCCCCCACACCCTGCCCCATGTCCAAGTGTCCCTGGCATCCAGTGGTACACCCCATGTCTGAGTATCACTGGCATCCAGTGGTACACCCCAAGTTTGGGTATCTCTGGTTTCCAGTGACCCCCCCTCCCAACACCCTGCCCCATATCTAAGTACCCCTGGCATCCAGTGGTAGCCCCAACCTCAACAAGGTCTCCCCATTTTGACACCAGGTGCCCAATCCCAGTGCTGGCTAAACAAAGTAATTTTAAAAGCAATCCCCCCACTAGCACCCAGGCCTATCTCTTCCTCCTCCTCCACAACACCACGTTGTATAATTCTGTCCCCTCAACCATTAGCTCTTCAATCCAACCCCCATACCACCAATACAGAAAAGCGGTGACCAGCTGGCCCTCTCACCTCCTTGGCCACTGCTGTCTGAGATGAATGAAATTAGCTAACAGATGTTCGACTGAGATTTCTATCTATTCAGGCAGCAGTGTTAAAGGTAGAGGGCGTGTGTGATCCTCTGACGAAGCATCTCAATAGAGATACGAAGCACCATGGATTAGTGTTACACTCTGAGTCTGTGATTGTTTTACTCAATAAACTTGTAGTTGCAGCGCTTGTGTGCCATTTTTGGAGTGTATGTCACCCCACTATATTTCTCGAGTGCGATCTATTGTGTGCTTTTTTGGCTTGACTGTATCACTGGTCAGCACCCATTCCAAGCCATGTGCACATGCCTTGTGTTTCAGGTATGGGTGCTAGTGGATGGGGAAGGGAAATTATTTGTTTTTAATTACTTTCTCCATGACAGGAGTTATACACCTGCTGTCAGAATGGGGGTGTCTTAAGCAGCATCAGGTTGCACTCCTGGTGGCTGCGATTTCTTTATTCTTTCTAGAATGTCTTTGGGGGCAGTAGGGAAATAGATGCATTACCAGAGGCATAGATGGGCTCCTGACCGCTGGTTATGCGAGCAGAGCAATGTCAGCTTCCCAGTAAACTCCAGTTAATTCTAGTGCACAGATAGAGGTCAGTCACATGCCTCTGACTGTTCCGTGCATGCCAGAGATAATGGCACATGAGCTGCCCTGATTTCAAAAAAGCTGTCAATTCCAAGTTTTTGTTTTTGGCCCTCTCTAACCAAAATAAAAACCCACTGAACCAAATTTTAGCATAATTGTCAGAAGAAGAGATCCTGTGCCAGAATCCGTGCTTTTGAAACTTTTGTGAAAATCCATCATGGAAAAAGAAGCTGAAAATTATGACCGAACATAAAGTGCATACCCAACCCTAACTATAGGGGCACTAAAGTACCACTATACTGTTTGCTGAATTGTATCGAAATATAATGGATTGATTTGTTGCTTTTTATCTGATAGCCATGCAGACACACTGGGAACATAAAACAAGGTACCGCATCAGTGTGTGGGATGGAAACAAAACAAAAGGACAATATTAAAAGAACAGACAAAAAAAGCAATACAATACAGTACACATTACCAAATGGACAAAAATAAAGAAAACTGACATAAAAAGCTTGTAAAAACAACATTTGCAGTCAAAGAAATCAATCAGATGTTCTTCTGATTTAATTTTAAAAATCTCATGTGATACATTTTTTTTTTTTTGAGATCAAGAGATCAATTGTTTAGCTGGCCCAGTGGCACGAAGGGCTGAGGCTCTGAACGTCAAATGTGCCACCACACTAGTGACCAGGGTTCAGGAATGGGTTTGGGTCACTGGGGACTGGCAGGGGGCAGAAGAACTGAGCATCTCGCGGACAGCTGTCCTTTTGCGTTGGGGGTGGGGGGTCATACTGTCTCAGGCTTTGACTGAAACACCAGGTGGAGGCCTGGTGGTAGTACAGATCCATGTGACATAGAAGGAAGAGGCCACAGTTCCGTAGTGTGTGCATACCTCCACAAGCATGTATTTGAGTGCCGCAGCGGCTGGGGACAGAAGGGAGAAAACGGGAAATGGGACTGTGCAGGCTTAATAAAGCCCTACACGCTTTCCTGAAGCCTACGCTGCTGTCCGCCCACCAGAAAACCCGGATATGCGCACCGGAGGGGAAGAGGATAGCCCTCTCCCTCCTGGCTCAGCCACATGGAGGAATCGATAAGGGACATTATCGGATGTGCCAGGGGAGGTGAGCTCTGGTTGGGGGGGGAGTGGGGGCAGGGCTGATAGCCCGCCCACACAGGACCCAAGGGAGAAAAAAACAAAATGGAAAAAAAGGAGTTGAGGATTGTTTATCAGTTGTGAAAATAATAAAAATAAAGTTAAAAAAGAAGACAATTGTTACAAATTTTAATAGTTTAATAATGAAACGATTAGTTGTTCAAACCTGGCCCATTTATAAGGTGTCTCAAAAAAGATTCTCAACAGGATCTCAGGTTTATATTTGCTTGTTGTAAGATGATAAATCAGTTAATGAATTCTGAACATTACAAATACTAGTCAAAACATTATAAATAATATTTCCATATTCAGTACTTGTAGTAAAATGTTATTTATTTTTAATGAATTGTAAACTCAGTGGAGATGAGCTCATTTCCAATGCGATCCTTAGTGGGCAAGGTTGCATTATTCACATTTGTTCCAGTTATACAATTAAAAGGACTTCAAAAGAATAATAAAAATATATATGACTCATAATAAACACTGAGTCAACAGCAGTTTGTTACGACGTTACTGACATACATAATCTTGCATATTAAACAACTGTATTAATCTGTTCTACAGACAGTAGTAGACATTCATTGTGAATAATGCACATGTAAAAAGAGACTCTGCTAAGTACTGTATATGTCATTTAAGGGAAACATCAACCAGTATCAAATTCCGAGCAGCATGATGATGGCTCTGTTGCTTGTTCAAAATGTCATTTGTTTTCTTAATTTTATTTATCCCAGTAAGGCATGACGGAGTGTGTTTTGTGCAAGGATAACAGCATGTCCCAGGTGGGTTGAAGCACAAGACCAAAGGTGGAGTGCTTCCACCGGCTGAGAAGTGCCATTACCTCAGCACAAAGCACACCCTGGAGTGTCTCACTGCATTTATGAAATGGGTCCATTTGGATTAGTAAATCAATATATAGCTTTTAAATGTGTTTAATGTAAATAAGTAAACAGAAAAAGGTAAAAAGAAAAATGTAGTCATATTAAGCCACTGTAATTTTGCAGTTTTTCCAGTAGATGGCAGAAGCTGCATTTCTTTTTAAATACAAGCAAGTGAATGGAGGTGTACTGATACAACTGTGCCTGCCTAAAGTAAACTGGTCAGTGAGGTCATGGATCTTTATCCAGTGCCGTTGTGCTGGGATTTCATAATTAATTATATACGACAGGGCGTATTTTATCACAGGATATCGGCACGCCTTGGATGTGTTGTGAGGCATAAGGTGAGGTCGAGTGCCTTACGCACTCAAGAAGTGATAATATCCTTTGAAAACACATGCCTTGGAATATATTATTGTGATTATGAACTGGATCCATTTGTGTATTAATGAAAATTGGAAAAAAGAGTGTTTTTGTTTTTAACTTATTTATTTCCTCGGCTGGGGGATTGTACCTTTGGTTCCCCCCTTCCAGTCAGCATTCACGGACCCCACCCTGGTCGCAGCCACAGCTCACCCTCTCCTGCCGCAGCCCTTCACAGGCATCACAGTGGGTACTTACCCCACCACTGCGGAGACCTGGAGGGTGGGCACAAGAGGGAGCTGACTTGGGCGCATCTGTGGTGGCACCGTTGGGGAAGCCGTCATACTGCCGAAGGATTTTTTGTGTATTCCCCACCCCCCCCAGCATGGGCATGCAATACCATCAGTGACACTGCTACGCATGCTTCTATATGTTGCACGTCTGACACCGCCCCATCCAATCGGCCCAAAGGATGCACCAGCCCCCAGCCACCAAAAGGAGCAGGCACCTCGGTGGACCTCCCTGCCCATCCTCCCTGGAGGAAGAGAGCTGTCCATAGGATGCTCAGTCCTCCTCCTTCTCCTCCCGGCTGATCCCTGGCAATCTATGTCTGCTCCCAAACACAGGTCGCTGGCATGGCGTGAACTGTGGCATCCAGCGCCACTGAGCCGACCGTTTTTTTTTTTAATATTTATTAGTGTTTTGTTCAGTTTCAGGGATACATCTCAAAAGCAAAAAGTTCAGAAACCATATGAAGAGAGACTGAGAGAGCTTAATATGTATACTCTTAATGAAAGAAGGGACAGGGGGGACATGATAGAAACGTTCAAGTACCTCAAGGGAGTCAACAAAGTCCAGGAGGGTAGCATCTTTCAGAAAAAGAGATGTGTAAGAACAAGGGGGCACAATTTAAAGTTAGAGGGTGGACGGCTCAGGGGTAATGTGAAGAAATTCTTTTTCCCGGAGAGAGTGGTGAACGCATGGAACCGCCTTCCTGGAGAGGTTGTGGAGTCTAAAACGGCTGGAATTCAAACACATGTATGGGACAGACATAAGGTACTTATAGTGGGGGTTGCAGAAAGTAGGCTGTTGGTTAACTAGAATCTGCAGCTTATCCAGTACGTAGGGGGAATGGGCAGACTGGGTGGGCCAAGTGGTCCTTATCTGCCGTCAAAGTCTATGTTTCTATGTTTCTATGTTGAAAAGTTCTGTAATTTTATGCTGCAGCCAGTAGGTGACACTGCTATTGGAGCTGAAAAAGGTATTTGTGGCAGAGTGCTATCAAGTTAAGTTAAAAAAAACAAACGGCTGGAGCTTTTTTTGTACCTGCGATATTATGGTTCAGTATCAGCACAGGTAGAGAATGCTGTCAACCCATGAGCTTCCAGGACTACTTCTGTGCAGTTCATAACTTTATCACATACAGTGAAGCAATCAATCATGTTTTTCAAAGGCTTCTCAAAAAACAAATCTCACTTTCTGTGATATGATGTTAGTATTATAAGACAGCCTATGGCAATAACATTTAAGTGGTAGTGTGGTCCAGTTGCTAAAGCCCTGGCTTAGGAATTGGGGTCACATTTTCAAAGCCATGGCCTGGCTAAGGGACCAAGTTCACATGCGCAACTCACTGGTGTGAGGAAAATCCCCTGCATCAGCGAGAGTGCTATTTTCAGCATTTCACATGCACTTACCTTTCAGGTGCAGAGCAGTGCTATACCTGCCAATACTAGGCCTATCAGTTTGGTGCAACTGAGCATAAAAACCTGTGCAGGCTACTGTTCCCCACGAAAATGGTCAAAACGTGCAACCTCTTTGAAAATGGAGAGCATACAGAAAAACCTTCAGCTACGCAAGAGTACCCACCCTTGCGAAACGTTTTCCTCCTCTGAAAATCAGGAACAAAGAGATTACAGGTTCAAACCCAGACAGAGCCAACATACTCCCTGTGTGACCTTGGGCAAATCCTTAAACCTCTGAATGACACAGTACACACAGCTGCTGAAACTGGTAGAAGCAGGACCTCACTGAAAACAAGATGTTGAATCTCAGTTGGGCTATCCAGAGAAAAGAAAGTGCAACAAAAAAAAAGTCCACAGCCAGTTTCAACTTAGGGGTTGGGGTCCCAAACAGGACAGACACAGCACATCTGTGAGGAAAGCTAGAGATCTTTTACACTGTCTACTGGTATAACTGATTGCCTAGCGAAAGGCTAATAGATACCAGGGGAAGGGCATCAGGAAGCCAAAAAGATCTTCATACCATTCACAACAGCAAGGAATAGTTTCTCCTCTTTTGTATTATCAGTCCTTCTTGAGAAGGCTGGTTCTGGTCACTCCTGCCGTGACAGGGTTAAGGCATGAACCAGAGTCTGAGAAATGACTGCTGTTGATACTGGTAAGGCTTTTTTAACTAGATCCTTCAAGGAAAAAACAAATGAATCAAGAGTCAGCTGAAGTGGGTTTAATGATTGCATTCTGCATACAATCAGCTTTTCCCTTTTCAAGGGCCATCAATATGTCAAGGCGAGACATATCTGAAGGATGTAGGGCTGCACATCAAGGTTATCTATTCTCCGCAAGGCTCCCACTTCCTACTGGGCTGATACTTTACACCGCCTGTGTCTAACATTTTCATCAACTCCGCAATCAATCAAGGTAATAATGTTGTGCAAAAAATCAATTAACAACGCAATTAAACTTTCCTTATTATCTCCAAGGGCTGAAATAATACCTAAAGGGAAGACAGACTCGCTGAGTGCAGACATCCATAACCCAATGTGAAAGTGAATTATGAGGTTAGACAGATGCGGCGTCTACTGGAGCTGTTATTTTTAAAAGGGCATACCTAATACATTCTGTTTATCAGTCAGCAACAACACCATATCAGAAGCTACCATTTAATTTAGAAAAATGTGTTGACATAATATACCCTTGCAAGACACATATATACACACATACAGGCAATATTATATACGTCTGTGTCTACCAAGATTTTTTTCAACCTGTGTGCTGGCATGCTGATATGTAATTAGGCTCTCTTATGGTATGACCAGGATGACCCAGCATTGAGAGATTTCAATGCAGGTCATGTGACTGGTTTTGACCAATCATAGTTTTCTATTTTACATAGCCATTTTAGAGTACAAGTATACAGAATTACTGGCGACACCCTATTAAACACCGAAAATACTGTGTATAATTTTCCGTTACATGCAGTTTTTGGAGTATAATGGGAGCACGAAACATCACAACCCCCAGTTTGTACTCAATTCTGCTTTGCCCAAGGTAAATGGGTCTATGTGTCTGATGACATGTTCCACTGGCATCAGAATGATCGAGCGCAAAACCACTATGTTACAGCGTCTTAAATAACTGATTAGCAGTTTTTTTCTTGGGACAATACTAACTGTACAGAAAACATTCATACAGGTTTTCTAGAAGTGTTATGTTTGTTAAACACAGTGAGGCAAGTGCTATGCATTTTCACAATGTTTTAGAACTTTTATGAGCAAAACGCTAATCAATTTTTAGAGTTAAATAAAACCCTGTGTTAGTAGATTCAAGCACTACAGAAATATACTTGATACTGCATTAGTTGTCCAGTGCCAACTGTGGGGCATTAGGGTGATGTATTGTGTCTTTTATGTCTTAAACATTCAATAAAATGATTAGCTAAGACAAACAAACAGGCACCATTTCTTTTATTTTGCCCTGTGACTGAGTCCTCCTGCCTAACCAGACACCGTAGACTACTGCACAAGCAGCTCATCTGGGATTCGAGACCAACACAATGGTTAATGTTTAGCACCCGCAATGATAACAAATAAAAACATGGTGGTTGAACATAATTCAGTTTTTTTTGCACATCCTTGATGTGGGATGGCATAATCAACCACTCAAATGCCAGCCCATCAGTGCAGTGGTAGCACTACCGCTCATGATGCCGCCAACCCGGGTTTGGGTGCAAGCTCGGATTGCTGGGAGCCAGTGAGGGGGGAGAAGGACTGAGCATCCCACAGGATGCGCTCCTCCTCCAGGGAGGGAGGGTAGTCATCCCTGCTGCTATACTGCTACCGGGGTGATCAAGGGTGGCAGTGCAGCTAGGGACATCAGGGGAAGGAAGGACGTCGACCGAGATCTGGGTGCAATGGCACGACTATGCATGCACGCGCATCTATGGATCCCCTCCGCATGCTGAAATCCTTCTCAGTCTGGGAGAAACTAGGAAAATGGCCCCTGCACTTGAAGAAGAAGGATCGCTTGGCACTGGAAAGGATTCCCCTGTCTGACCCGCCACTCATGCCTCCCTATGAAACTCAGTAGCTCGAGGGTAAGCCCCTCCACCTCATCCCAGCCTGGGAGGAACAGCTAAGGCTCCATGGAGGAAGGTCTAGAGCACCGACCCACAGGCAAGTGGGACAAAGCAGGTGTGCCTTGGTGACTCCAGAAGGAGTTTGGGTGAAGGGCGAGAAGGAAGCATAAATAGGAAGTTATAAAAAAATAAACCATTCAAGCTTTGCACCTGCAGTTTGTGTTATCCCATACCTTGGGTATGTGAAAAAAAACTCATTATACACCACACCACACATAGCACCCCCATGTATTACTCTGTATATAATACTTGGTTTGACCTTTTTTCTTCTGTATAAAAATATGCATGTTTACCAGCCTATACTGAACACTTATTAAATCTGTAACACAAATTATTTCAAGTGTGACATCATCAATACACTAACCAATTATGATGTCATCAATGGCCAACTTTTTTTAAATTTTCTACCTCAACCTCAAAACCAGATTTTATAACAAAGGGGTTCTCAACAGTTTGCCCTAGCTCACGCTACAAGCAACAGCTGAAAAGCAACATTCTAAAATAAAACAATAAAACATTTGAGCCCACAGCTTTCAAAATATTTCAATATACCGTTGTAAACAAACAGCACGAAGTTCAGTTACTGGTGCAGGGGTTCTCACGCCATTTCCTCCATGCTGTCTCCAGTCATCTCTCAAGTCAAACAGTTACAAACTTTCTACTGTACAGAAGAAACACTTTCAAAATCGTCAGTAAATAACTTCGGACTCTGGGAAACTAATGTCTAACAACTGTAAAACCCTGTTTGAGAGAAGCAAACCACTTACCTGCAAAACTGCACTTGCTAACAAGAGACAAAACACACATAAACTGAGGTATGAAGCATTCACAAACCACAGAGGCTGACAGCAGCCGTCTTCCGACTCCTCACAATCACATGACCTGCAGGACAGATGACTGACTGATGCTACCCGCCTATCAGTCAGCTGCAACCATTAAAGGAGTACTACAGTCAGAATTTGCAAACACATATGTTGTGCAGAATGTTTTTTGTGTGTAGCCCCAGTGTGTCCTTCCCTTTGATTGCTATTAGGAATCTTTTCTAAAGTTGCTTACTAGTTTATAGACTCTGGGGATCTCCATGTTAGCACAGTTTATTGCTCTTCTTGGTCCTACAATGTCCCCTGTCCCATGTGACAGTGATGCATGCAGGACCACCTATTCAGTGAGGGGAAAGTATTGAAGCAGTAATCTGCAGATAGGAGCTGATCTTATGGCCTCAACTAAATAAACTCTTAATTCAATATTTTTATATTCTATGTGTGTGTCTACATTTATCAACAGGAGTAAATGTTTTTCTTTTAAAGCCTTTTCATTTCATCAAATTGCACACAGCCATAAAAAAGCACACAAATCACCCCAGCTCATCAATGCTATAAATAGTAAAGGACTGTAGCTGTTTTCTTTCAGAATAACCCACTCAATTAACCCTGAGGTGTTTGCTAAATGTCATCGAGGTACAGGTCAGGAAGCATAGGCAAACCAGGAGAAGTCATAAAATTCGTAAGTAGCATTTTATAATTATCAATAACAATAAAAAAATAAAATTGTGCAGGATAGCTCTTACACGAGCAGTTCAAACAAAACAAAATTCTTCATCTAAGGGTGTATCTAAATCTCAGTCTCTCTCTAAACAAATATTTCTCTCTTTTATAAGATGTTTTCACCTGTCAATTAAATTCTGCATCCTGTTTTCATTAATCTATATCTCCTGTTTTCACACAACATACCAAACTTTGTCAATTTCTTTCCTGTGACCAGTACATCCAGACCCCTCAACAGGTGCAGCCAATTAAGACATTCTGGACAGAGCTGGTTTTCATGCTGACAGATCTGCAAACAAGCTTGTGGAAGGTCAAAATGCACCTCAAGTTTAACCTTCTGTGTTCCAGATAAATCCAAACAGCTTTCTGCAAACATTTCAATAATATATACATTTGTAGACTAAGAGATCCCAGTTTCACATACAAATTCATATTTTTTTTTAACCACAGAGAAGCAAGGGAAGAAAGCTAGAATATGAACAGTAGATAAAGGAAGGGAGAAAACATGAGAAATTATGGGACTGTCGGAGTGGTCAGTTTCTATGCGCCACAAGGAAAATTTGATTGTACAATCAGACAGGCAAGAGACAGACAAGTGACAGAATAGGAGAGGACAGAACAGATCCTTGCTTTTAACTCTCTCTGCATAAAAAGTGGGACAGGGTCTCACCCAACCCTGTCACACTAAACTGAAAATGTAGCCATTTGTGCTCAGTAGATGAGAAAAAATACTTAAAATTTCAGCTCTAATGCTATAAAATGTACTCTAAACCAGTTTTTGCTGAATCTATGGTCCCGGATATATCACTTTCACATGGGAAAGAAGGCATTGCAGGAATGTATCTGTAATTTTTAAGTAGGAAAGATCCACTGAGCTAATATGGCTTGTTTCTAGGTGTATCCAGGGGGGTGAGTTGCATGGACCTGTTTCTCTGACAGGGGGAATGCTGGCCACGACACCGGGGAAACTCCCCTGCTCGACATCGATAAATGCCATTGGATCTTTTACTTCCACCTGGACAGTGACCAGAGATGGGCGGAAGGAACCTCATTTTAATGTCTCATCCAAAGGACTGCACCTCACTAGTGCAGTACCCCCCCTCATACTATGCTAAAGTGTCAGTTATGGGCACTACCCCAAGTGCCTGGTGCAGGGCTAGAACTCATGATCATCTGATTTTCTGTCCCCAGAGAAGAGATTGCTACAAACTAAGCTACTGACAGTGAGAAACATAAAATTTGACAGCAGATAAGAACCGCCTGGTCCACCTAGTCTGCCCACTTTCCCTACCTACTGTAACACCACAGGCCTCACTTGATCTCCATCTTTACCCCCTTTCCTTACCAATAAGGTTCCCTTAGGTCTATCCCATGTATTGTTGAATCCCATCACCATTTTTGTCCCACCACCTCTGCTGGGAGGCTGTTCCAGGCATCCACCACTCCTTTTGTGAAGTACTTCTACACACCTTCCCTGGGTTCCCCCCCTCCTGCCTTTTTTTTTTAATAGCCCCTCTCCTCTGCTGTGGTGGAACTTCTTCAGGGAATCCCTAGACTGTGCTCCCCAGTCCCTCCTCGGGTACCTACCGTGGTGTCGCTCGGACCTACCTCCATGCTGCCTCGGCCTACACCCCCTGGGCGGGGAGACCCATTTTACCCCCTCCAGTCCATCAGTGTGCATCAGGAGGTCCATCTGCGGCATCCAACGATAGCCCGGTTATGGGTCGTCTGGGGCAGTTGGGTCCCGTCTCTGTCCTCCACGACAGGTTCCTTTTTCCATTTTTCTGTCCCCTTCCACAGGACGTGAGCACACTAGGAAACCACAGGAAGTAGTAACACATTGAGAGCGTCTGGCGCTCGGTCTCTGGCCACGTCCTCCCTCCCTTCTGTATGCAGTCCGCTGCACCTCCACCCATGGTCACCCAGGTGGCGGTAGAGCTGCGGGACATGCGTCCCCTCCCTCCCCAGAGGAGGAGAGCAGCCGCTGGGTGCTCAATCCTCCTCCCCCCGGCATACCCTCCAGCCACCCGAGTCCGTTCATGAACCCAGGTCACTGGCGCCGCAAGCAGTAACCCTACCGCTGCGCCGGCAGGCCGGCTCTCCCTCCTGAAAAATGCTTCTCTTATGAACCTTATTTATACCGATAAGGTATCTGAAAGTCTCCATCAGGTTTTATGTGATAAGGATGAAATTATAAGCGTGAACCTGGAATTGTGAAACCAGTTGGGTGAAACCTGAAACGGATACTCTTTTTTTTCTAGCGGGGGGCTTTGCCCACTGCACCCCTTACTACTATAACAAACTCTAAGGTCATAGCACTTCAAGGAAAGGGTGAAATTTTTGTCGCCATTTTGGTTTCGCCCTTTTCCCATCACGATTCTGGGTGTTGCCCTTTTGGGTTTCACCTTCACTGCATACCTCTCTATCATATCTCCCCTCTCCCTCCTTTCCTCCAGAGTGTAAATATTGAGGGCCTTTAGTCTCTCATCATAGGGCTTCTGATGCAGTCCCTGTACCATTTTAGTTGCCCTCCTCTGGACCACCTGTACTCAGTCTATGTCCTTCCGTAGATGTGATCTCCAGAACTGGACACAGTACTCTTAAGTGAGGGCTCATCAGTGATCTATACAGTGGTAACACCACCTCTCTCTTTCTGCTGGTGATACCCCTCCCTTTGCACCCTAGTATCCCACTAGCTCTCCCCACTGCCTTGTCACACTGTCTGGCCACCTTTAGTTCATCAGATATGATTACTCCTGGTCTCTTTCCTGTTTGGTGGTCGTTAGTACTACTCCCCCCAATTTGTACTCCACCCCTGGGTTTCTTTTTTTTTTTCCCATTGATACTGTATCCACCTCCTCAGGGAGACTACCCATCTGGCAGCTTTGGCCCTCCTACTGGAGTGACACTCTCTCTGTATCCATCGCACCTGCCAAATCTAAGGATCCCCGATGGATTCCCCCCCCCCCCGTGGTGGGACCAGGAAGGAGATGGCGCACTACACCTCTCCCTGGACACCCAATCCAGAACCTGAGCTGGTCCTTGGGCACGGCAGCCATCACTGAGTGATAAGCAAGGCTCTCCACCCCTTTTCCACTTTTTCTCCCTCCCCACCGATGCAAGCATGCCGGGAACATGCCTCCCGACCCGTACTGCCCTCCGGCCGTCGCCAGGCGGCAGTCAGCAGGCAGAACAACTTAACACCCTCCCCCTTGCCTTTTCCACTTTTAAGTTTGCAAGTTTCTTCAGGACTCTCTCCTCTGTAAAGGGACTAGTGTCCACCTCCCTTCCTTCGATGCTCCTGTCACTTATTTGTTGTCCCTCGCCTTCCCCTTCCTGTGTAAACGCTGAACATACGTATTTGTTCAGAATGTCCACTTTTTCTTGGTCCCCCTTCACACACTCTCCCCCCCTTCCCTCCTAAGCCTTACTATCCCTCCCCTGGTCTCTCTCCTTTCGTTTACATACCTGAAAAATGTCTTGTTCCCTTTCTTTACTGCCTGGGATATTTTTCCTCTGTTTCTACCTTTGTGCTCCTAATTGCTTTCCCTACCTCCTTCTGTTTCTCCTGATACGCCTCCCTATCCTCCTCCCTCTGTGTCTCCTTACACCTCCTGAATGCTAACTTTTTTGCTCTTATCTTCATAGCCACCTCTTTTAAGAATCATAGTGGTCACTTCTTCCTCTTCCCTTTGCTTACTTGCCTGACGCTGAAGTTTGTTGCCTTCACTATCCCCCCTTTTAGTTTTACCCACTGTTCCTCCACTCCACCCAAGTCCCCCAGCCAGGGCATACCTGAGGCATCCCCCATCTTTTTAAAATTGGCCCTTGAAGTCTAGGACCCTCGCCTTTGTGTGGTTTAATTCTATCACAGTGCTTAGACTGAATCACACCATCACGGTGATCGCTGGTCCCCAGGTGTCCACCCACTGTAACATCCGCAAGGAAAAAAAGCCATAAAAAATGTAAAAATGGAATACCCAGGGACCATAAAACTATCAGGCAAATTTAGAAAAAAACTCTTACTAGAAAACAACTGGAAGGACACATTAGGACTACACACAAATCAAACCACTCTACACAGAAAATGTTTTGTAAATTTTGATTATAGAATTCTTTTAAAGGGATCTCTCTGATCTTCCAAAACTTACTTAGGAATTAAGCCCTTCACTGCCGGAAACGTTTTTTCAAATCTCTTAAAAAATGTAAAATAAAATTTTTTTCAACCAATCAAATGTATTATATAAAACAAGTGCTAAAAAATGATATGTATTTATAAAAGAATGCCATCTTAGGCATCCAAACAATCATACATCCACTCATCTGTTTATGACCTCATTTGACTCCCTCAATGGAATGATTTCCTTGTACACTACACTTTTCTAGCTTTTTTTTTAATTCTCTTGTAACCCCCCTACAAATGGGGGTTCCCAAAAAGTTTTCCTTGAGGTTGCCTAAATGCTCACTGCCAGGCTGGTGTCCTGTGTTTTAGCAGTTTAAATGTGATTACCAGAGCCCGTATAGCCTCTGTGTACTGTCTCTTTAAGAGCTGCCTAATTGCAGCTTAAGTAATCTGAGAGGGAGCTCTGTTGAAAGATGTAACTATTTACTGAAAATCATTTAGAGTGATAATGACGATGCAGTTTGTCTAACCTGCTTTCTTTGTAGCAAGGACTGTTTTGTTTGTCTTCACTATCCTGGTCCTGGACTACAAACTGGACCAAACAGTACTGGTGGGACCTACAATGTAGCCGGACTACAGGAGCTGTCTGAATTCAAAATCTGTAGGAACTGTAGTTTGAACTTTTTGCGCCTTTTTTGCAACTGAAAGGGGAGCTCTTGCTTTGACTGACAGCCAAATCAGCCAACCAGATCTTTTGGGTCTTGGGGAAGTCCCGAGCTGCTTGCAGTTTTCAGTTAGTTCTGAGCTAGAAGCTCAAGAAGAAGGAGATAAAGTAATTCTGAGCAGCAATCCTGAGTGGATTTGCATGGGAAAACTGTGAAAGGGCCGAGTTTTTGGCTTGCATGTCTGCTGCTGCTGAGAGGGAGAGAAGATAATTATTTTGGACTAAGACCAAGTTTGTGTGACTAAAGTAAGCCACTAAAGTGCGCTAAGCTCAACCTGAAGAAGACCGAAGATTTTGCTGAATGCGATCGGCCTGTTGGGGATTCCAGCTACCCCTAAGCTCCTGGTGTGTGCAGAGACTTTGCGATTGTGACCGGGGAGCGCTTTGCCTGGTACAATAGAATTCCTGTACATATAAATGTGCTATGAGCTGCTAGTGGGTTGTGAGTTAGTTCCCTGCTGTATGAACTGTGTTCTGCTTGCTGGAAGCTGTATCCAGCCCAAAATGGACTGCATCTGAATTTGTCTCCATGTGGTCTGGGCCTTGCCAGACTGGCCCAGCCAGACTACCCACTGCACAGAGAAGCCATCGACGAGAGACCTGCCTGAGGATCAGCCCCCTGCTCCACGCTTGAACAGAAACAACGCCTCTGCGACTCATGTGTTCCCTGCTTCTCCTGGCATTCCAGATCAACCACCTGCAGTCTCAATTTTCATCCAGCCTGTATCCAGTCTTTGGTATCGTGAGTAACTACCAGGGTAGCTTCCTGCAACAACAGCTTCATCTGAGTGTGTTATCTGATTGTCTTGTTGTTTTGTTTCCTTTACGAACTGAGCCCTCTGGCTCCGGATTACAAATATTGTGTACTGTGCATGTTGTGTTTTCCATCACAGGGCCCCAACCAGCTGCAACCCCGGGTAACAGTCCTGGCTAGCCCATCTCTTCTCCACCTGGGTACCCAGAGGTGTGACTATGTGGGGGGACTCAAAGCACATGCATAACTGCTTGATTGATATAACCTTTAAGCTAATTAACCTGATTATGCCCCTCCCTTGTTCAGGTACCCTGAATAAATCAGATCTAACTTTTTCTGCATGTAATCTGACTGTGGTTCCAGTTTGTGCTCAAAGTACTGTACTGTTGCTATTTGCCGTGCATATCCTTGTTTTACAGGGGGTCCCCAGGGTCGAGCCAGAAGAACCAGCCCTGGTGGTAAGTGCAAACAGTGTGGATACTTGTGTGGTGCACTAGGGGTACTGTGAAAGTGATTATTGTACAGTGTTCAGGCCACTAGAGGGGAAAGAGGGGGGTTGCAGTGTCCTGGAGGGCTGTGCCCAGGTTAGCTTGACCACTACCAACCCTGACCTCCAGGTGGAGGCACCCGGTTCAGAACTCAGGCCCCTTAACCTGCTACTAGCCAAGCAGGCAGGGGTAATAGCCCTTGGGATAGCGCCACCTAGGGGTTACACTCTGGTAACCGGGTAAGGCCCACTAGGCACAAGGCCTGTTTTCAGGGGCAACCTGGGAGCACCGGGTAGTAACTTCTAGGCTATACTGCCAGCCCACCTATTCCTTATATGTAAATATATAAATAAGCAATACCACCTGAAGTGGTGCCTGGACATCAAAAAAACATAGCGTCACCTTGGGTGTACTGTGAGGTGGGAGGCAAAGCTGAGTGCCTTCAACTACCCAAAGATCCAGAACAAAAGATGATTTGATACCTTTTATTGGACCAACATAGATGTTACAAAAGAAAACAGGTGCTTGAGCTTTTAGACTACATACAAGGACCAATACGGTAATAAAACTAATTTTTTAATTCAACTACCCAAGAAACCTGTATAATTCTGTATGACCCGCTACTGTGGATGGTGTTGCTGAAGTAATAAATTAGTTCCTATAAGATTAAAAAATAATGAATAATCAGCTGAGGAGTTACCCAGTTAAACTGAAATAACCAGACATAATTTGGCAATTGTACATCAGTCAAATTACTGGACATAGCGAACAGATTGGACTGTTTGAAACTATTTATATGTACTGCACAGGTTTACACACACACACACACACACACAAATATATACACGTATACAACTTATGTAGGTCACAAACATACCAAATGAATATGTTATTTTGAATGGCTGGGAAGCCATCATGAAAGTAAATGATTTATTCCACCTTCCGCTCATTTACTTTGTACTTTGATAAGTTGTCAGTGAGCTCAGCTGTCAGTCAACTTGAAGCTGAAACCAACTAGCCAAGCTTTCAACAGTCTGAAAATACTGTCCAATCAAATCTCTCTCTTCAAAAATAAAACCCCACTGCTGACACCATCTGGTTTCTCACATTTCCCAAGAACTCGCCCCTTGTTAAACATCTAATCTGTTATTTGAAACAGTTATCAGAAACAGACTGGACCGAACGGTAAGCCGTTTTATCCAATCTGTTTCTGATTGATATTTGGCCCTGATTGGACTCGCCTTCTCCCTGAACAGAATCTTTTTTGTTTACCTTGAGGTTGGCTGTGCTGGATTATCCTTTTCCATTTAAAACAGTTAGCTGTTTTCGTTTGTGGAAAACAAATGTTTTATACCCTAACAAACTGTGAAACAGCCATTCCGTTTCTTTCTTGACCGAACATTTTAACTGTAGCCACACGTCCATGTGAGACCACAGATCCCACTTGTGGTAGCACTGCTGCTCCCAGCAGCACATCTTTTAGTAAAAAAATACACTTTCTTTGTTTTCCTGTGTTGGGAGCCTAGTATCGTTCATGACCAGTAAGTACAGCAAATCCAGCCTCAACAACTGTAGCAGACGGCAAATCAAACTGGTTGCGGGGTGAGAGCAGACAGCAACAGAAGAGGCGGGAGGGAGAGAGTGACCATACATCACTAAGTCCTGAATATGTTAAGAGTGGAAGGACAAAGTAAGGACAGAACATACAAAATGTTGCACACATAGTACATACATAAGCAATAACACATGATGAGGTGTGCCTTATGCTCTGATGAGGTCCTCTGAACATGTGCGGAATCTGGGCATTATTCTTGATGGTGAATTGATACTTAAATCACAGGTGTCAGCCATCATCAAGTCCTCATTTTACCATCTGAGCAATATCGCCCAGGTAAAACATCGTATTCCGCCTGACGACCTTTTGACTTTGGTCCATGCCTTTCTGACCTCCCGTCTTGACTACTGCAATGCTCTTTACCTAGGGCTTCCAGGGCTGGACTTTCACCGTCTGCAGCTGGTGCAGAATGCGGCACCCAGGCTAGTGACGAACTTATCTAAATCTAGATCTAATCATGTCATGCCTGTGCTCCGCGAGCTGCACTGGCTGCCAGTGTAGTGGAAGATCACCTTCAAGGTCGGTTTGCTGACTTACAATGTCCTACTTGGACAGGGACCATGTTATTTGCAAGATCTCCTGTGTCCCTACTATCCCCTTCGTCCACTCCAATCCACTGATGAGGGACTGACAGAGGTTCCCAGGGTCCATTTGCAGACATCGGGGGTGAGATCTTTCGCATTCATGGCCCCGACCCTGTGGAACTCTCTACCTCATCAGGTTAGAGAGTGCCTGTCCTTTGAGACCTTTAAGATTGCCTTAAAAACTTATTTATTTAGATTAGCTTTTTTGCATACGTCTTAATGGGAAATGCTGCTTATTTTAACTTGATTATTGTTTTAATATTTATTTTGTTTGTTTTAAATATTCTTCTGTACAGGTGCTATGACAGTTTTGAAAAGCACCTTTTATAAATAAAAATGGCTTGACTGAAAAATGCACGCATAGGGGCGTAGTGATGGCCTCATGCCTTACTGCCCCTAGAAGTGCATTTATCAGAGCATAACTCACACCCTGCAGTATATTAAGATATCCCTGATAACTAGTGGCACGCCCCACCCCCTGACTGCCCATAGACAAAGGTAAACGTAATCACTGGTGGTCTAGTAAACCCCAACTGCCCCGCCCACTCATAGACTGTTCATTCGGTGGCCGGCTGAGGAAGTGAGAGGAGGGCTATGCTGGTTGCTGTATCAGGCATTGCTGGACATCACCAGTCACACCAGTAAGGGGGTGTGATGGGTGGTGGTATGTGGGTGGGTGAGGCAGGTGGGGGGACAGTGGACCACCAATGATTACCTTTACCTTTGTCTTTGGGAAATCTGGGGTCAGGAAGTGCCACTAAACACCAGGGATATCTTTACGTACATGGAACAGGTGTTGGGGGGTGGGGTGCCACCAGACACCAGGGATATCTTAACTTATATGGAACGGCTCTTTGTGTGGTGGCGGGTGGGGTGCCACTAGACACCGATGAATTAAAAAAATTAGGCAGACTGGGTCGGCCAGGCAGCCCTTATCTACCATCAGGTTCTATGTTTCTAGATAGGATGGGCACTAATGGCAAATGAGCCCATACTAGGCATTCAAATGGCCCCCTAGCACCTTGCATGCCAAAGGGCTCATTTGAAAGTCATTGCTGACTCTAGCTCACACAGGTTTTGGCGCTATGCTTTTCGGAAGTACTATTTCCTGTGGACTATACACAGCCTAACTCTGTGTCGAGGCAGTGCAGTTTCACTTAGCGCTGCACCGACATGGTCTGATAATCAGTTGGATAGCATCAATCCGCTATTCAAATGGATATGCAGCTTCCTGGTTGGGCGCCAGCACAAGCTCAGTGCAAATATTTGTCTTGAGCTTGTGTTTCTTTTTCAATATCAGGGCCGTAATGGTTTCTTTCATCGGTTTCTCATGATATGTAATGACAACATAGCTAACTTGCTGCTTGAACTGCAAGAATTTGTGTGCTTCTCTCACACACACACACACACACACACACACACACTTTCTCCTCCTTTAAACCCAAGAACCCAAGGACTGCAGTGCAAAACGTGAGAGGCAGAAACACAATCACATGACCAATATAGAGTGTATTATACCACAGAAAGTGGGAACAGTCCTACAACAGTCAATAGTCACAGAAAGAGTGCCCTAACTCCACCCCCTAATAGCTTCTTAGCATGAGTAATGCATTTCTTGACCAGGCTGCGGAATTTTAAAAGCTGCTGATAGTCATTAAAAGCCGCCGCTAATTAACTAACTTGTTACAATATTACTGCTTCTTGTTTAAATTAGTGGCTGCTCATTACACGTGACGCTGACCATCAAAAGCAGCGGATTGTTAATGGAAAACCATAGAGCTCGACAAAGTGTGGTACAAAAATGCCACATGAAATATGGACTTGTGCTCCCTGCTAACAGTGGAAAAGGAATCCTCCTGGGTTGACAAAGTGCCCTTCAGTAGGCACTAATATTCTAGCCACCCTTGTGGACATTAGTTTTCCACTAGAAGCCTAAACACCAGTCTGTAGTTTCACTTGTATATTTGCTGTTAGGCTTTCTCTAACCACGGTATCCGCCACCCATGGCAATGTCTTCCCTTGTGGGCATAGCCTCATCAGTAATGGTGGTTGTCAGGGGATACAAGCTTGAAGCCGTCTTGTTCAGAAATACCATTCTTGACTGGGTGAGGAATGGTAGCAGGTGCTCCAACACCATAGTGAGCATAAAACCTGCCCAATTCATTCCAGAGCCTACCCGTAGGAATAACGTGGCTGACAAGCACGCACTCCTTGACGGCATCTTAGTCAGCTGACCAGATTGAGCGGCTGCAATAGGTATCCTTCATAACTTCTACAGTGACCAATCCTGCACCTACTGTGTTTGGAAAATTCAAAACCCCAACTCCCCCACCGCCACAAAAATATTATAGCTAAGTCACAGAGGCATCTCAGTCCTGAATGCTTTGTATTCAACCTCAGCTGGGAACAGACCTGCCTCATCCAAGATGTAGACTCTAGTTGAGCCTTCTTCCAGGACAAGTCCACTAGAGTTTGCGGCCTTCATGCTCCCTTCAGAACTGCCAGCATGAAGGGCTTAGCACCATCCCTGGAACATCACAGATTTCCTCGACCTCTCTGACCACAGGAACACAATCCGGACCAGGCTCAGGCAATCTAGAGATGCTATCCATGGCAACATCTATAGGCAGTTATGCAATCACTGCAAGGCTGCCACTAGGTCTGCTAAAGCCCATTACTGCTTGGAGTTCTGGAACTTATTGAACTTGAAGGCCAGATATTGTCTGTAATTAAGCAATAATGACCAAACAGCCAGTCATTTCCTGCCCATTAATGGCTGGCTGGGAGGGAAGGGTGGCCCTAGTCACAGCCGAGGGCCAGCTCCACCCAGCCAGTCATTAATCACCAGAAAATGACTGGCTGTCAGGTCATTATTGCGATTATAAGTCTAATCCCAATTATTTAGCTTTTTATTGACAGCAGCGCCAAAAACAGTTCTTGTTTTGGAGCCGCTGCTGTCAGTATAGAGTGCCTGATGAGCCGAGTCTCGCTGCTGTGCCGGGCATTTCTAAGAGATTTCAGTCTGGCACAGCAGGCAACCAGTGAGCTAGTTTAGCTCATGAATAATTAATTAGACTTATAAACTGAATTACGGTCTGAAACAGTAAATGCCCGGAACCAGGATTGAGCTTTACATCGCTGGTCTCAGAGGCAGCAGCTCTAACCATCCAGCTAAAAGACAGTTTCCTGTTAGTCAAGCTCTTGGACTGTTTTTCCTTTTTTCCTTTCACTTTGTGATCTCAACTTCCATCAGCAGACAGCATTTCACATTGTCTGGTTACTGATTCTGTATACACTACATCACTGTAGGGATGTTATTTCTGAAAAAGGGGCATTAAAAGCAGTTACAGGTTCATAAAACTGTCCTATCCCCTTTATGCATGTGAAGCAAGTGGGCAGAACGTGTAGAACATTTCTTTATTTAAAGAATATACGCATGGCAATGGTATCAGTTAATGTCAACTTGTGCAGCTGCAATGTAAGGGTGCTAGCTGCACATTTGAGCAGTCTTGCTAGACCACGGCGTATGTTCGATGAAGCTATTCAATTATTTTTAATTGTTTGTATGTCCATAAATAGTCCCAGCATTATGGGAACATCAGTTTATACAATAAGCGTAATGGAAAATTCAGGCAGATAAAAGCTGTATCCTGCCTGCTGACGTACCCGATTCAGCGATAAAAAAAATGTATCTTATGAATTGGGTATGTCATGCCTATTATTTCCACTATCCGGTACATCACAGTGACACCGCGCGGATGCCTACTCGCGCTACAGCAGACCCACGGCTTCAGACGCAATGATAAAATTATTAAAAAATAGATGCGGGCAATTTTATTTCCATCACGCTCTTTGTATAAAGCAGACATGGCATGGGTTAGCATGTCATATGCTTTTTAATCTTCACTCAAGGTCTGTGCCCTCTTGCTCCCTCACTCGTGGCTATGTCACTCGTGAGGGATCATGAGGTCACAGACCTCTCGTGAAGATAAAAAGCATATGACACACTAACCCATGCCATATCCCCTATTTATACCATGGGATGAATAACAAGGTGACCAAAAATGGTTATTCAGCCCCGTTATTCACCTCTTGGCCAGAAAGGAGAGGGGTGACATAATAGAGACCTTCATGTTTCTGAAAGGAACGAACAGGGTAAACTGTGAGCAGCTACTCAGCAAGAACAGAGTCACAAAACAAGGGGACACGAGTGAAAACTAATGGGGGGGTGGGGTACAGGAGAAACACGAGAAACTTTTATTTCGACAGCAAGAGAGACAATGTCTATGTTTCTATGTTATTTTCCCTGCAGTCAGTGTTTTCTTTTCCTGTAGCCTCATTACAATGACATTTAGTGTTTCATGGTATAAATAGGACATTCTGTAGAGCATGCAGGAATATGTTTTTTATTCACTCTGGAATGATGCCAACAGTGCTGACTGAGAACTTAGCTCCTCTTCGCTCCGCCACTCGCTGCTAGCATTGTTGCCAACATTTCAGAGTGAATACAAAGCTCATTATAAAATGGGGAAAGAAAATCCTTGTTTCTCATTGGTTGTTACTTGTGCATCAAATACGCTCGATGTACAGGTAAAAACAAGATCTAAAAAGTAGAACCGCACTACAGAAAAAAATTACTCTGCCGTTAAAATGCACAGTTTGAAAATGACACCATTGTTTTCATCCTATAGCGAGGACAAAGCACAGGCACAAAGTGCCTACAGCTAACAAATTTGGCATATTTTTTAAAATGTAATAGTAGCCCCTTAAGTTGTCTGGCAATAAAATGATAAAAAAAAAAACTAATTACAAACTCTTGAGGTTCAGCTTCTGATCACACTGCCACTCCTCCAGCACATCTCCTCCCTCCATCTACAACAGAGTTTAAGTTCCCACTGTTTTGTCTAGTCTCTGCACATATTTAAACATCTGAACTCTTTTAAAAAGTATCTACAAAGCAGTAGTTTTTTTCCCCTGATCGCGCTGCTACTCCTGTAGCACGTCTCCTCCCACTGTGTGTGAACTACCAACTGTGCCCACATCACTTAATGTGTTTGCAGAAATAAAAGACATTTATCTTTCTTTTTTTCTTTAAATTTTCAAACCCGGCTCACAGGTTCTTTCTGAGGCAGCGGTGAGTATACACTCTCACTTCTCGTAGGCGAGATTCACTGTGTGGGTCACAATTACTTCCATTTCCTGAATACTCGGTTGGATAAGTCATGGAGAGGGGCCGCTCAGTCCAGTACATCTGTAAGAAGCGCTCTGTTTCTGTAACCTCAGGTATTACTGTTTTTTTTTCTTTTATATGCACAGGCTGACTTGGTAGACAAGGTGATGGGGGAATGGGGATAAATATTTCTGTTTGCTTGCTCCCTCAAATGTTGTCTCCCGGGAAGGAGAGGGGCCACTGCATGTTCCTGACAGAAGAATAAAACAAAAAAAATAAAAATTTTAACCCTCAACAGCCACTCTGTCTCCCATCACAGAGTCACCAAACACTGACGGTGTCTCCTTCAGTCCAATACATGGGCAGGCGGGGGTGGGCTGACTGTATCGATGTGAAACTACAGTAAAAGTCTGAAGTGTATGGGGAGAATGACGTCATATTAGATTTGGCGAAGGACTATTTTATGGCAAAGACTGCTAATAATACTTATTTATATATATATATATATATATATATATATATATACACACACACACACACACACATAGTGTTTCTTACATTAAAAAGCAGTCAATTTTATAAGCACAGTGAGACACTTTGGGGTGTGCATGGAACAGAAATTACTGCACTTCCAGGGGCTCTCACTACGCCCTGGGGCATGTGCTAATATCTGTTCCAAGTAGACCCTATCATGTCTTACTGCTTACTTCTTGCATGCCCAATGGAATATTCCCTATATACGCCACACCAGTGATGAATAAACAGGGTAAATAAATCATGTTATTTTGGGTTAAATAGTTATTTTCACTTAGAACACGTGTTAATTCACTTAAAGGAACACTGTCAGCCCCCTTATGCCTCAAAGTGTCCCTTGTTTAAAAAACACGTGTTATGATTGTTCACATTCTGTAGAGACTCTCGCACTTTGGTCAAAATCTCCTCCAGCTGATGATGATGCTGGGCCCATCACAGGTAGTTACCTCCTCAGCCCATGTAGGGGGTCATTCGTTGGATCTGATCTTTCTTCTGGGTGTGGAGATTACTGTTCTGGGGGTGGAACCGGTCAGCTGGTCTGACCACCACACCATAAGGTTCAGTTTCAGGGTCCCCCCTAATAGGTCTGCCCCTACGGAGATGGTTCAGTACCGTCCTTTAAGGAGGATTAACCCCAGTGACCTATCGGCGGTACTGGACCTCTTGGGCTTGTCGAGTGAATGCATGAGTTTAGATGATCTTGTTCTAGCCTATAATAAGGCTGTTGGAGATGCTCTGGACAAGATTGCTCCTGTTCGTGTTCGGCCTCTCACTCTTCGCCCAAGGAGCCCATGGTTTGATGGCTCCTTGAAGGAGATGAGGCGAGTTGGTCGAAGTATGGAGAGAGTCTGGTGGAAGTCCAGCCGTGATGATGACAGGCTTAGATTGATGGCACATTATGATAGCTATCAATCAGAAATCACCCGTAAGAAGGCAGAATTCCTGTCCAGGGAGATTTCTGCTGCACAGAACCGTCTGACTCAGCTTTTCCGGACTGTTGACAGATTGTGCAATCCAATCTGTCTCTAGCCCAGAGAAGCTTTTTCTCAGCTAAGATGCAAGGAGTTTGCTCGATTCTTTGCAGATAAGGTTGCCAGCATCAGGTCTGGCATCGGTTCATCCTCCTCTATGAGTGATTGCAGTGGTCGACGGGAAGTGACTGGCGCTTTGTCTGGTCAGATTTTCACCAGCTGGATTTCAATGACACTGTGAAGATCATCCAAACACTGCGTCCAACCAGTTGTCATTTGGATCCAGGCCCTACACCCCTTTTGATGGGTTGTGTAGATGTTATCTGCCCAATCCTTGCTGACATTGTCTGGAAGTCCTTGGAGAGGGGAGTCTTTCCTGACTCCCTCAAAGAGGCAGTTGTTTGACCACTCCTTAAGAAATCCTCCTTGGATCCAGACTGTCTAGCTAACTACCGACCTACCTCTAACTTGCCATTTGTTCGTAAAGTTATTGAAAAGGTGGTTGCGCTGCAGTTGGATGATCATCTTATAACTCACAATGTCTATGATACTCTCCAATCCAGTTTAGGAAGAAGCATAGCACAGAGACTGCTCTCGTCCGGGTATTGAATGACCTAATGGTTAGAGATCGAAAGGCATGTACCATTCTGGTCCTTCTCGATCTCTCTGCTGCATTTGACACTGTAGACCATGGTGTGCTACTGGAGCACCTGCGGTTTTAATGTGGACTGTCTGGTACAGTCCTAAATTGGTTCCATTCATACCTCACAGGCAGGTCTCAGAGAGTGACCACTGGAATTTATTGTTCTGGCACTCACTCCCTGCCTTGTGGGGTGCCGCAGGGCTCTATATTAGCCCCCATGTTGTTTGCAGTGTATATGCTGCCATTGGGAGATATCATCAGGCGATACAGTCTGAGTTTTCACTGCTATGCAGATGATACTCTGCTATATATGTCCTTTCTGCCCAGACAGAATGATGCAGTCTCCGTACTAAATAGTTGCCCTGCCGAGATCAGATCTTAGATGAGTTCCAGCTGGTTAAGACTGAATCCAGACAAGACTGAAATGTTGGTTGTGGACCCGGGTCGTCCGAGGGTGGGTTTGGGGGTTGGACAACCATCAGGTTTATTACTTGGTGGTGTGCCACTCACTACCTCGGACCAGGTGCGTAACCTGGGCGTTATTTTTGACGATGGCCTGACCTTAAAATCTCAGGTGTCAGCTGTCGTCAAATCCTCTTTTTATCATCTGAGGAATATTGCCCGGGTGAAACATCTGGTTCCCTCGGATGATCTTCAAACATTGGTTCACGCCTTTGTTATGACCCATCTTGAATACTGCAACTCCCTCTACCTAGGGCTTCCAGGGGTTGATATCCGCCGCTTGCAGTTGGTGCAGAACGCGGCAGCCAGGCTTTTGACTGGGACATCTAGGTCCAGTCATATTATGCCTGTGCTCTGCGGGCTGCACTGGCTGCCTATTCAGTGGCTAATCACCTTTAAGGTTGGCTTGCTAACCTTCAAAGCCCTACATGATCAGGGACCCGGCTACCTTAAAGATCTCCTGGTATCTTACAGCCCCCTCCGCCCTCTCCGTTCCGCCGACGAGGGATTGCTAGAGATTCCCAGGGTACGATTAAAGATGTCTAGTTCTCGTGCTTTTGCTTTTTCAGCACCGACCCTGTGGAATTCTCTACCTCGTCGGTTGAGAGAATGCCCAACCGTCAGTAGATTTAAAGCTTATTTATTTGACCTGGCTTTCCCTAGTGATTTATAATGTAATTTTTATGTTTTAATGTTATTTATATTGGTTGTCTGTTTTTATGTTAAGCGCCTTAGTTTTGAAAGGTGCTATAAAAATAAAGTTGAATTGAATTGAAAAGACTACTGATTATGTAGCTGGCAGTTTGATTCTGATTCCTTTTTTCCTTTTAAAAAGAGAAAAAAAAGACTGCCCACCTTACTGGTGTTACCACACAAAAATGTGTTGACATTCCTTGATTAAAGTCCCACTGCATCTTTGACTTTCCTGGACTAGGAACACCCCCAACACAGTCTGGTCACTCACTGTGCAGTAGGAGGGGAGCATACAATTGCATCATGAGTGTCTGTACTCTTTGGATGTGTTACTAGCGTCCAGGTACTATGCAATAATATCAGATCAAGGATCTGAAACAAAACAAGCTTGGGCACAACTAGACAATTAGCACACATTTCAGTTCTACTAAGAAGGCAGATAAAACAACCAGCAACACCAACAAATTTTACAGAAGGTAATCAGTCATGAAATGTGAGTTTTAACTAGCAATAATGTGATGCAAAGCAGGCTGACAGTGTCCCTTGAAAACATGTTGCCCTTTTTGTCAAGGAAGACATCGAGGTGGTAGAAGATGGGTGCATTAGGGGTAGCAGCAGTGAGGCTAAGTCAGTATCAGTGCAACCCACGGCAGTCTCAGGTAGGAAAGTATGCTTGAGGGTGATATATAGGCCTCCAGGGCAAAGGAAGAAAAGAGACAGAGAGCTCATAAAGGAACTTGAAAGAGGGGTAGCAAAGGGGGAAGTAGTGGTGTTAGGAGACCTGAACCTGCCAGACATCCATTGGGAGGTCCAGGTGGCCAACTGTCTACTGGTGCAGCTAGTTAAGGGACCCCCTAGTCTTTGATGTGGTGCTCACCAACTCAGAGATAGTGGGATTGGTGGGAGTAGGGGAGTCACTGGGGAGCAGCGACCATAACTCTTATTTGGTTTGAATTAGCCCTTGGGGCCAGCAAGCCACAACCAAGAACTGAAGTCCTTGACTTTAGAAGGGCTGACTTCGATAGGATGAGGAAACTCATCAGGAATAAGTTAGTAGGGGTGCAGGACATAGGTGGGGTGGAGAAGAGATGGGGGGTAATTAAGGGGGCCATCCTCGAGATATCGAAATGAAGCCCAAGCACCACATGCCAGTGGTCTGCTACCCCTGCCTGTTGACTGCCACACAGGTTAAGGGGCCTGGGTCCTGCTACAGTAGTGATAGGGGGTTCTGTCTCAAAGTAATAGTAAAATAGCGCAGTGCCACCACCCAGAGTAGGTTGATAGTGGGGTCAGGTGTAACTCCCTGGGATGCTGTACCTAGCCACCTCCCCTTCCAACCACCCCACACACTGGATACCAAGTTGTTCCCCAATACCATACACCACATATACTTGACAGTTAGCTTTCACAAAATACCCGACACACAGCAATTGCAACAAACAAAACACAGCTTTATTTTGAGGGAGGGCTGGGGTACGTGGAACAGGAAAGCTGTGAAGAGAAAAAGGAGTTAGAATAGTTAACATTAACAGTGCCAGCAGGCCAAGACACTCTAGTGCCCACCCCCATTGCAGGGTTTTATTTAACTCTAAAAATTGATTAGCGTTTTACTCATAAAAGTGCTAAAACATTGTGAAAATGCATAGCACCTGCCTCACTGTGTTTAACAAACATAACACTTCTAGAAAACCTATATAAATGCTTTCTGAACAGTTGGTAATGTCCCAAGAAAAAAACTGCTAATCAATTATTTAAAACCCTGCATTGGTACCAGTGAAACCCCAGCTCAGTCTATAAGGGTACCCTGTGATGGTGCAGGCCTGGTCGGTGCCATGGGTTGGCCGAGGTTGAGGCTCTTGAAGAATATTTAAAGGATGAAACTTTCAAGTTAATTTTAAACCTTTGTTTGCAAACACCTTTCCCCCAGTTCCCTTGGTCAGGGGCAAGCCCTAAGTTACTCATGATTCGGAGAGCTAAGCAGTCTCTGGAGCAGGGGTGGGGGCGGTTCCAGCAGTTCAGAATCCGCAGTTTCAGGTCAATGAGAGCAGCAACAACTAGGCAGCAGTAGATGATGAGAAGACCGGAGCTCGCTTGAAGGTCTGGCCACTTGTCACCTTGCTTAGAGGTCTCACAGCTTGTCCCTTTCAGCCTATTCAGGCACGTTGAAGAGCTCAAACGCAAGGCCTACCAAACCACAGAGGTCCTAGACCCAGGAGTGGCTCCACAGCCCAGCTCCCTACCCAGTCAAGAGTGCCCTAGCATTCAGGCATGTGCCCGTGGCCCCCTGCAGCCAGTCAACCCCACTTGGTAGCGGATAGCAGGTTCCCTACCTGGCTCTGAGTTGCAGCTGTGGGTATTCTCTGATTCTTCCTCTTTTTCGAGCAGTAGAACAGCTACGGTGTGTAGCCAAACAGTTTTAAAGGCTTTACACTGCCTTCTGGCAACAGATTTCATACTCCAGATTAACAATTCCTTTCTACAGCTGGCTTTCAGCAGCAGCACCAGGTTCCCAGAGCATAGGACACCTGCTCACTCTTTTCCTTGCACAGATTCTCCAATTCAGATGCAGCATCCACCTTCAGCACTGGCTACACACGATTTCAAACTTATTTTTTTTTCTCAGACCAGAATTCTCCTCTCAGTCCCAACAGGTACAGGATCACTGCAGCAATGAATCTCTTCAAAACCAGCAATTTCCACTAGATGCCTAGATCACTCAGCAAAAGCGCACAGTCCCTTAAAACCACAAGAATCCTTCACCTTCAATCCTCAGGGAAAACCCTGTTTAAGTCCTGTGAAAGGCCTTTAGAACTTTTTCCACTCAGCAGTGAGCCCTTCTTGACTCGATCAGATTCAGATCAGACTGCCCCAACTGCCCAAAAGTCCCCGGGATTTCCCCCGAAAATCCTGCCCTCTGATTGGCTGATTCCAGTCATCAATCACAAATATCAATAAACATTAGCCCTCTCTGACTGTTGATTGGCAAAGGTCTCTTGGTGCCTGAAATTAGTTCACACCTCCTCCCATGAGTCCTCACAAACAGTTTTGGGCACCTAGATAACGAGCTGATTGGCTGTCCATTTGGGGTCAGAGGATCACAGCATGGCTGCTAACACAGTTCCCAGAGCAGTCCTAATATTGTCCAACCTTTAAAGCATCAGTGCAGCTGAAATCATTATATTTAGCCATCCATTACTCCATTGTTTGTTAGCCCCTTTTCTCTACTATCATCCAGTTGTGGAACTCAGCCACAAAAAGCAACCCTCTGCCTGTTCCTAGCACCATTTCCTACTGCCCCAGGTGCTAGATAGGCTCACTTATCATTATTCATGTCCCACCTCATTAATATTAATGAGGCAGCTTGCTCCCCTGGTCGGCGCTCCTTTTAATAAACTCAGAGAGGTGTGTCTCTTCTGCCTCCTTTAGGTCTCCGGCTCCCAATTAACTGAACAAGGGACAGGGACTTTCAAAAGGCCCCCACTTTGCCACAAGGGACAGCCGGTAAACAGAGTGCTGTATGCGAGGGCACCGGCCCCTTTGAGAGTGCAAAAAACCAGTCGGCGACCCTGCGGTTTAGCTCCCTCAGCCCTAGCCAAAGGAAAATACTACTGGGGCTGAAAGAGACTCTAGAGGGAAACAGAGAGCAGCCTGGGGGAAACGGGAACTGGGAGGCACAGGACGGCACCCCTGAGGGGCAACAAACAGGTAAGCCCCCCACAGGGGGTTACATAAAGTATGCATAAGAACAGTAACAAAGAAAAACAGGTTTAAGAGACCACTATGGTTCTCAGCAAGGGTCAGGGAAACGGTAAGGGCTAAAAAGAAGGTCTTCTATAAATACAAGAAAAAGCAGGGGGAGGTAGAATGGGAGAATTAGCTACAGAAAAGTAGGGAGGCAAAGAGGGCCGTTAGGGAGACCAAAGCAGACAGAGCTGCATAACATGAAGGGCGTCAGGAACAGAGAAAAACAGCTTTTCAGATATGTTTGGGGAAAAAAGGGAAAATAATAAGACTAGTTGAGGGGGGTAAGGTGACGGGAGGATGGGCAAAAGACCGCCATCGTAAATGACTACTTTTGCTCAGTTTTTATAAGGAGGACAGGGGGTCCATGTCAGACAGTGGCAGTCAAGGCGGAGACTAAGGGAATCCCAGAAATGAGACAGCCACTGTTCACTAGTGAAAGGGTTCTGATAGAGCTGGCTGCCTTTAAGATAGATAAGGCCTTGGGACCAGATGGGTTGCATCCGAGGATACTCGAGGAATTAGCAGTGGAGCTGGCTGAAGCACTGGCGTGTCTGTTCAACAGCTTACTTAGGTCTGGGGAAGTTCCAAGGGACTGGAAGGTGGCAGATGTTGTAATGATTCATCAGGGCGGGGATAAGGAGCAACCAGGGAACTACAGGCCTGTCACTCTAACCTCTATCGTAGGGAAGCTGATGGAGTCACTAATCAGAGGACCTCACAGACTACCTGGAGAGCAGCAGGCTCCAGGATAGTAAAACAAAAAGTTTCGTGACAGGAAGAGCTTGTCAGACTAACCTGATAGATTTCTTTGACTGGGTGAAAAAGGAGTTAGACACGGGTCACGCTGTGGATCTGCTCTACATTGACTTCGGCAAGGCTTTTGACGCAGCACCTCACAAACGATTGCGCAAGATGATGGAAGACCTGGGTGCGGCTAAACCCATAGTGAAGTGGGTAGGTAACTGGCTAGAGGGGAGGCAGCTGAGGATGGTGGTCAATGCGGTTGAGGGAGGTTATGAGTGAGGTTCCACAAGGATCAGTCCCGAGTCTGATCCTCTTCAACGTGTTCATTAGTGACACTGGCGAGGGTATCCAGGACAGGCTGTGTCTCTTCACAGACGACACAAAACTACTGTATGTGGGAGAGTGGATAGTGACAAGGGAATTAGGGGAAATGCAGAGAGACCTACAAAAGCTAGATGGGTGATCAAAGGTCTAGAAGTTAAAATTCAATGCTAGAAAGTGCAGAGAGAGACGCAGCACTACAGCTGAGGAACAGGATCTGGGAGTTATCATTAGCAACTCATTTGAGCAATCGAGTCATTGCAACAAGGCCAATAGCAAGGCTAACAGGATGCTGGGATGTATCGGGAGGGGTACTAACAGCAGAAGAAAAGAGGTAATACTTCCCCTCTACAAATCTCTGGTGAGGCCTCACCGAGAGTACTGCACCCAGTTCTGGAGTCCTCACCTCAGAAAGGATAAGGATAGGTTGGAGATAATGCAGAGTAAAAAAATGATTCAGAATCATCAGGGCAGATCCTATGAAGAGCGCCACAAGGCACTAAATATGTACTCACTGAAGACCAGAAGGGAGAGGGGAGATGTGATAAAGACCTTCAAGTTCCTTAAAGGAATTAGCAAACTGAACTGTGTGGAACAATTTAGCCTGAATACCAACTCAAGGTCACGTGAACATGAATGGAAATTAACAGGAGGTAGGTTCAGGAGGGATGTGAGGAAGTACTACTTTACGGAAAGGGTGGTGGAACCTTGGAACAGTCTGTCAGCTGACGAGGTGGGTGTGGAAACAGTCAGGGGATTGAAGCAGGGCTGGGACATATTGAAGGGAGTAGTGGTTACTGGGGGCGACAGGACCAGGGAGGAGAATAGAGAGAGGATGAGGAGGGTTAGTACCCTGGAGGAACAGTAGCTTCCAGGGATTATAGGGAACCTGGGCAGACTGGATGGACCTCTGGTCTTTTTCTGCTCTCGTTGTCTATGTTTCTATGTTATTACACTATTTAATTATTTAAGAGAGGGGGGACGTGATATAAACTTTCAAGTACCTCAAGGGAATCAACAAAGTCCAAGAGGGTAGCATCTTTCAGAAAAAGAGATGTGCAAGAACAAGGGAGCACAATTTGAAGATAGAGGGGGGATGGCTCAGGGGCAACGTTAGGAATTATTTTTTCATGGAGAGGGTGGTGGATGCATGGAACAGCCTTTCTGAGGAGGTTATGGGGTCAAAAACAATGAGAGAATTCAAGAATGCATGGGACAGACATAAGGCAAGTCAAGTGGTGGGGTAGGAGGAGTTAGGATGTTGGTTAACTAGGATCTACAGCTTATCCAACAGGTAGGGAAATGGGCAGACTGGGTGGGCTAAGTGGTCCCTATCTGTCGTCAAAGTCTATGTTTCTATGCAACATGTTATTTTAATTTAGAACCCGGTAACAGAACACTGGCCAAGATAGTTTACAGAGGAAGAAAATTCAGTTTTAACTTAAGACAAGGTAAAACACTAATAAAAACATCACAAATTGTGTGGTATGTATCACATACATAATGAGTTGTGGTGGAAAAACACATTTATATCCACACATGAGTGGTAAGGCCTTCATATCTATGGATCTCACCACTCACTGGTGGAGATAAATGTGTTCTTCCATAGCAACCCGTTATATATTCCCCATATATCTTTGTGATAGCATGGGCCAATTTGGCTGTAAAATCCATACTGCTGTGTGTTATGCACTTGAGCAGTATGTGCTGGCCTGAGCCTGCGCTATACAATTACCACTGCGCTGGTACGTCAAAAGAACTCTCATGTCTCTTTCTCATCCACAGTGATGGCTGAGATGGGAAATGAGCTCCATGGTGGAAAATACCCCAAGGAAATGGGTTTGTCACAACAGGAAAAGCATGTTCCAGCATGCCTGCGTTACCTCCGCTGTGTCTGGTCAAGCTCGTTTAGTTTAGCATCTGTTACCTTCCATTCCACAGGTGCACTCAGCATCCTTAGTTTTGCTCACTTCACCTCAGATTTGACATTAACTATCACTGCACAAATGTAGCTGTTTTTTTTAACAGCTTAAAACATAGTTTTATAGCAACCTATCACATTAACTCTTGAAACTGTTTCCCTTTTTTCTCTCTCAGTGTATATGTATGTATAAAAATGCACTTTAATAGCAACGTATCATATTAACTATTTAAATTGTTTCTCCTTTTCTCTCTCTCAGTGTGTGTGTATATGTGTATATATATATATACGTACATATATATATAAATATATATAAATGTAGGTGTGTGGCTCAGACATGCCCCAAGCGACAACTGGGACTGCACACGATGCAGTAGTCCCGTGTTGATGTTAAACAAGCTGGAAGCATGCCAGGAACTAAGAGCATGTTTTAATTTAGAAGTCAAACACCGTTATGGGTACTTCCACAGGCTACATACACAATTTTACGTGTGGCTGCTGACTTTTTCCCTTTGCTTGGTTCAATGTGAAAATATTAGCATAATAAGTTTCTCATTAATGTCACTTTTTATCCTGACCTAGGGTTCTGTTTTTCTGACGTTATTGTTCTCATGTGACAGAAGGAGACATTTCTCACTGACCTCAGAGGAAAGTTGAAGGCAAGGCTTACAAAGTTAAGCTGACATTTGCTCTCCTGCAATAAAAAATATTTAGTCCATTAAACATAAATACCCTGTCATTATGATGCATGGACTGGGTGCAGGCCTCCTGTTTTCCTCGGATGTTTATTACAACCAAACAACTGCAGTGCCTGCATGTTTTCAACTTTAGCGTATTGATTAAACTTTTAAATGGCTGCCATATAACCCAGGGACAGCAGGATGATTAATTTGCGTCAATGTTCATCTGTAATTCATTAGCCATTTATACTCAACAACCACATGGGCTATCAAGAAAACGCAGGACATTTTTCACTCTGCACAGGCTTGGGAACAGATCCTGAAATTTGTGTTGCATACAAATCAGATACCGAGGCATAGCCATTTAAAACCCTGAGGTTTCATTCTGTTAAACTACGAAGCGGTCTGTAAATAAAAATGCAACACAAATGAGGCCTAGAACGATAATATTCATGGGAACCAAGTGTGCCCTCTTCTGTAGATTCTCATTTTGTTTCAATTAAAACATGAACCTGGCCACCTTCTCAAGAGAGGTGAGAGAACTTGGGTAAGTAAATCATCTAGTGCTGCACTATCCCTTTATGTTTAGGTACAGACATTTCCCTGAAAAAAGGGCAGTATAGCCAAAAGGTCAGAATAACAAGCTGTGAACGGGACTGGTGCACCCAGCTGACTACAGTTTGATTTGCACATGCTCCATGTGCATACTGTTTGACCCTGAGCAACTCACTTAACCTCCCCAGTGCTCCCAGGTCACCCCTGAAAACAGGCACTTGTGCCTAGTAGGCCTTACCCAATTAGCAAAGAATAAGAAAAAAAAATGCCACTTAAAGAAAAGGTGTGGCTTAAAAAAAACAAACTGGAATTTTGAGTGATTCGATTCATCATTACTGAGGAGATACTGTATTTACACGAAAACATCATGCTGCAATTTCAAAGAACTGCAGAACCATATTAAAGTAATTTGGAGGCAGTACAGTGCAGTGGTTAAGAACACTACGCTGCAAACCTGGAGACCTAGGTTTGAATCCCATAACCTCCACTTGCATATTGTGTGACCCTGAGCAAGCCACTTAACTGACCTGTGCTTCCAGGACACACCTGGAAATGATCCACTGAAACCATTAGAAATGAGTCTCTGACTCAGTGGTGTATCTGTTTCTCATGAATAACAATGAACAAACAAACGACAGAAGTGTGGCAACAAAATACATAAATTCTTGCTTTAAGGAGACCTTGGGACGGATGTTCAAAAAATTGCGCTTACACACGGATGTCTGTTACGGAATGATCGTTACCTGCGTGAAGCCATTGCAGTGCGTGTCGTTCTGTGCTCCAATTTACACAAGGCTCCTATTTCGGAAAAATCTCTTTTTTTATTCCAGCGTCCCCATGGAGTTTCCAGGCAGTGTGTGACCCATTTGATTTCCTCAGAAGATGAAGGGAACATCCAGATTACAATGCGGGATGAACCATGGCAAGAAGAGGGCGCGATTCGGCTGAACGTTCACTGTGGTAACAGAAGAGATCCACTTTACGCACAAATGGAGGTAACGTTACACTGGTTCTGTAATGGTCATTCCGTTACAGACACCGGTGTGTAAAAGCACCTTTCATGTCACAAGTCCCGCAAGCTGCATGTTAAAGATGATGAATCTGGTGAAAAAAGCGACACATACATAACAATTTTCTGCTGTAAAATGTCACAAATCTGTGAACATGTTTAAAAATCACATGCAAACATTTGGATGCATTTGCAATGATGCAGCTGTGGCAGCAACACTGCTCCAAGTCCTGCATCAGTGCATTTAAAAATGCATGTATTCAAAGTTCACTGTCTGGTAAGTATTGAGTTCTCTGGCTACATACTAATATTTAGTTAAAGAGCTGAAGACACATCAGGGAAACACTGACAAACATAATACTTCGGTACCGTACAAGTCAGCTTGTACTACACACAGTATATCTTGCGTACATTTCTCCTCCCCATTATTTATTACTGAGGAAATTGGCATGAAGGCAGGGTCCTTATTCCTTGCAATTCATCCGCTCCTGTGGCTTATTCTCTACCTGAAGTCATAATTCTCTGTTGCAACATCAAAGTCCGTTGCCGTGGAAATAGCAATGATGTCACAAGCACAGCCCACCTCATGTGGGGGATAAGCAACAGGAACAGACAGATGCACTCTCAAAGAATAAAGATCCTGTTTTCATGCAAATGACCTCAGCAATTAATAATGGGGATGAGGACTACAGACCTTATGTAAAATATAAGCTGAACTGTGCAATAACATTATGTTTTGTGCACTTCTTAAATACATAGCTTGCATATGTGCGTGTATGGTATTTCTTTTTTTTTCCCACCTTGTGTTTGTCACCTGGTCACTCCAACCAGCCCCTATTTGGACCAGTCCCCCCCCAAGCCCCTTCACCTGGCTTCCTTGGGACATACCTTTTCCACTGGCATCCTGCCACACTACCTTGCAAATCATCAGTATGGGATCTGCAAGGGATCAGGCCACCACCACACTACAGACAGAGGGTTTGTCCTCCATTTACTCCCTTGGAGCTCATGTGAGTGCAGCGATGTGATATGTGTACTCCATTTCCATGGAGACACCCCCCCGGCATCTGGGCATTTGGTCCCCCCCCTTGCTTTTCCATGGTGTTGTCACCTAGATTCCTCTAGATGGCAGTCAAGCTGTGGAAAAGGCATTCCTCCTCCCTGAGGTAGGAGAGCTGCCCTATGGATGTGCAAACCTTTCTCCCTCAGCCTGCCCCTGAATGACACAAGTCTGTTCTTGAACTCGGGTCGTCAGTGTGGGAAGCGGTAAGGCAGTCAATGTCGCAGCCTGCCATGCTACTGGGAAGTATTTCTAAAGGGAAATGCATGGCTGCCTAGCAGTGGCTTAGCGTGGTGCCTACATGGTGCCTCTTTTAACCTGCAATATAGTAGTGGCTCTTAGAATGACTTATAAAATGGGCAAATAATGGGTGAATTGGGCTGGCAGTATAGCCTAGAAGTTAGAGTAATGAGCTTGGTACCTGCACAAATTAGTTTGATTCTCACAACCTCCACTTGCATACTGTGTGACTCTGAGCAAGTCACTTGACTGGCCCAAAGCTACCGGGTCACCTCTGAAAACAGGCACTTGTGCCTAGTGAGCCTTACCCAGTTAACAAAGACTAAATAAATAAATAAGAATAAAATAGAGAGCAATGATTGGCCTAGACCCATCACATGACCGTGCTGCACTATTGCTTAATGATAATGCACAGGTCTCATTTCTTTTTACATTTTTGTTAAAGACCACTTTTATAAGGGCAGTAACACTCTCCAGGGTGTGTGTAACCCCTGGGATACCCACAGGTTCCCCTGAGTATATGGTTGCTTCAGCACCACAAGGGTTAATTAAGATTCTTCATACTCTATGTGCTCTGAAAGGGGCCCTTTTCCAGGGAAGTTGGAAGCCAGACTAGTTGCTTTTTCTGTAGTGCTAGTATGGGACCAGATTAAAATTCCAATTAAGACTGATCAGAGTGTGAGAGAGGAGATTGTTGGCTCCAGGGCCACAGGGAGGAGACTGTCCCAGCTTTAGATCTCAGCTCACCCAGTTTAGCTTGGACTGTTTCCAGCTCAGCAAGAAGAGAAGTGGCGGAGGCCATCGACCAGCATTGGGGGGGGGGGTTGCTAGAAAAAAATTTTAAGCGCTGCAGAAGACATTCATTATTTTGACCCTTGACTATACCGCAGAAACTACTAGTGCAGGTACTTATGTTCCCAAATATGAGAAGACTTGTTTGACCAAGTGGGATCCAAGACTTGTGAAGCCTGGCGAGGTACAGGGTGGAAGTTTGGGTTCTGTACACAGCCACCTTCCCTTGGGAGGTTGCCAGATGCCCAGACCCATGGGGTGATGCCAGAAGGGACCCTTTCTCCTTCGTGGAGACAGGGCAGCAATACAGAACTACCCACTAGAAGCGCCTGGGTGTTTTCATTACTAGCCTGTAAGTTGGATGCTTCAAAGTGCCTTCAGGTCCAAAAAAGAGAAGGTGTAGACCCCTTATCCAAATTCTTTTCCATGGGGCTTCTTCCTTGTGGGGTCCAGTGAGGTGGGACTCACTCAATGTCCCCAAACTCTATGCTTCCCGGGGGGAACCCTGGCTGGCCCTTTCCAACTGATGGGAAGGCCCATGGATCCTCGATGACTTTGGGGCGGGGGGTGGAAGTTGATTACATGTGCATTAACCACAATTAATAATCCCGACTGGACAACAGGTCCCAGGGTTTGATAAGGTAAAACAGCTGACTGAAGGAACCAGTTTTTTTTTTTTCTGCTGACATTTTCTATGTTTTTATTAAGCTATAATAATCACACTTTCTGAGTGGCCGAAGGTGGGAAGCAGCACAACACACCCCAGGTGTGTAGCGATATAGTTTAATACACAAATTGTCACTTGTTATTGCTTACTAAAACAAAGGTCTGAAGCACAAACCAAATGTGTTTAAATGGGGAAAATAAATGTTTGCAACACTTCCATATTTTACAACCAGTACTTCCTAATTTTTAATATCCAGAAAGCTAGTATATATATGTAATATCAGGTCCCCGGTCATGCACACTAGGATATAAAATATAAAATAACGTGTATCTCACAAACAATTTCATTGGTCAAAACTGGTCATATGACCATTTTTAATATCACATTACCACATAGTTCAAATGTTACTCTCTATTTTCATGCTCTTTTTAACTTTTAAAACTGTTTTATAAGCATAACAACACTCTCCATGGTGTGTGGTAATGTTATAAATTACACTTCCCAGGCGGTTGCAGGCACTTGGCTGCATCTCGTGCCTCACAACATACCTGAGGTGTGCGGTAATTTGGCATTGCCATGCATGATGTAGTGTGTTATAGCTTACATAGTTTCTCTCCATGGGCTACCGGAAATAAACACAATACTAAAAGCAGGAAGTTGGAGCTTTTCAGAGGGCTACTCAACATAACATTTGTAACCAGCTACAAACATTGGGTAGGATTTTCAATGAACTGCAGCACGTGTTTAGTTCAATGTCACACAACTGTGACAAACGTAATCTTGCAGCCAGACCAAAATCACGTTATCTTTTGACACAATCACACAAAGCTGGACACAAATAATGTTGCAGGCGTCCTAAAATGGCACATGCATCGCTTTTTTGCGAAAGCGAAGATAAAGGAGGTGAACTGTCACAAATACGCCACAATGACTTAAACTAGAAAAATGATGTTTTGGCGCATTTTGGAAGAGATAGGCACAGCTTGAAACTGTGAGTTACAACTGTGTCATCCAGCACATTATCATCTTGTGGCACTGCATGCAGAAATATAGATTATAGCAATTTAGGTTTCATTGGAGTGATTTCATTGATCAGTTCAATGAAATCTACATAGCATTAATCTTTGATTAATATACAAGTAGATCTCTTTTACTAGCACAATGATATGCTGAATCAAGTCTGTCAAGAAATGCAGGCATTGTGATGCTGAATTAACACCGGCATTCCATGACAATGTTAGCCGATCGCCATAATCGCTCTCGCTTACTAGGATCACCGCGCTATTGACCTCCATTCTACCCTTTTTTGCGACTTGGTACATGCAACTGTTTAAAAAATTTTTTAAACATAAATAAATGCTGGCCCGATGGCACTGAGGGTTGAGGCGCTGGACGCCACACCTCGCGTCATGCTGGCGACCTGGGTTCGGGAACGGCCCCGGGTGGCCAGGGGCTGGCAGGGGAGGGAAGAGACTGAGCGTCCGGAGGACTGCTCTCTCTTTCTGGGGAAGGTTAGGGTAAGCAATTCGCTCAACGAGTGCTCTCTGGCGGAGGCTGGGGGGTTGCTGAACGTAGCGTCATTGGCGTATAGCACGGGGTGGAGCCACGGCATGCATTGCCTAGGTAGCCAGGCTCCACAGGGGATGTAGACAATAAGAAACTCTCCCCTCACCTCTGATAGGCAAAAGCACCTCCCTCATGGACCACACTCCCAATCACGGGCTGGGTCCTTAGGCTATCCCCTTCCTCTCTGGCCTGGTGTCTCAACACTATGAGAAAGAGTGCCCTGGATGGGGGTGGCCCTTCCCCGGAGGGCAGACCCAGGGGATGCCTGGAGCCGGAGAGGAGCCTGTGATTCCCGAGCCATGTGGGGAGGTAGAGACTGTGATCAGGAGGTAGCCAGAGAGTTCAGAGGTGAGTGGAGCATAAACAGAATTCGAAAAAAACCCATAAATAAATATCTGGTGTAATATGTCACTACAGCACATATCAGGTAACACAGGCAACAGGACAGCGGCAACTTTCACAGATGGCAAGTACGATCTGTGCCCCTATCCAGCTTGAAAACAGCTGATCATCTCCTGGATGGTAAATAAGTGCTTGTTCACAAAACAAAATGCATGCTGAATATAAAACTCTGAACGCCTGTCAGCTGAGGGCACAAACTTTTGTAGGGGTATTGCAAGCAGGCGAAAAAGCTGACAGGAGGTCTTGAAGTAGCATGAGCGCCTCTGTTACGGGAACAGATTCACAGCTATGTCAATGGAGCTACGTGAAACCCAAGTTCTTTCCGAAATGTACAGGTAAAACTCAGGCCTCATGGCACTGTGGGACAAGAAAATAAAAGCTGCTTACTCACTAGCTGCGTAAATTACAGATTGACGCTTTAAACAAAGGAGACACTATATGAAGAGGCAAAACAGTACATTAAAAAAATGTTTGTATCTGTTTTAGCTATTTTGTGTGATCGCTGTTGATAACACACACTGAAAAGCCCAAATCTTCAATCAAAATGCCAGATTGGGAACTCAGGCAGAGGGTCAGAATGGGAGGGGAGCTGAAAGATTCTAATCAAATGCAGAAAGGCTATCTGTCACTGAAATGAGGCACCTTTGATAGTAAAAGTAAAACTGGTCACCACAGATACAGTTTGTTTTCAACATTGCTATAAAAACAATAAGGTACTCCCAGGGGTTACATTAATTGTCTGCTAATCACCCCCTAGAGGGGCACGTGGCACTCGGCTTCACCACGTGCCGTATTACACCCCCAGGGGTGATTAACAGATTATTAATGTAAGCCCTGATCATAACAGACTATTATTGTAAGCCCTGACTGTAATATATAGAATACATGGGGTTATGTGCTTAACAAGAATTTTACACACACCTGAGGTGTTGGATGCTACATAAACCGCGGAGCGAAGCTCGAGGGGTTTACTTAAGCATCCAACACTGAGGGTGTGTCTAAAATTTGAGTTTTAAACACAGCCCCCATATTTTATTTAATTGCGTTGGCGAAAAAAACAATACCCAGCAATTATATAAAATAGAAGAGTAAGACGTCCCTGTGCCATGGCGGTCTGGTCGGGGAGGGTTCAGTGCGGTCGGTGGCTGCTGCCAAAAAATTAGCTTTTTTTCCCCACTGATAATATTTATTTTTGAACAGGTTTCAAATCTTTTTAGCCCAGTAATTTTGTTAAAAAAGACTTACCACCGAATCTGAGTGGTGGTAAAGTTGGTCTCCCGGCATAAGGAAGGCAGCCAGTGCTAAGAAACGTCCAGGAAAGCAGCAGCAAGCACACACGGAGAACAATGGAAATCCAGCGTGTGTTCGCCATTATAACCTGCGGGTTATAACGGTGAATTATAACTGGGTTTCCCTTAGGGAAAGAACAAGACCAGTTATTATAGATTATTAATGTAAGCCCTGATCGTAATCGATTGTTAATATACGCCCTGATCGTTCCTTACTACTTAAGAATTAAAATGCAGTTCTGCTTCCCATTCCCTTCTCATTACCCACAGGAACTCTACTGCTGGCCAAGCGCCTTCTCATACCATTACCCTAATCTCTGGTCCCCTTCCCTTCTTTGTGACTTTACAAATCCCTCCTGCAACTGCCCCTGACTCCAGGCCTTAGCAGCAACCCCCCAACCCCACCACTGCCACGGTGTGCTCCAGCCCCGATATGCTTGTTCCCCCTCCCTCACAGATACAGTCTAGTCGGGATTATTTCATTGTGCCTATGTGCAGTTTTACCCACTTTATGCACCTTGCAATATTTTGCCCTGCATAGAATATTAGTTTGCACATCTGTAATGTAATGCACATCTGCAATGTATAGTACTTTGCTCCTGTTGTACTGCAATATATTGCTTGGCATTTACCTAATTATGCTTTTCTGTTAAAGTATGTTTTTTTTTGTGCTCCTCCCTGGGCTGTCAGTTGTCAGACCTTCGGGCCGTCAAAGCCCACTGCCTTCCCAGCCCCATCACCATCTGATGCCCCATCTGCACCGTGACCCCAGGTAGCCTGACATAACCCTTCGTCAGGTGGGACCCTCCCCCCTGGACCCACAGCCGGGAGAGGTGAAATGCCCGCAGGCGTCTATTACGTATCCTGGGCATGGCAGGGGTCAGCACGGACACCTCCGGGCTATCGTGGCGGCAGGGACCAGCAGCTGTAATCTGCCTGGCCGAGAGCAGATTTTCCGCTTTTCTCACGACCCACCCACACCCTCCCCCAATGGGCCTGCCATGGCGGTGGCCTGGAGGCGGTGGTGTTCGGCAGCACGTGGAGGCCACACACTGCCAAGAACACCACCCTGATCTACCAGCAGGGGCCAACATACAGTGGTCTGAGGCCACCCACCACCCCGGGAGCATCAAGGACACTCAATCTCCTCCCTGCTGGACTGCGCTCCTGACATCCGGGCTCAGGGCATGAACCCAGGTCACCAGCATGCCAAGCGAACACCCATCACTTGGTACCATGGAGCCGGGCCCCTGTTAATGTATGTTTTATTCTTTTACATTATTGCACTTTCTTCTTCACCCTCTTACACCCAGGACTCCTCTTTTAACAGCTCAGTATGTCTTTCCTGGTTAAAGTTTTGAAATAAATAATAGAGAGAATACTGGATGGGCAACTATGCACAATCAGTGTGTATCCAGCACAGAAGGGTTCTGAGTCCCTCTAACCTCGAGAGCGAAGCTCGAGAGGTCCATGGGAATCAGAAACCCCGAGGTGGCAAAACACACTGGTTGTGCATAGAGTTGCTCATCCTGCATTTTTTATAGTGTATGGTACTGTGTGAAACATGTGTTTTGTGAGTTCTTTTACTTTCAAAATGAAACTGACTCATGCAGTCTCTAGAGGTTCTAGAATGCTGTTCTACCACAGTAGGGTAGAATCACATTCCATGACCTTTGAACTGTGGTACAACAGCATTTTGAAAGGGATAGAATTCTATACAGAACAACTCTCCACTATACACTATAATGTTACTTTATGGAGCTGGCCCACTGGTGCGACGGCAATGTGTCACACTGCCACCTGGAAGACAAGGATTGGCATGCGACCCCCAGAGTTGATTGGGCATGGGTCAGGTCAAGGAGGTGTGCATATCACTCAACCTTCTGTCATGGAAACGAGGAACACGGGCACTCAAAATGAGGGATGAAAGGGAGACTGACCCTCATAATTAGGGACACAGCCTCAAACATGAAGATACAAGCTTAGAATACTGTGGAAACCATTGGGCTTACTTATACAAAGTTTATATTTTCATTTAGTGTAACCCCCCTGCAAATGGGGGTTCCCAGAAGTCTTCCAGGAGCTTGCTTGAATGCTCCAAGTCTGGAGGTGTTCAGCGTTTAAGCTGCTTGAGTGTGAGTGCTTTTAGAGCCTCTGGTACTGTCTCTTTAAGAGCTGCCTGCTTGTGACCATAATTAATTGAGGAGGGGGGACTGTGTGTTCTAATGCCCGAATCCCGCCTGGGCTGCTGCTAATTAGCTCCGTTTTTGCAGTCGCTAAGAGTGCAAAGGGAGCCCATCTGAAAGCTGTAACTGTTTGCCTGTAATCATTTAGCAGCATTTGTGAGATTGCAGTTTATCTAACCTGTTTTATTGCAGCTGGGACTCTGTGTGTTTCCCTCTATGTTGGAATTGAACTGCTGAACTGGACCAATCAGCGTGGGGGACCTTTAAAATGGAGCCTGCTGCTGGCAAATCAGAGCTTGGACTCTTAAGTTGAGCCAGCCACAATGGGACTGTATGGCAGATGCCTCTGGGAATTGTAGTTTGGACTTCGGCGCCTTTTTGCACCAACGGGGGAGTCTGATTGTGAGTGACAGCCAAACCAGCCAATTGAACTGGGAGGAACTCAAAGGAAATGCCCGGCTCTGTCTACTGGAAAGATCAGATCAGTTTGGCCAGTGAAGAGACAGGGAGCTGTGTGCTTCTTTGGTGTGTAGTTTTATGGCGGGGATCTTGTGTAAGGCCCTAAGTTTCGGTCTGCAGCTTGTGCAAGCGCCAGTTCGGACTGAATCCGACCTGTGAAGAGAATCAAGGAGATCTGAAGAGCAGAAACCAGGCTGACCCTGTAGAAGACTGAAGAAATTGCTGAATCGCGCTCGGTCTGTCAGGAACTGAATCTGCTGTATGTTCTCCCGGGTATTGTGCAGTAATTGCGATCGGGATAGAGAAGCAGCCTGCCTGGTATAGTACTTTCCTTTTACATATAAATGTGTGTAGTGCTTTTGGGGATTCGCGTTTCAAATCCCCTGTATAGTGAATTGAGTGCATAAAGCTGGAAGTAAACCCCAGCTTAATCCAGGCTACGTCCATTTGCTCTAAACTGCAGTGGGGTCCTGTCACAAGGACCTTGTCCACAGGGTCTGCTCCTCCTGGCAATCCAGGACAATCTGCTTTCCATCCAGTTCCCAGCATTGAGTCTGTGAGTACAAAGCAGGGTAGCTCCCTGCCATCTGTTTATCGAATTGCAAGTGTGTCATCTAATTGTTTTTTTTTTCATTTCTTCACGAACTGAGCCAACCATCTCCGGATTACAATTTGGGTATTGTGCCAGTGTTTTTCCATCACAGGGCCCTAACCAGCTGCACCGATCCTGGCTAGCCCCCCCCATCCTGGGTACCCAGTGAAAGTGACAATTTGGGACTCTGACTATGCACACAGTACTGTGATTATTAATGTGTTTAACCTAATTAACCTGATTTCCCCCTTCCTTGTTACAGCTCCTTAAATAAATCAGATCTGTTTGTTTCAGAGCAGTACACTGTCTGAGGTATTTGTTTATGTTAAAGTATTGAACTGTGGCTTTTGCATTGTATAATCTTGTTTTACAGGGGGTCCCCAGAGTCCAGTCGACAGAGCCAGTCCTGGGGGTAAGTGTACATTGTGAAGATATTCCTGATGCATTGTGTGGGCCACTAGTGGGAAGAAAGGGGGACTACAGTGTCCCAGAGGGCTGTGACCGAGTTAGTTTAACTACTTCAAACCCTTACCTCTGGGTGGAGGCACTCGCCATTGGACCCAGGCCCCTCAACCTGTCAGTAGTCAGTCAGGCAGGGGTAGTAGCCCTTGGGATAGCGCCACCTGGGGGTTACATCAGCATCTTAGAATATTATGAATTTGTGCTTTAAAGTTGGAATTTAAAGCACATTCTCTGTGTGGGCAGCACCTTTTCTGTGAGGGATGGATGAGGGACAGAGGAACTGTGAGGGGTAGAATGAGGGACATGCCTCGTAATTAGGGACAGTTAAGCGGTATGGAGGTGTCGCTTGTCTCCAAGGAAGGGCGAGCATTCATGGTCTCCCAGATTTCATGTGCCCCCTGCTGCACAATCAAGAAGCAGCACTGATGTTGGCTGTGAAGACAGCCACTGTGCACCATCCCAGCCAGAATAAGGCTGCGCCTGTGGCGACACTAGCGACAGGGTGGTAAACAGGGGACTAAACAGAATATGAATTAAAACATACAGTTTCCATATGAGACTGCAAATGTCACTAGCAGTGGTGGAAATGGGGGAGCACCTGGGGAACTCAGTTCGAGGAGTGAAATTTGAAGCCCAACTCAGTTGCAGGAGGAAACCTGAAAAGACTGCTTCTGTGAAAAATGCCCCCCACCCAAAATTCCTAAAACTGAGTAAGTAAAGAGAAAAAATGCAACGTATAATGTGGAAACATGTCCCTCTATTGGGGATTTTTGATCCCGCATCAAAGTGGTGGGTCCCCCAGTGAACATTTCTATTTTCAGTTTTGGTCACTAGGATGACATTCTGGTCCAAGTACCACAAAAGTTTTGTCCAGGTGGTCTAAATTAGAATTAAGCCTCATGGTTTCAAGCCAATGTCGGTTTCAGGCTTGCTATACAATGTGCAGAGCCCTGGGTCTCTGACTGAGAGCTACAGCTCAGGCAGACCTGATCCTCTTTTCAATCCCACTCATCGTGCTCTCTGGTTCTGCACTGGAAGTGACCTGGGTGCTGCTGAATGCCGTACAGAGTAATAAATAAATCCATGACAGGACAAATATTGTAAACATGCTGCCATTTAATAAAGATGTACTTGCCCTGGGGCTAATTAAATTACCTATGCAGTAATTCCAGCAATGCTGGGACTGCCCTTTTCTGTACCCATACTGTACATTTCAGTGTTTGCCAAACAAAATATTGCAGTTTGTTTTTGTTGTGCTGCCCAGCTGCCCATAGTGATGCTTCTTTACTTGATTTTTTGGGTGAAAGTGAAAAATATCTATGAATCTCGGTTTGCCATAGAAGTTTTTCACCTCTTGGTCAGTGGGGGCAGGCTCTAAACCCTGTCCCCGCTGCCCCCTCACCCGGCACTTGCTGTACCGGTCCAACCTGCTGGAAATCCTCCACGGACTGCTACCCATGGCAGGGCTGGAAAGGGGAAGGCCACCCTCCCCCCAACCCCGTGATGCACACCCAGTCTTGGGCAAGTAGCCGACTGATGGCGCGGGGCAGACAAAGGCTTCATGTAGCCCACACCAACCATTTTCTGCTTTTCTCCCTTCGCCGTTTTGCGGCGTACATAAGCATGCGTGTGGAGGCACACACATCTTACAGCACTGCAGCCCCTCTATTCATGTCTCTCGCACTGCCGATGCTTCCCCCAGGCATTCACCTGAGGTCAGCCGAGAAAGTAAGCCACCCCAGCTCGAGAGAAGAGAACTATCCTCTGGACACTTAGTCCTACCCCCCCAACCCAAGCTCACTCCTGAACCTGGGTCACCAGCATGGGAACAGGTAAGGTGCAGAGCACATCAGTCCTCATCGCCACCGGGCTGGCTGATAAATCTCAGTTCTGTGCCTCAGCCCTCTTCACCACCATGCTGGCTGATGAATCTCAGTTCTGTGCCTCAGCCCTCTTCACCATCATGCTGGCTGATGAATCTCAGTTCTGTACCTCAGCCTTCTTCACCACCATGCTGGCTGATGAATCTCAGTTCTGCGCCTCAGCCCTCTTCACCACCGGGCTGGCTGATAAATCTCAGTTCTGTGCCTCAGCCCTCTTCACCACCATGCTGGCTGATGAATCTCAGTTCTGCGCCTCAGCCCTCTTCACCACCGGGCTGGCTGATAAATCTCAGTTCTGTGCCTCAGCCCTCTTCACCACCATGCTGGCTGATGAATCTCAGTTCTGCGCCTCAGCCCTCTTCAGCACCGGGCTGGCTGATAAATCTCAGTTCTGTGCCTCAGCCCCCTTCACCACCATGCTGGCTGATGAATCTCAGTTCTGTGCCTCAGCTCTCTTCACCACCGGGCTGGCCGATGAATCTCAGTTCTGCGCCTCAGCCCTCTTCACCACCGGGCTGGCCGATGAATCTCAGTTCTGCGCCTCAGCCCTCTTCACCACCGGGCTGGCCGATGAATCTCAGTTCTGCGCCTCAGCCCTCTTCACCACCGGGCTGGCTGATGAATCTCACTTCTGTGCCTCAGCCTTCTTCACCTCCGGGCTGGCTAATGAATCTCAGTTCTGCGCCTCAGCCCTCTTCACCTCCGGGCTGGCTAATGAATCTCAGTTCTGCGCCTCAGCCTTCTTCACCACCGGGCTGGCTGATACATCTCAGTTCTGTGCCTCAGCTCTCTTTACCACCGGGCTGGCCTATGAATCTCAGTTCTGCGCCTCAGCCCTCTTCAGCACTGGGCTGGCTGATGAATCTCAGCTCTGCGCCTCAGCTCTCTTCACCACCGGGCTGGCTGATACATCTCAGTTCTGTGCCTCAGCTCTCTTCACCACCGGGCTGGCTGATACATCTCAGTTCTGTACCTCAGCCCTCTTCAGCACCGGGCTGGCTGATGAATCTCAGTTCTGCGCCTCAGCCCTCTTCACCACCGGGCTGGCTGATGAATCTCAGTTCTGTGCCTCAGCCCTCTTCAGCACCGGGCTGGCTGATACATCTCAGTTCTGTGCCTCAGCTCTCTTCAGCACCGGGCTGGCTGATGAATCTCACTTCTGTGCCTCAGCCCTCTTCAGCACCGGGCTGGCCGATGAATCTCAGTTCTGCACCTCAGCTCTCTTCACCACCGGGCTGGCCGATGAATCTCAGTTCTGTGCCTCAGCCCTCTTCACCACCGGGCTGGCTGATGAATCTCAGTTCTGCACCTCAGCCCTCTTCACCACTGGGCTGGCTGATAAATCTCAGTTCTGTGCCTCAGCCCTCTTCACCACCGGGCTGGCTGATGAATCTCAGTTCTGTGCCTCAGCCCTCTTCACCACCGGGCTGGCTGATGAATCTCAGTTCTGCGCCTCAGCCCTCTTCACCACCGGGCTGGCTGATGAATCTCAATTCTGCGCCTCAGCCCTCTTCAGCACCGGGCTGGCTGATGAATCTCAGTTCTGCGCCTCAGCCCTCTTCAGCACCGGGCTGGCTGATGAATCTCAGTTCTGTGCCTCAGCCCTCTTCACCACCGGGCTGGCTGATGAATCTCAGTTCTGCGCCTCAGCCCTCTTCAGCACCGGGCTGGCTGATGAATCTCAGTTCTGTGCCTCAGCCCTCTTCAGCACCGGGCTGGCTGATGAATCTCAGTTTGGAAATCATTACAGCTTTTTAAGTTGAAATATATCCTAGGGCCTATAAAGCTTCACTCTTGATAAAGCACCCACATGGGTGCGCAACAATTGTCGGGAGCTTTTTTTTGCACTGTAGGGGGTACTGTATTTACTGGGTTTTATATTTTATGCTGTTTTTGTAATAAACTAAGCTTTTATATGCCACATTTTATATGTGTATGGCTGCTTTCTGGGTGTAGCAAAAAACAAGGTTTCTCTTGTGCACCATAAATTTTTGGCAGTTAAATACTTCCCCCTCTGCCTTTACTGTGGCCATTTTTACCCTGTTTGTGGAAGTCAAGTATCTCCACCATGATGTGTTAACCAAAGCCATGCCTAGTATAACACTCATGCTGTATGATCGATTGGTAAGTGAATTCCTAAACAGGGATACAGGCGATGGCCTGACTCAAGATATACAATTTAACTCCAAGCCTGAGGGGGAAGTTCGTAATTCATGGTGGTGAATCCAAGCTTGCCTTAGGAGCTCCCTCAAAGGTATTTATTTATTTATTTGCAATCTGTGACCAGGAAAGGCACATTGAGCTAATACAGCTTGTTTCTAGGTGCGTCTTGGGGGGTGGGTTGCATGGACATGTTTTATTGATGGGAGAATGTTGGCCTTGACACCAGGGAAACTCCCCTGCTCTTCATTGATAAAGTGACATGGGATCTTTTACTTCCATCTGGACAGTGACCAAAGAAGAGGCAGAAGGGACCTCGTTTTAACATCTCATCCGAAGAACAGCACCACAGCAATGCAGCACATCCTAATACTGTACCACAGTATCACTTATGGGTGTTACCCCAAGTGCCTGGTGTGGGGAAAGAACCCATGACCATCCAATCTTCTGGTCCCAGAGGCTAGTGTGCCATCTACTGAGCCAATGGCACTGATATAAAAGTGATAAATTGTGTGTTTTGAGCCAGAACACTGCATAGTCGCTTTATAGAACATCAGTTTACTAGTATACAGTTTAAATCAATTTCTCCCAGAGGGCGGTGAACAGATGGAATAACCTACTAGTGGAGACAGTGGGTAAGAAGACAGTACTGTCCTTCAAGGTATGCCTGGATGCATTTCTGCTTACCAAGGAAATCACAGGGTCACGCCTCAACCCACCCCTGAGCTGTTGGGGGGGAGGGATACCAATAAATTAGTACATGTTCATACAGCATATTGGTTGATCCCTGTGGGTAGACGTAATGGCCCCAGATTCCCTTCTGACTTTAAATTTCTGTTACTATGCTACAAATGGACGTGTACGCTGCTTCTTGAAGGGACTGGTCACTGCTCCACATAGAAGTTATATGGCTGTCTTGAGGCAACATGCTGACTTGATTCTTCTGTATACTTTACGAGGAAGCCTGTATCTCTTTTGTGGACATTATATGCAATAAATTTGGTCATTTATTCAAAGGCGTTTGACAAAACTCCTGGTATACTGTGCTAGCTCTTGGGCAGTGTGGTATGTTTTACATGGGGGGGGGCGAGAACTTTTTACATGTTCATATAGTCATTAAGGATTTAGAATTGGGTACTAATGCTGACTGTTGTGTAGTGTGGCATGTTTTACATAGGGAAAGAACGAGATATTTTTACATGTTCATGTACACATTGAGAATATAGAATTGGGTACTAATGCTGGCTGTTGGGTAGTGTGAATGTTTTACATGGGGCAGTAACAAGATCTTTTTACATGTTCATATGGTTCATTAAGAATTTAAAATTGGGGACTAGCGCTGTCTATTGTGTAACGTGGTATATTTTACATGGGGAGGAACAAGACCTTTTTACGTGTTCATATGGTTCACACTAAGGATTCAGAACTGGGGACTAGTGCCGACTGTTGTGTAGTGTGGAATGTTTTACTTGGGGGCAGGAACAAGATCTTTTTATGAGTTCATATGGTTCATTAAGGCTTTAGAACTGGGGACTAGTCTTGGTTGTGTAATGTGGTATATTTTACACTGGGGAAGAACAAGACCTTTTTATGTGTTCATATGTTTCACTGAGGATTCAGAATTGGGGACGAGGGCTGGCTGCTGTATAACGTGGCATATTTTACACGGGGGAGGAAGGAGACCTTTTTACGTGTTCATATGGTTCATTAAGGATTCAGAATTGGAGACTAGCACTGGCAGTTGTGTAGTGTGGAATGTTTTGCATGGGGAGGATTAAGACATTTTTATATGGTTCATTAAGGATTTAGAATTGGGGACTAGTGCTGGCTATTCTGTAATGTGGAAAGTTTTACGTGGGGAAGGACTGAGACCCTTTTACATATTGATATGGTTCATTAAGAATTTAGAACTGAGGACTAGTACCGACTGTTGTGCAGTGTGGTATGTTTTACATGGGGAGGAACAAGCCCTTTTTACATGTTCATATATTCATTAAGGATTAAGAATTGGGGACTACTGCTTGCTGTTGGGTAGTGTGAATGTTTTACATGGGGCAGGAACAAGACCTTTTTATGTGTTCATATGGTTCATTAAGAATTTAAAATTGGGGACTAGTGCTGATTGTTGTGTAGTGTGATATGTTTTACATGGGGGAAGAATGAGAGCTTTTTACATGTTCATATGTTTTTTTTTAGGAAGAACCACTGTACCGTTTCTTCCCTGCTGTGTGTAACTAATTCTGTCCTCACTGGGGTGGATCAGAGACGTATCACTGCAACCACGTTCGTCAGTCTGGCCAACACTTTTGACTCGGTGTCCCACCCACTCCTCCTGGACAAACTGAACTCTGCTGGCCTTTCAGCATCTGCTGTGGACTGGTTTCGTTCATACCTTAACAGGCTATTTTACATGGAGGAGGAATGAGACCTTTTTACATATTTACAGTGTACGTATCATTAAGGATTTAGAATTGGGGACTAGTGACTGTTTAGTCCAAATTTCCTGATGATACAAAACTAGCAAAAGCAGTTGGAAGTGAGGAAGAGTGTGAAAATCTGCAGCAGGACATGGCTAAACTAAGCTGGTGGTCCAACAGATACCAGAGGCTGTTCAATGCGGGAAAAGGCAAAGCAACGCACTAAGGGGCAGAAACAGTAAATGGGTTTACTAATTTAATGGCACAAGAATGGATGTGGCAGAGCAGTAATGGGACAGGGGGGTTACTGTATGCCAACAGAATGCACTGTTTTATTAGAAGGGGTATAAACTGGAAAGAAAAAAAATGGGATAATGTCATGCTACATGGTACCATGTAGACTGCATTTGGAGTACTACATGCAGTTGTAGGCCCCCCGTTACAGAAAGGAGCTGAAAAAAAAGTACAGCAGAGCTACAAGCTTAATTGGGGGTGCAGAGGTGCTGGAAATCACTAGGCAGGAAAGAGACCTCAGGGTATTTCAGAACACCTTAAGGTGGCACAGCAGTGTGGCAAAGCCGTGGGCAGGGCTAGTGGGATGCTGGGGTGCATAGGGAGGGGCATCACCAGCAGGAGGAGGGCGGTGGTGCTGCCACTGTACCAGTCTCTCGTATGCCCCCACCTGGAATACAGTTCTGGAGAACCCACCTCAGGAACGACATAAACGGGGTGGAGGTGGTCCACATAAGGGCAACCAAGATGGCGCATGGGTTGCAATGAAAGCCTTATGAAGAGAGACTGAAAGTTCTCAATATGTACATTTTGGAGGACAGGAGAGCAAGAGGTGACATGATCGAGACCTTCAGGTACCTCACAGGGGTCAGACTGCAGGGAAGGAGCCTCTTCCAAAAGAGAATGAGCTCCAGCACCAATAAGCATGGAATGAAATTGGAAGTGGAACGTTTCAAGAGGGATGTGAGGAAATGTTTCATCACAAGAAGGGCGCTACAAACATGAAACCGGCTGCCAGTTGAAGTGATGGATGCAAAAATGGCAGAAGGCTTCAAGGATGCATGGGATAAACACACAGGGACATATTACGGAAACAGGGAGTGGAAAGAGTTCCCGGAGACCAGTTATGGTCTGCGGAGTTACACTAGGCAGGGAACCCTCAGGCAGACTGGGTGGGCCTTTTCTGCTGATAATTTTCTATGTTTCGGTGGAATCCTTAAAAAAGGTTTAAAAACCTTTTTTATTTGACCAGGCATTTAATATGTTTTAAATACTGAATTGTATATTGATAGATAGTTTTGTATTTTGCTGTTCGCTCTATATCGGATGTTGCCTGTACTGTTATTGTTGTACTGTGCTTTTAAATTGTATTGTAAAGTGCTCCGAGTCTTTGGAGGGGGCGCTATATAAATAAAATATCTATCTATCTGTCTGTCTATCTATCTACAGACAGTATCTATCTATCTACAGACAGTATCTATATATATATATCTGTCTCTACATCTATCTACAGACAGTATCTATCTATATCTATATATATATATATATATATCTGTCTCTATATCTATCTATATATCTACCTACAGACAGTATCTATCAATATACTGTATATATATATATATATATATATATATATATCTGTCTTTATATCTATCTATATATCTATCTACAGACAGTATCTATATCTATATATATATATATATATGTCTCTATATCTATCTACAGACATCTACAGACAGTATCAATCTATCTACAGACAGTATCTATCTATCTACAGACAGTATTTATCTATCTGTAACCCCTAGATGGCGCTATCCCAGGGACTACTACCCCTGCCTGATTTGCCACTAACAGGTTGAGGGGCCTGGATCCAATGGCGGGTGCCTCCACCCAGAGGTCAGGGTTTGCAATAATTAAACTAACTTGGTCACAGCCCTCTGGGACACTGCAACCCCCCTTTCTTCCCACTAGTGGCCCACACAATATATCAGAATTACCTTCACAGTATACACTTACCCCCAGGTCTGGTTCCGGCACTGGGACCTCCTGTGAAATGAGATACAGTGCAACAATCACAGTACAGTACTTTAACAGACAAATACCTCAGGCAGTATAACTTTGCTGAAACAAGCAGCTCTGATTTGTTTAGGGGATATAACAAGGACAGGGAAATCAGGTTAATTAGCTTATCACTCTAATAATCTACCTATGGCTCTGTGCAAGCCTATCCCTATCAGTTACTGTCCCTGGGTACCCAAGCCCTAGTGGCTAGTCCAAACCGTGGCAGCTGGTAGGGGCCCTTTCACACAGAGAAAGGAGAATTAAACAGTCAGCAGTACAGTAATTTCATTTGGATTTAATGTGGCAATTCAACAGGGCGACCCTGAATTAGTACTCACGACCTCCAAATAAGATAGGGTCCTTCAATGTCAGCAGGGCTCACTTGAGGTACACAAACCTCTTCACACATTTATATAAAAGAAAGCACTATACCAGGCAGGCTGCATCTGTATCCCGATCGCAATTACTGCACAATACCCGGGAGAACACACAGCAGATTCAGTTCCTGACAGACCGAGTGCAATTTTCAGCAATTCTTCCAGTCTTCTACAGGGTGAGCCTGGTTTCTACTCTTCAGAGATCCTTTGATTCTTTTCACAAAGGATTCAGTCCTAACAAGCTGTTACACAAGCTGCAGACCGGAACTCTGGGCCTTACACGTTTTGACTAAAACTGCACACTGAAAAGCACAGGGCTCCTTCCTTCTTCACTGCCAAAGCTCAACTCAACTCCAACCGACAAAACGGGCACTTCCTTTGAGTTCCTCCCAGTTCTTGACTGGATTGGCTGTCACTCACAAAGACTGCTGCTGTTGGTCAAAAAGGCACTGAAGTCTAAACTACATCTCCCAGAGTCACTGCCCATACAATCCTCTTGTGGCTGGCTCAGATTATGAGTCAAGTTCTGATTCGGTCAAGGCACCATTTTAGAGCTAGCTTACCCCACACTGATTGGTCCAGTTCAGCAGTTCAAAACTAGAATGGGGAACTAGCAGACACAGTTCTGGCTGCAAAGAAAGCAGGTTAGACAAACTGTAATTTCATTATTACTCTAAATAATTTCTGGCAAACAGTTACATCTTTCAGATAGGTTCCCTTTGCACTCCTAGTGACTGCAAAAATGAAGTGAATTGGCAGCAGCTCGAGTGGTACTCAGAGAAGCACACAGTCCCCCCATACAAACTAATTATATCTGCAAGCAGACAGCTCTTAAAGAGACAGTACCAGAGGCTCTAAAAACACTCACTGATAAATGGCTTAAATGCCAAACACCATTCAGGCTTGGAGCATTCAAGCAAGCTCCTGGAAGTCTTTTGGGAACCCCCATTTGCAGGGGGGTTACATATCTACAGACAGTATTTATCTATCTATCTATCTACAGACAGTATCTATCTATCTATCTATCTGTGTTTCTACAATGACGATTAGGGAGCTATAACACAAGGAATATGAGGAAAGGCTAGGACACCTAGGGTTGTTCTCTCTACAGAAAAGCAGACTAAAGGGAGATACGACTGAGGTACTCAAAATCCTGAACGGGTTTACAAAAACAGACTGGAACGGACTGTTCAGCGGAATTCAGGGCAGCAGAATCAGGAGGCTTGAGTTCAAGCTAAACACAGAAATATTGAAAGTTGCGGGAAGAAAAAGATCCATGGTCTATCATGTCTACCTAATTCCTAGGAGCAGGTCCGTGGTCTCTCGTGTCTGCCTAGTCTATCATGTCTGCCCAATTCCTAGAAAAAGGCCTGTGGTCTATCGTGTCTGCCTGCCAGCATAGCCTAGTGGTTAGGGCATAAAACTGTGATCAAGGAGGTCTGGGTTTGACTCCTGATTTCCCTAAAATTCTTTTGGAAGGCAGTACAGCGTAGTGGTTAAGAGCACTGAGCTGCAAACCTGGAGAACTGGGTCTGAATCCCACAGCCACCATTTGAATACTGCGTGCTGATGAGCCAGTCATTTAACTTCCCTGTGTTCCTAAAATGCTCCTGGAAACAAGCTTCTGCTTAGTATGTCTTTCCTGCCAAAAATGGTAACATAATAACGTGGTATTTCGCTAATTAAGTGCGATAGTTGTGAGGTGTGGACTCTAAAGGAGCAGCTCTAATGCACTATCTGAGCTTGCACATTGGCCATTTCATAGAGAAACAAGCATCTGTCAATGCCAAATGTTGCTTGCTTGTATGTGCTGTTTAGGTATTTGGAAGTGATAGTTCCATGCCTTCCTCCCAAGACATGCACTGTGTCTTTCCGTTCAGTATTCACAGAAGAGTGGGAGAGGCAAGGGCCACAGCCGTACAGCAGTTGCCAAGGGGGTGAAGAGGTGGACAAAAGAGTCCTGCAGGAGCTCACTAAATTGAAGGTGGACAAAGCGATGGAACCAGATGGCATACACCCAAGGATATTAAGAGAACTGCTGAGGGAGATAGCAGTACCTCTGGCAGCCATGTTCACTGAGTCATTCAACACGAGTGAATTATAGGAGGGCATATGTGGTCCCGCTACACAAGTCCGGCAGCAGGGAGGAGGCAGGGAACAATAGGCCGTTCAGCCTCACCTGAGTAGTGGGGAAGATCATGGAGACATTGCTTAAAGAAAGGATAGTGGGGCATCTATAAGCCATCGGAGCCCAGGACCACAGACAACATGGATTCACAGTGGGGACATCATGTCAGACAAATCTGGTTGATTTCTTTGACTGGGTGACAAAGGAAGTGAATCAGGGTGGGGCAGTGGACAACGCTTACCTTGATTTCAGCAAAGCCTTTGACACCATCCCACATAGGAGGCTGATAAACTAGCTGGGCATGGGAGAAAAGGGTGGTAAACTGGGTTAGAAACTGGCTAACAGACAGGAGGCAGAGAGTGGTGGTAAATGGGGTGCAGTCTAGGGAGAGGGGGTGACCAGTGGGGTGCTGCAGGGATCAGTCCTGGGGCCAGTCCTGTTCAATGTCTTCATTAGTAACATTGCAGAACGGCTGAAGGGAATTTTTCACCAAATTTTCAACATAGCCATTTTAAGACCTCTGCCTCATGAACAGTATTCACTGTGATTTTCTTAATGTGTCCTATACTTTGAGTTCGCACCGACTGGCGCCATTATGCGCTACATGCGCCGAAACACATTTTGGGTGAGATGTGAGAAATGACAGCTGTACTGCCTCATAAGGAGGTGTGGTAAAATGGCAATGTTGAAATTTGGAGTGAAAATATTGAAAATTCGCAAACTTACGAGCATGCTTAGGAACAGCGTAACGCATGCTTGTAAAACAGTCATTTTTAGGAATTTTTTCACCAAATTTTCAACATAGCCATTTTAAGACCTCTGCTCATGAACAGTGTCACTGTGATTTTCTTAATCTGTCCTGAACATTGATTTCGCACACCAACTGTGCCATTGTGTGCACTACATGTGCGGAAACACATTTTGGGCGAGATGTGAGAAATGACAGCTGTACTGCTCATAAGGAGGTATGGTAAAATGGCAATGTTGAAAATCTGGAGTGAACATATTGAAAATTCGCGAACTTACGAGCGTGCGTAGGAACAGCACAAAGCATGCTCGTAAAACAGTCATTTTTGGGGATTTTTTCACCAAATTTTCAACATAGGGTTTTTGGGGGTCTAACTCATGAACTGTGACACATTCGTTTCATAAATCGGTCCCGAAAGGTGGTTCCGTGCAGTGACCACGAAATCACCTTTCGGGGCCGATTAACTCCTATACAGTGACAGAATTCATGAGGTGGGGTCCCAAAGACCCCATGTTGAAAATGTGGTGAAAAAATTCCCCAAAATGCCCGAGATATGCAGTAAAGTTGAAAAAACCCTATTTATTACATTATACAGCTTACCGGCATTTCCTCAGTTTGCGGTTGGCTTTGAAGAGTGCAGACGTGTTGCCGGTCCAACGAAGATCATCGCGCCAGACTCCGGAGGTAAGTATGGAGTGAGGTGGGTGTGTGGGGAGGTAGATGCACAGAGGGTGGGTGGAGGGGGTCAGGACAGTCTGCGAAGGAAAGGTTTTTTTCTTTTAGGTGTTTTTTTTTGTTTTTTTTTTTACTTGGACGACGCTGGACTTGTGCTACGCTGGGGTGGGCTCCCAGCGTGGCAGCTGAAAGGCTGTTTGGGAGTGGGGCAGTGGAGCCGACGGGATTGGGCACCCCCCGTCGGCCATAGGACCTGTTGCCATGCTGGGGTGGGCTCCCAGCGTGGCACCCGATAGTCTTGGGGGGGGAACAGAGCTGACAGGGGATTGGGCACCCCCGTTGGCCATACAGACTGCTGCCACACTGGGGTGGGCTCCCAGCGTGGCACCTAGAACTCTGTTGGGGGGAGCGCAGCACATTGGGCACCCCCGTCGGCTATACAGTGTGTGCTTGGGGGAAAGCACGAGCACGCAGTATGTGTGCATGCGTGTGTGGGAAGGGGAAACGCGTATGAGCACGCGATCTTATCGCTGCTCACTGAAGCGTAGCTCTCCCTTTCAACTGTACGGCCACTGCATTTTCAACTGCTGTCATAGACAGCTGCAGCGTTGATTGGAGAACTGCGGCTGCGCCTGCACACACACTGAATGAATTGGAAGAGGGCTGCCACACCTCCGAAAACTCGGATGATGGCACTATGTTTCTTGCACACGCATGCAAGCAACATAAAAACGTATATCATTACCCATAATTCTTGTGTTTTTGAGACTTTCCTGTAGTTAGCTTTTGCTCACAGACCACTCTTGCTATCAGAGCAAGGAAGCAGCTGACTGAGGCAGCTACAACATTTCTAACTAGGGGGTACGCAGACTGATACTTTATCCGAAGTGTCCGGTCTGCAATGTTAATAAGTACCTTCAGTCAGGGTAAAAGCAAAAACACGGAAGTTAGTGTGCTAGTCTGAGTTGGGGGAATGGAGTTGATAATCACCCTTGCAATCAGCTGGCTCAGGAGGATAGTTGTGAATTAGGGGGCGTGGCTTAGGCAGAAGTGAAGCATTTGTCTGCATTTAGACTTCCCTACCCTTCTTGCACGAGCACTATAAAAGGACTCCCTCCTAACGTGTCCAGCACATTCGTGTCCGGTGACGGAGTAGAACAAGAGTAAGACTGGCATCCTAGGCATTAGCAGGAGTCAGCAGAAGGAAGCAGAGAAGTGGGGGGCTCTTCCAATCAACTAAGGTAAGACACATGTTCACTCCTGTTTTTGCATTCACTACTGGGAAGGGTGGAAGGTATAAGGTGGGCCTAAACCTGAGAACAGGAGCAACACCTATCTAGGGTAACAGTGTAAGGGGAAGTACACCAAGCAGAGTGGAACACAAGTAGTAACACACAAAAATAGTGGAAGCTAGGAAAACCACATCAGGAGAAAGGGTATATAAGTATTTCCAGGTAACACTGGGAGTATAGCAGCTAGGAGTGGTGCAGTATAGTGGCTGTGGGGCAGTAGTTTTCAGAGAGACCTTCTGGAGACTGTGCTGCTGCCCCATCTGCGTGCAACTCTCAGGGTTGAGAGAGGAGGTCGCTAGATTCCAGGCCGAGTTGGCTAGGATTCAGGGGACGTCTTCCCCCACCCAGGGGACACCAAGTCTGACACCATTATACCAAAGGATGCCAAGGAGGAGGAACAGCTAGACAAGGGTCAGCTCTGGAAGGGTGGTGGTTGGTTACAGGCACAGTCCTCAACCAGTACCACTACAAAATTCCTACACTGGTCTAGTGAGGGGGCACTGCCAGGAGAAGGCACCCATGGTAGTGGCCAGGGAGGATGTGGGGATTCTCCAGAATGAAGACCCTAAGAAGGGAGGAAGAGAACCCCAGTAGAGGAGAAAGTAACTTCTGGTGGGGGAGTTGATTGTGAGAGGGACAGTTTTGGGAATAGGAAAGGTGGAGGAGAGGAAGGTTAGGTGCCTACCCAGTGCCACGGCCCAGAGGGATGGGAAGCAGATCCAGAGGATCACAAGGCAGCAAAAACGAAGGAACAGCTGGATGTCATTGTGCACCTGGGGACTAATGACCTGGTTAGGGATGGGGCTGGGACAGTGCAGGAGAGTTTAAGGAGCTGGGGAAGGGGTCTTAGACAGGTAGCACACTCGGTGACTTTCTCTAAGGTGCTGCCTGTCTACGACAGGGGGAAGGAGAGGGATCTCTGCACCAAGACTTTTAACTCATGGTTGAAGGAATGGAGCAGAGAGGAGGGGTTTGGCTACATTAGGGACTGGGTATCCACCTGGAGAGAGAGGGCCTTTACAGGGGTGATGGCCTGCATGTATCCAGGAGGGAACTGCAGTCCTCAGTGAATGGTTTAGATGTTACTTTGATGAACATTGAAACTAGCCAAGGTGAGTGGTGAAAGAAATTGGGGAGGCAACAATTGCCTCCCCTCACAGGCTGAAGTAGAAAGTATGGAGAACCAGAGGGGAATGGAATCCCCCAGGGTGGAAATGAATAAAGGAAGCTGGGTGGTAGAAATGAAGGGTGATGGGAACAGAAGCATTAAAAAGAGAGGGGGAAGGAGAGAGAGGCCAAAAAGGTAAGAAAGGGGGAAAACAAGCAGAGTGGAAACAAAATCTGGAAGGTCATGTGTGCGAACGCTATAAGTCTAGGAAATAAGATTTTGGACCTAGAGGCCATAATGGCAGAGACTGACTTGGATACTGTGGCCATTACTGAGTCATGGTGCACAGAAAACCATGACTGGGACATGGCCATATCAGGATATACTTTGTTCAGGAGGGAGAGGGTGGGGAGGAAAGGAGGGGGTGTGGTGCTTTATGTGAGGGAAGGCATAAAATCAATGGAGATACAGAGAATACAATGGGGAGCAGAGGTACTGTGGGTCACCCTAGAGATGGGAATGGAACCGCTATTCACATTGGTATGATCTACAGACCTCTGGCACAGGGACAGAAGTTAAATAAATTACTGGTGGAAGCTACTGGCAAGATGGCAGAAAAGGGGGTAGGTGCTCATGGCAAGGGATATCAATCTGCTTGATGTAGATTGGAACCCTGGACTCCCTGCAAAGGGGGGGAGAGTCCTCAGCCAGTCAGTGAACCGACTCGTGATGGGGCAGTACTGTACTTGGTACCTCCTAACAGGGACAGTGCTGCAGATGTCCAGGTAGGAGGCCACCTGAGAAACAGCGATCATCGTACAGTGCGATTCAATATAAGGATGGCTGAGGAACTTAGCCACACAAGGGCGAGGGTCCTGGACTTCAGGAGAGCAGATTTTAAAAATATGGGCAAATACCTCAGGGATGATCTAGCAGGGTGGGTGAGCTGGGTGGGTGGAGAAACAATGGGCAAAGCTAAAAAGGGCCATAGGGAAGGCAACCAACCCCTGCATCAAGCAAGTGAGCAAAAAGCAAGAGGAAAAAAGAGACCTCTACGGTTCTGAAAAGAGGTGGCGGAAAAGGTAAAGGATAAAAGGTCAGCATTCAGAAAGTATAAGGAGACGCAGAGGGAGGAGGATGGGGAGGGGTATCAGGGAAACAAGAGGCAAGCAGGGAGAGCAGTAAGGAGCGCAAAGGCGCTAACTGAAGACAGAACAGCCCAGGCGGTGGCAAACAGGCACAAGACATTTTCAGGTATGTAAGCAAAAGGAGGAAGATCGGGGTGAGGGAGGGACTGTGCAGAGGAGACCAGGAAAAGGCAGACATCCTGAACAAATACTTTTTTCAGTGTTCACAGAGGAAGGAGAAGGGGAAGGGCCACAAAAAAAGTAACAGGAGCTTTGGAGGGAGAGAGGTAGACACTAGTCAGTTTTCAGAGGCGAGTATCCTGACAGGACTCCATAATTTGAAAGTGAACAAAGCAATGGGGCCAGATAGAGTGCATCCAAGGGTATTGCGGGAGCTCAGGGAGGTACTGGCTGCACCTGTGGCAGTCCTATTTAACAGCTCACTGGAAACAGGAGTGGTTCTGGAGGACTGGAGGAGGGCAGATGTAGTTCCACTTCACAAAAGTGGTAGCAGGGAAGAAGCTGGCAATAATAGGCCAGTCAGCCTGAATTCAGTGGTAGAAAAGTTAATGGAGTCACCACTGAATGAAAAGATTGTGGAATATCTTTTTTTTTAATTTATTTATTTATTTAGCTTTTGTTGACCGGGTAAGTGCACTAGACAAATCCTGCCTATTTTCAGGCACGACCCGGGGGAGGGGGATACAGATGAATGCCAACTGACCTTGAACCAGATTAAGCTGTTGGTGGTATTTTTAGTGAATGAGGGAAATTTGGCCAGGACACCGGGGAAATTCCCCTACTCTTTTTTGATAAGTGCCATGGGATCTTTAACATCCACCTGAACTACCACCAATCCAGGCAGATGGGACCTCGGTTTAACGTCTCATCCGAAAGACGGCACCTCAGAAGTGCAGCACCCCCTCTCATGCTGCACTACAGTGTCAGTACTGGGATATTAACCCAAGTGCCAGATGTGGGAACTGAACCCACAGCCCTCTGATCGCCTAGCCTCAGAGGCGAGTCTTGAATCTAATGGGTTACAAGACCCGAGGTAGCATGGATTCACAGGGATGGGTGGTGTCATGTCAAATGAATCTGATAGATTTCTTTGACTGGGTGACCAAGGCATTAGATCAGGGTGGAGCAGCGGACATAGTTTGCCTAGATTTCAGTATGGCTTTCAACAACATTCCTCATAGGAAGCTAGTAATCAAGCTGGGTAGCTTAGGAGTGGGTCCAAAGGTGATAAACTGGGTGAGAAACTGATTAGGGGATAGGCGACAGAGGGTGGTAGTAAACGGAGTTCACTCAGAGGAAGGGAGGATGACCAGCAGGGTTCCTCAGGGATCAGTGCTGGAACTAGTTCACTTTATGTCTTTATAAGTGACACTGCAGAGGAGCTGGAAGGGAACTGCAGAATCATAGAATTCTGCCGGCAAGAAAAAGACAATTTGGTCCATCTAGTCTGCCAAAGATTGCCCCCCCCCCTTTTACTTCCCATCCCTCTGCCCTCCCAGCACCATATAGTTGTCCCACACTCTTTTGAATTTCTCCATTGTGTCTACCTCCACCACCCACTGCGGCAGCCTGTCCCACAGTTGTACAATCCTCTCTGAAAAATATCTCCCCCTCACATTCCCCTTAAATCTGTCCCTCCAGCTTATAAGCATGCCCTCTGATGGTTTTGTTCTCACTCAGCCTAAAGATGCTATCCCCCTAACCTTGTTTATCCCCTTCATATACCTGAAGGTTTCCACCATGTCTCCCCTCTCCTGTCTCATTTCCAGTGCATAACGACCGAGTTCTTCCAGCGTTTCCCCATATGTTCTTCCCTGCATCCCCTGAATCCTCTTGGTCGCCCTTCTCTGTACTCTTTCCAGCCTATTCTTGTCCCCTTGCAGGTGGGGCCTCCAGAATTGAACTCCACACTCCAGCTGCGGCCGGACCAGTGTTTAATAGAATGGCATGATCACTTCCCTCTTTATACTCATGAAGCCCCTCCCGATGCATGCCAGCACCCCCACTGCTTTCCCAGCTACCCATTCACACTGCCTCCTAGCCCTTAATGTGTCCGTGATCCATATCCCTAGGTCCTTTTCCTGCTCTGTGGCCTGCAGTGCTACCCCTCCCCAGGTAGTAAGTGGCTCTTGGGTTATTTTGTACTTATCTGCATTAAACTGCAGCTGTCACTTTTCTGCCCACTCCTCCAGCCTGGCTTCATCCTGCTTCGTTCCTCCTCCTCCTCCCCTCGGAGCATCCACCCCGTTATAAATCTTTGTGTTGTCTGCGAATAAACACTCCTTTCCATTCAGACCCTCTGCTAAGTCTCCCACATACACATTAAATAGTATGGGCCCCAGCACCGACCCCTGTTGCACCCCGCTCCTCACCCTTAGTTCCCTGGAGTGTTTCCCATTGACCACCACTCTCTGGGTCCTCCCATCCAGCCAATTTTCCACCCACCTTGCAAGCCTAGCCCCCACCCCCAGACTGCTCAATCTGCTTGTCAGTCTTCTATGTGGGATGCAGCAGAATGCCTTTCAGAAATTCAGATAGGCCACATCAACCGCCCCCCCCCAGATCATATACCTCCCAAACCCCCTCAAAGAATTCGATCAGGTTGGTCTGGCAAGACCTGCCACCTGTGAACCCATGTTGGTTATCATCAATCAGACACTCATACTCTAGGTACCTCTCCATCCTCTCCTTTATGAGAGTCTCCATCAGCTAGCCACAAGGTGAGGCTGACTGGGCTGACTGACTGGGGAAGGTCTGTCTCATTGTAGACGACACCAAAATCTGCAATAGGGTGGACATTCTGGGTAGTGGTGGAGGGGTTGGAAAAGGATAAGCAGAGACCTGAGAAAACTAGAGGAAAGGTCAAGGGTAAGGCAGGTGGGTTTCAATGTGAAAAAAGTGCAAAGTAATGCACTTGGGGCACAGAAACCCTGGGACAGGGTACAAAAGGGGAGGAGTGGTACTGACAACCACCAAGCAGGAAAGAGACCTTGGGGGGGTGATCATATCAGATGACCTAATGGTGGCCAGGTAGTGCAACAAGGCAGCAGGGAGGGCTAGCGGGATACTGAGGTACACAGGGAGTGGTATCTCCAGCAGAAAGAGGGAGAGGTAGTGTTGCCTCTGTATAAGAAGAAGAAGAAGAAGAATCAGCATTTATATAGCGCTTTTCATACATCCCAAAGCGCTTTACAAGCAATGCTAGACTGGTAGTGAAGTGACTGAATGTGTGGTGGCGGCCATATCGCACATCATCACCCACACACAGCCTGGATAACTGCATGAACCGGTTTATGGGAAGGGGAATGTTGGCCAGGACACCCGGGAATGTTCCCTACTTTTTGCGAAGAGTGCACTGGGTTCTTTTACTTCCACCTGGACACCCAGCAGGACAACACCAGGATGGGCAGAAGGGACCTCGGTTTAACGTCTCATCCGACGGATGGCACACCCTAGCAGTACAGCACCCCTCAATACTGCACTCAGATGCCAGCGATTTTTTAGGTGCAAGTCCAATCCCAGTGTGGGACGAGAACCCACGACCTTCTGGTCCAGAGGCAGATGTGCTACCAACTGAGCCATGCTGCATAGATCACTGGTAAGTCACCACCTAGAGTACTATATCCAGTTCTGGAAACCGCGTCTCCACAAGGACACAGAAAGGGTAGAGGAGATCCAGAGGAGGGCAACTGAAATGAGGCAGGATCTGCATCAGAAACCGTATGAGGAGAGAGTTAAGGACCTAAATATGTACACCCCGGAAGAGAGAAGGGAGAGGGTGGGATATGATAGACACCTTTAAATACCTCATTGGTGAAAATAAGGTAGAGGAGAAGTATTTTTTAGAGAAAAAGTTGCTCAAGGACAAGGGGGCATGATAAGAAGCTGGAGGGTGTAGATTCAGGAGAGATGTGAGGAAGCACTTCTTCACAGAAAGAGTGGTGGATTCCCGGAACAGCCTTCCAGTGGAGGTGGTGACGGCACTAACAGTGGTAGGGTTCAAGAATGCATGGGATAGGCCATAAGGGAAAGGGAAGGGGGGGGGTGAATGGCCCAGAGATCAAGTAGGGCCTGCGGTGATACTACAGGCAGGGAAACACAGGCAGACTAGGTGGGCCATGCGGTCCTTATCTGCCGGCAAATTCTATGTTTCTGTTTCTAATTCTGAGAAAAAGACACATGGTCTAGCATATCTGGATAATTCCTATTCGAGCTTCTCCAACCTATCATTGGTCTGTCCTAGGCCGAGTGCCCTACTGACAGTTCTGCCCTGCTCCCTCTTCCTGCCCCCACATCTCTACAGTTTCTGCCCCCTAAAGGGGGAGTCAATCGGGGAGATGAACTAAAATATTATTTCACTCAGAGAGTGACCGGGTTATGGAATAGATTCCCGGAAGTGGTGATAAGTGCAGATAGTGTTCTGGGTTTCAAGAAAAGCCTCGTTAGTTGCCTGGAGGGAAGAGGCATTTCAGGTTCTTGCTGTTAGTGCAGATAGTGTTCTGGGTTTCAAGACTCAGCTTGCTAGCAACCTGAAGGGAGCGTAAGTGCTGAAACATATGGGCACGGCAGTGCTGCACCCCCCCCCCCCCAAGAGCATTCAAAGTGCCTCTTTGCTTGCAAAAACTACCTTTTTTACCCTGCGCCCTTTTAAACTTTAGCATCCCCATATTCCGGCACCCATGGAAGGGAGAAAGGCATTTCAGGTTGTTATTATTAGGATAACAGGCAGGCAAACTGGATGGGCCATGAGAGTGTCACCTCACACCTTCTTAGGCAAACCGAAGGTCAGTAGCTGTGTTGCCTTAAGGACAAAAGAGGAGACACTAACAGGTCCTCCTACCATCCCTACAAATTAGTCATAGGTGATATACAGTTAATTACCTATTTTCCTAAGTAAATGTTTTTAACAGCACAACCTGTGCCTACTAGGAACCCACTGCTAGGCCACAGCATGTGAGATGCTCTTATGGAAATAAGAGTGTCTCACACAAAACTCTATTAAGCCCCATGACTGGTCGAGAGCATCTCATGATGCTCCCGTGATCTATAATCACAGTACTAGTGCCACGTCTGTCCCCTCTACCTGGGGCAGACACTTCCGGCCCTTAATGGTAATCAAATGTGGGAACCCATGCTCCAAAATGCAGCAAAATTCAGCTGACAGGAAATCCTCCTTGACTGGAAGGGTTAGAGTGAGCCTTTGACATTCACACACTGCAATCTTGATTACCACAACTTGAAGTCTCTCTGCTTTCACTCAGTGGTGCTCAGATAGTGCCCTGTGAATTCGGACTGTCCTCCGATAAACTGTCCCACTATCCATCTCCAAATCCAACCTCAACCAACCATGCTAGGATTTGAGATCCCCAGTCGGATTTTGGCAATCCGAGAATGGATGGGTTGGATGCTAAAATTTGAGACTGGATTTTTGGATCTGATCCTTGATAGTCAAGATCTGACTGGATCTGACCATCAGATCCTATGGTTCTTATCAGATCATGCATGGGATCTGAGGTGATCGAATCCATGGTCGGATGCCATCAATAGCGATGGCATCCAAAATCCGATAAAAGGGGTAGCCTTCGACTTTGGCGGATACAAGTGCTACAAAGGTCACTATTTCTCAGCACTGTAGGACCACACCAATGGTAGCTTCTCATGCCACGATGGTGCTAATCAGCACTAATCGCCTGTTTTGGTTGTGCAACAGCCATCAGATGAAACTACGGCAACTTGAAGAGTGAAGTTAGAGGAAAAAGGCAGAGGTCCTCAAAAAGAGAAAGCAACATAAAAAATAAGAATCTATGATCATGTAAGTATATCTGTTGGAAGACAATATTTCTGTCCTTCTATAACACACTTCTAATTTCAAACAGTCTTACCGTGGAAATTCAGTATTGCAGAGCAAACCATGACTGCGCAGTAATAAACCAACACAAAAGTATTTTAGAGCGTATGCCAAGGGAAAAAAGCATTCATCTGATAAAAATTTCGACAGGACGGATGCCAAAAACCAGGAGAGAGACACTAGAGATATCTGATTAGGTGATTGCTGTCACACTTGTCATGCCTGTCAGTACTCGGAGAATGCCAGATTTAACTCAAGAAACAGTCTCAACTCAATAACCGACTCTATTCCCCACATGTTTTTACTTAAGAAGATATCTAAGAGCTGTGTTTTTGGGTTGACTATAAATAAAAGTACTTTTGGCCAGCTTAAGGGATTATATCTGAGGTTTTTAAGTGAATCAGAGCTAGAAGAAAGAAGCCACTTGGAAAAAGGCCTTGATCATTCTGCTCCAAACTATGGTTTGTTAAGAACCTCAAGTTTTGTTTAAAACCACACAGCCCAATTCCCGTAATCCGAATGGCTGAAAATAAAAGTTATTAAGCCAACATAAGGACCACTAACTGGTTAAAAAAAATAAAAATAACTTCTCTGTCTTTGTATATATAAATGCAAAGCAACAAGAAAAAGGACAAGTTAGGGTCTCAGGTTAACATTAGTACTGATGCGGTATAGAGTGGGCAACCCGGTGCCTCACCTCCAACAGTGAGGCTTCACCACTCGTGAGATATCAACAGACCAATACTCTCTCATGAACATAAAAATACTACAGGTATAAAAAATTATTTATATAACTTACATAACTCTAACGTCATTCAAATAAATGTGTTATTTTCATTGCTGGGTACCCAAGTGACCATATAGGGAGAGGCTAGAGAAGCTCAGGCTTTATACGCTGGAGATGAGGTGGGACAGGGGGAACATGGTGGAAACCTTCAAATACATGAAGGGTATAAATAAGGTTAAAGGAGATAGTATCTTCAGACTGAGCAAAAACAAAACCACCAGAGGTCATGCACTTAAACTGGAGGGTGGCAGATTTAAGGGGAACATGAGGGGATGTTACTTCTCAGAGAAGGTTGTACAACCATGGAACAGGCTGCCAGAGTGGGCGGTAGAGGTGGATACAAGGGAGAAATTCAAAACGAGTATGGGACAGCTATATGGGACTAGGAAAGGAGGTGGGGGGTGGGGTGGGAGATAAAGGGGTGGGGGCGGACTATCGGGCAGACTCAATCAACCTTAGGGTCCCTTTCTGCTGGCACGATTCTATGATCATTTTCATTTATCTCAGGTTTGGATATATAAGTTGTATACATGGAACATACAACAGCCTGTCTGAAAATATGCCATCTGTTTCCATTTGAGAGGGGGCTGAATTCTATAACTCACTTGTGCCTTTGCCAGTCATGAATTATAGTCCCCACCCAATCATGGAAATAAATGGAACATTTTCAGTCAGGTTGCTGTATATCACATATTTATTTTCATGGACAGGGAAGCTGCAGTGAAAATAACACAAAAGCCATTGTATAAATCTGTTTGTCTGAGCTACTCTATGTATAAACCTAAATGCTTAGATTTATACAGACACTGTAGTCTCACTGTAACAGATTTATACATATAGTAAACTTGTCATACATTAGCCATGCACCACTCCTGTCAGCCCACCCACCGGCACTCCTTTCTACCTTTCATTTCACTCTATACCTGCTATGATGCAGTGTCTTCATTCTCTGGTGCTCCCCTATAAATCTAAATCATAAAAAAAAAAGGAAAAGCATGTCATGTTGAAATCTCCCCGTTATCACTAAGTGAACCAACCTCAATCAACACGATTGAATTAGTTGTTTTTTTGTTTGTTTTTTTAGCCAAACTGTCGCAGTGGTTTAGATCCCAACTGCTTGCCCACTGGCCAGCCACCTCCCTTCCCCACACCACACAACCCCCCCAACCCCGTCAACCACTAAATGAACTAAGCAGTCCCAGCGCGATCAGCTTCTAATTGGCAGCCTCCTTTACTTTTGTTTTCACTCAGAAGTCTGCCTTTTACTAGCCGCTCCATCTTTCACCAGTCACTCCTTCTCTGCACAATCACCTTGACTCTCACACACACGCCTCCTCTTCAGCTGTTCTACAACTAAAAGCGAAGTGGCAGCCACGCACACCCTCTGGCTGCAGCCAAGATAAAGTGTCATCACTCCACTGACAGTACCGCAATCATGTCAAATACAAAAAAAAAGGAAACTTAGAATTTAAACCCTGTTTTTTTTTTAACACTCTATTTCTTTTCCATTTTTTGCTCTGCTCTCCAGTTTCACTGCCTCGCCTCTGGCCCACTTGCTCAACCCCTGAGCACCTGCCTTACTGCTCAGCCTCCAAGCACCCGACCTGCCACAACATGGAAAATTTGCAGAACACAAACAAACCAAAGTCCAGCAACTACACCTTCATTAAATCCTCTACTGAGCAGCAAATAGTTTCTTTTCTTCCCCACTCCTGTTAAGTCCCCTGCTTGTCCAGCCTCATGCTTACCAAACCACCGTATGCATGAACAGTGAAATGCTGAAAAGAGAAAAGCCTCCATCTTAAACACTTTGAAGAAATCACACTAGAAACATAGAATTTGATGGCAGATAAGGACCACTTGGCCCACCTAGTCTGCCCATTTCCCTACCTGAAGGATAAGCTGCAGATTCTAGTTAATCAACAGCTTACTTCCCCTTACCCCCAATAGAATTGCCTTATGCCTGTCCCATGCATTCTTGAATTCTCCCACTGTTTCTGACTCCACAACCTCCTCAGGAAGGCCACTCCATGCATCCACAGCCCTCTCTGTGAAGAAATACTTTCTAACATTACCTCTGAGACGTCCCCCCTCTATCTTCAAATTATGCCCCCTTGTTCTTGCACATCTCTTCTTCGGAAAGATACTACCCTCATGTACTTTGATAGAAACATAGAATTTGACAGCACAACTTCTCCATACTTGATGGACCAACTCGACACCATGGCATTCACATTCCTGAGGCACTCTCACTAAGAAATGGTGCCATCTTACCATGATTTTTTTCTTGAAAGGCTGCTCGATCACCAATCAGCAGCTACGTTCTCATGCTGATGTAATATCTGGACAATGCACACATAACAAAGGCCCTAGCAGTGGTGCTAGGGGAGTGCGCAAAGGTAATAATTCACAAAAAAAATCAAACAAACCACAAAATATACAAAAAAAAAGAAAAAGAAAATAATCACACAAGTTTCTAGCCTATTGCATAAAAGGAACATGCAGGGGTGAGCATGTGGGATACCTGATTTATCTATACTGTACTTGTGCTGTTTGAGCTCAGACACCTCACTCATGGCTTAAGCCACTCATCAGTTACTTGAGGTCAAACAGCACTGGCGTAGATAACTCAGGTATCACACAGCTCCCCCTACATATCCCTTATTTGTGTGTGTGTGTGTGTGTGTGTGTGTGTGTGTGTGTATATATATATACATACACATATATATATTGCAAAAAACTTCATTAATGCATTAGTTAGGGTTCATTACAGCAACAAAAGTAGGGAAAAGTGGGGTTAGGGTTGACCATCCTACAGGCAGCAACAGGGGTGGGGTGTGTCTTGGGGTTCTGAACACTAACGCTCACCTCATTCCATGAATAAACAAGCTGAGATGGGTATAGTATATGAGAATGGGATGAGCATTAGGGTTGAGAACCCCAAGGCACATCCCAACCCTGCTGCTTGTAGGGTGGGGTGTTAGGGTTGGAAACCCTAACCCCACATTTCCCTACTTCTGTCACTATAACAAACCCTAACTAATGCATTAAAAAAGGTTTTATTGCAACAAATTTTCTTACTTTTTGAGATAGTATAACGGTATCCTCATCCATCCACATGTATATTGTTATCCTTATTTCCAGTGTAAGCACAGGACCCTCTAGGCCCTGCACTCCAATCCCTTGATAATTGTATCCTTATTTGCATGCGGGAGTGCAGGGCCCTCATCCATCCACATCTATGTTGTTATCCTTATTTCCAGTGTAAGCACAGGACCCTCTAGGCCCTGCACTCCAATCCCTTGATAATTGTATCCTTATTTGCATGCGGGAGTGCAGGGCCCTCATCCATCCACATGTATGTTGTTATCCTTATTTCCAGTGTAAGCACAGGACCCTCTAGGCCCTGCACTCCAATCCCTTGATAATTGTATCCTTATTTGCATGAGGGAGTGCAGGGCCCTCATCCATCCACATGTATGTTGTTATCCTTATTTGCTGTGGTAGTACAGGGCACTCCATAACTGTATCCATTTTGCAAAAAAGGATTATCCATTTACAAAAAAGGATCCTTTTACAAGCCTCACATCTAACTACTGAGCATAATCAGAACCAGAATTTTCAAATCCTTATAACTCTGGACCAGATTAATACCTTTTCACCAAACAAGCAAAGGGCACATCTACCAGGCAAGGCCTTTTTACCCTGAACATTTCAGACCAAAATTCCAAACCGTTTCTGGGCTGCTGAATGACAAAGAAACACCTCACATTACAATGTTATCCTATGGGAAATTAACCAGATTTCAAACCCATACAACTGCAGAGGAAATTAATATTTTTTCACCAGACCAGCAAAAGGCACATCTGTGGGGCAAGCCCTTTCTACCCTGAAAATCTCATATCAAAATTCCAAACCATTTATTCACTTTAGAGTCAAAAAAACAGCTGTGTTATAAGCCATTTGAGTGTCCTTTCTTCACAAATTTGTGAAACAGGATCCTTTTCAGTGTTCTTTTTTTCGCAATCTGTGAAAAAGAATCCTTTTTCAAGTTCTTTTTTCGCAAGTTATGAAAAAGGATTCCCGAGCATGAACAAAGACATGAAAGAAGATTTAAAAATGTTGAAAAAACACATTTCCAACTCATTTTTCCAAAATCTAACACCAGAACTGGGTGAAACGACCCGATTACCAGAACATGTGTTGGTTTGTACTGAACAGATAATTTTTTTTGAGTCATTTCATTTTGTTTCCCTCACCAACTGAAAAACAAAATGGCAGTGGCATGAAAAAAGATAACCCATTTGCGACAAGGGATCCTTTTTCAAGTGGGACATCTAACTGCTGCCATTGAAAATAATGGGAACATTTTAAGTTAAATAACTTTGGATCAGATTAATATTGTTTCACCAAACCAGCAAAAGGCACATTAATAAGGCAAGTCCTATGTACCCTGAAAATTTCAAATCAAAATTCCAAACCGTTTCTGTGCTGCTGCATGACTAAAAAAACCTGTAAATTATACAATTTTTGACACTCCATATCCCTGCATCCACAAATCCAACTGGAGCGAAACTTAGTACATCAAGAGATTTTCGGTCCCTGATGGTGCATGCAAAATGTCATGCAACTCGGATGAACGGTTGCAAAGTTTTTAAGTGTAAAATTTTGAGTTTAACATAGAAGTAGTCACTGAACCCTAACACACACACACACACACACACACACACACACACACACACACCACACACTCTCTCTCTCTCTATATATATATACACATATATAATGCAAAAAATTTTGTTAATGCATCAGTTAGGGTTCCACTATCTAAAGCAGAGAAATGTGGCATTAGGGTTTCCAATCCTAACACTCCATCCCACACCCTGCACAGACCAACAGGTGGGGGTGGCAGCTTGAGGTCATCTACCTTAACGCTCACCCCATTCCATTATAAAATAAGGTGACATGGGTACAACATAGCAGAATGGGGTGAGCATTACGGTTGATGACCCCAAGCTGGCCCTGCCCACCTGTTGGTCTGTGCAGGTTGGTGGATGAAGTGTTAGGGTTGGAAACCCTAACGCCACATTTCCATACTTTTGATGGTGGAACCCTAACTGTTGCATTAACAAAGTTTTTTGCAGTTTATTTCCTTACTTTTCAGATAGTATAATCGTATCCTAATTTGGCTATGAGAGTGCAGGGCCCAGAGGATCCCATCCCTCCATAGATGCATATATATATATATATATATATATATATACACACTTATATATATATATATATATATATATATATATATATATATATATATGTGTGAGCTGTGGAAGCACAGGGTCCTCTGGCCCTTGCACTATATGACAAAAGTGACCATACTGCCACCACAGTCATATTACAACCCCACCTCATGTACCTGGTACAGAAACATTTCGAATCCCAGCCAAAATGTAACTGCACAAGCGCAATGCAATTCCACACCACAGGAGCAAAAACACATTTTGGACAGGATTTGAAAAGTGACCGCTATGACACACATAAGATGATGTAATAAGAAGGCTATGTTAAAATTTGGGGTAAAAATATTTAAAATTCCCAAGGTTACGAGTATGCGTACAGAAATTGCAACAAGTAGTCAGAGCTATGCCATTTTTAATAATTCTGACCCCAAAATTTCAACATAGCCTTCTTATGACCTCACTGCATCTACCCAGTACAGAAAAATGTTCAAATCCCTGGCAAAACATTACAATCCAAGAATTAAATAAATAAATAAACGTAAATGTGCGCAACTGCAATGCTAATCTGCGCCACAAGCGCGAAAACACATTTTGACCAGGATTTGAAAAATGACAGCTGTCATATACATGACGTGGGGTAATAAGAAGGCTATGTTGAAAATATATGGGGTGAAAATATTGAAAATGTTGAAAGTTACGAACATGCGTAGCGAAATTACAACAAACGGTCATAACTGGCATTGTTAATAAATTTGACCCCAAATTTTCAACATAGCTTTCTTATGACCCCACACCATGAACAATATGATTGTCGTTAAACAAATCCCACCGGAAAGGTGATTTTGTCAACCAACCACAAAATCACCTTTCTAGCGAGAGTTGCCTAACGACAGTCATATCGTTCATGAGGTGGGGTCCCCAAAAGGCCATGTTGAAAATTTGGGGTCAAAATCATGAAAAATGGCTAAGTTATGTATCAAAGTTGAAACCCCCATTGAAATACACAGAAGCGCAGTTACTTTAGTTTCTCATATTGCAGTCATCGGTTCCAGCAGTAAGACGTGTCTTTAATCGGTGGAGCGGCTCGCAAACCTGGGACCTCTTCAGGTGACTGAGAGTCTGTGGTGGTGTCACAGGGGGTGTGGAGAGTTGGCTACACAGTGGAAGGTTGGGTGGCAGGTGTGGGCATGATCAGTGATGGACTTTTTTTTCTTTACAGGTTTAAAAAATGTTAAAAGATATCGAGGGATAGTTTTCTTATTTTCAGGCAAACAAAATAAGAAAACAGAGGGTGTGAGGGATACCACTAACCACCAATGACTAAAAAACAGTAATTGGAGGGTTGGGGATACCACTAAACACCAGGGGGAAAAAATGGGGAGCTTTCGAACCCCCCCAGAAAAACAGTGTACAAAGTTAGAAAAAAGAAATTATTAATAATATACATAAAAAATATGAAAAACAAATAAATACTTTAAAAAATACAGGGTGGGGGGGTGCTGCAAAATACAGAGTGGGAGGGAGGCACCACTAGAGAACAGGGATTTTTCCGGGGAGTGGGGGGATTTACATAAAAAAAATAAAAAAAAAAAAAAAAAAAGGATCCTTTTTCGTTGACAGAAACCCCTTTTCATCAGAGGAAATCCTTTTCTGCAAATCCTTTGCTGTGATGGCATAAAAGGATTCCGTCTGGTGAAAAAGGATCCTTTTTCCGACCAGATGGCCCTCTTTTTTCACAACCAGATGTCCTGTAAAGGTTTTCCATGACCAGATGGCCGTGCCAAAAATCCTTTTTCGCCATCCTTTTTCGTCACGTCAAAATGGAAACTGGCTGGCAAAAAAGGATTACCAGCATGGCCATCTGGTCATGAAAGGGGAAATCCTTTTTCAGCAGCCGATTTCCTTTCTTGCCATGATGAAAAAGGAATGGCGAAAAAGGAAGCTTGTGAGTGTCGAAAAAGGATTAAAATACTTAAAAAAAATGTTTCTAGACGCATACAGAAGTCAGAAACCACAAAGAACTGCTCAACTTCCGATGAGCAAGATACACGGTTCAGTGTCTGCAATAGATATCCCTGGGCACAGTTAGGACACTTTTTTTCAGCCAAAAGTAAAAAACAAGATGGCAGCTCATGAAAAAGGATTTTTTTCTGGTGAACCAGGATTGGTTCCTCAAGAAAAAGGATTCTTGTTTGTCAGAGCAAAATTCTTTTTCGTTCCTGGAATCTATCCTGGAAAATAAAAGTCCCATTGAAAATAATGCAACCCTAAAAATGCTATAACTTTGTAACGGATTAATATTTTTTTCAACAAATAAATGCTGGGCTGCTCTGTGACCCAAGCTCTTTCTACCATAAAAATGCAAACCAAAATTCAACACTGTCTGTGTGTAGGGCAATGAGATTTAGGGAGGCAGTATAGCGCAGTGGTTTAAGGCTCTGAGCTGCAAATCTGGTGACATCCAGCAGACCAGACCCGGGTTTGAATCCCGCAGCTTCCACTTGCATACTGTGTGATCCTGAGCAAGTCACTTAACTTCCCTGTGCTCCCAGGTCGCTCCTGTAAAAAAGCTTTCAGCTTAGTGTGCTACTCCTGGTTAAACAACAAAAACAGTAGAAAGTGGCAAATTTAAGTTTTTTTTCACTATCCGGATCTCAGAATCCACACATCCGACCAGAAAGTAACTTATCAAATCAAGAGATCTACCCCAGGAGATCGCGCATGCAAACTTTTGTGCACATCTGTTGAAGGTGGGGACCCAGCTGCGCCTGCTGCAAGGCTGCACCCCCGGTGGAGGCCTGGAGGTAGTGCAATCGAGAGTGACTAGAGTAGGGAGGGTGCTGCGGGTTACTGTGTGTGCGTGCTTCCACACATGTGCAAGCAACTGCGGCAAGGTGCGGGGAGAAAATGAGTAAAGAGCTGGTTGCTTCTGATGGTCCCCGGGCAGAAGCCGACACCCTTCACTCGCAGCCCTGCCACACGGGAGTGGGGAAACCAGTGGGGGATTGCTGGGAGAGTTGGGTGCGGGAGAAATGGAGGTCCTGAGACCGAGCCCCTCCAAGGGGGGTGCTGGAGCCACCTGCCAGCTCCACCATGTACCCCCATCGTCAAGTAGGTGGGACATGGCAACGGGGGTCAAAAAAGCTGAATTAAAAAAAAAAGTTCAGATTGTGCAAATCCAGGATAGGCCTCAAGTCCCCTGTGGATCTGGAGGCCAGGAAGAAGTAGGAATAGAACTCTCTTATTCCTCTGATCCCTGGGAACTGGTTCTATAGCCCTCTTTTGCAGCAATGTGTGAGCTTCCTCCAGTAGCACTGATATGTGGTCTGAAGGGTAGGTAGAATGAATCTGAGGGAGATCTAGAGGCAGCTCCGGGAGTTCTAGACTGTGTCTTTGCTCTATTTACTTATTTAAAAGTTTTACCAGGAAAGCATACTGAGCAGACAACTGCTCGTTTCCAGATGTGTCCTGGGGTAGGGGAACATTGTGAAATATGTGAGTAGACAACATAGTGTAAGCAAGAAAAGAGCAGCAAGTAGTACAGCATGTGGTACCATACAAGACGAAACAGTGCAATTCAGAACATTAGATACAGTACATTACAATACAATATAAAACATAACAATAGCGACGAGATGCAGCAACCACAGTAGTGCAGCAGGATACCAGCATTAAGCTGTCAAGTCGAATCTGCGCTGAAGGACCCAGGCATCTGTTGTAATTTCTCTCCACCTGTCCAGGTAGAGGAAGAAAGGACCCCCTACCACCATCTCCTGGGGTACTGGAGGGTGAGGGTCTAGCCAGGAGTCAGGCTAAAGTGGCACCTGCAGCAGGAGCTGCTCCTCCACCCCTCGGAGCTTTTCCTGTGGTGGAAGAAGGAGCAGGTAAGGCTGCTCCTACTTTATGCTTGCCAGTCTGCTGTTTGGTACCCAACCTGGGTCTGTGGGTGGCACGATGAAAGGGTACCCACTGCCCACTTTTTGGTTGGGTGTGGTAAAGGGAGTGGACAGACCATAGGTTCCTCCCTGAGGCTTGCAAGTCAGAAAGAATGTCCTGTGCATCTGCCCCAAAGAGCTTATAACTCCTGAAGGGGGCATTCAGGGTGAAGTGCTGGACATCACTAGCAAATCCTGAGACCCTAAGCCAAGAGTGCCTTCTAAGCAGATGCCAGCTACAGCTGCCCTGTCTGAGGCATCTGAAATATCATAGGTAAACCTCAAGAGGTGCTTACCTACATCTGCCCCTGTCTGGAAAGCCTTGAGCATCTCCTGTTTCTGAGAACCCTCAGGAAGGGCTCAGGCTGCTGCTTTTGCCTTTTTCCAGAGTGTATTCTGAAATTTGACCATATGGGCCTGGAAGTTCACTATTCTGAGGCCCAGAGTGGCAGAGACAAAGGACCTCTTGTCTACGAGGTCCAACTTTCTTGACTCCCTATCTGGGGGCAGGGAACTGAGATGTTGGGGTCTCTTAGACATATCATGGGCTGCATTTATCACTATGGAATTGGCCTGTGGTTGCCCTGAGAAAAAAGGCTTCCCAGAGGGTGCCTGGTACAGTTGTCTGCCTTCCTAGGCATGGCAGGGATCATGGCTGGCCTGTACCAGGCAGCCACGGTAGCATCCTCCAATGCAGCCAGTAGAGGAGCAATAATAAGGAGGAGGGGAGTCTGGTAATTCCAGAAAGTCTACTAGGTTTCTCCTGGTAATATCTTGTTCCGCAGCATTGAACCCCATTGCTGTCTGGAGCGGTCGCATGATGGAAATGAAGGAGGGGTCATCCGGGGGAGATCTCAGGGTATACTGTGCGGACTCCTCACTCCCTGAGGAAACAGTGGAATTAGACCTAGATGAGCTCCTATCCCCATCATCCTCCTCCTCCTGGGGGATGAGATAAGGAATGTATTCCTATTCCTTGTTGACAGGCTCAGAGTAATGGAGGGACAGCAATGAAGACACTGTTGCCCTGAAGCGAATGGGGCATGTTGTTGTAGTAGCTGTCGATGCCAGGGCAGGCCTAGTAGGGCCTGGGGTCGTCAGGCCAGAGAAGGACCTCCACAAAGGAGGAGAGCACCATTTGTATGTCGCCGGAGCGCCTAAGGTCATTGTTGGAGGAGACTGAAACCCTGGCACTGGCAGAACAGTTGGAAGCTGGGGTGCCAGGCTCAGCAGAACAGCCAGCAGCACCGACAGGGAAAACTGAGGGATTGCATCGACGGAACAGCCAGCAGCACCGACAGGGAAAACTGAGGGACTGGCATCGGTGGAACAGCCAGCAGCACTGATGGGGGTAGCTGAGGCCCCGGCATCAGTGAAACAGACTGTGGCGTTGACAGGGGAGGCAGAAGTCATGATGTTGAGGACCTGGTGCCAGTCATAGCAGGTCCAGTGGAGCCTACTACCAGCAGATCATGAGAAAGAGTTGCAGGGCTTGCAATGATGACAACGGCGCCATGAGGCCCAGCGTTGCTGTCTCTGGTGGTATTCACTGCCAAAGCTGACTGTGTGGAAGCAAGGGTCTGGGCAGCAGGAAGGGTCACCACTGAAGTGGACGACAAGGCTACAGCAGCTGGCACCACATGGAGCAGTGACTGAACGTACCGGGCGGGGGGACTTCTCCCCATCCCAGTGCTTATGTTTCCCACAGGACTTGTCCTGGGCCTTCAAGGAGTGGTAGCCTGTGGACAGAGTTGGCGACGCGGGGAACTTCCTGCCTGAAACTCTTTCTCCATTCAGACTACCTTCTGTTTCAGGGGGAAAATCTACTGGGCCTTCAGGCATCACCACCAGGTAGTCTGGCTAAAGCCGCAGTAGATCTCGCAGGCCTGAACGACGTAGGTCTCGCCAAGACAGCGGACACAGGCATCATGCTCATTGTTGCTGAGGATCTTTATCACACTCGCAATATCTAAAGAGTTTTGCAGCGTCGGACTTTGACATACACAGCGACAAGAATCACTTTAAATAAAGTGATAATGACTAGAGAGAGAAAACAAATCGTAAAATGTAACAGCTAACAAGTTTTGGCGGTCAACTGAAGCAGCGGTTTCTCCATGGAGTTTGGTTAACATGGTCGAAGGCAGGAAAAAAACTGAGGAGGGCACAGGGCCGTCCACATTTATGCAGAGTGGGGACATCGACATATGACGTCGCCATGAGCGACCCCTGGAAGACTGCTAGCAAAAAAAGTGTCCATGTGGTTCTAGTGCCTGGTGGGTATAGCTGTATAGGTGTGACCTAATGAAAGAGATATCCTTAAAGAAGATTTAAAATTACCAAAGCTATGAGCGTGCATTGCAAAATTTCAATGTATGCTCATAACTTTGTTACTTTATAATATTTTTACCCCAAATTTTCAACATAGCCTTCTTATGACTCCACCTCATGAACAGGGGTGGAGAAAATTTCCAAAACCTGCCTGAAGGTGATTTCGGACAGTGACAAAGTCATTCCATGCCACAGGCACAGAAACACATTTTGGCCAGGATTTGAAAAATGACAGTTGTCACAATCATGAGGTGATGTGAAGAAATGGCTATGTTGAAAATCTGGGGTCAGAATATTTACAATTACCAAAATTCTGCCAGCCCAGTGGCGCAGAGGGCAAAGGCATCCATGCCTCACCTGTCACCACGTTGGCAACCCGGGTTCAGTGACAAACTCAGTTTCCCAGGGGCTGGCTGGGTAGAGGAGGACTGAGCATCTGGAGGACAACTCTCCTCCACTGGGGAGGGAGGACTGCAGGTCCCGGTACTCGTCTTGCCTCTAGTGGAGGCTGGGGGACAGGCAGCCAATGCCGGCACACTGGGGTGTTGAGAGATGGTGGCCGTCAATGTCCCACGTACAGTAACATGCAGGATATGTTGGACAGCACTGCACGTCCGCCCCTCTGGGAAAGCATGGGGGGAAAAAATGGCTGAGGTGCAGCGTGGATGACACTGACCCCTTGCAGGCTCTGCACTGGTTATAAGGACCTCTCCTGGAACCAGATCTGTCTCACTTATGGTAAAGGCACCTACCGTCGACCCCCGCCCATGGGAGGGGGGAGCCGTGGGTGAAGCACTGGGAAAGAGTTAAGTCCCCAGGATTCCGTTTGATGGGGCCGGAGGGGGTTGCTGGAGGGCTAGTCTGTGTGACTGGGTTGAATAAATCCCTGCCCCACTTGTTATGCAGAAAGAGTTTAAACACAAGGGTCTGTTCTATCCTCTCCCTTTCTGTCTCTTCTCTGTCTGGTTGTACAACCAAATTTTCTTGTGAGACCTAGGAACTGATCACGACGATGGTTTCACAATTCTCCACCCCTCGCTAAACCTCTGCCTTCCCTTACTGTTCTGTCTTTTCTTCCAGCTTGCATATCTGCAGACATAAAAAATGTAAGTGAATCTCTGTGTAAAACTGCATGTGAAACTGGGATCCTTTTGTTTAAAACTGTATATAGTTATACTGTTGAAATGATTGCAAAAAGCTATTTGGAACTCAAGGGGTTAACCTGAGATGCAGTTTTTAAGCCTTTTGCAGAGCTGTAAACAAGAGGTCAGTTCTGGGTCACTATGTTCTTTTTGCTGCACCTGCACTGAAATTGAGAAGAACATTCTGTAAACTTACAAGAACATTCTGTGAGAAGCAGACTCTCTTAATAAGTTCCCAGACAAAGATTTATAAAAACAGCAGCAATGCTTTTGCTAGCGAGACAAGGAGAGTGAGAGACTGAAACTTGGAATTAAGAGATGCCCTCAGAAGGACTTCATTTTCTCTGTTTTTACTGCCTTTGTAAATAGTTATACTGAATAATTTTTATTTTTTATTTTGCTGTAATTGAGAAAAATAAAATGCTATTTGCGAATTTTTAAACTGCTCCTGGTTTTCCTATGCTTCCTCACCTCTGCTTCGATGACAGTTTGCACCTTGGCAGGGAGAAAAAGATTAATGGAAAAAAAAATAACCAACATTATGAGCATGCGTAGCAAAATTTCAATATACGCTCATAACTTTGCCATTTTTAAATATTTTGACCCCAAATTTTCAACATAGCCTTCTTATGACCCCACCTCATGAGCAAGGAACAAAGGTGGTGAAAAGTTTCAAATCCCGCCTGAAAGGTGATTTTGCCAAGTGACCGTGACAACACCTTTCAGGTGTGATTTGCATAATTCCACCACCACTGTTCATGTAGTGGGGTTCAGAAAGGCCATGTTGAAAATTTGGGCTCAACATATGCAAAAATAGAAACACAGAAGTTGACAGCAGATGGAGACCGCTAGATCCATCTAGTCTGTCCATTTGTTTCAGACCTATTTTGACACTCTAGTTGCCCTTTGTAGTCAGGGCTCCTTTGTGTCTATCCCATGCAGTCGTGAATCCCCCCAGAGTGTTGACCCCCACTACCTCTTGAGGCAGGCTGTTCCAGGCGTCCACCACTCTTTTTGTGAAGAAAAACTTCCTGGTGTTAGTAGAGAACCTCCCTTCTTGCAGTCTGAGGTCATGTCCCCTGGTCCTGGAGCACTCTTAAAGTGAAAAAGTTCCTGTGCCTGTACCTTGTTAATGCCTTTTATGTACTTGAATGTTTCAATCGTGTTCCCTATATCTCTTCTCTGAGTTCCCCAAGTCTGTCCTCATAGGACATGTACTGCAGACCCTGAATCATTTTTGTTGCCTTTCTCTGCACTGTTTCCACCCAGTCAATGTCCTTCCTGAGGTGAGGCCTCCTGAACTGGACTCCGTATTCCAGGTAAGGCCTGACCAGCGATCTATGCAGTGGTAGTACCACCTCTCTCCTCCTGCTCGTGATTCCCCTCCCAATGCAGCCCAGCATTCTGTTGGCCTTCAATGTTGCCTTCTCACACTGCTTAATAACTGTCAAGTCGTTTGAGATTATGATTCCCAGATCTCATTCCTAGTTTGAGGCCACCAGTCTTTTGCCTCCTAGGTAATGTTCCTTTCTTGGATTTTTATTTCCTATGTGCATGACCTTGCACATTTTGGCATTAAATCTCAGCTGCCACACTCCAGACCATTCTTCTAGTTTCTTGAGGTCAGCTTCCATCTTGCTCACTCCTTCTGAGGTGTGCACCCTGTTACATATCTTGGTGTCGTCTGCGAACAGACACACTTTATTTTCAGTCCATCAGCGATGCCTGCTATAAAAATATTGAAGAACAGAGGCCCCAGCACTGAGCCCTAGGCAAAGTTATGCATCAATGGCAAAGTTATGCATCAAAGTTGAAAACCCCATTGAAATACATTAAACTGCACTTACCTTACTTTCTCATATTGCAGTCGCCAGTTCCAGCAGCAAGAAGTGTCTTCGATTGGAGAGTGGAGCTACACCATGGGACATGTTCAGGTAAGTGAGGGTGTGTGTTTTTTGTACGTTAAAACAAAACGGTTTTCTTTATTTCAGGTTAAAGTCTAACACTGGGATTGGGCACCCCAGTGTCGGAGCACTATACAAAAATGGGGTCAGGTGATCTGGAAGGGAGAGGGGGCCCAGAGAAGCAGTACCGAGGGTGGGATCCTGGTCCACTTAATAAAACAGACAGACAGATGGAGACAGAAAGGGAGACTGGTGGCTCACTCCTCTCACTGCAGCCCAGAGCAGGACTCCAGCTGTCGCTGCAAAACTCAATAAAGTCCCTATGTTCTCATACAGAGAATGCGGGCGAACGGCTCCTCTCGCTAAGCTGTGCACCCTGGATTTTGGGTGCTCAGTAAAGGTGTTTCTGGAAAAATATTTTAAAAAATGAACACCAGGATCTATAGCTTACAAGCTCCTGTTTCGCTAGGTTCAGGTGTTTGTTTTTTAACATTACACCATTTTATGTACAGTATTATCCATTTTATTTCAAGGGGAAAAGAAACAAGATGGTGGCTGTCACGACACAGAAAATGTTTTGTGCTGTGAGAAGCAAGTAGTGAGAAGCCAAAAACGGTCTTGCGACACAGAATTTTTGGTGTTGTGTCAGAACGTTATCCCAAGAATCCTACTGAGCATTTAAAGCCTTATAACTCTGTAACAATTTACTATTTTTTTCACAAGCCCTTTCAAAGGCATTACCTTAGGACATAACACCTGTAACCTAAAAGTTTGCGGAAAACTTTCCATTCCCTGTAGGTTGTGAGAGCAAAAAAATCTCATATTAAGTATAGGGAAAAAATTAGACATCTACAGAAAAATGACATATGCAGATCTCAGAAACGCACAATATGCCCTCACAAAACTTTCCACAGATTCAGACCTTGCCTCCTAGACAACACGTGCAACACTGCAGCTGATTTTGTCAAACGCTGACAAAGCTATTAACGTGCAACGTTAGGGGTCTAACATTTAACACCCTACTCAACCCTAACTACAGGGGCACTACTGTGCCTATATGTGTGTGTGTGTGTGTGTATATGTATGTATGTATATATATATATATATATATATATATATATATATATACACATATATATATATACATATATATATATATATATATATCTATGTATATACACACACACACAAGTGTGTAACCTGTGGAAATAAAAATGGCAAGTTAACTAATATGTTTGTGGCCAGCCTCACAATATCATGATATCTTGTTGCTAGATTTGTCATAATTGATATCTTGGAGGTTAGTTTCATCACAGTTGAGTACTAAACCAATCAGAAAACAACGCGGATGTGGATGGTATCACAAATGCCTAGTGCAGCACTGAAGCCAGCTGCTGACATCAATGAGGAAATTGTTCTATATTCAAACAAATAGCAGGTTTACAAGCTATAACTAGTAAACTGATGTATTAATCGAAATGGCAATGGCCTGACTCAAAATATGCAGTTAATCATCACTTGTGTGGGTGACGGACCAATCAAACACAAGCCATCAGGATCTCTGTTGCAAAGACTTAAAAATTTGAGGTCCTCTAATCAGCTCCTAAAACAGACAAGATCACCATGCAGCGAGGCCTTGTCGCCTGCGTCCTCCCTTGAAATGGAAGCCAACTCCGATGGCAATGAAGATCATGACAACACCAAGTTCTCAATACATCCTAATTTACTGTCTGAAATAAAAAGCACAGCAGCGATGGTGTTGAAAATTGGTTTTAAGATGGACAAAACACAGAAAGATGTATCCAAGATGGAAAAGAAAGCAGCCGAATGCAAAACGCAAGTGGTTCATCTGGTGGAAGAGGCAGCAGGAAGGAACAAACGTATCCTCCATCTACTAACAAACAAACAAATGGGCTGCACCACTGGATGATCTGGAAGAGGCCGTGGAAGCAACATCTGGTTTATTTGGCATGCCAGAAAAGGCAGAAACCAAAGCCCGTAATATGATCTCTATCTTACAGACCATGCTAATGGATGTCCGGCTAAAACTGCCACCTGAACTAAACACAGAAATGCACAGAGCTCGTCACTGTACTTAAGCTCCAATTCAGAGGGCCCTAAAGCTAAACCCAGAGCCATCCTAACCAGATTTGTGCTCCACCAAAGCAAACAGCTGTTTTTAAGGATGGCCTGGGCCTGCAAAGATCTGCAATATGCTGGACCCAGATAGTCACTGATAACAGTTCAGTTAAAAAGATAAGAAACCTGGGTAGTCCTGAAATAGGGGAAGGAAAAGGGACACAAAGTTTCAATGCCCTTCACCACTCAGATCGTCACTGAAACCATAGAGGGAGTCAAATCTTCCCTAGGCCTGGTAACCGCAGTGCCACTGATTCACAAAGTGTGTGGAAGTTCAGATACCAGAAAAAGAACTCATGGAGAGAGAACTCAAGAAAGCAGCATGGTGGGGGTCACAGGGAAGCCGAATCTCGAGTGAGGAAACTAACCTTGCAAGGAGTAGCAACTGCAGACATAAAACTTGTTTTGAAAACCTTTGAAATCTGACACGGCACACGAACCAAAGCAGACCCCTCAACAGACGATGATAAACCTAAAAGCATGGAGGGAACCTGAAGGCACACACACAGTGGCTAGAGATTACCAAGTTCAAGTTTGCTACCACCTGGAAAGGGCTACTGAGCAAGGTTTATACACCTGCTAATGTTTTGCTGTGATTTTAAATGATAGCAATGTTTCAGCACAGTAACTGGATAATTTGAACCTTCTAAATGTTTTAGCATAATTATTAGTTGTTCACATAGCACTCTGTTTTGTTGCTAGACAGAGTTTGTTTTAATTGTTTGGGGTTTAATTTAATTATTAAAAAATATATATGTTTGCAGAAATACCCCAGGTTGAGCGAAGAGTGATGTGTCTGGTCAACGGATGGGTTTTGGTGAGTATATATGGGGGGGCACTGGCTCAGTGGTGATGTAGCAGGGAGCTGGTTGACAAGCAGGAAGGCACAGACATGTGGAAACACAAGGGCACTTTAAAGACAACTGGCTGCCCTGAAATGAATACTTGTTTGTGAACACCTGCTCCCCAGACTTGGGTAATGCTTCCTGTCTCCCTCCTTCACCAAACTAAACAATGGGAATAGGGTAGCCAGTCAGTGATTTACTCCTCCAACTGTTGCGGGTATTACCCGCTTCCCCAACCCCCCCCAAGCCAAAGTCAAGGAGCAAGCTCTACAAAACAGAGATATAATTTTGGCACAGAGACAGCCAAAACAGGCAACTCAGAAATAGAGAATGGAGGAAGGTGAAAGGCAGAGAGAATGGGAGCATTCACTTTTTGTCTGTTGCCCCTGCAACTCAGAGACCTGATAAGGGAGACCATGATCTCCTCTCAGAGGGTAAATCCAGGCGGTAGAAGCTCTGAAAGCATGACTCTGACATGAGGAAGGCTTGGTGCTGGAGAGGGATGTGATAAGAGAGAGGACAGAAAGAGTAAGGGGAGGGTCTAAAGGAGAGAGAACCAAGGCACATGGATCATGGGCATAGGACTTACTCCCCTCATGCGGAAATGGTACACAACCCCCTCCACCCAATGGACACCACAAGGACAGTACAGGGCACTATTGTGCTTGATGGAAAATGCTTAATGTAGAGTTTACACAAACTTGAGGTAAGCAGATAAACTGACATTACAACTGGGTTGGGAGGGAAGCAGTAGAAGAGAGAGGAGACAACTTGCTCCTGTGACGATTCATACTCTACCTCCCACAACACTGGAGGTTTCAGTCTAAAACTTAAAGAGTTTTTCAGCATCAATACATGTTTTACTTCCCCTAATATCTGAGGATTTTTTGACTCCAGAAAGGAATCAAATTGAGGGAGGCAGTTTTCCTCAACGGGAGGCTGCTCATGTTTCCCTCCACCTTGAACCCACACAAACACCAACCTTTTGGGGACGTGGTCGACTGCAGACCTGGCCAAACTATTAGTAATTGTTAACATGTGTTCTTGCTTGTGTTTTCTTATTTCTTATTGTTTACATTTCTTCCCAGAGAGTCAGATAAAGAGCAATACACATTCATAAGCTATGTTCGCTAGAAGCACTGGCTCTGACAACTACGGCAAGGGAAAGGGGTACAAATCCAATGAAAGAGAAATCAAGGAAGGAAGGAAGTGGAGTGCAGTCAATCGGATAAGTAAGTGATGGCCAACAGAGGGGAAGGCAATGCAGTGCTCAGCTGCTGCACCACATTCAGAGATAGCCAGGAGTCTAAAACACAAGTTGTCAAGATGCACAGGACAGCAGACCCAAAAGGAAGAGCTAGATAAGAAGACTTGGTTTGCTGGCCAAGGAACCTAGCTTCACCCGAGCTCTTTCCTTCCAAGACTGCTTGAAAGGCAGAGTAGAGAAACCTACCAGAGCAAGGGAAAAGGATTAAGACTTATTTTGGCTAAGCAGATTTACTGTGTGGTGTTGTTTTCATTTTTACTCACAGGGATTGCTACTGTTTGTTGCTAACATTTCATTGCTTTATTTTTCTCTGATTCAAATTGTTGTTGCAGGTATACCTTTTTCTGCATTATTACAAGGTGTGCCTACAGGTGTGTGCTAACAGATTAGTGCTGTAATCTTCTGATTCAAATTGTCTTTTGCAAGGTATATCTTCTGTTACTGCTTTATTTTTCTCTGTAGCAGAGTGTTTCTTACAGGGTATATCTTCTCTGAAATTATTACAGGTGGAGCTTACATTTTTGTGACTTTTTTATCATTGGGCTAAGCAAAATTACTGTTTGACACTGTGTTTTATTTTATTCTTGTTTTTTTTTTTGTTGAAAAGGTCTGTTGTCTCAGAGGTGTTTCAGTCTCCTTTTCACATTGAAGGAGCTAACTGCTTTCCTCCCACAGCTCTTCCAAAGGATTAGGTGTGTATGCGGGGGTGGAGCTGGCAAACTGTCAGTAATTTCTAACAGAAAGAAGGGTTAAAAGGTAGGTTAGTTGATATCTTGCAGGTAGAAGACTTGGTTTGCTGGCCAAGGAACCTAGCTTCACCTGAGCTCTTTCCTTCTAAGACTGCTTGAAAGGCAGAGTAGAGAAACTTACCAGAGCAAGGGAAAAGGATTAAGACTTATTTTGGCTAAGCAGATTTACTGTGTGGTGTTGTTTTTATTTTTTACTCACAGGGATTGCTACTGTTTGTTGCTAACATTTCATTGTTTTATTTTTCTCTGTAGCAAAGTGTTTCTTACAGCGTATATCTTCTCTGAAATTATTACAAGTGGTGCTTTACAGGTTTTACAGTTTTATCTAACATTAGGATAAACTTTCAGGGTTACTGCATTTGTTGTTGACTGATTGTTTCTGCTCTTACCTCCTTGTTCTTTCATCCATGGTTCTTCTTTTTCAGCAGGGGAAGGGCCCAGCCACCCACCCCACACTACACTCCTTTTATAGGGTACCACAGTTGTGACATTTCCTGTGGCAGAGCAGGAAGGGGTGGATCAGTGGGGCCTCCACAAGGTGAGCTCATTTACAGGGGCACTAGTAATTTAACTTGTTATAACAAGTTAAACAAAAACAAAACACAATCAAACCATTACTTGATTTTTTTCCCCTTTTTTTTCCTTCCAATTACTCTGACTAGGTTATAAACCCAGTAACTTATCTGGAATGGATATCATTAACTGCAGGTACTGTGGAACAATTTTCAGAAGGACAGTCTTACAGGATTTAGGACACTGTCCTACATGCTGGGCCTTTGGAGATCTTAGGGCTCAGCTCCAGGCAGCATGGGCAGAGATTGCACGTCTCAAATTTCATATTCAAGAGGAAATACATTATAAGAACCACCCGCCATTTCCCCAGCATCCAACAGAAAAACCTCGACCACAGAGGGTAGTTGGTCCAGGAGGTTGGCAGGTGGTTAGGAGGGGCAAATCGGGTGCCCCATCACTCTCTGCTCTCCAACATATTACCTCCAAAAACCATATAAACACTACAAACAGGTATCTGCCTCTATCTCTGAAATCAAACAAAGAGGCAGAAGACACTGCAGAGCAGGACACTGCAGCACAGGAGCTAGCACAACAAAACTCACCCAAATCAGGAACCAAAACACAAAAAGCAAAAATGAAATCCAAAAAACTTCTGATCATAGGAGACTCCATGATTGAGAGTTGATACCCATCTCCAGCCAGGGGTAATGGTCAGATGTCTCCCAGGTACATCAGCATGGAGAGACACTGACCGCATTAAAAATTGTTCACAAAGCAGGAGAAAACATTGATGTCCTAGTACACATAGGGACTAATGATCTCGCCAGCTGGTCAGTTATGGAGACCAAGGAACACCTGACCAGGCTGGGTGACAAACTATCATCTATTTCGTCCGGCATCTCCTTCTCTGAGATCCTACCAGTCTGGGAGAGGGGAGCAGATGGACGGAAGGTCAGAGAAGGGAGACAGGGAGCTAAACACGTGGCTCAAGGGCTGGTGCCAGGAAAAAGGACACAGATTTGTAGGGAACTGGCAACAGTTCTGGGAGCAAAGTTCTTTAAATTTGATGGACTGCATCTGACTAAGGAGGGAGTCTGTGCATTGGGGCAGAAGTTTGACGTCTTTGCAGAATATTTAAACTAGCAAATGGGGAGAGGGGTGCAGCACCCCATACGTCGAATAGGAAGAACACCCCTCCCCCCTCAGCTAGTGGTCAAACAGGGATTCAGCATGTTTGCAGTTCATTTGCATCACCAGGTAAGAAAAAAGGTTTCTCTCCCCATACGACACACAGGGGTAATGCCAAACCTCACCCAACAACTAACACACCAAAATCTGGCCAATGGAAAATCATGTACACAAATGCTCACAGCCTGGGAAATAAGATCCCAGACCTGCAGGCAATAATGTCAGAGGCTAAACTGGACATAGTAGCAATTAGTGAGCGTGGTTTACCAGTAACCACACTGGGAGACTTCAGTACCTGGCTATGTATTGTTCACAAGAGACCGAGGTGCAAAGGGGGGAGTGGCCTGTATGTCAATGAAAATATCAAAGCTACAGAAATTCAGAATACACATAAGGAGCCAGAAGAACTGTGGGTCACCTGGAAACAGGAAATGGGACAGCCATAAGAACTGGGGTTGTCTACAGGCCCCAGACCAGGGGAGGACAGAGACACATTACTGTTAGAAGATATAAAAACATGACAGCTAAAGGGAGGTTCTGATAATGGGAGACTTCAACATGCCAGATACAGATTGGTCAATACCAGCAGGAACATCTGCCAGAACTAGACACATAGTGGATTCCCTGTAGGGGGAGGGCCTCAAACAACTGGTACAGCAGCCCACAAGAGACAGGGCTATCTTAGATCTAGTACTGACTAACGGGGAAGGGATCACAGATCTCCAGGTAGAAGGTCACCTGGGGGCCAGTGACTATCACATGGTATGGTTCAATTTGGCTACTACATCTAAATCATCCCATTCCAAGGCAAAAATATGGGACTTCAGAGGAGCTGACTTTGATAAGATGGCCAACAGAGTTAAGCTAGCCATGGCAAAAAGAAACACAGGTGATGGGGTACAGGCAAAGTGGGCAAGCATTAAGGATGCAATACTTGAAGCAACATCCCATTATGTTAGACAGAAAAGGAAGTGCAAAAGAAGAAGGAAACCACTTTGGTTCTCAAATACAGTAGCAGAAAAGGTCAGAGCCAAAAGGCTGGCCTTCAGGAAATATAAGGGAACACAGCGGGATGAAGATAGGGAGGCATATCAAACTGCCCTAAGGGAAGCAGGGAAGGCAGTAAGGCAGGCAAAGTCCCAAACTGAGAAAACATTAGCACGAACAGTAAAAGAAGGTGACAAGACTTTCTATAGATACATTAGTGAAAGGAGAAAGTCCAGAGGGGGTATTGCTAAGCTTAATGGAGAAAAGGGAGCATGTGAGGAGGAGGACCCTGTAAAGGCATCTATCCTAAACAGATACTTTTGCTCAGTATTTACTAAAGAGAAGGTACGGCAGGGCCCACAGCTCAGCATCATGGACACAGGGGGGAGGGAGGTGAGCACTACTCCCTTCACAAAAAAAGGGTCCTACAAGAGCTTGCTAAGCTCAGGGTGGATAAGGCAATGGGACCTGATGGCATACATCCCAGGGTACTTAAGGAGCTAAAGGTGGAACTAGCAGAGCCATTAGCAGAACTGTTTAGTGAGTCTCTGAGCACAGGAGAGGTCCCAGAAGACTGGAGAAGGGCTCATGTGATCCCGCTCCACAAGAGTGGTAGCAGGGAGGAGGCAGGGAACTACAGACCAGTCAGTCTTACCTCAGTAGTGGGCAAGATTATAGAGGCACTCCTTAAGGAAAGGATAGTGCAACACCTGGAATCCATAGGGGCACAGGATCCAAGACAGCATGGGTTTACAAAAGGAAGGTCCTGTCAAACTAATCTCATAGATTTCTTTGACTGGGTAACCAGAGTGGTGGACCAAGGGGGAGCAGTTGATGTCGCCTACCTTGACTTCAGCAAAGCTTTTGACACTGTTCCACATAGAAGATTGATAAATAAGCTGGGTAGGCTCAGGGTGGGTCAGAAGTTGGTCAACTGGGTGGCAAACTGGTTGACGGGCAGAAAACAGAGAGTGGTGGTAAATGGTATATAATCAGAAGAGATGCAAGTCACAAGTGGGGTACCTCAGGGATCAGTCCTGGGGCCAGTCCTCTTCAACATCTTCATTAGTGACCTTGCAGATGGACTAGAGGGTAAGGCTTGTCTGTTTGCAGATGACACCAAGATCTGCAACAGAGTAGATGATCCAGATGGGGTGGGCAAAATGATAAGAGATCTGGATAAACTAGCAAAATGGTCAGAAGAGTGGCAACTGGGATTTAATGCAAAAGAAGTGCAAAATCATGCACATATGGAAGAGAAACCCTGAAGCCACCTATAGGCTGGGAGGGTTGCTAGCAGTTACAAAGTGAGAAAGAGACTTGACATCATCATCACTGATGACCTGAAATCATCAAGCAGACCTCTAAAGCAGTAGGTGAGCTAAGGGTGTTAGGGTGTATTAATGGGGTATCACAAGTCGTAAGAGGGAGGTAATAATCCCTCTTTACAAGACACTGGTTAGGCCCCATCTGGAGTACTGCGTGCAGTATTGGAGGAAACACCTTCACAAGGACATTAACCAAATTGAGGCAGTCCAGAGAAGGGCAACCAAAATGGTGCAGGGACTGTATCAGAAGACATATGAAGACAGATTAACAGAGCTCAATATGTATACCCTTGAGCAAAGGAGGGAGAGAGGTGATATGATCGAGGCATTCAAACACCTTAAGGGCATTAACAAGGTGAAAGAGTCTAACATGTTTAAATATAAGAAAAACAGCAGGACAAGAGGACACAGCATGAGATTAGAGGGGCCGATTAAGGGGGAATGTGAGGAAATTCTTTTTCACAGGGGAGGAACACGGAGCCGGCTGGGTGGAGGGGCCTGTAGAAAGGATGAGGGACATGGAGGGGGGGAATGGAGGAAAAGGAGTGGTCAGAGTGCTCCTGCTGGGGGATTCTATGATCAGGGGTATCAAATGGGATAGGGAGGGAGAAGCCTGGCCAGTTAGAACAAGATGCTTCCCTGGACTAACGGTGCACAGGGCTAAGCACGAGGTATATCAGCTGGCAAAGGATTGTGGGGGTTCCCCAGACATACTGGTCCACCTGGGTACAAATGACATTGAGGGAAATAGCGAGCTAGAGATACAGGCAAGATTCAGGGAGCTCGCCAGGGTCTGTCATGACACAGGATGCACAGTTTCCTTCTCAGAAATCCTGCCAGTGCCAAGGGCTAGTGGGGAACACAAAAGGAAAATTAGGGAGATAAACCAGTGGCTCAGGGAGTGGTGTGAGGCCAGAGGGTATGGGTTGATGGGGGATTGGGGGGAGACCTGGGAGGATAAGGAGCTGTATGCTAGAGATAGACTACATCTCAATTTGGAGAGGAGGGGAATCCTTAAGTTGAAAATAGAGGGGTTCATTGGTGAAAAGTGGGGTTTAAACTTGTGAAGGGGGGTGGGATGGGAGAAAAGGCTGTCAAGGGGTGCCGATAAAGGAGGACTCTGTCTCCCCCGGGGACCAGAAGGATTGCAGAAAAGGCCAGCTGGCAGAGTGCAGACCAGGGGAAAACAGAATCCCCATGGGAACACGGCAGGGGAAATGGAACTATAGGAAAGGTGGAAGGTAGTCCTGCTAAATGCCAGGAGCTTGGGCAATAAAATGCCTGAGCTCCAGGTGATGCTAACTGAGGAGCAGTGGATGTGGCAGCGTCACTGAGACTTGGGCCACTGCAAGACATGACTGGGACCTGAACCTGGAGGGTTACACTATGTTCAGGAAGGACAGGGGAGGGAAGGGGAGGAGGGGTAGCAATGATAGTCAAAAACTGCATTGGCATGGGGGAGTAGAGGAGGCGGAGGGAACCGTGGAGGCGATTTGGGTCACCTTGATAACAAGGGGGGGCAAGAGGGTAAAAATAGGAGTGGTGTATAGACCCCCTGCCCTGGCGGAGGAGCTGGAGGACAGTCTGGTGGCAGATGTTAGGAGACACTGCAGACTGGACAGAGGAACGGTGGTGGTGTTGGGGGACTTAAACATGCCAGGAACAGACTGGGAGACTCTGACATCCTCTGTGACCAGGAACAGAGGTTGTTGGAGTGTCTTTCAAGGCAGCTTCCTAACTCAGCAGGTGAGGGAACCGACCAGGAGGCACGGTACTGGATGTGGTCCTGGCAGACAGTGACCAGATTGGGGGCCTGGAGGAAGGGACCCATTCGGGGAGTGACCATGCCACGGTCTGGTTCTGCCTGGACCTAGGGGGGTAGAAGGCTGCACAAAGACGGAAGTAACCGACTTCAGGGGGGCGGATTTTAAGGAAATGGGAAGGATCCTTAAGGAGCAGTTGGATGGGATTGGGTCAGACATGGACGCTGATAGTAGGTGGGAAATCATCAGGAGAGGGGTGCAGGATGCTACCAGCACCTGTGCAAGAGTAAGACGAAAATGCGGTAGGGCCCAAAAACCCTGTTGGTGGACCAGGGAGGTCCAGGAGGTGGTGCGGGGAAAGAAAGCAGCCTATAAGCATTCAAGTGCTCAAGGAGTGAAAGGGATCGAGGGGAGTACGAGCTGATGGCTAGAAGGGCCACTAGAGTGGTGAGGGCAGCTAAGGCAAGGAAGGAGCAGAACCTGGCCAGGGAAATTAGGAGAGGGAACAAGGGGTTCTTTAGATACATTGGGGAAAAACGAAGGGTGAGGGGCAGATTAGCAGGATTAAATCAGGGGAGAGATGGGCACAAGACCCGGGGGAGCAGGCTGAGGTACTAAATGAGTACTTCACCTCAGTTTTCACCAGGGAAAATGGGGGTGCTGCATCATACATGGGAGGAGACAGAGATACTGAGGAGGGGGACCCTTACCGATCGGCAGGTCTGGGGAGAGGGAGGCATCTCTGGCAGGTGGGTGGGAGGCTAAGCAGGGAGAAGGGGTGCGGAGGTGGAAATCACAGCAGAAGAGTGAGGAAGCCTCAGCTCCCTTAAGACGGAGAAAGCACCGGGGCCGGATAAATTACATCCCAGAGTGCTGAAGGAACTTGCAGATGTCCTGGCAAAACCCCTGGCAGAGCTTTTCACCATCTCTCTGAGGACAGGGTGGGTGCCCCAAGACTGGAAGGTGGCGCATATAGTGCCTATCCACAAGGGGGGATCAAGGGAGGTGGCAGGGAACTACAGGCCTGTCAGCCTGACCTCAGTGGTGGGCAAGGTGATGGAGGGCATTGTCAAGGAGAGGCTGGGGGGACCTGGATAAGTCAGGGTGCCTAGACGATAGACAGCATGGATTCATCCCGGGGAAATCGTGTCAGACAAACCTGGTGGAGTTCTATGACTGGGTGACAAGTGCCTTGGACCTGGGTAGACCAGTGGATGTCCTCTTTCTAGACTTCAGCAAGGCATTTGACTCTGTTCCTCACGTAGGCCTGTTGGATAAGCTGGGAGAAATGGGGGTGGGAACCAGATGATCAGATGGATAGGCAATTGGCTCCAGGACCCGGACCCAGAGGGCAGTGGTTGAGAGGATAGTCTCATCCCCAAGGAGGGTCATTAGTGGGGTCCCACAGGATCAGTCTTGGCCCCTTCTGTTCAACACCCACGATCGGACATAAGGACAGGAATCAGGAGTGAGATGAGTCTCTTTGCAGATGACTCAAACTGGCGGTGGTGGATGGGGAGGAGGGGGGTGGCCTCACAGGGGACCTGGAGGCTCTGGAAGATGGTCTAGAAAGTGGAAGCTGAGGTTCAATGCAGGGAATGCAAGGTACTCCACCTGGGGCCAGAAACCCAGGTCAAGTGTACACCCTGGAAATGCTACAAGTCTCATGGCTGAGAGGGACCTGGGGGTGGTGGTGGATGTCAAGATGAACAACTCTGAGACTTGTAGGAGGGCAGCAGCCAAGGCCAACAGGATGCTGGGATGCATCGCTAGGGGATCACCTCCAGAAGGAGGAAGTGATACTCCCTCTGTATAACTGCTTGTGAGGCGCACCTTGAGTACTGCGTGCAGTTTTGGAGCCACACTAAAGGGGACATTAACCTCCTGGAGAGGGTCCAGAGGAGGGCAACCAAAATGATTTGGGGCTTGGGGACAGGACCTATGAGGAGAGGCTCAAGAGCTAAATATGTACACATTGGAAGAGAGAAGGACCGTGGGGACATGATAGAGAGGTCTTTAGGTACATGAAGAGGGTAAATAGGGAGGAACAGTCGGGGTGCTTGAAGGAAGGAGGAAGGGGCCACTAGAGGCATGGCTGGAAGCTGGAGGGGAAGATTCAGGAGAAAAAGGAGGAGGTGCTACTTCACTGAGAGGGTGGTGGAGCATGGAATGCACTGCCTAGGGCTGGTGGAGGCAGAGACAGTGGAGGGGTTCAAGAGGGGGTGGGACAGGTACAGGGGAAGGGTTCTGGAAGCAAAATCCAATGCAGCAAGAATATCCGGAACTGGGAAGGAGAAGCCAGAGAAGGCGAGGGGACAGCAAGGTCAGCACCCAGGTTGGGGACTGACCAAGCAGAGAACAAGAACCGTTAGGCCTATTCTGCTGGCATTTTAGATGCGTTAGTATGTTAGTAAAGGTGGTGGATGCATGGAATGGCTTACCACAAGAAGTGGTGGCTATGAATACAGTGCAGGGCTTCAAACAGGCATGGGATAGGCATAAGGGAGCAATACAAATGACTATGAATAGATAGGCCACTGACAGAGCAAAGGCCGATGGCACATTTATAAGGTAGAAAAAGAAATGGGCAGACTGGATGGGCCTTGTGGTCCTTATCTGCCATCAACTTCTATGTTTCTATGTTTCTATAAGGGGAAGAGGCAGGGTCGAGGCGATAAGGTCCCAGAAGGTACAGAGACATGATGAATAGGAACAACATTCAACTTGATGAATAAAACAAAAACTATATCCTTCAGTGTCAAAGGAATAAATATGTCTGTGAAAAGGGCAAAAGTGTTAGCAGAATTCAAATGATTAGGGGGTGATATACAGTATGCCTACTGCAGGAAGCTCATCTGTCACCCAACGAGCACCTAAAATTGCAAAGGAGCTGGGTGGACAAAAGGATTACAGCCTCCCATCTAAGAGCAAAAAAGCTGGGGGGGGGGGTGATCCTACTGAAGAAAGGACTCCCAGTTGAAGTTGTACAGCAGGACACAGATCAAGAAAGTAGGATGATCCCCCATCAGTTTAAACACACTTGGGGCTCCATCATCAATATAATAAACGCACACATCCTGGACAGAGATACCCCATATTTTGTGAGAGTAATTATGAATAGCTTCACTACAGCAGGGGGTGATGGTGGTAGCAAGGTACTTTAATTATGTTCCCTCTCCCTCATGGGACAGGTCATCAGAGAACACAGCTACAGATAGGAGTGCTGCCTGAGAACTGAACGTCATTAAGGAAACAAACCTCTTGGGTATCTGGCAGCAACAACATCTGGCTAAAAAGGATAATTCTTTTTACTCATACTCGAACGACTCGTACTACCGGATTGACAGAACTTACATTGATGTGGGAGAGGCATACAGTTACTTCAAGCAAAATCCATAACATGACTATGTCAAATCATGCTCCTGTGTCCATGGAAATCAAACTAGGTCCCAAGGAACAAAGCTCGACATGGAGGATAAATGTATCACTAATTAATGAGGAGAAGTTTGTCTCTTAAATTAGAAACATGTGATCAGTGATTTAAGCAATATACCATGAGAGGGTGTGAGTGATGGCAGGATTTACCCAGGCCTGGTGTGGTGGTTTGCTCACAAGACCACTTGTCAAGTGAGGAAACCACACCAGGCAAGGATAGAGCCTGCCATCACCCACCCTCTCATCAGTATATTCAATTATAATGTAGGAAGTACAGAGAGAAGTTTTCATTTATTTATCTGGAGTTTTTGCACGCCCAGTTACCGAGAGAAAACAATATGGCGGCCACGGGCTTTAAAGTTTGGGACTGGGGTGAAATGGGGGGAGGAGATTGACTGGCTGGCACTTCCTTCCGTGGGGTGATGGCAGGATTACATGTCGTATATTGTGCCAGCCAGCCAATCACAAGCCAGTGTTTTTTAGCCCATTGTATAATACCAAGTAAGGTAGCAGAAATGTATTTTGGATGCCCTTAAGGCTGTGATACAGTGTGAATCATAGTTTATGCAGCGTGGAGGAAGAAAACAATAATGCACATCCAATCTAATTTGGAGCAAAAAAAATGATAGAACTAGAGGAGAAACATGAAAATAAGAGAAGGCAGATCCACCCTTATAGAACTGGAAAAAGTCAAGAGGGGAGCTGGGAGAACATCTGACTAGGCACATGAAAGGCAGACCAAGATATACTGATCAACACTGCTATGAATAAGGGGATCGAGCCGAGCGGGTAAACTACTGGGCCTGAGGATGTGAAAGCAAACAGAAAGTCGCATAGTAAAGGCACTTAAGAACATGGGATGTCCTGAAACTATACTGCATACCCTAGGGGAACTGAAGAAAACTTCATAAAATATTATGAAACCCTACATAAAATTGAAGACAGCATAGGGGACCAGGAGAAAATCTCAACCTTCCTAAGCAAAATCCAGCTACCAACCCTCACAGAACAGGATAACGAGAGTTTAGAGGTAGAAATGGGGGGGGGGGGAGCAGCAAGGCAATAAAACAACTGGTACCCAATGGGTTTTTCAGAGACTTTTGCAGGATTTTCTCACCCGAACGTGAACCTTTATTGTCAGATACATATGCAGTATGTGGAGCAAGAGAAGAGGTACCAGACTCCTGGAAGGAGGCCCTGATTACCATCCTCCCTAAAGAGGGCAAAGACAACACAGAGTGTGGAAATAATGGCCCTATCTCCCTTGTTAAACCAAGAGCTGAAGCTGTTTTCTAAAATTTTGGTGGCTAGACTCCAAATAGTGACTGGTATGATGATAAACCCAAACCAAAATGGATTTATACCTGCAAGACACCTAAACGATAATTTCAAGTGGTAAATGACTATTATTGCAGCGATTCAGCACGGACCAGCGCAACAGCTGGCCATTGCGGTTGATGTGGACAAGGCCTTAAATAGATTAAACTAAGATTTCCTGACGTCCACCCTGCAGAATATGAATGCTGGAGAGGACTTCAGCAACTGGGTTGGGTCCCTATATGGAGCATTGAAAGCAAAAGTGAGGTTTACTGGTGTAGTAGCAGATGTATTCGATACACAGCGGGGAATGAGGCAAGGATTCCCCCTCTCCCCCATGTCCTTTTCTGTAAGCATGGAACCTTTGGCTCAGGCATTACTGAACAGCCCATAGGTCACAGGCATCAGAGCGGGGGGAGAGAAGCACAACATTTCACTGCAAACAGATGACATTTCACTGCAAACAGATGATACCCTGCTGCATCTGGACAACGTGGTAGACCAGTACCCTTCATGGAAAGGTTATTAGATAGGTACTACAAGGTATCAGGATTCAAAACAAACAAAACCAGATCTGAAATATTGTGGCTGAATGGGGAGTTGACACAGCAACTTAAAAAGAGTGTACCACTGAAATGGGCAGAGAATAAAATTAGGTTTCTTGGAATTCGGGTCACCACAAAAATAGTCTGTTTAGAGCCAACTATAGATCTCACATGGATCAGATAAGGGAAGACTTCAACAGATGGACCATCCTTCCAGTTTCCCACTTTGGAAAGATAAGAGAGATCCATATGAAAGAGCTCCCCAGACTGTTATTTTTATTCTCCAACCTTTCCACTAAAATTCCCAAGGAAACCTGGAAAGAGTTGAGAAAACTGATGCTGAAATTTATACAGGGAGGAGATCACATCAGATGTGGCAATTGGTTACAATGCCAAAATCCAGAAGAGATATGGGTCTTCCAGACTTGAAGGCCTACTACACAGCAGCACAACTGTCAGCTGTGGTAAGCAGAGAGAGGCAAAAGGTCCCTTGTTATAATGAATATTCCTGGGCTAAACTAACCCTGTCAAAGTGGTTAGAAAGTCTCACTAAATATAATCTGGCCAACGGAATCACTAAATGCACACTAATTGTAGAGTAACTGTGATTTGCACCAGGGAAGGTGGATCCCACCTTTCAGAGGTGGCAAAAAATGGATTACAGTCAGTAGGCCAGCTCTACAAAGAAAGACAGTTAAAAAGTTTCCCCGAACTCAAGTCAAGAATTTAGGTTCCCCAACAAAGATTTATTCAGAGTTCTAGAAATAAGGAATTTGTTTGTCCTCCAAGCCAACTAAAACGGAGTTGAAGCAATCCCATAACAATATTCTAGCCCTATTGCAGATGGCTAGAACACCTAGTTTGATGAAACAATTCTGGATGAATGTAGATCCTGTTACGAGCTGTAGGATATTTCAAATAGTCTCAATGTACATTTAAGCAAATTATTGTATAACACAATGAAACGTAAATGTTTGTTTCCTTTTATGTATTTAAAATGGCAATAAAGTACAAGTTTGAAAAAATGCAGCTTTCATAATATTATTTCAATACAGCAAACAAGCAGCATTGAACTTAACTTACAACTGCTGGGGTATTCATGCTCATTCCTCCAGCTACAAACTTCAGAACTTTTAAACCCAGCAGCACGTATCTTCAAACTCAGTGAAAATAATGTGCCTGCGCAGCCTGCAAGAGCCATATTCTTCAACACACCCCCTACTCCCCAACGAGGCAACCAGGAAAACAGAAGAAGCTACACATGCAGCTGAGTGCAACAGTGCTCACAGACCCTCAAAATTCCAATGTTAATATCCCACCAGTCTCTTAGCTGCCACTCACAGCGATCATCTTCCAATGCCTGATTGGGGCCTCTGTTACTAACACTCGCAGCAGCTCATTAAGAAACAAAACTGATTGTGTTGTCATAAAAGGAACTGCCATGGAATTTTCCTATTATTTTTTTTCCAACTGTTTAACCAGGTGAGACATACTAAGTGGAAAGCTTGTTTACAGATGCAACCTGGGAGCACAGGGAAGTTAAGTGACTTGCTCAGGGTCACACAGTATACAAGTGGGGGCTGTGGGATTCAAACCCAGGTCTCCAGATTTGCAGCTCAGAGCCTTAAACCACTGCGCTATACTGCCTCCCATTATGCTACAAGGTTTTAGACATTATAGCAGGTACAGACTATAAAGAAAACCAATGCACGTAAATACTGAGAGCACAATGTAACTGACCTAGTCTGTATATGAAATGTACAGCCTTTTTAGTGTGTTAAAGTGAAGGTGTGACATTTTAGAAAAAAAAAGCGCTTTGAGCTTCATTGCCCACTACTCTGGGATGATGATAGACCCTCTGTGTTAAAAGTATAAACTGTAATACACACCTATAAGTTTGGGAAGGGATCATAACTCTAGCCGAACTGCCAGCCAGCTGATCATTTTCCACCTCCCAGTCTGCCTGATCCGCCTTCGGGCTTCCACATTTTGTGACATGTAACCAGGGAGAGTGTGGGGACGTGCCCCATTCAAGTCTACTGGGCTTGTTTTCAGAACATTTTTACAGAACTTTAAGCTGCCTTTTGATAAAAATGAAAGCCACCAGTCAACTAATAGGGACCCTATTAGTTCAGCAATGGCTTTAATTTTTTTATCAAAAGTTGCTTAACGTGCTGAAATTCTTTTTTTTTAAATTAGCCCCATAGATTTGTATGGGGCATGTCCCCACACTCTCCCTGGTGAAACATCACTAAACATGGGAGCGCGGGGGTGGAGCAGGTGGACTGGGAAGTAGAACGGGATCGGCTGGCCAGCACTTTGGCCACAGTTACAATCCCTTCCCTGTCTTTAAGGACAGGATAAAACTTTATTACAGTGTTTTGGCAGAGCGGGACTATCACCCACACAAGGTAACGGGCAATGAAGTCAAATAGGGAACATCACACGTTTACTTTAACCTAATGTTTTCCACTCTGCTTCTTAAAACAGCACTGCAGCATAGCTGGGCAAAATGTCTGACCCTGCCTTTTGAAACAGTAAACAATTGTTGTATCTTCCAGTTCCATCTCTACCAGAATTATAGCATTGTTAAATGTTTTAAATTATTTTTATTTTTTTTCTCAAGAAAAAAGTATGGTCACTTCTTTTGGATTTTAATGTAAAAATAGTATTGTGGGCATGAAAATGAATTGGGGCTAGAAAAAATATATAATACACATTATAGGAAAAAATGTGTTTATCATACATCCTTATTTACTAGTTATAGTATTTCTCTTCTCCCCCAAATAACATTTGTAAATGGGAGTTCCTTTATGTCTGTATGTTTACCTGGTTAAACACTTTCAATAAATACATAAGAAGGATGTTGATTAGCAAATTTAAAAGGCAGAGTTTAACAGTTGTGCTGAACTGCTGTTTTAAGTATTGTTTTTTACTGCTCCATTAAATTATTCACTGACATAACAAATGGCTTTAGAGGAGGAGTAGCGTGTGAGTCAATCAGTCATGGAAAGGGGCAGAGCTAGGGGCGGAGTTTAGGGTGTGGTGTAGTATCCGGTTTTGCCTCATCCAAAGGTGGCAATTCTAGTTCTGAATTCAGGTACTGAGAAAGTTAGGCAAGCACTGCCTCAAAGAGAATACCTAGAGCTAAACGGGTGTGTACAAATTAGTAACTGAGGTGGGGAGAATACCTAGAGCTGATGGGTGCATACAAATTAGTAAGTAAGGTGGAGAGCTTCCTAGTAAAATTTTGTATGTTCAAGAATAGAGGTGCTTCAGTTGTTGTGTGTTGTTATATTAAATGTACAACTGTTATGTGTTGTTATATTAAATGTACAGCTGTGTGTTGTTATACTAAATGTACAGTTGTGTTGTTATATTAAATGCACAATTGTTATGTGTTGTTATATTAAATGTACAGTTGTGTGTTATATTAAATGTGCATTTGTGTGTTATATTAAATGTACAGTTGTGTGTTGTTATATTAAATGTACAGTTGTGTGTTATATTAAATGTACAGTTGTGTGTTGTTACAGTATATTAAATGCACAATTGTTTTGGGTTGTTATATTAAGTGTACAGTTGTGTGTTATATTAAATGTACAGTTGTGTGTTGTTATATTACATGTACAATTGTTTTGGGTTGTTATATTAAATGTACAGTTGTTTTGGGTTGTTATATTAAGTGTACAGTTGTGTGATATTAAATGTACAGTTGTGTGTTATATTAAATGTACAGTTTGTTGTTACATTAAATATACAGTTGTGTGTTGTTATATTAAATGTACAATTGTGTGTTATATTAAGTGTACAGTTGTGTGTTGTTATATTAAATGTACAGTTGTTGTTGGATTTTGTTTAAAAGGTCCTCAGTATCAACATGCTGCATTTATCCTCAGACATTGGAAGAACAAATGGCAGGCCTGTCAGGATTACGTACTAACAAGACAATTAGCAGGAAATTGGCCCTGACACAGCAGCAATCCTAAATGTGGTCTTTCCCCAATACAAGAGCTTTCACCACTGAGCTCGGTTCTGAGATGATTCCTTCTCTCAAAGAAAAACAGACAAAAAAGAAAATTGGATTTCAGAAGATATAAATTTTGAGTGGAGTGAGAGATCATATTGAAAAGCTAATTTAAGAGAGGTGAAGTTAATTTTGATGTCATTTATTTGGTTTTGGAGACATGGGAACAAGACGTACCACAGTTCTGTTCTTATGAGATAAGACGGTAGTAATTTAAGGTTGGGTATAGTTACAGTCTATGAAGATTTAATCCAGTCTCATACAACATCACTCACAATCTATCATAAAAGGGTTTAAGGCAGAGCTGACAATTATTATTAGAGAGTAATTGGATTCTGGAGCTATGTTATGAAATTAAGATAACCTAAATGGCTTTTGACACTGAAAACACTTTATGTTAATACTGTAAATCATACAAGTTTATCAATTATTTTCACCTTTTAAGAAAGAAGATTGTCTTGCATTATACCACTTTAGGTAAGTTGAACAGTCATACTATGATATGGAGGAAATAAAATTGTATCATAACATTTCTACAGCATAACCCATAGATATTGTAATATATAGGTATATAGATATATATAAAACAGGTGTGGGTATAAATTTATAAAAATAAACCTAGTGATACCTTTGAGCTAAGATTCAATATATCAAGATATCACCTGTTAGGCACCAAAATATCATCACTTCGATACATAACAACTTATCTATTGATAACTGACCAATAGCAAGAGGACATACCTCATTACCTCATAACAATGCTACCTTGACAACCACTACTTCAGACATTCTTCAGAGACACTCCGTTCATAGAAACAAACATAAAAACAGTGAATTAAAAAGAAAATCACTTGTTCACAGCTTTATTTATGAAACTTTCAGCTTCTGTTGAACACATCAAATATGAGATGAGCTGATGAACAGCATCAGAAATATTTTCTTTTATTGTACTTGACCTCTTGTGACCTCACTTGTGGCTCTGCCACTCATGAGGTCAGAGGTCAAGTACAACTGAAAAAGATATTTATTTATTTGTTTCAAACGTTTCACCAGGAAAGACATACTGAGCTGATAACAGCTCATTTCCAGATGCGTCCTGGGGGTAAAGGGATGCAGTAAGTCATATACAGCAGATACAATATATCACGTAGCATAATCAAAAACACTGAAGGCAAATCAGCATAATAGATATATATAGCAGATAAAATTGAGATAACTTAGGTGAAGGAAAATACAGTTACGTAAGAAGTTACCGTAACAGTAGATCTTCGAGAGAGGCTCTTGCAGTAGGTAATTACAAATAGGACTGAAGCCGGCAGGCGTCAGGACCCCACGGAAAAATTTCTAGCTAGCAGTCTCTGGCTGGGAACCACCCCCACGTCAGGTGACCGACGTCAGTATAAAGGGGCGGTCCCCCACGCCCGCCTTCCAGTTCTTTCCCGCCAAAGGCCAAAAAAGGCAAGACGATAGAAGTGGATGTTTCCATCACTGGAAAAGGAGCTGAAAAAGCTTAGGGGGATGGAGGGCGGGAAGGTATTACCTACTGTAAGAGCCTCTCTCGAACATCTACTGTTACGGTAAGTTCTTACGTAACTGTACTGTTTTATTTCGAGAGGGCTCTTGCAGTAGGTAATTACAAATAGGACTGAGTCCCAAGCAGTCTGGAACAAGCAGAAGTAAACGGGAGGAGGAAAACTACCCAAAAGTAGACCCTCTAGCTGTGAAGGTCCTAGGAAAGAAGACCTTGCAGAACAGCCAACCCGAAGCCCGCTCTACGGCGAGAAGCAATGTCCAAACTGTAGTGTTTGGTAAAGGTATGGACAGAAGTCCAAGTAGCGGCTGCACAGATGTCTGCCGCTGACACATTCTTGAAACAAGCAGCAGAGGCAGCAACCCCTCTGGTGGACTGGCCTCTGACTTGACCTGGCAAGGTCTTATTACACTTGTCGTAACAGAAAGTGATACAATGAGCCAACCATTTAGATAGGCATTGCTTAGACACAGCAGTGCCTTCTCTTTTATGAGCAAAAGAGACAAATAGTTGATCAGTCTTTCTGAGATCCTTCATCCTGTTGGTGTAGTATCTCAGAATTCGGTGAACATCCAAAGTATGCAAGAGGTACTCCACTTGATTGGAGTGCTGCGTAAAGAAGGCAGGCAGCTGTATGGATTGATTCAGGGTAGATTCCGCTACCGTCTTGGGGAGAAACGTAGGGTTGGTATGCAGAGTGACACGTTCCTTGTGAAAAATCAAATACGGGATTTTGCACATCAGGGCCTGGAGCTTGGAAATCCTTTGAGCAGAAGTAATGGCTATTAGGAAGAGAGTCATCCAAGAAAGGAACTTTAGGTCTGCTGAGGCTGCCGGCTCGAAAGGAGGCAGAGTAAGCTTCTCAAGGAAAAATTTAAATCCCAAGGAGGGGCAGGAACCTGGATTGAGAGTCTCAAGTGAAGCACCCCTCTAAGGAAAGTCTTGGAGACTTCCAGCTGCGCAAAAGTCCTGTCTCCAAAAGGAACATGGTAAGCCGAGATGGCCGCCATGTGGACCTTCAGAGAGGAATGACTAAGACCCAGATCAAAGAGGTGTCACAAGTAATCTAAAAGCCGCCCAACAGAACATGAGAAAGGCTCAAAATCTTTGGAAGCGGCCCAAATAGCGAACCATTTCCATTTCATGGTGTAGGTAGAGCTAGTGGAGGGCTTCCTGGCCTCCACCAGAATCTCAGCCTCCAGCGGGGAAACACCGAACCAGGCCTGAACTACGTCTACAAGAGCCATGCATGCAACTGAAGGGACTTGAGGCCTGGATGGACCAGGGTCCCCTGATCCTAGGTCAGCAAAAGATGCGACAGAGGAAGAGGAAGCGGAGGTTCTTCTGAAAACTGTTGCAGAAGAGAGAACCAAACTTGCCTGGGCCAGAAAGGAGCGATCAGGATCATGCGTGCTCCTTCTGAGCTGAGTTTCTGTAAGACCTTCAGAATCAAGGGGATCGGGGGGAAGGCATAGAATAATCTGCCCTTTCAGTCTAGAGACAGAATGTCTCTCCAAAATATTACGCACCCTGGAGTGTGCGAGCAGAAGTCGGGAAGTTTTGCGTTGTGAGGAGAAGCGAACAGGTCTACCTGTGGTGTTCCCCAATGCAGGAAGATACCATCTGCTACCCCCTGATCTAGTTCCCACTCGTGAGCGTGAGCAGACGACTGACTGAGGAGGTCTGCCAGTGTGTTCTCGACCCCTGGGATGTGAATGGCCGTGAGGTGAAGTTTGTGTTGCACTGCCCAATCCCAAACCCGCATCGCCTTCCTGCAGAGAGGGTAGGAACGAGTTCCTCCCTGTTTGTTGATGTACCAGACTATGCACATGTTGTCCGTCTGGACAGCCAGATGACCGGGAAGCAGATAAAGATACAGAGCCTGAAGAGCATAAAGCACGGCCCGAAGCTCAAGCACATTGATGTGGAGAAATTTTTCGAGCTTGGACCAGGAGCCCTGGGTCCTTTGAGGCCCGAGATAGGCTCCCCAACCCTCACCCGAGGCGTCTGTAGTCAGCTTCTGGGAGGAGGGAGAAAGACAGAAGGGAACTCCCCGGCAAAGGTTCTCCTGAACCATCCACTATTGCAAGTCCCGAGCCACAGGATTGGAGACCAGAACTAGTTGATCTACAGTAGGTCGTCTGTCAGCTGATCCCACTGAGACCAAAGTGTCCACTGAGAGATCCTCAGGTGAAGCCGAGCACGAGGGACTGTCGGAATAGCAGCCGCCATGAGCCCAAGGAGGCAAAGGACTGACCTGGTGCTGACCCACCTGTGGCTGGACAACAGGCTGACCTGAGCCTGGAGTGAGGCCGCCCTGTCCAGTGGCAGGAATACCATGCCGGAGGCCGTGTCCAGGATCGCCCGATAAACTGGTGCCTCTGGGACGGGATCAGGTGGGACTTGGCCTGGTTGACTGTAACACCCAGGCAGGCAAAAACCTGCAGGGTAAGGGAAAGGAAGCGCAGGAGTTCCTCCCTGGATGAGGCCGCTAGGAGCCAATCGTCCAGGTATGGGAAAACCTGCTCCCCCTGGGTACGCAGGAAGGCCACTACCACTGAAAGGCATTTGGTGAATACTTGGGGCACCGAGGAAAGACCAAATGGGATGGCCTTGAACTGGTAGTGGTCCCCCTGGAATGCAAAATGCAGATATTTGCAGTGGAAAGGGTGAATAGGGATATGCAGGTAAGCATCCTGCATGTCCAGAGTGCATAGCCACTGTTCTGGCCGAAGAAGGGGCAGGAGACTCTGCAGGGAGAGCATCCGGAACCTTTTGTACTTCACGAACACACTCAGGAAGCTGAGGTCGAGAATTGGCCTCACTTCTCCTGACTTTTTCAGGACCAGGAAGAAATGGGAGCATTCCCCGAAGATGGGGAGGAACGGGCTCTATTGCCTCCTTCAGAAGAAGAGAGGATATTTCTTCCTGGACCAGAAGATGATGTTCTGGGGAGTAAGATGACCTGGGCAGGGGGGGTTTCGAGGAGGCTTCTGAAGAAACTCTATTGAATGTCCTTCTGCGATCAGCTGGAGCACCCAAGTGTCGGTAGTGATCCTCTCCTAGCCCGGCAGATGGAGGGAGAATCTCCCTCCTACCGGTTCCTCTGGAAGGCCCAGAGGCTGTGCGAGAGGAAAGGAGTCAGGAGGTGTGGGGCAGCGCTGCTGCTTTTTTGGGTGGGGGCAGCTTGGCAGCCGGAGGGGCCCGACATTTGTTGGCCCGCTTTCCCCGAGGTTTCACCTTTTGCCGAGAATGTCTGTGAAAGGGACAACGCTGAGCCTGAGGGGGTCTGTACAAGGAGTCAACCAACTTAAGTGCAGTACCCTTCTCCTGCAGATCGGTGATGATGTCCTTGACATTGCCACTGATCAGCACTGAACCTCTGAAGGGTACGTCCTGGATAGCAGACTGCACCTCCAGGACCAAACCTGACACCCAGAGCCATGCATGACGCCGCAAACCAACAGCAAAACCCGAGCTCTGACCAGCAGCATCCACTGCGTCGTACATGGCACAAAGCATGTGCTGACTGGCCGAACACACAGACCGGACTAGATCTGCCACCTCCTGCTTCGTCTGAGATTCAGGAAGGGAGTCCAATTTTGCTTCCACCTCACTAATAATCAACTTCTGGTAATCCCCCATATGAACGACATAATTCAGGGCCCTAATATCCACAGTGGAAGAAGCATAGACCTTCTTCCCGTACTGGTCCAGAAGGCGGGATTCCTTGTCGGGTGGTGACGAGCTCAAGTGTTTGGTGTTAGCCGTCTGGCCGTGAGAGTCAACTCCCTCCAGAGCCTGATAAAGCCTGTCTGACTTCCTAGGAAGGGGGGTTAATGCCGACGGTTGCTTCCAAATGGTGGAAACAAGGTCGGCATGAGGCTCGATCCAGGGTGGCACCAGGGTAGGAGCGGTCTCAGGCAGATCCAGGTGCACTGCGAGTTTCTTACGCTGTGGATCCGGCTCCAAGGATGCCACTGATGAACTGCCCGGATTTTGCACAGCAACTCCGTAAAGGAAGGATCCTCAAGAGGAGACTATGGAGGTGTCCTTGGCCTGGGCTTGTCCGGAGTGCGTGGCTCATTGTCTGGGTCGGAATGACCATCGGAGTCATCCGAGGTCTCCGAGGAAGATGAAGAGGAAGAAGACTCCTCCTCACGATGCGGGGGAGGAACGGACCCCTTGGGAAGCCCTCGGGGAAGCGTGTCCTGCCCTGCCCTGGAACCGGGGGGGCTTGCCTCTGGTATCCGGGGGTGGGGAAGGGGTCTCTCATCTCCGAAGTAGGGGATCCGGAACTGGGACTGGTGTCGGAAGATGGCTCTCTACCTCCCTAGTGAGCCGAGCCTTGTCCTCAGCCCACAGGAAGCCAGAGTCTCCTTCAAGTCCACCAGTGGTTGAGGAGGCAGTGGAGGGGGGGGGATATGGATAGTGAGGGTATCCGTAAGGCACGCAGCTGTACCCAGGCAGGAAGCCTGGCGTTAGGTACTAGGGCACAGTGTACTGCGGCGTCCAAGGAGTAAGCCCGGCGTCGAGTACTGGGGTGCCGGATACTGTGGGCCTGGGAATGCTGGCGTTGGATAGGACAGGGTCGGATACCCAGGTACCAGGGGATCTGCAGGAGCAGAAGGCCCTGGAAACAGCCCAGCAGGTGGGCCCGGAATGGGAGGCCCGGAGTAGGGGTGGCGTCCGGCAATGGGATATTGTTGGGCATCGGGTAAACCGGCGTCATCGCTGGCGTCCAAGGATCCCGCGTCAGGTCATCCGGCCCAGCAGGAGGGGAACCCGACAGCAGCATACCCACGTCCTCCGTGTCACCCGGGGAAGAAGGGTTACCATCCCCGGGATCCAGCAGAGGAGACACTGGTGCCTCAGAGTGCAATGAGTGTTGCGGCCAGCTCGGGACAACGGATAGACCCGAAGGGTCCAACATCGGCTCTAGCACCGAGCGTATGTCAGAGGAGCCAACATCCGTCTTATCGACGGGATCCGGGTGGATGTCAGAGGAGCCGGTGTCCCACTTATCTGACCCAGCGCCCAAAGGCCACGAAGGGAGGGTGGCCTTGGTGACTGCTTTGGAGGCCGTGCGCTACCCCGGAGGGTTGGGCATCTTAGTGGCCTTACCTGGGCGGGCGTCGGAGGGGCCGACATCCAACTTATCGTGGCAGCTGGAACCAGAAGGCCGCACAGCGGTGACCTTACTGGGAGAGTCTGCTTCCTTAGACCCAGAGGCTCAAGAGGGGCCTGAGCATGAGCTCAACGGGAGTGTTGATGCCGTCTTGGAAGCCTCCAAGACTGCCACCATGGAGCTGCTTCCCGGGAGAGGCACTACCTGCAGCAACGTGACCCAGCCAATGCCGCGGTGACCGATGAGGAGTCCCAGTCCCGGTGCTGCTTCTTGTGGTGGCCCTCCGGAGAAGTTGAAACCCGCCAAAGTTTTTTCAGTTCCTTTTCCATGGAGGACATTTTTTGTTTAAGAATGTGGGCCTCCAGGGACTGCTGCCTCCGCATACGGGTGGCCGCGTTAAACTGCTGGCAAAGCTGGCACTTCTTGATGGGATGATCGGGGCCTGGACAAAAGAGGCACTGGGAATGTCCGTCCTTATGCAGGAGCTGGCTCAAGAATCGCGACTTATTTTGTGCTCAGAGGGAGACGGGATGACATAACGCAGCTGAGGTAAAGGCTGATGAAAGCTGAAGAAAAGATTAAAAAGGCAGTAAAACTACTGACGCATTGACCGCGGCAGTGAACTTTAACTAATGCAGAGCTAACGAGCTAACGGGGAAAGAACTGGAAGGCGGGCATGGGGACTGCCCCTTTATACTGATGTCACCCCGATGTCGGTCACCTGACGGGGCGGTCCCCGCCAGAGACTGCTAGCTAGAAATTTTTCCGTGGGGTCCTGATGCCTGCTGGCTTCAGTCCTATTTGCAATTACCTACTGCAAGAGTCCTCTTGAAGCAAGATCTACTCTTACAAGTGTAGAACAGTGATCAGGTAAAGAGGGGAATAGACTGCCAGGGCAAAACTAGTGGAGGGGAGGAGGAAGGGAGAAGGTCATGTAGAGTTGCAGGATAGAAGAGAAAAGTCATGTAGGAGAGACTCTTAAGGAGGAAGCAGAAGAGGCAGAGTGAACTGATAAGGAAAGGGAGGACCAGAGTTTAGGAAAGTGGTATGAGAAAGCAGATTGACCAATAGTAGATTTTCTAGTAGGACTAGAGAGGAAATGGGCAATAATAGTGCGGAGAGGGTAATGGGAAGTTGAGGGAGAGGATAAGGGGGATGTAAGGTAGGAGGGAAGGGAACTAAACCAAAATTTAGAATAAAGGAGGCAGAATGGGAAAGATACATGGCATCAAGAGAGGGGCGTGAAAGGGCAGTGTAAAGTGAGCAATGGTGGGTATGAGGGAACAATCTGAAGGAGAATGACAAAGAGTGGAAGAGGGAGTCAAGTCTGGCAAGGGAGGATTGGGAATCTCCACTATAGACCATGTCACCATAATCAAAAAGAGGAAGAATCATCTTTAAAACAATTTCTTGGGGGACAGGAAGTGGTATACTTACTTTGTTCCTGTACAATGAAGTAAGTGTATATTTCTGCTATCTTATATTAGCTCATTTCATATCCTGTTTATATAAACCTCACTTCCTGGGTGGCTGAAGGTAAACAATGGGGAAATGGGAGTCACAAGGTAATAATTCAATCGAGGGGTTTATGGAACATAATAATCCACAAGGCTGAATGCCAAGTGCATTGTGATGCTCCATAACCCCCCCCCCCAAGATTGAGTTGTCACCTTGCAATTCATACTTCCTCATTATTTTGCAAAATTTGTGGTTCAGTTTCTCACAGCCCCAGTTGCTGATCTGTGTGTCAACTCTGGAGCCGAAGGGAGGGACAGCATGGAACAGAGAGCACAAAATGGGAGAAGAATTGGAACATGAGCAAGAGAAGAGGGAGTGAACACAGCAGAGCCAGTGGTGATGAAAATGAAAACAGTGGGTCATGGGAGAATTGGGAATGTGAGGAAAAGAAGGGGAGACTGCAGACAGGAGAGGTAGTGGTGGAGAAAGTGTAAGTAGAGAGTGGGGAACGGAGAAGAAAATTGGATGGGTGGCGGGCTTGGCAGTTTAGGTAAAATCAGTGAGGTGTCTGTGTAACATTGTTACAGGAATGTCCTGAATCTCCGGCAGTCAGTGAAGCATGGCAGCTACAGTCTCAGGAGAAGTGTTGTTACGATTTGAAGCAGTGGCGTGAATGCAGCTTCTATGGCTTTGTGATAATCTACTGTTAGTGACTGATAGGTGGTAATAAACATGCTTAAGAATGGATTACTGCCAGCTGTCAATCATTAACCGTGGATTATCATGTTTAGAAAACTCTTGTTGTCCGTCAGTTATTGGCATTAGCCATATAATATAGGGAGAGGGAGGTAAGACGCCTGCCTGGTGCCATGGCTTGGAGGAACAGGGAGCGAATCCTCAGGATTGCGGGAGCAGCTGCACAGGGGAGGGAGCTGGCCATCATTGTCCACCTAGGGACAAATGACCTGGCTGAGAAAGGGATCAGAGCAGTGCAGGAGGAGTTTGTGGAGTTGGGGAAAGGCATTAGACAAGTAGCACACACGGTAACCTTCTTGGAGGTGCTGCCTGTCTATGGCATGGGTGAGGCTAGGGTACTCCACACCATGGGATTCAATCAGTGGTTGAAAAACTGGTGCAGAGCTTAGGGTTTCGGCTTCATAGGGGACTGGGGGTCCACCTGGAGGAATACACACCTATATTGGCTCGATGGTTTGCATCTGTCTGGGAGGAACCAGGATCCTGGTGATAAGTTTAAATGCTTCGTGCTTGAAGCATTTAAACCTAGCCAAAGATGAGCACTACTGAAAGGGAAGGAAATCCTAGCCCCCCCAAAAAAAATCAGGGTAGTTAGTGAGGTGAACACCAAGATAGAGCAGTCGATAGGGAGAAGGGCAGGGATAATTGGAGAAAAAGACAAAGGCAGTAAGGACAAAGATGGGACAAAAAGGGATAAGGCCATCAAAAATGGAGGGTAATAAGTACCAGTGCCCATAGTCTAGGTAACAAGCTCCCTGAACTGGTGGTCTTGATGGAAGAGGAATGCCTGGATATTGTGGAAGTCACAGAAACATGGTACACAGAGAACCATGACTGGGATGTCAACATACCAGGGTACACAATCTACAGGAGGGACAGGGAGGGTAGAACAGGAGGAGCAGTAGCTCTCTATGTAAGGGAAGGGATCAAAGCAACTGAACTAAAGGGTAAACAGGGAGGAGAGGATGCACTGTGGGTCAACCATGAAGACTGGAAATGGCACCACAATCCACACAGGGGTTGTATACAGACCCCCATCTCAGGGGGAGGAATTGGACAAGGAAATGATAGAAGGCATCCTCAAGATGGCAGAGAAAGGGGAGATATTGTTGATGGGGGACCTGAATATGCCAGATTTTAACTGGAGCACCTTTGCTGCAGCCACATCCAAGAGCAGGGCCATTCTCGATGCCCTACAGGGGGCATGCCTCAGACAGCTAGTGTTGGAACCCACGCGAGAGGGAGCAATCTTAGACCTGGTATTCTCACATGGAGACGGAGAGAGAATCTCAGATCTGGAAGTGGGTAGCCATCTGGGAACAAGTGACCACCAAACAGTGTGGTTCACGATAAACTCAGCTGTAGAGTTAAGCCATACAAAAGTGAAGGTACTGGACTTCAGAAGGGCTGATTTTGTCAAAATGGGAGAGTGCCTCAGAAAAGCACTAGCAAACAGGCAAGAAGGTGGGGTGGAGCAACAATGGGGAATCATCAAAACTACCATCACAGAGGCAACAAGCCTTTGTGTGAAGCAAACAAATCAAAACAAAAGAAAAAAAACACTATGGTTCTCAAAAGAAGTGGAAGGGAAGGTTAAGGAGAAAAATATAGCATTCAGGAAGTATACAAAACACAGAAGAAGCAGGACAGAGAACTGTATCAGTTAAAGCAGAAGGAAGCGTGGAGGGCAGTCAGAATGGCAAAGGCCCAAACCGAGGAAAAGATAGCCAACTGGGTTAAGAAGGGGGATAAAACCTTTTATAGGTACATTAGGGACAGAAGAAAGACTAAGGGAGGGAAACTAAGGTTGAATAAAGAGGAGGGTGGGTGGGAAGAGAGGGACAGTGAAAAAGCAGGGATACTGAATGAATACTTCTGCTCAGTATTCACAAAGGAAGAGGAGGGGGAGGTACCTAATCCAGTAAATAGAAGCACTCTGGATAGGGGGGTTGATATCAGGCCTTTCACAGAAGAAAGGGTTCTGAAAGAACTCCTAAAACTGAAGGTGGACAAAGCAATGGGGCCTGATGGGATCCACCCCAGAATTCTAAAAGAATTAAGGGGAGAACTAGTAACACCACTGACTACCCTTTTTAACAAATCATGGGAGGATGGTGTGGTACCTGAGGACTGGAGGAGGGCGGATGTGATTCCCCTTGACAAAAGGGGGAGCAAGAAAGAGGCAGGAAACTACAGACCTGTCAGTTTGACCTCAGTGGTAGGGAAAGTGATGGAATCGCTTCTGAAAGGAAAGAATTGTTGAGTATCTAGAGGCCAGTGAGGCACAGGACCCAAGGCAGACGGATTCACAGCGGGAAGGTCATGTCAGATGAATCTAATCGATTTCTTTGACTGGGTGACCAAAGTAGTAGACCAAAGAGGGGCTGTGGACATGGCCTACCTAGACTTTAACAAGGCATTTGACATTCCCGCACAAAAGATTAATAAACAAATTAGCCAGCCTGGGAGTGGGTCCCAGGTTGGTAGCCTGAGTAAAACATTGGCAGGACAACAGGACACAGAGGGTAATAGTAAACGGAGTCCACAGTGAAGAAAAGGGGGTTACTAGTGGGGTACCGCAGAGTACGGTCCTTTTTAATGTCTTTATAAGTGACACTGCAGAGGGACTGGAAGGAAAAGTATGTCTCTTTGTAGACGACGCAAAGATCTGCAACAGGATAGATACACAAGGTGGGGTGAAAAGGATGAGAAGGGACTTAGCAAGTTTGGAGGAATGGTCAAATGTATGGCAGCTTAGAGTCAATGCAAAGAAGTGCAAAGTAATGCACCTGGGAAAGAGTAGAGTCAAAAACAGTGGGGGGGAATTCAAGAATGCATGGGACAGACATAAGGCAATTCTAGTGAGGGGTAGGAGGAAGTAGGCTGTTGGTTAACTAGGGTCTGCAGCTTATCTATTAGGTAGGGAAATGGGCAGACTAGGTGGGCCAAGCAGTCCTTATCTGCCATCAAATTCTATGTTTCTATATATTACATGGATGGGAATCATTTATTTCCCTGTATACTTGTGACTAATCTATCAATTAAAGATATATCCCTGCACTAATCAGTCAGTTACAGCTATATACCTACACTAATCAAACAAAAGCATATACCCGCACTAATAAAAAGTACATAGCTGCACTACATTAAACCCTATGGGACACCACTAATAACACAATTAACACAGAATCAGAAAGCTAGCCAAACCAATTATTAAGCTGCAAAGGAACCTAGAAGACACTTAATCCGTCCCCAACCCAGAAATCCCCCAAACTCCTACCTGCACTCACTACACACCATTCCCTCTTTGCTGCAAGAGACCTTCAGGTGCCATAACGTGATCGCAGATTCAATCTGCATAACAATAACCATCCGAATGTATTATATTAAACAAACAATGGGTAAGGGTCGAACACTCAGAAGTATACCATGTCTCAGGCTAATTAGGGTAATAAAGCCACTCGCCCTTCGGATTTGTGGTCTTACAGCCCTAATTTGCCCCCTCGATGGGTATACATCCTAGTATATCACCCTTACCCATTATTTATTCTATACGTATACTATGGGATTGCAAATATATTTGGAAATAAAAGCTGTTATTTTCACTGGAGACATAGCTACTGTGCACATGACATGTTACTTGCACAGTAGCTATGTTATCTGCACAGTAGCCACAACCCTCGCTTTTTACATGAACTGGCTCCCTGCGAGCAGCACATCAAACAGTGGTGCTGTCACTTTAATCTTAAAATAAAAGGCTCAGCTTAGCGTCATTAATAAAGTGGAAAAGGAGCTGGCCTGGTGGTGTTGAGGGTTTAGGCGCTGGATGCCACACCTCGCGCCACGACCCCAGGCTCGGGAGCAAGCTTTGGTTGCCAGGGGTCGACAGGGGAGAGAAAGGATCTAGCATCCAATGGATAGCTCTCCTCTCCCAGAGACGGAGGGAGGGAATGTTGTCCTGTTCCTTGGCTGCCTCCTGGTGGAGTCGGGTGGCTGCACTGGAGTTAGGGAGGCATGAGTGTGGCTACATGGCGCGCTCACGGCTGTGGAAGGGGAGGATGAGAAAAGGCACCCATAGGCTTTATGAAGCCCTGCCTGCCAACTGGCATCCTACTCCGCCACCGGATCGCTGGAAGCCCTGGCTGGGGGGAGGATGGCCCTCCCCTTCCCGGCCCTGCCACGGGGTGAAATTTTGGGGGAAGTGGGGTTTGGTGGTACCACGGGGAGAAGTGCATGGACATATTTGGAAGGACTGGGGGGAGTTAGCTGCCTACGGTGCTCCCCTGGAGGAAAAGGAAAAAATGTATATAAAAAAAGAAAGCAAATCTGTAAAGATACTCTGTTTACAAAACACATCATGTTTTTTACCTGCAAGAGATGCACACAGACACACACACGTCAGAACTCTCATGGTATTCACTGGATAACCCATGCGATAGCTCCAAATACACGTTATTTGGTTAGAAATGTTGATGTGATTGCCAGTGTGCACTCATGGCTACACCACGCGTGCACATGTCAATAACATCAGCACTCCAAACCAAATAACATACAGAATAGTTTATGGGTGACCATACAGAATAAGGCTGTGTATCTGTCGAGGGGATGTGATGATGTCATACAAACCTCGAGAGCAAAGCTCAAGGCGTTTTTTTTTGTTTGTTTGTTTTTTTTTACTTTCTATTTATCCCTCCTTCCTACCCCCGGTGTCCACTCCTTCGGGATGCTCATGCACTCCAGCCCCCAAACCCAGGATCTTCCCCTAGAGTGCTCTTCCTCCTCCTCTCCTGCACAGCGGGGTCTGTCCCGAAATTAGTGGTCTGGGTGACTTTGGAACGGTCGTCATCTAGGATCGCCGAGGTTTTTTTTTCCATTTTCTGTGGTCACTTTCCCAGCACCCTGAGACGCTGGCGCAAGTACGTACATCCAGAGAAGCGACGTGCTGATGCACGTCCCTCTCAAGCGCCTAACGGTGACTCCCCTCTCCGAGTCCGTGAAACGGAGCCGCCAACCCCTTGACAGCGCGTGTTCCCACTGGGTCTCTCAGGATGTCGGGTGCATATTGCACCCCTGGTTTCCCATCCCAGAGGGAGGACAGCATCCATTGGGACGCTCAGTCCTCCCTCTCCCAGCCAACCCCCACCGACCCGAGTCCGTTCCCAAACCCGGGTTGCCAGGTGTAGCGCGAGGTGTGGTGTCCAGCACCTCAACCCTCAGCGCCACCGGGCCGGCTAAAGCTCAAGAGGTTTGAATAGCATCATCACATCCCCGACATAGATACACAGCCTTAGTTGTGTATGGTCACCCATACACTATTTTGTATAGTATATGGTTCAAATTTGAAGTGGGTGCTTTTGTTTTTCTGTGAGAGAGGAGACAGTGTCCTTAGGCTCTTACCACTGCCTTTTGGTGCTGTCAGTTGCTTCACTCTCTGCTCTGTTCTCTTCTCTGTGTGAAACCCACTCCAAGTCTCTCCTGGTATCAAGTCTGAATAAGTCACTTTGTTTTTGGGGGAGTGGGGTTTGTTAAGTAACAAAGGGTGATGGTTATTAGCAGAGCAAATTGAGCATAACTGTGTGTCCCTGTGTCAGCTGACACAGACAGCTGCTTGCTAAGCTGTGACACCATTTTCTGTTTGTTTTATTGCAAAGCTGCAGGTTTGACCAATCGAATATCACGTCAAGACTGAAAAGCTGTTGTAGTATCGTTGTGACGTCAGAACGATAACACAACAATTTTCTTGACCTTTGAACTGTCCTACAACAACTTTTAGATAACCACTGATTTCAGTGTACAATAAGCCCTAACCATATACTATATGCATATCTGAAGTTACCTCATGGGATAGTCCCTATTTATATAACACGTGCGTACTGATAAACAGCAAGATAAAAGTGTTATCTTGACCCAAATAGCAAGCTAAATGAAGTTGGTCACTAAACATGCTCAGAAATGTATCCTACTCATTTTGCCCACATAGAGCATGCTCAGAAATACATTCTCACATGAGAGATGCCATTAATTTTTTGATCCCATGAGTCTGTGGTATTGATTAGTTGCATTTGTGCTGAGCCACTGAACAGAGAGGGACAACTGACATTTTGTACTTTTGTTCCTTCTGTAACTTCTATCATTTCTATCACAAAACCACCTAAACGCCTGCTGTATAACTTGAATATGACATGGGCTGACTTAAGATATTGTTACCTGCATTTGAGGGTACTGGTCTATTGCTAACTCACTCGTGGCCTTGTCACCCTACAGACAAAGGCAATTACTAAATGTAAACAACATGCTCCAAGGAGACAGGGGTCACACTCAGGCGCATAAACCTGCTTGACATGTCAAAGTAGTTCCTATTTTACTGCCAGTAAGGAATTTTTATTTTATCTGCAGAAATATCAACATTAAATTTCACAAGTTTGCACACAGGTCTGTAACTTGTGTTTGCGGAGAGTTCCACCACCAAAGTCAGGGAGAGACGAACGTGTGCCACCTGCATGCATCCACAGATGCTCAGGTTTCCAGCTGCTTGCGTACTTCTTTACCAGAGCTGGCATGCATCCGCTACAGCTGCCCTTTAATGTGTGTCCTCAGATATAGGTATGTTAAGGGTGGTGCAACAGGACCACATGCTCGCTTACAATCAGGTAAGTTACGGAAGTACCTGTATTCTGGTAAGTCGAGCTCCCAACTCTTAGCCACCATGTGTAAATAAAAAAGTGTGACAAACCAACACATGCAGAGGACAAAATGAAAGGGGGGGGGGGTCTGGCACTGGAAAGCAGCAAGGAAGAAAAGGACATAGTGGACGTGATATCAGAGAAACTGAAAAAAAAAAAAACACTGTAATAGAGTTACCAGCAAGGCAAACAGGATGCTGATATGCATAGGTAGGGGTATAAGCAGCAGAATCCAGGAAGTTACCCTCCCATTGTACAGGTCACTGGGGCGACTGCATCTGGAATACAGCGTAAGGCACTGAAGTTGTGCTTTTCTACTCATTGGGACTTTGTATTGATAGTGCCTTTGTGCCTGTTTTGACTTTGTTCCTACTGTGCCTTTGCACCTATTGGGACTTTGTACCTCTTGTACATTTCTGTCTAATGTACCTTTGTATCTATTGCACCTTTGTACCTACTGTACTTTTGCAGCTATTATACCACTGTACCTTTTGTACCTTTGTACTTATTGAACCCGTGTTCCTATTGTATCTTTGTACCTGCTGAACCTTTGTTCCTATTATATCTTTGTACCTGTTGTACTTTTGTACCTTTCTGCCTATTATACCTTTGTTCCTTTCTAGCTGTTGTACCTTTGTGTCCATTGTACCTTTCTATCTATGTAAACAATAAGACACAATGGGGTGTGCGCTAGATACTTCTAGTGCACAGCCATGGGCTTAGTAAGTCACAAAGTCTCAGGCTGCAGTCCTAATAAGTGCAAAGCCACAGTATGCCCCAGAGTGTCTTACTGCGGTTATGAAATGCGCATCTAAATTGTACATGCACGTCAAAATTAAATTATTAGGACTGAGCCATAAAAAAGTTAAATATTTGTCTTTATTTTAAATAAAATAGTTCCTCTGCCTCGATGACCTTGGTGTTTTTTTTCTTTAAGTAAAGGACTTTTGTCCAACTCTAGCCACTGTAGTTCCAGTTTTTTTCTTTTGAAGTGATTGTGATGGCTCCTCTTTCTCCCCCCCCCCACACCCACACTATTTCCATTATTATTATTTCTTTTTTAAATTTTTTCTTTTAAACTGGAGCAGCATGCAAGTGAGTGACTGAGCATACGGGCCAGCACAGAGAACTGAGCGTGCGCAGTGCAAGATCAGCGGCTGCAAATAAATGGCAGTGAGAATTCTGGATGCCCGTGTTTTTAAGTTGTTTTTGTATACACGGACTCAGAGGCAGTGAGTTTACAGCTTCGGTGGTATTTGGCAGCAGGAGAGGGTAGGTGAGGAACAGCGGGAGCAAGCAGGCGGGCGACAGGGAAAGTGGAGACGTAACTGAATGGGATATGACTGAAAACCTGGGCTGGTAACTTGTTCTAGGAAAAATGTTTTTTTTTAAAAACACTATAGTGATCTGCGTGTTCTGTTGTTTCAAGCTGCCAGGTTCTTTGGGAGGGCAGCATGTGACGACTGTTGGGAAGTTTTGACTCAGTAATGGGAAAAAAAGATGGTGGTCCTTAATGTTCTAAACGTGTTTTAAACATTACAGATGAGCATTTATTTTTTGTTTTTGGGGCACTGCACCCAGGCTGTCAGCTCTTGATTTTTTTCAGCACACAGCTATCAGCCAATCAGAGAGCTTGTAGTGTTAAGCCTATTTCATAATGTACCTTTGTACCGATTGAACCGCTGCATCTATTGTACTTCTGTAGCTACTGTACCTTTGTACCTACCGTACCTTTGGTGTATCTGTTGTACTTTTGTAGGTACTACGTAGTACTGTTACTTGTACCTATTGTACATTTGTACCTGCTGTAGCTTTGTACAGTACCTCCACCTCTATTGTACCTTTGTACCTACTGTACCTTTGTATCTATTGTAGCTTTGTATCTATTGTACTTTTGTAACCATTTTATCTTTGTACCCATTGTACCTTCATATTTATTGTTCCTTGTAGCTAACATGTTTCAGTATTAGAAAAATAGCAGGAAAAGAGGACACAGCATGAGATTAGAGGGAGGCCGATTAAGGGGTAATGTGAGGAAGTTCTTTGTCACAGAAAGGGTGGTGGATGCATGAAACAGCCTACCTCAGGAAGTGGTGGATATGAATACAGTGCAGGGCTTCAAACAGAAACATATAGAAACATAGAAGTTGACAGCAGATAAGGACCACAAGGCCCATCCAGTCTGCCCATTTCTTTTTCTATCTTATAAATGTGCCATCGGCCTTTGCTCTGTCAATGGCCTATCTATTCATACTCATCTGTATTGCTCCCTTATGCACATCCCATGCCTGTTTGAAGCCCTGCACTGTATTCATAGCCACCACTTCTTGAGGTAAGCCATTTCATGCATCCACCACCCTTTCTGTGAAAAAGAATTTCCTTACATTCCCCCTTAATCGGCCCCCCTCTAATCTCATACTGTGTCCTCTTGTCCTGCTATTTTTCTTATATTTAAACATGTTAGACTCAGGCATGGAGTAGGCATAAGGGAGCAATACAGATGAGTGTGATTAGATAGGCCACTGACAGAGCAAAGGCCAATGGCACATTCATAAGGTAGAAAAAATGTGGAGACTAGATGGGCCTTGCTGTCCTTATCTGCCATCAACTTCTATGATTCTGTGTTGTACCTTTATACTATCTGTATCTATTGTGCCTACTGTACCTAAGGTACCTTTGTACCTCTTGTACCTTTGTATGTGATGTACCTTTGTACCTATTGTACATTGGTACATAGAAACATAGAATTTGATGGCAGATAAGGACCGCTTTGCCCACCCAGTCTGCCCATTTCCCTACTTAATGGATAAGCTGCAGATCCTAGTTAATCAACAGCCAACTTCTTCCTACCCCCACCCCCTAGAATTGCCTTATGACTGTCCCATGCATTCTTGAATTCCACCACTATTTTTGACTCCAGAACCTCCTCCGGAAGGCCGTTCCATGCATCCACAACCCTCTCTGTGAAAAATACTTCCTTACATTACCCTCTGAGCCGCCTCCCCATCTTCAAATTGTGTCCCTTGTTCTTGCACACCTCTTTTCTGAAAGATGCTACCCTCTTGGACTTTGTTGATTCTCTTGAGGTACTTGAAAGTTTCTATCATATCCCCCCTCTCCCTCCTTTCCTCGAGGCTATACATGTTAAGCTCCTTAAGTCTCTTATCATATGTCTTCCGGTGCAGACCCTCCATCCTGTTTACGTCTCTGCGGAGATTGGGTCTCCAGAACTGCACGCAGTACTCCAGATGGGGTCTCACCAGCTGTCTGTACAGAGGGATAACAACATCCTGTTTTCTACTGGTTAGTATCTCACCCCCTATTGTGTACTCTTCTCTTGGGTTTTTGTTTCCCAGGTGCATTACCTTGCACTTCTTAACATTGCATCTAAGCTGCCATACATTTGACCATTCCTCCAACCTTGCCAAGTCCCTTCTCATCTTTTCCACCCCACCCTGTGTATCAACTCTGTTGCAGATCTTTGTGTCGTCTGCAAAGAGACATACTTTCCTTTCCAGTCCCTCTACAATGTCACTTATAAAGACACTGAAGAGGACCAGTCCTAGTACTGAACCCTGCGGTACCCCACTAGTAACCCCCCTTAATTCAGATTTGACTCTGTTTACTATTACTCTCTGTGTCCTGTTCTCCAGCCAATTCTTTACCCAGGCTACCATCTTGGGACCCACTCCCAGGCTGGCTAACTTGCATATTAATCTTTTGTGTGGGACTGTGTCAAATGCCTTGCTAAAGTCTAGGTGAAAAGTCAGTAAAGAGAGCCTGGGGGATACTGGGATGCATAGGAAGGGGCATCACAAGTAGAAAAAGAGAAGTGGTTATCCCACTATACAGACAGTTGGTGAGACCCCATCTGGAGCACTGTGTGCAGTTCGGGAGACCTCATCTACACAAGGACATAGACAGGATGGAAGCAGTCCAGAGGAGGGCAACTAAAATGGTGCAGGGTCTGCAGCAGAAACCATATGAAGAGAGACTGAGAGAGCTTAATATGTATACCCTTGATGAAAGGAGGGACGAGGGACATGATAGAAACTTTCAAGTACCTCAAGGGAATCAACAAAGTCCAGGAGGGTAGCATCTTTCAGAAAAAGAGATGTGTAAGAACAAGGGGGCACAATTTAAAGATAGAGGGGGGATGACTCTGGGGTAATGTGAGGAATTTTTTTTCACAGAGAGAGTGGTGGAGACATGGAACCGCCTTCCTGAGGAGGTCGTTGGGTCTAAAACAGTGGGGGAATTCAAACATGCATGGGACAGACATAAGGCAATTATAGTGGGGGGTTGCAGGAAGTAGGCTGTTGGTTAACTAGAATCTGCAGCTTATCCAGTAGGTAGGGAAATGGGCAGACTGGGTGGGCCAAGTGGTCCTTATCTGCCATCAAATTCTCAGTTTCTATGTTTCTAGGTAGGCCATGTCCACAGCCCCTTCCTGAGCTACTACTTTGGTCACTCAGTCAAAGAAATCTATTAGATTCGTCTGACATGACATTCCTGCTGTGAATCCATGCTGCCTATGGTCCTGTGTCCCTCTGGCCTCTAGGTACTCAACAATTCTTTCTTTCAGAAGTGATTCCATCATTTTCCCTATCACTGAGGTTAAACTAACAGGTCTGTAGTCTGCTGCTTCTGCCTTGCTCCCACTTTTGTGACGTGGAATCACATCTGCCCTCCTCCAGTCCTCAGGTACCACCCCATCCTCCCAAGATTTGTTAAACAGGGTAGTCAGCATACCTCTCAACACCTCTCAACTGTACCACATTACGAGGAACGTTCCTCATTTTACTTCACAAAAGCTCCCTGTTCCACATTGTGAGGACTTGTCCCACATTCAGTGTTAACATTTTAAAGCAAAAATCTATAGTAAATGATGCAGCAAATATATTTAATTAATGGCAAACTTTCTGAACATAAATGCAAACATTTTAAGAGTGTTCTGAGCTTCTTAGGTAAAGATTTTGATTAAGTGTTCCACATTTTGCTCATTTGTTCCACATTTTGAGAGGCAATGTTCCACATTTGGGGGACAAATGGTTGAGAGGTATGGGTAGTCAGTGGTGTCACTAGTTCTGCCCTTAGTTCTTTAGGAACTCTGGGATGAATCCCATCAGGTCCCATTGCTTTGCCCACCTTCAGTTTTAAGAGTTCTTTCAGAACCCTTTCTGTACCTATTGTAGCTTTGTACCTATATTACCTGTGTACTTAATGTACCTTTATAAGTATTGTACTGTGGTATTGTACCTTTGCATCTATTATACATTGGTTCCTATAGCACCTGTGTTCCTATGGTGCCTTATGCCTTTACAGCTATTGTAATGTGTGTGTGTGTGTGTATGTGGTGCATTGGTACCTACTGGGCTTTAGTACCTCATGTTGCAATTTTACCCTCATACCTGTGTGCCTGTTTTACCGTTGTACCAACTGTACCTTTGTAGCTGTGAACCTGTTGTACCTCTGTACCTTTGCGCCTGCATATCTATCATTCACCTTCATACGTACTGTGACGCTAGTATGTCCTGTAAACTTAATTTCAAGAAGCAATAGACACCTGGCACCTCTCATACTGTACATATTCAGCCTTGCTACTGGTTGGTGTCGACGAGGCACAGGTCAGGAAGCATAGGAAAACCAGGAACAGTTATAAAATTCACGGCCGCATTTCATTATTATCAATAATAGTTAAATAAAAAATTAAAATTGTTCAGCAGAACTATTAACAAAGGCAGTACAAACAGAGAAAAGTCCTTCATTTGAGGGTTTCTTTTCAGTTCCAACTCTCAGTCTCTGTCTCTCTCTCTCTCTCTCTAGCAAAAGCATTGCTGCTCTTTTTATAAGTCTTTGCCTGGGAAATCGTTAAGAGATATTCTGTTCCTCACAAAATGTTCTTCTCAGTTTCTTTGCAGGTACAGCAAGCCTGAGAGGAGCTCAAACTGCATCTCAGGTTAACCCCCTAAATTCCAAATAGCTTTTTGCAATCATTTCAATGGTATAACTGTATACATTTTCAAACCAAGGGATCCCAGTTTTACATAAAGATGCAAATATATATTTTATAACCGCAGATATGCAAGGGGGAAGAAAAGACAGAAACAGCAAGTGAAGTCAGATAGCTAGCAAGAGGCGGAGAATCATAATACCGTTGGAATGATCAGTTTCTAGGTCTCACGAGGACATTTAATTGTGCAGCCAGACTGACAAAAGACAGAAACGGAGAGGAGTGAACAGATCCTTGCATTTAACTCTGTCCGCATAACAAATGGGACAGGGAATTATTCAACCCTCTCACAGCTGGATCTAGTCAACAGTGATGTTAAATGATTTTTCCTGGTCATATACACCTTTTATTCTTTTCCATTTCTATCCAGCTCTGTACTCTCTTCTCATTTTGGGATCATAAGCCCCATTTAATCATATTTTCCCATCTTCAATGTTTAATCCTGCAGCCATTTAATGTAGTACAGTTTCCATTTCTTTTCACAGTTTATCTCCTCAGGCAGTGCCCCAGATAATGAAAGCTCTCGCTGCTCTGGTATTCGGTTGAACTGTGTGCAAATGGAACGTGGGAGCACCTGCAGCAATCTCCATTGCACAGACAGGACTGGAACTTGCTCTGTGGTTAACAGCAGCAAGGGGAAGTCTGCCTCCTCCTCCTCCTATTTCCTGCTGAAGATGTATAGTAGAAATGGTAAGAAGGAGGGATTTGTTAATGGCTATCAGTTTGGCAATGTATCCATTTGATTGGGTCCTGAGGAGCTCTTTACTCCTGAGCTTTTCTCTGTGGGAATCACAATATATTGATGATTGTAAACACTGCTGCAATGACTGCATTATTTTCTTCGTGGAGATAAAACGATCCTCCAACAGGAGATTGCCTTGTTGTGGCCGATGATTATGGCTGGGGTGGGGGCCTTGAAAATCTCTTGTACTTCCCGAAACCCACAAGGGTTTTGGCATACATAGGAAGAGGAAATTATTTCAGCTGGGACCACCTATTATGATAGTAGCAATAAAGATGTTTTCTAAATTTACACTGTCGAAGAATGTTCCCCGTTGCAATTCTGCTTTATTGTTAAAAGGGTTTGATACAAAGGTTTTGCTCTGATTAGTGGGTTTGGGGGATGCCTCATCAGTGCAACATCCCATAACAACAAATAATAACTGTGCAGCTTAAGTGCACCAGTGGAAAATAGCGCCCCGTGTGATAAATCAACATTTCCCTTGTTTATCTTATGCATTGGCCCTTTGTAAGATGCTGACATGCCCTACAGGAGTTCACAGCTCAGAGGTAATTTAAGGAAGTATTTTTTCACAGAGAGGGTTGTGGATGCATGGAACAGCCTTCCTGAGGAGGTTGTGGAGTCAAAAACAGTGGTTGAATTCAAGCATGCATGGGACAGTTATAAGGCACTTCTAGGGGGTTGGGGTAGAAAGAAGTAGGCAGCTGGTTAACTAGGATCTGCAGCTTATCCATTAGGTAGGGAAATGGGCAGACTGGGTGGGCCAAGCGGTCCTTATCTGCCGTCAAATTCTATGTTTCTATGTTACTAATCAGTCACATCAGGCATTCTCAAACACTGGACTCTTCTCTAGTCACTTAGACAGATATCCACCCATTCATTGGCACTGATCAAACGCAAGGTGCAGAAAGATGAGTACTTTTACACTTGCCAGAAGTTTACGGTTCCACCAAGCCAGTTCAACAAGAAATTTATTGAAGTCCAGTACAGCAACAGGATTTTGCCGACAGCGACCTCGTCGCCTGGCAAATCCATTGACAGACGGCTACAGCGCCCCAAGCGTCAGCGTGTTTTTGTACTGTTTGTGGTGAGCTTTGCCTCCTGCACCCCTCACGCAGGGGGCTCTGCCCCCACAAACCCAGATCTCTAAATACATTACAGCACATTTATGTAACTTGGCTGTTCCAGGCAGATGAGTAGAACAACTGTTGTGGTTTTTCAGAAGGCACAGTCTTTTAGGCAAATCTTTTTTTCTCTCTTTCAGAGGCAAGCGTGTGCCTAAAGGAATTGCCTGAGAGGACCTTGTAAAGTAATGTTCTGTTTGGAGCTGCAAGAAGCCAGATGGACAAGGAACTATTTATTTTGCTTGCGACTAAGAAGCTTCAGAAAGTAAAGTGAATTGTCTGCTACTTTGAACACGTTTGCCTCTGAAAGAGAGAAAAAAAGATTTGCCTAAAAGACTGTGCCTTCTGAAAAGCCACAACAGTTGTTCTAATCATCTGCCTGGAAGAGCCAAGTTACATAAATGTGCTGTAATGTGGACAAGAGAAAGGGACTGTGCTAGATTTGGGTCCTCCCTAGCCCCAGGGGATGCACCCATGTTTGAGACTGTATCCTGAATGTAAAAGGACCGTGGCTGCTACTCCAGCAGTGGTGGCTGAAGTGCAAGAGTGTCAAAAGTCCGTGAATTGCCTGAAATTGTAAGAGACTGTATTTGAGACTGGTCTCGGAGTCAGCCTGGCAGTGCGCCAGCTATGCACTGCCATATGCGCTTCACCCTGAGGGGCACAGCCTAGACGTGGGGGTCTGAGGTGTGATGGCCCTGGTCCCAGCCTGGTCTATTCAAGAATGTGACTTCAAGCCCAGAGAGGAACGGCAACCATCAAGAAGCTGAGAAAGTTCCAGCCTGCAAGCTGCAAGAGCCTGGTAAAGAGGAGTCAACCAAAGCTCCTGCCTGCACCTCAGCTAAAGCTTCTCTACGCCTAATGATGTCATCCAGACCGTGAGTACGCAAAGTCATTCTCCGCCATCCAAAAAGAAACTGTGTATAGTTAACCCAAGATCTGCTAAATACTAAGGTCAGGCCTAGAATGTCAAAGATTAAAATTCTGTTTTCCAAGATCAGGCAGACTGTTTAAAGATAATCTAAAGAAAGGATGCAAATCTGCTTTTCTTTTGAGGGCCCCAAAGCCAGCCAGCTCAGCTGCAACTGCATCAGGCCTGCAACTTAATAACCTAGTAAGAGGTAGGTACCCAGGTTTAGGACAGGATTGCGGGGTTCTTATCTGGACTGGGGACTGGTATCTGTGTGGGCATTAAATGTGTGTACCTGCCATCTAATGCAGCTAGCTAGTCAGAGAGGAAAACCTGAATATATCGGAAGGTTGGTGGATGGCCACTCTGATTAATGTCTAGATCTAAAAATGCGTACTGAGTACCGTGATTCTATGCCAGTCAAAGTGCCAATTAATCCAAACTGTTCTTTGACCTCTGCTTCCAGTTCACCCTATCCTAACCCTCACCCCATGTAAATAAATGTTGGTTAACTGTTTCGTATAAATCTTGTGTCATGAGCATAGTATTAGAGTCAGCCTTTAATTCTTGAAATGTTGAAATGTAGGGTTTTGGTTATTGATCCATGTGCGGAGTGACATTGTGGTATTGTGGGTGGGTACAGCATCCCAGGGGGTTGTACCAGGTATTATTCTAGCCCACGTAAAAGTATATCCTGGGTGGAGGCACTGCGCAATATTGTTACCTGAGGCAGATTTGTGGAATATCGGGAACCGCCCTCCGATGGTTCACCTCATTCCTCACTGGGAGATCACAAAGGGTTGTGTCGGGGCTTTTTTCCTCTGGCCCTATACCTTTGTTATGTGGGGTGCCTCAGGGTTCTGTGCTGTCTCCCATGTTATTTGCGGTGTATATGCTGCCCCTCTGAGACATTATAAGACGGTATGAGCTGAGGTTTCATTGCTATGCAGATGATACCCAGCTATACCTATCTTTTGCTCCTGACCAGGATAGAGCTACCTCAGTGTTTAACAGCTGTCTGAGAGAAATCCAGGGTTGGATGGATTCTAGCTGGCTGAAGTTGAACGCAGAAAAGATGGAGGTTTTGGTGGTGGACCCGGGCTGTTGGATAGAGGGGTCGCCTGTTGTTGCACCGTCAGGAATTTTTCTTGGGGGTGTGTCACTTCCGACCTCTGAACAGGTGCGTAACCTAGGGGTTATCTTGGATGATAGGCTGACACTGCATTCGCAGGTGTCAGCAGTCATCAAGACTTCCTTTTACCATTTTAGGAATATCGCTAGAGTGAAACACCTTGTTCCGTCTGACATGTTACCTATGTTGGTCCACGCCTTTGTGTCCTCTCATCTGGACTACTGCAATTCCCTGTATTTTGGGCTTTCTGGGGTTGAAATCCGCCGCCTTCAGCTAGTGCAGAACGCGGCAGCCTGGGTTTTGACGGGAACCATTAGGTCATGTCATATTACCCCGGTGCTGCGCGAACTGCACTGGCTTCCTGTTCAGTGGCGGATCACCTTTAAAGTCTGTTTACTGACTTTTAAAGCCCTACACGATCAGGGTCCAGCTTATCTGAAAGATCTTCCTGTATCTTACTGCCCTGGCCGATTGCTCCGCTCGGCCGACGAGGGGTTGCTAGAGATTCTGAGAGTGTGTTTAAATTCATCTGGCTGTAGAGCCTTTTCTTATGCTGCTCCCACTCTCTGGAACTCTCTACCCCGTCGGTTACGGCAGTGCACCTCCCTGGGGGAATTTAAGAGTGGCCTAAAAACCCATCTGTATCACATTGCCTTTTTATAGTATTAATTGATCTGTTTATAAAATTGTGGTTTTATGAGTGTTTTATATTGTACTATAATGTTGATTATATTTTTTGTATGATTGTACAGCGCTTTGAAATTTGAAAGGCGCTTTAAAAATAAAATTATTATTATTATTATTATTATTATTATTACCTATGGGAAAGAACCAGTTTTAAATCTGAAATAGGAACCCAAGCCCCTCAGCCTTGGTGTGGTCAGCCAAGCAGGGGTAAGTAGTCCGCTGGGACACGACGTTCGGGTTACAATGAGGTAAGTGGATGGTGGTGGCTGTGACAGGGCTAGGGTTGTAAGCTGCGAGTTGAGTGGATGGTGGCAGTGACGACATGGCTGGTGCGGTGTAAGAGGGGTTATGGGGAGGGCTCAGGAATAAGAAAAACAAACAAAAAAAGAGTTGGTGCAGGCCCAACTAACTATACACTGACAGACAAAGCTGAAAAAAGAATTTAATAGGAGATGCAAGTTCTCTGGAACTCTTTTGTTTCTGAATGCTGGCAAAATTTCATGGTGTTAGTGGAGTAAGGCCCGAGAAAAACATTGCTATAACAATGTTTCCAGATGGTTTGGAGAACGATCAGGGCTTATTAAACCTTTTAGAGAGTTTTAATTTGCATGATAAATTGTTTATGATCCTCCAAAGATGGTCTGCCCTTAAAGTACCAGTTCTATAATGTGCCTCTGAGTTTTGTTTTTTTTTTTTTACCGGAGAAATAGGTATAAGTAAATATCCACCACGATCAACAGCTCGAAGATATGGAAAGCTAGCAGCTTCAGGTGGATAGCACAGCTGCTTGTTGTTGTTCATAAATATTTAGTATTATTTAGAGACTTAAAGAGTACCTGGCTTAGAGGGAAACATAGCTTTTAGACACATTTAAGCTTGTAATTCATACATTATCTGTTTAAGCACTTTAACATGAAAAAAAAAGATCATTACTCTAAATCTGCTTAATGTGCAGAGATCAGCCACTAACATAACTCGAGGTGAACGGGGATGTCCTATGAGAAAAAGTTAAAAGACCTGGACACACACACACACACGCTGGAGACCAGGAGAGAGGGGGTGACATGATAATGACCTTTTATGTTTCTCCGTAGGATAAACAGAGTGAACTGCATGAATTTATTCAGTGAATGCAGACATGGGTACACAGAAACACAGACAGTGTTGGCAGAAAAAGTCCACTGGTCCTTCCAGTCTGCCTGGTTATACCCTACGCTACCTCTGGACCTAAGGTCTAGATGGGGTTTATGCTCTCACTTCCCCCCTTACTGATAACTCTCTGCGTAAATATTAATCCCTTACCTCTGTCCCTGCCAGGGTTGAAACCATTAATGCTTTCTGCACCCACCACATCAGCAGCAGGCAGTTCCATAGCCCAGCCACCCTCTCTGTAAAGTAAGAACATCTCACATCCCTGCTGAATCTCTCCGCCAGGTTCCACTCATGTTCCCGTGTTGTTGACTCACCACTCCTGCTGAATGGTTCCCTACAGTTTATTTATTAATTTCTTTCAGCAAGCTGTAGGTCTCGATCATGTCTTCCCTCCCCCCCTTCTGGCCTCCAGTGAGTACACATTCGGTACCATTATCTGTTCCTCGTAGGATCTGCTCTATTGGCCCTGAATCATTCTGGTTACCCTATGTTGCACCGTCTCTAGCCTGTGTCTGTCTTTCATTAGGTGGGGGCTCCAAACTGGGCACAGTATTCCAGATGCAGTCTCAGCAGTGTTCTGTAGAGAGGTAGTGTTATCTCTTTCCTCCTGCTATGAAACCTCTCCCAATATACCCCCCTGCTGTAGGCCTTGTTGCTTTGGTTGGATTGTTTGAGGGAGTCACTTATGGTAACTCCCAGGTCCTTTTCCTTAGCAGTAGTGCCCCTCTTAACCCCTCTGTCCAACACTCCATCGAGGATCACCTAGCACTTTTTGGTGTCGAGTTTCAACTGCTGGAATTTTGACCACCTTTCTAACATCTGCAGGTCCCTATACATCTCTCTTCTCCCCTCCTTACTGTCTACCCTGCTACAGAGCTTAGTGTCGTCTGTGAAGAAACACATCTTGCCCTGGGTTCCTTCTCTTATGTCAGTAATGAACATATTGAAAAAGACTGGTCCTAGGACTGATCCTTGTGGCACCCTGCTTGTGACCTCTCTCTCCCCGCCTTGCCCCTGTTTACCACCACCCTCTGGACGTATCCCCTTTAAGCAACTTCTCACGCATCCTGCTAAGTCCTTCGCTGCACATAGATCTAATTTCTTCAGCAACCTTCTGTCATCAAGGCACAGGTCAGGAAGCACAGGATAACCATGAGCAGTTACAAAATTCCCAAGTGGCATTTTGTTATTATCAATAACAATATAATAAAAAATAAAATTGTTCAGGTTAGCTATTTATAAAGGCAGTACAAACAAAGTTCTTCATCTGAGGGTACCTCGACTCAAAATTTCAGTCTCTCTCTCTCCAACAAAATATTGCTCTCTTTTTACAAGAAGTCTTTGCCTGGCAATTCATTTCTACATCCTGATTTCATTAAGAGGCATCCTGTTTCTCACAAAATGTTTTAGAACTTGGTCAGTTTCTTTCCTTGCAGGTGCAACAAAATAGAACATTGTGTCCCAGAACTAATCACCTGTTGACAACTCTGCAAATAAGTTTGTGGAGGTCAAACTGCATCTCAGAGTTAACCTCGAGTTCCAAATAGCTTTTTGCAATCAATCTAACTATATGAACTTTCAAACAAAGGGATCCCAGTTTCACATACAGATCCACATATATTTTTACAACCACTAATAAGCAAGGGGAAGGAAAAGATAGGAACAGCAAGAAACGGCAACTGAAGGCTGTTCATACGCTCCCTCTCTGTGCATCTACTGCAGTTTAAGCCCTGCACCTGTTTTGGCTAATTTTCTCATAGTGTCCAGCTGAATTTTAAGGGTAGTTGCCTTTGTAATCGTTTCCTCTCTTCCTCTGCTACTTGTTCACTACCACTGAATTCTTGGATTACCTTGTTAAGATCCACAGTCCTTCTTTGGTCTATATCATTTGTGGGTTTGGATGTGTTCATGTCTTCTCCAGCTGCTGAACTACAGTGAGTGTGTCATGCTGCCACTGTGTATATTTTTACTTTTTTTGCCCTGTTCACTATGCCATGGTGCACAAATGTAATTTGTATTGTGAATAGTTTGCTTTCTTTCTTTGTATTAATTTGTGCCTTATTTGCTGTATATTTTTACTGTTCGCACTAACTTTTGGCTACTTTTGACATATGTTTCTATTGCATTGTACCCTGTCCTGGGTCGCCCCTGAAAAAGGGACTGCACTGTCTCAGTGGGCCTACCCAGTTACCAAAATTCAAATAAAGACAGGGAAATAGCGGGAAGGGGAGAATATTGAGACTGTCAGAGGGATCAGTTCTTAGGTCCCACAAGAAACGTTGACTGCACAATCAGACAGACAAGAGGCAGAAAAAGAGAGGATAGAACTGATCCTTGCTTTTAAACTATTTCTGCATAGCAAATGGGACAGGGTCTTATTCAACCCTGTCTCACCAAGTCGAATACCTTTCTGAAGTTAAACTATAGTACATTCACTGACTGTCCCTTATTTGCCCTAATCACCAAGTGAAAGAACACTATCATGTTGGTCTGACAGGACCTTCCTCCCACGAACCCATGCTGCTTACTAATCTGGAGCCCATTTCTCTCTAGGTACGGTAGTCCACCAGGCCCTCCTTGACTAGTGTCTCCGTAAGGTTACCCACAATGGGCACAAGGGGCAACTCTATGAAACTGGTTGGAGGAAAGTTCAGAAAGGATGCCTGGAAGTATTTCTTCACAGAGAGGGTGGTGGAGAAGTGGATGGTGCCAAAACTGTAGTGGGATTTAAAGGGACACTGTCAACTCCCTAATGCCTCAAAGTGTCTCTAGTTTAAAAAAACACATCATGATTGGTCACATCCTGTAGAGATTGCTGACATAGCTGGCAGTTTGATTCTGATTTCTTTTTTCTTTTTAATAGTGAAAACCAGACTGCACACCATACTGGTGTTACCACACAAAACCGTGCTTGTTTACAGTCCTTGATCAACTCCCACTGCATCTTCGCTGAACGTGGGAACACCCCTAATGCAGTCTAGCCACTCATGATGAAGTGGGAGAAGAAACTATGTATCATGATTGGCTACACTGTTTGTGGGTGTTCCTAATGTTCACAAAGTGTGCAGTAAGAGTAGAGCAAGGATTTGAAACAAAACAAGCTTCTGAATTGTTTCAAATTATGTACAGTGCACTGAGCCTTTGGGAAATAAATAATTTATTCCATAAGTTGCCTGTTGTGTTTCCCATTTATGCAATAGACTGGGACCTTGTAACTGTTTATTTTTAAGGTTGTGTTGCTCGTTGGTTTTTCTTTAATTTAAAAGTTATGTGGCTTACCAGCTATTGAAGGTATCCATCAGGACCCAATTTTATACCTACTGTGACGTGATCTTCTCCCATACTACCCAGCAGGTTGAGACACTACACCTCTGCCGTTTGCCTGCTGTAATCTCACCGCTGGGCTGTTCCCAACATGGTATGAGGTACGGACAAAGCAACTCCTAGTGGCTTTCAAATACTCCTGACTCTGCTTCTGAGCTTGAAGAGGCCTCACTCTGATTTAGTAATGAAGGCAGAACACTGACTGAATAGTAAAATAATTAAGCTGTACTTTTTAAATCAGACTCAGTCACAGATGTATTAAATCTAAAATATTTACTCACATTTAAGAAATACATACAGGTCAAGCATATGGATTTTCTTTATACACTTGGGAAATTAAAAATAAACAGGCAGTACATGACATAGATGAATAAACACAAAAAAGATTTAACTACACTGAATTTTAACATGTGTTGTCACACAGGTTTTTGACAAGATGCATCCCACACAGATGAGTTTCTCCAAGGGATTACTAAACAGCTGAGTTCGGATACGTTCTTTGGCTGCAGTCAGTACTGTACAAAGTAACCAAAGAGCTCTGTTGCTTCCACCTAAGCCGGCTGACTGACTCCGACGCTCCATGCCCTACATTATATTGTAGCTGACCTTTATCAGCATTTCAAATGTGGATTATACTTTTTTCTGTGGGACTACCATCTCCCAGAAGGGGACCGGTTTGCTCCTGGAACTTTCCAGAGCGTAAAGCCTCCACAGTGACAGATTCCATTCAAATTCAGAACAAGGAGGTCCTTCTAAAGGTTGAATCCTGTCACTGCAGTCTGAGAAGGCCTGTTCACCACTTGGGAACCATAAAATCACCCTGTCATAGCAGATAACTCAATTACACAGTTATTGTGTGAGAGCTGCTTAAGGACTCTTCCCCTTTTAAGTACTCGAAGGACCACTTACAGGATGCTTACAACATTCTTTCCACACCCGACTACAAAGACCTGCGGAGAGTTCAACAGAACTTACCCTAGTTGTCTTAAATTTGGAATGCAGGGTTTAACATGCAGACACTAATAACTAGTAATGATTAATAACTTCAAAATAATTGTAGTGACAGCTGCAGAGGTGAAGGTGTCACACCTACCCACTCATCTCATTTACTAATGAACCAACAGCTTAACCTGCTTCAGTATCAGTCGGTTTTGTATCTGGGCACAGTAAGTAGAAGAGCTGTTGTGTAGTGAGCTGGCACAGAATGACTGCTGTGTTCCACCCAAGACGTGGCTGCACTTCGGTGAGTGATCGACATGCATTTTGTGCGGACTGTAAAGCACCGTGAAATGCTTCCATGAATGCTACTATATAAATGTATAATTATCATTATTAATTATCTCTCCTAACATTAATATCCTAGGTCCCAAGGTGCTTTTCATATCAGCGAGGATTTTTCCTGCATTTCCAGCAGTAGAGTATACTGCATCCTTGGCAGGAGGTGCTCACTGCTCAGCTGTTGACAATACGGAGACTAGCACATGCCTTGCGGAGCTGGCTGGATCACAGAACATGGCATAGCAATGTGAAATGGAATACTGATAAATCCACTGCGCACCATTGTATTTCTAGCAACCATAATGTTAACAATCTCTTCTGTTTTCGTCCTTCACCTGGGTCGTCAGGATGCCGACCAGAGAAAAACTACCCAAACCAAGCTTATCAACTGCTCAACTTACCAGCAGCACGCTGAATTACATGACAGATCCTTCTACCACAGTTTATGTTATATCCCCCCAATGTTGTACTACTGCACTCACTTCTTCACCCTACCAGGGCGTGTGTGTGTGTGTGAATGCATACGTGGTACATACTGTATGTATACAGGTATGCTTGTATATGCATATTATAAATCGAGGGAATGCTCCTGACCAATCAGTGCACTCCATTCCTTTGTGCACGGGACACTTAGTCTGTGAAGCACGTCTCACATGTAGCTGCCCCGGAAATGGGCACACTCAGGTATTTAGCTCAGCTGAGCTCACTCAATGATACATTAATAGTATAGCAGAGATCACTCTTATAGTTGTAACAGAGTCTCACGTACATTTGTAGGGTACCAAAACTGCTCACCTTCGGTCCCCAGTTCTCTTACCCTTAGAATGCGTGTGAGACCCCTCTCACAACTGTAAGAGGGGTCTCGGCGACGGTATTAACATACAGCTATACAGGGTGTGTGAAGGTATATAAATATGGGTATTTGCACTGTATGTATACTACATCCATATTCCTTTACTGACACTCCCGCACCCCATCCTCCCACACATCACCTTTCAACCTTCTGACGCCACCTGCTGAATACTCAACTCACTCCAAAAATCTATGAATCTGAATACCCTCTTACCCTTATCATCCTTCAAAAGATTATACACCGCCCTATTTCCAGAGTTGTGCAACTGCTTCCATAAGGCCTAGTCTCCCATCCAACCTACACCCCTTCCTTCTGTAATCCACTATGTTTAGTTTCCCTTCTTCTACCCAGTCAGTTATCACATTTCATATAAAAGCCTACAAAAGCCCTATTATTTGATTATTATCCCTGCTATATCTATTATCCTCTTCATTTTACAGGTTAAGTTATTTTACTGTGCCTTGTATATCTGTAAATTTTGTATATATCTCTTATTTATTTGATTGTACTAATGTTATGCTATTCTCATGTCTTTGTAGAAAAACTTGTACCCTTATTTGTATGACCACTCAGGTCCATCTTGTAAATGAGCTACGCTCAATGATGTTCGCCTGAATAAATAAAGATTTTGATTGATTGATTGATTGATTGATTGAATACACCCCAACTACTTTATTATCCTGTCGGGTCTTCATCACGGAGCTCCTACTTCATGGTTATATCCCTATCTAGACTGCTTAGTTTCCCAGATGCTACTCCGGACTGGTTTTTTTTTTGCTTCTTTTCTAAAATACATATGTAGTGGAATCAGCCATGATGAAACACTCTGACATGCCCGTCACACGGTCCTACATGACGGCACTGGAGTAACTGCCATAGGATTACATTTTGTCCCTGCAGTATTCTGTACCATGTCACTGGCAGAAACTGGGATGAGGGCAGTGCACCCTGGCTGACTGCACTGTCCACACACATACTGAAACACTGCTTCTACTTTATTTCAGAGTGCATTTATTTACCATGTACTGAAGCAGGGCAGAGGGAAGAAACAACCTTGTTTACAGTGGTAATCTAGGGATATGTGATACTACAATAAACCGGAAGTTGCTGTCAGAGGAAGAGGGAAGCAGGAGGAAGATGAGGGGCTGCTTGGGGCACCATGATGTAAAACGTAGAAGCAGCACTCAGCTTAAAATGCAGAACAGTGTTAATAATCAAACAAGATTGCTGTTGCCACTGTTATGTTCAGAGTATACTTGCAGTTTTTTTGGACATGGGATGGGACAGAGGGAGAGATGAAGCAGGGCACCACAAGTGGGTCCCCTTACAGCTTCATTATATCTTAACCCAGGCAGCTCCTGTCGACGGGAAGGGGAAGGGGTTAATTTGGGCAGGAACCCACAGAACTCAGTTCCACCATCTTTTTTTTTTCTCCAATTCTATTTATGTCCCATATTCATGACAGGGGATCTGTTCCTCTCCCCCCAATCAGCTCTGTTATGCGGGGTCTCAAACCCGCCAACCACCAGCTTCCGCCGCAACCTCAGTGAAAGCAGGGAGGACCATGACTTGCCCCCCATGGAAGGCCCCCCCCCCGATAGAGGCGAACGGGGGGGAGAGAGACCTCATCACCCTTGGGCCCCTGCCCCTCGAGACATAGAAAGATAGAAGCTGACGGCAGATAAGGACCGCAAGGCCCATCCAGTCTGACCATTTCTTTTTCTGCCTTATGAATGTGCCATTGGCCTTTGCTCTGTCAATGGCCTATCTATTCATACTCATCTGTATTGCTCCCTTATGCCTATCCCATGCCTGTCTTAGGCCCTGCACTGTATTCATATCCACCACTTCCTGAGGTAGGCCCGTTCCATGCATCCACCACCCTTCCTGTGAAAAAGAACTTCCTCACATTACCCCTTAATCGGCCTCCCTCTAATCTCATGCTGTGTTCTCTTGTCCTGCTATTTTTCTTATACTGAAACATGTTAGACTCTTTCACCTTGTTCATGTCCTTAAGGTGTTTGAACGGGCATTGTTTGGCAGTGGCAGGCAGGACCCCGTCAGAGGCATCTCCTGTCGTGAACAGGGGTTTTTCCTGTATGGTTCCCCCTGGGATACGGGCGTGCAATGGCGTCCATGCACCCGTGGTGCTGATGTCCACTACGTCCCTCCCCTTACTGCGGCTCTGCTTCTGTAGTGTCACCAATCTCCACCGGAGGCCACTACAGAGCGATGCGTCCCCAGAAACCCACCCCAGGAGAGGAGAGCAGTCCTCCGGACACTCAATCCTCTCCTCCCCTGCCGACCCTGAGTCCGTTCCCGAACCCGGGTCGCCAGCGTGGTGCAAGGGGTGGCGTCCAGTGCCTCAACCCTCAGTGCCACCGGACTGGCCCAATTCTACCATCTCTTAAAAAACTGTATCACAGTTCCACCACATCTGTTATTTTTCTCCATTGACTACTGTAAGAGAGTTCCACCACCTAGAAATCTAGATAGAAGAGTTCCCCCACCTAAACATTTTAATGTAGCCCCTCATGGTAATGTGAAGGGATGTTGCGTCTCATGAGGCTGTCTCTGAGAGCACAGCTTCACTAAATACATATGCACACACGTTATCCTTCCAGAAAATCACTGGCTAGTCATTTAACATAACTTTGTGATATGCTGCTCAAATGTTTCCACTTACACAGAGATCCCGCTACACCTGCAAAGGCTTGCCTGGACTGTGTCACATTCATCTTCTTCTAATCATGAGCTAGAGAGAACTTTAAAAACATTAAGCCCATTTAGTTAATTAGGAACACCTCTAAACTATGATGTCATCAGATGTGGAAAAACAACGATTCAGATGTGGAAAACAAACAGAATGTGAATCCAATTAGAGGATGTAAGATCTGCAAAGGCCATGGATTTGTTCTTAAGGGCATGGATCAAAATTTCACCCAGTAGCGGAGCTTGTGCACACACTTCGAGAGCTACACACCTTACACACCTTGCTCTGGTCGCCCATGAAAATGGATCTTTGCCCATGGATTTACCGGATTTTAAATAAAGAAAAAAAGAAAGAAAAACATAGTGCCACACACTATGCACAGTGCTACACATTACACATAGTGCTATACATTACACATAGTGTACATTACGCACAGAGCTACACATTATGCATAGCCTACACATTATGAATAGTTCCATACATTACACATAGCGCCGTATAATACATTCAGAGCTACACCTTACACACAGCACTACACCTTATGCTTAGTGCTATACATTACACATAGTGCTATGCATTACACACAGAGCTACACATTATGCATAGCGCTACACCTTCTGCATAGTGCTACACATTACGAATAGTGTTGTACATTAGGCATAGCACTACATATTACATACAGAGCTACACATTATGCACAGCGCTACACCTGATGCATACTGCTATACATTACGAATAGTGCTACATATTACACATCGTGCTACATGTTACGTATAGAGCTGCTCATTATACATAGCGCTACACCTTATGCATACTGCTATACATTACGAATAGTGCTATACAACAGGCATAGCACTACATATTAGGTACAGAGTTACACATTATGCATAATGCTACACCTTATGCATACTGCTATACAGTATGAATAATGCTATATATTATGTATGCATAGTGCTACATATTACATACAGAGCTAATCATTATGCATAGTACTACACCTTCTCCATAGTGGTACACATTAGGCATAGCGCTATACATTTACACATAGCGCTACATATTATGTACAGATCCCGTTTCCCTCCTATTTGGGACCACCTTTCCCTCTTATTAGGGATTTCCATCCTATTTGGGATCCCATTTCCCACTTATTTGTGATCCCGTTTCCCTCCTATTTGAGATCCCTTTTCCCTCCTATTTAGATCTTGTTTCGCTCTTATTTAGTATCCTATTTCCCTCCTATTTGGGGATACCATTTTTGTCCCATTTGGATCCCATTTCCCTCTTACGATGATGGACTATGAAGATGAGCCTTTGTCTCCCTACAATAAGGATAATGCTAGTAACAGTAACTAAATGCATTCTTAACACATGGGTTTCTGCAACCCCCCAATGTGTGGCTAACTGGAGATACAGTCGGTATCCTCTCATTGGAATGTCTGACCTTGGCATTGCAGGGGTGACCTACACATTAAATTGCATTAAGGCCATTTTAGAGTTGGCATTATGTGATGCTATGAAAATGGGGATGACATGGTGCTGCTGGAAATTAGCATAAGATGATGTTGGAAATGGGTGTGGCATGGTGCTGTTATGGGAACAACATGGTGCTGTTGGAAATGGGTATGACATGGTACTCTTGGAAATGGAATGACATTCTGTTGGAAAGGGGTATGAACTGATGCTGTTGGTAATGGAATTATGTTGTGCTGATGGAAATGGGTATGCTGTGCTTCTGTTGGAAATTGGAACAATGTGATGCTGGTTGGAAATGGAATGACATGGAGCTGTTGGTAATGGAATGACTGCACTTGGACATGGGAATTACCTGGTGCTGTTGGAACTGGGTATGACGTGGTGCTGTTGGCAATAGAGTGACATGGTACTGCTTGAAATGGTACAATGTGGTACTACTGGTAATGGAATGGCATGGAGCTGTTGGTAATGGAATGACTGTGCAGTTGGACATGGGAATTACCTGGTGCTGTTGGCAACAGAATGACATGGTACTGCTGGAAATGGAATGATATAGTGCTGTTGGTAATGGACTGATATGCTGCTGTTGGTAATGAAATGCCATGGTACTGCTGGAAATGGAATGACGCGGTACTGCTGGAAATGGAATGATATGGTGCTGTTGGTAATGGAATGATATGGTGCTGTTGGTAATGGAATGCAATCGTACTGCTGGAAATGTAATGAAGTGGTGCTGCGGGTAATAGAATGATATGGTGTTGTTGGTAATGGAATGATGTGGTACTGCTGGAAATGAAATGATGTGGTGCTGTTGGTAATGTAATGACGTGGTGCTGCTGGAAATGGAATGATGTGGTGCTGTTGGTAATGGAATGACATGGTGCTGTTGGTAATAGAATGGCATGGTACTGCTGGAAATAAAATGACATGGTACTGCTGGAAATGGAATGGTATGGTGCTGTTGGTAATGGAATGGTATGGTGCTGTTGGTAATGGAATGATGTGGTGCTGTTGGCAATGGAATTACGCGGTACTGCTGGAAATGGAATGATATGGTGCTGCTGGTAATGGAATGATATGGTGCTGTTGGTAATGGAATTACATGGTACTGCTGGAAATGGAATTATATGGTGCTGTTGGTAATGGAATGATGTGGTGCTTTTGGCAATGGAGCTGTTGGCAATGGAATGACATGGTACTGCTGGAAATGGAATGATATGGTGCTGTTGGTAATGGAATGTTATGGTGCTGTTGGTAATGGAATTACATGGTGCTGTTGGTAATGGAATGATGTGGTGCTGTTATATTGGAATGATGTGGTGCTGTTGTATTGGAATGATGTGGCACTGTTGGTAATGGAATGATGTGCTGTTGGCAACTGAAAGACATAGTACTGCTGGAAATGGAATGACGTGGTGCTGTTGGTAATGGAATGACGTGGTGCTGTTGGTAATCGAATGACGTGGTGCTGTTGGTAATGGACTGATGTGGTACTGCTGGAAATGGAATGATGTGGTGCTGTTGGTAATGGATTGATGTGGTGCTGCTGGTAATGGAATGACGTGGTGCTGTTGGTAATGGAATGATATGGTGCTGCTGGTAATGGAATGACGTGGTGCTGTTGGTAATGGAATGATGTAGTGCTGCTGGTAATGGAATGACGTGGTGCTGTTGGTAATGGAATGATGTGGTGCTGTTGGTAATGGAATGACGTGGTGCTGTTGGTAATGGAATGACGTGGTGCTGCTGGAAATGGAATGATGTGGTGCTGTTGGTAATTGAATGACATGGTGCTGTTGGTAATAGAATGGCATGGTACTGCTGGAAATGGAATGATATGGTGCTGTTGGTAATGGAATGGTATGGTGCTGTTGGTAATGGAATGATGTGGTGCTGTTGGCAATCGAATTACGTGGTACTGCTGGAAATGGAATGATACGGTGCTGCTGGTAATGGAATGATACGGTGCTGCTGGTAATGGAATGATATGGTGCTGTTGGTAATGGAATTACATGGTACTGCTGGAAATGGAATTATATGGTGCTGTTGGTAATGGAATGATGTGGTGCTTTTGGCAATGGTGCTGTTGGCAATGGAATGACATGGTACTGCTGGAAATGGAATGATATGGTGCTGTTGGTAATGGAATGTTATGGTGCTGTTGGTAATGGAATTACATGGTGCTGTTGGTAATGGAATGATGTGGTGCTGTTGTATTGGAATGATGTGGTGCTGTTGTATTGGAATGATGTGGCACTGTTGGTAATGGAATGATGTGGTGCTGTTGGCAACTGAATGACATAGTACTGCTGGAAATGGAATGACGTGGTGCTGTTGGAAATGGAATGATGTGGTAATGTTGGTAATGGAATGATGTGGTGCTGTTGGTAATGGAATGATGTGGTGCTGTTGGTAATGGAATGACGTGGTGCTGTTGGTAATGGACTGATGTTGTACTGCTGGAAATGGAATGATGTGGTGCTGTTGGTAATGGACTGATGTGGTGCTGCTGGTAATGGAATGATGTGGTGCTGTTGGTAATGGAATGATGTGGTGCTGCTGGTAATGGAATGATGTGGTGATGCTGGTAATGGAATGACGTGGTGCTGTTGGTAATAGTATGATGTGGTGCTGTTGGTAATGGAATGACGTGGTGCTGTTGGTAATGGTATGATGTGGTGCAGCTGGTAATGGAATGACGTGGTGCTGTTGGTAATGGTACGATGTGGTGCTGTTGGTAATGGAATGACGTGGTGCTGCTGGTAATGGAATGACACGGTGCTGTTGGTAATGGTACGATGTGGTGCTGTTGGTAATGGAATGACACGGTGCTGTTGGTAATGGTATGATGTGGTGCAGTTGGTAATGGAATGACACGGTGCTGTTGGTAATGGTACGATGTGGTGCTGTTGGTAATGGAATGACACGGTGCTGTTGGTAATGGAACGATGTGGTGCTGTTGGTAATGGAATGACCGTGCTGCTGCTGTTGGTAATGGTACGATGTGGTGCTACTGGTAATGGAATGACACGGTGCTGTTGGTAATGGAACGATATGGTGCTGTTGGTAATGGAATGACACGGTGCTGTTGGTAATGGAATAATGTGGTGCTACTGGTAATGGAATGACATGGTGCTGTTGGTAATGGAATGATGTGGTGCTGTTGGTAATGGTACGATGTGGTGCAGTTGGTAAAGGAATGACACGGTGTTGTTGGTAATGGTACGATGTGGTGCTACTGGTAATGGAATGATATGGTGCTGTTGGTAATGGAATGATGTGGTGCTGTTGGAAATGGCTATGACATGGTGCTGTTAGTAATGCAATGACATGGTGCTGTTGGAAATGGGTATGGCATGGTGCTGTTCATAACTGAGTGACAGTGCTTTTGGAAATGGACATGATGTGTTGCTGCTGGAAATGGGTATGAGGTGATGGTATTGGAAATGGGTATGTTATGGTGCTGCTGAAAATGGAAATTACATTGTGCTATTGGAATTGGGTATGACAGGGTGCTGTTGATAATGTAATGACATGGTGCTCTTGGAATTGGGTATGACAGGGTGCTGTTGGTAATGTAATGATATGGTGCTGATGATAACTGAATGACATGGTGCTGTTATAAATGGGTATGATGTGATGCTGTTGGTCATGGAATGAGGTAGTGCTGCTGGAAATGGGTATGACAGGGTGCTGTTGGTAATGGAATGACATGGCTGTGTTCATGGACCTCACCAAGGCCTTTGACCTGGTAGACCATGGTCGTTTACTGCCATCTCTTGGCAGATTGGGCATGTCTGGTGATGTGGTAGGGTTGTATAAAAGCTATCTAGGACAACGTTCACAGGTGACAAAAATCAGTGATCAATTCTCATTCCCTGCTTCCATCTCAGTGTTTAACACTCTTCACTTCCTTTGTACTAATTCTCAGAGTTTACTTTATGCAGATGATGCAGTGATCCTCACAGCGGATAAGATCTCAAAACAGTTCAGAAAAACTTGTCTAGCGACTTTCTAGCTGCACATAAATGGCTCATTGACAACAGATTGGTGTTAAATGAAAAAACAATAACCGAAATCAATAGTTTTCTCTAAATTTAGAAAGAAGGAGAGCAGAGAAAAATATTACACTGCCCCTTCAGACAGTGTTGGGTTAGATATCGAACAAGTACAACAATTTAAATATCTAGGACTTTTAATTGATGAAGGTGTGACTTTTGAACCTCACATTTCTAGCGTGCTTAAGGTTATACACCAAAGACTGGGAGCACTATATCGACGTTCCTAGGGTTCGATTCAAGACGTCTGGTGACCGTGCCTTCAGTGTCACCGGGCCATCCCTGTGGAACACTTTACCAGCTGCTGTCAGGGAGACTCCATCGGTCAAAGTGTTTACAAAGGGGGTAAAGGCTCACCTATTCTGTCTGGCCTTCCCCGACCAGTGTTTGACTAGTACCGACTGTGACGTGGACAGCCAGTTCTGAGTGCTATAGTATCATTTTTTGTAAAATCAAAATGGGTTATAGACTGTTTGTCATGAGAGATGCTGAAAATATGTCGCCATCCCCCCACCCCAGATTTCAGCTGAAAAGATGAAAGCCATGAGAAATGCTAAAACAGCATGTGAGATCACACACACACACTCACACAGGTTTTAGATACCAGGTGTTACATGGCAGGCCTGAAGCTAATGAAAGAGTAGAACAGACCTTGATCAAGGATATCATGTTTTGTCTAAAGTTAATTAAAGGCTAGAAGAGGCCTGAGTTGAGAATATCCCTTTTATGACGTTAAGAGAGGAAACCAGGTTTAGTAAACTGGTGCAAAATCATAAAGATGCTTTCATGTCCTGGAAGGGGGAAGCTTATCATGAGATGAAAGAAATACCATTTGGAGGACATGAGTCATGCTGAGGTTGCATAATTTAATACTTGGAAAGACATCCTGTTTTTTTTATATAAATGTTTTTATATATTCTGACAGGAAGGAGCTAGGTGACCTCATGCAAGTAGGTGGGGAAAACCATATTTTAAACATTATTCTGTTTGACTTCACAGAGACACTTTTATCTAGACTGACAAAGAAACGTCTGTGAGCATTTTTAAGCAGGTATTTACAGACTAAGTACTGTAGTAAGAATTGCACTGTTTAAAACCTTGTTCTTTTAGCAGATTTGTATGTCTTGTGATATAATAGTTCTGTATTGTATGTTTTACATATTTTATTATCTATTTTAGTAAAAACTCTTTTTAGAGCTTACTTGGTCTGTCTTTTAATTTCTTTCATTTGTTAGAAAAGTATATATGGTGATAGCAGACACTAGGCATAAGCGTGAACGGTGATACCAAACCGGAAAGAGAAGCGTTTTAAATCTGAGGTCTTTATTAAAGTTTTTAAGGGTTCATCTCTGTATACCTGGTTAGGTGCCCATAGGCAAAGATATCTGGTCCTCCAAAGACAGAAATATTTGAGCCTGTGCATTGGGTATGCTAGCAAGAGGTTCACAGTTTGAATCCCTCCAAGACTTGAGACCAAAGGTTGATCCGAACTCACAAAACAAACAAGAGGGTTACCTTGTTCTGTTAAACTGTTCACAAGACTGCGCTCAGAGGTTGGCACTTTGGGAGTAGAGGGCTGACCTGCTGAGTGGGTTTGTGACACCGACTACTGAGTTTTATGCTGAAGAATTATTTATTGTTTTATTACCGCTGCTGTATGTATGTTTTATGTGTTTTACTTTAGTATATTGTATAGAATATTGTATTGTAACTTCCTATCTGTTTTAATGTGAGGCACCCAGAGCAGCTGGGATTGGGCACCATAGAAATAAAACTGCCTTGCCTAAATTCACTACTGGTTCCTTCAACTAGGAAGCTTCTTGCCCAAAGTTTTCTTATTCCAATCATAGATTATGGTTTGCTTTTTCACTTTTCAGCAGGAGTGGGGTTATTAACAAAAGCAGGGAAATTTATTCCCTTGGGGGGGTGGCGATTAAGGAGAAGGAATCAGAAAGGGACCTGGGGGTTATGGTATTGCGCGACCTTAAAGGGTACTTAAACAAGCAGTTTTTTAAAACTGCAAACTCCAAGATCTGATTTCACAGCAAGGTAAAGTAAAGGCTGCTGTTTACATTTATGCTAAAACTGCATTTATGTAAATAATATAAATGCAGTTTCATAGCTTTTGAAAAATGTAAACATCAGCCTTTCACTTTCCAAAAACATCCTTGGTTTCTCCTTAAGATGTCTGCCAAGTATGTTAAGTGATGAGTCATGATGACATCATCGGAGCCAGAGAAAGAGTGACCCATAGAGCGTTCTATAGTGATGACCAGTTCTTCTTTCCCTCTTTGTTGTGAACTGTAGCACCAGAATGATCATGTGTTAACTCATGGATTATTTTGATCGGTGCACATGTTAAGTTATGATTTTGTTAACTTTAACTTGCTGAAAATGTTTTGCAACCCAGCTGGCTTTCTCTTTGGTAAACCGCAGTACAGTACAACACTTCAAATACCCGATGATCTAGTGGTTATATGATGCCCTGCCTTTTGTTTTTTGTTAACCAGGAGAGACACACCAAGCTGAAAGCTTGTTTACAGGTGTGGCCTAGGAGCACTAGGAAGTTTAGTGACTTGCTCAGGGTCACACAGCAAAGTACTGGTCTGGTTTCAATTCCAAAGCTCATCCTCTCTTGTTAATCCACAAATAAGACTTTTTTTTTCCACGTTAACCCCCGGCACCTAGCATGCCTTCTGTTGAACACCCCACCATCCATATCTTGTCCTTAGTACTGCCTGGGGACACATATGTGCTTACGGTATGATGAAGAGAATTATCACACCTCAGATTGTAATCTTGTATCTCAGAGTTGTGCACACCTATACCAATATGCATCATCAGCTGGCACTGTTAACAAAAACGCCTCCAAAATCACTCTTCAGTCCACTTTCTCGATGTTTGACTTCTGCTCCCACAGTAAACACTGAGTGGATCACCACCCTTCTACACAGTGAAGGTGGTACGTACAGTTCCCCTGTTGTGTCTTTTTCCCACCTCATTAACCAATAACTAGGTCTTCCTGGAGGACCAGGCAATAAGCATCATGACCCACCAGAACAACTGCTGTTCATGCCCTCATAAGGGCTGCACTTACAATGGATAACAACATTTTTAGCAGGAGAGGCATACTAATACCTTGAGCAAATTCACCAAACTTCCAGTGTCAGTCTACTCCTTTATCTGTGATCTGCAGAACTCCGCAAGACAGTGCCCAGCAATTCTTCTCCAATACTTTGCTGTGCTCTACTCTACAATGTGAGTTGGCTGGCTACCACCCTTCCAAATCTTGAATGAGAAGTACACAACTCCCTCAATACTGTCCTAACAAACATCAAGATCCCCACCTCCTCCCACCCATGGGTAATCTCCCTACACTGAATTCAAGTAACAGTTTAGGTGCAGCCCTGCCACTCTGAGTATTTGTCATCGCTGGCTACTCTCATCCACAGTCAGATAGTGATCATGATGCTGGCAGCCCCACATTTCAGATCTCACAGTGATCTGCTCAACTTCCTCTTTCCTGTCTTCAACTAACCTGAATATAACTGTACCCTGCTGGAATGGCCTCTTTAGTCCCTCTCTGGTATTCATTCTTCTCACCTGCTCCCCCACATCAAAAACTGGTGAGCTCATTACCCTTACGCATCATGAATGTGGTTAGTACAGTCTTCCAAGTTATTTTTACATATTAACAATAAAAATGATCTTCCGGTAAGCCAGGCTGATAGCAGAATGGCACAAGGGAAAAAATATGCTTTCCTACCCATATAAGAGCTAAGCCACCTATGATTAGGCACTATTGAATGATGCATCACCACTAAAAATACCACCAACAGCTTAACCTGGTTCAAGGTCAGTTGGCATTCATCTGTATCCCCCTCCCCTTGGCTGTGCCTGAGAATTTGCCTAGTGCACTTACCCAGTCAACAAAAACTAAATAAAATAAAATAAATAAATAGTGCCTAATCAAATGTAGCCTAGATCTTTTAAGGATAGGAACGCTCATCATTCCCCTTGTTCCCTGCTGCTATCAGTCGGACTTACTGGAAAGATATGTTTATATTTGATATGTTAAACAAAACAGGGACTGTACTACTCGCACTCATGATGCAGAAGGGTGGTGAGCTCACCAGTTCTCAGTGTGAGGAGGAGTAGTGAAGAATGAATACCAGAGGGGGACTGAGAAGGCAACTCTTGCAAGGTACTGCTATATTTAGGGAAGGGGGAAGACAGAAGGAGAGAAATATGAGCAGATCACTGTGAGAGATAAGATGTGGGGCTGCCAGCACTATGATCACTACCTGATCTCGTTGTCCTGGCCAACACTCACCTTCCCATAACACCAGTTCATGCAATTGTCCAAGGCTGTGTGTGGATATTAATGTATGAAACGGCTGTCACTACACGTTCAGTCAGTTCACTATCAGTCTAGGACTGCTTGTAAAGCACTTTAGGATACAATGTGTGTGAACAGCACTATATAAATGCTGATTCTTATTATTATTATTTCCCATGGAAAAATAAGACAAGACAAGCATATATTTGATTTTCGAGAACATATGAACTCTTATCATTGGACTACACAAGAACTATGCTATAAACAAGTGGTGGATCTAGAGGGTATAGTGAAGGGTACGGCTGCACCCCCCCCCCTTGTAACCTACCTGCTTGCTACTGCTGCTGCATTTCACTTTGTTGAAGAAGTCTGATTTATTGATTGTACAAATGTTTACATTCAAACTATGGATTACATTTGTAGGTTCTGTCACAAACATACTAGAAAAGAATAATAGCAGGAAATATAAAGGTTTAATAAAACTGTTAAAAAGTGCATATTAAGCATGCACACCACCCCAGCACCCCCACTGTAGCATCCTGGATCAGCCATAACCACTAGACCACCAGCTTATTTAAGATTTGATCTGCACTGTGGTTTACCACAGAGAAAGTTGGTTGGATTAAAACACAATTTCAGCATGAAAGTAAACAAAATGAACAGAACCATAGCCTGACATGTGTATTATACAAAATAATGCACATGGTTTTGCCATTTGGGTGAAACAATTCTGTACAAGGGGAAGAAAGAACCAGTTATCACTACAGAGAGCCATATATCTCTCTGACTTTGGCTCCAATGATGTCATCACTTAAAACATTTGGCGGACATTTTATGAAGCAGGTGAGACAGTTTTTTTTTTTAAATTGGAAGGCTGATTTTGCAATTTTCAAATGCTCTGGACCCACATTTAGGTAAATTATATAAAGTACAGTTACGTTAGAACTTACCGTAACAGTAGATCTTCGAGAGAGGCTCTTGCAGTAGGTAATTACATATGGGACTGATGCTGGCAGGTGTCAGAACTCCACGGAAAAATTTCCAGCTAGCAGTCTCTGGCAGGGGACCACCCCCACGTCAGGTGACTGACGTCATGCGACGTCAGTATAAAGGGGTGGTCCCCCACGTCCACCTTCCAGTTCTTTCCCGCCAAAGGCACAAAGGCGAGACGAGAGAGAAGCTGATATTTCCCATCCTGAAAAGAAGCTGAAAAGCTTAGGGGATGGAGGGATATACTATTACAGAAGAGACTCTCTCAAGATCTACTGTTACGGTAAGTTCTACATAACTGTACTATCTTACTTCGAGAGGGCTCTTGCAGTAGGTAATTACATATAGGGCTGAGTCCCAAGCAGTCTGGAACAAGGAGACGCAAACGGGAGGAGGAAAACTACTCAGAAGTAGACCATCTGGCTGTGAAGGTCCTAGGAAAGGAGACCTTGCAAAACAGCCAACCAGAAGCCTGCTCTACGGCGAGAGGCAATGTCCAAACTGTAATGTTTCGTAAAGGTATGGACAGAAGTCCAAGTAGCGGCTGCACAAATGTCAGCTGCTGACACATTCTAGAAACAAGCCGCAGAGGCAGCAACCCCTCTGGTGGAGTGCCTTCTGACCTGACCCGGCAGGGTCTTGTTGTACTTGTCATAATGGAAAGTGATACAATGAGACAACCTTTTAGACAGGCATTGCTTGGAAACAGCATTGCCTTCTCTTTTATGAGCAAAGGAGACAAACAGTTGATCAGTCTTTCTGGAATCATTTGTCCTGTTGGTGTAGTATCTCAGAATCCGGGGAACATCCAGAGTATGCAGGAGGTACTCCCCCTGATTGGAATGTTGAGTAAAAAATGCAGGCAGTTCCATAGACTGATTCAGCGTAGATTCCGCTACCACCTTAGGCAGAAACTTAGGGTTGGCACGTAGAGCCACACGTTCCTTGTGGAAAATCAAGTATGGGATTTTGCACATTAAGGCCTGAAGCTTGGAAATTCGTCAAGCAGAAGTAATGGCCACCAGGAAGAGAGCCCTCCAGGAAAGGAACTTAAGGTCTGCTGATGTTGCCGCTTGAAAGGAGGCAAGGTAAGCTTCTCGAGAATGAAATTCAAGTCCCAAGGAGGGGAGGGTGCGCGAATGGGGGGTCTCAAGTGGAGAATCCCTCTAAGAAATGTCTTAGCGACTTCCAGCTGTGCAAAAGATCTGTCCCCAAAGGGAACATGGTTTGCGGAAATAGCCACCATGTGAACCTTCAAGGAGGAGTGACTGAGACCCAGATCGAAGAGGTGATGCATGTAATCCAGGGGCCTCCCGACAGAGCAGGAGAATGGCTCAAAAGCTCTGGAACAGGCCCAAATAGAGAACCTTTTCCATTTCATGGCGTAAGTGGAACGAGTGGAGGGCTTTCTGGCCTCCACTAGAATCTCTGTCACCTGCGACTAAACCCTGAACCGGGTTTGAATCATGTCTGCAGGAGCCACGCATGCAGCTGAAGGAATTTGAGTCCTGGATGGACCAGGGTCCCCTGATCCTGGGTCAACAAAAGTTGCCACAGAGGAAGAGGAAGAGGAGGCTCCTCTGAGTACTGTTTCAGAAGAGAGAACCAAACTTGCCTGGGTCAAAAAGGAGCGATGAGGATCATGCGAGCTCCTTCTGAACAGAGTTTGTGTAAGACCCTCGGAATCAACGAGATCGGGAGGAAAAGCATAGACAAATCTGCCCTTCCAGTTTAGAGACACAGCGTCTCTCCAAAAAACTCCACGCCCTGGAGCAAGCGAGCAGAAGATGGAAAGTTTTGTGTTGAAAGGAGAGGCAAACAGTTCTACCTGAGGGGTTCCCCAGTGTAGAAAGACATCGTCCAATACCCCCTGATCCAGTTCACATTCGTACGCTTGGGCGGACGACTGGCTGAGGTGGTCTGCCAAAGTGTTTTCGACCACCGGAACATGAACCGCCGTGAGGTGAAGGTTGTGAAGTATCGCCCAATCCCAAACCCGCATCGTTTCCCTGCAAAGAGGATAGGAACAGGTTCCTCCCTGTTTGTTGATGTACCAGACTACGCACATGTTGTCGGTCTGAACGGCCAGATGACCGGGAAGCAGATACAGATGCAGAGCTTGTAAGGTGTACAGGATGGCCCTCAGCTCGAGTACATTGATGTGAAAAGTCTGCTCGAGCCTGGACCAAGAGCCCTGGGTCTGTTGAGATCCCAGGTGGGCTCCCCAACCCTCACCCGAGGCGTCCGTCATCAGGATTTGAGAGGGGGGAGAAAGACAGAAGGGAACTCCCTGGCAAAGGTTCTCCTGAACCATCCACCATTGCAAGTCCCGAACCATCGGAGAGGAGACCAGGATCTCCCTATCCAAGTCGTTCACCAATTGATCCCACTGATGCCGAGGCGTCCACTGAGAGATTCTCATGTGGAGGCGAGCGCGAGGCACTGTCAGAATGGCAGCCGCCATGAGCTCCAGGAGGCGAAGGACTGACCTGGCAGTGACCCGCCTGCGGCTGGACAAAAGGCTGGCCTGAGCCTGAAGGGTGGCAATCCTGTCCGGAGGCAGGAAGGCCATACCGGAAGTCATATCCAGGATCGCCCCGATAAACTGGAGTCTTTGAGATGGGATCAAATGGGACTTGGCCTGGTTGATGGCAATATCCAAGCTGGTGAAAACCTGCAAGGTAAGGGAAAGGGAGCACAGGAGATCCTCCCTGGACGAGGCCGCCAGGAGCCAATCATCCAGGTAAAGGAAAACCTGAACCCCCTGGGTACGCAGGTGGGCCGCCACCACAGAAAGGCATTTGGTAAATACTTGGGGGGCCAAGGAGAGACCAAATGGGAGGGCCCTGAACTGATAGTGGTCCCCCTGAAAAGAAAACTGAAGGTATTTGCGGTGGGATGGGTGGATAGTGATATGCACGTAAGCATCCTGCATGTTCAGGGCACACAGCCACTGTCCCGGCTGAATAAGGGGCAGAAGGCTCTGCAGAGAGAGCATTCGGAACCTCTTGTATTCCACGAACAGGTTCAGGGAGCTGAGGTCCAGGACTGGCCTCACATCGCCTGATTTCTTCGGAACCAGGAAGAAATGGGAATAGTAATCTGTCCCCTGGAGATGGAGAGGGACGGGTTCTATCGCCGCCTTCCGAAGAAGGGTGGAGATTCCTTCCCGAACCAGAAGAAGGTGTTCCGGGGAGTAAGACGACCTTGGAGGGGGTTTTCTGGGAGGTTTCTGAAGAAACTCTATTGAGTGTCCTTCCGCTTTCAGCTGGAGCACCCAAACGTCTAATATGATCCTCTCCCAACCCGGTAGATGCAGGGAAAACCTCCCCTCTACCGGTTCCTCTGGAAGAGCCAGAGGCTGTGGGAGAGGAAAGGAGTCAGGTGGTGTGAGGCAGCACCGCAGCTGGAGTTCCCACTGCTCGTTTGGGTGGGGGGGGTTTCGCAGCCTAAGGGGCCCGGTGTTTATTGGCCCGCTTCCCTTGTGGTTTCGCCTTGGCCCGTGCTCGCTGGTGAAAGGGATGGTGCTGTGTTTGAGGGGCTCTGTACAAGTCGTCTACTTCCTTGAAAGCAGTGCCTTTCTCTCACAGGCCGGTGATGTTATCCTTGACATCACCACCGAACAGCACCGAACAGCACCAAACCCCTGAAGTGCGCGTCTTGGATGGCAGACTGCACTTCAGGGACCAAACCCGACACTCAGAGCCAGGCATGTCGCCGCAAACCCACGGCAAACGCCAAGCTCCTACCAGCAGCATCCACTGCATCGTAGGAAGCACGAAGCATGTGCCTACTGGCCGAACGAGCAGAATGGACCAGGTCTGCCACTTCCTGTTTGGTCTGTGACTCAGGAAGGGAGTCCAGTTTAGCTTCCACCTCGCTAAGGACGGCCTTCTGGTAATGCCCTATATGGGTGACGTAGTTCAAGGCCCTAATACCCAGAGTGGAAGAAGCAAAGACCTTCTTCCCATACTGGTCCAGAAGGCGGGATTCCTTATCGGGGGGGGGGGTTGATGAGCTCAAATGTTTTGGATTGGCTGTCCGCCTGTGGGTGGCACTGATCATAACCGAGTCAGCCTTGGGGTGAGAGGTAAGGAACTCAACACCCTCCGGAGCCTGATAAAGCCGGTCTGCCTTCCTCGGAAGGGGGGCTATGGCGGAGGGTTGTTTCCAGATAGTGGTAACAAGGCCCCGTGAGGCTCGATCCAGGGTGGAACCAGGGTAGGAGCAACCTCAGGCAGATCCAAATGGGCAGCTAGCTTCTGCCGCTGTGAATCTGGCTCCAAAGGGTGCCACTGATGGATGGCCTGGATTTTGTGCAGTAACTCCGTAAAGGAAGGATGATCCAGAGGAGACTTTGGAGGGGTCCTTGGCCTGGGCTTATCCGGAGAGCACGGCTCATCGTCCAAATCGGAGCACCCATCAGAGTTGTCCGAGGGCTTCGAGGAGGAAGAAGAAGAGGAAGACTCCACCTCCTGACGCGTGGGAGGAACCGACCCCTTGGGAAGCCCTTGGGAAAGCATATCCAGCCCCGCTCTGGAATCGGAGGGCTCACCTCTGGTATCTGGAGTAGGGGAGGGAGTCTCTCGTCTCTGATGTAGGGGGTCTGGAACCGGGACTGGCGTCGGAAGATGGCTCTCTGCCTCCCTGGTGAGCTGAGCCTTGGCCTCAGCCCACCAGGAATCCAGAGTCTCCTTCAAATCCACCGGCAGCTGAGGGGGCAGTGGAGGAGGAGGGGGGGGGATACGGATACTGGGGGTATCCGTAGGGCACGTATCCATACCCTGATGGCGGGTAGCCCGGCGTCGGGTACTGAGGCACCGTGTACTGTGGCATCAGGTAAGCCGTCGTCAGACAGCAGACCTGGGTATGACGGTGTCAGATAGGACGGAGTCGGATACCCGGGAGCTGTGGGGTCTGCCGGAGCAGAAGGTCCCGGCAATGGCCCAACAGGTGGACCCGGAACGGGTGGCCCGGCAGGCCCGGCCTAGGGATGGCATCCGGAAGAAGGATGTCACCTGGCGTCAGGAAAACCGGCGTCCGCGTCAATGCTGGTGTCTGAGGAGCTGACGTCAGGTCATCCGGCCCAGCGGGAGGGAGACCAGATGGGAGCGTGCCCACATCCTCGGCATCCCCCGGAGAGGGAGGATGAAAATCCCCAGGGTCACACCGGGGAGACGCTGGATCCTCGGAGGGCAGCGAAAGCTGCAGGGAGCCAGGGATAGGACATCAGGGTCCGGCGTCGGCTCCAGGGCCATGCGGCCATTGAACGGGTCAACGGTCGCCTTACCGGTGCAGTCTGGGCAGACGTCGGAGGAGCCATCATCTGACTTAATGGACCCAACGCCTGAGGCAGGCCGTGAAGGGGGGGCTGCCAGGTCGGGCGGAGTAGTGACCATGCGCTGCCCCGAAGGGTCAAGCGACTTAGCGGCCTTCTCCGGGTGGACGCCAGAGAGCCGACGTCCGCTTACCGAGTCACTTGAACTAGAAGGCTGCCGCGCCGCGGCCTTGCCAGGAGTGGGAGCCTCTTTGACCCGGAGGCACCCGAAGGCCCGAAAGCGTGAGCCAGACTGGTGGTCGACGCCAGCTGAAGCTTCCAAGACGGCCGTCGAGACATTACTTTCTCGAGCACGGCGACTCCAGCCAAGTCCTGTGGCCGAGGAAGAGGAGTCCCGTCCCAGTGCTTCTCCTTGTCCTTTTTTTGTGACCCGGGTGAAGTGGAGGCCTGACTGCTTTCTTCAGCTACTTTTCCATGGAGATCATTTTCTTTTTGAGGATATGGGCCTCCAGGGACTGCTGCCTCCGTCTGCGGGTGGCGGTGTTGAATTTCAGGCAATGCTGGCACTTCTCCATGGGGTGATCCGGGCCCAGACAGAAGAGGCACTGGAAGTGACCGTCCTTGTGCGGGAGTTGGGCCCCACACGAGTCACACTTATTCTTGTGCTCGGAGGGTGTAGGGGACGACATACAGTGCCGCGATGACTGATGTGAATTTAGTAGAAATTCGAAGTAAATCGAAGAAAAAATGATGGTAAAACTACCGACAACAGACTGACGAGCAGGTGAACTTAACCACGAGGAGCTTTCACAAGCTAATGGTGGGAAAGAACTGAGAGGCGGGCGTGGGGGACTGCCCCTTTATACCGATGTCACATGACGTCGGCCACCTGATGTGGGGGCAGGTCCCTCGCCAGAGACTGCTAGCTAGAAATTTTTCCGTGGGCTCCTGACACCTGACGGCTTCAGTCCCATATGTAATTACCTACTGCAAGAGCCCTCTCGAAGTAAGATATGTAGTTTTAGCATTAATGAATACAGCAGACTTTCCTTTAGTCACCTACAGAGTCAGCTTTTTGAACAGTTTGTTGTCAAAATGTTGTTTAGGTATCCTTGAGTTGATGGAGAGGGTACAGAGAAGGGCAACCAAAATAGTACGAGGGATGCAGGATGTACCCTATGAGCAAAGACTGAGAGGGCTGAATTCGTACTCTCTGGAGACTAGGAGGGAGAGGGGGGGACATGACTGAAACTTTTAAGTATCTGAAGGGAATAAATAAGGTGGAGGGTGGTAGCTTGTTCAAATTGAAGAAGGGAGCGAACACGAGGGGACATAGCCTCAAACTGGAAGGTGAGCAATACAGAGGTAATGTTAGGGGGCAATTTTTCACAGAGAGGGTGGTGGAGGCCTGGAACAAGCTGCTGGAGGAGGTAGTGGAAGCTGAAATGGTGGAGGGGTTCAAGAGGGCTTGGGATAGATCTAAGGGGTTGGGAAAAGAGGGTGGAAGCATAACAGAAGGGGGGAGGTAGGGTGCTGGACAGACTAGATGGGCTGTGGGGCCTTTCTCTGCCGTCACGTTTCTGTGTATCTGTGTATCTGTGTATTTGTGTATTTGTATGTACTGAGTCAAACAGCCAGATTCTCAGCACAGTTGCCAGTGAGGACCCACCTATTGAGGATGGCCGGTTTATTGCCTTTAGATTATCGCTTTAAACAACAGCTTGGACTTTTGACCAGGAAGGTAGTTATGAATAAGTTTCCTGCTGTATAAACCTCCATATTCAAGAAGCGCTTTAGTCCTATTTCAACTAGATTATCTGAGAAAAAATGTTTTGCAATACTTATGATGAAAACTTCATTTGGACAAAAGTCTCTCCCATATGTACTCCCATACTTTTTCAATACTTTACAATCCGCTTTTGAATGTTTAAATACTTCGATCTTGACTTATAGAACGAAGTTAAAAAAATTATTTAATGAATGAAAGTGAATGTAAATGTATTATTTGATTGTGTGTTTGGTAACTTCTGGTACAACATGTTAATTTTATGTACTTTAATGTACGTACTGTTTGCATGTATACTGATCGACCATATAAATGGATCTTTGGCCCACGGACTTTCTAGTTTAAATAAATAAAACAAACATGGTTCTGTTGGAAACTGGTATGAGGTGGTGCTGTTGGGAATGGGAATTACATGGTGCTGTTGGAAATGAGTATGACATGGTGCTATTAGTAATGGAATGATGTGGTGCTGTAGGAAATATATAAGAGATGGTACTGTTGGGAAAGGGAATTACATGGTGCTGTTGGAAATGGGAATGATGTGGTGCTGTTGGGAATGGGAATGATGTAGTGCTGTTGGGAATGGTAATGACGTGGTACTGTTGGGAATGGGTATGATGTGGTACTGCTGGGAATGGGAATGACGTGATGCTGTTGGGAATGGGAATGATATGGTACTCCTGGGAATGGGTATGATGTGGTACTCCTCGGAATGGGAATGACGTGGTACTGCTGGGAATGGAAATGATGTGGTGCTGTTGGGAATGGGAATGACCTGGTACTGTGGGGAATGGGAATGACGTGGTACTGCTGGGAATGGGAATAACACAGATAAAAACAACTTGCCAACCGGGGGGGCCCTCAAGTTTACCTCTAACACAGACACCACCCCAGCTACACTATGTGCTGTTAACAACTTACAGATGTTTTGTTGAGGGTGGCAACACTAGTGAAAAATAATCCTCTGACCATTTCAGACCCAACTGTTTCCAGTTCAAACTGAGACACTTGGGGGTGCGCAGGAGAAGTCATCTTGTGATGCTTCTTACCAGCACTCTTAATTTCTCACGCCAATGAGCAGTTCAATAATTCTCGTTAGCCTTTCATAGTTGCAGGGGCCCACGGTGATGTCATTGATTTGTCTAATGGCATCATCAATTTGCTCAGATTGTAATTGGGTGGCCTGAGACACGAGAACAGCTTATGCAAAGGCATGGAGTGGCACTCACAATATTATAGCAACAGCATACTAATAACAGGAGCGATAATGATGTATGGCAACAATTACCCCGAGATGAGCCGGAAACCTGAGAGAAGATAAAAATAATGACAGGAAGAAAGAGTGAATCTGTGATCTTAAAGTGATGAATCTCAATAAACATCGACCAATCTCCAATCGACTATAACTCCATTAACATCACCATTCAGACACTGTGGTGTGGTTCTTTTTTACATGTCTGTTAAATACAGAAAGAAAATATTTAGCCTTTCTGTTACAGAAACATAGAATTTAGACAGATAAGGACCACTTGGCCCACCTAGGCTGCCCATTTTTCTCTGCCTATAGTATCACTGCAGATCCTACTTGATCTCCAGCCCGTTCACCCCCCCTTCCCTTTCCCTAAGATTCCCTTATGCCTATCCCATACATTCTTGAACCCCACCAGTTTTCACCCCCACCACCTCTGTTGCAAGACTGTTCCACGAATCCACCACTTTTTCTGTGATGAAGTACTTCCTCACATCTCTCCTGAATCTACCTCCCCTCCAGCTTCCTATCATGCCCCCTTGTCCTTCAGCACTTTTTCTTCTGAAAAATACTTCCCTCTTGTACCTTGTTTACCCCTGTGAGGTATTTAAAGGTCTCTATCATATTCCTCCCCCCGCCCATCTTCCAGAGTGTACATGTTTAGGTTTTTTAATCTCCCCTCATGTGATATGATCACTCCAAGTTCTCTTTCTTGCTTGCTCAGTACCACCCCACCCCCACCCCTGTTTAGGAGGCAGTATAACACAGTGGTTTAAGGCTCTGCTGCAAATCTGGAGACCTGGGTTTTTGAATCCCACAGCCCCCACTTGTATACTGTGTAACCCTGAGCAAGTCACTTAACTTCCCTGTGCTCCCAGGTCGCACCTGGAAACAAGCTTCAGCTTAGTGTGCCACTCCTGGTTAAACAATTGGAAAAAAAAATTTTGTACTCTGTCATTGATCTGTGCCCAAGTGCATTATTTTGCACTTTTTTGCAATGAAACCCAGCTGCCATACCCTTGACCAGTCCTTGAGTTTTGTCAGGTTGCTGCTCATCCCCCCTTCCCCCCAAGTGTTCACCCCATTGCAGAGTATGGTGTCATCCACAAAGAGGCACATCTTCCCTTCCAGCTCCTCTGCAATGTCACTTATAAAGACATTAAAGAGGACTGGTCCCAGCACTGATCTTTGAGGCACCCCACTGGTCACCCTCCCTTCCCTGGAGTGAACTCCGTTTACCACCACTCCCTGCTGCCTATCCCTTAACTAATTTCTTACCCAGTTTACCCCTATCATAGAATCATAGAAGCTTGATGGCAGAAAAGGACCACACCGGCTCATCTAGCCTACCCTATTTCACCCAATACACCCCTCCACCAGCCCCCGCTACCTAGCCCATAGGTCTATCCCATGCCCTCTTGAATCCCTCCACCGATTTAGCCCCCACCACTTCTTCTGTTAGTCTTTTCTAGAGCTCCACCACCCTCTCTGTGAAGAATCTCCCTCTCACTCTATTTCCCTGCAGTCTGAGGCTATGCCCTCTAGTTCTGGCCCCCTCCTTCTTCTTAAGTAAAACACCCTTTCCTCATTTTGTTGAGCTCCTTTACATATTTAAAAGTTTCAATCATGTCTCCCATCTCCCTTCTAGTCTCCAACGTGTACAGCTCCAACTCCTGACACATCTGCTCGTATGTCTTTCCTTGCATACCCTGCACCATCTTGGTTGCCCTTCTCTGTACCCTCTCCATCCCATCTATGTCATTGTGGAGGTGTGGTCTCCAGAACTGGACCCCATACTCCAGATGCAGCCTCCCCACGGCTTTGTAGAGGGACATTACTACCTCCGTTCTTCTACTAGTGATGCCCCTGCTGATGCATGCCAACATTCCATTGGCCTTCCCCACCACCCTGCTACATTGGTTTCCTACCTTAAGATTGGAGGAGATTAGGATCCCCAGATCCCTCTCCTGTTCTTTCACTTTGACTGCCTCCCCTCCCAAGGAGTACTCTGCTCGTGTGTTCCTATTCCCAACTTGCATCATAACACTATTTGGCATTAAATTTCAGCTGCCACGTCTCTGACCTACTCCTCGAGCATCATCATGTCCTGTCTCATGTCCTCCACCCCCCTGGGGTATCCATCCTATTGCAGATCTTTGTATTGTCAGCAAATAGGCACACCCTCTCCCTCAGCCCCTCCGCAATATCGCTGATGTAAATGTTAAAAAGTAGAGGTCCCAAGACTGACCCCTGGAGCACTCCACTCTTCACCCCCTATCCTGGAGTACACCCCATTTAGCACCACCCTCTGGGTTCTTCCCGCTAACCAGGCCTCCACCCACCTTGTTATTTTCCCACCCACCCCCAGACTCTCCAGCGTGCTCACCAGCCTCCTATGGGGGACGGTGTCAAAGGCCTTACTGATGTCCAGACAGGTCACGTCCAACGCCACTCCCTGGTCGACCACCTGAGTCACCCAACTGAAGAACTCAATCAGGTTCATCTGGCACAACTTTCCCTTCGTGAAGAAGTGTTGTCTGCTTTCCTGCAAGCCACCCTTCTCCACGTAGTCCACCACCCTCTCCTTGATTAGTGCCTCCATTACCTTCCTCGCCACTGAGGTGAGGCTGATAGGTCAATAGTTCTCCGTCACCTCCCTACACCGTCCCTTGCGTAAAGGCACCACATCCGCCCTCTTCCAGTCCTCCGGCACCCTTCCCTTATCCAGTGACACGTTGAATAGCCTTGTCTATGGGGTGGCCAGCTCCTCCCTCAATTCCTTGATCACCCTGGCATGTAACCCTTCCGGCCCCCATTGCCTTGTCCACCCTCAATCCTTCTAGCTCCTCCCTAACCCTATCCACAGTGAATGGGCTCTGATCCACCCATTTGCCCTCCTTCCCCCTCCTCTTTAGTACTTTAACTAATTTCTTACGTAGTTTACCCCCTATCCCTTAACTCATTTCTTACCCAGTTTACCACCTTTGGATCCACTCCCAAGCTACCCTGCTTGCTTACTAGTCTCCTATGTGGAATGATGTTGAACACCACACTGAAATCTAGGTAGGCTATGTCCACTGCTCTACTCTGCTCTAGTTCCTTGGTCACCCTGTCAAAGAAATCTATTCGATTCATTTGACATAACCTCCCCTCCATGAATTCATGCTGCATTGAGTCTTGTAACCCACTGGATTCAAAATATTTCATAGTCCTTTTTTTCAGCAGTGATGCCATTAACCTTCCCACCACCGAAGTCAGGTTAACTGGCCTATAACTGCCAGGTTGGCATCAAACAGATCTGCTGTGGTCTGGAGGACCCCTACTGCTGCTCAGCTCAGGCCTGCAACAAGTGCTCAAGCAGTAGGGGTGGCAAAACTGGTGTGGATCAGAACCTTTCCAGAACCTGTGCCTTGCTCTGAAAAAGAATTTCAACATAACCTTTTCTCAAGTTCTGAAAAGACTCTGATTATTTAGGAAACAAAAAATATGTCTGGCCTGGTGGCACCAGATGACAGCGCACTGCCCTTCCATGCAGGAGACCCGGGATTGAGTCTCGATCCCAGCATCCATGCTTAAGCTGGTGGGGTCCAGGACATGATGCCAAAGAATGGTACACTGGCCTTGGGGGGAGGCAGTAGATTTACTTGCTGTACTTACGACCAATATAAGGGGTTGGGGTGGTGGCTGTGATTTTGGGGGTGACCCCACAACCTCATCCAACCCCCACTTAGTAGAGTATTGCTGCAAACCAGTCTTTCATTAGGACTGGGTGGTGGGAAGGCTCTCATGGGAGGACAAAATCCCACCCCACTGATTATGATGTCAAAGCCACTCACCCATCTCAAGGCCACCAAATGCTCGGAGTCTCTCCTCAGTACACTGGATTTCTGTCTCCAGCAGGCTGGGAAGTGAATGCCTATGCAGGCTGGGGCCCTGCCATGGGGTCTTGGGAGACAGCCAAGGATCTGGGTGGTGACTTGGGTAAGTAATTTAGAATGGCAAACAGAGTGGTCAGTTCCAGATGAGTGGAGAAGCAAGAATGTGCAGTGGCTGGGGAAGGATTAAGCAAAGCTGCTGTTAAGTGCAGCTTTACCCTAGTGACATCACAAGGTTCTAAAAATGGCAGCTATGTAGTGTTAATATAGGGCTGACTTAGTAATCAATATCTCTGGACTGATGCCAGTTATAGCCAAGCCCCACTCCTCACTTAAAAGAACTTTTAATGAGCTTGCAAACCATGATGGCCGGTATTCATAAAAGGCCCCCTTTAACAATATTAATTAACACTCCTCCCCTCACTGCTACAGTAGATTGTTCCTCTAGAAGCTTCCCATGAGACTCCAACGGGGGATAAAACGTCCTGCAGTTTTCAATGATGACTGGCTAAAATAATGTAACTGATTTGTAATATACAATATGGTAAGCGGATGGGGGTACTAGTTAGTTATTTGGAGGTACCAGTTATATGTCGCTAAATGTTTGAGTACCACTGTTATTTTCAGCAGCATCATACATCACGGGCAATAGATCAAGGGTTAAAAGGAAGCTGAGACCAGTTTTTGTTCTTTGAATCAACAAGCACCTAAGGGGTTCTGAAAAGTTCTGATAAAGCTCAGGTATCAGAACATTTTGCAACATACCAGAGATTTTTCAGGATCTCCTGTGTCCCTAAAATACAGGAAGGCGGGATGGAGATTAAAGCAGCTGTGCATGATAGCTGTGAAAATTTTGACCTATACTTTTTTTTCAATTCTATTTTAGAGTGCCCCTTATCTCCTGACTTGTACGAGACCCCTTTTCCCCAGTTTGTAGTCTGCGTTAGTTCTTTTTTTCACATTTGAAATAATAAAAGGAGCGCTCCTTTCAATATGGTTCGAATTAGGCTGTCCTCAGTATTTACAGCTATTGTTGCTCACCTATTACCTTGAAAGAAAGGTCAGGGAGCACTGCCTGCTGCATGCCAGTTCAATTATAATCACAAGAAAAGTGATTTAACAATGGGTTTGAGAAACAACAAAGAACACTTATGAACAACTGATTGAAGCCATAACAAAAGAAGCACGCCTTTTATTTTAACTGTAAAAAAACAGTGGTAAAGCAGATTCAAAATGGTGTGTGGGGAGGCATACAAATTGGGAGACCAAGGGCAATGTAAAATAAAACAAAAAAGTATAGCTCAAAATTGTCCCCCCCCCCCCCGTCTGCTGCTGCTGCTTTAAGTGCTAATGGGACAGATCAAGAACCAAATGGTTTTTTCTTGTCTTGAAATTTCTGATGGCCTTATGTCAGTAACAATGAAATACTCCAAGGAGTGTAACTGTATCAGTTTCTCATAGGCCAAGTATGTGGTAGGCTACCTTTTACTACATCAACTTATATAGTTCCGTTATGCTACCAGTCTTGTCAGTGGCCAAGCTGGTAGCATTTTCACCTCTGGATCAGAAAGAGCAAATGGTCGTGTGATCATGGCTTTGAGACCAGCAACATGCACTTCAGCTGATACCCAACAATGCCACTGCAGTGCTGCACTAGGGGGCGCTGCACTGTTGAGATGCAGTCCTTCCTATGAGGTTCTTTCTACCCATCTGTGGTGACTGTCCATGTGGCATTTACAGATCTCATGTCACTTTATGAAAAAGTAGGGTATCTAATGGGTAATGGGTGCTGCATTTACTCAGCGTGCAGTCCCTGCCCTGCAAGTAATATTATTCATTGCTTTATAAAGAGCTGGGGGACACAGTTGTGTATGAAAGGCCCTCTATAAACATAGAAACATAGAATTTGATGGCAGATAAGGACCGCTTGGCCCACCCAGTCTGCCCATTTCCCTACCTAATGGATAAGCTGCAGATCCTAGTTAACCAGCAGCCTCCTTCTTTCTACCCCCACCCCCTAGAATTGCCTTATGACTGTCCCATGCATGCTTGAATTCAACCACTGTTTTTGACTCCACAACCTCCTGAAGGCCGTTCCTGCATCCACAACCCTCTCTGTGAAAAAATACTCTACATTACCTCTGAGCCGCCCCATCTTCAAATTGTGCCCTTGTTCTTGCACACCTCTTTTTTGAAAGATGTTACCCTCTTGGACTTTGTTGATTCCTTGAGGTACTGAAAGTTTCTATCATGTCCCCCATCTCCCTCCTTTCCTCGAGGCCATACATATTAAGCTCCTTAAGTCTCTCTTCATATGTCTTCTGGTGCAGACCCTGCACCATTTTTGGCTGCCCTCCTCTGGACAGCTTCCATCCTGTCTATGTCTTCGCGGGAGATTGGGTCTCCAGAACTGCACACAGTACTCCAGATGGGGTCTGACCAGCTGTCTGTACAGAGGATAACAACTTCCTGTTTTGACTGGTGATGCCTCTCCCATGCATCCCAGTATCCCCCAGTCCTCCTTAATGCCCTCCTCACATTGCTTGCCCACCTTTAAGTCATCTGATATGACTACACCCAGGTCCCTTTCCATTTTGTTGTTGTTAGTATCTCACCCCCATTGTGTACTCTTGCCCTGGGTTTTTGTTTCCCAGGTGCATTACCTTGCACTTCTTAGCATTGAATCTAAGCTGCCACACATTCGACCATTCCTCTAACTTGCCAAGTCCCTTCTCATCCTTTCCACCCCACCTTGTGCATCAACTCTGTTGCAGATCTTTGTGTCATCTGCAAAGAGACATACTTTTTCCTTCAGTCTCTCTGCAGTGTCGCTTATAAAGACATTGAGAGAGACCCGGTCCTAATACTGAACCCTGCGGTACCCCACTAGTAACCCCCTTTCTTCAGAGTGGACTCCATTTACTATCACCCTCTGTGTCCTATTCTCCAGCCAATTCTTTACCCAGGCTATCATCTTGGGACCCACTCCCAGGCTGGCTAACTTGTATATTAATCTTTTGTGTGGGACTGTGTCAAATGCCTTGCTAAAGTCTAGGTAGGCCATGTCCACAGCCCCTCCCTGATCTACTACTTTCTATAAATCCAGATTCCTTTCTTTAATGGTTGCTGTAACTGTTCACGGCTTGTATACTTTTTTGGGATACAGCATGTATGAAAGACACTATGTAAAACTACATTCCTTCGTTAATTGCTGCTGTAACTCCATGGATTATCCAAGTACTTTGGGAAAAAGTGTGTATGAAAGGCAATAAAATTAAATTCCTTTCTTTAATGGTGGCTGTATCTATTCAGTGCTTGTATCTTTATTTTTTCTTTAGTTGTTTCGGGTATTTATTGTGCATTCTTTTACTACCTCTGTATGTATGTTGACCCTCATCCTTTGACGTGGAACCTTTGTAAACGAGCAGTTTCTGCTCAAAGGTATTTGTAATCCGAGAATTTAATAAAATAAAAAAAAAAATAAAGTGCTTTGGGATACAGTGTGTATGAAAGACACTACATAAAACCAAATTCCTTTCCCTAATAGTGGCTGTAACTGTTCACGGCTTGTAGAGTATTTTGGGATACACTGTATGAAAGGCACTACATAAAACCAAATTCCTTTCTCTAATAGTGGCTGTAACTGTTCACGGCTTGTAGAGTGCTTTGGGATACACTGTGTATGAAAGACACTACATAAAACCAAATTCCTTTCCTTTCATTAACAGCTGCTGTAACTGTACATAGCTTGTAAAGTGCTCTGGGGTACACTGTGTATGAAAGGCACTATATAAAACTAAATTCCTTTCCTGCAGCTGAAACTGTTCAGGGATTGTAAAGTACTTTTAGGATACAGTATGTATGAAAGGCACTATATAAAAAAGCCATCTCCTTAATGGCTGCTGTAACTCTTCATGGCTTGTTACACACTTTAGGATACAGTGTGTATGAAAGGAGCTATATAAACCAGAGTCCTGTCTTAATGGGTGCTGTACTGTAATGCACTTTGGGATACAGTGTGTATGAAAGGTGCTATATAAAATCAATTTCCTTTCCTTCCCTTCATGGCTTCTGTAACGGTTCATGCACTTTGAATACAGTATGTATGAAAGGGGTTATATAAAACCAAATCTCTTCTTTCCCTTAATGGATGCTGCGATTGTTTATGGCTTGTAAAGCACTTTGAGATACACTGTGTATGAAGGCACTACATATAACCAAATTCTTTTCATTTTCTTCATGGCTGCTGTAACAGTTCATGGATTGTAAAGCACTTCGGGATACAGTGTGTATGAAAGGCATTATATAAAACCAAAGTCTTTTCCTTTCCTTCATGGCTGCTGTTATAGTTCATGGATTGTAAAACAATTTGGCATACAGTGCGTATAAAAGGCACTATATAAAAAAATCCTTAATGGCTGCTGTAACTGCTCCTAGATTGTAAAGCACTTTGGGATACAGTGCACATGAAAGGCATTATATATTTATGCAATAATCCACAACAGGCTGTGGGTTATGCTGGGTTTACTCACGCCTGGCATGGTTTGGTCACGAGGCCGCAGGCCGAGTGGCCAAACCCATACCAGGCATGAGTAAATCCCAGCATAACCCTCACCCTAGAGTGGATTATTGCGATCATACATTGGGACATTTATTAAAAGACATTTAATATTTAAAAAAAAAAAAGGAAAGAAAAAGTTAACCATTTAGGTTTTTTTGTGTTTCTATAGAAATATTCTTCCGCAGCACTGTAAATAGTCCTTTGTTGGCAGGTAAAATTATTTTTATGGATGCCTTGTGTCCCTCTCCCTTCTTGTGACCTGAATTTTATTTTTTTCATCAGGGTGGTGTTTTTTTGCAAGTCCCTTGCTGTGTGCACTGACTCATTTCATGTTTTAAAGCGCCACTTGTGGGAGAGCGAGACGTGTGGTGTGAAAAAAACACAGTCGTTGGAGAGCAAAAAGTGTGGCTGCATGACCCTTACGAATTGAGGTTTGAAAGGGGACACACTATACAGTGTAAAGGAAGCAAAGGAGTTTTGTTTTTTAAAACTTAGGATGGCATGAGCTGTAACTGTGGCTTTGTGAATGTGCTGTGACGGAGCAAGGAGGGGGAAGAAAGCGCGATGGAGCTGGTAGCGAGTGAACAATAGGACTCAGAGGGAGCGAGGGAAGTAAGTGGCAAGCAGTGGGAAAACAATATTTTTGATACTTAAGTGTACTACAACATTTCTGGGGCTTCAGTGCTGTGGCATAGTACTGTAACCTAGTGAGGCTTTGTGAGTTTAATGTCTGTGGTGGTTAGCAGTGAAAAAGAAGATGGCGGTGGTTTATTTACAGTTTTGGTTAACAGGATTGATTTCTCTTGTGAAGGGGCTACTGGATCTTTACCCATGAGTTATCGTAGGATTTACCCACGGGTAAAGATGCTCAGTAGCCAATCAGGTTAATAGAAAAATGGAGCCTGTTGTATAATTATGGATGTTGTAACTGTTCATGGATTGTAAAGCACTTTGCAATACAGTGTATATGAAAGGCACTATAAAACCAAATTCCTTTACATTCCTTAGTGGCTGCTGTAACTGTTATATGGCTTGTAAAGTGCTTTGGGATAACAGTGTGTATGAAAGGTGCTATATACAACCAAATTATTTTCCTTAATGTCTGCTGCAACTATTTATAGCCTGTAAAGCACTTTGGGACTCAGGGTCTCTGGTCTGATTCCTAGTAAGGGCTTGAGGAGCTTCTGCCCAAACAGAGAGGGGGACATACTAGCTAGCCTGGTGGTATGGAGGGCTGAAGTGCCTAGTGCCTTAGCTGTTGCCATGCCAGCAACCCAGGATCAGGAAAAAGCCCCGGGAGTCGGGGGTCTTCCGGGAGGAGAAGGACTGATCATCTCACAGGATGCTCTCCTGCTGGGGGGGGACACCGCCTGGCTGGAGTGGATGCTGACACCTTGCATCCCTCCACTCTCTGCCGGTGCCCTGGAGGAGAAAAACCAGAAAAATGCAGCCACATAGCATGAAGCCTGCCACCTGATACACAGACCCCATACCTGCCGACCTAGGCAGCCTACTGGTGACAAGTGGAACTGAAGTTTATGGCGGAGACCTGGTCTACCTCTGCTGACCTCCACTGTGCTGAAGGGATACAACGGGCAACTACCGGAGGTAAGTAAGCCCAAGTAGAAGGAAGGGTGATGAGGTGTTACGGGGTGGTAGACCAGAGAAGGGCTAGAAGGGCAGGTTGGAGGGGGGGAAGAAACAATAATTCAAAAAAAAAAGAAAGAAAGCGAGAGAGGCCAGACATAATGACAAGCTTTTGGGCCTGCACAGGACCCTTCTTAACATGAACAAGGCAGCTCCTGTGTGGACCCTTTAGCTTAACTTACGTCTTTCCAATAAATGGTATCAAATCACCCACTTTGCCTAACTAATAAAATTAGGAAAATACAACATTCCTTCCCTAATATCCACATTCTGACTGCCTAAGTTCAGTTCACATCAACATTTAGGCAGTCTCCCACTGAGCATACTCAATCAACAGAACAGACTTCAAACTTGACTTCTACCACTTAATCGTGTGGTCCTCCTGTTCACTCCAACAGCTCTCAGATCCTTTCCTCCTCTGGAAAAAACAATCCTCCCCCTTGTCTGCTCCTGCTAATGAGGTGATCGAAGTGAGTGTGTGACGGAGGCAATGTGTGCATGCGTGGAGTGTGGGAAACCCAGCGTGTGTTCACTGTTATAACCAGCTGGTTAAAATGGCAAATTATAATTGAGGTTTCCCTATGGGAGAAAAAGCTCCCCAGCTATTATATAATGGTATCGTCTGCATATAAGATATTTTACAGCTCCTAATCTGAACAGAAACATAGAAATTGATTGCAGATAAGGACCTCTAGGCTCACCCAGTCTACCCATCTTCTCTGCTTGCTGCAAAAAAAACACAGCCCCTACTTGATCTCTGGTTTCATTCTCTTTCCTGTTGCTAGGGCTCCCCTACGCCTATCCCATGCATTTTTGAACTCATGAATGACATGAATGAGGATATCATTCGCATTGCACATGCATGCACGTACACACTGCACATGCATGTACGTACGGAACTGCACATGTAAGTGAACGAAACTCATTTCAGCCAGTGCATTAAATTTGTTAAGATTTTGTTCCTGCAACCTAGCTCCCTGCCCTGGCCAGTATCTGTACCCTGCCTCCATATCATGCTTAAAGAGCTACTGACACCTCAAAGGAACTTTAAACAGCATATTCATTATGTATAATTCTGTCTGCATTCTATTTATAGTTCATATATTTCTCCTCCCCATTATTTATTACTGAGGAAATTTGCATAAATATATGATATCGCTTAGTTTCTTTAGAGTCCTTCTGCCTCTAGAGCTTACTCCCTACTACTAGTCGTAATCCTCTGTTGTGACATCCCAATCTGTTGCCATGGGAGTAACTGTGATGCCACAGGAACTGCTCCATGACTTCAGGTAGGGAGAAAGCAGCAGGAATAGACAAACCCTTCAGGAGCAAAGATTCTGTTTTCATACAGATGACCTCAGTAATAAATAATGGGGAGAAGGAATACACCACTAAGTAAGCAATAAGACATGACAGGGCAGTGGCGGAGCCAGGTTTGGGAGTGTTTGGGAGCCGAGGGGCCATTCGGTCAATCATGGGCTCCATAACGGGCACTGCACAGTGAATAAAGATGGTGACGGTGCACCACTACTCACACTGGGGCAGGCAGGAGGGGCGACCGACCCCCCCCCCAGCTCCGCCATTGCGACAGGGTGTGCGTAGAACATATTTTATGCACACGCCACCGAGGCGTTGTAGGCACAAGGCCACAGGCCGGGTGCGTTCAGCCCCTCGATGTGCATTAAATATGTTATATGCACACCCCTTGAGTGTCTTATTGCACTTGTGAAATGGCTCACTTAAGTTGTATAATAAAAAAAATACACATACAAATGTTCAACATTGCTTAAAACCATTTATTAACTACACAACCTTATGCCTGAGGAAAAATAGGCCATTTAATGGGAAAGGGGCGTAAAACAGCAGTAAAGTTGCTATTGTAAGTTTCAGCATCAGTCTGCTCGTCGATTTTGCTATTCTCCTGGATGTGTGGCTGTGAAATAGGAATGGGGGCGGAAGCACCGGCATCTGTTGTTAAAACGTGGGCAGCAGCAGCAGCAGCATTTAAATCAGTTAGTGTGGCTGCGCTGTTGCCACCATTGTCGCTTTCGTCGACGGCTATTGCAGTTAGGATGTGTGGTTCTGTTAAAGGAACAGGCACTGGAGGAGCAGCATTTGTAGGAGGAATGTGGGTGGTAGCAGCTGTATTTATAATACTGGCATTTTCAATTGGAACCAGGCAGGAGCAGCACTTGTACATAGGTCGGCTAGGAGCATGAGGAGGTCTGCGGGTGTCATAGTAGTGGCAGCAATGTAACTGGTTTGTATTTCCTTACTCACTGTACTGCTTTTTTCATCTTGGCTGTTACTCTGCGGCTCACAGTGGTAAGAGTCATTGAAGATGTGTTCCATCTCCTCTTTGGTGAAAATGAGCTGTGCTCTAAACTGATATTGCTAAACACGGAAATGGGAAGCAATGTGGGTTTTAAGTTCAGCAGGCAAAAAAACAACGGCTACCAATAGCTTTCCAACATTCTATTAGGCCCCGTCCACACTACACCGCTCAGACCCCGTAACGGACAGAAACCATTACAGCCGGGGAGTAGTACAGTGTGTCCACACTGCAGCGGTGACCAATCGAGACGGTACCGCCAGTCCACACCTTAGGAACGGACGACCGTTACGCGGCGCTCAATCCCAAAATGCAGCTTGCGCTCGCTCTGAACCCCTACGGGGACCATTACGCCCTTTTCGCGATAACGTTACCGGCCGGGGCGGTTCATAACGTTGTTGAAACCACCTCATATGTGGTTTCAACAATGGTTACGAAAACGCCTTCTGTAATGTTACAGGTGTAAACGCAAACTGTTACGGTAACGGTTTGGGCACTCTGTAACATTAGAGAGGCGTAGTGTGGACAGGGCCTTATACAGATCAGTGGGCAGTGATGGGGTGGGAGTTGTTTTTATAGTGTGTGGAACATATTTTACACTGGGCTATCAGCCAATGAAATGGCTTAATTTCATCTTGCCATTTCATAACGGGAAATACATGCTGGACAGTGTCTAAAAACTAGGTTTTGTTAAAGTTCTCTTGAACATGTCACCCGCTCTTTAATTTTTCCTGTCTCTCACCACTTTTACTGCACTTCCATTTCAGACAGTCACGGAGACTTGATTGGCATTTGCAGTACTGGTCCCACTCTCAGTCAGGGAAGCAGGTTTTTTCCCCACAGACTGCAGATTCAACAGAACACACGCACACACACATGCACGGCCACACTGCACTCATATGCAGGCACACACTACACATGTGCATACACACTACATGCATGTATACACTGTACATGCATGAACGTACACACTGCACATGTATACACATACACATGCATGGACACACTGCACACATGCACGTACACATTACACATGCATGCAGGCAGCCACTGAACATGCTTGCACATGTAAAGTAATCACTCAAATGTTACCTCAGTACCTCACAAGCTGCCTAACTCCCTGCATCCCTAGTGCCTATTCTCTCAGAAGTCTTACCATCGTATCTCTGGCTATCCCTAAAGTTAAAATGTGTTTTGGTAGAGCCTCAGTAAGCTTCACTCTTCCTACGCTCTGGAATAAGATCCAGAAAGCCTTATGGCTCGCTTCCCCTATTACGTTCTCCCTCTTCAAATCCTTGTTCCTGAGGACCTTGTCTGAGGTCTGTCATTGCTTCAAGTCAAGGTCTTAACATCACGATTTGTCATTGCTTTAAATTCTGGACTTAAACCTCAACCATTGCCTGAGGCGTCTCTTGAGTCCTCCCTTCTGTCATTGTCCAAATCAAGGTCCCAACATCACGATCTGTCTTTGCTTCAAATATTGGACTTAAACCCCTACCATTGCCTGTGGCATCTGTTGTGTTCTCCCTTCGAACAGTCCTCCCTCCCTAGGCCACCATGTCCAACCCTCTCCTATCTCGTCTGACCTTCCCTCCCCTCTCCCTATATCCCCCTTCCCTTCCCACCCCACTTGTCAGGCCATGCCTACAGTACTTATCAAAGGACTCCTACATCTCAATCTTCTTCGCACTTTGACACTAGAGGAACTGCCACTCCTGCTCACTATGACCTCTACAATGATGTTTACTGTATAAACTTTAGCTCATTACCTTACATCCATATATCTGTATCCATGCAATTGTATTTAAATGGCACTACCTCCTGTTGAACCTACTGCTATGTTCAGGTGCAAGTATCTTGTCACATGTGATAGTTATATGTTATTATTACTATGTAATTGTTATGTACGTTCACTCAACCTGTTATGTCTTAACCCTGTTGGCAATTGTTTTGCCCCAGGTCCATCTTGTAATTGAGCTTGTCTCAATGATGTTCTGCCTGGCAAAATAAAGATTTTGATTGATTGCATGCACAAATTGCATATGCAAGCATGTACACACTGCACATGCATGCAGGCACCCACTTCACATACTTGCATGTACACATTGCACAAGCATGCAAGTACACACTGCACATGCGTGCAGGCACCCACTGCACATACTTGCATGTACACATTGCACAAGCATGCAAGTACACACTGCACATGCGTGCAGGCACCCACTGCACATACTTGCATGTACACATTGCACAAGCATGCAAGTACACACTGCACATGCATGCACACACACACACACACACTGCATTAGGTAGCTACTGTGTTGTAACTACAGATCCTCTTTTGTAGTCTGATAGGATAAATCTTTCTGACAGTATTGGCAACTGTGCATAATATTAACAGCACAGTAGAAAATAAGGAGGAAGGGTTGATACAGAGGAGGCGGTTAAGGACCCACAAAAAGACCTACAGAGGCTGGAAAGATGGTTCAACATCTGGCAGCTGAAGCTCAAAGCAAAGAAATGTAAGGTGATGCATTTGGGTAAAGGGAACCCAAGGACAGAGTACCACGTCAGCGGAGTCCAGCTCAGCACCACGCAGGAAGAACAGGACCTAGGTGTCATCATAAGCAGCACCCTTAAACAGACAAGCCAATGCAATAAAGCTTATAGCACGGCCAACAAAAGGCTGGGGTGCATAGGGAGGGGATTGGACAGCAGGAGGAAGGAGGTAATACTGCCACTCTACAGGTACCTGGTAAGGCCCCATCTGGAGTACTGTATCCAGTTCTGGAGTCCACATCTGAAAAAGGTTATAAACAGGTTGGAGGCTGTTCAGAGAAGAGCGACCAAATGATCCAGGGCCTTCGAGGGCACTTGTACGAGAAGGGTCTGGAAGCATTAAATATGTTCTCACTGGAGACAAGGAGGGAGAGGGGAGATATGATTGAAACATACTAGTTCCTGAAGAATAAATAAGGTGCCATCCTCAGACCTGTTCAACAGAGTCTCCAACTATAACACTGGAGGGCACGAGTGGAAGTTGGGGGGCTTCAAGAGGGAGCTTAGGAAACACTATTTTACAGAAAGAGTCGTAAAGCCATGGAATAAATTGCCAGTTGAGATGGTGGAAGCCAAGTTCATGACATCATTCAAGCTAGGGTGGGACAAGCGTAAAGCTCAATCAAAAGCAACAGGAGCTGTAGGAGGCATTAGGCAGAAGGGGGTTAGGTCCTGGGATCTGAGAAGGTCCAAGGGACCCTCGGTCTCCTTCGGACATCTTTTTTTTTTTTCTATGTTTCTAAAAAGGGCTTACTGCAAATATTTTGACTTTGGGCTTTTCAGCTCCTTTCCCACATCTGCATTTCTTTCTTCAATTAGTTTTTATTTCCTCTCAGCCTGACTGGTCCCATTCCAAATTTGTCCCCCCAGCCCCACCACCCAGCTTCTCTGAGACTTGACATTTTTTTTTCCAGTCGTCCTCTGCCAGAAGAGCAGAGGGCCCAGTCACCAGTGCAGGCCTGTCGGAGGACTGAACTTCCATCCCGATGGCTGGGGTGTTTTTTCTCCATTTTTCTCCTCGGGCTTGTGGCATGTGCAGTGATGCAGTGCGCAAACTCTGCCTCTGTGGAGATGCCCCCGGGCATCAACTGGGCAGGACACCTTCCCTGGCATCCTGCCATGCTACTACCTAGAACCTCCAGGTGGCATCTGCTTAGCGGGATGCACAGACCCCTCCTCCTCCCCCCCCCCAGAGGAGAACAGCTGTCCTAGGGATGCTCAATCCTCAGTCCCCAGGCCAGCCTCCGACTGAGCGTACATTTCTGAACTCCGGATGCCGGCATGGCAAGATGTGAGATGCCCAGTACCACGCCCCCTCCATGCCACCGGGCCAGCTGCACAGCTGCCCTTTCGATTTATGCACAGCTGTTTGTTTTATACTTTGAATGGGATCATCAGTCATCGCTGAACGTGCAGGAGAGCCTGGCAGGGCAGACGCAGATGTTACATTTCAGGCCCCAGCATGTACTTTGGAGGATAAATCTGGACTAGAGCTGTCCAACAAAGCCTGTTTTGTGCAGCTGCTGCTGTCAAAACCTCGGGCTATACCTGATGCAAATGGAGCCAGAATTGCTTAAGAAGTGGCTGTGGGGGCTGCAGTGCTTTACTGAGTGCCATGAAAGAGCGAGAGTCTATACCCTGGATTGCCCTGCATTTCTACTGCAACGTCACCACTTGATGTGAGAGCGCATGCAGAACTGTCAGTGGGATATGCCGTATGCTGTTTAGTGTAGCTGCACTGGAAAATATGTTTTAAACAGAACTCCCTTGGGGCAGAACCAAATGGACATGCACGTGCCCTCCCAAATGAGTGGCGGCTATGTGCACTGCAGGATCTCCAGGGGATGGCACTGGTCACACACTGTGTGAGCCCCATCTGGCAACCAATCATATAGGGCAGAGGCGGGCCGCCCACCTCCCATCTGGGCCTCTGGATTGGAGTATTTGTATGTTCAAAAATTTGGGAAAGGGCCACAAAACCGGCGAGGAAGAAGGGAGAATAGCCTCGCCCATCCTTACCCCAGAGTCAAGGCAACAAATGAAATCCCTGCAAGAGTGGATGTGAACTGTTACATGGAATCATGGAATCCAGGTTTTGTTAAAGCTACAGCCAACATTTAAAATGTTGATTCTTCATCAAGAACTTCTGTTCTACCTCAGAAGATGTTCATTTCTGTTCCCAAATGAACGTATACGGTGCCACGTTTCAGTTTATGTGCACCGACCTGCAGTTTAGGTTTTATTGCAATAAGGCAGATCTGATGCTTGCCCCCCCACCACCACCCCGGTGATCCATAAGATCAGAGCGCAGTGTCTGCTGCATGTCAGTTCACCTCCTCATAAGAGACGTGATGGTAAAGAATGGGTATTATACAGCTGAGAGTGTGGAGGGAAACGTGAGGCAGCCATCTTTAAAGAAAGTCTCCTTTAATTATTTAAACTCTGAAACTGTGATCACAATACTAAAGAAGAATACCAAAAGGGGTTAAGGGCATCTTAAAACACAGAAAAAAAGGGTAATATAAAATGAGAAAAAAAACAGAGGGATATAATTTTCCCTATAATCTGACCCGGTTCTCCACAAACGTTTTGTTCAACTAGCTGCACAGGACACAGGAAAAAGCAGAATGCAGCATTAAAATGCTGATGAGTTAGCAGAGGAGTACCGACTTCCAGGAAGGTTTGGGGCAGGTCTTCGCTCTTTGATATATTTTTTTTTCCACTGGCACAGGATACCAGGAAATGCGCTGATTGTGTCTTTCTGCTATGCTAAACATCTGGCTACGATTAACTGATCCTTTTCACTTTTCCTAACAATGAACATGACTTTCTGGAGGTTCTTTACAGGACAAGATTGCATTGTTTCAGCCTGCCTCCCTGTTCAAGTGGGTTTGGATGTTCCTTCCATTTCTACATACAAGCTAGCATTACTATCAAACAGTGTGCCCATGATAGATGATGTGGGATCATGGGTAAGATTTGGAAGTGCCAACGATTGGCATAGCATGACTCTTTTTCTGGATAATTAAGAATACTGTATTATGTTTGTAATACAACATGCACCCAAGGGGCCACGGGAAGGCCGGGGATGGCCTAAGAAGTCGGGAACAACAGGCATCATTCTTCTCACTGGATTATTGCCTTCAAGACATCACGCAAATCAGAAAAAGAGTCTGAAGGGTTCTTAAAAAATGGTACTAGTAACACAGAAATGTAATACTATGCAGTAGTATGGTGGTAGAGGAAACGACTTGCGCTACAGCTCATCCTCCCCTCCTGCTGCAGCATGGCAGTAAGCACATCCCAGTTTGAGTAGGGACACATTGTCAAGTGTAAGAGCCAGAATGTTACCTCTAGTCATGCTCTATAACCGCCAGTGCTGTCCTCCCCCAGAAATCTGTCTGATCCTGTCTTACCCCTACTCATGCTGTGTAACCCTCAATGCCATTCTCCCTCAGGAATCTGTCTAGTCCTGTATTACCCTACTAATGCTGTGCAAACCTCAATGCCATTCTTTGTTAGGAATCTGTCTAGTCCAGTCTAAACCCCACTCATGCTGTGTAACCCCCAGTGCCATTCTCCCTCAGGAATCTGTTTAGTCCTGTATTACCCTCAATGCCATTCTCTGTTAGGAATCTGTCTAGTCCTGTGTTACCCCAAATTATGCTGTATAACCCTCTATGCCATTCTTTCTCAGGAATCTGCAAGATGCTCTGTTACCCTACTCACGCTGTATAACCCTCACTGCCATTCTGTCTCAGAAATGTGTCTAGTCCTGTGTTACCCTACTAATTCTGTGTAAACACCCATTGCTATTCTCCGTAAAGAATCCCTCGAGTTCTGTGTTATCCCTACTCATGCTGTGTAGCCCTCAATGCCATTATCCCTAAGTAATCTGTCTAGTCCTGTGTTATCCCTACTAATGCAGTGTAACCCTCACTGCAAATCTGTCTCAGGAATCTGTGAAGTCCTGTGCTACCCTGCTCATGCTGTGTAAGCACCCATTTCCATTCTACCTAAGGAAACTGTCCAGTGATGTGTTACCCCTACTCCTGCTGTGTAAGTCTCAATGTTATTCCCCTTAGGAATCTGTCAAGTCCTCTATTACCCTATTCATGCTATGTAAACACCAATTGCAAGTCTCCCTAAGAAATCTGTCTAGTCCTATGTTATCCCTACTCATGCTGTCTCACCCTCAATGCCATTCTCTATCAGTAATCTGTTTACTCCTATGTTACCCTACTCCTCCTCCTCCTCTGTAAACACCCATTGTCATTCTGCTTAAGTAATCTGTCTAGTCCTGTGTTATCCCTACTCATGCTGTGTAACCCTCAATGCCTTTCTCTCTCATGAACATGTTTAGTCCTCTGTTCCTATGTTACCCCCTACTCATGCTATGTAACGCTTAAAGCCATTCTCCCTCAGGACTCTGTCTAGTTCTGTGTTACCCCTACTCACACTGTGTCACCCTCATACCATTCTCTCTCAAGAAGTGTCTACTACTTTGTTACCCCTGCTCATGCTGTCTAACCCCTCAATGCCATTCTCCCTCAGGAATCTGTCTAGTCCTTTGTTACCCCTACTCATACTGTGTAACCCTAAATGTCATTCTCCCTCAGGAATTTGTCTAGTCCTTTGTAACCTCTACTCATGATGTGTAACCCTCAATGCTATTTCTCCCTCAGGAATCTGTCTTGTCCAGCGTTACCCCTACTCATACTGGGCAACTCTCAATGTTATTCCCCCTCACAAATCTGTCTAGTCCTGTGTTACTCCTACTCATGCTGTGTAACCATCATGCCATTCTCTCTCAGAAATCTGTCTAGTCCTTTGTTACCCCTACTTGTTCTGTGTAACCCCTCAATGCCATTCTTCCTCAGGAATCTGTCTAGTCCTGTGTTACCTCTACTAATCCTGTGTAACTCTCAAAGCCATTCTCCCTCAGGAATCTATCTAGTCCTGTGTTGTCCCTACTGATGCTGTGTAACTCTCAAAGCTATTCTCCCTCAGGAATCTATATAGCCCTGTTACTGCTACTCATGCTGTAGAAACCTCAATGCCATTCTCTCTCAGTAACCCGTCTAGTACTATCTGAAACCTAGTCATGCTGCGTAACCCTCAATGCCATTCTCCCTCAGGAATCTGTCTAGTCCTGTGTTACCCCTACTCATGTTGTGTAAAGCTCAATGCCATTCTCCCACAGGAATCTGTCTAGTCCTGTGTAACCCTGTGTTATCCCTACTCATGCTGTGTAACACTCAATGCCTTTCTCCCTCAGGAACCTGTCTAGTCCTGTGTTAACTCTATTCACGCTGTGTACTCCTCATGCCATTCTCCCCTCAGGAAGTGTCTAGTCCTTTGTTACCTCTGCTCATGCTGTGTAACCCCTCAATGACATTCTCCCTCAGAAATCCATCTAGTCCAACGTTATCCCTACTCTTGCTGTCTATCCCTCATTGCCATTTTCCCTCAGGAATCTGTCTAGTCCTTTGTTACTCCTACTCATGCTGTGTAACCCCACAATGCCATTCTCCCTGACGAATCTGTCTAGTCCTGTCTTACCTCTACTCATGCTGGGTAACTCTCAATGTTATTCCCCCCCTCAAGAATCTGTCTTGTCCTGTGTTACCCCTACTAATGCTGTGTAACTTTCAAAGCCATTCTCCCTGAGGAATCTATCTAGTCCTGTGTTACCCCTACTCAGGCTGTGTAACCCTCAATACTGTTCTCCCCCACAAATCTGTCTAGTCCTGTGTTACCCCTACTCATGCCGTGTAACTCTCAATGCCATTCTCTCACAGAAACATATCTAGTCCTGTGTTGCCACGACTCATGCTGTGTTACCTTCAGCTCTGTTCTCCCTAGAAATATATCTAGTCCTGTGTTACCCCTACACATGCTGTGTAACGTTCTATGCCATTCTCCCTCAGGAATCTGTCTAGTCCTTTGTTATCCCTACTCATGCTGTGTAACCCCTCAATGCCATTCTCCCTCAGGAATCTGTCTAGTCCTGTGCTACCACTGCTCATGCTTTGTAACTCTCAATGTTATTCCCCCTCAGGAATCTGTCTTGTCCTGTGTTACCACTACTCATGCTTTGTAACTCTCAATGTTATTCCCCCTCAGGAATCTGTCTAATCCTGTGTTACTCCTATTCATGCTGTGTAACCATCATGCCATTCTCTCTCAGAAATCTGTCTAGTCCTTTGTTACCCCTACTCATTCTGTGTAACCCCTCAATGCCATTCTTCCTCAGGAATCTGTCTAGTCCTGTGTTACCCCTACTAATCCTGTGTAACTCTCAAAGCCATTCTCCCTCAGGAATCTATCTAGTCCTGTGTTGCCCCTACTGATGCTGTGTAACTCTCAAAGCTATTCTCCCTCAGGAATCTATATAGCCCTGTTACTGCTACTCATACTGTAGAAACCTCAATGCCATTCTCTCTCAGTAACCCGACTAGTACTAGCTGAAACCTAGTCATGCTGCGTAACCCTCAATGCCATTCTCCCTCAGGAATCTGTATAGTCCTGCGTTACCCCTACTCATGCTGTGTAACCTCAATGCCATTCTACCTCAAGAATCTGTCTAGTCCTGTTACCCCTACTCATGTTGTGTAACCCTCAATGCCATTCTCCCACAGGAATCTGTTTAGTCCTGTGTAACCCTTACTCTTGCTGTGTAACCCTCAATGCCATTTTCCCTCAGCAATCTCTCTAGTCCTGTGTTACCCCTAATCTTGCTGTATAACCCTCAATGTCATTCTCCCTCAGGAATCTATCTAATACTGTCTTAAACCTACTCATCCTATGTTACCCTCAATGCCATTCTCTCTCAGGAACCTGTCTACTCCTGTGTTACCCCTACTCATGCTGTGTAACCCTCACTGCCATTCCATCTCAGGAATCTGTCTAGTCCTGTGTTACTCTAGTCATCCTGTGTAAACTCCAATTGCCATTCTCTCTAAGGAATATGTCCAATCCTGTGTTATCCCTATTCATGCTGTGTAACACTCAATGCCATTCTCCCTCAGGAACCTGTCTAGTCCTGTGTTAACTCTATTCACACTGTGTACTCCTCATGCCATTCTCCTTCAGGAAGTGTCTAGTCCTTTGTTACCCCTACTCATGCTGTGTAACCCTCAATGCCATTCTCCCTCAGTAATCTGTCTAGTCCAGTGTTATCCCTACTCTTGCTGTCTATCCCTCATTGCCATTTTCCCTCAGGAATCTGTCTAGTCCTTTGTTACTCCTATTCATGCTGTGTAACCCCACAATGCCATTCTCCCAGACGAATCTGTCTAGTCCTGTGTTAACTCTACTCATGCTGTGTAACTCTCAATGTTATTCCCCCTCAAGAATCTGTCTTGTCCTGTGTTAACCCTACTAATGCTGTGTAACTTTCAAAGCCATTCTCCCTGAGGAATCTATCTAGTCCTGTGTTACCCCTACTCTGGCTGTGTAACCCTCAATACTGTTCTCCCCCACAAATCTGTCTAGTCCTGTGTTACCCCTACTCATGCCGTGTAACTCTCAACGTCATTCTCTCACAGAAACATGTCTAGTCCTGTGTTGCCACGACTCATGCTGTGTTACCTTCAGCTCTGTTCTCCCTAGAAATATATCTACTCCTGTGTTACCCCTACTCATGCTGTGTAACCCTCAATGCCATTCTCTGTCAGGAATCTGTCTGGTCCTCTGTTACCCCTACTCCTGCTGTGTAACGCTCTATGCCATTCTCCCTCAGGAATCTGTCTAGTCCTTTGTTATCCCTACTCATGCTGTGTAACCCCTCAATGCCATTCTCCCTCAGGAATCTGTCTAGTCCTGTGTTACCACTACTCATGCTTTGTAACTCTCAATGTTACTCCCCCTCAGGAATCTGTCTTGTCCTGTGTCACCCCTACTCATGCTGTGTAACTCCCAAAGCCATTCTCCCTGAGGAATCTGTCTAGTCCTGTGTTAACCCTACTCATGCTGTGTCACCCTCAGCGCTGTTCTCCCTAGAAATATATCTAGTCTTTGTGTTACCCCTACTCATGCTGTGTAACCCTCAATGCCATTCTCCCTCAGGAATCTGTCTAGCCCTGAGTTACTTCTACTCATGCTGTATAACCCTGAATGCCATTCTCCCTCAGGAACCTGTCTAGTGCTATCTTAAACCTACTCGTACTGTGTAACCCTCAATGCCATTCTCCCTCAGGAATCTGTCAGGTCCTCTGTTACCACTATTCATGGTGTATAACCCTCAATGCCATTCTCCCTCAGAAATCTGTCTAGTCCTGTGTTACCCTACTTATTCTGTGTAAACACCCACTGCCATTCTCCCTAGGGAATCTCTCTAGTCCTGTGTTATCCCTACTCATGCTGTGTAACCCTCAATGACATTCTCCCTCAGGAATCTGTCTAGTCCTGTGTTATCCCTACTCATGCTGTGTAACTATCACTGCCATTCTGCCTCAGGAATCTGTCAAGTCCTGTGTTACCCTACTCGTGCTGTGAAAACACCAATTGCAAGTCTCCCTAACGAGACTGTCTAGTGCTGTGTAAGTCTCAATGTTATTCTCCCTCAGGAATCTGTCAAGTCCTCTGTTACCCTACTCATGCTGTGTAAACACCCATTGCCATTCTCCGTAAGTAATCTCTCTAGTCCTGTATTATCCCTACTCATGCTGTGTAACTTTCAATGCCTTTCTCCCTCAGGAACATTTCTAGTCCTGTGTTCTTGTGTTACCCCCTACTCATCATATGTAACCCTCAAAGCCATTCTCCCCCAGGAATCTGTCTAGTTCTGTGTAAACCCTACTCACACTGTGTCACCCTCATGCCATTCTTCCTCAAGAAGTTTCTAGTCCTTTGTTACCCCTACTCATGCTGTCTAACCCCTCAATGCCATTCTCCCTCAGGAGTCTGTCTAGTCCTGTGTTACTCCTACTCATGCTGAGTAACTCTCAATACCATTCTCTCTCAGAAACGTGTCTAGTCCTGTGTTGCCCTGACTCAAGCTGTGTCACCCTCAGCGCTGTTCTCCTTAGAAATATATCTAGTCTTGTGTTACCCCTACTCATGCTGTGTAACTATCAAAGCTATTCTCCCTCAGGAATCTATCCAGCCCTGTGTTACTTCTACTCATGCTGTATAACCCTCAATGCCATTCTCCTTCAGGAACCTGTCTAGTGCTATCTTAAACCTGCTCATGCTGTGTAACCCTCAATGCCATCTCCCCTCAGGAATCTGTCAGGCCCTCTGTTACCACTGCTCATGGTGTATAACCCTCAAAGCCATTCTCCCTCAGGAATCTGTCTAGTCCTGTGTTACCCTACTTATTCTGTGTAACCCTCACTGCCATTCTGTCTCAGGAATCTGTTTAGTCCTGTGTTACCCTACTTATTCTGTGTAAACACCCACTGCCATTCTCCCTAAGGAATTTCCTAGTCCTGTGTTATCCCTACTCATGCTGTGTAACCCTCATTGCCATTCTCCCTCAGGAATCTGTCTAGTCCTGCGTTACCCGTACTCATACTGGGTAACTCTCAATGTTATTCCCCCTCAGGAATCGGTCTAGTCCTGTATTACACCTACTCATGCTGTGTAACCATCATGCCATTCTCTCTCTCAAAAATCTGTCTAGTCCTTTGTTACCCCTGCTCATTCTGTGTAACCCCTTAATACAATTCTCCCTCAGGAATCTGTCTAGTTCTGTGTTACCCCTAATGATGATGTGTAACTGTCAAAGCCATTCTCCCTGAGGACAGAGGAATTGTCTCGTCCTGTGTTACCCCTACTCATGCTGTGTAACTCTCAAAGGTATTCTCCCTCAGGAATCTATCCAGCCCTGTTACTACTCCTCATGCTGCGTAACCCTCAATGCCATTCTCCCTCAGGAATCTGTCTAGTCCTCTGTTACCCCTACTCATGCTGTGTAACCCTCACTGCCATTCCATCTCAGGAATCTGTCTAGTCCTATGTTACTCTAGTCATGCTGTGTAAACTCCAATTGCCATTCTCCCTAAGGAATCTGTACAATCCTGTGTTATCCCTACTCACACTGTGTCACCCTCATGCCATTTTCCCTCAAGAAGTGTCTAGTCCTTTGTTACCCCTACTCATGCTGTCTTACCCCTCAATGCCATTCTCCTTCAGGAATCTGTCTAGTCCTGTGTTACCCCTAACTCATGATGTGTAACCCTCAATGCCATTCTCTCTCTGGAATCTGTCTAGTCTTGTGTTACCCGTACTCATACCGGGTATCTCTCAAGGTTATTCCCCCTCAGGAATCTGTCTAGTCCTGTGTTATCCCTACTCATGCTGTGTAACCCTCATGCCATTCTCTCTTTCAGAAATCTGTCTAATCCTTTGTTACCCCATCTCATTCTGTGTAACCCCTTAATGCAATTCTCACTCAGGAATCTGTCTAGTCCTGTGTTACCCCTAATGATGCTGTGTAACTGTCAAAGCCATTCTCCCTGAGGAATCTATCTTGTCCTGTGTTACCTCTACTCATGCTGTATAACTCTCAAAGCTATTCTCCCTCAGGAATCTAGACAGCCCTGTTACCGCTACTCATGCTGTGTAACCCTCAATGCCATTCTCCCTCAGGAATCTGTCTAGTCCTGTATTACCTCCACTGATACTGTGTAACCCTCAATGCTATTCTCTCTCAAGAATCTATCTAGTCCTGTGTTACCCCTACTCATGTTGTGTAACTCTCAAGGCTCTTTTCCCTCAGGAATCTATTCAGCCCTGTGTTACTTCTACTCATGCTCTATAACCCTCAATGCCATTCTCCCTCAGGAACCTGTCTAGTGTTATTCTAAACCTACTCATGCTGTGTAACCCTCAATGCCATTCTGCCTCAGGAACATGTGTAGTCCTGTGTTACCCCTACTCATGCTGTGTAACCGTCAATGCCATTCTCACTCAGGAATCTGTCTAGTCCTGTGTTACCCCTACTCACGCTGTGTAACCCTCAATGCCATTAGCCCTCAGAAATCAGTCTAGTTTTGTGTTGCCCCGACTCATGCTGTGTTATCCTCAGTGCTGTTCTCTCTAGAAATATATCTAGTCCGGTGCTACCCCTACTCATGCTGTGTAACCCTCAATGCCCTTCTCCTCAGGAATCTGTCTAGTACTGTGTTACCCCTACTCATGTTGTGTAACCATCAATGCCATTCTGCCTAAAGAATCCATCTCGTCCTGTGTTACCCCTACTCATGCTGTGTAACCCTCAATGCCATTCTCTCTCAGGAATCTGTCTAGTCCTTTGTTACCCCAGCTCATGCTGCGTAATCTTCAATGCCGTTCTCCCTTAGGAACCTGTCTAGTCCTGTGTTACCCCCTACTCATGCTATGTAACCCTTACAGCCATTTTCCCTCAGTAATCTGTCTAGTCCTGTGTTACTTCTACTCACACTGTGTAAGCCTCATGTCATTCTCCCTCAGGAAGTGTCTAGTCCTTTGTTGCCCCTACTCATGCTGTGGAACTCTCACTGCCATGCTCCATCAGGAATCTGTCTAGTCCAGTGTTATTCCTACTATTGCTGTGTAACCCTCACTGCCATTCTCCCTCAGGAATCTGTCTACTCCTGTGTTAGCCTACTCCTGCTGTGTAAACACCCATTGCCATTCTCCCTAAGGAAACTGTCTAGTGCTGTGTTAGCCCTACTCATGCTGCACAACTCTCAATGTTATTCACCCACTGGAATCTGTCTAGTCTTGATTTATTTATTTATTTATTCATGATTCAGAGAGTACCTTTGAGTGAGTGACTCATTCACAAAGGTTCCACGTCACATAGATTGGACAATACAGAAATTAAGGTAACATACACACTTGATACATGGAAACAGTACAACAATGAGGCTCAAAATCAGTACCAAAACAGTCATGTGGAGACACAGGTAAGCATTTAGTAAAAATGAAAATGAAAAGGGGGGGGGGGGAGTTAAGCTAGCCAGAGGCCACTGTCATTGTGGGGGGAGGAAGGAGTGGCTGGTTTTTACACCTACTCATGCTGTGTAATCATCATGCTATTCTCCCTCAGAAATCTGTCTAGCCCGTTGTTACCCCTACTCATTCTGTGTAACCTGTCAATGCCATTCTCCCTCAGGAATCTGTCTAGTCCTGTGTTACCCCTACTCAGCCTGTGTAACCCTCAATGCTGTTCTCCCCCAGAAATCTGTCTAGTTCTGTGTTACCCCTACTCATGCTGTGTAACTGTCAATGCCATTCTCTCTCAGAAACCTGTCTAGTCCTGTGTTACCCTACTCATGCTGTGTAACCGTCAATGCCATTCTCCCTCAGGAATCATTCTAGTCCTGTGTTGCCCCTACTCATGCTGTGTTACCCTCAGCGCTGTTCTTCCTAGAAATATGTCTAGTCCTGTATTACCCCTACTGATACTGTGTAACCCTCAATGTCATTCTCCCTCAGGAATCTGTCTAGTCCTGTGTTGCCCCTACTCATGCTGTGTTACCCTCAGCGCTGTTTTTCCTAGAAATATGTCTAGTCCTGTGTTACCCCTACTCATGCCATGTGACCCTCAATGCCATTCTCCCTCAGGAATCTGTCTAGTCCTGCGTTACTGCTACCCATGCTGTGTAACCCTAATGTCTTACCCCTACCGATGCTGTGTACTCCTCTGTGCCATCCTCTCTCAGAAACATTGCTAGCTATGGGTTACTCTACTCCTGCTGTGTAACCCTCAGTGCTTTTCTCCCCAGTAATCTGCCTGGTCCTGTGTTACCTCCACTCCTGTCATGTAACCTTCAATGCTGTTCGAACCCAGGAATCTATCTTGTCCTTTGTTGCCCCTAGATATGCTGTGTAACCTTCTATACTGTTCTTTCTCTGGAAATCTATCTTGTCCAGTGTTACACTGCTCGTGTTATGTAACCCTCAGTGCCATTCTTCCTCAGGAATCTGTCTTGTCCTGTTTTACCACTACTCATACTGTGTAACCCTCAATGCCATTTTCCCTCAAGAATTTGTCTAGTCCTGGGTTACCCTACTCATGCTGTGTAACCCTTAATGCCATTACCCCTCAGGAATCTGTCTATTCCTGTGTTACCCCTCCTCATGCTGTGTAAGCCTAAATGCTGTTCTCACTCAGGAATCTATCATGTCTTGCTTTGGAAGCCTAAAAAGTGCCAGCTTTCACAACTTCACAGGGTAAGGAATTTTTACTTGTTTAGCCCTCTGTTCCAGTGGCGCAGGATACTTCCCAAAAACAATCAGCAATAAATTGTACAGCAAACTGGTTAATAGAGTAGATGTTCCAGGTGTTAACTACCCTTTGTGTGAAGTCATGTTTTCTCATGTTTCTCCGTATCTTGTTCCCCTCCCCCCTCAGTCTAGGTCCATACCCTGTAGTTCTGCTTTCAGACATTAGCTCAAAACAGCTGAGTATGCGCCATCTTGTCTTTCCTATTTCCATATTTGGAACGCCATGCTGGTGTCCTGAAGCCCTCTGCCTCCAAGTTGTCTTAGATTATGTTATATTTTTCATGCCAAACAGTAACCTTGCAGGATTTTTTTTTTGGGGGTTATAACTAGGGTGGGAACAAAAGACCCCTTTATAGTCAGACATAGCTGGAACTTGGAAGGGACTGTATCCTGTTATTCAGTCTCACTGCTAAAGCTGAGACCGAGTTGGCTGTGAGATGTATGTGTAACCCCTAGATGGCGCTATCCCAGGGGCTACTACCCCTGCCTGATTTGCCACTAACAGGTTGAGGGGCCTGGATCCAATGGCGGGTGCCTCCACCCAGAGGTCAGGGTTTGCAATAGTTAAACTTACTTGGTCACAGCCTCTGGGACACTGCAACCCTTTCTTCCCACTAGTGGCCCACACAATATAGCAGAATTACTCTTCACAGTATACACTTACCCCTAAGGCTGGTTCAGGCACCGGACATCCTGTAAAATAAGATACAGTGCAACAATCACAGTACAGTACTTTAACATAGACAAATACCTCAGGCAGTATAACTTTGTTGAAACAAACAGCTCTGATTTATTTAGGGGGATATAACAAGGACAGGGGGAAATCAGGTTAATTAGCTTATCACTTTACTATCTACCTATGGCTCTGTGCACAGGCCTATCCCTACCAGTTACTGTCCCTGGGTACCCAGGCCCTAGTGGCTAGTCCAAACCGTGGCAGCTGGTAGGGGCCCTTTCACACAGAGAAAAGGAAAATTAAACAGTCAGCAGTACAGTAATTCCATTTGGATTTAATGTGGCAATTCAACAGGGAGCGACCCAGATTAGTACTCACGACCTCCAAAGAAGATATGGTCCTTCAATGTCAGCAGGGCTACTTTGATCTCCAAGAGACTCCTCACACATTTATATGGTAAAAAAAAGCACTATACCAGGCAGGCTGCATCTGTATCCCAATCGCAATTACTGCACAATAACCAGGAGAACACACAGCAGATTCAGTTCCTGACAGACCGAGTGTAATTCAACAATTTCTTCAGTCTTCTACAGGGTGAGCCTGGTTTCTACTCTTCAGAGATCCTTTGATTCTTTTCACAGGACGGATTCAGTCCTAACAAGCAGTTACACAAGTTGTAGACCGGAACTCTGGGCCTTGCACACGTTTTTTGACTGAAACTGTGCACTGAAGGAGCACAGGGTTTCTTTCCCCTTCACTTTCAGATCTCAAACTGAAACTCCCAACAGACAAAAACCGGGCACTTCCTTTGAGTTCCTCCCAGTTCTTGACTGGATTGGCTGTCACTCACAATAGACTGCTGCTGTTGGTCCAAAAGGCACTCAAGTCTAAACTACATCTCCCAGAGTCACTGCCCATACAATCCTCTTGTGGCTGGCTCAGATTATGAGTCCCAAGTTCTGATTCGTCCAAGGCATCATTTTAGAGCTAGTTTACCCCACACTGATTGGTCCAGTTCAGCAGTTCAAAACCAGAATGGGGAACTAGGCAGACAGTTCTGACTGCAAAGAAAGCAGGTTAGACAAACTGTAATTTTATTATTACTGTAAATGATTTCTGGCAATCAGTTACATCTTTCAGACAGGTTCCCTTTGCACTCCTAGTGACTGCAAAAATGGGGTGAATTAGGCAGCTTGAGTGGTACTCAATCAAAGAAACACACAGTCCCCATACAAACTAATTATGTCTGCAAGCAGACAGCTCTTAAAGAGACAGTACCAGAGGTTCTAAAACACTCACTGATAAATGGCTTAAACGCCAAACACCATTCAGGCTTGGAGCATTCAAGCAAGCTCCTGGAAGTCCTTTGGGAACTCCCATTTCTGTAGGGGTTACACCCTTCCTGGTTTGGAAAGCTTTACACGTCCGCTGGGTACCCCATAAGTTTCAACTGCAACCATATACATTTGCATTAGGCTCACACATGTAATCATCAGTCAATACATCATTTTACCAAGAACCATTTCTGAAACATTGCAGTACGTCACTCTTTACACAGTATAACACACACATTGTACCATAACTCAAGTTATTACCTCTTGTACATGAAACCTGAAGAGAGGGACCCTTCCTATCAGTTACCTTTGGGCTGGACGGGGCAAGGGCACCATATTAGAGGGCAACACAAGTAACTTGGAGTTAGCACTACACTCAGTTTGGGCAATGAGCTCGGGGACACATACACTCCTTTATGGACAACATTGAGAGGCAGGTCCACTGGCCGCCCAGGGAATCATAACTGAGGTGCACCACAGGCTTTATAGCTCGACTCAGTCTTTCTAGGGGAGCTGTTACAGTCTCTGCACTCTGAGCCTCATTTTCAGCATTGTTCTCACTTGTCAGGGAGTCTCCATGGGGTAGAGAGGCTAGAACTTGGGCACTTTCAGCTCCAGGAGTTACAGTTTCTGAGTCCACAACATTTGGCTCGCATGGAGAGCTTTCAGACACTGGCAGTGGACTGTCAGGGCACTCAAAAATACTCTTCTTGTTCAGAATTGTATCAGTCTGCCCCAATCTATCATTTTCCTCCCTGAAAGCTCAAACAGTTCAACCATGCACAATGATTCCATTTCATCTGATCTGATGCTTTGCACTTCACTTTCTGGGAGCATTGGCTCCAGGGATGAAGCTGGGGGCATAGACAGTCCAGAAGGCCAGCTTTGTCTCCAGTATTGACTAGGGATTGCCCTAAAACAATTGACTCAGTTCGTAAGAAGGATAGTATTCAAAGTCATCTCACTTTCTTCTGATATGGACTGGACAGTCATGCTCAACTGGGACTTGTGCAGGGGAACACTTTAACTCTGCTTCTGTAGGTGCAGACTTCCTTGATCTTTTCTTAGCAGCAGCTCTAGTCACTGGTCCAGAGGGGCATCTTCTGGGGCTCAGACTCAATCAGGATTTGTCCAATGGGTAGTAAATGATTTCTATGCATTGTTTTACATCTTTTGAATTGTTCTCAGGCCTTACTTTGTACACTGGCAGATCATCTAGTTTGCCCACTACAATGTGAGGGAGATGGTGCCATCTGTCAGCAATCTTGTGTTTGCCATGCAGTCCCAGATTTCTTAGCAATACCTGATCTCCCTCCTGGAGTTCCTGTGCTTTCACCTTTTATCATACCTTTCTTTGTTGGCCAGATTTCTTTTTGAGCCATGGTTTGAGCCAGTTGGTACGCATGAGTTAGCTGGGCCTTTAACTTTTGCACATACTGTAAATAGTTGTCAGCTTGAACCCCATCAGGAGAGACCCAAAACACACATCTACCGTAGTCGAGCTTCTTCCAAACATCAGGCGGTAGGGGAGAACCCAGTAGGCATCACTTTTGGTGCAGTTATAAGCATGTACCAGGGTGCTAATTTGTTGGCTCCATCTAGGCTTGTCCTTTGGGTGCAGGGTGCCTAGCATATCTAGCAAAGTGCGGTTGAAACGTTCAGGCTGTGGGTCCCCCTGGGGTGGTAAGGAGTGGTTCTGGACTTTCTCACTCCCCACAGAGAGCATCTCTTTGATCAGACGACTCTCAAAGTCTCCCTTGATCAGAATGGATTCTTTGTGGAGCCCCATAGTGAACAAAAAGTTTTCTCTCTAGTACTTTGGCTACAGTGGATGCTTTCTGGTCTTTGGTGGGGAAAGCTTGGGCATATCTAGTGAAATGGTCAGTGACCACCAGCACATTACTGATATTTCTTTGATCTGACTCCAAACTCAGAAAATCAATACAGACCAGCTCCATGGGTGCACTGGTGGTTATGTTAACAAGGGGCAGCCCTCTGGGGCAAAGCTTTCCTCTGTAAGCAGCGACTAAAGTTCAGTATGTGTTGCTCCACATCAGCCCCCATCTTAGGCCAATAGAATCTGGATCTCACCAAGTCAAGTGTTCTGTCTATACCAAAGGTGCCCCTATGTGGTTGTGCAAGGACCTCAATACTGAGTCTCGAAGGCAGTGGGCAGCACCAGTTGTTGTTTGTCTACTTGTCCCCTCTGTCTACTGTTTCTCTATATAACAGTTTATTGATCAGTTTCAACTTAGGACCTTCTTTGTATAACAGTGCAGTTCTCAAATCAGTGGAGCGTAATTTGGACACATCTTTTCCTGCATAGAGGGGCTTCTAAAGCTGATTTGATCATAGGATCGGATTGAGCCCACTAATACTGTCATTGTCCAGCTGAGGCAGTGCACCAATGTCTATTGCAGAAAAGTGGCAATAAGCAGCAGGTATGCAATTCTCAGAGGGTCCCAAGCAATCCACCATGCAGTCCACTGCGTCCGTGGACATTGTTCCTCCCTGTCAAACTTCCGGCAGAGTGCCCGAATGTCAGGTTCTGCCAATCGGACCCAATCATTCTGGGGAACAGGCCTCCCGGAGAGAGCATCAGCATCTATGTGGTTCAGACCTGCCTGTATTCAGAGCATAGTCATATGTAGATAATGCAGAAAGCCACCTGTGGCCAGTGGCATCCAACTTAGCTTGAGGTCTGCACATAGGTCAAAGGATTATTGTCAGTTTTACTAGTATTTTAGCCCCATGCAAGTACTCATGGAATTGGTCAACAATAGCCCACTTCAAAGCTAGGAACTCTAACTTATGTACAGGATAGTTCTTTTTCGGATGGGGTCAGGCTTCTACTGGCAAAGGCCACTGGTCTCAGGCCATTCTCGTGCTCTGGTACAACATACAGCCCCCAACCCTTGCAAGCTAGCATCAGTGTGCAGGACGTAAGGTTTTCTTGGATCGGCATAGGCCAGCACTGGAGCATGGGTAGTTGATATATGATCTCATGAAAAGCAGTCTCACAATCAGGAGTCCAGCGGGCCCCAAATACTTCACTCGGATGAAAATACACTCTTCAGTCTTGAGGGACGCTGACTTTTGGTATTTTTGTGGGTGGGGATACCTTTGAGTAAGGTTAAGCAGGCGGATCACTCTTGAATAGTCCTTGATGAAACGCCGATAATAACCTACAGAATCCCAGGAATCTTTGCAGTTCTTTAGATTTTTGGGCTGTGGCCAGGTGTACATCAGCCTCAACTTTACTTGGGTCGGTCTCTATTCCTCGGTGGATACTATATGTGTCCCATATACTTTACTGATGTTTGGAAAGAATTGACACTTATCAATGGACAGTTTGCTACAAAGTCCTCCAGTCGCATCCAATACCTTAAATAATCTGCCTCATGTTCCTCCAGAGCTGCCAAACACAATAACATCATCTAGGTATACCAGGCACTCTAGTAAGTTCATGTCCCCCACTGCACGCTCCATCAATCGTTGAAAAGTGGCTGGGGCACCTGAAACCCTTTGAGGCATCCTCATGAATTCATAGAAGCTAAGCGGACAGATAAAGGCTGTCTTCTCACGGGTCCTCTGGGGGCCATCGATCTGGTAGTACCCATCAGCGAGATCCAGCACAGAGAACCACTTGCTCCCGCTTAGGCAGTCCAAAGCATCCTGAATGCGGGGCATTGTGTACTGATCAGGGATAGTCCGGCGGTTTAAGGTGCGATAATCCACGCATCCTTACTGTCCCATTCTTTTCCTCACTACCACAATGGGGGAAGCATAAGGGCTTCTGGATTCTTGTATTACACCAGCCGCTAACATCTCTTGCAGATGCCGCCTCACATCATCTATATCAGCAGGTTGCAGGCGTCGAGACCTCTCACGAAATGGTCTTTCGTCATGCAGCGGATATTGTGCTCAGCTCCTTGCACGCATCCTACGTCCCATTCCTTTAAAGAAAACACCTCGGTCTCTCTCTGGGCAAGCTTCTCACGATCCTCACTTTCCATTCAGCTGGCAGCGGGAGTTGTTTAAATCAAAACAAGTCAGGCGTTACTCTGTCATTCTTCCTGAACTCTTGCTGCTGGTAGCACTGCAGTGTCTGCACAATGCACATTAGCCAGGATGCAACCTCTATTTACTCGAATGTCTCTTCAGACACATTATGAACTTGGACCATTACCCTTCTGGCATAAGCATGGGCTCTAGCGGGCAAAATACTAGGCTTGACCAGCAGTCCCTCTGGCAATTTTCCATCAGCCTTGGTGCATCCAACATTAATATTTTATTCTTAACATCCTTTCTGATACGGGACCTCTCCCTGTAAGGTACACTGGGCATTTGGTGCCAGGATCAGAGACTCAGGATCCTTCTTCCATACACTTGACCGGTTCCTCTGGTTCTATATTTTCAGCATCTCTGTGCCTCATAGGCCTTCTTAATTAAAGCCGAACTCTTAAAGCTCTACTAGTCTTTGACCCTGTTTTCATAACACAAATGTGCCAGCCTTCTGAACATATGAGCATTTGTTCCAATCAACAAAGGGACACCATCATACAGTCCAGTGGGGGACACACTAAGGCTAGGGTCTCTACTTGTTCGGCCACTCCAGCCACGGAGGTGGGGAAAGACAGCCAAATTCGGATATACCCAGAATAGGGGTAGGCCTCTCACTTAACCCCCATACATGCAGTCCTTCTAATGGTTGTAAGGTTCGTCTGACAAATGCTTCTGATACCAATCTTGAAACATAATTGTCACTTGGGAGCCACTGTCTAATACAGCTCTTGTAGACACTCCATTTACCTTTACAGTGGTCTCCATGGAGGACCCACTATTCTGGACCAGTCTGGAGAGGCGGTAGTGGGGCCTGGGCAACTGACCTTGCCACAAAAGGACGTGAATTAGCATTTTGGTGCCCTCACTGGGATCATTTCGCACCTCTTAACCACTGATTTGTTCTCCAAGCTCTCCTTGTAGCCTATATGCAACTTTGTCAGTGTCTTTGGGGATTGGCATTCCCTTTTCATGTGCCCATCCTTCCCACAATTATAGCAAAACATACTTTTTGGAGTTTGAGCTGGCCGAGGTGCCACACTGGGAGCCAGGGCGGGGGTATTACTAACTGGAAACCTTGGTGCCATCTCTGTCTGCGGCGTGATAAGCATTTGGAGACATCTCGTCAGTTTCTCCACTTCCATGGTCAAGGAATCGAGTTCGGAGCTGTTATCAGCAGGAGATACATGGGTGGGTATCCCCACCCCATAGCAGATGCAGTCGGATATAGGTCGGGTCTCGACTTGCAGGCGTGGCCTTCATAAAGGGACTGTTTTGAATTCCGGATCTCTCTCAACAGTTCGCCCCATTGTGGCATATCTTTTCCTTATCAGAGCACTCATTGACTGCCAACCTCTGCCCCTGAACTTCACTTGATGGGCCACCTCAGTCACTCGGGTCATAGCCACAGCTATTGGTGCAGGTCCCTCCCGGTCGCCTTTTCTCAACTCCTCAATTTCTCTCATTAACTCATCATAGGAGGGTGGGGATTCCAGTCGATTTGCCAGGCGTAACTGAAGCAACAGCAGTTCTGAGGAGGGGCAGACTTAAGGATTCTGTCCAGTCTGGTTCGGTCCAGTTCAATCGCTGGCAAACTACCCTTCTGAGGCATTCTTGCAACAATTTTTCCAGCCGAGAGACATACACAGACAACAACTCCCTTGGTACTGTTGTGCATTTCTTACTTCCACCATAGGTCCTCATCAGAATCTGGGCTCATACACATTCTCCAAGGCCTCAAGATAGGCTTGTGCAGTCGCTTCAGGGTTACTGGCCTGCTTAGCACGGATGGTAGCCAGGGCAGGACCTCGGAGGCTCTCACTAACCCTCTTTCGCTGCCTTCCGAGCATTGCCATTCTAGCACTTGGGGGCAACATAGTCTATCCAGGTCTCCCAGTCATCCTCCCCTTGGGGGTGGGAGGGTGCCAGAGAAGATCCTCAACCTTCGTAAGAGTCGTGATTAATGGCAGGTGCAGAAATAGGAGTCTGCATTGGTTCAGCCACCATTACGGGTACTGGAGCAGGAGAGGGTGTTGGGAGGAACACTCGAGTGGCAAGAATAGTTTCTTCAAGTCCTCCACAGTTTTCCCTTCTCCCAGCAACCATTTAGCAAATTTCTCCTCAAAAGTTTCAGATAGTGGTGGGGGCTCATTTCCCTGGTCTTTACTGTCCTTAGTTATCACTCTCCAAGCAGTGAGGCTCCCTCTGGGGTAATGGTCTGTGGTACTTTGGAGCTATCTATGGGATCCTTAAACTCTACTAGGGCCAGGAAAGTGGTGAGCAGATTAGCGTGCCGACCCACCACCACAGGATTTTTAAACCTTCCACCTTGGAAAGTACTCCCTGCACAGTGTCCGTATTGATACCCAGGGGATGTCCAGGATAAGCATAGCATTTGGGGGTCGATCTCTCCCAGTACACCACTCCACCAGCCGGTGCACAGCCACTTCTGTCGGGTACCCATTTATTTATTTATTTATTTTTTTTCCTTAACAGTGGTTTGTAAATATGGCCACTAGAGGACACACAATCCCAGCGGTGAGCCTCCAAAATGTAACCCCTAGATGGCGCTATCCCAGGGGCTACTACCCCTGCCTGATTTGCCACTAACAGGTTGAGGGGCCTGGATCCAATGCGGTGCCTCCACCCAGAGGTCAGGGTTTGCAATAGTTAAACTTACTTGGTCACAGCCCTCTGGGACACTGCAACCCCCCTTTCTTCCCACTAGTGGCCCACACAATATAGCAGAATTACCTTCACAGTATACACTTACCCCCAAGGCTGGTTCAGGCACCGGACATCCTGTAAAATAAGATACAGTGCAACAATCACAGTACAGTACTTTAACATAGACAAATACCTCAGGCAGTATAACTTTGTTGAAACAAACAGCTCTGATTTATTTAGGGGATATAACAAGGACAGGGGAAATCAGGTTAATTAGCTTATCACTTTACTATCTCATTTATGGCTCTGTGCACAGGCCTATCCCTACCAGTTACTGTCCCTGGGTACCCAGGCCCTAGTGGCTAGTCCAAACCGTGGCAGCTGGTGGGGCCCTTTCACACAGAGAAAGGAAAATTAAACAGTCAGCAGTACAGTAATTCCATTTGGATTTAATGTGGCAATTCAACAGGGAGCGACCCAATTAGTACTCGACCTCCAAAGAAGATATGGTCCTTCAATGTCAGCAGGGCTACTTTTGATCTCCAAGAGACTCCTCACATTTATATGGTAAAAAAGAAAGCACTATACCAGGCAGGCTGCATCTGTATCCCAATCGCATTACTGCACAATAACCAGGAGAACACACAGCAGATTCAGTTCCTGACAGACCAGTGTAATTCAACAATTTCTTCAGTCTTCTACAGGGTGAGCCTGGTTTCTACTCTTCAGAGATCCTTTGATTCTTTTCACAGGACGGATTCAGTCCTAACAAGCAGTTACACAGTTGTAGACCGAACTCTGGGCCTTGCACACGCTTTTTGACTGAAACTGTGCACTGAAGGAGCACAGGTTTCTTTCCCTTCACTTTCAGATCTCAAACTGAAACTCCCAACAGACAAAAACTGGCACTTCCTTTGAGTTCCTCCCAGTTCTTGACTGGATTGGCTGTCACTCACAATAGACTGCTGCTGTTGGTCCAAAAGGCACCAAGTCTAAACTACATCTCCCAGAGTCACTGCCCATACAATCCTCTTGTGGCTGGCTCAGATTATGAGTCCCAAGTTCTGATTCGTCCAAGGCATCATTTTAGAGCTAGTTTACCCCACACTGATTGGTCCAGTTCAGCAGTTCAAAACCAGAATGGGGAACTAGGCAGACAGTTCTGACTGCAAAGAAAGCAGGTTAGACAAACTGTAATTTTATTATTACTGTAAATGATTTCTGGCAATCAGTTACATCTTTCAGACAGGTTCCCTTTGCACTCTAGTGACTGCAAAAATGGGGTGAATTAGAGCAGCTTGAGTGGTACTCAATCAAAGAAACACACAGTCCCCCATACAAACTAATTATGTCTGCAAGCAGACAGCTCTTAAAGAGACAGTACCAGAGGTTCTAAAAACACTCACTGATAAATGGCTTAAACGCCAAACACCATTCAGGCTTGGAGCATTCAAGCAAGCTCCTGGAAGTCTTTTGGGAACCCCCATTTGCAGGGGGGTTACATATGCACATTTTCCCAAGTCTATAAAGTAAAAGGAAATTCAACTAAAACATAATTATCTTGTAGATGTGACAGAATGCTTGTGTACTGCTCAAAATAGTCACGTACAGTACACATTATAACATTTTTCTTGGGTCATGCCTGAAAATAGGCATGTACCATGTCTAACGCACCTACCCTGTTATCAAAAACAAATAAATAATACATTATAGAGGTTATTCATTCTGCTAAGATCATCACGAAAGTAAGTTAATAAAAAAAAAAAATACACGTGCCACAGTGGAGGGAAGTACATAACTCTAAATAGTGAGAAACCAAAATATAAACATATAGAGGATAAATATGTTTTAAAAGCAAACTTATTACATTGTTGCTTATGAAGCAGGGAGGCAGACATGATGGACCTAAAGTCCCTTCTGACCATAAATTACTAATTTTATAAACTGGGGAGAGAAGATCCTGTGTCCTGATTGGTTCTTAGCTGTGCACTAGAAGTGTGTAATGCACAGCAAAACACAAGTGCTTTCTTCCTGGACACAGGACAGGAAGCAAATCCTTGGGCAAATAGAATTTTTGAAAGTTTTCGAACACCATTTGTCTTTCCCACTTAGCGAGAGAACTTTTAAGCCACAAGCACCCCCCCACAACTGTCCTTGATCCCTTGAAAGAAGGCTGCCCGAGTAATGACAAGGAATACTGCTCATGTATTTTTTTTCATATTTGTTTTACTCACATTTAGGACATTGAAGATTGTGGCTCCACTTTATTCATCACAGATTTCATGTCACGTGCCTGCTCAGAATATTGTCACCTGCCCACCCTGCTTTCACAGCTTTCACAGCAAGAAAGAAAGAAAGAAAGAAATACAGCAAATCTGCAAATTAAAACACCTCCTCCATCCACACTGGGATCCACAGCCTAACTACCCCACTCTTGACTTTGCTCCCGACTGCCTGCTCCACTCTCTGCTATAACAGCCCCACCCCAAAAAAAAAACCAGAAATACAGACAAAATATGTTACAAATCTAAAGGATAAATGTAAATAAACAAAACTATTTAGTAAGGCAAAACACTACTCAGTGTATGTGTGTGGGGGGGGGTCGCATGGTAACCACGACAACCACCATCAGGCATTGTGGCCACAATAAGACAAAAGTCCAAATGTCAAAAAAAAAAAAAAAATACAGCAATCTTTTGTAGGCGGAGGAACTATTTTACAACAAAATACATTAAAGATTTAAGTATTTTTCAATATAAACATAATTTTAATTTCTACATGAATGTAAAATACACTGCCCCATTTTATAAGCAGAATAAGACACTCCGGGAGTATGCATTTGGCATTTCTAATGCACGGCCTGGGGCTGAAGGCACTTGACCTGAGACCTCATGCCTCACGACACCCCTGGCTGCATGTTAGAAATGTCTAATGCACACCCCCCCCCCCATGTCTTATTGCTTACTTAATACCTCGGTATGTTACTCATGCACTTGAGCAGTATCTAGTAGCTTCCGTTTTTGTGCTAGGCTCTGTTTCTTGACTCCCACGATAAAGCAACAATGTTCTAGAAAGGCCTTCACATAACTCTGCACCACATTCCTGGAATAAGGTTTCCTCGCCCATCTTAGGGACGCTCCTAGCCTGCAAGGGTTTAACCCATTTGTTAGGATTTTGATATTTTTGCCTTTTTTAATTTTTTTGCCCTCTACACTGCACCGACACTAGCACAGCCCCACACACACACAGTTTTCGCCCCCGCCTCCCCAATTAATATTGCACTGCTGAACTTATTATTACATATTTTCTGCTCACATAGATTGCCTGTAAATTTGCTCATTTTATTGTCCCTATTTACATTTACAGTATTATATCTGTCTGAACACTGTATTGTGTAATTACACTGTACTTTCCCCTTCCCTTACCCCCAGGACGGATCTGAAAACGAGCTGTCACCAGTTCAGCATGTCTTTCCCGGTAAACCTTTTGAAATAAACAAATAACTCCAGTCCCTCCCAGTACTTGAGAACCCCTTGTACCTGGTTTAGCCCCCTGTCCCCCACTTCACATCCAGGTACATGAAGCCTAACAAGGCCCTCATAAGTTACTACTGCCATCCCACCTCTGCTCTTTCATACTGAATTCTGGCTGGTGTTGTGGTTCCCTCTGCACTGAATTTCCCCCTTATATTTGCATGCTGCATCTAACTGTTGTTGCCGATGCACTAAGCTACCCTGCTGCATGCTGCTGCCTTCCTGTGACCCTCATGAAAATGAGATGCTGCATGTCTCCCCGGGGTTTATCACAGTTGGAGAAATTTCAAACAAATCAATAAATAACTTCATTTTACTTTGTTGTACCGCATCTCATTTTGCATTACTGTAAAGTAATACCAAGAGGCACTGTGGTCTCTGGTTACAGCACTGGCTTGGGAACCTGGGGATTACAGGTTCAAACCCCACTAAAACCAAATAGTCACTGTGTGATCTTGGTCAACTTACCCTCCTAGCACTCCACTCCCCCCAGCTGCAGAAATGGGTAGAATTAGGAACCCACTGAAAATGAGATGTTGCATTTCAGCTGGACTCAAGTGGGTAAATAGGTTATAAAATAAATTATTTTACTACTATTATTTTATATTGTTACTATTTATTATTTTTATTATCTCATCTAGACTTTTCCCCTCTTTATTTCTTGATGTAATGTTTTGGGGCACTTTTATGTGAAAGATGCTGTATAAAAATAAAAAGTATTGTTTTGTCTTTTAGAGCTAGGATCAATATTTTCCTACTTTATTCTGCTCTCAAAATCATGCGACTTGAATTAAAGAAAGGAGATGCTTGAGGCTTAAGCTGCTGAAGGTCCCTTCCAAATGTTCTGCTGTTAGCTGCAACAGAAAGAAACCGTACTGTCATTCTGATCTTTCCTCCAGAGCAGTGTCAATTACTGTATAACCACTGGCCTTACCACTTTCTCCGATAAACAGCTTGACAGGCACAAAGTGACAGACATCAATAGTAATCTGCCAAGCCTGCTTGTAACTGGACCCTGAAACAAGCCAACCCACACCTGCCTGTCCGCAGGACGCACGTCTGCCTCTGCCCCCACAGAAACCACTAACAACACTTATTAGCTGCTTCCTTGCCTGATAAGTGGTCTGTGCTATTTTCTGGTTCCAATTATTATATTCATTTCAACGTGGCTCCTGCAGCTTGATACCTCGGTACCTGAGGGGTCCGGCGTCTGCCACCAAACAGTGATTCAACATGACACTGTGACAGAAAACAGGGAGAAGGGGATGGAAACAAAAGAACAAGGGATCAAAACAAACAGATTTGGCTCACCGCACGGGGTGTGCCTATCAACACCAATAACTGTTAGCAGACTGCCTGGTGTCACATTGATGGAGGAGAGCGATCACTCACCGCAGCGCTTCATTTGACTGTAAGATATCAATCTTTTTGGTTGATACAAAAGGACACGTAAGAAAAAAACAACAGAGAGCCATGCACTCGTGGTATATGCACAACCCTTCAACTTTAGCTTTAGTTTAAGGTTGTGTGTCTATTCTAAGCATACAGTTTACACAACATTTGACTTAAAGAAGACAGGAAATTATTTGTAATTAGTGTAATTAGCAGTTGTTTATAATGTTCCTATTTTCTGAAATGACATTCATATTCCAATTGATCCATAGGTTACTGTTCTTGAAGAAAAAGTAATGTGAAAAAGCGCATTTTGTATTTTTTTGTATGGGCAGCATTCTGTTACAGCTCCTTTCATGGAACCAGGGATCTGGGGCTAGATTCACAAAAAAATCACAAAGCACAGTGCAAATGTTTGCACTGCTCTTTGTGTTTGCCCAGGTGTCAAATACTGGTATTCTCAGTCGAATAGCGCACTGCGCTATCTGACTGAGAATAGGGCAAGGTGGAGTCAGCGCTAACCCCACTAGCGCCACCAGACATGCAGCCAGGAGTACGGCTCCACAATGAATAGCGCAGGTACGCTATTTCCAGTTCACTATAGCAGCCATGTAAATGAGCCCATTGGGCATGCAAGGCACTATGTGGCCATTTGCATGCCCATTATGGGGCCATTTACATAGGCGGTAGTGAGTTTAGCAGGCCCCCTCTATCCCGTGCCCCAGAGGCAGCCCTGTGTCAGTATATTTACCAAGCACCCTGGTGCTAGTGGTTCTTTTCCACCATGATCGCTGGCCTACGTAAAAACAAAGAACTCTCTTTGTTGCTAGTGGTCCCCGATAGTACCCGTTCCCCATTTACTGGCCCAAGTGAAAAAAAAAAAAGTCTCCCTGGTGCTAGTGCCCCCACCCCAATGACTGCCAGAGCCAACATTCTCCCAGGTGGTAGTGGTCCCACCCGTCTATCACTGATTGCTGGCCCCAAAAACAGTCTCCTGGTGCTAGTGGTCACCACCTCCCTCAATCGCCAGCCCATATATGAAACAAGACTTTTCCCTGGTGTCCAGTTTTCCCCCCCACCCATGTCCGATGTACAAGTACTATTCCTTGGTGTCAGTGGTCCCTCCCCCATCTGATCGGCTGCTTCATGTCTCAACCACTATTCCCTAGTGTCCAGTGGTCCTCCCCAGATCCCTCGCCCACATCTCAAGCACTATTCTCTGGTGTCCAGTGCTTCCTCCCCCCACCTGCCCTTGTCCCGCGTCTCAGCCACTATTCTCTGGTGTACAGCGGTCCTGCCCCCCACCCATGCCCGATATAGCCATCATTAGTCCCTGTTGTCCTGGGTCCCTCCTCCCATCCACTCCCTGATCCCCTGTAAAAGAAATGAAACCCATTCCCTGGCATCTAGTGGGCTCCCCTCCCTATCCCCGATCCCCTGTAGAAGAACCAAACAACCCTTCCCTGGTGTCTAGTGGATTCCCGCCCCACCCTGGCAGGTAGCACCCCACCACCCATCCCCCCATTCCCAAATCTGAGCTGGCGGCTGGCACAGCCCTCCTCTCTCCACCATGGTCAGCTGCTGAATGAGCTGTCAATGACCACGTACTGTATACAGTACATGCTCAGCTGTCAATCAATGAGCATGTACTGCATACAGTACATGCTTAGCTGTCAATCAATGAGCGCGTACTGTATACAGTATGCACTCATTGACAGCTCAGTCGGCAACCAGCAGTGATAGAGACAGGATGGCTGTGCCGGTCACCCGACTTTGGGTCTAGGATGGGGAGTGGGGAGCAGGGTGGTGGGGCACTACTTGCCGGGGGGGGGGTCCACTAGACACCAGGAAAAGGTCATTTGGTTCATCTACAGGGGATCGGGGATAGGGAGGGGGATTTGCTAGATGCCAGGGAATGGGTTTAATTTCTTTTATGAGGGATTGGGAGGGGAGAGGTACTACAGCACACCAGGGAATAATGATGGCTATATAGGGCATGGGTGCAGGTGGGGAGTAAGACCACTGGACACCAGGGAATAGTGCTTGAAATGTGGGTGAGGGATCAGGTGGGGAGGGACCACTGGACACCAGGGAATAGTGTGCTTGAAATGTGGGGTGAGGGATCAGGTGGGGAGGGACCACTGGACACCAGGGAATAGTGCTTGAAATGTAGGGTGAGGGATCGGTGGGGGAGGGACCACTGGACACCAGGGAATAGTTCTTGAAATGTGGGGTGAGGATCGGGTGGGGGAGGACCACTGGACACCAGGAATAGTGCTTGAAACGTGGGGTGAGGGATTGGGTGGGGAGGACCACTGGACACCAGGGAATAGTGCTTGAAACGTGGGGAGAGGATCAGGGGGAGAGGGACCACAGGACACCAGGGAATAGTGCTTGAAACGTGGGGTGAGGGATCGGGCGGGGAGGGACCACTGGACACCAGGGAATAGTGCTTGAAATGGGGCGAGGGATTGGGTGGGGACGAGGGACCACTGGACACTGTGGAACAGCACTTGAAACGTGGGGTGAGGGATCGGGTGAGGGCGAGGGACCACTGGACACCGAGGAATAGTGCTTGAAACATGGGGCGAGGGACCACTGGATACCGGGGAATACTGCTTGAAACGTGGGGCGAGGGATTGGGGGGCCGAGGAACCACTGGACACCGGGGAATAGTGCTTGAAACGTGGGGCACGGGACCACTGGACACCGGGGAATAGTGCTTGAAATGTGGAGCGAGGATCGGGTTTGGGCGAGGAACCACTGCACACCAGGGAATAGTGCTTGAAATGTGGGGTGAGGAATCGGGTGGGGGTGAGGGACCACTGGACAACGGGAAATAGTGCTTGAAACATGGGGCGAGGGACTGGGTGGGGGCGAGGGACCACTGGACACCAGGGATAGTGCTTGAAATGTGGGGCGAGGGATTGGGTGGGGGCGAGGGACCACTGGACACCAGGGAATAGTGCTTGAAACGTGGGGCGAGGGATCGGGTGGGGGAGGGACCACTGGACACCAGGGAATAGTGCTTGAAATGTAGGGGCGAGGGATTGGGTGGAAGGGACCATTGGACACCAGGAATAGTGCTTGAAATGTGGGGCGAGGATTGGGTGGGGGAGGGACCACTGGGGTTGAGACATGGGGCAAGAGATCGGGTGGGTGGAGGTATCACTGGATACCAGGAATAGTACTTCTACATTGGGAATGGGTGTGGGTGGGGAGGAAACTGGACACCAGGGTAAAGTACTGTATGTTTCATACACAGGCTAGCGATCAGAGATCATGTGGGGAGGGGTGACCACTAGCACCAGGGAGACTGTTTTTCCCTCAGGCCAGTGATCAGCGATCATGGGGTGCCACTATCACCATGGAGAATTCTTTCCTTTTATTTGTGCTGGCAATTGGGGGTGGGGTGGGGTGACCACTAAATGCCAGGGAAATGTATATTTGTACACAGGCCGGCAATCATCGGGGGCACCGCAGTACCTCTGCCAGCCACTAGGGTTGCGAGGGATAAGGCAAGGTGTCGGTCTCCAGTATTTATCTGCTCTGCACAAGGGGACCGTGCAGGAGGCCCTTACGCCGAACAAATGCTTTGTGAATTGGACAGTGCTGATATTCACGTCTCCTCCCCCTCATTTCACTGCAGCCCCCTCCATATTTTACCCTGGCACAAATCTGGTCTCAGTGTACAAACCGTGCTTTTGTGAATATCAGCTCAGCACAAAACCAGGTTTGCGCCTGGGCAAAGTTTTGTGAATCCTGGCACTGTAGTTTTAACTATGTGACTGTTTCTGTGTACAGAACACACAGCAAGGTTCTGATAAGACAACAGTTCATACTTGGCATTCTGTACACAAACCATGATATAGTAAAAATTCTAAATTACTGGTTCCGTGAAGAGAACTGCGCAGAATGCTGCTCATAAAAGGAAGACAACTGAAAACGCAGGGTTTTTTCCATCAGTTTTTATTCAGTTAGAGTTAAATATAGATCATTTGGAGTTATGAATTTCATTTCTCTAAACAGGAAAATTGCTTCCTGCTGCCAGTTAGCACACATTTCCTGTCCCCTTTTAAAGGGAACATTAACCAGGCTTTCCCCTTATTCAATACAATTGGAAATTTAGGCATTCATGTCACCTACTGTACTGTTCCGCATGTTCACTTTAAAATCATCTAGTTCTGTGTCCCTTTTTAGGGTTCCTATGTGGATGCTGCCTTGCCCCCGACTAAAATCCATTTTTAATTTCTGATCAGTTCTTGCACCCTTAGGCACCAGTTGAGTGGAAGCCTGGAAAAAAGCACTGACTGCAGGGGTCCACTCAAATGATGTCACCAGGTACTCTGTGATTAAAGGGCAGCTCTGTATATCATGCCCACTTTTGTAAACCCGCTTTCTGTGGGGACAGAGTAAGATGCGATCCTGCAGACAGGCAGGAGTGGGTTCAGCTATTGTAGTTCACTGGAGAACACGGTTTTTCAATTTTCAGTTACATTTTCCATGGTGTATAATGCTTCTTGGTAGCCTATCTAAGACGTGTGTATATAAAGTACATGACAGTCCCCAGCTGACCTCATAGCTTCTTTATTTTCATCATAACACTCATCATGGCAATTGTTGGGGGGTATATAGGGGCCAACAATCTCTCCTATGCTCCAAAAGAGCATGCATTAGCCTGCCTACCTCAGGAACTGATGAAAGCTGGCAGCCCTCTTCACCACCTCCCCCACTTCAGGGTTAGTTCCTGTCAAATGGCAGTATGTAGCTCACTGACCAGGGCCCTGTTGTGTGTGTGTGTGGGGGGGGGGGGAGTAGGCCACAAGAAAGGATATCCAGGATACGTCCTGGAGTCAGTCAGTAAGTAACTGCAAGAGGGGCAGCCAGGAGCAGTGATGCCTGAAGAAAGGAAACAGTGGTATGCATGTGGCCTGGGGAGATATACATTAAAAAAATGTATATACGTTATAGGGGCATGGTAGCGCTCCTATAGTTAGGATTGTACCAGGACTCCTATGTTAAACTCCAATTTTTGCACCTTAATAACTTTGGCATTCTCTCTCTATAGCTCAAAAGTTTGTATGCATGGTCATTCTCCCAGTGCCTGAACACGTAGAAAGTCTCGTAACAGCATCTTGTATGGTTTTTAAGATATGGAGTGGTAAAAACGTGAAAAATTGCCACTTTTTTCCCTATACTTAACATGGGATTTTCTTTTTATTTTGCCCTCATCTACAGCCCAGACGAAATAAAAATTTCTTTTGAAATTTTCAGGGATGATGGGGGTCTGTGCCAAGGGTGTACCTTTAGATAGTTTGGTGAAAAGATGTCTCAACATTTTTAAATTTTAACGTTTTTTGTGATAGCAGCTAGACAGGTAGGTAAATAAAAACTGTTTGAACAGTTAATTGTTAGGGGTTTACTGCTCGTGCTCAGAGAAATGCTGTTTGCACTGTCTGCCATCTTGTTTTTTTCCATTTAGAAAATTGATTTCTAAAGAAATACTATTTGGTAAGAAATGAACAAGACCTGTATTTAGGTCTCAGTAACATATTTAGTTCAATTATTGTATTATTATTTAAAATGTTTGATGGCAGGTATGTCTTTTTGGGGCGAGATTCATATCACCTATCACTCGCTTAGTTAAGGATCAATCAATTGGAAAATAACAATTCACAGTTCTTTACAGTTCAAACTTTACTGTTTAAACTGAAAAGGGTGCAAACAGTAAAGGTTCATGACAGTTCAAACTGTCATAACTCCCTGGTGTCTAGTGGCACCCCCAATCGACAATTTCTGCTCCCTTAAGATAAAATAATGTGCCCTTGGTAGTACAGTGGTCCCTTCCCGCTCCCCTGTTCTCTGATCGCTGTCTCCATAGTATAAATTATATTCCCTGGCAGTCCAGTGGTCCCTCCCTCATTCTCTGATCACCATCCACATGTTAAAAGTATAATCTCTCGTCGTTCAGTGGTCCCTCCCCTATTCTCCGATCGCCATCCCCATGTAAAACAAGCATTTGTCAATGCTGAATGTTGGCTTACTGGCATTGGTAGTGCAGGAGTTAGAGAGATGCATAATAGGAATGGCAGTGAAATATGGAACTTTATTTTATTTATTTAGTTTTTGTTTACCGTGTAGGTGCACTAGCCAAAAAATTACTATTTTCAGGCGCGACCCGGGAGAGTACAGAGACAAACTTCAAGAGAACATTATGGAACAAAATACAGGTTACATATAGATGTTTGAGGCATTAACAGCAGAAAATGACAAAAATTGAAGTTAGTAGGAACAATACAGCAGTAGAATTTAACATGAGACAATTACAATCAGGTCAAATAAAGTGACTAAGCAATGTTCAACCAAGACACATGTTGATGTATGAGGCATTAACAGCAGAACTAATGCCACCACCAAGACACCGACAGGTGTTGCAGTGTGCTTTGGGGTCTTCGGCCCTTATGCTAACCCCATTCCATAAGGAAATAAGCTGGGATGGGTGCAATATAGGAGAATGGGGTGAATGTTAGGATGACAGAGCCCAAGACACACCTCGATGCATGTCAGTGGCTGTAGGGTGGGGGTAGAATGCCATGAACATTACAGCCGACGAACCCAAGTTACGCCCCCGATGTCTGTCAGTCTCTACAGGGTGGGTATATGGTTGGAAACCTTAACGCCCCAGGTGTTTGTTGCTATTTTCACTCCAAATTTTCAAAATGGGCTTTTTGGGACCTCACCTCATGAACAGTGGCACTATCATTTCATTACTCAATCCTAAAGGTGATTTCACATAGCAACTGCGCCATTCAGAATCACAAGTGCGGAAACACATTTCAGGCAGGATGCAATAAATGACAGCTATACTGTTTGTGAGGAAGTGTGAAAAAATGGCAATGTTGAAAATCTGGAGAGAAATATGAAAAATGCGTGAATTTACAAGCGTGCGTAGAAACTGTGCAACGCATGCCCATAACGCAGTCATTTTTTGGAATTTTTTTTAACCAAATTTTCCACAAGGGCATTTTGGGACCTCTCCTCATGAACAGTGGCACTGTTATTTTGCTAATCTGTCCCGAACGTTGATTTCGCACAGCGACCACGCTCATTGTGCGCCTTAGGTGTGAAAACACGTTTTGGGCAGGATTTGAAAAATGACAGCTGTACTGTTCATAAGGAGGTGTGAAAAAATGGCAATGTTGAAAATCTGGAGTGAAAATATTAAAAATCGGCGAAGTTACGAGCATGCGTAGAAACGGCGCAATGCACACTTGTAACACATAGAAACATAGAAGTTGACGGCAGATAAGGACCACAAGGCCCATCCAGTCTGCCCAAACACAGTAATTTTTTGGAATTTTTCCACCAAATTTGCAACATGGGCTTTCTGGGACCCCGCCTCATAAACAGTGGCAGTGCCTTTTTGTTAAATGGTCCTGAAAGGTGATTCTGCGCTTTCGGGACTGAGAAACACTATGACAGTAACATGTTCATGAGGACGAGGTCCCAAGAACCCAATGTTGAAAATGTTGGGCCAAAATTCAAAAGAATGGCTGAGATATCAACCTGTCGGCCTGGTGGCGCTGAGGGTTGAGGTGCTGGATGCCACACCTCATGGCACGCCGGCGACCCGGGTTCAGGAGCAGACTCGGGCCATTGGGGATCGGCAGGGGAGAGGGAGAACAGAGTATCCTGCAACAGCTCTCCTTCCTCTGGGATGGGTAAGGGGTCTACATCACTCTGCAGTAGCAACTGGCGGAAGTCAGGGGCACTGCAAGTAGTGGTGTACAGCTGAGTGTTGGAGCGCGGCAGGCATTGGCATGTAGTGCACTGACACCATTGCACGTCTGGCTCCAAGGGGGGAGAAAATTCAGGCAGAAAACTGCAGGGCAGTCATGGCGGCTGATGGCCATGCGCCACACCCCCACGACCTGAGAGGTTCGCCCCCCCAGGTATCAGGATCCAGGTCCTCAATGGGGGGGGGATACTGCGTGCCAGTCTGCGTGGAGGAGAGCATGTCGCTAACCAGACTGGGTCTGGGGGTGCGGGTGCCGGATGACCAGCCAGCCCACTCCGCAGTGGTAGGAGTGGTGGGAGGCAGTACAGCGCAGTGGTTTAAGGCTCTGAGCTGCAAACCTGGAGACCTGGGTTTGACTCCCACTTGCATACTGTGTGACCCTGAGCAAGTCACTTAACTTCCTTGTGCTCCCAGGTTGCACCTGTATACAAGCTTTCAGCTTAGTGCGTCTCCCCTGGTTAAATAAAATAAAAAAAAAGAAAGAATGTCATGATAAAAAAAAAAAAAGATTCCCCTAGTCAGTGACCCCCCCCATGTCCTTGTCAAATTCCCCAGTCCCTGATCCACCAATGTCCTAGTCCGATTCCCAAGTCACTGATCTACCACTGTCCCCAATCAACCAATGTCCTTGTCAAATTCTCCAGTCCCTGATTCACCAGTGTCCTGGTCAAATTATCAAGTCAATGATCCACCAATGTCCTAGTCAGATTCCCCACTCCCTGATACATCAATGTCCTGGTCAGATTCCCCAGTCACTGATCCACCAATGTCCTGGTCAGATTCCCCAGTCACTGATCCACCAATGTCCTCCTGGTCAAATCAGTCACTGATCCACACGTCATGGTCAAATTCCCCAGTCCCTAACCCACCAATGTCCTGATCAAATTCCCAAGTCACTGATCCACTAACAGAGTAACTGGGTTCAACATCAGTCAGTTCACATCTGGGCAAGAAGAATGGACAGCTGTTGTGTAGTGTGCTGGCACAAAATGGCTGGTATGTTGCACTCCAGAGGCGGCTGCACTTCCATTATAGTTTGGGTGCAAGTTTTGTGTTGCTTGCAAAGAGCATTAACATGCTTGCATGACAGGTGATGTGATTACTATTAATAATGAAAATTGCATACCGTATTTCACCGTTTTGAAGCCGCCTCTGAATAAAAGGTGCAGTAAAAAATAAATGTTATTAATAGAAGCCGCCCCCGATTTGTAGCCGCAGCTTCTAAAGGGGGTGGCAAGCAAAACATCCCCTCTACAGTATATGGCTCTCTGCTGCAGAATCCTGTAGCCCCCTTGTTTTAAACTTCATCATAAAGAATGAATCTGGAAAAGGTTTTCCCCCATCACTCTGCCAGTTACTGGCCCTATATCCTTATTTAGAATGATTTTATTCAAACAAGCAACTGCAACTTCCATTACTGGAAATTTGAAGTTTACATCAGGTCAAATATCAAAAGACAAACACATTATTATAGATACGTGAAATCACTTAGTTGAAAACGCTATCTATACAATATTTTGTTCTGTTCAACTTACTAAACTTATCCGCTGTATATTTTCATCTTGTTGCACACTTATATTGCAAAGTCATCTTTCCAGCATAAACAGCATAGATCATATGAACTTACTTCCCCGAGAAACAATAAGTCATTAAGTCTATGGTTTGGATCGCTTCTTGAAACATTGCTTAAGTCATTCATTCTCTCCCAGTACTAAGCCTTCCTACAGTAACTTACATTTTCTTATAGCTTCAGTGTAGCCAGTGTAACTTATTTCTTGGCCCAAAATAGGAGCTCTGCCTGTAGCCCTTTTTGTAGAGGCCATACTACGAGGACGGCTCTCAGCATGTTAATAATTAAAGCCTCCCGCCGCTTAGAAGCGCCCTCATTTATAAGCACGGCTAAAACAAAAGATTACAATAGAAACATGGCTTGAAATAGTAATCGATAATACACATTTTGCAGCAAAATACAAACATCACAGGAACAGACACTGCCGCCGATAAAACCAAGGTGGGGCTTTTCAAAAGAGGGGCGAGTAATTTTGTATCCGTATTTCCGGTGCATGCTGTGTCCTGGCACAATGCATCAGGATACCTGCGGTACATTTTCAAACATCCTGCTGCATATGCGACAGTTTACCTGCTTTCTAACAACAACAGAAGTCTCAATGCATCTAACCTCTGATGCATGTGTCGTTTGTGGAGCACAAGTTACAGCAAATGTGCCCAGGAGTTAGACCACCCTTTAGGTGGTCTGACTACCTAGGCAGATGTCACATAGCTGAAAAACAGATGCAACCATTTGAAAATGCCATTTCAAGTGTCCAGTCAGCCCAGAAAAAGTTCTCACCTACCTCCTTGACCTACCATTCAGGGGGGTATTCAGAGCGGACCTTAAAAATAGGCAAACTGGGCAGTTAGCTAGTGCACCCACCAATGAGGACACCAACAATACAATGCATTAAAAAAAACTGAGGGGTAATTTACAATGTTTTTTGGAGGGGGGCACAATTTGCAAATTTAGCTAGGGGCACCACATACTCTAAGGGCAGCCCTGGAGGTATTTATCCCTAATGCCTTCCCCACCCTCCTTCCCTCTCTCCCCCAACCCCTCCTGTTAGTATAAACACAGACACGGCCAGCCCAGTGGCATGAAGGACTGAGGCATTGTGCACCTCTCCTCCTGCCATGCCAGCGACCTGGGTTCAGAAATGAATGTGGGTCACTCAGTGGCTGGCCAGGTGAGGGAGCCAGGTTGAGCATCCGTAGGACTGCTCTCCCTCTAATGGAGGGAAGGTTACTGTGGCTCGCTGCTGAATTTGCAGCGCATGTGATGCCACCAGGAGCTGGAAGAGAACCCATGTTCAGATCAGCCAGAACATCTCCACGAAGGTAGAGCTCGTACATCGTGCCAACTGCATGTTCATGGGTCCAGGGAGAAAAATTGGTGCAAAAAAAACCCCACCTGCAGGATGGCAACTGACCCCTTGCAGACCATGCACCAGTGACAACAGCCCCGTCCTGTAGCAAAGAATAATGAGAAGGTAAGTCCCAGAAAAGCCAGGTGATGGGGTGGTCGGTAGGAAGAGGGAAGTTGGGTCAGCACAGGAGATAAACAAATACTGGGAAAAAAAAAGAAAGACAAAAGTGGGGAAAATTACATTTACTAATTAATGATTTCTGTATCACAAATGGTGTACCTTTGAAGGGAGGGTTGAAAATGAAAATGACCATAACGTGCATTTCAAGCCCGTCATTAATCCATTGTGACAGCTGAGATACTTGGTGTGCTATCACCTGTTTATTATCATTAAACACTTGTTTATTTTGCAGGTACTTGGCACTGAGTTCATTCATACTGCCTCAGGGTATAGAGCATAAATACAAACCTTTCACTGAGATAAAAATGACCAGTGGTTAGAGCACCAAGATGGTATTCCAGGGCCCTGGGTTCAGTTCCCAGTAGGTTACATTATTTCTTTCTCGCTGTAAACTGTTATCTAAATTGCTTAGCAGTGGCTAATACTACACCAAAAACATCTGTCATCTCAAAAGGTACATTTGTAAGCAACAACTAAATCAGAATATGATGGCGGAGAGGTGCCTAGCACCAACTTATCTGGAACTGCAAAACAGAGGTTACAGCACCCTTTTCTCATTCTGTGCTGCACTTTACAGCCATGCTGTTCGAAATACATGGCAGGGGTGAGGGAAGACTGAATCCTCCAAAGTAAAGCGTATGATACTAACCAATCACCTCGGATGGATCGACCTCGTTAACTGACAGCCTTTGATCACCCACAAAATGCATGCTTTTAGCAAGATGTAATTGCTTTTAGGGGCTTGCTTGTTTTCCTGTTTAAATTCTCATCACAGCAAAAATGAAGGTCCATTGCTCAGCACTGAGCAGAACAGAGGGGTGATTAACAGTGATATTTTTTTTAATGAGACACAACCCTTCACTCCCTGTCATCCTCTGACCATCCTTTGCCGTACACAGATCTCTGACAGGTAGAATAATAACGGTCATACATCACGGCCCTGAAGGTCCAATCATCTAAATCTTCACTCGCCGCAGCCTCTGAGACTCAATTACTTTATTGACATGCAATCTTCATAAGGGGAGAAATATTGTGCATGTAAGGTCACTTGGTTATGAAGACGTATTATCATATTATATGCATGAGGGTTGTAGGGCTAAGACCTGACAACGCTAATTGGAATGGAACATGATACAGAGCTCAAAGCACATTACGTGCTTGGTTACACAACAGTGTCCCAGCTGGGACACAAAGGTAAAAAAAAAACTTTTATCACACAGGGACTGCACACCCATGGAACTGAAAAATGATTTTATTTCTCCTGCTCCAAATTTTAACTCTCGTCTGCACAGCAAACGTAATCATTTAACTTTTATCTGCCAAAGAAATCTGGCAAAAAATTTCACCCTACCTTTTTTCACTAGAAAAGATTCCAGGTATCTTCGAAATTGATATGGTGGCCGAATTTTCCAGTTTCGCCAAAATGTTGAATATTTTATAAATGTTTAAGTTTATTTTTTTGTCAAAAAAAAAGATGGTCGCCACATTTTGCTTAGAAATAGTACTGCAGATCTGGATGACAATTAGATGTTCTTTGGTACCGTATTAGCCACTGCTAAGCAATTTCAATTACAAATTGTAGTGAGAAAGAAATTATGTGATCTACTGGGAATTGAACCCAGGCACACAGAATACTGTCCCAGTGCTCTACCACTGAGCTACAGGCTCACATGGTTGGACCTATGTAATAATGTGACCTATTGGGAACTGAACCCAGATCCCCAGAATACCATCCCAGTGCTCTAACCGCTGAACTGGAGGCTCAGTCCAACCAAGTGAGCCTCCAGCTCAGTGATTAGTTTTATTTTTATTTTTTTCAATTTTATTACTAGGATTACAAATACCTTTGAACCAAGGGTTCTTGTACAAAGGTTCCACGTCAGCAATGGGTGCAAGCAAAATAGTGGTAAGATACAATACAAGGTCAGGAGATTAACACAGAAGTAAGCAGAGGTAAGATACAATACAGGTCAGAAGGTTAACTTAGTAGCAAAAGACAGTACATGTGTATAGAATAGCATAGTAGCAAACAGTCAGTGGCAAATAATGCACAATTAACAATACAGGTGTATATATAGCAAGACACAGATACAAATGAAAACCATCATGGGGTGACATAAGTGGAGCAAGGGTGGGGATAAGAGGGGGAGGGTGGGGAAAAGTGGGGTAGGTAGTCAAGGATTTGACATTGTTGTATGTGGAAGAACAAAAAGATAAGTGCTAGGTAGTCTGAGGGTGGAGCAACAAGAGATAGGATGATAGGGAGGGGGAGACAGGAGGAGAGGAGCGGGAGAAGGGGTGGAATGGTAGGTGGGTGGTGAGAGGGGGTAGAATGGTAGGTGGAGGGTGGGAGAGAGACGAGGAGTCGCAGGGGATGGAGGGGTGGAGAGAAGTGGGGAGGGTAGCAAGGGAAGAAAGAAGAGGAGGGAGAGGTGAAACAAAGCCGCAAACCTAGGCAGAGCATTCACAACTGCTGAGGTCAGTGAGGTGCTGGCGGAGTCTACGTCTGAATGATTAGAGCACCGGAACAGTATTCTGGGGTGGTCCAACCATGTGAGCTTCCAGCTCAGTGGTTAGAGTACCGGGACGGTATTCGGGGGGAGGGGCCTGGGTTCAATTCCCAGTAGGCTGGGATAAGTTCCCAGTAAGCCACATGATTTCCTTCTCAGAACCATTTTGAGATTTAAATTGCTTAGTAGTCCTTAATACTGCACAAAAAAACATCTAATTGTCAACTTGATTATTCCGAGTTGTAGGATATGCAATACTAGAGAAAGGAAGTGTGTCCAGAAACTCCAGTTCCAACCATGTAAGCCTGCAGCTCAGTGGTAAGAGCACCGGGATGGTATTCTGCGGGCCTGGGTTCAATTCCCAGTCGATCACATTATTTATTTCTCACAACTTGTGATTAAAACTGCTTAGTAGCTAAAACTGCACACAAAAAAAAATCTAATTGTCATCTTAATTATTGCTAGTTGCAAGATATGTAATACTAGAGAAGGAAGTGTGTCTGGGAATCCCAGGTCCAACCATGTGAGCATGTAGCTCATTGATTTCGAGCACTGGGACATTATTTGGGAGGCCTGGGTTCAGTTCCGAGTAGATCACACTTTTTCTTTCTCACTACAGTTTGCGTATTGTAGATCTGGCAATGGTTAGGACTGAAGAAAAAAAAAACATATGGGGCCTGATTTTCAAACCCTCAGGAATGGCATACGCTGCTAGCACCAACAAGGGGCATCTTGCAGTGCACCGTGTGCCATTCCTGATTTTCAGACACCCCTCTGGCAAGTGGGGGGCTGACTACACTGGCCAAGCTCATCTTTGCAACAGACACACCCATGTGACAAGGTGGAGGGGGGCTTGTGCCAGGGCAGCGCCGCAATATCACCTTAATTAGGTTCTGAAAACCCCTCCAACAGGTCCACGGGTCACCAGAGCTAGACCAGCCGGGAGCTGCTCTAATAACCCGTGCGCCATTCTAAGTGCCTTGCCATAGTGGAAGGTGGTTCACGCCCCCCCATGGCGGCCACTGCCAGCAGATGTCTGCTGCTCTCCTGCACCTGGCCAAGTGTCCCTGCAGTTGTGGGGCCACAGCTGGTGACTTCCAGGGCCATTCCTCCACCACAAATCACAATACTGCCTCCCCACACCCAATGCCAGCCACCAAGGCAGCCTTGCCATTGCCCCATCTGAGGTCTGTCACCACCCCCCCCAACCTGCCCTAGCCTGCCCTCTGCAGGCCCTGCCAGTCATCGGATGCACGTCCGGCAGGTCCCTGCCATGGCCACCACTGTTGCCCGTAAACACTGCTCCTTGCAGCATTCCTTACCAGTGTGCTAGTTGTGCGGTACAGGATGGCTTGTGGCACACTGTGGGGATTGCTGGGACCCTGAGTTTTGTAAACTTCAGTGCAGGGTCCCTGGTGCACCAGAGTTTGCCAAATCTGGGACTTTGGCATGTTGTGCACCGATCACAGGGGGCCTTCTAAAATCGGGGTCATGGTGCGCAGCACTGGAGGTATCTAGAAAAGGAAATCTGACTGGTATACTAATAATTTTATAAACTGAAGTTGAAACAGAATTTTTGGAAAAACATTTTTCACTGCACTATTCAGAAATGGCCCTATGTGTTACAATATGCATTGAGTAGGGCTGAGTTGTGCTCATCCTGGGTGTCCTATGGCATCCCTGTATATGTGCAAAGACAATGCCATGCATGCCTGTTCTCCCCCAACTGGACCAGACAATGAAATCCAGCCCAGGCCTCACCCCCTCCTTGCCATGGAAGGCTGGGTGCCAATGGGCCAGTGTTCACTGGCTATTTTATTTTTAATGAAAGAAAAAAAAAAATTCCCCAAAAAATAAACCACTATGGTTTTTGAAAGAGGTGGTAGAAAAGGTAAAAGCTAAGAGGGTTGCATTCAGAAGGTACAAGGAGTTGCAGATAGAGGAGGATAGGGTAGTGTATCAGAGGAAACAAAGGGAAGCAGGGAGGGCAGTAAGGAGCGCAAAGGCACATGTCATTGAGGCCCAGGTCTGGAAACATAAGAAAACCGGGAACAGTCATAACATTTGCAAGTAGCGTTTTATTAGTTTCAATAACAATAAAATTGTGCAGGATAGCTTTTATACAGTCAGTTCAAACAAAACAAAGTCTTTCCTCTAAGGTTATCTCTAATTCTAAATGTCAATCTCTCTCTCTCTCTCTCTCTCTCTCTCTCTCTCTCTCAACAAAAGATTGCTCTCTTCCTATAAGAAGCTTCTGCCTGCCAATTAATTTCTGTATCCTAAGCTTGTTAAGAAACATCCTGCTTCTCACACTTTGCAGGTACAGCAAAATAGAACATTGTGTCCCAGAACTAATCTCCTGCTGACAGCTCTGCAAGGAAGCCCCAGGAAGTCAAAAGGTCAAACTGCATCTCATGGTTAACCCTTTGAGTTCCAAATAGCTTTCAATACAACTACATACATTTTCAAACCAGAGGACCCAGTTTCACATAAAGATCCACATATACCTCTATAACTGCAGATAAACAAGGGGGAAGAAAAGATAGAAACAGCAATAAAGAAAGAGAGATAGTATGAGAGGGATAATCGTGAGACTGTCAGAGTGATCAGCTCCTAGGTCTCACAAGTAAATTTGATTGAGAACTCAGACAAACTAGAAACAGAAAAAGAGAGGACAGAACATTTAAGTCCTTCTGCACAACAAATGGGACAGGGTCTTATTCAACTCTATCACAGTGCGAACTGAAGAGAGGATAGTCAAGGCAGTAACAAAAGAGACAAGACATTTTTTAGGTATGTAAGTGGAACAAGGAAGACTAGGAGTGGGATTGTAACATTAAGGGAAAGGGAGACTGTGCCGGGGGGAGGACAGGATAAGGCAGACATCCTGAACAAATACTTTTCTTTAGTGTTGACAGAGGAAAGAGGTGGGAAGGGGCCAAAGAAAGGTAACAGGAACACTGAAGGGAGGGAGGGAGGTGGACACTAGTTAATTTTTGGAGGAGAGAGTCCTAAGGGGAATCGAGAACCTGAAAGTGGGCAAAGCAATGCGGCCAGATGGGGTCCACCCAAGGATATTGAGGGACCTCAGGCAGGTACTGGCTGCACCTATGATGGCCCTATTTAGAACACAGACAGTGTTGGCAGAGAAGGGCCTATGGCCCACCCAATCTGCTCACTGGAAACAGGAGTGGTCCTGGAGGACTGCACGAGGCCAGATGTAGTCCCACTTCACAAAAGTGGTAGCTGGGAAAAGGCAGGCAATTATAGGCCAATCAGCCTGACTTCAGTGGTGGGAAAGTTCACTGCTGAAGGAAAGGATTGTGGAATATCTTGAATCCAATGGGTTATAAGACTCAGGGCAGCAGAGTTTCATGGGCAGGAGGTTGTGTCAAACAAATCTGATAGAGTTCTTTGACTAGGTGACCAAGGAACTAGATTGGGGTGGAGTGCTGGATGTACCCTACCTAGATTTCAGTAAGGCATTTGATACTGTTCCACACAGAAGACCGGTAAGCAAGCTAGGCAGTGTAGAAGTGGATCCAAAGGTGGTAAACTGGGTAAGAAACTGGTTAAGGGATAGGTGGCAGGGGGTGGAGGTAAATGGAATTCACTCTGAGGAAGGGAGGGTGACCAGCAGGGTGCCTTAAGGATCAGTGCTGGGACCAGTCCTCTTTAATGTCTTTATAAGTGACACTGCAAAGGAGCTGGAAGGGAAGGTCTGCTTCCTTGTGGATGACATCAAATTCTGCAATAGCTCTGACACTCCAAGGGGGGGGCGGCGGAAAGGATGAGCGGCAACCTGAGAAAACTCGAGGTGTGGTCAAGGGTATGGCAGCTGGGTTTCAATGCAAAAAAGTGCGAAATAATGCACTTGGGGCACAGAAACCCGGGGCATGAAGGAGACCTGGGGGTGATCATATCGGATGACCAAAAGGTGGCCAGGCAGCGTGACAAGGCAGTTGGGAGGGCAAGTGGGATTCTAGGGTGCATAGGTAGGGGTATCACTAGCAGAAAGAGGGAGGCAGTGTTGCCTCTGTACATGGTGCACTGTATCAAGAGCAAGCTCCCTGGCCCTCCTACAGGTGTCAATGTGCCACCAAAGCTCACAGCCAGCCCTCTCCCAGCGGAACGCACTGCCGCACGAAAGCTGCTCCAGTCCATGGCCTCTCTGACTCAGCTTTCCGGGCCTGTTCCTGAACCTCATTGGCCAGCACTGGGCCATTAGGGGCCCTACTTTTTCCTTTTCAAGGTCTCTTGTAGATGCTACCAATCTCCCTGTCTGGTATCTATTTTACTCATTAGTTCTGAAACGCAGTGGCATCAGCTGAGTGGTGACCTGGCAGTGAAACTTGTGCTGTTGAACTTCTGCGCCTTACAGATCAGGGGAGCACTATCGATCAATCAGAGTGGCACGTTCCTCTGTGGATAACACACTCATTCAACAAAGAGAGGCTCACATGCAGCTGTCCTGGAAATGGGCATGTTTGTGCCATTTGTTTGACACTGTAATATATCATTGATTGAGCTCAGTCAATAAATATTACTGCCACCGAGACCACTCTTACGGTTGTAAGAGTGGTCTCACATTCTTTGGCTTGCAGTTGTTATTCCCTAAGAATGCACATGAGGGCACTCTTACAACTGTAGGACTGGTCTCAGCAGCGGTATTAACATACAACTTATGTCATCGGGTTCTGGAACTGAACAGTAATTATGCCAATGAATATGGGGGGGGGGAGCATCAGCAAGCGACCTGAACAACGGTGTGTAGATGAGTTCTGCTGATTGCAGACCCTCTTTAATTTGTCTTCAGTGTTGGACTTCATTGAGCAGTGATTATACCCTCACAGCCAGCCTCAACTAGGTGCAAACTGTGCCCTTGTACCTTGGGGGGCCCATACTTTTTTCTTGAGGAAAAAAAATGATTTAAAAATGCCTAAATTTTGTTAGAGATTAAAACGTTTACCAGCAAATGAAAGTGGAAGACAACTGGCTCTGTTACTGTTACAATATATACTCTCTCACCTCTGCACTACACAATTACCTTACACCTAGCTGCACCTGCTCCTGAGCCCCTCCTCACTCACATGCCTCCCTCCCTCTCTCTCTCTCTCCTTCACTCTCTTCTTCTCTATCCCCCCACCCCACCTGCACTTATACTGCCCTGTATAGCCTAGCTCTTAAAAGGTGTCCTTGTTCCTATGCGGGCACCCCTGCAGCTTATTCATCATCTGTGTACCGCCTGTACTGTAACTGTATGCTTTTGTCTACCTTGAATCCTATGCTTTTCACCCTGTACTGCTTCTGTATGTATGTATGAATGCATCTCCTACGAACCACCAGTAATGTAATGTAATGTAACTGCTGAAATTGCCCACTACGCATCCAATGCCTTGAACCTGTTTTGAAATTGTATGTATGTATCCACCCTCTGTAAACAATGTAGCTATGAATTCTCACTCTGTACATCTCATTCCCCATTTCCCCCAAGACGTACCGTGAGACGAGCATTGAGTTGCTCAGTGTATCTTTCCTGGTGAAACAATTCAATAAATAAAAGGTGGGGGCAGCTTTGCTGCAGTGGAAAAGTTTAGGCTAAGTTAAGTGCTCATGGTGTTAATGGCCATACTTTACACCTCCCAGGTTGACTGCTTTCACAAACAAAGGGCTATACTGACAAGCATACCTCTCAACTGTCCCTGATTTTGCCTCAAACTTTTATGCTGTTCCTCATACAATTTGGGTTTTTGTGACAGAACAGTGGGGAGTAAAAGCACAAAATAATGTTAAACATTCAAGTTACAGACTTGTTCTTCAGAAAATGCATCTTAACACAAATCCCCTTACTCTATCAGCTTTCTAAGTGAATAGTACCAGTTTTTAAGATGTGTCCCTGATTTTGGGTCTTTGTCCCTGATTATTTTAAGCCTTGTCCCTGATTCATGAGGCAAGAGGTTGAGAGGTATGCTGACAAGAAACTTGTCTGTAACCTGGACATGTAGCTGAAACAATGAATGATATGACAAAATCTGTTTCAAAAGTATGTGAGAGCACTCAAAATGGCTTAAAAACCTGACCAGCACAGAGCAAAACTGGATTACCTAATAGGGACCCTGAAAACCTGATCACCAGGTAAAAAAACTGACAGGTGGCAACCTTACTGGTGTCCCATGATAAGCTTCTACATTCTCTCATTCACACCTCCAGAAAAGGTAAGCTGTTTAACTTGTTTGCGTATCAGAGGTGTGAGTGTCCAGTGCTGATGTCCCTGTCTTTACAGAAACGAATACGGTAGTAGTACCGTACTTCCTTAAGTTCTTGCTCCTGGTTCAGTTAGATTATTTTCCAAAGGTAAAGTCAAATAATTCAATGCATGTCAACTGCACTAATTAAAAGATGCTGGTTAAACTGATAGACCTGGTACTGCTTTAGTAATTCAGGCTAGGAGGGTTAGTTAGGTGTAAATGTTGGATGGGGGGGCCCCACAGAGAATGGAGTGGTGGGGCCCGGCAGAGGGCTGCACAGGGTCCCAGAATGGTTAAGGCCAGGCCTGTACAGCATCACAGTGCAGTGAATTCCCCATGATATTCTAATTTAGCATCATTGCACACTGTTCAACACTCTCAGATGGTTAAAACTTGATAGACTACATCAGCTGCACAAGCTACTTCCTCCAGTAGGCAATACTATGAACATTACTATCAGGGTTTCAATTCATTGGTGAAATTGGCACAAATTTGTGAAAATATGCACATCGCGAATTTCACAAATTTTCCGTCAGCTGTAGTAGTAGCAGCAGTAGTAAACGTAGTAAAATATTTTATTCATAACATTTTATGAATCAGGATTAACTTGATTGAATTGACAACTTATTAGCAATGAGGTCCCACAAACACAAAAACTACACTTTTACAAAGACTTGGTTACAAAATCAGAAAAGAAATACATGTAGTATAAATACAGGATATGCAACAGGGAACAATAATAATTGTAAGAGGATCACCACCAACTTCACCACGTGAATTCTTTTTTTTTTTTTTTTGTAAAAAACACTTTGCAGTAATAAAAAACCTCCCCCACCCACTGTGCTGTAATGACACCCCCTTCCACCCCAAAAAAACATTTTTATCATATAACTTGCCTCTAATCACTCACTAGAACCCTCCTCCCCCCCTGCCCTGGTGAATTTTAAGTTAACTACATAAAAGTTCAAATAATATACCTTCCCCAATCTGTGCCAAGCACCTCCCCTATCATCCACCTGACTCCCCACCACCAGGTTGAGTCATTATAAGACCCCCCACCACCTGCTCCCCCACCAGCACCCAGAAAAAATGTGATCTGTAATGAAGAAAACAGCCCCCTGCTGCAGAGCGTCTGCTCTGTTCAGTGCCCGTCTCGGTAATGGGCCCCACATGAATGAATCCTGACGTAGTTTGCTCTTAGCAAAACCTGACTGGCTGAAAATTCAGCCAATCAGGTTTCACTAAGACTAAAAATATCACCATTCATTCATCAGTGCCATTTCCAAGATGGACATTGAACAGAACAGACATTCTACACAGGGGTCCGTTTTCTTTAATATAGATCACATTTTTCTTGGTTGATGAGGGAGGAAAATGATGGGGGCCATTGGAGATCTTGTGATGACTCAACCTGGTGGTGGGACTCCAGGTGGGGGAGTGCAGCACACGGGTGGGGGCTATCATTTGAACTTTATGTAGTTGACTTGAAATTCACCAGGGTGGGGAAGAGGGGTGTTGTATGACTAGAAAGTTTTTGGGAGGTAGGAGGGGGTGGTATTATAGCACAGTGGGTGGTGGGGTATTTCTTTACAATTACAGATGTAAGTCACATTGTTTTACACCGGTGACTTTCACATACGTGCACGGCAAACGACACAAACTGCCTAATTTTCCCATCAACTGACAATTCACACAGACCTACCAGGTGAATAACTCTGCAAATTACCTAACTGACCCATTAACTGGCAGTTTGCATAGATTCACTGCACACATTTGGCCAATTTGGTGAGCAAATAACTACGCAAACTGCAGTCATTAGCAAAGTGAAGTTGCCGAAATTCACAAATTTCGGCAACTTCACCCACCTCTAATTACTTTTACTATTACAAACAAATATCCCAGACTGGTTCTGCTCTAATAAGCTTGTGGTCAAGCAAAAGAAAAGAGTCTCCATCATATCTGGTTCACACAATGCCTTTCCAAATCAGGCTCGGCTCTGAGAATCCGCGCCATGTCAGGTGCCTACCTCGACAATCTATCTTCTTACAAATACCTGGATTTCACACTTGACCAGTGAGTCCACGGACTACACAGCTCACATCAGCAGCTTGGTTTCCAAAGGCTTTGTAAAACCTGGGGGGCTTTATAGAGTGAAAAGTGGTCTCCCCTTTGCACAAGAAAATGCATTGTGGAAAGGATGACTTTCCCTACCCTGGACTACGGGGATGTAGTCTTCTCTGCTGCTTTCAGCTCTGCCATCTCCAAACTTACCACTCTCTTCAGTTCTCTCTGTAGGTGTGCTCTGGTTTGCCCTCCTCGCACTCACCACTCTACAATCCAAAATCAACTGTGCTGGGCTTCCCATGAGATACAACACGCACTGCGTATGTCCTCCTTGGGTTCCAAATCCTGACCTGAAAAACTCCCCTAGTACCAAAACAGGATCTTCTCCCCTTCTTCCAACACTTTCTACTGCCTCAGATCTGAAGTAGGCAACAGATTCCAGTCCCTTCTCTTAAAACGGAATGCACACCAACCATCTTTCAGATACAGACTGCCTCAACTGTGGAACACCCTACCCAATATCACCAAGTCTAAGTTTAAAGAGCTCTATGAAACCTTTTACATTGCCGTAACTGTCCGCTCCCTCTGGTCAATAACTGCCATCCTACTACTACACTGGTGAGGTTACCAGTTTGATTGCACCCACATTGTTGGTACTTCTGCTGTATGTCTCCACTGATGTTTTAAATACACCTATAATGCCTGCTGCTCACTCAAAGAGTTTTGTAGCATATCATTATTGTGCTCAGCTCTGATTTATTTAAGCATCCACAACATGGCGTGGGTTATTCTGGGATTTACCCATGCCTGATATGGTATGTCTCGAGGCCACAGGCTGAGTGACATAAACCATACAGGAAGTGGGCAAAACCCAGCATAACCCACACCCTGTTGTGGATTATTGCAATTATACAATGACCTATAACTAAAGCATAAAAAAGTTCTTGAGAAGGCTATAATTTTTGCTTTATTTATGCAACCCCCACCTCCCTTCCTTTTTGCAAATGACAGGTGGTATGCTGTTTGAATCTGACAGCAGCACCAGGTGGGGACTGGGTTCGGGGAGGAATAGGTTACTCGGCACAAGGGCTAGGTTTGGCTACTCTGCACAGGGGCACCCAAGTAAATCCGAACACAGGAAGCAATAACTGTAATGTCCAATACCAGGAATGGGATTCTAAAGTGTGGCTTTTATTTACATCCAAGCAGAACAAACAAAGCATAGACGGACCCCCACAGGGCTACACTTCTGGTAATGCAGATTAAAAAGAATCAGAACACTTCCTCAACACTTCAGCCCTCAGGCTCTGAACCCACCGGGCACACAGCCCGGACTTACACGCTGCTTTGGGTACACAGCCCGAACTTGTACACTATTCTGGGATTTCCCTGGCTCAGCTCCCCTGCCGGCCACTCGAACACCTTCCATTTGTCATGGAAACATTTTCTGGTGGCTCCCTAAACCACCTAAGAGCGTTCGACTCCATAAGGGAAACTTCCTTTTAATCCCAAGTCTGGGTACTTTCCTCAGGCACTGGCCAAGTCCCTGAGAGAAAGTAAAAGTGCCACAGAGCAAATCCGTAGAGGTGAATTTGGTTACTGCTGATGGGGGGGGTCTCCCACCTCTTGCTTCCACAATTCATACCCGGCCATTTCTCTGGACATTAAACATCTCTTTCTGTAAAGCGTGGCAATGTAGATTAAAGGGTAAAAGCATGTCACATTTCCTCTACTTGTCTTGGCTTTCCCATTGTGCTAGACTTAAACATACTTAAACATCTCTTTCTGTAAAGCTTGGCAATGTAGATTAAAGGGTAAATGCCTGTCACATTTCCTCTACATGTCTTCGCTTTCCCATTGTGCTGGACTTGAACATACTTTTACTTGGCTTAGCCCATTACTCTAGGCCTCCCTCTGATTAAGCAGTTCAATCCCCACTTTACAGCAGTTCAGGTGAAAACATAGGCCCTATGTCAGAGCGAACTCACCCTTTGGTTGCAGGTGCCCCACAGGCGATTCCTCACAGGAATTTCTTTCCCACAGCTTCTGATGCTGCAGCAAAACTTGCAATAAGGCAGCTTCTTCCCTAGCTGGAACCAGGAGGGTTGCCCCTGGAATGACAGGCAAACCTTTCCACCCCATCCCCTCAGGGATGGGGCACAGAGACCAGTAACAGCGGTCTCCACCACTTCACAAACACCTTACTGCGTTCCTCTTTTGGTGAAAACACACACCTCTCCTACAGTAACTCTATGACAGCGCTTTAGGCTCAAAGAACCTGTCCACAGACTGCTGTGCTGCTCCTCTCCTCTCTTCAAGATTGCACTCACACTCACTGTTCAAACAATCCCCAACATTCTATCCTAACTCCTAACTGCAGATTCCAGTGTGGCTCATGCAGCTGCCCGAGTTCTATGGTGATGTCATCCTTCAGTCTCAGCTGAGACTGAGAACAGAGTAAGACAGTGTGAAATCCATTTAACTGGAGTTTCACACGCTGCCTTCTCTGCCTAGCACTAGGTCTTACTGGGATTCTAGTAACCCTGGGTAACACAGGGGTTACATTTATTTTTATTTTGATACCCTTCCTCCACTCATTAAAATGTCCCAGGCTGCTAGGTAGTATAAGAATCCATCCTCCACCGCCCCCACTCCTCACGCACATGCATATACCTGGTGCCACCAATAAGTTTGTTTTTTATGTCTTGTTTCATTTTTTTATTTTATAGAGAGAGAGAGAGAGAGAGAGAGAGTGTGGTCCAGCGTGTGAAGGGCTCCCATAGCTGAGCCCTAGCAGAGACGGCACAGTGCGAGATGTGAGCGGCTGCCATGGTTCCGTAACACAGAGTGTGGTGTGAGGTGTGACGGGCTCCCATAGCTGAGCCTAGCAGAGACAGCACAGTGCGAGATGTGAGCGGCTGGAATGATTCTGTAACACAGAGTTCGGTGTGAGGTGTGAAGGATTCCCATAGCTGAGCCTAGCAGAGACAGCACAGTGCGAGACGTGAGCGGATGCCATGGTTCTGTAACACAGAGTGTGGTGCGAGACGTGAAGGACTCCCATAGCTGAGCCTAGCAGAGACAGCACAGTGCGAGACGTGAGCAGCTGCCATGGTTCTGTAAGACAGAATGCGGTGTAAGGAGCTCCCGTAGTTGAGGGAGGCAGGAGATGAAAGCGGTGTTTATGGAGAGTAGTAAATGGTAACATGACTTGAGAAGTGGAAGAGAGAGAGAGAGAGAGAGATGCGGCTCACAGTTTAAGGGAGAATGGAGCATTTGCTGTTGAGACACAGAGAGCGTTAGTGGGGAGAGAGATACAGTGCACTAGAGAACAGCAGAGTGCAGCTGTGTCTGGAGAGAGAGAGAGAGTTAAAGTTGGTATGTAGCTGAAAATGTTGCTGACAAGCTGCATGAAATGTTAAAAAAATCCATTGTTTGCAGCTTTTTTTAGTTGCAGTGGAACATGTTTGTGGGACAGAAGATGGCAACTATTTTGTTTCTATTTAGAATGTTCTGTGTGTGTAATGATTCATTTTACTTTTGATTCTGTGATGTGGCTGACTAGTTCCTTATGTGTGGGTTGTGCAGGAATTCACTCATGCTTAAATAAGCCAGTTAACCAGTCACAGACTAGGATATGCGGACCCCTTGACCCCTTGTATAATACCTTTTAATTCTCCTCTGCTCCCCCCCACCCAAGGATCGTAAATGGAAACGAGCCTCCTGGGCTCAGCTTGTTTAGCTGGTAAAATACGTTTAAAATAAAAACTACACCATATCTTACAAACCTTCTCAATACTCTAACTACAGTACATCCTATGCCCTCACGTCCCAGCATTTTAAGGCTTCTGTAGACAAACTAATAGTGACAACAAGCTTTTTCCTACCAGGAATCGCACATGCAGAATACACTACCTAATCCAGCTAGGTGTTTCACAAACTCAAGAAAGTAAAAAAAACACATATATATATATCTGTCTATCTACCTACCTACTTATCTATCTATGTATCTATACTATTTAACTCCCTAGTGAAGGTATGTAACCATTTTTAACTGTAATTTCATTTTCTTTTAAACCTTTTTATGGAATATACAGAGACATCTCATACAGTCAACTAAAGTCAATCCATAAGCTACCATCACACAACACAAAGTGTTTGCATCCCTGAGTTACAGCATTAAAACACAAGCTCTTTGTCAACAATTCATGTTCAGTTCTGGACAGCACATGGATATCTACCAGTAAATTAATACAAAGGTGCTGTGTAAGCTGGACATATATGTACTGTACCCCAGCTGGCCTTAAAACTGACCAAAACATACCACAGGAAAAAACATTCTAAACATATTAAATTAGAAGCAAGGCAAGGCTGTGGTGCAATATATTTCACAGTTATTAATGGCAACAAAACTATCAGTTGTTAACTGTAATTTCTGTTGTACTTTCTGTGTGTGTGATGTCTGTTGTACTGCTGCCCAGAGTTGGAGTGGCTCACCAGGATACCTGGAAATGTCCAGCCCCCCCTTTGGGTACTTGGTCACCTTTTAGAAAATGGGTTGTGGAAATCTTAGAAGCTGATTGGCTTAGGCCACAAGCTACCTGGTCCGGTATCAGGCAACAGAGACCAGGAAATAACTAGTCCCAGTCTCTGCTTGCCTGTTTACCATAAAAAAAGTATGTGGCCATAGAACGTTCCATTTAAAATTGCCATTTTTTTTTTCTCTCGCTCACCGAAAGAAATGATTTCCACAATGCTTTTCCTACACCCCCAATCCATCTACTGTTGGTGTCAAGTAAATAAAAAAGGACTGTGGAGTTCAGAGAGAAATAAATAAATTATCATAAAAATCACAATCAGCGAGCATGCCTGGCCCGATTGGCATGTTCCTGAACTCGGGTACGTGAATCTGAAACCGCTGACACTCTTCTCATATAAACCGCGCTCCTGAATGTTCCGTTTCTACTGTGGTCAGAGACAGTGAGTGAGTGTTTCTCAATTGCGATCAGTTTGCAACACCCCTGCTTACTCATTAGGCAGCGGAGTCCGTTGCTGCTGAAGGAATAGTGCTTCTGCAACCCTGCCAGCTGGGGCCACAGCACCAGGGCCTCTCTTTAACTGCTTAAAGGGAGAAGCCACTGTGTCTTTCAAAGCCGTGGCACCCTTGGGGACCTTAGAGTAAGAGGTGAGTCACCGTCTGTGCCCAGCCCACTGAATCTCTATGGTTCTCTCTCCCTCATTCAGAGTTCCTATTTTTTTATCTTCAAAAAAGGCTCCAGTTCAAGACTCTCATCTGAACTGCGGTGCTGAGTGTTCCGTTTCTACCGCGGTCAGAATACATAAAATAAAGCAAACAAATTGATGGATACAAAAAAAAAAAAAAGTAAACCAACAAACATAACTGTTTTAATGAAAGCCATGGGAGCTAGGTTACGGTAACCATGACCACAAGTTACAAGTACCAAACAGCATTCTCCGTTTTGACGAATGATCTTTCTTTTGAGTTCTGTGCCTGTCTCAGTAACTGAAGAACGACACACAAACCAAAACAACAACCACAAAAAGCAGCTTTCATGTCTGTGAACCACTGCTTGAAGAAACAAAGCAACTACACAAGCTCATGGAACACACATAAACACGGCAGCTCCCTCCTGTGGTGATTCCAGCAGCACAGGGATTATTTTACTATAACATTTAACTTTTATTATTTTATATTTATTTTTTATATATAAATCTTTATACTTTTTCAAAAAACTACACCTATACTCCATTTTCTAAGTGTAATAATACCCTCCAGGGTGGGCGTTATGGGATATAACAGACCTTCATGGGGCTATAAGGCCCTCCGCCTGCAGCGCCGGGCCTCACTACATCCCTGGGCAGTCCATTATATCTCAATAACGCCCACCCTATCGGGTATTATTACTTACGTAGTGCCTGGATACCAGCAGGCAATTATTAAAGGTTATGTAGTTTACAAAAGTACAATTATTGAGGTACAAAGTAAGCCTAAAATCATTTTGATTACTTGGCCTTTAAGGGTTCCCACCAGGATTTAGATCACTCAGTTGTGGTGTACTACTAGTGCTGAAACTAACCTTGTAGCTTTCTGGCCAGAAAGGCAGCATTACAAGGGTCTGGAAAGAAGAAGCATCCCCAGGGCAGTTCTACATGAGAAATGCCGAATTAACTGATGTGAACTAACAGTCACATATGTAATCTTGCTCCTCTCTTACCGCCTTTACCATATTTATTTATTTAGTTTTATTTATTTGTTTAGTTTTTGTTTACTGGGTAGGTGCACTAGCCATAATAATGACTACTGGCATGGAACAGCCTTCCGGAGGAGGTTGTGGAGTCAGGAACAGTGGGGGAATTCAAGAATGCATGGGACAGACATAAGGCAATTCTAGTGGGGGGTAGGAGGAAGTAGGCTGTTGGTTAACTAGGATCTGCAGCTTATCCGTTAGGTAGGGAAATGGGCAGACTAGGTGGGCCAAGCGGTCCTTATCTGCCGTCAGATTCTATGTTCTATGTATTTTCAGGCACGACCCAGAAGATATACCTCGCTCATTTAGCATCAAAGAATAAAAAAGAAAGCACACTGCCCGAGACAGAAACAGCGAAAATATAACAGTAAACATTTGCATAATGTGGTACTTTACAGTTCAAGCCTATTCACAGTCTAAATCCGATGTCCTTCGATCCATCTCAAATTCACTCTGGATTTTCACTGTCAGCTTCCCCGCTCCTTTCAAGATGGAATGCAGACAGGTCTTCCGTACATACATAATCTGTAATTGTGCTGCAGCATGAAGACCTGAGTACTCCCCAGCTCCCTCAGCTGACTCTGGACCCCATCAAAGCTGAGTGGCCCATCATGTGAACTCTGGCATCTGCTTAGCCGACAATAGCAGGTCGTCTCTTTCAGCTGAGCATCTTGTTATAATCATGAGGATACGGACAGGTGGCTCTGGACCAATGTTGCACTGCAGGGTTACCCTATAAGCCTTGGTTGCTACTAGAAGCGCGTTCAAGGAAAATAAGTCAGACAGTTTTAAGAAAAATGCTCAGCTCCATCCGGGGGCAACCACATGGACATCTGAAGCCCATATGGAGTTCTACAAATTCCCAAGCCTGAAGTGGAGGAAGAGCTTTACCAGCCCAGCCACGGATATCACCACCCTTTTGGCAATTACCTCATCCTCCACCAAGATCATGTTAGCATCCAAACCAACTCTACCAAAACAATCCTCCAACTTCTGAACCCCAGTTTGGATTGCCTTAAGTAAGACTACGCTGGTGGACTGCACTGAGTCTATCCCCTTGGGGGGGAGAGAAATCTCTATGCCTTTTATGGCTATTTGCCGGTTTGCCAGTATTGTTTGTTGCACTGCCTTTTGTAATTTATCATCTTAATGTCTTGTAAGCAATATATCATACAGTGATAGTCAATGCCATGAGTAGTGCTAATGCACTATGGTGTTTGCCACAGCGAAAAATAGACAGTGCGTGCTAAAAATTAAGTTAAATTGTGGACTGACTCTGCATTATGGCTTCCTGTAGCATTCACTAGAGCTACTGATTGCATTAGTTACCCCTGTATATTCTCATAGAAACAGAAACATAGAATTTGATGGCAGATAAGGACTGCTTGGCCCACGTCTTCTGCCCATTTTTCCCTACCTACTGTAATACTGCAGATCCTACTTGGTCTCTGACTTTACCCTCTCTTCCTAACCATTACGGTTCCCTTATGCCTATCTCATACATTCTTGAATCCCGTTACAGTTGTTGCCCTGACCACCTCCGCTGGGAGGCTGTTCCATGTATCCATGACTCTTTCTGTGAAGAAGTATTTTCTCACATTTCCATACAAACTTAGAATCTGTCGGCAGATGAGGACCATACGGCCCACCTAGTCTGCCCATTTCCCTACTCACTGCTGCAGCCACAGATCCTATTTGATCTGCAGCTCTCCTGCTCTGCACATCTCCAGGGTACCCTTATGTCTATCCCATGCACTCTTGAACTCCCATTTTGTTTTCGTCCCCACCACTTCTGCTCAAAGGCTATTCTACAGCTCCACCACCCTTTCAGTAAAAAAGTACTTCCTAACATTACTCCTGAGCCTTCCACCCTTCAGCCTCATATCATGCCCCCTTGTTCTTGTGCAGAGGTTTCTTTGAAATATGCTTTCCACCTGTACCCTGTTTATTCCTCTAAGGTACTTGAAAGTCTCTATCATATCTCCCCTCTCCCTTCTTTCCTCCAGTGAATAGATATTAAGGTCCTTAAGTCTTTCGTCATGAGGCTTCTGGTGCAGTCCATGCACCATCTTCATTGCCCTTCTCCGGACTGCCTCTATTTTGTCATTGTCCTTCTGGAGATGCAGCCTCCAGAACTGGACACAGTACTCCAGCTGAGGCCTCACCAGTGATCTCTACAGTGGCATCACCACCTCTTTCCTCCTGCTTGTTATGTCCCTCCCCATGCACCCCAACATTCTGTTTGCTCGCCCCACCACCTTTTCACACCATTTGGTCACCTTCAGGTCATCAGATATGATAACCCCCAGGTCTCTCTCTCTCCTAACTTGTGATGGGCGGCCAGAATTTCCCCACCCATCCTGTATTCCTCCCTTGGAGTCCTGTGACCCAGGTGCATGATCTTGCACTTTTTAGCATTGAAACTCAACTGCCAGACACCCGACCGCTCCTCTACTCCTCTAATAGACTTAGGTCCTTTCTCATTTTTTACAGCTCCTGCGGTATGTCCACTCTGTTGCAGATCTTGGTGGCATCTGCGAAGAGGCACACCTTTCCCTCCAGATACTGCAATGTCACTAATGACATTAAATAGGACTGGCCTCAGCACTGACCCCTATGGCACCCCACTGGTCACCTCCCTTTCCTCAGATTTCTTGCCATTTACCACCACCCTCTGAGTCTTGTCCCTTAGCCAGTTCCCAACCCACTTTACCACCGTAGGACCCACTCCCAGGCTTCCCAATTTATTTAGCAATCTCCTGAGCGGGACGGTGTTGAAGGCCTTGCTGAAATCCAGGTAGGCCACATCCACCGCCAATCCATGATCTACCACCCTGGTTACCCAGTCAAAGAAATCTAAAAGATTCATCCGACATGTCCTTCCCACTGAGAATCCATGCTGCCTTGGATCCTGTGCCCTGCTATCCTCCAGAAACGTCACAATCCTCTCCTTAAGTAAGGACTCCATTAGTTTCCCCACTACTGAGGTCAGACTTACAGGTCTGTAATTGCCTGGCTCCTCTCTGCTTCTACTCTTGTGGAGAAGGACCACATTTGCCCTCATCCAGTCCTCAGGTGCCTCCCCTGTCTCTAGTGATGCAGTGAAAAGGGCAGCTAGTGGTTCCGCCAGCACTTCCCTGAGTTCCTTTAGTACTGTGGGCTGGATCCCATCTGGCCCCATTGCCTCACCTGCTTTTATTCACCTCCCCCCAAGTTCTTCTAGGAATCTTTCCACCACGAATGGGCTAGCGTCTACCTCCCTCCCCTGAATACCCCTCTTAATGAGTCTCGGTCCCTCACCCTCCTCTTCCCTGGTAAATACTGAGCAAAAGTACTTGCTCAGTATCTCAGCCTTTTCTAGGTCATCCTCCACCCTTTCTCCTCCTTCCTTCTTCAGCCTAAGACCCTGAATCCACCCCTCCAGCTTCCCTTGTTCTTGAGCGTCTTTCTGAAAGAGGCTTCCTTCTTGTCAATCAATCAGTCAGTCAATCAATATCTTTATTTATCCAGGCGGGCACCAATGAGCAAGCTCGTTTACAAGGCGGACCTGCACTTGTACCTTATTTATACCCATGATTGAGGTATTCGAAAGTCTCTATCAATATCACTCCTCTTGCTCCTTTCCTCCAGGATGTACTTATTGAGGTCCTTTAGCCTCTCCTCACAGGGCTTTAGATGCGGGCCCTGCACCATTTTAATTGCCCTCCTCTGGACCATCTCTTCTCTGTTTATGTCTTTCTGGAGATGTGTTCTCCAGAACTGGACATACTACTCTAGATGAGGTCTCACCAATGTTTTATACAGCGGTATCACCACCTCCCTCTTTCTGCTGGTGATACCCCTCCCTATGCACCCTAGCATCCCACTAGCTCTCCCCACTACCTTGTCACACCGCTTGGTTACCTTTAGGTCATTAGATATGATTACCCCAGGTCTCTTTCCTGCTTGGTGGTCATCAGCACCACTCTCCCAATCCTCTACTCCGCCCCTGGGTTTCTGTGCTCTAAGCGCATGATTTTGCACGTCTTCACATTGAAACTTAGTTGCCACAATTTTGACCACTCCTCAAGCTTTCTTAGATGTCTGTTCATTTTTTACACCCCCTTGAGTGTCTATCTTATTGCAGATCTTTGTGTAATCTGCAAAAAGGCATATCTTCCCTTCTAGCCCCTCTCATGTAACTGTATGCTGTTTTGTCTAAGAACCTCCTTGAAAATGAACTGTGGATTTTGCTTAATAAATTTTCTTTCTATCAGCAACTGACTTTGTGGACCGACACCGAGTGCGCCTCTTCTTGTCCTGTTGACAAACCTTTGGGTTGCTTACCCTGAGGCGGTACCAAGTTATAGCACCACTGAGGTGTGGACAAATCCGTTTTGCCTCCTTGAATATGAGCCTGGCTCAATGGAGCTATCCTGGCGAAACAAACAAATACGCAATACAAATACAAACCTCAGTGCTAGCTACTCACTTTCTCTGCATGTGGTCTGCTCTGCGGCACTCTTCGGTCTCTGGGCCTCTACTGCAGCGACCCATGATGTGGCCCAAACACGTTTAGTAGGTCCTCTATGTCCCCCCCCCCAACCCGGTGAATACTGTAGGAAAAGTTACTTTTCTCCGGTCCGTAATTAGTGATCAGTGAAGAGCTCCATGTTCTGCTTCCTTCATGTTTGGCTGCTAGTCACTCCACCAAATGCATTTGTTTTTGTTTTTTTAATAAGAGCCCCACAGAGTGCACAAAAATGCACTGATTGTTATACAGAGGTCGTGACAATGATGCAAGATAGTGTTGCAAGATCAGTAGAGTCCACACACTTATTATAAGACAATACAATACGGCGCAAACATCACACTGATGTTTAAGAGCCAAGAAAAAGGACCGCAGTCCCAGTGCCGTGATGGTAGTGCTACCACCCGCCATGCTGGTGACCCAGGTTCGGGAGCAAACCCAGGTTGCTGGGGGCTGGCCAAGGGGTGAGGATTGAGTGTTGTTTTTTTGCCAGACCCCCCCCCCGCGGAGGCTCAGCCCAGCTCCGCTCGCCGCTCCTGCAAGCCCCAGGCTTACCCCCCTATGCTGGAGCCGCCAGGCGGACACCCCCTCCCAATGGACACTGGGGTATGGAGACCCAACTTAACTCCCGGGTCAGGGCCATGGGAGCAGGACCCCCCAGCAGACATGGGTAGGCAGCGGGATGGCAGCAGGGCCAGTGTCATAATCAGGGGCCGGCATTTTCTGCTGGGATCCCAGGGGCAGGGACGTGCAATGATGACCAGCATCTGCCCCCCCCCCCGATGTACAGCGCCAGCTGTGGCAGCACCCCCAGCCTCCGCCAGAAGTCCGCAATGTGCTGGACACTCAACCTCCTGCTCCCCCCAGAGAAGGAGAGCAGCCCCCCGGATGCTCAGTCCTGCCCTCCCAGCTGGCACTCTGACTCCCGAGTCTGTCCCCAAATCTGGGATGTCGGTGCCGTAAGCAGATGTATTGCCGCTGTGCTGGCAGGAGTAAGTGTTTGCTGGACTGCTCTCCTCTGCTGGGGTGGGGTGGCATGTCTTCTCAGCTCCTGGCTGCCACCAGGTGTAGTCCCCGGGTGGCAGTGCAAGCTCAAGATACATTAGTGGGAGAAGCCGCAGTTCTGTAGTACGTGTACATCTCCACATGCACCATCTGCGTTCTGCCACAGGTAGAGGGCCAGAACACAGGAAACAGGTATGCAGGCTACATGAATCTCTGCACGTCTTCCCTGACACTCGTCACTGCCTGGACACCTATTTGGATGAGAGTCAGTCTCTGGGTGGAGGGAGGACAGCCTTCCTCCAGCTGGCCCTGTCAGTGGGTAGGTCCATGGGGGATCGTCGCTCCAGGTAAGTCCGGGGAAATGGCTGCTGGTGGGGGGAGCAGGAATGGGGATGAGAAGCCTGCCTGCATATCTGGGGGAAAGTTAAATGGAAAAAAATCAAGGAAAACTCACCCACCCCAGCATCCATGACAAGGCTTGATTATGAGTTTTAAATACACAAGGATACAACAGCCCACCCATCACACTGGGCACTGAGGGTTGTAGGGGGCTGCGGACACTGAGCAACTGGAGAATCCCCTCCCTCCCATGAAATAATAAAACAATGCATTGATTTTTAAAGAGGAACAGATATATGGTGTCTCTCCTAATTAGAAAGCCTAGGAAACGTTCTTTCAGATGAGGTGCTGGGTTCGTCAATAGGTGTCAACACTCTGGCAGTATCCATGTGTGTCAGCCCTACACCAAAATCAAGGCAGCAGCCAACTCCAGAACCTTGAGATAGAATGTGATGGTGTGGTTTTAAACACAGCATCCCAAGTTCTGTCTCAAGGCTCCATAAAATGGCTGCTGTTTGGATTTAATATAGGGCAGACCTAGACATGGATTATCTCCAGACTGCTGACATCCACAGGTAAACTTAATGTCTTGTTTGAAAGGGTAGGAGTTTTTCATGGTATTAAGACTTTGAGAGGACCCTGTAGACCCCATGTTCACGTGTGAAATGGTGGGGTCAACAGGACTGGTTATGGGGGGGCCCTTGAGTAATCTCACTGAGGGCACCTAAAGCCAGCCCTGGCTTTCAATACCCTTTGCAGTCTGATCTGAAGCATTAGTACTCTAAATACAGTCTGTCTTTATTTCCAAATTATGGGCAAGAAACCAGACTGAGCTCAGGGTGTTTCCATAGCTGTCGGGGAGGAGTACAGAGGGAGGTGGAGGGGACTCAAAATGACAGGTGCTTGGCAATTAACAGTCAAGGGATCAAACAAATATGAAGAATACAAACACTGGGAAATTTAAAAGTAAATTATAATATTAACTATCAAAGATAAAAAAAACAATAGATGAAAATGCTAACAGAGACAAGTTAAACCAAACACAGATTTAGTAATGGGGAGGTGGGGGGGCAAAGAAAGGGAGTATCTATACCAAGGTGGGAGTGAAGGGACCACGAACAAGAGTGCGTGGCAAAAGCGTGGAACAGGGATTTAAAGGCGGCGGGGAGAGGTGGAGCAGATTTATTTATTTAAAATTTGGTGATAAGCACACTGAGCCAGGGATCATTTCCAGGTGCGACCCAGGCAGGGGATGCAGCAGGGAAATGACACAACAATTACAAATGTAGTGATAATGGGTGTATGTAAGTGAACAATAAAAGCAAGCTACAGGTAATACACATACAGGTAATAAATTCCAGGAAGAGAACAGAAAACTCAAAAGCACAGAAACACAGAATGTGTCAGTAGAAAAGGACTGATAGGCCCATCTAGTCTCCCCTATTTTCCATGCCTATCACTACGCCCTGGACTCTATTTGGTCACAGGTGTCCCTTCCTCCTCCCTTACCTCTGTTTATTACACCCATGTGTCTATCCCACATGTCTGAAGCTCCGCACTGTCTTCACCCGTACCACCTCTCCTGGCAGGCTGTTCCAGGCAACCACCACCATCCTTTGTGAGAAGTACTATATGTTTCCTCACATCCCAGTTAAACCCCCCCCCCCAAACTCAAGCTTCATAGCACACCCCGTGTTCTTGTGCTCCATCTCCTGTGAAAGAGGCTCCTCTTGCACCTTGTTCACCCCATGAGGTACTTTTTTCAATCGTAGTTCCTTCTTACCGCCTGTCTTCCAGGGAGTATACGCTGAGATCCCCAGCCTCTCTTCATATGGTTGCAACCCCCCCGAAACCATTTCCTCAGTAGTCCTCCTCTGGTCCGCCTCCACCCTGTCAATGTCCTTGCAGAGGTGTGGCCTACAGAACTGGATACAGCACTCCAGGTGGGGGCTCGCAAGTGAGCGACACAGAAATAATACAACCTCCCTTCTCCTGGTAGAGGTCCCCCTCCATATGGATCTGCGCATCCAGCTTACCTTGCCTACTGCCCTGCCACACTGTCCTGTCACACTGCCCTGTCACCTTAGCAACATCAGATATGGTCATCCCAGAGTTGCTCTCTTGCTTTATAACTATGAGTCCCCCCCAATCATATACACAGTCTCTGGGTTTTCCTGCCCTAGGTGCATGACTTAGTACTTTCTGGCATTGAAACCCAGCTGCCACTTCCTAAACACTCACCTACAGTTGCAGCCATGATATGATCAGATATTTCCAGATATTTTACAAAATATCTAAAGAAATTCTCTCTGGTGACCCATAGTGATAAAGCAGGCAGGCAGGAAATTTCTCCAGAGATATCACAGACAGTACAGGAAGTATCTGACCATGTCTATGGCTCCCAGTATAGTTTTCCCAGATCCCTTTGCATTCTCTCCATCCCGTCCTGGGTGTCCACCCAGTTCCAGATTTTTGTGGCAATGTAGAAACTGTGCAAAGTATATTGGTTACAGGGGTCGCAAGGAAGAGAGCTAGCGGAGTGTGTTGGCCATGTGTGGCGAAATACTTGTAAGAGAAAGAATTGTGGAGGCATAAAAACATTCAAGTTACAGAGTATGCTGAGTTTTAGCCTGTACAACAGGGTAAGAGGAAAAATGCGTTATAAGGGAAGGAGTGAAGAGGGTGTGTGTCGTAATGCAGAGAGAAGAGGAGGATGGCTAGCTGCAGGTGTGTGCTTTAGAGAAGTATGCTAGTAAATAGAGGTGTTAAACTATAGATGTTGCGAAGTTTGACTTCACTGGTGATGTTGCGAATTACGTCATGAAGTTCCCACTTCGTCACGCCGCCACTTTGCAGTGAGTTTTCCTGGAAAGCGTACTTTTCTAGGTGAAGTTATAGTGATGCGTAATTTCAGCAGAAAGTCACATAGAAAAAGGGCGCCTTCATCTGGTGAAAACTTTGCGAGGTTGGCACTTTGCGAATTTTGCAAATCTTGCGAAGTAATTTGCAAGGCGATTTATGACCACTTCGCCCATCTCTACTAGTAAGGTCTGAGAGAGAGTTCAAGCTAGTAGGTTTGAGAAAGTTCAGGGAAGATGAGAGGCAGATGGGGGGAGGGAGGGAGGTTGTTCCACAATGATGGAAGGCAGATTTTATCTATTTTATTTAGTTTTTGTTGACCGGGTAAGTGCACTAGACAAATCCTGCCTATTTTCAGGCACGACTCAGGGGAGGGGGATACAGATGAATGCCAACTGATCTTGAACCAGATTAAGCTGCTGGTGGTATTTTTTTAGTGAATGAGGGAAATTTGGCCAGGACACCGGGGAAATTCCCCTACTCTTTTCGATAAGTACCATGGGATCTTTAACATCCACCTGAACTACCACCAATCCAGGCAGATGGGACCTCAGTTTAACGTCTCATCCGAAAGACGGCACCTCAGAAGTGCAGCACCCCTCTCATGCTGCACTACAGTGTCAGTACTGGGATATTAACCCAAGTGCCAGATGTGGGAACTGAACCCACAGCTCTCTGATCTCCTGGCCTCAGAGGTGAGTGTGCTACCTACTGAGCCACTGACACTGCTGATAAAGAAAGATAAAGATAAAGAAAGCAGACTGGCCTTATACAGATTTACAGTGAGGAATAAGAAAACGAGCACCAGATGATCCAAGTGAGTAGGTGAACAGAATGGCAGGGATAAGGACTGAGGAGAGTGAGAAAAGTGGCATGAAAGCATTTGTCCAGGAATGAGGAACAGTGCAAGAGACACCAGACATCTAGGTGTGTGGGGGTGGGGGATCTGCAGCGAGCAGGGATGAGTAAGAGATGGGAGCAGGGATGGCCAAAGCAGCAGATGGAGTGAAAAAGCGGCTTCAGCCTGGCAAGCGTAGACTTTGAGAGCAGCGCTGTAGATCACACCTGCAGTCAACCCTGGCAGGATCATCCTGATGATGATCTCGTGACAGACTGGGTGAGGAAGGCACGATTTGTCATGGTGCAGCACACCAATCTTAGGACAGAGTTTCTTATGCAAGGCATCAAACTGTGGGTGGAAACACTGAGATGCTGGTCCCGACACACTGCTAAGTAGCTGCAGTGGGGTACCTGTGCAAGCTACCATTCAGAGTCTTGAAGAAAGTGGTATGTTGTGGCCTTGCTAGTCTCTGTCTAGTGCCAAAAGTCAGGGAGGCAGTCTTCAGGCATTTAGTGAGAACTGATTTGAGCGGAACCAGTGTTGGACATTGTTAAAGTCATGTTGGAGCGACAATTCCAGCTCAGCGACTGAAGCACCAGGAGCAAATGGAACCGTGCATTTTCCATGCATGTGGATGTGTGATGAGACACCTGGAGGGAAGATAAGATGATGAAAAAAGGTCCAAACGAGAATGGAGCCCTGGGAGACACTGAACTTGCTGGGCGAGGGGGTGGATAGGGCATCATCAACCTGGCCTGACTGGGATCCTAACTCATACAAGAGAAGGGGGTGGGCTACAGTATCAAAGGCCTTTGCTAGGTCTATGAAAATGGCCGCAGTGAACAGGCCCTGGTCCATGCCTTTCAGCACGGAGTCAGTGATGCAGAAGATGGAGGAGATGGTGGCATGGTGGTCATGGAAGCCAGACTGGAAAGGGGAGAGGAATGAAGAAAAGTCAGGGTAATTGGACAGCTGGAAGAGAATAAGTACTTCTTGCACCTTAGCCAGAGTAAGGAGGACCAAGATGGGCTAGTAACTACCTGGAGAGGAAGAGTCACCCCATTTGTGTATGGGAAGGACTTTGGCCTGCTTCTAGGACTAGGCACAGACCCAAGTTGAAAAGAAAGAGTGAAAAGGAAGGCAAGAGGGGCAGCGATGTCCAGCTCCGAGAGATGAAGGAGGTTAGGGCTTTGCCTCTTAGAGGAATAAAGAGAGAGTAAGACAGCAAGAATGGTCTCACAATAGACCACAGCAAATGAAAAAGTTGCTGGGATAGAGTGTGAGGGATGACGGTATTTGGGGAAGGCAGGGCAGGCAGGAGGGGGAAGGAAGGGAGCACAGGAGGTAAAGAAACTGTTAAAGGTGCTGGCAACCCCAGCTGGGCAGACATAGGTAAATTTCCCTGTCTGAGGATGTGGAGGTTAGACTGGGTAGACTTGGTCAAGAAGAGCGTGAACAACCTTCCACAACTTAGCAGGCCATTTAAAATTGTTCTAAGTAAATTGATTTGGTCTCCCTGGTGGCCTTAGTGCTGGTGTTACACAGTTGTTTGTATCTCAACCAGTCCTGAGGTGAGACACAAGCTTTGTGGAGATGCCACGCTGATTCGTGAGCTTTCAGCAGGTCAAAGAGCTCTGCAGAAATCCAGGGACATGGGCCCCAGGACATGAGACCTCCTGAGAGGGACATGCTTGTCCCATGCTGCAATAAATCTGGCCATGAAAGATGTCAGGGCAACATTTATGTTACTGTATAATGTGAGTGCTGACCAGATATTGGACAAAGATTATCTAGCAAGTAAGGGAGGTCCAGAGATTTAGGAGACCTAGACCAGACACACTTTGGTGGGGCTGGATGTTGCAGATGCAGTAGACGATGTGATGGACACTGAAAGCATCCGGTAGGCTGTCAGCTGCAATAATGCAGTAGGAGTGTGAGGACAGGACTCAGGAAATAAGGGACTGATTTGGGAAGTGGACATCAATACAGGTGGCACGGTAATGAGCTGCTTGAGACTGAGGGATTCAGTTTGGTGAATGGAATTTTTTGCTGCTGGGGAAAGCCGATTTATACAGTATTCAGAGCCCCAGGGACTAAGAGCTCACCTGAGGCTAAGAGGGAGAATACGGTTGAGAGGGTGGCAGGACAGGTGTCAGGCTTAGGTTTTGGGAAGCAGTAAATGCCACAGATGAGAATGGGAAGTAAGCAGGGGAAAGAGAGCTTACTCAGGAGGAGTTCACGGGAAGAGGGGATGGCAGAACGATACACAACTTTACAATTGTGGCTGTGGCCTAGGAATGGAAGAACACTACTGCACTTCCCATAGTCCTGTTGGAGAAGCACATAACCAGACAGTCCAACTTCTACATCACTGACTCGGACGGACAGGCAGAGAGTCGGGTTTCTGTAAGGATCAGGACATAAGGATCGTAGTGCACAGTCTACAGCCTGAGCTTGTCAAGGTTGGGGAGTAGACTTCTGACATTACTACAAAAAATGTGCAGAGCTTTGGGAAACATGGTGGGTGGGAAGGGGGGAGGGTTTAGCTCCACATCAACCGACAGCAGTAGCAGAAGGCTTGGGAGGAGCGTAATGGTGTGAGACCTGCTCCTACGAACACATACTGTGCATGAGAGGGGAGGCAGGTTGGTGTTGGAGGGAAAGAGTGCAGGAGAGCGGTACAGCTGACAGAAGATGAGGAGAGGAGACCAGAGTGAATAAGGAAAGGGAAGGGAATAAATAGTGGGGAAAGGAAGGAGAGGGGATAATGGGGGAGATGGGGAGCAAGATAAAAGGGAAAGTTGAGGGTTACAAAGGAGCAAAATGAAAAGGAACAGGGGGTTTGACGCATAGTCAGTAAAAGCTATTGCAGACTGGTATGGGTTTGCAAATTATAGCAGCTAGCCAACAGTGGAGACAGAAGAACCCCTATACGAGTTTAATAGTCAACACATGTAAAACTTATGCGTATATTATTCCAGAGGTGGGGTAGGTGGCAGAAAAAAATCATTCTCTCCAGCGAAGGATTCACAGTGGAGTAAGAGAGAAAGAATGGGAGTCAGATGAATGGAGGGACGTGGATGACAGGAAGGTAGGAGAGAGAGGGGAGAGAGGGGAGTAATATCAGCTCCTATGTTGTCTTTTGGGGCTCATATGAGTCTCAGTCGAACCAAACTACTGACGTCTGTGCTATGTCGAAAGTTGTAGCTTGTTCTCATTACTCACTGCTGTCAACACCTGGGTGAAACTTTATAATAAATAAAAATCAGCAAACACAGGGCTGTATTTGATTGCTTTACTGCTTTACAAGTTTTACAAAGGCTATTAATTCACTGTAGACTAAGACGGCCATAAATCATTCTTCGGGTTCGGAAGTGAGAGCTGCAGTATTTGCCAAGTCTACGGCAAACATGAAAGCTGGCTTCATTTGTTATTTAAAAAGGCTCTTTAGGACCTGGAAGACCAAGGCTACTGAACATACAGGACAATGATTTCTGAGAGTATGAAGTCAATGCAACCCAAGGTGTGTCACTCCGGGAGGTGGGGGGTAAGTATAATGTACCACAAAAACGTATGGAATAAGAAACAGCTTCACTTTCTCAAAAGTCAACCCTAGCAGCTTACCAAGTCCCACACACTTACAAAGCATCAGAAACGAAACTAGAGGGTCAACTTTGAAAAAATATAATTATGCACAATTAAGATTATAGTATATGTTTCAGTGTTGTGTGGTGTGGAAATCCATACACTTCCAGATGCTGTTGTACCACGGCAGTGATGTCAGAGTGCTGTGGTACCAGGGCAGTGATGTCAGAGTGCTGATGTACCACGGCAGTGATGTCAGAGTGCTGTTGTACTACGGCAGTGATGTCAGAGTGCTGTGGTACCAGGGCAGTGATGTCAGAGTGCTGATGTACCACGGCAGTGATGTCAGAGTGCTGTGGTACCACAGTAGCTAGATCATCACTGTGGTACATCAGCTTGGAATCCTGCATATATTAAGATTCTTCATGCTTAACTAAATGGCAGATCTCTCATAACAAAGATATCAGCAAGACTGAAAACACCTCAAGTGAACTGATTGCCTCACCGCAAGGATTTAAGACACAGTAAAACACTGTTACGCTAAACCAGATGTTTTTGTGGTCACTGAATCATGGTTGAGGGCATCCACACAGGATCACACCGTTAACATTCCTGACTATAACATTTTCTGTACTGATGGACCTTTTTGAGGGGGTGAGGTAGCTGTGTATGTAAGGGACAAATATACTGTAGCTACGGTGATTCTACTTCTGTTCCCAAGGAATATGAGTGTCTAACTCTAAAGATTCAGCTCTCCGAAACAATGTCCCTGTCTGTTATAGGCTGCTATAGACCCCCTTCAGCAGGGCTCTTGATAATGGATTATCTGCATGCCCTACTGTCCCGGACTGCTTCAGAACTCATCATATTAGGTGATCTCAACCTGCATTGGTTTGCAAGCTCCTCTAAACCGCTAAAGTACCTTTGTAAGGTCTTCGAACTCAATCAACTTGTCACAGAAGCCACGCGTCCGAATGCAAAAAATCCGGAACACAGCGCTCTGCTGGATATAATACCTGTAAGCAAACCTCACCTGTGTGACCATTCTGGTGTCTTCTTTAATGATCTCAGTGACCACTGTCTTACTGCTTGCTTCAGGTCACTTCCCAAATCTACAACGACTTCCAGGTTTGTCTTCAAAAGAAGCTGCAGGAACTTTAATGCAGCCGTCTTCCTCTCTCAGCTACAGAATGCCAACTGGCAACATTTCTATTTGGCCACCACAGTGGAGGAAGCCTATGAGTTTTTCCATAGCATCCTGCTTGACACCATTAATAGGCATGCCCCCTCCGCCGATTAAAACCTGCACAAAAAAGAGATATTGCCCATGGTTCACTTTTGAGCTAAGGGAGGCCTTACTCAATAGAGATGCCTCATGGAAGAAAGCTAGAAAAACCAAGAATCCAGGTGACTGGGCCGCCTTCAGAGCAGCGAGAAATATTAGCACCAAACTAGTCAGGAATAAAAAGGCTAGTTATTTTTGATGTCAGTTGGAAGATTCTTCTAAATTCCCTCCTAAATTGTGGAGAACACTCAAAGACCTGGAGGGACACAACCCCGCCAACTCACTACCTTCTAAAATTTGATCCGAGGGGGTTGACTTTACAGAAAAACATAGCATACTTGACGTAATTAATAGCCACTTTGCCACTTCAGGGCTGGCCTTTGACACCTCACCAGCCAGTGCTCTTCGGGATCAGCAGATCCATTCTACCATGGTACCAGCCTTAAACCCTGAAACCCATCCCGACGCCTTTTCCTTTAATTAGGTGTCTGTAAAAACTGTGGAAGACCTCGCCATGGAGTTGGATGTAAGGAAAAGTGCAGGTGCGGATCTCTTAGAGTCTTACTTTCTAAAACTTGGTTATTTTGTCCTATCCCCTCTAATTACCCATCTATTCAACTTATCCCTGTCCCAGGGTACACTACTTGCCAATTGGAAAATGGTGTGTGTCATACCTTTATTTAAATCTGATCGCAGGAGTGATTTAAATAATTACCGCCCTATTTCACTGCTACCCGTCCTATCCAAACTACTGGAAAAGAGGCTAACACACAGATTAGGAGCTTCCTTGAAAGTAATCATCTCCTCAACCCTATCCAATCTGGATTTAGGCCTAGACATAGTACTATCTCAGCACTGGCCAAAGTCTCTAATGACTGATTACCATCACTGGATACTAAAATGCATGTCTGTGCTTTGTTCTTGGACCAGAGCAAAGTGTTCGATACTGTTGATCCTTACTATTTTCAGGAACCTTGGTCTCAACCACCTGGCAGTCTCCTGGTTTACAAGCTATCTCACTGATTGTCAACAGTGTGTCAAAGTGGGCGGGAACTTCTTTTCACCTAAACCGCTATTAAGGAGAGTACCGCGAGGATCGATCCTAGGCCCCTTGCTATTTGCCATCTACATAAATAATATCGACATAGGAATCAAATCGGCTAACGTTCATCTCTTTGCCAATGATACGGTCCTGTACCTCGAAAGGCCCACCCCTGCACTAGCATGCTTGGATTTGCAAGCTGACTTTAATACATTACAGAATAACCTCCTGACCCTAAAGTTATTGCTGAATGCCAAGAAAATCAAGGCAATCCTCTTCTCGCCTCCTGCCAGCATGCCAAAAGTGCTTATCCCTTCCATGGCCCCAAAGATTCATCCTGCTGGGGAATCTTTAGAGTTTGTGACAAAGTTTAAGTACTTGGGAATGTGGTTCGACCACAGACTTTCATTCAGGGACCACATGGATGAACTGGCAAAGAAACTGAATATGAGACTCGGATTATTTTTTAGAATAAATAATCTACTTACTCATGAAGCTAAGGTTAGGCTAGTCCAAATCACATTTCTACCTCTATTGGATTATACTGACCTTATCTACGGGCAGTGCACTACCTCTACTCTGTCCAAATTGGACACATTATATCATCGGGCCATCAGATTCATCATGGAAGCACCATATCGCACTCACTACTGCACACTATGCCACTATGGGGTGGCCTTCACTCAGTCTCCAAGGACACAGGAATGCAGTGCTTTGGATGTACAGAGCTATAACCAAAAAAACCCCGCAGTACATTTCCAACTGCTTGCCTATCTTTCCAGTAAGCTGCTACGCACTAAGGAGTCTCTCCTACATTTCCCTGGTAATCCCAAAGGTCAGGACGCTCTTAGGAGCCGCAGCCATAAGCCATGCGCTGCCTGCAATTTTGAACAATATACAAAAAACCCTAAAACTAGTATCTCTGGTAAGGAAGACCTTATTTAAGGCCTTGATTCAGCGTAAAGTTTCTGAATCATGTGATTGCCAACTTTAAGTGCATTTCATCTTGAACCCTGATAGCTCCACGCAGTAGGGACTTCCCCCTCTGTAGCTCCCACCCCTCATCTCTATGAGTCCTCCGGGGGGTTCCCCGCCCTGTCCCCACCCTCGACCCCAGTTCTAGCACCACCTTCCCCTCCTCTTCCTGCTAACCCTGGTCACTCTCCCCCCCTTCTCCTCTCAATAATTCCTAACCCTCCTAACTCCCTCTTCCTTTGTCACAGGTGAATAATATGTTATATTGTCCTTATTCGAGTGCCATGCATACTCATGTACATTTATTATTTATTAACTATCTAGTCCAAAAATGTGTTAATGAATTCTGTATTTGCTTACTGTCATGCATCCGAGTCTCTCCCACTACGTAGTATGTATTTTATGAACTGTCTTTGTTGACCACCCCAGGTCCACCTTGTAAATGAGCTTGTCCTCAATGGTGTTTTTGCTTGGTAAAATAAAGATGATTGATTGATTGACTGGGTGGCAGGTTCTGCAACTAGGGATCAGGAATCTGCATGGGGCCATCACAGTTCCAATGACTTTACTAATCACCTCGATTATGCGTCTACAAAATGCACAGCTTTCCTGTGTTTGCTCAGAAAACTATGTCAGGATGTTGGTATCCTGACAGTTTTGAGCAAGCACAGAAAAGCTGTGCGTTCTGTAGATGCATAAGCGAGGCAAGCAAAATCCAAAGTTCTCTGCACTGGATCAAGCTGAAATGGAATACATATGTGAAACCAGAATATCCCCCACTAGATCATTGCTTTTGCAATTCATTCATTTCTCATCACTAATTAGATGCTGCATATTCTTAAGCAAGGTAAAGGGAAAAGCTTGTTTTGGCCACCGTCTTACATTTCACTTCTTCCTCAGAGGGGAAGGGTCTGAAGTCCAAAGGTTAAACTTGCAATTCTCCTGCTTTTGTTTTTGCTAAGAACTGAGGCCCTTTTGGATAAAATTACAGCTTCTAGGAATCAGCTGCCCAAACTGACCTTCACTGGTTCACGCATCTGAATCTTCTTGTGCTGACATTACATGTCAAAACCGATCAGCCAATCAAAAGCTAAACCTGAAATGAGTTGTCCTGTCGAATTAAAATGACGTGACAGCTGGTTTCTCCAGTTTAAAAAGTAGCAAAGGAGAATGTCATCTTGACAGATTTATTTCATATTTTATTTGCATTCAAGAACTTTAATCCAGTGTAGATTTTCCTCTCCATTTCTGCTTTAGATTCTCTTGAAGTTATAAAAATCATAACAGCCAAGGAGTGGTATCAGTGCCAGGGCTATTAATGCAGTTAATTAAATAGGTGAGATAAACCACTGTATGTTACTTAGGGTAACATAGTAACAAATTGGTCCTCAGTCCAGTTTTCTGTGCCCCTCCAGTCTGGTTTCTGTCTGTGTTGGCCACTCAGTTACCACATCTCTGCTGCATCCTATGAACTACATCTTCTCAGACATGGACAACAGATAAGCAATGGGTTCAGTCTTTGTAAACACCTGACTACAGTGTAACCCGGGTGCCATGTACCAGTCACCTGGTGGGGCAAGCTGAAGAGATGAAGATTTATTTTTCCCTTCCAGCAGCACTGCATTCACTCACAAACAATCCAGAGCAACTAGCCTCTGTTGCTCCCAGACACAGAAGACGAATCTCGGCCACACGCAGGATCAGAAGTGTAGGCCCAGCAGACCTTGTCTCATACTTCTGGCGAGCTACTTCTCTCCAGTCAGTCTCTGCCAGAACTCTCTCTCTGAACTCTGCCGTGAGCTGCTTTTCCTCCAACGTCCCTCTGGACAAGCTCGCAGTCCCACTGCACCATACAGCAGTCAATCACAGAAATTAATATGCATAGAGCCAATTGGACAGGTGATTGGTGAAACAAAAGGCGCCGAGAACGTTGTTCACATCCAATATCCAGAAGCCATAACTGCAGTCCATGAAACTCCTTGATTTCCGAGTGGTCAAAGGAGGGTCAGGGGTTACCAAAATGGTATCCATGTAAACTGTTGATAACTGTTCCCAGGAATAAAGTCTTTCTGCAAACAAACCAAATAGTTTTAACCAATAACAGTTGCAGTCTCTTAGCTATCATTCTGTACTACCATCTGGCTGATGAACAGGCTCAGGCAGAGACCTTGTTTGCGTGTCGCTAATGCTGTAGCGCTATGTCCCCCTGCAGCAGGCAAAAACGCATTCACTGCTGTCTGAACATTTCTTAAAGCAACAGCGTATACTTTAAACATTCATACATTTAAACACAAATTCACCGGCCCACCGGCGCAGCGGTTGGATTTCCGCTTGCGACGCCAGCGACCCGGGTTTGGGAACAAGCCCGGGAGCTGGAGGGCCGGCCAGGGGGAGGAGGCTTGAGCGCCCTAAGGGCAGCTTGCCTTCTCCAGGGGGAGGGGGGATCCAGGGCTTGGTGCATGTCTGACCTAGGGTGGAAACCCGAGGTACAGCAAGCCCAAGCCAGTGAGAAGGGTGGCGTGCTGGACGTTGGCGCTTAATGCCTTGATGTCAGGGCACACAGCCACTGGTAGAGGGAACACAACGGCCCCGATCCCCAATGCCCCTACCTGCCCTAGGTGACGGCATCCCGACGAAAACAGGAAGGACCACGGGGTGTAAGGGCCCCACCTCGTACCCCACCTGGGGGTATAACCAAGGCTACATGGGGGATGGACCGCGCTAGGCTCCAGGTAAGAGGGCGGGGACTAATAAGGCCATATGTGTGTCTCCTGAAGAGTGGGGGCGCTGCGGGTAGGGGGGAGAATAAAAAAGAAAAAAAAAAAAAAAACACTAATTCACATCCCTCTGTTATAAGAATGCATGTATGAACTTCTCACATGTGTACTGGGATCCCAGAAGTTAGAACATATTGCTTGGGCATTAATGCAGGTGCAGAGCTAAAGGACCTGCAATACCTCACATAATCTCTAAGGACTCCCCCACCTCTGTGCAAAGTAGGTCCACACCGAGGCTGGCAGAAGCACTTCAAGGGCAGGGGGAACCCAGGACTGGCAGGACCAAATGGCAGGACGTAATACTAGTAAGCCCCACCGGAGGGGGGGGGTTATAACAGCATTCAACAAGGCTATTCTGTTAAGTAAAATTAAAACCTCTGGGATCCCTGCTACCGCCTTAACTCCCACCCCTTTACTTGTTCAAGTCTTACATGTCCAGGTGTGCCCAGTGGGTCATGGTAGCAGAGTCGTCTTGGATCCATGGTACACCCCCACCCTTGCTGGTTCAAGTCTTACTTGTCCAGAGGGTCATGGTGGGGAGGTCTACCTACAGACCTTTTCCTGTTACTAGGAACATGGCTTAATGCTCACTCAGTGACACCTCCTGTTCTCCATTTGTGTAAACAACTGCTCCTCCCCAGTCAGTATCAGCAACATATATTGTATTCTTTGCAGGAAGTGTGCAGCTATATATGCTGGAGAAACTGGCAGGTGCTTGGCTGACTGATTCAGGGAACATTACAGGGCAGTCAGGAATGGAGACACTGATAAACCCATTGTATCCCACTTTACCTCCAAGGACCCTAATATCAATGGTCTTTCTGTCTGTGTCCTTTGGTAGGGTTTCCAGAATGCTGACCAAAGGAAAATCACAGAAACCAAGCTTACTGTCCACCTAGGCTCCCAGCAGCCCTCTGGTTTAAATGATAGACTTATTTTCTACTAAAACCTATGGTTTACTGCTGTAGTCTGTCCCTTTTTACCCCCATGCGTCATCATGTCTTTGCTTGCATGCGTGTGCATGCATGACATGTTGCATGTGTGCGCATGCCTGCACATACTTCCATCATGTATGTGGGCATTCTCACAAGGGCGTTAAAGCTATGTGTGCATTATCTACATTTTCTCCAGATGTCTCTGCTCTCATTTGTGTCTCCTTCCCCAACCTTTGTCACCTTTCAGCCTCCTTATTATGCCCTGTTAATTAATCCCCATTTGAGGACTCCTTAGCTTATTCACTTCTACTATACCTGTTTATACCCAACACCACCATCTTGTTTTCCAGCTTCTGTCATTAGCCTGCATATTACCACTTTTTCTCCTAGGTCCTCCTCATATTTCCTTCCCTCATGTATATATATCCCTTATTTCTCCTTACCTCGCCACTCACTTTGCTTTTTTTCTGTTTTGGATAATTTCTGAAGAAGATCTAAGGTCGAAACGTCGATTCCAACTGTAGTTTCTGTTTTCAGTGTGCATTTAATATTATTTTTGTTTTGTTGGACAGAAAGATACTGAACATGTGCACATGCTGATGGCACTGCTGTTTTGTACTCTGTCTCCAGCCTAGCCCATACCAAGTCTAGCCTTCAGCTTGACTTTATAGTTGTTCAGAAATGGCTCCTTTTAAGTAAAACTGTGACCCCAAATCAAAATGCGCTCTGTGTACCCCCCAAATCATCTGTACTCTTGAGGGGAACATCCTTGAAAGAATATTCCAGTTTAAATATCCCGGGGCATGACAATTGGTACAAACAGTGATGCTGCAGCCCATGTTGAGTATCCAACATTAAACCTGTACCCCAAAAGAACAGTTAAGTAAGAACTTACCATAACAGTAGATCTTCGAGGGAATCTCTTGTCGTCAGGTCACACATATGAAGCTTAGCCGTCAGGCACTAGGATCCCACTGAAGCTTTTCTGCAGCAGTCTACTAGGGGACACCCAAGCCAATGTCAGGCTCCGTCACTCACCCTATAAAAGCGTGGGCGGCTCAGCTCCCTCCCCAGTTCTTTCCCTAGCTGGAGGCCATGAGAGACAGGAGTCCTACTAGAGAACCGAGGAGAGAGAAAGGTGCCCTGCAAGCAGAAAGGCTGGAGCAACAGGACAGCCGAGCTGGAGAGAAAAAGAGAGAGAAAAAAGGGGGATGGAGGGACGGCATGACCTGATAACTGAGATTCCCTTGAAGATTTACTGTTACAGTAAGTTCTTACATAACTGTTCTATCTTCTTCAGGGATATCTCTGTCATCAGGTCACACCTATGGAATGAGTCCCAAGCAGTACTGTGAGCAAGGACAGTTTGGGTGGCAGGAGGCCAGAGGCCTAAGAAAAAAGTCCCTGAAGCATAGCAAGGCCAAAGTCTGCCCTTCTGCGAGATGTAATGTCTGGACAGTGCTTGGTGAAAGTGTGGACAATACTCCAAGTAGCAGTAGTGCAAATCTTGGCTGTAGACACTCCTCTGAAACAGGCAACCGAGGTGCTCATGCCCCTGGTGGAATGGCCCTTAACAACCCCAGGAAGTGCCTTACCGTACATCCTGTAACAAAAAATAATACAGTTGGCCAACCATTTGGACAAGCACCGTTTTGAAACTGGAGCACCCTCTCTGCCTGGAGCAAAGGAAATAAATAACTGCTTGGATTGGACTTTCTGCAGTCCTTGGTAAAGTGGGTATAGTAGCACAACATTCTATGCATATCCAAAGTATGGAGCAATGCTTCCCCTGGATTGGCATGCTCCGGATAATAAACAGACAGGTGGATGGACTGGTTGAGGGTAAACTCAGACACCACCTTAGGAAGAAACTTAGGACTAGTACGCAAAGAGACCCTGTCTTTGTGGAAAATCAAATACGACTGCTCACACACGAGAGACTGTAGCTCTGAAATCCTTCAAGCAGAAGTAATGGCAACTAAATATATGCTTTCCACGACACAAAGCGTAACTCACAAGATGCGGGTCAGCTTCTCCAAAACAAAATTCAGGTCCCGAGCCAGAACCAGGTTATAAATGGGAGGCTTCAAGTGGTGGATGCCTCTCAGGAAAGTATGGGCCAAATCCAGCTGTGCCACTGTATGGTTATTGATGGGCACATGGAAGGCTGATATGGCAGACTGGTGCATCTTGCGGGAGGAGTGTCTGAGACCAGCGTCAGAAAAGGTCAGGAGATACTCCAAAATCTGGTTCACCGGTCAGGTGAAAGGGTCCAGATGGTTAGAAGCAGACCGGACAGCAAACCGCTTCCACGGCATATAATAAGTGGCCCTAGTGGGGGGGGTTTCTGGCAGCCACCAGGACATCATCCACCTTCTGAGACACTCTGAACCAAGCAATGGCTATGTCCTCAGCAGCCATGCATGCAGATGGAGGGACTTGAGGTCCGAATGGACCAGGGTTCCCTGAGCCTGTGTCAACAGGTCCTGGCAAAGGGGCAGGGGAACTGGAGGTTCCATAGCCAATTGTTGCAGTAATACAAACATATGAAATTGCCAGCAGAAATAGGCCTCATGGGGGCGCTAGAGAGCACTCTACTGAGCAGACGACTTCTATTGAGAGCTCTGTTGAAAAACGAGAATTTTACTATTTTATATTATTTGTTAGTTTGGGACTGGGTCTTTGGCAATCAGTGGCGCTAGAAAACAATTCTGCATCGAATGGTATCAAATTTAACTATGAGCAAGACGCATCGTGGAGCGGGAAACAGCTCAAAACCTCCACTGTCGGGTGAGAAACAGGCCGCTACATCTACTCCCACACTTCCTGAGCATAACGCAGATCATCCTTGGAAAGCCCTTCAAACTTCCATGAGGGCTATCGATATGAAGATCGAAGCTGTCCTTAAACGTTTTGGAGAACAAGACGCTAAAACAGAAAATGCTACCAAAACAGCTGCAGCAGCAGAAAGCATCGCCACTCAAGCTATGGCTGCAACTACTAAGATGGTCCAGGAGAACAGCCAGTTAAAATATAGGCTGGAAGTACTTGAGAATGCCAACAGGGACCCTAACATCCGGAGAGCTGGTTTACCGGAGGGGGCTGAAGAGTCTGACTTACTAACATTCTTAAAGGACTGGCTACCCATGGCTATACATTTGGATCCCGAATTAAGCGATAGATTCCGGAGAGCATATAGAATCTCTCCTCGCACAGTGGATGCCCAGAAGGACTTACCAAGGACTGTGCTGCTGGTGATGGAGAGTGCATCTGCTAAAGATCTGGTGCTGCGAGCGGCGCGCAACGCCGACCATCTTCACTACATGGAGACTACTCTGCATCTTTTCCCCGACATATCCTTTGCGACCAGGACCCGCCGCAAGAGATTTGATGGCGTCCGAGCAAAACTGCGTAGTCTGGGGGTGTCACACTCACTACTTATGCCTGCTCGTCTCCGGATCTTTTATGGTGGACATACATATCAATTCAACGACCCGGAGGAGGCTGGCAGGTGGGTGGAAAAGATACAGACCGAATTTAAGGCATCCCACGTCGATAGAGCTCAAGAAAATGAATCGGAGGAAGAAGAGGAGACCTGAGTCTCGTCTATGTCACTGGGGTAGCATCATATTCATGGACTCAGCTCATTGTAGCCCAAATAGGGAATAAGTAACTTTTCTTTTTCCTTTCTATGGGACCTTTGAAGCTGTATAAGTCATGTCTGGACTATATAATTGGACCAGATGTTGAGAACTATTACCACTGTTGCCTTTTCATAGGCCTAGAGCCTTAATAAGTTATTAGTCATACTATGTTTAGTAATAGAAGGAATCTTGTTACAGAGCCTTATAAGGGGACAGCATTATGTTGGATTAAAACGTTTGGGAAAGGGTACACTCAGCACTGGCTGTTGAATTTAAAATGCTTGAGTTTAAGTATCTTGATCTGGAGAGACCCTTCTCTTGTAGAGTGTAGCCATTCTGATATATTTCCTGTTGGACAAATGTATGGACTTCCCCCTGTATCCATAAACGAAATGCTTAGATTGTATAAATCCATTCCATTGGATGGCTCCTATAATTTGTAATATGTGATGTTTGGCATTTGGAGATCCGTAAACTATAATGTTTACTAAAATAAATACACAAAATAACAAAAAAAGAAATAGGCCTCATGGTTTATCGAGTCTGCTCGAGTGTGCAGCTAGACCCTAATGGAAACCATATCTGCCTCAGCCAAAACTGGCCACCAGAATCAGGGTGGCACCCTCCATCAGAAGCTTGATCAGATCCCTCTGAATTAAGAGAAGGGAGGGAGGGAATGCATAGAGAAACCTCCCTTTCCAGGAGAGGGACAACGCATCTCACCAGAAAACTCCAGGCCCTGGATCTAGCAAGCAGAAATGCGGTGGTTTTGCATTGAGTGGGGATGCAAAAAGGTCCAACTCTGGGAGATCCCAACTGTCAAACAGGTCTTCCGCAACTGAAGTCAGCTACTCCCACTTGTACACTTTGGACTGTGACCTGCTGAGGCTGTCCACCAAGGCATTTTGGGCACCTGGCACATGGATGCTTGACAGCTGTAGACTGTGATCTAGAGGCCAGTACCCGACCCTCATGCCTACCTGGAACGGAGGGTAGGAATGGGTACCCCCTTGCTTGCTGATGTAACAGACCACACTGAGATTGTCCGATTGCACCAACAGAAGACCCAGGGAGAGATGGTTATGGAAGGCATACAGAACAGCGCTCATTTCTAGAACGTTTATGTGGAGGTGAGTCTCCCCTTGGGGCCAGAGGCTCTGGGTCTGACAGGGGCCCTAGATGGGCTCCCCAACCCTGACCCAAAGCATCCATGGTGATGATCTGTTCAGGGGTGGGGATCAGGAAGGGAATACCCTTTAAAAAATTGGCCGGGTTCATCCACCAGTGAAGCACTGTGTGAACTGGTGAGGAGACAAGGACCAGCTGCTCTAGATCGCTTGAACGCTAATCCCACTGAAACCTGAAGATCCACTGCGGATTCCTCATGTGCAGCCTGGCTAGAGGGACTGTCACAATGGCCACTGCCATGAGGCCGAGGAACCGGAGGAAAGTTCTGGCTGGAACATGCCAGCTCTGAGCCACCTCCTGGGCCTGGGCAATAAGGCAGTCTGCCCTGTCTTCAGGAAGGAAGGCCTTGCCCCGAGTAGAGTCCAGGACTGCCCCTATGTATTGCAGTCTCTGAGAAGGGGTCAGTACAGACTTGGGTCGATTGACCGTGATGCCCAAGGAGTGGAACAACTGTAAGAGTGCATTCCAGGTGAACAACAAGAGTTCCCTGGACTGGGTTTTCAGTAACCAATCGTCCAGGTATGGGAACACACAGTGGCCCTCGCGCTGTAGAGTCACTGCCACAGCTACTAAGCACATGGTAAAGACCTGTGGTACACAGGATGAGCCAAAGGGCAATACCCTGAACTGGTAATGCTCCCCCTTGAACAGGAAATGCAGGTAATACCTGTGAGGGGGAGCAAACCAAGATATGCAGGTAGGTACTCTGCATGTCGAGCGATCATAGCCAGTCACCCTGCTTGAGCAGTGGGAGAAGACCATGCAAAGTGACCATCCAGAACTTTTTGTACTGGTGTAACCCCTAGGTGGCGCTATCCCAAAGGCTACTACCCCGCCTGCTTGGCTAGTAGCAGATTAAGGAGCCTGGGTAATGAAACAGGTGCCTCCACCCGGAGGTCAGGGTTGTTAGTGGTCAAGCTAACCTGGGCACAGCCCTCCGGGACACTGTTACCCCCCTCTTTCCCGTCTAGTGGCCTGAATACTGAATAATACACAACAATCATTTTCACAATGACCCTTATTCACTGGGCAATTACCCAAACTGTTTGCACTTACTACCAGGGCTGGTTCCTCTGGCTCAACCCTGGGGACCCTCTGTAAAACAAGGTTAAGCACAGCAAATAGCAACAGTACAATACTTTTGGCACATACTGGAACCACAGTCAGGTTAAATGCAAACAAAGTTAAATCTGATTTATTCAGGGGACTTGAACAAGGGAGGGGTGTAATCAGGTTGATTTGATTAAAAGCTATATTAATCAGACAGTTATGCAATGAGTTCAGAATCCCTACACAGTCACACACTCGGGGTACCCAGGTAGGAAAACGGTGGGCTAGCCAGGAACGTTGCAGCTGGTTGGAGCCCTGTGATGGAAGAAAGCAACATGCACAACACACACTATTTGTAATCCGGAGCCGGGGGGCTCAGTTTGTGAAAGAAAAGGCAACAAGACAATCAGATGACAACACTTTAGATTTAGCTGTTGCTGCAGGGAGCTACCCTGATGTTTACTCACGATACCCAATACTGGACACAAGCAGGATGAAATCGAGACTGCAGGCTCTTGAGCTGGAATGCCCAGAGAAGCAGAGCCCACACGGATCACCAAGGTGTTATTCCTGTTCAAGGTGTTGAGCAGGGGGCTGATCCCCAGGCCGGTCTCTCGTCGACGACTTTCTCTGCGTAGCAGGTATTCTGGCTGGGCCAGTGTATCAGGACCCAGGCAAATGGAAATGGATACGGATTCAGTCCGTGGAGCTGGATACAGCCTCCAGCAAGCAAAACACAGTTCAGACACACAGTGGGAACCAAATCACGACCCACTATAAGCACACAGCACATTCACATGTAAGGAAATTCCACTGTACCAGGCAAATGGCTCTCCGGTCGCAATTACAGAGTCTCTGCACAATCTGGGAGTTCAGAGGTAGCTGGAAGTCCTGACAGGCCGATCGCATTCAGCAAATCTTTAGTCTTCTTCATGTTAAAGCCTGGTCACAATTCAGTGGCTTAATTCGCTCTCCAAATTCGGATTCAGTCTGAAAAAAGCACGAGTTCCCTCTAAGGAACAGCAGGCAGGCATGCAGGCCAAACTCAGGCCTTTCCACAGTTCTTCCATGCGAGTCCACTATGGATTGCTGCTCGAACTATCTCGAGCTGTTACTTCTTCACTTCCCAACTCAGATCTAACTGAAACTGCAAGCAGTGTGGGACTTTCCCCAAGATCCAAAAGGTTCGGTTGGCTGATCTGTCTGTCAGTCACAACAAAGGCTCCCCCTCCAGGTTATTTTAGGTGCCAAAAGCTCAAAACTACAATTCCTACAAGTTTTGGTCCCACCAAGCCCCTGTAGGCAGGCTCCATTTTAGAGTCCCAAATGTACTGACTGGCCCATTCTGCCAGTCCGGGACCAAGATGATGGAAACAAACAGAACTGTCCATGCTGCAAAGAAGGCAGTTAGAACAAACTGCAATTTTATTAATATAACAAATGATCAACAAACAAGTACATCTTCTAACAGAGCTCCTTCTCAGATTAATTATGACTGCAATCCAGGCAGCTCTTAAAGAGACAGTACACAGAGGCTATACAGGCACTCTCTGGCAATACATTTAAACTGCTAAAACGCAGGACACCAGCCTGGCAGTGAGCATTTAAGCAAGCTCAAGGAAGACTTTCCGGGAACCCCCATTTGTAGGGGGTTACACTAGATAAAAAGGTTCAGTTTCTTGAGGTCTAGAATGGGCCTCAAGTCCCCTGTTCTCTTGAGAACCAGGAAGAACCTGGAATAGAACCTCTTGTTCCTTTGTCACCTGGGCACTGGTTCTATGGCCTGTTTGCGTAGCAAGGTGAGGACCTTGTCCCTGAGCACCTTTGTGTGGTCTGAAGGGTAAACAAGGGGGACTGGGGAACATCTAGAGGCTGCTCTAGAAGCTTGAGAGCATGTCTCTGTTCAATTCTCTGCAGGATCCAAGCATCTGTAGTGATGGTTCTCCACTGGGCAACTGGAGGGAGAACCTGCCTCTGACCACCACCTTCTGATTCAAGGGAGGAGGAGGGGGATCCTGCAAGGAGTCAGACAGAGGCTGAACCAGCAGTAGGGGCTGCACTGCCACCTCTGGTTTGCTTGGCTGAGGGGCTGGTGAAGGAAGATAGAGCAGGCAAGACAGAGCTAGCTCTGCATTTACCCTGAAGCTTGCCTCTGGGACTTGACTTGTTTGAGGGCTTCCAAAAGGAGGACCGAGGCCTACTCCTGGGCTGGGTATGATATAAGGAGTGGACAGACCAAATGGCCCTACCAGAAGCCTGCAGCTCATTAATAATGTTCTGCACATTTGGACCAAAAAGTTTGTGAAACACAAAAGGGGCATTTAACACCTTTTGCTGGATGTCACTGGCAAAACCAGAGACCCATAGCCAGGTGTGCGGTCAAAGGCAAATGCCAAAGGCAGCTGCCCTGGCTCTAGTGTCAACCATGTCATAAGTGGCTCTAAGGAGGTGCTTGCTAACATCCTCCAAGGCCTGAAGTACCTTGAGAAGCTCCTGCTTGTGAGAACACTCAAGAGGGTTTGAGCAGTCACTTTGCCCTTCCTCCAGTGAGTACTTTGGTACTTAATAAGATGGACCAAATAATTGACAATCCAAAGGCCAAGGGTAGCTGAGGTGAAAGTCCTTTTGCCCCACAGATCCAACCTGCTGGACTCCCAGTCAGGATGCAGGGAGCTAAGGTGCTTAAGGGACTTAGTCCTGTTGTGAACAGCTTTAATGACCACAGAGTCAGTCTCAGGCTGGGCTGAACAGAAGGGTAACCCTTGAGGTGCCTCATAAAGTTTGTCGACCTTCCCAGGCATAGTTGGTACCATACTGGTTCTGCGCCAAGCTGTTATGGCTACATCATTCAAGGCTGGCAGCAGAGGAGGAATAATCTTAGGTGCAGGCTCAGGGATCTCCAAGAAGTCCACCATATTCCTCTTGGTTTCATCCTCCTCATCAGTTTGGAACTCCATAGTGGAGGAGAGCTGTTTCATGACACTGAAAAAGGAGGGATCCTAGGGGGGACCTAGGAGTGTGCTTAACAGACTCCTCACTCACAGAGGAGATAGTGGACCTATTAGAGGTTTCCACATCAACTTTCTCCACAGGGGGCGCGGAACGTGCGGCCTAGAAGGCGATGCCGCTGAAACAGCCAACTACAGTGCGGTCGATGATGGCCTAGGCCGCATAGCTAGCTGTTGGATAAGAGAAGTAGGAATGGATGTAAGAATGGTATTAAGGTCAACAGTAGGGAAGGGAACCATCATTGACACTAGCATTGATGAAGGGGGTGCAAGGCCCTTGACCGATTATGAACCACTAACTGAAGAGGTAGCGGGTAGGCCCGGCACTGATGGACCTCTCGAGGCTCAAGAAGTCTCGATGGCGGGGCAGGAGCCAATAACCTGGAGGCCGATGACCCTTCTACAGCCTTAAGACAGGCAGAAGGAGAATCCACCATGGGGGACCTGGAAGGAGCAGAGGCCAGGATGGGGTGAGGCACCAACACCGAAGCTGTCAACAAGGCAATCCCAGGAGAAGAAGAGGAAGCGTTCAGTAGGGACCAGGATGGCCAACGGGGGGAAAGGTCCTTGGGTCATTCCTTATCCCATCGAGCGTGCTTCCTTAAGGATTTGTCCTGGGCCTTGGCGACCTGCAAAGCCCTGAAAACGCTGGTGACTGGGCGGAGGGGGCTGCGGAAGACCCCTGCTCTCCACTGGTTACCTGTTGCTCATTGAGGAACTTCTGCAGGGCTTTATTCATTTATTTATTCATTACAAATTGGGTTTACAACCTTTGAGCCAGAGACTCATTATGTTTGCTTGCACGCATGTGCAAGAAACATAGTGCCATCATCCAAGTTTTCGGAGGTGTGGCAGCCCTCTTTCAATTCAGGCAGTGTGTTTGCAGGCGCGGCCGCAGTTCTCCAATGCCTGCTGAGCTGTCTATGACAGCAGTACAAAATTCAGTGGCCTACAGTTGAAAGGGGGAGCTATGCTTCAGTGAGCAGCGATAAGATATCGCCAGCTCATGCGCACTCCCCCTACACACACACACACACGCATACTGCATACTGTGTAGGCAACGGGGGTGCCCAATCCCCCGTCGGCTGTGCTGCGCCCCCCCCCCAAAAAACTGAGTTCTATATGCCACGCTGTCCACCCCAGCGTGGCTACACATCTTATAGCCGGCGGGGGGTGTCCAATCCCCGTCAGCTCCACTGGTCCCTCAGACAGGGTGCCTCGCTGGGAGCCCACCCAGCGTGGCAACACATGCTATCGCCTCGACGGGGTGCCCAATCTCCGCCGGCTCCACGCCTCTCCACCAGCCATCCTTGTGCCACACTGGGAGCCCACCCCAGCATGGCAAACATCCTGGTCGTCGTCATTTAAAAAAACACCTGAAACTCAAAACGGTCCTCACTGTCTCTGCCCCCACCGGCCCACCCACTGCGCACCCTGCCTCCCCACACCCCTCACCCCATACTTACCTCCGGACTCTGGTGCGATGATCTTCGGTGGACCGGGAACACGTCTGCACTCTTCAAAGCCGACTGCGAACTGAGGAAATGCCGGTAAGCTGTATAATGGGATAGATAGGGTTTTTAAACTTTGCTGCATATCTGAGGCATTTTTGGGAATTTTTGCACCAAATTTTCAACATGGGGTTTTTGGGACCCCTTCTCACGAATGATCTCACTGTCATGGCGTTAATCGGCCCCGAAGGGTGATTTCGCAGTCACTGCACAAAATCACCTTTCCGGACCGAGTAAGGAAACGACACTGCCACTGTTCATAAGGTGGGCTCTCAAAAAGCCTGTGTTGAAAATTTGGTGGAAAAATTCCTAAAAATGACTGTTTTACGAGCGTGCATTGCGAAGTTCCTATGCACGCTCGTTAGTTCGTGAATTTTCAATATTTTCACTCCAGATTTCCAACATTGCCATTTTACCACACCTCCTTATGAGCAGTACAGCTGTCATTTTTCACATCTTGCCCAAAACGTGTTTCCGCCCATGTAGCGCACAATGGCGCAGTCGGTGTGCGAAATCAATGTATGGGACACATTAAGAAAACCACAGTGACACTGTTCATGAGCAGAGGTCTTAAAATGGCTATGTTGAAAATTTGGTGACAAAGTCCATAAATGACTGTTTTACGAGCGTGCATTGTGCAGTTCCTACGCACGCGTAAGTTTGTGAATTTTCTATATTTTCACTCCAGATTTTCCACATTGCCATTTTATTACACTTCCTTATGAACAGTACAGCTGCCATTTTTCACATGTCGCCCAAAATGTGTTTCCGCCCTGTAGCGCACAATGGCGCAGTCGGTGTGCGAAATCAATGTATGGGACACATTAAGAAAACCACAGTGACACTGTTCATGAGCAGAGGTCTTAAAATGGCTATGTTGAAAATTTGGTGACAAAAGTCCATAAAATGATTGTGTTACGAGTGAGCATTGCGCAGTTTCCACGCACCCTCGTAAGTTCATGACTTTGTAATATTTTCAGTCCAGAGTTTCACCAGTGGCATTTTCCACACTTCCTATGAACAGTACAGCTGTCATTTTCTACAACATGGCCAAATGTGTTTTCACACTTTCAGCGCAGAGATGCGTGGTCGCTGTGGGAAATCATTGTTCGGGACAGATAAAGAAAATCACAGTGACACTGTTCATGATTGAGGTCCCAAATGCCTGTGTTGACAATCTGCTGTAAAAATCCCCAAACTAATTACATTACGGGTGTGTTACACAGTTTCTATGCACGCCGTGACTTCACCAGTTTTTTAATATTTTACTGCAGATTTGCAACATTGCCATTTTTACATCCTGTTCGGAATGTGTTTTTGCACCTGTGGTGCTAAATGCCGTAGTCGCTGTGCATAAGCAGCTTTCGGCTAACAAACTGATATTGCCACTGTTCATGAGGTGGGGGTCACAAAAAAACCATGTTCAAAATTTGGAGTGAAAATACCAACGAATGCCTGAGGTGTTAGGGTTTCCAACCATAACACCCCACCCTGTAGAGAATGACAGGCATCAGGGGTGTGACTTGGGATTCTTGCCTGTAATGCTCATACCATTCCACACCCTGCAGCCAGTGAGAGGCATCGAGGTATGCCTTGGACTCTTCGGCCCCAAAGTTCACCCCATTCTCCTATACCGCACCCATCTCACCATATTTCCTGATGGAATGGGGTGCGCATAAGGGCCAAAGACCCCAAGGCACACCGTGACACTTGTCAATGTCTGCAGGGTAGGGTGTGGTGAAATGGCATGGCCGTTATGCCTGACGACCCAAAGGCACACCCCAATGCCCGCTACTCTCTGCAGGGTGGTGGTGGGGTGGCTTCGGTTCAATACTTCACTGCCATTTCTGTTATGCAGTTCTGTAACTCTACTCTACCAATGCCAATGCCAGCAAGCAAACATTCGGCATTGACAAATGCTTGTTTACAAAGGCACCTCATCACGGGGGCAGACATCAAGACAGTTATTACAGTGCAGATTAAAACAGAGGATAACATTACAGGTGCAGTAAAAGGAACATTTAGCATAGATTACTTAGGTTACATAACGTAGTAGTTTGTATGTTACTTAGGTTACATAATGTTACAAAATTGTGAGTTACACTCATGGATATAGTAGGTCCTCAGAGAAGAGAGCGGGTTACATCCCTGTTTGAACCTAGTAGGAAGGGAGTGGGTCTGGGGGAGGGAGAGGCTGTCCAGTGGACATTGTCGAGCCAGGGGGCAAGGCGAGCCGGTACCACAAGTTACAACAGGGGGTTAGTTGCACCTGCAACAGCGGGTATTAAAGATATGGTTCCGAAGGGCTGTTTTGAAGGAGCCAATTTTTGGCAAGTTGGAGATGCAGCTAGGGAGGGAGTTGAACCAGGTGGGGCTCGGTAGAGGAAAGATCTCTGGGCAAGAGAGGTCTTGGTTCTGGGCACCTTGAAAGTGGCCTAACAGAGCTACAGGTAGGACGGACGACTATGACTGCTATCACGGAGGTGGAGACCCCGGGAGAGAGTCCTAGCAGTGATTTCTTAGCCAGAAGGCAGGTCTGGTAGAGCAGTCGCTCCTCAAAGTTGAGAAGATTGGTGGTAGTATAGAGAAGGCAGGTGTGAGTGCGGCTGGGGGCACCGGTCAGGAGCCTACAGGCCTTATTGATGGAGAGTTGGATTTTGGAGAGGGCAGTGTTGTCAGCTGCAGCGTAGATGGGCAAGCCATAGTCCATGAGGGACAAGATGGAGGAGGTGATGGCCAGCCTGAGGGCAACCTGAGGCAGGCAGTCCCTGTGCCGGTATAGCAGGCCAATCCGAGAGTTAATGGCGGCTGACCAGGCATTAATGTGGGTGTGGAAGGAGAGGGCAGTATCAAACGTGATCCCTAGGTACTTGTATGTGGTCACTTGTTCTAGCGGGTGCAGAGTGCTGGTGATAATCAAGAGGGGGGTATTTTTAGCTTTATTTTGATGGTGGGAGAAGAGCATTGATTTGGTTTTCATTAGGTTAATGACCAGTCTACGTTCGCTGAACCCTTTCAGCTTGGTTGTAAGCTTGCTGGAGGGATAAAATTGGAGGGAGGTGGGATTGGGATGTGAGGCAACGAGGACTGCATCATCGGCGAGAGGAGCATTTTACCAGTACATGAGCTGGGAGGGTGTTGAGGTACAGACTAAAAGTATTGGACCCAGGATGGAGCCCTGAGGGACCCCGGAGCGAACGGGAAGAGTGCTGGAGTGGGAGCCAGTGATCTTGACACGCTGGGATCTAGCAGAGAAGTAGCTAGAGAAACAGGAAATGGTACCGCCAGTGAAGTCAAGTTGGTGGAGAGAGTTGAGTAGAAGGGGATGACAGACAGTATCAAAGGCCTTGGAGAGATCAATGAACACTGCTCCTACAAGGCTGCCAGAGTCGAGAGCAGCATGCAGGTGTTGGGAGAATTCCAGGAGCCATGGTTGTACTGTGTCCTGGGCAGAAACCATGCTGCTCTGGGCACATAATGTCGTACTTGGTTAGGTATTCAGAGAGCTGGATCAACACCACTTTTTCAAGGGCTTTAGAGAGTGGGGGGAGGATGGAGATGGGCCGGTAATTGTTGGGGGTGGACCGTCCCACTCTTATGTATGGGTGTGATTTCAGCAGCTTTTCAAGCACTTGGGAACTGACCCAGGCATAGAGACCGGTTTAGAAGGTCAGTCAGGGGGACTAGAACTTAGTCCAAGACCATACGGAGGATCCTGGAGTCGAGGGGGTCACTGCTGGGGTTATTGCTGCCTAAGGCTTTTAGCAGGTGCGGCCTGGCTTCTTGGGAGGATAGGGTGTGCAGGTAGAATGGTGGGTGATGCAGGACCGGAGGGAGAGAGGTGGGGATTGGGTCAAAGAAGCTGCTGGGAAGAACCGAGCTTAGGTCAGAGAAGGCAGTGTTAAGGCAATCGGCTATAAGGAGTGGATCTGTGGTGGGGGTGCCATTGATGGAGAGCTGAGATGGTGGGGGGAGCAGGACTTCCCATTTAGCTCTTTCTATATTATCCCAGAAGGTCCGAGCTGAACCTCAAGTGAAGCGAGGGTGGTCTGCTAGTGCTCTGCCTTGGCCCGCCTAATGGCCCAAGTGCACTTATTATGCTCATGCTTGTAGGCCTGTCTATCAGACACCTTCCAGATTCTACAGCAATGTGCCAGAGATTATCTCTGTTTTTGAGTCTCTGTAGGAGGGGTGGGGTGATCCACGGGCACTGTATTTTTGGAGCGAATCCTGGTGAGGGGGCGAAAGGTCACAAGCCTTACAGAAGGCATTTGTGAAGTGGTCAAGAGCTGAGTCAATGTCAGGGGCTGCTGGATAGGGGACCAGTCTAGCTGGGCTAGGTATTCTGAGGCCGCCGGAGTGCAAACGGCGGCGTAGAGTGGCCTGGGACACTGGCTTCAGAAAGGAGGATGACCAGAGACAGAGGACTGGGGAGTGATCGCTAAGAGAGTCGGGGAGGACAGTGACATCCCGAATTTTGTAGGGGTGGTTAGATATAACAACATCTAGGAAAGTGCTGGTGCCAGTAGAGTGGTTGAATCTGGTGGGCTGGGTGACTAACTGGGACATATCCAGGGCGGCAAAGGAGTCCCTTATATGGGAGGCAGTGGAAGCAAGCCAGTTAACATTGAGATCACCTAGGATGACTTGCTCCACTTTGTGAGGGAGAGATGTGAGGTAGTCAATGAGGGACTGGACCGCTTGATTTTGATTCCTCAGGGGTATGGAGGAGACCGTGAGGAAGAGAGGGCCTCGGGTGGGGTCAGGTGTGATTTTTAAGGTGAGGGCTTGGGCTCCATAATCAAGTTTAGGAGCTGGGAGTGCCTGACCTATAAGGTAGTCCCATACAAGTACTGCACAACCACCACCGTGTTTGCCTACTCTGTCTTCCCTGTAGATGGTATATCCAGGGAGGGTGATAGCAGAGTCAGGGGTGGATCTGGAGAGCCAAGTCTCTACCAGTGCAATTATGTCAGGTTGATGTTGAATGACCCAGCACTGGAGGGCAGCAGATTTCTTTAGGAAACTGCAAATGTTTAAGGATGCAAAGTGGAGGCCAGTTGCAGTACAGGGTTTAGAAGGGCTGGACGTCATAGGTCCTGGGTTTGGGTGTACATTACCAGATAATAATAACAGCAGTGTAATTATTCTGGTTAGTGGCCGGTGGCGATGGAGACCCTTGGGTCGACACCCAGCTGAGGACTTTACAATCAGGGTGCATGGGATAGATAAAGTGTGAAGGGTGGGAATGGCAGGGAAGAGCTGGGTCCAGGTTGGGCCTTGGAGGGAGTGGGAGTGTTGGCACGGTGGGGGTGTTGGGGGTCACGGGTGTGTCGAGGGTGGGGGAAGGCCGAGTCACTGTGGGGTAGTCTGGGGATGATGTGCCTAGTGTGGAGGAAAGGTGCTCCAGTCTGTGTGAGGTCTGTACCAAGAGGGTGAAAGAGAGCAGACTTAGTAATGGAGTGTAGGTACCCATAGCAGCTGAGTAGTAAAGGAAGAGTGTCCAGGGGTAGTAGAGAGTAAGGTGATGTAGAGCAGCTTTGGCATGGTTGGGGAAAATCCCTCTAGTGGGCGAAGAGTATAAGCTGCAAATGGGAAAATCAGTAGAAGAGGGAAGGGGCAAAGACTGATGAATAGTGATAGACTAACCACACAATGAGTGAAATGAGACAGGAACTGTATTGTGTTGGATTGGGTAAGTGTGCTTATAACTGGGCCCTCTAGTGGCCAAAAGACATAATCTGCTAATGGAAAAGTCAGCAAGTTTTTTTTTGGGGAGGGGGCACTGCAGCAGCCTCAATGGGACACAGAGGTCAAGGGTGCAGCCCACAGACTTACAGCTCTAAGAGAAGGGGCACAGGGCTCAGAGCAGATAGCAAAATCACACTACCTTAAAACCTCTCTCAGAACTTAAATCAACTCTTAAGAAATCTCTACATCAGACTAAACATTACTTAAAGCGGGAAATCAAGAACATGTCAAGCAGAGATCAGTCCTAGCATTAATTTCTTGGCAGCAGTTCCAAAAGACTCCTGGATTGCTGCACAGTGTGAGAAACACTGGCAAACAGGGCTAGTGAGATTCCTCCAGGGTAGATGCCAAAATTCAGAGTTCCAACCCATACTTTGCTTGGAGGGTGGCGCCGGGCAGCTTCTCCTTAGTCTGCTTACCAAACTGCAGAATGCAGTTTGTTTGAGAGAAACAGACCAAAAGGGCACAGTAGTCCCCTTGCTTGGAGGGTGAGCGCCAGGCAGCTTCTCCTTAGTCTGCTTACCGAACTTCAGAATGCAGTTTGTTTCAGAGAAATGGGCCAAAAGGGCACAGTAGTCCCAGTAGCTTTTTTTTTTCCAACGCTGGGTGGTAAGGTTGATTTCTGGCAGGATTCACAGACTCAGATGTTACAGCTAGGCCCAAGACAGCAGAACACAGAGACGGTGTTCGTCAGTGGAGGAAAGCTTCTTTCTGCAGCGGCAACAACAGAAAAGGGCTGACGAAGGAGTAGTTCTCAACAAACAAAGGAGAAAGGAATCATTTTTAAATAAAAAGTGATTTGATGACAAAAGAAAATAAAGGTAAGTGAATTTTGGCATCGAACTGAGCGACAAAGCTTCTGCGGGGTCTGTGAGCGAATGGTTGATGGTGGGAAAGAATTGAGAAGAGAGCGGGGCCACCTGTGCTCTTATAGCGTGAGTGACATCGGAGCCTGATGTTGGGGTGGGCAGCCCCTAATAGACTGCTGCAGAAAAGCTTCCATGGGATCCTGGCGCCTGTCGCCTAAGTTCCATAGATGTGACCTGATGACAGATATCCCCAAAGAAGATCTGGTCTCTGTACTGAGTCAGGTGCTGCCTATCCTAAGCAAGAAGGCAACCCATGCAATGGATGCTCCTACCTGACATTCATTATTAGAGATATAATCTATGGGGCGGAACTGAACTGGATAGAGTGGACACCCTCAACAGCTTCCTCTGCCATTTCATCCTTGACTAACCCCCCTCCCCCCCCCGCCAAACCCCACCACTGCTCCTTGCATGGTAAACTGGAACAGACCTCACTAGAACAAAGGCTTTTCTGCAATACTGCCCTCTTGGTCACAACCTCAGATCTCTGCTCAGACTTGAATATCTATTATACCTCCTGCTTGCAACCTGGGCCATGTGATTATGTCCCAGTTTGTTAGAAAACGCCATATGGAATCTGTCAACTGGGTCTGATTCTGAGAGTGGTGGGGTACGCCCTTTCCATATGCCCTCAGTCATTTCAATGTGTCCTAGCTAGCATACAGTTTGATCTCAGCTTGCACTGTACAGTTGGACTACATCTCTTGGGGTTTTGATCTTGGTGTTACCCTTCTGATCTCATTTTTCAGTTATAAAAAGCTAATATACTGCCTGAAATTAATATTAACTTTGAAAGTAGGTGTTGAAACATAGAAAGTGGGCAGACAAGGACCAGTAGGCCCATCTTGTTTTCCCAGTCTTCCTACCTAGCACTACACTGTGGACCCTGCTTGGTCACAGGTGTCCCTCTTCCTCCTTACCTCTACTTATAATACCTATGTGTCTATCCCATGTATGTTTGAAGCTTCCACTGTCTTTGCCCCAACATCTCTTCTGGCAGGCTGCTCCAGGTGACTACCACCCTATGAAGAAGTATTTCCTCACATCCTTTTCAACTTCCCCTTAAGCTTCATAGCTGAGGGTTGTGGTGTTCCTCCTCCTCTGAAGGCTCCCTCCTGCACCTTTGTTCACTGCTGTGTGGGATTTATAGGTTTCAATCATGTCCTTCTTGTTCTCCTCTCTTCCAGGGAGTACATGTTGAGCTCTCACAGTCTCTCCTCGAATGGCTTCTTGTGCAACCCCCAAACCATCTTATTAGTCCTGCTCTGGATCACCTCCAACCTATCATGTCCTTGTGGAGGTGCAGCCTCAGAACTGGACACAGTACCCAAGGTGGAGTCTCACAAGTGAGCGATACAGAGGCAACACCACCCTCTTCTCCGCTAGAGATCCCTCCCTATGAACCCCAGCATCCAGCTCACCTTGCCTAATGCCCTGCCACCTTGAGGTCATCAGATATGATCGCCTAAGGTCCTCTCTTGCTTGGTAACTGTAAGTAACCCCCCAATCTTCTACACCACCACCCCTGTTACCCCACCCCAGATGCAGGACTTTGCACTTTTTGACACTGAAACCTAGTTACCACCCAGCCACTCCCTAGACCACTCTTCTACTTTCCTCAGATCCCCTTGCATTCTCCACCCCCTACTGGGTGTCAACCCTGCTGGAGATTTTTGTATCATCTGCAAAGAGACATATCTTTCCCTCCAGTTTCTCCGCAGTGTTACTTATGAAGACACAGAAGAGAACAGGGCCCATTACCAGTCTCTGGGGTACTGCACTGGTCACTCTCCCATCCTCCAAGTGTCTGCTGTTGACCAACACCCTCTGCGCCCTATCTTTGAACCAGTCAGATACCCAGCTCACCACCTTCCCCCCAACCCCAGGCTGGTAAGTTTCTTTATTACTCTCCTGTGCGGCAGTGTCAAAGGCCTTACTGAAGTCCAGATTGGCCGCATACACTGCCCTCCCTGACCCACCTCCCTATTTACCCAGTCAGAGAGATCTATCAGATTTGGTTGACCTAACCTCCCCTGTGATGCCTGCTGCTGGTGATCCTGCAATCCATACGTCTCCAGGTACTCCATCAGTCTCTCCTTCAGCAGAGTCTCCATTAATTTCCCCACCACTGATGTGACATTGACTGGTCTGTAATTGCTAACCTCCTCCCTGCTGCTGCTCTTGTGCAGAGGGACCCCATCAAACTGTCATTTTTTATCTCTGCAGTATTTTTCTTTACATTTTGACCAGTTACAAGATTTGTTACTAGACAGTACCAGTTGTGATGTACAGAACAGCAGTCTACCATAAGGCTGGCAAATTCAGCTTTGCTCATATTTACATTCCTCATCGGCTCCTGTGATCTCACTGACATCACTAACTGTCCTAGAAGAGCCCCTCGCCACCTGGTGGCACTGAGGGTTGAGGCGCTGGATGCCACACCATGTGCCACGCCAGTGACCCGGGTTCGGGAACGAGCCCGGGACGCCGTGGGTCGGTGGTAAGAGATTGAGCATCCGGAGGACTGCTCTCTCTTCCCCGGGGAGGGAAGGGGAAGATGATCGCTCGAGGAGCGACCTCTGGCAGCGGCTGGAGGTAGCCAACAGCAGCGTTGTGGCGTATGCCAGGGGGTGGAGCCACGGCAGCAGGTTGCCTGGACAGCTGGGCTCCACAAGGGCATAACAAAGTAGAACTCCCCTCCTCCCACTGATAGGCGAAAGCGCCTCCCACCCACGAACCAAACTCCTGTAGTCGGGCACGGCTCTCCGTATCCTGTCTCCTCCCTGGCCCAGTGCTCAATCCTATAGATTGAGCACCCTGGGTGGGGGCAACCCTTCCCCAGAGGGCAGACCCGGGGGATGACCAGTGTCAGGGGGGAGAGGAGAAGTCGGAGCCACGCAAGAAGGTAGAGTTGGTGGTGTTTGGCGGTCACTGGAGAGAGTTCGTGGAATACCAGGAGAGCGCGCAAAAATAGAATTAGAAGAAAAAAAAAGAAGAAGAGCCCCTCACCTTCTGCCAGGCTCACCACTAATGATGTCACGGTGTCACATTGGCGACGTGGGCTTTTGGGGAAGCTATTTTTTCAGGTAGGAAACCTTCTAATGAACCAAAGGAAAAAGAAAAACATGGGAGAAATAAAACTACTACCTAGTTTTAAAAAATGTATATTATTTCTGATACTTTTGGTGTGACTAGTTCTTTAATGTCAATTTAAATTAGCAGTGGAGGGGAGAGGAAGCTGTCAATGCTAATTAATTGCAGCTCCGTGTATATGTGGCAGCTACAGATACATTATTTCACCCCCTGGCTTAAGCACTGAAGGTGGTGTTAGTGAAAATGATGAGGGAGAGGGATCAAGCAGGGGTCACCCAACTAGCAAAGTGGAGCTACAAGTGTTAGACTGTTCCCTGCCAGTAAGGGAAAAAACAGGCAGATCCGATGGGCGAAGATGCTTTTTCTGCCTGTAGAATTCTCTGTTTGTGTTTTACTTCCAACTTTAAAAGAAAGACAGGCTAAATGACTTCTTGCTCCTCTCTGTTACCAACAACTGCAATCTCTCAACAGGCAAAACCGGACTGAGGGTACACCCTTCATGCCCATGCATGACATGGGTCATGCATACTTCCCATTCTGGGCACACACCTATTGATCTCATTAACTGCATCCACACCTTCTCCTCATATGGAAAACACAGTGTTCTATTTATGTCTTGGTGTTCTCAAATGCTACATGACACCAACACACACACTCTCATGCGCACGCGCACACTCACCCTTAAGCGCTCTCTCCACTCACACAGTAAACAAGGGGTCAGAGGGGTAAAAACACCACCACAGGGAAGAAGGCAGGTGCTGGATTCAAGGAACTGAGGAGTGAGAAGGACAAGGCCCCAGAGATCGGAACAGTAAGGGAACTACTGTAGGAAAATGCAGGGGGGGCAGGAGAGTTGATTAAGTGGGACAAGGGGCCAGATACGAGGACAGCAGTGGAAGGGTGGAAGGTAAGACTTTGGAAGGCAACCTGTATAAATGCGAGGAGTCTGGGAAACAAAATGGGGGGAGCTCCAGGCACCAGCAGTAGAGGCAAAATTAAGACTGGCTGGCAATAACAGAAGCACGGGTGACACCACACCTGAGATCTAGCTACATCCCATACTACTCTCTTTTAAGGAGAGAGAGGATGCAGGGCAGAGAAGGAGGTGGCTCTGTTTGTAAAAGACAGCAAAGAGGTCACTGAAGACAGAGCTCAAGAGGTGGAGAGTGGGGGTGGAATCAGTACTGGTAAAGTTAGCAACAGTTAAAGGGGCACTGTCAGCGTTTGACCGTCATTTCTGGCTAAAATCAAACAGTGTGCCTCTTGATGCAAACCACTAAACATATGCTGCAGAATACTCCTATGTATAATAAAGGTAATTTTTTTTAACAGTTTGGCACTTTTTAAAACAAATACCTTGTCACTCGTCCAGATCGCAATGCCTCGCGATTCCGGAAGCACATCCAGGTCAGGACCCCCCTCGTGGACACGCATCTGCCACGAGCGTGGTCCTGAACTACATTTATGTCATACACTGCATATGGTGTTACATTGTGCCTGTACTCCACATGATTAAAAAATGTTCCGTTTATCGGCGCCAGCAAAATGAGCACTGGGAATACTTGAATTCATATTTTTATGTCATGGCTGAAATCCCGTGCATGCACACTGATGGCATGTTCTTGCGCATACGAGATCTTTAGTCATGCCAAGCAGCACATGCGGATTTGGCCACGACTTAAAAATAAGAATTAAAGTACTCTAGTGCTCCGGTTTGCTGGCGCAGATGAACGGGCATTTAGAATCATGTGGGTATAGGTACAGTATAACGCCTATATGCTATATATGAAAAAATGCACTTCAGGATCGCGTCATGGCAGGCAGCATGGTCCCGACCTGGATGTACTTCTGGAATCACGAGGCATTATGACCAGGATGGGTGAAAAGGTATTTGTTTTAAAAAGTGCCAAACTGTTAAAAAATTACCTTTATTATACATAGTAGTATTCTGCAGCATATGTTTAGGTGGTTTGCATCAAGAGGTACTGTTTGATTTTAGCCAGAAATGACGGTCAAACGCTGACAGTGCTTCTTTAAAGGAGGGTCTTAGAGTCGCATGGTTTAAAGGCCACCAACCAAGACAAAAGATATATATAGAGCACTGGGGAGGAAATGAGGAAGGAAATTGCAAAGGGGAAACTGCACTAATAGGAGACTGCCTACACCCACCTGATATATATATATAGCACTGGGGAAGGAAATGAGGAAGGAAATTGCAAAGGGGAAACTGCACTAATAGGAGACCGCCTACACCCACCTGAGATCTATATATATATATATATATATATATATAGCACTGGGGAAGGAAATGAGAAACGAAATTGCAAAGGGGAACTGCACTAACAGGAGACACTTCACTCACCTGTATATATATATATATATATATATATATATATATATATATACACACACACAGAGAGAGAGAGCACTGGGGAAGGAAATGAGGAAGGAAATTGAAAGGGGAAGCTGCACTAATAGGAGACCGCCTACACCTACCTGATACAGAATGCCTCCTTATAGTTCATAACTGTATGGATCCAGGCACTGGTATAAGTGATGCAAGAGTGCCTACTAACCCAGTGAGTTAGGAAACCTGCGAGAGAGAATGGGCTGTGCTGGACTCAGCACTCAACAGTGGGGACAACATAGGAGAGGTTACAGTACAGGAGCCCCTCGGACCAACAGCCACAGCTCTGTGGGGTTTAGTATCATGCTGAAAACTCAACACTTAAATTCAATGACGATGGTCCTGGATCTCAAAAGGGTAGATTTTGATGCCGGCATGGAGGGCTAAGGTGTTTAATGCTTTACCTCCTGCTACGCCAGCAACTTGTGTTTGGGAATGAGCACGGGCTGCATGGGACTGGCGGAGTGGGAGAGACTAAGCATCCCAGGACTGCTTCCCTCTCACGGGGAAGGGTGGCCAGCTGTCTCAGCCCATGACTTCCATCAGGTGGAGGCCCAGTGGTTGTGGAGGCAATGAGCAGCTTGATGGACAGGGCCATGGTTCTGCAGGGCATGCATGCCTCCATGCATATATCCTGTTGTGATGCCACAGCAGGGATTCGGGGAAAGGAGCAGAAATGGGGCTCTGAGGGCAGAATGAAGTCCTGCGTGGACCTCAGTGCCTTTGTCATTGACCAACAGGGTACACGCAACAAGGATGACCTTCCTGTCTCGATATCTTTATCTGTTTCTATCTGTTCCACTCCTTCCAAAGGCAGGAGATTTTCAAACATGGAATAAATGGATCTCTAGGATTTTGCGATGGGTGGGCTGTCCAAGAACAGCATACCGTAAACTACAACTCCCAAAAGCAAATGTGGCCTGGCCCTATCTGATCTTACTTTGCATGCACAAGCGGCCTTAATTAAACATGTCCTGTCCTGGATTACATCTATGGCCCAACCACAATGAGCACTGATAGAATCCAATGACATGGCACAGGAGTGAGATGCCCTCTTGTTCCGCCCTAAGGACTGACTGGCCACAAATTGTCCACTCTCCATACCCACATTAACATTACTTAAAGACTAACATTATTTCCTTACTCAGAACTATACACCCAGGGTGGGATATTCAGAAGGGTTGTGCAGGGTGCAACACAGTTGTGCCATGCGCAACCCACTGATGCGCCCCGGCACGATATTCAAAAGGGGAAAGTGCGTAGCACAAATCCCGATGCACTGGGACACATCAGTAATGTATGCGGCGCAAGTGTGGGGGGTGCGTGCCCATGCATACCCCCGCACATCCCGATATTTAGCCCGGGATGTGCAGAGCCCATGCAGGCGCAACCCCTACATACGCTGCATACAGTTGTTCCAAAAAATAAAGGAGCAACAGCCGGCCACCCACAAGTGAGCTGCCGTGTTGCAGGGCACAACAAGGCAGCTGCCAGCTGTGGGTGGCCACCCGAGTTCCAGCGGCACCCTCCGTCGGGTAGTGCCCCCTCATGCCCGATTGCAGGCAGAAGTATGAAACATCACTCCACATCCCTGGTGGTCCAGTGATGCGCAGCTCGAGCAGCAGGCAGAAGCATATCTTCTCATATCTTGGTGTCCAGTGACCACCGCAGTCTGATTGTGGGCAGGATTCTGTGCTTAGATCTCATCCCTGGTGGTTCAGCGGTACCTCCCACCCACTGAGCTCGCCACCGCTTCTCGCCCGGGCGGGCGGCTTCTCACCCGCCACCTGTCACCGACTGTGTACAGTAGCACCGTACGCTTACTGGTCCACAGCATGGCCATCGGGCGGCAGACCATACGGATACACAGTCCAGATATGTGAATGGTCATTCCACATCTGACTGTGTTGTATAGTAGGTCTGCACGCCTACTGGCCCACACTGTGGACTAATGGGCGACAGTTGTACTGTACACAGTCAGTTGGCAGGCGGCCGGGCGGCTTGCGGGTTGGGAGCTGCCGCCCACCGCTGACCGGGGGAGCAGGGTGGCGGGGCTCAGTGGGAGGGTGGGGAAGGGAGTACCGCTGGACCACCAGGGATGGGATCTAATCTTTTTTAGACTTCTGCCTGCGATCGGGCTGCGAGCGGTCCACTGGACCACCAGGGATATAGGAGGTTATAATTTTCTACTTCTGCCTGAGATCGGGCTGCGAACGGTCCACTGGATCACCAGGGATATAGGAGGTTACTTTATATTTATGCCCATGATTGGGCAGTGGGGCACTTTGCCGCTTGTGCAGGGGGCGTTGGTCCCCGACGGCTGCAGCCTGGCAGGGCGCCAGGCAAAGTCGCTGGGGATGGGCGCACCTGCATGTAAATGAATATAATGACATGCAATGGCCCCATTTGCATGTGCATCTTGAATATCGTGGAGCTGATGCAATCTAGCGCAATGGCACTTGGGCGCTTAGCACATCCCCAGCCCCTCTCTGGCCACTCTGCGCTGGTGCAGTACTACTGCACCATGCACAATGCGGGTACACAGAGCGATATTCAACGGGTGCTGAGCCATGGTGCAGCACCGCTGAATATCACCCCGTCAGCGCCCTGGCATCCTAGTTGCGCTGCACCCAGGCTTGCACCACAGCATGGTGCAGTCTGAATATCCCACCCCCAGAGTGCTAAATGGCTTAATGTCATGGCATATCACATAGGTTTCATGCCGGTTCAGCTAGATTATATATTTCAGGAGTGGGCCCTTAATGGTCTGTCACACACCTTCCAATTTTGTGAAGAGGGGCATTTCAAAGATTTTATGTTTTCTTTTGCTTTGTTATCAAACTCTACAACACAGCCCACTGACAGATGTCTTACAGGCACAAACCACATGGGAGGCTGAATTAACACTAGACCTAGAACCAGCAGACTGGACCTGGTTCCGACAGCACAAGGTGACTTGCTTCTTTAAGTGGCAAGAATTTAGCTGGAAAACGGTTATTATTTTTTTTTTTCATATGTAATTTCTGGGTTTTTGTGGGTTTTCTCCTGACCCCTACACACCTGCGCCCCCGACGTAGTGTGTGCATGTGGAGGCACATGTGCACACGCCATTCAGGACGCCCCTCCCTTCCAGTCGTGCCGCTGACTACATGCGCTGGCACTGAACCTCAACTGGGTGATGGTGGGGCGATGGGCACGTGACCCCACCCCTTACCTGGGAGAGGAGAGCCAAAGCTCGCTTCTGCTCCACCCTCCCCCTCGTGCCAGCACCCCGGCAACCCGAGGTCTTTCCCGAACCCAGGTCACAGGCGTAGCACGAGGTGTGCGCTCAGCGCCTCAACCCTCACGTCACTGGGCCGGCTCAGTTATTAGAGATTTAACCCCCAACCCCAAACACATAACGATAAATTTGACTTCACAAGATGCTTCCTGTTGGAGAGGCTGCAGCTGCAAAGTAGCCACACACACACACACACACACAAATACTGTGCTCCAACCCATGCCTTCTCACATTTTGGACATGGGTGAGGCTGAAACAAGCGACATCTCCATATGCGTCGTTTCAAGCTTCATGCCTTATACACTACATACCCCATATCAAAAATAAAGCCTTGTTATGCCTGTTGGTCATTTTTCTTACTGCATCCAAAAAAGCAGTAATGCAATTCTTTCTTAAACCTGACTCCGCCTTAACACAATGGCAAGTTGCTATATGGGACATCTATAACACAGAAAGATGAATTTCTAGCTACAAAAAGGAGGAGGAAAGGCATGGAATAGGTGGAACCCATGGCTATTACACATTATTAGGTGCAAGTCGGATTTCTGTGTGCTGGTAATCAATGGCTGCATTTCTACTTTGAAAATACTGTGCTATTTAAATTGAAAGAGTTATTAGCACAACAGCTGGGATTTGGGAGAAATAATCTACAAAGACAGAAATTCAAGCTATGAGAGAGCTTGGAAAATGAAAATTTAAATGTAAAAAGAGCTGACAAGGGGGCAGTATAGTCCTAATGGATGTTACCAATTATAAAGGTATGGTAGAGAAATTACTCTTTGACGTTACCAATTATAGGAAGTTGTCTTTAGACCCCGCTTTCTCTTATCAGAAGTAGCTGTATAGATTATTAAGAGAGGCAGGAAAAAATGGAGACATTTCGGATTCTGAATTCAAATATTTGTATTGTGAATATCCAGTTGTGCCGAAGCTGTATTGTTTACCCAAAGTGCACAACAGTATTATAGAGCCACCGGGAAGACCGATTGGTTCTGGGGTAAGGTCATTAACCAAATATTTAAGTCAGTTTACTGATTTATTTTTACAACGCAGTAAGATTACTTTACCTTCTCACCTAAAGGATACTGGGGACACTATAGAGAAGTTTCAGGGCATTGAATGGAAATCAAGTTACAGATGGATCTGTGTGGATGCTGAATCCCTATATACATCGATACGACATAAAGATGGTATCAGAGCAGCAGAATAATATCTACTGAGGGATAAGCCATATACCAATGCACCTGCAGAATTTCTTATAAAGGCCTTGAATTTTGTACTGAGTGGAAGCTATTTTGAATTTGACAATGTGTTCTATAGCCAAGTGTGTGGTACAGTGATGGGGGCCTCAATGGCTCCATCTTATGCAAATCTTTTCATCGGCTTATGGGAGAAAGAAGTACTGTTGAATCCTGAGATTAACCCCTTTTTTGAAAAAATCATAAAATGGGGTTGTTTTATGGATGACTGTGCATCTGGGATGGAGACAGTGATAGTGTAAAGAGTTTATGGAATGGTTAAATAATAATCTGAGAAACCTGAAATTTACATATGTCACTGACCCTAAGCAGGTCCAATTTTTAGATATCGTGTTGACTGGAAATTGCATAACAAAGTTCATTTCAACCAGAGGATTTAGAAAAGAAACTGCTACGAACACATTGCTGAGGAAGGATAGCTCTCACTCAGCAAAATTGAAAGATTCCATTCCATATGGGCAGTTTATAAGGTTGAGAAGGAATTGTACATGTGATAGTGAATTCAATAAACAAGCAGAAGAGCTTACTGTAAGATTTAAAGAAAGAGGGTATAGTGACCGTTGTCAAAGAGCCAGTTTAAATAAAGTTAAAAATAAGGCAGAAAGATTTGTTAGGAAACAGGACACAAAGTGCTAACAAACTTGCTAAATTAGGCCCTGTACACATCAGGCCACTTAAAGCGTTTTAAGGTGCTTAAAACATTTTAAGTCGCGTAAACACGGCACCCGTCCGCATTTAAGCACGGTTTCAAAGCGTGTTAAGAAACTGTGGTTAAACTTGCTAAGTAGCTAGTCTCAAGTCCGTTTTCAAAAATGTTTTAAAGGAGGAAAGTGTGTTACCTTGTGGTGTGGACGGGCGTGCCATTTTTCCGACAATTAGGGTGCCAACATAACCGTGCTACGATCGCGGAGGATTAGTGAGTTTAAAAACGTTACTAGCTGCTGATGGAGACAGAAGTTCACCGTGTTACAATCGAGTTCAAACTCAGTGAACAATAAAGTGGACAGGCTACTGTGGTGAGTTTTAAAACATTTTGAAACCGTTATTTAAAACGGTACAAATCTTCACTTGTAATGTGTACAGGGCCTTAGAGCAAGGGGGGCCATTAGACTCTCTTTAGAGTATATAGAATATCAGGAAGGGTAGGCAATATAGTATGGAGGAACTGGGATATTTTGAAATCTGATAGTTCCCTAAATTAATTTGTATGTGATTCACCTAGAGTGACCTTTAGAAGAACAGCTAGTCTTCAGTACAAGTTAGTTAACTGTAGATTTCATAGAAAACAAGTGAAAGAAACATGGTTACCAGCAAAACCTAAGGGGCTGTTCCAGTGCAAGAAATGTAACATTTGCCAATATATGCAACCAGGGTCTGAATTTTGGCACCAATGGAAAGACATTTTTATTAGGGATTTTATTGCTTGTAACACTACTTTTGTAGTTTATGCCCTTTGGTGTGAGTGTAAGTTGTATTATATTGGTAAAACTCTAAGAATGCTTAAGGAAGGAATACAACAACATGTACGTTCAATAATTAACCAGAAAATAGATACCCCGGTGGGAAGGCATTTCTTAGCAAAACATGGATCAGAGCTAAGAAGCTTTAAGTTCATGGCCCCAGAATGGGCCAAGAGATCAGAAAGGGGAGGTAATATACAGAACTTGTTACTTAAACGAGAAAGTTCCTGGATATTCAAAAAAAAACTGTTAGTCCTTGTGGATTAAATGAAAAGTCAGATCTCAAACCTTTTGAGGGATGAATGAAGCTTTACTGTATTGGTATTCTTGAATTTGCACTAAATGAATTAATAAGTTAGAGGTATCAGTAGCTAGCCCTTATTTTGTGTGTGTGTATATAGATATATATATATATATATATATTTTTTTTAATATATAGAAAAAGCCTTCTTTAGATGTTTATAGGTTTATACTTTAATGTGTGTAGCAAGGTAAAGAATTTTGTACATCTTTTATAAATACTCTTCCTTTCTCGTTTGTGACTTTTTTCTGTAGAGTTACTAATGGATGCAGTCTCTGTTCTTACTCTCTGTTTAAACAGTCCTTGCCTGGGAGTTTTTTTATTACAAAGAATTTTTTTATATTACAGTGGTTGATTAGTTCCTTTAAGAGAATTTGATCCCATAAATAAAAAGAAAGTGATATATAAAAACAACAGTGGCTATAGGATTTTGATAATAATTGATGTGTAGTTTAAACAGTGTGAAGAATTCATTGTGTATTCCTGCATTTGTTCTTCCAAATGCTGACAATATTACCATGTGTTCTCTTTGTATTTGTAATCGTGTGACATAATAATATCTTTAAAAAGAGAAGGGCTTTGCATTTAAAAGTCCAATCACAATGTAGATAAAATGGTGACGCTTGCACTGCTTTTTGTATAAAATGTTAGAACTAGTCTGTACACGCCCCTTTGAGGGCAAGTTGCCGAGGCGCTAGGGCTCTGCTTATGGTGATAAGAATGCTGGAGTGCTGGGTGAATTTTCACTTTGAATAAAACTTGAAGTACTGCTTTAAAGTACTACAGCAGCACAATTTCCAGAGTCTGTTCTTTTTATGGAGCGCTGTTTTCTTGAACATTTGTGTTTATTAGGATTTGCCATCCCAACAGCGAACCACTTGGCGTGGTAGAGCGTAGGTATTCACTTTTTCAAGCTATTACACATTATGCTGCTTCTACCAGATATACTTCCTTTAAAAGTACCTGCAGGTGGCCCCTAGTTTTGAAGAGGGCTAAGGCGCCTGCGGGTGCCTCATTTTTCCATGCTAGCGCTCATGCTCAGAAACGGAGGTGGGTCACTCGGGTTGGCTGGGGATGGAGGATCAATCATCCATCGAGCTGCTCTCCTCCCTCAGGGAAGGGGGGATTTTGTGGCTCGGCAATTGACCGCCACCTGGAGGAATCCAGATGGAGGTGGGCTTCACGACAGAGCACCAGGAACGTAACTCCGCGGAGGTGGAGCACGCACATTGTGCTCATTGCACGTGGTGTGAGGAGCCTAGGGGGGAACCTAAGGAGGAAAACCTGGGCGAGAGCTCCATGAAGCCCCTGTCTATCAAATCATTGGCCTACCCACTCTCTCTCCAAGATCTGGAACCGTCTGCAATATGCTCCAGGTTGGGGAGGACAGTCCTCCCTTCCCAGCCCCCCCCCACGGGGGGGGTCTGTGGGGGTTACTTGGTCCCCGGTTCACCGGGGTGAGGGAGCAAGGAACGGATGCAGCTGATGGGACAGGGCAGAACCAGCCACCCGTCCTGCCACAAATGTGCATAAACACCTCTATAGAAAAAAAAGAAGTAGCTGCACAGTGGACAATCGGATGCAGTTCAGGGAATCCTACTGTGTATATTGAGACATTATTATATTATGCAGGGCATGTGATATATCCCTTGATATAGCATTGTATATGATGTATGGATGGCAGTATGAATGTACGGATGACAACTGCAGTCAGACCTGTTTAATCCGTGCCTCATTAGTCCGTATGTCTCACATTATGAATGAGAATCAATGCAAACGGATTTCTTCTCAGGTTAATGACCTCTTTAATACGTAAACCTGAGACTCTGAATCCATTTGCAGTTCTTTAAACAAGCTCATTAATTCATATTGCATTTGACCTCTATAATCCATTTTAGTGATCTCAGGTGGAGGTGTTAACAGCCTTTAACAGCCTTAACCGAGTGATAATTGCTGGTGCTTTTAATCCCTGTTAATGCTTTGGTGTACTGTTGCCTAATGCTGAATGTCGAACGCAACTTCTGTAGAGTGTTCTCCTGCTGCTGGCTAGGTAAGTGTAATGCTTTGTATTTAATCAAATACTTTTTAGTAAACTGTTAAGTTAATGTTTTCATTAGTGACCCTTCTCTCTCTCTCTTTCTCTTTTTCAGCTATACAGTAATTCCTGAAAGAATTCCACTGCCGTACTGTCTCATCTGATTTTTCCTCCCGACTAGGTTAGTGAAGCTCTGCTTTCTTTGTTGTCTCATGCTTCCAAGTGCCAGTGTGTTTTAAACTGAGCTACGTTACCAAACCACATTCCTGCTTCAGTTCTTCCATTCTCCGCTGTGTCTCCCCTCCCCTCCCCCGACCCAGTCCCCTCATCTCTGCTCCCGTCTCTTTTACCAAAAGCCAGTGTGCTTCAAGTGCCCAGCCCCGCTCTCTCAGCTTCAGTTTTTGCCGTTCTCCCATTTTGCTGAAAGACAGTGTGCTTCAAGTGTCCAATCCCGGCTCCTCTCAGCTTCAGCCCCAGCTTGGTCCCAGCTAACTTCAGTCATTGTGCCCGTTCAGTCCCCGGTCAATGTTAAAAGCTCCGTTGTCTCTCCGCTCCCCTTCAAGTGTCCTAAGTGACTATGTCTGTTTGTTTTAAATTGCGCTGTTTAAAAGCTCCAGCTACTGGTCAGTTCTTCCATTCTCCCACTGTGCCCGCTCAGTCTCTCCCGAACCAGCCCCTGCTCCTCTCAGCTGCCGGTCTCTTGTTGCCGAAAAGCTGTTCCCCACTGTGCCCTGCTCAGGCCCCCCAACCAGTCCCCACTCCCGGTCTCTCTTTGCCGAAAAGCCAATGTGTTTTAAATGTGTTTTAAACTGAGCTTGCTGTTTTAAACCTCTACCTGTAGCAACTAGTGCTTAATTTATTGTTTGGATTTTACTTTTTAAACTGAGCTTCTGTTTAAAAGCATATGTGTTGAACATGTGTTGAACAGTGAATAGTGATAGTGATGCAGAAGATGCATCCTTCCACATTAGCTTTTGGCTAACAACCTTTTTCTTTTCTCAGACAGACACAAGTCAGCTACACCTACAAAGAGGAGCCAGACAGAGATTTCAATAGCACAGAAAAGGTCTGTATGTGTTTGGAGGCAGAGTAATCCAAAGGCAATTTACAAAGATATGGCACTGTATGCAATGTCAGAGCTCCAGCTTACACTTGCAGCATCAACCTGCATTATAAAAAGGGTCTGAGAAATGGAGCTTTCTGATTGGCTGCAAACATTCTAACAGCCTTATGTTAATCTTTTATTAACATACATGTAGAGCTTAGCCATATGCTGAACAAGGTTTAACACTGTTTAAAACATTTTTATTATAATAGCAATAAGGCACTCCCAGGGATTATGTTACTGATCAGTTAATCACCCTCTAGGGGCATGTGGCACTCGGCTACACCTCGTGCCACAGTACACCCCTAGAAGGTGATTAACAGACCATTAACATAACCCTTGATCATGCCTTATTGCTTAAGTGACATTTGCAGAGCTCGTGAGAAATGGCTAGCTTCTGCTGCTGATTCAAGCAGCCTAACCAGGGTCCGAGTGGGAAGCACCTAGAGGTGGAAGCAGCACTAGTATGTGGGTAGCAGAAATGAATGAAGGTGTAAGCATCTCTGATGCTATGGTGACAGAAAAGGCTAAATTCTTCGGAGAACAGCTGGGGTAACAGAATTTGGATATTTTCGGGGTGGATACAGGGATTTAAAAAGACATGGGCTTAGTCATAAACTGTATCATGGGAGGCAGCAAGTGCTGACCATTCAGCAGTTGTTTCAGAGAGGGTAAACTTACAGGAGGTGCTGTCTGGATTCACACCCTGTGCAATTTATAATATTGACAAGACTGGTCTATTTTATAGACTAGGTCCCAGTACCACTCTTGCCTCAGCTCCAGTGGCAGGTATAAAAAAAAAAAAAATCAAAGAACAGGCTGGCTGTGGCTTTATGCTGCAATGTTGATGGCTCTGACAAGTGGAATCATTTGTAATTGGGAAGGCTCGAAAACCTCGTTGTTTTTCAGGCAGTTTTGACCCTGAATTGTATGCCAGGTACAGAGCCAATTCAAAGGCATGGATGACTGGGAGCAAATTTAAAGAATGGCTCTTTGACTTCAACAGAGCAATGCGGCTATGGCAAAAACATGTTATCCTGCTTGCAGACAATGCCACAAGCCATACCCCACCAACAGGTCTGTCTAATGTGAAACTTCATTTTTTGCCACCCAACACCACATCACACATACAACCTCTGGATGCAGGGATTATATGAAATTTCAAGTACTTTTATAAGAAGGAACTTTGTCATCACTTCATTCAGTGTGCTGAGAGTGATGCGGATATGAAAGTTACAGCACGCCAAGCACTGCAGTTCATTCACAGTTCCTGGAGGTCAGTGACAGAGGATACAATCAAGAATTGCTGGAGACATGTCCGCATTATGCCTCATGCTGATTATGCACCAAGGCATTCAACAGCGTCATTAGAGGGCACCATAAGTGAACTGCAAACCTTGATAGTCAAGTACCACAAATAGGAACAGCCATGACAGCTGAACAGTAAGTAGCAGCTGAGGAAGAGGTGGCGACTTCTCCACCCTTAACTGATTCAGATATTATGAGCATTGTACACCCAGGCATGCCTGAAACTGAGGATGAAGATTCTAACCTTGAGCCAGCAGCACCAACACCTCCAATAACATCATTAGAGACAAAAAAATGCTTAGATTTCATTATCTCCTACCTGGAGCGAAACACAGAAATTTGTGGACTATGCTCTTGATATGAAAAAATTTGTAAATGCAAAAGGGGCAGGAAATGCTAAACAAAAGGGAATCTTGGATTATTTTAAATGTAACTGAATTGTTAAAAAGTGACTAAAATGTAATTGAGGCAAGGTAATGTTCAGTACACATGTTTTGCACTGAATTTTAAAAAGTGAACATTTTCACAGTACTGTACTGTAATAAATCTTTTGAAAAAATTACTCATCTTGTACATGTCTGGTTACTACGTACATTTTTATTACGTAAGAAATTGAACTAACACAAATGCTTACGGATTAACCGGTCAGATTGTAGTATTGTCACAGATGTGAGGTGCCCCATCTCACCCAAACTGTCTGTATACTGTCAAACATGTATAATCCATTCCTACTGATCTTATCAAAAACTCAATAAAAAAAATTAAATTTTAAAAAAAGATTTATTTATTTAATTTATTGAGGTCTTGGATTACACCAGTGAGCAGATGCTCATTTGTAGGTTCCACGTCAGTTACACAGACGATACAATACAGATGACAGGGTTACATATGGTACAAGTAAGTTACAGGGTACAACAGCATTAAACAGCTTAGGCAGTATAGCAGCTAGCCAGTGTCAGAGGTTAACACCCTACTTGGAAGCTCTCCGAGGTGAGAAGAAGGAGGGGTTGCAAACATGGGTGGAAGGAGTAACATAGCTGGGAGCATCTGAGGGGGTAGGGAAGTGGGAGCGATGTCATGATTGGGGGGTAGGTGTAACCTAAATGGCTGGGATTGGGGTCCCTCAACCCAGTGAGTTGTCAGAAGGTAAGTGCAGGTAGTTGGTTGATGCTCTGGGAGGGTGCTAATAGTAGCAGTCACATTTAGTAGCTTTTACTACTCTGCATTTGAATTATCCAATAGATGTGGCATTGATAACATCAGGAAGTAAGGCACTGGTCTATAGTGGAGTACGATAGTAAAAGACACATTGTGCCAGGGCTGTGCAGCATCTGGGAGCTTTGTAGGTCTGAGTGTGGAGGAGTTCCTTGTGGGCCGGGTGCTTGAGTGTGGAGTTAGGAGGTTCTGGACCCCTGTGGGTAGTTGGTTGAGGGAGCATTTCTTGGTGATAAGGCAGGTTTGGTAGTTTATTCTGTCCTTCAATCATAGCCAGCCTGTCCAGGTGTATAGCTCAGAGGTGTGCATTAGTCTTTCCGTACCTGTGAGCAGTCAACCCACCTTGTTTAGTGCAGTGGTGATGCGGTTTAGGGCTGTGTCTGTCGCCGACCCACAGATTGCCAGGCCATAGTCGACAAGAGAGACTATCGAGTTGTTGATGGCCAGGTTCAATGCCTCATGTGTTAGGCAGTGTCTATGCCTGTATAGGATCCCTGTTCTTGTATTAATCACCCTTGCTGTGTTGTCGATATGTTGGGCATATGAAAGTGTAGAGTCGAGTGTGATGCCCAGATTCCTGAACTGCTGGACGTGTTCCAGTGGGTCCCCATTGGCATTCCTGATTGCAAGGGGGAGGCCTTATGCTTGCTCTGTGTGTTGGTGAACATCATGGTCTTAGTTTTTTGCAGTTCAGGACTAGTCTGTGATCTGGAAACCATTTTTCAGTGGCTGAGAACCCCTTGTGGAGATCCACTGCCAGTTGTTCGGGATTCGGGTTGCTGTTGAATATGACTGCATCATCTGCATATAGGAGCATTCAGCTCGGGCATGCAGATGTCAGTTTGTTTAGGAATAAACTGAACAGTAGGGGTCCCAGAATTGATCCTTATGGGACCACTGAGCAGACTGGTCTATTATCAGAGGTGATCCCTCCATTCTGACCGGTTGTGAGTAACTATGATGGTAGCTGCTGAACCAGCATACTAATTCTGAGGACAGTTCCGTAGCTGACAGTTGGTCCAGCAGGAGCTTGTGATGCACCGTATCAAATGCTTTTAATAGGTCAATGAAAGTTGCCCCAACCAGGAGACCTTGATCAATTGAATGGTGAATGTGTCCAGTGAATTCAAACAAGGCCGTGATAGTACTGTGAGCTGATCGGAAGACGTGTTGCTCAGGACAGAGAAGTTGGTATTGGTTTAGGTGTTCAACTAACTGGTCCACCACTATCTGCTCAAAAGCTTTGGAGAGAGGGGGGATTATGAAGACAGGCCTGTAGTTGTTATGTAGGGTCCTGTCGCCACTTTGTGCACTGGAGTTACTTTGGCTGATTTCCATCTCTGGGGAAAACTGTGAGAGGCAGAGGAGAGGTTGATTAGTTTGGTGAGTGGGCCAGGACTTCAGCCAGGGCCAGCTTGATGAATTTTAGGTCCAGAGTTCCCCAGCACCTTCTCCAGGTACTTTTTAGCTTTGGCTTGACAGACTTTTAAAGTAGAAGAGTGGGTGGTTAAGGATGGTTGTTTCACGTATTAGGATCAGTCGGCAGTGGGAGTTGAAGTAGTGTGCTGGTAGCACACTGCTTAGGTCCATGAACGTGATGTTAAGTGTGTTGGCAATGTGCATGTGGTCCAAGGACGGTACGCCGTTGATCAAGAGCATGGCTGGTGCAGATTTGGGGTCCTTGCCGGTTATGTCATTGGGGTTATTCCAGAATGACTTGCTGCCATTCCAGGTGCTGGAGAGGGCTTCTTTGTAGTATTTGCTTTTGGCAAGTCAGACGGCTTTAGTGCACTCATTCCAATCTTTTTTATACCTCTGTGTATTAGCGGTGGTACCGTGTGCTCTCGCTATCTGCCATAAGTGATCTCTGGCTTGTAGTTGCTCTAGGAGGTCAGGGGTTTTCCAGGGGTTACCGTGCCCTCTTATCTTTCTGGTTTTTATTGATGCATGCTGGTCACAGATGGCAATGAATGTTTTTATGAAGTGGTCCACGGCTGTGTCCACATTATTGGCATTATAGAGTGCTGTCCAATCTGCACTCTTGAGGTCCGTTTTTAGCAGCTCCTGGTGCCCTTTTAGTAAGACTCGGTTTGTAAATTGTTCTGGTGGGTGGTTTACAATAGTTGAAGGACCAGGTACATGTGACCAGAGAGTGGTCGCTCAGGCAATCAGGGAGAACAGTAGTGCTGTGGATGTGGGCAGGCCCATTGGATAGAACCCAGTCAAGGAGTGTGCTGGTCCCAGTTTTGTAGCTGATATGGGTTGGAGTCTCAACCATCTGTGAGAAATAGACAGCTGTTAAGGCATCTTTGATTGAGGTGGCAGTACAGGAGAGCCAGTTGATGCTGAAATCTCCCAGCATCACGATTTCAGTACTAAGACTTAGGGTGCTCACATAGTCCATCAGGTCCCCGGTACCAGCCCCAGTGAGTGTGAGCGGGATGCATACAGAGAGTATGGTGAGAGCCCTGCTATGTGCCCCAGAAGGAGTTTTACGGTCAGGACCTGCAAGTTATCACTACTACTGGAGGAGAGGAGGACGTGCCCCTGTAGTGAGGGAATCCCTGACGTACAGGACACAGCCCCCACCTCTTTTTGAGAGATGGTCCTGTCTGAATGAGGTGTAACCTGGTGAAAGGATAGTGGAGTCCGGTACTTTGGGAGCGAGCCAAGACTCCACCACTGAGAGAATGAAGCCTTGTGCACCTCCCTGGACCCACACCACCATCTGGAAACCTGGACCCATCTGGACTATGTAATGTGTGTGTGGGTGTGGGGGGGGGGAGGCCAGCTCTCCCCCCTCTGGCCCTGCCATGGGGGGGGGGGAGTAATCTGTTGAGGACTCGTTCCGAGGTAGTTTCAGTTAAGGTGGGTCCCGGCCGTAGGGAGAGGAGCTGAAAGAGCTAGCCTGTCACTGAGGCACAGGTCAGAAAGCGTAGGCAGACCAGGAGAAGTTGTAAAATTCAAAAGCAGCATTTTAATATTATCGTTAACAACAGAATAAAAAAATAAAATTGTGCTGGATAGCTCTTATACAGGCAGTTCAAACAAAACAACGTCCTTCATCTGAGGGCATCTCTAATTCTAAATCTCAGTCTCTCTCTCTGTCTCCCCCTCCAACAAAAGATTGCTCTCTTTATATATAATGCTTTTTCTTGACAATTAACTTCTGCATCCTGAGCTCATTAAGAGACATCCCGTTTCTCACAAAAATGTATCAGAACTTTGTCAAACACTGCGAAACACTATTGTAGTTCGGGTGGGTCAGCAGCATTTGAGTCACTTGACATATAAAGTAGACTGAGCTGCAAACACATGCTTCTTTAATGGTTTTATATTACCATTAAAGTATAGCTTTTAATGGACATACCACCACCACGATTTGCACAGCAGCAAAAGTAAAACTGGAATGAGCCAGCAGTTCACAGCCCACAAAATTCCCACATAACAGCCATCAATCCAAATCTTCAGTCAGGTAAAGACATCCATTAGCTAAGCAGCACATTGACTTTGGCTGCGTTTACTCCTCAGCAACGCTCCACAATTTGCGGCGCTGCACTCCTGCATCGATGGCCGCAGCGGCTCAATGTTGTGTCCACACAGCAGATTCCTGAAGAGGTTCAACTCCCCCCCCCCCGAGGCGGCAGTGATGAGCGGCTGACATGAGTGAGGCACTGAAGCTCAGAAGGCTCACTCTCTGCCTAACACACCCAAGTTCAGCAAACAGCATTGTTCAACAGCACAGAGAATGCTGGACTCGGGAAAGTGCTTGAACGAGGGCTACAAATATTATAAATTAGGGTCACAAACTGGGACAGCAATACTGGGCATTCGCTACTACGTATGCATATCCTGGGGATCGAGAGGATATGCATGTGTATTAGCGCATGCCCAATATCGTGGTCCAAGTTCACAACTCTAATTGGTGATACTTGTAGCCCTCATTTTACATTTTAACACACTTTCCTGAGTTCTGCAATTCTTTCTGCTGTTGTAAAATACCTTTTGCTGAACTCGTGTGTGCTAAGAGGTGTCTTCCAAATTTAGCAGGCCAGCATCCAAGAGATTCATGGGGCCAAGAGTATGCCGGGAGAGGAGACATTCCAAATGGGGGTGAGCACTGTGGAGTATCTACATGACAGGTAAGGTGCTGCAAGCTATCTTGCTCGATACATTCCCTCTCCCGAGTCCCATCACAAACCCGATGCATAGCACTCACGACTCAGCACACTGTCGACTTTGAAGCTCATCAACTCATGCACATGGGTTGATGTGCTTTAAAGTTGGCAGTGTAAACAGGCCTTTGTGGCTTAAAAGAAATCTACTAGATGGTTTGAGCAAGCCCCAACAAAGCTCTCTCGAGCTGTCTGCACAACTTCCAGCTGCTGAGACCATGCCCTGCTAACTTTTGTGTTTTTGATGTATTAGAACTTTGTCCGCTTTCCTTCTTGCAGGTGCAACAAAACAGAACATTGCGTCTCAAAACTGATCTCCTGCTGACAACTCTGCAAACGCAGTTTGTGGAGGTCAAACTGCATCTCTAGGTTAACCTCCTAAGTTCCAAATAGCTTTTTGCATTAATTTCAAAAGTATATACATTTTCAAACCACAGAACCCAATTCACATAAAGATCCACATATAGTTTTATAACGACAGATATGCAAGGGGGAAGAAAAGATAGAAACAGCAAGTAAAGGCAGAGAAATAGTGGGAGGGGGAGAATCATGAGACTGTCAATGTGATCAGTTCCTAGATCTCACAAGAAAATTTGATTGTGCAATCAGACAGACAAGAGACAGAAAAGGAGAGGATAGAACAGATCCTTGCCTTTAACTCTTTCTGCATAGCAGATGGGACAGGGTCTTATTCAACCCCGTCACATAGCCCAAGGAGTAAAAAGCTATATGTAAAAAAATAAAAAAAAAAAGGACACATTTTGGAAAGATTGGGCAGTTAATTCGGAAGAAACATGTGGGAGTGAGGGAAGCAGAGGGGGTTAAGACTAAGTGGGAAATTATAAAGCAGATATTGTGGAAACAAGTAGCTCATATTTAAGGCAGGCAGAAAAGTAAAATAAATAAAACTGCTCACTTGGTTCTTGAGGAAAGTGACAGAAGCAATGAAGAGAGAGGTCAGCTTTACAGTAGGAATTACAAGGTGCACCAGCAAACAGGAAATAGAAACTTTGTCAAGAAAGAAAGGAGGTTAACAGAGTGGTAAGACAATCATTTGTCAATGCAGAATGTTCACCACTGGGAAGAATTGCTTTTGTACTGTTTTTTTCAGATTTTTACCCACAAATTTTAAACATAATGTTTTTATGAGCACTCCTTCTGAGCATGACAGGTGTCATTTATAAAACAATGACTAAAACATCATTGTGCACCACAAGTGTTAAAGAAAGAAAGTCATTACATTAGCGCTCCCACCCCCGAAAACTCTACCCCCGATTAAGCTTTTCTAGAAGCAAAACATTTTTTCTCATGTTTACTTACTTTATTTTAGTTCTGTAAAGTCACGATCCCCAAACATGGTGGGCGTTATGCGGTTCATCTGATCTGACAATGCGGTGCACTTTGCGCTCGCCCCAATACATTTTATATTGGGAAGTGCGGTGTCTTTCCACACCCGTCAGATCAAATGGAATTGTGCAGCCCGCCATGTTTGGGGATTGCGGCCTTTATAAAACTAAAAGAAAGTAAGTAAACATGAGAACATTTTTTTTTTTTTTGTTGCAATAAAAGCTCAATTGGGGTAGAGCTTTTGGGGTGGTAGGGTTAATATAATGACTGTTTTTCTTTAAAACACATTTTGGTAGGATTTGAGAAATGACAGCTGTCATATTCATGAGGTGGTGTCAAAAATGGCTATGTTGAAAAGTTGAGGTCAACATATTAAAAATTACCACAGTTATGAGCGTATGCTGAAAATTGCAATGTAGATTCATAACTTTGTGGGGTTTTTCATATTTTACCCACATTTTGAACCTTGCCTTCTTATGACCCCACCTCATGAACAAGGGTGGAGAACATTTTAAATCCTGCACAAAAAGTCGATTGTGTACCACGTATGAAACACATTTTGGCCAGGATTTGAAAAATGACAGCTGTCACATTCATGAGGTGCTGTGAAGAAACTACCATACTGAACATTTGGAGTCAAAATATTGAAAATTCCCAAAGTTAAGAGCCTTTGTTCGTAAAATTGAATGCAGGCCCATAACTCTGTTGTTAGTTAATATTTTTGCCCCTACATGTTCAACATAGCCTTTTTATAACCCTACCTCATGAACAAATGCAGAGAACATTTTGGGATGCGAAAACACATTTCGGTCAGGATTTGAAAAATGACAGTTATCTCATTCATAGGTGTTGTGAAGAAATGGCTATGTTGAATATCTGGTGTCAAAATATCGAACATTACCAAAGTTAAGAGCCTGCATTCACAAATTCAATGTAGGCTCATAACTTTGTTGTTATTTAATATCTGTATGCCAAATTTTCAACATAGTTTTTTCAGGTCCCTCTTCAGGTCATTCACCTGAAGAAGGGACCCATGCGTCTCAAAGCTTGTGTACAATTCCATCTTTGTACAAGACACTTGTTGGTCCAATAAAGATATCAAACCTTCCATCATTTCCTGTTTTCCAAGGACCAATATGACTAGAATCTCTTTTACAAAAGCGTTTTAAAACAAACTTTGGGGACAGCAGGGAGGGACATGCACTGATGGAGAAGGGAGAGAGAGCGAGGAAGAGGAGACATAGCAGAAAGCCACTCAGCTGTTTGCTGACGTGGTTTCATGCAAATCAAAGGATCAAGCCCTCTCTGACTGGCGAGCTTTGGTTCTTTGAAGTACACAAGTTTGACCCACCAAAAGAGAGTTGCATCAGGAGCACAGTGAATGGTCATTGGCTACACTGCCGAGCCCCTGCTATGCTGAACTGCAATGGGATTGGCAATGACACATCTCTCAGGCGTGCTCTCTCATGTACAATATTCCACGCGCACATGGCAAACATAAAAGTGAAAGTGGAGCAGAAAACAGCAGAGGGCATAAAGGAAGGGGATACAGCTTTCTTCAGCAGTACCACACAACAGCAGAGGAAAAAGGGGCATCATCAGCCTGAACAAAGAAGGGAAATGGAGGAAGATGATAAGAGAAAGGCAGATATTCTAGCTCGATCTTCATGAATGACGGGACTGCTTCTAGAGTGTGGGATTCTAGCCATGGAATGAGGGGCATGGATCAGAAATGGGAAGGATAGCAGTGGATAGCATATTCAACGGGCTTGGGAAACTGAAGGTAGACAAGCCCCAATGCTTAGATGGTCTGAATACCCTAAAGCACTAATGGAGGGTTCTTAGTTTCTGGCAGAACCACAGACTGACCTGTATAAGTAGTCCACAGAAACAGTTGTGGTTCCAGCAGAATGGATGGAGGCCAATGTGAACGCACTCCACAATAGGAGGAGCAGGAAGGACCAAAGAAACTATAGATCGGTCAGCCTGACCTTGATCCTGGGGGAAACAGCTAGAAACCATTATAAAAGAGCTTACAGTGGACTGGATGGGACCAACTGACTCCAGGACAAGAGGCAGCATGAGTCTGTATCAGGCAGAGCACAGCAGACAAACTTGGTAGGCTTCTTTGATTGGGTCACACAATAAGGGCCAAGCAGTAGACATCAAGGTCTTTGACTCTGCAACATAGGGGACTTGTGAAAAAGCTGAGAGATCTGAGAATGGGAGACATATTAGCTAGGTGGATTAGTATCTAGCTTTGGGGGGGGGAGTTGTCAACAGGGAATACTCAGGAGTGAAAGGTCACTAGTGGGATACCACAGGGGTTGATCGTGGAGCAGGTTCTTTTCAATATATTCACCTTTGATATAGGGGAAGGAATCCGAGATTAAATCAGTCTCTTTGCAGATGATAGCGTGCTAACATCCAGGTTCAGCAGCCCCACCACTGCATAGGTGGAAGAGTTCAATCAACTGGAAACACCAAACCAGAAAACAAAGTACCCCTGCCCTGGGCTCTGATGATGATGTACTTTCACATCGATCCTTAAGCAACCAGTGCGACCACAGTGGCATGGGCCGGCATGAGTGATGTGCAGGGGCATTTCGATTTGTTTTTTTCTGGTTCGACGTTTCCAGTTTACTCAGCCTTCAACCTATGCAGTGGTGGTGGTGTTGAACCTGGACGCTAGCAAGCTATATATAAGACGCCTAAAACCCAACACACAGTCTAGTGATGCATAGTGACTGCCTCCCACCTCTACCCAGCCCCTTCATGTTCCATGTTTGGCTTAGCTGTATCTGAAATTACCGCGGCATTGCAATGTGTGTTTTTCAAAATAAATTTGCTGCTTTGAGAGTGGTTCGACGCCTGCATTTCAGTGCAAACGTTTTAGTGATGACCCAGTCTATGCTGAGTGGAGTACTTTGTGTTTGAATACAACAATGTCCCCTTATGGAAAGGTTCTCTGGGCAAAATGACTATGAATCCTAAGATAAGCATGTTGTAGAATGAATGTCTGTCTATGTGTGACCCCTCACCCCTGCCTTTTTACTAAAACGACAGGTGGCATGCTGTTGGCGTTGGCAGCAATACCTGGTGGGGACCTGGGTTCGGGGAGGATGAGGTTACCTGGCACAAGGGACGTAGGTCTGGCTACTCTGCACAGGGGCACCCAAGTAAATCCAACTACAGGAAGCAATAACTGTAATGTCCAGAACCAGGATTGGGATTTTTCAGTGTGGCTTTATTCAAAAATAGCTGAACATAACAAAGCATAGATGGTCCCCCAAGGGGCTACGTTCACTGTATATGCAGATTAGAGACTACAACGCGGTCCACTTAAAGAATGAACCCATTTCTACTGTGGTCTGGCTCTGGACCCACCAGGCACTCAGCCCGGACTTGCATGCGCTTTGGACACACAGCCCGACTGGCCCGGCTCCCCTGCCGGCCACTTGACTGACGGTCCATTTGAAGAATGAACCCAACTTTACTTGGAGTGACTCCCATCAAACAAGGAGTATATTTCCCAAACTGTGGCTCCCCACACCACTTAGAGTCTGCGACTCTTAGAGAGATTTAATTTCTTACTTCCTTCGGACTCCCATCAAACAAGGAGACTCCCATCAAACAAGGAGTATATTTTCCCATCCTGTGGCTCCCCACACCACTTAGAGTCTGCGACTCCTAGAGAGATTTTCCAAGTTGCGACCCACGTCTGGGTACCTACCTCATCACTGGCCAGGCGCATGAGGCAAGTAGCAATCACAGAAGAAATCCGTAGAGGTGGACCTGGTTACTAAAGATGGGGGGTGTTCCCACCTCCAGCTCCCACAGCCCATACCCGGCCATTTCTCTGGACAAACAGAAACTTAAACTTCGAAATGTAGATTAAACGGTGGATGACCTGAAGCACCCCCTCTACAACAGTACTTGAAATCCATTCAGACTTTAAACTTTAAACTACTCCATTTGTTTGTCCTAGTACAATAGGCCTCCCAAATAGTAGTTCACATCCCAGCTTTTTCTTCATATTTTCCAAACTGAAGAAAACATATTGTTTGCCCTCTCAAATAGAGCACAACACTCACCCTTTCGTTGCAGGTGCCCCACAGGCGAAGTACCACTTCTTTCACTGTTATACCAGAACAGAAACTGTAAACAGGCAGCTTTCTTCTGTAGTGGAAAATTAGGGGATTGCCCCTGGAATCCACAGAGGGACTTCTCTTCCACTCCCCCCCGGAGGGAGGGGGCACTGAGACCTGGACAGCGGTCTCCACCACTTTAAACTGGACTCTAAATTTCTCCCAAGGAGGTAAACAGAAAAACACTTCCTTCTACTTGTAAACAAAAGAGTAGACTTCCTTCTTGCTTTAAGACAAACAGAAGACTGACTTTGAAAACTCCCAAAGTTCTAACTCACTCCCTGTGCTGCAGATTCCAATGTGGCTTATGCAGCTGTGACAGTTCTAAGGTGATGTCATCTCTCAAGTCTCAGCTGTGACTGAGAACAGAGCCGAGACAGTGTGAAACCCATTTAACTGGAGTTTCACAAGCTGCCTTCCCTGCCTACCACTAGGTCTTACTGGGATTCTAGTAACCCCGGTAACAAGGGGGTTACATATGCTATTTTGCTGCATATTAATTTTGTAAGGCATTCTTATAAAATTATAAACAAAATTTACAAAAACACAATGTAACCCCTAGGTGGCGCTACTCCTAGAGCTACTACCCCTGCCTGTCTTCCTAATGATAGGTCGAGGGGCCTGGGTTCCAAATTGGCAAGTGCTAGAGTGTCTCTACCCTCAGTAAACACAACAGTTTAGTGCCTCCACCCAGAGTACAGTTTGCATGGGTATCTATCCAGACTGGTACAGCCCTCTGAAGCTATAGCCACCACAGTCCCACTTAGTGACCAATTACCTAGGAATTGACAATGATCATTAGCAGTATTCAACAGACAGTTTGCAATAAACATTAATAATATGCTCACAGTTCTCCCACTTAGCAGCAGGGTCTCTGGTCCTGGTGTACGCCCTGCAACCCCTGTGAAGAAGGCAGCTTTGTAACGCAGCATGCACTTTCAACTCATTCAGTAAAGAGCCTATCACTCTAAGCCAGGTAATAATATGCTCACAAGCTGCATTCAAAGTAACACAGTAAATCAGGTTTATTAAGAGGACATGTACAAGGAGGGAGCAAATTTAAGCAAATGATTACTGTTCTGGAAAACCAGGTTGCTTAACACAATTAATATAGTCTCTTTTGTTAAACAGTCCCACAAACATTGAGTACCCAGAATGTAATGCTGGCTGGCCAGAATCAGTACCTGGGGTTGCCAGCATTGCATCTGGTGTTGAGGCCCTTGAAGGAAAGAAAATAATTAAACATAGGCAAGTAAAGACTTTGAACTAGTTGTATCCGCGGTTGGCTGGCCTAGTCCATTGAAACTCTTGTAATTTAGCTGAAAGCAATCAAATGGTACCACAAGACAGCTGAAATACTTGTTGCAGGGAGCTACCCTGGAATTACTCACTGTACCAGAAGATGGATGAAGGCCTGATGAAATGAAGACCTGTGGCTTGAAGTGGCTGCACATGGGAAAACTGGGCTGACAAGACTCACGTCCACTTTACTGTCTTGCCCTGTAGGTGGCCACAATCTGCGATGATTTACTGCGCAGGGGCTGATCTCATAGTCTCTCACTGGAAAGCTGTAGTTGGCACAGGAACAAACGGCATAGGCTGAGATGGACATGGGCCCAAAGCAAGGTGTCTCGAGGAAAAGTTCAGTTTACTTGCTGGTGAAACCTCCAGCTGGTAGGCCAGTCGTTTGCTGTGTAGGGCTGGCTCCTTCTTGGCAATCAGGCGTCCCTGGATTACAGTCTCTTCTATCCCAGCAGGCCTCAGCACATTTAACTGAAGAGGCACTAGACTATTTTCTTCTCTTTCAGTTATCTTGCTGGTTGCAATCTTAGCCGTCTTGCTGAGCAACTTCACAGTCTGCAGTAAAGGCAGTTTCTGGAATCAATCCCCGCATGGGACCGACCAGAACCATAAAAGACAAGGCAGGCTCTTCCTGTGGCAAAACTCACAGTCGCAAAGCAGAAGCTACTGTTTGTGGGAGTCTCAAACTGAAATGCCACTTTCACTGAAGTCTCTTTTCTGCTTTTCAGCAGTCTGATGTAAATACAACAGGGAGGCAAGTCAGGCCTTTCCCCTGCCATTTCTCTTCAGCTCTTCTCTGGAGCTGCTTCTAGATAGCTCAAGCTGCTTACTCTCCACTGTTCGAAAACAGTTCTTGGATTAGTCTGTTTTTTTGCAATCAGTTTGGCTAGGAGAGCTGTCAGTCACAGTCTTACGTTCCCATTGGTTCCTTTAGGTGCCAAATACTAGAGTTCACAGTTTCTCCCACAAGGCACCTGAGCTAAGGACCCCTCGAGGTCTCCTGTGTCCCAACTGGTCCAAGCCTGGGAAGTCCCAGACCAAACATGGTGGCTCTCATTGGGAAATTCATGCTGCAAAGAAGGCAGGTTAAATAACAGTATCTACCTTAAAAACAGTAAAGAATTAAAAGCAAATATCTACAGTACAATGTAGGGCTCCCTCTGCTTTGTTAGTGGCAGCAGAGTGGGACAGACCAGGGAAATACCTGGCTGGTCGCAAGCTCCGGAACACTCGGACCCAGCCCAGGCCATTTATGGTATACTCACTGATTACAGAACTTATAGGGATGGCGCTGAGAAATGTATGGACACATTAAGAAAACCACAGTGACACTGTTCATGAGCAGAGGTCTTAAAATGGCTATGTTGAAAATTTGGTGACAAAAGTCCATAAAATGACTGTGTTACGAGTGAGCATTGCGCAGTTTCCACGCACCCTCGTAAGTTCATGACTTTGTAATATTTTCAGTCCAGAGTTTCACCAGTGGCATTTTTCCACACTTCCTTATGAACAGTACAGCTGTCATTTTTCACAACATGGCCAAATGTGTTTTCACACTTTCAGCGCAGAGATGCGTGGTCGCTGTGGGAAATCATTGTTCGGGACAGATAAAGAAAATCACAGTGACACTGTTCATGATTGAGGTCCCAAATGCCTGTGTTGACAATCTGCTGTAAAAATCCCCAAACTAATTACATTACGGGTGTGCTACACAGTTTCTATGCACGCCGTGACTTCACCAGTTTTTTAATATTTTTACTGCAGATTTGCAACATTGCCATTTTTACATCCTGTTCGAATGTGTTTTGCACCTGTGGTGCTAAATGCCGTAGTCGCTGTGCATAAGCAGCTTTCGGCTAACAAACTGATATTGCCACTGTTCATGAGGTGGGGGTCACAAAAACCATGTTCAAAATTTGGAGTGAAAATACCAACGAATGCCTGAGGTGTTAGGGTTTCCAACCATAACACCCCACCCTGTAGAGAATGACAGGCATCAGGGGTGTGACTTGGGATTCTTGCCTGTAATGCTCATACCATTCCACACCCTGCAGCCAGTGAGAGGCATCGAGGTATGCCTTGGACTCCTCGGCCCCAAAGTTCACCCCATTCTCCTATACAGCACCCATCTCACCATATTTCCTGATGGAATGAAGTGCGCATAAGGGCCAAAGACCCCAAGGCACACCGTGACACTTGTCAATGTCTGCAGGGTAGGGTGTGGTGAAATGGCATGGCCGTTATGCCTGACGACCCAAAGGCACACCCCAATGCCCGTCACTCTCTGCAGGGTGGTGGTGGGGGTGGCTTCGGTTCAATACTTCACTGCCATTTCTGTTATGCAGTTCTGTAACTTCTACTCTACCAATGCCAATGCCAGCAAGCAAACATTCGGCATTGACAAATGCTTGTTTACAAAGGCACCTCATCACGGGGGGGGGGGCAGACATCAAGACAGTTATTACAGTGCAGATTAAAACAGAGGATAACATTACAGGTGCAGTAAAAGGAACATTTAGCATAGATTACTTAGGTTACATAACGTAGTAGTTTGTATGTTACTTAGGTTACATAATGTTACAAAATTGTGAGTTACACTCATGGATATAGTAGGTCCTCAGAGAAGAGAGCGGGTTACATCCCTGTTTGAACCTAGTAGGAAGGAGTGGGTCTGGGGAGGAGAGGCCAGTCAGTGGACATTGTCGAGCCAGGGGGCAAGGCGACGGTACCACAAGTTACAACAGGGGTTAGTTGCACCTGCAACAGCGGGTATTAAAGATATGGTTCCGAGGGCTGTTTTGAAGGAGCCAATTTTTGCAAGTTGGAGATGCAGCTAGGAAGGGAGTTGAACCAGGTGGGGGCTCGGTAGAGGAAAGATCTCTGGGCAAGAGAGGTCTTGGTTCTGGGCACCTTGAAAGTGGCCTTAACAGAGCTACAGGTGGTGACGGACGACTATGACTGCTATACGGAGGTGGAGACCCCGGGAGAGAGTCCTAGCAGTGATTTCTTAGCGAGAAGGCAGGTCTGGTAGAGCAGTCGCTCCTCAAAGTTGAGAAGATTGGTGGTAGTATAGAGAAGGCAGGTGTGAGTGCGGCTGGGGGCACCGGTCAGGAGCCTACAGGCCTTATTGATGGAGAGTTGGATTTTGGAGAGGGCAGTGTTGTCAGCTGCAGCGTAGATGGGCAAGCCATAGTCCATGAGGGACAAGATGGAGGAGGTGATGGCCAGCCTGAGGGCAACCTGAGGCAGGCAGTCCCTGTGCCGCGTATAGCAGGCCAATCCGAGAGTTAATGGCGGCTGACCAGGCATTAATGTGGGTGTGGAAGGAGAGGCAGTATCAAACGTGATCCCTAGGTACTTGTATGTGGTCACTTGTTCTAGCGGGTGCAGAGTGCTGGTGATAATCAAGAGGGGGGTATTTTTAGCTTTATTTTGATGGTGGGAGAAGAGCATTGATTTGGTTTTCATTAGGTTAATGACCAGTCTACGGTCGCTGAACCACCTTTCAGCTTGGTTGTAAGCTTGCTGGAGGGATAATTGGAGGGAGGTGGGATTGGGATGTGAGGCAACGAGGACTGCATCATCGGCGTAGAGGAGCATTTTACCAGTACATGAGCTGGGGAGGGTGTTGAGGTACAGACTAAAAAGTATTGGACCCAGGATGGAGCCCTGAGGGACCCCGGAGCGAACGGGAAGAGTGCTGGAGTGGGAGCCAGTGATCTTGACACGCTGGGATCTAGCAGAGAAGTAGCTAGAGAAACAGGAAATGGTACCGCCAGTGAAGTCAAGTTGGTGGAGAGAGTTGAGTAGAAGGGGATGACAGACAGTATCAAAGGCCTTGGAGAGATCAATGAACACTGCTCCTACAAGGCTGCCAGAGTCGAGAGCAGCATGCAGGTGTTGGGAGAATTCCAGGAGAGCCATGGTTGTACTGTGTCCTGGGCAGAAACCATGCTGCTCTGGGCACATAATGTCGTACTTGGTTAGGTATTCAGAGAGCTGGATCAACACCACTTTTTCAAGGGCTTTAGAGAGTGGGGGGAGGATGGAGATGGGCCGGTAATTGTTGGGGGTGGACCGGTCCCCACTCTTATGTATGGGTGTGATTTCAGCAGCTTTTCAAGCACTTGGGAACTGACCCAGGCATAGAGACCGGTTTAGAAGGTCAGTCAGGGGACTAGAACTTAGTCCAAGACCATAATGGAGGATCCTGGAGTCGAGGGGGTCACTGCTGGGGTTATTGCTGCCTAAGGCTTTTAGCAGGTGCGGCCTGGCTTCTTGGGAGGATAGGGTGTGCAGGTAGAATGGTGGGTGATGCAGGACCGGAGGGAGAGAGGTGGGGATTGGGTCAAAGAAGCTGCTGGGAAGAACCGAGCTTAGGTCAGAGAAGGCAGTGTTAAGGCAATCGGCTATAAGGAGTGGATCTGTGGTGGGGGTGCCATTGATGGAGAGCTGAGATGGTGGGGGGAGCAGGACTTCCCATTTAGCTCTTTCATATTATCCCAGAAGGTCCGAGCTGAACCCCAAGTGGAAGCGAGGGTGGTCTGCTAGTGCTCTGCCTTGGCCCGCCTAATGGCCCAAGTGCACTTATTGCGTTCTGCGTTGTAGGCCTGTCTATCAGACACCTTTCCAGATTCTACAGCAATGTGCCAGAGATTATCTCTGTTTTTGAGTCTCTGTAGGAGGGGTGGGGTGATCCACGGGGCACTGTATTTTTTGGAGCGAATCCTGGTGAGGGGGGCGAAAAGGTCACAAGCCTTACAGAAGGCATTTGTGAAGTGGTCAAGAGCTGAGTCAATGTCAGGGGCTGCTGGATAGGGGACCAGTCTAGCTGGGCTAGGTATTCTGAGGCCGCCGGAGTGCAAACGGCGGCGTAGAGTGGCCTGGGACACTGGCTTCAGAAAGGAGGATGACCAGAGACAGAGGACTGGGGAGGATCGCTAAGAGAGTCGGGAGGACAGTGACATCCCGAATTTTGTAGGGGTGGTTAGATATAACAACATCTAGGAAAGTGCTGGTGCCAGTAGAGTGGTTGAATCTGTGGCTGGGTGACTAACTGGGACATATCCAGGGCGGCAAAGGAGTCCCTTATATGGGAGGCAGTGAAGCAAGCCAGTTAACATTGAGATCACCTAGGATGACTTGCTCCACTTTGTGAGGGAGAGATGTGAGGTAGTCAATGAGGGACTGGACCGCTTGATTTTGATTCCTCAGGGGTATGGAGGAGACCGTGAGGAAGAGAGGGCCTGGTGGGGTCAGGTGTGATTTTTAAGGTGAGGGCTTGGGCTCCATAATCAAGTTTAGGAGCTGGGAGTGCCTGACCTATAAGGTAGTCCCATACAAGTACTGCACAACCACCACCGTGTTTGCCTACTCTGTCTTCCCTGTAGATGGTATATCCAGGGAGGGTGATAGCAGAGTCAGGGGTGGATCTGGAGAGCCAAGTCTCTACCAGTGCAATTATGTCAGGTTGATGTTGAATGACCCAGCACTGGAGGGCAGCAGATTTCTTTAGGAAACTGCAAATGTTTAAGGATGCAAAGCGGAGGCCAGTTGCAGTACAGGGTTTAGAAGGGCTGGACGCATAGGTCCTGGGTTTGGGTGTACATTACCAGATAATAAAACAGCAGTGTAATTATTCTGGTTAGTGGTCGTGGCGATGGAGACCCTTGGGTCGACACCCAGCTGAGGACTTTACAATCAGGGTGCATGGGATAGATAAAGTGTGAAGGGTGGGAATGGCAGGGAAGAGCTGGGTCCAGGTTGGGCCTTGGAGGGAGTGGGAGTGTTGGCAGGTGGGGGTTGGGTTAAGTGTGTGTCGAGGGTGGGGGAGGCGAGTCACTGTGGGTAGTCTGGGGATGATGTGCCTAGTGTGGAGGAAAGGTGCTCCAGTCTGTGTGAGGTCTGTACCAAGAGGGTGAAAGAGAGCAGACTTAGTAATGGAGTGTAGGTACCCATAGCAGCTGAGTAGTAAAGGAAGAGTGTCCAGGGGTAGTAGAGTAAGGTGATGTAGAGCAGCTTTGGCATGGTTGGGGAAAATCCTCTAGTGGGCGTAAGAGTATAAGCTGCAAATGGGAAAATCAGTAGAAGAGGGAGGGGGCAAAGACTGATGAATAGTGATAGACTAACCACACAATGAGTGAAATGAGACAGGAACTGTATTGTGTTGGATTGGGTAGTGTGTTATAACTGGGCCCTCTAGTGGCCAAAAGACATAATCTGCTAATGGAAAAGTCAGATGTTTTTTTTTTGGAGGGGCACTGCAGCAGCCTCAATGGGACACAGAGGTCAAGGGTGCAGCCCACAGACTTACAGCTCTAAGAGAAGGGGCACAGGGCTCAGAGCAGATAGCAAAATCACACTACCTTAAAACCTCTCTCAGAACTTAAATCAACTCTTAAGAAATCTCTACATCAGACTAAACATTACTTAAAGCGGGAAATCAAGAACATGTCAAGCAGAGATCAGTCCTAGCATTAATTTCTTGGCAGCAGTTCCTAAAAGACTCCTGGATTGCTGCACATAGTGTGAGAAACACTGGCAAACAGGGGCTAGTGAGATTCCTCCAGGGGTAGATGCCAAAATTCAGAGTTCCAACCCATACTTTGCTTGGAGGGTGAGCGTCGGGCAGCTTCTCCTTAGTCTGCTTACCAAACTGCAGAATGCAGTTTGTTTGAGAGGAAACAGACCAAAAGGGCACAGTAGTCCCCTTGCTTGGAGGGTGAGCGTCAGGCAGCTTCTCCTTAGTCTGCTTACCGAACTTCAGAATGCAGTTTGTTTCAGAGGAAATGGGCCAAAAGGGCACAGTAGTCCCCAGTAGCTTTTTTTTTTTCCAACGCTGGGTGGTAAGGTTGAATTTCTGGCAGGATTCACAGACTCGAATGTTACAGCTAGGCCCAAGACAGCAGACACAGAGACGGTGTTCGTCAGTGGAGGAAAGCTTCTTTCTGCAGCGGCAACAACAGAAAAGGGCTGACGAAGGAGTAGTTCTCAACAAACAAAGGAGAAAGGAATCATTTTTAAATAAAAAGTGATTTGATGACAAAAGAAAATAAAGGTAAGTGAATTTTGGCATCGAACTGAGCGACAAAGCTTCTAGTGGGTCTGTGAGCGAATGGTTGATGGTGGAAAGAATTGAGAAGAGAGCGGGGCCACCTGTGCTCTTATAGCGTGAGTGACATCGGAGCCTGATGTTGGGGTGGGCAGCCCCTAATAGACTGCTGCAGAAAAGCTTCCATGGGATCCTGGCGCCTGTCGCCTAAGTTCCATAGATGTGACCTGATGACAGATATCCCCAAAGAAGATCTGGTCTCTGTACTGAGTCAGGTGCTGCCTATCCTAAGCAAGAAGGCAACCCATGCAATGGATGCTCCTACCTGACATTCATTATTAGAGATATAATCTATGGGGCGGAACTGAACTGGATAGAGTGGACACCCTCAACAGCTTCCTCTGCCATTTCATCCTTGACTAACCCCCCTCCCCCCCCCGCCAAACCCCACCACTGCTCCTTGCATGGTAAACTGGAACAGACCTCACTAGAACAAAGGCTTTTCTGCAATACTGCCCTCTTTGGTCACAACCTCAGATCTCTCTGCTCAGACTTGAATATCTATTATACCCCTGCTTGCAACCTGGGCCATGTGATTATGTCCCAGTTTGTTAGAAAACGTCATATGGAATCTGTCAACTGGGTCTGATTCTGAGAGTGGTGGGGGTACGCCCTTTTCCATATGCCCTCAGTCATTTCAATGTGTCCTAGCTAGCATACAGTTTGATCTCAGCTTGCACTGTACAGTTGGACTACATCTCTTGGGGTTTTGATCTTGGTGTTACCCTTCTGATCTCATTTTTTCAGTTATAAAAAGCTAATATACTGCCTGAAATTAATATTAACTTTTGAAAGTAGGTGTTGAAACATAGAAAGTGCTGGCAGACAAGGACCAGTAGGCCCATCTTGTTTTCCCAGTCTTCCCTACCTAGCACTACACTGTGGACCCTGCTTGGTCACAGGTGTCCCTCTTTCCTCCCTTACCTCTACTTATAATACCTATGTGTCTATCCCATGTATGTTTGAAGCTTCCCACTGTCTTTGCCCCAACATCTCTTCTGGCAGGCTGCTCCAGGTGACTACCACCCTTTCTATGAAGAAGTATTTCCTCACATCCCTTTTCAACTTCCCCCCTTAAGCTTCATAGCTGAGGGGTTGTGGTGTTCCTCCTCCTCTGAAGGAGGCTCCCCTCCTGCACTTTGTTCACTGCTGTGTGGGATTTATAGGTTTCAATCATGTCCCTTCTTGTTCTCCTCTCTTCCAGGGAGTACATGTTGAGCTCTCACAGTCTCTCCTCGAATGGCTTCTTGTGCAACCCCCAAACCATCTTATTAGTCCTGCTCTGGATCACCTCCAACCTATCATGTCCTTGTGGAGGTGCAGCCTCCAGAACTGGACACAGTACTCCAAGGTGGAGTCTCACAAGTGAGCGATACAGAGGCAACACCACCTCTCTTCTCCCGCTAGAGATCCCCCTCCCTATGAACCCCAGCATCCAGCTCACCTTGCCTAATGCCCTGCCACCTTGAGGTCATCAGATATGATCGCCTCAAGGTTCCTCTCTTGCTTGGTAACTGTAAGTAACCCCCCAATCTTCTACACCACCACCCCTGTTACCCCACCCCAGATGCAGGACTTTGCACTTTTTGACACTGAAACCTAGTTACCACCCAGCCACTCCCTAGACCACTCTTCTACTTTCCTCAGATCCCCTTGCATTCTCCACCCCTACTGGGTGTCAACCCTGCTGAGATTTTGTATCATCTGCAAAGAGACATATCTTTCCTCCAGTTTCTCCGAGTGTTACTTATGAAGACACAGAAGAGAACAGGGCCCATTACCAGTCTCTGGGGTACTGCACTGGTCACTCTCCCATCCTCCAAGTGTCTGCTGTTGACCAACACCCTCTGCGCCTATCTTGAACCAGTCAGATACCCAGCTCACCACCTTCCCCCAACCCCAGGCTGGTAAGTTTCTTTATTACTCTCCTGTGCGGCAGTGTCAAAGGCCTTACTGAAGTCCAGATTGGCCGCATACACTGCCCTCCCTGACCCACCTCCCTATTTACCCAGTCAGAGAGATCTATCAGATTTGGTTGACCTAACCTCCCCCCTGTGATGCCGTGCTGCTGGTGATCCTGCAATCCATACGTCTCCAGGTACTCCATCAGTCTCTCCTTCAGCAGAGTCTCCATTAATTTCCCCACCACTGATGTGACATTGACTGGTCTGTAATTGCTAACCTCCTCCCTGCTGCTGCTCTTGTGCAGAGGGACCCCATCAAACTGTCATTTTTTATCTCTGCAGTATTTTTCTTTACATTTTGACCAGTTACAAGATTTGTTACTAGACAGTACCAGTTGTGATGTACAGAACAGCAGTCTACCATAAGGCTGGCAAATTCAGCTTTGCTCATATTTACATTCCTCATCGGCTCTGTGATCTCACTGACATCACTAACTGTCCTAGAAGAGCCCCTCGCCACCTGGTGGCACTGAGGGTTGAGGCGCTGGATGCCACACCATGTGCCACGCCAGTGACCCGGGTTCGGGAACGAGCCCGGGACGCCGTGGGTCGGTGGTAAGAGATTGAGCATCCGGAGGACTGCTCTCTCTTCCCCGGGGAGGGAAGGGGAAGATGATCGCTCGAGGAGCGACCTCTGGCAGCGGCTGGAGGTAGCCAACAGCAGCGTTGTGGCGTATGCCAGGGGGTGGAGCCACGGCAGCAGGTTGCCTGGACAGCTGGGCTCCACAAGGGCATAACAAAGTAGAACTCCCCTCCTCCCACTGATAGGCGAAAGCGCCTCCCACCCACGAACCAAACTCCTGTAGTCGGGCACGGCTCTCCTGTAGATCCTGTCTCCTCCTTGGCCCAGTGCTCAATCCTATAGATTGAGCACCCTGGGTGGGGCAACCCTTCCCAGAGGGCAGACCCGGGGATGACCAGTGCCAGGGGAGAGGAGAAGTCGGAGCCACGCAAGAAGGTAGAGTTGGTGGTGTTTACGGTCACTGGAGAGAGTCTGTGGAATACCAGGAGAGCGCAAAATAGAATTAGAAGAAAAAAGAAGAAGAGCCTCACCTTCTGCCAGGCTCACCACTAATGATGTCACGGTGTCACATTGCGACGGGGCTTTGGGGAAGCTATTTTTCAGGTAGGAAACCTTCTAATGAACCAAAGGAAAAAGAAAAATATGGGAGAAATAAAACTACTACCTAGTTTTAAAAAATGTATATTATTTCTGATACTTTTGGTGTGACTAGTTCTTTAATGTCAATTTAAATTAGCAGTGGAGGGGAGAGGAAGCTGTCAATGCTAATTAATTGCAGCTCCGTGTATATGTGGCAGCTACAGATACATTATTTCACCCCCTGGCTTAAGCACTGAAGGTGGTGTTAGTGAAAATGATGAGGGAGAGGGATCAAGCAGGGGTCACCCAACTAGCAAAGTGGAGCTACAAGTGTTAGACTGTTCCCTGCCAGTAAGGGAAAAACAGGCAGATCCGATGGGCTAAGATGCTTTTTCTGCCTGTAGAATTCTCTGTTTGTGTTTTACTTCCAACTTTAAAAGAAAGACAGGCTAAATGACTTCTTGCTCCTCTCTGTTACCAACAACTGCAATCTCTCAACAGGCAAAACCGGACTGAGGGTACACCCTTCATGCCCATGCATGACATGGGTCATGCATACTTCCCATTCTGGGCACACACCTATTGATCTCATTAACTGCATCCACACCTTCTCCTCATATGGAAAACACAGTGTTCTATTTATGTCTTGGTGTTCTCAAATGCTACATGACACCAACACACACACTCTCATGCGCACGCCAAGACACTCACCCTAAGCGCCCTCTCCACCACACAGAAACAAGGGTCAGGAGGTAAAACACCACCACAGGGAAGAAGGCAGGTGCTGGATTCAAGGAACTGAGGAGTGAGAAGGACAAGGCCCCAGAGATCGGAACAGTAAGGGAACTACTGTAGGAAAATGCAGGGGGGGCAGGAGAGTTGATTAAGTGGGACAAGGGGCCAGATACGAGGACAGCAGTGGAAGGGTGGAAGGTAAGACTTTGGAAGGCAACCTGTATAAATGCGAGGAGTCTGGGAAACAAAATGGGGGGAGCTCCAGGCACCAGCAGTAGAGGCAAAATTAAGACTGGCTGGCAATAACAGAAGCACGGGTGACACCACACCTGAGATCTAGCTACATCCCATACTACTCTCTTTTAAGGAGAGAGAGGATGCAGGGCAGAGAAGGAGGTGGCTCTGTTTGTAAAAGACAGCAAAGAGGTCACTGAAGACAGAGCTCAAGAGGTGGAGAGCGGGGTGGAACTGGGTACCGGTAAAGAACAGTTAGCAAGATTGTTTACGCTTGATTCATTATTTTCGGTTATTGTAATCAAGAAGTGTGTTTGAGAAATCCACTAACATATGCCGCACTCCCATGAGCACAAAGGTACTTGTCAGTTTACACTTTTAAACAAATACCTTGTCACCTTCATCAGATGCAATGCCTCGCGATTCCGGAAGCACATCAGGTCAGGACCCCCTCGTGGACACGCATCTGCCACGGCGTGGTCCTGAACTACATTATATATACACTGCATATGGTGTTACATTGTGCCTGTATTCACATGATTAAAAAATGTTCCGTTTATCGGCGCCAGCAAAATGAGCACTGAATATTGAATTATATTTTTATGTAACATGGCTGAACTCCGGCATGCCACCGATGGCATACCCTGGCGCGATACGAGATCTTTAGTCATGCCGATGGTGCACATGCGTGGGATTTTGGCCACGACTTAAAAATAAGAATTAAAGTACTTCCAGTGCTCGGTTTGCTGGCGCAGATGAACGGGGCATTTTAGAATCATGTGGGGTATAGGTACAGTATAACGCCATATGCTATATATGAAAAAAAATGCACTTCAGGATCGCGCTCATGGCAGGCACATGGTCCCGACCTGGATGTACTTCTGGAATCGCGGGGCATTATGACCAGGACAGGTGAAAAGGTATTTGTTTTAAAAAGTGCCAAACTGTTAAAAAAAATTACCTTTATTATACATAGTAGTATTCTGCAGCATATGTTTAGTGGTTTGCATCAAGAGGTACACTGTTTGATTTTAGCCAGAAATGACGGTCAAACGCTGACAGTGCCTCTTTAAAGGGAGGGTCATTAGAGTCGGCATGGTTTAAAGGCCACCAACCAAGACAAAAGATATATATAGAGCACTGGGGGAGGAAATGAGGAAGGAAATTGCAAAGGGGGAAACTGCACTAATAGGAGACCGTCTACACCCACCTGATATATATATATAGCACTGGGGAAGGAAATGAGGAAGGAAATTGCAAAGGGGGAAACTGCACTAATAGGAGACCGTCTACACCCACCTGAGATCTATATATATATATATATATATATATATATATAGCACTGGGGAAGGAAATGAGAAACGAAATTGCAAAGGGGGAACTGCACTAACAGGAGACCGACTTACACTCACCTGTATATATATATATATATATATATATATATATATATATACACACACAGAGAGAGAGAGAGCACTGGGGAAGGAAATGAGGAAGGAAATTGCAAAGGGGGAAGCTGCACTAATAGGAGACCGTCTACACCTACCTGATACAGAATGCCTCTCATAAGCCATAACTGCATGGATCCAGGCACTGGTATAAGTGATGCAAGAGTGCCTACTAACCCAGTGAGTTAGGAAACCTGCGAGAGAATGGGCTGTGCTGGACTCAGCACTCAACAGTGGGGACAACATAGGAGAGGTTACAGTACAGGAGCCCCTCGGACCAACAGCCACAGCTCTGTGGGGTTTAGTATCATGCTGAAAACTCAACACTTAAATTCAATGACGATGGTCCTGGATCTCAAAAGGGTAGATTTTGATGCTGCATGGAGGGCTAGGTGTTTAATGCTTTACCCCTGCCACGCCAGCAACTTGTGTTTGGGAATGAGCACGGCTGCATGGGACTGGCGGAGGGAGAGACTAAGCATCCCAGGACTGCTTCCTCTCACGGGAGGGTGGCCAGCTGTCTCAGCCCATGACTTCCATCAGGTGGAGGCCCAGTGGTTGTGGAGGCAATGAGCAGCTTGATGGACAGGGCCATGGTTCTGCAGGGCATGCATGCCTCCATGCATATATCCTGTTGTGATGCCACAGCAGGGATTCGGGGAAAGGAGCAGAAATGGGGCTCTGAGGGCAGAATGAAGTCCTGCGTGGACCTCAGTGCCTTTGTCATTGACCAACAGGGTACACGCAACAAGGATGACCTTCCTGTCTCGATATCTTTATCTGTTTCTATCTGTTCCACTCCTTCCAAAGGCAGGAGATTTTCAAACATGGAATAAATGGATCTCTAGGATTTTGCGATGGGGTGGGCTGTCCAAGAACAGCATACCGTAAACTACAACTCCCGAAAAGCAAATGTGGCCTGGCCCTATCTGATCTTACTTTGCATGCACAAGCGGCCTTAATTAAACATGTCCTGTCCTGGATTACATCTATGGCCCAACCACAATGAGCACTGATAGAATCCAATGACATGGCACAGGAGTGAGATGCCCTCTTGTTCCGCCCTAAGGACTGACTGGCCACAAATTGTCCACTCTCCATACCCACATTAACATTACTTAAAGACTAACATTATTTCCTTACTCAGAACTATACACCCAGGGTGGGATATTCAGAAGGGTTGTGCAGGGTGCAACACAGTTGTGCCATGCGCAACCCACTGATGCGCCCCGGCACGATATTCAAAAGGGGAAAGTGCGTAGCACAAATCCCGATGCACTGGGACACATCAGTAATGTATGCGGCGCAAGTGGGGGGGGTGCGTGCCCATGCATACCCCCGCACATCCCGATATTTAGCCCGGGATGTGCAGAGCCCATGCAGGCGCAACCCCTACATACGCTGCATACAGTTGTTCCAAAAAATAAAGGAGCAACAGCCGGCCACCCACAAGTGAGCTGCCGTGTTGCAGGGCACAACAAGGCAGCTGCCAGCTGTGGGTGGCCACTGAGTTCCAGCGGCACCTCCGCCGGGTAGTGCCCCTCATGCCCGATTGCAGGCAGAAGCATGAGGGTTACCTCTCTACATCCTGGTGGTCCAGTGATCGCCGCAGCTCGAGTCGCAGGCAGAAGTATAAATATCTTCCTATATTCTCAGGAACCAGTGACCACCGCAGTTCGATTGTGGGTAGACTTAAAGATCATCCTCTGGTGGTTAGCGTACTCTCTCTCTACCCACTGAGCTCACGCTCGCTTTCGGGTGTCAGGGGCGGGCGGTAGTTTCTCACCCCAGCAGCCAAGTCATTTCGTTAATTGATTGTGTATAGTACACGTCAGTACGCTTATTGTCTGACAGCATACACGGGCGCAGACCATACGGTATTACAGTCCAGATATGTGAATGGGTTCATTCACACATCTGACTGTGTTGTGCAGTAGGATCTGCACGCCTACTGGCCCACACTGGGACTAATGGGCGACAGTTGTACTGTACACAGTCAGTTGCAGGCGCGGCCGGGCGTGCTATGGTGGGGAGCTGCCGCCCACCGCTGACCGGGGAGCAGGGTGGCGGGCTCAGTGGGAGGGTGGGAGGGAGTACCGCTGACCACCAGGGATGGATCTAATCTTTTAGACTTCTGCCGCGATCGGGCTGCGAGCGTCCACTGGACCACCAGGGATATAGGAGGTTATAATTTTCTACTTCTGCCTGAGATCGGCTGCGAACGTCCACTGGATCACCAGGGATATAGGAGGTTACTTTATATTTATGCCCATGATTGGGCAGTGGGGCACTTTGCCGCTTGTGCAGGGGGCGTTGGTCCCCGACGGCTGCAGCCTGGCAGGGCGCCAGGCAAAGTCGCTGGGGATGGGCGCACCTGCATGTAAATGGGGTCATAATGACATGCAAATGGCCCCATTTGCATGTGCACCTTTGAATATCGTGGTTGATGCACCTAGCGCAATGGCACTTGCGCTAGCACATCCCCCAGCCCCTCTCTGGCCACTTGCGCTGGTGCAGTACTACTGCACCATGCACAATGCGGGTAGCCACAGAGCGATATTCAACGGTGCTGAGCCATGGTGCAGCACCGTTGAATATCACCCTGTCAGCGCCCTGGCACATCCTAGTTGCGCTGCACCCAGGCTTGCACCACAGCATGGTGCAGTCTGAATATCCCACCCCCAGAGTGCTAAATGGCTTAATGTCATGGCATATCACATAGGTTTCATGCCGGTTCAGCTAGATTATATATTTCAGGAGTGGGCCCTTAATGGTCTGTCACACACCTTCCAATTTTGTGAAGAGGGGCATTTCAAAGATTTTATGTTTTGCTTTGTTATCAAACTCTACAACACAGCCCACTGACAGATGTCTTACAGGCACAAACCACATGGGAGGCTGAATTAACACTAGACCTAGAACCAGCAGACTGGACCTGGTTCCGACAGCACAAGGTGACTTGCTTCTTTAAGTGGCAAGAATTTAGCTGGAAAACGTTATTATTTTTTTTTTCATATGTAATTTCTGGGTTTTTGTGGGTTTCTCCTGACCCCTACACACCTGCGCCCCGACGTAGTGTGTGCAGTGGAGGCACATGTGCACACGCCATTCAGGACGCCCTCCTTCCAGTCGTCAGCTGACTACATGCGCTGGCACTGAACCTCAACTGCGATGGTGGGCGATGGGGCACGTGACCCCACCCCTTACCTGGGAGAGGAGAGCCAAAGCTCGCTTCTGCTCCACCCTCCCCCTCGTGCCAGCACCCCGGCAACCCGAGGTCTTTCCCGAACCCAGGTCACAGGCGTAGCACGAGGTGTGCGCTCAGCGCCTCAACCCTCACGTCACTGGGCCGGCTCAGTTATTAGAGATTTAACCCCCCCAACCCCCAAACACATAACGATAAAATTTGACTTCACAAGATGCTTCCTGTTGGAGAGGCTGCAGCTGCAAAGTAGCCACCACACACACACACACACACAAATACTGTGCTCCAACCCATGCCTTCTCACATTTTGGACATGGGTGGAGGCAGAAATAAGTGCGGCGATTACATCCCATGGGGCGTTGCCTCGCAAGCTTCATGCCTTATACACTACATACCCCATATCAAAAATAAAGCCTTGTTATGCCTGTTGGTCATTTTTCTTACTGCATCCAAAAAAGCAGTAATGCAATTCTTTCTTAAACCTGACTCCCCCGCCTTAACACAATGGCAAGTTGCTATATGGGACATCTATAACACAGAAAGATGAATTTCTAGCTACAAAAAAAGGAGGAGAAGGCATGGAATAGGTGGAACCCATGGCTATTACACATTATTAGGTGCAAGTCGGATTTCTGTGTGCTGGTAATCAATGGCTGCATTTCTACTTTTGAAAATACTGTGCTATTTAAATTGAAAGAGTTATTAGCACAACAGCTGGGATTTGGGAGAAATAATCTTACAAAGACAGAAATTCAAGCTATGAGAGAGCTTCTGGAAAATGAAAATTTAAATGTAAAAAGAGCTGACAAGGGGGCAGTATAGTCCTAATGGATGTTACCAATTATAAAGGTATGGTAGAGAAATTACTCTTTGACGTTACCAATTATAGGAAGTTGTCTTTAGACCCCGCTTTCTCTTATCAGAAGTAGCTGTATAGATTATTAAGAGAGGCAGGAAAAAATGGAGACATTTGGATTCTGAATTCAAATATTTGTATTGTGAATATCCAGTTGTGCGGTTGTATTGTTTACCCAAAGTGCACAACAGTATTATAGAGCCACCGGAAGACCGATTGGTTCTGGGGTAAGGTCATTAACCAAATATTTAAGTCAGTTTACTGATTTATTTTTACAACGCAGTAAGATTACTTTACCTTCTCACCTAAAGGATACTGGGGACACTATAGAGAAGTTTCAGGGCATTGAATGGAAATCAAGTTACAGATGGATCTGTGTGGATGCTGAATCCCTATATACATCGATACGACATAAAGATGGTATCAGAGCAGCAGAATATCTACTGAGGGATAAGCCTACATACCAATGCACCTGCAGAATTTCTTATAAAGGCCTTGAATTTTGTACTGAGTGGAAGCTATTTTGAATTTGACAATGTGTTCTATAGCCAAGTGTGTGGTACAGTGATGGGGGCCTCAATGGCTCCATCTTATGCAAATCTTTTCATCGGCTTATGGGAGAAAGAAGTACTGTTGAATCCTGAGATTAACCCCTTTTTTGAAAAAATCATAAAATGGGGTTGTTTTATGGATGACTGTGCATCTGGGATGGAGACAGTGATAGTGTAAAGAGTTTATGGAATGGTTAAATAATAATCTGAGAAACCTGAAATTTACATATGTCACTGACCCTAAGCAGGTCCAATTTTTAGATATCGTGTTGACTGGAAATTGCATAACAAAGTTCATTTCAACCAGAGGATTTAGAAAAGAAACTGCTACGAACACATTGCTGAGGAAGGATAGCTCTCACTCAGCAAAATTGAAAGATTCCATTCCATATGGGCAGTTTATAAGGTTGAGAAGGAATTGTACATGTGATAGTGAATTCAATAAACAAGCAGAAGAGCTTACTGTAAGATTTAAAGAAAGAGGGTATAGTGACCGTTGTCAAAGAGCCAGTTTAAATAAAGTTAAAAATAAGGCAGAAAGATTTGTTAGGAAACAGGACACAAAGTGCTAACAAACTTGCTAAATTAGGCCCTGTACACATCAGGCCACTTAAAGCGTTTAAGGCTAAAACATTTAAGTCGCTAAACACGCAATCTGGCCTCAGATGAAGCACGGTTTCAAAGCGTGTTAAGAAACTGTGGTTAAACCTGCTAAGTAGCTAGTCTCAAGTCCGTTTTCAAAAATGTTTTAAAGGAGGAAAGTGTGTTACCTTGTGGTGTGGACGGGCGCATGATTTTCCACAATTAGGTGCCAACATAACTGCATACGTCATGGAGGATTAGTGAGTTTAAAACGCTACTAGCTGCTGATGGAGACAGAAGTTCACCGTGTTACAATCGAGTTCAAACTCAGTGAACAATAAAGTGGACAGGCTACTGTGGTGAGTTTTAAAACATTTTGAAACCGTTATTTAAAACGGTACAAATCTTCACTTGTAATGTGTACAGGGCCTTAGAGCAAGGGGGGCCATTAGACTCTCTTTAGAGTATAATAGAATATCAGGAAGGGTAGGCAATATAGTATGGAGGAACTGGGATATTTTGAAATCTGATAGTTCCTTAAATTAATTTGTATGTGATTCACCTAGAGTGACCTTTAGAAGAACAGCTAGTCTTCAGTACAAGTTAGTTAACTGTAGATTTCATAGAAAACAAGTGAAAGAAACATGGTTACCAGCAAAACCTAAGGGGCTGTTCCAGTGCAAGAAATGTAACATTTGCCAATATATGCAACCAGGGTCTGAATTTTTGGCACCGAATGGAAAGACATTTTTTATTAGGGATTTTATTGCTTGTAACACTACTTTTGTAGTTTATGCCCTTTGGTGTGAGTGTAAGTTGTATTATATTGGTAAAACTCTAAGAATGCTTAAGGAAGGAATACAACAACATGTACGTTCAATAATTAACCAGAAAATAGATACCCCGGTGGGAAGGCATTTCTTAGCAAAACATGGATCAGAGCTAAGAAGCTTTAAGTTCATGGCCCCAGAATGGGCCAAGAGATCAGAAAGGGGAGGTAATATACAGAACTTGTTACTTAAACGAGAAAGTTCCTGGATATTCAAAAAAAAACTGTTAGTCCTTGTGGATTAAATGAAAAGTCAGATCTCAAACCTTTTTTGAGGGATGAATGAAGCTTTACTGTATTGGTATTCTTGAATTTGCACTAAATGAATTAATAAGTTAGAGGTATCAGTAGCTAGCCCTTATTTTGTGTGTGTATATAGATATATATATATATATATATTTTTTTTAATATATAGAAAAGCCTTCTTTAGATGTTTATAGGTTTATACTTTAATGTGTGTAGCAAGGTAAAGAATTTTGTACATCTTTTATAAATACTCTTCCTTTCTCGTTTGTGACTTTTTTCTGTAGAGTTACTAATGGATGCAGTCTCTGTTCTTACTCTCTGTTTAAACAGTCCTTGCCTGGGAGTTTTTTTTATTACAAAGAATTTTTTTTTATATTACAGTGGTTGATTAGTTCCCTTTAAGAGAATTTGATCCCATAAATAAAAAGAAAGTGATATATAAAAACAACAGTGGCTATAGGATTTTGATAATAATTGATGTGTAGTTTAAACAGTGTGAAGAATTCATTGTGTATTCCCTGCATTTGTTCTTCCAAATGCTGACAATATTACCATGTGTTCTCTTTTGTATTTGTAATCGTGTGTGACATAATAATATCTTTAAAAAAGAGAAGGGCTTTGCATTTAAAAGTCCAATCACAATGTAGATAAAATGGTGACGTTGCACTGCTTTTTGTATAAATGGATAATGTTAGAACTAGTCTGTACACGTCCCCTTTGGAGGGCAAGTTGCCGAGGCGCTAGGGGCTCTGCTTATGGTGATAAGAATGCTGGAGTGCTGGGTGAATTTTCACTTTGAATAAAACTTGAAGTACTGCTTTAAAGTACTACAGCAGCACAATTTCCAGAGTCTGTTCTTTTTATGGAGCGCTGTTTTCTTGAACATTTGTGTTTATTAGGATTTGCCATCCCAACAGCGAACCACTTGGCGTGGTAGAGCGCAGGTATTCACTTTTTCAAGCTATTACACATTATGCTGCTTCTACCAGATATACTTCCTTTAAAAGTACCTGCAGGTGGCCGGCCCAGTTTTGAAGAGGGCTAAGGCGCCGTGGGTGCCTTACTTTTTTCCCATGCTAGCGGCCTGCGTTCAGAAACGGAGGTGGGTCACTCGGGGTTGGCTGGGGGATGGAGGATCAATCATCCATCGAGCTGCTCTCCTCCCTCAGGGAAGGGGGGATTTTGTGGCTCGGCAATTGACCGCCACCTGGAGGAATCCAGATGGAGGTGGGCTTCACGACAGAGCACCAGGAACGTAACTCCGCGGAGGTGGAGCACGCACATTGTGCTCATTGCACGGGTGTGAGGAGCCTAGGGGGGAACCTAAGGAGGAAAACCTGAGCGAGAGCTCCATGAAGCCCCTGTCTATCAAATCATTGGCCTACCCACTCTCTCTCCAAGATCTGGAACCGTCTGCAATATGCTCCAGGTTGGGGAGGACAGTCCTCCCTTCCCAGCCCCCCCCCACGGGGGGGGTCTGTGGGGGTTACTTGGTCCCCGGTTCACCGTAGGAGAGCAAGGAACGGATGCAGCTGATGGGACAGGGCAGAACCAGCCACCCGTCCTGCCACAAATGTGCATAAACACCTCTATAGAAAAAAAAGAAGTAGCTGCACAGTGGACAATCGGATGCAGTTCAGGGAATCCTACTGTGTATATTGAGACATTATTATATTATGCAGGGCATGTGATATATCCCTTGATATAGCATTGTATATGATGTATGGATGGCAGTATGTATGTACGGATGACAACTGCAGTCAGACCTGTTTAATCCGTGCCTCATTAGTCCGTATGTCTCACATTATGAATGAGAATCAATGCAAACGGATTTCTTCTCAGGTTAATGACCTCTTTAATACGTAAACCTGAGACTCTGAATCCATTTGCAGTTCTTTTAAACAAGCTCATTAATTCATATTGCATTTGACCTCTATAATCCATTTTTAGTGATCTCAGGTGGAGGTGTTAACAGCCTTTAACAGCCTTAACCGAGTGATAATTGCTGGTGCTTTTTAATCCCTGTTAATGCTTTGGCGTGTTACTGTTGCCTAATGCTGAATGTCGAACGCAACTTCTGTAGAGTGTTCTCCTGCTGCTGGCTAGGTAAGTGTAATGCTTTGTATTTAATCAAATACTTTTTAGTAAACTGTTAAGTTAATGTTTTCATTAGTGACCCTTCTCTCTCTCTCTTTCTCTTTTTCAGCTATACAGTAATTCCTGAAAGAATTCCACTGCCGTACTGTCTCATCTGATTTTTCCTCCCGACTAGGTTAGTGAAGCTCTGCTTTCTTTGTTGTCTCATGCTTCCAAGTGCCAGTGTGTTTTAAACTGAGCTACGTTACCAAACCACATTCCTGCTTCAGTTCTTCCATTCTCCCGTTGTGTCTCCCCTCCCTCCCCCACCCAGTCCCCGCCATCTCTGCTCCCGGTCTCTTTTACCAAAAAGCCAGTGTGCTTCAAGTGCCCAGCCCCGGCCTCTCTCAGCTTCAGTTTTGCCGTTCTCCCATTTTTGCTGAAAAGACAGTGTGCTTCAAGTGTCCAATCCCCGCTCCTCTCAGCTTCAGCCCCAGCTTGGTCCCAGCTAACTTCAGTCATTGTGCCCGTTCAGTCCCCCCCCCCGGTCAATGTTAAAAGCTCCGTTGTCTCTCCGCTCCCCTTCAAGTCCTAAGTGACTATGTCTGTTTGTTTTAAATTGCGCTTGCTGTTTAAAAGCTCCAGCTACTGGTCAGTTCTTCCATTCTCCCACTGTGCCCGCTCAGTCTCTCCCCGAACCAGCCCCTGCTCCTCTCAGCTGCCGGTCTCTTGTTGCCGAAAGCTGTTCCCCACTGTGCCCGTTCAGGCCCCCCCCGAACCAGTCCCCACTCCCGGTCTCTCTTTGCCGAAAAGCCAATGTGTTTTAAATGTGTTTTAAACTGAGCTTGCTGTTTTAAACCTCTACCTGTAGCAACTAGTGCTTAATTTATTGTTTGGATTTTACTTTTTAAACTGAGCTTTCTGTTTAAAAGCATATGTGTTGAACATGTGTTGAACAGTGAATAGTGATAGTGATGCAGAAGATGCATCCTTCCACATTAGCTTTTGGCTAACAACCTTTTTCTTTTTCTCAGACAGACACAATGTCAGCTACACCTACAAAGAGGAGCCAGACAGAGATTTCAATAGCACAGAAAAGGTCTGTATGTGTTTGGAGGCAGAGTAATCCAAAGGCAATTTACAAAGATATGGCACTGTATGCAATGTCAGAGCTCCAGCTTACACTTGCAGCATCAACCTGCATTATAAAAAGGGTCTGAGAAATGGAGCTTTGATTGGCTGCAAACATTCTAACAGCCTTATGTTAATCTTTTATTAACATACATGTAGAGCTTAGCCATATGCTGAACAAGGTTTAACACTGTTTAAAACATTTTTATTATAATAGCAATAAGGCACTCCCAGGGATTATGTTACTGATCAGTTAATCACCCTCTAGGGATGTGGCACTGCCACACCTCGTGCCACAGTACACCCTTAGAAGGTGATTACAGACCATCAACATAACCCCTGATCATGCCTTATTGCTTAAGTGACATTTGCAGAGCTCGTGAGAAATGGCTAGCTTTCTCTGCTGCTGATTCAAGCAGCTCAACCAGGGTCCGAGTGGGAAGCACCTAGAGGTGGAAGCAGCACTCAGTATGTGGGTAGCAGAAATGAATGCTAAAGGTGTAAGCATCTCTGATGCTATGGTGACAGAAAAGGCTAAATTCTTCGGAGAACAGCTGGGGGTAACAGAATTTGGATATTTTCGGGGGTGGATACAGGGATTTAAAAAAAGACATGGGCTTAGTCATAAACTGTATCATGGGGAGGCAGCAAGTGCTGACCATTCAGCAGTTGTTTCAGAGAGGGTAAACTTACAGGAGGTGCTGTCTGGATTCACACCCTGTGCAATTTATAATATTGACAAGACTGGTCTATTTTATAGACTAGGTCCCAGTACCACTCTTGCCTCAGCTCCAGTGGCAGGTATAAAAAAAAAAAAAAAAAATCAAAGAACAGGCTGGCTGTGGCTTTATGCTGCAATGTTGATGGCTCTGACAAGTGGAATCATTTGTAATTGGGAAGGCTCAGAACCTCGTTGTTTTCAGGCAGTTTTGACCCTGAATTGTATGCCAGGTACAGAGCCAATTCAAAGGCATGGATGACTGGAGCAAATTTAAAGAATGGCTCTTTGACTTCAACAGAGCAATGCGGCTATGGCAAAACATGTTATCCTGCTTGCAGACAATGCCACAAGCCATACCCCACCAACAGGTCTGTCTAATGTGAAACTTCATTTTTGCCACCCAACACCACATCACACATACAACCTCTGGATGCAGGATTATATGAAATTTCAAGTACTTTTATAAGAAGGAACTTTGTCATCACTTCATTCAGTGTGTGAGAGTGATGCGGATATGAAAGTTACAGCACGCCAAGCACTGCAGTTCATTCACAGTTCCTGGAGGTCAGTGACAGAGGATACAATCAAGAATTGCTGGAGACATGTCCGCATTATGCCTCATGCTGATTATGCACCAAGGCATTCAACAGCGTCATTAGAGGGCACCATAAGTGAACTGCAAACCTTGATACGTCAAGTACCACAAATAGGAACAGCCATGACAGCTGAACAGTAAGTAGCAGCTGAGGAAGAGGTGGCGACTTCTCCACCCTTAACTGATTCAGATATTATGAGCATTGTACACCCAGGCATGCCTGAAACTGAGGATGAAGATTCTAACCTTGAGCCAGCAGCACCAACACCTCCAATAACATCATTAGAGACAAAAAAATGCTTAGATTTCATTATCTCCTACCTGGAGCGAAACACAGAAATTTGTGGACTATGCTCTTGATATGAAAAAATTTGTAAATGCAAAAGGGGCAGGAAATGCTAAACAAAAGGGAATCTTGGATTATTTTAAATGTAACTGAATTGTTAAAAAGTGACTAAAATGTAATTGAGGCAAGGTAATGTTCAGTACACATGTTTTGCACTGAATTTTAAAAAGTGAACATTTTCACAGTACTGTACTGTAATAAATCTTTTGAAAAAATTACTCATCTTGTACATGTCTGGTTACTACGTACATTTTTATTACGTAAGAAATTGAACTAACACAAATGCTTACGGATTAACCGGGTCAGATTGTAGTATTGTCACAGATGTGAGGTGCCCCATCTCACCCAAACTGTCTGTATACTGTCAAACATGTATAATCCATTCCTACTGATCTTATCAAAAACTCAATAAAAAAAATTAAATTTTAAAAAAAGATTTATTTATTTAATTTATTGAGGTCTTGGATTACACCAGTGAGCAGATGCTCATTTGTAGGTTCCACGTCAGTTACACAGACGATACAATACAGATGACAGGGTTACATATGGTACAAGTAAGTTACAGGGTACAACAGCATTAAACAGCTTAGGGCAGTATAGCAGCTAGCCAGTGTCAGAGGTTAACACCCTACTTGGAGCTCTCCGAGGTGAGAAGAAGGAGGGGTTGCAAACATGGGTGGAAGGAGTAACATAGCTGGGAGCATCTGAGGGGTAGGGAAGTGAGCGATGTCATGATTGGGGGGTAGGTGTAACCTAAATGGCTGGGATTGGGGTCCCTCAACCCAGTGAGTTGTCAGAAGGTAAGTGCAGGTAGTTGGTTGATGCTCTGGGAGGGTGCTAATAGTAGCAGTCACATTTAGTAGCTTTTACTACTCTGCATTTGAATTATCCAATAGATGTGGCATTGATAACATCAGGAAGTAAGGCACTGGTCTATAGTGGAGTACGATAGTAAAAGACACATTGTGCCAGGCTGTGCAGCATCTGGGAGCTTTGTAGGTCTGAGTGGAGGAGTTCCTTGTGGGCCGGGTGCTTGAGTGTGGAGTTAGGAGGTTCTGGACCCCTGTGGGTAGTTGGTTGAGGGAGCATTTCTTGGTGATAAGGCAGGTTTGGTAGTTTATTCTGTCCTTCAATCATAGCCAGCCTGTCCAGGTGTATAGCTCAGAGGTGTGCATTAGTCTTTCCGTACCTGTGAGCAGTCAACCCACCTTGTTTAGTGCAGTGGTGATGCGGTTTAGGGCTGTGTCTGTCGCCGACTCACAGATTGCCAGGCCATAGTCGACAAGAGAGACTATCGAGTTGTTGATGGCCAGGTTCAATGCCTCATGTGTTAGGCAGTGTCTATGCCTGTATAGGATCCCTGTTCTTGTATTAATCACCCTTGCTGTGTTGTCGATATGTTGGGCATATGAAAGTGTAGAGTCGAGTGTGATGCCCAGATTCCTGAACTGCTGGACGTGTTCCAGTGGGTCCCCATTGGCATTCCTGATTGCAAGGGGGAGGCCTTATGCTTGCTCTGTGTGTTGGTGAACATCATGGTCTTAGTTTTTTGCAGTTCAGGACTAGTCTGTGATCTGGAAACCATTTTTCAGTGGCTGAGAACCCCTTGTGGAGATCCACTGCCAGTTGTTCGGGATTCGGGTTGCTGTTGAATATGACTGCATCATCTGCATATAGGAGCATTCAGCTCGGGCATGCAGATGTCAGTTTGTTTAGGAATAAACTGAACAGTAGGGGTCCCAGAATTGATCCTTATGGGACCACTGAGCAGACTGGTCTATTATCAGAGGTGATCCCCCCCCCCCATTCTGACCGGTTGTGAGCAACTATGATGGTAGCTGCTGAACCAGCATACTAATTCTGAGGACAGTTCCGTAGCTGACAGTTGGTCCAGCAGGAGCTTGTGATGCACCGTATCAAATGCTTTTAATAGGTCAATGAAAGTTGCCCCAACCAGGAGACCTTGATCAATTGAATGGTGAATGTGTCCAGTGAATTCAAACAAGGCCGTGATAGTACTGTGAGCTGATCGGAAGACGTGTTGCTCAGGACAGAGAAGTTGGTATTGGTTTAGGTGTTCAACTAACTGGTCCACCACTATCTGCTCAAAAGCTTTGGAGAGAGGGGGGATTATGAAGACAGGCCTGTAGTTGTTATGTAGGGTCCTGTCGCCACTTTGTGCACTGGAGTTACTTTGGCTGATTTCCATCTCTGGGGAAAACTGTGAGAGGCAGAGGGAGAGGTTGATTAGTTTGGTGAGTGGGCCTAGGACTTCAGCCAGGGCCAGCTTGATGAATTTTAGGTCCAGAGTTCCCCAGCACCTTCTCCAGGTACTTTTTAGCTTTGGCTTGACAGACTTCTTTAAAGTAGAAGAGTGGGTGGTTAAGTGATGGTTGTTTGGCCGTATTAGGATCAGTCGGCAGTGGGGAGTTGAAGTAGTGTGCTGGTAGCACACTGCTTAGGTCCATGAACGTGATGTTAAGTGTGTTGGCAATGTGCATGTGGTCCAAGGACGGTACGCCGTTGATCAAGAGCATGGCTGGTGCAGATTTGGGGTCCTTGCCGGTTATGTCATTGGGGTTATTCCAGAATGACTTGCTGCCATTCCAGGTGCTGGAGAGGGCTTCTTTGTAGTATTTGCTTTTGGCAAGTCAGACGGCTTTAGTGCACTCATTCCAATCTTTTTTATACCTCTGTGTATTAGCGGTGGTACCGTGTGCTCTCGCTATCTGCCATAAGTGATCTCTGGCTTGTAGTTGCTCTAGGAGGTCAGGGGTTTTCCAGGGGTTACCGTGCCCTCTTATCTTTCTGGTTTTTATTGATGCATGCTGGTCACAGATGGCAATGAATGTTTTTATGAAGTGGTCCACGGCTGTGTCCACATTATTGGCATTATAGAGTGCTGTCCAATCTGCACTCTTGAGGTCCGTTTTTAGCAGCTCCTGGTGCCCTTTTAGTAAGACTCGGTTTGTAAATTGTTCTGGTGGGTGGTTTACAATAGTTGAGGGACCAGGTACATGTGACCGGAGAGTGGTCGCTCAGGCAATCAGGAGAACAGTAGTGCTGTGGATGCGGGCAGGCCGATTGGATAGAACCCAGTCAAGGAGTGTGCTGGTCCCAGTTTTGTAGCTGATATGGGTTGGAGTCTCAACCATCTGTGAGAAATAGACAGCTGTTAAGGCATCTTTGATTGAGGTGGCAGTACAGGAGAGCCAGTTGATGCTGAAATCTCCCAGCATCACGATTTCAGTACTAAGACTTAGGGTGCTCACATAGTCCATCAGGTCCCCGGTACCAGCCCCAGTGAGTGTGAGCGGGATGCATACAGAGAGTATGGTGAGAGCCCTGCTATGTGCCCCAGAAGGAGTTTTACGGTCAGGACCTGCAAGTTATCACTACTACTGGAGGAGAGGAGGACGTGCCCCTGTAGTGAGGGAATCCCTGACGTACAGGACACAGCCCCCACCTCTTTTTGAGAGATGGTCCTGTCTGAATGAGGTGTAACCTGGTGAAAGGATAGTGGAGTCTGGCATTGGGAGCGAGCCAAGACTCCACCACTGAGAGAATGAAGCCTTGTGCACTCCCTGGACCCACACCACCATCTGGAAACCTGGACCCATCTGGACTATGTAATGTGTGTGTGTGGGGAGGTTAGCTCCCCTCTGGCCCTGCCATGGGGGAGAATCTGTTGAGGACCTGCTCCGAGGTAGTTTCGTTAAGTGGGTCCCGCCGTGGAGGAGGAGCTGAAAGAGCTAGCCTGTCACTGAGGCACAGGTCAGGAAAGCGTAGGCAGACCAGGAGAAGTTGTAAAATTCAAAAGCAGCATTTTAATATTATCGTTAACAACAGAATAAAAAATAAAATTGTGCTGGATAGCTCTTATACAGGCAGTTCAAACAAAACAACGCCTTCATCTGAGGGCATCTCTAATTCTAAATCTCAGTCTCTCTCTGTCTCCCTCCAACAAAAGATTGCTCTCTTTATATATAATGCTTTTTCTTGACAATTAACTTCTGCATCCTGAGCTCATTAAGAGACATCCTGCTTCTCACAAAATGTATCAGAACTTTGTCAAACACTGCAAACACTATTGTAGTTCGGGTGGGTCAGCAGCATTTGAGTCACTTGACATATAAAGTAGACTGAGCTGCAAACACATGCTTCTTTAATGGTTTTATATTACCATTAAAGTATAGCTTTAATGGACATACCACCACCACGATTTGCACAGCAGCAAAGTAAAACTGGAATGAGCCAGCAGTTCACAGCCCACAAAATTCCCACATAACAGCCATCAATCCAAATCTTCAGTCAGGTAAAGACATCCATTAGCTAAGCAGCACATTGACTTTGGCTGCGTTTACTCCTCAGCAACGCTCCACAATTTGCGGCGCTGCACTCCTGCATCGATGGCCGCAGCGGCTCAATGTTGTGTCCACACAGCAGATTCCTGAAGAGGTTCAACTCCCAGGCGGCGGCAGTGATGAGGCGGCTGACATGAGTGAGGCACTGAAGCTCAGAAGGCTCACTCTCTGCCTAACACACCCAAGTTCAGCAAACAGCATTGTTCAACAGCACAGAGAATGCTGGACTCGGGAAAAGTGCTTGAGCAGGGCTACAAATATTATAAATTAGGGTCACAAACTGGGACAGCAATACTGGGCATTCGCTACTACGTATGCATATCCTGGGGATCGAGAGGATATGCATGTGTATTAGCGCATGCCCAATATCGTGGTCCAAGTTCACAACTCTAATTGGTGATACTTGTAGCCCTCATTTTACATTTTAACACACTTTCCTGAGTTCTGCAATTCTTTCTGCTGTTGTAAAATACCTTTTGCTGAACTCGTGTGTGCTAAGAGGTGTCTTCCAAATTTAGCAGGCCAGCATCCAAGAGATTCATGGGGCCAAGAGTATGCCGGGAGAGGAGACATTCCAAATGGGGGTGAGCACTGTGGAGTATCTACATGACAGGTAAGGTGCTGCAAGCTATCTTGCTCCGATACACATTCCCTCTCCCGAGTCCCATCACAAACCCGATGCATAGCACTCTACGCACTCCCGAAAGTGGCCACACTGCCGACTTTGAAGCTCATCAACTCATGCACATGGGTTGATGTGCTTTAAAGTTGGCAGTGTAAACAGGCCTTTTGTGGCTTAAAAGAAATCTACTAGATGGTTTGAGCAAGCCCCAACAAAGCTCTCTCTGAGCTGTCTGCACAACTTCCAGCTGCTGAGACCATGCCCTGCTAACTTTTGTGTTTTTGATGTATTAGAACTTTGTCCGTTTCCTTCCTTGCAGGTGCAACAAAACAGAACATTGCGTCTCAAAACTGATCTCCTGCTGACAACTCTGCAAACGAGTTTGTGGAGGTCAAACTGCATCTCTAGGTTAACCTCCTAAGTTCCAAATAGCTTTTTGCATTAATTTCAAAAGTATATACATTTTCAAACCACAGAACCCAATTCACATAAAGATCCACATATAGTTTTATAACGACAGATATGCAAGGGGGAAGAAAAGATAGAAACAGCAAGTAAAGGCAGAGAAATAGTGGGAGGGGGAGAATCATGAGACTGTCAATGTGATCAGTTCCTAGATCTCACAAGAAAATTTGATTGTGCAATCAGACAGACAAGAGACAGAAAAGGAGAGGATAGAACAGATCCTTGCCTTTAACTCTTTCTGCATAGCAGATGGGACAGGGTCTTATTCAACCCGTCCACATAGCCCAAGGAGTAAAAGCTATATGTAAAAAATAAAAAAAGGACACATTTTGGAAAGATTGGGCAGTTAATTCGGAAGAAACATGTGGGAGTGAGGGAAGCAGAGGGGGTTAAGACTAAGTGGGAAATTATAAAGCAGATATTGTGGAAACAAGTAGCTCATATTTAAGGCAGGCAGAAAAGTAAAATAAATAAAACCGTTCACTTGGTTCTTGAGGAAAGTGACAGAAGCAATGAAGAGAGAGAGGTCAGCTTTTACAGTAGGAATTACAAGGTGCACCAGCAAACAGGAAATAGAAACTTTGTCAAGAAAGAAAGGGAGGTTAACAGAGTGGTAAGACAATCATTTGTCAATGCAGAATGTTCACCACTGGGAAGAATTGCTTTTGTACTGTTTTTTCAGATTTTTACCCACAAATTTTAAACATAATGTTTTATGAGCACTCCTTCTGAGCATGACAGGTGTCATTTATAAAACAATGACTAAAACATCATTGTGCACCACAAGTGTTAAAGAAAGAAAGTCATTCGATGCGCTCCACCCGAAAACTCTACCCCGATTAAGCTTTTCTAGAAGCAAAACATTTTTTCTCATGTTTACTTACTTTATTTTAGTTCTGTAAAGTCACGATCCCCAAACATGGTGGGCGTTATGCGGTTCATCTGATCTGACAATGCGGTGCACTTTGCGCTCGCCCCAATACATTTTATATTGGGGCGAGCGGTGTGGCACCACACCGTCAGATCAAATGGAATTGTGCAGCGTCCGCCATGTTTGGGGATTGCGGCCTTTATAAAACTAAAAGAAAGTAAGTAAACATGAGAACATTTTCTTTTTTTTTTTTTGCTGTACGAAAAGCTCAATTGGGGGTAGAGCTTTTGGGGGTGGTAGGGTTAATATAATGACTGTTTTTCTTTAAAACACATTTTGGGTAGGATTTGAGAAATGACAGCTGTCATATTCATGAGGTGGTGTCAAAAAATGGCTATGTTGAAAAGTTGAGGTCAACATATTAAAAATTACCACAGTTATGAGCGTGCGTTGAAAATTGCAATGTAGATTCATAACTTTGTGGGGTTTTTTTCATATTTTTACCCACATTTTGAACCTTGCCTTCTTATGACCCCACCTCATGAACAAGGGTGGAGAACATTTTTAAATCCTGCACAAAAGTCGATTGTGTACCACGTGTGAAAACACATTTTGGCCAGGATTTGAAAAATGACAGCTGTCACATTCATGAGGTGCTGTGAAGAAACTACCATACTGAACATTTGGAGTCAAAATATTGAAAATTCCCAAAGTTAAGAGCCTTTGTTCGCAAAATTGAATGCAGGCCCATAACTCTGTTGTTAGTTAATATTTTTGCCCCTACATGTTCAACATAGCCTTTTTATAACCCTACCTCATGAACAAATGCAGAGAACATTTTGGGATGCGAAAACACATTTCGGTCAGGATTTGAAAAATGACAGTTATCTCATTCATAGGTGTTGTGAAGAAATGGCTATGTTGAATATCTGGTGTCAAAATATCGAACATTACCAAAGTTAAGAGCCTGCATTCACAAATTTCAATGTAGGCTCATAACTTTGTTGTTATTTAATATCTGTATGCCAAATTTTCAACATAGCCTTCTTCAGGTCCCTTCTTCAGGTCATTCACCTGAAGAAGGGACCTGTGCTGCCCCGAAAGCTTGTGTACAATTCCATCTTTGTACAAGACACTTGTTGGTCCAATAAAAGATATCAAACCTTCCATCATTTCCTGTTTTCCAAGGACCAATATGACTAGAATCTCTTTTTACAAAAGCGTTTTAAAAACAAACTTTGGGGACAGCAGGGGAGGGGGACATGCACTGATGGAGAAGGGAGAGAGAGCGAGGAAGAGGAGACATAGCAGAAAGCCACTCAGCTGTTTGCTGACGTGGTTTCATGCAAATCAAAGGATCGAAGCCCTCTCTGACTGGCGAGGCTTTGGTTCTTTGAAGTACACAAAGTTTCGACCCACCAAAAAGAGAGTTGCATCAGGAGCACAGTGAATGGTCATTGGCTACACTGCCGAGCCCCTGCTATGCTGAACTGCAATGGGATTGGCAATGACACATCTCTCAGGCGTGCTCTCTCATAGTACAATATTCCCTGCGCATGCATGGCAAACATAAAAAGTGAAAGTGGAGCAGAAAACAGCAGAGGGCATAAAGGAAGGGGATACAGCTTTCTTCAGCAGTACCACACAACAGCAGAGGAAAAAAGGGGGCATCATCAGCCTGAACAAAGAAGGGGAAATGGAGGAAGATGATAAGAGAAAGGCAGATATTCTAGCTCGATCTTCATGAATGACGTGGGACTGCTTCTAGAGTGTGGGATTCTAGCCATGGAATGAGGGGGCATGGATCAGAAATGGGAAGGATAGCAGTGGATAGCATATTCAACGGGCTTGGGAAACTGAAGGTAGACAAGCCCCAATGCTTAGATGGTCTGAATACCCTAAAGCACTAATGGAGGGTTCTTAGTTTCTGGCAGAACCACAGACTGACCTGTATAAGTAGTCCACAGAAACAGTTGTGGTTCCAGCAGAATGGATGGAGGCCAATGTGAACGCACTCCACAATAGGAGGAGCAGGAAGGACCAAAGAAACTATAGATCGGTCAGCCTGACCTTGATCCTGGGGAAACAGCTAGAAACCATTATAAAAGAGCTTACAGTGGACTGGATGGGACCAACTGACTCCAGGACAAGAGGCATGAGTCTGTATCAGGCAGAGCACAGCAGACAAACTTGGTAGGCTTCTTTGATTGGGTCACACAATAAGGGCCAAGCAGTAGACATCAAGGTCTTTGACTCTGCAACATAGGGACTTGTGAAAAGCTGAGAGATCTGAGAATGGGAGACATATTAGCTAGGTGGATTAGTATCTAGCTTTGGGGGGATGTCAACAGGGAATACTCAGGGTGAAAGGTCACTAGTGGGATACCACAGGGGTTGATCGTGGAGCAGGTTCTTTTCAATATATTCACCTTTGATATAGGGAAGGAATCCAGATTAAATCAGTCTCTTTGCAGATGATAGCTGCTAACATCCAGGTTCAGCAGCCCACCACTGCATAGGTGGAAGAGTTCAATCAACTGGAAACACCAAACCAGAAAACAAAGTACCCCTGCCCTGGGCTCTGATGATGATGTACTTTCACATCGATACGTAAGCAACCAGTGCGACCACAGTGGCATGGGCCGGCATGAGTGATGTGCAGGGGCATTTCGATTTGTTTTTTTCTGGTTCGACGTTTCCAGTTTACTCAGCTCTTCAACCTATGCAGTGGTGGTGGTGCTGAACCTGGACGTTAGCAAGCTATATATAAGACGCCTAAAAACCAACACACAGTCTAGTGATGCATAGTGACTGCCCTCCCACCTCTACCCGAAGCCCTTCATGTTCCATGTTTGGCGAGCTGTATCTGAAATTACTGCGTGCATTGCAATGTGTGTTTTTCAAAATAAATTTGCTGCTTTGAGAGTGGTTCGACGCCTGCATTTCAGTGCAAACGTTTTAGTGATGACCCAGTCTATGCTGAGTGGAGTACTTTGTGTTTGAATACAACAATGTCCCCTTATGGAAAGGTTCTCTGGGCAAAATGACTATGAATCCTAAGATAAGCATGTTGTAGAATGAATGTCTGTCTATGTGTGACCCTCACCCCTGCCTTTTACTAAAACGACAGGTGGTATGCTGTTGGGCTGATAGCAATACCTGGTGGGGACCTGTCTGGAGGATGAGGGTTACCTGGCACAAGGACGTAGGTCTGGCTACTCTGCACAGGGGCACCCAAGTAAATCCAACTACAGGAAGCAATAACTGTAATGTCCAGAACCAGGATTGGGATTTTTCAGTGTGGCTTTATTCAAAAATAGCTGAACATAACAAAGCATAGATGGTCCCCCAAGGGGCTACGTTCACTGTATATGCAGATTAGAGACTACAACGCGGTCCACTTAAAGAATGAACCCATTTCTACTGTGGTCTGGCTCTGGACCCACCAGGCACTCAGCCCGGACTTGCATGCGCTTTGGACACACAGCCCGACTGGCCCGGCTCCCCTGCCGGCCACTTGACTGACGGTCCATTTGAAGAATGAACCCAACTTTACTTGGAGTGACTCCCATCAAACAAGGAGTATATTTCCCAAACTGTGGCTCCCCACACCACTTAGAGTCTGCGACTCTTAGAGAGATTTAATTTCTTACTTCCTTCGGACTCCCATCAAACAAGGAGACTCCCATCAAACAAGGAGTATATTTTCCCATCCTGTGGCTCCCCACACCACTTAGAGTCTGCGACTCCTAGAGAGATTTTCCAAGTTGCGACCCACGTCTGGGTACCTACCTCATCACTGGCCAGGCGCATGAGGCAAGTAGCAATCACAGAAGAAATCCGTAGAGGTGGACCTGGTTACTAAAGATGGGGGGTGTTCCCACCTCCAGCTCCCACAGCCCATACCCGGCCATTTCTCTGGACAAACAGAAACTTAAACTTCAATGTAGATTAAACGGTGGATGACCTGAAGCACCCTCTACAACAGTACTTGAAATCCATTCAGACTTTAAACTTTAAACTACTCCATTTGTTTGTCCTAGTACAATAGGCCTCCCAAATAGTAGTTCACATCCCAGCTTTTTCTTCATATTTTCCAAACTGAAGAAAACCTATTGTTTGCCCTCTCAAATAGAGCACAACACTCACCCTTTGTTGCAGGTGCCCCACAGGCAAGTACCACTTCTTTCACTGTTATACCAGAACAGAAACTGTAAACAGGCAGCTTTCTTCTGTAGTGGAAAATTAGGATTGCCCTGGAATCCACAGAGGGATTCTCTTCCACCCCCGGAGGGAGGGGGCACTGAGACCTGGACAGCGGTCTCCACCACTTTAAACTGGACTCTAAATTTCTCCCAAGGAGGTAAACAGAAAAACACTTCCTTCTACTTGTAAACAAAAGAGTAGACTTCCTTCTTGCTTTAAGACAAACAGAAGACTGACTTTGAAAACTCCCAAAGTTCTAACTCACTCCCTGTGCTGCAGATTCCAATGTGGCTTATGCAGCTGTGACAGTTCTAAGGTGATGTCATCTCTCAAGTCTCAGCTGTGACTGAGAACAGAGCGAGACAGTGTGAAACCCATTTAACTGGAGTTTCACAAGCTGCCTTCCCTGCCTACCACTAGGTCTTACTGGGATTCTAGTAACCCCGGGTAACAAGGGGGTTACATATGCTATTTTGCTGCATATTAATTTTGTAAGGCATTCTTATAAAATTATAAACAAAATTTACAAAAACACAATGTAACCCCTAGGTGGCGCTACTCCTAGAGCTACTACCCCTGCCTGTCTTCCTAATGATAGGTCGAGGGGCCTGGGTTCCAAATTGGCAAGTGCTAGAGTGTCTCTACCCTCAGTAAACACAACAGTTTAGTGCCTCCACCCAGAGTACAGTTTGCATGGGTATCTATCCAGACTGGTACAGCCCTCTGGGAAGCTATAGCCACCCACAGTCCCACTTAGTGACCAATTACCTAGGAATTGACAATGATCATTAGCAGTATTCAACAGACAGTTTGCAATAAACATTAATAATATGCTCACAGTTCTCCCACTTAGCAGCAGGGTCTCTGGTCCTGGTGTACGCCCTGCAACCCCCTGTGAAGGCAGCTTTGTAACGCAGCATGCACTTTCAACTCATTCAGTAAAGAGCCTATCACTCTAAGCCAGGTAATAATATGCTCACAAGCTGCATTCAAAGTAACACAGTAAATCAGGTTTATTAAGAGGACATGTACAAGGAGGGGGAGCAAATTTAAGCAAATGATTACTGTTCTGGAAAACCAGGTTGCTTAACACAATTAATATAGTCTCTTTTGTTAAACAGTCCCACAAACATTGAGTACCCAGAATGTAATGCTGGCTGGCCAGAATCAGTACCTGGGGTTGCCAGCATTGCATCTGGTGTTGAGGCCCTTGAAGGAAAGAAAATAATTAAACATAGGCAAGTAAAGACTTTGAACTAGTTGTATCCAGGGTTGGCTGGCTAGTCCATTGAAACTCTTGTAATTTAGCTGAAAGCAATCAAATGGTACCACAAGACAGCTGAAATACTTGTTGCAGGGAGCTACCCTGGAATTACTCACTGTACCAGAAGATGGATGAAGGCCTGATGAAATGAAGACCTGTGGCTTGAAGTGGCTGCACATGGGAAAACTGGGCTGACAAGACTCACGTCCACTTTACTGTCTTGCCCTGTAGGTGGCCACAATCTGCGATGATTTGCTGCGCAGGGGCTGATCTCATAGTCTCTCACTGGAAAGCTGTAGTTGGCACAGGAACAAACGGCATAGGCTGAGATGGACATGGGCCCAAAGCAAAGTGTGTCTCGAGGAAAAGTTCAGTTTACTTGCTGGTGAAACCTCCAGCTGGTAGGCCAGTCGTTTGCTGTGTAGGGCTGGCTCCTTCTTGGCAATCAGGCGTCCCTGGATTACAGTCTCTTCTATCCCAGCAGGCCTCAGCACATTTAACTGAAGAGGCACTAGACTATTTTCTTCTCTTTCAGTTATCTTGCTGGTTGCAATCTTAGCCGTCTTGCTGAGCAACTTCACAGTCTGCAGTAAAGGCAGTTTCTGGAATCAATCCCCGCATGGGACCGACCAGAACCATAAAAGACAAGGCAGGCTCTTCCTGTGGCAAAACTCACAGTCGCAAAGCAGAAGCTACTGTTTGTGGGAGTCTCAAACTGAAATGCCACTTTCACTGAAGTCTCTTTTCTGCTTTTCAGCAGTCTGATGTAAATACAACAGGGAGGCAAGTCAGGCCTTTCCCTGCCATTTCTCTTCAGCTCTTCTCTGGAGCTGCTTCTAGATAGCTCAAGCTGCTTACTCTCCACTGTTCGAAAACAGTTCTTGGATTAGTCTGTTTTTGCAATCAGTTTGGCTAGGAGAGCTGTCAGTCACAGTCTTACGTTCCCATTGGTTCCTTTAGGTGCCAAATACTAGAGTTCACAGTTTCTCCCACAAGGCACCTGAGCTAAGGACCCCTCGAGGTCTCCTGTGTCCCAACTGGTCCAAGCCTGGAAGTCCCAGACCAAACATGGTGGCTCTCATTGGGAAATTCATGCTGCAAAGAAGGCAGGTTAAATAACAGTATCTACCTTAAAAACAGTAAAGAATTAAAAGCAAATATCTACAGTACAATGTAGGGCTCCCTCTGCTTTGTTAGTGGCAGCAGAGTGGGACAGACCAGGGAAATACCTGGCTGGTCGCAAGCTCCGGAACACTCGGACCCAGCCCAGGCCATTTATGGTATACTCACTGATTACAGAACTTATAGGGATGGCGCGGAGACACATCATGGCACTCTCATGCAGATCAATAGAAGACACCAACACCCTTGATTTATCATCTCTGAAGGACATCTGCCTGGCAGTGGGCATCAGCAAAACCCAGGGAGACTCTTTGGGTAAGCCCCCGATTTGTGGCGGGGGGGGGTTACAAAAAAAACGCTGTACCACAGTAACATTGCCACTATGGTACAATGACTTCCACAATAGCTACGTCACAGACCAAAGAAGGCATGGTTGATATATTTAGCTCTAAAGAAAAACTGAAGCTAAACAAAGAAGCTACATATATGATTGTAACAGCCGCTCTTGTCTCACTCACCTGGGCTGCCCCAGAGCTCTTGGGGTCCTTGGTGTACTTCCCCATGGGGGCCGGACCTGAGCCATGGCCAGATCGCCAATGGTGACTTGGTGCCTCCACCTGGGGCAATGGTACGGCCTCCCGTGGGCAGGACAGGTTACCACCCCACAGGAAAAATGATCTATCCCCTTAGTGACTGACCCTCTGGCACAGTTAGATCAACACTCCCACCCCACAATAACGATAACAAAGCACAAGCACTTATGTAAAATGGCAAGCAATAATCCCTCTTTATTTAAAATGATTTAAGACAGAGGAGGCGACGGCTACTCCCTCGAGCCTCCATAAAATCAGGCACACAACCCATTATGAGCTCTCCCCTTCCCCTGGGTGCACCCAGAACAATCCCAGATGGTGGGTACCTCACTGTTCTCAGTTGCAGGCCTGCAGTCTCTCATTGGGACCCTTGCAGAGCAACACAGGTTCAAAGAAAACCAGTCTGTCGTTGAGGGTGGGGCTCTTCCCCAACCTTCCTAGCTGATGCAAAGAAAGAATCCCCAGAGCTGCAGCTCCGGGTACTCACAGCTTCCCCAGGAGGACGATGGTCTCCCTGATTCAAGAATATGCACGGAGGGTAGAGCAGGAACTGTTCTTGACCTGCCTGGCCTTTCCAGCTTCGCCCAAGGGCCTCTGTATACAGTATTCACCAGGCAGACCTGTTCGTCCTTCTATGTCTCTGGTCTCAACTGCAGCAGCGGATTCACACTGAAGACACAGGGTGGATCAGCTTCTCCTCAGCCAGACCTGGGTTAGTGGCCACCCAGCTTCCAGAGCTCTCCCCTGGCTGGAATTCAAGGGCCCCTGCGTGGAGCAGTCCCTAAAGCCTGAGGCTCACTTTAACTATGTAAGGGAAGGGATAAAAGCAACAGAACTAAAGGGTAAACAGGCAGGAGAGGAGGCACTGTGGGTCACCCTGGAGACTGGAAATGGCTCCACAATCCACACAGGGGTTGTATACAGACCCCCATCTCAGGGGAAGGAAATGGACAAGGAAATGATATAAGGCATCCTTGGGAAGGCAGAGAAAGGGGAGATATTGCTGATGGGGAACCTGAATATGCCACATGTTGACTGGAGCACTTTTGCTGCAGCCACATCCAAGAGCAAGGCCATTCTCGATGCCCTACAGGGGGCATGCCTCAGACAGCTAGTTTTGGAACCCACTCGGGAGAGAGCAATCTTAGACCTGGTACTCTCAAATGAGGATGGAGAGAGGATCTCTGATCTTTAAGTGGGTAGCCATCTGGGAACAAATGACCACCAAATAGTGTGGTTCACGATAAACTTAGCTGTAGAGTCAAGCCACACAAAAGTGAAGGTACTGGACTTCAGGAGGGCTGATTTTGTCAAAATGGGAGAGTGCCTCAGAAAAGCACTAGCAAACAGGCAAAAAGATGGGGTGGAGCAACAATGGGGAAACATCAAAACCGCCATCACAGAGGCAACAAGTCTGTGTGAAGCAAATAAACAAATCAAAACGAAAGAAAAAAACACTATGGTTCTCAAAAGAAGTGGCAGGGAAGTTAAGGGAAAAAAAGATAGCATTCAGGAATTATAAGGAAACACAGAAGGAGCAGGACAGAGAACTGTACCATTTAAAGCAGAAGGAAATGGGTAAGGCAGTCAGAATAGCAAAGGCCCAACCGAGGAAAAGATAGCCAACTCAGTTAAGAAGGGGGATAAAACCTTTTATAGGTACATTAGGGAGCAAAGAAAGCCTAAGGCAGGGATACTGAGGCTGAACAAAGAGGAAGGTGGTTGGGCAGACAGTGACAGTGAAAAAGCAGGGATACTGAACAAATACTTCTGCTCAGTATTCACAGTGGAAAAGCAGGGGGAAATACCTAATCTGGTCAATAGAAGCACTCTGGATAGGGGGGTTGATATTAGTCCTTTCACAGAAGAAAGGGTTCTGAAAGAACTCTTAAAACTGAAGGTGGATAAAGCAATGGGGCCTGATGGGATTCACCCCAGAATTTTAAAAGAACTAAGGAAGAACTAGTAACACCACTGACTACCCTTTTTAATAAGTCATGGGAGGATGGGGTGGTACCTGAGGACTGGAGGAGGGCGGATGTGATTCCCCTTCACAAAAGTGGGAGCAAGACAGAGGCAGGAAACTACAGACCTGTCAGTTTGACCTCAGTGGTAGGGAAAATGATGGAATCACTTCTGAAGGAAAGAATTGTTGAGTACCTAGAGGCCAGTGGCGCACAGGACCCAAGGCAGCATGGATTCACAGCGGGAAGGTCATGTCAGACAAATCTAATTGATTTCTTTGACTGGGTGACCAAAGCAGTAGACCAGGGAGGGGCTGTGGACATGGCCTACCTAGACTTTAGCAAGACATTTGACACAGTCCCGCACAAAAGATTAGTAAACAAATTAGCCAGCCTGGGAGTGGGTCCTAGGGTGGTAGCCTGGGTAAAACACTGGTTGGACAACAGGACACAGCGGGTAATAGTAAATGGAGTCCACAGTGAAGAAAGGAGGATTACTAGTGGGGTACCGCAGGGTTCAGTACTGGGGCCGGTCCTTTTTAATGTCTTTATAAGTGACATTGCAGAGGGACTGGAAAGGAAAGTATGTCTTTTTGCAGATGATACAAAGATCTGCAAAAGGGTTGATACACAAGGTGGGGTGGAAAGGATGAAAAGGGACTTGGCAAGGTTGGAGGAATGGTCAAATGTATGGCAGCTTAGATTCAGTGCAAAGTAATGCACCTGGGACACAAAAACCCAGGAGAAGAGTACACAATGGGGTTGAGATACTGACGACAACAAAAATGGAAAGGGACCTGGGGGTAGTCATATCAGATGACCTAAAGGTGGGCAAGCAATGTGAGAAGGCAGTAAGGAGGGCTGAGGGGATACTGGGATGCAAAGGGAGAGGCATCACCAGTAGAAAACAGGAAGTTGTTGGCCCACTGTACAGACAGTTGGTAAGACCACATCTGGAGTACTGTGTACAGTTCTGAAGACCCCATCTCCATGAAGACATAGACAGGGTGGAGACTGTCCAGGCAGGGGCAACCAAAATGATGCAGGGTCTGCATCAGAAGACATATGAAGAAAGACTAAAGGAACTAAATATGTATAGCCTCGAGGAAAGGAGGGAGAGGGGGGACATGATAGAAACTTTCAAATACCTCAAGGGAATCAACAAAGTCCAAGAGGGTAGCATTTTTCAGAAAAAGAGATGTGCAAAAACAAGGGGGCACAATTTGAAGAAAGAGGGGTGACGGCTCACAGGCAATGTGAGGAAGTATTTCTTCACAGAGAGGGTTGTGGATACATGGAACAGCCTTCCTGAGGAGGTCATAGAGTCAAAAACAGTGGGGGAAATCAAGAATGCATGGGACAGACATAAGGCAATTCTAGTGGGAGATAGGAGGAAGTAGGCTGTTGGTTAACTAGGATCTGCAGTTTATCCGTCAGGTAAGGAAATGGGAAGACTAGGTGGGCCAAGCGGTCCTTATCTGCCATCAAATTCTATGTTTCTATGTAACTGTCCCTTCCAGCCCAGTCAGTCATCCCCAGTCCCCGCAGGGAAACTTCCTGCTCTCCTTCTCTCAGCAGATCTTCCTTTCTCCTCTCTTGCTTCGTCCGGGGTAGCCAGAGAGCCTCCAACCCAGCAGGCAGCCTTCCTCCTGCTCTTGTTTTTTGGAGGGTGGGAGGGGTAGCCAGAGAGCCTATAACCCAGCAGACAGCCTTCCTCATGTTCTTGCTTCCTCACTTTGGGGGAGGGGTAGCCAGAGAGCCACCAACCTAGCAGGCAGCCTTTGTAGCTGCCTTTTCTCTTGGTCCCAGTTCATTTGTCTTTTTCTCCCAGCTCTCGGCTCCCCTCTTCTCAGTCCTCTGTCCATTCATGCTCTTTTTCCCAGGCCTCTGTGCAGGTAAGCCCATTTTGGGGGGCTTACATGATATATAAGCAAAAATGTATCAACGTCTCCCCTGTGATATCAGGGCCTCTTTAACGCATGCAATACTTCAGTGGTCTGCCCCTCTACCGCGTCCCCGCCTGGGGGTACAGCCACAGCTCAAGGAGGGATGGGCCCGAACACCAGTGTGCAGGTAAGGAACGGACAACGGCGGAAAGGAGCCTTGGCGACTCCTGAAGAAGTGTGGGTGTAGGAGAACGACAGGGGGCTTAAATAGAATTTTTTTAAAAAGTCCCATGCTGGCCCACTAGGCGGCAGTAGTGCTACCATTTGCAAGGCTGACAACCCGGGTTTGGGACTGAGCCTGATTCATCAGAGGGCTGGCTAGGAGAGGAAGACTGAGCACATCCCAGAGGATTCCCTCCTCCTCCTCCTCCTCCTCGGGGCAGGTGTGACCACAGACTCTGTTATACTACCACCACCTGGTGGCATTGCAAGCTGAAGTTGTGAACAGGGGGAGGATGTTGACAGGGAAAGACACATGTGGCCACTTATTTGCACACATACGTGCGTGTCCTTGTGCCATTGTTAACGTCCCAAGGGGTTGGTGGAAGAAGCAGAACCCCCCCTCCAGATGTGCAGTGTGATGCCCCCTCCACATCAAAGGCTCAGCGCCGCTGCCTTTTGCGCCCACCACGCTAAACTCCTTGGAGGGAATCAGTGCCTCTTCCCTACCAGCACCGCTTGGGGAGCAAGCCAGGGAGGTCCAGGCAGTGAATGGTAAATCCTGGAGAGGCAGGTGACAGAGCTGAGTGTGGTGGGGGAGGCGGGGGTTCGGGCTGAGATTGGCCAGCTGGGTGAACAATACATAAGGAATAAAGCAGAGTAAATAAGAAAATGAAAAGCAGCTCAGTGAGCCTTAACAGCTTCGGGGGTTAACACTATGGCTGGGTGGAACTTACTTATGCAGTTTTACAAAGTTTTTTTCCTCCCAAAATTGCACAAAATTCACATTTTTATGGGGGAAAAAAGATATTGTGCAAAAAAAATTATTTTTAATTTACTTTATTTATTTAAGTCTCGGATTACATATATCTTAGAGCTAAGAGCTCTTTTACAAAGGTTCCATGTCGGTAGAAAGGACAGCAGATTAAACAGGACAGTAAAGTACGGTACAATAAAGTGTAGATAGGAGGTACAAAACTCGGAGGGGGGATGGAGTGGAGGAACTTGAGGAGAGGTGGGGCAGTGGAAGGGGGAGGAAGGGTGGAGAGGGGGTAGGGGTAGGGAGTAAGACAAATGTTCAGATTTTGACTGAAAATTACTGTTTTCACTTGCAAACCAGCAATCTTTTTCACAAAATAATGATTTTGCTTGAAAATGGGGCATTTTTATGACATTTTTACATGAAAGTAGTTATAGAAACATAGACTTTGACGGCAGATAAGGACCACTTGGTCCACCCAGTCTGCCCATTTCCCTACCTACTGGATAAGCTGCAGATTCTAGTTAACCAACAGCCTACTTCCTGCAACCCCCCACTACAATTGCCTTATGTCTGTCCCATGCATGTTTGAATTCCCCCACTGTTTTAGACCCAACAATCTCCCCAGGAAGGCGGTTCCAAGCATCCACCCCTCTCTCCGTGAAAAAAACTTCCTCACATTACCCCTGAGCCGTCCCCCCTCTATCTTTAAATTGTGCCCCCTTGTTCTTACACATCTCTTTTTCTGAAAGATGCTACCCTCCTGGACTTTGTTGATTCCCTTGAGGTACTTAAAAGTTTCTATCATGTTCCCCCTGTCCCTCCTTTCATCAAGGGTATACATATTAAGCTCTCTCAGTCTCTCTTCATATGGTTTCTGATGCAGACCCTGCACCATTTTAGTTGCCCTCCTCTGGACTGCTTCCATCCTGTCTATGTCCTTGCGTAGATGGGGTCTCCAAAACTGCACACAGTACTCCAGATGGGGTCTCACCAACTGTCTGTACAGAGGGATAACCACTTCCCTTTTTCTACTTGTGATGCCCCATCCTATGCATCCCAGTATTCCCCTGGCTCTCCTTACTGACTTCTCACATTGCTTACCCACCTTTAGGTCACCTGATATGACTACCCCCACGTTCCTTTCCAATTTTGTTGTTGTTAGTACCTCCCCTGCTATTGTGTGCTCTTCTCCTGGGTTTTTGTTTCCCAGGTGCATTACTTTGCACTTCTTTGCATTGAATCTAAGTTGCCATATGTCTGACCATTCCTCCAACCTTGCCAAGTCCCTTCTCATCCTTTCTACCCCCCTTGTGTAGCAACTCTGTTACAGATCTTTGTGTCATCTGCAAAGAGGCATACCTTTCCCTCCAGACCCTCTGCAATGTCACCTATAAAGATGTTAAAGAGGACTGGACCCAGTACTGAGCCCTGAAGTACTCCACTAGTAACCCCCCTTTCTTCGGAATGTGTTCCATTCACTATTACCTTCTGTGTCCTCTTGTGCAGCCAGTTTACTACCCAGGCTACCACCATGGAATCCACTCCCAGGCTGGCTAACTTGATTATTAGTCTTTTGTGCAGGACTGTGTCAAATGCCTTGCTAAAGTCTAGGTAGGCCATATCCACAGCCCCTCCCTGGTCTATTACTTTGGTCACCCAGTCAAAGAAATCAATTAGATTTGTCTGACATGACCTTCCTGCTGTAAATCCATGCTGCTTTGGGTCCTGTGCCTCGCTGGCCTCTAGGTACTCAACAATTCTTTCTTTCAGAAGTGATTCCATCATTTTCCCTACCACTGAGGTCAAACTTACAGGTCTGTAGTTTCCTGCTTCTGCCTTGCTCCCACTTTTGTGAAGGGGAATTACATCTGCCCTCCTCCAGTCCTCAGGTACCACCCCATCCTCCCATGATTTGTTAAAAAGTTATTTCACTTGATAACTGATGGCTTTAACCAATGTATGAAAATGGCTAAATCTTTCTAATATTTGTGGCAATACTTATCAGATGAGAGCAGGGTTTAATGCAATTTTAGGCTGCAGTACAGAATTTGCCCAGTAGAAGTAGTTACAATTAGTCAGTTGCTCCTGTTACTGAAACTGCTAATTACAGAGATTGTTCATTTATTGAAAACTGAGCAGATTGTCCCTGTGTTTGTTTTCAAGGGGAAGAGTCCCTCTCATCACTGTGTTTGAGCTGCTGACAGATTACAACCAGTGATGGCAGTTGTTGAAACAGAAGCACAGAATTTGACAGCAGATAAGGACGGCTTGGTGCCAAGACGGAAATGGGGCTGCATTGTGGATGAGCCGGATTAAATCACTTCTCTCCCCAACCTGCCCACACCGGTTGCATGCATTTGTGACTTAGAGGCTTGATTACTGCAACCGTGGTCCTAGGTGGTTCAACAAACTCCCCAAAAGATCTGACTGAATGCAGTAAGATTAGCCAATTGAAACCAGGCCTGAGAGAACATGTCTGGGCAGGTGGGGATGTTTCTGGAGACTAATGCAGGTGGAGCCTCCTCCCTGTCGGTAATCTGGGACTCTCTTAAGGCATACCTCAGAGCGCAGATCATATCCTATAGTGCTAGGGAGAAGAAGAAAAGAGAGTTAAGCCAGAAAAAACTAGAGCAGAAATTGCAGGAAGCGGAGTTCAGGCATAAAATTACTCTGGACCCTAGGGATAAAAATTATTGGTTGCAAAAGAAAACGGAGCTTCAAAATCTTTTGGCAAGACAGGGAGAGGGGATACTACGCAGAATTAATCAAAAGTACTATGTAGAAGGCAACAGGGCGAGCAGGGTGCTAGCAGCAGTGAGGAAACAGATAGTAAATAGAACAATAGGAAGTATTAGGAGGCAAGGGCATGGAAATGCGAAGACAGAAGACCCAATAAAGACAGCAGAGGCTTTTGCTGAATACTACAGGGATCTGTATAGTTTGGAGGTTGGTGGTCTTCAACAGATAGCAGTGGATCATTTTCTGGACCCCCTGCCTTTGAAGAGCTTGGGGACAGATAAAAGGGAGGGCTTAGAGGAGTTAATTACCAGACAGGAGCTACTGCAGAAAATTACAGATTTAAAAAATGGAAAATCCCCAGGTTTAGATGGCCTCCCTTCTGAATTTTATAAAGCCTTAAAGGAGGAACTGGTGACCCCCCTATTGGCCTGTTTCCATCATATCCAGGAGGGAGAAGAAGCACCTGACTCAGGGAGATATGCGCAGATCTCAGTGATCCACAAGGAGGGCAAGGACCCAGAGCAGTGCAGCTCATACCGCCCGATATCGTTGTTAAATGTAGACCTTAAATTGTTCACGGGGATTCTGCCGGAGTGCCTGCAGAAGGTTGCCCCCAAAGTGGTCCACCCGAACCAATCAGGTTTTATAACAGGAAGATTCCTAACAGAGAATATTAGGCATTTATTAAATACAGGTTACTTACCTGTAACAGGAGTTCTAGGAATGGTATATGTTGTTCATCCACACTTATTGGCAGGTTCCTTGCTGCTTTAAATCTTGCTGGAAGGTCATCAAGCTGGCTCCTCCCACCCACCCGGGTGGTAAAACTCTCAGCTCCGCCCCATGACGCCAGATCTAGCCCGCTGGAAGCCAGGTTGTGCGGCCGGGCCGAGGTCGGGGTTAGGATGAACAATACATACCATTCTAGAACTCCTGTTACAGGTGAGTAACCTGTATTTCTTAGGGACATGACATTGTTCAATCCACACTTATTGGCAGACTCCCAGTAGTTCTCCGGGAGGAGGGAGGCAAGGTGCACACCCGATACTTACTTGGGAAAAAGAGACTGAGAACCGAGGCCCCAAAACCAGCATCCCGCTGACTCAAGGTCGATGTGGTAGTGGGTACAAAGGTATGTGCCAACTTCCAGGTAGCAGCCCTGCAGATATCCTGGATAGGGACATCCCTGGAAGCAGCTACCAATGCAGCAGTATGGGGTAGAATGAGCTCTTATCCCTCTGGGAGGCTCCATGCCCGCCAACCTATAGCAGAGATCTATGCAGGAGGTGACCCACCTGCTTATCGTCCGCTTGGCTGCAGGTCTGCCGGTGCGGCTTCAGCGTAGGTGACAAACAGCTGGCGAACCTCTCCCCGAACTTCAGCCGTCTCGCCTTGTAAGCTAGCGCTCATCTAGGGTCCAAAGTATGGAGCCTATATTCAGCCTCCGAGGTGTGATTGGGGTAGAACACCGGCAGAGTCAACACCTGGTTAAGGTGAAACTCCGACACCACCTTCGGAAGAAATTTTGGGTGGGGGCACAGGACAACCTTGTCCCTGTGGAAGACCAGATAAGGAGACTCGATGGAAAGTGCCTGGAGCTCTCCCATCCTTCTGGCTGACGTGATAGCCACCAAGAAGGCGGTCTTCCATGACAGGTGTGAAATATCGCACCTGTGCATCGGTTCGAATGGCTTGCCCATGAGCTTGGCCAATACCAGCAGTAGATCCCACGGAGGTGGACGTTCTCACACCGGAGGGGAAATGTGGTCAAGGCCTTTGAAAAAGCGCCTCGACCACCTTCTCCTGTGCCACCAACTGCTTCCCAGCCCGCGCCCAGTAAGCAGAGATGGCTGCCTGGTGCACCTTAAGGGTCGTCGACCGAAGCCCTTGCTGAGAAAGGAACCACAGGTAGTCCAGAATGCTTGCCAAGGGACAGGCAGAAGGGTCCAAGCCCTTCCCCTGACACCAAATGGAGAATCTCTTCCATTTGAAGGCGTAGCATTTCCTGGTCGACTCCTTACGGGACGCCTCAACGATGTTGAGGACCTCGTCGGAAAGACCCAAGGCCTGGAACTCTAGCCGCTCAGGAACCAGGCTGTCAGGTGCAGGGATTGAAGGTCCGGATGGAATACCTTCCCCTGACTGACTGAGATCAGGTCCGGGCAGGCTGGAAGCTGCCTTGGGAGCCTGGAGCTGAGGCTGAGGAGATCTGGATACCAGAACTGGCGGGGCCAGTCTGTGGCTACCAGAATCACCTGCGCCTTGTCCCTCCTTGCCTTGAGAAGCACCTTGTGGATCAAGGGAAATGGGGGAAAGGTGTAGAAGAGGCCGGGGTCCACGGCCTCGAGAAGGCATCCCCCTGCAGTGAGCCCTGCTGAGGGGGGCGGGCATGGAACAGACTCAGCTTCGCATTCTCCCTGGAGGCAAACAGGTCCACCTGAGGCATTCCCCAGTGGGAGAACAGGTCTTGTACTACCTCCGGCAGGAGAGACCACTCATGAGACGCAGCCCCTATCCGGCTTAGGGCATCGGCCAGAAGGTTGGAGGCTCCTGCCACGTGAATGGCTAGGAGATCCGCCTCTCCCTCATGCGGAGAGCTTCCTTGCATAACAGCATGGAGCGCATCCTGCCCTGGTGGTTCAGATAGTAAATGGTCGTGGTATTGTCCATCTGGACCTGAACCACTTGACCCCGTAGAAACGGAGCGAAGGTGGTGAGAGCTAGACGGACCGCTCGGAGCTCCAGCAGGTTGATATGGCATCGGGACTCCCGAGGGGACCAGAGGCTGTGCGCTCGGTGTTCCCCCAGATGGGCACCCCAACCCATCAGAGATGCATCGGTCGATAGAGAGACCGTCGACTCGGGGCGGACGAACGGGATGCCCTCCTGCAGATGTGCCAGAACGATCCACCATTGGACAGCGTTCCACATCTCCTGGGTCACTGTCACGGGCTGGTCCAACGGATCGCAGCGTTGTGACAACTGGCTGGCCAGTCCCCATTGAAGGGGACGAGTACCAACGGGCCCAACAGACCACGCTGGTGCAGGCCGCCATGAGGCCCAGGAAGTCCTGGGCAGGGCGCAATTGCCCAACCAGAAATGACTGGGCAAAGGAGGAAAGAACCTCGGCCCTGTCCACCGGGAGCCGTGCTCTGGCTCGTAGAGAGTCGAGCTCTGCCCCGATGAATAGTATCACCTGCTTTGGCACGAGTTCTGACTTGGCCTCTTTGATGAGGAGGCCAACCTGAGAGCAAACCTGGAGGGCCAGATCTCTCGCCTCCGTTCTGGAGGGGGCTGCAATCAGCCAGTCGTCCAGGTAGGGGTACACCCGGACCCTTCGGCGCCGCAGGAACGCTGTTACCACTGCCATGCATTTGGTGAAGACCCTGGGAGCTAGGTAGAGGCCGAAGGGCATGGCCCAGAACTCGTAAAGGGATCCCTCCGCTCTGAAGCAGAGGAATCTCTGATGGGACGGACGGTTTGGGACGTGAAAGAACACATCCTGGAGGTCCAGGGAACAGAACCACATGCCTCGTTCCAAGGATGGGATTATCTGAGCCAGAGTGACCATCCTGAAGGTCGGAGACCTTATTAACTTGTTCAGGTCATGCAGGTCGAGAATGGGGCGCCAGTCCCCCGTCCGTTTTGGGAACCAGGAAGTACCTGGACACAAACCCCGGGTCTGGAGGAGGATCCGCCACCTTCCTGATCACCTCTTTTTCGAGGAGCAGGGCAATATCGGCTCGGCAGGCCGACAGCGAGGCTGCGGACCCCATGGCCCCCCGAGGGGCAACGGCTCGAAAGGGTGGAGCCTGCTCGAACTCCAGAGGCAGGCCTTTTCCTACCACCTCCAACACCCAGCGGTCCGTGGTGATAGTGGACCAGGCGGAAAGAAGTGCCGGAGCCGCTTTCCACGGGGAACACAGGGGAGGACGGGCTGGCACCCCTCAACCCTGCCACTGGGCAGGCTTGGAGGAAGAACTGGCCAAGGGACCTCCTGGCCTTTCTTCCTTGCTTCCTGTTGGAGGAGGCCGCTTGGGTTTGGGACGCCAAGCGCGAGCCTGCTGGCCCTGTTGCTGGTGCTGCTGGGCCGGTCGAGATGCAGGGGCCGAAGGACGAAAGGACTTCTGCTGCTGATGGCGGCCTTTGTCCCTCTGGGCGGAGGTGACCGAGTCCAGGGTGGCATTGGACTTCTCGATCCGCTGGAGGTGTCCCTCCACTCCAGGGCCGAAGAGGTCAGTCCCCAAGAAGAGGACATCCGCCAACTTGTGCTGGGTATCCACCGTGAAGGTGGATATCCTCAGCCATGCCCTGCGGTGCATGGCCACCGTGGCCGCTACTGACCTGGCACAGGAATCACCTATGTCCAGAGCAGTCTGAAGCTGCTGCTTCACCACCGCCCTACCCTGGTCCCGCACCTGGTGGACCGTGGTCTGCAGGTCAGTCGGGAGATGAGGAACGACCTCATCCAGGGAGCCCAAGAGGGCATGGGAGAAGTGTGCCATCAGCACGGCTCTGCTGGCCTGTCGGAGGCCGAGGGAGGAGGCAGCGTACACCTTGCGCCCGGCAAAGTCCAGCTTTTTGGACTCTTTGTCGGGGGGCTTATCCACATCCTGAGCATTACCGGAACGCCGGAAAACGCTGTCGGTGACTAACTCCTCAGCAGAGGGGTGCTCCGAGAAACCGGGCAAAGAGCTGGTAGGGACCGCATACTTCCTGGCCATCCTGGCCTAGGGCGCAGGACAGGAAGCAGGCTGCTGCCAAAGCTCCAAGGCTGGGCCGACAATGGCCTCAGCCACCGGAAAGGCCTGCGTGGGGGAATCCCCTTGGTCCAGTATCTCCATCAGGGGATACTTGGCCCGTTGGACCGGGCCGAGCTGCATCGGTGGACTCTGAGATGAGTCGAAGCAGACCCAAGAAGGACGATGGGCTATCGTCCAATGACTGGCCCCAGAGGACTCCAGGTCGACCTGCCTGGAGAACAGGGAGGAGTCGTCTTCGGATTCCGAAGAGTCTGCAAAGAGCTGCCTTGGCCCTGAGCCACCCTCTACCTGCCGAGGACGGTCGGGAGTGAGGGTGACCGACAACCTGTGGGGCAGGCCGTGACCCGACCGAGAATCCTTGGTCGGTGCCCCAGACTTCGGTTGTGGAGGCGGAGGTTCCACCACAATCAGTGGAGTAGCTGGTTTTGGCCGAGCAACCGGACCCTGGAATGGGCAGCTCGACTGGGGCGTCGGTTGCTTCGGTCGTTCGGGCGACAGCCACTTGATGGCCGGGGTCTGGACCGGAGTCGGTTTAGCCCTGGACAACAGCAACTGCTGCCACATAAGCTCCTCGTAGTGCCGACGTAATTTATGCCGAAGCCTCCCCTCATCCGAGGAAGAGGACGAGGAGGAACGGTGTCGCCGCTTACCTCGGTATCGAGCCAGAGACCGCCGATGTCGCCGGGAACGGCCAGACCAAGAAGAGGTCTCGAGATCGAGACCTCGGGGACCGAGGGTGGGTATGGGAAGGGCGGGGACACCTGCTCTTCCCTCAAGCTTGGGCACTTTAACCGGGACTGCGTGCCCAGAAGGCACAGGCAGAACCTCGGTATCCACCGTTGGGACCGGTGAAGAAGGGTTGTCGGCTTCTCCAGTTGACAGCCCATCTAACGGATCGAGAAAAATCCTTTCAACAGATCCAGACCAGGTTCAAAATTCCTAGATCTGAATTTTTCAGATATCTACAGATAAGACACTATCTGAACATGCTGGGCTACTTACCTCTGGTGAGTAGGCAAAAGAACACATGGGAGGATTTTATATATCATACAGCAAAAATAAATCTAAAAGGGAAATGTATCTCAGACCTTTATTCTTGCCTGAGCTCAGAAGAGGCTATCCCACTAGAAAATATCAAAGAGGCCTGGCATAGAGAGGGGGTACACCCAATACCAGAAGATATCTGGAGAAGACAGATCTCCCTGGGTTGGACAGTAACCTCCTCGCCAAATTGGCGAGAATTCTACTGGAAGGTCCTAGTTAGGTTTTTCTATACCCCAAAAGTCACAAAGCACTTCCAAAGATCCAACTCGGATAAATGTTGGAGGGACTGTGGCTCAGTAAGGTCCCATCTGCATATCTTCTGGGATTGCCTGGGTATCAGAGGGTTTTGGGAGGAGGTGAGAACTGCGACCAATAACATAATGAAAGTGAACATACCCGGAGACATGACTGAATGGGTGCTAGGCTTACCTACAGTCTTGCAGCTCCCAACCCTACAGAGAAAACTAGCCCAAATCTTTATGGTAGCAGCTCTTAAATGTCTCACAAGCCACTGGCTTAAAAAGAACCCACCCACATTATCGGAATGGTGTGGTAAAGTGGACTCTATTTGTGAGATGGAACGTCTTACAGCGAGGCTAGGTCTCCGAGAAGAGAAATTTAGGGAGGTATGGAACCCCTGGCTTCTTTGGAATTCAAACCCCAGCCTGGTAGTAGAAGATCTTCAGGAAGGAAGGAGGGAGAAAACAGGGTAGACTAATTTTTAATAGACTATGAGTAGGATAGAACTGGATGTCTCCTCCTCCCCCCCCACGCCTAATGGGATCCCCCAACTCCGTCTCCACCCTTCTCTCTAAACCATCCACCCCTCAAAGAAAATACCCCTTATAAATAACTTAAAAAAGGGCATCAAAATAATGAGTAAAATTTGTCTGTGTGAATGGTCCCCTATTGTTTGTCTGTCTGTCCCCTCTCTCTAGTCTGGGCAGAATAGTTTCTCGTCTTACTGTTATGGGTTTTTTTTTTCCCCCTTTTGTTTCCTTATCAATTAGTGAAAGGAGGTTAAGTTAGAATATAGAGTTTGTAATGAGCTGAACAAAAATTCCATATTGCACTATGTATAAGTCCTGAAAGATCACTTATATTCAAGACTAGACGCCTGATGGCATCTGGTATCTGTCTCTAGATAATGGATTATGTAAAAAAATGTATGTATGGAAGATCCAGAAAACTGCAGTTGTGCAGATGTAACTAAAGAGATCAAATTAAGTCAATGTTTGTCTCATATTTTTCTTTTATGGACTGTATTTCAAACTCTTGAATAAAAATGAGTTGAAAAAAAAAAACAGGCCTGACAGCCTACTTGGAAACCATAAATGGTTGCAACTGTCCCCTCCTACCATCACCTCCCCTTCAACAACAGGCTGAAACAGGGATCCCTGGTGCCCACTGGTCCTCTATCTCTCCCTCACCAGTGTGCTCTTCAGGAGCTGCAATCTTACCTCACCCATCTACCATTCACCACCATGTATCCCCACCATCCCACTCCCCTCCCATTATCCCCCCCCCCCATGTTTCCCCATCCCTCACTCTCCTGGCCCCTCAGCTGGGTCCACCCCCACCGTTATCCCCCATGGGGAAGCCCCCCACCACCACCTTGGACTCACTTCTCCCCCCACGTCCTCCCCCTTTCTTTGCCTGTTTCTGACAAAGCCTACTCAGGCTGCTCCACCCCCCTCACCCCAGCAAATTCTCTGGAATCCCTGGCTTTCTACTGCGCTTTATACTGTGCCTTATAGTGCGCTTTACACTGTGCTTTATACTGAGCTATATACTGCACCTTCTACTGCGCTTTATACTGCGCTATATACTGCACTATATACGGTGCTTTATAGTGCACTTTCTACTGCACTTTATACTGTGCCTTATAGTGCGCTTTACACTGTGCTTTATACTGAGCTATATACTGCACCTTCTACTGCGCTTTATACTGCGCTATATACTGCACTATATACGGTGCTTTATAGTGCACTTTCTACTGCACTTTATACTGTGCCTTATACTATGCTTTATACTGCACTTTATACTATGCTATATACTGCACTTTATACTGTGCCTTATACTATGCTTTATACTGCACTTTATACTGTGCTTTATACTGCGCTTTATACTATGCTTTACATTGTGCTTTATACTGAGATATAAACTGCACTTTCTACTGTGCTTTATATTGCGCTTTATACTATGCTTTATACTGTGCTTTATACTGCGCTTTATACTGTGCTTTATACTGAGATATAAACTGCACTTTCTACTGTGCTTTATATTGCGCTTTATACTATGCTTTATACTGCACTTTATACTGTGCTTTATACTGCGCTTTATACTATGCTTTACATTGTGCTTTATACTGAGATATAAACTGCACTTTCTACTGTGCTTTATATTGCGCTTTATACTATGCTTTATACTGTGCTTTATACTGCGCTTTATACTGTGCTATATACTGCACTTTCTACTGTGCTTTATAGTGCGTTTTATACTGTTCTTTTTTACTGCGCTGTATACTGCGCTTTATACTGTGCTATATACTACACTTTATACTGCACTTTCTACTGTGCTTTATACTGCACTTTATACTGCGCTATATACTATACTTCATACTGCACTTTATACTGTGCTTTATACCACGCTATATACTGCGCTTTATACTGTGCTATATACTGCACTTTCTACTGTGCTTTATAGTGCGCTTTATACTGCACTTTATACTGCGCTACATACTGCACTTTATAGCTCTTTATACTGCACTTTATACTGCGCTTTATACTGCACTTTATACTATGCTATATACTGCACTTTATACTGCACTTTATACTGTGCTATATACTGCACTTTATACTGCACTTTATACTGCGCTTTATACTGTGCTTTATACTGCGCTATATACTGCACTTTATACTATGCTATATACTGGGCTTTATACTGCACTTTATACTGCGCTTTATACTGTGCTATATACTGCACTTTATACTATGCTATATACTGCACTTTATACTGGGCTTAATACTGTGCTATATACCGCGCTTTATACTGCACTTTATAGTGCACTTTATACTGCATTTTATACTGTGCTTTATACTGCACTTTATAGTGCACTTTATACTGCATTTTATACTGTGCTTTATACTGCACTTTATAGTGCACTTTATACTGCATTTTATACTGTGCTTTATACTGCACTTTATACTGCGCTATATACTATACTTCATACTGCACTTTATACTGTGCTTTATACTGCATTTTATACTGTGCTATATACTGCACTTTCTACTGTGCTTTATAGTGCGCTTTATACTGCACTTTATACTGCGCTACATACTGCACTTTATAGCACTTTATACTGTTCTTTATACTGCACTTTATACTGCGCTTTATACTGTGCTTTATATGCGGCAACCAGTTGGTTACATCTCTCCAATCGCATTATGTACCTCACTTGTGTTATGGCAAAGAAATCAATCCTGGGACACACTCCTCCATGTATCCGGGACCTGCTCTGCCTGAACAAAAGCTCTCGTTCCACCAGAAGTTCTGACCTCCAACCTTTCCTGGTTCCTAGATGCCGGACGGCTCAGGGACAAAGATCATTTTGCCTACCGTGCCCCCTTCTGGTACAATGCCCTTAACCTTCCTTCTCTATCCTCCACGACTCTGGGAGCCTTCAAATCCATACCATACGCACACCTCACAGCCTCCAGCTCCTGTGACTGCTTTGACCAATGTCTCATTCCCTCTTAGTGCACCTACTTTTTGTCTCACCCATCCACCAAGGTCTCTTCATTGACAAAGACAAACTGAGTACCACAAACCTAGTTCTGTCTGCTTCTAACCTCATATTTCTCCCTCCATTCCCCCACAAGCTCACCTGATCCTTGTTCCTTGCCCTCTACGTTGCCGCTGTGCTTCCTTTTCTTTTTTTTCTTTTTCTTTTCCTTTCCTTCTTCTCTATCCATACATTTACCCTACTGTTTAAGTTGTGAACTTGTTAAACTGCTTACTGATTGTGTGTAACACTGTCTACTATGTTGTTGTACTTAATGACGTGGAACCTTTGTAAAAGAGCCTTGGCTCAAAGGTATTAATTCCTAGAATAATAAACTAAACTAAATTATACTGTGCTATATACTGCGCTTTATACTGTGCTTTATACTGCACTTTATACTGAGCTTTATACTGCACTTTATACTATGCTATATACTGCACTTTATACTGCGTTTTATACTGCGCTTTATACTATACTATATACTGCACTTTATACTGTGCTTTATACTGCACTTTATACTATGCTATATACCGCACTTTATACTGTGCTTTATACTATGCTTTATGCTGCACTTTATATTGTGCTTTATACTGCACTTTATACTGTGCTATATACTGCGCTTTATACTGTGCTTTATACTGCACTTTATACTATGCTATATACTGCACTTTATACTGAGCTTTATACTGCACTTTATACTATGCTATATACTGCACTTTATACTGCGTTTTATACTGCGCTTTATACTATGCTATATACTGCACTTTATACTGTGCTTTATACTGCACTTTATACTATGCTATATACTGCACTTTATACTGTGCTTTATACTATGCTTTATGCTGCACTTTATATTGTGCTTTATACTGCACTTTATACTGTGCTATATACTGCACTTTATACTATGCTTTATACTGCACTTTATACTGTGCTTTATACTGCGCTTTATACTGTGCTTTATACTGCGCTATATACAGCACTTTATACTGTACTTTATACTGTGCTTTGTGCTTACTTTATACTGCGCTTTACACTGCACTTTATATTACACTTTATACTATGCTATATACTGCGCTTTATACTGCACTTTATACTATGCTATATACTGCGCTTTATACTGCACTTTATACTATGCTATATACTGCACTTTATACTATGCTATATACTGCACTTTATACTATGCTTTATACTGCACTTTATACTGTGCTTTATACTGCGCTTTATACTATGCTTTATACTGTGCTTTATACTGCATTTATACTGCGCTTTATACTGTACTTTATACTGCACTTTATACTATGCTATATACTGCGCTTTATACTGCACTTTATACTATGCTATATACTGCACTTTATACTGCACTTTATACTATGCTTATACTGCACTTTATACTATGCTATATACTGCACTTTATACTGAGCTTTATACTGCACTTTATACTATGCTATATACTGCACTTTATACTGCGTTTTATACTGCGCTTTATACTATGCTATATACTGCACTTTATACTGTGCTTTATACTGCACTTTATACTATGCTATATACTGCACTTTATACTGTGCTTTATACTGCACTTTATACTATGCTATATACTGCACTTTATACTGTGCTTTATACTATGCTTTATGCTGCACTTTATATTGTGCTTTATACTGCACTTTATACTGTGCTATATACTGCACTTTATACTGTGCTATATACTGCACTTTATACTGTGCTTTATACTATGCTATATACTGCACTTTATACTGTGCTTTATACTGCACTTTATACTATGCTATATACTGCGCTTTATACTGCACTTTATACTATGCTATATACTGCGCTTTATACTGCACTTTATACTATGCTATATACTGCACTTTATACTATGCTATATACTGCACTTTATACTGCACTTTAACTATGCTATATACTGCACTTTATACTATGCTATATACTGCACTTTATACTGTGCTTTATACTGCACTTTATGCTATGCTATATACTGCACTTTACACTGTGCTTTATACTGCACTTTATACTATGCTATATACTGCACTTTATACTGTGCTTTATACTATGCTATATACTGCACTTTATACTATGCTTTATACTGCACTTTATACTATGCTATATACTGCACTTTATACTGTGCTTTATACTGCACTTTATACTGTGCTTTATACTATGCTATATACTGCACTATATACTGTGCTTTATACTGCACTTTATACTATGCTATATACTGCACTTTATACTGCACTTTATACTATGCTATATACTGCGTTTTATACTGTGCTTTATACTGCACTTTATACTATGCTATATACTGCACTTTATACTATGCTATATACTGAGCTTTATACTGCACTTTATACTGCACTTTATACTGCAATTTATACTGCACTTATCCTGGAAAGGCTTTTTGTGAAAACTGCACTGTTTTGTAAATAGCTCTCTCCATGTAGGTTCTGATTCTGAATCTAGGCATTGCTGCACCCTGGAAACCTAGGAGTAAGTTTTGGCTGCTGGAACCCATGTATTTTAGTGAACCCAGCGTTCTAATGTAACTGTGTCTTATCTTGTAATGCAATTGTACCTTCTACGATACCCATGTAACACATTGTTAACTATGTTATGTTCGTCTGTTCTATGTTCTATGTATGACCTGGAACCTTTGTAAACGAGTCTCTGATTCAAAGGTATTAATCCCAATCTGAAATAAATAAATAAATAAAAACACTCTGTACCTTGGGGTCAACAGGGGGATGCTGCAATGCCTGCAGCTGGTGCAGAATGCAGCTGCTAGGTTGCTGACCGGCCTTCCAAGGATGTGTCATGTCTCCTGGCACTTATGTGATCTGCACTGGCTGCCGGTGAAGTGGCACATCTCTTTCAGAGTTGGTCTTCTAACTTGCAAGACCCTGCACGGGCTGGGCTAGGGCTACCTGTCTGAGCTCTTGTACCCTCACATACCCTCGAGCTCCCTCTACTCCGCTGAGGAGGGCCTCCTAATAGTTCCAAGGGGGAAGCTGAAAACCTCTGGGGACCAGGCCTTTGAGGTAGTGGGCCTTGTCCTCTAGAACGTCTTGTGGAGAGCTCTGAAGGAGGCCTCCTTGGTGGAGGCATTTAAACAGGGTCTCAAAACCTTTTTCGTCAAGAGTGGATTCTACCACTTATGGAATGTTGCCCGGATTAAACCCCTAATTCCACCTGGTGACCTGCCCGCACTGGTGCACGCCTTTGTCACATCAAGGTTAGACTACTGTAATGCTCTTTAATTTGGGGTCAGCGGAGGGGACCACCATTGACTACAGCTGGTGCAGAATGCAGCAGCCAGGTTGCTGATGGACCTTTCCAGGTCCTGTCATGTGACCTCAGTCCTGCGGGATCTGCACTGGCTGCCAGTCTGGTGGAGGATTCTCTTCAAGGTGGGTTTGCTCACCTATAAGGCTCTATACAGAGTGGTCCTGGCTACCTGAGTGACCTCCTGACCCCTGCCTTCCCGGTGCGCTCGTTCTGCTCCTCCACCGAGGCTTCCTGGTGGTTATGAGGGCCAGGCTGAAAATCTCGGGAGACTGTGCATTTGAGATGGCCCTCTGGAACTCACTCCCCAGAGCTCTGAGGGAGGCCCCATTGGTGGAGGTTTTTAAGAAGGGCCTGAAGGCACACCTTTTTAAAGAGTACCAGGTCAATATGTCGAAACAACAACAGCGTGGGACAAACAACGCGGTCAAAACAGCTAAAGGCAAGATAGCTACCAGGACAGTATAGCGAAGGTAAATTACCACTATCCCTGTAGTTAAACTGCCTTTAGGGAAGAGGTGAAAGCCTCTGGCTCAGCAGCTGCTTTGGCTCAGGGGATAGAGTCACAGGCAGCGGAGAGTGGTGATGGACTGGGGCTCAATTCCCAGGACAATGTTTTTTGTTGTTTGTATATCCCCGAATTAGTTATTTAAAGATGGGGGTGTTGAGCACAGCCCCCTATAATGGCGGGGGTAGCAGTCGCTGTTTTGCTGCGCACTACCCTAGTTTTCAGCAGTATGCCTGAGCGGATTCTGATCGCGCTGTTGTCCGCTGCATACTGACCCTGTGCCTTTTAATGAAGCATTCTTTAGTTAGCTACAGCATCGATCTTACTATAATTTATTTATTTATTTATTTAAAGTTCAGGATTCAATACCTTTGAGCCTGTAGCTCATTTACAAAGGTTCCGCATCAGATAAACAACAGGACAGTACGCTGAAAGGAGGTACAAATCAGGATCCTGGGAGAAAGCAGCATCACGGGAGGTATCTAGAATAAATAACAATCACGTTGGTTACAATTTACATACAAGTTCGAAAAGCACTTGATATTCACAACAACACTTTAGAAGAGTGATACAACTCTTCCTTGAGAAGAAGACAAATGGTTCAGGGCTAAGCCCAGATTCGGTGCATAGGAGGACTGAAGCAGCCTGAGGTGGCTTTGTTCAAGAAAAAAACGTAGGGGGAGAGCGGATGTGGGGGATGGGGTGGGAGCTGGTGGGGGTAAGTAAGGATACAAAGGTGAAAGGGCTAGAGATGGCTCTCCCAAGCTTTAACGGGCACAGCCACAGCGTGACTCACTGTTGAACATTTGTATTTATTTAATCTACCCTATATGTTTGTATAAAAGTTTTGTACGTTTTTTACATCTCTCAGTAAAGCGCCCAGAGCCTTTGGGATTGGGCGCTGTAGAACTAAAGACTGATTCACTTTTTGTTTATCCAGGCATTTGGTGACTAATTTCCCCTCCAGCTGCTAATGTCCTCACTAACATAAGCTGCTGATGTCCTCACTTAACATATGAAATGATTTAGTTAAGAATTTATTTATTTAAAACTGTTTTTTTTTTTAAATATGTACTTTATCCTCCTTACACCTCTGGCTGCCCCCTTCTGACCAACTACCCCCCAGTCCCATCACCCCGGTATCACCGGGACTTACCCCTGTCCGGTCACCAGGTGCAGGGCCTGTGAGTCGGTGGGTCATCCACAGCCAGAGATATTTTTCCTCTTTTCTCCCTTCCCATTGCTGGGAGTGCACACAGAAGGCGTCATACGTCCATGAGAGTTCTGCAGCACCCTCCCTTTGTCTGGCCCCTCTGACCGCACTACCTCCGGCCTCCACCAGGGGGTAGTCATTCGGCAGGACTGCCAGTCCTCCCTCCCCGGGAGAGGACAGCAGACCTCCGGACGCCCAATCTTCTCCTTCCCCCCCCTGCTGATCCCTGATGGCCCGTGCTCATTCCCAAACACAAGTCGCCGGCATGGCATGAGGTGTGGTGTCCAGTGCCTCAACCCTCAGTGCCACCGGGCCAGACTATTTAAAACTGTTTTCACTAATACCTATGTTAGCTCCGTCTGGGCACATGTTTGTAATAACTACAATGATTGATCGTATTTGATTTGTTTTTACTGCATTATGATATAATGGTGCTCTGAGCCTCAGGGGAAGAGCAGCAGATAAAAATAATGACATTAGTACTGCTGCTGCTTGGCCCACTCGGTCTGCCCATTTCTTTCCTCCACATACTGTCACCACAGACCCTACTCAAAGTCTGTCTCCCTCCCCCACTTACCTCCAACTAAGATTCCCGCATGTCCATCCCATGCATTCTTGACTTCCACCACTGTTTTTGCACCCCAACCTCTGCCAGAAGGCTGTTCCAGGCATCCACCATTTTTTCAGAGAAGAAGTACTTCCTCACATGCCTCATGAATTTACCCCTTGTCAGCTTCATTGCATGACCACTTGTTCTCGTGCATCTTTTCTGCTGAAAAAATACTCTCTTCCTGTACCTTATTCACACCCTGTGAGGTACTTACAGGTCTCTATCCTGCCCCCATCCTTTCCTCTCCTCTCCTCCACGGTGTACGCACTGAGATCCCTCGGTTTCTCCTTGTCGGGCTACTGATGCAGCCCCTAAGTTTCGGAACACCTATGATGTTGAAATGGAGGGGTGATGTACAGAACTGGTTAGCTGCCAGCAAATTTAGAAAATATTGAAATTCAGGATGTGTACATAAGTCCACAATGCAGCAAGGGTTAAAGGCCAGGAAGAAAGGAAAACAAAATAGGGAGACGTAGAGAACGTAGGGCAAGCCAGTATTCTTTGTTGCTTCATGTTCCTTCAGACAACTTTTTTATTTTCCCTGCAGAAATACTGAAAGTGATTTACCCAAATAAATATCTCCTCTACGAAAGCAGAGGTAGAATACTCCGTAATTATGATACAAGCTAGGAAATTAGCTCTGACTGTGGGTGGGGGCAGGGGAGGGTTCTATGAAATGACAATCTACTTTAGATCTGCCAGTACATTAATATTTCCACATTACTCAAAGCAAGTATGAAGCACTTACAGAGAAAAGCAGATACAGTTGTCTTTTACCAGGCAATCATTTCGGCTAATCAAGACTCAGCTAGTCCACCTTTAAAATACCCAAACCATCTGGTGGCCTGTCCCATGATAAATCTCGATGATAAATGTCTACATTTTGATGTTCGAAAGGAAACCCAGTACAGCACAGAGCTTTTGGCACAGCTCAAAACACCGGTAATAGTAGAATGCAGCTTAGATGTCCAAAACTGCGGGAGTAAATCATGTTGACGTGTGGGACATACAGTAATGTATTCTGAAAATCTGATTGTAATAAAAGATTTTTGGACTCACCACAAATTCTGTCTGCACAAAAGGGATAGTAATCTATGGTTTTCTGGCTTACAATTACATCAAAGAAAACTCTCTCCATTTGCTCTCATGGACCCACCAAGCTAACCAGAATGATCAGAAGTTATTCCATGACCTGCTTTGATTCTCTTCCTGCTTTTACCAGAAAAAGTGCTTTTATTTCTCTGAGTTGAAGGATCTGTTCTCTCTCTCTCTTGCTTCTGTTGGGTAGCTCCGTCTCAAGCCCTTTGCTCTGAATCAAACCCGGGACCCTGAGCACTGTAAGCAGCATCTCTAACCGTTCAGAACAAACTGACATTTCTATTGGCTGGGAAATTAGACAGCTCTATCAACTCTTCACACTCACACAAGAGGGTGCTGCTGTTACATCTCTTCACACCTGTAGGGCTGTCACTGCAGCATCTTACATGACCACTAGATGGCACTGCTCCCAGACGACTTTGCCCACAAACTGCTTTTTTCACATATACAGTACAACAGGAACTGTGTCAATCAACATTTTAGCCTTTCTTAGCTTAATTTTATCTCACAGCTTAGCACAAATTAAATAAAAAAATGTAAATAATTTATAGATTACTGTTGATACCCCCAGTCAATGACGACCATTTTAAACTAATTTGGGTGAGTTTATTGTATCTCACATATTTAAATTTTGTCTTTAAGAACTCAAAAGTATGTCTAGCTTTAAGAAAATGAATTTCTTAGCACAACTGCACTACAGTGTGTTACTTAACAACACTGTTCGTATTAGGAACTGCTTTACAATATGTGAATGAGACACACTTGTTTTTGTGTTACAGATACCAATGCTGCACCACAGATTTTGTCTAAGTGCAGACAGCACTGAAAGAGGACAAATAATTTGGCCCTACCTTTTTTCTCAAAGTAAAATATTGCAAGTATCTTCTAGTTTTCTTTGGTGGTAAAATTTTCTAGTTCCACCAAAACATGAGTGTTTTTATAAATGTTGTAATTTTGTTTATTCTCAAGAAAAAAACAGTAGCCACCACATTTGGTTTTGAAATACCACTGTAAATCGGCAAGGGTTCGGAGCAAGAAAATGACAAAACTTATGGTACACAGCATAGGAGGTAACTAGAAAAGATTTGCAGGTATGCAAATACTTCTATAAACTGTAGCTGAAACTCACTTTTTTTTGGGAAAAATATTTTTCATTTTAAATGTATTTTTTTTTTTTTTTTACAACTGATTTTCATAGAACAGCCCTCCTGACATGCAACATCTCATTTTCAGTGGGGTCCGACTTCTACCCATTTCCCTAGCTAGGTGGACTGGAGCACTGGGAGGTTATGTGACTTGCCCAAGGACACACAGTGAGTATGTGGCTCTGGCAGGGTTTGAACCTGTGATCCCTTGGTTTGTAAGTCATAAGCTAGTGCTCTAACCACTTGACTACCTGGTGCTCTATCTTACCGACAGGTCTGTAAAGCAGCACAATTTTTTTTTAACTTTCTTTATTCTCCTGCAGGAGGCTGGGGGATATACCCCCATCTGCCATTTCAGCTCCTTTCGGGTTCACCTCCATGATCATGCCAGCTTCAGGGGCCTACAGGGGGTTGCAGGAGGTCGTGGCTTGCCCCCATGGTGAGGTTCCCGTCAGCCCAAGGGGGGGGGGGGACCGAGAAGAAGAAGGACATAGAGAAGGGCAGTGGGAAGAAGAGTAACAGACACACAGTCGAGAGGGAAAATAGGGCAGCATAATAGAATGAGGCCCCCTGCAAAGCTAATTGAGGAGAGGGGGGAGGTGGTTGCCCTAAAGGGATGCTGGCCAACACGGGAAATAGGCGGCCCAGGATTACAGAGGTTAAGGGACTCAGTTGAGCCGGGTGAGGCTTTACCTGAAACAATCACACGCCATTTTCAGGCCTCTGTTAAGCAGCCCCCTAAATATAAAATGGCTGGGCAGAAGGGAGATTTTAACTAGTTTTTGCATGTTATTCCAAAGCGCTGGTAAAAAGGAGCTAATGGCAGTTGAGCCAAGACATGTCGTAGTTCGTGGTAGCTTAAGGAGGACAAAGGAGGAGTTCCTTAGTCCGTAGGCACCCTTTGAACGTTCAAACAGGTCACAGATATAGGGTGGTAGTTTGCTGGACAAAGCCCAGAATAGCCACATGAGGGCATTTATTTGCCTCCTCATGGAGAGGGATGGCCACTCTATTGCTTGGTACAATGAGCAGTGATGAGTCTGCATGGGCAAGTCAAGAACAAATCTCAATGCACAATGATAGTGTGTATCCAGCTTTTGGAGTGCATACTGGGGGCAATGGCTGTACAGGGATGAGTAGGCGTCTTATGCGGTAGAAAATACCAAGGCATTTGAAACTATAGACCATAGTGTGCTGTTGGAGCGCCTGCGGTTCATCTGTGGACTGTCTAGTATGGTCCTCAGGTGGTTTCGATCAAGGGTTAGGACTCAGAGAGTGGTGTCTGGAATTTATTCCTTGGCCCCTCTCCCCCCTATCCTGCGGGGTGCTGCAGGGCTCCATCTTGTCACCCATGTTGTCTGCAGTGTCTATACTGCCATTAGGGGAGATTATGAGGTGGTACGATTTGAGCTTTCACTGCTATGCAGACAATACTCAGCTGTACATGTCCTTTGTACCCAGTCAGGATGTGTTCAACTCGGTATTCAACAACTGTCTAGCCAAGATCCAGGATTGGATGAGTGCGAGCTGCCTACGGTTGAACCTGGCTTAAACTGAGGTGCTGGTTGTGGACCCAGATCGTCAGGAGGCGGGTTTGTTGGCAGCATTACTCTCTGGATTACGGCTCGGGGGTGTTCAGCTGACTACCTCAGACTGGGTGTGGAACCTGGGCCCTATGTTTGATGACGGCCTGACCCTTAAATCCCAGGTGTCGGCACTTGTCAAAACTTTTTTACCATCTGAGGAATATCGCCCGGGTGAAACATCTGGTTCCTCCTGATGATCTTCCAAAGTTGGTCCATGCCTTTGTTACCTCTCGCCGTGACTACTGCAACGCCCTTTACCTAGGGCTACCGGGGGTTGATATCCGCCGCTTGCAGCTAGTGCAGAATGCGGCAGCCAGGCTATTGACTGGTATTTCTAGGACCAGTCATATAACGCCTGTGCTCTGCGAACTGCACTGGCTGCCAGTATAGTGGCGGATCACCTTCAAGGTCAAGTTGCTGACCTATAAAGCCCTACATGATCAGGGACCGAGTTACTTGCAAGATCTGCTTCACCCTTACTATCCCTTCCGCCCTCTCCGAGTCACTGATGAGGGATGCTAGAGATTCCCAGGGTCCATTTAAAGACATCTGGGGCCCGGTCTTTTCGTTTTGCGGCCTCGACCCCGTGGAATTCTCTACCTCGTTGGGTGCTAGATTGCCTGACCATCCAGAGCTTTAAAACTGCACCTAAAGCTTATTTATTTAGCTTGGCATACCCAGATTTTTAGGCTGCCGTTGCAATATTTACAGAGTTTTAAACTGCTAGATGTTATTAATTTAATTAATATGTTAGGATTATTTATTATGTTTGTTTTATACATGTACAAGCACCTTGGTTTGGAGAAAGGCGTTTTTTTACAAATAAAGATCAAATTGAATTGAAAGAAATGAAATAATAAAAAAACAATGGACTTGTATCTGTCTCCCTCCCCCGTTTGCTCCTGCTGCTCCCTGGTGGCCTGCCCCCGCACTGTAAACACTGAGCAGAAGTACCTGTTGATGAGGTCTGCTTTTTCTTGATCCTCTTCTCCGCAATTTCCCCTGCCATCCTCGTTATCCTCACTATGCCTCCCCCTTGTTTTCCTCTTCTCGCTTGTGAAACTGAAGAAAGTTTTATCCCCTTAGCTACCGTTTTAGCTATCTTTACCTCTATCTGTGCCTGTGCTTCCCTGTCTTTCCTAATCTGCTCTGTTTTGCTTGGTACTCTTTCCTGTCTTCCTCCCTCTGTGTTTCCTTATACCTCCTGACTGCCACCCTTTTTTCTCTCATCACCTTGGCCACTTCCCTAGAGAACCTTAGACAGTGGGCTAAATATGAGGAACTCTCTCATTGGCTGAGAGCCACATCGGGGGGGGGGGTACATTAACTTTCGACAGACACCCAGGTAAGAAAATGTCCCAGTGCCAACCAGCCGCATAACCAATATTATTGGGCACCAGAACGTTCAAACCGCAAAACCGCCATTTTCTTTTCTCGTTAACCGAAATGTACCGAGCAGCACATACAGGCCAGTGTCTCCCCCACCCCCCACCTCACAAACCCTTTCATTCACCAGCAGAGCAAATATTTATAAAAAAAAAAGAAAAGCCTAATTTTTACTCCCACAGTAACATGTTCTAATCTTTTCATTCTCCGGCCGATCAACTAGCTGCACAAAGTCGGCGGCGCGTCTCCGTGAATGGAATGTGAAACTTCTCGTCAGATGCATTCTCCCGGTCCCATTGTAACCCTGCTGAGTTCCCCTGTTCAAAACTGTACAGCAGTACATGCACCTGTTTTTACAGATGAAACATTCTTTTTTTGGCACCAGCTTTCTCGACCTCCGGTGCACTCCCACGTCCCGCTCCCCTCACGTGCTGTCATCCTCACTTCCTGGTTCTGTCGATCGCTCCCCGCTCACACTGATCCACATAAACATTTTTCAGGAGAAAAAGTATTACGCTACAAATAAACTAAACTGATGGGGGGGGGGGAGAGGTGGGGTGACTAAAAAACGAATCCATGCAAAATATAGATGCTGCAATGTAGAAAATAAGACTTACCATAAGCAACAGCACCATCTCCTGGCATGTCATTAAAGGCACTATTTTACAGAAACTGCTATTTTTAATATGTTTATTAATAATTTGCCCTTTTTCCTTATAAAACCATGTTTATATATATAAAAAAAAAACTGAAATCCCATTTTCTAAGAGCAATAATACCCTCCAGGGTGGGTGGTATGGGCAATAATGGACCTTCAAGGGGCTATAAAGCCCTCCACCTGCGGCGTCGGGCCTCATTACACCCCTGGGCAGTCCAGTATTGCCCAATACCGCCCACCCTGTCGGGTATTATTGCTTGCATAACAGTCTCATTTTCCTTCTACTTTTACTCACTTCCTTCATGCAGGAGTTGGGTTGCTTTAATTATGCCTTCCCTTATTTTTCCTCACTGTGCTTCTACTGCTTCTTAGCAACCACCACTACATGGCAATTTCTGAAGCAGTCTCCCAGTTCTCTAAATCCACCCTCCTAAAGTCCAGGACCCTCGTCCTCACGTGGTTTGCCTCTTTTCCCATCTTAATATTAAATCATACTGCATACAGCAGCACCTAGGGAACTGCCCACTGTGACACCTGCAATGCCGTCCTGGTTTGTAAGCATCTGGCCCAGTACTGCCCATCCCTAGTGGGTCCTTGACTAGCTGTCTCAGACAGGCCCCTTGTAGGGAGTCATGTGTGGCCCTGAGGCCCTGCTCCTTGCTGAAGTTGCAGCTGGAAGGCTCCAAGCCACATCTGGCAGATCGAAGTCCCCAACTAGCAGCACCTTCCCCTTATTTGCCATCCTGATGTTGGCTTCCCCAAGTGCCTTATCCAGCTCCTCTCCCTGCGTGCTGGAGGTCTGTATGCCAAACCTGTTCAGAGAGCAGCCCCAGTGCCTGTCTCCAGGATGACCCACAGCCCCTCCAGCCCTGCTATTTCTTCGGAGTACCCCGTCCTTCTGTGACATTGACTCCCTCCATCACATATAGTATAACCCCTCCTCCCTTCCCTGTCTCTCCCGAACAGAGAGTACCACAGTATGGTCATGTTCCGGTTGCGGCTGTCAGTGCACTAGACTCCATTATCGCCACCAAATCCAGGCTAGCCTCCGCCACGATAGCTTCCAGTTCCAGAATTTTATCTCCCGGACTCCTTGCACTTGTGCACATGGCTCTCCATACCTTACTCCCTCCCTGCCTGCTTCCGTGAGCCCCTCCTCTTGCTTATGCTGTTTCCTGAAGCTCCTCCTGATCCTCCCCTTCCCTGTGACCTTCTCCACTACCTGTCTCCTTTACTCCTTTCTTCCAGTTTTCCTGATTAACAGTATAACCACTTGTCCTCTGCCTTGCTCTCCCCGTCTTCCTGTCCCCTGCCCTGGAAGAGCATACTCCCCTCAGGCTCTCCTTCCCTGCTGCTTCATCATCTAGGGGGCAATTGTTGCCTCCCACGGTTTTACAGCCCACACCCCCGGTTAATTTAAATGCTCATCAAAGTAGCATTTAAACCTTATACTAAGGACCGTGGCCACCCCTTCTACAAAAATGCAGCTGTCTCTCCCATAGAGGCCCGTATCCTCCACAGTGAAGCTGAAGCCCTCCTCCATGCACCACACCTTCAACCAATTGTTAAAGCCCTGGTGGAGAGTGTTCTTCCTCACCCCACCCCACGTAACGCTTTGGCATAAGTCACCTGCTTGAGGCACCTCCCCAGCTCCCTAAAATTTCCCTGCACTACCCCTACCCACTCCCTTGCCAGGTCATTTGTCCCCAGGCAGACAATGATATCTAGCTCCTTCCCATCTCCTGTTGCCCTAGCAATCCTCTGGGATCCGCTCTCCATTCCTGCAAGCCGAAGCACTTCTCAGACACTTCACCTCCTCTTCCTTCCCTCGCCCCCCCATACTGAAGTACCCCCCCTTTACAATACAGTCCTCACCAGCAGCTGCTTCCTCTTTGGTGAGGTAGCCGGTTTTAATATCGTGGATATAACAGTGCAGCACAAAACCAGATGACAAATTAGTGTGTGTGAAAACAGTGACAGGGAAAGTATAGCGCAGACATAACAGCGCTATCCCTGTGCTGTTTTCACCCTCGAAAAGTCTGCTTGCCAGCATACCATAGTCGTGGCTCAGCGGATAGAGCCACAGGCTGTGGATGCCGGCAGTACCTACGGTCATCCCTGGGGGTCTCACATAGTGCTTTTATTCCCCCCCCCAAGTCTCTTGCTATGCGGCTCCCCACCTTGCCTTCCCTTCCACATCAACTGTATAAAAGCCCCCTTCCCAAGCTGTTTCACCCACCAAATTACCCCCGTCCTCATCCCCCCCCCTAACTTGTCTCCCCACTGGCTTCCTACACAAACTCCCCTCCCACCCAAATCCGCCCATTCCCAACATCGCCCCCGGAGTTGTCTATATTATAGTGGGGTGCGTAGTTTCCAAACAAATGCTGTCTGCGCTTATTCTGTGAACACGTTTGCTGCCGCTATTCCATTGGTGCAATTATGACTGCAATCCCTTCAGTGAGGGGTCTCTTCCTCTCTCCTTGAGGCCTCTCCTTCTCATGACCCCTACTTTCTCCCTTCCCACTGCTACAGGGGCTTCCTTGTGGCTGCTCATCCCAACAGTATGGCGAAGAAATTGTGCAGTGGTGCAGGCTGAGGAGCACATACCCTTCCTTAAACACCTAATAAAACACAGAATATATTCTGAAACTATGATTTTACACAACAGCAGAAACATATGTACAGCAGAGCCAGCCGCAAAGCAATGCAGTAACTTGCAGTAGGTGACGTCACAAAATACTGCATGACAAAAAGGCTTATTTGCTACTGAAATACACTGTAGAATTCTGCACCAAAACTGCAAGGTACTGCATTGCATCCTGGCTGGTGCCGCTGTACTGTACATACAGCACTGAATCATTAGCATAACTTCTACAAAGATTGTTCTAAAAGGTAGTAAAATATCCATACCTATCTAGAATGCAACAGCTCACAGCTTCTACAGGTATGTCATCAACTACACTGTAGTGCACCTGGGTCAGATCACATGGCATTCAATCAACAGCCCAGGCACACAGATCACATGAGAAATACAGGAAGCGAAGCCATGGCTTCCAACTTGGCCATACAGATCACATGGGAAGTACAGGAAGCGAAGCCTAGGCTTCCAGCTTGGCTCGCAGATCACATGGGAAGCACAGGAAGCGAAGTCAAGGCTTCCAGCTTGGCCACACAGATCACATGGAAAGTGCAGGAAGCGAAGCCAAGGCTTCCAGCTTGGCCTCGCAGATCACATGGGAAGTGCAGGAAGTGAAGCCTAGGCTTCCAGCTTGGCCTCGCAGATCACATGGGAAGTGCAGGAAGCGAAGCCAAGGCTTCCAGCTTGGCCTCGCAGATCCCATGGGAAGCGCAGGAAGCGGAGCTAAGGCTTCAGCTTGGCCTCGCAGATCCTATGGGAAGCGCAAGAAGCGAAGCCAAGGCTTCCAGACTGGCCTCGCAGATCCCATGGGAAGCGCAGGAAGCGAAGCCAAGGCTTCCAGCTTGACCTCGCAGATCCCATGGGAAGCTCAGGAAGCAAAGCCAAGGCTTCCAGCTTGACCTTGCAGATCCCATGGGAAGCGCAGGAAAAAAAGCCAAGGCTTCCAGCTTGGCCTCACAGATCACAGGTGTAACCCCCCTGCAAATGGGGGTCCCCAAAAGTCTTCCTTGGGCTTGCCTAAATGCCTACTGCCAGGCTGGTGTTATGTGTCCTAGAGATTTAAAAGTGTTTGCATGCGAGTGCCCTATTAGCCTCCGTGCCTGTCTCTTTAACAGCTGCCTATCTTGTGGTGTAAAATTAATCTGGGTAGGGACCGTGTAGTCTCAGGCTTGAGTCCTGCCTAGGCTGCAGTGTTATAACTCTATTCTGCCATCGCTATTTACGCAGAGGGAGCCCTTCTAGGAACTGTGTCTGTTTACTGTTTGTCTGTTTTAATAATAATAATAATATTGCAGTTTGTCTAACCTGCCTTTCTTTGCAGCATGGACATTTTAGTATTGCCCCACCATATTGGTCCTGGACTGGCAGTTTGGACCAATCAGTACCTTTGGGGACTCTAAAATGGTGTCTGTCCCAAGGGGTCTTGTGGGAGCAAATTTCTGTAGGAATTGTAGTTTTTGCATTTTGGCACCAAAACAGACCTGGAGGGGGAGCCCTTGCTTTGACAGACAGATGGATCAACCAACCAGAACCTTTTGGACTGAAGGGAAATTCCCAAGCTGCCTGCTGCAGTGTGTCAGTCTGGAGTTAGAGTTTGAAGAGTAAACAGCTCGAGTGGTTAGAGCAGCTGCTTCTGCGTAGTTTGCACAGGAGATTGGTGGAAAGGCTGAGTTTGGCTTGTCTGCCTGTTGTCCCTCAAGAGGGAATCCTTTGAAAGGCTTATCAATCGGACTGTATCCGAATTGGAGTGAGACAAAGCCACTGAAGAGTGACCAGACTGAAACCTGAAGAAGACCGTAGATTTGCTGTACGCGATCAGCCTGTCAGGGCATCCATTCACCATAGAACTCCCGGTTTTGCTCAGAGACACTGATATTGCGACCGGACTGCTATCCGCTTGGTGGTATGGTGACTGCTTACTATAAATGTGATGTAACCTGCTAGTGGGTCACGATTTAGTTCCCCACTGTTTAATTGTGCCTTGCTTGCTGGAAGCTGCATCCGGCAACTACCAGACTGAATACGCATTCATCTCCAATTGGTCTGGGCCTCCACACTTTGGCCCAGTCAGCTACTCAAGCCACAGAGAAGACCATCGATGAGATATCTGCCTGAGGATCAGCCCCCTGCTCAACATCACGAACAGGAACGACACCACGGTGAATCGTGTGGGCCCTGCTTCTCCTGGCAAACCAGCAAGTCATCCTACTGCCTCCATTTCGTCCATCCTGTGTTCTGTACTGGGTAGCGTGAGTAAACACCAGGGTAACTCCATGCAACAACAGCTCAAAGTGTTGTCATCTGATTTAATTGTTTTGTACAATCCTCACAAACTGAGCCTTCTGGCTCCGGATTACAAATTGTGTGTAGTTGTGCATGCCTTTTCTTTTCATCACAGGGCCCCCAACCAGCTGCGACGTCGGCCTACCCCGGGCAACGTTCCAGGCTAGCCCACCTTACTTCCAACTGGGTACCCAGAGCGTGTGACTCTGCAGGGACTAAAAGTGCATGCATAATTGCCTGACTAGATCAGTTTTAGAATCAATCAACCTGATTACGCCCCTCCCTTGTTCAAGTCCCCTGAATAAATCAGATCTAACTCTTTTTGCATTTAATCTGACTGTGGTTCCAGTTTCTACCCAAAGCACCGTACTGTTGTTATATGCTGTGCCTAACCTTGTTTTACAGGGGGTCTTCTGAGTCGAACTGGTGGAACTAGCCCTGGTGGTGCAAACAGTGTGGGGATTTGTATGCTGAACAGGGGCTACTGTGAAAGTGTTTGTTGCATACCGTCTAGGCCACTAGAGGGGAAAGAGGGGGGTTACAGAGTCCCAGAGGGGTGTACCCAGGTTAGCCTTGTTACTAACAACCCTGTCCTCCGGGTGGAGGCACCCGTTTCAGTACCCAGGCCCCTTAACATGCAACTAGCCACGCAGGCAGGGGTAGTAGCCCTTGGGATAGCGCCACCTAGGGGTTACACATGGGAAGTGCAGGAAGCAAAGCCAAGGCTTCCAGCTTGGCCTCGCAGATCACATGGAGCGCAGGAAGCAAAGCCAAGGCTTTCACCTTGGCCTCACAGATCACATGGGAAGTACAAGAAGCAAAGCCAAGGCTTCCAGCTTGGCCTCACAGATCACATGGGAAGTACAGGAAGCAAAGCCAAGGCTTCCAGCTTGGCCTCACAGATCACATGGGAAGCACAGGAAGCAAAGCCAAGGTTTCCAGCTTAGCCTCACAGATCACATGGGAAGCACAGGAAGTTAAAAGTCAGGAATATGCTCGTTTAGCTTTCCTGCCCTTAAAGTCACCGGGGAGGCAGCGCTGTCTCCAAGGCAGCACCTTGTTTTTCGCATACTGTATATTCGTTTATCACAGCTAAGTCTCTTCTCCTATATATTTACTTTTGCAACAACATGCTGCAGTGGCCCACCACTCAAGTGAAATTTGCCTTCAGGCAGCACAGGAGGGGAGATTAAAGCCCTGCCCTGTCTGGGGTGCACAAGCAGCATCGGAGGCAGTGCTTCCCCTTTGATGACTTTCAAGGCAGAAAAGCTAAATTACTCAGAAGCACCTGTTAAAACAACAAGACCAACTGTATCCTTGCAACAATGTCCAACTAGTGAAGCAGTCCAGCTACAGTATAATCCCTGTATATCTAATTTATGCGAATGCCCTAAACCTAACCTTTTAAAGATACAGCACTGCTGAACAACTAATACTACTAAACATTTTATAAGTTGAATAAGGCATGCCTTATTCCTTGGGTAACACGTAATTCTCGATCTATTATTCTATTTACTTGAACTTTACTCTCAAGGTTCTCATGCTACCAAACCTCTCGATGGAAATATAACCTCATTATATGCAGTTCCATAGCTGATATTGTTTTTTTTAGTCGCGCTTCACTCTTAAGGTTCTCATGCCACTAGAACCTCTGTTGATGGTTTCACAGCCTCATAACACACAGTTCCCTATCTGTTATTCCACTTATACATCCACTGCCATCACTCCTATGAAGGTGAGAAACTGTTCTCACTTGCATTCTTACTGTGCCAGAGCACACACACTGAGAATGCCAATGACACCACTCTTAACACTCGGAACAGTGCTGGCAGCGGATGTATAATATCTAAAAAATGTGCTTGTTAGGTGGTAGTAACAAGAATTTTATATGTACCCAAGGTGTAGGATGCCACATACATCCCGAGAGCGAAGCTCAAGGAGTTTATTAAGGCATTCCAAGGGTTTGTGTACAATTCGAGTGTTACACACCTGCCCATCCCTAATTACTGGGATTTTTTTGCCACAGGAATTATATAAAATAAAACTACAGTCCCGCTCAGTTGCAGTCCCATCTGGCTTAAGTGTGGCCCATGACTGGTAAGACATTTCATTTTTTTGTTTTTTTAATTTGTCAGGCTCGTTTGCCCAGGCACTCTTCAAATAGCTGTTGGGAGCAAAGATGGCAGTCCATTTTTTTTTTTTTTAAATTGCACTTACCTCCGAGAGCAAGTGGGGGTGCGGTGCTCAGAGCAACATCACGGAGACGGTTGGCTAGCACATGCGCTCAGCGAGGGAAACCCGGCGTGTGTTTGCCATTATAGCTAGCTTTTTTTTTTTTAAACTTTATTTTTTCAGTTCATCATATACAAAACATGAGTTTTACATGTAGCAGACCGACCATAAGAGTTATTACTTTACATCATGGGAAGAGAGACACGGTGTTCCCTTGCCCTTAATCAAAGTATATCCATGCATCTGCTATATTTAGACACCACATTGGGAGGATCCTAGATCTAATACAAGCAAAAGTAATACAACAGTATTCGCTGATTTATTTAGCCCATGAGCTACTTGGCTTTCTGGATGAAATTAAATTGTCCAGCAATTTGTCCATATGAAGCTTTGGCCCTAAAAAGGGTCATGTAATAAAAGCTGATGTTAGATCCATTACAAGCTAACAAACTTAGCAGCACTATATTAAAATACGAATAGGGAAAGCAGGTCCTCTCATCTCCCTTATACTTCATCCCCAATTAATCCTGAAAACTACATTTGTAAAACTAATAAGAATCGAGGGTCTCATATCCAGATAAACGATAAGATACTTCAAAGTACATTTAACCAAAATTTACCCAGCCGTTATACCAGCTTTAAATTGAGGATCAAAAAGTCCTCAAATCAACGTTTTAGTGGGTGATTTAAAAGTCAATCTTAATGTAACCCCCAAAAGGAAAATGTTCGGTGTGATGGGGATTCAGCATTCAGGCATTCAGGTATTTGCCTCGACGTCTTCATTTTCCGAATCTTCCGTCCGCTGACGAGATTCAGCAGCTCTCCGGTCCATCCATTTGCCGACCTCAATGGAATCTGAGAAGATGTATGTTCTGCTATTGAACATGATCCGAAGCCGTGCCGGAAAAATAATCGCGTGCGGCACTCCCAGATCTCTTAAGGCCCGCTTAACCCCCTCGAATTTCCTGCGGCGCTGCCTCGTCGCATAGCTTATGTCTGGAAAAAAGTGGACTTCCTGATCCTCTTGGAACAGAGGTGCTGCTCTCCTGGCATATTGGAGGATTCTATCCCGGGCTGTGACCTCGGAAGTTACCAGCATCAAGGTACGAGATGTTTCCTGATTCTGTACGCGACCACGAGGGGTAATTCTGTAACTTTTTTGGATTTCCCAGTCCAAATCATTTGGCTCCAGTGACAGCTTTTCATTTAGCCATTCTTTAATAGCTAGGGTCGGGTGACCTCCTTCTGTCCCTTCAGGGAGTCCGACTATTCGAATATTGGCCACACGAACTTGGTTTTCAAGGGCCTCCAACCTGGCCCTCAGATGTTGGCTCTCTTTAACCAGCAAGGTGGTTGCTCCAGAGATGGTTTTGGCCTGCCTTCGTACGTCCTGGATATCGCCCTTAAGGCCATCCACTGCGGTTTCCAAGATGAGAACCCTGCCTTTGAAGTCGTCCACCTTTTGGTTGAGGGTGGACATACAGTAGATGATATCAGGGTCTGCAGTTTATGCCCCAAAGTAGCGACAGTTTCTCCTGAGTTAGGCCTAGCTTCCTCCGATATGGCTAGTTCTGAACTCCCTGCGCCACCAGTTATTTTGGATTTCCTGACTCCTCCAGACCCCTTATCTTTTTGGGGTTGCCCATTTTAGTTAATTTTAAGTCGCTCTTTCTGCTGGTAAGGTCAAAATTATATTTCTGAAGCGTGGAATAGGTGAAATTAAGTAGATTCGATCTCCCCTTCTGTGAGCTGATAAAGATTGCTGCTCAGGCTCCAAAGCGCCCCCCAGCTAGCTGGTTTTAACGGCAAATTATAACCAGGTTTCCCATAGGGAAAAAACGCAACCTAGTAATTAGATAGCCAGTTGTGCCCTGTGCCATATTTCTTGCAGTTAATGTTTAGGTCTCTGACCCCTATATATACTTAACTCAAGCTGATGACCAGTATCCCTCCATATAGAATAGTTACTTACAGTACTGTAACAGTAGATCTGCAACAGAATCTCCTCCACTGAGTCACATCAAGGAACTGTAAGCCGTCAGCAATAGGACCACCCAGAAACATTTTCTAGCTGGGACTACTCATGTTGACATGCGTTGTCACCCCCTATATAATGTAGGCAGCCTCATCATGCCTCCATTCCCCGACGGAGACAAGCTCGAAGGATCATCGGCCAGCAGGGACTGAAGCAATCTGGAACAAACCAGGCAAACAGGAGAGGATATGGAACCCTGAATAAATACGCCAAATTCAGGCATAAAAGGAGAACCAGCATATGAGAGCAGGCAGAATAACCCCCGTCACCTGAAAATGTGGGAAGAAGGAGGAAGAGCTGTGGTTCAGTGGAGGTGATTCTCTCAAAGATCTACTGTTATGGTGAGTAACTATCCTATCTTCTTAAAGGATATCTCCTTCCATTGAGCCACTTCAAGGAATGATTTCCACACAGCACCAAGGGAGGAAAGAAGGATCTATGGACCCTGAGTAAGGAGGCCTTGCAGGACAGTAAAGCCAAATCCCATAGTCTGTGTAACAAGCTCCCTGAACTAGTGGCCTTGATGGAAGAGGGTTGCCTGGATATTGTAGCAGTCACAGAAACATGGTACACAGAGAACCATGACTAGGATGTCAACATACCAGGATACACAATCTACAAGAGGGACAGGGAGGGTAAAAGAGGAGGAGGAGAAGCTGTTTATGTAAAGGAAGGGATCAAAGCAACAGAACTAAAGAGTAAACAGGGAGCAGCTGAGGCACTCTGGGTCACCCTGGAGACAGGAAATGGCACCACAATCCGCATGGGGGTTGTATACAGACCCCCATCTTGGGGAGGGAATGGACAAGGAAATGATAGAAGGCTTCCTTAGAATGGCAGAAAAAGGGGAGATATTGTTGATGGGGGACCTGAATATGCCAGATGTTAACTGGAGCACCTTTGCTGCAGGCACATCCAAGAGCAGGGTCATTCTTGATGCCCTACAGGGGCATGCCTCAGACAGCTAGTATTAGAACCCACTCGGGAGGGAGCAATCTTAGACCTGGTACTCTCAAATGGGGACGGAGAAAGAATCTCAGATTTAGAAGTGGGTAGCCATCTGGGAACAAGCAACCACCAAACAGTGTGGTTCATGATAAATACAGCCATACAATCAAGCCATACAAAAACAAGAGTATTGGACTTTAGGAGGGCTGACTTTGGGAAAATGAGGGCGATGCCTCAGAAAAGCACTAGCAAACAGGCAAGAAGGAGGGTGGAGGAACAATGGGGAGGATCAAAACAGCCATCACAGAGGCAACAAGCCTTTGTGTAAAGCAAATCAATAAACACACAAGGAAAAAAACGCTATGGTTCTCAAAAGAGGTGGCAGGGAAGGTTAAGGAGAAAGGACAGCATTCAGGAAATATAAGGAAACACAGAAGGAGCAGGACAGAGAACTTTATCAGTTAAAGCAGAAAGAGGCTGAGAAGGCAGTCAGAATAGCAAAGGCCCAAACCGAGGAAAGGATAGCCAGTTCTGTTAAGAAGGGGATAAGACCTTTTATAGGTACATTAGGGAGCTAAGAAAGATCAAAGGAGGGATACTGAGGCTTAATAAAGGGGAGGGAATGTGGGTAGCGGGTGACAGTGAAAAAGGAAGGATAATGAACGAATACTTCTGCTTAGTATTTACAAAGGAAGAGGAGGGGGAGGTACCTAAACCAAACAAGAGAAACACTCTGAAGACGGGGGTCGATACCAGTCCATTTACAGAAGAAAGGGTTCTGAAAGAACTAATAAAATTGAAGGTGGACAAGGCACTGGGGTCTGATGGGATTCACCCAAGAATTCTAAAAGAACTAAGGGTAGAATTAGTGACACCGCTGACTACTCTCTTTAACAAATCATGGGAGGATGGTGTGGTGCCTGAGGACTGGAGGAGGGTAGATGTGATTCTTCTTCACAAAAGTGGGAGCAGGACAGAGGCAGGAAACTACAGACCAGTTAGTTTAACCTCAGTGGTAGGGAAAATGATGGAATCACTTCTGAAGGAAAGAACTGTTGAGTACCTAGAGGCCAGTGGGGCACAGGACCCAAGGCAGCATGGATTCATGATGGAAAGGTCGTGTTAGACAAATCTAATAGATTTCTTTGACTGGGTGACCAAAGTAGTAGACCAGGGAGGGGCTGTGGACATGGCCTACCTAGATTTTAGCAAGGCATTTGATACAGTCCCACACAAAAGATTAATACACAAGTTAGCCAGCCTTGGAGTGGGTCCCAAAGTGGTAGCCTGGATAAAAAATTGGCTAGACAACAGGACACAAAGGGTAGTAGTAAATGGAGTACACAGCGAAGAATGGAGGGTTACTAGCGGGGTACCGCAGGGTTCAGTACTGGGACCGGTCCTTTTTAATGTCTTTATAAGTGACATTGCAGAGGAACTGGAAGGAAAAGTATGTCTCTTTGCAGACGACACAAAGATCTGCAACAGGGCTGATACACAAGATGGAGTGGAAAGGATGAGAAGGGACTTGGCAAGGTTGGAGGAATGGTCAGATGTATGGCAGCTCAGATCCAATGCAAAGAAGTGCAAGGTAATGCACATGGGAAACAAAAACCCAGGGGAAGCGTACACAATGGGGGGTGAGATACTGACAACAGTAAAAATGGAAAGGGACCTAGGGGTAATTATATCAGATGACCTAAAGGTGGGCAAGCAATGTGAGAAGGCAGTAAGGAAGGCTGGGGGGATACTGGGATGCACAGGAAGAGGCATCAATAGTAGAAAACAGGAAGTTGTTATCCCTCTGTACAGACAGTTGGTGAGACCCCATCTGGAGTACTGTGTGCAGTTCTGGAGACCCCATCTCCAAGAAAGACATAGACAGAGTTGAGGCTGTCCAGAGAAGGGCATCCAAAATGGTGCAGGGTCTGCACCAGAAGACATACAAAGAAAGACTAAAGAAGCTTAATATGTATACCCTTGAGGAAAGAAGGGAGAGAGGGACATGATAGAAACTTTCAAGTACCTCAAGGGAATCAACAAAGTCCAAGAGGGTAGCATCTTTCAGAAAAAGAGATGTGCAAGAACAAGGGGGCACAATTTGAAGACAGAGGGGGACGGCTCAGAGGTAATGTGAGGAAGTATTTTTTCACAGAGAGGGTTGTGGATGCATGGAACAGTCTCCCTGAGGAGGTCATGGAGTCAAGAACAGTGGGGGAATTCAAGAATGCATGGGACAGACATAAGGCAGTCCTAGTGGGGGGTAGGAGGAAGTAAGCTGTTGGTTAATTAGGATCTGCAGCTTATCTGTTAGGTAGGAAAATGGGCAGACTGGGTGGGTCAAGTGGTCCTTATCTGCCGTCAAATTCTATGTTTCTATGTTTCTAATCCAGCACAGCTAGAGAGACAATGTGCAGATTGTAGTTTTTAATAAATGTATGAACAGTACTCCAAGTGGCAGCAGCACTTCTACCAGCAGTGGCTGCACTGTGGAAACAAGCCACGGAAGGAGCCAGTCCCACGGGTGGAATGAGCATGTACAGGACCAGGAAGCTGCTTGCCACGCTGCTGGTAACAGAAAGAAGTGCAGCAAGCCAACCATTTTGAAAACTCTGCCGAGAAATAGGGAAGCCCACCATCCTGGGGGCCAAAGCCACAAATACCTAAGAGGATTTTCTACAGTTCTTAGCATGATCCAGTTACCAACACAACATTCAATGGATGTCCAGTCCTTGCATAGCAGAAAAGCTGTTTTCTATGCAAGCAAGCATTCACAAAGGCGGCAGCTGGACGAAAGGAGGCGAGTTGTGACAGTCTCATTCTCGGGTACATGACAATTCCGCCTCCCGATACTCAGACATACTCACTGGCCCCGACAATACATTCTGCCGTCTTCCCACTCCTACGTCAATTCTTGTTATGCCAGCTCGCTCCCTCTTATCTTTTAAAATGTGAACGAGCTTGGTACATCATAGTAGAGCTGGATTTGATTCCCACAAATTCCACTTACACACTGTCTGATCCTGTGCAAGTCATATAACCTCTCCATACTCCTGGGCCACATCTGAAAAGGAGCTTCAGCTCAGCACGGCTTTCCTGACCAGAAGTTTTAAATAAAAATTAAAAAATGAATGCTGTTTTCCTAAATGTATTTAAAAATGTATCGACACTTCTCATAACAGGATTGTGCGCTGCGGATTTCATCTCCTTCAAAGCCCTCCTCCACTGCCTCTGCTGTTACACCTGCTCTTGGAACTACAGTAGTTGCCCCCCTCTATCTGCCTGACACCAGAAATGCTGAGATGTCGAGATGTGCAAACTCCAAAGGTTTTTGTTAATTTGTATTGCACTTAAACACTTTGAGCACTCTGTTCACGCACAGCTTGTAGTCCACTGGTTACCCTACTCCAATCATACTGGTAGCTGATACTTGAAATAGTATTTAAGGAGGGACCTTCAGATAGGAGGCATATCCCCTTGAGAACGAGCCAAGTGCAGGCATGAAATGGCGGAGTGCAGATGAACCGCTCCTTGCACCTGTATTCACTGCACAGTAGGACTGCATTTTGTAACAGAATGAAGGCTTCAGAGTTTGCAACATAACAGCATCTCTGGTGTCAGCATCTCCACTAGCTATCGTGGGGGAGAGCTATAGCTATTGCACATGGCAAGTTTGATATGTTTTTTGCTTACTGCACCCTCAAATACCTTTCTAGGCAGCCTCTGTAAATCAAGTGCACTTTTTGGTGTAGGAATTTAAATTGATTTTGGGAGCAAATTGACGTAGGCAAGTGAATGTCGGAGGAGTGAATTAGCATTGGGGTGAATTGTCGGGAGCGAGTTGACGCGGGTCGAACTGTCGGGAGTGAGCTGTCATGTTCCCCTCATTCTTGCACCTGAGGGGACTTGCTATTAACTAAATATATGAAATGTGGGTGCTGGGGGGGACTTGAGTGCTGCAGCCAGGGTGGGGGGATGGGGGGTTGATTTAAGTACAAGTATGGCAGGAAGAGACGGCGGCCAGCTGTGGAGGAGGGCAGGTTTTGCTGGTCGCCCATTGTGGACGTTTTTCCTTCTTAATCTTGAAATAGTGGATGCAAGGGGGAGACTGGGCTCCTTGCAGAGGGTGTGGGGATGGGGTGGAGTGTTTTTAAGGCGATTGGGCTGGGAAAGAGGGTGGGAAAATGTTTTTCTTTTTTTTTATTTCCTGAATATGAACAGGCATGAATCATGCCACAATTCATAATTTGGATCCGAATAACAAACAGTGCATTATTCGTGGTATTCAGGAAATACTATACGTTACTCATATACTCCTAATTCAGACCTTCCACTACTTCCTCGTACTCCTCCTCCATATACGCAGGACTATGTTCCAACTCTACCTCTTTTTCGATGGTTACAAAGGATCGACAACCAAAGGAGGCTAGGAAGGAGGAATCATCGACAGAGTAAGCACTGACAGAGGATAGGCCTTGCTCAGTACAGCCACTGGCACAGGGATACTCCTGTATCATGGAAGAAGTCAACGACAGTAGTCTTGATGATGTTGATGGGGTTAGCATCAATGACTAAGGCGGGGCAGAAGGTTTTGAAACAGTTCAGATATCATCTGTGCTGCGTGCTGACAGACCCCGACTGGGTTGTCGATGAGTGAACCAATGATGGGATAGTGCTCAATGGTAGATATGACTGTGAATCCCCAATCAGAAGATTACAGCCTGTGTCAGCTCCCAACCTTGGAGTCTGAGAGATGGTCAGGGTGGGGGGACAGCAGAACCCAAGGTTGTATCATGGAATCTGTCTTATTCTGAAGACTTATCTCTTTTAAGAGGAGAACGGGATGTTTTAGGAGAGGCATCCTTTTCCCTCTGCCAGTCCTGAACAGCATGGCAGTGTTTAGCCACCAATTTAGCAGTTTTGTTTTCTTGGTAGACTCAGCAGCCAACACCATTGACTATGGAGAAATGGCAGGTCAACGGTGAGCCTTGAACAGACGGAGCAGTGACAATGGTGAAACTGCCTGCAGTGGGTGTCGTTTCTCCTCCATAGTCCTGAGTTTCAAATAAACTTCCATGGCTTTCTTGTGACATCTCCAAGTGGCCTGGTTAAAGCCGTGGCAAATGCTGCAGGCCTTCATGTTGTGAGCAAGGCCTAAGCAGCAAACGCACACTGAGTGGTTATCTTCTTTGTATCAAAACTGTACAGTATCAACAATAAAGGAACAGCAGTCCCCCCCCAAAGTTCATTGACAGCAGAAATCATTAAGTACTGTAATTTAAAATAACAGAGAAGTAGAGGTGGTAGGGACACTTGCAAAGTATAATGGCTTTCTTCAGCAGCAGTGTGGACCAACAAGTGGTTTGACAGTGGGAGAAAGAACAGACACTATGGGACTGCCCAAGTTATACAGGCGGCGATGATGCATGTCAACGTAGGCGGTCCAAGCTAGCAAACTTTTCCAGGTGGCCCTGGAACCAATGGCTTACAGTTCCACGGTGTGGCTCAATGGAGGGAGATATCCTTGAAGAAGATATATAGCTATTACAACTTTGAAAGCTAGAGCCCCTTGTTAATATTCTTTTCTTTCCGGATATTTATGCATTAGCACATGACAGGGTGCAGTATATCACAGGATACTGTCACACCTGAGGTTTTTTGAGGCATGAGGCTAAGCTTTCAGTTACCTCAGAAGTGAGGATATCTCATGATATGCATTGAAGTGTATTATTGTGATTATGAAATAGTCCACAAGTGCTAAGATACAGCTAATCTGTAAGCATTAAGGTACGACAAAGGAGTGTTCTACTGTGGAATTAATGCATGGTTGGGGGGGGTTGGCACGAAGCCGCAGGCTGAGTGCCTACAACCACCCAACCATGCATTAATTCCACGGTAGAACACTCCTTTGGAATGCCTTAATGCACTTGTAACATGGCATGCTTGTGTGCCATGTGCAATAGTAGCTTAGTAGTTTGTCAGTTATCTTCATTCTAAATTATAGCACCTGTAGTAAATAATGATACAGACACAGTGTTATGGTACTTCTGATTTTCATGCAATAACGAGTGGTATGCACGGACATAACATGTTATACATCTTGGTTAGTGTTAGCCAAAACAATGTTGCGGGTACTTTGTAAAACTTCCTTTGCTAAACTACATAACGCTGCTCAATATTTCTAAATGTATACATTTACTATGGTATCTCACTTGCAACGGAGATCACACTGGTAGTAACCTACTGCATCATTGGTAGAAATACTCACGTCTATTTCAACAGGAACTTCCTTTTATATATATCTGCAATCCAGTCACAATTTTATATGGCTACTTGCTGTACATAGCTGACTAACTGTTTTATTATCCTTTGTTTTACCGCGACTATGAGGACATGATTCTGTTTTTTTTTTTTCATATACGCCGTGCGTTGTCTCCGCTCCCAAACTGTTGCGGTGGGTTCCTCTATTATCAGGACTGCACATAACACTTCCTGATTACTACTGTGGGAATGTTTTGTTTAACAAACGATTACTCTAACAGAAGAGATATGTTCTGACTACTCTAAGGTTTAACATTTTTAACAGTTTACCTGCACCTTTCTGCCTAAAATCACGGATGGCATTTGTCAACATTTATACATCGATATGACCTTACAGAGAGATTCATACTCTCACACATGTATCACTGGCCACTACTGCTTTAATAAGCAATAAGGTATGATCAGGGGGTTAGATTAACAGTCTGTTAATCACCCCCTAGGGGTGTAATGTGGCACAAGGCGCAGCCGAGTGCCATACTGCCTCTAGGGGACGATTAACTGACTGTTAATCTAACTCCTGGGAGTGCCTTATTGCTATTATAAAAATGTTTTCCAAAAGAAAAGTGTTAAAAGTATCTTTTATGAAAGTTTTCCTCATTTAGAGGGAGTTTTTTAATAAAATAGTTCTTCCACAAGCAGTTTGAGAATGCTGGTTCAAAATCAGAATGCAGCATTCCAGTCATTCAGCAGTGCTGGAGGGTGGAATGCTGACAGGAGGAATCCGTGTGCCATGGTGATCAGGCTGTACATGACAGTTTAACATGGATTAATGTAAGGCTGTTGGAACCCTAACAGCCAATCAGATTACAGCATTTCTGAGAGCCTTTTTATAATTAAAATTACTTATACGACAGCAGACTGTGTTTTGGTGCAAGTGAGTGACGGTCCTTTGGGGTGGGTGAGTGGGTACGACACAGTGCTTAGGAGGCTCTGTAACCTGGCACTAATGAAACTGCTGAAATGGAGCATTTCTTGTTTTGCTCAGTGGCTGTACACAGTATTATAAGACCAACTGTGCATTACTTGGGAATTAAGAAATGCACGGCTGGCTACTATTTATTGACCAATAGAAATGCTCCATTTCAGCTCTTTTATTTTTGCCACGTTACAAGGGTAATTAGTTCTGATCTGTGATGATATACTGAGATATCATGACAGGTCACACATAAAGAACATAAGAAAATGCCCAGCGGAAGACGACCTCTTGGTCTATCGGGTCTGCTCGTAATAATAAGGGTTGTTTCCGACTTTACTCCAGCCAATCAGTCTCAGGATGTGTCCCAGAACCCAGTGACATCAGTTAAGCAGAGGTCTTGCAGTGAAACTTGCACTGTTTTGTGACCTTTGGCTCAACCAATGTGATGGCTCTGAAATGAATCAGTAATCATAAAAATGAATATCAGGTGTGAAAAGTGCAGCAGTGACCCAAAAAGGGGAAAAGCATGATTAAGTGATCGATAGAAAATGCATGGTCTAAGTACCCAATTATATTAAAAAAAAGATAAAGCCAGGTTTATGTTCCCCTTAAAGAAGAGCTTTCTCTGGCACAAATCCCTTCCCCCACCACACCCACTGTCGGAGTATGCAGTAAAGATCTGGTCCTATGTCTGGGCATCTCCTCCATTTCCATGGAAACAGATCATGATGTTACAGATATGGGATCATTATGTCAATGACATGAAATGGGACAATCTGATCAGCTGAATGCACTCTAATAAGGGCTATGTTAATGTCCAGAAACCCTCATGGTCTGTGAAACAATTCCACCTTTAGGCGTCTCTAGACAAGTAAAGCCGCCTCACCCACTGTTCAGAAGGAATGCATCTGATGGATGTTCTGAATCCCTCCCTGCAGGCCTCCAATCCAGATGTCCCAGGCTCAGGGTGTGAACCCGGGTCACCCACCTGCCAAAGTGATGCCCCATGGCTTAGCACCAAGGAGCCAGCTGAGGCACCTGCTGATTAACTCTGGTCTTCTTTGTTCCCCCAAACTTCCCAAGATCCCATGCTTGTGTGTATCCACAATTTGTGAGTGGCTGCACTCTTCCCTACAGCGAATAGGGCAGGTAGGCGGGGCTGACTTCACAGATGCTGCCAATGTTCCGCATAGGTCTGATGCCACTGTGGGGGATAGTGAAGGATAGGTGGCCTACACCCTCCTGGGAGCTGACTACCTCACCGCCGCAATGTACCTGGCTCTCAGCAAGCTGCAGCTTGGGATTCTCGGGGGTACCAATGTGAGCCTGAAAGCATTTTCAGAAAAAGAATACTATTTCTGTCACATTTATGTAGAGCATGGTGATGTCGTATGATCTTGCTCTGTATAAAACCAACCTTAACCACACTCGACTTTCGGCACAGTAGCCTAACAGTTGCTTTCATTTCACTTTCTATCCCTTTGGGAATGAAGAGATGAGGGATGCTAGCTCTCACACTGTCCCCAGGAAGCTTGCGCACATTGAGTCCTTTAGAGCAAATTAAAACATGTAATCCCCCGAGGAATAACATACTGAGGGAGACAATGTGAAGGCTAAATTCACACTCCAACCAAGTGTGGAAATACATTTTCTACATCTAAGACCTACAAAACCAGTGTAAAACAGAATTTCATTGTATCATTGTTACGCTGCTTTACATGTGGCTAGAGGATAGTCCCTCAAAGGTGATCGACCAAAGGGGGAGAAAAGCTGAAATCTTTTTTAAAAAACATAATAGTCACAAAACCCCCAACCACCTAAGTTTAGCCTTTAATTTGCAACTTTAAATTACTTTCAATCTGTGCAAAAAGCAAACAGTGTTGTGTGCCCTTGGATTCCTGCTCTACTAATGTGAACCATTACGTCTGTTACCACATTATTCTTTCTGGGCACAAAATCCCAGAAACCCCTTCAGATGCAAATGGTCTAAAGTCTATTTATCTTCATGATTATTTATATTTATGGAAACTGATTATTCCATTTCTTCTGACATTACAGGCAGATTTTCTTGGCTTCCATTCCCATAGTTTCTGAGGCTGTATAACTGTCTTTTTACATTATTTCCAAACTGGCCTTCATACTTCATCAGTCATAAAACACGGCAACCCCTCACCCCCTCCAAGCCACTGTACCAGACAGCTACGGGAGACCATGCATGTCTTTATTGAGTGAAGATAAAGGTCTGATTCACAGTTGGGATGCATGCCATCATGTGGCACTCCTTTTGTTAGCGAGAGCTGTAATGGCTTGTGCAGGCAATGTGATATGCATAGGAAGCAGGTTTTAATATCACACTTCCTATATTATTACAGATTATGTGCTGCCACAGTTCTGTCAGCCTAAGAACTATGCACCATCATTTTTTATCAGACTCATTAGTAATGTAACAGTTATGTGTCAACAGTAGATCAATTTTGCCCATTACAGAGAAATCCGGTGAACTTTCCATGTAATGGACTGAGTAACGTAATAGCTAACAGCCATAACAGTAACCACTATAAGAAAACTCTAACTAACATAACACAAGGCAGTATCAGGTCAATCCTCCAAATCGTGGCTTGTTAGCATAGGTTGCTGTAAGATACCGTACACCACATACTCTGCTGCGTGCTCTAGGTTACCTAAGCATTCCCAGAACTTGAGCTGGCAGTATAGCCTAGAGGTTATACCAACTAGCTGTGAATGAGCTTGGTACACCCATCAGACATGGATTTGATTCCCACAAATTCCACTTGCATACTGTCTGACCCTGAGCAAGTCACTCAACCTCCCTGTTCTCCCAGAACACACCTGGCAATAAGCTTCCAATCAGTATGGCTTTACTGCCCAAAAACTGTAAAATAAAAATAAACATTCACTGCTCTGATGAAGAGTTTAGAAAAAGGTTAGAAAGCTAATTCTGTCGCTTTCTCATTTGTAACTGTTGCATGTAGCAATGGGCACAGCCTGAAATCCACCTAAAACCTGGCTGCTCCAAAACGTTTGAACATAACAAGACCACTTTACAAAAAACAATTCTATAGGCTGGCCTAGCAAGCTCACAATTTGCATGGGATATCAAGGGATCCTGCAGTGGAGCCAGCTGCCATTCAAACAGGGAATGGAATTGGCAATGAATGTAAAGGCAGTCGTTTGCCCACATACATAATGGTGGTCCCACTGCTATAGTACTCTAAATCATACTGGTCCATCAACTGTACTACCCTATATAACATTGGTCCCACAGCTATACCACTGTATACAATGCTGGCCTCATAGTTATACAACTGTATATATTGCTACTCCCATAGCTGTACTACTGTATATAATGGTGGTCCCACTGCTATAGTACTGTATATAATGCAGGTCTCACAGCAGTACCACTGTATGTAACACTAGTCCCACTGCTGTACTACCGTAATGCTATATAATGCTGGTCCCACAGCTGTATTACTGTATATAATGCTGGTCCCACTCCTTTACTATGGTACATAATGCTAGTCACACAGCTATATTACTGTATATAATACTGGTCCCACTGTTGTGCTACAGTATATAATGCTGGTCCCACAGCTGCAATACTGTATATCATGCTGGACCCACTGCTGTAGTACTGTATATCATGCTGGTCCCACAGCTGTACTACTGTATATAATGCTGGTCCCACAAGCTATACTACAGTATATAATGCTTGTCCAAAAGCTGTACTATTGTATATAATGCTGCTCCCACTGCTGTACTACCATACATCATGCTGGTCGAACTGCTGTACTACTGTATATAATGCTAGTCCCACAGTTGTACCAATGTATATACAGTAGTGCTGGTCCCACTGCCGTGCTACTGTATATAATGCTGGTGGAAATACTGTATATAAGTATATGATGCTGGTCCCATGGCTGTACTACTGTATATAATGCCGGTCCCAGTGCTGTACTACTATATATAATGCTGGTCCCATTCTGTACTACAGTATATAATGCTGGTCATATACTGTAGCTCTACTACTGTATATAATGCTGGTCCCACAGCTGCACTACTGTATATAATACTGAACCCACTGCTATACTGCTGTATATAATACTGGTCCCACTACTGTACTACTCTATATAATGCTGGTCTTACAGCTGTCCTACTGTATACAATCTTGCTCACACAGCTGAACAAATATATATGTTGCTGATCACACAGCTGTACAGCTGTATACAATGCTGGTCACACAGCTGTACAGCTGTATATAATACAGGTCCCACTATTGTAGTATTGTATATAATGTTGGTACCACAGCTGTTCTATTGTATACAATGCTGGTCCCACTGCTGTACTCCCGCGTATAATGCTATTGCTACAGCTGTACTACTGTGTATAAAACTGGTCCTACAGCCATACTACTGTATATAATGCTGTTCCCACTGCAATACTACTGTTCACAATGCTGGTCCTAGAGCTGTACTACTGTATACAATGCTGTTCCCACTGCTGTACTACTGTATATAATGCTGGTCCTACTGCTGTATATAATGCTGGTCCCACAGCTGTACTACTGTATATAATGCTACTCCCACAGCTGTACTACTGTATATACTGGTGGTCCCACTGCTATAATACTGTATATAACGCAGGTCTCACAGCAATACCACTGTATATAACACTAGTCCCACTGCTGTACTACTGTATATAATGCTGGTCCTGCAGCTGTACTACTGTATATAATGCTGGTCCTGCAACTGTACTACTGTATATAATGCTGGTCCCATTCCTTTACTACGGTACATAATGCTAGTCCCACAGCTATATTACTGTATATAATACTGATCCCACAGTTGTGCTACTGTATATAATGATGGTCCCACAGCTGCAATACTGTATATAATGCTGGACCCACTGCTGTACTACTGTGTATCATGCTGGTCCCACTGCTGTACTACTGTATATAATTCTGGTCCCACAAGCTATGCTACAATCTATAATGCTTGTCCCACAGCTCTCCTATTGTATATAATGCTGCTCCAACTGCTGTACTACTGTATATAAAGCTGCTCCAACTGCTGTACTCCTGTATATAATGCTGGTCCAACTGCTGTACTACTGTATATAATGCTGGTCCCACAGCTCTCCTATTGTATATAATGCTGCTCCAACTGCTGTACTACCATATATCATGTTGGTTGAACTGCTCTCCTACTGTATATAATGCTGGTCGAACTGCTGTACTACTGTATATAATGCTGGTCGAACTGCTGTACTACTGTATAGAATGCTGGTCCTACAGCTGTACTACCGTACATAATGCTGGTCCCATGACTGTGCTACTGCATATAATGCCAGTCCCACTGCTGCACTACTGCATATAATGCTGGTCCCTTTGCTGTACTACCATATATAATACTGGTCTTACAGCTGTGCTACCATATATAATACTGGTCTTACAGCTGTACTACTGTATATACAGCTGGCCCCATTGCTGTAGTACAGTATATAATGCTGGTCACAGCTGTAGTACTGCATATCATGCTGGTTCCCCTGCTGTACTGATGCATATAATGGTAGTCCCACAGCTGTACTACTGTATATAATGGTAGTCCCACAGCTGTACTACTGTATATAATGCTGATCCCGTAGCTGTACTACTGTATATAATGCTGGTCCCACAGCTGTACTACTGCATATAATGCTGGTCCCACTGCTGTACTGCTGTATATAATCCTGGTCCCACTGCTGTACTGCTATATATAATGCTGGTCCCGCAGCTGTACTACTGCATACAGTATAATGCTGGTCCCACTGCTGTACTGCTGTATATAATGCTGGTCCCGCAGCTGTACTACTGCATATGATGCTGGTCCTACTGCTGTACTGCTGTATATAATGCTGGTCACATAGCCCTACTACTGTATGTAGTGCTGGTCTTATAGCTATAGTACTGTACATAATCCTGTTCACACAGCTGTACAACTATATATATTGCTGATCCCACAGATGTGTAGCCATATACCATGCTGGTCACACAGCTACACTACTTTATATAATACAGGTCCCACTATTGTAGTACTGTATATAATGTTGGTAACATAGCTCTACTACTGTATATAATGCTGGCCCCTCAGCTGTACTATTGTATATAAAGCTGGTCCCAATGCTGTACTACTGTATGTAATACTGGTCCCATTGCTGTACTACTCTATATAATGCTGGCCTTAAAGCTATATTACTGCATACAATGTTGGTCCCACAGCTATAAAACTGTATATATTGCTGATCCCTCAGCTGTACTACTGTATATACTGCTGGTGACACAGTTATACTACTGTATATAATACAGGTCCCACTACTGTGGTACCATATATAATGTTGGTTCCACAGCTCTACTATTGTATATACAGTAATGCTGGTCCCTCAGCTGTACTATTATATATAACGCTGGCCCCACTGCTGTACTACTGTATATTTATTTATTTATTAACTCTTGGAATAACACCTTTGAGCAAGAACAGCTCATTTACAAAGGTTCCATGTCAGAATGTCGGTAGACAAACAGGGTGAACATCATTACAAAAATGATACAGAGGTTACACAGACGGTAGAGAGCATACAAGGGTGCGCATCATTATTCATTGTTCGAGATTACACAGGTTAGGTAGGAGTAGAGCTAGGACCAGTGAATAGACGTGGAGAGACTGGCTCAGACTGAGAACAAGCAGTGCATCAATAGACTAGGTGTGATGGCAACCGAGGGGAAGAACAGTAGGGAGGGTAGCCCCAGAGGAGTGGGCAGGCTAGAAGGCCATTGTCAAGGAGGGGGAGGGATTGAGAAGTGCTAGTTGGGTAGGGGACAGGGGTGCTATAAGTGCTGGTGTTGGCGGTGATGGGGTGGGGGTAGCGGAGGGGAACGAAGAGGTGGAGTAGATAGCAGAAATTTATTGGAGAGGAGCAGGAAAGTCTGGAGTGCTAAGGGAGGAGGAGCTCTAAGTGAAACAATCGCAGCTACTAGAAGAGGTGAGGTGTACCCGGAGCAGCCGTTTCAAGGGGCCAATTTTGGGAGCAGTCAGCATATCCCAGTTGAGAGCATTATACCAGTGTGGAGCCCTGTAGGAAAACGATCTCTGTCCCATAGAGATCTGACATCTGGGAACCTGGAAGGTTTTATTGCTGGCGTTACGGGTATGCTGAGTGGTACAGTGCGTGTTTAGGAGCCTTTCGACACCTGGTGGCATGAGGCCTAGGAGTACCTTTTTTGTTAGCACGCAGGTCTGATACTGGATCCTACAAAGGAGTGGGAGCCATCCAGATCGGGCATATAGTTCACAGGTGTGAGTAAGGCGGGCAGCGCCGAGCAGTCTACAGGCTTTGTTTAGTGCCACCGTTACCCTACGGAGGGCAGTAGGGGAGGCAGAGCCATAGATGGCTAGACTGTAGTCAATGACGGAGGTGACTGAGCTGTGGATTGCCAGACGCAGAGCATCTGTAGTCATACAATGCTTGTGCCTATGTAGCATTCCAATTTGAATGTTTACAGCCTTGGCAACATTCTCGATGTGTGGTGTGTAGGAGAGAAAGTTATCCAACGTGATCCCAAGGTATTTGAAATGCTTGACCTGCTTGAGCTGGGCCCCAGATCCGTTCTAGATGATGAGGGAATGGGCTTTATGTTTGCTACGCACACTGCTGAAAAGCATAACCTTGGTTTTGCTGAGGTTCAGGATCAATTTGTGGGCACTGAACCCTTCAACCCTCGCAAAGTCAAGCTGTAGATGATGCTCAATGAGTTGCTGGTCCTGGTGGCTGGTAAACATGACAGCATCATCTGCATAGAGTAACATTCTCTGGTGACAGACACTAGGGAGATTATTCATGAATAGACTAAACAGTAACGGTCCCAGGATGGAGCACTGGGGTACGCCGGAGAGGACTGGCTTCTGATTCGAGGTGGTATTGGCAATCCTGACTTGTTGGAACCAGCCCACAAGATAACTCTCAAACCATTATAGCACTTCATTGGAGAGACCAATGAAGGAAAGCTGTCTGAGTAGAAGTAGGTGGTTGACAGTGTCAAAATCTTTTGTTAGGTCAATGAACACTGCACCAGCACAGTTTCCCTGATCAAGTGTGTTACGGATGAAACCCGTAAACTCCAAAAGAGCAGTGGCGGGACTGTGCCCTTTTCTAAATCCATGCTGTTGAGGGCATTGGATTTCATATTTCTCCAGATACTCAACTAGCTGATCTGAGACTATGCGTTCAAGTGCTTTGGAAAGTGGAGGGAGAATGGAAATGGGCCTGTAGTTGGTGTATAATACTGGTCCCACTGCTATACTACTGTATATAATACTGGTCCCACTGCTATACTACTCTATATAATGCTAGTCTTACAGCTATACTACTGTATACAATGTTGGTCCCACGGCTATACAACTCTATATATTGCTGATCCCATAACTGTGCAGCTGTATACAATGCTGATCCCAGAGCTGTACTACTGTATATATTCCTGGTCACACAGTTATACTACTGTATATAATACAGGTCCTACTATTGTAGTACTGTATATAATGCTGGTTCCACAGCTCTACTACTGTATATAACGCCGGTCCCTCAATTGTACTATTGTATATAATGCTGGTCCTACAGCTGTACTACTGTGTATAATACTGGTCCCACTGCTATACTACTGTATGTAATGCTGGTCCTACAGCCGTACTATTGTATATAATGCCGTTTCCACTACTACACTACTGTATATAATGCTGGTCCTACAGCTGTACTACTGTATACAACGCTGTTCCCGCTGCTGTACTACTGTATATAATGCTGGTGCCACTGTTGTATATAATGCTGGCCCCATTGCTGTATATAATGCTGGTCCCACAGCATTATACAACTCTTGACCCACCCCAGCAGTTTGTCCCCTATTTCCGGGTCCCTCAGCCTGCTGATCAGCCTGCCATGCAGCAGTGAATCAAATGCCTTGCTGAAGTCCAGGTACAGAACATTCACCACTTACCCCCTCATCCAATGATCTTGTAAACCAATCAAATAAGTCTATCATGTTTGTTTGAGAAAATCTCCCCGACAAAACCATGGTGCCTGTCATCCTGGAGACCATTTACCTCAAGGACGGACACCAGCCTTTCCTTTAGAATCATCTCCAATAACCTACCCACTATGGAGGTTAGGCAGACCGGCCTGTAGTCACCTGGCTCGTCCCTGGGATGACTCTTGTGGAGTGGTACCACATGTGCTGTCCCTCCAGTCCTGCGGCATGCACCCTTCTCCAGCGAGGTGTTAAACAGGTCCGTCAGAGGGGCCACTAGTATCTCCACCAGCTCCCTCAGGACGCTCGGGTGTACTCCATCTGAGTCGGGTGCCTTGTCCACTCGCAGTTCCCTTAGTCCCCTGAAGACCCTGTCGACCCCAGTCTCCCCACCATACTCCTCCCACCCCCAAGGCTCCCCCCAGTCATACCTGTGGCACAGGTATATCCATTTCCCTCGTGAAAACAGAGCAAGAGTACTCATTTAGTGCCTTCGCTTCATCTTCACCATTTTCTGCCCATCCTCCAGTCCTGTTTATCCTAACAATCACATCCCTTCTGCTTCTTCTCTCCTTAATGTACCGGAAGAAATCCTTTTCCCCTTCCTTAATTCCCTGCGACAACAGGTGAGGTGCACACTGGCTAGCAGGCGGTGCTTGAATAAGGCTGCCAGCCAAAACACAAACAAAGAAAATGTTCAAATAAAACACTCACAGAATCTGAACTTAAATGTGGAAAATGCAGTCTTCTTATGGCTATCCAGGGAAGAATGTTGTTGCCGGGCAGACAGCCACAATAAAACTTTGGATTTTCCACGCAAGTTTGGATTCTGTGAGTGCTTTATTTGAACATTTTCTTTGTCTTAATTCCCTGTGCCAGTCTTAGTTCTTTCACAACCTTGTCTGCCCGGACCTCTCTTCTCTGCCTCTCATGTTTTCTCTGTGTTTATCTGTGCTCCTCCCTCAAGGTATGCTTGTACCTCAAGAAAGCACCCCGCTTTTCCTTCACTTTCACAGCCACCTTCTTGCTAAATCTGCTAGGTCTCTTGATCCTGGAGTTCTATTTATAAGCCTTTATGCAAGTGTTGGTGGCCTCAATTAACCCCATTATATCATGCTGGTTCCACTGCTGTACTAACGTATATAATGCTGGTCCCACTGTTGTATTACTGTATATAATGCTGGTACTGCATCTGTACTACTGTACATAATGCTGGTTCCATTGCTGAGCTACCATATATAGTACTGGTCCTACAGCTGTACTACTGTATATAGAGCTGGTCCCACTGCTGTAGTACTGAATATAATGCAGGTCCCACAGCTGTACGACAGTATATAATGCTGGTCCTAAAGCTGTGCTACTATGTATAACGGTGGTCCCACAACTCTATATGTAACCCATAGATGGCGCTATCCCAGGGGGGATACTACCCCTGCCTGATTTGCCACTAACAGGTTGAGGGGCCTGGATCCGATGGCGGGTGCCTCCACCCAGAGGTCAGGGTTTGCAATAGTTAAACTAACTTGGTCACAGCCCTCTGGGACACTGCAACCCCCCTTTCTTCCCACTAGTGGCCCACACAATATATCAGAATTACCTTCACAGCATACACTTACCCCCAGGACTGGTTCAGGCACTGGGACCTCCTGTAAAATAAGATACAGTGCAACAATCACAGTACAATACTTTAACATAGACAAATACCTCAGGCAGTATAACTTTGCTGAAACAAGCAGCTCTGATTTATTTAGGGGGAATATAACAAGGACAGGGGGGAAATCAGGTTAATTAGCTTATCACTTTACTCATCTACCTATGGCTCTGTGCACAGGCCTATCCCTACCAGTTACTGTCCCTGGGTACCCAAGCCCTAGTGGCTAGTCCAAACCGTGGCAGCTGGTAGGGGCCCTTTCACACAGAGAAAAGAAAAATTAGTTAAACAGTCAGCAGTACAGTAATTCCATTTGGATTTAATGTGGTAATTCAACAGGGAGCGACCCTGAATTAGTACTCACGACCTCCAAACAAGATAGGGTCCTTCAACGTCAGCAGGGCTACTCTTGAGCTCCACGAGACTCCTCACACATTTATATGACAAACTGCAACAGGCAAAAGTCCTTTAATGGCAGCAGGATTCACTTGAGCTACACAAGCCTCTTCACACATTTATATGGTAAACAGTAACAGGCAAAGTCCTTTAATGGCAGCAGGATTCACTTGAGGTACACAAGCTCTTCACACATTTATATGGTAAACAGAAAGTACTATACCAGGCAGGCTGCTTCTCTATCCCGATCGCAATTACTGCACAATACCCGGGAGAACACACAGCAGATTCAGTTCCTGACAGACCGAGTGCAATTCAGCAATTTCTCCAGTCTTCCACAGGGTGAGCCTGGTTTCTACTCTTTAGATATCCTTTGATTCTCTTCACAGGACGGATTCAGTCCTAACAAGCAGTTACTCAAGCTGCAGACCGGAACTCAGGGCCTTACACACGTTTCCCGACAAAAATTGCACACCGAAAAGCACAGGGCTCCATCCTCTTCACTGCCAGAGCTCAACTGAAACTCCAGCAGACAAAACCGGCACTTCCTTTGAGTTCCTCCCAGTTCTGGCTGGATTGGCTGTCACTCACAATAGACTGCCCCTGTTGGTCCAAAAGGCTCAAGTCTAAACTACATCTCCTAGAGTCACTGCCCATACAATCCTCTTGTGGCTGGCTCAGATTATGAGTCCAAGTTCTGATTCGTCCCAAGGCACCATTTTAGAGCTACCTTAACCCACACTGATTGGTCCAGTTCAGCAGTTCAAAACTAGAATGGGGAACTAGGCAAACACAGTTCTGACTGAGAAGAAAGCATTAGACAAACTGTAATTTCATTATTACTCTAAATGATTTCTGGCAAACAGTTACATCTTTCAGATAGGTTCCTTGCACTTAGTGACTGCAAAATGGAGTGAATTGGCAGCAGCTCGAGTGGTACTCAAGCAGAGAAGCACACAGTCCCCCATACAACTAATTATGTCTGCAAGCAGACAGCTCTTAAAGAGACAGTACCAGAGGCTCTAAAAACACTTCACTGATAAATGGCTTAAACGCCAAACACCATTCAGGCTTGGAGCATTCAAGCAAGCTCCTGGAAGTCTTTTGGAACCCCATTTGCAGGGAGTTACACCCTTCCTGGCCTGGGGAAAGCTTGACGTCCCCGCCAAGCAAGTACCCCTGCTAAGTTTCAACTGCAAACATATACATTTGTATTTGGGCTCACATGTAATCATCAGTCAATACATCATTTTACCAAGAACACATTTCTGAAACATTGCAGTACATCACTCTTACACAGTATTACACACACATTGTACCATAACTCGTTATTACCTCTTGTACATGAAACCTGAAGAGAGGGGCCCTTCCTATCAGTTACCTTGGGGCTGGATGGGGCAAGGCACCATACTTAGAGGGCAACACAAGTAACTTGAGTTAGCACTGACGCCAGTTTGGGCAATGAGCCTGGGGACACATACACTCCTTTATGGACAACATTGAGAGGCAAGTCCACAGGCCTCCCAAGGAATCATAACTGAGGTGCACCACAGGCTTTACAGCTCGACCAGTCTTTCTAGGGGAACTGTTACAGTCTCTGCACTCTGAGCCTCATTTTCAGCATTGTCCTCACTTGTCAGGAGTCTCCATGGGGTAGCGAGGCTAGAACTTGGGGCACTTTCAGCTCCAGGAGTTACAGTTTCTGAGTCCACAACATTTGGCTCGCTTGAGAGCTTTCGGACACTGGCAGTGGACTGTCAGTGCACTCAAAATACTCTTCTTGTTCTGGTGTATCACCAGTCTGCCCTAATCCATCATTTTCCTCCCTGAAAGCTCAAACAGTTCAACCATGCACAATGATTCCATTTCATCTGATCTGATGCTTTGCACTTCACTTTCTGGGAGCATTGGCTCCAGGGACGAAGCTGGGGGCTTAGACAGTCCAGAAGGCCCAGCTTCGTCTCCAGTATTGACTAGGGGATTGCCCCGAAACAATTGACTCAGTTCGTAAGAAGGATAGTATTCAAAGTCACTCTCAATTTCTTCTGATATGGACTGACAGTCATGCTCAACAGGGACTTGTGGAGGGGAACACTTTAAACTCTGCTTCTGTAGGTGCAGACTTTCTTGATCTTTTCTTAGCAGCAGCTCTAGTCACTGGTCCAGAGGGGGCATCTTCTGGGGGCTCAGACTCAATCAAGATTTGTCCATTGGGCAGTAAATGATTTCTATGCATTGTTTTTACATCTTTGAACTATTCTCAGGCCTTACTTTGTACACTGGCAGATCATCTAGTTTGCGACTACAATGTGAGGGAGATGGTGCCATCTGTCAGCAATCTTGTGTTTGCCATGCAGTCCCAGATTTCTTAGCAATACCCGATCTCCTCCTGGAGTTCCTGTGCTTTCACCTTTTATCATACCTTTCTTTGTTGGCAGATTTCTTTGGCAGCCATGGTTTGAGCCAGTTACACGCATGAGTTAGCTGGGCCTTTAACTTTGCACATACTGTAAATAGTTGTCAGCTTGAACCCCATCAGGAGAGACCCCAAAACCACATCTACCAGTAGTCGAGCTTCTTCCAAACATCAGGCGGTAGGGGGAGAACCCAGTGGCACCACTTTTGGTGAAGTTATAAGCATGTACCAGGGTGCTAATTTGTTGGCTCCATCTAGGCTTGTCCTTTGGGTACAGGGTGCCTAGCATATCTAGCAAAGTGCGGTTGAAACGTTCAGGCTGTGGGTCCCCCTTGGGGTGGTAAGGAGTGGTTCTGGACTTTGACTCCCCACAGAGAAAGCATCTTTGATCAGACGACTCTCAAAGTCTCTCCCTTGATCAGAATGGATTCTTTGTGGAGCCCCATAGTGAACAAAAAGTTTTCACAAGTACTTTGGCCACAGTGGATGCTTTCTGGTCTTTGGTGGGAAAGCTTGGGCATATCTCGTGAAATGGTCAGTGACCACCAGCACATTACTGATATTTCTTTTGATCTGACTCCAAACTCAGAAAATCAATACAGACCAGCTCCATGGGTGCACTGGTGGTGATGTTAACAAGGGGGGCAGCCCTCTGGGGCAAAGCTTTCCTCTGTAAGCAGCGACTACAAGTTCGAATGTGTTGCTCCACATCAGCCCCCATCTTAGGCCAATAGAATCTGGATCTCACCAAGTCAAGTGTTCTGTCTATACCGAGGTGCCCCATGTAGTTGTGCAAGGACATCAGTACTGAGTCTCGAAAGGCAGTGGGCAGCACTAGTTGTTGTTTGTCTACTTGTCCCCCTCTGTCTACTGTTTCTCTGTATAACAGTTTATTGATCAATTTCAACTTAGGACCTTCTTTGTATAACAGTGCAGTTCTCAAATCAGTGGAGCGTAATTTGGACACATCTTTTCCTGCATAGAGGGCTTCTAAAGCTGCTTTGATCATGGGATCGCGGATTGAGCCCACGAATACTGTCATTGTCCAGCTGAGGCAGTGCACCAATGTCTATTGCAGAAAAGTGGCAATAAGCAGCAGGTATGCAATTTCAGAGGGTCCCAAGCAATCCACCATGCAGTCCATCATGTCTGTGGACATTTGTTCCTCCCTGTCAAACTTCAGGCAGAGTGCCCGAATGTCAGGTTCTGCCAATCGGACCCAATCATTCTGGGGAACAGGCTCCGGAGAGAGCATCAGCATCTATGTGGTTCAGACCTGCTCGGTATTCGAGAGCATAGTCATATGTAGATAATGCAGAAAGCCACCTATGGCCAGTGGCATCCAACTTAGCTCAGGTCTGCACATAGGTCAAAGGATTATTGTCAGTTTTACTAGTATTTTAGCCCCATACAAGTACTCATGGAATTGGTCAACAATAGCCCACTTCAAAGCTAGGAACTCTAACTTATGTACAGGATAGTTCTTTTCAGATGGGGTCAGGCTTCTACTGGCAAAGGCCACTGGTCTCAGGCCATTCTCGTGCTCTTGGTACAACACAGCCCCAACCCTTGCAAGCTAGCATCAGTGTGCAGGACGAAGGTTTTCTTGGATCACTAGGCCAGCACTGGAGCATGGGTAAGTTGATATATGATCTCATGAAAAGCAGTCTCAAATCAGGAGTCCAGCGGCCCCAAATACTTCACTCGGATGAAAATACACTCTTTCAGTCTTGAGGACGCTGACTTTTGGTATTTTTGTGGGTTGGGGATACCTTGAGTAAGGTTAAGTAAAGGCGGATCACCTTGAATAGTCCTTGATGAAATGCCGATAATAACCACAGAATCCCAGGAATCTTTGCAGTTCTTTTAGATTTTGGGCTGTGGCCAGGTGGTCAAGGCCTCAACTTTACTTGGTCGGTCTCTATTCCCTCGTGGATACTATGTGTCCCACATACTTTACTGATGTTTGAAAGAATTGACACTTATCAATGGACAGTTTAAGGCCAAAGTCCTCCAGTCGGTCCAATACCTTAAATAATCTGCTCTCATGTTCCTCCAGTGAGCTGCCAAACACAATAACATCATCTAGGTATACCAGGCACTCTAGTAAGTTCATGTCTCCACTGCACGCTTCCATCAATCGTTGAAAAGTGGCTGGGGCACCTGAAATCCTTTGAGACATCCTCATGAATTCATAGAAGCCAAGCGGACAGATAAAGACTGTCTTCTCACGGTCCCTCGAGCTATCGGATCTGGTAGTACCCATCATGGAGATCCAGCACAGAGAACCACTTGCTCCCGCTTAGGCAGTCCAAAGCATCCTGAATGCGGGCATTGTGTACTGATCAGGATAGTCCAGGGTTTAAGGTGCGATAATCCACGACATCCTTACTGTCCCATTCTTTTCCTCACTACCACAATGGGGAAGCATAATGGCTTCTGGATTCTTGTATTACACCAGCAGCTAACATCTTCTTGCAGATGCCGCTCACATCATCTATATCAGCAGGTGCCAGGCGTCGACCTCTCACTAAATGGTCTTTCGTCATGCAGCCGGATATTGTGCTCAGCTCCTTGCACGCATCCTACATCCCATTCCTTTAAAGAAAACACCTGGTCTCTCTGGGCAAGCTTCTCACTGATCCTCACTTTCCATTCAGCTGGCAACGGGGAGTCGCCGAAATCAAAGAAGTCAGGCATTACTCTGTCATTCTTCCTCGAACTCTTGCTGCTGGGTAGCACTGCAGTGTCTGCACAATGCACATTAGCCAGGATGCAACCTCTATTTACTCGAATGTCTCTTTCAGACACATTATGAACTTGGACCATTACCCTTCTGGCATAAGCATGGGCTCTAGCGGGCAAAATACTAGGCTTGACCAGCAGTCCCTCTGGCAATTTTCCATCGCCTGGTGCATCCAACATTAATATTTTATTCTTAACATCCTTTCTGATACGGACCTCTCCCTGTAAGGTACACTGGGCATTTGGCGCCAGGATCAGAGACTCAGGATCCTTCTTCCATACAATTCCGACCGGTTCCTCTGGTTCTATTTTTTCAGCATCTCTCTGTGCCTCACAGGCCTTCTTAATTAAAGCCGGAACTCTTAAAGCTCTACTAGTCTTTGACCCTGTTTTTCATAACACAACTGTGCCAGCCTTCCTAACATATGAGCATTTGTTCCAATCAACAAAGGGACACTATAAAAGAAGAAGGAAACCACTTTGGTTCTCAAATACAGTAGCAGAAAAGGTCAGAGCCAAAAGGCTGGCCTTCAGGAAATATAAGGGAACACAGCGGGATGAAGATAGGGAGGCATACCAAACTGCCCTAAGGGAAGCAGGTAAGGCAGTAAGGCAGGCAAAGTCCCAAACTGAGGAAACACTAGCACGAACAGTAAAAGAAGGTGACAAGACTTTCTATAGATACATTAGTGAAAGGAGAAAGTCCAGAGGGGGTATTGCTAAGCTTAATGGAGAAAAGGGAGCATGTGAGGAGGAGGACCCTGTAAAGGCATCTATCCTAGATACTTTTGCTCAGTATTTACTGAAGAGAAGGTAGGGCAGGGCCCACAGCTCAGCATCATGGACACAGGGGGGAGGGAGGTGAGCACTACTCCCTTCACAAAAGAAAGGGTCCTACAAGAGCTTGCAAGCTCAGGTGGATAAGGCAATGGGACCTGATGGCATACATCCCAGGGTACTTAAGGAGCTAAAGGAGGAACTAGTAGAGCCATTAGCAGAATTGTTTAGTGAGTCTCTGAGCACAGGAGAGGTCCCAGAAGACTGGAGAAGGGTTCATGTGATCCCGCCCACAAGAGTGGTAGCAGGAGGAGGCGGGAACTACAGACCGGGTCAGTCTTACCTCAGTAGTGGGCAAGATTATGGAGGCACTCTTAAGGAAAGGATAGTGCAACACCTGGAATCCATAGGGCACAGGATCCAAGACAGCATGGGTTTACAAAGGAAGGTCCTGTCAAACTAATCTCATAGATTTCTTTGACTGGGTAACCAGAGTGGTGGACCAAGGGGAGCAGTTGATGTCGCTACCTTGACTTCAGCAAAGCTTTTGACACTGTTCCACATAGAAGATTGATAAATAAGCTAGGTAGGCTGGGTGGGTCAGAAGTTGGTCAACTGGGTGGCAAACTGGTTGACTGGCAGAAACAGAGAGTGGTGGTAAATGGTATACAGTCAGAAGAGATGCAAGTCACAAGTGGGTACTCTGGGATCAGTCCTGGGGCCAGTCCTATTCAACATCTTCATTAGTGACCTCGCAGATGGACTAGAGGTAAGGTTTGTCTGTTTGCAGATGACACCAAGATCTGCAACAGAGTAGATGATCCAGATGGGGTGGGCAGAATGAGAAGAGATCTGGATAAACTAGCAAAATGGTCAGAAGAGTGGCAACTGGGATTTAATGCAAAGAAGTGCAAAGTCATGCACATAGGGAAGAGAAACCCTGAAGCCACTTATAGGCTGGGAGGGGAGTTGCTAGCAGTCACAAAGGAAGAAAGAGACTTGGGCATCATCATCACTGATGACCTAAAATCATCCAAGCAGACCTCTAAAGCAGTAGGTAAGGCTGGGGTGTTAGGGTGTATTAGTAGGGTATCACAAGTCGTAAGAGGGAGGTAAATCCCTCTGTACAAGACATTGGTTAGGCCCCATCTGGAGTACTGCGTGCAGTATTGGAGGCCACACCTTCACAAGGACATTAACCAAACTGAGGCAGTCCAGAGAAGGGCAACCAAAATGGTGCAGGGACTGCATCAGAAGACATATGAGGACAGATTAACGGAGCTCAATATGTATACCCTTGAGCAAAGGAGGGAGAGAGGTGATATGATCGAGACATTTAAACACCTTAAGGGCATAAACAAGGTGAAAGAGTCTAACATGTTTAAATATAAGAAAAATAGCAGGACAAGAGGACACAGCATGAGATTAGAGGGAGGCCGATTAAGGGAATGTGAGGAAATTCTTTTCACAGAAAGGGTGGTAGATGCATGGAATAGCTTACCACAAGAAGTGGTGGCTATGAATACAGTGCAGGGCTTCAAACAGGCATGGGATAGGCATAAGGGAGCAATACAAATGACTATGAATAGATAGGTCACTGACAGAGCAAAGGCCGATGGCACATTTATAAGGTAGAAAAAGAAATGGGCAGACTGGATGGGCCTTGCGGTCCTTATCTGCCGTCACCTTCTATGTTTCTATGTTTCTATCATACAGTCCAGTGGGGGGACACACTAAGGCTAGGGTCTCTACTTGTTCGGCCACTCCAGCCACAGAGGTGGGGAAAGACAGCCAAATTCGGATATACCCGGAATAGGGGTAGGCCTTCTCACTTAACCCCCATACATGCAGTCCTTCTAATGGTTGTAAGGTGCGTCTGACAAATGCTTCTGATACCAATCCTGGAACATAATTGTCACTTGGGAGCCACTGTCTAATACAGCTCTTGTAGACACTCCATTCACCTTTACAGTGGTCTCCATGGAGGGACCCACTATTCTGGACCAGTCTGGAGAGGTGGTAGTGGGGCCTGGGCAACTGACCTTGCCACAAAAGACGTGAGTTAGCATTTTGGTGCCCTCACTGGGATCATTTTGTGCACCTTTTAACCACTGATTTGTTCTCCGAAGCTCTCCTTGTAGCCTATATGCAACTTTGTCAGTGTCTTTCGGGGACCGGCATTCCCTCTTCATGTGCCCATCCTTCCCGTAATTATAGCAAAACATACTTTCTGGAGTTTGAGGTGGCTGAGGCACCACACTGGGAGCCAGGGCGGGGGTACTACTAACTGGAAACCTAGGTGCCATCTCTGTCTGTGGCGTGATAAGCATTTGGAGACATCTCATCAGTTTCTCCACTTCCATGGTCAAGGAATTGAGTTTGGAGCTGTTATCAGCAGGAGATACATGGGTGGGTACCCCACCCCATAGCAGATGCAGTCGGATATAGGTCGGGCCTATACTTGCAGGCGTGGCTCATAAAGGGACTGTTTTGAATTCCCAGATCTCTCTCAACAGTTCGCCCCATTGTGGCATATCTTTTCCTTGTCAGAGCACTCATTGACTGCCAACCTCTGCCCCTGAACTTCACTTGATGGGCCACCTCAGTCACTGGTCGAGCCGCAGCTATTGGTGCAGGTCCTCCGAGGTCGCTTTCTCAACTCCTCGAATTTCTCATTAACTCATCATAGGAGGGTGGGGATTCCAGTCGATCTGCCAGGCGAACTGAAGCAACAGCAGTTCTGAGAAGGGGCAGACTTAAGGATCCTGTCCAGCCTGGTTCGGTCCAGTTCAATCGCTGGCAAACTACCCTTTTCTGAGGCATTCTTGCAACAATTTTTCCAGCCGAGATACATACACAGACAACAACTCCCTTGGTACTGTTGTGCATTTCTTACTCTCCACCATAGATCCTCATCAGAATCTGGGCTCCCATACACATTCTCCAAGGCCTCAAGATAGGCCTGTGCAGTCACTTCAGGGTTACTGGCCCGTTTAGCACGGATGGTAGCCAGGGCAGGACCTCGGAGGCCTCACTGACCCTCTTTCGCTCGGCTTCCGAGCATTGCCATTCTAGTACTTGGGGCAACATAGTCTATCCAGGTCTCCCAGTCATCCTCCCTTGGGGGTGGGAGGTGCCAGAGAAGATCCTCAACCTTCGTAAGAGTCGTGACTAATGGCAGGTGCAGAAATAGGAGTCTGCATTGGTTCAGCCACCATTACGGTACTGGAGCGGAGAGGGTGTTGGGGAGGAACACCCCAGGTGGCAAGAATAGTTTCTTCAAGTCCTCCACAGTTTTCCCTTCCCCAGCAACCATTTAGCAAATTTCTCCTCAAAAGTTTCAGACAGTGGTGCGGCTCATTCCCCCGGTCTTTACTGTACTTAGTTATCACTCTCCAGGCAGTGAGGGCTCCCTCTGGGGTAATGGTCTGTGGCACTTTGGAGCTATCTATGGGATCCTTAAACTCTACTAGGGCCAGGAAAGTGTGGGTGAGCAGATTAGCATGCCGACCCACCACCACAGGGTTTTGTAAACCTTCCACCTTGGAAAGTAGTCCCTGTACAGTGTCCATATTGATACCCAGGGGGATGTCCAGGATAAGCATAGCATTTTGGGGGTCAATTTCCTCCCCAGTACACCACTCCACCAGCCGGTGCACAGCCACTTCTGTCGGGGTACCCATTTTTTTTCTTAACAGTGGTTCGTAAATATGGCCACTAGAGGACACAAAATCCCAGCAGTGAGCCTCCAAGATGTAACCCCTAGATGGCGCTATCCCAGGGGATACTACCCCTGCCTGATTTGCCACTAACAGGTTGAGGGCCTGGATCCGATGGCGGTGCCTCCACCCAGAGGTCAGGGTTTGCAGTAGTTAAACTAACTTGGTCACAGCCCTCTGGGACACTGCAACCCCTTTCTTCCACTAGTGGCCCACACAATATATCAGAATTGCCTTCACAGTATACACTTACCCCAGGACTGGTTCAGGCACTGGGACCTCCTGTAAAATAAGATACAGTGCAACAATCACAGTACACTACTTTAACATAGACAAATACCTCAGGCAGTATAACTTTGCTGAAACAAGCAGCTCTGATTTATTTAGGGGGAATATAACGAGGACAGGGGGAAATCAGGTTAATTAGCTTATCACTTTACTCATCTACCTATGGCTCTGTGCACAGGCCTATCCCTACCAGTTACTGTCCCTGGGTACCCAAGCCCTAGTTGCTAGTCCAAACCGTGGCAGCTGGTAGGGGCCCTTTCACACAGAGAAAAGAAAAATTAGTTAAACTGTCAGCAGTACAGTAATTCCATTTGGATTTAATGTGGCAATTCAACAGGGAGCGACCCTGAATTAGTACTCACAACCTCCAAACAAGATAGGGTCCTTCAACGTCAGCAGGGCTACTCTTGAGCTCCACGAGACTCCTCACACATTTATATGACAAACTGCAACAGGCAAAAGTCCTTTAATGGCAGCAGGATTCACTTGAGCTACACAAGCCTCCTCACACATTTATATGGTGAACAGTAACAGGCAAAAGTCCTTTAATGGCAGCAGGATTCACTTGAGCTACACAAGCCTCTTCACACATTTATATGGTAAACAGTAACATGCAAAAGTCCTTTAATGGCAGCAGGATTCACTTGAGGTACACAAGCCTCTTCACACATTTATATGGTAAACAGAAAGTACTATACCAGGCAGGCTGCTTCTCTATCCCAATCGCAATTACTGCACGATACCCGGGAGAACACACAGCAGATTCAGTTCCTGACAGACCGAGTGCAATTCAGCAATTTCTCCAGTCTTCCACAGGGTGAGCCTGGTTTCTGCTCTTCAGATATCCTTTGATTCTCTTCACAGGATGGATTCAGTCCTAACAAGCAGTTACACAAGCTGTAGACCGAACTCAGGGCCTTACACACGCTTTCCACTAAAGCTGCACAACGAAAGCACAGGGCTCCTTCCCTCTTCACTGCCAGAGCTCAACTGAAACTCCAGCAGACAAAACCGGCACTTCTTTGAGTTCCTCCCAGTTCTTGGCTGGATTGGCTGTCATCACAATAGACTGCCCCTGTTGGTCCAAAAGGCGCCAAGTCTAAACTACATCTCCCAGAGTCACTGCCCATACAATCCTCTTGTGGCTGGCTCAGATTATGAGTCCAAGTTCTGATTCGTCCAAGGCACCATTTTAGAGCTACCTTAACCCACACTGATTGGTCCAGTTCAGCAGTTCAAAACTAGAATGGAGAACTAGGCAAACACAGTTCTGACTGTAAAGAAAGCAGGTTAGACAAACTGTAATTTCATTATTACTCTAAATGATTTCTGGCAAACAGTTACATCTTTCAGATAGGTTCCCTTTGCACTCCTAGTGACTGCAAAAATTGAGTGAATTGGCAGCAGCTCGAGTGGTACTCAAGCAGAGAAGCACACAGTCCCCCCATACAAACTAATTATGTCTGCAAGCAGACAGCTCTTAAAGAGACAGTACCAGAGGCTCTAAAAACACTCACTGATAAATGGCTTAAACGCCAAACACCATTCAGGCTTGGAGCATTCAAGCAAGCTCCTGGAAGTCTTTTGGAAACCCCCATTTGCAGGGGGGTAACATATATAATGCTAATCCTACTGCTGTACTGCCATATATAATGCTGGTCCTACAGCTGTAAAACTGTATATTCTTTGTTAACCGGGTAAGGCCCACTAGGTACAACTGCCTGTTTTCAAGGGTAACCTGGGAGCTTTAGACTGGTTAAGTGACTTGCTCAGAGTCACACAGTATGCAAATGGAGGTTGGGGGAATCAAACCAAGGACTGCTGACCCAAGCTCATTCACAGCACGTGACTCTAACCACTAGGCTACACTGCAAGCCATATCTGGTCCACTGCTGTAGTACTGTATTTAATGCTGGTCCCACAGCTGTACTACTGTATATAATGCTAGTGCCACTGTTATACTACTGTATATAATGCATGTCCTACAGCTGTACAACTGTATATAATGCTAGTCCCACAACTGTACAGATGTATATAATGCTGGTCCCACTGTTATCCTACTGTATACAATGCTGGCCGTACAGCTGTACCAATGTATATAATGCTGGTCCCACAGCTATAATACTGTATAGAATGCTGGTCCCACTGCTGTACTACTGCATATAACGCTGGTCCCACAGCTGTACCAATGCATATCATACTGGTACCACAGCTATAATACTGTATATACTGCAGGTACCACAGCTGTACCAATGCATATCATACTGGTCCCACAGCTATAATATTGTATATACTGCAGGTACCACAGCTGTACCAATGCATATAATGCTGGTCCCACAGGTATAATACTGTATACAATGCAGATCCCACTGCTGTAATATTACATATAATGCTGGCCCTCCTGCTGTACTACTGTACATAATGCTGGACCGACAACTGTGCCAATGTATATAATGCTGGTCCCACAGCTGTACTACTTTATATAATGCTGATCCCATTGTTATACTACTGTCTATAATGATGGCCCCACGGTTATACTACTGTATATAATTCTGGTCCCACAGCTATACAACTGTATATAACGCTGGTCCCACAGCTGTACCAATGTATATAATGCTGGTCCCACAGCTATAATACTGTATATAATGCTGGTCCCACTGTTATACTACTAAGTTACAAGCTAAGTTATTAAGCTGTACATTAAGTTACTGGAGGGGGTGCAGCGCAGGGCGACAAAGATGATCAAGGGGCTGGGGGACTTATCATACGAGAGGAGGTTGAAGGAGTTGAACATGTACTCACTGGAGGAGAGGCGGACAGGGGTGACATGATTGAAACCTTTAAATACATGAAAGGAATAAACAAGACAGGTACAGAGGGGCTGTTCAGAGTAAGGGAGGGAGGGTCACCAGGGGCCATGATATGAGACTGGAGGAGGAAGGTTCGGGAGGAGATGAGAGACACTTTTTACAGAGAGGGTGGTGGCTGGGTGGAATGCATTACCTGCAGAAGTGGTATCCAGTAGAACAGTGGACTGCTTCAAAAGGGGGTGGGACAGGACAAGGGGGAGGGTTAATGACGGGGAAGGGTGGAAGGGAGGGGCAGCTGCAGAATAAGGGGTGCTAGCTGCACATTCGAGCAGACTTGATAGATCTCTAGGCCTTTATCTGCTGGCAAATTTCGTATGTTCGTACTACTGTATATAATGCTGGTCCCACTGTTATACTACTGTATATAATGCTGGTCCCACAGCTGTACAACTGTATATAATGTTGGCCCTCCTGCTGCACTACTGTATATAATGCTGGTCCCACTGTTATACTACTGTATATAATGCAGGTCCCACAGCTGTACAACTGTATATAATGCTGGCCCTCCTGCTGTACTACTGTATATAATGCTGGTCCCACTGTTATACTACTGTATTTAATGCTGGTCCCACAGCTGTACAACTGTATATAATGCTGGCCCTCCTGCTGTACTACTGTATATAATGCTGGTCCCACTGTTATACTACTGTATATAATGCAGGTCCCAAGCTGTACAACTGTATATATTGCTGGCCCTCCAGCTGTACTACTGTATATAATGCTGGTCCCACTGTTATACTACTGTATATAATGCACGTCCCACAGCTGTATAACTGTATATAATGCTGGCCCTCCTGCTGTACTACTTTATATAATGCTGGTCCTACTGTTATACTGTATTTAATGCTGGTCTCACAGCTGTGCAACTGTATATAATGTTGGCCCTCCTGCTGTACTACTGTATATAATGCTGGTCCCACTGTTATACTACTGTATATAATGCAGGTCCCACAGCTGTACAACTGTATAGAATGCTGGTCCCACTGTTATACTACTGTATATAATGCAGGTCCCACAGCTGTACAACTGTATATAATGCTGGCCCTCCTGCTGTACTACTGTATTTAATGTTGGTCCCACTGTTATACTACTGTATATAATGCTGGTCCCAGTGTTCTACTACTGTATATAATGCTGGTCCCACTTTTATACTACTGTATATGATGCTGGTCCCACAGCTGTACAACTGTATATAATGCTGGTCCCACAACTGTACCAATGTATATAATGCTGGTCCCACAGCTGTACCAATGTATAAAACTCTGGTCCCAGTGTTATACTATTGTACATAATGCTGGTCCCACTGTTATACTACTGAATATAATGCTCGTCCCACAGCTGTACAACTGTGTATAACACTGGTCCCACAACTGTACCAATGTATATAATGCTGGTCCCATTGTTATATTACTGTATATAATGCTGGTCCCAATGGTATACTACTGTACATAATGCTGGTCCCACAGCTGTACAATTGTATATGACGCTGGCCCTGCAGCTGTACCAATGTATATTGCTGGTCCCACAGCTATAATACTGTATATAATGCAGGTCCCACTGCTGTAGTATTACATATAATGCTGGCTCTCCTGCTGTACTACTGTATATAATGCTGGTCCCACAGCTGTACTAATTTATATAATGCTGGTCCCACAACTGTACCAATGTATATAATGCTGGTCCCACTGTTATACTACTATATATAATACTGGTCCCACAGCTGTACAACTGTATATAATGCTGGTGCCACAGCTGTACCTATGTATATAATGCTGGTCCCACTGTTATACTACTGTATATAATGCTGGTACCACTGTTATACTATTGTCTATAATGCTGGTCCCACAGCTGTACAACTGTATATAACACTGGCCCACAGCTGTACCAGTGTATATAATGCTAGTCCCACAGCTATAATACTGTATATAATACTGATCCCACTGTATATAACGCTGGTCCCACACCTGTACCAATGCATATGATGCAAGTCCCACAACTATAATACTGTATATAATGCAGGTCCCACTGCTGTAGTATTAAATATAATGCTGGTCACAGCTGTAGTACTGCATATCATGCTGGTCCCACAGATGTACTGCTGTATATAATGCTGGTCTCACAGCTGTACTCCTATAAATAATGCTGGTCCCACAGCTGTACTGCTATATGTAGTGCTGATCCCACAGCTGTACTACTATATAAAGTGCTGGTCCCACAGCTGTAATGCTATACATAATGCTGGTCCCACAGCTGTACTGCTATATATAGTGCTGGTCCCACAGCTGTACTACTGCATATAATGCTTGTCCCACAGTTGTACCAATGTATATAATGCTGGTCCCACAGCTGTACTACTGCATATAATGTTGGTCCTACAGCTGTACCAATGTATATAGTGCTGGTCCCACAGCTGTACCAATGTATATAATGCTGGTCCCACAGCTGTACCAATGTATATAATGTTGGTCCCACAGCTGTACCAATGTATATAATGCTGGTCCCACAGCTGTACCAATGTATATAATGTTGGTCCCACAGCTATACTAACGTACAGTATGCAGTATAATGCTGGTCCCACAGTGGTATGCCTTCACTACCACAACAATTGTACCATGACCGATATCACAGCGACAACAGTGACAGGTTGTTATAATATCGATGCGGGCCCCCAACACTACTTTCTGGGGGTCTTGCAGTCCCTCTCCGAATCACCTCCAACTCACAGTTGATTCTTTTAGCTACGGGGGTGTGGTGGCAGAGCCCCATGCATGGGGAGTTGGGGGCAAAAGTCTCCAGTGGATGGCTTTGTGCAGACCACAATTGTGGTCGACATAAAGGAGTCACTGTAACAAAACTGTCAACCGACTGTCATGGATCTGTCCCACAGCTACACTACTGTATATAAAGCTGTTTCCACTGCTGTACTACTGTATGTAATGCTGGTCCTATAGCTGTACCACTGTATATAAAGCTGTTCCCGCTGCTGTACTACGGTATATAATGATGCTCCCACAGATGTACTGTTGTATATAATGCTGGTCCCACATCTGTACTGCTATATATAATGCTGGTCCCACAGCTGTATTAATGAATATAATGCTAGTCTCACTGCTGTACTACTGTATAAAATGCTGGTACCACAGCTATACTACTGCATATAATGCTGGTTCCTCAGTTATACTACTGTATATAATGCGGGTCCCACTGCTGTAGTACTGTATATAATACTGGCCTGACACCTGTACTACTGTATATAACACTGGTCTCTTGGCTTTACTACTGTATACAATGCTGGTCTCACAGCTGTAGTACTGTATATAATGCAGGCTGCATAGCTGTACTACTCTTTGTAATGCTGGTCCTACTGTTGTACTACTGTATATAATGCTGGCCCCACAGCTAAACTACTGTATATAATGTAGGTCCGACTGCTCAACTTCTGCATATAATGCTGGTCCTAAGCTGTACTTCAGTGTATAATGCAGGTAAAACTGCTCTACTACTGTATATAATGTAGGTCCCACCGACGTAGTACTGTATATAATGCTGGTCCAGCAGCTGGACTTCTGTACATAACACAGGTCCTACTGCTGTACTACTGTACATAATGAAGGTCCCACTGCTGTAGTACTGTACATAATGCTAGTCCCACTGCTGTAATACTGTATTTAATGCTGTCTCACAGCTGTACTACTGTAAATAATGCAGGTCCCACTGCCGTAGTACTGCATATCATGCTGGTCCCACAGCTGTACTCTTGTATATCATACAGGTCCCACATCTGTACTACTGTATATAATGCAGGTATCCCTCAGCTATACTACTGTATAAAATGCTGGTCCCACAGCTATACTACCGTAGACAGAGCTGGTCCCACTGCTGTTGTACTGTATATAATGCTGATTCCATAGTCGTACTACTGTTCATAATGCTGGTCCTACTGTTGTTCTAGTGTATATAATGCCCGCCCTCAGCTGTCCAACTGTATATATTGCAGGTCCCACTGCTGTACAACTGTATGCAATGCTGGTCTCACAGCTGTACTGCTTCATATAATGCTGGTCCCACACCTGAACTGCTGTATATCAAAATGCCCCATAGCTATACTACTGTATATCCTGCAGGTCCCACTGCTGTACTACTGCATATAATGCCGGTCCCATAGCTGTACTAATGTATTTAATGCATGTCCCACTGCTGTACTACTGTATACAATGCTGGTCCCACTGCTGTACTACTGTATACAATGCCGATCCCATAGCTGTACTACTGTTTTTAATGCAGGTCCCACAGCTGTACTACTGTATATAATGCTGGTTCCACAGCTGTAATACTGTATATACTGCAGGTCCCACTGCTGCACTACTGCATATAATGCCGATTCCATAGCTGTACTACTGTACTGCATATAATGCTGGTCGAACTGCTGTACTACTGCATATAATGCCGATCCCATAGCTGTAGTACTGTATATACTGCAGGTCCCATAGCTGTACTACTGCACATAATGCTGGCCCCACAGCTGCACTACTGTATATAATGATGGCCTCATAGCTGTACTGCTACATATAATGCTGGCCCCACAGCTGTACTACTGAATATAATGCTGGTCCCACTGCTGTACTACTGTATATAATGCTTGTTCCGAAGTTGTACTACTGAATGTAATGCAGGTCCCACTGCTGTACTACTGTATATAATGCTCGTTCTATGACTGTATTACAGTATATAATGCTCATTCTATGGCTGTACTACTGTATTTAATGCTGGTCCCACAGGTGTACTACTGAATATAATGCTGATCCCACTGCTGTACTACTGTATATAATGCTTGTCCCGAAGATGTACTACTGAATGTAATGCAGGTCCCACTGCTGTACTACTGTATATAATGCTCGTTCTATGGCTGTATTACAGTATATAATGCTCATTCTATGGCTGTACTACTGTATATAATGCTCGTTCTATGGCTGTACTACTGTATTTAATGCTGGTCCCATAGGTGTACTACTGTAGATAATGCTGGTCCCACTACTCTATACAATGCTCGTTCTATGGCTGTACTACTGTATATAATGCTCGTTCTACGGCTGTACTACTGTATTTAATGCTCGTTCTATGGCTGTACTAATGTATATAATGCTCGTTCTATGGCTGTACTACTGTATATAATGCTCATTCTATGGCTGTACTAATGTATATAATGCTCGTTCTATGGCTGTGCTACCGTATTTAATGCTCGTTCTATGGCTGTACTAATGTATATAATGCTCGCTCTATGGCTGTACTACTGTATATAACGCAGGTCCCACAGGTGTACTACTGTATATAATGCTGGTCCCACAGCTGTACTACTGTATATAATGCTAGTCCCGAAGTTGTACTACTGAATGTAATGCAGGTCCCACTACTGTATATAATGCTCGTTCTATGGCTGTACTACTGTATATAATGCTTGTTCTATGGCTGTACTACTGCATTTAATGCTGGTCCCACAGGTGTACTACTGTAGATAATGCTGGTCCCATTACTGTATATAATGCTCGTTCTATGGCTGTACTACTGTATATAATGCTCGTTCTATGGCTGTACTACTGTAGTTAATGCTGGTCCCACAGGTGTACTACTGTAGATAATGCCGGTCCCACTGTTGTAGTACAGTATATAGTTATGGTCCCACTGTTGTGCTACTGTATATAATGCTGGTCAAAATGCTGTACTATCGTATATAAGTATATGATCCTGGTCCCACAGCTGTACTACTGTATTTAATGCTGGTCCCACAGCTGTACTACTGTTTATAATGCTGGTTCCATTGCTGTACTACTGTATATAATGCTAGTCCCACAGCTGTATATAGTGCTGGTCCCAAAGCTGTACTACAGTATATAATACTGATCCCGCAGCTGTACTACTGTATATAATGCTGGTGCCATAGTTGTACTACTGTTTATAATGCTAGTCCCACTGTTGTAGTACAGTATATAGTTATGATCCCACTGCTTTGCTACTGTATATAATTTTGGTCCTAGTGCCATCATACTGTATATAATGTTGGCCCACAGTTATACTACTGTATATAATTCTGTTGCCACTGCCGTACTACTGCATTTAATGCTGGTCCCACAGCTGTAAAACTGTAAATAATGCTAGTCCCACTGTTGTAGTACAGTATATAGTTATGGTCCCACTGCTTTGCTACTGTATATAATTCTGGTCCCTGTATATCAGGTCCCACAGCTGTACCACTGTATATAATGCTGGAGGCACTGTTGTACTACTGTACATAATGCTGGCCCCACAGCTGTACTACTGTATATAGCGCAGGTCCCACAGCTGCACTACTGTATATAGCGCAGGTCCCACATCTGTTCTATGTATATAATATTGAATCCACTGCTGTACTACAGTACATATTGCTGGTCCTCCAGCTGTGCTTCTGTATATAATGCAGGTCCTACTGCTGCACTACTGTATATAATGCTGGCCCCACAGCTGTACTGCTGTATATAACGCAGGTCCCACAGCTGCTCTGTCTATATAATATTGGTCCCACTGCTGTACTACAGTACATATTGCTGGTCTTGCAGCTGTACTACTGTATATAATGCAGGTCCCACAGCTGTACTACTGTATATAACACAGGTCCCACAGCTGTACTACTGTATATAGCGCAGGTCCCACAGCTGCACTACTGTATATAGCGCAGGTCCCACATCTGTTCTATGTATATAATATTGAATCCACTGCTGTACTACAGTACATATTGCTGGTCCTCCAGCTGTGCTTCTGTATATAATGCAGGTCCTACTGCTGCACTACTGTATATAATGCTGGCCCCACAGCTGTACTACTGTATATAACGCAGGTCCCACAGCTGCTCTGTGTATATAATATTGGTCCCACTGCTGTACTACAGTACATATTGCTGGTCTTGCAGCTGTACTACTGTATATAATGCAGGTCCCACAGCTGTACTACTGTATATAACACAGGTCCCACAGCTGTACTACTGTATATAGCGCAGGTCCCACAGCTGCTCTATGTATATAATATTGGTCCCACTGCTGTACTACAGTACATATTGCTGGTCCTGCAGCTGTGCTTCTGTATATAATGCAGGTCCTACTGCTGCACTACTGTATATAATGCAGGTTGCACAGCTGTACTACAGTATATATTGCAGGTACCACAGCTGTACGACTGTATATAATATAGGTCCCACTGCTGTACTTCAGTATATAATGCTGGTCCCACTGTTATACTACTGCAAATAATGCTGGTCCCACAGCTGTACAACTACATATAACACTGGTCCCACAGCTGTACCAATGTATATAATGCTGGTCCCACTGTTATAGTACTGTATATAATGCTGGTCTCACTGTTTTACTACTGTATATAATGCTAGTCCTACAGCTGTACAACTGTATATAATATTAGCCCCACTGCTGTACTACAGGATATAATGCAGGTCCCACAGCTGTACGACTGTATATAATATAGGTCCCACTGCTGTACAGTATATAATGCAGGTCCCACTGATGTGTTACTGTATATAATGTTGGCCCTAGAGCTGCACTACTTTATATAATGCAGATCCCACAGCTATACTACTGTATATAATACTGGTCCCACTGCTGTACTACAGTATATAATGCTGGTCTCGTAGCTGTACTTCTGTGTATAATGCAGGTCCCACTACTATACAACTGTATATAATGCTGGTCCCCCAGCTGTACTACTGTATATTATGCTGGTCCCAAAGATCTACTAATGTATATAATACTGATCCCACAGCTATACTACTGTATATAATGCAGGTACCACTGCTGCACTACTGTATATAATGCTCGTCCCACATCTGTACTGCGGTATATCACAGTGGCCCTACAGCTATACTACTGTATATACTGCAGGTCCCACTGCTGTACTACTACATATAATGCCAGTTCCATAGCTGTGCTACTGTAAATAATGCAGGTCCCACAGTTGCACTACTGTATATAATTCTGGTCCCCTTGCTGTTATACTGTATATAGTGATGATACCACAGCTGTATGTAATACTGGTCCCAGAGCTGCAGAGCTATATGTAATGCTGGTCCCACTGCTGTAGTACTGTATATAGTGATGGTCCCACTGCTGTACTACTGTATGTAATTCTGGTCCCCTTGCTGTCGTACTGTATATAATGTTGGCACACCGCTATACTACTGTATATAATGCTGGTCCCACAGCTGTAAAACTGTAAATAATGCTAGTGCCACTGTTGTAGTACTGCATGTAATGCTGTTTCCACAGTTATGTTACTGTATATAATACTGGCCCCTATAGATCGGGTCCCTCAGCTGTACCACTGTATATAATGCAGGTCCCACTGCTGTACTACTGTATGTAATGCTGGTCCCACAGCTGTACTGCTGCATATGGAAACACAGAATCTGATGGCAGATAAGAACCACTTGACCAGACTAGTCTGCCTATCTTCCCTATTTGTTTCATATATGGCAGATGCAAAATGATCTACAGCTTACCCTCTCTTTCCTATCACTAGAGTTCCTTTATGTCAGTCCCATGCATTTTTTGAATTCCCTTAACATTTTTGCCCTACAACCTCTACCGTGAGGCTGTTCCATGGATCCACCACCCTTTCCGTGAAAGAATACTTTCTCATGTTACTCCTAAGTCTATCCCCTTTTATTTTCATATGATGGCTTTTTATTCTTGAACATTTTGAAAGATGCTACCCTCTTGTACCTTATTTATACCTTTGAGGTATTTGAAAGTCTCTATCATATCCCCCCTTCTCTCCTCTCCTCCAGGGAATACAGAATACATATAATGCAGTTCCCACTGCTGTACCATATAGAATGCTGGTCCCACAGCTGTAATACTGTATGTAACACTGGTCCCTCAGTTATACTACTGTATACAATGACGGTCCCACAGCTATGCTACTCTATATAATGCTGGTCCCACTGTTGAATACAATGCTGGTCCCACTGCTACTACTGTATACAATGCTGGTCCGGCAGCCATACTGCTGTATATAATGCTGCTCCCACAGCTGCACTACTAGCTGTACTACTGTATATAATGCTGGTCCTACAGCTGTACTACTGTATATAATGCTCCCACTGCTGTACTACCATATATAATGCTGCTCCCACTGTATATAATGCTGCTACCACTGCTGTACTACCATATATAATACTGCTCCCACTGCTGTACTACTGTATATAATGCTGCTTCCACTGCTGTACTACTGTATATAATGCTGCTACCACTGTTGTACTACTGTATATAATGCTGCTCCCACTGCTGTACTACCATATATAATACTGCTCCCACTGCTGCACTACTGTATATAATGCTGGTCCTACAGCTGTACTACCGTATATAAATCTGCTCCCACTGCTGTACTACCATATATAATGCTGCTCCCACTGTATGTAATGCTGCTACCACTGCTGTACTACCATATATAATACTGCTCCCACTGCTGTACTACTGTATATAATGCTGCTCCCACTGCTGTACTGCTGTATATAATGCTGCTCCCACTGCTGTACTACCGTATATAATGCTTTTCCCACTGCTGCACTACTGTATATAATGCTGCTCCCACTGCTGTACTACCGTATATAATTCTGCTCCCACTGCTGTACTACTGTATATAATGCTGGTCCCACAGCTGCACTACTATATATAATGCTGGTCCCTCTGCAGTACTACTGCATAAATTGCTGGTCCCACAGCTACACTATAGTATTAAATGCTAGTCCCACAGCTGTACTAGTGCATATAACACTGGTTTTACAGCTGTTACTGTATAGAACAGCTGTGCCACAAATGTAATACTGTACATTACTCTGGTCCCCAGCTGTGCTGCTGGATATAATGCTGATTCCACAGCTGTATTACAGGTGTTACTGCCGCTGTACAGGTCACTAGCTAGGCCACACCTGGAGTACTGCGTGCAGTACTGGCGCCCGTTTCTGAAGAAGGATGTCAGATTACTTGAGGGAGTACGGTGCAGGGAAACAAAGATGATGCAGGGATTGGAGGACAAACCATACGAGGACATGCTGAGTAAGCTAAATATCTACTCACTAGAGGAAAGGAGGGACTGGGGGGATATGATTGAGACCTTTAAATACCCGAAAGGGATAAATAAGTCAGGTACAGATGGGGTATTTAAGTTGAGGAGGGGGAGGGACACGAGGGGACATGGACTCAGATTGGAGAGAGAAGATTTAAGAGAAAGAGATGAGGAGACATTTTTTCACTGAGAGAGTGGTGGCTAAATGGAACTTTCTACCTGAGGAGGTGGTATCCTGTAAGACGGTGGGTAGTTTTAAAATGGGATGGGACAGGGTGGAGGGTACTGGTGAGGGGAGTAGGAGGGTGGGAAAGCTGCAATGTGAGGGATGCTAGCTGCACATGCGAGCAGACTTGATAGACCATGAGGCCTGTTTCTGCTGGCAGATTCGTATGTTCGTATCTACTGCTGTATATAACACTGGTCGCACAGATGCACTACTGTATGTAACACCAGTCCCACAGCTGTACTACTGTATATAACACTGGTCGCACAGGTGCACTACTGTATGTAACACCAGTCCCACAGCTGCACTACTGTATATAACACTGTGGACCCAGACTGCCAGTCTTTATGGGAAAAAAAAAACTCACCTGTCAGGGTAGTCTCCCACCACTCCACTGCAAGCAGCCACCTCTCTTCTCCCCACTCTTTATTACAGAGCACGTTCTCTGTCCCTCACAGTTCATCAAGTCTGTTGCCTATTCTCAGCTTGAAGTCATAATCTGCCTAGGACATCACAGTCTGCTGCTGTGGGAATTATTGTTATGTCACACATGCAGAGGTGTGTGATCCTGGCTGGGAAACAAAAAAAAGTGGAACAGAGAAACTCTGAAGGAATAAGATCCTGGTTTCTTGAACATGTTATTAATTGTATTATAGATTGATGGGGTGCTCCTGACCAATCGGAGCACTCCTTTCCCCTGCGCGAGGCACTCTTATTCTGTGAAGTGCATCTCACATGCGGATGCCCTGGAAACAGTTCTTGGAAGTTTTTTTTTTTTTCGCTCTCAATCAATAATATATTAATATGTCTCCCATCGCCACTCGTTGCTGAAAATGAGCGGTTTCAAATTTGCGTTCAGCTTGGGCCAGAACAGCTCAGCTTCGCTTCGCTGTTCTCGCTCAGCTGAAGGCATGTGAAACCACTAGTTTTCAGCAACAAGTGGCTCCGGGGGAAGTATTAACCCATATCTTACCTGCACCAAGCATATAGCTGCATAGACTGTTTTCACCCACAAGGATGACCTCCAGTGAATTTCATTCTGTCACACAAGCCCCATATCATTTTCCGACCATGCGCCCACAGTCACAGACGTAGACCTGGGACTTTTTTTCATGGGGCAACCAATGGGTGCCTAGATGCTTTCCATTTTCAAGATGAGCAGTTCCTGGACTTGGTCCGCACACAAGTCAAAGAAACTCTCACGCATAACGACTCCCTCACAGTGCACCCAGCAACAATCTGGGACACTGAAAAGGCTGTGTTGTGAGGCCATTTCTATCAGCGATGCTGCACTGAAGGAGAAAACTGGTAAAGCACATAGGGCACACTTTCTGGGTATCCTGGCTTTCCTGTAGCAGCATCACCAGCAGGGTATGTTTTGTGCTTGCTGACCTCACTCCACTCACACAAATCTAAAAGCAATCAGATGACCTCGCACGAGAACAAATCGGAAAGACCCTGCAATATCTCAGCCAAAAATATTATAATAGGGGCACCAGGGCAATGAGACTTTTGTCCCATAGGGTGAGGGGGTATCGATAGAGAGCTATTACAAGAATTAGGCACCCTGACATGAAGATCCTAACTACAATAGGGATATAGAATCCATAGCAGAGGCTTTCAATGACTACTATAAAAAATGGTATACCTGGGATTCTGATCCTGATCAGACCACTCTCCTCGCTCTCCGGACTGAAGCCAGTCTCCCTCATCTCAGTGATGATGCCAGAGAGGCTCTGGTACCTTCATCTAGGACCTGGAGGTCCAGGAGGCAATCAGGTACCAGAAGGGGAGGGAGTATAGCGCAGTGGTTAATGGCTCTGAGCTGCAAATCTGGTGACATCCAGCAGACCAGACCTGGGTTTGAATCCCACAGCTTCCACTTGCAGACTGTGTGACCCTGAGCAAGTCACTTAACTTCCCTGTGCTTCCAGGTTGCTCCTGTAAAAAAGCTTTGAGCTTAGTGTGCTACTCCTGGTTAAATAACTAAATAAAAAAAAAAAAATAAGAAATCACAGAAATGCCTGGTCCTGGACAGGTATCAGGCAGAGTTTCTCAAAACATCTGCGCTGGAACTCGCCCCTCGATTTCTCAAAATGGCTAACTCCCTGCTGTATGGGCCATTTTCCCACCATTGTGGAGCTATGCTGTAGTCTCTGTAATACCTAAGGCAAGAAAAACCCCTGACTGCTGTAAGTCCTAGACCAATATTGCTGATAAATACCAATTATAACTTATTCATGCCCCTTTTTGCAAAATGGCTGGATGCCCTGCTACCCCAGTTGATCCAGCCAGATCAGACAGGTTTATTAGATCACGACAAATGGTGCACAGTGTAAAGAGGTCCCTCTCGATTCTGCTCCTTCTGGCATAGACTGGCCCCCCCTCCTTGCCCTCAGTCTCGACATACAGAAAGCGTTCTACTGTGTGTATTGGACCTTTCTCCATGCCACACTGTAGCAGTTTGGATTCCCACCCTTCTTCCTAGACCTACTCCTTCCATATTTTTAGTACAACTCAGGCTCAGGTATGTGCAAATGGGCATTTCACCCCTTGGTTTGAGCTGCAAAGGGGCACCAGGCAGGGCTTCCCCTTCTCACCGCTCCTTTTCCCCATATACATTGAGCCGCTGGGCCAGGCCACTAGGAAAAATGGCAGTTTTTAAGGTTATCAGGTACAAGATTAAGCACAGCACTGCACAACATTATGTATGGATGATGTCATGCTGTACCTTTCTGTCCCAGACACCAGTCTCCTGACTATTTGGTCTCTTTTAAATCCTTTGGGGTTCTCGTCACATACAGTATAAGCTGAATCAGAAAAAACAGCTCTGCCCATCAATTATGAGGCTCAGTTTCCTTTCCACTGGGGAATTCAATGAATGATGTACCTGGGAATTAATTTGACAGGGGATGCCTCTCAACTGTTTCAAGGAAAGTTTATCCCACTGCAGAGACAGCTCCAAGCAGATCAGAGTAAGCGGTTGGTGCTGCCACTCACATTAGAAAGAAGGGTAGCAACCATTAAAATGGTGGTCCTGTCAAAATATTGTGACCTTTTCCAATCCCTGGCCACCCCAGTAGACACCAGACATTGGACCACATGGCGAAAGATGCTTATTGGATTCCTTTGGCAATACTTATTAGATTCTAGTGGCAGAACCGACCCCCAGAGTAAGCTACAACACCATGTGCGGACTCAACAATCGGGGAGATCTTGCGCTCCCTGATCTCTGCCTATATTTTTTATTTATTGAAATTTCAGATAACACCTTGAGAACAAGCTCATTTCAAAGGTTCCACTTCAGACGACAATACATATTGGAAATGTATGAGACGGAGAACAAACAATACAAGGAATTATACAAAACATTGCAAGAGTGTATAACTAGAGAAATTCCAATACATGTGACATTATACAATGTATGCCAAGGTGCATATCTGATTAAAACCTGGAATTCAAAGGGTCATATTAGAGGGGGTGCGGTCTTATGAAACAACCCTTTACAGGAAAATGAGAACAGACTCAGCCTGATATCTAATAATCAACAAGGTAAGAGATGGCATCAGCCCAGGGGCCTCGTCAGAGGTGCGTAGGTATGGGACAAAGCATTTTAGAGTGAGCAAGGGAGCTCAGGAGATATAATGGGGAAGGAGGGGGAGATAGGGGGAAAGCCATAGAGGGGTGAGGGGAAAGAGTGGAAGGGATCAAGAGGAAATGTGAAAGGAGAATAATTAGCAACTTAGAACAGCTGTTTACAGGCTGAGAACAGTTATGCATAAGGTCAGGATAGCATAAGGTTAGAATAAGTGCTGGTCACAAGAGGAAGGTTATTGGAAGCAGTCACAACTGGCATCAGCAACTAGCTGTTGCTTAAGTTTAACCTTGAAGGAGCCAAAGGTGGATGCTGATGTGATGTCATGGTGCAGAGAGTTCATCCATAGTGGGGCACGGTAGACAAAGGACCTTTGTCCCAGAGAAGTGCGACAGCGGGGTATATTAACAATCTGGCTAGTAGTGCTTCTGGTGCAATGACGGTTGATGGTGGGGGTAATAAGCTTTTGCACGCCAGGGGGCATTTTGCCCAAGCTTAATTTTTTGGACAGTAAACATGTTTGGTACATCAGTCTACCTTTGAACTGGAGCCAGTTAGCCTGAGTGTACATGTCGCAGGTATGGGACAGATGGGCTGAGCCGATAAGGAGCCGGCATGCTTTGTTGAGTGCAACTATGATGCGGCGAAGAGTTGTTTCAGTAGCTGATCCACAGACTGGTAAGCCATAATCAATAAGTGAGACAAGAGAGCTATGAATGGTCAGGTTAACAGCCTCTGGGGTCAAACATTGCTTATGCCTATAAAGTAGCCCAATGCGGGTATTAACAGCCTTAGCAATGTTGTCAATGTGATAGGCATAGGTCATCATACTATCAGTTGTAATCCCCAGACATTTAAAGAGCTGGACTAGCTCCAGGGGAGAGCCCTCTTCGTTGGTGATAGAAAGAGGGTAAGTTCTGTGCTTATTTTGGGAGCTGGAAAACAGCATAGTTTTAGTCTTGTAATTTATAACTAACCTGTGCTTATGGAACCATCTTTCTAAGACTATAAAATTACTCTGTAGCCTGGATCCAAGAACCTTAGGGTCTGGATCACTGGTAAACAGGATTACAACGTCAGCACATGAAAGGATGCGACCCTGACAGGAGTAAGGAAGGTTGTCGAAGAAAATGCTAACTAAAAGAGGGCCAAGATGGACTCTTGAGGAACTCCAGACAGGACAGGTCTGCTATCCAAGAGGGTGTTACCAATCTTCACCTGCTGTGTACAGTTGTGCAGGTAGCTTTCAAACCAGGCTACGCTGTCACGAGCTAGGCCAATGGTGGCAAGCTGTTCGACCAGGAGGGCATGATTCACTGTGTCGAAAGCTTTGGTTAAATCAATGAAAACAGCACCGACCAGGTGTCCTTGATCTAAGGAGTGGTGAATAAAGCCTGTGAACTCGAGAAGGGCGGTAGTGGTACTATGACCATTTCTGAACCCGTGTTGTTGTGGGCATTGTAGCTGATATTTTTCTAAGTAGTCAACCAGTTGGTCAGCCACTATACGCTCAAGAGCTTTTGAGAGTGGGGGCAGGATAGAGATAGGCCTGTAGTTCCCAGTAATTGTGCGATCCCCAGACTTATGAACTGGTGTCACAGTGGCAGATTTCCTTTTCCGAGGGAACTGAGAGTAACTAAGTGACATGTTAATAATATGCGTTAGAGGTGACAGAATTTCATCCGGTGTAAGAGCTACAAACTTAAGATCCAGGGTGTCACCACTAAATCTTGATTTCCCTAGTACCTTGAGTAGGTAATTCCTGGCTTCATGGACTGAGAGGGTTTTGAAGTAGAAAGGAGGATGAGAAGGGTGCCGAGTCTCTTTCCCAGAGTAGTCACTTGTGAGGGGGTGAGAGAAGTAGCCAGGTGTCAGGACACCACTCGGGTCCATGAAGGCATTATTAAAAGTGTTAGCAATAAGTCTGGGGTCGAGTGAGGGTACACCATCAATGTTAAGCATGGTGGGGCAGATCTGCGGTCTCTCCCAGTGACCTCTTTAAGGTTAGTCCAAAATTTTCTGCCATCATTCCAGGTCCGAGAGAGCACTTCCTTATGACATTGATTTTTAGCTGCACGAATAGCCCTCGTTCAGTAGCTTCTAGCAGCTTTGTACCTCTGGATGTTGGCCTGGTTACACAGGGACCTAGACCTGTGCCACAGATGGTCCCTGGCATTCAGAAGCTCAAGGAGGTCCGGAGAAAACCAGGGATTACAGTGGCCTTTGATTTAACACTTTTTATGGGGGGGCATGCCTATAGCGCTGAACTGAAGAATGAATTGGTCGAGGGCAATGTCAACATTGTTAGCAGTGTAAACCATTGGCCAGTCCTGATTACGCAGGTCAGATTTTAGTGATTCAAGATACCCATGGATGAGTACCCTGGTGGTAATTGTTCTAGCGGGTGGTTTAGATAATTTGTTCGACCAATGAAACAAGACTGGGGAGTGGTCACTGAAGGCATCTGGGAGCAGCGCAACTGCAGCCAATTTTACACTGGCTCAGAAACTCCCCAACTCAGCACAGGGTTTTATTTAACTCTAAAAATTGATTAGCGTTTTGCTCGTAAAAGTTCTAAAACATTGTGAAAATGCATAGCACTTGCCTCACTGTGTTTAACAAAAATAACACTTCTAGAAAACCTATATAAATGCTTTCTGTACAGTTAGTATTGTCCCAAGAAAAAAACTGCTAATCAGTTATTTAAAACCCTGCAGCACTGAGTACAGCTCGAAAGAGAAGCACTATCTATAACACCTCCAGAAATGGAAGATTCAGACAGCCCAGGCAAATCTGAGGGAGCAACATCTATGGTTGCTGCCACTTCATCTTCATACAGACTCTGCCTCAGCTTGACTGCATTCTGGATATATGGTCTAAAACCAGCGTGGCCTCAGGTACCCTTTCCAGCTCCTGCAAGGTCGGGAGATGAAGACCTTTCAAAACTTGAAGGACCGTCTCGGTCTCCCACAGACTGACATGTTCAGATACTTTCAGGCGCAGGCATATGTTTTATGCTGGATTCACAAGGGCCCTACTTCAGACACCAGCAACCCTCTGATATTTTTAATCATAACTGCATTAACTAGAGACAATATGCCACACCCCACATCACAATTATTCACTACACTTTACAGCTTAAAGCAGTCTCCGACTCTTAAAGTACTGAATAGGGAAAATTAGAGAATAAGCAATCCACTGACTTGCGAGCAATGGCAGGTGGCCTGCACTAATGCACATAAGATTACTCTGATGCAGGTGCAATGGCAGGTGGCCTGCACTAATGCACATAAGATCGCTCTGATGCAGGAGCAATGGCAGGTGGCATGCACTAATGCAAGTAAGATCTCTCTGATGCAGGAGCAATGGCAGGTGGCCTGCACTAATGCACGTAAGATCTCTCTGATGCAGGAGCAATGGCAGGTGGCCTGCACTAATGCACGCAAGATCTCTCTGATGCAGGAGCAATGGCAGGTGGCCTGCACTAATGCACGCAAGATCACTCTGATGCAGGAGCAATGGCAGATGGCATGCACTAATGCAAGTAAGATCTCTCTGATGCAGGAGCAATGGCAGGTGGCCTGCACTAATGCACGTAAGTTCTCTATGATGCACAAGCAATAGCAGGTGGCCTGCACTAATGCACGTAAGATCTCTCTGATGCAGGAACAATGGCAGGTGGCCTGCACTAATGCACATAAGATCTCTATGATGCACAAGCAATGGCAGGTGTCCTGCACTAATGCACGTAAGATCTCTATGATGAAGGAACAATGACAGGTGGCCTGCACTAATGCATGTAAGATCTCTCTGATGCAGAAGTAATGGCAGGTGGTCGTCACTAATGCACGTAAGATCTCTCTGAGGCAGGAGCAATGACAGGTGGCCTGCACTAATGCATGTAAGATCTCTCTGATGCAGGAGCAATGACAGGTGGCCTGCACTAATGCATGTAAGATCTCTCTGATGCAGGAGCAATGGCAGGTGGCCTGCACTAATGCACGTAAGATCACTCTGATGCAGGAGCAATGGCAGATGGCATGCACTAATGCAAGTAAGATCTCTCTGATGCAGGAGCAATGGCAGGTGGCCTGCACTAATGCACGTAAGTTCTCTATGATGCACAAGCAATAGCAGGTGGCCTGCACTAATGCACGTAAGATCTCTCTGATGCAGGAACAATGGCAGGTGACCTGCACTAATGCACGTAAGATCTCTATGATGCACAAGCAATGGCAGGTGTCCTGCACTAATGCACGTAAGATCTCTATGATGAAGGAACAATGGCAGGTGGCCTGCACTAATGCACGTAAGATCTCTCTGATGCAGAAGTAATGGCAGGTGGTCGTCACTAATGCACGTAAGATCTCTCTGAGGCAGGAGCAATGACAGGTGGCCTGCACTAATGCATGTAAGATCTCTCTGATGCAGGAGCAATGACAGGTGGCCTGCACTAATGCACATAAGATCTCTCTGATGCAGGAACAATAGCAGGTGGCCTGCACTAATGCACACAAGATCTCTCTGATGCAGGAGCAATGGCAGGTGGCCTGCACTAATGCACGCAAGATCACTCTGATGCAGGAGCAATGGCAGATGGCATGCACTAATGCAAGTAAGATCTCTTCTGATGCAGAAGCAATGGCAGGTATTCTGCACTAATGCACATAAGATCTCTATGATGCACAAGCAATGGCAAGTGGCCTGCACTAATGCACATAAGATCCCTTCCTCATTGGCTTGGAAAGAATGCAACTGGACTTGTCTTGTCCAATACTTTCTGACACTAGTCCAACAGGTGCAGAGAAATACAGCACAAACTAGTCATTGCTGGAGGCAGTGCAGAGAGGTGCGGGCAGAGCGCTAGCATAATTTTTTGGTCCTGTCCAAAACTGGCTACCCTTTTCTTGCCATTGAGGAGGCACCAGTGTTTCTCGTCATGCTGTCTCAACAGGGCTTACCAGACCCCACTAACAGATACCTACTGGGAAACCTTGTTACAGAAGCCAAAAAGTGCATCATTAAACACTGACTCGCTGCGGTAATCCCAACAACAGAAGAGCAGATCTCCCTGGTGAATGTAAAGAAGTAAAAATGTATTTCTTAAGCGCCCAATCCCTGGGGCTCTGGGCACTTTACAAAGAGGTGCAACAATTACAACAATTTACAACAATTCAAATCAGAGTCAGTTAGCTCAACAGAAATAATAAATTATGAATTATACAACCTCTATAAAATTCAGTGAACATCAAATGCCTGCTTTAAGGCTCCGCTTGAAGATCTCCATAGAGGAAGCCTCCCTTAATGATTGTGGCAAGGAATTCCAAAGGACTGGCCCCACAACCTCAAAGGTGCAGTAGCCGCACCCTTGGAATCATCAGGAGGACCTCCGTGGAGGAACAGAGTGAGTGCAAAGGGCGGACAGGTGTTAGAAGGTCAGTCGGACAGAATGCTACACATAAAACGGAAACCCTGACTTCAACATTGAGATAACAGGAGAAAGGGTGCAACAGATAGAACAGATGGCTGCTGTACAATATGAATAGGAATCCATCTTTTGCACCCTGAAGTAGTCTGTTTAAACTGGAGAGGCGGAGGAGAGGGCAGTTGATTACCCTAGGCCATTAGAGAACTGTACGCTGGAAAGCAATATCTTGTAGAACCTGTCTAAGTAATATGATGAATTCCTGTATTTACTTTTTGTGAACACTGTCTGTTACTGGTTGTTTTTATTTATTTGAAAACTGGTAACCGGGAGAGGCACACTAAGCCACGGCTCATTTCCAGGTGCGACCTGCTTTGTCCCTTGTTACTGTATTGTCGTATCCCAGTTTCTTGAAAACTTCAATAAAACCTGATTATAAAAAAAGAAAATATTATTAATTATAAAGAATAATAGGGTAGAAAATGCAGGAGCTATATGAAATACCGTATTTCATTGATTAGAAGTCATAGCTTCTATTTGTGTGTATGATGTTAGGCCGCGGTTTCTAATCAGGGACTTTCTGTAACTAAGGGTGGCTTCTATTAATTTGTAGCAACTGCTGTCCACCTACAATACCAAACTGCCCACGAAAACTGACCTTTAAAAGGCTGGGCTGTCATTTCCCCTTGTAACTCAGATGAGGCAGAAAGCTCCCAAAGGATTATATCCCAAAACTTATCGAGTTTGTGTAATTTCACTCCCGCCAGCTTCAAACTTATGATACCAAACCGTTCTTCATTGGAAGCATGGATGAGACATCTGTATGGGCTGACATGCTGGGGGATAAGACCTTCAAGAGAAAAGTGACCCCTGCAAACTACTGGCAATGAGAAACAGAGAAAATAGAGGGTCACGGTCTTCCTGGCTCCCATGGGTGATGGTAGCAGGCTGTCACCCATCGTCATTTTTAAGAGTAAATGCATACCCAAGGATGTGGCCAGCACAGCTGGATTAGTCATTGCCATGTCAGAAAATGGTGAACCTTGTGTGGAGCAGGATAATGTTCGCTTAGGAGGATGTTTCTCTGGGACACCTGTTGGTGTCCCATATCCCAAGTGGTTAAAAAGGAAGCGAAAAACAAGAGCACCATCACAAGTGCCATACCTGGCAGCTGCACGAACCTTCTTCAGCCCATAAATGTATTGTGGAATGCTCCTTTCAAATTAAAGTCTCACAAGTGTTATGCTCACTGTCTCACGACTGAGGAAAGGGAGCGCACCATGTCCGGTAACCCCAGAGCCCATTCTAAACAAAAAATTTATCAGCATGGTAAAGGAATCATGGTCATTTGTTAGCAAGGAAAAAAAAATCCACAACTTTGCAACTTGCAGGATAACAACCTCTGACCCTGACCAGATCCACGGGACCAAGGAGGACGGCATGGTAAGCAGTGCGCGAGAAGCACTTTTCAGGATCCGCAGTGCCAGTGATTACTAGCCTGCAACATCCACTTTGGATTATTCTGCTACACAAGGGGAAAGTTCTTCAGATACTGATATCGCTGAGGCTGGTGTACCAAGTGAGGGAGAGATCCATTCAGAAGAGGGGCTAAAGTGAAGAGCAGCTCGAGTGAAGACAGCCGGAGCAAGATAAGAGATCATACTACTAAAACATGCACAAACAAACAGAGCATAATACAAAGAATGAAGCACTAAGCACTTTATGTTTTTATTTTCACCCGTTTACTCAAATTAATGCCTAAAAAAACTGAAATTTGGAGTACTTTGACTTGAGTTAGATTAGTAAATATAGGGTAAGATCGGGTAAAAAAAAACCCGTCCTCCACATACTTGTGAAAACCCGTGGACTCCCAGCCTCTCATTGAGTGTCAGTGCTCCAGTGGCCTGGGGAAACTGGCTTTTGCAGTCTATGCCCCTTTCGACTGGAACTCTCTTTCCACAGAATTAGGCCACTCTCCCGGCCACCCAATTTTCTGTAAGGTTCTAAAGGACTCGTTGTGTCTTCCCGGGCTTGCTTCTGCAGGTAACCTCAGGACTGGTTGCCCTAGCACCGCTGCACTTTCTACTCAGTTTCTCTGATGTGTATTTACCTTTTATACTAAATGTTACTGCATGCTGTATTTTCTGTTCCTGCAAATTTGAAATTTTTTCCTATGCCCTGTACCATGTTTTTCCTTTCTTAGCAAGCACAGACTTCAAATGACTACTGTATTTTTGGTTTGCTCTACTGCTTGTTTCGTGATATCTACTAACTGTAACCCCCTGATAACGCTGCTCTCCATTTATGCATATGGTTTGCTGTATATTTTGTGCTGCTGTTAGTCTGCAATTCTCCTAGACAGTGCCTACAAATAGGTATATGTATGCCTAGGGTATCTTAGCTGGCGCCAAAAATGAATAAATAAATACCAATAAACTGGAATGGATTGATGCATTACAAGCCACCTCAAATGGGAGCCGCTGCTTCTAATAAAAGGTGGTTATTAGTATTATTTTTGCCTATGGCTTCTAGTTGAGGGTGGCTTTTAATCTAGGGCATCTTATAATAATAATAATAATAATACATTTATTTAGTATAGCGCCTTTCGGAGCATCAAGGCGCTTCACAAATATAAACATACACAATTGAACAATAACTAAGAATAAAATCATAGAAAATCAGGAAATGCCTTAACCCAAAGGAAGGTCTTCAGTGCCTGCTTAAAGCTCCCCACAGTCCTGCACTCCCGTAACTGACGAGGTAGAGAATTCCAGAGGGATGGGGCAGCGAACATAAAAGCCCAAGCCCCAGATGACTTCAATCCAACCCTCAGAATCTCTAGCAACCCCTCATCAGCCGAGCGGAGTTCTCACACAGGGGTGTAATGAACCAAGAGATCTTTCAAGTAGTCAGGACCCAAACCGTGTAGGGCTTTGTAGGTTAATCAACCTACTTTAAAGGTGATCCGCCACTGAACTGGCAGCCAGTGCAGATCGCACAGCACAGGGGTTATATGAGATCTTCTTGATGCCCCAGTCAATAGATGTGCAGCCGCATTCTGCACTAGCTGCAAGCAGCAGATATCAACCCCAGGAAGCCCTAGGTACAGGGAGTTACAGTAGTCAAGGCGCGAGGTCACAAAGGCATGGACCAAAACTGGCAGGTCGCTGGACAGAACAAGGTGCTTGATCCTGGCGATGCTCCCAAGATGGTAAAAGGCTAACTTGACGACACCAGACACCTGATTATGAAGGGTCAAACCATCGTCAAGTATCACTCCCAGCTCACGCACCCGTTCAGAGGTAGGGAACTGCTCGCCCCCCCCCCAGGAATAAACCAGAGGGTAAATCCGTCCCCAACCCCTCTATCCTGCGACCTGGGTCCACTACCAAAACCTCAGTCTTTCCCGCATTCAACTTTAACCCACTGGAACTCATCCAGTCTTGGATTTCAGTGAGGCAGTTATTAAATACCGAGAGGGCACCGATCTGGTCGGGCGCAAAAGACAGGTAGAGCTGGATGTCACTGGCATAGCAATGAAACCTCACCCCATACCATTTTACGATGTCTCCGAGGGGCAGCATATACACTGCAAACAACATGGGGGACAGCACCAAGCCCTGAGGTACCCCACGAGGCAGAGAGAAGGACTCAGAACTAAATATTCCCAAGACAACTCTCTGAGTTCGACCGGTGAGGAAAGATGAAAACCATCTAAGGGCTGTAACCATCAGCCCACAGATGCACCTCAGGCGCTTGAGCAGAACCCCATGGTCAACAGTGTCGAAAGCTGAAGAGAGATCAAGGAGGACCAAGACAGAACGGTTCCTTCAATCTCTTGCCATCAGGAGGTCACTGAGCACCCAAACCAGAGCTGTCTCAGTACTGTGCCTCTTACGAAAACCCGACTGGAGAGGTTCGTATAAATTATGGATGGTTAGAAGGTCCTCCAGTTGAATTGCCACCACTTTCTCGATAACCTTTCCCACAAAAGGAAGGTTCGAGATAGGTCTGTAGTTTGCCAGAGACTCTGGGTCCAAAGTAGCTTTCTTCAGGAGGGGTGTCACCACCGCCTCCTTCAGGGAGCCAGGAAACTCACTCTAGTCCAGGGAGCACCGGGCAATCTGAGCTAAGACCGGGCCAGTAATATCACTACAACCCAAAATTAGGGAAGTAGGGCCCGGGTCTAAACTACAGCACGTGGGGCACATCCCCTGGACAATCCTCATAATGTCAATGAAATCCGGTAGGTCAAAGGTACTCCAGGAAACACCAGTCATAGTGACCGAACACCGACCAACCATATCTCTCGTAGACCGAGAAAGGCGGATCTCCTTCCTGATGTCGGCCACCTTATTCGCGAAGAATCGAGCGATCTCATCACACTCAATTTGTGAAAAGGCTTGATGGAGCTGCAGACAGGTTGGGTTGCACAACCTGTCCACAGTTCGGAAGAGCTGAGCCGGTTGATTCCTGACAACAGTGATTTCCCTGGACAGGAATTCTGCCTTCTTTCAGGAAATCGCTGATTGATAGAGCTGGTAATGCTCTAACAAAATAAGATCGTCGGCATCCAAGGTGGATTTACGCCAACGACGTTCTAACCTTCATCCCATCTTCTGCATCTCCCTCAGTGACCCATCAAACCTCGGGGTCCGAGGGCGAAGCGGAAGGGGACGAACACGGATCGGAGCAATCAGATCCAGAGCTAAAGTAATACCCTTATTATAGGCTAGCACTAAATGCTCTTGATTGGTGCTGGTCTCACCAAGCATTGAGAGGTCAATCACTGCTGCCAGGTCTTCAGGGACCACATCCCGCAAAGGGCAGTAACTGACCATCTCCACAGGGGCAGATCTACTCAGAGGGGCAGAAAAATTGAACCTCACAGTGTAATGATCAGACCAACCAACAGGTTCCACCTCCATGTCGAAGGCCTCAATCCCCAGGAGGAAGACCAAATCAAGAGAGTGGCCACCATTGTGGGTAGCTGAGGAAACAACCTGTGTGAAGCCCAGTGATGTCATCAGCTGGAGGAGACGTGTTGACCAAAAAGCGAGGATTCGTCGTTGATCCAGGCATTAAAGTCACCCAGAACCATCAATCTGGGCGACTCCAATGCCATGTCGGCGACGAAGTCGGCTACTTCCTACAGGAACAGCTTTTCGTCCCCTGGTGGACGGTAAATGAGAGCTATCCTGCACCCCACACCAGTTACCACAGTACACTCAAATGATTCGATCTCCTCAACTGGTACACCAGTGAGGCCCAATTCAGTCTTAAAACAGACCGCTACCCCCCCCCCCACCTCTGCGATCCAACCTCGGGCGATGTATCACTGAGTACCCGGGAGGAATAGCTGCCTCCAAAATTGGGGTAGCATTATCAGCCAACCAGGTCTCGGTGATGCAAGTCAGATCCGCTGTTCCCATAAAATCTGTGAGCAATGCAGTTTTGTTCTTAATGGATCTGGCATTGCATAACAACGCCCGGGTTGGACAGTGCTCGTAGGCCGTCCCGGCTACTTGCCCACCTAAGAAGGAGGTGCCCTTGGATATGGAGACTAGACATGGATTACCACATTCCAGGTTCCATTTCGCCCCAGGGCGTCTTCTGGACTTAACCACCCCATGGGAGAAACCCGTTCATTCGAACTCAATGTCCTCGCTTCCAGCCCCCCCGCCTGCGACGATTCAGTAGCGCCGACAGCGCCCAGGTAAACAGAAGCAGGAAGCGGAGGGGAAGAGAAAAGGCGGAGGGCACGGAGACAGGAGGACGAATAGTGCAGGACAGGGGGTGCAAGCAGGCACATTCTACGAAATACCCACCAAATTGTGGTAAAACACCACAGACAGTCCTAATTTTCCAAGTAGAACAAAAAATGCAGTTGAAGTCAGTTAAAAAATATAAAACACAACACCCCCAATAAATCCCAAAACAGTAAACAAACTTAAAATAAATCAATCTATTAAAAAACAAACAACAACACAAAAAACAAAATAATGAACCAAAGTAAGTAAAAACTAAAATAAAACAGCAAACAAACAAAAATCCCCAGCTACACAATACTCACTGTGGTAGCCGAGTGAAACAGGTGGTACTCTCACTACTACATTTAAATAAAATAAAATAATACAACAAATGAAATTAATACAAATATTATAATAAAGTCATTTAAAAAACAAGACAGGAGGTCCCAGTCCCAGGCACTCTCACTGCCAGATCTTCCAGAGGTACAGGATTCTCCAGACGCAGAATATAAGAATAGGGAACAAAAATTGAGCAAGAATTAGTATATAACCAAAGGTCAATGCCCCAAAAAACACTATCACTGATTCAGGGGTAAGATTGTCAATCAGGCAGTCTGTCCACAAAAGACACTGAAAGCTTTGGAAACTGGATGGATTCCCCTAGCTAAAACCCAACAGGTTAACCCCAGCTCATCACCCGGCCACAGCAGATTGCTACGGGACCCTGAAAGAGCCCACCAATATGGTCACCCCAGGGTCCCTAGGGGAAGGGATCCTCACCCACTGATTCCCCAGTGAGGGAGACCCCCCCGCACCACTATAGTCGGAGGGGCCAGGGACCACCCAGTAGGACAATAGAAGCGGGGAAAAAATCTTAAAATCCCAATCCAAGCAAAGCCCACAAAACAAACGAGTTCCAAATTCAAAGCCTCAGTTCAGGAATGTTCTGTCTTCATCCAGAGGTAAACCCTCACAGAAAATGTATCCAAAACAAGAGAGAAAGCCAGACCGGGATCCAGTTAAACTTTGGCCTCAGTACTCATGGACCAACCGGGTGTAGGAGAAGATCCAACCAGATTATAGATGTTGAAAACCAGTCTCCATGCAGCTCACAGACTGCAGTAGTCAAAACAATAATCAGGGAACTACAGTATAAGCGGGCACCTGTCTAAATACTATATTGTTCGAAGTTCATACAGAGATGTCAACTCTCCTCTAACTTCTACAGACGTCAACCACCAGAGATGGGCAGGATGGACATAACTAACAGAGCAGCACCCTCTTAATAAGGCACTGAAGGGTCAACCCTAAATACGTAACTTGTACCCTTAAACATCTGACCCAGAGGTGGTGAGCCTGCTTATCGCAGAGCTGTAGAACACATCTGGGGACTGACACTGACAAATCTTGTTTAGTGAGTCATATTTTTTTCAAAGACGGGTGGGCAAGTCCGATGTTGTTTGTTTCCTCAGTATATTTGTCCCTTTATTCCCAGAAAATAATGTTTCCAAACCTCCTCAATAAGTTTTCTTAACACAGAAACATAATGATGAAACTGGAGCTCGGAGGTCCTACCGACAGTGCCTGTCTCTGGGCCACTTCTGCTCCACTCAGATGCAGGCATGCCTCAGGTTCTTCCTCCACAGGCAGTAAGCTCATCAAACACAGAGTGTGTGAACCTTCATTCATCATGAGCCAGACCTACTGGTAGTGCACAAACGGCATCTGTGCATGGGTTCAGATGCCAGCAGCGCCGAGAAGCTGTCTCTAGAGTGCCAGAGAAAGAGTGATGAAGGAAATATGAGCAACATTGTATTATGCCCCTACACAGACCCTTAGGGAAAGATGTGCATGAATTGTGGTGTATTTTATTGAAAAAAAACGGACTGCCTATATTAGCCCATGAAAAACACAGGCTCCTTTTCAGAGCTGCACAACCAAACATTTCTCCACTGAATCTGTCCTTTTGAGAAGGCTGTTGGGTTTCACTGGTTCACACCACCTGTCTGACAAATACGCAGGCACTGGACACAATCACATTCCATTTCACCCAGATGACTAAAGCACAGAATGCACATAGACCAGGCGTAACGCAACACATGGCGAGGTATCGCAAACAGGGATTCCCTAGACACACACAAGTGTAGGGGTTGTACGTACATTTACAAGTGTGGGGGCTGGATAAATATATTCAGGTGTGGTGGTTATTTGTGTATACACAGGTGGGGTGGGTGTATTTGTACACACAGGTGTGGTAGGTGTATGTATACACAGTGTGGTGGGTGCATGTGTATACAAAGGTGTGGTGGATGTATGTGTATACACAAGTGAGGGGTTGTATCTTTATACACAGGTGTGGGGTGTATCTGTATACACTGGTGAGGAGTTGTATGTTTATACAGAGGTGTGGTGGACACATCAGTATACACAGGTGTGGTGGGTGTATGAGTAGACACAGGTGTTGTGGACATCTGTGTATACACAGGTGTGGTGGGTGTATGTGTACACAAAGGTAAGAGGTTGCATGTTTAAACACAGATGTGGATATTGTATGTGTATACACAGGTGTGGCAGATGCATGTATATACACAGGTGTGGTTGTATGTGTAAACACAGGTGAGGGGTTGTATGTTTAAACACAGATGTGGTTGGTATAGTTGTGTATACAGATGTGGATATTGTATGTGTATACACAGGTGTGGCAGATGCACGTGTATACAAAGGTCAGAGGTTGTATGTTTATACACAGGTGGTCTGTGCGTATCTGTATACACTGGTGAGGAGTTGTATGTTTATACAGAGGTGTGGTTGGTGTATGGGTAGACACAGGTGTTGTGGGCATATGTGTATACACAGGTGTGGTGGGTGTATGTGTACACAAAGGTAAGGGGTTGCAAGTTTAAACACAGATGTGGTTGGTATAGCTGTATACACAGATGTGGATATTGTATGTGTATGCACAGGTGTGGCAGATGCATGTGTAAACACAGGTGAGGGTTGTATGTTTATACACAGATGCGGTGGGTGTAGGTAAATACACAGATTTGGATGTTGTATGTACATACAGGCATGAGGGTGTACATATGTACACAGTTGTAGGATTGTACATACATACACACAGGTGTAGTGGTTGTAGATACATAGGTGTGGGGAAGTACATATACACACAGGTGTGGTGGTTGCATGTACATACACAGGTGTGGTGGGTGTTTGTGTATACACAGGTGAGGTGGGTGTATGTATATACACAGGTGTGGTGGGTGTTTGTGTATATACAAGTGTGGTGGAAGTATATATGTACACAGGTGTGGAGGTTGTATATGTATACACAAATGTGGTAGTATGTGTATACACAGGTGAGGTGGGTGTATGTATATAGACAGGTGTGGAGGTTGTATGTGTATACAAAGGTGTGGTAGTTGTATGTGTATACACAGGTGAGGTGGGTGTATGTATATAAACAGGTGTGGTGGATGTATATATGTACTCAGGTGTGGAGGGTGTATGTGTATACACAAGAGTGGTAGTTGCATGTGTATACACAGGTGAGGTGGGTGTATGCATATATACAGGTGTGGTGGATGTATACATGTACACAGGTGAGGAGGTTGTACATGTATACACAGGTGTGGAGGTTGTATGTGTCTACACAAGTGTGGTTGCATGTGTATACACAAGTGTGGTGGTTGTGTGTGAATACACAGCTGGGGATGTTGTATGTGTATACATAGGTGTGGTGGATATGTGTGTATACACGAGTGTGGAGGTTGTATGTGTATACACAGGTGTGGTGGATGTATGTTTATACACAGGTGGGGAGGTTGGATGTGTACACACAGATGTGATGGGTGTATGCAATTTGACTGCTTGGGGTACTGAGGCATCTTACTGAGTCAATATTTAAAACCAAGGAGATGTGTGCATTTGTGATGTCTGCTTCTAAAAGACTGACAAGGAAAATCCTCTCCCCCTCCTCAATGAACTTTTATTTGCTACACCAAATGAAGTTGGTTCACCATAGTAATTTGGTATTTACCAGTAGATTGCACTCCAGTTCCTCCACTACCAGACATGTGGCTATCGTTCCACTGCAGCCAGCCCACACTTTGACAAGTTATATTACTGAGAAAAGGTTTTTCTGAAAGTTTGCAAAGCAAGACATGGCACTGTCTACAGCAGTCCAGATGCAGACTTATGGAACAGAAACAACAAAATAGCCTGCAGCAGGTGTAAGTATACGCACATGCCAATGAGCTGCGCTCTGATCACTGTCTAACACCCGCAGCTTTGCATCTGGTCTGGCCTCCCTGAGCTGATAGACAGGCCATTTTTCATAATTTTCCCACTTTTATTTGGGCAAAACAAAAACGATTTAATTAAGTGCACTAAGTGACTGCAGATGTTTATTTGTTACAGTAATGCTGTAAATACTCTGCGTTATAAAAACCCTTGCTTCCTGCAAAGCAGCCGCTGTGAAATAAAAGCAAATTGGGAATAAAAAGCGACAAGTCCCCAGGGTGTGTTCAACAGAACTTTACTTAGATGCCTGAACTCCTCAGGGAATGTAATGGGGCTGTTGAACAAAATACATTGAGCCAGGATTTTATTTCTTGCTAAAATAACATTATTAAACAGCAGCATGGATAGTCAAGCAGTGCCCCCCCCTCCGGTGTTTGGCAGTGGCCCAGAGATTTTCCATCCCCTAAAACACAAACACCCAAAAGCAGAATTCCTATCAGCTGATATTTCCAAAGTACAACTGATTGTCTTCAACTGGGTTCAGGCAGCTAGAGATCAAGTGAAGTTTGTGTCGGAATAATAATGCAGTTGAAATGCGCGTGGTCAAAACTGCGTCAGTGAAAACAGTGGCATCCACATAACACTCTGGGGATATTACAGTGCAGATGCCCCCCAAGTTTCACCCTCCCAGAGTTGGCAATAGTAAATCAAACCCTCAACTGCCCCCCCACCCCAAGTGTCTGCCTCCCGAGTCCGTAATAGTACCCCCGTGGTCATTCCTTTGCAGTGCACTTCCCATGTGCGTTTTTTCCCTGATGGCCTTTTCCCTGTACGGTTATTGACTGCGCTGTTCTCCCTCCACTATTTTGACCTAGACCCACCTCACAGAGCCACCAGCTTTGGATTCTTATGCCAAAAGAGGACAAGTCCCATAAACTGGCTACTGGTGTGGTTCTCCATGTTTGTTTTCCTCCCTGTCCCAGCCGTTGCCCAGAGGTACACCGTGGTGATCAAGCATATACCCTGTTCAGGTGATTCTGCCATCATTCAGAAGGCAGGGGATTCCACACCCCATGGGTTTTTCTCTCTCGTTGCCTACCTCCTCCCCCTGGCATGAGCTATGCCCATCGATGTGGTGGTGGTGCACCCTTGTAGAAGGAGCAAACTCCCTGGCCGAACCACTGCGGGAGCTGCATGCCAGAACTCACCATCAACTCTCTTATAAGGTGCACTGCCCTATGGCAGCTGCCTGCAGCCTGGTTTGCCTCTTGCTGTGGCAACCGAAATCTGCTTCTGAACTCCAGTCATCTGCCTGGCAGTGCAACGCACTGTAGCTGGGTCATTGGGGTGGCCCTTAACCTTGCACATTTCCTACAAAATAAGTGACTGCTGCAACAGTAACACTCTACTCTCATAACATAGAAACAGAGACACTATCAGCAGAAAAGGACCGTGTAGGCCACCCAGTCTGCCCAGATTTTCCCCTGCCTATTCTCTCCCCACAGAACCTACCTGGTCTCCATTCAACCATCCCCCTTCCCTGCTTATTTACCAGTATTCCCCATGCCTATCACATGTGTAACCCCCCTGCAAATGGGGGTTCCCAAAAGACTTCCAGGAGCTTGCTTGAATGCTCCAAGCCTGAATGGTGTTTGGCGTTTAAGCCATTTATCAGTGAGTGTTTTTAGAACCTCTGGTACTGTCTCTTTAAGAGCTGTCTGCTTGCAGACATAATTAGTTTGTATGGGGGACTGTGTGTTTCTTTGATTGAGTACCACTCGAGCTGCTGCCAATTCACTCCATTTTTGCAGTCACTAGGAGTGCAAAGGGAACCTATCTGAAAGATGTAACTGTTTGCCAGAAATTATTTAGAGTAATAATGAAATTACAGTTTGTCTAACCTGCTTTCTTTGCAGTCAGAACTGTGTCTGCTAGTTCCCATTCTAGTTTTGAACTGCTGAACTGGACCAATCAGTGTGGGGTAAGCTAGCTCTAAAATGGTGCCTTGGACGAATCAGAACTTGGACTCATAATCTGAGCCAGCCACAAGAGGATTGTATGGGCAGTGACTTGGGAGATGTAGTTTAGACTTCAGTGCCTTTTTGACCAACAGCAGCAGTCTATCGTGAGGACAGCCAATCCAGTCAAGAACTGGGAGGAACTCAAAGGAAGTGCCCGGTTTTGTCGGTTGGAGTTTCAGTTGAGCTTTGGCAGTGAAGAAGGAAGGAGCCCTGTGCTTTTTCAGTGTGCAGTTTTAGTCAAAAACGTGGTAAGGCCCAGAGTTCCGGTCTGCAACTTGTGTAACAGCTTGTTAGGACTGGAATCGTCCTGTGAAAAGAATCAAAGGATTCTGAAGAGTAGAAACCAGGCTCACCCTGTAGAAGACTGGCTGAATTGCTGAAAATTGCACTCGGTCTGTCAGGAACTGAATCTGCTGTGTTCTCCCGGTATTGTGCAGTAATTGCGATCGGGATACAGATGCAGCCTGCCTGGTATAGTGCTTTTATATGGATGTGTGAAGAGGTTTGTGTACCTCAAGTGAGCCCTGCTGACATTGAAGGACCCTATCTTATTTGGAGGTCGTGAGTACTAATTCAGGGTCGCTCCTGTTGAATTGCCACATTAAATCCAAATGGAATTACTGTACTGCTGACTGTTTAATTCTCCTTTTCTCTGTGTGAAAGGGCCCCTACCAGCTGCCACGGTTTGGACTAGCCACTAGGGCTTGGGTACCCAGGACAGTAACTGATAGGGATGGCCTGTGCACAGAGCCATAGGTAGATTATTAGAGTGATAAGCTAATTAACCTGATTTCCCCGTCCTTGTTATATCCCCTAAATAAATCAGAGCTGCTTGTTTCAGCAAAGTTATACTGCCTGAGGTATTTGTCTATGTTAAAGTACTGTACTGTGATTGTTGCACTGTATCTCATTTCACAGGAGGTCCCAGTGCGGAACCAGACCTGGGGGTAAGTGTATACTGTGAAGGTAATTCTGATATATTGTGTGGGCCACTAGTGGGAAGAAAGGGGGGTTGCAGTGTCCCAGAGGGCTGTGACCAAGTTAGTTTAACTATTGCAAACCCTGACCTCTGGGTGGAGGCACCCGCCATTGGATCCAGGCCCCTCAACCTGTTAGTGGCAAATCAGGCAGGGGTAGTAGCCCCTGGGATAGCGCCATCTAGGGGTTACACATGCATGAAGCCCCCACGGTTTTCGCTCCCGCAACTTCTGCTGGCAGACTGTTCCAGTCATCCACCACTCATTCAGTGAAGTACTACTTCCTCACATTCATCTTCACTTCCTTATTTGAAACAGACTCCCCTAACATTCACAACATATTATGAATCTGAGGATATTCAATTATTTATTATTAAGGACATCTTCAGAAAATCAGGCTCGTTGCCCTCTAGATGTTATCTGTCCCTGTAGTTTTTCCTGCTCTGAGGTCATAATCCTCTGCTTGAAACTGGGGCTGTCCGGCTGTTTAATTTCTTTCCCACCAACGAACATACATATGAACAGCAGAAGGAAGCCATTTGGTCTACAAGTCTGCTCACATAGGAGGGTCCACAGCTTAAGCTACTGTCTCTGACCCCTACCCACTCCTCCCATCTTCTCTACCCATGATCCTTACCTTTCCCCTATGCCTATCCCACCCCCTCTTGAAGGTGCTCACCATCTTCAATGAGACCACCTCTTCAGGCAGCACATTCCAAGTGTACACCACTGTTTCCGTGAAGAAGTGCTTCCTGACATCCCTCCTAACCCCTTCCCCTCGCACCAGCTTAAGACTGTGTTCCCTCCTGTTACGGTTGCCACTTAGCTTAAAGAGACTCTCCTTATCAACCTTATTTATCCCTATCAAGTACTTGAAGGTCTCAATCATTTCCCCCCTCTCTCTCTCTCTCATGTCTTCCAGGGAATACGTGTTCAGTGCCCTCAACCTCTCCTCGTATGCCTTACCCTGCTGACCCACTATCATCTTTGTAGCCCTCCTCTGGACCTTCTCCAGCAGGTTAATGTCCCTTTTGAGGTGTAGGCACCAGTACTGAACTCCATACTCTAGCTGTGGGCTCACCAGTGACCTGTACAATGGCAGTATAACCTCCTCTCTCCTACTACCGATCCCCCTAGATATGCATCCCAGTATCTTGTTTGCCCTTGCTGCTGCTTTCTTGCACTGCGTGGAGTGCTTCAGGTCACTAGTGATCATCACTCCCAGATCCTTCTCCTCCTCCTCTGATGCAGATACCTGGGCTCCACCCAGATAGTACTCTGTCCTGAAATGGAAACGGGGAATCATTTAAAATCCCACTAACTTTGCATTCTGTGAGAATGATATCAATGTTGCCTAGCATCAGTTCTGCATATTTATTTATTTATTGAAAAGTTTCACCAGGAAAGGCACACTGAACAATATAAAATTGTTTGTCTCATGAAGTGTCCTTGGGGGAAGGGGAAACATGGGAGTCAGGGTTTTAAATAATTGATTAGCAGTTTTTTTCCTGGGACAATACTAACTGTACAGAAAGTATTTATATAGGTTTTCTAGAAGTTTTTTTACTTATTTATTGAATTTTGTTGACCCGGTAAGCCCACTGGGCCTAGAAGTCCCTCTTTCAGGGGCGACCAGGGTGAGGGGGGGATACAGATGGTAAGCAACTGAAATTGAACCAGATTAAGTTGTTATGTTTGTTAAACACAGTGAGGTAAGTGCTATGCATTTTCACAATGTTTTAGCACTTTTATAGGCAAAATGCTAATCAATTTTTAGAGTTAAATAAAACTCTGTGAGTACAAAAATCGCAATACATATACATTGGCAATGATGAACATATAAAATAGCAGGACAAGACGTAAATAATATGACAAATTTGGTCCTGTCGTAGGCGTAGTAGCAACATTTAGGAGCCACATTAAGCACATTATGATAAGCAATACATCATTGTACAGCTGTAGGACAATATTGGAAATGTTATTTTATTTATTTATTTAAAATTTGGTAACTGGGAAAAGCACACAGAGCCGAGGCTCGTTTCCATAAGCGACCCGGGGACAGGGTAAACAGAACAAACAAAGGGTTGCAAAAAGTACAAAATGCAGACTAAGAAAATTGCATACACAAAAAGTAAAATTTTAGAAATGAGCTCGAATGTGATTTATACTACGGCAAAACGAGAAACAGAAGTCACATGTTGGAGCAAAAAAACAACGAGGTAGGAAACTGTAACAAGTGAGAGAAGGCAGAGGAGAGTACACAGTCTTTTGGTCATGAGATTAGGCTGGGGACAGCAGTGGCGAAAAGATGCTAAGTGCAGGACTGGCAGAGGTGAGACAGGGTGGGGGAGGATAAAATCCAGGGAGGGGGTAGTGCAACAGGAAGAGAGCTAGTGTTAACCAGAGGACATAGCACCAGGGAGAGAGGAAAAGTGGAACTTTCGTGGGAAGGGGTAGCTGAACTACAAGGGAGAAAGGTAGTACAAAAGATCAGCAAGAAGTGTGGAATGGAGTAAGCAGTCCCAGCGAAGCGAGATGATCAGTATGGCCTGAAGAGGTAACAAACAGGGAATACAGAACATTAGGGTGATGCAGAGAGGGGACACTGGGAGCAGGGCTGGAAGGGGAGGAGTCTGAGAAGTCTTTTGAAAGAGAGAAGGGAGGAGGATAGACGAATGTCAAGAAGTAATTTGTTCCAAAGAGAGGAAAAATGGAAGAAGGCAGATTGACCAGAAGCAGAGTGGGGGTGGAGCAGTGAGAAGGTTCTAGGATCTCTGTGATGAAGGGAGTAGTTAGAGATGGCCACCTGGAAGAGGTGGCAGGGGAGTGAAGAGGGGAGAGCTCCAAACCAGAAATTAGCAGTAAAATATGTACAGTGAACCACTCTCCTGTGGGACAAGGGAGCAAGTGATAGGGCAGAGTAGAGAAGGTAGTGGTGGGTAAGGAGAGGGGAAGCAGTGGTGAGGCGGCAGAAGGAGTTTAACAGAATATTGAGTTTTCCTAAGGAGGCCTGAGGAGCTGTATCATACACCACATCGGCATAGTCAAATGTGGGAAGAATCATTTTGGTGACAAGCTCATGACATGTGGGGAGGAGGGGGCAGTTTTTCTGCTGATAGAATGTGCCTAGTTTTCGGGCGAAGCCTGGTGCAGTTGGCGTCAACGTGAGTGGAGAAATCCAGCTGGGAATCCAGCCAAACCCCTAAATATTTGAAAGTTGAGACTTTTCAAGACAAGAACCATCCAAAATAGAGAAGGTTGGAGGGTGCTGAAAGGTGCCAGTTTCTGTCTGGTGCCGAATGTCATAGCTACTGATTTTTTCACACTAAGATTGAGCTTAGCTTTCTAAGAACCAGGACTGGATTCTATTAAAATCATCCTGGAGGAAGGCTTGCACACTGTTGACAGAAGGCTCAGAGAGGAAAAGAACAGTATCGTAGACATACCTGTGTGTATCGACAGATCTTCAGACAGAGGGGAGGTTATTTATAAATAGGGAGAAAAGGATAGGACCAAGTATGGAGCCTTGGGGGATGCTGGCGAAGACTGGGGGGGGGAGATAGAACATCGCCTATTTGAACCGACTGAACTCTTTCATGAAGACAGGAATGGAACCATTTTACCACAGGAGCTGGAAGACCAACAGAACTGAAAGTCTGTAGCAAGAGGGGAAAGGAAACGGGTTAAAAAGCTTTAGCCAGGTTGATGAAGATGGTGGCTGTAATTTGGCTCTTGTCCATCGTGGAGAGTACTGAATCTGTGACACGTAGAAGAGAAGATATGGTCGAGTGATGCATCGCAGGAGGCAAGGGGAGGCATTATAGTACAATCCAGATGATAAGTGCAATGACACATTATGAGGGTATCTCATGCTAACTGCTTGGCAGACAGGGTGGAAATAGCAGATAGGGGATAATGGGAATTAGGGAAAGTTGCAGGTTGGGGAGAGGAAGTTGAGGAGGGAAGAAGAGATGGACCACAGGGAGGAGGAGTGCCTGATTTGATGAGGCATTGATGTCCAAAGTTTCAGGAGCCTATGGGAGGCGGACGATTGGCCTATAGAAGTGGTATGCTGTGGGATGGTTACAGTGCGGGTGTCACTAGATCTGAGAAAGTGAGGGGCAGGGGGACAAGGGGTCAGTGAGGAGGAAAGGTAGGAGGGAAGCAAGCCAAACCAGAATTTAGAGGCAAACTTAATGCAGTTGGTGAGGCAGTGGTTTTCCAGAGAAGGAAAAGCTAAGGAGTGATAGAGATCACAGTGGAGAGTGGAGGAGGGGGCGTCAAGAGTGAAGCAACAGAAAGCACTGAAAAGGGTGTCCAATATGGTTAAGGATGCCTTCGGTGCGGCACTGTAGACTACATCACAGTAGTCAAAAATGGGTAGCATCATTTTTTAGACAAGCTCCTGCCTAGTCTGTGGAGGTAGACAGCTTTGGTTCCTGTAAAGTGCTCATAACTTGCAGCGCAACTTTTTTAGGATGGAGTCTACAGTATATGCCCAGAAAAGTAGAGGTGCTGATCTAGCCAAATCCTGAGATACCTGAAGGAGGAGGAGTCCTCGAGAGTAGAACCATCAAGGGTGTGGAAGGAGGGCAATTTGGATAGTCTAAAGAGTCTCTGCCTAGTGCCAAAGGTCATGGAGACTGTTTTCTTGGCATTTAGGGAGAGTTGATGAGAGCTCACTCAAAGCTGAACTTTCTCGAAGTCATGCTGGAGATTGGAAGCGACATCAGTTGTGGATTGGCCAGAACAGAAAATAACAGTGTCATCCACATACATATGGGTGGAGGAGGAGGTACACACAGATTGGAGGTTGTTAAGGAATATGGAGAAGAGAATGAGGCCAAGGACAGAGCCTTGGGGAACTCCAGTGATTATCTGGAGGGGGGGGAATGGAATTAGCAATTCTGACTGAGTCCTGCCCTTTAGGTAAGAGCTAAACCAGTTTGTGGCCGACTTGGACATGCAGAAGACCATATATTGTCAAGGAGGATGGGTGGGAGACTGTGTTGAAAGCCTTAGCGAGGTTGATAAAGATAGTGGAGGTAATTAGACCACTCTCCATACCAGAGAGTATGGAATCAGGGAGCCTAAGTAGGGAAGTGTTCATAGAGTGATGTTTCCTAAAACCAGATTGGTAAGGGGTGAAAAAGGCCGAGTCAGAGAGGTAAGTAGAGAGCTGGAAAAGGACCAGGTACTCCTGGAGCTTGGCGATAATGGGTAGTAAAGAAATTGGCCAGTAGTTCCCAGGCTTGGAGGTGGTCACCTCCCTTTGGTAATGGGAGAACTATGGCACGGTTCCAGGAGTTGGAGACTGAGGCAGTTGAAAAGGAGAGATTCAGTAAGGCAGATTGCGGTGAGAAAACAGCATGAGTGGAGAGGAACAGGAGCTTAGGATCAAGGCCGTCAGGGGAGGAGCTTTTAGAAGGATTGAGAGCAAGGAGAGATTTTAGAGTGTCGTAAGGTGAGACTGGGGCAAAGGAGAATAGGTTGCCTGAGGATGAGTTAGTGTGGGACTTATTGTGGGTAGATATGTCCAATTTGGCAGTGGAGAGTGAAGCTAAGAGGGCAGAGGCGCAGGAAGTAAAGTATGACTTGAATTCAGTCGCAACAGAGAGATGGTCAGATGTAAGAACATCATTGACTTAGATGCTGGGGGATTGGGGTTTAGAAGAGGGTGCAAAGAGGGAGTGTACAATTTTCCAAAATTTTGAAGGGGGTATGTATGTTAGTGTCGAAGGTGGATCTAAAGTATTCAGACTTAGCTAGGCGTGTAGCCTTGGAGCATGCGTTTCTAAGGGTCTGATATCTGTCCCAGTCAGCTTGAGAATTGGAGACTTTCTGTACCTTCCAAGCCCGACTGCAAGCTCTCATGCATGCCAGTAGTTCAGGTGAGATCCACGGGAGGTGGTTTCCGTGAACTCGTGTACGCTTGAAGGGTGTGTGCTTATCCCAGATGTCAAGGAAGAGGCCTTGGAAGTATTTCAGGGCTTCGTTAACTGAGGTAGCAGAGTGGATAGGTGACCAGTCTGTTTGGGCTAGGTCATTTTGCGAGATTGAGGGACTTGTATGCATGAAGAAGTAATGTTTTGTGAGGGATTTTTGGGTGGTAAAATTTGAGGATCATATAGATCATATGGTGATTGCTTAGTGCATCAGGGAAGAAGCCTGATTCTATAACTCTATGCTTGAGGGAAGTTAAAGTCCAATCTATAACTGAGTGGTTACCAGTTTTTGTGTTTAGACGGGTTGGCTCGCAAATCAGTTGGGTGAGATTAAGGGCGGTGATGCTGTTTCTCAAGTTGCTTAGGAAGGGATCTGGCCAATTTTGGTTAAAATCACCAATGATATATAGCTCACCACGGGATGTGACTGAAGAGATTTCAGTGAGACGGTTAGAGACAATAGTTGGGGAAAGGCCCAGGTGGCAGTGTATCCCAGCGACGTAGACAGGGATAGAGCGGGGTATGTGGAGCCTGAAGACGAGAGCTTCATAAGCTGCTGGTACCAACGTCACTAGGACTGGTGTAGTAAGAATAGAGATCGAGGTGTAAACAGCTATGTCACTGCCCCTAGCTGCTTGGTCTTGCTGGGTGATGCTGTAACTAGGTAAAGAAAGAGATTGATTTGGAGTTTTGTTGTTTAACCAGGTTTCCGATATAATGAGGAGATCCGGGGGCCAGCATTTGTGCGCAGGGTTGGAGTAATACTAGTTTTGGGAGGAGGCTCTGTATGTTGAGGTGAACGATTCTTAGACCGCGAGGGAGGCTGGGTGTATGAGGGGTGGGGGTTACGGTGGGGAGGTAGGTGGCAGAGTGGTAGATGTTGGAGGACCAGGGTTGGGGATTATATCCCCTGCAGATAGGAGGAGTAGAGAGATGGTTATAAAATGGAGCTTAGTACTTTTGTACCATGACTTAGTTGAGGCTGGGCCGGTGAGGGTAGATGAGTAGGGAGAACAGGCAGAATGGATGGAATCCCATAAGAGTTAGGAACAGGTGAGAGAGAAGGACAGGGTAAGAAGGGTAAGTGAGACCGAAGTTGGAGAAAGGGAGCGGGGGAGTAGAGGAAGGGAGTAGTCATGGAGGGTCAATGTGGGATTTTAAGGGTGGTATGGGAGAGAGGGTAAAGAGGTGAGCAGTGTGATAGAGAGCAAGGTATAATGGGCAGTTTATTTTAGCAGGCAACATACTGTGACAAGGAGGAGGGCTGATCATGGGCAGTTTAAAAATGGGAGCAGAAGGTAAGCAGTGAAGTGAACAAAAGGGCTGGCCATCTGAGCTTCCCAGGAAATGAGGAGAGAAAGGGAAAAGGAGGAGCAAAAGTCTTAGCTGTGATTATGTTTACAGGTTGGACCAGCGCCTGCTAGTGTGTAACTTGTATAACCTACTTATGATAAACTCGGTAGTTCATAAATTTCGCCAGGGCTGTCATGTGCCCTCCTCCAGCTATACAAGTTGGAGTTCAAGTAGGACAGGAGAGTGGAGAGGCGAGTGGGTAGCCGGCACGCAGCGCAAAAGAAATGGCTAGGCTAGCAAGAAAACAATGTCAAAACAGTTAAACTTTCTAAAAAAGTGTAAGGGAGAAATTCCCAGGGAGCCAAGAGAGGGGTAGAAGGAGTTCAAAGCCAAGGCTCATGAGTTAACCAATCAGCGAGCTACTAGCTGGTAACAGAGCCACTCAGAAAGCTGGAAGAGGAAACACCAAGAAATCAAATTAGTGGCGCGGCAGGACAGCGTACCTGTAGCTGAGGAGTTGGACTCGAAGCTGGCGGGCCATAACCTGACAGGCAGCAGCTGCAGGAGGTGACGCTCCAAGGGTAGAGGGAGGGGTGGCTGAAGCAGGAGCCACGTCGTGGAGCTGTGGGGAGCGCCCGTGTCAAGGGCGTCCTGAGGTTGTGGAGGAGGAGAAAGAGACAAGATAAATACCTGACCGCTGAAAGTGGACCTTAATCGGGGTGGCGGGCAGACAGAGGGAGTACAACAGAGTAAGTGGGGAGCCAGCGATACTAGGTCTGCAGCAAGAGCAAGGGACGGGGAGGTAGAAAACAGTTAAGAGAATGGGGCAGAGTGGGTCAGCACCAAAAGTGGGAGAGGGATTTATTTTTTTTGTTTTAAAGGTTTGAGGAAGAGGAGGAGGAGTACCGGTTAGGGGAGTGAGAGAGACAGCGCAGAGAGAGAGAGAGGGATAACTAGAGGGACAGGAAAACCAAGTCAGCAATTACAGTGCAGTTTAAAGCAAAAATTCGGTAACAAACAGTAAAACTTATACAGTCGCTAATCACATTCTGATTAAAATCTGTAGTTACAGAAATGACTAGGCTAGCAAGAATACCCCAGCAAAACAGTTAAACTTTAAAAAAAAAAGTGTAAGGGAGAAATGCCCAGGGAGCCAAGGGGGTAGAAGGAGTTCAAAGCCAAGGCTCACGAGTTAACCAATCCGGGAGCTGCTGGCTGGTAATGGAGCCAATCGGAGAGCTGGAAGAGGAAGCACCAAGAAATCAAATTAGTGGCACAGTAAGACGGTGTACCTGTAGCCGAGGAGTTGAATTCCAGGCTGGCGGGCCATAACCGGGCGGGCGGTTGCAGGAGGTGTTGCTCCGAGGGTAGAGTTAGGGGCAGCTGAAGCAGGAGCAGGAGCCGCATGTGAGGAGCACTCGTGTCAGGGGCATCCTGAGGCTGTAGCTGAGGAGTTGGATTCCAGGCTGGTGGGCAGTAACCAGGCGGACGGCGGCTGTAGGAGGTGCCGCTCCAAGGGTAGAGGGAGGGGCAGCTGAAGCAGGAGCTGCGTCATGGAGCTGTGGGGAGCGCCCGTGTCAGGGGCATCCTGTGGCTGTAGCCAAGGAGTTGGATTCCAGGCTGGTGCACCCTAACTGGGCAGGCGGTGGCTGCAGGAGGTGCCGCTCCAAGGGTAGGGGGAGGGGTGGCTGGAGCCATGTCGTGGAGCTGTGGGGAGCGCTCTCATCAGGGGCATCATTCTATCCAATTAAATTTTGTTTCCAACAGCGGTACTGGAATTTTCGCAATTTCTGCATCTCTGTATACAAAAATCCCTGCAGATTTTGCAGGTCATTTTCACAGAATTTAACAGAAAACCTTTGCTCTGAGTTACGGACTCCACAGATGCACTGCATCTCTGACTCATCTTTACGTGTTTTGTGGTTTACGTTTTTCCTTACATTGAATTTCACTGCCTTCCATATCAGGCGCTTCTACCGTGTCTTTGATCATTAGTTACTAGAGGTGAGACGCTGGCCCCCCGCCCCACCTGTAACCCCGGACTTGGCACCAGGAAATCGAGAAATATGGCAGTGTCTCAGAATCAAGGTGCCAGCCACAGGTGTGTGTGTGTGTGTATATATATCTCACCCATGGGTGTGTGTGTGTCTCTATTAACCATGGGTGTGTGCGTGTCTGTCTGTCTGTCTGTCTGTCACCCATGGGTGTGTGTGTGTGTGGTCACTAGACCCTTCATTCTGAGTGTTATTTTTATGCATACTGAATGCATGCTTCGCTGTTCTCTCATCCTCCCAATCCAGGGACATCACCACTTGCTGCCTGCTTGACTCTGCAAGCAACCCAGAGCCATATGTGAACTCTTTAACTGGGGAACCCATAGCGAGAGTAAAGAGCCCAAGGAAACTCCCCTTCCCTGCCATTTCCTCCACATAGCTCCTGTTTGGGTTACTCCAGAGTTTCTTGCTACATCTTTTACACCTTCTGAATTAAAATGCAATCATTGAAAGCAAAATGCAATCATTGAAAGCAAAGAAAAACAAAAGTGATATCACATTTTCTAGGAAACAGGACAGAGGGAAGCAAAAAGCGAAGAAGCAGCAGCATCACCTGGACGTCAGAAGGTTTTAGTATGTCCATCTGCTTTGAGGCCCCATATAGCTGCACAGGATATGCTGTGCCAACACGGACTATACCCAGACTCCCCTTTGTGGTGTCGACACCTGGGGCTGGCCCTTCCCTGAGACTAGCCTTATTTTCCCAAAGGGCAAGTCCCGTGATTGGGAGCTGCACCATGAGACCACCATACAATCGCACGGAGTGCTTCCACCATGTTGTCAGTCTCACTGATTTAGGGTGATCTTAAAGTACCACTCATCAGTCATTACTCTGAGACCATCACAGTCATCAACATACCCTCCCCGTCATTTTGTCCCATGTGGCCACCCTGTCTCACACCTGGATGATTGGGGTCACCCAGGCTACATCTTTCATCTTACGGAAAGGATGTGTGGGTAGCTTGGCCATTACAGTTGACTTTAATTCAGTCTTTGACCACCTGGTGGGGGGGATGCAAGTGTGGAATGACTTGCTCCTTCCCGCCCAGAAGCTGAGCGCCATTAACATTCTTAATAACTCAGATTACCTGACGACAGAGACAGTGTATGTTGGAACTGGTTGAGTTTTAATTGATTTCTCAGTGTCCTGCCATCAGGCTTGAAAATAAGGGCCACAGTGATCACCTGACATTGATGACAGTGCACGCTAGAATCAGTGTATCCCCGATATACCCATTTATAGTGAAACATCGCAAATGCAGCAAACACCACAAAGCTGATGGTATTCTCTTCATCGTATTGCTCTACAAGAGGAACTGCAGTGATTTCACACTACTGACCACTCTGAGTCAGCATGTGCTGCAAGGCTTCAACTTTAAGGGATCCTACAGACCCCCATGGCTGACCCCGGCAGCAGAACCCTGACCAACAAATCGCAGTTCACCACGTAAGATGTTTGTAATTACTTAGTAGTGTTTCGCTGCGCTGATGCCCAGACCATTTTTATACCCCGTCTAAAGTTACAAATCACAGCAGTCACATTTCTTGCGCCGGTTTCATGGAATTCAGTCCAACAATATCTGTATGTCAGGTCAACAGGCTGCAGTTTTAACACAGCTTTTAAAACATTTTTTGTATAATTTTTAAATGTGTTTTGTTGATTGCCAGACAGCACTTTAATACACTGTAGACCGTGCTTTAGAAATCGAGAGCTATTTATAATAATTCGCTGAACTGTGTCTTTCTAGGGCACATTTTACACCTGGAACAAGGCTCCTAATTACCAAAAATGCACCCTGCATAATCACATCAAGGAGATTTGAATTAAATAAACTATAAACCAGATATTGCTGTTTTACCTCAAAAGGGCCCTACTAAACATTATATATTCGTTTCATATGCTGTACGTAGGCTGTATCACTGTCGGAAGTAGCTTCTTCTTTATTGAGTAGTATCAGGAAACATGGTAAATTAGTCTTTGTATGTATTTTGTTCCATAAAAGCTGTCCTGTGGCTTTTTAGGTTTGTAACAGTAGGACTCTGCCTGCTGTACCTGGGGCCTCACTGACAGCTAGAGTTTTCATCTCTAGTGTCAACCTCTGCAAAACGTTATTAGAGAAACAGGATTTGGGTGAACTGGGTGAGTGACAGAGAGTAACGGGGAAGTCTGCCCACTGCAATTATGGATTCCTTAATGGTACATAAATTGAATAGTCTAGTTATGGTTATAGAAGCATAAATTTCATATTTTGCGGGGTTGACACAAAGATAGTGTCTTCAAATAAATCTACCAGTTAATTTAGGTTGAAGCAGTAATGTTTCATCTACAGGAATAAGTGAATTTCAATCCTGTGGAACTCTGATCCTTTTCTGATAGTGGAGGACTTTTTAAAGAATGTTAGAAACATATTGGTAAGGAGGTCCCCACCGGGGTGGGGGTGGGGGGTGCCTTAGGGTTTGCGGGTACTCCAGCCTTACGATGCCACCAGTTTGCTGTAGATGTTTCAAAGGCTACCCCTGTCTCAGGAGCTCCCCAAGGTTAAGGGTCCTGGATCCTTTGGGTCTCCTTTTATGATGGGGTGGGGGTGTATCCAGCATGAGTTACAAAACCAGCACAGTGCCGCCACCCATAGAAAGGTGATAGTACTGTACAACCTGCTGAGATGCAGTACTTACCTACCTCCCCACTAGGTCACCCCACCTATGAACTAGACCTGTAGCAGTGACAGTCCCAATGATGCCTGCACTGAATACTGTAAATCAGCAGGGACACAAGGGTTTCAACAGAACAAAACAGCTGCTTTATTTAGGGCAGCAAAATCTAAAGGTGGAAAGCAGAAATACAGAATATGTCGGCAGGTAAGGACTGCTAGACCCACCTAGTCTACCCAGTTTGTCACTGCCTGTACTTTCATGGCAGACCCTATCTAATCTCTGGCTGACCCCCCTTCCCCCGTTTGCCTAACAAGATTCCTTTGTGGCTATCATATGCAAGCTTGAAGCCCGCCATGGTTTTCGCTCCCACCACCTCTGCTAGTAGACTGTTCCAGGCATCCACCAGTCTTTCAGTGAAGAAGTACTTCCTCACATCTCTCCTAAATTTTCCCCCTTCCAGCTTCCCTGCATTCTTTCTTGTCCTGGTGCACCTTTCTCCTCCAAAAAATACTCCCTTCCTGCACTTTGTTCACTCCTATGAGATACTTATAAGTCTATATAATGTCCCCCTCTCCCTCCACTCTTCCATGGTGTGCATATTGAGATTTCTCAATCTCTCTTCATAGGGCTTTAAATGCAACCCCTGCACCAGTTTAGCTGCCCTCTTCTGGACAGCCATTATAATGCTTCTGAAATGTGGTCTCCAGAACTGGATACAGTACTCCAGGTGGGGTCTCACCAATGATCAATACAGTGAGTCACCAATGATCAATACAGTGACAACACTACCTTTCTCTTTCTGCTGGTGATTCCCCTCCCTATGCTCCCCAGAATCCCACTGGCCTTGCCTACTGCCTTTTCGAACTGCCCCACCACCTTGAAGTCATCAGATGTGATAACCCCTAGATCTCTGTCCTGCTTTGTGACCGTCAATAATCTTCTTCCCATTTGATACACTGCCCCTGGGTTTCTGTGCCCTAGGTGCATGATTTTGCACTTTTTTGTCCTGAACCCCAGCTGACATACCCTTGATCACTCCTCGAGTTTTCTAGTCTCTACTCATTCCCTCCATCCCCTCTGGAGTATCTACCCTGCTGCAGAATTTGGTGTTATCTACAAAGAGGCATACCTTCCCTTCCAGCTCTTCGCCAATGTTGCTTGCAGACATTGAGGAGTGGTCCCAACACTGAACCCTAAGGTACCCCACTGGTCATGTTCACCTCTTTACAATGAGTGCCATTTACCACCATCCTCTGTCACCCATCCATCAACTGATACCTCACTCAGTTTATCACCTTGACTCCGATCCCTAAACTGCCCAGTTTCCTTATATGCCTCCTATGTGGTACAGTGTTGAAGGTCTTGCTGAAGTCTAAGCAGCCCATGGCAACTGCTCTACCCCGATCTATTTCCCTGGTCACCCAGTCGAAGAAATTGATCAGGTTTGTCTGACGTGACCTCCCCACTGTGAATCCATTCTGCCTTGGGTCTTGTAACCCGCTGGATTTAAGTTACTCCACTAGCCTTTCTTTCAATAGTGTTTCCATTAACTTTCCCACCACTGACATTAGACTGACTGACCTCTATTTTCCAGCCTCCTCCCTGCTGCTGCTGCTCTTATGGAGCAGGACTACATCTGCCTTCCAGCGGGTGGGGTGGGGGGTAGCAACTAAGGAAGTACAGTTTCTATTCAGACAGCAGGAGGCTTCAAGAGGAGGTGGGACAGGTTCAGAGGGACAGTACAAACCAGGAAGGGGTAGGAAACTGTTGGGGGGGGGGGAGAGCTGCAGTCTAATGGACCGATGTACTGCACAATCGAGCAGACTAGATAGACCATAAGGCCGGTATCTGCTGGCAATTTTGTATGTTCGTATATACAGTGTAACAAGTGGCTGCTCTTCTGTGCCTTCTGAGGTGCAGTCCACTCCAGTTCCAGCTTCTCTTCCGTGTCCTCCAAGGTGAAGTCCATTCCAGTCACAGACGCTCTTCTGTACCTTCCCAGATGCAGTCCACTTCAGTCCTGGCTGCTCTTCCATGTCCTCCCAGGTGCAATCCACACCAGTCCTAGATGCCCTTCTGGGTGTAACCCCCCGACAAATGGGGGTTCCCGAAAGTCTTCCTTGGGTGTGCCTAAATGCCCACTGCCAGGCTGGTATCCTGTGTCTTAGCGCTTTAAAATTGTTTGTGTGAAGAGTGCCTTAATACCTCTGTGCTCTGTCTCTTTAAGAGCTGCCAATAACGTAGTGCTTATTTAATCTGGGAGGGGGCTGAGTGTTTCTATGCTCGAGTTCCGCCTGGGTTGCCAGATAATCGCTCCGTTCTGCCATTGCTAGTTACGCAGAGGGAGCTCTGTTAGAAGCTGTACTTATTTGCTGATTATCTATTAGAATAGTAATGATATTGTAGTGTGTCTAACCTGCCTTCTTTGCAGCATGGGCATTTCTGTTTATCATCACCATCTTGGTCCTGGACTGCCAGAATGGGCCGATCAGTACCTTTGGGGACTCTAAAATGGAGTCTGTACCCAGGGGTCTTGTGGGAGCGAATTTCTGCAGGAATTGTAGGTTTTACGGTTTGGCACAAAAACAGACCTGGAGGTGGAGCCCTTGCTTTGACAGACAGATGGATCAACCAACCAGAACCTTTTGGACTGAAGGGAAATTCCCAAGCTGCCTGCTGCAGTCAGTCAGTCAGTCTGGAGTTAGAGTTTGCAGAGTAAACAGCTCAAGTGATTTGAGCAGCAGTTCCCGCGTAGTTTGCACGGGAGATTGGTGGAAAGGCTGAGTCTGGCCTGTCTGCCTGCAGTCCCTCGAGAAGGAATCCTTTGAAAGGCTTAATAATCCGGACTGTATCCAAATTGAGTGAGAGAAAAGCCACTGAAGTGTGACCAGGCTTAAACCTGAAAAAGACCAAAGATTTGTTGCTTGCGATCGGCCTGTCAGGACATCCATTCACCACAGAAGTCCCGGTTTTGCTCAGAGACACTGATATTGCTGCCAGACTGCTATCCGCTTTGTGGTATGGTGATTGCTTTACTATAAATGTGCTGTGTGCTGTTAGTGGGTCGCGATTTGGTTCCCCACTATTTAATTGTGCCACACTTGCTGGAAGCTGCATTCGACCTTCCCGGACTGATTTCCAAACTGTTTTACCCGGCCTGGGCCCTGCCACACTCACCCAGTCAGCTACTTCAGGCACAGAGAACGCTATCGACGAGAGACTCGCCCGGGGATCAGCCCCCTGCTCAACATCTCGAACAGGAACGACACCTCGGTGATGTGTGTTGGCCCTGCTTCTCCTGGCATACCAGCTGTCAACCTGCAGTCTCCATTTCGTCCCTCCTGTGTCTTACATTGGGTAGTGTGATTAACAACCAGGGTAGCTCCCTGCAACAACAGCTAAATCTCAAGTGTTGTCATCTGATTGCATTGTTGTTTTTCCTTTCACGAACTGAGCCTTCAGGCTCTGGATTACAAATTGTGTGTGGTTGTGCATGACTTTTCTTTTCATCACAGGGCCCCAACCAGCTGCGACGCCGGCCTACCCCAGGCAACGTTCCAGGCTAGCCCACCTTACTTCCAACTGGGTACCCAGAGCGTGTGACTGTGTAGGGACTAAAAGTGCATGCATAATTGCCTGACTAGATCAGTTTTCGAATCAATCAACCTGATTACGCACCTCCCTTGTTCAATTCCCCTGAATAAATCAGATCCAACTCTTTTTGCATTTAATCTGACTGTGGTTCCAGTTTGTACTAAAAGCACTGTACTGTTGTTATTTGCTGTGCCTAACCTTGTTTTACAGGGGGTCTCCAGGGTCAAACTGGTGGAACCAGTCCTGGTGGTAAGTGCAAACAGTGTGGGGATTTCTATGCTGAATAGGGGATACTGTGAAAGTGTTTGTTGCATATTGTCTAGACCACTAGGGGGAAAGAGGAGGGTTACAGTATCCCGGAGGGCTGTACCCAGGTTAGCCTTGTTACTAACAACCCTGTCCTCTTGGTGGAGGCACCTGTTTCAGTACCCAGGCCCCTTAACTTGCAACTAGCCAAGCAGGTAGGGGTAGTAGCCCTTCGGATAGCGAAACCTAGGGGTTACATGTGCCTTCCAAGGTGCAGTCCACTCCAGTTCCAGCTGCTTTTCCATGTCCTCCCAGGTGCAATCCATGCAGTCCTGGTTGCTGTTCTGTGTCTTCCAAGGTTCAATCCACTCCAGTTACAGCTGCTCTTCCGTGTCCATCAAACTGCAGTCCACTCCAATTTTGGCTAATCTTCTGTGTCCACCAAGATTCAGTCCACTCCAGCCCCCCGCTGCTCCTCTGTGTCCTCCAAGGTGTGGTCCTCTCCAGTCCAAGCTGCTCTTCAGTGTCCAAAAAGCTGCAGTCCACTCCAGTTCTGACTGATCTTCTTTGTCCATCAAGGTGCAGGCCAGTCCAGCTCCACTTGCTCTTCTGTATCCTCCCAGGTGCAGTTCACTCCTGTCCCAGCTGCTCTTCCATGTCCTCCAAGGTGCAATCCCATCCAGTCATGGCTGTTCTTCTGTGTCATCCAAGGTACAGTGTACTCCAGTTCCAGCTCTTCCGTGTCCTCCCAAGTGCAGTCCATTCTGGTCCCAGCTGCTCTTCCATGTCCTCCAAGGCACAGCCAAATGAATGCTTTTCCATGGACCTTAACTAAATATCCTACCAGGTTCAGCCCTGAAAACTGTGCCTGCCCCACACCACAATGCGCACTACAGCTTACTTTCTCCAGCCCTCTTGTACTGGGGACACTACCCTCCCACTAGTACCAGTGCCGAAACCCTTAGTATTACTAGAGAGCTCCCGGTACTTCACTGGGCACCTGGCCACATGCCAGATCACGATGATGTGGCACATGGTTGTCCAGCTGTGGGGCACTTAGGGAAAAGATTTAACAATGCTTGGAAATGGAATCCCCATTCCAAAGGCCTTAAATGTCCAAGTAGGGTACTTGTACTCCTGGCCCGATAGTGAAGTCCAGTAAACACTTCTCAAGTACTTGTCAGTTTTTTTTTGGTTTTTTTTTTGTAGGGGTTAGCCCTGGCTTTACTCACAGTTCTTGAACTGGAAGATCTCCCTTGCAGTGCAGGAGGCTGGCGTCACAGTTTGCAGTAATCCCTCTCTCGCAGATGACTGGTTGCTCTAAAGTTTTCTCACTCCTCAGCTCAGATGGCATTATGTACTTGGGTGGGGGGATCTGCTCTCCCCTGGTCCTTCAGGCCAGTAGGCATCTTCACCACCCTAAATGTCACGGTATCCAGTCCCACGGAGTGGTGATAACCAGCACCTGGTTCCCAGAGCACTTTTGGGTGCAGTGCAGCACCATCTCCCTCCCTCCAGTGGCAACCTTCACTTTGAGACCATGCAATGCTCAGCACATGAATTCCTCTCTTCTTTAAGCAAGGAATCTGCATCTTCACTTCTCTCTCATTCTTGGCAGACACGCAGTATATCTTTGCAGTACAGCTTACAGCAGTCCATCTCGCTTCACATCTCACACAGATCTATCTTGAGGTCAGAACAGCCCCTGCTTGTCACTGAGGAATGGGCAGCTGAGCCATCAGTTACAGCAGGCAGTCCTAGAGATCTGTTACTTGACAGGCGATTGGTGACTGAGAAACTGCCTGAATGAATTGGGTCCATCAAAAATCCAGGAGCCTATGTGACTCTCTTCTTAGGCAGTATTACCCGACTGAGTGGCCCATCAAAGTCTGATCCCATCTCCACTGCAGAGGGGGTCAGGCGATGTCAGTTCTCAAAAAGCAGTTTTCTGCAAAAGTCCTTATTCACACAAACTCTGTTGCTGAAGCACATATCCTCAGCCCGAACCAATCTTGCATAGGTAAAATCTCCAGTCTGGTTCAGCTCATGCAGTGATTGGGTGACTGCACGTCCAGTCACTGACACTGCAGTGCTGGCCCCATATTAAGTATTGAGGCCAGAGATGAGAATATTTATTTATTTAGTTTTTGTTGACCGGGTAAGTGCACTAGGCAGATTCTGCCTATTTCAGGCACGACCCGGGGGAGGGGATATAGAAGAATGGCAACTGATCTTGAACCAGATTAAGCTGCTGGTGGTATTTTTAGTGAAAGGGGGGAAATTTGGCCAGGGCACCAGGGTAATTCCCCTACTCATCTGTAGGGGGAACCCTTGGCCGTCAGGCTGCCTGCCAAGATGGCCACTGGAGGAGGAGAGAGGATGGTGGAGGTCGAAGCCAGGGAGACAGTCTCCTCCCCGACTCTGAAACAACAAGAGGCTGTGGCGGAGAAAGCAGGACTAGAACAGCTTGAGGAAATGGAGTATCTAAATTTGAAACATTCCGTTTCTGAGATGGATATTGGTGAAACGCACAAAACGGATTCTTTATCGATACTAGAACAGAGAAGGTTGCAGCTACTTAATATACTCCCTGAGACGGAAACAGCAATTTGCGCGGAGAAAAGAGCAGCGGCAACGAAAGAAAGAGTGTAAGACAGTTCCACAGCTGATTCTGACAAGTAATGATGTGGCAGAGGCCCCAGACACAGTGCAGGCTGCGCCTAACGCCAACAGCACACAGATTTGGAGCTCTGAAGAGAAACTGGCAGAGAAACAATAGGAACGGAATAATTTGCCAGAAAAAGTGAGTACCTCTGAACTTACTGAGAAATTAAAATTTCCAGAGAAACCTTTACTTTAATCCTGTAGTGTATGAGACAGACATTGTACACCCGGCAAAACAGCAAAAAGGGAAAAAGACATTAGGAATGGGAAAACCTAAAGGGGGAAAAGACGACTAGCGAGACTTGGACGCCAGAAACTGCTTTAAAATCAGCAGGGTGGCTAAAAATGGAAGGAGGACATTGGAAACCGGACCCTTTAGAGCCTAAAATGCAGCAGTATGTTATGGATATGAACTTAACCAGACAAATTCCAGCATTACAAGCAGATGGGAAAACCCCATCAACATCAGAAACTGGGGCTTTTGATTCAGGACACGAAGAGCAGAATACCAATATGAACAGCATTCGTACAGAATATGAAGACGACATAACAAAAAAACAAGAAAAAACATATGAAAAAACAAAGACAGTTTGCAGATCTTGTTTCTCCTAGAGGGGAGCCCACTCCTAGGAGAAACGCAGTTAGATTAATTTATAAAGAAGGCCTGGAAACACCACCAGATACAGTAAATGTAGCAAAGACACTGCTAAAAGACTCAATGAGATTCTTTGCTTCAAAAATTTATGCTTTAATTCATGTAGGTGATGCAAACTAGGATGTAAATGTTAAATCTGTGGCAGGATTAGAAAGGTTACGGGCAAAATACAATGTTATGTGCAAAAACCCTATGTGGAGCCCCTGCTCGGCAGTTCCACTCTCAAAACCCATGATAAGAAACATAACAATATTATTCAGAAATGAAGGCAAGAATATTTCTGATATATTATTTTGGGTAAAACAAAGGTGTGAGGTGTTGGGGTCCCCCTCATCCACTATAGATTCTGAGCAGATATGGACAGGGGGTTGGAAAGCACAAGTAAAACTAAAACATACAGATATGGGAATACTGTGTCTTCCTGAAAGTTTATTTTTGGGGAGAGGCCGGGGGTCACTATTTTATATAGGACAATCTAAATCGCGTTTTAAATGTGGGGCAAGGAGTCATCTGAGCAATGCACGTGACAGCATTAAATGTAGCAAATGTTGTGAATATGGGCATGCATCTACGGAATGTCAAAATTGTTTTAAATGCAATTTATGTGAAAGAAGAGGGCACTCATATACAAAATGCCCCTGGGCCTCGCTCGCACAATAAAGGGAAAAGTACATCACCTGAACAGTTAATCGCGCAGGCACAACAAAAAGGATCTCTCCAAGTATCAGAAAAAAAGATTAGAGGAAATGATACAAAAAGAAAACGAGAAAAAGGTAATTGAGACAAAAGATGAGGGGTTAGAAGGAGACAAGGCAGACATTGAAGCACAAATCCTAGAACAAGAGGAAGGGGAAGGGGAACAAGATGTAGAGAAACATAGAAACATAGACTTTGTCGGTAGATAAGGACCGCTTGGCCCACCTAATCTGTTCATTTCCCTACCTACAGGATAAGCTGCAGATCCTAGTTAACCAACAGATTATTTCTTCCTACCCCCACAAAAATTGCCTTGTGTCTGTCTCATGCATTCTTGAATTCTCCCACAGTTTTAGACCCCACAACCTCCTCAGGAAGGCTGTTCCATGTGTCCACCACCCTCTCTGTGAAAAAATACTTCCTCACATTGCCCCTGAGCCGTCCCCTCTCTGTCTTCAAATTGTGTCCCCTTGTTCTTGCATATCTCTTTTTCTGAAAGATGTTACCCTCTTGGACTTTGTTGATTCCACTGAGGTACTTAAAAGTTTATGTCATGTCCCCCCTCTCCCTCCTTTCCTCAAGGGTATACATATTAAGCTCCTTTAATCTCTCCTCGTATGGCTTCTCTTGCAGACTCTGCACCATTTTAGTTACCCTCTTCTGGACTGCCTCTATCCTGTCTATGTCCTTGCAGAGATCGGGTCTCCAGAACTGGACGCAGTACTCCAGATGAGGTCTCACCAACTGTCTGTACAGAGGGATAACAACTTTCTGTTTTCTGCTAGTGATGCCTCTCCCTATACATCCCAGTATCCCCCCAGCCCTCCCTACTGTCTTCTCACATTGCTTGCTAACCTTAAGGTCATCTGATAAAGATTACCCCAGGCCCCTTTCCATTTTTGTTGTTGTTACCACCCCCCCATTGTGTAATCTTCCCTGGGTTTTTGTTTCCCAGGTGCATTATTTTGCACTTCTTTGCATTGAATCCAAGCTGCCATACTTCTGACCATTCCTCCAACCTTGCCAAGTCCCTTCTCATCCTTTCCACACCTCCTTGTGTATCAACCCTGTTGCAGATCTTTGTGTCATCTGCAAAGAGGCATACTTTTCCTTCCAGTCCCTCTGCAATGTCACTTATAAAGACAGTAAAAAAGACTGGACCCTGCGGTACCCCACTAGTAACCCCTCTTTCTTCAGAGTGGACTCCATTTACAATTGCATTCTGTGTCCTGTTGTTCAGCCAATGTTTCACCCAGGTTACCACCCTGGGACCCACTCTCAGGCTGGTTAATGAGACTATTAATCTCTTGTGTGGGACTGTGTCAAATGCCTTGCTAAAGTCTAGGTAGGTCGTGTCCACAGCCCCTCCCTGGTCTACTACTTTGGTCACCCAGTCAAAGAAATCAATTAGATTCGTCTGACACGACCTTCCCGTTGTGAACCCATGCTGCCTTTGGTCCTGTGCCCCACTGGCCTCTAGGTACTCAACAATTCTTTCCTTCAGAAGTGATTCCATCACTTTCCCTAACACAGAGGTCAAACTGACAGGTCTATAGTTTCCTGCTTCTGTCTTGGTCCCACTTTTGTGAAGGGGAATCACATCCGCCTTCCTCCAGTCCTCAGGTACCACACCATCCTCCAATGATTTGTTAAAAAGGGTAGTCACTGGTTTCACTAGTTCTCCCCTTAATTATTTTAGAATTCTGGGGTGAATTCTGTCAGGCCCCACTGCTTTGTCCACCTTCAGTTTTAGGAGTTCTTTCAGAACCCTTTCTTCTGTGAAAGGACTGGGATCGACCCTCCTATCCAGAGTGTTTCTGTTAATTGGATTAGGCACCTTCCCCTCCTCCTCTTTTGTGAATTCTGAGCAGAAATATTTGTTCAGTATCCCTGCTTTTTCACTGTCCCTCTGCCCACCCACCGTCCATTCTATTCAGCCTCACTATCCCTCCCTATGTCTTTCTACGCTCCCTGATGTACCTATAAAAGGTTTTACCCCCCTTCTTAACTGAGTTGGCTATCTTTTCCTCAGTTTAGGCCTTTGCTATTCTGACTTCCCTCCCTGCTTTCTTCAGCCTTAACTGGTACAGCTCTTTGTCCTGCTCCTTCTGTGTTTCCTTATACTTACTGATTCCTATCTTTTTCTCCCTGACCTTCCTTGCCACCTCTTTTGAGAACCATAGTGGCTTTTTCTTTCGTTTTGATTTGTTTATTTGCTTCACACAAAGGCTTGTTGCCTCTGTGATGGCAGTTTTGATGTTTCCCCATTGTTGTTCCACCCCTCCTTCTAGCCTGTTTACTAGTGCTTTTCTAAGGCATTCTCACATCTTGCCAAGTCAGCCCTCCTGAAGTCCAGTACCCTCACTTTGTATGGCTTGACTCTGTAACTGAGTTTATCGGAACCACACTGTTTGGTGGTCACTTGTTCCCAGATGGCTACCCACTTCTAGATCTGAGATCCTTTCACTGTCCCCATTTGAGAGTACAAGGTCTAAGATTGCTCCCTCATGAGTGAGTTCCAAAACTAGCTGTCTGAGGCATGCCACCTGTAGGGCATCGAAAATGACCCTGCTCTTGGATGTGGCTGCAGCAAATGTGCTCCAGTTAACATCTGGCATATTCAGATCTCCCATCAACAGTATCTCCCCTTTCTCTGCCATCCTAAGAATGCCTTCTATCATATCCTTGTCCATTCCCTCCCCCTGACATGGGGGTCTGTATAGAACCCCTGTGCGGATTGTGGTGCCCTTTCCAGTCTCCAAGGTGACCCACAGTGCTCCTCTCCTCCCTGTTTACTCTTTGTTCAGTTGCTTTTATCCCTTCCTCACATAGAGAGTGACTCCTCCCCCCCTTCTCCCCTCCGTGTCTCTCCTGTAGGTTGTGTACCCTGGTATGTTAACATCTTAGTCATGGCTCTCTGTGTACCATGTTTCTGCGACTGCTATGATATCCAGGCATCCCTCTTCCATCAAGGCCACCAGTTCAGGGAGCTTGTTGCCCAGACTACAGGCATTGGTACTCATTACCCTCTATTTCCTGATGGCCTTACCCCTTTTTGCCCCATCCCTGTCCTTATTGCCTTTGTCACTTTCTCCATTTACAGCTGCCCTTCCCCCTATCAACATCTCTAACTTGGTGTTTACCTCACTTACTATCCTGACCTTTTTGGGGGGGCTAGGATTTCCCTGCTCCTTTCAAGTGCCTCCCCCTTGGCTAGTTTAAATGCTTGGTAGAGACAGAGCTTGAACAGGAAAACCAAGATGAGGACAAGGAAGAGACTGCAAAGAAGGAAAAAGGACCTAGACCCCCCCCCCCATATGCTTCCAGTCAGGGCTGCCGCCATTTAAGCCAGAATGAATTCACGACAGTGGCAAGGAAGAAAGGGAAAAAAAAAGAGACCTAGAGAAGACGTACAGACTAAAAGGGAGGGAAAAAACAAGAATTTGGCAGGGCTTATATACAAGAATAAGTATTCTATATTGGCAAAAAAGAATGAAGAAGAAGGTCATAGTTCTGAAGACGAGGACTTGGAATACTCCTCAGCTTCTACATCTATTAAGGATGGCCTGTCAGATATTGAGAATCCCATCTCAGAAACCCCTCAGGAACTTGTAGGGAGAAGAACTAGGTCACAGAATAAGAAAAATACTTAGAGCATGTTCCTTTCTCCTTAAATAGATAATATGACTACACTCAGTATTTCCACAATCAATGTAAATAGTATTAAAGGACACAGGAAAATGGTCTCAGTTTTGGCTAGTCTATCCAGTGTTTCCAGTCAGATACTTGTAATACAAGATACAAGGTTAAAAACAAAATATGAATTATCTAAAGCCTCTCAGTTATGTACTGGAGGTCCCTCATTCTGGGCAATAGGATTAGAAAAATGTGACAGGGTGGGAATACTGTTAAAGGATAGGAACATAAAAGTACCTAAACTGATTGAAATTGTACCAGGCAGAGCTTAGCATTAGATATGAATTTTGGAACACAAAGGATAAGACTGATAACAATCTATGCTCCGCAGACAAAAGCCACAAGAGTGCAGTTGTACAATGATATTCAAGCATTTTTGTACACATCTAGGACAGTAATCTGGGCTGGAGACTTCAACTGCAGTACAGAATTAGCAGACAGAGGGTTAGTGACAAGGGAAAATGTTTAGTGACACAAACTAAATGAAATTGTTAAATTGGTAAAATTGACAGACGCATATAGACAAATACATGTAACAGGAGGATTCACATATTTTAGAGGAACTATTAACACGAGGATTGATTTTATTTTTGTCTCAAACACTGTCAAGATAACTTCTAGTCAAGTAAGTAATTATGAGTTTACAGACCACAGGATGGTACAATGCGCATACTACAATGGGGCACACTCCCCACATACGGAAAAGGGGTGTGGAAAGTGAGCAATAGCATACTAGAGGAAGAAAGATTACTAAGGCAAAGGTGTCAATTATGGATCACAAGACAGTCGGTTGAATGTATGTACCGACGAAAATAAAGTACAATGGTGGGAAGACAGTAAGAAAGATATAAAGAATCTATTTAGCAAATGTACAGGGAACAAATCTCAAACAGAGTACAAAAAATACCTCCAGCTGAGACACCAATTACAGACTCTAATTTCTAGGTCTGAGACAGAAAGTCATGACTACAATAAGCAAATACATCAAATACAAAAATAACTGAAAGAATTGCAATATAACAGAGCACAACCTTTAAGACAGGAAATGCAATTTGGAACCCAAACTAAAAAAACAAACATTCGATCCATATAAAGATTGCAGTACAAGAACTGAAAAAGAACTACTAAATAAATATATGACACAGAAGGAACATTGAAGACAGGAAAACAATATATTTTACAAGTATTAAACGACTATATATACAGATTATTTGAAGAAATACCATAGATCACAGACCCAAGACAACTATTACAAAGGCTAAAACTAGCAAAACTAACAGAATTAGAAAAAAACAATTTAGTGAAACCTATTACAGCCACGGAGGTAGAGCTAAGTATAGGGAGACAAAAAAACAGTACGGCCCCAGGCAATGATGGGCTAAGTGTGGAGTTTTATAAAAAATCAGGAAACAATTAGCCCCTACCTTAGCAGAAGTTTATAATCACAGTATGGGAATTGGACAGTTATCATCTAGTCAGAATGAGGCGTTGTTTATATTATTGCACAAAAAAGGAGAAAAAACAAATCTTGACGACTGGAGACCTTTGAGTCTGTTAAATGTGGATTACAAAATTCTAACAAAAATTCTACAAAGTAGACTAGCTGAGATGGCGGAGAAATTAATATGTATACAACAGACATACTCTATGTAGTAGTAGTAGTAAAAGTGTTTATTTTTAGACAGGGTAGTACTTTAGGTCCTAAGACCTGTTTACAAAGTAATCCTGTTTCACATTCACACAAGTTACAAGGTATTTATAAATTACAGGAACATAATAAACAAATGTCAATACAAAATCCTAAAAACTCCCATCGTAACCATAATTACAAAATACCAACATCTCATTTCATTACTCATATCTAACATATAGACATAGACATACAAGTTATTATAGTCAGTATATTACCAGAGAAAGACAGAAAGTTGAATATTGCACCCCCAACTTAAAAATACTACTGACAGGTACATTCTATAGTGTAACTGTCATCCAATCTGGATTTGAATAAAGACAATTTTGCAAGGTTTCTTGTCTGAGGTAAGATCTCATTCCATATTTTTGCAGCCCGCGCTTGTAACATCTTTTTATCTAGTTTATTTATTAAGTCCAGGATTACAAATACCTTTGAGCCTTGGCTCTTTTACAAAGGTTCCACGTCAGAGAAATACAAATTATGGGGAACATCAAGACAGACATTACAACAATGTGGACATTGCAAACAGAGTACAGATTAATACAATTCAAGGGTAGCATTGTAACAAGGCAGCCAGTGGCATTTGTCAGAGAAAATAGACAACAGATAAGAAGTGCCAGAGTCATAGGGAGAGGGAAGAGGGAAGGGGGGGAAGGAATGTAGGAAGGGTGGGTAGAGGGTGAAAAGTCATCATGTTCCCATATCTGGTGTTTACTTTTGGAAAATTTAACCCCCTAAATTTCACTTCCCTGAGTACATGTTGATTAGTTTCACAACTGAACTTGATGTCCATGTTCTCTTTCATTATTTCCTTAATAATTTTAAAAATAAAAATAGAAAATTGTTTTTTTATATCGAATAGCTAAACTGTCCCATTTTAACTCTTTATACATAGAGCAGTGATGTGTTTTGCAATTACACTTCAAGGTAAACCTTGCCAGCCGATTATATGTTTTAACTAATTTATCCAAGTGTATTTGATCATTAAGGTTATATACTAGATTTCCGTATTCCAACACAGGCATTATTAATAGAATAGCAATTTTTTTTCATAACTGAATGTTTAATATTTGAGAAGATCTGTGCAGTCCTCCAATTCTATTATTTACCTTCTTAGACACATTATCATTATGGTCAGGAAAAGTAAGGGAACTATCAATTAATATTCCTAAGTTCTTATAGTGTTCAGTAACTGTCAATTTCCTCCCACCTCTTGTTAGTATTCTCTTATCAATTTTTGTTTTATTATTAGCCCTAGTTTGTTTTTTTGTGAAATACATTACTTGTGTTTTCTTCTCGCTCAATACTAACCTCGAAACTGAAAACCAATCTTGAAGGACATTAAAGTCAGCTTGTAACTTAATCAACATCTCCTCATGTATTTTTGCTGACGCCAATAATACAGTATCGTCTGCATAAAAACGTAGATGAGTGTTATTTATCTGTAAGAGCAGATCGTTCACATATATCAAAAACAACAGTGGCCCCAGGATTGATCCCTGGGGCACACCTCTTGTTATTTTACCTAATTCCGAATGTTGACCATCTATTTCAACTAATTGTTTCCTATCACCTAAATAAGATTCAAACCACTTTAAGGTCCTAGGAACGATCCCGGTCCTCCCCATCCTCTCATACAGCAACTGATGGTCCACCAAAACAAATGCTTTGGACAGGTCAACGAACACTGCACCTGCAAACTCCTCCCCATCCAAGGCAGTAGCCACCTTGTCCATGAAGTCCACAAGCGTGGTGCTCGTTGAATAACATGTCCTAAAGCCGTGCTGAAATTTAGTAAGTTTAGAATATTTATCCAAGTATTCGTATAATTCAATGTATACCTTTCGCTCCATTACTTTAGAGAGGATGGGGAGGACCACTATCAGCCTATAATTAGAAGGATCATTAACAGCTCCACCTTTAACATTGGGTACTATTTTTGCCACCTTCCAAATTTCAGGAAAAGTACGTTCCAATGAAATCTGATTTAATAAATCTTTAATTATTGGCATCAGCAAATCCACTGCATCTTTAATACATTTTGAATCAATATTGTCCAAACTACATGATTTCCTGATATTCCATTTTTCAATTTCTCCCCTAACATCAATTTTAGTAATTTTTCTAAAATAGAACTGAGGAAAACATTCAACAGTATCCCCAGGTCTATTTAAGTCTTTCTGGTCATTAACTGGTATATTAATGTCAGGCAAAGTGATAAAATAATGGCTCAAGACCTACGCTATTGTTTTTTGTCTAATAATTCACCCCCATCATTTAGCATTTTTATGGTGGTCGGTTTAGTTCTTAATGGATTATCCCGATCTTTTATTATGTCCCAGTATTGCTTTGTATCTGTCGTTCCTTCAATTTTGTTGTGATGAAATCTTTTCCTGGCCTGTTTGATTGGTCATTGACATTCATTACGCTTTAATTTATAGTCATCCCAGTCCGCCTTGTCTTTTTTTGTAGGGGCTTTCTTCCAAATCCTGTCCCTAATACGTATCTTTTTCTTTAAATACTCATTTACCCAAGGGAGATGTTTTTTTCGTAACTTTTTAGTTTTAAAAGGGGCATGTCTATTACAAATATTCAAAAAGGTTCTTGTGAACTCTTCAACCCCTAGATTAATATCAGGTATAAGACTCAACATTTCCAGTTTTTCATTTCCCAGGTCTCTGACAAAATGTTCCAAATGATAATTTGTAAAATCTCTCTTAACCAACATTTTTTCTTGTTCTTTAATGATATGGTTTTGTGTCATTATACATGATACCAAGTTATGGTCACCCAAATTAGGAGGCAGAACTTGACAACTATTAATATGAAGCCCCTTTGACAAGAATATCAATTCAAGAATACTACCCTGACTATTCACCCCAATTTTTTATTGTAACTTGATTTACTACCTGCTTAACATTTAACATTTCAAAGCTTTTCTCCAGTTTTAAACCTCTGGGCTTACCCCAGGCAGAGTTAAAATCTCCAATTAAGACAATGTTTTTACCCTCCACCAAAGAAGCTAACTTTGTTAGCAATATCTCAAACTTATTATTTTTATTTTTTTTTAATTTAGTTTTTGTTGACTGGGTAAGTGCACTAGACAAATCCTGCCTATTTTCAGGCACGACCCGGGGGAGGGGATACAGATGATTGCCAACTGACCTTGAACCAGATTAAGCTGTTGGTAGTAATTTTTAGTGAATGAGGGAAATTTGGCCAGGACACGGGAAATTCCCCTACGCTTTTTCGATAAGTGCCATGGGATCGTTAACGTCCACCTGAACTACCACCAGTCCAGGCATATGGGACCTCGGTTTAGCGTCTCATCTGAAAGACGGCACCTCAGAAGTGCAGCACCCCTCTCATGCTGCACTACAATGTCAGTACTGGGATATACTAACCCAAGTGCCAGATGTGGGAAATGAACCCACAGCCCTCTGATCTCCCGGCCTCAGAGTCAAGTGTGCTACCTACTGAGCCACTGACACTGCTTCACATGTTCACATGTACCTTTGGTGGAGAGTAAATTACACCGATGAGAAGTTTTAGTTTGTTTGATACAACACAGAGGCATTCAATATCCTCTGCCACTCAGGTTTAAATACTCCAATATTATTTTAAATATATAGGAGAATTTCCTCTTTTTCCCATTTTCCTCTACCTTGCCTAAAAATAGGAACATACAGGATAACTTAATATGGCTTAGGGAAATATTTGAATGAGGAAACAAAGGAGAAATAACAGGATATATTCTAACTATCAATTAAGAAAAGGCATTTGATGAAATCTCTCACAAATTTCTATTTATGGTATTAAAGTATTATGACATCCCAGAAACATATATAAAATGGATACAAAGTATATATCAAGAAGCAAGTATCACACCTCATAAACGGATGGCAAGGCTGCCCATTAAGCCCTATACTATATGTATTTCAGTTAGATCCATTGTTAAGGTATATACAGGAACAGGATAGCATCATAGGGATACCGCTAGGCATGCAATCTCCGGTAGTTAAAATACTATCTTATGTAGATGATGTAGTATTAATATTGCATGAAGACACAAATGAAAATATATTAAAACAAACTTTAGATGAATTTTTGACCATATCTGGGTCCAAAATAAACTATAATAAAAGCTTGGGGAACATATATACGGGAAAAAACTGGACCCCAAAATTTGGCATTGGCAGGAATTACAATAAAAGATATAAAAATATTAGGAATTATGTTTGGTAAAAATAATATGGCAAAAAAGAACTGGGAATCTTGTCTGGAAGTAGCAAATCATAAAGTAGGGTTGTGGAAAAATAATAAAATTTCAAAATTAAAGAGTTCTATTAAAAAAACTAAAATTGTACCATTTTTTAAATATATATAAGCTATGTCTATCCAATCCCTCAAAAAATGCAGACAAGATTATTAAGAATATTTTTCCAAGGATTTTTGAGGAAGCCGACTTAATCCCATAAAAAGAAACATTATATATTAAGAGTAAGAAGGAGGGAGGTTGCGGTATGATAAATCCAATTGTTTTCTTTTATAGCATATTCATAACATACAATATAGGGGAAGCACTGAAAAATAAAGGCAAAATATGGGCACAAGGGGTAAAGAGATGGATAGAACCATGCATAGATGATTGGCAGAGGGAACAGCTAAAGAAAATTACCGCGCTTAAAAATGGCTCACTGCTTTTTTGTATTACATGTAAAGTGAAACATTTTTAATCTGATTTTGTTTTTACATAAACAGTTTGCTGAAATATATTTTAAATAAGAAAATATCTATATGAAATTGACCTTGATTTTGTAGGTAATGAGGCTTTTTTGCCTTAGTAATGAGATCCGGCCTCTGACCATGCGGTGCTAGGAATAATGTGTGGTCAGATAATGTTTCTCAGCTAATGAAGTTTCTAGATTTTTCCTTGCTGTTTGATCAAGCATTTTAATGCATGCCACAGGGGAGTGAGGCACTAGGCCAAAGGCCTTTTTATTTATGTGTGTCCATTGTGCGTATGCTAGTTATGCATTGTGTGTACAATGTATGTATGCTGCCAAGGTTTGGCCATGGGTGGCCCTTGAAAATGGGCCTCTGTATGCTCAAGGACCTCTCCGGTTATCAACAACCAAATAAATAAATAAATGTTACTATTCTGAAAGTTGAGCACTTGTTGAGAGCTGTTAAACTGTCCTCACCAAGCTGCTTGCAGTTTAATAACAAACACTAGTTTCTGACGTGTCCAGAGGCCCAAGAAACCTATTTCGCTGTCCGTGCTAAGAAATCGACCTTCAGAAGGCATAATGCTCAATAGTAGGAGGAACATAGGGATACCTACCTTATCAAATGGGAACAAGCCAGCAATGCAGTAAGAAGAGCTAAGACAGACTCAGAGCACGGAAGCAGAAGAGGTGAAGGAAAATGACAGGAACCTTTTTAGGTGTGTCAGGGAAAAGAGGAAAACAGAAGGGGACATTAAAAGGTTGTAGAACAGAGTACGTGTGGCAGAAGACAGGCAAAAAGCAGACATGTTAAATGAATACAGATGAACCTGCTTGTAATGGCCTACCTACATACATCCCTTAGGTCCATTATAAGCAGGTGTCTGATATAGCCAAAAGTCTCTTTACAATTCAGTACTGCTGCAAGTTCTAATCCCTGCTCGCACCACTCTCACAGTCACACTCGCAAAGCACATTATGCAGCAACTGACAGTCATACTCGCCCACGGTCGCACAGCACATTACGCAGCAACTGACAGTCATACTCACCCGTGGATTTGTCCATCATTGTACACTGCATGAAAAATTAAAATGACTGCCCCACGAAGCCTTGACTGACCATGCACTAGGAAGCATGGTCGATCACGTGTTAAGAAGACGGCAACCCCAACAGCTTGTTGAGTGGCTGCAGCTGCAACACAGTCTATATCCACTAAGATCATCAGGCTGTGACTGGCTTGCTGCCCCTAAGATGAGAACAAATCTTGGTTTGGCAGCATTCCAGAACTCTGCTCCCAAGCTGTGGAACAACATTCCAGCTGAATGTCGAGCTTGTGCCACAGCAGAGAGTTTCAAAAAATTCCCTTCGTAAGTACCTTCTGGTACATCCACATGCTAATGCTTCCCCAAGAGATGAACCAGTACAGGGCTCCTAATCCAATCCTGATTCTGTGTGCCTCTATGGTATCGAGGTCTTGCCCATGGATGATATTAATGTTGTACGCTGTATGTTTAAAGCTGTGTTTACATGGCCACAACGCTGTTGTATTTGCTGCTGCTCCCATGTCACTGTGCCAGCTGCTCAAGCATTTACACAGCCCGCCCTCGCAGTGCTGCAGGTCACTCCGAGGAGGGGCTGCAAATTCAGCCGAGGATGCTGGGAGACATTCTGGACATAAGGCTGCCCATTGGTGCGAGCGCATTATGGGTTTACAATGCCGGTTAATGTGCTCACTCCGATATGGGTACCCACAACTGAGCCGCACCAGAAATGGGATCTGAAGTGCCCTTATGGCACTCTGGGAAGTGTTTACAAAGTCAACTTTGCAGCGCATCAACCTGTGCCCTTGGGTTGATGCACTGCAAAGTCGGCATTGTAAATGAGCCTGAAGATAATGGTTTTATTGTCATGTGATCCTCTCCCTACTGTACTTAGCAATTCGCCTGTTGTCGTGATCTATATTGTACACCACTCTTGCCTGCATCCTGCCCATTGTTAAGTTTACCTGTGAACTTGTTTATTGCCTCAGATTGTAAATTGTCAGGTATTGCATCACCCTTGTTGGCACTATCCCAGGCTGTACCAGAAAACAGGCAGCTTCTGCCTAGTGTACCTATCTGGTTAACAAAAAATAAATAAATAAATGGTCGCACAGCACATTAGGCAGATACTGACAGTCACACTCACGGTCTTACAGCACATTAGGCAGACACTGACAGTCACACTCGCCCGTGGTCACACAGCACATTAGGCAGACACTGACAGACACACTCGCCCATGGTCGAACAGTACATTAGGCAGCCACTGACAGTCACACTCGCCCATGGTCGCACAGCACATTAGACAGACACTGACAGTCACACTTGCCCCTGGTCGCACAGCACATTAGGTAGACACCGACAGTCACACTCGCCCATGGTCGCACAGGACATTATGCAGCCACTGACAGTCACACTCACCCATGGTCGCACAGCACATTATGCCGACACTGACAGTCACACTCGCTCATGGTCACACAGCACATTAGGCAGACACCGAGAGCCACACTCGCCCACGGTCGAACAGCACATTATGCAGCCACTGACAGTCACACTCGCCCACAGTCGCACAGCTCATTAGGCAGACACCGACAGTCACACTCGCCCACAGTCGCACAGCTCATTAGGCAGACACCGACAGTCACACTCGCCCACAGTTGCACAGCACATTATGCAGCCACTGACAGTCACACTCACTCAAGGTCACACAGCACATTAGGCAGATACCGACAGTCACACTTGCCCACAGTCTCACAGCACATTATGCAACCACTGACAGTCACACTCGCCTATGGTCGCACAGCACATTAGGCGGACACCGACAGTCACACTCGCCCACAGTCGCACAGCACATTAGGCAGGCACTGACAGTCACACTTCGCCCATGGTCGCACAGCACATTATGCAGCCATTGACAGTCACACTCTCCCACAGTCACACAGCACATTATGCAGCAACTGACAGTCATACTAACCCACAGTCACACAGCACATTACGCAGCCACTGACAGTCACACTCACCCATGGCTGCACAGCATATTAGGCAGACACTGACAATCACACTCGCCCACGGTCGCACAGCACATTATGTGACCACTAACAGTCACACTCGCACAGCATATTATGCAGCCACTGACAGTCACACTCGCCCATGGTCACACAGCATATTATGCAACCACTGACAGTCACACTCACCCATGGTTGCAGAGCACATTATGTAGCCACTAACAGTCACACTCACTCACGGTCGCACAGCATACTATGCAGCCACTGATGGTCACACTCACTCACGGTTGCGCAGGACATTACACAGCCACTGACGGTCACACTCACCCATGGTCGCACAGCACATTATGCAACCACTGACAGTCACACTTGCCCCACAGTTGCACAGCACATTACACAGCCACTGACAGTCACACTCACTCATGGTCGCACAGCACATTATACAGCCACTTACAGTCAGACTTGCCCATGGTCAAATCTCACGTTATTCAGCCACTTGACAGTCAAACTCGCCCATGGTCACACAGCACATTATACAGCCACTGACAGTCAGGCCTGACAGTCACACTCACCCACAGTCACACAGCACATTACGCAACCACTGACAGTCACACTCGCCCATGGTAGCACAGCACATTATGCAACCACTGACAGTCACACTCGCCCATGGTCGCACAGCACATTCCACAGCCACTGACAGTCACACTCGCCCCATGGTTGCACAGCACATTATGTGGCCAGTAACAGTCACATTCACTCACGGTCGCACAGCACATTATACAGCCACTGACAGTCACACTCGCCCATGGCTGCACAGCACATTACACAGCCACTGACAGTCACATTCGCTCACAGTCCAGTCGCACAGCACATTATGCAGCCACTGACAGTCATATGCGCCCACAATCGCACAGCACATTATGCAGCCACTGACAGTCACACTAGCCCACAGTACATTATCCAGCCACTGACAGTCAGACTTGACAGCCACACTTCCCATGGTCACAAAGCACGTTATGCAGCCACTGACAGTCAAACATGCCCATGGTCATACAGCAGGTTATGCAGCCACTGACAGTCAGACTTGACAGTCACACTTGCCCACGGTCACATCACACGTTATGCAGCCACTTGACAGTCAAACTCGCCCACGGTCGCACAGCATATTATGCAGCCACTGACAGTCAGACTTGACAGTCACACTCGCCCATGGTCACACAGCACATTATGCAGACACTGACAGTCACACTCGCCCACGGTCGCACAGCACATTATGCAGCCACTTACAGTCAGGCTCGCCCATGGTTGCACAGCACATTACGCAGCCAATGACAGTCACACTCACCCACGGTTGCACAGCACATTATGAAGCATTACAGTACACTATGCTTTACAAGACAGCCCATTTTAGATTTGCTTAACTTCGTACAGCTGCAATGCAGTTCAGCTTTAAACCCTACATGCCCGCCCGCTCGTGTGTTCACAAACCCACCTGATTCTGATCAAAAATACCAATAAGTCTTACTTGTGTGGCGTCATCTTGATTGTCACTTGGGGGCAGTCGCTACAAGTCATGCCATGGAAAGGACCAGGATTGGAAACCTAGAAGTGGGAAATGGATGGGGACTGATCACGTTGAGGGGCCATGACCAGGACCGGGAACCAAGATGCCAGAAACAGTTAAATTGAGTCAGCTGCTGAAAAGCTGTTATGCTGCCAGACACTGCCATCATCTTTTCTCTTTCAGTACAGGTATCACATTGTTTGGGGGTTGGGGTCATTAGCACCTTGTTGGAGGAGTTCCTAAGGACAGTGATGGTCTTGGGGGTCATTGTTAGCTCATCGCTGGTGGCCTTAGTAATATACCAATTAATATCTTGGGCAACTGCTATAGATGGATGCCCTAATCCACTATAAGCAGCATTATTTACATTAGAATCTATTAGAAAGGCTTTAGGAAAATGAAATCTGTTTACTAAAAGTGGTGTCCAGCTTAAATGGTTGTGCTGTATTTCTGCTCAGTCTTCATGGCTGAAGAAGGCGCGTGAGCCACTACCAAAATGTGGCATTAAAGTTCAGTGGGAGACCAAGACGGTGATGGAGACCATCATTGTGGACAAAGTGCTCAAGGGTCTCAGGGGGCTGAAGGTGGGAAAGTCACCAATACCTGATGGGTTGCCTTCCCAGGTGCTCCAGGGGATGGGGCAGACTCTGGTAGCACCCTTGGCAGAGATGTTCAACTGCTCACTAGTGACAGGTGTGGTCCTCATAGATTGGAGGATCGCTGATGTTGTGCCTATGCAGAGTGGGGACAGGGTACAGCTGGACAACTACAAGCCAATCAGTATGACCTCCATCACAAGGAAGCTGCTGTAGGCTTTCTTTTTAATTTACTGCACTTTATTTCCCAGACACGACCAGCCCCCATCAGCCACTCTCTCTCCCCCAGCCCCGTTGCCTGCTGTCCCAGGGATTTACCTCCAACCTGACAGTGCCCCATGGTTTGCCCCTGTGGGGAAGCTTCCTGGGTTTCCCAGGTCCAGAAGAAGTTTAGCTCAGATGTTTGGTCAGCAGCCCAGTGAGTGGTTCGGGGCCTGCGAGGAGAGAGGTGGCGTCATCCTGTGGTCGAGGGCTCCATTTTCCTGTTTTCTCTCCCTAGGCGCCTCATGGGTGAGGACCGCAGTGGATGCTGCATGCAACATGTCAATGCCCTCAGTCGAGAAGCAACTGGAGCTCAGAGACTCCCCTCCCAGAGGAAGAGTTTAGTTTAGTTTAGCTTACTGGTCTAGGAATTAATACCTTTGAGCCAAGGTTCTTTTACAAAGGTTCCACGTCACATAGTACATAAAAAACAAGTCATGTAATAACAAAAATGTTCAGCAATTTACAAAGGCAGTAATAAATCAATAATTATTTTTCAAGAAAGAAAGATACTCAGAGGCATTTAAGGAAAGATAAGGAGGGAAAAGTAGGAGGGGATAGAGGGAGAAAGAGAGAAAAAAGTAGGAGACTCAGTAGCAGACAGGACCAGTTAGTGGTACTCCGAGTGTCTTTGTCAAGTGATGGGCCATGGTGAGGGATGGACAAAGGAGGGATAAGCCTTTAGTCAAAGCAGTCACAGGAGCTGGAGGCTGAGAGGTGAGCGTAGAGCATGGATTTGAAAGCTCCCAGTGATGTGGAGGATAGAGTAGGTAAGTTAAGGGCATTGTACCAGTAGGGGCCCGATAGGCAAACGATCTTTGTCCCTGAGCAGTCCGGCATCTGGGGACCTGAAAAGGTTGGTGCTCAGATCTTCTGGTGGGACGTGTGCTGTTATTTAGACAGAGTAGGTCTTGGATACACGGTGGAGTCAGTCCCAGGATTGATTTTTTTGCCATCAAGCAGGTAAGATACACGAGGCGATTGAAGAGTTGTAACCAGCCGGTTTCCGAGTAGAGCTCACAGGTGTGGGTCCGTCTCTGTGCACCAATGAGGAGTCGACATGCCTTGTTTAGTGCGGTTGAGATGCGTCTTACTGCAGTGGTATTGGCTGAGCCATAGATAATTAGGCCATAGTCTATGATTGAGATAATGGAGCTTTGTATAGCAATCCTCAGGGCAGCTTGGTTAAGGAATTGACGGTTCCGAAACAGTATTCCAATGCATTGGTTCACCATTTTCGCTGTGTTATCAATGTGGGTCACAACGGTAAGACCTTGATCAAAAGTGATGCCAAGGTATTTAAAGGTACTCACTTGTTCAAGTGTATTTCCAGGGGAAGTTTTTATAGTGAGTGGAATATGTCTTTTTCTGTTTTGATGACTGGTGAAAAGCATATTTTTGGTTTTTTTGTGATTTAGGACCAACTTGTGATCAAGGAACCACTTTTAGACATGAGAGAAGGCAAATTGCAGGCTCTGATGTAATGGGTTGGGATCCTTGTGGGAGGAGAGAATTACAGCGTCATCTGCACATATGATTAATTTTTCTGGGCAGTATTCAGGGAGAGAGTTTAGGAACAGGCTAAAAGGGAGAGGACCTAGGATTGATACCTGAGGTACACCTGAGAGGACAGGTTTAGAGTCAGAGAGTACGTCAAAGATTTTTACTGCCTGTGAGCGTTTTGTCAGGTAGCTTTTAACCCAGGCACCTGGTCCTTCAGCTACCCAAGCCTGGAGCAATAGTGAGATTAGTGCTCATGGTGAACAGTATCAAATGCTTTTGTGAGGTCATCGAAAACAGCTCGGTTTGGTAGCCTTTGTCCATAGCAGTGTGAACTTCTCCTGAGAAATCTAGTAGGGTCGCCGATGTACTGTGCCCTTTCTCCTAAATCCGTGTTGCTGCATACAGAGTAAATTATACTTTTGCAGGTAGTCTGAGAGTTGGTCAGCCACAATGCGTTCAAGTGCTTTGGAGAGGGGTGGAAGTATTGATATAGGTCGATAGTTCCCCGGTATGGATTTGTCACCCCCTTTGAGCACTGGTGTAACTATAGCAGACTTCCACTTGCTGGGAAATTGACTTTGGCAAAGAGAAAGATTGAGAATTTTAGTGAGAGGGTGGATCACTTCGTCCAAGGTGAGAGACAGGATTTTTAGATCAATAGTATCACTACTCGTTCTGGATTTAGAGCAGGTGTTTTTTGTATACAGTATTTGTATGCTTCATGTGCTTTGACTATTTTGAAATGAAATAGCGGTTGGTCAGTTGCGGTGATTTGGGATACGAGATTTGGCAAGGGCAAGTCCGAGAAGAAATCTGACGGGAGGACCCCACTGAGGTCTGTGACTGTTTTATTTAGGGCATCTGCCGTAACCTTTGGGTCAAGGGTAGTGGAGCCATCAACATTCATAATAGTGGGAGAGGATTTTAACTGCTTACCCGTAATATTTTGGATGTTGTTCCAGAAGGCTCTCCCGTCACCCCAGATGGTTGCAAGGGCATTTTTGAAATAGGAGCTCTTCATTTGCCTAATTTGTGAAGTGCACAGGTTTCATGCCTGTTTGTGCTTCTGTATGTCCTGCAAGGAGCCCGTGGCTCTGGCTATGGCCCAGAGATGGTCACGAGCTTTGAGTTGAGCCAGTAGTTTGGCTGTGAACCAAGGATTTGAGAGAGCTTTGATTTTACGCTTTTTTAATGGAGCGTGAGTGTCACATGCAGTGTTGAAAGTTGTGATAAAGTATTCTAGGGCAGCATCAACATCAAACGTATTGAAAACTGGTGACCAGTCTTGTTGCAGGAGACAGGTCTTGAGTTTAGTGAGATTTCCATGTGGTAGCACTCTACTTGAGATAATTTGGGGGTGGTTTAAGGAATTTATTCGACCAGGTACAGATCACAGGGGAGTGGTCACTGAGAGAGTCAGAGAGAACAGTAGTGTTTTTTTATCCGGTCCGGGTGACTAGTGAGTATCCAGTCAATGAGAGTGCAAGTTCCAGTCTTGTAGTTTTTTCTAGTTGGGGAGTTGACCATAAGCGTCAGGTTAGCTGCTAGGATGGCATCCTTGCTGGATCCAGTATCAGAGGCGAGCCAATTTATATTGAAATCACCAAGGAGGAGGAGCTCGGTTTCTGGAGGTTGCAATCTTACAAATTCAAGAACTGTCTGGAGACCAGATCCAGGATCTTTAGGAGGGATATAGACTGCAGCCACTGTGAGCACTTTATTTTGGGCACCAAGAAGTAGTTTGACAGGGAGAAGTTGCACTAGGGTGTTTGTGGAGGAGAAACTGACAAGGTGACTAGAGAGGTTGTCCTTAATGTAGATAGCATAACCCCATTTGACAGGTCGAGTCTGAAGAGATTGTAGCCTTGAAGCAAGACATCATGATCCAGGGTGCTTGGAGACAGCCAGGTCTCAACAATGGCTAGTATGTCAGGATATTTTTTGTCCAATGAAGACTTGAAGGGATGCCAGCTTAGGAAGGAGGCTGCAGATATTTAGGGTAACAATGGAGAGACCCCTATCTGCTTTTGCTAGCTTTGTTAACCTGTTTGAGACAGGGCCAGGGTTCGGGTGGACCCCACCTGACATTAGGAGGAGGAGGAGGAGGAGGAGGAGCAGGAGTTTAAGGGATATCTCCCGAAGTTCATAGTAGGTTATGATTTGCCTCTGTTTCTTATTTGTTAGGGGACGGTGTAGTCGACTAGGGTCCCAGCAGAGGGTGATGGCTAGCGACAGGTGTTGATTTGTCATCTTTCCGGCAGGATATGCAGCAATTTGCACCCAATCCTCAAGTAAGGGGGTGCCGCAGGTAATGGTGAGGAGGATTTGCCATGGTTCCATGTTGCAGGTAGTAGGTTTTGATGATTAAGATGGGAGGTAGTGCGGGGTAGGAGGAGGAGGAGAAAGGAAGTTGGCATAGTGGGAAAAAGAGGGAGAGGGCCAGGAAAGACAAGAGGTAGAATCTAAGGGAAGGCATTGATGATGAGAGCAGCACTGTGCTGTGTTCTAAAGAAATGTCAGGCAAAGGGGTGGGAAAAACTAAGAAGAAACAAGGGAGGAGGTAACTTTAGGGTTTTGAAAGGGTATACTTAGAGCTATAGAGAAAGGAGTACTGTAGTCTAACGGAGTGTCAGGCAAAAGGGGGTGGGGAGAACAAAAACTAAATGAAAAAATTGGATGTAAACTTAAGAAATTTTTGTAATGAGAGGATGTGCTAAGAACTGCAGAGAAAAGGGGTCACGCAGAGCTTAGGAGGAGGAGGAGAATATAAGCTGTGGGACAGGATGGAAGGAAGGTTAGAGGGTGGGTCCTTTGTGCATGGGCGGAGCGAAGAACCTATTTAATACAGGTCGGGGGAGCGGGCATAAAAATTCAGCCAAGAGCAGTGCAAGTGAATGGGCGCCGAGCCCAGCACAGCACACTCTCAGTAGAACCAATGGGAAAACAGTAGCTGGAACCGGGTGCCAATGGGCGAGCGTCTTAGAGCGCAGTCAGCCAATAGCAGCTGATCCCTGCTTCCCCGGCCCAGTGGAAGTCCTTACCCGGCTTCTGTGAGGGGTTTGCGGCAGCTGGTGGTGGCGTCGGGGGGCCCCGAGTCGTGCCAACGGGGCACACGGCTGGATAGTCCAGGAGTCCAATCTGGGGTAGAAGGAGAGAGGCAGAGGTAAGTATGCAGTATTTAACAGAAACAGAAGTTAAAGCAGACAATAGAGTGATGACGCTAACAGGGATTCGCCGGTCAGGGGGGGCGGGGCAGTGCAAGCAGGTGAGGCAGGATGTGGGAGTATAGGCGGAGTTAGAGAGGCAAGCAGCAGAGGAAAAAATTAAATTACAAAAGAGTGGCCTTTAGAGATAGCGGGGTAACCGCTAGAGCGATCAAGTTAAGTAGCCGAAAAGGCAACTGGCGCCGACTGGGCGGGTAGGTTTGTGCAGCTCAGGAATCTGTAGGGAGGCTATGGAGAAAAACGAAGGTACCAGTGAAGCGAGTTGGCGGTGTTAGAGAAATAGGATTTATTGGACAGAGGTAGGCAGGCTGGGAAAAGGTGGGGGAGAGAGTGATGGCTCACTGACAAATCCCTTGGAGAGGAGAGAAACAGTGCACTACTGAAAGTAGGCAGCCGAGCAGGTCGTGATCGCAGCACTGGGCTAAAGTTTTTACAGTAGGTGGAGGGGCTGGGCCTTGTGTGAGTGTCCAAATCAGAAAGTTAAATGCAGGGAGAAAGTCACAGCGATTAGGGCTAAAGTTTAGGTGGAGAGGCTGGACCTCGTGTGAGTGTCTGAGTCAGAGAGTTAGTGCAGGGAGAGAGATCAGAGAGATTAGGGAGCAGAAATTAAACAAGTTTATGCAGGCTGGCCACACACTGGGGAAAAGATCATGGGACAGGAGTCAGATTGGACTAGCACACTGAGGGAAAAAAAATCGTAGAAAAGCAGTCAGAATTGGGCTCACAGGAGCCAGAGCACAGTGTAGAATAGCAGAGATAGAGCAGCAAAAAGTACAACAGTCACAGTGCAACAGTAGTGCAGTCACTATCCTCTTTCAATTTTTAGCAACTAGAAAATGTAGTCTAGGCAGTATAGCAATCAGGAACACATGCCAATGATAGTAAAATGCAAATAAAACAAACTTTTAAAAACAGTATGGGAAAAACTTGTGCAAGCTAGAGCAGTAAAAACAGAAATACGGCAACGTGCTGTAAGCAATTTGTTTCCCGCAGCAGGTTGGAGAAATTCTTGCAGTATATCAGGTATAGTTTTTAAGGCAGTGAAAAGAGAAGGTGTCCGGGTGAAAAATTTGGCCGAGAGCAGTGCAAGTGAATGGGCGCTGAGCCCAGCACAGCACACTCTCAGTAGAACCAATGGGAAAACAGTACCTGGAACTGGTGGCCAATGGGCGAGCGTCTCAGAGCGCAGTCAGCCAATAGCAGCCAATCCCTGCTTCCCCGGCCCAGTGGAAGTCCTCACCCGGCTTCTGTGAGGGGTCTGTGGCAGCTGGTGGTGGCATCAGGGGGCCCCGAGCCATGCCAACGGGGCACACGGCTGGCCGGTCCAGGAGTCTGATCCGGCTTCTGTGAGGGGTTTGCGGTGGCTGGTGGTGGCGTCAGGGGGCCCCGAGCCGTGCCAATGGGGCACACAACTGGCTGGTCCAGGAGTCCGATCCGGCTTCTGTGAGGGGTTTGTGTCCTCTTGGATGCTTGATCCTCCTCCCCTAGCCAGCCCCCAACAACTCGGGTTTGCTTCCAAGACCAGGTCGCTGGCATGGCTAACGGTAGCAGTATCACTGTGCCAACAAGCCAGCTGAAGCTGCTGTCGACTATTATCAAGAAGTGGTTGGTAGACTTCCTGGAGACTCACGTCTTTCAAGACAGTAAACAGTAAGGCTTCAGGAAAGGGAGGCTCTGACAAACAAATTTCAATGAATTCTTCAGCAGTGTCTCAGGTGGTGGACACGGGTCAGGTGGGGGACATCCTGTATCATGACTTTAGCAAGACCTTTGACTCAGTGTCCCACAGCTATCTTGCAAAAAAACTGGGTGTCCCTGGGAGCAAGGGAAGATGTAACAAGGGAGGTGAAGAACAGGTTAGAGGGAAGAACAAAAAGGGTAGTGCAAAATGGAAGGCACTCTCAGAGCTCTGAACTGCAAAACTGGAAACCTGGGTTTGAATCCCACAGGCCCCACTTGCATACTGTGACCCTGCGCAAGTCACTAAACTTCCTTGTGCTCCCAGGTCACACCTGGAAACAAGCTTCAGCTTAGTGTGCCTTTCCTGGTTAAACAATTTCCCCTTCCCTTCCTCTTAGGTTAAGAGGGTAGTCAATGAAGGGCCTCAGGGATTGGTCCTGAGTCCTGTGTTCTTCAATCTGTTTATCTATGACACTGGAGAGGGTGTCCAGTGAAACACTGTCTCACTGTGTATAACACAAAGACATGTGGCAGGCTGGACTGCCTGGAAGGGCTTAAGGGCATGCAAGAGGATCTGAAGACATGGGAAAAGCTGTGCAAGAGCTGGCAACTCAAATGTTACTCCAAAAAGTGCAAGGTCAAGGGTGGAAAGGAACGCAAAAACACAGTATTGTACTAGGGGTGAGGTCTGACCGGACCTCAGAGCAAAGGGACAGCCTCAAGAAAACTGCCCAGTGCAGTAAGACATATGGGACAGCAATCTAGATGTTAATGGCATAGACATGGTATTTTCTAGGTGTAGGAAGGAAGTGATCCTTGGAAGGGATCCTGCCCCTCTGTAGGTCCTTAGTGAGACCCCACCTAGAGTCCTAGGTGCAATTCTCGAACCCGCGCTTTAGAAAGGATAAGGACCAATGATGCAGGAAACTAAACTATGGGCGCAGTGCAAAGAGAACATGCTTAAGTTTGAGCCCCCTGCAGACAAGCTCCAGACCCTTAAAAACTGCCATGACATGTCTGCATAAGCAGCCACCCTGTTGTGTCCCCGCCTGGGTCTCTTGAACTTTGGTTTAGCCTTCTTCCACCTCCATCCACTCCTCCTCCCATCATCACTGCCCTGGATACTGTGAAAAAGACTGAGTTGGAAGCCTATATGAAACAAAACCATAACAATATTGTAGGGATAAATGAAACATGGTGGGATTCCACATCTGATTGGATGAATAACATTGCTGACTACAAACTTTATTATAAAAACAGAGTGGGCAAAGCAGGAGGTGGTGTTTGTTTATACATTCACAACTCCATTTCATCCCACTTGGTCACGTTTTATAAATATACTGACTTAGCTACAGAAACAGTTTGGGTCAAGTTATTATTCCCAGGGAGACCAGCTGTATTAATTGGCAGCTCTTACAAACCCCCTTGTTCTAGTACGGAACACAACACAACCTTATTGGATGAAATATCCTATGCATCTAACTCGGGGGACATTATCATTCTGGGTGATTTTAACCTCACTGGTGTAAATTGGTATGATTCAACAGGTAAAACTTGAGATTGATAGAACATTTCTCGAAACTTGTATAGATAATAGCCTGGACCAACTTGTCCATGAGGTAACACGTGAAAATAATATATTAGACCTAATTTTGACCAACATTAGTGATGAAATTACAGACGTCAACATATTCAGTCCGTTAGGAAACAGCGACCACAATATGATAATGTGTAGTATGAATATTGGGCATCATAAAATTAATTGCAATACTGTTATCAAAAACTGTAATATGGCTGACTTCAGGCACATCTGGAAACATCTCTCAGACACTGATTGGGACAGTGTACCATCCCATCAGTCAGTGGAAAATGCATGGAAAACTTTCAGGGATATTCTCATTAGGATTGAAAATGAATGTGTACCAACATTCAAAAAATATAACAAGAAGGGTAGAATCCCACACTGGTTTACTGCTAGGGTTAAAAGGCAAATCAAAGTTAAACACAGGGCTTATAAAAAATTCAAAACTACTATGTGACCCCCGGGCCACTTTTTAACAAGTTAGCAAGTTAGTTATTCTACCCTCACATCTTGGTATACCCAATGATGCATTTTTCACCCTCTTGCCACCCTTCCTACATTCCTTCCCCCACCCTCTTCCTCTCCCTATGACTGTGGCACTTCTTATCTGTTGTCTATTTTCTCTGACAAATGCCACTGGCTGCCTTGTTACAATGCTACCCTTGAACTGTATTAATCTGTTCTCTGTTTGCAATGTCCACATTGTAGTAATGCCTGTCTTGATGTTCCCCATAATTTGTATTTCTCTGATGTGGAACCTCTGTAAAAGAGCCATGGCTCAAAGGTATTTGTAATCCTAAACTTAATAAATAAAAAAATAAATAAATAGCACACCCCCCATTATTTCTGGACACTGGTACCCACATCCTGGCATACCATTTACTTTACAAAGGTTGGTACCACCCTTGGCGTTAGGATGTATAAAAGGCTCATTTTCTAGAGGAAGAGAGGGGTGGGAGTACAAGAACAAAACACATGAACCTTGTGTAAAAATTACAATGCAGGTCCAGGGTGGGGGCTGCTAGGCATATGCTAGATCTAACCTGCTGAGGGGGCCCCAGTAAATCCAACAACCAGAAGCAATAATCGGAATGTCCCGAACAGTAACTGGGATTGTGCAGTATGGCTTTATTCAACAGATGGAAATTTAAAGCAGACGTGGATGCCCGAGGGTTGGTCTAGGCAGGACAGGTACAGTTCACAAACTCTCCTTGCTTGCAGTACAGTTCATGAACACACAAAAAAATCTATATTCTTCCTATTTCCCAGTGGTGCATCTTAGTGAACACCTGACCACGCACCTGAACATTTTCCTCCCGTGAGTGTACATATTGTGAAATTAAGCCACACACTCAGAACTCTTCTTCGCACACAGGTGCATTATGTGAAACTTAGCCACACAATTAAACCTGCAGCACTGGCCCTTGCTCAGGTAAAACTGGTGCCCTTTACGAACCAGGAAGCCCTGCCTTGTGAGCGCTTAGATGGTGTTCCTCCCACCCTTTGCCCCAACTGATAGTCTCTGCCATTCTTCAGGGTTACACCATTGAAACCCCCATTCCCCACTGAAATGCTAGAGGTCCCACACTTTCCATATCCATCACTCACTGGGGTGACCAAAGAACAAACTGCACTCTCCTGGGTGAACAGTTTAACAGAAAATTTACCTTCCTGGGTGAAACAGGGGCACTGATAGGTGCGATCCAGCCTTACCTATGGGCACACACACCCCAGATTACAAATCCCCTAAATATGCATAGATCTTGTCTCCTAGAACAGTACTCACAAACTAATTGACCCGTCCAATGGGCATGGAACAACAAAAGGCATTTCTCCTGGGTTAGCAGATCAAACAGCCTCTCAAAGTTCCTTTTCAAGGCAGCTGAAACACACACAGAACCTTCAGGGGATTGCCCCTTGAATCCACTGAGAACAAGCAGTTCCTTCCACTTCACTGGGAGAAGAAATCAGGAAATTCTGCTGTAGAAAGGTCTCCACCACTTCTCTGGAAGCTGGAAATGACACTCCACTAGGAAAGTGCTGGGCCCTCAACCCAGAGCCCAATTGGCAGTCCTTCTGTCCCTCTCACCTCCACACAGCTACAACTCTAACAGCAGACTCACACACTCACTCAACATTGTAAGCTCCCCAGTGAAGCTGTACACAGTGTGGCTTATGCTGCTGCGAGAGTTCCAATTGACCTAATCATTCTTTTCTCAGGCTAGCTGAGTAAACGATGTCATTATGTAAGAAGCCCCTAATGAGCTCTCTACCAGCTACCTGCTACCTTCCTAACACTAATACTGATAGGATTTTAGTAACCCCAGGGGACTGGGTGGTTACAAATAAAACAGAAATCAATAAAATGGCATATATCAAACAACAAAAATAATTAAAAAAACCTAATAAGGAAAACCTAAAAAAAGCAGCCGGTGCACCTGGGGGTCCAGACCGGAGCAGTTCCAAATCCCCTACTGCCACACAACCCAAGGTCGAAGAGCTTTTGCCTACCGGGCCGCTAGCTGGCTAAATGGACTCTAGTGATAGCACCACCACCCCCATGCTCGGTGCCTTCAAAACAAGGCTCCGCCACTCACTCATTGCCTACAGCACCTGTGACTGTAATGTCTAGCAATGAAATCTCCACAGTCTGGCCTCCCGGATTATGAACAGATCCCTACACCGTGGCTCCCCTTGCTCTGTCTACATCTACGAGAGCCACAGCCTCTTAGCACTTGCCGACACCACCCTGCCCAACTACTGCACTTCTAATGTTCTCTGACAATGCCCCCAGGCTGCATCCCCCCTCTTCCTCCACCACCCTACCATTACTTCCTTCTACCCCAAAAAATCTCCAATTGCTGTCCCCCACACCCTTCCTCCGCCCCACTCCCTCTTTTCCTTTTCTTCTCTTTTCATATCTTTTCTTTTCTTTTCTTCATTAAAGATGCATCAATTTATGTTTCTTGTATGCAATTTTGTATGTACCTTCATTTACTGTTTGCCTGTAACGTTCTGTCTAACTGTACCTCATGACGTGGAACCTTTGTAAAAGAGCCTTGGCTGAAAGGTATTTGTAATTCTAGAACTCAATAAATAAATAAATAAACAAAGCCAACACGGAATTTAGACTAGCTCACTCCAAAGATACTGAATTACTTTTCTCTTACATAAATTCAAATTGTAGAAATTCCAGTCAGACAACTGGTCCTATTATGGAAGGAAATGGCATTCTGGAAGATAATCAGACTGCAGCAGACAAATTCAGCACATATGTTTGCTCCGTCTTTTCTCAGATATCTCAGGGGCCGGTAATACCTGATGTTGTTACAGAAACAGAATATCCCATATCCCCTCAAGAAGTTTACAATGAAATAATCAAAATAAACAGCTCCTCTAGTTCTGGACCTGACAATGTAAATCCTAAATGTCTAAAATATACAAGCTGGTGTCCTGGCATATCCTCTCTCTATTATTTTCACCCAATCTTTAAATCAGGGTATTGTTCCAAGTGACTGTCGGCAAGCTATTGTTATCCCTATATTCAAAAAAGGTGACAGGGTAATGTTGAGAATTATAGACCTATAAGTTTAACATCACACATTTGTAAACTAATGGAGCATTTAATTAAAAATTGGTTAGAAATCTTAATGGACCAACTCGGGCATAATGACCCTAGCCAACATGGCTTTAAAAAGGGGAGGTCATGCACTACCAATTTATTAGTATTCTATAACCAAATCAGTAAGAATACCGGCCTAGGAATTCCATGCAACGTTATCTTGCTTGACTTTGCTAAAGCATTTGATAAAGTTCCCCACAATAATTCGATAGCCACATTACTGGAGCTTGGAATAGATAAAGAAAAATCATTAGCTGGATTAATTCCTGGCTTTTAAATAGATCTCGATGTATGCGGGTAAATGGCATGCTTTCTAATGAGGGAGCAGTAGGCAGCGGAGGTCCCCAGGGCTCCGTTTTAGGGCCTACTTTGTTCAACATCTAAGTCAGTGATATGCAAAAGTTTGCGGATGACACCAAACTTGGGGGTGCAGTAGAATCAATTGGTAAACACCTCTCCTTAACAAGAGATTTATGGAAAATTGAAAACTGGGCAGTAAGGAACGGAATGTCCCTAAATACTGACACGTGCAGTTATGCACTTTGGGCATAACAACTCAAATTACTCCTATATTCCTAATCAAAATATACTTAAAGACTCTGACCCTGAACAAGATCTCAGTATCCTAATGAATACCACATTAACCCCATCCGACCATTGTATGTCAATTACAAAAAAAAAGTTAAAGGTATGGTTAACAGAATCAGAAAGTCTTTCATATGTAAGACTCATCAATTCCTCATCCCCATTTATAGTAGCTACGCCAGTCCCTTGCTGGACTATGGTTCACAGGTGTGCTCCCCATCACTTGTAAAAGATGTAAAGCTATTGGAAGGAGTGCAGAGGTCTACTACCAAACTAATCCCAGGATAAAAAAGTAGGTCGTACCAGGAGAGATTATTAGCTACAGGTCTGTATTTCCTCCAAGTGAGGAGACAGAGGGGAGATTTACCTTTTCTTTACAAATTAATGCAGTCCCCTGATCTAATGGTAAATGTTGAGCTCGATTATAGTACAACCAGGATTAACTTAAAGTTCCATAACAAGAAACTTGCTCTGCCTAAGGCTTTTTCCTATAAGAGGGAACATTTCTACACCATCCGAACAATCAAACCCTACAACAGAGTAACACAAGATATTCTTGACTTTGAAGGTTTTGACAACTTCAAAAAATCCCTGGATCTACTGTACTATTCTAGACACATTCTGGTAAGACAGTCCTACTAGTGTGGGGGACATTCACAATGGGCCGATGAGCCCCCTTATGCCCTAATTTTCCTAGTAATCCTAGTAACCGTTCTCTGTACCCACACCTCCCATGTCTGTTCTCATACTTTACTGCCTCCATTTGTCACTAATTTTTACATGACACCCGACATTCCCACACATCACCCGTCATTCCCACACGTCACTCCACATTCCCTCACATCACCCCACATTCCAACACGTCACCCCACATTCCCTCACATCACCCCACATTCCCACACGTTACCCCATATTACCACGTCACCCTACATTCCCACACATTACCCCATATTACCACATGTCACCCTACATTTCCACACGTCACCCCATATTCCCACATGTCACCCCACATTCCCACATCACCCCACCTTCTGACACATCACCCCACATTCCCACAAGTCACTCCTCATTCCCACCCATCACTCCTTGTTCTCATACATTACCCCACAATCCCACACATCACCACACATTCCCAAACATTACCCCACTTTCCCACACATCACCCCACATTCCCACACATCCTTGCTCCACGTCCCTCACTCTCCCACGTCACCCACACTCTGAAACATTGCATATTCCCACATCACCCCACATCTCTCCACATCACCCCACACCCCAATCATCACCCCACACTCCCAATCATCACCCCACACTCCCAAACGTCATCCTCATTCCCACACGTCACCCCACATTCACACATCACCACACAATCCCACACGTCACCCCACATTCCCACATATTACCCCACATTTACACGTCACCCCACCTTCTGACACATCACCCCACATTCCCACATGTCACCCCTCATTTCTGTGCTTTTATTTGCTGCTACATGTACTGTCTATTCTGGACCCCATTATTTTAACATTCTATTTATTTATTGTGTTCCTCTTGTACCCCATCCCCAAAATGCACCTGGAAACCAGCTTTTTTTCAACTCATTATGCTTGTTAGGTGAATAACTTTTACGTAAATAGATGAAATGTATGGCTAGTGCCTTATCCATTTCGCTGGGTTATTGGGGGGCTCGTACAGGACACTACCCTGGTGTAACTGATCCAGTTAGCCCAGACAGAAACACAGAAACATGGAATGTGACAACAGAAAAAGGCCCACTATCCCACCTAGTCTGCCCCACCCTACCTAATACTCTTGCAATTACCCACATGCTCATTTTCCTCTCTTTTCCTCTCCCCTTTACACCCACTGCTGCCTTTGTCTGGCCCTTGTGCATGCCACAGCCATGTTTGAATCCTCTTGCTGCTTTGGTGCAAGCCTCACCCTTCCCTGGCCATCCATTCCATTGTCCATGCTCTTTCTCTGAAAAAATACTTGTGGACAATACTCCTGAACCTTCCCCCAGCCAGATTTAGTGGGGCCCCCCTTGTGTTCATGTTGGCACTAAGGGCACACAGCTCAGTGCATGTCACCCTGTCAATCCCATGGTGATATTTGTACATTTCAATCTTTCCTTCCTTTCTCTCCTTGTCTACAGGGAGTACACATTAAAAGGTTCCTTAATCAGACTCTGTATGCTTTCTCCCCCAGCCCCTGGATCACCCTGGTCACCTTCTTTGTACAGCTCCCACCCAGTCACCGTCATTCTGCCAATATGAGCTCCAGAACTTTGCACAATACTCCAGAACCTCGCACAGTACTCCACAGCCTCACACACTACTCCAGAGTCTTGCACAGTACTCCAGATACTCATACTGTACTCCAAAACCTCGCACAGTACTCCAGACCATTACACAGTCCTCCAGAGCCTCACACGGTACTCCAGAACCTTGCACAGTACTCCAGATCTTCATATAATACTCCAGACCCTCACACAGTGCTCCACAGCCGCACACAGTACTCCAGAGCCTCGCACACTATTTCCAGAGCCTCACACAGTACTCCAGAGCCTCACATAGTACTCCAGAGCCTCACACAGTATTCCAGCTGAGAGCGAACCAGAGCCTGCCACAGAGGAAGGATCACATTCCTGCTTCTGCTACTGATTCCAACTTCCTTTCCAACATTCTGTTCATCTTCCTCACTGCCCTATAGCACTGCACTGCACCTTAGATTTCATGCTTCCTGATATTATCACCCCCGCCCCCACCCGGCATTTCATTTATTTAGGGTTACAACCATTGAGTATAGCTCATTTACAATGGTGATGTAAAAAAAAAAATATAACAAACACACTTGTTACAGTAAACATTCATAAGTAATTACAGAGTATAAAACACACAATTTAACTAGACAATTACATAAAAAATGAAAAGTGCTTTAAGGATTACATCGTTACACTGGAAGGTACACTAGTATCTGCTGTGTTTCTGTGGATAGTTGGCACTACCCCAAATATCCCCGAAAAAAATGACAGTATCCTCACAGCTTCAGTCCTCACCCTACTCATTGTTACTTTATCAGTCATTGGGTATGCCAGAATGCTTTGCACTGGTTTGATGATATCTGAAAGGGGTCTGGAAGGGGAACACAAAATACGAACATATTTTGTCATTTGTTCTGTCCCTGTCACCTGTCTAAAGATCTCACATCCCCTACATGCAATCTACTGTCAGTGTTACCTTTTGACTGCCTTGAATGAGTCCATTTAATTTCAGACTGGCAATGATCCTGGCCGAGACAGCAAATGCCACTCTGATGAATCCCAAAAGGACCTAACGTGTTTAGGGTTAAATGTACTTTTATTTTTTATATAACTGTCTAGTTAAATTGTGTGTTTATACTGTCTAATTACTTATGAATGTTATGAATGTTTGCAGTTGCATCAGATGAATTGTAAAAGCCTGTTCTCAGGCAACTTTTGGTCCTGTGGAAACATCTGTGAACCAGCTCTACACCGATTTGCATACTGCTTCCCATCATGCTTTGCACTGGAGCTTTTGTACGTGCATAGTTTGTCTTCTAAAATTAGACTGAACATTTATTGATAGAGCATAATATGTGATTGTATATTATGTACTGTATTATTTTTATGTTGACAGAACATTCACTGAAATAGTGTAAAACATGATTGCGTATCATGTACTGTATTATTTATGTGGTCTGAACATTTGATATATCACACGACTATATATTATGTACTATATCATTGTATGCTGTTTGAACATTCATTGATATAGTATAATATGTGACTGTATGTTATGTACTGTATTAGTTTTATATTGTCTGAACATTCATTACAATATTGTAATTTGTGACTGTACATCATGTACTGTAATATTTAATACTGCCTGAACATGTATTGATAAATTGTAACACATGAGTGTATGTTATGTCTTATATTATTTTATGTTGTCTGAACGTTTGATTATATATTCCAGTGCATAATTGTCTGTTATGTACTTTATTGTTTTATGTTGTCTTAAGTGCCACAATGGCCCAGCCTGTTCCTGACAATGGGGCCTAGTGTCCCAGTTGAATTTTACCTGGTTAGTAAAACAAATAAATAAATATGATTAGGAGAGAAATTCCAAACAAAACTGCTGAACATCATAGATAACTTTGCCAGATCAAAAGCTAAATATCCAGTATTCATTATCTTGCTGTAGTCTTATTTGCATAAGAGATTAAAAACCCAGTTAAAGTAAGAGAAATTGCTAAAAAAGTGCAGATTTAGAATAAACTGTTGATGACAGAAGAAATAGGGATAACTAGTCTTATATTTTAAGGGGGGAAAGTAAACCTCAATACGATAGCTTATAACGGAGCCAGCTGTCCACGAACAAATTAGTTCCACATGAATGAGAGCTAACAGAGCTAATGCTTGTTTTGTTTTGCAAGTGAAAATTAACATACTGTAAATAGCTGGACATGCAAGAGTCCACTGAATGCATTATTTGCTAAGTAATACTAGCCCCCCCTGCATTTCTGCTGCTTCTGAGTGTTTTTCTTTGCTGCTTTAGTCTGACAAGGATGCTCAGTTTCGACATCTGTCTAAAATATGCTCTTATTGGCTCACAGATTAACTAAATGAGTTGACGACGATCCAACGCAGATTTCAGCGTGGCGCACATTAAAGCAGTTCACGCAAATACCCAGAGAAATCAATTGTGAAACATTAACTGCTACTCACATTACAGCAACTGCAAACTATAACTAATTATGATAAGTTGCCATATAAATTACTCCCTGACATTCGCAGCAATCAATTTCAAACTCAACGAGACTAAAGCCTGTGAAGGGGAAACTGGGATGAACGCCCAATCACTGTGTCAATAATCATAACTAAGACGATTGCCAATGATGCTATTAGGGGGATAATTATTTCCTTGGAAAGCAACTTTCGATTGGATCAAGCTTCCCTTGTTTTTATGCAACATTTTCCTAATGCTGTTCTTCCCTTTACAGTACAGATTTAAAGCAGCAGTGTGAAGAAATTAGGCAAAAAATGCCATCTAACCTTTTTTCCCCACTAGAGAAGATTCCAGGCATGTTCTAGCTTTATCCGTTAGTAACATTTTCTAGTTCCACCAAAATGTAAGAATTTTAAAATGTTACATTTTTTTCTCAAGAAAAAAAGATGGCTGCCACATTTAGCTTAGAAATATCACTGCCGAACTGGCAAGGGCTAGGAACGAGAAAACAAGTAAAAATTATGGTGTGCAGTACGGGAGGTACCCAGCAATGTCCTGTAGATCTGACAGATACACTAATATTTTTATTAACTGTACCGGGAACTGGCTTTTTGGAGAAACATTTTTTCTTGCACTGCTGCCCGTTGTCTGGGCAGAGATTACGCTGGATCAGCTGGCAGCGAAGGCAGCGCCACCACAAAGGCATCTCTAGTTATTTTTACTGCCCCAACTCTGTGCCGGATGCTTGAAAACTGAGCAGACGTGCATGTTAAATGTGGGTATTATTAGCAAGGCTGTTTGGAGGGTGCTCTGTTAATCAGCAAAAACACAGACCTAATAAAACAAACCTTTTGGTTGGTAAAGATGTCACCTTGCTTTGGCAAACAAATAAAAAGTATTTAGGTTTTCAAGACCCTGCAGTTTCTTCTATAGATATTACCTGATGAAGCATCTTCAGCATTTCAAAACAAGTTTGTATACCTAAGCTATGACGATTGTTATTGCAGCCGAAGATATTATTTTTGTTTGTTGTTGTTCAGAATGCACAACAGGCTGTGGAAGAAATGAGAGTTATGTACTTTCCTTAACGGTTTTGTTTTTTTGTAGACTTTCTTTCTGCACAGCCTTCAACAGAACTCTCTCAGGCAGACCCCACTCGCCACAACCGCTCTACCACCTCACCTGATCCTCGCTCGCCGGGAAATCTGAGACAGACTCTCCCCACTCTACCCCAATCCAGCAACTCCCGAACCAGATCCAAGGCAAGGCAGGGGGTCGGGAGAGCGAGCGAGACAAGTTTGGCGTTTGGTGTGTGCCGGCAGGCACTGGAGGTTGCTGTCACCTATCTGTGGGGCCAGGGATTTTTTTCCTTACTACTGTATGGTCCCCTGGAGTGAGGACATGCAGTGATGCCCTGCACATGATGGGCATGTTCCCACGCCCATGAGTAAGGCATCCACCGCTGCTCCCAACCCCGGAAGAGTGTGCCACAAGTTGCGCCGCCCCAAGTCACCACTAGCACCATGGCAAGCGTACCCACCCACCCGTGGGAAAGGAGAGCAGTCCTCTGGATGCTCAGTCCTTTCCTGCCCCTGACGACCCATGACGGCCAAAGTTTGCTCCCGAATGCGGGTCGCCGGCATGGCACGAGGTGAGGCATCCAAAGCTTCAACCCTCAGTGCCACTGAGCCAGCACTTACCATAACTGTTGATCTTCCAGAATATCTTCACCACTGATTTCCATTTATGGGTCTGGGCCAGACCACTAGGATCCCATGGGAGCAAAGCTTTTGCCATGGGGCTGGCCACAGCTATCAGGCACGGTGCCACACATCTTCTAGTAACCAATACTGGCCCCTTCAATAACCTCAGTTCTGTTTGCAAGGACAGAAATAAACTGAGCAAAAAATGAGCCAGGGATAAGAATTTTCCTAGCCAAAAGACATAGGAAAAGATTATAGTAAATATAAATTAACACCAAAATAAAACCCGACTACCAACCTTTGTATAAAGGAAAAAGGGCACACTCAGTGGTATAAAGGGTAGTTGGGTATGAAACCAGAGCCTTACACCACTAACCAGATAGGCAATGGATAGTGATCTGAAAGGCAGCAGCCCTGAAGCACAAGGCTATGGCAGGTAAAGTAAGAGGTGAGCGCCTAGAATTAGGACCCCTCTGCAATCAAAATGGCAAGCAGTCTGGGTAACAAGCTTCCTGAATTAGTGGCCTTGATGGAGGAGGAACATCTGGATATCGTGGCAGTCACAGAAACATGGTACACACAAAACCATGACTGGGACATAAACATACCAGGATACACTGTCTACAGGAGGGACAGGGAGGGTAAAAGAGGAGGAGGAGGAGTAGTTCTTTACATAAGGGAAGGAATAAAGCAACAGAACAAAAGGGTAAAAGGAGGAGAAGAAGCACTGTGGGTAAATTTGAGACAGGCAATGGCACCACAATACGCATAGGGTTTGATACAGACTCTTCTCAGGGGAGGAAATGGACAGGGAAATTATAGAAAGTATACTTAGAATGGCAGAAAAAGGGGAGATATTGCTGATGGGTGACCTGAATATGCCAGATGTTAACTGGAGTGCAGTTGCAGCTGCCACTTCGAAGAGTGCAGTTATTCTAGATGCCCTACAGGGGGCATGCCTTAGACAACTAGTACTGGAGCCCACCCGAGAGGGAGCAATATTAGACTTGATTCTCTCAAATGGAGATGGAGAGGATCACAGATGTAGAAGTGGGTAGCCATCTGGGAACTAGCGACCATAGAACAGTATGGTTCACAATAAACACAGCAATAGAGTCAAGCCTACAAAGACAAAAGTACTGGACTTTAGGAGGGCTGACTTTGCGAAATGGGTGAGTGCCTAAGGAATTCACTAGCAAATGGGCAGAAAGGAGGGGTGGAAGAACAATGGGGAATAATAAAAACTGCCATCACAGAGGTAACGAGCCTTTGTGTGAAGCAAATAAACAAAACAAGACGATGTAAGAAACCACTATGGTTCTCAAAGGAAGTGGCAGTGAAGGTTCAAGAGAAAAAGAAAGCATTCAGGAAGTACAAGGAATCGCAGAAGGAGCAGGACAGAGAACTGCATCAATTAAAGCAAAAGGAGGCTGGGAAGGCAGTCAGAACAGCAAAGGTTCAAACCGAGGAAAAGATAGCCAACTCAGTTAAGAAGGGGATAAAACCTTTATAGGTACATCAGGAGCAAAGGAAGACCAAGGGAGGATAGTGAGGCTTAATAAAGGGAGGGAGGGAGGGTGGGCAGAGGGAGACTGTGAAAAGGCAGAGATACTAAACAAATATTTTGCTCAGTATTTACAAATGAAGAGGGGAGGTACATAAAACAAACAGTAGTAACACTCTGGATACAGAAGTTGATACCAGCCCATTTACAAAAGAAAGGGTTCTGAAAGAACTCTTAAAACTGAAGGTGGACAAAGCAATGGGGCCTGATGGGATTCATCCCAGAATTCTAAAAGAACTAAGGGTAGAACTAGTGACACCACTGACTACCCTCTTTAACAAATCATGGGAGGATGGGGTGGTACCTGAGGACTGGAGGAGGGCAGATGTAATTCCCCTTCACAAAAGTGGGAGCAAGGCAGAAGCAGGAAACTAGTGACCTGTTAGTTTAACCTCAGTGACAGGGAAAATGATGGAATCACTTCTGAAGGAAAGAATTGTCGAGTATCTAGAGGCCAGAGGGGCACAGGACCCTAGGCAGCATGGATTCACAGCGGGAAGGTCATGCCAGACAAATCTGATAGATTTCTTTGACTGGGTGACCAAAGTAGAAGATCAGGGAGGGGCTGTGGACATGGCCTACCTAGACTTTAGCAAGGCATTTGACACAGTCCCACACAAAAGATTAATATTCAAGTTAGCCAGCCTGGGAGTGGGTCCCAAGATGACAGCCTGGGTAAAGAATTGGCTGGAGAATAGGACACAGAGAGTAATAGTAAATGGAGTCCACTCAGAAGAAAGGGAGGGTTACTAGTGGGGTACCGCAGGGTTCAGTATTAGGACCGGTCCTCTTCAATGTCTTTATAGCTACATTGCAGAAGGACTGGAAGGAAAAGTATGTCTCTTTGCAGATGACACTAAGATCTGCAACAGAGTTGATGCACAGGGTGGGGTGGAAAGGATGAGAAGGGACTTGGCAAGGTTAGAGGAATGGTCAAATGTATGGCAGCTTAGATTCAATGCTAAGAAGTGCAAGGTAATGCACCTGGGAAACAAAAACCCAGAGGAAGAGTACACAATGGGGGGTGAGATACTAACAACAAAAATGGAAAGGGACCTGGGGGTAGTCATATCAGATGATCAAAAGGTGGGCAAGCAATGTGAGAGGGCAGCAAGGAGGGCTGGGGGTTACTGGGATGCATAGGGAGACGCATCACCAGTAGAAAACAGGAAGTTATTATCCCTCAGTACAGACAGCTGGTGAGACCCCATCTGGAGTACTGTGTGCAGTTCTGGAGACCCAATCTCTGCAAAGACATAGACAGGATGGAAGCTGTCCAGAGGAGGGCAACTAAAATGGTGCAGGGTCTGCACCAGAAGACATATGAAGAGAGACTTAAGGAGCTTAATATGTATAGCCTCGAGGAAAGGAGGGAGAGGGGGGACATGATAGAAACTTTCAAGTACCTCAAGGGAATCAACAAAGTCCAAGAGGGTAGCATCTTTCAAAAAAAGAGGTGTGCAAGAACAAGAGGGCACAATTTGAAGATAGAGGGGGCTCAGAGGTAATTTAAGGAAGTATTTTTTCACAGAGAGGGTTGTGGATGCATGGAACGTCCTTCCGGAGGAGGTTGTGGAGTCAAAAACAGTAGTGGAATTCAAGCATGCATGGGACAGTCATAAGGCAATTCTAGGGGGTGGGGTAGGAAGAAGTAGGCTGCTGGTTAACTAGGATCTGCAGCTTATCCATCAGGTAGGGAAACGGGCAGACTGGGTGGGCCAAGCGGTCCTTATCTGCCGTCAAATTCTATGTTTCTATGTAATCAGAACTGTGGCAATGACTGTAAGGGCCCCCCTGCCAAATATCTGTTGGGGTCCTAGCTCCCCACCAAGAAGTACACAAGAACCACTGGTACATAGGAAATATTTGCAGCGTACACTTTTTGGCATCAGTCCTGCTGAGTATCCATATTACACCCACGCTGCCCTCCTATCCTCTGACTGGCATCATGATCAAGGGACAGAAAAATGTAATCTGTCCCTGCTCCTACTGGGGAGACTAGCACCAAGATCATATGTTTTGCGTAACAGGCCCTGTTGCTTCTTTGTTCTGAACTCACCCCATCATGTAAAACTGGAACGTGAATCCGTTGCACTGCCCCGCTGCTGCCAGCCCCAATTTCAAATGGATAAGCAATGCACAAAAAAGTAAACTGCAAGTTTGCATGTGACAATAAAAGGTGTTCTTAATACTGCCATCTGGCACAGGGGGCCCCCTGACAGCAAGTGCCCCGCTGCAACTGCAGCTCCTGCACTCCCCTGGTCATGGCTCTGGGTTCAATGCGCCAAACAGTGACGAATCACATAGACTCCTAAAAAAAAAAAAAACCCCGTGCTACCTGATGGGAGGACTGACTGACAAGTTAAAATGGGCCCACTGGAAAAAGAAAGAATCTCAGGTGCATGTGGAGCTGTGTGGCTGAACAGGCCAAAGTAGTCAAGATGTGTTCATCTCCCCAGGCACCCAAAAGGGCAGTGGGCTAACAGTCCAGCTGGCGTAAAAGGAAACAAGGGCACATCAGCCAAAAAGTAGTCTGGTATAGTCAGAAGAAAAAACATCATATAAAATGACCTCGTTCTGCTGCAACAACAGGGATGTACCCTCTGTAAGAGCTAGTGCACTTGATCCGGTGCAGAGCACAGCACTGTTCCACAGACAGTGCAGTGGAGCTAGACTAGATCATGGCCAGAGGCACAGACTGCGTTTAGAAACTAACAGGGATATGCCCCAAGAAAGGAAATATGCCAGGCAGGGAGAAGGAGGACAAATACAAAGTAGGAAGGGAGCTGCCGTCTCTCTTTTTTTGTGTGTGTGTGTTGGGGGAGGGGTTGGTATGGGGGCCCCAAATGGATTCCTCACCCCAGTTTAGAGGTTTGTTTGGGGGTCTTTTTTGGTGGCAGTGGGACCCCAGCAATGTGTCCAAAGCCCTTCCCCCATTTTTTTTGTTTTACAAATACTCCATTAGGAGTACAACTAGTTAGATGCCACGGCACTGGACGATGCCTGCTAGAACTATCAGGGTGAGCTGACAAGAGGCCCCACCACCCTGCTAGAATGGGGGATGGCAGGCAGGTGTAGTAATCAATGGTGAAGATATTCTGAAATAGCAACAGTTACAGTAAGTACGTAACTTTCATATCTTCCAAGAATCAGTCTTCACAACTGATTTCCACTTATGGGTCCGAATACTAAGCTTTCCCTTCTTTTCTGAGGGAGCCGCTGGCTCCCAGAGGGTAACAGATATGGTTACAGGTTGCCGTATGTGCCTGATGTGAAGAAGTGCACATGATGGCATCGGCCAAGGTGAAAGCCTTCATCTCAAGAGCATCCGTGTGACGCCTCTACATTGCCCTAAATTCTTGCTCCAATGCCAGTGCCTGGGCCACGGAGAAGTGACTGCAGTGTTGATGTTGGGAATTCCAAGAAGTCACAATCGCAGGGACTGCAGCTTGTATGGGCTTCAGAGTCAAGCACCTGGATCACCTCCACCAGGAATTGCTGGTACAGGCTGCACTCAGCAGCAGAAGGGAGATGGACACATGATTCATCTTCCTTACTGGAGGACGTTGATAGAGATGTGGTGCTGCCTCCAGGCAGGGACAGTACTGAAGAGAAGGGCATGGAACAATCACCTAAGGCACTTATCATGCCCAGTGTTGTTCTCATGTTAGAGGCTCTGTGGGTCCCAACAACAAGGGCATCCTTTCAAGAAATCAAGAAAAGGACAGCTTACACTTGCATACTGTGTGACCCTGGGCAAGTCACCTAACTTCCTTGTGCTCCCAGGTCACACCTGTAAACAAGCTTTCAGCTTACTGTTTCTCTCCTGGTAAAAAAGAAAAAAAAAAAGAAATCAATGGGGCCCCTCTCAAAGGGGTTGAGACTCCACTTCTCTGGGGCTCATCTGGGGCTGGGAACTGCATAGGGGGCCTTGCCCGAGGGGAGGGCCTAGCAGAGTCACCTGAAGGGCCTCCTTCTACATCTGAGGAGTGACCCAATCAGCGCCCATCGGGAGAACCCCCAGGTGAGGACAGCAGAGCCATGCAGGTCCCACAGGATGACTCCAGTCCTCACCAGGAGTGGTGACATTCAACAGTTCTGGAGAAAATTCCATCTCCGGGCTACCACCCGACCACGAGTCTGCACCGCATACAGCACTGGGTTTAGGATCCGTGACAGCCTCAGAGAGAGGGTCAGCCCCTGGATGTGCGAGTTAAGCACCTTATACCGGGCCAAAGGTGCCAAACAGGAGAGGTGAAGCCATGACATCCACCTAATGCAGATTGCGGGTCCGGCTACTCTGGAGGCTACTTTGTTCACATCATAAGATGCCCTCGACTCGTTCCGTGCTACCTCCCGACCCCACGTAGAAAGGTCAATGACTTGCTTGATTGTTCTGTTTGGTGGCAGTGCAGCTAACAGGCTGTGAAGTGGCAACCATAGGCAATGGTTATAGGTCGCCATATGTGCGTGATGTGAAGAGATGCACATAACAGCACATGCTGAGGTGAAAGTCTTCCTCCTGAGAGCATCTGTGTAGTGTGAGTGGAATTTCCATCTGGTGGTTGGTAATGCACAAGGCTCCCGGCCCCAATGGGGTCTGTAGTACCTGAAGTCCCGAAGTGGAGTGAAGTACCTCACTTGTGGACACCGTGTGTGTGTGATACCATGTGAGGAAGTCCCTTGGGATGGTGGAATTGGTGAGAGGATGCCTCCACACTACACAAGATTCCTTCTCCAGTGCCCTAGGCCAAGGAGAAATTACTGTAGTGTCGACATTGGGAATTCCAAGAAGTCCCAATGGTAAGGCTACCAGATTATAACTTAGATGGGCTTCAGGGTCAAGTACCCTTTCAAGAAATCGATGAGACCCCTTTAAAAGGAGTTGAGATTTCATGTCTCTGGGGCTCGTCCAGGGCTATAGAACTGCATAGGGGGCCTCACAAGGGGAGGGCCTAGCAGAGTCACCTGAAGGGTCTCCTTCTATATCTGAGGAGTGACCCAATTGGTGCCCATGGAGGAAACCTCTAGATGATGACAGCAGAGTCATACTGGTCCAACAGGGCGACCCCACTCCTCACTGGTGGGGGTGACATCCAATGACTCTGAAGAAAACTCCATCTCCAGGCCACCATCTGACCCTGAGTCAATGCTGCATCCAGCACAGGGTTCAGGATCAGTGGCAGCCTCAGAGACATGGTCATCCCGTTACCATGGCTGGCACCACCCTCAACATCATGCTCAGTGCCGACTTCATTACCCAGAACAATCACCCTCCTCATGTTGTTAGTGACTCGGTGGATGACAACATCCAAACTGGCAACAGTGTGGACAACATCCTCGGAACCTTTCCCTCTCCTGACACCACAAAGTGTCATGGGGGGCCTGTTATCTTCTCCAGTGCCAACCGCCACATCATCATCATTAACCGTGACAGCACGTGTGATGCTAGAGGATGATGTCAACGTGTCCACCACTGTAGACCAAGCATATAGCAGGGGGCTCATCACTGGAGAACATCTGTTGCTCAGGGCAGGCAAACTGTGGAAGATTTGCAGTTAACCACCTAGGAGTGGATTGTTCACCACACCAATCTACCAGAGTCTCCAGTGCCTAAGTGTGGTGAGGTCAAGGAGAAATCCATACTTCCACGGAACCAGAGGTCCCAGGAAGAGGCAAGGGAGAAAGGCCTAGAGACCTCATCTAGAACAGAATGCATGCGAGACCTGCCTCTGACGGTGGGGATTAGACAACCCCACCTCTAAGCACGGTTCTGAAGGGTACTGCATTCTATGGAGAAGCAGGCATCACATGCATCCATGTTGTGCTATAGTCCAAGACAGGCCGCACAGATCTGATGCCAGTCCAGAACTGCCATCGGTTCCCATGGGACAATGGCACATAATTGGTGGCTGTCAGACTTTCTTTGGTGTCTTGGCCCCTTTCATATTGGCCTTCGGCATCGTGGAGCAATAAAGACAGGGGACACTGCAAATAAAGAACTACGGTGATGCAGTTGAAATTAGTGGCGATGAGGCAAACTGAGGTGCTGCCTTCCCACGGTGTTCACTCAATGGTGTGAAGAACAGAACTGAGGTTAATGAGGGAATCCGCAATGGTTATTGGCTGGTGTGCAGCACAATATGCCAGGTAGCTGTGGCCGTTCCCTTGGAAAAAACATTGCTCTTGCGGGATCTTAGTGCCTCTGGCAAAGACCTATGAGTGGGAATCAATGGTGAAGATTGATTCTTGGAAGATAATAGTAATACTATATGGTTGGGAGAGTGCCTTCTTGAGTTCTCTGGGTGAGAGAACTGCGAAGTGAAGCTGAGCAGTTACGGCACGCAAATGACTTAAGAACTCTGCAATAACACAAGAGAGTGGGTGAGTTTGTTGCAACATATGCATAATGGTGTGCAGTAACAAAGACTGTGTGTGAGTTTGTTGTGATGTATGCACTTCTCTGGTGTGCACTAACACAAGACAGTGTGTGTGTCTGCAGTGAGATATATGCACGTCTCAGGTGTGCAATAACAAAGACTGTGAGTTTGTTGTGAGATGTATACACTTCTCTGGTATACTAATAACACAAGACTGTGTGTTTTCTGTGAGAGATCTGCATGCTGGTGTGTAATAACAAAGACTGTGTGAGTTGTGAGATGTATGCACTTCTCTGGTGTGCAATAAGACAAGATAGTGTGTGCGTTTGTTGTGAGATGTATGCACTCCTCTGGTGTGCAATAGCACAACACAGTGTGAGTGTTTGTTGTGAGATGTAAGCACTCCTCTGCTGTGCAATAACACAAGATAGTGTGTGCATTTGTTGCAAGATATATGCACTCCTCTGGTGTGCAATAACAAGACTGTGTGTGTGTACGTTGCAAGATGTACACACTCCTCTGATGTGTGCGATAACAGAAGACACTGTGTGTGTTCATTGCAGAATATATGCACTCCTCTGGTGTGCAATAACACAAGACAGTGTGTGTGTTCATTGTGTAATATATGCATTCCTCTGGTATGCAATAACACAAGATACTGTGTGAGTTCATTGTGCAATATATGGACTCTTCTGGTATGCAATAAGATGAGATACTGTGTGTGTTCATCATGCAATATATGCACTCCTCTGGTATGCAATAACACAAGATACTGTATGTGTTCATTGTGCAATACATGGACTCCTGTGGTGTGCAATAACACAAGACGGTCTGTGCATCTGTTGCAAGATGTAAGCACTTCTCTGGTGTGCAATAACACAAGACAGTGTGCATTTGTTGTGAGATGTATGCACTCCTCTGGCATGCAATAACACAAGACAGTGTGTGCGTTTGTTGTGAGATGTATGCACTCCTCTGGTGGGCAGTAACACAAGACAGTGTGTGTGTGCAATTGTCATGAGATGTATGCACTCCTCTGGTGTTCAGTAACACAAGGCGTGTGCATTTGTTGTGAGATGTAGGCACTCCTCTGGTGTGCAATAGCACAAGACAGTGTGTGCGTATGTGGTAAGATGTATGCACTCCTCTGGTGTGCAATAACACAAGATAGTGTACATTTGTTGAGAGATGTATGCACTTCTCTGGTGGGCAGTAACACAAGACAGCGTGTGTGCAATTATCATGAGATGTATGCACTCCTCTGGTGTTCAATAACATGAGACAGTGTACATTTTTTGTGAGATGAATGTATGCACTCCTTTGGTGTACAATAAGACAAGACGTGTGTATTTGTTAGTGAGATGTAGGCACTCCTCTGGTGTGCAATAGCACAAGACAGTGTGTGCGTATGTGGTAAGATGTATGCACTCCTCTGGTGTGCAATAACACAAGATAGTGTACATTTGTTGAGAGATGTATGCACGCCTCTGGTGTACAATAACACAAAACAGTGTGTGCGTTTGTCATGAGATGTATGCACACCAATGGTGTGCAATAACACAAGACACTGTGTGCATTTGTTGTGAGATGTATGCATGCCTCTGGTGTACAATAACACAAGACAGTGTGTGCATCTGTCATGAGATGTATACACTCCACTGGTGTGCAATAACACAAGACATTGTATGCATTTGTTGTGAGATGTATGCACTTCTTTGGTGTGCAATAGCTCAAGACAGTGTGTGCATCTGTCATGAGATGTATGCACTCTTCGGGTGTGCAATAACACAAGACAGTGTGTGTGTCCATTGTGAGATACACAATATGCACTGCACTGCTGAGCAATAACACATCAGTGTGTGCGTCTGTTGTGAGATACACACACTCCTCTGCTGTGCAAGAACACAAGACAATGTGTGCATCTGTTGTGAGATACATACACTCCTCTGCTGTGCAAGAACACAAGACAGTGTGTGTGTGTGTTGTGAGATGTATACACTCCTCTGCTGTGCAAGAACACAAGACAGTGTGTGTTTGTTGTGTGATACATACACTCCTCTGCTGTGCAACTACACAAACCAGTGTGTGCATTTGTTAGGAGATGTATGCACTCCTCTGGTGTGCAATAACACAGACAGTGTGTGTATTTAATATACTAACAAGATGAGGGTAAAACTAAGACATGCCAGAACTGGAGGTGCACCTCGGTTGGGGTCGGGGGGATTCATAGGGGAGATAGGGAGGGCAGCAACAGTGTCCTAACCAGGTGCTGATTTTCGAGCAGACTCAATAGACCTTTAGGCCTACTCTGCTGGAAACTTAGTATGTATCTGTTCCAGCCCCTCTTAAATCCCTCCACTGTACCCACCGCCACCAACTCCACAGGCAGTGCACTCCATGGGTCCACCACCCTCTCAGCAAAGTAGCATCTCCTATTCTCCCCCTGAGCATTCCACCAACCAGTCTCATGGAATGCCCCCTGGTGGCCGCCCCCCATTTGGAACACCCTAGTTAGGCTGACCCTATTCATCCCCTTTAGATATTTAAAGACCCCGATCATATCCCCACGTCCCTCCTCTTTTTCAGGGAGTACAAGTTCAGCTCCTCAAGTCTCTCCTCATATGACCTCTCCCCCAGGCCCTGCATCATCCTGGTCACCCTCCTCTGGACTCTCTCTAGAAGAGTGATGTCCTTTTTCAAGCAAGGGTGCCAAAACTGCACACAATACTCCAGGCACAGTCTGACCAGGCAGTTATACAGAGGGAGAAGTACCTCCCATCTCCTCAAGGCTATCCCCCTGGCAATACATCCGAGCATTTTATTTGCTTTAGCCGCAGCTCTCCTACACTGCTCAGAGTTATTCATTCTGGCATCCACTACCACCCCAAGATCCCTCATCCCCGAAATCTGCAGCTTCTCCCCACCCAAAAATACTCCTGTTCCAGGTTTCTAAGCCCCAGGTGGAGAACCCTACACTTCCTGACACTGAACCTCAGTTTCCAAGTTCGCGGCCACCTCTCCAGAGACTCCAGGTCCCTCTGTAGGGCTCTTCTACCCTCCTCCCCATCCACCACTGCCACCAGCTTCGAGTCATCTGCAAAGAGGCTCATCTCACTCCTGATACCACTTCTGATGTCCGCGATGTAAATATTAAACAGGAGTAGATCCAACACCGACCCCTGCGGGACCCCGCTAATGACTCTCCTTGGAGATGATACCTTCCCCCCCACCACCACCCTCTGGGTCCACCCAGTTACCCTATTCCCCATCCACTTCACCATCCCTTTCCCTACTCCCAAATCCCCCAGCTTGTCCAGCAACCCTGGGTGTGGCACTGAGTCAAACGTCTTGCTGAAGTCAAGAAAGAGGTCATCCACTGGCCTTCTCTGGTCCAGCGCCTTTGTCACTCAATCATAGAACTCCACAAGGTTCGTCTGACACGATCTGCCCAGGACGAAGCCATGTTGGTGATCATCCAGGTGGCCCCATGTCTCCAGGCACACCTCAAGCCTCTCTTTCAAGATGGCCACCATCATCTTACCCACCACTGACGTCAGGTTGATAGGCCTGTATTTGTTGTGGGATTTATGCACTCCCCTGGTGTGCACCAGTGATGGAGTGTTCCTTAGTACACAACAGCACAGTGTGTTATTGCACTTATAAAATGGCCTGGTATCCAACAGCTTTGGCTTAGAAACTGCAGCACCAGGTGTTCAGAGGTAAATATGGGCAGGTCAGATAATCTGGTGCATGCAATTCGACAGCGGTATTTGCAGTGCAAGTCTTGACCTATAAGACACTCATACTGTAACAGGCACTGTAGCTCTGCATACAAACATACTGAAGACTGAGAAGTCCTCCCGACCAATCAGAGCATTCCATTCCTCTGCATGAGAGACACTCATTCTGTGAAGTGTCTCACATGCACCTTCCTTGGAAACAGGCACGTTAGGGGAATTTTTTATTTTATTTTAAGATAATACTGCTCTATGTTGATTGATAATACATTAATACCACCACTGAGGGCACTCTTAAGGTTGTAAGAGTGGTCTTACTTACATTCTTAGGGTATCAGGACATCTCATCAGTTTGCGGTTCTCATATTCTAAGAATGCATACGAGTGCGCCCATACAACTGTAAGAGCGGTCTCTGCGGTGGTACTAACATACATTATATATCATGTTAAACACTTCTGCTCAAAAAATGCAACTGGAATTTAAAATCAAAACGGTGAGCTTTCATTTAATTGAATAAAATATTTTACCAGGTAAGCACACAGAGCCCAGGGCTCATTTCCAGTTGCGACCTGGGGAGGGAGCATGGAAGATCAAGGATAACAGTACAGAGTATATACATTAAACACAGTAGGAATGCAACACACAAGGTGTCAGTAGTTGCAATACATGTGCCAGAAGGTGCAAGAATCATGATGTTTGTCCTGATGGGAACAGCCAGGTGCATGGTGCACTTAGTTCGGGTTTGATAACAGTGATTGAGGCAGACAGATCTGAATTCTGCAGCCTTCCCGAACATGCTCAGTCTGATTGTGCAGTACATCAATCTGCCAAGTCACCTGGGCAAAGGGAGCTCCAGGGTTCAGGGTTATCTGTAATTAGACTCAGAGGGAAGGGGGGGAGGCCATGTTGCAGAAAACCACAGAACAACTGGTGTGGGAAATGGGCTATGGAAACAGAAGTTAGAACTTCATTATTTTGGAACTGTTAACATGAACCACCTTCTTACTCTTGCAAAATTACTGTACCTGGAAAGTTTAGGAAAAAAGTAAACCTATTAGCTAAAACCGATGTAGTAAAGAATTATTAAGAAACACAATTAAGAAATAAAGTGTCATAGAACAGTGAAGAATGAGGTGACTAAAGCATTTTTTTTTGTCAGGGAAGGGACTTTTGTATCATATCACACTATTTTGTAGTTCATTGGGGTTTCATATTTATACCACTTAGGACTCACTTCAGCACGGAGGCTCTTGTGGATTGCTAGCACACTATAGCCCAACTACATGGCTACCCCCACCTTACACATAAGCAATAAGACACATCGGGGGTGTTGGTTGTGCTGCCACAACCCAATACCCAGAAGCATAGTAAGGTACAAGGCTGCAGGCTGAGTGTCTTCAGCCCCAGAAGTGTGGTAAAAACAGCATAACCAACACCCATCATGTTTTATTGTGCTATAAAATCTGTTTTGAGTTGAAAATTGAGAACATTAAAAACAAAACCTGAAAAATGTTTAAAAAATCTGTAGTTCTGTGTGAAGTAGTCCCTCCACAGATGGGTTGTCACTACAGGGTGGTAGCCTTAGTTATATTGTGCAAGCCACTCACAACTACAGTGTGTGTTCTTTTTGAGTGAACTGTGTCTTGAAGTCACCCCCTCCCCAGTTCTGCTCCACTTTTTCCTTTAAATCAAAAGAAAAGTTCATATTGTTTTATTTTGTGGACTTGAATTGTAAGAGACTGCTTTCAGGTGTTTTAGTTCAGAGGCTGAGGGGACTCACCAAGGTAGTAAAATGAATGAAAGTGAACGCAGGATTAGGGATTGGGGCATCTACTGCGGGAGGTGCGCACTAATATTTGTAGTCATTGAGCAACATTGGTACCAGGACTTTTTCATACCCAGTGATTGTGTTGTCTCAGTCCAGGAGGGCAGGAACACATTTCAGCCAATCAGGATGCAGGATTCCTAGTTCCCATTTTATGAAGTGCTTACAACAGTAAAAACTGAGTTTCACTTACCTTTGTGATTGGCAGGATCTTTAGAAGCTTGCGGCAGTGGTGTGTAGTACTCTTCTGAAGACGAGGAGTCAGTGTCGCTGGAAACCTGTGTGAAAAAACAAAACACATCATTTGTCATAAATGGGAAGTCAAAGGCCAAGCAAAGATAACTCATCTTGCCTTCATGCTGTACCTAGAAGTCATGCAGCAAAGAGCGTACTCGCAGTACTGGTACGCAGTGCAGCGGTAATACTAATGTACAATCACTGTAAGGACTACTACGCAGTGGAAATGGAACAACAGAATCACTGCTAGGGAGGGCACTGCCTTTAACACAGAAAATCATACTGATGGCAGAAGGAGGTCAAAGGGCATGTTTCAGCACAAAGACATTCAATCTCTGCACTTCACTGCATGCAGTAATTCAGCTGGTGCTACCCCGCTCATAGTGTCAGCCGTTTTCCCCATTTATCAGGAAACTGGGTCAAACTTTTGATTTCATTTCCAGAACTGAGTACCTGTGGCTCTTCATCCCCTTCCACCAGGCCTGCATGAATAATCAGCGGCAGGTTCTAGTCAAGAGTTCTCCATCATCTCCAATCTGCCAAGCACTGTCTGCACATTGTTACCAGTCTCCAAGGAACAAGGCATGTCTAGAACAAGGTGCTTTCTTCATGTTTTCTTTTAAGCAAGATGTGTACATGCAGAAAACTAGAAACAGTTATAGTATAATAAGGCTGTGTAATGTGCAATAATCCTTCTGCTGAGTGAGACTGTCTGACAGATTGTTTTTCTTCCGTACTTTTTCCTGGACCTCAGACAAAGTCCTTTCTGCTAAAAGTTTGTCCACTATTTCAACAGAATCTGTGATTCCAGGGGAATCTCTCTGTGCATATGCACAAAATTACATGTCTCCCTGATGCAATGCACTATGGGTAATATACACAAGCACCATGAATCTATATTGGATAGCTAGCTTTAAGAAGGGACCGTAGGATGTGCTGGGCCTCATTACTGTGTGATTTTTATCTGTTTTTATTGTTTTGTTTTATGTGACTGTGCAGTGCCTTGATTTATGAAAAGGCACTATATTAAATAAAATGTATTATTATTATTGTTCTTCCACTTTTTATCAGCCCCCCCAGCTGAAGGAGCCATGCACCTCCCCCTTGTTGCTGCAAACCAATATACGTTTTGGTTTTTTGTTTTGTTTCTACAATTTTTGGCAAGGAAAGCCACATTCAGCCGAGGCTTGTTCCCAGGTGAGTCCTGGGTGCACAGGAAAGTTAAGTGACTTGCTCAGGGTCACACAGTATGCAAGTGATGACTGTGGGATTCAAACCCTGTTCCCCAGATTTGCAGCTCAGTGCTTTTAACCACTACACTATACAGCCTTCCTAGGTATTTACCTCAGTAAAGATGGTTCCAGTTACAGCTTTCGGGGGTAGTAGGGTTGCAAAAGCAGTCATCTAACAAAAAAACCCACCCCATAATCCACCCAAATCCATACATACGTACGTAACCTAGTTATGACACAGACACTCACCCGACATTCACTATGCCCAAAGCAGCCGTGCCGACAATATGCACAGCATTAAGGGCCGCCCATTTACACTCAAATACATCATGCAGTATAGATGTCAGAGATTGTGATCTTAGCTTCTTAAATTCTCAGTAAATCATTTCAGCCGTTTTTCTCCAAAGCTATTTTACACTCTTGCTACTCTCATATAACTGCTACTTTGTCTTCACTGACAACTGCCAGCTTCATCTGCGGCTACCTCTGACACCTATACCTAAGGCTCATAGCAATTACAATACAGAACTGCCCTTGACAGCACAGGTACTGCTCACAAATAGCTTTGGAAACTGGATAAATAGGTATGAAATTTCTATTGTCTACCTCATGACGACTTCTTTGACAAATGACAACATGTCACTTCTGTTTTTTTTCCTGCGGTACTAAGCAGGTAAGGATGTTATCTAATATTCCCATAATTTCCTCTCAAGCAGAACAATTGTTAAGTTACTAAAGAGCCCCATCAGATCATTCATTATGCCTAATATAGCACAAAGGGTGCATGATTGGCACTCGACTTTGTGAAAGAAAATTTTTAGATCATTTCATTAATTTGAGATCCATGCATTTGAGGTCTCATGGTACTGTGCTCACCATGAAATGCCTCTCTCTTAAAACTGCCACAGAGGGCTCTAGACAAACTTTAAAAAAAATATATAGAAACATAGAATTTGACGGCAGATAAGGACCGCTTGGCCCACCAAGTCTGCCCATTTCCCTACCTAATCGATAAGCTGCAGATCCTAGTTAACCAGCAGCCTACTTCTTCCTGCCCCACCCCTAGAATTGCCTTATGAGTGTCCCATGCATGCTTGAATTCCACCACTGTTTTGACTCCACAACCTTCCTCCGGAAGGCCGCTCCATGCATCCACAACCCTCTCTGTGAAAAATACTTCCTTAAATTACCTCTGAGCCGCCCCCCTCTATCTTCAAATTGTGCCCCCTTGTTCTTGCACATCTCTTTTTCTGAAAAATGCTACCCTCTTGGACTTTGTTGAGTCCCTTGAGGTACTTGAAAGTTTCTATCATGTCCCCCCTCTCCCTCCTTTCCTTGAGGCTCTATATATATATACAGTATATATATATTTTTCGACACATTTCAGCTTATAAGCCACATTTAGCTTCCCTCATTTTAGCAGTACGCAGTAACACGAAGACAGGATCACATTCCATTAGACTTCATCTGTTTTGGCTGACTGCCCACGCCTGACATCACAATCCTCTATTCATGACATCACTGTCATTTCCACAGCAACAGAGTGTGATGTCACAAACACAGGTCAGCTGTAGATGACTTTAAGAAAGTAAGGTTGGAAGGGGTTCTAGATCCAACATGTCCGCACCCCTTGTTTAGTATGCAGTCCTTGCTCTACCAGTATCTCATGGATTGCTTTTCTGCAGCCCCTTTCCTTGGGATTTTATATAGTTTTTATGAAAGGATCCAAATTATATTGTGTTCTACAGTTCCTGTGCTACCAGTATCTAACGTATTGCTTTTGTAAACACTTATGGATGCAGTAAGTATGGAAGGCGCTATATGTACATTCTATTTATTTATTAAAATTTTGGTAAACGGATGGGCCCACCGGGACCTTTACAGTCCCTTTTTCAGGGGCAACCCAGAATTAATTACCTATAACACAATAAAATGTGGCTGTCCCCGTGGTGCTGAGGGTTGAGGCACTGGATGCCATGCCGGCGACCCAGGTTCGGAAACAAGCTCAGGCTGTCGGGGGTCGGCAGGGGCAGGAGAGGACTGAGTGTCCTGAGAACTGCTCTCCTCTCCTGGGGGCAGGTGGGTTCGGTTACCACAGAATCAGTGACTTCTGGCAGTGGCCGGGGGTGGCACAACTAGCGGCACGCTCTTCCAGGTTGGGGGTGGCAGCGGATGCCTTACACATTGGTGCAGGAGCACTCCCGCTGCATGCTGGGTGGCAGTGCATGTCTGCACCCCCAAGGAAACTGTAAAGAGGAAACACCCTGACACCTGGACAGGTGATGGTAAGCTCAGTGGACTGCCTCCATGCCCAATGCCGGGTCCATCCTGGCTGGTCGATGTCTCCCCCCCCGGCAGCCCTTCTAGATTATAGATGCAACTGCTGGAGGAGTATGGTGGTCCCACCCAGGGGGGCTCAGAGCCGGAGGGAGTCCGGTTAGTCAGAGACCAGATCCAGGAGGACTTCAGGCAGGGTGGGACAAGGCAGCTCCAAGGGGCCTCACCAGAGAGAGGTCTAAGGGGCCAGAGAGTGGCAGTGGATAAAGAAAGTTAAAAAAAAAAAAAAATCTGGCCTCCCAGTAGCTCTGAGGGTTGAGGTGCTGGATGCCACAACAAGCGCCATGTCGGCGACCCAGGTTTGGGAATGAGCCTGGGCCGTGGGGGGTTGGCAGGGAGGGAGAGGATTGAGCGTTCGGAGGACAGCTCTCCTCCCCCGGGAGGGAGGAGGGGTTCACGCCCGGCAATTGACTGGCCTCTGGCAGAAGTCGGAGGCACGGCAAGTGCACAGCATACAGCAAGGGATGGGAGTGATGACGCTGGCAGTGACGCCATGAAGTCAGGGTGTGTGCCACTCCCTCAGAACAAGGGAAAATGCTCTCGAGGTTCCGGGAAGACAGAGCACCACAGCAGATCCCTCATAGCTCGCACCTGCCTGGTTTTCCAGTTCCCGACGAGACCTGAATTGTTCGGGGTGTAGCAGCCCCACCTCCTCCTGGGAAGGTCCAGGTAAGGTGGCAGAAGCCGGGGCAGACTCCACTGATGCTCCCAATGAAGTGGAGCTAGGAGAGGTGGGGGCAGATAAAGTACGATTTAAAAAAAACAAAACTATAAAATTAAGATGTGGAACAATACATATTGTACAATGCACATTACAACAATAACAGGCAGCAGTCCAGTAAATACAGGTTACTCACCTGTAACAGGAGTTCTAGGAGTGGTATAGGTTGTTCATCCACACTTATTGGCAGGTTCCTTGCCGCCTTAAATCTTGCCGGAAGGTCTTCAAGCTGGCTCCTCTCACCCACCCGGGTGGTAAAACCCTCGGCTCCGCCCCATGACACCAGATCTAGCCCGCTGGAAGCCAGGTTGCGCGTCGAAGCTGGGGAGGTCTGGTGGGTTGTGTGGATGACCAACATGTACCACTCCTAGAACTCCTGTTACAGGTGAGTAACCTGTATTTCTAGGGATGTGGATATGTTGTTCAAGTCACACTTATTGGCAGACTCCTAGCAGTTCTCCGGGAGGAGGGAGGCAAGGTGCACACCCCCTACTTAGGGAATAAGGACTGGAGAACCGAGGTCCCAAAACCAGCATCCCGGCGTGACTCTAGGTCAATGTGGTAATGGGAAATAAAGGTGTGAGCTGACTTCCAGGTAACAGCCCTGCAGATTTCCTGGATAGGGACGTCCCTGGAAGCAGCCACCAAAGCAGCGGTATGGCGGGTAGAATGAGCTCTTATCCCTCTGAGAGACTCTATGCCCGCCAACCTATAGCAGAGATCTATGCAGGAGGTGAGCCACCTGCCTATCATCCGCATGGCTGCAGGTCTGCCAGGTGCGGCTTCAGCGTAGGTGACAAACAGATGGCGAACCTCTCCCCGAACTTCACCCATCCGCTCCTTATAATATGAGAGCGCTCTTCTAGGGTCCAAAGTATGGAGCCTATATTCGGCCTCCAAGGTGTGATTGGGGTAGAACACCGGCAGAGTCAACACCTGGTTAAGGTGAAACTCCAACACTACCTTCGGAAGGAATTTCGGGTGGGGGTGCAGGACAACCTTGTCCCTATGGAAGACCAGATAAGAAGACTCGATGGAAAGCGCCTGGAGCTCTCCCATCCTTCTGGCTGACGTAATAGCCACCAAGAAGGCGGCCTTCCATGACAAGTGAGAGATGTCACACCTGTGCATTGGTTCGAATGGCTTGCCCATGAGCTTAGCAAATACAAGCAGTAGATCCCACGGAGGTGGAGGTTCTCGCGCCGGAGGGGATATGTGATCAAGGACTTTGAAAAAGCGCCTAACCACCTTCTCCTGCACCACCGACTGCTTGCCGGCCCGTCCCCAGTAAGCAGAGATGGCTGCCAGGTGCACCTTAAGGGTCGTCGACCGAAGCCCTAGCTGAGAAAGGGACCACAGGTAGTCCAGAATGCTAGGCAAGGAACAGGAAGAAGGGTCCAACTCTTTGTCCTGACACCAAATGGAGAATCTCTTCCATTTGAAGGCATAGCATTTTCTGGTCGACTCCTTACAGGACGCCTCAACTACATTGAGGACCTCATTGGAAAGACCCAAGGCCTGGAACTCTAGCCGCTCAGGAACCAGGCCATTAGGCGCAGGGATTGAAGGTCCGGGTGGAGAACCTTGCCCTTGTCGACTGACAGCAGGTTCAGGTGGGCTGGAAGCCGCCTCGGGAGCCTGGAGCTGAGGCTGAGGAGATCTGGGTACCAGTACTGGCAGGGCCATTCTGGGGCTACCAGAATCACCTGCGCCTTGTCCCTCTTCACCTTGAAGAGCACCTTGTGGATCAAGGGAAATGGAGGGAAGGCGTAGAAGAGGCCCGGGGTCCACAGCCTTGAGAAGGCATCCCCCTGCAGCGAGCCCTACTAAGGAGGGTGGGCATGAAACAGCCTCAGCTTCTCATTCTCCCTGGAGGCGAACAGGTCCACCTGAGGGGTGCCCCAGTGGGAGAACAGATCTAGTACTACCTCCAGCAGGAGAGACCACTCGTGAGTTGCAGCGCCTATCCGGCTGAGGGCATCGGCTGACTGTTGGAGGCTCCTGCCACATGGATGGCTAGGAGATCCGCCTCCAGGATGATCACGAGAGACCAAGTGTGGAGAGCCTCCTTGCACAGGGGCAAGGAGTGCGTCCCGTCCAGTCGGCTGAGGTAGTACCTCGTCGTGGTGTTGTCCGTCTGGACCTGGACCACTTGACCCCGTACAAACGAAGCAAAGGCAGTGAGGACTAGTCAGACCGCCCGAAGCTCCATCAGGTTGATGTGACATCGAGACTCCTGAGGGGACCAGAGGCCATGGGCTCTGAGCTCCCCCAGATGGGCACCCCAACCCATCAGAGAGGCGTCGGTCGTCAGAGTGACTGTCGGCCCGGGGCAGACAAATGGGATACCCTCCTGCAGATGAGCTGGAATGAGCCACCACTGTAGACCGTTCCACATCTCCTGGGTCACCGTCACTGACTGGTCCAGAGGACCGGGGCACTGTGACCATTGCCAGGCCAGCCCCCATTGCAGGGGACACATATGCCAGTGGGGCCAATGGACCACGCTGGTGCAGGCTGCCATGAGGCCCAGAAGGCACAGGAAGTCCCAGGCAGGGTGCAATTGCCCAAACAGAAATTATTGGGCAAAGGAGGAAAGGACCTCGGCCCTGTCCATCGGGAGCTGGGTTCTGGCTCAAAGAGACTCGAGCTCTGCCCCGATGAACTGAATCACCTGCGATGGCACGAGTTCCAACTTGGCCTCGTTGATGAGGAGGCCATTCTGAGAGCAGACCTGGAGGGCCAGATCCCTGGACCGCTCCACCTCCAACCTGGAGGGGGCTGCAATCAGCCAGTCGCCCAGGTAAGGGTACACCCGGACCCCTCAGCGCCGCAGCAATGCCGTCACCACTGCCATGCATTTGGTGAAGACCTTGGGAGCTGGAGAGAGGCCGAAGGGCATAGCCCGGAACTCCTAAAGGGATCCCTCTGCTCTGAAGTGGAGGAACTGCTGATGAGACGGATGGATTGAGATGTGAAAAAATGTGTCCTGAAAGTCCAGGGAATAGAACAACACACCTGGCTCCACGGATGGAATGATCTGAGCCAGAGTGACCATCCTGAAGGTGCGAGACCTTAGGAACTTATTCAGGTCCTGTAGGTCGAGAATGGAGCACCAGCCCCCCATCCGTTTTGGGACCAGGAAGTACCTGGACACAAACCCTGGGTCTGAAGGGGGGGTCCGCCACCTCGCTGATCACCTCCTTCTGGAGGAGCAAGGCAATGTTGGCTTGACGAGCCGACAGAGAGGCTGCGGAATCTGTAGCCTCCCGTGGGTGACGGCTCGATGGGGGGGGGAGGAACTGCTCGAATTCCAGAGGCAGACCCCTGCCTACCACTTCCAACACCCAGCAGTCCATGGTGATAGTGGACCAGGCGGAAAGGAAGTGGTGGATCTGTTCCCCCACGGGAGAACCCGAGGAGGAGTGACGAGGTTGGGGGCGACACCCCTTAACCCGTCACTGGGCAGGCTTGGAGGAAGGGCCAGCTGAGGAGCCTCCTGGGCCTTTTCCTCCAGGCTTCCTGCTGGAGGAAGCAGCAGGCTTGGCTTTGGGTGCCAAGTGCGAGCCTGCTGGCCCTGATGCTGGTGTTGCTGGGCCGGACATGCCACAGGGGCTGAAGGATGAAAGGGCTTACGCTGCTGCTGGCGGCCTTTGTCCTTCTGGGCAGATGTGACCAAGTCCAAGGTGGCCTTGGACTTCTCAATCCATTGGAGATGACCCTCCACCCCCAGGCCCGAACAAGTCGGTACCCAGGAAGGGAACGTCTGCCAGCTTGTGCTGGGTATCAGCCGTGAAGGTGGAGATCCGCAGCCAAGCTCTGCGGCACATGGCCACTGCAGCCGCTATTGACCAAGCACATGAATCAGCAATGTTCAACGAAGTTTGGAGCTGCTGTTTAGCTACCGCCCTTCCCTGATCAAGCACCTGCTTGACCGGCGTCTGAAGGTCAGCCGGCAGATGAGGAATCACCTCATCCAGGGAGTCCAAAAGAGCATGTGAAAAGTGTGCCATCAGAACGGCCGAGCTAGCCTGATGAAGGTCTAGGGAGGAAGCAGCGTATACCTTCCGCCCTGAGTAGTCCAACTTTTTGGATTCCTTATCGGGCGGTTTGTCCACATCCCAAGCGTTCCTGGAACACCGGAAAATGCTAGTGGTCACTAAGCCTTCCGCAGAAGGGTGCTCCGAGAAACCGGAGAGTGAACCGCTAAGGACCGCATACTTTCGAGCCATCCTGGCTGAAGGTGCGGGACAAGACGCTGGCCACTGCCACAACTCTAGGGCTGGGCCAACAATGGCTTTGGCCACCGGAAAGGCCTTTGTAGGGGAATCCCCTCAGTCCAGTATCTCCGTAAGGGGATACTTGGCCCATTTCTGAACTGGTTCCAGCTGCATCCCAGTAGACTCTGAGATGAGTCGAAGCATTCCCAAAAACGAGGATGGGCTCTCGTCTACTGACTGACCCCCTGCAGACTCCAGGTCGAACGGCCTGAAGAACAAGAAGAAGTCGTCGTCAGACTCCGAGGAGTCTGCGAACAGCTGCTGAGCCACCCTCCATGTGCTGAGGTTGATCGGGAGTGAGGGTGACCGACAACCTATGGGGCAAGCCCTGACCCAACCGAGAATCCTTGGTCGGGGCCCCAGTCTTCGGTTGTGGAGGCGGAGGTTCCACCACAATGGGTGGAGCAACCGGTTTCTGTCAAACAACCGGTACCGGTGGTGGCTCCTTGACTACTACGAGGGGTTGTTTTGGCCACTCCGGTGACAGCCACTTAATAGCTGGAGAAGGTGACGGAGTCGGCTTGTTCCCGGACAGTAAGAGCTGCTGCCACATCAAGTCCTCATAGCGCCAATGCAACTTGCGCCGGAGCCTATCCTCCGAAAAGGACGAAGGGGATGAGAGGCACTGCCGCTTTCCATGGTGCCGAGACTGAGACCACCAATGTCGGCAGGACCGGCTGGACCTGGAAGAGGACCTAGACTGAGACCTTCAGGGATTGAGAGGGTGGTTCAGAGAGGGGACGGGGGAAACCCGCTCCTCCCTCAGTACAGGAACCTTAACCGGGGACTCCGGCACATGAGGCACAGGCAAGTCCTCGGTTTCCACTGGGGGAACCCGGTGAAGTAGGGTTGTCGGCATCTCTAGTCAACAAACCATCCGACGGGTCGAGAAAAATCTCGACCGCGTCGATGGGTGTCTCGGACGGCTGACCTGACGGGGACACCATGAAGCCAGCGGCCTTAGCCACAACCTCGACCGAAGTCGAAAGTCGACTGTCCAGTGAAGGGGATCTCTCCCGCTCCCACAAACATCGACGGTGGGACTTACCTTTTGAGTCCTTCTTCTTGGACTTACTGGAATGTCCCAATGGTCCTTCTCCTTTGGTGGAGAGGGATTGACAAAGCTCCTTAAAGGAAGCTGTATAGGAAGAGCCCAGGGAGAGTGGGATAAATGCCACAACTGAGGAGGAGGAAGAAGAAGCGGCCTGGGCCGCCTCCTCCACGAGGGCGATCATCTGCTCCAACTGTTCTGCACAGCCCGCCACCGGACACCGCCTAAGGGGCCTCCTTTGACTTGACCGGCAGATACCATTTTTCAGGGTGCCCAAGAAGTAGTCGAGCAGCACAGTCCTCCAAGACCGAAGCCGAGAAGGAACTGCACAATTTGCAAGCCTGCGGATCGTGGCCAAGCCCTAGGCAGTAGATGCACATGGAGTGCGGATTGGTCCAGGAGATCTTTTGCTCACAGGTGCACCGACGAAATCCGGGAGTCGATTTGCCCATCGCAGCCACGAGGGAAGAGCGCAAAGGAGGGAATCTGAGCTTCCAAGTGGTAAGGAAGATCTGGCGTCATGGGGTGGAGCTGAGGGTTTTACCACCCGGGTCGGTGGGAGGAGCCAGCTTGAAGACCTTCTGGCAACATTTAAAGCGGCAAGGAACCTGCCAATAAGTGTGGATTGAACAACATATCCATGTCCCTAGAATGTGCAATTGTTGATAGTGTGTATAATCAGTTATGATAGACAAGAAGGGGACAACGTGCCATACTGAGAGGTATGTTCACAACAAACAGGTAAAAGTATGTCAATGGGGGGGGAGGGTACCAGTTATTCATGGAGGTTACACCAGGTGGGATATGCTGCATTTCAAGCAGCAATTAGTAATAAAGGCAGAGCAGCCGAGGGTCTGCTCACCAGCCTTATTATTATTTATGCATCAGCGATTATAAGTGCAGCAGCTCAACTCCAGAAGGTAAGCCTTGAGCCCCTTCTTAAAGCCACTGAGTGAGGTGCATTCCTGGAGACTACTAGGAAGTGCATTCCAGAGGGTCGGGATAAAGGAAGCAAAGGACCACAGCCCTTGGGAAGACCTAACCCTAGGGACTTGAAGAAGATGGCGGTTGGAGGACCTGGGTGACCTTCTATTTTGTTTGCCTATTACCATGTCAGCCAGACTCGGGGAAGCAATAGTACATCTAAGTCTGAAGGCAAGGCACAGTGATGGACACGCTAATTTACCTTCAAAAGATGGCCAGTTTAAGGAATGTAACATGTTACAATAATGTTCCATAGGCGGGACCGATACTATGGTCTCCAACATATTTCTGCTCAGCACTTTCTTCCTGTCACCTTTATTTGCCTATCTTAGTGTCTATTGGTCCCGCTCTCTTACTTTGCCTCGTTCTTTCCTTTCTACCTTTCCCTCCCTTGTCTTGCTTCCCCACTCAAATAAACTATTACTCTCTCCTATACATACCTTAGATCAATATTTTAACGTTACAATCAACACTGTATTATCCTACCCAATTAATCCTTTGAATGTTGTACTGTACAGCTTATGTATTGTGCTTCTTTCTTAATTCTGTTGTTTAGACATTTAATCGTATCAAACCTTACTCATTGTTTTTCTCCTGTCTGTATAGTATTCCTATTGTCAAATTATGTATTGTTTAATAATAATAATGATGTCATTGTTTAGTAATGTTGTTTTCTGTAACCTCCCAGGTCGTGCCTGAAGATAGTCATTGCTATGACTAGTGCACCTTACCCAGTTAACAAAAATGAAATAAATAAATAAAACAAAATGGCCTAGTGTTCTCATCCATTGCATCTCTGTACAACTTGCTGAGTACAAGACCGGGGACCCGTGTAGCAAGGTTGGTAGAAGGGTGTACCAGTAGCTACTTTCAGGCGAGATTCCATTGTGAGGAAAGGGCTTAGGTGATAAAGAAGACCTAACTTCTGATTCATGGACTTGGTCAAGTGGTCAGTGTATACCTTACAGGGACTATCTCAGTCTAGGTACACCCCCAAGTACTTGATAAGAGTCCAGAACTTCAACCAACCTACCATTTGAGAGAGTGGGTGACAATAGATGTGGTCTATGGGGTGCCTGGTTTTTAGGTCCAAACAATATGGCCTTTGTTTTTTGATATTGGGAACTAGTTTGCTGGGATAGAACCAGTTCTTTTTTCATATACATTTTCTACTCCTCCGTCTGAGCTGGCAGGCAGCTCTGTCCCTTCTCTCGGAGGGGACTCGTCTCTCAGGCGGGCTTTCCCTGCACCAGCCCCAAGCGATCATCCCCCATGGGTTACCCCTGCGACAGGGCCAGTGGCAAGAGGTGCTGGCCTCCAGAAGCCAACATCTAGATTCCGGGAGTGTAGTATAGCTGCCAGCTCGACCTTTTTTCCATTTTCTCACCGGACCGATGCATGTGCAATGGGCAGGGCGACTGTCTCCACCTCCACAGAGACAGTCTTATGCCCTGTGCGTGGGTCCACTCCATTCTAGCATCGCGCCTGTGCTGACTTCAGTCTACAGCCATGGCACAGAATCCCCCCACCCCTGAGGAAGGAGAGCTGTCAGCAGATGCTCAATCCTTCCTCGCCCCGGCCAACCCCCGAATGACCCGAGTCTGTTCCCGAACCCGAGTCACCGGCGTAGCATGAGGTAAGGTGTCCAGCGCCTTAGCCCTCTGCACCACCAGGCCAGCCATAGAACCAGTCCTTGAGAAACTGAAGGTGTTTCCCCAGTACGTCATTCCACTGGGCAGCATCCTGGGAAGCGTTATATAATATGGCATCAAACCAGCCTCTCCACAGCGCTGGGGCAGGTCATTAACAAACAGGGAAAACAGAAGAGGTCCAAGTATCAATCCCTGTGGGACACCATCTTGGGTAGGGCGTTTATCAGACTCGATGCTCTGCCATCTGACCATTTGTGACATACGACGGAGATAATCAGAGAACCACTGTGTTGCCAGGCTATCTAGGCCAAAGGATTTCCGCTTCAAGATTAGTAGCTGGTGGTTCACCAAATCAAAGGCCTAGGTGAGGTCAATAAAGACCGCACCAGTTAGCAGGCCTTTGTCTAATGCAGAGAGGATATCCGTGGGAAGACTAACAAGAGCAGTGCTCGTACCATGTTTTTTTCTGAAACCATGTTCCTGAGCTGTAAGTAGGCTGCGTTGCTCAATGAAGTTCTGTAACTGATTATACACAATCTTCTCTAACAATTTGCTAAGAATGCAGAGGAGAGAAATTGGCCTGTAATTCTCCACTTGCTCACGCGACCCACCTTTGTGGATAGGGGTAACCAGGGACGCTTTCCACACTGCAGGGACTTTACCTTCGAGAAGAGATCTATTACATAGCCATGTAATAGAGGCTGCAATGATAGGGGCTGCGACATTAAGGAGCCTGGGGTCCAGTTTGTTGTACCCAGCTGATCCAGTGGTTTAAAGAGTCTTAAGTAATTTGAGAACCTCTGTTTTGGACACCAACTTAAAATGGAAGTCGGGGGGGGGGGCATTGACGACAGTCAGAGGAGAAAGGGGTGTCTCCTGGGGTAAATTCTTAAATGTGTCCAAATCTGGAAGAAACACATTGATAGCCATGGCAGAGTCCTGCGGATTCCTAAGGCAAACTCCATTAGCAACCAAGTCACATTCTTCCTGCGCAGTATGCCCCTTGAGAAGGGTATTTATCTGGGACCAGAATTTTCTTGGGTCAGAAAGGTTCTTAGTTTGTAGGTTTCTGAGATACTGTCTCTCGGCGAGTTTTAATTCCTTTTTGCAATTATTTCTTAATTCTCTGTATTTCTGACATTCCTTGGTTTGATATGTGGACTTAAAAGCATCCCGTGCCCTGTCTCTCTCCCTCATTAGTTCTTTGTAACTCTCGGGACAGCCACTTAGATTGCTGACCCTTAACCCTGATTTGTTTTAATGGGGTATGTATGTGCAGCCAACAGGAAATTCTTAATATAGAAATCAAGAGCTGTGTTTAAACAGGGGGCAAGCTTAATTTGGGGCCAGTTCACTTCAGATAGCGTTTCATGAAAGTAGCACATATCAAAATTAGAATAGTCCCGAGCCCAAAAAATTCCGGGGGGAATAATCATTTTCCATATCCCGAATGTTGGAGTATCCATAGTCTAATGTATACAATAGGAGTGAGCAGTTAACCCATTAGATAAAAACAGGTGTTCTGCCGGCCCGGTGGCGCTGAGGGTTGAGGCGCTGGATGCCACACCTCGCACCATGCCGGCTACCCGGGTTCGGGAGTGGACTCAGGTCGTCGGTGGGTCGGCCGGGGGGAGATAGGCTGGAGCGTCCAACGACAGCTCGCCTTCTCCGGGGAGGGATCCGGCCGATGCCTGACACTTGCATGACCCCGAGCGGAGGCTCGAGGAACTGCAAGCTCCATTTGGGGATGGGATGCGGCCATTGAGCAGCATGGACGTCGGCGCGCGCGTCATGACGTCGGGGGAAGCTACTTGCTGCTCGGGAAGGGAGAAAACACGGAAAAACAAGCCTGCCTCAGCCGGGAAGATGGGAGGACCATGGCCGTGCCCACGATTTGCCTGTGCCCGCCCAGCAGACCTCAGACCGACGAAATGTAAGTTACGGGGTTTGAGTCCCCCGCCTCGTCCCCGCGCGGGGGGTAATCCGCGGCTCCATGGGGCCTAGGGGTCTGCTTGGGTAGGGTTCCGGGCAGTGGGATGTCCAGTTGTCCCCCCTGAAGGGTCGGAGGTGGCAGGCTGGGGAGGAGGAATAAATAGTAATTTCAAAAAAAAAAAAAAAAAAACAGGTATTCTCACTGCAGTGTGACAATTCCAGTTATCACACTGTCATGACATCATCACAGTGTGATAATTCCAGATATCACACTGTGATTATATCATTAAACAAAAAACAAACAGCACAAAACACAGTCCTATTGTATAAAACAAATATGTGATGGCTAGGTGTGTGATACAGAATACAGAATATCTGAAGTCGTGGCAAGTGAGCTCAGGGAACCACACTCGTGGCTCCCCCATTCGTGATATTCCCTGAGCTCACTTGCCATTCATTCAGATATATTCTGTATCACACACCTAGCCATCATGTATCCCCTTATTATTCTGCAGTCCCTGCACTACCAGTATCTAACTTACTGCTTTTCTCAAGCACTTTAGTTTGGAAGTTGGAGTCATTTTTATGAAAGGTGCTATATAAATCCAGATTTTTATTCTGTTCTACAGCCAGTGCACTGTCAGTATGCATTGCATGTCTTTATAAATCCAGATTTTATTCTACTGTACAGTCCCTGCACTATTAGTATTTCTTGCATTTTATTATAAAGCACTTCGTGATATAGCATGTGTGAAAGTGATGATCACTGTATCTTTGTACTATTTCTGACTGTAGGTACCATTTGTTTTCTGGATTTTCAGGCTGTAGGCACAATTTTTCTGGATTTTCAGACTAAGTACCAATTTTTCTGGATTTTCAGGCTGTATGCACAATTTTTTCTGGCTTTTCAGACTGTATGTGCCATTTTTCTGGATTTTCAGACTGTGTGCACCTTTTTTTTTCTGGATTTTCAGACTGTGTACCCTTTTTTTTTTTTACTGTCCTACATTGCTGTCTGTGTAAACTGTATGTATACTGATTTAGAATGTCTATATATGGACAGAATGTCTACATTTGTACAGGTCACTGTTAAGGCCACATCTAGAGTATGAAGTTCAATACTGGTGCCCACACCTCAAAAAGGACATTAACCTGCTGGAGAAGGTCCAGAGGAGGGCTACAAAGATGACAGCCGGTTAGCAGGGCAAGGCATACGAGGAGAGGTTGAGGGCACTGAACATGTACTCCCTGGAAGACACAAGAGAGAGAGGGGACATGATTGGGACCTCAAGTACTTGAAAGGGATAAATAAGGTTGATAAGGAGAGTCTCTTTAAGCTGAGTGGCAACTATAACATGACGGGGCACAGTCTTAAGCTGGAGGGTGGGAGGTTTAGGAAGGAGGTCAGGAAGCACTTCTCACAGAGGGCGCGGACACCTGGAATGCGCTGCCAGAAGAGGTAATCTCGTTGAAGACAGTGGGTAGCTTAAGAGAGGCTGGACAGGTATAGGGGAGGTAAGGGTCATGGGTAGGGAGGATGGGAGGGTGGGGAGGAGGCAGGAGAGTAGCTCAAGCTGTGGACCTTGCAACACGAGCAGACTTGATAGACCAAATGGCCTTCTGCTGCTGGGTTCTTCGTATGTTCGTATGGTATTTGTATTTGTAAATTAGTGTAACTTATAAGGTACAAATGGGTCTGTCTTGTTAACAGGGTTGTATAACTCTAACGACATGTTTTTCCTGTACAAAAATAAAGATTTTATCTCCCTATCTATCTATCTATCTATCTATCTCTCTCTCTCTCTCTCTGTCTGTCTGCCCAGGACCTCCTTGTAAATGAGCTTGCTCAATGGAGCCTTTCCTGGTCAAACAAATTAACTAAATAAATAAATATCCAAATGTTATTTTATTCGACAGGCCCTGCACTGTCAGTATCCACTGCATTGCTTTGTAAAGCACTTTGGGATGTAGCATGTATGAAAGGTGCTATATACATCCAAATTCTAATGTATACTGCAGTCCCCATACTACCAGTATCCAACTGATTGGTTTGTAAAGCACTTTGGGATGGAGTGTGCATCTAATCACTATATAAATCTGAATTCTAGTCGTGTTGCAGTCCCTGCACTACCAGTATCAAGCTCATTGCTGTCCTAAAGCACTTTGGGATATAATGTGTATAAAAAGCACTACTGTATATAAATCCAAATGCTGTTTTATTCTACAGCCCCACATTACCAATATCTAACTCACTGCTTTGTAAAGAACTTTGGGATACAATGTATATGAAAAGTGCTATTTAAATCCAAATTATATTGTATTATACAGCCCCTGCACTAGCAGTGTATAACTCACCACTTTGTAAAAGACTTTGGGATGCACTGTGCAATACAGTATGTATTAAAAGTGCTATATAAATTCAGGTTATATTCCACAGTCCTTTTACTACCAATATCTAACTCACTGCTTTGTAAAGCACTTTTAGATACAGTGCGTATAAAAGATACTCACTATTCTATTCTATGCTACCATCCATGCACTACCAGTATCTAACTCATTGCTATCCTAAAGCACTTTGGTGTACAGTGTGTATCAAAGTATTATATAAACCCAATTTCTATTCTATTCCACTGCACTAGCACTGTCTGAATCATTACTTTGTCAATCACTCTGGGATGCAGTGTGTGTGTGAAAGGTGCTATTAAACCAAAATGACTTCTACCTCTTTTTGGTACATTTGAAAACATGGTCAGAATTATGTGTGTTGGGGGCAGTTGGTCATGTTTATATTTTGCACTGTTATATCTATTTTAAAATTTCATTTGACGGGTTAGGATTTAGTCATTTAATGAGCTCCTTTTTAAGACCTTGGGTTAGTTTTCCAGGACTTAGCCCAACTATTTTCTTGTACAGTGCAAGAAAGCTAAATGATCTGACAAGCTGTTGAATACCCACTGCGGCGAAATCATATGCTGTGACCTGGGATGGGCTTTGCCAGTGTGTGAACAGTTACAGTCTGGGATAAAACTGGCAGGAGTAATGCTTGGGATGTGTTCTCGAACGGGGCAGGGACATTTCTCTAACAGGGGCTGGGACGGAGGACAAGTACAGAGGCTGGATTTGCCAGTCTTGAACTTCTTTACTCTAAAGAGGAGGAAAGCTGGTGCATGAAACGCAGAATTTAATGTTTGTGTGTAACTGTCGTTGAGGCATAGATCAGGAAGCATAGGAAAACCAGAAGTCATCAAATTTGCAAGTAGCATTTTATTATTATCAATAACAATAAAATAAAAGAGGAGAAATGCCAGGGTATGAACCCCAGAATGCAATGTCTATGTGTACGACAACTCAGTGAGGGAAATGACTAAAAAAAAAAAAAATGACAGCTAGCGGTGGGAAAATGGCAAAGGGAGCAAACGACTTAAGAAGGCAGCAATTTGGTAACGAGGATGGTAAACTTCTGCACAAGAATTAAGGAAGGTGACAGAGCAATCACAGGGGTGGGGCTTACATTGAGAGATGATGAAAAAAAAAAACAGACATCGAGCCTCTATGCACGTCAAGGGGCTATATGCCTCAAGAAAGGAGCATAGTCTGTTAGCAGCAGCCACAGATGAAGAAGAATTTCCATTTATATATTGTTTTCAGTAGACACTGTATATCCCAAAGCGCTTTACAAGCTTTGGGAACTATGCACGAAAAATAGAATTGCCTGTGCACCGCAGATGGATGTGTGTCCCACCATCCATTGAGATTTCTATAGCAAAAAGTCCAGATTTGGGGATTTATTTTAAATAACTTCTCATTCCTCTGTATTTTAGACACTCAAATCAACAATGATAGCCAATAAAAGTTAAAAAAAAAAAAGACAAGTGCAGTGGAAAGTCATTTTAATTATTAAATAAAGCAATAAAAAGCATGGACTCAGAAAGCTGATGAAAAACCAGGTTTGATTTTATAAGAGATAGTCTCATAAGACCGGAGATTTAAAAGGCAAGTACTCCAGTCTTCCCAAATCGGAAACCCTGGAACCAGATGTGAGGAACCACTCTTGCTTGCTTTAGCCCTGAATGATTTACCCCTGACTGACTTGCCCTGGTCATGAACATTAACAGTAGGACAGGAAATGGGTCACACAGCTGCTACTTTGATCTGTGGGACTGCAGGGGAGGGAGTTTTCACTAGGCAACCAAAACATGAAAAAAATAGCAGTGGTGACTCTGATTACCCCCAAAAAAAAACACATACACTGCATAAGAGGGGGTCTGAGGAAGGTCGTATTTACTTTCATGGAGCTATAACCTAGGTTAGAGGTCAGCAGAAGGTCAGACTACTGCTGTGGCCGACACTTTAAAGTAAATCCGACTGGCAGCATGACATCAGTACACTGAAGTGATGGACACTTTCAAAAATGAAAAGCTTAGCAAGTTTTGTGTTTCTGAGATTCTGCCATCAGTATCTACCATTTTGTGATTTGATTAACCCTCGGACTGAAAGGCTGTGTTGGGTATATTGTTGGCAGATACATCGCTGGCATCAGATATGACGCTGGCATTACGTGTTTGCAAATTACAAGCATAAACACCAAGTGAATGTTTTTTTTAACCCCAAGCACTGGTGAAGATTATTTGAATGCAACAAAGATGTCACTTACGTAATGTATTTATTTAAAACTGTGCAACATCAAGGGCACAAAGGAGTCATTAGGGTCAAACACAACTTTCAATACGCTGTAGATCAGGCAGGAAGCATGTCAGTCTAGATAGGAATATACATTCAGTTCACACTAGACGGACGGGAAACCATCATTTGGGGTGCCCCAGGGACCTGATGCAGACGCGCTGACATACGAATGTTCAACATGTTGCTTGAGATGGGGAGGGTACCTAGGGAATGGCGAGAGGCACATGTGGTGCCAATCCATAAAGGGGGGGTCGAGGGAAGTACCAGGTAACTATAGACCCATCAGTTTGACCTCGGTGGTGGGAAAATTAATGGAGAGTATATACTAAAGGAACGATTGGGGGTGTACTTGGAGGAGGTGGGAGGTCTGGATAGTTGGCAACATGGGTTTGTGCCAGGTAGATCATGTCAAACCAATCTTGTGGAGTTCTACGAATGGGTAACATCAGAACTAGACAGGGGAAAGCCTGTGGATGTATTATTCTTGGACTTCTGCAAGGCATTTGACTCTGTCCCCCACAATGGCCTGGTGGAGAAACTGACAGGGTTGGGAGTAGGCCCTTTGATGGTCAGATGGATTGAAAACTGGCTAGCTGGACGCAATCAGAGAGTAGTGGTTGGTGAGGAGCTCTCGAACCCTAGAGAGATCGGTAGTAGGGTACCACAGGGCTCGGTTCTGGGTCCGATCCTGTTTAATGCATACATATCGGACATCAGGGAGGGTATAGGGTGTGAAATGAGTCTCTTCGCTGACGACTCCAAGGTGGGAGCAGTAGTTGAGGGGGAAGAGGGGAGGTTAGCCCTGCAAGGGGACCTGGATACCCTGGAAAGCTGGGCTCACACATGGAAAGTAAATTTCAATATTACCAAGTGCAAGGTGTTATATCTTGGGCGGGGAAACCCTAAACACAGGTACACCCTGGGAGGGGAGGCTCTGGAGGCCTCAACAGGGGAAAAAGACCTAGGGGTCATGGTGGATGCATGTATGAATAACTCTGAGCAGTGCAGGAGAGCGGCTAGCAAGGCAAACAGGATGTTGGGATGCATCGTAAGGGGGATCACCTCTAGGAGCAGAGAAGTAATTCTGCCCCCGTACAATGGACTGGTTAGATCACACCTTGAATACTGTGTACAGTACTGGAGACCACACTTGAAGAGGGACATACAGCTCCTGGAGAGGGTACAGAGGAGGGCAACTAAGATGATAAGAGGACTAGGGGATTTGACATATGAGGACAGACTTGAGGAGCTCTGCCTGTTTTCATTGGAGGAGAGGGAGAGACAGGGGACATGATTGGAGGTCTTCAAGTATGGACATCTAACATATGAAATTTGCCAGCAGATAAAGGCCTAGAGGTCTATCAAGTTCTGCCCGAATGTGCAGCTAGCACCCTTATCTCTGCAGCTGCCCTCCCTTCCACCCTTCCTCATTAACCCTCCCCTTGTCCTGTCCCATCCTCGGCTTGAAGCAGTCCACTGTTCTACTGCATACCACTTCAGGAGGTAACGATTCCACCCAGCCACCACCCTCTGTAAAAGTGTCTCCTCATCTCCTCCTGAACCTTCCTCGCTCCAGTCTCATATCATGGCCCCTGGTGTCCTCTCCCTCCCTTACTTTGAACAGCCCTCTGTACTTGTCTTTTTATTCCTTTCATGTATTTAAAGGTTTCAATCATGTCACCCCTGTCTCTCCTCTCCTCCAGTGAGTACATGTTCAACTCCTTCAACCTCCTCTCGTATGATAAGTCCCCAGCCCCTTGATCATCTTTGTCGCTCTGCGCCTGCACCCCCAGTAACTTTAATGTTCCTCTTCAGATATGGACGCCAGTACTGCATGCAGTACTCCAGGTGTGGTCTAACCAATGACCTATACAGTGGCAGAATCACCTCCTCCCTCCTCGAGGATATACCCCTTGCAATACAACCCAGCATTTTGTTGGCCTTTGCAGCTGCCTTCCTACATTGTGCCGAGTTGTTCATTGACCCTGTAATGAGCACACCCAGATCCTTCTCCTCCTCTGTCTGGGCTAGCTGCACTCCCCCTAGCTGGTAACTCCTCCTTGGGTTCTTCATCCCAAAATGTAGCACCTTGCACTTTCTGGCATTAAAGCCCAGTTGCCAGGTGTCTGACCAGGTTTCAAGCTTTGCCAGATCATCCTGCAACCCCTGCCATCCCCCTAGGTCATCCACCACCGTGCCTACCTTGGTATCATCAGCAAACAGACTGATCTTGCTCTTGATGTCCCATGATATGTCTGCAATGAATATCCCAAACAACACTGGTCCCAACACCGAGCCCTGTGGAACACCACTCGCCACTGCCCTTGGGTGTGAGAGCTCCCCACCCACCACCACCCTCTGTTGCCTTCCCTGCAGCCAGTTTCCTACCCATCTCACCAGCTTTGCACCCACCCCTGTGCCTACTAACTTCCTTCCCAGCCTTCCATGTGGCACTGAGTCGAATGCCTTACTGAAGTCCAGATACAGGACATCCACTGCATGGCCCCTGTCCAGTTGCCTAGTTACCCAGTCATAGAACTCGACCAGGTTGGTTTGGCAGGATCTGCCACGTATGAAGCCATGCTGTCTGCTGTCCTGTAGTCCTTTGGCCTCTAGGAGGGCCACCAGCCTCTCCTTCAGGATAGTCTCCATTAGCTTACCCACGATGGATGTGAGGCTCACTGGTCTGTAGTTTCCCCGGTTCATCCTTGGTGCCACTCTTGTGGAGGGGCACCACATGAGCCATCCTCCAGTCCTGAGGTACACACCCCAAATGTAGTGAGGCATTAAATAGGTCTGCCAAAGGTCCTGCAAGGACCTCTGCCAGCTCCTTCAGTACCCTGGGGTGGATGCCATCTGGGCCTGGTGCCTTATCCACCCTCAGTGCCTTCAAACCTTCTCGAACTCTGCTCTCCATGATTTCCCCATCTGTCACCACTTCCCACCCTGCTTCTGCCATTTCTCCCACCTTGGGTGTCACCCCCCTCTTCTCTTTAGTAAATACTGAGCAAAAGTACTCATTTAGTGCTTCCGCCTTATCGCACCCTGCTTCCACCCAACTCCCCTCCTTCCTAATCCTTACTATGTGGTCCTTACAGCTCCTTTTCTCCTGATGTACTTAAAGAAGTCCTTCTCCCCCTTCTTAATGCCTTGTGCCAGCCTGAGTTCTGTAGATGCTTTGGCTCCCCTTACTGCCCTTGTCACCTCCTTCGATTCTGTCAAGTACTCCTCCCTGTCCTCCCCCCTCCCTGTTTTCTTGTACTTCCTAAAGGCAGCTCTTTTCCTCCTTACCTTTTCCATGACCTCCTTGCTCAACCAGCTCGGTTTCTTAGCCCTAGCCTTCTTGCTCTGGGCTTTGCAGCAGGTTTTAGTTGCCTCCACTATCCCCAGCTTTATGAGCTCCCACCTCAAGTACCTCAAGGGAATAAATAGGGTAAACACGGAGGGGATCTTTAGACTAAAGCAGGGAGGTATCACCAGAGGGGATGATTTGAAGTTGGAAGGGTGAGGGGGGAAAAGAGGAGTTTTTTCACCGAGAGGGTGGTGGACCCTTGGAATGCACTGCCTGGCAAGCTGGTTCAGAGATCCACAGTGGAGGGCTTCAAGAGAGGGTGGGACAGACACAGAAAGTGGATGTATCAGATGATGGCCTGGCCCGGGGGGTGGAGATGGATGATAGGGGTTTCTGGAACACAAGGCGGGAGAGGGCCTCGGCACCCAACTAGGGATCTGAGGTTCGAGCAGACTCGATAGACCGTAAGGCCTAATCTGCTGGCAAGTAGTATGTTAGTAACATACCAAGAAGCCAGCAGAAGGCCATGTGATCCATCTAGTCTGCCTGTATTGCTGAGTCCATAGCGTTAGTTACTGTCCCTGCCCCCCAACTCCTCCCATCCGTCCTACCCATGAACCTTACCTTCCCCTGTGCCTATCCCAGCCTCTCTTGAAGCTACCTACTGCCTTAAACGAGACCACCTCTTCCAGCAGTGCATTCTAAGTGTCCACCACCCTCTCTGTGAAGAAGTGCTTCCTGACCTCCCTCCTAAACCTCCCCCCCTCCAGCTTAAGACTGTGTCCCCTCGTGTTATAGTTGCCACTTAGCTTAAAGAGACCCTCCTTATACACCTTATTTATTCCTTTTAAGAACTTGAAGGTCACAATCATGTCCCCCCGCTCTCTCCTGTCCTCCAGGGAGTGAATTTCAGTACCAGCAGGTTAATGTCCTTTTTGAGGTGTGGGAACCAGTACTGAACTCCATACTCTAGATGTGGCCTTACTACTGAGCTGTACAAGGGCAGTACAACCTCCTCTCCCCTACTACTGATCCCCCTAGCTATACATCCCAGCATCCTCTTTGCCCTTACCGCTGCTTTCTTGCACTGCATGGATTGCTTCAGGTCACTAGTGATCATAACTCCCAGGTCTTTCTCTTCCTCTGATGCAGATACCAGGACAACACCCAGGTAGTACTCTGTCCTGGGATTCTTGGCTCCAATGTGCATAATTTTGCATTTCTTGGTATTGAAACTGACCTGCCCAATCCCGCACCACCTTCCCAGCTTTTCCAGATCTTCCTGTAGGTCCTGTATCCCTTCAGCTGTGTCCACTCTCCCACAGAGCTTGGTGTCATCCATGAAGAGGCACATTTTGCCCTTAATGCCATCTCCAATGTCATTGATGAAGACACTGAACAACACCGGCCCCAGCACCGAGCTCTTCGGGACCCCACCGGTGACCTCTCTGGTGGCAGATAACTCTTCCCCCCACAGCCACCCTCTGAGTTCTGTCCCTCAGCCAGTTTCCCACCCATCTGGTCATCTTCTCCCCAACCCAGAGATCATTCAACTTCCTGATCAACCTTTTGTGGGGCACAGAGTCTTGCTGAAATCCAGATAAAGGATGTCTACCGCTTGGCCCCTGTCTACTGTCTTAGTGATCCAGTTAAAGTCATCATTCAGATTTGTTTGACACATTCTCCCCATCACAAACCCATGCTGCCTCGCATCCTGGAGACTATGCTCCTCTAGATATTCTACCAATTCTAGATATTCTACAATGCTGATGACCCAGCTTCGGGAGAAGACTCAGCTCACTGCATCAGAGGCAGCCCAAGTTGAGGTTGCTGTCTTGCAGCAGAATGTCTCAGCCGGGGCTCTCTGCAGCAGCAGCGTCTAGGACTGCAGCGACCTCCACTGCTAGGCCAAGAAGCTTACTACTGTTGCAGGTGCATGCTTTGACTGTGTCCATATCAGGGAAAAGAGGGAAGCGCATATAAAAACAGGGTAGAACCCCCCCGCCCCCAGCTGTTGCCATCAAGGCTGGCTCACTTAGGCTCTTCATAAAGCAGCAATCTACCTGCTACCAGATCCAGACCACCTTCGGGAAGGGGAGGGGTCTTCCCCTGGAGCATCTGCCTTGGAGGACACGTCATAGGGGACAGTGGAAGCTGGCCGGTTACTGGGATGTTGGTTGCCTCAGGCCATAAGGGGACAGATCCTTGAAGACAGACACGCAGATAACCAGGGATAACAGATCTCTATTAAAAAAAGAAACAACTTTTCGCTGTCCTTTATTGTCTATATATCTATTCATTGCAAAAAACTTAATTAATGCGCCAGTTAGGGTTAAACCACAAAAGTAGGGAAACATGGTGTTAGACTTTCCAATCCTAATACCCCACCCCAACCTGCAAGCAGCAAAAGGAAAAAAAAAATGTTCTGCTGTCCTGGGTCTTGGCAAATCAGGTCTGGGGACTTTCTTGAGGTTATCAACCCTAACGCTCCCCCCATTCCATCAGCAACTAAGCACAGCTGTGCAGACTATACGAGAATGGGGGAAGAGTTAGGGTTGATAACTCCAAGGAAGTCCCCAGGCCTGATTTTTGACTCAGCACAGCCAAACCCGTAAAGTTTTTTTCTTTTAGCTGCTAGCAGGGTGGGGGTGGGACAGTGCAATGAATTTCCTTACTTCCCGAGATAGTAGAATCATATTGTCATTCACGCAGGTCCTAAAGGGATCTCCGTGAACACATTCATGTCATTAGGAGAAACTGGTGGGAGTAGCGGAGAAACCTTCATTACTAATTACACTGATTCGGTCACATATAACTGGTGTCTACTCCAGTCAACTTATTAGTTCTATTTATAAAGCATTACGTGAGAGACTGGTGGACTCCACAGAGTCAATCAGAGTTAAATGGTCACAGTGTAACCCCTAGGTGGCGCTATCCCTAGGGCTACTACCCCTGCCTGCTTGGCTAGTAGCAGGTTAAGGGGCCTGGGTACTGAAACGGGTGCCTCCACCCGAAGGTCAGGGTTGTTAGTGGTCAAGCTAACCTGGGTACAGCCCTCCGGGACACTGTAAACCCCCTCTTTCCCTTCTAGTGCCCTGAACCATATACAGTAATCACTTTTGCAATGACCCTTATTCACCATGCAAGTACCCACACTGTTTGCACTTACCACCAGGGCTGGTTCCACCAGTTTGACCCTGGAGACCCCCTGTAAACAAGGTTAGGCACAGTAAACAACAACAGTACAGTGCTTTCGATACAAACTGGAACCACAGTCGGGTTAAATGCAAAAAGAGTTAGATCTGATTTATTTAGGGAGCATGAACAGGGAAGGGGCGTAATCAGGTTGATTGGCTTAAAGGCTAAATCAATCAGACAGTCATGCATGCACTTCAGAGTCCCTACACAGTCACACACTCTGGGTACCCAGGTAGGAAAAAGGTGGGCTAGCCAGGAACATTGCCCGGGGTAAGCCGGTGTTGCAGCTGGTTGGGGCCCTGTGATGGAAGAAAGCAACATGCACAACACACACTACTTGTACTCCGGAGCCGGATGGCTCAGTTCGTGAAAGAAAAGACAACAAGGCAATCAGATGACAACACTTTAGATTTAGCTGTTGTTGTACGGAGCTACCCTGATGTTTACTCACGATACCTAATATAGGACACAGGCAGGATGAAATCAAGACTGCAGGTTGTTGAGCTGGAGAGCCAGGAGAAGCAGGGCCCACACGAATCATTGAGGCGTCGTTCCTGTTCAAGGCGTTGAGAGCAGGGGGCTGATCCCCAGGCAGGTCTCTCGTCAAAGACTTTCGCTGTGACATGAGTAATCTGGCTGGGCCAGTATGGCAGGGCCCAGGCCAAGTGGAGATGAATGTGGATTTGGTCCAGTGGGGCTGGATGCAGCCTCCAGCAAGCAGAACACAGTTCAGCACACTGTGGGGAATCAAATCGCGACCCACTAGCAGCACACAGCACATTTACATGGAAGGAAATTCTACTGTACCAGGCAGATTGCTATCTGGTCACAATTACAGACTCTCTGCACAAACTGGGAGTTCAGAGGTGGCTGGAGGTCCTGACAGGCCGATCGCATTCAGCAAATCTTCGGTCTTCTTCAGGTGTTGAGCCTGGTCACAGTTCAGTGGCTTTAATCATTCTCACAGATCTGATTCAGTCCGACAGGTTCCCAAGTTCCCTCTCAAGAACAGCAGGCAGGTCAAAACTCAGCCCTTCCACAGTTCTCCCACGCAAAACTACGCAGGACTGCTGCTCAACGATCTCGAGCTGTTCACTCTTTCACTGCCCAACTCAGACTGATTCTAGCTGCAAGCAGCCTGGGACTTTCCCCAGTATCCAAAAGGTTTGGTTGGCTGATCTGTCTGTCAGTCAGTTCAAGAGCTCCCCCTCCAGGTCCATTTGGGTGCCAAAGTTCCAAAACTACAATTCCTACAGAATTTTGCTGCCACAAGACCCCTGGGGACAGGCTCCATTTTAGAGTCGCCAAAGGTACTGATTGGCCCATTCTGGCAGTCCAGGACCAAGATGGTGGTGCTAAACAGAACTGTCCATGCTGCAAAGAAAGCAGGTTAGTCAAACTACAATATTGTTACCATTCTAACAGATAATCAGCAAATAAGTACAGCTTCTAACAGAGCTCCCTCTGCGCAAATAGCGATGGCAGAACAGAACGATTATCTGGCAGCCCGGGCAGGACTCAAGCATAGAAGCACTCAGCCCCCTCCAAGATCAATTATAACTGTGATAAGGCAGCTCTTAAAGAGACAATACACAGAGGCTATACAGGCACTCTCTGGCAATAACGTTTAAACTGCTAAAACGCAGGACACCAGTCTGGCAGGGAGCGTTTAGGCAAGCCCAAGGAAGACTTTTCGGGAACCCCCATTTGTAGGGGGGTTACAACAGGAATTACAGCTTGACATCTCGAGCACTAATTGGTTAGGTTCTAACCTCCCCCTGTACAAGGTTTCTAGCTCGACGTATTGGAAGAAGCATGCATGGAAATTGCAGACCCGTTTCTTTCATACCCCAGCAGCGGTGTCGAGATATTCAGAGGACACACTGGGAGACTGCTGGAGGGATTGCAGAATGGAGCAAGCAGATCATGCACATATTATGTGGGCCTGTAAGTCTTTTGCCCCATTCTGGCGTGGGGTACTGCAGGAAGTAATTGACATTTATGAGTGCACAGAACTAGTCATACCAGTTTATATTTTGACCTTTACACCACCTGAGGGTGTCAAGGTCGACCGTATGACCTACCGACAAACCACCATCCTTATCCTAGCAGCCCAGAAAGTGATTACCCATCTCTGGCTTACAAAAACCATACCTACGTGAGACTCCTGGGTCACTTTGGTCAGAGAAACGTATGCCTTAGAGAGACTTACTGTTAGGTTGATGGATAGGCTGGAGTCATTTGATACCCGCTGGAGGAAGTGGGTGCTATATCATCTAGATCACTATACAGATTTTGTGCCCTACTCACCCATGCGCTGCCCCCATTCATTCCTGCCCCCTCCCACTACAACTTTGCAATTGGACAAGGCTATCTCTGGCAGCTTCTACCACTTTCTCTTCTTCCCTTCTACCTCTATACACTCCCTATACCTCCCTGCCCTCCACCTCCCAATTGGACAAGGCTATCACTGGCTGCTCCTACCTTTTGATCCTTCTTTCTACTCCTCTGACTGATAACATGCTGCCTGGTTCCCTCAGCCTGGCCACCCCAGTACTCCTCAATGCCTTCGGCCCTCTTCTCTCCTAGTGTGTTAGATTGAGAGATTGCTCTGGCTTGCCTGTATTCTTATGCATGGAAACTGTAATCCTATAACTCTCTATTTGCTGTAAAAGCACTTGTTAACTTGCGGATTATTTTTTGTTAACCTGCATGTGCTGTTATGTCCTGCTTTGTACTGTTTTACTATGACTTGGAACATTTGTAAATGAGCCCTCGGTTCAAAGGTATTAATCCTAAACTGAAATAAATAAATTTAGAATATAGATAAGATACAAATTTCATAATACAAAAAACACCAGAAGAGGAAAAAGGCACGTATCAAGAGCAGAATTTCAAACTGCAATCAATACAAAGCAGCAGTTTAAACGGAATACTAGAATTGCAAATCAGTACACTAAAACAAATTAGAGCCGTCGCAGAGGGCTGAGGCACTGGCGCCTTACCTCACACCACCCCGGTGACCCGGGTTCGGCAACGGACTCGGGGTGCCGGGGGCTGGCAGGGGAAGGAGAGGATTAAGCATCCGGAGGACTGCTCTCCTCAGGTGGGTTGGGTGGGAAGCCTCACTTTCTGTAGTGTCCCCCGGTGGAGATCAGGGGGTATTACAAAGAGCAGCGCACAAGAGGGGACAAGAAAAGTGTGAAAATGCACGCATGCCGTCTGGATGGCTGCGGCCCTGCCTCCCTGCATCTCCCAGCCAAGATATCCCCAGGCTGCATTTCTGTGCCCTAGTGAAGCTGCAAGGGAGCACTACGTGCGCTCCAGTCTCTCCTCCCAATGCCCCGGTAGGATATGGGAGAGCTCCCCAGCAAAGGGATATGACCGGGACAGCGGGGGCGTTGGAGCAGCTGGATGGTGGATCAGTTGGAGGAGGCAACGGCAGGCCCTGGCCACCCGAAGGAGAGGATGACAGCGGGCGAGTAGGAACAAACAAATAATGCAAAAAAAAAAAAAAAATTAGATTTAAAGTCTTGTGGAATAAGGTTGGGAGAGGTTTTGCACGCTCAAGAAGGTGGGCAGGGAGGGAGAAGGGAGACACTAAAGGTAGGAACCTGGAATCGGGGGAGGAGGCACAGGTAAGAGAGGAAGACGAGGAGTCAGGAGGGAAGACAGGAGCAGGAGCATCGCCACCTGGCCCTTAACAACTCGTGCCCCGAAAATCTGCTCCCGACAGTACACACCTGTCATTTTCACTCCCTACCACCTTTCACTCTGTGTCTTTTCGCTCCCTCTCATTGCTCAGTAGTCAGAAGCAGCATCTACAATAGATCCCCACTAACGACCGGGCTGCCAGTAAAATACTGTCCTGATCCTGAAAACGAAGTGAAAGAAAATGACAAAGCAAGTCAGCTCAAATGCAATTGACATGCTGCCACTGAATTGCACCCTGAGATGCCGGATGTCTCTGACCGACCGGACTGCCCATAGAATCCTCTCCTGATATTTAAAACGAAGTAAAAGAAAATGACAAACTCTTGGGTGGCACTATGGAATTGAAATGAATTTGGCAGAGGTTTCATGTGGAGGGGTGTCTTGTTTGTGTTTGATTTATAGAGGGCAGCAGCATCAGAGGGCTAATTCTGTGGACTGTGATGAAGTACATAGAGGGCAAAGAAATGGTGCATTTTGGGGAAGAAAGATCTGTGGGCAGTTTGGGTTACACATCTGCTTGCCTGACAGCCATCCCATCAATGAATTAAGCAGTAGCTTTGGTCTATAAGTCTCTTAGACACAGCAGCTGAAGGGAGTGGGGGCTAGAAAGTAATGCAAAATATTGCATGTGTGGAGCAGCGGTGGCTTGCGTGCGACAGGAGGAAGGGAGAAAATGTTATTGTGCCACAACTTCAAGAGCGTGGGTGAAAAGCGCTGTAATGTGCAGAGAGGGATTAGGAGCAGGTTGTCAGACTGGTCTTTTATGAGCAGGACTTGTAATTTGTAAACTGCATACTTTCTGGTAATGAGTGAGCGGGAGCGAATTGTAGTGGAGCGGGATTAGTAGGAGTGAATTGACCAGGAAGCCAATCATCGGGAACGAGCTGTTGCGGAAAGAATTGTCGGGAGCAAATTGACGTAGACCTGACAGGAGCAGGAGCAGAGCAAATTATGTGCTTCCTTGTAAGTTTTTTTTTTGCAGGGATGGACCATTTTCTATTCTTATTTCTTAGGGGCTAAGTGTTCTACTAGTCAATAAGACCTTTCTATTGATATATACAATGTCCATTAACTCCAAAGATTTACATAGTTACAGCTTGTTAAAATTGCAATGTTATCCTACGGGAATTGTAATTTTTCAATTTTTATGTTTTTTATATGGCCCCTATATATATTTTTTGGGGGAGGGGTGTGTGTTACTGTTGTAGTATTCATTAAGATCTTTATTTTGATATACAGATTGCCCCATAACTGTGTAACCCCCCTGCAAATGGGGGTTCCCAAAAGACTTCCAGGAGCTTGCTTGAATGCTCCAAGCCTGAATGGTGTTTGGCATTTAAGCCATTTATCAGTGAGTGTTTTTAGAACCTCTGGTACTGTCTCTTTAAGAGCTGTCTGCTTGCAGACATAATTAGTTTGTATGGGGGACTGTGTGTTTCTTTGATTGAGTACCACTCAAGCTGCTGCCAATTCACTTCATTTTGCAGTCACTAGGAGTGCAAAGGAACCTATCTGAAAGATGTAACTGTTTGCCAGAAATTATTTAGAGTAATAATGAAATTACAGTTTGTCTAACCTGCTTTCTTTGCAGTCAGAACTGTGTCTGCTAGTTCCCCATTCTAGTTTTGAACTGCTGAACTGGACCAATCAGTGTGGGGTAAGCTAGCTCTAAAATGGTGCCTTGACGAATCAGAACTTGACTCATAATCTGAGCCAGCCACAAGAGGATTGTATGGGCAGTGACTCTGGGAGATGTAGTTTAGACTTCAGTGCCTTTTTGGACCAACAGCAGCAGTCTATTGTGAGTGACAGCCAATCCAGTCAAGAACTGGGAGGAACTCAAAGGAAGTGCCCGGTTTTTGTCGGTTGGAGTTTCAGTTGAGCTTTGGCAGTGAAGAAGGAAGGAGCCCTGTGCTTTTTCAGTGTGCAGTTTTAGTCAAAAAACGTGTGTAGGGCCCAGAGTTCCGGTCTGCAGCTTGTGTAACAGCTTGTTAGGACTGAATCCGTCCTGTGAAAAGAATCAAAGGATCTCTGAAGAGTAGAAACCAGGCTCACCCTGTAGAAGACTGGAGGAATTGCTGAAAATTGCACTCTGTCTGTCAGGAACTGAATCTGCTGTGTGTTCTCCGGGTATTGTGCAGTAATTGCGATCGGGATACAGATGCAGCCTGCCTGGTATAGTGCTTTCTTTTATATGGATGTGTGAAGAGGTTTGTGTACCTCAAGTGAGCCCTGCTGACATTGAAGGACCCTATCTTATTTGGAGGTCGTGAGTACTAATTCAGGGTTGCTCCTGTTGAATTGCCACATTAAATCCAAATGGAATTACTGTACTGCTGACTGTTTAATTCTCCTTTCTCTGTGTGAAAGGGCCCCTACCAGCTGCCACGGTTTGGACTAGCCACTAGGGCTTGGGTACCCAGGGACAGTAACTGATAGGGATAGGCCTGTGCACAGAGCCATAGGTAGATTATTAGAGTGATAAGCTAATTAACCTGATTTCCCTGTCCTTGTTATATCCCTAAATAAATCAGAGCTGCTTGTTTCAGCAAGTTATACTGCCTGAGGTATTTGTCTATGTTAAAGTACTGTACTGTGATTGTTGCACTGTATCTCATTTCTCAGGAGGTCCCAGTGCGGAACCAGACCTGGGGGTAAGTGTATACTGTGAAGGTAATTCTGATATATGTGTGGGCCACTAGTGGGAAGAAAGGGGTTGCAGTGTCCCAGAGGGCTGTGACCAAGTTAGTTTAACTATTGCAAACCCTGACCTCTGGGTGGAGGCACCCGCCATTGGATCCAGGCCCCTCAACCTGTTAGTGGCAAATCAGGCAGGGGTAGTAGCCCCTGGGATAGCGCCATCTAGGGGTTACAACTGCATATACTGTATAGATGGAGATATGGCTTGTTGAAGTTGAAATGCGGAAAAAAATAAAGTCAAAATTCTTTTTTCGTATGAAGGGAATCTTTTTTCGCATGGCTGTATTCTTTTTTTGTATGGCCATATGAAAAAAGAAATATGGGTCACGAAAAAAGATTTAAAATCTGCTAAAAACACATTTCTGGGTGATTTTTCCAAAAACTAACTGCAGAATCCACATTAGGGGATCCCTATTAGCAAGATGGATTTTAAGGTTTAAATGTTTTAAAGTTGCAAGTTTTAAAGTCAAGCTTGGGTTAAGGAAGGGTAACTGCATATTTTAAAGCTGAAAGTCTAAAGTTCAAACTGGCAAGGTCATGTATAAGTGTGTTAACTAGAGTTTCTGAGCTAGCAAGCTGGGGACAATGGGGTAAAGAAGGACTCAAAAGCAAGCTAGTAGAGTCACATATGCTATCCAGCAATTTAGGTTAGGTATGAAAAATGGAGGGAAGGAAAATGGGGCATTATGGGGGGAATCACACAGGGTGGAGGGGCACGAATAAGGGTGGCGGGAGACATCAGAATAGTGGATGGAATGGTAGGCACCATGGAGTGAGGGGGGGTAGGCACAGGGAGGACAGTGGGGTGCAATGGTTGTGGGGCAGCTGTTTGGATGACTATACTATGGAAACTTGGAGGTTGCCCAATTTGTTACAGGCTGAGGAGAATGGAAGAGGAGGTACAGGGGCTCTGGAAGGAGAGGGTGAGAGAGGGTGGGCTGGGGCAGGAGGGACCCTGGAGAGGAGTAGCTGGGAGAAGCAGAGGAGGAACAGCAGGGCTACATCCCATGAGGATGTGGGGGGGGTTGAGGTGAGGAGGGAAGAGGGGCAGTAAGTGGAGGGAAGGTTCAGAGCAGGGGGAAGGAGGAGATGGGCACCACTGTGGGGGTAGTAAGTAACAGGTTTGCAGTGTTGGCATCGGAGGTGGTAGTGGAGGTGTCGGAGATTGTGGGGGGAGGAGAAGGGCAGTGAAGGCCCAAGAGTCAGGAGTCAGGCTTGGAAAGGAAGAAGGGGGGTGTGGAAGAGCAGGGTAGAAGCAGAGGGAGAGGTGGAAATGGTGGGGAGAGATGTAGGAGTCACAAATGATGCGGATAGAGGTAATAAGGAGCAGGGCAGTGTGAACTCTGGAAATGTGGACAGTGAAAACAGGAGGAGGGGTGCAGGATAAGAAGATGGGGGAACTAGTCCTAGGGGATTCTATACTGAAAGGGGTCAGATGGGGTGGAAGGGGAGAAAGGCACAGTCATATCTGGGTCAAGGCTATTCCAGGGTTTATCGTGGGCAGGGCGGGGCAGGCACTTCTCAAGTGCACACGGAGGGGGAGGGAGAAACCTCACATAGTGATGCACATGGGTCCAAATGACTTGGCAGGGGAGACAGTAGAGGTGGTAAAGGGGAGGTTCGAGGAGTTGGGTAGGCAGTGTGAGGTAGTGGGGGGGGTCGGTGGCGTTCTCTGAGGTACTACTGGTACCATGTGCGAGTACAGTGAGGAAAAAAAGGATAGAGGAGTTCAATGAGTGGCTGAGGGAGTGGTGCCATACCAGGGAGTACGGATTAGTGTCAGACTGGGTCAGGACCTGGGGCAATAGTGACCTATATGCAGGGGACAGGTTACATTTGAGCAGGGACAGAAGGGAGTACTAAAACAGGGAATAGAGGGGTATATATCAATAAAGGTGGATTTAAACTAGGAGGTAGGTGTGAAGAGGGAACCACTGATAGGAAAAGGATCCAGAAAGGGGAGCCTAGTGAGCTCACCCCCCTAGTTATAGGTAAAGGCAGTGGGCAAGCAGCACAGGAAGGGATGGGGGGAGAGTATTATGACTTTTTAAAAAAATGGAAACAAAATGGCAGCCATATAAAAAAAAATTTATTTATCATGAAAAAATATTAATCCCATATGAAACATAATCTTTTTTCGTACGGGCCAAATTCTTTTTTCATACGAAAGAGCTATCCAAAAGACTGCGATGATCATGCTCCGAACCTAAATTTAAAATCCTTATAACTCTGTAATTGTTTAGTATTTTTTCACCATACCAGTGAAAGGCATCACTGTGGGTGAAGACCTTTCTACCTTGAAAATTTCACAGAAAAATTCCAAACCGTCTGGGTGCTAGATGACGAAAAAAAAAAAATCCTCATTTGTTTGCTTTCTTTGCTATCCATATCTCCGGATCCAGAAATCCAACCAGAGTTTGCTATCCAGATCTTGAAATCCACAAATCAAACTAGAACAAAGCCATGTAAATAAAGAGACCTTGGCCCCGAGACTGGGCATACAAACTTTCATGCAAATCTGTTGAACAATGGCGAAGCTATTAAAGTGCAAAATTAGTGGTTTAACATTAAACAACCTACTCAACACTAACTATAGTGGTGCTACCATGCTACTATAATATATAGCTAGAAATTAACGTACAGTAGTCATTAAAAATCAAAAGGGACTCTATTCCCATCATATCCACCCCCACACTTAATAAGCAGGGATGCAATAAGTGTGGCTTACAAACACGTATCAATTTATAGCCAATCTGTAAGTGGCACCACTGGAAATAAGCCTTGGGGGAATGTCCTTGTTATCTTTTATTTTGATAAACTTGAGGATTTTTTCTTTGATGACTTTTAATTAGAAATAGATCTGTAATACTATTACATTATTTATGTCAGTGATACTGTTTCATCTTATATGTGGTACTGTTATGCTTTGTTAAAGTACCTTGGTTTTGGAAAGGCGCTCTGTAAATAAAGTTTTACTTACTTACTAGGGATCCCCCACCCACTCGACAACCAAAGACACCCTGTGGTTCCCGAGGTAAGCAGAAATTTATCCAGGTTTAACTGAAAAGCCTGAACTAACTTCATGTCCACTGCCTCAACTGAAAGCCTGCTCCATACGTTCACCACCATCTAGAAGAAAAGGGCCTCCGAACATTACCCCTGAATTTCCCAAGAGGAAGCTCAAGAGCATGCCACCATCCTACTCTAGGACACCAGATTAAACATCTCTGACTGTTAAAGCTCGTCGATACTCATCAGTATGCGAAAGGTTGACAGCATGTCCGTCTCAAACTACTTTTCCACAAAGTGAAGATGTCAAGGGCATCCAGCCCCTCACCAAAACTGTTGCCCGATACCAATGACCATTTTAGTAGTATTGTCCGCTATGTATCTCATCTTGATAAGAGTCCAGGGGAATAGCACATTGCACATGTTTAATGCTTATGGAACTGTTCAGGTTTGTGGAGGAACTGTTGGGCTGGGGATAACATGCCGCAGACGGTTTTACTGTTGTGCTGCGACAGCGCTCACGCTGACATCCCTGACAGGGACAGACACAATGCCGAGTGTCAGCATTGTACTGTTGGGGATGCAGTGTAATTCAGTCTGGTGGCTATGCACCCCAAACCCCACATCCCTTGGTCTCTAGATGCCAAACTCCGATTCGTGGTTGGACCTGGGGGGACACTAAGAGCCGCACGCTGGTTTCTGCTATGTCCAACACAGTGACTCGGTGCTTCCAGGCGAATTCTGTCACTGTGATGGACGTCACAGTGTCGGATTCGACCTTGTGTTGATACACTGCCGCACACAACATTTACTACTTCTGTAACAGTTCAGGTATGTGGAAGTACTGTTGAGGGATAGCACGCTGCACACAACATTTACTGTTTCTGTAACAGTTCAGGTTTGTGGAGGTACTGTTGGAGGGGATAGCATGCTGCACACAACATTTACTGCTTCTGTAACAGTTCAGGTTTGTGGAGGTACTGTTGGAGGGGATAGCACGCTGCACACAACATTTACTGCTTCTGTAACAGTTCAGGTTTGTGGAGGTACTGTTGGAGGGGATAGCACGCTGCACACAACATTTACTACTACTTTAACAGTTCAGGTTTGTGGAGGTACTGTTGGAGGGGATATCACGCTGCACAACATTTACTGCTTCTGTAACAGTTCAGGTTTGTGGAGTACTGTTGGAGGGGATAGCACACTGCACACAACATTTACTGCTTCTGTAACAGTTCAGGTTTGTGGAGGTACTGTTGGAGGGGATAGCACGCTGCACACAACATTTACTGCTTCTGTAACAGTTCAGGTTTGTGGAGGTACTGTTGGAGGGGATAGCACGCTGCACACAACATTTACTACTTCTGTAACAGTTCAAGTTTGTGGAGGTACTGTTGGGAGGGGATAGCACGCTGCACACAACATTTACTACTTCTGTAACAGTTCAGGTTTGTGGAGGTACTGTTGGGAGCGGATAGCACACTGCACACAACATTTACTACTTCTGTAACAGTTCAGGTTTGTGGAGGTACTGTTGGAGGGGATAGCATGCTGCACACAACATCTACTGCTTCTGTAACAGTTCAGGCTTATGGAGGTTCTGCTGGAGGAATAGCACACTGCACACAACATTTACTACTTCTGTAACAGTTCAGGTTTGTGGAGGTACTGTTGGAGGGGATAGCACGCTGCACACAACACTTACTACTTCTGTAACAGTTCAGGTTTGTGGAGGTACTGTTGGGTGGGGATAGCATGCTGCGCACAACATTTACTACTTCTGTAACAGTTCAGGTTTGTGGAGGTACTGTTGGAAGGGATAGCATGCTGCGCACAACATTTACTACTTCTGTAACAGTTCAGGTTTGTGGAAGTACTGTTGGAGGGGATAGCACGCTGCACACAACATTTACTACTTCTGTAACAGTTCAGGTTTGTGGAGGTACTGTTGGAGGGGATAGCACGCTGCACACAACATTTACTACTTCTGTAGCAGTTCAGGTTTGTGGAGGTACTGTTGGGAGGGGATAACATGCTGTACACAACATTTACTACTTCTGTAACAGTTCAGGTTTGTGGAGGTACTGTTTGGGGGAATAGCACGCTGCACACAGCATTTACTACTTCTCTAACAGTTCAGGTTTGTGGAGGTACTGCTGGATAAAGCACGCTGCACACAAGATTTACTACTTCTGCAACAGTTCAGGTTTGTGGTGGTTCTGTTGGGGGATAGCACGCTGCACACAACATTTAGTACTTCTGTAACCGTTCTGCTTTGTATAGGTACTGTTGGGAGGGATTGCACACTGCACACAACAATTATAACTTCTGTAACAGTTCAGATTTTCTGGAGGTAGTGTTGGGGGAGATAGCACACTGCACACAACATTTACTACTTCTGTAACAGTTCAGGTTTGTGGAGGTACTGCTGGATAAAGCACGCTGCACACAACATTTACTACTGTAACAGTTCAGTTTTGTGGTGGTTCTGTTGAGGGATAGCACGCTGCACACAACATTTACTACTTCTGAAACAGTTGTGATTTGTAGAGGTACTGTTGGGAGGGATTGCACACTACACACAATTATAACTTCCGTAACAGTTCAGGTTAGTGGAGGTACTGTTGGAGGGAACAGCATGCTGCACACAGCATTTACTACTTCTGTAACAGTTCAGGTTTGTGGAGGTACTGTGGGAAGGATAAGGTGCTGCACACATTTACTACTTCTGTAACAGTTCAGGCTTGTGGAGGTACTACTGGAGGGATAGCACGCTGCACACAACATTTACTACTTCTGTAACAGTTCAGGTTTGTGGAGGTACTGTGGGAAGGATAACGTGCAGCACACAACATTTACTGCTTCTGTAACAGTTCAGGTTTGTGGAGGTACTGTTAGAGGGGATAGCACGCTGCACACAACATTTACTACTTCTGTAACAGTTCAGGTTTGTGGAGGTACTGTAGGAGGGGATAGCACGCTGCACACAACATTTACTACTTCCGCAACAGTTCAGGTTTGTGGAGGTACTGTTGGGGAGGACAGCACACTGCACACAACATTTACTACTTCTGTAACAGTTCAGGTTTGTGGAGGTACTGTTAGGGATAGGACGCTGCACACAAGATTTACTACTTCTGTAACAGTTCAGGTCTGTGGAGGTACTGTTGGAGGGGATAGCACGCTGCACACAACATTTACTACTTCTGTAACAGTTCAGGTTTGTGGAGGTACTGTTAGGGATAGCACGTTGCACACAACATTTACTACTTCTGTAATAGTTCGGGTTTGTGGAGGTACTGTTAGGGATAGGACACTGCACACAACATTTACTACTTCTGTAACAGTTCAGGTCTGTGGAGGTACTGTTGGAGGGATAGCACGCTGCACACAACATTTACTACTTCTGTAACAGTTCATGTTTGTGGAGGTACTGTTAGGGATGGGATGCTGCACACAACATTTACTACTTCTGTAACAGTTCAGGTTTGTGGAGGTACTGTTTGGAGGGATAGCACGCTGCACACGACATTTACTACTGTAACAGTTCAGTTTTGCGGCGGTTCTGTTGGGGGATAGCACGCTGCACACAACATTTACTACTTCTGAAACAGTTGTGATTTGTAGAGGTACTGTTGGGAGGGATTGTACACTACACACAATTATAACTTCCGTAACAGTTCAGGTTAGTGGAGGTACTGTTGGAGGGAACAGCATGCTGCACACAGCATTTACTACTTCTGTAACAGTTCAGGTTTGTGGAGGTACTGTAGGAGGGGATAGCACGCTGCACACAACATTTACTACTTCCGTAACAGTTCAGGTTTGTGGAGGTACTGTTGGGGAGGACAGCACACTGCACACAACATTTACTACTTCTGTAACAGTTCAGTTTTGTGGAGGTACTGTTGGAGGGGATAGCATGCTGCACACAACATTTACTACTTCCGTAACAGTTCAGGTTTGTGGAGGTACTGTTGGAGGGGATAGCACGCTGCACACAACATTTACTACTTCTGTAACAGTTCAGGTTTGTGGAGGTACTGTTAGGGATAGCATGCTGCACACAACATTTACTACTTCTGTAATAGTTCGGGTTTGTGGAGGTACTGTTGGAGGGATAGCACGCTGCACACAACATTTACTACTTCTGTAACAGTTCATGTTTGTGGAGGTACTGTTACGGATAGGACACTGCACACAACATTCACTACTTCTGTAACAGTTCAGGTCTGTGGAGGTACTGTTGGAGGGATAGCACGCTGCACACAACATTTACTACTTCTGTAACAGTTCATGTTTGTGGAGGTACTGTTAGGGATGGGATGCTGCACACAACATTTACTACTTCTGTAACAGTTCAGGTTTGTGGAGGTACTGTTGGAGGGATAGCACGCTGCACACGACATTTACTACTTCTGTAACAGTTCATGTTTGTGGAGGTACTGTTAGGGATAGGACGCTGCACACAACATTTACTACTTCTGTAACAGTTCAGGTCTGTGGAGGTACTGTTTGAGGGATAGCACGCTGCACACAACATTTACTACTTCTGTAACAGTTCATGTTTGTGGAGGTACTGTTAGGGATAGGATGCTGCACACAAGATTTACTACTTCTGTAACAGTTCAGGTTTGTGGAGGTACTGTTGGAGGGATAACACACTGCACACAACAATTATAACTTCTGTAACAGTTCAGGTTTGTGGAGGTACTGTTGGAGGGGATAGCGCGCTGCACACAAGATTTACAACTTCTGTAACAGTTCAGGTTTGTGGAGGTGCTGTTGGAAGGGATAGCACGCTGCACACAACATTTTTATTTATTTATTTATTTTATACGTTTAGGAATTACAACCCTTTGAGTCAGGGACTCATTTACAAAGGCTCCGCGTCATACATTGAATGAGGACACGATACAGAGTAAACATACGGTACAGAGACAAAGAACAGTGGCAGAATTAGGATAATTCATAGACAGAAACTACACCACGATGCATGAATTATGAGTCATATAATTAGAGTCAGAGGTAAAATTTGTAGCAAACACTTAGCCCATGTAGAGGGGTTTATGTGCAATCACAGTGGCAGTTGGATATAATATTGGTACGCAGCACAGGTTTAAAAGGCCCCAACCTGGGAATAGAGAGGGCAGTGTCAGGGAGGGAGTTCATCCAGAGTGGTGCCCTGTAACATAAAGACCTTTGGCTGGAGGTGGTCCTTGCGAAAGGGATGTGAAAAGTAGAAGTGCTTGAGTGCCTTGTGGCCCGCATCGGGAGCACGTTTGTAGGAGCGAGAGGCAGCCAGGGGAGCTAACCCTAGTTGTATTTTTTTGGCGAATAAGCAGGCACCCCTGAAAGTTTAGCCATGATGACCGTTTGTAGAATTCACAGGTATGTGCAAGGTGATCACAGCCTGTGGCTAGCTGGCATGCTATGTTAAGGAAGCGCTTAATGCTGGACAAGGCAGTGTCTGAGGCGGCGCCATATATGACAATGCCATAGTCTACCAGGGAAAGGATGGAGCTAGAGATGGCTAAATGGAGGGCATCAGGAGGGAGATAGGGCTTATATTTATAAAGGAGACCGATTGTAATATTTATAGCAGAGCAGGTCAATGTTATGTGCTCTCGGAAAGTAAGGGCCGAGTCAAGGGTGACCCCTAGGTATTTAAAATTGGTAACTGCTTCCAGCATGGTACCCTGGGAGTTTTGTATAGATAGTTTGGTCATGTTGTGCTTACGTTGAGGGTGGGCGAATAGCATGACCTTTGTTTTATTGTAGTTGAGGACAAGTTTATGGGAGGTGAACCATGATTCTATTCCTGTGAAGGAGCCCTGCAAGTTTTGTTGGAGCTGGGCAGGGTCGGGGTGCCAGCTAAAGATCAGCGTGTCATCTACATACAGGAGCAGGCGTTCAGTGGAGGCCAGAGGGAGGGAGTTTAAGTATAGGGAGAAAAGGAGCGGGCCAAGGATGGACCCTTGTGGAACACCAGATCAGACTGGAAGGCTAGTAGAAAGGGTGCTGTTTATTTTAACTTGCTGGGTATGGCCATGGAGATAGTTTGAGAACCAATCAGCAGTCTCTTGGGAAACACCAACAGAGAGGAGGGAGTTTAACAGCATATTATGATTGACAGTATCGAAAGCTTTGTAAAGGTCAATGTAGACAGATCCATCCAGACAGTGCTCCCTGGTCAAGGGCTTCATGGATATAGGAGGTAAACTCAAGCAGGGCAGTAGCTGTGTTGTGCCCTTTTCTGAAACCATGCTGCTGCTGGCACAGTAGATGGTGCGAGTCTAGATAGCCAGTCAGTTTATCTGCAGCTATTTTTTCCAGCGCTTTTGAGAGCGGAGGGAGAATAGAGATGGGCCTATAATTACTACTAGCCTACGGTCAGGATAGAACAGCTCATTTCCAGGTGTATCCTGGCGGAGATTATATGGGGGAAAACAACACACCATATGCAGACATATCCATAGTCAGGTACTGCATCACAGATGTTTTACATGGTACAACACAAAATGTGTATACAGGAAAGGATAAAACTGCTTGTTTCAGGTGTATCCTGGGGTAGATTACATGGAGGGAGAACGATACACCATATACAGACATACCAGTAGTCAGGTACTGCGGTGTTTTTACACAGTACAATACAAAATGTGTATACAGGAAAGGATAAAACTGCGTGTTTCAGGTGTATCCTGGGGTAGATTACATGGAGGGAGAACGATACACCATATACAGACATACCAGTAGTCAGGTACTGCGGTGTTTTTACACAGTACAATACAAAAGGTGTATACAGGAAAGGATAAAACAGCTTGCTTCCAAGTGTATCCTGATAGGCAGATAGGCTTCTTCATTCAGCCTACATGGAGTCCACAAGAGCATTTTGACTTGTAAAATGCGTGGAGTTCGCTCAGTTCTTTTTGGACGGGGTGAACGATATCTTTGCTGAATGGAGACTACACGATCTTGGCAAAGGCCTTATCCCTTAGAATTCAAAACTTGGTAACTAAAATGGTAGGTTGAGAACAGGTAGGGTTTGTCCCAGGCAGGTCGGGTATGGGGAATGTTAGGCGTCTCCTTAATGTGATACACTCAGCTAGGATGGCCAAAAAAGCTTTAATTGTCCAATCTATAGACTTTTTTTAAGGCCTTCAATACCCTTGAGTGGGGCTATTTATTTAACATGCTAGAGGCAAATAATGTGGGAAAAGGTTTCATTCAATGGATTAAAACACTCCCTCTGCAGATGTAATAACAAACGGGAAAGTTTCCTCCTCATGTAGCTTTTACAGAGGGACAAGGCAAGGGTGCCCGCTCTCCCCATATTTGTTAATTTTGGCATTAGAGTCACTTATTAGGCTTATCCAATTGAACACCGGTATTCAAGGCTTTAAAACAGGCTTTAATTAATAAGACTTTTGCATATGCAGATGACCTACTGTTCACCTTCTCTCATTTTGGTAACTCCCTCAGGGAGCTTAAAACTATGCTTGAACGGTTCTCCGGCATCTCGGGCCTATCAGTTAACTAGGAAAAAAGTAAGGTGTTACAGGTATTTGATGAAGAGGGGGGTAGGTGTGGGTCACAGTCTGCTGGAGAAGGAATGCTGGAAGACTCTATTCTCTATCTGGGGCTGAGGATTCCGAGTAATATGCTCACCATCGTGGACATTAATTTAGAACCCCTTGTGAAAGAAATAGACGATGACCTGGGGAAATGGGCCAACCTGTCTATGTTCCTGTGGGGCAAAATTAATTCTGTTAAAATGATGGTGGCCCCTAAACTTTTCTACCTCTTCCAGAATATCCCATTGTTGTTTGGTGCCTCTAAACTTAACAAGATTACATCTATGATTAGAAGTTTCTTGTGGGGTTCCAAAGTGCCTAGACTATCCCTATCCAAACTTAGGACTCACTGGTCCCAAGGGGGCTTTGGACTCTCTTGGTGAGAAATATATCAGCTGGCTTTTCTGTTCAAGCAATCCGTATTTTGCCTTTTGCCTCCATCTGTTAATTTATCTCTATGGTTTGAGGTGGAACGCCAGCTTTGCAAGCCGATAAGCCTTTGGATCTTTTATTCAAGACAAAGGCAGCCACAAGCACGACTAATCCTTGTATTCTCAGCTCTAGAAAAACAATCAAGTTACTTCAAACCAGCTTCTCCTTTGACAATTTGCCTCCTCATCTGGAGGGCCATTGGTCTAACCCCAATATACGGATGGGAGGCAAACCCCTGATAAAGACAGAGTGGTACAGACTTCATATCTCCAACGTGGGGGATCTGATTGATCCCGATACTAATGTATTAAAGTCCTTCCAGGAACTTAGACAAGAATACAATCTCCCAAAATTTAATTTTGTGTCCTATTTGCAGATTAGAAAAGTCGTAGCGGATACCACATTAGGCCCCAATTTGGATCTATCTAGTGGGGGGCAGGAGTGGAACCCAATTTGTAGAGCAGTTAGTTCCAAAGGAGGGGTATCTAAACTGTACAAGTTAGTGTGCGACAGCGTTGATAACCCTTTGTTAATTGTGACCTCAAAATCTAAATGGGAACCCACCCTAGGCTTGAGTATCTCTTCAGAAGAATGAGTCTCTGTGTGGAAAAATGCCTACCAGGCATCCAAGGAGGCTCAGGGAAGAACTATACAGTTTAAAATTCTACATCAGTACTACTATTCCACAGGTAGGCAGGAAAAAACGGAGTTCTGTCCTGGTGGTAACTGCTGGAAGTGCAATGAACCACATGCCGACCTCCTACACATGTTATGCAGCTGCCCTCAGGTGTGTACGTCGTGGGAGCAGGTACATAAGATCGGTGAGACTGTCACAGGGTCTAAGATCTTGTTGTCTCCTCTGACTTTTATATTGGGACTTTCTTCGCAGCTAGGACCTCTCCTTAAAAACAGATTAACTGGATTTTGTCAGCTTCCTTGGCACACTGCACTTGGTAGTTGTGACTGTACCACCTAAGAAGACTAGCTGTTCTGCGTCCATTAAAAAAAAAAAAACACCCTACCCTCCTTCCCTCTTTGCCTCTACCAGCCAACTTTCTTCTCTTCCCCCATTCCCCTCTCCCCTTATCCTCCACCCTTTGTCACCCCTTTACCTTTACAAAGGCTCTACTAGCCACTGTTTTCCCTCCTTCTTCCCCCTTTCTCTCCTTCCCCACCAAACTCTGATCCAGCTCTCTTGATCCGCATTTCAGCACTTAATGTGACAAAGTCTTCTCTCTGACTGCAATATAATCCTCGCTGCTTTCTTTTCCCCGCCTCTCACTGAACTTCTCTGTTACCATTTGTACTGTAACCTAACTGAATTGTAGCCTCATTGAGTTGCAACCACTGTCTGAATATTGTACCTATTCTTGTTTGATGCGGAACCCTTGTAAAAGAATCTTTGGTTCAAAGGTATTTGTAATCGTAGCTATCAATAAATAAAAATAAATTAAGAGGCTATTACTTTTAAACTGGAAAGTACAATCTATGCCCTCTTTGTCTGAATGGTATAACAATATGTCAGTCTTAGTGCAAAATAAAAGACTTTGTCATTTGCTGCTCGACCAGACGCCTGCATTTCTTGAATCATGGTCCCCCTTCTTAGATTTGACAGCTTGACATCTTGAATGCATTATTTATCTGCTTTTATATAGGGATGCGGTATCACTATGCTACTGCATGTTTTGGCTTTCGCTCACTGTCTCATTTATTAGAATGGTTTTCCTTTGTCTAAGTATACAAGTTTGGTACTTGTAACGATGATGTTCATTGTTCACCTCGGCACTTAGCAGCTAGCCTGCCTGCCCCTCTGCTCCTTCTGCTAAACCCAGGTTCTTTACATCCCATCTCACCCCCTCCTTCATTATTTTACCCTCCTTCTCTTACGCTTCTCAGCCCTCTCCTGCCCCCTCCTCATAACCCTCCTTGATACCTTCCCCTATGTGTGTGGTCTTGCCTCTGGTTAGGCCCTACCCCTTCTAACCCCCTCCCCTAAACTCCCTAACTTTTCCTCATCCTATTGCCCCTCTCAAACCTCTCCTGCCTTTTCCGCGTAACACTCCCCCTCCCCTCGTGGTATTTTGCCTTTCGACAAGGCCCATTTGGCTGACTGTCTCTGTTTTTGTTTATATTATAACAATACTGTGATTTAACTTACAGCGCATGATTGTTAGACTTTGCTTGCTGTAGGTGAAGGGTTAAGTAACCACGTTCCATTCCTACCTTGTTACTCAGTGTATTTAGTTTGGCATCTCACTGGTGCATTCATCTTTTTCTCTTTTTTGTTTGTATGTACTGTTCCTGTATGACGTGGAACCTTTGTAAAAGAGCTTTTAGTTTAAAGGTGTTTGTAATCCAAGCCTTTAATAAATAAATAAATGTTACGATTTTTCCTTTTATTGATTTGTATTACTGTAACTGTTTTACCAAAACCAATAACATTTTTAAATTAAAAAAAAAAAAGGGTGTCTTCCATTAAGGCTGGGATCACTCCAAGAGGGCTGATACACCCAAGCACAGTCGAGCCTTTGAGTCAGGGATGCAGTCAGTGTTCTTGGAGGGAGTTTCACATGAATATACAAAAACGCTGGCAAAAAAAGGCCCATAGGTCTATCAAGTCTGCCTGAGTGTGCAGCTCACAGTCTACTTTTACTGCAGATGCCACCCCCCTCCCAGCCACTTCCTATCATCCCAACTTGCCCAGTCCCCCCACGGTCTTATCTGTACTTACCTTCCCTTTGTCTCTGTCCCACCTCCTCTTAAAACTGTCCGCTGTCTTTAATGCAATCAATTCTTCCAGCAGTTCATTCCACCCAGCCACCACCCTTTCTGTAAAGTAGTGCCTCCTCTTCCCCCTCCTGAATCTACCCCTTCTAACTTCAAACTGTGCCCCCTCATGACTCTCCCTCCCTTTAAGTGGAACAATCGACCAGTGATGATGGAAGAGGTGTGTGAGGTGATCTCGGAGCTGCGGCCAACATTTTGTAACCTGTATCTAGGTCCGATGCAACTAATTGCGAGTTGTGTTGGACATCTGAGCCCGGTGTTCACTGAGATTGCCCAGTGCTCCTTGTCAAAGTCGGTGTTCTCAGTGGCACTTAAAAGTGCTTTGTTGAAACCACTTCTGAAGGAGTCGCCTTTGGATCCATATGTCTTGGAAACTTACTAACCCATATCTAATCTCCCCTTTTTTGGAAAGGTTATTGAGGGGTCGGTTGCACTTCAGCTTGAGGCAAACCTCAGATGCTTTTGACATCTATGAGCCTCTCCCGTCTTGGTTTAGATCCAGGCATAGCACAGTAACTGTGCTAGTCAGGGTGCACAATGACCTGCTTAGGGCGAGAGACAGAGGAGAATGGTCAATACTCATCCTCCTTGATCTCTCATCAGCATTTGACACCATGGGATGCTTCTGGACCAGCTCAGGGAGTATGCAGGGCTCACCAGCAAGGTCATCTGCTGGTCTGAGTCCTATCTCAAGGAAACACCTTGGAGGGTAGTGTTAGGAAGATTTCCACCACAGCCGATGGCTCTGTCCTGTGGTGTACCCCACGGTTGGGTTCTGTCACCCATGTTGTTTGCGGTGTATATGCTGCCCTTGGTAAGATCATTGGGCAGTATGGGCTTGGGTTTCATTGCTATGCTGATGATCCCCAGCTCTACATGTCCTTTGCACCTGGGACAACGGGTGCCGCTGATGTGCTTGACAAGGGCCTGGCTGAGATTTAAGACTGGATGTCACTAAGCTGGCTGAGACTGAACCCAGAGAAAACTAAAGTTCTAGTGACTGAGCCAGGTCGGGGGGAGTGGCAAATGCTGACACGGAGACAGGGCTTCGGCTCAGCCCCTCTAGGCTCTTAGCTGCCACAAAGGTACAAAATCTGGGAGTCAGTCTGGATGAGGGGCTGACATTTGAGGCTCAGGTGTCAGCAGTAGTCCCGAATGGCTTTTACCCTCTATGGAACATCAGCCAGATTAAATCCCTTATCCCTCCTGGCGACCTGGTCACCCTTCTGCTCTCCATCCTATATGGGACCCCCCTGCAACAGTTCCTCCGGGAGAGGGAACTAAGCAAACTTACCGTGCTCTACCGTAGAGTGGCACACTTCGCCACCAACTCCCCCCCCCCAAGGAGGCACCACTAAGAGGTTCTTGCAGACCGCCACTGGCCCACCATACAGCATAAGTTGGCCTACTCCTCTATTTGTTTGACCTTTAAATTCACCACTTCCGGCCCTCCTCACTATCTGAGTGAGCTGCTCACTCCAAAAGTACAGTGCTGTGACATGCGATCCTCGGCAGGCCATCCCCTCGACATCCCTTGGGTTCGCACTAACTAAGGCAAGCAATCTTTTCAGTACGCTGCTCTGCACTTATGGAGCAGCCTCCCAGCAAGTCTGGTTGATAAGCCCACTTTCCAAGGGTTTAAGTCAGGCCTCAAAGTGTACCTTCAGGAACTTGGTCTCTGTGGCTGTAATCGCTAGCCCCCTGCCTGGGCTTGTTGTCGTGTTTGTCATGCCTCACTATTCCTATTGCCATTTCTATTTCTCCCTTGAAACTCTTGTGCAAAATTGTCTAATGTACTGTGCGCCTGTCTAACATTTTGTGAGCCTGCTGTTTCCCTGTTAAGTGCTTAATAACTATTCCATTGTATGTAATCTGCTGTAACTACTGTATATTGATTCTAAGGTATGTAATCTGCTGTAACTAATTCCAGGTCACCCCTGAAAAAGGGACTTCTGGTCTCAGTGGGCCTACCTGGTCACCAAAATCGAAATAAATAAATAAACGGTACATTCGCTCATGACTTTGAGGCTGGACTACTGCAACACTCTCTACCTTGGGGGTCAATGGAGGTATGCTACGATGTCTGCAGCTGCGGCAGAATACAGCTTCTTGGTTGCTGAGGGGCCTTTTGAGATCATGTCATGTCTCCCAGGCGCTGCGTGATCTGCACTGGGTGCCAGTAAGGTGGCATACCTCCTTAAAGTGGGACTTCTCATATATAAGGCCCCATGTGGACTGGGCCCGGGCTACCTGGTGAAGCTCCTGCATCCTCTCTGCTCTGCTGAGGAGGGCCTCCTGGTAGTTCCTAGGGCAAGGTAGAAAACCTCGGGGGACAGAGCTTTTGAGGCTACAGGCCCAGCCTACTGGAATTCCTTGCCCAGAACTTTGAGGAAGGCCCCCTCGGTGGAGGCCTTTAAGTGGGGGTTTAAAAAACCTTATTTGTGCAGGTGCTTGGGGTCTAATTTCCAGTAACATTGTCATCCTTTACAGTATAATTTTTGCTATTTATCAATTTATTTATTGAAATATTCTGTTACTTTGAATTTCAGTTGGGTGTGTAACTTGGTAAAAAGTTGTAATATTACTGCTCTGTATTATTGTAACGGTATCCCAAGTTTCTGGAGAAGGGCGCCATATATAAATAAAGACTACTACTGTCATAATACATGGGGGGAGAACAACACACCGTATGCAGGTGTGTCAGTAGTCAGGTCCTGCATCACAAGTGTTTTACAAAGTACAGTACAAACTGTACAGAAAGGAAAGTACAGAACAGCTTGGTGTACCTTTTTGGGTGCAGATGGGGAACAATCACCAAACAAGGAACAGCCCAGAAAATACCTGGAGCCATTCTAAGCAGAACACTGGTAGACAGGGGACAAAATAGAATAACTTAACATCTGGGAATGCAAGGGCCCTGGAGGGTTTGGGCATGAAAGTCCCAATTCTTTTCATCCCCTTCTGCCCCATCTCCTTCCCCGATAGCTGAGGGTTGTCACCACGGTTGTATCTTTCCTGAAGGCTGGAGGGCATGTGAAGGTCTCGCTTCACAGTACAGCAATGTAGTCAGCCAACTGGCAGGGGAGAGAGGTGCCTGAAGGCAGGGTGGCCCTGCAGTCTGCCTCCACTGAAGCCATACAGCTGATCTCCACGCTGCGCTTAGCTCCAAGCAGCCTTAGCATGGGATTCTTGTTCCCCATGAGATCCACGCTCTTTTTCAGCTATGCCACTGTCGTTTGTTTCCTAATTTATTTGTATTTTCTTTTCGCTATGAAACAGGGACAGGTACTCGTCAGCAAACAGCAGCAGCCCTCTGATGAAACCAACCTGAAAAGTTGAATAAGTACACAAAAATCATCCTGCGTTTCAGACAGCACATCACTGGCCCAGACATAGCTATAGGAATGCAATACTTAAGGACCTCAGGAAAAGGGGATATTGCCTCTCCAAGACATTAGTGCCTTCCCTTATTACCTATTTCAATATCCTCTCCGCATTTGGCTTTAATATCCTAGATGCCTATTTTTTTTTTTAAGGTGGCTCCAGTCTGCCCTGACTAATTTCCTCTTGGGCTGACAGATCTAAGGCCTCCACTGTGACTGCTCCTCCTGGACCTATGACGTTCCCCCCCAACTCATAATCCCGCTGCTTGTCCACAATTAATCTTGCCAGTTGCCACATTACTAACACTACCACCCACAGACCAAGGAGGCCTGAGCACGGCCAGACACAAGCCCCAACCCCCACCAGAGCGTCAGGAATGTCAATCACATGCTAGTCAGAGAAGCTGCCTGCTGTCAGGCTCCAGGAGTTTCATCCTCTCCTGCCCGCTGATCAAACATTTTTCTTCAGGAGATTAATTCCAAAGCCCACCCCCATTTCCTCCCATATCCTCTTTCCCTTTTAGGTTTATTCAATGACCCATCTTTTTATAGGAGGAAAAAAGCTGCAGAAGAATAGGAATCACTCAGAAACAAAGTCTGGCAGAAAGTAAATTCAAATCCCAGCTGTTATCAACCCCCCTTTTAAAAGAGAACCCTTACAGCTCGCTGGATTAGGCCTAGCCTGTAGGACCTGTCTTTGATCAAAGGCCCAAAGTCTCTACGCAAACATAATCGCCAGGCAATTACTGCTGCAGGAAGTCGGGATTGACTTGTTTCACTGTACTAGAGTGAGCCGACAGAAGAGTGTGTATATTCATGGCCCCATTTCATACATGTCAGCAGTAAAGAAAAGCTGTAGCCATGTTGGTCCTTAGAGACCTAGAATTGTTAGGACATCTGATACCATTTATTGGCCCAACTGTACACATATTTTATAATTCACAGGCTTTTGGGGTCCACACAGGTCCCCTTCACCAGGTGTTAAAGCACTTCGAAAAGGTGACTTTATACTTGTAATTTGTTAAGCATGCATTCAGCATAACACATTTGACCTTCTTGCCTTCTGCAGGCAACATGATGTTATATTGGTCGCACTAAGTCAAGCAGCAGCAGTTATCAGCTGGGCTGGCAGCAGAGCCCAGAGGTTAGAGTAACAAACTACAAATGAGCTTGGTACGTCCTGGGTTTGATTCTCACAACCTCCTCTTGCAAATTGTGTGACTCTGAGCAAGTCACTCAAACTCTCAAGTCGCCCGTGAAAACAAGCACTTGTGCCTAGTGGGCTTTAGCCGGTTACCAAAGAATAAAAATAAAAATAAATAAATACAACAGAAAATAGGAGGAGCTGGTCTATGTAAATGGCGATACAGATTTCTGTTTTCTGGCATCATTGATGCCCCCAAATAGGACAATTTTCTGCTTATATTGGGAAAGCTTATTAACAACAGCATACTGCACCACAAGATCCTTGTAGCATGTGTCAATTTCAACTTTAATGGGACGGAAAACAGCACAGTGTTGCTAATTCATCCCCATTTATTTTTGTATGGGTTGTGATGTGCGTCTCTTACTGAATAAGAAGTCATCTCAGCAGGAAGGTTGTGTCAGACAAATCTGCTAAGATTTTTTTTGACTGGGTGACAAGGGAAGTAAATTGGGGGGGACATCGACGTCGCCTACCTCAATTTCAACAAAGCCTTCGACACTGTTCCACATAAAAGGCTGGTCAACAAAATGAGTAATCTGGGTATGGGGCACAAGGACGTAAACTGGGTTAGGAACTGGCCAATGGACAGGAAGCAGAGGGTGGTGGGTAAGTGGGATCCAATCAGGGGAGAGGGGGATGACCAGCTGGGTACCTCAGGGATCAGTCCCATTTAATGTCTTCATTAGTGACATTGCGGTAGGACTGAAGGGAAAGGTCTGCCTGTTTGCAGATGACACCAAGATCTGCAACAGGGTGGATACTCCAGACGGGGTGGAGAGAATGAGGAGGGGCCTGGAGAAGCTTGAAAAATAGTCTGAAGTGAGGCAACTGAAATTCAATGCAAAGAAGTGTAAAATAATGCACCTGGGAAGAAGGAACCCTGGGGAGAGCTACAGGATTGAGGGTGGGGAGGAGTTTCTTACTATCACCAAGGAAGAAAGGGACCTGGGGGTTATAATTTCTGATGACCTAAAGGTGTCTAAGGAGAGTACAAAGGCTGCAGGGAGGGGTCAGTGGCATGCTGGGGTGCATAGGCAGAGGTATCACTAGCAGAAGGTGGGAGGTGGCGTTGCCATTGTACAAAACGCTAGTGAGGCCTCACCTAGAGTACTCTGTGCAATTCTGGAGGCCGCACCTTCATAGGAACATTGGCAGGGTGGAGGCAGTCCAGAGAAGGGTGACTAAGATAGTACAGGGTATGCACCAGAAATCAAATGAGGACAGACTAAACACTAAAGGACCTCAGTATGTACTCACTGGAGGAGAGGAGGGATCAGGAGGACTTGATAGAAACATTCAAGTACCTTAATGGCATTAGCAAGGTGCAGGGGACAGACATTGTCCAATATAAGAGATGTACAAGAACGAGGAGGAATGATATGAAATTGGAAGGTGGCAGACTGAGGGGAAATGTGAGGAAGTTTTTCTTCACAGAGGGTGGTGGACACGTGGAATAGACTGCAACAGGAGGTGATGGGGCGAGCACAGTGGAGGGTTTTAAACATGCGTGGGACAGGCATAAGGGTACCTTAGAGGTGGGAAGGAGGGGTGAAAAGCCATTGACCAAGTAGGGTCAGAGGCCACAAACTAGTGTAGAGCTTTCGGGCAGACGGGATGGGCCTGGCGGTCCTTATCTGCTGACAATTTCTATGCTGTTAATTCCTGGGGCTTACAATGCTCACAGTGTCCCCTGGTCAGTTTTGTATTTTTCCTGCAACTCCAGGGCAATTTTCTTGTGTTTTACTATATACATTATTTCCTATGGAAGCTAAATTGCTAGGTTTTCCTGTATAACCAGTCCTGTTCAATGGGGACCATTTCCTTGTAGACAGATTAATTTATTTATGTAGATGTGTCTGTGTGTGTGTGTGTGTGTGTGTGTGTGTGTGTGTGTATATCTTTACACAATAGGAGTGTGCAGATAACTCATGAGATAGAAACATGTATTCTCACTGCAGTGTGATAAAATACAGTTACATAAGAACACACCGCAACAGTAGATCTTTGAGAAAGGCTCTTGCAGTAGGTAATCACTTGAAGAACTGCAACCCCCTGGCGTCAGGACCGCACAGAAACTTTAGCTAACAGTGTCTGATGGGGGACCGCCAGCCTGACGTCACGTGACGGACATCAGCGTGACACTATATAGTGGGAGGTCCCCACATCTGCCCTCCAGTTCTCCGGCCGGAGACCTCCAAGAGTCATGACAGGAGAATGGGAAGAGGCTCCCGAATCCAAAAAATTGCTTTCTGGAAAGAGAGCTGTAAATAAAGAGGGGGAAGGTGGGTGGGAAAAAGGTTACCTGCTGCAAGAGCTCCTCTCGAAGATCTACTGCTATGGTAAGTTCTTACGTAATTGTACTATCGAACTTCAAGAGGGCTCTTGCAGTAGAAATTCACTTGCAGGACTGAGTCCCAAGCAGTAAAGAGTCCAAGGGACAAGAAAACATGGGAGGCTGGAACATAATCCCAGTAGAAAGCCAGAAAGTTAGGACAGGAGTCCCTGAAGGACTGCTAGTCCAAAACCGGGCCTAAGCCTCGGGACAATGTCCAAACTAGTGTTTTGTGAAAATGTGGACAGAACTCCAAGTAGCCGCCACACAGATGTCTACAGCTGATACGTTTCTGAAACAGGCTGTGGAAGCCGCTATTCCCCTGGTAGAATGTCCTTTTACCTGCCCCGGAAGGACTTTACCATATTTCTGGTAACAAAAAGCAATGCAGTTTGCCAGCCATTTTGAAAGGTACTGTTTGGAAACTGCCACACCCTCCCTTTTTGGTACGAAAAAACAAAAAGCTGATCTGTCTTGAAGACATCTTTTGTTCTGCTCATGTAATAACGTAAAATTCCGTGAATGCAGGATGGCTCCCCCCCCCCGCCGATCAGAATGCTCGGGGTATTACACCGGCAATTCTAGAGTCAGATTAAGAGTAGTCTCCAAAACAACCTTAGGAAGAAACGTAGGATTTGTGCGCAGAGCCACCAGATCTGTCGAGGCCAAAATGGGGCTATCACCTCTGTGAAAAATCAAATAAGGCACCTTACAGATCAGGGCCTGAAGCTCAGAAATTCTATGAGTAGAGGTAACTGTAACTAAAAAGAGTTTTTTCCAGGACAGAAAGCGCATATCACAAGAACTTGCTGGTTCGAAGGGAGGCAAGGTAAATTTCTCCAAGAGAAAATTAAGGTCCCACAGTGGAGCAGGGTTATGCACCAGGGGTTTTCAGATGCAAAATACCTTTCAAAAATGATTTGGAGACCTCTAACTGAGCCAGTGTCTTGCTTCCCACAGGATCATGGTAGGCAGAGATGGCTGCTACGTGCACCTTCAGTGGTGAGTAGCTCAAGTCCAGATCTGACAGATGGAGAAGATACTCCATGACCTGAGGAGTGGGGCACGAGAAAGGCTCCAGATCTTTTGAGGTGGCCCAAATGGAAAAGTGCTTCCACTTCTTGGTGTAAGTAGTTCGGGCAGATGGCTTTCACACCTCTATCAAAATCTGAGCTACCCTTGGGGAAACCCCATACCTAGAAGCACCTATGTCTTGAGGTGCCATGCATGTAGACGAAAAGGACTTTAGCCCCGGACATACCAGCGTGCCCCCCTCCTGGGTCAGAAGATAGTAAGACAGAGGTAGAGGGATCAGAGGTTCCACTGCTAGCTGTTGAAGCAGCGGGAACCAGATCTGTTGAGGCCAAAACGGAGTTACCAATATCATTTGTGCTCCTTCTAACCGAAGCTTGATCAACACTCTCTGTAAGACTGAAAAGGGAGGGAATGCGTACAGAAATGTCCCTGTCCAAGGAAGTGACAGTTCGTCTTGCCAGAAAGCACCATGCCGAGATCAAGTGAGCAAAACTTGGGAAGTTTTGTGTTTCATGGGGCTGCGAACAGATCCACTTCCGGATTACCTCAAAGGTCAAAGATGTGATCTAGAACTTCCTGCTTTAGCTCCCATTCATGGACTCTTACCCTGATGCGACAAACTGTTCGCGAGAACATCTTGCATGCCTGGAACATGGACCGCCAGGAGACGGACCCTGTGCAATACTGCCCACTTCCAGACCCGCATCGCTTCCCTGCAAAGAGGATATGAACGGTGCCCCCCTGCTTGTTGATGTACCACACCACGCACATATTGTCCGTTTGGATCAACAGGGTTTCTTGTAGAAGGATGTGCTGTAAAGCCTTAAGAGCATAAAGTACTGCTCTCATTTCTAGCACATTTATGTGCAGGTGCGCTTCTAGAGGTGACCACAGGCGCTGGGTCCTGTGGCATCCCAGACGGGCACCCCACCCCTGTCCCGATGTATCTCTGGTCAGTATTTGGGAGTGAGGAGGGTCTAGAAAGGGACTCCTAGGATCAGGTTGTTGGAGTCCTGCCACCATAACAGATCCTGTTGCATTGGTCTGGAGATGAGGACCTGACTGTCTAAGTTGTCCTCCCTCTGATCCCACTGGGACCTCAGAGTCCACTGAGAGATACGCACATGGAATCTGGCCAATGGGACCGTAGGGATAGCCGCTGCCAGAAGGCCAAGAAGACGGAGAACCGCCCTGGCAGAGATGTGTCGGTTGGAAGACACCAGCTTGGCCTGTCTCTCCAGGGTGTCCTCCTTGTCCAGAGGGAGAAAGGCCATTCCCTGCACTGTGTCCAGCACCGCCCCAATAAACTGAAGGTGCTGGGAAGGAGAAAGCTGGCACTTTCGGGTAACTGACTGTGTTACTCAGGCGCTCGAAAAGGTACAGAGTAGCCAATAAGGAAACTTCCAACCCCTCCCTCGACAGTGCTGTGAGGAGGCAATCATCAAGGTAGGGAAAGACATAGTGCCCCTGATTCCTCGAGGCACCTGCCACTACTGCTAGGCATTTGGTAAAAAAAAAAAACAGAGCGGAGGACAGGCCAAAAGGAATAGCTCTCAACTGGTAATGCTCCCCTTGGAAAGAAAACCTGAGGAATTTGCGATGTGGACGAAATATTGGGATGTGTAGATATGCATCCTGCATGTCCAGGGCACAAAGCCATTGTTCTTTGGTGAGGAGAGGAGAGGCAGAAGACTTTGCAGTGTCAGCATCCGAAACCTCTTGTACTCTATGAAAAGGTTTAGGGTACTGAGATCCAGAATCAGGCGTAAATCCCCAGTCTTTTTGGGTACCAGAAAGAAGTGGGAATAGAATCCCTTCCTGATCTAGTTTGCCGGCACTGGCTCTATTGCTTCTTTTCTAAGAAGAGCCGTGATCTCCTTCCTTAAATGGGGAATGTGCACCCTTGGGTAGGGGGAAAAACCTGGAGGATTGTTTGGCGTTTTTTCTCAAAATTTGAGAATGTGACCAAGCTTTATTAACTGAAGCACCCAGGCATCTGTTGGGATGGACTCCCAGATGCCTCACGAATCTTCCGCTCACCTATTCTTCCGACAGACGAGGAGGAGAGGGGGGTGGTCAGCAAGTCAGGAATGGGACAGTGGTTGGGGAGGACTGCTCCTGAAGCCCTTTGTATTTTGGCTGGAGGGGCGGCGGCAGTATTGGGAGCCCTATGTTTGAACTGGCGTTTGGGTGCTTGTTTTTTTGTCTGGCATCTGTTTTGCCGACAAAAATTATGTTTTTTTGTTGTTGTTTCAGTCGATACATGGCATGGAGCGACCGAAGAGTTGTGCCTTTACCTTACAGGCTTGTTATAATGTCTTGGGCATCCCCACCGAACAGGACAGAGCCTCTGTAAGAGGCGTCTTGGATAGCTGACTGAACATCAGAGGCTAGGCCCGATACTCTTAGCCAAGAGTACCGGTGAAGGCTTACAGCTGTGGTCATACCTCTAGTGGAGGAATCCACCGCATTGTAAGTGGCCCGCAAAGAATGACATCCAGCTACCTTGGCCATTTTTAGGGTGTTTGCCAAGGATGACTTTGTATCAGAGTGCAATAGGGCCTCGACAACAGGCTCGAGCTGGCGGAACAAGGACTTCTGGTACTCCAGCATGTGCGAGACGTAGCTCAAAGCACGAATCGCTAGAGTAGAAGATGCACAGAATTTCCTCCCAAACTGGTCCATTCGTCTGGACTCCTTGTCGGGGCCGGAGGGGGGAGTACTGAGGTGCTTAGGCTTAGCAGATCAATCATGGGCTGCAGTGATGACCACTGAGTCAGCCTTAGGGTGCATGCTAAGGTGGTCCTTGTCCTCAGGGGTCCTGTAAACCTGGTTGGCTTTCTCTGCCATTGCTGGGATGGAGGAAGGTCTCTGCTAAATGGTCGAGGATAATCCTTGTGGGGTTCCAGCCATGGGGTAGTGAGCACTGGACTAGTGTCCAGGAAGTCCGGATACTGTGCCAACCTTTGTCTTTTGGGGTCCAGAGCCTCTGACTTCCATCCTTGGGCCTCCCCCATATACTTGAGGAGGTCCACAAAGGAGGGATCTTCGGGCGTGATTTTGGGGATTTCCGAGGGACTGGTTCCTCAGGGGAGGTGTCTCAAAACCTGAACTGGTGGATGAGGAATCTGAGTCCACATCGGAATCATCTGAATCCTCCAGACGTTTTTCAGGAATCGGAGGATCTGGCTCCCTGGTGATCCCTTTAGACATCAGGGGTTGCGTTGGAACTGGTGGACAGCCTGACATCGAAGTACGAGGAAGGACCAGAGAGGGAGCCCTAGGGGAAGGAGCTGTGTGGCCTGCGTCGGGAAAAACAGGATGCCCGCTGTCTAATTTTAAGACCAATTGGGTTTTGGTCTCAGACCACCAAGATTTTAGGATCTCCCTAAAATCCACCTGAGGTTAAGGATAAGGAGGAGGAGGAGTGGGAGGAGGTGGAGGGTGATCAAACCTGGTTCCAGGCCCATGTCCCCCGAAGGTAGAGGATGGATAATGGTGGGGTAGCCTGAGTAATAAAAGGCCGATGAAAAGAGATCCGGCATCAGGGCTGATGGAGAATAGCCCGACGGCAGATATCCCAACAGTGTCCCCAACATCGTAAAGCCTGACTTCAGTCGTGACAGAGGGTAACTTAACAGTGGATAACCTGATGGTGGCCCTAATGGGGGGGGTAGCCTAATGGCAGCCCTGATGGGGGACAGCCTCATGGAGGTCCCGACAGAGGGAAGCCTGACGGTGGCCCGGACGGAGGGATGCCTGATGGTCCTTCAGAAGGATAGCCCGAAGGACCTGCAGAAGAAAAAGCCAGCAAAGGTCTTGAAGGGTGAAAGCCCAAGGGAGACCCCAAAGTCAGAATACCTGTTGGGTGCCCCGATGGGGGAAGGCCCAAAGGAGGTCCTAGGGGAGGCAACGGGACCTGCGGGCATTGAGGAGGAGCAGGGTCTGGTACTGCTTTAGGTGGCATAAGAGCCATCATAAGGCCTGTTGGTGCCCTGACGTCAGGTAAGCCTGACAAAATGTGTTCATCCATTGGGACCTGTGGGTCCGGTGACAGTGGAGGAATGTCCAATGTAGCAGGAGACGGGGGTTCTCCATGGAGGGAACCCCAGAGTGACCTCTGTACTCCAGCCAGGACAGAACTGTTGTCCGGCAGCATCTCATCAGAGCCAGACGGACACAAAAAGGTTGTGTGATCGTCGGAAGGTCCGATAATCGACTGATTGACCTGGGTCGTGCAGAAGTTGGAGGCCCCTACTCCTGACTTACTAACCCTGGCTAGGCACTCGCCGGAGGGTCTGACGAGCAGCTTATCAGCCACACCTGCCAACTTAGAGCCCGGGGTGGAAATGGGCCTAAGAGTGGTGGCAGCCTCGGACAGATCTGAGGAACCCACCGGTACTGTAACCAATGGCGGCGGAGAGGGGCTCCAAAGCCTGATCTGAAAGTGGGAGCGCAGACTTGGCCACGGCACTCACCTCCGATCCTCCATTGAAGAGCCTGTGGGCAGCTTCGTTGGGGGTTGGGGGGTGGGACTGCTCCAGGTCCCGATGTTTTTCTTTATCCTTTTTCTTCTTCTTGTGTGGCTCAGTTGGCGAGGAGAAGGAGCTTTCCAGCTTTTTTAGTTCTTTCTCCATCAAAGCCATTTTTTGTTTCAGAAGATGGGCCTTGACAGATTGTTGGCGCTGCTTCGACGTGGCCTGGTTGAATTGGGCGCAAGCCTCACACTCCTTTACTTTGTGGTCAGGACCCAGGCAGAAGAAGCAAAGGGTATGCTGGTCCTTGTGCGGTAGCTGGACGCCACACAAACCGCACTTGTTTTTATGCGAATCTGTAGGAGAAGAGGATGACATACAAACTACTGAAAATTAATATTAGAAAGGAGAAATAATGCATACTCATCCGAAAAGGCATTTGAACTGCTGCGACAAACTTCAGTCGGTCCAACGTGCACAGGTCGATGGCAGGAAAGAACTGGAGGGTGGACATGGGGATCTCCCGCTACATAGTGTCACGCTGATGTCCATCACGTAACGCCGGGTGGGCGGTCCCCGTCAGACACTGCTAGCAAAGGTTTCTGTGCAGTCCTGACGCCAGGGGGCGCAGTCCTACAACTGTTAGGCTAGGTGCATGATACAGAATATATCTGAACTCGTTGCAAGTGAGCTTGCTTACAAATGTTAACTTCACCAATCCTGTATGTGGTAAATTGTTGATCTCATTTGTCCTCCTGTATCCTCAAAAAAACTGTACACTGTTTCTCTGTACCAAGTTGTTATCACTGTATTGTCCTCTCTGTGACGAGGTACCTTTGTAAACGAGCCTGTGACTCAAAGATTGTAAACTGATGATTAGTAAATAAATAAATAAAATAAATGATTACCTACTGCAAGAGCCCTCTCGAAGTAAGATCTCCAGATATCACACTGTGGTGACATCATCAAACAAAAAAAAACAGCACAAAACACAGTCCTATTGTATAAAAGGAATACATGATGGCTAGGTGTATGATACAGAATATATCTGAACTCGTGGCAAGTGAGCTCAGGGAACCATCACTCATGGCTCTGCTACGCCACTTGTTATATTCCCTGAGCTCTCTTGCCACTCATTCAGATATACACACACCTAGCCATCATGTATCCCCTTAATGTCTCCCTCTATACACACACACACATATGAAAAAATTGGGTTAATGCTCTAGTTAGGGTCAAAGACAGAAAAGTAGGGAACAGTTGCGTCAGGGTTTCCAACCCTAACACCCATACCTACACACACACAGCAGGCACGGGGGAGGTGTGCCTTAGGAATCATCAGCCCTAACACTCACCCCATTCCATAGAAAATAAGCTGAGATGGGTTTAGTATAGGAGACTGGGAAGAGTGATAGGGCTGATAACCCCAAGGGACCCCGACGTCTGTTGATGTGTGCAAGGTGGGGGTGGTGGTGGAAGTGGTGTTAGGATTGGAAACTCTAACACCTCATTTCCCAACTTTTGTGGCTTTGACCCTAACTAGAGTATTAACGCAGTTTTTTGCAGTTTATTTCCTTATTTTTTGAGATAGTATAATAGTATCTTTATTTTACTGTAGGAGCACAGGGTCAGCTCCGTAGATGTATATATGCATGTAGCTGTGGAAGCACAGGGCCCTCTGGGCACTGCACTTCCATTTACAGGACAACAGTGACCAAACTGTCAGCACAGCCACCTTACTACCCCCACATCATGTACCCGGTACAGAACATTTCTAAATCCCTGCCAGAAACCCAAGAGAGGAATATGGGATGGGGGGGGGGCAGGTTCTAGCCACCACAAGTCAGGAAAGAGACCTGGGGGTTATCATATCCAATGACCTGAAGTCAGCCAAACAATGTGAAAAAGCAGTGGGGAAGGCAAACAGAAAGCTGGGGCACACAGGAAGGGTCATAACCAGTAGGAGGAGCGAAGTGGTGATGCCACTGTATAGATCACTGGTGAGGACTCATCTGGAATACTTTGTCCAGTTCTGGAGACCACATCTCAGGAAGGACATAGACAGAATGGAAGCAGTCCAGAGAAGAGCAACAAAAATGATACATGGACTGCACCACAAACATTATGAGGAAAGACTCGGAACTAAACATCTGTTCACTGGAAAAGAGAAGAGAGAGAGGGGATATGATAGAGACTTTCAAATACCTTAGAGGAATAAACAAGGTACAGGAGGAGAGCATACTTCAGAGACGAAAGTGCACAAGGACAAGGGGACCTAACATGAGGCTGGAGGGAGGGACGCTTAGGGGGAATGCAAGGAAGTATTTTTTCAGCGACATGGTGGTGGATCCATTGAACAGCCTACCAGTGGAGGTGGTGGAAGCGAAAACAGTACAGGGATTCAAAAGTGCATGGCACAAGCATAAAGACACCCTGCTGTACAGCACAGCAGGGGAAAGGCAATGCAGAGAAGAGTAGGGACTGTCAACCCAAGTAAGGAAATGGGCAGACTAGGTGGGCTATATGGTCCTTATCTGTTGACAGATTCTATGTTTCTAAAACATAATTCTGCTCAACTGCAACGCCATTCCATGCCACAGGTGCGAAAACACATTTTGGCCAGTATTTGAAAAATGACAGCTGTGACATACATGAGGTGGGGTAATAAGAAGGCTATGTTGTAAATCTGGGGTAAAAAATATTTAACATTTCCAAAGTTACGAGCGGGTGTAGCGAAAGTGCAATGAATGGTCATAACTTTTGCAATTTTTCATATTGTCACCCCAAATTTTCAACATAGTCTTAATATGACTCCACTTCATAAACCCAGTAGGTAAAAATGTTCAAATCTGTGCCACAATGACATTCTGCGCCACAGGTGTGAAAACACATTTCAGACAGGATGTGAAAAATGACAGCTGTACTGTTTATGAGGTGGTGTAAAAAATGGCTATGTTAAAATTTTGGAGTCAAAATAATGCAAATTACCAAAGTTATGTGCGTGCGTAGAAAATTTTGAACGCACGTGCATAACTCTGTCATTGTTTGGAATTTTTTCACCAAATTTTCAACATGGCCTTTTTGGGACCCCTCCTCATGAACACTGACAGTGAAATTTCATTATTTGATCCTGAAAAGTGATTTTGCGCAGCAACCGCAAAAATCACCTTCCGGGCCCAATTAACGAAATGACAGTGACAGTGTTCATGAGGTGTGGTCCCAAAATGGCTATGTAGAAAATGTGGTGAAAAAAATTCTAAAAAAAAATGGCACAGTTATGAACATAAGTTCAAAACACCATTAAAATACAGTACATTATACAGCACTTACCTTTATTCCTCAGTTCGCAGTTCAGCTTTGAAGAGTGCAGATGTGTCCTGGTACACAAAAAGATGAAAGCCTATGACCTCCAGTGGTAAGTATGGGGTAAGGGGGTGTGTGGGATAGTGGGTGCTCAGTGGGAGGATGGGGAAGGCAGCGGGGAGAGCGATAAGGGGCGGTTTTATTTCAGGTTAAAAAAAGACATCGGGGGACGGTTTCCTTTTTTTTTGCAGGTAAATACATTTCAGGACACTGGGGGTGGGCTCCCAATGTCCCACTCTGCTGGGGGGGATTCTGACTGCTAACACGAGGATTGGGGTCCTCCGGTGTCGGCAAAAATTATTAAAACAACGGGCTGGGGGCATGCCGGTGTCAGATTATATAAATATAATATTAAAAACAACAGGAAGGTAAGAGAGGGGTTCTAATGGGCAGCAGGGAAATACATTACAGCAAGGGGGACAACACAGAATTCATGGGAAAGGATTCTTTTTCATGACTCGTGATATGAAAAAGGATTCTTTTTTCGTATCACGCAGTCATGAAAAAGGATTCCTAATAGTAAATAAAACATTTCTGGGGCATATATCTAACACTGAAGTGTAGACTGCACCTAAGGGGTCCTGATCAGCCAGCTAGGTATGGTAGTCTCTCTCCAGGATGTCACTGTTGTGGCTTTTGAAAAAAAAAAATTAAACAAGATGGCGGCTCGTGAAAAAGGATTTTTCTCTCATGACAAAGGATTTAATTCTCACGAAAAAGGAATGGGTCTCACGAGAGTGAATTCTTTTTCACGAGAGCAAATCTATGGTCGATTTTTCTCCTTTAATCCTGAAAAGTGATCCTTCCATTGAAAAGAATTGGAAATGAAAAATGTAATAACTTTGCAATGTTTTTACACAAAAATTTATATTTTTACACAAATCAAAGCATGCCTGTTCTGTTATCCAAGCTGTTTCTACCATAAAAAAAATCACACTAAAATTCCACACCATCTGGACGCAGGCCGGTGAGGAAAAAATTGCAAAACGTAGCAACTTTGTGACTTTTTGCACTGTCTGGATCTCAGAATCAGCAAATCCAACCAGAACAAAACTTCCCACATCAAGAGATCCACTCCAGGGGACAGAGCATACCAAATGTTGAGCAAATCCATTGATTGATTGCAAAGTTATTAAAGTACAAAGTTTGAGGTTTAACATTACGCATGTTACTGAACCCTAACTACAGGGGCACTACTGCGCCCATATAATATATATTATATATATCTTCAGGAGAGCCCCTGCAGCAAGTGCCTACCTTCAAGAGCGACCCATGTAAAACCATGTGCACCCATCACATCTCAGACAGACAGGCTACACAGCAGCAGGTTGTTACAACACTGGTAACAGCAGTACGATTTACACACAACATGATTTATTTATTTATTTAAAGGGGCACTGTCTGCTTTTCCCCTCGATTTGTGCTCAATTTCCATCTGATATTCTACAAGCACATAATTGTAAGTCTGTGACTGTAGGATGCATCCAAATAAAAGCAAAAGTAAGCAGCTTACCAATTTTCGTGATTTAAACATTATTTTCATTACTGGCGTCCCGACTTAAAACCTCCATGCCCCCGGAAGCTGTTCCGTACAGAGAATGCGCATCTACCGGGGACCGCGGTCCCGAACAGCACATTTTAACATTAGCATGCCAAAAAACATTAAATCCACAAGAGAAGGGTAATCTAAATTGTTCAATGTGTTTGCGATTAAAAACCGAGGCCTCGTTCTAGCACAAAATACTTTCAAAAGCTGGTGCCCAAATCTCGTGCATGCGCAGTCGCGGCACTATCTCGCACATGTGCAGGATCTTTTTCCAAGCCACTACTGTACATGTCTGTGCAAACCACAACTTCACACTCATCCTCGGTGTGGGATGCTTTTAGATATCCATCAAGCTTCACTCTCACGGTTTATGTAGCATCCCACACCTTGTGTACGTGTAAAATTCTGGTTACGCACACCCACCCATGTATTACTCACCATATTACTGTATTGTGCTGTTTATTATTATTGATGTTTATTATCATTAAATTGTTTATTGTTATTATTGCATATTAGTTGCGTTTAATATTCTTGTCTTGTTTTTTGTTATAACTGTATTGTTTATTATTATTTTATTGTTTATTATTGTGTTTGTTATTATTGTGTTGATTATTATTATATACATTCATGGGTCTGGTTAAAGGACCTCTTATGGATATAAGCGTGTTGCCTCTTATGTTCTTAGGATGAGAGAACTGCAAACCAAAGTTGGGTTATTATTGTATTAACACAGAAACATAGACTTTGACGGCAGATAAGGACCACTTGGCCCACCTAGTCTGCCCATTTCCCTACCTACAGGATAAACTGCAGATCCTTGTTAACCAACAGCCAACTTCCTCCTACCCTCCACTAGAACTGCCTTATGTCTGTCCCATGCATTCTTGAATTCCCCCACTGTTTTTGACTCTACTACCTCCTCTGGAAGGCTGTTCCATGCCTCCTCCACCCTCTCTGTGAAAAAATACTTCCTCACGTTGCCCCTGAGCCGTCCCCCCCTCTATCTTCAAGTTCTGCCCCCTTGTTCTTGCACATCTGTTTTTTTGAAAGATGCTACCTTCTTGGACTTTGTTGATTCCCCTGAGGTACTTGAATGTTTCTATCATGTCCCCCCCCTCCTTTCCCTCCTTTCCTACAGGCTATACATATTAAGCTCCTTTAGACTCTCTTCTTATGGCTTCTGTTGCAGACCCTGCACCATTTTAGTTGCCCTCCTCCGGACTGCCTCCATCCTGTCTATGTCCTTACGGAGATGGGGCCTCGAGAACTGCACACAATACTCCAGATGTGGTCTCACCAACTGTCTATACAAAGGGATAATAACTTCCTGTTTTCTACTGGTGTTGCCTCTCCTTACGCATCCCAGTATCCCCCCAACCCTCCTTACTGCCTTCTCACACTGCTTGCCTACCTTAAGGTTGTCTGATATGACTACCCCCAGGTCCTTTTCCATATTTGTTGTCAGTATCTCACCCCCATTGTGTAGTCTTCCCCTGGGTTTTTGTTTCCCAGGTGCATTATTTTGCACTTCTTAGCATTGAATCTAAGCTGCCATACTCTTGACCATTCCTTCAACCTTGCCAAGTCCCTTCTCATCCTTTCCACCCCACCTTCTGTATCAGCTCTGTTGCAGGTCTTTGTACTTTTTATTAATGCATTTTTTATTATTGTGCTGTTTATTATAATGATTACTGTATTGTTTATTATTTATTAAAACTGTTCTAAATAACATAAATAACAAATATTGATACAATAAGCTGTTACAACATGTATTTTAGTGTGAAAAGCATTTTATGACGGAGAACTAAAATATGACACTAATGCCTGGTATTTTTTGTACGTCAGATCCCTACTTTTCAGTGACAAATGTGTCAGATTTAGTAGAAGGAGGCCAGAGGACATTTTTGAAGAAATTTAGGGACATCCCTGAAAAGTAGGGACTGTTGAGAAGTACATCTGTCACCAAATCACAGTTTTGTGTTTCACTAATGGAGCCCCCTTCCCCCCAATTGCAGCTACACCTACAGGACTGTTGAACATGCTATGCAGCAGGAGGGGGTGCTGTATGGTAACCTATTTAAAATGCTAAAAGAAAAGTTTCTTATGAAAGCAGCTCGGGTGGGCAGTGCTGGCACTTTCTTCATATGTATTTTGTTTTAGGTAAGCCTGGTGTGCCCAAGACTCATTCTGATCTTGCCACTGCACAACTTAGCTCATTAACAGCCTTTTTAATGGAGACCTGCCTTTAACCTGTAAATAATCTTTATTTTTCTATAGACACTGTGTTTTGAATACTGCTTCACATCCTGATATAGTTCTTTCTATAGCGGCCTTTTAGTAAATTCAGTGGGCGTTTCTCATTTATATGCTGTTACTACATATCAAACTGTATAATGTAGGATATGTCCTTGTTAAGCTCTTCCATCATTGTCATAATGTATAAATGCTGTACTACAGAACTTTGCAGTTGGAAGGACATAAACTACATCACACAGTTCTAAATACTCACCACCAGTGCGTAAACCAGAAACAGCTACTGAGATGAAGAAAAGGCCAGTAAAGAAGAAACAATAGCACTGGACCCAGTGCAGTATTTAGAAAACAGCTTGTACAGGAACACATGGCTAACAGGTTCAACACAGTTTTCACTTACAGAAGTTGCCAAAAGGTGCAAGTGAGAGAGGGCCACATTGAGACTAGAACTGTGAGGGCTGTGTACTGTCCGATCCAACAGGGGATCCTAAAGGCAATTGGAATAATCTGAATCAACAGGGGATCTTAAAGGTGATGGGAAGGATCCAATCCAACAGGGGATCCTAAATGCGATAGGAATGATCTGATCCCAACAGGGGATCCTAAAGGCAATAGGAAGGATCTGCTCCAATAGGGGATCCTAAAGGCGAAATGAAGGATCTAATCCAACAGGAGATCCTCATGGAGGTTCAAAGTACCTAATCTGTCAGGAGATTTTAAAGGCAATAGGAAGAACCCAATCCAACAAGGGATCCTAAAAGCGATAGGAAGGATCTCATCCAATAGGGGGTCTTACAATAAAGGTCACATGAAGGATGTGATCCATCAACAGATCCAATAGGTAATAGGAAAGACCTGATTCACTAAGAGATCTGAAAGGCAATCATGATGACCCATTCTGCCAGGAGATTCAATGGCAATCACAATGATCTGTCCTACCAGGAGATCTAAAAGTGACTGCCATGATCTGTTCTGCCAGGAGATCCCAACGGTGATGGTAATGATCTGTTCTGCTAAGAGACATGAAGGCAATTATAAAGATCCACTCTTCTAAGAGGTCTGAATATGTTCTCAATGATCTGCTCTGTCAGTAGATCCAAAGGAGACTATAATGATTTACTCTGCCAGGAGATCCATAAGCAATTACAATGATCTGTTTTGCCAGGAGATGAGAAGGTGATCACGATGATCTCTTCTGCCAAGAGATATGAAGGGGCTCAAATGGTCCATGCTGCCAGGAAATCCAAAGGTGACTGCAAAGAACCATTCTACCAGGAGATCCGAAGGTGATTGCAATGACCCACTCTGCCAGGAGATCCAAAGGCAATTGTACTGATCCGTTCTATCAGAAGATCTGGAAGCTCAGACAGTGCACTGTCTGAATGTATGCCATTTGACTGGAGCTTGGCTGGGGAAATGGATTTGAATAATGCATTCACCACCTCCTCTGAATAGACGATTAGTTCACAATGAGTTAAACAAAACGGACGGTATATATGTAACCCCACTACAAATGGGGGTTCCCAAAAAGTCTTCCTTGAGCTTTCCTAAATGCTCACTGCCAGGCTGGCGTCCTGCGTTTTAGCAGTTTAAATGTGATTACCAGGGCTTGTATAGCCTCTGTGTACTGTCTCTTTAAGAGCTGCTTGATTGCAGCATAAGTAATCTGAGAGGCAGCTCTGTTGAAAGATGCAACTATTTGCTGAAAACCATTTAGAATGATAATGATAATGTGGTTTGTCTAACCTGCTTTCTTTGTAGCAAGGACTGTTTTGTTTGTCTCCACTATTTTGGTCCTGGACTGCAAATTGGACCAATCAGTTCTGATGGGACCTAAAAGGTAGCTGGACTACAGGAGCTGTGTGAATTCAAAATCTTAGGAACTGTGGTTTGAGTTTTTGCGCCTTTTTTGCAACTGAAGGGGGAGCTCTTGCTTTGACTGACAGCCAAATCAGCTAACCAAAGCTTCTGGATCTTGGGGAAGTCCCGGGCTGCTTGCAGTTTTCAGTTAGAACTAAGCTGGAAGCTGAGCAAGAAGGAGCTGAAGTGATTCTGAGAGCAATCCTGAGCGGATTCACATGGGAGAACTATGAAAAGGCTGAGAGTTTGGCCTCCATGTCTGCCTGCTGCTCCTGAGAGGAAGAGAAAAGAATTATTTTGGACTAAATCCAAGTCTGTGTGACTAAAGTAAGCTACTGAAGTGGGCCAGACTCAACCTGAAGAAGACCGAATATTTTTGCTGAATGTGATCAGCCTGTCAGGAGTTCCAGCTACCCCTAAGTTCCCAGTGTGTGTGGAGACTTTGCGATTCTGCCTGGGAAGCGCTTTGCCTGGTACCGTAGAAGTCCCGTACATGTAAATGTGCTATGAGCTGCTAGTGGGTTGTGAGTTAGTTCCCCACTGTGTAAACTGTGTTCCGCTTGCTGGAAGCTGTATCCTGCCTAAAACGGACTGCTTCCGAACTTGTCTCCATGCAGTCTGGGTTTTGCCAGACTGGCCCAGCCAGACTACCCACTGCACAGAGAAGCCATCGACGAGAGACCTGCCTGGGGATCAGCCCCCTGCTCCATGCTTGAACAGGAACGATGCCTCTGTGACTTTTGTGGGCCCTGCTCCTCCTGGCATTCCAGATCAACCACCTGCAGTCTCTATTTTCGTCCAGCCTGTGTCCAGTCTTGGGTATCATGAGTAAATGCCAGGGTAGCTCTCTACAACAACAGCTTAATCTGAGTGTGTCATCTGATTGTCTTGTTGTTTAGTTTCCTTTACAAACTGAGCCCTCTGGCTCCAGATTACAAATATTGTGTACTGTGCATGTTGTATTTTCCATCACAGGGCCCCAACGAGCTGCAACCCTGGGCAACTGTCCTGGCTAGCCCATCTCTTCTCCACCTGGGTACCCAGAGGTGGACTGTGTGGGGGGACTCAAAGTGCATGCATAACTGCTTGATTGATATAACCTTTAAGCTAATTAACCTGATTTTGCCCCTCCCTTGTTCAAGTCCCCTGAATAAATCAGATCTAACTTTTTCTGCATGTGACTGTGGTTCCAGTTTGTGCTCAAAGTACTGTACTGCTGCTATTTGCTGTGCTTAACCTTGTTTTACAGGGGGTCCCCAGGGTCAAGCCAGAGGAACCAGCCCTGGTGGTAAGTGCAAACAGTGTGGGTACTTGTGTGGTGTTTCAGGGGTATTGTGAAAGTGATTACTGTACAGTGTTCAAGCCACTAGAGGGGAAAGGGGGGGGGGTTACAGTGTCCCGGAGGGCTGTGCCCAGGTTAGCTTGACCACTACCAACCCTGACCTCTAGTTGGAGGCACCTGTTTCAGAGCTCAGGACCCTTAACCTGCTACTAGCCAAGCAGGCAGGGGTAGTAGCCCTTGGGATAGCACCACCTAGGGGTTACATATATGCAGCACTATTTGAGACATAATAGAACAACAGATTCCCACCCCCAGTTCTGGGCTCCTAAATTAAACATGACCACTTTATACATCACAACTTTCAAGGGTTGGGTTGCTCTGACAAAAGGTGCAGAGACCTCTGCCTTTCTATATAGTAACCGACATATACTCCTGCGCATCAGAAGGATCACAGCTCCACCCGACCCATTCCACCCCCAATTACTTCTTCCCAATTTTCCAAACTGAAGAACTGAAGCACTGGCAGGTCAAATGACTTGCTCAAACCTACACAGTAGTGGGATTCAAACCAGGGAATCTCCAGTTTTGCATTTTAGTGCTCTGACTGCAAAACAATGGTCAAATCAGAGAGCCCTCTGACTTACTGGAACTTTGTTGGAGAGCTGAAGTTACTGGCTGTAGCAGTCAAGCATGCAAATCTGAAAACGAATGACACTTCAAACAAAACATGTGACAAACTATAAAACTGCTGCATCCTTCTCCTACTTTTCCCACAGCAACATCAGGCATTCCAACTGGCAAATGGTCCTCCTGCTTGTCTTCATCTCAATCTCTCACAAGACTAATCAAAAAACACAATTTAATTACAGCTCAAAAAAAAAGTGTAAACACTACTCATTTTTATTTTAATCTCCTGATACATCTGGACAAGCAGACAATGTACTAAAACCAAATAAATGTGCCCTGACAGTCTGATCAAAGGGACTTAGCGAGGAGCTTGCAGCTACTTAAGGCACAGAACTGCTGTTGCTAAGCATCGGCCTACAACCCAACAATCTCTTGAAGACAAGCTTTTTCTTCCTTTCAGAGAGAGAGAGAGAAAGAGAAATAGAGACAATGAAAGTTGGAGAGTGGGAACGAGACTGCAAAGGGAGTTGGGGGATTGTAGAGGATTGTGAAGCTTAAAGAGAATTGTGCAAAGAAAGGTTCTTTTTTTTTTCTCTCTCCTGACACACTGTCTGCATTTTTGTGGCGAAATATATGTATAAACCTTCTTTTGAACTCTTCCCCTCTGGTTTCAGTAACTGGATATTATAGACACTGTTCCAAAATCCTTGTATTTACATGAAAAAAAAAAAAATATATATATATATAAAACTGTGGGTAACAAAATACAAGAGTACAACAAAAGCTTCAGTTTATAATTAAGACTTTTAAAAAGAGCAAACTGGAAAATACACTTTAGGAATAAAAAACAAAACTCAAGGACAGATACTAGCGGTTTCTCTGGAAATACAAAGCACCTGTCATACACACCAAATCTCAAACTGTTTTACAGCGCATTGAGTTAGATACTGGTAGTGCAGGGACTGTGGAATAGAATACAATTTGGATTTACATACTGCCTTTCATGCACACTATATGCCAAAGTGCTTTACAAAGCAATGACTTAGCGCAGCCTTCTTGGTATTGTTTGTTTTGTAAAGCACTGTGTGTATGAAAGGCAGCGTGTAAATCTGAACTGTATTCTATTCTTCAGTCCCTGCACTACCAGTATCTAACTCAATGCTTTGTGAAGCACTTTGGTACACAGTGTGCATGAAAGGTGCTATAGTGAATGGTGGAACGTTGTTCTTGCTTCTTTTTTTATCTGTGCTGAAAAGCTGTTTAGCACAGATAAAAAAGTTTATAGAACACTGTTATGCCCATATGTGCAGAACAGCATTCTACTCTTTCAAAAGCTCGTAAATGTTGCCGCACGCCAAACACATTTGAAAAAAAAAAACCAAGGCAACAGTCCTGGCAGCAGGCACTGCGGGATCAACCAGATAGAATGCCGCGTTGTGGCCGTTACGTTTACAAAATACAGGATCAACAAGATAAAGTCAAAGTCTGAAGTACTCACACTGACGTTTCTTTCTAACGTTAGTTTTTTCTCGCTTAGCGAGACGTTAGGCCGCCATTTTTTTTATTGGAAATCCCTCCCCCACTAGATTGCCAACCAATGGGGGTGTGCACTGCTAATGTAGGGATGTCCAGTCCCTAGCAACCACACAACTCGCCATGTCAGTAAGCTGCCGCTCCAGAGACAACAGTTTCTTTTTCTAATGAAAATATTCAACATTTAACTCAATTTAAATACTTTGTGGGCACATTACAGAATTAAAAATACTAGATGGGCAACCCTATGCAGAACCAGTGTGTTCTGTCACCTCGGGGTCTGATTCCCATGGACCTCTCGAGCGTCGCTCTCTAGGTCACAGGGAATCAGACCCCTCTAAGGCAGAACACACTGGTTCTGTATGGTTGCCCATCCAGTATTCTCTATATATAAGCTCAAATTCTATGCTATGTAAGCTGTAATACCTTACAGGGTGTGGGGTATTGGCAGACACTGCCCGATGCACTAGAAGTGCAGGTATCCACCAGTACTCCACATCCTGAAGGGTCTTACTGCACTTAGAAAATGTGTTGGACACATGTAAAAAAAAATTGACTGGTACAAAGTGAAGGGTTTGGTGGTTGCTCAGGTAGGTAGCAGTAGGGAGGAGAGCCCAGGGGGAGTGGACTGGGAGGGATAAAACTCTATATGGATTATGGGTCCCGGGGCAGATAAGGAACTCTGGCCAGACTAGATGGATCTTCGGTCTTTTTCTGCTGTCATTGTCTCTTTCTAGGTTTCATGCTCTAAAAGATAAAAAAGACACAAAAATAAAATATTCCTTAGAAAATGTCAAATAATACACTGTAAGCATATTTTACTGGAGTTTTTGAAAACTTGTTCTCACATTTTGGAGTGTTGGGACAAGTGGACTCATTTGCTCGCAACACTTCAGAATGCGAAGAATAAGTTTTCATGATCATAGCAATTAGAAGCATGCTCCCACTATGGAGTGTCATAGAAGTGCGAGCTGAGCTATCCCCAACCCCACAGTCAAATGAGGAAAGCACTGCACACCGATGCAAAATTGGCACTTAAAATCTGAGCTCATCACACAAAAGTCCACGAGTGAATGTACACCACTGGTATGGTTAACATTTTTAACTTGTATTATATAAAATAACAAAACCCCTCTGCATTAAGAACATGCAGATTCTCAACACCTCGTTAGATCGGTGACATAAACAAAGCACTCGAGCTTCACTCCTGGCCGTTGATGTCACTGATCTCAGTGCTGAGAATCTGCGCGTTCTTAGCATGGAAGGATTATACATTCTATATAGAGTCCCGCCACAGATGTTTTTTTACCTGTCAGTCATCTACCTTTCTAAACATTCAATAGAAGATTTGATTGTTTACCATGGAATTTAAGAATTCAACATTCTGCAATATTCCTCTAGTAGAAGCTCACTCCCCCTAAACACACACACACACACACACACACACAGAAACATGGAATGCATGAATTCTAAATTCTGCAGTATTCCACTGGCACATGTGCACACACACACACACACAGGCCTCATCTGGAGCAGTGCCTCAGTTTTATCTGGTGCAGGGTTAGCAGCAGAGCTTTTCTGTCAAGCAGGTTAGGATATGAGAGGGATTTTTCATCTACCTTTCTAAACATTCAACAGAAGATTTGATTGTTTACCATGGAATTTAAGAATTAAATATTCTGCAGTATTCCTATAGTAGAATTTCACTGCCCCTAAACAAACACACACACACATATGGAATGCATAAATTCTAAATTCTGCAGTATACAGCAGCGAGTGGGTCAGAAGCAGTAATCCAGTACAAGGGCTTATAGGCAGACTAGATGGGCCAGGCGGTCCTTATCTGCCAACAATTTCTGTTTCCATGTTTCATATGCTCACATGCACAGAGGCCTCATATGGAGACGAGATTTTCTGTCAAGCTAGTTATGATATGAGGGTGATTTTTCATGGTCGTCAAAGAAACACCAGAAAAGAAAACTCTAAATAGGGCTCGATTTTTTTAAATGTGTTTGTGTATGTATGGATAGAATCATGAGTGGAAAGAATATTCAATCATTTATTTTTTAAGGAAGTTGTAGTTTTAGAGCCTAGTTGAAGGTTTTTATGCAAGAGTAAAGGTGACAGCTATGTTTGTGTGGGAAGTTAGGAAACTCAGGTTACTCACCTGTAACAGTAGTTCTAGGGGTGGTACATGATGTTCATGCACACTGTCTGGCTGTTGTCTTTCCCTTTAAGACTTGCCAAAAATGTCTTCAAGCTGGCTCTTCCCACCCACCCGAGTTGTAACTCCCTCGGCTCCACCCCATGATGGCAGATCTTTCCCACTGGAAGCAGAGTGTGTGCGCTGAAGCTGGGGAGGTCAGGTGGGTCCGTGTGAATGAACATCTTATACCATTCCTAGAACTACTGTTACAGGTGAGTAACCTGTTTTTCTAGGGACTTGGATATGATGTTCTATTCACACTGCCTGTCAGACTCCTAGCAGTTCTCCGGGAGGAGAGAGGCAAGGCGTACACCCCCTACTTTGGAAACACAGATTGGAGAACTGAGGCCCCAAAACCAGCATCCCAGTGTGACTTGAGGCCAAAGTGGTAATGCGAAATGAAGGTGTGTGCCAACTTCCAGGTAGCAGCCCTGCAGATTTCCTGGGTAGGGACGTCCCTAGAAGCAGCCACCGATGCAGTGGTATGGCAGATGGAATGAGCCCTTTAGCCCTCCGGGAGGCTCCCTACCCACCAGCCTATAGAAAAGTTCAATGAAGGATGTGATCCACCTGCCAATTGTCTGTTTAGCTGCAGGTCTGCCAGGTGAGGCTTCATTCAGCATAGGTGACAAACAGCTGGCAAACCTCTCCCCGAACTCCAGCCATGCACTCTTTATAATAAGTGAGCGCTTGTCTCAGGTCCAAAGAATGAAGCATGTGTTCGGCCTCCGAGGTGTGATTCAGGAAGAACACCAGCAGAGTCATCACTTGATTCAGGTAAAACTCCAACACAACCTTCAGGAGGAACTTCAGGTTGGGGCACAAGAAACCTTGTCCCTGTGGAAGACCAAGTAAGGAGACTCCACGGAAAGCGTCTGAAGCTTACTGATCCTTCTGGCTGACATGATAGCCACAAGGAAGGCGGTCTTCAATGATAGGTGCGATATCTCACACCTGTGTATCGGTTCGAATGGCTTGCCCATGAGCTTTGCCAAAACCAGCAACAAGTTCCATGGTGGTGGTGGTTCCTGCACCAGAAGGGAAATGTGATCGAGGCCTTTGAAAAATCACCAGTCTACCTTCTCCTGTGCCACCGTCTGCTGACTGGCCCACACCCGGTAAGTAGAGATGGCTGCCTGGTGCACCTTAAGGGTTGTCGACCGAAGACCCTCTTTGGAGAGAGACCAAAGGTAGTCTAGAATGCTAGCCACTGGACAGGACAAAGGGTCCAGCCCCTTGCCCTGACACCAAATGGAGAATCTCTTCCACCTGAAGGCATAGCGCTTCCTAGTCGATTCCTTCCTACATGCCTCAACTACAGTGAGTACATCTTCGGAGAGACCCAAAGCCTGGAACTCTAGCCGTTCAGAAACCAGGCTGTCAGGTGCAGGGATTGAAGATCCAGGTAGAGTACCTTCCCCTGATTGATGGAAGAGCAGGTCCGGGTGTGTGTGAAGATGCCTCGGGAGCCCGTTGCTGAGGCTGAGGAGACTGGGGTACCAAAACTGGCGGGACCAGTCCGGAGCCACCAGGATCACCCATGCCTTGTCCCTCCTGACCTTGAATAGCTCTTTGTGGATCAAGGGAAGTGGAGGGAAGGCAAAGAAGAAGCCTGGGGTCCACGGCCTTGAGAAGATATCCCCCTGCAGTGAGCCCTGCTGAGGGGGGGTGGGCACAAGACAGCCCCAGCTTTGCGTTCTCCCTGGAGGTGAACAGGTCCACCTGAAGGGTGCCCCACTGGGAGAATAGACTGTGAACTACCTCTGGATAGAGGGACCACTCATGAGATGCCTTGCCCACCCGGTTGAGGGCATCTGCCAGCTGGTTGGATGCTCCTGCCATATGGATGGCTAGGAGATCTGCCTACAGGCTGCACATGAGGGTCCAGGTATGGGGAACTTCCTTGCACAGAGGCAAGGAGTGCGTCCCACTCTGCTTGTTGAGCTAGTACATGGTCACGGTGTTGTCCGTCTGGACTTGGACCACTTGACCCTAAACAAATGGAGTGAATGCAGCCAGTGCCAGCAGGTTGATGTGGCATCGGGACTCAAGAGGGAACCAAAGCCCATGGACTCTGTGATTCCCCCAGCCCGTGAAAGAGGCATCAGTCATAAGGAAGACAGTTGGCTCAGGGCAGATAAACAGGATACCTTCCTGCAGATGTGCTGGGATGAGCCACCACTGGAGGATGTTCCACATCTTCCGAGTCACCGTGACCAGCTGGTCAAAGTGACCTTTGCGCTGAGACCACTGGCTGGCCAGCTCCCACTGAAGGGAGCTCATATGCCAACGGGTCCATCCGACCACGCTGGTGCAGGTCACCATGTAACCCAGAAGGCACAGGAAGTCCCAGGCAGGATGCAAGTGCCCAATCAGAAATGATCAGGCAAAGGAGGAGAGAACCTCCACCCTGTCCGCTGGGAGCCGGACACTGGCTCGGCAAGAGTTGAACTCTGCCCCGATGAAGCTGATCACCTGTGAGGGTACAAGTTCTGACTTGGCCTCATTGGCCAGGAGGCCAAGGTCGGTGCAAATCTGGAGGGCCAGGTCCTTGGACCGCTCCACCTCCTGCTGGAGGGACCTGCAATCAGCCAGTCATCCAGGTAGGAGTACACCTGGACCTCTCAGTGCCTCAGGTGAGCTGCCACCACTGCAATGCATATGGTTAAGACCCTGGGGGCTGAGGAGAGCCTGAATGGCATGGCCTGGAACTCATAAAGGGTTACCTCGGCTTGGAAGCGGAGGAACCTGAGGTGGGATGGATGGATCAGGACATGAAAAAAATGTGTCCTGTAGATCCAGGGAGCAAAACCACATATTCTGCTTAAGAGATGGTATAATCTGAGACAGAGTGACCATCCTGAAAGTGTGAGACATGAGGAATTTGTTCAGGTTGTGCAGATCTAGATATGGGGTGCCAGCTCCCTCGTCTGCTTTGGCACCAGGAAGTACCTGGAGACAAACTCCGGGTATTCCAGAAGATCCACTTCCCTGACCATGACCTCCTTGTGCAGGAGCTGGACTATGTCACCTCCAAGAGCCGACCGAGTGTCTGTGGATACAGCGGATCAGGCGGAAAGGAAGTGGTGGAACCAGCCCCCACAGGAGGACCCAGGGAAGGTGCCACGGCATGAGGGGGGTACCCCTCATCCCATCACTGAGCAGGTTTGGAGGAGGAGGAACCAGTCAAGGGGCCACCGGGTTTTTTCCTCCAGACTTTTGGACCACCGAGACCATGGACTTGGCCCGTCTGCCGTGAAGGTCGAGATCCACAGACAAGCCCTACGGCACATGGCAACAGTGGCCACTGCTGAGCGGACACAGGAATCTCCAACATCTAGAGCCATCTGGAGTTTCTGTTTCGCTACAGCCCAACCCTGGTCGTGGACTTATTTGACTGTAGTCTGAAGGTCCGCAGAAGGTGAGGAATCACCTCATCTAGGGAGCTTAATAGGGCATGGGAGAAGTATGCCATCAAGACAGTCAAGTTCGCCTGGTGGAGGCCTAGCGAAGAGGCAGCATAAACCTTCCTAACCGATTAGTCCAATTTCTTGGACTCTTTGTCCAGTGGTCTGTCGACATCCCTGGTATTGTCAGAGTGCCTAAACACTGAGTCAGCCACTAACCACTCAGCTGACGGATACTCCGTGAACCCCAAAAGGGTACCAGTGGGCACCACAAATTTGTGGGCCATCCGGGCCTCGGCCACTGGAAAAGCCTCCATTGGAGAGTCCCCTTTATCCAGAATTTCTGTAAGGGGATAGTGAGCCTGCTTTTGGATGGGCTCCAGTTTCATCCCCGTAGACTCGGAGATGAGGTGGAGAATGCCCATGAACGAAGTGGGGCCTTCCTCCATCGAAAGATCCCCCATTGACTCCATGTCAAGTGGACGGGAGTGCAAAGAAGAATCCTCGGACTCCGAGGAGTCCGCATAAAGCGGGTGACCACCTGTGTCACCCTTGACCTACTGTGGGCAGTCAGGCATGAGAGTGACCAACAGCCAATGGAGAAGACCCTCAGCCAGCCGAGACTCCTTGGTCAGAGCCCTGGTCATCGGCTGCTTGGGTGGTGGCTCCACCACGATCAGTGGAGAAGCCTGCTTCAGCTGAGCCGAAATGGTCTGGACTGGTTCCTCTGGGGGAGGAATGGTATCGACCATCCCCGCCAGGTGCATCGGTGTTGGCCTTTCGGGCAACAGCCAAGTAATGGCTGGGGTGGTAGCCGGCATCGGCCCAGTCACAACTAACTATTGCCACATAAGGTCTTCATAGTGTCAACACAACTTGCCCCGAAGCCTCTCCTCACCTGAGGACGACGAAGATGAGTAGAGGCGGTGCCACTTCCTGTGGTGCTGAGAGCGAGACTGCCAATGTCGGCAGGACCTGCTCAACCCAGAGGATGAAGATGATCTCGACCTTGGACATTGGTAATGCCGATGAGGGGCCTCAGAGGGAGCTGGGGAGATCCGTGGCTCCTCCTGGTCTGGGTCGATGACTAGCAGGTCCGGCTCAGCTGACTGGGCCACCCCTTCAGTGGGCACCTGCAGGACTGGGGTCCTGAAAAGACAGTTGTTGAACTCTTCAGATGACAATTGGTCAACAGGGTTGAGAAAATTCTCCGCCGCATCGTCAGCCAGCCTCTCAGCTGACTGACCTGACGGGGTTTCCGAAAAGCCAGCAGCCACAGCCGCGGTTTCAACCGTAGTTAAAATCGAAGATTCCTGAGAGCGGGAGTGCTCCCTGTTCCAGGATCGTTGATGATGAGTGTTCTCTTTATCCTTATTGGATTCCTTCTTGTGTGAGCGGGAACTGTGCGATTCAGAAGTCCCCTGCCCTTTGGTCAGGAGGAACTGGCACAGCTCCTTGAAGGAGGCAGAATAAGTGGACCCCAACTGGAGTGGAATGAAAGCCAAGGCAGAAGAGGACTGTGTGGCAGCCTGGGCCAACTCCTCTTCGAAGGCCTTGAGTTGCTCCAACTGCTCGGTGGACCCCACAGCCACAGAGACCACCCAACGGGCATCCTTAGATTTGACCGGCGGATAACGTTTCTCCGGGGGGCCCAACTTAAGGTGGGCAGCATGGTCTTCAAGGACCAAAGGGTGAAATGACCAACAAATGTCACAGGCCTGCGGATCGTGGCCCAGACAGTAGACGCACGAGGCATGGGGGTCAGTACGCGACATCTTCTGCCCGCATGGGCACCGGCAAAATCCGGACGAGGACTTATCCTCCATTGTGGTCGCGATCGAAGATCGAGCTGAAGACGAAACTCGAATGAGTTTAAGTTTAAGTTTTGGAAGTAAATCCAAAGATCTGAGCTCCAGGGCGTACTCAACACGAGAGCGGTAAGGAGGAAACCTACTTCTTCCAGTGGAAACGAAGATCTAGCATCATGGGGCGGAGCCGAGAGAGTTACCACCCAGGTGGGTAGGAGGAGCCAGCTTGAAGCCGTTTCCGGCAAGTCTTAAAGGGAAAGGCAACTGCCAGACAGTGTGAATGAACATCATATCCACGTCCCTAGAATGGGTGAACATGGCTCATGAATTCTGCATGTAATTTGTCCAAATTACGGTTCACATGGATGGGCCTTTTTTTCAGGGTGGTACTGGCACACAAACATATGCAGTATCTCACGTGCCTATTTTCTAATCTATTGTTCAATCCTTGCATTAGCAGCATCTGACACATTGCTTTGTAAAGCACTTTGGGATACAGTGTGTATGAAAGGCACTATATAAATCACAACTGTATGCTAATCTTAAATCTCTGCACTAAGCAGTATCTAACTCATTGCTTTGTAAAGCATTTTGGGATACAGTGTGTATGAACTAGCAGTATCTAACGCAATGCTTTGTAAAGCACTTTGGGATACATTGTTTATGAAAGGCACTATATAAATCCAAATTGTATGCTACACTACAGTTCCTGCAATAGCAGTACCTAACTCACTGCTTTGTATAGCACTTTGGAATACAGCTTGTATGAGAGGAAAGATATAGATCCAGGGGCTCAGCACAAACTCGTTGTTGGTAGGGGTGAACTTTCGGGATGCAAAGAGCCCCCTCCTTTGCAGCAGCACTGAAAGTGCCATACACAGAGCCCTGACTCTGACGAGTCTCCAAAAGCAGCGGGCAAGTCGTGATGCAGTGTGTCTGCCAGATGTAAGTGGATACAAAAGGGTTTTTCACCGCCTAATATGCTGGCATGGGCAACTCACAGTGGAGTGGGTGCAGGTACATGAGTTTATTTCCAAGTGTGTCCTAGGGGGAGTACGGTGGAGGTAAACACCGGTTTACAAATGCCTTCAGAACAAACAGTACTAATACTATAACTAAAAAGTGCACCTGGCAGAATAATTGGAAACAGACAAGGAATACCGTGAGCGTGTTGCGCGAACAGCACTTTTCAAAACAGTAAAAACAGTCATTTTTTCTGCTCTGAGAAGAAATTGATGCCAAACATTCTGGAGAAGCAGCAAAGATCAGACCAGTGAGAGAGAAGGAGCAGGGGTGGGAAACAATGAGAACTAGGGAAAGACATTGCTAGCATATCCTCCTTCTCCTTTATTTCTCCGGTGTGAACATATCTGACCGCTCCAATCTCGCCTCACTGCTCAGACCCTCAACCCCTCTATTCATTGTTGACTCCTAATCACTTTGGGGTACAGTGTGTATGGAAGGCGCTATATAAATCCAAATTCTTTTCTAGTCTACAGTCCCAATAACCCTGCCTCTATACAGATCCTTGGTGAGGCCTCATCTGGAGTACTGTGCTCACTTTTTTGAGACCGCACCTGAGGAAAGACATAGACAGGAGTCGGGACAGAGGAGGGTCACTAAGATGATCCAGGACCAGCAAGGTAGCTCCTACGAGGAATGGCTACTAGCCCTGAATATGTACCTGCTGGAGGCTACATGCCAGAGAGAAAGAACACGACAGGAACATTTCTGAGGGGGTATAGCGAGGCTGAATAGTGAGGACATGTTTGCATGGAACTGGGAAGCGGTCATGGCTGCCTCCAGACGTGGTGGGAGCAGCAATCCTAAATGGATTTAAATATGGCTGGAACCGAGCAAGGGGGGACTCACAGTCCTACACAAAGTCCAAAGGAAGGTCGCTCTATGGTACGCTGGTGCTTAAACTTGAAAACGAAAATTTGAGCACAGTCGAGAACTCAAGAGTCTCTCTCCTACATGACGAAACAGAACCTCATGCCAGCTTACTGCGTCAAAGCTGTCTTTCACTACATGCAAAAAAGTGAGGCATTTCCGGCAATACAGACATGACACACACGCACAAAAAAGAATGCTAAAAGCGATCAAACAATCAAATGTTTCACACATAGTGTGTTATCAGAAATAAGTGACCTGTGATGACAGAGCTAGTTAAGGTCTGCCCGTACATGACACCGCCACTGCCACGTCTCCATGGACACATTTAATACTAGTAAGGCAAAGCATCAGATACGAACATACGAACTTTGCCAGCAGATAAAGGCCTAGAGGTCTATCAAGTCTGCTCGAATGTGCAGCTAGCACCCCTTATTCTGCAGCTGCCCCTCCCTTCCACCCTTCCCCTTCATTAACCTTCCCCCTTGTCCTGTCCCATCCTCGTTTGAAGCAGTCCACTGTTCTACTGCATACCACTTCAGCAGGTAACGCATTCCACCCAGCCACCACCCTCTCTGTAAAAAAGTGTCTCCTCATCTCATTCCTGAACCTTCCTCGCTCCAGTCTCATATCATGGCCCCTGGTGGCTCTCCCCTACCTTACTTTGAACAGCCCCTCTGTACCCTTAATAATAACTAAATAAATACTAATTATTAATAACTGAATTGAATACAGTTAAAAAATGGTTAAAATGCAAAAGTAGTGGCCATCTACGCAACAACTGCTGATAGAAACATTTAAGTACATGGAGGGGATCAATAAAGTGAGGGAGGAGAGCTTATTTAGAAGGAAGGTGGGGGCTAAAACTAGAGGGCATAGTCTAAGATTAGAAGGAGGAAGATTTAGAGGCAATGTGAGGGGGCGTTACTTCACACAGAGAGTGGTGTAGGCCTGGAATAGACTACCAGAAGTGGTGGGGGATTCAAGAGGGCATGGAACAGACATAAAGGGTTGGCAAGTGGTGGGAAGGGGAGGGCCGTGGTATAGGTGACAAGCTTTGGGGGGGCAGATCTGATGGGCCAGAGGTCCTTTTCTGCCATCAGATTTCTATGATTCTATGATTTCAGTTAAATTGTTTCTGTATCATAGCTGCCACAAATGCTCTAAGTCCTGTCTGCAGGGCCTAAAAATGATCAATAACAAACATACAGTAAGTTGGCGTGAAGTGCAGTTTCTTCACATAGGAGAGGTGAACGCTTCTTGATTTCTCACCAAGACTCATAGTCCCTATAGGGAGGCAACACAGAATTGAGGGATGAGGGAGTGGAGGAAGAGGGAGACAACCCCCAATACGGAAGGTCAGTGGGGTGAGGTGGTATAGTATGGGCAGACTTAATGGACCCTTGGTGCAGTGGAATACTGCAGAATTTTGAATCTGCCATCAGATTCTTGGTTTCTATGTAATCATTTCTGAATACCTATATGCTGTACCCTCTCTACCTCAGTGATATCTTATTTTGGGCTGCAGTGATCAGAACTGTACACTGTACTCTAAACGTGGTCTCACTAGTACCTCGTATCAGAGTCAGTGGCTCAGGAGGTAGCATGCTTGCCTCTGGGGCTGTGAGATTGGAAGGTCAAAGGTTCTAGTCCCACACCAGGTACTTGGGGTAATTCCCATAACTGATACTATGGTGCAGAACTAGGGGGATGCTGCAGAACTGAGGTTCTGTCCTTCGACTGAGACGTTTAACTGATGCCCCTTCTGCTCATCTCAGGTCACTGTCTAGGTGGAAGTATAAGATCACATGGCACTTATCGACAAAGAGTAGGTGAAATTTTTTTTTTATTGAAAATAACTCATACAAACAAATCACTTAGTTATTACATACAAAAGATGCAAAACAAAATTTCATATGGAAAAAAAAAACCTTAACCATAATTTCATACAAAACTAAACAAAGGGGAAAAGGAAAAGGGGATGCATCGAAACTTTCTGACATATTTTGCACGGATCTGACAAAAGGCTTGCTCCAAGTTTGTAATCCAGTACTTATTAGATTTTTATGACCGGATAAGTACATTAGGCAATAACCCTGCCTATTTTCAGGCACGACCCATAAGAGTACATAGTACAATCTTCCAAACAGTCACAGGTAGCGTACAATCGGAACATGACAGCTTCAAACAGGTATCCACGCAGGGATAGATGGAAATTATACACACGAGCAAAAGCCATCCATGCAGGGATGAGAACGTCAGACGTGGACAGGCCCAGTGATACTCTTGGAGTACTGAGAAGCAGTAGTCCCGGCAAGAACAAGCAAGAGCAGGAGGTTAGTCACAGTCACAAGTATCAAGTGCACAGAGGTGAGAAAAAGGTGCAGTTTTAAAGGAGGAGGAGTGAGATAAGGAGCACTTTAAGTGGGGAGGCAGGGAATTCCAGTATTTGGGAGATCCCATAATTGTAATAGGAGGCCTTTGGAAGCCTCTGTGCTTCACATGAATATATGCCCTGTAATCCACATTCCACTTTCTGGTGAAGATCTGTTGGAGCACAGATTTTCTGTTGCAAGGAAAACTGGCATCCATTCTGCCAGCTTCAGTGCGCTGACGTGCCATTCCCCACTCAACCCCCCGTAGAATTTCCTACAATCAACAAATAAGTAAGGTGTTTAAATAACAGTTCTTTCCAACTTGTTACCACTAAGTCCCAAAATCTTGTAATGTAAAACCGTTCAAAATAGAGCTGCCTCATGGCTCCTACTTGTAGGCAATCTTGCTGGTTACAAGAGCAGTCTTCCAAACATTTGTTGTTATGGCTATCTTTGATATGTAATCTAGAGTGACAACGTGACCACAGTACATCCCACATGGGAGGAGAGACTGGCTAACACTTCTTTACATATTTGGTCTCTGCTTTCTAAACTCATTTGATCAGCAAATCAACCGATGATTGTAAAACAGAATTTGTCAGCAGATAAGGATTATTTGGCCCACCCTGTTTTTCCCTGTTTGTACTGTCATCACAGACCCCACCTGATCTCTGGCTATCCCCCCTCTCCCCCCCCCACACACACTTGTACTTAGCCTCTGGAGGACAGCAGGCCCAGCAAACAGTCGATTGGAGCTTTTAAAAGTTTTAACTTACACTACACATAACGGAAACTCCCACCCTTGCAACCAGTTTTTGATGTCAGTTGCGGGAGATGGATTCTGGGGTAGCTGCAACCATGAATGTTGAGGTAGGAGTCGGCAGGATTAAACAGATACCAGCTATTAGAATAAAATAACCGGTAAGTGAAAAAAAAAATGTTTTCACTGAAAGCGCAAGTCAGGAGCAGCGCCACACTTGGGAATGGGCCGCATTTTGCTGACTTTCCTGTACCATTTATGGTTTTACCAGCAAAGCCTACTGAGCCATGAAAAAGCTCATTTGCAGAGGGGTCCGGGGGAGGGCTCATGGAGAAGTAAAACATACAGAAACAAGGAAGTGACTAAACGTAAAGCAAATACAATAAGCTATGAAAGCAGCGATACTTGTTGATACAGGGTGACGGTGAGGTTATAGGACAAATATTGGGTGTGTGGGGGGTGATTGCAGGGCAGATAAAGAGGCGTAGTGATGGCTGTGGGACAGATGTAGTTTTCAGTGTTGACGCCTAAATGTAGATGTAGGAGTGTGCAGAAGTTATTGGGCAGATACAACCCACCTTGAGCACACTACAGTACATTTTAATGCCCATATACAGAGCCCCAGTCAAGCTCCACCTTGAGTACACTACATTATAATACCCTTACACAGAGCCCCAGTCAGGTTCCACCTCGAGTGCAATACATTATAATGCCCTTACACAGAGCCCTGGTCAGGTTCCACCTCAAGCACACTACATTAAAACGCCCTTATACACGGCCGTGGTCAGACTCCATCTCAAGCACACTACATTATAACACCCTTATACAGAGCCCCGGTCAGGTTCCACCTTGAGCACACTACTTTATAATGCCCTTATACACAGCCCTGGTCAGGCTCCACCTTGACTACACTACATTATAACGCCCCCTATACACAGCCTCAGACAGGTGCCACCTCGAGCACACTCCCTTATAATGCCATTATACAGAGCCCTGGACAGGTTCCACCTCGAGTGCACTATATTATAATGCCCTTACACAGAGCCCTGGTCAGGTTCCACCTCAAGCACACTACATTAAAACGCCCTTATACACAGCTGTGGTCAGACTCCACCTCAAGCACACTACAGTATGACACCCTTATACAGAGCCCCGGTCAGGCTCAACCTTGAGCACACTACATTATAACGCCCCCTACAGAGAGCCCTGGTCAGGATCCACCTTGAGCACACTACATTATAACACCCTTATACAGAGCCCAGGTCAGGTTCCACCTTGCGCACACTACATTATAACACCCTTACACAGAGCCCCGGTCAGGATCCACCTTGAGCACACTACATTACAACACCCTTATACAGAGCCCCGGTCAGGATCCACCTTGAGCACACTACATTACAACACCCTTATACAGAGCCCCGGTCAGGATCCACCTTGAGCACACTACATTATAACACCCTTATACAGAGCCCAGGTCAGGTTCCACCTTGCGCACACTACATTATACACATATATACAGAGCCCCATTCAGGCACCCCCTGGAGCACACTACATTATAATGCCCTTATACACGGCCATGGTGAGGCTCATCCTTAAGCGCACTACATTTTAACACCCTTATACAGAGTCCCAGTCAGGCTCCACCTCAAACGTACTACATTATAATGGCCTTATAAAGAGCCCTGGTCAGGTTTCACCACGAGTACACTACATTATAATGTCCTTCTATAGAGCCCCAGTCAGGTTCCACCTTGAGTACACTACATTATGATGGTCTTATACAGACCCTTGGTCAGGCTCCACCTCCAGCACACTACATTATAATATCCTTATACAGACCCTTGGTCAGGCCCCACTTCGAGCACACTACATTATAATATCCTTATACAGACCCTTGGTCAGGCCCCACCTCGAGCAAACTACATTATAATGTCCTTATACAGAGCCCTGGTCAGGCTCTACCTCGAGTACACTACATTATAATAAGGGAAAGGGGAAATTATTTAACCAGGAAAGGCACACTAAGCTAAAGCTGGTTTCCAGGTGCAACCTGGGAGCACAAGGAAGTTAAGTGACTTGGTCAGGGTCACACAGTATGCAAATGGGGGCTGTGGGATTCAAACCCAGGTCTCCAGGTTTGCAGCTTTATACCCTAAACTACTGCACTATACTGCCTCCTAATGGCCTTATACAGAACCTAGGTCAGCTTACACCTTGGCACACTACATTATAATGCCCTAATACAGAGCCCCGGTCAGGTTCCACCTTGAGTACACTATATTATAATGTCCTTATACAGAGCCCTGGTCAGGTTCCACCTCGAGCATACTACAGTAAACATAGAAACAAAGAATTTGACGGCAGATAAGGACTGCTTGGCCCACCCAGTCTGCCCATTTCCCTACCTAATGGATAAGCTGTAGATCCTAGTTAACCAGCAGCCTACTTCTTCCTACCCCCCCCAGAATTGCCTTATGACTGTCCCAGGCATGCTTGAATTCCACCACTGTTTTTGACTCCACAACCTCCTCCGGAAGGCCATTCCATGCATCCACAACCCTCTCTGTGAAAAATACTCCTTAAATTACCTCTGAGCCGCACCCCTCTATCTTCAAATTTGCCTTGTTCTTGCACATCTCTTTTTTGAAAGATGCTACCTTTTGGACTTTGTTGATTCCCTTGAGGTACTTGAAAGTTTCCATCATGTCCCCCTCTCCTCCTTTCCTCGAGGCTATACATATTAAGCTCCTTAAGTCTCTCTTCATATGTCTTCCAGTGCAGACCCTGCACCATTTTAGTTGCCCTCCTCTGGAAGCTTCCATCCTGTCTATGTCTTTCTGGAGACTGGGTCTCCAGAACTCGCAGTACTCAGATGGGGTCTCACCAGCTGTCTGTACAGAAGGATAATAACTTCCTGTTTTTACTGGTGATGCCTCTCCTATGCATCCCAGTACCCCCAGCCCTCCTTGCTGCCCTCTCACATTGCTTGCCCACCTTTGGGTCATCTGATATGACTACCCCAGGTCCCTTTCCATTTTGTTGTTGTTACTATCTCACCCCCACTTGTACTCTTCCCTGGGTTTTGTTTCCCAGGTGCATTACCTTGCACTTCTTAGCATTGAATCTAAGCTGCCATACATTTGACCATTCCTCTAACCTTGCCATGTCCTTCTCATCCTTTCTACCCCTTGTGCATCAACTCTGTTGCAGATCTTTGTGTCATCTGCAAGAGACATACTTTCCTTCCAGTCCCTCTGTAATGTCGCTATAAAGACATTGAAGAGGACCAGTCCTATTACTGAACCCTCGCGGTACCCCACTAGTAACCCCCTTTCTTAAGAGTGGACTCCATTTACTATTACTCTCTGTGTCCTGTTCTCCAGCCAATTCTTTACAGGCTGTCATCTTGGGACCCACTTCCAGGCTGGCTAACTTGTATATTAATCTTTTGTGTGGGACTGTGTCAAATGCCTTGCTAAAAGTCTAGGAAGGCCATGTCCACAGCCCTCCCTGATCTACTACTTTGGTCACCCAGTCAAAATCTATCAGATTTGTCTGGCATGACCTTCCGCTGTGAATCCATGCTGCCTTGGGTCCTGTGTCCCTCTAGCCTCTAGATACTCGACAATTCTTTCCTTCAGAAGTGATTCCATCATTTTCCCTATCACTGAGGTTAAACTAACAGGTATGTAGTTTCCTGTTTCTGCCTTGCTCCCACTTTTGTGAAGGGAAATCACATCTGCCCTCCTCCAGTCCTCGGGTACCACCCCATCCTCCCATGATTTGTTAAAGAGAGTAGTCAGTGGTGTCACTAGTTCTACCCTTAGTTCTTTTAGAATTCTGGGATGAATCCCATCAGGCCCCATTGCTTTGTCCACCTTCAGTTTTAAGAGTTCTTTCAGAACTCTTTCTTCTGTAAATGGGCTGGTATCAACTTCTGTATCCAGAGTGTTTCTACTGTTTGTTTTAGGTTTACTTTCATTATAATGCTCTTATAAAGAGCCCCAGTAAAGCTCCACCTTGAGTACACTACATTATAAGGTCTTTATATGGAGCCCCAGTCAGGTTCAACCTCGAGCACACTTCATTATAATATCCTTACACAGAGCCCCGGTCAGGTTCCACCTCGAGCACACTACTTTATAACGCCCTTATACAGAGCCCCAAGTCAGGTTCCACCTCGAGCACATTACATTATAATGCCCTTATACACAGCCATGGTGAGGCTCCACCTCAAGCACTACATTATAAATAGAATAAAGTATGGGTCTATGCGTGTAACAAGATGTTTACACACACCTGAGGGGTTATATGCTACATAAACCCCGAGAGCAAAGCTCAAGGGGTTTATGAATAGCATCTAACCCCGAGGGTGTGTGTAAACTTCGAGTTTACACATGACGACCCATATTTTATTTTATATAATTGCTGGGTTTACCTTTCTCGCCACAGCAATTATATAAAATATGATAGGCCCCATTGCGGCCACGCTCGGTTTCATTTTTGGTCGGTAGTTAACATTTTATTCCAGCATTTTAAAGCATTGCTTTTGCCCCCATGACATTTAAATGTAGCTTTTTAAAAAAAAACAAAAAATATCTTACCCCTCAGTTCCTCTGGCAGTTGACTGTAGTGGTGGAAGGCAAGAGCAAGCGATCACTGGGTTTGGGAAGGGGCAAAGTCCGGTGGGCGTATGCGGAGTGTGAGGGAAACCATGCGCGTGTTTGCCGTAATGAAAACTCCTTTATTACAGCAGATTATGCCACGATTTCCCTATGGGAAAAAGGGAAGCTCGTTAATTATAACGCCCTTATACACAGCCATGGTGAGGCTCCACCTCCACCACTATATTATAACACCATTATACAGAGCCCCAGTCAGACTCCATCTCGAGTACGCTACATTATAACACCACTATACAGAGCCACAGTCAGACTCCACCTCCAGTACGCTACATTATAACACCACTACACAGAGCCACAGTCAGACTCCACCTCCAGTACGCTACATTATAACGCCACTACACAGAGCCACAGTCAGACTCCACCTTCAGTACGCTACATTATAACACCACTACACAGAGCCACAGTCAGACTCCACCTCCAGTCGCTACACCATAACACCACTACACAGAGCCACAGTCAGACTCCACTCCAGCAGCTACATTATAACACACTACAGAGCCACAGTCAGACTCCACCTCCAGTACGCTATATTATAACACCACTACACAGAGCCACAGTCAGACTCCACCTCCAGTACGCTACATTATAACACCACTACACAGAGCCACAGTCAGACTCCACCTCCAGTACGCTACATCATAACACCACTACACAGAGCCACAGTCAGACTCCACCTCCAGTACGCTACATCATAACACCACTACACAGAGCCACAGTCAGACTCCACCTCCAGTACGCTACATCATAACACCACTACACAGAGCCACAGTCAGACTCCACCTCCAGTGCAGCTACATCCATAACACCACTACACAGAGCCACAGTCAGACTCCACCTCCAGTACGCTACATCATAACACCACTACACAGAGCCACAGTCAGACTCCACCTCCAGTACGCTACATCATAACACCACTACACAGAGCCACAGTCAGACTCCACCTCCAGTACGCTACATCATAACACCACTACACAGAGCCACAGTCAGACTCCATCTCCAGTACGCTACATCATAACACCACTACACAGAGCCACAGTCAGACTCCACCTCCAGTACGCTACATCATAACACCACTACACAGAGCCACAGTCAGACTCCACCTCCAGTACGCTACATCATAACACCACTACACAGAGCCACAGTCAGACTCCACCTCCAGTACGCTACATCATAACACCACTACACAGAGCCACAGTCAGACTCCACCTCCAGTAGCTACATCATAACACCACTACACAGAGCCACAGTCAGACTCCACCTCCAGTACGCTACATCTAACACCACTACACAGAGCCACAGTCAGACTCCACCTCCAGTATGCTACATCATAACACCACTACACAGAGCCACAGTCAGACTCCACCTCCAGTACGCTACACTATAACACCACTACACAGAGCCACAGTCAGACTCCACCTCCAGTACGCTACACTATAACACCACTACACAGAGCCACAGTCAGACTCCACCTTCAGTACGCTACATTATAACACCACTACACAGAGCCACAGTCAGACTCCACCTCCAGTACACTACATTATAACACCACTAAACAGAGCCCCAGTCAGACTCCACCTCGAGTACACTACATTATATAGAGAATAATGTATGGGGAGGTGGTTATTATGAGAATTTTACACACACCCGAGGTGTGGGATGCCCCATAAACCCGAGGGCGAAGCCCGAGGGGTTTATTTAGGCATCCCACACCGAGGGTTTGTGTAAAATTCTCAAGAATAACCACCTGTCCATTACTTTATTTTTTATAATTGCTGGTCACAATTTTTTCAGCAGTAATCTATTCAATCTGCAAAGAAATGAGTAAGACAGTTGTGCTATAAACAATTTATTTGTGGTGTTGTATTACATTGCAGTTTTTAATGATTTGTGTTTTTAAAACGTCTTTTTTATGTTTGGAAAAGAAACATGAACAGTAACATTACAGCATTTGTCAGCATCTTTAAATGTTATAACTTCCAGTTCGTGAATGAAATTACGTTCATTTTAGATGGCTTCATTCATGTGGAGGAACTGTGAAAGGTTGTAAACTGTTAACGATATAAAAACTCTTCAAACTTTTAAACTAAGAGTTCAAACTGTTAATTTGGTTATGTGGTGTGGCTGGAAGACGTCTTGGCGCTGATTTTCGTTTGCTTGATCTGACAGGACACCTGGAGCTGCGAGAATGTGAGTCAGTCAGTTGTTTTCTTTGCTCTGCGGCTGTTTGTGTCTGGCGCTTCTCTAGAGCACAGTGGCGCGTGTTTGCCGTTACAACTGGCTGAGGTAGTTATAACGGCAAATTATAACTGTTTTTTGTATTGCAAAAAATTGTAGCCAGTAATTATAACACCATTATACAGAGCCCCAGTCAGACTCCACCTCGAGTACACTACATTATAACACCACTATACAGAGCCCCAGTCAGACTCCACCTCGAGTACACTACATTATAACACCACTATACAGAGCCCCAGTCAGACTTCACCTCGAGTACACTACATTACACAACAGGAGAGAGCAGATAACCCACTAGATAAACAGGTATTCTCACTGCAGAGTGACAACTCCAGTTATCACACTGTGATTACATCATCACAATGTGATAACTCCATCAAATAAACAAAAAAAAAGGGCACAAAACATACTCCTGTTGTATAAAATGGATACGTGCTGGGCAGCTATGTGATAGCTGAAATATCAGCACTCGTGGTAACTGAGCTCAGGGATAAATTACTTGTGGCTCCGCACTTGTGATAACCCTGAGCCACTTGCCACTCATGCTGATATTTCAGCTATGACATAGCTGCCCATCACGTATCCCTTTATTATAATGCCCTTATACACACCCCCAGTCAGGCTCCACCTCAACTACATTACATTATAACGCCCTTACACAGAGCCCTGGTCAGGTTCCACCTTGACTACATTACATTATAATGCCTTTATACAGAGTTCTGGTCAGGTTCCACCTCAACTACATTACATTATAACACCCTTAGACAGAGCCTCAGACAGGCGCTACCTTGACTGCACTACATTACAACCCCCTTACACAGAGCCTCAGTCAGGCTCCACCTCGAGTACACTACATTATAACGCTCTTGAACAGAGCCACAGTCAGGCTCCACCTTAAGTACACTACATTATAACACCATTATACAGAGCCTCAGACAGGCGCTACCTTGACTGCACTACATTACAACCCCCTTACACAGAGCCTTAGTCAGGCTCCACCTCGAGTACACCACATTATAACGCTGTTGAACAGAGCCACAGTCAGGCTCCACCTTAAGTACACTACATTATAATGCCCTTATACAGAGCCTCAATCAGGTTCCACCTCGAGTACATTATTGAGGGGCAGTCCATAATCCCACCCAGCGAAGGTATGTGCCAGGCCTGTAAGGGGTCGTCCATCATCCCACCCAGCAAGGGGATGTGCCAGGCCTGTGAGGGGCCTTCCATCATCCCACCCAGCGAGAGGATGTGCCAGGCCTGTGAAGGGCCGTCCATCATCCCACCCAGCGAGGGGATTTGCCAGGCCTGTAAGGTGCCCTCTAGTATCCCTCTCAGAGAGAGGATGTGCCAGGCCTGTAAGAGGAAGGCCATAATCCCACTCAGCAAGGGGATGTGCCAGGACTGCAAGGGTCCATCCATTATCCCATCCAGTGAGAGGATGTGCCAGGCCTGTGAGGGACCTTCCACCATCCCACCCAGTGAAGGGATGTGCCAGGCCTGTAAGGTGCCCTCTAGTATCCCTCTTAGAAAGAGAATGTGCCAGGCCTGTAAGAGGAAGTCCATAATGCTACCCAGTGAGGGGATGTGCCAGGCCTGAGAGGCACTGTCCATCATCAAACTCAGTGAGGGGGATGTGCCAGGCCTGTAAGGGGCTTTCCATCAACCCACCCAGCGAGGGCATGTGCCAGGCCAGTGTGGGGGTTGTCCATCATCTCACCCAGTGAGGGGATGTGCCAGGCCTGTGAGGAGCTATTCATCATCCCACCGCATGAAGGGATGTGCCAGACCTGTGCGGGGCCATCCATCATCCCATCCAGTGAGGGGATGTGCCAGGCCTGTGAGAGGCCATCTATCATCCCACTCTGTGAAGCGATGTGCCAGACCTGTGCAGGGCCATCCATCATCCCACCCAGTGAGGGGATGTGCCAGGCCTACGGGAGGCTGTCCATCATCCCACCCTATGAGGGAATGTGCCAGGCCAGTGTGGGTCTGTCCATCATCCCACCCAGTGAGGGGATGTTCCAGGCCAGTGTGGGGGGCGATCCATCATCCCACCCAGTGAGGGGTTATGCCCGGCCTGTGGGGGGCTGTCCATCATCCCACCCCCTGAGGGAATGTGCCAGGCCAGTGGAGGGCTGCCATCATCCCACCCAGTGAAGTGACGTGTGATGCCAGCGAGGAGCCGTCCATCATCCCACCCAGGAAGTGATGTGCCAGGCCTGTGAGGGGCTGTCCCATCATCCCATCGAGTGAGGGCATGTGTCACTCCTCTGAGCGGCTGTCCAACATCCCACCCAGGAAGGGGATGTGCCAGGCCTGTGTGGGGCTGTCCACCATCCCACCCAGAGAGGGGATGTGCCAGGCCTGTGAGGGGCAATCCATCATTCCACCGAACAAGGGGATATGTCAGGCCTGTGAGGGGCAGTCCATCATCCCACGAGCAAGGAAATGTGCCAGGCCTCCGAGGAGCTGTCCATCATCCTGCCGAGAAAGCGGATGTTGTCAGGCCTGTGAGGGGCAGTCCATCAACCCACCGAGCAAGGAGATGTGCCAGGCCTCTGAGGGGCTGTCCATCATCCCATCCAGGAAGGGGATGTGCCAATCCTCTGAGTGACCATCCATCATGCCACCCAGTAAGGTGATGTGCCAGGCCTGTGAGTGGCCATACATCATCCCACCCTGCAAAGTGATGTGCCAGGCCGGTGAAGGGCCTTTCATCATCCCACCCAGCGAGGGGATGTGCCAGGCCAGTAAAGGGCCTTTCATCATCCCCACCCAGCGAGGGGATGTGCCAGGCCAGTGAAGGGCCATTCATCATCCCATCCAGCAAGGGGATGTGCCAAGCGTCCAAGGGGCAGTCCATCATTCCACCCAGTGCGGGGATGTACTAAACCTGTGAGGGGCCGTCCATCATCCCACCCAGCAAGGAAATGTGCCAAGCCTCCAAGGGGCACACCATCATCACACCCAGTGGGGGTCCATCCAACATCCCATCCAACAGGGGTATTTTTCACACTTAGGACAACTGACAGGCAGTGAGACGGAGCATCAATCAGCCTCCCATGCCCTTCCGGGCCTCCCAACTACAGTGACACCCAGCCTCACCTAGGTGTCAGATGCATTGTGGGTTTAAGTGTTGGTGCCTAACTGGACCTGGAGGGGGAGCCCTTACTGTGACTGACAGGTCCCTCAGCCAACCAAATTTTTTGGATTACAGAGAAACCTCCAGAACTGCCTGAAGCAGTGGATCAGTTAGAGCTGGAACTTGAAGAGTGAACAGCTTGAGCTTTTGAGCAGCTGCTCCCAAGAAGGAGTATAGGGGAATCGGCAGAAAGAGGCTCTGCTGGCCTGCCTTCCATGCTCTCCTGCTACTGAACTGCCTATTACAGAAGTCAGACCTGTCCGAATTCCAGCCTGGAACTGCAGCAGAAACAGAAAAAGTGTCTTTGCAGCTTGTAATTTGGATCGAAGATTTGCTCCAGAAGCGATCGGGCCAGCTGTGAGAGGAGTAAACTCAGATTGGAAGGTTTGCGCAGTAAAGCTGTTAATTGGCAACCGTACTATATCCAAACTGTTGTTTCATGAAATTAACGATTTAACTGTGCTGAACGTGTTTCGTGGGTCGCGATTTGGTTCCCCACAGTTAAATCGGTTACGCCAGCTGGAGGCCTCGCCAGCAGAAGATCACAAACTTATCCAGAACTGATCATCCTGCCGGGGCCCTGCCATCTCAGTCTAGACCACTACTCCTGCACCAGAGACCGGGGCCCTGCCATCTCAGTCTAGGCCACTACTCCTGCACCACAGACCGGGGCCCTGCCATCTCAGTCTAGGCCACTACTTCTGCACCAGAGACCGGGGCCCTGCCATCTCAGTCTAGACCACTGCTCCTGCACCAGAGACCATCTCAGCAAAAGATCAGCTTGGGGATCCGGCCCCTGACCCACACCATCACACAGGTAGTGACCACCCAGAGGTGAGTCATGTTGTCCCTGCTTCCCCTGGCCTCCCTGATCATCACTACGAGGACTTCATCTCGCCTGCACTGCATCCAGGTCCTGGTAGCATGAGTACAAATCAGGGTAGCTCCCTGCAACAAAAGCACAAATCACTGTGGTGCCATCTAATTGTTATTTTTTTACTGGGTTCATGCAATGGACTGAGACATCCAGCTTGGATTACAAATAATTGGGATGTGTGCATGTTTAACTGTTTTACCATTCTTAAGGGCTCCAACAACAGCTGCAACACCGGACACCCCCGGGCAACGCTTCAGACTAACCTGCATGTCATACTGGGTACCCAGAGTTGTTGAACTGTCTAAACTGGGACTTACACTGCATGCTGACCAATCCTGATTTAAATCAGATTGCTAATCATTTTGCTAGATTCACGCCCCTCCCTTGTTCACTGCCCCTAAATAAATCTGACTGTCTTTTTTCATGTTTAACCTGGCTAGTGTGCATAGTATTAGTTGGGTTTCAGTGGTAAGACTATATTGCTGCATTGCTGGTCTTATTTTCAAGGGGGTCTCCAGGGCAGCTGCTGCAAATCCAGCCCTGGTGGTAAGCGAAAAGGGTGTGAGCACATTATAATCGTTGCATACTGACTGAGAAGGTATCATTGTGTTATTTCTTAGGCCCCCAGAAGGGTTGGTGGGTGGTTATAGCATCCCAGAAGGCTATATCAGAGCAGTGAAGCTACCCCAGTACCACTCCTCTGGGTGGAGGCACCCGATTACAGAACTCAGGCCCCTCAACCTGTGCATTGCCATACGTGCACGGGGAGTAGCCCTTAGAATAGCACTCCTAGGGGTTACACTCTTATCCCTCGGCCGACCAAAAAAGACTCAAGTCTGCTCTCGAGCTCAGATCGCTGGCGTATTGAGTGACTGCGCTTCCAGGCTGGCTCTGATTTCGCATTGCCTTTAAAAGCTGGCAATGCACTGTCAACTCACATTGTGTCATTTTGCTGCAAAACTAACAGCACAAGAGCACAGTTTATGACATGCTAATAAAGCTCATTTCTGCAGGGCATTGTGATGGATGGGTGCAGCAAAACGTAACTCTGAGCAATGCAAAAACAATTCACCAGCATAAGGAGTTAATGATAACTGCACTGTAAGGGATACCACAGGATAGTGGGCAAAAATTAACAGCCTATGGTGGCAAACAAAGTCTGCCTTATGAACCCTGTGAAGCTCTGTTCATCAGTAACACACAGATCAAACATCCCAATTTTCTTTGAGAACATTTGAAACATTTCATGTCTTTACTATAAATAGGCACTGCTTTGGTCTTAGCTTACGAAGGGTAAGTCTGACTGACAAGGAAGACAAAACATAAACATTCATATTTGATTTAATGCCCTAACAACAGTATAAAAGCTGGTTGAGTGGGATATTTTTGAACTTCAATGAAGAAATAAAATGGTAAGCCGCTTTCTTGTTAACCATTATCAGCAGCACTCTTTTCACTAGTCTCTTCCTACCTAAAGTGATGTCTTTCTCGTTCTAATAAATTTTCCACTCCATAAGTTTATCCTGTTTTCTTAAGTCACTGCCACAGAAAGCATATCAACTAATAATACTGCCCGCACTGCATGGAGAAATGATGTTAGCACAATGTTTTACTCAGCAGGAATAATGTCAAGCGTGTTTTTAATGATTTACCGGTTCTGCTCGACGGAGCTTGCTCCCAGTAAGTGGATCATGTGATTACTGATCACAAGTTAAACTGCTCGTTTGAGGGGGGAGCCAACTGGGGGCCACGGTATACTTAACATCGTGCATGTGCAGCTCGGTGTAAGACATGGGGATGTTACATATAACAGGTAGTTAATGACTCCATCCAGCAGTCCCCAACTTAATTCTGCACGTGAGCTTGAATATTAAAGAGGCGTCTGACCTTGCAGCAGAAAGCTATTAGTTTGCATTCTACCTATTTATGCCTGCTTAAGCAAACAATAACAGAGGCCTTTAAAAAAGTCCAAAGCACCACTTCAGCCAGAGGCTAATCTTAATTCTTTGTGGACGAAACACTTAAAAGGAAAAAAAAACAATGTAAACAGCAATGAGCTTTTGAACTTTGTTTTTTCACCAATAGTCCCCCAGGTACCTCATCTACACCCCGCTGCTTACTCGTACCTCACTGCTGCAGGCTCACCTACTGTATGTCCCACTGGTCACTGACACCTCACTACTTCGGTCTCACCTATGCACACAGCCCAAGGAACCTCACCCCTCCAATCTCACCTATGCACACTGCCCAAGGTACCTCACCCCGCCAGTCTCACCTATGCACACTGCCCAAGGAACCTCACCCCTCCAATCTCACCTACGCACACTGCCCAAGGTACCTCACCCCTCCATTCTCACCTATGCACACTGCCCAAGGAACCTCACCCCGCCAGTCTCACCTATGCACACTGCCCAAGGTACCTCACCCCTCCATTCTCACCTATGCACACTGCCCAAGGAACCTCACCCCGCCAGTCTCACCTATGCACACTGCCCAAGGTACCTCACCCTTCCAGTCTTACCTATGCACATGGCTCAAAGTACCTCACCCCTCCAGTCTCACCTATGCACACTGCCCAAGGAACCTCACCCCTCCAGTCTCACCTATGCACACTGCCCAAGGAACCTCACCCCTCCAATCTCACCTATGCACACTGCCCAAGGTACCTCACCCCTCCAGTCTCACCTATGCACACTGTCCAAGGTATCTCACCCCTCCAGTCTCACCTATGCACACTGCTCTAGGTACCTCACCCCTCCAGTCTCACCTATGCACACTGCCCAAAGTACCTCACTCCTCCAGTCTCGCCTATGCACACTGCCCAAGGTACCTCACCCCTCCAGTCTCACCTATGCACACTACCCAAGGAAACCTCACCCCTCCAATCTCACCTGTGCACACTGCCCAAGGACCCTCGCCCTTCCAATCTCACTTATGCACACTACTATAACTACTGTTAGTGCCTGGAATGAAAAATAGTATAGAATTAAGCAATAAGGCATGACCAGGGGTTAGATTAACAGTCTGTTAATCACCCTCCTAGGGGTGTAATATGGCACGGTTGTGCAGCCGAGTGCCATATTACCCCTAGGGGGGTAACTGACTGTTAATCTAACTCCCAGGAGTGCCTTATTGCTATTATAAAAATTTACCCAAAAGAAAAGTGTTAAAAGTGTACCTTTTTAATGTTTTCCTCATTGAGATGGAGATTTTTTTTTTTACATAAAATAGTTATTCCAGTAACAGTTTAAGAATGCTGGTTCAGTATCAGAGTGCAGCATTACAGTCATTCAGAAGTACTAGAGGATGGAATGCTGACAGGAAGAATCCATGTGCCATGGTGATCAGGCTGTACATAACAGTACAACAGGGAGTAATGTATGGCTGTTGGAATCCTAACAGCCAATCAGACTGTAGCATTTCTAAGACCCTTTTTATAATTCACATTAATGTGGTTGTGTTCATGCACCCTTCCACCTTTGGTTGGCTTTGTCTTTATAGGGTGGTGATGATGTGATTTTAATTACCTGACTTTTCCACCTGCAGGTTTTACCTAACTACCACTAGAGGTCACCACAACTCACTTCCAGTCCCACTAAAAACATCACGTTGCTGTACTCCTCAGTGTTGGTCCCGGCAATTTGTTTCCTATTGTGCACACCTGGCATAGGTAATTTGAAACATTCCCTACCCAGCCCATCCTCCCTATGCACAAACTACACTAGCAACCCTTGCCCTACCTCATGGGATTCTATCGATGCCTCAATTCATTCAGTTACCACCCCCTCTCCACACTCTCTACTCATGCTCAACGTCTGCAGACCTTGTAGAGGGGCCTTCTTCAACCTTGACTGCTACCTAAATTTCATCTGCTTTCTTCATGGGTGCACCCCCTTTAACAGCATACACCAAATGAACCTTCACTCCCAAGCCAAACATAGAATATTTAAATTCCATATCTATGCAAACCACAGGCACAGAAGACTCATTCTGCACCTCCTCCTCCTCCTCCTCTCTGGGTCTGTCCATGAAACCCTGGACCCACTCAAGAAATCCCCCTCACCCCACAGAAAAATACCAGTCTTCTCAAAATTGTCCATCTAAACATCCAGAGCCTAATGGCAAGAAAAATCTTTACTGGAGTCTTGGGTCACTGCTAATAGCTTTGATGTTGTTGCCCTCACAGAAACTTGGCTCTCCCATAAGATCCCTTCCTATGAAATCAATCTTAAAGGGTACTCCCTATTCAGAAGGGACAGGCAAGGTAAAGAGTGAGTAGATGTCTCTTCTGGATTGCAAATCACCTCTTGGCCTCTGAACCTGACACAGAGTTAGTAACATTCACTCTCGAATCACTTGCAATAAATCTCCTTTTTGGGGAAAAACAAATTAATCACCCTCGGGGTTGTTTATCCCCCTTCCCCCCAGCTCATCTGCCAATGGGCTTGATGCGTTCCTCAACCTTAAAACCACCCTATCCTGTGGTAGGGAGTGGATTATCCTTGTGGATTTCAACTTAAACTGGCAGTCAGCCCAGGCCAGCATTGTTAAAGAAATCACTGTCAGTCTGGGTCTGCACGAGCTGATCACAACTCCCATCCGCACGAACTATAGAACAGGGTATGAATCATTCTTGGACTGGATTTTAGCCTCCAACTCTTCACACGTCACCAACTCAGGTGTTCTCCCTGACTCCCTGAGTGACCACTGTGCAGTTTTTTGTTGCTGGTCTGCTAAAACCTCAAAAACAGAACATCAATATATATATATATATATATACACACATACTCAAGACAGCTTAAAAAACTTAACACCAAGGAATTCTCTAAAGCCATTCGGGCCACCAACTGATCATTCACTGACTATCAAGGACATAGACTTCGCCCATGACACATTCAGCAAGAACTTCCAAGGGATCTACGACTCCCTCATCCCCCTAAAAAACTAAGGCTCAAAGGGGTCAGAAACAAATGGGTCACTTCCAAGCTCCTCAACCTGATGAGGAAGAGAGACAAGGCTTAGTCACTATATAGAAAGCTCAACCCCCCCGACCCCTTGCAACAATACAAAACACTTTGCAACAGTTGTAAATCAGCAGTACGCTCTGCTAAAATAAACTTCCTTTGATAAAAAAAAAACTTGGCTCCAGGGCTAACCCGAAACGTACCTGGAGATTCCTTAATGACTTCACTAGGAGAGAAAAATCCAATGAACAAATCAGCCTCTCTATTGAGAGGCAACCAGTTACGGAACCCCTCACCATTGGAAGCCACTTCAACACCTATTACGGTGACCTAGACAAATACAAACTCAACACCTCTCCTGACCCCAGGTTTCCCACCCCCACGCCCAAGCCTAACCTACACCCCAGCTTCCACTTCCGCTACCTCTCACCCCATGAGGTGATCAGACTTATAAAAATGAATGATCCCAGGCCTACCCTTGACGGCACTGTCTACTGCATCTTCAAGCTGGTTTGTGAGTCTGTCGCCCTCCCTCTAACCAACATCTTCAACTACTCCCTCTGCACAGGCTCCTGTCCCGTAAAATGAAAATGTGCCACCTTAAAACCCCTACACAAATCTGGCCCCAGCAATGATGTGGTTAATTGTAGGCCTGTATCTCTCCTAGCACCACTGTCAAAAATTATTGAGAAAATCGTACTCAGTCAAATCCTTGAATACCTTGAAAAATATGACCTCCAAACAGATTCACAGCATGGCTTTAGGGATGGCCATAACACCGAGACAGCACTCATCAAATTTGCTAACTTCATTAACAAGACTAACGATGAAGGTCTCTACACTGGCTCAGTGTTTATGTACCTCACAAAAGCCTTCGACCTCGTTGATCACATGGTACTACTAATCAGCACCCTCTCCGGTCTCAGTTTCTCCAGAGATGTTGTAAATTGATTTTCAAACTACCTCAGCCACAGATCTCCCAAACGTGATCGAAGGAGTTCTCTCAGACACTTGCCCCATCAAATATGGAGTCCCCTGAACTCCATTCTGGGATCACTCCTCTTCTCTCTCATTGTCAACTCCCACCCCGAGATTTGCAAGCACACAGAAATCATACTTTATACAGACGATGCAGCTCTGTTCTGTAAAGAAAGGGACCCAGCCATCCTCCTTGAAAAACTCCAACATGATTTTCACCAGTTCTACTCCTGGTTCTCCTATGAGGGACTAGTCCTAAAATTCAAATGAACCAAGTGAATGATTTTCTCAGGGTCTAGAAGAGCAGCCGCCTTCGATTTCACCCTCCTGGATAATGGTGGCAATGTTACTGAAAGAGTCACAGAGTTCAAGTACCATGGCCTCCATCTTGACTGTCACTTAAGATTCAGACTTCTCATTAATCAACTAATTAAAAAAGCACACCAAAGGCAAGCATGCTATACAGAATCAAACCATATCTTACCCCCGAATCTAGGACCCTGCTTGCCAATAGCTTCTTGCTCCCCTTCTTTGACTATGGGGCCTTGATCTACTACCCTTCCCCCTCTCAAAGAAACTGCTCAAGGCTAAGGACCACCTATCACCACCTATCACTACGTTATCCGGTTCGCCACCAGCCTTGCCAGATCAACCCACCACAGTGACCTTTACAAAACCTTCAATTGGCCCCCTTTAGAGGACAGGCTGGATGGTAAAATCCTGGCCTCCTTCTGCAAAATCACTTGTGGACTCCTACCAAGCAGCACAGACTCCCTCTTTCCTAGGTCGGCCAACATAAGGCCCACCAGACAGTCTGTCACCCACTCCTTCACTCTCCCTTCTTGTCGGACCTCCCAAGGTCAACACACCCTCTCCTACAAGGGTGTGAAACTGTTCCATAGCCTGCCCCCTTCCTAGTCCAATGTCCCTCGCTGGCTTCCTTCAAGTACAACCTAAAGAGTCATTAATCTGGTTCCCAACTCAGTAAATGCTCCTCCCATTCCTGACTGTCTTAGACACCCCTTCTCATACCATCCCTCTACTGCCTACTATGAATGTTATTTTGACTCTATTGCGTTCCTACTTAAGGCAATGTTTAAATGCACTTTTACTGTATTTTGTATAATGTTTGTAATGATATCTCTCATATTTTGTATCCTGAATATTGTTGAACTCGCACTTGTATCTCTCCTGCTTTTGTCCCAACTGTATTTTTGTCTCACTGGTAATTGTATTTGTACCTGTACTCTCTGTATTACCAATTGTTGTACTGCTTCAAACTGTTTGTTATTTGTACCCTCCCAGGTCGTGCCTGAAAATAGGCATTGCTATGCCTAGTGCACTTATCCGGTTACCAAAAGCAAATAAATAAAAATATACAGTATATATATATATATATATTTATTTGATTACACTTTGTTTACCTCTTAAATTATTACCTTAACTCTGTCTATAATGCACGTCTTGTATAACCTGCAATTTACCTGTTTGTCTGTGTATAACTGGACACCTGTGAAAACGGGCAATTCTGCTCACATGTCTTTCCCTTATAAAAAATAAACTGAAACTGAAACACTCATCCCAAAGTGATTTACAAGCAATTTATTTACACAGGACAGCACAGCTAAGAAGCTACATCTCATTTCCCATAGGGTCCTGCTTCTGCATAGGACAGCCTGATGCCTCTTAGTTCTGTTTGTACTTTGATTACTTACCATCTTTATTGTTTTTTGCTTTGTTTTTTTGCATTCTCCTTCACCTCATACCCTTAGGGCACCTCTGGAAATGAGATGTGCCACAGTTCAGTAAACCTTTCCTGCTAAAACTAAAACTGGTAAAAAACACTAAGACACGTGACTTATCAAATGAAATCACATGGTCATGCATTCTTCCAGCACAACAGCACAGGTCCGAAATAGTTAACCTTTTGAACCACATAACTGGACTTTAAAATCAAACATATGGGGAACTAGTTTATTATCACACCATCCTGTCCCCTACCACCTCCTGGGGGAGACTGTTCCATGGGTCCACCACTCTCTCCGTGAAGAACTTCCACACGTTATCCCATTATCTTCCCTCCCTCAGTCTTCATATCATGCCCTCTGGTTTTTGCGTGACTCTTACCCAGGAACAGGTCTTGTACCTGAGTTTTGTTGACACCTTTTAGGTATTTGAAAGTCTCTATCATGTCCCCCACCCTCCTCTGCTTGAGAGAATACATGTTGCATTCCCTCAATCTATCTTTATATGGTGTCTCATGCAGCCTTTGTATCATTTTAGTTGCCTGTGCTGAACCCTCTCTAATCTATGTCCTTTTTGAGATATGGTCGCCAGAACTGTACACAGTACTCCAGGTGTGGCCTCACCAGAGATCTGAAGAGCCGGAGCACCACCTCCTTTTTCCTGCTGGAGATGCCCCTACTTATGCAACCCAGCATCCTGTTTGCCCTAAGCACTGCCTTTCCACACTGTTTGCTTGTTTTTAGGTCTCCCGTAATAATCACCCCAAGGTTCCTCTCCTGCTTTGTGGCCTCCAGTCTCACTCCTCCCATGAAGTATTCCTCCTCCGGATTTGCCTTCCCTCAAGTGCATGACATTGCACTTTTTCACACTGAAATTCAGTTGACAAGTTCCAGACCATTGTTCCAGTTTCTTTAGGTCAGACTTCAACAGCAGTAGAAAACAGGAAGTTGTTGGCCCCCTGTACAGACAGTTGGTAAGACCACATCTGGAGGATTGTGTACAGTTCTGGAGACCCCATCTCCTCAAAGACAAAGACAGAGTGGAGGCTGTCCAGAGGACGGCAACCAAAGTGGTGCAGGGTCTGCACAAGAAGACATATGAAGAAAGACTAAAAGAGCTTAAGATGTATAGCCTCGAGGAAAGGAGGGAGAAGGGGGACATGATAGAAACTTTCAAATACCTCAAGGGAATCAACAAAGTCCAAGAGGGTAGCATCTTTCAAAAAAAGAGGTGTGCAAGAACAAGGGGACAATTTGAAGATAGAGGAGGGGGCGGCTCAGAGGTAATTTAAGGAAGTATTTTTTCACAGAGAGGGTTGTGGATGCATGGAACGGCCTTCCGGAGGAGGTCATAGAGTCAAAAACAGTGGGGGAATTCAAGAATGCATGGGACTGACATAAGGCAATTCTAGTGGGGGCTGGGAGGAAGTAGGCTGTTTGTTAACTAGGATCTGCAGCTTATCTGTTAGGTAGGGAAATGGGCAGACTAGGTGGGCCAAGCAGTCCTTATCTGCCGTCACATTCTATGTTTCTGTGTCCTCCCGGACTCCCTCAGGGATCATTCCCCAGTGATATGTATCGGGACGAATAACTTCACTAGGTGCCCCCCCAGGTCTCTAGAAACCGATCTCTGAGACCTGGACTTCTGGATACTTTCAAGCATTACCTGAAACAGTCTGACTGGACCCCACTTGATAAAGCCAGGGATGGAAACCAGACCCTAGACTACTTCCTTAAGACCTTTACTAGGGCCTGTGACATTTTTGCCCGTTCAAGTCCAAAAAAGGTAAAAAGGGCCTCTAATCCCTGGCTCCCTCATTGGGCTCATGCTTCACAGGGACAACCTGTGGCACAAGGCCAAGGCGTCTGGGACTCAGGCTACCCTATCTGCCTATGGGGCAGCTAGAAACAATTGTACTAAACTCATTCACCTAGCCAAAGCCTCCTACTACCAGGACCTCTCAAAGCTGGGGAGCTGGTAGGGAGTTCTGGAACTCCATTAAATCACTCACAGGGAAGGCCTCAAGAGCTCCACCTGACTTGATAATAACAGATTCTAACTCGCCCCAGGAACCCAGCGACATAGCTAACGCGCTCAACACAGCCTTCACTGACCTATCAGCTGTACTTCCGAGTGAGTACCTCACACCACTACCAATGGATCAGTCCCCCAACCGGTATACTCCCCCGACTACAAACAACAATACAGCACTTTTCTACTTCAAACTCATAACCAAGTCCAAGATGATTAAATACATCAAGCGGGTCCTTGGGAAGATCAGACTAGGGAGTGACTAAGTCGACATGAAGCTGGTCTCCCTCACACTAAATGTGTTAGCAGATCCACTTACAAAAGTGTTCAATGCCTCATTAAGATCAAGTGTGTTCCTGACAGTTGGAAGGCAGCACTTGTCACTCCAGTCTATAGATGTGGTGATAGAATGAATGTAGCTAACTATAGGATCATCTCTATTCTACCCCCCTTATCCAAAGCCCTTGAAAGGGTTGTTGTGCACCAACTCACAGAGTACTTGGAGAAGTACAGCTTACTCTGTAAACAACAATATGGTTTCCGAAAGAAGCACTCCACCCTTACTGCTCTGGTCGAATACACCTCCCAATTCTATGATGCCTTGGATAAAGGGATGGCTGTGGGGTCTATCTTTATAGACCTCACAAAAGCTTTCGATACCGTCAACCATCCGCTTCTATTAAACTGCCTGCTAGCTACAGGCCTGTCCAGCGAGGCTGTTACCTGGTTGGACAGTTATCTCTCCAACAGGACACAATGTGTCAGGATTAACGATGTACTCTCTGAACCCAAGGAGGTGAGCCTAGGAGTCCCTCAAGGGTCCATTCTAGGCCCACCCCTTTTCGGCCTCTTTATAAATTCCCCTCCCTCAGCCTGCCTGGCACATATAGTGCTTTATGTCACCGACGCCATCATTTCAGCAGCTGGCAGAGACCAATCCTCTGTCACCACTGAGCTGCAAGAAAGCTTCCATATGCTTGAAACATGGTTCACTCAGAACAAGCTGACGCTCAACCATAAAAAAACAAAAAGCATGCTCTTCACGTTCCGCCAAAAAAGAATAAGTACAGCTCCCTGCTAATTCGGAGTCATCAAGGAGAGCTTTTGGAACAAGTATGCACGTTCAAATACCTCGAGGTATACCTGGACAGCACACTCAGTTTCACCACTCATACTGACCATGTGGTCAAAACTACAAATATAAAGCTGGGTGTTCTCTACCGCCACAAAAACTAAATAACAGCGGCAGCCTTGAAACTAGCCACAGGCAGCTCATTCTTATTCTCAATAGACCATGGCCTGCCTATTTATGAGGCTGGCTCTGACAGCACCCTAAAAAGAGTAAGAACTCTCCTAAATAAGGCCTGCTGACTGACCCTAGGGGCTGACCACCTGACTCATACCTGCACCCTATACAGCAATACAGGATGGCTCCCACTCCACTGGGGCAACACCTGGAGGGATGCAGACCTATACTGGCATGATAGTCCGCATCTATCCGGGAGGGGAACCAGGATCCTAGGTGATAGGTTTAAATGCTTCATTGGCAAGCATTTAAACTAGCCAAGGGGAGGCACTGAAAAGGAGAAGGGAAATCCTAGCCCCCCCAAAAAAATCAGGGTAGTTAGTGAGGTAAACACCAGGGTAGAGCAGTTGATAGGGAAAAGGGCAGGGGTAAATGGAGAAAAAGATAAAGGCAGTAAGGACAGGGATGGGGCAAAAAGAATTAAAGCCATAAAAACATGGAGGGTAATGAGTACCAATGCCCATAGTCTAGGTAAAAAGTTCCCTGAAATGGTGGCCTTGATGGAAGAGGGATGCCTGGATATCGTGGCAGTCACAGAAATATGGTACACAGAGAACCATGACTGGAATGTCAACATACCAGGCTACAAAATCTACAGGAGGGACAGGGAGGGTAGACGAGGAGAGGGAGGAGTAGCTCTGTATGTAAGGGAAGGGATCACAGCAACAGAACTAAAGGGTAAACAGGGAGGAGAGGAGGCTCATCCGCCATTGTGTACTCTTCTCCTGGGTTTTTGTTTCCCAGGTGCATTACCTTGCACTTCTTTGCATTGAATCTGAGCTGCCATACATCTGACCATTCCTCCAACCTTGCCAAGTCCCTTCTCATCCTTTCCACTCCATCTCGTGTATCAACCCTGTTGCAAATCTTTGTGTCATCTGCAAAAAGGCATACTTTTCCTTCCAGTCCCTCTGCAATGTCACTTATAAAGACATTAAAAGGACCGGTCCTAGTACTGAAACCTGCAGTACCCCGCTAGTAACCCTCCTTTCTTCACTGTGGACTCCATTTACTACTACCCTTTGCGTCCTGTCTAGCCAATTTTTTATCCAGGCTACCACCTTGGGACCCACTGGCTGGCTAACTTGTGTATTAATCTTTTGTGTGGGACTGTATCAGATGCCTTGCTAAAATCTAGGTAGGCCATGTCCACAGCCCCTCCCTGGTCTACTACTTTGGTCACCCAGTCAAAGAACTCTATTAGATTCATCTGACATGACTTTCTCATCATGAATCCATGCTGCCTTGGGTCCTGTGCCCCATTGGCCTCTAGGTACTCAACAATTCTTTCCTTCAGAAGTGATTCCATCATTTTACCTACCACTGAGGTCAAATTAACTGGTCTGTAGTTTCCTGCCTCTGTCCTGCTCCCACTTTTGTGAAGAGGAATCACATCCGCCCTCCTCCAGTCCTCAGGTACTACCCCATCCTCCCATGATTTGTTAAAGACAGTAGTCAGCGGTGTCACTAGTTCTACCCTTAGTTCCTTTAGAATTCTTAGGTGAATCCCATCAGGCCCCATTGCTTTGTCCAACTTCAATTTTATTAGTTCTTTCAGAACCCTTTCTTCTGTAAATGGACTGGTATAGACCCCCGTCTTCAGAGTGTTTCTCTTGTTTGGTTTAGGTACCTCTCCCTCCTCTTCCTTTGTGAATACTAAGCAGAAATATTCATTCGGTATCCCTGCTTTTTCACTGTCACCCTCTACCCACATTCCCTCCCCTTTATTAAGCCTCAGTATCCCTCCTTTGGTCTTTCTTCGCTCCCTAATGTACTTATAAAAGGTCTTATTCCCCTTCTTAACAGAGTTGGCTATCCTTCCCTCAGAGATGCGTTCCGGGCAGGAGGAGAGGATCCAGTCTATAAGGGTACTAGTGCCCGTTTTATAAATTTGTCCTGTGGCATGTGTTACCAGTTGGGTAAGGCAGAGGCCAGTTACCTGATCTCTGGCTGAAGTTTCATCCTGGGAGTGCCAGATGGTATTGAAGTCACCAATAATAATCCTTTCCCACTGTTTCCCGACTTGCTGTTGATTACTAATGAACTGCAGAAAGCCAGTGCTGCGAGAGCCAGGGGGTAGGTATACTGTGGAGAGCAGTAGGGTTTTGTTCTGATGGCCTATGGTCAGCTTTAGGTTCAAGATTTGCACCTCCTTGGTATGTAGACTTAAGGGCAGAGTCTGTCCTTTAATATCGGTAGACCATGCAGCCACCACCTCGCTCTAACAGTCGGTCCTGGCAGAAGGAGTTGTAGCCATCTAGGGAGACGGTTTCATCAGTAATTTTAGGGGAAAGTCAGGTCTCCGTGAGAACGATGATGTCTGGTTTAGTTATCTCCACCCAAGCCTGGAATTGTGCAAGCTTGGGTAGGAGGCTCCCTATGTTAAGAGAGACCATCTTTAGTTGTCCTACTTTTGGGGTGGGTCCTGCATGAGGGGGTCCTGGGTTGGGGTGCACATTCCCAGATATCAGGAGTAACAGCAGAATCAGCTTTCTGAGAAAGCATGCCCAGTGTCCCCAGGATGAGTGGGTGCGCTTTATCCAGGGGAGCTTAGGGTCACTGAAGTTTGCTGCAGGAGCGCGGCAGTAGAGTAATGCAGCTATAGGGATGCTAGGGGGTGCTAAGTGTTTGAATTTTTGAGGTGGGATGTTGAGAGCTTGATGCAGAAAGGGATCCGAGTTTGGTCCACCCCCAGTGAGCATCTCATAAAAAGGTATTTCATATGGTGTGTGGGGGGTCCAGGGAGTGTGCAGCCTCCCACTGTACTACCGCCACGAGGCAGAGGATAAGTAATGATAAGAGCAACAACTTGTGCTGCGTCTGCATGTTTTTTGTTTTTATTATTTTTTTCACAGTAAGGCTAGTGAGGTTTGTCACTATAGATGTTAGCTAACATGCTGTTTGACACTGCTGCTGCCACCCTTTTGGACAAGAAATTAAGGAGCACTGCCCAACTATCAATGCAGCGTAATGTAGAAGCTATCAGCCTTATGATGGTGAGGAGCTGCTGTAGGCAACAGCCAAAGTTGGGGTGGGAGTTCTTAGGGCCGTCCCAGTCCGTCGCCCTTGTTTCTTGTGACAGAGTTGTGCCAGTGTCCCAAACATATGGGCGTTGGTCCCAATTAACAAGGGAACCTCATCATACAGTCCAGTAGGGGGACACACTAAGGCCAGTGACTCGACTTGTTCCTCTACACCAGTTACAGCTGCAGGAAATGACAACCAGAAGCAGACATATCCTAGGTAGGGATAAGACTTGTCGCTCAGCCCCCACACATGTAGGCCTTCCAGGGATTGTAAGGGTGCAGCAGATAAGTGTTTGTCATACCAGTCCTTAAATACAATGGTCACTTGTGACCCACTGTGCAGCACAGCCCGAGTAGGAATACCATTCACTGCCACCGTAGTCTCCATTGAAGGGCCCACTATTTTGGACCAGTCTGGAGGGACAGCAGCAGGGGCCTGGAGAGATGATTTAGCCACATAGGGATTTGAGTTACTACTTCTTGAACCCTCACTGCAGTCATTTTGGGTACTCCTTGACCGCTGATTCGTTCTCCAAAGCTCTCCTTGAAGCCTGTATACAACTTTATCTAGGTCTTTTGTGGACCAGCATTCTCTCTTCATGTGCCCATCCTTCCCACAATTATGGCAAAATATGTTTTCTGGGATTTGGAGTGGCCGAGGCATCACATTGGGAGCTGGGGCGGTGGTACTACCAACTGAAAACCTTGGTGCCATCTCTGTCTGCTGTATGGTGAACATTTGGAGACATCTTGTCAATTCTCTTACTTCCATAGTCAAGGCATCGAGTTTAGAGCTTTCGTCAGCAGGAGATGCTTGGGTGGACACCCCTATAGCAGATGCAGTTGGACAAGGGTCAGTGCCTATACCTGAAGGAGCGGCCTTCATAAAGAGACTGTTTTTTATTTCCCTGAACTCCCTCAGCAGTTCATCCCATAGCGGCACACCGTCATTGGTCCCCACTTCAGAAGAGCCTTCCGATGCCGTGATCACTTCGGCTGCGCTCACCCTAGAATTACAATCCCCCTCTTCATCTTCAACTTCCCGGAGTTCTTTTATCAAGTCACAATAGTCCGGTGGGTTACCCCTTCTATCTGGGAGCCTTAATTGAAGGAGCTGCAATTTAGAATGTTTTGAATGTTGCAGTATGTGCCCCAACCTCACATGATTTAAGTCACTGGCGGCTACCTCACCTTTTCGGTAAGCCTTTTGCAGCGCTCTTTCCAGATCAGTAACATATGCACACAAACTTTCCCCTGGCCATTGCTTTGTACCTTGAAATTGCCACATCAAGTTCTCCCCTGACTCAATGCTCCCAAAACTGCCTTCGAGTGCAGATAGGTACTTCTGGGCAGATGTATCAGGGTTTGTGGACCTCAGAAATTTAATGCTCTCTAGGTCGGGACCCCTCAAACTTTCTACAATCCTTTTCCATTTCTCAGCCTCCGCACACTGCCATTCAGGTACCAACGGGGCAACACACTCTATCCAGGTCTCCCAATCATCCTCCCCTTGGGGGGTGGGGAGGGTGCCGGAGAAGATTCTCAACCTTCGGTAAGAGTTGTGACTAATGGCAGGTACAGACATAAGAGTCAGCATTGGCACGGGCACAGAAGGGGCAAAAACGGGTGCTGGAGCAGGAGGGGATGTTGGGGGAAGAACATCCCCAGGTGGCAGGAATAGTTTCTTTAAGTCCTCCACAGTTTTTCCTTCCTCCAGCAACAACTTAGCAAATTTCTCCTCAAAAGTCTCAGATCGTTTGGGGGGGGGCTCATTCTCCCCAGGGTCTTTACTGCCTTTAGTTATCACTCTCCAGGCAGCGAGGGCTCCTTTGGGGGTGATAGTCCGTGGCACTTTGGAACTGTCTGCTGGGTCCTTACACTCTACTAACGCCATGAAACTGGGCAAGCAGATTAGCCTGTCAACCCACGACCACAGGGTTTTGTAAACATTCAACCTTGGAAAATACTCCATCTACAGTGTCCTTACTGGTACCCACGGGAACATCCAGGATAAGTATAGCATTTTGGGGGTTGATCTCCTGCCCAGTACACCACCCCACCAACTGGTGTACAGCCACTTCTGTTGGGGTAGCCATTTAATTTTAACAGCAATTTGCAAATTTAGCCACTAGAAGACACAAAATCCCAGCGGTGAGCCTCCAAGATGCAACCCCTAGGTGGCACTATCCCAAGGTCTACTACCCCTGCCTGCTTGGCTAGTAGCAGGTTAAGGGGCCTGAGTTCTGAAACGGGTGCCTCCACCCAGAGGTCAGGGTTGGTAGTGGTCAAGCTAACCTGGGCACAGCCCTGAGGGATACTGTAACCCCCTCTTTCCCCTCTAGTGGCCTGATCACTTTCACAATACCCCTGGTACACCACACAAGTACCCACACTGTTTGCACTTACCACCAGGGCTGTTTCCTCTGGCTCAACCCTGGGGAACCCATGTAAAACAAGGTTAAGCACAGCAAATAGCAACAGTACAGTACTGTAAGCACAAACTGGAACCACAGTCAGATTACATGCAGAAAAAGTTAGATCTGATTTATTCAGGGACGTGAACAAGGGAGGGGCAAAATCAGGTTAATTAGCTTAAAGGTTATATCAATCAAGCAGTTATGCATGCGCTTTGAGTCCCCCCACACAGTCCACCGCTGGGTACCCAAGTGGAGATGGGCTAGCCAGGACAGTTGCCCGGGGTTGCAGTTGGTTGGGGCCCTGTGATGGAAAACACAACACGCATAGTACACAATATTTGTAATCCGGAGCCAGAGGGCTCAGTTCATAAAGGAAATGAAACAACAAGACAATCAGATGACACACTCAGATTAAGCTGTTGGTGCAAGGAACTTCCCTAGGTGTCAGCGTGGCTCAGTTGGTAGCACATCCGCCTCTGGACCAGAAGGTCATGGGTTCTCGTCCCACACCGGGATTGGACTTGCACCTAAAAATCGCTGGCATCTGAGTGCAGTATTGGGGGGTGCTGTACTGTTAGGGTGTGCCGTCCTTCGGATGAGACATTAAACTGAGGTCCCTTCTGCCCATCCTGGTGTTGTCCTGGTGGGTGTCCAGGTGGAAGTAAAAGAACTCAGGGCACACTTCGCAAAGAGTAGGGAACATTCCCCGTGTCCTGGCCAACATTCCCCTTCCCATAAACAGGTTCATGCAATTATCCAGGCTGTGTGTGGGTGATGATGTGCAATATGGCTGCCACCACACATTCAGTCACTTCACTACCAGTCTAGCATTGCTTGTAAAGTGCTTTGGATGTATGAAAAGCGCTATATAAATGCTGATTCTTCTTCTTCTTCTTCTACCCTGGTATTTACTCACGATACCCAAGACTGGACGCAGGCTGGATGAAAATAGAGACTGCAGGTGGTTGATCTGGAATGCCAGGAGAAGCAGGGCCCACACAAGTCGCAGAGGCATTGTTCCTGTTCAAGCGTGGAGCAGGGGTGGCTGATCCCCAGGCAGGTCTCTCGTCGATGGCTTCTCTGTGCAGTGGGTAGTCTGGCTGGGCCAGTCTGGCAAAGCCCAGACCACATGCAGACAAGTTCGGATGCAGTCCATGTTTGGCTGGATACAGCTTCCAGCAAGCAGAACACAGTTCACACAGTGAGGAACTAACTCACAACCCACTAGCAGCTCATAGCACATTTACATGTACGGGAATTCTACTGTACCAGGCAAAGCGCTCCCCGGGCACAATCGCAAAGTCTCTGCACACACCGGGAGCTTAGGGGTAGTTGGAACTCCTGACAGGCCGATCACATTCAGCAAAAAGATTCGGTCTTCTTCAGGTTGAGCCTGGTCCACTTCAGTAGATTACTTTAGTCACACAAGTTTGGATTTAGTCCAAAATAATTCTCTTTTCTCCCTCTCATGGAGCAGCAGCAGACAAGCAGACAAAAACTCAGCCCTTTCACAGTTTTCCCATGCGAATCCACTCAGGATTTCTGCCCCCAATTACTTCAGCTCCTTCTTCTTGAGCTTCCAGCTCAGAACTAAACTGAAAACTGCAAGCAGCCCGGGACTTCCCCAAGATCCAAAAGATTTGGTTGGCTGATTTCGCTGTCAGTCAAAGCAAGAGCTCCCCCTTAGGTTGCAAAAAAGGTGCAAAAAACCTCCAAACTAAAGTTCCTACAGATTTTGAATTCAGACAGCTCCTGTAGTCCGGCTACATTTTAGGTCCCACCAGTACTGTTTGGTCCAATTTGCAGTCCAGGACCAAGATAGTGGAGACAAACAAAACAGTCCTTGCTACAAAGAAAGCAGGTTAGACAAACTACATTATCATTATCACTCTAAATGATTTTCAGCAAATAGTTACATCTTTCAACAGAGCTCCCTCTCAGATTACTTATGCTGCAATCAAGCAGCTCTTAAAGAGACAGTACACAGAGGCTATACAAGCTCTGGTAATCACATTTTAAACTGCTAAAACGCAGGACACTAGCCTGGCAGTGCGCATTTAGGCAAGCTCAAGGAAGACTTTTTGGGAACCCCATTTGTAGGGGGGTTACAGAATGCTTGGGGAGAATTTGTAAACCCAAGCAGCAGTAGTGCTGGGCTTCAGAATGGATCTTTGTCGGCCCGAGCAAGACATGCAAATGTTAAAAGAAAAATATTATTAGACAGCCACACCCGGACATATAAAATGCCTGCAAAGGTTTATCTCTTTTCTCCTTTTTCTGTGGTGCCAAGAAATGATGTTCTATCCTTAGGCGGATATATGTCACACCACACCCACAGACCTTCCAAATAAAGATATATTGGTGGACATTACAAAACATCATAGACAGCCTGCTGTGACTGCTGCTGCAGGCAGAGTCTCGGGTACGAACTGTCTCACAACATCGGCAGTATTTCTGTCATCTGGTGATCCTAAATCAATTGGGAAGACAGTCATGTATGTGTACAATTATCACTGTTCTCATAAAATTGGCCAATCAAGCTCTGGAACACAATCAGTGATCTGCTAGGCCACTCCCCAGGAAATTCACTCCCGACCAAGATTACCTCTGGCAACTTGACTATAACCAAAAAGATGGATATACTTGACGCATTCAATAACCACTTTGCTACTGCAGGCATGGCATTTGATAACTCCCCTGCAAACATACTTCGCTCCCAGACTGCCAGCCAACTGTCTGAAATCCGATAGCTTTCTTTCTCACTTCAACCTGCCACACTGAAAGAGGTAGAGGACCTCTTGCTTCAGTTGGATACTAGAAAAAGTGCTGGGGCCGACTCCCTTGACCCTTACTTCCCAAAATTGCCTACTACGTACTAGCAATACCCGTCACCCAGCTTTTTAACTTATCCCTGTCTCAGGGCACCTTACCACCTATATGGAAGACAGCACATGTCATACCACTGTTCAAATCAGGTGACCGTGGCGATCTCAATAACTACAGGCCAATTTCCCTCCTTCCGGTCCTGTCCAAGCTCCTAGAGAAAATTGTAAATGCACAGCTGAGGACTCACCATGAGTCTAGGGAACTGCTAAATCCTATGAAGTCCGGATTCAGAGCTAAACATAGCACTATCTCAGCCCCCGCCAAAGTTACTAATGACTGGCAGCGTAATCTTGAGAGCAAAAACTTTATTTGTGCTGTTTTCCTTGATCTAAGCAAGGCTTTTGACACCGTCGACCATAGTCTGCTCCTCTCCGCCCTTCAAACCATAGGTGTGGACCCCTCCTCTCTGCGTTGGTTCACAGACTATCTTACAGGGCGCCTTCAACAAGTTAAAGCCGAAGGAGGCCTGTCCCCCTTAAAAACTCTGCAAAGAGGGGTACCTCAAGGTTCTATATTAGGGCCCTTACTTTTTGCAATCTACATTAATAACATTGACTACTGTATAAAAGAAACCAACATCCATCTGTTTGCAGATGATACAGTTCTCTACGTGAGTGGCCCAACACCTGAAGCTGCCTGCAGTGACCTACAGTCAGAATTTAACCTTTTGCAAAGCCAACTCCTCCAAAAAAAGCTACTCCTTAATGCCAAAAAAACTAAAGCGATGGTCCTCTCTCCTTTTATCCAGTACAGCTAACCCTGTGTCCAGTGGGACAGTTCCCCAAATTACCACAGTTCTAGGTGAAAACTAGAATTTGTTACAAAATTCAAGTATCTGGGAGTTTGGATAGACCAAAGACTCTCCTTCATTGAACATATCGAGGACTTGCTAAAGCGACTTCGCAAAGGCTTGGACTGTTTTTAGAATCAGCCAATTTCTCACCAGAGATGCAAGAAACAACTAGTCCAATCCATTTTCCTATCATTGGTTGATTCGCTGACTTCCTCTACAGCCAATGCCCTAACTGTTACATGGCTAAACTGGACACACTCTACCATCGAGCACTGAGGTTTATAACGGACTCCCCTTGACACACATCACTGCACCCTATATGCGGCAGTGGGATGGACATCACTAAAGTTCATGCGCCACAGAAACGCCGCTCTCTGGACCTATAGAGCCATCTCTAATAAGCTGCCTTACTATATCTCCTGCTGTCTTCCCCTGAGTATAATTGGGAAATACGCGTTAAGAAGTTACTCAGCTATTACACTTAAAGTACCCAAAGCAAAATCCTGCTTCAGCAGGGCAGCCATAAGCTTCGTGCTACCTACCTTATGGAACGATCTACAAAAAACCCTCAAATTAAGCACTCTAATCGGTATAAATGCTTTCAAGATGCTTTATTTCCTGTACAATCAGAGAAGTATGTAACTGCTTCACCCACTCAGACCCAGTACTGGTATATAGCCACGCCTAGACCCAATTTTAAGTACTGACCCCCCAGCTTGCTCCTCACCAGCCTAATTGTTCTCTCTCTTATCCCCTGTCTTATCAACACTAGGCCCATCCATCCCTTATTCTTCCTTTTCCCAACCTCGGATAGAGCTCACTACCCTGGTTGTGACATCCTACCATGCCCCGTGCTATAGCATTCAATCCGGGGCTCACACATACTCCTTTTCTCCATCCACCTTCTCTACATCCAGCTTTACCAACTCCTTTCTGTGCACCGTGCCCTCCTAGCCTTTCTCCCCCTACTTCCTTCCCTCTCTTCCCCCCTACCTTCACCTCTACCTGGTGTATAGTTTTATTTTTATTTTTTTCTTCCGTTACTTCCTCCTGCAACCTTAGATAACCTGCTTTATCTTCCTATAGACACTTCTATGTATGTAAATACCGTGTAATCTGTACGCTATCTGTATAATTCTTTGTACATATGAACTTCTTTTTCTTCCTCTCTGTAAAGAGTATTATCTGTATTGCCTTGTAAATACCTGTGTTGACCTGTATATACAATTGTTCATGCTCCACCCAGGTCCATCTTGCAAATGAGCTTCTGCTCAACGATGAACGCCTGGTTAAATAAAGACTTGATTGATTGATAAAAATTGGGGCACGGTCATGTTGCCTGTCTAACACTTTATGATTAATTAGTACTGGGATTTTTGTCTTGGGGGGGAGGAGACTTTTGTAAGTCAAGAGAAAATCATTACTGTTGTGATGGTAGAGACCCCAGGAGCATATTTCCTCAGAACATTGTATGAGACCCCTTGCTCAAAAGAAATCAGTTTCACCTTAAATTAAAAGGGGACCACTCAGTGACTTGACGCTAATTATGAAATGAGTAGAAGGAATGCTGGCTCCTGAGTGGCCAAGAGCTACTTTCAGCTAGTCATTATCCCCGCACAACAGCCCGGCTGAAAGTAGCTCAACAATAATATGTTTAAAAAAATATGTCCAACTGACTAAAAAGGACCCATTTCATAATTGCAATAAGGCACTCCAGGGGGTGTGTTATGCCCTGCTAATGGCCCTTCTCGGGTGGTGGAAGCACTCGGCTTTGCCTCATGCTTCAACCCACTCAAGGTGGGCCATTATCCACTTTATCGAACTGCCCTGATGACCCAGTGGATAACGTGGCATGCTCCAACACTGGTGACCTGAGTTTGGGAGCTGACTCGGGAGTTGACTGGGGAGGGTTCGGGAGGCACTGCTGTGTGGCAGGGCTCCCAGCCAAGCTGGGACAGATGCCAAGTTCTGACATATTAAGCTACCCCCGGAGTGGGCGAGGAAGCTTCCCTCCACACAGGGGTATGTTACGTCTGTGCAAAGCCTGCAAGGTACAGCCTGACAGCAGATGGGCAATAGGTAGCTCCACAGGGGTGTGCTACATGTATGGGAGGCCTTCAGGGGCACTGCTGACATCCACAGGAGCATGCTATGTGCGTGAGAGAGCTGCAGGGACATTGCATGGCATTCACAGGAGCATGCTATGTGCGTGAGAGGGCTGCAGGGGCACTGCATAGCATCCACATGGGTATGCTATGTGTGTGAGAGGACTGCAAGGGCACTGCCTGGCATCCATGGGGTATGCTATGTGCATGAGAGGGCTACAGGGGCACTACCTGGCATTCACAGGGGTATGCTATGTGCGGCAAGGCCTGCTGGGGCACTGCTTGGCATCTAAAGGGGCATGCTATGTGTGTGAGAGGGCTGCAGAAACACTGTCTGGCATCCACAGGGGTATGCTATATGCCTGAGAAGGCTGCAAGGGCACTGTCTGGTACCCACAGGGGTATGCTGTGTGTGTGAGACTGCTGCAGGGGCACTGTCTGGCATCCACAGGGGTATGCTATGTGCACGACAAGGCTGCAGGGACACTGCCTGGCATCCACAGGGGTACGCTATGTGCGCGACAGGGCTGCAGGGACACAGCCTGGCATCCACAGGGTCATGCTATGTGCATGAGAGAGCTGCAGAGACACTGCCTGGCATCCATAGGGGTATGCTATGTGCGTGAGAGAGCTGCAGGGACACTGTCTGGCATCCATAGGGGCATGCTATTTGCATGAGAGGGCTGCAGGGACACTGCCTGCTGTTTTCATGAAAATTCTATATCCTCTTCAGGCAAGCGCCGGTAATGTTTTGTTCAAACAAGACTCTGTTATGCTCAGGATGTTCATTTTCTGCAAAAAAGAAGTAAACAGGGGCCCCACAAGAAAATGAGTTGATAAGATCTAGCCTGGGTTGCTGTGGCCATTGGGTGTATAAAAGGGTAATCTGGGAAAAGCTAACTTATGTCTTCAAGTTTGCAAGCTCCAGAGAGTCAAGAAGCAAAACGCATCCTTCGGGGTTTACCAGCCCATGGTGATAACTGCAACTGGCCACTGGAGACCAGCAAGGCTTAGGGTGTGTTACTAGGGACCTTGAATCTGAGATGGGGCACAGGTCTCCTAGTGGGTAAGGTCTCCAGAAGCCAACAGAAGAACATCCCAGGGAGGCGATGGTCTGTAGTGGAGGTTCCCACTTGGCTGGTTTATCCGTATGACTGCACTGAGTGGTTTGGTACAGGCTTCAACAAGGAAATGCACTAGGTGGGATCCAGGTACATAAGTCCCTCCCCAAATCTCAGGAGACCAGAATATGGTTATAAATGAGCGGTACAGTGATGTTTGTTTGGGGGTTATGAGTTGGAGACCTCAAAGTTTTGTCAAAAGCCAAATAGCGTGCAGGAGTTGCCTTGAGGCCAGTGTAAGGGTCCTGGGTGAGTAAGATTCCTGTAGGGTATATTCCCAATTGCCAGGGTCGTGATGTGGCATGTTAACTGCATACTCTCTGCACAGTTATTACATCTAAAGGCCTGAGTGCTCAACTTGTAAATAAGCCAGTTAAGCAATAATGACTGAACAGCCGGTCACTGCCTGGCAATTAACAACCAGCTGGGGGGGGCGAGACACAGCCAAGGCCAACCCCACCAAGCAGTTGTCAATCAAAAGGAAATGACCGATTGTTCAGTCACTACTGCGATTATAAGTCTAATCGTGTTACAAACAGGGAAAGACTTTTTTTTTAAGAGTTTACCTTATGAATAATTAAGTAGACTTATTATTCTTGTTTCATTGGAACTTGAAGTCTGTGTGCCCTGTTCACTTAAGTCTAACACTGCAAACAGAGACTCGATGATGCCAATGGATTGACTTAAGATTTGAAGGTAAAGAGGGAACTGCGATGAACTTAAAGAGCTAGTGTACTGCTTGGGATTAATAGTAATTTTCAGATGTAGTCAGCTATCACTTCTTATATCTCTAGTACATTTTCTTTTTTGTTTGTTAATTAGAAGATTTTCCACCTGGCAGTACTAGGGTGATGTGTTGAACAGCACTGTTTGGAGGAGGAAAAAAAAGTCAGTTCTGTTCCTCCCACTAAAGTGTCAGAAATGAGACCAAACACCTTGAGGCACCACAATCCTTGCAGCCTGAGCAGTGACTCTCACAAGCTACCAATCAAAATGCAGGAAGTTGTGACATCACTAGTAACCAGTGAGTGCAAGTCCCTGCTGCTTCATGTGAAAGTGAAACCTGGCAGTGAGAAATGGTTCTCATTGGTTACTAGTGATGTCATAGTCAGTGTGGTCTCAGTGTTGATGTAGTGGGAGGAACAGAACTGATTTTTTTCCCCCTTCAGATTGCTGCTCCACACATCACCTCTAGTACTTCCACGTGGAAAATCTTCTAATTAGCAAACAGAAAAGAAAAATTACTAGAGATATGAGAAGTGATACCTGACTTACATCTGAAAGCTATAATTAATTGCAGGCAGTTTCCAGGCAGTACACTAGCTCTTTAAGTTTAATGCCAGCTGCTATAAGTGACAGAGTTACAAGCCAGGAAAAAAATATTGTAGCTGCAAAACGTACAACATGGACCCCACCACCCCCCAAGAGTAACATACCAAGAAACAATATCAGTACATTTCCTGAGGGTCACCACCTGGTGCCTTCCTATAAAAAATGAACCTGCTTGGGTGGAGGAACCACTGGGTCAATCCTATACAAGGAGCTACTCTGCTTGGAGGCACTGCTGGGTTAGTGCTATGCGTTAAGGCTCAGACTGCAAATATTTGGAATAATATTCCCCCTGAATTAAGGAAAGCAACTAAACTATCCCAATTTAAATTAGGATTGAGCACTGTACTTTGTGATGAATGTACTTGTTCTTAAAATGTGGATAAATGTGTTAGTTGTTGGTCTGATTGAAGATTTTTGTCTTGTAAAATGTCAAAAATTATTTATTAGTTGTTTTATGTAGTCTGAATTTTTGTATGTTATATTGAATGTAATTTGTTCTTGACATAGGACAACTCTGAAAATAGGTCTATGACCTAAAGTTTGCTATCCTGTATAAAAATAAACATTTTTACTACTTTTACTACTACTACATGCCATCTAAAGCCAAGAACATTTACGTCCAGAAACCCAGGGCATTCTACAAATATTCCAGAACTGCTAAGCCCTGTTTGTGTAATGCCAGCCTAGAGGGGAGGGGAGACATTACAATTTCATACAGTAAGCAGCCGCAGTGGCGTTGTGGGCTGAGGTTACTGCCTGTCACACCAGTGACCCAGGTGCAGGAATGGACCAGAATCACTCAGGGGCCAGCTGGGGGAATGAGGATTGAGTGTCCACTGATGGCTTTCCTCCTTTAGGGAGGAGGAACAGCATGTATCGCTGCTTGGCTGCAACCTAGTGGAAGTTAGGTGGTGCAGCGGCAGTCACCTTGTTTGAAGGACGGGCATGGGCACTGAGGCACGCAGCATCTTTATGCTGTATGTGCACGCTGCGTCACACGTGCTGGCACAACAGGGTAAGGAACAGGCCAAAAAAGGCACCTCTGGAGGCGGGATGGCGCCGGTGACTCTGCAGGCTTCACACCACCAATGGGCACCCACTTGCCTATGGAGGTTACATAAGAAGACAGGTAAGTCCCAGGTACGGTGAGTGATGGGGCAGAAGTTTACTGGCAGAAGAGGGATGCTGGAGAGGAACCGAAGCAGTGTATATTGGGTACATTGTGTATGTTGTCCGTACTGTGTATGTGGTGTAGACTGCATATGTTGTATAGACTGCGCATTGTGAGTAAATTGTGTATGTTGTATATACTGTGTATGTTGTGTATGTTGTACAAGCTGTGTATGTTGTGTAGATTATGTACATTGCATATGTTCCACATACTGTGTATGTTGTACGTACTGTGTACGTTGTCTACGCTGTGTAAATAGTGTAGACAGTGTGCACTGTAGATTGTGTACATTGTATATAATGTATGTTGTGTATGTTGTGTTATGTAGAATGTGTATGTTGTACATATTGTGCATGTTGTGTAGATTGTGTATGCTGTATATATTGTATAGATTGTGTTTATTGAGTATGCTGTGTAGTGTGTGTTGTGTGTTATGTAGAATGTGTATGTTGTACATATTGTGCACGTTGTGTAGATTGTGTATGCTGTATATATTGTGTAGATTGTGTATGATGTGTAGTGTGTATGTTGTGTATATCGTGTACGTTAAGTAGAATGCACATGTTGTACATATTGCGTATGTTGTGTAGACTGTGTATGTTGGGTAGCCTGTGTACATTGTGTGTGTGTGTATGTTGTGTATGTTGTGCTTACTGTGTACATTGTGTAGATTGTGTATGTTGTGTATAGTGCTGTTATTTATTTATTGGTTAAACTGGGAACACTATAAGTGGGCCTGAGCTCAGAAGGGTACCATAAAAAAATGATCTTCCCTTCTCTAATGCTGCTTCTAAGCAGACTAGATTAGCGGGGTAATACCAGGAACTTTCTAGTACGGGATTGTGTTCAGGGTTGGTGGAGATGGGTACCTCCTAAGTACTACTAACAGAAGAGTCACATTTATCAGCAGGCAGTATTCCAGGAGATGAAAGGCAACTTTCACCAACAACCTATATCTACAGTATTATGTGTCAGTGGCTTTCGGAACAGTCTAACAGCTGATATTCATCACCTGCCATTGTTATTCACAAGGATGAATGTGACATTCAGTAAATACGGACAAAGACCTGGTGAACTGTTACACTTTGACAGTTCACAAACATAAGAACTGTCAATAAAAACACAAAGGGCACAGAATTTCAAAGCAGTAGCACGTGTAGTTTGGTTGCTCTTGCAAATGTCAAAGGCTGCCAAAAATTTCTGGAGACATCACCAGAATTTACAACAGTTGTACATTCTGGACATCAGTCCCCAGACACGCCAGGCAGTGGTTTTACAGCCAAAAATAGAGTTTCAAATTTTGCAGGAGCAAGCAAACAGCAGGTGGAAATGTTTTGGAAAACTGCCCCAAGCGCCTCGGTTGTGTTCATAAGGTCATGTCTACCTCTGCGTTTATAACCAGAAAAGTCACTGCACTGGAATCAAATTATAGTGAGGTCTAATTTGTCTGCTATAACCACATTGCTGGCTGCAAAGAGGATGGCACTGAAACGGCAATATCAAAAAAGCAGTTTCAACTTACCGCAGTTTTGAGAGTTTAAATCCTGTTTACTGTGGAGCCCAGCAGCTGTCAATCAATCACATTATACAGTACATACACCGTGCTATTTATTATAAATATTAACTTTTCAGTCATGTTCTGTTTCATGGTAATATGATTGCCACTTTTCCCATAGGGAATAATTAAGTGATAACATACTGTGTCATAAAGAAATATACGACTGCCTCAGAGGTTGGCATGAGGTGCAGCAGAGTACATAAAAATTCCTGAGCACTGCATATATTTCTTTACAACCACATACACAGTAACACAGTCATTTACTGTTGGAAAGGAAACTAGGTTCATCTGGTCTCTCTCCCACCCTGTCCCCTGCCTCATAAGCAGGGAAGGAAACAAAACAACACTGAAGTGCATTATCTCTTTTGTGAAATGGGTGCCAAAGACTTTTAACAAAAGAGATAGTTAAAAAAAAAGGCAACACATTTGAGATGTGCGGGTGAAAGAAAATAATACATGTTCATATGACTGTCTTTTAGCCAATAATATTACAAGATCTTTTAGAGCCACTTCCTATGTGACACAGACTTAGGGACATAATAACGTAGTAATTTAAAGTTGGAAGGGACTCTAGGTCCACCATATCTGCACTGGCAGTGAAGAAATAAGTGAGCTGTGTAAATACACTGTGATTTATTTCTTGCAAGGTAATTCTAATGTCAGAAGATAACACCAGCGTTCTGATTATGGATATGAGAACTAGTTGAAGAGCTCTGAACCTCCAAGAACCTGTGCCATTTTCTGTAAAACAGCCTTGTATAAAGTACTTTTTTCAGACACTGATATTTCAATTCAGTTCACGTTTATTGCAGGAAATAATCCATTGAGCAGGCTCGTTCACAAGGAGGTTCTGATGCATAAAGGGATAAAATACAATATACACAAAAAACAGTATGCATTCAGACAAAAGCAAGTGCATGAAATGTATACAAAGACAAAGTCTGAGACAGGTTACATACAGTAAATACAGTGCAAGGGGCACAGTGAGGTATTTCCATACAGGCAATGTAGGCACGGCTTTTGGCAATTACAGTTCTGAATGGAACCAATAAATGTGGGCAGCGAGGCATAAGCAGCAGTAATGTCAGTAAAGAACTGAAACAGACATTGGTGAATCCCAGAATTGGGCTGCAAGAGCGGACAGAACAGGGGTAAGGTAAAGTACAAAGATTCAGGTGCGTAATGGGGCCGAACTGAGAGGGAAGCTAGTTAAGGATTGTCAAGGAGGTCGCAGGTGGGTATGTCAGCAATGGAAAAGCTCTAGAAAGTTTAAGGAGGACAAACAGCAACAAAGGATGAAAGCAGGCAGGGATGTAGGCTACAGAGGGAGTCCAAAACATGGGTGGCCTGGCCAGATGGGTGGAAGATGGACTGGGGGTGACAAGAGGCCTAGGGGGATCGGGGGGTAGAAGAGGAGAGTGTAAGAAGACGAAGGATACTACCCTTAATGGCAGTATCGAAATGCTGGAAGAGGATATTGGTGCCTATGGCAGTGACAGGCTATTTTATTTATTTTTTTATTTATGACTTTGATAACCGGGTGAGTGCACTGATCCCAGGGACTGTTTTCAGGCACGACCTGGGCCATAACACATGGCGCAGGGTGACAGTGGAGTACAAGGTTAACAGTAATACACATGAAACAGACTTGTGCTACTGTGAAGTATTTGTAGGTCAGGGATTTGAAATGGTTAGGGTATACGCTTAACAAAGCCTGCAGGTTAGTTACTTGTGCTAGTAGGGACACACATACCCGTAACCTATATGCACAGTCCAATTGGCTCAACTTCCAGAGCAGAATCTCCTATCACACCTGTCTTACTGCCAAAAAGATGTCTTTAGGGTTAGCCCCCCCCCCCGTCTACTCAACAGGGCCCTCACTAACACGCACTGCTTGAGAAGCGCAGCCAACCTCACTTTTCAGGTACCTTTATGCCAGACATCTCAAGGACAAAGAACATTTATGTACAGAGCACCTAGCTTGTTTAACAACCTCCCTGCACACCTTCAATCTACTCCCAAAACTGGTCCTTTCAAAAACTGTCTTTGACAGCACCTAGCCAGCAGCAGCAGCTGTGACTGCCCCCACTTAACCCTGGTGACCCTCTGCTTATACCTATCCTGCCATTTTAATGGCAGTGCCCTCTTGGGCTGCTACTATGTGTCACCACTGAGTCTACGGTCATCTGCAACGTTTCCTTCACTATAACCTGGAAAATCACCACTATTATCCCCTGTCTAAAGTCAACCTCCTTGACTGCTCTTTCTTCTTCTTTTCTTCCTCCATTTATTGGCCTGTTATGCCTCATAACTCATCACTATTCTAGTTTGCTTCTTACTGGCTTTCTTTGCCTGTACACCTGCCCTCCACCAACTTCTGGTTACCTTTTTAACCCTAGCACTTAATATCAGGCTGGCAGTATAGCCTAGAGGTTAGAGTAATGAGCTGTGAACAAGCTTGGTACATCCCGCAGACCAGACCTTGGTTTGATTCTCACAGCCTCTACTTGCATACTATGTGACTCTGAGCAAGTCACATAACCGCTCAGTGCTCCCAGGTCACCCCTGAAAACAGGCACTTGTGCCTAGTAGGCCTTACCCAGTTACCAAAGACTAAAATAAAATAAAAATAAAAAATTATGTATTGTATGTACTAGGTTTATTTTCAAATGTCTCCTGGGTTTATGGTACCTCACCCAGCCTGCTTATTTGTATCTAATGTACTTGCGCCTGTTATTCCCTCCACTGTATAATTCCTTGTTCACGTGGAGCCTTTGTAAAAGAGCTCCTGGCTCAAAGGTCTTAATTCCAAGATTCAATAAATAAAGATGTTTATTGATACAATACTGGTGAACCTGAGTGTCGTCTGGATAAGATTCCACGCCGATGGGAAAGTGTTGCTAATGGCACCCATGCCGAGGGAGGTACATGTCCAAGGTACATCGAGGACGAAGCAATCAGATTTCCTAAGGGAGTAGATGTTAAGTGAGGAGATGTAGGCCGGTAGTCTGTTTAGCAGGTAATCTGTTTAGCAGGATTTTAAAGGTCTGATAATTTTCAGAGCATTACTTATGAAGCTTAATATACTCCCTCAGCAGGGCTTTATCCAGAAAGAAAGTTGGTAGTGGCGTAAAGACCCAGAAAGAAGTCTGGAGTTGGAGAAAGGACCCAGTAAGCCAGAAGAATGCTCATATAATGATGTTACACAAGCGGGAGGGGCTACCTAGCTACACGACACAAGTTACTGTAGTACCACTGCAAGTTGTTTTCAGATTCCTTTCCCTTTACTGACAAGAGTATATGGGTGGAAAATGATGGTTAAAACAGTGTGTGCACTTTAAATGAAAAGGTTCTAAAAGTTCTGACAAGGCTTGGATAACTATAAGAACTTTTCATGGCTTATCATACACCCTTTCGAAACCTTCTCTGGTTCTCCAATCCCTAGTTCTTAAGTCAGATCGAGGATTATACCAGTGTTCTGAATTCAGATCGAGGATAATACCATCATTCTGTTGTCAGATCAATAATAATACCAGCGTTCTGATGTCATATCAATTATAATATGAGTTTCTGATGTCAGATCAAAGATAATACTAGCATTCTGAAGTCAAATCAAGAATAATACCAGTGTTCTGATGTCAGATTGATGATAATACCAAGGTTCTGAAGTCAGATCGTGGAGAACACCAGTGTTCTGAAGTCAGATCGAGGATAATACCAACATTCTGATGTCAGAATGATGATAATGCCTGCGTTCAGAAGTTAGATTGAGGATAATACTATGGTTCAGATATCAGATCGATGATAATACCAGCATTCTGAAGTCAGATCGAAGATAATGCCAATGACAATATGATGATAATACCAGCTTTCCGATGTCAGATTGAAATTACCAGCATTCTGATGTCAGAATGATGATAATACGAGATGGATGCTAATACCAGCGTACTGATGTCAGAATTACGATAATACCAGCTCTCTGATGTCAAATCAATAATAAAACCTGCTGTCTGATATCAGGTTAATGATAGTACCAGCCTTCTAGTGTCTGATATGATGCTTAAACTTTTGCAGCTCACAAAACATGACCCTACAATGGCTTGAGAAAGACCAGTCCATTGTCATCAAACTGAGCCATTAAGGGAGGAGGTACTGTAATGTAACGAACAGTAGAGAGGCATGTGCCCAGCCCTTTTAAATTTATTTTATTTATTGAATATCGGATAACACCTTTGAGTCAAAGACTCCTTTACAAAGGTTCCACGTCATTGAAAACAGAGACATCAGGGACAATAGCAGCAACTAAACACAATAATTACAGAAATGGTTACAAAATGGTTACAGATAACACAGTACAGCAGCTGGTGATACAGAGTTACAGAGTGCTGCCAAACATAGGTATACGGTGAAGATAGTAGTAGGTAACAAAACATACACTGCAGGGCGGTGGTGCAGGCCACGCCCTGGTGGTTATTTGCAGGCCTAGGCTGGACTGAGTGTCCATTGTTAAAATATATGCATGCCAAGGGGCAGCTGGACCACAGTAAGTCTATAGTCGTGGGAGGGGGGGCAAGAGTGGGTAGGTCAAATTTAAGGGCAGTCACAGGCTGATTCATGAGTGATTAGGTCTCGTAGTTGGGACTTGAACTGACCAAGTTTGGGTTCTGTGAGGAGGGAGTTTGGGCGTGAGTTGAGCCAGTTAGAGGTCAGGTACCTAAAAGTTCTTTGACCTGAAGTAGTCTTGCAGCGAGGTACCCTGAAGTGTGTTATCGCTGACTGCCGAGTGAGGTGGGTGGACAATGGTGCCTGGAGAAGGGGGGAGAGAGCAGTTGGGAGAAGCCCTGCTGTTATTTTTTTAGCAAAGAGGCAGGCCTGATATTTGAGCCTCCTGTCAAAGTTTAGCCAGTTTGTTGAAGCGTAAAGGGCGCAGGTATGTGTGAGTCTGGTGCAGCCAGTAGCAAGTCTACAGGCCTTATTAAGGGCCAGTCTAATTTTGTTTAGGTACGTGTTGTCGGCTGCCCCATAGGTGATGATTCCTTTGTCTATGAGTGTTAGTATAGATGCAGCGACAGCTAGGTGGAGAGCTTCTGGTGGGAGGAAGTGCTTGTACTGGTGAAGTAGACCAATACGCACATTGACAGCGATGCTCAGTATTCAGATGTGGTCATGATAGGTGAGCCCAGAGTCTAGGGTGATACCCAGGTATCTGAATGAGGTAACCTGCTCAAGGGGGTCATTTAGAGAGTTTAGTATGAGCAGGGGTTGTCTTATGTTCTTGTTTTGGGGGTGTGCAAACACCATGGCTTTTGTTTTTTTGTAATTTAAGACTAGCTTATGTTGAACGAACCAGGATTCAGCTTCCGTGAAAGATTTCTGGAGCGCCGAGCGTGTTACAGAAAATTATTGTCCCCTCCTGGCAAATTCTACAGAGGCTAGACAACATCAGATTCGAGACCTGCTGAAAAAGATGGTTCTGAAAGGATGGCTCTGTGACTGGAAGCAAGATGCCCTTATCAAAATATTTCAATGCATTCCATGTTTTATGTGATTCCTAAAGTTCACAAGGATGCAGAGAACCTGCCTGGCAGGTCTACAGTGTCAGGCATCAACTCACTACTGTAGCCATTGTCCTTTGACGTTTTGTATACCTGCTGCAACTTTTAATTGAACATACCATTTTTCTTACAAGATACTACCTATATCCTGAACATATTTCAGGATATGAACACATCAGGGACACACAGAGAATGTACTATGATGATGTGTCAGGTCAAGGACTTCCACACTTCCATACCATATGCAAAAGCCACTGCAGCTATGGGGAAGGTATGGAGCACTAGACGCCAGGTGACTCCCCCCCCCAACCCTGACAAGGCTCCTTTAGAAGTTGGCTGTTACTGTACTGATTAAAAACTGTTTTAAATTTGAAGGAACATTGTTGAACAGTCCAAAGGTACTTACATGGGCAGTACAATAGTATCAGGGTGTGCAAATACATTCATGCATAAGTCTGAACAAACATTTGCCCTTTGTCCACACAGCAATCCATATTTCCAAGATATTAGGATACTGAAAAGATAAATCGATAATGTCTTACTTGAATGGCTATCAGATGAAAACATGTAGTTCATGGAGTACCTGAATAGCAGGTCAACCAATTTGCAATTGAACATGATAGACTGGAAGTGGTATTTTTTTTCCTTGACATTACCATCGGGGCCATGGATGGACATTTTCAAACCAGTCTGCACCACAAAGCCACGGATCAGAATACGATCCTTGTGCTGAGTGTTCCTTCTAGAATAACCTCACTGAGAGCATACATTGCTCTCAATTGTCAAGGGCCAAAAGAAACTGCAACACTGCGGCAGATTTCCAGCATGAAAAACAAACAATGATAACGAGATCGTCAGAGAGGGGCTACGAAAGAGGGACACTAACAAGGTCAGCACCAAGAGTGGATAAAGCGCCAGGAAACGAGACTCTGAAAACTAAACTGCAAACATTTCCACATGTTCATCACTACTTACTGCCAGGATCTACCTCAGCTCAAACAAATAAGAAATGCCTTTTACAAATTACTGCAGGAACACCCAGAAACAGCATATCTTTCTGCAGAAAAAGGCCACAGTAACTGTGAAAACAGCAAGCACCAAATCGTAAAACCAGACTAGCACACATCGCACTACAAAATGACAGGCTACAAGGAAATCAGTTACTCCTGAGCCCTCTCAAGCCTGGGAGGAACCCATATGGCCAATGTTCAGTGTGTGCTTGAATTCTTCCAAAATGGACACTTAATTATCCACACACAAACATAAAATATGACATACAGAACTACATTGGCTGCAATACGCAGGGTGTTGTGTATATACGGCAATGTCCCAGTGATTGCGTACGTGTAGAAAAGACTACAAGGCATGATTCATATTACTCAGCATAAGAGCGCAATCAGAAGGGAAGACTCCAATTTGAGCGAGGGAAGACATTTCAAAGACAAGGGCCATAAGGGTGCCTCCTCATGGTTTTGGGGTTTATAGCAGGTGCTCCCTCTTATGAGGGGTGGGGACCATAACAAGCTCCTGGAAAAAGAGGGGATGAGGTTGATCTTCATGTTAGGCACCCTTCACAAGCCATGGGTCTAAATGAGGACTCAAACTGGCAAGCTTGCTAGCAGGTAGACAATTTGCCATAACAGTATTATGAGCAGGTTCATAATTTGCTTAGTCCCTCACATATAGTAGTCCCCCAGAAATTCTCGCTATACGGACAAGAAAGGGTTAAGCAATGCTCTAGCAAAGGGATTTATTTATTGAAATGTTTCACCAGGAGGGCACACTGAACAACAAGTTGCTCGTCTCACGGTGCAACCTGGGGGAAGGGGTTACATAGGGTTGTGAAGGATGATCAGTTACAATAGTATGTGGGTAGTACAAACGATACAACATTATAAGATTGTGCAACAGTTGGGACACAACGTATTGTACAATAAACAGTAGTGGAACATTGGGTAAATTACAATACATGTCCAAAATCATAAAAGAACATATAAACGTACAAAAAAGTAATAATGCTATAGAACCATTTATAGTGCATGAGTGTACCAGGAGCAGGCTTAGTACGCAAGTGCCGTAGGAGTAACTTTCTGATAAGTTTATGTGATTATTTCTGTTATTAATCCATTTTATTTTCCTTTCCCATTTTTCATCCCTTCAGTTTCTTCCTTTATTGTAATCTGACAATTTAGCAATGTGGTGAAATAGCCAATGCTCCGAACCTGGCCAGCATGGACTGCCCAGCTGCCACAGATATACAAAGCAACTAAGCTTCATGGGGCCATGGCTTTTTGGTATAGCGCACCACTTTTACCGGTAGGTATCTGCAGTGCACTCAGCAGAAGTGACAGCTTCAAATGTTCCACCCTGTTATGGACAGTTGCACAGGCAACAAGTATGCGTACAACACTACTGCGTGCATTACTGATGTTGTACGTGACGTCAACACATCTGGGCGCCACTGGTACACGCAGAATAATTAAGCCCCCTTCACTGAGAACAAGCAGATTCGCAACACCGAGTTAGTTCACTGACATCACAGCATAAGAGTGAAGCTCGAGTGCCATCCTGATGTCACCAAACTAACCAGGCTTTATTTTATCTAATACTATCTGAGACTGGTTTTCAGCATGACTGAGTGATTCATTCATTGAATCAGCTGGTTTTGCAACTTTTAGTGTGCCTTTTTTTGAATGGTCGCGCGATTCACTTCGCACAGCTCAGCTCGCGCTGTTACAGCAGGGGGGGAGATTGCGGCTGTGACTGGTCTAGGAGAAACCTTGCTCTTCACATTCTGAAATGTTGAGAACAGCAGGTTGTACATTCCAAAATGTGAAGATCAGGGTTTTAAAACCACTACAATAACAGGCTGAAAAATGTATCATAACAGGGTCTGCACTACAGAAACTTCTTGCTACCAGTTTTCCCCAGCTGCCAACAGGGGTACACGTTCCAAATGTAAGCAGAGGCACTTTTATACTGCAGCAAAAAACTGGAGCTGTGATGCCCTAAAAGCGCGTTAATTTTGTAAATGTGGTTTAATCTCTTACAGGATAAACTCTTTATTAGAAGCAAACTTTGCTGCAAAACAGGTACTGCACTCAGGCAGAAAGGGAGCACATAAGAGTATTATCACCGCTCAGTTGTGCATTTTAAATATTCCATAACAGGATATTATTTATGAGACAGCGCATGATATGGAATGCATTGACTAGCTCAAATATAGTAATGGGGTGACATTACAAAGAAGCCTGGAATCTCATTTCATTTTACGTTTAGTGGTTCTTTTGTATTTTAGCCTCCCAACCCAATATGTAATAAACACACGTACAAATGCCTTTAGACTGAGTCGGATATAACTATTTACCTCATGCACACCTAAAAAAGTGTAGTATTGCAAGCAGAGACTGGCAGGGGGAGCTGGGCAACAGCCAGGTCTTTTTTTTTTTTCAGTTGTTGTTTAACCAGGTATAGCACACTAAGCTGAAAGCTTTTTTACAGGAGCGACCTGGGAGCACAAGGAGGTTAAGTGACTTGCTCAGGGTCACACAGTATGCAAGTGGTAGCTGTGGGATTCAAACCCAGGTCTGGTCTGCTGGATGTCACCAGATTTGCAGCTCAGAGCCTTAGACCACTGCGCTATACTGCCTCAAAAGGTCTTAAGAGGTATGTTACGGGAGGGAAGGCACACAGCGTACCATTTAAAGTAGGAATCAGTTTGAAGAGCAGGTGGTGGTGCCACAATATTTACTGCATTGTTAAACTAAGAATGTTTAAATTAATTAGAATATATAAATCTGTTTCTCATATAGGCAGCCAATTTAAAACAATTACTGCATGATCATATACTGACAAGGCGTGACAAAATTATATATGGCCTAACTGTACGAGCTGTCCTACTATATCAAAAGCTTCTGACATTTCCATCATTTTTGTTCTGTTTTACTCTTTAGAGACATTCCCTGAGGGCACCATTAGGCGAAACGTTGGAATGAGGAACATTTAAATCAAACTAGGCCCTTACAAAGTAAATCTTAGGGAGCATCTCCTCTCCTCCTGTCTCTGTGACTGCTTCTAGCCCTTCCTTCCTTCTCTCCCCAACCTGTCTATACCCCACCAGAGAAACAATGTCTCCTCTGACTGCTCCTGCCCCATCCCTCTCTCTGCTTTTTTCCTAACCACCCCCCACCGATCTTTCTGTCTGTTATGCCTGTATATCTACTGCTATCCAGCTCTGTGCTGGGCCTTGCATGGCGCTTTTTTCACCATATTACTGTTTAGATTTGTTATTGATAACTTGCTATTGTTACTCAATGTTTTCTACTTGTTTTCTCCCTGTATTTTCACTTTCTTGTTTGCACTTTCTCCAACGTGTAACCTTTGTAAATTAGTCTCTGACTCAAAGGTCAGTAATTCCGAAATTTCAATAAATAAATAAAAAATAATGAACTGTATGCAGTAATGCTTTGTCTGTGAGCTTTGTCGAAAGCTGTGGGGTGGCCTACTTCCCGCATCCATGTACTGATATTGTAAGACTGTCACCTTTTGTTCCATCTGTACTCCTTCCCCTGGGCTGCACCTGGAAACGAGCCTTGGTTCAGTGTGCCTTTCCCGGTTACCAACTTCTAAATAAATGTATCGGTTTTCTGCAAGTTTGACTGTAGCGGAGGCAGCCCCCCTCCCCCAAAAAAATCTGTTTTTAGAATGTTGGTGATTTCCTTCAGCAATACACAGTGACTTACCAAGATCGACAACAATACCAGAATTCTGATGTCAGATGGGTGATAATACTAGCGTTCTGATTTGTTCTGCTGTCAAATCAATAATAGTACCAGCATTCTGATGTAAGATCGATAATTATACCAATGTTTTCATGTCAAATCAATAATACCTGCATTCTGATGTCAGATCGGTAATTATACCAGCGTTTTCATGTCAGATCGATAATACCTGCATTCTGATGTCAGATCGACAATTATACCAGCGTTTTCATGTCAGATCGATACCTGCATTCTGATGTCAGATCGACAATTATACCAGCGTTTTCATGTCAGATCGATAATACCAGCATTCTGATGTCAGATCGATAATTATACCAGCATTTTCATGTCAGATCAATACCTGCATTCTGATGTCAGATCGATAATTATACCAGCATTTTCATGTCAGATCAATAATACCTGCATTCTGATGTCATTTTGATAATTATACCAGTGTTTTCATGTCAGATAGATGATAACACTAGTATTCTTACGTCAGCTCAATGATAAAACCAGTACATATTCCGATGTCAGATCGACAGTAATGCAGATAAAGCCTTTTAATACGGATGCTCCTGTGGAGCGTGAATTGTCCCTATTAACTGTCTGTCTGCTTTTCCAATGCCATACCTTTTTAATGGATGAAAGTAATCCAGAGACTGTGGAAGTGCTTCAATAAACTTTCAATGATTATATTCACTTGTTTGTTTTACTTATCTTAGTGTTCCTTGTGTGCTTTCTTTTTTTTTTTACATTTTTTGCAGTACTAGTAAAAGAAATGACAAATAAAGCCTAAATGAAGAAAAACTAAAACAAGTTACACTACACACTACATACTCTAACATTATCTGACTAAGACCACTTGTGCAAAACAGTTTAAAATCATTTGAAACAGTCAGAGATTCTGCTCTGTTTGAAATCGGAGCAAATCTTACTTGTTAACTTCCCTTCAAGTGCCTGTGGTTTGCTCCATTCAGCCATTTCGCCATTTTGGGTGAACCAGGACATCACTGAACTCAAATTTATTTTCCCGTATATTTTCTTGATCTCCAGGTTTCCCCCAGCAGCTCCTCTACATGACTGACCCTTCCCCCCCACCAGCCTCGTCATCCAGCTCTTCCAGGGTGTACCTTCATCATCGGCCTCTGCCACAGGACTGTGGTTCTGCCCAGCCACTGGTGCGGAGCCTGTGAGGGAGATTGTTTGTCATCCTCCCGCTTAGGATGTTTCCCTTCCAATTTTCTCCCTTCCCAACCCCCTCCCCTGTTGCTGAGGTGCGATGCATCAACGTGCACACGTGGAGGCGTATGCATGCTGCGGAGTCCTGCAGCACCCTCCCTTTATTGGCGTTCCTGACCCATTCTACCCTCAGGCCTCCACCTGGGAGCAGTAACTCGGTGGGACTACCATGCCACCCTGTCTGAGAGAGGAGAACTGTCCTCAAGACACTCAGTTCTCTCTGTCCTGGGCCAACCCCCAGCAACCTGTGCTTGCTATGAATACAGGTCACCAGTGTGGCAGAAGGTAAGGCGCAATGCCTCGGCCCTCCACGCCATTGGGCCAGGTCCAACCTCAAATTTTAAAGAGCTTGCAGATCTGTGATGGGTACAGGAGGGGGTCATCACCCAGCTTGGACGTGTCCGACTCCTCATCTATTCTCATTCTCTCTACTGCCTCACAGGTGCCAGCATCAGTTAGTTCGCCAGCAGTTGGGCCCTCTTTGTCCTTGACAAAGAACTCAGCATCAGTCACGAATCCAGGTGCAACAATGTCAGCAAGAAAGTCAGAAGGCTATGAATGGCCATCAGCAGAGGGCTTGTCTGGGGCAGCATTCCTGTCACCTCTGAAACCTGCCTTGTGTAAGCAGCTGCCGATTGCTGTGACTGATGCAGATTGCCAAGCTTTGGGAATCACGTAGACGGCATCAAGTACAGCATGTTCACCACCCCCCTCACAACTGCGGATGCTTGTGATGACCGACCTCGTCTATGACTTCCACAATCCTGGAGGACATCAGGACTCTGCAGCAACCTTTAAAGAATTCAAGTGGGATGTACAGTACATACAGAAAAAACTGACAAGTAATTTTGGCAGACAGTTGGACATATTGTATCGCGTGAAATCTCGCACGACTAGTGAGACCTGTGGACATATAGTATATTTAAATAGTTTTACTGGTATTTGACTAAGGGGATATCCTTTACGTTGGGGTGTCGGGGGGGGGACTGGCAAGACTGGATGTACTGCATAGTACCACAGACTTGACTGCTTCATCCTTGACACCTCCTCCCAGTAAAACCCACTACTGTCAGCTCTATGCAGACTTAGGGTAGTTGCAATTAACTGAATGCAGAAACGTTCTGATCTTAAACCTTATGTACAAATGCTTTAAGGGTCAGTTACCAGAGTATATTCGGGAAATCGTAGAAGAATGGTGTCACAGAAGGTTTAAGATCAGCCCTGGCTTTGGAGATTACAGTCCCATCTAGTAAATTAGAAAAGGGTAGGTCCTCTTTTTATGACGTTAGGTCCAGCACTGTGTAACTGTGTTCCTCATTTTCTGAGAGACGTTAGTGGAAATATAAACCTAGGTAAAATTAAAAACTGGGTATCAAACACGCTATAAGACTCTTGACTTGTTATGCACTGAAGATAATCTAATTGAAATCCTAAAAACAGGATAAAAGCTGCTCGAGTTCCAATTCTGTGGTTTTGTAGCATAATTAGGGACAAATTGTGAGCCAATGATTACTGATTCTTTTTTTTAACATCAATTTTATTATTTTAATAATAACATGAAAAAACAATGCTTTACATATAGGCTGGTATCCAGGCCATAATATGGGATGAACAAATATAGCACTACATGTCCATGCTGATTTTTATGTTGCTTGCACGCATGTGCAAGAAACATAGTGCTATCATCCGAGTTTTCAGAGGTGTGTCAGCCCGTCTTCCAATGCAGTCATTGTGTCTGCAGGCGCGGCCCCAGTTCCCCAATCACTGCTGCAGCTGTCTATGACAAGCTGAAAATGCAGTGGCATACAGTTCAAAGGGAGAGCTCCACTGCAGTGAGCAGAGCTCTCCCCCCCTCCCCGCACACACACACACGCGCAAGCACGCATATTGCGTGCTGATGCGCTCCCCGCACACTATAGGCGGCGGGGGTGCCTAACCTCGTGAGGCTCTATGCCCCCAACAGTTGAACCAGGTGCCACGCTGGGAGCCCACCCCAGCGTGGCAAAACGTTATAGCCGACGGGGTGCCCAGTCCCCATCGGCTCCAAGGCTGTATGCCCCCAAAAAAGCTTTCCTAGTGCCACGCTGGGAGCCCACCCCAGCGTGACAAATCCTGTTTTGGTCGCACGGGTGCCCAATCCCCATCAGCTCCATGTCCCCGAACAGCTTTTCCTGCTTCCACGCTGGGAGCCCACCCCAGCATGGCAAGCGTCCCATGTCGCTTCTTCAGAAAAAAAAAACTGTGAATAAAAAAACGATCCCTCATAGTCTCCCTGCCCCCTACCACAACCCGCACCCACCCACTGTGCACCCTTCCCTCCCCACACCCCCTCACTCCATACTTACCTCTGGAGCTCATGCGACGATCATCGGTGGACCGGGAACACTCTTTACTCTTCAAAGCCGACCGCGAACTGAGGAAATGCCAGTAAGCTGTATAATGGGATAGCTACGTTTTTTTCAACTTTATTGCATGTCTCAGGCATTTTTTGGAATTTTTGCACCAAATTTTCAACATGGGGTTTTTGGGACCCCTTCTCATGAATGCTGTCACTGTCATGGCGTTATTCAGGCCCGAAGGGTGATTTCGCAGTCACTGCGCGAAATCACCTTTCCAGAATGTTTAATGAAATGACACTGCCAGTGTTCATAAGGTTGGGCTCTCAAAAAGCCTATTTTGAATATTTTGTGGAAAAATTCTTAACAATGACTGTTTTACGAGCATGCGTTGCGCAGTTCCTATGCACGCTCATAAGTTCGTGAATTTTTAATATTTGCACTCCAAATTTTCAACATTGCCATTTTACCACACCTCCTTATGAGCAGTACAGCTGTCATTTTTCACATCCTGCCCAAAACGTGTTTCTACCCATGTAGCTCACAATGGCGCAGTCGGTGTGCGAAATCAATGTATGGGACACATTAAGAAAATCACAGTGATGCTGTTCATTAGCAGAAGTCTTAAAATGGCTATGTTGAAAATTTGGTGAAAAAATTCCTAAAAATGACTGTTTTATGAGCATGCGTTGCGCAGTTCCTACGCACACTCGTAAGTTTGCAAATTTTCAATATTTTCAATCCAAATTTTCAATATTGCCATTTTACCACACCTCCTTATGAGCAGTATAGCTGTCATTTTTCACATCCTACCCAAAACATGTTTCCGCCCATGTAGCGCACAATGGCGCAGTCGGTGTGCGAACTCAATGTATGGGACACATTAAGAAAATCACAGTGACACTGTTCATGAGCAGAGGTCTTAAAATGGCTGTGTTGAAAATTTGGTGAAAAATTCCTAAAATGACTGTTTATTTAGCCGCATGCTAAGTAGTTCCCACGACGTCAGAAGTTCGCGAATTTTCAATATTTGCACTCCAATGACTTCCAAATACCTACACAGCACATAGAAGCAAGCAACATTCGGCATTGACAAATGCTTGTTAATTGTGTGCTAAATGGGAAGCAATGACACCTGATTTATATGGGGGGTGTATGAGCACTGATGGAGATGGCAACCTGAGTTGCAACGCTCATCCAGTTCGTTTATTTTTTTTTTAAAAACAGCAAATACTAAGTAATGGGTTTCAAAAATGCCCAAATCTGATTTAGGAAGCTACTCTCACCAAAACTGAGTTGTTGTCTGAATCTGTCAGTGTAATCGTGGCTTCATTTTTCTGTGTTAACCAGTTGTCTGGTCAAGAAAATGCCAACCTTGAACAGAGAATTCACTGAAACCCGCAGAGTGGGAGCAGGCACCCAGATTATCGCGGCCTGAGTGCTGAGTGAAATGGCAAATAAAAATGACATCCAACAACTTCTAATTATTAGCAGATCTGAAAATCGATATCGCTGAGGTAAAGAAAGCCAAGTAAATCTACAAGCAGAAACAGAGTCTGTGAAAAAAGTAGTAAATAACTCCTGTCAGCAAGTTAACGATCTTAAAGAGACAGCATCTCACTTAAGTTCAGTAACACAGCAGCAAGTCAAACAGATTTCCCATTTTTTTTTTCCCCTTCCAGTCACTGTCTGGGGGGGCCTCTCTCAGGCATCCTGCCTGTTTCTGCCCTACCTGGTCCACCCACCTGTGCCTCCTCTCTCCCTCCTCTTCTGTCCACGATCAGCACCCCCGGCTTAACCCTTCCGGGTGGAGCCGCCCCTCCTCTATGGGCGCACTTACTAGACAAACTCCGACGTGGGAAAGGACCCGGGTGGAGGAACCTGGAAGGCCAGGCAGGATGGACTTGGCCTTGGGCATGGAGGCAGGTGCCATCACCTACCCCTCAGACTGGCATTTTCCCTGTTCTGGTGACTTCTTCCCCCATCCCTTGTGTGTGCACTTCCCTGGTGCAAGGCATGCACGGCAACCACTGCCTGCGTCAGGGCATGCTGATGTCGTGCAGCCAAGCATGCTGCAGTGCCCCGGTCTCCACCAGGAGCTGCTGGCATGCCGGACAGTCCTCGACCTCCCCCCCCTGGGAGGAGAGCAGCCCTTCAAGCGCTCAATCCTCACCCGCCCCTGCCATCCCCCGGTGGCCCAAGCTTGCTCCCGAACCAGGGTTACCGGCGTGGCGTCCAGCATCTCAACCCTCAGCGCCACCAAGCCGGCCTCAGATTTCCTATTTATTAGAGAAGGTGGATAATTTGGAGAATAGGGGAAGGAGGAACAATCTTAGAATTATTGGTGTAATGGAGGGATGGGAAAGCAGTAATATGATAACCTTTCTGCCAGCCTTCATCCCTGAGCTCTTTAACTATCTATGGGCATGGCCACTTGAAATTGAGAAAGCCCACAGAGCTTTGGGCCCTAAATCCTCCCAAAATAAACATCCTCACCCAACTGCTGCCAATTATTTAATGTTTTCTGTCAAAGAGGAAATCCTGAGGGTTGCCAGAGAGCATAAAGCGCTACAGTGCCAGGGGAACAAAATCTTAATCTACCAGGATTTTTCTTCTGAGGTGGTTAACAAAAAAAAAGGGGATTTTATGAGGTGAAACAACATTGCAAGAGAATGGGGATTATTTGAAACTTCAAGTACCCTGCAGTGTTTTTAATTTGTGGGCAAGGAGATGGACTGGTGTCCTGCAATACAGTGGAAGATGTCTGGGAGTATTTACATCTGGCCTCAGAAACAGAACGCTCGAATCCTAGTAACCGCCATAGCAATTCAAAAGGTACTGAATCAGTGCATGACCCAGCTCCTTCAGCTCGTGCCTCTTACCAGCTAATGGATTCAATAGAAGCTACTCCTTCTACCTCAACTCTCCCACAGGTAGAACAAATCACCAAACCAACTATTTCAACCCCGCATCTGTACTCAACAGCCACAAAAAAAAAGGGGGGAAGGGAAGAATACTTGGCAGCCGGTGAATCTAAGAAAAGTCAAATCTACCTTTAGAGCAGCTGTTCCGGCCAAAAGAATGGGCAGACAAGTTACTCCAGCAAGCTCAGGAAAAAGGAGTTGAAGCAGGAGTAGACAGCGCAGCAATGGAGCCTCAAGCAGTTCCTCGTCAAACAACTCGTTTGTGGCGGAAATAGAGCAGATCCTGAACTGTGTCCCTCCAGAAACAAGCACCAGATTGCAGTCTCCAACATTTGTGGACGGAACTCATTTTCAAAGTTGTTGCAGACACAGTACGGGCACTTCTGGTTTTAGAGACCAGCAGGAATGCCACTTAACTTCTGTTGTGGGCGATGCGGAATCGTATGGAGCAGTGTAAAACAGAAGGAGACGCTGGTGGATTGGCATACTTGATTTGTCTTCAATGGTGAAAAGCTTCTCTAATGCAGATGTAACCCCTAGGTGGCGCTATCCTATGGGCTACTACCCCTGCCTGTGTGACTAAGCACAAGATAACGGGCCTGAGCTCGGTGAATGGGTGCCTCCACCTGGAGGAATGGTTTTGTGGTAGCGTAAATGCTGTCGGCATAGCCCTCCGAGATACTATAACCACCCACCAACCCTCCTAGTGGCCTAAACGGTTCAGCAATAGAACATTCACATTTACCATATGACAGTAACGATTTGCTCACATTCCTTGCGCTTACCACCAGGGCTGGATCTTCTGCAACTGCTCTGGAGACCCCCTGGAAATTAAGACCAGTGGTGCAACAATACAATAGCAGTGCTGTATCCCCACTAATAAGGTACACACCAGCCAGGTTAAACGTGAAAAACCGCAATCTGATTTATTCAGGAGGATGTGAACAAGGGTGGGGCATACAGTAAATCTAGCAAGTGATTGGCAGATCAAATTTAATTCAGGCTGAATAGGCATGCACAGTGAGTCCCTTTAACACAGTCCTCACAACCCTGGGTACCCAGCTGTTTAACAGGCTAGACTGAAGCGTTGCCCGGGGCAGGCCAGGGTTGCAGCTGTTGTTGGGGCCCTTAGGAAATAAAACAATTAGGATGCACTCAACCCAAATACTTATAATTCAGTGCCGAATGGCTCAGTCCGTTGCAATAAACCCAAACACAAGAAAATCAGATGACACACAAATGATTGTAGCTTTTGTTGCAGGGAGCTACCCTGTTTTGTACTCATACTACCCAGACCAGGATGTAGAGCAGGCGAGATGAAGACCTTGTGGTGGTGTACTGGATTGCCAGGGGAAGCAGGGCCTACATGACTCACCGTGGTGGTTGCTACCTGTTCGGTGGTGTTGAGCAGGGGGCCGAATCCCCAAACATGTCTTTCGCTGGAAATGCCTGAATTGGGAGCAGCAGTCTAGCCCAAGGTGGCAGAGCCCAGGCAGAGCAGACAGCTCAGATGAAGTCCATGATGAGTGCTGGACAGCCTCTAGCTGGCGTAACAGAACTTGTCGTGGAGAACCAAATCGCGATCCCACGCGACACATTCAGCACATCTATAGCACTTAGAGGATTTTGCCACAGTTCGGGATAAAGTCGTTTGCCACTTGAAGCTTCTCTGCGCAAATCTTTCGAGCTGAGGCTCACTTCGGTACCAGGCAAGCCGATTGCTTCTAGAGCAAGTCTTCAGTCCACTCTCAAATAGCACTAATACACTTTTTCTCTCTTCAGACACAGGTCTCGATCTGGTAATCGGACAAGTCCAACTTTCACACTCAAGGCAATACTTCACACTAGAAGATGTGGCAGGCAGGCCAACAGAGCCTTCCCACCAGTTCTCCTTAGGCTCCAAGCAGGAGTAGCTGCTTGATGGCTAGAGATGTTCACTCTCCAAACTCCAACTCTCGACTGACACACTGCTTCAGGCACATCTGGGGATTTCCCAGTAATCCAAAAGGTTTGGTTGGCTGAGGGAACCGTCTGTCACAGAAAGGACTCCCCCTCCAGGTCCATTTAGGCACCAAACCTTAAAAACTACAATTCCTACAGAACTTCAAACCCACAAGACCTCTGGGGACAGTCTCCATTTTAGGTCCCCTGAGGTTCGATTGGTCCAACACTGGCAGTCCAGAACCAAGATGGTGACTCTTTATACCAAAGCTCAAGCTGCAATGGAAGGCAGGTTAGACAAACTACTATATTATTGTTATTATAGCAGATAAACAGTAAATAATCACTTTCCCTAACAGAGCTCCCTGTGCGCAAGTAGCAACTGCAGAATGGAGCAGAAAATACAGACTGTCTGACTGGTCACGAGCCTTAAATCACTCGGACCCGGCCCAGAGTAATTTTCTCATACAGCATAGGTGTTCTCTTAAAGAGACAGGCACAGAGGCTTACTGGAGCACTTTCATGCACACAACCAAAGCTACTGGACACAGGACACCATCCTGACAGTGGGCATTAGGCAGCCCAGGAAGACATTATAGGAACCATTTTTTTAGGGGGGGGGTTACACAAAACTTGTGCTTGGTCAGGAAAGATGAAAAACTTGACCACAGGGTATAGAAGGTTAAGTCTCCTGAGGTGGGAAGAAACCTACAGAGAAGCCTAGCTTCTAAACTTTTCTGACTATTTCAACTGTTTTTAGGCAGATTACTAATAATTATTCTCAGTCCTAGTCAGAAATGAGTTGTGGTATGAAAGACAGGTGAATAACCAATCCCTGAGTTATAGCATGCATACTCTGCCTCCCCCTTCATAAATTATAAGGGATCTGCTCTACAATCTTGTTCTTTAAACAGCGGATCAAATTCCAGGCTGCTACAAATACACAGTGAGCACTATTTTTTGAAAGTAGAACTAGTGTACTTACTTGGTTAGGAGTTCGATTTCCTCTACAGGACTCTGTTTTTAGTTACCCTCCCAGTTTTGTTAACTCCCTAGAAATTACTAGAGGTGTGGTGGCTAGGCAGTGTAGCTGGGAGTAAAATAGCCCTGTTCTGGTAAAGTACTGAAGATCAAGCCAGACTCCTCTCTGACTGGGGCAACATTATAGTGTTTCCCATGGGTTCTCAGAGACTGTGTACTGCCCCCACCCTATGCATTTGAGATTGTAGATGCTTGGGTCCTTCCAGTCAACAGCTGCTTTACAAATATGAGTGGTTCGAGTATTAAACTCGCAGAGACAGGCTCTCTTACGTACAACGTCTGTACCAACACAGCCTCAGGAAACCACACTGAAACATGGGAACGCAGAACCCGCCAGTTAGGCTCACTGGGGTGTTTCTGTTAATCCAGTTTATCACATTAGTATGACACGATTTTGTACGCCATGGTATAGGAAGGTGTAATCCTCATAACTGGGGCATAAGTAAGAATCCAGACTTCGTGGGGTTCGCTCTCTCTCTCTCTCTTTCTCTGGATAAGGTTTGCGATTTATTACGGCTGCAGTGGGCGGAGCCTGCAGACGTTTTGCATGTACAAAAGGAGTGATGTCATGTTTTCTGTCCGTGGAACTGACTGAAGGTGTAAATAGTCTCCTCCGCCTTACCCTCCTCCAAGAAATGTTTTCCGCCCTCAAATAAATACGCTTTCATGTTAGTCAATGGTTGCAGTGCACTATTTTCTTTCTTAAGTGGGAGATACAAGAACTGGAACCTGAGTAGTGGGAGGCAGCATTAGTTTTTTGGGGGGAGTAAGACTCACCCCCACCTCCGCCCGAGAAGCCCCTAAAGATCCACCCCACCTTTTTTTGGTTCATGTGGAAGGGACATGAGATGGATCTATCATGCTGGAGCAATTGACTATCAGAGCTTAAGCTTCAGAAGGAGAAGCCTGAAACCGCATCCCTATACAGCACTTGTTTAAACAGCCTTGGCTCAGCTTACATTCCTCTCCTGGTCACACATTTTCACAAATACATTCCAAGAGATGGAAAGCCCCTCCTGGTGGGTATATGGTGTTATTCAGACCTGTCCTCCAACCCTGCCCCCACCACCTTACTCTGTATTTTGCATCGACCGAAGCAGGTCAGAACAGCAAGAGGCTGCAGTGTATATCTTTCACTGAGCTTGCAGTTTTAAAGAAGTAGTCCACTCAGAATTTGCAAAAACATATGTTATTCAGAGTGTTTTGATTTGTATGTTAAGTCCTAGTGTTTCCTTCCCTCTGTCTGCTATTAGGAGTTTTTCCTAAATGAGCCTATTAGCAGACACCTGAGAGCTAGCTAACTGGGGTTTCTGAAAGAAAACTGCTACTAAATTAAGCTCTAATTCACTATTGTTGTTTTCTGTGTGTCAGGTCTAGCTTGCAGGAACGTTTTAATTTTAAAACTTTTAATTTCATCAAACTATACACAACCATAAAAGCACAGAAATTGCCCAGATCATTAGCGCTATAATTAGTTAAGACTGTAGTTGTTTTCTTACAGAAAACCAACTCAGTTAGATTTCAAGTATTTGCGAAACTATAACTGTAGGTACCAGCATTATATTAGGCAGAACTAACATTTAGTACTGATTTTGCTCTGTGACATGATTATCAATTATTTTTTTTTTTGACAAATGAAGTGTATGGTACGAAGCTGCAGCCTAGAAACTGCAAAATACTTTAAAGTCACTTTTTCTCCTGTGTGTGGTATAGCATGACAACAACAGGATGACAGCGACTATTTCAGCTACATATTTGATCCCATTTTACAATGGTTCATCGCACTACACATTTAGTGTATCCCACTTTTTCAAATAATAAAACAAATATTTGCCAACCTAAATAACTCGCACATGCATATTTTTATACTTTATTAAAAAGATACTTCACATTTGTAAAGTCCTAATAGCAGACAGAGGTAAGGACACACTAGAACTTTACATACAAATCAAAACACTCTGCATAAAGTACAGTTACGTAAGAACTTACCGTAACAGTAGATCTTCGAGAGAGGCTCTTGCAGTAGGTAATTACATATAGGACTGACGCCAGCGGTGGCAGAGACTGAGGAAAACTTTCTAGCTAGCAAATACTGGTTATACGCCTCATCGCCAGGGTGACCCCGGCATCATACTCATGTCGTATAAAGGGGAGGTCCCTGATGCGCCTTCCAGTTCTTTCTCCACAGGCCCGGAAGGCCTGGATGAGAGAGAAGCAGATATTTCCTCAATGGAAAAGGAGCTGAAAAAGCCTAGGGGGATGGAGGGTGGGAAGGAATTACCTACTGCAAGAGCCTCTCTCGAAGATCTACTGTTACGGTAAGTTCTTACGTAACTGTACTATCTTACTTCGAGAGGGCTCTTGCAGTAGGTAATTACATATAGGACAGAATCCCAAGCAGTCTGGAACAAATGAAAAGGCACCGGGAGGAGGAACTACTCCAATAAGTAGTAAGAAAGCTTGCAAACCTCAAGAAAGGAGGCCCTGCAAGACCGCTAAACCGAAGCCTGCTCTACGGCGAGAGGCAATGTCCAAACTGTAATGTTTAGTAAATGTATGGACAGAAGTCCAAGTGGCAGCAGCACAGATGTCTGCCGCAGACACGTTCTTGAAACAAGCCGCAGAGGCAGCAACTCCACGAGTGGAGTGACCTCTGACTTGACCCGGGAGGGCCTTGCTGTACTTGTCATAACAGAAAGTGATGCAATGGGCCAACCATTTTGATAGGCATTGCTTAGAGACAGCATTGCCTTCTCTTTTGTGAGCAAAAGAGACGAACAACTGATCAGTCTTTCTGAGATCCTTCGTCCTATCGGTGTAGTATCTCAGAATCCTGTGAACATCCAAGGTATGGAGCAGGTATTCTCCTTGACTGGAGTACTGCATGAAGAAAGCAGGTAATTCAATAGACTGATTTAAGGTAGATTCCGCTACCACCTTCGGAAGAAACTTAGGATTCGTGTGAAGAGCTACTCGTTCTTTGTGAAAAATAAAATAAGGGATTTTGCACATCAGGGCCTGGAGCTCGGAAATTCTGCGAGCAGAAGTAATGGCCACCAAGAAGAGCGTCTTCCACGATAAAAACTTCAAGTCTGTGGAAGCCGCAGGCTCAAAGGGAGGAAGGGTAAGTTTCTCGAGGACAAAGTTTAACTCCCAAGGTGGAGCTGGAGTCTGGACAGGGGGCCTGAGATGAAGGACCCCTCTGAGGAAAGTTTTGGATACCTCCAGCTGGGCAAATGCCTTATCAGTGAAAGGGACATGGTAGGCTGAAATAGCCGCCATATGGACTTTCAAAGAGGAGTGACTGAGAGCCAGGTCGAAAAGATGACACATGTACTCAAGCAGAATGGTCACAGGGCAGGAAAAGGGCTCCACGTTCCTGGACGCAGCCCAGATAGAAAATCTTTTCCATTTCATGGCGTAGGTGTACCTAGTGGAGGGTTTTCTAGCCTCCACCAGAATCTCGGCCACCTTAGGAGAAACGCCAAAACGAGATTGAGCTAGGTCTGCAGAAGCCATGCATGAAGTTGAAGGGACTTGAGTCCCGGATGGACCAGGGTCCCCTGATCCTGGGTCAGCAATCCTGGAGATAAAGGAAGAGGAAGAGGAGGAACCTCTGAGTATTGTTGTAGAAGAGAGAACCAGATTTGCCTGGGCCAGAAAGGAGCGATCAGAATCATTCTCGCTCCTTCTAAAGCAAGCTTCTGTAGTACACGAGGGACCAGAGGAATTGGGGGAAAAGCATAGACGAATCTGTCCTTCCAGCTTAGAGATAGAGCGTCGCTCCAGAAAGCACCTCACTCTGGAGCGAGCGAGCAAAAGATTGGAAGCTTTGCGTTTTGGGAGGAAGCGAACAGGTCTATCTGAGGAGCCCCCCAAATCTGGAAGATGCTTTTTAGAACTTTTCGTCCAGTTCCCACTTGTGTGGTAGTGCCGACGAGCGACTTCGTCTGTCTGCCAGGACATTGTTAACTCCCGGAACATGGATCGCCGTGAGGTGAAGGTTGTGAAGCGTTGCCCAATCCCAAACCCTCATCGCTTCCCTGCACAGTGGGTAGGACCGAGTCCCTCCCTGCTTGTTGATGTACCACACCACGCACATGTTGTCCATTTGGACAGCTAGGTGACCGGGAAGGATGTATTGGTGAAGGCCTGGAGAGCATACAGCACTGCTCGAAGCTCGAGCACGTTGATGTGGAGAACTATCTCCAACTTTGACCATAGACCCCAGGTTCGGTGAGGACCCAGATGGGCTCCCCAACCTTCACCTGAAGTGTCTGTGGTCAGAGTCTGATCGGGGGGAGGATGAAAAAAGGGGACCCCCCGGAATAGGTTCTCTCGAACCATCCACCATTGCAAGTCTGTTACCATCGGCAAGGAGATCAGAACCAGATGATCTAGATCGTCTACCTGTTGATCCCACTGAGATCGGAGAGTCCACTGAGATATTCTCATGTGGAGGTGCGCGCGTGGAACCGTCGGGATAGTCGCTGCCATAAGCCCCAGTAGACAGAGCACTGACCTCGCCGGGACCCTCCTGTGTTCCGATAGGAGGGAAATCTGTGACTGGAGGGAGGCCCCCCTGTCCGGAGGCAGAAAGGCCTTGCACAGTGTTGTGTCGAGAATTGCCCCGATGAACTGGAACCTCTGTGAAGGATCCACGTGAGACTTGGAATGGTTGATGGTAATACACAGGCCAGTGAAAACCTGCTGGGTGAGGGAGAGAAAACGCAGGAGTTCCTCCCTGGATGGGGTCGTCAGGAGCCAGTCGTCCAGGTAGGGAAAAACCTGAGCTCCCAAAGAAGGCAGGTGGGCCACTACCACCACCACCACCACCAGGCATTTGGTAAAGACTCGGAGGGCCAAGGAAAGACCAAATGGGAGCGCCCGGAATTGGTAGTGGACCCCCGGAACGCAAACCTGAGGTACTTTCGGTGCGAAGGGCGAATGGGGATGTGCAGGTACGCATCCTGCATATCTAGTGCACAAAGCCATTGGCCCAGCCGAAGCAGGGGCAAAAGGGTTTGAAGGGAGAGCATCCTGAACCTCTTGTATTCCACATACAGGTTCAGAGAGCTGAGATCGAGAATAGGTCTGAGATCTCCCGTCTTCTTTGGTACAAGGAAGAAGTGGGAATAGTAACCCGTCCCGTAGAGGTGAGGGGGGACGGGCTCTATAGCCCGTTTCGCAAGGAGCGCCGAGATTTCTTCCCTGACCAAAGGAAGATGGTCCTTTAAGTAAGCGGAGTTCGGGGTGACGTGGAGGTTTCTGTAGAAACTCTATGGAGTGCCCCTCTGCTATGATCTGAAGCACCCATGAAGCCAATGTTATCCTCTCCCAACCCGGAAGGTGGAGGGAGAACCTCCCTCCTACCGGTTCTTCCGGGGTGTCCGGAGGTGGTGGGAGAGGGAAGGAGTCAGGTGGTGTGAGGCAGCGCCGCAGCTGGGGCACCCGTTGCTTTTTTGGGTGGCGGGGGCCTGGCAGCTGTGGGGGCCTGACGTTTAGTGGCCCGCCTTCCCTGAGGTTTCGCTTGAGGCTGGCTGCGTCTGCGAAAGAGACGACGCTGTGTGGGGGATGGGGAAGGTACATTGAATCATTGGATTTAAGGGCCGTCCCCTTCTCCTGCAAATCAGTGATGATGTCCTTGACATCACCACCGAAAAGCACAGAACTCCTGAATGGTGCTTCTTGGATCGCTGATTGCACCTCTGGGACCAGACCTGACACACAGAGCCATGCATGACGCCGAAGACTCATGGCAAACGCAGAGCTCCATCTGGCAGTGTCCACTGCATCATAGGTCGTCCTCAAAATATGACGACTGGCCGAACAAGCAGAACGGACCAGGTCGGCCAACTCCTGCTTGACTTGGGAGTCAGGCAAAGAGTCAATCTTAGATTCCGCCTGGCTAAGGACGGCCTTCTGGTAATCCCCCATATGTGCTACATAGCTCAGGGCCCTAATCCCCAGTGTGGAAGAAGCATAGATCTTCCTTCCATACTGATCCAGAAGGCGAGATTCCTTATCGGGGAGACGAGCTCAAGTGTTTTGGGTGTGCTGACCGGCCGTGAGCAGTGCTAATCACAACCGAGTCTGCACGGGGGTGAGTGTCGAAAAAGTCTACACCCTCCGGAGCCTGGTAAAGCCTGTTCAACTTCCTGGGAAGTGGGGCTAAAACCGACGGTTGCTTCCAAATAGTGGAAACAAGGTGGGCGTGAGGCTCGATCCAGGGTGGCACTAAGGTAGGAGCCGTAAGGGGCAAGTCCAGATGTTCGCCGAATTTAACCCGTTGAGAATCTGGTTCTAAGGAATGCCACTGATGGACTTCCTGGATCTTCCTGAGCAACTCTGTGAAGGAAGGATCCTCCGGAGGAGACTTCGGAGGAGTCCTCGGCCGGGGCTTGGACGGAGAGCACGGCTCGTCGTTTTTCTTGGAACACCCATCAGAAGCCTCCGAGGAGTCCGAGAGAAAAGGGGAGGAAGAATCTGAAGCAGAGTAAGACTCCTAACTGCCTAGGGGAGGAACGGGTTCCTTGGGAGGGATCCCAGAACGTGTCCTGCCCTCTCTGTATCCCGAGGGTAAAGCCCGGAACCGGAGGAGGAGAGGGAGGCGCCGTTGGGGTGTACGGAGCCGGGGTGGCACCGCTGTAAGATTTGCTCGGCTTCCTGGTGAGCTGAGCCTTTGCCCTCAGCCCACCAGGAGGCAAGAGTCTCTGAAGATCCACCGGCAGCCTAGGGGGCGGTGGAGGAGGAGGAGGGGATAGTTATACAGAGGAAACCCGTAAGGGGAGTATCCGTAACCCAGCTGTGGGTATACCGGAGTCGGGTACTGTGGCGTCGGGTACTGCGGCGTCGAAGGATTCAGCACCGGGTACTGCGGCGCAGGATACTGCAGACCTGGGAAGACCGGCATCGGATATGACGGCGGATACCCAGGCACTGGAGGAGCTGCCGGAGCAGATGGCCCAGCCGGGTACTCCTCGGGCAGATCAGCCGGGATAGGCCCGTGGGGTGGAGGGCCCGAAGGAAGAGGAAAATCCCCCGCCTGCGTCGGAGGGGCCGGTGTCGGAACCGGCCGAGCCGTGTCAGATCCGCCTTCAGGAAGAGGATCGACGGTAGCCCAGGGTCCCAGCCTCGTCCGGGATGGAGGGGAAAACTCGGGTCGGGCAGGGGGACTGGGGCTCCTGATGGCAGTGAAAGCTGCGGGGAGCCTGGTATGACAGATACAGCAGGGTCTGCCATAGGCTCAGAGGCCCGGCGCGTCCGGAGGGCCGGCGTGTGGCTTATGGGCGAATCCTGGCAGACGCCAGAGGAGCGGCGTCCGATTTCGGGGTCCTCATCGGAGGCGGGCCGAGAGAGGCCCGGGTCCGAGGGGATTATGTCGTCGCGCCGCCCCAAAGGGCTCAGCTGCCTTAGTGGCCTTCTCCCGGGCGACGTCAGAGGAGCCGACGTCCTGCTTAAGGGAGGTGCCGCACCAGTAGGCTGCAGGCCTCCGCGGCGGTACTGGGGCTGGAGTCTCCTTTGCCGGAGACGCCCGGTGGGCTCGAACGTGAACCCGACGGGCGGGCCAACGCGTCCTCCAAAGCCTTGGAGGCTGTCGTCGGGTGATCCCCCGGAGGGGATGTTACCTTGCCCGTGACTCCGGCCGGAGTCGCAGAGGAGGAGGCCTTCTCCCGCTGCCTTTCCTTGTCCTGCTTCTTATGCCCTTCAGGGGAGGTCGATGCCAGCCGAAGTTTTCTCAACTCCTTCTCCATCGCAGACATCTTCTTTTTGAGGAGATGGGCTTCGAGGGACTGCTGGTGTGGTCTGCGGGTGGCTGCGTTGAATCGAAGGCAGTGCGGACACTTGTCGACCGCGTGGCAGAAAAGGCAGAGGGAGTGACCGTCTTTGTGAGGCAGTTGGGCGCCGCACGAGTCGCACTTATTCTTTGAAGGGGACGACATACACTGACATTCACCTGACGAAAGAAGAATAAAGTTCTATACTGAAAACTATTCGTAAAAACCGACGAAGTAACAGGACTGAGCGATATGAACTTAACCGCGAGGTGTTGCACGAGCTGACGGGAGGAAAGAACTGGAAGGCGGGCGTCCGGGACCGCCCCTTTATACCGATGTCGTAGGACGCCGGTCACCTGACATGGGCGGCCAGGACCAAGTAGCTAGAAATTTTTCCGTGGGGTCCTGCCGTCGGCCGGCATCAGTCCTATATGTAATTACCTACTGCAAGAGCCCTCTCGAAGTAAGATCATATGTTTTTGCAAATTCTGGGTGGACTACTCCTTTAATTAAGCTATCCCCAATCTGTATCCTTCCAAGAACCACTTTGTAGTGTGAATACCAGTGTGGTTATTTTACTCTTATTTACAGCTTTACACCTTTATCAGTTTTTAATTGCAATTGCATCTAAATGCTCCACCATGTAGCCTCCAGTCTCCCACTATACCTGCATGCATTGCAGCACTGTTTCACTGCATGCAGGGAGATCGGAGGCTACCAGGACATATGCAGATGGCAGTTTACAGCACGGGTGTAGGCTGCAATAGTGGGACGACTTTATACCACAGTAACCTGAGAGCTGTATGTGCACCCCTCTGGGTGCACCCCCATGTCCCCACCTAACCCACCTCTCTGTCTGCACTTGCCACCCTGAGGGCCACCTCCCGATGGTATCCGTGTACTGTCCTTGATTACTCTTCTCACTGTGCCGAGTGTTGGGAGCACCCTGCCTGCCCATGTGTGATGTAGCAGCAATACTACCTGCAGAGCAGTGCCAGTAGTGAACACATACATTAGTGGAGCTACTGAGTGCATCATGGAGCACTGCTACGGTGGACAATAGACGTGTGGCACTGTGTATGGTGGAACAGTGGGGAACACTGAAGGCAGTAGTTGAGGGTCTCCCTTCAGCTATACAGCAGCAGTATATGAACGTCTGTTGTGCCCAGGTGCCCTAATACTGGCAGAACTGATGCCATGTCTCCCCCCTCCCCTCCCTCCCACTGACGGAGCCCCCGATTCCAACATACAGATCTCCCCTCCTCGAACCTCTCTCTGTCACCTCCACAACCCTAGAGTGTCTCATAACAGTGAAATATGGTTATTTACATAATATGACTGTGCCATATACACAGTACTCCATAGGACATGTAGGAGGGCATCTCAAAATGCAGCTGTCATCACCAAGTGCACCATGGGATGTGCACTGCTGCTACAGGGTTGAGACCACACACACTATCGCACACAGTGTGGACAGGCTGTAATGTTTTCAAACCATTATCCACTCTGTAATGTTTACAGACTGTAACGGTTTGAATCCATTACGGCTTTTCGAGTGTAGTGTGGACAGGGTCTGCATGTCTATGTAATTATCTGTCTTTCCATCAACTGCATGTATCGCTATTTTTACCTATTTCTAAAACAAACCTGCATATCACATTTGCCTGCACTCTGAGCACATACTTATGAAACCATGCATATTTGTACTCCACTTCTGCATAGACCTCGTACTTCCCTAATATTCCCATTATCACAAGCATAACTACCTTGCCCTTATCAAAAGCAACCCCCTCTGAAAGTTAATATCACATTTTCTCTAACAGTCCATCATCATTACACCTGACTTTCTGACATCAACACATTGCTTAAATATAACTTACATCACCTCGTGGACAAAAACAGTTTCTCAAAAAAAAAAACACCTGTGTAAATAATGCCAAGGCTGAACATATGCCAGCCATTACTTTTTCATGTACTGGCACCTTCTGTACCATCATGGGGATTTGCATACATTTCCCATGATGCTTTGCATTATTGGAGTATGTGCAATTGTGTTTTCTTTAAAATTTGGCTGTCCGGCCAATGTCATCTGGGATAACACACACATCAGTGGCATTTGCTCTGGGGTTCTTTTGTAAACCTACAGTGCTTCCTATTCCTTCCATTAAAATGTACACCTCCATATATTTTCCTAATAACGTGTATGCCTTCTTTAGAACAGAAACTAAAACAAATCTTACTACTTACAAATCATTGTGTTGTTTCTCCATACCTCCTTAACAATTCCACACAACTTCACTAACTTCATTGTGCAGCCGTGGTGGATCTGACCAGAATTTGTTAATAGAGTTGTGTGGCTGCTGTTGATGTGGAGACAACTGGAGAAGGGGAGGCACCACATTTCTCTTTGCTGACTTCAACTTTGGAGAACACGGGTACTCACTCTCAGGATAGGGATTATGGGAGATAGATAATCATGCCCAGTCCCTGAGCTGAGCGGCCTCTTGTAGCTATGTTACACAGGTAAGTAGCTGTACTGCTCCAAGGGTTAACTTAGTTTAACCATTCAGCAGGGATCTTTACCCTGTACCTTGCGGTTTGTTTGACTCACCAGCACTAGTTTACATAAGGACATTGTTTACCTATATACATCTGCACTCAAAAATAGATAAACATACTCATGGTATAAGTAGTCCTGTCAGCCTTAGATATTCATTAGAATTTACTAATGCCAGCATTTAGATCACTCTGAGTGCTTTGTAGCAGTAAGTAGTAAACATAGAAACACAGACGCATAGAATTTGATGGCAGATAAGGACCACTTGGCCCACCTAGTCTGCCCATTTCCCTACCTAATAGATAAGCTGCAGATCCTAGTTAACCAGCTGCCCACTTCCTCCTACCCCCCTCCACTACGTAGAAAAAACAGACTCTGACGGCAGATAAGGACCGCTTGGACCACCTAGTCTGCACATTTCCCTACCTACTGGATAAGCTGCAGATCCTAGTTAACCAACAGCCTATTTCTTCCTACCCCCCCACAAGAATTGCCTTATGTCTGTCCCATGCATTCTTGAATTCTCCCACAGTTTTAGACCCACAACCTCTTCAGGAAGGCAGTTCCATGCATCCACCACCCTCTCTGTGAAAAAATACTTCCTCACATTGCCACGAGATGTTCCCCCTCTATCTTCAAATTGTGTCCCCTTGTTCTTGCACATCTCTTTTTCTGAAAGATGCTACCCACTTGGACTTTGTTGATTCCACTGAGGTACTTAAAAGTTTCTATCATGTCCCCCCTCTTTCCTCAAGAGTATACATGCTAAGCTCCTTTAGTCTCTCCTCATATGGCTTCTCTTGCAGACCCTGCACCATTTTAGTTACCCTCCTCTGGACTGACTCCATCCTGTCTATGTCCTTGCGGAGATGGGGTCTCCAGAAATGGACGCAGTACTCCAGATGGGGTCTCACCAACTGTCTGTGCAGAGGGATAACAACTTCCTGTTTTCTGCTGGTGATGCCTCTCCCTATACATCGAAGTATCTCCCCAGCCCTCCCTACTGCCTTCTCACATTGCTTGCCAATCTTAAGGTCATCTGATATGATTACCCCAGGTCCCTTTCCATTTTTGTTGTTGTTACTACCTCCCCCTCCATTGTGTACTCTTCCCCTGGGTTTTTGTTTCCCAGGTGCATTATTTTGCACTTCTTTGCATTGAATCCAAGCTGCCATACTTCTGACCATTCCTCCAACCTTGCCAAGTCCCTTCTCATCATTTCCACACCCACTTGTGTATCAACCCTGTTACAGATCTTTGTGACATCTGCAAACAGGCATACTTTTCCTTCCAGTCCATCTGCAAAGTCACTTACAAGACATTAAAAAGGACTGGACCCAGTACTGAACCCTGCGGTACCCCAGTAGAAACCTCCCTTTCTTCAGAGTGGACTCGGTTTACTATTACCTTCTGTGTCCTGTTGTCCAGCCAATGTTTTATCCAGGCTACCACCCTGGGACCCACTCCCAGACTGGCTAATTTGTTTATTATGCTTTTGTGTGGGACTGTGTCAAATGCCTTGCTAAAGTCTAGGCAGGCCATGTCCATCACAGCCCCTCCCTGGTCTACTACTTTGGTCACCCAGTCAAAGAAATTGATTAGATTCATCTGACATGACCTTCCTGCTGTGAACCCATGCTGCCTTGGGACCTGTGCCCCACTGGCCTCTAGGTACTCAACAATTCCTTCCTTCAGAAGTGATTCCATCATTTTCCCTACCACAGAGGTCAAACTGACAGGTCTGTAGTTTCCTGCCTCTGTCTTGCTCCCACTTTTGTGAAGGGGAATCGCACAGCCTCCAGCTCCTGTGACTGCTTTGACTAAAGTCTCATCCCACTGAGTGCACTTACATTTGTTTCACTCAACCACCATGGTCTCCTCTTTGACAAAGACAACCTGAGTACCACTAACCTGGTTCTGTCTGCTCCTAAACTTCTTATTTCTCCCTCTCTTCCCTCTCCAGCTCTCCAATCCTTATTCCTTGCCCTTGACACTGCCTCTGAGTTCCTTTTTCTTTTCTGTACATAAATGTTACTGTTTAGTTGTGGCCTTGTTAAGCGGCTTACTGATTGTTTGTAACACTGTCTACTATGTTTCTGTATTAATGACGTGGAACCTTTGTAAGCGAGCCTTGGCTCAAAGGTATTAATTCCTAGAACAATAAACTTCAAACCTGCCCTCCTACAGTCCTCCAGGCACCACACCATCCTCTCATGATTTATTAAAAAGGGTAGTCAGTGGTGTCACTAGTTTTCCACTTAATTCTTTTAGAATCCTGGGGTGAATCCCGTCAGACCCCATTGCTTTGTCCACCTTCAGTTTTAGGAGTTCTTTCAGAACCCTTTCTTCTGTGAAAGGACTGGGATCGACCCCCCTATCCAGAGTCCTTCTGTTAATTGGATTAGGTACCTCCCCCTCCTCCTCCTCTTTTGTGAATACTGAGCAGAAGTATTCATTCAGTATCTCTGCTTTTTCACTGTCCCTCTCTGCCCACCCACCGTCCATTCTATTTAGCCTCACTATCCCTCCCTTTGTCTTTCTACTCTCCCTAATGTATCTATAAAAGGTTTTATCCCCCTTCTTAACCAAATTGGCTATCTTTTCGTCAGTTTGGGCCTTTGCTATTCTGACTGCCTTTCCTGCTTCCTTCAGCCTTAACTGGTACAGTTCTCTGTCCTGCTCCTTCTGTGTTTCCTTATTCTTCCTAAATGTTATCTTTTCTCCCTAACCTTCCCCACCACCTCTTTTGAGAACCATAGTGGCTTTTCTTTTCATTTTGATTTGTTTAATTGTTTCACACAAATGCTTGTTGCCTCTGTGATGGCAGTTCTGATGTTTCCTCATTGTTGATCCGCCCTCCTTCTTGCCTGTTTGCTAGTGCTTTTCTGAGGCACTCTCCCATTTTGCCAAAGTCAGCCCTCCTGAAGTCCAGTACCCTCACATTTGTATGGCTTGACTCTGCAGCTGAGTGTATCGTGAACCACACTGTTTGGTGGTCACTTGTTCCCAGATGGCTACCCACTTCTAGATCTGAGATCCTCTCACTGTTCACATTTGAGAGTACAAGGTCTAAGATTGTTCCCTCCCGAGTGGGCTCCAGCACTAGCTGTCTGAGGCATGCCCCCGTAGGGCATCGAGAATGACCCTGCTCTTTGATGTGGCTGCAGCAAAGGTGCTCCAGTTAACATCTGGCATATTCAGGTACCCCATCAATAGTATCTCCCCTTTCTCTGCCATCCTAAGAATGCCTTCTATCATATCCTTATCCATTCCCTCCCCCTGAGATGGAGTTCTGTACACAACCCCTGTGCAGATTGTGGTGTCATTTCCAACCTCTAAGGTGACCCACAGTGACTCCTCTCCTCCCTGTTTACCCTTTAGTTCCATTGCTTTTATCCCTTCCCTTACATAGAGAGCTACTCCTCCTCCTCTTCCCCCCTCCCTGTCTCTCCTGTAGGTTGTGTACCCTGGTATGTTAACATCCCAGTCATGGTTCTCTGTGTACCATGTTTCTGTGACTGCCACAATATCCAGGCATCCCTCTTCTATCAAGGCCACCAGTTCAGGGAGCTTTTTGCCCAGACTACAGGCATTGGTACTCATTACCCTCCATTTCTTGATGGTCTTACCCCTTTTTGCCCCATCCCTGTCCTTATTGCCTCTGTCGTTTCTCCATTTACCCCTGCTCTTCTCCCTATCAACGTCTCTATCTTGGTGTTTATCTCACTAACTACCTTGATTTTTTGGGGGCTAGGATTTCCCTGCTCCTTTCCAGTGCCCCCCCCCCGGCTAGTTTAAATGCTTGCCAATGAAGCATTTAAACCTATCACCTAGGATCCTGGTTTCCCTCCTGGACAGATGCAGACCATTATGCCAGTACAGGTCTGCATCATTCCAGGTGGACCCCCAGTCCCCAATGAAGCCAAACGCCTGAGCTCTGCACCAGTTTTTCAACCACTGATTGAATCCCATGGTGTGGAGCACCCTAGCCTCACCCATGCCATAGACAGGCAGCACCTCCGAGAAGGTTACCGTGCGTGCTACTTGTCTAAGTCCCTTCCCCAACTCCACAAACTCTTCCTGCACTACTCTGATCCCCTTCCCAGCCAGGTCATTTATCCCTAGGTGGACAAAGACATCCAGCTCCCTCCCCTGTGCAGCTGCTTCTGCGATCCTGAGGATTCGCTCCCTGTCCCTCCAAGCCATGGCGCCAGGCAGGCACCTTACCTCCCTCTCCCTTCCTCCCCCAGTTCTACCCTCCTAACAATGGAGTCCCCCACCAGGAGTTGTTTCCTTCCCCTGCAGGGTCCCCTGCCACCCTCCTGTGGGTTTCCTTTGTGGAGGTTCCCAGCATCCTCTTTGGTCTCCACTGTCGGTGCCTCCATAGAGGAACCACACTTTGCCAGAACGGCATATGAATTGTGGAGAGGTACACCTGGAAGGATATGCCTCTGTTCCACCACCCTCACCCTCCCTGAGCCCACTGTGGTACAACCGCTCCTCCTTCTTGGCAACCTCTGAGGCAAGGGCGGTGGCCCTGGTGGTCCCTAGGTGGGAGAGGAGGTCTCCCAGATCCTGGCCAACTCAGCCTGGAGATGAGCAACCTCCTCCCTCAGCCCAGAGAGGTGCCTGCAGATGGGACAACACCTCATCCTCCAGAACGTCTCCCGGAAGACTGCTGCTCCACAGCCACTGCACTGCACCACTCCGATCATGTCTTATTTCTGGCCCCTTAACTGTTGTTTTGAATACTTACTCTTTCCTCTGTTTATTTATTTTTTCTCCCTGCTTATTTACTGCCTCTGTGCCCTTTAAGCTCCTGATCTTCCTGTTCTGGGACAGGAAGTTCCTATATTTCTCAGTAGTCTCCTTACTTGCTCAGAGTCAGACCTCCAGCAGCTGGGGGGGACAGAGAGTTACTCTTTTCCTTCTAGGACGGTGAGTCTTTGGTGGCTCTGTGATCACTCACTTCCTGCTCCCAAACAGGAAGTTCCTGTTGTCAATCAAATCTTGTGCCTCTAAAACTAGAACTAGCTAACGGTTGGGGGGTGGAGGGGAGGAGGGCAATACAGTCCCAGTAAAGAAGTATAGTTATAACAGCAGCTCCTTCCTCTTGCTGTTATCTGCCTGTTCTCTGCCAGAAGCTATCTAGTGCAGTTTTTAAATCCAAAACACCTGGCTTCCTTCTAGCTAAGCCACTCCCCCTACTTTACAGCTCCTTCTACACCTAGATAACTGCACAGATAACAATTCACTTCAGCCAACTCAGAATTGCCACACTAGAATTGCCTTATGTCTGTCCCATGCATTCTTGAATTCCCCCACTGTTTTTGACTTCAAGACCTCCTCAGGAAGGCCGTTCCATGCATCCGCAACCCTCTCCATGAAAAAATACTTCCTCACATTACCTCTGAGTAGTAGTACCTAGTAGTAGTAGTAAAACTTTTATTAATTTTTGCACAAATGAATTGGATAACTCAGCGGAGCGGAAGCTCATTTACAGTGAGGTCCATCAGCACAGTTCCAGTTACACTTACATTAACCACTTGGAATATTCATACATTGTATAGTTGTCAAGTACTCACCAGTATACATCATCATCAAGACTCAGAATACATTAACCTGGACATTGTCTCATCACATAACCAGACAGAAATAAAATCTTAAGACATTTTACTAATACATAATAGATCTTTACTCTAATACTATCATTTTTTTTTTTAGTTTTGCAGTCACCTCAGGGACTGTGCCATTGGTCCCGGGATCCCTTCTACCTAACTGGGACCCGGTGACCATGGAGAGCCTGCTGGGAAGCCGCACCAATAAAAATTAAAAGAGTTTGACCAGGGCTCATTTAAATATGCCTGAGCTGGGCCCCAGTAATCTGAATAATTCAATACATGTGCCTGGCTGCCTCCAGGACAGCTGTTATTGGCTACGTCCAAAAAGAAAAGTATTTTTATTTAAATAATAAACTGTTGCTGCATGTGGGGATTTGTTGTGCAAAAAGGGGGACAGTATTTAAATTAAAAATAAATGCTTTACTCTGGATGATCCAGCAACAATACTGGGACTCTGTGTGTCAGCCTTTCAGCTGCTGCAGGGGGAACTTGAATTTATGCAGTAGCAACAGGAAAACGAATGGAGCAATTCAGTTTCTCTGTGCAGTGACAGCAAGAATACCTTCAAGGCTAAATGACTGGGGGGCATTGGGGCAAATATTTATTTTTTCCTGGCTGCACCAGAACTTTATTCAGAACTATATGTATTCTGCATAAGGGACAGTGGGTTAAGCAGCCATTGCAAGCAACCACAGCCAGTTGGAATGTCAAGAATACAAAGCCATGACTTGTGGGACATTCACTACACCTCATGGGAAAACACCAGGTGCTCATGGGGAATTACAGGAACATCATTTTAGGTGCCAATTCACTAGACTAACTGTGCCTCGAGTATTATGATTGACAGGTCATCCAGCCATTCGGAGGTCCATTACCCCCGTCATCTCACCAATCAGGAATCGAAAAAGAGCCCTATAAGAGACAGTGCCTGCCAGTACGTTGCCAGATTTGAGACTGAGACAGAGGAGAGCAGATTCCAGTCTGCTGGGAGCCCATCACAGGGGTGGGGGCTCAGGCCCCTGCCATGCTTCCAGGCCTGGGCAATATCGTTAAGCCCCTCCAGCCTGTGGGGGGGAGTTGTTATTTTATTTAAAGTTTAAAGTAACTCATTTAATTTTGCAACTGCTAGTCTGGAGGTTGCTAGAATTGTCCTCCAGGTGCTAGCCCTCCCTCCCACATCGGGGAAAGATGTGGACAGAAGACCAGCTACCACCTAGCCTCAGTTATTCCAGATGACTGAAGACACCAGGACACCTTCTATGACGGATACGACCCGTGGAGGACCTGTGTGAGTACCCTTGTACCCCCCCAGTGAAAGGAGAAGCAGTGGGGGTTGGAAGAAGTAGGTTGCTGGTTAACTAGGATCTGCAGCTTATCCATTAGGTAGGGAAATGGGCAGACTGGGTGGACCAAGCGGTCCTTATCTGCCGTCAAAATCTATGTTTCTATGTTACAAGTAATCTTGGGGTCTCAAGCCCAACCTATTAGATATTCATCTGTGAATTGTTGAGAGACTTTAGATCTTATCAGTCTGAGCCGCCAAGCTCCAAGAGACTGTGTTTTTGGACAGTGTTTGAATGCATGTTGCCTGCTGCCCAAATGGCCCATTGCAGGTGCATCAAGATGTGTTGTAGTAAATCATATAAATGTGCTGATAGTCGTCGGTGCCCTATGGGTTAGTTCTGCCCTTGTGGAGTTGCCAGCCAAAGTCGCACTGTCGCTTCAAGGGATAGGAGGCCCTAGAGCTCATTGTGTCTGATTTATGCTGGAATTAACCTATTCCTGTCTTTGCTGGATTTCATCTGAGCATGCCTGATAAAAGTATTAAATATCTAGAAGTGCGGGATGAGACTTTGCTAAGGATGCCTTGTTTGGTATTTAAATGTACTGCATGTGACATCGTTCTGAAGAATACGGATTCTTGATAAAAGTATTGCCTTTCAATTATACTGGATGTGACTTCGAGTTGTATTGTGCTGAATGTTCAGGATGTGAAATGCAAGATCTAGCCAAGTAACTTGTCCTGGAATATTCCGTTTCTGTGATGAGCAGGGCAATCCCTGCCTTTCTGTGACCAGCAGGGCCAACCCTGCTACTTCTGCCAAATGCAGGGCAATCCCTGCCTACTTCTTCGTTAGGAGCTACAGTCATTGTAGAAGTATAGTGTTCCAAGTTTTGCCCTTCCCTTCTAATCAAAAGACGGCCAACTCGACCAGCTGCAACTTCCACCAGGCCTGCAACATCTAGGAATTTGGAATCTGGTCACCCAGTATGTGGTGTGAGATTGCGGGGTTTCATACTGTTCTGGGACTGGTACTAGCGTGTAGAAAAAGAATTGCTAATGTGACACCTGATTTTAGTCAGCTGTTAGATAGCCAGAGCTCTGGGTATCAATATCAAATTGAGAAATGTGATTGTCTTTTCTATTAGTAATGTAGCCACGTAGAAGGAGGTTCACCAGCAAAGCCAGAATCAAAGTCTGTGTACATATGTAAATAGCTAATCACATAACCTCTATTCCAGTTCCCCTTTCCTAATTCCTATGTCCCCTCAAATAAATCAAGTGTTACTGTTTTTGAAAACCTGTGTGTGAGCATATTATTAGAGAGCGTCTTTAAATGTGAAATGTTGAAGTCCGGGGAAATATCTATTGGGGCATGTCTGGGGAAGGTAAATGGTTATTGTGGGTGGTATAACATCTCAGGGGGTTATACCTGTAACAGCTAGCCCACGTAAAGCACACTCTGAGTGGAGGCACTGCACAAAGGTTTAAAATTATCTGTTAGCGAACCCAAACCCCTTAGCCTACTGTCCAGAGTAGTAGGCAGGTGTGCAACACTGGGGATAGCGCCACCCAGGGGTTACATTTACTTGCACTGTTTGGTCTGAATTAGTGTCTGGTTTCATGCTCTTGTATTGTCGTAGCTAATGATTAAATGTAATGACAACTGTCTTTACAGATGTATATATTGTATTTTTGTTTAAATCAAAATAAAAAAAAACTTCTAAGGTAAAGACACCTGATTTAGAAAAGGACATAGTTGACCAACCCCCCCAGCCACCTCAAATTGTCCTTAGTTTAAAAAACGCATTTTATGATTGCTTACATTCTGTAAAGATTACTGATGTAGCTATTTATTTTGATTCCTTTTTTTTCTTTTTAAAAATGAAAAGCAGACTGCCGACCATATTAGTGTTACCACACAAAAAAACATGTCTGATTACATTCCGTGATCAACTCCCACTGCACCCTTCCTGGAATTGGGAACACCCCCAACACAATCTAACCACTCATTATGCTGTGGGAGGAGAGGAGACTATTGCATCATGAGTGGCTGCACTGTTTGGGGGCGTTCCTTATTGTCTGTTTGTATGAAATAAGAGTAGATCAAGGATTTAAAACAAAACAAGGTTGTGTATAATTACACCATTCCCATGCATTTCAGTTCTACTAAGAAAGGAGGCAGACACAACAACCAGCAAGATCAATGAATTTGAGAGAAGGTAAGCAATCATAAAATATGGGTTTCAGCTAGAAATAATATGATGCAAAAAGGGTTTATAGTGTCCCTTTAACTGTGTACCAACTGTCTAATAGCAGTGTTTACCTACTTGAACTGTACATAATTATGTATCTGTCTGTATAATAATATTAGCTTCGTCCTACTGTTTTCGATGTAATGCAAACTGGGACCTCATCGAGAATGAGTTTTGCTCAACTGAGTTTTATGCCTGTTCGTATTTTAAAGGAATAACATTTTTGTGCTAATACTTCACTGCTGTTCTTTCGTTTCGGATCTCCCCCATATCCATGGGTTGAATGAGGTTTGTTGTGTTTGGGTGAAGGCACACAATTTTAATGCGGGGGTACATGCCTACAATTCCCTGCGGATGGGCAGGGCAGTTGCCAAGCAGCAGTACGACATGCCACCTTTTCCCCTTTAAGTCCTCTCTCCCATGTGCTGAGCCAGTGCACGAATGTCCACCCTGTCCCATCCAGGCGTTTGAGGAGCTATAGGTGACTGACATGGTGGACAGATCTTTTGGGAGGCATCCAGGGCATTTGCTCCTTCCAATCAGAAAAGTCCATTTGTCAATTCCATCCATGTTGGCACAGCAGAGGATGGACACCCAGTCCTTGGCCTTCTTTCCCCGCAGCAGTTTGGTCATTTTGTATACCTGACCCTTGTCAGGACAGCCGCTGTAGTAGGAGACTGGTTTAATCTGCACTGTGTATGTCATTTGGTGTGTACTCCCTAGGCAGTGTTTGTAGAACACTGTTTACCCAGTTAGTGTCAGCATCAGAACACTCACCTTGCTCTCTTTTTTTTTTTTTTTGCATACAATACTGTGTCTTAGTTTCCATTGTGACAGCCAGCCATCAGTGGATTCGAAACGGTCAGACCTCAAATGTGTGGCCAGCTCATTAGCATTTTTTTTTTTCCTCATTAAGGGCCCTGACAGCCAAGCATCTCTACTGATGACGCTTTTGAACTAGAAGACCTCAAGGTCCTTGTCAAAGGCTCGTAACTTGCTACAATAAAGAGCTCATACAGCATTCATCTCAACTGGTGTGTCCGAGCGCAGGACTTCTGTGTCTTTATTGATTGTGGGTTGGCTGCCTGCTCCTGCACCATGGTAGTTTATGTGACACCCTGCCTCTTTTGTACCTGCGGCACAACTGCACGGCCTGCCTCTGCTGTCTGGGGCTGAGTAGCAGAGTTTCTTTTTGTGAGTACGTCTGAAAAATGAATGAAGTTCAAACAGTCAGATACAAGGCCAAAATTCTATCTTGGGATTCTGGTGACATGATTTGGAACCGCTCAAGCTTCGCTCCCGAGGTTATGGATGTCACCACAGCCCCAAGACAGAATAATAGCCTTGTATCTGACGGCTTCCCATCTGTTATTCTATTTGAAATTCACAGTTGCCTGTCATTTATTCTGTATAGAATGACTGTGATTTCCCTGTCATTTCAGTGTCTTTATAGAATCTTTGCTAGTACCTAGCACAGCAGCTGCCTCCTTGTAATTTTACTTAACCTAGTCACGGCTGGCCTCATTGTAGGTTCTCGTTTGTTATCTGCCTAGCACAGCCCCGGCTTACTCCTCTGTCCTGTATTGTACTCCTACTGTTTACCTTCTGTTTGCACTCTCTGTATTGATTCTGACCTAACTGGACTGTTGTTTGACTCATGTACTGATTTCTTTGAACTCAGTACCTTTGCACCCTTTATCCTGTGGTATCTCTGGAAAAAAAGCTGTTCTCAGCTCAGATGACCTTTTTTTGGTGAAAATAAAAAGTGAGTCTGGAATTTACCATTTTTGCAAATTTATTATACAACCAGTTAGTTACACTGTAGTTACATGTTTGTTACATGTAACTACACTGCAGTTACCATGCAGTTAACTGACACTTAAAGTGTAACCTAAATAAATTACTATTTGTCATACAACCAGCACATTTTCTAATTTTTAGTTGTTCTTTTTTTTCTTCTTGTATTACTATATGGGTCTCTCTGCGTGCCAGTGACAGAGGACGAGGATGACATGAATCAGGAACGAAGTACTAGAAACATTAGAGCTTAGTAGTGAAACATCTTGAAATGTTAAGAGTTTTGCACCCATTGACTAAGAAGTAATGGAAAAGTGAGGCAACTACAAGAAAGGTAACTACCATCAGACAGCGCTCTCAGGAGCTGCTTGAGAGAACCATGTCAAAGCGCTGAAACGATGAGGAAGCACTGGCATCAAACCAAAACACAGGATGTAAAATGCGGTGACGATAACAGCTGTATGTGACAGGGTAGAACTGGACCTCATCCCACTTTTTTGAAGAATGTGTTTAAATGCAAGGATCTTTCCTGTTCTGCCTCTTCTCTGTCTGGCTGTGCAACCAAATTTTCCTGTGATACTTCAGACTTCATCAATCTGAACAGTCTAGCAATTCTATGCCTCACACTGTCTCTCAGTTTTCTCTTGCTGTTTTTTTTTTTCCTCCCTTGCATATCTGCTAATATAAAAATATGTGCAAATCACTGTATGAAAATGTAATCGATAACAGTATCAATTGTGATTGGAAAATATATAGTATTACTGTTGAAATACATATATTTATAATTTGAGATGATTGTAAACTCCGGAGGTTACTTGAGTGCTAATGTTGAGCTTTTTACAAAAACTGTAGGGGCCTCAAACATAGACTTTTATGGCAGATAAGGACCGCTTGGCCCACCTAGTCTGCCCATTTCCCTACCTAATGGAGAAGCTGCAGATCTTAGTTAACCAACAGCCTACTTACTCCTAACCCCCCCCCACTAGAATTGCCTTATGTCTGTCCCATGCATTCTTGAATTCCCCCACTGTTTTTGACTCTACAACCTCCTCAGAAAAGCCATTCCATGCATCTACAACCCTCTCTGTGAAGAAATACTTCCTGACATTACCTTTGACCTGTCCCCCCCTCCATCATCAAATTGTGCCTCCTTGTTCTTGTACATCTTTTTTTCTGAGAGATGCTACCCTCTTGGACTTTGTTGATTCCCTTGACGTATTTGAAAGTTTCTATCATGTCCCCCCTCTCTCTCTTTCCTCGAGGCTATACATATTAAGCTCCTTTAGACTTTCTTCATATATCTTCTGGTGCAGACCCTGCACCATTTTGGTTGCCCTCGTCTGGACAGACTCCACCCTGTCTATGTCTCTGTGGAGATGGGGTCTCCAGAACTGCACACAGTACTCCAGATGTGGCCTTACCAACTGTCTGAACAGAGGGCCAACAACTTCCTGTTTTCTACTGGTGATGCCTCTCCCTATACATCCCAGTATCCCCCCCGGCCCTCCTTACTGCCTTCTCACATTGCTGGCCCACCTTTAGGTCGTCTGATATGACTACCCCCAGGTCCCTTTCCATTTTTGTTGTTGTCAGTATCTCACCCCCCCCCAATTGTGTACTCTTCCCCTGATTTTTTTGTTCCCAGGTGCATTACTTTGCACTTCTTTGCGTTGAATCTAAGCTGCCATACATTTGACCATTCCTCCACCCTTGCCAAGTCCCTTTTCCTCCTTTCCACCCACCTTGCATATCAACTCTGTTACAGATTTTTGTATCATCTTCAAGCAAACATACTTTCCCTTTCAGTTCCTCTGCAATGTCACTTATAAAGAAATTAAAAGGATCGGCCCCAGTACTGAACCCTGCGGTACCCCACTGGTAACCCCCTTTTCTTTACTGTGGACTCCATTTATTATTACCCGCTGTGTCCTGTTGTCTAGCCAGTGTTTTACCCAGGCTACCACCCTGGGACCCACACCCAGGCTGGCTAATTTGTTTATTAATCTTTTGTGCTGGACTATGTCAAATGCCTTGCTAAAGTCTAGGTAGGCCATGTCCTCAGTCTCTCCCTGGTCTACTAGTTTGGTCACCCAGTCAAATAAATCAACTAGATTTGTCTGACATGACCTTCCTGCTGTGAATCCATGCTGCCTTGGGTCCTATACGCCACTGACCTCTAGGTACTCAACAATTCTTTCCTTCAGAAGTAAGTCCATCATTTTCCCTACCACAGAGGTCAAACTGACAGGTCTGTAGTTTCCTGCCTCTGTCTTGCTCCCACCTTTGTGAAGGGGAATCACATCCACCCTCTTCTAATCCTCAGGTACCACACCATCCTCCCATGATTTATTAAAAAGGGTAGTCAGTGGTGTTACTCGTTCTTCCCTTAGTTCTTTTAGAATTCTGGGGTGAATCCCATTAGGCCCCATTGCTTTATCCACCTTCAGTTTTAAGAGTTCTTTCAGAACCCTTTCCTCTGTGAAAGGACTTATATCAACCCCCCTATCCAGAGTGCTTCTATTGACTGGATTAGGTATCTCCCCCTGCTCTTCCATTGTGAATACTGAGCAGACGTATTTGTTCAGTATCCCTGCTTTTTCACTGTCGCTCTCTGCCCAACCACCTTCCTCTTTATTCAGCCTCAGTATCCCTGTCCTAGTCTTTCTTTGCTCCCTAATGTACCTATGTAACCCCCCTGCAAATGGGGGTTCCCAAAAGACTTCCAGGAGCTTGCTTGAATGCTCCAAGCCTGAATGGTGTTTGGTGTTTAAGCCATTTATCAGTGAGTGTTTTTAGAGCCTCTGGTACTGTCTCTTTAAGAGCTGTCTGCTTGCAGACATAATTAGTTTGTAGGGGGACTGTGTGCTTCTCTGTTTGAGTACCACTCGAGCTGCTGTCAATTCACTCCATTTTGCAGTCACTAGGAGTGCAAAGGGAACCTATCTGAAAGATGTAACTGTTTGCCAGAAATCATTTAGAGTAATAATGAAATTACAGTTTGTCTAACCTGCTTTCTTTGCAGTCAGAACTGTGTCTGCCTAGTTCCCCATTCTGGTTTTGAACTGCTGAACTGGACCAATCAGTGTGGGGTAAGCTAGCTCTAAAATGGTGCCTTGGGACGAATCAGAACTTGGACTCATAATCTGAGCCAGCCACAAGAGGATTGCATGGGCAGTGACTCTGGGAGATGTAGTTTAGACTTGGCGCCTTTTGGACCAACAGCAGCAGTCTATTGTGAGTGACAGCCAATCCAGTCAAGAACTGGGAGGAACTCAAAGGAAGTGCCCGGTTTTGTCTGTTGGGAGTTTCAGTTTAGATCTGGCAGTGAAGGGGAAAGAAACCCTGTGCTCCTTCAGTGCACAGTTTCAGTCAAAAAACGTGTGTAAGGCCCAGAGTTCCGGTCTGCAGCTTGTGTAACTGCTTGTTAGGACTGAATCCGTCCTGTGAAAAGAATCAAAGGATCTCTGAAGAGTAGAAACCAGGCTCACCCTGTAGAAGACTGAAGAAGTTGTTGAATTGCACTCGGTCTGTCAGGAACTGAATCTGCTGTGTGTTCTCCCGGGTATTGTGCAGTAATTGCGATCGGGATAGAGAAGCAGCCTGCCTGGTATAGTACTTTCTTTTTTTTTTTACCATATAAATGTGTGAAGAGTGTCGTGGAGCCCAAAAGTAGCCCTGCTGATGTTGAAGGACCCTATCTTGTTTGGAGGTCGTGAGTACTAATTCAGGGTCGCTCCCTGTTGAATTGCCACATTAAATCCAAATGGAATCACTGTACTGCTGACTGTTTAAGCTAATTTTTCTTTTCACTGTGTGAAAGGGCCCCTACCAGCTGCCACGGTTTGGACTAGCCACTAGGGCTTGGGTACCCAGGGACAGTAACTGGTAGGGATAGGCCTGTGCACAGAGCCATAGGTAGATAGTAAAGTGATAAGCTAATTAACCTGATTTCCCCTGTCCTTGTTATATCCCCCTAAATAAATCAGAGCTGCTTGTTTCAGCAAAGTTATACTGCCTGAGGTATTTGTCATGTTAAAGTACTGTACTGTGATTGTTGCACTGTATCTTATTTCACAGGAGGTCCCAGTGCCGGAACCAGACCTGGGGGTAAGTGTATACTGTGAAGGTAAATCTGATATATTGTTGTGGGCCACTAGTGGGAAGAAAGGGGGGTTGCAGTGTCCCAGAGGGCTGTGACCAAGTTAGTTTAACTATTGCAAACCCTGACCTCTGGGTGGAGGCACCCGCCATTGGATCCAGGCCCCTCAACCTGTTAGTGGCAAATCAGGCAGGGGTAGTAGCCCCTGGGATAACGCCATCTAGGGGTTACACCTATAAAAGGTTTTTCCCCCTTTCTTAACAGAGTTGTCTATCTTCTACTCGGTTTGGGCCTTTACTATTCTGACTGCCTTCCCTGCTTCCTTCTGCTATAACTGGTACAGTTCTCTGTCCTGCTCCTTCTGTGTTTCCTTATACTTCCTGAATGCTATCTTTTTCTCCCTTACCTTCCCCGCCACTTCTTTTGAGAACCATAGTGTTTTTTTCTTTTGTTTTGATTTGTTTATTTGCTTCACACAAAGGCTTGTTGCCTCTGTGAAAGCAGTTTTGATATTTCCTCATTGTTGCTCCACACCACCTTCTTGTCTGTTTGCTAGTGCTTTTCTGAGGCACTCTCCCATTTTGAAGTCCAGTACCTTCACTTTTGTATGACTTGACTCTACATCTAAGTTTATCGTGAACCACACTGTTTGGTGGTTGATTTTTCCCAAATGGCTACCCACTTCAAGATCAGAAATCCTCTCTCCGTCCCCATCTGAGGGTACCAGGCCTAAGACTGCTCCCTCCTTAGTGGGTTCCAAAACTAGCAGTCTGAGGCATGCCCCCTGTAGGGCATTGAGAATGGCCCTGCTCTTGGATGTGGCTGCAGCAAAGGTGCTCCAGTTAACATCTGGCATACTGAGGTCCCCCATCAGCAATATCTCCCCTTCCTCTGCCATCCCAAGGATGCCTTCTATCATTTCCTTGTCCATTTCCTCCCCCTGAGACGGGGGTCTGTATACAACCCCTGTGCGGATTGTGGTGCCATTTCCAGTCTCCACGGTGACCCACAGTGCCTCCTCTCCTCCCCGTTTACCCTTCAGTTCTGTTGCTTTGATCCCTTCCCTTAAATAGAGAGCGCTACTCCTCCTCCTCTTCTTCTTCCCTCCCTGTCCCTCCCGTAGACTGTGTACCCTGGTATAGAAACACAGAATTTGATAGCAGATTAGGACTGCTTGACCCACCTAGTCTGCCCATTCGCCTACCTGATGGATAAGCTGCAGATTCTAGTTAATCAACAGCTTACTTCCTCCTGCCCCCCACTAGAATTGCCTTACGTTTGTCCTATGTGTTCTTGAATTCTCCCGCTGTTCCCGCCTCCATAACCTCCACAGGAAGGCTGTTCCATGCATCCACAACCTTTTCTGTGAAAAAATACTTTCGAACATTACCTCTGAGCCATCCCACCTCTATCTACAAATTGTGCCCTCTTGTTCTTGCACATCTCTTTTTCTGAAAGATGCTACCCCCCTTGTACTTTGTTAATTCCCTTGAAATACTTGAAAGTTTCTATCATGTCCCCCCACTCCCTTCTTTCCTAAAGGGTATACATATTAAGTTGCTTTAGTCTCTCCTCGTTTATCTTCTGGTGCAGACCTTGCACCATTCTGGTTGCCCTCCTCTGAACGCCTCCACTCTGTCCATGTCTTTGCAGAGATGGGGTCTCCAGAATTGCACGCAGTACCCCAGATGGGGTCTCACCAACTGTCTGTATAGAGAGATGACAACTTCCTGTTTTCTATTGTTGATGCCTCTCCCTAAGCATCCCAGTATCCCTCCAGCCCTCCTTACTGCCTTCTCACGTTGCTTGCGCATCTTTAGGTCATCTGATATAATTACTCCAAGGTCTCTTTCAATTTTGTTGTTGTTATTATCTCATCCCCCACTGTGTACTCTTCCCCTGGGTTTTTGTTTCCCAGATGCTTTACCCTGCACTTCTTTGCATTGAATCGGAGCTGCCATATATCTGACCATTCCTCCAACCTTGCCAAGTTCCTTTTCATCCTTTCCACCCCACCTTGTGTATCAACCCTGTTCCAGATCTTTGTGTCGTCTGTATGTTGACATCTCAGTCATGGTTCTCTGTGGAGAGAGCTACTCCTCCTCCTCCTCTTCTTCCCTTTCTGTCCCTCCTGTAGGTTGTGTAGCCTGGTATGTTGACATCCCAGTCATGGTTCTCTGTGTACCATGTTTCTGTGACTGCCACAATATCCAGGCATCCCTCTTCCATCAAGGCCACCAGTTCAGAGAGCTTTTTACCTAGACTACGGGCATTGGTACTCATTACCCTCCAATTTTTGATGGCCTTACCCCTTTTTGCCCTATCCCTGTCCTTACTGCCTTTGTCTTTTTTTCCATTTACCCAGCGCTTCACCCTATTGACTGCTCTATCTTGGTGTTTAGCTCACTAACTACCCTGATTTTTTGTTGGGGGGGCTAGAATTTCTCTTCTCCTTTTCGTGCCTCCCCCTTGGCTAGTTTAAATGCTTGCCAATGAAGCATTTAAACCTATCACTTAGGATCCTGGTTTCCCCTCCTGGATAGATGCATACCATCACTCCTGTATAGGCCTGCATCCTTCCAGGTGGAGCCCCAGTCCCCAATGAAGCCAAATCCCTGAGTTCTGCACCAGTTTTTCAACCAGTCATCGAATTCCATGGTGCAGAGTGCTCTAGCCTCATCCATGCCATAGACAGGTAACACTTCTGAGAAAGTTACCATGTGTGCAACTCCGCAAACTCCTGTTGCACTGCTCTGATCCCATTCTCAACCAGGCCATTTGTCCGTAGGTGGATAATGACATCCAGCTCACTCCCCCTTGCAGCTGGTCCCACAATCCTGAGGATCCATTTTTCTGACCCTCCAAGCCACGGTGCCGGGTAGGCACCTTACCTTTCCCCTCCCTCCCCCAGTTCTACCCCCCTAACAACTGAGTCCCCTACCAGGAGTTGTTTCCTTCCCCTGTGGGAAGCATACTGTATTCTAGCAGCTCCTGAAACTTACAAGGACAGGATGTTTGCTAAGGATGGGGATTGAAAAGACTTAATAAAAGAGCTAAACTGCTACTGTAAAATGATTAGGAGAACAAGAGACACAGAGACTGAAGGAAGATTTTATTTTATTTTGCCTCTGTACATAGTTATTATGAAAAAGTTTATATATTTTTTATGTTACTGCAACTGTAAATAAATATTTTTGGTGAATTCAACAACTGCTCTTGGTTTTCTCTATGATTCCTGACCTGTGCCTCGATGACAGATGGTGTCAGCCTAAATGGGATTTACACCATGCATACCCTAAGACAGGAGTTTAGTGCGTGGGTACTGGACCTAGTAGCAGGGAAGCACAGGGGAAGGTATGGATTCTGCAGCAGCAAGTCGAGGAGTGGTTACTAGGAGAATGGCAGCCAAACTAGCAGATACAGAAGTCCAGTCTTGGGATTGTACAGCCAACACAAGTCATGGAAAAAGAACAGGCAGTGACAGAACCTGAAAGCCTGATGGACTTTTTCAAATGGTGGGCTATACAACAAGAAGAGACTGAGACACAGAGAGAATAAGAGATTCAGCATTTAGAAGCACAGAGAAGAGATGCAGCAATAGAAGCAGCAGATGAAAGAAGAGATGCAGCGACAGGAGCACTGATGGCTGGATGCCTTGCAAGCTATCAAAGACAGAGGATCCGGCATAGACCCAGATGAGCAACAAAATGCAAGCAACTTAAAAGCCATTAAACTTTATTTTTATTTTATTTTAGTCTTTGGTAATCGGGTAAGGCCCACTAGGCACAAATGCCTCTTTTCAGGGGTGGCCTGGGAGCACTGGGTGGTTAAGTGACTTGCTCAGAGTCACACAGTATGCAAGTGGAGGTTGTGAGAATCAGAATCAGATCTGGTCTGCTGGATGTATCAAGCTCGTTCACACCTCATTCCTCTAACCTCTAGGCTATACTGCCAGCCCTGAAACTTAAGTTGTGTCCCTCAGACGATACTGAGGCATACCTGACAACTTTTGAAAGAGTTGCCACAGCCTGCCAGTGGCCAAAGCAACAATGGACAATCAGACTGGTACCCTACCTGACAGGGAAAGCCCAACTTGCCTACAGCAGTATGGACATTGCACAGTCAGAAAACTATGACCTGGTGAAAAGCGAAATCCTGAAAAGGTATGACATCTCTGGAGAGACATACAAGCAGAGATTTAGATCTCTGAGGTACAACTCGGTCGACAATCCTTGAGAAGCCTTCACCCTACTCACAGAACTCCTGATAAAATGGATCCAACTAGACAGCAAAACAGTCCCACTGATCATCGACACATTTGCCATGGAGCAATTCATCAGCATCTTGCCTACAGATGTGCAGCTGTGGGTAAAGGAACACCGACCAGAAAGTGGGGAAAAGGCTGTTTCTTTGGCTGAGGACTACCAAATGGCCAGACAGATGACCACAGCAGTGAGGTAATAGCCAAGCACTGGTAAGACACTCTTTTTCCCATTTAAACTCCAAGCCTGATAAGAACTCTGGTGGGGGTAACAGATCTGTGCCAAAAGATGTTATCTGCTATAACTGTAATAAGCCAGGCCATTTTGCAAGAAATTGATGTAGTAAGGAGAGTGGCACTGCAGCAGATTTCTCCTTGGCAAACCGGGGCAAGTACTTAACAGATGTGAAGGTGGGGAATAAGACTGTAAAGGGACTCATTGATTCGGGAAGCAGACAGACCCTAGTGCATGTTAAAGTGCTGGGAAAACACTGTACAAAGGGACCAGGTACTGGTGTCATCTGCGTCCACGGGGACACTAGATACTATACCACCACTCCAGTGACTCTGACCATTAAGGGTGTGTAGCACCAAATGAAAGTGGGGGCAGTACCTAAGCTACCTGTACCTGTGATTATTGGAAATGACTTTCCAGGGTTTACTCAATTAATCAAAGAGGGAGTAAATCCTGATATTTCAGCAGCCGTGGTGATAAGAGCTCAGGCAAAGAAAATTTCAGATGGTGCAACACTTTTCCTTTCAAAGATTTTGATTCGGACTTGTTTGAGCACAGCTCCAAGATCCGGAAATCCAGGAAAGAAAGACAAAACCTGAAGAGACTGGCAGCAAATGACTGATGGACATGAAGGGTTAAAATATGAAAATGCTGAAACTAAATTGATTGCTGATCGTGATTTTCTTTCAGAACAAGCCAACAATGTTTCTCTCCATGGTTATTTTAAGCAGCTGGGGGTAAAAACCCAATCAGGGTGGACCAATGTTTAAAAAATGTAATGGGTTACTGTACACAGTTTGGGTTAGACCTCAGACACAGGAACAGACAGAACAATTGGTTATACCACAGAAGTACAGAACAGAGTTGTTACAGATAGCACATGATAGTCCTATGGCTGGTCACTCAGGGAGGGATCGCACCCTTGAAAGATTGCTGTATAGATTTTACTGGCCTGGAATTCATGAAGATGTTGCTACCTATTGTAATTCCTGTGCTGTGTCAGAAAGTAGTCCCAGTCACTAGAAAAGACAAGGTGCCCCAGGTGCCCCTACCCTTGATAGATGTGCCTTTTGAGACAATTGCAATGGATGTGGTTGGTCCTTTAGACAAAAGTAAAAGGGGTAATCGATTTATCCTGGTAGTATGTGACTGTGCTGCTTATTACCCAGAAGCAGTTCCACTGCGTACTGTTACAGCCCCAAAAGTTGCAGCAGAGCTTGCCAAAATTTTCAGCAGAGTTGGCATACCTAAAGAGAGTATTAACGATCAGGGTAGTAATTTTGATGCTGCATTGCTTAAGGAGCTGTACAGACTACTAGGTATCCCTGCGATAAGAACCTCTCCCTATCACCCTCAGACAGACGGTCTTGTTGAGCGTTTTAACCAAACCCTAAAACAAATGTTAAAAAGGTTTGTAAAAGGGGGAGGGAAAGACTGGGACCAATACTTCCCTTGCCTACATTTTGCTTACAGAGAAGTGCCACAGGCATCAACAGGGTTTTCACCACTTGAAATGTTGTATGGTAGGCAGCCAAGAGGGCCACTGGATGTGACAAAAGAAATGTGGGAAGATAACCCCACCCAGAAACAATCTATAACATCTTATATGTGTGCCCTAAGAAAGAAGCTGGCAAAATATGTTGAAATTGCCCATAGTAATCAGGAAGAGGCCCAAAACCAGCAGAAGGTATATTATGACTATGGGGTAAAAGAAAAAGTTTTCGAGCCCGGTGAAAATGTGTTGCTACTGTTACCCACAAAAGAAAATAAGCTGTTAATGAAGTGGCAAGGGCCCTATAAGGTTCTTAGACATACTGGCACAGTTAACTACGAGACTGAGACCCCTGACAGGAAAAATCCTACTAAGATATACCAGCTAACCTTCTCAAGGAATGGGTTGAAAAAATACCAAAAGCTGCTTTGCTGGTTTTACCAGAAACTGATAAGGAAGATATTGATGTAGCCTATAACAGACTGGAACAAACTGTAAATGCTGATACTGTAAGGGTGAATGTTTCCTTAACCTCAGAACAAATTGCAGACATTCGTAATGTGCTAAAGACATTTATCAGTACTTTTACCATGGTACCAGGCTGAGCAAAAGGGGTTGAGCACGTAACAGTGACAAGGAACGTTCGTCCTATTAGGCAAAAGACATACAGGTTGCCAGAGCGGTTAAGAGCTGATGTGGTTAAGGAAATACAAAAAATGAAAGAACTGGGTATCACAGAGGAGTCGAGGAGTGCTTGGTCATCTCCCATGGTAACTGTAAACAAAAAAGAAGGGTGTGTTAGAATCTGCCTTGATTTCAGGAAACTTAATCAAGTGTCAGAATTTGACAGTTACCCTACAGTATGCCCAGAATAGATGATTTGGTGGACAGACTGGGGAGTGCAAAATATATCAATACCCTCGATCTCACCAAGGGTTACTGGCAAATACCTTTAGCTAAAGAATCCAGAGATAAAACTGCATTTGCCACTCCTATAGGATTCTATTAGTTCACCACCATGCCATTTGGTTTACATGGTGCGCCAGCTATATTCCAGCGGTACATGGATGTAATTTTATCCCCTCACACTGGTTATTGTGCTGCATACCTGGGTGACATCGTGGTGTACAGTCCAGACTGGAGAAGTCACCTGGAACACCTACAAGCAGTTATGCAAGCTATCAAAAATACAGGTCTGGCTATTAATCCAACCAAATGTGCATTGGGCATGCAGGAAACCAGATATTTGGGCTATGTGTTGGGAAATGGAGATGTTAAGCTAGAGATTTCTAAAATAGAAGCTGTAGCTAACAGCCCCGTACCTAAAACAAAGAAAGATGTCAGATCATTTTTAGGGCTGGCTGGTTATTATCGGAGATTTGTTCTCAACTTTGCTGAATTAGCTACTCCCCTCACTGAACTCATGGAAAAAACAGTACCCAAATAAATGTGAAATGGACCCCAGAGTGTGATGAAGCTTTTCAAGCCATTAAGGCTGTATTATGTTCAACACCTGTTTAAGAAGCTCAGACTTTGAGAAATCATTTCTGTTACAAACAGATGCATCCGTGGTAGACCTAGCTGTGGTCCTAAGTCAAAATGTAGATGGGACAGCACATCCTATTCTATACATACAGTAAGTAGAAAGTTGCATGATAGAGAGAAATGGTACTCCACTATCGAAAAGGAGTGTTTAGCAGCAAAGTGGCAATGAAGTCCCTTAAATTTTATTTACTAGGAACTGACTTTGTTCTTGTAACTGATCACAATCCTCTCTGTTGGCTTAACCAGATGAAAGATAAAAATTCCAGAATCACAAGGTGGTACCTGGCACTACAGCTATTTAAATTCACGGTGATTCACAAGTCTGGTAAAGAGAATAGCAATGCTGATTTTCTGTCAAGATATGGATCAGGAATTGAGGGTTCTGAAGGTTGAAAAACAAAATAAATGTATGAGTTCGAACTGTACTATTATAGAAGAAAAAAATGAACGCACATGTGCTTAATATCTGAAATCAGCAAATGTTATTAGAGAATAAAAAGTTCTGGAAACCTGTTTAATGAAACAGGTTCCCTCTAAAGGAGAGGGTGTATGTGACAGGGTAGAATAGGACCCTGTCCCATTTTTTGGAGAATGTGTTTATATGCAAGGATCTTTCCCATTGTGTCTCTTCTGTGTCTAATTGCGCAACCAAATTTTCCTGTGAAACTTCGGAGTTCATCAACCCTAACAGTCTAGCAATTCTTTGCCTCTCACGGTCTCTCTGTTTTCTCTTGCTGTCTGTTTTTCCTCCCTTGCATATCTGCTAATATAAAAATATGTGCAAATCATTGTATGAAAATGTAACTAATAATGGAATCACTTTTGTTTAGAAAATATATAGCATTACTGCTGAAATACATATATTTATAATTTGAGATGATTGTAAACTCCAGAGTTTACTTGAGTGCAAATGTTGAGCCTTTTGCAAAAGCTGTAGGAGCCTTAAGAAGCACACTGTGTTCTAGCAGCTCCTGAAACTTACAAGGACAGGATGTTTGCTAAGGATGGGGGTTGAAAAGACTTATAAAAGAGCTAAGCTGCTACTGCAAGATGATTAGGAGAACAAGGGACACAGAGACTGAAGGAAGATTTTATTTTTATTTTACTTTATTTCCTTCCAGTCACGGCCCTGTGGAACCTCTCTCGGGCATCCTAGTCCTGAGTCCTGCCTGCCTAAGGCCCTCCCGATCTGTGCCTCCTCTCCCCCCCCCGCAGCCAGTACCCCTGGTTCAACCCACCTGGGGTGGGTTGGCCCTCCTCTTGGGCGCTCTTGCAAGTCAGACTCTGGCTGCAGGGCAGGGCAGGGCTCGGCTGGAGGAACTGAAAGGCCAGTTGGGGATGGCCCGGTGAAGGGCATGGGGGACAGGTGCCGTCGCCTGTCCACAGCGCGGGTGTTTTCTGTTTTAAGCACTCCCCAACCCCCCTTGTGTGGTGCACATCACGCATTGGTGCACAGCAACCTGCCGGCATCAGCCACATTAGTTACGTGCTTGCTTGGCATATTGCAGTGCTCCCGGTCTCCACCGGGGGCCGCCGGTACGCCGGAGCAACGCACTCTTCCTTGCCGGGGAGGAGAGCACCATGAGGGCACTCATCCTCAACCCTCCCTGCTGACCCTTGGCACCCGAGCTCACTCCCAAACCCGGGCTGCCAACAGAGCATGAGGTGTGGCGTCCAGCTCCTCAACCCTCAGCGCCAACAGAAACCAGCGGAATATTTTATTTTATTTTGCCTCTGTACATAGTTATTATGAACAAGTTTATATATTTTGTTATGTTACTGCTATTGTAAATAAATGTTTTAGGTGAATTCTACAACTGCTCCTGGTTTTCCCTATGCTTCCTGATCTGTGCCTCGACGACACAGCACACTATGAATAAGGAAGCTAAACTTTGAACAAGACACTGATCAGGAGGCTGGGTGGTTTTGGCATAAGGTACATAAGGAGGATCTTTGGTATATGATGCCAGTAGAGGGTGTGTGTGATGTGGAAGTACAGGAAAAGAGAGAGAAGGAGGACCTTCAGTAAGATTATTAAAGAGAGGATCCAGAGATGGATGAGGTGCAACGTGGTGGTTGGATGAAAGACAAATTTGCACAGGAAGCTGGGAAGTCAGTACCACATGAACACAGGCTGTGAGAAAGAAACAAAAGAAAAAAGATAGGAAATATAACATCACCCCCCTAGGAGACTGTACTCACTAACAGGGACAGTGTTGCAGACGTCAAGGTGGGAGGTCACCTGGGGACCAGTGATCACTGTATGGTGTGGTTCAATATAAGGATGGCTGCGAAATCAAACCACATGAGGGAGAGGGTCCTAAGCCTCAGGAGGGGAGATTTTATAAAGATGGGTGAATACCTCAGGGATGAGCTGGCAGGGTGGATGACCGGGGGGGGTGGAGAAATAGTGGGCAAAGCTAAAAGGGGGCATAGTAAAGGCAACAAACTGCTTTACCAACCAAGTGAGCGAAACCAAGAGGAAAAAGAGACCACTATAGTTCTCAAAAAAGGTGGTTGAGAAGGCAAAGGCTAAAAGGGAAGCATTCAGAAGGTACAAGGAGACGCAGAGGGAGGAGGGAAGGGAGGTATAGTGGGGTAACAGAGGGAAGAACGAAAAGCAGTATGGAGTGCGAAGGCACAAACTGGAGAGAGAATAGCTCAGGCAGTGACAAAAGGGGAAAAGACATTTTAGGTATATACGCAAAAAGAGGAAGACCAGGGAGGGATTGTAAGGTTAAGAACCAAAGGAAGACTGTACAGAGGGGACTAGGAAAAGGAGCATCCTGAATAAATATTTCTGTTCAGTGTTCACAGAGGAAGGAGAAGGGCCAAAAAAGTAACAGGAGCTTTTTTTTTGGGGGGGGGAGGGTGAGGTGGACATTAGTCCTTTTTCAGAGGAAAGAGTCCTGAATGGACTCACTAATCTGAAAGTGGACAATGCAGTGGTGCCAGACGGGTGCATCTACAGGTATTGAGGGAATTCAAGAGAGGTACTGGAAGCATCTCTGACAGTCTTATTTAACAGTTCACTGGAAATTGGAGTAGTTCCAGACGACCAGTGGAGAACAGAAGTAGTCCCACTTCACAAAAGTGGTAGCAGGGAGGAGGCTGGCAATTACAGGCTAGTCAGTCTGATATTGGTGGTTGGAAAGTTAATGGAATCACTGCTGAAGGAAAGGATTATGGAATGTCTTGAACCCATCGGGTTACAAGACCCAAGGCAGCATATATTCACGGTGGGGAGGTCATGTCCAACTAATCTGATAGATTTTTTTGACTGCATGACTAAGGAATTAGATCCAGGTGGAGCAGTGGACGTAGCCTACCTAGACTTCAGAAAGGCTTTTGCCACCTTTCCACATATCAGACTAGTAAGCAAACTGGGTAGCTTAGGAGTAGGTTTAAAGTTGGTAAACTGGGTAAGAAATTGTTTAGGGAATAGGTAACAGAGGGTGGTGGTAAATGGAGTTCACTCCAAGGAATGGAGGGTGACCAGCGGGGTGCCTCTGGGATTGGTCCTCTTTAATGTCTTTATAAGTGACATTACAGAGAAGCTAGAAGAGAAGGTCTGCCTCTATGCAGACGACACCAAAATCTGCAATAGGGTGGACATTCTTGGGGGGGGGGTGGAAAGAATGAACAGAGACTTCAGAAAACTGAAGGAGTGGTCAAGAGTATGGCAATTGGGTTTCAATGCGAAAAGTGCAAAATAATGTACTCAGGTCACAGAAACCCAGGGACTGGGTACAAAATGGGTGGCATGGTATTGCTGACCACCAAGCAGGAAAGAGACCTGGGGTAATCATACTGGATGACCTAAAGGTGGCCAGGCAGTGCGACAAGTCAGTTGGGAGGGCTAATGGGACGCTGGGGCTGCAGAGGGAAGTATATCACCAGCAAAAAGAGAGAGGTGGTGCTGCCACTGTATAGATTGCTGGTAAGACCCCACCTTGAGTACTGTGTTCAGTTCTGAAGGCCACATCTCCGGAAGGACATAAAGTAGAAGAAGTTCAGAGGAGGCCAACTAGAATGGTGCAGGGTCTAAACAAAAAGCCCTACGACAAGAGACTAAAGGACCTCAATACGCATGTCCTGGAAGGGGGGGGGATATGATATACCTTTAAATACCTCACAGGGTAAATAAGGTACAGGAAGGGAGTATTTTTCATAAAAAAGGGAGCTCAAGAACAAGGGGCACATGCTGTGAAATTAGACAGGGTAGATTCAGGAGAGATGTGAGGAAGTACTTCTTCACAGAAAAGCTGGTGGATTCCTGAAGCAGCCTACCAGTGGAGGTGGTGGAGGAGAAAACAGTGGTGGGGTTTAAGAATGCATGGGACAGGCATAAGGGAACCTTACTGGAAAGGAAGGGGGAAGCGAGAAAGAGGCAGAGGGCAATTAAGGTCTGCAGTGATACTGTAGCTAGGGAAATGGGTAGACAGGGTGGGCCAAGCAGTCCTTACCCGGCATCAAATTTTATGTTTCTATGTAGGAGAATGGAATCAATGATAAACTAGAGGAGAAGAAACAGGACAGGACTTAATGGATAACCCTGACCATGGAGAGAAGACATATGACAAGAATTCATGGAGGAAGCTGACAGGGAGAGAACAGCCAGGGAGAAGTTATAGGACAGGACTTCATGGAGGAGGCAGATCAGGGGAGAAGACACAGGATGGGACTTTATGTAGAAAGCTGACCAGGGGAGATGACACATGACAGGAGTTCATGAAGGTGGCTGACCAAGGAGAAAAGTCAAAGAACGGGATTTCATAGAGAAAGCTAACCGGGGAGGGAGATTACACATGACATAACTTGAAGGATGCAGTTGATCAGGGGAGAGGACACAGGACATGGCTTCATGGAAAGGCTGACAAGGGAAAAAAGACACAGGTAAGGACTTTATGGAGGGGGGCTGACAAGGTGAAGCGTGGACAGGACAGGGCTTCATACAGGAGCCTGACCGGGGGAGAAGGCACAGCACATGATTTATTGAAGGGACTTGACCGAGGGAGAAGACACAGGACAGAACTTCATGGAGGAGCCTGACCAGGGGGAGAAGGCACAGCAAGTGCCCTACTGGAAGAATGTGACCAGGGCAAGAAGGCACAGCTGATGACTTATTGGAAGAACCTGACCAGAGTGAGAAGACACAGGCCAGAACTTCATGGAAGAACTTGACCAAAGGGAGAAGGCACAGTAAGTGAACTACTGGAAAAGCCTAACCAGGAGGAGAAGGCACAGCAAGTGACCGACTGGAGGAGCCTGACCAGGAGGAGAAGACACATTAAGTGACCTACTGGAGGAACTTGACCAGGGGAAGAAGGCACAGCATGTGTCTCATTGGAGGAACCTGACCAAGGGGAGAAGACACAGGACAGAACTTCATGGAGGAGCCTGACCGGGGGAGAAGGCACTGGGCATGTTTTCATGGAGGAGTGTCACCAAGGGTAAAAGAAATGGAACAGAACTTCACGATGGAGGAAGACCAGGGGGAGAAGAGGACTTCATGGAGAATGCTGTCTGGGGGGAGAAGACACAGGGCAAGACTTTATGAAGAAGGCTGACCAGAGGAGAAGACACAGAGAGTATTTCATTGAGGAAGTCTAGTCAGGGGGAGACAGGACAGGACTTCGTGGAGGAGCCAGAACAAGGGGAGAAGAGATAGGGACAAACTTCATGAGATGGACCATGAGGAGAAGAAACAGAAAAAAAAACATCATGGAGCAGGCAGACCAGTAGGAGAAGGCACTGGACAGAACCTCACGGAGGAGGCTGAGCAAGGGGAGAAGTAACAAGACAGGATTTCATGGAGAAGTTTGACCAGGGGGAGAAGACATGGGACAGAACATCATAGAACGGGCTGACTAAGAGAGAAGGCACAGGAAAAAACATCATAGAGGAGGTTCACCAAGGGACAGAACCTTATGGAGGAAGCTGGCCAAAGAGAGAAGTAAGAGGGCAGGACTTTATAAAGGAGGCTGACAAGCGGGAGGAGACACCAGACAGGACATCATGGAGGTGGCTAACCAGGTGGAGAAGACACAAGACAGGACTTCATGGAAGCGGCTATTCTAACCAGGGAGAGAAGACACAAGACAAGACTTCGTGGAGATGACAGACAAGTGGACGAAGACACAGGCCAAAACTTCACAGAAAAGTCTGAACAGGAGAACACAAGACAGGACATCAAGTAGGCTGAATAGGTGGAGGAAGACACAGGACAGGACATCATGGGGAAGGATGATCTGTCTATTGTACTGTTTCTTTTATTCACTGTGAAATAATCTTGTAGTTTTCCTTTTGGTAGGGTCCCTCACTGATGTGCCCTTTTCCCGTTTTTTAATCTTTTTTTTTATACATTTAGAAATTAGTTCTGGAATGCAGTGGCTTCAGTTAAGCAGAGGCCCTGCAGTGAGAACTGTACTTTCAGCTCCTGATCAGCTGGTGTCACTGGGATCCGGAGCTGATCAGTAGTTATAAAAATGATGATGGAAAGGTCACATCATATAGGGGCCCTAAAACAGGGGAAACAAGCTCATGATTTTTCCAAACAAACAAATGAAAATGCATAGTAGGGAGATTATGATGACTTCAGACAGGCCCAAATGTCTAACTTTATCAACAAAAGATAAAACAAGGTTTACATTCCCTTTAATAGGAAAAACAATAATGCCTTGAGTCTTCAAATTCTTGATAGGGTAGGTTTACTCAATAATTTCGCTATGTCTTCGTGTCACATCACGGATACTCAAAATGTGGCCCTAATTATATTTCTTCTCTGTTAGCATTTATATCATGTTCTATCACCACTGACTGGACTGTATTACCGCTGACTGGGTTCTATCACCACTGACTGGGTTCTGTTACCACAGACAGTATTCTATTACCGCTGACTGTGTTCCATCACCGCTGACTGGGTTCTATTACCACTGGCTGGGTTCTATCAGAGGTGGGAGGAAGGATTAGTGGGGGGAGGGGCAGACTTGGTGGGTCAAGGGGTCCATTTCTGTCGTCAAGTTTTATGATTCTATCACTTCTGACTGGTTGTATTACTGCTGACTGGGTTCTATCACTGCAGACTAGGTTCTATTACCACAGATAGGATTCTATTACCACTGAATGGGTTCTATTACCATAGACATGATTCTATTACTGCTGACTGAGTTCTATTATCACTGACTGGGTTCCATTACCATAGATAGAATTCTATTATCGCTGACTGGGTTCTATCACCACTGACTGGATTCTGTCACTGCTGACTAGGTTATGTTACCACTAACTGGGTTTTATATATATATATATTTTTTTTTTGTGTGTGTGTTTTAAACTTTCATTTTTGATTCATTATATCAAAACTGATACAGAGTCATACTTGGTTCAAAGAATTAGCAAGTGATAAAGGTGCATATATTAAATTAGGAAACATTGCTTCTCACCCACAGTTACATCATGTAGGGGGGAAGTACTACTGAATATTCAGTATGTATAGGAAAGGTTAAACAGATTGCTAACTGCAGCCATGACCATGGACTATTTACTTAATAAACTAAAGTCCGATAAGTCTGGGGCACAAGACCCATTAAGTCAGTCAGCGACTTATATCTAAGCCCATGTATAAACTCATACTACTATAATAGTTTCTTTAAATGAAGCAGAGTATTAAGTCTGCACTCCACCCAAACAACCAACCGTACATTTAAGTTAACATTATTCAAGGAACTGTAGCATTATGTAGATAGGACACAACCTTTGTCTGTTAGGCATTTAAACACGGTCCCAAACAATTAGGAACCATAATAGCGGACTTATTTAGCCGCACGACAGTACTTTGGGCTTATTTCAGCCCTCTTCAGTCTCTCCAGGGATCAAACTGTTCTGCATAAAGTCCTCTTTAATCTTAACCAGTCTTCTCCCTGCTTTAGTAGGATCGGTAAAGATGTATGTTTTACCTGCATATGAAATTCTAAGTTTTGCAGGCACCAACAGAGAGTGGTTGATCCCCAATGATTTAAGTTCTCCACGGACCGTGTCAAAGGCCTTTCGTCGTTGGCGAGTACTGTAGCTAAGTTTTGAGAAATAAAAAATCTGAGAGCAGTTTGACAACTGTAGCGGGACCTTATTTTTTGCTGCTTGAAGGATTCTGTCCCTAATATGATGCCCTGCTGTAACAAGCAAAATGGTACATGGAGAATCTTGTTCTGCACTTTTTCTCCTGGGTGTAATCCGATAAACGTTGTAGATAAACTCAGCAAGGGATAGATCCAACATGTTAGAGAGCAACTGAATAACACAGTGTCGTAAATTATCCCCCTCATAGCCTTCAGGGACTCCATTCTCAGCATGCTCTAGGCGAAGCCAAAGGATTTTGTTCTCGGAGACCAGTCCTGCTGTAACAGCGGAGGTTTTGTCGGCTGCTTCCTTCGCCATACGCGATTCCACCTAGACGGTTTCCACTTTATTTTCCAAGTCAGTTACTCTCTTAGTATAGAGATCCATCTTGGCATCTGATGCCTGCACCGATCTATCTAAAGCTTGTACCGCCTGTAGAACTGCACTACTAAATGGCTGAAAGTCTCCTGTAGCTTTAGCCACGAGGGTACAGTGATCAGTGCCATCAGGCCGCTTGCCTTGTTTCCCACGGCCCAAACCTGACTGCTCAGCTTTCCGAGGATTCCCCATAGCGTTCTGTACTGAAAAAACAACAGCTCAGTCCCACTGACTAGTAACTTAAAGTTTTTGATCGTTTGGTAAAGTTCCAGCTTCGGGAAATCCAAGAAATGGAAGTTATTTCAGATGGTAGTGCAGGAACTCTCTGGGATGCGACTTCTGCTGTAGGCTGCTAGCCACGTCCCCTAAGTGGGTTATATTACTGCTGACTGGGTTCTATCACCACAGACTGGATTCTATTACCAGTGACTGGGTCCTATTACCACAGACTGGGTTCTATTAACACTTGCTGGGCTGTATTACCGCTGACTGGGTTCTATTACCACCAACTGGATTTTTTCACCGTTGACTGGTTGGTTTCCGTCACCACTGACTGGGTTCTACTACCCCTGGCTGGATTGCATTACCACTGACCGGGTCCTATCACCAGTGACAGGATTATATTATCACTGACTGGGTTCTGCCACCACTGACTAGGTTCTGTTACCACTAATTGGATTTTATTACTGCTGGCTAGGTTCTGTCACCGCTGACTGGGTACTGTTGCCACTGAAATGATTCTATTTTGCTGACTGGATTTTATTATCACTGATTAGAGTCGATTATTGCTGACTGGGTCTATTACCTCTGACTGTGTCTATTACTGTTGACTGGGTTCTGTTACCGCTGACTAGGTTCAATTATCACTGACTAGATTCTATTATTGCTCACTGGGTTCTATTACCACTGACTGGGTAACATAGTTATCACCTTGTCATTGGGAGAAGCTCCTTCTACATCTTCTATCTCAGTGGGATTGGTGTATCTCTGCATTCTTTCATTTACTGGAATCTTGTGAACAAGCAAGCAGTTTAACATATGACAGGGTGCGGGTTGTGATGTAATAACACATGCCCCAGGAGAATGTGTTAAGATAACACCAACCCATAAACCTTTCAGTGTGGTACTGCAATTATAAAATGGACATAGTAAGCAAAAAAATTAAAAAAAACAAATAAAAGTACTAAAGTGTGGGCTGTGCTCTAATAATCTATGGTCAGATCTGTTTTATGTGATTAGCCCACATCACTGGTGGTCAGGTGATTAGATTCCACTAATTGCAGTGCACGACCTGCCCATTCTATACTAGATCTTATTCTAAAAGAGATTCTTTTTCTGGTGTTCTATACCCTGTGCTGACATTTGATTCTGCCTCGTTTCCTGCTCAGCTGCCTCTCACCGCTCATTAGCGATGGCCTCTGTCTTCCACAAAGCTGAGATCATCTTGCAGAGTTCTACCACCACTACTGATATGGTATCTTCCCACAGCGACTGCTCTCTTGCTGCTGCTTCATTTTTTTCTGACTCCTCCAGTTACTGAGGTCTCACTGTCAGTATGCCTCACTTGCTTCGATGCCCCCTCTAGTTCATCCCTCTGACAGCATCTTGAAACACTTTTGTTTTAATACTGGGAGTATTTCTTCCTACTCTCCTGTCTTTCACTGTCTGTATCACAACATGTAAGCTGTTCACCAAATGCATTATCTTCTCAACATGCTCCTCCTAGCTGACTTCCTGTCTTTCTCCATCTCATCAGCATGTTTCCTACAAATGTTTTCACAGTCCCCACTTGGTTTATTTGGGAGCTCACATCTTTCTTCTTTATATACCGTCTTCCTTTCTGTATTGTGTCATCTGGCTGGGTCAGACAGGGCCACCAGTTTCCTTCTGATTCCCTTACATCCTCCAGCTGCTGCAATGACTCCTTTAAGCTAAGTTTCACTTTCTCTCCTGGTCCTAGGACTTTATCTGATGGCTGCGGGTTTGCACTCTGGAGTATTTACTATATTTCTTTTACATTTTGATATAATCAAGTTTTTTGCTGCTGTAAAATAAAGTTGCTACTAGAAACTAGTCTCCGTACAACATGGCCAGGTGCAGCTGCTACCCTTCCCTGACACTTGCACCTGCATCCGTGCCACTCCCAGAGGATCAGCAATTCCAGTTTCCATAGTTTACTTACAGCGGCTCACCTAATATATTTCTGTTATATGTCTTTCACTCACAATGAAACGGACAAACACTGGGAGGGACTCTGGATGGGCAGGATGTAGGCTCTTATACTAATGCCATTTTGGAGAAAAAGTGGGAGCTATTTATTTACAAAACCATGTCCTTTTTGATTACAACTGGTTATGGTTTCTGGCAGCAAGAGTCTACCATCAGATGCCTCTGCCATCTCAGAATAAGGCTGACTAAACCATAAAAATATGTTCTGGCCAATTTAGTCCCTGGGCCGCTGCAACCAGTAATATGCAGGGACTAAGTCTAAGGCACCCATCACTTGCTAGTAGCACATTCCATCTGGCCTCAATGGTGCAGATTACTGCTCCAGATCAAGGCAGGTGCAGGGTTTGGAAAACCCAGACCCACTGTATGTATGCCCCTGTACCACCTCCTATGTATGCAGAAAGACCATACAAACGCACACACACACATGCACACACACACACATATATGCATGTGCTATTACAAACCATGATACAACTGTTAGCCAATCAGGGTTGTTTAGTTCTAGTCACACTTATACACATTACTGGGTGAGGGAGTGCTACCTACCAATCAGAACATTGAATAAGGCACTTATTTTATTCAGCAGGGAGTGTTTTCCCACAAAGATTCCCTGGAAACAGGCAGGTTCAGTGCATCTGTTTTTCTTTCTTTCTTTTCCCCCTTTAAAAATAGTCCAGCTTAGCCTAAAATTAATATGCTCCATAGAACCACTTGTTGCTGTATAACAGTGGTTTCACATCCTGTCCGTCATATGACACTGCTCTTATATGGCAACAAATTGCTCTGTGGGATATATTAAAATACATAAGAGGGTCTCTCATGCTAACAGTTCTAAAATTCTAAGGTTCTAATTGCAGCTGGCATAATCCCATGTCCATTACTCTAGTTTTCTGCAATTTTTTTTTGTGTGCCAGTTTCCCTTTAGCAGATTATAAAGATCTGCCACTAGAGGGACGTTAGTCTTTTGCAGCATGATTGAAGTAAGAGGATCTTTCACTGTGAACTATAGGCCCCCCTCATTCGTTCTCTAGCCAGCCCTTGTAAATACTTCAAGCTGCTGTATATCTGATTGCTTGAACCCCTGACCCTTCACTGTGGAGGCTTACACCCTATCCACGATGCCACTGGAAAAGCTACATTGACTATGTACTTTCTCACTTCTTATACTTTCCCTATGCCCTCTTGTCTGAAGCCACCCCCCCGATACTTCGACCGTCTAGTTAACCTGTCACTAAACTTGTGCTCCAATATGAGGTGGGCAATGCTTCCACTGCTGGCGGCCTCGCTGCTAGGCACCCTACTCCTTGTAGATCTTGGTGCTTCCATACTTGCCATAGAACAGAAGCTCCTGTCCTGCCTTACCCCCCATTCACCCCTGACACCCCCATCCCACTGTCAGGTGGGAGGGTACCCATGGGTCTCGCTATTTTTGCATTTCTTTCCAAACAGGATGCCAGCCATCTTGGCTTCCTCCTTTTCTCTACTACTATCTCCCTTCTGCATTTGCCCACGGCATATCACCTGCTCTTCTCTTTGTTTCTACAAGCATGAGACATTGAGACCAATCCTGGCCCCCCACATACCACCACTGATCACTTAAATCCTATATGCAGCCAGCCCAGTGGTGTATAGGGCTGAGGCGCTGGCGCCTTACCTCAAACCACACTGGCGACCCGTCTCGGGAACGGACCAGGGACACTGGGGGTCAGCAGGGAAAGGAGAGGATTGAGTGCCTGTTGGGCTGCTCTCCTCTCTTGGTGTGAGTTAGGGTAGCATGTTGCTCTGCAGTGGCCCCTGGTGGAGACCGGGAGCACTGCAGAGGAATACTGATGAGAGAAACACCAGAAAAGTGGAAACTGCATCGGGATCGGCTGGATGACAGCGGCCAACCCCGATGATGCCCTCAAGCACTCCCGACAGAGCAACGTCCGCCTCAGCAGCGCCCAGGCAAGAGAGTGAAGGGATACACTGGGCTAACCCGTAGGAGGCTGCAATATGAGGTAGGAGGGTCTGGGAGGGAGTTGTGAGGGGGATCGCTGCTGGTACTAGGTGGCCTGAAGGAGGAGCAGGTCCCAGTGAGTAAGGAGGGAAAAAAAAAAAAGATAACACAAAAAAAAATCCTATATGTAACTCCTCCTTTGGTTTGAAGTTCGCACACATCAACCTGTGCAGCCTCTCCTCAAAAGTCACTGACCTTGAACCCTGGGCTGCCCTATGCAGGCCACGTGTGCTAGGCATCTCCAAAACATAGCTAAAACCCCATCGCTCTGATGTTGCCTACTATCTCCCAGGATACTCCCTGCTGAGGCATGACAGGCCTGGTAAGAAAAGGGGTGGTGGGGTGGCTATCTACATCTGTGAGCCTCTCTCTGCTATCCCCATCCTTTGCTCCGTCCCTAGCTCACCCAGTGAGTGGTTCCTAGTGGAACTGACCAAAGGTGCAGCAAAAAATATATATGTGGGTTGCTTCTATAACCCCTCTCCAGGGCGCTCAGCAGATCTCACTACCCACCTTAAAGGGATGGGAAGCCTCTCCCTCACTAGGGACACCATCCTCCTTGGGGATTTCAACCTGGACTGGCTTAGTGCCCAGGAATCTGATTACTCTAACCAACTCAAGCTCCATAACCTAGTCCAAATTATCACCATCCCCACCAGGCACAACCCTAGTACCCAAAACCATACACTTCTTGACTGGGTAATCACCAATAGAGAGGACTGGGTGCTCCTATCAGGGACTCCGTCTGATGCTATTAGCGATCACTCCCCAACCTACCTGGTCTAGGCCTCTAAGACTAAGCGCCCACCCCCTAAACTACTCTCCTTCCGTAATTTCAATCACCCAGACATCCCCTCCCTCCTTAATGATGTTCAAGCGATAAACTGGTCAGCCTTCTATACCCTTTCTGACGTGTCCGAGGCTGAGAGTTTCTTCACAACCGCACTCCTCCGTCTCCAAAATCAACATTTCCCCCTGACTACTCACCAAGTTAGGGGTGGCTATATGTGCTGGGTTACCAAAGACCTCCTGGACATGATGAGGGAAAGGGATAGACTATGGTCAGCCTATAGAAAAAGCCCCCACCCCTGCCCAATGGAACGATTACTGGTAGCTACGAAACCTTTGTAAACAGTCAGCCCTTGCCAAAAAGCGTGCCTTCTTTCAGGGCAAACAAAAGGACAGTCTTGGTAACCCCCATCACTTCTGGGGCGAGGTCGGCTCACTACTCAACTCTAGAACTCGTAACCCCATTATTCACCTTGACACTCCCTCCAGACATCTGGCCTACCCTGTTGCTGTGGCAGAGGCCTTCAATAAAAAATTTCACAGACCTGTCTGCCCACCTTAGCAAGCTGCCAGCCCTGGTGAACACTGGTCTCTCTGATCATCCCCCCACCCATACTCCTCAAACTGCTTCCCCTCCCCAGTTTCTACTTCTGGCCCATCACCCTCAGGGGCACTGCCAAACTGCTGAAGAGCCTGCCTATCCAGGGCAGCCGGGCAGCAATGGTCTTTTCCCTGTTATGCTTAAACTTATATCACCTGCCGTCTTAAAACCACTCACCTACCTCTTTAACCTGGCATTGACTACTTCCTCAGGGCCCAGCATTTGGAAGCATGCCAGAGTGGTCCCTTTTTTTAAGACTGCTGACCTGCTATCCCCAGATAACTATCGGCCTATATCCTTGCTCCCCCACCTTAGTAAACTCCTTGAAAGGATTGTCCACCGACAACTGTCTGACTATATTGACACACACAACCTACTGTCCAGACAGCAACACGGCTTCCGTAAACATCACTCCACCACATCTTCCCTTGCCCTGTTTACCAATCATATTCTTAGGAACATGGACCTTGGAAGGGCAACAAGTGCTGTCTTTATCGATCTGTCTAAAGCTTTCGACCTGGTCGACCACACTCTGTTGCTCTCCTCCCTCCGCACCCTTGGCTGCTCTACTGAGACCACACGGTGGTTCCAAAGTTACCTTTCAGATCTCGGTATGTGCAGGAGCTGCTACCTCCCCTGCCCTCCCAGTTGCTACCGGTGTACCCCAGGGCTCCATCCTTGGCCCCCTTTTATTCTCCCTGTTCATAAACTCTCTCCCCTCTGACTGTCTCACTTGTGATGCCCTATTTTATGCAGATGACCTTGTCCTCTTCACTAGTGACAAGGCTCTTGAGAAAATATCCAGGGTTTCATCCAAGAATTACTCTACAGCGCACACCTGGTTCCATTCACATTGCCTAATTGTTAATGCTAAAAAAACTAAATCCATGCTATTTGGATCTAAACCCTTCCTATCTAAGATCGCCAAGGCTGGGTCCATCCTCTCAGTAGTCTCACCAGACAACACTGTACTTGAAAATTTACTAACTCTCAAATATCTGGGCATCATCCTGGACCCGTCCCTCTCCTTTCCCGATCATATCTCCTCTGTTATCTGCCGTATTAACCAGAAACTTGGTGCGGCCTATCGGATAAAGTCATTCCTGACCAGGGTAGCCCATTTAGCCATTGCCCAAGGCAACCTACTTCTCTTGACTGACTACTGCTCCCCTACTTCCTCACACACATCCTCAGCCTTGCGTGTGCACCTCTGCTCCGCGTACAACAACATATGTCGTTTCACTCTCCTGGCACCATATTCCACTCACCACTGCCACCTCTACCAGACTCTTGGCTAGCTCCCACTACACTGCAGATTTGATTATGGGCTTGGCTGCCTCCGGCAGAGTGCCATCAGGCATGGTGAAGCCTCCCCTTATACGTCTCACCTCAAGACCAGAACTCCCTCGAGATGTCTGCGTGTATCCTCAGTCTCCACCCCTCCCCCCGGATAGCCTGAAAGTCTCCTCAGCTATGCGGAGCAGAGCGTTATCTGTAGCTGCTCCCACTCTGTGGAACAGAATCCCCGTGCCCATCCACTCTCTGGACTTCCATGCCACTTTCGCGACACATCTCAAATCCTGACTGCTTGATGAGGCCACATGCCGTTGCTAGCTTGGATGACTCCACCTCCACCTTTCCAACTTTTTCCTCTTGGGCTGCTTTGGCCTCCCCTGCCCTTTCTCATTTCTTTGGACTCCTTTCTTCCATCCCTCACTACCTGCTTTCAGGCTATTCCACTTGGCTATAGTCTTGTAGGTTTTCTTCTTTTTTACATCATGCATTAATTTGTACTTATCATTTGTAAATAATTGTATAATAATTGTTGCTTATCATGATGTACTGATTGTTTTTTTTCAGGCTCGCATTAATTTTCTTTCCTATGTTACTTTCTTTGTTCACCAATGAAGTCTGTATTTCCACCTTCTGCACCAGTGATGTCTGCCTATCCACATGGCTTGTACTCATTGTATCACTTGTCAGTACCTCTGTAACTGCCACCTGTGTGGCTCGGGTTGTGCCTGAAAATGGATTAGTGCACTTACACGGTTACCAAAGAGTTAAATAAATAAAAATAAATAAAATACACAGTGTGAATAATGACCCCCCCCCCCCAATATGCAGAATAAGCTGGTAATGACCTCACACCGAGCGAGGTCAGTAACATCAAGGGCATGAGAACAAATCTCGAGTGCACTCATGCTGTCGCTAATCTCATGAAGTGTGAGGTTACCAACTAGTTCTGCAAGGGGGGTCACTATATATATATATATATATATATATATATATAAATGTAATATGAACATATGAAAACTGCCAGCAGAAAATGGGCATTTGGTCTATCAAGTCTGCTGAATTATGCAGCTGGCAACCCTATTCCCTTGACTCTCCCTTTTGCCCTTTCCCAGACTCTCTTGAAGCACCCCACTGTTTTACAGGCCACCGCCTCTGCTGGTAGCGCATTCCACTCTGCCTCCACCCTCTAATAAGAAGTCTGTTTCAGAAACAAGAGTTCACGTTGTTAAACGTGAATAAAAAAATTACGCAAATACTTGACGGAATGCTGCGAGATTTTACCAGTGCTGGGTGCTGCTTTTAAATCAACGCTTGGGGGGTTGTTACCTTTTAGCTATAGTAATCAGCTCATGTTCTAGGCCTTGTATCTGGTTGGCTGGAGCACGAGTCTGATTAGGGCAGCTGTTCAGAGAAATAAAGTACATTCTAAACCGTGAATTATTTCTCTGAACATTCTAAATGGTAGACTGTACGTTTTAGAAACCACCACTGAAACAGACTGATCATACACTGTATTTGGATTTTAAATTCAAGCTCCATTTATAAAAACAAAAGCCTTTAACATGATTTATGCTGTATTTCTTTACTAATTTATTCTGAAGCCTTTGAAAGCAGTATTTTAGTCTCCAGCTATGATAAAGAAGAGGGCAACATTTTTACCTTCTGCCATCGTGGATTAAATAACCAAGAGGATCTTTTACAAGTAGTACTGATCTGCCCAGAGTATAGAAAGCAAGAAGCAAGAGAAATCTGGAGTGGACAATATACTGACAGCATGTATATCCCTTCAAGACATCTGTTAGATCTCTTGTTCGGTTCAGAAAATCCTGAATTACTGACCAAACTGGCAAAATTTCTACTACTTACAGTTAAAAGGACGCTGTCAACCCCATTAGGCGTCAAATCGTCCCTAGATTAAAACAAGCATTTGTCAGTGCTGAATGTTAGCTTGCTGCCATTGGCACTGGTAGTGCAGCAGTTAGAGAGATGCATAATAGGAATGGCAGTGAAGTACTGAACTAACGCCAACCCCCACCCCACCCCTACAGAGACTGACAGACGTTGGGAGTGTGCTCGTCACCGTCCATTGTGCTCACGCCGTTCCACCTAACACCACCCTGCAGACACCTACAGGTATCATAGTGTGCCTTGGGGTCTTCAGCCTTTACGTTCACCCCATTCCATAAGGAAATAAGCTGAGATGGGTGCAGTATAGAAGAATGGGGTGAACATTAGGGCCGAAGAACCCAAGGCTCACCTTGATGCCTGTCACTGGCTACAGGGTAGGGGTGGGACGGAAAGGCATGAGCATTATGGAAGATGACCCTAAGTCATAGCCCCGACGCCTGTCAGTCTCTACGGGTTGGGGCATTACAGTTGGAAACCCTAACGTCCTGGGCGTTTATTGGTATTTTCGCTCCAAATTTCAACATGGGCTTTTTGGGACCCCACCTCATGCACAGCAGCACTGTCATTTCGTTACTCAATCCCGAAAAGTGATTTCTGCTGCCTTTTAAATGTTTTTATCTGTATTTATTATCAGATGTCTGTTTATATCTGTCATGTACCTGCACTTTGGTATTTTGAAAAGCGCATTAAAAATAAATATTGATTTGATTTGATTCTCTGCCACAGGTGGGAAACCACATTTCAGGATGGATGCGAAAAATGACAGCAGTACTGTTCATGAGGAGGTGTGAAAAAATGGCAATGCTGAAAATCTGGAGTAAAAATATGAAAAACTGGTGATGTTACAAGCGTGCGTAGAAACTGCACAATGCACACCCATAAAACGATAGTTTTTTGGAATTTTTTCACCAAATTTTCAACATGGGTATTTTGGGATCCCCCCTCAGGAACAGTGGCACTGCGATTTTGTTAATCTCTCCCAAAAGTCGATTTCCCATAGCGACGGTGCCATTCTGCGCCACAGGTGCGACAACACATTTTGTGCAGGATGTGAAAATTTGGGATCACAATTCCTCAGGAAAGTACTAGCAAATGGGCAAGAAGGAGGGGTGGAGGAACAATGGGGAATAATCGAAACAGCCGTTGCAGAGGCAACAAACCTTTGTGTAAAGCAAGTCAACAAAACACAACGAAGGAAAAAAAACACTATGGTTCTCAAAAGAAGTGGCAGGGAAGGTTAAGGAGAAAAGGATTGCATTCAGAAAATATCAGGAAACACAGAAGGAGCAGGGCAGATAACTTTATCAGTTAAAGCAGAAGGAGGCAGGGAAGGCAGTCAGAATAGCAAAGGCAAAACTGAGGAAAAGATAGCCAACTCTGTTAAGAAGGGGGATAAAATCTTTTACAGGTACATTGGGGAGCGAAGAAAGACCAAGGGAGGGAGGGATGCAAAGACTTAATAAAGGGAAGGGAATGTGGGCAGAGGGTGACAGTGAAAAAGCAGGGATACTGAACCAATATTTCTGCTCAGTATTCACAACGGAAGAGGAGGGAGAGGTACCTAAACCAAACAAGGGAGAAACTCTGAATAGGGGGGTCGATACCAGTCCATTCACTGAAGAAAGGGTTTTGAAAGAACTCTTGAAACTGAGGGTGGACAAAGCAATGGGGCGTGATGGGATTCACCCAAGAATTCTAAAAGAACTAAGGGCAGAACTAGTAACACCACTGACTACTCTCTCTAACAAATCATGGGTGGATGGGGTGGTACCTGAGGACTGGAGGAGGGCAAAATCTGATTCCACTTCACGAAAGTGGGAGCAGGGCAGAGGCAGGAAACTATAGACCAGTTAGTTTGATCTCAGTGGTAAGTAAAATGATGGAATCACTTCTGACGGAAAGAACTGTTGAGTATCTAGAGGCCAGTGGGTCACAGGACCCAAGGCAGCATGGTTTCACAGCAGGAAGGTCACGTCAGACGAACCTAATAGAGTTCTTTGACTGGGTGACCAAAGTAGCAGACCTTGGAGGGGCTGTGGATATGGCCTACCTAGATTTTAGCAAGGCATTTGACACAGTCTCACACAAAAGATTAATATACAAGTTAGCCAGCCTTGGAGTGGGTCCCAAGATGGTAGCCTGATAAAAAACTGGCTGGACAACAGGACGAAAGAGTAATAGTAAACGGAGTCCACAGTGAAGAAAGGAGGTTAACTAGCGGGTACCACAGGGTTCGATACTGGGACCGGTCCTATTAGAAGATAGAGAGGGGACGGCTCAGAGGTAATGTTAGAAAGTATTTTTTCACAGAGAGGGTTATGGATGCATGGAACAGCCTTCCTGAGGAGGTTGTGGAGTCAGGAACAGTGGGAGAATTCAATAATGCATGGGACAGGCATAAGGGGATTCTAGTGGGGGGTAGGAGGAAGTAAGCTGCTGATTAACTAGAATCTGCAGCTTATCCATCAGGTAGGGACATGGGTAGACTAGGTGGGCCAAGTGGTCTTTATCTGCCGTCAAATTCTATGTTTCTATATGGGTAAGATATCAACCTAAGTTGAACCCCCCACCCCCCCATTGACTCCCATTATACATGTAACCCCCCTGCAAACGGGGGTTCCCAAAAGACTTCCAGGAGCTTGCTTGAATGCTCCAAGCCTGAATGGTGTTTCATGCTTAAGCCATTTATCAGTGAGTGTTTTAGAGCCTCTTGGTACTGTCTCTTAAGAGCTGTCTGCTTGCAGACATAATTAGTTTTATGGGGGATTGTGCTTCTCTGCTTGAGTACCACTCGGCTGCTGCAATTCACCCATTTTTGCAGTCACTAGAGTGCAAAGGGAACCTAACTGAAAGATGTAACTGTTTGCCAGAAATCATTTAGAGTAATAATGAAATACAGCTTGTCTAACATGCTTTCTTTGCAGTCAGAACTGTGTTTGCCTAGTTCCCCATTCTAGTTTTGAACTGCTGAACTGGACCAATCAGTGTGGGTTAAGGTGGCTCTAAAATGGTGCCTTGGGCCGAATCAGAACTTGACTCTGTAATCTGAGCCAGCCACAAGAGGATTGTATGGGCAGTGACTCTGGGAGATGTAGTTTGACTTCAGCGCCTTTTTGGACCAACAGGGCAGTCTATTGTGAGTGACAGCCAATCCAGCCAAGAACTGGGAGGAACTCAAAGGAAGTGCTCGGTTTGTCTGCTTGGAGTTTCAGTTGAGCTCTGGCAGTGAAGAGGAAGGAGCCCTGTGCTTTCTTCGTGCAGTTTTAGTCGGAAACGTGTGTAAGGCCCAGAGTTCCGGGTCTGCAGCTTGTGTAACTGCTTGTTAGGACTGAATCCATCCTAGAACAGAATCAAAGGATATCTGAAGAGTAGAAACCAGGCTCACCCTGTGGAAGACTGGAGAAATTGCTGAATTCCACTCGGTCTGTCAGGAACTGAATCTGCTGTGTGTTCTCCCGGTATTGTGCAGTAATTATGTCGGATAGAGAAGCAGCCTGCCTGGTATAGTACTTTCTTTTTACCATATAAATGTGTGAGGAGGCTTGTGTAGCTCAAGTGAATCCTGCTGCCATTAAATGGACTTTTGCCTGTTGCAGTTTGCCATATAGATGTGGAGGAGTCTCGTGGAGCTCAAGAGTAGCCCTGCTGACGTTGAAGGACCCTATCTTGTTTGGAGGTCGAGTACTAATTCAGAGTCGCTCCTGTTGAATTGCCACATTGAATCCAAATGGAATTACTGTACTGCTGACTGTTTAACTAATTTTTCTTTTCTCTGTGTGAAAGGGCCCTACCAGCAGCCACGGTTTGGACTAGCCACTAGGGCTTGGGTACCCAGGGACAGTAACTGGTAGGGATAGCCTGTGCACAGAGCCATAGTAGATGAGTAAAGTGATAAGCTAATTAACCTGATTTCCCTGTCCTTGTTATATCCCCTAAATAAATCAGAGCTGCTTGTTTCAGCAAAGTTATACTGCCTGAGGTATTTGTCTATGTTAAAGTATTGTACTGTGATTGTTGCACTGTATCTGCTTATTTTACAGGGAGTCCCAAAGCCTGGAACCAGTCCTGGGGTAAGTGTATACTGTGAAGGTAATTCTGATATATTGTGTGGCCACTAGTGGGAAGAAAGGGGTTGCAGTGTCCCAGAGGGCTGTGACAAGTTAGTTTAACTATTGCAAACCCTGACCTCTGGGTGGAGGCACCCGCCATCGGATCCAGGCCCCTCAACCTGTTAGTGGAAATCAGGCAGGGTAGTAGCCCCTGGGATAACGCCATCTAGGGTTACATCTTGGAGGCTCACCGCTGGGATTGTGTGTCCTCTAGTGGCCATATTTAGAACCACTGTTAAGAAAAAAATGGGTACCCCGACAGAAGTGGCTGTGCACCGCTGGTGGAGTGGGTGTACTGGGGAGGGATCGACCCCAAAATGCTATGCTTATCCTGGACATCCCCCTGGGTATCAACATGACACTGTGCAGGGAGTACTTTCCTGCTGGAAGGTTTACAAAACCCTGTGGTGGTGGGGTCGGCATGCTAATCTGCTCACCCACACTTTCCTGGCCCTAGTAGAGTTTAAGGATCCCATAGATAGCTCCAAAATGCCACAGACCATTACCCCAGAGGGAGCCCTCACTGCCTGCAGAGTGATAACTAAGTGACAGTAAAGACCCAGGGGAATGAGCCCCACCATTGTCTGAAACTTTGAGGAGAAATTTGCTAAATGGTTGCTGGGGAAGGGAAAACTGTGGAGGACTTGAAGAAACTATTCTGCCACCTGGGGTGTTCCTCCCCAACACCCTCTCCCGCCTCCAGTACCCGTAATGGTGGCTGAACCAATGCAGACTCTATTTCGCACCTGCCATTAGTCACGACTCTTACCAAGGTTGAGGATCTTCTGGCACCTCCCTACCCCCAAGGGGAGGATGACTGGGAGACCTGGATAGACTATGTTGCTCCCCAGCGCTAGAATGGCAATGCTCGAGTCGAGTGTTGCAAAGAGGGTTAGTGAGCCCAAGGTCCTGCTCTGGCTACCATCCGTACAAACGGGCCAGTAACCCTGAAGTGACTGCACAGGCCTATCTTTGAGGCCTTGAGAATGTATGGGAGCCCAGATTCTGATGAGGACCTATGGTGGAGAAAAGAATGCACAACAGTACCAAGGGAGTTGTTGTCTGTGTATGTATCTCGGCTGGAAAAATTGTTGCAAGAATGCCTCAGAAAGGGTAGTTTGCCAGCGATTGAACTGGACCGAACCAGGCTGGACAGGATCCTTAAGTCTGCCCCTTCTCAGAACTGCTGTTGCTTCCAGTTACGCCTGGCAAATCGCCTGGAACTCCCACCCTCCTATGATGAGTTAATGAGAGAAATTCGAGGAGTTGAGAAAAGGCGACTCGGAGGGACCTGCACCAATAGCTGCCAGCACGACCCAAGTGACTGAGGGTGACCCATCAAGTGAAGTTCAGGGCAGAGGTTGGCAGTCAATGAGTGCTCTGACAGGAAAAAGATAGCCTACAATGGGGCTAACTGTTGAGAGAAACTGGGAATTCAAAAACAGTCCCTTTATGAAGGCCACGCCTGCAAGTACGGGCTCCACCTATATCCGACTGTATCTGCTATGGGGTGGGGTACCCACCCATGTATCTCCTGCTGATAACAGTTCCAAACTCAATTCCTTGACCATGGAAGTGGAGAACTGACTAGATGTCTCCAAATGCTTATCACGCCGCAGACAGAGATGGCACCAAGGTTTCCAGTTAGTAGATTCTCGCCTGCTCCCAGTGTGGTGCCTCGCCAGCTCAAACTCCAGAAAGTATGTTCTGCTATAATTGTGGGAAGGATGGGCACATGAAGAGAGAATGCCGTCCCCAAAAGACACAGACAAAGTTGCATATAGGCTACAAGGAGAGCTTCGGAGAACAAATCAGGCTAAGAGGTGCAAAATGATCCCAGTGAGGCACCAAAATGCTAACTCACGCCCTTTTGTGGCAAGGTCAGTTGCCCAGGCCCCACTCACCGCCTCTCCAGACTGGTCCAGAATAGTGGGTCCCTCCATGGAGACCACTGTAAAGGTGAATGGAGTGTCTACAAGAGCTGTATTAGACAGTGGATCCCAAGTGACAATTATGTTCCAGGATTGGTATCAGAAGCATTTGTCAGATGTACCTTTACAACCATTAGAAGGACTGCATGTATGGAGGTTAGGAGAAGGCCTCACCCTATTCGCTGGTATATCCGACTTGCTGTCTTTCCCACCTCCGTGGCTGGAGTGGCCGAACAAGTAGAGACCCTAGCCTTAGTGTGCCCCCACTGACTGTATGATGGTGTCCTTTGTTGATTGGAACAAATGCTCATATGTTCGGAAGGCTGGCACAGTTGTGTTATGAAAACAGGGGTCAAAGACTAGTAGAGCTTTAAGAGTTCCGCTTTAATTAAGAAGGCCTATGAGGCACAGAGATGCTGAAAAATAGAACCAGAGGAACCGGTCAGAATTGTATGGAAGAAGGATCCTGAGTCTCTGATCCTGGCGCCAATGCCCAGTGTACCTTACAGGAAGAGGTCCGTATCAGAAAGGATGTTAAGAATAAAATATTAATGTTGGATGCACCAGGCATGGAAAATTGCCAGAGGGACTGCCGGTCAAGCCTAGTATTTTTGCCCGCTAGAGCCCATGCTTATGCCAGAAGGGTAATGGTCCAAGTTCATACGTGTCTGAAAGAGACATTCGAGTAAATAGAGGTTGTATCCTGGCTAATGTGCATTGTGCAGACACTGCAGTGCTACCCAGCAGCAAGAGTTCGAGGAAGAATGACAGAGTAACGCCTGACTTGTTTGATTCTCGCAACTCCTGCCAGCTGAATGGAAAGTGAGGATCAGTGAGAAGCTTGCCCAGAGAGACCAGGTGTTTTCTTTTAAGGAATGGGACGTGGATGCGAAGGAGCTGAGCACAATATCCGCTGCATGACGAAAGACCATTTCTGGAGAGGTCTCGACGCCTGGCACCTGCTGACATAGATGATGTGGAGACGGCACCTGCAAGAGATGTTAGCTGCTGGTGTAATACAAGAATCCAGAAGCCCTTATGCTTCCCCATTGTGGTAGTGAGGAAAAGAATGGACAGTAAGGATGTGCGTGATTATCGCACCTTAAAACCGTGGACTATCCCTGATCAGTACACAGTGCCCCGATTCAGGATGCTTGGACTGCCTAAACGGGAGCAAGTGGTTCTCTGTGTTGATCTCCGCAGTGGGTACTACTAGATCCCAATGGCCCCAGAGGACCGTGAGAAGACGGCCTTTATCTGTCCGGCTATTTCTATGAATTCATGAGGATGCCTCAAGGGATTTCAGGTGCCCCAGCCACTTTTCAACGATTGATGGAGCGCAGTGGGGGACATGAACTTACTAGAGTGCCTGGTATACCTAGATGATGTTATTGTGTTTGGCAGCTCACTGAGGAACATGAGAGCAGATTATTTAAGGTATTGGACCGACTGGAGGACTTTGCCTTAAACTGTCCATTGATAAGTGTCAATTCTTTCAAACATCAGTAAAGTATGTGGGACACATAGTATCCACCGAGGGAATAGAGACCGACCCAAGTAAAGTTGAGGCCTTGACCACCTGGCCACAGCCCAAAATCTAAAAGAACTGCAAAGATTCCTGGATTCTGTGGTTATTATCGGCGCTTCATCAAGGACTATTCAAGAGTGATCCGCCTTTACTTAACCTTACTCAAGGTATCCCCAACCCACAAAAATACTAAAAGTCAGGCCCTCAAGACTGAAAGAGTGTATTTTCATCCGAGTGAAGTATTTGGGGCCCACTGGACTCCTGATTGTGAGACTGCTTTTCATGAGATCATATATCAACTTACCCATGCTCCAGTGCTGGCCTATGCCGATCCAAGAAAACCTTACGTCCTGCACACTGATGCTAGCTTGCAAGGGTTGGGGGCTGTGTTGTACCAAGAGCATGAGAATGGCCTGAGACCAGTGGCCTTTGCCAGTAGAAGCCTGACCCCATCCGAAAAGAACTATCCTGTACATAAGTCAGAGTTCCTAGCTTTGAAGTGAGCTATTGTTGACCAATTCCATGAGTACTTGTATGGGGCTAAAATACTAGTAAAAACAGACAATAATCCTTTGACCTATGTGCAGACCTCAGCTGTTGGATGCCACTGGCCATAGGTGGCTTTCTGCATTATCCACATACGATCATGCCTCATCACCGAGCAGGTCTGAACCACATAGATGCTGATGCTCTCTCCCGGAGGCCTGTTCCCCAGAATGATTGGGTCAGATTGGCAGAACCTGACATTCGGCACTCTGCCGGAAGTTTGACAGGGAGGAACAAATGTCCACGGACGCAGTGGACTGCATGGTGGATTGCTTGGGACCCTCTGAGAATTGCATACCTGCTGCTTATTGCCACTTTTCTGCAATAGACATTGGTGCACTGCCTCAGCTGACAATGACAGTATTCAGAGGGCTCAACTCGATCCCATGATCAAATCCAGCTTTAGAAGCCCTCTATGCAGGAAAAGATGTGTCCAAATTACGCTCCACTGATTTGAGAACTGCACTGTTATACAAAGAAGGTCCTAAGTTGAAACTGATCAATAAACTGTTACACAGAGAAACAGTAGACAGAGGGGAACAAGTAGACAACAACAACTAGTGCTGCCCACTGCCCTCGAGACTCAGTACTGAGGTCCTTGCACAACCATATGGGGCACCTTGGTATAGACAGAACACTTGACTTGGTGAGATCCAGATTCTATTGGCCTAAGATGGGGGCTGATGGAGCAACACATTCGAACTTGTAGCGTCGCTTTACAGAGGAAAGCTTTGCCCAGAGGGCTGCCCCTTGTTAACATCACCACCAGTGCACCCATGGAGCTGGTCTGTATTGATTTTCTGAGTTTGGAGTCAGATCAAAGAAATATCAGTAATGTGCTGGTGGTCACTGACCATTTCACGAGATATGCCCAAGCTTTCCCCACCAAAGACCAGAAAGCATCCACTGTGGCCAAAGTACTTGTGGAAAACTTTTTGTTCACTATGGGGCTCCACAAAGAATCCATTCTGATCAAGGGAGACTTTGAGAGTCGCCTGATCAAAGAGATGCTTTCTCTGTGGGGAGTGCGAAAGTCCAGAACCACTCCTTACTACCCCAGGGGACCCACAGCCTGAACGCTTTCAAACGCACTTTGCTAGATATGCTAGGCACCCTGCACCCAAAGGATGCCTAGATGGAGCCAACAAATTAGCACCCTGGTACATGCTTATAACTGCACCAAAAGTGATGCCACTGGTTCCTCCCCTACCGCCTGATGTTTGGAAGAGAAGCTCGACTACCGTAGATGTGTGTTTTGGGGTCTCCTGATGGGGTTCAAGCTGACAACTATTTACAGTATGTGAAAAGTTAAAGGCCCAGCTAACTCATACGTACCAGCTGGCTCAAACCATGGCTGCCAAAAGAAATCTGGCCAACAAAGAAAGGTTTGATAAAAAGGCAAAAGCACAGGAACTCCAGGAGGGAGATCGGGTATTGCTAAGAAATCTGGGACTGCATGGCAAACACAAGATTGCTGACAGATGGCAGCAGTGTCAGTGGCTCAGTAGGTAGCACACTCGCCTCTGAGGCCGGGAGATCAGAGGGCTGTGGGTTCAGTTCCCACATCTGGCACTTGGGTTAATATCCCAGTACTGACACTGTAATGCAGCATGAGAGGGGTGCTGCATTTCTGAGGTGCCGCCTTTCGGATGAGACGTTAAACCGAGGTCCCATCTGCCTGGATTGGTGGTAGTTCAGGTGGATGTTAAAGATCCCATGGCACTTATCGAAAGAGTAGGGAATTTCCGTGTCCTGGCCAAATTTCCTCATTCACTAAAAATACCACCAACAGCTTAATCTGGTTCAAGGTCAGTTGGCATTCATCTGTATCCCCCTCCCCCGGGTCGTGCCTGAAAATAGGCAGGATTTGTCTAGTGCACTTACCCGGTCAACAAAAACTAAATAAATAAAATAAATAAATAAATCTCCCTCACATTGTAGTGGGCAAACTAGATGATCTGCCAGTGTACAAAGTAAGGCCTGAGAATAATTCAAAAGATGTAAAAACAATGCATAGAAATCATTTACTGCCCATTGGACAAATCTTGATTGAGTCTGAGCCCCCAGAAGATGCCCCCTCTGGACCAGTGACTAGAGGTGCTGCTAAGAAAAGATCAAGAAAGTCTGCACCACAGAAGCAGAGTTAAAGTGTTTCCTCCACAAGTCCCAGTTGAGCATGACTGTCAGTCCATATCAGAAGAAAGTGAGAGTGACTTTGAATACTATCCTTCTTACTAACTGAGTCAATTGTTTCGGGCAATCCCTAGTCAATACTGAAGACGAGCTGGGCCTTCTGACTGTCTAAGCCCCCAGCTTTGTCCCTAGAGCCAATGCTCCCAGAAAGTGAAGTGCAAAGTATCAGATCAGATGAAATGGAATCATTGTGCATGGTTGAACTGTTTGAGCTTTTGGGAGGAAATGATGGATTGGGGCAGACTGGTGATACACCAGAACAAGAAGAGTATTTTGAGTGCCCTGATAGTCCACTGCCAGTGTCCGAAAGCTCTCCATGCGAGCCAAATGTTGTGGACTCAAAACTGTAACTCCTGGAGCTGAAAGTGCCCCAAGTTCTAGCCTCTCTACCCCATGGAGACTCCCGACAAGTGAGGACAATGCTGAAAATGAGGCTCAGAGTGCAGAGACTGTAACAGTTCCCCTAGAAAGACTGGTTGAGCTGTAAAGCCTGTGGTGCACCTCAGTTATGATTCCTTGGGAAGCCTGTGGACTTGCCTCTCAATGTTGTCCATAAAGGAGTGTATGTGTCCCCGAGCTCATTGCCCAAACTGAGCGTCAGTGCTAACTCCAAGTTACTTGTGTTGCCCTCTAAGTATGGTGCCTTTGCCCCGTCCAGCCCCAAGGTAACTGATAGGGAAGGGCCCCCTCTCTTCAGGTTTCATGTACAAGAGGTAATAACTTGAGTTATGGTACAATGTGTGTGTAATACTGTGTAAAGAGTGACGTACTGCAAAGTTTCAGAAATGTGTTCTTGGTAAAATGATATATTGACTGATGATTACATGTGTGAGCCTAATGCAAATGTATATGGTTGCAGTTAAAACTTATGGGGATACTTGCTTGACGCGGACGTCAAGTTTTTCCAGGCCAGGAAGGGTGTAACCCCCCTGCAAATGGGGGTTCCCAAAAGACTTCCAGGAGCTTGATTGAATGCTCCAAGCCTGAATGGTGTTTGCATGCAGCCATTTATCAGTGAGTGTTTTAGAGCCTCTGGTACTGTCTCTTTAAGAGCTGTCTGTTTGCAGACATAATTAGTTTGTATGGGAGGACTGTGTGCTTCTCTGCTTGAGTACCACTCTGAGCTGCTGCCAATTCACTCCATTTTGCAGTCACTAGAGTGCAAAGGAACCTATCTGAAAGATGTAACTGTTTGCCAGAAATCATTTAGAGTAATAATGAAAATACAGTTTGTCTAACATGCTTTCTTTGCAGTCAGAACTGTGTTTGCCTAGTTCCCCATTCTAGTTTTGAACTGCTGAACTGGACCAATCAGTGTGGGTTAAGGTAGCTCTAAATGGTGCCTTGGACGTAATCAGAACTTGACTCGTAATCTGAGCCAGCCACAAGAGGATTGTATGGGCAGTGACCTGGGAGATGTAGTTTGGACTTCAGCGCTTTTTGGACCAACAGGGCAGTCTATTGTGAGTGACAGCCAATCCAGCCAAGAACTGGGAGGAACTCAAAGGAAGTGCCCGGTTTTGTCTGCTGGAGTTTCAGTTGAGCTCTGGCAGTGAAGAGGGAAGGAGCCCTGTGCTTTTCGTGTGCAGTTTTAGTTGAAAACGTGTAAGGCCCAGGGTTCCGGTCTGCAGCTTGTGTAACTGCTTGTTAGGACTGAACTGTCCTGTGAAGAGGATCAAAGGATATCTGAAGAGTAGAAACCAGGATCACCCTGTAGAAGACTGGAGAAATTGCTGAATTGCACTCGGTCTGTCAGGAACTGAATCTGCTGTGTGTTCTCCCGGGTATTGTGCAGTAATTGCGATCGGGATAGAGAAGCAGCCTGCCTGGTATAGTACTTTCTTTTTACCATATAAATGTGTGAGGAGGCTTGTGCAGCTCAAGTGAATCCTGCTGCCATTAAAGGACTTTTGCCTGTTACTGTTTACCATATAAATTGTGAGGAGGCTTGTGTAGCTCAAGTGAATCCTGCTGCCATTAAAGGACTTTTGCCTGTTGCAGTTTGCCATATAAATGTGTGAGGAGTCTCGTGGAGCTCAAGAGTAGCCCTGCTGACGTTGAAGGACCCTATCTTGTTTGGAGGTCGAGTACTAATTCAGAGTCGCCTCCCTGTTGAATTGCCACATTGAATCCAAATGGAATTACTGTACTGCTGACTGTTTAACTAATTTTCTTTTCTCTGTGTGAAAGGGCCCTACCAGCAGCCACGGTTTGACTAGCCACTAGGGCTTGGGTACCCAGGGACAGTAACTGGTAGGGATAGGCCTGTGCACAGAGCCATAGGTAGATGAGTAAAGTGATAAGCTAATTAACCTGATTTCCCCCTGTCCTTGTTATATCCCCCTAAATAAATCAGAGCTGCTTGTTTCAGCAAAGTTATACTGCCTGAGGTATTTGTCTATGTTAAAGTATTGTACTGTGATTGTTGCACTGTATCTGCTTATTTTACAGGGAGTCCCAAAGCCTGAACCAGTCCTGGGGGTAAGTGTATACTGTGAAGGTAATTCTGATATACTGTGTGGGCCACTAGTGGGAAGAAAGGGGGGTTGCAGTGTCCCAGAGGGCTGTGACCAAGTTAGTTTAACTATTGCAAACCCTGACCCTCGGGTGGAGGCACCCGCCATCGGATCCAGGCCCCTCAACCTGTTAGTGGCAAATCAGACAGGGGTAGTAGCCCCTGGGATAGCGCCATCTAGGGGTTACATCCAGCACTTACCCGATTCCTCAGTTTGCAGTTTGGCTTTGAAGAGTGCAGATGTGTCCTGGTCCAGAGAAGATCACTGCTCCCGACTCGGAGGGTAAGTATGGGTAGGGGGGTGCGGAGGGACTAGGAAGACGATGGTGGATTGTTTTTTTTACAGGTAAAAAGTAACGGGGAAGGACGCTTTTCTTTTACAGGTTTAAAAAACATTTCTGCACACTGGAGTGGGCTCTCATTGTGCCACAATAGTGGTGCTGGGAGTGGGGGGATGCCGACACAGGGATCAGGCACCCTAACGCTGGCAGATTACAGATGGGTTTTGGGGAGGGGAGCAACCAACACCGTGAGTAGGCATCCCAGTGTCGGAAACATTTTGGCACACTGGGGAGGGCTCCTAATGTGCCATAATGCTGGAGGTAAGGGGGATACATGCCGACACAGGGATTGGGCACCCCGATGTTGGCTTTCCTTGGAGTGTGTGGTAGGTGACAGGAGCCACGGCACATTACTTGTTTCACCAGGAAAGACACACAGAACAAACAAGTTGTTGTCGGTGGAGCAAGGGCCAGGGACAGAGTGCTGGGCAGCAACGGCCGACAAGGTTGTGAGGGAGGAGTCACTTCAGTGACAAAACTGTTCATGATAGCAGTGGCAAATTTGTTTCAACTCCTTGGCTTTCTTTGAAGCTGCAGTCATCGGCAGCTTCCCCCTTGATTGGTGGCTGAAGGATGTGCTCAGTAAAGTGTCTGTTGCATTGGCCACAACACTGACACACCTCTGAAATGTGGTACTGTTGCAAGAGGTTTCTTACGCATGCGTGCAAGCAAACATAAAAACACATTTTATGATTGCTCACATTCTGCAGTGATTGCTGATGTGGCTGGCAGTTTGATTCTAGCTTTTTTTTTTCTTTTTAAAAGTAAAATAATGACTGCCCACTGTGACGCTCTGCCATCTGCTTATGGTTATTGTATAATATTTGTATTATAAATCAATGGTCTGTGTATTAAATTGTCTCACACAAGTTAGCAGTTTGGCTTTTAACCTTCAAGGTGTCAGTGAGGATGTCACTGAACTGACCAGGGAAAAACTTAATTAATGCTTTCCTTCCAGAGGGATAGTTAATGGCCCCTTATCAACTGCTGCTGCTGCTTTGATGTTGGTTCCTGAATATGAATTTAATGACACCAGGAAAGGATGTAAGTTGGCTGATTTCCCTTGGCTTTCTCACACCTAAGTGACAGATTGTGCGGTTGTAAAACCTCAAAGAGAAATGTTTGATTAAAGACTGTCATATATAGAAAATGGCTTTTTTTTCTGATGTTCATATTAATTAAAATACCTCCTTGTAGAAATTATGTTAGAATAAACTCTAAGGAAGGAGCTAGATGACTCACCAAAAGGGTGTGGGGAAAGACAGAGTTAAAATGAAACACTGTATCTGGGAAATGCGTGGTATATTATTCTATACTCAGAGAGAGAGAGAGAGAGAAAGAGAGTTATCTGACTTGAAAAGCACTTAGAAAGGTAACAGAAAAGAATTAAGTGTTTGTGGTAGGAGTTTGTATTCTGTAATTTTCCTTTTTATTTGTAGATGACTGTGAGATTTCTGATATAATTTGTTCTGTATTTTATTTCACCTGTTTTACCATCTTTCTAGTAAACAACATTTTTCTTTAAAATATTTTCTGTGTTCTTCAGTTATTTTACATGTGATTGCTAAACCTGTATTTAAGACTGACAGCTGATAAGGGCTTGATTGTGCTACTGAGCTTGCTTAAAAGGTAAGAAATACCTATGTCTCATATAGAGTTCTCAGGGTACATTTTGGAAACCCTGGCTGGGTGCCCCTAGGCGAAGGACTGTACCACACCCCCCAAAGAGGGTACATATCCAAGTCTGTTAATTGGGTATGCTAGCATAAGGTTCACAGTTTAAATCCCTCCAGAACTCGAGGCTAACAGGTAATTTGGACCCAAAGCAGACAAGAGGGTTACCCTGTCTGTTACCTGTTCACACTATGGCACTGTGGGAGCAGAGGACCTGACATGCAGAGTGCGTTTGTGACAGATTTGGTTGGCAGCGATGCGATTTAAAAAGTATTGGTAACACAAGCTTTAACAGTTCAGTGTATCAGCTTAATACTGTACACAGGGCCAGATTAAGGCAACCTGGGGCCCTAGGCCCAAGAGAAATCTGGGGCCCCTTCACTATAACCATGCCCCTTTGCCATGACCCCACCGCTTGGCTACTGCATATCAGTTACTACAACATGAAAACAATGTTCTTACTGTCCCTAAAAAGTGGCACAAAATGCTTCAAAATTAATGAAACTGGCTGGTCTGGTGGCACTGAGGGTTGAGGCACTGGATGCCACACCTCGCACCATGCCAGTGACCCGGGTTTGGTGATGGACTCGGGTCACCGGGGGTTGGCCGGGTAGCAGGGGGGAGAAGGATTGAGCACCCAATGGCTGCTCCTTCTCCAGGGAGGGGTGGGATGCTGGCCCCGCCACTATACCACCACCACCTGGGTGACCACAGGTGGTGCTGGTGCAGTTGGGAAAGCAGAGAGACAGGGAGGCGCCGTCAGCCAAAGACCATAGAGGAGGCACGTCTCAGTGTGCCTCCATCTTGTTGGTCCTCCTCAAGTGCTGACATTGACAGGGGGTGGACCATAACAAGGGAAACACACCCCATGGCTGATCTAGGTGAAGGGCTCCTACACTCCTGCGACCATGGAGGAACCGGGAAGGAGCTTTGGTTGCACATTCCACTGAGGATCGGAGAAGGTAGGATGGACCACTCCACCCCACCTGGGGGGGTCAAACCAGGTCTCCAGAGTTGCATAGGAGTGGGGCACCTATGGGAGCATCCTCATGGTCCTCATGGCGCAGACTGGGTGCATTGGGATGCCTGGAGGGAAGGTCCGGTCACAGTGCAAGCGGGAGTATAAAGAGGCAGTAAGAAAAAAAAATAAAATAATGAAACTAATACTATCAGTATGGAAAAATGAGAATAGCCTGAGTTTTGATAACTTAGAGAAAATAATTATTAATAGGCCTGGTAAAATAATTTTTGTATGTGAAATGTCATGATTTGCACTTCTCCAAAGCCCCCCAAACACACATGTGTGCTCGCAGTCTTGGTGTTATCATGCTGTCCTGTCAGGTAGTATGAACCACAATGTGGGAGTTGAAGAATTTGAAATCAAACATTTCTCTTACTGATAAGTAGCTAGGATCCATAAATGGCAAGATTTACTGATGGAATCTTGAAATACATTCATTTGTTCACTCTGAAAACAGAGCTGTATCAAGGTCAGAACTTCAGTATGAGCGAGATGAGAGAATTAAAAAAAAAGTATGATTTTTAATTGTATCACTGAAACTTATTGTAGATTTCTTAATTTTAGGAATGAGATTAAATATTTATTTTTCATTTATTGAGATATTGGAATTACAAACCTTTGAGTCAGAGACTCCTTTACAATGGCTCCACATCATGGAAGTACAAAACAAGAGAAATGGACAATACGATGAAAGGTACTACAAATGAATGAGGAGGGTAAAACAACCCAGAGTCAAGTATGATACAAAGGTAATGAGCAATGCATTGAAAGGTATGTCATCTGAATGCGGAGGGTAAAACAACCCAGAGTCAAACATGGTACAAAGGTTTCAAGCAAATTAAGCTATTGCTTACATTCAAATTTCAAGGATGATACAAGGTTTCCTAAACCAATAAAACAGATACTTAAGATAAAATATAAAGAATATACACTGAATTGCACTGTTAGGCTAGATATTCAAAGCTTTCCGCGGTCCGCAAACAGTTTGCATGGGAATAGCGTGGGTCTGCCATGTTCAAAAGGCCAACTAGCGCAGGCAAACAGCAGTAGTGCCGGGCTAAGCATAATGATATGCAAGGGGCATAGTGAACATGAATAGATGCGCTATGAGATATTCAGCAACTAGCGCCGCACTAAGGTGTTTAGCTTGACATAGTACAACCCATAGCGCGGTACAGTTTACCGCCCAGGAAAAGCTGGTCTTAACCCTGGGCAAGCAGCTTTGCGCAGTGCTATCTCAGCATTACCGTGGCTTGTGCGGCACTAACATATGAGCATGACACTTGGAAACTGCCAGATATGGAGGACACATGCTGCTCACTGATGGCACCACCATGATGCCATCAGCTGCCACCAGTCCAAGCCAAGCACAGACAGTGAGGGGTGATCTGACCCACAGGGGACAGCATGGTAGTGTGGCCATATAGCACACACCTGCAGACCATACATCTGTGGTGCGTAACAGATGCCAGCACACACATGCAGCACTGTGGGCATGGTGGCCAGACCTCACCACAGCCCAGGTGTGGTCACAAGTTTGGGACACATCGCTCAGTGCACATGGGCCAGTAGTGGGATTACACCACCACCTGTGTGCCTGTCGGATCCTACATGCCCCCTGAGACACCTACCACACAACTGTACAGATGTCACAGCACACACTGCCGGCCATGTACATGACACTGTGTGCATCCCATGTCACAGCTGCAGCATCTGTGGATCACACAACAGCATGACAGTACTGTCCACTGTCAGTAATTACCTGCAGGCTGTGCCTGTCACTGTGTACAGTGCAGTGGTCATCACTGCCCTACATATCATAGGCAGTGTCGTGTCCCTCACACTACCAGCCCTCTTGCTACTGTAGTGTCTGCTGTGCACTGTAGCATGACCTACAGTGTGAAGGTTGAATGCAGCACCACCACCACCTGTGCCTATGCTGTGCTGTCCCTTGGGGTACGATATGCTATGCTATGCTGTACTGTTTACATGAAGCCTGCAGCTATCATCATACACTGCCTGACTGACCTACAGGTGGAGCTGTGGGACCCTGCAGTAACGCTGTGCAAACTGCATGCAAATCAGGGCATGATGAGATGCTAATGTGGCTGTTTGCCCAGAGATTATCTAAGTAGGCTCATTTGCATGTCACTTTGAATATGGCAAAGTTTAGTGGGGGCTAACGGTTTGCACCGAGTAAACTGCTTAGCTCGCGTTGCTAAACCCGCTTAACGCAGCACGCGGGCGCTTAACGGGGGAATATTATTATACAGTTTTGATCACTGTTTTTTCATGTGTGCTGCCCCTGCAGCTGTACTGGGTCCATGCATTTGCCAGAACACACATTGGCCACATAGTTCCTCTCTACCTGCCCTCACGTCGCTGTGCACTGTTGTTGTTGTTGTGGTTTGCACTTCCTGGTTGCTGTATTCAGTGCTGTCTTATTCCAGGGCTACATTTGCCCTGCACTCCCAGCCCAGTTTGCACGGCCTCATTCCCATGCTATATTCAGAAGCTGTTTGCCCTGGGCTATTCCTTTTGAATATAGCTTGCTTTGTGCTCCAGGCTAAGTTTGCACGCCAGGCAGTGCTAATTTAGCCCAGGGGCAAACCTTTGAATATCTGGCCCCCAATCTTTTATAGTTAAGAGTGAGATTCTAAGCTGGGATTCTAAATGGGTGTGGGAGACAAAGCAAAGGAAATGGGCTTGTTCACACCTTAAAGGTCATCCTGGCTGGGGCCCCTGAAGCTGTCAGTTGCACTTAACACCTAATCAAGGAGGTGAGAGTCATGTCACAGTTCAGCCCCTGCCTTACTCAGTGGCCAAGTCTTTTACAAAAAACATGCAGCTCAGGCAGAAAGAAAAGGATATATAGTAAATATATGTTGGGGATTGCTGGGGGCCCCCTGGCAGACAGGGGCCCTAGGCCTGTGCCTATGTTACCTATGCCTTAATCTGGCCCTGACTGTACAGCTCCCGTGCAAAATAAGGCAGTGATTTATTTTTAAAAAAGTAAACAGAAATAAATAATTTGCTTACAGTCAAAGTTCCTACATGTTTTATTTTTTTCTAAAGTGCAAGTTAGAGTAGCCGTAGTTAGGGAAGAAGATGGCTTCCAACTACAGAGGGTACACTGCAGACTACATGAGGCAGTTGTGCCAGGACAGAGGAGTCCAGCATGAGGGGAAAGCCAACAAGCAGAACCTCATCGATGCTCTGGTGGCCACTGATGCCCAGAGCCTCAAGTCACAGTCTGTGACTGAAAAGGACCGAACCTTGGGCGTGAAGGGGCCAGAGTCCAGTGCAGTGTCCAGATCCAGTGAGGAGGACAGCAGGGCCAGTGCTAGTCAAGGGCCATAGCTGCAGGGGAAGGTCACCAGCATTCTGGAGCCAGAAGCAATCAGGCTGCAGATGGAGTTGCAGGGGATGGAGCTGGAGTTTGAACAGAAAAAGTTCCAACTGCAGATGGAAAAAGAGAAGAAGAGGGAGTGAGAAGCTGAGCGAGAACAGCGTGGGGCCGAGCAAGAAGAGTGAGAGTGTTAGTGAGAGGCCGAACAAGAGAAGAGAAAGTGCCAATGGAGATTTGAACTGGAGAAGCTACAACTCCCAAGACCAGCACCATAGCAGGTAAGTGGCCTGGATTTAATGGAACTACAGGACTGGGTTATAAACTAAATTCTAAATTGATAGCTGAATTTAAAGAGAGGGAAGACATGGATGCATATTTAAAATTTCTTTGAAAAATTTTGTATTCAGGCAAATATTCCTAGAGAGTCCTGGAGCTTCCAGCTATCCCAGCTATTTACCAGGAAAGCTTGGGATGCATTGGGTCAAATGGACAATGAGGACAGTAATGATTACAGTAAATTGAAAACTACACTTTTAAAAAAGCATGCTTTTACTGCAGAAGCATACAGAGCTAAATTCCATAAGCTCAGGAGAAGCCCTGACATGAGCTACGAGGAGCTAGCCATGAAACAACGTCAATTTTTAAAATGTTGGTGGGAAGGAATTGAAGCAAACTCTGTAGATAAAATTGAAAATGCTGTATTGTTAGAGCAGTTTTTATGGGGCATACCCAGCAGAGCTGAAAACCTGGCTGGAGGACCGAGATCCAAAAACAAAGAAGAGGCTGCTGAACTCTTGGACTGCTATGCTAGGAGCAGACCTTCTCTGAGAGCGAATGGGACTGGTGTGGCACTGCAGAAAGGGAAAAGTGCACCTTCAGGGCAGCTAAAACCCTCACTGCCTCCATCGAAACTAGGTAGCCCCAGGTTTCAAAGAAAAGATTTCCCTGAGCGAAGAAATGAATGTTGGGTTTACAAAGAAACTGGGCATATTGCCAGACAATGTCCCAAAAGGGTGAGCAGTACACAAAGTGTACTCGAAAAGAAGTGGGTTGTTTGTGTGTCTCTGAAAGCATGCCAATAAACATGAGGGAACACATGCACCCAGTCACTGTGAATGGTGTACAGACACAAGGGTTAAGAGGCAGGGGGGCATCCCTTACTTTGGTAAAAGGGGATCTGGTAGAGCCTGGTCAGCTTATACCCAATCAATCTGTGACTGTACAGGGGTTCACTGGGGAGGAGAAAACATTGTCACTTGCTAGTGTTCTCTTATACTGGGATGAGACAGCGGGAACTGTGCAACAGGTTGCTGTAGCTGAAACTTTAGTGGTTGATGTAATTCTTGGCAATAATCTCACAGAGGGGATGGTGTGTGCAGTTATCCGCAGCCAAGCAGCAAAGGACAATTGTAGCTCCCTGGACCCCGTAGAAGCCCCTGTGGAAACCACTGGGAGGCCAGTTCCCCAGCCTGGGTTTCCTGAGATCGAGACTAATGAAACATGGGTAGAAATTTCCCCAGTAGCAGTTAACTAACAGCTACGGAGGGTTACTCCGAGGAAGGAGGGATGATCCATTGTCAGAGGGTTAGGGATGGCAGTGACCCTGAGTGCTCTGATGCTAGAGCAAGGGACCCTAGTTTAGACACTGAAGGGGATCTGTCCCATGTCTTGGGAATGTAAGTAAGTAAGTAAAATTTTATTTATATTAAGTACCCTTCCCAAGCTCAGAGCACTTTTACAATAATGTGCAAGGAGTTTGCAGCTGCTCAGAAAAGTGACCCTAGTCTAGAGAAGCTGAGGGCTTGGACAGACTCTGACGGAGCACAGAAAGGTGATGGGAAACATGAAGTTTATTGGGACAATGGACTGATGTATATGCAGGATGCTAAGACAGAGGGAGTGACAGGCAGGCAGCTTGTCATTCCCCAGGGGTACCGTGAGCAGTTGCTCAAGACTGCACATGATATTCCCTTGTCCAGTCATCTGAGAATTGCACGCACTTCGCAGCGGTTGGCCCCAAATTTTTATTGGCCCAACTTCACTCAGCAGGTGAAGGTGTATTGTAGATCTTGTCACCAGTGCCAAGAAATAGGGCAGGCAGGTAAGAAAACCCAAGCCGCTCTAATTCCATTGCCCATAGTGGAGGAGCCATTCCAGAGGATTGGAATAGATATTGTGGGTTCTTTAAATACCCCCAGCTCCTCCAGGAAAAGGTTCATCCTGACTGTGGTGGATTACGCCACCCGATATCCAAAGACAGTCGCCCTATCCTCACTGAGAACAGACAAAGTGGCAGATGCCTTACTTGGGATTTTCTCCCGTGTTGGGTTTCCGCAGGAGGTTATCACTGATCAAGGGGGTTCCTTCATGTCAGACCTGATGAAATGTTTGTGGGAGAAGTGTAGAGTGGTGCAGAGACGCACAACACCTTATCACCCACAAGCCAATGGGCTTGTGGAAAGATTTAACGGTACCCTTAAGTGGTTCCATGTAATATCAGTGCCGAAAAAATAGCGACTGTAATCATAGCGAGTATTAAACAGCGACATTCACAATAGCGAATATAAAATGTAGCGACTACATGTATAGCGATCATGTAATAATCCCAATGCTACTAATCTTGAGTGCTGACACACTGACGCTTGAATAGATGAGCTCTAAACCATGGTAAAACACACTATCTATGGCCATCACAGAGTGAAGTGCATGAAAGACAGCATATCATACCAAGTGCAGTCATGTAAAAGTTGTAAAAGTGTGGAACACGAAAGCAGTCTTTCTGTGGCCATCGCTGAGTGAATTGCATGTAAAGCTGTCACTGAGAGACAGCTGAGAGAGTAGGGGGTAGGAAGAAATAGGCTGTTGGTTAAATAGGATCTGCAGCTTATCCTCTAGGTAGGGAAATGGGCAGAATAGGTGGGCCAAGCGGTCCTTATCCGCTGTCAAAATCTATGTTTCTATGTAAGCTGTCAGTAAGAAGTCAAAAAGGGCATTAAACTTGTAAATCCTTAGCTGAGCAATCAAAATAGCGAGGCTAGTAATCTTCTCCACCCGCATCCCAGAATGCAGTACAGTTATCAGCTGATGGCTGATTGAATTCTGATTAAGTTCACGGTTGGTGAGGTGTGGCTCGCTACAGCACTGAGATGGACATCAAAGTAATTCTCAGCCAGAAAGGCAAGCCCCTTGCTGTCTGTGGGGGCTTCGTATACCACAAGGACAAAGAGAACTCAGGAAAGGTTTACTGGCGTTTCATTGACTCCCACAAGTTCAGTTGCCTGGCTCGTTTACACACCATGGAAAATAAGGTAACAGCCCAGTTAAAAGAGCATAATCATGTAGCTGATACTGGGGACACTGGTGTGAGGAAAGTAATGACCAGTGTTAGGGAGACAGCTCGTGACACTGTTGAGTGCACATCTCAAGTTGTGGTGCAGTGTACCACTAGTGCACCAGAGGCTGTAGCAGGGTGTTTACCTGGGCTGCCTTTGATAATAAGAACAGTGCAAAGACTCAGGCAGGTGGAGTGAGGATGTCCTGTTACTCCTAGCTCTGTAATTGATCTTGACATACCATCTGAGTTCAGAGTAACAATTTCTGGCGAACCTTTCCTTTTGCATGAGAGTGGGAAGGAGCAAGACAGATTCCTTATACTTGCAACAAATCAAAATATGTCTTTCCTGACCGAGGGTACTGACTGGATGTTGGATGGGACCTTCAAATCTTGCCCATCTAGTTTTGATCGGCTTTATACAATTCATGGGTTGAAATCAGGGTCAGTTGTTACAGCATTATATGTTTTGATGTGCTCTAGGAAAGCTACCACCTATTCGAGGGTTTTCAACAAAATAAAATCTCTCTCCCCTGGGCTAAAGCCTTCTACTGCTATAATGGATTTTGAAAAAGCAGCATAGAAACAGGGTTCGATCTTAACATTGTTTTACTAGCCCAAACACTAGCACAAACTTACCAGGGCTAGTGCAACTAACTCTCTACTTGCCCGTCTTGACTAGTGCAGATTTTCATGGCTGTTAATGAAATTAAAAAAGTCTCTACTTTAGCATTCTCTAATCCTCATGCTAATCTCTCTCAATGTCCCAGATGGCCAGGTGTAATTAACAGCTCATTAAGAGCTGCAATTATCTGGCAGTTCAAGAGAGGGATCCCACAAAGGACTCAATGTGAGTTATTATCGCTCCACTGCTAAGACTTTCAACTAGTGTCAAGGGTGTGATCAAGGGTAGAGTGTTGTTAAGTCACTAGGTTCTGGTTTTCTGAATGTGTCTATGTCTAACAATTTGTCCAGTATTAAGACCAGTGCCCGTCATTTCTCCACATTTTGAGTGTTTGTATCCAACATTTCAGTGACAAAATGCAAAGAGGGATACAGAACTGGCCCTGCAGGTGGTGGGTTTTATTTCAGCCTCACCGTAACTTCCCTCTCCCCTCCAAATCTCTTAACTCTGTTGTTTCCCTGGACACCACTGCAGACCAGACTCTGAAGTGACCATCCATAGATCCATAGCTGCCATTACTGGTAAGTGTAGGGGGGTTCCCGGCTCTTCTAAATGGACCATGCCAGCATCACCATCCATACAATTCCACCCTTATCCCACTCAGCATGTCCTTTCAGCCTAAAAACAAAGCTTTGGATCATGTATGGTACAAAAATAAACCTTGAAAAAATACATAATTTGAAACCTTGAAATAGGCATTCCTGGGGTGCATAGATCATCCTATACAGAAATAGAAATAGTATAGTGTTATGTCTGTGTACTGTTTCCCCTGGGCTGATGAAAGGACAATGTTAAAGAAAAATCTGTTATTGTTGGGGCACAGCATATTAAAATCAATACTTTTACAAATAAAAATGCCATAGTTTTCTATTTCCCAAGTTCCTTAGGGTTGTCTAGCCCCCACCCCATAGAAACCTTAGATGTGCTCCTGGCTCACTTGAGACTGTACAAAAACTTTCAGAAGTGCAGGTCTCCAGTTGACTATAGGGTGGGGGCTGAGATTGTCTTTCTCTGCCTGACTCTGTTCATTGCCCTGGTGGTGGTGGTGGTGACAGTGTGGGGAGGTGCATGATGATGTCAGCTATTGTGTGTGTGCAGACCAAGGACTGCTTGATTGAACATTTGCTGTTGTGATGTCCTCTCTGTTTGGTGGGGTGGGGGTGGGGCAGGAAGAGAGGAGGCCATGGTATAAAACAATGGGGGCGCCACTGTCTGTGATGGTACTGTAATCTTTTTTTCTGCTGTGGAGCTGCAAAGCAATGTGGGAGCAGGATAAATGTGCAATAATAATGATTTCTTGGCTCTGCTTGCATTGTTTCCTGTATAAGTGATCAAAATTTACCACTGTAATTAAGGGCTAGTGCAACCATCTGCGGGCTAGTGCAATTTTAAATCAACTTGCCCTGCTGGCTAGTGCAAAAAAAGGTTAAGGTTGACCCCTACATGGAAGGCTTTTTTGCTGTATGTTTCCCAGAGACTGAACTAAGAGGTTGGTTGTTTCATTTTGTTCAATCGGTATGGAGACATATACAAAAGCACAACATAGTGCACAAAAGGTATTGCGAAGACCCAGACTTCGTGTTACATCTGAGGATGTTATTGGCCCTTGGTTTTGTACCTGCAAGCAATGTTCCCATGGTGTTTGGCAAACTGACTAGCTGGGAATTCTTTCAAGTTAATGACCTGTTGTTGCCAATCATTGATTACTTTGAGGCAACATGGATAGACAAACCAAAAAGATCATCAGGTAGACGCAGAGCTACTTTCCACCCCAATCAATGGAACTGTAAAGACGCAGCAGCCAAAGGTTTGGCTCAAACGAACAATGCCATTGAAGGGTGGCATTGTGGCTTCAATAGCTGTTTGGGGGCATTCCATCCTAGTGTGTGGAGACTGATACAGTGCCTACAAGAAGAGCAGAGCATGACTAAATTGAAGTTGGAGCAGCTGGTGTCTGGTGCGCTGTCCGGTGGCAGTAAACGCAAATACAAGGATGCAAATGAAAGGCTGCGAAGCACAGTGGCACAGTATGGTTCCAGAAGCCACTACAAGTTCTTGCGTGGACTCGCATATAATTTCCAGTTCCAAGTGTGAGGTGCAGACAGAGCGCTGTGAATTGTTCACAAAGAAAATGTCTGACTAACCTTTTTTGCCTCCATTGCACCTGACATGATTAGGCTCATTGATTTACTTTTAATTCTTGAAATAAATATTTTTCTTTTAGTTTGTTTACAATTTGGCTCATTCGGTATCAATTTTGCTCATTCGATATCAATTGGCTTTTTTTTCTGACCTCTTGGTCGCTATTTTGACATTCCTTCATTCCTACATGCCACTGCATCACTACACAGCACCGATTCGCTCAAGTACAGTCGTGTAAACGTTTTAAAAGTGTGGAGCACGAAAGCAGTCTTTCTGTGGCCATCGCTGAGTAAAGCTGACACTGAGAGAAGCTGTCAGTAATCATTCGCATTGATTTGCTCAGTCCGATCAAAAATCCAGTTGGTGGTAAACATCTGGATTGGTTGCAAAGGTTGCAGTGCATACTGCTGTCAGTATCGCTGTTTAAGTACTCGCTATTATCACAGTCGCATTAAAAGACACTCGCTATTATTTGCCAGCAGATCTCAATATAGTTGCTATTTTGTCACTGGCACTGTTTTACAATACTTGCTATTTTCACAGTCGCTATTCTTTGGTCGATATTTTTAACTCACGATTTTGTAGTTACGATTATCACGGTATACCCCCCTAAGTCAATGCTCCAAGCATTTGCTGAACAGCATGGGAGGGACTGGAAGAAATACCTTCCCCACCTGTTTGCATACAGGGAGGTGCCCTAAGAGTTGACAGGGTCCCCCCCCTTTGAGCTCTTATATGGATGCCGGGTACGTGGGCCCCTAGACTTGATCCGGGAGGACTGGGAAGGCAAGCACGCCACCCAGGGAATTCCCATAGTGGATTATGTCCTTAGGTTTAGGGAAAGGCTGAAGGAGCTTATGGGGACAGCCCAGAGCAACCTGGCAGCTGCCCAACAAAAACAAAAAGTGTGGTACGGCCGCAGAGCCAGAGCTCGCTCATACACGGTGAGTCAGGAAGCCATGGTCCTAATCCCAGCCTGGAAAGACAAGCTGCAGGTCGAGTGGGCAGGACCGTACAAAGTAGTCAAAAACGTAAATGAAGTGAACTATATTACAGAGTTACCTGACAAAAGACATACACAGAGAATGTACCATGTCAACATGATGAAGCCAAATGCTGATAGGGCTGACATGGTGTTTGCAGTGTGTAGTCCTGGGAAGGGGACAAATGAAAGAGACCCCCTTCTGGACTTGCCGGAAGAAAGCAAGTGGGAGTCCTCTGTGGAGGCAATTAAAATGTTGCCCCAGTTGACCCTGGACCAGATCCAGGAAGTAAGGGAAGTTTTAGCAGACTTTGCCCCACTGTTTAGCACCAAGCCTGGACTAACCTCCTTAGCAATGCACGATATGGAGACAGGGACGCAGTTGCCCATACGGCGAACAGCATATCGGGTGTCAGAGGCTGTACAAAAGGACATTAGGAGGGAGGTGGAGGAAATGCTGGATTCAGGGGTAATTCAGAAATCCCACAGGCCCTTGGACACACCCACAGTCCTTGTTCCCAAGCCAGAAGGCTCTACTAATTTTTGTGTGGACTATCGTGGACTTAATGCAGTCACAAAGTCAGACGCCCACTCGATGCCACGGACGGACGGACAGACTCCTGGACAAGTTGGGAGGGGCGACATACCTTACAACTATTGACCTGACAAAGGGGTATTGGCAGGCAGAGTTAACTGCCAGAGCTAAGGAGAGGTCGGCCTTCATCACTCCAATAGACTTGTTTGAATTTGAAGTGATGCCTTTCAGAATTAAGAATGCCCCAGTCACTTTCCAAAGGTTGGTGAACCAGGTGTTAAATGGTGCTGAGGAGCACGCTGTGGCGTACCTGGATGACACTGCCATCTTTAGTGCCAGCTGGGAGGAACACCTGTCCCACCTTAGGGAAGTGCTGGGTAGGATACAGAGGGCCAGGCTCACTGTCAAAGCTAAGAAGTGCCAGGTGGCCATGGCTGAAGTGGTATACCTCAGGCATGTTGTAGGCTGAGAACAGCTCCATCCTAACCAAGTAAGAATAGAGGCGATCAAGGCATGGCCCAGACCAGAAATGCAGAAGCAGGTCAGGAGTTTTCTGGGGACAGCAGGGTACTATAGGAAATTTATACCCAATTACAGTGCCCTGGCTGCTCCCCTATCTGACCTGGTAAAGAAAAGGATGCCTAAAAAAGTTACCTGGGAACCAACCTGTGAAAAAGCCTTTACCAGACTGTAGGAGGCACTGTACAGTGCTCCTGTTTTGACAAGTCCAGACTACAGCAGACCATTTATGGTGCAGACTGACGCCTCAGATGTGGGTATTGGGGCAGTGCTAAGTCAGACATCCAACGAAGGGAAAGATCACCCGTAGTGTGCCTAAGTAAAAAGTTACTTCCCAGGGAGCAGGCTTACTCTACTGTGGAAAAAGAGTGTCTTGCCATGGTATGGGCCCTAAAGAAGTTACAGCCATACTTATACGGGCAGCATTTTGAGGTATAAACTGACCACAACCCCTTGGTTTGCCTGGCACAAATGGGTAAAACGAATGGTAGATTACTAAGATGGAGTCTTGCCTTGCAAGGGTATGACATGACGGTCTCCCATAGGGCAGGGCAGCTAATGAAAATACTGATGGCTTGTCGCATCAATATGAGACATGAACAGACTTGGGGAGCTCATCCCATGCAGGGGATAGAGCCTCCAAATTCAGTCTAGGTGGGGAGGATTGTGACGCTCTGCCATCTGTTTATGGTTGTTGTATAATATTTGTATTATAAATCAATGGTCTGTGTATGAAACTGTCTCACAAAAGTTAGCAGTTTGGCTTTCAACCTTCAAGGTGTCAGCGAGGATGTCTGTGAACTGACCAGGGAAAAACTTAATTAACGCTTTCCTTCCAGAGGGATAGTTTATGGTCCCTTATCAACTGCTGCTGCTTTGATGTTGGTTCCTGAATATGAATTTTATGACACCAGGAAAGGATGTAATTTGGCTGATTTCCCTCGTCTTTCTCACACCTTAGTGACAGACTGTGGGGTTGTAAAACCTCAGAGAGAAATGTTTGATTAAAGACTGTCATATGTAGAAAATGGCTTTTTTTCTGATGTTCACATTAATTAAAATACCTCCTTGTAGAAATTATGTTAGAATAAACTCTAAGGGAGGAGCTAGCTGACTCACCAAAAGGGGTTGGGGAAAGATAGAGTTAAAATGAAACACTGTATCTGGGAAATGTGTGGTATATGATTCTATACTCTGAGAGAGACAGTTCTCTGACTTGGAAAGCACTTAGAAAGGTAACAGAGAAGAATTAAGTGTTTGTGGTAGGAGTTTGTATTCTGTAACTTTCCTTTTTTATTTGTAGATGACTGTGAGATTTGTGATATAATTTGTTCTCTATTTTATTTCACCTTTTTACCATTTTTCTAGTAAACAAAGTATGCTAGTATAAGGACCACGGTTTGAATCCCTCCAGAACTCGAGGTTAACAGGTTATTTCGGACCCAAAGCAGACAGGAGGGTTACCCTGTCTGTTACCTGTTCACACTATTGCACTCCGAGGTTGGCACTGTGGGAGCAGCGGGCCTGACCTGCAGAGTGCATTTATGACACCCACCACACTGCTGTTGCCACACAAAAATGCGTTTGTTTACATGTGCATTCTTTGATCAACTTCCATTTCATCTTTCCTGGACTTGGAAGCACCCATAACACAATCACAAGCCGGTGAGATGGGTAGGGAACTGGCTTCAGGGAAGGCAACAGAGGATGGTGGTGGGTGGGGAGCTCTCACACCCAAGGGTAGTGATGAGCGGTGTTCCGCAGGGGTCGGTGTTGGGACCAGTATTGTTTGGGATATTCATTGCAGACATATCATTGGACATCAAGAGCAAGATCAGTCTGTTTGCTGATGATACCAAGATGGGAGCGGTGATGGATGACCTAGGGGGATGGCAGGGGTTGCAGGATGATCTGGCAAAGCTTGAAACCTTGGTCAGACACCTGGCAACTGGGGTTTAGTGCCAAAAAGTGCAAGGTGCTTCATTTTGGGGTAAAGAACCCAATGAGGAGTTACCAGCTGGGGGGAGTGCAGCTAGCCCAGACAGAGGAGGAGGAGAAGGATCTGGGGGTGCTTATTACAGGGTCAATGAACAATTTGGCACAATTTAGGAAGGCAGCTGCAAAGGCCAACAAAATGCTGGGCTGTATTGCAAGGGGTATATCCTCAAGGAGGGGGGAGGTGATTCTGCCACTGTATAGGTCATTAGTTAGACCACACCTGGAGTACTGCGTGCAGTACTGGCGCCCGTATCTGAAGAGGGACATTAAGTTACTGAAGGGGGTGCAGCACAGGGCGACAAAGATGATCAAGGGGCTGGGGGACTCATCATACAAGAGAAGGCTGAGGGAGTGGAACATGTACTCGCTGGAGGAGAGGAGGGGCAGGGGGGACATGATTGAAACCTTTAAGTACGTGAAAGGAATAAACAAGACAGGTACAGAGGGGCTGTTCAAAGTAAGGGAGGGGAGGGACACCAGGGGCCATAATATGAGACTGGAGGGAGGAGGGTTCAGGAGGGAGATGAGGAGACACTTTTTTACAGACAGGGTGGTAGCTGGGTGGAATGCGTTACCTGCAGAAGTGGTATCCAGTAGAACAGTGGACTGCTTCAAAAGGGGATGGGACAGGACAAGAGGAGGGTCAATGAAGGGGAAGGGTGAAAGGGAGGGGCAGCTGCAGAATAAGGGGTGCTAGCTGCACATTCAAGCAGACTTGATAGACCTCTAGGCCCTTATCTGATGGCAAATTTCATTTGTTCATAATCTAGCCACTCACAATGCAGTGAGAGGAGACTATTGCATCATGAGTGGCCGCACTGTTTGGGTGTGTTCCTAATGTTCAGGATTTATGTGTAACCCCTAGATGGCGCTATCCCAGGGGCTACTACCCCTGCCTGATTTGCCACTAACAGGTTGAGGGGCCTGGATCCAATGGCGGGTGCCTCCACCCAGAGGTCAGGGTTTGCAATAGTTAAACTTACTTGGTCACAGCCCTCTGGGACACTGCAACCCCTTTCTTCCCACTAGTGGCCCACACAATATAGCAGAATTACCTTCACAGTATACACTTACCCCCAAGGCTGGTTCAGGCACCGGACATCCTGTAAAATAAGATACAGTGCAACAATCACAGTACAGTACTTTAACATAGACAAATACCTCAGGCAGTATAACTTTGTTGAAACAAACAGCTCTGATTTATTTAGGGGGATATAACAAGGACAGGGGGAAATCAGGTTAATTAGCTTATCACTTTACTATCTACCTATGGCTCTGTGCACAGGCCTATCCCTACCAGTTACTGTCCCTGGGTACCCAGGCCCTAGTGGCTAGTCCAAACCGTGGCAGCTGGTAGGGGCCCTTTCACACAGAGAAAAGGAAAATTAAACAGTCAGCAGTACAGTAATTCCATTTGGATTTAATGTGGCAATTCAACAGGAGCGACCCGAATTAGTACTCACGACCTCCAAAGAAGATATGGTCCTTCAATGTCAGCAGGGCTACTTTTGATCTCCAAGAGACTCCTCACACATTTATATGGTAAAAAAAGCACTATACCAGGCAGGCTGCATCTGTATCCCAATCGCATTACTGCACAATAACCAGGAGAACACACAGCAGATTCAGTTCCTGACAGACCGAGTGTAATTCAACAATTTCTTCAGTCTTCTACAGGGTGAGCCTGGTTTCTACTCTTCAGAGATCCTTTGATTCTTTTCACAGGACAGATTCAGTCCTAACAAGCAGTTCACAAGTTGTAGACCGAACTCTGGGCCTTGCACGCTTTTTTGACTGAAACTGTGCACTGAAGGAGCACAGGGTTTCTTTCCTTCACTTTCAGATCTCAAACTGAAACTCCCAACAGACAAAAACCGGCACTTCCTTTGAGTTCCTCCCAGTTCTTGACTGGATTGGCTGTCACTCACAATAGACTGCTGCTGTTGGTCCAAAAGGCAATCAAGTCTAAACTACATCTCCCAGAGTCACTGCCCATACAATCCTCTTGTGGCTGGCTCAGATTATGAGTCCCAAGTTCTGATTGTCCAAGGCATCATTTTAGAGCTAGTTTACCCCACACTGATTGGTCCAGTTCAGCAGTTCAAAACCAGAATGGGGAACTAGGCAGACAGTTCTGACTGCAAAGAAAGCAGGTTAGACAAACTGTAATTTTATTATTACTGTAAATGATTTCTGGCAATCAGTTACATCTTTCAGACAGGTTCCCTTTGCACTCCTAGTGACTGCAAAATGGGGTGAATTGCAGCAGCTTGAGTGGTACTCAATCAAAGAAACACACAGTCCCCCATACAAACTAATTATGTCTGCAAGCAGACAGCTCTTAAAGAGACAGTACCAGAGGTTCTAAAAACACTCACTGATAAATGGCTTAAACGCCAAACACCATTCAGGCTTGGAGCATTCAAGCAAGCTCCTGGAAGTCTTTTGGGAACCCCCATTTGCAGGGGGGTTACATATGCAATAAGAGTAGCTCAAACATTTGAGGCAAAACAAGGTTGGGTATATTTGCAACATTCCCATGCATTTCAGTCCCATTAAAAAGGAAGCAGATGAAACAACCAACTACTTCAATGAGTTTTAGAGAAGATAAGCAATCATAAAATGTGGGTTTTTGATTAGAAACAATAAGATGCAAAAAAAGGTTGACAGTGTCCCTTTAAGATAAAGAAAAAGAAGGTTCCTCTGATAAAATAAATAAAACTTTGATTCCCTTTGTTGCCTTGCCAACTCTAGATGCACACACCAGCAATGCCTTCCATATAGGCTGCTCTCTAATTGTGGATAAATTTACTGCTTTAGATTTTCCCTTCAGAATGCGTATGAGAGTGAGAAGAGCTGAAATATACTTTTTTTTGTTTTACCAGGAGACACACACTAAGCTGAAAGCTTGTTTACAGGTGCGACCTGGGAGCACAAGGAAATTAAGGGACTTGCTCAGGGTCACACAGTATACAAGTGGGGGCTGTGGGATTCAAACCCAGGTCTCCATTTGCAGCTCAGAGCCTTAAACCACTGCACTATACTGCCTCCAACTTTTATTATCCAGAAGTGGGTACCTTTTTCTAATGCTGTGATTACTGGTTTCATTACGTGACAGGCCGCGTAGGTAGCCAGACCCGAACCCTGTCATGTCCAATTTATATCGTGCACTTCAAGATTAGCTAATTATTTTACATCTCTACTCACTTTCCAACCATACACAGAGATTGGATTGAATCCATTTTACTGTAATATTTTTATGTGTATGTATGAATTTTATTTATATTTTACTAGTAATGTCTTCTGCTATTCTACTTATTTATTTGTTGTAATAACTTAGTGTTGAACAAATAAACAAATTCTCATACTTGTTGATTTATTTAGTTTTTGTAAGTTAGGTAATGGCACTAGCCATACAAGACCTATTTTCAGGCATGACCGCGGACAGTACTGACTACACAACAAACAGAGGACTGCAAAATACAGCAAGTGTGGCACACATGCACAATAAAGAGAATTACAGAAACTGCATCAAAAAATACAGCAGGTATAGGTTCAAGGTTCAAGTTATTTTTATTTTGCAAGAGTAGTATAAAATCAAATGATTACTGCACTCACCATACACCATTTCACATGTAGATACATAACAATAATAAATATATGCACACTTCAATACACATACAGTTTAAAACCAAAAGAGTAGGCATATAATAAATAGCCTTTTTCTCTGTTATTCTCCTCAGACCCATTCTTAAAAAAAAAATACCCAGTATATAAATATATATATATTTTTTATTTTTTTTTACCAGGAGAGACACACTAAGCTGAAAGCTTGTTTCCAGGTGCGACCTGGGAGCACAGGGAAGTTAAGTAACTTGCTCAGGGTCACACAGTATGCAAGTGGGAGCTCCAGGTTTGCAGCTCAGAGCCTTAAACCACTGCGCTATACTGCCTCCTTGGTGTATATATGAATATAAGTTACAGTCCAGGGTGTTTAACATTGCCTTTTTTTAAAATTCAGTACACACCACGCAAATGATGCCACTGCACAATTAGCATAGATTTTATTCGAGAAAAAGCAGCGACTGCATTAACTTCAATCCGACCAAGCGGAGTCTGTGCCAGAATTACCATATTGTCTGCATAATGTAGGAGACTCATTTTCTGTCTTTTTATCATAGAAGGAATTATTTTTATTATTCTAAAGCAGCATTTAGAGTATTGATATATAAATTGAACAACAGAGGTGCTAAAAGACACCCTTGTCCTCACACCGGACTTAACAGAGAAAGGTTTTGCCAGTGATCACTTATGATCTAATCTGACCTGGGCCATCAGTATGTAACATTCTAAAGACTGGCAAAAGTTTAGGGTCTGTGCCAAGATATGTCCATATTCTCTACAATCCATTCCCATTTAGATGATCAAATACAGACTTGATGCCCCCAAAAAGCTGCATAAATCTCCCCTTTTTTTTATCAAAAACATACTTTGCCATGATATAATTTAGGACAAAACTTTGATCAATGGTACTTGAGCCTTTTCTAAAGCTGCTTTGACACTGAAATAATAACTGGTTTGAATCCACACCCAGCTCTCTAATTTCTTTAAAATGATTCGTGAATAGATCTTTGAACTTGAACTTGATGGAATACTTAAAGCAGCAGTGCTATCTAATCAGGAAGTGATCTGTTTCTAGTTGTTGTAGCACTACAGGAAATATGGCGGCTGCCTATCTTTTACTGCTGCTTTGAACATAGCAGGTGGCAGAAATGTAAACAACAACAAAGGAAAGCTGAGCAAATTACAGGGTAATAGTACAATGCCAGCAAGAAAGAGTACCAGGGAAATGCTAAACAGAGCAAAGGGAACGAACTGTAGAAAAAGTGCAGATTTTTTTTAGATTGCACTGCTGCTTTAACAGGGTGATTGGTCTATAACATTGTGGAGAAAACCTGTCACCTTTTTTGTATATGAGAACAATAATATGTATTTTCCAAGATTTAGGCACAACTAACTGTTCATTTATGTTCATGAAGTATAGGGCTAAATCCTCAGCCCACCAGTCAGGATCTGTCCTAAATTTATTTAGCGGATAATCCATCTGCACCAGGTACTTTATTATTTTTCTGTGTCATGACAGCCTGCTTCAAGTAAATTTAAACTTTAGTTTAACTGCATATGGGCTTTATAACCTGCTGCCTTAGTGCAGCACTAGTCATTTCCAGCATAAATTGAATTTTTTTTTTCAAAGTCCATTTCAGGAGGGAAGGGATCATAAATTGGGCCAACCCGACAGCCAGCTGAACCCTTCCACTTCTAGGTCCACCGGCCATGCCCCCGCATTCGGATGTTTTATGACGTCCAACCAGGGAGAACGTGGGAACAAAACAAAACATGGGTGGGTGTGTGAAACTCAGAATTTTACACGCAACCTTGGTGTTAGATGCTTTCATAAACCTTGGATAGTATCCCACACCACAGGTCTGCATAAAATTCTGGTCTGTCACACACACACACACACACACACATATTATTCTCTATTATGTACAGTTACTGCAGCTCTTATGGTTATTTTTTTTTTTATTGAAACATTTTATCGAGGAAAGGCACACTGAAGTAGAAACGGCTCATTTTCAGGTGTGCCCAGGGGAAGGGGTGAATGGGTCATTACAACGATAAAGAACGTAAGTACAAACAAATAATCAGCAGTAAAATAGCAGTTGTAGATAGCAACCCATACAATTGATGTGCAAAACAGCAGTTTACAATAAACAATACTGGCAGTAAAATAGCAAAAACATTCCATTCTTTAGTTAGCAGCATCTCAGTACCTCCATATTGAACTGTGAACTACAGAGTATCACACAACATTATCTGATGTCCTCCTGAGAGATGCCATTTGGGGGGGGGTTACCTTAGTATCCTGTACCTGACCCATATGGCTTATTCTATAGCCCGCATTAGCCAGAAAATGATTGTTGACAATGTTTGCATATCCACCATAGCCAAACTAAGGTGTGACATCTTGTGTTTGTTGGGGGGGGGGGGTCTTGCTTCTAACCCCAGTTTTATAGCTGTGAGGGACAGAGCACAGGGAAGACAAGTGGTTTGCTTAAGGTCATGTGGTTAGCTGTGGTGGGGTTTCAGCCTGTGACTCTCCTGTGTTTACTATGTTTCTTATGGCTATGCATATCTGCTCGAGTTCTTTATGTGCTATACTTCTTAACATCCCTTTGTAGGTCTCAAACAAAGAACTCGAGAAGATATGCTGAGGGATTTTTTGGGGATTCCAGGATTGTTTGAGATGCCAACTGCCATCAGTTCTTGCAGGAGTCTCAGCACATCCTCAACACTGGCAGCAATGGTATATCTCAGAAAACAGTTTGCAAGCCAGAACTCTTTTGTGCCTCTTTACCGCCCCCTCACAGACATAACCATATTTGTTACCCAGCCTCCGTATATGCCCCATATTTCTTAGTTTTATGCATTTCACATTATATTTAACTCAGAGTACAACAATCATACTATAAACACCAATAAGGGGTGGATATCAGACAGCAGGAGTAACCAAAATCAATGGCTAACAATGGTCAAGAGCTGAGGTAATTCTTGATCTGGTGCTCACAAATGGGGAGCACGTACAGGAAATAATGGTCAGGGTGCCCACTGGGTGGAAGTGACCATTGCACAGTGTGGTTCCAGCTGAATATGGGCAGGGAAAGCATCCCAACTAAAACCAAAATCTTGGCTTCAGGAGGGCGGACTTCAGGAAAATGGGTGAGGTACTAAGAAGCCATCTGGCGGGCATCATAGCAAATATGGGGGTGGACCAAAGGTGGTCCATCATTAAGGAAGGAATACTGGTTGCCACAGATTAATGCGTTAGGCTTGGGGGGGAGAACACAAGGGCCAAAGTGCCCAACTGGTTCAGTTCTGGGGTTGCCAAGGCAGTAAGGGAAAAGAGGTTGGCCTATAGAAAATTCAGGAAGACCAAGAGAGAAGTGGATAGGGAAAATTACCTAAGGTTGGCTAGTGAGGCAAGTAGGGAAGTCAGACGAGCAAAGGCACAGAAGGAGCTGCAGATACCTGAAGAGATTAAGAAGGGGGAGAAGGCTTTCTTTCACTATATAAGTGAGAAAAGGGACAAGAGGGAAGGGATTGTTAGGCTTAAGAAAGGGGTGGAGTGGGTGGAGGATAATGGGGGGGAAGCAGAGATACTAAATGAATACTTCTGTTCTGTCTTCACCAGGGAGTCTGTTCTCTCTTCACCAGGGATAAGGACGGACCAGTGCCCAGGAGGGAAAAGAGGAGCTCGGGGGGAGGGGAACACAGATGTAGTGATAGAGGAGGATAGAGTGAGGGAGGGTCTGCTAGCATTGAAAGTGGACAAATCACCAGGCCTGGACAGAGTACATCCAAGGGTACTAAAGGAACTGGCTGTGGAGCTGGCAGGGCCACTGGCAGACCTATTTAATAGTTCACTAGAGTCAAGCGTGGTACCACAGGACTAGAGAACAGCACATGTAGTGCCCCTCCACAAAGGCGGTCCCAAGGATGATCTAGGGAATTACAGACCAGTCAGTATGACCTCCATTGTGGGCAAGCTCATGGAGACCATACTAAAGGTAAGGTTGGTGGAATATCTAGAGAAGCATGGTCTCCAGGATGAGAGGCAGCATGGGTTCAAGGGAAGGGGGGGATTGTGTCAAACAAATCTGATTGATTTCCTTGACTGAGTCACTAAGACAGTAGATAAGGGCCAAGTGGTAGACATCCTCTATCTTGATTTCAGCAAGGCCTTTGACTCTGTGCCCCACAAAAGGTTGATCAGGAAGTTGGTGGATCTTGGAGTTGGGGAAAAGATGGCCAGATGGGTGGAAAAGTGGCTGAGGGACAGAACCTAGAGGGTGGTTGTGGGGGGAGAGGTGTCTGGCACCAGAGAGGTAACAAGTGGGGTCTGACAGGACTCTGTGCTGGGGCCGGTGGTGTTCAGTGTCTTCATCAATGACATTGGGGATGGCACTGAAGGCAAAATGTGCCTATTCGCAGATGACACCAAGCTCTGTGGGTGAGTGGACACAGCTGAAGGGATACAGGACCTACAGAAAGATCTGGAAAACCTGGGGAGGTGGTCCAGGATCTGTCAGCTTGGCTTCAATGCCAAGAAATGCAAAGTTATGCATCCCAGAACAGAGTACTACCTGGGTGGAGTCCGAGTATCCGCATCAGAGGAGGAGAAGGACCTGAGAGTGATGATCACTAGTGACCTGAAGCACTCCACATAGTGCAAGAAAGCAGCAGCAAAGGCAAACAAGATGCTGGGATGCATAGCTGAAGGATCAGTAGTAGGAGAGAGGAGGTTATACTACCCTTGTACAGGTCACTGGTAAGGCCACATCTAGAGTATGGAGTTCAGTACTGGTGCCCACACCTCAAAAAGGACATTAACCTGCTGGAGAAGGTCCAGAGGAGGGCTACAAAGATGATGGCCGGTCAGCAGGGCAAGGCATACGAGAAGAGGTTGAGGGCACTGAACATGTACTCCCTGGAAGACAGGAGAGAGAGAGAGGGGACATGATTGGAACCTTCAAGTACCTGAAAGGGATAAATAAGGTTGATAAGGAGAGTCTCTTTAAGCTGAGTGGCAACCATAACACGAGGGGGCACAGTCTTAAGCTGGAAGGTGGGAGGTTTAGGAGGGAGGTCAGGAAGCACTTCTTCACAGAGAGGGTGGTGGACACTTGTAATGCACTGCCGGAAGAGGTAATCTTGTTGAAGACAAGGGGCAGCTTTAAGAGAGGCTGGGATAGGCATGGGGAAGGTAAGGATCATGGGTAGGGAGGATGAGAGAAGTGGGGAGGGAGGGCTGGGACATTAGCTCAAGCTGTGGACCCTGCAATATGAGCAGACTTGATAAACCAGATGGCCTTCTTCTGCTGGCTTCTTCGTATGTTCGTATGCTATGGACCAGAATGTCATCCCTATCTCCCATAAGCTATCAATCCATAGCTTATTTAGCATAGCTTTTCCTACACTCATGGTTGGAGGGTGCCAATCTTCAGGACCTTTCCCAAAAGGGTAAGTCATCGCTCAACTGAATATGGTGTTCTTCCTCTAGACACACCCGAGACCTGACTCATGCAAGGAAAACACTTTGGACTTACAGGACATCTATTAACTCCATCCCTTCCTCCAGTACTTAGCCAAAGTCAAATGAATGTGGATCAATGATAGTTTGTTGTTGTGACGCAGAAGACGCACTAGCAATGTCTGCTTGGTAGATTTGAACAAGGTCCCTACCCCTGTGTGTGATGATGTTTCTGCTGGTCTCATTCTTCACCATAACAGTCCCCCTCTTGGCACCTGCAGAGGTAAGGGCAGGAAGAATTCCTTTCTGGACCATTAATCCCTGGTCAAAATAACTGTTATTTCTCTGCCTCAATCACCACCAGAAGGGTCAGAGGTAGCAGCACCTGCTGGCTAGCCAAGGAACTACTGGCCCAGATGAAAATCAGGGACAAAACTTGGAAAGCCTATAAGTCATCTCCTTCCCCCCAGCTCTGGAACGCATATAGACAACTGTGCAATTCCTACAAGCAGGCTGTTAAGTTGCTAAAGTGCAAATACTATACCAACTTGCAAAAAGACACGCTCGGTAACCCACGCAGTTTCTGGGCCTCATAGGGTCCCTCCTAAATCCTAAGTCTAACAAGCAGACAACACAGCTAAACTCACCCTCAGGTCCCATCACTGAATCTGGTGCAATTGCGGACACTTTCAACAGAATGTTTATGGACCTCTCTCCCTATCTTGACAAGCTCCCTAATCAGTCTCCCTCTGACCTACACGACAAACCTCAATCCTCCCAGCCTTCCCCTAGTACTGCACATGCTCCTCCGTTTTACTTTAGGGTCACTGGCATGAAAAACACTGCAAAACTCTTCAAGACACTTCCTACCAGAGGTAGCCCAGGTAGTGATGGGAAATACCCCTCCTTCCTGAAACTGCTCTCCCCAGTTACAGTAAAGCCCCTAACCTACATTTACAGCCTCGCCCTGTCATCTGCAACAGTTCCTGGCTCTTGGAAGCACACTCATGTCGTACCCATATTTAAGGCTGGGGATCTCCTTGCCCCCGAAAATTATAGGCCCATCTCCCTCCTTCCTCATCTGAGTAAATTACACGAGAAAATCATTCACCACCAACTATCTGATCATCTAGAAAAATACCACCTCCTGTGTCCTCTCCAGCATGGCTTCTGCAAACACCATAGTACCTTCTCCACCTTGGCACTTTTCTCGAACCATGTCCTTAGAAATATGAACAAGGGCAGGGCCACAGGTGCAGTGTCTGTGGATCTGTCGAAGGCTTTCGACCTCATAGACCACCATCTCCTCTACTCCGCCCTGTTAAACTTCGGCTGCTCATCAGACACGGTTACATGGTTCCGTAGTTACCTCTCAGGCAGGTTCCAGTCCATCTTGATTGGTGAAAATTCCTCTGCTCCACTACCTACCCACACCGGTGTACCTCACGACTCAGTACTGGGGCCTCTACTTTTTTCTATGTTTATTAACGACCTCCCTGCTGAAAGCATCAGTTGCAAGGCCCTCCTCTACATGGATGACCTAGTCATATACCACAGTGATAATTTCACAGAGTCCTTGTCCACCACCCTCACAGCAAACTTTGGGGCTGCACAGAGCTAGTTCCTCTCCAGAAAACTTCTCGTTAATGAGAAAAAGACAAAGGCCATGCTCTTTGGCTCTAAGCCATTCCTAGCAAAGGTAGCCAGGTCAAAAAACCCACTCTTGATCGCTACCCCTGCCAGCCCGCCATTTGAAACTGTCCCTGCCTTTACATATCTAGGTATCACCCTAGACCCCTCCCTTACTTTCAATGAACACATCAGCAACACTGTGATGAAAATCCATCAAAAATTAGGCGCTGCCTACCACCAAAATCAATTTCTTTCCCCTGAAGCTTGCCTAGCCATTGCTCAAGGAAACCTCCTGCCCCTCCTTGACTACTGTTCCCCTGTATACTCTACTACGTCCTCCTCCCTAGGACCCGCTTACATACCACATACAACTCCATCTGCCACTTTGTTCTTCAAGCCCCATTTACCACCCACCACTGCTCACTATACCAGTCCCTAGGGTGGCTCTATCTGCAGGGTCGTTTTGACTTTGCTATGGGCAGCCTCATTGACAGTGCACTCAGGAACCATCAGCTGTCCCCCTACGCCTCCCTACTTACTGACAGAGTGGTCTCTCAGAGTCTCCAGGCCTCCTCCATTCCCCCACTGGAAGTCCCTCGCACTACTACTACTACTACTATTGGTAGTAAAGCCTTCTCTGTCTCTGCCCCTTCCCTCTGGAATAGACTTCCTTTGTCCATCTGATCATCCCCCTCCCATCAGTCTTTCAAGGCAAACTTAAGGGCGTGGCTCCTGACTGAGGCCGCATGTACCTGCAGCTGTTCCCCAGGTGGTACCAGGGTCCGTATCCTGGCATAGCACCTTTTCGTGCCCTCACCCTACCTCCAGTGCCCCTACCCTCTTGCACTGTTCTGCTCCTTTGTTCACTGAGGATATGACTTCCTGTTTTATTCTGAACTGTTAGCAGGTTCTGCAACTTAACTTAAGTTGCATTTCTGTCTATGACTTGTGCCTATACCACTCCTGGTGATAGACTGAACCTTCATTTTAACTGTATTCATTTTCTTATCTCCCCAGTGACTGTATGTACATCACATATAATACTTTACCATAATCTCCATGTTAAGCCTTTTATATTGCATAGCCACTTAATGCATGTCACTACACCAGTATGTACTGATTTTTCTGAAATATTTGTACTATGTAATGTGACCTCATACCAAGCGTTTCTGGCAGTCCTGTTTTGTTCTAATTGTATCTCTGTATTGGGCTCTACCATGCTGGTTCGACATTCTTTGTCGACCGGCATTTTGCCGACAGGAATCATGTCGACCACAAGTTGCGGTCAACATGATTTCTATGTGTCTCCCGGTCCTGTATTTTTCATCGGGGGGCTGTGCCCCGTGAACCCCCCCCATGCAGGAGGATCTGCCCTCCCCCCCGTCTTTTAGTTTCTCAAATCCAGTCGGATTTGATTCGGGGCAGGGGTGCAGGACCAGGAGACAGCATACCCCTGTCTCGGGCACACCAACACAGCGACCTGTCGGCAAAGTGTCGATTTTGCCGATGGGTGTGTATTTCGCTGTGTTGGTGTCGCCGTAAAGGGGGCATACCTCTGTACTGTGCTGATGTTTGTTGTGTTTGCCACCCTGGTGGCCCGGGTCGCAACTGAAAACGATCGTCTGGATAAATTTGCTCACCCGGTTATCAAAGACATAAATAAATAAATAAATATTTGTGAAATTTTTCATTGCACAATTTCAAGAGTGAAGATCTAGTTAATAAAATACTCGAAAATGTCTGTGAGAAGTTGAGAAGTAATTCATGTGAACTGTGTAAATTACTGCAACAGGGCCATTTTGCACACCACAAGAAGTGTGCATTATGCAAATGTCATACCAAAATTTGATGGCGGAGAATCAAGCCCAGCTCCAGTTCTGGACCAACTGTGGGCTCATTCAGTGCATTGCCTGTTTGGCAAAGACATGAATTAAAACAAGCCAGAAGACTGGCAGAGGTATCCTAGGAAAACAACCTGATTAAACTAGCTTTCAAAGTGGATCAGATCACTGTAACTCACAGCCAACAAGCGGTGCCAAATGAGCGCACAATGTGCCCGACACTGTGCTATTCAAAGAGTCTGAGAAATGAGGACCGGTTAGCTCTCTATCCCTCGGCATGAGCAGGAGTACAAATGCAGACATCGCGTTCTCATTTACAGATCTCAGGATACCAGCATGTAATTCTACAGCCACTAGACAGCCATGAAATGTTACTTCCGGATAATCAGATTTGCCTGGGAAATCTGTGTTGTCTGTTAAGAATGACCATGTATTATTTAATATAAACAAGGCTGCCGTCACCTACCTCCAGTTTTGTCACTTCGGTAATGCACTGTGATAGTGATTACTGGGTTGCTCAGCAGGGTAGTACTTAAATATTGTCATGTGCTGGGTTCGAAAATAAAACATCAGCAGTTCTGCTTCCTTCAAAAATGTACCATCCGCACTGGTGCTATAGTTCGCTTTTAGTTTATGGAATATAAATGTTATATTCCTCCACTTTTAGAGTTTATAGCAATCCCTCTGTAGCAGTTTTTCCCCAAGAAGCACACTTCTAGCTCCACTGTCTCTCTGCAAATGACATATGCAGTGCCACCCATTTAACAAGGTCACACAACATTCTGTTCCCATGGACATACCTACATGGTGGACACAGTCCAGAGGAGGGCAACTAAAATGGTACAGGGGTTACACATGCGGGTGCTGCCAACTAATATTTTCAGCAGAGATAAACAATTAAGTAGTAGGAAGACCGCTGTAAATTCTGCTCTTCCCCAGAGCACAGTACTATTGCTAGTAAAAGCAGGACCCCCCTGAAAACAATTTACAGCATATAGAACAAAGTACAAGACAATACTGGACAGAGCAAAGATAAACAAAAAAAAGTGAAAACAAAATGTCTGCAATAACAAAAATTGTGATGCAATAGCATACATCACCGGTGTATACTGTCGAAGAAATACATACATGGGGTTCAAAGGGAGGCTAGCAATCTAAATAAATGCAGGGAGACTTGTATTCAGGGGAGTTAAAGAGAAGCTGCTGAAAGGATGCAGCTTACAGGCCATATTTGCTAATGGGATAGACTGTCTGAATGTATATGGGGTCTTTTGGATGCCGTGCGGTCTAGTGGTTAGAGCAACGGCTTGGGAACCGGGAGATCACAGGTTCAAACCCCACTAGAGCCAAATATTATCAAAAATACTCACTGTGTAACCTTCAGTATGTCACTTAACCTTCCAGTTCTCCAGTCCAGTCAGCTGCAGAAAAGGGTAGAAGCAGAACCCCCACTAAAAAACAAATTTTGCATCTCAGCTGGACTATCCTGGGTACAAAAAAAAAAAGAAGAAAGAATGGGGTGAAGTGTAGTGAATTAGAGACCATAGGACATCAGGTAGAGGACACAGCACATCGAGATATAGCAGTACTGTAGGTGGCACTAGACTGTAACCTTTAGAAGAAAGATGACTAGCCTGAGGCACAAGGGCATCATATGAGCGGAAACATTTGGAACTTAGTACCCTAACTGAGTATTCGGAAACCTGAGCAGGAGACAGTAGAGTTGTCAGGTAATGAGGGAACTGGCCCTCCCAGCATTCAAACAGAAAGGACAGCCCACAGGATAGACACTGGGACCCAAGCTTGCTACGTCGGTTGCAACAGTGCATTCCAGGGTGGCAATTCAGGGTAAAGCTGCAGAAGGCACTGCACACTGTGTCATGCCTAGACAGCGGGGAAGTAGATAGAGTACCATACACATGTTACCATAGTTGATGGTGGGCTGTGTCACTTCAGCAGCCATTTCACCAGAGACCAGATATGGTCTGTGGAGGTAGAATAGGCAGGAGATGCTTAGGTAGATTGGGTGGGCCAAGCGGTCCTTTTCTGCTGACAGATTCGATGTTTCTGTTTCACACCTGGCAATTTGTAGCAGCCAATCCTTGTTTCAGTAAAGTGCACCCAGCTTAAGGTACAGTTTAGCCAACAGGTGGCCAACGTGGACTGGAAGTTTCAGTAAAGTTCAAGCCAGACACACATGTAATGAGATTTCATGACCACTTCATGGGGGTAACATTTAGTGTAGAAATACTGAGGTCAGAAGTAACTCTGTGAAGTCGGTTTCGAATGTTCTTCCTTTTTTTTTCTCGTTTAGGGCCAGATTACTTGTCAGAAACCATGTGTGAATTTTAGCTAGATCCTGTTGCAACTTGCAAGCAAGACTCCACCGTTTTGGCACATGGAACACTACTGGCAATACCATCTAGACACCGGTGCATTTTACATGAATGGCAGGCGGAGGAGGTCATTTAAATAGAGGAAAATAAATGTTGACCAAGCACCCAGCTTTGTGGGAACTCCAGTGTGTATAGGGGCTGGAAGAGAGAGCACATTTACAATACGTAGTACTTGGGTGCGCTTGGACACCAGCTGGCACTCAGAGGAGAAAGTCCTGCTGATGCCAGTTTAATAAGTAGGAGATGGTGATCCACGGTATCAGAGCTATATCAATGAAAACAGCCCCTCGTCCATGCTTCTATGTACATGGTCAATGAGCCTGAGAAGAGGTAAGACTAGTGCTGTGCAGAATGTGGAATGCGGAATTCTCCCAGTGAAATTAGCACGGGATGACTATTCCGCCGGCAGAATTTCCACTGGAATCTCACTGGTTCTTCTGCGGAATTCCACCTGCTGTGATCCATGGAATAATATTCTGCAGAACAACATTTGTTCTGCGGAAAATCAATCCACAACTATTTCTGTGGAAAATTTAGAGATCTGCAGAATATTCCCGCAGAACAGTACATTTTTCACTGAAAATCATTCCACAACCATTTCTGCAGAAAATATTGTGATCCATGGAATACAATTCTGTTGAAATCTTTTGGAAAAACTCATGCTGCATTTTTCTGCCACGTAATTCCGCCATTTCACTTCCGGCAAAATTCGGCAGAATTCTGGTGGAATTTCAAAAATTCCATGAAATTTTGTTCTACTAGAATTTGAAAATTACACACAGCACTAGACAAGTCCATGGCGTGATCAGCTCTGAAGCCAGACTGAAATGGGATGAAGAAGACCCCAGGCGAAATGAAGCTCATTAACTCATGAACTCTGATGAATTTTCATGAATGGTTCAGGAACATCCATCAGCATTCATCAACTGTTCTTCTACTCGGTTTATAAACCAAGTTCTTGAAATGTCCATCGAGAGACAGTTCATGAGGTTGCTAAACCTTTAAAGAATTAGGATGAACTGAGACAAAAATCTATTTGCATAAATAATTAGTCTATCAGAATGCACTATTTCTCATTGTAAGAGTTTTAAAGCATCACAAAATCAGACCTTTTCGCTTTATCAGTGGAAATATGTACGTTACACAATGCAATTAACTATTTGAGCACCCACAAGGATTAATATATAGATACATTTAAAAAAAAATTGTAGATTTTACTGACATAAATAGCAACTGGACCGTTCTAATTATGAAAGGAATGTGGGCAATAATTCCTTTAGAAAATGGACTTGAAAAATAATGCATGCTGATTGGCTGAAACGTCATGCCAGGCATGCATTTATTTTTCAATAGAGCCCGGTAAATAACAAGTACCAGCCTACCACACACCAAGACAAAGCTGGTATCCTTTTACCAGTTCAAAATTCACAACTGAATTGTTGCCATTTTTTTCACTCACTCAGCGAGAGCAACTGAGAGCCAACCCCCCCCACCCACCATACCTCTCAACCTTTTGTCCCACAAATGTGGAACATTGCCTGTCAAAATGTGGAACAAATGGGCAAAATGCAGAACACCTAATCAAACCTTTACGTAAGGAGCTCAAAACACTGTTAAAATGTTGCATTTATGTTCAGAAAGTCTGTTATTAATTGAATAATTAATTTTTTCCATCATGTACTATGTATTTTTGCTTTAAAATGTTGACTTTGAATGTGGAACAAGTCCTCATAATGTGGAACAGGGAGCTTTTTTGAAGTAAAATGAGGAACGTTCCTCGTAATGTGGTACAGTTGAGAGGTATGCCACCCACTCAGTCCTTACATCACACACCACAGCCAACAATTAAAAACAAACTGCAGTACACAAAAAAAAAAAACAACATCATAAAAACAACTATGTTCTTCAGTTTAAAAGTCGGACCCAACTCCCACTCCTGACCTCTGATCCCCTCCCGGCTTTGAAAAGTGCCGCTAGCCAGTCCATGTACAGGAACAATTCCATACAACTCCTGCACCCGTCTCCAGTGACCCCACTGCAACGCAGCATTTTTGTATTTAATTTGTACCCCTCTTTTAAAAAAGGCTTAAAAAACACCTCAAAAACCCAGCTCTTACAGTACAAAAGTATTAACGCTAGCACATCGCGTGCACAGCGCCACTCTAAGCTACTCACGCTCGCATTAAACAAAGACAATATTTTTTTTAAATGTAACTCAGTTACCATACATAATGCTCCATCCATGCACCGTCATTCTAAACTCGTAACGCCCCCTCCCAAACTAAAGAGATCACAGGATAAGATTCAAGTGCCTCTCAAGCCCACTTAACAACAGAGACATTCATGGAAAAGTTCCCCAAAGCAGTAGCCTTCCGTAATAGCGCTGTCTACTGACAACGGTGCAAACAGGAAAAACTGAGGTTTTTTTTTGAACTTTTAAGAGTTTCTTTATTTTGTAGCTATATTTTAACTACTGAAAAAAAATTAAGCTAATGCCCATTTTCTAAGCGAAATACCACCCTCCAGGGTGGGTGGTATTGGGAAATACTGGACATTCCAGGTGCTATAAGGCCCTCCACCATTCATTACACCCCTGGGTGGTCTGGTATTTCCCAATACCTCCCACCCTGTCAGGTATTATTGCTTACTTGACAGAACAACAGAAAAAAGAATAATGTAAACTGTTAATTCTAAATGCATGCTAAGTAACTCCATAGAAATGTGTAGTTTGATAATTCAGTTGTCATGATTAATTGCATAGGATGTGTGATAAAATGACTAAGGGTTGAACGGGTCTCACTCTTGTACACGGGACAAAAATCTTTTGAGAGCAGGCTTAAACCTGGATTGCCCTATGAATTAAACAAAATTTTAAAAGCAGAGAATTTCTTGTCACCAAAACTACTGATGAACTTTGTTCACAAAATGTTTCTGAAGAACTTTCATGGACCTTTAAGCTCCTGAATGTTTGTGAACACAGAGGTGCCATTTAATGTTCATGCACAATTTATGAACAATTTGATGCACGCTAATGAATGTTTATGAGCTGAATTCATGAACTCTTCATGAATAATTCATGAACAGTGCATGACTGTTTCAGCTGGACCAGAGCAGTTATGGTAGTTTGTTACTTGAGAGTGAGTTAGGTCAAGGTCAGCTGACGGCCCATCGGATGTGTATCAAGCTGCTGTGCAGGAACTAGGTCAAGGCCGCAACAGCCCATCAGCTGTGCATGACGCTGCCATGCAGGAACTAGGCCAAGGTCACTCGACGGCCCATCGACTGTGCATCATGCTGCCATGCAGGAATTAGGTCAAGGTCACTCGATACCCATTGGCTTTGCATTACACTGCTATGTGGGAACTAGGTCAAGGCCACTTGAAGGCCCACTGGTTGTGCATCATGCTGCCATGCAGGAACTAGGCCAAGGCCACTCAACAGCCCATTGGCCGTGCACCACGCTTCTGTGTATCAACCAGGACTAGGTCAAGGCTACTCGATGGGCCATTGGATGTTCATCACACTGCTGTACAGGGACTAGGTCAAGGCTACTCGATGGCCCATTGACTGTACATCACACTGCTGTGCAGGAACTAGGTCAAGGTCACTCGATGGCCCATCAGCTGTGCATCACACTGCTGTGTAGGAACTAGGTCGAGGTCACTCGATGGCCCATTGACTGTACATCACACTGCTGTGCAGGGACTAGGTCAAGGTCACTCAATGGCCCATCAGCTGTGCATCACACTGCTGTGTAGGAACTAGGTCAAGGTCACTCGATGGCCCATCGGCTGTGCATCACACTGCTGTGTAGGAACTAGGTCAAGGTCACTCGATGGCCCATCGGCTGTGCATCACACTGCTGTGCAGGAACTAGGTCAAGGTCACTCGATTGCCCATCAGCTGTGCATCACACTGCTGTGTAGGAACTAGGTCAAGGTCACTCGATGGCCCATCGGCTGTGCATCACACCGCTGTGTAGGAACTAGGTCAAGGTTACTCGATGGCCCATCGGCTGTGCATCACACTGCTGTGTAGGAACTAGGTCAAGGTCACTCAATGGCCCATCAGCTGTGCATCACATTGCTGTGTAGGAACTAGGACAAAGCCACTTGACAGCTCACTGGCTGTGCATTACACTGCTGTGCAGGAACTAGGCCAAGGTCACTCGACAGCTCCTCGGCTGTGCATCATGCGACCATGCAGGAACTAGGTCAAGGCCACTTGATGGCCATTGGTTGTTGATCACGTTGCCCGTGTAGGAACTAGGTCAATGCCACTCAATTACAATTTGCAGTGCCTTCACTGCCATGTAGGAACCAAGTCAAGGTCACTCGATGGTCCATCGGGTGTGTATTACGCTGTTGTACAGGAACTAAGTCAAGGCAACTCAATGGCCGTTGGTGTGCATCACGTTGCCATGCAGGAACTAGGTCAAGGCCACTCAATGTCCATCTGCTGTGCATCACACTGCCATGTGGTTACTAGGTCATGGCAACTCAATGGCCATTGGTGTGCACCATGTTGCCATGTAAGAACTAGATCAAGGCCACTTGATGGCTCCTCACCTGTGCATCACACTGTCATGCAGTAACTAGGTCAAGGTCACTCGATGGCTACTGGCTGTGTATCTCACTGTCGTAAAGACATTTTTTAATATATATTTATAGATGTTTTTCATTCGTGAGCCCTAGCAGGTACCTGTGATCCTCCTCATGGAGGGACTCACTTCTCCGGTCTCATACATCCCCACTTTTGCCAACCCCCAGAAATCCCGCCATGGATTGCTCCCATGGCGGGGCCAGGAGGAGGGTGCCGCATCCCCGAGACCCATTCCAGGCACTGGGGCTGGCCCTCAGGACGCCAGAGCCATCATGGAACCCTGTCAGGCTCTTTTTCCATTTTCTCCCACCTCCCCCACCGGCGTATTGATGTTGGATGTGCCTCCCTGCCTGTATTGCCCTCCAGCCGCCAGAGTGCAGTTAAGGTGGGATGACAGGTCCCCCCCCCCCCGGGAGAGGAGAGCAGTCCTCCGGACGCTTGATCCTCTCTCCCCACTGCTGAACCTGGGTTGCCAGCGTGGTGCCAGGTGTAGCGACCCGCACTCCAACCTCCAGTACCACCGGGCCAGCTGCTGTAAAGAAATTAGGTCAAGGCCACTTGAAGGCCCCTCAGCTGTGTATCTCACGCTGTGCCGGAAACCCAAGTTCAGGAGCAAGCTCTGGTTGCCATGTTGGAAGGCAGGCTAGGCTAGGGTAACTGACATGCGGCAACATGCCTCAGTCAGATAGGGTTGGCAACGAGTTGTGGCATCACAGTAACCCCTGCAACTGGGCTTGGGAGCTTGCTCCCATCATAGGTGTGCTGTGTGGACACAGGGACAATTAAGGCACTTCTTACACCATGTCGTGGAGGGAGAAAGGGACACTGGGAGAAAACCAGGAAGGCCCCTTTCCCCCCACCATCTGAATGATGGTGGAATCACCTGAACATGGTATATCCCTGATCAAAGAGTACATCCCAACGATGACGGCAGGGTGATGGGATAGAACCCCCCCGCAACAAAAAAAAGTTATTAGATTTGGAAAAAGCAAGTTGAGACATTAGTTTCCAACCTCATGTGAGTCAGCACCCTTATACCGGGGGCGCGGGGCGCGCAGGAATAAGCCTGTTTCCAAGAAAACGAGACAGGTCCAATGGCCAGGGACTGGTTGAAAAATGGTGACAATACAGTACTGCTATAAGACGGACATAGTCAGGGATATTGCTGTACTGCTGCCACCTAGAGGTAAGCCTTGTAACTCATTTCAAAGCAGAAGCATTTGTTCGTCAGTAAAAATTTTTCTAGCAAAAATGTATTTCTGACATCCTTAGAGTCCTCCTCAGTGTAGTTTTACTTTTCTTAGATTTATTTTATAGCTAATTTTGTAATTAATGACACAAGTCAGTATAGCGCAGTGGTTTAAGGCTCTGAGCTAAAAATCTGGAGACCTAGGTTTGAATCCCACAGCCTCCACTTGCATACTGTGTGACCCTGAGCAAGTCACTTAACTTCCCTGTGCTCCCAGGTCACACCTGGAAACAAGCTTTCAGAGAGGCACACCACTTCCCACTCCCCTTCCCCGCACCCCTTATTACCACGACACCGGAATTTAATGTATAGTCTGATTACAATGTATCCTTAGACTGTGTGTGTACTGAATATTCTATGTAGTATCCTAGAGTGTGTGTAGATTGAATATTTTTTGTGTATCTGTGCAAATTGAACCTTGACCTTACCAGGTCCATCTTGCAAATGAGCTGTGCTCAACGATGTTCGCCTGGATAAAGATTTGATTGATTGATTAGTGTGCCACACCTGGTTAAACAATTGAAGAAGAAGAAAACAAAAGGTGGCTGCCACTCACAATTTTTAAAAATCTCTTCTGCGGAGGTTACCTGTTGAATGTGCATACTAAATTCACACTGTAGATGTATTAGGATGTTGCTGCCACATGTTTCTGATGGTGAACAGCATGGACCCACACCAATATATTTATAATTATTTCATGGAGAGCATGTCACGGAAGTGGGAACTTTTAAAAATGTCAAAATCCTGTATCTCAGTTCTGGAACGAAAAAAATGAAAAGAAAAAAACAGGCGTATTAATGTTTGGCCAGAAAGGCATCATTACTGAAAAAAATTACATGGTTACTAACAAATACTGCTGCTTTAAAGAGCCTTTCATTGGCTTTCGAGCTACGATGAATACTGTACAGGACAGTGGGGTCAAAAACAGTGGGGGAATTCAAGAATGCATGGGACAGACATAAGGCAATTATAGTGGGGGGTAGGAGGAAGCAGGCTGTTGGTTAACTAGGATCTGCAGCTTATCCAATAGGTAAGGTAATGGGCAGACTAGGTGGGCCAAGCCATCCTTATCTGCCATCAAATTCTATGTTTCTACGTTTCAACCAAGAACATACATGTAAGCCAGGTTTCCTGCTGCTGAACTGTAGAAAGGGAAAGTGATGTGCGAGTACTCCAAACGCTGTAATAACTGGGTATCATGTCATACCTAGTTATTGCAGAGCTTGATCACGACAATCAGTATGATGGGAGGGGGTCACCAGTTATTAATATTTTTTATTTTGTGGATCCCCCAGACCTGTCCGGCACTTAGCCTGGTAAGAGCAACCTCGTGGCCCCTCTCTTAGCTACTTGCCCCTTGTAACATCAATCTGCAGGTTCTTCGTTCACTAAAAGTTTAACCACACAGTATATCTGTCGCATAAAAAGGTCATTTAATTAGATGGTTTAAAGATGGTTACTCCCTTTCATAGCTCATGAAACAGTGCAGGTTCGTAGGGATTCCAGTGGAATCATAAGTGAGTTTAGTTGTCATTTCAGAAGAATAAGTGCAGTATAGAATTATAATTCGACCCAAGATAACCAAAATGGGGCGGCTAGCAGCTGACTGCAACGGATGCATTCCTGTTAGTCTTTCGACGCTGCTTATCATAAACAGCAAATTTTATCTTTTCAAGAAGCTGGAACTTTATTTCACTGTTAGAGCCACTCAATATATGGCTCTAGGAGCCTGGTATTCTAACCTCACCAGCCACTGTGATGGGGAACCCTTGGAAAACCAGGCAGGCAGATTCGGGCGAGGGTAAGCCTGGCAAACAACTTGATGGTGCAGATCACTTAAGCAATGCGGACGGAGCTAGTGATGGCCCAGAATCTACCAATGCTGCCATTTTACAGGCTGTCCAGGCACTAGATGCCTCTGTTAAAGGTTTGGATGCCAAAACGGATCTTTTTAATAACAGAATTTCGTTGCTTCAGAATAAAGTAGAAACTACATTGACTGAAGCACACCTGGCAAAGGAGTCTGCTGATAAGACCTCAGGGATGACCTCTGGCCTAGTTTCTGAAAACAAGCTACTTCGACTATGCCTGGAGGAATTGGAAAACGGAGCCCGACTAGCTAACGTTCACTTGTTGGGGGTCCCCGAGGGTCCAGAGTGGGATGATTTGTTTCACTTCACCTCTCAGCTTTTACACAGTATGCTGGACCCTAACATTCTGGAGGCAATATATAAAGTTTACCGTATTACCCCTTGAAAAAAACCCTCGGACCCAGCCCTGCCACGTACTGTCTTAATTTCCACAGCGGGACAACATATCTGAGATCGGATCCTTGAGGCGGCGAAAAACAAATGACCACTTCAGCAGGCGGGCAGCACCCATATTTTCTTTTTTCTGGACCTCAGTTACTCCACCCGCCAGCGTCGGAAGGAATTCAGTGCTGTGCATCGTGAACTGAAAACGCTGGAAGTCAGTCACTTGCTTCTGATACCTACAAAACGTAGGATTTCTTATGCAGGTAAAATCTTTATTTTTACTGATCCTGCCTAAGCCAAAAGTGCCTGCTTAAAATGAAGGCAGACTTTCAGAGCAGAGCTGCGACTCATGGTGAGACTGACGAGGGTTGAATCCATCTTTGATTCAGACTGTCCAATCATCCGTCTCTCTCCCTGACATTGTTGGTGTTCTTAAAGCAGCAGTGCAACATAATCAGGAAATTATCATCAAAATTATTTTTTTGGATTGTAAGTATAGATGAGGTTTCCATATCTGTAAATGTTTGTTTCTAAGGATCTTTAGTTTTTTAGGTATTTAAAATTAATTTCAATTGTTGTGGTGCCACAACAAATATGGCAGCTGCCTAATTTTCAGCTGCACTCCCCGTTCATATCACATCACATCTTTTGGTTACTGCAATGGGACCCTTTGCTGAACATTCCTGGTGTCCCTGTGTAGTACTGCCAGTCATACACATGCAGTTGGCAGCAGAGGGGGTTCCAGTTCAGCACGGCCGGTGGCAGAAATGTAAACAAAAACAAAGGATAACGGAGCAAATTACGGGATGATGGTACAATGCCGGCAGAAAACAGTACCAGCTAAATGCTCAGCAGAGCACAGGGAATAAACTGTTGAAAAAGCGCAATTTTTTTTTTTACATTGCACTGCTGCTTTAATCACCCACAGTAGTTCTTGGTTCATTGTTTTATAGTTTATTAAACTTTACTTATTTACTGGTCTTTCTAGTTCATACCTAGCTGTTTTTAGGTACAGTGAAGACTTGACGGAGTGCTTCCATCAACGGTTCTATTATCGTTCAAGTTTGACTTTTTCATGGACTTCATGTAAGTCCTTTGCAACTTATTGGGTCTTGCACCCTGGGACATCTCTAATATTTATTTTTAATAGTATATCGTCCACGGTCTCGGCTGTATAGGCATTTGTTGTTATTTTCTTATACTGTATAATCAGTTGCACTTCCCCTCCCATGCTGTAACACAAGGAGCTAAGAAACATCCTGATTTAATGTGACAGTACCTGTATCGCTCACTTTTTATGCCTTTGACCTCTGTATCTATCTCTGTAAGTTTTTGCTATACAGATTAAAAGTAATATATATATATATATATATATATATATATATATATATATAAATAAATTACCCAAAATGTGATATAACATCTTGTTTACACTGGGGTCCTACTACTACCAGCAGTGTTACAGGCTCAGTAGATAGCATGTCACCTCTGGGACCAGAAGATTGGAAGGTTGTGGGTTCTAGCCCCACACCTGGTACTTGGCGTAATACCCAAAACTGACACTGTAGTATAGTGGGGTTGGGGGGTTGCACTGATGAAGTGGTATATTGTAGGAGTGTAAAATATGGACTGACTGGGTTGGCCAAGTGGTTCTTTTCTGACATCCAATCCTATGTTTCTATGTTTCGTTCGGATGAGACATTAAAGCAATGTCCCTTCTGACCTTCCCTGGTCACTGTCTAGGCAGATGTAAAATTACAACATGCCAAAAAATGCAGAATCAGAAAAACATATCAAATAACTTCAAAAGAAATTCTACCAAACCCAAAGCAAAAAAAAAAACTTGTCCTGTTCAGTGAATTAAAGCCACACTATGCACCCCCACCAAGTAGTAAACTAATTAAAACTTAGTTTCCTAAAATCAGAGTCCCAGATCTGTCTAAGTTCATTAGAAACAACAGTCAGTAATTCACCTTGTGAAGTATAATGTTACAGTAATCCAAACCTGCATCTCATCTGCCAGAGCTCGCATTTTAAATAAGCGAAGATTACTGTACGACTACAAGCACTGTATTTCAGCCAAAAAGGAAAAAATGCCACATATAAATACTTCGTAGGTCAAGGTACTAAACAAAGACACGTTCCTTGTATTTGACACCAACGTCCAGGACTCCTTTATATAAGGACAGTCACAATACAGATGGGCCACCGTTTCTAAAGTGTCCTGGCAAGAAAGTCGTGGACAAGAACGTTCTTTAATCAGGTGTTTGTAGTTATTTTTTAACATTCAGTCTTCCATGGGAGCAAAGCCAATTGGAAGAAGAGCAGAAGAGTTTCCTTGGTGTTATGACCAACATTTCCCCTGTCAATAAAACAGGTTCATGCCCCCCCCTCCCCCCAAGGACGCACCTGGAAATGGTCTGTTAATGTATGTATGCCTTTAAATTCCAAAATATAAAGGCTGGCAGCTTGTGTCTGTTCAGCCACGCCTCCTGAGGAAGGGTCACACTAGACCTGAAGTGCCAGGGTTCTTCTTTGCTACACTGAGAATAAGCAGGAGTTTTACACTTCTACACCATGTATTTGTGCTTTCATCCAAACAGAGTGCCTCTTTTTGTGCTAGTTCCCCTAAGTGCTGTTTACAGAATACACCCACTGCAAGACTTTGAGTACCACTGCATCATCGCAAAAGCAATACAAAGTTGAGAGGATTTCACTACTATCCTTTGTACAATCCAGGTACCAACACAGTATCCTACAGACATCCAACATATGTAAATGATGCTCCTCACTATCTGTGGGACAGGAAAAGTAAACTGGAAGGTCTATCACCTGATCTAGTGTCCTTGCAGACACAACCTTCAGTGGAGCACGAGGATTGGCAAGTAAGGTAACTCTATTCTTGTGAAAATTAATAAATGGAGGATCTGCAACCATAGCCCGCAACTCTGAGATGCATCTAATAGGCATCATTGCCATGATGAATAGTGTCTTCCAAGAGAGGAAGCACAGCTCAAAAGTAGCTGCAGGCTCAAAGGGAGGCGTACTGAGGATCTCGAGGACCAAATTAAAGTCCCCTACCGGAAGTGGATCTCAGACCATGGGGCGTAGAAGGAAGATACCCATTTGGAATCTATAGGACACCTCCATATGGACCACAGTCTTGCCCTCTGTGAAGGCATGAAAAGCCGACACAGCGGCCATGTGGACCTTTACTGACGAATACTCAAGTCCTGAGTCCTTAACGGACAACAGGAAGTCCAGCACTTCTGCAAGTGGACACGTAAAGGGATCTGGGGCATGACCATCACATCATACAGTAAAATGTTTCCATTTTTGTGAATAAGTGTACTGGGTCAACGGTTTTCTTGCCATCAAGAGAACATCGGCCACTGCTGAGGAAACCCTAAAGTGATAGAGATCTATGTCCTCAGATGTCATGCATGAAGGTGCAAGGACCGAAGATCTGAGTGCACCAGAGCACCTTGCTCCTGTGTCAGAAGTCTGGCTCACAAAGGGAGAGGGACAGGAGATTCCACTGCCAATTGCTGCGGAAGTGGAAACCAAATTTGTCAGGCCAGTGAGGGGCCACCAGAATCAGGGTGGCATGCCTGTCCTGCAGCCTGTATTACAGGTAATGGGGGAAAGCATACAGAAACCTCCCTTTCCAAGAGAATGACAATGCATCTCGCTGAAAAACTCCAGGCCATGGAATCAGTGAGCAGAAACACAGCAGTTTTGCAATGTATGGAGATGCAAACAGGGCTATGTCAGACAACCCCATTTTCTGAAGAGGTCATCCACGAGAGTTCCCATTTGTGGCAGAGCACATGGGATCAAATGAGGTGATCCACCAGTGTATTCAGGGTCCCAGGGAGGAATACTGCTGACAGAAATATTTTGTGTTCCACATCCCAGGTTCAAACCCTCATTGCCTCTCTGCAGAGGGCATACTTCCCTGGGTCGCACCTGGAGTCGAGCCTCGGCTCAGCGTGCCTTTCCCAGTTACCAAATGTTTAAATAAAAAAATTAAATACGAATGAACCCCTCCTTGTCAACTGATGCAGTAAATCACCGACATATTGTCTGTGTAGATCAACAGCTGATTCCCTGTAGGAGGGGTGGCGAAGGCCAGTAGACCATGCAGAACATCCCTCATCTCCAGAGAGCTGCTGTGAAGCACCATATCCAGAGGGCCCCATTGGCCCTGGCTTCTAAAGGAGCCCAAATGAGCACCCCAACCTGAACCTGAGGCATCTCTTCTCATCACCAGCAGAGGCACATGCCTAAAGAATGGTGACCCTTTCTCTAGCTTGGAGCAGTCCAACCACCAGAGCTGGGAACAGCAGAGAGGAGCGACTTGTACGAGATGCTTCAACTCATCCAAGTGCTGAGCCCACTGAGCTCTGAGGAACCATTATGGGATCCTCATGTGGAGGTGGGCCAGCAGAACAGTTAAAATGGCAGCTGCCATCAGACCGATTAGTCTTAAAATACCGTGTACTGACACATAATCGCTGGTGGCAACCTGCTGTGCCTGTGCCACCAGTGCTCTGGCATGATCCAAGAGCAGGAACACCCGATCGAGACCAGTGTCTAGAACAGCCTCTGTGTATTGGAGGCTCTGGCAGGGGTTGAGGACCAACTCTGGCTCAATGACCCGTATATCCAGTCAGTTGAATAGTTGCCCGTTCCAAAAAGAAGTTACATACTTACCGTGACAGTAGACCTTTAAGAGAATCTCTTTCATGAGGCCACACCTATGGAACTATAGCCACCAGGACCACATGGAAACTTTTTGCAAGCAGTCCACTAGGGGCCGCCTATGACAGCGTTCAACATCGGCATTCCCCTATAAACATGGGCGGCCCCTTCCCTCCTCAGTTCCTCACCATGCTCAGAGGACCTTCATCTAAGGAACCAGAAGAGAACTTATGGTTCCAGATTCAAGAATGCATGGGATAGACACAAATGGATCTTGGAGGGAAGGAGGGGGGTGGGTGTACCAGAGACTGAGTAGAGTCTGTGGGCCACTTTAATTAGAGAAATAAGGACAGACTAGGTGGGCCAGGAGGTCCTTATCTGCTGATAACGTCTATGTTTCTATGTTCTGCCTAACAGGCAAGGCTGGAAACAGCAGGTGGATCACCTTGGAGAAACAGACAGGAATTATAGAGCTCTGAATCCAAGGGGGATGGAGGGTGGAATGACATGGCAAGATGAAAGATTCTCTCAAAGATCTACTGTTGTGGTAAGTACCTAGCTGTTCTATCTTCTTCGAGGAGATCTCTTTTATCAGGCCACACCTATGGAATGTGTACCAAGCAGTACTGACAATAAAACAATCTGAGTGGCTGCAGCCTACAGGCCTAAGAAAAGAAGCCTTGAAGTACAGCTAGGCCAAACCCTGTCCTTTTTCAAGAGGCAATGTCCAGATTGTAATGCTTAGTGAAGGTGTGGACAGTACTCCAATTGGCAGCTACATAGATGTCTACTGCCGACACTTTTTTGAAACAGGCTACAGAAGTGGCCATGCCCCTTGTGGAATCACCACAGACACCACCAGGAAGTTCCTTACCGTACTTCCTATAACAAAAAGCATTACAACTGGCAAACCATTTGGACAGACATTGTTTAGAAACAGTTGCCCCCTTTTCCCCAGGGCAAATTAAACAAAAAGCTATGAGGACTTCCTGCAGTCCTTCGTATGGTGTATACAGTACCCGAGTATTCTATGTACATCTAAAGTATGGAGCAATGCTTCCCCTGGATTGTATGCTCAGGAAAATAAACTGGTAGGTGAATGGTTTGATTTTTTTTTTTTTTACATTATCTGTTTTCTCTCCTGCCATGCTCTGGCGAACCCCACTCCTTTGGGCTCTGCAAGTCCTCCCGCAACACCTAACGGTCCTATCCGATTCTCCCTGACCCTCAGACTGCAGCCGGTCCCTAGGATATCCTGGACGTAACCATTCGCCGGGCGGGTCCCCCTCCTCCGAGAGGGAAGGCACCGGGTTGGGTCGGCCCAGCGTGCTCATGATAGGAAACAGGGATGCAGCTAAGGGACAGAGGGGTTCACTGATGGCAATCGAGTGTCTGGGGACAGAGCCGTCATCCGGCGACCACCTGAGTGGTATTTCCACTTTTCTGGTTCCCCTTTCTGCAACGCTTGTGTAGTGCCTCCAGTCTCCACTGGGGGCCACTACTGAGCGAGGCCTTCCCCAAACCCACTCCAGGATAGGAGAGTAGTCCATCGGATGCTCAATCCTATCCTCCCCTGCCAACCCCCGGCATCCCGAGTCCGTTCGCGAACCCGGGTCGCCAGCGTGGTTAGAGGTGTGGCGTCCAGCGCCTCAACCCTCTGCGCCACTGGGCCGGCTAGAATGGTTTGATTTAAAGTAAACTTAGACACCATTTTAGGAAGCAATTTAGGATCAGTACGTAAAGACACCTTGTCTTTGTGAAAAAGCATATACAGAGGCTCATGCATTTGAGCCTGAAGCTCTGAAATTCTTCAAGCAGAAGTAATAGCAATTATAAATAATGCTTTCCAAGACGGAAAACGTAAGCCACAAGTTGCAGCTGGCTCAAAAGGAGCCAAAGTAAGCTTTTCTAACACAAAATTCAGGTCCCAAGCCTGGACTGGATTGCAGATAGGAAGCTTTAGGTGCAGAATGCCCCTTAAAAACATACAGGCCGCCTCCAACTGAGCAACTGTACGACCCTCAACAGGCACATGAAAGGCTGAAACAGAGCCAAATGTACTTTGATAGAAGAGCACTGGAAACCTGCATCTGACAAAGACAGCAAATACTCCGGAACCTCATTTACTGGACAGGTAAATGGATCCAATTGATGGAAAGTGGCCCACAAAGCAAACCGCTTCCACTTCATGGAATACGTGGTCCTGGTGGAAGATTTTCTAGCAGCCACCAGAACATCAGCCACTTCCTGAGACACCCCAAACCTAGCAATGGCTATGTCTTCAGGAGCCAGGCATGGAGATGGAGCGACTTGAGGTCCAGATGGACTAGGGTCGCCTGTTTCTGGGAGAGCAGACCCTTGTACAGGGGTAGAGGCAGTAGTGGTTCCACTGCCAATTGCTGCAGTAAGGGGAACCAGATCTGATGAGGTCAAAGGGGAGCAATGAGTTTCAGAGTTGCCCCCTCCATTTGGAGCTTGAGTAGCACCTTCTGGACTAGAGGAAAGAGAGGAAAGACATAAAGGAACCTCCCCTTAAATGAGAGTGACATGTCTCACCAAAAAACTCCAGGCCCTGGAGCAAGCGAGCAGAAAAGTGGCAGTTTTCTGATCTATGGGAATGCAAAAAAGTCCAACTCTGGATGACCCCACCTGACGAACAGTTCTTCTGCCACCAAGGTCAACAGCTCCCACTCATGCATTCTGGACTGTGACCTGCTGAGCCTGTCTGCCAAGATATTTTTGGATGCCTGGAACATGAACTGCCAACAGTTCCAGATCATGTTCTAGAGCCCAATACCAAACCCTCATCGCTTCCCTGCATAGAGGGTAGGAGTGAGTTCCCCCCTGCTTGTTAATATATTGCATCACACTGATGCTGTCTGTTTGTACCATTAGAGGTCCCAAGGAGAGATGGGTCTGGAAGGCTTGTGGGCCATACAGAACAGTCCTCATTTCTAGTACATTTATGTGGATGGTACTCTCCACTCTGGTCCATGTTCTCTGTGTCTCATGGGGCCCCAAATAATGTCCCCTAGACTGTCCCCGAGGTGTCTGTGGCAAGAATTTGATGAGGGGAGGGGATCAAGAAGGTAACCCCTTTTACAAAATGGCTGGGTTCCATCCACCACAGCAGTACCTACAGAACAGGAGAGGTTACGAGAACCTTCTGTTCTAAGTCATCTGAGTGTTGATACCATTAAACCCTTAAGGTCCATTGGGGAATCCTCATATGCAATCTAGCCAGTGGTACCATAACAACTGCTGCTGCCATCGGGCCTAAGAGTCTCAGGAATGTCCTGGCTGTGACATACCTGTGGTCGTATGCCATCAGGGCTTGTGCAATCAGACATTCAGCCCTGTCCTGGAGCAGAAAGGCCAAGCCTTGGGCTATGTCCAAGATTTTCCCTATATACCGTAGGTACTGACAAGGGGTCAGGACCAATTTTGTCACACTGACTGTGATCCCTAGGGCATCAAACAGCTGCTGGAGTCTGGTAAAGATGCTGTTTGGAGGGGCTTTGAGTAGCCAATCGTCCAGGTAGGGGAAGACATATAGTCCTTCTTCTCCTGAGGGCTGCCACCAATACTGCTAGGCATTTAGTAAAGATCCGTGGTGCAGATGATAAGCCAAAGGGAAATACTCCGAACCGATAATGTTCCCCCTGGAAAAGGAACCGGAGATATTTCTTGTGAGGGGACAGATCTTAGATTACATAGATATTACTGAGCATTTAAAGACTTTAGTCCATTAGCTCACCATTTATATTTTATGAATATCCTTGAATGTCCCTGCTTATAAGATATTTATCAAGCTTTGTCTTAAATGCTAACATTGTCTTACTATCCACAACTTCGCAAGGTATGGTGTTCCAAATCTCAGTCACTCTAATATTGAACCAGTATTTCCTTTTGTTGGTTCTAAATCTACCTTTAACCAGCTGGAAGCGATGTGCTCTGGTATTATATGATTGGTCTCTTAGCACCAGACCCAAGAGTTCCCACTAATGTATATCAGTCAGGGCCCTATAAATCAGGCACATATCCCCTCTCAGTCTACAATATTCCAAGGAATACATGTCCAAATATTGCAACCTTTGCACATAGCTCTGTCCTTCAGTACCCTTAATCCTTTTGGTAGCCCTCCTCTGGATTCTCTCCAAGGATCCACTATCCCCTTTTTTTGTATGGAGCCCAAAACTGCAGACAATACTCCACATGGGGGCGCACCAATGCTGTATACAACGGGATCATAATCTCTCTATCCCTACATCTAATATGCTTCTGAATGCAGTGCATTATGCTACTTGCCTTATTAATGGTTTTATTGCACTGCATGCTAAAACTGAGGTCGCTACTAATACATATCTCCAAATCTTTTTTCATCTTTGATGGCCTTTAGTGCAGTACCCCCCCCAGGGTATATTGGAATTGCTTGTTATTATTACCAAGATGCATGACCGTACATTTATCAATATTAAAAATAGATTTTTTTTTGTAAGGCCCATGTCTCCAGGTTATTTAGAGCAGTTTGTAGAATAAGCTGATCTTCCGCATTGTTTACTGGACATCCAATTTGGGTATCATCTGCAAATTTTGAGAGCCAGACCTATATATATATATATATATATATATATATTTATTAAACAGACAGGGTCCCAAGACAGAGCCCTTGGGCATCCCACTAGTCACAGTGATGTGGCCAGAGTATTCCCCTTTTATGCAGACCCTCTGGCTTCTTTCATTTAACCATGCCTCTACTCAATGAGAAACCCAGACAGGGAAACCTGAGTCCATTAAGGCCTTTACCAACTCCTTGTGGGGCACTATGTCAAACGTAATGCGAAATCCAGGAAAATAATGTCTACAGAGTTACCCGTGTCCATGGATTTGCTAACTTTATTATAAAATTCCAGAAGGTTAGTTTGACATGACCTCCCACTGGTAAACCAGTGTTGTGTTGTATCCTTCTTGCCTGATGCTGTTAGGAATTTTATGATAAAATTTTCCCTAATACCGAGGTCAGACTGACAGGCCTATAGTTTGAGACCTCCTATCTAGACCCCTTCCTGTGCATTGGGACAACCACTGTTTGTCTCCATACCTCGGGAACTTCGCCTGATTCCAGGGATTTTTGAAACAGCCAAGAAACTGGACCAACTAGTAAATCTGCCATTTCCTTAATTACCCTTGGGTGGATGTTATCTGGTCCCTGTGCCTTATTCTGATTAACATTTTTGAGTCTTTTACCCACATCAGTGGCATCTACCTTAAAACTGGGTCCCAATTGTATTGTTTCCTCAGAGTCCTGTTTATTTTGTGATCCCACGTTAAACACTGAGGAAAAATATTTATTATATTCTTCCACTAGTCCTCTGTTCTCTGTTATAAGTGACCCATCCGGTGCTTTTAAGGGCCCAACGGTATTGTTTTTTCCCCTTTTACTATTAATATATGAATAAAAGGTCTTATAATTATCCTGAACTCTGGTAGTTAATGTATGCTCATAGTTTCTTTAGCCAAGACAATACCTTTTTTAGCAAGTTTTAGCCATTTTTTTATAAATCTCCCAGTCAGCTTCATTACAGCAAAGCCTTGCTTGGTGGTATGCACAATTCTTATTTTTAATTAATTCTTTTACTGAGGGGGACATTTATGGTGGGAGGGTTTTTTTTAGCCCCGTTGTACTTGTTCTTGGTTGGTACATGCCTCCGGACCAAGTGGTTTAAAATACTTTCTAGCTTTGTCCACATCCCAGAGAATGACTGATTTTCAAAATCTGCTTCCCAATTCCACTTATCCGGGTCTAGTCTCATTTGATGGAAGTTGGCTAGATTATACTTATGTATTACTGTACTGCCTATATTTTCCCCCGGAGTACAAGTGTACTGAAAGCTGATCATGGAATGGTCACTGGAACCTAGTGGGAGTTTCAAAATGCAATTTATAATATTATTACTAAGGCTGCTTAATACTAGGTCCAAAATGTGGTTACCTCTAGTATTATTTGTTACATATTGCTCCAGCCCTGCTAGGTTAAAGACTTCCAACTATTTAGACTCCATGGTAGTGCTTGCTTTTTGCATATCCCAGTCAATACCTGGGAGGTTAAAGTCACCTACCAATATTACGTTCCCCGCTAATGTAGACTGGTCTGCATCTTGATATGCAGGTAGGCATCCTGCATGTCTAGGGAACAGATTCAGTCCCCTACTTGCAGTAGTGGTAACAGGCCCTGTAGAGCGACCATTCTGAACTTCTTGTGCTGAATAAAGAGGTTCAGATCGCTTAAGTCCAGGATGGGTCTCAGATCCCCTATACATTTTGGGGCTAGGAATTAGTGAGAATAGAACCCCTTGTTTCTTTGTTCCCAAGGAACTGGTTCTATAGCCCTCTTCTGCAGCAGGGTATGTACAGTGCTTCATCTAGCAGCACCAGTATGTGTTCTGGAAGATAGGCTGAAGGGGTTGGTGAATGGTCTGGAGGTAACTCTAGAAGCTCTAGAGCATGGCCCTGTTCTATTATCTGCAGAACCCAAGTATCTGATGTGACCTTCCTCTACTGATCCATGTGGAGGGAAAGGTGACCCCCTACTACCACCCTCGAAGGTACTGGTGGGTGGGGGTCTAGGAATGAGTCATGCAGATGCACCCCCCCACCTCTAGGGGCTTCAGTGCTGGCACCTGGGGTGGGTCCTGGGGCAGGCAAAGCTGAACCTCATCTGCTTTTACTTTGCTGTCTGGCTCCTGGCCAGACAAAAGGGCACCCTCTGCCTACTTCTTGTTTGTGTGCGGTTGAGGGAGTGTACTGATTTTAAAGTCCTGTCCATAGCCTATAGGTTTAAAAGGATATCCTGACCATCTGCTCCGAACAGCCTGTATCCTTAAATGGGGCATTTAGAATGTACTGCTGCATATCATTGGCAAATCCTTCCACCCTCTACCAAGAATGTCTTCTCAGGCAGACACCAGAAGCTGCTGCTCTAGCAGAAGCATCAAAGATGTCGTAGTTAGAGCGTAAAAGATGCTTACTTACATCTGCCCCTATCTGAAAGGTGTTTAGTAGCTCAAGAGTACCCTCTGATAGGGCTTGGGCCGCTGCCCGGGCTCCCCTCCAGAGGGTATTCTGGTATTTTACCAGATGGGCCTGATCATTTGCAATCCTCAGGCCCAAGGTAGCAGAAGCAAATGTCCTTTTCCCCAGAACATCAAGTCTCCTAGACTCCTTGTCAGGAGGGAGAGAACTGAGATGTTTAGACACTTTAGACCTAGCATGGGCTGCACAACAGAGTCAGCCTCAGGTTGGCCACAAAACAAGGCTTTCCTGAGGGGGCCCGGTACAGCTTATCAGCCTTCCTAGGAATGGCAGGTATCATATTTGGTCTATGCCAGGCACCCAGGGTGGCATCCTCTAGGGCAGGTAATAGAGGAGGAATAATAATTGGTGGGAGTCAGGCAGTTCTAAGACCTCCACCAAATTTCTTTTGGTGACGTCTTGCTCCTCATATTCAAATCCCATGGCAGACTGGAGTTGCTGCATCATGGAGATGAATAAAGAGTCTTCATGGTGTGACCTAGGGCTCTACACTATGGAGTCCTCACTCCCTGTGAAAATGGTGGAGTTGGACCTCTCATAAGAGTTCTCCGCATATTTCTCCTCTTCTTGCATAATGAGGTTAGGGTTATATTCCTGATCCTCATTGACAGTTTCTGTAGGTCTCAAGGAGGGAACAGAAGAGGTCATTGATGCCCTGGAAGGCAATTAGCGTATCGACCTGACAGATGTCAGCACTGGGGCTTGCTGGAGGTGCCCCATCAATGCTTCTCCTGTGGCAGGAGGAGGAGATAGCAGGCACTGAAGCATGTCCACAAAGGACAAAAGCACTGCTTGCATGCCAGCACTTGCTTGAACTACAGGCACACCTTGTGATGTCTACAGAGGAGGCATGATCCCCGACGGTGAAGGCATCTCACCAGCCATAATAGGGCTGACTGTGCTCAAAAGCTTGTCCCAATTTAGAGGAGTCAGTGGTCTGGATGGCCGGTTGCATCACCACTAGGGCAGTCAAAGGCGCAGAAATGGTCGCACTGGTATGAAGGGGTGACCTAGAGTGAGGTTTTCTCCTTGCTTCTCTCCCAGTGCTTATGCTTACGTTGCCTGGAGGTTTCTCCAGAGACTTCAAAGAGTGGGAGCCCGAAGAATGGGCAGGCGACACGGCAGAACTCTTTTTCTGGAACTCTTTCTCAATCCTGGGTACCTGCTATTCCAAAAGGTGAGTCTCCAGGGTGTTCTTTCTGCATCGCCGGTTAACAATGTTGAACTTGAGGCAGATCTCACAGGCCTTAACGTTACAGTCCATGCTGAGGCAGCACATGCAGACATCACGTGAGTCACCCCATAGATCTTTTCACTGCATTTACAGTATCTAAAGAGCTTAGCGGGTTCTTTAGAAGACATACTGTGCATAACGACGGTTATCAATTAAGAAAAGTGATAGTGAACTAGGGAGAGAAATATACGAAAATACTGAGTAGCAGTCGACTATAGTAGTGGTGTCTCCGTGAAGGATCCGGCAAGCATGGTTGACGGTGGGAAAAGAACTGAAGAGGAAAGGGGATGCCCACATTTATATATGAATGCAGTTGTAGGATGTCATCCTGGGTGGCCCTTAGTGGACTGCCTGCAAAACGTTTCTGTGTGGCCCTAGTGCCTGGTGGCTATTGTTCCAGAGGTGTGGCCTGATGAAAGAGATATCCTCCAAGTCCAGTGTGTACAGTATACAATGGCCTCCTGAGATACAGCCTTCAATGGTCCAATCATGTGTGTAAGGGAAGACATACAAATTCTCCCTGCAGAGAGGGGCTGTTACTGCAGCAAATACTTTGGTAAAGACATACAGAACATAAACCAAAGAACAAAACACAAAATTGGTAAAGTAAGCCCTTAAGCATGAACCACAGATATTTTCTGTGTGACTTGCGGATCCTGACATGAAGGTAAGCATCCTTCATGACCAGAGCAACCATACAATACCTCTGTAATAGTAGGGGCAGGATGGACTGCAGAGAGACCATTCGGAGAATTGGAGCTTCTTGTATTCTGTGAAGAGGTTCAGACCACGAAGGTCCAGCAACGGCCTTAAATCCCTGGTACATTTTGGAACCAGAAAGAACCAGGAGTAGTACCTTGACTTATTTCTGAAACTGGGGCCAATTCTACAGCCCTTTTGCAGAGGAGGGACTGGACCACCTCTAACACAAGGGCAAGAAGTCCTGGAAGGTAACAGTTCGGCAATGGGGGGGGGGGGGTGTTACTGGAGAAACAGTAAGGAGCTCTACGTTGTACATGCTGAACCACCTCCAGTATCCAAGCATCTGTAGTGATCTTCCTCCACTTTGGCTTTGGGAGATGCAGCACTCTACTAGAACTTCCTAAGGAAGTGAGGCCGGAGGAATTGAGGGGGGGGGGGTGTCAAAAGGTGAAAGGTGCCAGGGGTGGTGGGGATGCTAGTAATGGTTTGACCTTTTATGAGTCTTGCATGGCCACCAGGGGACAAGTTTTTAGCCTGGGAAGTGAAACGCTAAGGCCTCTGGGAACCACGACTGGGGCCTCTGGAATAACCACAGCTTGTGTGGGCACAGGGCCTATGAAAAGAACCATGACCCTGACCCCTGGGCTTTGAGCTCAGAGTACTACGGAATCTAAAAGTTATTCTAGTAGACTAGAAAGCATTTTCAACATCATTGCCAGACAACTGTTTACCCCTGAAAGGGGCACTCATAACATGATGCTGCACATCAGAGGAAAATCCTCCTACCATTAGCCAACAGTGGTGACGGAGGCAAATCCCACAGCCCTGGCTACAGCATCTGAGGCATCACAGGCTGATCTGAGCAGGTGCCTACTAGCATCCTAGCCATTAGTTATGGTTTGCAGAGCAGTATTTTGTCTTGGCCATCAGGCAATTTTTCAGCCAAAGTGGCCACTGTCTTCCAAAGGCAAATCTGATATTTAATCATATGTGCTTAATAGTTAGCAATTCTTAGGCCCTGGGAAACATAAGCAAAAGTTCTCTTCTCCATCACAGCCAGCTTAATCGACTTTTTGTCAAGAGGAAGAGAGCTCATGCATTTGGGTGTCTTGGATCTCCCATGGCAGCCATGATTACTGCTGAACCTGTTTCAGGCTGTGAAGAATAGCGTGGCTTTGCAGGAGGGGCTGGATAGTGTTTATCCACCTTTCTGGGGACTGCAGGCCTGTAATAAGGTGCCACAGCAACATCCTTAAGTGCAGAATGCACTGGAGGTATAATCACAGCCGGAGACGCTGAAACGTCCAAGAACCCAGAAACAGTCTTCTAGGAAGAAGCTCCCTCTTCAGCTATTAGAACCACAGTTTATCCTGAACATGTTTAAGGAAGGCTTGAAAGGATGCGTCTTCAGGTGGAGATCTAGGTGTACTTTTCACACTATCCTCTGAACAAGAGGACAGAATGGAGTGTGAGCCAGTCACATCTATGACCTCTTCCTCCTCATATTTGTCCTCCTCCTCCATGAATTTCTAGAGTGTATTCTAGTTCATCTTCATCATCAACTTTCATGGGCTGAGGGTCGACAGGACAGGGAGACAGAGGAGGAGGAGCTAATGATGGGAATCCCATCAACGGCAGCCTGTCTAAACCTGGCACAGAGATAGGGACAGAAAACTAAAATGTCGATGGTAATGTCAACGACAGGCCAGCTGGAGGAATGATGCATCGATGTGGCAGCAGCAGCAGGCACTGAAACAGCTGTGACATAGTTTGATACAATGTCTGTGTGTAACCCCCATGCAAATGGGTGTTCCTATAGGTCTTCCAGGAGCTGGCTGAGTGCTCCCAGCCTGAATGGTGTTCGGCGTTTAAGCTGTTTATCTGTGAGTGCTTTTAGAGCCTCTGGTACTGTCTCTTTAAGAGCTGTCTGCTTGCAGCCTTTGTTAGTTTGTATGGGAGGTACTGTGTATTTAATGCTCGAGTCCTGCCTGGGCTACTGAGCAAATCGCTCCATTTCTGCAATTGCAGAGGGAGCCCTTTCAAAAGATGTAACTGTTTGCCTGAAACTAGTAAAAGAGTGTTAAGTAGGGTGTAGTTTGCCTAACCTGCCTTTCTTGCAGCTGGGACTCTGTGTGTTTTGCCCCTCCATTTTGGATCTGAACTACTGAATAGATCCAATCAGTGCAAGGGGGGCCTCTAAAATGGAGTTTGTTTGGACCAACCAGAATCAGGACTCTCTTGGGAGCCAGCTTGCCATAAGAGATCTAGCTAGTAATTCTGGGAAGTGAAGTTCTGGACCTTGGCGCCTATTTGCACCAACAGGGGGAGTTCTGAGTGACTGACAAATGAGTCCACCAATTGGACTGGGTGGCGCCCGAATGGAATGCTCTGCTTTGTGTCTGGACAAGCAGATCCGTTGTGACCGTGACAAAAGAAGGAGCTCTGAGCTTCTGCACTGCACAGTTTTTGCGCGGGAAGCATGTGGGAGGCCTAAACTTGGGCGGTGCATTGCTGCTTTTATTCGGACTAAATCCACGCCTACCGAGAGGAAGAGAGGCTGAACGAGTGGGAACCAGGCTCACCCTGTAGAAGACTGGAGAAACTGCTTACTCGCGCTCGGTCTGTTAGGAAAGTGAAGCTGCAGTGTGAACTCCTGGGTTAGCAGTAAGTGCGATCGGGACCTGAAAGCAGCTGCCGGGTATAGTAATTTCCTTTACATATAAATGTGTGGATTGCTTGTGAAGGACAGCTAAATGGGTCCTCTAGTCCCTGTGTGGTATAGACTGAAAGCCAAGTGAATGTATGCTGACTGAATCCGTTGTTGATCGAAGCTGTGTGCCTGGCTTGTAGAATTTCATCTCCCTGCTGTGTGAGGGAGTCTGGCAATCCAGAACCCCCATCTGTGCCAGTTTTCAGCATCGAGTTTGTGGGTACAAATCAGGGTAGCTCACTGCCATCGGTTTATCAAATTGCAAATGTGTCATCTAATTATTGTGGTTCCATTTCTTCATGGACTGAGCCATCCAGCTCCGGATTACAATTCAGTGTTGTGCACATTTTTTTCCACAGGGCCCTTTTCAATCTGCACCTGCTGGCCAACCCCTGGCAACGGACCTGGCTAGCCCCCCCCCCCAACCTGGGTACCCAGAGTGTGACTTTCTAGACCCTGTAATGTGCACAGTACTGTGATCCTATGCTGTTACATAGAAACATAGAATTTGATGGCAGATAAGGACCGCTTGGCCCACCCAGTCTGCCCATTTCCCTACCTGATGGATAAGCTGCAGATCCTAGTTAACCAGCAGCCTACTTCTTCCTACCCCAACCCCCTAGGATTGCCTTATGACTGTCCCATGCATGCTTGAAGTCCACCACTGTTTGTGACTCCACAACCTCCTCTGGAAGGCCGTTCATACATCCACCACCCTCTGTGAAAAAATACTTCCTTAAATTACCCCTGAGCCGCCCCTTCTATCTTCAAATTGTGCCCCTTGTTCTTGCACACCTGTTTTTTGAAAGATGCTACCCTCTTGGACTTTGTTGATTCCCTTGAGGGTACTTGAAAGTTTCTATCATGTCCCCCTCCTCCTTTTCTCGAGGCTATACATATTAAGCTCCTTAAGTCTCTTCATATGTCTTCCAGTGCAGACCCTGCACCATTTTAGTTGCCCTCCTCTGGACAGCTTCCATCCTGTCTATGTCTTCGGAAATTGGGTCTCCAGAACTGCACGTAGTACTCCAGATGGGGTCTCACTAGCTGTCTGTACAGAGGATAACTTCCTGTATTCTACTGGTGATGCCTCTCCCTATGCATCCCAGTATCCCCCAGCCTCCTTGCTGCCCTCTCACATTGCTTGCCCACCTTAGGTCATCTGATATGACTACCCCAGGTCCCTTTCCATTTTGTTGTTGTTAGTATCTCACCTCCCATTGTGTACTCTTCCCCTGGGTTGCATTACCTTGCACTTCTTAGCACTGAATCTAAGCTGCCATACATTTGACCATTCCTCTAACCTTGCCAAATCCCTTCTCATCCTTTCCAGTCCACCTTGTGCATCAACTCTGTTGCAGATCTTTGTGTCATCTGCAAAGAGACATACTTTTCCTTCCAGTCCCTTTGCAATGTCACTTATAAAGACATTGAAGAGGACCGGTCCTAATACTGAACCCTGCGGTAGCCCACTACTAACCCCCCTTTTTCAGAGTGGACTCCATTTACTATTACTCTCTGTGTCCTATTCTCCAGCCAATTCTTTACCCAGGCTGTCATCTTGGGACCCACTCCAAGCTGGCTAACTTGTATATTAATCTTTTGTGTGGACTGTGTCAAATGCCTTGCTAAAGTCTAGGTAGACCATGTCCACAGCCCTCCCTGATCAACTACTTTGGTCACCCAGTCAAAGAAATCTATCAGATTTGTCTGGCATGACCTTCCCGCTGTGAATCCATGCTGCCTTGGGTCCTGTGCCCCTCTGGCCTCTAGATATTTAACAATTCTTTCCTTCAGAAGTGATTCCATCATTTTCCCTACCACTGAGGTTAAACTAACAGGTCTGTAGTTTCCTGCTTCTGCCTTGCTCCCACTTTTGTGAAGGGGAATCACATCTGCCCTCCTCCAGTCCTCGGGTACTACCCCATCCTCCCATGATTTGTTAAGAGGGTAGTCAGTGGTGTCACTAGTTCTACCCTTAGTTCTTTTAGAATTCTGGGATGAATCCCATCAGGCCCCATTGCTTTGTCCACCTTCAGTTTTAAGAGTTCTTTCAGAACCCTTTCTTCTGTAAATGGGCTGGTATCAACTTCTGTATCCAGAGTGTTTCTACTGTTTGTTTTAGGTACCTCCTCTTCCTTTATAAATACAGAGCAAAAATATTTGTTTAGTATCTCTGCCTTTTCACAGTCACCTTCTGCCCACCCTCCTCCCCTTTATTAAGCCTCACTATCCCTCCCTTGATCTTCCCTTCGCTCCCTGATGTACCTATAAAAGGTTTTATCCTCCTTCTTAACTGAGTTGGCTATCTTTTCCTTGGTTTGGGCCTTTGCTGTTCTGACTGCCTTCCCAGCTTCCTTTTACTTTTCTCTGTTCCAGTTCTCTGTCCTGTTCCTTCTGTGATTCCTTGTACTTCCTGAATGCTTTCTTTTTCTCTTGAACCTTCACTGCCACTTCCTTTGAGAATCATAGTGGTTTCTTACCTCGTTTCATTTTGTTTATTTGCTTTACACAAAGGCTTGATACCTCTGTGATGGCAGTTTTTATTATTCCCCATTGTTCTTCCACTCCTCCTCCTTCCGGCCCATTTGCTAGTGCATTCCTTAGGCACTCACCCATTTTGACAAAGTCAGCCCTCCTAAAATCCAGTACCTTTGTCTTTGTATGGCTTGACTCTATTGCTGTGTTTATTGTGAACCATACTGTTCGATGGTCGCTAGTTCCCAGATGGCTACCCACTTCTACATCTGTGATCCTCTCTTCATCTCCATTTGAGAGAACCAGGTCTAAGATTGCTCCCTCTCGAGTGGGCTCCAATACTAGTTGTCTAAGGCATGCCCCCTGTAGGGCATCTAGAATAACCCCACTCTTAGAAGTGGCTGCTGCAACTGCACTCCAGTTAACATCTGGCATATTCAGATCACCCATCAGCAATATCTCCCCTTTTTCTGCCATTAATTAATTAACCTGATCTCCTCCTCCTCTGTTATTGTCCCCCTAAATAAACCAGATTTAATGTTGTTAAATGTTAAACTGTCTGAAGTGTCAGTACCTACTTATCAAGCATTGTACAGGTTGGTGTATGCTGATTAACCTTATTTTACAGGGGGATCCTCAGAGACGAATCTCAGAATCAGTCTTGAGGGTAAGTTCCATTCTATGATTGAACACTGTGTACATGTGGGATATTGGGACAGTAACTTCTGTGCATCGTGTGAGCCACTAGAAGGGATAAAAGGGGGGCTCAGTATCCCAGAGGGCTTCGACCAAACTAGTCTAACCACTGCAAACCCTGACCTCTGGGTGGAGGCACCCGCCATAGAACTTAGGCCCCTCAATCTGTCAGTACTCAAGCAGGCAGAGGTAGTAGCCCTTGGGATAGTGTCACCTGGGGGTTACATGTGCACTTATGGAACCCAAAGTGGTCATCAGCGGTGGAGCTGACAATAGGACAGTGCCCAATGGCAGAATGGGTTGCGAGTCCCCAAGTCATGGGGAGGACGAGGTGACACAGACCCCAGCATTGATGTCAGAGACAGCAGGGGGAGGTAGCAAGTCCCACAGCTTGAGCCTGGGACCCATCGTTTTGAAGACTTACTCCATCTTACAGGTGCATGGCAATGGTCAGAAGAAGTGTCCTTTTCTTTTCTGTGCTTATCCTTCTCAGAATCATGGTGTTTTTCCACCGACTTCGAAGATTTATCCTTTTCCTTCAATGAGTCAGCAATGGCTACCATCAACCACAGAGATCAACGGCCCCATGAAGAATGGGGAGCAGAAGTGGTTGACGACAGTGAAGCCACCTTCGCTACAACCTGTTTCTCCAGTTCTTGAATCACAAGAACATTTTCTAAAGCCTTCATCCGACATCTCCTGGTTGCTTGGTTAAAGCCCTGATAAATTGTGTACGCTTTAATGTTATGGTTTGTACTCAGGCAAAGGACACAAATGAAGTGGTTGTTATCTTTATAAATTTTAATGTAATACCTCAATGGCAATAATGGAACAGCTGCTCCTTCTCTTTTGGTGGCCACGTAAAAATCAAGTATTAAAATAAACTTGGAAGCAACAATAGTGAATACTTGCAAAAGTTCCATGGTGTTCTTCTGCAGTGGTGGACCAACGAGTGGTTGGCAACAAGAGAAAGGACTGAGGCATGCTGGGGATGCCCACGTTATACAGGCATGGATGAGCCACGCTGATGTGGGCGGCCTCAACCTGTAAAAACTTCTGGGTGGTCCTGATGCTGACAGCTTACAGTTCCCTGATGCAGCTCAATGGAGGGAGACATCCTCGAAAAAGATCTGGGAGTACAAACTGACTATACCAGTGTACGTACATGTTATTCTTGTCTAATATTTCCAATCTGATTTCAGAAAAAAGCAAGACCTAACAAAATACCTCTTTAAATACACTCTCCTTTCTTTGAGCAAACATTATAGCCAGAAGCCCTTTTGTGGTTTAACAGCAATTTGTAGTAATACTGTATTCCATAACATCAAAAAAGAGAAGCAGATCACAAATCACTACTGAACTGGGGGGGGACTACAACCCCTGCAATCACAACCTAGATAAGATCATGTTTCCTCCTTTTTTTTTTTTTTTTTTACAACTCACAATGTATTCTTGTTAATGACAAGGGTAGCAGTCTAAGTGGATAAGATCACCCTGTAGATTAAGATTTCTTTTGTGCTCCAGTCTAACAATATCCTGTTATCAGAGTTTGACCGCAGTTCCATTATAAGTGCATGTTGTGAAATGCTAATTGCTCAGACTTCAAAATACTCCTTTACACTTGTGTGATAAATTACCTTCAGTGACCAATGACTGGGAGTTATTGGGGGGGCATGTCACTGGATATTTATGTAGAAATGCAGCTAATACCAGTTAAAAGCCAGTTTAAACCAGCAGCCACCACAGTAAAAATTCCTGCAGTGCCTATTAAATGTTTTACCAGAGTAAAGCAGACAAGTAGTGCCTTCGCAGCTATGGTCGCTGACCAGGTCCTTTGAAAGAGGAAAGGACTTATGAAGGTGAGTGGTTTGCAGACGAAGGGGGATATAAAAGAGACAAAACCAGGCTAAAAAAATTAAATAAAAAGTCGCTGTCTTAAACTGTAATTGCACTCCATTGCTGAGCATGCTCTCAGATATATAAATGTGATTTACCATCGGCTCACAACTACAAATCAGCTCTTGAGAAACACTTGTGCTATGAAATTGTTTAATCTCGTCAAGCTTTGCTTTCACAGCAAGCCATAAATCACCAGCTCTTTGTTATCACAGACCTCCATGAGCGCTTCTCAGGCAGGCAATGGATCGTAGGGATGTGTAATCCTGAATGCACAAACAGCAGGGTCGTCACCGGCTGAAATACTTTCATATGAGCCGCTGTGCAGCTGCTGGAACACAAGCCCATGATGGATATCTCATTTCCTCCAGTCGGCATCTATTTTGAGCAAATTATTACCACATAAATTTCTTGTCAACAGAAACGGCCAATTAATTAAGTTAAAAATTTACTCGTGATCACATCTACAAACCAAATAGAACTGCAAGGCAATTTTCCAGTTACTGAATATACTGCAGGTCAGCTTAATGAATAATTTTTAACTTTGTCATAAACCCAAAGACAGGCTAATATCTGGGGGAACCTGGGTGCAGGCCAGCTGCTGACAGATTTACAGAAACTATACTGATGCAGAATTTAAGGGCTCACATCTAAGGACAGAAATATTTAAACTTTAGAAGTTTGGGCTTCTTAAGATTTCAAATGAAGAGACTGTAACAGTTCTGTTTACAGAAATATATTACATTTATTTTATTTTTGAAAGGAGGAGGCATAGTTACTAGCAAAACAAACACAGTCAACGTAGTGGAGACCTGGCTCTCGGCATTAACCCCCAACTCTGCTGTCTCCCTCCCCGGCTTCACCCTTTTCAGAGAAGATCATGAGGGTAAGCGTGGTGACGGATGTGCAGTCTACTTGCGTGACTCCCTCCTGGGCCACGCACTACCTACCCCCAAGCTCGATCACAGTGCCCAAGCCATCACCTTAAAAATCTCCCCTGACCCGGGCCGGGGCCCTCTTTATCTTACAACCACATACATACCCCCACGGAACCAAAGTCTAGCTATCCACTCCCTCACTGACTATCTCTCTACCTCGCCCACAAAGCTGAACAGCTCATCCTAGGTGACCTCAACATTAATTGGCTTGACTCCACCGCAGCACACATAAAGGACACCTTCACGGCTCTTGCTGTAACTCAAGTAGTCACTCATCCTACCAGATTCAACCAATCAAGTGGGTCCAGCTCCCTCCTTGACATAATATTCTCCAATCGCCTCCATAAAATCAAGTCTGCTAGCGTCCTAGCCAACTCCCTTAGCGACCACTCCCCTATCCTCTATGTCTGGTCCTCCCCCACACTCAATCCCGCATGCAAAGTCACCCCCCCCCCGCCGCCGCCACTTTAGCCCCGGGGGCCTAAATAAGCTAAAGCAGTACCTACCCCAGCTTGACTGGTCCCCGATCTCCCGTGCAACGGATATAGATACTGCACTAGCCTTCCTCACTAGAGCCTTCTGCAAGGCCTGTGACATATTTGCCCCCGTCACCAGCACTTGCTCCAAAAGACACAATGCTGCCTGGATTTCTCCCTCCCTGATCAAGCAACTGAAGCAGCGTGATAACCTGTGGCACACTACGGTCGAGTCAGGCAGGACAGTAGACAGACAAGCCTATAATACCGTTCGCAACCAGTGTACCTGGGCCATAAGGCAAGCCAAGGCCAGATACTACCAAACCACCCTGGCCTCATCCTGGGGCTCCGCACGAGCTTTCTGGGATAATATTAAGGAGCTTAAAGGGGAAAACCTGCTCCCCCTCTCCCCAGATGCTTGTTGACGGCACTATTACCACTGACCCCCCCCACTTCTTGCCAACTGCCTCAACACTACCTTTTCCGACCTAAGTGCAGTCCTTCCGGTCCACTTCTTCGATCCTATCCATGCCTCCAACCCCCGCTATGAATCACCACCCCATTTCTCCTCCGGACCAGATCTCCCCGCGATGCCAAGCCACTCCTACTAAAAGCCCTCTCCAGCCGCAACCCCAGTTGTGACCCCCTTGACTCCAGAATTCTCCACCTAACGCTTGATGTCATGCTAGCCCCTCTCACTGACCTTTTTAACCAGTCTCTATGCCTCGGCCAATTCCCAAGCGCATGGAAATCAGCTGAAATTACCCCAACTCATAAGCATGGAGACCGCACATTACCAAACAACTACAGACCAATCTCCATCCTCCCCCCCACTCTCTAAAGCCCTGGAAAAAATAGTATCCACCCAACTCATGGATTATCTATCCAAGTACAACATATTATGCCCAGAGCAGCATGGCTTCCATCCTGGACACAGCACCACTTCAGCCCTCCTGGAGTTCTCCCACCAAATACACTCTGCACTTGACTCTGGGGAGATCGCCAGGGCAGTGTTCATTGACCTATCCAGGGCGACACTGTGAGTCACCCCCTATTGCTTGACTCCCTCCGTCATCTTGGTTTCTCCTCTGGCCCACTGGCCTGGTTCTCCACCTACCTCCATGACAGATCCCAATGGGTCAAAATCAATGGTATCCTATCAACTGCCCTACCTGTACACTCTGGGGTCCCTCAGGGCTCCATCCTGGGCCCCACATTGTTCAGTCTCTTTCTAAAAACCCTCCCCAGCTCCTGCTCCGGCAAAATACTCCTATACGCCGATGATGCGGTCCTCATCGCCTCCCACCCCGACCCACTCACCCTCCAGAGCTCTCTGCAACTCACCTTCAGCCAAACTGAAAAATGGTTCCGCGACCATCGTCTGGTTCTGAACCACAAGAAGACGAAATCTATGATTTTTGCACACCGCCACAGTAACTCTGGAAATGCTTCCCTTCTCATCTTCCCCCACACCCAACACCCCTTGAACAGGTATCAGCATACAAATACCTGGGCATCACCTTCGACTCGGCTCTATCTTTCCATGTCCATCTTAACTCACTGTCCTCTGCCTGCATGAATGCCCGGATTGGATTCCTCTACAGCCACAAAGACTGCCTCCCTGAGTATGCCCTACGGCTGGATATCACCTCCTCCATCCTGTCTTTGGTTGATTATGGGCTCCCTATCTATGCAGCTGCTGACCCCACTGCCCTCACCAAAGTCCAGACCTCAATCAACAAGGTCTGCAGGCTCCTGAACTGTGCCCCCAGCAGAACGCACACATGCCAGCTTTACTCCACCTCCAACCTACTCACCTTTGAAGAGCGCCTGCGTTACCACACCTGTATACTGGTCAACGCTGCTGGCTCTCCCTCAGGTTACTACATCCCTACAACGGGCCACCCACTCGGTCACCACCCAAAATGCAACCAAAGCCACCTTCAAGGTGCCGAGAGCTAGGACCTCACTCGCCCAAAGATCTTTCCACTGCAGAGCCCCCTCCTGGTATAATTCTCTCCCCGTTCACATCACAAACATTTCTAAAATTGGCCTCTTCAAAAATCACCCTACGTAATCACTTCACTGACACTCGGAGCTGCAAATGCCCATGACTGGGCCATACCTAGAGTCTCCGCCTGAGCCAATCCACAAACAGTCTTCCTGGTCCACCACTCTCCCTAGCATCTACCCTCCGCACCCCACCCCCCCAGGTATCCGTCACCTAGTATCTCTAGGGATCTTATAGTATGTCAAGTGTACTAGTTTATTTAGATTAGCTTACTTGTAGTCTGTACACCACGAATTGAAACCTGTGTGCTCACTGTATCAATTGGAATGTAAGTTGTGAGCTCATCTTACATGTATTAGAGAGAATGCTACTCCAAGGTTTTTTTTTTTATCACTAGAATGCTTTCTTGGCATACTGAGACATTTAAAAATTTATGTGACAAGAACTCTCTGGCTGTAGAGAATTCTTGATAACCTTTGCCCTTCTGAGGCTCCTCAGTTAAAGGCATACTGGTGTTAATTAGCTTCTCTGACGTAATCTTCTATTATGTTTTAAATGTATATGTTAAACCAATGAGAATTATTTCTGCTTTTTCTATATAATCTGGTGTTAATAGTATGGGATATTTGAAAAAACTGCCACAAAGCTTCTGAAGAAGGACCTGGTTGGTTCGAAAGCTAAAGCACTTTGTTTTTTTCTGTAACATCCATGTTGGTCCAATAAAAGGTATCAAATCATTTGTTTCTGGATCTGTTTTTAAAACGACCAATACGGCACCTACAACATTTTTTTTCCACTGTATCGCTGAAATTGCTTATATGTCCGTTTGCTTTGCTTTGCATGCTCTTTATTGTATCTTACCTGTATTGTTCCCCACTGTTGTACACCACCAAAATGTTGTCTCCCCTCCTTGCGATGAGGTGCCTTTGTAAATGAGTCTTTGACTCAAAGGCTGTAAAACCAAATTGCAAATAAATAAAAAAAAAAATCCACTGAGCTCAAGTTATACAACATTCCCCAAAAACGGTATTCCAAGCCATACTGTTCACTATTATTAGGGGAAGCTACCTGATCAAACACAGTTTACTTGCAGTTAGGCTCATTAAAGGGACAATGTCAACCACTGTTGTCTCCTATTATTTCTAGATGGTACATAGAATTTGATGGCAGATGAGTACTGCCTGGCCCATCTGGACTACCCATACACCCTACTCTCAGTTGTCCCTTGTTTACACTCTCCCCATTGTCGCTAAGGTTCCCTTATGTCTATCCCATGCATTTTTTTTTTTACTTTTTTTTACCTGCTCCTGTCTGGCCCCTTAGGGCTCTCTCCGGTGTGGTCGACTTGGATCAGCTGTCTTCTCACACTGCCTGAGGTCTCCTCAAACCACGCCTCCATCCCGGGAAGTCTCCCCTTCACAGCCATGACCTCTCAGTTCCCCCAGCTCTGAGCCCCCCAAGGCGGAACCGCTGTACTCTTTGTGGCACTCCACCCCCCCCTGCATGGATGTGCAATGCCATCCAGCATGCGTCATGCACGCTCTGGCACATGCCCACAGGACAGCCGCTGACGCCAGCTCACCACAAGAGTTACCAACTGCAGTGCACCCAGTCTCCACTAGGTGCCACTAATGTTGCGGAACACGGACCTTCCCCCTCCCAGGAGAGGAAAGCAGTCTGGCAGATGCTCAATCCTCTCCTTCCCGTCCAACCCCCAGCTTGTTCCTGAACCCGGGTTGCTGGCATGGTGCAAGGTAAGGCAGATGCCTGAACCCTCAGCACCACCGGGTGGCTATGCCACGCATTTTTGAATGCACTGACTGTTTGTACCCCTACTGCTTCCTTGGGGAGGCTGTTCCAGGCATCAACCACCCTTTCCGTGGAGAAGTACTTCCTCACATTCCCCCTGAGTCTACCTTCCTCCAGCCTCATATCATGCACCCTAGTTCTTGAGGATTCTTTTTTCTGGAAGAGACTTCCCTCCTGGACCTTATTAATACCCTTGAGGTACTTAAAAGTCTCAATTGTATTGTGACAGGGTTGAATAAGGCCCTGCCCCATTTGTTATGCAGAAAGTTAAATGCAAGGGTCTGTTCTATCCTCTCCTTTTCTCTCTCTTTTCTGTCTGGTTGCGCAACCAAATTTTCTTGTGAGACCTAGGAACTGATCACTCCGTCAGTTTTTCAATTCTCTGCCTCTCGCTATCTCTCTGCCTTCCCCTGCTATTTCTGTCTTTTCTTCCCCCTTGCATATCTTCATGTATAAAAATGTATATGAATCTTTGTGTGAAACTGCAAGTGAAACTGGGATCCCTTTATTTGAAACTGTATCCCTTTGTTTAAAAATGTATATAGTTATACTGTTGAAGTGATTGCAAAAACTGGAATTGAAGAGGTTAACCTGAAACGCAGTTTTTAAGCCTTTTGCAGATGTAAACAAGAGGTCAGTTCTGGGTCATTATGTTCTTTTTTGCTGCACCTGCAAGAACATTGGAAACTTACAAGAACATTGTGTGAGAAGCATGCTGTTTTCTTAACGAGTTTCCCAGACACAGACTTATAAAAAGAGCAGTGGTGCTTTTATAATGTATGGGGAGCCCTTATTATTGTCCGAATTCAGTAAGTTTATGTTGTTGTTATGGTATCGATGTGACGTCAAGAGGTTGTTAACCCCTCTTGAGTATGTCACATCGCTACCATAATTACAGGAGTGGATCTGCGCATGAGCAGTTCCCTTACACACGCATCGCACAACATATGTCTGCGGCGGTGACAGGTTCTTCTAAATCTAAGGTACAAATGAGAGTCCAGCACTGTAATTAAATATTTCTGTAACACCGTACAGTTTTCCCATACACTATAAAGAATAATGGATGGTGGCCAGACAACAACTGCGCTGAAATTGCATCTCGCGGTTTCTTTGACAACAGTAAACCTCTCGAGCTTCGCTCTCAAGGTTTACATTGTTTACAAGGAAACCGCTCGATGCGATTACAGCATGGTTATTGTCCGTCCCCCATCCATTATCCTCTATGCTAAGGAGACACGTAGAGTGAGAGATTGAGAGGCTGAAACTTGGAATGAAGAGATACCCTCTGAAGAAGGACTCTGCTTTCTATGTGTGTACTGCCATTGTAAATAGTTATACTGAACAAATTTTATTTTTTTATTTTTCTCTTAATAAAACTCTGCTTGCGAATTTTGAAACCGCTCCTGTTTTTCCTAAGCTTCCTGACCTGTGCCTTGACGATACATATCCACCCCCCATCTCATCTCCAGTGAATACATGTCAAGTTCCATTAGTCTCTTTGCATCATCTTTGTAGCCCTCCTCTAGACTGCCTCCACTCTGTCTGTACCTTTTCTGAGATGTGGCCTCCAGAACTGGACACAGTATCCCAGATGAGGTCTCACTAGTGATCTCTAGAGTGGCATCACCACCTCCCTATTTCTGCTAGAGATACTCAGCCCTGTGCACCCCAACATTCCGTTGGCCCCCACTGCTTTCTCACACTGTCTTGTGACCTTTAGGTCATCTGTTTTAATAACCCCAGATCCCTTTCTTACTTGGTGGGTGTCAGCTATCCACACACTCCCCCCACTGAATGCTTTTCTCCTGGATTCCACACCCCAAGTGCATAATTTAGCATTTTTTTTTGCATTACATTTCAGCTGCCATAGCCAGGAGCAGAGCCATCCTGGAAACTCTGCAAGGGGCAGGACTCAGGCAGCTTGTGATGGAACCCACCAGAGAGGAAGCTATTCTAGACCTGCTGCTCACCAATGGGGAGAGAATTAAAAATGTGCAGGCGGGCAGCCATCTGGGGTCCAGTGATCACTGCACAGTGTGGTTTTCCATCGAAACAGTGGAGAAGTACAACCACACAAGGGTTAAAGTTATGGACTTCAAGACAGTCAATTTTGTGAAGATGGGGGAATGTCTGGTAAAAGCATTAAGAGGAAGGAAGGGGGTGGACACACAATGGGCAGATCTAAAAGGTGCCAAAGATGAGGCTACTAATATGTGCACCAAGTAAGTAAAGTAAGAGAAGGGAAAAAAAAATGCCATGGTTCACGAGGGAAGTAACCAGGAGGGTAAGAGAGAAAAGGATGTCATTCAGAAAATCAAGGAAACGCAGATCGAGGAAGACAGGGAAACTTACACAGAGAAATGGAGGAGGCCGGAAAAGCAGTTAGAACGGCCAAAGCACAAGCAGAAGAAAGGATAGCTCAGACAGTTAAGAAGGGGGACACAGCTTTTTTTAGATACATCAGTGAAAACAGAAAGACTAGGGGAGGGATAGTGAGACTAAAAAGGGCTGAAAGAGGACATGCAGAGGGGGAATGGGAAAAGGCTGAAATCCTGAATAAATATTTCTACTCAGTGTTTACAGAAGAGGGGAAGGGGGAGGGACCACTGTTGAGGGAAAAAGGAAGACGGGGCAGGGGTGGACACCAGTCCACTCACAAAGGAGAGAGTACCCATTTGGGGTACCTCAGGGATCAGTCCTGGGGCCAGTCCTCTTCAACATCTTCATTAGTGACCTTGCAGATGGACTAGAGGGTAAGGCTTGTCTGTTTGCAGATGACACCAAGATCTGCAACAGAGTAGATGATCCAGATGGGGTGGGCAGAATGAGAAGAGATCTGGATAAACTAGCAGAATGGTCAGAAGAGTGGCAACTGGCATTTAATGCAAAGAATGCAAAATCATGCATATAGGGAAGAGAAACCCTGAAGCCACCTATAGGCTGGGAGGAGTTGCTAGCAGTCACAAAGGAAGAAAGAACTTGGGCATCATCATCACTGATGACCTAAAATCATCCAAGCAGACCTCTAAAGCAGTAGGTAAGGCTAGGGGGTGTTAGTGTGTTAGTAGGGTATCACAAGTCGAAGAGGGAGGTGATAATCCTCTGTACAAGACACTGGTTAGCTCCCCATCTGAGTACTGTGCAGTATTGAGGCCACACCTTCACAAGGACATTAACCAAATTGAGGCAGTCCAGAGAAGGCAACCAAAATGGTGCAGGGACTGCATCAGAAGACATATGAGGACAGATTAACGGAGCTCAATATGTATACCCTTGAGCAAAGGAGGAGAGAGTGATATGATCGAGGCATTCAAACACCTTAAGGGCATAAACAAGGTGAAAGAGTCTAACATGTTTAAATATAAAAAAAATAGCAGGACAAGAGGACACAGCATGAGATTAGAGGAGGCCGATTGAGGGGAATGTGAGGAAATCTTTTTCACAGAAAGGGTGGTGGATGCATGGAATGGCTTACCACAAGAAGTGGTGGCTATGAATACAGTGCAGGGCTTCAAACAGGCATGGGATAGGCATAAGGGAGCAATACAAATGACTATGAATAGATAGGTCACTGACAGAGCAAAGGCCGATGGCACATTTATAAGGTAGAAAAAGAAATGGGCAGACTGGATGGGCCTTTCGGTCCTTATCTGACGTCAACTTCTATGTTTCTATGTAGTCCTAAAAGAGCTAGAAAAACTGAGAATAGACAAGGCAATGGGACCGGACAGAATTCACCCAAGAATATTAAAAGAGCTCCAGCATGAACTGGCAGCACTACTGGCAGAACTATTCAATAAATCACTAGAGATTGGGGAGGTCATGGCGATTGGAGATGGGCAAATGTTGTCCCTCTCCACAAGAGTGGGAGTAGGGAGGAGACTGGTAACTCAGGCCAGTCAGCCTGACCTCAGTGGTAGGAAAATTGATGGAACTACTGCTCAAGGAAAGAACTGTGGCATACCCTGAATCCAGTGGGCAGCATGACCCAAAGCAACATGGTTTCACGGCAGGTAGGTCTTGCCAAACAAACCTGATAGATTTCTTTGACTGGGTAACAAGAGTGGTAGATTTTGGGAGGGGGTTGGGTGTGGCCTACTTGGATTTTAGTAAGGCTTTTGACACCGTCCGACACAGAAGTCTAGTAAGCAAGTTAGCAGCGTAGAAGTGGGGCACAGGGTTGTAAACTGGGTTAGAAACTGGTGGAGTGGGAGGTCACAAAGAGTGGTAGTAAACAGAGCTCAATCCAGGGAGACAGAAGTAACCAGCAGGGTGCCCCAGGGTTCGGTGCTAGTACCAGTCCTCTTTAATGTCTCCATAAGCGACATTGCAGATGAGCTGGAGGGGAAGGTGTGTCTGTTTGCAGATGACACAAAGATCTGCAATAGAGTCGATACTCCGGAGGGGGTGGGAAGAATGCGAAGGAACCTATGTAAATTTCAAGATAAAAACCCACATTTTATGAATGTTTAACTTCTCTAAAAATTCAGTGATGCTGCTTTGTTGTTTTATCCATTGTTTTCTTAGCAGAACTTAAATGCATACTAATAGTATATTATAGACAAACACTGTATGTTTCAAATCCTTGATCTACTCTCATTGCATACTTCAAGAACATTAGGAACACCCCACACAGTACAGGCACTCATAATGCAATAGTCTCCCCTTCTCCAACTGCATCATGGGTGGCTAGGCTGTATGGGAGTGTTGCCAAGTTCAGAAAATATGCCATGAGAGTTAATTAAGGACTGTAAATAAACATATTTTTGTGTGGTAACACCAGTATGATGGGCAGTCTGTTTTTCAGTTTTAAAAATGAATCAGAATCAAACGATCAGCCACATCAGCAGTCTACAGAATGTGACCAGTCGTGACGTGTGTATTTTAAACTAGAGACACTTTGAGGCCTAATGGCGTTGACAGTGCCCCTTAAATAAAATCACCATTATTGTTTCTAAAAATAAATGTGGGGAAAAGACGTTATGCTATTAGGGAGCAAAACATTGGAATATTTTATCAAACTTAGCACGTACATTTCCATCATACAGTCAGCTTACACAGGAATGAACTGTTCCAAGCTCTGTTACATGCCAATGTTATGGATGAAAAGTATTGCTTAAATGAATAATGGGACGTCTGGAGAATGCTTGAATTAAGGTGATCCATTTATATTTATTGTACAAGTATTTTGTACCTGTTTTATGTTTTAGGTAATTTGTAAGAAACAGGACACTTCTTGTAAACTAGGCCAACGAGCCTAAAGATTTGCATACCTGTATAAAAATATAACTTTTACTACTACTACTATTACTACTACTACTTAAGGAGCTGAAGTCATGACTGGGTAAGCGCTAGAGGAAAAAGAAGGTTTAGCCACACTCTGCAAATTGCAGTATTTGTAATACAACATACAGTAAATTGCTGTCTTTTTCATTAGCCACATCTGAGTTTCGCTGGCCACTGGCTCCTGTGACTATCCTTAGCACACACCCAGCATGATGCCCTGCTTGTGACATCATGACCTGCCGCTGTGCAAATGACTGATGTCACAAACAGGGTGTTATGGTGTCTGCGCCTGAATAAGCCTCAGCTAAAGACAAAATACATGGAGCAAGGTTCCTACTTTCCTGTAAATGCCTGCAGGTCTCCGGGTCTCAGTAGTGGAGAACAACATGGCTTTAAATTCAGGTTTTTGGACTGCAATTTGTTCTGTGTCACTGCAGATGTCAGTATGCTACCCATGCCTTATGGGCTCAAATAAAGCTCGGGGCCTGGGTCGATAAATTTTATGGGTACTGGTTACCCAAAGGTATTGAGTTACTGTTCAGATGTAAAGTTGCCCCAGTGCTTCCACCCAGGCAAAGATTAAGTGGGCCACATATTAAATTAGAACTGCCCACTGGGAAACAACACCAACCCACTGAGAGCTCCACTGCCACACCCCACTCAACTCCGACACAGTGCAGTAACAGTTTACCCAAAATATAAACATCAGCACTCCACAAGTAATCTGCTCATGAGACAGATGAGTAATCAACTAATAAAGGGTTTACTATGGATAATCCAACTCAAATGGTCCAGGAAAAAACAAGTAAAGGCAATGAAAAATACGCTTCAGAAATGCTCACTCTCTTATTTAGCTGGTCTTCTGATGCCCCTCTAGGCACAGCCTCTTCTGATGCCAATCTAGGCTGCACAGCTCCTTCTGATGCCCCTCTAGGCACAGCCTCTTCTGATGCCAATCTAGGCTGCACAGCCCCTTCTGATGCCAATCTAGGCTGCACAGCTCCTTCTGATGCCAATCTAGGCTGCACAGCCTCTTCTGATGCCAATCTAGGCTGCACAGCTCCTTCTGATGCCAATCTAGGCTGCACAGCCCCTTCTGATGCCAATCTAGGCTGCACAGCCTCTTCTGATGCCAATCTAGGCTGCACAGCTCCTTCTGATGCCAATCTAGGCTGCACAGCTCCTTCTGATGCCAATCTAGGCTGCACAGCCCCTTCTGATGTCAATCTAGGCTGCACAGCCTCTTCTGATGCCAATCTAGGCTGCACAGCTCCTTCTGATGCCAATCTAGGCTGCACAGTCCCTTCTGATGCCAATCTAGGCTGCACAGTCCCTTCTGATGCCAATCTAGGCTGCACAGCCCCTTCTGATGCCAATCTAGGCTGCACAGCTCCTTCTGCTGCCAATCTAGGCTGCACAGCCTCTTCTGATGCCAATCTAGGCTGCACAGCTCCTTCTGATGCCAATCTAGGCTGCAAAGCCCCTTCTGATGCCAATCTAGGCTGCACAGCTCCTTCTGATGCCAATCTAGGCTGCACAGCTCCTTCTGATGCCAATCTAGGCTGCACAGCCCCTTCTGATGCCAATCTAGGCTGCACAGCCCCTTCTGATGCCAATCTAGGCTGCACAGCTCCTTCTGATGCCAATCTAGGCTGCACAGCCTCTTCTGATGCCAATCTAGGCTGCACAGCCTCTTCTGATGCCAATCTAGGCTGCACAGTCCCTTCTGATGCCAATCTAGGCTGCACAGCTCCTTCTGATGCCAATCTAGGCTGCACAGCTCCTTCTGATGCCAATCTAGGCTGCACAGCCTCTTCTGATGCCAATCTAGGCTGCACAGCTCCTTCTGATGCCAATCTAGGCTGCACAGCCCTTCTGATGCCAATCTAGGCTGCACAGCCCCTTCTGATGCCAATCTAGGCTGCACAGCTCCTTCTGATACCAATCTAGGCTGCACAGCCCCTTCTGATGCCCCTCTAGGCACAGCCTCCCCCAATGCCCCTCTAGGCTGTACAGCTTCTTCCAATGTACTTCTAGGCTGTACAGCCTCTACCAACTCCCCTCTAGGTTGTACAGCCTCTGCTGATGCCCCTCTAGGCTGTACAGCCTCTACTGACACCACTCATGGCTGTACAGCCTCTACTGATGCTCCTCTAGGCTGTGCAGCCTCTGCCAATGCCCCTCTAGACAAAGCCTCTCACGATATCCTTGAAGGCACAGCCTCTCCCAACACCCCTCTAGGCAAAGCCTCTCCCATTGCCCCTCTTAGCACAGCCCCTCCTGACGCCCTTCTAGGCACAGTCTCTCCCAATGCCCCTCTAAGCACAGCCCCTCCTAATGCCCCTCTAGGCACATCTCCTCCCAATGCCGCTCTAAGCACAACCCCTCCTGACACCCCTCTAGGCACAGCCTCTCCCGCTGCCCCTCTAGGCACAGCCCCCCCGACGCCTTTCCAGGCACAGTCTTTCCCGATGCTCCTCTAAGCACAGCACCTCTTGACACCCTTCTAGGCACAGTCTCTCCCGATGCCCCTCTAGGCACAGCCCCCCGACATCCTTCCAGGCACAGTCTCTTCCGATGCTCCTCTAAGCACAGCATCTCTTGACACCCTTCTAGGCACAGTCTCTCCCGATGCCCCTTGAAACACAGCCCCTCCAAATGCCATTTTAGGCATAGCTCCTCCTGACGCCCCTCTAGGCACAGCCTCTCCTGATACCCCTCTAGGCACAGCTTCTCCTGATGTCCCTCTAGGCACAGCCTCTCCTGATGCCCCTCTAAGTACAGCACCTCTTGACACCCTGCTAGGCATAGTCTCTTCCAATACCCTTCTAAGCACAGCCCCTCCCGATGCCCCCTCTAGGCACAGCCCCTCCTGATGCCCCTCTAGGCACAGCTTCTCCTGATGTCCCTCTAGGCACAACCTCTCCCGATGCCCCTATAGGCACAGCCCCTCCCGATGCCCCTCTAGGCAAAGTGTCTCTCAATGCCTCTCTAGGCAAAACTTCTCCCAATGTCCCTCTAGGCACAGCCTCTTCCGATGTCCCTCTGGGTACATACTCTCCAGATGCCCCCCAGGCATAGCCCCTCCTGATGCCCTGCCAGACACAGCCCCCCCAAAGCTCCTCTAGCCCCAGACTTTCCCAATGCTCTACTGATGCCCCTCTAGGTACGGCTCCTCCTGATGCCTCTCTAGGCACAGCCTCTCCTGATGCCCCTCTGGGCACAGCCCCTCCCAATGCCCTTCTAGACACAGCCCCTCCTGATGCCTCTCTTGTCACAGCCTCTCCCAATGCCCCTCTCAGCATAGCCCCTCTTGGCAGAGACAGCCTCTCCTGATACTCCTCTGGGCACAGCCTCTCCAAATTCCCCTCTAGACACAGCCTCTCCCATTGCTCCTCTAAGCAAAGTCTCTTCTAGTGTCCCTCTAGGCACATCCTCTCCTAATGCCACTCTAGGCATAGCCCCACCTGATGCCCTTCTGGACACAGCCCCTCCTGATGCCCCTCTAGGTACAGCCTCTCCCAATGCCCCTCTGGGCACAGCCCCATCTGATGTCCCTCTGGGCATGGCCTCTCCCAATGCCCCTCTGGGCACAGCCCCTCCTGATGCCACTCTAGGCACAGCCCTTCCTGATGCTCTTCTAGACACAGCCCTCCTGATTCCCCCTAGGCACAGCCTCTCTCAATGCCCTTCTAGACACAGCCTCTCTTGATGCCCTCTAGGCACAGCCCCTCCTGATGCCCCTCTAGGCATAGCCCCTCCAGATGCCCTTCTAGGCACAGCCTCTCCTGATGCCCCTCTAGGCACAGCCCCTCCTGATATCCCCCTAGGCACAGCCCATCCTTATGCCCCTTTAGGCACAGCCTCTCCTGATGTCCCTTTATGCACAGCCCCTCCTGATGCCTCTCTAGGCAGAGCCCCTCCCGATGCCCCCCTAGGTACAGCCCCTCCTGATGCCCCTCTAGGCACAGCCTATCCCAATGCCCCTCTAGACACAGCCCCTCCTGATGACTCTCTGGGCACAGCCTCTCCCAATGCCCCGCTAGGCAAAGCCTCAACCAATGCCCCTCTAGGCACAGCCCCTCCTGACACCCCTCTAGGCACAGCCTCTCCCGATGCCCCTCTAGCCACAGCCTTTCCCAATGCCCCTCTAGGCACAGCTTCTCCTGATGCATGTCTAGGCACAGCCTCTCCCGATGCTCCTTTAGGCACAGTCTCTTCCAACATCCCTCTAGGCGCAGTCTCTCCTAATGCCCCTCTAGGCATAGCCCCTACCAATGCCCTTCTAGACACAGCCCCTCCTGATGCTCCTCTGGGCACAGCCCCTCCCAATGTCCCTCTAGGTACAGACTCTCCTGATGCCCCTCTAGGCATAGCCCCTCTCCATGCCCATACAGACACAGCCGCTCCTGATGCCCCTCTAGTCACAGCCTCTCCCAATGCCCCACTAGGCACAGTCCCTCTCGATGCCCCTCTAGAGACAGTCTCTCCTGATGCCCCTCTGGGCACAACCTCTCCCAATGCCCCTCTAGGCACAGCCCCTCCCGATGCTCCTCTAGGCACAGCCCCTCTTGATGCCCTTCTAGAGACAGCCTCTCCTGATGCCCCTCTGGGCACAACCTCTCCCAATGCCCCTCTAGGCACAGCCCTTCCTGATTCCCCCTAGGCACAGCCTCTCCCAATGCCCCTCTTAGCACAGTCTCTTCCAATGCCTTTCTAGACACAGCCCCTCCTGATGCCCCCTAGGCACAGCCTCTCCTGATGCCCCTCTAGGAACAACCCCTCCTAATGCCCCTCTAGGTACAGCCCCTCCCGATGCCCCTCTAGGCACAACCCCTCCCTATGTCCCTCTATGCACAGCTCCTCCCAATGCCCCTTTAGGCTCAGCCCCTCCTGATGGCTCTCTGGGCACAGCCTCTCTCGATGCCCCTCTAGGCAAAGCCTCAATCAATGCCACTCTAGGCACAGCCCCTCCCGACACCCCTCAAGGTACAGCCTCTCCCGATGCTCCTCTAGGCACAGCCCCTCCTGAGGCCCCTCTAGGCACACCACCTCCCAATGCCCCTCTATGCACTGCCCAAACTATAGTTCAGCCTGCCCCCCACAATCATCACAGTGCCTCTGCCCACCTGTACCGCTGGGCACCACTTACATCCCACTGGCACCAGTATCAACATCCTTAGTCCTCAGCTTCACTGGGTACCCAGCCAGGCCTATTACAGCTGTATGGTGTTGGCCAGCACTGGTGCACTTAAATAAACAACAAATGTTTATGGCAAACTCAATTAGTAATCCTGGTCAGATGGCCAAGTCTCCTGAACAATTATAGCAAGCCCAAAACATGGCCCGATCAAAATATAAAGGATGAGTTTGTTTGTAAACAATTGTAAGGAGAAGGCGGCTACCCGAAAACAACCCAAAGCCATGACGTGTAAGCACAAAAACAAGCAAAGAGTCAGGCTTCAGTATCAACCTCAAAAAGGACCCCAAAGCTTGGTCAGTTAAAAGTATACATTTTATTAAATTAAGTAGCGGACAACAACACAGAAGAACCACAGGCTAACGTTTCACGTTATACTGATGCTTTTTCAAGGTGAGAAAGCATTGAAAAAGTGTCAGTATGACGTGAAACGTCAGCTTTGGTTCTTCCATGTTGTTGTCCGCTATTTAATTTAATAAAATGCATACTTTTTAACTGGACCAAGCGTTTGGGGTCCTTTTGTGAGGTCGGACACCGGGAAGCCTGACTCCCTTTGCTTTCGTAAAGGCTGAGAGTTGCAGGAGCCACTGGTACCGAGTCAATTCTCATGGTTACCCATGACCTGCCAGACCTTCAGACGCAGGCCCCTTTTTTTGCTTTGGTCCAGGTGTGGCTCTCTGGTTGGTTCTCTCAGTTGTGCCTCAGGCAGTCACACTCTTGGGCAAATCAGCATGCTTCTGGCCTTTCTCCATCAGTGCCATTTTGCAACACTCTGTTGAAGACTCCCTCCGCTCTTCTCTGCTGGTCATGCTCTCTGGCACCTCATGCAGGGTCAGCTGGGCTTTCGCTGCTTTGCTCACTCAGGGCGCCTTAAGGATCCCAGGCCTCTATAGCTTAGCTGGCTGCAGTGATCTTCGTGGTGGCTTAAGGCCCAGATGATTCAATCTCCACTCAGACTGCTCAGGTTCCTCTCCTGGAAAGTCCCTTGATGCAAGCTAAGGCTCAGTTGCTGGGCAGCCCACCCTTGCAGTCTGATGCCTTCATGTACAAACTTTACAGTCTCTCTCCTTCACTGCTGAAAGCTTCAGCCTCCTCCTTGGTGGCTATATAATAAGCACACTTCTCCCTCCAACATCTCTGCATAGCTAATTTCTCACATTCTGCATGTAGCAGCATCTTCTTCTCATGTCTGGCAGTTCAAGCGCTGCAGGTTTAGATTTTATTTCACATTAAGCCCTTTAAACAGATGCCTATTTTCTTTTTTTTTAAACTTTTATATTTTTATTTTATATTAATCAAACAATGAAGTTTGTTTAGCAAGCACAGACATTACAGTTATTCATATTTTCCTTGTGAGGGCGCCACTCCTCTTGACTCATACAATAATATCATCGAGGGGTAATCTTAAAATGCAAACAGCATATCCCCAAAATAAAACAATCAATAGCTGTATAGAGCCCATAAACTGCATGGATAAACTTAAAATATTATAAAAAAGAGAGGTCCAGAGTCCTTCACCATATTCAAATGGTATTGGATTCCATGCTTTAACTAATAAAGGCACTCAATAAGTGCAATTCATAATATAGCTCGATCTTATTTCTTGAATATAGGCTACACTGTAATCGTCGCTGTAACCCTCAAATTCGAGTTAAGATTAAACAAAACTAGAGATAATCTTAAATTTTAACTTTTACAGTTACATCTCTTAACCATATACCGGAAGTCCAAAATATAAGTATTCCAGTTCTGAATCGCCTATCCAGATTTAAACAATTCGGTATTAAGGGTTTCAGTTGTTAATGTCTCCACCTGCTTCCAGGAACATTTTCATTTTCACTCTCGTTACCCAAAGAATTTGACGATGTCTTAGGGGTCCTCTTCATCCGATGATTGACGGTCCAATGATAAGGTGCACTTTGATGTAATCGCGTATGTTCGGCTCCACTTCAAAGCCTCTGCTGGATCTGAAAATAAATAGACCTTTCCTCTATGAGCCACTCTTAACCTAGCTGGGAATATCAGGCCATGAGGTATTGAGGACTCTCTCAGCATTGCCCTCACACCATCGAATCGTTTACGTTTCTGCCTCATAGCAAAACTGATGTCAGGGTATAAGCTGATTCTGTGACCTTCATGCAATAGCGTGCCCTTTCATCTAGCTAGAGCCAAAATAAAGTCTCTTGATCCGGCTCCGTCAGTGACGATTAAAATAGCCCTTGGGACCTCCGAATCCTCCAACTGACCTCTCGGTGTAATGCGATAGGCTCGCTGGAAACGCTGTACCTTCTTTTGCACTTCCTCGCCCAGCTGCTGTCCGAACCATTCTTTCAAAAATAGGAGGAGATGATCTCCTTCGCTACCTTCAGGCATTCCCAGTACTCAAATGTTCGGAGCCCTAATTTGGTTCTCCAGATTCTCCAGTCTAGCCTTCCAGTGCCCACTTTCTCTAATCATTGTAGACCCTGCACCCATGGTGGCATCCGCTCGTTTAGAGGCTTCCACAGCAGTACTTTGAACTCCTTCCATAGATGTCTCCAAGGTAACAACTCGGTGACTAAGATCATCTAGTTTGTCCGAAATTGCGGTCACCGATTTAATTAGAGCAGAAAGTTTGGACCGGATAGTTTGTAAAGTTTCTTCGGCAGTCTCCTCGGATGTTTCATCGGGCCTACCATGCGGTACTCTGGTTGTCGGGACATTTTTGTTTTTGCTCCCGATCCATGGTGTTGTTCTTTTGGGGTTCCCCATTTTGTAGTGGAGATCTTCCGACACAATTTAAGCCCAAAATTATCTCGTTTGACTTGAAGAAAAAGGGTTTTAAACTTAAAGTTCTAAATTAACAGCGCGCTGTTCGATCAAGCTGCTACCATCTTGCTTGGGCTTCACAGCGCCCCTGCTCCAGATGCCTATTTTCAAAGGGTTTAGAGTCAGGTACACAGTAACAATATACAAAGTATACAGTAGCGGACACAGGTAACAGTAACGTACAAGTAGCGATGGATATTAGCATTACATGACATGACATTTTGTAACAGAGTGCAGTACAAGGATATACTGTCAGATTATCACAGATTACAGCAGCAGGTGCATCCTGGTCCCTGGCTGTAGAAATCACAGGCAGGCCTGCCACACTGGCAACCTTCAGCAGCAGCGCTGCTTCCATGCTGTCTTTGATGCAGAACAAAAGCAAGCAGAAAAAGATATCCAACAGCTTCTGTTGTTCATGTGAGGATCCAGCAATTCCATTGGCTGAAACCCTCTATCAATCGCTGGGGAGGGTCTCTCTGGCTGTCACTTGACAGTTGATTGGTCACCTCTCTCCCAGGTGAATAATGAAGTTCTCTAGCATCCTCTGAGCCCTCTGTGGCTCCCAGGACAGATTTTGGAGCCTCACTGGCTGTGTTGCCACCCTCTGACCCCACGGCCATGCTGAGACGGATCACAAGATGAACAAAATGGCTGCCAAATTTACAGCCCTTACTGTCAAGGGCTCCTGTCCTTAAACAGTTATCTGTGCCTCAGCTGGGGTGTCTTACATGGGTGCCCAAGTGTCTATTTCAGTTGGAGCAGCTGGTGGGAAAGTCCCGCTCCCGCCAGGACTGCCAATGCACTCGGTTGGGGGCAGCAGCAGTGGAACTGCCTTTGATGTGTAACAAGACCTGTGCTGAATGGTGCAGGAAACACCGAAGAAAACATCCATCTCCTTTTCACTCTCCCGTTCCCCAAAGATAGTCCTGGGGTCAGGAGAGCAGTGGCAGTACACAGTGGGCTAGCGGAGCCAACGTAGGCCCCCAAACACTTGGGGGGGTTCACAAGTGTATTTAAGTTATGCTGATGTAATCCAGGATTTTTTGCAGGTGGTAAGAGTCCTTCTTAAAACCATGATGGCTGCCCTTTCCTCACTCCTAATCACCGCTGGCAGAATCTACTCTTAAATTTTTATTGATTTTTTTTTTATTTGCCTAGGATAGGCCAGCTGAGAGGCAACATCTCATTTCCAGTGGGGTCCTGTTCTACCCATTTCTGCAGCTGGATGGACTGGAGCACTGGGAGGTTTAGTGACTTACCCAAGGTCACACAGGGAGTATTTGGCTATAGCGGGATTTGAACCTGCAGTCTACCAGTTCCCAAGTCGGTGCTCAAATCACTAGGCCACACTGCCTCCTCACACTGTCCTTGGGACAGGGCTGAATAAGACCCTGCCCATTTGTTATGCAGAAAGAGCTAAGCACAAGGATCTGTTCTAGCCTCTTCTTTTCTGTCTGTTATCTGACTGTGCAGTCAAATTTTTCTCTGCCTTCACTTGCTGCTTCTTTTCTTTCCCCTTGTGTATCTGAAGTTATTAAATATATGTGAATCTTCATATGAAACTGGGATCCCTTGGTTTAAAAATGTATATAGTTATATTGTTGCAGTGATTGAAAAAAGCTATTGGGAACATTGGGGGTTAACTTGGAATGCAACACTAGCTCTTTTGCAGAACTGTCAACAGGAGGTCAGTTCTGGGACACCATGTACTTTTTTGCTGCACCTGCAAGTTAGAAAACTGACAAGAACATTTTCTGAAAAACAGGATGTCTCCATAACAAGTTCCCAGGCAAAGACTTATAAAAAGAACAGCAATATTTTTGCTAGAGAGACAACAAGACTGAAACTGGGAATTAGAGATATCCTCAAATGAAGGACTTTGTTTTCTGTGTTTGTACTGCCTTTGTAAATAGTTATACGGAACAATTTTTTTTTTATTTTATTGGAAAAAATAAAATGCTACTTTCGAATGTTATGCCTGCTCCTGGTCTTCCTATTCTTCCTGACCTGTGCCTCGGCAACAGATGGTGTTAGAACTGGGATGTATGCCATTCATACTCTAAGCCAGGAGTTTTGAGGGTAGGTACTAGACCAGGTACCAGGGAAGCACAGAAGAAAGGCATGGATCTGGCAATAGCAAGCCCAGGAGTGTTTCCCAGAAGCATGGCAGCCGAACTAGAAGCAGAATCAGAAGTCCAAACTGAGACTGTACAGCCAGAACCAGTGATGGAAGAAAAGGAGGCAGGGACAGAATCTTGAAGCCTGCCTGCCTTCTTCAAATGGTGGGCTATAAAACAAAGAGCAGGTCTGACTGGCAGTTGTGCACCTAACAGAGATACTATGGAGTGGCCAAGATATGACTTTTGGCCAGTGAAGAAAATTATGCAGATGGTGAAAACCTTAACAGAACTGGTGAACTGGCTCACAGAACGATGGATGGAGGCTCAGCAGAGATACCCAGGGTCTGAGTAATCCACCAGGGGCAGCACTGTGAGTCCGACAGGAAAGGCAAGCACCTGAACAAGTCGGACAAAGACAAGAGGCAAGGAGAGACTCCATCTGTTGCAGACAAAGGCCAGAGGAAGTCCAGTCACAGTACAGAGAACCAGTTTGGAGCCGTGATGCCCGAGATGGAGCATCTGGAGCTTCCTGCGGCTCCTGGGTGCTGCCTTGTTGACCCAGAATCGGAGCTGGAGGAACACCTGGTGCTGGTCCGGAAGGATCACGTGTGAGTGGTGCAGAGACTGCTAAAGAAGAAGTGCTTAATCTTGGTGGAGAAGAAAGGACACCCCAAGATGCAGATCATGTTATCTGAGATGGAGACGTGGCTCCTTTGGTAGAGCAGCTGAACAGTGAGGAAGAAGCCTATGAGATGGTTGAAGGGACCGATCGTTTTGTTAAACCAGGGATTCCTTGGGGGTTGTGGATGTATGGAACGGCCTTCCAGAGGAGGTTGTGGAGTCAAAAACAGTGGTGGAATTCAAGCATGCATGGGACAGTCATAAGGCAATTCTAGGGGTTGGGGTAGGAAGAAGTAGGCTGCTGGTTAACTAGGACCTGCAGCTTATCCATCAGGTAGGGAAATGGGCAGACTGGGTGGGCCAAGCGGTCCTTATCTGCCGTCAAATTCTATGTTTCTATGTTTCTATTCAGAGACTGGGGTATGCTATGAAATGGGGATATACATGTTTGCAGGTTATACCAGTAAGTAACAAATACTGATATTGCACGTATTGGTTCAGGGGTGGCTAACAGAGCTGTCCCCATTATGCTGTGAAGAAAGGGGTATTATACAGGTTACATCCTAACCCCAGGTTAAACAAGATAGAAGAGCAGGTGGTTGTTCCCACCAAATGTCGGATGCAGGTATGCAGTGGGCACACACTGATCATAGTGGGAGGCATCTAAGTAAAAGGGAAACCTTGGCAAACCTTCTGCTACATTTCTACTGGCCAGGAGTCTACAGGCAGGTAACGACCTACTGTAGATCCTGCGTTGCCTGCCAGTTAATGATGGCTGTAGCCCCCAGAGAGAAGGGTGCTGTTACCCTGCAGAAAAAAATACTTTACTTCCCAAGAGACCAGGAGAAGCAGAAGGCCCAAAAAAGACGAACACCCGAGAAAAGAGGTGGCATTTTGGTAAAATAGGTATGCTTCCTCCTGGCTGGGAAAGACGAAGAAAAGAGATACATGGGTAACAGTATAATGGCAATGCTGCACTGTTAATGGCTAAACTGATAAATTAGAAACACTAGAATTGAGAATTCAGAAGGTTGAAAAAAATGCATGGGTTTAAACTTAACTGTTCGCTGTACAAATATCAGAATTGAGAATTCAGAAGGCTGAAAAAAAATGTGCGAGTTTGAAGTTTACTGTTTGCCATATTGGTTTTTATGGAGAAAAAGGATACTGCATATGCTGAGAACTATAAAGCTTATAAGCTAATGTTAATGGAGAATTTAAAGAAAGTTTTGGAAATCTGTTTTTGAAACAGGTTCCCTCTTAAGGAAAGGGCTAAATGCAAGGATCTGTTCTATCCTCTTCTTTTCTGTCTCGTCTGACTGCGGTCACATTTTTCTCTGCCATCACTTGCTGTTTCTATCTTTTCTTCCTCCTTGCATATCTGAAGTTATTAGATATCTGTGAATCTTCATGTGAAACTGGGATCCCTTAGTTTTGAAAATGTATATAGTTATTCTGTTGAAGTGATTGCAAAAAAGCTATTTGGAACATTGGGAGTTAACCTGGAATGCAACACTAGCTCTTCTGCAGAGCTGTCAACAGGAGATCAGTTCTGGAGACACCATGTACTGTTTTGTTGCACCTGCAAGGAAGGAAACTAACAAGATCACTTTCTGAAAAACAGGATGTCTCCTTAATGCGTTCCCAGGCAAAGACTTATAAAAAGAGTAGTGATACTTTTGCTAGAGAGAGATAAGACTGAAACTTGGAATTGGAGATATCCTCAGATGAAGGACTTTATTTTCTGTGTTTGTACCACCTTTGTAAATACAGTTGTAACCCCCCTGCAAATGGGGGTTCCCAAAAGACTTCCAGGAGCTTGCTTGAATGCTCCAAGCCTGAATGGTGTTTGGCATTTAAGCCATTTATCAGTGAGTGTTTTTAGAGCCTCTGGTACTGTCTCTTTAAGAGCTGTCTGCTTGCAGACATAATTAGTTTGTATGGGGGGACTGTGTGCTTCTCTGAGTACCACTTGAGCTGCTGCCAATTCACTTCATTTTGCAGTCACTAGGAGTGCAAAGGAACCTATCTGAAAGATGTAACTGTTTGCCAGAAATTATTTAGAGTAATAATGAAATTACAGTTTGTCTAACCTGCTTTCTTTGCAGTCAGAACTGTGTCTGCTAGTTCCCCATTCTAGTTTTGAACTGCTGAACTGGACCAATCAGTGTGGGGTAAGCTAGCTCTAAAATGGTGCCTTGGACAATCAGAACTTGACTCATAATCTGAGCCAGCCACAAGAGGATTGTATGGGCAGTGACTCTGGGAGATGTAGTTTAGACTTCAGTGCCTTTTGGACCAACAGCAGCAGTCTATTGTGAGGACAGCCAATCCAGTCAAGAACTGGGAGGAACTCAAAGGAAGTGCCCGTTTTGTCGGTTGGAGCTCAGTTGAGCTTTGGCAGTGAAGAAGGAAGGAGCCCTGTGCTTTTCAGTGTGCAGTTTTAGTCAAAAACGTGTGTAAGGCCAGAGTTCCGGTCTGCAGCTTGTGTAACAGCTTGTTAGGACTGAATCCGTCCTGTGAAAAGAATCAAAGGATCTCTGAAGAGTAGAAACCAGGCTCACCCTGTAGAAGACTGGAGGAATTGCTGAAAATTGCACTCCGTCTGTCAGGAACTGAATCTGCTGTGTGTTCTCCCGGGTATTGTGCAGTAATTGCGATTGGGATACAGATGCAGCCTGCCTGGTATAGTGCTTTCTTTTATATGGATGTGTGAAGAGGTTTGTGTACCTCAAGTGAGCCCTGCTGACATTGAAAGACCCTATCTTATTTGGAGGTCGTGAGTACTAATTCAGGGTCGCTCCCTGTTGAATTGCCACATTAAATCCAAATGGAATTACTGTACTGCTGACTGTTTAATTCTCCTTTCTCTGGTGAAAGGGCCCTACCAGCTGCCACGGTTTGACTAGCCACTAGGGCTTGGGTACCCAGGGACAGTAACTGATAGGGATAGGCCTGTGCACAGAGCCATAGGTAGATTATTAGAGTGATAAGCTGATTAACCTGATTTCCCTGTCCTTGTTATATCCCCTAAATAAATCAGAGCTGCTTGTTTCAGCAAAGTTATACTGCCTGAGGTATTTTGTTCATGTTAAAGTACTGTACTGTGATTGTTGCACTGTATCTCATTTCACAGGAGGTCCCAGTGCCGAACCAGACCTGGGGGTAAGTGTATACTGTGAAGGTAATTCTGATATATTGTGTGGGCCACTAGTGGGAAGAAAGGGGGGTTGCAGTGTCCCAGAGGGCTGTGACCAAGTTAGTTTAACTATTGCAAACCCTGACCTCTGGGTGGTAGCACCCGCCATTGGATCCAGGCCCCTCAACCTGTTAGTGGCAAATCAGGCAGGGGTAGTAGCCCCTGGGATAGCTCCATCTAGGGGTTACACAGTAGTTATACTGAACAATTAAATTTTTAATTTTACTGTTATTGGAAAAAATAAAATGCCACTAGCGAATTTTATACCTGCTCCTGGTCTTCCTATACTTCCTGACCTGTGCCTCGATGACAGTCCTCGAATAAAGTAAATATTATCAGCAATACTGGAAAACATATCCACAATCTAAAGCACTGCACTGCTTTCCATTTTGCAATAATTATTTTGCCTCTGAGCTTTGAACAACCCCTTTTAGGTAGTATTTTTTTTTAAATAAAACAACTGCTTTTGACAGTCTGAATAATTCTGATGAAAGCTGCAGATCTGTAAGTGGTTTACCATTTATTCCATAAAAGTTCACAGGCAATGGGAAGTCTACTCCAGCTGTCATTTTTGTCTCATTTTGTTTCTCTCCTTGTGCCAACAGAGAAGAGAAGATCTCTTTGAATCTGATCCCTCCTAACTTTGAAGGAAATCTTAAACACAAGGAGCTGAATTGATCTGATCAGCCCATGTATGGCCTTACAAGTCTGTATGTTTCTGTAAGGCAGAGGGAAGTAAGGTCGTTTTCAGCTAAGGAGGGCAGTGCTGATACTGACAAACACAGCCAGCTCCAGTTATGCAAATGCCTCCTGTATGCAGGAAGTTTCAGAACAATCAAGTATAGCACAATGACTGCCAAGCCCTCAATCCTGCATAAACCACAGTGAGGCAGAGAAACCATTCCGGTTTCGGAGTCAGCAGCGTCACACATACAGTTACAACATATAAAATAATTTATAGGCAACCATACACCCCAGTGCTGTTTTTGCATTGGGGGTTATGATGACATCATAGATCTTTACAGGGAAACTCAAGCAGTCCCTATGATGTCATCAAAAGGTGGAGGAAGATCATTCCCCTAAGACCCCATTAAAACTTCAAGATGGAAACAAGCAATGTTTGCATAAAGTTACTAATTTTTTTTTTTTGTAATAATATATGGTTTCTGGTTTACCCCCCCACCACCACCACCACCATTTTCCTTTCAACACATATAGAAACATAGACTCTGACGGCAGATATGGATCACTTGGCCCATCCAGTCTGCCCATTTCTCCCTACCAACACTATTACAACAGACCGTGCCCTTCTACAGCTCTTTCTCCTTCCCCCCTTCCTTTCCACAATAATTTATTTGTGCTTATTCCATGCATTCTTGAACCCCACCACTGTTTTTGCGACCAACCGCCTCCATTGGAAGGCTGTTCCAGGAATCCGTCACTCTTTCTGTGAGGAAGTACTTCCTCACACTAGTGTTGCTCAGATAGTGCTTTTGTGAATTCTACCACCCTCTGTCAGATAGTGCTGGTACCCTACCCAGGATCCTACCAGAAATCCTACCAAAGACAGATGTAGGATCCGGGTCAGACAGTGATGGATCCTAGGTCAGATCCAGGGATCCTAGGTCAGACAATCAGGATCCAGTGTCAAATAGCAATGGATCCTAGGTAGGATCCAGGGATCTTAGTTCAGATCCACAGATCCTAGGTCGGATAGTTAGGATCCCAGCTGGATCTGTTGTTCAGAACTTTGGATCTGTTGCTAGGATCCACAGGGTCCATGTTTGTTACTAAGATCCACAACATTTGTCAGATCCAGGCACTGGATCCTAGACAGCTGGATCCGTGGTCAGATAGCACTGCTATCCTACCACTATCTGGCCAAATGGGAGGTATCTGTTGGTATCCTAGTTTCTGGGATACTATCTGAGCAACACTACCCAACACCTCTTCTGAATCTACCCCCCTCCAGCTTCATAGCATGTCCACTTGTTCTTGAGCACCTTTTCTTCCGAAAATTCTCCCTTCCTGTACCTTATTTACCCCGTCAGGTATTTAAAGGTCTCTATCATATCTCCCCTCTCCCTCCTCTGTTCCAGGGTGTACATATTGAGATCCTTTAGTCTTTCCTCATAGGGCTTTTGATGCAGACCCTGCACCATTTTAGTTGCCCTCCCCTGGACCGCGTCCACTCTATGTCCTTCCAGAGATGTGTTTCTCCAGAACTGGATACAGTACTCTAGTTGGGGTCTTACTAGTGATCTATACAGAGGTAATATCACCTCCCTCTTGCTACTGATAATACCCCTCCATATGAACCCCAGCATCCCACTTGCCCTCTCTACTTCATTGTTGCACTGCCTAGCCACTTTTTGGTCATCCGATATGAATACCCCCAGGTCTCTTTCCTGCTTGGTGGTCATCAATACCGCTCCACCCATTTTGTACTCCGCCCCTGGGCTTCTGTGCCCTAAGTGCATTATTTTGCACTTTTTTGCATTGAAATCCAGCTGCCATACCTTTGACCACACTTCAAGTTTTCTCAGGTCTCTGCTCATCCCTACAACCCCCCCCCCCCCGAAGTGTCCACTCTATTGCAGATTTTGGTGTCATCTGCAAAGAGGCAGATCTTCCCTTTCAGTTCTTCTGCAATGTCACTTATAAAGACATTAAAGAGGACCGGTCCCTGCACTGACCCCTGAGGCACCCCAATGGCCACCCTCCCTTCCTTGGAGTTAACTCCGTTGACCACCATCCTCTGTCACCTATCCCCCAACCAATTCATTATCCAGTTTACCACCTTTGGACCCACTCCTAAGATACCCAGCTTGCTTACTAGTATCCTATGTTGAACAGTGTCAAATGCCTTACTGAAATCTAGGTAGGCCATGTCCACTGCTCCATCCTGATCTAGTTCCTTGGTTGCCCAGTCAAAGAAATCCATCAAATTCATTTGACATGACCTCCCCCTTGTGAAATCATGCTGTCTTGGGTCTTGTGACTCACTGGATTCAAGATATTCCACAATCCTTTCCTTCAGTAGTGATTCCATTAACTTTCCCACCACTGAAGTCAGGCTGACTGACCAGTAATTGCCAGCCTCCTCCCTGCTACCACTTTTGTGCAGTGGGACTACATCTGCCCACCTCCAGTCCTCCAGAACCACTCCTGTTTCCAGTGAGCTGTCAGAGGTGCAGCCAATATTTCCCTGAGCTCCCTCAGTACCCTTGGATGCACTCCATCTGGCCCCATTACTTTGTCCACTTTCAGATTAGCAAGTCCCTTCAGGACTCTCTCCTGTAAAAAAGGACTTGTGTCCAGCTCCCTCCAAGCTCCCTCGAAAGCTTTTGTTACTTTTTTGTGGCCCCTCTCCTTCTCCTTCCTCTGTGAACACGAAACAAAAGTATTTGTTCATGATGTCTGCTTTCTCCTGGTCCCCCTCTGCACAGTCCCCCTTCCCCTTTTAACCTTACAATCCCACCCTTGGTCTTCCTCTTTTCACTTACATACCTAAACAAGCATTTGTCAATGCCGAATGTTTGCTTGCTGGCATAGGTATTGGTAGTGTAGGAGTTAGAGAGAGATGCATAATAGGAATGGCAGTGAAGTATTGAACTGAAGCCAACCCCACCACCACCCTGCAGAGACTGACAGGCATTGGGGTGTGCCTTTGGGTCATCAGGCATAACGGCCATACCATTTCACCACACCCAACCCTGCAGACGCCTTGGAGTCTTTGGGCCTTATGCTCACCCCATTCCATAAGAAATACGGTGAGATGGGTGTAGTATAGGAGAATGGGGTGAACTCTGGGTCCGAAGAGTCCAAGGCACACCTCGATGCCTGTTACTGGCTGCAGGGTGTGGGTGGGGGTGGAATGGCAGGAGTATTACAGGAGACGATCCTAAGTCACACCCTGGATGCCTGTCAGTCTCTAGAGGGTGGGGCATTATGGTCGGAAACCTTAATGTCCCAGGCTGTCGTTGGTATTTTCACTCCAAATTTTAAACATGGGTTTTGTGTGACCCCCACCTCATGAACAGTGGCAAAATCAGTTTGTTAGCGGAAAGCTGATTTTGCACAGCGACTGCGCCATTTGGCACCACTGGTACGAAAACATATTTCAAACAGGATGTGAAAAATAACAGCTGTACTGTTCATGGGGAGGTGTAAAAAATGGCAATATTGAAAATCTGCAGTGAAAATATAAAAAACTGGTGAAGTCATGAGCGTGCATAGAAACTGCGCAACGCACACCCGTAATGTAATTAGTTTGGGGATTTTTTACAGCAGATTGTCAGAACAGGCATTTTGGGACCTCTGCTCATGAACAGTGTCACTGTGATTTTCTTAATCTGTCCCTAACAGTGATTTCCCACAGCGACCACGGATTTCTGTGCCGGAAGTGCGAAAACACATTTCGGCCAGGGTGTGAAAAATGGCAGCTGTACTGTTCATAAGGAGGTGTGGAAAAATGCCAGTGTTAAAAATCTGGACTGAAAATATTACAAATTCATGAACTTACGAGGGTGCGTGAAAACTGCGCAATGCTCACTCGTAACACAGTCATTTTATGGATTTTTCTCACCAAATTTTCAACATAGCCATTTTAAGACCTCTGCTCATGAACAGTGTCACTGTGATTTTCTTAATCTGTCCCGAACATTGATTTCACACACCGACAGCGCCATTGTGCGCTACATGTGCAAAATCACATTTTGGGTGACATGTGAAAAATGACAGCTGTTCTACTCATAAGGAGGTGTGGTAAAATGGCAGTGTTGAAAATCTGGAGTGAAAATATTAAAAATTTTGCAAACTTATGAGCGTGCATAGGAACTGCGCAACGCACGCTCGTAACATAGTCATTTTTGGGAATTTTTTCACCAGATTTTCAACTTAGGGTTTTGGGAGGCCTACCTCATGAACTGTGCCACTGTCGTATCGTTACTCAGTCCCAAAAGTTTGTTCCGCGCAGTGACCGCGAAATCACCTTTCAGGACTGAATAACAAAATGACAGTGACTAAGTTCATGAGGTGGGGCTCCAAAACCCCAGGTTGAAAATTTGGTGAAAAAAATTCCCCAAAATGGCCAAGATATGCACCAAAGTTGAAAAAAAACATTTATGCCATTATACAGCTTACTGGCATTTCTTCAGTTCGCGGTCGGCTTTGAAGAGTGCAGACGTGGTCCTGGTTCACTGAAGATCGTTGCACTGGGCTCCAGAGGTAAGTATGGGGGGGAGATGGGTGCGCAGAAGGTGGGCATGGGTTGGGGGAGGGGGGCAAGACAGTCAAAGAGGGACCTTTTTTTTTTAGTTTATTTTTTTTTTCCTTTTGCAGGATGACGACGCAGGACTTTTGCCACACTGGGGTTGGCTCACAGCGTGGAAGCTGAAATTTTATTTTTAGTGGGGTGGCAGTGGAGCCGATGGGGGATTGGGTACCCCCATCGCCATACAGCTGTTTGCCACGCTGGGGTGGGCTCCCAGCGTGGCACCTGGAAGTGTCTTTGGGGGGGGGGCAGCAGACAGACATTTGCCACACTGTGGTGGGCTCCCAGCGTGGCACTGGGAAGTGTGTTTGGGGGTGCCGTGGAGCTCACGGGGGATTGGGCACCCCCATCGGCCATACGGTGTACGGGGGGGGAAGCGCATGAGCACGCTGGGGTGGGCTCCCAGCGTCCACGTATGTGTTCGTGGGGTGGACAAACTGTTTATGACAGTTCAGATGCAGTGCTGATGTAGGCAATTTGCATACTGTCATAGGCAGTATGCAAATTGCCATTGTGGTGTTTTCCATAGAACTGTACGCCACTACATCTGAATGCTGTCATAGACAGCTCAGACATTGATTGGTGTGGTGCAGGTGCCTGCAAAAGGGAGCAGGGCACTGAAAGTGGGGGAGGCACACCTACGAAAACTCGTATGGTGGCATGATGTTTCTTGCACATGCGTGCAAGCAAACATAAAAATGTCTTGTCTCCTTTCATTACCTCCTGGGCTATTCTCTCTTCAGTGCTTTCCCTGCTTCCCCTGATACACCTCCCTATCCTCCGACGAGTCTCCTTATACCTTGTGAGTGCTACCCTTTTAGCTTTTTTCTCTTCAGCCACCTCTTTTGAGAACCACATCTGTCTCTTTCTCCTCTTGTTTTTGCTCACTTATTTGACAGAGGTTTGCTGTTGCTACTATGCTCCCTTTTATCTTTGCCCACTGTTCCTCCACCCCACCCAGGTCACCCACCCCTGCCAGATCATCCGTGAGGCCTTCACCCATCTTTTTAAAATCTGCACTCCTGAAGTCCAGCACACTCACCCTTGTGTGGTTCGATTCTGTAACTGCTCTTCTACTGAACCACACCATATGGTGATCACTGGTCCCCAGGTAGCCTCCCACCTTGACGTCTGCAACACTGTCCCTGTTACTGAGTACCCTGTCCTGTATTGCCCCATCACAAGTTAGTTCACTGACTATTCACCTGAGGAATGCCCCCCCCCCCCCCACAGAGAGTCCAGGATGTTCCTGCTTCCAGCTGAAGCTGCTGTTGCTGGGAGGTTCCAATCACATCTGGCAGAATGAAGTCTCCCATCAGCAGAACCTCCCTCTTTTCTGCCATCTTGCCAATAGCTTCCACCATATCCCCCCCTTCCACTGCCACCTGCCCACTAGTCACACAAATGTTATTACGCCATTTTTTTTTAAGTTTAGAAAAGCCACCCCATACCAAGCTTAAAACTACCCACTCGGTCACACCGCACCATGTTAGCGGAAACTGTCAATGCACTTTAAACCAAAACCAGAAAGACTGAGGAGTGGCACTCACCATAGCCAGTGTTTGAAAAGTCAAACAAATGTTTCTCTTGACCATAGTGGGGTGATGACCGAGTGGTAGTTATTAACTGGGAGCGTGATAGATTTTCTAAACTTAACAAAAAAAAATTGCTCAGCAATGTTTGTGCGGCAGTCAGGTGGGCCTGAGAAAGGGAAGGCATGGCAGTGTTAAAGCACAGCTGGTGTGAGTTTCAGTAGTGTAGCAAATTCCCAGAGGGCCTGGGTGCAAGGGTATGTTATAGGGCCCCCTAGATTTGAATAGACATCAGAATTATGATTTGGGCCCCTCAAACCTCATGGGCCCGGGTGCGACTGCACCCCCTGCACCCTTGTAGCTACGCCCCTGGTGAGTTTCTTTAACGAGTAAAGGTGTTGAACCACACTTGTGATATATAGTAGCTACTGTGGTAGAACAACTTGTTGACCTTTGAACTGTGGTACAACAACGTTCTGACCTTCAAACTATAAAGCACTAGCTTTTTGAGTGTATGGCTTTCTATACACCACAGACCACATACTATATCACACTTCTTAATTCAGATGTCAGAAAAAGGGTCTATGTGAAAATGGCGATCGCCGTTCGGGCAAGTGTACATCGCCAAAAACAAAAAGGTGATGTACAATCGCAGTGAGGAAACTCGCTCGTGTCAGCCCCCTGCACCCCCTCACTCAAAATAAACTCTGGGGGAAGGGGGATACATGTTGGGAAGGGGGAGCACCAGCAAAATAAAAGAAAACAAACAGCCACGCATAAAGCACAAAATATTGTGCTCCTCCCCAGCCCAGAACCCTGCACCCTCCCCACTAGAGCCAGCTCAGCAGCTTCTCCACTCACCACCCCTCACACACCCTCCGTCCTCTTCCGGATACCTTCCGTGCTCTTCCGGTATCCTGTCGCTCTTCCCTTTGCCCTGCCCTTCCCGGTCGCCACCCTTTCAGGGTCGCTGACCTTACAGGCGCTGAGACTGAGTAGCTCAAATCTGAGTCGCTCAGTCTCAGTCCCCCTTTTCACGGGATACCTCAGGAACAGTACAGACTTGCAGTGTTAATGTACACAACATCCAAATATCCCAGACAGTCTGTATGCCAGTGCTGGATTAGTCCACCTGGATCACTGGGAATCTCCAGATGGGTCCCTCACTGCCTTGCAAGCATGGAATATCCTCTTGTGTAGAAATGAAAATGTAATACCACGCACCCCTTCAGAATTTTTAGCACAAAACCAGAATCTTTTCAGTACCTTAAAGCAGCAGCACATGTTAGCGGGGAAACCTGTTGACCTATACTTTTCTATTCTAGTTTAGATTGCCCCTTATCTCCCGCCTTATACGATACCTTTTTTCCCTCATTTTGAATCTGCTTTGGCACTTTTGTTTTACATCTGAAAATAATAAAAATCAGCGATTTGTTTTAATATGGCTTGGGACAGGTTTTCATCATTATGTTCCTCGTTTGCTGGGTGCTCATGTGCCCTGCCAACAAATGTCCGTGTCGGCACGGCACACTGGCACAAACAGAGCAACCGAGTGAGTTACAGAAGCATGGAGCTGCCCATTGACCAGTGGCAGGCAGCCTTTCGTAACATTCCAGTCTTCATTTCACAGGGTTTTTATGACAAAACTGCCATGCCCCCGCCCCCCCCACCTTTACAGTTTATATACAACTGAGGCTCACACCTCTCAACCCCCTGCCTCATAAGTCAGGGACAAGGCTTAAAAACATCAGGGACAAAGGTTTACAATCAGGGACGCATCTTAAAAATTGGTGATATCCACTCAGGAAGCTGGTAGAATAAGTGGTTTAGTGTAAAATGCATTGTCTAAGGAAGAACACATCTGTAAGATTAATATTTGACATTATTTTACGCTTACAACCCCCACTGTTTGGTCATGGAAACACAATTTTTAGGAGGGTCAGAGTAAAATTTTGAGGTAAAATCAGGGACGTCACTGAAAATCAGGGACAGTTGAGAGGTATGCTGAGGCTTACTTTGGTCCTGCTTGGGACATCACTGTCATTTCCACAGCAGCAGACTGTGATGTCACGCACAGGAGATTATGATTTCAGTTACATACAATACAATACAATACAATGAAGCCAGACATACCTCTCAACCTCTGGCCTCCTAAATCAGGGACAAGGCTTAAACAAATCAGGGACGAAGACCTAAAATCAGGGACACATCTTAAAAATTGGTACTATTCACTCAGAATGCTAATAGAATAAGGGGATTTGTGTTAAGATGCATTTTCTGAAGAAGAACAAGTCTGTAACTTTAATGTTTGACACTATATTGTGATTTTAATCCCCACTGTTCTGTCACAAAAACACAAATTTTAGGAGGAACAGAGGACAATTTTGAGGCAAAATCAGGGACAGTTGAGAGGTATGAAGCCAGCAGATAAAGGCCTAATGGTCTATTATTGTGTCTGCTCGAATGTGCAGCTCTCAGTGCTGGGCACTGATGCTGCCCCACCCACCTCCCTCCTCCCCCTCCCCCACTAATTGCTTCAGGCAGCATGAGGGACATCTGTATGGATCAGAGAAGGGATGAGGTAGACCCCAAGATAAGGATTAAGGGAGGGGTGAGGTACATCCAATGAATAGATCAGGGGAGTGGAGAGGTAAGAACTCTAGATCCATCATGTGGCCCCCACCCCACCCCGCTTAACAATCAGGAGTGAAATATGCATGGTTTGAAAACAGGTACCAATTCATAAGGATTCCCTCACTACTCTACTACTCAGGTTTACTTTTAAGGCCTGTACTATCTTCATATCCACTGCCTCCTCTGGTATGCTGTTCCATAGGTTCATAGCCAGTCACGCAGAGTAAGCCTCAGCTGTATGTGATCTATAAGGGGCAAAGATCCCATCTTCCTGTAGATGTTCTTACAGTAATAATAAAGTAAAGAACACTCCAAATTCCAGAATGTCCTTAGCCCACGATTACAATCAGTAGTGGCAGGATGGTGGAGTAGGCTTTCTCCTTCCTGTGTTGGGGCTCATGGCCTTCTCATGGAATGACTTCCACCCCGGTGGCCCAGAAGGGAATGGGGAACCGTTTCCTTGACACCAACTCTAGAGGACCCCCATTGGTGGGTGGATGTGGAGGTATAAGCACCAAGGCATTATGATGCTCAAAGGATGCACCGCTGCAGTAGCGAAGGCTGACATACACTGAGTGGGGCGGGCTGCCCGACTTGCCCTGGTCTATCCCCACTCAACCCTGACTGAAGAAATGATGGTGCCTATGAGGACTGACTGGCTTCTGTTCAATGTGGTGTTAGTCTGATCATTTGAGGAGCTGTCACTGTGCAAAGTCACAGCATAACACAAATACACCGGATAGGTGGTCCCATACCCTGAGGTGGAGATACATGGTATAAATGGGTGATGTGACATCATAGTCTCATATGCTAAAGCTGCTCTCGTGGATGATGCCATTTCAACAGCCGTAAAATGTAGACCCCCAGGGTAGTCACAGGGGGGCTACTATGAGCAGGGAAAACAAACTAAAACAAACACATATACCCCTAACAGATACAGGAAAAGAGTTGTTTGTTGACATGGAAACAAAATTTACATTGTATGATTGTGCAGTTTTCCACAGACATTTTCCAGGATAGATCCCCTCTAGGGCAACTTTTATAGATCATTTTTACCATACCCGGAATTAATAATCCTTTTACAATGTCATTATCCATCATACGGTACTTGGGATAATGGCAATTTCAGGCATGCATTTCTTTTCTGGAAGGGATAATAATAAGGTATCATGAGAATTATCCTGATGAACTATTCAGGCTCTCAGGCCATTATCCAGGGTGCTTCTCCCAGACAGACAGATAACACTGAGTATCTGCACAGGAAAAAAAACAATCTGTGTTACCTTGATGTCGAAGTTCCATTATCCGTAGTAATCGTGCCAATCAAAAATCATGAAGTCCTGGTGTATCCACAAATGACAAGGGATTATACTGTTCCTATTGTTGACATGTCTGGCAAGACCTCCCCCCTGTGAAACCATGTTGTCTTGGATCCTGTAATACACTGGTTACAAGGTATTCCCCAGTCCTTTTCTTCAGTAGTGATTCCATTATTTTACCTACTACTACATCGGAAATTCAAATTAAAGAACCCCTAGGCAGCAGCTATCACAATACTCTGTTATTTACATATACTGGTAACTCATATGTAAAACATAATAAAATCCTAACCAAGAACTATGCTACCTAAACATTACGACTTGGGCAGAGCACAACTGTGCTCATACTCCTCCTGTTCTCACAACATATATAACAAGCGTTTGTCAATGCCGAATGTTGCTTGCTTCTATGTGCTGTATAGGTATTTGGAAGTCATTGGAGTGCAAATATTGAAAATTTACGAACTTACGAGCGTGCGTAGGAACTGCGCAATGCACGCTCGTAAAACAGTCATTTTTAGGAATTTTTTCACCAAATTTTCAACATAGCCATTTTAAGACCTCTGCTCATGAACAGTGTCACTGTGATTTTGTTAATGTGTCCCATACATTGAGTTTGCACACGACTGCGCCATTATGCTTCACATGAAATGAGCTGCGTTAGGGCAGAATGTGAAAATGACAGCTGTACTGCTCATAAGGGTGTGGTAAAATGGCAATGTTGAAAATCTGGAGTGAAATATTGAAAATTTGCGACCTATGAGCCTGCGTGAGGAACTGCGCAACGCACGCTCGTAAAGCAGTCATTTTTAGGAATTTTTTCACCAAATTTTCAACATAGCCATTTTAAGACCTCTGCTCATGAACAGTGTCACTGGGATTTTCTTAATGTGTCCCGTACATTGATTTCGCACACTGACTGCGCCATTCTGAGCTACATGGGCGGAAACACATTTAGGGTGAGATGTGAATATTGACAGCTGTACTACTCATAAGAAGGTGTGGTAAAATGGCAATGTTGAAAATCTGGAGTGAAAATATTGAAATTACGCGAACTTACGAGCCTGCGTAGGAACTGCGCAACACACGCTCGTAGAACAGTCATTTTTTGGAATTTTGGCACCAAATTTTCAACATGGGGTTTTGGGACCCCTTCTCATGAATGATGTCACTGTCATGGTGGTATTCAGGCCGAAGGGTGATTTAGCAGTCACTGCGCGAGAAATCACCTTCCGGGCCAGTCTTATGCCATGACAGTGACATCATTCATGAAGGGGTCCTAAAACCATGTTGAAAATTCTGGCAAAATTCCAAAATGCCTGAGATATGCAACAAAGTTGAAACCCCCTATCTAGCCCATTATACAGCTTACGGCATTTCCTCAGTTCGCGGTCGGCTTTGAAGAGTGCAGGCGTGTTCCGGTCCACGAAGATCGTCGCGCCGGAGTCGGAGGTAAGTATGGGGTGAGGGGTGTGGAGGCTGGGTGCGCAGTGGGTGGGTGCGGGTTGTGGAGGGGTCGGAGGCAGCCCTGAGACGTTTTAATTTTCAGGTAAAAAAAAAAGACTCGAGGACGTTTGCCACGCTGGGGTGGGCCTCAGCATGGCACAAGGACGTTAAGGCGTTCAGCCGACGGGGATTGGTCACCCGTCGGCTAAGGACTGATTGCCACGCTGGGGTGGGCTCCCAGCGTGGCAGCTAAACTGGGGGAGGCGCAGTTCAGCCGGCGGGATTGGGCACCGTCGGCTACACACTCGTGTGTGGGGCGCCTGCCTGTGGGGAGCTACGCTTCTATCGGTGCTCACTAAGCGTAGCTTCCCTTTCAATCAGAGTGTTACTGCATTTTGGAGCGTGTCATGACAGCTCCAAAATGCATTGGCTTACAGGCGCGCCGCCAGCACACTGACTGAATTGGAGGAGGAGGTGACACACCTCCGAAATCTCCGATGATGGCACTATGTTTCTTGCACATGCGTGCCAGCAACATAAAAATGGACCATTTAGGCCCACCGGCAAAACAGGGTGAGCACTATAACTGTGCACTCCTTTCTCTCGCACTGGGCCCACTCTATCCCAACTGTGACTCCTCCTTATTCTAACTGCTAGCCTTACAACTTGCTGCCTGGAGCGATGAATTCACACTGCACTTCTTCCCACTGAATGCAATGTTTAATACTGTATTGTAATACCTGTTTTTGGTATTGTTGTCTTACAACAACCCTGTGTTCTGGTCACTTTATATTAACTCTTCACTACTATTTGCCTGATGAAATCTGATGCTTGTAAAGTCCCTGTTGTGCTAATTCTATGTAATGTAATCCTCCACTTGTATTTGCCTGATGTTCATGTATGTACCTTGTAATCTCCCGGGTCGCACCTGAAAATAGGCACTTGGCTGTCTAGTGTGCTTACCCGGTTAACAAAAGCGAATAAGTAAATATAGTAAAGCCAACTATAAGAAAATTCAGGAAGTACTTAAATCAATTTCATGGGAAAATGTAATGGATACTAAAACAATTGATGAATGCTAGAATATGCTAAAAACTATTAATATGACAACAAAAGATTGGTACATGCCAAATAAACCAACTGGAAACAAAAAAAGGAGCAAACACTCTGGATGACAAATAATTTAAAAAGGCAGACAATAAAATAGAACTACACTAAGTTTGTTTTTTTTTTCTCTTTTAGATATTTCCTGAAGAAGACCTAAGGTCGAAATATAGATTTTTAACTCTATTTTCTATTTTCAGCGTGCATTTACTATAACCATTTTGTTTTGCCTTTAGACCACATGCTGACACAGCGCCTTGTTTTTGTTTTTTACAATAAAATAGAAAACTAGCATCAAATATAAAAAAACAGAGGCGCTCACAAGCATACACGGTATACAAAGCTGAATTAAGGAAAACTAAAAGCATGATGAAAAGGGAAAAACGTAATCTTAAGTTTAAAATTGCATTATTCAAAGGTAGTCAGAACAGCAAAGGCCCAAACCGAGGAAAAGATAGCCATCTCAGTTAAGAAAGGGGATAAAACCTTTTATAGGTACATCAGGGAGCAAAGGAAGACCAAGGGAGGGATAGTGAGGCTTAATAAAGGGGAGGAAGGGTGGGCAGAGGGAGACTGTAAAAAGGCAAAGATACTAAACAAATATTTTTGCTCAGTATTTACAAATGAAGAGGGGGAGGTACATAAAACAAACAGTAGTAACACTCTGGATACAGAAGTTGATACCAGCCCATTTACAGAAGAAAGGGTTCTGAAAGAACTCTTAAAACTGAAGGTGGACAAAGCAATGGGGCCTGATGGGATTCATCCTAGAATTCTAAAATAGCTAAGGGTAGAACTAGTGACACCACTGACTACCCTTTTTAACAAATCATGGGAGGATGGGGTGGTACTCGAGGACTGGAGCAGGGCAGATGTGATTCCCCTTCACAAAAGTGGGAGCAAGGCAGAAACAGGAAACTACATACCTGTTAGTTTAACCTCAGTGATAGGGAAAATGATGGAATCACTTCTGAAGGAAAGAATTGTCGAGTATCTAGAGGCCAGAGGGGCACAGGACCCTAGGCAGCATGGATTCACAGTGGGAAGGTCATGCCAGACAAATCTGATAGATTTCTTTGACTGGGTGACCAAAGTAGTAGATCAGGGAGAGGCTGTGGACATGGCCTACCTAGACTTTAGCAAGGCATTTTTGACACAGTCCCACACAAAAGATTAATATACAGGTTAGCCAGCCTGGGAGTGGGTCCCAAGATGACTGCCTGGGTAAAGAATTGGCTGGAGAATAGGACACAGAGAGTAATAGTAAATGGAGTCCACTCAGAAGAAAAGAGGGTTACTAGTGAGGTGCCGCAGGGTTCAGTATTAGGACCAGTCCTCTTCAATGTCTTTATAAGCGACATTGCGGAGGACTGGAAAAAAATATGTCTCTGCAGATGACACCAAGATCTGCAACAGAGTTGATGCACAGGGTGGGGTGGAAAGGATGAGAAGGGACTTGGCAAGATTAGAGGAATGGTCAAATGTATGGCAGCTTAGATTCAATGCTAAGAAGTGCAAGGTAATGCACCTGGGAAACAAAAACCCAGGGGAAGAGTACACAATGGGGGTGAGATACTAACAACAACAAAAATGGAAAGGGACCTGGGGGTAGTCATATCAGATGACCTAAAGGTGGGCAAGCATTGTGAGAGGGCAGCAAGGAGGGCTGGGGGGATACTGGGATGCATAGGGAGAGGCATCACCAGTAGAAAACAGGAAGTTATCCCTCTGTACAGACAGCTGGTGAGACCCCATCTGGAGTACTGTGTACAGTTCTGGAGACCCAATCTCCATCAAAGACATAGACAGGATGGAAGCTGTGCAGAGGAGGGCAACTAAATGGTGCAGGGTCTGCACCACAAGACATATGAAGAGAGACTTAAGGAGCTTAATATGTATAGCCTCGAGGAAAAGGAGGGAGAGGGGGACATGATAGAAACTTTCAAGTACCTCAAGGAATCAACAAAGTCCAAGAGGGTAGCATCTTTCAAAAAGAGGTGTCAAGAACAAGAGGGCACAATTTGAAGATAGAGGGGGCGGCCAGAGGTAATTTAAGGAAGTATTTTTTCACAGAGAGGGTTGTGGATACATGGAATGGTCTTCCAGAGGAGGTTGTGGAGTCAAAATCAGTGGTGGAATTCAAGCATGCATGGGACAGTCATAAGGCAATTCTGGGGGGTGGGGGTAAGAAGAAGTAGGCTGCTAGTTAACTAGGATCTGCAGCTTATCCAGTAGGTAGGGAAATGGGCAGACTGGGTGGGCCAAGCGGTCCTTATCTGCCGTCAAATTCTATGTTTCTATGTAATCAAAAGTCCCTGTTTTCTTATGTTAACAATACGAGTAAAGAAAAATGTAACTGAAGCACTAAATATTAAGGGGACAACAATAAATGATCCACTTAAAATGGCTAGAAGCATAGACTTTGTCGGCAGATAAGGACCGCTTGGCCCATCTAGTCTGCCCATTTCCCTACCTACAGGATTGACCGCAGATCCTAGTTAACCAACAGCCTATTTCTTCCTACCCGCCACAAGAATTGCCTTATGTCTGTCCCATGCATTCTTGAATTGTCCCACAGTTTTAGACCCCACAACCTCCTCAGGAAGGCTGTTCCATGCATCCACTACCTCTCTGTGAAATACTTCCTCACATTGCCCCTGAACCGCCCCCTTTAAATTGTGCCCCTTGTTCTTGCATGTTTTTTTCTGAAAGATGCTACCCTCTTGGACTTTGTTGATTCCACTGAGGTACTTAAAAGTTTCTATCATGTCCCCCTCTCCCTTCTTTCCTCAAGGGTATACATATTAAGCTCCTTTAGTCTCTCCTCATCGGCTTCTCTTGCAGACCCTGCACCATTTTAGTTGCCCTCCTCTGACTGCCTCTATCCTGTCTATGTCCTTGCGGAGATGGGGTCTCCAGAACTGACGAGTACTCCAGATGGAGTCTCACCAACTGTCTGTACAGAAGGATAACAACTTCCTGTTTTCTGCTGCTGATGCCTCTCCTATACATCCCAGTATACCCCAGCCCTACCTACTGCCTTCTCACATTGCTTGCTAACCTTAAGGTCATCTGATATGATTACTCCCAGGTCCCTTCTTTTATTGTTGTTACTACCTCTCCCCCAAATTGTGTATTCTTCCCTGGGTTCTTGTTCCAGGTGCATTATTTTGCACTTCTTTGCATTGAATCCTAGATGCCATACTTCTGACCATTCCTCCACCTTGCCAAGTCCCTTCTCATCCTTCCCACACCTCCTTGTTTATCAACCCTGTTGCAGATCTTTGTGTCATCTGCAAAGAGGCATACTTTTCCTTCCAGTCCCTCTGCATTGTCACTTATGAAGACATTAAAAAGGACTGGACCCAATATTGAACCCTGCGGTACCCCACTAGTAACCCCTCTTTCTTCAGAGTGGACTCCATTTACAATTACCTTCTGTGTCCTGTTGTCCAGCCAATGTTTTCTCCAGGCTACCACCCTGGGACCCACTCCCAGGCTGGTTAATTTGACTATTAATCTTTGTGTGGACTGTGTCAAATGCCTTGCTAAAGTCTAGGTAGGCCATGTCCACAGCCCTTCCCTGGTCTACTACTTTGGTCACCCAGTCAAAGAAATCTATTAGATTCATCTGACATGACCTTCCGCTGTGAACCCATGCTGCCTTGGGTCCCAGCCCCACTGGCCTCTAGGTACTCAACTATTCTTTCCTTCAGAAGTGACTCCATCACTTTCCCTACCACAGAGGTCAAACTGACAGGTCTGTAGTTTCCTGCCTCTGTCTTGGTCCCACTTTTGTGAAGGGAATCACATCCGCCTTCCTCCAGTCCTCGGGTACCACACCATCCTCCCATGATTTATTAAAAGAGTAGCCAGTGGTTTCACTAGTTCTCCCTTAATTTTTTTAGAATTCTGGGGTGAATTCCATCAGGACCCATTGCTTTGTCCACCTTCAGTTTTAGGAGTTCTTGCAGAACCCTTTCTTCTGTGAAAGGACTAGGATCGACCTCCCTATCAAGAGTGCTTCTGTTAATTGGATTAGGCACTTCCCCCCTCCTCTTTTGTGAATACTGAGCAGAAATATTCGTTCAGTATTCCTGCTTTTTCACTGTCCCCCTCTGCCCACCCACCATTCATTCTATTCAGCTTCACTATCCCTCCCTTTGTCTTTCTATGCTTGCTGATGTACCAGTGTTCCCCATTCATTACAACTGAGAGGCGGGCCGCCGTGCTATCTTAAATGGCCGCCTCTCATTTTAAAGTCCCGCCACTGTTTCAAAGCTGCCTGTCACTTTAAATCCTCGTACTCTCGCTAGGAGCATGCGCGAGCACGAGAACCCATCCATGCTCCTTGCATTGCACGAGAAAGACAGTGGGAGGTTGCACAGTTCGGGTGCTGGCAGTGACAGTGGGAGGTTGCACAGTTCGGGTGCTGGCAGTCCACGATCATGTGATTGACTGCTCCGATGGTCACCAGGTCGCTCTGGAGGAAAGGCGCCAAATCTGCAGGGAGTGACAGCTGACTTGCCCTATCAGAGGCTAGTTTACTTTGGGTAAGTCCCAGTTAAGTACAGACTGTCACTTTGGAGCTTTACATTCGGCTTGAGTCTTGCGTCGAGAGTGGATCTCTGACTTTGTGTTCAGAGTGTCAGCATCGGTTGCGTTTTTACTGAGCAGCTTGTCAGACAGTTTTGAGCACATTTTCAGCCTGATTGCATTTAATAATAGCACTAGCATTAGTGGAGTGGGGTCGTGAGTGGTGGGGGAGCGGAGGGAGAGAGTGGTCTCACAGAGACTAGTACTAGGCAGCTCACTCCTCAGTTTGGTGTTCTTGCTGCTTTGAAAAAAAAAAAGAATTTTGTAAAAAGAAAAAAAAAGGAAGATAAGTGTAGCACTGCAGAGCCAGTAGTGTGTGTGATAGCTTGACTGTTCACATGCCCATATTATTCTTTTGAGCCTGATATACTATTTCTGCATTGCTGTGGAGTGGGGTTGTGAGTGAGGGAAGGGCGGTGGGAGAGATTTAGAGGACCTTCTAGGCATTATTTTCTCTTCTGAGTGCTGCTTTATAAAAAAAAAAAAGGAGAATTACTAGCTGCAAAAAAGTGAAAAAGAAAATAAAGCTAGCAGATGCCCACATATTGCCACCAGGGGGTCTACGGTCTCTGTTCCACCAGTCCGGTTGTGCAGCTTTGCTTCGTCAGTGGTCACTTATTTCCAAACCTTGATTCAGGGAATAAAAAAATATTTGTGTGAGAAAAAAAATTCTGGTCTCCTTAACTGTGCCACCAGGGGGTCTGCACCACTAGTCAGGTTGTGCAGTCTTGCTTAGTCAGTGGTCACTTGTTCTGAACCCTGATTCAGGGAATAAAAAAATATTTGTGTGAGAAAAAATATTTGGGGCTCAACCAGCATTACCAAGTTCTCGTTCTGTATTGACAAATAAACACACGACAACAATTAGGAAAAAAAAGCTTTATTGTACACAATGCAGAAACTAACTAACTTTGGTTTCAAATTAACTCAAAAACGGAAACATCCTGATCAAGATGACAATTGTGAGTCGATGATTGGGACAATGCCAGTTGGTCCAGTTGATATCGACGTCATTGTCCAAAAACTCCTGCACTTCCTCCTGTAATACAGAAAAAACACCTCTAAGCATAGAGCAACAGGATTTTATACTGGCTGGCTTAACAAATACTGCTGGTTACAGTACAAAAAAATGATGGCATGTTTTGTGCATTTTGCATAAAACATAAACAGAACCCAAATCAGGAACAGTTTGGGTACTCAGTGGGTGTAAGACATTCAGAGAAGATGCTATAAAAAGGCATCAGAACAGTTCAGTTCACGTTGTTGCTTCTGAACTGGAAGCTAACTGCAGAATTTCAGCTTCAAAAGGAGGAATAGAGCAGGCAATGCAGTAGGCCATGACCCTGGAACAAGAAGCTTTTGTGGCATCCCTTCGTTGCATGTACTGGCTAATAAAAAATGAGCTGCCTCACACAACGAAATATGGCTCACTGCTGGATCTCGCCAAATCATTGGGATGCAAATACCTAGACAATATACATATTGCTGATGCTGTTAAATATCGTTCTGATCGAACTGTCAGAGAAATGGTTCTCTCTCTGGGTGAGGTGGTCAGGAGATCAGTTCTTGCAGATTTGAAGGCTGCCAAATTTTTTTCATATTTAGTGGACGAAACAACTGATATTGCTGTTATGAAGCAGCTCATTTTGTATGGTATGTACTGCAAAGAAGGGAAACCCAGAGTTTCTTTCCTGGGACTTGAGGAACTAATTGATGGAAAGGCAGACACAATTGTTAAAAAAATGCTGGAGTTCTCTGATAACAATCAAATCTCGGTTGATCATCTTGCAGGGTTAGGCAGTGATGGAGCAGCCGTTATGCTGGGCAGGCAAAGCAGGGGTGGCTAAAAAGCTGAAAGAAGTCAGCCCAATTCTTGTTGAAAATCACTGTATGGCTCACCAGGAGGCCTTGGCTGTAAAGGCAGCAGCAAATGAAGTGAACGTCATTAAAAAGTTTAATCAAACACTAGATCACTTATACAGATATTATGAAAACTCTGCTGTTCACATGGCTGCCCTGAAAGAAATTCAGCAGGCAATGGAAAACTCTGTTTTAAAGCCTAAACAGGCAAAAGCAGTTAGGTGGTTGTCCCATGATGCAGCATGTGACACACTAAGGAAGATTTTCCCATCCGTTGTTACGTCCTTGCATAGAGAGGCCTCTGAAAGGCATGATCCCCAAGCTGTGGGCCTAGTAAAAATGGTGGAAAACCTGGGAGTTTTTCTCTATTTTATGCATGATGTGTGACATACTTCCACACCTTAGCATCTTATCCAAATGCTTTCAAACATCAGCGCTGAATTTTACTGAAATAAAGAGACATTTACATTCCACTTTAGAGATTCTTAGGGCACGCCTACTGGTACCTGGTCAGTACTTCTCCTCCGTTTCGCCTGAACTAGTACTCCTGAATGATAATGGCCTGAACTTGCCATTTAGCGAACCACAGTTGAATCATTTCACAACCTCTGTGCATGACAAGTTTATTAGGACCCTAACTGCTCAAATTGAGCAAAGGTTTCCAAGCACAGAACTTTTGGATGCGTTCAGTATCTTTGACCCCAGCATGATACAGGAAGTTGATATTGAAGAGTTGGAAGGGTATGGTAGTGATAGCCTTGAGATTATTCTTGGTCAGTATGCTACTGTTGTGGATGTAGATGCTTCTGCACTGGAATGGGCTTCTCTGCGTAGTCTCATGTTCACAGAAAAGATGGCCTTTAAGACTATTTCTGATGTGCTGCACGCTCTAACTACTAAGTATGTAGACCTGTATCCAAACATATCTACTTTGGCAGAGCTGGCAATGATAATACCCATATGGAGCTGCAGATTGTGAGAGGTGTTTTCTGCACTGAATCGAATAAAAGCATGAGGAGCGAAATAGATTAAGTGCCAGTGTGCTAAATGCATATACTTATCTCAATCTCCAATTGAGGGCCCGATGTTGACAGTTTCCCTTATTTGGAAGCTGCAGCTCATTGAGCAGGACTGCGAAAACGAAGATTAGATCTTGGCCTTGCAGGCACTAGTAAAGAGTTGTAGTATGGCCTCACCAAAATGTTAAGACTCTCACAAACTGTTGCTGGCCTGCAACTAGAATGCAGAGGTTCTCCAGTATGTTTTATCACACTTTTTATTTGCTGCTGCATACTACAGAGGCCTCCAGATCATCATATTACTCTTATTTCTTGTTTCTTACGCATTTATTGCATCCCGACTGACTCTGCCCACCAGTAGCTCCGCCCCTGGTGACCCCGCCCCCTGTGGCTCCTCCCCTTACCACCGCTCTATATTTTCATGCAATGTGGAACACTGTGCACCTATAAAAGGTTTCATCCCCCTTCTTAACCGAGTTGGCTATCTTTTCCTCAGTTTGGGCTTTTGCTATTCTGACTTCCCTCCCTGCTTCCTTCTGCCTTAACTGGTACAGCTCTCTGTCCTGCTCCTTCTGTGTTTCCTTATACTTCCGGAATGCTATCTTTTTCTTCCTGACTTTCACAGCCACCTCTTTTGAGAACCATAGTGGCTTTTTCTTTCATTTTGATTTGTGTATTTGCTTCACACAAAGGCTTGTTGCCTCTGTGATGGCAGTTTTGATGATTCCCCATTGTTGCTCCACACCTCCTTCTAGCCTGTTTGCTAGTGCTTTTCTGAGGCACTCTCCCATCTTGCCAAAGTCAGCCCTCCTGAAGTCCAGTACCCTCACTTTTGCATGACTTGACTCTGTAGCTGAGTTTAACGTGAACCACACTGTTTGATGGTCACTTGTTCCCAGATGGCTAACATCTTTAACGATTATTTTATAACAGTATTTAATAGTAAGACTGATTTGGACATTCATATTAACGGTGAAAATCAAAATATAAAATTAATTACACTGGAAGAAGTTCAAACCAATGTATCAACCCTGAAATCACACTCATCACCAAGTCTGGATGGGACACATCCAAATGACCTCAAAACCTTGCAACAAACTTAAGTTTTCCGTTACAACTACTGTTCAACAAATCCATTAGTACTGGTGAAGTTCCACTTGAATGGAAACAAGTTGTAATAACACTGATTTTCATTTTTTTACACTTCCTTTATTGAGAAAGATTTGCACATGTAGAGTTACAGATACAATATAATTGCTTCCAGTTCAAAATAAGGCTACATGTTTTGGCTGATAGGAACTACAGCCGCTACATTTAACAGCCAAATAAGAAATAGGAAGAAAAAAAAAGGGAACACTATTATGGGCTAAAAATAGGTACTTGTAAAAGCAGTATGTGAAAAAATACATCTTCCTAAGAAAACATCCGAGTTATTGCATCACTTCTAGAGATATAATCTGATGTCCAACAGGCAGTAGGGGTGTAGGGTAGACGCCTGGAGTTCTCTGGGGGTGGGTACCCAATACCTAGCATAGTGAAACCAAGGTGGAGTATGTCCAGCATTCCGGTCTGAGTATAGCTTGGCTCAGCACCCTCCAATTCATGGAATTTGGTCATGAGCCAGCTCCCATCTCGTCCACCGGGAAGTATAGGCTTCCAATCTGTTGTGCAAAGCAAACTACATCTGTTCGTTGTGTTGAATAGTAAGCACCAGAGACTTCCAGTCAGAAGTCGAAGGTGGTGCAGCCTGGAGCCACCTCTTAGTGATAGACATATGCTGCGCACAGCAGGATGGACCATAGGTATAGGACCGCTTTATCTATGACCCCCATTGGTGGAATCCCCAGTAATAGGCTGACTCCAGACAGGGGTCGCTGAAAGTTCAATATGGCTACTATGTGGTGAGAGACTAGGTCCCAGAAATTGAGTCGTTTATGGCAATCATAAAAGATGTGTTTATAAGATGCTATGGATTCCCCACAATCTCTCCAGCACCAAGAATAAGCTCCTGGGTTCCTCAGGGCCACAGTTGTGGGGACCAAGAAGAACCTCACATGTACCTTCCACACAAACTCTCTCTACCTAGGGAAGAGGTAGTGGCCCATGCTCCCTTCCAAACCTTGTGCCAGTCTTTACTGATTAATGTCTGGGTAAACTCCTTTTCCCAGCTGGATTTGACTGGCTCTACTGAATGTACCAACTGCAGAATTAAATGTTTGTATATGATTGAAATTGCCTTTTCTCCCTGATTGGAAGTCCAGATTTGAATGAATGGGGTACTATCTTCCCACAGCTGAGAGCTTTTTTCTCTACTCCTTATCTGACCAAGTATAAAATCTCTAATTTGGTAGTAGTACAGCCTATCCCTCTCTGTCTAGAAATAGCTTTTCTGGCCTTCCTCAAAACTAATCACTGTACTTCCCTTAAGAAGCTACCAGGGGGCCACCAAGCCCATCGCAGCCTGAGCTCTATACAGGGTTCCTGGAGGGGGGAACTAAACTGTGGGGTCACAAAAACCACTGATATTTCCAAAACTGCTGCTGTGAGACTTTTCTTTTTGTGCTTATTCTCCAACCCTCTAGTATGGTAGCTGTGGCTTTGGGACTAAGTGCTTGACCTGTTTGAGCTGGGTAAGGAAAATAGGCTAGCTGGTAGAGGGGGATTTATTGGCATGGCTAGGTCTATTTCTTTCCAAGCTGCTTGGTAAGATCTAGTACCCCAGAGAAGCACCAATCGCATTTGGGCAGCTACCCAGTAGTCAGTAAGAGAGGGGAGGGCCACACCACCCAGAGTTTTGGGGAGGAATAGTTTATGGAGATCGACCTGGGGCCGTCTCTGGTTCCACTGGAATGTACTAAGAGATTTCTGCCAGGAAAGAAGTTCCTTGGGAGGTATAATTCATGGAACACATTGAAAAAGGTACAGAAAGTGGGGTAAGGCGTTCATTTTAAGTGAGAGAGTACGGGTATAGAAGGAGGACGGGAGGAGATTCCATCTTCTAAGGTCATGTTTATGGGTTGTCACCAGAGGGGTGTAGTTTTGGTAATATAAGAGGGATAAATCTTGGGGGATCTGTATTCCCAAATGTTTAATGGTTTGTTTGCCCCATTTGACAGGAAATCTAGATCTAAGGGTAGATGTGGGGCTGTATCCTATAGAGAGGGCTTCTGTCTTATTAATATTAAAGGAATATCCAGATAGAAGGGAAAAATATTTTAGTTTTTGGAAGAGGGCTGTCATAGAGGGGCCAGAGTCTGTTAAGTAAACCAAACGATCATCTGCAAAAAGGGCTACCTTATGTTCTGTGCCTGCAAATGAGATTCCCTTGATGCCCAGGGAGGGTCAGAGATATTGCACCAGTAGCAGCTCAATATAAAAGGCAAAAAGAAGGGGGGACAGAGGACAATTCTGACTGGTTCCTGTATACAGGGGGAAGCTTTCAGAAATACGGCCATTAGCTCTAATGAGTCCTGTGGGTGTATTATAGAATTTAAAAATGGTATCAGAAAATTGGGCTGGGAAACCAAAACAGGCAAGGACCCCCCTCAAAAACCTCCAGGAGACCATATCAAACACTTTTCCGCATCTAGCCCAAGCAGAAGAGCAGGGATTTTCTGAGACTGGATATGTTACAGCAAGTATATAGTGTGTCTAACATTGTCCTGGGCCTGTCGGCCTGGTATGAAGCCACATTGGTCCATATATATTTTAGCTGGGGCAAATTGAATAAGTCTTTTGGCCATTATAATGTGAGGATTTTATAGTCTGTGTTCAGTACCGATATGGGTCTATATGATGCACAATAGGTGGGGTCCCTGCCTGGTTTGGGTATGACAGATTATGGCCTTATTCCAAGGGGGGAGGGGTCACCCTCTCCTTTGTGGACACAAATAAGTATACTGTACCCAAAAGTGGGGAAAGGGTTTTTGAAAAGGTCTTGTAAAATTATCCCGGGAGTCCGTTGGACCCTGGACATTTCCCTGTTTTTAGTGTACCTATTTCTATTTCATAGAAACATAGACTTTGACGGCAGATAAGGACCACTTGGCCCACCCAGTCTGCCCATTTCCCTACCTACTGGATAAGCTGCAGATTCTAGTTAACAAACAGCCTACTTCCTGCCACCCCCACTACAATTGCCTTATGTCTGTCCCATGCATGTTTGAATTCCCCCACTGTTTTAGACCCAACAACCTCCCCAAGAAGGCGGTTCTATGCATCCACCACTCTCTCCGTGGAAAAAATTTTCCTCACATTACCCCTGAGCCGTCCCCCCTCTATCTTTAAATTGTGCCCCCTTGTTCTTACACATCTCTTTTTCTGAAAGATGCTACCCTCCTGGACTTTATTGATTCCCTTCAGGTACTTAAACGTTTCTATCATGTCCCCCCCTATTAAGCTCTCTGTCTCTCTTCATATGGTTTCTGATGCAGACCCTGCACCATTTTAGTTGCCCTCCTCTGGACTGCTTCAATCCTGTCTATGTCCTTGCATAGATGAGGTCTCCAAAACTGCACACAGTACTCCAGATGGGGTCTCACCAACTGTCTGTACAGAGGGATAACCACTTCCCTTTTTCTACTTGTGATGCCCCTTCCTATGCACCCCAGTATCCCCCTGGCTCTCCCTACTGACTTCTCACATTGCTTACCAACCTTTAGATCATCTGATATGACTACCCCCAGGTCCCTTTCCATTTTTGTTGTTATCAGTACATCACCTGCTATTGTGTACTCTTCTCCTGGGTTTTTGTTTCCCAGGTGCATTACTTTGCACTTCTTTGCATTGAATCTAAGTTGCCATATATCTGACCATTCCTCCAACCTTGCCAAGTCCCTTCTCATCCTTTCTATCCCCCCTTGTGTATCAACTCTGTTACAGATCTTTGTGTCATCTACAAAGAAACATACCTTTCCTTCCAGACCCTCTGCAATGTCACCTATAAAGATGTTAAAGAGGACTGGACCCAGTAGTGAGCCCCGAGGTACTCCAGTAGTGACCCCCCTTTCTTCGGAATGTGTTCTATTCACTATTACCTTCTGTGTCCTGTTTTGCAGCCAGTTTGCTACCCAGGCTACCACCCTGGGATCCACTCCCAGGCTGGCTAACTTTATTATTAATCTTTTGTGCGGGACTGTTGTCAAATGCCTTGCTAAAGTCTAGGTAGGCCATATCCACAGCCCCTCCCTGGTCTATTACTTTGGTCACCCAGTCAAAGAAATCTATTAGATTCGTCTGACATGACCTTCCTGCTGTAAATCCATGCTGCTTTGGGTCTTGTGCCCCGCTAGCCTCTAGGTACTCAACAGTCACACTGACTTTAAAGTGTCTGTTGGAAGCTCAAACTTACTGCAAAGAACAAACTGCAACTTCATTTAGGACCTGGAAACCTGATTAAGGCATAATACTGCAGAGCACTGGGTAAGAAGGGAGATACACTTTCTACAAAAAGTTTTATTTGTATTTTTCCTTATTGGCATTAAGCAGAGAATTGCAGGATTCCTTTAAAAGGGTAGTAATTTTATAACCAGAGTGAGATACAACTGAATTTGCTTGAGTGCGGGGGTTGAGACCTAGCATTTTGAAGGATATTTTTGTAACATTTTAAGTGTCCTGCAGGCTGAGAAATTAATTTTTTAGCTCTGGTTTCACTGAAAGGTTTTGTGTATTGGAATCAGACATAGCAGTCTGCCTGCATTGAAAAGGCCTGCTTACATCACAGGTGTCACTAGTCAATCAATTGGCTCTGGGTGGGGTTTCAGCTCTGTGCTTATCTTAGACATCCTTCACAGTTAGAATGAGTCACACTGACTTTAAAGTGTCTGTTGGAAGCTCAAACTTACTGCAAAGAACAAACTGCAACTCCATTTGGACCTGGAAACATGATTAAGGCATAATACTGCAGAGCACTGGGTAAGAAGGAGAGTTACACTTTCTACAAAAAGTTTTATTTGTATTTTTCCTTATTGGCATTAAGCAGAGAATTGCAGGATTCCTTTAAAAGGGTAGTAATTTTATAACCAGAGTGAGATACAACTGAATTTGCTTGAGTGCGGGGGTTGAGACCTAGCATTTTTGAAGGATATTTTTGTAACATTTTAAGTGTCCTGCTGGCTGAGGTGAGTTCATTTTATCCCTGGACTCAGTAGAGTGGTTTGGTTTGTGTTGGAGCAGTGGTCTAGTAAATTGTGGTGTTAGTTGTATTACTATATAGGACAGTACTCACCAGGGTGGTGGAGCAGTTGTGTATCTGATTGTTTCTAACAGTCACCAGTGTGTGCACTACCCACCACCCTTCCCACCCCACCCCCAGGCATGGCATTTCCTTTATAGCCACAGTTCTGACATCACTTCCTCAATAGGTCTTGGGGCAGAACTGTCATATTCTAATAACCCTGCAACGTGCATAAAGAGTAGTTAAACAAAACAAATAATAATACATATATAATTACATATTGTATAGAATAAGGAGTGGGACATGTGGGGAGTGGTGCAATGCACTGGCTGTGGGGCAGCAGTTTTCCAGGAAACATTCTGGAAACTGCGTTGCTGTCCTATTTGTAGGCAACTGTCAGCTCTGAGAGAGGAGGTTGCCCACCTCCAGGCTGAACTAGCAAGGACTAAGGAGGCCTCCCCCTCCCAAAGAGCACCACTGCCACAACCACTGAGTCAGAGGTTTCGGAGTATGAAGAGCAGTAGGACCACAGTGGGTTCTGGGAGGGTGCGGGTGGTGGACCAGAGGCGAAGCCCCCCAGTTGTACCTCTACACAAATCAGATGCCATTCTGGCAGAGCAAGGTTCCTCTATGATGGCACCCTCAGTGGAGATCCAGAAGAATGCTGAGGACATCCACAAGGGAGACCCACAAAAGTGTGGCAAGGGACACCACAGGGGAAGGAAACAGCTACTGATAGGGGACTCAATTGTTAGGGGGGTAGAACTGGGGAAGGGAGAGAAGAAAGTAAGCTGCCTGCCTGGTGCCATGGCTTGGAGGGACAAGAAGCGAATCCTCACAATTGTAGAAGCAGCATCACAGGAGACAGCACTAGATATCATTGTCCACCTTGGGACAAATGACCTAGCTAAGCATGGGATCAGTGCAGTGCAGAATGAATTTGTGGAGTTGGGGAGGGGCCTCAGACGGGTAGCAAGCACAGTAACCTTCTCAGAGGTGCTACCAGTCCATGGCAGGAATGAGGCTAGGGTACTGCACACCATGCAGTTTAATGAATGGTTGCAAAACTGGTGCAGAGCACAAGGCTTTGGCTTCATTGGGGACTGGGGGTCCACCTGGAGAGATAAAGGTCTATACTGGTATGATGGTCTGCATTTGTCCACAAAGGGGACCAAGCTCCTAGGTGACAGGTTTAAATGCTTCCTTGGCAAGCTTTTAAACTAGATAAGGGGGGTCTGATAAAAGGCAGGAAAAGTCAAGCCTCCCCCCACAAAACAGGGCAGGTAGTAGGGTAAACACTGAGGTACAGAGCTCAACACAGGGCAGAATGGGGGTAAATGGTAAAATAGATAAGAGCAATAAGAGCAGGGATGGGGGAAAAAAGGATCAAGCCAACATTAAATGGAGGGCAATGACTACTAATGCCCGTAGTCTGGGAAACAAGCTTTCTGAGCTAGTAGCTTTGATGGAAGATGAACAATTGGATATTGTGGCAGTCACAGAAACATGGTACACCGAGAACCATGAATGGGATGTCAACATACCAGGGTACACAATCTACAGAAGGGACAGGAAGGCAAAAGAGGAGGTGGAGTAGCTCTATACATAAGGGAAGGGATCAAAGCTACAGAACTAAAAAGTAAAGGGGGAGGACAAGAGGCACTCTGGGTTACCTTGGAGATGGGGAATGGCATCACAATCCGCACAGGGGTTGTATACAGACCCCGTCTCAAGGGGAGAAATGGACAAGAAAATGATAGAGGACATTCTCAAATGGCTGAAAAGGGAGATACTGTTGATGGGGACCTGAATATGCCAGATGTTAACTGGAGGACATGTACTGCAGCCACATCCAAGAGCAGGGTCATTCTCGATGCCCTGCAGGGGGCAGACCTTAGACAGCTAGTGCTGGAACCCACTCGGGAGGGAGCAATACTAGACCTGGGACTCTCAAATGGAGAGAGGATCACAAATTTAGAATTCAGTAGACATCTGAGAACAAGCGATCACTGCACAGTGTGCTTCACAATGAGCACAACCATTGAGATAAGCCATACAAAAACAAGGATACTGGACTTTAGAAGGGCTGACTTTGGCAAAATGGGTGAACACCTGAAGAATGCACTAGCAAATGGCCAAATAGGAGGGGTGGAAGAACAATGGAGAAAAATCAAAACTGCCATCATAGAGGCAACAAGTCTTTGTGTAAAACAAAGAAAGAAAACAAAGCACAGTAAAAAACCACTGTGGTTCTCAAAAGAGGAGGCAGGGAAGGTTAAGGAGAAAAAGGCTGCATTCAAAAAGTATAAGGAATCACAGAGGGAGCACGACAGGGAACGGTATCAATTAAAGCAGAAAGAAGTAGGAAAGGCAGTCAGAATGGCAAAGGCACAAACCGAGGAAAAAATAGCCAACTCGGTCAAAAAGGGGGATAAAACCTTTTATAGGTACATTAGGGAGCATAGAAAGGTTAAGGGAGGGATAGTGAAGATTAATAGAGGAGAGGTGAGGTGGGCAGAGGGAGACAGTGAAAAGGCAGAGATACTGAATGAATACTTTTGCTCAGTATTCACAAAAGAAGATGAGGAGCAGTTACCTAAACCAGACAATAGAAGCACTCTGGGTAGGGGGGTTGATACTAGTCCATTCACAGAAGAAAGAGTCCTGAAAGAACTCCTAAAACTCAAGGTGGACAAAGCAATGGGGCCTGACGGGATTCACCCCAGAATCCTAAAAGAACTAAGGGGACCTAGTGACACCACTGACCACACTTTTAACAAATCAAGGCAGGATGGGGTGGTACCTGAGGACTGGAGGAGGGCAGATGTGATTCCCTTTACAAAAGTGGGAGCAAGGCAGAAGCAGGAAACTACAGACCTGTAAGTTTGACCTCAGTGGTAGGGAAAATGATGGAATCACTTCTGAAAGAAAGAATTGTTGAGCACCTAGAGGCCAGCGGGGCACAGGACCCAAAGCAACATGGATTTACAACAGGAAGGTCATGTCAGACTAATCTAATTGATTTCTTTGACTGGGTGACCAAAGTAATAGACCAGGGAGGGGCTGTGGATATGGCCTACCTAGACTTTAGCAAGGCATTTGACACAGTCCCGCACAAAAGATTAATAATCAGTTAGCCAGCCTGGGAGTGGGTCCCAGGGTGGTAGCCTGGTAGCGAACTGGCTGCACAACAGGACACAGAAGGTAATGTGAATGGAACACATTCCAAGAAAGGGGGTTACTAGTGGAGTACCTCAGGCTCAGTACTGGGTCCAATCCTCTTTAACATCTTTATAAGTGACATTGCAGAGGTCTGAGGAAAGGTATGCCTCTTTGCAGATGACACAAAGATCTGTAACAGAGTTAATACACAAGAGGGGGTAGAAAAGATGAGAAGGGACTTGGCAAAGTTGGAGGAATGGTCAGACATATGGCAACTTAGATTCAATGCAAAGCAGTGCAAAGTAATGCACCTGGGAAACAAAAACCCAGGAGAAGAGTACACAATAGCAGGGGAGGTACTAACAACAACAAAAATGGAAAGGGACCTGGGGGTAGTCATATCAGATGACCTAAAGGTGGGTAAGCAATGTGAGAAGTCAGTAAGGAGAGCCAGGGGGATACTGGGATGCATAGGAAGGGCATCACAAGTAGAAAAGGGAAGTGATTATCCTCTATACAGACAGTTGGTGAGACCCCATCTGGAGTACTGTGTGCAGTTTGGAGACCTCATCTACGCAAGGACATAGACAGGATGGAAGCAGTCCAGAGGAGGGCAACTAAAATGGTGCAGGGTCTACATCAGAAACCATATAAAGAGAGACTGAGAGAGCTTAATATGTATACCCTTGATGAAAGGAGGGACAGGGGGGACATGATAGAAACGTTCAAGTATTTTTTTATTTTTATTTATTTAAACATCAGTTTAACAACCTTTGAGCCAGAGGCTCATTTACAAAGGTACCTCGTCACATAGAGGACAAACAGACATTAGAACAATAAACAACAGTTAATACAGAATAAGGCAAGTTCAAGATACATATGTTTAAGGTGAGGACCGAAGGGTAAGGTTAGATGGAGAGGGATGGGGAGGAAAGAAGAGGTAGGGAGGAAGTTGAGGGGAGAAGAGAAAGGAGAGAGGGGTGGGAGTGCTGCTCACGAGCATTGTCAAGTCTATTTTTTTTTTTTAAGTCTTATCTTTACGGTCTAATCACCACTTCTACTTCTCAGCAACACCCGCGTGAATTGAGCAGGTGGTTTCTGAGGCTGAGTTTAAAGCTTGCTAGTGTGGGAGAGTCACAGATACTGGTAGGGAGTGAATTATAGCAGGTGGGGGCTCTGTAGGGGAATGCCCTTTGGCCTTGTGAGGTCCTAGGCCTTGGTATGAACAGGGATGTTTTGGACGTGCTGTGGGTGTTCACTGCTGGTGCAGAACGGCTAATAGAGCTAGTTAGACCAGTTGGAGATAGGCCATGCAGTGCTTTAAAGGTGAGCAGGCAGGTTTGATACATGAGCCGCTCATCCAGGTTGAGTAGGGTAGACAAGGCATACAGCTGACATGTATGCGTTTGTCTAGGTGCACCAGTGATAAGTCTGCAGGCTTTGTTAAGTGTAAGGCGGACCTTTCTGAGCACTGTCTGATCAGCTGATCCATAGACCGGGAGGCCATAGTCGATGAGGGATAAAACAGAGGAGGTGACAGCCAGGCGGAGGGCATCCACAGGGAGACATTTTTTGTGCCGGAAGAGAATGCCCAGCCGCCGGTTTGCGGCAGTGTTCAAGGCGGAGATATGGTCATGAAAGGAGAGGGCTGGGTCAAAGACAATTCCCAGGTATTTATAGGACTGCACAGGTTCAATGGCATTTTGAGGGTGGAAAGAACAGTGAGGGAAATTTGCTGTGCTTGTTTTGGGGTGGGAGAAGAGCATCGTTTTGTTTTCTTTATGTTGATTGTAGTGAGTGCTCAGAGAACCAGGTTTAGTGAATCAAAAAGCAAGTTGAGAGGCTTTGAGTAGCTGTAGGGGCTACTATCAGCTGCAAGGAGTACAGCATCACGCAGCATAAAGCAGGATCTTGCCCTTGCAGGCACTAGGTAGCGAGTTGAGGAAAAGGGAGAAGAGTAAAGGTCCAAGAATAGACCTGAGGACTCCAGAGCTAATAGGGCAGGCACTGGATAGGTTGCCACTAACTTTACACATTGGGAGCGAGTTGAGATAGATGGCGTGATCAGGAGACTGGTCCAGTGGCAAAGCTAAGTGGACCAGGGTAGTTAACAAGAGTGGGTGCGAGCACGGTATCAAACGCTTAGACAGGTCAATGAATACCCTCCAGCCAGGGCACCAGTGTCCAAGGAGGTGTGGAGGAAGTTGGTAAACTCCAGGAGAGCCGTATTGGTACTATGACCAGCTCTGAACCCATGTTGCTCAGGGCAAAGAACACTGTACTTTGAAAGGTAGTCGGAGACTTGGGTGGCAACAATTTTCTCAAGAGCTTTGGGGGGGGGAGGATTGAGATGGGTCTGTAATTACCAGGCAGAGTCCTGTCGCCACCTTTGTAGACAGGAGTAACAGTAGCAACCCTCCAGACAGTAGGGAATTGCCCAAGGCAGAGGGATTTGTTAAAGATGCTTGTGATAGGGGTGAGGACCTGATCCAGGACCTGACGCAGGAGGCAGGGGTCAAGGGAATCATTACCTATGGCGTTACCTTTAAGGGCCTTAAGGAGATAAGGTCTAGTTTCTTGTAAGGTTACAACGAGGTGGAACAAGGGTCGGTGGATGGGAGGGGCGGAACTAGGGGGCGGAGGACTGAAGAAATTACTAGGGAGTATTGAGCTAAGGTCGGTAAAGGAGTTATTGAGGTGGGTGGCAATGAGGGTAGGGTCAGTGGAGACAGTACCATTGATGTTAAAGCGTGGGAGGCAGGGGACTGGGAGTGGCTATTCAGCTGCTTGACATTCTCCCAGAAAGACCTAGGGTTCCCCAAGAGGAGGTGAAGAGGCTTGGTAATAATCCGCCTTGGCTTTTACGGATAGCCCAGGTGTATTGGTTTCTAGCCGCAGCACAGGTCTGCTCATGGGTCGATGGTCGCCAGAGGCAACGGCAAGGTGCCACAGGATTATCCCAGCAGCTTAAAGAGCCGCCCCAGTGCAGGGGTGAGCCAAGGAGCATATCTTACTTTGGACCTATGGGCAGTTAAAGGAGCGAAGATGTCACAGGCAAAGTTGAAAGTGTTGATAAAGAAGGACAGGGCCATGTCAACGTTAGTTGCGTTTATTAGTGGGGACCAGTCTGTGTGAGCAAGGTAATTCTTTAGGTCATTCAAACCCCCGGGTCTAAGCCGCCTTCGATAGGTGGTTTTGACTGAGGGAGTGGGCAGAGAGGTTACCCAGTTGAAGAGAATAGGAGAGTGGTCACTAAGAGTCAGGAGGATTTGGATATTGTGGACCCGTCTTGGTCTGTTTGTAAGGACCACATCCAGGAGAGTGCTAGTGCTCCGTTTGGGGTTGATTCTGGTGGGCTGGGAGACTAGTTGGGTTATATCAATTGCAGCAAAGGCATCACGGGAGGAGGCTGAAGGGCAAAGCCAGTTAACATTCAGGTCACCACCAGAATTTGGTCCGAGGGTTGGGTAGGGAGGTAATGTAGTCAATCAGTGTGTCCAGTGCCTGAGACTGGTTTTGGGAGGTATGTAGGCTGTGTAAGGAAGATAGGTCCTCTAGTGGGGTCAGGAGATAGTTTGATTGTTAGTGCCTGGGCATGGTGGTCAAGGTCAGGGAGGAGGGCTAGTCCAGTGAGTGGGTCCTTTAGGTAGATGGCACAGCCACCCCTCCCTACCTGCCCGGGTCCAGCCAGTAGAGTGTAGCCAGGAGAGAGACCAGGGAGTTAGGGGTGGAGTCAGACAGCCAGGTTTCCACCAAGGCAACCACATCAGGTTTATGGACCAACATCCAGCAGTGTAGTGAGTCCAGTTTTTTCAGGAGGCTACAGATGTTCATGGATGCAATCACAGTCAGTGGTTGAGGAAGGTCTAGTGTTACTGGGCCCAGGATTGGGATGAATGTTGCCAGACAGAAGTAGGGAAGGAGGAGGCTATTCTTGAAGAAAGCTGCAGTATGAGGGTTTCTGACGGCTGAGTGCAGGGGATGTGAGGATGTGGGGTGGGGATAGGAGCGTGGTGCAGACAGGATAAGCAAACACAATGAGACGCAGAAGGGGGCAAGGGGAGTGAGTGAGGGGGTGACCACACAATCGGTGGTAGGTAGGTGGCCAGGAAGGGTGTGTGAAAGATGCAGGGGGTGGTGAGGCAGGGTGGGATGTGGGGTGGGTTGCAGGCAAGTCTCTGGGGGCAAAGTAACCGCTCAACAACGGGGGTGTAACACCACTAGGTGAGTTAACTAAGATTAGGAGTAGAAGAAGGTGAGGGAGGGGAGCGAGACGTAGGGTGACAGACATGCCTGACGGTAGTAGTGTCATGTTGTCTAAAACTTATTTTATGTACCTCAAGGGAATCAACAAAGTCCAGGAGGGTAGCATCTTTCAGAAAAAGAGATGTGTAAGAACAAGGGGGCACAGTTTAAAGATAGAGGGGGGGACGGCTCAGGGGTAATGTGAGGAAATTCTTTTTCACGGAGAGAGTGGTGGATACATGGAACAGCCTTCCTGAGGAGGTCGTTGGGTCTAAAACAGTGCGGGAATTCAAAGATGCTTGGGACAGACACAAAGCAATTATAGTGCGGGGTTACAGGAAGCAGGCTATTGGTTAACTAGAATCTGCAGCTTATCCAGTAGGTAGGTAGGGAAATGGGCAGACTGGGTGGGCCAAGTGGTCCTTTTCTGCCGTCAAAGTCTATGTTTCTATGTTTCTAACAATTCTTTCTTTCAGAAGTGATTCCATCATTTTCCCTACCACTAAGGTCAAACTTACAGGTCTGTAATTTCCTGCTTCTGCCTTGCTCCCACTTTTGTGAAGGGGAATCACATCTGCCCTCCTCCAGTCCTCAGGTACCACCCCATCCTCCCATGATTTGTTAAAAAGTGTGGTCAGTGGTGTCACTAGGTTCTCCCTTAGTTCTTTTAGGATTCTGGGGTGAATCCTGTCAGGCCCCCATTGCTTTGTCCACCTTGAGTTTTAGGAGTTCTTTGAGTTCTTTCATGACTCTTTCTTCTGTAAATGGACTGGTGTCAACCCCCTACCCAGAGTGCTTCTATTGTCCGGTTTAGGTAACTCCTCCTCATCTTCTTTTGCGAATACTGAGCAAAAGTATTCATTCAGTATCTCTGCCTTTTCACTGTCTCCCTCTGCCCACCTCCCCTCTCCCTTATTAATCTTCACTATTCCTCCCTTAACCTTTCTATGCTCCCTAATGTACCTATAAAAGGTTTACAGTATCCCCCATCTTAACTGAATTGGCTATTTTTTCCTCGGTTTGGGCTTTTGCTATTGACTGCCTTCCCCACTTCTTTCTGCTTTAATTGATACAGGTCCCTATCATGCTCCTTCTGTGATTCCTTATACTTTTTGAATGCAGCATTTTTCTCCTTAACCTTCCCTGCCACCTCTTTTGAGAACCATAATGGTTTTTTACTCCGCTTTGTTTTCTTTATCTGTTTCACACAAAGACTTGTTGCCTCTATGATGGCAGTTTTGATTTTTCTCCATTGTTCTTCCACCCCTCCTTTTTGGCCATTTGCTACTGTATTCCTCAGGTATTCACCCATTTTGCCAAAGTCAGCCCTTCTAAAGTCCAGTATCCTTGTTTTTGTATGGCTTGTCTCCATGGTTGTGCTTATTGTGCTATCTCTTTAATGGGTATTGGGGAGGTTAATAGGCTATGTTGCTCCTTGGATAGGGTGGGCAGATTGAGGGAAGATAGGAACTCCTGGATTTTGTGGTCAGGTGGTGTTGGGGGCTGCTGAACAGAGGGAGGTATAGTAACTTAGGAAGGACTCGTATATCTCCTTAATGGTGTTTTGAACTTTCCTCGATTGAGGGTGCCTTACCTTCAAGATGGTGGACTTTCCCCTCTGGGCCCTTAACTGGCCTGCTACTAGTCTTAAAAATCTGGGACCACCATCATAGTATTTGTGTCACAGGAATACTAATTTCTGCTCTAAAGTATAGTCCAGAATATTATTAACTTCCTTCTCTAAAGTGGCTAATTCCCTACTCCTAAATTTGCTTACTTTAACTCGCAAGTTCTTCCAGGTCCTTAATTTTCTTTTCTACGGAAAGCCAGTGTGCTTCCCATTGCTTTTTTCTATATACTAATATACCTATTAACTTGCCCCCCTGGGGAGCGCTGTGGAGCCCGAGCTGAAAGGCAGCAACCTGGATTAGCTCTGTACAGATAGCTTTAAAACAGATTAAAATCTGCTATTTTAAGGTGCCAACTTGAGAAACAAAACTAACGGGAACATCAAGGAATCCCAACAAGTTAAGATGGGGAATCCCAGAAAAGATAGAGGCGGTGGTACAAGTGCCAAATCCACTGGAACTTCACAGGTGGTGCGTCATGGGACAGACGAGCAGGCCGCTTCCCATGGAGAACCTGAAGAGACTATGTCATCTATCGGAGCTAAGCTACAGAGATTAATCACATCTGTCACCGATTTAAGCTCTAAAATGGACACCTTTGCTACACGGGTTACCCTGGTGGAGAATACAATGGCAGGGATACAGGTGGAGATGGGAGATGCGAAGCGCCAGGCAGACTCCGCAGCGGCAGCAACCATGCTTCTGATGAAAGAAAATCACCACTTGAGAGCCAGGCTTGAAACTTTAGAAAACCAAGCCCGTTCCTCGCATGTCCGAATTTTGGGTTTACCGGAAGGAATAGAGGGAGACCACCCTCTTATGTTTCTGCGCGAATGGCTGGACTCGAAATTAATGTTAGAAGGCCAGAGTTTAAATATTACACTGCAGAAAGCCTATCGGATTACACCAAAAGGATATCGTGAGGATTCGGAGAACCCCAGGACACTTCCAGTCACGGATGGAGTCGGTTCGCGGGATAGAATCCTGCGCCTCGCTAAACAAGCAAGTCCAATAACACGGGACGATCGGAACATTTTCTTGTTTCCTGATTTAAGCTACGCTACACGTATTAGGAGGAAGAAGTTTGATGGGATTAGAAAATTGTTACGTGAAGCTTCGATAATCCACTCGATGGTCTTCCCTGCCAGATTGCGAATTGTATACGAGGGTAAGGTCTGGGCCTTCTCTGACCCTATTGAAGCTGGGAAATGGGCCTCAAGATTTGCTTCAGCCTGACACCGCCGTTGTGGATCTGGAGAGGTTGATTCAGACGCAGAAGACTGATCTTTTATAAGCTGTAACGTACTAAAGTGAATACCTCTAAGTTTGGCTTTATCCTGAAAATGAAGGCATGAAAGCATAATATTACCACCAAGCCCAGTGTTAAAATATGGGGGTTTGTTTTTCCTTATTCAAAAGCTCAGTGGTTGGTGGGTTTTGTTTCTTAAATAAGAAATATAAAGGGTTTGGATGTGTAAATTCTGAATGTTACCTGTTAAAGAAGCTGTTTTAATGGAGGTATTAATAGGTCGCTGCCTGAGGTATAAACCCACTTTTAATTTTAAACCTTTAGGTTATTCAGTATGACACCAATTGCCCCTGGAAGGGGCTCGGGCTTTTGGGACTTTCTTTTGGACTTAAGCTCTTTGGATTTAGTCATACTGCTCCTGGGCTCATCACACAGCTTAATCTCGTATGTGATATAAATTTATGTTAATTCTTTAGCTAACCCTCTATGTGGTATCAATATATCGGGGATGCATTTAATCCTAAATATTAAGGGGAAATGTGTCTGTTTCTCCAGATGGAGATCTATCATTGTGAAATGGTCTGTCCCAGATATGGACTTACTGTATGTATGTATACATATAAAACAATAAAAATAAAGTATAAAAAAAAAAAATAAAATAACTTGCCCCTGACTACTGCTTTAATGGTGTCCCAGATTATAAATATTTTGGTGTCGGGAGTATCATTTTCAGAGAGGGCCTGGGATATCGTGTCCTTGATCGACTCCTACACCTCCTTATCCCTCAATAGGGATAGATTCAACCTCCAGAAAGTTTTCTTTCTGGCTGACTGTGTTTTAAATTTGCAGAAGATAGGGGCATGGTCTGAGAGTATAAAGTATCCCTCCCAAATACTGTGCATCATCCCTAGTTGTTCCCGAGGGGTCAGTAAAAAATTGAGACAAGAATAAGTGTTGTGGGATGGACCATGAAGGAATCTCCAGATATCTTCATATCATAGTTCTTGTAGCAATTTTTTAACCTCTCTGGTAGCTTTATTTACTCGGCTTAAGGAGGCTGGACCTGTAGTACCTTCAGAAATGTTAAGGTTAAGGTCTCCCCCACATATGACTTATCCCTCTGCCCATTCAGCTAATTGAGAAAAGAAAGACCTATATAGCTTATATTCCGAGGCTGGGGGAATATAGACAGAGGCTATGGTGACCATTTGCCCATCTAAATGTCCCTTTACCAGCACAAATCTCCCCTCTTTGTCAAGAATCCGGTCTTTTAATTTAAACTGGACTCCCTGTTGAATCATTACTGCAGTCCCCCTTCTCCTGCCTCCCTACTAGGAGGAAGTCACCACATGCGAGAAACCAAAGCGTTCAAATTTGTTATGTTCAGCTTGGGAAAGGTGGGTTTCCTGGAGTAATATAATGTTAGCTCCCACTCTTTTCATGTATGGAAGAATTTTACTTTGTTTAATAGGGTTAGTTACCCCATGCACATTATATGTGCATATCGTATAAGTTTGTGTCATATTTAAGTGATATCCCTTGTATCTGGTTGATATTCCCCCACAAATTGCTGGCTCCCTGCATGTAGTGATGACCCCCCTCCCCACAGCCTGACAGGGTACTGATTCATAAATTTGCTACTTGTAGGTTCCTGGTGCCCATAAGACAAGAGATAATTCACACATGCCAGCATGGCTACAACAAAAACTTTAACAAAATATAAAAAACTGGTTGCTTCCAAGGCTGGGGGCTAATCTATCAAGTTAGCGCCTGTGTCCTCCCTCTATTTAAGGAGAATGAGGAGGATTGCAAGTGCTTCCATTCCCGGAAGACCTCCCCAAGAGCCACAATTACAGTGGGCTCCAAATATGAGAAAAAACAAGTGCCAAAGGTACCAGAGGCACAGGCTGCACAAAAATTGTTGTGCCCCTAAACCCTAGCTACTTTATGAACTCTTGAGCAATTTAACATACAGAGTGCAGAAATATTAGCCAAAATCAAGAACCATTAATACCAAGGATGGTTCCAAAACTGTTACTTGCTGTCATTTACCCCACCCCAAACTTGATCACTCAAGAGAAACTTTCTACCTGAACAAAAAATGCCATTTGTTTTACGGAAAAAAGTAGAGGGTAATATGTATAGGTGATACATTAAACCCTGATAGCTTTCCCTTCCCCTTATCATGGCTTTGGAGTAACAGACAGTCATTCTTGAGTCTTCCCTGGAGAGGGAGGCTGATCATAGTCAAATGGGGTAGCGTCCCAATGAGTGAGTGTCGGACCTGTAGAAAGAACAGTTCTAGCTTGTGAAGCCACTGGTATGTCTAGGCGATAAGCAAGTCGATCGACTGCTGCACACAAACTTCTCCCCGCACAGATTCACCAGTTTGGACAAAAAAAGAAACACTGGCTATATACATAACAAAGAGTACTTAGCCAACAATCAGGCCTCTGATAGTAGGGGAGCCTGTAAAAGGGGTCAGATAGCAGTCGCTAACATTTCTGTAGAACAGATGGGAAGGTGCTTGTCCATTCAAGTTGATTTGCCTGTCGGCCCCGCTTTCCGATCAAGCAGGCTCTGAATTCTGCGCAATGCTTCTGCGTGTAGCAAAATTTTGGATCCCCCTCGCTTCCTGCCTGTGTCACGTTGCCAAGTCAGTCTGCTTCTCCCTTCAGTTTGGTTCCGGTTTTCAAGCACAGAGATTTTCCATTCTTTTAAAGCTTCAGTAGCCTCTTTAACCATGGAGTAAATTTTAACTCCTTCTTCCCAGAAGATCCGCAGTCAGGAAGGGTATAGAAACATAGAATTTGACAGCAGATAAGGACCACTTGGACCACCCAGTCTGTCCATTTCCCTACCTAATGGATAAGCTGCAGAGCCTACTTCTTTCTACCCCAACCCCCTAGAATTGCCTTATGACTGTATGGAGTGTGAAAATGAACTGCCTTCTCATGGAGTGTCTGCAAAATCGGAAGGTACCATAGCCTTTGTTGCTGAATCTCCTGGGGGTAGTCATGGTCTAAAAAGAGGTGGTAAGACAGGTATTTAATTTCTTTTTTCGCCCAAGCACATCTCAGGATATCTTCCTTGACACGGTAGGAACTCAATTTAAAGACTATGGAGCATGGGTGGGCCATCGGATCAGTAGGCTTTATTTGCAGTGAACGATGAGCTCATTCAATATGGAGCACATGTGTAGTTAGAAGATCAAGGACATCTTTAAGCAGGTTTTCTATAAAAGGCGCCACTGGAGTAGCTTCCATGTCCTCTGGGAGACCATAAAGGTGTAAATTCTCATGCAGAGATCGCCCCCTCCAAGTCTAAGCATTTAGACTGAAGTGCCACCATCTGTTGTAGGACAGACTGCACAATTTCAGATGGCTGTGTTGTGGTTTCCTCAGACTCCACCACCCGCTCCTCAATCGAGCCAATACGTGTTTCTAGGGTGGAAAGTTGTTTTTGTACTGCTCTAAATTCCTGTTTGTTTTCCTTTCTGGACTCTCTTATTTCTTGCAGGAGAGTCTCGAATCTAGTGTGGAAGAGCTGTTTGGTCCCTCTGTCCATATCATAATCTGGCACATGGGAGCTTGCTGGGTGAGAGGTCTGCTGGGGGGGACTCACTGTTAATCATGGGCCATCCTTGCTTTTACCCTTGCCAATAGTATGATTTCTGCCTCTATGACCCTCCATTGGTATTCCTGCTGACCTCCGTGACATTTTGGAGATGAACTGTTAGGTTTTAGGAGGTTTGCAGAGTAAACTAGGTAGGGAGCACTAGAGGTTAAGCTCCTTGCAGCTCCGTGACATCACCAGAAGTCATAACACTGATTTTTAAGACAGGTAGTAGGACAATACCAGAGAATTACAGACCCATTAGTTTCACACCTCTGTCCCAGGGGAAGTTTTAGAAAAACTAATTAAAACCAGACTTGAGGAAGAAACCATCAAAATGGGCTTAAAGGACTACACACAACATGGATTTGTTAAAGAAAAATCCTGAACTACTAACTAGATCCATGACGGGTGTGCGACAACATTTTTGTCAAACACCTCAATAGAGAAACTGGCAGGTCAACCGGTTTTGTAGTCGGCCGCTGGTTTCCAGTGGAACAAAGTGTTTATTTCGAGGCCGGCCCCTGAACCCCCCACGGGGTGTTGTGCCTCGCGCCCCCACTTAGGGATTATCAACCCGAGTCGGAGCTGATTTAGGGTGGTACAGGACCCCAGACAGACAATGCTGGGTTCCCTACAGCAAGGTGGCACTGTAGCCTCTGTAGGGGGACCTTGCTGTCGAAATGTCGCTGTGGGGAGGGATTACCCTACTAACCTGATTACGTTTTATGAATCAGTCAGTGCAGGCCTAGATTCTGGTAAACGCTGTGACATAACATTTTTGGATTTCAAAAAAGGTTTTGTCATGGTACCCTATTCCAATCTTCTAATAAAACTGATTAAAATGGCATTTAGTCATTACCTAATTAAATGGCTACAATTCTGGCTCTGTAACAGGACACAAAGGGTTAGACTACAGGGGAAGAAGTCAACTGAGAGGGATGGGACTAGTGGAGTTCCCCAGGGGACAGTTTTTGTTTAATTGCTTCATACATGACTCCAGTAGGAATCCAAAATAAAATGATCAACTTTGCTGATGATTCAAAGTTAACTGCAGAAGTTGACACGAGCATTAAATATTTATCCATTCAGAAAGATCTTGAACGAATTGCTCAATGGACTACTGAAAATAAAATGGAACTTAATTTAAATAAATGTACAGTACTTCATTTAGAACGTAATAACCTTCAATATAATTATGTTAGACCCCACCTAGATTATGCATCAGCATTCTGGGCACCCTACAATAAACAGGACAGTCGTCTGACTGAAAGAGTGTAACATGGGGTAACAAAACTTCCATCTAGACTTAAAAATCTTCCATATGACATATGACTTCAGCAACTAAATCTTATGTCTCTTAGCGAAAGAAGAACTAGAGGTGACAATCTTCTGTTCTTCGCTATAATAAATAACAATGAGCTTAGAACAGGTTGTAACATCGTTCCATTAACAAGGAATCTAGAATTAAGATCACATAACAGACCATTTGTAGTTCATAAAACTAACACAAAGAAAAGGCAAAACTATTTACTATCAGGGCACCTAGACTGTGGAACAGATTACCACAGGAATTGGTGAACATCACCAATCATATAACATTTAAAAAAGAATTAGGTAAATATATGGGCTACTAGTGTGAAACGCCTTCTTCGGTCTACAATTCACCGAGTTTACCAAGCTTACTGAAGTCAGGCTGACAGGTCTGTAATTCCCTGCTACAGTGGTGAGGGGCATATTTATAGCCATCAGGGGATGAAGGGACTGCTAGATGCCAGGGATTAGTTAGCCACAGTGGTCAGGTGCATATTTATAGCAATCTGGCTTTAGGGGGTGGTCATGCTGCCAGAGACTGACAGCTCCTGCTGTCATTCCGCTACCTAGCACGTGGCCGGAGGGGCTGTCTGTGCACCACTGGGTGCAGTGATAAAAGGGTTTTGAAAGTGTTAAACAGCACTGTGACGGAAGGCAGTTTTGCTCTTTCATAACCTCTGACTATACCACTGCACACAGTATGCAAAGGGGAGATTTGCACGGGTATGGCAGTATATTTGGCACGTCCACGCTATCGGGTTACTGCTGCACACCTGAGGCCTTATAATATGGCCCCCACTCTGTCCGACCATGCCATTTCCAGTTAGTGCAGTACTAGCATGGTTGCACCGCACTAAACTTCTGAATATGGTGGCCTAAATCCTCTGTTTTGCATGCCTCAGTCTAAGCATCCCGGTTTCTATGTGTAAGCCCCCCAGCTCTGTTGGGCTTACCTGGGTGGCTCCCATTTTCTGCGCTGCCCCGCTGGCCTCATCATCACCTTGGCCCAAGTCCTTGTTTGTCCACAAGCGTCTTTCCAGCCCTCGCTCATTTTCTGCAGCCAAATGGGGCCAGAGAAGTGAAGCCACAGTCCCGCTGCAAGGTTTCCTCACGAAGATAAAATTACTCACCTTAGTAATGTTGTTTCTTCTAATGGAGTCTTGCTGTATTCTGACCATAGCAGTGAGTCCCAACCTTCGAACTGCCCCGGAGATGAAAGAGTTAACTTTCCATGCCAGGCATGGAACGCTGAGTTCGAGCTCAGTTGAGACTCTGTCTGTTGCTGTTCAAACTCAAACCGTCAGATCTTTACGAGCTAAACTCACTAAGGTCCTGTGTGGAAGCTGTAAACCTACACTAGCCAACTGGCTACTAAACATAAAAACACATTTTTTGGTCCCAAAACAAAGACTCAAGTCAGGAGACCCCAAAAATGAAAAACACAACACCTACTCACCCAAGAAAAGGGGTAAAAACAACAAGGTGGGCACCTACTGAGTGCCAACACTGCCACTGCCCACCCACATCCCAAAAACACAGGTTCTGAGAGGGGCAGGCGGGGGTCAGAATACAGCAAGACTCCATTAGAAGAAACAACATTACTAAGGTGAGTAATTTTTTCTTCAACCAACATGAAGTCTTGCTGTATTCTGACAATAGCAGACTACCAAGCAGTACCTCCATGGAGGAGGGACAGAACCTACTTAGGGAATAGGCTCTGAAGCACAGCTGTGCCAAACCGAGCATCACTCCTAGCCTGGATATCCAGGGAGTAATGCTTGGTAAAGTGTGGACTGTTTTCCAGGTAGCTGCTTGACATATCTCTAGAAGGGATATCCTGGCAGCAGCCAGGGAAGCAGCTGTACCTCTGGTAGAGTGAGCCCCTCAGGCCTGAGGGTGGAACCTTACCCAGTTTTTCATAACAAAATTGGATACAAGAGACAATCCACCTGGCAATGGATCTTTTAGTGGCAGGTTTCCCTTTACCAACCTCACCATAAGTGAGGAACAGTTGGAGGGAGTCAAACCTGTGACCCTTGGTACATTCTATGTAGTAGCTAAGGGCTCTTTTCACATCTAAACTGTGCAGCCTCCTCTCACCAGAGGAGGAATGGTCAGTGAAGTACAAAGGAAGAGACATAGATTGATTAAGGTGGAAATCTGAAACCACCTTAGGCAAAAACGTCCTGTTAGTCCTGAGGACCACCATATGTCTATGAAAGGAGATAAAATCAGGCTCCACTGACAAAGCTTGTAACTCACTTATGTGTCTGGCAGAAGTGATGGCCAACAGAAACAGAGTTTTCCAAGCTAAGTACTTAAGCTCTGCTGAAGACAAAGGCTCAAAAGGGGGTTGCATAAGTTGAGCAATGCAAACATTAAGGTCCCAAGCAGGGGCAGGGTCCCTGAATGGAGGGTTGGTGTGAAGCAATCCCTTGAAAAACTTGGAGAATACAGGGTGAGCTGAAAGAGAAGAGTACTTACCTGCTGAAATAAAAGCAGAAACAGCTGCCAGATGCAACTTCAGTGTTGCTGGTCTAAGCCCCAAGCTATTTAAGTGGACCATATAATCAAGGACTGTGGGTAGATCAGCAGACTCTGGGGAAATATGCTTTCCAGAGCACCATATGGAAAATCTTTTCCACTTGGAATTATAAGTAGCCCTGGTGGAAGGTTTCCTAGAAGCCTTCAGAATATCCATTACACATTGGGAGAGGTAGAAATCAGCAAACTCTAACTCTTCAAGAGCAAGGCCTTGAGATTGAGAGATTTGAGATCCGGGTACCAAACCCTCCCCTGAGCACAGGTTAACAGGTTGTAATTCCTGGGAAGACACAGGGGAAGATGAACTGCTAAGGACAGTAGGAGTGGATACCAGGGCTGTCTGGCCCAGTCTGGAGCAATCAGGATCATCTTGCAGGGTTGAGATCTGATTTTGACTAGCACTTTGAACAGGAGAGGGAAGGGAAGCATACAGGAACTTCCCTTCCCAACTGAGAACTAAGGCATCCAGGGGGACTGAGCCCAACACTGGGGGCCTGAAGCAAAAAAGGGGAAGTTGGTGATTGTCTGGGGCTGCAAAAAGATCTATCTGTGGGGTGCCCCATCTGGAAAATATCACCTCCAAGACCAGGGGATCCAGTGACCATTCGTGATGGCCCTGGGATATCCTGCTGAGAGCATCTGCCAGGATATTGTCCTTGCCTGGGAGGTGAACTGCTGTGAGGGAGGTGTTCAGGGAATAAGCCAGAGACCACAACTTCATTGCTTATGTGCACAAGGCCATAGACCGAGTGCCTCCTTGCTTGCTGATGTACCACATTGTGGTGGTATTGTCTGTTCTGACCTGGATAACTTTGTTCTGAACAGACTTGGAAAAAGCTTGAAGTGTTAGAAATACTGCTCTGAGTTCCAACAGATTGATGTGAAGCAGAGATTCCTGAGGGGACCACAACCCCTGGGTGATCAGGTCGCCCAAGTGAGCCCCCCACCCCAAAAGGGAGGCATCGTAGTAAGGATTAAAGAGTGAGACTGAGTGACAAAGGGAACTCCTTGTCTCAGATTGTCCTGATCCTGCCACCACTGTAGGGCCTGGATCAGGGTTCGAGTCACTGGGATCAATTTGGTCAGAGGGTCCTTCCTTTGAGACCAAAAGGCTCTCAAATGAAACTGAATGTCCCTCATCTGAAATCTTGCTCCCTGCACCACTGCTGTGGAAGCAGCCATGTGCCCCAGGAGCTGAAACATAGAAACATAGAAACATAGAAGTTGACGGCAGATAAGGACCTCAAGGCCCATCCAGTCTGCCCATTTCTTTTTCTACCTTATAAATGTGCCATCGGCCTTTGCTCTGTCAGTGACCTATCTATTCATAGTCATTTGTATTGCTCCTTATGCCTATCCCATGCCTGTTTGAAGCCCTGCACTGTATTCATAGCCACCACTTCTTGTGGTAAGCCATTCCATGCATCTACCACCCTTTCTGAAAAAGAATTTCCTCACATTCCCCTTAATCGGCCTCCCTCTAATCTCATGCTGTGTCCTCTTGTCCTGCTATTTTTCTTATATTTAAACATGTTAGACTCTTTGTTTATGCCCTTAAGGTGTTTAAATGTCTCGATCATATCACCTCTCTCCCGCCTTTGCTCAAGGGTATACATATTGAGCTCCATTAATCTGTCCTCATATGTCTTCTGATGCAGTCCCTGCACCATTTTGGTTGCCTTCTCTGGACTGCCTCAATTTGGTTAATGTCCTTGTGAAGGTGTGGCCTCACTACTGCACGAGTACTCCAGATGGGGCCTAACTAATGTCTTGTACAGAGGGATTATTACCTCCCTCTTACGACTTGTGATACCCCTACTAATACACCCTAACACCCCCCTAGCCTTACCTACTGCTTTAGAGGTCTGCTTGGATGATTTTAGGTCATCAGTGATGATGATGCCCAAGTCTCTTTCTTCCTTTGTGACTGCTAGCAACTCCCCTCTGCAGCCCAGCTGCAGAAAATGTCTTGCAGGTCGAGACACCTGCAGGGTGAATGAGGAGGCCAGAGAGATAAGGGTCCTTGCCCTGTCCAGGGGAAGGAAAGCTCTGGCCTTTTCTGTGTCTAGCTCTGCGCCTATGAAGGTGAGGAGCTGGACAGGCTCTAGAACTGACTTTGAAAGATTCAGAAGGAAACCCAAAGAGGTGAGCAGTTGCTGAGTTATCTGTAAGTGTAACTTGACTTGGTCTGGGGACTGGCCTACTATGAGCCAGTCGTCCAAGTAAGGGAAGATGGCAATCCTTTGCCTTCTTAGAGCAGCAACTACTACTGCCAGGCATTTTGTGAATACCCTTTAAGCAGAGGTCAGACCAAAGGGCATTGCTCTAAACTGGTAATGGCCTGAGGGCAGCTCGAACCTGAGGTACTTTCGATGGGAGCTTCTGATGAGAATATGGAAGTAGGCATCCTTGAGGTCCAGGGACACTAGCCAGTCCCCTGGCCTGAGAGAGGGTAGAATAATTCCCAGAGTCACCATTTTGAATTTTGGTTTTAAAAGGTGCTTGTTTAAGTATCTGAGAGCCAGGATGGGCCGCCATTCTCCTGTCTTTTTTGGGGTAAGGAAGTACCTGGAGTACAACCCTTTGCCCTGGTGTAGGGGTGGAACCCTTTCCACAGCTCTGAGAGCCAGAAGGGAAGAGACCTCTGCCTCTAGGGCAAGTGCCTCTGAGGGATTTGCAAGTGGAAAGGATCTGGTTCTCATCTTTGGAAACTTTTTGAAGCTGAGAACCAGTCCCTGGCTTACTACTTCCAGGACCCATTTGTCTGATGTCAGAGACTCTCAGTCCTGGACAAAGTAAGCCAGCCTGCCCCCTACAGGTAGTGGAGAATCGGCCCTGGCCAACCCATCAGGGTGCCTGTTTGGCAGGGGGTTTTGGCTGAGGGGTGGAAGCAGGTCTGCTTGTACCCCGTCTGCCTCTCCCTCTAAAGAACCCCCTCTGGGCATAAGCAGAAGAGGAGGCCTGGGCTTGGTAGAAAGGCCTGTGAAAAGGCCTGCCCCTGCCCCTGGGATGCTGCCTCTGAGGAGCAGCCTGCCTTTCCTTGGCCTGTGCACCCCTATAGGTGGTCCTATATTCATCCATTTTCTTCATGTAATTCTCTGTCTGCTCCCCAAACAGAGAATTACCCACAACAGGAAAATCCATGGCCTTAGTCTGGGTATCCCAGACAGGCTAGTACATCTGAGCCAAGCCATTCTACAAGTGCCACAGATGTAGCCATGCTCTAGATGACACATCACTGGAGTCCACTGCAGCATGGAACTGCACCTTGGATGCCTCAATACCATCAGCAGCCACCTGCTCCAGCTCCTTGGCAAGCTGGTCAGGGACCTGTTTTGCTAAAGCCATAACAGTGTCCCATCTGGATTTTTGATACCTAGCAGTATAGGCCATATAGTTGGCCTGTCTGAGTTCCAAGGATGCTGCCATGTACTGTTTCTTTGCCATGGCATCAATCCTCCTGGAGTCCTTGTCTGGGGTGTGTGAAGCCAAGGGAATATTTGCCTTATCACAGGCTGCAGCCTGCACTACCCCAACATGGCTGCATTGTTGTGTAAGGAACTCCGTATCTGAGCCTGACAATGTATACCTCTTGTCCATTCTCTTATCCACAGGAGGTATAGTATTAGGAGTCTTTAAAATCTTAAATGTCTGTTTCCCAAAAGATTTGTGCAAGGGAATAGACAGCCTCCTAGACTCTGGGATATCCATCATTTCTACATAGACAGGCTCCTCCTGGTCATCCACAGCTTCTTTCATAGGAAGCTGGAGGGTTTCAGCCACTTTTTTATAAAACATGAAATGGGAGGGGGACTCAAAGCCTAGGAGGAGACACTCCTGAAGGTCTGTCTGGGGAGATGTCCAGGTCAAGGGGCACATCCAGACTTTCAAAACCACATTCACTTTCCTCATACTCCTCTTCCTCCTCCTCCGGTTCATAATATTCCTCTAAATCATAATCTTGAACCAGTGGAACCGGCTGAACCAAGCGCCTCCCTGATGGTGCCAGTTCGGTCGGAACCGGGGAAAGCGACTGCACAATTTTGATCGCTTTGGCTATTTCTTCAGCGGTTGGAGAGGAAAGTTTTGGCTCCACACAAGCTGATTTTTCCTTTCTAGATCTGTTAGCCGGAACTGACTCCTCAGAATCAGCTCTCCTTTTGCCCGAAGAAGTCTCGCCCTGGTCAGAGGGCACTCCTTCTGGTTCGGTTCGAACCGAACCGGCCAGCCATCCGTTCAGCGGATTTTTGGCCTCCCTTTCCTGAGCCTACCAACTCTTTTTCTAGGGTAGCTGCAGGAAATTTTTAAATCTGGCAGTCTGCATTGAGGTGGTCAAACCCCAACAATAAACACAGGTGGTGTGGGGTCGCCTATGAACTTCCCCACACACCTACAGTGTTGAAACCCAGTGGGCCCAGTTTTCTTTTGGGTTTCTCAGACATTGTGCCAGTCCTAACCAAACTTACCCTTTTAATGGCAATCCGTAGGCAAGACCCTCTTATCGGTTCCTGACCATGTCACGGTTGTGGAAAACCGTAATAAAATCTGTTTTTTTTAGAACCGATAAGAACCGGTAACCACACTCTAAAAGTACAAATTAAGAATTTCTAACAACTTGATCGGTTCAAACCAAACCGATGAACCGTTTACAAGTTCCACACAGAATAGAAATAAAATATAACCTATCTAGTACTCACAAATACCACAGACAGAGACTGAACCAACAGGTTGCGGTTTAAATTCGGCCGAAAACCGAGAAAAGCGGTACTTTAACCGACAAATTGAACCGAGCAGAAGGAGAAATCTCCGGAGCGACTGTTCAGTGAGGCAGAGTAAAGAATCTGACGATTTGAGTTTAAACAGCAACAGACAGAGTCTCAACCGAGCTCGAGCTCAGCGTTCCATGCCTGGCATGGAAAGTTAACTCTTTCATCTACGGGGCAGTTCGAAGGTTGGGACTCACTGCTATTGTCAGAATACAGCAAGACTTCATGTTGTTTGAATATGCGAGGCGGTGGTCCGCGCATGCGCAGTTGCACATTTCAGTTTTCTGGGTGCTGCTGCACCACATCAAAGGCTCCATTTGTGCTCCCGATCCCTGGAGTTGCCATATTGGGGTCTGGAGACATGAGGGAGGTGGGTGAGCAACCCCAAAACTTTTTATTTAAAGAGTGCCAATGAGTGTGCTCAGGGCTCCCTATAAATATTAATGAGGGAAAATGAATATTAATGAGCCTGCCTGCTGACTTGGGGGACAGTGTTTCGGCAGCAGTGACAGGCTGAAAAGTTACATGGAAATTTAAAACTCTGCATGTGATGAGAGGGCAGAAGTTAAACTATTGGTCTTTAGGGGAAATAAATAGAATTGAAATGTGCGGCTGCAAGGAACTGTTAAAACTGGGACTTTGCTGGGACTGTGTGAGATGCTGCCATATTTGTTATCCATGACCACCTGCACAGCCAATCAGAAGGTAGGATGGGGCAAAGGATTTATGGGACTGCCAAATAGACTTTGGGGAATAAAAGAAGGGCTAATTCTTGGCACCTAAGCAAAGGACTAATAGAGCGTCAAGTGATAGAAATGAATATTAATTTGCCCAGTTGGACAAGTGATGCAGCTAATGAAGAAGGGCTGCTGGACAGCTAATAAATAGGACTGTTTGCCCACCAGATGGGATCTTCAGCTAGAGGCTATGAGCCAGCCAGAAGCAGGAAGGGAGAATGCTGTGGGTTCACTGGCCCTGAAGGCCTGTGTGTCTGCTCCACGGCCTAGTTGGCCTCAGGCTAGGACAAGCTGCACTACACCTTGGAAACCAGTTAGCCCCAGGGGGAAAAGCTGCCTTTAAGAAGGAGATTCCCTGGGTGAGATTTGAAGCTGCGGCAAACGAAAGCTGCTGCAATTAATGAATTTTGCTGCAGAGACTGAGCCTGAGGCTGAGAGAATTGGCTTTTGGAACTGGAATTTGCTGTTGAGAATCTGGAAGGTGTTGCTGAGATTGGAACCTGCATCTGTGTAAATTTGCTGCTTAGAGAGCAGCTACTACTGAGAGTTTGAAAGTTGCTCCTGAGGCATGAGCCTGCAGCTGAGTGAAGCTGCTACCGAGGACTGCAACTTTGCTGTTGAGATTTGAACCTGTGGCTGTGCCAAGAAAGTCAGACTCCCCAGGTAGTGTGATGGATTTGTTGAGAATTGCTGCCTGAAAGAGGGTGCAAGCTATCCTGCAGTGCAGAAAGAGCTATCGAAGGTTACAGCTGGGAAGCAGAGACTGTAAAAGTCGCTACCTAACATCCACAGTGCCTGCCAGCTAAGCGGAAAGTGATTTGCAAAAGTGCTCCCCCAGGCGGGGGGGAGGGTTACCTGGACAAGGAGAAAATCCTTTGAGAGGAAGATGTCAAGATGTCTGCCAGGTAAACAATGCATACAAAGGCCCCCAGGGGTGATGACTGGAAAGGTCTGGCAGGTGAAGACCAGCTTTCATCATTGCGTCAGCCAGTGGCTGTGTGTTGCACCAACAGCTCCAGATACCAGCATGGAATTGTGAAACAAGTTTCTGACACCCTTTCAGCTTCGGAGCTGTAAGTACCCTGGGCTGCAGCTGTGAGGAAGTCTTTTCAGTTAGTGATCTATTCAGAGAAAATAAAGTTCTAGTCAGAGAAAATAAAGTGAGTTAAGCCCTGGGCAGGACTGGGTTAAGAGATACGCCCAGGCACCCAGTTAAAATTTCACATCTGTTTCTTCTGTTTAAAGTTATTTGGGCCCCAACGAAAGATCCCCAGCATCTTCTTCACAGTGGTGTGGTACCCACCCAAGGGACATTAGAGACATTTTGGGCAGCTGCCACTGGGAAGCAAGGTGCACCCGTAGATGGGAGGTGGGGATTGTGTGGGGAAAGTGTTGGTACAGTTGTTAAACTGTTACGCTATTTTCCTCCTCTTTCCCTTCCCCCAAAATAAAATTGTTAATTGTTAATGTTACATTCTGGTACAGTGACTGATTGCAAAAAGTGGAAATTGTTGTTGTGTGGGTGTAGGGAAGGTACAGTGGGGGCAGTTACTATATTTTTCCTGGGGAGTGTTAACCTGCAGTTTATCTACAGGTATTCCCTATCACTACCCCAGGTGGAGGCACCAAGCGCAACTGTTGTTCCAGTACCACTTGTCTGCCAGAGAATCTAGGCCACCCCCTCCAGGTCTGTCCAAGGAATACCTGAGGGCCCCAGAAAAAGCCGAGGCGAGTCCAAAAGGGGCTATTACTTTTTACATTTTTTAAAACAAATGGAAAAAGGAACATTTTTCCAGTTCCCTGTGACATTTGAAGAAGAGAATCTCTGTACAATTTCACTAGAAAGTCATTTTTTTGTTCGTAATTTTGAATTTTGCGTCTTGTACATTATTTCCCAGGTGAAGCTTGATTTTTCTATAGATCTAAACGATACCCAAAGTAAATCGTTCACAAACAGGTGAGCTTTAGAAGAAACAAATCTGAACTCCTTCAAGGGTCACGTTTTTCAACAGTGAAAAGTTACTAGAAAGAATATCATCGCCAGTTCTAGCTTTTTGCCAAAACTGGTCTAGGTTAAAAGACAACCCTTCGAGAACTGCAAAGAGCCGCTGTTGTAAATTTAACAAACTATAAGTAGGTCAGTTGCCTGCTGTGCCGTGATATCTGAACATATAACTACTGAGAATGTTTATAAAATGAATTTATAAAAATGGCAGGGAGAAAAGGAGAAAAACTGATTGGCCGAACAAATCACATCATGTGATTGTAGTTACCAGTCAAAGTAACAGTTGATTTTCAAGCATAAAACATCCTGTTCAGACATTTTTCTGCCTAAGTGAGATATTTTATATGCGCTATAATCCACTGCGGCATGTTTGGAGAGACCGATCTTACTTGATGGACAGGCTAAGTTCCTGGGAACAACTGGATCCCCACTCCCCATAAAAATATGACTGGTGTGTGATATGAATAAGGTATTCAAAATTTTGAAAGGTTATACATGAAGAGACACTAGAAGCCCTTTTTTGTAGTCTCCAGGACTGCAGACCCAGACAGCATGTCGAAGTACAGTCTAAGTGGGCTGGCAGTATAACCTGTAGGTTAGAGTAACAAGCTGTGAAGGAGCTTGGTACATCCAGTAGACCTGGGTTTAATTCCCTCAACTTCCACTTACACAGAAAATGATACCAAAAAAAGACCAAAGGCCCATCCAGTCTGCCCAAGTTCCCTATCTGTATGCTGTGTGACACTGAACAAGTCATGTAACTTCCCCAGTGTTCCCGGAATACCCTTAAAAACAGGCATTGTGCCTACATAGAAACACAGACTTTGACGGCAGATAAGGACCGCTTGGCCCACCTAGTCTGCCCATTTCCCTACCTACAGGATAGGCCGCAGATCCTAGTTAACCAACAGCCTATTTCTTCCTACCCCCACAAGAATTGCCTTATGTCTGTCCCATGCATTCTTGAATTCTCCCACAGTTTTAGACCCCACAACCTCCTCAGGAAGGCTGTTCCATGCATCCACTACCCTCTCTGTGAAAAAATACTTCCTTACATTGCCCCGGAACCACCACCCCCCCAATCTTTAAATTGTGTCCCCTTGTTCTTGCACGTCTCTTTTTCTGAAAGATGCTACTCTCTTGGACTTTGTTGATTCTACTGAGGTACTTTACCCGCTTACCGAACAATTAATATAAGGGGGGAAAAGAGGGAGACAGGTAAAAGGAACCTAAGGAAACTTCAGTCTGACTGCAGATGTCTGACTACTGTTTCAAACTAAATGCTGACACAGCTGAGGCAAATGACAGCAGTTGCCCATATTGCACCCATAGTGTGATCAGCTCCTTCTGGACATCATCATTTCAAGGGACAGTATTCAAAATCATGGGGAAGAGAGGGTCACATGGCACACACCTCATAGCAGAATTAGCATGTTTGAAAAAGAAGAGCAGATTAGTTGGCATCAGGTCCCCAAAGGTTTCTACCACTGGCAGTCTTCCTCTCCATAGTGCCAAAGTTCATAACATTTACAGGTGGCAATTTAAAGCCCTTGGGCTGCTAACAGAATTAGAACATACTGGAGTTCTGGACTGATTATCAGTCCACAGCATACCAAGGGCATGCAGTAAGGCATGACAAGGTGTGCTTTGTGCTGGGATAATGGCATTCCTCAGGTGGGCTGAAGCACAAGGCCAAAGGCAGAGTGCATCCACCACCTGAGAAATGCTGTTATCGCAGCACAAAGCACACCTTGCAATGTCTTACTGCGAGTGTTAAATCGGTCCCTTAGGATTAGTGAAGAAAATCTTTTTTTTTTTTATTTAAATTGGAAAAAATAACAAAAAGGTAAAACAAGAGAAAAGAAAACAGTCCCATTGAACCACTATAATTTAGCAGTTTGCCCAGTAGATTGCAGATGCTGTTTTTTTTTGTTTGTTTTTTCAATACAAGTACGGGAAATTGAAGTGTATTAGTACTGTTGTGCTGGGATGTCAGCACTGGGGGGGGGGGGTCTAAGCTCGTCAGCCAATCAGGTTTCTGCTTTTTTTAATAACAATTTTATAATCCCATTTACCAATAAATGCAGGCATTTCACATGATCGGATGCTGTAGCTGCCTGGATCACAGGAACAACATGACAGGCACCCTTTAGTCTTTTGTTGTCTTGGATTTGCTATGTACACCAGTTTGCAGTTACTATACCCATATCAATAGCACCCCAAATGCTGCAGGTCTGTCTGTGTGTTTATTTAGGGGTTGTGGTCAGACACATGACGACCAGTATGGTATAGCCATGAATATCCCCATTACACCTCAGTATAACACCCCAACTTAGGCCAGCATTTTGCAAGGAAGGTTAAAAACTTGCCCAATGCCTTTTTGACAACTACACTGAATTACTGTAATTCTTTGGTGGCTGGCATCCTGGAGAATCCTCTTTAAGGACTGCATCCAGAGCAGAGGGCAAAACAAAATCCACTCTCAGTCGGACTCCTGATCTTAAATTATGGCACTGCACTGGGTAAAACATCAAACTGACTCTAAAATAACTTTTTTGTGCGTATACAAAACTCAGCGTAATTGCAGTCACTATGCCCCCAGTCACTCATGGATGACTTCTCTGTGGCTGGCTTACTCACTGACTAATCAGAAACACTGACATCTGGGTTCAGGCCAGGACATGTCACTGTTATGCCCCTTGACTGTGGAAATTCCTTACCAGCTGATCTCTGGACATCATAATCCACTAACATTTCCAAATCTAGACAAAATGCGTGTGTATGTTTTTCTTGATCACTTTTCAGCAGACGTTAGTTGGACCAGTTACTGTGTGTAGCACCTAGAGTTGTTTGCTAAGCTGTGTCTTGCTGAAGTGTGAGCTACTGAATTGTGTGTTACAATTCCCTCTGTGTATGCAGCAACGTGTTTTCACGTAGCACACAGCTGTACTGTGGCATGTTTTTGTGATTCGTTGGAATTGCACGAATCCCTGCTAAGTCTGCCAAATATTACCCAATTCAAAAGATCATGGTACTTAGCCCTCATCTCCAGCTTAGACTGTACTTAAATCATCTGTATAGCTGCCTGACGGATGTCCAGACTTGCTCTGTAACATGACTTGCTATTGTATCTGCTGAAATTCATTTGTGTGTCAATGCATGTTGTGTATCCTGACTTGACTGTATTTCTCTGGAACTGATGAAGAAACTGTCTTTGTATGTTATCTCACTGTTCTGTCACCGACGTGGAGCCATTGTAAATAAGAACCTGTGCTCAAAGGTACTTTCCGAACAAATGAATAAAATAAAATAAAAATAAAATTGGCATGGAAGGAATGATGTACAACTGGAAGGAGCCCTCGTTCCCTATAGCATTTCATCCCTAAATTCTGTGGCAGGGCTCCAAGGCTTTGCTAGCACTTTGTTTCAGCCCTGTGACTAGCATGGTATACTTCTGTTGCTCCTTTCTGCCCAGACATTGGCTAACATGCCATGCAAGTAATTAGGACAAAGTTTTTGGATACGCACTGGATACCATTTCAATTTCAATTCAACTTATTCATTTATCTGGCTGCATCACTGAGCACAGCTCGGCTCAGTGGGTTAAGAAGCCTTTCACCTGTTAGGTCACTAGTGGTCAAAAGCCATTATCACCCGAGGGCTGTTCAGTGGCCCATCTGAAATGAGTTGTGGTGCTCTCAGTCTAATTTCCAGCGAGCAGGTGTCCACATCACAAAACCACCAATACAACTGGCACTAATTCAGTACCCTTGCTGGCAGTCTCACATGCTTAAATGTATTAAAAAAAAAAAACATGGGTGCTGGGTCGGGAGGAGGGTGGGATTGTTTCTTTTGACACAGGGTGAGGGGATGGGGGCTGCAACCTGGTTTTGGGCTGGGGGAGGAGGGAGGGGGTTATTTAACTTTTTCTTTTTTTTTTTGCAGGTGGCTGAATATTTGGGAGCCCTACTAATTGTCGTAGTTCGGAAATAATATTTGGTCCCTGAACAGCCCTACCTACAAAATGGCTCTCCAGCAAACTACTAAGCTTCTGTGAAAGCACAAGACAAGACAAACCACTTTTTTCTCGTCTTTTTTTTTTTCTGCAACTGTACCTCGTGCTGCATTTGTTGCCCCCCCACCATACAGTACATCTTGTTGCATGTTTTCTCCTCCCCCTCAGCTTCAGCACTCTTTCTCTCTCTCTCTATGTGCCGTTCCAGCCCCATATTACCAAGCGAGTCAAACCCCAACTACAAAAGCAGTACTGTAATGGAAAGCTCACTCACCAGGGATTTCCAGCTCTCTGCCATCACAAGGTTTTTACCAACAGGAACCAAGAAACCTGTATTTTTTTACCTCCTCCTTGCTCAAGGTCAGGAAGGTCAGCAAAATAACTGTGGGTAGAGATACGGACTGCAAACAGTGTCCAACAGAAATAATATAATTACCCTTTTAAATGAAACAAGCACTCACTGATTCTATAAAAACAGAAGCTTTACTAACATACTACAAGTAGTTACAACAGGAAGTATTTACAAGAAAACAAAAGGCTTGCACAGTTACCAAGAAGCAGAAAATAAAACCACATTGAACAGATAGTGTACAGCAGAATTCTGAGCTAGTCTCAGCTAAAACCTATGTCTTTACCTGCTCTAGCTACAGAAGCACTGTCCCTCACTGTGCTATCTTACCCGTCAGCTAGTCTTTGTACAGCAGGGCTCTGGTCTTGATGTTTCAGTCCGAGAGAGAGAAATGAACCTCATTTCTCCGTTATATTTTTTTCTGATGGTAAGGGGTGATTTCTCTCCTTTGAGTGACAGGCTACCCCTGACCACACCCAGATGGGTGTGTGTATGGAGGGATTACCTCAGCCACCCAAATATGCTCTATCCATTTTAATGATTCTGCCTTGAAGACAGTGCAAGGTGAGTAGCCCCACACCTCTTGCCTTTTAAGACTGCTAAGGCATTCAGCCCGGCACTCTCCCATCTGGCTTCAAGGGTGTCAGAGGTGTTCGAAGTTGCACCTTCACATCTGGCAAGATGTGCACCCTGGTTCAGCTCATGGGAAAGTTCCACAGAGCAGTTCTGAGTATTTCCCTTAAGACTTCTCTGGACATGTGACCCTGTAAGCCATATTTTTTGTGCCCCATTGCAAATAACAGAAGCTATGACAGAAGCATACTTACATTGCAAAATGCATTAACAAAAATAATTAATACATTACTCTGGTCACATGTCCGTCATAAGTACCTGTTTTCGAATGGTCACAAATTCTCTCCTAGGTCACAAATTCCCTCCTAGATCCTCAACCTCCAGAACTCTGCCTTTCTCTAAGCTGTCTCCAGATGGCATGCACCACTCGGTCTGTGCGTGATCTCACTACTTAAACCTTGCAGGGCCGCGGACTGATACATCAGTCCAAAATTCCTATACGTTCTAATTCTGTCGGCAGCCGAAGGGTTAAGACTTAGAAACATAGAATTTGACTGCAGATAAGGACCGCTTGGCCCACCCAGTCTTCCCATTTAATTCCTTCCCTGGCACAAATGCATGCACAATTCATAAAAATAAACAAACAAAGTACATACAACAGAACAATGTATAAAAAAAAAATAAAAAAATCCCGGACTGTAAGTCACTGGTGACAGCTCCTTACCACACAGAGCTGACACTGGCCATCACATCTTCCCAGCATCCTCTAAAGCTTGCCAGCATTTTTCTTTGCATTTTTAAAAAACCCAAAACATTTGACCAATCACAGCCAATTTCAGCGATGACGTCAACTCGAATAACCCTATGGGAGTGATGAAGGCCGACTATTCTCTAGCTCTGATGGTTAGCTCCATCTGCCAATACCCTTTTGTCAAGTCAATTGTGGTGAGGTATGTTGCCCCTCCCAACTTGCCCAGTAGTTTGTCCATCCGTGGCATTGGGTGGGCGTCAGACTTTGTGACTGCATTGAGTCCAGGATAGTCCACACAAAACCAAGTAGAACCATCTGTTTTGGGAACGAGGACTATGGGTGAGGCCCAGGGACTGTGGGATTTCTGGATTACCCCCTAAATCCAGCATTTCATCCACCTCCCTCCTAATGTTCTTTAGGATAGCCACAGACACCCAATAGGCTGTCCGCTGTATAGGCACTTGCATCCCCGTGTCTACATTGTGTGTTGCTAAAGGGGTTCGTCCAGGCGTGACCGTAAACAAAGGGGCAACATTCTCTAAAACCTCCCTCACTTCCTGGGACTGTTCCGGGGTGACAGTTTGATTGTCTCCAAAAAAGACTCCCGCTTGCTTTCCTCCAGCAAGTCCAGTAGTGGGTCTTCTTCATCCGTCATCCATTTTTCAACTACATAAGAGAAGAGGGACAAAAACGATGGCATAGGCAGACCCAAGAATGGGGATGATTGGGTCACAGAGGACAGGTCCATGGCGAAAGTATTAAACCAATACTTCTGTTCCTTCTTCACAAGGAAGAAAGAGGGACCAATGCCAGAAGTGGGAATAGTGGAGGAGGGAGCAGGGGGTGATCCAATTGGGACCACAGGGATCGAGAGGGTGAAGGAGGGGCTGATGACACTGAAGGTGAATAAGTCTCCAGGGCCGGATGACATACACCCCAGAGTGCTCAGGGAGCTGGCTGATGAACTGCCAGGCCCGCTAGCAGCCCTATTCAATAGCTCCCTGGACTTGGGGGTAGCGCCAGAGGATTGGAGAACTGTGCACATGGTGCCACTCCACAAAAGTGGACCAAGGGAGGATCCAGGCAACTATAGGCCAGTCAGTCTAACCTCGATAGTGTGTAAGCTTATGGAGTCAATAATAAGGGAGGGGCCGGTGAGGTATATGGAGGGCAATGACCTGCAAGACAATAAATAGCATGGTTTTCTGGCGGGCAGATTGGGCTAAACAAACTTAGTGGAGTTCTTTTACTGGGTCACGAAGGCAGTAGACAAGGGGCAGGCAGTCGACGTCATATATCTAGACTTTAGCAAAGCCTTCGATTCGGTGCCACACAGGAGGCTAATTGCAAAACTGAGGGGACTGGGGTAGGGGGACAGAGTAGCAAGATGGGTTGAAAATTGGTTAGGAGGGAGAATGCAGAGGGTGGTAGTAGGAGAGGAATCCTCTAGTGCAGAGGAGGTCACCAGCGGGGTTCCACTGGGCTCAGTGTTGGGTCTGGTACTATTTAATGTCTTCATAAGAGACATAGGGAAGGGTATCCAGGGCAAAATGTGCTTGTCTGCGCATGACACCAAGCTCTGTGGGAGGGTGGATACACAGGAGGGAATACAAGAGCTGAGGCGAGACTTAGCCAGACTGGAGAAATGGTCAGGGATCTGGTAACTGGGGTTCAACACCAAAAAGTGTAAAGTGATGCACATCGGGGAAAAGAACTCATAGGTAGAGTACTACTTGGGAAAAGTGCAGATAGCCGGGACGGAGGAAGAAAAGGAACAGGGGTTATGATAACAAGCAACTTGAAACAATCATCTCAATGCAAAATGGCAGTGGAAAAAGCAAACAGGATGCTGGGATGTATAGCAAGGGGGATTAGCAGCAGGAACAGCGAGGTAATCATGCCTTTGTATAGGTTACTGATGAGGCCACACTTGAAGTACGGAGTGAGGTTTTAGAACCCACATCTAAAACAGGACATCAAGCTGCTGAGGGGGTGCAAAGGAGGGCAACTAGGATGATCAGGGGACAGCAGGATAGGTTGTACGAGGAAAGGCTGGAAGCACTGGGAATGTACTCCTTGGAGGAGAGAAGGCTGAGGGGGGACATGACTGAGACCTTCAAATACTTGAAGGGTGTAAATAAAGTTGAATGCGAAAGTCTCTTTAACAAAAGAGAGAACTCCGCTACAAGGGGGCATAATCTTAAGTTGGTGAGGGGTGGAATACAGCAGAGACGCGAGGAAACATTTCTTCATGGAAAGGGTGATGATGGCCTAGAATAAGCTTCCAGGGGAGATGGTTGAGGCTAGGACAGCCGGAGCTTTTAAAAAGGCATGGGACAGGCACAGAGGGGAAACAAGGGCGAAGAGGCTGTCACGGGAGAAAGGGGGAGAGCGGAGGGGGAAAGTGGGCATGAGGCACTGGTGAATAGCCAGGTTTCATCAACAACACGAGCAGGCTTGATAGGCCAAGTGGTCTCCTCCTTCTGCTGGTAACTTTATGTTCTTATGCCCCCTCCCCAGGACTACACACTGCAAATACCATATCAGCCCTATTTGCATGGCTTCATCATGTTGACATGGTACATCCTATGGGTATGACTCCGGTCAGGCAGTTCTACAATATAGTTCACGTCATTGACCTGTTGGACTACCTTATGGTCCTGCCCACTCGGCCTGCAGCTTGTCCTTCTGGACCGGGATTAGAACCATGACTTCCTGACCTACACTGTATGAGCAAGCTCTGGCTCCACGGTCATACCAGACCTTTTGTTTCTGTTGGGCAGCTGACAGGTTGCTTTGGGCCACCCCATAAGCTCCTTCAGCTTCTTCCTAAACTTCAGGACATACTCCACTATGGGAGTTCCCTGGGTGGAATGCTTGCCTTCCCAGATCAAGTCTAGGAGCACACGCACCCTACGTCTATATATGAGTTTGAAGGGGGAGAACTCTGTCGTCTCTTGGGGCACCTCCCTTTATGTGAACAACAGGTGGGGAAGGTATTTCTCCCAGTCCCTCCCATGCTGTTCAGCAAACGCTTGGAGCATTGATTTTAGGGTACCATTAAACCTTTCCACAAGCCCACTGGCTTGTGGGTGATAAGGTGTCATACGCTCTGAAAAAAAACACACTTTTCCCACAAACACTTCACCAGGTCCGACATGAAGGTACCCCTTGATCAGTGATAACCTCCTGCACAACATGCGAGAAAATCCCTAGCAAGGCATCTGCCACTTTGTCTGTCCTAAGTGAGGAGAGGGCGACCGCCTCTGGTTATTGGGTGGTGTAATCGACAACCGTCAGGATAAACTTCTTCTCGGAGGAGCTTGGGGTACTCAAAGGTCCCACAATATCCATTCCTACCTCTGGAATGGTTCCTCCACAATGGGCAAGGGAATTAGGGCAACTTCGGTTTTACTACCTGCCTTCCCTATTTGTTGGCACCAGTGACAAAACCTGCAATATTCCTTCACCTGCTGGATGAAGTTGGGCCAATAGAAATTATGGGCCAATCGCTGCATGGTGTGCGTGATGCCCAGATGTCCGGACATGGGGATAACATGAGCAATCTTGAGCAACTGCTCACGATACCCTTGAGGAATGACAAGCTGCCTGCCCATCACTCCTCCCTCTATCCTCACATTCTGTGCATACAGCAGTCCATTGTCCCAGAATACCTTATGTCTCCTCCCTGTGTCTCTTCAGATTCTGCACAAGCCCTCAGCCTCTCCAAACTGGAGTCCGTTCTCTGGGCAGCTGCAAAATCTTCACATTTTCCCAAGATATGGGACATGTCCCCCTCAGTTCCTAAACTGGGGTTCATAGCTCTAGTGTCAGGGCATTCAGGGTCACTGGCATCCCTAACCTTCTGACCATTTGTTACCCTTCCCTCCTCAGAGTAACCTTCTGTAGCTGTCTTGTGAACTGCTACTTGAGGAAGTCCTACCTCCCTTTCACTACTCTCCATTTCAGGAGACCCAGGCTATGGAACCAGCCTCCCATTTTCTCCCACAGGGGCTTCCATGGGGCTTAGGGAAATAAGTGGTCTTTGCCATCTGACTGCGGGTAATCGCACACACCATCCCCTTCTGGAGATTGTCCCTATAATCACATCCAGGGCGAGGTTGTCTGCCACAGTCACTTTTTGCACCGTTTCTCCGGTCTCACCACAGTCCAAGAGAACACTAGCAAGTGGCATAGTTTTCTCCTCCCCAGTGAATCCTCTCACCAGTACAAACTCATTAGGTATAAGCTGCTCAGGCCCAACCAAATCTCCTTTTACTAGGGTAAGAGACGCCCTCGTGTCATAGTAAATGGAGTCCACTCAGAAGAAAGGAGGGTTACTAGTGGGGTACCGCAGGGTTCAGTATTAGGACCGGTCCTCTTCAATGTCTTTATAAGCGACATTGCGGAAGGACTGGAAGGAAAAGTATGTCTCTTTGCAGATGACACTAAGATCTGCAACAGAGTTGATGCACAGGGTGGGGTGGAAAGGATGAGAAGGGACTTGGCAAGGTTAGAGGACTGGTCAAATGTATGGCAGCTTAGATTCAATGCTAAGAAGTGCAAGGTAATGCACCTGGGAAACAAAAACCCAGGGGAAGAGTACACAATGGGGGGTGAGATACTAACAACAACAAAAATGGAAAGGGACCTGGGGGTAGTCATATCAGATGACCTAAAAGTGGGCAAGCAATGTGAGAGGGCAGCAAGGAGGGCTGGGGGATACTGGGATGCATAGGGAGGGCATCACCCATAGAAAGCAAGGAGGTTATTATCCCTCTGTACAGACTGCTGGTGAGACCCCATCTGGGTACTGTGTGCAGTTCTGGAGACCCAATCTCCGCAAAGACATAGACAGGATGGAAGCTGTCCAGAGGAGGGCAACTAAAATGGTGCAGGGTCTGCACCGGAAGACATATGAAGAGAGACTTAAGGAGCTTAATATGTATAGCCTCGAGGAAAGGAGGGAGAGGGGGGACATGATAGAAACTTTCAAGTACCTCAAGGGAATCAACAAAGTCCAAGAGGGTAGCATCTTTCAAAAAGAGAGGTGTGCAAGAACAAGAGGGCACAATTTGAAGATGGGGGGGGGTGGCTCAGAGGTAATTTAAGGAAGTATTTTTTCACAGAGAGGGTTGTGGATGCATGGAACGGCCTTCCGGAGGAGGTTGTGGAGTCAAAATCAGTGGTGGAATTCAAGCATGCATGGGACAGTCATAAGGCAATTCTGGGGGTGGGGGTAGAGAAGAAGTAGGCTGCTGGTTAACTAGGATCTGCAGCTTATCCAGTAGGTAGGGAAATGAGCAGACTGGGTGGGCCAAGCGGTCCTTATCTGCCGTCAAATTCTATGTTTCTATGTGTCCCTTAACCCATGGGTCTGCACCCCATCTACAGTAACCGGGTGTATGTGCTCCCTCATGTTTACAGGCAGGCTTTTAGGGATACACAGTGCAGCCAACTCTGTTCGAGCACCACCTCGTCCACTCTGTGCCATTTTAGGAGACTGTCTAGCAAAATGCCCTGGTTGTTTATAAAACCAACAGTCATCATTTCTTTTATCCGAGAAATCCCTTTTTTGTAACCTGGGCCTTCCCCCTTTCTGCAGAGGCTGTGAAGGTTTTAGCTGCCCTGAAGGCACGCTTTTCCCTTTTGGTCCTGCCACACCTGCTCCTGGCATAGCGGTCTGAGAGCTCAGTAGCTTGCAGTGCTGTTTTTGGATCTCGGTCCTCTAGCCAGGTTTTCAACTCAGCTGGGCAAGCCCAAAAGCACTAGTCTAAAAGTACAACCTCCTCAATTTTCCCCAAAGAGTTTGCTTTCACCCCTTCCCACTAACGATTCAAAAACTGACGTTGCTTTGTGGCGAGTTCCTCAAGCTCAAGTCAGGGCTTTTTCAGAGTTTACGGAATTTAACCCTGTAGGCCTTAGGAGTCAGTTCATACTTTTTAAGTAAAGCAGCTTTAAGTTTCTCATGGTCTTGGCTATCATCATTTTCTAGTTGGCCTAGCACATCACTCCCTTTACCCATAAGCAGCGGGGATAGCTGGAAGCTCAGGACTCCTTGGATACCTTGACCTGGATACAGATCTTTTCAAACAAATTCAAAAATGCATCCATATTCTCCCCCTCTTTAAATTCTGCTATTAATTTGGAACTTAAAGTGGAACTGTCATCAACAGGATTTCTTAATGTCTGAAAGCCCATAAAAGCTAATTTGATTGAGCCATTGTGTTTATCTGTGAGTCTTTGCAGTTCAGAGTTATTCATATGTAAATCACCCTGTAATTAAGGGCTGGTGGCAGCCATATGTTTTGGACTCCTGACAGGAAATTATGTCACCGAGGGTCTAGGTCCTCCTTTGACTGTATTTAATCCAACAGGTTAAACAGGAAATCATCTGTTTTATTAAGTGTGTTTTAAGGTGTTATTACAACACTTTCTACATCTATAATAATTGTTTTGTATGTGCATTGAAACTAGTGAGTTATCACCTTTACATTTCAAACTGTTAGTAAAAATAATCCATCTTCAGGATTGCTTTAACCTCTATGCTATACTGCCAGTGCCAGCTGATCATCAAAAACTACACATCTCAAGGCTGGCTCTGTGGTGCCAACAGGTATTGGGGCCCCACATCAGGATTTCTAAACCCTGGCTGTGTTCATGTCAGTACAGATTTCTGGGACTGCCACAGCGCCAACTTCTGTCTTTTCCCATTTCCTCTCTTGCAGCCTTTTCTCTTACAATTGCAGGTATGAACTCAGGTCTGCAAGATACAAATGTGGCCACGTACCTACTGGTCTGGCATCATGGGGCCAGCCTTGAAATGTGTAGCTTTTGATTATCAGATGGCAGTACAGCTGTGAACAAGCTTCGTCCATCCAGCAGAATGGGTTTGGAGCATGTGTTAAGAGTCTGAAAATATTATACTCTTTCTATCCAGATTTGACTTAAAAAGAAAAAAAATAGGACACCATTAATTGTTTATTAATTGCAAAAACACCTAGATGGACAACATTGTTAAAACATGCATAACCTGAAATGTATGATTAAAATGTAGAATAATAAATGGGTGGGTGTGTGTAACCAGAATTTTACATACACCCGAGGTATGGGATGCAACATAAATCCCAAGGGGTTTATAAAAGCATCACACACCGAGTGTGTGTATAAAATTCTGATTGTTACACACACACATACACACACATAATTTTACTTAATTAATGGTGATATTTTTTTTCCCTTTCAGCACAGGTTAGTTAGTGCAGCACTTCTGTCAGAGACAGTCACATACACATACACACACACACACACACACTGCCTGTCTCCCCCTTTTGTTTTTTCTACACTGCAGTGTTAACAACGTTCTGGAAAGTCGCGGTCCGTCAGCATTGCTGCATAGTGTAAGACGCACTCAAAGGGTATGAGCGACAGGATCCCCCAGATCCATTTTTTTCATTTTCAAGGCAGGATCAACTAGATAGATGCTTAAAAACATTTAAAATCTTACTCGTCTTAACAGTGTGTGTCAAAGCTTGAGTGCTGGTACTGGTGCTCGGTAATGGAGCCGCCATGTTGGGCAAGATGTTCCGCCAGCCCACAGTGAAACTACACACCAGTTAGCTTTCTGTGGTAGTGCTTGATTGACAGGTGTTGATTATAACCTCCTGGTTGTAACCACAAATATCAACCGGGAGGTTGTAACTAGAGAAAAAAGTATCTTTATCTGTATGTAAAAAATGATCACCATTAATTAAAGAGTATTTTACTTCTTTTGATGAAGTTAAAAGTATAACAGTTTCTTACCGAAATACTTTGGATGTGTAACCCCTAGGTGGCGCTATCCCAAGGGCTACTACCCCTGCCTGCTTGGCTACTGACAGGTTGAGGGGCCTAGGTTCTATGACGGGTGCCTCCACCCCGAGGTCAGGGTTAGTAGTGGTTGAGCTAGCTCGGCTACAGCCCTCTGGGACACTGTGACCCCAATTTTTTCCCCACTAGTGGCCCACACAATGCATGGGAGTTACCTTCCCAACACCTCGCAGATGCACACTTTTTACACATAGGATACCACTTACCCTCAAGACTGATTCTGCAGCCCATCTCGGAGGACCCCCTGTAAAACAAGGTTAAACAACATGCACAGCAATTTGCAATACTGTTCTAGATGCACTAACACCACAACCAGTATGTAGTATAACAACAACAAATCTGGTTTATTCAGGGGACAGTAACACGGGAGGGGGTAATCAGGTTGATTAGTTTAGATAAGTTCAAATCACAGTACTGTGCACATATATTTAGGGTCCAAACTGTCACTCTCTGGGTACCCAGGATGGGGGGGCTAGCCAGGTCCGTTGCCCTGGGTTGGCCGGCTGGTGTAGCTGGATGGGGCCCTGTTGGAAGAAAATAAATGCACAACAATTTGTAATCCAGAGCCGGATGGCTCAGTCCTCAAACGGCAACACGCAAAGCAATCAGTTGACACACTTTGATTAAATGAAGGTGAGAAGTACCCCACTGGTACTCACAACCCCAAACCAAGAGCTGAATTGAGGAGGTGGCTCTGGATGGCCAGGATGAGCAGGGCATGGAGATGAGACCCCCTGTGACAGGGCCTAACTGATTTGGAAAACAAACGGATGCAGTCCGAATAGCTTTGAGTCCAGTTTCTAGCTTGAGCTCACAACTCACAGAACAAGGGGACAAGGTATCACGATCCCCGACAAACACTAGGCACATTTATATGTAATGGGAATTACTATACCAGGCAGCTGCTTCTCGATCCTGATCGCAAATACTGCAAACCCGAGAGCACTCACAGCAGCTTCAGTTCCTGACAGACCAAGCGCGATTCAGCAATTTCTCCAGTCTTCTACAGGGTGAGCCTGGTTTTGCACACCTCCTACTTCTCTTTCCACCACTTGGATTCAGTCCAATTGCGCACTCGCTAATGGCTACAGGCCAACTTCAGGACCTTACACGTGCTTCCCGCGTGAACTTCACGCCGCAGCAGAACAGAGCTCCTACTCCCTTCACAGTCAACTCACATCTGCCTCTCCAGCAACAGTTCAGGGCATTTCCCTTAGACTTCAACAGGTTCGATTGGTGGATCCAGCTGTCAGTCACTGCAGGGCTCCCTCAGTTGGTGCAAAAAGGTGCCAAGGTTCAAACTACAATTCCCAGAAGCACTAACTATATATTCCCCTTTAGGCAGGCTCCAGTTGAGAGTCCAAGTTCTGGTTGGTCCAAGCAGTCTCCATTTGAGGGTTCCCCAAAACCCAATTGGCCCAGCACAGCAGTTCAGATCCAAAATGGAGGGGCACAACACACAGAGTCCCAGCTGCAATAAAGGCAGGTTAGACAAACTGCAATTTTACTAATGCTCTAAACGATTACAGGCAAACAGTTACATCTTTCAGGTGGGCTCCCTTTGCGCTTTCAGTAACTGTAAAATGGAGTGATTACACCACAGCTCGGCAGGATTCGGGCATTAAACACACAGCCCCCCATATAGAACTAATTATGTCTGCAAGCAGACAGCTCTTAAAGAGACAGTACATGGAGGCTCTACAAGCACTCACAGGGCCATTCAAATGGCTTAAGCGCTGAACGTCAACAGCCAGAGGGAACACTTAGGCAGCTCCTAGGAGGCTTTTAGGAACCCCCATTTGTAGGGGGGTTACAGATGGAATGGGATTTTCTACCATAACAATGCCAGAATTCTACTGGATTATTAAGAGGCAGTATAGCGCAGTGGTTAAGGGCATTGAGCTACAAACCTGGAGACCTGGGTTTGAATTCCACAGCCCCCACTTGCATACTGTGTGACTCTGAGCAAGTCACTTAACTTCCTTGTGTTCCCAGGTCAAACCTGGAAACAAGTTTCAGCTTAGTGTGCCTTTCCTGGTTAAACAATTTCCCCTTTCCCCTATTTTTACTAACCGTTTGAAATGTAAAGGTGGTAACTCACTAGTTTCATTGCACATACAAAATAAATAATATAAATGTAGAAAGTGCTCTAATTACAAAATCCCATTCCATCCAATGTATTTCAGTAAGAAACTGTCAAACTTTTAACTTCATCAAAAGAAGTAAAATACTTTTTTAACAATGCATTTCAGATTATGCATGTTTTAACTGTGTTGTCCATCTATAGTAACTGTGTCCTATTTTTTCTTTTCAAGTCAAATCTGGATAGAAAGAGCATATTTTCAGAATCATAACACATGCTCAGATTGTTTTTACTGTCTGTCCAGGAAAGGCACACTGAGCAACAGCTTGTTCCTGGGTGTACTGTGGGAGCTCAGGGAGACAATGATGCCGGGCCAGTAGGTACGTAGCCACATTTGCATTTTGTAGACCTGAGTTCACACACAAAATTGTAAGAGAAAAGGCTATAAGACAGGGAACGTAAAAAGACAGAAGGTGGTACTGTGGCAGCCCCAGAAATCTGTACTGACATGTTCACCTGGCAGTACTGTATATCCTAGAGGTTAAAGTAATCCGGAAGATGGATTATTTTTACTAACAATTTGAAATGTAAAGGTGATTAATCACTAGTTTCAATGTACATACAGTACAAAACAATTATCATAGATGTAGAAAGTGTTGTAATAACACCTTAAAACACACTAAATAAAACAGTCGATTTCCTATTTAACCTGTTGGATTAAATACAGTCAAAGGAGGACCTAGACTCTCGGTGACATCATTTCCTGTCAGAAGCCCAAAACATATGGCTGCCACCAGGCCTTAATTACAGGGTGATTTACATGTGAATAACTCAGGACTGCAAAGACTCACAGATAAACACAATGGCTCAATCAAATTAGCTTTTTATGGGCTTTCAGACATTAAGAAATCCTGCTGACAGTTCCCCTTTAATTTATACCCCAGCCCTAGAGTTGTAGGTCTATTCCTGTCACTTACCTCCTCTGGCGCTTGTCATTGGAGTCTTAGCTTCTCCAGTTCGAATGCCCTCTGGCACTCTTTTTCCTTTCTCTCAGCCTCTCTCTGAAGCCATTTTTCCTTGTCCTCTGCCTCTCTCCAGTGCTGGTTTTCATTTTCCTGCATCTCCAGTTCAAACCTCTTCTAATTTGAACTCCCTCTGCTGCTGTGCTTCAAACTTTCTCTGTTTGAATTCCAGCTCCAATTTTCTCAACTCCAGTTGCAGCCTGATTCCTTCAAGTCCCAGCTCTGTGGTGACCTTCCCCTGCTGCTGTGGCTCTGGATTCCCCTCTGGTCTCACTGCCCTCCTCCCGGGGACTGGACTCTGCAATGGACCCTGGCACCCCCACACCCAGGCTCTGATCCTTTTCATTCACTAGCTGTGACTCAAAGTTCTGGGCAGCCACTAGCTCATCGGTTGCTACAAGAGCCTCCACAAGGTTCTTTTTGGTTTTCGCCTCGTACTGGACCCCTCTTTCCTGACACAAGTGCCTTAGGTAGTCTGTACAGTATTCGCTGTAGTTGGAAGCCATCTTCTTCCCTAGCTACTACTACACTAGCTTACACTGAAAAAAAACAGGTAGGGAACTTTATGTTGTAACCAAATTATTTTTTTTTCCAAATCTTTGCCCTGATTGTGTGTGGACTGTTTTCAGTTTATCAATCTGATACACTGGCCTCAAATCCAACTGTTATGCCTGTGCCACCAATACTGCTTGAATCTCACTGCTACCAGATCTCTCAGATCCCACTACTGCACACTGGATCTGTCACAAACCCACTCCTGAGGGTCAGGTCCACTGAGCTCACAGTGCCCACCCCTAAGTGCAATCTGTGGCAGGAAGGGGGAAACAGGGCATACCCTCTTCATGTCCTTCTATAGTGCTCACTGAGTTCACAACTGAACACTCGCCACAAAGTCCCAGGGTCCCCTCTTTACTCTGGATCAGGGTACAATACTAGTCTTGAGTCTTGTAGCCAAATAAGAACCCTTACACAAAGGGGAAAGATCCAGGTGTTACAACCTCTTCGGGGTAGCGTTGTAACTCTGATTCTGCCTTCTCTCACAAGGTGTGCAATAACCTGGTTCAAATCTCTACAGACCCTTCCTTGAGACTTTGGTATTCCCCCTATCTTTACCGAGACTTTCCTTTTTCAGACCCTTGTTTGATTTGGTAGCTTATGATGGCACCCCTAAGCAATAACAGTTTAGTCACAGATTATTACTAAAATATCCCACAATCACACACACAGTCTAGAAATCTCCCTCAGGCAGGTTTCTTAAACAAAATAAATGATTTTACTAAATAATTACCATACATTACAAAAAAAAACGAAAATTTTGGTCACAGAATAATACAAATAAAAGTGGACATGTACCAACAAACAACACAATACAACAGTTATCTAAAGTTCTAATTTAAATTCGTAGTGAAATGAAGTCCAGAAAAACATATATATTTTTTAAAGATTTCAGTCCTTTCTGTAGTAGTCCTGCTTCTTGTGTGTCTGCTGGCAATTGTTCTCTTGTGGTCAGGACAGTGTCCAAAAGCAACATTTCCTCAAAATGCTCTGTGGAGGGTCTTAAATACCTGTGGTCCAAGGTAGTCTGTAAGTCTTGGTCTGGCCCTAACTTTTAGGCCAGTATATGTCACTCTTTCGCTTTCTCCAAAAATTCTCATTAAGGAACTCGTACCTTTATTAGTCAGACTCTTAAAATTCCAATATTCTGCCTGCTAACAAATGTAATTATACCATGACAGTTTCCTGGAATCTAGCACTGTCCTTTGAAGTGTAAAGTTTTTTTTTGTTGTTTTTTTTATGACAGGGCTAGCTGTTAACATCTCCAGAATTTATAAGCCTTTTCCTCTTTAATAGTTAACCCAATGTTGTCTTCTGAAGCATCCTGGCTTTTCAAGTGAAACTTTTTATTACAGGTGATAGATTTAGGACCTCTGTGTTAGTTAGCCAGGAAGACTCTTTCGAAATGCAATTTCCAGCTTCCCTGGGAAAACCAGTTTCTCTTAGGACACAGGGAATTTGTAGACCTTTGAAAAAAACAATCCATTCCCTTGTTCCACGTTACTCTTCCATCCATTATTCCTTGTGGTATTTTAAACATACACAAAATATAACAGAATATAACACCATATATCTGTACATCTGACTGGCAGTGGCATAGCTCGCCAAAACTGATGCGTCTCTCTCTCACTTTGGTAGATTTTTAATGGCTGCCTTTAACTGCTGAATGTTTCCCCAGATAATAAGTGTCGCTCTGCCCAAGGATACTGCTGGCCAGTCATCTCACACCAGTTGTGGATTAAATAGTGAATCCACACTCAGGTGATGCTGTTTGGCCAATTAGTTTTCCCCCTTTTGTGAACCCATGTTATAAACACACACACACACATATACAGTATATACAGTAGCAAGACTCAGAATATGCCATTTATTTATCATGAGTTATGAAAGTCCTGCCCCCACGCAAGTGATAAATGTCATATTCTGAGTGAGGCCATTGTGTGTCCAATTTATACAGTGTATTTTACATTGTAGAGCTTTCAGAGTAGTTCTTTTAATGAAGAATAAACTGTTTCAGTTTGATGTCACTGCTCTGTTTTGAGTGCAGCAGAGGTCACTGTGATGTCATCAGGCATTGTTCAAGCTGCTTTCCCTTTTGTTAACAGCTCCTTTGTGACCAACCTTAAGTCATGATAAATGGTGATGACCCACCTACAGTGATGGTACATGATTTATCGTCATTTTAGGTCTTCAGGCAATAAAAAGAAATCATTTATCTGTAAGGTTTCATTCTCACCTACAGAACATTATACAAAATGTATTTTTAGGTGTAAGGGGGTTCCTGGGGACCCACTTGGGGTGCCTTTGGTTTTTCTCTTTACATATAGCGTTAGGATTTTGTGTTAGTTCAGACAGAGTTTGTATATGTTGTGAATGTGTTTGATGTTAGTACTTTGTATTATACATTTAAATTAAAATTTTACTGAAAAGTCCCCCAGAGAACCCTCAGAAGGGAAAAGAAAAACTGGAAGGTGGGGGGGAGAGTTCTCAGCCCCACTCAGTTGGCTAATATTGTTGCACCTACAGCTGGCACTGGCAGGGCACTGCAGTGAGGAAGCCTACGGCTGTACCAAAACCCTACTGCGTCCAACTGATGTCACTATGCACTGGTAATTGGCCAGCAAGTGATAAATAAAATAGACAATGTCAGCAAAAAAAAGACCATTGGTCCATCTAGTTTGCCCAGTTTTACCATATTCTACCACGTAACCTATTGTTTAGCGGGGGGTTTTGCCCTCGCCTCCCCCACCTTCGCTACCTGCCTTACTGCCACCTGCCTGAGTAACTATTAAGCCCTTTACTTGGCCCAGACATGCTTGCCTTGAACCTATTAATGTTTTTTGCATCTACCACTTCTGTCGGTAGAATGTTCCAGGGCTCTGCAACAAACGTCAGCATCAGCTACCTGCAGGGATTAAATATTTTATTGAAGTAAAAAACTTACCTAGCCAGTACGCTCTAACAGTTGGACAAAGAGGGATTCTGAATAAAGCCTTGATCGGTTTCACGTACGTGTGCTCCCTCACGGTTCAACCACTGTCTCCCTAAAGTTAAACTTTCTCGCATCCCTCCTGAATCTCACCCCCCCCACCCCCCAATTCTGCTGGCTTACATTCACGTCCACTTGTTTTTGATCCCCGACTCCTGCTAAAAAGTTCCCCGCAGTTTACTTTGTTTGTTTCTTTTAGGAACTTGAAGATCTCTGTCATGTTGCCCTGTCTGGTCTCCAGCGAGTATACGTTCAGTGTCCTGAGCTAATCTTCATAGGATCTGCTCTGTTGCCCCTGAATCATTTTGTTTACTCTACGCTGCACTGTGTCCAGCCTCCCTCTGTCTTTTGTCAGGTGAGGACTCAAGAAGTGAACAAGGGATTCCAGACAGGGTCTCACCAGCAATCTATACAGAGGTAGTGCTACCTCTTTCCTCCTGCTATCAAAACCCCTTCCTATACACACCAACATTCTGGCTGCCTTGCTCTAGGCCTTGTTACATTGGCTAATTTGTTTTTGGGAGGTTATGATGTCCCCGAGGACTCTTCTCTGAAGCAGTGGCGAGCTTAACCATCTCATCCAGTGTTCTGTCCTGGGGTTCTTGTTTCGTATGTGTCTCACCTTGCATTATTTGCATTTATACAGGAATACAGGAAACTCTCAGATAGAAGGTCCAACAAGGTCCATCCATACATCTTCTATCTCAGCAGTCGTAGCCTGTAACATGCTTTCAATCAGGTGTGTACCCAACTTTGAATCTTGACTCTCTGCTGGCCTTTATCGCTGTCTGCGTAAAGTGATTCCACCTAAAGTCCTTATTTACTCTGCCTTTCCTTAAAGGGATACTGTAAACCCCCCCAAGGCCACAAACTGACCTGAATTTAAAATCATATTTTATGATTGCTCGCCTTCTGGAAAATTTGCTGATGTAGCTGTTTTTTTTTGTGTGGATTCCTTATACTTAATACACTGAAAAACTATCATGTTACTGTTATCACACTAAAACCTGTCCATTTACAGTCCTTGACCTAACACAGAGACATTAAAAACCTAGATTGTGTCAGCAGAAAAAGGCCCCAGAGGTTCATCCACTTTGCCCATTTCCCAGCCTAGCTCCATGCTCGCTTAATATCAGGCTGGATTTAAAAATCTAATAGCCTTAGTGGCTGTCTGTCACCCTTTTCACAGGTATTCCTCCCCCTCATCTGCCCTTTTGTCCTGTGATTCCTTTATATCTGTCCTACACAAATTTTAATCCTGTCACAAATCTTGGCTTTAACAACTTCTCTGGGCACTTGATTTTACTTGTCTACCACTCGCTCCATGAAGAACCTCCTCACATCCTCACAGAATCTCCCTACTGCCAGAAGTCTCTACTCATGCACGCTGGTCTCTGTGCCCTCGTTCCTCTTAAGCAAGTCCCCACAATCCACCCTTTTCATTCCCCTCAAGAACCTATATGTCTCAATCAGTGTCAGTGGCTCAGTAGGTAGCACACTCGCCTCTGAGGCCGGGAGATCAGAGGGCTGTGGGTTCAGTTCCCACATCCGGCACTTGGGTTAATATTCCAGTACTGACACTGTAGTGCAGCATGAGAGGGGTGCTGGATTTCTGAGCATTTCATGTCTTTCGGATGAGACATTTAACCGAGGTCCCATCTGCCTGGATTGGTGGTAGTTCAGGTGGATGTTAAAGATCCCATGGCACTTATCGAAAAGAGTAGGGGAATTTTATCATAACATCATACATAGGTACACATAACAAAAATCACAAAGGTCATACAACAGTCAAGTACAGTATGTATAAAGAACATCCACCCTCTGACCAGAGCAGTTCTCCTCCTTCTACTCCTGACAGGGAACATACATCCCAACCCAGGCCCTGCCCCTCCCACCCACCCACTCGGCCCACTGGTCTCCAAATAGCCTCCATGAACATATGCAGTCTGCTGAAAAAATTTGATGCCCTACAGTGCTGGGCCATGGCTCATCAACCAAACATCATAGCCCTGGTTGAAACCTGGCTGTCCAAATCCACCTCTGACTCATTTGTCTCCCTCCCAGGCTATACCTTATACTGGGAGGACCGAGTAGGCAAACGAGGGGAAGGCTGTGCAATCTACACCAGGGACATAATACTTGGACATGCACTCCCCACCCCTGCCCTTGTAAATGGGGCCCAGGCTCTTACCCTCAAACTCACCCCGGAACCCTCTAGGAGCCCTCTCTATCTCACCATGGCCTACGTTCCCCCAAAGAACCAGCACCTGGCCCTGGTATCTTTAACTGACTATCTGGCCTCCCTCCACCATAAGGCGGAACAAATCCTAGTTGGGGACCTTAACGTAAATTGGCTCAGCACCGCCTCTTCCGCGATCAGAGACTCATTTGCCGCCCAAGACCTTACACAACTCGTCACCCAGCCCACGAGAATAAACCCTAAGAGAGGTACCAGCACCCTTCTGGATGTTGTTATAACAAACTGACCCCAAAAAATCCAAAACATCCAGGTCCTACCAGACTCCCTAAGTGACCACTCCCCTATTCTATTTTAATGGGCAGTCCCCAATCCCAAACCCAAAGCCCAGACCACCCTCCACAGGCACCTCCGCCCTGGTGGGTTGCAAAAACTTAAACTATTCCTCACCCAGATAAACTGGTCCCCCATTCATCGTGCAACCGACATTGACACTGCCCTCGCCTTCTTCACACACACCTTCAACATGGCCTGTGATCTCTTTGCACCCTTCACCAAAATCGGTCCAAAAGCAGAATGCACCCTGGGTTAGCCCTGCCCTTCTACAATTACTAAGAAATCGGGATAACCTCTGGCACCTTGCCACTGAAACGGGTCGGCTGTCTGATAGGCAGGCTTACAATGCAGCCCGGAATAAGTGCTCTTGGGCCATCCAGAAAGCCAAGGCCGACCATTTCCAGGCCACCCTTACCTCCTCCTGGGGCTCGGCCCGGACTTTCTGGGATAATATTAAACAACTAAATGGAAAATCTCACTCCCCTGCCCCATCCCAGCTCACTAGCAATGGCACTACCACCACCGAGCCTGCCACCATAGCTAACTGGCTCAACACCGCTTTCACTGACCTTAGCTCAGTACTCCCTAGTAATTTCTTTGACCCTCCCCCCAACCAACCTCCCCCTGTCCTCCAGCACCCCAGCTTCCACCTGCGCAAGATTTCCACCCGGGAAGCCAGACCCATCCTAATCAAAGCTTTGAATAGCAACAGTCCTGGCAGTGACTCACTGGACCCCAGTATCAATCAATCAATCAATCAATCAATCAAAATCTTTATTTATTCAGGCGAACATCATTGAGCAAAGCTCATTTACAAGATGGACCTGAGTGATCATACAAATGAGGATACAAGTATTATTACATAGACAAGAATAGAATAAATAGCAATACAATGGCATGAAATGATTATATACAACAATTTACATATAGACAAGTAACAATAGAACCATTTAGCCTGTAGGAAAAAAGAGGACAAAGGGTATAGCAGTCCTAAAATATAAGTTATATGGTCTAAACTAGTTTTTAAGTGAATATAATAGGTGATTCGGAAGAAAGAAATTGAGTTAATATAATGGATAGAAAAAGGGAGGTTTAGTTGGGTCAGATAGGTGGGGGATTATGCTTTATAAAAGCAATTGCAGAGCTCTGGAAAAAGGGCGGAGAACAATCTTTTGAAGGATGCCAGAGGTAGTAGGCTATCTAGCTTCATGGATTTTTGGAGAGAGTTCCATGCAGCTGCTAAGGAATAGCTGAAAGCAGCCCTCCCATACCGGGTGCAGGCATTGGGGACCTTTAATGTGATGAGTTTACTGATCCTTAAGGTGTATGGCCTGGTTGTAATTTGGGTAAAGCAATCAGTGATATAGGTCGGTAGTTTGCCTGTTAACGCTTTGAGTATCCAGATAACAGCATTCCTATTTCTTCTGTGTTGCAATGATGTCCAGTTGACTGCCATATAAAGGAGCAATGATGGGTGTTGGAGGGAAGGTCAGTAATAAATCTTATGGACCTGTGATACAGGGTGTCCAGCTTATGTAAGAGATGACTTGAACAATGGCAGTAGAGAAAATCAGCATAATCAATGAGGGATAGGAATGAGGCCTGAATTAACCTTTTTTGGAATCACTGTTTAGGTAATGTTTTATTCTAAAAATAGTCCGGCCTCTGTCTTAGCTTTTAAGTAACTCTTCAATATGGACAGAATAGTCAAGCCTGTTATCTATCCAGACTCCAAGGTATTTGAAGTTATCAACAAATTCAAGTTTCTCCAAGTAAGGTGGATATATGTAGGGTGTTGGATGCTGGGGTAGTGGTAGTACAACTCTTTGTGGTAAAGAACATAGCTTTTGTTTTTGCATTTAGAAGTAGTTTTTGTCAAGTAGATTGTGCTGCAGAATGGAGAATTCGGATTGTAGAAGTTCACAGGCTTTGAAGGTGAGGGATTGCTGACATACAATACAGTATCATCAGCAAACAGATGAATGTTAGATTGAGTGAGGTTGGCATCAATATTGTTTATATAAATAGCAAAGAGGATAGGCCAAGAATAGAGCCTTGTGGTACACCCTTAGCAGAGGTTTTGAGGTGGATAGGTAATTTCCATTTCTAACCAGTTGGAACCTATCTGAAAGGTAATCCTTAAACCAGTTGAGTGATAGGGAATCCAGGCCTAATGAGTTAAGGGAGGTGAGTAATAAGTCATGATCCACTGTGTCAAAGGCTTTACTCAAATCCAGAAACACAGCACAGGTAAAATTTTTTGTCCAAATTAGTCTGCCAATCGCTGGTTACCTTGGCTAAGGCAGTAATGGTGCTATGCTTTGATCTAAATCCAGATTGTGCAGAATTTAGAAGGTTATTGTTATCCAGATAGTCCCTTAACTGAGAGTTTACTAGTTTTCGAGCATCTTAGATAGTACTGGTAGGATGGAGATAGGTCTGTAATTGTTGAGATCCCTAGTATCACCAGATTTGAGTAATGGAACTACTTGAGCTGTTTTCCAAGTAGATGGAATGGATCCAGTAGTTAGGGAAAGATTGAAGAGATGAGTAAGGGGGGCAGATAAGACATGTGAAGCAATTTTCAGGAAATAGGGATCCACTTTTAGTTGTGTCTAAATTAGAGAGGAGATCTTCCACTTCTTTCACGGATATTGGGATGAAGGAAAAAGTTGAAGTGGCCATTTGTCCCACAGTAGTTTGCAGGTTCAAGGAAGATCTCAGGATATTTGCAGGTGATGAGTCAAATGCTAGGCCAGCAGTGGTGAAGTGAACATTGAAGGTATTTAAGATTTCTTGTTTACCTGTAATTTCTGTGTCATTTAGTAGCAATTTGGTGGTTAAGGCAGGAGTAGAATTCTGGCCCAGAAGTCCTTTTATTGTACCCCAGAGTCTGGATGGGTTATTGTAGGAGGCATCCAATTCAGCTGTATAGTAGGCAGTTTTGGCAGTTCTTATTTTTTTGTACATGAATTCCTTGCTTTTCTGAAATTTAGCCAATCACTGGTGTCCTTTGTTTTCTTGCCTTTTTCCACAGCTTGTCTCTGGTTCTCAAGGCTGCTTTAAGCTCAGAGGTGAACCAAGGGCAGGATTTTACCTTAGTTCTGATACTGGTGATAGGTGCATGAATATTGAGAACATTGGTGATAATATCCTTTAAAGTCTGGAGTGCTGTTTCAACAGAGGTTGTAAGATAGAAATCTTGCCAATATATTGTAGTACTCAGGTCATGGAGGTAACCTGAGATATTGAAATTCTTTTTTGACCTTTTGAGGATAAATTCTGCAGGATTTGGTGGTTTGAGTGTGGATCTTATGCCAGCTATAGGGTAATGGTCACTCACATCACTTGGCAGTACTCCTGCATGTGAGTATAAGTGAGGCTTGTTTACCAACATAATATCCAGGAGTGAGCTGTTGCTGGAATTTCTTCAGTTAATCCTAGTTGGGTCTTTAATCAGCTGTGTGAATCCATAGGTGTCACAAAAGGTTATCAAAGGTGCAGATACATTAGACAACCAGTTTAAATTCAAATCACCAAGGATGACGGTATCTTCAGGGCCTTGGTTGAGAATTGACCCTAGGTGAGAAAGCAGTTTAAGGCCTGCAGAGGGGCCTATAGCATCCAATCAGTTTAAATGAGACAATTAGGAAGGCAAATTTTGATTGATAAACATTCAAATTCATTTGGCTCAGATGTGTTGATGAGGCAGGTTGCAGAGATGGTGTCCTTAATGTATATGCACACCCCACCACCCCTGAAGGGCGATCTGCTCTGAAGAGCTGGTAATTGGGAAGGTTTACAACACTGTCTTTTGTTGTAGGCCTGAGCCAAGATTCAGAGATGACCAGGAAGTCTGGAAGAGTATGTGCCACCCAAGCCTGTATTAAGATGAACTTTTAGGAGGCTGCAAGCATTGAAGTGTATGAAGCTTAGTCCTTTTATGGTAGTCAGCTCAGAAGGGAAGATAAATTGACAATGGGGCCAGGATTAATCTCAATGGTGCCAATGCATAAAAGGAGGTAGAAGATTAATTTGACTAGGGCTCCAAGGGATAGGGATAGAGAGTGATCAGAGCATTTCCTCTTAATCCTAGATGCACACTGTGTAGTGGGAGATGGTGCTGTTATATAGGTGTGTCTTTTATCATAACATAGGAGTCTGATGGACAGGCATAGAGGGTTTTATAGATCCAGGATACATGTAAAGGGCTAGGGAGAGCTGGATTGTTAGAGAGGCTTTATGTGGATACCCCAGGGGTTGCAGTGTAATAGTGGTTCAAAGTGAATAAGGAATAGATGGTTGTACATTGTGGATGGCAGTGGAGAGCAGAACATACTCATTAACTTATTCGTCATGACAGGGGGTATAATATGATTATCATAATGGAATGGGGGAGATGAGAGGCTAAGGAGCAAAAGGAAACAAGTTAGCATTGTCCGGGGTAGGTATGGGTTAACAGAGAAGGGAATTAGATGTGGGCGTGGATGAGAGAAATGGCGGGAAAGAGTGTATAAATACAATTAACCAAGAGGGGAGGGGGCGGCAAAATTTTGCGGGGTTTTGCCCAATCTTTCACACTGCTCTCCGGCCTCCTGGAACTCTTGGTCGGCTGGAGGTCACCGCCGGCCCGCTGGCGGCTCGGAGCCCCTTCTGCGGCTGGAGCTGGAGGGCAATGCCGGCTGCAAGTCAGGGGACAGAGGAGAAGGCAGTGAGAAGGCAATTTTATTGCAGGCAATCTGCAATTAGGTGCAAGAAACAAGAATCTGCACAACAAAAGACTGGGAGGGTTTGGGGGTTAGGCGCCTAAGCGTCTAGCCCACACAGATCCCCAGAAAAGGCTGAATCACTAGCAAACATCACATCAAAACATGTTTAAATTACCCACAATTTTAAGTAAAAACAGCTCTTTTAAGGAAATTAACACAAGTTACAGCTAATCAGAAAAATCCCATCCAGAAAAGTGTTGCAGAGTCCAGCTAAAGTCAATGGGAAAGGCACACCAATCGGAAGCAAGGCAGAGACAGCGGTCGCTTCCCGATTGGTTACGGCTTTGCCCGTACCTTTCACACTGCTTCTCCCGGCCTCCTGGAACTCTTGGTCGGCTGGAGGTCACCGCCGGCCCGCTGGCGGCTCGGAGCCCCTTCTGCGGCTGGAGCTGGAGGGCAATGCCGGCTGCAAGTCAGGGGACAGAGGAGAAGGCAGTGAGAAGGCAATTTTATTGCAGGCAATCTGCAATTAGGTGCAAGAAACAAGAATCTGCACAACAAAAGACTGGGAGGGTTTGGGGGGGTAGGCGCCTAAGCGTCTAGCCCACAGATCCCCAGAAAAGGCTGAATCACTAGCAAACATCACATCAAAACATGTTTAAATTACCCACAATTTTAAGTAAAAACAGCTCTTTAAGGAAATTAACACAAGTTACAGCTAATCAGAAAAATCCCATCCAGAAAAGTGTTGCAGAGTCCAGCTAAAGTCAATGGGAAAGGCGCACCAATCGGAAGCAAGGCAGAGACAGCAGTCGCTTCCCGATTGGTTGCGGCTTTGCCCGTACCTTTCACACTGCTTCTCCCGGCCTCCTGGAACTCTTGGTCGGCTGGAGGTCACCGCCGGCCCGCTGGCGGCTCGGAGCCCCTTCTGCGGCTGGAGCTGGAGGGCAATGCCGGCTGCAAGTCAGGGGACAGAGGAGAAGGCAGTGAGAAGGCAATTTTATTGCAGGCAATCTGCAATTAGGTGCAAGAAACAAGAATCTGCACAACAAAAGACTGGGAGGGTTTGGGGGGTTAGGCGCCTAAGCGTCTAGCCCACACAGATCCCCAGAAAAGGCTGAATCACTAGCAAACATCACATCAAAACATGTTTAAATTACCCACAATTTTAAGTAAAACAGCTCTTTAAGGAAATTAACACAAGTTACAGCTAATCAGAAAAATCCCATCCAGAAAAGTGTTGCAGAGTCCAGCTAAAGTCAATGGGAAAGGCGCACCAATCGGAAGCAAGGCAGAGACAGCGGTCGCTTCCCGATTGGTTGCGGCTTTGCCCGTACCTTTCACACTGCTTCTCCCGGCCTCCTGGAACTCTTGGTCGGCTGGAGGTCACCGCCGGCCCGCTGGCGGCTCGGAGCCCCTTCTGCAGCTGGAGCTGGAGGGCAATGCCGGCTGCAAGTCAGGGGACAGAGGAGAAGGCAGTGAGAAGGCAATTTTATTGCAGGCAATCTGCAATTAGGTGCAAGAAACAAGAATCTGCACAACAAAAGACTGGGAGGGTTTGGGGGGGGTTAGGCGCCTAAGCCCAGCACAGATCCCCAGAAAAGGCTGAATCACTAGCAAACATCACATCAAAACATGTTTAAATTACCCACAATTTTAAGTAAAACAGCTCTTTTAAGGAAATTAACACAAGTTACAGCTAATCAAAAAATCCCATCCAGAAAAGTGTTGCAGAGTCCAGCTAAAGTCAATGGAAGGCGCGCAATCGAAGCAAGGCAGAGACAGCGGTCGCTTCCCGATTGGTTGCGGCTTTGCCCGTACCTTTCACACTGCTTCTCCGGCCTCCTGGAACTCTTGGTCGGCTGGAGGTCACCGCCGGCCCGCTGGCGGCTCGGAGCCCCTTCTGCGGCTGGAGCTGGAGGGCAATGCCGGCTTTCACACTGCTTCTCCCGGCCTCCTGGAACTCTTGGTCGGCTGGAGGTCACCGCCGGCCCGCTGGCGGCTCGGAGCCCCTTCTGCGGCTGGAGCTGGAGGGCAATGCCGGCTTTCACACTGCTTCTCCCGGCCTCCTGGAACTCTTGGTCGGCTGGAGGTCACCGCCGGCCCGCTGGCGGCTCGGAGCCCCTTCTGCGGCTGTACTGAGGACCCCAGTATCCTCAGGCTGGTGCTAGATTAAGTCCTTGCCCCACTCACCAGCCTAATTAACCGATCGCTCTGCCTGGGACAATTTCCCATGGCTTGGAAAACAGCCATAATCACACCAATTCATAAAGGGGGCGACAGGTCGTCGGCCAACAACTACCAGCCAATCTCCATCCTCCTTCCCCCCCAAAGCCCTGGAGAAAGTGGTGGCCATTCAAATCGCTGATTATCTGGCTAAGCATAACATCTTATGCCCAGAGCAACATGGCTTCCATGCTGGTCACAGTACCAGCACTGCCTTAATTGAATTCTCCAACTTCCTACACACTCCTCCTTGGATACCAGCTCCCTAGCTGGTGCAGTGTTCATCGACCTCTCAAAGGCTTTCGACACGTCTCCCATCCTCTTCTGCTGAATGCTCTCTGCCACACTGGTCTCCTGGCTGGCTCCCTAGCATGGTGCACAAGCTATCTAGCCACTCGATCACAGTGTGTTAAAATCAATGGGATACTCTCTGATACCCGTCCATTCACCCTGGGTCCCCAAGGCTCCATCCTGGGCCCCCCTTCTTCTCACTCTATCTGAACACCCTGCCCAGTGCATGCCCTGGCAAAATTCTCCTGTATGCAGATGACGCTGTCCTTTTGCCACCCACCACAATCCGCCTCCCTCAGGACACCCTACAGCAGTCTTTCAATAATGCGAAGCTTGGTTTAAGGAGCGCAGACTTGTCATCAATCTTAAAAAAACAAAGCTATGCTCTTTTCCCACCCCCAAAACAAAGCTAGCAACCACCCACTCTATATCCTTCCTAGTACCAAACAGCCACTGGAACAAGTCTGCTCCTACAAATACCTTGGGGTTACCTTCGACTCAGCCCTCACATTTCACAACCACATTGATGCCCTAACAACAGCCACTAACACACAGCTTGGCATCCTCTTCCGCCATAGAACCTGCCTTCCCCCAAATGCGCTCCAGCTCGCTGTTACATCCTCCGTTTTGTCCCTTGTAGACTATGGTCTACCAGTCTATGGTGTTGCCGACTCGACTGCACTCAAAAAAATTCACGTAACCCTGAATAAAGCCTGCAGACTGATTACTGGTGCCCCCAGGCTCACACACACCTGTCAGCTGTATGACGAGGCTAAACTCCTTACCCTGGATGAACGGCTCCGATATCAAACCTGCCTCCTCACAAAAAAAAACCCTACTCGGGCTCTCCCCGGATAACGGCATCCATTCACCAGATCCCACCCACTATTGCAACACGGTCATCCAACAAGACCACTCTAATGGTCCCCAGATCAAGAACCAGCCGTGGCCAGAGGTCCTTCTGCTACAGAGCCCCATCCTGGTTTAACTCTCTCCCTGTCCCCATCACCAATGCCACCACCATCATCTCCAAGTTCAAAAGCACCCTTCGAAACCAACTCTTCAACACTCGTAGCTGCTCCTGTCTCTGAAAGTAGCCTCCACCTCGACTTCTCAAGACAACGCCCACTGGGCGGCTCTCCACCTAACCATCCCCATCACCGCTTCCCGGTACACCATACCTATGTCTAGCCTGGCCAGTGCCAGCTGTTTCATTGTATACCTATTAGATTGCTCAATGTTTGATACCAACTTGTGTAACACCTGTTCTCAATTACATGTACCCTGTAACCTAAATGTATTTTGTCTGACCTCAGTGTGACGTGGCGCCTCTGTTGAACGCCTATTGTTTTGCAAACCTATGCTATGTAACCTAAAACTCTATGTATGTCTTAATATCTCCTTAATGTGACCAGGTACCTTTGGAAACGAGCCTCTGGCTCAAAGGTTGTAAACTGATTTCACAAATAAACAAATAAACATACAATCGCATAGTCCAAAAAGGGGAAAAAAAAGGCAACACAGCAATAACAATATAATAAAACAGAAAAAAATTATAACAAGAAGGTAATAGACTTCCATAAAGTGTGAAATCGATGCAATGGAAGTCGCTGACGTTCAGATTCCGTAATAGTCAAGAGAGCATGTTCAATGTGCTGTATAATAACAGTTGGTACAGTCGGAATTTGTTGTAATACAAATTGGCACCGAGCTTGCCACATATAATATTTGCACATCGTAAAAATAAGTCTAAGGGTACTTGGGTGAAATCTGTTCCAAACAGCTGAAAATTCCCCCAAGATCAGGACCTGATATGTTATTCTGCTAAGAAAAGGCCATTTCCACTTATTGGCCAAAGTCTTCCAAAATAATAAAGCATCTTGACATTCAAAAAAGAAATGTGACATAGTTTCTACAATATGTACACAGTAAGGTTTAGGGCAAAATCGTTCTTGGGAAGACTTGTGTTTAAGATTCCCCTTAACTTGTAGTTTGCCATGACAACACATCCAACACATCCCACATATGAAGCGGTACCCTTTTATCAGTTAAGGACAGACAGAGCACAATCTTGCCTAGAAGGGGCAGTAGGGAAAGTGTAGCACTGGTTTAGTAATAACGATAAGGCCTCATATAGTTGTTTTCTGGATAATGCTAATATTGAGTTTACAAAGTTTCCAGACCCTTAACTTGCGAAAACTGTCTACAGCATATGTGGGGTAACATGCAAGACGAGATGGTATAGGCGGGAGCAGGTCCCATTTCTCCATAACTGAATGTAGTGCAAAGTCAATCCAAATATCACTAATGGTAGATGTATATTTAATGCTTTGAAAAAGGTGAAAAAGAAAGGAAAAAGGCTATAGGATGTATCATACCGAGTCCACCCTGAGAAAGCGACAAGTATGTAACATCTCGTTTAATTGGGTTAAGTCTGCTACCCCAAACCATCTGAAAACACACACTAAAAATGCGGGTTTCTAATTGTTTAGGAGGGGCATAAACATGACTGAGAAACAAAAAGACAGGGAGGATAAACTTTTTAACAAATAAAAATCTCTTCCTTTTACCTAACTTCCATGATTTCCAAATACCTACTTTACTTTCACCTATATGTAAGCGCTTTTCCCAATTGTAAGTAGCAGCATCTTCTATGTTAAAACAAATTCCCAAAATTTTCTGAGAGGAGGTGGATGTAACAATTCCAGCAACCGCAGAGACAGTAGCAGAGTCTGCATCCAAAGGGATTGAGACACATTTTTGAAGGTTCAATCTGCCCCCGGAAAAAAAAGAAAAATCGTGAAATACTTGAACAGCTCTACTACCAGAGGAGATATCCTGCATAAATAAAACAACACCATCCGCATAAGCTGTGATTTTAACCTTGGGAAGGGAGTAATGGGGTGCTAAGCCTATAATTTGGGAATCCCAATTAATATGTCGTACTATGGGGTCTAAGGCAAAAACATATAATAGCGGACTAAACGGGCATCCTTGTCGCACCCCAACATTCTGAAGTAAAGGTTCACCAATAAATCCATTAACCAGTGGGGGAAAAATATGCAAAGGAAAAAATACGGGCAATCCATTGAATGAAAGCTGTTGGAATACCATATAAGCGTAAAATCTGAAAGAGATGCGAATGATAAACTGAAGCAAAAGCTTTGCCTGATCCAGGATAATACAAATCCGAAATTTCATTACGGTGATTCGCCTCAAAACTTTCACGTAGAAGAAATAGGTTTGTAGTGATGGATCTCCCGGCAACAGCACAAGACTGAGCAGGATCTAAGAGATCTGGAGCCACTCGTTGTAAACGGGTACTAAGTATACGCGTTAAGATTTTAAAATCAGTGTTCAGAAGGTAAAGAGGTCTCCAATTCAATAGTGAGTGCCTGTCACCTTTTTTGTATATAAATTTAAGAAAAGAAATACCAAAAGTCATTACTGGAGAGGAATCTCGTAAAATGTAGTTGAATACTTGGGTCAACATTTCCAACAGATCCTCATGAAATAATCTATAAAATTCATGTGTAAGTCCATCAGGACCTGGTGCCACCTGCAATTTAAGATGAGAAATAGCAGAAGTAACTTCTTCCTGAGAAATGGGAGCAATAAGTTTTTCAACAAGGTGTAATGGAAGTTGTGGAACAGGGGCCGTAAAAATCTTAGACAACTCAGGAATGTGAGGAGGTATAGTACAGAATTGAGCAATGTAAATGATCGTGAACAATAGAGAGCATACCAGAGACATCCGAAACTACTTGTCCTGAGCCATCAAAAAGACTATGCATGACTGTAGCATGAAGTCTAGAAGCATGAGCGGAAAATGAGTTAGCCGAAGGAGACACCGATGTACCCACTCTCATAAGAAAATCCAAGGAACGAGCACTCTTATACTGATGTGCAAACATATGACGTTTAACCTTAGTAATTTGTGAGGAATAGTCTACTGAGGAGGATACAGAAAGAGACATTAAGTTATAGAGTTGATTCCAAAAATCCAAATAGGTAAGGTAAGAATCACGGGCCAGACAACGTCCAATAGTTTGAAAGAGTGTACGTAGATCATGTTTCGTATCTGACCACCATTCCAGGACTAAATCATAACAACAGAAAACCGTGATTCGAGTCCAGAAGAAGGATCTAACTTGTGATTGAACCAATGAATTGGTCAATAAAGTATTATTCAATTTCCACTGAGGTGTTGGGGAAATAACGGATAAGGTATCAGTATCTAAGGAAAATGTATAGGTCAATAAGAAGTGATCTGAAAGTTCTATGGGCCTAAGGGAAACTGCCAATGGAATACAATATCTAGAAGAAAAGAAATAATCTATACGTGAGTGTGATATAGATTCTATGATATGTATAGCCAGTATCTTTATGTAAGTATCGGTAAGCATCACTGAAACTAGCTTGTTTAACAATATTAGAGAGAGCAGTGGAGTCACAATAAACCTTTTTCCAGCAGCCGTCCCACAAGAAATATCAAGAGAAAAATTAAAGTCACCACCCCAAATAAGATGCTTTCTAGTACATAGAAAAGGAGTGACGAGATCTAATAACTGTATACGAGCGTGTTTCGATTGGGGACCATAAAAATTTATTAGGCGTATGGGTTGTCCCTGAAAAGTACAATCAAGGATCAGAACCCTACCAGGATGAATGTCCAGAACGCGTGAAATCGAAACCATTATAGAAAAGAATAAGATAGCTACCCCATCAGCATAATCATCTCCAAAAGTCCAGTATGAGGGACCTTTATACCAACCCCGTTTAAGATGTTGTACTTCAGTAAGCGAGGCGAGATGTGTTTCTTGTAGAAAGAGAACATCCAAGGAGAGAGATGCAGCAAGATGGAAAAAAACATTCTCTGTTTGTAGCTCTTCAGGTTACAAACATTGAAGGAAGCCAAGCGAAGAAGAACCAGTGTGGAGAATAAGCAATCAACCACTTCCTTCCGTGACGGTCATATTCTTACGTTTTTTACTTCCTTTATTGGTTTTAGTCATTTTTTTGCGAGAAACATCAGGAGGCTTAGGCACAGTAATATCCATATCAGAAGGTAAGACAGACGTCTCTGAATCACCGTCCGAGTCCTCCCTCCCATCTCTCAAACATTCAAAGGAGTTAGAAAGAGAAACTTCAGGTGGCTTCATTGATTTACGAGACGCCGCCCTGGTTACTCTCCTGCTAATCTGAAAACCATCTGAGTCCAACAAGGGAGTAATCGTAGGCTGAGTAGATAAAGGGGGTAGAGGACGTGTAGCCAATACCTGATTAGTGGGAAGAAGCTCTACATCCTTAGGAGGGTCTCGTGCAGGTGTTGTGGCAACAGAGGCAGCCATCATATTGGGGAAGGGGTGCAGGCATCTCGGGTATATCAGACAGTGAAATCAGATTCATCGATTGATCTTGAGCTTGATCCTGTGCTTTTTGAACAAGGACAGTTGAATCCAACCCCTTCTGTCTATTCTTACTAGCCCTAGGGCATTGCTGATATGCATGCCCTTTCTCGTCACATAAGTTACACTGGAATATATTCATACAAGAAACACTAGGATGTCCAAAACCCCCACATAAGCTACATTTAGTAAGTCACAGGTGCTACTGAGATGCATCTCTGAGAACGCATTTATAACAGGCCCTGGGTTGGCCTCCATAAAAACATACCCCTCTATCTTTACCCAAAAAAAAGCTGTTGGGAAGGTGAACAACTTCAGAATTGACTTGAAACAGCTTTACACGAAATTTCCAGCTACCTGTCCAAAGATCTTCCTCATCTATAACAGCTTCAGGAGGGGATAAGACTGTACATCTACTCTGTAGCCAATGATAAATATCACTGATGCTAACCCCCTCATTGCGAAACATGATAGTTACAGTCCGAACTGCTGGTTTGGTGAGGGGAATGACTGAAAAAGGGACCCAAAGAGGAGAAGTTTTCAATGTGGCGTATTTATTCCAAAATTTATCTAAACCACTAGCATGTTTAAAGCTAATATCAAAAGTTTCCTCCCCGGAAATATGTATTAAAGCATAAATATCAGATGCCTGAAAATGCATATCACCTTTTAAAAGGGTCCAGGCAACATAATACCGGTCAGGGAACACAGAGAGGCCTCCTTTGTAACGTAGACATACTGCATGGCATCTGGGGGCCTGTTCTAACTTATTCTTAAATAAATCTGACAGGACAGGACCCTTGTCAGGTGCTATAACAGGTTGCAAGGGGGGAGTCGTAAAAGTGGAAGGTCCTTCTCCCGGATCCGTAATAAGTGGTGTAACTGGAGCTAGTATGGGGGATGAACTGAGAGTTGGAATTGGACATGAAATGGGATTAGATGTAGTAACTACAGAATGTGTTAAGCATGTAAGGTCTGAATGAGGTAGGCCACTACTGGATTGTTGCACTTTCTGGAAAGCACCCGGTGGGGAGGAAGAGGAAGGAAGAACAGGGAGGGAGGGAGTGCCAGAAGGCATAGGAAGAGTACCAGGAGACATATGAGGCCTCGAAGTAGCACTCTCCTGCAATAACAGATCAGGATTAGCAGTAGGGATGTCACTATAAACAGCAGAAACATGTTTATGCAGTACAGTAGCAGACACACTACATGGATCCGTAGAATCCATCACATCCCCACCATGTAGCCCCATGATTAGTAGTAGTAGATAATGTAGCAGGGGTGGAAACAATACAGTCATTTATAACAGCAGCTGCAGAGTTAGGTACCTCGGTGGAGCTCATAGTCATAGGTGCAGGCCTGTGTGGACAGAAGAGAACACCATGTTTATCCGCATCCCACGTCGGGTCCGGCGTCCAAGAATCCGAGTCCGATTTCATCCATCCAGCTTGTGTGAGAGCCGAAAAGACAGACCACATAGAGTTCACAATAGTGCGGTCAGTTTCAATGCCAAAACATGCACAAATTAATGAGGAGGTAGAAACAGAGACAGTACTCGTTTTATCAGGCACTGGGAGCGAAGAAGCAATTGAGCGAGAATCAGGTGTAAAAGCCAGAACGCCCATATCTCAAGACTGCAAATCGGTGTCCTTGTCAGTATCAGTGAGACAATCTCCGGAAACTGCAGGGGGAAGAAAAGGCGCCGCACCAGCAAGCACCAGAGAAGAAGGTTCCATCATCATAGGGCGCACTGATATCCCCGAGGTTTCAGGTCGAGACACTGAAGGTGAAGCATTACAGGAAACAGCAGCGTTGCGGTCCGTCTCGCAGCATGCAGTCGGCCTGGCCGCTGCCCCCTGGCCACAGCACCGCATTCAGCAGGCAAAGGAATCCTCACTTTAGGAGATCCAAAAGCGACCTCCCGGGCAGTAGAGCAGGCAGGCAACATCGCAGGCAACACCAGCATTGGAGAGGTAAGAATCTCGCCAGAGTACGGCTGGATAGCGTCCGAGTCCTCCATCACAGCAGCAGGAAAACCCCCACCAGAAGGAGTAGGGGAATTTCCCCGGTGTCCTGGCCAAATTTCCCTCATTCACTCAAAATATCACCAACAGCTTAATCTGGTTCAAGGTCAGTTGGCATTCATCTGTATCCCCTTCCCCTGGGTCGTGCCTGAAGATAGGCAGGATTTGTCTAGTGCACTTACCCGGTCAATAAAGAGTAAATAAATAAATAAATACATTCCATTTCCAGTCTGGCATCCACTGTATGCACGGTAAAGTCTACTAGCTTGAGATGCTGTGTTTTCCTTTTTTTTTTTTTTTTAATTATTCTTTCTTATTTACATTTTTAGAAGTTATTTATTGTTTTTATTCATTCATGCAATCAGAGTGCAAATACAGAAACAGAAGTTGATACAGTACATTCAGCAAAATACAGACTTAATCAGCCAATACAATATTATTTTTTTGTGTGGTTCATTTAAACATGTACAGTACATACAATCACCTGCCCTGAAATGTTATTGGCTGAGATTATTTACTCTTGACTTATGTTTGCTCACTCTCAAGTTCATTCCTCCAGAATCCCAATTAGCTGTGCCCCCCAACACTCCTCAGAATATTGGGACAGTTGATAAGTGACCCATCTGCTCCAGTGGAGGTCAAAGCTCTCTAGTCAGTCTCTCAGCCTAACTGTGAGACGTTCCAGGGCATACATTTCCCATACTTGGGAATTCCAGGATGCTCTGGTGGGTATAATCTTTATGTGCCAAAGTCTAGTAATGGCTTTCTTGGCCACAAGGAGCAGTAGGGCAACCTGCCTGTAAGTGGTCCTATTCACACGGACTCCCTCCGGCGGAGTTGCCGTGAGTATAAACTGTGAAGTTTTACTTTGCCAAAAAAGTTTCAGCAATGTTGCGAAATTCACCGTCACAAATAACTTTGGAAATTGCTCACTTTGCCTTGAGTTTAGCGAAGTTATGGGCGAAGTCGCAACTTCACCAGCGAATTTGCATAATTTCTCCTGAAAAACTAACTTCATCTGCCAGAAACTTCGCAAAGTCAGCACTTTGTACTTCACAAAATTTGGCAAATGTCCCAAATTATGTCATGATGTGAAGTTTGCCAACTTTGTACATCTCTAGTGCCAACCTGTCCTCCTATGACTTCCTGCTGCTCCTGGATGATCTTATCCTCTGTATGGTCTCCGTCTTTCTTGAGGTGTGGAATCCAGAACTGTGTGCAGTACTCCAGCTGCTGCCATGCCAGAGAGCTGTAGAGGGACAGGTTGTCTCACCCCCTCTTCTAAGTTAAATCCCCTTCCTATACATCCCAGCATCCTGTTTGCCTTCCTATATGCGTTGTTGCGCAGAACAGTAAGTGTGAGGCCATCACTAATGATGACCCCCTCCACACTTCTCTCCTCTGTTGTCTGTACCGCCCGTACTCCCCCATCCAGTAGTCCATTTTAGGGTTCTTTCTACCAATGCACATCACTCTGCATCTTTTTTTGGTTGAACTTTAGTTGCCAATTGCCATGATCCAGACCACTTTCCCAATTTTTCCAGCTCCATTTTAATTTCGCTAACTACAACTAAAACACTTCAAAAATATGTTTAACATATATTTTAATATATAACTGCTAAAAGGCAGCACAACAGGGAATGGATAATGGTGAGATTCATCCACTTCTCATGGGGTGAAAGTCACTCCGCCTTCAGCCTTATGACACACAATACAAGGCATGGTAAATACCCAACTAGCCCACACCTTGTCATGTCTTATTGCTTAATTACCCTTATTTCACTGGTATGTGAAGCTATCTGAACACCTACTTTGTCAGCAGCCCACTGGCTGAAAATATGTTTACATGTTGAGTGTGGAGTGCTTTGTGTGTTTTTGTATCATCAGGATTAATGTTAATTTGTTTGTTGTTTATAATGTGCTTATGCAGCTGGCCTGCCGGCACAGTGGTTTGTTCGCCACTCACGACACCAACATCCTGGGTTCGGGAATGGACCCGAGAGTCAAAGGGCTGGACGGAGGAACGAGGATCGAGCATCCCTTGGACTGCTCTCCTCCTCCTTGGGAGGGTGAGTGAGCACTTGGTGCATGTTTGACCCCCGGTGGAGGCTAAGGTTCAGCAGTTTCTCAGGCCTAGAGGGTGCCCACTTGGATGGCATTGGCGTACCTCTGCACGTCAGGGTGGGAGTGTGCCTGGTCATGTGCCAAGGTCACTGCACGACTGCCTCCGCTACGGAGGGCCACAGGGACAAAATGAGAAAAATACCTTGGCGCAAGACCCATAACACTAGATCCTAGTATCGTACCGGGACCTAGCCGATACCATGGGGGTTACCCGCTGACCATGGCTGAAGGTCAAAAACATGTGCATACAAAAAAAATAATAATGTGCTTATGCAAATGTCAAGCTGTATACTTTTATCCACAGCAATCCATGTGTAACCCCTAGATGGCGCTATCCCAGGGGCTACTACCCCTGCCTGATTTGCCACTAACAGGTTGAGGGGCCTGGATCCAATGGCGGGTGCCTCCACCCAGAGGTCAGGGTTTGCAATAGTTAAACTAACTTGGTCACAGCCCTCTGGGACACTGCAACCCCTTTCTTCCCACTAGTGGCCCACACAATATATCAGAATTACCTTCACAGTATACACTTACCCAGGTCTGGTTCCGCACTGGGACCTCCTGTGAAATGAGATACAGTGCAACAATCACAGTACAGTACTTTAACATAGACAAATACCTCAGGCAGTATAACTTTGCTGAAACAAGCAGCTCTGATTTATTTAGGGGATATAACAAGGACAGGGAAATCAGGTTAATTAGCTTATCACTCTAATAATCTACCTATGGCTCTGTGCACAGGCCTATCCCTATCAGTTACTGTCCCTGGGTACCCAAGCCCTAGTGGCTAGTCCAAACCGTGGCAGCTGGTAGGGGCCCTTTCACACAGAGAAAGGAGAATTAAACAGTCAGCAGTACAGTAATTCCATTTGGATTTAATGTGGCAATTCAACAGGAGCAACCCTGAATTAGTACTCACGACCTCCAAATAAGATAGGGTCCTTCAATGTCAGCAGGGCTCACTTGAGGTACACAAACCTCTTCACACATCCATATAAAAGAAGTACTATACCAGGCAGGCTGCATCTGTATCCCGATCGCAATTACTGCACAATACCGGGAGAACACACAGCAGATTCAGTTCCTGACAGACGGTGCAATTTTCAGCAATTCTTCCAGTCTTCTACAGGGTGAGCCTGGTTTCTACTCTTCAGAGATCCTTTGATTCTTTTCACAGGACCTGATTCAGTCCTAACAAGCTGCAGACCCGGAACTCTGGGCCTTACACACGTTTTTGACTAAAACTGCACACTGAAAAGCACAGGGCTCCTTCCTTCTTCACTGCCAAAGCTCAACTGAACTCCAACTGACTAAACCGGCACTTCCTTTGAGTTCCTCCCAGTTCTTGACTGGATTGGCTGTCACTCACAATAGACTGCTGCTGTTGGTCCAAAAGGCACTGAAGTCTAAACTACATCTCCCAGAGTCACTGCCCATACAATCCTCTTGTGGCTGGCTCAGATTATGAGTCAAGTTCTGATTCGTCCAAGGCATCATTTTAGAGCTAGCTTACCCCACACTGATTGGTCCAGTTCAGCAGTTCAAAACTAGAATGGGGAACTAGCAGACACAGTTCTGACTGCAAAGAAAGCAGGTTAGACAAACTGTAATTTCATTATTACTCTAAATAATTTCTGGCAAACAGTTACATCTTTCAGATGGGTTCCTTTGCACTCCTAGTGACTGCAAAATGAAGTGAATTGGCAGCAGCTTGAGTGGTACTCAGAGAAGCACACAGTCCCCCCATACAAACTAATTATGTCTGCAAGCAGACAGCTCTTAAAGAGACAGTACCAGAAGGCTCTAAAAACACTCACTGATAAATGGCTTAAATGCCAAACACCATTCAGGCTTGGAGCATTCAAGCAAGCTCCTGGAAGTCTTTTGGGAACCCCCATGTGCAGGGGGGTTACACCCTTCCTGGCCTGGGAAAGCTTGACGTCCGCGTCAAGCAAGTACCCCCATAAGTTTCAACTGCAACCATATACATTTGCATTAGGCTCGCACATGTAATCATCAGTCAATATATCATTTTACCAAGAACACATTTCTGAAACATTGCAATGCGTCCTCTTTACACAGTATTACATACACATTGTACCATAACTCAAGTTATTACCTCTTGTACATGAAACCTGAAGAGGGCCCTTCCTATCAGTTACCTTGGGGCTGGATGGGGCAAGGGCACCATATGAAAGGCAACACAAGTAACTTGGAGTTAGCACTGGCGTCAGTTTGGGCAATGAGCTGGGGACACATACACTCCTTTATGGACAACATTGAGAGGCAAATCCACAGGCCTCCAAGGGAATCATAACTGAGGTGCACCACAGGCTTTACAGCTCGACCAGTCTTTCTAGGGGAACTGTTACAGTCTCTGCACTCTGAGCCTCATTTTCAGCATTGTCCACACTTGTCGAGGAGTCTCCATGGGGTAGAGAGGCTAGAACTTGGGGCACTTTCAGCTCCAGGAGTTACAGTTTCTGAGTCCACAACATTTGGCTCGCATGGAGAGCTTTCGGACACTGGCAGTGGACTGTCAGGGCACTCAAAATACTCTTCTTGTTCGGTGTATCACCAGTCTGCCCCAATCTATCATTTTCCTCCCTGAAAGCTCAAACAGTTCAACCATGCACAATGATTCCATTTCATCTGATCTGATGCTTTGCACTTCACTTTCTGGGAGCATTGGCTCCAGGGATGAAGCTGGGGCTTAGACAGTCCAGAAGGCCCAGCTTTGTCTCCAGTATTGACTAGGGATTGCCCAGAACAATTGACTCAGTTCGTAAGAAGGATAGTATTCAAAGTCACTCTCACTTTCTTCCGATATGGACTGACAGTCATGCTCAACTGGGACTTGTGAGGGAACACTTTAACTTTGCTTCTAGGTGCAGACTTTCTTGATCTTTTCTTAGCAGCAGCTCTAGTCACTGGTCCAGAGGGGGCATCTTCTAGGGGCTCAGACTCAATTAAGATTTGTCCAATGGGCAGTAAATGATTTCATGCATTGTTTTACATCTTTTGAATTATTCTCAGGCCTTACTTTGTACACTGGCAGATCATCTAGTTTGCCCACTACAATGTGAGGAGATGGTGCCATCTGTCAGCAATCTTGTGCTTGCCATGCAATCCCAGATTTCTTAGCAATACCCATCTCCCTCCTGGAGTTCCTGTGCTTTCACCTTTTATCATACCTTTCTTTGTTGGCCAGATTTCTTTTGGCAGCCATGGTTTGAGCCAGTTGGTACGTCATGAGTTAGCTGGGCCTTTAACTTTTGCACATACTGTAAATAGTTGTCAGCCTGAACCCCATCAGGAGAGACCCCAAAACACACATCTACTGGTAGTCGAGCTTCTCTTCCAAACATCAGGCGGTGGGGGAGAATCCAGTGGCATCACTTTGGTGCAGTTATAAGCATGTACCAGGGTGCTAATTTGTTGGCTCCATCTAGGCTTGTCCTTTGGGTGCAGGGTGCCTAGCATATCTAGCAAAGTCGTGGTTGAAACGTTCAGGCTGTGGGTCCCCTGGGGTGGTAAGGAGTGGTTCTGGACTTCGACTCCCCACAGAGAAAGCATCTCTTTTGATCAGGCGACTCTCAAAGTCTCTCCTTGATCAGAATGGATTCTTTGTGGAGCCCCATAGTGAACAAAAGTTTTCTACAAGTACTTTGGCCACAGTGGATGCTTTCTGGTCTTTGGTGGGAAAGCTTGGGCATATCTGAAGTGAAATGGTCAGTGACCACCAGCACATTACTGATATTTCTTTGATCTGACTCCAAACTTAGAAAATCAATACAGACCAGCTCCATGGGTGCACTGGTGGTGATGTTAACAAGAGGGGCAGCCCTCTGAAGAAAGCTTTCCTCTGTAACAGCGACTACAAGTTCAGATGTGTTGCTCCACATCAGCCCCATCTTAGGCCAATAGAGATCTGGATCTCACCAAGTCAAGTGTTCTGTCTATACCAAGGTGCCCCATGTGGTTGTGCAAGGACCTCAGTACTGAGTCTCGAAAGGCAGTGGGCAGCACTAGTTGTTGTTTGTCTACTTGTCCCCCTCTGTCTACTGTTTCTCTGTATAACAGTTTATTGATCAGTTTCAACTTAGGACCTTCTTGTATAACAGTTGCAGTTCTCAAATCAGTGGAGTAATTTGGACACATCTTTTCCTGCATAGAGGGCTTCTAAAGCTGCTTTGATCATGGGATCATGAGTTGAGCCGCTCGAATACTGTCATTGTCCAGCTGAGGCAGTGCACCAATGTCTATTGCAGAAAAGTGGCAATAAGCAGCAGGTATGCAATTCTCAGAGCTCCCAAGCAATCCACCATGCAGTCCACTGCGTCCAGTGGACATTGTTCCTCCCCTGTCAAACTTCCGGCAGAGTGCCGAATGTCAGGTTCTGCCAATCGGACCCAATCATTCTGGGAACAGGCCTCCGGGAGAGAGCATCAACATCTATGTGGTTCAGACCTGCTCGATGATGAGCATAGTCATATAGATAATGCAGAAAGCCACCTATGGCCAGTGGCATCCAACAGCTGAGGTCTGCACATAGGTTAAAGGATTATTGTCAGTTTTACTAGTATTTTAGCCCCATACAAGTACTCATGGAATTGGTCAACAATAGCCCACTTCAAAGCTAGGAACTCTAACTTATGTACAGGATAGTTCTTTTCGGATGGGTGTAAGCTTCTACTGGCAAGGCCACTGGTCTCAGGCCATTCTCGTGCTCTTGGTACAACCAGCCCCAACCCTTGCAAGCTAGCATCAGTGTGCAGGATGTAAGGGTTTTCTTGGATCGGCATAGGCCAGCACTGGAGCATGGGTAAGTTGATATGATCTCATGAAAAGCAGTCTCACAATCAGGAGTCCAGCGGCCCCAAATACTTCACTTTCGGATGAAAATACACTCTTTCAGTCTTGAGGATGCTGACTTTGGTATTTTTGTGGGTTGGGGATACCCTTGGAGTAAGGTTAAGTAAAGGCGGATCACTCTTGAATAGTTCTTGATGAGCGCCGATAATAACCACAGAATCCCAGGAATCTTTGCAGTTCTTTTAGATTTTGGGCTGTGGCCAGGTGGTCAAGGCCTCAACTTTACTTGGGTGAGTCTCTCTATTCCCTCGGTGGATACTATGTGTCCCATACTTTACTGATGTTTGAAAAATTGACACTTATCAATGGACAGTTTAGGCCAAAATCCTCCAGTCGGTCCAATACCTTAAATAATCTGCTCTCATGTTCCTCCAGTGAGCTGCCAAACACAATAACATCATCTAGGTATACCAGGCACTCTATAAAGTTCATGTCCCCACTGCACGCTCCATCAATCGTTGAAAAGTGGCTGGGCACCTGAAATCCTTGAGGCATCCTCATGAATTCATAGAAGCCAAGCCGGACAGATAAAGGCTGTCTTTTCCACGGTTCCCTCTGAGGCCATCGGGATCTGATAGGTACCCACTCGCGGAGATCCAGCACAGAGAACCACTTGCTCCCGTTTAGGCAGTCCAAAGCATCCTGAATGCGGGGCATTGTGTACTGATCAGGGATAGTCCGCGGGTTTAAGGTGCGATAATCCACACATCCTTACTGTTCCATTCTTTTCCTCACTACCACAATGGGGAAGCATAAGGGCTTCTGGATTCTCTATTACACCAGCAGCTAACATCTCTTGCAGATGCCGTCTCACATCATCTATGTCAGCAGGTGCCAGGCGTCGAGACCTCTCCGAAATGGTCTTTCGTCATGCAGCGGATATTGTGCTCAGCTCCTGCACGCATCCTACATCCCATTCCTTTAAAAACACCTGGTCTCTCTGGGCAAGCTTCTCACTGATCTTCACTTTCCATTCAGCTGGCAGCGGGAGTCGCGAAATCAAACAAGTCAGGCGTTACTCTGTCATTCTTCCTTGAACTCTTGCTGCTGGGTAGCACTGCAGTGTCTGCACAATGCACATTAGCTAGGATGCAACCTCTGTTTACTCGAATGTCTCTTTCAGACACATTATGAACTTGGACCATTACCCTTCTGGCATAAGCATAGGCTCTAGCGGGCAAAATACTAGGCTGACCAGCAGTCCCTCTGGCAATTTTCCATCGCCTGGTGCATCCAACATTAATATTTTATTCTTAACATCCTTTCTGATACGGACCTCTCCTGTAAGGTACACTGGGCATTTGGCCAGGATCAGAGACTCAGGATCCTTCTTCCCCTTACAATTCCGACCGGTTCCTCTGGTTCTGTTTTTCAGCATCTCTCTGTGCCTCATAGGCCTTCTTAATTAAAGCGGAACTCTTAAAGCTCTACTAGTCTTTGACCCTGTTTTTCATAACACAACTGTGCCAGCCTTCCGAACATATGAGCATTTGTTCCAATCAACAAAGGGACACCATCATACAGTCCAGTGGGGGACACACTAAGGCTAGGGTCTCTACTTATTCGGCCACTCCAGCCAGGAGGTGGGAAGACAGCCAAATGTCGGATATACCGGAATGAGGGTAGGCCTTCTCACTTAACCCCATACATGCAGTCCTTCTCAATGGTTGTAAGGGTACGTCTGACAAATGCTTCTGATACCAATCTTGGAACATAATTGTCACTTGGGAGCCACTGTCTAATATAGCTCTTGTAGACACTCCGTTCACCTTTACAGTGGTCTCCATGGAGGGACCCACTATTCCTGGACCAGTCTGGAGAGTAGTGGGGGGCCTGGGCAGCTGACCTTGCCACAAAGGGCGTGAATTAGCATTTTGGGTGCCCTCACTGGGATCATGTCGTGCACCTCTTAACCACTGATTTCTTCTCCGAAGCTCTCCTTGTAGCCTATATGCAACTTTGTCAGTGTCTTTTGGGGACTGGCATTCCCTTTCATGTGCCATCTTTCCCACAATTATAGCAAAACATACTTTCTGGAGTTTGAGCTGGCCCGGCCACACTGGGAGCCAGAGGCGGGGTATTACTAACTGGAAACCTTGGTGCCATCTCTGTCTCTTGGCGTGATAAGCATTGGAGACATCTCGTCAGTTTCTCCACTTCCATGGTCAAGGAATCGAGTTCGGAGCTGTTATCAGCAGGAGATACATGGGTGGTACCCCCACCCCCATAGATGCAGTCGGATATAGGTCAGGGCCCGTACTTGCAGGCGTGGCCTTCATAAAGGACTGTTTTGAATTCCGGATCTCTCTCAACAGTTCAGCCCCATTGTGACATATCTTTTCCTTGTCAGAGCACTCATTGACTGCCAACCTCTGCCCCTGAACTTCACTTGATGGGTCACCCTCAGTCACTTCGGGTCGTACCGCAGCTATTGGTGCAGGTCCCTCCGAGGTCGTCTTTCTCAACTCCTCAATTTCTCTCATTAACTCATCATAGGAGGTGGGGATTCCAGTCGATCTGCCAGGTGTAACTGAAGCAACAGCAGTTCTGAGAGGGGCAGACTTAAGGATCCTGTCCAGCCTGGTTCGGTCCAGTTCAATCGCTGGCAAACTACCTTTTCTGAGGCATTCTTGCAACAATTTTTCCAGCCGAGATACATACACAGACAACAACTCCCTTGGTACTGTTGTGCACTCTTACTCTCCACCATAGGTCCTCATCAGAATCTGGGCTCCCATACACATTCTCCAAGGCCTCAAGATAGGCTGTGCAGTCGCTTCAGGGTTACTGGCCCGTTCTTGCTGGATGGTAGCCAGGGCAGGACCTGGAGGCTCTCACTAACCCTCTTTCGCTTTTCACCTTCCGAGCATTGCCATTCTAGCACTTGGGAGGCAACATGAGTCTATCCAGGTCTCCCAGTCATCCTCCTTGGGGGGTGGGAGGTGCCAGAGAAGATCCTCAACCTTGCGGTAAGAGTGTGACTAATGGCAGGTGCAGAAATAGGAGTCTGCATTGGTTCAGCCACCATTACAGGGCACTGGAGCAGGAGAGGGTGTTGGGGAAGGAACACCCCCAGGTGGCAAGAATAGTTTCTTCAAGTCCTCCACAGTTTTCCCCTCTCCCAGCAACCATTCAGCAAATTTCTCCTCAAAAGTTTCAGATAGTGGTGGGGGCTGATTCCCCACCGGGTCTTTACTGTCCTTAGTTATCACTCTCCAAGCAGTGAGGGCTCCCTCTGGGGTAATGGTCTGTGGCACTTTGGAGCTATCTATGGGATCCTTAAACTCTACTAGGGCCAGGAAAGTGTGGGTGAGCAGATTAGCATGCCGACCCACCACCACAGGGTTTTGTAAACCTTCCACCTTGGAAAGTACTCCCTGCACAGTGTCTGTGTTGATACCAGGGGATGTCCAGGATAAGCATAGCATTTTGAGAGTCGATCTCCTCCCAGTACACCACTCCACCAGCGGTGCAGCCACTTCTGTCGAGGTACCCATTTTTCTTAACAGTGGTTAGTAAATATGGCCACTAGAGGACACACAATCAGCGGTGAGCCTCCAACATGTAACCCCTAGATGGCGCTATCCCAGGGGCTACTACCCCTGCCTGATTTGCCACTAACAGGTTGAGGGCCTGGATCAATAAGCGGGTGCCTCCACCCAGAGGTCAGGGTTTGCAATAGTTAAACTAACTTGGTCACAGCCCTCTGGGACACTGCAACCCCTTTCTTCCCACTAGTGGCCCACACAATATATCAGAATTACCTTCACAGTATACACTTACCCCAGGTCTGGTTCCGGCACTGGGACCTCCCCTGAAATGAGATACAGTGCAACAATCACAGTACAGTACTTTAACATAGACAAATACCTCAAGGCAGTATAACTTTGCTGAAACAAGCAGCTCTGATTTATTTAGGGGATATAACAAGGACGGGGAAATCAGGTTAATTAGCTTATCACTCTAATAATCTACCTATGGCTCTGTGCAGAGCTCTATCCTATCAGTTACTGTCCCTGGGTACCCAAGCCCTAGTGGCTAGTCCAAACCGTGGCAGCTGGTAGGGGCCCTTTCACCTAGAGAAAAGGAGAATTAAACAGTCAGCAGTACAGTAATTCCATTTGGATTTAATGTGGCAATTCAACAGGAGCAACCCTGAATTAGTACTCACGACCTCCAAATAAGATAGGGTCCTTCAATGTCAGCAGGGCTCACTTGAAGTACACAAACCTCTTCCACATCCATATAAAGAAAGTACTATACCAGGCAGGCTGCATCTGTATCCCGATCGCAATTACTGCACAATACCGGAGAACACACAGCAGATTCAGTTCCTGACAGACCGAAGTGCAATTTTCACCAATTCTTCCAGTCTTCTACAGGGTGAGCCTGGTTTCTACTCTTCAGAGATCCTTTGATTCTTTTCACAGGGACGGTTCAGTCCTAACAAGCTGCAGACCGGAACTCTGGGCCTTATACACGTTTTGACTAAAACTGCACACTGAAAAGCACAGGGCTCCTTCCTTCTTCACTGCCAAAGCTCAACTGAACTCCAACTGATCGAAACCGGGCACTTCCTTTGAGTTCCTCCCAGTTCTTGACTGGATTGGCTGTCACTCACAATAGACTGCTGCTGTTGGTCCAAAAGGACTGAAGTCTAAACTACATCTCCCAGAGTCACTGCCCATACAATCCTCTTGTGGCTGGCTCAGATTATGAGTCCAAGTTCTGATTAGTCCAAGGCATCATTTTAGAGCTAGCTTACCCCACTGATTGGTCCAGTTCAGCAGTTCAAAACTAGAATGGGAACTAGCAGACACAGTTCTGACTGCAAAGAAAGCAGGTTAGACAAACTGTAATTTCATTATTACTCTAAATAATTTCTGGCAAACAGTTACATCTTTCAGATAGGTTCCTTTGCACTCCTAGTGACTGCAAAAATGAAGTGAATTGGCAGCAGCTTGAGTGGTACTCAGAGAAGCACACAGTCCCCCCATACAAACTAATTATGTCTGCAAGCAGACAGCTCTTAAAGAGACAGTACCAGAAGGCTCTAAAAACACTCACTGATAAATGGCTTAAATGCCAAACACCATTCAGGCTTGGAGCATTCAAGCAAGCTCCTGGAAGTCTTTTGGGAACCCCCATGTGCAGGGGGGTTACACATGTATATATAAATAAGTTGCAAAAAACTTTGTAATGCTCTAGTTAGGGTCAAAGTGACAAAAGCTGGGAAATGAGATGTTATGGTTTCCCTAACACCCCACCCTCCCAAACCAGACAGGAGAGCAGGTGTGGGGTGTGCCTTGGGCTTCTCAAGCCTAACACTCACCACTCCATCTGTGAATGAGGTCAGATGTGTAGACTTTGTGAAAGGGGTGTGAGTGTTGGGCAGGCAAACACCACCTGCTACCTGCGCCTGCCTGATTTGGGAGGGTGAATAAGTAAACTCACTAAATCTCATTTCCCAACTATATCTGGACATAACAAAGATTTTGCAACTCATTTCCTACTTTTGAGCTAGTATAATAGTATCCTTATTTTACTGTGGAAGCACAGGGTCCTTTGGACCCTGCGCTCCCTTCCCTCCATAGATGCATATATGTACAGATGTGTCAGCCACGAAGAAGTGCAGTAACTTGCAGTAATGACATGTCATAAAATCCTGCATGACAAAAGGGCTTAATTGCTACAGACTTACAATAGCCCCTGCAGTAAACTGCAGTATTCTGTGATATTCTGCAGCATTTCTGCACTTCATCCTGGCTGTCACATCTGTATGTAGCTGTGGAAGCACAGGGCCCTCTGGGCCCTGCACTTCCATTTATAGGACAACAGTGATCAAACTGTCAGCATAGCCATCTTATTACCCCATCTCATGTACTCAGTACAGAACATTTTCAAATCCCTGCCAAAACATAAATCTGCATAGTTGCAATGCCATTCCGCACTACAGGTATGAAAACACATTTTGGGCAGGATCTGAAAAATGACAGCTGTGACATACATGAGGTGGGGTGATAAGAAGGTTATGTTCAAAATCTGGGATACAAATATTTAGCATTTGGGAAGTTACGAGCAGGCACAGCAAAATTGCAATGAATGGTCATAACGCTGCATTTATTCATATTTTGACCCCAAATTTTCAACATAGTCTTCTTATGACCCCACCTCATAAACACCATAGGTGAAAATGTTCAAATCCATGCCAAACCGCCATTCCGTGACACAGGTGCAAAATCACGTTTCAGACAGGATGTGAAGAATTACAGTTCTACTGTTTATGAGATGGTGTGAAAAAATGGCTATGTTGAAAATTTGGAGTCAAAATATTGAAAATTACCAAAGTTATGCATGTGCATAGAAAAGTGTCAATGAACGTGCGTAACTTGGCCATTTTTAGGAATTTTTTCACTAAATTTTCAACATGGTCTTTTTGGGACCCCAACTCATGAACACTAGTGGTGAAATTTCATTATTCAGTCCCGAAAGGTGATTTCATGCAGTGACCACAAAATCACCTTCTGGGCCGACTAACGAAATGACAGTTGATGTGTTCATGAGGTGGGGTCCCAAAAAGGCCATGTTGAAAATTTGGTGAAAATATTCCCAAAAATGGCAAAGTTATGAACATAAGTTCAAAATGCCATTGAAATATATTATACGACACTTACTGCACCTTTATTCCTCAGTTCATGGTTCAGCTTTGAAGAGTGCAGATGTGGCTCGGTCCACAGAACACGACAGTGATCAACCTCCGATGGTAAGTATAGGGTAAGGAGGGTAGGGTGGTGGGTGCTGAGTGGGAGGGTCGGGATGGGGACTGCGTCGACGACGAGAGACAGTTTTCTTTTTTTCAGGTAAAAAAAAAAAGAAGTCGGGGGACCATTTTCTTTTTTGCAGGTACAGTTATAACTCACTTCAGGATGCTGGGGGTGGGCTCCCCAGTGACCCACACTACCTGGGGGGACACGCCGACACAGGGGATTGGGCACACCTGATGTTGGCAACTACTTATGAAAATGGACTGGGAAGGGGATAAATAAATAAAGGGGAGTCTGGAAAAATGGAGTTACATTGTTTGCTATGACACTACAGTACAGCACATCCTGCGAAAACTGCCTACAGCATTCACCGCAAAACAAACACATCTAGTTGCTGCTGCGCCCCCCGTAAAGTCAGTTTAGCTGTAAAGTAAAAAAAAAAAAAGCCCACAGTGCTTAACTATCATTTTAAAAGTTTCAGTGCCCAACAATTTAAATAATTTTTGCTGTAAACAGAGACTTACCGGGGAGGTTATAGCAGGTCCCTTCCACACTTTTATTCTGACACCAGAACTCGGCTGCAGCTCCCGACTCTCTCTCCAGTGCTGAACCCTTCTTTTCCCCATGAGATGCCAGCACAGTTTTATGATCCATTGGCACGGGGTGCACAAATGATCGGTGACCCATGTCCCACCCCCAGAGCCCCACCCCGGCACAGGGTGGTGAGCAACTCACCAATCACCACCACAACACGCTTGGCCAGTCCTAGGGATCATACATAAACAGCGCTCTGCCTCTTTCCAATGCTGCCCTCCACTGATCTACTGCTAAACTAAAGACAGCGTTCTCCCTAACTGCATGGTTTGAGCGGCCATTCCTAGGGGAGCGTACACAAACCCTCCTCTGCCTCTCTCCCATGTTGCCATTCTTCAATCTTGCTGTGCTAAACCAAAAAAGAAAGTCTTAGCCAGGGGAGGGTAGCACTGGGCAGCCAGAGATACAGAGTCTGCCTTAGACAGTGTTCTTCTCTGACTAGGTGTATCATGAGCAAGTGAGGGTTAACTTTCACCGAGTTCAGTACTTTACTGTACGAGTACAGTAAATGGCAGAAAACACCAAAACCAAAAAGAGAAAAAAGAAACACAGCCTTAGTCGGGGGACAGTAGTGAAGGATAGTCCTGTCGCGAGTGTCAATCCTTAGTCAGAGAGGGTAACGAAGGCAGCAGGCAGCCCCACCCACACTCTGCTTTTTGTCTGCCCTCATGTGGTGCGGGTCATGCTACCAAACACCAGGAGAAACGGCAGGGCGGCTTACAGCTCACACTGCAGCTGACAGCAGGAGTTAGCTGCAGCTGCATAAATCAAGAAAATCCGCTGTTCTCAAACAGATAACACAGGGGAAGCGCTCCTCTCGCTAAGCTGGGCACCTGGGATTTTGGGTGTCCACACAAAGCATTTTTGGCCCTAATTTTGAAAAACAAACATCAGAATCTAACTAAATGGGGTCCGTTTAGCTACATTCTGGTGTTTGATTTGTAAAATGACAAAGTTTTAGTGCATTTTCCAGACTTTTTAGTTACTGGAAAAAAAAAAAAAAACAAGATAGTCGCTCATGAAAAAGGACTTTTCCCCACATGAAAAAGAAAATGATTTCATGAGCAGGGCCACTGGAAAATTGCAGAAAAGGTTACCCAAAATTGCAGAGAGTTTTGCAAAAATTTCGGGAAATTGTGGGGGTTCTACTATAGACCCAGAGTGCTTCACAATAAATCTTTTAATGTTTTCTGCAGCATATATTAGTCAGTGTAAATTACTAAATGAATACACTGACACCTGAATATGTTTAAAATATAAAGAAAAGTTTATGTTCCTAACAAGAATACTAAACTGATAAGCAATCATAAGCATTGCCTATCTTCCAAAATTTAAAAGCATCTGCCTCATACAGTGCTAAATCGATTCTATAAAGTGAGCCACAGCAAATAAATATTAAATAAAGCCAGAAGAAATATTTTTTTGTTTGTTTCTGGTTGTAGAATAACGAAGCCTAATCAACAGCTGTTTACAGTGCTCTGCCAGCTATTCACTCACTTCGGTACAAGAACAAATAAGCAGACAGAGTGGTGAATAACTGAGTTTTAGTAAAATGTTGTTAAAGTGTTTAATGGTCATAATTTGTACTGTAGGTACTGTACACTATTTTTGAAATCACACATTTAGACATTAAATCTTGGGGTTATTGGGGCTGGCAATATAATCTAGAGGTTAGAGTAACAAACTGTGAATTAGCTGACTACATCTAGCAGACCTGGGTTTGATTCCCACAACCTCCACTTGCATACAGTGTGATTCTGAGCAAGTCACTTAACCTCCTCAGTGCTCCTGGGTTGCACCTGAAAACAGGCACTTGTGCCTAGTGGGTCTTATGTGGTTACCAAAAAATGTCAAAAAAATCAATCAATCAAAATCTTTATTTATCCAGGCGGGCACCATTGAGCAAGGCTCATTTTCAAGGTGGACCTGGTCATGAATACATCAAAGTACAGTACTGAAGCAGGTATACAAAAAACAATAAAAGGTATACAAATACCAATATATTTTTACTGCAGCATACAGTAGTCAGGGTACCCTGTAATTTACCTTTGTTTTACTCTGGCTGCAATGATTTTGTTTAGTTAAAGATAAATGTTCAGATACATTTTGTGTTTTATAAGCTTGTTTTTAGACTTTAGTCAGGTTTTTATTGTAGTCTTTGCATGTGAGCATCTAGGGGGTAGTTGCTAAGAGTGAGATCACTGTTACCAACTAGCTTATTCAAGTTTAAAATTAGCAGGGTCATCCCCAAATCCTCAGCTGTTTGAATCAAAACTAGTCTGAATGAAAGTATGCTCACAAGGAATAACTTACCACGCCACTTACAAGAAGGCTTCATAGTTAGCACCCCATTTAGGTGAATGGGATAATTTGCACCTTTCTCCCATCTTTTGTTTCAGTCTGTGTGTTAACAAAAAGTTTTCTGATAGACTGCTTCAACACAAAACAAATGTTAAGTGTTTAAGTGTACTTATGCTTAGCCAGTGGATTTTGAAATCCAGCAAGACAAAAGGCACTTTTACACACAGGTTTTTAAAACGAAATGAGTGTTACCTGTGTGGCACCGTTGTACTCTGCTGCATTCTGGTTTCCTTTTACACCCTGCAAGTATTCCTGCCAACCCCGTCTCCATTTGTTTCGGCTCCCCAGAGTTTGCTTCTCTAATGGCTGTTTGTGCAGTGCTATCGGAATGGCCGTTTCACACAGCCAGATGAAACGGAACAGGTCGGTGCAAACCGCAAGAAGCAGAGATTGCGGTTTGGACGAACATTCGCCTAGGGAACGAAACAGATGCACTTTACACAAAAGGGATGTAATGGAATACTGTTTCCATAACAGTTATTCCGTTACATAAACCTGGGTGTAAAAACGCCTAAAGATTCAAAAGAAATCAGTGTCACATAAAACCTTTGCTCTACCTTGCACTGCATTGTTTTGGCCAAACCCAAGTTTGCATGCAAAATTGTCAATATCTTGACAGTATTGTATTAAAAATTTTAATACTTTTAATGCAGTTCAATACAAAAACTCAAAAATTGCAAGGCAGTGTGGAACATGTCAGTTTTTGCAGAGATTGGTGAAAATTGCGGATTCCACAAAAAAATTGCGGGGCGCAATTTTCCAGTGGCCCTGCTCATGAGAATCAAATCCTTTGTCAAACTTTTTACCTCTGTCCTGGAAAGTGATCTTCCCATAGGAAATAACGGGAACTTCAAAACTAAATAACTTTGCAACAGATTAGTATTTTTTTTCACCAAACAAAGCATGGTAGTTCTGCTAGCCAAGTTCTTTCTACCATAAAAAAATCACACCAAAATTCCACACCATCTAGGCACAAGGTGATCTAGAAAAAAACTGCAAAAAGTGGTGACTTTTAAGGTTTTTGCACTATCCGGATCTCAGAATCTGCACATCTAACCAGAAAGAAACATGCCACATCAAGAGAGCTACCCCACGGCACAGTGCATGCCACATTTTGTGCAAATCCATTGGTTGGTTACAATATTATTAAAGTGCAAAATCTGAGGATGAACATTAAACAGGTTACTCAACTCTAACTACAAGGGCACGACTGTGCCCCTGTAATAACAGTGGGAGGCCTGCTGAGGAAACTGCAAACTCCACACCTACAGTGCCGGCAGAAAGGGCAACTTTAGGTTTTTGGAAGAGTGCCAAGGCAATGGCAGAAGCTGCAATAGACTGCAATCTACGAACCAAATTGCAACACAATGAAATAAACATACAGCAGACTTGCACTGTGCTGATTACTTATGCGTTTCCTGTTCATGGCTTTATGGGAGTAGGGCTGTTAAACGGAAAAATCAGCTGTGGGATTGCCAGCTGTCTGTCTTTCTCTCTTTTGGTTTCTTTTCTTCAAGTCAGTGTCCTCCAAGAACAGCAGGTTTCCTATTAAGTTCGATGCAGTACCCTCACAGCTCTTAATCACAACAACCAATGAAGCTGGTATGCTGCAAAACTAGCTGAAAATGTTCCGGATGGCTAATGATTTTTCCAAGTCCCCATTTTTCTGCTGGAGTCATCCCCCCCCCCCAACTACTTTTTATGAGCACAGTGCTGAAACATAGCCTTGCTATACTTAGGTCTGAGAAAATATTGATTTATTGCGTCATGGATTACAACACCTTCGCGCAATACAACTCATTTACAAAGGTTCCACGTCGGAAGTACAAAATCAAAACAAGGTAAACAATAGATAAGTAAATAGCAGATATCAAGAATATACTTAAAAAAAAAATTAATACATCAAAAGCAATCAAAATAGCACTGAACGTTGCTCAATATAATGGTAGAATGGGCTAGAAGAGAGGGCAGCCTGGGAGGTCTTGTCAAATTCTAGGAGAGAAAGTAATGGGGTGTAAGGTGGGGGATGGCAGAAACAAGAGGGAGAAGGAGATCAGTGGAGGTGGAGAGGGAAGGAGCGGAGTTGCAAAAGAGGTAATGGGGATAGAGAGATGAGAGGATGGGGAGATGGAAGGAGGGAAATGGGGTGAGTGCAGGGACAAGGGGGAGTGCTGGTGAAGTGAGGGGGAGGAAGACAAATTAATAGTATAAGGAGAAGAGGTGGTGTTTAGTCAGGAGAGGGGGCAGCCTAGCAGGCCTTGTTGAAAACCCAAGAGAGAGAGTAATATGGGTGGGAGAGAGGTACGAGAGAGAAAAACGTAGGGAGAAGGAGGGGAAGTTGTTGTAAAAGAGGTGGCATGAATAAGATAAGAGAATGGGTGGAGGGTGGAAGAGGGAAGGTGAGGAGGAGCAAGGGAAGAACTTGAAGATGTTTGAACAGAAAAGAAGCAGGGGTGAGGGGTGGAGGGGAAAAGGCTCGAGGGTAGGATCGAAATGAAGTGTCAAGAGTTAAAAGTGCGGAAAGGTGTAAGTACAATGATACAATAAGCAGAAGGCTGCTAATGGCGGAAGTCACATATACTGTTTGCTAACAGATGTTGTCGGAGTTTGTGTTTGAAAGGGCTGAGTTTTGACTTAGCAGAGATGTCCCTACCAAGGGAGTTGAGCCAGAGGGGGGCTGTGTAAGCAAAACACCTCTGACTTAAGGTGGTGCAGCATCTGGGAACAGTAAAGACCTGAGTTGCCAAGCTGTGAGTATGTTGGGTACTGTGACAAGGGCTAAGGAGCTGTTGGACCCCAGGGGGTAACAAACCAAGGTGTACCTTCTTGGCAAGTAAGCAGGTTTGATATTGGATCCAGCTGAATAATTGAAGCCACCTAGTCTGAGCATATAGGTCACACGTGAGTGTGAGGCGGGCAGCCCCAGTAAGGAGCCTGCAGGCTTTGTTAAGAGCAGCAGTAAACCTGTGAAGGGATGTAGCACAGGCAGAGCCATAAATAACCAGCCCATAATCGATGATGGTAATGACAGAGCTGAAAATTGCTATTCTTAGTGCCTCGGGAGTGAGGCTATGCTTGTGCCTGTGGAGTAGGCCAATCCTTATGTTGACAGCTCAAGCTACATTATCAATATGTTGCAAGCAGGTGAGTGAGCTATCAATAGTGAACCCTATATATTTGAAGGAGTGGATCGGTTCAAGTGGTGTGCCAATGCAGTTTGTGATGAACAAGGGTTTGGACTTGTTTTTCTTATGGGCATTGTCAAAAAGCATCACTTTCGCCTTTTTTATAGTTTAGCAACAATTTTTGAGTGTTGAACCACTTTTCCACTTCTGAGAAACTGTGTTGAAGGTTATCCTTAGGGTCAGGGTTACTAGAGTAGATCACGGCATCATACGCATAAAGCAGAATCTGTTCATGACAGGCTCGTGGGAGGTTATTCAAGTAGATACTGAACAGAAGGGACCCCAGTATAGATCCCTGAGGCACTCCAGAATGGACTGGCTTCCTTTCGGAGAGGACACTGGTTATCTTGACCTGCTGCGAACGGTCTTCTAAGTAACTTTTGAACCAGCTGACAGCATCATTCGACACTCCTGCGAGTGATAATTGCCCGAGTAGCAGTGAGTGGTTCACAGTATCAAAGGCCTTTGTCAGGTCGATAAAGGCAGCCCCAACCAGATGGCCTTGGTCTAGTGCGTTATGTATGAAACCAATGAATTCTAACAGTGCAGTGGTAGTACTATGACCTTTACGAAAGCCATGCTGCTGGGGACATTGGATATTGTATTTGTCCAGGTATTCCACAAGCTGATCTGCAATTATACACTCTAGTGCTTTCGATAGAGGAGGCAGAATGGAGATTGGCCTGTAGTTTGTGTGCTGTGCACTATCTCCACTTTTGTGCACCGGGGTCACTAGGGCATGTTTCCATTTTGGGGGGAATTGCCCAAGCCTTAGAGAAAGGTTCAGAATCTTGGTAAGAGGTGTTAAGAGTTTCCTTGAGGGTGAGGGCAAAAAATTTGAGATCTAGATTGTCCCCACTGAATCTTGCTTTACCAAGTACTTTGCACATGTACTTTCTAGCCTCATGCTGAGAAAACCTCTTTGAAGTAAAAAGGGGGGAAACCTGCTGCTGAGCATCACAGACTTGGGGGGGTGACAGGGCAGAGACCATGAAAAAATCAGTGGGGAGGACACTGCTGAGGTCTGTAAAGGCATTGTTAAAAATATTGGCTATGGCCATTGGGTCAAGATTCAGGCTTCCATCAATGTTAAGCATGGTGGGTGCTCTCTTGAGGTCTTTGCCAGTGACTTCCTTTATGTTGCTCCAGAAATGTTTACTGTCACCACACGAGTCGGAAAGTCCCTCCCTAAAGTATTGACTTTTTGCAAAACGGATGGCTCTGGTACAAATATTTCTGGATTTTTTATAAGCCTGAATATCTGCTTGCTTGCCTGTGGCTTTGGCCCAGTGCCAGAGGTGGTCCCTAGTCTTCATACGTCCCAGTAGTTCAGGTGTTATCCAAGGGTTGCACACCCCCTTAACTTTCCGCTTTTTTTAGGGCGGCGTGGATATCACATGCGGCATTAAAGCAGTCGATGAAGAAATCAAATGCCTTGTCGATTACATTGGTAGAGCCAAGTGGTGACCAATCCTGGCTTCTAAGGTGTGATCTGAGTGGATCTAGGTGTCCTGGAGTTAGGACCCTACTGAGAATAACCTTAGGTGGAGATTTGCTGAACTTGTTGGATCAACTACAAAGTATAGGGGAGTGGTTGCTTAGGGTGTCAGGGAGTACAGAGACATTTGTGATTCGTTCAGGGTGACTAGACAGAACCCAATCCAATAAGGTACTTGATCCAGTTCTATAGTTAATTCTGGTCAGTGTGTTAACTAGCTGGGTAAGGTGCAAGGGCGGAGATGGCATCCTTAATGTGTCCAATGTCAGATGAGAGCCAGTTTACATTGAAATCTCCCAGTATTATGGTTTCAGTGTTCCAAGGCACACTCCAAATATATTCCATGAAGTTATGAATGCCAGAGGCAGATTCTTTGGGTGGTATGTAAACAGATAGCACAGTTAATGTTTTCTGTTGGGCCCCTAGGAGTACCTCGATGACCAGTGCCTGAGAGGAGTTTCCTATGCAGGGCAATTCAAGGGCATGACCCATAAGAGTTTCTTTTAAGTAAATAACACAGCCACCACCTCTTTTAGTGAGCATATCCAGCCTAAAAATAGAGTAGCCAGGTATGGTGATAGCAGAATTAGGGATTCTGGGTGACAACCAAGTTTCTACAACAGAAAGAATATCAGGGTTGTGTTGTGTAATCCATACCTTGAGCTTGTCTAGCTTACATAGAAGACTACATATATTGATAGATGTGAGGGAGAACATACAGGACATTTTTGTGCTGCAACAGTCCATTGCTCTAGCAGAGCCGGGGTTAGGGTGCACATTTGCAGACAGGAGCAGAAGCAGTAGAATTAGTTTCAGTAGGTATGCCTTTAGTTGTTTAAAGTACTGTTTCCGTTGTCTTCTACAGGAGGAGGTACTGTTAAATTTATTGATTGTTGCTGTGAAGTTAGAGAAAGTAAGCAGGTATGAGAGATGATGTTGGAAGCTAGGTGTCAATCTACAAGGGGGTAGCAGTGGGGTACTTAGACCAGTTACTGAAACCATTTTTCCATTAATAGAGTCTGAAGCTGATGTGCCAGTGGCATAGTGCACATACCCTGTGAATACGGGATGACCTTGGAGCTGTTGCACTACTTCAAGCAGGCCAGTTTGGTGCACCAGAATTAACAGGATAGGTAGGTGAAGGTATAGGAGTGGGGTAGACATCCTCATAGGGTTTATCTGAGCCAGATATTTCAGGCATGGAGAGCTGGAGCTGATCCCCAGTGTCCTCCTCGAGTTCCAGAGCTCTCACAGTTGGAAGTAGAAACTGAGTGGATAGGAAAGGACCAATGTACAACAGTACTTCTAGTCAAAATTAGGGAGGGAGGGCGAAGCAATAGAGCATTTAATAGAGAGCGGGGTTGGGGGGGGCCAAAAAATAGCCAACGACAAGCAGCAGCTCTTAAGAAGCTAGTACAAATTACAGTGATTAAATTCAGGACAAGTAGCAACTCCTAGGGAGCTGGTTCAAATTTAAGGGGCTTAAATTCAGCTGCCCAGGCATGAGTATACCAGAAAGGCGGCAAGGTCAGAAGGGAGCTCGACCCGTACTTTCACTGCAGCAGGCTGGTTTCACTGGAGGACTCGGCGGCAATCCGAGCGAGGAGGCTGGGGAGGACTAAAGCCATAAACTAGCCCGCTGACCCTTCACTGCAGCAGGCTGGTTCCACTGGGGAATTCGGCGGCGGTCCGGGCAAGGGGGCTGGGGAGGACTAAAGTCATCAACTAGCCCTCAGACTCTGTAAAAAGCAGGTCTTGTGTAATCATTTCTTCGGGAAATTTTGAGTGTGGCATGTACTATCTTTAGATCCAGGGCAGAGCTGTGTGCTTGCAGTACATCCCCGACAGACTTTTCCATGTGACCTGAAAACAAAGACTACAAAAAAACTGCTAGTTTATTACTGCAAAATACGTATATCCTTCGGAAATGACAAGTCGCAGAACTCTGCTTTCAGCATGCTGTCTAGAACATTCAAATGCCACTGGCCTTCAGAGCTTATCTCCAGTTTTAGACAGCCTTGTCAGTTCCACACATGGGTTGTCAGTACTGGGTTTGTAGCAAACTAATTTCAGAGGTCTGAACAGGTTTTTTTTTTCTCACCAAGGTGGCCTCATGCGATGCAGCATCTTGCTGTCAATGGGTTCTCTGCGACTGAAGTACACACACACACACACACACACAACCAAGATACGATACAACATAAGACACACAGTCACAACACAAGACATGCACACAACACACAAAACCAAGACACAACACAACACACACACAACCAAGATACGATACAAGACACACACACATACAAAAGACATGCACACAACATACAACACACACAACCAAGACACAACACAACACACACAAAACCAATATACAATGGAGCACAAGATACATACAACAGAAGACATGCACACAACATACGACACAACATACACACACAACCAAGATGTGATACAAAAAAAGACACACGCACAATACAAGACATGCACACAACATACAACACACACAACCAAGATACAATACAATACACCACATGACACACATACAACATAAGACATGCACACAACATGCAAAACACACACACAACCAAGATACAATACAACACAAGACACACAGAGACATACATGACAAGACATGCACACAACATACATCAAACACACATACACAACCAAGACACAACACAATACACACAGCACATAAACAAAACCCATACAGACCACACATACACACACTCACTCACTCACAACCATTCCTATGCTTCAGACCTTGTAAGCTACACTATTACTGCTAACTTCTACACTGTATCCAATTGCAGTGGTAATGTGTGAAGAGCTACAGAGAGTAAAAATTGCCACTGCAGTTACTGAGCTAGCCAGCAGCTGCTGCACTTGCCAACCATGCTACAGAGAACATTCAATTTATAACCGTTAGAACCTGGCCCGGCACCAAGCCCAGGGGAACTTTGTCTTCTTTCACTTGCTCTTGAATATCTCTTACTGAGATAAATTACTGCGCTGTTTGCCAGTTCTCTCCTCCGTTTGGCGCTTTGTTTAGCTGTGCCTGTGACAAGCCAAGAGTTGATGCATCTGTTTTAATGTGTAATATACATCTTTGGTCAACTTTGCTTTTTTTCCCTGACAATATTATGTCAAACAATCGCATCACAACTGGCTCAGATCTCTTTGTTGTTAGCTAATAAATTAAAGAGTATTTATTATCTGCAATCCTTTTTTCCCTTTTAATGGTGACACATTTGTGGTGAATTACAGGGCAGCTTTATAAACTAGGCTGCAGGCCAGTATCAGCCCCAGCATTCATGTGAACGTTCACTTGTCCCACTTGGCCTCCCAGCCTGGTGGTAAATCATAGCAACTGTCACCAGGCACTGACTTAGTGTGCGTCATTGGGGAGAGCAGGAAGCGTTGGGGGTATAATTCTGTCCGTCATGTTAATATGTTATATCAGTAGCTTTGTAATCTTTTGCTATAAGTTATGGGAAGTGACACCAAGGAATTCACTTTGAAGGCAACATGTTCATCAAACTTTAAGCCAAAGCAGACTCTGTCTGCAGAAAGGGTTTCTTTGTTTATACGAATGGATGTGCAGGAGCCCAGAGAACGAATCACTATCAACGCAGCAGCCTATGGCAGACTTTTACTGCGGTCCTTCTATGTTTACAGTGTTAGCAGCACACAGTTTGTAAACTTCCCCAACCCGGCTTTTCATATCGTTTTTACCCTTGTTTTAACCTACAGCCACAAAGCACATTAACACACGTCTGTTGTCCCAAGGACTCGATAGCTAGCATAATTGTAACCATATCCCACAGCTCTTTAAAGGCCACGAGCAAGAGCCAGTCTTTTCTTGCATACCGACTGATGACTTTGACAAAACTGTGAAGGAACTGCCAACTTGTGTCAAAATGTGGAGCTGGCAAAGCTTGTATTGTGCTTTATAAACAAACTTTGAAGGACTTTCAAGTAAACAATGGAAGCCAACACAACATGTTTAGACAATATGGTTTGGGACGCAGTCAGATATATCATGTCTCAGCAGGACTCCAGGGCTATGCGTTTTCTTCCCTGTTTTTACCCTGCTCCCAGGGATTATGGTACGAATACACAGTTAAACTAAAACTGGTATTATGTGAGGTGCACACTGGCACGTTATGGGGAATACCTTTCACTGGACTAACCTTTAAAATAGTCCAGAGACCAGCATTTGATAGTTTACACTCCTCATCAGGTTATATTTATTCAAAGAGAGGTTTCTTCTTTTTTTTTTTTTTTTGGACTATGTCTTTATTGTTTTCAAAACAATAATGGACACACAAAACAGAACCCCTTCATCATGGTTAGAGGAGCGAGAGGGAATACACGTGGGCCAGTATATTACAGTACCCATTTAACAGAGCTAGTACACTCACTCTAAGACAAGAGTTTTTCCGGGTCCTCCCGGTATCCCCGCTATAACAAGGTCACTCATTGTCTTTAGCCAATTATAGCACACCAATACACAACATGAAAAATGTGCACCAGCTAACCTGAAGTATTTGTCATCTATAGCAGTGAGTAACCTTAAAAAATAATGCTGGAAATAGTTTGTTATCTGGGGTGCCAGTGGAGTCCCGGTATTGATGATCTGAGGAGAGAAGGGTAAGCAAGCAGCATCAATTTGCTGTCTTACCAAGTGTACCTAAACAGCAGTTGCCCAGCATACAATTCTCCCCGTAGTATGGCACCTCCCTTAGGGGATAAATTCTGGGGCAACAACCAGTTTTCATGTAACTTACACCACTGTCCCCTATACTCTCAAACCCCCACCCCACCTCCAGCAGGCGACTCTCTTATGGTGCTTCCTTAATTTCCAAAATCTGGGTTGATACCTTCCCCTGCTATCTCATCTCCCCCCTACTCTCTCAGAAACTCTCTCCCCACCCCCAGCTGCAAGAACTCTGACAGTCGATCCACTTCATCATACCTCCGTCTATGGAATAACTGCCACACCTCCCTCCATATTTTGTCCTCTCTTTTCATTCTTTAAACTTAGTTCTGCGAGTACACTTTCCCCACTTGTATCTGCGGCTAGCTCAATACACATGTCTAATGGAACCCTTCCCCTCTGCCACCTGCCAAACTCTCCTCAAAAGTGGCTTACCCCAACTTTTGCCCCTTCACTTGCACTTCATTCATGTCCCTAACCCACGAAGGATCTGTGGCCAGTCGAGACAGCTCTGCTTATGGCCTGGATAAGAAGCAGCTGCAATAGCTTGCATTTGCCCTGGGTATTTGTACCTTTCTCTGCGAGGGCTTTACTCTGTACTCCATGCATTGGATGTCTCTGGTTGTACCTTTGATTTTTACGTATATTTAGTTATCCTATTAACTGTATTTTAGGGCTTTTCCTGTTCCTCACCTGCACAGCCCTTTGTACTCTGTAATACTGCTGCAGAGTGTCTGTCTGCCAGTCACTTTGTATTCTTCTTTTTTTTGTTTTAATTAATTTAGCTTTGTGCTTCCCTGCCTGTTGGTCATCAGCCCCCTTCTCCCTCACTGCAGTATCATGCGCTGTTCCCAGGATTTACCACCAACGCATCAGTACCCCTCAGATTAACCCCCATTATAAGCCTTTCAGGTTCCCCAGGCCCGTTCAGAGTTACAGCAGGGTTGTGGCTGAAAGCCCAGTGAGCGGTGTGGGGCCTGTGGTGGGAGAGACAGCGTCATTCTGCTGCAGGTCAGGGAGGTAATTTACTGGTCCCCTCAAGTGAGCACTTCATGGACTAGGACTCAAATGGACTCCTGCATACAAGCGTGCAGGCATCCAGGCAATGAAGCGCCCACCTTCCCCTTGTGACTCCACTGCACTGCCTCCGTGGTCACCCGGGGGCAGTGTTGTAGCGAAGCAGGCGTCCTACCCTCCCTGGAGGAAGGGAGTGTCCTCTGGGACACTCAGTCCTCCTTCCCCCCATCGGCCCCCAATGACACAGGCTCGCATCGGAACCTGGGTCGCCGACGTCACGAGCAGTATCTCCACCACTGTGCTGATGGGCTGACTTAATGACTTCGTATTCTATCTGCATTCCCTCTGCCCCACCTATAGGCCTTCCTTCCCCCACATCGCAACTGGAAACAAGTTTTATGCTCAGTATGCCTTATTAGTCAAACTTTGTAAATAAACAAACAGGAGTGCTGGGGTTTTCTTTGTGCATTTTTGATTTGGCTAACACATCCAAATATTTTTTTCTGCAGGAAACAGTCCATTGCAATTCAATACTAACAAAGTGAATGAGTGAGCTTAAGGTCTATTGATGGGTACCGCTGACCATGTTGGGGGGGGCTGTGTTTGGGAGAATGATTTCAGTGAGTCTGGATGCAGAGCAGGGCCCTGGGGGGGACAGCTACGGAAGGGGGTGGTGTAGAAGAGTGGGTGAAAAAGTACAAAAAATGGAGAAGAAATATGAAGAGCCAGCCCATAACACTCATGGCAGTATGCTGTGCTACTGGGGGTGAGCACAACCAAAAATCTACTGGTGAACATTTGCAGAGCTTTGTTTTTTTGCATGAGGGAACAAATGTTCTGCTAGAGTTCATACGTGTAGAATTTTGCAGACTTGGGGAATTTGTTTCAGAAGTTGTGGAATATTGGTCGATAATTCGTGAACATACAGAAATTTTATCTGCAAGATGCAGACTTAGTATTTTTCTAAAGTAAATCCATAACTTGTGAAAAGTATGCACATGCTGCATATCCCCCTCCCCCTGCGATTTGTAACTCATATGTAACCACGCATTCCCCTGGGGTTACTAGAATCCCATCAGTGTCAGACACAGGAAGGTAGTGGGCAGCTGGTAGGGAGTTTATTAGAAGCTCCCTACAGATGACATCATTGTTTACTCAGCTAGCCTGAGGAGAGAATGGAATATGTCATTTAGAACTCTTGCAGCAGCCTGAGCCATTTTGGAATCAGCTGCATGGGGAGAGTTTAGAATGTTGGGATGGGAGTCAGTGTAGTTCTGTAGTATGACTCAGAATGAGCAAAGCTCAAGAGTTAGAGGTGCCTGCTAGCCTGCCATGAGGCTGGGTGAAGGACCTCGGGTAATTTTTTCACCCTAGTGAGTGAAAATAGCAGCAGTACCACAGGAAGTGGTGGAGGCTGTTGCCAGCAGGACCCCTTTGGGTCAAGTCTTACAGGGAGAATGGAACTGATAAATTCAGTGTTTCCAAGGGACAATCCCCTAAGGAACAAGAAGATTTTCCAGCTGCCCAGGTCAGGTATAAAGCTATGAAAAAGCAACAGGGAGAATTGTGTTTTTCTCCACCAATCTGATGTTTGTAACAAGGGACAAACAAAACTGTGAGTACAGAAACAGAAACTAGTTCTTTTGGGAGTCGTCTGGTAGTGTATGTGCCCAGAGACAAGGCTAGATTTCACCACTCAGGGCCCCAGCCTCACCACTAATATGTGCTGAATGTAATTTAAATGTGTGGATGCCTTCAACAATCTGGTGAGATTGAAGGATATGAATTTGTGTAACCCCAAAGGGATGGCAGAGGCTGGCTGGGGCTAGGGTGGGCAGACCTTCACCTGAAATTTAGGGAGGCAGTATAGTGCAATGGTTTAAGGCTCTGAGCTGCAAATCTGGTGACATCCAGCAGACCAGACCTGGGTTTGAATCCCACAGCTTCCACTTACATACTGTGCGACCCTGAGCAAGTCACTTAAATTCCCTGTGCTCCCAGGATGCACCTATAAAAAAGCTTTCAGCTTAGTGTGCTACTCCTGGTTAAACAACCGAAAAAAAAAATTCAGTCTGAGCTAACTGGTCACTGGAGGGGTACAACGTTACCCTGCGGATGTTAACTAAGCCCAGCGGGTCAGGAGGATGTGTTTTTAAGTGTGTGGAACTCTTCACCTAATAGGTACTTATAGAAGGAAAAGATGAAATATTTGTATTTTCAAGTGTGTGGTAACCCCCACGAAATAGACACTTATGGGAGATTAATGTTCCTGTACATCCCTGAGCAAGAGGGATGGACGGTCAAGGTTCTGTGGAAGAGAAAGTGTAAGAATACCCAAAAAATGTTTGTTCTGGAGAAAGAAAAGCTTTTGAAACTGCCAGTGTCTGTAGAATACAATGCCAACCCGGGGGACCACCCTTTTTCTGTTTCCATCCTGTGTCAGAATAAAGCCACACTATACAATCCCAGTCCTAATAGTGGACATTCCATCTGTGCTTCCTAGTGTGAACTTGTTTATGGGCTCCCTCAGAAGTTAGACGTAGCACAGCCCTAGCACCTCTCCCAGAACTTGGTGTAAATATAAATGTTATTTTGTGCCCTAACCCCCCCACCTCCGACCTCTTAGATGCTGAGCCAGGTCTTTGCCCCAGTGCCAGGGGTGACACCTATTGTATGCCAACTTGTGGTTTGTTGCCTTGCCTATGTACAAGTTAGGGAGGTCCTGGTTTCAAGATGCCACTCTTGGCCAGGGTAAGGGTTGCACATGCAGATGTGAATATCTGCAAGCTTGCCCAGCCCTTTGCATTATCATGCATTATACTGGAAAAGATCCTTCTTAGCCAATCAAAATGCAGAGTTACTGTCTGGTTATTCTGCAATAATCAGACAATTGACCGAAAAAGAGATATGTCTGTCTCAGTTGGGCCTACTCGGTCATCAAAATTCAAAATAAAATAATGGGACAGTGGCTCTGCATTCTGATTGGCTAAGAATAATAATGGAACAGTGGCTCTGCATTCTGACTGGCTTTGCGTGTGTATTCAGCCAAACAGAGAGCAAGCCCAATTTGCCCACTTCAACATGCCGCAGCCAATTGGAGACTCTAGTAATGCTACAGGCTTCTGTGAGAAACAGTTCCTACCTGCTCACAGATGCGCTGTAGTGCAACGCACAGATTTTGCAGTTTTATAATTATTAAATTTTTCCAGTATAATGGCAATAATTTATTTATTTAAACGTTTGGTGACCAGGAAAGGTACACTGAGCCAAGGCTCGTCTCCAGGTGTGACCCTGGGGACCGGGAGCGTGGGATCAAAGTATACAAATATAATAGTACATAATAGGAAGCATAAAATACATATTATACAATGGCAAGAAAAAATCCTGGTCTCTGATTGGTCAGTCTTTGGCTGGACCCGTGATGTAAACCAGTACAACATCACCGGTCTAGTCTCAGCCTCACTGTAAACCTGCAGATCATCTTGAGCTACTTGATCATCTTGAGCTGAACTGTTTCATCTGCTCTTAAAAAACAAAAATATTTTTTCCCACAAAAACATCTTTAACATTATTTGTTTTATTCTGTATAACAACGAGCCATTGTATAATAGCAATAATGCCCTCCAGGGTGTGTGTCGTTTGGGATAACGTCACACCTCAGTCGTTGGACGCACTCGGCCTGCGGCCTCATGCCCAACCACCTGAGCCGTGACGTTATCCCAGCACGACACACACACTGTCAGGCATTATTGCTTAAATACACAATAGGAAGACCAATAGTGGTCTGTGTTTCCTCGGTAATAACCGGACCAGAGGGGTTATGAAAAACATTGGCCTTCGGCCTCAGTGTTTGTTATCCCTGGTCCAGTTTTTACTCCGTTAACCCAGACCACTATGGTATTATCACTATATTAGACCCTCACTGGTGTCTTAGATGTTCCACGGACACCCAAAAGGAAAGGACACAGCACATACAAGGATGTTTTCTCCACCGCCTCTTCTACACTGGGGGTTCTGCGGCAGTAAGAGACTGCTGAGTGGCAGCCAAACAAATTTAAGATGCGTGGGCCGGCTATCTGAAGGTGAGGTACTTGTCTCTGGTTTATCCCAAACCTGCACACCTGTATTTGATAAGTCAATTCTTCTTTCAACTATCTTTTGTTACAATTTTACAGGACCTCAGAAGCAGATATGTGCAGGATGCTTTTCCCCGTTTCTCCGGAATCTGCTTAGGGAATGCAGAACTGCAGAATCCATGCGACATCCACCTAAATAAAATTCCCCAGCATGGTCAATTTTTCAAAAAAGTTGGTGGAATAAAAACACAGAGAAATATAAATTCAGTTGCAACTGTGCTGGTGGAATTTACAGTAATTCTGTAACCTCTCTACTGAGAAGGCATTCATTCCTTTGCTGGCTGGACTGCTTCCTTTATCTTTTAATTATTCGTCAAGGCAGCATGGCCTCTGGAATTCCTGGGAGCAGCCCTGGAGCAACTGCTGCAGCACTGTCCATACTGGCTGGCAGCAGTACAGCTGGGGTACTTCAGAATTTGTGGAACAGCATTTAGTTTCAGCAGTATAATTTTAGACAGGGAAATCCTGCCCAGCTATAGGAGGGGTCTGGATGTGTAGCTGAGTGTAATCTGAAAGACCCCTGCAATGACCTGGCAATCTACTTTTATTATTAAGGAATGAATAAAACAAGTTACCCCTCCTTAAATACACTTCTGTAGAGTAAAAATACCATCTTTCTCCAAACAACCTTTTAATTAATTTTCTGTGTTAGTCCAGAATATTTTTTTTTTTCGAGCCACCCCATAATATACAAATTAATGCTCGAGGATCTTCATCCTGGCATGTAGGCCACTTATCTGAAGCAAGGAATCCCTTGTTGCCTATTTTGCTGGTGTATAACGGGCTTTCATTTTTTTCCTTTTACTCCATTTCTCACGGTCGGCCAGCCCTCCATCCACCGGTCCCCCTCAACCACATCACACCAGTGCCCACTGGGACTCACCTCATGCTCTTCCGAGGTGCCCAACTGGCCGGGTGCAGAGCCAGCAGCGGACCGGTATCACTCTGCCAGTCGGCCGCGGGCCGCTGTTTTCTCCTCTGTCCCCGCCTCCCCCCGAGTGCAGCTATGGCAGTGTGCAATGTCACCAATGGCCGAGCTGCGCATGCTTCCACACGCAGCACTCCAGGCGTCTGCTCCGCCTCTGCCCCCTTAGTCTGCAGGTCCATTGTGTCAACCCCCAGCTACTGCTAGGGGCCAGGCAAGCAGCGGACTCTGTGCCCAACCCTCCCTGGGAGAGGAGAGCTGTCCTCCAGAAGCTAGATCCTCTCCTTCCCCAGCCAACCCCTGGTGCCCTGCTCGCACCACGAAAACGGGTCGTTGGCATGGAAGGAGGAAAGACAAGATGCCTCAGCCTTCCACACCATCAGTGTGTTCATTTTTTTAAACTCTTAATATATAGTTATCAAATTTTAAACATTCCTGTTATACTTGATATCAACCCAGTGTGAACGCCGCAGCTCCAGCTGAGGTACAAAAAGAGAAGCGAGAACAGGAGACTGCTCTAATATGGAAGGGAATGTGCACATGTACTATTAGAGACCAAAGACTCACTCACCCAGCTCACAGTGAGGAGTGTGTTTTTTTTTTGTTATATCGCCACATTCATACAATATATACTGGAAATTCATAAGCTCAGTGTTCTATAGAGTGCTCTGACCTTAAATGCATGTTCGCTTACTCAGTTAGTGTTAACCACGTTAGACCCCACTGACCGTATAAGTGTCCCTGCCACAGTAGGCAGCATGCTGTTTCTGGGGCCAGAAGATCGGATGGTCGTGGGTCCTAGCCCCACATCAGGCACTTGGGATAATACCCAAAACTGACATTGTAATGCACTATAAGGGGGTGCCATCTTTCAGATGAGATATTAAACCGAAGTCCCTTCTGCCCACCTCTGGTCACTGTCCAGGTGGAACTTACAGATCACATGGCACTTATCGACACAGAGTAGGGGAATGTCTTTGTAACCCCCCTGCAAATGGGGGTTCCCAAAAGACTTCCAGGAGCTTGCTTGAATGCTCCAAGCCTGAATGGTGTTTGGCGTTTAAGCCATTTATCAGTGAGTGTTTTTAGAGCCTCTGGTACTGTCTCTTTAAGAGCTGTCTGCTTGCAGACATAATTAGTTTGTATGGGGGGACTGTGTGCTTCTCTGTTTGAGTACCACTCGAGCTGCTGCCAATTCACTCCATTTTTGCAGTCACTAGGAGTGCAAAGGGAACCTATCTGAAAGATGTAACTGTTTGCCAGAAATAATTTAGAGTAATAATGAAAATACAGTTTGTCTAACCTGCTTTCTTTGCAGTCAGAACTGTGTCTGCCTAGTTCCCCATTCTTGTTTTGAACTGCTGAACTGGACCAATCAGTGTGGGGTAAGCTAGCTCTAAAATGGTGCCTTGCATGAATCAGAACTTGGACTCATAATCTGAGCCAGCCACAAGAGGATTGTATGGGCAGTGACTCTGGGAGATGTAGTTTAGACTTCGGCGCCTTTTTGGACCAACAGCAGCAGTCTATTGTGAGTGACAGCCAATCCAGTCAAGAACTGGGAGGAACTCAAAGGAAGTGCCTGGTTTTGTCTGTTGGAGTTTCAGTTTAGATCTGGCAGTGAAGGGGAAAGAAACCCTGTGCTCCTTCAATGCACAGTTTCAGTCAAAAAAGCGATGTGTAAGGCCCAGAGTTCGGTCTGCAGCTTGTGTAACTGCTTGTTAGGACTGAATCCGTCCTGTAGAAGAGAATCAAAGGATCTCTGAAGAGTATAAACCAGGCTCACCCTGTAGAAGACTGGAGAAATTGTTTAATTGCACTCGGTCTGTCAGGAACTGAATCTGCTGTGTGTTCTCCCGGTATTGTGCAGTAATTGCGATCGGGATAGAAGCAGCCTGCCTGGTATAGTACTTTCTTTTTACCATATAAATGTGTGAAGAGTCTGTGGAGCTCAAGAGTAGCCCTGCTGACGTTGAAGGACCCTATCTTGTTTGGAGGTCGTGAGTACTAATTCAGGGTCGCTCCCTGTTGAATTGCCACATTAAATCCAAATGGAATCACTGTACAGCTGACTGTTTAAACTAATTTTTCTTTTCACTCTGAAAGGGCCCCTACCAGCTGCCACGGTTTGGACTAGCCACTAGGGCTTGGGTACCCAGGGACAGTAACTGGTAGGGATAGGCCTGCACAGAGCCATAGGTAGATAGTAAAGTGATAAGCTAATTAACCTGATTTCCCTGTCCTTGTTATATTCCCCTAAATAAATCAGAGCTGCTTGTTTCAGCAAAGTTATACTTCCTGAGGTATTTGTCTATGTTAAAGTACTGTACTGTGATTGTTGCACTGTATCTTATTTCACAGGAGGTCCCAGTGCCGGAACTAGTCCTGGGGGTAAGTGTATACTGTGAAGGTAATTCTGATATATTGTGTGGGCCACTAGTGGGAAGAAAGGGGGGTTGCAGTGTCCCAGAGGGCTGTGACCAAGTAAGTTTAACTATTGCAAACCCTGACCTCTGGGTGGAGGCACCCGCCATTGGATCCAGGCCCCTCAACCTGTTAGTGGCAAATCAGGCAGGGGTAGTAGCCCCTGGGATAGCGCCATCTAGGGGTTACATCTTGGAGGCTCACCACTGGGATTCTGTGTCCTCTAGTGGCCATATTTACGAACCACTGTTAAGAAAAAAATGGGTACCCCGACAGAAGTGGCTGTGCACCGGCTGGTGGAGTGGTGTACTGGGGAGGAGACTGACCCCCAAAATGCTATGCTTATCCTGGACATCCCCCTGGGTATCAATACGGACACTGTACAGGGAGTACTTTCCAAGGTGGAAGGTTTACAAAACCCTGTGGTGGTGGGTCGGCATGCTAATCTGCTCACCCACACTTTTCTGGCCCTAGTAGAGTTTAAGGATCCCATAGATAGCTCCAAAGTGCCACAGACCATTACCCCAGAGGGAGCCCTCACTGCTTGGAGAGTGATAACTAAGGACAGTAAAGACCCGGGGGGGAATGAGCCCCCACCACTATCTGAAACTTCTGAGGAGAAATTTGCTAAATGGTTGCTGGGAGAAGGGAAAACTGTGGAGGACTTGAAGAAACTATTCTTGCCACCTGGGGGTGTTCCTCCCCCAACACCCTGTCCCACTCCAGTGCCCGTAATGGTGGCTGAACCAATGCAGACTCCTATTTCTGCACCTGCCATTAGTCACGACTTACCAAGGTTGAGGATCTTCTCTGGCACCCTCCCACCCCCAAGGGAGGATGACTGGGAGACCTGGATAGACTATGTTGCCCCAAAGTGCTAGAATGGCAATGCTCGGAAGCTTAAGCGAAAAGAGGGTTAGTGAGAGCCTCCGAGGTCCTGCCCTGGCTACCATCCATGCTAAGACGGGCCAGTAACCCTGAGCGACTGCACAGGCCTATCTTGAGGCCTTGGAGAATGTGTATGGGAGCCCAGATTCTGATGAGGACCTATGGTGGAGAGTAAGAAATGCACAACAGTACCAAGGGAGTTGTTGTCTGTGTATGTATCTCGGCTGGAAAAATTGTTGCAAGAATGCCTCAGAAAGGGTAGTTTGCCAGCGATTGAACTGGACCGAACCAGGCTGGACAGGATCCTTAAGTCTGCCCCCTTCTCAGAACTGCTGTTGCTTCAGTTACACCTGGCAAATCGACTGGAATCCCCACCCTCCTATGATGAGTTAATGAGAGAAATTCGAGGAGTTGAGAAAAGGCGACCTCGGGAGGGACCTGCACCAATAGCTGCGGCTATGACCCGAGTGACTGAGGGTGGCCCATCAAGTGAAGTTCAGGGGCAGAGGTTGGCAGTCAATGAGTGCTCTGATAAGGAAAAAGATATGCCACAATGGGGCGAACTGTTGAGAGAGATCCGGGAATTCAAAAACAGTCCCTTTATGAAGGCCATGCCTGCAAGTACGGGCCCCGACCTATATCCGACTGCATCTGCTATGGGGTTGGGGATACCCACCCATGTATCTCCTGCTGATAACAGCTCCGAACTCGATTCCTTGACCATGGAAGTGGAGAAACTGACGAGATGTCTCCAAATGCTTATCACGCCGCAGACAGAGATGGCACCAAGGTTTCCAGTTAGTAATACCCGCCCTGGCTCCCAGTGTAGCGCCTCGGCCAGCTCAAACTCAGAAAGTATGTTTTGCTATAATTGTGGGAAGGATGGGCACATGAAAAGGAATGCGGTCCCAAAAGACACTGACAAAGTTGCATATAGGCTACAAGGAGAGCTTGGAGAACAAATCAGTGGTTAAGAGGTGCGAAATGATCCAGTGAGGGCACCAAAAATGCTAACTCACATCCTTTTGTGGCAAGGTCAGTTGCCCAGGCCCCCACTATCGCCTCTCCAGACTGGTCCAGAATAGTGGGTCCCTCCATGGAGACCACTGTAAAGGTGAATGGAGTGTCTACAAGAGCTGTATTAGACAGTGGCTCCCAAGTGACAATTATGTTCCAGGATTGGTATCAGAAGCATTTGTCAGGCGTGCCCTTACAACCATTAGAAGGACTGCATGTATGGGGTTAAGTGAGAAGGCCTACCCTATTCCGGGTATATCCAATTTGGCTGTCTTTCCCCACCTCCGTGGCTGGAGTGGCCGAACAAGTAGAGACTCTAGCCTTAGTGTGTCCCCCCACTGGACTGTATGATGGTGTCCCTTTGTTGATTGGAACAAATGCTCATATGTTCGGAAGGCTGGCACAGTTGTGTTATGAAAAACAGGGGTCAAAAACTAGTAGAGCTTTAAGAGTTCCAGCTTTAATTAAGAAGGCCTATGAGGCACAGAGAGATGCTGAAAAAACAGAACCAGAGGAACCGGTCGGAATTGTATGGAAGAAGGATCCTGAGTCTCTGATCCTGGCGCCAAATGCCCAGTGTACCTTACAGGGAGAGGTCCGTATCAGAAAGGATGTTAAGAATAAAATATTAATGTTGGATGCACCAGGCGATGGAAAATTGCCAGAGGGACTGCTGGTCAAGCCTAGTATTTTGCCCGCTAGAGCCCATGCTTATGCCAGAAGGGTAATGGTCCAAGTTCATAACGTGTCTGAAAGAGACATTCGAGTAAATAGAGGTTGCATCCTGGCTAATGTGCATTGTGCAGACATTGCAGTGCTACCCAGCAGCAAGAGTTCGAGGAAGAATGACAGAGTAACGCCTGACTTGTTTGATTTCGGCGACTCCCCGTTGCCAGCTGAATGGAAAGTGAGGATCAGTGAAGCTTGCCCAGAGAGACCAGGTGTTTTCTTTAAAGGAATGGGGCGTGGATGCGTGCAAGGAGCTGAGCACAATATCCGGCTGCATGACAAAAGACCATTTCGTGAGAGAGGTCTCGCGCCTGGCACTTGCTGACATAGATGATGTGAGCGGCATCTGCAAGAGATGTTAGCTGCTGGTGTAATACAAGAATCCAGAAGCCCTTATGCTTCCCCCATTGTGGTAGTGAGGAAAAGAATGGGACAGTAAGGATGTGTGGATTATACGCACCTTAAACCGTGGACTATCCTGATCAGTACACAATGCCCGCATTCAGGATGCTTGGACTGCCTAAGCGGGAGCAAGTGGTTCTGTGTTGGATCTCTGCAGTGGGTACTACCAGATCCCGATGGCCGCAGAGGACCGTGAGAAGACAGCCTTTATCTGTCCGCTTGGCTTCTATGAATTCATGAGGATGCCTCAAGGGATTTCAGGTGCCCCAGCCACTTTTCAACAATTGATGGAGCGTGCAGTGGGGGACATGAACTTACTAGAGTGCCTGGTATACCTAGATGATGTTATTGTGTTTGGCAGCTCACTGGAGGAACATGAGAGCAGATTATTTAAGGTATTGGACCAACTGGAGGACTTTGGCCTTAAACTGTCCATTGATAAGTGTCAATTCTTTCAAACATCAGTAAAGTATGTGGGACACATAGTATCCACCGAGGGAATAGAGACCGACCCAAGTAAAGTTGAGGCCTTGACCACCTGGCCACAGCCCAAAAATCTAAAAGAACTGCAAAGATTCCTGGGATTCTGTGGCTATTACCGCGCTTCATCAAGGACTATTCAAGAGTGATCCGCCTTTACTTAACCTTACTCAAGGGTATCCCCAACCCACAAAAATACCAAAAGTCAGCGTCCTCAAGACTGAAAGAGTGTATTTTCATCCGAGTGAAGTATTTGGGGCCGCTGGACTCCTGATTGTGAGACTGCTTTTCATGAGATCATATATCAACTTACCCATGCTCCAGTGCTGGCCTATGCCGATCCAAGAAAACCTTACGTCCTGCACACTGATGCTAGCTTGCAAGGGTTGGGGCTGTGTTGTACCAAGAGCACGAGAATGGCCTGAGACCAGTGGCCTTTGCCAGTAGAAGCCTGACCCCATCCGAAAAGAACTATCCTGTACATAAGTTAGAGTTCCTAGCTTTGAAGTGGGCTATTGTTGACCAATTCCATGAGTACTTGTATGGGGCTAAAATACTAGTAAAACGCAATAATCCTTTGACCTATTGCAGACCTCAGCTAAGTTGGATGCCACGGCCTATAGGTAGCTTTCTGCATTATCTACATATGACTATGCTCGAATACCGAGCAGGTCTGAACCACATAGATGCTGATGCTCTCTCCCGAGGCCTGTTCCTCAGAATGATTGGGTCCGATTGGCAGAACCTGACATTCGGTCACTCTGCCGAAGTTTGACAGGGAGGAACAAATGTCCCACGGACGCAGTGGACTGCATGGTGGATTGCTTGGGACCCTCTGAGAATTGCATACCTGCTGCTTATTGCCACTTTTCTGCAATAGACATTGGTGCACTGCCTCAGCTGGACAATGACAGTATTCGGCGGGCTCAATCTCGCGATCCCATGATCAAAGCAGCTTTAGAAGCCCTCTATGCAGAAAAGATGTGTCCAAATTACGCCCACTGATTTGAGAACTGCACTGTTATACAAAGAAGGTCCTAAGTTGAAACTGATCAATAAACTGTTATACAGAGAAACAGTAGACAGAGGGGACAAGTAGACAAACAACAACTAGTGCTGCCCACTGCCTTTGAGACTCAGTACTGAGGTCCTTGCACAACCACATGGGGCACCTTGGTATAGACAGAACACTTGACTTGGTGAGATCCAGATTCTATTGGCCTAAGATGGGGCTGATGTGGAGCAACACATTCGAACTTGTAGTTGCTGCCTACAGAGGAAAGCTTTGCCCCAGAGGGCTCCTTGTTAACATCACCACCAGTGCACCCATGGAGCTGGTCAGTATTGATTTTCTGAGTTTGGAGTCAGATCAAAGAAATATCAGTAATGTGCTGGTGGTCACTGACCATTTCACGAGATGCCCAAGCTTTCCCCACCAAAGACCAGAAAGCATCCACTGTGGCCAAAGTACTTGTAGAAAACTATTTTGTTCACTATGGGGCTCCACAAAGAATCCATTCTGATCAAGGGAGAGACTTTGAGAGTCGCCTGATCAAGAGATGCTTTCTCTGTGGGAGTGCGAAGTCCAGAACCACTCCTTACCACCCCCAGGGGGACCCACAGCCTGAACGTTTCAACCGCACTTTGCTAGATATGCTAGGCACCCTGCACCCAAAGGACAAGCCTAGATGGAGCCAACAAATTAGCACCCTGGTACATGCTTATAACTGCACCAAAAGTGATGCCACTGGGTTCTCCCCCTACCGCCTGATGTTTGGAAGAGAAGCTCGACTACCAGTAGATGTGTGTTTTGGGGTCTCTCCTGATGGGGTTCAAGCTGACAACTATTTACAGTATGTGCAAAAGTTAAAGGCCCAGCTAACTCATGCGTACCAACTGGCTCAAACCATGGCTGCCAAAAGAAATCTGGCCAACAAAGAACGGTATGATAAAAAGGTGAAAGCACAGGAACTCCAGGAGGGAGATCGGGTATTGCTAAGAAATCTGGGACTGCATGGCAAACACAAGATTGCTGACAGATGGCACCATCTCCCTCACATTGTAGTGGGCAAACTAGATGATCTGCCAGTGTACAAAGTAAGGCCTGAGAACAAACAATTCAAAAGATGTAAAAACAATGCATAGAAATCATTTACTGCCCATTGGACAAATCCTGATTGAGTCTGAGCCCCCAGAAGATGCCCCCTCTGGACCAGTGACTAGAGCTGCTGCTAAGAAAAGATCAAGGAAGTCTGCACCTACAGAAGCAGAGTTAAAGTGTTCCCCTACACAAGTCCCAGTTGAGCATGACTGTCAGTCCATATCAGAAGAAAGTGAGAGTGACTTTGAATACTATCCTTCTTACGAACTGAGTCAATTGTTTTGGGCAATCCCTAGTCAATACTGGAGACAAAGCTGGGCCTTCTGGACTGTCTAAGCCCCAGCTTCATCCCTGGAGCCAATGCTCCCAGAAAGTGAAGTGCAAAGCATCAGATCAGATGAAATGGAATCATTGTGCATGGTTGAACTGTTTGAGCTTTCAGGAGGAAATGATAGATTGGGGCAGACTGGTGATACACTCGAACAAGAAGAGTATTTTGAGTGCCCTGACAGTCCACTGCCAGTGTCCGAAAGCTCTCCATGCGAGCCAAATGTTGTGGACTCAGAAACTGTAACTCCTGGAGCTGAAAGTGCCCCAAGTTCTAGCCTCTATACCCCCATGGAGACTCCCCTGACAAGTGAGGACAATGCTGAAAATGAGGCTCAGAGTGCAGAGACTGTAACAGTTCCCCCTAGAAAGACTGGTCGAGCTATAAGGCCTGTGGTGCACCTCAGTTATGATTCCCTTGGGAGGCCTGTGGATTTGCCTCTCAATGTTGTCCATAAAGGAGTGTATGTGTCCCCGAGCTCATTGCCCAAACTGAGCATCAGTGCTAACTCCAAGTTACTTGTGTTGCCCTCTAAGTATGGTGCCCTTGCCCTGTCCAGTCCCAAGGTAACTGATAGGGAAGGGCCCCCTCTCTTCAGGTTTCATGTACAAGAGGTAATAACTTGAGTTATGGTACAATGTGTGTAATACTATGTAAAGAGTGACATACTGCAATGTTTCAGAAATGTGTTCTTGGTAAAATGATATATTGACTGATGATTACATGTGTGAGCCTAATGCAAATGTATATGGTTGCAGTTAAAACTTATGGGTACTTGCTTGACGCGACGCAAGCTTTCCCAGGCCAGGAAGGGTGTAACCCCTGCAAATGGGGGTTCCCAAAAAGACTTCAGGAGCTTGCTTGAATGCTCCAAGCCTGAATGGTGTTTTGCGCTTAAGCCATTTATCAGTGAGTGTTTTAGAGCCTCTGGTACTGTCTCTTTAAGAGCTGTCTGCTTGCAGACATAATTAGTTTTGTATGGGGACTGTGTGCTTCTCTGTTTGAGTACCACTCGAGCTGCTGCCAATTCACTCCATTTTTGCAGTCACTAGAGTGCAAAGGAACCTATCTGAAAGATGTAACTGTTTGCCAGAAATAATTTAGAGTAATAATGAAAATACAGTTTGTCTAACCTGCTTTCTTTGCAGTCAGAACTGTGTCTGCCTAGTTCCCCATTCTTGTTTTGAACTGCTGAACTAGACCAATCAGTGTGGGTAGCTAGCTCTAAAATGGTGCCTTGGACGAATCAGAACTTGGACTCATAATCTGAGCCAGCCACAAGAGGATTGTATGGGCAGTGACTCTGGGAGATGTAGTTTAGACTTGGCCTTTTGGACCAACAGCAGCAGTCTATTGTGAGTGACAGCCAATCCAGTCAAGAACTGGGAGGAACTCAAAGGAAGTGCCCGGTTTGTCTGTTGGAGTTTCAGTTTAGATCTGGCAGTGAAGGGAAAGAAACCCTGTGCTCCTTCAGTGCACAGTTTCAGTCAAAAACGTGTGTAAGGCCCAGAGTTCCAGTCTGCAGCTTGTGTAACTGCTTGTTAGGACTGAATCCGTCCTGTGAAGAGAATCAAAGGATCTCTGAAGAGTAGAAACCAGGCTCACCCTGTAGAAGACTGGAGAAATTGTTGAATTGCACTCGGTCTGTCAGGAACTGAATCTGCTGTGTGTTCTCCGGGTGTGCAGTAATTGCGATCGGGATAGAGAAGCAGCCTGCCTGGTATAGTACTTTCTTTTTACCATATAAATGTGTGAAGAGTCTCGTGGAGCTCAAGAGTAGCCCTGCTGACGTTGAAGGACCCTATCTTGTTTGGAGGTCGTGAGTACTAATTCAGGGTCGCTCCCTGTTGAATTGCCACATTAAATCCAAATGGAATCACTGTACAGCTGACTGTTTAAACTAATTTTTCTTTTCACTGTGTGAAAGGGCCCCTACCAGCTGCCACGGTTTGGACTAGCCACTAGGGCTTGGGTACCCAGGGACAGTAACTGGTAGGGATAGGCTAATGCACAGAGCCATAGGTAGATAGTAAAGTGATAAGCTAATTAACCTGATTTCCCCTGTCCTTGTTATATTCCCCTAAATAAATCAGAGCTGCTTGTTTCAGCAAAGTTATACTTCCTGAGGTATTTGTCTATGTTAAAGTACTGTACTGTGATTGTTGCACTGTATCTTATTTCACAGGAGGTCCCAGTGCGAACTAGTCCTGGGGGTAAGTGTATACTGTGAAGGTAATTCTGATATATTGTGTGGGCCACTAGTGGGAAGAAAGGGGGGTTGCAGTATCCCAGAGGGCTGTGACCAAGTAAGTTTAACTATTGCAAACCCTGACCTCTGGGTGGAGGCACCCGCCATTGGATCCAGGCCCCTCAACCTGTTAGTGGCAAATCAGGCAGGGGTAGTAGCCCCTGGGATAGCGCCATCTAGGGGTTACATTTTATTCAGAAAATATAGTAGAAAAATCAAATCACCAAACAGTCCGTCATATCATAAGCAAATCCATATTAACAAACTGAAAGAGAAAGTAGGAAAATAAAATATAAAGAAACAAAATTTGAAATAAATACAGAAATCCAGTACCTCCTCCATCTTTTTTTTTTTCTCCTTCAACTTTTTGGCCCCAACCGCCACCTACTCTTACTCCTGCCATCAGAAATCCTGCCAGTCCCCAACCTCATCTGCCACTGCCCCCTGCTGTCTTAGTCAGCGGGGATCTGCACAGTGCGAGGCCTGAGAACCACAGGGGCCATCACACCCAGCGGCTGTGCACATAAGGGTTTTTCTGTTTTTCTCCCGTGGTCCCGCCCTCCACCCCAGATGTCCGGTGTAGCCTCTGTCGGCTTCAGGCGCTGCCCACACACTGGGCATGTGCTGTCCCTCATGAAGGAGCAAGCTCCCCAGCTCAACACGAGGAGCCGATGCTGTGCTGGGTTGAGGCCTCTCCCTTCTTGGCTGGCCCGCGCTCCCAGCAGGAGCACTCCCCAGCCAGGCTGCCCAACCAGTGCAGACCCAGGCTCGCTCCTGAACCCGGGTCGCCGGTGTGCAAGCACAAAGCGCTACCACTCAGCCATCATATGGCCCACTCTGTCTGTGTCCTTTACAGGAAATCAAGGCAAAAGTGACTGACAGTGCCTCCACATCACCTGGGTTGGTCCGTGTTTATGTCTAAGTTTATCTTTTTCGAAACAGGAATCAATATGCTTCAATATAGCCAAAATCAATTCATCCTGTGTCAGGTATTGCAGCTGGAGGTCCAATCGAAATCTGAATTGCCACATCGAAAATTTAGATAGTGCCAGCCGGCCCGGTGGTGCTGAGGGTTGAGGCACTGGACGCCACACCACGCCGGAGACCCGGGATCGGGCACGGACTCAGATCATCGGGGGTTGGCAGGGGGAAGGAGGATTGAGCGTCCCAACGGATGCTCTCCTCCTCCGGGGTGGGTTACCAGGGGTGCTGTACATACCCAACGTCCCTGGGGGCTGGTGAGAGCACCAGCTCTCACAGGGCATTGGTGGCTTCAGATGGCTGGAGTCGGGGAGGGGAGGACGTTGTTAGGCACTTGGCAGGCGTGCATCAGCATGCACTTGCCCAAGCCAACATCCTCAGGGGAGGGGGGACGGGAAGGGAGAAAAGCAGAAAAAATCCTCAGCGGGCCTAGATGACGGCCGCTCCACGCCATCTAGTCCAGGAACCACGAGCAGACCCCCGCTGTGCAGGTGCTCCACAGAGGTAGGAGGGGAGAAAAAAGAGTTACTGAGGCACTCTAGGGGCAGACTCAAGGTCAAGGAGGCATGGATGGCATGAGCAATGGCTGAAGGAGTGGAACGCTGAGAGCGAGAAGGAGGGATAAAAAGAAAGTAAAAAAAAAAAAAAATTAGAGAGTGCCATGACTACCCTCAAAGCATACCTCTCAACTGTCCTCGATTTTCAGGGGCGTCCCTGATTTTGCCTTAAAATGTTCCCCTGTCCTTTGTAAAATTTGTGGTTTTTGACTGAACACTGGGGATTGTAAGCACAAAGTAATGTCAAACACTAAAATTCCACACAATTGTTGTTCTTGTTGTCCCTGGGTTTATGAGGAAAGAGGCTGAGAGGTTTGCTTCAAAGTATTATCATGAAATCTATAGTCCACACTGCAGTAAAAAAAACAAGCACAAGAGTGTGTGGCATGTCAGGGACCAGAACTCACTTTTCCTGCTAGCATTTGCAAACTTATCCCAGAACGTTACAACATAAGGATGCTCTACAAAAAGGTGCATCTGGGTTTCTAGAGTCCCTGGAGCAATGTCTTTCTGTCAAACATTTTTGTTTGTGCGAGTTACAGACCCCAAGCCTCCCATGACTACTGGGCTATGCAGTGTCCACACGTACAGTACATCCGAATTCTAGAGTTAGTTAACTGTTTCAAAGTGGAGTCAGTGACTGTAGAAGAGCCCCCTGGAAACACCAACTGTTCTGTAAGGTCTGTAAAATGGTGATGTACAACTGTTTCCTTGAGGAAGACCAAAAATCTTCAGGAGTCAGTTTCCGAGATTTAATCTTCCTCAGAGTTACCAGAAGGTAAGTGGGGTTATGAGACACTCCTGACGCAGATGGGACCATGTTTTCCCCTCTCCCATTTTGAATAAAATATTCGATTTTTCAATTTAAATTTTTTCAATATTTTATTTGTATACTGGAAAGTATGTGAGCAAAAATGCCCGTCTTCACAAACGTCCAGTGTTGGGATATAACAGATAAACAATTACAGAGAACATTTGAATATAACAGACAAACAATTAAAGAGAACATCTGAACATAACAGATAAACAATTACAGAGAACATTTGAATACATAGAGCATACAAACATTGTAAATACATAATAGTTACAGAGGTAGACACACAATGGGCCAACAAGTACAAACTAGAAATATCATATTTCAAGGGGCGGAAATGCACAGGAGTAAACTGATGCCAGACTGAGTAAAGTGATGTATACATGCCCTGATAGCTGAGGAGAGCAACCAGGAGGAGAGCAGAGACAGGAGAAGCAAAGGAGGGCTAGCGATGCATGCCCTGGATGAATGGGTTACAAATCAGGGACAGCGGGGAGGCCAACTGCTGTACCAGGTCCAGAGAAGATTGTAGTGTGCTAGGTAGGTAGAGGAGTGCGGGTCATGTTGGGGAGTGAGTGCTGCTGGAGTTTAGCGAGTTGTCCATGGAGGAGGCCTATCAGGGCAGCAGCAGTTTGACGATAAGAGGAGGTGGTCCTTAAGGGTGGAGTTGAAATACATGGACCCACAGGCCTGAATTTCAGGGGGTAGTTTGTTGTAGAGCTTAGTTCCCTTGAAGGTAATAGAGTTCTGGACCTGCTTGGTCCAGCAGAAAGGAGTATCAAAAATCAGACTGGAGGCACCTCTGGTCGGTCGCCCAGGGTCTGCGAGTGCTACCTTAAAGAGTGGGCCAGCTGAGGAAGGAATATAGTGAGAAGTGGTGTGTTTTCCAGGGGAGACCAGTGATGAAACGAGCTATGCTGTTGTATGTGGTTCTGAGTTCGGACAAGAGGAGGAGGAGGGAGGGGAGAAGACAGAGGAGCCATACTCTATAAGGTGCAGGAGTAGACAGCTAGCAAGAAGAAGTCTGGATGCTGAGATAAGGAACTTTCTGATCCTGTAGAGAAGACCAAGCCTGACGTGGACCTTCTTTATTAGGTTACTAATGTGGAGATTGAAAGAGAGGTGGGGGTCGAGGTGGACACCTAAGTACTTGAATTCAGATACTTGATCTATGAGATTGTCAGACCTGTTGAGTAGTTTAAACCCCGGGGCTGGGGCTTTCCTGGGCCCTGAGAAGATCATGAGCTTGGTCTTCTTGGAATTGAGGACCAAGCCATTTCCAGAAAACCAGGGGTGCAACTTCAAGAAATTGGACTGCAGATTCTGGAACATCGTGGTGGGGTTATTGTCGCTGCAAAAAAGAGCTGCATCATCAGCATAAAGGACAAGTTCAGTGGAGTGGCATACGGAGGGGAGGTTATTTATAAAGAGTGAGAAAAGAAGAGGGCTCAGGATCGATCCTTGGGGTACCCAATATTTAACTGGACATTCTGAGGAGAAGTGGCCTTCAATTACGGCCTTGTGGGATCTACTGGAGAGGTAGCTTCCAACCCATTTTATGTCATTTTCTGAAAGATGCAGCCCTTTTAGTGTATTTAGGAGGAGGGCGTGGTCCACGAGGTCGAAAGCCTTGGTCAGGTCGACAAATACGGAACCAGTGTACTGGCCTTTGTCGTTGTCTTTCACGACATCTCTGGTGAACCTGACCAGGGCTGTTTCTGTGCTGTGCCCAGATCTGAACCCATGCTGGGTGCTAGACAGCAGGTTGTTGAATTCGAGATAGGCAGAGAGTTGTGTGTGTACAACCTTCTCAATGATTTTTGAGAGGAAGGAAGGAGGGAAATCGGATGGTAGTTGCCAACATCATTTTGGGACCCCGGACTTGAATAAGGGTCTGATGGTGGCGAGTTTCCAGGTGGTAGGGAAATGGCTGGTGCAGAGGTAGTGATTTAGAAGGTTGGCAATGGGGATCGCCAGGGCACTGATCGAGAGTTGCAGGATTTTGTAGTATATGCTGTCACCACCTTTACTGGGTTTGGGGTTGTTCCTAAGGATAAGCTTTTTGGTGTCAGCAGGTTTTAGGGCCTTAAGACAGAAGTCAGGGAGAGGCCTGCCTTTGAGGTTTGGGACAGGGGGTGATTGGGGGGGGAGAGGAGGGTATGGTAGAAGGAGGAGGTATGTATTTATCGACGTTGGCGAGGAAGGTGTTGAAAATGTTCGCTACTTCGGAAGGGTCGTTCGTCTGGATGTCACCATGGTGCAAGGCGATAGGATCAGACTTATTGGACTTGCCCAGCAGTGAGTTGAGGGTTCCCCAGAGCTGACGGGGGTTAGAGGATCCACCAAGTTGTTTGTCGTGCAGGAAATTGACTTTAGCTTTTCTTACAGCTGATTTGCACTTGTTTTGCAGCGACCTGTAAAGGGAAAGTTGGGCAGGGTCTCTGTGTCTTTGGTAACGGGCCCATGCTTTGTCCCTTGTCCTCATGAGTTTGATGATCCATTCATTCATATGACCCCTGACCCTGATTCTTTTTAGGGGAGTGGGCCTGTCACAGACGCTGACCAAGATCCTGGAGAATTTTTCTAGTATGGTGTTGCAGTCTCCAGGTCCCTTGGTGAAAGACCAGTTGACTTGGCTGAGGTCGTGGGTTATCAGCTCAATTTTCTGGTCGTTTAGACTCCTGGTGAAAATGAATTTAGGGGTGGTTTTGGGTAGCTGGGCCGACCATTGGCAAAATATGGCACAGTGATCGCTGATACAGTCTGGCAGGACACCTAAGTTGGTGATACGGGAGGGGTGTTTTTTTTTTTTTTCCAATTGTTTAACCAGGTGAGACACACTAAGCTGAAAGTTTGTTTACAGGTACAACCTGGGAGTACAGGGAAGTTAAGTGACTTGCTCAGGGTCACACAGTATGCAAGTGGGGACTGTGAGATTCAAACCCAGGTCTCCAGATTTGCAGCTCAGACTCTTAAACCACTGCACTATAGTGCCTAAGGGTGAGAGGCAATGATCCAGTCAATAAGTGTCTGGGTGCCTGTTGTATAGTTGGATCTAGCGGGCAAGGAGATGAGCAGGTGGAGACCTAGATTAGCTATACAGGATTTCACATTCTCTGCATGGCTGGAGTCCCAGTTTATGTTAAAGTCCCCCAGGAGGATCCACTCTCTATTCAGTGAGAGGGAGTGTCTGAGGGCTAGCAGAGACTCAAGGTCAGAGTGTGGGATTCTTGGGGGGAGACAGGTGGTGGTGGTGAGGGTGATGGTTTTGTTGGGGCCGAGAAGAAGGTGGATTGAGAGGGTTTCCAGTAGAGCAAAATCAGAGCTAGGGTTGTGTTCCGTAAAGGAGAATTTGTTGGAGACAAAGAACATGCAACCACCCCCTTTTTTACTCTGTCTGTCCTTTCTGACTGAGATGTAGCCGCTGAGCTCGATCTCCCGATCAAAGATTTTGTGGGAAAGCCAGGTTTCAGAAAGGGCGAGGATATCAAAATCATGCAAGGCAACCCAGGCTTGGAGAGCATCGAATTTGGCCGGTAGACTCTGAATGTTCAGGTGGACTATGCTTATGTTTCTTTCCACATTGGGGAGGGGCAGTGGGGTCGAGGTGCTAGGGTTTTCAGGGCCGGGGTCAGGGTGGATGGTGCTGGAGAGGAGTAGGAGAAGGATGAGGGTCCTGGAGAAAACTGAGACGAGGGCTGGTGACTTTGGTTTCTTAGATCGGCAGTGTTTAACTGTAATGGCAGGTGCCCGAATGGTGTGAAACCAGGGACAGTGGAGGGTCAAGGGAAATGTGTGATGGGAGAAAGGGTTATAGGGCTATGGTGTTCCTTCGGGGGAAAGTGTGACATTCTGGAGCCTGCTAGAGTAAAGAAACTGGCATTAGGTTACGGGCAAACAATAGAGACACGGAGGGGTGCTTCAGACTGTGCATGCGCAGCCAAAGACGGACAGAAAGAATGGCGCCTGACTTGGGGGCACTCGGAGAGAGAGAGCGAGACCGTAGGGGAAGAACAGAGGCAGGTAATCAAAATAGCATCTCTATTCCTAAACCAACACAGCACTAAAGGACCCAGTGTCAGAAAATAATGCAGAAATATTCTTATGAAAAAGAGAGAAAAGAAAAAGGCTATCAGGTGTAACATAGAAGTTGGTGGCAGATAAGGAGCACTCAGCCACCTCGTCTGCCCTAAATTCCCTACCCACAGTGTCACTGGAGACCCTACTTGGACTGCAGCTTACACCCCGTCTTGCCTCTAAGATTCCCTTGTTTCTATCCCATGCATTCTTAAATCCTGTGACCGTTCTACCCCGCACCACTTTCTCTAGGAGGGTGTAGCTTATTCAAACCCTGTTTCTTAATAGGGAGGCAAATACTGGATTCATTCTACTACCTCAAAGTCGAAGAGCTGGGGAATTTTTTATTAGGAAAACAAAGCAGCCAGAGAAAAATACACAGCAAGGCAAAACAAACATCCATATACAAACAGACTTTGAATAGCAGTGCTCCTATCGTATAGCTTAAATGTAAAACACCAATATCAAGTAAACAGTGCATTAATATCATAATAATTCAATCAAGATCACAGAAGATTATGCAAAGAAATAAGCAAAATGTGTTCCAGATCTATATTACCTAATGTTTACACTAAATTCTAAAATAAAATTAAGGAAAAATGACCTACATAATTCACATAATTAATCATGAACTAATGCAGACATCAACAGAGACATAAGTCCTAAAGCAGCTATACGAAGAGCAGGGGGAAGTTTCCCTGGTGCCATTGCCAACATTATGCTGTCAGTGAAATAGGTCATTTGTATCCCGCCCCCGACACACCTGGAATGAAGCTATCACAGTTCAGTGTGGCTTTCATGGTCACAAACTACAAATTAATACAAAATAAATAATATCTATGAAACGCGTACTAAAACATGTCTAGGCAAGCTGGATGTTACCAGAAGACACAGGCATGGGTTGTGCTCTGCGTTTAATAAATGCCATTGGATTTTATCAGGCCTGATTCATTTAACATTTTTTTTTTTTTTACACATATATTAATGTCCACAATTTGTTTCCTGAGTTTATGCGTGTACATACGTGTGCGAGGTACAGTATGTCCTAATGAGACTCTTGTTTGGGGCACAGTGTAACCATGTCGCACCTGCCCCGGGGGCACTCTTGTACAACAGGCACTCTCCACCTCAATGAGTTTGTTGCTCTGGCAAAGGAAAAAAAATAAAAAAATAAACTCTAGCACACAATATGACTGCATGATTGGTGACGCATGTACGTCAGTCACTGTGCCATTTGTAGGAAGCTAATTATAGTATATCAGGGTTAAATCTTCACGTCTATGTTAAACTAGAAATTTGGAACTTCAATATCTTCGCAACCATTCAAGCATATGAGATTTTGCATGCGCCATCAGGGACCAAAGCTCTCTTGATGTGGAAAGTTTTGTTCCAGTCAGATGTGTGTGAGTACGGAGCTATGGAGTGCCAAAAAACATGTAAATTACTTTTTGTCAAATTCTTTGCCACACCACAGCGCAAAAACGACTAGGAAGTTTGGTCTGATATTTCTAGGGTATATAGGTCTTGGGTCACAGTGGTGCCTTTTGAAGGTTTGGTGAAAAAATATTAATCTGTTCCAAAGTTATTAAAATTCAAAGTTTCCCATTATTTCCTATAGGAAAAGTTAGATGTTTACCTCAAAAAAGGATTCTTTTTTCGCTAATGGGTAATCCTTTTTTGCAAATGGGTCATCCAGTGTCACAAATGTGCTACCACACATAATCGTGCTAACGGTCAACTCTGCGCAATTAGCATTGTACTGTGTACAAAAGTGGTGATCTTGTTATTGCGCTGTCATGAATACTGCGATATGCTGCATTACTGGTCAACTTTATGCAATTACCATTGTATTTCAATGGGGTTTTAAATCTTTACTTCTATGTTAAACTGAAAAGTACAGTTACGTAAGAACTTACGGTCACAATAGATCTTTAAGAGAGGCTTTTGTAATAGGTAATTACTTGTAGGACTGCGCCTCCTGGTGTCAGGACGATATGGAAACTTTTGCTAGCAGTGTCTGATGGGGGACTGCCCACCTGGTGTCATGTGACTGACGTCAGCGTGACACTATATAGTGGGCGGTCCCCACGTCCACCCTCCAGTTCTCCTGCTGGAGACCTCCGACAGTCACGACAGGAGAATGGGAAGAGGCTCCTGAACTCAAGAAAAGACTTCTGGAAAAAGAGCTGCAAATAAAGAGGCGGAAGGTGGGTGGAAAAAAGGGTACCTACTGCAATAGCCTCTCTCAAAGATCTACTGTTACGGTAAGTTCTTACATAACTGTATTATCTTACTTCGAGAGGGCTCTTGCAATAGGTGATTACTTGTTGGACTGAGTCCCCAGCAATAAGAGTCCAAGGGACAGGAAAACATGGGAGGCTGGAACAGAGATCTAGTAGATAGCCAGATAGTTAGGACAGGAGTCCCTGGAGGACTGCTAGTCCAAAACCAGCCCTGCACCTAGAGACAATGTCCAGACTGTACTGTTTCGTGAAAGTGTGGATGGAACTCCAAGTAGCAGCCATGCAGATTTCTGCGGCAGATACATTTCTGAAACAGGCTGCAGAGGCGGCCATTCCCCTGGTAGAATGTCCTTTCACCTGTCCCAGAAGGATTTTACCATACTTCTGGCAACAAAAACTAATGCAGTCGGCCAACCATTTGGAAAGGCACTGTTTGAAAATTGCTGCACCTTCTCCCTTCAGTATGAAAGAAACAAAAAGTTGATCCGATTTGCGTAATTTGTGTAATAATGTAAAATTCTGTGAATGTCTAACGTATGCAGGATGGTCTCCCCAGGATTAGAATGCTCAGGGTAATACACCAGCAATTCAAGAGACTGATTCAAGGTAGTCTCCGAAACAACTTTTGGAAAAAACTTAGGATTTATGTGCAGAGCCACCCGGTCTCTGTGAAAAATCAAATAAGGCACCTTACACATCACACCCTGAAGCTTAGAAATTCTGCGAGCAGAAACATAGACTATGACGGCAGATAAGGACCGCTTGGCCCACCTAGTCTGCCCATTTCCCTACCTAGAAGATAAGCTGCAGATCCTATTTAACCAACTGCCAATTTCTTCCTACCCCCACAAAAATTGCCTTATGTCTGTCCCATGCATTCTTGAATTCTTCCAGTTTTAGACCCTACAACCTCCTCAGGAAGGCTGTTCCATGTGTCCACCACCCTCTCTGTGAAAAAATACTTCCTCACATTGCCCCTGAGCCGTCCCCCCTCTATCTTCAAATTGTGTCCCCTTGTTCTTGCACATCTCTTTTTCTGAAAGATGCTACCCTCTTGGACTTTGTTGATTCCACTGAGGTACTTAAAAGTTTCTATCATGTCCCCCCCTCTCCCTCCTTTCCTCAAGGGTATACATATTAAGCTCCTTTAGCCTCTCATTTAGCCTCCAGTCTTCCGGCACTACCCCAGTCTCTAAGGACTGATTGAAGAGTGCAGTCAATGGTACTGCCAATATCTCCTTTAGTTCCCTTAACACCCTTGGGTGCACCCCATCCAGCCCCATTGCCTTGTCCACCTTCATGCAGCCTAGTTCCCCCAAAATTTCCTCCACAAGAAATGGCCTCATCTCCACTTCCCCTTCCCCTGCCATTTCTTTTCCTGCCCTGCTGCCCTCATCTTCTTCCTTCCTTCCTAGTAAACACTGAGCAAAAAAAGTTTTTTTTAGCAAGTCTGCTTTCTCTGTCTCCTTGTAGAATCTCCCACTCGTTTGCTTTTAGCTGGAGTATCCCCTGCCCAGTCTTCCTCTTTTCATTTACATACCAAAAGAAAGTCTTATCCTCCTTTTTGACCCTTCTAGCTATTTGCTCCTCTGTCTATGACTTTGCCCTCCTTACCTCTGCCCCTGCTTCTCTCTGGCTCGCCTGGTATTTTACCCAGTCCTCTTCTGCCTGTGTTTTCTTGAACTTCCTGAAAGCTTTCCTTTTTGTCCTTACCTTTTTTGCTACTTCCCTAGTGAACCACAGCGGTTTCCTCCTCCTCCTCTTATTGTTACTTGCTCTTTTGGCACAGATGTCCGCGGCCCCTACAATAGTTTATTTTATCCTCCCCCACGTTGCCTCCACTTCTGTCAAATCCTCCACCCCTTGCAAAGCCCCCTCCACTATTTCCCCCATTTTTCTGATGTTTGGGCTCTTGATATTCAGCACCTTTAACCTAGACTGGTGAACAGAAGTGACCGCAACTAAAAAGAGCGTTTTCCAGGACAAAAAGCACATACCACACGCCCTTGCCGGTTCAAAAGGAGGTAAGGTCAATTTTTCTAAAACAAAATTAAGGTCCCACAGTGGAGCAGGGTAACGTACTGGAGGTTTCAGATGCAAAATACCTTTTAAGAAGGTTTTTAAGACTTCTAACTGAGCCAGAGTTTTGCCCCCTACTAAATCATGGTAGGCAGAGATGGTCGCTAGATGCACCTTGAGTAGCTCAAGCCCAGGTCTGACAGATGGAGAAGATACACCATGGCCTGAGGAGTGGGGCACAAGAAAGGATCCAAAGTCCTCAAGGTGGCCCAAATGGAAAAGCGTTTCCACTTCATGGCATAAGTAACGCTAGAAGAGGCTTTCTTGCCTTTACCAAAATTTGAGCTACTCAAGGAGAAGCCCCAAACCTTGAAGTGACTATGCCCTGAGGAGCCATGCATGAAGATGACGGGACTTCAGTCCCATATATACTAGCGTGCCCCCCCCCACCTGGGTCAGGCGGTCACAGGAAAGAGGAACCAGAAGTTCCCCTGCCAGTTGTTAAAGCAGCGGGAACCAAATTTGTCGAGGCCAAAATGGAGCTATCAATAACATCTGTGCTCCTTCTGTCTGTAGCTTGATCAGCACCCTCTGTAAGACTAGGAAGGGAGGAAATGCATACAGGTATCTTCCTGTCTAAGAAAGCAACAGTGTGTCTTGTCAAAAAACACTAGGCCTGGGATTGAGCAAGCAAAATTTGGGAAGTTTTGCATTTGATGGGGCTGCAAAGAGATCCACCTCCAGATGACCCCAAAGGTCGAAGATGTGATCTAGTACCTCTTGTTTTAGCTTCCACTCATGTGCCTGTACCCTGATGTGGCTGAGACTGTCCACAAGAACGTTCTGCACACCTGGGACGTGAACTGCCAGAAGACGGACATTGTGTAGAACCACCCAGTTCCAGACCCGCACTGCTTCCCTGCAAAGAGGATACGAGTGAGTGCCCCCCTGTTTGTTGATGTACCACACCATGCACATGTCCGATTGGATCAACAGGGTCTTTTGCTGAAGTATGTGCTGAAAAGCCTGAAGAGTATGAAGCACTGCTCTCATTTCTAGCACATTTATGTGCAAGTGCAGTTCCACAGGTGACCACATGCCCTGGCTCCTGTGACGTCCCAAATGGGCACCCCATCCCATTCCTAATGCATCTGTGGTCAGTATTTGGGAGTGAGGAAGGGTCTGGAAAGGGACTCCTTGAATCAGGTTGTTGGAGTCCTGCTACCACAGCAGATCCTGCTGCATTGGGCTGGAGACAAGAACCTGACTGTCCAAGTCGTCCACCCTCTGATCCCATTGGGACCTTAGAGTCTACTGCAAGATGCGCATGTGCAGTCTAGCCAATGGGACCATAGAAATAGCCGCTGCCATGAGGCCAAGAAGGCGGAGAACCACCCTGGCTGAAATGTGTCGACTGGAAGATACCACCTTGGTCTGCCTCTCCAGGGTGTCTACCCTGTCCAGGGGGAGAAAGGCCACACCCTGTACAGTGTCCAGCACCGCCCCAATAAATTGAAGGTGCTGGCAAGGAGCAAGCTGGCACTTGGGGTAATTGACAGTAATACACAAATGCTCGAAAGGGTGCAGGATAGCTGATAAGGAAGCCTCCAGCCCCTCCCTCGACGAAGCTGCGAGGAGCCAAACATCGAGGTACCTGCCACGACCACTAGGTATTTGATAAAAACCCGCGATGCAGAGGACAGTCCGAAAGGGAGAGCTCTGAACTAGTAATGCCCCCCTTGGAAAGAAAACATGAGGAATTTGCAATGTGGACGGAATATTGGGATGTGTAGATACGCATCCTGCATGTCCAGGGCACAAAGCCATTGTCCTTTGGAAATGAGAGGCAGTAGGCTTTGCAGTGTCAGCATCTGAAACCTCTTGTACTCTATGAAGAGGTTAAGGGTATTGTGGTCCAGAATCAGGCGTAGATCTCCTGTCTTTTTGAGTACCAGAAAGAAGTGGGAGTAGAATCCCTTCTCAATCTGGTTTGTCGGCACTGGCTCTATTGCTTCTTTTCAAAGAGGAGCCGTGATCTCCTCCCTTAAATGGGGGATATGTGCCCTTGGGTAGCGAGAAAACCCTGGAGGATTGTTTGGAGGTTTTTCTCGAAATTTGAGAATGTGACAAAGCTTTATTAACTGAAGCACCCAGGTGTCTGTTATGATGGACTCCCAGTCTCCCAGATGCCTTGCGAATCCTCCGCTCACCTGTTCCTCCGACAGACGAGGAGGAGGGAGGACGGTCAGCGAGTCAGGAATGGGAGGTGGGGTGGGGAGGACCGCTCCTGAAGCCCTCTGTGTTTTAGTTGGAGGGGCGGCGACTGTATTGAGAGCCCTATGTTTAAACTGGCGTTTGGGCACATGTTGTTTTTTTTGTCTGGTATCTGTTCTGCCAACGAAAGGGACATTTTTGCTGTTTCGGGCGGTACATGGTGTGAACCGATCAAAGAGCTGTGCCTTTATCCTGCAGACTTGTGATAATGTCCTGGGCATCTCCGCCAAACAGGACAGAGCCTCTGAAAGGGGCATCCTGCATAGCCAACTGAACATCCGGGGCTAGGCCAGATACTCAAAGCCAAGAGTACCAGCGAAGGCTCACAGCTGTGGCCGTACCTCTAGCAGACGAATCCACTGCATCATAGGTGGCCTGTAAAGAATGACGTCCCGCCAACCTGGCCATTTTTAAGGTGTTTGCAAAGGTAGGGCCTCGAAAATGGGCTCCAGCTGGCGGAACAAAGACTTCTGGTACTCTAGCATGTGCAAGACATAGTTCAGAGCACGTATAGCTAGAGTAGAAGAAGAATAAAACTTCCTCCCAAACTAGTCCTTTGCCTGGATTCCTTGTCAGGAGGGAAGGTACTAAGGTGCTTTGGCTTCACAGACCGATCATGAGCTGCTGTAATGAGCACCGAATCAGCCTTAGGATGCACACTGAGATGGTTCTTATCTTCGGGGCTCCTGTAAACCCAGTCCGGGGCTAGGCCAGATACTCAAAGCCAAGAGTACCAGCGAAGGCTCACAGCTGTGGCCGTACCTCTAGCGGACGAATCCACTGCATCATAGGTGGCCTGTAAAGAATGACGTCCCGCCAACCTGGCCATTTTTAAGGTGTTTGCAAAGGTAGGGCCTCGAAAATGGGCTCCAGCTTCGGGGGTCCTGTAAACCCAGCCTTAGGATGCACACTGAGATGGTTCTTATCTTCGGGGGTCCTGTAAACCCAGTTGGCTTTCTTGGCCATGGCCAGGATAGAGGAAGGGGTCTGCCAAATGGTCGAGGATAAATCCTTGTGAGGTTCCAGCCATGGGGGTGTGACCACCAGACTTGTCTCTGGGAAATCCAGATGCTCTGACAACCTCTGTCATTTTGGGTCCAGAGCGTCTGACTTCCATCCTTGAACCTCCATCATATGTTTGAGGAGGTCTACAAAGGAGGGATCTTCAGGTGGAGATTTGGGAGATCCCCGAGGGACTGGTTCCTCATGGGGAGGTATCTCAAAACCTGATCCAATGGATAAGGAAGAGGAGTCCACTTCAGAATCAACTGACTCCTCCAGAATTATTTCAGGAATTGGAGGTTCTGGCTCCCTGGTGATCCCTTCAGACATCAGGGGTAGCATTCGGGCTGACGAATGGCCTGACGTCGAGGTGTGAAGAATGACAGGAGAGGGGGCCCTAGGGATAGAATCTGGGCGGCCTGTGCCTGGAGGTAGCGGATGCCTGTTGTCCAATTTTGAGACCAACTGTGATTTCGTCTCAGACAATAAAAATTTTAAAAGCTCCCTAAAATCTACCTGAGGCTGAGCAGGGGGAGGTGGAGTGGGAGGAGGTGGAGGGTGATAATGTGGAAATCCAGCGCCCGGTCTGTGTCCCGAGAAACTAAACGACGGATAATGGTGAGGGTAACCTGGTGGAGGATAAAAACCAGGGTAGCCAGAGTAATAAAAGGCGGTAGAGAAGAAAAAATTACTCACCTTAGTAATTGCTTTTCTTCTCATGGAGTCTTGCTATATTAGGACCATTGCAGTTAGCCTCTGGCTCTGAACTGCCCCGGAGAGGAAACAGTTAACTCCAGAGTAATCTGGAGTTCCACAGCGCGAGGGCGCTGTTCAAAGCTCTATCTGGCTAGTTTCAAATGAAACTGCCAGGTTCTTTACGAAGCTAAACTAACATAGCAAGTCTGTGTGGAAAAGCTCTACACTAGCCATTGGCTACCTACCAGTAGTAGAACAACAACAATCACAGAATAAAAATAATATTACATATTATTGTTAGAATCACTCCTGACAACCACTAAAGGCCCCTCTCCCAAAGACTCAAGTCCAGAGAGGGACCATCTACCATAACAAAAACAGAATTACCTAGTTCCCCAACCCAAATGAAACGGGGGGGGGAACTAGAGAGATTAAATGGCATGACACAGTGCTTGCACCATTTGCCAACCCTGCACTCCAAGTAGAAATTCTGAGAGGGGGTAGGAGGGGTTGTCCTAATATAGCAAGACTCCATGAGAAGAAAAGCAATTACTAAGGTGAGTAATTTTTCTTCAAACACCATGAAGTCTTGCTATAATTAGGACCATTGCAGATTATACAGCAGTACCTCCATGGAGAGGGCCCGAACCTCACTTAGGGAATAGGCTCTGAAGCACAGCTGTGCCAAACGAGTATCTCTCCTGGACTGGCGCCCAGGAATAATGCTTGGGAAGGTGTGACTGTCTTCCAGGTAGCAGCTTGACAAATTTCCAAAATAGGAATATCTCTAGCAGCCGCTAGAGATGCAGCTGTACCCTGGTGGAATGAGCCCTAAGTCCTGAGGAGGCTCTCTACCTAGTTTTTGGTAACAGAACTGGATACAAGAGACAATCCACCTTGCGATTGTCCTCTTAGTGGCAGGTCTCCCTTTGCCCACTTCTCCATAGGTAAGGAAGAGTTGGAGGGATTCGAACCTATGACCCTTGGTGCGTTCCAAATAGTAGCTTAGGGCTCTTTTGACGTCCAAACTGTGCAGTCTCCTCTCCCCTGAAGAAGAGTGCTCAGTGAAAAATACTGGAAGAGAGATGGATTGGTTGAGATGAAAATCTGAAACCACTTTAGGTAAAACTTCTGTTAGTCCTGAGGACTACTTTATCTCTGTGAAAAGAAATAAAATCCTTTTCCACTGACAAGGCTTGTAATTCACTTATACGCCTAGCAGAAGTGATAGCCACTAGAAAAACAGTCTTCCAAGTTAAAACTTGAGATCTGCCAAGACAGAGGCTCAAAGGGGGTTGCATTAGCTGAGCAATGCAAACATTCAGATCCCAGGCCGGAGCTGGTTCCGAAAGGAGGGTTAGTGTGAAGCAACCCTTGAAAAACTTGGAAAACACAGGGTGAGAGGAGAGGAAACTGGTTTCCCGCAGAAACAAAAACAGAAACAGCTGCTAGATGAACCTTCAAAGTAGCTGGTTTGAGGCCTAGGGAATTTAAATGGACCAAATAGTCCAATAAAATGGCCAAGTCAGCAGATTCTGTACAATTTGCCTCTCAGAACACCAGAAGGAAAACCTCTTCCACTTGGAGTTGTAAAGGCAGCCCTAGGTGGAAGGCTTCTTCTGAAAGCCTTCAAAATATCCAGGACACCTTGAGAAAGGTGTAAATCAGCAATTCTAGCTCCTCAAGAACCAGGCCTTGGAGGTGGAGGGAACTGAGGTCCGGATACCACACTCTCCCCTGTGCACAGGTCAGCAGGTCGTGGGTCCTGGGCAAGGTCAGGGGAGGGTGGAATATCAGGGACAGAAGAAGAGGGTACCAGGGCTGCCTGGCCCAGTCTGGAGCAATTAGAATCACTTTGCAGGGTTGAGTTCTGATTTTTACTAGTACCCTGAAGAGGAGAGGAAGGGGAAAGGCATACAGGAACTTCCCTTTCCAATCCAACTGAAAGGCGTCCAGGGGGACTGATCCCAGCACTGGAGGCCTGCAACAAAACAGAGGAAGTTGGTGGTTGTCTGGGGCTGCGAAAAGATCCATCTGAGGGTGCCCCATCTGGCAAAGACTGACCCAGCGCTGAGGATTCAGAGCCCATTCGTGATGGCTCTGAGAAATCCTGCTGAGGGCATCCGCCAGGACATTGTCCTTCCCTGGAAGGTGAACTGCTATCAGGGAGGTGTTCAGGGAGTAAGCCAGAGACCACAACTTCATTGCTTCGGTGCACAAGGCGGAAGACCGAGTGCCCCCTTGCTTGTTGATGTACCACATTGTTGTGGTGTTGTCTGTCCTGACTTGGACTACCTTGTTCTGGACAGTAGCTGAAAAAGCTTGGAGAGCTAAGAGAACAGCTCTGAGTTCCAACAGATTGATGTGGAGCAGAGATTCCTGAGGGGACCACACTCCCTGAGTGGAAAGGTCGCCCAAGTGAGCCCCCCACCCAAACAGGGAGGCATCCGTGGTGAGGGTGAGGGAATGAAGAACGGGTAAAAGGGACCCCGGGGTTGTTGCTTTGATCCTGCCACCACTGAAGGGCTAGGATCAGGGTTTTGGTCACTGGGACTAATTTGGTAAGGGGGTCCTTCCTTTGAGACCAGTAGGACCTCAAGTGGAACTGGATGTCCCTCATCTGAAATCTTGCTCCTTGCACGACAGCTGTGGAAGCGGCCATGTGCCCTAGGAGTTGCAGGAAGTGCCTTGCTGGTCGAGAGACCCGCAGGGTAAAGGAAGATGCCAGGGCAATGATTCTGTCCACTCTTTCCGAGGGAAGAAATGCCCTGGCTGACTTTGTGTTCAACTCTGCACCTATGAAAGTTAGTACCTGAACTGGTTCCAGAACTGACTTTGAAAATTCAGCAGGAATCCCAGAGAAGTGAGGAGCTGCTGGGTGACTAGCAAGTGGGATTTTACCTGATCTGGAGACTGACCCACTATGAGCCAGTCGTCCAGGTAGGGAAACACAGCAACCCCTTGCCTTCTTAAATGAGCCACTACCACAGCTAGACATTTTGTGAAAACCCTTGGAGCAGAAGTGAGGCCGAAGGGCATTGCTCTGAACTGGTAGTGGCCAGAGGGCAGTTCGAACCTGAGGTACTTTCGGTGAGAAGGCCTGATCAAGATATGAAAATAGGCATCCTTGAGGTCCAGGGAAGCTAGCCAGTCCCCTGGCCTTAGGGTAAAATCATTGCCAGAGTTAACATTCTGAACTTTGGTTTCAAAGATGCTTGTTCAAGAATCTTAAATCTAGGATGGGCCGCCATTCTCCTGTCTTTTGGGGTAAGGAAGTACCTGGTACAACCCTTGCCCTGATGGCAAGAGGAACCCTTTCCACTGCTTTGCAGTCTAGAAGAGAAAACTCTGCTTCCAAAGCAAGGGCTTCTGAAGGATTTGCAGGAGAAAATGTCTGGCCTCATCTTTGGGAACTGCTTGAAGCTGAGAACCAGACCTTGGCTTACCACCTCCAGAACCCATTTGTCCGGAGTTAGGGACAACCAGTTCTGGCTGAAATAAGCCAACCTGCCCCCAACCGGTACAGGAGAATCGGCCCTGGACACCCCGTCAGGGTGCCTGCTTGGCAGCAGCTTTAGGCTGAGGAGAGGGAGAGGGTCTGCCTGTGCCCCGTCTACCTCTGCCTCTGAAAAAAACCCTCTGTGCAAAGGCTGAAGAGGCCTGAACTTGATAAAAAGGCCTGTGGTAAGGCCTGCCCCTACCCCTGGGGGCATGCCTTTGTGGAGTGGCATGCCTCTCCTTAGCTTGGGCACTTTTGTAGGTAGTTCTGTATTCATCCATCTTTTTCATGTAATTTTCCATTTGATCCCCAAACAGAGAATTTCCTATCACAGGAAAATCTATAGCCTTTGACTGAGTATCTTGGGACAGATTAGTGCATCTGAGCCATGCCAACCTACTGGAGAGCTACAGAAGTGGCCATGACCCTAGAGGAAACATCATTAACATCAACAGCAGTATGAAATTGAACCTTAGAGGCTTCAATGCCATCAGCAGCCACTTGTTCCAAGTCACTAGCCAGCTGGTCCTGGGCCTGCTTGGCCAACTGCAATATAGTGTCCCATCTAGATTTCTGATATCTAGCCACATAAGCCATATAATTAGCCTGTCTGAGTCCCAACGAAGCTGCCATATATTGTTTTTTTGCCATGGTATCCATCTTCCTGGAATCCTTATCAGGAGGATGTGAGGCCAGGGGAATATTAGCCTTGTCACAGGCTGCAGCTTGAACAACACCTACATGACTACACTGTTCAGTGAGGAAGTCTGTATCAGGGCCTGATAAAGTATACCTTCTGTCCATTTTTATCTACAGGAGGGACAGAATGAGGATTTTTAAAATCTTTGTTGTTTGCTTCCTAAATGACTTATGCAAAGGAATAGACAACCTTCTAGACTCTGGAATATCCATCATTTCTACATAATCAGGCTCCTCTTGCTCATCCACAGCCTCCTCTAAAGGAGCTGGAGGTTTCTACTACCTTTTTATAAAACCTAAAATGAGAAGGGGACTCAGACAGCAAAGGGGAAGATTCAAAGGGTCTGTCTGGAGAAATGTCCGGCTCAATGGGCACGTCCAGACCTCCCCAGTCACAAATGCACTGATCAAATTCCTCCTCCCCCTCCTGTGGTTCATAAAAATCCTCAACATCATAATCCTGAACCACTGGACCTGAATGAGCCACCCTCTTCCCAACTATAGGGGGTTCGACAAGTCCCTGAGACAAAGACTGAACAATTTGTATGACTTTAGCTATCTCCGCAGCAGTTGGAGAGACAATTTTGGACTCCAGACCTGCTGAGTTCTTTGTCCTTTTTACTGGGACTGGTTCCTCTGAACCAGCCTTTCTTTGGCCCGAGGAAGTCTCGCCCTGGTCAGAGGGCACTCCCTCTGGTCCAGTGGGTGCTGGACTGGGCTGGCCATCCGGGTCAGCAGACTTTTTGGCCTCTCGTTCCCTGAGCCGGCCCAATCTCTTTTCCAGGGTGGCTGCAGGGAAATTTTTACACACCTGGCAGTCTGACAGGAGGTGGTCAGCCCCCAGACAATAGACACAAGTGGTGTGTGGGTCAGCCTTGGCAAAGGCTTCCCCACAGACATCACAGTGTTGAAACCCAGTGGGCCCGGATTTTCTTTTGGTTTCTCAGACATAATGCCAGCCTAACCAACAAACTTGCCCTTTAAGCGGCCGTGCCACAAGGAAGACACCCTTATCGGTTCCTAACAGTATCATCGGTATTGGAAAAACCCAAATAAATAAAGGTTTTTAGAACCGATAAGAACCGGCACCGCACTTCTAAACCCCAAAATTGTAAAATAAGCAAACCGATCGGTTCAGACTGAACCGATAATGTATTCCACACAGACTTTATTTCTTTAGTACTTACGGTTTACCAGATAGAGCTTTTGACCGCAACGCGTAATTTACACATTTGCGGTTTAAATGAACCGAATAAACTCGCTTGAACCGCAAATGAACCGAGCTGAAGGAGCTGATCTCCAGAGCGACTGTTCAGTGAAAGCAGAGTAAAGAGTCTGGCAGTTTCATTTGAAACTAGCCAGATAGAGCTTTGAACAGAGCCCTCGCGCTGTGGAACTCCAGATTACTCTGGAGTTAACTGTTTCCTCTCCGGGGCAGTTCAGAACCAGAGGCTAACTGCAATGGTCCTAATTATAGCAAGACTTCATGGTGTTTGAAGGGGTCCGGCATCGGGACTGACAGAGGATAGCTCGACAGCGGATATCCCGATGGTGCCCCCAACATCGTAAAGCCAGATGGCATACCAGAGGGTGGGTAACTTGATGGAGGCCCTGATGGAGGGTAGCCTAATGGCAGCCCTGATGGAGGGTAACCCTATGGCGGCACTGATGGAGGGCAGCCTGACAGTGGCACTGACGGAGGGTAGCCTGATGGAGGGTAGCCTGTCAGTCCTGAAGGTGGACAGCCTGAAGGGGGATCCTGCTGGAGGTCCTGCAGAGGGAAACCCCGGTGAAGGTCCCAAAGGCTGAGGTCCCGAAAGAGAAATATCTGTTGGGAGCCCCGACAGGGGGAAGGCCCCCAATGGCTGTCCTGACAGAGGCAAGGGGACCTGCAGGCGTAGAGGAGGGGCAGGGTCTGGCACTACTACTGGTGATGGCAGAGCCACCATAAGGCCTTTTGGAACCCCGATGTCAGGTAAACCTGGCAAAAGGTCTTCTTCTGTCGGGACCTGCGGGTCTGGCGACAGCGGAGGAATCTCTGACGGAGGAGGAGACAGGGGCTCTCCATGGATGGAGACCGGGTGACCTTTGCCTCCAGCCAGGATCGAGCTGATATCTGGCTGTGCATTATCAGAGCCTGACAGACATGAAAGAGTCGTGGCCAATCGGAGGGGCCCAACAGTCGCCAATCGAAGCTTGGGTCGTGAGTCGGGGGTCCAGACTCAGACCTACCAACCCCAGCCGGGCGTTCATTGGAGGGTCCGACGAGCGGCTTATCAGCCGCACTTGCAACTTAGAGCTCGGGGTAGTTATGGGCCTAAGTGTAGCGGCAGTCTTGGATGAGTCTGAGGTACCCACCGTCTCTGTAACCAGTTGCAGTGGGGAGGCCAAAGTCTGCTCTGTAGGCGGGAGCGCAGGCTTGGCCACAGCGCTTGCCTTCCCGGAGGAGGGGAGCCAATCCTCTGCCGAAGGGTGGAAGGGCTGTTCCCGGTCTCGATGTTTTCCCTTGTCCCTCTTTTTCTTCTTATGGGGGTCAGTTGGAGAGAAGGAGAAGGCACTTTCAAGCTTCTTCAGTTCCTTTTCCATCTAAGCCATTTTGAGTTTCAGGAGATGGACTTCGAGAGACTGTTGGTGCCTTTTCCATGTGGCTGGGCTGAACTGGACGCAGGCATCACACTCCTCGATGTTGTGATCTGGTTCCAAGTAGAAGAGACAGAGGGAATGCTGGACCTTATGTGGTAGCTGGACGCCGCAAGAACCACACTTATTTTTATACGATTCTGTGGAAGAAAGGATGACAAACAATTATTAGGAAAATTAGCACTAGAGAAAAAACGGATACTCATCCGAAGTAGGTGTTCGAACTGCTGCAACGAGCTTCAGTTGGTCCGACATGCAGGTGACGGAAGAAGGCTGGAAGTGAATGGTGACCATCCACTATGTAGTATCCGCGTGACATCGGTCACGTGACGTCGGTTGGGTGGTCCCCAGTCAGACACTGCTGGCAAAAGTTTCTGTATTATCCTGATGGCAGGGGGCACAGTCCTACAACTAATTACCTACTGCAAGAGCCGTCTTGAAGTAAGATCTTTTGGACTTTAATAACTTTGCAACCATTCAAATGATTCACATTAAAGTTTGCATACTCCATCAGGGAAAAAAGATCTCTTGATGCGTCATGTTTCGTTCAGGGTGGATGTGTGGGTGTGGAGATACGGAGTGGCAAAATAGTGTAAATTATCACTTTTTCTCAAATTCTTTGTCACACCACTATGCAAAAATGGCTTGGAATTTTGATCTGAAATTTTTAGGGTATACAGTTATATAGTTTTGGGTCACAGTGGTACGTGTTGAAGGTTTAGTGAAAGAATATTAATACTTTGCAAAGTTATAAAATTTCAAATTTCCTATCGGACCAGCTAGATGTCCCACTTGAAAAAGGATTCTATATTGCAAATGTGGAATTATTTGCCATTAGGAAACACCAACAGTTGTGTTTACCTAATCAGGGCCCACTGAATCGAATTCTGGCGTTAGTTTTTTACTTAGTCAGAAAGGTGCCTTTTGTAGTAACAGAAATTCATTTTCACAAACCGCAGAAACCTTTTGCCGCAAAATAGGATCTTTTCCGTAATTTGTGAAAAAAGATTTTCTTTTACTGTAAATTGCAAAAAAAGAATCACGAAAAAGGATTCTTTGTCGCAATTTTCTAAAAAGGATTTTCTTTTGCCACAAACTGCGAAAAAAGCAACTGTGGAAAAGGATTCTTTCACAATTTCTTAAAAAGGGTTTTTAAAACGTCTGTTTCTTTGTCACTGCATATTTCCAAAACAGTTTGTTATTTTGGTCTAACGTTTCAGGGTACAAAGGCTTTTCCCCAGAGATGTGCCTTTTGCTAGTTTGGTGAAAATATATTACTTGGCTCTGGAGTTCTGCGGGGTTACAGTTTGCTTTGTTTCCCACAGAATAACACTGTAATGGGAGGTTTATCCAATCATTTCTTTGTCACTTTGCTGTGAAGAATGGTTTTGCAATTTTGTTCTGAAATTTTCAGGGTACAAAGGACTTGCCCCATCGATGTGCCTTTTGCTAGTTTTGTGAAAGTATATTAATTTGGTGTCAAGTTACACGGGTTTTAAATTTCCCTGTGTTTTCTACTGGACCACAATGCAATGTCACGTGTTTCTTTGGGTCTGCACATTATGGGATGGGAGTGCAGGGCCCAGAGGGCCCTGCACTCCCTCAAGCAAAGAAGTGTAGTATGACACTATCTTTAGAATTATGCATGGATAAGAATGCAGGCATGCAAATATGGCTATTATTAAGGGCCACAGAGAAATAGGGATACAATTACAATATCTCAGATATTATGGATGGATTGCACTGTGTTCTCCCACACACAAAGATGAATACTATTATGGAGTGCAGGCCTTATGTATACATAGCAGCACAGGGCCCAGAGGGCCCTGCACTTCCACATGCCAATACGGAGAGGATTATAGAGTGATGGATGGGCAGGGCCATCCCAGGAAACTAAGGACACAATTACAATCTCTCCAAAATCATGGTTGGGAGCAAATAAGCCTATGATTATACTTTCTCAAAAAGTTAGGAAATTCTCTGCAAATGACTTTGTTAATGAACCATTAGGGTTAATGCAACAAAAGCAGGGAAATGTGGTCTTAGGGTCCCAACCCTAAGATCCCACTCCCACATGCAGTGACAGGCATGGGTGTGCCTTGGGGTTGTGAACCCCTAATGCCCACCCCATTTCCTAAACTGTACCCATCTCATCTTACTTACTCATGGAATGGGCTGAGCATTAAGGTTCAAATCCAAACCCACACAAGATACTGATCAATACACAAATCCACATTGACACATGCAATACAAAGGCCCACATGAGGTACTGATCAATACATAAACCCACATGAGATACTAATCAAAACACACACCGAGATACAGATAAATACATAAACTGACATGCGATACTGATCGATACAAAAACCCACGAGATGCTGATAAATACACAAACCTACATGAGCTAATATACTGACTCACATGAGATACTGATAAATACAGAAACCCGTGAGATACTGATAAATGCACAGACCCACATGAGACACTAATCAATACACAAACCCATGAGATACTGATAAGTACACAAACCTACATGAGATACTGATGAATACACAAACCTACATGAGATACTGATGAATACACAAACACACGACATTCTGATAAATACACAAACCCACGTGCAATACTGATAAATACACAAACCCAGATAAGATACTGATCAATACACAAACCCACATGAGATACTGATAAATATATAACCCACACGAGATACTGATAAATACACAAACCCATGAGATACTGATCAATACACAAACCCACAAGATACTGATAAATACACAAACCTACATGAGATACTGATCAATACACAAACACACATGACATTCTGATAAATACACAAACCCACATGCAATACTTATATATACACAAACCCACATGAGATACTGATATACACAAACCCATAGGAGATACTGATCAATACACAAACCCACATGAGATACTGATAAATACACAAATGCACATTAGATACTGATAAATACACAGACCCACATGAGATACTGATAAAAACACAAACCCAAACGAGATACTGATAAAGACAAACTTATGTAAGATACTGATAAATACACAAACGCACGAGACACTGATAAATACACAGACCCACATGAGATACTGATAAATACACAAACACGAGATACTGATAAATACACAAATGCACATGAGATACTGATAAATACACAAACACACGACACTGATAAATACTCAAATGCACATGAGATACTGATCAATACACAGACCCACATGAGATACTGATAAATTCACAAACGAACACGAGATACTGATAAATACACAAATGCACATGAGATACTGATAAATACACAAACGCACACATGATACTGATAAATACTCAAATGCACATGAGATACTGATCAATACATAGACCCACATGTGATACTGATAAACACACAAACGTACATGAGATACTGGTCAATACATAAACCCACATGAAATACTGATAAAAACACAAACCCAAACGAGATACTGATCAATACACAAACCCACATAAGATACTGATCAATACAGAAACCCACGAGACACTGATAAATACACTAACCCACATGAGATACTAATACACAGACTCACATGAGATACTGATAAAAATGCACATGCACACGAGATACTGCTAAATACACAAACGCACACGAGATACTGATAAATACATAAATGTACACGATACTGATAAATACACAAATGTACATGAGATACTGATCAATACACAGACTCACATGAGGTACTGATAAATATGGAAACGAACACGAGATACTAATAAATATACAAATGCACATGATATACTGGTCAATACACAGACCCACATGAGATACTGATAAATACACAAACGCATGTGAGAAACTGATAAACACACAAATGCACACATGATACTGATAAATACACAAATGCACATGAGATACTGATAAATACACAGACCCACATGAGATACTGATAAATACACAAACGCACATGAGATACTGGTCAATACACAGACCCACATGAGATACTGATAAATACACAAACGCATGTGAGAAACTGATAAACACACAAATGCACACATGATACTGATAAATACACAAATGCACATGAGATACTGATAAATACAAAGACCCACATGAGATACTGATAAATACACAAATGCACATGAGATACTGATCAGTACACAAACGCACATAAGATACTGATAAAAACATAAACCCAAACAAGATACTGATAAATACAAACCCAAACGAGATACTGATCAATACACAAACCCACCTAAGATACTGATCAATACAGAAAACCACGAGATACTGATAAATACACTAACCCATGTGAGATATTAATACACAGACCCACATGAGATACTGATAAATACACAAACACGAGATACTGATAAATACACAAATGCACATGAGATACTGATCAATACACTAACCCACATGAGATAACCCACATGAGATACTAATATACAGACTCACATGAGATACTGATAAAAACTCACATGCACATGAGATACTGATAAATACACAAACGCACACGAGATACTGATAAATACATAAATGTACACGATACTGATAAATACACAAATGCACATGAGATACTGATCAATACACAGACTCACATGAGGTACTGATCAATACGGAAACGAACACGAGATAATGATAAATACACAAACGCACATGAGATACTGATAAATACACAAATGCACATGAGATACTGATAAATACACAAACCCACACATGATACTGATAAATACTCAAATGCACATGAGATACTGATCAATACACAGACCCACATGAGATACTGATAAATTCACAAACGAACAAGAGATACTGATAAATACACAAACGGACATGTGATACTGATAAACACACAATCGTACATGAGATACTGGTCAATACATAAACCCACATGACATACTGATAAAAACACAAACCCAAATGAGATACTGATCAATACACAAACCCACATAAGATACTGATCAATACAGAAACCCACGAGACACTGATAAATACATTAACCCACATGAGATAACCCACACGAGATACTAATATACAGACTCAAATGAGATGCTGATAAAAACACACACGCACACGAGATACTGATAAATACACAAACGCACACGAGATACTGATAAATACACAAACGCACACGAGATACTGATAAATACATAAATGTACACGATACTGATAAATACACAAATGCACATGAGATACTGATCAATACACAGACTCACATGAGGTACTGATAAATATGGAAACGAACAAGAGATACTGATAAATACACAAACGCACATGAGATACTGATAAATACACAAATGCACACATGATACTGATAAATACATAAACCCACATGAGATACTGATCAATACACAAACACACATGAGATGCTGATAAAAACACAAACTCAAACGAGATACTGATAAACACAAACCCACGTGATATACTGATCAATACACAAACCCACACAAGATACTGATCGATACAGAAACCCACGAGATACTGATAAATACACTAACCCACATGAGATACTAATACACAGATTCATGAGATATTGATAAATGCACAAACGCACACGAGATACTGATAAATACACAAATGCACATGAGATACTGATGAATACACAGACCCACATGAGATACTGATAAATACACAAACGCATGTGAGCAGGGCTAGAAATAATTTTTTTTTGAGATGCCTGTCCGAGAGACAGGTGGAATGTAAATGTTGCCTGTCCGGACAAAGTTTTACCTGTCCACATTTTTGTGAGGTGAATTTTAAACTTAAAACATAAAATGGACTGTAAAGTGGAAAGAGAGAAAACTGTTGCTTTTTGGGGGGTTATTTTTCAAGGTAAAACACTGATTGAGTCTAGTCTATTTCTGAATCAGAACTCGAATCTAGTCTGCAGCCATATGGTCTCACATGAGGTCTTCTCTTTTTGTTTTCCAGATTTGAACCATAGTGTTATGGCATCCTGCAGGTCAAATGTAGCAATGCTAGCATCTGACAGCTTGACACGCATTAGTTCAGATGTAGTCATAGAAGACAGACAGGACCGCCAGTCAGACTTCACTCTGCCCATCAAGCTGAATCCTCTCTCAACTACTGCAGTTTGGATTGGGATCAGTAGAGCTATTGTGACTAAGACCAGAATATCAGGGAATCGCTGTTCATGTGCATCATTATGGAGAATTGTTTGCCAGAAATCCAAATAGTGAAATTTCGGAGACAGCTCATTCAGTGATTTTTTTCATAAGTGGTTTCAGCTCTAACCATTGCGCTTCAATCAAGTTTACATTATTATTGTGTTTCTTCAGTAGGTCACTGTAGTGCTCTGTGAGGGTTCTGACTTCCTCATTGCCATAAAGGGCTAGCTGGTGGTCACTATCTGGTAACTGTAATGGGTTAAATATACTGAATGACCGCAGGACTTTGTCTGTTTTAAAATTGGAAAATCGTGAGTTAATACTTTCAATTGTTGATGAAAGAAGGCTTGTAACATCACGCAACACTGCCTGTTTGGTTCTATCTATAGAATATCCCTTTCTAAGTTAAGGAAGATATCAGATCCACGGAACTGAACCTGAGTAGTGGCTGAGCCTGTCAGTCGACTTGTTCTAGTGTCACTGTCAGCTGTGTCAGAGTCAGGGAGCAACAATTGCTACAGACTTTGTCAAGTTTATCCTGCGCAGGGTAGTTCTCTAGCCAGAGCACCGTGCTTTCAACCTTGCTGACTATTGTTTCTACTGTTGAGCTGTCTCTCTGTAGAGTTAGACTGAAGGCCATCATGGCAGAAAGGTATTCAGCCAGAAACTGAGAAAAAAGGACAAATCTCACAGTACTTATTGTTTTGAACAACCCACTGGCCTGATCTTTTGTTTGCCCTGGTGTGGAAGCAATGTGCTGTAAATGTACAACTAAGGCCTTGTAGCTGGACAGAATAACAGACAGAGCCCTTTCTCTGTGTGCAACCCACCGGGTCCCTGACACGTTAACTGGTTTGTGAATGGTGTACCTCATATTACTGGCTAACTCTTTGAGACCGGCCCAGTTTTGGGAGACTTATGGTATATTTTATAGATACCCATTAAGACTTCATCTGTTGTTTTCACATATGGAATAGATGTTGCTGATTGCTTTATAGCTAGCTCCAACTTGTGGGCACTGCACTGAATCCCTAACAAATGAGGTACATCTTTCAAAAATCCTGCCAAACACCCCAGTCACTTTACCCAACATGACGGGTGCCCCATCAGATCCAAAAGCAACAATTTTTTCTTTCCAGTCTTTCCAGTCCAATGTGAATTCTAAGGCATCACCTATTGAATTATAAATGCTTTCACCATTTGGAATAGAGACTGGCTGAAGGGAAACAAATTTGTTAACTGGACGGAAATTTTCCATTGTCCTAATATAGACTGCCTCCTCTTCTATTACTGAGGCATCAGTGCACGAGTCACAGGACAGAGATGAAAGTGTTACTGTTAACCAGTTTTGCTTCTTTTATCCTTATTGATTCTGAAATAAAATGTGTGAACGTTGCTGCCTGTTTGTCACTTCTATAACTGACTCCGACGTTTGCACCATTTACATGTTGTAATTCTAAGATGCCAGGGAAATCTGTGAATGGGTGTTCTGAATTAATCAAATAAAGAGTTGTTCTAAACAAATGTTCCACTTGTGTCGCCTCATTTTTTTCCATTTGTATTATTCCTCGTTCTATTGCTAAGTTGGAAGGGTCTGTATTAGACACAGTATTTTTTTCATTGGCTAATTTATGAGGTTTGGAGAGTTCATGAGCTCGTACATTTTCAAGTCTCATGCTCTTACAGCCACTCACAAAAGTGTTTATCTCCCGTAAGTATTTTCTGCAGTATGAGCAGGTCATGCCCACATCAGGCTCATATAGTAGCCACTCCCTATTTTTCTTTCAGGTCTCCTGGAACCCCCTTTTTCTTTTTGCCCCGGGACTCCCGCCACTTTCAACAGTAGTCAGAGTTGCTGGCATATCAGCACTGGCACTACAAGTTGTCACATCTGTGGCCACAATGGTGGGGTGAGTAGTTGGTGCTACTGAGTCTATCAGTAATGGAGAAGCAGTTACATAGAAGAACCCAAGCTTTCCTCCTCTTGGCTTGAAACTGAAGGCTTTCCTGTAATTTTTAAAGCCAAACTTTAACAAAGACATTTTTTCCTTTGGTTTACTTAGCTAGTACGAATTTAAAGTACAGTAAGCACTCTGAAGACAGTGGACACTACAGTGAAGTGTTGATCAGAGATATTAGAAGACGTGAACAGTCTGTTTAGTTTTCTTTCCTTCCCTGTAAAACCCCGGACAAAGGAGTTTAATATTTATATTTTCCTCCCGCTCAGATTTCACAGCTAAAACCTGAGGGGTATCCTGCTGTCAGCCTGTTTTGTAATTGAATCCCCTCCTCTCCCTTTGACAGTGCCTTCTTGTCACAGTCACTCAATTTTACTTTTATTCAGTTAGTCCAGTGGCAGAGCACAACAGCAGGCTGACAGGGGCTAGTTTAAGTTAGTAGGACTACTAGTAGTACAGTAAGTCCGTCAGTATCCATCTTCAAGGTTCAAGCTCTGGAGGGCTTTACACAGGCTAAGTGAACAATAAGCTTTAATAGAGCCTTGCCTTCACCTCTCTGCACACTCAAGATATATTTTTTTATTCAGAGTCAGAGATGATGAGACTTGCAGATCACAAGGTCTCTTTTGGCTTTGAGAGAGTTTTATTCAGGTGTACAGGTACAGTGCCTGACTGCTTTCAGACTTAAATAATCCCCCTTGTTCACCTCCCCTCTCCTCCTCCAAGTACCAGCAGGACTGATTCACACAAACTGAGCCCCCAAATGCTAGAGCCCTGAGAAGGGCTGTTCAGAATTTGCAGAAGTCCTTTTTTTCACTTTGAGACTTAAGAATCCCCCTCGTTTATCTCCCCTCTCCTCCTCCAAGTACCAGCAGGACTGATTCACACAAAATCAGTGATAGAAAGAGATCATTTTTAATTCTGTCCCAGAAGGGGCACCCTCCCACTGCTCTTTCAACCATGTGGAGAGAACAGCCCCTGCCTAATATTCAGATTTCCTTCCTGCCTTAACTCTGTTTTGAGCTATGTTATTTTTTTTCTCAATAACAGCTCTGATATTTTTTAGGCTTTCCCCTTTTATAAGAGATTACAGGTAGTAAGTTCAAGTTCAAGCTTCCAGTCCCAGACTAACAGTCCTCCCTCTCCTTCCCCCTCTGCTCTGAGAGCTTTTTTTTTTTTGTTCAGTCACTGGGTGATAGTATTTTTAAATCAGCCTAAATATGTTGTTTTCTGTGGCATGCACAGTAAGCAGCATTCGAGCCTAACTACAAAACTCGCTCTACTCTCGGCGTCCTTCTCCCTCCCCGAGATCTGCGCTGAAAGTGAGCAGAGCGGTACTACGTCAGTCAACCCCGCATGTGCAACAGTAATCTGTGCATGCCGGTTGGACGAGTATGCCCATTTGTTCTCAGCTCTTCCCGCCCGCACCACCAGAGCAGAGATAGAAGGATGTCAGGTGACTGAAGAATTGGTAAGTCACCTGACATTGGCAGTGATGGGCAGGCTGGGTGGGTGAGCGGTATGTGCGGCTCGTCCACTGCTCCTCCTGGCTCCAAACTCCATTGGGTCCTAGTGCCCAGCGCAGCCCCGGAACTTGCTGGGGAAAAAAATAAAGGGATTCAGCGCTAGTAAAGCGCTCGCCTGTAAAGCTCCTGTCCCAGGGACAGGCAGGTAAGCAAAAACAGCTGTCCCAAGTAAAAGCCAGCAGTCCTAGACAGGCGGACAGCCGGTTATTTCGAGCCCTGCATGTGAGAAACTGATAAACACACAAATGCACACATGATACTGATAAATACACAAATGCACATGAGATACTGATAAATACACAGACCCACATGAGATACTGATAAATACACAAACGCACATGAGATACTGGTCAATACACAAATGCACATGAGATACTGGTCAATACACAAACGCACATGAGATATTGATAAATACATAGACCCACATGAGATACTGATAAATACACAAACGTACATGATATACTGGTCAATACACAGACCCACATGAGATACTGATAAATACACAAACGCATGTGAGAAACTGATAAACACACAAATGCACACATGCTACTGTTAAATACACAAATGCACATGAGATGCTGATAAATACACAGACCCACATGAGATACTGATAAAAACACAAACCCAAACGAGATACTGATCAATACACAAACCCACTGATCAATACAGAAAACCACGAGATACTGATAAATATACTAACCCACATGAGATATTAACACACAGACTCACATGAGATACTGATAAATACACAAACGCACATGAGATACTGATAAATACACAGACTCACATGAGATACTGATAAATACACAAACGCACACGAGATACTGATAAATACACGAACGCATACGAGATACTGATAAATACACAAATGCACATGAGATACTGATAAAAACACAAACAAGATACTGATAAACACAAACCCACGTGAGATACTGATCAATACACAAACCCACATAAGATACTGATCAATACAGAAAACGACGAGATACTGATAAATACACTAACCCACATGAGATACTAATACACAGACTCACATGAGATACTGATAAATACACAAACGCACACGAGATACTGATGGATACACAAATGTACAAGATACTGATCAATACACAGACTCACATGAGACACTGATAAATACACAAATGCACATGAGATACTGATAAATACACAAACGCACATGAGATACTTATAAATACACAATCGTACATGAAATATTGATAAATACACAAACACACACAAGATACTGATAAATACACAAACCCACACGAGATACTGACAAATACACATGAGATACTGATTGTCGTCGAGGCACATGTCAGGAAGCATAGGGAAAACCAGGAGCAGTTGTAGAATTCACCAAAACTATTTATTTACAGCAGCAGTAACAAAAAAAAAAAAAACTTGTTCAGTATAACTATGTACAAAGGAGAAAAACAGTAGTTTTCCTAGAGTTTCTGTGTCCCTTTTTCTTCTAATCTTCTTGCAGTTGTAGCTTAGCTCTTATAAGTCCTCTCAATCCCCACTTGTAACAAGCATCCTGTTTCTTATAAGTTTCAGGAGCTGCTAGAACGCGGTGTGCTTGAGCTGAGAGGCCTCATTTGCATAGCTTTTGCAAAAGACAAACATTTGCACTCAAGTAACCTCTGGAGTTTTCCATCAGCTTTCTGCAACCAACTCAAAATATAATTATATACATCTCAACAGTAACACTGTATATTTTGTAAACAAAGGGGATCCCAAATATCAGTTACATTTTCATACAATGATTTGCACATATTTTTATATTAGCTGATATGCAAGGGAGGAAAACAGACAGCAAGAGAAAACTGAGAGACAGTGAGAGCCAATGAATTGTGAGATTGTTGGAGTGATCAAGTACAAGATCTCACAGGAAAATCTGGTTGCACAACCAGATAAAGAGACAGAAAAGGAAAGACTAGATCCTTGCATTTAAACACTTTCTCCATTACAAATGGGATAGGGTCCTAGTCCACTCTGTCACAATGATCAATACACAAACCCACATGAGATACTGATAAAAACACAAACTCAAACGAGATACTGATAAACACAAACCCACGCGAGATACTGATCAATACACAAACCCACATAAGATACTGATCAATACACAAACGCATGTGAGAAACTGATAAACACACAAATGCACACATGATACTGTTAAATACACAAATGCACATGAGATGCTGATAAATACACAGACCCACATGAGATACTGATAAAAACACAAACCCAAACGAGATACTGATCAATACACAAACCCAAACGAGATACTGATCAATACACAAACCCACTGATCAATACAGAAAACCACGAGATACTGATAAATACACTAACCCACATGAGATATTAATACACAGACTCACATGAGATACTGATAAATACACAAACGCACATGAGATACTGATAAATACACAGACTCACATGAGATACTGATAAATACACAAACGCACACGAGATACTGATAAATACACAAATGCACATGAGATACTGATAAAAACACAAACAAGATACTGATAAACACAAACCCACGTGAGATACTGATCAATACACAAACCCACATAAGATACTGATCAATACAGAAAACCACGAGATACTGATAAATACACTAACCCACATGAGATACTAATACACAGACTCACATGAGATACTGATAAATACACAAACGCACACGAGATACTGATGGATACACAAATGTACAAGATACTGATCAATACACAGACTCACATGAGACACTGATAAATACACAAATGCACACGAGATACTGATAAATACACAAACGCACATGAGATACTTATAAATACACAATCACACATGAAATATTAATAAATACACAAACACACACAAGATACTGATAAATACACAAACCCACACAAGATACTGACAAATACACAAATGCACATGAGATACTGATTGTCGTCGAGGCACATGTCAGGAAGAATAGGGAAAACCAGGAGCAGTTGTAGAATTCACCAAAACTATTTATTTACAGCAGCAGTAACAAAAAAAACTTGTTCAGTATAACTATGTACAAAGGAGAAAAACAGTACTTTTCCTAGAGTTTCTGTGTCCCTTTTTCTTCTAATCTTCTTGCAGTTGTAGCTTAGCTCTTATAAGTCCTCTCAATCCCCACTTGTAACAAGCATCCTGTTTCTTATAAGTTTCAGGAGCTGCTAGAACACGGTGTGCTTGAGCTGAGAGGCCTCATTTGCATAGCTTTTGCAAAAGACAAACATTTGCACTCAAGTAACCTCTGGAGTTTTCCATCAGCTTTCCGCAACCAACTCAAAATATAATTATATACATCTCAACAGTAGCACTGTATATTTTGTAAACAAAGGGGATCCCAAATATCAGTTACATTTTCATACAATGATTTGCACATATTTTTATATTAGCTGATATGCAAGGGAGGAAACAGACAGCAAGAGAAAACTGGGAGACAGTGAGAGCCAATGAATTGCGAGATTGTTGGAGTGATCAAGTACAAGATCTCACAGGAAAATCTGGTTGCACAACCAGATAAAGAGACAGAAAAGGAAAGACTAGATCCTTGCATTTAAACACTTTCTCCATTACAAATGGGACAGGGTCCTAGTCCACTCTGTCACAATGATCAATACACAAACCCACATGAGATACTGATAAAAACACAAACTCAAACGAGATACTGATAAACACAAACCCACGCGAGATACTGATCAATACACAAACCCACATAAGATACTGATCAATACAGAAACCCACGAGATACTGATAAATACACTAACCCACATGAGATACTAATACACAGACTCATGAGATACTGATAAAAACACAAACCCAAACGAGATACTGATCAATAGACAACCCCACATAAGATACTGATCAATACAGAAACCCACAAGACACTGATAAATACACTAACCCACATGAGATACTAATATACAGACTCACATGAGATACTGAAAAAAACACACACACACACACGAGATACTGATAAATACACAAACGCACGAGATACTGATAAATACATAAATGTACACGATACTGATAAATACACAAATGCACATGAGATACTGATCAATACACAGACTCACATGAGGTACTGATAAATACGGAAACGAACACAAGATACTGATAAATACACAAATGCACACATGATACTGATAAATACACAAACCCACATGAGATACTGATAAATACACAAACACAGATGAGATGCTGATAAAAACACAAACTCAAACGAGATACTGATAAACACAAACCCACGTGATATACTGATATACCATATATACTGATATACTGGTGATATACCAGGTCGCTCCTGTAAAAAAGCTTTCAAATTAGTGTGCTGGTTAAACAACTAAATAAAAAAATAAATAAATAAATAATATACTGATCAATACACAAACCCACACAAGATACTGATAAATACACTAACCCACATAAGATACCAATACACAGACTCATGAGATACTGATAAATACACAAATGCACACAGGATACTGGTCAATACACAAACGCACATGAGATACTGATAAATACACAGACCCACATGAGATACTGATAAATACACAAACCCACAGGAGATACTGATCAATACACAAACGCACATGAGATACTGATAAAACACAAACCCAAACAAGATACTGATAAACACAAACCCACATGAGATACTGATCAATACACAAACCCACATAAGATACTAATCAATACAGAAAACCACAAGATACTGATAAATACACTAACCCACATGAGATAGTAATACACAGACTCACATGAGATACTGATAAATACACAAAAGCACATGAGATACTGATCAGTACACAAACACACATGAGATACTGATAAAAACACAAACCCAAACAAGATACTGAAAAACATAAACTCAAACGAGATACTGATCAATACACAAACATAGCTAAGATACTGATCAATACAGAAAACCACGAGATACTGATTAATACACTAACCCACATGAGATACTAATACACAGACTCACATGAGATACTGATAAATACACAAACGCACATGAGATACTGATCAATACACAGACTCACATGAGATACTGATAAATACACAAACACACACGAAATACTGATAAATACTCGAACGCATATGAGATACTGATAAATACACAAATGCACATGAGATACTGATAAAAACACAAACAAGATACTGATAAACACAAACCCACGTGAGATACTGATCAATACACTAACCCACATGAGATACTAATACACAGACTCACATGAGATACTGATAAATACACAAACGCACATGAGATACTGATATATACACAAACGCACACAAGATACTGACAAATACACAAATGCACATGAGATACTGATTGTCGTCGAGGCACAGGTCAGGAAGCATAGGGAAAACCAGGAGCAGTTGTAGAATTCACCAAAACTATTTATTTACAGTAGCAGTAACAAAAAAAAAATAAACTTGTTCAGTATAACTATGTACAAAGGAGAAAAACAGTACTTTTCCTTGAGTCTCTGTGTCCCTTTTTCTTCTAATCTTCTTGCAGTTGTAGCTTAGCTCTTATAAGTCCTCTCAACCTCCACTTGTAACAAGCATCCTGTTTCTTATAAGTTTCAGGAGCTACTAGAACGCGGTGTGCTTGAGCTGAGAGGCCTCATTTGCATAGCTTTTGCAAAAGACTTAAACATTTGCACTCAAGTAACCTCTGGAGTTTTCCATTAGCTTTCCGCAACCATCTCAAAATGTAATTATATACATCTCAACAGTAACACTGTATATTTTGTAAACAAAGAGGATCCCAAATATCAATTACATTTTCATACAATGATTTGCACATATTTTTATATTAGCTGATATGCAAGGGAGGAAAATAGACAGCAAGAGAAAACTGAGAGACAGTGAGAGCCAATGAATTGCAAGATTGTTGGAGTGATCAAGTACAAGATCTCACAGGAAAATCTGGTTGCACAACCAGATAAAGAGACAGAAAAGGAAAGACTAGATCATTGCATTTAAACACTTTCTCCATTACAAATGGGACAGGGTCCTAGTCCACTCTGTCACAATGATCAATACACAAACCCACATGAGATACTGATAAAAACACAAACTCAAACGAGATACTGATAAACACAAACCCACGTGAGATACTGATCAATACACAAACCCACATAAGATACTGATCAATACAGAAACCCACGAGATACTGATATATACACTAACCCACATGAGATACTAATACACAGACTCATGAGATACTGATAAATACACAAGCACACGAGGTACTGATAAATACACAAATGCACATGAGATACTGATGAATACACAAACGCACACATGATACTGATAAATACACAAATGCACATGAGATACTGATCAATACGCAGACTCACATGAGATACTGATAAATAGACAAACCCACACGAGATACTGATAAAAACACAAACACGAGATACTGATATATACACAAACGCACATAAAATACTGATAAATACACAGACCCACGTGACATACTCATGAATACACAAACACAAGAGATAGTGATACATATGCAAATGCTGGTGAGATACTCATAAATGCACTCAAACTATTTAACACCAATAACAGTGTTGCTACTAGGATATATGTATCGAGACATATAGAATAAATAATGGATAAGGGTGGTATACAAGGATATATATAAATCACGGGGGCTAATTAGGACTATAAGGCCACAAGCCCGAATGGCAAGTGGCTTTATTGCCCTAGTTAGCCCCAAAAATGGGTATACCTCCTTGTATACCAACCTTAAGCATTGTTTTTGAATATAATACATTAGGATGTTTTTGTTGTGGAGACTGCATTTGCAATCACATTATAGCATCAGAAGGTTTTTCGCAGCAAGGAGGGAATGGTGTGTAGGTAGGTGTTTGGGGGATTTCTGGGTTTGGGAGGGTTTTGTGCGTCTTTTTTTCCAGGTACTTTTGCAGCTTGTCAAATGGTTTGACTAGCTTCCTAATGACATGTTGTGTTATCAGTACTGTCCCATTAATTGTTTGATTAGTGCAGGTATATAGCTGTAACAGATTAGTAGAGGTATATAGCGCTAATTGACTTGTTTGAGTAGTGCAGATATATACTTTTAATTGATAGATTAGTCGCAGGTATACAGGGAAATAAGTGACAATCTTTTCTATGGGGAAAGTTCCCATCCACGTAATATACAGTATTTATTGATATATACATACACATATATATATATATATATATACACTTTGACAGGGTGACTGCTGTTATAGTGGACACCCCTGGGATAAACTGAAACCCCTTCCTCAAGCAGTTTAAATGTTTTGTATAATGTCCAACATGCTGGTTGGCTGGTTATAAATTAAGTGCTAAAGTGTTTATAAAGCTTTCTGTGCATATTGACCTAAAAACTAACTAGCAATCAGCCAAACCCTCAAAGAATATTGATGTTATATATTGTTTCCTTCTCAGGTCTTTGGCCATAAAACAAAATTAAGAGGGTAGTTTTAATACAAGAATAACAAAAGTTTGTGTCTACTTTTTCTAGATGTTAGCAACCCCCTTTTAAGAAATATTTTGCAGCAGATACCATGGAGTAATAGGACCCTGCAGGAGAGTTTAGGAGAGCACAGAATTTTCTGACCTCAGCTCTGACCTTACCAATGTTGTAAACAAGTTCTTCTGTCCTCCAGGTGGCTGCTAAATAACTGTTCTCTAAGGAGCAACAGCGGCCCCTAGTGGCTAGTTTTATGTTATGTCTGCTGTTCATCAAAAGGCAGTGGAAAATGTTTCCAACTTCTAGTGAGCTTATAAAAAGCCCTACCTCAGTGTTGAGAGAAGGATAGATAGGGTGGTCAGTTGGATACTGGCTGAGGGAAGGTGGAAAACCTCCTGGTAGTGCGTGCTTTCACACTGATTCATGCTAGGCTGAAGAAAAGCCTCAGAAACTGTTGAAGCTAAGCAGTTGTCTGGCTTATCACTTTGCTTTCTGTATATTTTACTTGATGAAAATAAAATGATAAACGCAACCATGCGTTTTTTATGCACCTGATTTGTGGTCTGCCTGAAACTGTGTTATCCTAAACCCACACTTGGTGACAAATTTTATATATGTGTATATATATATCTATATACACACAAACTACCTTTCCGGTATGCTTACTGTAAGTGTTCTAAATTTAGATAGCATTGAGGTTCTGACTTTTTGCCTAATTGAAATGACTACAGTACACTGGTGAGTCCAAGGAGGATGAGGCATGTGTCTGTACTTTGTCATTCTCAGCCTATACTGGATCAGGTGTACACGCCTCTTTAAAATGCGATGTCTGGTCTGGCGAAGCCTTGTCAGCCTGACGTGCACAAGGATTTGCATATCCATGATGCCTTGCTGGGGGAATGAGGCTTGAGACTATGTGTATGGTTTGGAGAGCTGCACAAAAAAACAAACTATTTGGATAATTCTTCTCTCTTAGCATCCTATTACGGATCCTATATACTTTTTTCCTTGCAAACTGCCTCTCCAGTATGTTTACTCAGAGTTTTCTAAATTGACTTAGAAAATGGGTAAGTGAAATACTGTATTCTGATTGGCTGCTGCCATTCCATAGGAATATATTTATATGCCAAATACCTCCCTGCAAAGAAAAAGGTCCAGTCGTGTGATCTGGAATTCAGACCACTTACAGAATTCATGAGCCACTACACCCATGCCCGATTTACATTACAAACATTGCTGCCACCTTTATTCTCACAACCAAATCTTCAACTAGACCCTAAAAATAAAACTTTCTTAAACTGGAAAAAACTAATTCAATTCAAGATCCCCTCCACCCTCCTTACACACGAGCTAATTTTTTTTTTTTAATTCAAGCACTTATTGAGAGTTTTCATTTCTGGGTGCTTCTTTGATGACCATGAAAAATCACCCTCATATCCAAACCAGCTTGACAGAAAAAAAAAATCACTGCTGCTACATGCCCCATATAAAATTGAGGCTCTGGCTCCATATGAGGCCTGAGTACATCTGTATGCCAGTGGAATACTGCAGAATTCTGAATTCAGGCATTTCACATTAACATTCCATGTTTGTGTGTGGGGGGTGAGCATTCTTCTGGAGGAATACAGCAGAATAATGAATTCTTAAATTTCATGGTAAACAATCAAACCTGCTACTGAATGTGTAGAAAGGTAGATGACCAACAGATAAATCCATCTGTGGCGAGACTATTTGATATTTTCTAGCAATATTTCATTATATTTTTGTGTCTTTTTTTATCTTTCAGAGATTTTCTTTTTTAACTTGCCCAACTTATTTTCTAAACACAATAAGACCCTTCAGGGTGTGGGGTACTGGCGGATACCCACACTTCAAGAGGCTGTAAGGCCCTCTGCCTGAAGCATTAGGCGCATTATGCCCCTGAGCCCGTGGGTATCCACTAATACCCATCCTGTGTGATCTTATTGCTTACATACACAACACGGCTTTGTTTCCTTCAAGGGGCGAGATGCCACCACATACCTAGAGAGCAGTTTCAAAAGATCTCTGTGATGTCTTCTCACCCGGAAATGGAGAAATCAGACTTTTTGTGTAAGTTGCTCATATATTATCTTGGATAGCGTATGTTTGCTTTCATTCATTTAATCTTTCTAACTCTGTTTCGAACTGTGGTCAAATATACAGAAAACAACAGGATAAGATTAAAATCATTTAATGTCATTTAAGTAATAGCTAAATGAGACGGCAACGTTTCTAGTAGTTTACCTTTTAATTAACAGTTCACTTGGTGGGGGTTCAGTCTTGCTAATATTGTCATTATAAGGAATCTTAATAGACACAGGATTGCATGCTGTCGTACCACAGTAGTTACAGCTACTGTGGTACAACAGCATTCTGACACCACTATTGTGGTACAGCAGCAGTCAGACATCATTACTGCATTACAACATTATTCTGACATCACTGTTGTGGTACAACAAAATTCTGACATCAATACTATGGTACAATAACATTCTGACATCACTACTGTGGTACAGCATTCTTACATCACTACTGTGGTACAGCAGCATTCTGACATCACTACTGTGGTACAGCAGCATTCTGACATCACTACTGTGGTACACCATCACTACATTAGTACAATAACATTCTGACATCACTACTGTGGTACAACAGCATTCTGACAACACTGCTGTGGTACAACAACATTCTGACATCACTACTGTGGTACAACAACGTTCTGACACCACTACTGTGGGACACCATCACTACATTGGTACAATAACATCTTGACATCACTACTGTGGTACAACAGCATTCTGACATCACTACTGTGGTACAACATTCTGACATTACTACTGTGGTATAAAATCCCCAGGACACACCGGCAGATGTGCAACTTGTTATTCAGTGTGCCTTTCCTGGTGAAACATTTCAGTAAATAAATACAAAATAAACTACTGTGGTACAGCAAGATTCTGACATCAATGCTGTTGTACAAAAGCATTCAGACATCACTACATTGGTACAATAACATCCTGACATCACTACTGTGTTACAATAACATTCTAACATCATTACTGTGGTACAACAGCATTCTGACATCACTAATGTGGTACAAAAGCATTCAGACATCACTGCTGGGGTACAGTAGCATTCGACATCACTACTATGGTACAACAACATTCTGATATCATTACTGTGTTACAATATCATTCTGACATCACTACTGTGGTACAAAAGCCCCAGGACACACCGGGAGACGAGCAACTCGTTGTTCAGTGTGCCTTTCCTGGTGAAACATTTCAATAAATAAATAAAAATTTAATAAACTACTGTGGTACAGCAACATTCTGACATCAATGCTGTTATACAACAGCATTCAGACATCACTACATTGGTACAATAACATCCTGACATCACTACTGTGTTACAATAACATTCTAACATCATTACTGTAGTACAACAACATTCTGACATCACTACTGTGGTACAACAGCATTCTGACATCATTACTGTATTGCAACATTCTGACATCACTACTGTGGTACAGCAGCATTCTGACATCACTACTGTAGTACTACAGTGTTCTGACATCACTACTGTGGTAAAACAACATTCTGAGATCACTACTGTGGTACAGCAGCATTCTGAGATCACTACTGTGGTACTACAGTATTATGACATCACTACTGTGGTGCAACAGCATTCTGACTGCACTACTGTGGTACACCAGCATTCTGACATTACTGCTGTGGTGCACAGAAACATAGAATTTGACAGCAGATAAGGACCGCTTGGCCCACCCAGTCTGCCCATTTCCCTACCTAATTAATAAGCTGCAGATCCTAGTTACCAAACAGCCTACTTCTTCCAACCCCCACCCCCTAGAATTGCCTTATGACTGTCCCATGCATTCTTGAATTCCACCACTGTACAACAGCATTCTGACATTACTCCTGTGGTACAACAGTATTCTGACATCACTACTGTGGTATAACAGCATTTTGACAGCACTACTGTGGTACAACAAAATTCTGATATCACTACTGTAGTACAATAACTTTCTGACATCACTTCTGGGGTACAATAACATGCTGAGATCACTGATGTGGTACAGCAGCATTTGAACATCACTACTGAGGTAGCGCAGCATTCAGACATCACCACTGCGGTACACCAGTATTCTGACATCACTGCTTTGGTACACCAGCATTCTGATATCACTACTGTGGTACAACAGCATTCTGACATCACTACTGTAGTACAACAATATTCTGACATAGCTACTGTGGTACAACAGCATTCTGACATCACTACTGTTGTAAAGCGTCATTTAGACATCACTACTGTGGTACAGTAACATTCTGACATCACTACTGCAGTACAATAACATTCTGACATCATTGATATGGTACAACAGCATTCAGACATCACTACTGTGGTTATAAGAGCATTCTGATAGCACTACTGTGGTATAACAGCAGTCTGACACCACTACTGTGGTACAACAGCATCTGGACATCACTAATTTGGTACAACATTTTGACATCACTACTGTGTTGCAGTAACATTCTGACATCATTACTGTGAAACAACAGCAATTCTAACATCATTATTGTGGTACAACAGTATTGTGATATCAGTACTGTGATACAACATCATTTTGACATCACTACTGTGGTATAACAACATTCTGATATCCACTACTGTGTTACAACACAATTATGGCATTAAAACTGTGGTACAACAACATTTTGACATCACAACTGTGGTACAACAACAGTCTGACATCACTACGGTGGTGCAACAGCATTCTGACATCACTACTGGGATACAATAACATTCTGACATCACTACTGAGGTACAATAACAATCTGACATCACTGATGTGATACAGTAGCATTTGGACATCACCACTGTGATACAACAGCATTCAGACTTCACTATTGTGGTAAAACAGCATTCTGAGTGCACTACTGTGGTACAACAGCAGTCTGCCATCACTACTGTGGTACAACAGCATTCTGACATCACTACTGTGGTACAACAGCATTCTGATATCACCAATGTAATACAAAAGCATTTTCACATCACTTACTGTGGTATTACAACATTCTGACACAGCTACTGTGGTACAACAGCATTCTGACATCACTACTGTGGTACTACAGCATTTTGACATCACTACTGTGGTACAACAACAGTCTGCCATCACTACTGTGATGCTACAGCATTCTGATATCACCACTGTGATACAACAGCATTTTGACATAATTTACTATGGTATTACAACATTCTGACATAGCTACTGTAGTACAACAGCAGTCTGCTATCACTACTGTGGTACAACAGCATTTTGACATCACTACTGTGGTACAGCAGCATTCTGACATCACTGCTGTCGTACAAAAACATTCTGCTATCACTACTGTGGTACAACAGCATCTGGAAGTGCATGGTTTTCCATGCACAACAACACTGAACAATATAGTACATTATGTTTTCACATTCATTCTGAACATGTTCTGCTTTAGAAAGTTCCCAAGCAGGACTGCAATGATGAAGATAAGCAGAATGCCAGACTTGGTTGAAGTGGCTTTTATAAATCATGTATACAGCGCTAAAGGAGGTGGCTGCCTCGGGGATTTCAACTTTCTTTATTAAGTCAGCGCGAACACAAAAAAGGCTGATGATTCATGAAAGGGCAGTTGTATTTACTATCTACAGAGATCCTCGTCTTCAACACAAAGAGAGATGCTAGTGGCAGGAGCACTACAATACCCAGCTCCTCCCCCAGATCTTTTTCGCCATTCTCCTCATTTTACGTATTAAGCAACAAGGCAGCTGTTGAACAAGTTCCATCAACGAAGCAATCAGCCAGCCTCTTTGATTTCGGTTATTCATATCTCCTGCCCCCGAAATGAGAAGGCTCTCACAATTAAAACAACGCAATCAATGCTGTGTCTGTTGTCATGTCTGCAGGAATAAAGCTTTAATTACGACCACTAGCAGATCACAATCATTACACCTCCTTAATCTCAAATATAAAGCCAGCACCCTTTGAGTGCTACACCACCCTTTCTTTGATTTCTGTTTTTTATGTGAACATCCTTTTTATCTAAGTATTTCAATTTGCATGACTTTGCTGGAAGGCAGTTCCCGTGATATGTTAATTGCAGGGTGCTTTAAGTACTAGAAGATTAACATAAAACCCTTTGCAAACAAGCTAATAGTTTATGATAATTTTTGCATGGCCTTTGTCTGAACATCATCAGATTGCCTCTAGCTGTAATTTTATAAAGGAGCTGTAAAATATCATTTAAACTAGTTCATTTACACATAATTATTACCAGAACGACATTATTCAATTTAGCTACCAAGTCTATTAACAGTCTGAGAAATAAAATGTAATTAAACTATTTTCTCTTTATGAACCTATTCATCTCTGTGTGGGAGACAGCGCTCTTCTCGTTCCTCTGGATTTTCCCTGCATACTGTCACCAATTCTGACAAGCCTAGCACACACTGTACGCCACAAAATGCATGAAATCGGTTCCAAGCTTGCTCAGGGATGGGGGGGGGGATAAATTGTTGGAATAGGATTTTATATACATATACATATAACAGACATTGGGGGGCATTTGTTTATTGGTGTAAAACTAGACAACTTGAGGCTACAACATGTAACATTTTACAGGTGTTAGAATTTTTACAACATGGTCTTGACAAGGGATTAACAGCGGCATCGTTAAGAGTCCAAACAGCCGCCATAGGGGCAATTCGGGGGAAATCAGACGGACATCTGCCTGGGGCTCACCCACTGGTGCAGGCCTTTCTAAGAGCAGCTGCCAACATCACCTACTCCCCTAGACCCCTTTATGCCCCTTGGCAACTCAACCTAGTATTAGATGCCTTAACTGAGGTCCCTTTCGAACCCCTAATTTCAAATCCCCTAACGTATCTCACCATGAAGACCGTTTTTCTGGTAGCGGTATGTTCAGCTAGGAGAACCAGCGAGATACAGGACTTTTCCTGCCGGGAACCCTTTCTCACGTTCTTCCCAGACAGAGTGGTCCTAAGAACTATACCGTCCTTCATCCCGAAGGTGGCAACGGCTTTTCACACTGGTCAAGAGATTACAGTCCCAATCATTTGCCCAGCTGACCAGGACCCCAACAGGGACAACCTTCTCTGCCTAGACCCGGCTAGAGCCCTACGCATCTACTTGGACAGGACAGAACCCTTCCGCCAGGTCCCTGCTTGAGCAAAGTCTGGTATGGGGTGAGTCTCATGGGCTTGTCCATTTGCATCTTTTTGATGAGGGCATACCACGTTCGTCGTGGCCAGTCCGGGGCAATTAGGATCACTGTTGTGCCTGTGTCCCTGATCTTCTGTAGGATCGCAGGTATCATTGGTATTGGTGGGAAGACATATGCTATGCGGAATCTCCACGGGGTTGAGAGAACGTCTACCCCCATTGCATTCTTGTCCTTGTACCTGGATATGTATACTGGTAGTTGAGTGTTCATTGCTGAGGCCATGAGATCTACTTGGAATGGGCCCCATTTCTGTTGAAGTTTTTGGAATATGGCTGGGTTGAGCTGCCATTCTCCCTGTTGCAGGGTTTTTCTACTTAGCCAGTCTGCTCTTGTGTTTTGTACGCCTGTTAGGTGGACTGCTGTGATGCTGCAGAGGTGTCTCTCTGCCCAACGCATGAGTGCTTCTGATTCCTTGGCCATGGCTCTGCTTTTTGTCCCTCCTTGTTTGTTTATGTAGGACATTGCTACCCTGCTGTCTGTTCGCACCTTTATGTGTTGTCCTGTGACTAGAGGTCTGAAATGTTGTAGCGCCAGTCTGATTGCTCTGGTCTCCAGAATATTGATTGGTTACGTTGTTTCTGGTTCTGTCCACCTTCCTTGGATTGACTTCCTGTCCAGTACAGCACCCCATCCTTGCAGGCTTGCGTCTGTTTCTATGATCCTGGTTGCGGTTCTGTCTAAGTTCACTCCCTGGTTTAGATGTTGTAGATTTGTCCACCATCTCAAGGATCTTTGTACTGGCATAGGTATGGTCACCCTTTGATTGTAATTTTGTAGGGTGTAGTTCCACTTGTCTAGAAGTAGGCGCTGAAGTTGTCTCATGTGGGCTCTGGCCCAGTCGTGTAGGTCTATGCAGGCTGCCATGAGCCCCAACAGCTGCATGAGGTGCCACAGGGTTGTCGATTTGCAGTGCAGTATCTGTCTGCACTGGGCCACTAACGTGTTGATGCGCATCTCCGAGGGTTTGACTGTCCCGGTAACTGTGTTGAACACCGCACCCAAGTGTTCGAGAGTTGTGGTCGGTGTCAGATGGCTTTTTAAGTTGTTGATTATCCAACCATGTTGGGAGAGCAGTTGTAGTGCTCTTCGAGTTGCTGAGTTGGATTCCTCTTGCGTTCTTGCCCGAATTAGCCAGTCGTCCAGGTAAAGAATTACATGGACTCCCTCCATTCGGAGTTTCGCTGTTAAAGGGCCATGACCTTGGTGAACACTCTGGGTGCTGATGCAGACCGAATGGTAGGCATTGGTATTGAAAATGGTATCCCAGGACGCTGAACCTGAGGAATTTCTGATGGGACGGTCTGATTGGGATGTGGAGGTATGCGTCCTTCAGGTCTATGGATGTTAGGAGATCCCCTTTGCGGATGGCCGCAATGGTGGATCTTAGGGTCTCCATTTTGAACCTTTGGTATTTCACGAACTTGTTCAGAAATTTGAGGTCTAGTATTGGGTGAAGGTCCCCTGTCTTTTTTGGAACCAGAAAGAATACTGAGTAGATGCCCGAGTATCTTTCGTGGTTGGGTACTGGTGTGATGGCTTTGCTGCTGAGCAGTTGTCTTAGTATTGCTCTGACCTGGGTTGGTGCTATCTTTTCTTTGGACACGTGAGATTGAATGAATCTGTCGTGTCTTGGTACGGAGTTGAATTCGATGGCGTAGCAGTGTTGTACTATTTCTGCGACCCACTGGTCCCTGACTGTGTTGGCCCAGGCTGTGGAGAATAGCTGTAGTCTGCCCCCCACTGCGTTTGCGTTGTCCTGGGCCTGTGAATTCTCATTGTCGAAAACCTCTGTTCTGTCTGTTGGGTTTGTAGCCTTGTTTGGAATTGAAGTGGCTACCGCGGTCTCGGTTTGAAAAGAATTGCGACTTTTGGTTGAAGAAGTTCGGTTTGAACCCGAATGCACGCCTATCTTGTCCTTGGTACCTGGGTCCCTTTTTTCCCCTGTGAGGATAGGGACGAAATCTGTTGTTCCGAAAGGAAGGCAGCGTGCTCTGCCCCCTTGGTTGTCCTTATCTTCTCCTTCTTTATTGTGAATTCTTCAATACCAGGTCCAAAACCTTGTCCCTGAGAATTGGAGCTTCATTAGTCGGGCTTTTGATTCCTGGTCCGCGTTCCACAGTTTGAGCCAGATTAGTCTCCTGGCTCTGTTCACTGAAGCTGTCGCTCTCGATGCCATTTGAAGTGTCAATGGTGGCATCTACCACGTGCTAATGGCTTGGATAGCGTAATCCAAAGGTGAATCCATGTGCGCTCGATTCAGGGATATCCGGGCGAACTGCTTCCAGCCATCGAAGGACCGCTCTGGAGGAATAAGTGGCTGCCAAGGAAGCTCTCATGTTCATGGTCAGCATGTCGTGTACTTTCCGGGCTATATCGTCCACCTTCCTCAACCATGGGTCTCTCAGGCAGAAGCTGATTCAGAAGGAGTACCGTCTTGTTGCTCAGGGCAGAGACCTCGTGCGACTTTTGGGCAGAAGCTCAAGACTTCTCTTTCTCCTGTGCTAGTGGATATCTTTTTAAATGTCCTTTTTCCTTGTCTTTATTGGGTCTGGGGCCTCCCATTCCCTAGCCAGGATACTATCCAGGGCTGGGCAAAAAGGAAAAAAGGTGGTGGAGCGCTTCCTGTCCCACACTAAGGGGTCCAGTCTATTGTCTGGCTCCTGTACGGGTTCGTTGATTCGTAGTGTTTCACACACTACCCTAATGATCTCATGGATGGAGTCGAAGGGGCATAGCAGGCGGCCATGTCTTCTTCGGGCTCCGCCTCCTCCTCCTCTGGCTCCTCGTCCCCCGAGTCTGGAGACTCGGACCCATCCTCTGTGTTTGGAAGAGGGGGGCCTCTATGACGTTTAGGTGGAGGGGGTTTCTCTGGAGACCTGGATCGTTTGTCTGCTCCCAAGGCATCCATTCTGTCCAAAGGTTTTTGGAACAGCTGGACTACCACACTTTGACGAAGTGGGCGTCCTGTAAAATGTCATCCTCTGTGGGTCCAGAATTTGGATTGAATAAACCTGGGTCTGCGTCGACCATGCATAGGAACAAAGTCTCCTTGGTCGGAGGTTAAAAGAATGTGGGGCATTTTCTGCAAATCCTTCTTGAAGACATGTTATCTCCTCTGAAAACACAATGTGATAGGAGGAGATATAAGGATGGTCAGCATCGTAATGAAAACATTATTTTATAACAAAACTGTTTAAATACGATGCCTTTAGGATTTATAATCCTGGAACCTAAATGGTTCAGGATTTGTACCAAATATCTGCTGTCCTTGTGTTTCTGTCTCCAGGCAGCATAAAACTGTAATTTCACTAAAAGAGACCACTGTATTGCAAAATGATGTATTAGAATTTCTCATTAACTTGTACAAAGCCATTGCCCCTTTAAATTTTTTACCTGTATTTAAAATTCTGCATTGCCCTTTAAGAAACCGAGGCCACGCCGCCATTTTGGTAGAGGGAGAGTGCACAGGGCGCTGCCATCTTAGGCTAAGCTAAAAGGAAAAGGCTGATAGGGCAGCGTGGTCTCGCGAGAGCATGGGCCTTTGAGACCAGGGAGGAGAGCGGGCAGCATGGGCTCTCTCCAAGACCTCAGAACGCCGTGCGGAAGGGACTGGCGGCCGGCGTCTGCGGAGAAACAAGGAGAGCTCTCCGGAGGGCAGCAGCAGTAGATCGGGGGAGGCAGGTAGGCATGCGCTTCCTTTCTCTGGGGGCTCGCACTCGCGGTTGAGCAAGGTAAACCGCGAGGCGAACGTGGGGCATTTTAAGTAACTCAGGGCAGCAACAAACAGCACCAGAGGCCCGTACTAGCTTCCGCTCCCCGGCTGAACAAGGTGAACCGGGGGGCAGCTGGCTGTAGCCATTCTAACAGAAAGCAACACCCGAGGGTCACACTAGCTTCTGCTCCCCGGCTGAACAAGGTAAACCGGGGGGAAGCTGGCTGTAGGATCTCCCTTTCCTCAGCAGACCAAGGGGTACTGAGGAAGGGAAGTCCCTGAGTTTATCCAGCAATGGGGCACGACCCAAACATCATCCAAAATTGCTATACAAGCATTTTTCCGACAACTTGACTTTAAACAATATTAATATATTTGCAGGACAATTATTTTCTCTAGCGACTAGGATATAAAAAGAAACTATCTCTTACCTTATATGGCACAGAGCCAAAAATCTGTGACCAGCCTGGAGTGATGCACAAAGAAAACTGAGGAGTCTGGGAAAGACAGGGGAGGAGACGGAAGCAGGGATGAGGGATCGGATTTCAATTCTAAAAGATTTCCTTTGTGCATCAGCCTGAGAGGAAGTGCCGGAATTACCCATGGGTGGAGACTCGGAGTGCTGTAAGAAGGTGCTCCTATAATCACCTTTACCAGGTGAGTAAACTTCCATTTCTGTAGCATCCCCCCCCCCAATTTAGACTAGTGGCAGTATAACTGAAACTCAAACAGTGCAAACTCAGACACTATGGTCTGTTAACACACAAATGTGCACACAAGACCACATACAGTATACTGGAAGAGAAACGCTAATAGGGTTCCAAGCACTATCTCGTGTCCAATATACTTTCCATGAGAGCAGCCCAAAGCATGAACCCACGTGGAAGCACAACCACGGTTTTGACCGCATGCACAAACCATCTGACATGGATGTTCATTCTGAGCAAGCAGGGAGGCTCGAGAGGCACAGCACGATCCCATTAGCACAGCAACAGAAACCTGCGCTACTGGTATGTGAAATGTTAATAACGCTACTCAACATGGAAGACCAGGACACCTCCTTACCACCTCATTACCTGACATTTACATGTCATTATCTTGGCACAGTGCTCCTCACAGTGGGTGGAGGCTGTGGGCTGCACAGTGTAACACAGCAATCCAGATCAGCGTGTGAGAAAGGTGAGACACGAAGAAGTAGCACACCTTAGCCAGAGTGAAATACATGTTCTGCTGTGTTTAGGGAGACCAACATGACACTTGCAATGTGCTTGTTTAAGGTCCACTACATCAGTATGCAAACATATTGAGTTTCACCGCCCGAGTGGGTTGCAAATTAAAGCAGCAGTGCAACAAAATTGGGCAAAACATTCGACCTTACCTTTTTTCATTATAAAAGATTCCATTCATCTTCCAGTTTTACTTGGTGGTAACATTTTCTAGTTCCACCAAAATTTCAGGATTTTATAAAGGTTTTAAAGAACACATTAATAGGGGTTTCAGAATCTGCTCAACAAAATCACAGCACTGTAGGTTAGAGGCTTACCTACATAACACTGTGCTCTGACTGCCTCAAAAATTTGTGTTAATCCATTTTTGTTACATTTACACATTTCCGTGAAATGTAAACAAACCCCTGCTTCATATTCAAACACCACGCTTCAGTAGCTGCCTAAAATGGCCGCCACATCCTTACGCGATGACGTCAGTGGCGTGACAGTGCTATTATAGTAAATATGTTTGAAAATAAAACATACAAATAATTAGTACAAAGGGTTGATGTATTGAAAAACATACACGCAGGTCCAGCCAGTTGGCACAGCAGCAGAGCTACCGATTGCGAAGCTGGTGACCAGGTTTTGGGCACAAGGTCATCAGGGGATAACCAGGGGGGAAGGAAGATCGAGCATTGGTGGGACAGCTCTCCTCCCTCGGGGGAGGGAACTCTGTGTCTCACTGCGAGACGGCCACTGGGTGGAGGCCAGGTGGTACCGCATGTGAATGCCCCAGAAGGCACGGGCTGAAGACAAACATTGGCATGCATGCATGCGCATCCTTGCATGCTGGTGTCTTGGGGAAGGGGGGAGGGAACAGATGAAAATGCCCCTACTGTTTCTGGCAAACCACCACAAGCACCGCACGACCGACATGACGGGTCATCCCCAACAATGAGGGCAAGCAGTAGACATCCAGTAAGTCCATAAAAAGGTTGTTGATAGGGCTTGGGGTGCCGAAGGGATATGGGGACGGAGGAGCAGAGACAAATAATAAAAAAACGCATTCATGCAAGAAGTGCTGAGCAGCGCTTCAAAAGGAGATGGCACCACACAGCACACTCCACGTTGCCAGATCTCAAGTCTTAAAAAAACAAAAATGTAGCACGTAGGACTACAGAGAAAAATGATTTTTCTCTGTGGAATGCTTAATCTGGGGGTCAACGCTTTGGGATAGGAGAATGTAATATACAGAGTTTTCCTTTAAATAAGAAAATCTCAGAGTATTCCCATCCAGCTCAGTGAAAGGTGCCCCCACCTGTACTTATGTTTAGTTATGTTTGCTCTTCATGTTTTACAAACATGCTGGTGAAAGCTTTCGGATGGGAGACCTCTAGCTGTAGGACTGGTGAAAGTTTCTAACTAAACAAGTACCCCCTGCGATCAAAGCGCTAGGAAGCAAATACAGCTACTCAGCCTAAAAGGTCTGCAGACATGCTTGTTCACACAGACTGCTGGAAAATAAAGACAATTTCACTTACAATACCTTTTGCATAGATACTGTATCTCAGTCTTGTTCAGAAACTGGCTGGCAATATAGCCAAGAGGTTAGAGTAACAAGCTTTTACACACAGGTTTATGTAACAGAATAACTGTTATAGAAACAGTATTTCGTTCTATAGGCGAACATTCATCCAAACCTCAATCTCTGCTTTTCGCGGTTTGCACCACTGAGTTCTGTTTCGTCGGGCTGTGTAAAATGGCCATTCGGAAGCGGTGCACAAAGAGCAATAGAGCAGCAAGCTCTGTGGGGGTGCCGCAACACAAATGGAGGTGGAAGCTGATGGAAAACTCGCGGAGTGTAAAGGGATCCTAAAAACGCAACAGAGCACAACGGCGCCACAGGTAACGCTCATTTTGTTTTAAAAACCTTTGTGTAAAAGTGCCTTATGAATGAACTTGGTGCATTTAGAAGATCTGGGTTTGAGTCACACAGTCTCCACTTGCATGCTGTGTAGCCCCGAGCAAGTCACTTAACCTCCACTGGGCTCCCAAGACACACCTTGAAATGATTCACTGGAAACCAGTCACTGACTCAATGCAGTATCCAGTCCACGTGAATAAAAATAAACAAGAAAAAAAAAAAAATATCTTTGCAGATGGTTGTAATTTAATTTTTCATTTAATTTCATTTTACTTTTACCCTTGTGAAGTTATTGAGTAAATATTTAACGTTTTCAAAAGTGACCAGCAAAAGGAACAAACAGAAGTTACATGATATATAAAGACAACAGATCGTGCAAACTGTATACAGAATACGTACATAATCGACACGTAGTTAAGTAAATAATACTATATACAAATGATATGATAAATTAATATTTATTCCACATTTATTTATCTGATGTCGTGGGATTACAACCTGTGAGTTGAAAGACTCTTTTACAAAGGTTCCACGTCTGGGCAACACAGTACATATCAAAAACACAGCAATGCAGAATAAACAATAGGTAAGATAGACACAGTACAACATAAACATTGAGGCAGAGAAAAGAAAACATGGCAGTTACATTGGAGGAATATATACATAGAGTTATATACATTAGTGTAGACTAGTCATAAGAAAGCAATCAAATTGAATATGCAAAAGAATAACAGGCTCAGTCCATCAACACTTGCAATAAAAGGCCCTGTCCACACTACACCGCTCTGGCCCGGTAACGGATGCAATCCATTACAGCCGGGGAACGGTGCAGTGCGTCCACACCACGGCGGTGTCTGTTATAGGACCAGCACCACCAGTCCACACTTCGGGAGCTGGGCGACCATTACGGTGGCGCCCAATCCCACAATGCAGCTCACGCTGCGCTTTGGGCCCTGCAGAGGACCGCTACCGCCCGTCTACACTATCGCCAGTAATGTTACCAAGGCGGGACCTTCTACACTACCGCCAGTAACGTTACCAAGGCGGGACCGGTTTCATAACCGTTGTTGAAACCACCCCATACGTGGTTTCAACAACGGTTACGAAAACGCCCTCTGTAACATTACAGGTGTAAACGCAGAGCGTTGCAGTAACGGTTTGGACACTCTGTAACATTACAGAGGCGTAGTGTGTGGACAGGGCCAAAGACTGTTTGAAAATACTGAGAGACTGACTTCCTTTCACTGAGATAGGCAGGTTAGTATAGAGACTGGTTCCGTGATACTGAAGAGATTTCTGACCTACTGAGTTTTTGTTTTCTTAATAAATGATGATAGCAGGCTGGCCCAGTGGCGATGCTGTACGAGGCACAATGCCTTACCGCATGCTACACTGGTGACTCAGGTCTGGGAACAAATGGCAGTTGCTTTGGGGTCAGGCAACAGAAGGATTGTGGGTCCAAAGACATCAATCCTGCTTCGGGGATGGGGGACACTGTGAGCTACTGCTTGTCTGCCAGCTAGCTAACACAACAGGTGGCTGCTTCTCAGAGGGCTGGGCGCAGGCATTTAAGTACGTGTGGCATCTTCATGTTGCACCCCTACGCCACTGCACACACGCCGACCTCCAGAAATGGAGAGAAAATGGAGAAGAACTAAGCTGGCTGCAGCAGGGCCTCACAGGCCTTGCACCAGCAACCTCCTCCACTGGATCCAGACATCTGGAGGGGTATTTCCCTGAAAGCCCCATCATGGTGGGGGGGGAGGGCAAGCCATGAGGGAAGAAGGATAGGGAGTACCTGGGGAAGGTGAGTGATGGGATTGCGGGGGGTGGGGAGCTGATAGTGGCAGACCAGGAAATGGGTGATAAACAACAGAAAAAATACACAATTATAGCCTAGAAGATATTCTCCAGTTTAAACCTCAGTAAAACAAAACTGGCTACTCCTTTATTGGGGGAGCAACCCCATCATGTTGAAAAGGGTCACTTGTTGTCTTACACTGACCCTGCTAACTGCACTCTGACAAACAGTAAAAAAAAAAAAAGTTGGTCAGTGAAGGTAGTTACGTTCAAAGCTAACAATAATCTGTGGAAAAAGAGAACCAAACGACGCACACCCGCATTCCTTAGAGAAGACAATGGACAGTGACTGTCTCTGTAAGCCATTTACTATGATATGGAGAGCCTTTACAGGGACACCCCACAACAATCTCAACATTTCACACTTACAGTAAGAGCTTCTTCAGGGGCCAGACAAGTGAGGCATAGTATTTGTTACTTTGCAAAACATTTTGCCATGTAGCATTTGATCAAGAATATATTTGTGACATCTTTAGCTTCATCACTGGTGCATTTTTAATTGTCTCAGATATTATCAAAATCATTTTTATAACTAACTAGTCAAGTCAATAAAGATGGCCGGCACCAGGAATTTTCTTCCATTTAGGCCAGTGTCTGTACTTACTAGATTCATACCATAGATGCATTAGGGTAATGCTAGCATCTACTAAACAGCACAGCACCACACCAAGATGTTTCGGTAAATCAGTAAATAGTAATGAGACTTTGTACTATCTGCATTTAAAGGAAAACTACACCCAAAACTTGAAAAAATATATGTTGTGCAGAGTGTTTTAATTTGTATGTGAAGTTCTAGTGTTTGCTTCCCTCTTACTGGTATTAGGAGTTTTTCCTAAATTAGCCTGCTAGCTTTAGGGTAGTTTTACGACCCCTGGAGATCTCCATATCAAATAGCTTTACTGCATTTCTTTGTCTTATAATGCACCTTGTTTCATGTGATGGTGATGTAGCAGAGCCCATAAATCCAGCAGAAAGCACTGCATTACAATCAGTTCACAACAATAGAGATGGCTATATTTTAAAATCTGTAGAATTCAGCTTGGTGACCACCCTCATCCTAAAGGTTTTACTGTCCTGAAAAACTTTGCGGCTGGTAATTTTTGTGCAGCTTGTAAAGCTTCCAAGATATTTAGTTTGTCTGGCATGTGTGTGCTGAATATTGGGTCTCTCTTACATCACAGTCACGTGAGACAAGATGCACTGTGGGAACCAGAAATACAATTAAGCTATCAGGTATGAAGATCCCCAAGGGTCGTAAAACTAGCATAAAGCTAGCAAGCTAATTTGGGAAAAACTCCTAATACCAGTCAGAGGGAACAAAACACTAGAACTTCACACACAAATTAAAACACTCTGTACAACATATATTTTTTCAAGCTTTGGGTGTAGTTTTCCTTTAAGGGAACACACACCTCGTTTTGTTCACAATTTTTAATATAATAAGAAATTTGGCCATGTGTGGCATCTGTTTAATACCCACCGTTTACCAGTTAATGTGTTTAGTTGCAAAATGTCCTATTTTTCCCTTGTATGGTGTCCCTTGTTAATGCTGCCTTTCTCCTGCCTATTATGCATTTCTTAATTACATATATGTAACCCCCCTGCAAATGGGGGTTCCCAAAAGACTTCCAGGAGCTTGCTTGAATGCTCCAAGCCTGAATGGTGTTTGGCATTTAAGCCATTTATCAGTGAGTGTTTTTAGAGCCTCTGGTACTGTCTCTTTAAGAGCTGTCTGCTTGCAGACATAATTAGTTTGTATGGGGGGACTGTGTGCTTCACTGAGTACCACTCGAGCTGCTGCAATTCACTTCATTTTGCAGTCACTAGGAGTGCAAAGGGAACCTATCTGAAAGATGTAACTGTTTGCCAGAAATTTAGAGTAATAATGAAATTACAGTTTGTCTAACCTGCTTTCTTTGCAGTCAGAACTGTGTCTGCTAGTTCCCATTCTAGTTTTGAACTGCTGAACTGGACCAATCAGTGGGGTAAGCTAGCTCTAAAATGGTGCCTTGGACTAATCAGAACTTGGACTCATAATCTGAGCCAGCCACAAGAGGATTGTATGGGCAGTGACTCTGGAGATGTAGTTTAGACTTCAGTGCCTTTTGGACCAACAGCAGCAGTCTATTGTGAGTGACAGCCAATCCAGTCAAGAACTGGAGGAACTCAAGGAAGTGCCGGTTTTGTCAGGGTGTCAGTTGAGCTTTGGCAGTGAAGAAGGAAGGAGCCCTGTGCTTTTTCAGTGTGCAGTTTTAGTTAAAAACGTGTGTAAGGCCCAGAGTTCGGTCTGCAGCTTGTGAGGACTGAATCAGTCCTGTGAAAAGAATCAAAGGATCTCTGAAGAGTAGAAACCAGGCTCACCCTGTAGAAGACTGGAGGAATTGCTGAAAATTGCACTTGGTCTGTCAGGAACTGAATCTGCTGTGTGTTCTCCCGGGTATTGTGCAGTAATTGCGATCGGGATACAGATGCAGCCTGCCTGGTATACTGCTTTCTTTTATATGGATGTGTGAAGAGGTTTGTGTACCTCAGTGAGCCCTGCTGACATTGAAGGACCCTATCTTATTTGGAGGTCGTGAGTACTAATTCAGGGTCGCTCCTGTTGAATTGCCACATTAAATCCAAATGGAATTACTGTACTGCTGACTGTTTAATTCTCCTTTCTCTGTGTGAAAGGGCCCCTACCAGCTGCCACGGTTTGGACTAGCCACTAGGGCTTGGGTACCCAGGGACAGTAACTGATAGGGATAGGCCTGTGCACAGAGCCATAGGTATTATTAGAGTGATAAGCTAATTGACCTGATTTCCCTGTCCTTGTTATATTCCCCTAAATAAATCAGAGCTGCTTGTTTCAGCAAAGTTATACTGCCTGAGGTATTTGTCTATGTTAAAGTACTGTACTGTGATTGTTGCACTGTATCTCATTTCACAGGAGGTCCCAGTGCGGAACCAGACCTGGGGGTAAGTGTATACTGTGAAGGTAATTCTGATATATTGTGTGGGCCACTAGTGGGAAGAAAGGGGGGTTGCAGTGTCCCAGAGGGCTGTGACCAAGTTAGTTTAACTATTGCAAACCCTGACCTCTGGGTGGAGGCACCCGCCATTGGATCCAGGCCCCTCAACCTGTTAGTAGCAAATCAGGCAGGGGTAGTAGCCCCTGGGATAGCGCCATCTAGGGGTTACATATATGTTCCAGAACACGGTGGCAGTAACTGAGCAGAAGCTTAGAGTGAAGCTTTCCATGCAGTGACTCTGCTGAACTCAAGGTCACCTTACCTTTCCTCAATGACTGCAAAAACTGTATATGGCTTGTAAACCACTTTGGGATACAATGTGTATGAAACACACTATATTTTTGCAGTTAATCTTTTTTTATGAGGTGCACCAAAAAAGCAATATACAGATATAAGCACATGCAAAAACAAAGCATATAAAAGCCTTTGCTTTTCTCAACGACTGCTGGAACTGTTAATGGCTTGTAAAGTAAGCACTTTGGGATATAGTGTGTATGAAATGCACTATATAAAACCAAATTCCTTTCCTTTCCTTAATGGCTGCTGTAATTATTCATGGCGTGTAAAGCACTTTGGGATACAGTGTGTATGAAAGGCACTATAGAAAACCAAATTCCATTCCTTTCCTTAATGGCTGCTGTAATTGTTCATGGTTTGTAATGCATTTTGGGATACAGTGTGTATGAAAGGCACTATAGAAAACCAAATTCCATTCCTTTCCTTAATGGCTGCTGTAATTGTTCATGGCTTATAAAGCACTTTGGTATACAGTGTGTATGAAATGCACTATATAAAACCAAATTCCTTTCCTTAATGGCTGCTGTAATTGTTCATGGCTTAAAAAGCACTTTGGGATACAGTGTGTATGAAATGCACTATATAAAACCAAATTCCTTTCCATTCCTTTCCTGAATGCATGCTCTAACTGTTGCATAAAAACACAGAAATTGATGGCAGAAAAAAAAACAGAGGTCCATCTAGTCTCTCCAGAGTTCCTTATTTGCCTTGGACCTATTGTCCATACAGGGTTTTATCTCACCCAGTCCACCCCCCTGCTCCACTCCCTACGGGTACTGACCTGAGCACCCACCAAATCCTTTACTCTGTCCAAGCCATTCCTAAAACCGCTTATGGTCTTGGCACCCACCACTACTACCACTGGCAGATTGTTCCACGGCTCCACCACCCATTCCGTAAAAGAAAACTTCCTCACATCCCTCTTAACCCCCACCCACCCACGACAGTATCCACTTGTGACCTCAGGTTCTTAACTCTGTACTCCTGCCCCTCTCCCACCTGGTCTCCAAAGAGTACATGTTCAGTGCCTTGAGATGATCTTTGTAAGATCTGATCTTACCTCGAGGGGCTCTTGCAGCAGGCAACACAATTAAGACTGAAGCCGGCAGGCGCCAGGACCCCACGGAAAACATCTAGGTAGCAGTCATTAGCTGGGGACCGCCCCCTGATGTCGGTCTGCCCCCGACATCCACCTATAAAAGGGGCGGTCCCCCAGAGCCACCACAGTTCTTTTCCTGCGGTCGACCTGTGCAAGTTGGACCTTCATGGATGCCTTCTGCTATAGTCGACTGCCATTTTCTCTGCATTACCTGCACTTTATTTTTCAAATTTTCTCGTAACATTACAGTATTTTGTGCATGTCTTCTTCTCCATCCCCTTCTGTGGAGTGGCGGCGAATGAAGTGTGCTTGTGGGAAGCAGCTTCCCCCACAAGGACCACCACTTGTCGTGTCTGCTTTGCCTAGGCCCAGACCATGATACAGAGGCCTGCCAGCACTGCCAGGATTTTAACCAGTGCACCTGGCTCCGCCACCAGAAGACCTCTGAAGCTTTCTTGCTGCAGCAAAAACTATCAGCGATGGAGAAGGAGCTCCACAAAAGTATCTCTTCTTCCCTGGCCTCTGGGGCTTCTATTCTTCATCATCTAAAGAGAAGAAGTCTTCGGGAAAGCACAAACACCAGCAGAAGCACAGGGACAAACCCCAGTCAGCTTCCGTTCCAGGTCCCTGCGTATATCGGTGACCGAGTCTGGGTACTCCTCCCGTGGGTGGTCAGCCCCTACTACCCTGGCAGCCCTCACCCCTTCCAGGCTGCTGCTGGTGAAACCTCCCGCCCTTATTACAATCGCAGGTAGAGATTCCTCAGGGCTCGGGACTTCATCCCCAGTCTTCCAGACCCTGAAGCTCAGGCCCTTACATCAGCCAGGTGGATCGACTGGGTCATCTATAGGCAGCGGGTTTTAACCCGTCACCCTCCCAGTCTCGGCATCAGCTAAGTCAACCTCAACTCCAGTGGCTGATGCCACTAACCGGTGCCAGGGGCATGCGCTCACCTCCCTCGCGAGAGTGACACCTCTTCCCTGCTTAGAAGTGAGCTTCCTGCCACAGGTTCTCCTTCTTGGTGAATGCCGGCTGTGTCACCAGACTGATGTCAGTCCACATCTGTCAGGTCAACGCCGGCCACCCTGATGTCAACTCCAGCAACGCCTTGGCAGTCACCCCCCAGTACTCCACTGTCACCGACCAACTCTGTTGTCACTCGGCTGACACCTGGGGGTCTGACACTCAGTCCTACTACTCCTGTTAGACCAGCGCCAGATGGTTCTCAGCCTCAGGGACCGACGCCTGATAACCCAACACCAGTAGATCCAATGCCTGGGTTACCGCAACCTAAGGAACCGACACCTGGGCCCTCCAATCCTACCGTGCCAACACCGGCTCCTCCAATCACGCCTCAGAATCTGCCCACAGACCCTAATAAGCTGTCTGCCGCCTGGTGGGTATACTTTAAGGACAAGGAGTCCCTGAAGGATCCTCCTACTCTGACTCCGAGGGATCCTACTCTGAATCTGGATCAGGTGTCTCCTAGGAAGGTCCCGACGCCACCTCCTAGAGAACCGAAACCACAGCCTGAAGGAGCTGGCACCAGCCATCCAAAGGACTCATTGATAAAGGCATTGTCACTTGCCCTCTCCATCCCTGGACTCAGGCAAGTCAGGAGAATATTCTTCCTCCTCAGAGAAGGAGGAGTCTGAAGGTGAGGATGTACCCTCTGAACCAGAGGAGACCAGAGAAACCCCGCGATCCCCTCCAGACGACCCTACTTTCATGGAGGTGATGAGACACATCCAGTCCATGTCAGGTTGGGATACGGAGGAGCTGGACCCCTGAGAGATGTTGGTTGGCCACCTTCCTATGTAAGGAGGAGTCACTACCTTTGGTTGTTCCTCCCCTTACTGAATCTTGCAAGGATGTTAACAGGGCTACTTGGAAGAATCCTTCCTCTACTTTGGCGACCCACAAGAAGGCAGATTGCCTGTATAATGCTCCAAGAGAAGAGCCTTTCTATGGCGAACACCTAGAGGCTGATTCAGTAGTAATTAACACTGCCCATGACCGCTCTCAGTGACCCAGGCACCTGAGCACTCAGTCTCCCAATAAAGACTCCAGACAGATAGACCACTTCAGCAAGATGGTTTATGCATCTGCCATCTGCACCATCCATTCCCTGAACTTCCTGCCCCACATGGTCCAGTACCAGAACGCCCTGTGGGAGAAGGCATTACAGGTGGCTCAAGCTTAGCCAGATACTCCGGGCAGGTCTGAGCTGTTGCACCTTCTGAAACTGGGCTTGGATGTTGGGACCCATCTTCTCCGAGTTTCCTATGACTCAGTGGACTCTGCAGGTAGAGCTGCAGCTATGGGAGTTTGCCTCCAATGCTACTCCTGGCTCAGGGTTTCCAGGTTTGCCCTGAACGTGCAGTCCAAGATCTTGGACTCCCCCTTTCAGGGGTCCTGTTCTTTTTGGCGAGGATTCTCAGAATATAATTACTCACCTTCAAGAATCAGGCAAGGCTTTGCATTCAGTACAAACCTTATACCGGTCTCAGCCTCGATATTTCCAGAAGCGGCCCTTTCTTTGCCCTGCCAAGCAACAACCCAGGGGTGCCTTTAAACATAAAGCCTCTAACTTAGGCCACTAGAGGTTCAGCCCCCAAAGCTCCAAGAACCTCCCAGGCTGCTTTGCCTGTTCCAGGATCTTCAGCATGATTCCTTACTCGACCCCCCCCTGCAGTCGAAACCATGGTGGAGGCGGTGAGGAGGTCGTTTCTCGCTCTGTCAAGATGGGTGGCACAAGATAACCTCAGACCAGTTGATGCTTCAACTAGTGGAAAAGCGGCACCCTCTAGAATTCATGGAGATGCCCCGGACAACCCCCCAATTGTCCTCTCACTACCCTCAGGCCCACCTCACCCTTCTACAAAAACAGATCCAAGCGCTTCTGCAAAAACAGGCTACAGAACCTGTCCTGCCGGTGCAGTGGGGGAAGAGATTCTACTCTCATTTCTTCCTGGTCCCAAGGAGAACAGGAGACTTGCGTCTCATCCTAGACCTCAGCCACCTGAATCAGTATATAAAATGCATAAGATCCAGGGTGGTCACTTTACTCAGTCTCCTTCCCTTCCTTCAACAAAGGGACTGGATTTGTTCTCTGGACATGCACGACGCTCATCTACACATCTTGGTGTTCCCACTCCACAGGAGGTTCCTCCGCTTCCACTTCCAACGAGACCATTACCAGTTTTGGGCCCTACTGTTCAGCCTGTCCTTGGCCCCATGAGTCTTTACAAAGTACCTCACAGTAGTAGCTGCGGCCTTGAGGAGGAATGGACATTATGTCTTCCCTTACCTGGACGATTGGCTTCTGACAGCTTCCACCAGAGAGCAGTTGCTCAGAACCATGGAAGCCACTTTCTCCTTATTCCAGGATCTGGGGATTACTCTCAGTCTCCCCAAATCCTCCCTTTGGCCAAGTCAGAGGCTTCAGTACATCAGGGCAATCTTGGAAACAGCCCAAGGCAAAGATTTTTGGCCCCCAGACAGGGCAGAGCGCCTTCAGGCACAGGCTTGACTGGTCTCATCATCTCATCAAGTCCCGGCCAAATTGTTTCTCAGACTGCTGGGACACACAGCAGAAGCCATTGCAACAGTCCCCCAGGTTCACCTGCATATGAGGGTTGCCCAGTGGAACCTACCGGTCCAATGGGATAATGGGATCAGCACACAGACGATTCGGAACAACTGGTGTTGGTCTCCAACTCTGTGTGGCAGACTCTGGAGTGGTGGCTGGACCCCTCCAAGCTCTCCAAGGGGGTCCACTTTCAAACAGAGTCACCTCGTCAAATCCTGACCACAGACTTGTCAGGCTAGGGCTGGGGTGCCCGTCTGGCAGACTCAAGGGACCTGGTCCCCACAGAAACAGCATCTCCATATCAATGTGTTGAAGATGTGGGCCATCCTTTACGCCCTGCAGACGGACAATATGTCAGTGGTCTTTATATAAAAACAGCAGGGAGGAACACACTCTTACCCCCTCTGCAGGGAAGCCATGACAGTCTGGTACTGGGCCATGGAGCATCACCTGGACCTGACCGCTTTACATGTTCCAGGCATTCAGAATACCCTGGCCAACAGCTTAAGCTGGTCCTGGTCAAAGGCTCATGAATGAGAAATTCTTCCCTCCGTGGTCAAAGACCTCTTCAACAAGTGGGGCTGTCCACAGCTGGGTCTCTTTGCATCCCCATTCAATGCAAAACTGCCCAGTTTCTGCTCACTAGATCCAGGGATTGGGGTTTTCTGGCGAGATGCGTTGTCCCTCTCCTGGCCAGGGAGGTTTCTGTATGCCTTCTCTCCCTTTCCATCACTGCAGAGGGTTCTTCTTAAGTTGTAGTCAGAAGGAGCAGAGATGATCCTGACAGCCAGTTACTGGCCGCTCCAGATATGGTTTCCACTCCTCCAACAACTAGCAGTGGAACCTCCAATCCCTCTGCCCCTGTGCTCAGATTTGCTCTCCCAGGAGCAGGGCACTCTGGTCCACCCGGACCTCAAGTCTCTGCATCTTCATGCATGGCTCCTGCAGACGTAGCAGTTGCCCAATTTAGGGTTTTCTCCCAGGTGGCAGATGTCCTAGTGGCAGCCAGGAAGCCCTCCACTAGAGCCACTTATGCTATGAAGTGGAAGCAGTTCTGTATCTGGGCCTCCACTCGTCAGCTCGATCCCTTCACCTGCCTGGTGAATGTAGTCCTAGAGTACCTCCTTTCCCTGTCAGACTCAGGTCTCGATTACTCTTCGATTAAGTGGCACATAACTGCCATCTCTGCATACCATGCACCCCTGGAAGGCAAGACTCGTGCCCAGCTGGATCTTTCTCAATCAATCAATCAAAACTTTATTTAACCAGGCAAGTCACCACTGAGCAAGCTCAATTTCAAGGTGGTCCTGGAGAGAACAAGTATACAATAAAAAAGGAATACACAATACAGCAGAAAGACAATAAATGCCTAACAGACTGATAGTCCTAGTGAGCAAGTATACCATTGAAAAGGTAATACACAACACTGGAGTGATCATTCCCGGTTACATAGCAGAATGACAATTTTCTGCAGACTGATAGTGGAGCATAAATAAATCAAAAGCAGGCCAAGTGGGGCCGGTCCAGTGGCGCTGAGGGTTGAGGCACTGGATGCCACACCTCATGCTACGCCAGCGACCCAGGTTCGGCAACGGACTGGGGTCGCTGGGGGTCGGAGGGGGGAGGGAGGATCGAGCATCCCCGGATGCTCTCCTCCCTCTAGCGTGAGGAAACCAGGGGTGCTTCTGGCACCAGCGCCTGAAGCCGGTGGATGCATGGGCTTTGGGCGGCAGCTCTACTGGAGTCGGGAGGGCTGTTCTGCGGCGTGGCTGTTGGCGTGTCAGCCGCGTCGGCTAGCCTGGGCGTCAGTCCTAAGTGCAGAAGCGTCTCAGAGAATGGGAGAAAAAGCGGAAAAATGAAACATCCCTGGCCTTACGAGCTGATGACACTAGGGGATGGGATGCCGTGGGGATCGCCCTGGCGGACGTGGTAGGAGGAAGTACAATGCCTCCTCTGAAAGCCGTGGGAGCCGCCAAATTACAAAAAAAAAAAAAAGGCAGGCCAAATGCAATGCAGACAAGGTAATAATTCCACATGGTTTCTAGACTACAACCTGTACTGACAAATAAATAAGTGCCCTATGCCACCCCGTACCAAAAAGATTATGCAACCTCTTACATGAGAGGTCAACTGGGTAATAGAAAATGAGAGAATGTTAGGGATTATATAAGACAGTCAAAGGAGGAGAAAGTAGAGAAAAAAGAATGGAAAGAAACATAGAAACATAGACTTTGATGGCAGATAAGGACGGCTTGGTCCATCTAGTCTGCCCATTTCCCTACCTACAGGATAGGCCACAGATCCTAGTTAACCAACAGCCTATTTCTTCCTACCCCCCACAAGAATTGCCTTATGTCTGTCCCATGCATTCTTGAATTATCCCACAGTTTTAGACCCCACAACCTCCTCAGGAAGGCTGTTCCATGCATCCACTACCCTCTCTGTGAAATAATACTTCCTCACATTGCCCCTGAACTGCCCCCTCCATCTTTAAATTGTGTCCCCTTGTTCTTGCCGTCTCTTTTCTGAAAGATGCTTGGACTTTGTTGATTCCACTGAGGTACTTAAAATTTTTATCATGTCCCCTCTCCTTCTTTCCTCAAGGGTATACATATTAGCTCCTTTAGTTTCTCCTCCATATGGCTTCTCTTGCAGACCCTGCACCATTTTAGTTGCCCTCCTCTGGACTGCCTCTATCCTGTCTATGTCCTTGCGGAGTGGGGTCTCCAGAACTGAACGAGTACTCCAGATGGGGTCTCACCAACTGTCTGTACAGAGGATAACAACTTCCTGTTTTCTGCTGCTGATGCCTCTCCTATGCATCCCAGTATACCCCAGCCCTCCTACTGCCTTCTCACATTTCTTGCTAACCTTAAGGTCATCTGATATGATTACCCCAGGTCCCTTTCCTTTTTGTTGTTGTTACTACCTCCCCCATTGTGTATTCTTCCCTGGGTTCTTGTTTCCCATGTGCATTATTTGCACTTCTTTGCGTGAATCCTAGCTGCCATACTTCTGACCATTCCTCCAACCTTGCCAAGTCCTTCTCATCCTTTCCACACCTCCTTGTGTATTAACCCTGTTGCAGATCTTTGTGTCATCTGCAAAGGGCATACTTTTCCTTCAGTCCCTCTGCAATGTCATTATGAAGACATTAAAAAGGACTGGACCCAATACTGAACCCTGCGGTACCCCACTAGTAACCCCTCTTTATTCAGAGTGGACTCCCATTTACAATTACCTTCTGTGTCCTGCTGTCCAGTCAATGTTTTACCCAGGCTACCACCCTGAGACCCACTCCCAGGCTGGTTAATTTGACTATTAATCTTTTGTGTGGGACTGTGTCAAATGCCTTGCTAAAGTCTAGGTAGGCCATGACCACAGCCCCTCCCTGGTCTACTACTTTGGTCACCCCATCAAGGAAATCTATAAGATTCGTCTGACATGACCTTCCTGCTATGAACCCATGCTGCCTTGGGTCCTGTATCCCACTGGCCTCTAGGTACTCAACTATTCTTTCCTTCAGAAGTGACTCCATCCTTTCCCTACCACAGAGTCAAACTGACAGGTCTGTGGTTTCCTGCCTCTGTCTTGGCCCCACTTTTGTGAAGGGGATCACATCCGCCTTTCTCCAGTCCTTGGGTACCACACCATCCTCCCATGATTTATTAAAAAGTGTAGCCAGTGGTTTCACTAGTTCCCCCCTTAATTCTTTTAGAATTCTGGGGTGAATTCCATCAGGCCCCATTGCTTTGTCCACCTTCAGTTTTAGGAGTTCTTGCAGAACCCTTTCTTCTGTGAAAGGACTAGGATCGACCTCCCTATCAAGAGTGCTTCTGTTAACTGTTAATTGGATTAGGCACTTCCCCCTCCTCTTTTGTGAATACTGAGCAGAAATATTCATTCAGTATCCCTGCTTTTTCACTGTCCCCCTCTGCCCACCCACCGTTCATTCTATTCAGCCTCACTATCCCTCCCTTTGTCTTTCTACGCTCGCTGATGTACCTATAAAAGGTTTTATCCCCCTTCTTAACTGAGTTGGCTATCTTTTCTCAGTTTGGGCCTTTGCTATTCTGACTTCCCTCCCTGCTTCCTTCTGCCTTAACTGGTACAGCTGTTGTCCTGCTCCTTCTGTGTTTCCTTATACTTCCGGAATGCTATCTTTTCTTCCTGACTTTCACAGCCACCTCTTTTGAGAACCATAGTGGCTTTTTCTTTCATTTGATTTGTTTATTTGCTTCACACAAAGGCTTGTTGCCTCTGTGATGGCAGTTTGATGATTCCCCATTGTTGCTCCACACCTCCTTCTAGCCTGTTTGCTAGTGCTTTTCTGAGGCACTCTCCCATCTTGCCAAAGTCAATCCTCCTGAATTCCAGTACCCTCACTTTTGTATGGCTTGACTCTGTAGCCGAGTTTAACGTGAACCACACTGTTTGATGGTCACTTGTTCCCAGATGGCAACCCACTTCTAGATCTGAGATAGAAATAATGAAAGGTTTTATAGTTATAGGAAGTTCCTACAATATCATTGTAGGTGTTAATGGTGGTTGAGCCAAGAGCAACAACTGCACTTTCTTGCGGGGCATACTGCATTTGAAGCCTCCCATCAGGGACCTTTTGTTTATTTTAGAGAAGGTTACTTTGCCTCCCTTTGAGCCTGCCACAAACTGCGAGCTCCGCTTTCTGTTGTGGAACGAGTTGTTTTTTGTTGCTATTACTTCTGCTCTGAGCTTCAGCCTCTGATGTGTAAAGAGCCTTATTTGGTTTTCCACAAGGACAGGGTATCCTTGTGGACTAATCCTAAGTTGTTGCCCAAGGTGATGTCAGAGTTTACACTGAATTAAGACATCCACCTACCTGTCTATTTCCCAGAGTATTCCAATCAAGGGGAGGCCTGACTTCATACTCTGGACATCCACCAGGTGCTTCGCTACTACTTGGATCGCACTTGGGCCACTAGAAAGTCTGGTCAGTTCACTTTCTTCACCCCTAACAGAGCTAGGGCTCCTGTTTCTAAGCAATGTTTGTCAAAATGGTTAGCCAGTTGCATTGTTTATTGTTACAAAAAGAATGACAAGCCTTTATCGGGCTCGGCTGAAGGCCAGTCTACCAGGGGAGTGGCTGCTTCCTTTGCTTCTCTCGGGAATGTGTCTGCTGCTGCTATCTCTGCAGCTGCCACTTGGAGTTCTTTCCATACTTTCTTTCACCATTACAGTCTGGACATTACCTCTAGGTGTAGGGCAGGTTTTGGACTTGCAGTTCTGCAAGGCCTCCTCTCTTGAGGATTTTCTTATTCTACTCTCTACCTCCTCCCAGCTGACTGGGGTCAGTCCTTTCACTGCTTGGGACTCGGTCCTAATTGGGTTGCCTGTCGCAAGAGCCCTCTCGAAGTGAGATAGTACAGTTACGTAAGAACTTACCGTAACAGCTTGGAGAGAAGCTCTTGCAGCAGGCGCTGCTTTCCTTCCCTCCCTCCATTCCCCTAGTGATTACTTCTACATCTCTGATACCTCGCTTTCCTCAGTTTAGAGGCACCTCCTCAGATCTCCTATTTCTGTATGTGCCATGGTCCCTGGTGGGAGAACTGAGGTGGAGCTGGGAGACCGTCCTTTTTATAGGCAGACATGGTAGGCAGACCGACATCAGGGGGTGGTCCCCTGCTAAAGACTGCTGGCTAGAAGTCTTCTGTAGGGTCCTAGTGCCTGCCAGCTTCAGTCCCAATTGTGTTGTCTGCTGCAAGAGCTCCTCTCGAAGATCAACTGTTATGGTAAGTTCATACGTAACTGTATTTCCTGTTGGCCCTAAATCATCTTGGTCACTCTGCATTGCACCATCTCTGGCCTATCTGACGTGATAGCCACCAAGAAGGCGGTCTTCCATGACAGGTGAGAGATGTCACACCTGTGCATTGGTTCAAATGGCTTGCCCATGAGCTTAGCCAACACCAGCAGTAGATCCCACGGAGGTGAAGGTTCTCGCACTGGAGGGGATATGTGATCAAGGCCTTTGAAAAAGCATCCGACCACCTTCTCCTGCGCCACCAACTACTTTCCGGCCCACGACCAGTAAGCAGAGATGGGGCTGCCAGGTGCACCTTAAGGGTCGTCGACCGAAGCCCCAGCTGAGAAAGGGACCATAGGTAGTCCAGAATGCTGACTAAGGAACAGGAGGAAGGGTCCAACCCCTTATCCTGACACCAAATGGAGAGTCTCTTCCATTTGAAGGCATAGCATTTTCTGTTTGACTCCTTACGGGATGCCTCAACAACGTTGAGGACCTAGTCGGAAAGACCCAAGGCCTGGAACTCTAGCCACTCAGGAACCAGGCCATCAGGTGCAGGGATTGAAGGTCCGGGTGGCATACCATCCCCTGGTTGACTGAGATCAGGTCCGGATGGGCTGGAAGCCGTCTCGGGAGCCTGGAGCTGAGGCTGAGGAGATCTGGATACCAGAACTGATGAGGCCAGTCTGGGGCTACCAGAATCACCTGTGCCTTGCCCCTCCTCGCCTTGAGAAGCACCTTGTGGATCAAGGGAAATGGGGGAAAGGCGTAGAAAAGGCCCGGGGTCCACAGCCTCGAGAAGGCATCCCCCTGCAGCGAGCCCTGCTGAGGGGGGCAGGCATGAAACAGCCTCAGCTTCGCATTCTCCCTGGAGGAGGCAAACAGGTCTACCTGAGGTGTGCCCCAGTGGGAGAACAGATCGTGTACTACCTCTGGTAGGAGAGACCACTCATGAGATGCAGCACCAATCCAGCTTAGGGCATCGGCCAGACTGTTGGAGGCTCCCACCACATGAATGGCTAGGAGATCCGCCTCCAGTCTGCCCACGAGAAACCAAGTGCGGCGCTTCCTTTCACAGAGGCAAGGCGCACGTCCCGCCCTGGCGGTTTAGGTAGTACATGGTCGTGGTGTTGTCCGTCCTGACCTAGACCACTTGACCCCGTACAAACGGAGTGAAGGCGGTGAGGGCTAGTCAGACTGCTCGAAGCTCCAGCAGGCTGATGTGGCATCGAGACTCCTGGTTGGACCAGACGCTATGCGCTCTGAGCTCCCCCAGATCGGCACCCCAACCCATCAGAGAGGCATCGGTCGTTAGAGTGACCGTCGACTCTGGGCAGACAAATGGGATACCCTCCTGCAGATGAGCGGGAACGATCCACCACCGGACAGCGTTCCCCATCTCCTGGGTCACTATCACTGGCTGGTCCAGAGGACTGGAGCGCTTTGCGCATGTGCGGGATCTTCACTCATGCCGCACTTGCGCATGCTCAAGATTTCGGACCCGTTTTTAAAAAGTCAATTGCTGGCCTCTTGGTGCTCGGTTTTTGTTCCTACACACCAGCGACAGTTCCATTATTTATGATGCTCCAGATGGAACTGATTTTATATACTGCATGTCCCAAAACCGCACTTCAGGACTGCGCTTGTGGCAGACGCTCGGTCTTGTACAGCTTATGCTTCCGAGTGCAAAGTGAGTTTCAGTCGGTCCGATCGACAACCTAATCTTTTAAAAATAAGCAAAGCCGACATAATTAACTATGTTTGTGAGGTATAAGCGCATTCTATACTCGGTTTTTGATACATGTGTGCCAAGAGGCACACTACTTGCATTTAGAGAAAAATGGACGCACAAAGCTGACAGTGCCCCTTTAAGTAACAGCGAAAGGGTAAATAATCTCACATAGAGATCCTGTATTGGATATAGATTGTACTTTATCATACTGAGTCATCAAATCATGACAATGAATGTATTGCTTTATTACACAGCACCTACTGTGCCACCCACGAATACGGGGTAGTATCTAGGTCCTTAATGAGAGGCATAAAGCTTGCATACTGTGCACATACAAAGCTTTTTCCAAACAAAAGCTGTTGTCTCTAGTTCTGGCTGTAAAAGCACTGAGAACTAAGGGAGTGAGGGCCGTAACACCTCACTAAACTGTTCGTCAATGCACTGGGAAGAGGTTATGGTGGTGCAAGCAGCAAAGAAGAGTGAAAGGCGCAGACAGCTACAGCTAAGGTAGGCAGTGTGAATGCAGCTCTCAATAGGGCAAGGCTAGGGTACAACACAAGCGAACTTAACAAGCACATTTAACACAGGCTAGCTACAGGGGAGTCCCTAGATAGGGCTCGGCTATGATACAGTGCAAATGCACGCAACAAGCACACCTAACGACAGAGGTTAGCTATACAGGGGTCACCTAGATAGGGTGAGGCTATGATACAATACAAGCAAATTCAACACATTTACACCAAATTAGCAACCCTGGACATCTATGAATTAATGTTATTCTCTCTTCCAGACACAGGCTATAGTACAGTAAGGAATAACTTACTATACCAGTAGATCTTCACACTAGGACCATGTGGAAAACTTTCTAGCTAACAGTCTACCAGAGGGGGTCACCCCACCTCTGACGTCACCCTCTGATATCGGCCTAGCCTATAAGATAGGGCAACGCCCATAGCCTCCTCAGTTCTCCCACTGGAGACCAAAAGCAGAAGCCCGTTAGGGGAACTGAGGAGGTAGCTGAGGTAATCATAGAACTAATGGAAAAGGAAAGCAGAAGAATCTTCGCCATGGAAGAGGACAGCTAGACAGGAGGCCAAAAGACCACAAGAAAGGCAATAGGGGAAGGAGGGAGAGAAATGCGTGGCCTGCCACAGGAGCTCCTCTCAAAGATCTACTGTTACGGTAAGTCGTTACATAACTGTACTATTGTACTTCGAGGGTATCTCGCAGCAGGCCACACCAGTAGGATGGGTCCCAAGCAGTTCTGGCAAAAACTGACAGACAGACTAGGCGGTTGGTCGAAAGGACCTACGAGAGAAGGCCTTGTAGAACGTTCAGGCGGAAATTTGCCCTGCGTCTAGAAGCAATGTCCAAACTGTAATGTTTGGTAAAGGTACGGACGCTGCTCTAAGTAGCAGCTGCACAGATCTCCACAGCTGAAACACTATGGAAACATGCGATGGAGGTGGCCATATCTCTGGAAGAGTGGTCACGAACCATGCCTGGAAGTTCCTTGCTGTACTTCCTGTAGCAGAAAATAATACAGTTAGCCAACCACTTGGATAAACATTGCTTGGACACCAGAACGCTCCTTTCCCAGGGGTGAAGGAAACAAATAATTGTGAGGACTTCCTGCAGTCCTTTGTCCGGTGTGTACAGTACCACAAAATTCTATGCACATCCAAAGTATGGAGCAGTGCTTCCCCTGGACTAGCAGGCTCAGGATAACAGACGGGTGGGTGGATGGATTGATTCAGAGTAAATTCAGACACCACCTTAGGAAGAAACTTAGGATTGGTACGCAAAGACACCCTGTCTTTGTGGAAAATCAAATATGGCTGCTCACACATGAGCACCTGAAGCTCGGAAATCCTCTGAGCAGAAGTAATAGTGTAGCCCCCCTACAAATGGGGGTTCCCGAAAAGTCTTCCCAGAGCTTGCCTAATTGCTCACAGCCTGGTTGGTGTTTGGCTCTAAAGCCGTTTAAATGTTGTTACCAGTGAGCGCCTATAAAGCCTCCATGTACTGTCTCTTTAAGTGCTGCCTGCTTGTAGTCCTAATTAATGTGAGTGAGGGGGTCTGTATGTTTCTATGCCCGAATCCCACCCAGGCTGCTGAATTTTCACTCCGTTTCTGCCGTCGCTAGTGGCGCAGACAGAGCCCTGTTGAGAGATGTAACTAATTACTGATAAACATTTAGAGTGGTAAAGATATAGTGTTTGTTCTAACCTGCCTTCTTTGCAGCAAGGACTTTCCAGTTTAGCTCCACCATTTTGGTCCTGAACTGCCGAACTGGACCAATCAGTACTGGGGGACTCTAAAATGGAGCCTACTGAACTGGGACTGTATGGATTACATGGGCAGACTAGGTGGGCCAAGCGGTCCTTATCTGCCGTCAAATTCTATGTTTCTATGTTTCTATTACCAGTTGGGATTTGTAGTTTTAGACTGTTGGCGCCTTTTTGCAACACAAGGGGGAGCTCTAACTGTGATTGGCAGCTAAACTGCCCAACCAAACCTTTTGGATCTAAGAGAAATCCCCTGAGCTGTCTGCTGGCAAGCCAGATTCGAGTTGGAAGTTGAAGAGGAAAGAGCTTGCATAATCGAGCACCCGTATTGCGCAGGAGGCAGAGGACACCACAGGGAAAGGAAGCAGCTCCTGTTGGGGTACTCAATTATTAGGGGTATAGAACTGGGGGGAGCTGGGAAAAATGAAGTAAGGTGCCTGCCTGGTGCCACGGCTTGGAGGAACAGGAAGTGCATCCTCAAGATCACGAGAACAGCTGCAAGGGATTCCGAGCTGGACGTAATTGTCCACCTAGGGACAAATGACTTGGCTCATCATGAGATTAGAGCAGTGCAGGAGGACATTGCAGAGTTGGGGAGGGACCAAGACAAGTAGCACACACAGTATCCTTCTCAGAGGTGCTGCCTGTCAAAAGCATGGGGGAGGCGAGAATTGGTGCACCATGCAGTTTAATGAATGGTTGAAAAAATGGTGGAGCACAGGGGTTTGCTTCATTGGGGACTGGGGTTCCACCTGGAGGACACCAGCCTATACCGCAGGATGGTCTGCATCTATCCAGGAAGGAACAAGTCTTTTGAGCAATCGATTTAAATGCTTCATTGGCAAGCTTTTAAACTAGTCAAAGGGGAGGCACTGACAAGCAGCAGGAAAATCCCAGCCTCCCTACAAAACAGGGTACTAAATGAGAAAAAGACTGAGGTAGAACGGTCAGTGAGGATGCTGCAACAGAAGGTAAAGCCATCAAAAAATGGAGAGCAATGAGTACTAATGCCCGTAGTCTGGGTAACAAGCTTCCTGAATTAGTGGCCTTGATGGAGGAGGAACATCTGGATATCGTGGCAGTCACAGAAACATGGTACACACAAAACCATGACTGGGACATAAACATACCAGGATACACTGTCTACAGGAGGGACAGGGAGGGTAAAAGAGGAGGAGGAGTAGTTCTTTACAAGGGAAGGAATAAAAGCAACAGAACAATAGGGTAAAGAGGAGGAGATGAAGCACTGTGGGTAAATTTGGAGACAGGCAATGGCACACAATACGCGACAGGGTTAGAGTATAGACCCCTTCTCAGGGGGAGGAAATGGACAGGGAAATGATAGAAAGTATACTTAGAATGGCAGGAAAGGGAGATATTGCTGATGGGTGATCTGAATATGCCAGATGTTAACTGGAGTGCAGTTGCAGCTGCCACTTGAAGAGTGCAGTTATTCTAGATGCCCTACAGGGGCATGCCTTCGACAACTAGTACTGGAGCCCACTGAGGGAGCAATATTAGACTTGATTCTCTCAAATGGAGATGGAGAGGATCACAGATGTAGAGTGGGTAGCCATCTGGGAACTAGCGACCATCGAACAGTATGGTTCACAATAAACACAGCAATAGAGTCAAGCCATACAAAGACAAAAGTACTGGACTTTAGGAGGGCTGACTTTGCCAAAATGGGTGAGTGCCTAAGGAATGCACCTAGCAAGGGGCAGGAAGGAGGGTGGAAGAACAATGGGGAATAATAAAAACTGCCATCACAGAGGTAACGAGCCTTTTGTGTGAAGCAAATAAACAAAACAAGACGATGTAAGAAACCACTATGGTTCTCAAAGAAAGTGGCAGTGAAGGTTCAAGAGAAAAGAAAGCATTCAGGAAGTACAAGGAATCGTAGAAGGAGCAGGACAGAGAACTGTATCAGTTAAAGCAAAAGGAGGCTGGGAAGGCAGTCAGAACAGCAAAGGCCCAAACCGAGGAAAGATAGCCAACTCAGTTAAGAAGGGATAAAACCTTTATAGGTACATCAGGAGCAAAGGAAGACCAAGGAGGAGCAGTGAGGCTTAATAAAGGGAGGGAGGGTGGGCAGAGGGAGACTGTGAAAAGGCAGAGATACTAAACAAATATTTTTGCTCAGTATTTACAAATGAAGAGGGGGAGGTACATAAAACAAACAGTAGTAACACTCTGGATACAGAAGTTGATACCAGCCCATTTACAGAAGAAAGGGTTCTGAAAGAACTCTTAAAACTGAAGGTGGACAAAGCAATGGGGCCTGATGGGATTCATCCCAGAATTCTAAAAGAGCTAAGGGTAGAACTAGTGACACCACTGACTACCCTTTTAACAAATCATGGGAGGATGGGTGATACCGAGGACTGGAGGAGGGCAGATGTGATTCCCTTCACAAAAGTGGGAGCAAGGCAGAAGCAGGAAACTACAGACCTGTTAGTTTAACCTCAGTGGTAGGGAAAATGATGGAATCACTTCTGAAGGAAAGAATTGTCGAGTATCCGGAGGCCAGAGGGGCACAGGACCCTAGGCAGCATGGATTCACAGCGGGAAGGTCATGTCAGACAAATCTGATAGATTTCTTTGACTGGGTGACCAAAGTAGTAGATCAGGAGGGGCTGTGGACATGGCCTACCTAGACTTTAGCAAGGCATTTGACACAGTCCCACACAAAAGATTAATATACAAGTTAGCCAGCCTGGGAGTGGGTCCCAAGATGACAGCCTGGGTAAAGAATTGGCTGGAGAATGGGACACAGAGAGTAATAGTAAATGGAGTCCACTCAGAAGAAAGGAGGGTTACTAGTGGGCACCGCAGGGTTCAGTATTAGGACTCGTCCTCTTCAATGTCTTTATGTTTACATTATGGAAGGACTGAAGAAAAGTATGTCTCTTTGCAGATGACACTAAGATCTGCAACAGAGTTGATGCACAGGGTGGGGTGGAAAGGATGAGAAGGGACTTGGCAAGGTTAGAGGAATGGTCAAATGTATGGCAGCTTAGATTCAATGCTAAGAGGTGCAAGGTAATGCACCTGGGAAACAAAAACCCAGGGGAAGAGTACACAATGGGGGGTGAGATACTAACAACAACAAAAATGGAAAGGGACCTGGGGGTAGTCATATCAGATGACCTAAAGGTGGGCAAGCAATGTGAGAGGGCAGCAAGGAGGGTGGGGGTTACTGGGATGCATAGGGAGGCATCACCAGTAGAAAACAGGAAGTTATTATCCCTCTGTACAGACAGCTGGTGAGACCCCATCTGGAGTACTGTGTGCAGTTCTGGAGACCCAATCTCCGCAAAGACATAGACAGGATGGAAGCTGTCCGGAGGAGGGCAACTAAAATGGTGCAGGGTCTGCACCGGAAGACATATGAAGAGAGACTTAAGGAGCTTAATATGTATAGCCTCGAGGAAAGGAGGGAGAGGGGGGACATGATAGAAACTTTCAAGTACCTCAAGGGAATCAACAAAGTCCAAGAGGGTGGCATCTTTCAAAAAAAGAGGTGTGCAAGAACAAGAGGGCACAATTTGAAGATAGAGGGGGCGGCTCAGAGGTAATTTAAGGAAGTATTTTTCACAGAGGGTTGTGGATGCAACGGAACGGCCTTCGGAGGAGGTGTGGAGTCAAAATCAGTGGTGGAATTCAAGCATGTATGGGACAGTCATAAGGCAATTCTGGGGGATGGGGGTAAGAAGAAGTAGGCTGCTGGTTAACTAGGATCTGCAGCTTATCCAGTAGGTAGGGAAATGGGCAGACTGGGTGGGCCAAGCGGTCCTTATCTGCCGTCAAATTCTATGTTTCTATGTTAGTTCATGTGGGAGAACCGTGGAAGGCCCGAAACTCGGCCTGTTGCCGTCTTACTGAAAGAGAGAGAGAAAGCGAGAGAAAAATAGTCGAACAGTGATCCGCTTGGTGTGCTGCAAAGTAAGCTGCTGAAAGAATACCAGGTTCACCTGAAGAAGACCGAAGATCTTGCTAAAAGCGATCGGCCTGTCAGGAACTTTAGCTACCGTTGTACTCCCGGGTTATAGCAGTGATTTTGCGATCGGGATCGAGGAGTCACCTGCCTGGTACAGTAAACTTTCTTTACATATAAATGTGCTGCGAACTGGAGGGGGGTAGCTGCCTGGTTCCCCTCCCCAAACTGAGCTGTGTATTGAAGGCTGGAAGCTGTTCCCAGTTGCATCAGAATGAATTTGCTTGCTTTCACATGCCGTTGGGCCCTGCCACGAGGGTCTTGTCTCCCTACCATGATGGCTGAGATTACCAGGTCGTGGCCTATTGCCCAATACTAGACTCTCATCGTTTCCCAACATGGGGGATAGGAATGAGTCCACCCCCTGCTTGTTGATATAATGGACCACGCTGGAAGTGTCCGATTGAATCGGCAGTGGGCAGGGGAAGAACTGGGTCTAGAAGGCCTGAAAGTCAAACAGAACAGCTCGCATCATCAGAACATTTATGTGAAGATCTGCTTCTGCCTTGGACCATGTCCCTTGAGCCCCTAGGTGATACCCCAGCCTAGACCCGCGGCATCTGTGGTAAGGATCTGCTTACGGCAGGGGAATGAAAAATGGCACCCCTCTCAGAAGGTTGCTGGGCTCTAACCACCACAACAGAATCCTCTTGACTGGATCTGAGACCAAGACTGGTTGTTCTAGGTCATCCGTATGCTGGTCCCATTGGACCCACAAGGTCCACTGAGGAACTCTCATGTGCAGCCTGGCTAGAGGAACTGTTACTATCATGGCAGCCATGAGACCCAGGAGATGCAGAAAGGCCTGAGCTGGTACAGGTTGGCTGGAGTAGAGCTGACGGGCTTAGTCCATCAGGTGCACCTGTCTTGAGGCAGGAAGGCCATCCTTTGGGCTGTATCCAGCACTGCCCCTATGTACTGAAGTTATTGACAGGGGGTCAGAAACAACTTGGGCAGACTGATAGTGATTCCCTGGTTTGGAGGAGACACTCCCTGGATGGAGTTGCTAGCAGCCAGTTGTCCTAGTAGGGGAAAATATAGAACCCCTGCCATCTGAGGATAGCTGCCACCACTGCCAAACACTTGGTGAATACCCGAGGGGCCGAAAATAAGCCAAATGGAAGGGCTCTGAACTGGAAATGAGCTGACTAAAAATGAAATCAGAGGAAGCACCTGTAGGAGGCGCAAACCTTGATATGCAGATAGGCATCCTGCATATCCATGGAGCAAATCCAGTCCCCCTGGTGTAACAGGGGCAGTAGACCCTGAAGGGTGACCATTCTGAACCGGTTGTATTGGATGAACAGGTTCAATTCGCTGTGGTCCAGGATGGGCCAAAGGTGCTTGCAGGTGGGCGAGGATATCTTCCACATCCCCGCAGAACAATCTGTACCCTCTAATGGGGGCATTCATGATGGACAGCTGGACGTCCTTAGGCAACCCGGCACCTGCCAAGCATGCTGGTGCAGACAAATGCCTGTCACTGCTGCCGTGGCCGAAGCATTCACAGCATCCTAGGCCGCCGCAAGTGGGTACCAACATCAGAGGCTGACTTGAGGGAGCCCATGGCCTGCTGTTTGGCAGGGTCATCAGGTAAAGATTGGATGACATCCCTGACATGATCTCACAAGGCATTTTGATACTGAAGCATGTAAGCCAAGTAGTTAAGAGTTAGTATCACTAGACTAGAAGAAGTGACTGTCCACTTGCCCAGGAGGTTCAACCGACGTGACTCTTCGTTGGGTGGCAATAAGCTCAGATGCTTACGACTTTTTGTGCAGTCATGTGTGGTGTTTATCATTACAGAGTCTGCCTGTGCCTGTTCTATGAGAAAGGACTTCCCTGCCGAGGCATGGTACAGCCTACCGGCCTTCATGGACATGGCCGGGATAATACTGGGCCAACACCAGGCAGCCATGGTGGCATCCTCATAAGTGTCTATTAAAGAAGAAACCACCAAGAGAGAATTCTCCAGCTGTCGAAGGTAGGTGGCATGCCGGCAACATTCTGGATCCTGTTCCTCCATCTCGAACCCCATGGCCTCTTGGATGTGTCGTATAATGGTCGTAAAGGAGGGGTTATCTGGAGGAGACATGGGAACACACTTAGGGGTGCCCTCAACCTCGGAGGAGCCTGTAAAGGGGGTCGGTGAGCCGTTAACATCACCACCCTCATCATTATCCAGATCATCGTCGCCATCAGGGAGATGAAGGTCAGGGTTGTACTTATCTCCCTCTTCTGAAGGATGCCTGCGGGTATGAGTTGGCCTAGGAGGTGGTGTGGGGTGTGGGAGCACCAGAGTGGAAGGCCCTCGTGAAGGCCCCTTGGGAACTAAGGGTGCAGGACCTGAGAGAGATCCTGGGCACGTCTGGGCCGGTATTTGGGATGTGGGAGGGTCCACCAGGGCCACCATCATCTCCCAGCGGTATATAAAGGCTCTTGTCCTTGTTTTTTTCCTGTTCCGCCCTCTGAACTTACAGTATAAGCTATGTTGCCGTGGCTCCACCCCAGGCATTGCGGCGGCTGTCTACACTGGCGATCCTCCAGCCCACGCTTAGAGGTCGCCCAAGAGCGAACGCCACTTCTGACCTCGCGGCCCTGGCTCATTCCCAACCCGGTCGCCTGGCGTGGCGCAAGGTGTAAGGCCAGCACTCAACTTCAGCGCCACCGGCCGGCCTTAATTATTAGTCTTGTCATAAAATGATGACAATACTCCCGAACCCAGTCAGGGAGGCACAAACATAGTTTGCACTGCGCAAAGTATTCCAATATACTGCTTGTTATTTCATGTAATATATGGAACTCTCCAAACATTCCATGCCGCAACACGAACAATTTGATGTCAGAACCATAGTGCTATCGATGTATGATGTCCAAGTGTAAACTTGTGATTGTATTTTATTTTTACACACTCATCGTTTGTGTTGTGAGGTCACCACAAACCTCGGGGGGGGGGGAGTAAAAATTACTCGTTATACATACCCCACCCCAATACATTATTCTATAAATAATCACTGGTTACAGGCAATTAGACACTGAAATCAGTACCTTGTTTTTCATATTATTTATTTATTGCAATTGTTTCATCAGGAAAGACACACTTAGCAACAAGATGCTCGTCTCCCGGTGTGACCTGGGGAGGGTTACACATGGATATGATAACACGCAGGTTATCAAGTGAACAGTTAACAGAAGCAAATAAAAAGCAGCATAAGGATACACGATTGCATGAATGTACAAGCAGCGCATATTGAATGCTTAGGGTATTATAGTATCAAATAACAATTTTTGTGACAAGAAGCAGCAGACAAGGTAAATTAGCACAGTAGTAACAGCTATAAACAACAGAGGACGTATATCACAGTTATACAGTTATACACAGTACATAGGGCAAAATAGGCCCAGGACATAAGTGCAAGGTTGGGGTTATATGCCAGCTTCTGTAGCAAGGCTAAGGCCGCTGGTCAGGCATTGGGGAGGGGATAGTGGGGCATGGCAGGTTCGGGGACGGGAGCAATTTGTAGTAAGGAAGTTTGCTAGGGCGGTAGACAGAGAGTAGGGAAGAGGAGGAGTGCCGAATTTGTGGTGGAGGGCTGCCCAGAGCTTGGGTAGCCAAGTAAGAAGGCAGCTTGACCGGCAGAGGTCTTCCACCTAGGGACTGAAAGTTGGCGGGATTCACTGGATCTAAGATGATGGAAGGGGGGTGGGGCATCTGTGAGCACGGTGGCAAGGTAGGAGGGGATGGACCCGAGCCATAGGTTGGAGACAAATTTAACACAATGAGAGATGCGGCGGTTTTCAGAACGGTAGTGCCAAGTCTCGGTAGAGGTCGCAGTGGTGGGTGAGGGGAGAGGCATCGAGAGCAAAGCGGCAGAAGGCATTATAAAGTGTGTCCAGTTTAGATAGGGTGGACTTAGGGGCTGCACTGTATACAATGTCGCAGTAGTCAATGGAGGGCAGTATCATCTTCAGGACCAGTTCACGTCGGACTCAGGGAGGGAGGCTGCTGCGGTTCCTACATAGTGCACTGAGCATGGGGCAATATGCCACCCTATATTGCATTACACCCCCCAGATTATGCACATACATGTATAATGGAGAATTGCTTCCTTCCTGCATATAACACTGAGTGAGAGTTAATGGCAGCACAAAAAATCTATTTTCTTTTTCTGTGTGTTCCGCTGCTACCTGCTGATCGACACCCTCTAAACCAGTAATTATAGATGTAACCCCTAGGTGGCGCTATCCCAAGGGCTACTACCCATGCCTGCTTGGCTAGTAGCAGGTTAAGGGGCCTGAGTTCTGAAAAGGGTGCCTCCACCCCGAGGTCAGGGTTGGTAGTGGTCAAGCTAACCTGGGCACAACCCTCCGGGACACTGTAACCCCCCCTTCCTTAGTAGTGGCCGGAACAATACACAATAATCACTTTCACAACACCCCGATACACCACACAAGTACCCACACTGTTTGCACTTACCACCAGGACTTTCCTCTGGCCTGACCCTGAGGACCCCCTGTAAAACAAGGTTATACACAGCAAATAACAGCAGTACAGTACTCTTGCACAAACTGGAACAACAGTCAGGGAAAATGCAAAAAAGAGTTAGATCTGATTTATTTAAGGGACTTGAACAAGGGAGGGGCGTAATCAGGTTAATTTACTTTAAGGCTGTTTCAATCAAACAGTTATGCATGCACTTCAGGGTCCATAAACAGTCAAACACTCTGGATACCCAGATGGAGAATGGTGGGCTAGCCAGGAACGTTGCAGCAGGTTGGGGCCCTGTGATGGAAGAAAACAACATGCACAACACACACCATTTGTAATCCAGAGCTGAAGGGCTCCGTTCGTGAAAAGAAAACAACAAGACAGTCAGATGACACACTTTTAGATTAGGCTGTTGTTGCAGGGAGCTACCCTGATGATTACTCACGATACCAAAGACTGGGCACAGGCTGGACGAAAATCGAGACAGCAGGTGGTTAATCTGAAGTGCCAGGAGAAGCAAGGCCCACATGATTTGCCGATGCGTCATTCCTGTTCAAGCGTGGAGCAGAGGGCTGATCCCCAGGCAGGTCTCTCGTCGGTGGCTTTCTCTGTGCAGTGAGTAGTTTGGCTGAGCCAGTGTGGCAAGGCCCCAGCCAAATGGAGACAAATTCGGATACAGTCTGTTTTGGGCCGGATACAGCTTCCAGCAAGCAGAACACAGTTCACACAGTGGGGAACCAAATCATGACCCACTAACAGCTCACAGCACATTTACATGTAAGGAAGTTCTACTGTACCAGGCAAACCGCTCTCCGGTCATGATCGCAAAGTCTCTGCACAAACTGGGGATTCAAAAGCAGTTGGAAATCCTGACAGGCCGATCGCATTCAGCAAAATCTTCGGTCTTCTTCAGGTATGAGCCTGGTAAAAAAAATCAGTGGCTTATTTCGTTCTCACAAACTTGGATTTAGTCCGAAATAGTTCTCTTCTCTCCCTCTCAGAGGCAGCAGGCAGACATGCAGGCCACAACTGAGGCCTTTCACAATTCTCCCATGCAAAACTACATAGAACTCTTGCCTAAATCACTTGAGCTGTTACTTCTTCACTTCTCAGCCCAGAACTGAAACTAGCTGCAGCAGCCTGGGAAATTCCCCAAGATCCAAAAGGTTCAGTTGGCTGATCCTCCTGTCAGTCACAACAAAGGCTCCCTCTTCAGGTGCAAAAAAGGCGCAAAAAGCCCAAAACTACAATGCCTACAAATTTTGACTCCAGACAGCTCCAGCTCCATTTTAGGTCCCACCAGTACTGACTGGTCCAATTCGGCAGTCCATGACCAAGGCAGTGGAGATAAACAAAACAGTCCTTGCTGCAAAGAAGGCAGGTTAGACAAACTACATTATCATTATCACTCTAAATGATTTTCAGCAAATAGTTACATCTTTCAACAGAGCTCCCTCTCAGATTACTTATGACTGCAATCCAGGCAGCTCTTAAAGAGACAGTGCACAGAGGCTATACAGGCACTCTCTGTCAATCACATTTAAACTGCTAAAACGCAGGACACCAGCCTGGCAGTGAGCATTTGGGCTAGCTCAAGAAAGACTTTTCAGGAACCCCCATTTCTAGGGGGGTTACATAGAACATAAACCACGGGCAATACTTAAACTCATATTTTTTACATCCCATGAGCGTGCAATATTATTTTGGTCTCGTGGTTTGTGTGGCATCACACACCTCGGGTGTGTACAAATCAGGAGCATAGCCAGAAATTTCAGTTGCATACGCTCTCTCAAATGGCTCCCCCACTACAAAAATCAGATTGCTACCAGTCCAGAGTTCTCATCTAATATCGAAACAGGTTGCACCCTTACATATCTCTCCTCAAAAACAGAAGTTTAGCCAGCCTGCCAGTGCAGTGGCCATGCTACCACTTATGGTGCTGATGACCCAGGTGCTTGAGTGAACTCATAGCATCAGAGGGTTGGACGGGGAGAGGTGTATGAACATCCAGAGGATTGCTCTCCTCCTCTGGGGAGGGAGGGTTGCGGTGCTCAGCATTAGCCTGATCCCCTAGTGGAGACTAGGGGCAAGGCAGCCACAGACCGCATGCTGAGGAAGTGGAGGCGAGGCACCCAGAGACACCCTATGCACAGGAGTGTGCATGGGCTCATATGGACGGTACTGCATGTCCGCTTCTCCACGGGTGAAAATGGAGGTGAAAACGGATTGGAGGCAGGGCAGGAGGACAGAACAATCCCTCCCAGGCTCTGCACTGGCTACTGGTCCCTCTACTGGAAACTGGATCCACTTACGCTGAGCAAGAGGAGCCACTGACCCAACAACGGGGGAGTAAGCTATGGAGGAAGACCGGAATTGGAAGGTAAATCCCGGAGATGCTGAGTGATGGAGCTGGGGTGAGAGGTCGAGTCAGAAGGTAGCCTGCAGCTGTCAGGAGAAGAAAGAAATCAACATAAAATAAGAAATTTAAAGAGATATAGACACTATTTCAGAACTTGCACTAAATCAAATACTCCAGATTACAAGGATAACAGTTCCAAAAATATGTGGCTTGGGCAAGGTACTTTAAACGGACTGTATGGTGCATACGCCTGTCTAAACCCCTGGTAGAAATACCTCAGCATACATGCCCCCCGGCCCTCATATGTTATTCTGCATTTAATGACGTCATAAGAAGTTGTTTGGATGTGTGAACAGTCACACAGGGAGGGGCTAGGAACCCATGTTTGAGCAGTCAATATTTGCAGAAAATTTCTGTAGTTTATTTGAGGAGAAGGACCTTGTACAGGGAGAGCTGGTTCTCGGATGCAGGAGTTGCCCTGACCTAAGGATGCATGAAAATCCTAGACTCCTGAAATGACATGCCATTTTCGGGAGGGGGGCGGGGCATTAAACAATGGTGCAGTTCTCTCGTTGATGCTATTCTTGTAACGAAAGGTGACAATTCATTTTAACTCCATTACAACTGCAGGAGCATTCACCACAACAAACTGATCAGCTCCAAAGGAGTGTGAGTGCATACTTTTCTTTGCAGGGAACCAAACTCACCCACAGTACCACCTGCACAGAACCTGGGGGTGGACTTCAAGTCACAGAACACTTAGCTGTGATACAATCTTCAGGCTTTTGAAGTTCTGCCTCCTAAACGAAGCATGCAAATGAGAAGACGAAACAAATTACAGGAATGACACATGCTGTAGTTTATCAGCTGTGAATCTGGACAGCAAGGAGATGTTTTTTTACAATTTATCACTGCTGACAGCTCCGTACCTGGGTAATTCATAATATGACAGACCAAACAGAACGAAGGGAATAAACATATCAAGGCAATCGTCAAGGATTAAGCACCTATTTTTATCTTTGTGGTAAAGACAGATCGCAAGAGATTATAGTTACCATAATCAGTTTACAAGGTGAGAACACCTTCTCACAGTAATTTATCATACAATAATAAGCAATTTATCTTTGTATCAGCTCCATGGACCTCCAACACACAGCACGGAGTCTTGCTACTCTGGTTCTGTTTCTCTTCCTCGTACCTCTCCACCGTATATCACTGAAATGTGGAAGACCAACCCTCAAAATGGGGATATGTTTATCAAACATGAACGTTCAGCCTCCCAACTCTGCAAAAAGCAGTGCTGCTCTTGTTTTGATATGGACTGCTTGTAATTAACAGAGCATCAAAGGCTAATGTCAATTTATGTTTACAATCTTATTGGAAATCTACACCTTCCGAAGGAACAAAGGGATTCCAAGTGTCATCTTTCTCCCAATGCGGGAGACTTGAGATGTATGGGGGTTCTGAGGGGTAAAATGAGGGACTTCACTCAATGTGAGATTGCTGAGAGGTATTGAGAACGGGGTTCTGAGTGATAAAATGGGAACTATCTTCCTAATGTAAACCCCTCCCCCCGCTACTTTACATAGTTAGGGCCCCCTGGTACCCTTGACTGGGCAGAAACTACTTCAGAAATGGTACCATCCCTAGCTTTGGGAATGTATACCAGGCTCATTACTTCTAGAGGTCAGAAAAGGGGTGGGGGTGTACAAAAGCAAAACATATGACCAAACCCAGGTCCTGAGGAGAGAACGTTTTGCTAGGGCTATGCTAGACCTATACTTCTGGAGGGGTACCCATTAAATTCACACACAGGAAGCAAAAACGTGAAAGTCCAAACCAGAGTTGGGATTCTAGAGTGTGACTTTATTCCAAAAGATGTTCTCTAAAGCAAGGGTGGACCCCCAAGGTTTACACATCGTGACACAAGGCATTTGCAGAACAACAAAACAACTATATCTGACAGAAACTCTACATATTCCCATTTTTCATAGGACATTGAATTCTCTTTAATGGCACTGGCCACAACCTGAACATTTCTTCTAGTGGCTCTGGCCACAACTGAGCACACATTTCCCATATGGCATAGGACTTTAAAACTTCTTCAAGTGGCAACTGGCCATGACGAAGCACACTGGTGCTCATTACTAACACAACCCACTCCGGGGGGTAAACTTCACTCTTCAGACATTGGCCACCATGTCCAAAATAACCAGGCGCTCTTACGGAACCTGTAGTGCTGAACTAGTTACTCCAGATGGGGGGCTGTCCACCCTTCGCTTCCAAATTCATACCCTAGCCATTCTTTCAGAGTTACACCTTAAAACTTCTTGAAACATTTAGGCAAATGCATCTCTGAATGAACTTTCACATCCAGTATTTAAGAAAACACTACTCAAGGAGTGTAAGAAATTAAAGTTCTGAACAATCTGAACAGTCTGCTTCTGGACCCAACTGTCAGCCAACTTCACACCGAGAAAAGTCTGAAATTCAGAACAGAAACTGGTGCACCCTTCCCTTTTAACTAGAGAAACACCAAAGCACAGGTACTTTCTTCAGGAAGCACAAAGTCAGATCTACTCAGTTAGAACAGTACAGGCAGCTTCAAATTGTCCTGGATCAAATAGGGGATTGCCCCTAGGATCCATTCTCTAATAGTCCTTTTCATTCCTCCGAGGATGAAAATCACGAGATCCTGCTGTAGACAACGGTTTCCACCACTTCTCTTGGCAGGTTGGTGACTTTCAGGACTAGGGTGAGAAAACAGGCTTTCCTCTCAGAGCCCACAGCAGCTCTCACTCCTCCCACTTCAACTACTGACAACCAACTGACCCAAGATTCTGAAACTCCCCACTTACAGCCAGCTGCTGTGGCTTATGCTGCTGCGAGAGTTCTAAATTACCTCATCTCTCTCGTCTCAGCTGAGACCAAGTAAACAAGAGACTGAGTAGGTGAAAACCTCATTTAACTAGTTATTCACCAGCTGCCTTCCCTACCTAGCACGGACACTGATGGGATTCTAGTAACTCCAGAGGACTGGGTGGTTACACTACATATGGGAAAGTTGAAAGGTATAGACAGCGGGGCTCAGTGTGGTAAAACAAGGGACATCCCTCCTAATGTGGGACAGCTGAGTGGAATGGACAGTGGGGTTCTGTGTGGTAAAACAAGGGACATCCCTCCTAATGTGGGACAGTTGAGCGGTATGTACAGCAGGGTTCGGTGTGGTTAAAACAAGGGACATTCCTCCTAATGTGGGACAGTTGAGTGGTATAGACAGCGTGGTTCTGTGTGGTAAAACAATGGACATCCCTCCTCATGTGGGACAGTTAAGTGGTCTCAAGCAACTGTTTGTGATCACTGTGCGATGGGTTTCCCTGGCTGCGTTGTCCCTGGCGGTGGGAAGCATGGGAACAAGAGAGAGGTTTCTGCTCTTCTAGGTGGTAAGGACAGCCATATTGCATTCCATCCTGGGAATGGGAAAATTGTGTGTGTGTGTGTGTGTGGGGCACCATTTCTGCTGAAGGGTCTGTTGAAACTTCAGGCCTTATTCGTTTCATACATTGTATCCGAGCCTTTATGTATTACTGTACTATGATCATTTTTTGTAATGTTATCTACTTACCTGTATTGTATGTATCCCACATCATCTCCGTGATCTGGAAACAAACTTTGGCTCAGTGTGCCTTTCCCGGTTACCAATTTTAAATAAATAAATTTAAAAAATGTGGGACAGTTACGTGGTATGGACAGAGAGAATCTGAGGGGTAAATGAAGGAAAATACCTTCAATGTAGGACAGTTGAGAGGTATGGACAGAGGGGATCTGTGTAGTAAAACACGGCACATCCCTCCTAATGTGGGACAGTTGAGAGGTATGGACAGTGGGGTTCTGTGTGGTAAAACAAGGAACATCCCTCCTAATGTGAGACAGTTGAGAGGTATGGACAGAGGGGTTACAAAGGGCAAAATAAGGACATCCCTCCTAATGTGGGACAGTTGGAGAGGTATGGATAGGGGGTTCTGAGGAGTAAACTGAGAGGTGTCTCTCCTATGTGGGACAGTTGGGAGGTATAGATAGAGGAGTTCTAAGGGTGTAAAATGAGGGACATCCCTCATAAAGTAGGACAGTTGAGAGGTATAGATAGAGGAGTTCTAAGGGGGTAAAATGAGGGACATCACTCGTAATGTGGGACAGTTGAGGGGTACAGACAGAGGCATTCTGAGTGATAAGAGAAGTTCCTCCTAATGTGGGGCATTTGAGTGGTATGGATAGAGGGGTTCTGAGCATTAAAGTGAGGTACGCCCTCCTAACAAGAAAGAGCTGAGAAGTGTAGACAATGGGGTTCTGAGGGGTAGGGAAGCAGAAAAAGCAGCAGAGACAGATGGAATGGCTTGTTTCCATGCAAATATCTTCGGTTTTGAATAATGGAATGTCCCAAAACTCTGTTTTCTTGGAATCTTATGAGATTAGACTCCTGCCATCACAGACAGTAATTTTTATTTTTTATTTTTTTGCAGAAACCTGAAAATCTTTTTAAGCAAGTTTCGTAACCATACTGAGAGACAGTTGAGAGATAAGAGTAAAAGTCTCACTTATTCTTGAAGCACCTTCAGATCTAGCAATTTCCAGGTGAACACTGAATCTTCTTTGCAACACATAAAAGTTTTTAATGGGAAACAAACGTTTGCCCCAAAGCAATTTTCTTGGACTGGCAACCCCCAACTAAAAAACTCCATGCCTTAGTGAATTGCGCGGAGTGGTGGTAAACCCCATGGCCACTCCCCAGACTATCCAAGCAACAGCTGCGTGAATGGAAGGGGGAATCGGGTGCAAAAGGAGCATGTGCCTCTTTCATGAATACTGTAGGGGTCCGTGGGACTCCTAGTGTATGACTACCTGGCTTAGAAGACAGAGGGAGAATACTGCTGACATTTTCAGTGCACAGGGAGATTCAAACAGTACTGAGATAGATTTGAGGGAGATTACAGGGATGTTATGGGTCACAGAGTGAGTCAGTAGCTGCTGTGGGATTCAAACTCGAGGCTCCAAGCTCACAGCTCTGTGCTCTAACCACTAGGCTAAACTGACTCCCCGATATAACTGACATTCATTCTGCTTGATTTTTTTGCACAAAACCTCCCAATCTCACAGTTGAAGCAATCCATATCGTACACTGTCAGGTTTGCCTAAATTGTTTTTGTGAAAAGGACACCAACCCAATCAGTATTTTAGGTCTGGATATTACCCAATCTCAAAACCTCTTATTTTATAGAGATAATTTGATTTTCAAACACCAGTTCTCTGGATGCAGCTGAACCGGTCGGCAATGGCCACCCAACGCCAAAACAAAACATTTCGTCACACTGGCCTTTCTCAGTTTGTTTTTGTGTTGCATAATGTCTCTTCTAGTGTCTAGTGCTGAGAGTTTTAAAGGGAAAAGGGTGAGCTGCTCAGGGAATGATTGGCAGAAGTAGGATGGACACAGGAAGTGGAGGCCAAATAGGGTAAGTCTAGAAGGGAACGAATTTGCTCCCGGTGGCCATTTTGGGTCCATTCCAGCAATGGATAGTTCTGATGCCATATGGCATCTATGGGAACAAATGAGTTTCTGAAACCTGCATTAGGTAGGTGAGTGGCAACAGAAAGAACAGAAAGTCAATGTGGTTTACCAAAGGGGTAGGGGGAGATGGTTTGGTGTAGAAAGAACAGGACAGCATTCTGGAAGTACCCGGGAAAGCAGAATGAGAGCAACAGGAAACAATATTTAGAAACACTAAAGAAGACAACAGGACCATTAGTATGGCAAAGGCAGACAGAGAGCCAAGAAATGCTAATAGGGTTAGGAAGGAAGAGGGCTTTCTTTCATTATTTAAAGAAAAAAGCAAAATGAAAGACGGACTTGCCAGACTGAAGAGCAGGAGTGGATGAGCTGAGGATGACAGCAAAAAGGCAGGTATCCTGAACGAATATGTTTGTCCAGTATTTACAGTATTTATAGTGTTCACTCCCAGATTGTGGGGTCAGGGCCCAAGGAGCACAGGGAAGTGTACCAGAGATAGGAATGGCATCAGAGGAGATCATGCTGGTTCTCAGGACTCTGAAAGTGAATAAATCCCTGGATCCTGGACAGCTTGCACCCTAGAGTGGTAAGAGGGGTGAGTCAGACACTGCCTGATATATATTTTTTAACATATTTGTCCCCCTGGGTGCTTGGATGGGACCTCCTTCCACTTCTGTCAAGCCCTGATGCCCGCTCATCGACACTGCTCTACTCATCTGTCCAGGCCCCCAAGATCTACCCATGTCACACTAATGTGCTACCCCCCTGGCTTATACTGCAGGGTGGGTATGCCTTCAGCCACTTCAGCGTTTCTTACCCACTGTCCATCTGGCCACCGACAGTGGAGGTGAAGACCTGGAGGATCCCCTGGAAGGCAGTGGAGACAGTCCAGCATTGAGCGTGGTGGGCAAGTAGAGGCTTCATCCACCAACCAGCCCTGTGTTTTTTCCCCTGTTAGCCGACACTCCCACATGATCATGGCACTTGCTCCAACATCCCCACTTGACACTATCCCCTACATGGCCACACATGGTCAGCCAGGCGGCGGCAGAGCAGTGGATCAGCAGATCCCCCCTCCCTGGAGAAGGACAGCATCCACTGGAACACTTGATCCTCCTCCCTCCTCTGCCAGCGCTCCAATGGTCCTGGCTCATGACCAAACCCGGGTCACTGGCATTGAGAGTGGTAGCGCTAGCAGGAGGGCCAGTCCCCGGCTCATCTATTTAACTGTTTCCTGAAAACAGAGGTCAAGCCAGTGGATTGGAGGGTAGCTAATACGGTGCCACTCCACAAGAGTGTGGACAGCGATGACCCAGGAAACTACAGGCCAGTCCACCTGACCTTGATCATAGGGAGGATGCTGGAAACCCTCAAAAAGCAGTACCCAATGGAGTTCCTGGAGGCTAAGGGACTGCCAGGCAAGAGGCAGCATGGGTTCATGGCAGGAAGGTCATGCCAGACTAACCTTATCAGCTTTTCTGATTGGGTTACAAAGGCAGTGGATGGGGTACATGATATACTTGGACTTCAGCAAGGCGTTAGAGTTGTACAGCACAGAAAGCTGATTAAAAAACAGAAGGACCTAGGATGGGGAACAGACTTCCCAGATGGAGAGGATCGGGGGACAGGACTCAGCGGGTGGTAGTTAATGGGGAATTCTCAGGGGGTTATCAGTGGGATGCCAAGGGGACCAGTCCTGGGGCCGGTGGTGCTCAACATCTTCATATGTGGCATAGCAGAAGGTCTACAGAGCCAGATCTGTCTCTTTTCTGATGACACTAAGATCTGTGTGGGAGTGTGGACATGGGGAGGGGGAGTAAGAGGCATGAAAAGGGATCTAGAAAAGTTGGAGGCAAGGCCTAAGGTGTAGCAAATTGCATTCAATGGCAAGAAATGTAAGGTTACGTATATTGGTAGGACAACCCCTAGAAGTGACTACAGGATAGGGGGCATACCTCTCAACCTCTCAGCACTAAAAATCATAGCACTGGCCTTCAAAAATCATAGCAAAGGGTCAGAATGTGGAGCACTTTTTCATTTTAAACAATATTATGTTTACAGATAGTGGACACCACATAGTAAGTGATAAGGAATGTTTCTATCAGCTTAGTTCACTGATTTAATAGTTTATGTGTCCAGAAATAGCTCTAACATTATGAGGAACATCGGTAATCTTGTGAGGAGCGAGGATAAATTTTAATAAATAAATAAATAAAAAATAAAGCCTGCCTCCTTCAGCCCACAGCAACCAGCTGGCGCCGAACCCGGCTCATGGAGCGGTCGGTCAGCCAGCACCTAGCCAAACTTAGGAACCACAAGGCGGAGGAACAGCAAGGGAGCAGTCAGGAAAGGCGCAGCCAATCGCCTGCTTCCTTCAGCCCACAGCAACCAGCTGAGCGCCGGGGCTTCGCTCCGCCAGCGGGCGGTCGGCGCACCTAGCCGCACTTGGGAACCACAAGGCCGGGAGGAACAGCAAGGGAGCAGTCGTGAAAGGCACAGCCAATCGCCTGCTTCCTTCAGCCCACAGCAACCAGCTGAGCGCCGGGGCTTCGCTCCGCCAGCGGGAGGTCAACGTCACCTAGCCGAACTTGGGAACCACAAGGCCGGGAGGAACAGCAAGGGAGCAGTCGGGAAAGGTGCAGCCAATCGCCTGCTTCCTTCAGCCCACAGCAACCAGCTGAGCGCCGGGGCTTCGCTCCGCCAGCGGGAGGTCAACGTCACCTAGCCGAACTTGGGAACCACAAGGCCGGGAGGAACAGCAAGGAAGCAGTCGGGAAAGGTGCAGCCAATCGCCTGCTTCCTTCAGCCCACAGCAACCAGCTGAGCGCCAGGGCTTCACTCCGCCAGCGGGCGGTCGGCGGCACCTAGCCGAACTTGGGAACCTCAAGGCCGGGAGGAACAGCAAGGGAGCAGTCGGGAAAGGCGCAGCCAATCGCCTGCTTCCTTCAGCCCACAGCAACCAGCTGGCGCCGGGCTTCAGCTTCCGCCAGCGGGCGGTCGGCGCACCTAGCGAACTTGGGAACCACAAGGCCGGGAGGAACAGCGAGGGAGCAGTCGGGAAAGGCGCAGCCAATCGCCTGCTTCCTTCAGCCCACAGCAACCAGCTGAGCGCCGGGGCTTCGCTCCGCCAGCGGGCGGTCAGCGGCACCTAGCCGAACTTGGGAACCACAAGGCCGGGAGGAACAGCAAGGGAGCAGTCGGGAAAGGCACAGCCAATCGGTAAGCGAGCGCTCCACCAGGCACAGCAGCCGATTGGCTCTCCTGCCCCATTGACTTACACTGGCTCAGTTTGCATTGCTGAAATCTGTGTGGGACTTTAAAATTTGTTTTGCTTTTTGTCTTTTACTCTTCCCCTGGTGTTTTACTGCAAGTTTCCCAGAAGAGCTGCTTCCACTCTGGTGAGACATCTATAGAGGGCAACTGCTGTTGGTTCTGTTGAATTCTGCTGGACTCTGTTAGTAGCAGTGGGCCAGACGCTGAGGCTCCACTCTCCTTCTAGTTTTATGTGTAAATCATCAAAAAGTGCTGTTATCCACTATTGTATTAAAGGAAACACGTTTTACTGCTCTTTAAAGTAATTGCAGCTCCTTGTCTGAATATGTAAGGTGGGCCAGGCGGCTGGCGCCACAGGCCCCACAGTCCTTTGTAGTGCAGATTTGGTCAGTGACGCTCAGAAAAGGCTTGCTACTGCCTTTATTAATTGCTGCACCTCCTCTGTCTCTCTCCAGCCTGCTTCCTTCAGCCCACAGCAACCAGCTGAGCACCAGGGCTTAGCTCCATGGCCAGCGGGCGGTCAGCTTCACCTAGCCGAACTTAGGAACCCTGAGGCTGGGAGGAACAGCGAGGAGCAGTCGGGAAAACACAAAATTCTTGCCCCCTCCTTCCCCTTCTTGTGTGTTAATTCATAGGCATCTTCACGAAATCTCTTCCCCGCCCACAGCACTTTCTCTAAACCAACAGAGTCACCAGCATGCTGATCCAACCAATCAGCAACCTAGCTACTCCCTATTGCTAACTATCAGTATCCCCCTCAGAATGGGGAGCTTGCTTCTTATACTCCTGTCACTAGCAGCCATAGGGTTCCACAATGAAGATGACCCTATTATACAATCTAAAGTGGTTAACCCGACTAGTTTCTCTGGAACATCCCCCGTGGCTGATACCCAAACCCTCACATATGCCTTGCCATTGCTGCATCAACTACAGTGGTACAATCACCATAAAGTTACACATATCACCACATATATGTCTCGGCTAAGGCCCCACTGCTGGGTATGTACATCCCCACTAAGCCTAGTCGTCAATCTGCTAATTGGTATCCCGACACACTACCTTAACTCCACAGGGAGCACCCAAAGCAAAGAGTGGCAACGGAATAAAAAAAGGAGGACCAAAGACAGACCCCTCTCTCTATCACTGGCAGCCCTTATGAAATTACTGATCTTCCTATTGCTCTGTATTGGTAATGTAGAAATCAACTCTGGACCTCTTGAAAGTATCACCTCTCCATCAGACCTAACCTCAACTAAAGGCTTCAGGTTCCTGCATATTAATGCATGCAGTCTGTTGAAAAAATTTACATTGCTACAAGCCTGGGTTGCCCATACCTTGCCAGACTGTCTTGTGATAACTGAGACATGGCTCAAGACCACCACAATGGACAGGGAAGTTAACCTGCCTAACTACCAGCTATTCAGAACTGATCGCCAAACAAGGGGGAGGCGGAGCAGCCATATATGTAAAAGCTGGTTTAGTTGTATCCTGTACTGCTGCAACATCTATGCCCAAGGAATTTGAGTGTCTATCTCTAAAAGTCTCTCTCCCCAATACAGCAGCTTTCCATTTAATTGGATGCTACAGACCCCCCTCTGCTGAACACATGCTCTTATCCCACCTGGGAAATCTGGTCAAGTCCTGTACTGAAGAAGTCATTATCATAGGGGACCTGAATTTCAACTGGCTCACCCAGGCAGCTACACCTCTGGTATCATTCTGTGACACCTATGGGCTCACACAGTTAATTAATGAACCAACAAGATTAAATGCAAGGAATAGTAGTAACAGTACTCTACTTGACATCATGCTAGTGAGTAAACCACATCTATTCACACATGCTGGAGTGCTCCCATGTGACATAAGTGATCACTGCCCCATCGCAGGGTAAGATCCAACAGCATTAAAACAGATCCTGCAAAATTCCTCATGAGGAGATCCAAGAAAAACACCAATATTGAAGGATATCTGCATGATCTAGCCTACTCTCCACACTGGCAAAAGTTCTATCTTGCACATTCTGTAGAAAAAGCTCAGCAGGTGCTAAATAGCATTATAATAAATGCCCTTAACACCCATGCCCCAACCTCTAGTATCCGAATAAAAAACAAATCCTGTTGCTGGTTTTCAGCTGACCTCAAAGCTGCACTGCTGGAGAGAGATAAACTTTGGAAAGTAGCAAGAAAAACTAAAAATATCATGGACTGGATGATCTTTAGCAAAGCCAGGAATAAATGCACCAGGAAAGTTAGGGATGCAAAGGCTGCCTACTACCTGGCCAAGCTCGACTCCTCCTACCATAATACTGCTAGATTTTGGGGCACCATCAAGGGTATGATGGGCCAGGATGTTAACAACCCCCTTCCAACCCAATTACACAGTAACTATGGCCCCATTACTGGCACAAAGGAAATCCTGGATGCATTCAACAACCACTTCACAACAGCTGGCCTTGCCTTTGACTCCTCCCCAGCTAACCTATTAAGGGATCAATTAAGCTCCCACTATACTGGTGATCAAAGAGTTGACTCCTCCTTTAACTTCAAACCTATACTGTTGAAACAAGTTGAGGATCTATTATGGCATCTGGATACAAAAAAAAGTGCAGAAGCAGATCTTCTGGACCCATTCTTTCTAAAGATTGCGTGTCATGTACTTGCAGTCCCCCTAACTCACCTCTTTAACCTTTCCCTAAACTCTGGCTCTATTCCCACACTGTGGAAGACAGCCCAAGTGGTCCCCCTTCTAAAATCAGGGGACCCTATGGATCTTAATAACTACAGGCCCATTTCCATCCTACCTGTATTATCAAGATGCTGGAGAAATTAGTGAGTATTCAGTTAAGGGAATATCTGGACAATGCTAATCTATTAAATCCAGCTCAATCTGGATTCAGGGCCAAACACAGCACTATCACTGCATTAACCAAGGTCACCAATGATTGGCAAACCGATTGGATAAAAGAACAATGTCTGTGCAGTATTCCTGGACCTGAGCAAAGCATTCAACACTGTGGACCATGAACTGCTACTCTCATCCCTACACTCCATTGGCCTAGATCCATCCTCCCTTAAGTGGTTCAGATGCTACCTCTCCGGTGAGATCACAGCAGGTAAAAGCTGAAGGTGACCTATCCCCATTAAGACCACTGTCAAGAGGAGTCCCCCAAGGCTCTATTCTGGGTCCTATCCTTTTTGCCATTTATATAAATAAAATTGATTCAACCCTTACCAAGTCCTCTGTACATCTCTTTGCTGATGACACTGTACTGTATGTTAGCAACCCTTCGCCTAAAATTGCTCATGAAATCCTACAAGCAGAATTCTCCCTGTTACAACATCAGTTTCTCGAGAAAAAGCTTCTGCTAAATGCAAAGAAAACCAAAGCAATGATGTTCACAACCCAAAACTCCACCAACACATCCTCTTCAATCAATCTTCCCCAGCTATACACTATACTTGGAGAATATCTGGAGTATGTTGAAAATTTCAAATACCTAGGTGTGTGGATTGACAACAAACTTGACTTTACTCAGCATCTAGAACAACTGCTGAAAAAGCTTCGCCTTAGGCTTGGCCTCCTCTACAGATTAAAACCCTTCCTTAATAGAGATTCAAAGATGAGATTAGTCCAGGCCATCTTTCTATCAGTCATTGACTATGCAGACTTCCTCTATAGTCACTGCCCCACTCCCTACCTTCAAAAGTTGGATACCTTATATAATAGAGCAATAAGGTTCATTACAGACCTGCCATATAATACTCACCATTGTTCTCTCTATGACGCAACTGGATGGGGTTCCCTTCATGTCAGGAGGAGCAGAAATGCAGCTCTATGGATCTGCAGAGCTTTATCAAAAAAACTCCCAAGCTATATCCTGGACTGCTTCAACCTGACCACTCCTAGCTCCTATGCCCTAAGAAGCCCCATCTGGAGTACTGCGTGCAGTATTGGAGGCCACACCTTCACAGGACATTAACCAAATTGAGGCAGTCCAGAAGGGGCAACCAAAATGGTGCAGGGACTGCATCGGAAGACATATGAGGACAGATTAACGGAGCTCAATATGTATACCCTTGAGCAAAGGAGGGAGAGAGGTGATATGATCGAGACATTTAAACACCTTAAGGGCATAAACAAGGTGAAAGAGTCTAACATGTTTAAATATAAGAAAAATAGCAGGACAAGAGGACACAGCATGAGAATGAGGGGAGGCCAATTAAGGGGAATGTGAGGAAATTCTTTTCACAGAAGGGTGGTAGATGCATGGAATGCTTACACAAAGTGGTGGCTATGAATACAGTGCAGGGCTTCAAACAGGCATGGGATAGGCATAAGGGAGCAATACAAATGACTATGAATAGATAGGTCACTGACAGAGCAAAGGCTGATGGCACATTTATAAGGTAGAAAAAGAAATGGGCAGACTGGATGGTCCTTGCGGTCCTTATCTGCCGTCAACTTCTATGTTTCTATGTTTAAGCAACAATATCATCCTGCTCAAATTGCCCAAAGTCAACACCAAAATAGGGAGGGCAGCAATCAGCTATTCTCTAGCCATAGCATGGAACACCCTACAAAAATCCCTTAAACTGTCCATTATCATTCCATTTACATCCTTCAAGCAGCACTGTACAGCCTTCTTCACAGAGAAATGCAGCTGCTATCGCTAGAGATAGAATAGTCATCCCACAAAACCATATTCCAATCACATATGGCATATCCCTTCCAGTCAGACACTGCCAGTATATGGCACCCAATATTCCCTTCAGCATCCTTGTACTCATTATGTGAGTGACTGTCATGATCCTCATTGAGATATATATATGTACTGTACATATTGTAGATGTTAGTTTAACTTTCTCTTAGCCAAGCTTTAACATGTGAATTCTCTGTATATTATTGTGTTATAAATAACATTTTCCTTTCTTCTGTATGTATAACTGTCTCATAAGTATGTGATGTAATTGCTGTGCACCAACTCGAACCTTGACCGTATCAGGTCCATCTTGTAAATGAGCCTTGCTCAATGATGATCGCCTGAATAAATAAAGATTTGATTGATTGATTGATTGATAGTGTGAAAATCATAGTGCTATGCAGAATTCATAGCAGTTGAGAGGTATGATGGGGGGAGTGAGGGTGGTTGGGAGTACTGAGGAAGGGGATCTTGGAGTCATTATCAGTGACAATCTTAAGTCCTCCACCCACTGCAACAAGGCATATCAGCGGATGAACAGAATGCTGGGATGTATAGGTAGGGTATTCACCAGCAGAAGAAAGGTGACACTGCCCTCTACAGGCCTATGGTGGGACTGCACCTAGAGTACTGTGCCCGGTTCTGGAGTCCCCACCTCAGGAAGCAAATCCACAAACCGGACTGCAAACACTTGTCCCCGGTGGGTGTAAACACAAGGGCACCCAGCCCAACACGTACAGCAGAATACAAAAAAGATTGCCCTCCAGGAGCCTTGAAGTTATCACATTCACACAGATAAATGCAATATAACAGCTTTATTGCTGAGGTAAGGAGAGTGTGTTCGGAAACACACTACATGCCGCCTTGCCCCGGTGCTTCAGGTGTAACTCTTTCGTCAGGGGGCGTGGTATTGGAGGTCATGTGCAAGAATTTATACAATGACATCATCAATAAACACTAGAAGCCATGAATATTAAGGAAGGACAGGTAACACTTGGAAAGAGTTCAGCAGAGGGCTACAATAATGTCACTGGGGCAGCGGTGGAGGACATGAGGAGAGACTGGAGAACCTGAACCCCTAATACTAACAATTAGATGGCGGAAGTGAGGGAGGTTGGGAGTACTGGAGAAAGGGAACTGGGAGTCATTGTCAGCGACAATCTGTCCTCAGCCCAGTACAGCAAGACACATGGGAGGTTGAGCAGAATGCTGGGGTGACTAGGTAGGGCATTCACCTACAGAAGGAAGGAGGTGACACTGCCATCTACAGGTCTGTGTTGGAACTGCACCTTGAGTACCATGCCCAGTTCTGGAGTCCCCACCTCAGGAAGGACAGGTACCACTCGGAGAGGGTTCAGCAGAGGGCTACAACAATGACACTGGAGCAGCGGTGGAAGATGTATGAGGAGAAGCTGCAGAACCTGAACATGTACTCTCTCAAGGCTGGGGGGATGACATACTTGAGACCTACAAGTTCTTGAGGGTCACCAACAGTGCAGATTGCAGGGATCTATTCCTAAGGGATGAAAAATACAGTAATCAGGGGACATGAGTGGGGTTGGTGCGGAAGGATTTAAAACGGATGTTAGGAAGCACCTTTTCACAGAAAGGGTGGTTGACACCTGGAATAGTCTACCAAAGGCAGAGGCAGAAGTCAAATCAGTGACCAGTTTCAAACACAGATGGAATAGAGAGACCTAGGTGGAGATGTGAAACTGGACAGCTGGGGGAGGGAGGGAACTGGGGCACTGGAAGGGTAAAAGGCCCAGTAATTATGGTCCAACATCTATGCTAAGTAGGAAATGGGCAGACTGTATAGACGAATGAGCAATCATCTGCCATCAGAATCGATGCATCTATGTATAATATACTTTGTACGGCGTGATATATCAGCTCCGATGGAGAAATAAAACATCATTTTCAGAACATATTTTGGTGGTCTGCACTGATTATAGTCAATTACAAAATGGGTAATTTGCATAATGCAATCGGATTGGCCATGAAGATTAGACCCCATGGGTAAATCTCATCACAGCCCATGATCTGGAACTTTGTAATATCTTTGCTTTCCATTTGGTTGCTTTTTTTTTTTTTTTTTTGGCTACAAGGATTTTTTTTTTTTGCTAAATGGATTTCTTTTTCATTTTTTGTCTTTTTTGAACTTTTTTAAAACTGGGATTCATTTTATAATTGCACAGTCAGTGATTCTCACCTTCTTGTTCCTCGCTGCTTAAATAAGCATTTATAATTCTCACATGTTCAAAGTGTACTGGCACACAGCTTGAACAGAAAACCCCACTGAAGGAGGAGAAGTACAGAATTTGTCTGATCAAACAGAAGATGCAAGAAAAATTAATCCTACTGCGGGTGTATGACTGTATCACCCACTGACACATGGATGCAATGAATGGGGCCAAATCAGGACCGGCTACGACCTGGCCCTGTTCACTGTCAATTCGGCAGTAACAGGCTATTTTGAAAAAACTGTACCCTTCAGAAAATAAGTTCATTTCAACTTTGAAATGACCTTCCTTCTCAAGCAATAAATCTGGTGCCAACCTTTGACCCCCACGACATCCAGCCTGCTCGTGCATGCTCCTAATAGCTTTTCAATTGGGAGTACGCACGAGCGGGTCGGACGCCGTGGGGTTAAAGGTCGGAACCATATTTATCATGCGTGAAGAAAGTTTTAATATCACAGTTAAAACTTAACTTGCTGTACTTAGTGTAGGGCACAGACCATACAGTTTTTTACAAGAGTACATTTCAGCTGTTGGCAATGAATGGGTCCAGATCACAATGTGCTCACAGTACATCCTGATATGGCCTATTCATTGCATTGCTGCTTTAAGTCAATACAGCCATTTTGTCTACAGTATATTTCAGATGGAAGTGAGTTACTGTCACTTAACTGTTTACTCTGAGGGTTTATTTATTGAAATTTATTAAATCCAGTCAGACATGCAGAGATGTGTTACAAAAGTCTCGTTTCCAGCTGTGACCTTCTGTGGAGGGGAGAAGAGCAGAAATACCGCGCACACTGTATTTCATCTTGTATTTCATTTTCAGGCCCTTACACTCCTCATCACACAATCCACCCACAAAATCTCCACTTCTTTTGACAAACAAAAAGCACAGGAAGAGTCATTTCACATGGGCGTAAGAAAACTTTTTCCATGCATGCTTAGTTACAGGAATCCAATTAACAAGCATCAGTTTCCAGGCTTGTAGGACATAGCTCTAGAATGCTTTCAAAGCCAGCTTGCACAGAGAAATCCAACGTGGAGTCGGAATTTGTGCTCCATCAATTCAGTGGTTTCACACAGCTCAGTGTTAGGTTCTCTGCCATTTCTGACAGAACAAAAAACATTTTCATTTACACATCTCTTTTTACGTGAAATACAATCAACACACAGCAAATCGCTGAACAATTACTGACACGCAGCCGCCTGCAAGACACAACATGTCAGCTGCTGTGTGCCAGCGCACTACGTAACAGTTGCCCATTCTCTGGGCAAAGGTGCGAACTGGCTAATGTTTTGTTTTATTTATTTATTTAAGTGAATCAGATACACCTTTGAGCCAGAGGCTCTTTTACAAAGGTTCCATGTCAGGTTACTTGAAACATTAGGACAGGCAGTAGTATTGTGCAAAAGAGAAATAAAAATTGCAGCCGGAGGACTTTGTCAATTACCAAAACATCACAATTGTGCAAATCACTTCTATAACAAATTAGACAACACAGATTTGTATAGGTAGCCATCCAACAGAGGGAGGCGAGGCCAGAGGCTGGTGTAAAGAAGGAGAAAGAGAGGAGTGGGGTGGGTGGGTCAAGGGCAGGGTCAGCGAGGAGATGTGTGGAGGGTAGAGGAGGAGGAGGAGGGAAGGAGTAGGGAGGGAAGGGTGGGGTATGGGGGTGGGAGGGATAAACCGTTTAGGTGTAGCAGTCGCAGAAGGCACAGGAGATGAGGTACTGATGCAGGCTGAGCCTAAAGGCACCCAGGGTTGCTTTGCTGGTAACTTCTGCTGGCAGGGTGTTAAACAAGGAGGAGGCTCTGAAAAAGAAGGATCGCTGGCCTTGGGTAGTCCTGCAAAGGGGAACAGTGAAGGAGAGGTTTTTTGAATTCCTGGTTTGTCATGGGCCGCTATATGATCTCAGCAGTGCCTGTGATCCAGGGGGTAGTAAGTCCAATGTTTGTTTTTTTGCTAGGATGCAGGTTTGATATTTAATTCTGCCAGATAGTTGGAGGCAGTTTGCGTGTTCGTAGATCTCGCAGGTGTGTGTAAGGCGGTTTGTAGATGTTTGGAGACGACATGTCTTGTTTAGTGCTGTGGCAATGCGTCGGAGAGCTGTGTCAGTGGCAGACCCATAGATCACAAGCCCATAGTCTATTATAGAGATTACTGAACTGTGAATGGCAGTGCTTAGGGCTTCACCCATGAGGCAGTTCTTATGTCTATAGAGCAGGCCTATGCAGGTATTCACAGTTTTTGCTACGTAGTTGATATGTTCAGAGTATCCAAGTGTTGGGTCAAGAATCACCCCAAGATATTTAAATAGATATACTTGATCAAGAGTGACCCCTTTGCTGTTTGAGATAGAGAGGTCTCTATTTTCATGCTTGCTGTGGGTACCACGGAACAGAAATGATTTGGTTTTGCTGTAGTTAAGAATAAGCTTGTGGGATTTAAACCATGCCGCTACATCAGTGAAGCCTTCTTGTAGTAGCAACTGAAGAAAGGAGGGGTCAGAGTGGGAGGTGAAGATGACAGCATCGTCGGCATAGAGTAGGGTAAGGGAGGCTGTTTAGGAAAATGCTGAGAAGCATAGGATCCACGATGGATCCTTGTGGGACTCCTGATAGGACCAAGAGGGGTGTTGAGAAGGATTCACCAAACTTTACCTGCTGTGTTCGGTCACTGAGGTAGCTTTGAAACCAAAGAGTTGTGTCTGGAAATGGACCTATTAGAGATAGTTGTTGAAGCAGTAGTGAATGGCTGACGGTGTCAAAACGCCTTAGTTAGGTCGATGAAGGTGGTGCCAATGAGATCCCCTTGGTCCAGGGCATTGTGGATGTAGGAGGTAAGCTCTAGGAGTGCTGTGGTTGTGCTATGGCCCTTGCAAAATCCGTGTTGTCCTTGACATAGCAGGTTATACGTAGTAAGGGATTCTATCAACTGGTCAGCAGCTATTCTCTCCAACGCTTTTGAGAGAGGGGAGAGAATGGAGATTGGTCGATAGTTGCTTGTAACAGATTTATCGCCACTTTTGTGGATAGGTGTCACCATCGCTGATTTCCATTTTGGGGGGAACTGAGAAAGCATGAGAGATTTGTTAAGGATTTTGGTGAGGGGGGTCAGGACTTCAACAAGGGTAAGAGTGAGGAGTTTCAGGTCGCGGGAGTCGCTGCTTGATCTAGACTTTCCAAGTACTCAAAGGAGGTACTTTTTTGTGATGTCCTTGGAGACGGCTTTGAAGTGGAATGGCAGATTTCCCTCCAAATTTCTGACTTTGACTGAGTTAATGGTATCTTGAGGGGGATCAAAGAAAGTTGGCGGGTGAAACATGGCTAAGGTTTGTAAATGCTGCATTAAAGGCATTTGCCACAGTGACTTGATCTGTGATGATGTGGCCATTTAGGTGGACCATAGCGTGTGGGACTTTTGTTTTTTTTCCAGTTAGTTCCGTTAGGTTGGCCCAAAACTTATTTTCATCTCTCCAAGTTTGTTAACACTCTTTTGTAGTAGTTGTCCTTTTCATTTCGAATCGTGCGGGTGCAGGCATTTCTTGCAGCTTTGAAGGCTTGAGTGTCTGCCCTGTTTCTGGTCAGCTTAGCACATTGCCAGAGGTGATCCCACGCCTTCATTTGCTCAAGGAGACCAAGGTTGATTCAAGGGTTGTTAACACCTTTAATCTTGCATTTCATTAAGGGTGCATGTGCATCATAGGCTGTGTTGAAGCTTTGGATAAAGTAGTCAAGTGCAGTGTCCACGTCTGGGGCTGCATCTACAGGTGACCAGTCGTAATCTCATAGGCATGTTTTTAGCAGCCACAGGTGGCCAGGTAGTAATTTTCTATCGTTGATGATTTTAGGGAGGGTCTTAATGAATTTGTTGGACCATGAGAGTAGGACTGGTAAGTGGTCGCTTATACATTCAGGGAGAACTACTGTATTAGTAATGTGTTCAGGACAGTTTGTAAGATCCCAGTCCAGAAGAATTGAGGTACCTGTTCTGTAGTTTACTCGGGTCGGTGTTTTAACCATTTGGGAGAAATTGGCAGCTGTCAAGGCTTCTTTGTTGAACACATTAATCTGTCGGTGAGTTAGTGAATGAGAGGAGTTTGACCGGGACACCAGGGAAACGTCTCACAAAGTGCCACTGAATGTTTAAAGTATGCTTGAACAACCACCAAAACAGGTACAGTTGTGGCCAGTGGTGTGTTGTTTTACACTGCAGGCTGTCTGGTGGATCGTGTCATCAGCAACGTGGTAGCAAACTGAAAGAACAAAAGAAAACAAAAGGTAATTTTGTTCTTTTGACTGTGCATCACTGCACTGTGCTGTAATCTGCCATGGTGACTACGTGGTGGAAAACATTTCACTGGCCACAACCATAGATGGGACCTTGGTTAAACACTGCATTGCACTGGATGTAGCATATTCAGTGTCACTCACACGTACCAAGTATGTGTTTTATAATTGAAATTACAATCTTTATGCCAACAGATCTCCAGATTCAGCTGACAAAGCTCTGCTTTCAGATCTACTCAAGGCATCCAGGTGGTTCAAGACTACATTTCCCAGTGTAACCTCCCTAATACCCAGGTTACAAGAATCCCAGTTAGATCTAGTGGCAGGCAGGGAAGGCAGCTAGTGAGACACCAGTTAGATGGGTTTCACTCTGTCTTGCTCTGTGCTCAGTCTCTGCTGAGCTGGAGAAATTACATCATTTAGAATTTTCGCAGCAGCATAAGTCACATTGGAATGCTGCAGCTGAGAGTTAGATAGAACGTTGGGAGGTTTTGAATTTAGTCTAGTGGGAGACTCAGTAGAGGGAGGAGGTGTTCTGCTGTAGGCAGGCCCTCAGAGCCTTCAGCTCTGACCAGAGCTACTGTTTGTTTTGGTGTGTGTTCTCACCATAAGAGGAACACAGAAGTACTTCAGTTGAAGTGGTAGAGACTGCTCCCCAGTTGGTTCAGGGCCCCATCCCTGCGGGGATGGGGAGAGCCAACAGCCAGCTTCCAGGGGCAATCCCATGGCCAGCTAGAGAGAGAGAGAGAGAAGCTGCCTTGAAGATTTGTGCTGTGGCATCATGAAGCATTTGTTTGGTTTTCCTGTGAGAGAAGCCTGTGGGGCACCTGCAATCAGGGGTGAGTCTGCTCTGAAAAAAGGGCCTATGTTTCACCAGAGACTTTGTGTATTAAGTATCTGCTACTGTGGGTCAGGAAAGGACAGCCAAGTATAGTGCTTAAAGAGTGTGAGATTTGGACATCTTTAATCAGTGGGGATCTACAGGGATGGACATAGTCACTTAACAAGTATGCCTCAAGTCAGCACACTGGAGTTTCAGAGACTGTAGACTTAATGTGAAATACATTTACAGTGATAATCTACAAATCAGAGTTTTCAGAAGAAGAGGTGTTAGAGTCCAAAGAAATGACCGGGTATGAATTATGGGAGCAAGAGGTGGGAGACCACCCCATCAGTAGTAACCTTATTCACCTCTACAAGTTTGCTTTGGGACACCTGTTGCTTTCTCTCAGGTACTTGGCCAGTGCTCGAGGAAAGTACCCAGACATGGGATTAGATGGAATAATTTCCCTTATGGAGCCTGTATGTGCTCATGGGTGGTTTAGGGAACCACCAAGAAATGTTCCATGCCATATGGAAAGTGGTCCATTTGCTGGCCAGATGTGCCATACAGGGAAGTAGTCCAAGGCTGGTCGGATGTGCCAGGTCAGGGAAATCCAGAGAAGAGTACAAGTTTGGGCTGAGTGCCCAGTGTGTTTCTAAACCTGAGGGTTACAGTGTGTAGAAGATGTGTTCTGATCTCCGTAAATCTGCATTACCAGGAGTGTAGCTCCGTGGGGGTCCATCTATGCTTTATTGTTCTGTTGTGTTGTGAATAAAAGCCACACTCTAGAATGCCACTCCTGGTTTGGACATTACAGTTATTGCTTCCTGTGTCCGGAGTTACTTGGGTGCCCCTGACTAGAAGTCAAACCTAGCCAAAATAAGAGTTTTCTCCCCAAACCCAGGTCCCAGGTAGGGGGTTACATAATGGAGGCACCACACAGTGCTAATAACACAAAAAATACCATCAACCTGACCCCTGGGGTTACACCAGCATCCCACTGTTATCTTTGTCTCTTCAATCTACTTGGCAGACAAACCTCCCACCCTTGCTTGGAGTCAAACCTGGGACCATGAGTCCCAAAGGCACCAGCTGTAACCATTTAGCTAAAGGAAACTCCTCCCTAGCTGGGAGCTTCGAGAGCTGTTTTAACTTTCATATACTTGCTTTCCCAAGGATCACTACTAGAGGTCACTAGCTGTTGCATTTACTCTGTACTGGCCAGCCCAGTGGAATGGAGAGCTGAGGCATCAAGCCTCACCTGCTGCCACCCTGGGGTCAGGAGCAATCTCGGGGTGGCGGGGGAGAGAAATAGCGAGCATCTGGAGGACAGCTCTCCTTCTCTGGGAAGGGGGGGGACACCGGCCCTGGTATTTGCCTGACCGCTAGCAGAGACTGGGGGTACAGGCAGCCGGGACTGCAATGTGGGGATCAGAGGAGCGGTAGCTATCAACGTCCCATGCACGGGAGCATGCATGCGTGCATCTGGACAGCATTACATGTCCACTCCTCTGAGGAGAGGAAAAAAGGTGGAAAATGACTGGTGGCAGAGCAGGACGATACCGAGCCCTCGCAGGCCCCGCCCAGGCTACACGGCCCTCTGCCAGTAACCGGATCTCTTCCATCAACAGGTGTGAGCCACTGACCCCCAACACATGGGGCAAGCCTCGTGGGAAGACCAGGATTGAGGTAAGTCCCTGGGATGCCGGGTGACAGGGCTGGGGAGGGGTCGGTGGAAGAAGCAGCCCACCCCGGCAGGGGAGAAAAAGAATTAGAAAAAAAAGAAGAAAAAGAAATTTACTCTGTACTGCTGTGACTGTTATTCACAGCTTTCACCGCTAGGAGGCACTACTTGACAACTGCTTACCATCTCCTGCCTTTTTGCCTGTGCAACATCTACCAGCACTGCACTTTGCATGCTACCTCATGCATCCTAACACAACGTGCACGTCCTGAGTCACAACTTCAGTTTTCAGATGGGAAATAAACCGGGTTAGAGCACTTGTCTTACGAAGATAATCACTTTGCAAACTTCAGAACAGAACATAGAAACAGGCCCCGTATTTTAGTTCTACTCTTTGAAATTTTTTAAATTCGCTCATGCATGATGCCGATAATGCCGTGCTGTATAGATCTGCTCCAAATGCAGTACAGCTGAATCAGCTCCTGAACCAGGACCTCTCCACACGGGAAACCTGGCTCCTGACAAACTGGCTAGTCCTCAATGTGAAAAAAGCCAAAGCCATCCTTTTTGGACACACTAAACTGGGCATTGATAGATCACACTTACTGTCCCCTTGTCTGTCCAGTGGTCATCCTATAGAGGTTGTGGATAACATTAAATACCTGGGCGTATATACTGATCAAGACTGCTCCTTCAAGGTTCATGTTGATCAACTAACCAAGACGCTAAACCGGAAGCTTGGTCTCCTGTACCGTCTGGCCCCTTGTCTCACTCAGACATCTAAGTTAAGGATAGCCACCGGCATGCTCCTGCCCACCCTGTTCTACGGGGCCCCAGTGCTACACTCACTACAAAATACAGAGATGCGAAAGCTAGGAAAATTGTATCACAGTGTGGGATGCTTTGCCCTGGGTGCCCAGCCTCTAGAACACCATTGCAAAGTCCTGCACTTATTAAAGTGGCCCTCCATGGAGGGCAGGCTGGCTAACCCTTTCCTGTGCCTGGCCTTCAAGCTTCTACAACCAAATGTCCCCCCTAGGCTGAGTCACACCTCAATACCTAAACAGCCTAAGAGAATATGAAGGTCCTCGGATCGACGACTCCTCCACGTCCCTAGAGTCCAAACATGTCAAGGTCTTCAGTCTTTCACGACCTACATTCCGTCCCTCTGGAATGACCTTCCTAACGCTCTTCAAGACTGCAGCTCCCTTGGGGGCTTTAAAAAAGGCCTCAGACAGCACTGGCTAGGGCTAAGCCTCTGTGCATGCCACCGCTGAGGACAGCTACAGTAGACTACCTTGAAGCGATTGTCAGCCGCCCAACATGCTGTTCTCCCATTCTTTGGAACTTTCTCACTGACTGAAACACTTGTAATTGTAAGTTATAAATGTATCCCGTTACTTGTATGTAACCCCCCTGCAAATGGGGGTTCCCAAAAGACTTCCAGGAGCTTGCTTGAATGCTCCAAGCCTGAATGGTGTTTGGCATTTAAGCCATTTATCAGTGAGTGTTTTTAGAGCCTCTGGTACTGTCTCTTTAAGAGCTGTCTGCTTGCAGACATAATTGAATTAGTATGGGGGACTGTGTGCTTCTCTGAGTACCACTCGAGCTGCTGCCAATTCACTTCATTTTGCAGTCACTAGGAGTGCAAAGGAACCTATCTGAAAGATGTAACTGTTTGCCAGAAATTATTTAGAGTAATAATGAAATTACAGTTTGTCTAACCTGCTTTCTTTGCAGTCAGAACTGTGTCTGCTAGTTCCCCATTCTAGTTTTGAACTGCTGAACTGGACCAATCAGTGTGGGTAAGCTAGCTCTAAAATGGTGCCTTGGACGAATCAGAACTTGGACTCATAATCTGAGCCAGCCACAAGAGGATTGTATGGGCAGTGACTCTGGGAGATGTAGTTTAGACTTCAGTGCCTTTTGGACCAACAGCAGCAGTCTATTGTGAGTGACAGCCAATCCAGTCAAGAACTGGGAGGAACTCAAAGGAAGTGCCCGTTTTGTCGGTTGGAGTTTCAGTTGACGCTTTGGCAGTGAAGAAGGAAGGAGCCCTGTGCTTTTCAGTGTGCAGTTTTAGTCAAAAACGGTGTAAGGCCCAGAGTTCCGGTCTGCAGCTTGTGTAACAGCTTGTTAGGACTGAATCCGTCCTGTGAAAAGAATCAAAGGATCTCTGAAGAGTAGAAACCAGGCTCACCCTGTAGAAGACTGGAGGAATTGCTGAAAATTGCACTCGGTCTGTCAGGAACTGAATCTGCTGTGTGTTCTCGGTATTGTGCAGTAATTGCGATCGGGATACAGATGCAGCCTGCCTGGTATACTACTTTCTTTTATGGATGTGTGAAGAGGTTTGTGTACCTCAAGTGAGCCCTGCTGACATTGAAGGACCCTATCTTATTTGGAGGTCGTGAGTACTAATTCAGGGTCGCCCCTGTTAAATTGCCACATTAAATCCAAATGGAATTACTGTACTGCTGACTGTTTAATTCTCCTTTTCTCTGTGGAAAGGGCCCCACCAGCTGCCACGGTTTGACTAGCCACTAGGCTTGGGTACCAGGGACAGTAACTGATAGGGATAGGCCTGTGCACAGAGCCATAAGTAGATTATTAGAGTGATAAGCTAATTAACCTGATTTCCCCTGTCCTTGTTATATCCCCTAAATAAATCAGAGCTGCTTGTTTCAGCAAAGTTATACTGCCTGAGGTATTTGTCTATGTTAAAGTACTGTACTGTGATTGTTGCACTGTATCTCATTTCACAGGAGGTCCCAGTGCGGAACCAGACCTGGGGGTAAGTGTATACTGTGAAGGTAATTCTGATATATTGTGTGGGCCACTAGTGGGAAGAAAGGGGGGTTGCAGTGTCCCAGAGGGCTGTGACCAAGTTAGTTTAACTATTGCAAACCCTGACCTCTGGGTGGAGGCACCCGCCATTGGATCTAGGCCCCTCAACCTGTTAGTGGCAAATCAGGCAGGGGTAGTAGCCCCTGGGATAGCGCCATCTAGGGGTTACATGTACACTATGTAACTGTCATTCTTGTGAAACCATTTTACCCTTCATGTTCCCCTCAACTGTACCTAAACTGCCTGTAATTGTACAAATATGTCCTGACTGTAATGTCTGCGTTGCTCAGTTTCCCTGAATCGTTACTGCTGTTCATTTTACTGTTGCCTGTAACTAATCCCGGGCCGCCCCTGAAAAAGGGACCAATATGGTCTCAGTGGGCCTACCCAGTCACCAAAAGTTTAAATAAATAAATGCATGAGTTTACTCGCGGCTCGACGCCACGGAATAACATGGACGCACTGCAGCATTAGGGTGGACCACTCACAATTACATTTTTTTATCCAAAACACATAAAAAATGGCCTTACTATTTAAAGCCGCTATCAGAATACGTAGTGTGGGTTCTTAGAACTGGCAGATGCGCAAGTGATAACGTAGGCCTATCAAACTGCAACAAAACACCAACTGCGTCCCTTTCCACTGCACTACAAGAGCAATGCTTCACTGTAGTGCCAGATTGGTATCACAGAGGAAAGGTCCTTTAGCTTTAGAAACAAGAGACCATGGGTTCAAATCCAGGCAAGAGCCCCTCATTTGTGTATATTCAGCAAGGCAGATTTCTCAGGAGTGAAGATCCACGGTGGTGTGGAGTTAGAATAGTACATATATAGGAAAAGGAACTCGGTTATGAGAAAGAATAAGTGAGCCAGTAATTTTCTGCCTTGGAGCCAGCCTTGAAAACAACTCTCCTTTGTTCACCTAACCTCATCTCTCAATGTCCATACCCCTCAATGTACGATCTATAAAGCACCTTGCAGTGAATCTAGTCAGTGAGCTACTGTACCATATACAATGTAACTACACATAACTTTTGGGACCAAACCTTTGGAGTACTTTATTAAAGTGTACTGTATGCCCCCTGATACTAAACTGGGCTTCTCCTATTTAACTCCTGTTCGTTAGCCAGGTTAGACCTAACCTTACCTGCTCCACAATAAATCTAAACAGAGTGAACACCTGTATAACAACAGGCAAAAAAAATTATCTGAAACGAAGATTACCACAATGTCATCTACCAAATGTTTCGAAATCAGTGCCATTTCCCAGTGGACTGCGGACACCACATTCGCCTCTGTGGTTTCATGTACAGTTCTCAGAATTCCCTCACTCTGTCCTTTTTGCTTAAGTCATTGATTCAACTAGGCCACTAATCTGCCGTACATAACCAGGCGACCAGATTCAGCAACAGATACAAGTTACACATTTCTCCCTGCAGTGTTCCTGTATACAAGACTGCAGTCTAACGCAGTAAACAGGACTACATTAATGACTTGTAACACCACTTGACAACCATTTGCTGTGACTGTCACTCACGCTCCTTTTGTCCAAATATGTTCTGTGTTCTCCCATGCATGTCTGTGCAATGAATGTTTTGTTGCTGTGTGTTTGAAGAGCAGCTAGCCACTTGGGTATATTATTTCATAAGCAAGCCCTAGTCAGGCATTACGATGTACTAGAGAGCACCTTTTGTTAAAAGGCACTTGCACTGACTTTCCAATAAGTTTCTGCTAGCTTATTCAAGATGTATATAGAAGAAAAACTTTCATTCAGATATTCTGACATCACAATGCACTGATTAAGACAACACAGTGCTTGCCATGACAACAGACTGTAATGGGTTCCTCTCCCCGATGCTTGTCCCTCTCACTTCCTGCTTTTAAACAGCAATTAAAGCATATTGCTTTTCTCCCCATTCCTGCCATCTCACTCCTTAACTCTTCCCCCTCTTCACTCGGTTCAACCATGCCAGTTCAACAGTAAATATGTCGAATGGCATTACAGTGATGGCACAATGCCGATAGTCGACAATGTGTTGTTAGAAAATTAAGTGTTTCTGCGGGGCGTGGCGGTGCCCCGCACCCTCCTACAGTTTTCACATAATCAACTCCAGGTCAGAGTTGTTTTGGGAGGGGTGCAACACCAGGAGAAGCAGCGTCGAGGTACCACAAGACCATTACAGTGAACTGCCGATTTTGTCGCTGTAATGGTCTTCGCGGTTTTAGTTTCGATGGTATACCTTTCAGTCTCCTGCTTAGTCCCACCCTATACTATTACCTTTGACTTCCCTGTTGTCTGTCTTCTCTCACTGATTGCACTATTACCTACCCCAACAGGCACTGAGCACTTTTCCTAACTCGCTCATGAGCGTCCATTTATACTACGTAATACATACGCTGCTGCTTTTACACGTATATTCCACATGCTTTATCATCTGTAAAGATGCCTATTATATCATCTGTAAAGATGCCTACTGTAACCTCCATTTGTTTTTTGTACTCTCAGATACTTTTATGTCATCTGGCTACTATTCTCAGATTTTGCATGTTTAACCTCTCTGTATTCCCCTCCCCTGGGTCACACCTGGAAATATGCATTGGCTCAGTGTGCCTTTCACAGTTACCAATTTTTAAATAAATAAATAGTAAATGTCATTGATGCAGCAATACTGAGGTCAGTTAGGGACAGTGTGGAGTAGAGCTAGATGCTGTTATAAGTGTTTACTTTAGGTTTATTTATATACTTATTTATTCTGATGAAGAGGTAAGTGCATGTGTGCTGAAGCACCTTTCTTAGGCATGACCCAGGTACAGAAGAGTACACAACAAGACACTGAAACAGGTACAAGCGCATAAGTATCACAATACAAAATGAAGTGACATGGTGCAAAAGAAAGGCATTCAGATGGCACATTAAGTTAACACCGTTTTGTAAGTCATGCAAAGCAGGTACAGATATCAGACTCTTGGAGATACACTTCCAGCGTAGCAGCGAACATTTTAGGGGAAGGGACACCTATCTTTTTTGTAATTATATTTTATTCATTTTAGATAAAATTGCAAAAATACAAATGATCCGTGCAAGGAACATCCAGCGTTTTACATGCCACATAGAGGGAACATCTAATGCAGGGTATCGGTATCCCATGCTAGCTCCAACAGTGATGAGGCAAACATTAAGCATATTCCATCATAACAATAATAATGTGAAACTGTAGCCCGAGAGCTCATGGCAATTATACTGAAATTATACATTTGTATGTGTGTCCTATTAGTCCTGTGCTCTCTAGGGCCATAGGTGTCATGAATAAACAGCATGTCGTAACAAAACTATAGGCATGTATAAACAGTCACATAAATTGATCCTAGCACCTGAGAATGAAACCACTCTAATAGTTAATAACAGGCACAGTTACGCCTGTAAATCCCCATAGCAACTAAATTGGTTAGGATATTGCTTCTAAAGGCAGTAAATCGCAACCGACACTGGATGAAGGTTTCCCCTCACAGGCCCCGTGCCCCCGACCATGGCACCCACCTCACCGGATCCTGGTCCTCAAAGGGATTTCAAGAGGGGTTCCCGGGGGACTCACAAGGCCCTGGCAAGGGAGGCAGACCATGGGGGAGGGAGGTCGGGGTAAGTACCTGAAGAAGGTTTGTGATAGGGCAGGGGAGGGGGCAGACTAGATGGGCGGAAGTCAGACAGAGGAGCAGAATAAAAAACACAAGTAAAGAAACAACCTAGAAAACATAAATCCAACTGCCATAAACATACAGGATTTAAACATTTTAGTTTAGTGTCTGCACTTAACTGTTACATGAATAACCATGGTTGCGTTGCCTCCTTGCATGTACGCTATGCTCAAGACCAAGGGCACACCGTCTAAATCTAAAGCAACAGCAAGCAATTCAAATACTTCGTTAAGCAATCCTTTTGAATCCCTGTGGTTCATTTTTGTTTCTGAATATATTTTTACGGTGCCATGCGCTTACATTTTGTCACCTGGAGTTAGTACTGATGTACGACAGGGAAATAAAGCTACACCAGAGAACACTGGAGTCCCATAATGCCAAGGAACAGTTTCTGTTGCATGCTAGTTCATCTTATTCACAACATAGAACAGTGACGTTAAATGACTGGTATCTGAAAGCAGTTGAAAATACTGATGAACACCGGGGGGACAGCCATAATTAAAAGAGCTCTCCTTTAATTATTTCAAACCTCTACAAAATTGCTGAAGCAGGTTCAAATGGGTGGAAAGGGCATCTTACAAGTCAGGAGAAACAGGGCACCCTAAACGGGAATTAAAAGGTACTGGTACAATATTTTCACTATGTCACGCATAACTGCTGCTTTGACAAGCAAAGGATTAATCTACACCACTCCACGAAAGGGAACATAAAGCTTTTTTAAATATATAAATTGGGAATGTGTCTAACCTCATTGATCTTCCTACTGTGCTTTTTCATTTCTTAACTTTGAAATAATCAAGTTTTATTTTTCTCCCCTTTTAGGGCCTTTGTCAGTGCTGCCTTTTCCTGTCAGAGATGTATTTTTATAATTACTGATTGGTTCCAGAAACAGGTGACAATAGTCTAGCAGCAGCTCACGGTGCAAGCGGCAGTTCCTGACCTCCACCCAACTGAGTTCACCAACACGCAAGCCCAAATTTCCAATTCTGTCAAAAAAGAAACTGCAGACGTTCGGCTCTCTTTAACCTTAGACCTTTGATGTATCAACATATTGACATGTACAACAGTCTTACTACTGCACCTCTATTCATGGTTGTGTTTCTTTGTCCACATTTTAGAGGACACTGTCCTATGAAAGAGGCAAGGTAGTTTACTTTTTTTTTTTTAATAACTATTACTGAGGACAGCTCAACTGAGATGAAAGATCTCATTTTCAGTGGGGTCCCCCTTTAGCCACATTTTGTCTCCGATAGAACTGAAGCCCAAGGAGCTCAGAGATACACAGTGAGCCAGGGCATTTGGTGGGACTTGAACCTGTGACCTCCAGTTTCACAGTTTATTGCTCTAACCAATAATGTACCCAAATACTGTATAACAGTAATTATAAACCTGCTGGGATTTACTGCATGTTCAGAGAGTGGAGTAGCCACCACTGTTCCTTAAAATGTCACTATCCACAACCTTCTTTAGAATTCTGTTCTGCTTCCTCTCACTTGCAGTCTTCCAGTCTCCACTGCTAGCTACATATCCCAACTCCACCCACCAATCTCACAGCATCCTATCTTCGGGCTCCACACACACAACCCCATGGGCAAGTCACACCATGGTGGGCCTTGGGGCTTGGCAGGCCTTAGACACACTCTAACTTACGACACTGTGGGTGATGCGTTGAAGAGACAAGTGGGGCTGTGGCGTGGGGTCGGGTACAGCATCAGATAATGGCCAGGGATTTCTTTCTTTTGTAGAGTCCCACCCATCTCCCAGCCACACTGTCATAGGCTCTCTATGGTCAACAGCCAGTGGGGGGGGCTGGACATTGCGTGGTCAGCACTGACATGCCATACTATTACAAGTCCACGATGGAAACTGATGTTGCACCAGGAGTCCTGTAACTCTCCCCACAGATGGAGCTTGGAACACAAGAAGGGAGGGATGGACAGAGAGAACAAGTGAGAGCGAAAGCACGAGAGGGAGGGAGAGATGAAGGAAAGAAGGGTTTGGTTTCAATTAGCGCCTTTGTTTTTACACACTACATTGCTTTAGAAGCCATGGACAGTTGCATTAGCTAGTTTTTTGGCCTCATTTCCACTTGAAGATGAGATTACAAGGACAGACAGAAAATCTTCAAAAAAATAGTAGAATAAGAAAGGGAAGAGGTTATGCCTCTTCTCAGATGTAGCAAGATTACGGAGGCCTAGAGGAAGAAGATGATTTTTCAAAACAAGGTTTTGTGGCGAGGGAGGCAACCGCTGCATTATTCTTCTCTGAAAAACGGAGGATGCTCATAAATCAGATTAAATATGTTTTTGCAGAGTATGATGGGTCACAAATGTCTGTGATGCAGTGTTGCCACTTGCCATCCGTGATACTGATGATGCAGGTGATGACTGCACGTTATCAGGACTGGCTGGTTTAGAATGGAAAGAATGCAGTCATGAATCTGAAAGGGAAGGCTCCCTCATTTTCTCCTTCGCTGTTTCTCTCACACACACACACAGACCATTGTTTCACATCCTACAGAACTGTGCTTGCGATTTGAAACAGTGATGAGAAATACAAAGTTGTGCTTGATGTGGAAAAATATGTGGATGATGCTTCATAATGAAAGAGAAAAGGACATCTACCCTGACTCACAACTACTGCGAGGGGCACTATGTCCCTAGCTCCCTAAAATATTGTTTCATCACTTAGAATGACAGCATCCATAACCCTGGTGATGCAACAGTCCCAACCCTTGTTTTTTGACCACTCCAATCCCATAATTCTCTGCAGATAATGTCAGCAAAGAAAACCAGCTTTAGGAGGTTCAAAGGTGGCAGCAGTGGTTTCAAAGGGAGGTCCATTCTGAGTCATCTTCCACTAGTAACAAACTCCTTCCCCCTCAAAGCCACATAGATTTGTAAATGACCAGTCCTGGCTGGACTATGGTTTGCCATGGCACTGGCCCTCCTCCTATGGTCATGGACAAATTGTAGTCAACCATGGCTGGACTACAGCTGGACACAGCACTGACTCTTCCCATATAATCACCGTCAAACTGAGGCCAAAAATCACTGGACTACAGTTGGCAATCTCAGTTACTCTTCTCTCGTGATCATGGACAAACCATGGTCAGTCAGGATGGATTTCGGCTGGCTATGGCACGGGTCCTGCCCTTATGATCTTGGACAAATTATGGTAAACCATGGCACATGCAGCATATAGCTGACCACGGCATTTACCCTTCTCATATTATCAACGACAAATAATGGTAAACCACGGCGCATGCAGCATATAGCTGACCATGGCATTTACCCTTCTCATATTATCAACAACAAATTATGGTAAACCATGGTGCATGCAGCATATAGCTGACCATGGCATTTACCCTTCTCATATTATCAACGACAAATTATGGTAAACCATGGCGCATGCAGCATATAGCTGACCATGGCATTTACCCTTCTCATATTATCAATGACAAATTATGGTAAACCACGGCGCATGCAGCATATAGCTGACCATGGCATTTACCCTTCTCATATTATCAATGACAAATTATGGTAAACCATGGTGCATGCAGCATATAGCTGACCATGGCATTTACCCTTCTCATATTATCAACGACAAATTATGGTAAACCATGGCGCATGCAGCATATAGCTGACCATGGCATTTACCCTTCTCATATTATCAATGACAAATTATGGTAAACCACGGCGCATGCAGCATATAGCTGACCATGGCATTTACCCTTCTCATATTGTCAATGACAAATTATGGTAAACCATGGCACATGCAGCATATAGCTGACCATGGCATTTACCCTTCTCATGTTATCAAGGACAAATTATGGTCAATCATAGGTCAACAAAAGTTGCCCATTGCACTGGCCCTTCTCACATTTATTTATTTAGCTTTTGTTGACCGGGTAAGTGCACTAGACAAATCCTGCCTATTTTCAGGCACGACCGGAAGTACAGATGAATGCCAGCGGACCTTGAACCAGATTAAGCTGTTGGTGGTATTTTTGGTGAATGAGGGAAATTTGGCCAGGACACCGGGGAAATTCCCCTACTCTTGTCAGTAGGGGGAGCCCAAGCGCTGTGCTGATGGCAGAGCAGACTGAGCTAGTGATGGAGGTGGACGTGTCTGAAGAGCCGCCTGAGATTTGGGATGTGGAAGAAACTGTGGTAGCAACAGAGCAATCTTGTGAAACCACTAGATTTATGCAGGATAATTCTTCAACTCATCTGGATAATCACGATATGGTGGAGGATGTTACCAGAGAAAACCTACAGCCTGCTGTTACTGGTAATCCACAGTCAAAAAGTGATTTGGGCCTCTGCAGAGCCCCCTAGTAGTAGTTTGGATGATCCAGGGAAAAGTTGTTCTACTGAGAGTGCTGCAAGTCATGTGCAGCAACCAGGAGATGCTAACACCATGTCTGAACAGGCGAAAGACATTTCAGTGACACAACAAGTCCGAAAACAATCTGGATTAAAAAAAGACACTGTGCAGTATTTTGGGAGTGACTGGTCAGCCAATGATGCCTTGAATTCATATGGTTGGAAACGGGACGAAAAAGGAAAATGGGTTTCTGACTCCGATTGGAATGAGGACGTTTTGTTTGGGCTTCAGCACAAACCCTGAGCTCAGGTAAAACTGTTTCTGATAAAAAGGATCCTATAAAAGTTACTGCGCAGATTTTAGATGATGACACCCAGGCCTCTACAGTGCCTGGCCCATCAGGGGGTAGGGGGGATGTGAAGTCAAGTTGCACTAATATTGCATGTTTTACTGCTGAGCAAGAACAATCTAAATCTCAAGATAATAATAATGATATGCCAAAAAAAACTCCCATGTCAGAACTTTTTAAGAATAAACTTGAGCAGGCCCCTAGAAGAAATGCTGTCAGGTTAAGGTATAGGGGAGGGCTACCAGAGCACCCGGTCAGGTACTATGTTGCAAAACATCTATTGATGGGATCCATGACATTCATGCCAGCAGAGGTTTATGCTCTAATTCATTTATCAGGGGGAAGATACCTTTGATGTTAGCTTTAAAACTAACATCAGCCTTGAGAGATTCTGGGAAAAGTATAATAACCTTAAGCAGACACCTCTTTGGACACCCTTTTATGCTATCCCCCTTACTAAACCCCAGATAAGATATATTTCCATCATGTTCAGAAATGAAGGAGTGAACATTAGTGATATATATCACTGGTTGCAGAAACGATGTGATATTCTGGGACCCCCAGAGGCAATTATGGATACAGAGGGATTTTGGACGGGAGGCTGGAGATTTAAAATGAAATTATTCGAAGTCAATTCAGAAATTATTCACCTCCCCAATAGCTTCTTCTTAGGCAAGGACAGGGGTGTTTGTTTTTATGGGGGACAGCCTAGGGCCTGTTATAAATGTGGGGCTAAGACTCATCTGAGCAGCGCCTGTGATATGCTCAAATGCTCCTTATGTGGGGAGTATGGCCACTCCACTGATCTATGTGACAATATATTCCAGTGCAACCTTTGTGATGATAAAGGTCACGCCTTTCACCAGTGTCCTTGGGCTAAAAGAAACAGAACTGAGGGGTGGGACCAAGATGACCTGATCGATAGAGCCCAGAAGAAAAGAAGCCACTTCTTTCATGAAACTGCTGGCAGGGATAAATCTCAGAATGCTGCACCTCAAGAAAATACCCCTGGGGAGGCTGTTACTGACACCCTGACAACTGCTGACCCCTCCCTAGGAATGAAAAAAAATGGGAGACCCATGATAATCAAGAGCGTAGAGAGATGTCCCAGTTCTCTAGGGATGGGAAAGCAAGTATTAGTATACCACCCCCTTTGAAGTTGCTAAAAGCCAGGAGATTTACTAAAGTGCTGCTAGACAGCATCCCCCGCCCCTACCCCTCAGGATGGAAAATCCTTTTCCCTTTACAAGTAGACACGGGAGAATCTGAGCTAGAGTCTGATGCATCACATAGGTCTGATATAATCACTGAAGAGGAGGAAAGTAAGACTACGGAACTGGCTAAGGAAAGAAAAGGTAAAAAAAGGAAAGCTAAAGCTAGTCACGACGAAGGCCCCTGAATATAAGGAGTTTGTACCAAACATGCTTTTTATGTACATAATGCATGGCCTCTATTCATGTTGCTTCACTTAATATCTGTAGTTTGAAACACTACAAAAAGCAATTATCTGTATTAGCCTATTTGGGACAACCTGCTGTATACATCATCTTCGTCCAAGAAACTAGGCTATCCTCCATTGTTGATGTAAATCAGGTTAAGAGGAATTGGACATGGGGTCCTTCCTTTTGGACCTTGGCACAGATACTGCTGATGGAATACAAATTTTATTTAAAAAAACCCTAATTTCAGAGTATCTAGACTTATTGATGTACATCCTGGGAGGGCTCTGGCCATAGACTGCATGTACAAAGAAGTTGCTTTTCGCCTTATTAATCTTTATGCCCCCCAGACCAAATCTGCTAGAATTGATCTTTTTGAGGAAATAAAACCTTATACACACAGAAGAACATTATATGGTGAGGGGACTTTAATTGCAGTTTGGATCTGAAATATGCAGGTGACATAATCAAAAAGGTATATTGTGACACGCATGCCTTAAAACCAATCATGCTGGATACAGGATTATCAGATACATACAGAACTCAGAGGAACAATGATGTAGGGGCAACCTATTTCAGACACATCTATGCTACACGCATTGATTACATTCTAGTGTCTAAATATGTAAAACTCTATAAAATAGAAGTTTAGCCCACAGAATTCTCTGATCATTGTATATTATTAGGATCTCTAAGTCTAGCAACAGTACCCCCAAAGATTTATTCCCATATACACAGATGGAAGCTGAACGTCTCCATATTGGAATCAACTGAATGTCAGAAACAGGTGGAAGTTCTTTTTGGTGCCAGAATCTCGACCCTGTGTCTTTATGATAATCTTTGGGACTGGTGGACAGATACAAAAAAATATTTAAAATCACTATTTTTATGATTCGGTAAACATTCTGCAAACTCAAGCTATATTAAATATTTAAACTATAGAAATCATTTATACAGACTTATGTCTTTCCTACCAAAGGACCACATGAAATATAAAATGCAAATTTTGGAAATAAAAAAGCAAATGAAAATCTATCAATATGATATAGCAAAATCATTGGACATGGAAATGAGATTTTGCACAAATAATCAACCAACTTCAGATCCCTACAAGGCGTGCAAACAACGGCTGGATAAAACCATTATGGAAGGTTTACTTACATCGGACGATTGGCTGATAGACACCAATCTAGGAATGCTTTCATTAGTGCAACAAAACTTATATGAAAATGTTTCCCAAAACCCCTTAAAAAAGGGTAGTGTTCAGAATTTTTTAACTGCACCAATACCCCAGTTGAGCCATTATGCTGGTGAGGCACTGGTAGATCCAATTTCCTCTGAAGAAGTTTCTGGGGTAATTAAAAAGTTAAAGACAGCAACCTCACCAGGAATAGATGGTCTCTCTAATGACTTCTATAAAAAATATGAACCTTTTTTGAGTTCTGTACTGGCAAATATTTTTAATTTTATGTTACAGTCAGAATTTAAGTGTACAGATTTTAGTACAGCTCTCATATGCTACATATTTAAAAAGGGGGATAAGAAGAAACTATCTAACTGGAGACCCATCAGCATCCTTAATAGTGACTATAAGATTTTGGCAAAAATTCTGAACAATAGATTAATGACAGTAGCTGAAACTTTAATTGATATGGCCCAGACATGCGCTATCCCTGAACGTAAGATCCAGCATAATCTCTTTATTTTACGAGAGCTCTGTGAAGCCTGTACATCACAAAATCTTAAAGGCTTTATAGTTGCAGTAGATCAGTCTAAAGCATTTGATCGAGTTGAGCACCATTTTCTATTTAATGTACTAGAGACATATGGGATCCCAAAAACATTTGTGGATTGGATAAAAATATTATATTCTAATGCTAATATTATTCCAACAGTTAATGGTTTATTTGGTGGGATGTTCCTCTTTTAAAAGAATGCGACAGGGCTGTCCGCTAAGCCCCTTACTTTATACCTTTGCTCTAGACCCAGTCATCCGACAGATAAAGTGGGATAAACAAATTATAGGTCTGGCTCCTCATCAGACTTTAACTGCAGGGAAAGTAACTGCATATGCAGACGATGTTACTCTCGTTGTTCAAAACATCAGCTCCATAGGAAAGGCGATCAGCACCTTTGATGCCTGTGCACAATTCTCTGGTGCTAAACTGAATAAAGACAAAAGCACTATCATAGCCCTGAATAAGCCAACCACTATGATCAGCGATGTAAGTGGAATCAGCATCTCCACTGTGCCACAAAAAATTTTAGGTATATGGGTAGGTCCCGGTGATATGGCCACCTATAACTGGGAAAAACAAATCAACATAGGTGAAAACAAAGTTTGCCTTTGGAAAACATGGAAGTTTGGAAAGAAAAAGCATGTGCAAATTATCAAGAAATTTATTTTTCCTATTTTTCTATATGTCAGTTATATTTATGCCCTCCCGGTACACTTGGAGACTAGACTTTTTAGTATTTTCTTCCAGATGCTCTGGGGCAGCAGATTCAATCCAGTTAAGAGGGACGTTACTTACCTCCCACGGAGGAAAGAGGGGCTTAATATGATAAACCCAGTGGTATTTTTTCATTCCATTTTTTTATACAGTACCTTTAAATGTGCTTGGGAGACAAACAGGTCACTTTGGCAGTCTTGGATACAGTGGGCCCTACAGAAATATTTTATAAAATGGGTTGATACCCCCCTAAATTGTTGTCACAATTTGCAGTTCCAACCTATGCTGGTCCTTCAGTTAAAAAATTACACCAATGGAAAATAGAGAAACAGACACTGATGGCGTTAAATAGGAAAGGTTTCTATTCACACATAGTTCACAATGTACAGCAAGTGGCTTTAATTTTCCCTGAATGTACCCCTGCCAAAATGAATTGGGCCTTAAATAAACTTAATGACAGCAGAATCCCTGTTAAGGTATGGGACATTGTCTGGTTATGCTCACAGGAAAGTTGGGTGAGAGGTAATCTAAAACACAAACCCATAGCTGAACGGTATTGTCCTAAATTAATGTGTGAGAACATAGAAGAAAGTATTTTTCATTTTTTCTTTGATTGTCCTTCTAGCAATCAGGTGTGGGCAGAACTGGCCAATAGGTGGAAACTGCCCTTTTTTACAAGAGTCTCGTATGCTACTTTAATACTTGGAGATTACTCTGGTGTTTGGAGAATCTTTCACAAAAGTACTCTACATGTACTTTTCGCTGCCATTCAATACTTTTTATGGCAAGCACGCTGTCAGTATGTTCTGCAACAGCAACAAGCTTCAAACAGTGTGTTAATTACGCAGATAGAAGCTGAAATGATTAGAGTAAAATAACTTGATACACAGAGATTTATACCAGATAAAGAGGCCCATTTATGGAGACACTTCAAAATGTTCACTTAACGGAATATTTAGCCTTAGTTTTAGTATGCTAGTTTAAATACAGAGTAATGTGCGGGGATCCCCTTTGTTAGGTTTTTTTTTCTTTTCTTTTTTTTTCTCTCTGATATGAAATGTTTAATACCGTTTATGATCATGATGTATACCTTCTATGCAATGTTTCTTTTTTTGTGTTTTCTTCCTTTGTACAATTTCTGGTATGATATATGAATACTGTGATGTAATGTTTATGTTTCTTAATAAAAATTCCCCTACTCTTTTTCGATAAGTGCCATGGGATCTTTAACATCCACCTGAACTACCACCAATCCAGGCAGATGGGACCTCGGTTTAACATCTCATCGGAAAGACGGCACCTCAGAAGTGCAGCACCCCTCTCATGCTGCACTACAGTGTCAGTACTGGGATATTAACCCAAGTGCCAGATGTGGGAACTGAACCCACAGCCCTCTGATCTCCCGGCCTCAGAGGCGAGTGTGCTACCTACTGAGCCACTGACAATGACCATGGACTAATTGTGGTCAATCGTGGTTCAACTATAGTTGACCATGGCACTAATCCTGCTCTTATGTATGATCATAGATAAACTGTGGCAAGCCACGGTTGAACTGTAGTTGTCCATGGCACTGGTACCGCTCTTATGACCATGAAGAAATCATGGTTGAACTCTAGTTGACTATGGAACTTACCCTTCTCGTATTATCACAGTCAATCATAGTTGAACTATGGTTAGCCACTGCACTGGCACTCTTCACATGATCATGGACAAATGTATTTATTTATATATGACTTTGATAACCAGGTAGGCACACTGATCCCAGGGACCATTTTCAGGCACGACCTGGGCCATACAATGACACAGGAGGCAACAAAGCAAAATACAATATAGTAAACAAAAATACAATATACAATAGAGTACATTAAGAGCATAGGGTAGTTACAGTAAAGACTTGGTGAATAATTGGACAGAATACAAACAAATGGACCCTAGCAACATTAGGTAAGGAACGCAAGTTACACAGGTAAATAAACATTGAAAGCTGTCTAGTGGCCACCTCCGATGGAGGGGAGGAAGGAGGAGAAAAGGGAGCTACCCAGCGAATTGCGGTTAACCATGGTTGCACTCTGGTTGACCATGGCACTGGCACTGCTCTCATGGTCATGGGCAAACTGTGGTCAATCGTTTCATTTAATTTTATTTCATTTCATTTTTATTTTATACTGGGAAGGCATGTGGGCAGAAATGCCCATTTTCACAAGCATCCAGTTTTAGTGTTTTTACAGTGATGGATATATACACTTTATACAGACACATGGTTCAAAAAATACAAAGACAAAAACATATACAGGACATAGGCAAAAATGTATACAATCGTGGTTGAACTATGCTTTTCCATTGCACTGGTCATCCTTACATGGTCAAGAACAAATCATTCTCAGTGATGGTTTGACTATGATTAGCCATTGCCAGGTCCTCTTCATTTTAGCATTGACAAACTGTGGTTAGCAATGGTTAAATGTTGCTGTTTGAGCTTTTGTAATTATTTACTTGTTAAAATTTTATAAAAATGTTCATGTTAAATAAATAAACAATGGATAAACTATAGTTAACTATGGCACTGGTCCTGCCCCTATAATCATCGAGATCTCATAGTCAATCACAGATGAGCTATAGCTGGCCATGGCACTTGCCTTGTTCTTGTGATCGTGAACAAATTGCGGTCAATCATTGTTGAACTGTGGTTAGTCATGACACTGGCATATCCATGATTAAAGCATATTTTTTAAACTTAATTTTTATTCAGTTTGTGGTAAACAATACCAAACAAAAACATAGTACATAGTTGCTATGATGCAACAAACACATACAAAACCACATGGGAACATTAGAGAACATTTCAAGCAGCAAGGTGATACCTCATAGTGAGGGGTGACTATCAGGAAAAGTGTGACAGTAGTGAAATTAAACTCCACTATAGGCCATTCAACCTGCATACAATCCAGTTTATAAAATGATGTATCACAAATGGTTTTACTATGGCACTGCGACATCCACAGCACCGACATCCCCGACAGTGACAGCCGCAATGCCGAGTGTCGGCATCGCACTCTCAGGGATGCGTCTGTGATGTATTGGAGGGCTTCACCCCCCGAACCCCCCACACCCCCCGGTCTCTAAATATCCAACTCCAAGTCAGAGTTGGACCAGGGAGGGGGGCACAACACAAGGAGCTGCACTGCTGGTGTCTGCCTTGCACCAGCACAGTGACTCGCCGCAGACAGGCGAAATCTGTCACTGTGCTGGTGTTTGCGCTGCGGGAGTCAACCTTGTGTCGGTACACCATCACAAACGTACTGTAACTCACTCAGCCTCATTCTAAATGACTGTCACTAGGTGCAAGGACCAACAGGGAGGTGTCTGCCTCCACTCCATATTTCCATTGCTGGTGCATCATTGTGGGGTGATGTAGAATACCGATATCATCACTGATATTATTAGGCACGGATAATGGGAGTCACCACAGCGAGATGTGCAGTGAGAATAACCTGTAATTACACCTACTTTTAAAACAAGGCTTGGAACACAAACAAAAACAATGATTGCCAGCTAGCACTGGAAATTATATCACTGCTGCCAGTCACTGGTTTTATGTTCTAAGCCTCTTTTCAAAAGTAGGTGGGATTAAAGCTCCATTACAGGGATTATAAAATGAAAAGTAGAAACCTGACTGGCTGAAGCAGTCTTTGACACATGATAATATCTCAGTATGTCATCACGGGTTAGAACTGATTACCACATTCAACATATTAGGGCCATTTTATTATAACAGTAATTAACTCTAGGGTGTGGTATCATGGGATAACGTCACTTCTTGTGTTCTTAATGTTCACTCAGCTTCCCCTTGTACCTCAACACACCAACATCACAATATCTCATAATATAGCACACCCTGTTCTGTAGTACTGCTTAGTTATAAAATGGCAAGGATAAATCCTGGAAGCTGATTGGCTGAAACAGTCTTTGACCCGTGATGATATCTCACAATATCATCACGGTCCAAAACCGATTACCAAGATCAGCCATTTACTAACACTTTAGGGCCATTTTATAATCGCTATAATACACTCCAGGGTGTGGTATATCATGGGATATTGTCACTTCTCAGATGCATGAGACACTCGGCCTATGGCCTCGTGCCTCACAATGCACCCAAGGCGTGATGATATCCCATGATATACCACACCCTGTCATGCCTTATTGCTTAATTATACAATGGGCCACTTGCATTCTGTAATGTGACTGAGCAACTTGGATTGGGGAAGGGGTACAAAGGGAAGGGAAAGCAAAGGTACAGTACTTGTGGAAAAACACAATAACAAAGAGAACAAATGCACCGATACAACATGCAGCAACGCATAAATCACAAGTGGTAGTGCTATCCCAGCAAGATGCCGCAGCTCAGAATCTCACACTGGTTTTGCACTGTTCTTCAGTTCTTGCATTTATGATTAGGGGATATTTTCCTTCTTTTTACTATCTTTAAAACCCTTTTTTTCTTTTCTACCTCACTCAAAGATGCAACAGGCATTACCTCCACCCTCCAATTTACGCTCAGTTACTCTAAAGTTAGTATAGAAATCTCTCTCCAGACCAGTCGTCACCTCAGTAGACACTGCATATTGAGATCTTTAAAGTGGGATATCCCGCATGTAGGGTTCATATCCAAGGGTGTAGACAGGCATACTCACTGTACACATTTGTGTACAGTTTTGTTGAGTGCCTGTCACAAACCATAAGCCACTCTGTTAATATCATCATTCTAATCTGTAGTATTTGGGTTAGTGTAGGCCACTGAGGAGTGTCCAATACATGTATAACCTCTTTAGTGAGTAGAGGAGTCATCTGACAACAATCTGACTTGTTTGGAAGGGGGTGCCATTTGGAAAGGATGTGTACATTTTTTAATTGGGGGGGTGTAACTGTTGGAGACTGTGTACAAAATGGAAATTTCTGGCTACACTCCTGTATCATATCACATCCATATCCAAAGCATATAAAGTTATAACTGTTTTATATGCTACACCCTTATAGAAACGATTTTTATTTTATTTATGTCTTTGGTAACCGGGCAAGTGAACTGATCCAAGGACTGTTTTTAGTCACGACCCAGGCCACAATGTGGTGACAAACAGACAAAATTAAACATAGCAACTGGTACACAGGTACCAGTGACAAAGAAGGTTACATGGCATAGACATTCATCATACAGGCACGTACAGTCACCCTTGACTCAGCACTCAACTTCCACAAGCATATACACCACCTTAGCTCCGCTGCCAATGTCAGAATTGGTCTGCTCCACCGGCTCAAACATTGTCCCCCCCCCCCCGAAGCCCTCCGACTAACAGTCCCATCATCCATCTTGTCCCTTATCGATTACGGGATCCTGGTTTATGGGTTGGCCGATACCTCTGCCCTCCACAGAATCCGTGGTTCCCTAAACAAAGCATGTCACCTTGCTATGGGCTGCTCTCGTTTGACACACACTTGTGCTCTGTACAGTCTCACCAATTGGCTTGACCTTGATGGGAGACTTACAGTGAAGCCCGCCAGGATGAAGCACAGTGTCACAGGTTTCCTGCATGACAAATGGGATTAACTCCCATTAAAATTGCACTGTTCGCTGCAGTAACTCTACTGCAGAATTCTACAGCACAGCGCTTCATCCTGATGGGCTTCACTGTAGGTACCAGACATGCCTCCTGGCCAAAAAGATCACAATCAGCCTAGCCCCCACTGGCCTCACCAATGTGCTACAACCTGCACCCTCGGTGATACCTACTCGCAGCTCCAACAGACCCTCCCTCCTGATTCCCTGCTGTTGAACTACTCGAGGCCACAGATACTTCTGGTATAGAGCCCCATGGATGAAGGCTCTGCCCGGCGCCATCTCATCTTAAATAAAATAGGCCACTTTAAAAGCACCCTCAAGGAACACCTCCATTCCTTGAGCACCTGCGACTGCTACTAGTCCACCCCCTGGTGCTTCCTCCAACCACGGAATGTATGACTTCTCCAGGCTTGTCTCTTTTCCCCTTGCTGTTTCCCCCTCAGTTCCCCTTCCCCCTCTCACTCCCCTTATGGCACGAACCTGGGCCTTTAACCTAAGTCTCTGCCTGCTCTTGAGCTATCACAAAGGATCGCCATCCTGCTAACCCTCTGATCATTGCACGCCTACTGTTTTCCTCCCCCAACTTCTGAATACCTGTATTTTACCTACTGCTTGATAATGTATAGTTGTTGTATATACATGAACAGCTAATATTCTTCAGGTGAAGCTACCTCTGGCTGGAAGCTGCAATACTGAACATAGGATTTGCAAGAAAGTGAGTTGTGCTCACAACAGAGGGAGGTGAACCTTACAATTGTCTTTGGTTTGTAGCAGATATTCTGCAGGTGGAGGCTACTTCTAACTGAAAGGTAAAATAAGGAACTTAGAATTATCAGGAAAGACAGTCTTTCAAGCAACAGAGGGAGGTGGATCTTGCCTTACTTTTGTTACAATTGTTAAGATTTTCAGTGCAGGAAGAGTTTAAACTCTGAGGGACAGAATACTGTTTACTGTGTCTGTCCTGGTGCACAGCTGACTTATTTTGGTGCTGACTGCTTTCAGAGCACAAATCACCAGGCTGTTTTGGGGCTGGGGAGGTTTACCTGTGTTTGACTTGGATGTCTGGATTTTCCTCTGTTTGATTAGCAGGGTATTTTCTCTCTCAAATTGTTGTGCAGGGCATCTTGCTGACAGGAAGGCACTCATTGCAGCGGTGGGTCAGAGCTTTTAGCTGATTGTTTCGTGAGGGCACAGTTTAGGCCCAACCCCTGCCCACCCTCACCCCATCCACCCCTGAAATAGTTCCTTTATACCTGGGGTTCTGACATCATTCACAAGAGTGCAAGCTGCATATCACTGTCATATCATCTCTAGCACACTGCACTGACAATATAAGCATACACATTGTATAATATATATATTTCTATATAACAAACCAATCACACACACACACACACATAAAAAAAAGTAGATAAACATGTGGGGAGTAGTGCAATGTAATGGCTGTGGGGCAGCAGTCTTCCGGGAGTCTTTCTGGAGGCTGAGATGCTGCCCTATTTGCAGACAACTCTCTGCCCTGAGGGAGGAAGTTGCCTGTCTTCAGGCCACACTGGATAGTAGTAAGGGAACCTTCCCCCAGGCCACACTGGACAGTAGCAAGGGAACCTCCCCCATCCAGGGAGCACCAGAGCCACTACCACTACCTCAGAGGTTGCGAAGAAAGCACAGCAGTTGGACCACAGTGGGCTCAGGAAGGGTGAGGATGGTAGAACAGAGGCACACCCAGTCAGTTGTTCCACTCCACAATCCATACACCATTCTGGGGGAGCATAGTTCCCCTATGGATGCACCCGCAGAGGAGACTAAGGAGGGTGCAGACAACTGTCACAAGGGAGGCCCTCAGGAAGGAGGCAGAGGACACTACAGGGAAAGGAAGCAGCTCCTAGTGGGGGACTCAATTATTAGGGGGATAGAACTGGGGGGAGTAGGGAAAACTGAAGTAAGGTGCCTGCCTGGTGCCATGGCTTGTAGGGACAGGAAGCGCATCCTCAGGATCACAAGAACAGCTGCACGGAGTCTGAGCTGGACATCATTGTCCACCTAGGGACAAATGACTTGGCTCATCATGAGATTAGAGCAGTGCAGGAGGACTTTGTAGAGTTGGGGAGGGGCCTATGACAAGTAGCACACACAGTATCCTTCTCAGAGGTGCTGCCTGTCAATGGCATGGGTGAGCGAGGTACTTTGCACCATGCAGTTTAATGAATGGTTGAAAAAATGGTGTGGAGCATAGGGGTTTGGCTTCATTGGGGACTGGGGTTCCACCTGGAGGGACACCAGCCTATACTGGCAGGATGGTCTGCATCTGTCCAGGAAGGGAACAAGTCTTTTGAGCAATCGGTTTAAATGCTTCATTGGCAAGCTTTTAAACTAGTCAAGGGAGGAGGCACTGATAAGCAGCAGGAAAATCCCAGCCTCTCCCTACAAAACAGGGTACTAAATGAGAAAAAGACTGAGGTCGAAAGGTCAGTGGGGGATGCTGCAACAGAAGGTAAAGCCATCAAAAAATGGAGAGCAATGAGTACCAATGCCCGTAGTCTGGGTAACAAGCTTCCTGAATTAGTGGCCTTGATGGAGGAGGAACATCTGGATATCGTGGCAGTCACAGAAACATGGTACACACAAAACCATGACTGGGACGTAAACATACCAGGATACACTATCTACAGGAGGGACAGGGAGGATAAAAGAGGAGGGGGAGTAGCTCTTTACATAAGGGAAGGAATCAAAGCAACAGAACAAAAAGGTGAACAGGGAGGAGAAGAAGCACTGTGGGTCAATTTGGAGAGAGGCAATGGCACCACAATCCGCAGAGGGGTTGTATACAGAGCCCCCTCTCAGGGGAAGGAAATGGACAAGGAAATGATAGAAAGTATACTTAGAATGGCAGAAAAAGGGGAGATATTGCTGATGGGTGATCTGAATATGCCAGATGCTAACTGAAGTGCAGTTGCAGCAGCCACTTCGAAGAGTGGGGTTATTCTAGATGTCCTACAGGGGGCATGCCTTAGACAACTAGTATTGGAACCCACTCGAAAGGGAGCAATCTTAGACCTGGTTCTCTCAAATGGAGATGGAGAGAGGATCACAGATGTAGAAATGGGTAGCCATCTGGGAACTAGCGACCATCGAACAGTATAGTTCCACAATAAACACAGCAATAAGTCAAGCCTACTAAAGGCAAAAGCACTGACTTTAGGAGGCTAACTTTGCCAAAATGGGTGAGTGCCTAAGGAATGCACCAGCAAATGGGCAGGAAGGAGGGTGGAAGAACAATGGGAATAATAAAAACTGCCATCACAGAGGTAACAAGCCTTTGTGTGAAGCAAATAAACAAAACAAAACAATGTCAAGAAACCACTATGGTTCTCAAAGGAAGTGGCAGTGAAGGTTCAAGAGAAAAAGAAAGCATTCAGGAAGTACAAGGAATCACAGAAGGAGCAGGACAGAGAACTGTATCAGTTAAAGCAAAAGGAAGCTGGGAAGGCAGTCAGAACAGCAAAGGCCCAAACCGAGGAAAAGATAGCCAACTCAGTTAAGAAGGGGAATAAAACCGTTTATAGGTACATCAGGGAGCGAAGGAAGACCAAGGGAGGGAGGGATACTGAGGCTTAATAAAGGGGAGCGGGGGTGGGCAGAGGGTGACTGTGAAAAGGCAGAGATACTAAACAAATATTTTTGCTCAGTATTTACAAATAAAGAGGGGGAGGTACATAAAACAAACAACAGAAACACTGTGAATACAGAAGTTGATACCAGCCCATTTACAGAAGAAAGGGTTCTGAAAGAAGTCTTAAAACTGAAGGTGGACAAAGCAATGGGGTCTGATGGGATTCATCCCAGAATTCTAAAAGAACTTAGGGTAGAACTAGTGACACCACTGACTACCCTCTTTAACAAATCATGGGAGGATGGGGTGGTACCCGAGGACTGGAGGAGGGCAGATGTGATTCCCCTTCACAAAAGTGGGAGCAAGGCAGAAGCAGGAAACTACAGACCTGTTAGTTTAACCTCAGTGATAGGGAAAATGATGGAATCACTTCTGAAGGAAAGAACTGTCGGGTATCTAGAGGCCAGAGGGGCACAGAACCCAAGGCAGCATGGATTCACAGCAGGAAGGTCATGCCAGACAAATCTGATAGATTTCTTTGACTGGGTGACCAAAGTAGTAGATCAGGGAGGGGCTGTGGACATGGCCTACCTAGACTTTAGCAAGGCATCTGACACAGTCCACACAAAGATTAATATACAAGTTAGCCAGCCTGGGAGTGGGTCCCAAGATGACAGCCTGGGTAAGAATTGGCTGGAGAATAGGACACAGAGGTAATAGTAAATGGAGTCCACTCTGAAGAAGGGGTTACTAGCGAAATTTGAGGGTTCAATATTAGGTCCGGTCCTCTTCAATGTCTTTATGGCGACATTGAAGAGGACTGAAGAAGAAATATGTCTTGCAGATGACACAAAGATCTGCAACAGAGTTGATGCACAAAGTGAGGTGGAAAGGATGAGAAGGGACTTGGCAAGGTTAGATGAATGGTCAAATGTATGGCAGCTTAGATTCAATGCTAAGAAGTGCAAGGTAATGCACCTGGGACACAAAAACCCAGGGGAAGAGTACACAATGGGGGGTGAGATACTAACAACAACAAAAATGGACAGGGACCTGGGGGTAGTCATATCAGATGACCTAACGGTGGGCAAGCAATGTGAGAGGGCAGCAAGGAGGGCTGGGGGGATACTGGGATGCATAGGGAGAGGTATCACCAGTAGAAAACAGGAAGTTATTATCCCTCTGTACAGACAGCTGGTGAGACCCCATCTGGAGTACTGCGTGCAGTTCTGGAGACCCAATCTCCTCAAAGACACAGACAGGATGGAAGCTGTCCAGAGGAAGGCAACTAAAATGGTGCAGGGTCTGCACTGGAAGACATGAAGAGAGACTAAAGGAGCTTAATATGTATAGCCTCGAGGAAAGGAGGGAGAGGGGGACATGATAGAAACTTTCAAGTACCTCAAGGAATCAACAAAGTCCAAGAGGTAGCATCTTTCAAAAAAGAGGTGTGTAAGAACAAGGGGCACAATTTGAAGATGGAGGCGGCTCAGAGGTAATTTAAGAAGTATTTTTTCACAGAGAGGTTGTGGATGCATGGAACGGCCTTCCGGAGGAGGCTGTGGAGTCAAAAACTGGTGGAATTCAAGCATGCATGGGACAGTCATAAGGCAATTCTAGGGGGTGGGAGTAGGAAGAAGTAGGTTGCTGGTTAACTAGGATCTGCAGCTTATCCATTAGGTAGGGAAATGGGCAGACTGGGTGGGCCAAGCGGTCCTTATGTGCTGTCAAATTCTATGTTTCTATGTTTAATTACTGTTCCATCACTGCCTCTGCATTGTATTTCTGAACACTATTTTGTACTGTTTGTAATGTGACGTGGAGCCTTTGTCAATGAGTCTCTGACTCAAAGGCTTGTAATTCCGATACCTCTAATAAATAAATAATAAATAAAACAGACAAAAGTAAACATAGCAAATGGTATACAGACATTGGTGACAAGGAAGGTTACATGGCATAGACATGCATCATACAGGCAAAACAGACAATAGTAAACATGGCATATGGTATACGGGCATCAGTGTCAAAGAGTTATATAGCATACATTCATCATATAGATATCATGCAGACAAGGTGCACAGGAAACATGGGGTCCACACCCTTTGGGGTTGCAGTGGTGCAGGTACCAGTGAGGCACGCTGAAGCCTGGCTCTAAGATATGATGGCAGCCATGGGACTGAGATACATAAAGTCAGTGATTCAAGAGTCAGACTATGCTTACATCAAATAAGAAACAACTGTACTTAATTTACCAGTACTTTCGGTAGTATTCTATATTTATCATTTATTACAGAAGCATGACTTTTAAAGGGACACTGTCAACCCCTTTTTGCATCATACTATTTCTAGTTGAAAAAACACATTTTATGATTGCTTACAATCTCAAAAATTAATTGCTGTTGGCGGTTGTTTAATCTGCTTCCTTTCTTAGTAGAACTGAAATGCAACCTAATGGTGCAATTATACTTAACCTTGTTTTGTTCCAAATCCTTGATCTACTTTTATTGCATACTTCCTGAACATTAGGAACACCCCAAAACAAAGCAGCCACTCATGATGCAATAGCATTCTTGCCTCCCACTGCATCATGAGTGGCTAGAATGTGTTGGGCGTGTTCCCAAGTCCAGGAAAGATGTAGTGTGAGTTAATTAAAGAATGTAAACAAACACATTTGGTGTAGTAACACCAGCATCGTGGGCAGTGTTTTGTTTTTTTTACTTTTAAAAAGAAACAATAAATCTGAATCACACTACCAGCTACACTGGCACATTCTTCAGAATGTGAGCAATCATAAAATGAGCATTTTAAACTAGGGACAGTTTCAGGCCCAGGCCAGGAGGGATAGACAGTGCCCCTTTAATGTGGCAATTATACAATATTAATTTTCATATTCTGGATTTCTATATATTGTAATGTGTTATTACGTCCTCAGAGACCACCCCTATATCGCAAGAATGGTCTCTCATATATTCTTAGGGTATGAGAACGTGGTTCAGATACCCTGAGATTGTAAGTGAGAACACTTGCAACCGTAAGAGTGGTCTCAGAGGACATATTAAAATAATATTTATCAAGGGTGATCTGAATCTGAACTTTTTCAACTTGTCCCAGCTTACAGGAAGAGGGCTACAGGCCAATCTCCTAGTTTACAAGGGGGGGCGGACACAGGCCAATCTCCTAACTTGCAGTGAGGGAGGGACACTGGCCAATCTTCTGACTTGCGGGTGAGGGGGTGCAGGTCAGTCTCCCAGCTTCCAGGAAGGGAGGATACCGGCCAATCTCTAGACTTGCAGGAAGGGGATACAGGCTTCATTCTTGTAAAATGCTCCAAGTTTAGGGTGACATTCCTTGTGGATGATGTTGATCTGGAAGGAGACGTGAAGAGGACAGTCCAACCTGACACCCGGATATTTGAAGGAGGAAATGTCTAGCTTGGAGCCTTCCAGAGGCATTGTTAGGGAAACAAAAGATCCAGGGCCCAAGCCCTCAAAGGTTGGGGTAGGCACTATAGATTTTTATAAAAACATTAATTTCAACAGTTCTATTGAGGAGAGGTTTGGGACCCAAATGAAAACATCTGGGGCTTAAGCCCCTGAGGCCCAGGTCTAATAAAAGCCTCTGAAGCCTTCAAGAATAATGAAGAGCAGGGGAGACTGGGTTTTGGTCACTACCTCCCAGGTGTCAAACATCATAAGACCATTTTGTTGGCATTTAGGATAATCTGGATGGTTCTACTCAACCAACACGGGATGTTACTGAAGTCACTGCGTGCCCAGTTCAGGGGCTGAGGGACACGAGGTAAAAAGCAGACTGAAATCCACATACACACACGATGGATGCATATTTACTAGTGAATTTAATTACAGCAAGATGATGAGATGCACACAGAAGACATTCTCTTACTTGTCTCATCTACAATGGAATAGAATTCTATTGTTAATAGCATTTTTTGTGCAAACGCACCCTAAAATGCTCAACTTTGGAGAAAGTTACAGTAACATCACAAAAAAATATACAGTGATCCATGTGCATAAATAATGATTATTAACCAGGCATTAAGCACCAATTTTGTGAAGAAGGGAAAAGTGGGGCAGACTGGATGGGCCATAAGGTCCTTTTCCACCATCAAGCTTCTATGATTTTCAAAGGCATCTCCTGTCTTGTAAACAAATGCATATTAAAAATAACACAAGGAATGCAATATTGCTAAAATTACAAGCATAATTCCTCATTTCAATTTACATAGATGCAGTTTCTTATAAAAATTACAGGCACAGATTAAAAGCATAGGGTAACCAAAATGATTCAGAGAATGCCAACATATGGTCCTTAAAGAGGGAGGTAGTGTTATCCCCTACAGACTAATGTTGAGGCCCCACCTGGAGTACTGCGTCCAGTTCTGGAGGCCCCATCTCAGGAAAGACATAGATCGGGTGGAGGCGATACAGAGAAGGGCAACCAAAATGGTGCATGGCCTGCATCAGAATCCCTACGTAGAAAGACTCAAGGAATTAGATATGTATTCTCTAGAGGAAAGGAGGGAAAGGTGAGACATGATAGAAATATTCAAATACTTCAAAGGTATCTATAAGGTACAGGAGGGCAGCATTTTGCATAGAAAGAGATGCTCAAGGACAAGGGGGCATGATATGAAGCTGGAAGGGGAAGACTTAGAGGGGATGCGAGGAAATATGTCTTTATGGAAAGGGTGGTGGATGTTTGGAACAGCCTCCCAGAAGAGGTGGTGGGTACTGAAACAGTAACAGGTTTCAAGCATGCACGGGATAGCCACAGGGGGACCTTAGTAATGGGGTGGGGGGGGTTAAGGACGGAGATCAATTAGGGTCTACGGTAGCACAGTAGGTAGGGACTTTAGGGCAGACTAGGTAGGCCAAGAAGTCCTTTTCTGCTGATAGCTTCTGTTTTTCTATGTTTCTATGTGACAGGGCAGCTCCTTCAAGGATCGGCTTAGGGCGCTGAACATGTACTTGTTGCAGGCAACAAGGGAGCGGGGAGACATGACAGAGATCCTCAAGATCCTAAAAGGAATAAACACGGTAAACTGGGAGGGAGTACTTAGCAAGAACAGCGCGCCAAAAATATGGGGACATGCGTGGAAGCTGGCAGGAAGAGGGGGAGGAGACTCAGGAGGGATGTGAGAAGGTTTTATTTTACCATGACAGTGGCTGAGCTGTGGAATAGCCTGCCAGCAGGGGCGGTAGTCGCCAACACCATTAACGGTTTCAAGCACAGCTGAGACAGAGTTAAGGAACTAATGGTTACTCGGGAGAGGTAGCGGTAAGGCAGAGGACAAGGAGGGGGTAGAGGGGCACAAAATCTCATCTAGATCCCATGGCAGGTCTCAAGGTAAGATCCAGCATAACAGGACAGACTGGCTGGATGGGGGTTCTTTTTGTGCTGACATTGTCTATGTTTCTTTATGAAGATACAAGTTTCAAGTTTTGTTTGTGGGGAAAATCCATTGAGCTAAGCTCATTTACAATGGAGACCCAGGACACTTTCATTAAAAACACTTACATACACTATTGATTCCACTGTGTAGTGGATGCAGGTGTCCTTCCTGACACCCTCTGTGATCAACATATAGTTTACTGTGTGCACAAGTTGCATCGTCCTAAAGCCCCCTCCAAATTCATATATCTCAGGTCTTTCAAGTCACTTGACTTGGCCTCTCTCCTGGCTGATCTTTGGTCTGTTGATTGGTCCCCATCTACAAATTCTGCCCTACATTACTTTCAGTCTAAATTCTTGGCTATATGGGATAGTCATGCCCACCTGAGAAAAATCAAAGTTTGAGATTCACATCTTACCTGGATATTGGCTGAGGTACTTATTTGTCTCCGCACCAGAGACCTTGCCTGGCATACTTTTAAGATCACTGGCTCCCAATCTTCATTGGCCAACCATAGATGCTGTCGCAACACCTGTACTAAAGCCATTAGACTTTCAGAGTCTAAGCATTTTGCTGCCACACTCCAAAACAACATTAAAAATCCCTCCAAGTTCTGGAAGGTTGTCCATTCCCTTTTCTCCCCACAGTCCCAGTCTCCCTCTCCTATTCTCATGGTTGCAGACTCCCTTATCTCTGACTCTTCTACTGTTGCCGTCTCTTAACTCCTACTTTACTACCTATGCCCTTTCTCTTATTCCTTCCTCCCCCATCTCTCCTTCCTTCCCTCTCTGCCTTGCTCTCCTCATTCTTTTTCCTTCTCTCCTATCACTCCCCCTATTTCCGTAAATGCTCTGCTTGCCCTTAATCCTCTGAAAGGAGACAGTCCAGATGGTCTTGACCCTAAGCTCCTCCTTCTCTCAGCACCTGACATTGCTCTGCCCATTGCTCTACTCCTTCAGCTTTCATTTTCCTCTGCTAATGTTCCTGATATTTGGAAACAGGCTATTGCCATACCTCTTCACAAAGATGGTGAAACCTCCGTCCAATATCTCTCTTTCCCACCTTGGCAGCATTACAGGAACACCTTGTCCTATCTCAGCTCACTTCCTTTCTTGACAACTCTTCCTTTTTCACACTTTTCCAGTTTAATTTTAGGAAATCCCACTCCACTTCTACCTCCCTCCTTCATGTCACTGACTAAATACTCACAGGTATGGATCAAGGACTGATTATTTCTGCCATTTTTGTTGATCTTGCTAAAGCTTTTGACACTGTGACACATCCCCTCTTACTGGTCAAACCTAAAGCTGCGGGCCTCTCTGACTCTTCAGTTACTTGGTTTCGTTCTTACATTGAAGGAAGATCTCAAGCTGTCTAGATAGGAAAATCCATTTCATCTCCACTTCCCATTAGCTCGGGTGTCCCTCAAGGGTCTGTCCTGGGTTCTATTCTCCTTTACCTGCTTCAGGTCCTCCCTCTGGGGCCACTTAAAACAAGCATCCTCCTGCCCTTGCTCTTAGCTCTGGGGTCACCTAATAACAAGTATCCTCCTGCCCTTGCTCTTAGCTGCCCCACCATAAATGGTGGGCCTGTGTCCCAATGTCTACGTGCGTTAGCTGCATGTGTCCAGTGAATTTGCCTTGTTGATATATTTCTTGCCTTCTTGACTGCCTCCTGTTGCTGCCATGCCTTGACCCTGTACTTGCCACTGTGCTTGTTCTGCCTATATCTGATTGTACCTTGTTGATTGCTGTACCTTGACTCTGAGCTGTTATTACTAGTTCCTTGAAACCTGTACCTGATTGATTGCTGTACCTTGACTCTTAATTGTTATTGCCTGTACCTTGTAATTCTCCCGGGTCGCACCTGAAAATAGGCACTTGACTGTCTAGTGTGCTTACCTGGTAAACAAAAGCGAAATAAATAAATATTCTTAAATGACCTCCCCTCTATCTGTTCCTCTGCATTCATTCATATGTGCGCTGATGACACAATTCTTTTTGTTTCTGGCTCCTCTATCCATGACCTTATCTCCCGGCTGCAGCTGGATTTTGAAAACATACTGCGCTGGTTCAAGTCTAAGCAATTGTCTCTCAATGCCAAAAAAGCAATCTCCATGACTTTTGGCACCTGTCAGAGGCTTGCCAGACTTACTTCTCTCCCTCTGTGTAATACCCATGATGGTGCTAAGACTGAAGATGTTTCCTCCTTTAAGTACCTCGGGGTTTGCCTTGACCGCCATCTTGATTTCTCAGTACATACTGACGCCATTCGCCATAAGCTTCACCCCAAGCTTGGTGCACCGTACAGGAATAAAGTGAGTATCCAGCTTCCTACCCACCAAGAAATTGTACTAAAAATTATTTCCCAATTTTTGACTACGGTGATTTAGTCTACAGTGGTGCCCATAAATCCGCCTTGCCAGACTGGACCCCCTTTTTCATTCTTTTTGTCATTTTGCTTTAGACTGACCACCTCGTACTCACCACTGCTGTCTTTACTGTGCCCTTTCTCTCCCCTCTCTTGATGCTAGGTGCCTTTCCCATTTTGTCTCATTTATATCCAAATTCTGGTTCGGCACCCTTCCCTCTTATCTCAAATCCCTTCTATCCTCTCCTTCTTCTTCCTCCTACCCTCTCTGCAACTACTGTATATTTCCCATTCTCTAGTTCTTCTAGAAAATCTACTGTTGGTCAATCTGCTTTTTCTTACCGCTTTCCTAAACTTTGGTCCTCCCTTCCCCTTTCAATTTGAGCTGCCTCTTCTTCCTCCCTAAAGTCTCTTCTTTAGTACGTTTGTGACCCTTTCCTCTTCTTATGCCCCTTCTCTAGTTTTGCCCTGTTCATGCTGTTCCACTATTTTCCCCTCTGTACATATAAGAGTGTATTTTATTGTCTAAATGCATTCATTTATTAATTTGCCTCTAATATTTATGATTATTCTTCTTGTAGTACTATATTATTATATTTGACTTATGAATTTTTAGTAGTTTTATTGTTTAGCTATCTCCTTTTCCCCTCTCCCCCAGAACACATCTGGAAACGAGCTGTTATCAGCTCAGTATGTCTTTCCTGGTTAAACTTTTAAATAAATAAATTAGGGATGTCATGATAACACGGTATGACAATATATCACAATAATTACTACTGACAATAATTTATTGTTATTGCGATTATTGTGCAGTACGAAATACCACAATGTACAGTGATAAAGCACCTCAGTTAGCTTTTCTGGCAGCGTGTCCCTTTCCAGGTGCAACCATGATTCCTGATTTCCCACCATCCTCCTATCAGATTTTCACTATTTTTCCTTAAAATCAGAAATGCAGTGCCGGCCCTGTGGCGAGGAGTTTTGAGGCCCTGGGCACTTCACCTGTCGCCACTCCAGTAAACCAGGTTCAGGAACAGACCTGGTTGCTCGAGGGCTGGCTGCATGAAGGAGGACTGAGCATCCACTGACGGCTCTCCATCTTTAGGGAGGGGGGGACAGCGTAAGCCACTGCTTGATCGCCATCTAGCGGAAGCTGGATGCTGCAGCAGTGACAGCCTTCTGACTGGCTGGGTGCAGCAGCTGAGTACGTGCAACATCTTTTCATCACACACCCGCACCGTCCTAAGGGACAGGAAAAAGAAATGGGGGGAAGCTATGTGCACCAAATGACTTAACAGCGAACCGGAATCCTCGGACCTCTCCCCATGTTTATCCCCAAATAGTGAGACAGTAGGGGGGTGGTAGTTGGGATTGAGGGCACCAGGATGCCTGAAGGCTGGAAATGGTGGTGACCGGGTCCAAACAGCTATATGGGGGAAATTTTTTTTTTAATTCAGCTGATTATCATGATAATCAATTATCATGATAATTGTTACCCAAACATCGTGATACTAAACATTTGCTATCACGACATCCCTAAAATAAATAAATATATAAAATTACAAACAGTCACTATATTTTATTTATGTATGACTGGGTGTGGTGCACTATGCAAACAAATGCCTATTTTCAGGCACGACCCGGGAGGTTACATAGCAGTATGATACAAGATAACAACATACATGGGCAGGCATGTACAGTAATCATTGGGAAAGGCAGCAAACAGTAGGTAAGGCAAGGGTGTACAACAGTAGGATGGATACAGGTGATATAACAGTGAATCAGAGATTACAAATAAAAATCAGGAATTCAGTGCGGGTAGAACAACAGAACATTCACAATACAGGGTTTTAAATAATTGATTAGCAGTTTTTTTTCTTGGGAAAATGCTAACTGTACATAAAGTATTTATATAGGTGTTCTAGAAGTGTTATGTTTGTTAAACACAGTGAAGCAAGTGCTATGCATTTTCACAATGTTTTAGCACTTTAATGAGCAAAACGCGAATCAATTTTTGGAGTTAAATAAAACCCTGCAATAAATTCAAACGAATATGGTTCGATATCGGAGAGCACTGGTAATACAGCATGCAAAAATAAATAGTTATGTAGCAGATCCTGTTGCTTACCAAAGACACTGGGACATAATAGGGGTCCTTGATTCAGAGGCCTGTGGGCAGGTGCAGTTAAGTGCTTCCATTTACCTAGGGTGTGTGAGAGGAGGATGCTATAATGTTACGGAGCGTTTGGGTCAGTCACGTTGGAAGCATTGAAGAAAGACAGGAATGGATATGGCTTCTAAATGTATAGACAACTCGGTACTGCCATAGTAATGGAGGTAAGCTAGGATGTATAAGAGGAATGTTAATGTGTTACGATCAGTTAGGAGCAGTCACATGGGGATCACTGAAGAAAACAGGAGCGGAGCTGACTTCTAGAGATATTAGCAACTTGGTGCTGCCGCAGCAGTGGAAGTAAGCTGTTTCAGAGTTTGGGAGCTACAAAGGAGAAGGACAAATCACCATACCTAGTTTTTGACCTGGGGAATGGGGATGGTCAATTGTTCAGTACCCAAGGATATGAGAGGGTAACTACCAATGGATAAGGTGTGAGGTGAAGGAATGGGGCATTTTGTTCTGTAGTATACTGTGGATGACTTTCCCTAGCATGAGGTCCATTAGAGCAAGTGGTGAGGGCCAGTCTAGTTTGCTACACAAGGCAATGGTGGGTGAGTTGGTTACATGCAAGAGCGAAATGGCATATGCTGTTATACCCCACTGTCCACCTGTGCATCGTAGTGCAAGGGGCGTTAGCAAAAACTGGAAGAGTGTGAGTTTGGGGCGCAGTAGTGAGTGTGCTTTGTTAATCCTAGCAGCAGGGGAAAGGTTGGCGCTAGCATGATAGGCTATTCTAAGACTAGTATTGGCACTTTTACAAACAAAGGAGATGTGCAGAGTGAAGTCTATTGAAGGGTCCAGGGTGATCCCTAGATATCTGAGGGAAGAGACAGGGTCCAGAGGAGAGCCATTAATGCAGTCCAATGAAAGAGTGGATATATTTCTTAGATGAGAAGGTGTGCCAAACAGTATCACTTTGGATTTGGAGTGGTTCATTAGGAGTTTATTTTCATTAAGCCAGGATTGGGTTACCTTGAGATTGGAGTAGAGAGCTTTGTTGATGTCAGTTACGTCTGGGGCATGGCTATTGAACATGAGATCGTCAGCACAGAGGAGAAGGATGGAGTGCTTGAAACAGTGATAAGAGTTTAAATGCAGGGAGAATAACGGCGGTCTAAGAATTGAACCTTGGGGGACACCAAGGGTGGTGGGAGGACAGTCAGAGAAGGAGGAGTTAATCTCAACCCGCTGTGTTCTACTAGAGAGGTAACTGGTGGACCAGGGTAAGGGGTATTCAGAGATCCCCAGGGACATTCATTTATTAAGGAGTATCTGGTGATTGACCATGTCAAAGGCCTTCGTCAGGTCGATGGATACTGCGCCTGCACACTCTCCATTGTCATGGAACTCATTACTCTTAGAAGTGATTGTAAGCAGCTCTAAATTGATTTTTAAAACTAGGCTGGACAAATTTATTCTATCTGGATCAATTTGTAGCTATTATTAGTAACAAGAGTAGTTATGGGTCTAACTGGCCCCCTTACTCTTATCGATCTTACTAGTATGAATCTTAGTAGTAAGGGAAGAGTAGATAAGGTTTGTTAAGGTGAGTAATGCAGTGGTTGTGCTATGGCCTTTATGGAAGCCATGCTGGGCAGGGCAGAGGAGACTGTAACTATCTAAGAATGTGGTGAGTTGGGAGGTACTAAATCGCAGTCACAATTCACATGTTACCACCATATGAATAACATAAATGCAATAATTACAATCTATGACATAAATCAGAAATAACTATAATAAAAGTAGGCTGACAGGCAAAGAAAGTGAGAAAAAGGACAAGGGAAGCAGGAGAAAAGAAAGTAAAATGCGGGCCAAGAACTAACTGTACTATTAATTACATTCATATTACCCCATCCTTTACTGACATTTCAAAGTGTAGCAAGTAGGCGTAGATTTCAAAAAACAAGATTCAAATGCCTGACCTGGACATACTTCATCATTCCTAGTTTGCAATTCTTATTACAAAATTCTGTGGGAAAGGCATTCCACGTGTGCGGCACCATATAACGCAAGTGATTTGTAACTCTTTATGTTTTAACGGCAGGCATGGCCATTTCCATGCCCCTGGAACTTCTCAAATTTACATTAAACTGAGTTTCCCTAATTGATAACCTTTCCAAAACACATTCAGGGACATGTCCCTTAATACATTTCAAAGCAAACACCATTTTATGCAGTAATCTACATTCAGGTAACAAAATCCATCTCAGTCTTTTGTACATTAGGCAGTGGTGTGTATCCCTTGGGCATTCAAGAACTAATCTTGCCAATCTATTATACAAGAGTTCTAGTTTATGCAATTTTCCCACATTGCAATACTCATAAATAATACCTGCGTAGTCTAAGAGAGGTAACAATCTTCAGCCTGAAATTGAGAGCCAAAACTCCCTATAATGATAGAGGAGATCTAGTTTGGTTCCGAACTATATGACCGTCCCACGGAGCTTACCTTATGGGGATACAGCCACACAGCATCTTGCCAGTGGCCCAGGAAGGGCTTTGGGCCATGTGGAGCGCTTGTAACTTCCACAGCTGTAGCTGCTAAACCTTCTTGTTCCTCGGCCCCATGGCAGAAGGGGGCTGAGGTCCGCTGAGTATTTTTGCACCTCCGGGCACTTGGGAGACATTTTACCAGTCTGGGGAGTTGCTGAGAAAATGGACTGGCAAAATGTTAACAAACATGTCCACCATGCATGATCTGCAGATGCACGGCCCCCAGAGGTAAAGGAGCCATGCCTCCAGTAAGTGCCTCAGCTGTGCAGCCACTAGTAAAATTTATCCCAGGCTCCAGGGCAGGCTGCGGAGTTAGGAATCAGCTGAAAGATGCCTCTGGAGCACTAATGGCATGATTGTCTGCCCTCAGAAAGGGCTGGAAACAAAATATAAAGGACTGCATATATTTGGGGGAAATGTAAACAAATACGGCAGTGCCCATAGGTTTGCTAGCAGTGGGGGCCATTGGGAAAATGTTGGAGGGTGCCAAAAATGCCCAGAAATTAAGCAGCTAATCAGAAGGGCACTTGGGTAAAACTATAAATACCAGTGCCAGCCTGCCATGAAGAGAGATTCCAGACACAGTACCAGAGGAGCAGAGCTGTAGAGACTGTGTGGGCTACCAAGCCCTAAGGCCTGCTTGTTGCCCAGTGGCCTTTCTAGTCCCCAGCATCTAGCTTAGAGACAGAGCGCCTCCGAGAAGCTGTAACACACAGAAAAGAATGAAACTGTTGAGTGAGTTCCCTGAAGAAAGTTTTGAACCTGCTGCTGTGAGTTGCAACATGTTAATTTGCAGCCTGGAAATCGAGGAGTGGCAGCCTGAGAGTAGAGACTGTTATCTGTGCAGCCTGGAAACAGAGAGATATACAGCCAAAGAATAGAGAGACAGAGTAACCTGTGTTCCCCCTTCTAGCCAGAGAAGTAGCGTGTGCTTGGGACTAGAGACGGAGCCACAGCCCAGCTGCCAGTGTGCATTTCGGAAGTTGTGTGCTAAGCAGAAAAGTCTAGGGGACACCCAACCTGCCCTGTTCCCCAGTCCAACGAAGCAACAGCTGGAGAGGAAGACATCGAAAATCCTGTCAGGTGAACACTGCATACAAAAACCTTAGAGGTGAAATTTGGAAAGGCCGGACAGATGAAGTCCAGCATTCTTCAATCCTTCAGCCAGCTGTTATTTCTTCATTCCACTGCTGTCGTGCATCACTAACTGTGATACCAGAAAGGCACCATTTGAACTGAATTCCTGCAGCCCCCTTAAGCTCCAAACTAAGTACCTCTCAGCCGTGACTCCGAGGAGATTCTGCATTTTGGCTAGCTAGCTAGTTAGGCTTCAGAGGAGGTTAAGTTCTGAGCAGGACTGTTCAAGAGCCAGGAAGAGCCCCGGCAGCCAAGTTAAAAGCAATTTGTTGTGCATCTATTATTGGGTCCCGAAAGTATTCCTTTCCAAGTTGAAGACTGTTACATCTACAGCATCCTAGCCTTCCAAACCAGCACCTCGGTATGGTACCCACCACAACAGACTGTTTTCTAATGGCCATTTGGAGAAAAGCTGGGTACACCCACAGGAGGGAGATGTGGGGCTGTGAGGGGTAATACTGTTTGCTGTACTTTACTGTTGTGTGCTTGTTCTCCTGTTTACCCCTCCCTATAATAACATTGCAGTTAGTTTATGGTATGCTTTGGTATTGCTGCTTATTGCAAAGGGTGTACTGTTATTGTGTGGGGGAGTGCCTGTGGGGGCAGTAACTGTATTTTCCTGGGGTGGTAACCTGGCATTTATCCAGCAGGTATCCCATGTTAGTACTCCAGGTGGAGGCACCTTGCCTTTCAGCTCCTATTTACCCTGTCATCCAGTGAACCCAGGCCAGCCCCCTCAGGAGGTGTGTCCATGTGAAACCCGAGTGCCCCGGAGCAGCCAAGGTGAGTCAAGGTGCTGTTACACAACATTTTAACTAAATTATCAACATGCATGTTCCCTGTGGCTAGGGGCTCCATCCAGTACCCAGGGTATTTATACTCCTGCACTTGCTCAATAACCTGCCCTTCCATAGTACTCAATGTCAGCTGTGGAAACAGAGTATTTTTTTAACTTCAATTATGGGCCAAAGGACATAGCCTTTGTTTTCTCTGCATTCAGCTTCAATTTCAAAGAATTCAAGAACATCTGTAACACTTCAAATGCTCTTCGTAATTTAAACTGGACACTCTTCAGGGCAGCATTGGAGGTGCAGACTACAGCGTCATCCGCATACAACAGACAGTCTACACCCCTGATGCACTTCCCCAAATCCTTCGAATACATGGTAAATAGAGACGGTCCAAGGAGTGACCCATGAGGTACCCCCTCTTTATGTCCAAGTCCACAGACATTTCACCTTGTACAGAAGTTCTCTGCCTACTTTGATTGAAATAATCCAAAAGGCACTTCAAAGCCATCCCATGTATTCCCTAATGCCTCAAGTCTATTCAGTATGATCACATGGTCTACTGTACTGAAGGCTTTGGAGAGGTCAACAAAATGGCACCCTTAAATCCAACACAGTTAGATATAGCCAGCTGATTTAAGAATTGCTTAGGAGAGTTTAAAACTAGCAAACATAAGAACACATCACAGACTTCAGAGCTTGGCGTATACTTTTTGACCCATTTTTGCTCTTTTAATCAGGAAATATAAATGACAACTTGTGACAGACCTTATGGTATGGGTATTGGCTGAAGGAGTCATTAAACACTGCGATGTGAAGGGGAATCGGTGCGAGGGATAGAGCCTGCTTCACATGGGGCAGGAGATGCTTTAAGATCTCCACCTTCAGCACTGAAGTGTCTTACTTGCATCACATTAAAGCTTTGTGGGAGATATTTAGGTTGATTTGTCGCTTATCTGTCAAGAAAGGGAGGAAAGACCCAATTAGTACACTTAGGCTAACCAATGATGTCACTTTTGTGCCATGTACTGTGATAGGTATGGACATGAATACAATGCTCGCCATTTCTACCTACTGCAGTGTGAGCGAAGGGTGCTGTGCTGAAAGAGAGACGGTGGTATATGAGAAAAACATCATGTGACATGTGACCTGATAACTCACAAGCCCTGCAACAACAAATTAGCTACATCAGGACATTATTTCTTGCTTCTGTGTCATTTTTCATTGTGACCAACAGATTATGCAGTGCTTAGCACAGGGGGCCATCACATTAAGTGGCCATGGGTTTGGAGCCCAACTGGGCCTCATGTGGCCTTGACACAGGCATAAATAAGTGCAGTAGTAAGGTCGGAAGATGACTGTGATAACCTGGCCTGCAACCCTGAGGGCACACAAAATACCTCATAAACAGAACTGGTCTAAAGCTTAAGTCAACTGCATGCATGCCTACAACGTATAAAGGCAGGAAGTCAGTTTGGTAGCTGTTAGACACTCCACTCCTATTACTTGAATGTTACTGTATTATAGTTTTCACAGTGAGCTCTAGCCAATCAGAGCACGGCAGCATAAGTGCCCTGCACAAGGGTAGATTACAATGTTGGTATTCAGCCATAAGTTGTGTTGTTTCATGACAGTTTTAACTATTTCTACGTTGGTTGTTTCCTCTTTTTGGAATTTATTACTTGTTCTTGTTGCTTCGCACCCTGCTGCCTCTCCTCCCCTGGGTTTCACCTGGAAACAAACTCTGGCTCAGTGTGCCAATCCTGGTCACCACATTTTAAATAAATAAATGTTTGTTTAAATATATATACAGTATATATATATATATATATATATATAATGGGGGTTAAAGATAAATCAGTTACATAAAAACCATATCTTCACCACTGTTGAATGAATCAGCAGTAACGTATGCACAAACACTTACTCGTACATTTATCTATGCTTTGCATACGTCACAACTGGATTTATCAGCACCTGATACGTCACAACCTGTCACTGTCTCATTAACTCCCTAAGTTAGCCAGTACTAGCTCCACAAAGACAGCCCTCAATAATTACACTCACCTGAAAGATCACCTGTAGCACAGAAAGCCACGTTTTCCCATGGTAAAACAGAAACACTGAAATGGCCAAAAGAGCAGCATCTGAAACTGCCATCTGCAAAAACGAAATCCTACCAGAGTCCCACACCAAACACACCCACAAAATCCAAGCAGCTCCACAAAGACAAGGTGCCTGCCCGGCGCCATGGCTTGGAGGGACAGGAAACGAATCCTCAGGACTGTGGGAGCAGCTGCAAGGGGGAGGGAGCTGGATGTCATTATCCACCTAGGGACAAATGACTTGGCTGAGAATGGGATCAGAGCAGTGCAACAGGAGTTTGTGGAGTTGGTGAGGGGCCTTAGACAAGTAACACACATGGTAACTTTCTCGGAAGTGCTACCTGTCTATGGCATGGATGAGGCTAGGGTACTCCGCACCATGGGATTCAATGACTGGTTGAAAAACTAGGCAGAGCTCAGGGATTTGGCTTCACTGGGGACTGGGGCTCCACCTGGAGGGATGCAGTCCTATACTAGTGCGATGGTATGCATCTATCCAGGAGGGGAACCAGAATCCTAGGTGATAGGTTTAAATGCTTCATTGGCAAGCATTTAAACTATCCAAGGAGGGAGCACTGAAAAGGAGAAGGGAAATCCTAGCCCCCCCCAAAAAAAATCAGAGTAGTTAATGACGTAAACACCAAGATAGAGCAGTTGATAGGGAGAAGGGCAGAGGTAAATGGAGAAAAAGACAAAGGCAGTAAGGACAGGGATGGGGCAAAAAGAAATAAAGCCATAAGAAAATGGAGGGTAATGAGTACCAATGCCCATAGTCTAGGTAAAAAGCGCCCCGAAATGGTGGCCTTGATGGAAGAGGGATGCCTGGATATCGTGGCAGTCACAGAAACATGGTACACAGATAACCATGACTGGGATGTCAGCATACCAGGGTACACAATCTACAGGAGGGACAGGGAGGGAAGAAGAGGAGGAGCAACTCTCTATGTAAGGAAGGATCAAAGCAAAAGAACTAAATGGTAAACAGGGAGGAGAGGAGGCACTGTGGGTCACCCCGGAGACTGGAAATGGCACCAAAATCCACACAGGGATTGTATACAGACCCCCATCTCAGGGGGAGGAAATAGACAAGGAAATGATAGAAGGCATCCTTAGGATGGCAGAGAAAGGGAAGATATTGCTGATGGGGGACCTGAATATGCCAGATGTTAACTGGAGCACGTTTGCTGCAGCCACATCCAAGAGCAGGGCTATTCTCGATGCCCTATAGGGGGCATGCCTCAGACAGCTAGTTTTGGAACCCACTCAGGAGGGAGCAATCTTAGACCTGGTACTCTCAAATGGTGACAGAGAGAGGATCTCCAATCCTGAAGTGGGTAGCCATCTGGGAACAAGCGACCACCAAACAGTGTGGTTCACGATAAACTTAGCTGTAGAGTCAAGCCATACAAAAGTGAAGGTACTGGACTTAAGGAGGGCTGATTCTGTCAAAATGGGAGAGTGCCTCAGAAAAGCACTAGCAAACAGGCAAGAAGGTGGGGTGGAGCAACAATGAGGAAACATTAAAACTGCCATCACAGAGGCAACAAGCCTTTGTGTGAAGCAAATAAATCAAAGCTAAAGAAAAAACCACTATGGTTCTCAGAAGTGGCGGGGAATGTTAGGGAGAAAAGGTAGCACTCAGGAAGTATAAGGAAACAGAAGGAGCAGGACAGAGAACTGTACCAGTTAAAGCAGAAGGAAGCGGGGAAGGCAGTCAGAATAGCAAAGGCCCAAACCGAGCAGAAGATAGCCAACTCTGTTAAGAAGGGGAATAAACCTTTTTTAGGTACATTAGGGAGCAAAGAAAGACTAAGGCAGGGATACTGAGGCTGAATAAAGAGGAAGGTGGTTGGGCAGACAGCGACAGTGAAAAAGCAGGGATACTGAACGAATACTTCTGCTCAGTATTCACTTTGGAAGAGCAGGGGAAGATACCTAATCCAGTCAATAGAAGCACTCTGGACAGGGGGGTTGATATTAGTCCTTTCACAGAAGAAAGGGTTCTGAAAGAACTCTTAAAACTGAAGGTGGCTAAAGCAATGGGGACTGATGGGATTCACCCCAGAATTCTAGAAGAACTAAGGGAAGAACTAGTAACACCACTGCCTACCATTTTTAATAAATCATGGGAGGATGGTGTGGTACCTGAGGACTGGAGGAGGGAGGATGTGATTCCCCTTCACAAAAGTGGGAGCAAGACAGAGGCAGGAAACTACAGACCTGTCAGTTTGACCTCAGTGGTAGGGAGAATGATGGAATCACTTCTGAAGGAAAGAACTGTTGAGTACCTAGAGGCCAGTGGGCACAGGACCCAAGGCAGCATGGATTCACAGCAAGAAGGTCATGCCAGACGAATCTAATAGATTTCTTTGACTGGGTGATCTAAGTAGTAGACCAGGGAGGGGCTGTGGACATGGCCTACCTAGACTTTAGCAAGGCATTTGACACAATCCCGCACTAAAGATTAATAAACAAATTAGCCAGCCTGGGAGTGGGTCCCAGGGTGGTAGCCTGGTAAAACACTGGCTGGACAACAGGACACAGAGGGTAATAGTAAATGGAGTCCACAGTGAAGAAAGGGGGGTTACTAGTGGGGTACCATAGGGTTCAGTACTGGGGCCGGTTCTTTTTAATGTCTTTATAAGTGACATTGCAGAGGGACTGGAAGGAAAAGTATGTCTCTTTGCAGATGACACAAAGATCTGCAACAGGGTTGATATACAAGATGGGGTGGAAAGGATGAAAAGGGACTTGGCAAGGTTGGAGGAATGGTCAACTGTATGGCAGCTTAGATTCAATGCAAAGAAGTGCAAAGTAGTGCACCTGGGAAACAAAAATCCAGGGGAAGAGTACACAATGGGGGGTGAGATTCTGACAACAACAAAAATAGAAAGGGACCTGGGGGCAGTCATATCAGATGACCTAAAGGTGGGCCAGCAATGTGAGAAGGCAGTAAGGACGGCTGGGGGGATACTGGGATGCATAGGGAGAGGCATCACCAGTAGAAAACGAATTTGTTGGCCCTCTGTACAGACAGTTAGTAAGACCACATCTGGAGTACTGTGTATAGTTCTGAGACCCCATCTCTGCAAAGACGTAGACAGGGTGGAGGCTGTCCAGAGGAGGCCAACCAAAATGGTGCAGGGTCTGCACCAGAAGACAAATGAAGAAAGACTAAAGGAGCTTAAGATGTATAGCCTTGAGGAAAGGAGGGAGAGGCAGACATGATAGAAACTTTCAAATACCTCAAGCGAATCAACAAAGTCCAAGAGGGTAGCATCTTTCAGAAAAAGAGATGTGCAAGAACAAGGGGACACAATTTGAAGATAGAGAGGGGACGGCTCAGAGGTAATGTGAGGAAGTATTTCTTCACATAGAGGGTTGTAGATGCATGGAACAGCCTTCCTGAGGAGGTCATAGAGTCAAAAACAGTGGGGGAATTCAAGAATGCTTTGGACAGACATAAGGCAATTCTAGTGGGGGGTAGGAGGAAGTAGGCTGTTGGTTAACTAGGATCTGCAGCTTATCTGTTAGGTAGGTAAACGGGCAGACTAGGTGGGTCAAGCGGTCCTTATCTGCAATCAGATTCTGTTTCTCAATAATTACACTCACATAAAGATCACCTGTAGCACAGAAAGCCGCGTTTTCCTGTGGTAGGACAGAAATGCTAAAACGGCCAAAGGAGCAGCATCTGAAACCACGATCTGCAAGGACGGAATTCTACTGGAGTTCCACACCAAACCACGCCCCACAAAATCCAAGCAGCCTATAAAAACACACACTACATACCACACACCACACAACTACCGCGCATCAACACCAGGAAAAAAAATAACACCACAAAAACTTCAGCAAATTACAAAGACGAAAAGGAATATTACCAAACGGAACATACTCCTCCCCTATTGTATAATTCAAACACATGATGGGCAGGGATGTGATATGGTAAATATCTCCATTCGTGACCAGTGACCTCAGGATGATACACTCGTGGCTCCGCTACACTACTCCACATGTGAGATATCCTGAGGTCACTGGTCACTATGGAGATATTTACCATATCTCACTCCTGCCCATCATGTATCCCATATAATATATATATATAGGGATATGTGTTGGGCTGTGGTGGAATACATTATTTATCTGCATGAGTGCATACTGACCTCGGGTAACTTCGCCCAGGTGGTGGAGCGTGGCGAACACAGTATATTTCCTAGGTCAGGTATACTAAAGTATAGATCAAACAATGGCTACCACAGCCCAAAATATATTCAAGGTTTATACAATGGGGCTGTGGTGGGTTTTAGCGGTTTTGGAGTGTGATATTTGCGAGTCCGAGGCTTTCTGGTTGTCGTTTTATGTGCTTGGTTTACTTTCTTATGTTAATGTCGCTACTGGTTATTTGGTCCATCAGTAGTGGAAGTCTTTTTGTAATTACTTGGTTTCTGTGCATGGGCGGGACGTTCAGCTTCTCTCAGGATATTTTGGTTTCGGTTATTTCACGTTGGCGTCATGTAGTATATTAATATCTTGTTTTATCTGCTGTGTATTTGGGTACTACTGTGTGTGTTTATATAGTGGGGGTGCTTGTGTGAGTGACATGCTATGTGGAAGTGATTTTGGGTGTGTTACAGTATCACGAGTGTGGTGTTCGGGGGAGCAAGTGTGTACTTCCTGGTGTTTGTTTTTATTTTTATTTCTTTAGTTTTTATTTATATGCTTTGCACATATATTGGTTTATTTCATTTATTTGTATTGCGTCTCAGGTTCTCTGGTGCTGTGTCGACGTCTTGTTCTGCATGTTTCCTAGTCGGAGTCCGAGTCTGATGTCTCTTCATCACGTCTCTCTTGTTTGCAGATATAGTAGTGAGGACCTGTGAGTAGAAATAACAAGTCAGTTTCTGTGCCCTTTATGATTCTGTTTCTTATGTGTCTTGTGCTGTTCAGGATTGGGGAGTGGCTCTGTGTCCTGCTCAAACTGAGTGAGAATTTTTTCCATTTTGGTATTGTTGGTACTGTATTTTCTGCTGTCTCCCACAATTGAAATGTTTTCCGTCGTGGTAATTTTATGTGTGCCATTTTTCTAATCAAAATATTTTGTCTGGTCGTCCATTTTGTCTTGATGTTGTCATGTTTCTTTCATTTGCTGAAGTCTGCTGTGTATGTCTTTGTATGGGTTTTCTGGCAGTTTGTTTACATATGTTTCTTATTTATGTGTGGGGGTTTTCTGCACTTGTTTCTTGGCTCTTATCTAATTTAGGCTTGTTTGTGACATACCTACTATCTGGATAAATGTAGCTACTATGCAGATAAATGGCATTTATTTCACAGTATCTACATTCATCCCTACGGCAGGTCCGGTAACCAGAAATCAGGGCCAACATTTTCGAAGGAGATGCACGGCCCAAAATGGAGATACGCCACGCATCTCAGAAAATGCATGATACCGCGACATTCAAGAGCGAGAGATGCATTGCGCATCTCCAGATGTGCCATCGTGCAGAAATAATGTATGTAGCACAAATAAAGGGGGCATTCCCATGAATATGCAGAGCATCCCTATATTCAGTCAGAATATGCAGCGCATCTTCCGCGCATCTCAGAAATGAGCCGCCCAAAGTTAGGCATACAAAAAGATGGCCTAAATCGGCTAGCCACCCACAGGCAGGCCGCAGAACTGCAGGCAAGCCATCCACAAACAGCTCTCTGAGGTGCACCAGAACATGCTCCAGGCACCCACACACAGCTGTCATGCCAGAATGGATGTACCCAGAGCCGCAGGTGCCATGTCACCACTGGCACCATCCAGGGAGCAACACCCCACACCGTACCCTGGACGCAGACACCCAGCAGTCACATGCCAGTACTGTCAGGTGCCTCCCAAATACACCAGTGGAGCGGACAGCTACAATGCAGCAAATGTACTGGGTGTCATGGCCTGCACGCATGTGGCCTCCAGGGTGCCACTTGGCGGTGGCATGCACCCAGGGTGCCATCTGGAGCAATGGTGCCCAGTTAAGCTGGTGGACAGGTGGCAGCCTGGCACAGGCCAGAGACTGATCTCTGGCACACACCCACAGTGGTACACCACAGGTGCACACAAGTGGGACCCACCCACTCGGGTATCTGGTCGCTTTCTGCACACTGCCATTCCTTGCAGTCATCACCATGCTCCTCTCATATGGGGGGGTGTGGGGGCACTGCAGGTGACTGTACGCTACATATGGAGCTGGTGTATCCCATGCATGTGGTTTACTGATCAGACTGTGTCACCCTGTGCCCTCCCCTGTTGCATGTCCAGGTGGGCCCCCTGTACCCCAGTACAACCCTGTACATGGCTATGGGTAATAGCACTGTACGCAGGCCAATGCAGTCCACCCACCCACACACAAACAATCCCTCACACCTGCCTGATAGACTGCAGTACCTCCTGTTCACTTTTGTGGAGCGGTGGGGCAGCCCTGCAAAGCTGGAACTGAGCATGCCCAGGTATGCAAATGGCCTGAATACATTCCAGTAATGGTGGGTGATGAGCTTGGAATGTGCAATGAGGTCATCTGCATGTCCCGGCCGAATACTGCAACTTTGTGCACTACGCAAGTAGCTTTGCAGCGTGCATTTCCCCATGCTCTGCATAGGGCTCAGGTCACCTGCTATGCCGTGCATCCCCCACTGCGTGATCACGCATCTTCGGCATATTCAGCTGGACATGCGCGGATGCATCTCACCGCGCATCTTCTGAATATCTCATTATTTTGGATCGGCGCATCTCAGATGCACGGCACAGGCAATTGAGCAAGTTTGCAGGGGACTTCTAAATATGGGGGCCTAGATGTTTTTATTTTCTCAGTAGGGTACATATGCTGTTTTATTCAATGGGTTATCCTTTCAACCCTACTGTATAAATATTTATATTTACCGTATATTGGCTTCTCTATACTATGTCGTTATAGTTATTTATCTGTGTACGTAATATTCTCCATTGTTTGTCAACATTCTGTATGCCAGGGTAAATGAGTTCTTGTCTCCCATTTATTGACGTGAAGAAACAGAAAGAAATGAATTTATAATGTATGGTTAAGGCTTATTGTGCACGGAACTCAAGCAGCTCAAATACCTCGTTGTGCAGATTCTAAAGCTGTTGTGCATGTACTAAAAACCTTAATGTGCATATTCTATCATTAACTGTAGCTGTGATTCCCTCACGCTGACTCCTGTGGCCTGGTTTCACTTTCTCCACTCTTCGTACCTTACCGTTATTGTAACCACGGTAAAATAAAAAAAATTAAAAAAAAAAAAGACATGTCAGCCGCAGTTTTCCTTTTCTACAAACCTGAATATTTAACAGGTGAAAAGTTCCAATGTATATCTCTGTTTCTAGATAAAACAACTATTACAATCAATGTGTTGTTGCTGCAATTATTGCGATTACAGTAAACTAATTTAGCAAATCTGTAATAGTGTTGTCTTCTTTATTTTTAGAACCATACACTATTACAAATAAAATATTGGTGACCGTACACAATTCGCCTTGTGTTTCCATTTTGAGGCTGAGATGCCAGCATGGACCTCTTGAGCTTTGCTCTTGAGGTCCATATGCTGGTATCTCAACCCCTGGATGGAAAAACAGGCTCTCTGTGTATGGGCATCCATGCATTATTCCTTATATAGTGCTTGGAGGACTTCCTAAAAGGTTTAACTGGGGCTGGTAGTAGATACACAGAATTTGAAGGCAGATAAGGACCACTTGGCCCACCCAGTCTGTCCATTTTCTCTGCCTGTACTGTCACTGCAGACCCTACTTGATGATCTGCCCCCCATCCCATGCATTCTTGAACCCCACCACCTCTGCTAAAAGAGTGTTCCAGGCAGCCATCCCTCTACAGTGAAGACGTGCACCCTTACATCTCCTTTAAATTCCCCCCTTCAGCCTCGATGATTGTCACCTTGTTGCCATGCATCAATTTTTCCAAAAATGCTCCCCTATTGTACCTTATTTACCCCCCGTGATGTATTTAAAAATCTCTCTATCATGTCCCTCTCTCCCTTTTCTCTTCCAGGTTGTACATATTGAGGTCTTTCAGTCACTCTTCAAAGGGCGTCTGAGGTACCCCCCCCCCGCATCATTTTAGCTGCCCTCTTCTGGACAGCCTCCACTCTATCTATGTCCTTCCTGAGATGTGATCTCCAGAACTGCACACAGCATTCCAGGTGGGGTCTCACCAGCGACCTATATAGTGGCAACACCACCTCCCTCCTTCTGCTTGTGACACCCCCTCCCTATGCATTCCACAGGCCCTCCCCCCTGCCTTGCTGCACTATCGTGCCACCTTGAGGTCATCAGATAGGATTACTCCCATGTTCCTTTCCTGTTTGGTGACCATCAATATCACTCCTCCCACTTCCATTTTGTCCTCTGCCTCTGGGTTCCAGTGCCTTAAGTGCATGATTTTGCACTTTTTCACACTGAAACGCAGTTGCCATGCTCTTGACCCCTCCACAGATTTTCTCAGGTATCTGCACATTCTTTCCACCACTTCTAGAGTGTCAACCCTGTTACAGATTTTGCGGTTATCTGGCAAAAAGGCATACTTGCTCTTCCAGCTCATCTGCAAAGTCCCTTATAAAGACATTAAAGAGGAGTGATTCCAGTACGAAGCACTAACACACCCCGCTGGTTAACCTCCTTTCCTCAGGGTGAACTTCATTTAACACGGCCCTCAGTGCCTATCCAGTAAGCAGTTTCTTACCCAGTTTAGCACCTTCGGACCCATCCCTAAGCTGCCCAGTTTCCTTCCGAGTCTCCTATGTGATATGGTGTCAAATGCTTTACTAAAATCTAAGTAGGCCATGTCTACCGCCCCACCCTGAGCTATCTCCCCAGTCACTCAGTCAAAGAAACCATCACATTTGTTTGCCATGATCTCCATCCAGTGACTCTGTGCTGCCTCAGGTCTTGTAACCCCTTGGATTTAAGATACTCCACAATCCTTTCCTTTAGCAGCGACTCCATTAACGTCCCCATCATTGATGTCAGACTGACTGGCCTATAGTTGCCAGCCTCCCTGCTACCGCTTTTTTGAAGTGGGACTACATCTGCCCTTCCGTAGGCCCCTGTAACCATTCCTGTTTCAAGTGAGCTATTAAATAGGGCTGTCAGAGGTGCATCCAGTACCTCCCTGAGTTCACTCAATACCCCTGGATGTACCCTGTCTGGCAATAGCTTTGTCTGCTTTCAGATTTGTGAGTCCCTTCAGAACTCTCCTCTGTACAGTGGCAGATCTAGGGGGTAGCAAAGGGTGCAGCCGCACACTCACCCCCCCATTGTAACTTACCTGCTTGCTGCTGCTGCATTTCATTTTGTTGAAGAAGTCTGATTTATTGATTGCACAAAGGGAATAGCATATGTAGTCCCTCTCAACAAGAGCGGACCCAGGGATGAACCAACTAACTACAGACAAATCAGCCTTATCTCCATTGTGGGGAAGTTAATGGAGACCATTCTAAAGGAGAGACTAGTGATCTTTCTGGAAGCAAACAATCTACAGAATAGAAGGTAGCATGGGTTCGGATCGGGGAGATCCTGCCGGACCAATCTAACTGATTTTTATGACTGGGTTACAAGAACGCTCAACAGGGGCCATGTGGTGGATGTCCTGCATCTGGAGTTCAGCAAGGCCTTCAACTCAGCGCCACATGAAAGGATGCTCAGTAAACTGAGGAACCTGGGAGCTGGGGAGAAACTGGTGGGGTAGGTCTGGAGCTGGTTGCAGGACAGACTAAAGAGGGTAACTGTAGGGGGAGAACTATCGAAATCCAGACCGGTAACCAGCGGTGTCCCACAAGGCTCAGCACTCGGAGTATGTGGAAGAGTTGTGGGATAACAGATGGACCAGACACCACACTTCAGGTTCAACACACAATCTCTGCATGATGTTTATTCAGAGTACAGGAAATAAACTTCACCAACAGCATATTCCTTCTTCAGTACATCAGTTTGCAGCAACAGACTATGACTGTCCTTTCTCTGCACTTAGCCAGCACCTACTGACACTGATCTCTGATCTAACCACTTTTCGGTGAAAACCCTTGATCCCATCCCTATGTGGAACCCATTTGCTTGGGTAGTGGAGGCTCAAAAAGAAAAAAAAAACAAAACACGCTAAAAGCAAAGAACCTCAGTGCAGAAACACTGAAAAAAGGGTTACCCCAAAGGGCACAGGCAACAAATCAAGTTTCAAAGAAATACATCACCATACATACTTCCATAATGCAAAGCATCATGGGATATACGCAAATCACCATGACATTTCAGACTTGTTCAGTTTAAAGCAATTTACATGCATTTAAATAGTACAACTAACTTAACCTCTATAATAGTCACCTAGTACTTTTTACCATTATTAAAAACACCTAGTGCCATGGTATTTTTAACATTTATAGGTTTTATAAATATAAGGTATATTATGACATAGTGGTCAAGGGTGTAGCCAGGGCTTTCAGATCTGCACACCAAGTGGACTCACTGCTACCCCGTGTAGCCAGGCAATATACAAATGTACACCAGGGCTGTGTTTGTTGCCTCATTTGGCACAATAAATACAACTTTTGTATCTCATGACAGTGGTTGTTGCCATGCATGGGTAAATACAAATGCCATGCATTGTTCCCTAAGACACCCACATACCAGCCCAGAGCCTGAAAAGTTGTATTTTCCTTGGGAAGCAAGGAGAGTATTAGTGACCAGTCCTTCTAGTTTCGACTCCTATGAATAAAATTACAGAAAGGTTCAGTATTTTCTTTTAGTTTTCATGGAAAAAGGAAGCAGTTCAGAGCCTATTTGCTACCCCCCTTAAATAAAATTGCACACCATGGAGTGCTTGGAGTATGCCTGCCTACACCCATAATAGTGGTATTACATACCAAATCCAACAACGATAAACACAACCTGTTTTACATATGCTTGGAGGTCACAACAATAACCTCCCTGTACGAGGACCTGAGAGGGAAAAGGAAAATTAAAGAGGACACTGTAGCATAGTCAAGAAAGAGGAGGGGGTGCCCATAGGTGGCCAACCTTATGGACTAGAAATTGTAAAGGATAGAACAGACTAATAAATAGAAGAACTGTTGCAACGGATTTAAGAAAAGGTCAGTCCTCAAGCGTGGCAGGCGCTCCCTGTCACACAGTATTAAATTTAACATCTGGCAGATGGGACCAAGAGTAGGATCAGCCTGCTTACAGATGACAGAAGGATCTGTGCAAGAGTGGACAGTGAGGAAGGGCAGCAGAAACCTAGAGAGGACCTGGTAACACTGGAGCGATGGTCTAGTATATGGCAGTTAGGGTTCAACGCTAAGAAATTTAAGGTCATGCACCTTGGTGCCAGAAACCCTAGGACTAGCTACTGGCTGGGGGAAGCATAGGTATCCATTTCTCAGAAGGAAATGGAACTAGGGGTGCTTATCACTGAGAACTTTAAACACTCTGTGCAATGCTGTAAGGTGGCAGTCAAAGCAGACAAAATGCTGGGGTGCACTGCCAGAGAAATCACCTCAAGAAGGGAGGAAGTTATCCTGCCATTGTACCGGTCACTGGTGAGACCATACTTGGGAGAACTGTGTGCAGTTCTGCTGCCCGTATTTAAAAAGGGACGTCAAACTTCTGGAGGGGGTGCAGAGAAGGGCAACAAAGATAATCCTAGGTCTGGAGGACAACCCCTATGAGGGAAGACTGGGGAAGCCCAACATGTACTCACTGGAGGACAGAAGAGAGAGGGGGGATATGACTGAAACTTTCAAATACTTAAAAGGTTTGAATAAGATTAGTACAAAGGGCATCTTAAGCTTAAAGGGGAGGGAATCACGAGGAGGCACAGTCTGAAACTGGAGGGGGGAAGAGTCAAGAGGGAAATGAGGAGACACTATTTCATGAGAAGGGTGGTAGCAAGGTGGAACAATCTGCCAGAGAAGGTGATCTCTCTGAGGACTGTGGGTAGGTTAAAGAGAGGGTAGGGCAGGGTCAAAGGAAAGATCAAAACTGAGGGGAGACTGGGGAGGAGGTGAGAGGTGGAAATGATAATGTGGGGGGACTGGAAGTGGGGGGTAGCAGCAGTAAACTAAACTAAACTGTAAGCTGCACACTCAAGCAGACTTGATAGACTGGTATTTATTTTTATTTTATTTATTTATTCAATCTTGGATTACAAGTACCTTTGAGCACAAATGCAGCTCATTTACAAAGGTTCCACATCAAAGGGAAGGGTTACAAACAGACAAAGGGGGAAACTAACAGGTTGAATTACTACCATACAGTGAACATACGATACGATACATCATAGATACTCAGCAATAAATCAGTAAAGAAAGGGGTGGGAGCAAAATAGCAAGGAGATGCAGGGGGTAGTAAGATTTACAGACCTGGGGGAGGAGGACAGGGGGAAAAAGAGGGTGGCAGCCAAAAAGGCCTTGTCAGGGTTATAACCGAAGAGGCAGGTTGAGGTGGGTGGTGAGTAGGAAACGCTTCAAAGGTAGTGAGGTATGGACAGGCTTATAAAGAGTATTAGGTGGAACAGTCACAGGAGCTTTCAGAGAGGAGATGCTGGTGGAGTGTGTGCTTAAACTAGCCAGATTTGGGTAGATTAGTTATTTCATTGTGCAGTCCGTTGAACCATAGAGAGGCTCTATAAAAGAAGGACTGCTGGCTTTGTGCTGTCCGGCACTTAGAGACTAGAAGATCGGTGGTTGAACTGCGAGTGTGTTGGGTCCTGTTGGATTTAATCAACAGGCTTTCCACTCCCGGGGGCAGGAGTCCAAGGAGAAACTTTTTAGTTGGTAGGCAAGGTTGGTATTTGATCCTACCACTTAGCTGAAGCCACCCAGATTGAGCATATAGCTCACAAGTGTGAGTGAAGCGAGCAGCACCCGTGAGAAGTCTGCACACCTTGTTCAAAGCGACTGTTAGTTTTTTGAGAGAGGTAGTGGAAGCTCTGTAAATGATCAAGCCATAATCGATGTGACTGACAACGCCGAGCTGTGAATTGCAAGTTTGAGAGCTTCAAGAGTCAGACACTGTTTTTATTTATAGAGGAGTCCAATCCTAATATTAACTGTCTTGGTAACATTCTCTATGTGAGGCATGATATAAGTAAGATGATTATCTAAGGTTACTCCTAGATAGTTAGAGTGCTGCACTTGTTCAAGTGGGGTTCCCTGGTTATTTCTAATGGTAAGTGCATGGGTACTGTACTTATTGTGCAAGGACGAGAACAATCCAATTTTTGTCTTCTTATAGTTTAGTACCAATTTGTGTGCACTAAACCATTGTTCAACATCCCTGAAATCGAGTTGCAGATTGCTTTCAAGAGCATTTGGGTCTCGGTGGCTCTAGAAAATGACAGCATCATCCACATATAGAAGAATCCGCTGGTGACAGGAGGACGGCAGGTTGTTCAGAAAGATACTAAAGAGGAGCAGACCCAGGATTTATCATTGAGGTACACCAGATCGGACAACCCACTGCTCGGAGAGGAGATTAGAAATGTTCACCTGCTGGGATCTATCATCAATATAGCTTCTGAACCAGTTCAGCGTTTCGAGTGACAGGCCAATGCTAGTTAGTTGACAGAGGAGAAGTGGGTGATTAACAGTGTCAAATGCCTTTGTTAAATCTCTAAAGGCCACCCCTACCAGACTGCCTTGATCAAGTGATTACCGAATGAAGCTGGTGAATTCAAGTAGTTATGGCCTGTTTCTGCTGGCATATTCGTATATTCGTAAAAGTTTATATTCAAAACTATAGGTTAGAGTTGTATTTTCTGTTAAAAATGTACTGAAAACTATAATAGCAGACAATATAAAGGATTAGAAAATGGGCTTTTGATTTTGTGGTCTCTGATTGGCTGGTACCCCTGCCAGAGGGGTACATTAACTTTCAACAGACGACCAGGAAATTAAAAGTGCCATCCCCAGTGCCCCTTTACCCACAGTGATATCTCTGTGCCCATCCTGCTTTCCGATTGGCGAACCTAATTGACTTTCAAATCGCGCCATTTTTTTTCTATCGCTTAGCGAAGAAAGTGCCCTCATAACTCAATAGTTCAGTGCTGCCAACTGGCGTTCTGTAAGCTTAGCGAAAGAAAGTGGTCAGTGCTGCCAACTTCGGATAAAACCTCACACAATTTCCACCGAATAAAAAATACAATTTCTGCCTTACAACTTGCTTTCCCTGCAGCGGACTGCTTTATCGTACTCGATGCCGCTGTTCATGTCCTGCTAGTTACCGCCGCTGGTGTCCCGCTTCCCGGTGCTGCAAATCTCCCCGTCACACTAAAATAAATGGCAAGACTGAACGTCATAAAAAAATTAAAAAATAGCGGTCTGCCGAATCTTCCCCGTCACCGGGGGGCGGGGGGCATGACAAGCAACTCCAAATCGATCGCACTGACAGCCGCTTTAGGAAACAAAAACAAATTGCGATCCCACTGACAGCCGCTTCGTAAAAAAAAAAACAGAAAGCCACCTGCCTGCTTATCGCGCTCCTGCTGCCCAGAATCCCCTCACTTGCGATCGCGATTTTACTGATCGCGCTTTGACAGTTAGGAGACAGTGTGTGTGTGTGTGTGTGTCAACTAACTATTCACATTGGCATTCTAATAAAGCAGGCGGAGGAACTATTTTATTTCAAAATCTACTAAAAAGTCATTTTTTATTAATTTTTTTTTTTTTTTTTACAGTGCCCATTTTCTAAATGCAATAATACCCTCGAGGGTGGGCGGTATGGGCAATACCGGACCTTCCAGGGGATATAAGGCCCTCCGCCTGCGGCGTCGGGGCTCATTACGCCCCTGGGCGGTCCGGTATGGCCCAATACCGCCCACCCTCTCGGGTATTGTTGCTTAATTAAAAAACATAAAAAAAATTGCATAGCAAGTATTCACACCATCCCAGTAACCCCCCCCCCTCGATTGTGAAATCCTGGATCTGCCACTGCCTCTGCAAATGGATTTGGGTCTGCCTCCCTTACCCAGTGCTCCTGTTGCTTTTACATGGCCTATCCCCTTCCCCTGTGAAGACTGAACAAAAGTACAGTATCTATTCAGGATATCTGCTCGTTCCTGATCCTCCTCTGCATAGCCCCCCCCACCCATCTTAATCTTACAATATCTCCCCTAGTCTTCCTCTTTTCACTTACGTACCTAAAAAAGTCTTGTCCCCTTATTATTACCTCTTGGCTATTCTTTTCTCAGTCTGCGCCGCTGTGCTCCTCACCACTTTCCCTGCTTCGCTCTGCTTCTCCCGCTACACCTCCCTATCCTCATCCCTCTACGTCTCCTATTCCCTCCTGAATGCTACCCTTTTAGCCTTTACCTTTTCAGCTACTTCCCTTGAGATTTAGAGCGACCTCTTTATTCTCTTGTTTTTGCTCACTTACCTGGTGCAGATGTTTACTGCCTTCACTATGCCTTCCCTTAACTTAGCCCACTGTTCCTGCACACCCCCAGGGCATCACCCCAACCCCAGGTTAGGTCATCTTTGAGGCATTCACCCATTTCTTTAAATAGTATAGCCCAAAGATTAGAGTAATGAGCTGTGAATAAGCTTGGTACGTCCAGCTGGGTTTGATTCCCACAACCTTCACGTGCATACTGTGTGACCTTGAGCAAATCACTTAACCTCCCTAGTGCTCCTGGGTAGCCCCTGAAAACAGGTCTTGCACCTAGTGGGCTTTACCCAGTTACCAAAAAGAATTAGAACAAATCTTGTGTCTGTTGTTTGCTGCTCTCAGGCTATACTGGAATCGGTTTCCTGCAAATGTGTGGCCCTGGTAAAACTTCACCAGCCTGGAAACTGCCTTCCACTATCCCACTATCCACGATGCTTTGCACTATGTTCATGGCTTTAGTTTTTTTTTTTTTTTTTACTTGCTGTTTATACTCCTCCCCTGCCTCCTAGACTCTGCCGCCTCAGGAGTCACTAATTGCATCTGCCCCAGCCTTGTCCTACCTGCACTGCGGTAGTCCCTCCATGTAGCCTCGGACTGCCCCACCCCGGGCGGGGACAGGGATGGGGCCGCCTACACCCGCGAACCATCTTGATTTCGTCAGGGCACCGGACCGGGACAGGAAGGCGGGCTATGGGGTCTGCGCTAGAGTGCTCCGTCTTCCAGGAGCCTAGAAGGTGATTTTTCCGATGTTCCTGTGTGTTGGCATGCGTCCCGACATCAAGGCCCTCCCCTGCCGACGTCCGCCGTACACTTTCCCCCATTGTGAGGCAGGGAACTTGCTGCATCCCCAACCTCTGCCACAGGGCAGTCAAGCTCCGACCCTTAGGGTCCCCTCCTTCCCAGGAGAGGAGAGCTATCCTCTGGACGCTCAATCCTCTCCTTCCCCTGCCGACCCCCGGCGGTCTGGCGTGGCGAGGTGTGGCGTCCAGTGCCTCAACCCTCAAGCGCCACCGGCCGGCTATTTTTTTTTGTCTGTTTGTTCATTCGGGGGTCCTTTGGACGAGAGTTTTTTATATATTTTTTACCTCATTGGGGATCCCTCTGCATGTGCCACATCCTCGCTCCTCTCCTGGATCTCTGGGTACTGACTAGGTGCCTCCTCACAACACTGCCTTGCCCACCGACTTGCCACACCAACATGTCATAAACCGACATGAGTATTATATAAAACATGAATGTAAGCGTTTCTGAAACAGTGACATCCTGTTATAAGTATGCGAATGCTGTTTTGGGGATATTTTAAACTGGCATTGGGTTCTGGACTCTTGGCTCCCAGGTGGTATGTTGTTCCCCACCTTTGTTGCAGTAAATGTGAATGATTTTTGACCCATGGAGGTTTTGAAAAGTGGATGAGTTGCTGTTGGGGCAAGTGATGCCCGTAGTCTATTATCACTGTTTTGAAATATCACGTATCAAAAGTTGGTCCAACTCTCCCCATTTTAATCAGTATACAGACCATATGACCCACAGAGAGCCAATCCTTAAGTAGAACTTCACATAAGTTTTTTATGCACATCACAATGATGCCGTTGTTTTTTAATCCTAGGGGTGAGCCTGCAGATGGCGTTATATGTTATTTGCTTAACACAGAAACATAGGAACGTAGACAATGACAGCAGAAAAAGACCAGGGGCTCAATTTCAAAATGGCCCTCAATCAGCAGAAGTCATGCCGCCCCCTGCCGTGCTTACGGCAGGCTCCAGTGTGCCAGGGACCCTGCCCAGGATTTTAGTACAGCAGGGGTCCTGGTGCCAAAGTCCTCGGCATTGCCTCAAGCAGAGTGGTGTACCAAACAGGTGGCGCACTGGAGGTGTTTGGCAGAGGGTGATGCCAGCCTCTCCCCGCTCACTGAAAAGCCAACCTTGGACTTGCCTGTTTGGAGGGGGGGGTATGGCAGCGGAAAAGAGTACCATGTGCAAGTGCTGCCTCGGGCTGTGCGGGTCATTCCAACATGCCGTCAGGTAGGGCAGTGGGGGCACCTCACAGCTGCCAGAGGGTCTGTCTCCTGGCACACAAGCTGCCAAGGACGGTGTCCACTTGTCAGCGATCTGTGCCACAGTCAGGTTAGGCTACCAGCAGGTTTGCCTAGCATGGGATCGTGGAGTGCACCATACTGCTAGCATTATCTGCCAGTCTGTGACTGATCAGGGCACTGCTGCTTGCTGCCACTGTCCTACCTGGCCATGAGCCACACAGCCTGATGTGATACTTGGACAGGGCATGTTCCGGTCGGCTTTCAGGGATCGTACCCTCCCCCACACCGACACAGCCTGACCTGCAGTGCAAGGGCTGTTAGACCAGCTCAGAGCTGGTCTAACCACAGCCAGGACTTGTGGCCCCTGCAGAGGTTTTAGAATCCCAATTTAGGGGATGCTGCAGTCCCACTGTGGTGCAAGCCCGCTTGTGACATGTCGCATCCCCAAGTCGAATGCAGGGGTGGGTTGGCGCATGGCATCCCAATTTCAACACAGCCTGTGTTCAAAAATTGGGATGGCTGCAACATTTGGTGCAAGGTGCCACGAGCGTTAATTTCGTTTTGCACATGCACCTTGCACTAAATTGCCTCGTTTGAAAATCAAGCCCCAGAGGCCTATGCAGTCAGCTTAGATAGAGTTTTGTTTGATAGCCCCCCCCCCCCCGATGGCACTTACCTAATCTGTGGTGGGGAGTAGGCAACTCTGGGCAGTAACCCTTCTCGTATTATCTGTAATTACGTCTTTAACCATGTACAATGCCCCTTGCTTTTAGAGCAGTTGAGTAGTGACATACTGCATGTAGCAAAATCGTAAGAGAGGTGGGAGTCCGCATATACTTTGCCCACCTTCTTTATAATGTAATGTTTTTTGGTTTTGTTTCTGCAATAAGACAAGACAGAGTGTGCACAAGGAAACGCTAAAGCCATTACGCATCTGAGAAGTGCCATTATCCCACAATTACGCACACCCTGGAGTGCCTTACTGGGATTATAAAATTTTACCAAACCTTCAATTTTTATTTTAGAAAGTGAGTGATGAGTTTAGAAAGCTAAGTATTTCAAATCTGCTCCATTGTACTGAAATAATGTAGTCATACGATTCCATCTGACAAATCGCAGGCCTGGTTTTCCTTTACCTGTTTTATAATCTGGCAGTAATGCATGACAGAGTTTGTGCTGTGGTGAGATAACAGCATGACCTGGATGCATTGTGAGGCAAAAGGCATCACCAAGTGCCTTCCGCCACCTGGGAAGTGGCAACTCATCCGCTTTTCAAAACCTCCGCGGGTGAAAAATCGTTCACTTTTACTGCAGTAAAGGTGGGGAACAACATACCACCTGGGGTTCGACAGTCTAGAACCCAATGCCAGTTTAAAATATCCCAAAAGCAGCATCTGTATGATATGACAGGATGTCACTGCTTCAGACACACTTACATTCATGCTTTATATTAACGCTCATGTCGGTTTAACACATGCTGTGAGCAACAGCTGCATGTTACTGCAGGATGCTTTGGTATGATGTCTAATCTATGGTGTATATAATTCAACTTAGCCTTTATTTTATATAGTGTATGTCTGTCTTATAATGTATGTTGCAGTCAACTGTGTACTGTACGTTGTGTTTCTGCATGCTGTGTTTTTCAGCCTGGGTCGTGTCTGTAAAAGGGCCATGCGGCCTAGTGCATTTTACACGGTTACCAAATTTTTAAAATAAAATAAAACGGAAAGAGGCTGGCTGCAGGCAGGTCAAATTGCCCTTGCTCTGCCAATGCTACAGTGAAATCTCTTCCTCGAATAAACAGACTTACGGCAGCCATATTTTCCTACAGTGGTGCACTATGTACAGTATCTGGCTCTGTGTGTGTGTGTGGCCAGACGTGTTTCCAGTAATAAACTGTCCCTTTTAGTAAACTGCTAGTAAATCTCTTGCAGCAAATGTGACAGGAGGAAGCAGAGCGGTCCCTGATACTGAAACATATGCAACTCATCACGAAACACAATCTTATCTGTTCCTAAACATTTACCCAAGCCAGACCCAGCGCTGACAGTGAGCATACCTCAAAGGCTTTTATATGGACTACAGCGCTGCAGAGAATGGCGTGGAATAACCCACCATTTAACATGAACTTTTATAAAGCCTTTCATTTGCTTTCAAATAAGTGTTCTTGTTCCGAAGGCCGCAGAATGATGTGATGTTTACATGGAATTCCTGCCCTAATCTTACATAAATATGTGGTGTTCTGTTCTGTACAAATCATAGGCCAATTTCTAGTCACTCATAAGCTACCTTTAGTTGTTCACAAAAAAACAAAACTTTGATGGTTCATTTTGCTTTACTGGCCTATATGTTTCATAATGGGTATATAATCTTTTAAAGTAACCTAGGGAAGTCAACTTGGGAGGTCTCATTCAATAGTGGTAAAGACTGTCTGTCTTATTTCATAGTTTAGTCCCATAAGCTGTCAAATGGCATATTTCATAAGAAATGTGAACAGTGAGAACAGTGTTCAGAAGCCATGAATCACCCACTGGTACTGTCTCTGTAGGTTTAGCTATGTGAATGGTGGAGAGGGCATTCACTTACCTGAAAGGAAGAGTTACGCAAATCCCACCAAGGCACGCTTTACATATACAACTTTTCCTTTTTTTTTTACTTGCATGTTATTGAAATTCTGAAATACTGTAACATACAAGAAAAACACAAAAGCAAAATAACAAAGAAGTACATAGGAGGAATGGAAGTATTCCAGTATTTTCACATGCTCTAAAATGATCATATTGCATACCTAAGTATGTAGACATCATATGCTCTAAAATGATCTTATAACATGGCAATAAAAATGTAACTGAAATACCGAAAGCACATTGGCGCAAAGACAACACATGGTACAAACTGAAGCGGGGATTACTTCCTAGTAATGCCCGCTTGATACTACTCTTTGCAGCCATAATGCCCGTAGCGCACTGGAGCATCGCTAAATAAAAATAATTAGGCACAATGTTATCTGTGCTCGTGAGTCAATTCCAAGCTCATGGAGACTGCAGTCGAGAGGAGGTGATGAAACCTCTGCTCACTGCTGTGTCTGTTCCTTAGCTCCACTTCCGTCCTGAAGTTGTCTTTCCCACCCACCCGCCCAATGGACCTCGAGGACTTGTTCGGTCAGTGTACCGCATGGCAAAGCACATAATGGGAAAACGAGAAATCATCTAGTCGATGTAAAAAAGCACATCATGGGAAAACGAGAAATCAGACACACAACACTAGGGGCATGGAAAGGTAAAATTGGTAGAAGCACAGTACAAGAGACAAACAAAGCAGGAAAGTTACCTGCCTTTATAAGCACACAAGTCCCCAAAAAATTTTTTCCGATTCACCCATGCATCATGGGCAGAGTACAAATATTTGCATATCTGTATTAGACCATCTTTTGAAATACAGAGATATGCAAATAATCACTTTACCCATAATGCACAACTGAATTGGAAGTAAAAACGAACTGGACGAGTAAACAGAACAGTGTATTTATAAGCACAGGTAACTGTTTCCGTTATCTTTGTGTCTCGTATAATAATAAACATAACGGTGCAAGGTGTATTAAAAGTGCGGTCACAATGTAAATAGATGTGCACTAGGCAACATGCCCATTCGTACATTTACAGAGCCAATGTAGTCAGTGAAAAGTGCAGAGTTAAACAGCATAAAATATTGCCTAAAGCAATATTGTCAGTTGCTCTTCATGTCTTTCCCACATGTAATTTAGCCGTAACAGTAGTCATCTAGCATTTGCCATGTTACAAGCGCATTAATCCACTCCAAAGTCGGGCTCTACTAGGGAATTAATGCCTAGTTAGTGGTTGGAGAGACTCCGCCAGTGGCCTCACGCCCCAACCCCCCCAACTGGGCATTAATTCCCTAGTACAGCCCTCCTTTGTCGTGGATTAATGCTTACATATTGCATAACTAAGTATGTAGACAAAAAAAAATTAAAAGACAAAAAACATATACTGGTGTAGTGATCCAGAAACAAATAATGAGTTATAGTCCAGAAGTAAATAAACATGTATCAAGGTGGAGTACTGTAAATACCCCCAGTAAGGGTTTCAGTTAGCGACATTTTGGAAGTGTTTGACTTAAAAAAAATAGTGTAGAGAGGAAGGAAGGAAGTATTTGACTTCAAAATGCAAAAAATGAAAATTAGTTTACTTCCACTTTTTTTCGTACAGCAGTCAAAAATGTTTGCTTTTCCTGAACAAAAGCTTATTTTACCAGCAATATTTTATATGAACTTTCAAAACACTGTCACGTGATCACTCTGACATCCAGAATTTGGACCCGGAAAGTAACTTGACTTCTAGAAAACTGAAATGACTTCCAAGTTTGCAGCCATGGAAATTCTTGACTACCAGTGAAACGGAATAACTGAACCCCCTAATATGCCCCATATGGAAGCAGTGTGTCTAGTGCCCAGGGCTGTTACAGTGTCAAGGAACACAAGCCTCACCATAATGCATAGAATACATCACCCATTTTGCCACCTGTCTCAAAACCAGGGTAGCCTTTCATTTAGGGGGACTGTAAGACATTTGCAGCTTCTTGTCTTTTTAAACAGCATGCATCTGCTTCACTCTGTGCTGTTTTTTATTAACGAATATATTTTTTGATTTTGGTTGCCTTTCCAAGGGTTTACAACACATTTATGTCCACTTCTCCATGTTTAGGAGAGAGGAGCGGAGTCCCAGGGTGCCTAGGTCAATATAGCACTACAAAAAGAGTGCTACAAAAAATGCACTGTGTGAAATGTGGAAACATTTTCAGCGACGGAATTACCGCTACCGTGCTGCTGTCCACGAAGTAGAAGAAGGGCTGAAGAAGCCTGTGCTGTTGTGCTTGGCCAAGTCACTCCCATGGTGGAGTGGCTAGGGCACCAGAACACAGCAATGAAGCAGACCTGGGACTGTGGTTCGGTTCCCCCCAGGTCTCATGGTGTTGCACCTTTTTTTTTTTTTCCTTTAAACAAATTTTCCCCCTCCTGATTTTAACCCCATCCCCAAAGTTCACCCCTCGGAGTTGGTTATTTAAAGTCTTGGGGAAGGGGGGACAGACAAAGTCCCATTGCAACTGTAACCCCCCTACAAATGGGGGTTCCCGAAAAGTCTTCCTTGAGCTTGCCTAAATGCTCACTGCCAGGCTGGTGCCCTGCGTTTTAGCAGTTTAAATGTGATTGCCAGAGAGTGCCTGTATAGTCTCTGTACACTGTCTCTTTAAGAGCTGCCTGGATTGCAGTCATAAGTAATCTGAGAGGGAGCTCTGTTGAAAGATGTAACTGTTTGCTGATCATTCATTAGAGTAGTAATAATGATGTAGTTTGTCTAACCTGCCTTCTTTGCAGCAAGGACTGTTTTGTTTATCCCCACCATTTTGGGCCCCGGAACTGCCAAATTGGACCAATCACTCTGGTGGAACCTAAAATGGAGCCGGACTACAGAAGCTATCTGGAGTCAAAATCTGTAGGAATTGTAGTTTTGGGCTTTTGGCGCCTTTTTGCACCTGAAGGGGGGGGGGGGGCTCCTGTTGTGACTGACAGACAAATCAGCCAACCGAACCTTTTGAATCTGAGGGAAATCCCTAAGCTGCCTGCTGTTTCAGTCAGATCTCAGTTGGGAGCTGAATGAGCAGGAGCTTGAGACAGTCAAGCAGCCGTCTGAGTAGTTTCGAGTGGGAGAACTGTGGAAAGGCCTGCATGTCTGCCTGCTGCCCCTGAGAAGGACAGAAGAGAATTATTTCGGACTAAATCCAAGTTTGTGAGAACGAAGTAAGCCACTGATTTTTTACCAGGCTCATACCTGAAGAAGACCGAGGATTTGCTGAATGCAATTGGCCTGTCAGGATTTCCAGCTGCTTTTGAATCCCTGGTTTGTGCACAGACTTTGCGATCTTGACCGGAGAGCAGTTTGCCTGGTACAGTAGAATTTCCTTACATGTAAATGTGCCGTGTACTGAAAGTGGGTCGTGATTTGGCTCCTCACTGTGTGAACTGCGTTCTGCTTGCTGGTACCATAGAATCCTTTACATGTAAATGTGCTATGTATTGAAAGTGGTTCGTGATTTGGTTCCCCACTGTATGAACTGTGTTCTGCTTGCTGGAAGCTTTATCCAGCCTAATCGGACTGAATCCGCGTTCATCTCCATTCGGCCTGGGCCATGCCACACTGGCCCTGCCAGACTACCCCACTACACAGAGAAAGCCACACACAAGAGACCTGCCTGGGGATCAGCCCCCTGCTCCACACCTGAACAGGAACAACGCCTTGGCTAATCGTGTGGGTAATGCTTCTTCTGGCACTCCAGATTAACCACCTGCTGTCTCGATTTTCGTCCAGCCTGTGTCCAGTCTTGGGTATTATGAGTAATCATCAGGGTAGCTCCCTACAACAACAGCCTAATCTAAAAGTGTATCATCTGATTGTCTTGTTTTCTTTTCACAAACTGAGCCCTCCAGCTCCGGATTACAAATAGTGTGTGTTGTGCATGTAGTTTTCTTCCATCACAGGGCCCCAACCAGCTGCAACGTTCCTGGCTGGCCCACCATTCTCCATCTGGGTATCCACAGTGTGTGACTGTTTATGGACCCTGAGGTGCATGCAAAACTGTTTGATTGATAGAGCCTTTAAGCAAATTAACCTGATTACGTCCCTCACTTGTTCAAGACCCTTAAATAAATCAGATCTAACTCGTCTTTGCATTTACCCTAACTGTGGTTCCAGTTTGTGCAAGAGTACTGTACTGCTGTTTTTTGCTGTGTATAGCCTTGTTTTAAAGGGGGTCCCCAAGGCCGGGCCAGAGGAAAGCCATGGTGGTAAGTGCAAACAGTGTGGGTACTAGTGCGGTGTATCAGGGGTATTGTGAAAGTGATTATTGTGTATTGTTCCGGCCACTAGTAAGGAAGGGGGTTACAGTGTCCTGGAGGGCTGTGCCCAGGTAGCTTGACCACTACCAAGCCTGACCTCTGGGTGGAGGCACCCGTTTCAGAACTCAGGCCCCTTAACCTGCTACTAGCCAAGCAGGCAGGGGTGGTAGCCCTTGGGATAGCGCCACCTAGGGGTTACACAATGAATGGGGTGTGCATGCTAGTTGTAAGGTCGATGTTTTGACTGACCTTATTTTGGCGCACGCTGTTTTAGTTGCGGCATTTACTGCTGCACGGTTTTGTCCACGACATTATGACCCCGTGCCACCTAGACTCCTATTGAAGGTAACCTTCCTATGAGTTGCAGGAACATCCCTTGACTCAAAACATCCAAATGGACAGTAAGAAAGAAGAGAGCAGTTCCACTTCTGTATCTTCCTTAACACAATATCTGTTTTCCATCAGCCTTACAGAGCCATGCCAAGGTTTTGTGGTCAGCACCTCTGTTTCGCCTGCATCTAGCGATTCTTTAAGATCGTGTGTATATCACAGTCTTGCCCAGCCCTCCTGGTGTCTCTGTCTATGGTGTTTTACAAGGAGAGCTCCAGCAGAACAACCTCGTTTATTCATGCTCTATCTGTGATGTCCTGCCATTTTGGCTTTCAGTATTACCTTACTTCCACGGGAATGCCGACTCTACAGCCTCCGTGGAACTGCGGGACAGTGGCCCTCCAAAGGTGGGACACATCCTGAAACACTGAGATACAAGCTCAGCACAATGCAGAAGTAGGTGTTTTCATTTGAGTAAAGTTTAATTTAGATTTAGTATCACAGAGTAGTATGAATTTCTGCTGTAATTGAAGTTGTGTTGTTGTACCCTTCCGGAAAGAAGCTCAACCATACCTCTCAACTGTCCCTGATTTTCAGGGCGTCCCTAATTGCCTCAAAATTTTACTCTGTCCCTCCTAAAAATTGTGTTTCTATGACCAAATAGCGGGGGGTTATAAGCACAAAATAATGTCAAACATTAAAGTTACAGACTTGTTCTTCCTTTGAAAATGCATTTTACACTAAGCCCTTTATTCTACCAGCTTCTTGAGTATATATCTCCAATTTTGAAGAAGTGTCCCTGATTTTGGTCCTTTGTTCCTGATTTTTTTAAGCCTTTTCCCTGATTTATGAGGCAGGAGGTTGAGAGGTATGAGCTCGACTCAGTGTGCTTTTCCCAGTAAGAAGGAAGGAAGGAAATTATCTACGTGGGCAGCAATGTTTCCATGTGGCATGATCTGGTATGAAGTAATTCTACAGGGTTACAAGAGGGTCGGCATTTGTACTGTGGAACAGTTGAGAGATGTCTGTGTCAGCTTATCCATAAAATGTGCCTACAACCAACAGTGAGGAAAGGGACAATCTGACTGGCTAAGCCATGCCACATGACTGGGAAATAAGATTTCTCTTACCAGACAGCTGTCTGCCAGTCAAATTAGTGGTTGTTTTCAAAGTCCTAAAGCCACTTGTTCAGATGTTTTCCCCCGCTAATTGTGACATTTAGTGTCATAACCCCAGCAGGGTGTGCTGTAAGGTGTATCTCACATTTCCCAGGTGGCTGAAGGCACTCAGCTTCACGCCATATCTCACATCATACCTGGGGTGTGCAATAAGGTCTGTCTTACTGAACACACTAGAGAGGGTTAGTGCTTTTTGATGAAGATTGTCATTATTTGTTTTAATCCGTAAATGACAGTGTCATATTGCTCTCTGAGCCAACTAGAAAATGTTAGCATGGGTTTTCATTTCCACCAACTTTTGATGCATTTCTGGCACTACCTTTCTCACTTGTGAGCAAATGCTTTTTGTACCCCCCCCCCAGCACTTACAAAAACAATGGTGTTATGATTAAACCGTGTTATGAGAATAAAGCTAGTATTTCAATGATTTTTATACTGAAAGAGTGATCCACTCAAACTCATTTTGGAAAGTGTGTTTGGCTTAGCACGTTAGAACTGGGTGAGTTTGGTCAGGTTTGACTTTCTTTAGACGTAGCCTGCTGGCCAACTAGCCAGTGCATGGTACTGTTACTGCTTGCCCTCCCAACAACCCAGTTATGTGCCCTGAGCATAAGTTTCTGCTACACTGCTGACCGTCAAGGTAGGGTTCCAGCATCCAGTGCTGCCTGCCTCAGGGATGGAGGACACCTGCTTTTGATGCACAACCCCCCACCCTTGGGTGGCCGAGAGGAGAGGGCTGTCATGAGGGAAGGAACATGTGGTCCCTTATGGAGTAGCCTTTCATCGGCACACACCTGTTCACCTGGCACGTGACTCAGGAGGCTTCACACAGTGCAGAGCTGGCAGGGGAGTTCTCTAGCAGAGGTTGGGCTCAGCCCTCAGAGGGCCTTGGTAGGTGGAATGCCTCGTTGTTCCACAGCAGCACGCCTTGTAAGCAGGATAAGGGGTAGGGTTACTGGGCAAAAATATAGAGGATGAACTTAAGACAGATGTAGTCCATTTATCCCACCACACCCATCTAGGTTCAAGTTCAAGTTTATTGCAGGAATGACTCCATTGAGCAAGCTCATTCACAAGGAGGTCCTGAATGAGGTTGCCTGGCCTGTCTCCCCTCATCAGCTGTTCCTTTGGTCCCCTGTCTAGTCGAAAGGTAATATGTACTCAGAGGCCTGGCTCTACATCTGAGGACCCAAGAGTAGGAGAGGAAAAGACACCAGTTACTGGTTTGGGGGCCAGAGTCAGGAGTGGGCAAAGGCAGAAAAGGAATGTCAGCGACCAGGGGTTCCCAGAGTAGGAAAAGGGGACACCCAGGGAGATGGAAGGGGGGGGGGGTTCTCAGAGCAGTCCAAGTGTGCTAGAAAGAAAAAAGAAGTGGCTTACCCACTCAGCTGTGAGCGAGAGTCATTACACTGTGGCTTCCTCTTTTGTGGCAGTTGGTGGTCGTGCATACTCGTGCAAGTCAGATGTGCCCCCCAATAAGAAAAGCTTTGCAAAGCTTGGAGAGTCCAATGTAAGTAAAATGTATGTTTTTGTATGGATCTCAACTGACTGTGTTACAACGATATTCCAATCACCTATGGGACTCCACCATGTCTACAGTTTGTTAATCTGATTCTAGGCTGGAACAGATGTAAAGGTATGTTTCAAAAATGACTTTTGTAGGGCAGACCTGGTTTGGGGGGGGCTGAGGTGCTGGCACCTCACCCATTGCCACACCAGTGACCCAGATTTGGGAATGGGCCTGGGTCGCTTGGGGGTCTCGGGGGGGGGGGGAGTAGGATTAGGTGTTCAAAGATGCCTCTCCTCCCTCGGGGAGAGGGGACAGTGCGTGCCGCTACTTGGTTGCCACCTAGTGGAGGATGGTGCAGCAACAGTCACCTCTTGGTGTGCAGGGCACAAGCACTGAGTGCGTGCAGTGACTTCACACCATATGGCCACGTCATGGCACATGTGCTAACCTCAGGGAATGAAACAAACAGGGAGGGAAAATACCTTGACCAATAGGATGAAGACAGTGACCCTGCAAGTCCTGCACCACTGCCTGTGACATCCACTCGCCCATGATGGTGAGTAAGTAGATGCACGAAGTCCTGGGTAGGCAAGCAACAGGGCTGGCAGTCGCCATGGGAAGGGGGCTGGCGGGGAGGCGCAGCAGGAGAAATATATGATTAAAAAAGGTGACTTTTATTCTAGTAAAACCTTCTGAGCCCCACCCCCAACATGCACACACATGGATTTGCATACCCATAATGCTTTGCACTGGGTTTGAGCATGTGGCTTGGAGTGATATATAGAAACCAAACAAAAAATCTGCACATTATTCTCTCCTTGCATCCATTATGCATCTGTTATAGATCCACCCAACCACTCTTACTACAAACCACTTCTATGGTACGCTGCCTCTAAGCATCCCTGATGGAAATGGCTTATGTCAGCCCTTCTTGCATCATATTATTTCTAGTTCAAAACCAACATTTTAGGATTGCTTTCGTCTGTAAAATTAATTGATGCTACTGGTTATTTTATCTGCTTCCTTTCTTAGTTAGAACTGAAGTGTACGCTAATGGGGTTATTTTACCTAACCGTGTTGTTTTAAATCCTTGATCTACCCTTACTGCATACTTCTGAACATTAGAAACACCCCCAAACAGTGCAGACACTCACAATGCAGTAGTCTCCTCTACTCCCATAGCATATTGAGTGTCTGGACTTTATTTGGGGAGTTCCCGACTCCAGAAAAGATGCAGTGGAAGTTGATCAAGAAAATGTAAACAAACATGTTTTTGTGTGGTAACACCAGGATGGTGGGCAGTCTGTTTTTCACTTTTAAAAAGAAAAAAAGGAATCAGACTGAAACTACTGGCTATATCATCACATTCTACAGATGGTGAGCAATCACAAAATGTGTTTTTTAAGCTAAGGACAGTTTGAGGCCTATGGGGGTTGACACTGTGTCTTTAAAACAGTTAATCACAGGTGCTCAGCTCCTAAGGGCCCCATTAAAATGAGGGTGGAATAAATTAACAAAATCAGCACAAATCTAGCCAAGGAAGAAAACATGCTTTTACCATGAAAAAATGAGTCACTGGCTATGTCAGCAATACCCCAGCACATCGGATTCACTTCAATTGAAAGAGACAGAGGTGAGAACAAGAAAATGTTTTCTTTGCTTTCAGATTTATCAGTGCAATAATCTTACCTCCATCATGGCTCTGACAGAATAATTAATTTCAATCAATCAAACAATTAATAAACTCTCAGGTGACCTCAAAATCACACGTAATCCTCAGAGAACTAGTCACAACAACAATCCCTTGAATTCCCTCCGAGAGGAAAATTAAGCCTGCTATGTGTGGCTTGGGGGCACCCTCAGCAGTAAATCTCTTTCTTTTTTTTTTTTTGATCTCTTCATAAAGATGAAAGAGCAGTGCCGCTCTGGATTACACAGAACAATTACGTGTTCTAAAACTCAGGGAATCGGCTTTCAAGCAGCTCTAATCATTCCCAATTAACCACATCTTCTGACATCCCTGTAATAGCTACACCGATCCTCTTGAACACTCAAAGCTCCCTTTAGGCACCCAAGCCCTTCTATTAAGGCTTACGGTTTCTAAAAAGCCTGCTAATGTTTGTTGACAATTCTAAATGGGGGTCACTTGTTGTCATGGTGCAAAATACCATCCTTTTCCCATTGAATGCTTGACAAGGAGGGTAGCTATTTGGTACAATTCAATGCACTTTTATATCAGCACCAACAGACACATTTCACAGGAGGAGGCCCGCCTTTTGATTGCTCCATTGTAATGCGCTGCCCATCAGACACAATAGATTGCTAGCGGGTAATATTTAAGAATTTAATATTCTTTTTTATGGCAGTGTAATTTTATTTATTCATAAAAATGACTGCCATGATGAATGTCCAAATTAATTATTACTTATCCAACAGCCTGACACAGAAGCACTAAAGGAGAGTTAACGCTGCTGATCTGCGCAAAAATCTGAGAAATATAGAAGTCCCAATGCAAATCTACTGTATATGGCTTCTACAAACAGTAGGATGGAACTCCATGATCTGATGATCAGAATGAACATGTGGATTAGAACCTACAGTATGAGAGAGCAGGACCATAATGAATAATGGAATGGTTTACCCTGTGTTTTAAAGGATGTATCAAAACTGTTTGGTTACCCTGGGTTCAGGGATGTAAATGTATAGCACAGCCTGTCACAATCCACGCTGTTATCAGTACAATAAAAAGGACAATCTGACTGAAAAATGAGTAACTGAGCCAGAGAAAACCCTCATCGGGCCACCATATTGTAATAACGATACAGCATGACAACGGCTCTGAGCCCTGTGGATGGTTCACTTTATATATATTCACATACGTATGTGTGAGAGGATAGACCTTGTGATGCTCCAGGTGGGTTGTGAGGCTCAAGACGCAACCAAGTGCCTTCCACTCAGACAACCAAAGGTGTACCACACTCCATAGAGAGCAGATTCTAATAAAAAAACATACCTGTATAGTTGAATGCAAAGCATAGCTTTAATTAGGCACAGAATTATGCAGTCACCAGATGCAAGGTTCACCAGGGTGGGGGAGTTAAGTATCTGGGAAGTGTGGTAAGACCAAGTGTTCTGGGGACTGGGGGGTGGGGTAGGAAGGAGAGGATTGAGTGTAAAGAAGGTGTGTGGTAGGACAGGGGAGGTGGAGGGACACAGCAAACTAGTCTGGTTTAAGACTACCATTTCCCCCACAAAATTAGGGCTCAGTAGATATGGCCAGCTATTAAATAATGGTATTCTGGTGCCTTGAAGTGGATGGGTAGGTGGGTGGGACAGAGAGCAGTGATTCGGTAAAGAGATGGTGCTAGTTTCTAGTATAGTGCCAGCAAAAAATATTTTTATAGTTTACAATATATGTGGAAGGAGAAGGGAGGGAGTGGAGGGTATGAAGTGAAGGGGTTGTCCAGGGGACTAGACTGGCCAGCTGGGATGGACTGGGAGAATTTTGTTTTCATTTTTCTTATTTTATCATGGGATCTGTCCATGAGAACTGCAAACATATTCAGACTGGTGAATGTTGCTAGTTTTGAAGTTCACATAGTCAAACACTGCCTGGTTTGAAGTTCAAATGGTTGAACTTTGCCTGGTTTGAAGGACGTTTGCACGGTCAAACTTTGTCTGGTTTGAAGTTTGCATAGTCAAACTCTGCTTCGTTTGAGGTTCATACGGTCAAATGTTGCCTGGTTTGAAGTTCACATTGTCAAGCAGTATGTTGTTTTAAGGTCATATGATCAAACTTAGCCTGATTTGATGTTCACATGGTCGAATACTGTCTGGTTTAAAGGTCACGTGATCAAATCTAGCCTGGTTTGAAGTTCCTATTGTCAAATATTACCTGGTTTGAAGGTCACATGATCAAACTTAGCCTGGTTTGAAGTTTGTATATTCGAATGTTGCCTGGTTTGATGTTCACATGGTTGAATGTTTCCTTGTATGAAGTTCACATGGTTGAACACTGCCTGATTTAAAGTTTGGTTGAATTTTGTCCAGTTTGAAGTTTGCATGGTTGAATGTTGCCTGGTTTGAAATTCTTAGGGTTTGCAAGGTTAAATGTTGCCTGGTTTGAAGTTCTTGTGGCCCAGCTGTTCCGGTGGCACTGAGGGTTGAGGCGCTGGATGACAGCTCTCCTAGTCCTGGGGATAAGGGATGGATGTACACAGCGCTCTGCTGGTCCCTGGGGACGCCCGGAGGTACTATAGAGGCACGGGTACCTAGTGGGGGAAGCAAGGCAGACGTCTACACATTACTGCGCTGACATCATGGCATGCCCGTGCTTCCATTGGGGGATAAAGGAAAAAAGCAGCACAAGCTCATGGCAGCTTGATGGCCGTAGTTTCGCTGACTGACCAACGATGCCTGGATGGCATGTGCCGGTAATGGTTCCTCGCCGGGTGCGGGGGCTACAAGGGGGGGCCTCTTTCGCAGGTGTAGCTGCATCTGCCAGCTGGGCATGCGAGCTTCGGAGTTGGAGGTGAAGCGGAGAAGCAGTGTCTGGATGTGGAGCAGGGCTGTGGCTGCAGGTAGGGAGAACTGTTAACGATAAAAAAGTTGTTCTTATGGTCCAATGCTGTCTGACTTGAAGGTCATATGATTAAACTTTGCTGGTCTGAAGTTAGCATGGTCCAATTTTTCTTGGTATAAAGTTCGTATGGCTGAACATTGCTTGGTTTGAAGTTCACATTGTCAAAATTTGCCTGGTTTGAGGTTTACATAGTTGAAAGTAGCATGACTTGAGGTTCACAATGTTGAAATTTTCCTGTTTTGAAGTTCTTACGGTGGAACTTTGCCTAGATTGAAGTTTGCATGGTTAAATATGTATGATTTGATGTTTGCACTATCAAACCTTGCCTGGTTTGCAGTTCGCATAGTTGAACTTTTCCTGGTATGACAATTACATGTTTGAACTCTGCCAGGTTTAAAGTTTGCATGTTCAAACTTTGCCTGTATTGAATTTGCATGGTTGAACATTGCCTGGATTGAAATTTGCATGGTCGAACATTGCCTGGTTTAAAGTATGCATGGTCACATATTGCCTGGTTTGACGTTCATATGGTAGATCGCAGCCCGGTTTGAAGGTTGCATGATCAAACTTTGCCTGGTTTGAAGTCTGCATGGTCAGATCTTTCCTGGTATGAAGTTCACACGACTAAACATTGCCTGGTGTAAAGCTTTTACTGTCAAACTTTGTCTGGTTTGAGGTTCACAAGGTCAAATGTCTGGTTTGAAGGTGACACTATCAAACTTAGCTTGATTTGAAGTTTGCATGGACAAGCTTTGTATGGTTGAAGTTTATGTGGTTAAACTTTTCCTGGTATTAAGTTTGCGTGACTGAATATTGCTTGGTTTAAAGTTTGCATGTTTGAACATTGCCTCTACTGAAGTTTGCATGACTGAACATTGCCTGGTTTAAAGGTCACATTTTCGAACACTGTCTATATTGATGTTTGCAAGGCTGAACATTGCCTGGTTTAAAGTTCACATGTTTGAACATTGTCTCTATGGAAGTTTGCATGTTTGAACTTTGCCTAGTTGGAAGTCTGACTGGTCAAACTGTGCCTGGTTTGAAGTTCCCATTATCGAATGTTGCCTGCTTTGAAGTTCACAACGTTGAACGTTGCCTTGTTTGAAATTTGCAAGGTCGACCTCTGCCTGATTAGAATGTCACAGGATCTAACATGGCCTGGTTTGAAGTTTGCATGGTCAAACCTTGCCTGGTTTGAGTTTCACTTGGTTGAATGTTGCATGGTTTGAAATCTGGATGGTCGAATGTTGCCTGGTTTAAAGTATGCATGGTCAAACGTTGCCTGGTTTGAGGTTCACATAGTAGATCTCTGCCTGATTTGCAGGTTGCATGATCAAACTTTGCCTGGTTTGAAGTTGCATGGTCAAATTTTTCCTGGTATGAAGTTCACATGACTGAACATTGCCTGGTGTAAAGTTTTGTTATTGTCAAACTTTGTCTGGCTTGAGGTTTACATGGTCAGACGTTGCCTGGTTTGAAGGTGACATGATCAAACTTAGCCTGGTTTGAAGTTTGCATGGACAAGCTTTGTATGGTTGAACTTTTCCTGGTATTAAGTTTGCATGACTGAACACTGCCTGGTTTAAAGTTTGCATGTTCGAACACTGCCTGGTTTAAAGTTCACATGTTCAAACATTGCCTGTACTAAAGTTTGCATGACTGAACATTGCCTGGTTTAAAGGTCGCATGTTCGAACATTGCCTGTATTGAAGTTTGCATGGCTGAACGTTGCCTGGTTTAAAGTTCGCATGTTCGAACATTGCCTGTATGGAAGTTTGCATGGTTGAACTTTGCCTAATTGGAAGTTTGGCTGGTCGAACTCTGCCTGGTTTGAAGTTCTCATAATCAAATATTGCCTGCTTTGAAGTTCACAAGGTTTAACGTTGCCTTGTTTGAAGTTTGCATGGTCGACCACTGCCTGATTAAAAGGTCACAGGATCTAACACAGCCTGGTTTGAAGTTTGCATGGTCAAACATTGCCTGGTTTGAGGTTCACCTGGTTGAATGTTGCATGGTTTGAAGTTTGCATAGTCGAACATTGCCTGGATTGAAATCCACGTGTTTGAACTTTGCCTGTATTACAGTTCACCTGCTTCAGCTTTGTCTGGATTGAATGTTCGAATTTTGCCTAGTTTGACATTTGCCTGGTCAAACTTTGCCTGGTTTGAAGTTTGTGAAGTCGAATGTTATCTTGTTTGAAGTTCGTGTGGTCAAACGCTGCCTGTTTTTTTTTTATTCATTATTTTTACTGCGCCTCCACTGTCCCCCAACCTCCACTCCTTCGGGCCTCAGGGAGCGTCACCCCCACAACCCAACCAACTGTCAGTGTCTGCCCCTAGAGTGCCACACTCACTTCCCTCGGGACCCTTGATGGCCCAGAGGACCCCCCAGGCAGGGTGAGGAGAGCTTACCTTCCTTTTATCCCCAAGAGTGAGCTGCACAGTGGGGGTCTGCCCTGATCCATTGGTGGGTGGTGAGGATGTCTCCAGAGGTCACCATCTAGGAGGACTGGAAGGACGATTTTCCTCCATGTACAGATCCCCGACACTGGCGTGCAATGAGGAGCAAGGCTGCCGGCATGCGCAGAGATGCACGTCGCCTCCAGTCCTCTGCCAGCGTCAACCCTTATGTCAATGCGTCCCCCAGCCACACCGACAACCCTGAGTTCCCCCAACAGGCGGCGGTATCGTGACAGAGAGTGCAATCCCTCCCACCCCAGAGAAGGAGAGCCGCCATTGGGTGCTCAATCCTTCTCCCTCCTGGCCGACCCCCATCGACCCGAGTCCGCTCCCGAACTCGGGTTGCCAGTGTAGTACAAGGTGTGGCGTCCAGTGCCTCAACCCTCAGCGCCACCGAACGCTGCCTGTTTTGAAGGTGACATGATCAAATATAGCCTGGTTTGAAATTTGCATGGTTGAACTTTACTTGGTTTGAGGTTCACATGGTTAAACACTGCATGGTTTGAAGTTCACATGGTTGAACATTGCCTGGATAGCAGTTTGCATGTTCAAAATTTGCCTATGTTGAAGTTTGCATGTTCGAACGCTGAATGTATTGAAGTTCACATGGTTGAACTTTGCATGGTTGAAAGTTTGCCTTGTCGAATTTTCCCTGGTTTGAAGTTCGCATGTTTGAACATTTCCTGTTTGAAGTTAGCAAGGGTGAGCGTTACCTTGTTTGAAGTTCACGCAGTCGAACGGTGTCTGCTTAGAAGATCACATAGTTAAACATAGCCAGTAATAAACTTTGCATGGTCAGACTTTGCCCGGTTTGAGGTTCGCATGATCCTACAGTATGTTACACGGTTTAATGTTCATATGGTTGAACGTCATCTGGATTGAAGTTTGCATGTTTGAACTTTGTCAGTATTTAAGTTTGCATAGTCACACTTTATCTGGATCAAAGTTTTCCTAGTTTGACATTTGTATGGTCGAACATTGCCTGGTTTGAAGGTCCCATGGTCAAACGTTGCCTAGTTTGAGGTTCACATGGTTGAACTGTGTCTGGACTGAAATTTGCATGGTTGAACGTCGCCTTGTTTGAAGTTTGCATAGTCAAACATTGCCCGTTTTGTGGTTGGTATGGTCGAACACTGCCCGTTTTCAAGTTAGCATGGTCCAAGTTTGGGAGGTTTGCACAGCTCTAGTTTTCGTACCCACACATTTATTTTGTATGTCAAATATATTGACATTTAAAATGTAGAAGCCACTAAAGGAGAATAAATGAAAAGAATGGGCAATTTTGAATACACAATACAAAATGTGAGCTAGCTGAAATGTTCGTTGCTTGTCGGCTCCATGATGTCTGGTTTTGTTTCCACATCTGAATGCTCACCAGCCAGAACCTAACAAGCTTTGGACATCCTCCTGGCTGAGCCTCTGGGACCACAGGGCTCATGTACTGTACTGCTATATTATACCCCCTCCCCCAGGCACTGTTCTGCTGTATTATACCCCTCCCATGTACTGTACTGCTATATTATACCCTCCCAGGCACTGTCTGCTGTATTATACCCTCCCTAGGCACTGTACTGCTATATTATACCCCTCCCCAGGCACTGTTCTGCTGTGTATTATACCCCTCCCATGCACTGTACTGCTGTATTATACCCTCCCAGGTACTGTACTGCTGCATTATACCCTCCCCATGTACTGTACTGCTGCATTATACCCTCCCATGTACTGTACTGCTGCATTATACCCTCCCCAGGTACTGTACTGCTGTATTATACCCTCCCCAGGTACTGTACTGCTGCATTATACCCTCCCCATGTACTGTACTGCTGTATTATACCCTCCCCATGTACTGTACTGCTGTATTATACCCCTCCCCATGTACTGTACTGCTGCATTATACCCTCCCCAGGTACTGTACTGCTGTATTATACCCCTCCCATGTACTGTACTGCTGTATTATACCCTCCCCATGTACTGTACTGCTGTATTATACCCTCCCCAGGTACTGTACTGCTGCATTATACCCTCCCCCATGTACTGTACTGCTGCATTATACCCCCTCCCCATGTACTGTACTGCTCTATTATACCTCCTCCCAGGCACTGGTCTGTACTGCTATTATCCCCTCCCCCAGGTACTGTACTGCTGTATTATACCCTCCCCAGGCACTGGTCTGCTGCATTATACCCCTCCCCAGGTACTGTACTGTACTGCTATATTATACCCCTCCCCAGGCACTGTTCTGCTGTATATACCCCCTCCCCATGTACTGTACTGCTGTATTATACCCCTCCCCAGGTACTGGTCTGCTGTATTACCCTCCCCAGGTACTGTACTGTATTATACCCCTCCTCATGTACTGTACTGCTATATTATGCCTCCCCATGTACTGTACTGCTGTATTATACCCACCTCCTCATGTACTTTACTGCTGTATTATACCCCTCCCAGGCACTGGTCTGCTGTATTATACCCCCCTCCCCATGTACTTTACTGCTGTATTATACCCTCCCCATGTACTGTACTGCTATATTATACCCTCCCATGTACTGTACTGCTGTATTATACCCCTCCCTCATGTACTTTTACTGCTATATTATACCCTCCCCAGGCACTGTTCTGTATTATACCCTCCCCCATGTACTGTACTGCTGTATTATACCCTCCCCAGGTACTGTACTGTACTGCTGTATTATACCCTCCCCAGGCACTGGTCTGCTGCATTATGCCCCCTCCCAGGTACTGTACTGCTATATTATCCCCTCCCTCAGGCACTGTTCTGCTGATTATACCCCCTCCCCATGTACTGTACTGCTGTATTATACCCCTCCCCAGGTACTGGTCTGCTGTATTATCCCCTCCCAGGTACTGTACTGCTGTATTATACCCCTCCCTCATGTGCTGTACTGCTATATTATCCCTCCCCATGTACTGTACTGCTGTATTATACCCCTCCCTCATGTACTTTACTGCTGTATTATACCCCTCCCCAGGCACTGGTCTGCTGTATTATACCCCCCTCCCCATGTACTGTACTGCTGTATTATACCCTCCCATGTACTGTACTGCTGTATTATACCCCTCCCTCATGTACTGTACTGCTATATTATACCCTCCCCATGTACTGTACTGCTGTATTATACCCCTCCCTCATGTACTTTTACTGCTACATTATACCCCTCCCAGGCACTGCTCTGCTGTATTATACCCCCTCCCTAGGCACTGTTCTGCTGTATTATACCCTCCCCATGTACTGTACTGCTGTATTATACCCTCCCCATGTACTGTACTGCTATATTAAACCCTCCCCATGTACTGTACTGCTGTATTATACCCCTCCCTCATGTACTTTACTGTTGTATTATACCCTCCCCAGGCACTGGTCTGCTGTATTATACCCCTCCCCCATGTACTGTACTGCTGTATTATACCCCTCCGCAGGTACTGTACTGCTGTATTATACCCTCCCCATGTACTTTACTGCTGTATTATACCCCTCCCCATGTACTGTACTGCTGCATTATCCCTCCCCAGGCACTGGTCTGCTGTATTATACCCCTCCCCATGTACTTTACTGATGTATTATACCCCCCATGTACTGTACTGCTGTATTATACCCTCTCCCCATGTACTGTACTGCTGTATTATCCCCTCCCCAGGCACTGGTCTGCTGTATTATACCCTCCCCATGTACTTACTGATGTATTATACCCTCCCCATGTACTGTACTGCTGTATTATACCCCTCCCATGTACTGTACCTCTGTATTATACCCCTTCCCCATGTACTGTACTGCTGTATTATACCCCTCCCCAGGTACTGTACTGCTGTATTATACCCCTCCCCCATGTACTGTACTAGTGTATTATACCCTCCCCAGGTACTGTACTGCTGTATTATACCCCTCCCTCATGTACTGTACTGCTGTATTATACCCCCCATGTACTGTACTGCTGTATTATACCCCTCCCTCATGTACTGTACTGCTGTATTATACCCTCCCAGGTACTGTACTGCTGTATTATACCCCTCCCCCAGGTACTGTACTGCTGTATTATACCCCTCCCCATGTACTTTACTGCTGTATTATACCCTCCCAGGTACTGTACTGCTGCATTATACCCCTCCCCAGGTACTGTACTGTGCATTATACCCCTCCCCATGTACTGTACTGCTGCATTATACCCTCCCCAGGTACTGTACTGCTGTATTATACCCCTCCCCAGGTACTGTACTGCTGTATTATACCCCTCCCCATGTACTTTACTGCTGTATTATACCCTCCCCAGGTACTGTACTGCTGCATTATACCCTCCCAGGTACTGTACTGCTGCATTATACTCCCTCCCCATGTACTGTACTGCTGCATTATACCCTCCCAGGTACTGTACTGCTGTATTATACCCCTCCCTCATGTACTGTACTGCTGTATTATACCCCCCCCAGGCACTGTACTGATGTATTATACCCTCCCTCATGTACTTTACTGCTGTATTATACCCTCCCCAGGCACTGGTCTGCTGTATTATACCCCTCCCATGTACTGTACTGATGTATTATACCTCCTCCCATGTACTGTACTGCTGTATTATACCCCTCCCCAGGTACTGTACTGCTGTATTATATCCTCCTCCCTCATGTACTGTTCTGCTGTATTATACCCCTCCCCATGTACTGTACTGCTGTTATACCTCCCTCCCCCAGGTACTGTACTGCTGTATTATCCCTCCCCCAGGCACTGGTCTGCTGTATTATACCCTCCCCCAGGTACTGTTCTGATGTATTATACCCCTCCTCATGTACTTTATTGCTGTATTATCCCCTCCCCAGGCACTGGTCTGCTGTATTATACCCCCTCTCCCAGGCACTGGTCTGCTGTATTGTACCCCCTCCCCAGGTACTGTACTGCTGTATTATACCCCTCCCTCAGTACTGTACTGCTGTATTATACCCCTCCCCAGGTACTGTACTGCTGTATTATACCCCTTCCTCATGTACTGTACTGATGTATTATACCCCTCCCCATGTACTGTACTGCTGTATTATACCCCCTCCCCAGGCACTGGTCTGCTGTATTATACCCTCCCCAGGTACTGTTCTGATGTATTATACCCCTCCCTCATGTACTTTACTGCTGTATTCATCCTCCCCAGGCACTGGTCTGCTGTATTATACCCCTCCCTCATGTACTGTTCTGCTGTATTATACCCCTCCCTCATGTACTTTACTGCTGTATTATCCCTCCCCAGGCACTGGTCTGCTGTATTATGCCCCTCCCCAGGCACTGGTCTGCTGTATTATACCCCTCCCCAGGTACTGTACTGCTGTATTATACCCCCTCCCATGTACTGTACTGCTGTATTATACCCTCCCCATGTACTGTACTGCTGCATTATACCCTCCTCAGGTACTGTACTGCTGTATTATACCCCTCCCCATGTACTTTACTGCTGTATTATACCCCTCCCCATGTACTGTACTGATGTATTATACCCCTCCCCCAGGCACTGGTCTGCTGTATTATACCCCCTCCCCCATGTACTTTACTGCTGTATTATACCCTCCCCCAGGCACTGGTCTGCTGTATTATACCCCTCCCCAGGTACTGTACTGCTGTATTATACCCCTCCTCATGTACTGTACTGCTGTATTATACCCCTCCCCAGGTACTGTACTGCTGTATTATACCCCTCCCTCATGTACTGTACTGATGTATTACCCCCCTCCCCATGTACTGTTGCTGTATTATACCCTCCCCATGTATTGTACTGCTGCATTATACCCCTCCCCAGGTACTGTACTGCTGTATTATACCCTCCCCAGGTACTGTACTGCTGTATTATACCCCTCCCTCATGTACTGTACTGATGTATTATACCCCCCCCCATGTACTGTACTGCTGTATTATACCCCTCCCCATGTACTGTACTGCTGTATTATACCCCTCCCATGTACTGTACTGCTGCATTATACCCTCCCAGGTACTGTACTGCTGTATTATACCCTCCCCATGTACTTTACTGCTGTATTATACCCCTCCCCATGTACTGTACTGATGTATTATACCCCTCCCCAGGCACTGGTCTGCTGTATTATACCCCTCCCCCATGTACTTTACTGCTGTATTATACCCTCCCCAGACACTGGTCTGCTGTATTATACCCCCTCCCCAGGTACTGTACTGCTGTATTATACCCCTCCTCATGTACTTTACTGCTGTATTACCCCTCCCCAGGCACTGGTCTGCTGTATTATACCCCTCCCCAGGTACTGTACTGCTGTATTATACCCCTCCTCATGTACTTTACTGCTGTATTATACCCTCCCCCAGCCACTGGTCTGCTGTATTATACCCTCCCCCAGGTACTGTACTACTGTATTATACCCCTCCCCCATGTACTGTACTGCTGTATATACCCTCCCCATGTACTGTACTGCTGCATTATACCCCCTCCCCAGGTACTGTACTGCTGTATTATACCCCTCCCCATGTACTTTACTGCTGTATTATAATCTCTCCCAGGCACTGGTCTGCTGTATTATACCCTCCCCCATGTATTTTACTGCTGTATTACACCCCTCCCCATGTACTTTACTGATTATTATACCCCTCCCTCATGTACTGTACTGCTGTATTATCCCCTCCCAGGCACTGGTCTGCTGTATTATACCCCTCCCCCATGTACTTTACTGATGTATTATACCCTCCCCATGTACTGTACTGCTGTATTATACCCTCCCCAGGTACTGTACTGCTGCATTATACCCCTCCCCATATACTGTACTGCTGTATTATCCCCTCCCCAGGCACTGGTCTGCTGTATTATACCCCTCCCCAGGCACTGGTCTGCTGTATTATACCCCTCCCCATGTACTGTACTGCTGTATTATACCCTCCCCATGTACTGTACTGCTATATTATACCCCTCCCCAGGTACTGTACTGCTGTATTATACCCCTCCCATGTACTGTACTGCTGTATTATACCCTCCCCAGGTACTGTACTGCTGTATTATACCCCTCCTCATGTACTGTACTGCTGTATTATACCCTCCCCAGGCACTCCAGTCTGCTGTATTATACCCCCTTCCCAGGCACTGTACTGATGTATTATACCTCCCCCCCAGGTACTGTACTGCTGTATTATACCACCTCCCCATGTACTCACTGCTGTATTATACCCTCCCCCAGGCACTAGTCTGCTGTATTATACCCCCTCCCCAGGCACTGTACTGATGTATTATACCTCCTTCCCCATGTACTGTACTGCTGTATTATACCCCATCCCCATGTACTGGTCTGCTGTATTATACCTCCTCCCAGGCACTGTTCTGCTGTATTATACCCCTCCCCAGGCACTGTTCTGCTGTATTATACCCTCCCCATGTACTGTACTGCTGTATTATACCCCTCCCTCATCTACTGGTCTGCTGTATTATACCCTCCCCAGGTACTGTACTGCTGCATATAACCCCTCCCCCATGTACTGTACTGCTGTATTATACCCCTCCCCATCTACTGGTCTTCTGTATTATACCCCTCCCCAGGTACTGTACTGCTGTATTATACCCTCCCCAGGCACCGGTCTGCTGTATCATACCCCCTCCCTCATGTACTGTACTGCTGTATTATACCCCCTCCCCAGGTACTGTACTGCTGTATTATACCCTCCCCAGGCACTGGTCTGCTGTATTATACCCTCCCCATGTACTGTACTGATGTATTATACCTCCTCCCCATGTACTGTACTGCTGTATTATACCCCTCCTCATGTACTGTACTGATGTATTATACCTCCTCCCATGTACTGTACTGCTGTATTATACCCCTCCCCATGTACCGCACTGCTGTATTATACCCCTCCCATGTACTGTACTGCTGTATTATATCCTCCCCCAGGTACTGTACTTCTGTATTATACCCTCCCCCATGTACTGTACTGCTGTATTATACCTCCACCCATGTACTGTACTGCTGTATTATACCCCTCCCATGTACTGTACTGCTGTATTATACCCCTCCCCATGTACTGTAATGCTGTATTATACCCTCCCCATTTACTGTACTGCTCTATTATACCCCTCCTCATTTACTGTACTGCTGTATATCCCTCCTCATGTACTGTTCTGCTGTATTATACCCCTCCATGTACTGTACTGCTGTATTATACCCTCCTCCATGTATTGTACTGTTGTATTATACCCCTTCCCCATGTACAGTACTGCTGTATTATACCCTCCCCCATATACTGTACTGCTGTATTATACCCTCCCCCATGTACTGTACTGCTGTATTATACCCCTCCCCATGTACTGTACTGCTGTATTATACCTCCTCCATGTACTGTACTGCTGTATTATACCCCTCCCCATGTACTGTACTGCTGTATATACCCTCTTCCTCATGTACTGTACTGCTGTATTATACCCCTCCCATGTACTGTACTGCTGTATTATATACCCCCAGGTACTGTACTGCTGTATTATACCCCTCCCCATGTACTGTACTGCTGTATTATACCTCCTCTCCATGTACTGTACTGCTGTATTATACCCCTCCCCATGTACTGTACTGCTGTATTATATCCCTTCCTTCATGTACTGTACTGCTGTATTATACCCTCCCCATGTACTGTACTGCTGTATTATATACCCCCCAGGTACTGTACTGCTGTATTATGCCCACTCCCCAGGCACTGTTCAGCTGTATTACACCCCTCATGTACTGTACTGCTGCATTATATCCCCTCCCCAGGTACTGTACTGCTGTATTATACCCCTCCCCATGTACTGTACTGCTGTATTATATCCCTTCCCCCATGTACTGTACTGCTGTATTATACCCCTCCCCATATACTGTACTGCTGTATTATACCTCCCTCCCCGGTACTGTACTGCTGTATTATACCCACTCCCCAGGCACTGGTCTGCTGTATTACACCCCTCTCTCATGTACTGTACTGCTGCATTATATCCCTCCACCAGGTACTGTACTGCTGTATTATACCCCTCCCCCATGTACTGTATTATACCCTCCCATGTACAGTACTGCTGTATTATACCCTCCCCATGTACTGTACTGCTGTATTATACCCTCCCTCATGTACTGTACTGCTGTATTATATCCCTCCCAGGTACTGTACTGCTGTATTATATCCCCTCCCTCATGTACTGTACTGTATTATATCCTCCTCCCTCATGTACTGTACTGCTGTATTATATCCTCCTCCCTCATGTACTGTACTGCTGTATTATACCCCTCCCCAGGTACTGTACTGCTGTTTATACCCCCTCCCCCAGGTACTGTACTGCTGTATTATACCCCTCCCTCATGTACTGTACTGCTGTATTATATCCCCTCCCCCATGTAAAGTACTGCTGTATTATACCCCCATGTACTGTACTGCTGTATTGTATCCCCTCCCCAGGCACTGTTCTGCTGTATTATACCCCCCAGGTACTGTACTGCTGTATTATACCCCCTCCCCCAGTTTGCCCCATGGCAGCAAATCCAGCTGTTCATAGCAGAAGTGCTCCTGGGTCCATTCCAGAAGCTGAGACCCAGTAGTCGATATTGTACGGTTCTGATCCATTACTTGGACTAGATGGATCAAAGGCATTTGGACAGCGCATGGCCTGAACCACCATGTATCCCAGCAGATCGGTCAGCTGTTCACAGAACTCCTACTCACAGTGGTAGTACTGATGAGGCAGTGAGAGGAACTACACTCCTTTACTGCCTTTGCTCACTCCTAACTCTGGCCTCTGAACCTGTGACTTATCCCTCACAGGTGCAACCTCGGGGGCAGTCTCCAAGGACATACTTTATTCGACAGAATCCGGAGGGAGGACTTGGGGAAATGGAGGTGAGTCATGGAGTCCAGATGGGTTAATCGGATGAGGGGACTTCCTATATCCCAGGTCTACCCACCTTAGTTTTGTCCTGTAACCACACCCCTTATACATCCCACAAGGCATGCTCCTGTGGAGCACCTGGCATTTCACCCATCAGGGCCAGAGGAGAGGCAGGGGAGTCCCCATCCCCCTTCAGAACTCCCTGGCTAGCCAGTCTGGTGGCGCTGAGGGTTGAAGCACTGGACGCCACACTTCGCACCATGCCGGCGACCGGGTCTGGGGCGGGCTTGGATCATCGGGGTTGGCCAGGGAGGAAAGGATCAAGCGTCCGACAACAGCTCCGGGGGGGGTGGGGGGGATGTGATCCCACCGGTGCTAGCGGTATGCAGTGAAGGTTGGGAGCATTGCAGCCTGGGTCCACTTCTAAGATGGGATGAGGCATTGGCGGACATCATGCAGGCTGGTACAGGAGCACGCCCATGTGCGCTGGATGCCATTGCACATCTGTGCCTGGGGGGGTGAGAAGCAATGAACAAGGAAAAACCCTGCACCATTGGGTAGGCGATGGCACCTGGCCACGGCCGGATCCCGCCCACCCAGTCTCCTGATTCCCTCCTCCCAAGCCTTGCCTACAGCAGAATCTGTACTTCAAGGAGCACCAATGAAGGAGCGGTGGCCCCACCTTGAGGGGTACAAGCCAGGGGTTTCCAGCTGCAAGGGTTGGAGTTCCGCGGGGAAGACTCTTGGTGGGGGGGGGGGGTGTCTCAGGCAGGCAGGAACAAGCCAGGATGCCTGAGAGAGTCCCGATGGAGCAGTGACTGGAGGAAAAATAAGTTGGGGAAAAAAAAGAACTCCTGACTGGCCCCACTTTAAAGAGACAATTGTCACCAAGGGCTCCATACTCAAGTGTGGTTTGGTCCCAAAGTGCACTTTGCGTACAAAACATTTTGGTTTACTTACTGTTTACTTTAGTACAGTAGGTTGCATCAGACTGATTTTGCTTAGTTCTAGGCGGACATCTTCTGTTACTGCAAATCCCAGAATCCTCTGCAGCTGATCTCAGAGCAGTAGGTAGCAGTGGGAGATTCAATAGCCTGCAGTGCATTTTAGAGCTTCTATAATCTCCAATCAGATGTTTCCTGTGTCTGCTTTTCTCTAGGGACTAAGTACAATCCTCTGTGACTGTCCTTAGCTCAGGGAAGACAACGGGACCAGCAAATAAGAGATAAAAGCTTACATAAACTCTAACATGCATTGCAGGCTATTAAATCTCACACTGCTGCCTACTGCTCTGATGTCAGCTGCAGGGGATTCTGGGAGTTGTAGTAATAGAAGATGTCAGCCTACAAAGAAGCAGAATTAATCTGATAAATCTACTATACTGCAGTACACAGAAAGTAGATCAAAATGGTTTTGCACACAAAGTGCACACTGGGACCAGTCCCACACTTGAGTTTAGGGGCCCTTGGTGCTGACTGTTTCCCTTTAAGCGTGGGGCACCTCTGCATCACACACTAGGCAAACTGGTGTGTACTGATATAAGATCACACCATAAGGCACCACATGTTCTTTGCCATACAACACTGCCTCCTCCTGGGTTACCAGGGGACAGTCATGCAGCAGAATGAGGGGTTATAGAACCGTGGCTCCACCCCGTTCTGAGGCAGTTGGCGTAGACTCTTCCGGTCACAAAAATGTTAGAGTCCTGCAGTAACGCAACAATGCCAAGGTTAACGAGCCCCTGACGCCATTGTGACAACTTTGAAAAAATTAAATATTTAGACACAAGTTAGCGTATATTTAATATATTTTCCTGTAATGCTCACCCATACTTCTTCATTACTAAGGACATTTGCGTGTAAACAGGATTGCTGCCCTATCTGTTCTGCCTACACCTGACATCACAGTTCTGTTTGTGACATCACAGTCAGTTGCTGCAGATATAATTATGATACCTTAAACAGGGGATTATGATGTTGTGACTGGTTGAATAAGGCCCTGCCCCATTTGTTACGCAGAAAGCGTTTAAATGCAAAGATCTGTTCTAGCCTCTCCTTTTCTGGCTCTTGCCTGTCTGGTTGCACAACCAAATTTAAAGGTTAACTTACACATTCCTTAAAAGATTTAGAACAATCACAGCCCTACCTTGCAGGAATGTGTAGACCGCATCAAGACCTTCATTATTCAAATGGTCTCTTGTTTTATCAGTTGTGTCACCTGACTTTTAAAAACATAGCCTCTGCACCAGCGGTGTCACTACTAAACTCCCTCTAGAGAATCTCTGAGAGTAGGAATAATGCACTAAATAATGTGTCCCAGAGCCGGCCCACTGGCAACGCCGATGACCCAGGTTCGGGAACAAGCCTGGAGCATAAGAGGGTCAGCTGTGGGGGTGGATAGAGCATCCAGTGAACAGTTCTCCTCCTCTAGGAGTGGGTGAGGGGGAGGTTGCAGCACTCAGCAATAGTCCGAACCTTAGCACAGGCTAGGGTCGGTGAGCCAGAGACCACAGGAATAAGGGGAGTGGGTGGAGAGACAGACGTTGGTGAGTCGGGTGTGAGATGACGCCACCAGAACGTCACTGCACGTCCTCTCCTCCAGGGTGGAAAATGGCCATTGGATGAGAGGGTGACACCACTCCTGATCACCATGTCCTCCACCGGATCTGGCCTGCTCTGGGCTGGCTGTCCCTGGCCTTCCTCCACCTATGGCCAAACTGGATTGTATGGGGGAGTTCGCAAAGGCGCTGAAAGAAGCCAACCTTGGATGGCAAGCCAAGGGGTCTGGCTACCAGGTGTGTCACAGGTGGACCGGGGAGTCCAGTACCACTAGCAGGAGGGTCTAGGACGGATGGGATACGAGCACTGAAGATGTCCAAAAGAGGTCTCATCCAATGGTGAGAGAAAGGATAAACAGAATAAAAAAATAAAATATTGTGTGCCTAAAACAAGTAACATCAATTTACTGGATGGTAAGTAATTTTATGACTGGACCAAATTGGTTTTGGATGCGTGCACCTCGTGTAGCAATGTGCGGAGTCAAATAACATAAAAAACATTTTAAGTAGATGGAACCATACTCTCAATATCCTCTTGAATAAAGAAGAGCTCCAATCTTTGCAATGCTGGAGATGTAGTCAACAAATGCACACGTTTCTCGCATTCTGTGAAGTTATCCATGTACAAGAGACTTCTGGAATTGAGTCATATGTGCCTACGGTTCTGTTTTCTCCATTCTCATTCTAGAGTCTCCTTTGATAACTACATTCCGTAGTACGAGAATGCCCATAAACAAGCAACAAAGAGACTGGTTGGGAGCAGCGTTTTTATACCCCTGGCAACTTTCACTTTTAAAATCATGTGTAGCTTTGGTTTCTCACATGGAGGACTGGTTGGGAGCAACGGGTCTTCTGGAAAAGTATGACCACCTTAGTCAGTTTTATTGACAGACTATATGATTTTATAATTTCGTATATAAGTAGTCTCATGTTCTAAATTCCTCTCTGCAAGACGGGACTCGACTAAGGTTCTCTTTGTCCCTGGTTTCCCATATCCTGATGAAAAACCAGGGCAAAAAATATTTTCTTCTAAAATCTTAGCTTAATTCTGATATGATATGATATACTAACATACTAAGCTGCCAGCAGATTAGGCCTAGCGGTCTATCTCTTCTGCCCGAGATGCAGCTCACAGTACTGTTCCTGCTGCTGCCTCCCTTCCCTTTTCATCCCCTTGCTCCCAGGTTCCTCCCCCAGAGCCCCCTGCTGTTTGCTTCTCTCCCTACCTGTACTCTGCCCATGTACCTGTCCCAACCTCTTCTGAATCCTCTTACTGAATCCACTGACATACGTTCCTCTGGTAGCGCATTCCAATGTGCCACCACCCTCTCCGTGAAGTAGTGTTTCCTCACTTCTCCTCTGTACTTCCCCCTACCAGTTTTAGGCTATGACCTCTCATTGTCCCTTCCCCTTTCAATTTGAGTAAACCCTCCATATTTATCCTATTGATCCCTTTCAAATATTTAAAGGCCTCTATCATGTCCCCCCGTCCCTTCTGTTTTCCAGAGAGTACATGTTCAGCTCCCTAAATCTCTCTTCATAGGACTTTTCCCCCGGTCCGCGGACAATCTTGGACGCCCTCCTCTGCACTCTCTCCAGTAGAATAATGTCCCTCTTTAAGTAAGGACGCCAGAACTGCACACAGTACTCCAAGTGCGGCCTCACCAAGGAAGTGTACTGGGTCAGGAAAACCTCCCTCCTCCTCGATGTTATCCCCCTAGCAATATACCCTAGCATTCTATTTGCCTTTGCTGCCACTCTCCTGCACTGTTCTGACTGATTTATTGTGGCATCTATTACCACTCCCAGATCTTTTTGCTTCTTGGAGACCGTAAGCTGTTCCCCCACCAGATGGCAGCCATACCCAGGATTCCTAACACCTAAATGCAGTGCACTATACCTCCAAACATTAAACGTCAGCTGCCAAGTGTGTGACCACTGTTCAAGCCTCTTCAAGTCTTCCTGGAGTGCTCTCCTCGCTCTCCACCACCACTCCTAGTTTGGAGTCGTTGGCAAACAGGCTTATTTTGCTCTTGACTCCCCAATGTCTGCTATGAATGCATTAAACCACCACCCTCTGCTGCTGATTACTCAGCCAGTTCCTAATCCACCTTACCATTTTCTCTCCCACACCTAAGTCCTTTAGCTTACTTATCTGTCTCCCTTGCGACACTGAGTTGAATGTCTTGCTGAAGTCCAGATACAGGACATCAACTGGCCTTCCACCATCGAGGGATCTTGTCACCCAGTCAAAAAACTGGTCTGACAGGATCTCCGCCAGATGAACCCATGTTGCCGTACATATTGAAGGCCATTAGCCTCCAGGAATTCCACCATCTTTTCCATCAAGATGGACTCCAAAAGTTTCCCCACAACGGACGTCAGGCTGACCGGTCTGTAATTTCCTGGCTCATCCCGAGGTCCACTATTGTAGAGGGGCACAATGTGTGCCGTCCTCCAATCCAGAGGAACACAGCATGATTGGAGGTAGGAACTGAATAATTCCACCACTGATGCAGCCAGGACATCTGCCAGTTCCTTCAGGATCCTGGGGTGGATTCCATCCAGGCCTGGGGCTGTGTCAGTCCTCACCTGGATCTCACCATCTGTCAGTGGCTCCCCATCCACTGCCCCACCATGCCCCCTCCTTGTGGAATTGGCCCATCCCTTTCTCTTGTAAAGATTGAGCAGAAATGCTCAGTAAGTACCTCAGCCTGCTCCACCACCTAATCTGCCCACTCACCTTCCTTGTTTAATCTGTTAATCTGCCCCCCCTTCCTTCTCTCCCTGATATATCTAAAAAATTCCTTCTCCTTCCCCGATCCCTTGTGCCAACCATAGCTCTTTGGCTGCCTTAGCTGCTCTTACCACCATGCTCGCCTCTCTGGAAATCCTATGGTACTCCTCCCTGTCTTTCTCCCCACAAGAGCCCATATACCTATGATAGGCCATCCTTTTATCCCCTCACCCTGTCCTTTACATCCCCGGTTCACAATCAGGGTTTCCTAGACCTTGCCTTCTTGTAGTGGGCCTTAGTGCAAGTTTTCATGGCCTCTAGTAGGCCCAACTTCAGTATTTCACACCTACTTTCCATGCACATATGATATGATACATGTTATTTATATGATATGATACATGTAATTTATATAATTTACTATTTATATATGATATTTATATGTAGAACAATATATTGTTATCCTTAACTGGCAATATATCACATGAAATTAATTTGATTGGTTATTACCACCTAATTTCTGGTCTGTACCAATTTTCTTCTCCAACTTAAACAGATCTTTTATGTTAATAAATGAAAGTCACTTGACTAGATACATTGGGTACTATATTTAAGTGGGGACTGAGGATGCCTCCTGTTGAAGGGCATCATCATGTGAAATGTTGGGGCCGACATTATAAATCAAGGCAGTGTTCCCAACCAACTGGAGCGCTCCTTTCCCCTGTGCGTCAGATACTCTTTTTCTGTGAAACTGTCTCACACGCAGCTGCCCTGAGAATGGATGCATTCAGGGAAGGTCTTCTAAAATTTTAATATGGAAACATAGACATTGACAGCAGAAAAAGACCACTGGTCCATCCAGTCTGCCCATAAACCCTGCATCACAAACCCACCATCTGTTCTCCATGTAAGATCACTGACTCCATCCTCTCAGTCATGGAGCAGGGGAGCATCACAGCTGCCTTTTTCATCGATCTGGCCAAAGCCTTTGATTCACTGTCACACTCACTCCTCCTGGATGAGTTAAGCTCTGTCGGCCTCTCAGCTCCCACTGTTGACTGGTTCCATGCCTACTCCTCGGATCCTCAACAGTTGGTACAAGTAGGAGACGCCATCTCCCAACCCCTCCCTATCCAGGCTGGTGTCACACGGGGCTCCATTCTGGGACCAGTCCTCTTCTCCATCTTCCTAAATGACCTCTCCTCTACCTGTGCTGCCTCACAAATTCACATGTATTCAGATGTCACAGTTCTCTACAACTCAGGTCCCTCGACTGCATCTCCAGAAGTCAAGACTTTCACAATGTTCTGTGCTGGTTTCAGTCCAACCAACTTTGGGTAAACTAAAAAAAAAATAAAAAATGGCATCTATGACTTCTAGTAGCAGCCAGAAGCTGGCCCGGCTCACCCCGCCCGTCCCCGTCTTCTGCACACTGGATGGCACACCGTTTGAAGCAGTCCCATCTTTTAAGTACTTTGGTGTGTGGCTGGACAACAGACTTGATTTCTCTGCCCCAAACTCAGTGCCCTCTACCGCAATTAGGACTGCTTTTCTCCCCAGGTCTGCCAGGAGTTGGTTACCAAAATGGTTCTCCCAGTTTTTGACTATGCGGAAGTGGTTTATTGCACTGCAGACCACCACCCCCCCAATCTCCCTTGCCAGACTGGACACCCTCTGTAATGCCTTCTGCTGCTTTGCTATCAAGTGCCCCTCTTGTACCCACCGCTGCTCCCTTGACTGTTCCCTAGCCATCCTCCCTCTCCCCTCACGTAGCCACTTCCACTGTGCTTCCATCATCTCTAAATACTGGTCTGGTTCCCTCCCATCATACCTATCCATCTTCCCTCTCCCCCCATGTCATCAGCCCCACTGTGCTTCCTTCTTCTCTAAATACTGGTTTAGGTTCCTCCCATCTACCTATCCATCTTCCTCTCCCCCATGTCATCAGCCCCACTGTGCTTCCTTCTTCTCTAAATACTGGTTTAGGTTCCTCCCATCATACCTATCCATCTTCCTCTCCCCTCATGTCATCAGCCCCACTGTGCTTCCTTCTTCTCTAAATACTGGTTTAGGTTCCTCCCATCATACCTATCCATCTTCCCTCTCCCCATGTCATCAGCCCCACTGTGCTTCCTTCTTCTCTAAATACTGGTTTAGGTTCCTCCCATCATACCTATCCATCTTCCCTCTCCCCCCATGTCATCAGCCCCACTGTGCTTCCTTCTTCTCTAAATACTGGTTTAGGTTCCTCCCATCATACCTATCCATCTTCCCTCTCCCCCCATGTCATCAGCCCCACTGTGCTTCCTTCTTCTCTAAATACTGGTTTAGGTTCCTCCCATCATACCTATCCATCTTCCCTCTCCCCCCATGTCATCAGCCCCACTGTGCTTCCTTCTTCTCTAAATACTGGTTTAGGTTCCTCCCATCATACCTATCCATCTTCCCCTCCCCATGTCATCAGCCCCACTGTGCTTCCTTCTTCTCTAAATACTGGTTTAGGTTCCTCCCATCATACCTATCCATCTTCCTCTCCCCCATGTCATCAGCCCCACTGTGCTTCCTTCTTCTCTAAATACTGGTTTAGGTTCCTCCCATCATACCTATCCATCTTCCCTCTCCCCCCATGTCATCAGCCCCACTGTGCTTCCTTCTTCTCTAAATACTGGTTTAGGTTCCTCCCATCATACCTGTCCATCTTCCCTCTCCCCCCATGTCATCAGCCCCACTGTGCTTCCTTCTTCTCTAAATACTGGTTTAGGTTCCTCCCATCATACCTATCCATCTTCCCTCTCCCCTCATGTCATCAGCCCCACTGTGCTTCCTTCATCTCTAAATACTGGTTTAGGTTCCTCCCATCATACCTATCCATCTTCCCTCTCCCCCCATGTCATCAGCCCCACTGTGCTTCCTTCTTCTCTAAATACTGGTTTAGGTTCCTCCATCATACCTGTCCATCTTCCCTCCCCCATGTCATCAGCCCCACTGTGCTTCCTTCTTCTCTAAATACTAGTTTAGGTTCCTCCCATCATACCTATCCATCTTCCCCTTCCCCCATCCCCTCCTTCTCCTACTCATTGCATTCAAGAGACCCCTGCACATTCTTCCCCACCCACACTCCTCAGCCAGGAAATCTGCTTCCTCATACCTCCTCCCTCCCTCTAGAACCAGCTACCCTCTTCTATCTGTCTCTCCTCCCTCCCTCCCATCCCTCCATTAGATGCCAGCTAAACTCCTTCCCCCTGCTCCTGCCAACCCTCTTCCTGAACCCTTCCGTACCCTTGCCTGACTTTTGACCATCCATTACCTAACCCTTAACCTCATAGTTCCGGCAGCCTCACTGAAGTTTATCAGCCTGTTTTGACTCCTACTTTTAGCACCAGCTCAGCCTCCCTTCACTCTGGCACTAAGTACTTCGTATTTGCCCAATTTGCACAGACAATTTGTATGCTAATTCATTTGACCTCAGTATGCAGTGTTTTGCCATTTTGTCTGTACTGCACTCAACTTATGCTCTTTGTGTCATCCTCATTGTAACCACATCACCTGCCTGGCTGTATTTTGTTTGTTATTGTGCTTCTCCCTTCCTCTTCCCCCAGGTCACACCTGGAAATGAGCCTCAGCTCAGTATGCCTCCCCCGTTTACCAATTTTAAATAAACATATAAATAAGCATTCTTACCCACAGTATCCACTCCATGCACCCCCACCACATACACCGCTAATACCCTGAGCAACCACAAAGCCCTTCACTCTGTCCTAGCCATGTAATTGAAACTATATGTAACCCCCCCACCGGCCACCCTTGTTTAATTAGCAGGGCTGCTCCTCTCACCACATAGCGTCTAGGGGCAAATGAGAGGGATGGGGGTTTACAAAACAGTTTATCTTACATTTCTCTGAGCCTGCTATTAATGAAAGGCAATGTGTGGCAACTACCTGGCACACACTTGGTGGGACCATTTACCATGGCCAGCAACCCAGGTCCCTGGGAGCAAACGTTTGCTCACAATTACGCTAGGTTTGCACTTCTGGACAGGGGCACCCAAGTAAATCCAGACAAGGAAGCAATAACAATACTGTCCAAACCAGGTTGGCATTCTAGAGTGTGGCTTTTATTCACGTAACAAAGTAGGAATAATCACAAAGTGAAGATGGACCCCCACAGGGCTACTCATACTGGTACTGCAGATTACTGAGGTACAGACATTCCTAAATTCCCATTTAGCATAGGCGTAAAGGACACATACACAGCGAACTCTGTGGTTCTGAATTACACAGCGAACTCTCTGGTTTTGAAATTGGCACACATGGCCAGAACTGGTACATTTCCTCTTGACCAGGCACACACGGCCAGTACTAGGATGCTTTCCCATATTTCATGAGGAATACTGGTGGCACACACAACCACCAAAGAGCACATCTAGGCTCACAGAAAAATCCAACCTACGTCTGGGTAAGTATTTCCATCAGGCACTGGCCAAATGCACTGACTGAAAATTAAACTGGTGCCCAGACTGAACCCAGAGAGGTAAACTGGTTACTCGAGATGGGGGGGGGGTCTCCCACCTTTTGCTTCCAAGTTTATACTCGGCCATTCATCTGGTTAATTACACCCTCACAGAAAACTTGTAGATGGTATCTTGAAATGTTTTTCACACATCACATACTACTTGACTAAAGGTTCTGTACTTGGACAGTCTCTCCCTCTAGACACCATCACAGGCAGACACTTTTAAAAACAGACACAGTCTAGGTGACAGGGTCCCTTTGTCAGAGAAAATTCACCAAGGAATGCAGGTGCCCCTCCTGGGCTGAACACAAAAGTACTACTCACAGTTTCTGAAGTTGTCACAGGCAGGTTCACTTGACATGCTGAATGAGGGGGTTGCCCCTGAACCCTGAAGATCGCCCCCACTCCTTCTGGGGTGGGGCAAAGGAAAACCCACTTGGAAAGATTTCCACCACTTCAGTCTCTGTCTTCTATGTTCTTCTTCTAGGGTGAGAACAAACTACCCAACACACAGTGGTAGCTGTCAGAGCTAAAAATGAAGAGCTGCCTAACAGCTGCAGCCTCCTCCTAGAGCTCCACTCTACAGACTGACTCAACATTCTAAAGCTATCTCCCTTGCAGCTAGACAAGTGTGGCTTATGCAGCTGCGAGAGTTCTAAGATTACATCATCACTCCAGCTCAGCTGAGACTGAAAGACAGAGTGTGACACTGTGAAATCCATTTACCTGCCATTTCACAAGCTGCCTATCCCTGCCTGCCACTGGTTCTAACTGGGATTCTAGCAACCCCTGGGAACAAGGGGGTTACATATATTTATTTATTGAAATGTTTCACCAGGAAGGCACACTGAACAACAAGTTGCTTGTCTCCCGGTGCGACCTGGGGGGCGGGGGGGTACAACTGGATAAAGAATTAGACGTACAGTTTAACATTTAACATATCCTAGAAATTAAACATTCAGTTACATTTCTAACAAGACATAGTTAAAAAATATCATAAATAATCATACAGTTGCATTTGTGACATAACATACAATTAAATATATCATACTTGTGGAATATGCATTTAATTACAAGTGGCATATCTGAGGAACATAGTACAGAAATTTAATGTAGCCTTGGAGCCAACTCCTTGCAGGAATGGATCACAGTTAATAGGTAGATTATTTAGCAATTACTGAATGAATGCCGTCCAGTGGGGGGATATCAAGGAGGGTAGAGGGGTAGAAAGGGGAAGCCATCTGGGGGAAGGAGAGGATAAAGATGGGGGAAACATTACCGGAGAAAAGTGAGCAAATAAATAAATAAATAAATAAATATGTTGTGAAAGGCAAGTTAACACGGGGCTAGTGCAATCTGGGAGCACCTCAGACAGAACAAAAAGTGCAAATTATTAGCTCATGTCAACTAATTCCTTTGATTAAGTGCAGGGGGGTAGGAGAGAGGTGGGGGTAAGGGATAGGGAAGGACGAGTCATACCTGGAACTGGCCCTTCATATATATAGTTTTGGCACCCACTACATCAGCTGGCAGATTGTTCCACGGTTCCACCACCCTTTCCGTAAAATAAAGGTTTCTCACTTCCTTCTTGAAGCTCCCCCGTTAGTTTCCACTCAAACCCCCGTGTTCTTGATCTGCTACTTACACTAAATATTTTAGCTACTTGCAGTTTACCTTGTTCACTTCTTTCAGGAACTTGAAGGTCTCTATTATAGCTCCCCTCTCTTGTCTGGCTTCCAGCGAGTACATGGTCAGTACTTTGAGCTAATCCTCATAAGATCTGCCCTGCTGGTCATCAGTCATTCTGGTCACCCTATGCTGCACTGTCTGCAGCTTGTCCTTATCTTTCCTTAGGTGAGGACTCCAGAATTGGGCACAGTACTCCTGGTGGGGCCTCACCAGTGATCTACAGTCGTGGCCAAAAATATTGGTGCCCTTGCACTTTTTCAAATAACTCACAATTTCCTCTAAACATAAGTTGAAATTAACAACAGTACAGTATTTGGTCTCCACAGTTCTTTATTTCTCTGTTAATATTACAGAACCTTTGTTTTTGATTCAGAATTTAATATATCCTTTTAAATCAGAAAATGAAAAGAAATAGCATTGACAAAATTATTGACACCCTAGACTTAATATTTGGTAGCACAGCCTTTGGTTAAAATAACTGCAATCAACCGCTCTTATAGCCATGGATGAGCTTCCTGCACCTCTCTACTGGCAGTTTGGCCCACCTTCTTGTGCAAACTGCTCCAGTTCTCCCAGATTTGAAGGGTGCTTTCTCCCAACTGTTGTTTTCAGATCTCCACAGGTTTTCAATGGGATTTAGATCTGACTCATTGCTGGCCACTTCAGAACAGTCCAGCGTCTTGTCTTGAACCATTCCTGGGTGCTTTTGAAGTGTGTTTGGGGTCATTGTCCTGCTGGAAGACCCATGACCTTCGACGGAGACCCAGCTTTCTGACACTGGGTTCAACACTGTGCTCCAAAATGGCCTGGTAATCTCCAGATTTCATGATGCCATGCACACGTTCAAGGCACCCAGTGCCAGAGGCAGCACAGCAACCCCAAAACATCGCTGAACTTCCTCCATGTTTGACTGTAGGGAAGGTGTTCTTTTCTTTGAAGGCTTCATTTTGTTTTCTGTAAACATAGAGATGATATGCTTTACCAAAAAGCTCTAACTTGGTCTCATCTATCCAAAGGACATTCTCCCAGAAGGATTTTGGCTTGTTCAGGTGTGTTTTGGGAAAGCCGAGTCAGGCTTTCTTATGTCTCTCTCTCTCAGCAGTGGGGTCCTCCTGGGCCTCCTACCATATAACCCCCTTTCATTGAGTTGGCAACGGATGGTGTGAGTTGAAACTGTCGTACCTTGTGTCTGAAGGTCAGCTTGAATCTGTTTGGCAGTTGATCGAGGTGCTTTCTCCACCATTCGAACAATCCTGCGCTGCAATCTCGATCAAGTTTTCTCAGTGCCACGTCCAGGAGGTTGGCTACAGTGCCATGGGCCTTAAAACATCCTGATAGCATTACGACGGTGGAAACAGGAACATCAAGGTCTCTGGAGATTGATTTGTAGCCTTGAGATTGTCCATGCTTGGCTACAATCTTCTGTCTGACCTCCTCAGACAATTCTCTGGCGTCTTTCTTTTCTCCATGCTTATTGCGGTACACACAGTGACACAAAACAGGAGAATGAGTCCTTTTCTCTATTCAAACTGGTTGAATGAGTGGTTTTTATATTGCAGGCACCTGCAACTCACCACAGGTGAGTTCAATTCCAAAGTGAAGGAGAATCACCTGCTTGAAATCTAATTATTTCTAACTACTTCTAAAAGGTGCCAATAATTTTGTCCGGGCCATTTAAAGATTTCTGTGTGGAATAAGCTAAGACTTAGCAAATTTTTCTGCTTTTTGTGTTTTATTCCACTGCAAACCAAAGAAATACATATGTGGATACCAAAATATGTTTTAATTTCAACAATTTTCTGGAAGGAATGGTGCATTATTAGAAAAAAATGCAAAGGCGCCAATATTTTTGGCCACGACTGTACAGAGAGGTAGTAATACCTCACTCCTTCTGCTGTCAGTATCCCTTCCTATACATCCCCAGCATCCTGTTTGCCTTACTGTAGGCCTTTACACTGGTTTGATTGTTTTAGGGAATCACTGATGAAGATCTGCACATCTCTTGCCTCAGAAGTCATGGTCAGATTTACCACCATCCAGTACCCTGTCCTGGGGTTCTTGTTCCCTATGTGCATCACCTTGCACTTTTTGGCATTGAATTTCAAGCGCCAAACCATTGGCTACCTCTCTAGCCTTTGCAAGTCTCTGCATCTTCCTAACCCCCTCCTCATTGTCTACCTTTTCACAAGCTTAGTGTCATCTATGAAGAGACGCATCTTGCCCTGGATTCCTTCTCCCACGGTGCTGATAAACATATTAAACAGGACTGGACCCAGGACCGATCCTTCTGGTCCCCACCGGTGATGATCTTCTCTTCTGATCTGATTCTGTTAACCACAACCTTTTGCTGTCTTCCTTCCAACCAGTTTCTAACTCATCTATGTCCTTCACTGTACCAGATCCTATAGCTTCTTCAGCAACCTTCTGTGAGGCACCAAGTTGAATGTCTTGCTGAAATCGAAGTAGAGTAAATCCACAGCATGGCCCTCATCCACTACCCTCATTACCCAGTCAATGTATACTATCAGGTTGGTCTAACAAGATCTTCCTGCCATGAACTCATGCTGTTCACTATCCTGGAGTCCATTGCTCTCCATGTAGTTCACAGGGTTCTCTTTGACTAGTGTCTCCACCAGTTTACCCACAGTATAGGTAAGACTGATAGGTCTGTAGTTACCTGGTTGCTCCTTGTACACCCCCATTTATGAAGCGGGACTATGTCTGCTACCCTCCAGTCTTTTGGAACTACCCCTTTCTGAATTCAGCTATTGAAAAGCCCTACCCGGGATTCAGGTAGTTCCGTTGCCAATTCCTTGAACACGCTTGGATGCATCTCATGTGGCCCCAGGGCCTTATCTTCCTTTAGGGCTGCTAGCCCTTTCCGAACCCTTTCACTGGTAAATACTTGCTGCCTTATCTGAGGGATCCCACTTACAGCTGCCTTAGTGCCATACTCTGGCAGAGGCCCACTGGCTTCCCTTGTGAATACAGAGCAGAAATAATCATTAAGAATGGCTACTTTCTGCCCATCCTCCTTAATTAGCATATAGTACCTCCCTCTGTTAGCCTAACAACTCCTCCTCCTCCCTTCTTTGTTCCCTAATATATCTATATCTAAAGAACTGTTTTTCCCCTCTGTTGACCCCACTGTGCAATATGCAGCTCTGTCTGCCTTTGCTTCTCTTCCCGCCCTCTTCGCTTCCCCTGTTCTCATCTGGTACTCTTCCCATTCTTCCTTTCCTTGTTTTTCCTTGTACCTGGTGAAAGCCTTATTTTTGGCGTTTAGTACCTCCCTGACCTTTCCAGAGAACTGTATCGGTCTCCAGTACCTGTGTCTTTTGATTACCGTTCTCGTGCAAGACTCTGTTGCCTCGAGAATGGCCCCCCATCTTTCCTCCACATCTCTGATGTCATGCACTCCGACTAACTTGTCCCAGACCAGCTCCCTCATCTGGCCAAAGTCTATCCTTCTGAAATCTAGGACTTCAGCTTTTAAAGAGGGCTCACTTGTCCCAAGGACCAGCTCGAACCATAAAGAGTTATGATCACAAGACGACCCTAGTGACTCCCCTACCTTTAATCCTCCTAGCACTTCTGAGTTGGTGAGCACCACATCGAGAATGGTAGCCTGCCTGGTAGGTTCCTTAACCAGCTGTACCAGCAGGCAGTCCTGCAATGTATCCAGCAGGACCTGACTTCTGCAGATCCTGGCTGCTGGAATGTCCCAATCAGTATGGGCGCTCTATCTGCAAGTCTGATAGAGTGACCAGGGAGCAGAGGGAGAGACTGAGGCGGAGCCAGAAGGCCCGACATTGGACCGACCACTCATCCCGCCTTGGCCTATCAGGCGCAGGGGTTTTTCCTCTTTTTCTGGCTCCCCACGGACCTCGGGCGTGCAATGATGACCAGCTTCGCCCGAGCTCCGCCCCCCCGGTGCCATTGCGGCAACGCCGTCGATGCCTGGCTACCCCTGACTGATGCCAGAGGTCGCTCAAGCATGACGTGGTCCCTATGCCCCCCGGGGAAGGGAGAGCAGTCTACCAGACACTCAATCCCTTCCCACCCCTGCTGACCCAGGCTCGTTCTTGAACCCGGGTCGCCGATGTGCCGCGAGGTGAGGTATCTAGCACCTCAACCCACAGCGCCACTGGGCCGGCTGAGGTCAAAGATATTAACATACAAAACTTACAGTAACCATAAAAGCACAAGACAGTCAATTCATCAATCATATCATTTTACACAGTTGCACACATTCAGATTTTTGAAGTGATTACATACAACCTTTGAGAAAGTGTTAATAGAGGATGAATACTTGTCAGGTAAAGAGTTCCACACTGTGGCAGCACTATAAGAATGCACGTGAAACCACTCTTACAACCGTAAAAGTGGTCTCTGAGGCAGTATTAACACATAGTATGCATAGACCCCCCCCCCATAGTTTCTTGCATGAGAATGCTGTGAGATGAACCCATGGTGATTCTGTTTCCCCATTTCCTCCCCTGATGTTTCAGTCCTCCGCTGCTTCCATGCTTTCCCTGACATACCCTGGGTGACACCTCCTCCTTTACCTTTTCCTCTGTCCCATCCAAACATGGTGTAGCCTGGGACTGTCAGGTCCTAATCATTATTTTCTGTGGTCCAAGTTTCTGGGATGGCTATTAGATCCATCTCAGATCTGCCACCATTGCCTGAAGCTCACTTGTGTTATTGCCGAGACTCCTGACATTGTCAGACTCCTGTCTATCTTTCTCCTGATCCCCTCTTGCTTTTTCCTAATCTCCTTAATTTTTTTTTCCATGCTGAATGTAGGCTTCTTCAGCCCTCCCTCATTGGCCTCTTCCCCAACCTAATTTGAGCTTTAACCTTACTGCAACCCACCTTGCTGATACTAGTCCCCTGTTCAGGGGAGCCCTATCTAGGTTCCCCACCAACTCTCCCTTCTCAGTGGTTCCCACAGTCACTAGGCGCTTTTACACTCAGGTTTATGTAATGGAATGACTGTTACGGAAACAGTATTCCATTACATCCCTTGTGTGTAAAGTGCATTTGTTTCGTTCCCTTGGTGAACGTTCGTCCAAACCGCAATCTCTGCTTCTGCGGTTTGCACTGATGTGTTCCATTTCGTCTGGCTGTGTAAAACAGCCATTCTGAAGTGGTGCATAAACAGATACAGAGCAGCAAGCTCTGTGGGGGTGCCAAAACACAAATGGAGGCGGGAGCGGCCGGAAAACTCGCGGAGTGTAGAAGGGATCCTGCTGAGCTGCTGAGGTCGTGAGGGAATCCAGTTGTTTAGCCCTCCCCAGAGCCCCCCGAGCCCCGCGGATCGCCGATCAGAGCACAAGCTGCTGAGGTCATGAGGGAATCCGGTTGTTTAGCCTTCCCCAGAGCCGCGAGACCCGCAGATCGCCAATCGGAGCACAAGGAAGTGATCCCACGCCCAAGGCAGAGCCCCAGCTGACTGCGTGTAGGAGGCAATTTGAACTTGGTACCTTTTTGAACAAAGGCGCTCGCTTTTTTACAGTCGGCAGAGCACTGTAGATAGTTTTTTTCCTTCCTGCTCCATGCTCCTACCTATATTTGCTCCAGGCTGAAGGGAACTTTAAGGATACCTTGGCAATCGTGTTCTTTGAGGACTTTATGTACAGGCTGTTTTGGGGCTGGAGAGGTTTACCTGTGTCTGACTTGGATGTCTGGATTTTTCTCTGTTTGATTAGCAGGGTACTTTCTCTGTCAAATTGTTGTGTAGGGTATCTTGCTGACAGGAAGGCACTCATCGCAGCGGTGGGTGAGAGCTTTTAGTCGATTGTTTTGTGAGGACACAGTTTAGGCCCAACCCTTCCCACCCTCACCCCACCCACCCTGGAAATAGTTCCTTTATACCTGAGGTTCTGACATCATTTCCTCGAGTGCAAGGTGCATTTCACTGTCATATCCTCTCTAGCACACTGCACTGATAATATAAGCATACACGTTGTATAATATATATATATATATATATATATTTCTATATAACAAATCACACACGCACGCACACACACACACAAATACAATAAAAAAAACTAGATAAACATGTGGGGAGTAGTGCAATGTAATGGCTGTGGGGCAGCAGTCTTTCTGGAGGCTGAGATGCTGCCCTATTTGTAGACAACTATCTGCCCTGAGGGAGGAAGTTGCCAGTCTTCAGGCCGCACTGGACAGTAGTAAGGAAACCTTCTCCCAGGCCACACTGGACAGTAGAAAGGGAACCTCCCCCATCCAGGGAGCACTAGCGCCACCACCACTACCTCAGAGGTTGCGAAGAAAGCACAGCAGTTGGACCACAGTGGGCTCAGGGAGGGTGAGGAGGGTGGAACAGAGGCACACCCAGTCAATTGTTCCACTCCACAATCCATACACCATTCTGGGGGAGCATAGCTCCCCTATGGATGCACCCGCAGAGAAGACTGATGATAACTGTCACAAGGAGGCCCACAGAAAGGAGGCAGAGGACACCACAAGGAAAGGAAGCAGCTCCTGGTGGGGACTCAATTATAGGGGTATAGAACTGGGGAGCTGGGAAAATGAAGTAAGGTGCCTGCCTGGTGCCATGGCTTGAGGGACAGGAAGCGCATCCTCAAGATCACGAGAACAGCTGCAAGGGATTCCGAAGTGGACGTAATTGTCCACCTAGGGACAAATGACTTGGCTCATCATGAGATTAGAGCAGTGCAGGAGGACACTGCAGAGTTGGGGAGGGACCTAAGACGAGTAGCACACACAGTATCCTTCTCAGAGGTGCTGCCTGTCAAAAGCATGGGGAGGTGAGGGTAATTGGCACCATGCAGTTTAATGAATGGTTGAAAAAATGGTGCGGAGCACAGGGGTTTGGCTTCATTGGGGACTGGGGTTCCACCTGAGGACACCAGCCTATACTGGCAGGATGGTCTGCATCTGTCCAGGAAGGGAACAAGTCTTTTGAGCAATCAGTTTAAATGCTTCATTGGCAAGCTTTAAAACTAGTCAAAGGGGGAGGCACTGACAAGCAGCAGGAAAATCCCAGCCTCTCCCTACAAAACAGGGTACAAAATGAGAAAAAGACTGAGGTAGAACGGTCAGTGGGGGATGCTGCAACAGAAGGCAAAGCCATCAAAAAATGGAGAGCAATGAGTACTAATGCCCGTAGTCTGGGTAACAAGCTTCCTGAATTAGTGGCCTTGATGGAGGAGGAACATCTGGATATCGTGGCAGTCACAGAAACATGGTACACACAAAACCATGACTGGGACATAAACATACCAGGATACACTGTCTACAGGAGGGACAGGGAGGGTAAAAGAGGAGGAGGAGGAGTAGTTCTTTACATAAGGGAAGGAATGAAAGCAACAGAACAAAAGGGTAAACAGGGAGGAGGAGAAGAAGCACTGTGGGTACATTTGGAGACAGGCAATGGCACCACAATACGCACAGGAGTTGTATACAGACCCTCTTCTCAGGGGGAGGAAATGGACAGGGAAATGATAGAAAGTATACTTAGAATGGCAGAAAAAGGGAGATATTGCTGATGGGTGATCTGAATATGCCAGATGTTAACTGGAGTGCAGTTGCAGCTGCCACTTAAGAGTGCAGTTATTCTAGATGCCCTACAGGGGCATGCCTTAGACAACTAGTACTGGAGCCCACCGAGAGGAGCAATATTAGACTTGATTCTCTCAAATGGAGATGGAGAGAGGATTACAGATGCAGAAGTGGGTAGCCATCTGGGAACTAGCCACCATCGAACAGTATGGTTCACAATAAACACAGCAATAGAGTCAAGCCATACAAAGACAAAAGTACTGGACTTTAGGAGGGCTGACTTTGCTAAAATGGGTGAGTGCCTAAGGAATGCACTGGCAAATGGGCAGGAAGGAGGGTGGAAGAACAATGGGAATAATAAAACTGCCATCACAGAAGTAACAAGCCTTGTGTGAAGCAATAAACAAAACAAGACGATGTAAGAAACCACTATGGTTCTCAAAGGAAGTGGCAGTGAAGGTTAAAGAGAAAAGAAAGCATTCAGGAAGTACAAGGAATCGCGAGAAGGAACAGGACAGAGAACTGTATCAGTTAAAGCAAAGGAGGCTGGGAAGGCAGTCAGAACAGCAAAGGCCCAAACCGAGGAAAAGACAGCCAACTCAGTTAAGAAGGGGGATAAAACCTTTATAGGTACATCAAGGAGCGAAGGAAGACCAAGGAGGGATAGTGAGGCTTAATAAAGGGAGGGAGGGTGGGCAGAGGGGACTGTGAAAGGCAGAGATACTAAACAAATATTTTGCTCAGTATTTACAAAGGAAGAGGAGGACATAAAACAAGCAGTAGTAACACTCTGGATACAGAAGTTGATACCGCCCATTTACAGAAGAAAGGGTTCTGAAAGAACTCTTAAAACTGAAGGTGGACAAAGCAATGGGGCCTGATGGGATTCATCCCAGAATTCTAAAAGAACTAAGGGTAGAACTAGTGACACCACTGACTACCCTTTTAACAAATCATGGGAGGATGGGGTGGTACCCGAGGACTGGAGGAGGGCAGATGTGATTCCCTTCACAAAAGTGGGAGCAAGGCAGAAGCAGGAAACTATAGACCTGTTAGTTTAACCTCAGTGATAGGGAAAATGATGGAATCACTTTAAAGGAAAGAATTGTCGAGTATCTAGAGGCAGAGGGGCACAGGACCCAGGCAGCATGGATTCAGAAGGGAAGGTCATGCCAGACTAATCTGATAGATTTCTTTGACTGGGTGACCAAAGTAGTAGATCAGGAGGGCTGTGGACATGGCCTACCTAGACTTTAGCAAGGCATTTGACACAGTCCCACACAAAGATTAATATACAAGTTAGCCAGCCTGGGAGTGGGTCCCAAGATGACAGCCTGGGTAAAGAATTGGCTGGAGAATAGGACACAGAGAGTAATAGTAAATGGAGTCCACTCAGAAGAAAGGAGGGTTACTAGTGGGTACCGCAGGGTTCAGATTAGGACTGTCCTCTTCAATGTCTTTATGTTTACATTGCAGAAGGACTGGAAGGAAAGTATGTCTATTTGCAGATGACACTAAGATCTGCAACAGAGTTGATGCACAGGGTGGGGTGGAAAGGATGAGAAGAGACTTGGCAAGGTTAGAGGAATGGTTAAATGTATGGCAGCTTAGATTCAATGCTAAGAAGTGCAAGGTAATGCACCTGGGAAACAAAACCCAGGGAAGAGTACACAATGGGGGTGAGATACTAACAACAACAAAAATGGAAAGGGACCTGGGATAGTCATATCAGATGACCTAAAGATGGGCAAGCAATGTGAGAGGCAGCAAGGAGGGCTGGGGGGATACAGGGATGCACAGGGAGAGGCATCACCAGTAGAAAACAGGAAGTTATTATCCCTCTGTACAGACAGCTGGTGAGACCCCATCTGGAGTACTGTGTGCAGTTCTGGAGACCCAATCTCCGCAAAGACATAGACAGGATGGAAGCTGTCCAGTGGAGGGCAACTAAAATGGTGCAGGGTCTGCACCAGAAGACATATGAAGAGAGACTTAAGGAGCTTAATATGTATAGCCTCGAGGAAAGAAGGGAGAGGGGGGACATGATAGAAACTTTCAAGTACCTCAAGGGACTCAACAAAGTCCAAGAGGGTAGCATCTTTCAAATAAAGAGGTGTGCAAGAACAAGGAGGGTACAATTTGAAGATGGGGCAGCTCAGAGGTAATTTAAGGAAGTATTTTTTCACAGAGAGGGGTTGTGGATGCATGGGCAGCCTTCCGGAGGAAGGTTGTGGAGTCAAAATCAGTGGTGGAATTCAAGCATGCATGGGATAGTCATAAGGCAGTTCTGGGGGTGGGGGTAGGAAGAAGTAGGCTGCTGGTTAACTAGGATCTGCAGCTTATCCAGTAGGTAGGGAAATGAGCAGATTGGGTGGGCCAAGTAGCGGTCCTTATCTGCCGTCAAATTCTATGTTTCTATGTTTATTCAAGACTTTACGTTCATTTTATTCTGCCTTAAAAGCCTTGGTATACCGGAGCTTAAATCGGGGGGACTATGCACGGGGTACCAGCTCATTTCTGCCTTTAGTTAAAGTAACAGCTTTTCTGCCTTTCAGTTAAACCATAAGCCTAGAGAATATGATAAGTATGCTGAATGAACAGAAACAGTGATTGCCATACTCTGCAAGTATTTTGAACCCTAGGCTACGTTTGTTAGGTTTATAGTACGAGTAATTTTAACTCCTCCTTCCCTACCTGCTATTTAAACTCTGTTCTCTCCTCTGTCCATAGCTTCTGAGGTCGTGAGGAAATCCGGTTGTTTAGCCCTCCCCAGAGCCCCGTGGATCGCCGATCAGAGCACAAAGTAGTGATCCCACGCCCAAGGCAGAGCCCCAGCTGACTGCGTGTAGGAGATCCTTGCCGGCGCTATGCGCCGGCTCACCACCATCCCCACCACCACCCTTGGTGAGCTCCTACTTTTATAGGCTGAACCACATGACTGTCAGAACCAATCAGCCCTCTTTTCCATTAGCTCCTAATACTTTCCTAACACTAGTGGCCGCCCCTGAGCAGTGTTCCTAACTCACATCAAAATGTTTCCTCTCTCATTAGCACTAGTTGCTCTGCTCATAACTATATCATCCCTCCCGCCCTCTTCCTACCCGACTCAACAATTCTCTCTGCCCCTCATCCCTGAGACTGGAAAGCAGCTTCCCCACTCTTCCTATACCCCGGTGCTTCACCCCCTGCACTTCTGGCAAAACTGGGGACTGGGGGCTACCATCCTCCCTCCCTCTTTTCATGCTGGGTTGGCTGCTATAAATGTCTCCTACCTTTTGACCCCAAGTTTACGCCGGTGCACTGCACCACCTCCCTATCCGCTGTAAGTTACTAAGGAACATGCGCTTATTAAACATCTCCTGTCACTCCTGCTCCTTATAGCCGTGATGTTGAATAAAACCCTGGTCCTATCACCTAACAAACGGTCTCCACTACCTGTCAAATCACCTCCCGAGGGGGTTCAAAATAGTAAATCTAAATATATGCCGCATTCTAAACAAAATAACAGCCTTGCAAACAAGTGCCCTATTACTACGGCCAGACATCTTAATCATTACAGAATCCTGGCTGAAACCCCACAACCTTGATGCCGAATTCTCAATACCTGGCTACTCCCTCATTCGTATTTGAGGAGGAAAAGTTGGGAAAAGGTTCCTCAGGAAATGAACATTTCTTTTATCATTATTTATGCTGCCACTCCCGATGTGTTTATAGAAGACGATGATCCCGTTTCCAGAGCAAAAGATGGGAGGCACTCAAAAAATATATCCGTAGACAGTCTTTTTCATATTCAGATATCCTTTTTATTTTTAATATGGCAAGCCTCAATGTTTCACCTAGTGAATAGGCTTTATCAAGAGATGCCCTTCTAGATAAATATATAAATACAGTATATATATAATTAGATAACTGTCCACATCCACATATAAAATCTAATAAAAGATTTCAAACATAAAAAGACAGACACTGATGCTACTTACTTAATCTAAATTATATAACTCTAAAATTCCCTCATTCAATTGATGTATTAACTCATAAATCTGAAAAAATAAAAAATACAAAATCTTAAACATAATACATCTTTACAATTATTCTCACGTAAGAATTAAATATAGAACAAAAGGACCAAACACCAAATCTTAGTGAACCAGTCATCAAATGATTAGATAAATATTCATTTATACCTGTATCACCTGTAGCACTGTATATCTTAATTTTTACTTCTTGCAACCTTAATCATTATTGAATTCACCTTAGAATTCATTCCAGCCAATTCACGGCTAAAATCAAGCAAGATAAACCATCTATAAGAAATCTAACAGTCATGTATTAACATCATATACCTTAAAGGTCTGAGAATCATAATTTTCTTCAAGGAATATATTTTCAAAAAATTGGAGAGGAGACAGTCGTTATATGCATTTAAATAAGACCTTATGCTTATATGTTAGCACCACATGCTTTAAACGCTTCAGCATTTACTTCCAAAAGATATTTACAATAACTCACGTCAAGGTATCGTTAGTCACAAAGGCATTTCTGATACAGTGACACCATGCACTTTAAAAGTTCCAACATTTACCTCAAAACAGGTAAAAAAGTTGATAAAGCTGTCTAACATGGCTGCAGTCGAACAATTTTCTTCAAGGAATATATTTTCAAAAAATTGGAGAGGAGACAGTCGTTATATGCATTTAAATAAGACCTTATGCTTATACGTTAGCACCACGTGCTTTAAACGCTTCAGCATTTACTTCCAAAAGATATTTACAATAACTCGCGACAGGGTATCGTTAGTCACAAAGGCATTTCTGATACAGTGACACCATGCACTTTAAAATTTCAAACATTTACCTCAAAACAGGTAAAAAAGTTAATAAAGCCGTCTAACTTGGCTGCAGTTGTACATTTATCATTGTTTACTTTGAGCATTCACTTGCAACAGTGTTTACAGTGACTCGTAAAGGGACAATTCCTATTTTCATATTTATTTATTTATTTATTTATACATCAGTTTACAACCTTTGAGCCAGAGGCTCGTTTCCAAAGGTACCTCATCACAAAGAGGACAATACAAAGCACAACATTTCATTACATCATTGTAGGTAACATTTTTTTTTTTTTTTTTTTACATCTTAGCAGGCAACAGTATGGCAGATATATACTGTAAATGACTTTGTTTACAGTAACAGTGTAACAGGTTAGGTATTGACAGGTATAACAGTTATATATTATATATTATATATTATAGTTATATATATCAATGCACAGCTTATGTTTCTTCGAAACCGTCAAAAACTCCGTAATTTTCTTTTATAAAATACCGTTAATCGCAAAGGCATGTTCAATATATTGACACCACATACTTAATAATTTCAACATTAGCCTCAAAAGGTAAAAAAGTTGGTAAAGCCAATAGCAGCTACAGCCATGTGTTTACTATTGTTTGCTATCGTTACTTAAGCCGTTTTATCTATATTAACTTCAAATCTCAGGAATTACCATATAACATTCTCTCTCCTGTTTTCGAACAATATAATGATAAATGAAAAGAAAAGAGAAGCTTTTATTAAAGTTCCAACCTTGTTATCGTAGTCCTTCTACCTTCGTGAGATGTCAAAATGAATACCACCTAGGTTTTTTTGGACCGTCGCTTTAGTGGGCCTTAAAAGCACTCTTATCATGACGTAATCCCTGTCTGCTCTTAAAGTCACAGTACCAAAAAGGTTAAGGCTGAACTCTACATTGTGTCATTCATTACTAACAGATGCTACTATTTACATTATATTATTCATTACGGATGTTTCATCTTATTTTTCTTATTTACCTCCTCTAAATTTACCATCCATTTTATAAAAAAACAAGAGTTTCTGATATTTTAAACTTATGTATCTCAATAACCACGATATCCCTGACTGTTCTCATTTGAAATATATGATGTTATTCAGTACGAAAAAACGATGCTCCTTACATCACATTATTCATCACCACCTTTTCATCTTTCTTATCTTGTTTGCCTCCTCTAAGTTTGCCAACAATTTTAGAACTGACAGATACAATTTCTGATGTCTTAAATCTATGTATCTCAATAGCCACAATGCCCTTGACTATTCATATTTAACTGTTTCCCTCTATCTACAAATGATCTCATTCCAAAAATTCTCACAGGTCCAAGTTTTTTTTTACATTAAAGTTGCATACATCCTTGACTAATGATATCTCATTTGCAATAGTGTCCCTGATGCCCATGTCTCATTATAAACATTAATAAACAATAAAATCTATCCACTATTTCTCACAAAAATATACCTACTGTTCATTTATTTTAACAAGTCTAAGATGATTTGCATTAAAATTACATACTTGTCTGTATCATTGTGGGGAGTGGAACTGACTTATTAAATCACATTGAACTGTTAGAAGCATCCGTACGGTGTATGAGGGAAGTTTCGCCAGGGACACCAGGAAACTTCCCCTCCTCCCTTTAGGACATAGCATCGAATCTTCAACATCCATCCAAACAGCCATCAAAACAGGCATACAAGATCTCAGTTTAACGTCCCATCCAAAAAACAGCACCTCAAGAGTGCAGCATCCCTCCACACTGCACTACAGTGTACTGAGAACACTAATTTGATTTTACTTATGGCCTTTACAATAATGTCTCTGATATTCATATCCTATTGTAAAGATCAATAAACAACAACTTCTGTCCAATGCCTCTCAAAAACATATTTGAGATTCATTTTTATCTACGACAACAGTTCCAGTTAATATCTTTATTCAGGCCAATCCTCGGTTCCAGAGCTCTCATTTCAAATATCCACTTAGTCTCTGTTCTTTCTACCATTTTGTTAAAATCTCCTCCTCTAGCGGGTGGATTTATTGCTTCTATTCCCCAAAATCTTAGAGAAGCCCCTGTATGTCCTGCTTCTTAGAAATGGTCTACTACTGGTGTTGATTTTTTATTTCTATTACAAACAAGTGCCCTATTACTACGGCTGGACATCTTAATCATTACAGAATCCTGGCTGAAACCCCACAACCTTGGTGCCGAATTCTCAATACCTGGCTACTCCCTCATTCGGCAGGACCGCCAGGGAAAAAAGAAGGGAGGTGGTACTGCCATGTACATCTCCTCCAAACTTCAGTTCACCACAATCAAACCTACATCACTCTCATTGTCAGTGGATTCCCTACTAATCAAACTCTCTCTCTCCCGCACTCGATCCCTATATATGTAGCTGGGTCTTACTGCCCCCCCCCCCGGACACACCGCTGCCTATCATTCTAGACCACCTAGGCACCCTGAGGTCCCTTTCGGTGGGAGGCGAACTCCATATCCTGGGGGATTTCAACCAGAACTGGCTAGCCAGCGCAGCCTCTAAAACACATTGTCAAGTAAATGCGTTAAACCTGTCCCAACAAATAACTGCACCCACTCACCTAAACCATAAATCCAAGAAGCATACCCTACTGGATTGGGCCCTAACCACCCACCCCCATCGTATAATTGACGCTGGCCTACTTCCGGACTCTCTCAGCGATCACCACATGATTTATTTGGTGCAGAAAGTATTCAGACCTAAGGCCACTCCCCCCCCACCCGCACATTGTACAACAGATCTTACAAATCCCTGGACCAGACCACGCTCCTAAATGACCTCACCAACATCGATTGGTCATTCATCCCTAGGTTCCCCTCCATGGATGAGGCCCTCGAATTCTTCATGACCAGATTCCTGGCTATCTGGGATTTCCATACGCCTCTCAGAAGATCCAGAGTAAGGAGATCCCACCTACCCTAGGTAATAGCCAACCTTTTGGAACAATTACTAGTCAGGGACCGCGTCTGGAAAACCTATAAGACAACCGGCACCCAAATGGCTCTGCAACACTACTGCTCGCTAAGGAATGCCTGCACAGGACTCATCCGTCAGGCCAAATCAAATTATTTCAAGTCTGCTTTCCACAATAACTTTACTCATCCAGCAAAATTCTGGAAGTCAATTAAATCCCTTCTTAACCCGCCGGCCCAACCCCCTACCCCAACCCTCAATACAGCAGGAAATATTATCGCGGAACCGAGCGCTGTAGCCACAGAGCTCAACTCCTATTTCACAAACTGTACGTCCACTCTGCTCTCCTCTCACCCCTGGCTCCCTCCCCCTGTTCACCCAGTTTTCTCCTCACCAGCCCACTTCTCGTTTCGCCTTGTTACACCTGCAGAGGTACTAAAAATACTTTGGTCTCTAAATCCCGCCAAAGGGAAATGCCCCTCGGATTCTGATTCCAAAATGCTCCATTTTGCTGCCTCAGCCATAGCCAACCCTCTAGCCAATCTCTTTAACCTGTCATTCAGACTTGGTACCGTCCCTACAAAATGGAAACAAGCCACAGACATACCCCTCTCCAAAGGAGGTGACACCTCCTACCCGTGCAACTACCGACCTATATCGCTACTCCCCATCCTAACCAAAATCCAGGAGCCTTGTACTTGCCCAGCTCTCCCACTCTCCACTCCATCTCCTCTTCACCCTACCAAGCTGGGTCAAAAAAATCACTCCACTATCACCGCCTCCTTCGCCCTCAATCGACACCATCCTCACGGGCATGGATAAAGGGGAGATAACTGTGGCTATCTTTGTTGACCTGGCTAAAGCCTTCAACACGGTCTCTCATGCTGTGTTACTGTCCAAACTCGCCCCAGCTGGACTGACTAAGCATGCCACCAACTAGTTCCAGTCGTACTTGGCAGGCAGATCCCAGTCTGTCCGAATGGGCTCGGCCATCTCCACCTCACTCCCTGTTACCACCGGCGTCCCCCAAGGATCGGTCTTAGGCCCTTTGTTGTTTTCTATCTTCCTCAATGATCTGCCTACAGCCTGCCCTCATACGTCTATCCACATGTATGCAGACAACACGGTGCTGTATGCCTCCGGGTCATTTCCCTCTGCCGTGGCAGTGTGCCTGCAGCAAGATTTTGACTCTGTCCAATGCTGGTTCCGTTCAAACCAGTTATTCCTGAATCCAAATAAAACTGTCTCCCTAACGTTCGGCACTCGGCTAAACTGTCCTGTCTCCCAGCCTCCCAACATTCCACACATTGGAAGGCTCACGCCCTGGGCTTGCACTTCCTACAGATACCTCGGGGTCTGGTTAGACCAGCATCTTGGCTTCACCGCGCAAAACTGGCGTATTCATAGAAACTACCCCATGCTGGGGCGTTATACCGTAATAAAAGCTGCTTCCCCTGCCCACGCCTGGCTATCATTCAAAAGATGATCCTCCCAATAATGGACTACGGGATGTAGTCTACTGTGTAGCCCCAAATCCTCCTGCCAAACTAGACCTTCTATTCAACTCATTATGCCGTTTCTCCCTGGACTGCCCTCCCAGTACACATCACTGCGACCTCTACCATTCCTTAGACCTCCCTTCTCTCCACAATAGGAGACTGGTACACAGTGCTAGAACCGCCACGAAATTCTGGTCGCAGACCCTCCCCTCCTACCTTGCGACCACCCTTAATGTTCTTCCCCCTCCAGCCTACTAGCTCAGGAACATTGATTCTCGGCTACTCCACATCCCCCACAGGTCCACCAGGTCTGGGAAGGCTGCTTTTAGCTTCCGGATACCTAAGTTATGGAACTCTCTGACAGCTGATATTAGACATACCTCCAGCACTCCTCACCGCAATGCTCTATTCAAGACTAAATTCTCCACTACTTGCTCATACATTCCGACCTGCTGAAGCCCTTGCAGCCTTGATGGCAGCTGTTTAGTATCCTTGTTAAATGTTACCCTGCTGTTGCCAACCCTGCTAATTGTTATGATATTGGTTGTTGTGTAACTATGTGAATATAGCCACCTTGCCTGTACTATCCTGTGGTATATTTACTATTTATTTATATGTATTTGCCTATTTTGTCATGTCTGTACTGGGGTAATACGCACATGTGTAGAATTCTATTAACTCTGTATCATGCCTATCCCCTATACCCCCAGGCGCATCTGGAATTGAGCGGTACTCTGCTCAGTGCGCCTTCCTGGACTCTTAAATAAATAAATAAAATCTTAAGACTGCAACAGAGTATAACGGTGCCACAGGTAACGCTCGTTTCGTTTTAAAAACCTGTGTGTAAAAGCGCCTCCTGTCTCCCCCGCAGTAGGTTTAAATGTCCAATGCAGACATCAAACTTTTGCCACAGACCACTGGCCCATTCTCTCATCAGGTGATGGCCATCACCCTTAAAGAGCATCCTGTCATAGAAGCTCCCCCAGTCCCCCACAAAGTGTTACCCCTCCTCCTAACACTATCCCTTCAACCACCCATTAAACTCCTCAGTCTCTCCCTTCCTTATTCTATCATTCCCATTCCCCTATTCCACACAAGGAGCTCCTTGAAAAGGCCAGGGAAGCGGAGTATACCTTTAAGCTATCCCCCAGCCTCTTAAAGCTCCACTTCACTACCTCCACAGGCTGGTTTTCCAGATCATTGGTACCCTAAAAGTAGCAGATCCCCCTCCCCCTTTTCCACCACTCTCCCCATCCTATTTATATCCTGGATGGCTGATGTTCCAGGAAGACATCTAATGATGTCATTCCCCTTGCCACTCCCACCCACCACCATCTCAAATGCCCGAATCATTGAGCCCCCAATCATAAAGACTCTACTTTTTTTTTTTTTTTTGTAAGTTCTATTTTTGCTCCCCTACCTTCAGGGCATCTCTCAGGGTCCCGTACTCAGCCCACAGCTCAACCGCCTGTCTGAACCTTCCTCCGTCGACTGCATTAGGTAAGCGAGGGCTCCAGGGTCTCCTGCCCCACGGAGAGGCTCCAGAATCCCCAGGGAATGGCGGAGAGAACAGCTGACTCTGGGCATGTGGCCAGGCTACCGATGGTCGCTGTCACCTCGCCTGAGGTAGAGGGTTTTTTTCCACTTGGTGTACAGCCCCGAGAACTTGGACGTGCAATGATGTCCTGCTTGGCATACGCATGCTCCCATGCGTACCCAAAAGACGTCTGCCGCAGTTCAACCCCTCTACAGCCATTGCACTACCCCCCCCCCCAGTCTCCACCAGTGGCTGATGCTGCACCGGCATGGGTAACTCCCCCCCCCCCGAGGAAGGAAAGCAGTCCCTGGGACACTTGATCCTTCCTCAACCCCACCAACCCCCGACGACCCGTGCTGGCTCCTGAACCCGGGTCACTGATGTGGAGCGAGACGTGGCGTCCAGGGCCTCAACCCTCAGCGCCACTGGGCCGGCTCACTAAGACTCTCCTTGCTGACTTCAATCGATCAATAATATATTAATATAATCTCAGTCAATAATATATTAATACTGCCTCCGAGAACACGCTTGTGGTTGTAAGAGTGGTCTCACAACCTTCGGTTTGCAGTTCTTATGCCCTAAGAATGCACGAAACCATTCTTACAATCGTAAGAGTGGTCTCAGTGGCAGTATTAACACACAGTATACATATTCGTTACTGTGTTAAGTTTGCTTTGCGGTTGTAATTTGGAATAAACACTAGGTGAGACCTAACTCGATATCTGCACGCCACCTCTGTGCTGCCTAATTCAGATGTTAGGCATGCTCTCCGTGATCCTCCACTCCCTTCTCCAATGAATAAAAATGCTGTACCCACTGTTATTTTCCACTAAATGCCTACTGACCTTTTACCGACCTACCTATTCATATCAGTAGAGCAGCGGTTGGGAGTGCCTCTTTGAGTTGCCTACAGGAGAGAACAGGCCTCGATATCAGAATTGTGTACATTTTTGCCTAAATAGATTGATTTGAACAGGATGTCCTCAGCACTGAGGGGCAAATTTGTACCATTTCTCTGAACAGGGAGGCAGGGGATAAGGCACAGGGTGCAAGGGACCAAACTGCCAATAAGGCACCCAGCCTAATCCTAACTAACACCAGGTTGGTAAGGTCTAGGTAGGGCTCTTGGGCAGCCTGGTTACTAGTAAAATTGGCATTTTTCTGCCTGTAATACAGATATTACACAAAACGCTAAGTTTTGAGGTAATCCTCTTTAGAAAATGGGCAACTTAAGTACTGTATTCTGATTGACTGCTGCCAATCCACTGGCATATGTTTATGTGCCAATACCGTCTTGAAAAGGAAAAAAGATCCAGTTGGCAATACATGATCTAATCCAGTTGGTTACACAAGCTACTAGGCAAAATTATCACAGGCACCAGCTCCCTTATTGACTGGCTACTCTCCTCCTGCCTGGAACATATAGCTGAGGTCACAGTTTTAACGGACTCCTTCAGTAATCACTCCCCGATACTAGGTATCTGGGCAAACAAGTTCACCAAGTGCAAGCCCAAGGCCTCCAGAAACCGACCCCTGAGAGCTGGCCAACTGGAAACCTTCAGAAAGTACCTAAATGAGGTTGACTGGTCCCCAATGGACAATGCTAAGGGTGGAAACCAAGCCGTTGACTACTGCATTAAGGTCTTCACCAAGGCCTGTGACATCTTCGCCCTGTACAAAACCAAGAAAGTAAGAGGTACAGCTAATCCCTGGCTATCAGGCTCTCTAATTGAGTGAACATGTCTTAGAGACCACTTGTGGCATAGAGCCAAAGCAATGGGAAACAGGCTGACCTCATAGCCTAGAAGACAGCGAGGAATAGCTGTACAGAGCTTATCCAACTTACCAAAGCCACGTACTACAATGATCTGCTAGGCAGGAGCTGGGGCCGTGGTAGGGAGTTTGGGGACTCAGTGAAAGCCCTCACAGGTAGAGCCTCTAGGGCACCTCCAGACCTCATTGTAACTGCCTCTGGTACACTGCAAGACCCAAGGGATATTGCAAATGCATTTAATGTAGCCTTCACGGACCGAAGCAATGTGCTGCCTACTGACTATCTCAATCATACACCACTTGACCAGCTCCCTAACCAGTACTCTACCTCCTCGCCCACCAAAGGTCCACCTCCATTCTACTTCAGGTTGATATCTCGAACAGAGACTACAGAATACATCAAGTGTGCCCTTAGCAAGACCAGGATGGGAAGTGACCATATAGACATGAAGATGGTTGCCCTCACATTAAATGAACTTGCGGATCCGCTCACCAAGGTCTTCAATGCCTCCCTTAGATCTGGTGTCTTCCCCGACTGGTGGAAGGCAGCTCTCGTTACCCCAGTCTTCAAATCTGGGGACAGAACCAACCTGTCCAACTGTCGGCCCATCTCAATATTACCCCCCCACCCCCTTTCCAAAGCTCTTGAAAGGGTGGTCTCTCACCAGCTCACTGAGTACCTTGGAAAATACTGTCTACTTTGCATGCAACAGCATGGTTTCTGGCATAACCACTCCACTCTCACGGCACTGGTCGACTACACCACTCAGCTGTATGGCACCCTGGACAAAAGGTTGGCAGTGGGGTCTATCTTTATAAACCTAATTAAGGCATGTGACACTGTCAACCACCAACTGCTCCAGCAAAGCCTCCTTCCTGCAGGATTGTCCACTGACACTGTTGCTTGGTTCAACAGCTACCTGTCTCATGGGCCGCAATGTGTTAGAATTGGGGGTACCATCTCTGAGCCTAGAAAGGTGAGACTAGGATTCCCCAAGGGATCTATCCTTTGCCCACTCCTCTTCAGCCTCTTCATCATCACCCTTCCCACCGCCTGCCCAGCGCACACTGTGCTATATGCGGATGATGCCGTTATTTCTGTCTCCGGCAAAGAGCTGACACCAATCAATTCTGAACTACAAGACTACTTTCAAACACAGAAATCGTGGTTCTTTCAGAACAAACTATTACTCAACTATAAAAATACCAAGAGCATGCTCTTTAGTACCCCACAGAGCAAAATGAGAGGTTCCCCCTGAGGATAATCAGTCACAAAGGTGACACACTTGATTAAGTTGACACATTTAAATATTTTGGTGTTCACCTGGATGACACCCTCACCTTCTCTGCTCATATTGAGCAACTAATCAAATCTGCAAATATGAAACTAGGTATTCTCTACCGCCACCGATCATCCATGACAACGGACGCACTAAAACTTGTTACTTGCAGCTCAGTCCTGTCCACAGTGAACTTTGGTCTAGTGATCTATGGGGCTGGCTCCAACACAGCACAAAAGAGGGTTAAAACCCTTCTTAACAAGGTTTGCTGACTGGTCCTGAGAGCTCGCCACTTGACGCATGCATGTACAGTATACAATGACACTGGCTGGCTCCCCCGCCATCTCAGGATTCAATACCAGGCCTGCTTACTAACAAAAAAAAGCTATAGAAACATAGAATGTGACGGCAGATAAGGACCGCTTGGCCCACCTAGTCTGCCCATTTTCCTACCTAACAGATAAGCTGCACATCCTAGTTAACCAACAGCTTACTTCCTCCAACCCCCCCACTAGGACTGCCGTATGTCTGTCCCACACATTCTTGAATTCCCCCACTGTTCTTGACTCCACGACCTCCTCAGGGAGGCTGTTCCATGCATTCACAACCCTCTTTGTGAAAAAATACTTCCTCACATTACCTCTGAGCCATCCCCCCTCTATCTTCAAATTGTGCCCCCTTGTTCTTGCACATCTCTTTTTCTGAAAGATGCTACCCTCTTGGACTTTGTTGATTCCCTTGAGGTACTTGAAAGTTTCTATCATGTCCCTCTCCCTCCTTTCCTCAAGGGTATACATATTAAGCTCCTTTAGTCTTTCTTAGATGTCTTCTGGTGCAGACCCTGCACCATTTTGGCTGCCCTCCTCTGGACAGTCTCCACTCTGTCTATGTCTTTGCGGAGATGGGGTCTCCAGAACTGCACACAGTACTCCAGATGGGGTCTCACCAACTGCCTGTACAGAGGGATAACAACTTCCTGTTTTCTACTGTTGATGCCTCTCCCTATGCATCCCAGTATCCCCCCAGCCTTCCTTACTGCCTTCTCACATTGCTTGCCCACCTTTAGGTCATCTGATATAATTACCCTCAGGTCTCTTTCCATTTTTATTATTGTCAGTATCTCACCCCCCATTGTGTACTCTTCCCCTGGGTTTTTGTTTTCTAGGTGCATTACCTTGCACTTCTTTGCATTGAATCTGAGCTGCCATACATCTGACCATTCCTCCAACCTTGCGAAGTCCCTTCTCATCCTTTCCACTCCATCTTGTGTATCAACTCTGTTGCAGATCTTTGTGTCGTCTGCAAAGAGACATACTTTTCCTTCCAGTTCCTCTGCAATGTCACTTATAAAGACATTAAAAAGGACCGGTCCTAGTACTGAACCCTGCGGTACCCCACTAGTAACCCTCCTTTCTTCACTGTGGACTCCATTTACTACTACCCTTTGCGTCCTGTTGTCTAGCCAATTTTTTATCCAGGCTACTACCTTCGGACCCACTCCAAGGCTGGCTAACTTGTGTAGTAATCTTTTGTGTGGGACTGTATCAAATGCCTTACTAAAATCTAGGTAGGACATGTCCACAGCCCCTCCCTGGTCTACTACTTTGGTCACCCAGTCAAAGAAATCTATTAGATTCGTCTGACACGACCTTCCCATCGTGAATCCATGCTGCCTTGGGTCCTGTGCCCCACTGGCCTCTAGGTACTCAACAATTCTTTCCTTCAGAAATGATTCCATCATTTTCCCTACCACTGAGGTCAAACTAACTGGTCTGCAGTTTCCTGCCTCTGTCCTGCTCCTGCTTTTTTGAAGAGGAATCACATCCGCTCTCCTCCAGTCCTCAGGTACCACCCCATCCTCCCATGATTTGTTAAAGAGAGTAGTCAGCGGTGTCACTAGTTCTACCCTTAGTTCCTTTAGAATTCTTGCGTGAATCCCATCAGGCCCCATTGCTTTGTCCACCTTCAATTTTATTAGTTCTTTCAGAACCCTTTCTTCTGTAAATGGACTGGTATAGACCCCCATCTTCAGAGTGTTTCCCTTGTTTGGTTTAGGTACCTCCCCCTCCTCTTCCTTTGTGAATACTGAGCAGAAATATTCGTTCAGTATCCCTGCTTTTTCACTGTCACCCTCTACCCACATTCCCTCCCCTTTATTAAGCCTCAGTATCCCTCCTTTGGTCTTTCTTCGCTCCGTAATATACCTATAAAAGGTCTTATCCCCCATCTTAACAGAGTTGGCTATCCTTTCCTTGGTTTGGGCCTTTGCTATTCTGACTGCTTTCCCAGCCTCTTTCTGCTTTAACTGATAACGTTCTCTGTCCTGCTCCTTCTGTGTTTCCTTATATTTCCTGAATGCTATCCTTTTCTCCTTTACCTTCCCTGCCACCTCTTTTGAGAACCATAGCGTTTTTTTCCTTCGTTGTGTTTTGTTGATTTACTTTACACAAAGGCTTGTTGCCTCTGTGATGGCTGTTTTGATTACTCTCCATTGTTCCTCCACCCTCTTTCTTGCCTGTTTGCTAGTGCTTTTCTGAGGCACTCTCTCATTTTCCCAAAGTCAGCCCTCCTAAAGTCCAATACTCTTGCTTTTGTATGGCTTGATTGTATGGCTGTGTTTATCGTGAACCACATTGTTTGGTGGTCGCTTGTTCCCAGATGGCTACCCACTTCTAAATCTGAGATTCTTTCTCCATCCCCATTTGAGAGTACCAGGTCTAAGATTGCTCCCTCCCGAGTGGGTTCCAATACTAGCTGTCTGAGGCATGCCCCCTGTAGGGCATCAAGAATGACCATGCTCTTGGATGTGCCTGCAGCAAAGGTGCTCCAGTTAACATCTGGCATATTCAGGTCCCCATCAACAATATCTCCCTTTTCTGCCATTCTAAGGAAGCCTTCTATCATTTCCTTGTCCATTCCTCCCCTGAGATGGGGTTCTGTATGCAACCCCCATGCGGATTGTGGTGCCATTTCCTGTCTCCAGGGTGACCCAGACTGCCTCATCTGCTCCCTGTTTACTCTTTAGTTCTGTTGCTTTGATCCCTTTCTTTACATAGAGAGCTACTCCTCCTCCTCTTTTACCCTCCCTGTCCCTCCTGTAGATTGTGTATCCTGGTATGTTGCCATCCCAGTCAATGTTCTCTGTGTACCATGTTTCTGTGACTGCCACAATATGCAGGCAACCCTCTCCCATCAAGGCCACTAGTTCAGGGAGCTTGTTACATAGACTACGGGCACTGGTACTCATCACCCTCCACTTTTTGATGGCCTTACCCCTTTTAGCCCCATTCCTGTCCTTACTGCCTTTGCCTTTTTTTACATTTACCTCTGTCCTTCTCCCTAATGACTTCTCTACCTTGGTGTTTACTTCACTAATTACCGTGTTTTGTGGAGGGAGGCTGGGATTTCCTGCTCCTTTTCAGTGCCTCCCCCTTGGCTGGTTTAAATGCTCGCCAATGAGCATTTAAACCTCTCACCTAGGATCCTGGTTCCCCCTGGACAGATGCAGACCATCGCACCAGTATAGGTCTGCATCCTCCAGGTGGCTCCCCAGTCCCCAATGAAGCCAAAACCCTGAGCTCCACACCAGTTTTTCAACCATTTATTGAATTCCTGTGAGGAGTACCCATCACCCTTTGCCATAGACAGGCAGCACCTCCGAGAAGGCAACGAGTGTGCTACTTGTTCAAGACCCTCCCAACTCTACAAACTCCTCTTGCACTGCTCTGATCCCATTCCTAGCCAGGTCATTTGTCCCTAAGTGGACAATGACATCCAGCTCCCTCCCTTGTGCAGCTGCTCCCATGATCCTGAGGATTCGCTTCCCGTCCCTCCAAGCCGTGGTGCCAGGCAGGCACCTTACCTCCCTCTCCCCTTCCTCCCACATTTCTACCCCCCTAATGATTGAGTCTCCCACCAGGAGTTGTTTCCTTCCCCTGTGGGGTCCCATGCCACCTTCCTGTGGGTCTCTTTTGTGAAGGTTCCCAGCATCCTCCTTGGTCTCCACTGCAGGTGCCTCCATAGAGGAACCACTATCCACCAGAAGAGTGAATGAATTGTGAAGCGGTACAGCTGGAGGGATGCAACTCTGTTCCACCACCCTCTCCCTCCCTGAGCCCACGCTGGTCCAGCCTCTCCTCTTTCTTGGCAACCTCTGAGGTAGTGGCATTGGCCCTGGTGGTCCCTGGGTGGGGGAGGAGGTTTCACGAATCTTAGCCAGGTCAGCCTGGAGATGGGCAACCTCCTCCCTCAGACCAGAGAGGTGCCTGCAAATAGGGCAGCATCGCAGCCTCCAGAATGTCTCCTCAAACACTGCTGCCCCACAGCCATTGCACTGCACCACTCCTATCATGTCTCATTTTGTCCTATATTGGGACTCACACCTGAGTCTACCTCCACCATCTTTGTAACTGCTCTATCCACCATCAGCACAAGGAGTGTGACCAAGGGAGGGCTTCTAGTACCCTTTAAGCATACCACACGCTCAGAGATTCATGTCTTATATTGGACCCAAGTGGTTCAATGACCTGCCTGCCGCCCTAGTCGAATGTAATGGGCTCAGCCAATTCAAAACTGGGCTACATTTACACCTAGCTAGCAAAAATGCCTGCCATTGCCCTATCTAATTAATGACACCCACCAGCCTATGTTCTTGCCCCATCCTACCCCTTCCCTCATCCCGCTCCTCCTCCTATATCTGCCTGCCCACCTCCTCCCCTACTTCCCCTTCCCTTCCAGTGTTTCCTCCTCCCTTCCCCACCTTATCTCTTCCCTACCCTCCTCCTCACCCATGCCCTAAAACCCCATCTTCCCCTCCCTACCTCACCCCCAGCACCTCCTTACTTCACCACCATGTTTTCTTCCTCCTCTCCCTTTATCTCTTTCCTCTTTTCCTCCCTTCTTCCTCTCACCCCTGCCCAAACCCCACCTCTCCCCTCACCCCCCAACCACCCCTTACCTCACACCTCCCCATCTCCTGACTGACAATGCCATGCCTGGCTGCTCCTATCTGTCTCACTTCCCAACAGTTTAGGACACCCTTGTCTCTGACTGCTCTCCGACTCTACTTTTGCTTCACTTCCCGGCAGCTTATGACACTCCTGTCTCAGACTGCTCTCTGTCTCTCCAAAGCGCTGGACCGCACTCTTCTTTTTTTTTTGAAATTACTATTTTTCCTCCTTCCTGCCTGCCATCCCCGACCCTTCAGGAGCCTCAAGGTAGACATCCCTCTGCCTTCCACCCTGCCCGTATGACCCCACAGGAACCCCATAGAGCTTTGGTTTACCCCCCGAGCGGGGATGGGGCAGAGCCCCCTTACCCCAACAATCAGATTTCCGCGGTCCGGGGCCATCAGGCAGGCGGAGGCAATCGAGCACGTCTCGGAGGCTCCATCTTCCCGGCGATGGCAGGCATTTTCCGCTTTCTCCCACCCCTACAGCGTAGGACTCCCTGACGTCAGGCGCAGAGTGCCGGCGTCACGCGTATGTCGCGCCCTTCCCTTAACATTGAGGGCTTACGGTACTCCGAGCCTCTGTTCGGAGTCAGACAAGTGTTTGGCCTATAGCCTGACCTCCCCGGAGTAGGCGAGCTGCGTCGGGACGCCAAGCCTAACTCCCCCCGGCCGGCCCACCAGTGACCCGAGTCCGCTCCCGAACCCGGTTCGCCGGCATGGAGCAAGGTGTGGCATCCAGCGCCTCAACCCTCAGCGCCACCGGGCCGGCCAGACCGCACTCTTCTAGTGTTGTATTTGATGGTAATTCCACAAGTGTAGACATATACTATCACTTGCAGACCTTGTAATCCTGTATGCATTGTAACTGCACTTGTAACCTTGATGTTAATTTGTGTTTTACCTGTATGTACCCATGCTGTCCTGTTATGTCATATATTTTCTGCCGACTTGGAGCCTTTGTAAACGAGCCTCTGGCTCAAAGGTATTAATGCTAAAGTGAAATTAATAAATAAAAATTATCTGAAATTTGGACTAATAACATACTAACACACTAGAATGCCAGCAGAATAGGCCTAACGGTCTTTCGAGTCTGCTCGATTTTCAGCACCCGCACTGAGAGCCGATTTTGGTGTCCACCCCTCCCCCTTGGGTTATACTGTCCCCAGTCCCAGATGTGCCACCTGCATTGGACCTGGTCAAGTTTACCCTCCCCCTGTACCTGTCCCATCCCCTCTTAAACCCGTCCACAATCTACGCCTCTACCAGCTCCCTGGGCAGCGCATTCCATGGCTCCACCACCATTTCAGTGAAATAACACCTCCTCCTCTCCCCTCTGAGCCTACCCCCTGCCAGCTTACACCTGTTCCCTCTCATTGCCCCCTCCTCCTTCCTTTGGAGCACCCCGACTGGGCCCCTTATTGATCCCTTTTATGTACTTAAAGGCCTCTATCATGTCCCACCTGTCCCTCCTCTCCTCCAGGGTGTATATGTCGAGCTCCCTGAGCCTCTCCCCCAGGCCCCAGATCATTTTGGTTGCCCTCCTTTGGACCCTCTCTAAGAGTGTAACATCCCTCTTAAATGTGGTCTCCAAAACTGCACACAATACTCGAGGTGTGGCCTAACCAAACAGTTGTACAGGGGTAGGATCACTTCCGCCTTTCTGGAGGTAATTCCCCCAGCGATGCATCCCAGCTTCCTATTTGCACTTGCCACTGCCCTCCTACAGGTCTCTGAGTTGTTCATTTTGACATCTACCACTACCCCAGGTCCCTCTTGCCCTCCATGATGTGAATTTTGTTCCCTCCCAGGTTATACCCCTGGCCTGGATTTCTGACTCCCAGGTGCAGATCCTTGCACTTCCCCTCACTGAATTTTAGTTTCCATTTTACTGACCACCTTTACAGAGCCTCCAGATCTCCTGCAAGACCACCTTCCCCTCCTCCTCATCCACCACTGCACCCAGCTTTGAGTCATCTGCAAAAAGACTTGTTTCACTCCTGATCTCCTTCATTACATCTGAGACATGGGCGTTGAACAGGAGTGCCCCAGCACTGACTGCTGGGGCACCCCACTAGTAACACACCTTGGGGATGAGGTTAGCCCCCCCCCCCAACCACCACCCTCTGAGTATACTCAGAGAGCCAATTTCCTATCCATCTTAACAATTGACTCCCTACCCCCATTTCCTTCAGTTTAGTCAGCAGGCCAATGTGGGGTACCAAATCAAACGCCTTGCTGAAGTCCAGAAAGAGGAAGTCCACCGGCCTACTCCAGTCCAGAACCCTCATCACCCGGTCATAGAACTCCACAAGGTCCGTCTGATACGATCTTCCCGGGACAAAGCCATGCTGCCTATCATCCAAATACCTATTTTGCTCCAGTAACCCCCTAACCTTTCCTTGATGATACCCTCCATCGCCTTGTCTACCACCGACGTCAGGCTAACGGGCCTGTAATTTCCCACCTCCTCCTTGAACCCCTCCTTGTGGATCGGATCAAAATGGGCCACCCTCCAGTCTTGGGACACCCATCCAGTCCTCAGAGAGATGTTGAATAACTCCATCAGGGGGACTGCCAGGACATCCGCCAGTTTCCTTAGCACCTTGGGATGCATCTCATCAGGCCCAGGTGCTTTCTCCATCCGAAGGGACCAGAGGGCTTCCCTTACTGTCTCTACTGGGATTTCAGCCTCCGCCTCCTCCCCCTTTGCACCCTGTACTGCTGCCCCCCCATCTGTCTGTGGTGGCCACTCCCTTTCCCCAGACCCTTCAGGGCCCCTGATCTCTACCGGTCCCATCCCTTCCTCCGTTTGCCCCACTCTCCCCATGAGACACAGCCCTCCATCCCCCTGGTAAAGACTGATGCAAAGTGTCACAAACCCACTCAGCAGGTCAGGCCCTCTACTCCCAAAGTGTCAACCTCCGAGCGCAGTCTTGTGAACAGAACAAGGTAACCCTCTTGTCTGTTTTGTGAGTTCGGATCAACCTTTGGTCTCAAGTCTTGGAGGGATTCAAACTGTGAACCCTTGCTAGCGTACCCAATGCACAGGCTTAGATATATCTGTCTTCGGGGGGCCAGATATCCTTGCCTATGGGCACCTAACCAAGTATACAGAGATGAACCCTTAAAAACTTTAATAAAGACCTCAGATTTAAAACTCTTCTCTTTCCAGTTTGGTACCACCTTTCAAGCTTATGCTTCGTGTCTGCTATAACCATATATACTCTTCTTGCAAGTGAAGGAAAAACAAAGACAGACCAAGTATGCTCTAAAAAGAGTTTTTACTAAAAATAGATACAAATATGTCAAACACAAAATACAGAACTGTTATATCACAAGACATACAAATCTATTAAAAGAACAAGGTTTTAAACAGTGCAATTCTTACTACAGTACATAGTCTCTAAATACCTGCTTAAAAGTGCTCACAGATGTGTTCTTGTCAGAGTCTAGATAAAAGTGTCAGTGAAGAAAACAGAATATTCCTTAAGCAAACTGTATTTGCCAACCCCTTTTTGGGTGAGGTCATCTAGCTCCTCCTCTGCCAGAATATATATGAAAAATCTATATATTTAATAATAAAAAAAAAAACAGGATGTCTTTTTTTCAAGAATTAAATTCTGCAATCCTCAGCATGACTCATGTCCTTCAAATGACATTTCTTTGATCTCATCATTAGCTTCCCCCTTTCAGGAGATGAAAGCATCTTTATGACTTTGTACTCATACATCACGACGTGCTTTTCTTCCACTGGAAATGTCATAAAATGGATATGCTCAACTCAAGCTTCTTCCACCCTGTAATTAGCTTCAGGCCTTCCACATAACACCTGGTATCTAAAACCGTGTGTGTGTGTGTGTGAGATCTCGCATGCTGTTTCAGTATTTTCTCATGGCTTTCATCTTTCAGTTGAAACCCGGGGGGTGGGGGGTGAAGTCATTTCAAGAGTACCAGATTTCTCAGCAGAGACAGTCAGTAATACATTTTATATTTAAAAAAAAAAATGATACAGCACTCAGAACTGTCTGTCCACGTCACACAATGTACTCATTTAGGACCTCTGCCTGTTCCCCTGCCTCCTGTGCCCATTCCTCCATTATCCTTATCCTGCGGATCTGCCCCCTTACTTTCCTTTTTCCCCTATGTATCTAAATAACCCCTTGTCCCCCCCTCTGGATCTCCCTGGCCAAGGACAGCTCCTTTTTGGCCCTAGCTGCTCTCACCACCCTGGTGACTCTCTTGGCTGTCAGCTCATACTCCCCCGATCCCTCTCACTCCTTGAGTGCTTGAAGTGCCTATAAGCCACCTTCTTGTACCTCACCACTTCCTGAACATCCTGGGTCCACCAGCAGGGTTTTCTGACCTTACTGAACCTGTGCCTTTCCCTTGTGCAGGATCTGGTAACCTCCTGTATTCCCCTCCTAATGATCTCCCACCTGCTATCAGCATCCATATCCGACCTTATCCTGTCCAAACAACCTTTAAGGATCCTTCCCATCTCCCTGAAGTCTGCACCCCTAAAGTTGGTTACTACTGTCCTTTTTCGGCTTTCCTCCCCCCCAGGTCCAGGAAGAACCAGACTATGGCATGATCACTCCCCACCAACGGGTCCCTCACCTCTAGGCCCCTAATCTGATCACTGTCCACCAGGACCAAGTCCAGTGTCCAGGCCTCCCTAGTTGGCTCACCCACCTGCTGGGTCAGGAACGCATCCTGGAAGACATCCAGCAGCCTCTGCTCCCTGGCCATTGGTGACGACATAGTCCCCCAGTCTGTTCCCGGCATGTTGAGGTCCCCCATTAACACCAGACTTCCCTTTCCCAAACTACAGTGTCCCTCGAGATTTGCCACCAAACTTTCTTCCAGAGCCTCCGCCAGTGCAGTTGGTCTGTATACCACTCCGACCTTTACTCTCTTACCCCCCTGCATCAGCAGGGTGACCTAAACAGCCTCCATGTTCCCCCCCCACTTTCTCTACCCCGCCAATACCAATGCCATTTCTGACTAACAGTGCTACACCCCCTTCCCTCCCCCCTATCTTTTCTGAGCATAGTGTAGCCTTCCAGATTTAGGTCTCACTCATGCCTTTGGGTGGCCCAGGTCTCAGTGAATGCTGCCACATCTACATCCCCCTCAACTAGCATTGCCTGGAGCTCAGGCATCTTGTTTACTAAGCTCCTGGCATTTATCAGGACCACCCTCCTCCACCCTTTCTCCCTTGAGCTCTCGTTTATCAGCTCCTGCACCCTTCCTGGTGCTCTATTTCCATATCTCCCTAGCCCCCTAGAAGAGTGGAGACCATGTCCCTCATTTATCATACCTGCTGGCACTGCCCCTTTTTTGATCCCTCCCCCCTTCACAAGTTTAAACCCCACCTTTCGCTGATGAACCCAGCTAGTTTGAGTTTAAGGATTTCCTTCCCCTCCAAATTAAGGTGGAGCCTGTCCCTAGCGTACAGTCCCTTATCCTCCCAGGTCTCCCCCCAGTCCCCCACCAGGCCGTACCCCAATTCCCCACCCCACTCCCTAAGCCACTGATTTGTCTCCCTAATCTTCATCTTGTTTTCCCCACTAGCCCTTGGCACCAGCAGGATTTCCGAAAAGGAGATCTTACAGCCTATGGAAAGGCATACCCTGGCCAACTCCCATAACCTTGCCTGAATTTCTAATTCACTATTTCCATTTATGTCATTTGTCTCCAGGTGCACTAATATGTCCAGGATCCCCCTGCATTCCCTTGCCAGTGAGTACAACTCATACTTGGTCTTGTGCACCATCAGGCCTGGGTGGCATTTGGTTCTGATCAGACAGGCTTTACCCTCCTCCTGCACCCCCCCCACTGGATGCATCTGATCATGGAGTCCCCCAACAGCAGTACTCTAGCCTCCCCTTGCCTACATGTTCACCCCCTCAGGTTCCCCCTCCTTACGTGCCCCATCTCAGCCCTTCATCCGGTCTCTCCCCCCAACCGGCTCCTCGCACCTCCCACAATCTGGGTGTCGAAGGTATCCCCTTCCCTGTTGTCCCTGGTCACCCCCTCTACTTGTGTCCTGGCCCTCTTCATCCTCCCAACCCCAGTATCCTTCTCTATATCTCTAATCCCCACTCCTGATTAATTCATCCACCCTATCCGTTTGCCTACTTTGCTTCCTGCTTGCTATCATCCCATTTATGACATGCGCCTTCCTGCCTGTCGTGCTCCCCTGTTCTGTACCCTCAGCCTCCTCCTTGTTCTCCTGATCTTCCTTTTTCTTCTCCCCCCCTACTCCTCTTCCCCATCCTGTCCAGGTCCCCCCATTGTTCCCCATTTTCAAATCCTGCCTCTTGCCTCCTTCACTCTTCCTATCCGTCCCTGCCTCAGCTTCACCAGCAACATCAGCAACATCCTCCCCTTCCGGCTCCCCTCTTCTACCTACGGGCATAGAGGGTTAAAACTATTTCAGTTCACCAATTCATTGTTTCCATCACAAGCATGACTGCCAATTTTACTCTGACATAAAAACCTGCAACTAGGGCCTAAACATACAGCTCTCTTAAATTAAAACAAAACTATAAATAATTATGTAAGCCCCCCAAAATGGGCTTACCTTCAGTGGGACTCCTTGCCCCCGAACATCTCCCTCTGCATGCTGTCCTTGGTCTGGGAGGGGGGTTCTGGTGGGAGTCATGCCTGCGCGACCCCCATTGCGGCATGCTACCGTTTCCTCAGGTGCCTCAGCCCACTCGGAGCTGGGCCGGACACTGGAACAACTGTCCTGCCGCCGGGTGCGGTGTTGCGTGGTCCCGGGTCCAGAATGAGGGCTGCTTGAGTCCAAGGCCATGCGAGGAGCAGACGGGGGGTATTCTTTGTAAGATGGTGGTCCCGCATGACCTGCGCATGCGTAGAGACCGCCAGACAGATTTAAAGGCGCCAGGCTCCTTTCCCCCATGGCCATGCGGCCAACTATTTGGGCAGAGTTTCCCTGGCTCCCACATTGAGCAGAGGGGCCAGGGAAGAGGCACTCAGCGACCGGATGTGCTCTGGTCACGAAATAAACATAAATCAGCTTGGTCAAAGTGCTGCAGGCAAAACTGGGGGGCTAACACTGTTTGGGGCTAAGGAGCACACAAGATGGCGGCCCCCAAGCATCTGTGGTGACCTTGGGGTGCTGGGAAATATCCTGCAGGCAGCTGGGAGGTCACGTGGGGCCATCGGCCAGTCAGGAGGAGGTAGTGCCCAGGGGTTTTAAAGGGAAAGTGGTGTGAATTTGGGAGAGAGAAAAAAGAAGAGAGGACTGGGAGGAGGGAGAAACAGAGCTGGTAGAGAAGAAACAGAGGCCCACCACAAGAACGCCAGCTCCTAAGGCTGAACAAAATAAGAAAAAGAGCTCAGGCTGCGCTCAATGTGCGAGAGGATGTGCTGACAAGCGGCCGGCCAACCAAAATCAATAAGCAATACGAGGGTTAGTAGCGCTCCACAGAACAAAACAGCCACCAAAATGATAGATTTAAACAACTGTTGTTGTATTTAATTACCACCTTGTGAGAGCCCCTAGTTCCTCAGCTTAGTGCCTTCAAGGGGGGGGGGAATACCTGGTTGGGTCTTCCTGGCTACACCTCCCTCCCCCCCCAACAACAAAAAGGGGAAAGAGCAGGAGGAAGACTGCAGCAGCTGTTGCAGTAGAAGGAAACCAAAGGGGTTTTCCCTGAGGGCACTGGGGCTGACTGCCTGGACTGGAAGGCCCAGTGGGCACCAGTCTTGGGCCTGGGGGACCCTTCCACACCAGGGCCAGTGTTTCTGCCGGGGAAGAACCCTGGACGCACAGCTAGTTCAGCCAAAGCCCTATCTGGGGGAGACTAAGCTACTTTGTTCTCCCCAGTGCTGAGATCAGTGCAGAGACTGTGTGTGAGAGAGAGAGAGAGAGAGAGACGGAAGAAGGATGAACAGGCCTGCCTGGTGAACTCTGTACACAAAGGCCTTCGGGCGAAGCTGGAAAGGCCAGGCAGGTGAAGAACAGAGCCTCACGCACATAAACTGCAGTTCCTTGAGCAATGAGTGTCTTCTCCTTTCTGGGTCCATGTGAGTACCCTGAGCTGCAGCTCTGGGGATTCTTTGGTGCATCGGTTAGGAGGGTCAGGGAAGAGCCCCACCTCCAACGATCGACTTAATTCAGCCAAATTTGTGTTGTCCAGTAAGGGCTCCAACGAGAGACAGCAGGCCTGCTAACTGAAAGCAGTGAGGTACCCACCATCTGGGATTGTTCAGGGTGCACCCAGGGGAGGGGGGAGAGCTCATACTGTGTTGTGTGCATATTGGTAAGGAGGCTCGAGGGAGTAGCCCTCACCTCCTCTGTCTAAGGTCATTTTAAATAAACAAGCGACTACTGTTTGCCATATTGCATAAGTGTTTGTGTTTTGCTGTTCTCGTTCTTGCAGGGTGGGGGTACTGATCTAACTGTGCCGAAGGGGTCCGTCATTAGGGGTATATATCATTGTTCCTCGGGGGTGATAACTGGTCTTGCCCACAAGAGGCCGCACCATTGCGCCAGGTGGATGCACCAAGTCACCGCTGGAGATCCGGCCAGGACTTAGGCCCGCCCCTTGGGGAGGTACGGTGAGGACCCCGAGGGCTCCGGGGCAGCCCAGGTGAGTGTGACAAGAGGGGCTGTTACAATTAAATGTTTTTGTACTCGTGATCCCTTTCTTATATGCATAAACAAATTTAAAAAAAATCAAGCACTATTCAGATTTTTTATTTCTGGTGTTTCTTTAAGGACCATGAAAAATCCTCCTCATAGCCTAACCAGCTTGACAGAGTAATCTCTGCTGCTAACCCTGCCACTGATGAAACTGAGCCTTTGGTTCCATATGAGGCCTGTGTGTGTCTGTGAGTGTATGCCGCTGAAATTTTGCCCAATTCTGAATTTGTGCATTCATTAACATTCCACTCTTGGGGGGGAGGTATAGTGAGCATTCTGTTAGAAGAATACTTAAGCAATATACCATGACAGTGAGTGGTATATTGGTGGATTTACCATGCCTGGTGTGGTCGGTCACGAGGGCACAGCTGAGTGACTTAACCACACCAGAAGTGGTAAATCCACCCATATACCCATTCCCTGTCATGGTATAGTGCTATTATACAATGTTCAATTTGTTTTTTTGTTTTTATAGTAATATAAAACTTTTACAGTGGGTATACTGGAGGATTTATCACAGTCATGTGATGTGTTTTGACCAATGAGGTTACTGGATTTTCATACCCCATTGTATATGCAGAATATTGAATTCTTATGTACCATGGTAAACAAACAAGCCTCCTACTGCATTTCTACAAAGACAAATGAGTGACAGGTACAAACCACAGATGTGCAGGGACTAGTTGACATTTTGTAAGCAATATATTATTGTATTTTTGTGTCTTTTTTTTATATTATAGAGATTTTTTTTTTTATTTGCCCAGTCCAATTTCTAAATACAATAAGACCCCTCAGGGTGTGGGGTGCTGGTAGATACCCATACTTCCAGGGGATGTAAAGCCCTCCACCTGCAGCGATGGGTCTCATCATGACCCTGAGTGTGTGGGTATCCACCAATACCCCACCACCCTGTCAGGTCTTATTGCTTACACAGGACACCCAGGGACAAGACAGCATTCCAAACTGACTTCCCTGCACCAAACATGCCAGTTCTTTGTGGAAGATAAAGCTACAGGGAGGGAGAGGGGTAGACAGAAAGGAGGAGGGAGGAGAGGGAGAGAAAGAGAAGGGGGGGGGGAGAGAGATAGAGAGAGGGAGAGGAAGGAAGGAGTTAAATCAGCAGTATTAGCAAGAAAAAATGTTGTCAACTTTTGCTTTTGTTTTTAAATAATACATCTCTAACAAAAACATCAACGGCTCGTGTTTAATACTGTATCACTGCCTAGTTTATGTCTACCTATTGTAAACCAGTTGATGACATTGCTGTAAATCTTGTTACTGTTAGTTGACAATCTAAACTAAAACTGTGGGATAATTCAAGAATGCATGGGACAGACATAAAGCAATTTTTGTGGGGGGTAGGAAGAAATGGGCTGTTGGTTAACTAGGATCTGCAGCTTATCCTCTAGGTAGGAAAATGGGCAGACTAGGTGGGCCCAGCGGTCCTTATCTGCCGTCAAAGTCTATGTTTCTATGTTCTCCAAGATCATGTCTGAAAATAGGCATGTATGCCCAGCGTATCTTGCCTGGTATCAAAAATAAATAAAATAAATATATCATCTTTTTTTCTTTTCACTGTTATTTCACTCCCGAACTGAAATATGGGGCTAGTTAAAGTATAAGGCAGCACCCTTTGGAACACAGTAGCTGTGACTGCCTTGCCTAATCTATTCCATAATGTTCCTTCTTCCCCACCCTTCCCCATCACATTTACCTCCCCCTTCACTTTCCCTATTTTGTTAGGACTGCTGCCTATTATTTTCAACTCCCTTCCCTGCCGCCCTAGCACAGCCTTTTTTACTCATCACTGTCTGCCCCCATACCACTCCCTGCCACTCCCCTATTTTGTCAGAGTTTCACACCCTCCTCTCCCACGTCCCCCTCCCTCCTCCTCACCGCCATACTGTACCCCCCACTCTCTCACTTTCTGCTGTTGTCCAGTGTTCTATCTTCTCCCTCCACATCCTAGCTCTTACTTCCATTAAATTTGGTTGTCCTCACCCCTCACTTTCACTGCCTTCCTCACCCCTCCTTTTCAGTGCCTTCCTGATCTAGTCTCAACTCTACTCCAACCGTATCCTTATCTCTCTGCCCCCTTATCTCTCCTCCTTTAGTCTCAGCCTCCGAAGACTAAGACAAGGTCATCCCACTGACCACTTTTCTCTCATTGCTTCACCTACTCGGAAAAGTGTAACTCATGCCACTTCTACTTGTACTGACTGAATCCTCTATCTCCGATGTCTAAGACAGGGTTACTCCCACTGACCGCTCTCACCTACTGTATTACTTACCTGGTAACCTGGAACTCATGTAGATTCTACTTGCATCTAAGTATTTAAATGTAAAATGTATTTTATGTAAATTTGTATTTTCTTTGTTGTAATAGCCCTCTGTACCATGTATGTGTCCCCTTGCTCCTTCTGTTGACATGGTGCCTTTGTAAAAGAGCTCCTGGCTCAAAGGTGTTTGTAAATCCATCCCAGAGTACTAAAGGAGGCAAGGATGGAATTAGCAGAGCCATTAGCAGAACTGTTTATTGAGTCTCTGAGCACAGGAGAGGTCCCAGAAGACTGGAGAAGGGCTCATGTGATCCCGCTCCACAAGAGTGGCAACAGGGTGAAGGCAGGGAACTACAGACCAGTCAGTCTTACCTCAGTAGTGGGCAAGATTATGGAGGCAGTCCTTAAAGAAAGGATAGTGCAACACCTAGAATCTACAGGAGCACAGGATCCAAGACAGCATGGGTTTACAACAGGAACGTCCTGTCAAACTAATCTCATAGATTTCTTTGACTGGGTAACCAGAGTGGTGGACCAAGGGGGTGCAGCTGATGTCGCCTACTTTGACTTCAGCAAAGCTTTCAATACTGTTCCACATAGAAACATAGAATTTGACGGCAGATAAGGACCGCTTGGCCCACCCAGTCTGCCCATTTCCCTACCTAATGGATAAGCTGCAGATCCTAGTTAACCAGCAGCCTACTTCTTTCTATCCCAACCCCCTAGAACTGCCTTATGGCTGTCCCATGCATGCTTGAATTCAACCACTGTTTTTGACTCCACAACCTCCTCCGGAAGGCCGTTCCATGCATCCACAACCCTCTCTGTGAATAAAATACTTCCTTACATTACCTCTGAGCCGCCCCTCTATCTTCAAATTGAGCCCCCTTGTTCTTGCGCACCTCTTTTGAAAGATACTCTCTCTCTTGAACTTTGTTGATTCCTTGAGGTACTTGAAGTTTCTATCATGTCCCCCCTCTCCCTCCTTTCCTCGAGGCTATACATATTAAGCTCCTTTAGTCTCTCTTCATATGTTTTCTGGTGCAGACCCTGCATTATTTTAGTTGCCCTCCTCCGGACAGCTTCCATCTTGTCTATGTCCTTGCGGAGATTGGGTCTCCAGAACTGCACACAGTACTCCACATGGGGTCTCACCAGCTGTCTGTACAGAGGGATAACAACTTCCTGTTTTCTACCGGTGATGCCTCTCCCTACGCATCCCAGTATCCCCCCAGCCCTCCTTACTGCCCTCTCACATTGCTTGCCCACCTTTAAGTCATCTAATATGACTACCCCCAGGTCCCTTTCCATTTTTGTTGTTGTTAGCATCTCATCCCCATTGTGTACTCTTCCCCTGGGTTTTTGTTTCCCAGGTGCATTACCTTGCACTTCTTAGCATTAAATCTAAGCTGCCATACATTTGACCATTCCTCTAACCTTGCCAAGTCCCTTCTCATCCTTTCCACCCACCTTGTGCATCGACTCTGTTGCAGATCTTTGCGTCATCTGCAAAGAGACATACTTTTCCTTCAGTCCCTCTGCAATGTAAGCACAAAGACACTGAAGAGGACCGGTCCTAATACTGAACCTCTGCACCCCACTAGTAACCCCCTTTCTTCAGAGTGGACTCCATTTACTATTACTCTCTGTGTCCTATTCTCAGCCAATTCTTTTACCCAGGCTATCATCTTGGGACCCATTCCCAGGCTGGCTAACTTGTATATTAATCTTTTGCGGGGACTTAGTCAAATACCTTGCTAAAGTCTAGGTAGGCCATGTCCACAGCCCTCCTGATCTACTACTTTGGTCACCCAGTCAAAGAAATCTATTAGATTCATCTGGCACGACCTTCCCGCTGTGAATCCATGCTGCCTAGGGTCCTGTGCCCCCCTGGCCTCTAGATATTCGACAATTCTTTCCTTCAGAAGTGATTCCATCATTTTCCCTATCACTGAGGTTAAACTAACAGGTCTGTAGTTTCCTGCTTCTGCCCTGCTCCCACTTTTGTGAAGGGGAATCACATCTGCCCTCCTCCAGTCCTCAGGTACCACCCCATCCTCCCATGATTTGTTAAAGAGGGTAGTCAGTGGTGTCACTAGTTCTACCCTTAGTTCTTTTAGAATTCTGGGATGAATCCCATCAGGCCCCATTGCTTTGTCCACCTTCAGTTTTAAGAGTTCTTTCAGAACCCTTTCTTCTATAAATGGGCTGGTATCAACTTCTGTATCCAGAGTGTTTCTACTGTTTGTTTTAGGTACCTCCCCCTCTTCATTTGTAAATACTGAGCACACATATTTGTTTAGTATCTCAGAAGACTGATTAATAAGCTGGGTAGGCTCTGGGTAGGTCAGATGTTGGTCAACTGGGTGGCAAACTGGTTGGCAGGCAGAAAACAGAGAGTGGTGGTAAACGTTATACAGTCAGAAAAGATGCAAGTCACAAGTGGGGTACCTCAGGGATCAGTCCCCGGGGCCAGTCTTCTTCAGTATCTTCATCAGTGACATTGCAGATGGACTGGAGGGTAAGGTTTGTCTGTTTGCAGATGACACCAAGATCTGCAACAGAGTAGATGATCCAGATGGGGTGGGCAGACTGAGAAGAGATCTGGAAAACCTGACAATATGGTCAGATGAGTGACAACTGGGATTTAACGCAAAGAACTGCAAGATCATGCACATAGGGAAGAGAAACCTTGAAGCTACCTATAGGTTGGGAGGGAAGTTGCTGGCAATCACAAGAGAAGAAAGAGACTTTTGCATCATCATCACAGATGATCTGAAATCATCCAAGCAGACCACTAAAGCAGTAGGTAAGGCTAGAGGGATGTTGGGGTATATTAGTAGGGGTATCACAAGTCATAAGAGGGAGGTAATAATCCCTCTTTACAAGACACTGGTTAGGCCCCATCTGGAGTACTGCATGCAGCACTGGAGGCTGCACCTGCACAAGGACATTGACAAAATGGAGGCAGTCCAGAGAAGTGCAACCAAAATGGTACAGGGACTGCATCAGAAAACATATGAGGACCGATTAACAGAGCTCAATATGTACACCCTAGAGCAAAGGAGGTAAAGAGGTGATATGAACGAAACATTCAAACACCTTAAGGGCATTAACAAGGTGAAAGAGTCTAACATGTTTCAGTATAAGAAAAATAGTAGGACAAGTGGACATAGCATGAGATTAGAGGGAGGCCGATTAAGGGGGGATGTGAGGAAGTTCTTTTTCACAGAAAGGGTAGTGGATGCATGGAATGGCCTACCACGGGAAGTGGTGGATATGAATACAGTGCAGGGCTTCAAACACGCATGGGATAGGCATAAGGGAGCAATGCAGATAAGTATGAATAGATAGGCCATTGACAGAGCAAAGGACTATTGCACATTCATAAGGTAGAAAAAATAGGCAGACTGGATGGGCCTTGTGGTCCTTATCTGCCGTCAACTTCTATGTTTCTATGTAATCCGAGACTTCAATAAATAAATGAAACAAGTGCCCTTGAGCCATGCCCACCATGAATACATTAAACATTTTGGTGCAGTGATGTGCTGTTTCCCATCAGCAACGTGTGCAAGCACCCTTCTAATCCAGCCTCAATATGAATCCAGTATGTCAAGTGACAAAGAACCCACAGGGGACATGATTTCTAAAAGCTGTTAGTGGTAGCCATCGTCAATGACTTGAAGCATTAATTATAAAATTAGTAATAAAGGATGTTTTAAAAACACCAGAAAAAATTAAAATACACTGAAAATAAATGTAATTATGTCAGAAATGTATTAATGCTAAAAACTATACAATTACATTTGCTTATGACTAACAAACAGTGTTGCTCTAAGCGATGCTTAGGTGACTTTGCTTAAGGTCGCACAGTAAGTGGTTCTGGAGGGAATCAATTCTGGATCTCTGGTTTCACAGTCTGCTGCTCTACCCACCAGACTGCAGTGCCACTGCCTTTGGATCTTGTCTAAAATATTTGTTCTAGACAAGTTAGCCCTTTTTTTTGTTGTTTTTTTTTAAATTTTGTTTACCAGGTAAGTGTACTGGTGCTAAAAGCACCTTTTTTCAGACACGGCCCGAGCTTCCATTAGCAAGATCCCAAGCAGTGCTGTTTTGGTGCTGCACTGACAACTGTAAGGAAAAGCAAAGCTCTTTTATTTTGCTGCCCTTCAAATATAATAATATCTGTATGTGACACAGCTCCTGCTGATCGTTCCTTGCTACAAAAAGGCCTTCTGTGTTGTTTTTTTTTATTTCATGTTCTTACGCCCTAAGTAAGCCTCTGGAATTTCCAGAGTCGAAGCCGCTCAGTTACTGTAATCAGTTTTCATTGGCGCTCTTTTGATCTCATTCCATCCTTTGTACACAGCATTTCATCACCTTTATCTTCTGCAATAATTGCATGTGAAAGATTCCCCCTTTGATAGAGTTTGGATGCCAAATCACTATCGAAAAGGGTGTCGAAAAGTGTCATGTGCACTGTCTACTTGGGAAGAAAACTCATACACCTGTAGACGATGAGCAATGTTTCCGAGATATGACATATCTATCATCCGTCTGCAGGATATGAGCTGTCCTGACTGCTTAATAGCATGGAGCTATGCGCAGTGGAATAGTAAGTGCTGAAAGAAATTTGTAGCGCATTGCAAACTGTCTGGCAGCCCTCCCTCAGCCCAGGCTCATCCTGGCTGACTGATAATTCACAGACTGTGTTCCCATGGGCTCATCACTCTGGCAGTGACAGTGGCTGGGATGGGGCCCCCCTGTCTCTGCTCCCTGTCACACTGTCAGTCAGGTGTATCTGTCTGCCATCACCTGCTGACAGCACCACATGCTCCGCAGTAATAGCCAGGGCCTCCATTCTCACTGCATCCCATTACAGGCAGATGAAGATGTTCAATCTACATTTGCAGGCCGCCACTGTGTTTACAAGATAGCTACTTTGCTCTGTCAATGGTTCACTGGCTAGTTTTCATAGCTTGGCTAGCTCAGCTCTGTGATCTCTATGCTTCCATGTTTTGGGCATGCCAAGTGCATGGCTAGTAGGCATGTACCTCACGAGCCAATATTATTCAGAAGGCACACAGAAATGCAATGTAACATCTACAAACCTGTAATAAGGTAGGCTTTTTTTTTTGTTTCATCTATTGTACATTGACTTCTGCTGGAGCATTTCAATGTTGCAGAGTGCAACGTGACGTCAACATGGAGGAGGTAAAGACTGCCTGATCAGGACTGTAGTATCAGTGGCTCAGCAGGTTGCACACTCGCCTCTGAGGCTGGAAGATCAGAAGGCTGTGGGTTCTAGCCACACACCAGGAACTTGGGGAAAATCCCAATACAGGCACTGTTTACAGTTGTAGTACAACGTTGGGGGGGTGGGGGTGGCACTCCTCAGGTGCTGTCTTTCAAATGAGACATTAAGCCAAAGTACTGTCTGCCTGTTCTAGTGGTTGGTCAGGTGGACATTAAAGATCCCATGGCACTTCTCGGAAAGATAAGGAGAATTTCCCCGATGTCCCAGTCAGATTTTCTCCATTCACTAAAAAAAACACCAACAGCTTAACCTGGTTCAGTTTCAGCTTGTTTCCATCTGTATCCCCCCTCCCCCAGGTCGAAGCTGAAAATAGGTAGAAATATCTAGCCCTCCTTTCCTGGTCAACAAAAATAAAACATTGCCCTTGTCTTGCTAAGGATTTAGCGGCAACAAGGTCTTTCAGGCAGTTTGGCCTAGTGGTTAGAGTGCACAGCTGTGAATCTGGAGGCCCAGGTTTGACCCCCCCGCAACCCCCACTTATTCACTGTGTGATCTTAAGCAAGTCACCTAACCTCCCAGGGTTCAACCTCTGTATACTCTACTATGTTTTGGTGTTATTTGAATTGCATGGACCATGACAGCAACATTCACCTTCCGCCCCTGGATTGTAAAGTGTTTTGGAATACAGTCTGTAGGAGCGGTGCTATATACAATCAAACTCTGTTCCTTTCTTTAATGGCTGCTATAGCTACTCATAGGATCTTTTGGAATCTCATAGGCTCTTTGGAAAACAGCCAATGTAGTGTCAGTTTTTAAGAAAGGTGACCACAGACTGGTTAACTATAGGCATATTAGGCGCTATGCATGATGCTGTCTGGTATCGTCGGGCGGCGTTTGCATCATTATGTATGAATACGCCAGACCCAGCGTCGGCGTTCACCAACAGAAGCGCAAATAGTTACGCACTCAACCCCTGGCCATCACGGACAGCATTGCGCCAGGGACGGGTGGAGACGTATCAGCACTAAATTGTATGCACGATGCTGCAATACGTTGCGCATGGGGAAGCACAGTAGGGTGCAGGTTATGCCAGGGCAGACCCTGCTGTAACCCACTGCGCACACCCACAGACTTCGCCCACAGGTTGCGAGGGGACCAGAAAATGTCCCGCAGTGCTGCCCCAGCCCATGAGCTAGACAAGGAGAGCTGGGGAAGCTAAGCGGGTAAGTGCTGTGGCACCGGCAACATGTAGGAGACAGGGGGAGTTGGTGCCGCGGGGGTGGGGGGGGTCTGCTGACAGACTCCAGGGACATGGCTGCACTGTGCTGGGGGGGTCAGTCTCCAGGGCCAGCCGGTCACTGGGGTATGGTTGCACGGGTCCAGGTGTCCACAAGGGATATGCATGACCTGGACCCGCACCTACAGGTGCAAGGGATCCACTCCTGGACCCAGCATGGGCATCCGATTGGATGCCCGCCTTGGTCCACGACTTCTCCCCCGGCCGCCCTGCGCGCTGGTGGGGGGGGGGTGAGGCCGCGGACAGGTAGGCGCTGGTTGTGAATACTGGCATGTTTGCACCTGTCTGTGGGTGCACAACTACACAGATGGGGTATGTAAATTATCAGCATACCACAGCCCCAATCGTGCATAGCTGCTGCTCAGAACTGACCAGCTCAGCTCTTTTGAATGGTGGACAGGCTGTGTAACCCAGCCTGTCTGCAGTCTCAAAGAGTCTTCTCGCAGTTGGAGTGTGACGAGCTTGCTCAGTTCTTTGTGGATAAGGTGGCGAACATCAGGGCGGAGATCCGATCAGCACGCTCTATGGGGGATGCTGTTGATCAGTTCGCGACCACTGTCCCTCATTTTTCCTGGAGTAACTTTGACAGGCTAGAGTTCGCGGATGTCATGCGGATTGTCCAGGGTATGCACTCTACATGCTGTAGTTTGGATCCAGACCCAACTTCCCTGATTATGAGTTGTTGTGACACCATTGGCACGATCCTGGCACAGATAGTCGGGTGCTCCCTTGACTCGGGTGAGTTTCCTAGCTCTCTGAAGGAGGCAGTGGTGACATCCCTCCTGAAGAAAGCTTCACTGAACCCAGACTGCCTTGCTACCTACAGACTGATCCTGAACCTCCCCTTTGTGGGGAAGGTGAATGAGAAAGTAGCAGCTGTACAACTGGAGAACCACTTGACCATCCATAACATCTACGAACCTCTCCAATCCGGTTTTCAAAAGAGGCACAGTACTGAGACTGCTCTGGTTCAGGTGCTCAATGATCTCCTGATGGTGAGAGATCAGAAAAGCCGTTCCATTCTGGTGTTCCTTGATCTCTCCTCAGCGTTTGACACCATGGACCATGGGGTGCTGCTTGAGCGCCTGAGGTTCATCTGTGGCCTAACTAGTATGGTTCTCAGGTGGTTTAAATTTTTCCTCACTGGCAGAACCCAGAGTGTGGTCTTGGGGATTTACTCCTCCGACACTCTCTCTCTCTCTCTCTCTGTCATGTGGGGTCCCTCAGGGCTCAGTGCTGTCCCCCATGTTGTTTGCGGTGTACATGCTGCCCCTTGGAGACATTGTAAGATGGTATGGGCTGAGGTTTCACTGCTATGCTGATGATACCCAGCTCTACCTGTCTTTTGCACCTGACCAGGATAGTGCACTCTCAGTGTTTAATAATTGCCTCGCCGATATCCAGGATTGGATGAACTCCAGCTGGCTAAAGTTGAACTCAGGAAAGACTGCGGTGATGGTCATGGATCCAGGTCACCGGATAGGGGGGTCGGGGGCTGGTCAGCCAATGGGGCTCTATCTGGGGGGGCTCCCAGCTCCTTACCTCTGAACGGGTGCGGGACCTAGGGGTGATCTTTAAACATAGAAACATAGAAAAATAGAATTTGACGGCAGATGAGGACTGCTTGGCCCACCTAGTCTGCCCATTTACCTACCTAACAGATAAGCTGCAGATCCTAGTTAACCAACAGCCTACTTCCTCCTGCCCCCTACTAGAATTGCCTTATGTCTGTCCCATGCATTCTTGAATTCCCCCACTGTTTTTGACACTATGACCTCCTCGGGAAGGCCGTTCCATGCATCTACAACCCTCCCTGTGAAGAAATACTTTCTCACATTACCTCTGAGCCGTCCCCCCTCTGTCTTCAAATTGTGCCCCCTTGTTCTTGCACATCTCTTTTTCTGAAAGATCTTATCTTCTTGGACTTTGTTGATTCCCTTGAGGTATCTGAAAGTTTCTATCATGTCCCCCCCCCCCTTTCCTCGAGGCTATACATCTTAAGCTCCTTTAGTCTATCTTTGACAACAGGCTGACTCTGCGATCTCTGGTGTTGGCAGTCGTCAAGCCATCCTTTTACCATCTGAGGAACATCGCTAGGATCAAGCACCTGGTTCTGTCTGGTAACCTTCCTACGCTGATCCACACCTTTGTGACCTCATGCCTTGATTACTGCAACTCCCTTTACTTAGGGCTACCGGGGGTTGATATCCGCCACCTGCAGCTGGTGCAGAAAGCTGCAGCCTGGTTGTTGATGGTGACTTCCCAGTCATGTCACATCACACTGGTGCTGCGTGAACTGCACTGGCTGATGATCCAGTGGCGGATCACCTTCAAAGTCGGATTACTGACGTACATATAAAGCCCTACATGGACTTGGCCCCCGGACTACCTGAAAGAGCTTCTGTACTCATATTGCTCTGAGCGATGGCTCCGCTCGGCTGACGAGGGGTTGCTAGAGGTTCCAAGGGTATCTTTAAAATCTTCAGGGGCCCGTGCATTCATGTACGTGGCCCCAGCACTTTGGAATTCTCTACCCAGTCAGCTTCGGGAGTGCGTGACCCTGGGTGGCTTTAAAGAGGCATTTAAAACCTATTTATGGGGCCAAGCCTTTACTAGCCAATTATATTTAATAATAGATTTTACCGACTATCTTTTACATTGCTGTTTCACATTATCGTTTTTATTAATCTTTTGTAAAACGCTTTGACAATTTTGAAATGAGCTTAATCTAATAAAGCTATTATTATTGTTATCCACATTAAACGAAATCCTAGAGAAAATGGTCTCCTCCCAGCTCACCAACTACCTCACTGCCCACGAACTGCTTTCTCCTTGGCAGGATAGATTTTGCAATGACCATGGCACTGCCGCTACACTCCTCACACTTACCAATCATACTGCCTCAGAAATGGATATGGGCTGCTTACACGTGCGGTCTTTACTGATTTACCAAAAGCCTTCGAACTAGTTGACCATTCACGAGTAAGTAAACTGCCCAGTCTGGGTGTCTCCTCCCCTGCAACTCACTGGTTCCAAAACTGTTTAGAAAACATTACTCAGAGAGCGAAGTATGGATCCTCCCTGTCAGAGCCTGCACTCACGGTGGTGGGTGTCCCCCAAGGGTCGATGCTAGGCCTCCTTCTATTTGCACCAAATATTAACTCCGTCAACAGCTGCCTAGCCCACTGCTCTGCCATTCTCTGCATGGATGGCCTTGTCCTTTATACAAGCTGTGAGGATATTGTCAATATTACCATGTGCCAAACCTCACACCTACAGGCTGTGCACAGTTGGCTGTCTCACAAAAAACTACTACTTAACACAACAAAAACACCACCAACGCTATTTGGAACATCCTCTAGATTGAGGCTCTGGTCTGCCCCATTATCAGTTATATATCAGAATGGTACTCCTGTTCCCTTAACCAACTCCTTCACTTATCCTGGAGCCACCCTCGACCCCTCCCATGGCTACTTTCTGCATCTGATGGGCATCTGTCAACGCTATTCTTGGTGTCTCTTATAAAACTGGCCGCTATCTAAACCCCCTCCCCCAGCTCGTCTTTTGACTGCCCGTGGAATGTTCTTGCCTGAACTACTGTATGGAATTCCTGTATTTGCCACTGTTTCAAAAACTGCTCTCTCTAGATGGAACGTTGCCTGTAACAATATTTGCTACTTTGCACTGACATTCCATCACTGTACACATCACCGCTCCCTCTATGATAAGCCTGGCTGGCTGTCACCCTCCACACACGGTCCGTGATTATACCCTTGGGTGTAATTCCGTAGTATCCTTCATAACTGTATGCCTCAATCCTTACTATTGCACAGTCTCGACCCGCTGAGGTCTGGGGATAAGGCTTCCTTGAATGTCCCTAAATTTAAAACTAGGCCTGGGGAGTCCTCTTTCACTTTCTCTGTCCCAAGCCTATGGAACTCCATTCCCCCTGAAATTCGTCTCGGTCCCTGGGCGGGTACTTTCTGTAACAGGTATCGAAAATATCTCCTTACATATTCTTGCTGCCCCTTCCCTTGAAATGTACCGTTTTCATCAAGAATTTCTTAACAGTATAATCTTGTGTGCTTATATACCACGGTGCTGTGTCAGTGTGATGTTGACCCCCCTTAGGCTAAATGCAACTCTCCATTCGCTTGGAGTTGTTTTTTTTTTGTCATGCTTTGTTTAGTTTTAGGCACTGTTTGTTACTTTGTAAACTGCACTGTAATCACTGTAATATTTTTTTTTGGGGGGTGATATTTCACGTCTCTCGTTTGCTTTGTAAATACTGTCTCTATAAACTAGGTGGTTTGTAATCCCCCAAGTCATGCCTGAAAATAGGCATTTTATTGCCTTGTGCACCTACCTAGTTAATAAAAAACTGAATAAATAAAATAGCTTGTAAAATACTTTGGGATACAGTGTGTATAAAAGGGGTTGTATAAAACCAAATTCCTTTCCTTAATGGCTGCTGTAACTATTTATGGCTTGTAAAGCACTTTGGGATACAGTGTGTGTAAAAGCCCCATATAAAACCAAATTCCTTTCCTTAAAGGCTGCTGCAACTGTTCATGGATTGTAAAGTGCTTTGGGATACAGTGTGTATGAAAGGCACTATACAAAACTAAATACCTTTCCTTTCTTAATTGGCTGCTGTAACTGATCATGGCTTGTAAAGTGCTTTGGGATAGAGTGTGTATAAAAGGCACTATACAAAACTAAATTTCTTTCCTAATTGGCTGCTGTAACTGATCATGGCTTGTAAAGTACTTTGGGATACAGTGTGCATGAAAGGCACTATACAAAACTAAACACCACTCCTTTCCTAATTGTCTGGTATAACTGATCAAGGATTGTAAAGTGCTTTGGGATACAGAGGATATGAAATGCACTATATAAAAAAAATTCCTTTCCTTAATGACTGCTGTCACTGTTCATGGCTTGTAAATTGCTTTGGGATACAGTTTCTAGGAGAGGTGCTATATAAAACCAAATTTATTCTCTTTCCATCATTTTGCTATTTACATTACTCCGTGATTGGCAGAAATAGTCTGATACTCGGACCATTCCTGACAGGATCCAGAAGATCATCTTGTACTGAGCTTTATAAAAGTAGATCCATTTTTAGCTATGCACTGACTAGACCATGTAGTTCACAGTATTTGAATGGCTCATACAACACCATAACAGAGATGAGGAGGGGCAGGTTGGCTGTGACTGTGCTTATTTGTATGACCACAAATGGACCACAGAACTCACAGTTCTTCAGAGTTTGTCATGTTTGTGACCATACCAGTAATAAGTGGCACAAGGATCACAAACCCACCAGCCAGTACCTCTGTTATGAGCTTGCAACAGTCAGGTCACCGTGAGACGAGCCACTTGTTGTTCAGTGTACCCTCCTGGTGAAACATTTCAATAAATAAATAAAGTAAACTGGGCTTAGCTCTAGTGACCCAGCTTATTAGAGGCATGACTAGTGCGGACAGCCAGGGAACTGCAGACAACCTGCTAAGAAACACAGCGTTCATCTAGTGAAAGAAGATGCAGAATCATTGTTTGTTTAGGTAACAGGACACCACTGAGATTAAAGTTAGGCTTTCCCTGTTGGGAAATTTTTGAAAAATGTAATGCTTCTTCCAAGTTCAGCCCATAGCTTGGATACTTTCAGTACTGTATTCTAGTCCTTTTGTTCTTCATAACTAGGTTAATTTATATGAAAACAGGGTCCTTACCCTTATAGCTGGACATCGCCTGCTGCTTAATCCTTCAGTGAAATCATAATCTGTTTTACGTGACATCATAATCTTTCTGCAGCAAACAACTGTGATGTCCAAAGGATTACAGGTGCTATGCATGATGCCAACATGCCGCGTAAACTGGGCACGTTGGCATCAATATGCATGAATGTCGCCGAGCAGGGTCCCGCGGACCCCACGCGGCATTCACTAACAGGGCGCAAGGCAGGTATACGGCCACTCCCTGGCTGTGCAGACTGCAACGTGCTGGGGGTGTCCCGGGGGGGGTGCCAGCACTACGCAGCATGCACAGCAGTTGAGACCCTGCCGTAACCGTGTATGCACCCCCACAGATGTCACCTGCCAGTCGCAGCGGGACCAGTATTCAACCCCCCACCCCAAGCTGCAACAGCCTACAGGATCACTGGGGATGGAGGGGCCGGCCATTAGGGCATCCACCCTGCCATGCCGGCATTGCCGTGGACCTGTGGGGGGTACATTCACCGTCGCCCCATGGGTACAAGGGATCCACTATGAGACCTAGGTTGGGCATCCAATCAGATGCCTGCCCGGATCCATGATTTCTCCCCCGGCCACCCTGCAGACACCTGTACGCCAGGGGGGGTGGGGGTGGGGGGTTGTGGACAGATTGTGGCTGGTAGTGAATACCAGCCAGTGCGCAACTGTCCACAGTTGCGCAGCTGGGGTACGTGTCTTTGGCACGTACCTGCACCCCATTCGTGCATAGCACCCTATGACTTCAGACAAGGCTTAAAGGGACACTGTCAGCCTTTTATTTATGTTCTTAGTGTCCTGCTAAAGTAATACCTGCAACATCTATTAACATACTCCACATATAAAGTGACAGCAGTACTAAAAATAATCATTTTTCTTCTGTGTACTGTGTTTTATGCTTTTTTCTGACCCAACTTTAACTCCAGCAGACCACTCCTCCCAGCGCGTGCATGACTGACGTGGTGTCGAAGCACCTAAAACCTTGTGCATGAACGAGTTTGACTTTTGATACTGCTATGAGCCAAAGGTATTTGCTAATAGGTCCAATGTCCTGAGTGCCAATAAAGTTACTGATTTATGAAAACAAGCCCTATAACACAATTTATTTTATCTTTGAAATGTAAAGCCGTGACTCCGGGCATTCACATTAGCGGAGGCATTGCTGTTCAAATTTCAGTTCATTACAGTGTATCAAAGTGTACAAATGGAACATGGGATGGGGAACTATTACCCTAGACCCTCCAATAATGCCGTCCTGCCAGAGTGATGGGTTACCATACCCCCCCCCCCACACACAATTTACAGTACTGTATCTACTAGAAAAGGCTGCCTCCAATACTTTTACAATTAACAAAGCTAGCACAAGCTAGCGGAGTTCCATGTTGAGAATAACAATGTGGCGATGCCTGAAATGTGAAATTGCTTTTTCCAGCACTGGCAAAATGTTATTTCTGTACAGTAGACAACAGATTGACAGTGTTCATCAAGCCCTCATCTGATTGGTGCTTTGCTGTAATGTAGGGGTTGCAGCACAAGCACGTAAAACAAGCAGCATGGGAATCCGAGTTCTAATCCCACAGGGGATTTTTAAAGGGATCACCAAGCACTCACCACTCATTGTGTGAAGGAGTTCTTTCTGATGTTTCCTACGAATTTTCCTCCCTTCAGTGACACTGAGTGTCCCCTTGTCTTCTCATCCTTGTGTATCATTACAAAAAGCACTTGGTCCAATGGTGTTATCCCTTTACAATACTTGGATACTGTAATCATGTCTCCACCAAGTCATCTCTTTTCCTTGATTAAACGTCTCACCTGGTCATCACAGCCCATGTCTTCCAAGCTGTTAATTGTCTTGGTCGCTCTCCACTATACTTTTACCATTGTATCACTATTCGTTCTCATGGAGAACATTTCATAATTGTTTTTCCTCAATGCTTAACCCAGTCTCAAAGTCCTATCTCCTTGCTGAACAGGCTGAACATGAGCCTGCAGGTGGAGGGCATGAATGCCGGGCAACTGGTGCCATCTCTTCCAAAAGGCTGGGTACACAGCTCACCCCTCTTGAGTGTGCCCAGTCTCGAGCCTGCCCCAGTGTTGGATTCTGGGGTTTAAACATTAACCTTGGGCACCCAAGCTGCAAAGCAATGCATTATCCTCACCACGCAGCACCACACCTCCACCCCGACGGTACCCTTATGGTTTGCCGAGACTCACTGTCCTGACACTAACTTACCTGGGCAGCATTGCCTGACAGGTTCAGTATCCAGATAGTGAGCAACCTGGCAGTAGGAAATCCGACAGATGTTTACAGGGGATGCGACAGCTTGCTACCTTAGCCCCTGTTGATGGGATTTAAATAGTGGAGGAATCAGGAGGCTGGCCAAGCTGCCCTGGTGGCATTGAGGGCTTAACCACTGGCAGCTCAACCAGCGTGCTCTGCGAGGCGTGTTTTCTATCCCACACTGTGTCCTGTAATGTTTTTAAATGTTATGCCTATGTAAATACAGGTTACTCACCTGTAACAGGAGTTCTAGGAATGGTATATGTTGTTCATCCACACTGTCTGGCAGGTTCCTTGCCGCTTTAAATCTTGCCGGAAGGTCTTCAAGCTGGCTCCTCCCACCCACCCGGGTGGTAAAACTCTCGGCTCCACCCCATGACGCCAGATCTAGCCCGCTGGAAGCTCAGGTTGTGCGTTGAAGCTGGGAGGGTCGGGTGGGTCGTGTGGATGAACAACATACTCTGTTCTGAAACTCTGTTACAGGAGTAACCTGTACTTAGGGACATGGATATGTTGTTCATCCACACTGTCTGGCAGACTCCTAGCAGTTCTCCGGGAGGAGGGAGGCAAGCGCACACCCCTACTTAGGGAATAGAGACTGAGAACCGAGGCCCCAAAACCAGCATCCCGGCATGACTCAAGGTCGATGTGGTAATGGGTGATGAAGGTGTGCTGACTTCAGGTAGCAGCCCTGCAGATATCCTGGATAGGGACGTCCCTGGAAGCAGCCATCGATGCAGCAGTATGGCCGGGTAGAATGAGCTCTTATCCTCTGGGGCTCATGCCCGCCAACTTGTAGCAGAGATCTATGCAGGGTGACCCACCTGCTTATCGTCCGGCTAGCTGCAGGTCTGCCAGGTGCAAACTTCAGCGTAGGTAACAAACAGCTGGCCAACCTCTCCCAATTTCAGCCGCAGCGCTCCTTATAATAAGCTTAGCGCCCTTCTAGGGTCCAAAGCATGGAGCCTGTATTCGGCCTCCGAGGTGTGATTGGGGTAGAACGCGGCACAGTCAACACCTGGTTAAGGTGAAACTCCGACACCACCTTCAGAAGGAATTTCGGGTGGGGAGCAGGACAACCTGTCCCTGTGGAAGACCAGGTAAGGGAGACTCAATGCAGGAGCCTGGAGTTCTCCCATCCTTTGGCTGTCGTGATAGCCACCAAGAAGGCGTGTCTTCCACGACAGGTGAGAGAGTTCACACCTGTGCATTGGTTCGAATGGCTTGCCCATGAGCTTAGCCAGTACCAGCAGTAAATCCCACGGAGGTGGAGGTTCTCATGACCGGAGGGGAAATGTGATCAAGGCCTTTGAAAAGCGCCAGACCACCTTCTCCTGCGCCACCCACTGCCCCCGCCCACGCCTGCAAGCAGAGATGGCTGCCAGGTGCACCCTTAGGTCGCCGACCCAAACCCTTGACTAGAAAGGGACCATAAATAGTCCAAGATGCTTGCCAAGGACAGGAGGAAGGGTCCAAGCCCTTGCCCTGACACCAAATGGAAAATCTCTTCCATTTGAAGACATAATTTCCTGGTCGACTCATTACGGGGCCCTCAACAACATTGAGGACCTCGTCGGAAGACCCAAGGCCTGGAACTCTGGCAGCTCCAGGAACCAGGCCGTCAGGTGCAGAGGATTGAAGGTCCGGATGGAACACCTTCCTGATTGACTGAGAGCAGGTCTGGGTGAGCTGGAAGCTGCCTCGGGAGCCTGGAGCTGAGGCTGAGGAGATCTGGGTACCAGAACTGGCGGGGGCCAGTCTGGGGCTATCAGGATCACCTCGCCTTGTCCCTCCTTGCTTTGAAGCACCTTGTGAATCAAGGAAATGGGGAAAGGTGTAGAAGAGGCCGGGGTCCACAGCCTCGAGAAGGCATCCCCTGCAGAGAGCCCTGCTGAGGCGGGCATGGAAACAGCCTCAACCCAGCGTTCTCCCTGAGGCAAACAGGTCCACCTGAGGTGTGCCCCAGTGGGAGAACAGATCTTGTACTACCTCCGGCAGGAGAGACCACTCGTGAGATGCAGCCCCTATCCGGCTCAGGGCATCGGCCAGGGTGTTGGAGGCTCCTGCCACATGAATGGCTAGGAGATCCGCCTCCAGGCTGCGCACAAGTGACCAAATGCGGAGAGCTTCCTTGCAAAGAAGCATGGAACGCGTCCTGCCCTGGCGGTTTAGGTAGTACATGGTCGTGGTATTGTCCGTCTGGACTCGGACCACTTGACCCCAGAGAAACGGAGCAAAGGCGGTGAGAGCTAGGCGGACCGCTCGGAGCTCCAGCAGGTTGATGTGGCATCGGGACTCCCACAGGGACCAGAGGCCGTGCGCCTGGTGTTCCCCCAGATGGGCACCCCAACCCATCAGAGAGGCATCGGTCGATAGAGACACCGTCGGCTCGGGGCGGACAAACGGGATGCCCTCCTGCAGATGAGATGGAACGGTCCACCACCGGAGAGCGTTCCACATCTCCTGGGTCACCATCACTAGCTGGTCCAATGGATCGCAGCGTTGTGACCACTGGCTGGCCAGTCCCCACTGAAGGGGGCACATGTGCCAGAGTGCCCAATGGACCACGCTGGTACAGGCGCCCTATGAGACCAGGAGGCGCAGGAAGTCCGGGCAGGGTGCAGTGCCCAACCAGGAAATGATTGGGCAAAGAAAGTCAGAACCTCGGCCCTGTCAGGCGGAGCCGTGCTCTGGCTCAAGAGAGACAGGCTCTGCCCGATAAACAGAATCACCTGCTTGGCTCGAGTTCCGACTTGGCCTCGTTGATGAGAAGGCCGACTTGAGAGCAAACCTGGAGGCCAGATCTCTGGACCGCTCCACCTCCTGTCTGGAGGGCTGCTATCACCAATCGTCCAGGTAAGGTACACGGACCCCTCAGCGCCCATGGAAAGCTGTCACCACTGCAATGCATTTGGTGAAGACCCTGGGAGCTGGAGACAGGCCGAAGGGCATGGCTGGGAACTGAAGGATCCCTCGCTCAAAGCGAAGGAATCTCCGATGTGACGGACGGATAGGGGCGTGAAAAACGCGTCCTGCAGGTCCAGAGCAGAACCACCACGCCGTGTTCCAGGATGGTATTATCTGAGCCAGTTACCATCCTGAAGGTTCAGACCTTAGGAACTTGTTCGGTAGTGTGTAGAGTCGAGAATGGGCGCCAGCCCCATCCGTTCGGAACCAGGAAGTACCTGGACACAAACCCGGGTCTGAGGAGGATCCGCTACCTCCTGATCACCTCCTTTTGGAGGAGGAGGCGATGTCGGCCCGGCCGAGCCGACAGTGAGCTGCGGACCCGGGGCCCCAGTGCGATGGCTCTGAAGGCGGAGCCTGCTCGAATTCTAGAGGCAGGCCTTTTCCCACCACCTTCAGTACCCACCTGTCCGTGGTAATAACGGACCAGGCGGAAAGGAAGTGCAGAGCCGTCCCCCAGGGGAACCTGGGGTGGTAGCGGGGTTGAGGCGACACCCTCAGCCCGTCACTGGGCAGGCTTGAAGGAGGACCGGCCGAGGGACCTCCTGGGCCTTACCTCCCTGCTTCCTGTTGGAGGAAGCTCCGGGCTAGGTTTGGGATGCCAAGCCCGAGCCTGCTAGCCCTGGCGTTGCTGGGCGGGGCGGGGCACAGAAGGACGAAGGGCTTAGGCTGTGGTTTGCGACCTTTGTCCTTCTGAGCGGAGAGACCAGTCAAGGTAGCATTGGACTCTCGATCCTCTGGGTGACCTTCCACCCCAGGGGCGAAGAGGTCAGTCCCCAAAAAGGGAACATCCGCCAACTTGTGCTGGGTATCCGAAGTAAAGGTGGATATCCTCTGCCAAGCCCGCCGACGCATAGCCACTGCGGCCGCCACAGACCTGGCACATGAGTCCCCACTGTCTAAAACAGTCTGGAGCTGCTGTTTGGCCACTGCCCTGGTCCCACACCTGCCTGACCATAGTCTGCAGATCTGCGGGAAGATGAGGGACGACCTCATCCAGGGAGCCCAACAGGGCATGAGAAAAATGTGCCATGAGGACGGCCGAACTGGCCTGGTGAAAGCCGAGAGAGGACGCAGCACAGACTTTTCGCCCGGCATAGTCCAATTTCTTGGACTCCTTGTCAGGAGGTTTGTCCACATCCCTAGCGTTCTCGGCATGCCGGAAAACGATGTCGGTAACCAACCCCTCAGCAGGGTGTTCACAACCGGACAGGGAACTGGTAGGGACCGCATACTTCCTGGCCATCCTGGCCGAGCGCAGGACAGGAAGCAGAAGCGCTGCCAGGCTCAAGGCGGACCCACTATGGCCTCGGCCACGGAAAGGCCTCCGTGGGGAATCCTCGGTCCAGAATCTCTGTGAGGATACCTGGCCCGTTTAAAGCAGGTTCGAGCTTCATCCCGGTGGACTCCGAGATGAGCCGAAGCAATCCTAGGAAGGATGAAGGGCTATCGTCCACCGACTGTCCTCCTGAGGACTCCAAGTCCATTCGCTTGGAGAAAAGGGAGGAATCATCCTCGGACTCGGAAGAGTCCTCAAAGAGCTGCCTCGGGCCTGAGCCACCCTCCACCTGCCGAGGTCTATTGAGAGTGAGGGTGACAGACAGCCTATGGGGTAGTCCCTGAGCCGACCGAGAATTTTTGGTCGGAGCCCCAACTAACGGCTGTGGAGGCGGAGGTTCCACCGGAATTGGTGGGGCAGCTGGAATTGGCCGAACAACCGGCCTGGGAACAGGCTCCTTGGCTAAAATGAGGGGTTGTTTCGGCCGCTCCGGTGACAGCCACTTAATGGCCGGGGAAGACGACGGCGACGGCTTATTCCCGGTCAGAAGGAGCTGTTGCCACATGAGTTCCTCATACCTCCGACGCAACTGCGAAGCCTCCCTATCAGGGAGGAGGAAGACCGTCGGCGCCCGCTTGCATGATGCCGAGACGAGACCGCCTAGCATGGCAGGATCGGCTGGACCCGAAAACATCGAGACCGAGAACATTGGCTGGCGCGAGGGGCGGTGCAGGAGGTGTCGCGGGAATCGGCACTCCCCTCGGTTCAGACGATTCCACAAAGGCTCTGGAACCGGAGGCACAGGCAGGCGGCGGGATCCTCAACTCCCACCGAGGGACACGGGAGATGGGATTCTCAGCTTCTCCAGCCGACAACCCGTCCAGCGGTCGAGAAAAATCTCGACCGCGTCGCGGAGTCTCGTCAACTGGCCTGACGGGGACACCGGGAAACCAGTGGCGGATTCAGGTCGACCAGTCGACGGCCGACAACTAGGAGAGGGATCTTTCCGCCTCCCAAGAGCGTCGACAGTGAGACTTACTCTTGTCTCTCTTTTGGACCGAGAAAGCGTCCAGAAGAGTTGGACCCTCACCTTTTGTCGAGAGGGTAAGACAAAGCTCCTTAAGAAGCGAATAAGAGGCACCGAGAGAACGGGACAAATGCCGCAGCCGAGTAAAGCGGCCAGCGCCGCCTCCTCTTCAAGGCGATCATTTACCGAGCTGATCCGCACGAGCCCACCGCCATGGACACCACCGATCGGCTCTTTTGACTTAACCGGAGGAAATTTTATCGACGCCTTGAGTTGTAAACGGCAGCACGGTCTCGAGACGAGGCCAAAAAGGAAGAGCACAGGTCGCAGGCCAGCGGTCGCGGCTCAAGGCCCAAGCAGTAAACGCATGTGAGTGCGGATCCGTCCGAGACATCTTTCAGCCCGCAAGGGCATCTCCGGAAACCGGAGTCGATTGTCCATCGCGGTCATGAGAGAAGACCAAAGTCTGTTTAGCAAAAACTTTTAATTTCAAAATTCAAGAATTAGGAACCAGTCTTATACGCAGAGCGTTAAGGAGGGAACCTGAGCTCAAGCGGTAAGGAAGATCTGGCGTCATGGAGCGGAGCCGAGAGTTTTACCACCCGGGTGGGTGGGAGGAGCCAGCTTGAAGACCTTCCGGCAAGATTTAAAGCGGCAAGGAACCTGCCAGACAGTGTGGATGAACAACATATCCATGTCCCTAGAACTAATTTTTTGTAACTGTGAGGTCCGCTCCCCCTCGGAGTTAGTTATTTTAGTTACGGGGGTGGGGTGGGGTGCAGAGCATTTTGTATTTTTCAATCAGATGCCCGAAATCATATTTTCGGGCATCTGACTGATTCGGGAGCATGGATTTCGGGCCAGTGGGATCGGTATCCCAAGACTCAGGATACTGAGTTTGGGCATACCATAGTATATCCACCCCGACTACTGAAAGTTTCTAGGATATCAGCTCACAATCAATACCGTCTTCTGTGGTTCCTAAGGTGAACCTGGAAGTGCTCAAAATGGCATTTAGTTACACCATGCTTTAGTCTGAGAACTATTTTCAAAAGGGAGCTGAGCACTTCACTTCACCTCAGCTCCGCAGCCCCTCAACTCAACCTTGCAGCATGCTTTTGCCTGTAAGCAGCTCCAGTGTGAAGTTCTGGAGAACGTGCGTGAACTATGGTCCTTGAAGTGGCAGTGCCAGGTGCTGTGGCAGTACTGCTAGAGTTACCCAATTCTGTAATGTTTACAGGCCATTTCACTTTACATGTATTTCCCTCCGGTTACACCCTTCCCCTTGTCACACCTGGAAATGAGCCTTGGCTCTTTGTGCCTCTCCTGGTCACCAGTTTTCAAATACATAAATGAAAAGAATCTCTAGTAACAAAAAGAAGATCAATAGGGGATATGTTATGCGCTACTGCGTGACGGTCACATGCATCTCCCTCCACATGTTAAGGATAAGGCCCGTAACGCAGGCGTGGCAAAGCCATGAGTATATGGACATAGGAACTTAGGAAAGCAAGGGGACAACAGGTCCATCATGTTCATTCCACCAGCAACTCCTTGTGAGGACCCTCTCACCCCCCTTCTCAGGGAACATATTAAAATGCTGCTGTCTCTATTGCTTTTGTTTTAGTTTTTATGTTTTTTTTTTTATGTTTATGGTGTGTATGGATTGGAAAGCACCCTGACCTTCGTGGAAGGATGCTGATCAAATTAATGTGCCTAGCCTTTTCATCAAGGCACTTGTCTAGTTTAAGCTCAAAGGAAGCCTATTCCACGTGTTCACCACTTATTCTGTGAAGCAGGATTCCTGCTATGTCCCCGGAATACTCCTCCTTTCAAAGACATCAAATGTCCCCTTGTTCTCTCCTCCTTGTACATCCCCAAGAGCTGCATTTGATCTGATAGTGTCATTCCTTTGAGACATTTAAATTCGGTAATCATGTATTCATGGAGTCTTCTCCTTCCCATGGAGAAAAGTCCCAATCAGTCATTGTGTCGGAGTTAGGCTACATCCTCAACTGTGACTGATGGACCACTTTTCTATCTCCTTATTTCCTAGCTACCAAAACTTCTGTTGCGCAACAGTTAACGCTTTTCTCTTTGCTTTCTTCTCCCACCCCCACCCTAGGTTGGCCCCCTAGCGTAGCTCTTTACTGTCCCTACTAAACTTCCTACTAGTTCTCTCTTTTCATTCTTTTTCCATTTCCATCCATCCAGTCCTTGGAATGATGCCAAACACCCGGAGAGGTGTTGTGTAAAGTGCATAAGTGCATTTTGTGTACAAAAAACATGAAGGCTATTTTAAATAGGAATATATAGAGTTAATAAAGCCTTTTTAAATAAAAAGGATTCAGAAGCCATATCAAACTAATCATTGCATGATTAGTACAGTTATAAGAAATTCTTAAGGCATTTTCATAAATTCACATTATAAATAGGGTTACCACCTGTCCTGATTTCGCAGGACAGTCCTGATTTGGGCAGCTGTGTCCTGTGAAAAAACAGGAAAAATACTACATGTCCTGATTTTATAGTAGAAAAAATATTTTCTAACTTTCCATTAAATGTTACATAAAACTACAATATTCTAACTAAAATACCTTAAAATGATAAGAAACAACATAAGCCACCAAGAAACTACATTACTTAGCCTTAATTCTGATTATATAGAGAAAATAAGTCTCTTGCATTGGCCGAAGTTATGTACTGTCCTCCGAAAACTCATGTTTCAGTAAGAAATGTCCCACTTTGGGCTTCTTAAAAGGTGGTAACCCACATTATAAACCTATTACTGTATGAAGCTAAACAAAAAACTGTGGTATGCTTTATAAAATTGCTTAGTCATTATGAATCAGACATAGAGAGTCAATATCTGCGGAGATGTACACTGTACCCTTAATTGAACCAGGAAGTCCCCTGGAACAAACAAGCTACCTGTTCAGACATGTGGCAGCATGCTCAGACATGAAAATAGATAGGGCTTAGTCAGGTGACCCCACCAAAAAGATATAAAACTTCTTCACTGAGTTCACTTCAGTGCAGTCCAGTGGGGATCAGCCCTGAGAGAAGGAGAGACGTGCTACTGTAGACAAGCTGTTGAATGCAGATGAGAAGAGTCTTAGGAGCTCTATGATCCAGGACTGTATTATATGAGAAACTACTGATGTTAAGTAGCGATTTTCTTTGCAATTTTTATTTTGTTTTCATTTATTTTTCTTCCAACTTTTGAAAAAAAATATCACACCACGGTGTGTTTTAAACCTGTAAATTTGCCTTGTCTGATGTTTATTCCCACACGTTGTGACAGTCATTTTAGTCCACATCTTTCAAGCCTTCAGCTACTCTTCTCTGCAACTTCACAATCCTGTCCCTGTCCTTCCTTAGATACGGGGCTAGAACTGTACACTACATACCAGATGGGGTCTGACTACTTATCTGTACAGGGACATTACAGAACAGTACACTATACACAAGATGGGGTCTGACTAGTGATCGATACAGGGGCATTACAGAACTGTACACAATACAGGGTCTGACTAGTGATCTGTACAGGGGCATTGCAGATCTGCACACTGTACACAAGATGGGGTCTGACTAGTGATCTGTAGGGGGCATTACATAACTGTACACTTTACACAAGATGAGGTCTGACTATTGATCCGTACCGGGGCATTACAGAACTATACACTATACTCAAGATAGGATCTAATTAGTTATCTGTACAGGGGCATTACAGAACTGCACATTATACACAAGATGGGGTATGCCTAGTTATCTGTACGGGGGGGGCATTATAGAACTGTACAATATGCACAAGATGGGGGCTGACTAGTGATCTGTACTGGGGCATTACAGAACTGCACACTATATACAAAATGGGGTCTAACTAATGATTTGTACAGAGGCATTACAGAACTATATACTATACACAAGACAGGGTCTGACTAATGATTGGTACAGGGGCATTACAGAACTGTACACTATACACAAGATGGGGCTGACTAGTGATCTTACAGGGGCACTACAGTACTGTACACTATACATAAAATGGGGTCTGACTCACGGTCTGTACAGAGGCATTACAGAACTGTACACTATACACAAGATGGGGTCTGACTAGTGATCGGTATAGGGACATTACAGAAATGTACACTATACAAAAGACGGGGTCTGACTAGTGATCAGTACAGAGGCATTACAGAACTGTACACTATGCACAAGATGGAGTCTGACTAATTCTCTGTACAGTGGTACTACAGAACTGTACATTATATACAAAATATGGTCTGACTAATGAGTTGTAGACGGGCATTACAGAGCTATACATCATACACAAGATGGGTCTAACTAATGATCTTTACAGAGGTATTACAAAACTGCACACTATACTCAAGATGGGGTCTGACTTGGGATCTCTACAGGGGCATTACAGAACTGTACACTATACACCAGATGGGGTCTCTACAGGGGCATTACAGAACTGTACACTATAGAGGAGTCACGATGCAGTTCACCGTGTAGCAGCTCTTCAAATCTGCTCCATCCACCTGATGAATTAAACTACCATTTTCAGCCTCGACTACCTTTTTAACAACCAAATTACCTTGTGTGGCTTGCTGAAGATGCAGAGACTGACGAGATCGCTGGAATGGAAGCAGAAATGCAGATGGCGCCTCCTAAACATATGTCTCCGACAACACCGGAGAAAGTTAGCAAAAAGGTCAAGGCCCAATCAGCTACTGGAGGCTGCGCCACTACTACTACTACTACTACCGCTGATTCCAATTTACTCACTGTTGAGAGGTTTCTAGCTGAATTTCAGCCCATTCGTGAAGAATTGAGATCTCTCACATCTGAATTTAAGTCTATGGCTGTGGCGCTTGAAGACATTTCTGAGAACTGCTGATAATGAAGTGCGCCTGGTCTCCCTTGAGAAAAAGTCAGATAAGATGGAACCGGAGATAGTAGCTAACCGACAACACCTAAAGCGGCTGGAGGTCAAAATTGAAGACCTCGAAGGAAGAAGCCGGAGAAACAATGTAGTGCTGATTGGCCTCCCGGAGAGAGAAGAAGGGGCTGACACTGTAATTTTTATTCAAACATTAATTGGGAAGCTTGCGCGGCCCATACCCTTATGGGGCTAGCCACACCATTGAGTGAGTCCATCAGGCACTCAGAACAATGCTGCCGCCTGGTGCAACTCCCAGACCTCTCATCTTCAGATATCTGAATTTATTTGGAACGTCAGCACTTCCTGGGTAAAATGAGAAAAGTGCAAGAAATACAATAGGAAGGCGTAAAACTCTGAGTGACCCAGGACCTGCCTACTACAGTCCTCCAACGTAGGACCCAGTTCCACCCGACTGTATCCAAACCCATTGCTGCTGGTATTAAATTCCGGATGGGTTGCCCGGCCAAACTACAGGTACAGATTGCTGGAGCTTGGGTCACATTTGAAGAGGGAGACACGGCTTTGACTGAACTCAGGAAGCCCCTTCCCGAATTATTTCGATGATCGTCGAGCATGGCTAGTTCATCTGCATTCTTGCAATTCTGGAGAGTAGAAAAGTGAGAAGGAAAGTGCTTGAATTGATTGTCAGATCTGCACTGTTTCATTAACGGCACCTAATCTCAGCTGCAAACTACGAGGAGTGTGTTCTAGCTTCAGTTTTACTCCCAGCAGCAGATGGGTGCTTTGATACAGGAATGCATGACTACATTTTTCTTCGAATAATTCATTCGGATTGGGGGCCATCTTCAAGTCTGCATAGAGAACTTACTATATGGGGTGGTGGACAGATGTACTTTTGTCAACTGGAACAGGGACAGGGGCGATATTCACTTCATATGAAGTCTCAACAGCCTGTAAGCCTAATTATCTAGTCACAGAGCTGAGTACTAGCTCTACTGAGGCTCTCTACCAGCACACAGGCCCAAGTTAACCAGTATTCACAGGAACTGAGCCTTTGAGTAAAGATACCTCCATAATCATAAATAAAGGTCACTGGTTGTTAATTTAGCGTGATATCACTGTAATTCTGCTGGGCAACAATTCAACACCCTGATCCAAGGGAAACATTTTCATTTTTAGTTTGTGTAAAGACTCTGTTTAAATACCACAGCTTTCTTCAGAATTTCTCCTCTTAAAGGAATAGGTAGCATCAAGTAGTATTTGTTTTCAGTTAAACTACATTAGTGGCTAAGTTGGTGATGGTTTATATCAGTGTAGCATAGAGTCATGACGCACTATAACTTGCTGAATAGATGCTTATCCAGTGAATGGGGTCAGGCGGATGGAAGGAGGGATGGCGAACGGGAAGCTGTGCACATCATGGGCTATAATGAAGTTATCCTGGTAGGGTGGTATGGGCGGGTTTTCTATTTTGTTTGGGGCACACATATCACAATACCAGACACGATAAGACAGATTGCTTATCAGGGAATTGTGCTGTACTTTCAGCACTGCTCACTGGGGTATATTGTGGGATTTAAACTGTTCAGGGATACGTGGGCACAAGATGGGAAGGGGGATGTAAAGGGAAAGGGGTTCGGCACCAGCTAGCATGCAGGGAAGCATTTCTGTTGTAGCGAGTTAATATTCATAATAAGGAGCCAGTTATTTAGCTCAAATTTGAAAATGGCTACTCCCGCTAACATAGCTTTTTGGAATAAACGAGGGGCAAGAAACAAGATGAAAAGATACAAGATCCTCAAGCGCTCGCATAACATTAAGGGAGAAGTGGCTTTACTTCGAGAGACCCACCTGTTGGAGAGCGAAGCTAGCCAAATCAGGAGACAGTATGTAGGACAGGTTTATGCAGCAGAGGACAGCATGCAAGGCAGGGGGGTGGCAGTACTGATCTCGCGCAAAATACCTTTTGTCAGTAGTCGGTGTATCAGAGACCAGCAGGGCAGATACATGTATATTAGCGGTACTCTTAACAGAACGAAGATAATACTGGGCAGCATATATGGCCCCAACATCGACTCTCCCTCTTTCTTTACTGATTTAATTACAATATTGTCTCCATTTCTCTCCCTACTGATTTTATTAGGAGGTGACTGGAACCTTCCATATGACCTGGACAAGTCGGATAGATGCTGGGTGGCTTATCCCCAGGTCAGCATGCTCTACGAGATTTACTAGACTATCTGGGCTTATATGACCCTTGGAGGGTCTTGCATCCCACTGCAAGGGAATACACATTCTACTCCACCATCCACGGGTCTTCATCCTGTATAGACTACTTCCTAGTTAGCCAATCACTGTTGGGAGGAATCCTGGATAGTGGAGTGGAGCCCGGGGTCATCTCGGATCATGCTGCAGTAGCTTGTAAATTTTTGTTCTCCCCCTCTTAACCTACAGAAACGATTTGGAAAATAAATAACCAAATTCTAAAAGATGAACAGACCACTAACATATTGCGGCCTGCTTGAAGCAAGTGTAACCCCTAGATGGCGCTATCCCAGGGGCTACTACCCCTGCCTGATTTGCCACTAACAGGTTGAGGGGCCTGGATCCAATGGCGGGTGCCTCCACCCAGAGGTCAGGGTTTGCAATAGTTAAACTAACTTGGTCACAGCCCTCTGGGACACTGCAACCCCTTTCTTCCCACTAGTGGCCCACACAATATATCAAAATTACCTTCACAGTATACACTTACCCCAGGTCTGGTTCCGGCACTGGGACCTCCTCTGAAATGAGATACAGTGCAACAATCACAGTACAGTACTTTAACATAGACAAATACCTCAGGCAGTATAACTTTGCTGAAACAAGCAGCTCTGATTTATTGAGGGATATAACAAGGACAGGGGGAAATCAGGTTAATTAGCTTATCGCTCTAATAATCTACCTATGGCTCTGTGCACAGGCCTATCCCTATCAGTTACTGTCCTTGGGTACCCAAGCCCTAGTGGCTAGTCCAAACCGTGGCAGCTGGTAGGGGCCCTTTCACACAGAGAAAAGGAGAATTAAACAGTCAGCAGTACAGTAATTCCATTTGGATTTAATGTGGCAATCCAACAGGGAGACCTGAATTAGTACTCACGACCTCCAAATAAGATAGGGTCCTTCAATGTCAGCAGGGCTCACTTGAGGTACACAAACCTCTTCACACATCCATATAAAAGAAAGCACTATACCAGGCAGGCTGCATCTGTATCCCGATGCAATTACTGCACAATACCGGAGAACACACAGCAGATTCAGTTCCTGACAGACCGAGTGCAATTTTCAGCAATTCCTCCAGTCTTCTACAGGGTGAGCCTGGTTTCTACTCTTCAGAGATCCTTTGATTCTTTTCACAGGACAGATTCAGTCCTAACAAGCTGTTACACAAGCTGCAGACCGGAACTCTGGGCCTTACACGTTTTTGACTAAAACTGCACACTGAAAAAGCACAGGGCTCCTTCCTTCTTCACTGCCAAAGCTCAACTGAAACTCCAACTGACAAAACCGGGCACTTCCTTTGAGTTCCTCCCAGTTCTTGACTGGATTGGCTGTCACTCACAATAGACTGCTGCTGTTGGTCCAAAAATGTGCTGAAGTCTAAACTACATCTCCCAGAGTCACTGCCCATACAATCCTCTTGTGGCTGGCTCAGATTATGAGTCCAAGTTCTGATTCATCCAAGGCACCATTTTAGAGCTAGCTTACCCCACACTGATTGGTCCAGTTCAGCAGTTCAAAACCAGAATGGGGAACTAGGCAGACACTGTTCTGACTGCAAAAGAAAGTAGGTTAGACAAACTGTAATTTCATTATTACTGTAAATGATTTCTGGCAAACAGTTACATCTTTCAGATAGGTTCCTTTGCACTCTAGTGACTGCAAAATGGAGTGAATTGGCAGCAGCTGAGTGGTACTCAATCAAAGAAACACACAGTCCCCATACAAACTAATTATGTCTGCAAGCAGACAGCTCTTAAAGACGACAGTACCAGAGGTTCTAAAACACTCACTGATAAATGGCTAAACGCCAAACACCATTCAGGCTTGGAGCATTCAAGCAAGCTCCTGGAAGTCTTTTGGGAACCCCCATTTGCAGGAGGTTACACCTTCCTGGCCTGGGAAAGCTGGCGTCCCGTCAAGCAAGTACCCCATAAGTTTTAACTGCAACCATATACATTTGCATTAGGCTCGCACATGTAATCATCAGTCAATATATCATTTTACCAAGAACACATTTCTGAAACATTGCAGTACGTCACTCTTTACACAGTATTACATACACATTGTACCATAACTCAAGTTATTACCTCTTGTACATGAAACCTGAAGAGAGGGGCCCTTCCTATCAGTTACCTTGGGGCTGGATGGGGCAAGGCACCATACTGAAGGGCAACACAAGTAACTTGGAGTTAGCACTGATGCTCAGTTTGGGCAATGAGCTCGGGGACACATACACTCCTTTATGGACAACATTGAGAGGCAAGTCCACAGGCCTCCCAAGTGAATCATAACTGAGGTGCACCACAGGCTTTACAGCTCAACCAGTCTTTCTAGGGGGAACTGTTATAGTCTCTGCACTCTGAGCCTCATTTTCAGCATTGTCCTCACTTGTCAGGGGAGTCTCCATGGGGGTAGAGAGGCTAGAACTTGGGGCACTTTCAGCTCCAGGAGTTACAGTTTCTGAGTCCACAACATTTGGCTCACATGGAGAGCTTTCGGACACTGGCAGTGGACTGTCAGGGCACTCAAAATACTCTTCTGGTTCTGGTGTATCACCAGTCTGCCCCAATCTATCATTTTCCTCCCCTGAAAGCTCAAACAGTTCAACCATGCACAATGATTCCATTTCATCTGATCTGATGCTTTGCACTTCACTTTCTGGGAGCATTGGCTCCAGGGATGAAGCTGGGGCTTAGACAGTCCAGAAGGCCCAGCTTCATCTCCAGTATTGACTAGGGATTGCCCCGAAACAATTGACTCAGTTCGTAAGAAGGATAGTATTCAAAGTCACTCTCACTTTCTTCCGATATGGACTGACAGTCATGCTCAACTGGGACTTGTGGAGGAACACTTTAACTTTGCTTCTGTAGGTGCAGACTTTCTTGATCTTTTCTTAGCAGCAGCTCTAGTCACTGGTCCAGAGGGGCATCTTCTAGGGCTCAGACTCAATTAAGATTTGTCCAATGGGCAGTAAATGATTTCTATGCATTGTTTTACATCTTTTGAATTATTCTCAGGCCTTACTTTGTACACTGGCAGATCATCTAGTTTGCCCACTACAATGTGAGGAGATGGTGCCATCTGTCAGCAATCTTGTGCTTGCCATGCAGTCCCAGATTTCTTAGCAATACCGATCTCCCTCCTGGAGTGCCTGTGCTTTCACCTTTTATCATACCTTTCTTTGTTGGCCAGATTTCTTTTGGCAGCCATGGTTTGAGCCAGTTAGTACGCATGAGTTAGCTGGGCCTTTAACTTTTGCACATACTGTAAATAGTTGTCAGCTTGAACCCCATCAGGAGAGACCCCAAAACACACATCTACTGGTAGTGAAGCTTCTCTTCCAAACATCAGGCGGTGGGGAGAATCCAGTGGCATCACTTTTGGTGCAGTTATAAGCATGTACCAGGGTGCTAATTTGTTGGCTCCATCTAGGCTTGTCCTTTGGGTGCAGGTGCCTAGCATATCTAGCAAAGTCGGTTGGAAACGTTCAGGCTGTGGGTCCCCTGGGGGGTGTAAGGAGTGGTTCTGGACTTTCGCACTCCCCACAGAGAAAGCGTCTCTTTGATCAGACGACTCTCAAAGTCTCTCCCTTGATCAGAATGGATTCTTTGTGGAGCCCCATAGTGAACAAAAAGGTTTTCTACAAATACTTTGGCCACAGTGGATGCTTTCTGGTCTTTGGTGGGGAAAGCTTGGGCATATCTCGTGAAATGGTCAGTGACCACCAGCACATTACTGATATTTCTTTGATCTGACTCCAAACTCAGAAAATCAATACAGACCAGCTCCATGGGTGCACTGGTGGTGATGTTAACAAGGGGCAGCCCTCTGGGGCAAACTTTCCTCTGTAAGCTTCGACTACATTAGAATGTGTTGCTCCACATCAGCCCCCATCTTAGGCCAATAGAATCTGGATCTCACCAAGTCAAGTGTTCTGTCTATACCAAGGTGCCCCATGTGGTTGTGCAAGGACCTCAGTACTGAGTCTCGAAGGCAGTGGGCAGCACTAGTTGTTGTTTGTCTACTTGTCCCCTCTGTCTACTGTTTCTCTGTATAACAGTTTATTGATCAGTTTCAACTTAGGACCTTCTTTGTATAACAGTGCAGTTTTCAAATCAGTAGGCGTAATTTGGACACATCTTTTCCTGCATAGAGGGCTTCTAAAGCTGCTTTGATCATGGGATCGCGAGGATTGAGCCCGCGAATACTGTCATTGTCCAGCTGAGGCAGTGCACCAATGTCTATTGCAGAAAAGTGGCAATAAGCAGCAGGTATGCAATTTCTCAGAGGCTCCCAAGCAATCCACCATGCAGTCCACTGCGTCCGTGGACATTGTTCCTCCTGTCAAACTTCCGGCAGAGTGCCGAATGTCAGGTTCTGCCATCGGACCCAATCATTCTGGGGAACAGGCCTCGGAGACAGCATCAGCATCTATGGGTTCAGACCTGCTCGGTATTCAAGAGCATAGTCATATGTAGATAATGCAGAAAGCCACCTATGGCCAGTGGCATCCAACTTAGCTGAGGTCTGCACATAGGTCAAAGGATTATTGTCAGTTTTACTAGTATTTTAGCCCCATACAAGTACTCATGGAATTGGTCAACAATAGCCACTTCAAAGCTAGGAACTCTAACTTATGTACAGGATAGTTCTTTTCGGATGGGGTCAGGCTTCTACTGGCAAAGGCCACTGGTCTCAGGCCATCTCGTGCTCTTGGTACAACACAGCCCCAACCCTTGCAAGCTAGCATCAGTGTGCAGGGCGTAAGGTTTTCTTGGATCGGCATAGGCCAGCACTGGAGCATGGGTAAGTTGATATATGATCTCATGAAAAGCAGTCTCACAATCAGGAGTCCAGCGGGCCCAAATACTTCACTCGGATGAAAATACACTCTTTCAGTCTTGAGGGCTGACTTTTGGTATTTTTGTGGGTTGGGGATACCCTTGAGTAAGGTTAAGTAAAGGCGGATCACTCTTGAATAGTCCTTGATGAGCGCGATAATAACCACAGAACCCAGGAATCTTTGCAGTTCTTTTAGATTTTGGGCTGTGGCCAGGTGGTCAAGGCCTCAACTTTACTTGGTCGGTCTCTATTCCCTCGGTGGATACTATGTGTCCCATACTTTACTGATGTTTGAAAAATTGACACTTATCAATGGACAGTTTAAGGCCAAAGTCCTCCAGTCGGTCCAATACCTTAAATAATCTGCTCTCATGTTCCTCCAGTGAGCTGCCAAACACAATAACATCATCTAGGTATACCATGCACTCTAGTAAGTTCATGTCCCCACTGCACGCTCCATCAATCGTTGAAAAGTGGCTGGGGCACCTGAAATCCTTGAGGCATCCTCATGAATTCATAGAAGCCAAGCGGACAGATAAAGGCTGTCTTCTCACGGTCCTCTGGGGCCATCGGGATCTGTAGTACCCACTGCGGAGATCCAGCACAGAGAACCACTTGCTCCCGTTTAGGCAGTCCAAAGCATCCTGAATGCGGGGCATTGTGTACTGATCAGGGATAGTCCGCCCGGTTTAAGGGCGATAATCCACACACATCCTTACTGTTCCATTCTTTTCCTCACTACCACAATGGGGAAGCATAAGGGCTTCTGGATTCTTGTATTACACCAGCAGCTAACATCTCTTGCAGATGCCGTCTCACATCATCTATGTCAGCAGGTGCCAGGCGTCGAGACCTCTCACGAAATGGTCTTTCGTCATGCAGCGGATATTGTGCTCAGCTCCTTGCACGCATCCTACATCCCATTCCTTTAAAGAAAACACCTGGTCTCTCTGGGCAAGCTTCTCACTGATCCTCACTTTCCATTCAGCTGGCAGCGGGAGTCGCGAAATCAAACAAGTCAGGCGTTACTCTGTCATTCTTCCTTGAACTCTTGCTGCTGGGTAGCACTGCAGTGTCTGCACAATGCACATTAGCCAGGATGCAACCTCTGTTTACTCGAATGTCTCTTTCAGACACATTATGAACTTGGACCATTACCCTTCTGGCATAAGCATGGGCTCTAGCGGGCAAAATACTAAGGCTTGATCAGCAGTCCCTCTGGCAATTTTCCATGCCTGGTGCATCCAACATTAATATTTTATTCTAACATCCTTTCTGATACGGACCTCTCCCTGTAAGGTACACTGGGCATTTGGCGCCAGGATCAGAGACTCAGGATCCTTCTTCCATACAATTCCGACCGGTTCCTCTGGTTCTGTTTTTTCAGCATCTCTCTGTGCCTCATAGGCCTTCTTAATTAAAGCCGGAACTCTTAAAGCTCTACTAGTCTTTGACCCCTGTTTTTCATAACACAACTGTGCCAGCCTTCCGAACATATGAGCATTTGTTCCAATCAACAATGGGACACCATCATACAGTCCAGTGGGGGGACACACTAAGGCTAGGGTCTCTACTTGTTCGGCCACTCCAGCCACGGAGGTGGGGAAAGACAGCCAAATCGGATATACCGGAATAGGGGTAGGCCTTCTCATAACCCCCATACATGCAGTCCTTCTAATGGTTGTAAGGGTCGTCTGACAAATGCTTCTGATACCAATCCTGGAACATAATTGTCACTAGGGGCCACTGTCTAATACAGCTCTTGTAGACACTCCATTCACCTTTACAGTGGTCTTCATGGAGGGACCCACTATTCTGGACCAGTCTGGAAGGCGGTAGTGGGGGCCTGGGCAACTGACCTTGCCACAAAAGGACGTGAATTAGCATTTTGGTGCCCTCACTGGGATCATGTCGTGCACCTCTTAACCACTGATTTCTTCTCCAAGCTCTCCTTGTAGCCTATATGCAACTTTGTCAGTGTCTTTTGGGGACTGGCATTCCCTTTTCATGTGCCCATCTTTCCCACAATTATAGCAAAACATACTTTCTGGAGTTTGAGCTGGCGGCGCCACACTGGGAGCCAGGGTGGGGGTATTACTAACTGGAAACCTGGTGCCATCTCTGTCTCGGCGTGATAAGCATTTGGAGACATCTCGCTCAGTTTCTCCACTTCCATGGTCAAGGAATTGAGTTTGGAGCTGTTATCAGCAGGAGATACATGGGTGGGTACCCCCACCCCATAGCAGATGCAGTCGGATATAGGTCAGGGCCCGTGCTTGCAGGCGTGGCCTTCATAAAGGGACTGTTTTGAATTCCGGATCTCTCAACAGTTCGCCCCATTGTGGCATATCTTTTCCTTGTCAGAGCACTCATTGACTGTCAACCTCTGCCCTGAACTTCACTTGATGGGTCACCCTCAGTCACTGGTCGTAGCCACAGCTGTTGGTGCAGGTACCTCCGGTCGCCTTTTCTCAACTCCTCAAATTTCTCTCATTAACTCATCATAGGAGGGTGGGGATTCCAGTCGATTTGCCAGGCATAACTGAAGCAACAGCAGTTCTGAGAAGGGGCAGACTTAAGGATTCTGTCCAGTCTGGTTCGGTCCAGTTCAATCGCTGGCAAACTACCCTTTCTGAGGCATTCTTGCAACAATTTTTCCAGCCGAGAGACATACACAGACAACAACTCCCTTGGTACTGTTTGCATTTCTTACTCTCCACCATAGGTCCTCATCAGAATCTGGGCTCCCATCACATTCTCAAGGCCTCAAGATAGGCCTGTGCAGTCGCTTCAGGGTTACTGGCCCGTTTGCGCGGATGGTAGCCAGGGCAGGACCTCGGAGGCTCTCACTAACCCTCTTTGCTTTAGCCTTCCGAGGCATTGCCATTCTAGCACTTGGGGGCAACATAGTCTATCCAGGTCTCCCAGTCATCCCCTTGGGGGTGGGAGGTGCCAGAGAGATCCTCAACCTCGGTAAGAGTCGTGACTAATGGCAGGTGCAGAAATAGGAGTCTGCATTGGTTCCAGCCACCATTACGGGCACTGGAGCAGGAGAGGGTGTTGGGGAGGAACACCCCAGGTGGCAAGAATAGTTTCTTCAAGTCCTCCACAGTTTCCCTCTCCCAGCAACCATTCAGCAAATTTCTCCTCAAAAGCTTCAGATAGTGGTGGGGGCTGATTCCCCCCCGGGTCTTTACTGTCCTTAGTTATCACTCTCCAAGCAGTGAGGGCTCCCTCTGGGGTAATGGTCTGTGGCACTTTGGAGCTATCTATGGGATCCTTAAACTCTACTAGGGCCAGGAAAGTGTGGGTGAGCAGATTAGCATGCCGACCCACCACCACAGGGTTTGTAAACCTTCCACCTTGGAAAGTACTCCCTGCACAGTGTCCATATTGATACCCAGGGGATGTCCAGGATAAGCATAGCATTTTGGGGTCGATCTCTCCCAGTACCACTCCACCAGCGGTGCACAGCCACTTCTGTCGGGGTACCCATTTTTTTCTTAACAGTGGTTCGTAAATATGGCCACTAGAGGACACACAATCCCAGCGGTGAGCCTCCAAGATGTAACCCCTAGATGGCGCTATCCCAGGGGCTACTACCCCTGCCTGATTTGCCACTAACAGGTTGAGGGGCCTGGATCCAATGGCGGGTGCCTCCACCCAGAGGTCAGGGTTTGCAATAGTTAAACTAACTTGGTCACAGCCCTCTGGGACACTGCAACCCCTTTTCTTCCCACTAGTGGCCCACACAATATATCAGAATTACCTTCACAGTATACACTTACCCCCAGGTCTGGTTCCGCACTGGGACCTCCTCTGAAATGAGATACAGTGCAACAATCACAGTACAGTACTTTAACATAGACAAATACCTCAGGCAGTATAACTTTGCTGAAACAAGCAGCTCTGATTTATTTAGGGGATATAACAAGGACAGGGAAATCAGGTTAATTAGCTTATCACTCTAATAATCTACCTATGGCTCTGTGCACAGGCCTATCCCTATCAGTTACTGTCCTTGGGTACCCAAGCCCTAGTGGCTAGTCCAAACCGTGGCAGCTGGTAGGGGCCCTTTCACACAGAGAAAAGGAGAATTAAACAGTCAGCAGTACAGTAATTCCATTTGGATTTAATGTGGCAATTCAACAAGGGCGACCCTGAATTAGTACTCTGACCTCCAAATAAGATAAGGTCCTTCAATGTCAGCAGGGCTCACTTGAGGTACACAAACCTCTTCACATCCATATAAAGAAAGCACTATACCAGACAGGCTGCATCTGTATCCCGATGTCAATTACTGCACAATACCGGGAGAACACACAGCAGATTCAGTTCCTGACAGACCGAGTGCAATTTTCAGCAATTCCGCCAGTCTTCTACAGGGTGAGCCTGGTTTCTACTCTTCAGAGATCCTTTGATTCTTTTCACAGGACGATTCAGTCCTAACAAGCTGTTACACAAGCTGCAGCCGGAACTCTGGGCCTTACACACGTTTTTGACTAAAACTGCACACTGAAAAAGCACAGGGCTCCTTCCTTCTTCACTGCCAAAGCTCAACTGAAACTCCAACTGACAAAACCGAGCACTTCCTTTGAGTTCCTCCCAGTTCTTGACTGGATTGGCTGTCACTCACAATAGACTGCTGCTGTTGGTCCAAAGGTGCTGAAGTCTAAACTACATCTCCCAGAGTCACTGCCCATACAATCCTCTTGTGGCTGGCTCAGATTATGAGTCCAAGTTCTGATTCGTCAAGGCACCATTTTAGAGCTAGCTTACCCCACTGATTGGTCCAGTTCAGCAGTTCAAAACCAGAATGGGGAACTAGGCAGACACTGTTCTGACTGCAAAAAGAAAGTAGGTTAGACAAACTGTAATTTCATTATTACTGTAAATGATTTCTGAAAACAGTTACATCTTTCAGATAGGTTCCCTTTGCACTCCTAGTGACTGCAAAAATGGAGTGAATTGGCAGCAGCTTGAGTGGTACTCAATCAAAGAAACACACAGTCCCCCATACAAACTAATTATGTCTGCAAGCAGACAGCTCTTAAAGAGACAGTACCAGAGGTTCTAAAAACACTCACTGATAAATGGCTTAAACGCCAAACACCATTCAGGCTTGGAGCATTCAAGCAAGCTCCTGGAAGTCTTTTGGGAACCCCCATTTGCAGGGGGGTTACACAAGTCATGCAAGATAATCTGGGAAACCGGATATGCAATGGGAAGCACTTAAGTGTTATATTAGGGGAGAACTAATTAAAATAACTACTACCAGGAAGAAGGAAAGAGACAAACAGGTGCTCTCCCTTTTCTCCCAAATTAGGGATACAGAATCATGACTATCGAGTGGATCAGAGGACTAGACTTGACAGAACCTCATTAAACTCAGGGACCAACATAGTGAGCTTCTCCATGACAAAGTGGAACTAGCCATTCTGAAAATGAGGGCTACCTATATTGATCAAGGTGAAAAAGCAGGTAGGCTGCTAGCCCTTTGGGTTAGGAGACAAGAGGCATCAAGAATAATTACTGCGATTCGATCAGCCAAGGACAGATCCCTTAAGACAGACCCTAAATGCCTAATATTACCCCACAGCAAAGAGTTGATGACATCCTTGCTCAGATCCCACTCCCTACTCTCTCAGAAGCACAAATAAATTCACTGCTGACACCATTTACGGAAGCTGACATCGTAGGTGTAATCCGTAACTTACCACTTGCAAAAGTCTCCAGGCCAAATGGGTTTCCCTCTAACTTTTATAGAGTTCCACATCCAAGCTAGCAGCCTGGCTTCACAGTTTATTTTTACACATTCTGTCCTCGGACTCCGTAGACCATCGGCTGCTTGAAGCACTGATAACAGTGTTCCAGAAGCCTGGGAGGGAACCTGAAAATGTTACCATTTACAGGCCAATCTCGCTCCTTAATTACGACATCAAAATCCAAGCAAAACTTTTAGTGGACAGGCTTAACAGAATTCTATTGTCCATAATAGATTCAGAACAGGTCGGATTTATGAACGGGAGGTCGTCCATGGATCATCTCTGTAAGTTGGCTCACATTTTCTCTGCGTCCAGGGATGCAAGACTCTCCTCGGTGCTGGTATCCCTGGATGCAGAGAAAGCCTTCAACTGGGTGGATTGGTAATTCATGTTTAGGACTTTACATCAATTTGGTTCCCCCCCTCAATATATTAGCTGGATTCAATCACCTATGCCAATCCTAGCACCCGCATATATTGTAATGGAGTCTTTTCCTCCACTTTCCCATTGCATTCAGGCACCAGGTGGGGATGCCCCTTATCCTCTTTGTTATTTAATCTTTATTTAGAACCCCTAATAGTTAAACTAAAGGAATCCCCAACGATTCAAGGCATCATGTTGGGACCACAAGAAGTGAAAATATCCGCATACGCAGATGACATACTCGTACATTTATCCCACCCCTGTGTTTCTATTCCATCGACATTGGAGTTAATACAAGAATATCGCTCCCTCTCTAATTACAAAGTTAACATTGAGAAAACAGCTGTTTTTCCCTTGAATTCCAGAACTCTCAAGTGCAAATTTCTAAATTCTGGTCTAAAATGGGCACCTAAATCTTTAAAATATCTGGGTACTCGTCTGGCAAGCAGTGAGCTGCAAATGAAGAAGCTCAATTTAGATGTAATCTTGCACACAGTGCAGCAAGACTTGTATCGCTGTGAGTTGCTGCCTCTGTCACTATGGGGCATATTAATTTAGTCAAGATGAATGTTCTGCCATGGCTCTTTTACCCAATCAACCTTTTAAATCTGTGCTTACCTTTGACTTGGTTCAAGAAGGTACATTCGTGGCCGGCCCGGTGGGGTTGAGGGTTAAGGCGGGCAGCACCTGCGCACCACACCAGCGACCAGTCTTCGGGAACAGACTCGGGCCGCCGGGGGTTGGAAGGGAGAGGGTGGATTGAATGTCCCTGGACTGCTCTCCTTCCTCTGGGATGGGCTGGGGAAGCACGTCACGCTGGAGTGGCCCCTGGTGACGACTGGGGGGCAGCAGCGCAGTTGCAGTGCCAAGGGGTGGAGCATGGCAAGACATCCGTGTACGCGCAGCACATCATTGCACTGCTGGCTCCTGGGGACAAAAATGGAGGAAAAGGCTGGGCGCGACGAGCAGCTTGATGGCCGCTCTCCCACCGACCCAGAGGACTGTCGTGGAATCACACTGGGGGGTCTGGTCCAGCCCGGCCTGAAGAGGTAAGGGGAGACCCTCAGGCGGGTTGGGGCAGCTGCACCAGATCCCCACCATGTGAGTGAGCCTGCTGCTCTCCGGGCGGTGGGGACTGGCAGCTGGATGCCCCCGCCGGTAGCGCTGCAGAGGTGCATAAACAAGGAGGTGATAAAAAAAAAAGAACAAGAAGGTACATTCGTGTATATATGATTTTATATGGTTGGGAAAAGTGCCGAGGAGAGCATATCTTAAGTTAGCAGCCCCCAAGTGCCTTGGCAGTCTCAGACTACCTCACTTCGGATTATACTACTGGGCCAGTCAGGCCAGTAAGCATCTCCGCCAGCTCACAACTAAAGAAGAACTGGAGGCACTCTCCTATGTGCCCACCTGGCTTAGGACAGAAATAGATACAATAACATCTAGTGGGGTTTCCCCAGCTGCCTTACTGCACTTGAAGCCTAAGGACTTGGCATCAAGGCTACAGCAATCTTTGATCGAAGTCTCAGTGAGAATCCACTCGCAACTCTGCTCTCTACTGAAATATAAGCATAACCGTGACCCCAAACAACCCCTGGCCAAAAATCCCGACTTCAAAATAAGGGGGAAAGTAATCTCTTGCTCCTGGATCCCACAATTGACTACGGTGGAAGTGGAGAGCTTAACAGCAGAAAACGACTCTTGGCTCACTTCCCAAGAGATTACATTCAAATTCTCCATTAATAATAATAATATGGTCTTTAGAATTTACCAGCTTAGAGACATGTTAATTCAGAACCATAATCCTCCTTTTGAACTTTCACAGATGGGAGATTTTATATTGTCTCTCCAATCAATGGCTTTGCTCCCACATGCTGTCTCCCAAATTTATGCAAGTCTTTATGCAAAAGCTTATCTGAAGGTTGACAGGGTACCTAAATCCTGGTCCTCACTTTTCTCATGGGCAGAGCCATACTGGCAGAAGATTTGGAAAAACTGCCACACATATGTCACTCAGGATAGGTTTAGACTTATGCAACTCCAAGTATTGAACGACATGTATCTAACACCGCACAAACTGTATACAATGGGCAAAGTAGCCAACCCTCAGTGTACAAGATGGGAAAGGGAAGAAGGCTCCTTGCAGCACATTTTTGGGATCGTGTCAGAGTTGCTCCCTTATGGAAGCTCATTCAGGAGAGAGCTAACCCCCCTGCTAGGACTCGAGGGTCTTTTCACCCCAGAAATATGCCTAGTGTGTGACTATGGGGGCATTTCAGTGAAAGAACGTAGGTTCTTTGTAGCTCTGATTGCCCTTTTGGTAAAGAAGTTAGTCCTTCGTCACTGGTTAGATGATGAGTCCACATCTTACGTGGAGTGGGTGCAGGAACTTCTCAGCCTCCGCACTGAGAAAATGATAGCCAGTGTTTATAACTGTACCCATAGATATAAGAAAACATGGGAAAAATGACATACTCTGTGTTCTCTATAAGCTCCTTACTCCTGATAACCTCGATGGTATAAGTTTGTATGTAGGGGTAACATAGGGACTGCAGGGTTTTATTTAACTCTAAAAATTGATTAGCGTTTTGCTCATAAAAGTGCTAAAACGTGAAAATGCACAGCACTTGCCTCACTGTGTTTAACAAACATAGCACTTCCAGAAAACCTATATAAATGCTGTCTGTACAGTTAGTATTGTCCCAAGAAAAAAACTGCTAATCAATTATTTAAAACCCTGGACTGCTGGTGCGGGGGTTATGGGAGGGATGGGTGGGGAAAATGTTTCTCTCTGACATTACATGTTCACTTTGTACCATGTATTTTGAAAACAATAAAATGTAAATTTCAAAAAGAACTGTACACTATACACAAAATGGGGTCTGACTAGGGATCTGTACAGAGGCATTACAGAACTGTACACTGTACACAAGACAGGGTCTGGCCAGTGATCTGTACAGAGGCATCACAGAACTGTACACTATACACAAAATGTGGTCTGACTAGGGATCTGTACAGAAGCATTACAAAACTGTACACTATACACAAGATGGGGTCTGGTTCGTGATCTGTACATAGGCATCACAGAACTGTACACTATACACAAAATGGAGTCTGACTAGGGATCTGTAGAGAGGCATTACAAAACTACACTATACACAAGATGGGGTCTGGTTAGTGATCCGTACGTAGGCATCACAGAACTGTACATTATACACAAAATGGAGTCTGACTAGGGATCTGTACAGAGGCATTACAGAACTGTACACTATACACAAGATGGGGTCTGGCTAGTGATCTGCATAGAGGCATTACAGAACTGTACACTATACACAAGATGGGGTCTGACTAAGGATCTGTACAGGGGCATTATATCTCTCGATCTGCTTATGAAGTTTCTTTTCTTGCCAACCATGATTTTATTTGCTTAGCTAGTTGCTTCCCCACATGCTGTCCATATTAAAAGTTGTTGCTGATCATTACACCCAGGATCTTTGCCTGCAGAGTTTCAGCAACTTCTGCATTGGTCAGGTACTGCTTTGCAGATTTGTCTGTCCGAGATGCATCACTTTACCTTTTCAATGGTGAATTTCATCTGCCATTTCTCCGCCCATTTCCCAAACATGCCCAGGTTCTGCATTATGTTCTGTGATGTAACTACCCATCATGGTTTGGTGTCATCAGTGAACATAACAACCCAGCTCCAAATTACTTACAAATATATTAAACAACTTTGGCCCCCAGCAGAGAACCGTGCAGTACTCCGTTGGTCACTTGTTTCCATGTGAAGAGAAAACCATTTATTAAATCCCTTTTATTTCCTGTCCTGCAACCAGTTTCTGATCAGCTGAATTACATGACTGGGTCGACCTAGGTTCTCCAAACTAGTCTCCTGTGTTACGCACTGTGGAATGCACTGCCGACGTCCAGGTACACAGCATCTGCAGGTTCCTTCTTATCCAGCTCCTTGGTGACATTATCAAAAAATGCAGCAAGATCACTCTAACATCATTTCCCTTTGCAGATTCCTTACTGGGCCACTGAGTCCAAGTTATTTTTCTGTAAGTGTTCAACAATTCTGATTCTTAGGACTGTCTCAAGCATGTTCCCTTGTGCTGCTGTTGAGCTACCTGGCCTGATAACGCAGTGGTGCTGCTACCACCTGCTACGCCAATGACCCGGGTTTGGGTACGGACTCGGGCCAATCGCCGGCTGGCCAGTGGAGGGAGGCTTGAGCATCCAAAGGACAGCTCTCCTCCCTCAGGAAGGGAGGTGCTGTGTCCCACTCCATTACTGCTACCTGGTGGCCAGGTGGGAACACAGCAAGCACAGATTTCCATTATACCCAGTTCTTCCAGGGAGTCTTATGTCTCCAGCTCATCCAGCATTTCCCTCAGGCTTTATGCATTAATGTTCATACCTCTCCAGGAGCAGTTTGGTTTCTTTTTGTGCCACTTCTTAGCATCTTGTGCTGCTTGTCATCTCCTCTGAATAATAACTGTGGTGCCAGGCAGCATACAGCGCAGTAATACTGCAGTATGTCACAAAATGCTGCAGTATGCTGCATGGAACAGCATAATTTAATTAAGCAATAATGCACAACAGGGTGTGGGTTATTGGGGGTTTACCCACGCCTTGTGTGGTGTGTCGGCGCAGCCGGTGACAACCACACAAGAAGTGAATAATCAATAACTCACACCCTGGCGTTCTTGCTATGATTATACAATGGACCCATGTGTAAAATAAATGTAAAAATGTGTTTAATTATGTTTTTTTTACAAATGCAGTTCCTCAGCCGTGGGTAATGCAGGATTTACCCACAGTCATGTGACATGTTTTGACCAATGGGGTTACAGGATTTTCCCACACCATTGTATAATGGTAAATAAACCCTTTGTTACTGCAGTATTTTGTGACATGTCATTTACTGCAAGTTACAGCGTTACACAGTGGCTGGCTCCACTGTAGATTGTTTGACAGGATCTGTATCCTCCTCCTGCTTTTGTTGGCATCACTAGCCTGTTTCAGTATCTCACCCCTCCGTTTAAAGTCATTCTTTATTGCTGTGTTGATCCTGTTTTCCATGATGCTTGCCCCTTTTTGACTCAGATGTAATCCCTCTTTCCTGAAAAGATTGCTTCTTCCAAAGGTCATCCAGTTTCTAAGGAAGGGGACTCCTTCTTTTTGCTTTATTGTGGTCTTCCAGCGGCAGTCCCCTCTCAGCCTCCCATCTCCCAGATGTACCCTGAAACCTCCCACCACAGTGCCCCCTGGATTGCCCCCCAGGGTGGAGCCTCTGGATTATGCAGGCAGAACTCCGGAGGTGCCCAATCATGGCTGTGGTGGGGATCCAAGCCAGTCTCGGGGTGGGGGCATCATCCAGGCACGCTGGACGTCATTTTCTTGTGTTTGCAGTAGAAGTGCAGTAGCCGAGCGGGGCTGTAGCGCTCCACGTCCATGCATCCACACACCCTCCCTAGTGTGGCACATATTAGTTAGTGTTCTGGTGATGATGCATTCCGTGGTCACCTGGGAGCCCTGTAACGGAGTCACTCTTCCCCTTCCCCCAGGAGTGGAAAGCATGCTATGGCCGATCAATCCACCCCTGCCCCAGCCGGCCCCTGAGCATCCTGAGTCTTTTCCCAAAACCGGGACACCCACGTGACAGCGGTAAATCTTTCTGCTGTGCCGGCAGGCCCGCTGCGAAGGGGATTCCTTCTACCTTGCACCAAGGTATTGACAAGGCACTGATAAGGCCAAAACTGGCTACTCTTATAGCCTCTGCTTATGTTAACTGAAGCTCATACTGAAACAGGCCGCACTGATCTGCATATTGTACTTCTTAAGCAGTCCATCAAGTGTTTGTTAAATGTATTGTATATCCTGTCTTTGTTGTAAATGCATATTCTGTAACCATTGTACTATGAATGATGTGGAACCTTTGTAAAAGAGTTCATACTGAAAGGCTGATTCCGAAATCTCAGATAAAATAAACAAACACCTGATCCAAGGATGAATCATTTGAATCTGGGCTTCACGTCTGTCGTCTACATACAAGACTGATCATACCGTATTTCTGAGAAGATGGTATCTGCTTTCCACCCTTGCTCTTCCTTCTTGACACAGGTGTCGTTTGTTCCGACGTGCACCACTACAAGGGGTGATCTTGAAAGGGCTCCAACAGTCTGTCAATCCCTTTCAGAAACGTGCTTAATTCTTGCTCCTGGCGGACAGCTGAATCCACTGTTTGCTTTTTCTCTATGGCACACTAGTCACAATGTGTATCTCGGGACTGAATCACCCACAACCATTGTCTTCTTGTGTTTTGTCTTGCATGGCACTGCTGGGATTACATTATCTGGCATGCCCCATTCTTCATTTTCCTGGTTTGCCAGTAGTGTTCTCAGTGGGTAGCAGTAGACTTCCACCGGTGCTTACTTCTCTCTTCTTAGTTTACGTATGATATGAAGGTCTTGACCTTAACTAGGGGGGATAAACACAGATCATTCCATGGGCAGACTGGATGGGTCCAGCAGGCCTTATGTGCCAACAGAATGTTTCTATCCCAGTACCAACCGTTATGTTTGCGGTTTACGCATCACTGTTAAAGGTCTGACTTTCAAGTAATCAGTTCCTTAAACATTTAATTATTTTTTGCTCAAGTTCAGCTGCTTAGGCCTAAATCCACAATGGACTTCTGTGATATCACCAGGCATTGTGAAGGTGAAACACAGAAACATATAATTTGCTGGCAGATAAGGACTGCTTGGCCCACCTAGTCTGCCCATTTTTGCCCTATCTATACTGTCACCACAGACCCTACTTGATCTCTGGCACATTCATCAACCCCTCTTCCCTTTCCTTAATATTCCCTTACTCCTATCCCATGCATTCTTGAACCCCACCACTGTTTGCACCCCCACTACCTCTGCTGGAAGACTGTTCAGGAATTTAACACTCCTTCTGTGAAGACGTACTTCCTCACTACTCTCTTAAATCTACCCCCCTCCAGGTTCTTATCGTGCCCCCTTGTCCTTCAGCACTTTTTTCCTGAAAAATACTTCCCTCCTGCACCTTACTTACCTCCGTGAGGTATTCAATGGTCTCTACCATATTTCCCCCCTCCCTCCTCTCTTTCAGGGTGCACATATTTAGGTCCTTAAGTCTCTCCTCATAGGGCTTCTGATTCAGACCCTGCACCATTTTAGTTGTCCTCCTCTGGACCACCTCCACTCTGTCTATGTCCTTCCGGAGATGTGGTTTGCAAAACTAGACACAGTACTCTAGGTGGGGTCTTACTAGTGATCTATACAGAGAATATCACCTCCCTCTTTCTCCTGGTGATTCCCCTCCCTATACGCCCCAGTATCCCACTAGCCCTCCCAACTGCCTTGTCACACTGCTTGGCCACCTTTAGGTCATTTGATATGATTACCCCGGGTCTCTTCCCTGTTTGGTGACTGTCAATACTACTACTCCCATTGTGTACCCTGCCCCTGATTTCTGTGCCCCAAGTGCATAACTTTGCATTTTTTTTGCATTGAAACCCAGCTGCCATACCCTTGACCACTTCTCAAGTTTTCTCAGGTCTCTGTTCATCATTTCCATCCCCCCCCACTGGAGTGTCCACCGTATTTCAGACTTTGGTGTCTTCCACAAAGAGTCATAACCTTCCTTCCAGCTCCTCTGCAATGTCACTTATAAAGGCATTATAGAGGACTAGTCCCAGCATTGATCCCTGAGGCACCCCACTGGTCTCCCTCCCTTACTTGAAGTAAACTCCATTTACCACCACCCTCTGCTGCTTATCCCCTAACCAATTTTGTTATCCAGTTCACCACCTTTGGACCCAATCCTAAGCCACCCAGCTTGTCTACTAGCCTCCTATGTAGAACAGTGTCAAAAGCCTTACTGAAATCTAGGCAGGCCACGTCCACTGCTCCAGCCTGATCTAATTCCTTGGTCACCAAGTCAAAGAAATCTATTAGAGTCACTTGACATGACCTCCCCTCCACCGATGAATCCATGCTGTCATGGGTCTTGTAACCCACTGGATTCAAGACATTCCACAATCATTTCCTTCAGCAGTAACTCCATTAACTTTCCCACCACCGATGTCAGACTGACTGGTCTATAATTGCCAGCCTCTTCTCTACTACCACTTTTATGAAGTAGGACTACATCCATCCTCCTCCAGCCCTCCGGAACCATTCCTGTTTCCAATGAGCTGTTAAATGGGACTGTCAGAGGTGCAGCCAGTACCTTCTTGAGCTCCCTTGATACCCTTGCATACATCCCATCTGGCCTCATTGCTTTGTCCACTTTCAGTGACTCCCTTCAGGACACTCTCCTTTGAAAATGAACTAGTGTCCCCAACCCTCCCTCCAAAGTGTCTGTTACTTTTTTGTGGACCTTCCCCTCATCCTTCCTCTGTGAATGCTGAGCAGAAGTATTTGTTCAGAATGTCTGCAATTTCCTGGTCCTCGTCTGCACAGTACCCCCCTTCCTCTGGTATTCCTTCTTTCGCTTACAGTACATGCCTAAAAAATGTCTTGCCCCCTTTGTCACTGCCTGGGCTGTTCTCTCTTCAGTATGTATCTTTTGGCCCCTTACTGCTCTCCCCGGTTCCCTCTGTTGCCCCTGATACAACTCTTTATCCTCCTCCCTCTCTGTTTCTTTATACTTTCTGAATGCTACCCTTTTAGCCTTTACCTTTTCCGCCACCTCTTTCGAAAACCTCAGTGGTCTCTTTCTGCTCTCTTGCTTAGCACAGAGGTTCCTTCCCTATGTTCTCTGTTCTCTCACTGGTTCAATGTCCCATTATGATGTACCAACCTCCAAGATATCAACTGTGACAACCCCAGCATCAAGATGCATGCTTATCTCATGGCGATGTCACCAGCCAGGAAAAGCACATTTATACAATGTGTGGGAGGTACACACATTGGGCTGGCCCGCTGGTGGCATAGCAGACTACCGCTTGAGATGCTGGTGACTCAGGCTCAGGAGCGAGCCTGGGGCACTGAGGGCCAGTGTGGGAGGACAACTGAGTACCCCTCAGGACGCTCTCCTGCTTGGGTGGGAGGATCATCATTTCCTGCTGCATGAGTGCCCCCTGGAGGGGTCCAGGTGATGCAAGCCACTTGGGGTCGGCAGTGGGAAGGGATACAGTGGTTTACTGCACACATGCCCACTGTGTAAGCACACTGCATGTTAACAGCCTGGAATCTGGGGGAGAACGAGAATACCAGAAAACATCCAACCCAGCAGGATGACACTGGCACTCTCAGTCCCACAGCATCCGACCCACCCACCAAGATGGTGGCATCTGCCAACGCATTCGGAGTTGTCCACAGAGGTGAGGTGCCACAGTTGAAGGCCACACCATGTGAGGGTTCCCCATAGGGCAGGCAAGAGGGCTCCCTGAAAATTGGGTATGTGACTGCATTGGGCAAAGGCCAACAAGGCTGACATGGAACGTGGCCTGCAAAGGGGAAGGGTGGGTGAAAAAGAAGCATGTTATTTCTGCTTGTGACATCACCAATATGAAAACAGCATGTTTATTTCCACTTTTGATAGGTCACAAAAGAGCCCTTAACCAATGGCAGAGCAGCTTGAACAATGCCTGATGACATCACAATGACCCCTGCTGCACTCAGAGCAGTGAGATCAAACAGAAACAGTACAATCTTCATAGAAAGAACTAATTTAAAAGCTTTATAATTTACAAAGCAATGGTATAAATTGGTAACACAAAGGCCTGACTAACAGTAAACCACTTATGATCACTTGCAAGGCAGCAGGACTTACGTAACTCAATTGCAGTTCTGCCACTCATCAGTGATTGCCCTAGCCCTCATTCATGAAGATCAATGGAATATTAGGGTTCTGCCATTGCACAGGCCTCATTTATCATCTCATTTCTCTGTCCACTAGTGTTGTATAAAGCCACAAAACACGTGCGCGATACATAATTATAAATGATACATTATCAGCACTGATGTACCGCAAAACGGCTCCATGTCATAACAGCAACTGCAAAATAGTGATGGCTGTTATGGTGGCGTATATCGCTGAAAAGCAAATTGGCGATATACGTGCCAGCAAACAGACATCCGGCAAGTAAACAAAGTGCTTATGCGGGGGCAGCACCCCGCACCCTCCTGATTAAAGATTACCAACTCAAGAAGTGCGCATGTCGGGAGGGTGACACTCCAAAATAAATTGAAAAAAAAAACACAGCAGCAAAATTTTCTCCCCCGTCCCCAGCCCCGATCCAGTACCTGCTGCACCGCAGCCAGCCACCCGCCACCAGCACACCAGACGGATAGTTCGCTGCAGCAGGCACACTACCCCAGACAAACTCCTTTCCTATCCCTGCCCTTCCCTCCCTATCCCTCCATTTCCTCGTCGCCTCCCTACAGTCAGGTCGCTACCACTCACAGGGTAGTTTCACCAGGACAGCCTGTAATGAGTCGCTGTTTTGACAGTCATTTACCGTCGCTGTCATTACTGGATACCCTGCAAAACACATTGTCGTGCAGCAGTAAAGCGCAGTTATTTACCGTAATAGTAGATTTTGAGAAAACGGCCTCCGTAGGGCTGCACCATTGGAACTGTAAGTCGTTGGCTTCAGGACCACCCACTGCAAGTCCTGAGTGAGTCCTTCGCCTGTCTGCTTAAAGTTATTCGCCTCTTTACATTGCTGTACCAAAATGCTTTTTCAGAATTTCTGTGAAATTTATAAATACTGTACAAGTGCCCAAAGTACAATGACAAGAGGGAGGATATGATTTGGTATTGATGGTCAGAGGCCAGGGCTGTGCCCAGACATGTAGGGCCACCCTGCAGAAACATTTTGATAACCAACTCACCCTCCCTCCACACACAACTAGTTAAATGAGCTCTCTTGCCCTACGTTGCTGTTGGCAACGGCCCACCAACTACCACAAAGGGTAGGATTATGAACAGAACAGGAAGACCTCCCCCCCCCAATGATTGGAGACGGGCAGCCTTTCCTTTGGCTGGACAGGTGGTACAGAAAAGCAAAAATAAGTTCACGAAAACACAGGTCAGGGCCCAGAGGAATGTGCCTGCAGCATTCATGGTCACCTGAGCTTGGCCTCAAACAAGAGCACATACAGTGCAGCAGCCCTGCCTGCCAGCGCTGTCAGTCTACAGATCAGGTACACAGAAAGTCAGCTGTATGCTAGTGAACAACCGCCCGCTGCTTGTTTATCTGTGTAATTTACAGCCATGGTTCAAGCAAAAACACAGGGCAGTACTGTTCGGTTGTGTGGGGTGGGGGCGGGCACAGAAACATAATCATCACCACCTTCACCCTGAAACTGCTAACAAATGTTAAAATGTCAAGGCTATATGGTCAGATACAGAGACTGGTATAAAGGCTTGAGGGATGCATGCTAACACCAACCAGAAATAATACGAAACATCATTGCAGTCTCGGTAAAAACAGTCACATTCCTCACTAGTTCAGTGCCCTCATAATGTGCCAAAAATGTTAACTCCTTGAACAACATTCTTCAGATGTAGCACGCCATCTGGTAAAAAAATGACGTTCATTGTTGTCTGCAAGTTATCCAGTAATAACGGCCCACAGCTGAACCCACTGCCCTTTAATCTTTGACCTTTACCTGTTTTCTCAATCTGTTTAGCTGAACCTCGATTTCCAGTGTACACTTCATTGTCTGCAATACGCATCAGGTTTCAGAAAAAGTGGTCACTGCAAGCAGGGCTGAATATTAATGGTATGTTGCCATGTTGAATACCGGTTACTGCGGCAGAACATCATTTTTGCCATGCTAATGTTCCAACTGGATAAATACCCCATCATGCCACTGCTCTGCAGTTTAATCTGTAACACTGCTCTTCTGGATAAGTGGAATACCAGACCCAGCACCGGAACACCAAATTTAAGCTTCTGGTGTTATTCTGTCTGCCACGCCAGATTATCTTCTTAATTTCTACCCCGGTGTGTCTCTAGACCAACCAATAAATGTGGCTCATGCAAGATGTCAGTTGGTGTTCAAACCGCTGAGAGGCAGTGTAGCCTAGCCTAGGGGTGACAGCATGGAACTGTGAGCTACGAGATCCTGGTTCAAATTCTGCCACACTGATTTACTAAACCTGTGACACTGAGCAAGCCCCTGTGTGCTTTAGTTAGGCTACCCAGCTGTAAAATTGGGCGGATGCAGGACCCCACTGTAAACGAGACACTCCCGACAATCCTAGGTAAATAAACTGTAAAATTTAAAATCCTAAAATCAAGCTATCTGCTGCAAATGCTAAATGGAATCTGTGAACTCTGCCAATTCCATTTTTTTTACTTTGTGGTGCTGCTGTTTGTCTGAGGGAAGTCCAGCAAATGTTTGAACAAAATCTTTTATAAGAGTAACTGAAGACGTTTTACACAAGCTTTTGGGTCTCCTAAGGTCTCTACAGCACGTGAAGTCAATGGACAACTGGTTAAAAGGTATGATCCCCTAAACCTGCACTACCCCAATTACGTTTGGGACTAGAAACTCCTACTCCCACACCAGACTCAACTCAAAAGAACTGCAAAAAAGACAACTGGTTACCGCCCCACTGAAAGGAAACAGATCTCCTATCTGGCATCACACACTATTTACTGACATTAAGGATGATAATATCCATCAGCGAGCTGCCAAGCCCCAAGTGGGCCATGCTGAGAACAAAGCCGCTACTGTCTCCCTTTTGATACGGTTACAAGGAGATGTTGATGTTACCTGCCATTCAGGTGCAAATAATGTCATCACTATTGCTTGGATCAGGGCTTTTAACCACTTTAACACCATTGTGAACCGTAAGCTATCTGGGGCTTCTTTTTGTGCATTTTCAGAGAGCATGGAGTGCAAACAAAGTTAATGAGGCAACAGTCAACACAGGAGGATCAGACAACAGCTTAATAGAAAAGGGCTCTCAGCTCTCATCTGCTCTTGAAAAGAGGCAGTGTATTATACTGCTCTTATCTTCAAGCAGGTGATTAGGGGGGACTTATCCTTCCATCTTTGGGAACGGGTTTCTGGAGGATGATGATGATGACTGATTCAGCCCATGGAGTCTCTGGCTTCACTTGAAACGGCCAAGCGAGCCGCAAATCTCAGCGTCAGGGGACACGTGTTTTTCACAGAGTTACGAGTATAAATGAAACTTGATTTTCAAGAATTGGCTGCATCTGTGTGGTGAGTTATAAGACCCAGCAACAAACAAGGAAAAGTTGAGGCGGGGGGGGGATTTCAAATCAAGCTAGAAACATTCCTCTTCCTTGGGCCAACTGCCTGCCTGGAACAATTAAACCATTGTGATAACATCTTCAGAGCTTGGCTTTCAGTTTAAAGAACCTGAAGTTAACTCCTAAAGAACAGAGCAGGAAAATGGCTTGGCAAAATGGATCAGACCCAGTAGGCAGTGCAGTCTTGTGGTCAGAAGGTAGGACTGAAAACCAGGAGATCCAAGTTCAAATCCCAGCACAGTCACAGTCAATGTAACCTTAGGGAAGCCACGTACATCTTAGTGTCTTGAGTCCACCCAGCCGTAAAAACAAGTAGTCAGTGAATAACCAGTTAAATGTCAGTCAGCTGACTGGCCGTCGGTGCAGCAGCAAGGCTACTGCTCGCATACTGGCAACTCAGGTTAGGGAAGAAGCACTGGTGGTTGGGGAGTGGAAGGATCGAGCATCCTGGGAACAGCTCTCCTCCCTCAGGGTGGGGGGCTCTGCGTCTAGCTGTAGGTCTGCCACTGGGTGAAGGCCAGGTGGTAGCCCCCGCAAGGGAACCAGAGGGGAAGGGCTGTTGTGAAACACCAAAGCAGTGTGTGCATCACTAAAACAGGAAAGAAACCACCCTGCTCCTATGCGGCACCACCCCAGCACCGCACGAGTGACACAGCAGGCCGTCCAACCACCACATGTGGTTCTAAGGTGGATAACAGACAAATCCATGAGACGGTCAGAGATTTGGTCTAGGAAGAGTGCAGGGCCAGGAGACAGAGGAAAAATGTAGGTTCACTGCTGAAAAGATGTTTTCCTTCAAGCTGTGTCTCCACTCTGGCATTTTTGTGGTAGTTCAGCGCCTCCTGTGTGTGGTGCCCAGCACTGCAGCAATTTTGGGCTGGTTCAGTCATGTAAGCTGTAGACAGTTGCTGGTGGCTGCAACCCTTGCCCCCCATAATCTTGGTGTTTTCTTTCCTAAATACCCCCCCCAACTCCATTCAACAATCCTTTATTCCAGTAAAATGTTATTTTTAAAACCATCCTCCCTCCACTACCTCACCTTGTCAGCTCCCTCCCTCCAACCTACTCTCTGAATTTTTTTTAAACAACCTCCTGCTACCTCCCTCAGCCAGTTCCTTCCCCCAACTCTGAGCATGGCCCTCATATGATTTCTGTTTTTAAGGTACCCTTTGGCCCCCTCCCCCAATCCTGGCATTCATACAGGTAGTGGAGGAGTGTCCACACCAGGACAAAAAGCAGCATTCTAACTCCTCACTGCCACAGCACCGCACCACCACTGAAACTTACTGACAGCAGCATCCACACCAGGACAAAAAACCCTGCAACATTCCAACTCCCCACCTCCACAGCACCGCACCACCACCGAAACTTACTGACAGCAGCATCCACACCGGGACAAAAACCCTGCAACATTCCAACTCCCCACCTCCACAGCACCGCACCACCACCAAAACTTACTGACAGCAGCATCCACACTGGGACAAATACCCTTCATCATTCCAACTCCCCACCTCCACAGCACCGCACCACCACCGAAACTTACTGACAGCAGCACCCACACCGGGACAAACACCCTGCAACATTCCAACTCCCCACCTCCACAGCACCGCACCACCACCGAAACTTACTGACAGCAGCACCCACACGGGACAAACACCCTGCAACATTCCAACTCCCCACCGCCACAGCACCGCACCACCACCGAAACTTACTGACAGCAGCACCCACACCGGGACAAACACCCTGCAACATTCCAACTCCCCACCGTGACAGCACCGCACCATCAGTGAAACTTACTGACAGCAGTATCCACACTGGGACAAAAGACCCTGCAACATTCCAACTCCCCACCTCCACAGCACCACACCATCAGTAAAACTTACTGAGTGACAGCAGCAGCATGCACACTGAAGAATTGGCACCAGCGCAGCATCTGTACACCCCTCACACAGGTGTCAAAAGGTTAATGTAAATATGCCTTTTGTTGGTGGGCTATCCCCGCTAAATACAAAGCCCCTGTGACTGCAAGACTTTAAAATATGGACTCTGCTGCTGGATCAGACCCCTAGGAACCTCTTGGGGGGGGGAAAGGTGTTTCACTTAAATGAGGTTAGCCTGATGTGTACATTTCTAAATTAAAAATAAAAATAAGTGTCTCTACCCTGGAGGTACCACAGGAGTATCTTCCTACATTAAAAAGCAGCACTGCCCGCTCACCTCATACATGGGGTAAAGGACCCCCATGGACTCCCAACCCATGCTGTACTTAGGTCAACAGGATCTACCCTAGGCAGCTCCTCTTCCCTCATGGTGTCCCAAGCTGGAAAAATATATAGTTCAGAACCGTACTGGTTTGGATGTGACCATTATGGTTTATATATTAGTTGTAACATACGTCCTGGATACGTTATGCATGTGCTGATTAGGACCACTCCTCTTTAATTTACTGTATATAATATGGTGAAACTTATGAATTTTAGTTTTATTTGTTTCATTGTTGCAAAACAACTAAAATAAACTCAAGAGTACAAATTGAACTCCCCTGTTTTGTTAGGATCTGTCCACAATGGTGAGAGTTTTTAAAAACAGGTTAATCACCTGTAACAGTAGTTCTAGGAGTGGTACATGATACTCATCCACATTTTCTGGCGGTTGTCTTTCCCTTTAAGACTTGCAGGAAATGTCTTCAAGCTAGCTCCTCCTAACTCACCCAGGTGGTAACACCCTCGGCTCCGCCCCATGATGCCAGATCTTGCATGATGGAAGCAGTGTTGTCCATCAAGGCCAGGGGATGTCAGGTGGGTCCGTGTGGATGAACATTATATACCACTACTAGAACTACTGTTACAGGTGAGTAACTGTTTTTTCTAGGGACATGGAAATGATGTTCTATCCACACTTTCTGGCAGACTCCTGGCAGTTCTCCGGGAGGAGGGAGGCAAGGTGCACACCCCTTACTTAGGGAACAGAGATTGGAGAACTGAGGCCCCAAAACCAGCATTCCAGCATGATTCGAGGTCAATGTGGTAATGGGAAATGAATGTGTGTGCTGACCTCCAGGATGCAGCCCTGCAAATTTCCTGGATAGGGATGTCCCTGGAAGCAGCCACAGAGGTAATGGTATGACGGGTGGAATGAGCCCTTAGCCCTCCGGGAGGCTCCCTACCTGCCAACCTATAGCAGAGGTTGATGCAGGATACAATCCACCTACCAATCATCCGTTAAGCTGCCAGTCTGCCAGGTGTGGCTTCAGCGTAGGTGGCAAATAGCTGGTGAACCTCTCCCCCGAACTCCAGTAGTGTGCTCCTTATAGTAGGCAAGTGCTTGCCGCAGGTCCAAAGTATGGAGCATGTGCTCGGCCTCCAAGGTGTGACTGGTGAAGTACACTGGGAGATTAATTACCTGGTTAAGGTGAAACTCTGACACAGCCTTCGGGAGGAACTTCGGGCTGGGGCATAGGACAACCTCATCCCTGTGGAAGACCTGGTAAGAAGACTCCACCGAAAGTGCCTGGAGCTCACTGATCCTTCTGGCTGACGTGATAGCCACCAGGAAGGCGGTCTTTCATGACAGGTGAGACACATCATACCTGTGCATTGGTTTGAATGGCTTGCCCATGAGCTTTGCCAAAACCAGCAGCAAGTTCCATGGTGTTGGTGGTGGTGGTTCACACACTGGAGGAGAAATGTGGTCAAGACCTCGAAAAAATGCCAGACCATCTTCTCCTATGCCACTGACTGCTGACTGGCCTGCGCCCAGTAAGCAGAGATGGCTGCCAGATGCACCTGAAGGGTCATCGACCGAAGGCCCAGCTTAGAAAGGGACCACAAGTAGTCAAGGATGCTAGCCACCGGTAAGGACAAAGGGTCCAGTCCCTTGCCCTGGCATCAAATGGAGAACCTCTTCTACTTGAAGGCATAGCATTTCCTGGTCAACTCCTTTCGAGATGCCTCCACAACAGTGAGAGCATCTTTGGAGAGACCGGAAGCCTGGAACTCTAGCCGCTCAGGAAGCAGTCTGTCAGATGCAGTGGTTGAAGGTCCAGATGGAGTACCTTCCCCTGATTCATGGAAAGCAGGTCTGGGTGGAGAGGAAGATGCCTCGGAAGCCTACTGCTAAGGCTGAGGAGATCGGGGTACCAGAACTGGCAGGGCCAGTCCGGAGCCACCAGGATCACCTGTGCCTTGTCCCTCCTGGCCTTGTGCAACACGTTGTGAATCAAGGGAAGTGGAGGGAAAGCATAAAAGAGGCCTGGGGTCCAGGGTCTCGAGAAGGCATCCCCCTGCAGCGTTCCCTGCTGAGGGGGGTGGGCACAAAATAGCTTCAGCTTTGCGTTCTCCCTGGAGGCGAACAGGTCCACTTGAGGGGTGTCCCACTGGGAGAACAGACTGTGTACTACCTCTAGGTGGAGAGATCACCAGTGAGACGTCTTGCCCATATGGCTGACGGCGTTCAACAGCTGGCTGGAGGCCCCTGCAACATGGATGGCCAGCAGATCGGCCTCCAGACTACGAACGAGGGTCCACATGTGGACAGCTTCCTTGCACAGTGGCAGGGAGTGCATTCCACCCTGTTGGTTGAGGTAGTACATGGTCTTGGTGTTGACCACCTGATCCCAGACATGCGAAGCGATTGCAGTCAGCGCCAGCCGAACTGCTTGTGTGATGATGTGGCATTGGGACTCCTCGGGGGTCCAGAGCCCATGGAGTCTGTGTTCCCCCAGGTGGGCACCCCAGCCGATGAGAGAGGCATCGGTTGTCAGGATGACCATCAGCTCTGGGAAGACAAATGGGATCCCTTCCTGCAGATGCTCTGGGAATAACCACCACTGGAGGGCCTCCCACATCCGCTGGGTCACAGTGACCAGCTGGTCGAAGTGACCCCTGCGCTGAGACCACTGGCTGGCCAGTACCCACTGCAGGGAGTGCATTCTCCAGTGGTCCTACTGGACCACGCTGGTGCAGGCTGCCATGTAACCCAGCAGGCACAGGAAGTCCCGGGCAGGGGGCAATTGCCCAACCAGAAATGACTGGGCAAAGGAGGAGAGAACCTCTACCCTGTCCGCCAGGAGCTAAGCCCTGGCTCTGAACAGTTGAGCTCTGCCCCAATGAAGCTGATCACCTGCAAAAGCACGAGTTCCGACTTGGCCTTGTTGACCAGGAGGCCAAGTCTGATGAAGGTCTGCAGGGCCAGGTCCCTGGACCGCTCCACCTCCTGCCTAGGGGGACCTGCTATAAGACAGTCATCCAGGTAGAGGTAAGCCTGGACTCCCCAGTGCCTTAGGTAAGCTGCCACCACTGCGATGCACTTGGTGAAGACCCTAGGGGCCAAGGACAGGCCAAATGGCATGGCCTGGAACTCGTAGAGGGTTCCCTCAGCTCGAAAGCGAAGGAACCTTCAGTGTGATGGACAGATCAGGACATGAAAGAACGCGTCCTGATGATCCAGGGAGCAAAACCACATGTCTTGCTTTAGAGATGGTATGATCTGAGACAGAGTTACCATCTGGAAGGTGTGCGACTTGAGAAGCCTGTTCAGGTTGTGCAGATCTAGAATGGGGTGCCAGCCCCCGTCCGCTTTGGCACCAGGAAGTACCTGGAGACAAACTCTGGGTGTTCCGGAGGATCCGCAACAGGAACCATGACCTCCTTGTGGAGGAGCTGAACTATGTCATCTCTGAGAGCTGATAGAATGTCTGCGGATACCAAGTCCTCCTGTGGGGCTCGGGCTCAGCAAGGAGGGTACTGCTTGAATTCCAGAGGAAGACCTTGACCAACCACCTTGACAACCCACCTGTCGATGGTGACAACGAACCAGGTGGAAAAGAAGTGGCGGAGCTGGTCCCCCCATGGGAGGACCCAGGGTAGATGTGGTGGGCATGAGGGAGGCACCCCTCACCCCATCCTTGAGCAGGCTCGCAGGAGGAGGAGGATCCGACTAAGGAGCCACTGGAGCCTCTCCCTCAGGTTTACGGACGACCAAGGCCACTGACTTAAGTTAAGGTTGCCAGGCCTGGGCCTGCTAACCAGCCTGGGGCTGGCCTGATTTGGCCACAGGAGTAGAGGTGGACCTAAAGGGCTTCTGTTTCTGCTGCTGCTGCTGCTTGGAGCCCCTTCGGCCAGATGTCACTGAGTCCAAGGTGGCATTGGATTTCTCGATGCGGGGCAGGTGGGCCTCAACCCCTGTTCCGAAGAGTTCAGTGCCCAGGAAGGGAACATCTGCCAGCTTGTGCTGAGAGTCCACCATGAAGGTCAAGATCCTTAGCCAAGCCCTGCAGTGCATGGCCACTGAGGCCACCACAGAGCGGGAACAGGAGTCCCCAATGTCCATGGCTATCTGGAGCTGCTGTTTGGCTACAGCCTGACTCTGGTCCTGGACCTGTTTGACCGTGGTCTGGAGGTCTGCCAGCAGATGAGGAAGCACCTCATCCAGGGTGCCCAACAGGGCATGGGAGAAGTGGGCCATAAGGAGGGCCAAGCTCACCTGGCGAAGACCAAGAGAGGAGGCAGCGTAGACCTTCTTAGCCGCGTAGTCCAATTTTTTGGACTCTTTGTTGGGAAGCTTGTCAACATCCCCAGGATTGCCTGAGCACCTGAACTCAGAATCAGCCACCAGTCCCTCAGCCAAGGGGTGTTCTGTGAATCCTGAGAGGGAACCGGTAGGTACCACATACTTGTGGGCCATCCGGGAAGAGGGCACAAGGCAGGAAGTGGGGTGCTGCCAGAGCTCCAAGGCAGGAACAAGAATGGTCTCCATCACCAGGAAAGCCTCCATAGGAGAATCCCCCCGGTTGAGGATCTTGGTTAATGAGTAATGGGCCCATTTTTGGACGGTCTCCATTTTAAGACCTGTGGACTCAGAGATGAAGCAGAGAAGGCACAGAAAGGAAGTAGGGCCTTCGTCCGTCGAGAGATCCCCCGTCGACCCGATGGGTGTGCAAGGAGGAACCCTCCAACTCCGAAGAGTCATCAAAGAGTGGTCAACTGCCCGCGTCCCTACTGACCTACTGGGGACAGTCAGGGGTGACGGTGACCGACAGCAGATGTGGAAGCCGCATGGCCAGCCGAGACTCCTTGGTCAGAGCACCGGATGTCGGCTGTTTAGGTGGCAGCTCCACAGAGATCAGTGGAGATGCCAGCTGTGGCCAAGCCGGGACCGTATTGGTCTGCTCCTTAGGCAGAAAAGACGTCGGCCTGTTGAGCGAAAGCCAGGTGAAGACTGGTGTAGGAGCCGGAGTTGGCTTTATATCAGTGAGCGCCTGCTGTTGCCACATGAGGTCATCATAGCATTGACACAATTTGTGCTGAAGCCACTCCTGTGAGGAGGATGATGAAGTAGCAGTGACACCACTTCCCGTGGTGTCGAGTGCGGCGCGTCGACGTCACGGGCGCCGCTCGACCCACAGAAATAAGACCGAGACCTCAACCGCTGGGGGGGATCAGCAACAGGGCTCAGAGGGAGTCGGCGAGAGCCGAGGCTCCTCCGGGTCTTGATCGGAGACCAGAGGTGGCGGGTCAACAAACTGATCCATCCCTCCAATGGTCTGAATCAAGACCAGAGTCCTGGATAAGGAAGTGTCGGCCTCTTCAGTCGCCAACTGGTAGGTCAGTTCGAGAAAAATCTCAGCCGGGACTTCAACCAGTGTCTCGGCCAACTGGCCCGACAAGGTTACTGTGGAGCCAGTGGCCTGAGCCAAGGATCTGATCAAAGTCAGATCCGGAGAAGCACGGGAATCTGAAGCTCTCAACCGAGAGCGATCCCAATCCCACGAATGACGGCAAGTCCTCTCTTTTTCTTTTTTGGACTCTTTCTTGGATTTAGATTTGTGGCCAGATAGTCCCTGACCGAGGGTTAGCAGGACTGGTACAGTTCCTTGAAGGACCCTGTGAAAGTTGAGCCCAGCTGGAGCAGCACAAAGACAGAAGCTGAAGAGGAGTGGAATGCAGCCTGGGCCGCTTCCACCTCAAACGCTGCAAGCTGTTCAGTGGACCCTGCAGCCACAGAGACCACCCAACAGGCATCTTTGGATTTGACCAGCGGGTTCCGTTGACCCGGGCGACCTAACCTGAGTCGGGCAAGGCGGTCCTTGAGAACGGTTGGGTGAAACACGCAACAGAAATTGCAGGCCTGGGGATCATGCTCGTGCCCCAGGCAGGAAACGCACATGGAGTGCGGGTCCATTCAGGACATCTTCTGCCCGCAAGGGCACCGCGGAACCCAGGAGCGGACTTGTCGTCCTTCGCGGTCGCGATGATGACTGAGCTGAAGACAAACTCAAAAGTAGCATTTGGAAGAAGTTCCGAACATTTAACAACAAAGGGCCTTTTCAGCACAGAAGCGGTAAGGAGGGAACCTGCTTCTTCCAGCAGAAAGGAAGATCTGGCTTCATGGGGCAGAGTCAAGGGAGTTACCACCCGGGTGGGTGGGAGGAGCCAGCCTGAAGACATTTCTGGCAAGTCTTAAAAGGGAAGGCAAGTGCCCGAAAGTGTGGCTAGATCATTATATTCACGCTCCTAGAATAAAATGGTGCAGGCTTCAGCTTGGTTGTTGTAGCATGCAGATTGTGCTCCGACATCTAACTCGCCTAAGCAAGTTCCTAGGCATGACAGTGGCTGTCCTGGAAAGCACTGCATGCCTGGATACCAGCGATCGGGTGTGCTAATGAGTTTGTGAAAAAAAATGACAGCATTCAGTTCAGGAGCTCCTTGTAAGCTCGAGAATGTGAGTAAATTATTTTTTCTTTTCAGAAGCCCAAACAAAAACAAGATTATGAAGTGTGACAGCAGTTGCCTTAAACCATGTTACAGCACGGATCGCATCCACACTTCTGGTAACATGGTTTAAGATAATCATGTTTGGTCTGGGGAAAGGGAAAACTGTTTAACCAGGAAAGGCATACTAAGACAAGGCTTGTTTCTGGGTGCGACCTGGGAGCACAGGGAAGTTAACTGACTTGCTCAGTGTCACACAGTATGCAAGTGGGGGCTGTGGGATTCAAACCCAGGACTCCAGGTTTGCAGCTCAGTGCCCTAAACCACAGCACTACAAAACCATTTTGGTCTAAAACTGTGCTAAGGCCTACCACTGAGCAGGGTTTAAGTATAGTTTTGGAACACGGATTGCAGTACAATTTTACTGTGCTACAATCTGGATGCAAACTGTTTACACCGTTTTAACAGAGTGAAAACGGTTTAAAAGTCTCAGTGTGGACAGAGTTTAAGACATCTAAGGATCTGATTTGAGATGTCCTGTTACTTAAAACTGAATAGTTCTATAAGTCTTTAGAATGTCTGATCTGTATGGGATCAGGCATTCTAAACTTGCTAGGGTCAACATACTTGGCAGTGTCAGTGGCTCAGTAGGTAGCACACTTGCCTCTGAGGCTGAGAAATCAGAGGGCTGTGGGTTCAGTTCCCACATCTGGCACTTGGGTTAATATCCCAGTAATGACACTGTTGTGCAGCATGAGAGGGGTGCTGCACTTCTGAGGTGCCGTCTTTCAGATGAGACGTTAAACTGAGGTCCCATCTGCCTGGATTGGTGGTAGTTCAGGTAGATGTTAAAGATCCCATCGCACTTATCGCAAAAGAGTAGGGTAATTTTCCCGGTGTCCTGGCCAAATTTCCCCTCATTCACTAAGAATACCACCAACAGCTTTATCTGGTTCAATTTCAGTTGCTTAATCATCTGTATCCCCCCACCCCGAAAAAGGGATTTCTAGGCCCAGTAGTCTTACTGGGTCAACAAAATTCAACAAAACACATAACTGCAGTTACCTCGCTTGGACATCCACTACATTAGATACAGAAAACAATATTTTTTAAAGATCCAAGTTCTTTTTTTTGCCCCACAGGGACTGGAAACTACAAATTGCTTCTGTGATTATACCCCCCCTCACAAAAAAAAATATGGAGGCATTTTAAAGTTAATAATTAGCCAGCCTTTTGGCTCCGTAAAGAGTGCCACAAAAGAAAGCATTAAAAGTGTGCGAGCTCTACTTGCCACCGATATAAATAGTCAAAGAAATGATTAATGAGTCAAGGCGAAGAATTAAGCAGAGCAGCGAGCAAAGACAAAGCCTGTCGGCTCGGCTGGCCGCAAACGAAGGCAAGCTGCGTCCATGAAGAAACACTACAGAAGTGACAAACAAAACAAAAATCAGTTTAACAGACAGCTCATGAGGACTTCATTTAACCCCCACACGATGACAGCTTCTGTGCTTTATTAACATTCTGACATTCTGAGATGAAGGGGCTCATTTGGGCTAATAAAAATGCATATTTGCTGGAAAAGTGTACATTCTGTCTGGGAGTCATGGAAAAGTGTGAGAAGAAAGTCCAGAAAGGTCCTCCAAAGCAGAGGAATGAGGCCCTCAGTTTTCTGTTGTCAACCATGCCATTTTTTTTTAAGAGTTTTGTTTTACTGTTGTCAAACAAAAGCAGAAAAGACATAATTCTTCACAAACCCAGTTGAGCTCCCTTGACAGACCTTCTCCGAAAACACTAACTACAGTATCTTGGGAACAGCCATGCTGTAGAACAGAAGAAGTATGCAATATGTTCTGAATTTAAACATTAGAACCACTTTAAAATACAAAATAAGACTGTAGACAGAGGAAGTTTCAAACAAATGAATGAGACGAGTTCCCTAGATTGTACATTTTTCCTTTGATTATCCCCATTTTATCAATGGCCAATATTCTCGTCTAGCAGTGCTCTGAGCAGTACCCCCTTTACTGACAAATCCCAAGACACCTGTCGAATGGGAGGTCAGATTCTGAGACCGTGAGCCCTCATTTTTCTTTCTGAGAAATGTTTAGCCTTGGATACAAACACAGGAGAAATGGTGTATTATTCCTGACACAAACAGAGACAAATCCAGACATCATTTCTTGAGCCTTTGTTGAGCCTACAAATTCAAGGTAAATCAAACAGGTCTTACAAATGATATGACAGGCCTGGAGAAGTAATCCTGCCTCTTTCCAGATCCCAGCTCCAGGGTGCTGCACTGCAGTTCTGGGCTCCCAAATACAAAGAAGAGTTGGGTAGAGCCAACAACAGCTGCCTCTGATTTACCTTGATGTATGAAGTTGTAATTGATAAGGCATGGAGAGAAGATGTAAAGAGAGTCTGTATAGAGTGGCTGTATATTCTTTAACACACAGGCAATCAACTACCCTCAGAGGGGCAGGCCCCCTTCAAAACTGGTGTAATCCAATTAACAGAGATTTGCTCTAGAAGAAATGCTGGGTAACATTTAGGCACTCTCAGAGCACAGGGTGTGCGCTCCGCCTCCGTGGAGATGCCCCCTGTGCTCTGAATGCATGACCCTCCCACTTACTGGGCCTCGCACGTCCTACCATCTGGATTCCTCCAGGTGGCAGTCAAGCAGCGAGGCACGGAATCCCCCTCCCAGAGGAGGAGAGCAGTCCTACGAATTGCACAATCCTCCATACCCTAGCAGACCCCCGAGTGACCAGAGTTCATTTCTGAACCCGGGTTGCCGGCATGGAACGAGGTAAGGTTCTCACAGCACCTCACCCTCTGTACCACCGGGCAGGCAACAGTGCCTACCTTTGACTGCATCCCTACCTTGCACGCCTGAGGGTGCCCAGCAGCAAATCAGCTTCAGTGACCAGTTCAGTCTTCAGTTACTGAAATGGAGTGCACACAGCGTCTGTAGGAAGCTCCGAGTCTAATGCTGATGAAGCCCACAGAGGTCAGAGCCAACACAGACCCCTGACAGATACAGGAACGGAGTAGCAGCAGCTCTTCTGCAGGCAGGGAGTCAAGGCAGCCAGGCATCACCCTTACTATGGACCAACCAAAGCCATGACGCACATGCTGCCACAAAGAACTCCTACTGACAGAGCTGCTGATTGCACTGACTGTCACAGAAACTCCAGGGGCTGATGGCTCCCATCAGGTTCCCCATTGTGGGAATACTAGTGGCCTATTTGAGGGCTGAGGGAAGGGTAGTGTTGAGCCAGAGATCTTTGGCTCACAATGTTTATCCCCTAGAGTGCTCCCTGTTATGTTGGCTGCAGCTGAGGGCACTCACGCTGAAGGGGACATCCTGCGTGGTCTTCACCTCAACCTTGAGGGCTAGCCGCTATGAGTACAGCTGGATCTTGCTACACCGTGTGGGACCAGAGGAGCCGCCACTGATTGCAGTTTGATTTAGAATCCCCCTCTACTGAGGGGGATTGAAGGAGCCGCCACCGGTTGTGGTTTGGTTTGGTTTAGTATCCCCCCCCCACTGAGAGTCTGGAGGAGATGCCACCGATCGTGACTTGGTTCCACTCCTTCTGTCCCTGCCTGCCCCTACTTTGCCCTCCCTTCCCAAGTCCATACTTCACCCTTCTCTTTTCCTTGGTACTGTCCTTCACCTTTTTATCCTCCCTCTGTTCGCCCTTCCTAGTATTTTTCTCAGCCTTAGATCCACTCCTCGAGCCTCCAGTCCCTCCCCCCTCCTTCTTCCTCTTCCTTAGTGCCCTATCATGGGGTGTGGCCAGGCAATTAAAATGTGCCTGCCTCCCGTATTGTCGACTCATCACTGACAAATACTGCGGCTTTAATTCAGCTACAAATTGTGTACGTGTAACCCCCCTGCAAATGGGGGTTCCCAAAAGACTTCCAGGAGCTTGCTTGAATGCTCCAAGCCTGAATGGTGTTTGGCATTTAAGCCATTTATCAGTGAGTGTTTTTAGAGCCTCTGGTACTGTCTCTTTAAGAGCTGTCTGCTTGCAGACATAATTAGTTTGTATGGGGGACTGTGTGCTTCTCTGAGTACCACTCGAGCTGCTGCCAATTCACTTAATTTTTGCAGTCACTAGGAGTGCAAAGGAACCTATCTGAAAGATGTAACTGTTTACCAGAAATTATTTAGAGTAATAATGAAATTACAGTTTGTCTAACCTGCTTTCTTTGCAGTCAGAACTGTGTCTGCTAGTTCCCATTCTAGTTTTGAACTGCTGAACTGGACCAATCAGTGTGGGGTAAGCTAGCTCTAAAATGGTGCCTTGGACGAATCAGAACTTGGACTCATAATCTGAGCCAGCCACAAGAGGATTGTATGGGCAGTGACTCTGGGAGATGTAGTTTAGACTTCAGTGCCTTTTGGACCAACAGCAGCAGTCTATTGTGAGTGACAGCCAATCCAGTCAAGAACTGGGAGGAACTCAAAGGAAGTGCCCGGTTTTTGTCGGTTGGAGTTCAGTTGAGCTTTGGCAGTGAAGAAGGAAGGAGCCCTGTACTTTTCAGTGTGCAGTTTTAGTCAAAAACGTGTGTAAGGCCCAGAGTTCCGGTCTGCAGCTTGTTAGGACTGAATCCGCCTGTGAAAGAATCAAAGGATCTCTGAAGAGTAGAAACCAGGCTCACCCTGTAGAAGACTGGAGGAATTGCTGAAAATTACTCGGTCTGTCAGGAACTGAATCTGCTGTGTGTTCTCCCGGTATTGTGCAGTAATTGCGATCGGGATACAGATGCAGCCTGCCTGGTATAGTGCTTTCTTTATATAAATGTGTGAAGAGGTTTGTGTACCTCAAGTGAGCCCTAGCTGACATTGAAGGACCCTATCTTATTTGGAGTCGTGAGTACTAATTCAGGGTCGCTCCCTGTTGAATTGCCACATTAAATCCAAATGGAATTACTGTACTGCTGACTGTTTAATTTTCCTTTTCTCTGTGTGAAAGGGCCCTACCAGCTGCCACGGTTTGGACTAGCCACTAGGGCTTGGGTACCCAGGGACAGTAACTGATAGGGATAGGCCTGCACAGAGCCATAGGTAGATTATTAGAGTGATAAGCTAATTAACCTGATTTCCCCTGTCCTTGTTATATCCCCTAAATAAATCAGAGCTGCTTGTTTCAGCAAAGTTATACTGCCTGAGGTATTTGTCTATGTTAAAGTACTGTACTGTGATTGTTGCACTGTATCTTATTTCACAGGAGGTCCCAGTGCCGGAACCAGTCCTGGGGGTAAGTGTATACTGTGAAGGTAATTCTGATATATTGTGGGCCACTAGTGGGAAGAAAGGGGTTGCAGTGTCCCAGAGGGCTGTGACCAAGTTAGTTTAACTATTGCAAACCCTGACCTCTGGGTGGAGGCACCCCCATTGGATCCAGGCCTCAACCTGTTAGTGGCAAATCAGGCAGGGGTAGTAGCCCCTGGGATAGCGCCATCTAGGGGTTACATCTTGGAGGCTCACCGCTGGGATTGTGTGTCCTCTAGTGGCCATATTTACGAACCACTGTTAAGAAAAAAATGGGTACCCCGACAGAAGTGGCTGTGCACCGGCTGGTGGAGTGGTGTACTGGGGAGGAGATCGACCCCCAAAATGCTATGCTTATCCTGGACATCCCCCTGGGCATCAATACGGACACTGTGCAGGGAGTACTTTCCAAGGTGGAAGGTTTACAAAACCCTGTGGTGGTGGGTCGGCATGCTAATCTGCTCACCCACACTTTCCTGGCCCTAGTAGAGTTTAAGGATCCCATAGATAGCTCCAAAGTGCCACAGACCATTACCCCAGAGGGAGCCCTCACTGCTTGGAGAGTGATAACTAAGGACAGTAAAGACCGGGGAATCAGCCCACCACTATCTGAAACTTTGAGGAGAAATTTGCTGAATGGTTGCTGGGAGAGGGAAACTGTGGAGGACTTGAAGAAACTATTCTTGCCACCTGGGGTGTTCCTCCCCAACACCCTCTCCTGCTCCAGTGCCCGTAATGGTGGCTGAACCAATGCAGACTCCTATTTCTGCACCTGCCATTAGTCACGACTCTTACCAAGGTTGAGGATCTTCTCTGGCACCCTCCCCACCCCCCAAGGGGAGGATGACTGGGAGACCTGGATAGACTATGTTGCCCCCCAAGTGCTAGAATGGCAATGCTCGGAAGGCGAAAAGCAAAGAGGGTTAGTGAGAGCCTCCGAGGTCCTGCCCTGGCTACCATCCGCTGCAAACGGGCCAGTAACCCTGAAGCGACTGCACAGGCCTATCTTGAGGGCCTTGGAGAATGTGTATGGGAGCCCAGATTCTGATGAGGACCTATGGTGGAGAGTAAGAAATGCACAACAGTACCAAGGGGAGTTGTTGTCTGTGTATGTCTCTCGGCTGGAAAAATTGTTGCAAGAATGCCTCAGAAAGGGTAGTTTGCCAGCGATTGAACTGGACCGAACCAGACTGGACAGAATCCTTAAGTCTGCCCCTTCTCAGAACTGCTGTTTGCTTCAGTTACGTTGGCAAATAGCTGAATCCCCACCCTCCTATGATGAGTTAATGAGAGAAATTCGAGGAGTTGAGAAAGGCGACTCGGAGGTACCTGCACCAACAGCTGTGGCTAAATTCGAGTGACTGAGGGTGACCCATCAAGTGAAGTTCAGGGCAGAGGTTGACAGTCAATGAGTGCTCTGACAAGGAAAAGATATGCCACAATGGGGCGAACTGTTGAGAGAGATCCGGGAATTCAAAAACAGTCCCTTTATGAAGGCCACGCCTGCAACACGGGCCCTGACCTATATCCGATCTGCATCACTATGGGGTGGGGGTACCACCCATGTATCTCCTGCTGATAACAGCTCCAAACTCAATTCCTTGACCATGGAAGTGGAGAAACTGACGGATGTCTCCAAATGCTTATCACTAACAGACAGAGATGGCACCCAGGTTTCCAGTTAGTAATACCCCACGCCTGGCTCCCAGTGTGGCGCCTCAGCCAGCTCAAACTCCAGAAAGTATGTTTTGCTATAATTGTGGGAAAGATGGGCACATGAAAAGGAATGCCAGTCCCCAAAAGACACTGACAAAGTTGCATATAGGCTACAAGGAGAGCTTCAGAGAAGAAATCAGTGGTTAAGAGGTGCACGACATGATCCCAGTGAGGGCACCAAAATGCTAATTCACGCCCTTGTGGCAAGGTCAGCTGCCCAGGCCCCCACTACCGCCAGACTGGTCCAGAATAGTGGGTCCTCCATGGAGACCACTGTAAAGGTGAATGGATGTCTACAAGAGCTGTATTAGACAGTGGCTCCCAAGTGACAATTATGTTCCAGGATTGGTATCAGAAGCATTTGTCAGTGCCCTTACAACCATTAGAAGGACTGCATGTATGGGGTTAAGTGAGAAGGCCTACCCTATTCGGGTATATCCGAATTTGGCTGTCTTTCCCCACCTCCGTGGCTGGAGTGGCCGAACAAGTAGAGACCCTAGCCTTAGTGTGTCCCCCACTGGACTGTATGATGGTGTCCTTTGTTGATTGGAACAAATGCTCATATGTTCGGAAGGCTGGCACAGTTGTGTTATGAAAACAGGGTCAAAGACTAGTAGAGCTTTAAGAGTTCCGCTTTAATTAAGAAGGCCTATGAGGCACAGAGAGATGCTGAAAAACAGAACCAGAGGAACCGGTCGGAATTGTATGGAAGAAGGATCCTGAGTCTCTGATCCTGGCGCCAAATGCCCAGTGTACCTTACAGGAGAGGTCCAGATCAGAAAGGATGTTAAGAATAAAATATTAATGTTGGATGCACCAGGCGATGGAAATTGCCAGAGGGACTGCTGGTCAAGCCTAGTATTTTGCCCGCTAGAGCCCATGCTTATGCCAGAAGGGTAATGGTCCAAGTTCATAATGTGTCTGAAAGAGACATTCGAGTAAACAGAGGTTGCATCCTGGCTAATGTGCATTGTGCAGACACTGCAGTGCTACCCAGCAGCAAGAGTTCAAGGAAGAATGACAGAGTAACGCCTGACTTGTTTGATTCGGCGACTCCCGCTGCCAGCTGAATGGAAAGTGAGGATCAGTGAGAAGCTTGCCCAGAGAGACCAGGTGTTTTCTTTAAAGGAATGGGATGTAGGATCGTGCAAGGAGCTGAGCACAATATCCGCCGCATGACGAAAGACCATTTCTGAGAGGTCTCGACGCCTGGCACCTGCTGACATAGATGATGTGAGACGGCATCTGCAAGAGATGTTAGCTGCTGGTGTAATACAAGAATCCAGAAGCCTTATGCTTCCCCATTGTGGTAGTGAGGAAAAAGAATGGAACAGTAAGGATGTGTGTGGATTATCGCACCTTAAACCGCGCGGACTATCCCTGATCAGTACACAATGCCCCGATTCAGGATGCTTTGACTGCCTAAACGGGAGCAAGTGGTTCTCTGTGCTGGATCTCCGCAGTGGGTACTACCAGATCCCGATGGCCCCAGAGGACCGTGAGAAGACTGCCTTTATCTGTCCGCTTGGCTTCTATGAATTCATGAGGATGCCTCAAGGGATTTCAGGTGCCCCAGCCACTTTTCAACGATTGATGGAGCGTGCAGTGGGGACATGAACTTACTAGAGTGCCTGTATACCTAGATGATGTTATTGTGTTTGGCAGCTCACTGGAGGAACATGAAAGCAGATTATTTAAGGTATTGGACCGACTGGAGGACTTTGGCCTTAAACTGTCCATTGATAAGTGTCAATTCTTTCAAACATCAGTAAAGTATGTGGGACACATAGTATCCACCGAGGAATAGAGACCACCCAAGTAAAGTTGAGGCCTTGACCACCTGGCCACAGCCCAAAAATCTAAAAAGAACTGCAAAGATTCCTGGGATTCTGTGGTTATTATCGGCGCTTCATCAAGGACTATTCAAGTGATCCGCCTTTACTTAACCTTACTCAAGGGTATCCCCCAACCCACAAAAATACCAAAAGTCAGCGCCCTCAAGACTGAAAGAGTGTATTTTCATCCGAGTGAAGTATTTGGGGCCGCGGACTCCTGATTGTGAGACTGCTTTTCATGAGATCATATATCAACTTACCCATGCTCCAGTGCTGGCCTATGCCGATCCAAGAAAACCTTACGTCCTGCACACTGATGCTAGCTTGCAAGGGTTGGGGGCTGTGTTGTACCAAAAGCGAGAATGGCCTGAGACCAGTGGCCTTTGCCAGTAGAAGCCTGACCCCATCCGAAAAAGAACTATCCTGTACATAAGTTAGAGTTCCTAGCTTTGAAGTGGGCTATTGTTGACCAATTCCATGAGTACTTGTATGGGGCTAAAATACTAGTAAAACTGACAATAATCCTTTGACCTATGTGCAGACCTCAGCTAAGTTGGATGCCACTGGCCATAGGTGGCTTTCTGCATTATCTACATATGACTATGCTCTCGAATACCGAGCAGGTCTGAACCACATAGATGCTGATGCTCTCTCCGGAGGCCTGTTCCCCAGAATGATTGGGTCCGATTGGCAGAACCTGACATTCGGGCACTCTCCGGAGATTTGACAGGAGGAACAAATGTCACAGACGCAGTGGACTGCATGGTGGATTGCTTGGGAGCCTCTGAGAATTGCATACCTGCTGCTTATTGCCACTTTTCTGCAATAGACATTGGTGCACTGCCTCAGCTGGACAATGACAGTATTCGTGGGCTCAATCCGCGATCCCATGATCAAAGCAGCTTTAGAAGCCCTCTATGCAGGAAAAGATGTGTCAAATTACGCTCCACTGATTTGAGAACTGCACTGTTATACAAAGAAGGTCCTAAGTTGAAACTGATCAATAAACTGTTATACAGAGAAACAGTAGACAGAGGGGACAAGTAGACAAACAACAACTAGTGCTGCCACTGCCTTCGAGACTCAGTACTGAGGTCCTTGCACAACCACATGGGGCACCTTGGTATAGACAGAACACTTGACTTGGTGAGATCCAGATTCTATTGGCCTAAGATGGGGGCTGATGTGGAGCAACACATTCGAACTTGTAGTCGCTGCTTACAGAAGCTTTGCCCCAGAGGGCTGCCCCTTGTTAACATCACCACCAGTGCACCCATGGAGCTGGTCTGTATTGATTTTCTGAGTTTGGAGTCAGATCAAAGAAATATCAGTAATGTGCTGGTGGTCACTGACCATTTCACGAGATATGCCCAAGCTTTCCCACCAAAGACCAGAAAGCATCCACTGTGGCCAAAGTACTTGTAGAAAACTTTTTGTTCACTATGGGGCTCCACAAAGAATCCATTCTGATCAAGGGAGAGACTTTGAGAGTCGTCTGATCAAGAGATGCTTTCTCTGTGGGAGTGCGAAAGTCAGAACACTCCTTACCACCCCCAGGGGACCCACAGCCTGAGCGTTTCAACCGCACTTTGCTAGATATGCTAGGCACCCTGCACCCAAAGGACAAGCCTAGATGGAGCCAACAAATTAGCACCCTGGTACATGCTTATAACTGCACCAAAGTGATGCCACTGGATTCTCCCCTACCGCCTGATGTTTGGAAGAGAAGCTCGACTACCAGTAGATGTGTGTTTGGGGTCTCTCTGATGGGGTTCAAGCTGACAACTATTTACAGTATGTGCAAAGTTAAAGGCCCAGCTAACTCATGCGTACCAACTGGCTCAAACCATGGCTGCCAAAGAAATCTGGCCAACAAAGAAAGGTATGATAAAAGGTGAAAGCACAGGAACTCCAGGAGGAGATCGGGTATTGCTAAGAAATCTGGGACTGCATGGCAAGCACAAGATTGCTGACAGATGGCACCATCTCCCTCACATTGTAGTGGGCAAACTAGATGATCTGCCAGTGTACAAAGTAAGGCCTGAGAATAATTCAAAAGATGTAAAACAATGCATAGAAATCATTTACTGCCCATTGGACAAATCTTAATTGAGTCTGAGCCCTAGAAGATGCCCCTCTGGACCAGTGACTAGAGCTGCTGCTAAGAAAAGATCAAGAAAGTCTGCACCTACAGAAGCAAAGTTAAAGTGTTCCCCTCCACAAGTCCCAGTTGAGCATGACTGTCAGTCCATATCGGAAGAAAGTGAGAGTGACTTTGAATACTATCCTTCTTACGAACTGAGTCAATTGTTTGAGGCAATCCCTAGTCAATACTGGAGACAAAGCTGGGCCTTCTGGACTGTCTAAGCCCCAGCTTCATCCCTGGAGCCAATGCTCCCAGAAAGTGAAGTGCAAAGCATCAGATCAGATGAAATGGAATCATTGTGCATGGTTGAACTGTTTGAGCTTTCAGGAGGAAAATGATAGATTGGGGCAGACTGGTGATACACCGAACAAGAAGAGTATTTTGAGTGCCCTGACAGTCCACTGCCAGTGTCCAGCTCTCCATGCGAGCCAAATGTTGTGGACTCAGAAACTGTAACTCCTGGAGCTGAAAGTGCCCAAGTTCTAGCCTCTCTACCCCCATGGAGACTCCCTGACAAGTGAGGACAATGCTGAAAATGAGGCTCAGAGTGCAGAGACTATAACAGTTCCCCTAGAAAGACTGGTCGAGCTGTAAAGCCTGTGGTGCACCTCAGTTATGATTCACTTGGGGGCCTGTGGACTTGCCTCTCAATGTTGTCCATAAAGGTGTATGTGTCCCGAGCTCATTGCCCAAACTGAGCATCAGTGCTAACTCAAGTTACTTGTGTTGCCCTCTAAGTATGGTGCCCTTGCCCCATCCAGCCCCAAGGTAACTGATAGGGAAGGGCCCCTCTCTTCAGGTTTCATGTACAAGAGGTAATAACTTGAGTTATGGTACAATGTGTATAATACTGTGTAAAGAGTGACGTACTGCAATGTTTCAGAAATGTGTTCTTGGTAAAATGATATATTGACTGATGATTACATATGTGAGCCTAATGCAAATATATATGGTTGCAGTTGAAACTTATGGGGTACTTGCTTGGCGGACGTCAAGCTTTCCCAAGCCAGGAAGGGTGTAACCCCCTGCAAATGGGGGGGTTCCCAAAGACTTCCAGGAGCTTGCTTGAATGCTCCAAGCCTGAATGGTGTTTGGCATTTAAGCCATTTATCAGTAGTGTTTTTAGAGCCTCTGGTACTGTCTCTTTAAGAGCTGTCTGCTTGCAGACATAATTAGTTGTATGGGGACTGTGTGCTTCTCTGAGTACCACTCGAGCTGCTGCCAATTCACTTCATTTTGCAGTCACTAGGAGTGCAAAGGAACCTATCTGAAAGATGTAACTGTTTGCCAGAAATTATTTAGAGTAATAATGAAATTACAGTTTGTCTAACCTGCTTTCTTTGCAGTCAGAACTGTGTCTGCTAGTTCCCCATTCTAGTTTTGAACTGCTGAACTGGACCAATCAGTGTGGGGTAAGCTAGCTCTAAAATGGTGCCTTGGACGAATCAGAACTTGGACTCATAATCTGGAGCCAGCCACAAGAGGATTGTATGGGCAGTGACTCTGGGAGATGTAGTTTAGACTTCAGTGCCTTTTGGACCAACAGCAGCAGTCTATTGTGGTGACAGCCAATCCAGTCAAGAACTGGGAGGAACTCAAAGGAAGTGCCGGTTTTGTCGGTTGGAGTTCAGTTGAGCTTTGGCAGTGAAGAAGGAAGGAGCCCTGTGCTTTTTCAGTGTGCAGTTTTAGTCAAAAAACGTGTGTAAGGCCCAGAGTTCCGGTCTGCAGCTTGTTAGGACTGAATCCGTCCTGTGAAAAGAATCAAAGGATCTCTGAAGAGTAGAAACCAGGCTCACCCTGTAGAAGACTGGAGGAATTGCTGAAAATTACACTCGGTCTGTCAGGAACTGAATCTGCTGTGTGTTCTCCCGGGTATTGTGCAGTAATTGCGATCGGGATACAGATGCAGCCTGCCTGGTATAGTGCTTTCTTTTATATAGATGTGTGAAGAGGTTTGTGTACCTCAAGTGAGCCCTGCTGACATTGAAGGACCCTATCTTATTTGGAGGTCGTGAGTACTAATTCAGGGTCGCTCCCTGTTGAATTGCCACATTAAATCCAAATGGAATTACTGTACTGCTGACTGTTTAATTCTCCTTTTCTCTGTGTGAAAGGGCCCTACCAGCTGCCACGGTTTGGACTAGCCACTAGGGCTTGGGTGCCCAGGGACAGTAACTGATAGGGATAGGCCTGTGCACAGAGCCATAAATGAATTATTAGAGTGATAAGCTAATTAACCTGATTTCCCCCTGTCCTTGTTATATCCCCTAAATAAATCAGAGCTGCTTGTTTCAGCAAAGTTATACTGCCTGAGGTATTTGTCTATGTTAAAGTACTGTACTGTGATTGTTGCACTGTATCTCATTTCACAGGAGGTCCCAGTGCGGAACCAGACCTGGGGGTAAGTGTATACTGTGAAGGTAATTCTGATATATTGTGTGGGCCACTAGTGGGGAAAGGGGGGTTGCAGTGTCCCAGAGGGCTGTGACCAAGTTAGTTTAACTATTGCAAACCCTGACCTCTGGGTGGAGGCACCCGCCATTGGATCCAGGCCCCTCAACCTGTTAGTGGCAAATCAGGCAGGGGTAGTAGCCCCTGGGATAGCGCCATCTAGGGGTTACATACGTCCTATACAATAATCCAATATATTACATTACATCAACAGTACACTAAAATGACAGAGCAGTAACTTTAGTTCAGTTGAGTTTCAGTATACACCAGATACTGCTATAGCTCACCTCTGTGAGAGGTCCTGTATGATATACCTGAAAACTTTGTTTAGCTGAATTGTATTATAGTGCTATATATATAACTATTGTGGTACTGTGCTCAAGGGGTACTCTCTACCTTGTACCAGCTCTTTGTTGAGCTGCAGAGGATTGTGGGGTATTGGAGAACATCTGTTTCTTGCCACCAGTCCTCCCCCCGATTGTCTGTTGCTAAGGGCACTTTTTATTGTGTTCTTCGAGCACATCATACTTCTAAACCCTCAATACATCGGGGAAAGCCTTTGTAAAGGCTTTTTTAAAGTGTTTTACAACTTTTGAATTTAGACGCGATACCGGAAGTAGCACGACTCGCACTTCTGGTTTTCGCCTCATATAAACATCCGCTCTAGCGAGCGTGCGCGGAGACGCGCGCAGAGACACGTGCGTCTCAGCGCGTGTCTATCGTGTCCATCGTGGACAAAGGGGATAAAAGGACATCAAGGTAATATTGTTGAATACCCATAAGTTAATTTAAGAATTGTTTAGTGTTTTCTTCTCACATCTCTCCTTACCATCTGGAATAGAAAATGGAAAAGGCTAACAAATTTTGCACAACTTGTAAAATGTATGCCCTTGGTAAACATACAACCAACTATATATGTGAAAAATGTGTCTTAGTCAATGAACACCAGGATGAAATTGACAGACTACAACCTAAGACGTCTGTAAAAAGCGGACATTAAAGCTCTAGAGGATTATATAGACCAGATGTCCATTTTGGTGGAAACTAACACTTCATCCACAAAACTAGTGGACGAAGATATTATCCATAAGTCCCACCTAAATGTTACACATATCCCACTACTAGATCATCCCACCAATACTTAGACCCCTTTAACTGTACCTGTATGTGACCAACTGCTTAATGTTAACAGGACCAATTCTTGGTCCACAGTCCCCCATTCAAAAAACAAGATAAATATAAAAACCTCACTTCCCCTTGCCCCATATGCAATTCCTACACACAACTCATTTGAACAGTTGTCACAAGTAATTGATGAAACTATCTCAGTCAGCCCCAGATTTGGCACTACTGTTAGTAATAATACACTACATACCAAACCTTCAAGTGACCAATCCTGTGAGGCCCCCATACCCTCCACAACTACTCCTGAGAAAATAGCTGGTCATAAAGATGTATTTGTATGGGGGGATTCAATAACGAAATACATAGATGGTACGGTTTGTAACCCAGACAACGAACAACGTACCTGTTCTAGTTATCGGGGGGGCAAGGATTAATGACATCTCAGCAATGCTCAACACAATTTTGAAACCGGCTGAAATAAACCCTCTGGTAGTCATTCATGTGGGTACAAATGATATTTCCAAGCAACCTCTGCAATGTATTAAACAGGACTTTGTTGCCCTGTGTAACTTACTGGTAGAAAAAGGCTGTGATATCTGCCTCTCTGAGATATTACCTGTCCCAAGGGCAAACGACTTCATTACCTCCAAGATAAAATCCCTAAATGAATGGCTGAGGAAATGGTGCCTCAGACAAAATATTCCTTGTTTGACACATTGGGAGGACTTTCACCTCAATCCATCCCTCTTTTGTTGGGATGGCTTACATCTTAGTAGACGGAGTAGTAATCTACTGGGACGAAAAATCGCATCTTTTATTCATTCCCATTTAAACTGACTGCCAAGGAGGAGTTTGGGATACGTACCGAAACTCTTAATACGGGGACTCAGTTCTCTAGCTACAACCAGTTAACTATCCTATCTCTAAACGCTCGATCGTTAAACACTACTAAACATGCTGAGCTCGAACTTAAGGCTCATCTCCTTGATTTATCTCTGATAGCTATTAACTGAAACCTGGGGTAATTCCTACAGAAGTTGGTCAACTGAAATACCGGGTTATAAACAGTATTTTAAAAATAGACCTGACATCAAATCAGGAGGTGGGGTTAGTTTGTACGTTAGAGATAGTATTATTTCCTATCAGTCTCCAGTAGATGTAGACTCGGAGAGTGTGTGGGTCTATATTCAACCTAAAGGCCTTCCACAAATTTTAGTTGGAACCTGTTACCGCCCTCCCTCTTCTGACAGCACCCAAAGTTTAAGGTTAACAGAAGATATCTCCCAGCTAGCAAATAATGGCCCTGTCCTAATGTTAGGAGACTTTAACTTACCAACTATTAACTGGGATACTTTGACGGGCTCTAATAACTATGACAACAACTTTCTTACAACCATTATCGACCTGGGACTGTATCAACTAGTCAAAGAACCTACTCGTTGAAGTAACATCCTGGACCTTGTAATAATAAGTCTAGACATTCCAGTGAACAACCTACACATATCTGAACCTCTTGGTAACAGTGACCACATGTCAATTTTTCTTACTATTCCATTATCTCAACGCCCTTTATTACATAAACATAAAATTAAACATTATGAACGAGCTGATTTTCAAAAGATAAATGATCACCTAGGCAATACTGACTGGATACATACCTTAGCACCTCTTAACACTAATGAATCATGGGATTTTTTAAAAGCACAAATACAGATACTTGAACATCAGTACGTTCCTGATAAGCACAAGTATAATAGTAAAGGTAAAATCCCACCATGGTTTAACTCCTCTATTAAAAAACAAATTTCACGCAAACGTAAGTTATTCTCTCTACTAAAAAATTCCCCCATAAATTCTAATAACGAACTGCTAACTCAATAAAGGGAATCTGTTAAAATGCTTAAAAAATTAATATTGGAAGCCAAAAGAAACTTAGAATTCCGCATTGCACATACTAATGACTCGCATAAATCACTTTACGCGTATCTAAATAGTAAAAAGGGTAATAATAAAACAATTGGTCCCTTAAAAATAAACAATTCAATAATATCCGCTGACCTCAACACTGCTAATATGTTAAATAATTATTTTTTATCAGTATTTACTCAGGACCTATCCCTTCCCCTATCTAAAAATCTCCCATTAGGAAATATAGATTATAAGGTACCACAAAATGATATTTACAAATTATTACTAGCTTTAAAAAAAAATACTAGTCCTGGACCAGATAATATCTGTTCCAAATTCCTCTTGGGAGCTGTAGATACAATTACACTACCGCTTACTATTATCCTTAATAAATCTCTCCAAGAATCCATGGTTCCCCTAGACTGGTTAACGGCAATAGTAACCCCCATTTTTAAACAGGGTTTGCATTCTAAAGTTGACAACTACTGTCCAATCAGTCTAACCTCGATTCCCTGTAAATTACTGGAGAAAGTAATCAAAACACTGTTAGAAAAAGAAATTGAATCTCTAAATATTACCGAGATCACCCAACACGGATTTAGAGCTGGTTTATCTTGCACTACAAATCTGTTGTCCTTCTATAATTCCATAAGTTTGAACCTTGACTTAGGCATTCCTTCGGATGACATTTTGTTAGACTATGGTAACGCCTTCGATAAAGTATCCCATGCTATTCTGATTAACAAACTTACCCACTTAGGCTTTTCAGCAACATTGGTGTCATGGATAAGAAGCTGGTTGACTAATCAATCTCAGAGGGTCCGGGTCAATGGCACTATGTCAGACCTAGGCAGAGTGACGAGTGGTGTTCCCCAGGGCTCTGTCCTGGGACCCACCCTGTTTAATATCTTCATTAGCGATATGAAAATCCACTCATCTAACATTCTTATGAAGTTTGCAGATGACACTAAGCAAGGGGAGCTGTTAATAATGCAGTCAACATGCAGGCAATGCTAACTGATCTTGCAACAATTGAATACTGGGCTCTTACCAACAAAATGGACTTTAATGTGTCTAAATGTGCTGTTTTACATATGGGGAAAAATAACCCTAAACAGGCATATACACTGAATAATATCAAGATTAAGGTTTCCTGTCTCGAAAAAGATCTCGGGATCCAGGTGAACAATAAACTTACCTCATTTTCACACTGCAATAAAATTGCTAACCAAGCTAACGCTCTTCTTCGAAGGATCAATTCCACATTTGTATCAAAAACTGAACAGTGCATCATTACCTTGTACAGATCTCATGTTAGGCCCTACCTAGATTATGGTTCCCCTTTTTGGAGTCCTTACCTCATTAAGGATGTAAACAGAGTTGAGAAGTCTCCGAGTAGAGCTACAAAAATTATTCCTCATTTGGCACACCTGGACTATGAGACCAGACTACAGAAGACAGGTTTGCATTCCCTTGAATTAAGAAGAACAAGAGGCGATTTACTACTACTCTTTAAGATTATCAAATCACCCATTTTGATGAGACAATGTGGCATATCAGTCTCTTCCAGAAAAATCATACCAAGGCTAAACAATAAACAGTTGGTTATCGCTAAATGTAACACTAATAAGAGACAAAACTTTTTCTCTGTAAGAATTCCCCGTCTATGGAACACTCTTCCACAAGACATTATTGATGCAACTACTATAACATCTTTTAAAATGAAAATAGATAAATGGTTAACCAGATAGAATCATAACAATGATCCACACATGTGGAGGACAATCTTGATGGGCCTCGGCCTTCTTTTGTCCTTTCAACCAAGTAACCAAGTCCTGGATGTAAGCAATAAGACCCCCCAGGGTGTGGGTTGTTGGGGGATTCCAGCCCACTCAGGGTGTAGTGAGGTGGAGGGCCTTACAGCCCTGGAAAGGCAGGTATCTCAAACAACCCACACCTTGAAGGGTCATATCACGTTTAGAAAATGGTTTGTGTTGCCCTGATACAATCCATCTTCTAACTACACTATGATGGGGTTGAATGTAATGCACTGTAAGCAGCGCAAGCAGAGCAGACACAGTGGCAGGTAGAGCGGAGGGCTTTCGGTGCCAGCATAAGCTGCAGCACAAAAGTGTGAGCGTCATACCGGCTGTTTTTGGTTTTTGTTAACCGGGCGGTGTTGCTTGATACAGTCATGCCTTGTGACTTACTGTCAGCTAATCAGGTACTGGATTTTCGTAAACCCATTTTCTACACAGTGTTAACACTGCCTCACCCGGTAGGCCATGCCACGTGCTGATCTCCCTATATGACAAGTTTATGATGTTTCCCTTATCCTGCCACCCCTTCTCCATGCTCCCTAGTTCTGCTTACTCTCACCAGCTCAGCAGCTGTATACGGTGCACACTCGGACTTATACTGGGAGGCACAATAGTGTAGTGGTTAAGAGCGCTGAACTGTAAACCTGGAGATCTGGGTTTGAATCCTAGAGCCACCACTTGCATACTGTGTGACCATGAGCAAGTCACTTAACTTCCCAGTGCTCCCAGGATGCACCCAGAGACAGGCTTCAGTTTAGTGTGTCTTTCCTTGCCAGAACTGTAAAAATGAAATAAATAATGTGGTACTTCGCTAATTAAGTGGGTCAGTTGTAAGGTGTGGCATGAAAGGAAGCAGCTCTAATACAATATGTGAGCTGGCAGATTGGTCAGTTCATAGAAAAAATGTATAGCATTACCCATAATTCCTTTTTTTTTTTTTTTTTTTTAAAGAAACACTTTGCTCCACATCGACTCACTACAACCCTTTAAGTCATTATTTTCTTTATCCAGCCAGGAACCTTCAACTCACAGCAGAACTTATGCGCCTCAGCAGGGAGCAGGGGAGAAACACATCGTAGCACTACTACCCTACAGTCCCTTCATGGGAACTCGTCTTGAAAGCATCAACCTTATAAATAAAAACAGCTTGCATTTTTAGGAACACTGAAAAATTGATTACAATGTTTTTTAACTGGGAAACCGTGCAGAAACCATACCAATGTTATTTTATGATGTACACTGAACAAACAGACTGAACGCCACTTTCCATTAAACCAAGTTTAGATACACTTAAGGGCATGCAGGTAAACGCAAAACTGAACTGGCATGCTGTTTTGAGACAGTTATTAAGAAAATATACATTCATAATTTTCCAAGTAACAGCATAACCCCTATGATCTACTGATATATGCTTCACTTCAGGTTTACCTAAATTACAAATGATATATGCTGTTCTTTTAAATTACATGGCCTTTTACTAGAATCTCCTAAATTCTGTAGCCCCTGAGTCTCAGCACCACCAGGACATCTGGAGTCTCACTGAGCTGCTCTCTGTAACTATAATAAACCCCAGTGAGCTTCGGTGTACTGAAACTAGGGCGAGCAAACATCAGGGACTGGTGCAGGGTAGACCATCAAGGTCTAAATCTCTTCTCCACCCTACAATGGTCATCCTGTGTCCTGCCTTTGAACTTTCTCATACCTCTGTAATTAACTGCGACACAGATAATAGTTTTATAGTGTCAGATCTCTGTCTACCTTTCCTTACGGTAAGGCTTTAACATCAGCCTTTAGTATGCTAGAAATACAAAATGGAACGTTTGCCAGTGACAGCTGATCTTAGAGGGAATCTCCTCCCGGGAGCCACACCCATGGAACATAGATGCTACTGGTGTAGACCTATCTGAAAATGTTTGCCTAGCGGGCCACCCATGACACATCATTGGCGCCTATTTTTTGCATGTGGCCCCAAACCTCCTTAGTTCCACCTGTCTGCTAGAGAGAAAACAACACTGTGTCAGACTCACCAATTGCAAAGATCAGTATGTTGATGTGCCAGAAAGGTGCAACGACAACCAGAAATGAAAGACCCAGTACAGGGTAAACAGGTTAAAATGGGTATGTTCAAAGCCCCCACTGTACCACCCCAGACCAAGGGGGAAGGCAGGAAGGTACGCTTTGGCTCACTGGAGGAGATTCCTTTGAAGCTCTACTATTACTGGTAAGTCACTGTCCTGTCTTCAAGGGGGATATCTCCCTCGGTGTGCCATACCTATAGAATGGTTCCAAGCAGTACCTCAAACAAGGAGGGGGGGGAGAGTCACCAGGAAGGCATACTAGCCAACTGTCAAGCGGGCCAATGACCCACAGGCCAAAACAGATGGGAGCCGCTACAGGGTGACACCAACATAGCACAGGCTGGAGCACATGATCAAGAAGTCCGGAAGCCATCGCCAGACAACAACACAAAAGCACCAGTGGGAGACACACACCAGGAGCTGTGTATGGACACAGAGACCATCTATAAAAAGGGTAGTCCATGGGCTAGAACTCATGAGCAAACTATAACATCGAAGGGAAACTTGATGCCGAAGCCAAGAACACCACCGTGGCAGATCTGGGTGGGGTCCAGCACCAGAAGATGTCGCTCAAACAAACAACCAGCAAGGCACAGCCACACAATAGGGCCCAAGAGAGCCACAGGTTCCCATGATTACAGGGGCCAGTCCGAGGTGAGAAGCCAACCATACCAACCTGAAATGCAGGTGGGATGACAAAACCCACAGTCGACAGCAAAGCCAATGACAGAATATGTGGAAACAGCCATGGACAAATAAGAGCGCTGCAGATGAAGCGGGACGGTGATGAAGCAAAGCCAGGTGACAACAGCAAAATAGCAGAACACCGAAAAATAGTGAACACCAGGTCAACAGTAAAAGAACCAATGAGACAATGACAAGCGTCAACGGGGCTGAAGGGAGCCACAAGCCCCACAGAACCAGAGCGATGAGTGACACACCAGGAACCAACTGAGGCGTCCCAGAGGACAGACAGACCCTGAAGAAAGCCAAGTCGAAGACAGAGCCAAAGACAGAAATATGAATACAGCCATGCACAAAGCAGGGGACTGGGATCAGAATGGGAACGTCAAAGAGGCAGAACCAAGAGACAGCCAACATAGAGGGAAATACCAAAAAATGGCGATCCCATCCCAAACAGAAAAGCTGTCTATGAGGCTACACCAGGCGACAGAGCTGCAGGGAACAGTACTATCAAGTCAGAAGCTGATCTTGGCATCTAAAGACGGTCACAGAATGGCTGGTAAGGCCAAGTACATGACCAGTACTCACCACCTTAATGAAGCAACACATCCACCAACAGAGACCCTGGCCAGTAAGGGCAGGATGACAAACTGGCAGCAGGAACACAGCCAGCAGCATGACCAGCAGGTATCCATGGAAGGGAAGCAACAGCCAACATCCAGTGGCAGTAGGACATCAGGCAGCATCGGCATTACAGGAGACTAGAACAATGTGGGAAGCAGAATTACAGGCTCATGTTACTGAAGAAAAGGAGATGATGGCCAGCAAAGCATACAACAATGAAGTCCAAGGTATGAGGTCCATTGGGCCCATGGAAAGTTGACAGCGGACAGGAAAGAAACCAAGGAGCTTTGAGGCTGCCTGCCATATACTGTATAGGTGCCCACGATGCACGTCATCAAGGGTGGCCCGCTAGGCAAAGGTTTCTGGAAATGTCAGATGCTGGTGGCGTCTACATGCCATACAGTAGGTGTGGCTTACTGGAGGGAGACATCCCTGAAGATCTCACATGCTCCAATGATGCAAAGCATCATGGGATATATATACTGTATATGCAAATCACCATGAAAGACTTCAGACTGGTTCTGCTTTAAGCAGGAGAATATGGTGCCAAAGGGCCTATCACACAATCTGCAAAAGCTGAGAACAGAAGTTACACACCAGTGTTTCGTCCTTCTTAGGACTCGTCAGTGTGCCTCATCTGTATCTTAACCCAGGGGGAAAACAAACCAGGCCTTATGTGGTCTTATAAGTCTGGGGCCAGGGAAGACCCAAAATAAGAAAGAAAGCTTTTAAGCTTTGATATGAAACCTGCTCTTCTGTTCCGTTTGCTAAAACACCTGAAGAAGAGACCTATGTGGCCCCAATACCTATGTGGTTGCAGTCTAATGAACTGAAGTGCTGCGCACTCGAGCAGACTAGATAAACCAAATGGCCTGTATCTGCTGGCAATTTCGTATGTTCGTATGAAAGCTCATGTACTGTAACAGCTATGTATAATTTCTTCGTTGGTCCAATAAAGGGATCACAATCTGCAATGAATCCAGCAGTCCAAGAACCAACGTGGCTGCAGGCACTGTTTCTATATTACAAACAGTTTGCCTATGTTGCCCCGAGACCATACCTTTCAACCCCAAATGTGGAGCAATCAGGCAAAATGTGGGACATCTCATAAAATCTCAGAGCTAGAAGCTCAGAACACTGCAAATATGTGTTTTCACGTTCACACAGTTTTCTGTTTTTTACGCAACACATTTTTCATATTTATTGTTTGAATTTCTGCTTTAAAATTTCAGAAAAATGTGGGACAGTACCTACCCAATGTGGAACAGAGGGCTTTTTCGGCAGTGCAATGAGGAACTGTTCCTCGTAATATGGGGCAGTTAAGAGGTATGCCTGAGACTCCAACTGCTATTTAATTCTGTTATTTTGGTAATAAGACACTGTCCAGACTACGGGTTTTAAACCAGATTACAAAGAAACAAAAAAAAGGGAAGGCCAGAAAAAGACCGGAAGAATCCATCTAGTTTGCCCACGATTCCCTAACCAGACTCTTTCTAAGGTTAATTATTACCCTCGTGCTCCCCTCTCCTTTCTGCCAGCCCATTTTATAACTCCCTTAAATGCATCCCAGTTTTACGAGAGCTTTAAAACTGCTCTGAAAACATATTTGCTTGAAATTGCTTTTTGTGATTCAGTTTAATGATGAAGAAGAAGAAGAAGAATCAGCATTTATATAACGCTTTTCATACATCCAAAGCGCTTTACAAGCAATGCTAGACTGGTAGTGAAGTGACTGAATGTGTGGTGGTGGCCATATCGCACATCATCACCCACACACAGCCTGGATAATTGCATGAACCGGTTTATGGGAAGGGGAATGTTGGCCAGGACACCGGGAATGTTCCCTACTCTTTTGAAGAGTGCCCTGGGTTCTTTACTTCCACCTGGACACCCACCAGGACAACACCAGGATGGGCAGAAGGGACCTCGGTTTAACGTCTCATCCGAAGGACAGCACACCCCAGCAGTACAGCACCCCCAATACTGCACTCGGATGCCAGCGATTTTTAGGTGCAAGTCCAATCCCAGTGTGGGACGAGAACCCACGACCTTCCGGTCCAGAGGCGGATGTGCTACCAACTGAGCCACGCTGATGTTATTTGCATTAGGAATACTGTTTTTATTGAATTTTAATTGTAGGGGTGCTATAATTTACAGGAATAGCGCCTTTTTATAAATAAAGAGAACTGAACCGAATTGAAACTGATAGTGCCTCTGCCACCACAGTCTTGCCTGGAAGTTTAATCCACCTGTCAGCACTACTCAGTCTGCAAAATAGTACTTTCTTACATTTTTTTTTGAACCTCCCCCTTTCAGCTTAAGCACATGAATCCCAGTGGATGTTCCATTTCTCAGATTAAATAAACTTGCTGCGTATATGCAAACGAACCCCTAGACTTTAAAGTCTTTATCATGTGCCCCCGCTCCCCTCTATCCTCCACTGAGTACATGTTCACACTCTTTAGTCTTTCCTTGTACGTTCTGCCTCTGATGTTCATGGATTATCTTTACTGTCCTTCTCTGCACTGTCTCTAATCTATCCTCATCCCTCCACAGATATGGACTCCAAAACTGCCCACAGTACCCCAGGTGTGGCCTGATCAATGATTTATATAGGGGCAGTATCACCGCACTCCTGCTAGTAACCCCCCCCCATGCCCCCAGCATGTTGTTAGCCCTCCTGTCTGCTTTATTACACTGAGAAGATTGTTTTATTTTTTAACATCGCTCCCAGGTCTGTCTCTCCTCCTCCCTGCTCTCTACTAGTATGCCATCAATACAGCAAACCATTCCAGGATTCTTCAGCTCTATATGCATTACTTTGCACTTTCTGACACTGAATTTCAACTGCTAAATACTGGACCACTTCTCTTGTCGTCTTTTTTTTTTTTCCTGCCTTCCCCGGCTCCTGGTCAGCCATTCCTTCAGGCCGCCTAGGTCCCCACTGGTACCCCGGCCCCGATACCAGCCACCACCACCACCACCCCACATTGCAGCCCCCTGCGTACTCCAGCATAACCCTTCATTGGATGGGTCTCCTTCCGAGGGAGATGGGCACCAGTGGGGGTAGGCCAGCACACACTACTTGGCCTGGGTGCTGCTGAGGTGGTTCTGGGCTGCATTGAAGGCTCCATCATCTGGTCGGCCATGAAGTACTTTTTTCTGTTTTGCTCCCCGGGGGCGTGGTGTGCCACTAATGTCAAGGCATATGCCACTGTTCACCACGCCCCTCTTGGTCAGCGGGACCCAGTGCGTTACCATACCCCCAGCCTCCACCAGGAGTCAGGAAGCGCCGAGTCATCACCCCCCCCCCCCAAGAGAAGGCACATAGTCTTCAGATGCTCAAACCTTCTCTCCCCGGTCAGCCCTCCAGCGCCCCAGGTCCATTCCCAAACCCGGGTCGCCGGTGTCGCAAGCGGAAATCCAACCGCTGTGCCAATGGGCAGGCTCTCTCCTGTCTTCTAACTGCTTGTTTCATGAGGACAACTCCTTCTTCACAGTCAACCATTCCAAAGTGCTTTGTATAATTTGTGACTAGACTTACCATGCCCTGAATACCGTCACAAATGTCACAGATATACATAACAAATAGCAGCAGCCACATGACTGAACCCCCGCAGTACTCCACTAGTCAATGTGCTATCTTTAGAGAACTGACCATTTAGGACCACCCTCTGGTTGTATTAATCAACCCGTTCTCGATCCTACAAGATATCCCATGCCCTAGCTGGTTCATCTTCCTAAGTAGCCTCATATTTGGTACTGGGTCAAATGCCTTGCTAAAATGTAGGTACAGAACATTCACTCCCTGATACCTGTCTGCCCTCTGTGTCACTATGTTATAAAGGTCTACTAAACTGGTCTGACATGACCGGCACCCTGGTGAATCCATGCTGTTTCCTACCCATTAAGTCATTTTCCTCCAAAAATGCAATCTCCTCCTTGATAAATGTCTCCATGTTTACCCACTATTGATGTGAGGCTTGCAGGACTATTATTACTTGGATTTCACTATCAGCGCCTTGAGTTGTGGAGCCACACTGCCCACCCCCCAGTCTACAGGCACTAAAACTGTTGCTATTCAGTCCGCATAGAAGATTGATAATGGTTCAGTTGTTAACCTAGTGTTACAAGATTCTAATTTGGTTTGCCCCTAGACTGTGATGCCTGTAGAACCGTTCTTGAGAACTGTTGCCTTGACACCCAGGGAGGCAGACTGGAGAACAGTTCTGTGTTAAACTGATGCAGTTAAATCAGTTCTACAATAGTCTGGGCATTATTTTGTAATGATGTCTGGGAATCATTCTCCAGGCTTCCCTAAGTCATTAAGAGAACTCTCACAATGCAACAGGATGTGATCGGAACTGCAGAACTGAACTACAGTGTTGGTCTGGATGTTGTAGCACAGTTCAGTCAAGTTAATCCCATGGGATGCTTGGGATACACCCCAGGATCACAGTGGAGCTGAACCAGCAACTTGCGGGGCAGCTTGCTATAATTCTGCATGAGTCTGTCTATACAGGTGGGGTACCAGATGACTGGACAGTGGCCAATGTGGGCCCTATCTCTGGGGCAAGAGCAGACATGGGCAACTCAACCTGACATCAGTGCTGGGCAAGGCCCTTGAAGCCATTATCGAGAACAGAATGATGGCTCACTTGTTTGCCGCCAAGATTCTCAGCTGCTCTCAGTCTGGCTTTGTGAGAGGAAGATCGTGCCAAACCCACCTAATTGCATTCTTCAAGTGGGCAACGAGGGAGGTGGACAGGAACAGGGCCGTAGACGTAACACATTTGGAGGTAACACTTTACATGAAGTGTCGTTTAGTATACTGTAACTGCATGGTAACTACTCTGTAGTTATGTACTTTCACATTTGTGACTTGTGCAGTTACACATTTTGTGTGAAGAGACAGTTACATGTGCAACTTCTACTGTATCCCTTTTGGTACAACTCAGTTCATTATGACAAGCGTAGTAACACATTTTAAGGTTTTTGCAAAGCGTAACAGCAACTTTATCACATGCAACTACTACTGTAGCCCTACTGGCATTACTAAATGGGTTCCTGCAACGTATAACAGTAATATAGTTAAACTGTGTGAAATCACGTGTATTATTAATGCTAGTAACCAGTAATTATATCATCTTCATCACCTGTTGAGTGTCCTGCACAGCCCCTTACATAACTGGAGAGACGGGCTATCTGGAATCTAATTGTGGGAGGTCTATCAACCTCAACTGATGTCACCCAGGCTAAGGTAAGAAGCATACAATGACCCAACCTCTGCTGCGAAGCGTAGCCACGGTTATCATCGAACTGAAACTAAGAGAAAAGTTTACATTTTCCAGGCATCAGACTTGATGACCAATCTCTGCCAACAACAAACGGTAAGATAAACATACCTCCATCAGAATTTTCTCTTACCGAAGTAAAGCCAAACAAAACATTTCACTCCCAGAGAAAGGTCACTCCACCACATTCGCTGGTTAAACACAAAGACACGCCTACAAGAGTGAGGGAACCAAATCCGAACAAACAGGAAGAGCATGTCCAGAAGAGCATTTGATCCCACGTTTTTGCAGTTGCTTGAGGAAGATCAACATCGAAACATTACAGCAATTTTCAGTGTTACACAGCAGCTGCAAAGGTTGTTACAGTGTGCAAACTGAAGAGCAAAGAGTAAAACCGGAGAGAGGGCCAACAAAGAAAGTCATCTATATACTGTAACTGAGGGAACATACGAACAGTGGTCCAGATAATTTTTAGGACTCAGAAGTATTTACTACTACCTTCTTACACCTGGTAGTATTTTCATCCAAATGGTAGTACTGTCATCCATGGACCCATCTCATACCCCCCACATCTAAACCAAGTCTCAATCCCACTCGACACCTGCAGTCATGGACTGTCTGATACTGCTGTGGAGTTATACTGTGACCTTATTTTTAACATTGTCATGTTGCAACAGTCCTTCTAACCAGCCAGTGAGCAACTCCTGTCCCCATCGCTATGGGTTCCTGTGTAGTGCCATGGCTGCTAGCATCTCATGGTACTGCCAACTTTGTACACATGTACACATACTGTAAATCTGCAGGGTGGGAAAAAACTTCCTAAAATCAGAAAGTGGGAGTATTTCAGTCAAAAATGGTAGTAAAATACTCCTTTACTCCCCTTATCTGTTCCCCTGCATACGAGCATACGAAATTTGCCAGCAGAAAAAGGCCATTTGGTCTATCGAGTCTGCTCGATTTTGCAGTTAGCAGCCCTATTCTGCAGCTGCCCCTCCCTCCCCCCTCACCCCAGGGGTGTGCAAATCCATTTTTTTAGCACTTGCCCCAGGGCAAGTGGTGGTACAAAAGTTACTTGCCCAAGAATGTTTTTACTTGCCCTACCCCCAAAAGGTAGAATGATTAAAAAACATTGAAACATTCTATGAATGCTAAATAAAAATGTATCTACAAGTAATTTATCTCCGTTAATAAAGTACGAGCAAGCATATAGTTTAAGCTGTATCAAAAACCTATGAAACATTTTTTCTACCGTTAACTAAAACCAGGGAATGTCAATGAAACAGATATTTGCCCATAAGTCAAATGCTTGTAAATTCTGTACTGGCCCCATGGTAGCTTAGCTGTGTTAGTTTAGTCCCCCTTCCCCACCCCCCAAAAAAGAAAAATCTAATTATGCATGTTCCTATAATTAATATGGTGCATATTTTTCTAACTGCTTTGTGCATTTCTCCTTTAGCCTTTTCCAGCATTTATTCTCCCTTCTGCTTTCCCAGGATTCTCTCTATTTCACTGCACTGCTTTCTCCTCTTATTTTTATTCTCCTTTTTTCCTACAAGTTTTTGTTTCCTTGGTGTTAAAGTGCTGCTCTTTTAATTTAGTCACTTGGGGGGTAGGCTCACATGGAGACCAGCCATTGTTCCAGCATCCACCCACTTGCTCTAATGAAGAAAAGCCACTGTTACATCTAAATATGATAGAGCTGATCAGGTGGGTCCATATTTAATAACACAGAGCACAGAGGAGCTTTGAGCTTTCAATGCATCTCAACAGTATACGGCTGCAGGCTCAATGATCAGGCTTAATGCTGGCTCGAGGTGAAACCCCAGCAGCACGGTCTCAGACTTATGCATGCAAATCTTGATTAACACAAAAAGGTAGAGCTTAGTCTACAAAAATGTTTCCAACTTTAAATTTAGCTGATTTAAGTACCCACACTTCGGACTCTACCTAAAAAAGTAAAATCAAACACATACACTACGTCGCCTCCAGGTCATTCCCTACATCCAGAGCGGCACAGAAAACTTGTTACATTATAAGCATTCTGCCCATCCCGACTACTGTCCCAAGTCAGCGCTCAGCAACCTCCCGACAACCACCACCATTCACCGTGACCACCTGTGGGCAAGCAACACCAATAGCGGGGGTGGGGTGGGCGATAGGTCCCCAGCATGCAGCATCACAACTCCATATTTGTTAGGGCTCAGCAAAGTCTGATCCATCAACACATACACCCGGCCACTTTTTAAAAGGCAGCAGAGTGACAGAGTCAAGTTTGTGCAAGTGAGCTCCCTAACACTTTTTTACCCACCTGTCGGTCCTTCAAGCCAGCCAGTGAGTTGCACAGGAGGGCTTCTTTTCAAGCAATATCCTCGATCATCATCTGGTCGCCCCATCGAGTAATGTCCATGATCATCGTCTCGTAGTCCCATCAAGCGGTTCACTATCACTGCAACTGATCGTTTGTAATGGCATGCACCACTGGCAGATCCTTCCCGTGTCGTCACAGGGGTCTCCTCCTCGATCCTGATTTTGGACAATTACCACACGCCACCACCGTTATTACCCTGCAGAAATGAGCCAGATAGGCAGAAAGGACTGCAGGCTAATGGACTGGCAAATCACACGGGCTGGTGAACAGCTCATGGACCGGGGGGGGGGGGATATGTGTGTGTGTGTGTGTGTGTGTGTGTGTGTGCAATGAGTGAGTCAAAGATCAGTGGAGAAAAAAAAATCCAATGCCTGCGAAAGGCAGCCAGGAGAACGACAACAATAAAACAACTGGAAAAACAAAACACTTGTCCACGGGCTGCAGACAGCAGATGAAAGGGTCTGTTCGACAGTAAAATAAGGTCAGCCTCGGACAATGCAATTTGCACACCCCTGCCCTCACCCCCCCCATCCTCCCTCTTGCCCTGTCCCAGCACCTTCTGAAGCAGCCCACTGTTTTACAGGCTACCACCTCTGCTGGTAACGCGTTCCACCCTGCCACCACCCTTTCTGTAAAGAAAATGTCTCCTCATTTCCCTCCTGAACCTTCCCCCCTCCAATCTCATGTCATGGTCTTGAATGTCCACCCCCACCCTTACCCTGAATAGCCCCTCTGTACCAATCTTGTTTATCCCTCTCATGTACTTGAACGACGCGATCATATCCCCCTCTGTCCCTCCTCTCCTCCAGCGAGTACATGTTCAACTCCTTTAGCCTACTCTCATACGATAAGTCCCCCAGTCCTTGGATCATCTTAGTTGCCCTGTGCTGCACCCCTTCCAGTAATTTAATGTCCTTTTTTAGGTACGGGCACTAGTGCTGCACACAGTATTCGAGATGAGGTCTAACTAATGATCTATACAGTAGCAGAATCACCTCCCCCCTCCTCGACATTATTCCCCATACAATGCAACCCAGCATTTTGCTGGCCCTTGCTGCTGCCTTCCTACACTGTGCTGAGTTGTTCATTGATCCTGTGGTGACCACCTCCAGATCCTTCTCCTCCTCAGTCTCCACCAGCTGCACTCACCCCCCCAGTTGGTAGTTTCTCCTTGGATTTTTTGCCCCAAAATGCAGTACCTTACACTTTTGGCATTGGACCCCAGCTGCGAAGTGTCCAACCAGGTCTCCAGCTTTTTCAGATATTCCTGCAGACTCCGTCAACCCTCACTGTTATCTACCACCACCCCATCTTGGTGTCATTCGCAAACAGGCTGATCCTGCTCTCAAGGCTCATGGAAATGTCTGCAATAAATGTCCCAAATAATACTGGTCCCAGCACCGAGCCCTGTGGAACCCTGCTCATTACTGCCTTTGGGGGATGAAAGTTCCCCTTCCACCACCACCCTCTGCTGCCTTCCCTGCAGCCAGTTTGTCACCCATCCCACCATTTTTGCTCCCGCCCCTATGTCTTCAAGTTTTATTCCAAGTCTCCCATGCGGCACCGAATCGAATGCTTTGCTGAAGTCCAAGTACAGGACATCCACTGCATGGCCCTTGTCCATCTGCCTAGTTACCCAGTCACAGTAATCTACCAGGTTGGTTTGGCAGGATATCCCTGCGACAAAGCCATGCTGTCTACTGTCCTGCAGCCCACTGAACTCCAGCAGGGACACCAGCCTCTCCTTCAGGATCATTTCCCTTAGCTTCCCCATGATGACTATGAGGCTCACCGGTGTATAATTCCCTGGTTTATCTATGGGACCACTTTTATGCAGGGGAACCACGTGAGCCAACCTCCAATCCTTGAGTATGCATCCCGAATTCAGTGAGGCATTAAATAGGCCTGCCATGAGCCCCACCAGGATCTCTGCTAGCTCCTTCAGTACCCTGGAATGAAGTGACATGAAACATGAATATGGGTTAGAGGGGAACACAGAACTATAAGATGCAAAAAAAAGCCCAAAGGTCCACTGTGTTCTTGGCCTGCCATCCAGGAGGCTGCAGAATTCAATATTACGAGAAATACCTGCAGCCGTTCTTTAATTAAAGGGAATACTACTATAAGTCTAATTAAGTATTCATGAGCCCAGTGAGGCTCCTGATTGGCTACTGAATGAGTCATTCATTTCCTAGAAATGACCAATCCAGCTGCCAATCCCCGATGTGTACCAGCGGCAAATGTTACCCGAGACCTTTCCATCAACTGTAAGTAAAAAAAAAAGGCTGAAAAACAAGGTTGTTATTGCAATCTGTTTTATATAAAGAATAATGTATGGGGTGGTGTGCATTATGATTTTTTTGTTGTTGTTGCTTTTACACGTTCGAGGTGTGTTAATACCACAAAAACATCGAGTGAGAAACACGAGTGGTTTGTGATGGTATTATACACTGAGGGTGTGTAGAAAAAACTCATAACGTAACACCCTATACTTTAGTTTAGATAATTACTGGTGTAAAAGTTAAAAAAAAAAAAAAAAAAGTTAGGAGAAGGAAGACTGTGGTGCGTGGGAGTGCAACAGCAGAGCTGACAGCTTTCACTTTCCATGTCTGGTTGCTGTCAGCCCACATGTGAACTCTGATCTGAGCAGTTTTGTAATATTACACTACAGTCTCAAGATTCAGAGAATGAACACAAGATTATCAAATTGGTGTAAAAGCAAAGATTTGCCATCAGCAAATAATGGAATGGTTTAGAAATAGAAATTAACTTTTTTCTAGAGCTGGGTTTCATTTAAATAAAAATGGGGCTAGGATTTTGGCTGAACATTTAGAAGAATACCTAAACAAATTATGTCTAAACCAATTAAAGGGCACTGTTAGCCTTGACCCTCTTTTTTTGCAGAATTACATCAGTGTGCCTCTATGCGTACACTGATCGGCCATGATGCACAGAATATCCATAGATATACTTTACAGGTCCATTCCTGAATCCAGGTCGCCGGGGTGGCGCGAGGTGTGGCATTCAGCACCTCAACCCTCAGTGCCACCAGGCCGGCAAAATTGATGAACTGCATGCACTTATTAGCATTAACCCCTGTGACATTATCGCCATCACCAAGACATACTGGACAGACCCAGCAGAACACTGGCGAGTACATACTGATGGCTACAATCTATACAGTAATAGTAGGACTCACAAAAGAGGAGAGGGTGATGTTACTTATAGAGTTAATCTGAAACAAAGTAATACAGAGACCCTATGGACTAGAATATGTGGAGGCTGCACTCGTTCTATAATTATAGGTATTTACCGTCCACCCGGAGCCGCAATTGAAGTTACTAAAACATTACCAAACAAATTGAAAACGCAAGGGAATTAGGAGACCTGGTTATAGTAGGAGACATTAACTTGAGTGAAATAGACTGGGGTTACTAACTCAGCAACTAGTGCTGTGGGAAGTAACTCTATAGATGTTTACAATAGGACACGTTTAATACAGCACATAAAAGAACCCACTAGAGGGCATCATATTTTGGACATTGTATTAAGTTCACACAACATAAACATAAAATAAGCATTTTTGTCAATGCCGAATGTTGGCTTGCTGGCACTGGCATTGGTAGTGCAGGAGTTAGAGAGATGCACAACAGGACTGACAGTGAAGTAGTGAACTGACGCTGACCCCAGCCCCACCATGCAGAGAGTGACGGGCATCGCAGTGTGTCTTTGAGTTGCTGGCCATAACGCTCATGTCATTTCATCTCACCCTACCCCACAGAGACCGACAAGTGCTGCGATGTGCCTTGGGGTCTTCGGGCCTTATGCTCACCCCATTCCATAAGGAAATATACTGACATGGGTGCAGTGTAGGAGAATGGGTGAACGTTGGGGCCAAAGAGTCCAAGGCACACCTCGATGCCTGTCACTGGCTGCAGGGTAGGGGGTGGAATGGCATGAGCATTACAGCTGACAATGCCAAGCCACACCCCTGACACCTGTCTGTCTGTACAGGGTGGGGCATTACGGTTGGAAACCCCAATGCCCAGGCATTTGTTGGTATTTTCACTCTAAATTTACAACATAGGCTGTTTGTGACCCCACCTCATGAACAGTGGCACTATGAGTTTGTTTGGCAAAAGGTGATTTTGTACAGCGATTGTGCATTTTGGCGCCACAGGTGCGAAAACACATTTCAGGCAAGATGTGAAAAATGACAGCTGCACTGTTCATGAGGAGGTGTAAAAAAATGGCATTGTTAAAAATCTGGAGTGAAAATATGAAAAATTGGTGACATCACGAGTGTGCGTTGAAACTGCGCAATGCACGCCCGTAACACAATTATTTTGGGGATTTGTTTAACCAAATTTTCAACATAGGCATTTTGGGAACTCCGATCATGAACAGTGTCACAGTGATTTTGTTAATCTGGCCCGAACATTGATTTCCTACAGCGTCCGCGCCATTGTGTGACACGTGCGAAAACACATTTCGGGCAGGATGTGAAAAATGACAGTTCTACTGTTCATAAGGAGGTGTACAAAAATGACAATGGTGAAAATCTGGACTGAAAATATGAAAAATTGGTGACGTTACAAGCTTCTATAAAAACTGTGCAATGCTCGCCCATAACGCAATTATTTTAGGTATTTTCTTTACCAAATTTTCAACTTAGGCATTTTAGGACCTCCACTCATGAACAGTGTCACTTTGATTTTGTTAATGTGTCCTGAACATTGACTTCACACAGCGACTGTGCCATTGTGTGCCACATGCATGAAAACACATTTCGGGCAGGATGTGAAAAATGACAGTTGTACTGTTGAAAATCTGCAGTGAAAATATAAAAAATTGTTGAAGTTACAAGCGTGCGTTGAAATTGCACAACGTATGCCCATAACACAGTAATTTTTTGGAATTTTTCCACCAAATTTGCAAGATAGGGTTTTTGGGACCCTACCTCATGAACAGTGGCATTGTCGTTTCATTAATCATTTCTGAAAGGTGATTTCGCACAGTGACCGCGACATGACCTTTTGGGGTCGAGTAATGAGATGACAGTGTATGTGTTCATGAGGTGGGGTCCCAACCACCCCATGCTGAAAATTTGGAGGCAAAATTCCAAAAAATGGCTGATATCTCCACTTAAGTTGGAAAAAAAAAATTTATGCCATTATACAGCTTACCGGCATTTCTTCAGTTCACGGTTGGCTTTGAAGAGTCCTGACGTGTTCCTGGTCCACCGAAGACTGTTGCGACGGGGTCCGGAGGTAAGTATGGGATGGGGGGTGTGCAAAGGGTGGCTGCGGGTTGGGGAAGGGGAACCCATGGTGAGGGACCGCTTTCTTTCTTTCGGGTAATTAAAAAAAAACAAAAAAAAAAAAACAACGAACACCATGGACAGTTTTCTTTTTTTGCAGGTGTATGAAAAACTGTTGTGCACACTGGAGTGGGCTCCCAGTGTGCCCCATGACTTTGGTGGGGGTGATGCTGGCCACACTGGGGTGAGCTTCCAGTGTGGCACAGAATGGGGGCGTGGGGGCTGGAACATGCTGACGATGGTCGGCTTTGATTACGGGGAGGCACACTGGGGTGGGCTCCCAGTGTGCCACACAATTTGGGGGGGGTTATTTACCATGCTGACAGGGGGATTGGGCACCCCCGAAGTCGGCTTTATAGGCACTGTCCACTGCTGCCATGTTTATTGAAATACTTCACCGGGAAAGGCATGTCAGGAGGCGTGTTATTGTGCTGCTGCATGACGAGCTTGTCTCTCACTGCTGCGGCACTTTCTTTACAAGTTTTGACCACTTTACATATTTCTTGGGTGAGCGCCTGCATGTTGGCTTATTGGGGAATGAGGGACGTACCTACTAAAGTGTGCCCTGCATTGGGCCACACTGACGCACCACCAAAATCTGCTATTACCGCAAGATGTTGGCTTGCGCGCAGGCGCAAGTCAACATAAAAACAGTATAATTGGTCCTCCATTAGGTAACAGCAACCATAAGACAGTCAAATTTCAAATAAAATATGAGTTACTGGTACAAAATGGATGCACTGAGATTTATCTATATAATAAGGCTGATATTTCTAAAATATGAAGGAAGTTGAGTACTATATACTGGGTGTAAACTGGTACGGAAATCAGTAGAAGAAATGTGGGAAACTATACAAACCATCATCCTGCAAACTAGTAATGAATTTATTACTGGGATGAGACAGAGAAAAAATAATACAGAAAGACTAATATGGTTCATTAAAAAAAACTAAAAAACTAATAAAAAAATAAGCTATATCAATGCCAGAACATTATTAAAAAAACACCCAAAGGAGCAGTAAAAGGGAAATAAAAATGGCAAAGAAAAAGGCAGAACATAATTTGTCACGAAATGCTAATAAGGACAACTACAAAGTTTTTTTTTTGGTTTTTTTGTTTATACTTGCTGGCTCCTACGGCTTTCAGAGGAGGCCTCGTACCTCCTCCTATTCTGTCCGCCAGGGCAAGCCCCCAAGGTGTCCCATCCCCTAGCCTCATCTTGCCTCGTAGGGCCGGAGATTTTACATTTTTCCCCGATTTTCTCCCTTAGTTCCCAGCCCCTTAGGATGCCGGAGCCTTTAGGACTTACGTTCAGAGAGATGATGTGCAGGTACACATCATTCTCTCATGCGCCGTACAACGTCCCCCCTCCCCGACTCCAACATATCAGAGCCGCAGTTCCCTTCAAGGGCCGGTGCGCTTCCACCGGCACTCTACAGGAGTATCGGACGCTGCTGCGTCCCTGGTAACCCACCCCTGAGGGAAGAGAGCATCCACTAAGATGCTCAATCCTCCCTCCCCCTGCCGACCCACAGCAACCCGAGTCCATTCCCGAACCCGGGTCGCTGGTGTAGCGCGAGGTGTGGCGTCCAGCGTCTCAACCCTCAGCACCACCGGGACAGCTACAAAGTCTTTTATGCCTATATTAATTCTCTAAAATAAAACAAAATAATGTAGGGCCCTTAATATACAACAATGGCCCAGTAAAGGATAATGCTGAAATGGCAGCCATATTCAATACACATTTCTGTGAGCTTTATGGTCACAAAACAAAGCCTATTGAAAACATTATATGTGGCAACAGTAGTAGAATCAATATTACAACAGAGGAAATTACGATTAAAATAAGTGAACTAAAATTAAACGCTTCCCCTGGACAAGGACCGGATAAGATCTCAGCACGTATGCTACAGATAATGTCCGACTTTTTAATTTCTCCCCTAAAAATCAATTAACACTGGAAAAAAATATCTAAAGATTGGAAGATAGCACATGTGGTTCCAATCTGTAAAAAGGATGTGAAAGGTCTTGCAAGTAACTACAGGTCAATCAGTTTGACCAGTATGGTCTGTATAATTTTAGAAAGCATTATTAAGGATAAGTTGCCCCCCTTCATGGAAAAATGTGATAATGAACAACATGGTTTTAAAAAAGGTCAGAGATGCATGACCAATTTGTTGTGTTTTTATGAAAAAAATGAGTGCCTCGTTAGACAGTAACATACCATGTGATATTGTATATCTGGATTTTAGTAAAGCCTTTGAAAGCACCCCACATTGGGCTATTATAACAAAATTGGATAGTCACAAGATTAACATCATTATAAATTGGATCATTGAATGGCTATCTGGAAGGTGTCAAAGGGTAATCGTGAATGGGCACGTTTCTGAGGTTGGGATGGTGACTAGTGGCACCCCCCCAGGGATCAGTGCTGGGCCCTATTCTTTTCCAAATATTCACTGCAGATTAAACAGAAGATCTAACCTGCTGGGCTAAGAAACATGCAGACGATATGAAGATAGGTGGCCCTTGTAAAACTACAATTGAGGCTGACTGCCTCCAGCAAAAACTAGATACTATATCTCAATGTGTAGATAAATGGGAAATGAAATTCAACATGGATAAATGTGGAGTGCTGCATTTTGGTAAGGATAATCAAACGCACAAATATACCTTACATGGGGTTCCTTTGGATGTGTCATCAAGTGAAAGAGATTTAGGGATACAAGTATCTAGTGACGGAACTACACATCAAACTAATAAAGCTATAGCAAAAGCTAATGGAATATGGCCCATAAAGAGGAACATTGTGTCAAGAAATAAAAAAGTATTAATTCCCCTCTATAGAGCCCATGTACGTCCCCCGTCCACATATAGAATATGCCTCACAATGTTGGTACCCATTCAGGAAAGGTGAAAGGGATAAGTTAGAAAAGGTCCAGAGAAAATGTACTAAGAATATCGCTTGCAAGGAGGGTCAGGAATATCAGAATCGATTACATCTGCTTGATCTAATGTCCCTAGAGACCAGACGTATATGAGCGGACTAACTATTCGTGTATTTCAATCAATCAATCAATCAAATCTTTATTTATTCAGGCGAACATCATTGAGCAAGGCTCATTTACAAGATGGACCTGATAAGGTCAAGGTTCAATAGTTGATACACAGCAAATACATCATACGCTTTATAAGACAGTTATACATACAGAGAAAAATAATGTTTATACACAATGATGTACAGTGAATTCACATGTTAAAACTCGGTTAAAGGAAGGTTAAGCTAATATCTACAGTATGTACAGTACATACATATCCCAATGGGGGCCATGACAGACACACAACATAATGAATACTAGGATGGTGAAGGTATTATTGGGTGCCATAAGCTGGGGGTGTCTGACTGGAAGGAATATGCCGTATATGACTGGAAGCCAGATTTGTAGGATGACTAATCTAGCTCTAGCGGTAGCAACTGCATTTCTCTGTGAAGAAGGCTGTACAATGCTGTTTAAAGGATGCAAATGGAATGATAATGGACAGTTTTAGGGATTTTTGTAGGGTGTTCCATGCTATGGCTAGAGAATAGCTGATTGCTATTTATTTATTTTTATTTAAACATTTGGTAACCGGAAAAGGCACACTGAGCCGAGGCTCGTTTCCAGGTGCGACCCGGGAAATCTGGGGGAAGGGTTACAAGAAGACAGCAAGCATATACAATTTTCTTAATTAATACAGTAGCAGCTACAACAAAGTAAAACAGCAAGCATTTACAATTTTCTTAAATTTATACAGCAGCAATTACAATTTAGAGCAGGACAGTACAAAATGCAGAAAATAATCTGTGTGTGGGATCACAAGTGAGGAAAGATTGTTGAGAATTGTTGCCAAGTATTCAGGACAATGTAGAATATTTAAGTCATTGCTGATACATGGCAGAGCCAGTAATTAAGGAGGAAACAGTCCAAAGCGGCGAATAAGTACAGACAGGGAAGTCAAAACACCTAGGAGCTAAAGAGCAGTCAGGTGACATGGGAGCAGGCAGGAGGAGGCAATGCAAGTCCCATTTCTCCCATCCAGATTAGGTATTTCTTTTAAACAGGGTGAAAGAGATAGTAGAGGGCATCCGTTACAGATCAAAGGAATAAGATAGAAACATAGAATTTGACGGCAGATAAGGACCGCTTGACCCACCTAGTCTGCCCATTTTCCTACCTAACAGATAAGCTGCAGATCCTAGTTAACCAACAGCTTACTTCCTCCTACCCCCCACTAGTACTGCCTTATGTCTGTCCCATGCATTCTTGAATTCCCCCACTGTTTTTGATATGTTTAATATTTAAACATATTAAGAGAAAGTACTTTTATACGTCACGAGTGCTGAACCTTTGGAACTCCTTACTGGACAGTAAGTAAAACCAAGGTAGAATTTAAGCATAAGCTGGACAAATACCCAGTCTGGGGGTATTCTTAAGTATTTTCTAGTTTAATCAATAGGAGCTCATATGGGCATTTGCCATTTTGCTCCTCGCCTCTCTTAGTATGAACCTTAGTATGAGCGCAGCCAGCCACGCCGTAACGCAGTAATTTTCAGTAAATGACATCACAAAATGCTGCAGCAAAAAAAGAGCTTAATTGCCACTGTATGCCCAAAGAAACAATTTACTTCAGGTTGTTTCACAGAGTATAATTGTTTAAATGAATATGTGGCTGATACTGAATGAGTGGTGGGGGAGTGGTGGCGGTGAGACAGCAGTGGATTTTAATGTCACTTTCGCTGACTGGCTAACATTCATGCCGTAATAACCAGCTGGTTATTACAGAATGGAACCCAGTTATTACGGCATAAGAAATTGGTGTCAGTCCAGTCAATAAATAGGCACACCAGTAATTATATATAGAATAATGGCTGGGGAGGTGGTTATAATGAGAATTTTACACACACCCAAGGTGTGGGATGCCATATAAACCACGAGAGCAAAGCTCGAGGGGTTTGTACAGGTATCCCACACTGAGGGGGTGTATAAAATTCGAGTTTCACACACCTCCCCAGCTTTTATTTTATATAATTGCTGGGGACTGCCTTTTCACCTCAGCAGCTATATAAAATAAAGAGATCCCCATGGCGCTGTGCACTTGGTCAGGTTTGACGTGGTCCGCAGCTCGTGGTAAAAATCTCATCACGTTAGTGACTTTGGGAAGCCTTTGAAAGTTTGTTTTGTTGATATTTTAAATGACCTTACCACTGATTCCAAGTGGCGGCGAACTGCAGCGCAGTGTGTAGTGAAGAAGACCGGTTTGTGCGGATGCTCAGATCCGTTACAACCCGTGGGTTATTGATTTATTTTTTTAATTTCTTTTTATCACCTCTAGCATCCCTCTGGAGCCGCACCATTGGGAGTCGCCCATCAAGCCTGTCTCTACCGGTGCCTGACCTGACAGTCCCTGGTCCCTCCATCGTGCCTCGGATACCCCCCGGGCGGGGTCAGGGTTGGGGCAGACCCCCGAATCTTGCTGCTGTTAAGGTCCTGAGACTGCAGGCAGGCACTGGCATATCGAGACCTGGCTCAGCGCTCCGTCTTCCCAGCTCCAGTGGGGGTGTTTCCACGTTTTCTGTGCGACGTTGCCGGCCCATACGTCAAGGCGCAAGCGCCGACGTCAGTAACGTCCCTCCCCCTCCTTCCTCGAAGAAGTAGTCCCTGGGGCTGATTGGTCAGTGACCTACACTCTCGACCAATCATGCCCCGAGACGCCAGCTTGATGTCGCGCCCCCAGCCTCCGCCAGGGGTCGCTGCTTGTCAGGTTGTGGAACCCTCCCTCCTCCGGAGAAGGTGAGCTGTCATCGGACACTCCAGCTTATCTCCCCCCAGCCAACCCCCGACGGCCCGAGCTCGCTCCCAAACCCGGGTCGCCAGCATGATGCAAGGTGTGGCATCCAGCGCCTCAACCCTCAGCGCCACCGGGCCAGCACAACCCGTGGGTTATAACGGGGAAATTATAACCCACTTTCCCTATGGGGAAAAAATGCTCTCCAGTTATTATAATCACAATAACAGCCTTGAAGCTGGTCATTTACTTGGATTAATGACCAGCTGGTGGGAAGTGGCCCAAGGCTGCACCTGTCAACCCCATTTCCAGTCATTAATCCCTAGTAAATGACTGGCTTCTTGGTTGTTACATCAGGTAATATTATGGACCTTGGCAGTGGGAAGAAGGAGAACCACCCATGGCAGAAGCCTCAGGAAACCCAAGGGACCCAGGATAGTTTGTGCCACTACTCACAACCACTGAGACAGGAACAGTTTACTGTTAGTGTGGATCTGGGATCCATGTCTGTGTCAGAGATGTGTCTCAAGACCAGCATGCAAAGCAGCAGCTGGTGCTGACTGGTGGTTAGAGCGCATTTCTGTCAACTAGCAAATCTGGGTTCAAATCCCACCAAAATTGTAAAGGTTTAAATACTTACCTGTTCTCTCAAATTTTAGCAAAGTTGCACTCCGTGCTGGCATGCAGTTGGAACAATAACTGAACTAAAATGACTTACAGTACATTCACGAAAGAATACCCCTTGAAGTAAAGCACTAATAGGAAACTGATCCTGGAGCAATTGGTATTTATTTAAATTTTCATGATCAGGTGGGGGCTAAGAGTCAAGGCTCATTTCCAGATGTAACCCTGGGGAGGGGTACAACATGGGAATACGATAGTCACCCGAAGCAGCATAGACAGTCTCCTTACCAGCACTAAATAAACTTGCTTATGTTAACTAAACTCACAAAACCAGCAACGTCAGATTAGCAATTATGTTACGGGTATTATCCAGCTACAGCTAGCCACAGCCACATGATACAGGTGTTCTTCCTTTGCATAGTAATGAGGTATGCTCCTTTGATCCTCCATTCTCCAATGCTACACCCCTGTCAAAGGAAAGGGGGAACCATCACTGCAGACTCTGAATTGCCTTGTAGCTGCCTTGATATTCTCGGCATAATTGACAGGCAGATATTTATGCCATCTGTGTTCTGAATTGGAATTCAGCTCATTTCTGTACGTTTTATTTGTCCTGTCCAGGACCTCACTGCAAATGAGCTTTGCTCAATGGAGTTTTCTCATGGTAAAACAAATGAAATACAAATACAAGAAGACTGCTTCATGGATTTTATTGTTCACTGGACCCGTGCCATTGGAGTCATACTGAATACTAGCAGGGCACGGCTGTTGGAAAGTTTGAAGTTTTATCTACTTTGCGTGCTACGGGTTTAGCTGCAACTTACTAGAAAATGCATACAGATAGGAGAGGAAGAACAACAACAGGGTGGAGAGGACATCATAAGTAAAGGTCATTTAAAGGGAGCAGAAACATATGAGCACAGAAACACAGAATCTGTCAGCAGAAAAGGACCGCTTGGCCCACCCAGATGATCCCTGTCTAGTCTATTTCTGCAGACCTCAACTGGTCTCTGGTAGTCCTCACTCCTCCCTGCCCATTTCCTAATACTCCCCTAAGACTATTGCATGCACGCCTGAAGCCCCCTATTGCTTTTGCCTCTACCACTTACACTGGCAGTCTAATCCAGGCGTCTTACCACTCTTTCAGTGAAGCAGTACTTTCACATCACTCTTAACCCCCTTCCACCCCCACCACCTTCACTGCATGCTCTCTGGTTCCAGTGCTGTACCTCATTTGAAAAAGACTCCCCTCCTGCACCCTGTTCACCCCCATGAGGTACTTGTAGGTCTCTATCATATCCCCTCTTGCTCTCCTGTCTTCCATGGTGTACATGTTGAGATCCCAAAGTCTCCTTGTAGGGCTTTTGGTGCAAGCCCTGCACCATTTTAGTTGCCCTCTTCTGAAGCGCCTCCACCCTATGTCCTTTCTGAGCTGGCCTCCAGAACTGGACACAATACTCCAGGTGGGGTCTCACCAGCATGTGATATAGTGACAACACCACAGCCTTCCTCCTGCTGGAGATACCTCTCACTATGCATCTCAGCATCAGATTGGCTCTACCCACTTCTTTGTCACACTGCCCTGCCACTTTGAGGTCATCAGATATGATAATCCCAGGGTTCCTTTCCTGCTTAGCAACTGACAGTGCCTCCCAACATCCTGTACTCAGCTCCTGGGTTCCTATGCCCAAGGTGCATCATTTTGCACTTTTTGGTACTGAACCCTAACTGCCATGCTCTTCACCACTCCTCGAGTTTCCCAAGATTCCTATGCATTTTCTCCACCCCTCTTGAGTGTTCACCTTATTATAGATTTTGGTATCATCTGCAAAAAGGCATACCTTCCCATCCAGTTCATCTGCAACATCACTTACAAATGCACTGAAGAAGACTGGTCCCAGTACTGAGCCCTGCAGCACCCCACTGGTCACTCTCCCATCATTAGAGTGAGGGCTGTTAACCACCTCACCCTGTCACCTATCCATTAACCAGTTTCTAATCCAGTTCAGTACTTTGGATCCCACCCCCAGACTGCTCAATTTCTTAATCAGTCTCCTGTGCGGCACAGTGTTGAAGGCCTTGCAGGCGCTGAAGGTCCAGACAGGTCATGTCAATTGCCCTCCCCACTCCCCTAAACTATTCTTGTGGTCACCCAGTCAAAAACTCAATCACATTTTTAGGAGCACAGAATCAGAGAATTTGTCAGCAGATAAGAACCAGCCAGTCTGCCCATTTTTCCCTACCTATAGCATCATCGTAGACCCCACTTGATCTCCAGCTCTTTCTCCCCCCTTCATTCCTTTCCACTAAGATTCCCTTATGCCTATCCTATGCATTCTTGAACCCCACCACTGTTTTCATCCCCACTCTTGGCTGGTAGGCTGTTTCAGGAATCCACCGCTCTTTCTGTTAAGAAGTACTTCCTCACATCTCTCCTGAATCTGCCCCTCCACCCCAGCTTCGTAGCATGTCCTCTTGTTCTTGTGCCCCTTTTTTTCTGAAAAATACTTTCTTCCGGTACTTTATCCTCATGAGGTACTTGAAGGTCTCTATTATATCCCCCCTTTCTCCTCTCTTCCAGGGTGTACATATTGACTTCCTTTAGTCTCTCCTCATATGGCTTTTGATGCAGACCCCCCCACCACCACTTTAGCTGCCCTCCTCTGGACCACCTCCACTCTATCTACGTCCTTCCAGAGATGTGGCGTCCAGAACTGTACACAGTATTCTAACTGAGGTCTTACCAGCGATCTATACAGAGGCAGCACTACCTCCCTCCTTCTGTTGGTGACGCCTCTCCCTACACACACCAGTATCCCATTAGCCCTCCTCACTGCCTTGTCGCAATGCCTGGCCACCTTTAGATCATCAGAGATTATTATCCCCAGACCTCTCTCCTGATTGGTGGTCATCAATAACATGCCCCCCATTTTGTACTCTGTCCCAAGTGCATTATTTTCACTTTTCACACTGAAACCCAGTTGCCATACCCTTGACCACTCTTTGTTTTCTCAGGTCTCTTCTCATCCTTTCTACCCCCCACCCCAAGCATCCACCCTACTGCAGATTTTGGTATAATCTACAAAGAGATAGACCTCCCTCCCCAGCTCCTCTGCAGTGTCACCAATAAAGACATTAAAGAGGACCAGTCCCAGCACTGATCCCTGAGGAACCCTTCTGCTTACCCTCCCCTCCTAGGAGTGAACTCCATTTACCACCACCCTCTGCTGCCTCTCCACTAACCAATTTCCTACCCAGTTTACCACCTTCTGACCCACTCCTAAATTACCCAGCTTGCTCAGTAGTCTCCTTTGTGGAATGGTGTTGAAAACCTTACTGAAATCTAGGTAGGCCACATCCACCGCTCCACTCTGACCCAATTCCTTGGTCACCCAATCAAAGACATCTATCAGATTCATTTGAGATGATCTCCCATCCATGAATCCATGCCGTTTCGGGTCTTGTAACCCATGGGATTCAAGGTATTCCACTATCCTCTACTTCAGCAGCGATTCCATTAACTTTCCCACCACCGATATCAGGTTGACTGTTCTATAATTGCCAGCCTCCTCCCTGCTACCATTTTTGTGAAGGGAAAGGGGAAATTATTTAGCCAGGAAAGGCACACTAAGCTGGAGCTTGTTTCCAGGTGCGACCTGGGAGCACAAGGAAATTAACTGACTTGCTCAGGGTCACACAGTATGCAAGTGGGGGCTGATGGGATTCAAACCCAGGTCTCCAGAGTTGCTGCTCAGTGCCCTTAACCACTATGCCATACTACCTCCTTAAAGAGCAGCTTCTTAGTTTAATAATAGCCGTTCACCCAAACATTTATCTTAACTGACCTGGCCAGGAGTTGCTGAATACAAATCTTTCTTCAAACTTCTTCCATGTTTAAACATTATTTTACTTGTAATTTTATTCTCGGACCACGCCGACAAAAACGGAGCAACTTCACTATACTAGAACCACGCTTCCAGCCGGTACGCAGCCCGTTTGTGATGTGTCAGTAGCGAAGGCTCGCGTGTCGTGCTTACTGATTTGAATGGGTCTGTTTTCTGATACATAGTACCACTTATCATTGGGATTTTAATGAAATCAAAGCACCGCTCGACTAACAGGAACCCTGTTAGTCGAGCGGTCGCGTTGCTTTATTAAAATCCCAACCATAAGTAGTACTAATACGTATCAGAAAATAGACCCCATTCAAATCAATGGAGCGTGCACACGCAGCCTTCGTTTAATGACATCACAAACCGGGGCTGGGCGTGGTTTCAGTATAGGGAAGATGCTCCGTTTTTGTTGGTGAGGACTGGGAGTAAAATTATGAGTAAAATAACTTTTTAACATGGAAGAAGTTTGAAGAAAGATTTGTATCCAGCAACTCCTGGCCAGGTCAGTTGTGTTATGTGTTTGGGTGAGCGGCTACTAGGAAGCTGCTCTTTAAGTGAAGTGGGACTACATCTGCCTTTCTCCAGTCTTCTGGAACCACTCCTATTTCAAATGAGCTGTTAAACAGGACTCTCACTTGTGCAGTCGGTACCTCCCTGAGCTCCCTCAATACCCTAGGATGTATCCCGTCTGGTCCCATTGCTTTGCCCATTCAGATTAGCAAGTCCCTTTAGGACTCTCCCCTTTGAAAAAGGACTAGTGACCACCTCTCTCCTTCAGAGCTCCTGTTACTTTTTGTAGCCCCTTCCCTTCTCTTTCCATTGTGAACACTGAGCAAAAGTATTTGTTCAGAATGTCTGACTTTTCCTGCTCCCCCCATTCCTTTTTAACCTTACAATCCCTCTCCTGGTCTTCCTCTTTTCACTTACATACCTATAGAATGTCTTGCCACCTTTTGTTACCATTTGAGCTATTTTCTGTTCATTCTGTGCCTTCTTGCTCCTTACTGCTTTCCCTGCTTCTCTTTGTTTCTCCTGACACACTTCCCTATCCTCCTACCTCTGCATCTCCTTATATTTTCTGAGTGCCACCCTTTTAGTCTTTACCTTTTCAGCTATCTCTTTCAAGAACCATAGAGGTCTCTTTTTCCTCCTGCTTTTACTCACTTGTTTGAGAGTGGTTTGTTGCCCTCACTATGCCCCCTTTTAGTTTTGCCCACTGTTCCTCCACCCAAGCCAGGTCATCCCCCCACTGGTTATCCCACAGGCATTCAACCGTCATTATAAAATCTGCCTTCCTGTTGTCCAGGACCTTTGTCCTTGTGTAGTTCAATGCCACAGCTGTCCCTATACTGATCCACACTGTACAGTGATCACTGGTCCCCACTGGTGCTCTCATGTAGAGGGACCATGTCCACTCTCCTCCAGTCCTCTGGAACCATGCCTTATTTTAGTGAGCTGTTTAAAAGGCCGTCAGCGGGGCAGCCAACACCTCCTTGAGTTCTTTCAGTACCGTTAGGTGTATCCCATCCGGTCCCATAGCCTTGTCCAATGTCAAAGTTGGAAGTCTCTTCGGGACTCTTTCCTCTGAAAATGGACTTGAGTCCGCCTCCCCTCCCCTTTTGTTCCTGATCATCAATGGTGGTCCGTCCCCCCTTCCACTGTGAATACTAAGCAGGAGTACCAGCTCAGGATGTCTGCATTTTCTTAGTCTTCTGCACAATCGTCCTCTGTTGTCGTCCTTATCCTGACTATCCCTTCCCTTGTTTTCTGCTTCTCGCTGATGTATCTGAAGAAAATTTTATGCCCATTTGCTACCCTTTTCTCTGTCTATACCTTTCTTCCCCTCACTGTCTTACCTGCTTCCCTCTGTTTTACCTGGTACACCTCCCTGTCTTCCTCCCTCTGTGTTTCCTTATCCTTCCTGAATGACGCCCTTTTTTTCCTTCCCCACTATCGCCCCTTCCCTAGAGTACCATGATAGTCTCTTTTTCCTTTTGCTTTTACTCACCTCATTCACACAGAGGCTGGCTGCCTTAATTATTCCCTCCCTTGTTTTTCCTCACACACTGTTCCTCTACCCCTCTCTGACAATCCCCACCACTAAGCAATTTCTGAGGCATTCTCCCATTTCCTTAAAATCTGCCCTTGGAAAGTCCAGGACCCTTGTCCTCATCCGATTTACTTCTACTCTCATCTTAATGTTAAGCCACACTGTACGGTGTTCATTGGTACCGAGGGAACTGCCTACTATGACATCTGCAATGCTGTCCCTGTTTTTAAGCACCAGATCCAGCACTTCCCACGTCTCTAGTGGGTTCGTTGACTAGCTGCCTGAGAAAGGCCCCTTGCGGAGAGTCAAGGATGGCCCTATTCCTTGCCAAAGCTAAGCTGGAGGGCTCCAATTCATATCTGGCAGACTGAAGTCACCGATTAGCAGCATTTCCCACTTATCTGCCCTCCTGATGATGTCCTCCCCAAGTTCCTTATTTAACTGGTGTCAGGGGATGCACTAGTGAAATACTTGGCTAGCAAGCTGAGGTCTTAACTCTGTATTGCTTAAATACTTGGCTAGCAAGCTGAGCTCTTAACTCTGTCCGTAGTGCTTGCTGTGTTGTGAAACACATCCCAGAAAAATGAAAAACAAAATGACAAAAATATTCACTGTCTTCCCCCTCTCTTGAAATTCCTCTAGTGTGTAACTAGCGGTGGTGGCGCAGGTACATGGTGGGAAGCCTGGAGGAACATCACAGAATGGACCCAGAAGCAGCTTCAATCTCAGGGAAATATACAGATATTAAGCAAAGGAGAGTGGTGTTCTAGCACTGTAGGGCTTACAGGCTATTTTTCACCCTTTTAATAAGTTTAAAAAGCATAACAAGGCTGTTGCCACACCGGAAGTTGGCAGCAGGCATTTCCGGTCGGGACAGTATTTAGTGAAAAACCAGAGTGAGCGATGGCAAGCACTGGGCTGAGGCGAAATGCTGGAAGAGGCAAGCATGTCAGCCAGGGACAGTCAGGGGGCCAGGGCCTCTGTTTGACTATTGAGATAAGAGTTTGTAAACTAAAACAAAATGGCCAGAGAAATGGCATTTTGAAGTCTTGCGAATGGTGTGGTGAAATAGTAAGTAATACTTTATTTCTATTTTGGCGCCCCATCCTGGAGGCTCTGGGCACCGTTACGGTCAAAGGCAAGTTCAGACAGTACAGACAAAATCCACATAGTTACTAAAATCATATATATATATATATATATATAAAATCATTCATCAGTTCTTATAAAATGTCTTCTTAAAAAGATAGGTCTTCAGGCCCTCTTAAAAGCTTCCACCATTGGGGCCTCCCTTAAAGATCTTGGCAGAGAAATCCAGAGGGCTGGGCTGGCCACCTCAAAGGAAAAATCCCCCGAGGTTTTCAGCCTGGTCCTCGGAATCGCCAGGAGGCCCACGGTGGAGGTTTGGAGGGACCATACCGGGATGACTGGAGTTAGGAGGTCAGACAGGTAACCAGGGCCCAGGTCATATAGGGCCTTGTAGGTGAGCAAGCCCACCTTGAATATGATCCTCCACCTGACAGGCAGCCAGTGCAGGTCCTGCAGGACCACGGTCACACAGCAAGACTCTGGTAGGCCCACCAGCAGTCTGGCCACTGTGTTCTGCACTAGCTGCAGTCGGCCGAGGATCCCTCCATTAACCCCAAAGTACAGAGTGTTACACTAGTCCAGCCTGGAAGTTCCAAAAGTGTGCACCAGTGATGGCAGGTCTTCAGGCGGAATTAGGGGTTTAATGCAGGCGATATTCCTTAAGTGGTGAAACCCACTTTTGATGACAGACAACACCTGGGCTTCCAGAGTCAGTCTGTCATCAAGGATAACGCCCACATTTTTCACCCTGGAGGAGGCCATCAATAGGGTGGATCCCAGGACCAAACTTGTTACCACCTTGGAAGCCTCGCCATCACACCATCAACCAGGCTCAATCACTAGTACGTCAGTCTTGTCGGGGTTCAGCCTCGGCCAATCTGAGGACATCCAATCCTGAATCTCCACCAGGCATTTATTTAGCACTTCAATGGAATTTCCAGTTCCAGGGACAAATGACAAATACAGCTGGATGTCATCTGCAAAGCAGGGGAAACCCAAGACTGTATTATCTAATTAGCTCTACCAGGGGCAGCATGTACACCATGAAAAACATCAGCGGAAGGATCAAACCTTGAGGCACTCCACATGGCAGGGGTTTCGAGGAGGAGAAATTCCCCATTACCACTCTTTGCCTCCTGTCGGTGAGATAGGATTCAAACCATTTGATGCCTGATTTGGTGAGTCCACAGTACAGTCTAAGGTGATCCAATAGCACAACGTGGTCCACAGTGTCAAATGCTGAGGAGAGATCGAGGAGAATGAGAACTGACCATTCTCCAATATCCCTCGCCCTGAGGTGGTCATTCTGCACCCGAACTAATGCCGTCTCAGTGCAATGCCTGGCTGTGAAGCCGCACTGGAATGGCTCATAGATGTCAAAGACCAAGAGATGTGCCTCGAGCTGCAGAGCCACTACTTTCTCAACAACCTTCCCTACAAATGGGAGGTTAGAGATAGGTCTATAATTAGTTAAGACATCCAGGTCGAGCGATAGTTTCTTCAGATGGGGCCTCACCAGCGCCTCCTTCAAGACGCCAAGGAAGCACCAATTGGAATGCCTCTGCTCGAACCAGGCTGACCACTGCAGGACAAATTTTGTCCCACTGGGGGAGATCCCTGCCCGAATGGAGGACACCCTGTCTGAGAAGAACAGAGCAAACACTTTGCACAATGTGATCAAAAATGCTTTTTTTGGCTGTAGACAGGCTGGACGTAACAGCCTGTCCACAGTCTGAAATAGCAGAGCTGGTCTATTCTTCCTGGCTGCAATCTCTCTGGACAGGAATTCTGCCTTCTTATGGTTGACTGCTCCCTGATAATCGTCGTAATGATTTCTCAGGGCCAGTTTGTCCTCCATGGACTGGGTCCTCCACCAGCAATGCTTCAACTTCTGATCCTTGGTCTTCAACTCCTTGAAAGCCCCATCAAATCATGGGGGTCTCAAGCGAGAAGACCTGGGTTGTATATGGACTGGTGTAATGGCATTGAGTGCCTTGGTAACAGCCCCATTATAGGCTGTCACTGCCTCACTCATGCCAACCGCCAAAAGTCCCTCTGAGGAGACCCCTTAAAGGGCGATAGTAGATCATCTCAACGGGGGGTGGGGGGCAGACTCCAAACAAGAACTCCACTGTGCAGTGATCAGACCAAATGACCTGATCAATCTTGATGTCAGTAACATCAAGCCCCAGTGAGAATATCAAGTGCAAGGTGTGGCTATGTTAGGGGGTCCAGAGGTAATTACCTGTGTCAGGCCCAGAGATGTCATCATCTGGAGGGGTTTCTAACCAAAACATGAGGATCTGTTGTCGATCCAGGCATTGAAATCTCCCAGAATTAACCATCTGGTGGACTCCAACACCCTGTCAGGGATGAAGTCTGCTACCTCCTGCAGGAAATCTCCCCCGTCCCGGAGGATGATAAATGAGGAGAATCCTACAACCTGCACCTGGACTCCCACGCACTGCCACAAATTCAAATGACGAGGTAGAACTCACTGAGTGCACGGAGAAGCTCAAGCTGGATCTAAAACAAATGGCCATTCCCCCGCCACTGCGCTTCTTCCTCAGAATACTTTGCATCGTACGTAACAAATCCAGTCTGACACCTACAACAGATTTAAGATTTCAACTATGCACAATGCAAAGAGATAAAAGAATTAAAAAATAAAATCAACGGAACCGGAGATGGAGCTTAGCAGACTTAAAAGCATGAATCTCTTAAATTCAGTAAAAGTGGGGGCGGATATTAGTAAGGGAAACCAACAACCTATTGTCGACTCAGAATAGTTGTAACCCCTTGAATACAACAGAGGATAATTTGGTTAACAGTGGGGTAGGTGGCAATAAAACTTGCTGCCGAACAATAATGGAATGGAACTACAGGGTCGTAATGGTAAAAAAAAAAAAAAAGGCATAGGGAAGATGAGGACTCTGATGATGACTGGATGGTGGTCGGAGATATCAGACCAATTAACAAGGGAAGGAGAGTGATGTTCTTCGAAATACCCTTAGCAAACAGATTTGGGCTTTTGCTTCACACTGAAAACCAAGACAGCGGCACAAATGAGGATATTAACCAACCAGAGGTAAATCACCCAAGTGCAAACTACGAATCAGGAACAAGGCAGGCCTTTGTGCGAGGCGATTTGATGCTCAAAGTCGCAGATGTGTCTGTAGTCCAGGTAAGCTAAATAGGACATGTGGCTGTTTCTTGGGAGCAAAGGTACTGGACAAAGCAAGGATGTCAGTAGACATTTCAAAGAATGGGAGTAAAAAGCCATTGGTCACGGTCATAGTACATATGGGAATACAAGGTATGGAGGATACAAAAAATGATTTAATCGATCTAAGCAACGCCTTGGGAAAAAGGGGGTTGTGAGATAATCTTTTCAGAATTACTTCCAGTTCCTAGAGCAAGTCGGGGAATGTAAGAAAATAAAAATGATAAATGAATGGCTTTAGGAATGGGCCCTTAACAAGGGGTACCCATGCATTACCCGCTGGGAGAAATCTGAGAGTAATTCATCGGTACTATAGTTGGGATGCGTTGCATTTAAGTAAGCATGTTCGTGCAGCACTACGGAAGACAACCGAGCAAGTAATAAGTAAAGCTTTAAACTAAAAAATGAGGCGGCTCAAGAAAATATGGTGTGAATACAGACTTAGATATCCTACAGTAAATTACCAAGGTAACAACAGTAATACAAGCTTTAAATCACTGCTGGCTAGTGCAAGAAGTTTAGATATTATTAAGAAAACCGAACTAGAAATACAAGGAATGAGAGATAAGATTGACATTGCAGTACTAACGGAAACATGGTGGGACAGTAATAATTGGTGTAAAGAAATCAAGGGTCACAAATTACACTATCATAACTGACTTGATAAAAGGGGAGGAAAAGAGTGCGCAGTTGAGTGCTTTGAACTTAATGACATTAAGGAGCAGGAGAAAAATACTGAAAGCCTATGGGTACAGTTCTGCACAACTATGAGTACAAAATGAATATTAGGAATTTGTTACAGACCCCCAAATAGAGCGAGTGACTATTAACAATCCTTGGTGTGAGGAGAAACCTCAAAGGCATCGGGAAGTGCTATTATTAGGTGACTTCGGCTTACCTGGAATTAACTGGGAAGAACTGTGCTATGAAACAAAGTATGAGTACGAGTTCGTGGACATCCTTCTGACAGGGGTTAGAGTAGATGGTAACACCACCAGCCAGAGGAGTAACATTTTGGACCTAATCATAACTAATGTTCCCACTAATATCGTAAATGTGGAGATAAAAGATAAGTTGGGCTGCAGCGACCACAACGTGTTACAGTTTGAACTAGTAACAGACCCGATAAGGACCTATAGTTGCATAGTAACAAGAAATTAATATAAAGTTGTTTACAGGAAAATAAAGGAGTATATAACGAGGGACTGGAGACAAGATCTAAGAGAGAGTTTGGTGGTGGATTAATGGAATATCAAAAATTCCAAAACAGTAAACCTGAAGCAAAAATACGTTCCTATCTAGAAGTACAGCAAGAAGGGTAAGACGCCAATATGGCTAACTAACAAGGTAAGGAAACAAAAAAAGAAGGAAAGGGTTTACATCAGGCAAGGGTTAATCCTACTGATAAAAACACAAGAAAATACAAAATAAAGAAAAGGAAAAAAAAAACCAAGATTACAAGGGAAAAGACAAAGTCAGAACTAAGGATTGCGGACACAAAGGATAACAGAATATCCTCTTTCCCCTAGCTTAATGACAGCAAAGGGTCCGGTGCAACAAATCAGTAGGTCCCATCGTGTATAATGGGGGATTAATAAATGAACCTATACAAACATCTAATGCGAAGAATGGATATTTTTGTTCCGTATACAACAGAAAACTAGGAACAACTTCAGTTCACTGTAGGGATGAGAGCATAGGGGGAGGTGGCACCTTCTCTGAGAAGCTCATTCTAACTGAACTAAAGGGCATTAAAACAGAGAAGTCCCCAGGACCTGATGGGTTACATCCCAAACTACTTCACGAGACTGCAGAAATAATAATGGCCCCAGCTACACGTTTGTTCAATAAATCATATGAGGAGGGAGTGGTACCAATGGACTGTAAGAAGGCTACAGTAGTCCCACTTTACAAGAAAGGAGTGAAAAACATCAGTGGGAAATTACAGGCCAGTGCGTTTAACTGCCATTTTACGGAAGGTCACAGAAAAATTATTTAAAGGATAAACTTCAGGGAGAAGGTAATGATAAACACTTATATGATACAGCTCAGCATGGATTTGTTTCGGGAAGATCTTGCACAGGCAATTTAATCTACAGAACAACATTAGTATTAGCCTGGATAGGAATACACTAGTGGATGTCACTTTTTTTGGATAACAAGAAGGCATTCGACACGGTTCCGTATCATGACCTCTCACTCCTGCAGCTGTGCCTGATGCTCTTCCCTACCCTCTCCTCATTTACCCTCTCCCTGTCTTTTCTCCTCCCCCCCCCTTCTGCATTTGCCCTCCCCCTCCTTTAGTTTCCCTCTTCACTCCTGTATTCTAGCATTTAGTGGTCTCTACAGTTTACAATATTATCCCTTAATCCTACTTTGGTAAGATTTTGCCTTGTACATATTTGCCCTTGTTAATACTTAATTTTGATGTTCTATATTAGTTATGGTATAATCAGTGGATAATATATTGCTCTCTTTTGTTTATTTGTATTCCCCCCTCCCCCCCCGGACACATCTGGAAACAAGCTATTATAAGCTCAGTATGTCATTCCTGGTGAAACTTTTTGAAATAAATAAATAAATGACTTGATACAAAATGAGACAGGATAGGTATCAATAAAAGGACAATAAGATGGGTGAATTTTATTTATTTAGTTTTTGTTGACCGGGTAAGTGCACTAGACAAATTCTGCTTATTTTCAGGCACGACCTGGGAGGGGGATACAGATGAATGCCAACTGACCTTGAACCAGATTAAGCTGTTGGTGGTATTTTTTAGTGGTTTGCAGTTAACTAATGGGACACAGCAACTTAAAATAAAGGGGATAACATCAGAGGAGGGCCAAGTGGCCAGTGGAGGGCCACATGGCTCAGTTTTGGGGTCTTTATTGTTCTTGTTATACACTGGGGACTTATACACGCAAGTAAATTAACCACATTACCCCTCTCCTTTATGCCTCTCTTCCTGCTTTCCTAATTTATACCCACGTGTCCTCTGCCTTGTCCCCAACTCTGTCTTCCTGCACCCCTGCCCTGGGGAAGTTTTCTCCCTTCAGGCCCTCCCTCTTTGTTCCTTCATTGTCTGGGGGGAGGCAATATTTCCCTTCTTTTTTTTATTTGTTCATCCATTTCTGCTCCTCCTCCTCCTCCTCCTGCCCGGCCCCTTCCATCGACCCCCCAGCCCCGTCACCCTGGCATCCACTGGACTCACCCTTGGATCTTCTTAGCAAGGTGCCAGCTAGCCGGGTGAGGTGCCTGCGAGGGGCCAGCATCATCTAGCCTGTCAGAGTGTTTTTCTTTCACTTTTTCTCCCATTCCCCCCACCAGTGTGGCGCGGAAGCATGCAATGATGTCAATGGCCGAGCCGCACACACTTCCTCAAGTGGCACGCCAGGCGTCTGCCCTGCATCCACCCCCTACGTCTTGGGTCTGTTGTGCCATCCCCCAGCTGCCGCTAGGGGACAGGTAAGCAGCGGACTCCATTCCCACCCTTCCCCGGGAGAGGAGAGCTCCTCTCCCTCCCCAGCCGACCCCTGGTGGCATGCTCGCACTGCGAACACAGGTCGCCGGTGTGGCAGGAGGTAAGGCACGGATGCCTCAGTCCTCCATGCCACTGGGCTGGCCAATATTTCCCTTCTTTGGTATCACTCTCTGTCCTTACCCCCATTCTCCTCCCTGATTATGTCACTCTGAGCAACCATTATACATTTCATTCTATCCCAGCCCTGCTTGAATCCCCTAATTGTTTTCATGCTTACCACCTCGGCTGACAGACTGCTCCATGGTTCCACCACCCTTTCCGTAAAGTAGTACTTCCTCACGTCCCTCCTGAACCTCCCTCCTGTTATTTTCCACTCATGTCCATGGTACCGCGAGTTAGTGCTCAGATTAAACAGTTCCCCCACAGTTCACTTTTGGTAATTCCTTTAAAAAAACTGACCTGACCTGAAGAAGAGAGTATTATCTCTCGAAAGCTAGTCTCAGAAATAATTTTGTTAGTCCAATAAAAGGTATCACCCGCAACATATTCATTGTTTTTTTTCTTCTAAATTAGTTCCTTTAAGGAACTTGAAGGTCTCAATCATATGTCCCGTCTTCCTTCTGGTCTTTAGTGAGTACATGTTCTGTGCCTTGAGGCGCTCTTCGTAGGATCTTCCCTGCTGGCCCTGAATCATACACGTTATTCTGCGCTGCACTGTCTTTAGCCTATCCTTGTCCTTTTTGAGGTGAGGACTCCAGAACTCGGCACAGTTCTCTAGGTGAGGTCTCACCAGGATCTATAGAGGGGAAATATTACCTCTTTTCTTCTGCTGTCAATACCCCTCCCAATACATTCCAGCATCCTATCAGCTTTGCTACGGGCCTTGTTGCACTGGCTTGATTTCTTTAGTGAGTTGCGGATACTCCTAGGTCCTGTTCCTCAGCTGTAGTGCTAAGTCTCTCCCCTCCCATCCAGTACTCCGTCTTGGGGTTCTTATTGTTAGGGACATCACCTTGCACTTTGTGGTACTGAATTTCAACTGCCAATCCCTTAACCACCCTTCTAGCTTTTGTAAGTCTCTCTGCATTTGCCTAATTCCTTCATCACTATCCACCCTCCCACATAGCTTTGCATCAACTGCGAAGAGACACAACCTGCCCTGAATTCCCTCCCCAATGTCACTGATGAACATGCCGAAGAGGACTGGACCTAGGACTGATCCCTGTGGAACCCTGCTTGTGACCTTCCTCTTTTCTGATTTAACCCCACTGACCACAGCCCTCTGCTGCTTCCCCTTTAGTCAGTTACCCACCCATTTTACTATGAGTTTAGCTGCACCCAAGCCCTCCATCTTCTTCAGCAGTCATTTGTGAGGTACTGAGTCAAAAGCTTTGCTGAAGCTGAAGTACAACAAATCTGCATCCTGGCGCTTATCTAAATCCTTCATCACCCAGTCGAAGAAAATTATCAGGTTAGTCTGACAAGACCTTCATGCCACAAATCCATGCTGTTTACTATCCTGAAGCCCATTGCTCTCCATATAGTCTACAAGATACAAGATATGTCAGTAATGGTCTTAAAAGGAAATCTCAAAAACACACAACAGAGACGAGCGTTTGAGATTAAACTTATTTTACATCTCAATATGGTAGCAGATGGGATGAACTTGGATATTGGCTTTATGGGACACTACAGAAACTAACATCCACAGACCTTTTCTTCTTCAAACTGACATATTATAGGACTTCAGCATGTGTGAGATGTGGATGCGTGTGTGTATGTGTGTGTGGGTATGTGCTGTGAGGTATGTGATATAACAGATGTGGGCTTGCTGTCACATTGAGGTAAGTCTCTATTTAGCTATATGGAGTTATAATGTGTTACTATTTTTATTTCACACACATAAAAATTTCTCCTTACTTTTAATCTTTGCCTGTGGGGTGGGGGATTGATTCCATTGCACCATATTCAGATTACCCAGCCTGCTAGTGTACATACAGGAGTGCTATTGCAGGAGGACATTGCAGAGTTGGGGAGGGGCCTAAGACAAGTAGCACACACAGTATCCTTCTCAGAGGTGCTGCCTGTCAAAGGCATGGGGGAGGCGAGGGTAATTGGCACCATGCAGTTTAATGAATGGTTAAAAAAATGGTGCGGAGCACAGGGGTTTGGCTTCATTGGGGACTGGGGTTCCACCTGGAGGGACACCAGCCTATACTGGCAGGATGGTCTGCGTCTGTCCAGGAAAGGAACAAGTCTTTTGAGCAATCGGTTTAAATGCTTCATTGGCAAGCTTTTAAACTAGTCAATGGGGAGGCACTGACAAGCAGCAGAAAAATCCCAGCCTCTCCTACAAAACAGGGTACTAAATGAGAAAAGACCAAGGTAGAACGGTCAGTGGGGATGCTGCAACAGAAGGTAAGGCCATCAAAAATGGAGAGCAATGTAGTACCAATGCCCGTAGTCTAGGTAACAAGCTTCCTGAATTAGTGGCCTTGATGGAGGAGGAACATCTGGATATCGTGGCAGTCACAGAAATATGGTACACACAAAACCATGACTGGGACGTAAACATACCAGGATACACTATCTACAGGAGGGACAGGGAGGGTAAAAGAGGGGAGGAGTAGTTCTTTACATAAGGGAAGGAAAAAAGCAACAGAACAAAAGGGTAAACAGGAGGAGAAGAAGCACTGTGGGTAAATTTGAGGCAGGCAATGGCACCACAATCCGCAGGGTTGTATACAGACCCCTTCTCAGGGAGGAAATGGACAAGGAAATGATAGAAACATACTTAGAATGGCAGAAAAAGGGAGATATTGCTGATGGGTGATCTGAATATGCCAGATGTTAACTGGAGTGCAGTTGCAGCTGCCACTTGAAGAGTGCAGTTATTCTAGATGCCCTACAGGGGCATGCCTTGAACAACTAGTACTGGAGCCCACTCGGGAGGAGCAATATTAGACTTGATACTCTCAAATGGAGATGGAGAGAGGATCACAGATGTAGAAGTGGGTAGCCATCTGGGAACTAGCGACCATCGAACAGTATGGTTCACAATAAACACAGCAATAGAGTCAAGCCATACAAAGACAAAAGTACTGGACTTTAGGAGGGCTGACTTTGCCAAAATGGGTGAGTGCCTAAGGAATGCACTAGCAAATGGGCGGGAAGGAGGGGTGGAAGAACAATGGGGAATAATAAAAACTGCCATCACAGAGGTAACGAACCTTTGTGTGAAGCAAATAAACAAAACAAGACGATGTAAGAAACCACTATGGTTCTCAAAGGAAGTGGCAGTGAAGGTTCAAGAGAAAAAGAAAGCATTCAGGAAGTACAAGGAATCGCAGCAGGAGCAGGACAGAGAACTGTATCAGTTAAAGCAAAAGGAGGCTGGGAAGGCAGTCAGAACAGCAAAGGCCCAAACCGAGGAAAAGATAGCCAACTCAGTTAAGAAGGGGGATAAAACCTTTTATAGGTACATCAGGGAGCAAAGGAAGACCAAGGGAGGGATAGTGAGAGCTTAATAAAGGGAGGAGGGTGGGCAGAGGAGACTGTGAAAAGGCAGAGATATTAAACAAATATTTTTGCTCAGTATTTACAAAGGAAGAGGGGAGGTACATAAAACAAACAGTAGTAACACTCTGGATACAGAAGTTGATACCAGCCCATTTACAGAAGAAAGGGTTCTGAAAGAACTCTTAAAACTGAAGGTGGACAAAGCAATGGGGCCTGATGGGATTCATCCCAGAATTCTAAAAGAATTAAGGGTAGAACTAGTGACACCACTGACTACCCTATTTAACAAATCATGGGAGGATGGGGTGGTACCCGAGGACTGGAGGAGGGCAGATGTGATTCCCCTTCACAAAAGTGGGAGCAAGGCAGAAGCAGGAAACTATAGACCTGTTAGTTTAACCTCAGTGATAGGAAAATGATGGAATCACTTCTAAAGGAAAGAATTGTCGAGTATCTAGCTGCCAGAGGGCACAGGACCCTAGGCAGCATGGATTCAAGCGGAAGGTCATGCCAGACGATCTGATAGATTTCTTTGACTGGGTGACCAAAGTAGTAGATCAGGGAGGGCTGTGGACATGGCCTACCTAGACTTTAGCAAGGCATTTGACACAGTCCCACACAAAGATTAATATATAAGTTAGCCAGCCTGGGAGTGGGTCCCAAGATGACAGCCTGGGTAAAGAATTGGCTGGAGAATAGGACACAGAGAGTAATAGTAAATGGAGTCCACTCAGAAGAAAGGGAGGGTTACTAGCGGGTACCGAGAGGGTTCAGTATTAGGACCGGTCCTCTTCAATGTCTTTATAAGTGACATTGCAGAAGGACTGGAAGGAAAAGTATGTCTCTTTGCAGATGACACTAAGATCTGCAACAGAGTTGATGCACAGGGTGGGGTGGAAAGGATGAGAAGGGACTTGGCAAGGTTAGAGGAATGGTCAAATGTATGGCAGCTTAGATTCAATGCTAAGAAGTGCAAGGTAATGCACCTGGGAAACAAAAATCCAGGGGAAGAGTACACAATGGGGGGTGAGATACTAACAACAACAAAAATGGAAAGGGACCTGGGGGTAGTCATATCAGATGACCTAAAGGTGGGCAAGCAATGTGAGAAGGCAGCAAGGAGGCTGGGGGATACTGGTATGCACAGGAGAGGCATCACCAGTAGAAAACAGGAAGTTATTATCCCTCTGTACAGACAGCTGGTGAGGCCCCATCTGGAGTACTGTGTGCAGTTCTGGAGACCCAATCTCCACAAAGACATAGACAGGATGGAAGCTGTCCAGAGGAGGGCAACTAAAATGGTGCAGGGTCTGCACCGGAGGACATATGAAGAGAGACTTAAGGAGCTTAATATGAATAGCCTCGAGGAAAGGAGGGAGAGGGGGGACATGATAGAAACTTTCAAGTACCTCAAGGGAATCAACAAAGTCCAAGAGGGTAGCATCTTTCAAAAAAAGAGGTGTGCAAGAACAAGAGGGCACAATTTGAAGATAGAGGGGGGTGGCTCAGAGGTAATTTAAGGAAGTATTTTTTCACAGAGAGGGTTGTGGATGCATGGAACGGCCTTCCGGAGGAGGTTGTGGAGTCAAAATCAGTGGTGGAATTCAAGCATGCATGGGATAGTCATAAGGCAATTCTGGGGGGTGGGGGTAGGAAGAAGTAGGCTGCTGGTAAACTAGGATCTGCAGCTTATCCAGTAGGTAGGGAAATGGGCAGACTGGGTGGGCCAAGCGGTCCTTATCTGCCGTCAAATTCTATGTTTCTATGTTTCTATGTTATCTTATACTGTTATACATAATTTTTGTAACTCTGTACATATTGGGATGTGTGATCTCATTTGCTTGGGGGTCCTGCACATATCTTTTTACATTAGGCTAATATTGTAGTAATTTACTCAGGATTTCATGACAAGTTGTATTCCTTTGGGGAACAATTACAGTGACTGAAGTTAATATAGGTTCACTAGGAGAGAGATTGAGGTGTGTGTGTGGGGAGAGAGAGAGAAAAAGGAGGGAGAGAGAGACAACATCTCATTTAAGCTATTATCTCCCCACCCACATTATTGTGATGTGGGGTGGGTTAGGTTGTATTGTTTGTATGAACAGGAGGAGATAAATTACATTTTTATCTCTTTTTCAGATTCCCTAGACACTTGTGGTACATGAAGTTGCTACATTCTCAGTATATATTGACATCAGTACATATCAGGCTGCATGGTCTGAATTCCTTGAGGTTCCTCGACTAGAGTTTTTGTTTAACACTAATATTATCAATTTATATTTAAATTATCATTTATATAGTCCTGAGGTTTTTGTAATTTCTTGGGCCTTTTATTTAGCTTGAGAATACAGCTGGGTGGCATGTCCAGCTAGGTTTTACACATCACACAGTGTGCACTGATGTTTTTTAGACAACTTTACTGGTAATTCTTGTCTTTAATGCATGCATTGTAATTTCATGAGCCCTATAAGTATCTTAGTGTAACCCCCCTGCAAATGGGGGTTCCCAAAAGACTTCCAGGAGCTTGCTTGAATGCTCCAAGCCTGAATGGTGTTTGGCGTTTAAGCCATTTATCAGTGAGTGTTTTTAGAGCCTCTGATACTGTCTCTTTAAGAGCTGTCTGCTTGCAGACATAATTAGTTTGTATGGGGGACTGTGTGCTTCTCTGTTTGAGTACCACTCGAGCTGCTGCAATTCACTCCATTTTGTAGTCACTAGAGTGCAAAGGGAACCTATCTGAAAGATGTAACTGTTTGCCAGAAATCATTTACAGTAATAATGAAATTACAGTTTGTCTAACCTGCTTTCTTTGCAGTCAGAACTGTGTTTGCCTAGTTCCCCATTCTAGTTTTGAACTGCTGAACTGGACCAATCAGTGTGGGGTAAGCTAGCTCTAAAATGGTGCCTTGGACGAATCAGAACTTGGACTCATAATCTGAGCCAGCCACAAGAGGATTGTATGGGCAGTGACTCTGGGAGATGTAGTTTAGGCTACGGCGCCTTTTTGGACCAACAGCAGCAGTCTATTGTGAGTGACAGCCAATCCAGTCAAGAACTGGGAGGAACTCAAAGGAAGTTCAGTTTTGTCTGTTGGAGTTTCAGTTTAGCTCTGGCAGTGAAGGAAAGAAACCCTGTGCTCCTTCAGTGCACAGTTCCAGTTAAAAACGTGTAAGGCCCAGAGTTCGGTCTGCAGCTTGTGTAACTGCTTGTTAGGACTGAATCCGTCCTGTGAAGAGAATCAAAGGATCTCTGAAGAGTAGAAACCAGGCTCACCCTGTAGAAGACTGGAGAAATTGTTGAATTGCACTCGGTCTGTCAGGAACTGAATCTGCTGTGTGTTCTCCCGGGTATTGTGCAGTAATTGCGATCGGGATAGAGAAGCAGCCTGCCTGGTATAGTACTTTCTTTTTTACCATATAAATGTGTGAGGAGGCTTGTGCAGCTCAAGTGAATCCTGCTGCCATTAAAGGACTTTTGCCTGTGACTGTTTACCATATAAATGTGTGAAGAGTCTTGTGGAGCTCAAGAGTAGCCCTGCTGGACGTTGAAGGACCCTATCTTGTTTGGAGGTCGTGAGTACTAATTCAGGGTCGCTCCTGTTGAATTGCCACATTAAATCCAAATGGAATCACTGTACTGCTGACTGTTTAAACTAATTTTTCTTTTCACTGTGTGAAAGGGGCCTACCAGCTGCCACGGTTTGGACTAGCCACTAGGCTTGGGTACCCAGGGACAGTAACTGGTAGGGATAGGCCTGTCACAGAGCCATGAGTAGATAGTAAAGTGATAAGCTAATTAACCTGATTTCCCCTGTCCTTGTTATATTCCCCAAATAAATCAGAGCTGCTTGTTTCAGCAAAGTTATACTGCCTGAGGTATTTGTCTATGTTAAAGTATTGTACTGTGATTGTTGCACTGTATCTTATTTTACAGGAGGTCCCAGTGTCTGAACCAGCCCTGGGGGTAAGTGTATACTGTGAAGGTAATTCTAATATATTGTGTGGGCCACTAGTGGGAAGAAAGGGGGGTTGCAGTGTCCCAGAGGGCTGTGACCAAGTTAGTTTAACTATTGCAAACCCTGACCTCTGGGTGGAGGCACCCGCCATTGGATCCAGGCCCCTCAACCTGTTAGTGGCAAATCAGGCAGGGGTAGTAGCCCCTGGGATAGCGCCATCTAGGGGTTACATTAGTTTGTCTTTAAGCTGGGTGGGGGTTGCCTTTCAGTAATCACATCCTTATACTGACTGTGACACTCATGGCTTGATTTGGGAGTTATCTGCTTCAGCAGTGTTATCTTATGTCAATTAAATTTATGTGCAGTAGGATTCTTTGTATGTGTGTTGCACCAAGCACATCTGAACCCAAGGTTCATTCGGACTGAGGCAGTATTGTACTGTTAAACTTCTCTGACATCATCTTCTGGTTTTTTTTAAATGAGTATTTTAAACCAATGGGGATTTTTTTCTGTTTTTCTCTGCATTATCTAGCTGTTATAAGTATTGCATTTTCTAAACAACTGCCATGAGCTTCTGAAGAAGGACTGGTTGGTCCGAAAGCTAGAGCACTTTGTTCTTGTTGTTACATCTATGTTGGTCCATTAAAAGGTATCAAATCATTTGCTTCTGGATCTATAGTCTACAAGGTAGTCTTTGACCAGTGACTCCATCAGCTTCCCTTTGATAGAGGTTAGACTGACAGGTGTGTAGTTCCCTGGTTGCTCCTCGTCTCCCCCACCCCACCCCCATGAAGCAGAATTACTTCCTCTGCCCTCCAATCCTCTGGAACGTCCCCCATCCTAAATAAGCTGTTGAATGCACCCACAAGGGGTTCAGCCAGTTCTGCTGCTTATTCCTTGAGTATCCCTGGATGCAAGCCATCTGGTCCCAGTTCCTTATCTATCTTTAGGGCAGCCAGCCCTCTCAGGACCTTTTCAATAGTAAATACTGGCTGTCTCATCTCCAGGACTCCCTTAGTGGCCACTTTGATGCTACTCTCTGGCAAGGACCCGCTGTCCTCACTAGTGAAAACTGAGCAAAAGTAATCATTAAGAACGGTGGCCTTTTGCCTGTCCTCCTCTATCACCCTACCCCCCTCAACTAGCCTTACGATTCCCTCTCCTTTTTTTTTTCCATTTTTCTCTAATATATCTGAAAAACTGTTTTTCTGTTTTTATTTTTATCTGTTTGAAATATATTTGCTACCCTATTCTACATAGGGTGCCTCCTACGTTCCCTTTTCAGCCCTTCTAGCAGTTGCTACCTTCGTCATGTCTACTACTTCCTATCCCCTAATTGTTACCCCACTACCTGTACCTACTTAAACTATTAAAGCATATCCGTACTTAGTACTGTGTTCTCTACTACCTTGGTCTGGTGGTCCTGCTGCAACGTTTACTATGGACTGCGGACTATCTGCAGATGCCTTAAGATGGGTGTTCCACTTCTGTGCTGTCCCACTCATGTGATGGAACACGAGCGTGACAGGACACGCTTGGCAAGGGAGTCATTTATAGTGCTACTGTCAGAAAGCAGTAAGCCTCTGGCAACTCCACTCCTCAATCACACACACTTCAGGGGGTGTGTAGCAATGGAATTTACCCACTTCTTGTGTGTTAAACGTCACTCGGCTGTGCCTCGTGACACACCACACGAGGCATGGGTAAACCCCACAACAACATGTACCCCACGCGCATTATTGCTTAACAGTATAAGGCTGTCACGTTGCTCAGTCTGGGAGAGAGAGGACTGCAAAGCTATGCGGTACTGTCTACACAAACTGCGTGAGATGATACCCTTATCACATGACAAACATCTCACACAAAGCACGTATAAACTTAATGTAAACCACACTGAGTTAGCTAGAGCTTACAAATGCTTTATTTGAAAACTGTCTAAACCTTTTTTAGATGCTGCTAGGTTCTCCATGCTGATCATGGCAACTGACGGAATTCTGTTTATTGGCGCATTCTCCAGACATTTATTAGCCAATTAAACATGCTGGCCTGACCAATCGGCACACCGCTTTTAGTAAGGATGCTGACAGAAAGCATGTAAGATTTAAAGAGCAGGTGTTTGCTTAGTCATCTTCTCACCCCCCTTCAGTGACTGGTTAGCTTACCCCTTGGTTAAGATATCTCCCTGGAGCCATAATTTTTATGTTATATTTTTCTATAAAAAGCTCCTAAAATTTGGGCCCAGGACCAGCGGTCAAAACAACCATATTTCCTAAGTTGGAGCACGTCTCACGCTGGCACATTTGTGATGAGTCCTAGAATAGCGTGGGGGTGTTCCATAGGCTTTAATGGGGCCAGGTTTATGTCTTTGCGTATTTTAAGTGACGCAGGTTTTGAGAAGGAAGCGCCACTCACCAACTAACAAGGTCCTTGTTAGTGCGTTGCATTTTTTCTCAAAACCATCACTTTAAAGTACTTTAAAAAGTAATGAAAAATGACCCCATTAAAGCCTATGGAGCTACCACGCTATTCTAGGACTGACATCACAAAACGCGCTACAGCATGGGGCTAGCCCAACTTAGGAAATATGGCTGTTTTGATGCGGGTCCTGGGCCCAAATTTTATGAACATTTTATTGAAAAATATAACAACATAAAAAGTACGGCTCCAGGGAGGATATCTTAACTGAGGAGTAAACTAACAAGTCACTGAAGGGGGGTGAGAAGATGAATAAGCAAACACCTGCTCTTTAAGTTCCATTTTTTCAATTTAAAAAAAGGCAAATGTAACACCCCTCCCCATCTCTAAAATGGAATGTGCCACTTCATTGCAGCAAGAGATGACAACTCCACACAGATAAGTGATTCTGCAGTTCCGAGAACTGACTGGCTGAAATCAGGTACGCGATTTATATGTTTGCACGCCAATTCCAAAGGAGGAAGGACTGGAATACTCTCATGGCTTTTCTAAATTTATTATCACCAGGCTACTGTATACAGCACTCCATCAGAAACATAAAAAAATACAAGGCTAACCATTTCCTTTCATGATACCATTTGATTAAAACACCATGCCCCCAAGTAGCAAAAAAAAGCTTCAAAGTGAATGCATAAAACACACTAAAAAGCTACTGGCATACCAATACAAACTGTGAAGATTAAAGTAATATATTCTGAAAGAAGGTTCAAAAAGTTGTAATAAATATATCTGCAATGGTAGTCGGATTTAAAACAACTGTTTCACAGCTCTCAAGAGGCTTATATTTAAAACCATCAGGTGTATCCACAATACAAGGTCCTTAAGAAATACTGTCTGATCCACAAGCCGTCTGTCATACGGAAAGGGGTTCCGTTTCTACACAGTGTTAGATTTGATAACCTGATGGCTGGATGCTTTTGAAGATTTAAGGTTCTTCGACTTAAGCATTTTTTTCTACTCCTCAGGGAAATTTAAATGTGTGATTTCATCTTTTTACTCAAGTTTCCTGTTTGGTTTGGTATGGATATATAGCAGTAGAATCCCTGGCTGCGAAGGGTAATCTGGTTGACCAAGTTAGGCAGATTTCAGATAATTCCTTTTGAAGATGGTTGATGGTAGGGCCATGCAAGCTGGCCATAGTGTTCCCAGCCATAATTGGGAAATGCCTAACACACAGCGAGACATCACAGACTCACTTTGAGTTATGGTTTAGGGAATTTCCTTGTGAAGACTCCCCCAGGGTCTCAATGACTGTGCTAAAAATGTTTTCTTTTTAGTGTGAAAGAAAATTCTATTATTTTTCAGGTATTAAGGCATGACAACATTGCGTTTCCATCCATTAATCTAACCCTACGGAATTATGAGGTATGAGGCAAAGCTCAGTGCCATATATCCTCCAAAAGACAGATTTATTAATTTATTTATTTTTTAGGCAAGGCAATTATATTTATACAACACCAAATCCCAGAGGCTCTGGGTGCCTAACAATAAATGAAACAAATAAACAGAGCAACAAATACATCACAACTCAAAGTCATTCAAGAGCCAGAATCCAGGCCAAAACTTAGGTTAAAGAAGCACGTTTTTAAGGATCTTTTAAACGCAACCAGTGAAGAAGCACCTCTCATTTCCTGGGAGAGGACGTTCTGTTTATTTATTTATTTACAATTGCTGGCTGGGAAAGGCACACTAAGCAGAAGCTTGTCTCCAGGTACATTCTGGGTGCACAGGGAGCGTATGTGACTTGCTCAGGGTCACACAATAAGCAAGTTGACATTGTTGGAATCAAAACCAGGTCAGCTGGATATACCACGCTCGTTCACAGCTCGGTGCTCTATCCTCTAGGCTATACTGCCGACAAATAAAGGTAATGAAGTAAACCCAACCCCTGGGGGACCTTAATGATATTATTAAATTGCTTTATATTTAAGCATTAAAGCATGTCAGGCATCATTGTGGGATAATGCCAGACCACAGGAAGGAAGGTATGCAGAGTGCCTGATACACCTAAGAAGTGCCATTATTCCACAATTATGCACACCCTGGAGTGCCTTATTGTGATTATATAACAGTTCCTCTGATTTTTAATTCAAAAACTGAATAATGAAATTCAGAAATGTAAGTATTTCTGACATGTGGTGCTGTGCTAAAATAACGCATAGCCATTTGATCACATCTGACCGATCCCAGGTCTTAGTTTCTCTTACCCATTTTATGATTTTAAATGAATGTTTTGATAGATAACATTTTAATAGTCCTATTGTAGGTGAGGGTTTCCAGCAGTCAGCCAATCGGAATGCTCCATATCCAGCCGCTGTTTATAATGCTTATTATTAATATAATCTGCAGTCTTCTTGTCTGTCACTTAAAAATGCAAAATCAATCAATCAAACTTTATTTAACCAGGCATAGACACCATTGAGCAAGCTCGTTTTCAAGTTGGTCCTGGACATAAATACAGAACGAGGGCAAAAAATAGGAAAGACAAGGAAAGGACATAGTACATCTGGAGGAATATTCAGGCCTATAGATACATAAATAACATAAGAAACATACTGTAAATGCGAGATCATAACTAGTAGGCCAAAACATACATAACTAACATAGTTGATAAGGTCATAATTAGTAAATTCAAGAGGTAAACATTTAATACTTAGTCATTGGTATAAATCAGCTATAACGTTAAGAAGAAAAGTATGTGGGGGGGGAGATAAGGGAAGAATGTAAAGGGGGGGGCGGACAGGGGGAAGAGGAGAGAGACTAATAAGTGCTAGCTGCTCCCTCGTGGGGAGGTGACAATGAGTGGGTTACAGTGATATTGGAATCGTAGGCGATACTAATGGTAAGAGAGAAGCATGTATGTAAAGCGTGAAGGGTGAGGGAGGGAGAGGGCAGGAGGAGGGGAGAGAGATTAAAAGGTGCTAGGCACCCCCAAGCATGGAGATGAAGTGCTGTGGAAACAGTGATGTCAGTTGTGGGAGTGATACCAGGGGCTACAGGTACAAGGTCACTTAAAACAGCTACAGGTTTCCTTAAGGTATTTAGCTAATAGGGCTTTGAAAGTGAACGGACCGGGAAGTGATTAGAATTTAAGTGTACTTTGCATGGCGTTCCATAAGAACGGGAGGGAAAAACTGATTGCAGCCATGCCATGGGTTGTTTTCACTCTGGGTATCTGGTAGCAGAGTAAGGAGAAGCGTCTCAACCCATAAGATCCCTTGGCACGTTCAAAGAAGTCTGAAATGTAAGCAGTTGAAATTGTAAAATACAAGTTATCATGCAACACTGGACGACAGACCCTGCTACACCCACTCTAAGAGGACCCTCCTCTTCTGCAAGGCCATTCTATAACAAAGACTGGTTTACACTGCAGCCTGTCACTTACACCTACACAACCGGACATAGCAGAATTACTGGACACTTCCTACCACCCCCACCTCTCTCCCTCTCTCTACCCCTGATGTTCTATACACCTGTTCTGCCTGGCCAGGTCTTCTTGCCTGGCCGTGGCTAGTAATACTGCAGTACTCTCTCCCCCAGGCTGCTTTCTTCTACCCAAATGACTGCTTTCTCTCACTCCTCTCCCCCTGCGCCAGTGTGCCCCCCCCATGCATTCACTTCTTGATTCTACTGATGTCACTGCGTCTCTTCATAAGGGCACATAGCTACTTATGCTTTCAACAGTGTCCTGTAACGTATAGTTGTAACGGATATACTATGACAGACTATAATGCACAAGCATGAGTGTCAGGAGCACGAAACCGACTGCATGACACTCAGGACTTGCCCGTGTAATTTCTTTTTCATGTTTTGGGGCTTGGCCCCACACTCCCAATGTGGGGACTTGTTTCCCATGCACCCCTCTTATTTAGGATTACAAAGCCGCAGGCAAATCCTGAGGGTCAGGCAATCGGTTTCGGGCTCCCAACACTCGGGCTTGTGCATTTCAGTCTTCTGTTATACTCCTGTTGTAATAGGTTATATAGCGTCAATCATGGAACATAAACAACAGGTCATTCGGATGCCCGCACAGACACATGGCTGGCAAAGAGAGCCACTGAACCTAATGAGCAGAAGCGTTTTGTTTTTGTCAACCAGCAAGGGGATCGAACCATTCTGAATGCATTTCATGACATTGTAATCAGCGTTGTTCTTAGCAAGTATCACACATGTTATCTGCATATTTTGCCTGCATCACTCCAGTGCCTGCCATGTATGTAAATATCCTTTTTGTACTGCATCCATACAGTTTGCTTTTTTCTTATGCTTGGAATTACTTTATGTACTATAGCGGAATATGTTTGTTGACAGCAATTTGCTCATTTCTTGTGCCCATCTGTGTTTCTAATGTAAGCCGCTCACCAGTGGTCGCAACCGCAAATGAGCCTTTGTTCTCCATTTGCTCCCCTTGCCATAACATACATATAAATTATTAATTCCCCCTCTATGAACTTTACACCCTCAAATCGCATGTGTGGCTATCTGCTCCCACCACCTCCTATTCACACAGATGCAACCTCCTTCAGGAATCTCATGGAGAAACCGTAACCTCCTCCTGAGCAGTCATCCCCTTAACTTCATTTATGTTCTATTTATCTGTCTTATGAAAGCCCAACCCCACAGCTGCACCTTTCCTGCTGTATAAACCCTTCCACATCTGGTTGGACTCGTCCCAGTTGGCTCTACCGCTACATGCCAGGTGATATGGTACGGACCACTACTGTCTCACTTCCTCTCATGCTACTGCCTCACTTTTTATTTATTTATTTACTGAAATGTTTCACCAGGAAGGCACACTGAGCAACAAGTCGTCCGTCTCCCCGGTGCGACCTGGGGGGAAGGAGTACAACAGGAATGAGACATTTTGCATTCAAGTTACAAGATCAACATTAACATACGTTAATGGACAGACTGGATGGGCCTTGTGGTCCTTATCTACCATCAACTTCTAGGTTTCTATACAGTTGTAAGGCAGGTGTTACAAACAGTGTTACAACAGCATTGCGCATAATATGTAGAAAGAGTGGACAATAATAAGTGCCAGGTTAATAAGTAAACAAGTGCTTACATTCAAGAAAAGGGGTAAGGGAGGGAGGGTGAGGTGGGGGAGGGGAAGATTCATGCCCCTGGAGACCCCTTCAGGATGTGAGGAACCCTGCAATGGGACTGGGGGACCAAAGAGAAGGGGATAGGGCAACGTCCCAGAGAGACCCCTTTAAGATGGTCGGGGAAGGGAGTAGATGAGAGATACAAGCCCCTTGGGGGGGGGGCAGGAGAGGGACCCACAGAGAGCATTCAGGGTCCTTTACATTCTGTGAGAGATCAAGTGAGGCCAGTAAGGGGAAGTAATTAGGAGGAAGGGGAGAAGGGCTAGAGGTGGTGGGTGAGCACGGGGTAAATTGAAGGTGAGGGTAAGTGGGGGTAGGGTTTGTCTAGGGCTTAGAGGAGGGAATTAGGGAGGGACATGGCAGGAGCAGCTAGGTGCAAGGTAATTGTTGAGGGCAGAGCTGATGGAGTAGGTGGAGGATGAGTGCCAGATTTTGGGGGTTCCACATTTTTGGGAAGCGGTGAGAGTAACTGGATTGGCTGATTTGAGTGGATCTGAGGGGGACAACCAGGGTACGGGAGTCGGTAGATCGGAGGAAATGGGAGGGTATGGGGGTGTTATAAAGGAGGAGGTGAGGTAGGAAGGGAGCTCACCCAACCAGTGCTTGGAGGTGAATTTAGCACAGTGGGAGACTCACTCATTTGCAAGAGAGGGGAAGGATAGAGCACGATAAAGATCGCAGTGATGGGTGTGAGGGGGGCATCCAGAGCAAAGCGGCAGAAGGCACTGAAGAGGGTGTCCAGTCTGGCCAGGGAGGACTTACAGGCAGCACCATAGATGACATCACAGTAGTTGAAAATGGGCAGTAACATCTTCTGAACAAGTTCACACCTAGCCGTAGGTGGGATGTAACTACGGTTCCTGAACAGGGTACCAAGCTTGGGGCGCAGTTTTTTCTGGATGGCGTCAATATGTCCAGAGAAGTTTAGGTGTTGGTCCAGCCAACACCTAAGTACCTGAAGAAGGATGTTTCCTCAAGTAAAGTCCCATCAAGGGTGTAGAAAGTGGGTAGGGACAGAAACCTAGAGAGTCTCTGCCTTGTGCAAAAGGTCATGGAGGCAGACTACTTGGCGTTGAGAAAAAGTTGATGGTTAGCAAACCAGAGCTGAACCTTGTCGAAGTCTTGCTGTAAGCTGGTTGTAACCTCAACAGGACAGAAGCCAGATGCATACAGGACTTTATCATCTGCATACATATGTATAGCGGAGGATGGGGAGCAAACAGAGGGAAGGTTGTTTAAGAAGATGGAGAATAGGAGGGGCCCTAATACAGAGCCCTGGGGTACTCCAGTGCTAATCGGGAGGGAAGGGGAAGTGGCGTCCAAGATCTTAACTGATTGGGTTCTACCAATAAGGTAGGCCTTGAACCAGTTTGTGGCAGAGGGAGATAGGCCAGCTGCTGGGAGTAAGTTGATGAGAAGGGAGTGAGAGATGGTGTCGAAGGCCTTGGCAAGGTCGACAAAAATGGCAGTGGTAATTTGGCCACTGTCCATCCTGGTTAGGATGGAGTCAGTGAGCCGTAGGAGAGAAGTGGTGGTTAAGTGTTTTTTCCTGAAACCAGACTGGAAAGGGGTGAAAAAGGAGGTGTCAGATAGAAAAGAGGTGAGTTGGGAGAGGACAATGTGTTCTTGAAGCTTGGCAAGGGTAGGGAGGAGAGAAATGGGGCGATAGCTGTCGGGGATGAAGGGTCACCCCCTTTGGGTAGAGGGAGGACCACAGCATGTTTCCAAGAAGAGGTGACAAAGACAGTAGAGAATGAGAGATTTAGGATTATTGAGAGGGGGAAGGCAATTGCCATAGTGGAGAGGGAGAGGAGTTTTGGGTCAAGGCCATCAGTAGAGGCACCTTTAGAGGGGATGATGGTGAGGAGGACACATAGGGCATCATTTGGGGTTACAGTAGCAGAAAGGAAGGTGGGAGGGTGGTGGATGGGGCACACCGGTAGATGGTGGGGAGGGGGATGGGACTTCCTCTCATGCTACTGCCTCACTTTTTCTCGAGCTACTGCCTCACTTCCTCTCCTGCTACTGCCTCACTTCCTCTCATTCTACTGCCTCACGTCCTCTCCCGCTACTGCCCGACTTCCTCTCATGCTACTACCTCACTTTTTCTCGAGCAACTGCCTCACTTCCTCTCATGCCACTGATCTCCTCACATATCAGAATTCACCAGCTTTTGTGATACGTTGCACCCGTGCTTCATCATGCAGCCACACATTACTACATATGCTTTTTGTGGTAACAGCTACACTGACCTCGTGTGTTTTGCTTGCTTATTTGCAAGGCCCTTGGAATTCTGCGATTCTGCAGTTGCGGAATTTTCCGCAGAATTTGCATCATGCTGCAGAATGTATATAACGCCACAGAATTCACTGTTTTTGGTGAGTTTTCATTCAAATATACTGTTTTTCCATAGTGTCAGGCTTTCCTTCCCATCTTGTTTATCCTGAAGCTCCGCCTTTATGCTCAGCATATGATGTCATTGATGACATCACATCATAGTTAACCACTGGCAGGACTGCGTTCTACCAGAGAAATGAATAAATCATGCTGCAGAAATCAGAAACTGCTGCCACAGAAACCAAGGGGCCTGCCGCAGAAATCAGAAAATTCTGCTGCAGAGCACTAGGGAGCCCTGCTTATGTGTAAGGTGCACATTGTATGTCTCCTCGCTCTTGTTCTGGCTGCTTGTACTTGGAAAATCTCAATAAATGATTAAAAAAAAAGGCAAAATATTGCGTTCTCATAAAAGGTTCTAACTGCTTCCCAGTAGACACTAGAATACATTAACAAAAAAATGCAGGGACTTCAAAATACTCTGGGATTGCCAATTTGGACTGGGATAAGGATTTTTCCAACTGTTCTGCCAGCCCTATCCAGCCCAGTTACTTCTCCCAACCAAAACAATCAGTTACAGAATAATGTGTGGGAGGTCATGAGAGGCTCAGGGAATGTGTCCGTCAGTGACGGATTCAGATTCAGTATTCAGTGCTTTTAACTCATTCAGCACAAGGTGGCCATTCTTAACAGAACTAAACTCAGATATTTAGATGGATAGAAGGCATATACCCATTACAGTCTGTGTCCCCTGTCCGGGGTTAGTTATCCTTGTTCTTGTTAAAAAGATGGATGCCTAACCTATTTTTAAACGTTTGGAAGGTAGGGGCCTCCGCAACATCTACAGTTAGGGTGTTCCAAGTAGGGATCATCTTCTGGGTAAAGAAATGTCTCCTTCACCTTTTCTTAGGAAAGGTTCCTATATGTGCTCTGGGAGGGAATGGTTGCCAGTTTTTAATGACTGTAATGAATAAATGCACTCTGGATCCACTAATTCTGACAATCCACGCTCCAATGGAAAGCTGAAGAAATATGGTTGGCAGTGTCCAAAAATGTATGCCCCTCACCAAAAAAGGGATGGCCAATGACAGATGTTGGTCTATTATCTCGTGCCCTGTGGTATTTATTTAGTTTAATGAAACTCTTTCTTGAGAGGTGGCTGGAAATATGCTGGGTCCCATGTTTCTGCTTTTTGTATAGCTATGATGACTGAGGATGCAATGGCAGAGAACAGGTATTCCTTAATGTCACTTTCATTGCTGTTATTGTTGCACTTTGGGATGCTGACCAAAGAAAAAACACAGAAAACAAGCTTATCATCTGCATAGGCTCCCAGAAGCCCTCTGGTTTAAATAACAGGCATATTTTCTACTAAAATCTTTCAGCAACCTTTTGGTCTACCATTGAAGTTTATCCTGTTTACCCTCCCCCTTCATATCTTTGCTTTCTTGCATGCATGGTACATTTGCATGTGTGGGTAGGCCTGGCCTGCATACACTTCCATTCAGGATGTGTGTGAGACTACTCACATTTCATTCCAGCTATGTGTGCATAATCCCAGGTTACACCACATTTAGATGAGATAGAGGAAAAGGTAAACGAGGCGGCATAGCCCTATATGTTACAGAGGGTATAGATGCAGGGGAGGATGTAAAATTAGGGGTGGTAATGAGGAAGCCGAATCGCTGTGGGTTCCGCTCATGGCATCCTCAGGCAAGAAACCATGAATTGGGGTGATCTATGGACCTCCAGAACAGGGGAATAGAGAGATAAGGAGCAGAAATAGAAAGGGGGTGGGCAAAGAGGGAAGTGGTGGTGGGAGATCTAAACCTGCCAGATACTGACTGGGTCATTCCACAGGCCAGAAGCTCCAGAAGTCCGGCCCTACTGGATATATCGCAGAACTGTCTGCTGGAGCACCTAGTTAAGGAATCCACTAAGCAGGCTGCCATTCGTGATGTGCTCATCGACTCAGAAGCAGTAGGAGGAGAGAGGGTAGGGGAGCCACTAGAGTCCAGTGACCATTAACTCTATATGATTTGACCTGGCCCTTGAGACGAGTAAGCCCTCATCAAAGGCAGAAGTCCTAGCTTTCAGAAAGGCAGACTTCAACCAGATGAGGGAGCTGGCCCGGGACAAGTTAGTCTGAATGGACAGCTTCTGGGATGTGGCGGTATCATGGGGGGCAGTCAAGGAGGCCATTCTCAAGGCAACAAAGTCTTACATGAGAACAGGAAACGAAAGAAAAACTGCAGGAGACCGATATGGTTTCCTGGAAAAGTCAGGGAAGCAGTGAGAGCCAAGGAAAAACAAGGGAAGAAGAATGGAGAGAGTACCAAGTGAGAACAAGGGAAGCCAAAGGGCGATCAGAGCAACAAAGGCAGACACGGAGCTGCATATTATGGAGGGGGTCAAGGTTGGGGGAAAACAGTTGTTTCGATATATTGGGGGAAAAAAGGAAGAGGAATGAGGAATTGTTAGGCTAACAAAGGCAGGTACAGTAACTGAGGAGGATGGGCAGAAAGCAGCTGTTCTTAAAGGGGCACTGTCTGCTTTTTTCCTCCGTTATCGTTTATTTTATACTAGTGGCTCTCTAGGCACATATCTGTGTAAATGCTTTAGTAGAATACCCCTGCATAAAAGAAAACACAATCCGTGTACCTGTTTTTTTATAAATTAGCAGCCTTTCCATTTCATCCGTCCCGTATTCATCCATAACCCGGAAGCTTAGAATAGGTGGTGAGAAAGGCGCCGAGAACGTCCGTCTACCGAGAGCGCTATTCAGACATTCACATTTTATCATCCCCATCCCAACAGCCACTTAATCCAGTGCAATATGTTATTTTAAGCGGTTCCTGGTATTTGTGACAAAAAACCGAGCACTCGTTCAGTAGCAAAACAGTATTAGAATCTGGTGCCGAAATCCCCCGCATGCGCAATATCGGTACATTCTCGCGCATGTTCGGGATCTGTCCTCAGGTGCTATTGTGCATCTGCGGCGATTTGACACCAGATTCTAATACTATTTGCTACTGAACGAGTGCTCGGTTTTTGTCACAAATACCAGGAACCGCTTTAAAATAACATATTGCACTGGATTATGTGGCTGTTGGGATGGGGATGACAAATGTGAATGTCTGAATAGCGTCGGTAGATTGGCGTTTGGCTTCTTCTTCTCACCACCAATCTGCTTCCGGTTGGCAGGGGATTTTAATACGGGACGGATGAAATGGACAGGCTGCTAGTTTATAAAAAAAACAGGTACATGGATTGTGTTTTCTTTTATGCAGGGGTATTCTACTAAAGCATTTACACAGATATGTGCCTAGAGAGCCACTAGTATAAAATAAACGATAACGGAGGGGAAAAGCTGACAGTGCCCCTTTAATGACTACTTCTGCTCTGTATCCACAAGGGAAGACAGATAGTGGTATTAAGGCAACTGTAAGAGGGATCCCTGAGAGGAGGCAGCAAGTATTTACCAGTGAAAGGGTTTGCAAAGGGCTAAAAGGCGTTAAGACAGATACAGCCCTGGGGCCAGATGGAATGCATCTGAGGGTGTTCAAGGAATTAGCGATAGAATTGACTGAACCTCTGGTAGCGATGTTCAATAGCTCAGTTCAGACAGGTGAAGTCCATTAAATACCTCAGAGTAACTCTAGTTGACACCTACCATTTGCCCCCATATTGACAATCTAGTGATTGTAGTCAACAGAAGACTGAGTGCTCTGTACCGTAACTGAAATAACCTTAACTGGAAGCTAGGCATCTTGGTGGCGGCTCCGTTCTGTATCTTATAGATTATGGTTTCCCTGTATATGCAGCTGCCTGTGACATGGTGCTAAACAGAGTAAAGCTGATCTGTAATGAACATGTCGTTCTGTATTAGGTGCAGATAATCAAGTCCATATTTGCGCCTCACCGACAGACTGGCTTCCACAACCAGCAGCATAAAGCTACAGACCTGTCTGCTAGCAAAAAGGCACTCCCTGCCTCATTCCCCTGCTTTAACAAGTTGCTTCCACACGCTTCCAACGTTACAACACCAGGAACCTGGCGGGGCTGCCCTGGAGCCTCCTTTCTGGCATACTTAACTGGGGATGCGGTCATTTGCCATCAGGGTCACCAACTGGCTACACAAACAGCCTGATAATCTGCTGAATCTACCCAACGTATTTCAGTTTAAGAGATCTCCACGGTCCGCCCTTACAGTCCAATGCAGCTAGAACCATTAACTATTTAAATCCAACATTTCCTATGCACTTATCCTGCGACTTTGTTGCACAGCAATTTGCCTATCTTTTGCACATGTCTTCATGTAACTGTAACGGACCTGCATATTTTATACAGGAATCAACTATGTTCCTCTGGAACTGCTGACAGTACCTGTAGCGTCTTATTCTGTAACTGTACAACTGATGTGGCACCTTTGTAAATTAGCACTTGTGTTCAAAAGTACTCTCTGAAACTTTCACTGATTAACTAACTGCCAGTTCTGAAACTGCCAAAACTAAATAGAAGGCTGGGATATAACGATAGGTTGTAGCGAGAGTTCAGCTCATCCATGTCTGCCCTTTTATCTTACAACTGCTGAGGTGCAAAATGCTACACATATCTTTATTGCTTGCATAAACACTTTTGCTAAAAATGTTTCCATCCATTCTGCGTTAAAATGTAATGCTGGTTCAGAATTTTTGCTGTTACAAATACAGGGACCTGGGTGCGAAATTTGGTTAGGTCATATGATTTTTTCCTCATTGCAGTTTTGCATTTGAAATGCTTAGCTAATGGGTGGTACTACCGCTACACACCCTTATCAGTATTTAAGTACCTCAGTGGAATCAACAAAGTCCAAGAGGGTAGCATCTTTCAGAAAAAGAGTTGTGCAAAAACAAGGGGACACAATTTGAAGATAGAGGGGGGACGACTCAGGGGCAATGTGAGGAAGTATTTTTCACAGAGAGGGTGGTGGACGCATGGAACAGCCTTCCTGAGGAAGTTGTGAGGTCTAAAACAGTGGGAGAATTCAAGAATGCATGGGACAGATATAAGGCAATTTTTGTGGGGGGTAGGAAAAAATAGGCTGTTGGTTAACTAGGATCTGCAGCTTATCCTCTAGGTAGGGAAATGGGCAGACTAGGTGGGCCAAGCGGTCCTTATCTGCCGTCAAAGTCTATGTTTTAAAGTTTTTGTCCCTCACCATTAACACTATCTTTTGCCCCTTCCACGACAACCTCCCCATTCTGAAAAGGACAGGTAATTGAGGAATGTGGGGCCCGAAAATACCAGGGAGGGGGGGTGGTGTTGCCATCCAGCAGTTCACAGAGTTTTTACCCATATTGTCTTTCTTCGCACCCCCACCTTGCACAGGCGCCACAGGCAGCACCGCCCTCTGGAGGAGGCTGATCTCCTTGACCTACCACTGAGGTTGATGCAGGACTGGGATGCAGTGCCCTGGCCAGGAAGCTCTGCAGTCTGCATCCCCCCAGCCACATGCCACCAGACAGTGATCATCCTGGACCTGCTCTTGAACCGAGGTCACCAGCACAGTAAAGTAACATGCTATGTTACTGCTTGGCCATCAGTGTGGCCATCTGCCTTCTGGCCGTCTCCAGCAAACCGTTTGCCTCATTCCCCCACTCCCCGTTCCAGATCCAGCTATGGAAGCGGCGCTGCAGGATGTGGTGGGCCCTGGACATACTGGCAACCATCAACCGCAGTAGGGACTGGGATTTTTATTCCCATAGTTCTCCCTCCCTCCTCCCCAGTTGTAGGCACAGCACACCGACATTCCTTTTATTTATTTTATTTATTTATTGAATTTTGTTGACCGGGTAGGCCTACTGAGACCAATGGTCCATTTTTCAGGGGCGACCGGGAATTAGTTACAGATAGTAAAACACAGACATGATAAATGGATAAATAACACCATAGTAATGAGGTGAAAGTGACAAGGAGCATTTATTTGTATGATTTATACATCAACAGCATATTTTCAGGGAAATTATTCCAGCTTTGTGCTAAAACAGGAGTTTATGTCAGCGTAAGTGCAGACAGGACTTCTTTGTTTAAGGTGTTGGGTCTTCAAAGAGTACCAGTTCTAGTATTAAAGCCTGGTATAAAATGGGGTGACAAAATCATGTAGTGTGACTAGTGAAATTCGATCACATGATTGGGGTAGGACTATACTACCACGTTATACCTATGGTTCGGAATTCAATTCTATTTGCACTTTTCTTCACAACACAAACTCTGTTTACAACACAGATCTGGAGATCTGGTTCAGTACAGCACAGGCTACAACGTTCTCACTTTTCAGATGTATGAAGACATTCAATTTCCCCTCATGTCTCACAACACACCTGAGGTGTCAGTATATCCCATGATATGTTATTATTGCTAAAATGTTCTGCCAACAGCATACAGCAACAGCGGACCCAAATTCAAGAGCTTGTGTACCACATGAAGGGACTGGTTCTCTTATGGTACACCATCTCTTAGCTCTGGCAAAGGGTCTTAAACTTCCGCAGCGCAACTGTGTCACTTCTGTAGTTAAAAACCATTTACCTGTCCGGCAGATTTCTGCCCATCCACTGACGAGCATGTCATAGAATGAGTCACTAATGGCATCAGCTATTGCGATCCTGAGAGGGGCATGAGGAGATGCAGTGTTACTGTGGGGAAAACAGCAGTTATTGAATAACGAACAAAAATGGCAAATTCTAAGGCAAGACTAAAGTTTTGCAGCAGGATATGCACTCTACTGGCAGTTCAGCAACTGTAGAGATGCAGAATTCCAGGAGTCCTGACTACCATGTATCAGCAGAAACATAGAAATTGTCGGCAGATGAGGACTGCCAGGCACATCCTGTCTGCCCACAGGCCCTATACATTGCATGTGGCCACTGACCCTCTGTGATCAATGGCTTTTCATCACTCCTCCCCTCTCAAAGGTTCCATTGCCGCCTGTCCCAAGCATGCTTAAACTCCTCCACTGTGCTTGCCCCCACTACCTCCTGTGGCAGACTATTCCAAGCGTCAACTACCCTTTCTGTGAAAAACTTCCTCACATTACCTCTTAATCTACCCTCTCAATTTTATATCATGCCCCCTTGTTCTAGTACTTTTTCTACATTGGAAAGGGTCCCCCACCTGCATCTTGTTTATGCCATTGAGGTACTTAAAAGTTTCAACCATGTCCCCTGCTCTCTCCTCTCCTCCACTGAGCACATATTGAGGTCCCTTAGTCTCTCCTCATATGTTTTGTGGTGCAAGCCCTGCACTATCTTTGGCACCCTTCTCCAGATAGCCTCCACCTTGTTTATGTCCTTGCGCAGGTGAGGCCTCCAGAACTACCACGCAGTACTCCATATATACATGGTACGTGCTGGATGTACAAAATGTGATAATATAAGCTTTTTCATCACACATCTGATATTCCTTCTGGTCTTTTTACATGCAGTAACAGCTTATTTTACTCTTGTGTTTCAAGGGACTAGAGAAGTTGTGATCTCACTACAGTCAGGGAACTGGCTTCTCAAAGATACCTGAACAATTAATTTTAAGTGGCTCAGCAAGTTCCACTCTCCTCTCTGAGGCCGGAAGATCGTGGGTTCTGGCCCTACACCAGGAGCTTGTAGTAAAATCGCAGTACTGACACAATAGTGCAGTATGAAGGGGGTGCTGTACTTCAGAGGTGGTGTCTTTCACATAAGACTTTAAACCAAGGTCCCAACTGTCTTGTCTAGGGTTCGTTCAAATGGACCTTAAAGATCCCATGGCACTTGTAGAAAAGAGTAAAGGAATTTCCCACGTGTCCTGGCTAAATTTTCCCAGTCATTAAAAATTCCACCAACAGCTTTATCTGAGCTGAATATGTTAGTCTGTATCCCCTCCCGTGAGGATAAGGCTAAATATAGGCAGAATTGCCTAGTCCTCCTTGCCCCATGAAACTCAAACTAAATAAATAAATAACTTACAGAACTCAAAAGGCTTTACACGGTGAAGCTTTAAGTACAGTAGCAGCCACAGAGTTTGGCCCACCACCCAAAGCTGGAGCCTGGCAGTCGGCCCCTGATTAGGGAGCCAGCAGACAGCGATCACAGTTATCACTTTACGCAACACCCTGGAAGTGCCCATGCAGCCTGTGTTTGTACTTCTGTGTGCACTGTCCTTCTCTTTGTTCTGGCAGAGATAAGATGTATAAATTATGAGAGGTTGACAAAGTATACTCTGGTGCCTGAGGCAGTCCATCAATCATTTTTTGCATGTCGACAGGTAACTGATGTGGCCCCACAGGCTCTTCCCTTCAGGCAAGGAGGAAGATATTAAAACTGCTGTCACGGTTTGAGCAGCTGAGCTTTATTTAACATTCTTTTTAATTTAGAAGTTGTTTGTTTTAAACCTTGTTTGGCTTTCTTGGTATGTGTGTGTGTGTCTCTCTCTCTCAGACACGCATTGCTGGAATCCCACAATACCAAGCTAAAACTGCATCAAGTTTGAAGAGTGGATCCAGTGAAGGGCAACAGACCACCCAATGACTTTGTGGGGAACAGCTCAGGAGCTCTCTCTCTTTCTCACTTTGCTCTACTCGGGCTTAACTTCAAAGGCGGTTACTGTTAGCAGATTTTCTCGTCAACTGATAGGCTTTGGCCAATCTACTACATGAGTGGCTGCAAACAAAACACAAACTCCCTTGAGCAAAGCTCTTTAAACCGTTCCATTTAACATTTTTAACTATCAGGACTCTTAACCAATTTAGCAAACGTTGCTGGATTCCTTTACTACTATTATATTTTGTTACGTAAAGTGTCTTATGATGGGTCTCAGCTGCTAACCAAGGCCAGCTGATACTCAAAAAGCTTGCCCTTCAATTCTGGGTCGTAAAATAGATTAGTCCGAGCCAATAAATGGAGATACTGAGGATCACTTCCTTCGTCTTGAAGGCCAATGGAATTCAGGTGTCCCAGTACATAAAGGGCAGTAAAGTTTGAAACTTTTGTCCTATTTGCAGGGTACTTAAATGTCACACCCAAAACTCACACATTCCATGATTAACATTTGATTTAACACATTACACAGGAAGGAAACAAAATGAAGCAACCAGTAAAAAATATCACACCAGTTTCAGAACTTTACAGATGACTCACATGCACCAGTTATAATGCATACAGCTAGGTATGTTGTGAAGTTTTACTTCGCCGACCAAGTTCCAGTGAAGTTGCAAACTTAGCCTTCGTTGAAAACTTCTCAAAATGCCCATTTCGACTCCTTGCTACTCCGCAATGACTTTTCCAGAGGAAGCGGCACTTCTTCAGGTGAGGTCAGGCGAAGTCATGGTAATGTTGCAACTTTAGCAGCAAACTGCATGACTTCGCTTGCAAAAGTGATATCTCGCCTGCCGGAACGTCACAAAGTCGGCGCCTGCACTTTGCGAATCTGACAAACTTTGCAAATCCAAGTTTGGCAGCTTCGCACAGGTTTACATACGCCCACCAAAATGGTTTTCATATGAAGGAAAGCAGAGGGACTTAAAACAGGCAGACAGGAAAATAATACAGATTTTAAGACATAGTCAGTTGTAGCATTTTATTTCGGAAGTATTCTTTTTCCTGTTGCTCTTCAGAAAGTCTTCAATGTGATAATATTGTGCAGGATGTGTGGAACAGCTGTTAGCCTGGCAGTTGACATATTTACCTGTACTGCCACCCACTACATCATCAGCATTATGATCTCACGGACAGCGACATCTCAGGTGAATGACCTGGCAGTTAATGACTTGCTGTTCCTAAGTAGCAGTGATGTCACAGTAAGCGAGGTCACAGTGCTGATGATGTAGTGTGGGGCAGTAGAGCAAGATATGTCAGCTGCCAGGCTAAGAGCTGTTGCACACATCACACCTACTATCATCAGGAAAACAATCTGCTAATTAAACAAAGGGGAAAGAAAAAAGTACTTCAGATAAAAAAGGTAATGGTTGACTGCTTTTAAAATCTAATATTAGTTTTAGGCAGTACACTAGCTCTTTAATTCACAGTAGGGGTGAAAACAAAAAAAAACAATCTCGACTAATGATCCTGGATGGATAACTAACCTTTCTAAAGGGAAAAAACTCTGAAAAACACAATTGAAACTACTCAGAAACCAGCATAACTATTGGGACTTTAGAAAAAACTGAACCACTCCGCTGCAGTAGGATGTATGTACACAGTAGTATGAAAGGGGCTATCCCCTGGAAAGAGGCTTTCTTTGTTTGCTAACTGAACATTCAAAACGTTCCAACCAGCATATCTCTGAAGCCTACAGATACTAACACACTAAAATACAAGGGAATAGACCTAATGGTCTCTCGAGTCTGCTCGATTTTCAGCACCCGCACTGAGGGCCGATTTTGGTGTCCCCCCACTCCCCTTTGGGTTATACTGTCCCCAGTCCCAGATGTTCCACCTGTACTGGGCCTGGTCAGATTTACCCTCCCCTGTACCTGTCCCATCCCCTCTTAAACCCGTCCACAGTCTCCACCTCTACCAGCTTCCTGGGCAGGTACATTCCATGGCTCCACCACCCTTTCTTTTTTGTGTATTCTATTTATACCCCGTCATTGCTCTGGTGCTGCCTCTCCTTGGGCTGCCATGACCCTCAGACATCTCCTACCTCTCCCCAAGCCACCTTACCTCAGATCTGCAGCCATCCTCGGGATAGCCAGCGTAACCCTATACGGGTGGGTCCCTCTCTTCCGAGGGCACAGCGGGGAGAGACCGGCACACTATTTTTCCTCAGTCCTGGGCACTGTTGAGGCTTTCCGTGGCTTCCTGGGAGTCTTCAGAGGTGTCCGGGGCTGGCAGCCGTCATCTGGCCAGTCCCCAGAGCAGTGTTTCCGTTTTTCTGTGGTGTTCCCCCTAATGCGATCCCTCTGCTGTGCTCCCTGTCTCCACCAGGGGCCACTGCAGAGCGACCATGCATCCCCAACCCACCCCAGGGAAGGAGAGCAGTCCTATGGACGCTCAATCCTACCCCTTCTACTGCCAACCCCCCATTCCCGAGTCCGTTACCAAAACCGGGTTGCCGGCGTGGTTCGAGGTGTGCCATCTAGTACCTCAACCCTCTGAGCCACCAGGCCGGCTCCACCACCCTTTCAGTGAAATAACATCTCCTCCTCTCCCCTCTGAGCCTGCCCCTTTCCAGCTTACACCCGAGACCTCTTGTTGCCCCACCCTTCTTCCTTTGGAGCACCCTGACTGGGCCTCCCTTTTGATCCCTTTCATGTACTTAAAGACCTCTATCATGTCCCCCCTGTCCCTCCTCTCCTCCAGGATGTACATGTCGAGCTCCTTGAGCCTCTCCTCATAGGTCCTCTCCCCCAGGCCCCAGATCATTTTGGTTGCCCTCCTTTGGACCCTCTCTAGGAGTGTGATGTCCCTCTTTAAATGTGGTCTCCAAAATTGTACACAATACTCGAGGTGTGGCCTAAGCAAGCAGTTGTACAGTGGAAGGATCACTTCCATCTTTCTGGAGGTAATCCCCTTGGTGATGCATCCCAGCATCCTATTTGCCCTTGCCGCTACCCTCCTACAGGTCTCCGAGTTGTTCATTTTGACATCTACCACTTCCCCCAGGTCCCTCTCACCCTCCATGACTTGAATCATGTCTCCTCCCAGGGTATCTCCCTGGCCTGGATTTCTGACTGCCAGGTGCAGAACCTTGCACTTCCCCGCATTGAATTTTAGTTTCCATTTTCCCAACGACCTTTCCAGAGCCTCCAGCTCCTCCTGCAAGGCCACCCTCCCCTCCTCCCCATCCACCACTGCACCTAGCTTTGAGTCATCTGGAAAGAGACTCATCTCACTCCTGATCCCCCTCCTGATGTCTGAGATATAGGCGTTGAACAGGAGTGGCCCCATCACTGACCCCTGGGGAACCCCACTGGTAAACCACCTTGGGGATGAGGCTAACCCTCAAACCACCACCTTCTGAGTACGCTCAGAGAGCCAATTTCCTTTCCATCTTAGTAACTGTCTCCCTACCCCCATTTCCTTCAGCTAGCCAGCAGGCCACTGTGGGTATCAATCAAACGCCTTGCTAAAATCCAGAAAGAAGACGTCCATTGGCCTACCCTGGTCCAGGGCCCTCGTCACCCAGTCATAGAACTCAACAAGATTTGTCTGGCATGACCTTCCCATGAAAAAGCCATGCTGCCTATCGTCCAAGTACCCAGTTTGCTCCAGTAACCCCTTAGCCTTTCTTTGACAATACCCTCCATCACCCTGCCGACCACCGATGTCAGGCTAACGGGCCTATAATTTCCTGCCTCCTCTATTGATCCCCCCCTTGTGGATCGGCATGACATGGGCCACCCTCCAGTCTTGGGGCACCCACCCAGTCCTCAGAGAGATGTTGAAAAGCTCCACTAGAGGGACTGCCAGGACATCCGCCAGTTCCCTCAGCACCCTGGGATATATCTCATCTGGCCCTGGTGCTTTCTCTGTCCGAAGGGACCTGAGGACTTCCCTTCAATCAATCAATCACTTTATTTAACCAGGCATAAACACCATTGAGCAAGCTCATTTTCAAGGTGGTCCTGGGCATAAATACAATACAGTACACTTCATAAAATTACAATTCACGGTGGACAATGGTGCAAAAAAAAAAAACCATTGTGGAGGTGCCGGTCCATCACGGACTATACATACCGGTCAACATAATTAACATGCAAAGGTACATAATGATATGCTTTACTGAAATGAGAAGAGACAACAATCCCATATAGTCTCCGCTGAGTAAGAGCTCATACCTAAATGATAAAAATATAGGAGGTATTAAGGTAGAAATTGGGATGAAAGAGTAGGCAGCCAAGGAGGCCAGAATAGGTAAAAGGTAGAGAATAGGCAGGGTCATCTTGGATTAAGGGAACTAGGCTTGTAGGTCCTAGGTTTCGTTGTTAGGAATGTGGGTGGATGAGATACTTAGGCGGATTTGAGAGTGGCACCCAAGCTTAGGGGTCATCGGCATCTGAAACAGTTGCATGATTCCTTCAGATAATCCGTTAATAGAGCTTTGAATGTGAAAATGCTTGGAAGTGAGAATAATTTTAATGAGCCTTGCAGAGTGTTCCAAAGTGATGGAAGTGAGAAGTTGATTGCTGCTGAGCCAAGGTAGTTTTCACTCTAGGAATCTGAAGTAGATTATGGAGAAGCGTCTCAGGCCATAGGAACCTTTAGCCCGCTTGAAGATGTTCGAGATGTGTGCAGGAGGTTATCAGATAATGCTCTAAAAACAGAGGAGAGTATTCCTTTTCTTCTAGTTGAGAGTGAGGTCCATCCCGAAACCTGGTATAGATGACAGTGATGTATTATGGGGTAGATTTAGATAAATCTTAAAGTCCGGTGGTAAAGGGTGTCCAGTTTGTTTAGCATCGTTGATGGGCAGACTGTAAAGGAAGTCAAGCGTAGTCCAGTATAGGTAGGAATGTAGTTGTACTAGTCTCAGTCTGGCTTCTAACGTGAGTAGGTGTTTAATGTGATAGAATAAACCTAATCGCTGTCTTAGTTTCTACAGGTTTCATTTAAGTGGCACAGAAAGTTGAGCTTGTTATCCAGCCAGAACCTAGGTATTTAAAGGTATCAACTACTTCAAGGGTTCATCTAAGAGTGTTCGGATCTGTGTGATATGTGGACATCGAAGTAGACTTTGGTGAGAGAATCATTGCTTTAGTCTTTTTGGCGTTGAGGAGGAGCTTATGAGTGAGGAGGTTGTAGTGGAGGTGACGAAGTCTTTCTGTAAATACTCATGGGCCAAATCCAAGGATGAATTTGAGGTATAAGTACAGTATCATCTGCAATTAGTGCACATTTGCCGTGGCCCAGGATGGAGCCTTGTGGGACTCCTCGTAACAAGGATTTTGGGGACAGATCTCCTATGGCTTTGACTTGTTGTAACCTATTGGTTAGGTAGCTGGTGAACCATTTAACGGCAGAACTATCAAGTCCGATCTTACTCAGTGCAGTAAGCATGATGGTATGATCCACAGTATCGAAGGCCTTACTTAGATCAAGGAAGGGGCAAATACATGCTTCTTAGAGTCCAAGGCCATTTGCCAGTCTGTAGTTACTTTGGCAAGAGCCGATATTGTACTGTGTTTGGCTCTGAAGCGGACTGAGCCGGGTTTAGCAACTTATGTGAATCCAATGTTCTCTAAGTTGGATGCTGATAATTTTTTCAAGTAATTTAGAGAGGCCGGATAGTATAGAAATAGGCCAGTAATTGTTCAGATCACTCGGATCCCCAGTCTTGAATAATGGTAGGATGTGGGCAGTTTTCCACAAGACAGGTAGCTCACCCTGAATCAGAGAGATGTTGAGTAAGTGTGTAATGTCCCTTACTCTCTCTACTGGGATTTCAGCCTCGTTCTCTCCCTTTTCACCATGCACTGCTGGGCCCCTGCCTGTCTGTGGTGGCCACTCCCTTTCCCAGGGTTTTAAATAATTGATTAGCAGTTTTTTTCTTGGGACAATGCTAACTGTACAGAAAGTATTTATATAGGTTTTCTAGAAGTGTTATGTTTGCTAAACCCAGTGAGGCACGTGCTATGCATTTTCACAATGTTTTAGCACTTTTATGAGCAAAACACTAAACAATTTTTGGAGTTAAATAAAACCCTGCTTTCCCCAGACCTATCAGGGCCCTTGGTCTCTACCGGTCTCACCCCTTGCTCCAGTTTGCCCCCGCTCCCTTCACAAGACATAGCCGCTCCATCCCCCCTGGTATAAACTGAGGCAAAGTGCTCATTTAGGACTTCTGCCTGTTCTCCCACCTTCTGTGCCCAACCATCCGTATCCGTATCTTGCTGATCTGCCCCTTTACTTTCCTTCCCCCCCCATGTATCTAAAGAACCCCTTGTCTCCCCGGATCCCACTGGCCAAGGACTGCTCCTTTTTTGCCTTAGTTTCTCTCACCACCCTGGTGACTCTCTTAGCTGTCAGCTCATATTCCTCCTGATCCCTTTCATTCCTTGACCACTTGAAGCGCCTATAGGCCATCTTCTTTTCCCTCACTACCTCCTGGGTCCAGCAGCAGAGTTTTCTGGCCTTACCGAACTTATGCCTTTCCCTTGCGCAGGATCTTGTAACCTCATGTATTCCCCTCCTAATGATCCCCCACCTGCTGTCAGCATCCATATCCGGTGTTATCCTGTCTAGATGATCTTTAAGGATCCTTCCCATCTCCCTGAAATCTGCACCCCTAAAGTTGGTTACTACCATCCTTGTTCGGCTTTCCTCCCCCCCAGGTCCAGGAAGAACCAAACTATAGCATGATCACTCCCAGCCAATGGATTCCTCACCTCTAGGCCCCAATCTGATCACTGTCCGCCAGGACCACGTCCAGTGTCCAGGCCTCCCTAGTTGGCTCACCCACCTGTTGTGTCAGAAACGCATCCTGGAAGACATCCAGCAGCCTCTGCTCTCTGGCCATGGGAGATATCATAGTCTCCTAGTCTGTTCCTGGCATGTTGAGGTCCCCCATTACTATTACCCTTCCCTTTCCTAATCTACAGTGTCCCTCGATTGCCACCAAACTTTCTTCTAGGACCTCCGCCAGTGCTGGTGGTCTGTATACCACTCCAACCTTTACTCTCTTACCCCCCTGCATCAGCAAGGTGACCCAAATAGCCTCCACATTCCCTCTGCCTCCTCTACCCTCCAATACACGCCATTTCTAACTAACAAAGTACACCACCACCCCTTCCCTCCCCCATCTTTTCTAAACATAGCGTAGCCCTCCAGATTTAGGTCCCATTCATGCCCTTGAGTGGCCCAGGTCTCAGAAACTGCTGCCACATCTACCTCCCCCTCAACTAGCATCGCCTGGAGCTCAGGCATTTTATTTCCTAAGCTCCTGGCATTTATCAGGACCACTCCTCACCCCTTTTCCCTCCTCTCCTTTCTCCCCCTTGAGCTCCCATTTCTCAGCTCCTGCACCCTACCTGATGACCCAGTTCCATAAGTGGTATTCTTACAGGTTTTATGGAGGAGTCAATTGAGTGCGTGCTCTGGCTGGAGCTGTCAAACACCAAGCAAGATCAGACTTGCGGTTCCCTTTAAATGTACTGCAGTCACCCAGGAGGTACAGAGCTGGCGATGAAGAAAAGTCAGATGAAACTCTCGCCCTAAATGGTAAACACCGTACTTATCACAGGGTGCCAGTAAAATGACATCTGCATATTCAAACAGAATAATATGTGCAGTAATGTATCTTTGCAATTACATCACATTCCTTACTTATCCCACTCAAAGAAAGATGGGGCAGGGTGGAGGCAGTGCAGAGGAGGGTAACCAAAATGATCCAGGGTCACAGAAACCTAGAACGTGTTGGCAGAAAAGGACCAGTAGGCCCACCTGGTCTGCCCTATTTTCCCTGCCTTAACACTACAGCCCCAACTCTCTTTGGTCACAGATGCCACCCAACTTCTATTTATTATACCCATGTGCCTATCCCACACGTTTGAAGCTCCCCACTGTCTTCACCCCCACCTCCTACTCTGGTAGGCTGTTCCAGGCATCCACTATCCTTTCCGTGAGGAAGTATTACATAGAAACATAGACTTTGACAGCAGATAAGGACCACTTGGCCTACCCAGTGTGCCCATTTCCCTACCTACTGGATAAGCTGCAGATCCTAGTTTTACCAACAGCCTACTTCCTCCTACCTCCCACTAGAATTGCCTTATGTCTGACACATGCATTCTTAAATTCCCCAACTGTTTTTGACACAAAGACCTCCTCAGGAAGGCCGTTTCATGTGTTCAATACCCTCTCCATGAAGAAACACTCCCTCACGTTGCCCCTGAGTCATCCCCCCCTCTATCTTCAAATTGTGCCCCCTTGTTCTTGCACATCTCTTTTTCTGAAAGATACTACCATCTTGGACTTTGTTGATTCCCTTGAGGTACTTGAAAGTTTCTATCATGTCCCCCCCTTTCCTCAAGGGTAAACATATTAAGCTCTTTTAGTCTCTCTTTGTATGACTTCTGGTGCAGACCCTGCACCATTTTAGTTGCCCTCCTCTGGACTGCCACCATCCTGTCTATGTCCTTGCGGAGATGGGGTCTCCAGAACTGCATGCAGTATTCCAGATGGGGTCTCACCAACTGCCTGTACAGAGGGATAACAACTTCCAGTTTTCTACTGGTGATGTTTCTCGTATACATCCCAGTACCCCCAGCCCTGCTCACTGCCTTCTCCATTGTTTGCTTACCTTTAGGTCATCTGATATGACTGCCCAGGTCCCTTTCCATTTTGTTGTCGTTAATACCCTCCTCCCCCACTGTGTACTCTTCCCAGGTGCATTACATTGCACTTCTTTGTGTAAACCCCCCCCCCTTACAAATTGGGGTTTACTATAATGTCTTCCTGGGCTCGTTAATGCCCACTGTTGGGCGAGTGTCCTGTCTTAAGTAGTTATATCTATTTGCATGAGAGTGCCATAGTGAGCCTCCGCGCCTGTCTCTTTAAGAGCTTAGCTAATCTGTGTTTAGAAATTGAGCTGGGTCCGAGTAATTAAGGCTTGCGACTGGCCAGTCTGTTATTTCACTCCATTCTGCAGTCACTATTTCCACAGAGGGGGCTTTCGTAGGAACTGTGATTATTTACTGCTTAATTGCTGTTATAGTAAAGATAGAGAAGTTTGTCTAACCTGCTTTTATTGCAGCTCAAACATTTGGATGGGAGCCCCCCAGTTAGGTTCTGGACTTCCAGTATTTGGACCAATCGAACCACTGGGGACCTAAAATGGAGACTGTCCCCAGGGGTCTTGTGGGAAGGAATTCTGTAGTTTTTGTAGTTTTAAGTGTTGGTGCCTAAACTGGCCTGGAGGGGGAGCCCATACTGTGACTGACAGTTCCCTCAGCCAACCGAACCTTTTGGATCACAAAGGAAATAGTCAGAACTGCCTGAAGCAGTGTTCCCAGTTAGTGTTGGTGGTTGAAGAGTGAACAGCTCGAGCTCGAGCAGCTGGCCTGCCTGCCACGTTCTCCTGCCTTTGCAGAAGTCAGACTTTACCGATTGCTGGCTTAGATCTGCAGCAGATGAAAGAAGAGAATTGCTGTTGCGAAGAGCACAAAGAAAACTGGAATAGCTCCTGTCACCTGTATCCTTCATTACTGACTGGGAATCCATCTGGGTCATGCACTAGGGACAGAGAGGCCAACCGAGTGCAATACATAACGAATAATGATGTGGTCGCCTCATTTTCTTTTTTCTTCTTCCTTTCTGCAATTAATGATGTAGTAATGACCTGCAGAATGAAATGTAATACTATTTTGTACATGAAATTGCATAAGACTCAACTCTGTATCACCCTTGAGTATGATGAAAACTAATAACAAATTTTAAATATATAAAAAAAGGAATTGCTGTTGCAACTTGGGTTTTGGACGAAGACTTGCTCCAGAAGCAATCGGCCTGCCTGGTGTGAGAAATAGCCTTGGAGAGAAAGGTTTGTGCAGTTAAGCTATAATTAGCAACCGGACTGTATCCGAATTGTGGCTTAGAGAAAAATTGCTGAATGTGTTTTGTGGGTCGCAATTTGGTTCCCCATGGCAGAATCTGGTACGCCAGCTGGAGGCTTCACCAGCACGTAATCACGAATGTTTGCAGAACTGTTTATCCTGCCTGGGCCCTGCCATCCCAGCCTAGGCCGCTACTCCCACTTCAGAGACCATCTCAGCGAAAGACCAGCTTGGGGATTCGGCCCCCTCCTCAACACCATCGAACAGGTAGCGACCACCCAGAGATGAGTCGTGTTGGCCTTCTTCCTGGCCTACAGAACACCACCACCACAAGGTCTTCATCTACGCCTATCCTGCATCCGGCTTTGGGTGGCGTGGGTACAATTCAGGTAACTTCCTGCAAGCGACAGCAACAAACCATTGTGTGCCTCTAATTGTGTGTAGGTTATTGCAGAGGACTGAGCCATCCGGCTCCAGATTACAAATATTCGGGTTGCGTGCATGTTAACTATTTTTCTAGGGGCCCCCAACAGCTGCAATGCTGCCACTCTGGAGCAACGCTTCAGGCTAGCTGCATGACATACTGGGTACCCAGGGTTGTGGGACTGTTTGAAAGGGACTAACAGTACATGTTCAACCAGCCTGAATTAAATCAGAGTACAAATCATTTCTCTAGATCCACGCCCCTCCCTTGTTCACTTCCCCTAAATAAACCGGACTGTCTTTTTCACGTTTAACCTGGCTTGTGTGCATATTATTAGTTAGGTTACAGAGGTAATATTGCATTGTTGCACTGTTGATCTTATTTTCCAGGGGGTCTCCAGGGCAGATGCAGCAGATCCAACCCTGGTGATAAGCAAAAAGGGCGTGAGCATCTTAGCAGTGCTAGATCTTGAATGTGAATGTACTATTGTGTTACACGTTTATGCCACTCAAGGGTTGGTGGGTGGTTATAGTGTCCGGAGACTATACCAAAGTAGTTAAGCTACTCCAATACCATTCCTCTGGGTGGAGGCACCTGTTCACAGAACTCAGGCCCCTCAACCTGTGTGCCACATGAGGCAGGGGTGGTAGCCCTTGGAATAAGCGCTACCTACTGGTTACATCTAAATTGAACCAAAGCTGCCATACTTTTGACCATTCTTCCAACCTTGCGAAGTCCCTCCATACCCTTTCCACCCTCTTGTGCATAAACCCAAAATGCAGAACACAGGCAGGCTCACCATAGCAGCAGATGCTGGACCATTTACAAGAGACAGTGTCCTAAAAGAGCTTCTCAAATTAAAAGCAAATAAAGCAAATAAAGCAATGGGCCCAGATGAGATCCACCCTAGAATTCTGAAGGAGCTGGCACAGGAAATTGCCGACCCGCTGGCAGAATTATTTACACAGTCTCTAGAGAGCGGGGAAATACCTCCGAACTGGAGAAGGGCCACAGTGGTACCACTGCACAAAAGTGGAAGCAGGGAGGAGGCCAGAAACTACTGGCGGTGAGTTTGACCTCGGTAGTGGGGAAGCTTCAGGAATCCTGCTTAAGGAAAGAATAGTGAAGTTCCTTATGGAAATAGGGCAGCTAGATACTAAGCAGCATGGATTTACACCAGGACGGTCATGTCAAACGAATATGACTGAATTCTTTGACTGGGTCTCAAAATAGTGGACCACAGAGGGACAGCAGACATAGTCTATCTAGATTTCAGCAAGGCTTTTGACTCTGTCCCCCACAGAATACTGGCCAAAAAGCGACGCACTCCAGGTTAGGGCACAAAATAGTCAAGTGGGTTCAAAACTGTTTCACAATAGAAGCATGAGGGTCACAGTCAATGGGACACTGTCTAGTGAGGAAGGGTGATCAGTGGCGTGCCTCAAGGATCTCTCCTTGGCCCAATCCTCTTCAATGTATTCATCAGCGCGACATTGCTGATGGCCTGCAGGGTGGTATGCCTGTTCACAGATGACAAAGCTCTGCAACAGGGTAGATACAGCTGGAAGGAGTGGCAGCAACAGAAGCAGCTCTAAAGAGCCTAGAAGCATGGTCTAGGGGCTGGCAATTGAAATTCAATGCCAAAATGCAAGGTCATGCACCTAGGTAAAGAAAAGCCAAGGAAAATATACACACTCAATGTGAACAATTAACAGAAACAAAACTTGAACGGGACCTCGAGTGCTTATTTTCGATTATTTAAAGGTGGATAGACAATGTGAAAAGGTGGTGCAGAAAGTGAGTAGCATACTGGATGTATAGGCAGGGGCATTACAAGTAGAAAGTGAGAGGTCATACTCCTCTGTGCAGGTCCTTTGTGAGGCCACATCTCAAGTACTGCGTACAGTTCTGGAGGGAAGACAGATAGTGGTATTAAGGCAACTGTAAGAGGGATCCCTGAGAGGAGGCAGCAAGTATTTACCAGTGAAAGGGTTTGCAAAGGCTAAAAGGCGTTAAGACAGATACAGCCCTGGGGCCAGATGGAATGCATCTGAGGGTGTTCAAGGAATTAGCGATAGAATTGACTGAACCTCTGGTAGCGATGTTCAATAGCTCAGTTCAGACAGGTGAAGTCCATTAAATACCTCAGAGTAACTCTAGTTGACACCCTACCATTTGCCCCCATATTGACAATCTAGTGATTGTAGTCAACAGAAGACTGAGTGCTCTGTACCGTAACTGAAATAACCCTAACTGGAAGCTAGGCATCTTGTGGCGGCTCCGTTCTGTATCTTATAGATTATGGTTTCCTGTATATGCAGCTGCCTGTGACATGGTGCTAAACAAGTAAAGCTGATCTGTAATGAAGCATGTCGTTCTGTATTAGGTGCAGATAATCAAGTCCATATTTTTCGCCTCACCGACAGACTGGCTTCCACTAACCAGCAGCATAAAGCTACAGACCTGTCTGCTAGCCAAAAAGGCACTCCCTGCCTCATTCCCCTGCTTTAACAAGTTGCTTCCACCGCTTCCACCGTTACAACACCAGGAACCTGGCGAGGGCTGCCCTGGAGCCTCCTTTCTGGCATACTTAACTGGGGATGCGGTCATTTGCCATCAGGGTCACCAACTGGCTACACAAACAGCCTGATAATCTGCTGAATCTACCCAACGTATTTCAGTTTAGAGATCTCCACGGTCCGCCCTACAGTCCAATGCAGCTAGAACCATTAACTATTTAAATCCAACATTTCTATGCACTTATCCTGCGACTTTGTTGCACAGCAATTTACCTATCTTTTGCACATGTCTTCATGTAACTGTAACGGACCTGCATATTTTATACAGGAATCAACTATGTTCCTCTGGAACTGCTGACAGTACCTGTAGCGTCTTATTCTGTAACTGTACAACTGATGTGGCACCTTTGTAAATTAGCACTTGTGTTCAAAAGTACTCTCTGAAACTTTCACTGATTAACTAACTGCCAGTTCTGAAACTGCCAAAACTAAATAGAAGGCTGGGATATAAACGATAGGTTGTAGCGAGGTTCAGCTCATCCATGTCTGCCCTTTTATCTTACAACTGCTGAGAGTGCAAAATGCTACATATCTTTATTGCTACGCAAACACTTTTGCTAAAAATGTTTCCATCCATTCTGCGTTAAAATGTAATGCTGGTTCAGAATTTTGCTGTTACAAATACAGGGACCTGGGTGCGAAATTTGGTTAGGTCATATGATTTTTCCTCATTGCAGTTTTGCATTTGAAATGCTTAGCTAATGGGTGGTACTACCCTCACACCCTTATCAGTATTTAAGTACCTCAGTGGAATCAACAAAGTCCAAGAGGGTAGCATCTTTCAGAAAGAGTTGTGCAAAACAAGGGACACAATTTGAAGATAGGGAGACGACTCAGGGGCAATGTGAGGAAGTATTTTTCACAGAGAGGGTGGTGGAGCGCATGGAACAGCCTTCCTGAGGAAGTTGTGAGGTCTAAAACAGTGGGAGAATTCAAGAATGCATGGGACAGATATAAGGCAATTTTTGTGGGGGTAGGAAAAAATAGGCTGTTGGTTAACTAGGATCTGCAGCTTATCCTCTAGGTAGGGAAATGGGCAGACTAAGTGGAGTAGCGGTCCTTATCTGCCGTCAAAGTCTATGTTTAAAGTTTTGTCCCTCACCATTAACACTATCTTTTGCCCTTCCACGACAACCTCCCCATTCTGAAAAGGACAGGTAATTGAGGAATGTAGGGCTGAAAAATACCAGGGAGGGGGGTGGTGTTGCCATCCAGCAGTTCACAGAGTTTTTACCCATATTGTCTTTCTGCTTACACCTTGCACAGGCGCCACAGGCAGCACGCCCCCTCGGAGGAGGCTGATCTCTTGACCTACCACTGAGGTTGATGCAGGACTGGGATGCAGTGCCCTGGCCAGGAAGCTCTGCAGTCTGCATCCCCCAGCCACATGCCACCAGACAGTGATCATCCTGGACCTGCTCTTGAACCGAGGTCACCAGCACAGTAAAGTAACATGCTATGTTACTGCTTGGCCATCAGTGTGGCCATCTGCCTTCTGGCCGTCTCCAGCAAACCGTTTGCCTCATTCCCCCACTCCCCGTTCCAGATCCAGCTATGAGAGCGGCGCTGCAGGATGTGGTGGGCCCTGGACATACTGGCAACCATCAACCGCAGTAGGGACTGGGATTTTTATTCTATAGTTCTCCTCCCTCCTCCCAGTTGTAGGCACAGCACACCGACATTCCTTTTATTTATTTTATTTATTTATTGAATTTTGTTGACCGGGTAGGCCTACTGAGACCAATGGTCCATTTTCAGGGGCGACGAGAGTGGTTACAGATAGTAAAACACAGACATGATAAATGGATAAATAACACCATAGTAATGAGGTGAAAGTGACAAGGAGCATTTATTTGTATGATTTATACATCAACAGCATATTTTCAGGGAAATTATTCCAGCTTTGTGCTAAAACAGGAGTTTATGTCAGCGTAAGTGCAGACAGGACTTCTTTGTTTAAGGTGTTGGGTCTTCAAAGAGTACCAGTTCTAGTATTAAAGCCTGGTATAAAATGGGGTGACAAAATCATGTAGTGTGACTAGTGAAATTCGATCACATGATTGGGGTAGGACTATACTACCACGTTATACCTATGGTTGAATTCAATTCTATTTGCACTTTTCTTCACAACACAAACTCTGTTTACAACACAGATCTGGAGATCTGGTTCAGTACAGCACAGGCTACAACGTTCTCACTTTTCAGATGTAGAAGACATTCAATTTCCCCTCATGTCTCACAACACACCTGAGGTGTCAGTATATCCCATGATATGTTATTATTGCTAAAATGTTCTGCCAACAGCATACAGCAACAGCTGCCAAACTCAAGAGCTTGTGTACCACATGAAGGACTGGTTCTCTTAGTACACCATCTCTTAGCTCTGGCAAAGGGTCTTAAACTTCCATTGGCGCAACTGTGTCACTTCTGTAGTTAAAAACCATTTACCTGTCCGGCAGATTTCTGCCCATCCACTGACGAGCATGTCATAGAATGAGTCACTAATGGCATCAGCTATTGCGATCCTGAGAGGGCATGAGGAGATGCAGTGTTACTGTGGGAAAACAGCAGTTATTGAATAACGAACAAAATGGCAAATTCTAAGGCAAGACTAAAGTTTTGCAGCAGGATATGCACTCTACTGGCAGTTCAGCAACTGTAGAGATGCAGAATTCCAGGAGTCCTGACTACCATGTATCAGCAGAAACATAGAAATTGTCGGCAGATGAGGACTGCCAGGCACATCCTGTCTGCCCACAGGCCCTATACATTGCATGTGGCCACTGACCCTCTGTGATCAATGGCTTTTCATCACTCCTCCCCTCTCAAAGGTTCCTTGCTCCTGTCCCAGGCATGCTTAAACTCCTCCACTGTGCTTGCCCCCACTACCTCCTGTGGCAGACTATTCCAGCGTCAACTACCCTTTCTGTGTAGAAAAACTTCCTCACATTACCTCTTAATCTACCCCTCTCAATTTTATATCATGCCCCCTTGTTCTAGTACTTTTCACATTGGAAAGGGTCCCCACCTGCATCTTGTTTATGCCATTGAGGTACTTAAAAGTTTCAACCATGTCCCTGCTCTCTCCTCTCCTCCACTGAGCACATATTGAGGTCCCATAGTCTCTCCTCATATGTTTTGTGGTGCAAGCCCTGCACTATCTTTGGCACCCTTCTCCAGATAGCCTCCACCTTGTTTATGTCCTTGCGAGGTGAGGCCTCCAGAACTGCACGCAGTACTCCATATATACATAGTACGTGCTGGATGTACAAAATGTGATAATATAAGCTTTTTCGTCACACATCTGATATTCCTTCTGGTCTTTTACATGCAGTAACAGCTTATTTTTACTCTTGTGTTTCAAGGGACTAGAGAGTTGTGATCTCACTACAGTCAGGAACTGGCTTCTCAAAGATACCTGAACAATTAATTTTAAGTGGCTCAGCAAGTTCCACTCTCCTCTCTGGGGGCCGGAAGATCGTGGGTTCTGGCCTACACCAGGAGCTTGTAGTAAAATCGCAGTACTGACACAATAGTGCAGTATGAAGGGGTGCTGTACTTCAGAGGTGGTGTCTTTCACATAAGACTTTAAACCAAGGTCCCAACTGTCTTGTCTAGGGTTCGTTCAAATGGACCTTAAAGATCCCATGGCACTTGTAGAAAAGAGTAAAGGAATTTCCCACGTGTCCTGGCTAAATTTTCCCAGTCATTAAAAATTCCACCAACAGCTTTATCTGAGCTGAATATGTTAGTCTGTATCCCCCTCCCGTGAGGATAAGGCTAAATATAGGCAGAATTGCCTAGTCCTCCTTGCCCATGAAACTCAAACTAAATAAATAAATAACTTACAGAACTCAAAGGTTTTACACGGTGAAGCTTTGAGCACAGTAGCAGCCACAGAGTTTGGCCCACCACCCAAAGCTGGAGCCTGGCAGTCGCCCCTGATTAGGAGCCAGCAGACAGCGATCACAGTTATCACTTACGCCAACCCTGGAAGTGCCCATGCAGCCTGTGTTTGTACTTCTGTGTGCACTGTCCTTCTCTTTGTTCTGGCAGAGATAAGATGTATAAATTATGAGAGGTTGACAAAGTATACTCTGGTGCCTGAGGCAGTCCATCAATCATTTTTGCATGTCGACAGGTAACTGATGTGGCCCCACGGGCTCTTCCCCTTCAGGCAAGGAGAAGATATTAAAACTGCTGTCACGGTTTGAGCAGCTGAGCTTTATTTAACATTCTTTTAATTTAGAAGTTGTTTGTTTTAAACCTTGTTTGGCTTTCTTGGTATGTGTGTGTGTCTCTCTCTCTCAGACACGCATTGCTGGAATCCACAATACCAAGCTAAAACTGCATCAAGTTTGAAGAGGGATCCAGTGAAGGGCAACAGACCACCCCACTTTGTGGGGAACAGCTCAGAGCTCTCTCTTTCTCTACTTTGCTCTACTCGGGCTTAACTTCAAAGGCGGTTACTGTTAGCAGATTTTCTCGTCAACTGATAGGCTTTGGCCAATCTACTACATGAGTGGCTGCAAACAAAACACAAACTCCCTTGAGCAAAGCTCTTAAACCGTTCCATTTAACATTTTTAACTATCAGGACTCTTAACCAATTTAGCAAACGTTGCTGGATTCCTTTACTACTATTATATTTTGTTACGTAAAGTGTCTTATGATGGGTCTCAGCTGCTAACCAAGGCCAGCTGATACTCAAAAAGCTTGCCCTTCAATTCTGGGTCGTAAAATAGATTAGTCCGAGCCAATAAATGGAGATACTGAGGATCACTTCCTTCGTCTTGAAGGCCAATGGAATTCAGGTGTCCCAGTACATAAAGGGCAGTAAAGTTTGAAACTTTGTCCTATTTGCAGGGCCCTTAAATGTCACACCAAAACTCACACATTCCATGATTAACATTTGATTTAACACATTACAGGAAGGAAACAAAATGAAGCAACCAGTAAAAATATCACACCAGTTTCAGAACTTTACAGATGACTCACATGCACCAGTTATAATGCATACAGCTAGGTATGTTGTGAAGTTTTACCATGCGGCCAAGTTCCAGTGAAGTTGCAAACTTAGCCTTCGTTGAAAACTTCTCAAAATGCCCATTTCGACTCCTTGCTACTCCGCAATGACTTTTCCAGAGGAAGCGGCACTTCTTCAGGTGAGGTCAAGCGAGTCATGGTAATGTTCACCTTTAGCAGCAAACTGCATGACTTCGCTTGCAAAAGGATATCTCGCCTGCCGAACGTCACAAAGTCGGGTTTTGCACTTTGCTAATCTGACAAACTTTGCAAATCCAAGTTTGGCAGTCACACAGGTTTACACGCTCACCAAAATGGTTTTCATATGAAGGAAAGCAGAGGGACTTAAAACAGGCAGACAGGAAAATAATACAGATTTTAAGACATAGTCAGTTGTAGCATTTATTTGAGTATTCTTTTCCTGTTGCTCTTCAGAAAGTCTTCAATGTGATAATATTGTGCAGGATGTGTGGAACAGCTGTTAGCCTGGCAGTTGACATATTTACCTGTACTGCCACCCACTACATCATCAGCATTATGATCTCACGGACAGCGACATCTCAGGTGAATGACCTGGCAGTTAATGACTTGCTGTTCCTAAGTAGCAGTGATGTCACAGTAAGCGAGGTCACAGTGCTGATGATGTAGTGTGGGGCTGATGAGAGCAAGATATGTCAGCTGCCAGGCTGAGCTGTTGCACACATCACCTACTATCATCAGGAAAACAATCTGCTAATTAAACAAAGGGGAAAGAAAAAGTACTTCAGATAAAAAGGTAATGGTTGACTGCTTTAAAATCTAATATTAGTTTTAGGCAGTACACTAGCTCTTTAATTCACAGTAGGGTGAAAACAAAAAAAAACAATCTCGACTAATGATCCTGGATGGATAACTAACCTTTCTAAAGGGAAAAACTCTGAAAAAACACAATTGAAACTACTCAAGAAACCAGCATAACTATTGGGACTTTAGAGAAAAAACTGAACCACTCCGCTGCAGTTAGGATGTATGTACACAGTAGTATGAAAAGGGCTATCCCTGGAAAGAGGCTTTCTTTGTTTGCTAACTGAACATTCAAAACGTTCCAACCAGCATATCTCTGAAGCCTACAGATACTAACACACTAAAATACAGGAATAGACTAATGGTCTCTCGGAGTCTGCTCGATTTTCAGCACACCCGCACTGATCCGATTTTGGTGTCCCCCACTCCCCTTTGGGTTATACTGTCCCCAGTCCCAGATGTTCCACCTGTACTGGGCCTGGTCAGATTACCCTCCCTGTACCTGTCCCATCCCCTCTTAAGCCCGTCCACAGTCTCCACCTCTACCAGCTTCCTGGGCAGTCATTCCATGGCTCCACCACCCTTTCTTTTTTGTGTATTCTATTTATACCCCGTCGTGCTCTGGTGCTGCCTCTCCTTGGGCTGCCATGACCCTCAGACACTCCTACTATCTCCCCAAGCCACCTTACCTCAGATCTGCAGCCATCCTCGGGATAGCCCGGCGTAACCCTATACGGGTGGGTCCCTCTCTTCGAGGGAGGCACCGGGGAGAGACCGGCACACTATTTTTCCTCAGTCCTGGGCACTGTTGAGGCTTTCCGTGGCTTCCTGGGAGTTCAGAGGTGTCCGGGCTGGCAGCCGTCATCTGGCCAGTCCCCAGAGCAGTGTTTCCGCTTTTCTGTGTTCTCTACTGCGATCCCTCTGCTGTGCTCCCTGTCTCCACCAGGGGCCACTGCAGAGCGACCATGCATCCCCAACCCACCCAGGGAAGGAGAGCAGTCCTATGGACGCCAATCCTACCCCTTCTACTGCCAACCCCCATTCCCAGTCCGTTACCAAACCGGGTTGCCGGCGTGGTTCGAGGTGCCATCTAGTACCTCAACCTCTGAGCCACCAGGCTGGCTCCACCACCCTTTCAGTGAAATAACATCTCCTCCTCTCCCTCTGAGCCTGCCCTTTCCAGCTTACACCCAGACCTCTTGTTGCCCACCCTCCTTCCTTTGGAGCACCCTGACTGGGCCTCCTTTATTGATCCCTTTCATGTACTTAAAGACCCTATCATGTCCCCCGTCCCTCCTCTCCTCCAGGATGTACATGTCGAGCTCTTGAGCTCTCCTCATAGGTCCTCTCCCCAGGCCCCAGATCATTTTGGTTGCCCTCCTTGGACCCTCTCTAGGGAGTGTGATGTTCCTCTTTAAATGTGGTCTCCAAAATTGTACACAATACTGAGGTGTGGCCTAAGCAAGCAGTTGTACAGTGGAAGGATCACTTCCATCTTTCTGGAGGTAATCCCTTGGTGATGCATCCCAGCATCCTATTTGCCCTTGCCGCTACCCTCCTACAGGTCTCCGAGTTGTTCATTTGACATCTACCACTTCCCCCAGGTCCCTCTCACCCTCCATGACTTGAATCATGTCTCCTCCCAGGGTATCTCCCTGGCCTGGATTTCTGACTGCCAGGTGCAGAACCTTGCACTTCCCACATTGAATTTTAGTTTCCATTTTCCCAACGACCTTTCCAGAGCCTCCAGCTCCTCCTGCAAGGCCACCCTCCCTCCTCCCCATCCACCACTGCACCTAGCTTTGAGTCATCTGGAAAGAGACTCATCTCACTCCTGATCCCCTCCTGATGTCTGAGATATAGGCGTTGAACAGGAGTGGCCCATCACTGACCCCTGGGAACCCCACTGGTAAACCACCTTGGGATGAGGCTAACCTCAAACCACCACCTTCTGAGTACGCTCAGAGAGCCAATTTCCTTTCCATCTTAGTAACTGTCTCCCTACCCCCATTTCCTTCAGCTTAGCCAGCAGGCCACTGTGGGTATCGAATCAAACGCCTTGCTAAAATCCAGAAAGAAGACGTCCATTGGCCTACCCTGGTCCAGGGCCCCGTCACCCAGTCATAGAACTCAACAAGATTTGTCTGGCATGACCTTCCCATGAAAAGCCATGCTGCCTATCGTCCAAGTACCCAGTTTGCTCCAGTAACCCCTTAGCCTTTCTTTGACAATACCCTCCATCACCCTGCCGACCACCGACATGTCAGGCTAACGGGCCTATAATTTCCTGCCTCCTCTATTGATCCCCCTTGTGGATCGGCATGACATGGGCCACCTCTCCAGTCTTGGGGCACCCACCCAGTCCTCAGAGAGATGTTGAAAAGCTCCACTAGAGGGACTGCCAGGACATCCGCCAGTTCCCTCAGCACCCTGGGATATATCTCATCTGGCCCTGGTGCTTTCTCTGTCCGAAGGGACCTGAGACTTCCTTCAATCAATCAATCACTTTATTTAACCAGGCATAAACACCATTGAGCAAGCTCATTTTCAAGGTGGTCCTGGGCATAAATACAATACAGTACACTTCATAAAATTACAATTCACGGTGGACAATGGTGCAAAAAAAAAAAACCATTGTGAAGGTGCCGGTCCATCACGGGCTATACATACCGGTCAACATAATTAACATGCAAAGGTACATAATGATATGCTTTACTGAAATGAGAAGAGACAACAATCCCATATAGTCTCCGCTGAGTAAGAGCTCATACCTAAATGATAAAAAATAAGGAGGTATTAAGGTAGAAATTGGGATGAAAGAGGTAGCCAAAAGGGAGGCCAGAATAGGTAAAAGGTAGAGAATAGGCAGGGTCATCTTGGATTAAGGGAACTAGGCTTGTAGGTCCTAGGTTTCGTTGTTAGGAATGTGGGTGGATGAGATACTTAGGCGTGATTTGAGAGTGGCACCGAAGCTTAGGGGTCATCGCATCTGAAACAGTTGCATGATTCCTTCAGATAATCCGTTAATAGAGCTTTGAATGTGAAAATGCTTGGAAGTGAGAATAATTTTAATGAGCCTTGCAGAGTGTTCCAAAGTGATGGAAGTGAGAAGTTGATTGCTGCTGAGCCAAGGGTAGTTTTCACTCTAGGAATCTGGAAGTAGATTATGGAGAAGCGTCTCAGGCCATAGGAACCTTTAGCCCGCTTGAAGATGTTCGAGATGTGCAGGAGGTTATCAGATAATGCTCTAAAAACCAGAGGAGAGTATTCCTTTTCTTCTAGTTGAGAGTGAGGTCCATCCCGAAACCTGGTATAGATGACAGTGATGTATTATGGGGTAGATTTAGATAAATCTTAAAGTCCGGTGGTAAAGGGTGTCCAGTTTGTTTAGCATCGTTGATGGGCAACGACTGTAAAGGAAGTCAGCGTAGTCCAGTATAGGTAGGAATGTAGTTTGTACTAGTCTCAGTCTGGCTTCTAACGTGAGTAGGTGTTTAATGTGATAGAATAAACCTAATCGCTGTCTTAGTTTCTACAGGTTTCATTTAAGTGGCACAGAAAGTTGAGCTTGTTATCCAGCCAGAACCCTAGGTATTTAAAGGTATCAACTACTTCAAGGGTTCATCTAAGAGTGTTCGGATCTGTGTGATATGTGGACATCCGGAAGTAGACTTTGGTGAGAGAATCATTGCTTTAGTCTTTTTGGCGTTGAGGAGGAGCTTATGAGTGAGGAGGTTGTAGTGGAGGGTGACGAAGTCTTTCTGTAAATACTCATGGGCCAAATCCAAGGATGAATTTGAGGTATAGAGTACAGTATCATCTGCGAATTAGTGCACATTTGCCGTGGCCCAGGATGGAGCCTTGTGGGACTCCTCGTAACAAGGATTTTGGGGACAGATCTCCTATGGCTTTGACTTGTTGTAACCTATTGGTTAGGTAGCTGGTGAACCATTTAACGGCAGAACTATCAAGTCCGATCTTACTCAGTGCAGTAAGCATGATGGTATGATCCACAGTATCAAGGCCTTACTTAGATCAGGAAGAGGGCAAATACATGCTTCTTAGAGTCCAAGGCCATTTGCCAGTCTGTAGTTACTTTGGCAAGAGCCGATATTGTACTGTGTTTGGCTCTGAAGCGGACTGAGCCGGGTTTAGCAACTTATGTGAATCCAATGTTCTCTAAGTTGGATGCTGATAATTTTTCAAGTAATTTAGAGAGGACGGATAGTATAGAAATAGGCCAGTAATTGTTCAGATCACCGGATCCCCAGTCTTGAATAATGGTAGGATGTGGGCAGTTTTCCACAAGACAGGTAGCTCACCCTGAATCAGAGATGTTGAGTAAGTGTGTAATGTCCCTACTCTCTTACTGGGATTTCAGCCTCGTTCTCTCCCTTTCACCATGCACTGCTGGGCCCTGCCTGTCTGTGTGGCCACTCCCTTTCCCAGGGTTTTAAATAATTGATTACAGTTTTTTCTTGGGACAATGCTAACTGTACAGAAAGTATTTATATAGGTTTTCTAGAAGTGTTATGTTTGCTAAACCCAGTGAGGCACGTGCTATGCATTTTCACAATGTTTTAGCACTTTTATGAGCAAAACACTAAACAATTTTGGAGTTAAATAAAACCCTGCTTTCCCCAGACCTATCAGGGCCTTGGTCTCTACGGTCTCACCTTGCTCCAGTTTGCCCCGCTCCCTTCACAAGACATAGCGCTCCATCCCCTGGTATAAACTGAGGCAAAGTGCTCATTTAGGACTTCTGCCTGTTCTCCCACCTTCTGTGCCCAACCATCCGTATCCGTATCTTGCTGATCTGCCCTTTACTTTCCTTCCCCCCATGTATCTAAGAACCCCTTTCTCCCCGGATCCCACTGGCCAAGGACTGCTCCTTTTTGCCTTAGTTTCTCTCACCACCCTGGTGACTCTCTTGGCTGTCAGCTCATATTCCTCCTGATCCCTTTCATTCCTTGACCACTTGGAAGCGCCTATAGGCCATCTTCTTTTCCCTCACTACCTCCTGGGTCCAGCAGCAGAGTTTTCTGGCCTTACCGAACTTATGCCTTTCCTCGTCGCAGGAGATCTTGTAACCTCATGTATTCCCCTCCTAATGATCCCCACACCTGCTGTCAGCATCCATATCCGGTGTTATCCTGTCTAGATGATCTTTAAGGATCCTTCCCATCTCCCTGAAATCTGCACCTCAAAGTTGGTTACTACCATCCTTGTTCGGCTTTCCTCCCCAGGTCCAGGAAGAACCAAACTATAGCATGACTGCTTCCCAGCCAATGGATTCCTCACCTCTAGGCCCCAATCTGATCACTGTCCGCCAGGACCACGCCCAGTGTCCAGGCCTCCCTAGTTGGCTCACCCACCTGTTGTGTCAGAAGCGCATCCTGGAAGACATCCAGCAGCCTCTGCTCTCTGGCCATGGGAGATATCATAGTCTCCTAGTCTGTTCCTGGCATGTTGAGGTCCCCATTACTATTACCCTTCCTTTCCTAATCTACAGTGTCCCTCGATTGCCACCAAACTTTCTTCTAGGACCTCCGCCAGTGCTGGTGGTCTGTATACCACTCCACCTTTACTCTCTTACCCCCTGCATCAGCAAGGTGACCCAAATAGCCTCCACATTCCCTCTGCCTCCTCTACCCCTCCAATACCCGCCATTTCTAACTAACAGTGCTACACCACCACCCCTTCCCTCCCCCATCTTTTCTAAACATAGCGTAGCCCTCCAGATTTAGGTCCCATTCATGCCCTTGAGTGGCCCAGGTCTCAGAAACTGCTGCCACATCTACCTCCCCTCAACTAGCATCGCCTGGAGCTCAGGCATTTTATTTCCTAGCTCCTGGCATTTATCAGGACCACTCCTCACCCTTTTCCTCCTCTCCTTTCTCCCCTTGAGCTCCCATTTCTCAGCTCCTGCACCCTACCTGATGACCCAGTTCCATAAGTGGTATTCTTACAGGTTTTATGGAGAGTCAATTGAGTGCGTGCTCTGGCTGGAGCTGTCAAACACCAAGCAAGATCAGACTTGCGTCCCTTTAAATGTACTGCAGTCACCCAGGAGGTACAGAGCTGCGATGAAGAAAGTCAGATGAAACTCTCGCCTAAATGGTAAACACCGTTACTTATCACAGGGTGCCAGTAAAATGACATCTGCATATTCAAACAGAATAATATGTGCAGTAATGTATCTTTGCAATTACATCACATTCCTTACTTATCCCACTCAAAGAAAGATGGGGCAGGGTGGAGGCAGTGCAGAGGAGGGTAACCAAAATGATCCAGGGTCACAGAAACCTAGAACGTGTTGGCAGAAAAGGACCAGTAGGCCCACCTGGTCTGCCCTATTTTCCCTGCCTTAACACTACAGCCCCAACTCTCTTTGGTCACAGATGCCACCCAACTTCTATTTATTATACCCATGTGCCTATCCCACACGTTGAAGCTCCCCACTGTCTTCACCCCCACCTCCTACTCTGGTAGGCTGTTCCAGGCATCCACTATCCTTTCCGTGAGGAAGTATTACATAGAAACATAGACTTTGACAGCAGATAAGGACCACTTGGCCCTGCCAGTGTGCCCATTTCCCTACCTACTGGATAGCTGCAGATCCTAGTTTTACCAACAGCCTACTTCCTCCTACCTCCCACTAGAATTGCCTTATGTCTGACACATGCATTCTTAAATTCCCCAACTGTTTTTGACACAAAGACCTCCTCAGGAAGGCCGTTTCATGTGTTCAATACCTCTCCATGAAGAAACACTCCTCACGTTGCCCTCTGAGTCATCCCCCTCTATCTTCAAATTGTGCCCCTTGTTCTTGCACATCTCTTTTCTGAAAGATACTACCATCTTGGACTTTGTTGATTCCTTGAGGTACTTGAAAGTTTCTATCATGTCCCCCTTTCCTCAAGGGTAAACATATTAAGCTCTTTAGTCTCTCTTTGATGACTTCTGGTGCAGACCCTGCACCATTTTAGTTGCCCTCTCTGGACTGCCACCATCCTGTCTATGTCCTTGCGGAGATGGGGTCTCCAGAACTGCATGCAGTATTCCAGATGGGGTCTCACCAACTGCCTGTACAGAGGGATAACAACTTCCAGTTTTCTACTGGTGATGTTTCTCCGTATACATCCCAGTACCCCCAGCCCTGCTCACTGCCTTCTCACATTGTTTGCTTACCTTTAGGTCATCTGATATGACTGCCCCAGGTCCCTTTCCATTTTTGTTGTCGTTAATACCCTCCTCCCCCACTGTGTACTCTTCCCAGGTGCATTACATTGCACTTCTTTGTGTAAACCCCTTACAAATTGGGTTTACTATAATGTCTTCCTGGGCTCTAATGCCCACTGTTGGGCGTAGTGTCCTGTCTTAAGTAGTTATATCTATTTGCATGAGAGTGCCATAGTGAGCCTCCGCCTGTCTCTTTAAGAGCTTAGCTAATCTGTGTTTAGAAATTGAGCTGGGTCCAGTAATTAAGGCTTTCAGACTGGCCAGTCTGTTATTTCACTCCATTCTGCAGTCACTATTTCCACAGAGGGGCTTTCGTAGGAACTGTGATTATTTACTGCTTAATTGCTGTTATAGTAAAGATAGAGAAGTTTGTCTAACCTGCTTTTATTGCAGCTCAAACATTTGGATGGGAGCCCCATGTTAGGTTCTGGACTTCCAGTATTTGGACCAATTCGAACCACTGGGGACCTAAAATGGAGACTGTCCCCAGGGGTCTTGTGGGAAGGAATTCTGTAGTTTTGTAGTTTTAAGTGTTGGTGCCTAAACTGGCCTGGAGGGGAGCCCATACTGTGACTGACAGTTCCCTCAGCCAACCGAACCTTTGGATCACAAAGGAAATAGTCAGAACTGCCTGAAGCAGTGTTCCCAGTTAGTGTTGGTGGTTGAAGAGTGAACAGCTCGAGCTCGAGCAGCTGGCCTGCCTGCCACGTTCTCCTGCCTTTGCAGAAGTCAGACTTTACCGATTGCTGGCTTAGATCTGCAGCAGATGAAAGAAGAGAATTGCTGTTGCAAGAGCACAAAGAAAACTGGAATAGCTCCTGTCACCTGTATCCTTCATTACTGACTGGGAATCCATCTGGGTCATGCACTAGGGACAGAGAGGCCAACCGAGTGCAATACATACAATAATGATGTGGTCGCCTCATTTTCTTTTCTTCTTCTTCCTTTCTGCTGCAATTAATGATGTAGTAATGACCTGCCGAATGAAATGTAATACTATTTTGTACATGAAATTGCATAAGACTCAACTCTGTATCACCCTTGAGTATGATGAAAACTAATAACAAATTTTAAATATATGAAAAAAGGAATTGCTGTTGCAACTTGGGTTTTGGACCGAAGACTTGCTCCAGAAGCAATCGGCCTGCCTGGTGTGAGAAATAGCCTTGAGAGAAAGGTTTGTGCAGTTGCTTATAATTAGCAACGGACTGTATCCGAATTGTGGCTTAGAGAAAATTGCTGAATGTGTTTTGTGGGTCGCAATTTGGTTCCCCATGGCAGAATCTGGTACGCCAGCTGGAGGCTCACCCAGCACGTAATCACGAATGTTTGCAGAACTGTTTATCCTGCCTGGGCCTCCATCCCAGCCTAGGCCGCTACTCCCACTTCAGAGACCATCTCAGCGAAAGACCAGCTTGGGATTCGCCCTCCTCAACACCATCGAACAGGTAGCGACCACCCAGAGATGAGTCGTGTTGGCCTTGCTTCCTGGCCTACCAGAACACCACCACCACAAGGTCTTCATCTACGCCTATCCTGCATCCGGCTTTGGGTGGCGTGGGTACAATTCAGGTAACTTCCTGCAAGCGACAGCAACAAACCATTGTGTACCTCTAATTGTGTGAGGTTATTGCAGAGGACTGAGCCATCCGGCTCCAGATTACAAATATTCGGGTTGCGTGCATGTTAACTATTTTTCTAGGGAGCCCCAACAACAGCTGCAATGCTGCCACTCTGGGCAACGCTTCAGGCTAGCCTGCATGACATACTGGTACCCAGGGTTGTGGGACTGTTTGAAAGGGACTAACAGTACATGTTCAACCAGCCTGAATTAAATCAGAGTACAAATCATTTCTCTAGATCCACGCCTCCCCTTGTTCACTTCCCTAAATAAACCGGACTGTCTTTTTCACGCTTAACCTGGCTTGTGTGCATATTATTAGTTAGGTTACAGAGGTAATATTGCATTGTTGCACTGTTGATCTTATTTTCCAGGGGTCTCCAGGGCAGATGCAGCAGATCCAACCCTGGTGATAAGCAAAAGGGCGTGAGCATCTTAGCAGTGCTAGATCTTGAATGTGAATGTACTATTGTGTTACGTTTATGCCACTCAAGGGTTGGTGGGTGGTTATAGTGTCCCGGAGGGCTATACCAAAGTAGTTAAGCTACTCCAATACCATTCCTCTGGGTGGAGGCACCTGTTCACAGAACTCAGGCCCCTCAACCTGTGTTGCCATATAGGCAGGGGTGGTAGCCCTTGGAATAAGCGCTACCTACTGGTTACATCTAAATTGAACCAAAGCTGCCATACTTTTGACCATTCTTCCAACCTTGCTAAGTCCCTCCATACCCTTTCCACCCTCTTGTGCATAAACCCAAAATGCAGAACACAGGCAGGCTCACCATAGCAGCAGATGCTGGACCATTTACAAGAGACAGTGTCCTAAAAGAGCTTCTCAAATTAAAAGCAAATAAAGCAAATAAAGCAATGGGCCCAGATGAGATCCACCTAGAATTCTGAAGGAGCTGGCACAGAAATTGCCGACCGCTGGCAGAATTATTTACACAGTCTCTAGAGAGCGGGAAATACCTCCGAACTGGAGAAGGGCCACAGTGGTACCACTGCACAAAAGTGGAAGCAGGGAGGAGGCCAGAAACTACTGGCCGGTGAGTTTGACCTCGGTAGTGGGGAAGCTTCAGGAATCCTTGCTTAAGGAAAGAATAGTGAAGTTCTTATGGAAATAGGGCAGCTAGATACTAAGCAGCATGGATTTACACCAGGACGGTCATGTCAAACGAATATGACTGAATTCTTTGACTGGGTCTCCAAAATAGTGGACCACAGAGGGACAGCAGACATAGTCTATCTAGATTTCAGCAAGGCTTTTGACTCTGTCCCCCCACAGAATACTGGCCAAAAAGCGACGGCACTCCAGGTTAGGGCACAAAATAGTCAAGTGGGTTCAAAACTGTTTCACAATAGAACGCATGAGGGTCACAGTCAATGGGACACTGTCTAGTGAGGAAGGGTGATCAGTGGCGTGCCTCAAGGATCTCTCCTTGGCCCAATCCTCTTCAATGTATTCATCAGCGACATTGCTGATGGCCTGCAGGGTGGTATGCCTGTTCACAGATGACAAAGCTCTGCAACAGGGTAGATACAGCTGAAGGAGTGGTAGCAACAGAAGCAGCTCTAAAGAGCCTAGAAGCATGGTCTAGGGGCTGGCAATTGAAATTCAATGCCAAAAATGCAAGGTCATGCACCTAGGTAAAGAAAAGCCAAGGAAAATATACACACTCAATCGTGAACAATTAACAGAAACAAAACTTGAACGGGACCTCGAGTGCTTATTTTCGATTATTTAAAGGTGGATAGACAATGTGAAAAGGTGGTGCAGAAAGTGAGTAGCATACTGGATGTATAGGCAGGGGCATTACAAGTAGAAAGTGAGAGGTCATACTCCTCTGTGCAGGTCCTTTGTGAGGCCACATCTCAAGTACTGCGTAAGTCTGGAGGCCACACCTAAAAAGGATGTGGACCACTTGGCGGCTGTGAATGGTACAGGAACTATACCAGGAGCAATATGAATAGGGACTATGGCAACTGCAAATGTACTCCTTGAGCAAAGAAGAAACAGGGGGATATGATAGAAACCTTCAAATACATACAGGGCATAAATAAGGTAGAAACAGAAAACCGCTTTCACAGAAAGCGAAACCAAGCGAAACGAGGGGCACAGTTTGAGACTAACGGGGGTAAGTTTAAAACCAACATTCGTAAGGTCTACTTCACAGAGAGGGTGGTGGACCCTTGGAATAGTTTACCATTAGAGGTGTGCAGGCCAAAACAGTCACTGCTTTTAAGCTAGCATGGGACAAGTACTGCAGTAATTTCGAAGAAGAACAGAATAAGGGGTGGACAAGCTGGGCAAACTAGATGGATCATACCGTCCCCTTCTGCTGACACGTTCTTATGTTCTAACCCTGTTGCAGACCTTTGTGTCATCTGCAAGAAGCATACGTTCCTTCCACTCCCTCAACAATGTCACCTGTAAAGACATTAAAAGGACCGGTCCCAGTACTGAACCCTGCGGTACCCACTAGTAACCCCTTTTTCTTCTAAGTGGATTCCGTTTACTATTACCCTTTGCATCCTGCTGTCCAGCAAATTCTTCCCCAGGTTACCACCTTTGGACCCACTCCCAGGCTGGCAAACTTGTTCAATAATCTTTGTGTGGGACTGAGTCAAACGCCTTGCTAAAGTCTAGGTAGGCCATGTCCACAGCCCCTCCCTGATCTACTACTTTGGTCACCCAGTCAAAGAAATCTATTAGATTCATCTGATCTGACATGACCTTCCCGCTGTGAATCTTTGCTGCCTTGGGTCCTGTGCCCCACTGGCCTCTAGGTACTCAACAATTCTTTTTTCAAAAGTGATTCCATCATTTTCCCTACCACTGAGGTCAAATTAACAGGTCTGTAGTTTCCTGTCTCTCTCTTGCTCCCACTTTTGTGAAGGGAATCCCATCCGCCTCCTCCAGTCCTCAGGTACCACACCATCCTCCATGATTTGTCAAAAAGGGTAGTCAGTGGTGCCACTAGTTCTCCCTTAGTTCTTTTAGAATTTGGGGTGAATCCTGTCTAGTCCACTGCTTTGTCCACCTTCAGCTTTAGGAGTTCTTTCAGGACCCTTTCCTCTGTGACTGGACTGATATTGACCCCTATCCAGTGTACTTCTATTATTTGGTTAAGGTACCTCCCCTTCTCTTCTTTTGTGAATACAGAGCAAAAGTATGCATTCAGTATCTCTGCTTTGTCACTGTCACCCTCTGCCCACCCTCCCTTATTAAGCCTCATTATCCCTCCTCTGGTCTTTCTGCACTCCTAATGTACCTATATAAGGTTTATCCCTCTCTTAACTGAGTTGGCTATCTTTTCCTCGGTTTGGGCCTTTGCTATTCTGACTGCCTTCTCCGCTTCCTTCTGCTTTAACTGGTACAGTTTTCTGTCCTATTCCTTCTGTGTTTCCTTATACTTCCTGAATGCTATCTTTTCTACCTAACCTTCCCCACCACCTCGTTTGAGAACCATAGTGTTTTTTCCTTCATTTTGTTTCGTTTATTTGCTTCACATAAAGGCTTGTTGCCTCTGTGATGGCAGCTTTGATTTTTCCCATCTTTCTCCACCCCACCTTCTTGCCCGTTTGCTAGTGCTCTTCTGAGGCACTCTCCCTCCCATTTTGCCAAAGTCAGCCCTCCTAAAGTTCAATATCCTCACCTTTTGTGTGACTTGAGTCTACAGCTGTGTTTATCATGAACCACACTGTTTGGTGGTCAATTGTTCCCAGATGGCTACCCACTTCTAGATCCTCACATCCTCTTAAACTCCCACCCTCAAGCTTCATAGCAAGCCTCAGTGTTCTGGTGCTCCTCCTCCTCCTATTAAAGAGATCGCCTTCTGCACCTTGTTCACCCCGTGAGGTAATTATGGGTTTCAGTCTTTTCCCATCTTGGTCTCTTCTCCTCTAGGGAGTATACGCTGAGTTTCCACAGCCTCTCCTCATATTGTTTCTTGTGCAACCCCAGCACCATCTGGTAGCTCTCCCTGGACCACTTCCATCCTCTCTCGATGTTCTTGCAGAGTACAGCCTCAGAACTGGATATAGTGCTCCAGAGTAGGTCTCCACAATTCAAGCGGTACAGGGGCAGCACCAATCCCTTCTCCTTCTAAAGAGCCCCTCCCTATGTGCTCCAGCATCTTGCTTGCCTTACCTGCTGCCCTGTTACACAGCCTTGCCACCTTGAGTTAATCAGATATGATCACCCCAGGTTCCTTTCTTGAGCAGGAAAAGACTTACATGGAGAGGTTGAAAGATCTCAACTTGAACACACTGGAAGCAAGAACTGAGAGTGGGACACGACTGAGGTGTACAAATACCTAGACAGGATAAATAAAGTGTAAAGCACGAACTTCTTTGTGCTGAATGGGAACACAGCCACCAGAGGAACTCAGTGGGTGGGTGGGTGGGGGATTTCAGAGGGATGTCAGAAAGTAATTCTTCACAGACATGGTGGTGGATGAGGTGGGAAAGACTATCGAGGAGGTTCAAGCGTGAGTGGACTTGACACATGGAGCTAAGTATAAACATGGGCAAAGGGGAGAAAAGAGGAGTGAAGGGCCTGGGCTGGGCCTTCACAATCAACATTAGATAGGTACGAGGGCTTGGCAGACTTGATAGGTACTGTGTGTTTTTTCCACTGACTTCTGGATTCTACTCTACATTTGGAGGCAGCATATAAAGAGGCAGTTTGAATGATGACCTTGATGAAGAATCCATAATTAGGATACAGGAGAGAGCAAGTGTCCAAACTGCTTTTTTCTGTTCTCTTAACCAACCACATGCATATGTGCTGAAACCTAAGCTCAGTGCAAAGCATCATGGGTATAAATATGCAAACATGTGTTTAATCTCAGGAGTACTGCAAGACCAGGGACCGGCAGATCACAGTTTGAAAAGCTCATGAACATAATACATTTAATTGAATGTCCCATGTCTCACGTCAGCTGCCATGGGGATTTTTGAATCTGCCTGGAGTGGCACAATTACCAAATGTTAGATGGGGGGGACATCATCAGATCAATTAAAGTTTCCAAACCTATAAAGAATAATATTTCTACTTCTAACTGACTCTAATCAGGAGGCAGTCCCACGCTTAGTGAAAGGTGCCACACCGTGTGTTTCCCCTTCTGAGACAGTCCCATGGCATGGGTGTGTACACATAGAGATACACAGTGCAAAGCACAAGCAACACAGATAAATATTTCAAATGGTAATACTACCATATGCATGCACACAGGCGATACACACACACACCACACAATTACCAAAGATACTGCAGGAAGGGATTAGTCCTCCAAATCAAATCAAAGAGCAAAATCAGAGTCTGTCATCCCCTTTTCTCCTCTACTCACCTCCTCCTCTTCTTGTGCTACGAATCCTCGGGAGTTTCATTTACAGTTCACTCCTTCTCTCCAGTCCGTCCTCAAAGATTGAACTGCATGTCCTTCCTCAACTCATCTCTGACCCTAACCATCATAAACCTCACTTCTCTAATCACCCACTGTTTAACTGGGTACTTTTTTTCCATCCCCATGGAATTTGTCTTGCAGGTACCATCAGGACTCCATTAGTGACCACAGCATGGTCTACTGTATCCAGAAAATTTACCACCCTAAAGCCACCCCAAGGTACATCGGGACCAATCTTTCAGTTCTCTAAACCTGAAAAGCTTCCTGGATGACCTGCAGTCCTCCAATTGGCTCCTTTGTCTACTGCACTGACACAGATGTTGTCTTTCACTCCCATTTCACATCTGCCTTGGACAAGCCTGACCTCCAAGCAGATCTCAGGCACATGGGTTCCATTTGCCTTGGGTCAGCTCTAAATTCACCTCTCTCTCTCTCTCTCTCTCTCTCTCATAGGGCCTGTGACTCAGCTTGGTCGCCTCCACTAGTCTTCTGGTTCCCACGTGGACTGGTTAAGGTATCACAGATTGTGTAATGCCTGCACAAAGTCTCTCAGAGAGCCAAAAGTCAATTATTTTGCCTTAAATCTCCAGAATAATATTAATTCCCAAGTAAGTTCCAAAGGGTTATTCAATACATTTTGACCCCTCTCATATATCCACCTACTCTCAAACTCAGCAATCCTTTCTTGGCCATCTCGGAGACCTCCGGAGGTTGCCACTGTTTTTAACACTCATTTACCTCCTGAGCAATCCCTACTCCTCCATTTTCAATGTATTTATCTTTTGCTGCCCTCCTCATCTTCCCTCCAGTCTCAGCTTCTGATGTCTTGTCTACTGTTCTTGCTTTTAATCCATCCAAAGGCTATAGTCCCAATGGTCTGGATCCTAAACTTCTTTACCACTCGGCCCTGCCATTGCCGCCCTTTTGTGCTGCTAAATTTCTCCTTTCGGCATTGCTCTGTTCCGTCTTGCTGGAAAAAGACAGTGTTCTACCCCTCCACAAGGGGTGACATCTGTACCTCTGGAAAGTACTGCCCTATTTCTCTTCTCCCTCACTGGCTAAACTCCAGAATAGGTTGGGGGAGGCTGTCAGCTCTCTGACTTTCTTGACTCCTCCTCCTCCTTCCTCTCTCCCTTACAGTTTGGCTTTTGGAAAGACCATTCTACAGTGTCCTCCCTACTGCATGTCACTGACTTCATCCTGAAGGGATGAATAAAGTCATACATCGACCGCCATCTTTATTGACCTGGCTAAGGCATCCGATTCTGTTACCCATCTTCTCCTCCTTGATAAGCTGGGGTGTGGCTGGCGCTCGGCATCGGCGGTGGACTGGTTCCACTCTTACCTCTCTAGTCGTAGCCAGTCTGTCCAGGTCAGGGAATCCATGTTGGCTCCCTCCCTTAACCTCCGGGAATACCCCAAGGCGTAATGCTGGGCTATCCTTGTCTCTGTTTTCTGAATGACCTCCCCTTAGCCTGTATCTCAGCCAATATACATGTGTACACTGATGACATGGAACTTTCACGCATCCGGAACCTCATTCCCCAGTTGGAACAGTCCTACAACATGACTGTGATAATGTCCAATGCTGGCTCTACACAAACCAGCTTTCACTGAATGCCGAAAAACTGTTACCATGCTGTTTGGTTTCACTCCATAGGCTTAGCAGACTTGGCGACCCTTGCCTTCTCTACCCTTGATGGCACTCCTCTTGTCAGTTCCCTGTTTCAGGTATCTTGGAGTGTGGCTTGAGAGTCGCCTCAACTTTTCAGTCCACATTGATGCCACTCTCAAGAAATTATGCCTCAAACAAGGTTCCTTAACAGGAATAAATCCTGCCTTTGTCTCCCAGATCAGTGTGAGATTGTTCCTAAAAATATTCTTCTGCTGTCTGACTACATGGATGTGGTCTGTGGTGGCACCTCAAATCCATCCTAGCCAGACTGGATCCTATCTTTCACTCCTTCTGTCATTTTGCTTCCAGCTCTCTCCTTCTTACTCGCCACTGTCCCCGTCTGAACTCCTCGCCTTTCTCCTTACCTATCTTCCTGGCACCTATCCCACTACTCTTCCTTCTCTCTCTAAGTATGGTTTGCATCCCTTCCTTCCACTTGTCTGACCTTCTTTCCCTCCACTCCATCCTCTTACTCCTTCCACTTTTCAAACACTTGTTCCTTTAATGTCCCTCATTGTTCTCAGTCAACTGGTAATTCTGCTTTCTCAGTGCAGCTGTCTTTTCTCTGAACTCACACCTCTCGTCCTGTAGGCTTGCTCCTCTTACTTTGCCCTTAAACCCTGCTGAGATCCCATTTCTCTTCAGCATACTCCTGTCCTCCCTCCTCAGGCACCTGATCCAGCCTCTCCTCTGCTTTCATCACCCAGTTCTCCTTTAAGATTGCTTGAGTGCTTTATAAGTTTCATACTAACAGCACTCACTGTTTCAGATTTTGCATTATTTTATTTATTTATTTATACTCGCTCGTTTGAGGGTTATGTTTTGTTGTAACTTATTGTGCTTGTTTGGGCTACAGCCCTACTACTGTTAGTAGCAGGCTTCAGTTGTTACTTTGACTGACTGTAGTATCATGTTGCTCCCCATGTCAACTACTGTATTACTATTCTCCTCTGTTCCCTTCCTCTAGATCATGCCTGAAACGGGCTTTGGCTCAGAGTCCTTTCTTGGTCACTAATTTTCATATAACTACATAACTAAACTCCATTCACTGTCTAGTGGACAGTAAGATTGCCCATATCTACTCCTGGTCATGATCATACTGGACAGAATACAGTACATGCAGAGATTTAAAGTCAAAAACCCTAATCAGGAGGAGGGCTTTTGATTTTGATAACTAAAATCAGTGAGATTTTTATAGGGCCTAATTTATGTTATCGACCATAAAATCATGGCAGTGCTGTGCTCATTAACAGTGTGTTCCTGGATTCCTTTCTTTTGTTTTTATACTCAGTTTATTGAAAAGCATATAGCATTACAACCCGTTTACAGTTAAGTTTATCATCCATAAAAACATTATTTCAAGTACATAAATTCAGGTACATTAACTTGCAGAGGGGAAACAAGCTGATAATAACAGGTACAAAACAGAAACAGAACTCTAAACAAATCAAGCAATGAGTACTTTTAAATTATTTCAAGTATGACATATCAACTGCTATAGTATTAGGAATCAACACCTGATACTAGCATACCTGTCAAATTCCTAAACACATATTTTATCAAAAGAAAGCTATTATCTACGAGTCCACTGACTGCATGTTGTTTATAAATATCACATAGTAAACAACGTTACAGGGTCAATAAATGAATGTTATGTAAGACAAACTAGTCTGGTGTGTTCCCTGATTCTGGTCATTTGATCATTTTCAAGGATTTGGTATAGTACCATAAGCAGCAAGGAGGATATCAAAAAGGGAACAGAAACCAGGAAGTCACCTGGAAATAGGGAGACTTGGAAGGTATGAAGTGCAATCTGGAGGTTTATTTGATACCGGCTGTGACACTTGGCCAGCTGGTTCTGACTGTTATATGCTATTTGTAATATAAAAAAAAAACTTATGGGTCCCCCTCCCCGGTTTCAGAGAAGCTACTGGATATATTAACCTGAAACCAGGAGGTAATTAAAAGACCAGAAATACTTAATTAAGGGTCTCCTGTTTTTCTGTCTTAATTAGAACTGACCCAGCTGCCAGGATGTAAGGCTCAGAAGTTTTTATGATACCTATAGGAAAAAACATGTTGTACTACCATGTGCTAAAGTTATAAAATCCTTTGATAAGCCTTGGGAACAGAAACTGCTCAAGATCAAAGAGAAAATGCTAATTAAGTAGTCATATTTGGGAAATGAGTTTTGCTGATGTCACCTTATTTAATATACCTTGATGGAACATCCCATTTGGATTTTTATATTCTAAAAAGAGAGCTAGATGACACCCAGAAGGGGTGTAGGGAGAACAGTTTAAACTATACTATGGGAGAAAACACACAACTCTCTGATAAGCACTTAGAGATAATACATTAGATAGAAAAGTATCCAACTGTATGTTGGTAGGAGTTTGACTGTAGTTTTCTTTGTTTTCTTGTAAGTGATTGTATGCTTTGTGATATCGTGTTCTGTGTTTACATTTTCATATTTTATCCATTTTTAGTACATATATATTAGAAAGATACTGCCTGGGTCTTCCAAGTTCTATTTTTGCATGTGACGATAGAGGATTAAGACTGACAAAAGCTGTTGGTGTTACTAAACTGGGAAAAGGTAAGAATATACCTAAGGTCTTTTATAGAGTTTTAAGGGTTCATTTTGGAAGCCTGACTGGGTGCTCCTGGCATAAGACTTACTGCAATCCCGAAGAGGGTATGAATCTGCACCTGTACACTGGGTATGCTAAGTTCACAGTTTAAATCCCCCAGAACTTGAGACTGAAGGTGATTCAGACCCACAAGCAGAAAGGAGGGTTCCTGTCTGTTACCTGTTCATATTACTGTGCTCGGAGGTTGGCACTGTGGGAGCAGAGGGCCTGACCTGCTGAGTGCTTTAGACACTGGGGAGGTGTTACCATAATGTTACACTTCAGACTGTTGCAATGAAGCCACATGGGATTGGCAGACAAGGGCCAAAAAGGTAACCAAGTCATCTCAGAGCAGTAGCAGACAGGACTGAGATAGGAAAACAGCTCACAGGCTGGGCTACCTCACAGGTTAGGCCACCTCACAGTGTAACACTGGAGCACGTCTTTTGCCTGACTGGGCAAGAGATACTGTTTAATTATCTTCACAAGCAGTTGTAGTAGTGGATTTTATTTAATATGGTGGCCTTCCCCAGACAGCCAGTGTGCCACACACTAAGTGACAGCATTTAGTAAAACTTTTAAAATCAACAACCTAAATATACAAAAATGGCAACAATGGTAGCAGTCTGTGGCGGGTGTGGGAAAACAGATGGACCAGACACCAAACTTCAGGTTCAACACACAATCTCTGTGTGATGTTTATTCAAAACACAGAGGATAACCTTCAGCAATGGCATATCCTTTCTTCAGTATGTCAGTTTGTAGCAAGAGACTATGCATGTCCTTCCTCTGCACTTAGCCAGTACCTACTGACTCACTGATCTCTAATCTAACTTATCAGCTGAGATTCAGCCTCACCTGGCGGGCCTTGTTTGCTTGTGTGGTGAGGCTCAAATAAATAAAAAGAAAGGACAAGCTAAAGACAAAGAACCTCATTGCAAAAGCACTGAAACAAGGATTACCTCAAAGGGCATTGACAATAAGCTAAGTTTCAAAGAAACACAACATCGCACATATTTCCATAATGCAAAGCATCATTATACAGTATATATGCAAATCACCATGAAATTTCAGACTTGCTCAGTTTACAGCAATTTACATGCATTTTATTTTATTTACTTACAAACAGTTTCACCAGGAAAGACAACATGAGCTGACGACCAGCTCGTTTCCAGAAGTGTCCTGGGGAGGGGTACAATAGATGAGTGAGGCAATCATGAAACAGAATCACATAATACAGGTGTAAATTTTTTTTTTTTGTAGACTCTGTTTATTCACTGCCACTTGGGGGAACTCTCAGGCAGCTACCTTACTCCCAGCTCTACCTCCTTGGCCTGAAACTCCACCTTATGTCCCAGCACCAACCCGGCCAACCCCGGCTCTGAGCCCTTCCGAGGTAGGGCCGCCCTATCCGATCAGGGTGCTCTGTCTTCCAGTTTTGTGGCGGGCTGGGCTTGGCCGGGACAGGAGGAAATGCGACTTGATGGAGTGTGGCTGGTGGGAGGCAATGCCGTCACCTATCCCGAGAGCAGGGTATTTCCTTTTTGTCCCAAGCTCAGATGTGCAATGACGTCCAGCTCGGCTGGATGCTGCTCCCATGCACCTCCAAAGACGCCCACCGCAGCTTCTATCCCTGTATTCCTACGGTGTGGCACCAGGATGCCTCCAGTCTCCACTAGAGTTCATCAGTGCATGACAGGTGAATTCCCCACTCCCAGTGAAGGGGAGTGTTCCGTGGACGCTCGATCCTTTCCTGTCCCTGCCGACTCCTGATGCCCGGGCTTGTTACTGAACCGGGTAGCGGCATGGCGAAGGTGTGGCATCCAGCACCTCAACCCTCAGTGCCACCAGGCCAGCAGGTGTAAATTCTTTACATAACAGCATAATAGACTATAATACTATAAACAATGGCTAGATACTAGTAACAAATAGTTGGAGAACTATGTGTTGCAGTCGGGGCCTAAAGACCAGGAGGCCAGGAGTGAAGCAAACAAAGAATTAGAGATGCCTAGAGTTGGGAGTCAGGCTTTGGTAAGTGCTATGGAGATCAGAGAGAGAGATGGTGGGAAGGGAGGGTAGGGAGGGAGACAGGGAGGGTTGCCTGGACCAGAACCCCCTTCAAGATGCTTGGGAAACCCTGCAAGGAGGGCGGAATCAGGCAGGAAAACTTGGGGGAGGGGAGCAGCTAACTAAGTAACAGAGAGAAAGAACTGGAGGGAGCAGAAGTGGGTACAGATTGCAGTGTTGACAGGGCAAACAAGGAGTGTTTGGTGAAGAAGATAAGCAATAGAGAAGTAGGTATGCATTTGAGAGGGGTGAGAAGTAAGTGGATCAGCACCGAACCGAGTTGGAGCCATGTCTGAGGGTACTAGGAGGGATGGGGTGGTGGACTAGGAGAAGCCAAAGTTTTAGGGATGGAATAGCAGGATGGACAGAGAGCAAGGACTTGCTGAGGGATACAAGGTGTAAGGTGTAATGGAAAGGAGGGGAAGAGAAAGGTGTAGACGGTGACAGAAAGGAAAGTGGGTGCCATGGGGTAGAGAGGACGATGGGGTTGAGAACTGACAGAAGGAAGAATACATGGAGAAAGTAAGGAGTAGGGGTGGTGAAAGGAGGGGTTAGGGGCAGGAGCAGCTAAGGGAGTAGAAGTTGCGTGAGAGCTAGGTGGAGGATGATGGGAAGAAAAAATCAGATTGGAGGAGAGCGAGTTCCAGAGTTTGGGGAAGCAGAAGGAGAGTCCTTCCTGACCTATGGAGGTGTGGCGATGGGGGATGGCAAGAGTGCGAGAGTCAGAGGACCCAAGAGGGCGGGAGGTGGGAGGGGAGCAGAGAGAGAAGAGGGAAAGGACCCAAGCCAGAATTTGAAAGTAAACTTAGTGCAGTGCGAGGCGCCTGCACTCTAGGGAAGTCAGTGATAGAGAGTGGTATAGAATGCAGTGATGAGTGCGGGTGGGGGTGTCAAGGGCAAACCGGCAGAAAGCACTGAAGAGGGAATCCAGTCTGGCAAGGGAAGACTTGGGAGCAGCACTGCAGGCGATGTCACCATAGTTCATTATGGGGAGAATAATTTTCTGAACAGGTTCAGCCTTAACCAGTAGTGGTAATGAACTGCGGTTTCTGTAAAGGAGCCAAGCTTGGGGTGCATTTTTGCAGAATAGCATCAATATGATCAGAACAGTTAAGGTGTTGGTCAAGTCATGCACACAAATATTTAAAGAGGTGGAGTCCTCTAAAGTTGTCCCATCAAGGGTCTGGAAGGAGGGAGGGAGGGTAGCCGAGAGAGAGTCTCTGCCCAGTGCCAAAGGTCATGGAGACTGTCTTCTTGGCATTGAGAAAGAGTTGATGAGAACTTAGCCAGTGTTGCACATTACTGGAGTCAAGTTGAAGTCTGATAGTCCTTGATGTGACTGGACAGAGGTGAACAAAACTGTATCGTCAGCATACATAAGGATAAGGGACAAGGAGCAGGCTGACGAGTAGGTCATTTAGGAAAATAGAGAATAGAAGTGGGCCAAGAATGGAGCCTTGAGGCACACCAGTAGAGACTGGTGATGGCGGGATGTAGAATCAGCAATTCTGACAGTTCTGCCCACCAGGTAAATAACACAACTAACTTAATTTTATCATGCAGTCCCCTAATATCTTTTACCTTTATCAAAAACACCTAGTGCCATGATATTTTCAACATTTACAGGTTTTATACACATAAGGTATATACATTAAAGTATTTTATGACATAGTGCCATTGCATACTAAATCCAGCAACGAGGAATACAGCCTGTTGTTTTATATCAGCTTGTAGGTCACCACAGTAACCTCCTGTACGAGGACCTGAGAGGGAAAAGGAAAATTTAAATAGGACACTATAGTATAGTCAAGAAAGGGAAGGGTGCCCATAAGTGGCCAACCTTATGGACTAGAAATTGTAAAAAAAATAGATTAGGCTAAGAAATAGAAGAACAGGAAATAAGCTTCCCCAACACCATATTCCTTCTTCAGCACATCAGTTTGCAGTAACAGACTATGAATGTCCTTTCGCTGACACTGATCTCTGATCTAACTCACTTTTCAGTGAAAATCCTTCATCCTTATGTGGGCCCTGTTGCTTGGGTAGTGGGGCTCAAAAAGAAAAACCAAACAAGCTAAAAAACTGTTCAGGAATGACCTCCGTCGCCACTGTGGGGGCAGTTCCATGGTACAATGCGCCCGATGATGCAGTACTCTATGAACTGTGCTGCATCTGGAGCGATCTAGGACCCTGCTACAGGCAGACTTCACTAAGGCCGAAACTTGGCTAGTCGAGAATCGCCTGGTCCTCAACTCCAACAAGACAAAGGCACTGCTGTTGGGACAAAATCCCTGGGTCCCTCCTGGGCTCATCTTCTCCTTCTTGCTACCGTATCTGCTCTACAATCGAGGTGGTACAATCCTTCAAATACCTAGGCTTCACACTAGATCAAAGGCTTACACTGAAGCCACACATGGACCTGGTAACAAAAACATTCACCAAAAACTGGGCCTCCTCTATCATCTAAGTGACAACATGACACCAGACACATGATTGGCAATTGCACAGAGTATCCTCCTCCCCATCCTAACCTATGCTGCCCCAACCCTACTCGGCATTGCAAAACTTGACCACTGCAGACTACAAACATTGTACCACAAAATTGCATGTTTTGCCACAAAAACCCACCGAGGACCCACTACTGTGAAGCCCTTGAGTCACTCAACTGACCCATCCTGAACAACAGGCTCCTGTACCCCTTACTATGCTGGACCTACAAGCTCCTAGATGCCCTACTTTCAGGTGGGTTAGTCGGGCTACTTGGCCCAAAGCAGACCACCAGGCTGCTCCGCACCTTGGGCAAAAAACTCCTGGAAATCCCTAGGCATGCTCAGTAGCTGGTAAATCCTTTGCCCACATAGCCCCACATTATGGAATAATCTCTCTAGCCACATTCCAGAAGGAACTGTGCACTCACCTCCTTAACCTTAGTCCCTGCTCCTGTACCGATGGATAAAAACTGTCACTGATGAACTGTGTAAAATGTTTTTGTGCAAAGGGAGACTGTAACCTGTACCCTATCCTACACTGTATTACTCTGTATGTACTCAATACGGCTAATGCCCTACATCTGTCTGCCGCCACTGTTGTATTCTGTAAATGTGATGTACTTAACTGCCTTCCTCCATGAAAACTGTATACTGTCATTGTAATCCTGTATGATATGTCCTTTATTGTATTACCTGCCTGTATGTGCACACTCGTGTAACTAACTCCAGGCTGTCACTGAAAAAAGGACCCTTGGGCCCAGTGGCCTACCCGGTTAACAAAATTTTATAAATAAATAAAAACAAAGAACCTCAGTGCAGAAACACTGAAAAGGATTACCCCAAAGGGCACGGACAACAAATCAAATTTCAAAAATACAACATCATACATACTTCCATAATGCAAAGCATCAGGGTATATATGCAAATCACCATGAAATTTCAGACTTGTTCGGCGTACAGCAATTTACATGCATTTTAAATAGCACAACTAACTTAATTTCTATAACAAACACCTAGTACATTTTACCATTATCAAAAACACCTAGTGCCATTGTATTTTCAACATTTACAGGTTTCATAAGCATAAGGTATATACATCAAGTGTTTTTATACTAACTCCAACAATGATAAACACAACCTGTTTTACATACATAATATCCCAGTACTGACACTGTAGTGCAGCATGAGAGGGTGCTGCACTTCTGAGGTGCCGTCTTTGGGATGGGGCGGTTAAACTCCGAGTCCCTTCTGCCTGGATTGGTGGTAGTTCAGGTGGATGTTAAAGATCCCATGGCACTTATCGGAAGAGTAGGGAAATTTCCGGTGTCCTGGCCAAATTTCCCTCATTCACTAAAAAATACCACCAACAGCTTCATCTGGTTCAAGGTCAGTTGACATTCATCTGTATCCCCTCCCGCGGTCATTGCCTGAAAATAGGCAGGATTTGTCTAGTGTACTTACCGGTCAACAAAGCTAAATAAATAAATACGCTTGGAGGTCACCAAAATAACCTCTCTGTACGAGGACCTGAGAGGGAAAAGAAAATTTAAAGAGGACACTATGGCATAGTCAAGAAAGGGGAGGGGTCCCATAGGTGGCCAACCTTCCAGACTAGGAATTGTAAAGAATAGATTAGGCTAAGAAATAGAAGAACTGCTGCAACAGATTTAAGAAAAGGTCGGTCCTCAAGAGTGGCAGGATCTGCCTGTCACACAGATCTAAATAGAGTAAGCATGCTGGGGAAGTGTTTTAGTACCGTCAAAAGCTTTCTTAAACAGATGGAATTTGAGGTCCCTCTTAAATGTCTCCACCAATGGGGCTACAAGGTGCCCCTAGATTGTTACTTATCCAAGCTAAGAGTGAGCAGTGATACAAGTCATTGCAACCAGACATCTCTGCTCCCACCATTTGCCGCCACGTATTGAATTTGATTATAATGAAAGAGAATCCTGGCCAACCCACTGATTATGAACATAAGAAATTCCAAGGTTGGATAGGGCTGGTGCTGATCTCGAGTGGCACCTGAGGGTCCTCAATGTCGGTTCTATGTTGGCAGTACTATGAAGCGGCACAATGTATGGGCATCGCCATGCACTGCATCCCAAGCATTGTTGCGAGCATATACCAAAAGCGTAAGCAGGACAAACTGGCTCCTATGGCTGAGAGCAGTTGGTGGCCACTTGCCCGCCCACGCTCAGCATGGCATGTGCACAATCGGGCTCCCTCCCCAGCACCGAGGAGCTGCACTTCAAGAATCCGTACTCTTCTGGATTAGACCCTAGCCAGGCTAAAGGGAACCCTGCACTGGGGAGGGGGAGAATAAGCTGGGACACAAGGGTAGCCATCGGTCCAGGAAACTGACAACAACGAGGAGCCTGGGCCACTTGATGGTGACCAAGAGCAGGAGCTGGTCAGAGATGGACGAGAAGGGAACCTCAGAATATGGTGGCCTACAAAGAAAAATATTAAAAATAAATTAAAAATAAAAAGATTCCACCTCAAGATTCCGGTGATGTCGTAAACCACAATGGTGAAGCACTGAAATGCTAGCATGCCCGCCAACTCAAACATTAGCATAAAGTGGCCAGAGTAGCTCACAGCCCCTGCTATATGGCGATTAGCAGCCTCTGTACCCAGATACTATGGCGGACAATTCATTGACAGACTGAAACTACTAATTGCAAGAGTATCTGTCAGATGAGGGGACAGTTCAGTTTCTTTGCTTTCCTCTTAAGAACCATGGCATCTGCACTGCCAGCCTGACAGCCCACTGCTTTCTTCATCTGAGGACCAGTGGCGCAAGCTGTCCCTTCCTGGATGGAGTTCACCATGGAGGCCACAGATGAAGGAGAAAGGTACTCCGAACAACCCATAAAGGGGCGGAGTAAAAGACATGGATATTGTAAGGCAAGGCTGGGAGGTGTCCAGTGACTGGAGATAAAAGAATTAAATGTAAGCCCTCTCTTTGAGAGGGGTTTATGCTTCCATAAGGAAACCCTTTTCCATCTTAGTTGCCCCAGAGTTTAGGGATTTTAGTGCTCTGGGGATGCAGTTTCAGCTTGCTGCCATGTGGCGGCAGCAGAGAGTAGTCTTCTGGGCAGTATATAAGGCAGGAACAGGAAGTTTTGGGGTCTTGGTGGAGAAGAGGCAGGAGACTCTGAGTGAGCACTGCAGGGCAGTGCAGGTGAGAACCCCAGCCCCCCACTAGCAGGCCAGCTCTACAGTGACAATGCGTCCGGGACCCCTGGGAGGGCACAGATAGGGGTAACTGCAGCCATTACTGGGGTTTTGGGGGTCGGGGGATGCATCTGACAGGTTAGAAGGAGGTGTAGGATAGTTAGGCCCCAGGGTCCAGATTTCTGCCCTGTGGAGTAGGTTAGTGGTCCTGGGTCATTGGGGTTGCAGCAGGTTGTGGTAGGGCCTCTGCATCTCGGTGTGGCAAGGCAGCCTGGTATACTGCCGAGGGACCGGAGGGAACCTTTATACTGTAGAGGGACCAGTGGGAACCTTTACCCAGTTAAGGGCTTTTGAGGACAGGCCTTGGGGATGCGGACTTTGCGAATGGGCCAGAAAGCCCCTTTAGGTATCCCCTTGTGCTGGTTAGCATATCGGCGGCAGTTGGGTGACTGACAGGTACAGCGTCTGGCAGCAGTTAAATATGGGGGCCCTGTTACTCCTTAAGTCAGGATGCTGGAGAGAGTCTGTACCACTCTGGGGAGACCAGGCAGAACAGGATAGCAACCTGGGCGAGAGTAATAAGTATGGTGTTGGCGGGTTTTTGTTGGTGCCGCACCACCCATGTCCCTTTGGGGCTGGAAGTGAAGCCTGGGAACAGGGTTAGAGAGAAGCTGTATGCTTCCCAGAGAGGAAAATGAGAAGCCCATTATTGTTAAGCAGGAAGATCTATAGGTCTTACCAGTGCCAGTGCAATCTTTGGAGCTTCACGGTCCACGATAAGAGGTTGCTGTGTTCCTGGGGAAACTCGAGTCTGCTGTATAATGAGCAGTTAAAGAGCAGCTTATGCCATCAGGAGAACTTTCACAAAACATAGTTATTTGCACACAGTTCAGTTTGTACTTCCCATTAGTTCTGTATTCATTCTCCCTATTACTTATTACTGAGGTCATTTGCATGAAAACAGGATCTTTGCTCCTGAAGAGTGTATCTGCTCAATTGCTTTCTCCCTACCTGAGATCATAATGCATTGCTTGTGACACCACAGTTACTCCCATGGCAACAGACTGTGACGCCACAACAGAAGATTATGACTTGAAGTAGGGAGTAGGCTACAGAGACAGATGAACACTAAGGGATAAAGATCATGTTTTCATGCAGATTTCAGTATTAAATAATGGGAGGAGAAATATGAATGTATGTGGAATGCAAGCTGAATTGTTCCTAATTATTATGTTTTTCAGAGTTTTCTTTGATGCGTCAGCAGCTCTTAAAGATCTTGCCTGCCTTACTTACTGCCATTTTTGCTTGTATAAAAGTTTTAGCCCCATGGAGCTGAGAGTTAACTTCAAGTCACAAATGGACATCTGCAGCCCTGTTAAATTATTTGGGCTCAGGAGAAATAAAGTGATTATGTTTTAGAAAAGTAATCAGGAGTGTTGTCTCAGTTTGTAAATAAGGATACAGATGAACTGCAGAATCCTTAAGATTTTAACCTTCCCAATGAGTTCACATTTTAGGGGCCCTGTAATTCCCGCACCACTGGACTTGGGGTTCGGACAGAGTTCCTGTGGCTAAGAATGAAGATGTACCAGCCTGGGGATGCCTGCTGGCGTTTTGGGTGCCTCGGAGTTCCTGGCCATAATTCCGAAGGTAACTGCAGCCTGTTGAAGCGTCTTAGGTAGGCCAAATCTGCTTCTGTTTTTCCTTCAATGCCTCGAACCCGAGCATTGTCTGGTGAGATGTCTATGATGTGGAGCCCCTTCCGGGAACATCGGTATACCCCCAGACATAGGAGGAGGGGCAGGCCACAAAACATTGCATTAGAAGCAATATTGCTAAAATAGATCAAGTATTTTCTATTGGATGCACTTACAGCAGCCCGCCCCTTTCCAGTGTAACCTGGATCCAGAGTCATTAATGCTGTTCCCCCACCCCACTAAAGACTGAGGGAGCACTTCCAACCAATCGGAGCGCTCCTTTCCACAGTCTAGACATTCTTATTCTGTAAAGATTGTCTTACTTGTGGTGGGTGCCCTGGAAACATATGAACATATGGGCTCATTCGGTGGAGTTTTTAAAAATGTTTAATATATCAGTGATTAGCCTCAATCAGTAATATGAATACTGCCATGAAGTCTCTTTCACATGAGAAAAGAGCACCAGAACCTGGGGGCATCGTTGAAGCTTGGGGGTTCAAGAAGATGTAAGAAAATATTTCTTCACTGAATGGGTAGTAGATGCCTAGAACAGACTGCCAGCAAAATCAGTGAAGGATAAAACAGTGGGGCCTCAAGCATCGTGATATAGACAAAGGAGTATATTAGAAAAGAGGCGGGGGGGTCACCAGAGACCAGATAGGGTCAGCGGAGGCAGATTAGGCATGGAACAGTTAAGTAAACTGGGTGGGCCAAGTGGTCCTTTTCTGCTGACAAATGTCATGCTTCCATGTTTCACTTGTGGTTGCAAAGTGGTCTCACTTAATATTCTTCAGTTTACAGTTCTCACACTAATGTGTGCAACAGAAGTCTTACAACCATAAGTGATCTCCCGTCAGTATTAACATACACCTAACATTCATTTATGTTAATTACTTATCAGTTCTTGAAATCCGTGACACTGGCTGTGTGTTAATATTGACAAGAGTCCACTCTTACCATGGTAAGCATGGTCTCCTGCACAGTGCTAGGGACGAGGAGCATTTCTGATGCAGCGGTAAGAGAGGTATCCGCAGCACTAATAATATGTATATTATTAAGGCTGATCGATAAAACATAAAAAATCTAAAAACTCTCCCTCAACTAGCCCATTTTCTGGGCACCTACACAAGAGACCGTCTTTATTTAGCTAATTTATTTACTCACAACATGTTTTTAATCTTATCAATGCTAGCCACAATTATCTAATGTATCTGTTTACTTACTTGCATGGGATTTATTTAATTACTGTTTGCTTTGTATGTTTCCACTGGAATATGCAGCGGACTGTAATGGCGCCACAGTCTCTTGGGAAGGGCACTAATAAAACAAATAAAATTACTACTTTATTGAATAGACAGGTTGAGGCAGTCCAGAGAAGCGACAAAAATGGCACATGGGCTGCACCAGAAGTCGAAGAGGAAAGACTCAAGGGCATTAATATCTATTCACTGAAGGGGGATATGATAAGAGACATTCAAGTACCTTAGGGTATAAACAGGGTACAGTAGGAGGCATATTTCAGAGGAATTACACAAGGACTGGGGACATGATACGAGGCTGGAGGGAGGAAGGCTCAGGGGAATGTCAGGAAGTACTTTTCACAGAAAGGGTGGTGGATCGTGGAACAGCAAGTGGTGGGGCTAAAACAATACAGAGGTTCAAGAGCGCATGGGATAGACATAAGGGTACCCTGGAGATGGGCAGAGAAGGCGCGCCGCAGATCAAACAGGATCTGGGCCGTCAACACTAAGTAGGCAATGGGCAGACTAGGTGGGCCGTGTGGTCCTCATCCGCCGTCAGATTCTCTGTTTCTAGAATACGACTGTCTTACATGCAGAGGCAAGGAGTGCCAATTGGTCAGAAGTGTTTACAGGATCAATAATTAAGCAATAAGGCATGACCGGGGTCATGTTAATGATCTGTTAATCACCTTCTAGGGGGTGTACTGTAGCACGAGGTGGCTGAAAGTGCCACATGCCCCTAGAGTGATGACTACACCGACCATTAACATAATCCCTGGGAGTGCCTTATTGCTATTATAATAAAAATGTTTTAAACAGTGTTAAATCTTGTTCAGCATATGGCTAAGCTCTACATGTATGTTAATAAAGATTAACATAAGGCTGTTAGAATGTTTGCAGCCAATCAGAAAGCTCCATTTCTCAGAGCCTTTTATAATGAACAGAGGCCTAGAGTGAAGCTTTACACGAGGGCTTCAACTCAACTGATGTCACCCAGTTCCAGAACGGATATGTAATAAAAAATTAATATTAGGCAGGAAAAATATAGCATTACAAAGGAACCTAAATAAAAAATAAAATAAATAACACACAAAACTAAACAAAGCGTGGAGGGCATTAAACAGATTCCATGCATGTCTAGATGTTCTGTCTCATTAAAACATGCAAAAATGTTTATCTGAGTGAATCGTATTCTCCCAGGCCTAGTCTCTTACACCCCAGAGCAGCAGTAGTGGAGTGGATGCTGGGTTTTGTGGGAGGACACAGGCTGATCCTCCTCATCCCAGGGTTGGGAAGGAATATAGCTGTAATATATAGAGTTGCTGCAAAGTTTTACTTTGCCGCAAGATTCCAGTGAGGTTGTGAAATGCCTTCAAGAAAAAGTTCATGAACTGCCCTTTGCTGCTTCATCGTGAGTTTTCCTGGGAAATGGCACCTTTTCAGTCAAAGTCACGGTGAGGGTGCAACTTAGCCAGCCAATTGGTATGACTTTGCTTGAAAAAATGCCACTTACCCTGCTGAAAACTTAACGTCACGAAGTGTATTTAGCTAAGTTTGCATCTCTAGTCATGTGCTGGAGAGTGGGTTTATAGGACTTTCAAGCAGGTTAGTCTGTTAGTTGGAAATGTGGCAGCGGGGCTGGAGTATTGTCGTGGGAGTATTTGGATTCGCCTCCTAACACTAAAAGGAAGTTGTAGGTTGCAGCCTTCATGCCTTCAATAGCCAACATGCTGTACATTTTCCACGTGAAAGTGCAAGGCAACCCACAGAAGTCTGGAAATCTGGAGAAAACTGTGGGTATCAGAAACAAAGAAACAGGTTTATTATAAACTGGGCTCTAAAATTGTATTAAGAGACATCTCATGACCTGCATAATTTTCTTATGACTGCACACCCAGCCCAAACTACATAACTACTACATATTTTAAAAGTATGGTACTGCCCATTATGTAAATTGCATTACACACTACACAGTGTGTGAACATGGGAATATATATATCCTTTTCTCGGGTGGTTAAAGGCACTTCGGCTGCCCCATGTATCCAACAACCACTTGAGCTGTGCGTATATTCCCTGATGGCTGCACGCCCATTATGTGTTAATCACAAATTATAGGTGGTTTGGGATCTGCCACAGTGAATATGAACCTGGCCTGAATTTTATTTATTTTATCTCGGCTCTGATCACACGTGAAAAGAACCTCATGGTCTTGGTTCCTCCTGGATAGCAATCTACAAAGCACTCACGGCAAGCAATATTTCTAAAAAGAGACCTCTGATTATAAAAGCAGAAAATAATTATTTCTGAACCACTACAAGATGATGCTTCAGCTGGAGGAAATAGAACAGGAAACTATATAGCGTTCACTCATCCTTTACGTAGGCTACTTTTAAACAGATGGCTCGACTTTCCATGATCTCGACACCTCATCCATCACAAGCAATGGAGTCAAATCGCAAGAAGGCTCTGACATTGACACAGCGTTCTTAAAGACATCAATAACAAAACTGACACATTATGAACCCTGAGCTAAGAACCAAACATGTCTTGAACAACTGTTTCTTTATCCTGATGCTCAGTACTGGTTTTGATAGAATTAGTCTCTATATACAACAGCACATGACTTTATGATCAGCATAGAAACATGAATACTGCACTAGGGGTGTAAATATGCAACTTCTCCAAGAGGCACTTCTAAAACCAATTCTACATACATCAAGGGGCACTGTCAACATTTTTGCTTCATATGCAAGGGCAGGGCAGACTGGATGGGCTAAGGGCCCTTTCATGCTGATAAAAATCTGTTTCTATGTTTCCATATTATCTCTTGTTAAAACCCACATTTTATGACTGCTTACCTTCCCTAAAATTTGTTGATGCTCCAAGTTTTTTATTTATTTATTGAAATGTTTCACCAGGAAAGCACACTGAGCAACAAGTTGCTCGTCACCGATGCGACCTGGGGAAGGGGCTACAACTGGAATGAAACATTAAACATTCAAGTTACAAGATCAACATTAACATATAGTTGTAAGGCAGGTGTTACAAACAGTGTTACAACAGTGTTGCGCATAACAGGTAGAAAGAGTGGACAATAGTAAGTGCCAGGTTAATAAGTAAACAAGTGCTTACGTGAAGAAAGGGGAAGGGAGGCGGGTGAGGTGGGGAGGGGAAGAATTGTGTCCATGGAGACCCCCTCAGGATGCGAGGAACCCTGCAAGGGGACTGGGGGGACCAGAGAGAAGAGATAAGTCAGTGTCCCAGAGAGACCCCTATAAGATGGTGGGAGAAGGGAGTAGATTGGAGATACAAGCCTCTTGGGGAGTAGGAGAGGGACCCATGGAGAGCATGCAGGGTCCTTTACATTCTGTGAGAGATCAAGGGAGGCCAGTAAGGGGGAGCAATTTGGGGAAGGGAGGAGGGCTAGAAATTTGGGGGTGGGTGGTGTGCACAGGGTAAAATGAAGGTGACGACAGAGGGTAGGGTTTGTCCAGGGCTAGAGGAAGAATTAGGGAGAGACATGGCAGGAACAGCTAGGCGCAAGGTAATTACTGAGGGCAGAGCTGATGGAGCAGGTGGAGGATGAGTGCCTGATTTGAGGGGGAGGGAATTCCAAATTTTGGGAAGCGGTGAGAGTAACTGGATTGGCCAATTTGGGTGGATCTGCTGGGGACAACTAGGGCACGGGAGTCGGTTCATCTAAGGAATGGGAGGGTGGGGGGTGTTAAAAAGGGGAGATGAGGTAGGAAGGGAGGCTCACCCACCCAGTGCTTGTTGGTGAATTTAGCACAGTAGGAGAGTCACCTATTTGTAAGAGATGGAATGATAGGCACCATAAAGATTGCAGTGATGGGTGCGAGGGGGCCATCCAGGGCAAAGCAGCAGAAAGAATTGAAGAGGGTGTCCAGTCTGGCCAGGAGGACTTAGTGGCAGCACCATAGTTCATATCTAGCCGCAGAAGGGATGCAACCACGGTTCCTGAACAGGGCACCAAGCTTGGGACGCAGTTTATTCTGGATAGTGTCAATATGTCCAGAGAAGTTTAGGTGTTGGTCCAACCAAGCACCTAAGTACCTGAAGGAGGATGTATCCTCAAGTAAAGTCCCATCAAGGGTGTGGAAAGTGGGTAGGAAGGAAAGCCTAGAGAGTCTCTGCCTTGTGTCAAAGGTCATGGAGACAGTCTTCTTGGTGTTGAGGAAAAGCTGATGGTTAGCAAACCAGAGCTGAACCATGTTGAAGTCTTGCTGTAAGCTGGTTGTAACCTCATCAAGACAGGAGCCAGATGCACACAGAACTGTATCATCAGTATACATATGTATAGCAGAGGATGGAAAGCAAACAGAGGAGAGGTCGTTTAAGAAGATGGAGAATAGGAGGTGCCTAATACAGAGCCCTGGGGACTCCAGTGCTAATTGGGAGGGAGGAAGTGGCGTCCAAGATCTTAACTGATTGGGTTCTGCCAATAAGGTAGGCCTTGAACCAGTTTGTGGCAGAGGAGATAGGCCAGCTGCCAGGAGTGAGTTGAGGAGAAAGGAGTGAGATGGTGTCGAAGGCCTTGGCCTAGTCAACAAAAATGGCAGAGGTAATCTGGCCATTGTCCATAACGGTTAGGATGGAGTCTGTGAGCCGAAGGAGAGGAGGTGGTTGAGTGTTTTCCTGTCATTTTATCAGCTTCCTTTCTTAGTAAAACTGAAATGCATGCTAATGGTATAATTATACCCAACCCTGTTTTGTTTCAGATCCTTGATCTACTCTTATTGCATACTTCCTGAACATTAGAACACCCACAAACAGTAAAACCACTCATAATGCAAGTCGCCTCCTAACAGGGTTGTTCCCAGGCCCAGGAAAGATGCAGCGGAGTCCATCAAGAACGGTAAACAAACCTGTTTTTGTGTGGTAACACCAGTATGGTGGGCAGTCTGTTTTTCATTTTGAAAAGAAAATTTAATCAGAATCAATTGTCTGACTACAGGAAATTCTACAAAATGTGAGCAATCATAAAATGTGTTTTTAAACTAAAGACTCTCTGAGTCCTAAAAGGGTTTGACAGTGTCCTTTTAAATCAACCTCCAATTTAATTAATTCAGTTGGTAGACCCTACATATCCATGCTGGTCAAGAGCTGTAAAAAGCTCGACTTGTTGTCATTGACTAATGTTATTCACAGTTTTCTTTTAATGCTAATTTATCAAATGATATATATTACAACAGCAGCCTTGCCTCTAGAACAGTAACCTGACAAAATATATTTCAGATTTATTTACTTATTATTTTACTTTTAGCCTCCTAAACTTTACTTATCAGAATATAATTTCTGAGTTCAATACCAGTTGTTCGTAAAGGCCTCTGCCTACTCCATCAGCTCTGCCTAAATAATTACCTTGCACCTAGCTGCTCTTGCCATGTCTCGCCCTAATCCCTCCCTCTAAGCCCTGGACAAACCCTACCCCACTCACCGTTACCTTCATTTTACCCTGTACACCCCACACCCCCAAATTTCTAGCTCTCCTCCCTTCCCCCAAATTGCTCCTCCTTACTGGCCTCCCTTGATTCTCTTACAGAATGTAAAGGACCCCGAATGTTCTCCTATGGGTCCCTCTCGTAGTCCCCAAGGGGCTTGTATTCTCATCTACTCCCTTCCCCTACCATCCTAAAGGGGTCTCTCTGGGACACTGCCTTATCCCCTTCTCTATGGTCCCCAGTCCCCTTGCAGGGTTGCTCGCATCCTGAGAGGGTCTCCAGGGACATGACTCTTCCCTCCCCACCTCACCCCTCCCTCCCTTCCCCTTTTCTTTCATGTAAGCACCCTGTTTACTTATTAACCCAGCACTTACTATTGTCCACTTTCTACCTGTTATGCAACACTGTTGTAACACTGTTGTAACACCTGCCTTACAACTGTATGTTAATGTCTATCTTGTAACTTGAGCGTATAATGTCTCATTCTTATTGTACCCCTTCCCCAGATCGCACGGAGAGAAGTGACTTGTCACCACTGTGCCATCTAGAGAAACATTTCAATAAGTAAATAAATAAAAATAACAGCTTAATCCAAAACGGTTCATACTAAGGTGCAAGGAGCTGAGAAGGCAGTTGGTCCATTTATGCTCCTGTCCATTATCTGTAATAGGACAGATTATTCCGTCTAATATGTAGGAATCTAATCTGTTTTTAAATTGAGTTTATCTTTACTAGTTACAATATCCTGTGCAGAGTTTGTTCCATGGGTTAATTATTCTTTGTGTATAGAATGCTTTTCTTCTATTAGTATGAAACGTCTCGATCTTAGCTTTAGGAGGCAGTATAGCACAGTGGGTTAAGGCTCCAAGCTGCAGATCTGTAGACCTGGGTTTGAATCCTCTACGTGCACACTGTGTGATCCTGAGCAAGTCATTTAACTTCCTTGTGTTCCCAGGTACGCTTCTGGAAACAAGCTGCTAAGTGTGCTACTCCTAGTTAAACAATGTTCCCCTTTCCCTTAGCTGCAGGGGTGTCCCTGTACCTTTCTGGTCATTTTAAATTCCAGATTTAGTTCAGTAAATAGGTTTTTATTTTTATTTATTAATTTTATTCTTTGGTAACGGGTAAGACCTGCTAGGCACAGGTGCCTGTTTTCAGGGGTGACCTGGGAGTACTGGGAGGTCAAGTGACTTGCTCAGAGTCACTCAGTATACAAGTGGAGGTTGTGGGAATCAAACCCAGTTCTGTCTGCTGGATGTACCAAGCTCATTCACAGCTCATTACTCTAACCTCTAGGCTATACTGCCAGCCCCAGCAGGTAGTAGTCCTGTATAATATTGTAGCAGAGAAGTAGTCCCCTATATTTTTCTGGTCTCCAAAGACATCTGGTAAAGTTCCTTGCCCGCTCACAATAGGGTAATGTTTTTAAGTTATGTATCATTTTGTAGCCTAATCCATCAATGGCCCCCACGGAGATGGGGCTTCACATAGAGCTCCTATAGTCCAGTATCTGTCTAACATACATCCTGTACAATGGCATTATTACATGCTCACTTCTACTCTTAAAGTTCCTTTTAATGGTCGTATTAACCTTTTAGCCTTTGCAATCTGTGCTTCGCCAGAAGACGAACTTGTCAAGTTATGATTTATTATTATGCCCAAGTCTTTTCTTCAATTGATTCTCTAAGAGGGGAGCCATCTAAGAAATATGTTCTCTTATGGTGCTAGTTTCTGAGGTGAATGACTCAGTACTAGTTTGTGTTAAAACTCATGCCCCATGCTTTTGCCCATGTTAGAATGTTATTCAGGCTTTTTGCAATGTAAGTTTGTCATCATCTGTGCTAACCATGTTAGATATTTTGTATCATCTGCATATTTGTTAATTTAGCTGTTACATGTTCCCCATATCAGCTATGAATACCTGAAATAACAGAGGTCCCAGCACAGAGCCCTGCGGCACCCACTAGTGACCTCTGCGGTCAGAATAATAACCCTTGGAACTTCCGGTGACGCCAGAGCGCTTAACAGCCTAGGAAGCCGATTCTCCAGTCCCAAATTGTTAAAACTACTCCAAAGCTTCTTAATTCAGCTAAAACTGTCTAGAAAGTTAGGAGACTGGCCTGCCAGCGCAGTGGTTGGATTTCCACTTACGGCCTGGCAACACGGTTCGAGAATGGACCCGGGTAGTCGGAGGCGGCCAGGGGAGAAGGATTGACCGTCCTTAGACTGCTCTCCTTCTCCGCCGAGGTGGATGTGTGTGTTCAGTGTTCAGCGACACCCAGCAGAGGCTGGGTTGCCGCAAGCACACTGACGCCTGGATAACTCAGGGGCAGGGCAGACGCTGGATGTCATTGCATGTCCCTGCCCCTGCTTACAGGAAGAAAATCCTGGGCCTGGCTTGTCCCATGATGCCCTGCCCCGGGCCTCTCATACGCCTCCGATGCCCGGCTCCCCGACCAGATACCAGAATTGCGGCGTTAAGGGGCCCGGCGCAGCCCGCCACCTCTGGGGGGCAAGCCAGGGGCGACTAGGGAAGAGTGCAGCGATGATTGGAGGTGGAGGTCCTGGGGTCCGGAATCAGGGCAGATACTTCCAACGCCAGGTACTGCAAAAACATAATAAATAAATAAATAAAAAGGACAAAGAAAGTCAGGAGGAGCCAGCCAAGATCTAAATAAAAGCAAATTTAAATCAGAGGACGCTTGTGGGGTAAGGATGGCAGCAGATCATTAGAAGAACCTCGAGCAGATCGCCCTCCGGAATGCTCCGCATAGCAGAAATGATACTAATGGGGAATCGAACAGCTCTCCTGTACCTGCTTTTGAAACTTTGCTATGAGAAATCAACCAATCCAGGCTTGAAACCAAGAAAGATTTCAGATGGTACAACAGCAACTTACTACACTCAAGGCCTGTTTGTGGCATATTGAGGAACGGGGTATCCGTATCGGAGGACAACACTGCACAGCTGTCCCAAATTATGCAATCCTCTTGGTCTATATGGGGAACTACAAATGAAATGCCTCGATTGGGAGGGCTGCTCTCAACAAGATAATCTACGCTCTGTATGGACTACTAGAGGGGCTCAGTTACACCGATGGCCCCATTCATTGAAAATTTATTGAACGATGTCCTGGAGCTGCCCCTACCTATGATCTACAAATACAGCGTGCTCATCACCCCTGCAGGCCAAACCTACGGATCCAACAGCGCCCACGATCAATAGTGTTTAGGTTAGCTCTTACCGTACCAAGAGGATCTGCTACGCTGTGCTGAGGGTAAAAGATATATCCTACCTCACCAATTGCCTTTATTTGGATCATGACTATCCCCAGGAGATCCAAGCACAACGACTTCAGTACCTGCCACTTCTTAAAGTCCTCAGAGAGTAAGCTGTAAGATTCCATACCCTTACCTGGCTAAACTTCGCATTTTCTGGTAAGATGGGGTAAAGCTGTATTCTATGGTTGAAGAGGCATTGGGCACATTAAAAGAAAAGGGCCTTCCAATCCCCAATATCCAGAACCAAAGAAATGGGCAGTGGGAGCCAGAGTGGCACTGAGTCACGAACAGGAAACGCCCGGACAAGGATTGTTGACACCCATTGAAGCATTTCAGCAGCTCCAGTAACTCTTGAACAAGAGGGGAACATCTAGCGTAAGCCAGCCTGAAAATCTGACTTAAAACCCTTGTTAAGTATTCCTCCGCCTGTGCGGTGATCTCCTCGCCTCAGGTATTGTCCTATCTAGTACCCTTGTGTGTTCCCCAACTCTTACACTGGACTATATTGGACCTTGGCCTTATCAGGTAATGGCAGAAACAGAAGTGAACTGCTTTTCTTTTCCTGCTCTAGTGCAGCTTTGTCCCCCTTCATCTGGACATTGACTTACACTTCATGTCAGCTACATTATACTCTTCCCGGAATCGCTGGCACTACAATCGTTTTCGTTTTCCACCGATGCCAAGTATGTGAAGACCCAGGAATATACTGAGACAATGTTGGACACGAACTGCAAGATTATAGACTATCCTTTCTTCTTCTTTTCAGAGCAGGGCATTAATTATACTGTTGTTCTCTTTTTTGTTTGTTTTTGTGTGTCAACCATCCTGCCTGGCCAAGAAAGTAGTTTAATACAAAATGCAGGGGACTTGGAGAAAAAGATAAGAGGGGGAGGGATGTTTATAGTAGCTGCATGTAACATCTCTGGCTCAAATCCGCCAAAGTAATACTACTTACTGACACAATTAAGTTCTCTTAATTTGCGAATATGGATGATCAAAAGAAATGTGCTTTTATTTTTCACACAAACAAATGTTATTACAATTGGGACAGGAGACCTGTATAGAGCTACGAGTGTTATCTCTAAGGCCACTGATTTCTGCTGATTAAAACAATGAAATGAAACAAAGAGCACTTCTCCTCCACTTGCACATGCAGTTTAGGTTCACGCTAGATCAAGGTCTTAGCTCTCCATTTGTGGTTACTCTTAGTGATGTATCATTGACCATAAGTTGTGAATCGCACAATCTACCAATTTGTTACCTTGATGTCTCAGTATGTATTGTATGCTTGCTCTTGTACAGTATACTATGTATGAATTCTCCCCTACCACACCCCCAGGACATATGGAATCGAGTGGTGGCCACTCAGTATGCCTTCCTGGTAAAACTTTAAATAAATAAATTCGTTTCAAGATTTAAAATTCCGAATTGCACCAGTGATTGTTACTCTAATTTCCGGATTTTACCAGGATTCTGCTCTCTTTCTTTTAGTGCGTGTTTAAATAATCAGAATAAAAAGGCTTAATATACAGAGCATCACAATAAAGCAAATTGAAAATTATACAGGAAGCAATTATAAGAAAAATACAAGTTTTGCAGATTTACTGATCTGGTATAAATGTCAAATTCCATGAAATCTTTGTTTCTACTGGTGTTCAGGCATCCCAAATTCTGAATTTTACTGGGTTTTCCGTAAAACCGAAACCAGTGACCTTGGTTATCGCTCGCTCCTGTGACATATACCCTTTACTGGTTCCTTTATTTGGGAGCTAGTCTGTTTTTTAGCTCGGAAGGGTCTCCCATAGTCCACATATACTTCTTCACTCTACCCCATGTAGTGGGGGACACAGAGGCCGTCATTACTACTGGCCTCCTACCTTGGAAGCAAACTATGGTGATTATGGTTTTTCTCAGCTTGCCCTGTTGGCTCAATTTAAAGAGTTTTATTGGGGTGGCCACTACACCTTTGGGGTAAGTATGCTAGACATCATAAGTCTGTATGGTTTTGTGAGATAAGTATAAATATTAAAAGGATCCTGTAATTCTCTCCCAGTTAATCTCTTTACAAAAATATATGTTGATTATGGCTCTCACTTACACGGTATGAACTTATAATGTACATGGGTTCTCTGACCCAGTGAAACGTAGTAAAATCTTGTCCTATCTAAGATGCTCCAGGAGATGGCCTTCTTTCAGGAGACCCATCTATCTATGGTAGAGCATAAGAAGTTTGAACATGTGGGTTCTCCCACGTAGTTGCTCCATCGATAAGGGGGAAGGAAGAGGGGAAAGCTGTTCTCATCCCACATAAGGTTCCCTTTGAAATTAAAGAGAGGTTGGTGGATAGAGAGGAGAGTACATAATGGTCAAGGGATGTCTTAATGGGCAAATGCTCCTGGCAGCATCGGTTTATTTTCCCCAAACACAGAATTAGCATGCTATCGATCCTTTTTCTTACAACTAGCACAGTGAGGGAGGGACAGGTTTTGTGTGGTGGGGACCTTAATTTGACTTTACTGGTGGGAGGAGTGTAAGGAACTCAGCACATAGTAGGGCTAAAAAGACAGCCAGAGAGCTTGTTAAGCTCTTGAAAGAACTAGGATACGAAGATACGTGGACGTTTTTAAATGGGAGTTCTATACGTCACACTTTCTACTCTCAGGCCCACTCTTGTTATTACTGTCTAGACTACTATAGAACTATTTAATATCACGTCAAGTTTATATCACGGTTCGATTCTCACTTTCAGCAGCGCGACAAATTACATTGTGCTCTGCTATTGGCTGACAGCTAGCTATTACCTGATAGGTGTCATACACATATGCAGTGGTCAGGTATAGCTCTACTGCTTGCCTGTTCATTTGGATTACTGACCAGCTCTTCAAGCATGCTCTCTTCAAGTGGTTACACACTCCGAGCAAAAATCAACAAAGCGTGACTACTCAGCACTGCGTACAGATGACACTGACGCTGAGTTGCTGAGTGTTACTGCTGGTGTCTCAAGGCTCATGGCAGAGAACGCAACAGGGAGCTCATGAATGCATCTCCTCCTCCAAAGAAGAAAAGTGGTCCGTTGTGTATCCCCTGAGGTCAGGTTTGAGATTGGCCAACACGCAGTTCAGCATGGAGTAATGAATGCAGTACGGCTTTATGACACAAAGTATAAATCCAAAATTAATGAAAGTACTGTTAGAACTTTTAAAAGAGACTACCTGCTGAAGCTAAAAGAAAACCCTGACCCCTAGATCTTAGAGAAAAGTCTGCCCATTAAACCCGAGGTTGCCCACCGCTCCTTATGGAGGCGTGGAAAAAGAATTGAGAGCGATCATTAAGTCTCTCCGAGCAGAGGGTGCTGTAGTTAATGGTTGTGTTTTGGCTGCAATAGCGACTGGCATTGTAAAAACTACACACCCACATATGCTCATTGAAAATGGTGGCACCCTTTCATTTTCTAGGCAGTGGTCCTGGTTATTCCTGAACCGCATGGGTTCAGTAAAAAAAGGGCATGAAAGCAACAAGAAAAACTCCTAGTGACTTCCCAGACTTAAAGTCACAATTTCTGGCAATTTCAACAGCAGCAATGCAACAACTAGTACCAAAGAACCGATTCTTAACCTCAATGAAACTGGTGTAAACTTGATCCCTTGCTCCCAATGGACAATGGACAGTATCAGAAAAGCAAATTGAAGTGTCCAGTCTCGGTGACAAAAGACAGGTCACTGTGGTGTTTTGCGTGTCCCTACCTGGTCACTACCTTCCTCCACAGGTCATTTACCAGGGGAAAGCTGACCAATGCCACCCACACTTCTCACTCCTGCTGCTGGTACATAACCCACACTGAAAACCATTGGGCTAATTCTAGCACCACTGTGCTATACACCAACAAAGTGATTGTCCCATACACTGTGAAAGTAAAAGCACAATTATACAACGGTACAAAAAAATGGACAGAATCCTGAATTTTGATTGGCTGGCTGGCACCTTTTCAGTGTTGTAAATCCTCCAGAGTACCCACTGGAAAAGGCCAGGCACCACTCAGTCAGCATCAGGAACTCCATGGCAAATCCCCTGTTCCTCGTGAAACACACCACTGCTAAGCACACGGACATCAGGCAAGATTACCCAGTCGTTAACCCAACATCCCCATACAGTCACTACCTCAAAACTTCACAAAAGTGCTGCACCATTCCAGAAAAGCAACGCACCCGAAAGAAAAAAGAAAAAATCCAGTTCATTCTCTTGACAGCAAATAAACTGAAAAAAATCGTAGTGGCGGTGGCAATCAGCGATCCTCCGGTACATCGCTAGAACTCATAAAACAATCCAACCAATCGTCCAGCAGTAAAAAACAAAAGAGCAGCAACTTTGAAAAAGCGAGCGGACGTTGTAAATATTTTTTTTGTGCAGAAACAAACAGGGCCTTTGTATAATCGCAATATACCCCTCCAGGAAGAGGTATATTGGAGAATTACTACTACTGGTGTGGTTAAGTCCCTCGGCTGCACCTGCGTGACGAACCACACCAGCGTGGTAAATCCTCCAGTATACCCACACCCTGTCGGGTATACTGCTTTAACACTTCCCTGATGAGCAGCGCACAGTACTGAGTTTAGATCTGATCAGAGGCCATACAACAGCTTGTGTATGGTACTTGCAAACTTCAAGGCTAACAACATCATTCCGATCTACGTGCCTGCATCTTGCACTGATCTGTTACAACCATTGGACATTACAGTAAATAAACAACAAGTGCCTAGACGTACAGTAATAACCCTTTTGCTGCTCTATTGACACCTACTGTTTTTCAATTCAGTTTTGTTACCCACTATTCACTGACCCTTTCCCCAACAGAACCCCAGGTTGAGAACCAGGACACCGGGAGAATCAGGAGACAACTACCGGCACCATCAAGGAGAAGTGACGTGATGGTAAACAACTCACAACTACACACAGAAACACATTTACTGTCTCAGCGACTAAACAACGCTTTGTTTTGGGGTTTTTCAGACCACAGTACCTGGTAAAATTGATGGTTATCAACCAGTAACACAATAAAGTTGACGATGACAGCAGTAATGGCGTTCAATAACGACACCCGACTTCCCAACTACAGTAGTTACAGTGCTGTAGTTGTACAATCTCTTAGGGTTAGAGTTTTGGGGTTTTAGCAGTTTGTTTGTGCAGCAGAAAAATACAAGTAAAAAATGAAGCACTAGCACCCATGTTGGTTTTTTTTCACTGTGTCGGAATTGAGGTACTGCTTGTTGCCAAGTTACAGCAGCACCACGTGGTCGCTTGGAGTAGATTAACTAATGCTGTAAAAGTAATGTTGTGCCTTAAAGGTACAGTGTGATGATAACGATAATTTTTACAGCAACAAATTCAAGTTCTGCAGCATCTTCTAACTACATAGGAGCACTTGGGTGTACCTTGAAGTCTTGGTCTGGGGACTTTGTGTTGTCAGATCATGCAAATGGTTTTGAAAATTCAGTTTGGGGATTGCAAGAAAACACTTTTGGAGGCTTAACCTCTCTTTGTTGAAGGACCAGGAAAACATCAAGCAAATTAATGCTACTTTACAGCAGGCCAGACACAAATCCTTCCATACTATGGGATACCCTTAAGGCCATAGTGAGGGAAACTGATAGAGATGTCAGTTTGAAAAAGAAGCTTCAGGAGAGCCATTGGGACTCTCTTACATAGCAAATACAAAATTGAAGACCAGCAGATTAAGGTTTGCAAAGGCAAGCCCAGAAACTCAACAATCTTAAGAAAGAACTAAATAATCATTTAGAATACTATGCTGAACAGAGACTTCTTTTCTTGAACAAAATTTTATGATGGAGGCCCCATATCACTGAGACCTTTAGCAGGATGGTTGAGAGCCCAGAAGGCTAAGGACCCCTGTTCTAATACCCTACAGCATTCAAAGGCGGGTATCACACCAAGGCCTTTTGCAATATTACACCCAACTTACTCCTCCCTCCAGATGTTTCTGGGCAAGATATATCTGCCTTTTTGTCCAAATTGCAACTTCCTACCCTGTCTAAGGAACAGAAGGCCTCTTAACTTCCCCATATCCATCCTAGAAATAGAGACAGAAATTGGTCACTTGAAATCAGGGAAATGTCCAGGATCAGATGGACTCCCAGAAATTCTATAAAGCATTTAAGAAAACCATTAACCCCCTACTGTATCGTATGTTTTCCTTTATTTCCTCCTCTCAAAGGTGATTCCCCCTCCTGGAATTATGTGATCCCAAAGCTGGGCATGGACCCCACTTCATGCTCATCCTACAGGCCCAACTCAGTTCTTAATCACGGACAACATATTTGCATCCATCTTAAGCAATCTGCTCCTTCATGATCCATTTGGACCAATGTGGATTAATTCGGCTAGACAAGCCCAGAATAGCATCCATAGAACTATTTACCTAATGGAACATTAGTCAGTGTCAGTGGCTCAGTAGGTAGCACTCGCCTCTGAGGCCGGAGATTAGAGGGCTGTGGGTTCAGTTCCTACATCTGGCACTTGGGTTATTATCCCAGTACTGACACTGCAGTGCAGCATGAGAGGGGTGCTGCACATCTGAGGTGCCGCCTTTTGGATGAGACGTTAAACCGAGGCCCCATCTGCCTGGATTGGTGGTAGTTCAGGTGGATGTTAAAGATCCCATGGCACTTATCGAAAGAGTAGGGGAAGTTCCTGGTGTCATGGCCACATTTTCCTCATTCACTAAAAATACCACCAACAGCTTAATCTGGTTCAAGATCAGTTGGCATTCATCTGTACCCCAAAGCGGGTCATGCATAAAATTGGCAGGATTTGTCTAGTGTACTTACCAGTCAACCAAAATAAATAAACGTATCCAACTCCAGAAGCTGCCTGGGCTTTTCCTAAGCCTTGATGTGGAAAAAGCGTTTGACTAGGTATCTTGGCCATTCCTCGTGGGGTCCTTGCCTCCTTGGCTTTCCCCTACAATTTATAGACCTTATCTTTAAATTAAATTTTATGAAACACCACAGGGATACATCAGGACAACGGCCATATTTCCCAAGCTTTCCTCTACAAAGAGGTACACACAGGTACTATTTGCTTTTTATATAGAGCCACTAGCTCAGTACATCCGCCTCACCCCAACACACAAGGTATTTCCCGGCTGGTAAGGAGCACAAGCTGGCACTTTTTGCTGCTGACATGCTGATATATCTATCAACCCACAATCTTCTCTCTGTGCCTTTGCCAGAAGCTGTCCCACTTTTCTATACTTTCTGGATATACTCTTAACACTCATAAAACTGAAGCCCTCCCACTGCACCACATAGCCTCTCTAGGATCAAAAATACGTTTGATGTGAAATGGGATCTTCCATCTCTTAGATATCTAGGAAATAAAATCCCCGGACCTGACACAACTCTTCTCTAGCAATTATACCCCTCTAATCTCCACTCTGAAACATGATAGGCGTTGGAACATCCTTCCCCTTTCATGCCATGCATGCAATCTAGCATTAAAGATGAATGTCCTCCCCACCTCTCATACTTATTTCAATGTGTTCCCCATTCAGTAACTGTAAGGGAATTACTGAGTTGGCAAAAATTAATTAATGCTTTCCTGTGGAACTATAAAGACCCCATATCAGGTAACAACTGTTATTCCTACCTAAAACTCAGGGAGAATTGCCTCCCATCTCTCTCCCTTTAGTGGACTGCCTCCCAAATGAGACTGGCTTACCTGTGGGATAATGAGATATTATGCCCATTGGAAGGCAATAGACCTATCCAGACAACTCCTTTTCCCACTCCTTGCTAGTCTGTTTAGTCCTATCACATTAAACAGCCCAGCAACTTCTACCCAGTGAAAGTGTAGTAATACTCAAGGGTTGGAGAAGAGGCATTCAAAATAATTCCCTGCACCCACATTTTGGAAGCACATGTGGCTAATAATGAATCCACAATTCACTCCTTACAAGACCTTGCTACTTCACAAACCTCTAGAGTTTGTTGCTCCTAAACAGATGCTCTATGGAAACACAGTGCTTTCCTTTGAGGAAGCCGAGGTAGCTTTGCCTGGAGCAGATAAGACAGACTTCACTACTACAGGCTGAGGGACTTCATAGGCAAACAACTCAGGGATGAGGGCTTCAGACCCGGCTGTTTGAGATGACATCCCTGTACTAGAATATGGTTTCAACCACAGGGGCAGGCTATCTCCACAATATACAAGTCCCTTACACTGCTCTTGTCACATACTGCTGACCATCTGAAAGTCAGATGGGAGAAGGACCTCAGTCTGGTACTGGGGAATGATGCCTAGTTTAAGATGTGGTGGGGACCTGGTCGATTACCTCCTCTCAACCTGGAAGGAGTTCATATGGAAGATCTGTGCCAGATTTTTCCTGGTACTTACAGTTGTAGCAAAGATATCTCCAGGTTCTTCATCAAGCTTGTTGGTGGAGATGTGGAGCCTAGGCTACGTCAAGCCTTATCTTTTCTATGATGTCCCACCCTGTCTCATTTCTGGACCACCCTTTCCTAACATATTTCAACCCTGTTTGACCTCCACCAACCTCTCACCCCCTTCAGCTCCTGCTGAGTATTTCCTCAGAGACAATTTGAGGCAGAGATTCCCTGTACCTCTGGGCAATCTGCCTGGGAGCTGCTTATAAGTCAGTAAGAAAATAATGGCTCAAGAGGACCCCCCATTGCAGAATGGAAAGCAACAATGCTCCATATACAACACAGTGAACAGTTAACCTTCTCTTTACAAAACAGAACTGAATCCTTTATCCAACGGTGGACCAGATGGAAACTCTACCAACATCAAGTATAATCGCGTAGGTGGAACCTGGGATAACCCCTAATTACTTCAATGCTTTAATTAACTAAACTCCTTCTTCAACCCAGAAGTAACATCCCCACTCCTCTCCCTTTTATATAAATGCTCTTCTCTTTGACCTGATCTATGTAACCCCTAGATAGCGTTATCCCAGGGCTACTACCCTGCCTGATTTGCCACTAACAGGTTGAGGGGCCTGGATCCAATGGGGTGCCTCCACCCAGAGGTCAGGGTTTGCAATAGTTAAACTAACTTGGTCACAGCCCTCTGGGACACTGCAACCCCCTTTCTTCCCACTAGTGGCCCACACAATATATCAGAATTACCTTCACAGTATACACTTACCCCAGGTCTGGTTCCGCACTGGGACCTCCTGTGAAATGAGATACAGTGCAACAATCACAGTACAGTACTTTAACATAGAAAAATACCTCAGGCAGTATAACTTTGCTGAAACAAGCAGCTCTGATTTATTTAGGGGATATAACAAGGACTGGGAAATCAGGTTAATTAGCTTATCACTCTAATAATCTACCTATGGCTCTGTGCACAGGCCTATCCCTATCAGTTACTGTCCCTGGTACCCAAGCCCTAGTGGCTAGTCAAACCGTGGCAGCTGGTAGGGGCCCTTTCACACAGAGAAAGGAGAATTAAACAGTCACAGTACAGTAATTCCATTTGGATTTAATGTGGCAATTCAACAGGAGCGACCCTGAATTAGTACTCACGACCTCCAAATAAGATAGGGTCCTTCAATGTCAGCAGGGCTCACTTGAGTACACAAACCTCTTCACACATCCATATAAAAGAAAGCACTATACCAGGCAGGCTGCATCTGTTCCCGATCGCAATTACTGCACAATACCCGAGAACACACAGCAGATTCAGTTCCTGACAGACCGAGTGCAATTTTCAGCAATTCTTCAGTCTTCTACAGGGTGAGCCTGGTTTCTACTCTTCAGAGATCCTTTGATTCTTTTCACAGGGCACGGATTCAGTCCTAACAAGCTGTTACACAAGCTGCAGACCGAACTCTGGGCCTTACACGCTTTTTGACTAAAACTGCACACTGAAAAGCACAGGGCTCCTTCCTTCTTCACTGCCAAAACTCAACTGAAACTCCAATCGACAAAACGGGCACTTCCTTTGAGTTCCTCCCAGTTCTTGACTGGATTGGCTGTCACTCACAATAGACTGCTGCTGTTGGTCCAAAATGCACTGAAGTCTAAACTACATCTCCCAGAGTCACTGCCCATACAATCCTCTTGTGGCTGGCTCAGATTATGAGTCCAAGTTCTGATTAAGTCCAAGGCACCATTTAGAGCTAGCTACCCCACACTGATTGGTCCAGTTCAGCAGTTCAAAACTAGAATGGGGAACTAGCAGACACAGTTCTGACTGCAAAGAAAGCAGGCCAGACAAACTGCAACTTCATCACTACTCTAAATAATTTCTGGCAAACAGTTACATCCCTCAGATAGGTTCCTTTGCACTCCTAGTGACTGCAAAAAATGAAGTGAATTGGCAGCAGCTCGGTGGCACTCAGAGAAGCACACAGTCCCCCATACAAACTAATTATGTCTGCAAGCAGACAGCTCTTAAAGAGACAGTACCAGAGGCTCTAAAAACACTCACTGATAAATGGCTTAAATGCCAAACACCATTCAGGCTTGGAGCATTCAAGCAAGCTCCTGGAAGTCTTTTGGGAACCCCCATTTGCAGGGGTTACATAATTCTCACTCTCTCATACATGAAATGTTTAATTTTAACCATATGTAATTCTTTACCAAACTGAATAGCCCAAGCTCCTGTTCTTTTTATATAGATGTAATCCCTATACCCTGTTAACTTTTAACTAACTGTTCTTACTCTGTTGGTTATATGAAATTCTGCTTGTTGTTTACAATCTACTTTTATGCAACCATTGTAATGTATTGCAAATGCAGTGAATGTGAATGTCTTGTTCTAGTTGATATGTGAATATTTTATCTGGAACTATTAATAAAAAGTATAAAAAATAATAATAACCTTTATGCCTACTCTCTGGGTCCTATCGCTAAGCCACCCTGTGTCCATCGTACTATTCTAGGGTCTATATTTAGATTTATTAATTTCTGAATTATTGCCCCATGTGACACAATATCGAAAGCTTTGAAAAATTGAGATATATGCAATCCACTGGCAAACCCCCATCCAAAGCAGCTAATACCATCTCATAGAAACACAGTGGTGCTGGCCTGATGTGATGAGAAGACTGATCATGTGAAAACCAACAGTTATACCAGAAGCTCGTCACACTTCTGAATCAAATTAAAAATATTGTTTATATTTTCCATGATTAAAATGCAACTGAGTTCACCACTTCTGATGAAAGAATCGTATACCATCAGAACCGCTGTACATTTAAGAGTGTATCTTGTTTTTTCTTTAATGATCAACTGGCAACTTCAAGTCATGTGTAACCCCCTGTTCCTAGGGGTTACTAGAATCCCAGTTAGAATCAGTGGCAGGCAGGAAGGCAGCTTGTGAAATGCCAGGTAAATGGGTTTCACACTGTCACACTCGGTCTTCAGTCTCAGCTGAGCTGGAGAGATGATGTAATCATAGAACTCTTGCAGCAGTATAAGCCACAGTCTCAGCTGGCTTTGGGTGAACTGGAATGTTCAGTAGTGAGTAGAGTGGAGTTCGAGGAGCAGGCTGCAGCTGCTGGACAGCTCCTCAGATTAGCGCTGACTAAAAGTTACCCATTTTGTTTTGTAGTAGTTTGTTCTCACCCTAGAAGAAGAAACAAAGAAGACAGTTTTGAAGTGGTGGAGACCTGAGCCAGAAGGTTTTCTTTGCCCCATCCAGGAGGGATGGAGGCAAACTCCATGATTCAGGGCAAATCCCTTAATCCACTTGGTTGAGTGAAGCTGCCTTGTACATCTTCATTTGTTGTGAGTACAACCCTTTATTCTATGTAAGCCCAGGGGCATCTGCAATACCCTGGGGTGAATTTCTCTGACAGTGGGACACTGTGTCACCCAATTCTAAGTAAAAGTTGGAGTCCAAGAATGTGACTGTCCAAGTACAGAACATTTACCCTTGACACCCAGGGGCATTCCGTAGATTAAGTGTGAGAAACATTTAAGACAACAACTACAAATGTTCTTTTGCGGTGTTATTAACCAGATGAATGGCAGAGTATAAACTTGGGAGCAAAGGTGGAGACACCCCATCTGGAGTAACCAGTTTACCTCTCGGTTTCAGTTTGAGGCACCAGTATATTTTCATTTAGTGCATTTGGCCAATGCCTAATGGAAGTAATTACCGAGATCGGGTTTGGAATTTCTGTTTCTTCAGTTTACCCCAGTATAATGAGTTCTGGAAGAGTTCAGCCTGGATGTGCTCAGTGTGGTCATGGGTGCCACTTTCATCCCTGTGGAAATGGGAACAGTACTAGTCCGGCCATGTGTGCCAACCTCCAATTCAGAACCAGAGAGTTTGTTGTTGTGTTTCTTTCATCTTATGCTAAATAGAATTCAGAAACTTCTCTGCACTGGAGAAATCTGCAATACCAGTATATGTAGCCCGTGGAGATCCATCTTTGCTTTGTGTTTATTCCTACTTTGTTACGTGAATAAAAGCCACACTCTAGAATCCCAACCTGGTTTGGACAGTATTGTTATTGCTTCTATCGTCTGGATTTTCTTGGGTGCCCCTGTCCAGAAGTGCAAACCTAGCAGAATTGTGAGCAACGTTTTCTCCCAGCGACCTGGGTTGCTGGCCATGATAATTGGCCCCAACCAGGTGTGTGCCAGGTAGTTGCACACTTGGTCGACTGTTGTTGTATAACAGTCTGGTCCACCTAGCTAATGGTGGCCACCTTCTCTGTTTTCTCTATGTCAAATTTAACTATGTAAACCCCCACCTCTCTGTTGCCCTAGGCGTTTGTGATGGAGGAGAAGCCCTGCTGGTTAAACAAGGGGGACGGTGGGGGTTACATATGTGTTTAGTTTTATTGCTAGAATATGCTAGCAATAAATTATAAATCACTTTTCACTCTTGAAGGTAGAAAATTAGTATGGGAAAATAAAATAAATATAACATAACATCAATAAATATGTTTCTGAGCTGAAAAAAAAACAGCCCTTCTTCAAGTACACTTCTGTGATCTTTATTTTCTTTTGCAATACTGTTTTACTACCTTAAAAGAATAAAATCTACCATAGTCATATAGTCAGCAGTTGTATCTACCTCTCGCCCTACATGACTTTTTTTAGAAGTAAATGAAATCTCAGTTTCTAGTGACATAATTAATTGCTTTATGCAAAAGGTTCCATTGTCTCCAAAACAATGGTCTTCAGTAAATAGAAACATAGAATTTGATGGCAGATAAGGACCGCTTGGCCCACCCAGTCTGACCATTTCCTACCTACTGGATAAGCTGCAGATCCTAGTTAACCAGCAGCCTACTTCTCTACCCCACCCCTAGAATTGCCTTATGACTGTCCCATGCATGCTTGGATTCCACCAGTTTTGACTCCACAACCTCCTCCGGAAGGCCGTTCCATGCATCCACAACCCTCTCTGTGAAAAATACTTCCTTAAATTACCTCTGAGCCGCCCCCCACCATCTTCAAATTGTGCCCCTTGTTCTTGCACACCTCTTTTTTGAAAGATGCTACCCTCTTGGACTTTGTTGATTCCCTTGAGGTACTTGAAAGTTTCTATCATGTCCCCTCTCCCCCTTTCCTCAAGGCTATACATATTCAGCTCCTTAAGTCTCTTCATATGTCTTCCGGTGCAGACCCTGCACCATTTAGTGCCCTCCTCTGGACAGCCTCCATCTGTCTATGTCTTTAGGAGATTGGGTCTCAGAACTGCACGCAGTACTCCAGATGGGGTCTCACCAGCTCTCTGTACAGAGGGATAATAACTTCCTGTTTTCTACTGGTGATGCCTCTCCCTATGCATCCCAGTATCCCCCAACCCTCCTTGCTGCCCTCTCACATTGCTTGCCCACCTTTAGGTCATCTGATATGACTACCCCAGGTCTCTTTCCATTTTGTTGTTGTTAGTATCTCACCCCCATTGTGTACTCTTCCCTGGGTTTTGTTTCCCAGGTGTATTACCTCGCACTTCTTAGTATTGAATCTAAGCTGCCATACATTTGACCATTCCTCTAACCTTGCCAAGTCCCTTCTCTTCCACCCACCTTGTGCATCAACTCTGTTGCAGATCTTTGTGTCATCTGCAAAGAGACATACTTTCCTTCCAGTCCTCTGCAATGTCGCTTATAAAGACATTGAAGAGGACCGATAATAAATGTGGTAATTCCCAATCAAAATCTAATTGGGGTCACTCTCAGTACGAGTGTCTTAGTTGGTAGCCGTTCACCACTAGGCTATGAAGATAGGATGGTCATGGGTTCGAGTCCGGCACCAAGCACTTGGGCTAATACTCAGCACCGACACTGCTGTACACTAGGGGTGCTGTACCACTGGGGTGTCAATCTTCAGGTGCAATGTTAAACTAAGGTTCCTATCTACCTGCAAAGCTTTCTGGTCATAGACTAGTATTTATGTTTTCCTATGTGCAAGAATTCACATCTAATAAGCATAGAATCCTGCAGACTAGTTTAAACATGAGGTATGCGTTAAGTGACTGACTCAGAAGGGATTTTCGTCTGAAGTCTGCTTAGCATAATTAACACACTTGCAACACTGTCTTATGCCACAAGCAATGAATTAGAATCGTGCCTGTATTTGAAAAAAAACTTTTATGCAGCCTCCTTCTGTACATAATTCAAAACAAGATTACATTGCTTAATATTGTAGAGTTATTTACTTCAACGTAAGGCAAAGTAATGAAATAAGTAGCCAGCAAGGATTTCTTCTTAATGTCTCCATGGCATAATTAGCACAACTGTAACACTGTCATATCATGTTAAAAAGATGAATTAAATTCTTGCATGCCTTTCCAAAAAAAAAAAAAACTTTCACAAAATATCCTAACGCACGGCTAAAAAAGATTATTTTCCTCCAGTTTTATACAGTGATGTGCTTAACCATAAGGCATGATAATGAATCCAGCACCCAATCAGTGCGCTGTTCTGTGCAGCACTGCGTGGCTCTGGCAGCAGTATTGATTTAGTTTTTATTTACGGATAAGTTCACTAAACAAAGCAATTTTGCTCATCCAGTGCCCATCCCTGCAGGCTCTTAGCACTTCACAAAACCAGTACAGTTAATATGGGGATCACATCATAGTGACCTGGGTTTGCAAGCTACTAATCGAGCAGGGTAATAAACAGTAAGGCCAAAGGCCAAGGTGTTTATTAATCCCTGGTCCAGTTATTACCGAGGAAACCCAGATCATTGTTGGCATTATTGCTATTATACTGGGAAAAATGCCAAATCTATCACGCTACTGCACATCAGTGAGAAAGCAGGAAGCGCCCTCAAAGACAAGCCGACGATTACTACATGTCTCTGGCTGCTACATGCTGAAGTGGGAGGGTAAACTGGATTTGCGCCTGACTGGCTATAAGTATGCAGCAGCCAATCAGAATGCAGAGCCACTGTCCCATTAGTGTTCTCAGCCAATCAAATGCAGAGCCACTGTCCCATTAGTGTTCTCAGCCAATCAAATGCACAGCCACTGTCCCATTAGTGTTCTCAGCCAATCAAATGCAGAGCCACTGTCCCATTAGTGTTCTCAGCCAATCAAATGCAGAGCCACTGTCCCATTAGTGTTCTCAGCCAATCAAATGCACAGCCACTGTCCCATTAGTGTTCTCAGCCAATCAAATGCACAGCCACTGTCCCATTAGTGTTCTCAGCCAATCAAATGCAGAGCCACTGTCCCATTATGCAGTCTACTGTCCAGTTATCTTAGAATAATCATGCAGTAACTCTGTGTTCCGATTGGCTGAGAGGATCTTTTCAGTATAATATAGCAATAACAGCACAGTGGTCAGGGTTTACAAGGTAATAACCGGACTAGGGGTCATACAGTCTGGTCCTGTTATTACCGAGGAACCGCCAAGCACTATATCTGTTATCATTATTATACTGAAAACAAGAAAACAAGTTTTGAAAAAGATGTCAAAATTAAGAGAACCCAAGAAATGCTAGTAGTTTTCGCAGAAACACTGTAGCACTGATCTCAGCCAATCAGAACACAAGATTAGCATACAGTCCCATTATTGAGTCTCCGCCAGTTATCAAAGAATAACCGGACAGTAGGTCTCTGTTCTGATTGGCTGAAGTCAATCTTTTCGGTATAATTAAGCAAGAAAGGTATAGTGAGCTATTTTTTTTTGGGGGGTGGATAACTGTACTGTGATGCCAGTAAAGATCATGGTCCCAGTACAATTATTCCCCTGCTAATCCAGCTCCCTATGCCATTATTGCACTTATTCTGTAAAAAACACTGTGGCAGAAAAATATGCAGTACCAAAGCATTACTTTTACTACACACAGAGACAGACTAAAGAACATGTTTTTTAATGTGAATATTTTTATACTCTTTGTCGTCCTTTCACCCTGGCTGACCCTCCTTCCCTTGCCCCCCTCCCCAGCTCCGACACCCAGCTTCTCCCTGGACTTACCCTCCCGAGTCCCCAACAGGTTGCCCTCCGTGGCAGGGAATCCCTCAACCAACTGTTTCATGGATCTAGAGTCCAGTAGGCACCTGAGTCACTGGTGCGAAGCCCGCGAGGGACATGCTAGAAACCTATAAACATTGTACTCACGGGGGTGAATAAGGCACAGAAGGGAGTCTTTTCAGAGGAGAAGTGCATGAGAACAAAGGTATATGCAATGAAGCTGGAAGGGTGAAATTTAGGAGGGATGTGAGAAAGTACTTCTTCATTGAAAGAGTGGTAGATGCCTGGAACAGTCTTCCAGCAGAGGTGACAGGGCAAAAACAGTGGTGGTCTTCAAACATGCATGGGTAGGCACAAAGGAATCTTGGTAGGTAAGTGGGATGGGGGTAGCTGGAGATCAGGTAGGGTCTACAGTGACAGTACAGGCAGGGGAAAATGGGCAGACTATATGGGCCAAACGGTCCTTATCTGCTGACAAATTCTATGCTTCTATATTCCTACAAATTATGCAGGCTTGTAAAATATTAAATAGACAATGTCTCTGCTGCACCCCACTACCTTGCACCATACCTCCTCCTCAACTCCCTTGCCTCACCATCAAGTCACTCTGAGAGCTTCTTTGTTACCAGAGTCTGTTTTTTTTTTTACATATTTTCTTGTTCCTCTGCAGCTGGGAGGTGTTACCTATGGTTCCTCCCCAGTCCAGTCCGACCACACAGCCCTGCACCCCCCAACCCCAAGCTCTACCCTTCTGTACCTGCTCAACGATCTTTGCCAGCGGGCATGCAGCCACCACTGCAGGATCCGGGAGTCCTGATCAGAGGGAGCATCCAGGGAAGGAGTCAGCGGCACCACACAGTCGGCCATCATACAGCACGCCGAGGAGTTTTTTTTCCTTTTTACCCCATTATACGCTGATCGTGCAATGATGTCAACATGCTAGATGTGGACATCCATCGACGCAGTCTCAATGCGCCTCCCAGCACTGGTAGCACCTCCGGTCACCCCTAGAGGACATTACCGCACCGGAAGCCCCCAGATCCCAGCCCAGGGAGAGAGAGCTGTCCTCCGGACGCTCAATCCTGCTCCCTCCTGCTGACCCCCAGCACCCGGCTCGCTCGAACCCAGGTCGCTGGCGACGTGAGGTGTGTGCGTCCAGTGCCTCAACCTCAACGCCACCGGGCCAGCTCACCAGAGTATTTTTAATGTTATCCTAAGCTTCCCAGCCTCAGTAGGTTCCCCAGAAATGTTCACTTTACCATCGTAAGTGATTTTCCACTTGCCTGGCATTGTAATAAGTGTGATTTTCCCTAGTTCTTTCATTGTGGAAAGAACAGGATTTGAATGACTTTCTCCAATCCTGAGTCACATAACCCCAGTCTGAAACAATTACATTTGCCGTCCATCAGCAACCATTTCAAATAAATAAATTAGTGGACCTGACCTCTCAGTCACTTCCAGGATGCCGTCTCTCCTCACTTGAAGCAGTCACTACTGGGGGTAGTCCGGGTAACTCTACCTGCTCGATCCTGCAGCATGGCATTATTCTATAGGTCCGATAACCTCAAGGTCCCTCTCTAGGTGCAAATTTTCCATTAAGCATCACTCCACAAAGATTACCAGTGCCCCCCATGGTCTCAGGAGATCCAACAAATGCACGTTTTGAAATCAAACCCGATTTTTGACATTTTCCAAATGGTACCTTATTACATGATTTTCTTGCAAGAGGCTAGCCATAGCTGCAGACACCTCTCCGCTACACCCCAAGCATTTTTGGCATCAGGCATAGCTATCAACAGTTATATCTCACAAGTAGTTAATCTCCACTAAAGGTCCCTGACTTTTTTATCAAGTAGCTCCAGACATCGATCTAGAGCTTTGATGGCTTTTAAATGTTCTGCAACAGTGGTTTCCAATTCACTCAACGCACCAGATTTTGCCTTGGGGCCATGGCCTGCTATCTCCACTGTCCTCCTCCATCCTGTATGTTTTTTTTCAGCTGTCCCATCACAGAGACACTTCAAACTTGCAAATTCCAAAGAAAATGGTTTGCTTAGTCCAAGTATTGTAAAAGTCTGAAGGTTTGCAGCTGAAAACACCATTTAAAGTCCAGTTAGTGTGCTTCCACATAGTAGCTGCAGAAATCCTGCCCTGCACCAAAGGTTGTTGGCCCCCATCCCTTCTAATGTAGATCAACTGAGAGGTATGAACAGAGGGGTTCCGACTGGTGAAACGAGGACATCACTCTCTATGTTAGACAGCTGAGAGAGATGGACAGAGGGACTCTGAGGGATTAAATGAGGGATGCCCTTCTAATGTGGGACAGTTAACAGGTATGGACAGGGGTTCTCAGTGGAAAATTGTGAGATGTCCGAACAGAGAGGTTTGGAGGAGAAAAATGAGGGTCATTCCTCCTAACATGGGACAGTTGAGAGGAATGTACAGAGGAATTAAGAGTGATAGATGTCGCTCTAATTTGGAACAGTTGAGAGGTACAGAAAAAGGATGCTGATGGGAAAATAAGGAGCATCCTCCTAATAGGATCATAGGAAGGAATGGACAACTAAAGGCCATAAGCCCATCAAGACTGCCCATCGGCTTAACAGCGGTTGCAACCTGCGATACCAGCTATCTCCATGTAGGCCTCCAGCACACTGGCTTAACAGTGGTAGTAACCTGTGATACCAGCTACCTCCATGTGGGCCTCAGCACACTGCTTAACAGCGGTTGTAACCTGCGATACCAGCTACCCCATGTGGGCCTCCAACACACTGCTTAACAGCGGTTGTAACCCTGCATACCAGCTACCTCCATGTAGGCCTCCAACACACTGCTTAACAGCGGTTGTAACCTGCGATACCAGCTACCCCATGTAGGCCTCCAACACACTGCTTAACAGCGGTTGTAACCTGCGATACCAGCTACCTCCATGTAGGCCTCCAACACACTGCTTAACAGCGGTTGTAACCTGCGATACCAGCTACCCCATGTCGGCCTCCAGCCACTGCTTAACAGTGGTTGTAACCTGCGATACCAGCTATCTCCATGTAGGCCTCCAGCACACTGCTTAACAGCGGTAGTAACCTGTGATACCAGCTACCCATGTAGGCCTCCAGCACACTGCTTAACAGTGGTTGTAACCTGTGATACCAGCTATCCCCATGTAGGCCTCCAGCACACTGCTGAACAGCGGTTGTAACCTGTGATACCAGCTACCCCCATGCAGGCCTCCAGCACACTGCTTAACAACGGTTGTAACCTGCGATACCAGCTATCTCCATGTAGGCCTCCAGCACACTGCTTAACAGCGGCTGTAACCTGCGATACCAGCTACCCCCATGTAGGCCTCCAGCACACTGCATAACAGCGGCTGTAACCTGCGATACCAGCTACCCCATGTAGGCCTCCAGCACACTGCTCAACAGCGGTTGTAACCTGCGATACCAGCTACCCCATGTAGGCTCCAGCACACTGCTTAACAGCGGTTGTAACCTGCGATACCAGCTACCCCATGTAGGCCTCCAGCACACTGCTTAACAGCGGTTGTAACCTGCGATACCAGCTATCTCCATGTGGCCTCCAGCACACCTGCTCAACAGTGGTTTGTAACCTGCGATACCAGCTACCTCCATGTAGGCCTCCAGCACACTGCTTAACAGCGTAGTAACCTGTGATACCAGCTACCTCCATGTAGACCTCCAGCACACTGCTTAACAGTGGTTGTAACTCATGATACCAGCCATCTCCATGTAGGCCTCTAGCACACTGCTTAACAGCGGTTGTAACCTGCGATACCAGCTACACTCATGAAGACATCCAGGACACTGCTTAACAGCGGCTGTAACCTGCGATACCAGCTATCTCCATGTAGGCCTCCAGCACACTGCTTAACAGCGGTTGTAACGCTGTGATACCAGCTACCCCATGTAGGCCTCCAGCACACTGCTTAACAGCGGTTGTAACCTACGATACCAGCTACCCCATGTAGGCCTCCAGCACACTGCTTAACAGCGGTTGTAACCTGCGATACCAGCTACCCCATGTAGGCCTCCAGCACACTGCTTAACAGCGTTGTAACCTGCGATACCAGCTACCCCCATGAGCCTCCAGCACACTGCTTAACAGCGGTTGTAACCTGCGATACCAGCTACCCCATGTAGGCCTCCAGCACACTGCTTAACAGCAGTTGTAACCTGCGTTACCAGCTACCCCATGTAGGCCTCCAGCACACTGCTTAACAGCGGTTGTAACCTCTGATACCAGCTACCCCCATGCAGGCCTCCAGCACACTGCTTAACAGCGGTTGTAACCTGGATACCAGCTATCTTCATGTAGGCCTCAGCACACTGCTTAACAGCAGTTGTAACTCTGCATACCAGCTACCCATGTAGGCCTCCAGCACACTGCTTAACAGTGGTTGTAACCTGCGATACCAGCTATCCCCATGTAGGCCCCAGCACACTGCTAAACAGCGGTTGTAACCTGTGATACCAGCTACCCCCATGCAGGCCTCCAGCACACTGCTTAACAGTGGTTGTAACTCATGATACCAGCTATCTCCATGTAGGCCTCCAGCACACTGCTTAACAGCAGGTTGTAACCTGTGATACCAGCTACCCCATGTAGGCCTCCAGCACACTGCTTAACAGCGGTTGTAACCTGCGATACCAGCCACCCCATGTAGGCCTCCAGCACACTGCTTAACAGCAGTTGTAACCTGCGATACCAGCTACCCCCATGTAGGCCTCCAGCACACTGCTTAACAGCGGTTGTAACCTGCGATACCAGCTACCCCATGTAGGCCTCCAGCACACTGCTTAACAGCGGTTGTAACCTCGCGATACCAGCTACCCCATGTAGGCCTCCAGCACACTGCTTAACAGCGGTTGTAACCTGTGATACCAGCTACCCCCATGTAGGCCTCCAGCACACTGCTTAACAGTGGTTGTAACCTGCGATACCAGCTATCCCATGTAGGCCTCCAGCACACTGCTTAACAGCGGTTGTAACCTGCGATACCAGCTACCCCCATGTAGACATCCAGGACACTGCTTAACAGCGGTTGTAACTCATGCGATACCAACTACCCCATGTAGGCCTCCAGCACACTGCTTAACAGCGGTTGTAACCTGCGTACCAGCTACCCCCATGTAGGCCTCCAGCACACTGCTTAACAGCGGCTGTAACCTGCGATACCAGCTATCTCCATGTAGGCCTCCAGCACACTGCTAAACAGCGGTTGTAACCTGCGATACCTACTAACCCCATGTAGACATCCAGCCCACGTTTAACAGCAGTTATAACCTGCGATACCAGCTATCTCCATGTAGGCCTCCAGCACACTGCTAAACAGCGGTTGTGACCTGCAATACCTACTAACCCCATACAGACATCCAGCCCACCATTTAACAGCGGTTGTAACCTGTGATACCAGCTACCTCCATGTAGGCCTCCAGCACACTGCTTAACAGAGGTTGCAACCTGCGATACCAGCTACCCCCATGCAGGCCTCCAGCACACTGCTTAACAGCGGTTGTAACCTGCGATACCAGCTATCTCCATGTAGGCCTCTAGCACACTGCTTAACAGCGGTTGTAACCTGCGATACCAGCTACCTCCATGTAGGCCTCCAGCACACTGCTTAACAGCGGTTGTAACTCATGATACCAGCTATCCCCATGTAGGCCTCCAGCACACTGCTTAACAGCGTGTTGTAACCTGCGATACCAGCTACCCCAATGTAGGCCTCCAGCACACTGCTTAACAGCGGTTGTAACCTCGATACCAGCTACCCCCATGTAGGCCTCCAGCACACTGCTTAACAGCGGTTGTAACTCGATGACACAGCTATCTCCATGTAGGCCTCCAGCACACTACTTAACAGCGGTTGTAACTCATATACCAGCTATCCCCATGTAGGCTCTCCAGCACACTGCTTAACAGCAGTTGTAACCTCGCGACACCACTAACCCCATGTTGACATCCAGCCCACCGCTTAACAGCAGTTGTAACCTTGAGATACCACCCACCACTGTTTGTTGTATTCCACTGTAGTCTGGTCTTCTCTTACCCTCAGACGTCACAGAAATGCCGCTATCTGGACATACACAGCTACTGTCAACAAACTACCTGACTACATCTCTGCCTGTTTACCACTTTGCACGCTAAGCAGATATGCCCTGAGAAGTGCCTCCTATATTACCTTAAAGGTAACAATGCCAGATCCCGCTTTGGCTGGGCTTCCATTAGCTACGCGCTTCCCCAAACTATGGAACAACCTGCAAAAAACCTGAAATTAAACATGAAGTCAGCGCCACAACCTTTAAAACACTTTATTCACAGCACAATACAGAATCCCGCTTGCTACTCTTGATCAAATGACCCTCTTAGGGTGTCCCCGGATCACCTCGTCTTGGCCGGTTCCTGGACTCTGATCCCAGTTTCTGCATGGTCATCTCCCTCTCTCCCTCCTTCCTCCCCTTCTCTCCATCTCTTCACCCCTGATCTGTTGACTCTGAACTCAGCCTCTGCTTGGTCCTCTCCTTCCCTCCATCCTTTCTTCTCTCCTTCTTATCTTTACGCACCGTTCCATTCCTTATATTATACCCTCTCCCCTCACCCTATCCCTCCGTCTAGCTCCCTCATCTGGTTCTTCATTTCTGCACTCCTGGTTCACATTCCCTCCTTAAGCCTCCGACTTTTACGCACTCCACTTCTTCCCTACTCCTCTGCCCCATTCCATCCCCCTACCTGTGGCCAAGGGCCCAGTCAATTATCACGGTGTTACAGGGCCCAGTCGATTCTGCCTCGGTGCTCCAGGGGTCCCAGTCAAGTCGTCATGGCCCTTGTCACCCCATCTTCTCACAGCTGCCGACCTTATCTGTATTAGTGTTACTAGCTCAGTTTATTATCTGTAAATATTATGCTACTTATCCTGTATTTGCTTACAATTTATTATCCATGCTGTTGTTGAGCAAGTCTGTGTGTTCTATTTTTGTGTATTACCTGTTATTTTGTATTTGTGCCCTCCCAGGTCCACCCTGAAAAGGAGCTTTCTCAGTGGTGTCCGCCTGGTGAAATAAAGATTTTGATTGACTGATTGATACCAGCTACCCCATGTAGACATCCAGCCCACCGCTTAGCAGCAGTTGTAACTTGCAATACCTACCACCCCTATGTAGACATCCAGTCCACTGTTTAACAGCAACTGTAACCTGCGTATACTTACTAACCCCATGTATACATCCAGCCCACCATTTAACAGCAGTTGTAACCATGATACCTACCACCACCTTTTAACAGCAGTTGTAACCTGTGATACCTACCACCACCATGTAGACATCCAGCCCACTGTTTAACAGCAGTTGTAACCTGTGATATCTACCATCACCATGTAGACATCCAGCCCACTGTTTAACAGCAGTTGTGACCTGTGATACCTACCGCCCCATGTAGACATCCAGCCCACGGTTTAACAGCAGTTGTAACTTCAGATACCTCCACCACCATGTAGACATCCAGCCCACTGCTTAACAGCAGTTGCAACTCACGATACCTACTAACCCATGTAGACATCCAGCCCAATCGCTTAACAGCAGTTGTAATCTGTGATACCTATCACCACCATGTAGACATCCAGCCCACCATTTAACAGCAGTTGTAACTCATGATACCTACTTCACCCCATGTAGACATCCAGCCCACCGCTTAACAGCAGTTGTAACCTGTGATACCTACCACCACAATGTAGACATCCAGCCCACCGCTTAACAGCAGTTGTAACCTGCAGATACCTACTACCCCATGTAGACATCCAGCCCACCGCTTAACAGCAGTTGTAACCTGTGATACCTACCACCACCAAGTAGACATCCAGCCCACCGCTTAACAGCAGTTGTAACCTGCGGATACCTACTAATCCCATGCAAACATCCAGCCCACCGCTTAACAACAGTTGTAACCTGTGATACCTACTACCCCATTGTAGGTGTTCAGACCCTTTTGAAAGCTCCAGTCGAGGTACTATCTACCAATAATGTTGGCAGACTGTTCCACAAGGATACCTCTCCACCTGAGCCAACTACCTCTTGTCTCAGTCCTGTATAATTCTATGAATTGGAATATATGTGGTCTAGTTACCAGTGCATGCTCCTTAAATTTTAGGCCCATATATATCCAGAGATCCTTATTACTTGTTTCCATCTCGCTTCAGTCTCCTGTATTCTTGAGAAACTGCAATTGCTCTAATCAGCTGTTCATACATGTCTCCTAATCCTTGATGCACCTAGTGCATCTGTTCTGAACCTGTTGTAGCCTATTCTTATCTCCACTTATACTGAGCCCAGAACTGCACACAGAACTCCACATGGGGGCCTCCAGGGACCTAACCAGAGGCAGCATTCCTTGTCTCTCCCTTATAAAATTTCTGTTAATGCAATGTATGACCCTGTAGTATCAGCTACATGCACACATTGTTCCAAGTGCTTAACATTACGAAAGTGAAGACTACAGCTGAGAGACTGTGGAACAGTTGAGAGGTATCGACAGAGGAGTTCTGAGAGGTAAAATGAGGGATTGTTACTAAAATGCCAGCAGAGGAGGCCTACTGGTCTTTTGTGTCTGCTTCGATAGTCAGCCCCCATACTTGGCACCAACTTTGCTGTCCCTCCACCCTTTAGGTTTCTCTGTCCCCAGCCTAAGATGTTCCTCTTGTATTGACTCTGTCAGCTTCACCCTCCCCTATACCTGTCCCAGCCCCTCTTAAACCCCTCCACAGTCTCTGCCTCCACCATTCCCTTCAGCAGTGCATACCATGGTACCACCATCCACTCAGTGAAGTAACACCTCTTCCTCTCTCCCTGAGTCTCTCCAGCTTGCACCCGTGTCCTCTAGTTGCCCCCTTTCCTTTGGAGCATCCCGACTGGGCCTCCTTATTTATCCCCTTTATGTATTTGCAGACCTCTAGCATGTCCCCTGTTCCTCCTCTCCTCTCCTCTCCTCCACGGTGTACCCATTGAGCTCCTTGAGCCTGTCCCCTAGGTCCTTTCCCCAAGCCCCAGATTATTTTGGTTGCCTCCTTTGGTACCCTCTCCAGGAGTGCTATGTTCCTTTTAAGTGCGGTCTCCAAACTGCACACAGTACTCAGGTGTGGCCTAACCTAGCAGTTAATTAGGAGCGGAACCAGGAATTTTAGGCTGAAGAAGGGAAGTGACCATGGGCCATGAGTGGAAGTTGGAGGGGGAAACGAGGAAGCATTTTTTCACTGAGAGGGTGGTAGAGCCATGGAATGCGCTTCCAGGAGGCTGGTGGAGGAGGGCACAGTAGAGGCTTCAAGAAGGGGTGGGACAGGTACAAGAGAAAACTTAATCTAGAGAAGACACTCTTGGGGGCTAGGGGGTGGTGAGGCGGCAGCCATTAGGTTGCTGGCTTTCAAGCAGACAAGACAGACCATTTGGCCTATTCTGCTGGCTTTTTAGTATGTTAGTTATACAGAGGAAAGATCACTTCCCTTCTGGAGGTTATTCCTAGCGATGCATCCCAGCATTCTATTTGCGTTTGCTGCGCCTCCTACAAGTCTCAGAGTTATTTATTCTGACGCTCACTACCACCCCAGGTCCCTCTCACCCTTTGAGACTTGTAGTGTCCCCCGGTATACCCTTGGCCCGGATTTCTGGCCCCAGGTGCAGAACCCTGCATTTCCCTGCAATGAACTTCAGTTTCCCTTTTCGACCACCTTTCCAGAGCCTCCAGGTCTCCTGCAGGGCCACTCTACCTTCCTCCCCATCCACCACCACTCCCAGCTTGAGTCATCCACAAAGAGACTCATTTCACTCCTGATACCCTTCCTTATGTCAGAGACATAGGCATTAAGCAGCACTGATCCTGGGGAACCTCACTAATGACTATCCTTGGAGCTGAGACTAGCCCCCAAACCACCACCCTCTGAGTATGCTCAGACAGCCAATTTCCTATCCATCTGATCATCTGTGTCCCCACCCCCATTTCCAGCTTAGCCAGCAGGCCACCATGGGGTACCAATCAAACGCCTTTGTCTAGGAAGAGGATGTCCACCGACTCACACTGTCCAGGGCACTCACACCCAGTTGTAGAACTCCACAAGGTTTGTCTGACACGATCTTCCTGGGATGAAGCCATGCTGTCTATTGTCCAGGTACCCTATTTTGCTCCAGTACCCGCTTGCCCTTCCATGACAATACCCTCCATCACCCTGCCCACCCCTGATGTCAGGCTAACTGGCCTGTAGTTCCCCGCCTCCTCTGATGCTCCCTTGAGGACAGGCACAATATGGGCCACCCTCCAGTCTTGGGGTACACACCCTGTCCTCAAAGAGATGTTGAAAAGCTCCACCAAGGTCCCACCCCACCCACCGGTTCACTCTCCCCGAAAGATGTAGCCCCCCATCCTCCCTGGTGAAAACTAGGCAAAGTACTCGTTTAGTACCTTGGCCTGCTCTCCCGCATTCTGTGCCCATCCCTCCCTGATCTAATCCTGCTGATCTGCCCCTCACCTTCCTTTTTCCCTCAATGTATCTAAATAACCCTTGTCCCCTCCTGATCTCCTGGCCAAGATCGTCTCCTTCCCGCCTTAGCTGATCTCACCACTCTAGTGACCCACCTAGCCATCAGTTCATACTCCCCAATCCCTTCGCTCTGAGTGCTTGAAGCGCACCATAGGCCACCCTCTTTCCCTTACCTCCTCCTGAACCTCCCGGTCCATCAACAGAGTTTTCTGACCTACCGAATTTGCGCCTTCTCTTGCACAGGACCTGGTAGCCTCCTGTACCCCTCCTAATGATCTCCCACCTACTGTCAAAATCCATGTCTGGCCTTATCCCATCCAAATGACCCAAGGATCCTTCCCATCCTTCTGAAATCCACACCCTAAAGTCAATTACCATCATCTTTGTGCCTTTCCTCCCCCAGGTCCGGAAAAGCCAGACTGTGGCATGGTCACTCCCGCCAATAGGTCCCTCACCTCCAGGCCCCTAATCTGGTCACTGTCCTCCAGAACTATGTCTAGTGTACGCTAGTGTATGCAACAGCCCTTTTTCAACCCTCCTCCCTTCACAAGTTTAAACCCACCTTTCACTGATGAACCCAGATAGTTTCATCCTTAGTATTTCCCTCCTCCAAACTGAAATGGAGCCTGTCCCTAGCATACAGCCCCTTGTCCTCTCAGGTTGCCCCCTAGTCCCCCACAAGATCATACTTCCTAGCCTCACACTACTCCCTGAGCCACTGATTTACCACCCTAATTTTCTGCTTGTTCTCCACTCAGCCCTTGGCAATCGCAGGATTTCCGAGAAGGAGATCGAGCATCCTATGGAATGGTAAACCCTGGATAGCTCCCGAACCTGGCCTGTATCTCTAATTCACTATATCCATTTTATGTCATTTGTACCCAGGTGCATCATTATGTCCAGGGACCCATCACATTCCTTGCCAGTGAATATACCTCGTGCTTGGCCTTGTCCACTGTCAGCTAGGGTAATATTTGGTTCTTACTGGACAGATTTTACCCTCCCTGCCCCTCCACGGATACCTCTGATCATGGAATCCCCAACAGTAGCACTCTAACCTCTCTCTTGCCACCATACTCCCTCCCGTAGATTCCCTCCTTCCATGCCCGTCCTCGCTCTTTCTCCGGCCTCTCCCCCAGCTGGCTCTCACACGCCCCACAATCTGGGTGTCAGATGTAGCCCTCTTCCTACTGTTTCTGGTTACCCCTCTACTCCGGTCCTGGCATCCCCACCCGAGTATCCTTTTTGTATCACTATCCCCTTGCCCCACCCTTGACTGAGCCATTTGCCCTATCTGTTGGCCTCAGCTTGGTTGTTACTCCTTTGACCCGTCCTCATTCAGCCCTCCCTGCCATGCCCCCTGGCTCTGCACCTCAACCCCCAATTTCTGCAGCCACCTCCTGTTCACCTGATCCTCCTCATTGCCTCCCCCACACCTCCAATTCCTCTTCCTGGCTGGAGTCCCCACCATGCCCCCACCCACTCGTCCTGATTTCTGGTTCCTGCCTCTTGTTCCCTTCTCCTTCATTGCCCTATCCGTCCCTGCTACATCCTCCCCTCAACACTCCCTCCCCTACAACCAGCCACAAAGGGTCAAAGTGATTTGTGAGCCTAAGACCAGACCCCAGTACTCCTCCCCATCGCGCCCCCATCTCGGTTCCCTCTGGACAATCCTAGTCACCTGCCTGCTTCTGAGGGGTGTCCTCCTAATGTGAGATAGTTGAGAGGTATGGACAGAAGGGTTCAGGAGGGCAACGTGGTGTGTCCTTCCTACCGTGAAGCAGCTGGGAGGTTCTGTATGCCCAGAGCAGTAGGTCAAGCCTTCTGATAATGAAGAATTAGCAGTAGTGACAAGTTCTTCTCTTCTCCTGACCCTCCCCAGTACTGACTCTTGCCCCACTGGTGACATTTTCATTTTCGCCTTTGTTTCTGCCCCTGCCCTTCTCCTCACTGTCACATACAGTACCCACTAGCAGGCTTCTCAAATAACCATGTCTGGGGCACCCGACTGGATGCTGCTACGGACATACTACGGGAAGCTGAAACTTGTTCTCCCGACACCAGCAATCTCAAAACCAAGATGCTGACACCGAAAATCCCAACACTGGGATTTCCTTGCCCTTGACAGACTGTTTTTTGTGTTAGCGGGGCTTTGGCTCTCACACCCCCTGTGACTATTATAACCAGCTACTTGGGAAAAATCCCACTGCAAGGATTTCTGTGTCGGGATGTTGGTCTCGGGCTTACAGGTTTCAGTCTTATGTACTGATACCGCTGCTTCTGTACCTGTCGCCTAAGTTACCACTCCTTGTTTCTCACTGCTATTCACATGTCATTGTCATACCATGCCCTCAAATGGCTTTCTTTTCTAGTCTGAGCCTGACTCATAATAAAAAACGCCCTGGTTTCAGATTCAACCCCGCCTGGCTTTTACTGTCTGCTGGCAGCATGTTCCTCAAGAAAAACAGCCTTAGCAAACTGAAGGGCCATGGGAGCTAGGCAATATTCAAGTCTTCAGACAAGAGGTTGATGCAGTCCCTCAGGGTGCACTGACATATGAGACACACAGTGCCCAGTCCCTGAGCCTGTGAGTTCCTCAGTATCTCCTAAAACATGTCTCAACTCATCCAGGAACCACTTGGGAGCGACCATCCATTCACAGTTATACCGGATGGTTCGAAAGTAGTCTGAGACATACAGCCCCCAGTGTGCTCTGGCACCTGCTTCTGTATTATTTTGCTGGTGGTATTGCTGCCCTGATTGCATTATAATTACTGCCTGTTAACATATTCAGGACAAAGCCTGTCATATGGACTGCTGAGGTCCTTGTCTCTGTGTTCCCCATAAGCTCATAGTCGTACTCTGTTTAGGGTTTCTGGCTGTAGCTTCAGCAGATGGTTACTTGTTATTCTGTACTTATATTCGCATTATGTCTCTCTGTTTGCATTACCATTGCACTGTTTGTTTAAATGTTCCTGAGTTGTTCAATTGTGTGCACTCCTTCCCATGAAGTGTGAACTGCAGAGGGGAACCCTCTTGTACTGTATATGCCATGTACTTGATGTGGAACCTTTGCAAAAGAGCTGGCCAAAAGTTTTTTCTGAACAATGACATAAATAAATATATGTATGAATTTTTTCTGTTATGTTTCATGATGTATAGAGGATAATGTATGGTTCGCTAGCCATAACAACCTTGTGTAGCCATTGAGAGTTGTCAAATGGTGACCGCTTAAACCTTGAGAGCAAAGCGATAGGTTTTGGACGCCATGGCAACCTCAAGATGGCTACTCATGATTGTTAGGACAGTGGACCATACATTGTCTTTGACAGTGTACGGTCCACAATACAAGAAAACTAGTCTTTTAGTGCAGTATGTGCTCTGCTGAGTCCTTTTTTTCGCCACCACTCTCCCTCCAGTCCAGCCTCTCACCACCGCGGCGCCGCTTTCATGAAAGGTGGAAGTTCGTGATAACACACATGCGCCGATGCATTCCATGTTGTTGTGCTGCAGTAGCTACGATCTTTTTTTTTCCTTCAACTGTTTAACCAGGAGTGGTACACTAAGCTGAAAGATTGTTTACAGGTGCGACCTGGGAGCACAGGGATTAAGTGACTTGTTCAGGGTCACACAGTATGGAAGTGGGGGCTGAGGAGATTCAAACCCAGGTCTCCAGATTTGCAACTCAGAGCCTTAACCACTGCACTATACTGCTGCCTCCTTATCTAGTGCAGCACAACAACAAGGATGACGTAACTACTGCAGCACAACATCCTATTCTAGGATGGATTTCATCCCTAACAATGCTCTACCATGCACTATATATAATTTTCCTGCTTTTCTGTCCTTATTTTTTATTTGTAAACTGCCCCACCCTCATACCCCAGGTCGCAAATTGAAGTTCATTGGGCATTTTCTGGACAAAAGTAATAAATAAATAACTGAACATAAAATTTCAGTTACTTCATGACAGCTCATGTTATGGCCAGTAGAGCTGCAAGACATTGTCTCTAACTCGGTCTCCAGCTGCTAAAACCAGGAGGATCTCAACAAGCTGTGTGATTGGTCGGACTCCCAGAGGGTCAGATTCAACATAGCTGAATCCATGGTGCTACACCTGGGGAGGAAAATCCAAGGTGGGATCCACACACTATGGAGGACTTCTCTTGCTGCAGTGGGGAGAAAAAGAACCGGGGCAGGTGGGTCAATAGACAAGGGCTGAAGCGGACAAGCAGTGTGCAGCTGCCACTGAGAGGGGCAACAGAATGCTGGGGTACATTGGGGGAGGACCAGCAGAGCTGGGGAAGTAATCCTGCCGTCTACGAGGTCTCGCCTGGCCCCACTTGGATACTGCATGCAGTTCTGGCCTACTCAATGCAAAAAGGACATGGAGGCAGTTAAGAGGATGAATACAGGCTCACAAAATATTCAGCGGTATACAGGACAAACTCTGTAAGAGTGGCTAGTGGCCCTTAATATTGCACCCAGAGAAAAGGAGGATGAGAAGGACAATGATCTCAGTAATTTGCATACTCAGATTACTAAGCTTGTAGTTCATTAGCATCACCAGGCACCGAAAACTGGCCACTGGAAAATCATGTAATAATGCTCCGCAGTCTGGGAAACAAGATCCCAGACCTGCAGGTAACAATAATGACAGAGGCTAAACTGGACGTGGTGGCCATTAGTGCATATGGTTCACCAGTAACCACAATTGGGAGACTTCAGCACCCGCTCATGTACTGCCTCAGAAGAGACCGAGGGGCAAAAAGGGGTAGCCTTTATGTCAAGGAAAATATCAAAGCTACAGAAATTCAGAATACACTTAAGGAGCCCAAGAACTGTGGGTCACCCTGGAAACAGAAAATGGGACAGCCATATGAACTGGTGTTGTCTACAGGCCTCCACACCACAGGGAGGACATAAACACATTATTGTTAGAAGATATTCAAAATATGACTGCTAAAGGGGAGGTTCTGATAATGGGAGACTTCAACATGCCAGATACAGATAGGTCAATACCAGCAGGAACATCCGCCAGAACTAGACACATAGTGGATTCCTGCAGGGAGGGCCTCAAACAACTGGTACAAAACCCACAAGAGACAGGGCTATCCTAGATCTAGTACTGACTAATGGGGAAAGGATCACAGATCTCCAGGTAGAAGGTCACCTGGGGCCAGTGACCATCATATGGTGTGGTTCAATTTGGCCACTAGAACTAAATCATCCCATTCCAAGGCAAACATATGGGACTTCAGAGGAGCTGATTTTGATAAGATGGCCAACAGACTTAAGCTAGCCCTGGCAAGAAGAAATACAGGTGAGGGGTACAGGCAAAGTGGGCAAGCATTAAGGATGCAATACTTGAAGCAACATCCTATTGTGTTACGGGAAAAGAAAGAGCAAAAGAAGGAGGAAACCACTTGGTTCTCAGAAACAGTTGCAGAAAAGGTCAGAGCCAAAAGGTTGGCCTTCAGGAAATATAAGGGAATGCAGCGTGATTAAGATAGGGAGGATACCAAACTTCCCTAACAGAAGCAGGGAAGGTAGTAAGGCAAAGGCCCAAACAGGAAAAACACTAGCACAAACAGTAAAAGTAGGGGACAAGACTTTCTATAGATACATTAGTGAAAGGAGAAAGTCCAGAGGGGGTATTGCTAAGATCAAAGGGATAAGGGGTAGTGTGTGGAGGAGGACAAAGGAAAAGCATCTATCCTAAATAGATACTTCTGCTCAGTGTTTACTGAGGAGAAGATATGGCAGGCCCACAGCTCAGCAGCATAGACACAGGGAGAGGGAGGTGCACAAGTCCCTTCATAAAAGAAAGGGTCCTATAAGAGCTCGCTAAGCTCAGGGTGGACAAGACAATGGACCTGATGGCATACATCCCAGGGTACTAAAGGAGCTAAGGGTGGAGCTATTAGAGCCATTATCTGAACTGTTTAGTGAGTCTCTGAGCACAGAAGAGGTTCTAGAAACTGGAGAAGGGCTCATGTGATCCCGCCCACAATAATGACAGCAAGGAGGAGGCAGAGAACTACAGACCAGTCAGTCTTACCTGAGTAGTGGGCAAGATTATGGAGGCACTCTTAGGAAAGGATAGTGCAACACCTGGAATCCATAGGAGCACAGGATCCAAGACAGCATTTGTTTACAACAGGAAGGTATTGTCAAACTAATCTCATAGATTTCTTTGACTGGGTAACCAGAGTGGTGGACTAAGAGGTGCAGTTGATGTCGCCTGCCTTGACTTCAGCAAAGCTTTCGATACTGTTCCACATAGAAGATTGATTAATAAGCTGGGTAGGCTCCAGGTGGGTCAGAAGTTGGTCACCTGGGTGGCAAACTGGTTGGCAGACAGAACACAGAGTGGTGGTAAGCGGTATACAGTTGAAGAGATGCAAGTTACAAATTGGTACCTCGAGGATCAGTCCTGGGGCCAGTCCTCTCAATGTCTTCATCAGTGACATTGCAGATGGACTGAGGGTAAGGTTTGTCTGTTTACAGATGAAACCAAGATCTGCAACAGAGTAGATGATCCAGATGGGGTGGGCAGAATGAAAAGAGATCTGGATAAACTGGCAAAATGGTCAGAAGAGTGGCAACTGGGGTTTAATGCAAAGAAGTGCAAGATCATGCACACAGGGAAGAGAAACCGTGAAGCCACCAATAAGTTGGGAGGGAGTTGCTGGCAATCACAAGGGAAGAATGAGATTTGGGCATTGTCATCACAGATGACCTGAAACCATCCAAGCAGACCACTAAAGCTGTAGGTAAGGCTAGGGGATGTTGAGGTGTATTAGCAGGGGTATCACAAGTCATAAGAGGGAGGTAATTATTCCTCTTTACAAGACCCTAGTTAGGTCCCATCTGGAGTACTGTGTGCAGTATTGGAGGCCGTACCTACACAAGGACATTAACAAAATGAAGGCTGGACAAATTTCTGCTTACCAAGGGAAGCACTGGGTACCTTGGGCTGCAGAGTGAGTAGGAACTCCCTATAAAGTGGTATGGGTTTGCACAACAGACTGATTTCAGCTCTGCTTATGAAGATGAGGATGGAAATGAGGAACCTAGAGTCCTTTCTACCATTAAATTACTATGTTACAGTATGTTACTACGTGGTACCATGTTACTTTTTCATTATATTACTATACTGCTTTGTTTTTATATAAAAACAAATATATTGGGGCTGACAGTATAGCCTAGAGGTTAGAGTAATGAGCTGTGAATGGACTTGGTACATCCAGCAGACCTGGGTTTGATTCCCATAACCTCCACTTGCGTGCATATGTGATTCTGAGCAAGTCACCTAATCCCCAGTGCTCCCAGGTTGCTCCTGAAAACAGGCACTTGTGCCTAGTGGGCCTTACCCGTTACCAAAGACTAAAATAAAATAAAATATAACTTATTACTATGTTACTGTTCTTTTATAACTATGTTACTTTGTTACTTTATTACTGTGTTACTATGTGTACTATGTTACTTTTTATTATGTTACTATATTGCTTTGCTTTTATATAACTGTATTACTATGTTACTGTGCTTATAAATATGTTACTTTGTTACTATGTTACTGTTACTTTAATTATACTAGGTTACTTTTTCACTATATTACTATGCTACCTTGGTGGTATACAGTATGTTACAGTCACTGTGTTACTACTATGTTATTTTTGATTAGTTTTATATATGATTTAACTATATCACTATTAATTTGTTACTATGTTACTTTTTTATTTTGTTACTTGCACTGTACACTCACTATGGCATCCGTCCCACCACCACCCCAACTTTTGTTATGGTTACTTTGTTGCCTAACTATATTACTGTGTTACTGAACTACTTTGTTACTATATGTTACAATGTTACTCTGTTATTATGTTGCCAGGACATCTGCAGAACATCAGGGTTGCACATTCCTTGGCAAAGCACAGTGAATCTGTCTTGGGTATTAACATGAAACTGACCTCCTCAGAGCATCAGGATGCAATGTGATAGACCAGTTATCAGTCCATTAACTAGCTCCACCATGCTCACAGGAAGAAGAGAAAACAACTGTACTCTGAGATGAAGTTACATCACCTCTCCCTCCCACATTCCAAATGTAAACCTCATCCTCTTGCCATCAGTCATCGTATGTTATAGTCACAATCCCGTAGATTCTCGAACGCTGTGTCTGTGGCTAAGCTATGTTTAGAATGGCACTGTACAGTCGCTACGGCATCCATCCCACCCCCACCCCCCATCCCCAGGATTGGATAATAATACATAGAAATGTTCTGGACTAGCTGCTCATGCAGTCAACAGCAAAAAGAGAACAATGTAAAATGAAAAGCACATTTTAAAAAACAATCTTATTTCTGTTTGTCTGTGTGAGGAACAATGGAGGACACAAAATACATTCAGAAATATTAACTATTGTTTGTATATTAATCTTCTCACAAATAAAAAATCATATGATACTAACATACTAAATGCCAGCAGAGTAGGCCTAATGGTCTTTGTGTCTGCTCGCTTGGTTAGCCTCAACCTGGGAGCTGACCTTGCTGCCCCTCGCCTTCCTGGCTCCTCCTTCCCAGTTCCAGATATCCACGCTGCACTGGATTTTGCTTCCAGAACCCTTCCCCTGTACCTGTCCCACCCCTCTTGAACTCCTGCACTGTCTCTGCCTCCAACAGTCCCCTAGGCAGTGCATTCCATGGCTCCACCACCTCTCAGTGAAGTAGCACTCCTCCTTTCTCCCCTGAATCTTCCCTCCAGCTTCCACCCATGCCCTCTAGTTGCCCCTTCCTTTGAGGCATCCTGACCTCCTCCCCTATTTACCCCTTCATATACCTGAAGACCTCAATCATGTCCCCCAGTCCCTTCTTTCTTCCAATGTGTACATATTTAGCTCTTGAGACCCTCCCCATAGGTCCTGTCCCCAAGCCCCAAATCATTTTGGTTGCCCTCCTCTGGACCTTCTCCAGGAGTTCAATGTCCCTCTTTAAGTGTGGCCTCCAAACTGCACGCAGTACTGAGGTGCAGCCTCACCAAGCAGTTATACAGAGGGAGTATCACTCTCTCCTTCTGGAGGTGATCCCTTAGTGATGCATCCCAGCATTCTGTTGGCCTTGGCTGCTGTCCTCCTACAAGTCTCCGAGTTGTTCATCTTAACATCCACCACCACCCCAGGTCCCTCTCGCCATCGAAACTTGTAGAATTTCCCTCAGGGTGTACACTTGGCCCGGGATTCTGGCCCCAGGTGCAGCACCTTGCATTTCTGCATTGAACCCTCAGCTTCCACTTTCTAGACCATCTTCCAGAGCCTCCTGATCCCCTGTAGGCCACCTCCCTCCTCCCCATCCACCACCGGCCACAGTTTTGAGTCATCCGAAAGAGACTCATCTCACTCCTGATACCTGTCCTTATGTCAGAGACATAGTCGTTGAACAGGAGGCCCAGGACTGATCCTGTGGGACCCCATTAAGACCCTCCTTGGGGATGAGACTATTCCGCCATCCGGTCCTGGAGCCAATTGCCTATCCATCTGATCAGCTGGTTCCCACCCCATTTTTCCCAGCTTATCCAACAGGTCCCCGTGAGGAACAGAGTCAAATGCCTTGCTGAAGTCTAGAAAGAGGATGTCCACTGGTTACCCACGCCCAAGGCACTCGCCACCCAGTCATAGGACTCACAAGATTTGTCTGACACGATTTCCCGGACAAATCCATGCTGGCTATCGTCCAGGCACCCTGACTTTTCCAGGATCCCCCTAGCCTCTCCTTGACAATGCCCTCCATCACCTTGCCCACCACCGATGTCAGACTGATGGGCCTGTAGTTTCCTGCCACCTCCTTGATCCCCCTTGTGGATAGGCACTATAGGCACCATCTTCCAGTCCTGGGCACCCATCCTGTCCTCAGAGAGATGGTGAAAAGTTCCACCAGGGTTTCGTCGGGACATCCGCCAGTTCCTTCAGCACTCTTGGATGTAATTTAACCGCCCCGGTGCTTTCTCCATCTTAAGGGACCTGAGGGCTTCCTCACTCTCTCTGCTGTGATTTCCACCTCTGCTACCTCGTCCCCCTGCTTAGCCTTACCTCCTGCCAGTGAAGCCTCCCCTTCCCAGACCCGCCAATCGTAAGGCCCCCAGTATCACTGTCTCCTCCCATGTATGATACAGTCCCATTTTCCTTGGTGAAAACTGAGGTGAAGTACTCATTTAGTACCTCAGCCTGGTCCCCGGTCCTGGCCCATCTCTCCCTGTTTTAATCCTGCCAATATGCCCTTCACTCTTCATTTTTCCCAATGTATCTAAAGAACCCTTGTTCCTCTCCTAATTTCCCTGGCCAGGTTTTGCTCCTTCCTTGCCTTAGCCGCCTCACCACCCTAGTGGCCCTTCTAGTCATCAGCTCCTACTCCCTCGATCCCTTTCACTCCTTGAGCACTTGAATTGCCTAAAGGCTATTCTTTCCCTCACCACCTCCTGGACCTCCCTGGTCCACCAGCAGGGTTTTCGGCCCTACTGAATTTTTGTCTTACTCTTTCACAGGCGCTGGTAGCAGCCTGCACCCTCTCCTGATGATTTCCACCTACTGTCAGCGTCCATGTCTGGCCCAATCACATCCAAATGCTCCTTAAGGATCCTTCCTATTTCCTTAAAATCCACCCCTGAAGTCAGTTACCTCCATCTTTGTGCAGCCTTCTACCCTCCTAGGTCCAGGCGGAACCAGACCTGTGGCATGGTCGCCCCGCCAACGGATCCCTTACCTCCAGGCTCCCCAATCTGGTCACTGTCTGCCAGAACCACATCCAGTACCCAGACTCCTCCCTGGTCGGCCCCCACCTGCTGAGTTAGGAACGCATCCTGAAAGACATCCAACAACCTCTGTTCCCTGGCCACCAAGATATCATAGTCTCCCAGTCTGTTCCTGGCATGTTTAAGTCCCCCAACACCACCACCCTTCCCTGCCAATGTGCAGTGTCTCCCAACATCTGCCACCAGACTCTCCTCCAGTTCCTCCGCCCAGCGCAGGGGGGTCTATACACCACTCCCATTTTTACTCTCTTGCCCCCTGTTATCAAGGTGACCCAAATCGCCTCCACGGTTCCCCCGCCTCCTCTCTCCCTATGCCAATGCAGTTTTTGACTATTATTGCTACCCTCCTCCCTTTCCTTCCCCTGTCCTTCCTGAACATACTGTAACCTTCCAGGTTCAGGTCCCAGTAGCGTCCTGCGGTGGCCCAAGTCTCAGTGACCACTGCCAAATCCACCCCTCCTCAGTTAGCATCGCCTGGAGCTCAGGCATTTTATTGCCCAAGCTCCTGGCATTTAGCAGGGCTACCTTCCACCCTTTTCTATACTTCCATTTCCCTGCCTCGTTCCCATGGGGATTCCGTCTTCCCTGGTTTGCACCTTACCAGTTGGCCTTTTCCGCATTCATCCAGCTCCCAGGAGGTGGAGACAGAGTCCTCCTCTATCTGCACCCCTTGACAGCCTTTTCTCCCATCCTCCCCTTCACAAGTTTAAACCCCACTTTTCACCAATGAACCCCTCTATTTTCAACTTAAGGATTCCTCCCTCCAAATTGAGATGGAGTCTATCTCTAGCATGCAGCTCCTTATCCTCCCAGGTCTCCCCAATCCCCATCAACCCATACCCTCTGGCCTCACACCACTCCCTGAGCCACTGGTTTATCTCCTCCTAATCTTCCTTTGTGCTCCCACTAGCCCTTGCACCGCAGCATTTCTGAGAAGGAAACTGTGCATCCTATGTCATGACAGACCCTGCAAGCTCCTGAACCTTGCCTATATCTCTAGCGCTATTTCCTTCAATGTCATTTGTACCCAGGTGGACCAGTATCTGCCAGCTGATATACCTCATGTTTGGCCCTGTGACTGTTAGTCCAGGGAAGCATTTTGTTCTAAGTGGCCAGGCTTCCCCTCCCTATCCCATTTGATACCCCAGATCATAGAATCCCCAACAGGAGCACTCTAACTGCTCCTTTGCCTCCATTTCCCACCCTTCCATGTCCCTCATCCTTTCTACTGGCCCCTCCACCCAGTCGGCTCCTTGCTCCTCCCCATCTGGGTGCCACCTGCTGCCCCTCCTAATTTACCCTGGCCACCCCTCCCTCTGATCCCTATGCTCTCCTCCCGAGTATCCTTCTGTACATCCTTCCTCTACCCCTCACTGCTCATGACTGGTCCTTCTCCCCATCTGCTAAACTAGCCTGGTTCGTCCTCCTTCCTTCCAGTCTCCGCTCAGCCCCTCCTTGCTCGACGTGCTCCCCTGGCCTAAACCCTCAGCTCCCTTTACTGAATCCTCCTTGTACTTCTGGTCCCTCTCCTTGCCCTTTCCTCCCAACCGGTCCTTCTCCTTGCGCTTTCCTCCCTCTTCCCCTGCTTCTCCTGCTCTGATCCACTGCTCCCCATTTTCCCGCATTCCAGGTTCCCCTGTTCCTCCTGCTATCCGCCCCTGTCTCCTGCCCCTCACTCTTTTCCATCTCAAACAACCCCTGTCATGGCTACATCACTCCCCATATCCTCAAGCAGAAGAAAATAATTGAATCGTTACTGAGCTTAAGGTCCAATCCACCTCCCCAACTTGTTTCCTTCTGTCCAGCCCTGGCCATCTGCCTACATCCCTGAGAATGTTGTCCTCTGGCCCCTCTGTGAGGGTCCCCAGTTACCTGCCTGATTCCTTGGTAGTGTCCTCCTTGGGCCCCTCTGCCAGGGTCCCATGTGACCCCAGAGTACTCTCCTGCACTCCTTTCCCTATGACCCCGCCCCTAGTGCTTGGTGAAACCCGTGGGAGAGCCCTGCCCTCTTCCTCAACCATACCTCCCTTTCCCCAGCTGTCTCCTAATCCCCGCAACCTCCTCCTAAGTTGTGCCAGCTGGTAGCACACTGGGCAACCACCGAACTCCAAGCCCAGTCCAGTATCATGGCTGCCCCACACCCTGTGCACCTCACCACCCTACCAAAGATGCCGGCCCTAATGACGGTGGTCCTATCCCTCCAAGTAGGTTTCCTTGGGTGAGCCACCAGGTTCCCACTAGTCCAAGATATACCCCTACCAATTAATTAGGCCACCCACTAATCCTAGATACAGTCCCAGTAAACCAGTAACCCTGTTACTAGGTGCAGTACAACACAGTAAACATTATAAGGGAAGTGAACAACTCCAAGCTCCTCTCTCCAGCCTTTAAATCCAACACCCAGTGGCTAGAACTACATGACCTGCAGCTGAAGCCATTTCCTCCAATTGCAGGGTAGATGTTCCCATAAAATGAACAGAGCTCTGGGGAGGGTGGGATTTGGGCTACACCCAACTCAAGAGAGTGTATCAGCCTTGTGTCTGTCCCTCCTGCCCAAACAAATTTAAAAGCACACAAAAAAGGCAGTTAAGACAGACCTCAACTACAATGTCCAACATACCAAATGGAAGCTAAAAACTACTTTAAATCAACTTACAAACACACTCAGCAGCTACAAGCCCTTTTCTCCCACTTCTCTAGCTGTAGACTGACTCAGATGGCAGTTCACCACACCTCTAACAGCACTAATCCCTGAAATATGATACCTGCACTTACAGGCCAGAGAGCAACATTTAAACCCACAATCACCAATTTGTCTGCTATACTCTCTTAATCCTGTCCAAACAAATTTAAAAGCACACAAAAAAGGCAGTTGAGACAGACCTCAACTACAATGTCCAACACACCGAAATGAAAGCTAAAACCTACTTTAAATCAACTTACAAACACACTCAGCAGCTACAAGGCCTTTCTCCACTTCTCTAGCTGTAGACTGATCCATTTAATATTTTTCAGTGAGGCGCCTCAGACATGTGCCATGCTAGTTTATCACATGGTAAGGAATAAAGCTCTTTCCTGATTGGCTAGTACCTCTTGGTAGATGGCACTACTTCTAATGCCACAAACTACTACCAGACTTAGTGCCCAATCACACAGGTGAAAAGTCAATCAATCAACTCTTTATTTATCCAGGCTTAACGTCGTTGAACAAGCTCATTTGCAAGATGGACCTGGGTGGTCACTGTGCCACATGTTCCAAATAATGTTTGAACTGCCGCTATTGTTTTCTCCAGTAACCCATCAGTAAATTCAATTGATAAACATCCAAGAAACCATTTCAACATTTTCAACAAATTATTCAAAGCTTCATTGATGAAAATGAAGTTATCTGTGAGCATACCTCTAAACAAGAGAAGAATTGTCACAGAGACGCTAAAGTAGAGTTATGTAAGAACTTATCATAACAGTAGATCTTTGAGAGGTCTTTGCAGGCAACACCATAAGGACTGAGCCAGGCGCTAGGACCACACGGAAAACTTAGCTAGCAGTGTCTGGTGGGGACTGCCCATCCAACATTACATGACCGACGCCGGCCCAACAGTATATAGTGGCAGTCCCCAACGCCCACCTCAGTTCTCCCACCGAGAACTGTGACAGGTACAACAGGAGAAGGCGTGAGCACCTGGAGCCATGAGTATGGATGAGAAATAAGGAGAAACAGAAGGGGGAAGGAGGGAGGAGGGAAACCTTGCCTACAAGAGCCTTTCTCAAGATCTACTGTTACAGTAAGTTCTTACATAATTGTACTATTACTTCAGGAGGGCTCTTGCAGTAGGCAACACCATAAGGACGAGAGTCCCAAGCAGTGTAATTCAGACAGAGACTGAACACGGGAGGCAGGATAAAGGTCTGCAGTAGGCAAGAAAATTAAGACAGGAGACCTTGAAGGACTGCCAGTCCAAAGCCTGCCCTCATGCCTAGAGGCAATGTCCATATTAGTGCTTAGTGAAGGTGTGGACAGAGCTCCAAGTAGCTGACACACAAATATTCATGCAGAAACATTTCTGTAACTAGCAGTAGATGCAGCCATGCCACTGTTGAAGAAGGGATTAACCTTATTAGGTTATGGGTTTACTGTGCATTAATCCACACCTGGGGTGGGGGTGGGGTGGAATCATGAGGCCACAGGCTAAGTGATTTCAACCACCCAGGTGTGGATTAATGCTCAGTAAACCCATACCCTGGAGTGGGTTAATCCTCTTATAACATGAGCCATTTTATATTAGAGGTTTATGCAGGTGCAAGTGGTAGACAAGAAGCACAGGAACTCATGCACTGGCAATCATGAAATTCTGAATGAAGATACTAATCTAAAGGATAGTAGTGTCAAGACACAACTATCCAATTCAACTCTAGTAGATTCAGTTAGTGATAATGAAGTATTTCAGGAAAACAGCATTGTTGTACAAGTCAAATGTTGTTATGGAAACCCTGACTGCAGATCACAGGTCCTGAAACTGTCACTGTGTTACTGGTTTAAGAATTTCACTTTCAGTGTCAGTGAGAAGTAGTACAGAACTCAGTTCCTGCTGTAAAAGGTACAGGAACTGAGTTCCTGTGCATTCCTGTTCACTTTCATCACTGGGTTTATGTAAGAATATTAAAATATATGTGTTTGAACATGGATTTCACTACTAAAATAGTCCTTCCGCCTAATGAATAATGTGCATAGAGGATGCTGTCTTTGTAGTTGTCCACTAGGTGAATTTGTTGTTATGAGGATGCGAATCCGCCTTCTTTTCAATGTGTCTATGGTGGAGTGAGTTCTCTAAGTCAGTTTACATTGCTGTCAATCAGGATATTATGGCCCGGCAAGGCAACTGTGGGTGTATCGGGATTAATCAATGGTCAGGTGATGTGTTCTGACCAATGAAATGATTGTATTTTAGACAGCCATGTTATAATGTCCTTTAACGTCCCCAGGAAGGGTTTGTTGTACTTGATAGAAACAGAACGCAGTTTGCTAACCACTTAGATAAACACTGGTTTGAAACTGCTGCACCATCCCTTTTGGGCACAAAGGAAACAAAAGCTGATTCGTTTCTGACTGACTTTGTCCAATCTGTGTAGTAACACAAAATCTGTGTGCATCTAAAGTGTGCAGAATTACCTCCCTTGATTAGAGTGTTCAGGATAATAAACCAGCAAGTGTATAGTCTGATTCAAGGTAAACTCAGAAACAACCTTCGTAAAAACTTAGATTAGTACGCAGAGCCATTCGGTCTCTGTGGAAAATTAAATAAGACCCTTACACATTTATTTATTTATTAGCTTTTGTTGACCAGATAAGCACACTAGACACACAATTGCCTATTTTCAGGTACGACCCCAGGAGAGTACAATAACGACAAGTCCATACAGAAAACAATAAGAATACAACTCATACATTGCACAGGATCAAGTAGAGCCAGGTGACATTAAAACAAGCAGTCAAGAATTACACATAATTGGGTAGGAGAGAACATACTTAGAAAAAGCTAAAGAAGAACAGTGCATCAGACAAAAGTCACCACCCAGAGGCGAGGGTGAATACATATCAGTGCAATAGCAGACCCACCAAAACAGTGCATCAGGCAGAACTCCACCGGGCAGAGAGAACGAACTCATTATAAAACAAAGCAGCATCCTAGGCCAGCAAGATCCAACACTCAGGGCTCACGAGGCCGTAATAACTGCAGGTACTTAATAGTCCAGTAGAGGGCCTAGATTAATTAAGGCAGTTAGGACAGCCTCATGCAGAGCAGCGCTCAGGTAAAAGAGCCTGAAACTCAGAAATCCTTCAAGCTGAAGTAATAGTAACTAAAAACAGCACTTTCCAAGACAAGAAGTGCAGGTCACAACTGCGGCCGGTTCAAAAGGAGGCAAGATGAGCTTTTCAAGCATAAAGTTCAAATCCCACGGTGAACAGAGTTCCTGGCCGGGGTTCATATGCAGGATTCCCTTCAGAAAGTATGGGAGACTCCAACAGAGCTAAGATTTTGCCTTCCACTGGGATGGTACGCAATGTGGCTGATAAATGGACCTTCAGAGAAGAATAACTGAGTCCCAGGTCGGAGAGATGTAACAGGTACTCCATGACCTGAGGAGCAGGGCAGGAGAAAGGGTCCCAGCCCTTGGAGGCTGTCCAGATAGAAAATCTCTTCCACTTCCTAGCATAGGTGGTCCTTGTAGGCAGCTTTCTGGCTTCCACAAGAACTTCAGCAACTCTGTGGGAGACCCCAAAGTGTGAGACAGTAATGTCTGAAGGCACCAAGCATGAAGGTGAAGGGACTTGAGATCTGGATGGACCAGCATGCCCTGATCCTGGGTCAGGAGGTTCTGCCAGAGGGAAGAGGAACCGAGGTTCCCCGCTAACTGCTGAGTAGAGGGAATCATATTTGGCAAGGCCAATATGGAGCGATAAGAATCACGTGAGCCCTTCTGCTTGTGCAGTTTGAGGAGTACCCTCTGCAATAGCAGAAAGGGAGAAAAGGCACGAGAACCTCCCCTGTCCAGCAACGTAGACAGCGTGGTTCACCAGAAAACCCCAGGCCTGGGAATGAGCCACCAAAAACTGGTTAGTTTTATGTTGTAGGGAGGTGAATAGATCGAGATCTGGTCAACCCCAAAGGTCAAGATGTCCTCTACCACCAACTGACGCAGTTCCCACTGTGAGCCCTTGCCCGAGTGCAGCTGAGACTGTCTGCTAGGATGTTCTAGATGCCCCAGACATGCACTGCTGTGAGATGGATCTGGTGCTGAATTGCCCGGTACCATACTCGAATCGCTTCCCTGCATAGGGGTATGACCGAGTGCCTCCTGTTTGTTCAGGTACCAGACTATGTACATGTTGTCCGGCTGGACCAGGAGTGGTCCTGGGAGAAGATGAGGCTTGAAGGCTTGGAGGGCATACAATACAGCGTGCATCTTCAGCATGCTGATGTGCAAAAAGAGCTCCTGCTGAGACCAGGATCCCTGGGTTCTGCGATCTCCCAGATGTGCTCCCCAGCCCTGACCTGATGCATCCGCTTGTCAGGGTCTGAACTGGAGGGGTTGAAAAGGACTCCCCCGAGAAGATTTGTCATATCCTCCCACCAAAGGAGATCCTTTGCATAGGGTTGGACACCAGAACCCTGTGATCCAAGTCGCCTGACCTCTTGTCCGATTGCACCATGAATGTTCACTGCATGACTCTCGTAGACGGGAGCCGAGCCAGAGGTACTGTGGGAATAGACACCACCGGGAGGAGTACCATTCTGGCTATTGTCCAATGGCTGGAGGCCACATGCTGAGCTTGCCTCTGCAGCGTTTTACCCAGTTCAGGGAGGAAGGGTTGACCATAGGTTGTATTCAGTAATGCCCCAATAAATTGGAGGCACTTAAAAGGAGTAAGGTGAGACTTGGGGTGACTCCACCGTGATCCCCACCTTGTGGAACAGGTCCAGGGTATTCTAGAGAAGCTTCCAAGCAGTCCTCAACGGGGCTACAGGAGCCAGTTATCAAGGTACGGAACACATAGTGGCCCTGATGACATAAAGCTGCTGCAACCAGCTAGCAGTCGGGTCAAACTTCTGGGTGCCAATGAAAAGCCAAAGGGAGATCCTTGAATTGGAAATGCTCCCTGGAAAGTAAACCTGAGGAAGCAGCGGTGGGCAGGGAAGATAGGAATATGCAGGTAAGCATCTTGCATATCCAGTATGCAGCGCCAGTATCCTTGATGAAACAGTGGCAAGAGTCCCAATAGGGTCAGCATGCGAAACTTCTTGTACGCTGATGTACAGGTCTAAAGTGCTAAGGTCTAGGATCGGTCAAGGTCTCCTATCTTTTTGAACCAGAAAAGTGGGAGTAATATCCCTTCTAATCTGGTCCTGAGGAATGGGCTCTATGGCAGATTTCTGCAACAAAGTCACAATTCTCTCTGATGAATGGAATGGGACCGTGTGGGTATGCGAGTGACCTGAGGATTTTCTGAGGTCACTCCGTGAACTCCAGCATGTGACCATGACCTGTTAGCTGAAGGACCCGTGAATCTGCTGTGATCGCCTCCCACCCGGACAGGTGGTTGGAAAATCTGCCCCCACCTGGCTCCCCCAGAACTGTGGGTGGAGGGGGCAAGTCAAGAGGCGGAGGGAGGGTTGGGATGCGCCACCCTGGAAGCTCTATGCGACTTAGCGGGGTTAGGTAGGGCAGGTGAGGGTGCCCGACCTGTCCTGATGTTTGGTGGGCTGCTATCCTGTCTGGAGTCTTTGCTGATGGCAAAGGGAGGCAGAGACTTGGGACTGGTGTGACAGAGGAAGTGCACCAATCGAATGGCCTCCCTCGCTCCTGCAGATTGGTCATTATATCCTTGACATCCCTCCAAGAGCATAGAGCCCTCAGGGGCATCCAGAATAGATGCCTGAACATCCTGGGCAAACCGGATACTGACAACCAGGAGTCTCTGTACACAGCTGTCGTAGTACTTCTGGCTGAAGGCCGATGGTGACTTAAGTCATCCTTAAGGTGTGGTGGCAGGTAATCTCTGCTGTCCTGATCGCCTGCTCAATGTTGGTCTTGGTAGCAGAGTCAGACAAGGCCTTAAATTCTTCTGTTAGTTGACCAAGAATGGTCTTTGGTAGCAGACCATGTGGGCAACATAATCAATGCCCTCAGAGCCAAGGTTTTAGATGAATAAACCTTGCAGCCGAACTGGTCAAGTTGCCATGACTCCTTGTCAGGAGGGAAGTACCATATGCTTGGGTTTCCTAATGGTCATGAGCCGCATTAATAACCACCAAATCAGCTTTGGGGTGGTTAACCAGATGATCCTTCCCTCTGGGGCATGGTACAATCAGTCCGCCCATTTGGAGAGCTTTGCTGTGATGGACGACGGCTATAGCCATATAGTGGAGGCTAAATCGTCATGGGGCCCCATCCATGGGGGAATAAGTTGGGGGACAGTTCTGGAAAGTGAAGATGCTCAGCCAACCTCTGGCACTGGGGGTCCTGCTCCTCTGTCCTCCAGCCATTAGCCACTTGGATTTTACAGAGTATATCCATAAAGGAGGGATCTCCTGGGAGATCTTAGATCTCCTTGGGCTTGGAGTCCTCTGTGGAGGGGATCAGAGCCCAAGGAAGAAGAGGAGGAGTCAGACTCAGAGCCGGGTGAAGGGCTCCTGTTGGGGACAGGGACCTTGATTGGGGGCCTCATTCTGAGGAACAGCTGGTATGTGACTTCAGTCCTCCAACATACAGGCACCCAACATGCATCCGAAAGATGGGGTATGCACCCTGATAGGAGACAGGGACCGTTGATTTGGGGTCAAACAGGCCAGTGTGCGAGCTGTCTCCGCCTGGCATTGGTCCCGCTCGATGTCAGCTACTGCTTGGCTTTCTCCCCAGGAATCAAAGAGAGATCATAATCCACTGGCATTTACTGAGGAGCCAGCGGAGATAGATCAGAGTTTGGTACCCCAACAGTGGACAGCCTGGCATCGGTACTCCAGTGTTGGGTACACTGGCATATGATAGGCCGGTGTCCGTAACCTGGATAAGGGCCCGATGGTGGGGCTGAGGGACCTGGCTGAGGCTCATGCGTGGGCCAGAGGGCCCAGGCTGAGGAGGATCGGGCTGCAGACCTACAGGGAGGCCCGCGCCAGCCCGGTGGGTTGATGGGTCTTGACAGAGTCTGGGGTGGGGGACGGGCTGAGATGGAGGGACTGAAGTCGGATCAGCTGGAAGGTCTGGCATAGGGTGGTCCTGCACTGGCTGAAGAGGATAGGGCCAGTGGGCGATTGCTCCTCTGGCGTCGGGTGGAGAGGAGTCCCCAGGGGTCCCACCACAGACGTCAAAGGAGGGTCCTGAGAGGGGATTCCACTCAGGATGGCTGTCGCTCAAGCAACAGCAGGCGCTGGTTCAAAGGCCCGTGTCAGACCCTCGAGTCAGGGTCCCACGTGAGCACCCGGGCTGTGTGGAGTGTCGGTGGAGCCAGCGTCCGACTTACCAGCCAAACCACTCATCTTAGGCCCTGAGTAGGAGTGAAGGGCCTAAGGGTGGAAGTAACCTCCAAATCCCCAGAGGTCCCAACCGAACTATGACCAGCTTGGGGGGCCCAAAGGCTGCACTCAAGGAGGAGGGAGCAGGTTTGGTCAGAGGAGCACTCCCCTTACTGGTAGAGGGTCGCCGATGGCTACAGCCTCTGAAGAGCACCACAACATGGAGGGAGATCAATCCTGTCCTTGTCCCGATTGTGCTTCTTCTGCTTGGAGGAGTGGGAGTCAGAAGAGCCCCGGAGACTAAGAAGCGCCCTCACCTGCTGTAGCTCTTTTCCATTGAAGCCAATTTTGTTTCAAAAGCTGGGCTTCCAAGACTTGCTGAAGAGGTTTCCATGTGGCCTGGCTAAAACTCTGGTAGGCCTCACAGTCTTCGTGTTGTGGTCAGGCCATGGCACAGAAGAAATGAGATGCGCCAACTTTCTCCGGGATCTGCTTGCCGCAAGTGCACTTCTTCTTGAGGGATTCAGCAGGAGTTGGTGAAGACTGGAATCCAATGTCGAAAATACTGATTTTCTGTAAGAAAATAAATTCGAAAGATATACTTGGTTTAAAAATGGTGGTTGACTGTAGCAGCATTCCGAATTACGCAGGTGGATGGTGGGAAAGAACTGAGGTGGGCGAGGGCAGTCCCCCGCCAGACACTGCTAATTAAGTTTTCCGTGTGGTCCAAGCACCTGGTAGCTCCATCCTTATGGTGTTGCCTACTGCAAGAGCCCTCTCAAAGTAAGATCAGGCAGTTGCCTCAGTCACTGAAATCACTGACTCTCCTGAAAGGATCACTCAAGATGCCGAACTGTTTTCCCAGCATGAGCAATCAAGAAATACTTTACTTTCTCCTGTCAGCAAAACTAATAAAACTGTTGTATCAAAAAACAAAAACAAACTGACACTGATGGTTTTCACCGTCACAGCGTGAAGCTGTCAAACTGGCCACCACTGTCAGAACCAGCGCTGATGTCATGCTTAACACACTTCCCACTGAACTGTGTATCACTGAAAGGAAAAACTCTGATTTCAACAGCACAAAACAGTCTGCCAGCTGCCCTGCAACAACTCTGTTATTTTCAGGTATGCTCACAAATACTTCATTTGCATCAATGAAGCACTGAATAAGTTGCTGAAAATAAATGCTGAAATGTGTTTCTGGTACATCTGACACTGCATCTGTTGTATACCGACCAGGTTTATTGGCGGTTACTGAAGAAAACAATGGCAGCTAGTCAAAAATTTTTGGAATGTGTGGCAGACTTTTTTTTTTTTTTAGTTGCTCATTGTTCTTATCTTTGGCCCCGGTTTGCCAACCATGTCCAGGCATCCACCTCTTCCGGGCGCCTATCCAGACCGGCCCAGCTCCCACCACCAGAGCTTCACTGATACTCCCAGCGGCTTGCCCCCATGGCGGGGTGGCAGAGAAACCCCCATCACCAATCGACACAGGATCCATTCTCAGTGAGCCTCGGAGCTCGGCAGCATCCCGCCGAACGCCATCAAGCCGCCACGACTGGTGCTATTTTTCCTGTTCTCAAATTCCCGGACTCGGAGGGCATGCAATGACGCCATCGACTGTGGGAGCGCACGCGCCAGCTGTCAATCCCCGGCCCAGGTGTCTGCCCCTCAACTCCTCCCCAGTGATGGCGTGGCGTCCCCAACCTCAGTCTCCGCCAGGGGCAGTCGGACGCCGACCAATGTGGAACCCTCCCGGAGAGGAAGAGCAGTCCATCAGATGCTCGACATTTCCTCCTCCTGCCAGCCCACAGCGACCTGTGCTCACTCCCCAACCCGGGTCGCCGCATGACGCAAGGTGTGGCGCCCAGCGCCTCAGCTCTCAACACCACCAGGCCGGCACACACAGACTTTTTGCTTGTGTGTTTGGGTGCTTGACCCTGCAATCTGCATCATAACAAACCTCCCAAAAAAACATTCGCTTTTAGAATATTTTCTTTAACATAATGACATCTAAACAAAAATAAACTAATCTGACATTTAAAGCTAATTTTTTAGTCTAATTTTTAATTACAAAATGCCATATGATAAGTGCAATAGAGGCACTTCAGGGTGTGGTAGTACTGTGATCACCACACCTCCAGGGGCAATCAGGCACTCAGCCTGCAGCCTCATGCCTCATTATGCCACTGGGCATGCAGTAATCACACTACTACCCACACCCTGTTGTATCTTACTGCTTATGTAACATCACTTCCTTGGTGTTTGAAGGCATGACAGCTCTGCCCTGGGCCTCACAGCACACCTGAGACATGACATCAAGTAACAATGTCACATGCCCTGCCCTGTTTGACGGCCATGCTTCTAAATAACACTCTGCAGTATACTTTAAATGCTGCAGATCTGATCCTCTACATATATGAGAAACAGACTTGCTAATGATTGTATATAGATTGATAGGAAAGATGAGGAACACTCTGATGGTTATGAGAGTGGCTCCTCTCACGCTCTGAGGGTGAGAAAACTATGACTGAAAGTTAAGCACTGCCAGCACAGTACCCATACAGGAGGAACAAACTGGTATACTGGCATGGCAGATGTCAAGTGTGAGCATCCTGCCTGCATCACACTCACCTGACTGTCCTTGCTGTTCAGCACTGCACTGCTTCATACTGTCATGATGGCTGTGACACTCCTACTATGTTCTCTCGCCCCCAGAGAAAGAAGGTGTTATGGGCCACATGGCATCACAATTTTCAAGCATGTTTGAAACCTGGATCTATTAAGAGTAGACCTGAAATTCAAAATAAAGGTACTTGTTTTTCCCTGCCTGCCTTTTTCGTATTGTCCTTGCTATTCAAGCTTATCCTCACGCAGAGACTTGGATTTTGCTGAACTGTTTGTTTTCCTAAAGACTGTGTTCTGATGTAATTTCTTGTCAAACTTCATTTAAGAACACCACATTGATAAGCAAGACACTGGACTGCTCATGAATAGTACATCATTTTTAATCAGTTCTGCACAGCTCCTCCAATCTAATGATGCTGGACAGAAAATATTTACTCTGTAAATGTACATTATAAAATACAACCATTTTGAAAGCAAGTGAGACAGATAGAGGGGAGACAGAGCAAGAGAGAAAGAGATAGCAGAAGAGAGCGTGAGGAAGGTGGTGGGATATCTCTCAACATCTAGTGATGCCATCATGAGGTAGGTGGTGTGGTGTGTCAGCACTTATGTTCTGAGCATCACCATCATGGTATCACTCAATATCTAGGTACTTAGCAACTTCACTGTGGTATCACTTAATATCTAGGTACTGAGCATCATCACCATGGTATTACTCAATATCTAGGTACTCAGCATCATCACCTTGGTACCTTTCACATCTAGGTACCAAGTATCATCCGATGGTATCACTCAATATCTACGCACTGAGCATCATCACCACCATAGTATCACTCAGTATCTAAGTACTGAGCATCGCCACCACGGCCACTCAACATGTAGGTATTGAGCATCATCACCACAGTATCACTCAATATCTAGGTACTTAGAATCATCACCATTGTATCAAACAATATCTAAGTAGTCAACATAATCACCATAGTACCTTTCACATCTAGTCACCAAGCATCATCACCATGGCGTAACTCAACTTCTTTTACTGAGCATCATCACTACAGTACCACTCAATGTCTAGGTACTGAGCATCATCACCATGATACTGCTCACATCTAGGTACCAAGCATCATCACCATGGTATAACTCAATATCTAGCTATCGAGCATCATCACCATGGTATTACTCAACATCTAGGTACCGCGATCATCATCATGGTATCAACTCAACATCTAGGTACCAAGCATCATCACCATGGTATCACTCAATATCTAGCTACTGAGCATCATCACCATGGAGGTAACACTCAACATCTAGATACCAAGCATCATTGCCATGGTATCACTTAATATTTAGGTACTGAGCATAATCACCATGGCATCACTCAGTATCTAGGTACTGAGTATCATCACCATGGTATCGCTTCAATATCTAGGTATTGAGCATCATCACCACAGTATCACTCAATATCTTGGTAATGAGCATCATCGCCATTGTATCACTCAACATCTAGGTACTGAGAGCATCATAACCATGGCATCACTTAATATCTAGGTACTAAGCATCAACAGCATGCCATCACTCAACATCTAGGTACCAAGCACCATTATCATGGTATTACTCAATACCTAGGTACTGAGCATCATCACCATGGTATCACTCAATAACTAGGTACTGAGCATCATCACCATGGCATCACTCAAAATCTAGGTACCCAGCGTCACGCACCATGGTATCACTCAATATCTAGGTACCAAGCATCATCACCATGCTATCACTCAACATCTAGGTACTGAGCATCATCACCATGCCATCACTCAATATCCAGGTGCTAAGCATCATCATCATGCTATCACTCAACATCTAGGTACTGAGCATCATCATCACCATGGTATCACTCAATATCTAGGTACCCAGCATCATCACCATGGTATTACTCAACATCTAGGTACTTAGCATCATCACCATGGTATCACTCAATATCTAGGTACTTAGCATCATCACCACAGTATCACTCAACATCTACCGAGCATCATCACCATGCCATCACTCAACATCTAGGTATTGAGCATCATCATCATGGTATCACTCAATATCTAGGTAACGAGTATCATCACCATGCCATCACCAACATCTAGGTACTGAGCATCATCATCATGCTATCACCAATATCTAGGCACTGAGCATCATCATCATGCTATCACCAATAGCTAGGTATCAGCATCATCATCATGGTATCAACTCAACATCTAGGTACCGAGCATCATCACCATGACATCCTTATTAGCTAGGTGCCAAGCATCATCAAGGTATAACTTAACATCTAGGTATTCAGCATCATCACCACAGTATTACTCAATATCTAGGTACTGAGCATCATCACCATGATACCTTTCACATCTAGGTACCAAGCATCACCACCATGGTATGACTCAATATCTTGGTAATGAGCATCATCACCATGACATCACTTAATATCTAGCTATCGAGCATCATCACCATGGTATTACTCAATAACTAGGTATTACGTATCATCACCATGGTACTATCAATATCTAAGTACTCGATTATCACCATGGTATCACTCAACATCTAGGTACTGAGCAGCATCACCATGGTATCAACTCAACATCTAGGTACCAAGCATCATCAATATGGTATTACCAATATCTAGATACTGAGCATCATCACCATTGTACTTTTACATCTAGGTACCAAGCATCATCACCATGGCATCACTCAATATCTAGGTACCAAGCATCATCAGCACAGTATCACGCAATATCTAGGTACTGAGCATTATCACCATGGTATAACTCAATATTTAGGTATTGAGCATCATCACCATGGTATAATTTAATATCTAGGTACCAAGCATCATCACCATGTTATCACTTAATAGCTGGGTAGCGAGCATCATCACCATGGTATTACTCAATATCTAGATACTGATCATCACCATTGTACCTTTCACATCTAGGTACCAAGCATCATTACCATGGCATCACTCAATATCTAGGTACTGAGCATCATCACCATGGTATCACTCAACATCTAGGTACCAAGCATCATCACTGCAGTATCATGCAATATTTATGTACTGAGCATCATCATCATGGTATTACTCAATATTTAGGTACTGAGCATCATTACCACGGTATCACTTAATATTTAGGTACTGAGCATCATCACCATGGTATCACTCAATATCTATGTACTGAGCATCACCACCATGTTATCACTAATATCTAGGTACCAACCTTCATCACCAGGCATCACTTAATATCTAGGTACTGAGCATCATCACCATGGTATCACCAATATCTATGTACTGAGCATCGCCACCATGGTATCACTTAACATCAAGGTACACATCATCATCACCATAGTATCACTCAATATCTAGGTACTGAGCATCATCACCATGGTGCATTCAATATCTAGATACTGAGCATCATCACCCTGGTATCACTCAATATCTAGGTAAGGTATCATTGCCACGGTTTCACTCATTATTACAGTATCAGCTCAAAGGACCATTCAATGACTGTACCATTCCAGTAACCCTTCCTCCAATTTGGCTTCTAATAGAGAGCACAGATACTAATGCATTTGAAAGCAGCTGTTGCTTAATTTTTCCCAATATAGGTTTTTCTGACCCTCTCCCATGCCATTGCTCCCAGAGATGTACCCTGTAATCAGGAATATACCCTACTCGGCACTTCCATCATCATTCAGACAGTAGACGGAGATTTACGTCCCGATTTTTACCCTAGTCCTGCCCTCCTCCCCATGGTATGGGAAGTGCTTTGATCAGCCTCACACCCACACAGCACCCTGACAGGAATAAGCTCCTGGTCCAGCTGTAGGTGGCGCTGTAGTGCCAGAAACCACCATCAACCCTCCTTGACTGGGGCATGCTGCCAATGCGGCAGGCAACTCAGCCTGACCTGCCTACAGACACAGCAACCGAGTTTACTCTCAACTCAGTCAACTGCACAACAGCACAGCACGCTGCCGCTGGCCATCGGGGCCACCCGACAGTTGCTTAATTATTTAAAATTGCCTATATATCAGTTTGTTTGCTTGTATTGCTTTCATAAACATCAACTGAATAATTTAACTTTCTTTTTACTGAATGACGCACTCATGGCTTCTTATATTCTGTTCTTATTCGCTAAACACATGGCATTGTGGATTTTATGAGGTCCCATAAACTAGGACTGAGATTTGCACTTGGGCTAGTATGAAATATATCAGGTTGTCTACTACATGTTTGGTTTCAAATTTAGGTTAGGGTAACATAAACCAGGGCATGATTACTCACGATGTACAGCCAGACTCTGCAGCCTTTCCTGCTGACACACCATGGACGTCCTGGGCTCAGGACATGAACAGGAGTCTCCTGCTTGGCACCATTTCTTTGCATTACCATCACCACCACTGCCTGGCCCACAGTCCGTAAACACTAATAAATAAGGACATAATGGGTCATGGAGTGATGGATGGCCTCAATCAGTTATTTTCACGCTCTGCTGTGCCAATGTTTAAACTTTTCAATGCACATTCAAGTGTTGAACTGAAATTTATATTTTGACCATTGAAACTGTCCCAAAATTTGACAAGAAAGGTTTGTAACTTGCAAAAGTGCACTGGTTTCATCAGCTGACAACCCTACTCTTACCCAGGCTATAAACAGTTTGAAAAGGACTAACCAAGAAATACAGGTTACTCACCTGTAATAGGAGTTCTAGGAATGGTATATGTTGTTCATCCACACTTATTGGCAGGTTTCTTGCCGCTTAAATCTTGCCAGAAGGTCTTCAGTTGGCTCCTCCCACCCACCGGGTGGTAAAACTCGGCGTCCCTATGACGCCAGATCTGGCCCGCTGGAAGCTCAGAAGCCAGCGCCGGGCCGGGAGGTCGAGAATGTGGATGTGAACAATACATACCATTCCTAGAACTCCTGTTACAGGTGAGTAACCTGTATTTCTACGGACATGGATATGTTGTTCATCCACACTTATTGGCAGACTCCTAGCAGTTCTCCGGAGGAGGGAGGCAAGCGCATAATTCCTACTTAGGGAATAAAGACTGAGAACTGAGGCCCCAAAACCAGCATCCCGGCGTGACTCAAGGTCGATGTGGTAATGGTAATAAAGTGTGCTGACTTCCAGGTAGCAGCCCTGCAGATTTCCTGGATAGGGACATCCCTGAAGCAGCCACTGATGCAGCAGTATGACGGGTAGAATGAGCTCTTATCCTCTGGGAGGCTCCATGCCCGCCAACATAGCAGAGATCTATGCAGGAGGTGATCCACCTGCCTCATCGTCCGCTTGGCTGCAGGTCTGCCAGGTGCGGCTTCAGCGTAGGGTGACAAACAGCTGGCGAACCTCTCCCTGGGCTTCAGCCGGTGGCGCTTCTTATAATAAGCGAGCGCCTCTTCTAGGGTCCAGAGTATGGAGCCTGTATTCGGCCTCCGAGGTGTGATTGGGGTAGAACACCGCAGAGTCAGCACCTGGTTAAGGTGAAACTCACACCACCTTCGAAGGAATTTTGGGTGGGGCGCAGGACAACCTTGTCCCTCATGGGAAGACCAGGTAAGGAGACTAGATGCAAAGCACCTGGAGCTCTCCCATCCTTCTGGCTGACGTGATAGCCACCAAGGTGGTCTTCCACGACAGGTGAGAGAGATCACACCTGTGCATTGGTTCGAATGGCTTGCCCATGAGCTTTGCCAGTACCAGCAGTAAATCCCACGGAGGTGGAGGTTCTCGCACCGGAGGGGAAATGTGATCAAGGCCTTTAAAAAGCGCCCGACCACCTTTTCTGCGCCACCGACTGCTCCCCAGCCCGCCTCGGTAAGCAGAGATGGCTGCCAGGTGCACCTTTAGGTCAGCACCCACGCCTTGACTAGAAAGGGACCATAAATAGTCCAAAATGCTTGCCACAGAACAGGAGGAAGGGTCCAAGCCCTTGCCCTGACACCAAATGGAGAATCTCTTCCATTTGAAGTCGAGCATTTTCTGGTCGACTTACGGGATGCCTCAACAACATTGAGGACCTCGTCGGAAAGACCCAAGGCCTGGAACTCTAGCCGCCAGGAACCAGGTCCAGGTGCAGGGATTGAAGGTCCGGATGAACACCTTCCCTGATTGACTGAGAGCAGGTCCGGCGAGCTGGAAGCTGCCTCGGAGCCTGGAGCTGAGGCTGTGGAGATCTGGTTACCAGAACTGGCGGGCCAGTCTGGGGCTATCAGAATCACCCGCGCCTTGTCCCTCCTTGTATTGAGAAGCACCTTGTGAATCAAGGGAAATGGGAAAGGCGAAAAGAGGCCCGGGGTCCACAGCCTCGAGAAGGCATCCCTGCAGCGAGCCCTGCTGAGGGGGGGCGGGCATGAAACAGCCTCAGCTTCGCATTCTCCTGTAGGGCAAACAGGTCCACCTGAGGTGTGCCCCAGTGGGAGAACAGATCTTGTACTACCTCCGCAGGAGAGACCACTCGGGAGATGCAGCCCCTATCCGGCTCAGGGCATCGGCCAGGGTGTTGGAGGCCCTGCCACATGAATGGCTAGGAGATCTGCCCAGGCTGCACCAGTGACCAAATGTGAGAGCTTCCGCATAGAAGCATGGTGCGCGGCCCCGCCTCGGCGGTTTAGATAGTACATGGTCGTGGTATTGTCCGTCTGACTCGGACCACTTGACCCCAGAGAAATGGAGCAAAGGCGGTGAGAGCTAGGCGGACCGCTCGAGCTCCAGCAGGTTGATGTGCCATCGGGACTCCCTATGGGACCAGAGGCCGTGCACTCTGTGTTCCCCAGATGGGCACCCCAACCCATCAGAGAGGCATCGGTCATCAGAGAGACCGCTGCTCGGGCGACAAACGGGATGCCCTCCTGCAGATGGGATGGAATGGTCCACCACTGGAGAGCTGCCCACATCTCCTGGGTCACTATCACTAGCTGGTCCAAAGGATCGCAGCATTGTGACCACTGGCTGGCCAGTCCCCACTGAAGGGGCGATGTGCCAGCGTGCCCAACGGACCACGCTGGTACAGGCCGCCATGAGACCCAGGAGGCACAGGAAGTCCCGGTAGGGAGCGATTGCCCAACCAGAAATGATTGGGCAAAGGAGGTAAGAGCTCGGCCCTGTCCGCGGGAGCCGTGCTCTGGCTCAAGAGAGTCGAGCTCTGCCCCGATGAACAGGATCACCTGCTTCGCTCGAGTTCCTGACTTGGCCTCTGATGAGAAGGCCGACTTGAGAGCAAACCTGGAGGGCCAGATCTCTGACCTCCACCTCCTGCTTGAGGCTGCTATCAGCCAATCATCCAGGTAAGGGTATATCCGGACCCTCGGCGCCACAGGAATGCTGTCACCACTGCCATGCATTTGGTGAAGACCCTGGGAGCTGGAGATAAGTCAAGGGCATGGCTCGAACTGAAGAGGGATCCTCCGCCGAAAGCGGAGGAATCTCCGAGTGACGGACGGATAGGGACGGAAAGAACGCCTGTAGGTCCAGAGAGCAGAACCACACGCCGTGTTCCAGAGATGGTATTATCTGCGCCAGAGTGACCATCCTGAAGGTTCGAGACCTTAGGAACTTGTTCAGGTCGTGTAGGTCGAGAATGAGGCGCCAGCCCCCGTCCGCTTTGGAACCAGGAAATACCTGACACTAACCCTGGTCTGAAGGGGGTCCTCTACCTCCGTGATCACCTCCTTTGAGGAGGAGAGCGATGTCGGCCCGGCGAGCCGCCAGTGAGGCTGTGGATCCTGAGGCCCCCGAGGTGCGACGGCCTGAAGGGCGGGCCTGCTCGAATTCCAGAAGTAGGCTTTTTCCCACCACCTCCAGTACCCACCTGTCCGTGGTAACAGCGGACCAGGCGGAAAGGAAGTGTTCTGAGCCTGCCTTCACGGGGAAACCAGGGGTGAGGTGACAGGGATGGGGCGACACCCTCAGCCCGTCACTGGGCAGGCTTGGAGGAAGGACCGCCGAGGGACCACCTGGGCCTTTCCTCCTGCTTCCTGTTGGAGGAAGCCGACGGCTTGGGTTTGGGATGGCAAGCTTGAGCCTGCTGGCCCTGACGTTGCTGGGCGGCGCTGCTGGGCAGAAGGATGAAAGGCTTGGGCTGTGGCTTGCCTTTGTCCTTCTGAGCCGGAAGAGACCGAGTCCAAGGTAGCATTGGACTTCTCGATCCTCTGCAGGTGACCTTCCACCCCAGGGTCAAGAGGTCAGTCCCTCAAAGGGAACATCCGCCAACTTGTGCTGGGTATCCGAGGTAAAGGTGGATATCCTCAGCCAAGCCCGACGACACATGGCCACTGCGGCCGCCACAGACCTGGCACATGAGTCCCTGGCGTTCAACGCAGTCTGGAGCTGCTGTTTTGCCACTGCCTGCCCTGGTCCCGCACCTGCCTGACCGTAGTCTGCAAATTCGGGAAGATGAGGGACAACCTCATCCAGGGAGCCCAACAGGGTGTGAGAAAATGTGCCATGAGGACGGCCGAACTGGCCTGACGAAACCGAGAGAGGACGGCATAGGCTTTTCGCCCGGCATAATCCAATTTCTTGGATTCCTTGTCGGAGGTTTGTCACATCCCTGGCGCTCTCGCACGCGGAAAACGCTGTCGGTAACCAACCCTCGGCCGAGGGTGTTCAAAACCGACAGGGAACCGTAGGGACCGGATACTTCCTGGCCATCCTGGCTGAAGGCGAGGGCAGGAAGCAGGACACTGCCAAAGTTCCAAGGCCGGACCCACTATGGCTTCAGCCACCGGAAAGGCCTCCGAGAATCCTCGGTCCAGAATCTCCATGAGGGGATACCTGGCTCAGCTAGAACGGGTTCAAGCTTCATCCCGTGGACTCCGAGATAAGTCAAGGCAACCCTAAGAAGGACGAAGGGCTATCGTCCACTGACTGCCCTCGAGGACTCCAAGTCCAAGCGCTTGAGAAGAGGGAGGAACCATCATCGGACTCGGAAGAGTCCTCAAAGAGCTGCCTTGGCCTGAGCCACCCTCCACCTGCCGAGATTTATCGGGAGTGAGGGTGACAGACAGCCTATGGGGCAAACCCAAGGCCGACGAGAATTTTGGTCGGAGCCCCATCTAATGGCTGTGAGGCGGAGGTTCCACCAGAATCGGTGGGCAGCTGGAATTGGTCAACAACTGGCCTGGGAACAGGCTCCTCGCCAGGCGAGGGTTGTTTCGCCGCTCCGTGACAGTCACTTAATGGCCAGGGAAGACAACTGGGTCGGTCTATTCCCGGTCAAAAGGAGTTGTTGCCACATGAGTTCTCGTGTTCCGGACGCAACTTGCGCCAGCCTCCCTCATCCGAGGAAGAGGAAGAGCAGGCGCCACTCTGCCGCTGGTGTCGAGATCGCCTATGGCGGCGGATTGGTTGGACCGCGAGGATGTCCGAGACCAAGACCGAGAGTCTCGACTAGGCCGAGGAAGGCGAGGAGAAGTGTCGGAATCGCACCCTCGCCCGGACGATCCCACCAAGGCCTGAACCGGAGGCACAGACGAGCCGACGGATCCTCAACTCCCACCGGGGAACCGGAGAGGGATTTCAGCTCTCCAGCCAACAACCCGCCTAACGGTCGAGAAAATCTTGACCGCTCATTGCCGAGTCTCGTCAACTGGGCTGACGGGACACCGTGAAGCCAGTGGCCGAGCTGAGGGGTCGGATCAAGCCCACTCTGTCGACAAGAAGGAGGGGATCTTTCCTGCTCCCAAGAGCGCCGACGGAGAGACTTACTTTTGCTCTTTTGGACCTGGAAAGGGTCCCAAGAAGTTGGACCCTCACCTTTCGTCGAAAGGGTCAGACAAAGCTCCTTAAAAGAAACCGAGTATGAGGCACCGAGAGGAGCAGGACAAATGCCACTGCCGGTGAAGCGGCCAGCGCCGCCTGCTCGAGGCTGATCATCTGCTCGAGCTGATCCTCCATACCACGCCGCTGACACCGCCAACCGGCCTCTTTAGATTTCACCAGGAATTCTTTTCTCGGCGCCCAGTTGTAATCGGGCAGCACGGCCTCAAGGACGAGTCAAAAAGAAGAGCACAAGTCGCAGGCCTGCAGGTCGTGCTCAAGGCCCAGGCAGTAGACGCACGTGGAGTGCAGATCTGTCCTAGACATCTTCTGCCCGCAAGGGCACCTCCGAAACCGGAGTCAATTTGTCCATCGAGCCGTGAGGAGAAGAAGACCAAGTCTTTAGCAAAACTTTTGATTTCGAACTTCAAGAATTAGGAACCAGTCTTAATCGCAGAGCGCTAAGAGGGAACCTGAGCCCATGCTGTAAGGAAGATCTGGCGCCATGGGCGGAGCCGAGAGTTTTACCACCCGGTGGGTGGAGGAGCCAGCTTGAAGACCTTCCGCAAGATTTAAAGCGGCAAGGAACCTGCCAATAAGTGTGATGAACAACATATCCATGTCCCTAGAAAGTGACAACTTCCCAATAGCATACTCAGTTTTAGTCTTATCAATATATCACTGTAAACTTAAGTGGCATGGTGCCAAGTGAGTAATCGATACAGTGGAAAGTGACTGCCATCATTTCCATGTCTGTCCTCACATATCTTTCTCATCAGGTGTAGGGTACTGTTACCATCAGGATTTACTAGGTTATCACAAGAGTGGGGTTTACTGATGAACACACTAGGAGAAGGCTAACAAGAGGAATTAGGCAAAAAACAAACCCCCAGAGTGCTGCATTGGCACAAGGGATGCAAATAAAATATAAGGGTTTGATAAAATGTCCACTAAAAACAGAGTTAGAATTGAGGTCTTCATCAGGAATTCTCCATAAAAAGTAGATGCAGTTAATGGAGAACTGTGCAGACTTTCTTTATTGATATGCAGTTCCTGAAGAACAATGTCACAATTCTGATTACACTATAACGTTATTTTCTATTTTTAGCGTGTAATTCATTGCACCCGTTTGTTTCCTTCAGGGCAAAAACAAACAAAAACAGGTTACTCACCTGTAACAGTAGTTCTAGGAGTGGTATATGTTGTTCATTCACACTGTTTGGCATATCCCTTTCCTTTGAATCTTGCCGGACGGTCTAAAGGCTAGCTCCTCCCATCCACCGGGTGGTTTACGCCGCGCTCCACCCTTGACACCAGCTCTTGCCCGCTGGAAGCAGAGGGTTGCGGCCAAAGCCGGGAGGCCGGGTAGGTTCAGTAGGATGAACAACATATACCACTCCTAGAACTACTGTTACAGGTGAGTAACCTGTTTTTCTAGGATTGTGGATATGTTGTTGTAGTTTGGTTCTATTGTTATTCGTAATTGCCTTTTATAACATGCTAAAAATACAATATGTCATACATACATACAGCAAACATATTTTAAAACAATAAAAAGAATGGCAATAATTTCCAAATCCATATTCTAGAAATGGATAACAATTCATGTCATATTTCTAAAATTAGCTATCCCTGAAACATAACCCCTTATCTTGAAACCAGCAATTCTTCAGGATAGCAGAACAGTTTGAAACTACAAGCAGTTCACAAGCAACATTGCACAGTCGGTATTTGTAGAACTCAATAAAGCTAGTACTAATAAATATTCACACAAATACTTTATAGTTTTAAATAACAGCAACTCGAAAATATCTGTGGGGAAAGGGTACCATAAAATCGACATGCTTCATTACGAGCCCTAAAAGGGTCTGCATGTCCCACAGATCAAAGCTGGGGCCTGTCACAGGCTGTGGGTAAATGAGGGACTGGTAGGCAGCGAGGCAGAGTAAAGTCCGAAATAATATTAAGTTTATTTTCTTTGTTTCAGCAGAAACATCAGCAAAATCCATCTGACGTGAACCTTTGTAAAAGAGCCTCCACTCAAAGGTATTGTGTAATCCTAGACTTGAATAAATGAAATCAAAAATACGAACTGGCGACAAAAATAAAAGGAGGAAATTAAAACACCAAAAGATTCATCAACCCAGAATAAGCATAACAACTAGTATTAGCTAGCTGTTCTAGGTGTTCTCCTTTCAACACCCTGCTGTGATCTGATCAAGTCTAGAACAGGTATTACTTTATACAGGTACTAGAACATGTGACCAACATAGCTTATCACATCTCCACAGAGCAGGAAAATATTCACTACACAGTGTTTATTATACTTTATTTATTTATTTAGACCTATCTCTTAAAAATAAATGTGTACACATCTTCAAGAGTAAATCAAGGCTTAAATAAGGCTTACAATAAGCTATGGTCTCCAAAACACCACCCCAAAGAAATGCACATAAAATGGAAAGAACAGTAGCGGCTGCGCTACATATGCACTCTTGTGATGGAAGTGTAAGGACAGCATCTGGCTGTAGTTAGGAGACTCAAGAATTTCTGCAACACCTATTCGTTGAAAAACAGGTCAAATTCATCATTTACAGACCTCATAACCTGCCTGTCTGTATTTCTAAAAAGCTCTATCAGAAGAATTGCAGCTTAATGTTTTAATTTTTAAACGAAAACTGCATTCATTTTTGATTCGGATGTTCAAAGGCTCCATTGATTCAGGAGTCCTCTCAGTTAATGTGTAAACCCCTGTCACCCGAGGTTACTAGAATCCCACTTAAATCTAGTGGCAGGCAGGAAGGCAGCCTTGTGAAACACCAGTTAAATGGGTTTCACACTGTCTCACTCTGTCCTCAGTCTCAGCTGAGCTGGAGGGATGACATCATATAGAATCTCGCAGCAGCATAAGCCACAGTGGAAATGTTGCAGCTGGGAGTTAGGTTAGAATGCTGGGGTTTTCAAAGGAGTCTTGTGCAGTCTGTGGTGGAGGGAGGAAGCACATTGCAGTTGGCAGTCCCTCAGAGCCCTCCGCTCTGTTCAGAGCTGCCTCAAAGTGGTGTGTGTTCTCACCTAGAAAAGGACACAAAAAGAGTACCTTTTGAAGTGGCTGAGAACTGTCCCCAATGGTTCAGTGCCCCATCCCTGAGGAGGGATTGAGAGGACAAGACCAGCTCTTCAAGGAGCAATTCCCTGTCCCTGCTGAAAGAAGAGAAGCTGCCTGAAGAGATTTGTGCTGAAGGGCACTGAGAAGTATGTTTTGTTTTCCTGAGAGAAGTCTGTGGCACGTGCAAACCAGGATGAGTAAACACCACAGCAGGGGAGCCATTTTGTAGAAGTTTTTCCAAAGAGTGGGACTTGAGATAACAGTGAGCTTTTGTTTTCTCTGCAGTCATTGCTTGAGGATCAGCCCGCTATCTGGATTATGCCGGACTCGATAGTAGAAGAAGTAAACAGATTGGAAGATATTGAGAGATGTTACTACGGGGACGGTTGCCTCCTCATGTGGCGATTCCTGGATATCCAGTAAGAGCATGCATAATGTGCTTAAAGTCTGGAAGGGACGTCTTTATGGTTTCTCACTGTTCTGGGTGCCTAGAGACATGGTCTAACAAAGCACCCAAGATTTGTTTTAGCTCCCATGGACAAAGATTCAAGAACCTGCATTTGGCAGCACAGCACCAGGGAAAGCCTGTTGGAGGAGGCTCAGTAGAGTGTGCACGAAGCAGGAGGGTGCAGAGCTACAGGCAGAACAAAGTACTGATGTATCCGAGTCCAGGTCAGAGAGACATAGCGGAGGAGCATCAGCAGACCCTTGGAGAGGGGCCTAGCTCAAGTCTCATAGGAGAAGATGAGATGAGGAGACTCTTGAATGGGAGGTGTTGACCTCCATGCCCAGCGATAGTGGATAGTCTCAGGAGTGAGGATGAGTGCTCATTCCTGGGCTCAGATCCTTAGCAAGGAAGAGGATGAGGAGGAACTGATGTGGCCTTATGAAGAAGGTGCGGATCCACAGCCTTGGGCTCTTGCCTTGGAGGAGTGAATGGAAGAAGAGAGTGATGACTTCACAGCCCTGTCCCCACAAGGAGAGTCAAAGATCCATTTCACATGTAGCCCTAAGCATGCGTAGCTGGCAGAACCAGGACTGGCCGCCTCCAAGCCAGACCAGAGGTCTCAAGTTGACCAAATGTAGTAAAGAGGAAAGACTGGTTCGCAGGAAGGTGAATGAGATCTGAGATATCCTTTCCCACCTTTCCTTGAAGAGTCTGGGAGGAGATTGAAAGAAACAGGAAAGCCTGCATAGTGGAGGAGCCACAAGATTTGTCCACCCCAGTGCAAGTTGGTATGTCGAGAAAGAGTGTTCCAAGAAAAGTTCAGACAGTGGGAAGAACACTGTTTATAGACACTGTTCAGATCGTAGGTGCAGGGGACATGAAACCTTCTTCAGTGTGAATTATGAGTGCCCAGACAAGGTAATAATTCTTGCACCTGACCCATTGTGCTATTTCCCACAGTGCAGACAACGTCCTGTGAATGTGCCATGCCTACCAAGTGGAAAGCAGAGCAGTGGTAGCCAGTGCTGCCATCAGCCATTGCCGTACCTTATGTTGTTCCACCAGTCTGGCATTCCAGGAACTAGGTGCCCCAGATTTGTCAGCCTTGCAGTGTTCTGGCTTTCCAGATTCCATCGACTGGCCTCCCAGATGACTTCATATCCAGAGAGACACCAGCCCAGCTATACCCTGATTCATCTCCTGGGATTCGGATGACTTCAGAGCAGCTGTTTCTGTCCTGTTTCCAAGGTTCCATCTCCTAGATGACATCATCCCAGCAGTTTCAGATGTGCCATCCTGTCGCTTTCTGGAAGATGTCCGCCAGCTGCATCAGAAGAACGCTGCCAGGGAGAGTCTTCTGCTGGAAATCTGCTCTGTGACTGATTTCGTTCTTCAAGGGACTGGTAAGTCCAGACTTTTCTATTTTAATGACATTGCAGTACACACCTATACTTAGCAGACTTCACACAAGTTTGAACTGTCCTCAAAGACTCTCCCTTGGGATTACAGTCCTACCAGAACTGTGCTTCACGGGCTTGACCAGGAGAGAGACTCTCTCTTGGACTTGCCTTCGGGCACTGTTGTCACTAGGTGGGACCTTTAGGGCAATAATGTATTGTAAATAATGTCATTGTTTTTACTGTTTCTCTTTTCTAACAAAAAATATTTTGGGGATTCTTCAGTGTTTGGATTGTATTGGTTAGATAGTACTGTGTTTGCAGAATAGGGTTGTTTGTGTTTTTTCTTGCAGGTGTTCCTGAAGAAGACAAGAAGAGAAGGCAAGAAGAGGAAGAGGGACTCAGTGGAGTCCTTATTGTGTTTAAAAGTAGTAGTGTCTAAAGTGCAGTGTTGCTGATGCTGTGTTTAACTTTTCCTTCCACAGGTATGGTTGTGGGGAGTGCGGAGTAATACCTGGGATGTAGTATTAGCTCCTTGTGTGTCTGGTTGCAGGTGTCCAGGGTTGGGGAGGTTCCCTGTGTGTTTTGGGGTAGTTTGGGTTTTGGTCAGTTAGGTTTTCCTAGAGTGCTAGGGAGGATAGACAGGCTGTGGTCCTGACCTGCAGTAGGGGCACGAGTACTGATCTATTAGGGCTATGCTCTGGGCAGTTCTACCAGGGCAACTGGGTATCCATAGCAAGACCACAGGTAGAGGGCTGATGCGTCAGCCGATGGCCTCTGGGACTTTAGTGTTACTTGCCTGTGCTTGGCACATGGTAGGGAGAAAGTAGTGCTACCTCCCGTAGTCAACACATAGGGTAAGATGACCTGGGCCAGGTAAGTAATGATTGTGGACAGTCAATTTCCTGGTCAAGGGTGGGTGTAATCCCTGTCACCTGGGGTTACTAGAATCCCACTTGGATCTAGAGGCAGGCAGGAAGGCAATTTGTGAAACACCAGTTAAATGGGTTACACACTGTCTCACTTTGTCCCCAGTCTCAACTGAGCTGAAGGATGACACCATATAGAATTCTCGCAGCATAAGCCACAGTAGAATGTTGCAGCTGGAATTAGGGTAGAACGTTGGGGTTTTCAAAGGAGTCTTGTGCAGTCTGTGGTGGAGGGAGGAGGTGCACTGCAGTTGGTAGTCCCTCAGAGCCCTCAGCTCTGTTCAGAGTTACCTCTAAGTGGTGTGTGTTCTCACCCTAGAGAAGGACACAGAAGAGTACCTTGAAGTGGTTGAGACTGTCTCCAGTAGTTCCAGTGCCCCGTCCCTGAGAGGGATGGGGAACTAAGACCAGCTCTTCAGGGCAATTCCCGACCCTACTGGATGAAGAGAAGCTGCCTGTGAAGATGATTTGTGCTGAGGCACCGAGAAGTGTGTTTTGTTTTTCCCGAGAAAGCCTGTGGGCACTCTGCGAATCAGGGTGAGTCTGCTCTGCCAGAGAGCCTATGTTTCACCGAGACTGTTGTGTTAAGCATCTGCTGCTGTGGGTCAGGAAAGGACAGCCAAGTACAGTACTTAAGTTTGTGTATGGCTTCAAATGTATCTAATCAGTGGGGTCTACAGGGATGGACATAGCCACTCAAAGAGCGTTACAAGTCAGGTCACCATTTACCAGAGACAGTAGATTGTTAAATGTGATATACATTTTGAGATAGCAGTCTACAAATAGAGAGTTTCAAAGGAAGGTATAGAGCTCCAAATGAATGGCGGGTATGAATTTGGGGACAAAAGGTGGGAGACCCCCATCTAGAGAATCCAGATGTACCTCACGGATTCACTTTGGGCACCTGTAGGTTTCTCCCGGGCACTTGGCCAGTGTTCAGAAAGTACCCAGACATGGGATTAGGATATGTTTTACCTTAGAGCTTGGAAGTGCTCATGGGTGGTAGAGGGGCCACCAGCAGAAATGTCAAGCCATATGGAAAGTGTGTGCCAGTGCTGGCGAGGCCATGCCAGGAATCCAGGATAGAGAGAGGACCAGTTTGGGCTGAGGTCCAGAGTTCGGATCCTTAAGGAAAAGTTGTTGTGATGATGAAGACAATGTGTTCTGACCTCTATAGTTCTGTACCACCAGTGAGTGTAGCCCGTGGAGGTCCATCCTGCTTTGTATTCCTGTAAGTGAATAAAAGCCCGACTTTAGAATTCCACTCCTGGTTTGGACTTTCACAGTTCTTGCTTCCTGTGTCCGGAGTTACTTGCATGCCCCTGTCCAGAAGTACAAACTTAGCCCTGATGCCGAGTGAATGTTTTCTCCGAACCCAGGCTCACCAGGTATTAGGTTATAAAATGGAGGCACCGGGCGCTAAATAAATAACAGCAAAACACCCTTTCCTTTAAAACAGGACCTGTTTACAAATGTATGGGACTAGAAGGCTCGATCGTGTTCTGGAGTCCATCAGATTGTAGGCAAAGGTAAACAAGGGCCAGAAAACACCATTTAGAATTCAAGGTTAATCATTCCATCCACAACCATAAAATAGTGGTAAATAACTATTTTCATTAAGGGTTCCTTTCTTCTTTACTCAACCCATAGTGTCATATTCAAATATCAAATCAAAATAAATACTGCACTTTTTGGGATTCAGTTTTTACAAACCCAGAAAATACTTTTAGCAAACGTTCAACTCCCTGAGAGAAAATAAAAACCACTAAGGAGTTTCTTCTTTCCTTACAAACTCCCTTCCTAATCAGTAGAGCTTTTCATTTTCTTTTGTCTGCTCTTCTCTGCACTTAAAATATGTGTTGGAGTTTACAAACTTTTGTAGTCTCTTCTCTAGTTCCCAGGTTCCATAACTTCATCTTTCCATTCCCTTTCTCTTGTAATAAGCTTGCAAAAGTTTTAAGCACATATAATCAGTTTGCAGTGCTTCATTTAGGTCTCTCCAGTTTCTTTGACCTGGTACCCTATACATGCTCACCAAAATCCTCGAAACATCCAGCTGCAGTCCTGCAGAACCACAGCGCCAGACACTGGGCTCGGTATGCCATGCAAGTCGAAAAATATTTCTGAGTGCAACATCTTAAAATCTTGATAATGTCGTCATTTGAGACATTAAATAGTTCCACACGCTAATCAAAAGCTCTGCCTTTAATCAGAGCCCAAACACAGCAGCAACATAGTTTGAGGAGAGGACTCCTCTGCCTTCCTTCGTCCTCACTCTGATTCAACAGGTGTCCGACAAGCGTTGGAAACCAACAGGTGGCCAGGACAACCACTCAGGAAAATGCCTGTGGCTTCCAAACTACAAAGGGAAGCACATTTCCAGAGGCTACAAATTAAAACAGGATGGTTTTATTATAAAACCCACTAAAACCCATCCAAAAACTTTTAGTAGCGGCGATCGAGGAGCAAAACCATGCACAGCAGGGAGTGGAGCAACACTGCAGCTATCTTGCTGATCCGCACCCCCGATGGAACAAGTGCTGCTGCAGCAGTGTGCACTGACACCTCGATATGTTGTTCTATCCACATTGTTTGGCAGACTCCCTAGCAGTTCTCTGGGAGGAGGGAGGCAAGGTGCACACCCGACTTAGGAACAGAGATTGAGACCGAGGCCCCAAAACCAGCATCCCGGTGTGACTCTAGGTTGATGTGGTAATGGGAAATTAAAGTGTTTGCTGACTTCCAGGTATCAGCCCTGCAGATAACCCGGATAGGTATATCCCTAGAAGCAGCCACCGACGCAGCAGTATGAAGAGTGGAATGAGCTCTTATCCCTATAGGAGGCACCTGCTCACCAACCCACAGCAGAGATCAATGCAAGATATAATCCATCTGCCAATCATCCGCTGGCTGCAGGTCTGCTGAGTGCGGCTTCAGCGTAGGTGACAAACAGCTGCGAACCTCTCCCGAACTTCAGCCATATGCTCCTTGCAATAAGAGAGCGCTCATCTCAAGTCAAAGTACTTGAGCCTGTACTCGGCCTCCGAGGTGTAATTGGAGTAGTACACCAGCAGAGTCATCACCTGTTTCAGGTGAAACTCCGATGCAACCTTCGGAAGGAACTTCAGGTTGGGGCGCAGGACAACCTTGTCCCTGTGGAAGACCATATGGGAGACTCAACAGAGGCGCCTGGAGCTCCCCAATCCTTCTGGCTGATGTGATAGCCACCAGGAAGGCAGTCTTCCATGACAGGTGTGACATCTCACTCCTGTGTATTGGTTCGAATAGGCTTGCCCATGAGCTTTGCCAATACCAGCAGTAGATCCCATGATGGTGGTGGTACCCAACTGAGGGAAATGTGGTTGAGGCCTTTGAAAAGCACCAGACCACCTTCTTCTGTGTCCTCTGTCTGCTGACGGCCCGCGCCCGGTAGCAGAGATGGTTACCAGGTACCTTAAGGGTCATAGACCGCAGACCCCTTTGAGAGAGAGATAAAAGGTAGTAGAGAATGCTAACTATTGACAGGACAAAGGGTCCATGCCCTCGCCCTAACACCAAATGGATAATCTCTTCCATTTGAAGGGCATAGCACCTCTGGTCGATTCCTTCCTGGATGCCTCAACAATGGTGAGAACGCTTCGGAGAGACCCAAAAGCCTGAACTCTAGCCGCTCAGAACCAGACTGTCAGCTGCAGGATTGAAGGTCCAGGTGGAAGACCATCCCCTGATTGACTGAAATCAGGTCCTGGCATGCTGGAAGATGCCTGGGGAGCCTGTTCCTGAGGCTGAGGAGATCAGGGTACCAAAACTGGTGAGGCCAGTCTAGTGCCTCAGGATCACCTGTGCCTTGTCCCTCCTGACCTTGAGGAGCACTTTGTGGATCAAGGGAAGTGGAGGGAAGGCAGAGAAGAGGCCTTGGGTCCACAGCCTTGAGAAGACATCCCCTGCAGTGAGCCCTGCTGAGAAGGGTGGGCATGAAACAGCCTCAGCTTTGTGTTCTCCCTGAGGCAAACAGGTCCATCTGAGGGTGCCCCACTGGGAGAACAGGCTGTGTACTACCTCGGATGGAAAGACCACTTGTGGGACGCCCGCCCATGGCTGAGGGTATCTGCCAGTTGACTGGAGGCTCCTGCCACATGGATGTCTAAGAGATCTGCTTCCAGTCGGCTCACAAGAGTCCAGACATGGGCTTCCCTGCACAAAGGCCGGAGTGCATGCAGTCCTGCTTGTTGAGATAGTACATGGTTGCGGTATTGTCCATCTGGATCTGCACCACTTGACTCAAGGAACGGAGGAATGCAGTCAGTGCCAGCCAAACTGCTCAGAGTTTCAACAGGTTGATATGACATTGGGATTCCTTGGGGTCCAGACCCCTGGACTCTGATTCCATGTGGGCACCCCAGCCCATGAGAGAACTTAGGTTGGTCATTAGAACGACCATCGGCTCAGAGCGGACAAATGGGATCCCCTCCTGCCGATGTTCTAGGACGGTTCACCATTGGAGAACGTCCCACATCTTCTGGGTCACAGTGACCAGCTGGTCAAAATGACCGTGTCACTGAGTCCACTGGCTGTCCAGCTCCCACTGAAGGGGTGCATAGCCACCAGGCTCATCAGAACACAGAGGTGCAGGCCACCATGTAACCCAGAAGGCGCAGGAAGTCCCAGGCAGGGCGCAAGTGTCCAACCAGAAATGATTGGGCAAAGGAGGAGAGAATCTCCACCCTGTTTGCTGGGAGCCTGGCTCTGGCTCGCAATGAGTTGAGCTCTGCCCCGATAAAGCAGATCACCTGTGAAGGCAAAGTTCTGACCTGGTCTCATTGATTAGGAGACCAAGTTCGATCTGCACGTCTGAAGGGCCAGATCCCTGGATCTTTCCACCTCCTGTTTGTAGAGAGCCGCTATAAGCCAATCGTTGAGACAGAGGTACACTCTGGCCCCCAATGCCGAAGATGGGCTGCCACCACTGCAGTGCATTTGGTGAAGACCCAGAGGGCCACTGACAGGTCGAAGGCATGGCTTGGAACTCAAAGGGCTACCTCTGCCGGAAGTGGAGGAACCTTCAGTGTGATGGACGGATCGGGATGTGAAAATGTGTACTGCAGATCCAGTGAGCAAAACCACATGTTCTGCTCGAGAGATGGTATGATCTGAGACAGAGTTACCATCCTGAAGCTGTGAGATCTGAAAAATTGGTTCAGGTCATGCATATCTAGAATGGGGCACCAGCCCCCTGCCGTTTGGGACCAGGAAGAACCTGGAAATGAATCCTGGGTTGACATGGGATTTGCAACTCTGACCACTACCTCCTTGCAGAGGGAGTTGGCAATGTCGTCTTGAGAAAGCCAACTGATTGTACACAGAAACCATCTCCTCCCATGGGCTTGGGTTGGCTTGGTGGGTACTGCTTGAATTCAAAGGCAGCCCCTGGCCGACCACTTCAAGACCCACCTGTCCGTTGTAACAGCAGACCAGGTGTATAGGAAGTAGCAGACTGCCCCCACGGGGACCCCTGTGGGTGTGGATGGGTATGTGGTTGGCAACCCCCATCCGGCACTGTGCAGACTTGGAGGATGAGGATGATCCAGTTTGGGACTGCTGGAACCTTTCCTCCGGGCTTATGGGCCACCGAGGCCTCTGGCTTGGGCCGAGGGCACCGAGACTGAGCCTGCTGCTGTTGCTGCCCTGACTGAAAATGGGACTGCTGTGCACGAGGGCAGAAGGCAGAAAGGGCTTTCTCTTCTGCTTTTGAAACCCTGGGACTCCTTCTGGTAAGAAGTAATGGAGTCAAGGTGGCATTGGACTTCTCGATGCGCTGGAGGTGGCCTTACACTCCTGGACCGAATAAACTGGAGCCCAGGAAGGGAACATCCATCAATTTGTGCTGAGTGTCTGCCGTGAAAGTTAAGACCTTCAGCCAGGCCCTGTGGTGCATGGTGACACGCCACCACCAAGCAGGTGCAAGAATCCCTGATGTCCAGAGCAGTCTGGAGTTGCTGTTTGACAACCGCCTGACCTGTTTGACCGTGGTCTGGAGGTCTGCAGGGAGATGAAGAAGAACCTCATCCAGAGAGTCCAACAGGGCATGAGAGAAATGTGCCATGATGAAAGCCGAGCTCGCCTGATGAAGGCCAAGAGAAGAGGCAGCATAGACTTTCCTGGTAGAATGCTCCAGTTTCCTGAACTCTTTGTCCAGGGTCTATCGGTGTCTCCTGAATTACCGAGTGCTGAAACAGGACTCGGTCACCAACCCCTCGGCTGAGGGGTGTTCCATGAATCCCGAAAGGGAGTGATGGGAACCGTGCATTTATGGGCCATCCAGGCTGAGGGCGCTGGGCAGGAGGCTGGTGCTGCCACAGCTCCTAGGCCGGGCCAACAATGGCTTCAGCCACAGGAAGGCCTCAGTCACAGAATCCTCTTGATGATTTCAGCGAGGGATACTGGCCCATTTTTGAACGGGCTCTATGGGCAACCCCATAGATTCTGAGATGAGACGGAGGATGCCCATGAAGAACATGGGATTTTCTCCGCTAGAGACTCCAAATGGATTCTTTGTCCAAGGGATGGGAATGCAAGTCAGAGTCCGATAGATCGGCTGACCACCCATGTCACCTCTCGACCTGCCGGGCACAGTCGGGAGTGAGGGTAACAGACAGCCTGTCAAGGAAGGCCTTGATGGGCCGAGACTCCTGGTGGGAGCCCGAGGAAAGCTGCTCAGGTGGCGGCTTCACCAGAATGGTGGAGAGGCCAGTTTTGGCCAAGTCGGAGGGTCTTTACCAGCATCGTGAGGTGGAGGGACAGTGTCGAATGCTCTGGAGGAGTCGACATCGACCTGGAGGGCGACAGCCAAGTGGTGGCTGGTGGAACCGATCAACTTTGGACCAGCCATCATCAACTGTTGCCCCATTAAGTCCTCAGAGCAAGCGCCTCCTTCCGAGGAGGACGAGATGAATGGTAGGTGCCACTCTTTAGAACGCCTGAGTGGTGTTTATGAGATTTCTTTGACCTATCGGCCGAAGGTGTCCGAGACCTCGACTTTGGACCATCAGTGGGACAGATGGGGGTGCTCAGAAGGAGCTGGGGAGAACCCTGGCTCCTCCAGGTCAGGGACAGGGACCGTGAAGAGGTTCCCAGCAGCTGGGTCTCCTCCTGAGCATGTCCAGTCAGGACCGGGGTCCTGAGTAAGGAATTATCGGCCTCATCGAGTGACAACGGGTCAATGGGGTCGATAATCTTGACCAGGCTGTCTCCCATGTTAGCTGGCTGGCCTGACGGGGTACCATGAAGCCAGCAGCTGAGGCGCAATCTCAACCAAAGCTGAAACAGCAGATTCCTGGAACTGAGACCTCTCGATCCCAAGAATGTCATCAACGAGACAAACCTTCTCTTGACTCCTGTCCTTTTACGGGAGCAGGAGACGCATGCCAAAGGCCCTCCCCTCAGTTGGGAGAGACTGTCCAACTCCTGAAGGAGCTTGAAAAGGTGGAGCCCAAATTTTTATTTTATTTGTATTTATTTTAGTCTTTGGTAACCGGGTAAGGCCCACTAGACACAAGTGCCTGTTTTCAGGGGCGACCTGGGAGCACTGGGCGGTTAAGTGACTTGCTCAGAGTCACACAGTATTCAAGTGGAGGTTGTGAGAATCAAACTCAGGTCTGGTCTGCTGGATGTATCAAGCTCGTTCACACCTTGTTCCTCTAGCCTCTAGGCTATACTGCCAGCCAAACTGAGCAAGATGAAGACCGACACAGAAGAGGACCAATCAGCGGCGAGCTGCCTCCTCCTCGAAAGCCTTCCATCTACTCTAGTTGTTCAGTGGACCCCACAGCAGCGGAGACCGCCCAGAGGCCTCTTGATTTGACCAGCGGGTTCCATTTCTCTGGTCTGCTGAGCTGAAGTCGTGCAAGACGATTGTCCAAGACATTAGGCTGAAACGCACAACAGAAATTGCCGGCCTGGGTATCAGGGCATGGCCCAGGCAGTAGATGCACGAGGCACGTGAGTCGGTGCGAGACATCTTCTGCCCACAAGGCACCAGCGGAACCTGGTGAGGACTTGTCCTCCATCGTGGTTGTGATCACAAAGCGATGTGGAGAAACTCGAACGAGTTTAAATTTAGGTAAACCGAGGATTTGTTCCGGGCCTACTCAATGCGGAGCAATAAGGAGGGAACCTGAATCTTCCACGGAAAGGAAGATCTGGCATCAAGGGGCGGAGCAGGCATATACCACCAGGGTGGATGGGAGGAGCCAGCTTTTAGACCATCCGGCAAGATTTAAAGGAAAGGGACATGTCAAACAGTGTGGCAAGAACAACTATCCACGATCCTAGAACTTACTGGTTGCAGAACTATTTATATAGATGGTGTTAGTCAACCTTCGTGTCATGCAATACTTCAACAAATAGGGAGGTACCGCTCTTTCTCAAACTGTAAAGGCGCCTTATGGATATGGGAATGGGCCCTGACATACATGGCATCTCATTTCCTTTGCACTCTCACACTAGGTCCATTCAAGACCTGTTATTAGCAGTAGTAATGACCAACAAGTTGGTTTCAGTCCGGTGGTATAGCAAACTTTAGTAGAAGAGGATGGATTTTATTTATCCGCCTTGTGAGGACCACAGGTAATGCACCGAGCCTGTACCCGACGCAGCCATAGTAGTATTCTCCAAAGCAGGGTAACGGAATGAGTGAACAGAAAATGCCCTCTTGGCTCTCTAACCTGGAAAACAAATCAAACTGCAAGGAGTCCAGCTCCTACCAATATGTCCACTACTGTACCACAGAAAACAGAGGAAAAATAGGAGGAATGACAATGGAAGAAGATGTGGTGACCTTCAATTCATACATATTCCTCTTAGTAAGATCCTCTTTTCAGCAAAAAGCCTTGCTTGTCCTACAGGAGGCGCTGCAAAGCCTGAAATGTGGCATCCTCAGGAGGAGACTTGTTAGTATACACAACTATAAAACGAGACAGACGAACTAGAGTCAAACCCATAAGCAGGCTGTTCTTCCTCTAAATCACCTTCCTCTATACCCAGGAGGTCTGGATTGTACTCATCCTCCTTACCCTCAAGCTGAGGAGGGGCTGGAGGGACCACAGGTGTCACAGGCTGCTGAGGCAGTGGAGGGTTGTACAGTGAAAGGACTGTTGTCCCAGAGGCACCCGCAGCAGACAGCGACAGAAGAGAAGGTAAAGGCTGTTCGCCAACAGTGTAATCATCAATGGCGGGGACAGCAAGAGTCTCAAAAACAGTTCAGAGACAGCAGCTAGCACAATAGTGCTAGTGCTGATAGCTCCAGTTTGTGGAGTTGACATAAAAAGAGATGACGCGAGAGAGTCTGTTGATGTCCCACTGGTAAAGCAGTGTGTCACTGACAATGACTGAGCCAGAATCTCTGCCTGACCACGTGTCTCAGCAACACTTGAGAGTTGGTGATGGAGACCAACAAAGGCTTCTGAGACTTGTCATCATAGGGAGTCAGCGATGATTGGGACTGGGACGGACAGTCCTGTGACACTCCACTGAAGAGGGCATTTTTTGTCTTTCCTTTTGAAACCTTAGGAAAAACTGGTTGGGCTTTTAGTAGCATCTCTCCTTTCATGCAAATTATGCTGTAAGTTGCACTTTTAATGTGCATTGCACTGGAGCACTAGAATATAAATAAAAGATTTTCTGTGAAATATCTGTGACCGGTCTGGTTGTGGGTTTCTCCAGTTTCTACTTCTCTAAACAGATTGTCCAGGTTGCTAAGGATAAGAGTCCCTCCAACATACTATACCAGGTAACAGTCCTAAACAAGAGCCAGAAATTGCCTACTGTGCTTAAATTACTGTTTCCTCCTCCCAGTCTATAGGCTCATTCATACGGCCGACTGTGAGCCATTGTCAGTAGCTTGGCGGCCAGATTGTCTGATACTCCTGCCCACGTGTGAATGCTATCGTTTGGGCACTTTTCCGTTCGCGTCGTTCCCCTTTCCCTGGGTTTGCTGAGTGGTGTGGGTGGTTTCCTGTGCTGTCTGAACAGCCAAACCACCTGCACCACTCAAATTCTATTAAACCAACAGTGGCGGAACAGCAGTCAAATCACCAGAAAGGAAAAGGGCAGCGGCAAAACCGTTGCCGTGTGAACGCCAGCACTCTAATGTTTTGTTACTTTTTTTTTTTTTGGAATAAATAAAAATGAGCCGCTGGGGCAAGGTGCAGTGTGAATGAGCCTTATATCTAGATAGTTGAAGTCCCCCACCCTCAGAAGCCTGCTTCCCTTTGTTTCTTCTTTGATCACATCCTGAAGTTTACAGTCCTGGAGTTCCCTTTCTGGCTAGGTAGCCTAACACTGCAAGACCAACTGTCTCTCCGCTCATCTTCCATTAAATACTCTTAGCCAGGTAACTCAGGTATAAGAGTGTCACCCTTATTATGTCCTTGGGGCGCCCAACCCACCCACCTCAGACTTGCAGTTTCTGTCACCTGAAGGACACGCAGGAGTCACTCTTATTCTTGTAAAAGATACCTAAGTGTCCCTTAAAATCTGTAATATAGTTTGCATATCATTATGGGTAGAATTAAGGCTCAGAGGTGTAATATATAACAGCTGTGTAAAGATAATACTCAGGAATGTTATGACAGAGCTCATTTATGGAAACACATGCATTCTGCTACAGATGAAATAATCCTGTGAACCACTGAGCACAGGACCTTAAAAACAGTGTGATCCGTGCTGACCTGCCATTTAAACAGGAGAAGCACCAGCACCAGGGGTGCTTGTCAACTTGCCCATTAACTTGATGTCTTTATTCACAGGCCATCTGTGCCGCCGAGACAGAAACAGAGGCAACTGATGTCAATATGAGCAAATGCCTCTTCTTCTTAGAAAATGTCAAGCGTAGACTGATGCAGGAATGACCTTAGAAATACCCACAGATGTTGGTTACAAGACTCTCAAAATCAATCCTTACTACTGGGACTAATTAAGATGAAGTTAAGAAGAAAGCAGGTGAAAATTGATGTCATATTATGGGAACTTAATAGATACCTTCAGACCTCATTATTGACACACTGCCCATAGCCTTGAAAAAGTGCTCTAAAAGGATCTGAAATTGGCTGCAGAATCATTTAGGCTGAATGGATTTTTTCCCCAATTTAAAAGTTTTCAAAATATATTATGCTGCAGTTGATCAGGTATTTTGTGCCATTAAACATTAGAAAGGGGAACACAGAAGCTATGCCCATAATTAACCCAGAAAACCTTTTGGTTTGTGTTAGTTTTCAGTACTACCCTTAACATTATCCTGGTTTGTAAATAGGTTTTAGACTCTAGTTAGTTCTTCTACACACCCTATGCTAGTCATACAACCGCCATACTTACAGTCCTCAGCATCAGGCATGCTCAGTTGTTAGCCACTAAATCCTGCTCTCACATATGTTCTTCACACACATTATATGCAGAGTAGCTGGCAATATCTGTTACATATATATAAAATCAACCCACATGTCTGTACACCACGTGCCTATGATACTCTTCTGCATACCAGTTCTAAGGTTGTATGCACAATGCATTCATGTTTTACTCTGTATGTTTGTTGAGAAATTTTTAATGTAAAGTTCAATTTCTAAAAATCAGCACACTGTAGTTTCTACTGTCAAACATTACAAACTTGAAATTGGTAATGTGTTACAAATGTTGTGCACTTGTCCGTAACTATGTTATATACTTATTTATATAGTTACTTCTGGTGATTAGGAAAGGAGGACTAGAAAGTATTTTTCTTACTTTCAGCTTTTCCCGGGGAGGGAGCGGCACTGGTCCTAGAGATCTGGTGGCCCTGTGCTAATCTTCTTACTGGGGTCCTGTAGAAACATACATCAGATTTTACAGGCAGAAAAAATCCTTAGCCCATCGAGTCTGCCTCGAGCTCCCCACCTTTGTCCCATCAGTCTATAAGGTAGATAACCTATACTGAATATCGGGAGAGGAGAGGACTGACGAAGCATAAGCGAGGACTATCTATAGCTCAAACACTATTATTATACTGACTCCCCTACGGCTTCTCCATGGTCGTGATGTCCGCTACTGTCGGCCTCCACTGCTTGGTTTACAATCAGCACTGGCATACATATATACATACTGCACTTTATCCACTACCTGTGCTGCAGCTTACTAGGAGGATTAGACCACTTAGGCCCACCTGCCCAACAGGAGAGCATTATTACTGTACTATTTCTTTATCTTGCTCAGGGCCCCCTCTATCCCAGTTTGTCTCCTCTCTGCCTTCCTGCAATCTTTACAGCCTTGCTGCCGGCATGAAGATCACTGCCTTTCATGAGAGTACCATACCGTTATTCTACCTGCTGCGGCATTGTAAGCCGCTGTTGTTACTTGTATTGACCCTGTGTGTTTATGCTCTTCAATGTAACCTTCACTTGTTTTGCCTGATGTTCATGTATGTACCTTGTAATCTCCCAGGTCGCACCTGAAAATAGGCACTTGGTTGTATAGTGTGATTACCAGTTAACAAAATAAATAAATAAATAAATTCATACATGCATAGTTGCCAGCAGATTAGGCCTAAAGGTCTATTTGTCTGCCGATGCAGCTCACTGGTAGTGCACTGCAGCTGCTCTACCTCTCCGATTTCGTCCCCACTTCCCCACCCTGTACAACTCTGGTGATCACCCTACCCACACTCTGTACTGTGCCCCTCTGCCTGTCCCAACCCTTCTTGAACCTCCCACAGTTCCCACTGTTACCAGATCACCTGGCAGTGCATTCCAGGCGCCACCACTCTCTCTGTGAAATAGTGCCCCTTCATCTTCCCGTGCCTCCCTCCTGTTAACTTTAGACTATGGCCTCACGTGGTCCCTCCTCCCTCAACTTGAGCAAACACTCCTTGTTCACTCTGTTGAACCCCTTCTGGTATTTGAAGGTCTCTATCATATTCCCCTATCCCTCCTGTCCTCCAGGAGTACATGTTCAGCTCTCTGAGTCTGTCCTCATATGACAACCCTTCAGACCACTGAACATCCTCGTCGCCCTTCTCTGGACCCTCTCCAGCAGTGCAATGTCCTTTTTAGGCGAGTTCACCACACGCCCACAGTACTCCAGGCATGGCCTCGCTAGTGGGTGTACAGGGAAGTATAACCTCCTTTCTCCTGGATGTTATCCTCCTGGCAATACAACCAAGCATCTTGTTTGCCTTAGCAGCTGCTCTTCTGCACTGCTCCAGTGGTTCCCTTTTGCATCAGTCATAACCCAGATCCTTTGCTATTGTTGCTACAGTCAGCTGTACCCCCAAGTGGTAGATATACTCAGGGTTCCTAATACCAAGATGCAGAACACTGCATTTGTGTGCATTAAACCCAACTGCCACGTGTGGACCCGTTTACAGTTTCTGCAGGTCATTCTATAGTGCCTTCCTTCCCTGCTATCTACCACAGCCCCCAATTTAGTATCATCAACTAGAATAAGCGATTTTACTACAAACTCCCTCCCCAATGTATGAAATGAACACATTAAAAGGATAGGGCCCAAAACTGAGCCTTGTGGGACCCCACTGATGACCTCTCTGGGTGTTGAGACTTCGCTCCTTACCACCACCCTCTGCTGTCTATTCCTAAGCCAGTTTGCTACCACCTCACCAACTCATCTCACCCCAGTTCTCTCAATTTCCAAATTAGCCCTCTGTGTGGGACTGAATTGAAAGCCTTGCTGAAATCCAGGTATAGGACATCAACCAGCTTTCCTCCATCCAGGGACCTAGTCACCCAGTCGAAGAATTCGACCTGGTTTGTTTGACATGATTTCCCCACACAAACCCATGCTGGTTTCATCCTGAAAACCATTTACCTCAGGAACTCCGCCATCCGTCCTTTCAAGATGGTCTCTAACATTTTCCCTACTATGGATGTCAGGCTGACGGTGTGTAGTTCCCGGATCATCCGAGGTCCACTGTTGTACAGGGGCATTACATGGGCCAACTTCCAGTCTAGAGGACCCATCCTGATTGGAGGGAGGAATTCAATAGTTTCATCATCGGAGCTGCCAGGACAACTGGCAGTTCCTTCAGAACCCTCGGATGGATGCCGTCTGGCCTGGAGCTTTATCTGTCCTCAAGGACTTGAGAGCCTCCCTCACCCTCCCTACCTGGATCTCTCCATCTGGGAGAACCTCCCTGTGACCCCCTTCCTGCCTACTCCCTGAGGCAATGAGCCATCCCTTTCCCTAGTGAAGACAGAGCTGAAAAAACCATTTAACACTTCAGCCTGCTCCATGCCACCAGATCACGAGATGAACCAGATTTATGCATGTGACAGGCAGCTCCTGCCACTCTTGAGGACTGACCTTTTCTTAAATCTGTTGCAACAGTTCTTCTATTTCTTAGCTTAATCTATTCTTTACAATTTCTTTTTTTTAATTTTCCTATTTTTCCCCACGCCTCTCAAGTCGACCATCGACTCCGGTCATGGACCCTGGAGCCCGACCACGGATATATTGCCGTCTCCCCAGTCATCCCAGCTTACCCCCAGAGAGTGGGGCCGCGGTTCCTGACCCCCTATATCGGACCACGGAACTATGACTGGTTGGAGAGCAGCTCCAGTGGCCAATCAGGGCTTTACTGGGGCAGACCATCACCCGAGGCATAGGCGTGGGATTTTTGTTCCTCCCATTTTCCCTCCCCAAGGAGGCGGGGCGTCAATGACTCCTCGTCCGCCCCGCCTCCCACTCCCTCCCCTGTTTGAATGTCGGCAGCACAAGTTCTCCCGGCCTCCGCCAGGAAATCCTCAGTGCTCGAATGTTGCCGCACCCTCCCGGAGAAGGAGGCTGCCCGCGGATGCTCCATCCTTCCCCCGGCCGACCCTCCGGCGATCCGGGTCCATTCCGAACCGGGTGCCGGCCGCAAACAGAAATCCGCCGGTGGCCGGCCTCTTTACAATTTCTAGTCCATAAGGTTGGCCACCCATGGGCACCCCTTCCTTTCTTGACATGCTATAGTGTCCTCTCTAATTTTATTTTCCCTCTCAGGTCCTCGTACAGGAGGTTATTGTGGTGACCTCCAAGCGTGTGTAAAACAGGTTGTGTTTATCGTTGTTGGATTTAGTATGTAATAGCACTATGTCATAAAATACCTTGATCTATGACCTTATGTTTATGAAACCTGTAAATGTTGAAAATACCATGGCACTAGGTGTTTTGATAATGGTAAAGTACTGAGTGATTATTACAGAAATTAAGTTAGTTGTGCTATTTAAAATGCATGTAAATTGCTGTAAACTGAACAAGTCTGAAATGTCATGGTGATTTGCATATATCCCATGAAGCTTTGCATTATGGAAGTATGTATGATGATGTATTTCTTGAAACCTGATTTGTTGCCAATGCCCTTTGGGGTAACCCATGTTTCAGTGTTTCTGCACTGAGGTTCTTTGTTTTAGCTTCTTTTGTTTTTGAGCCCAGGCAAACATGGCTCATAACAGCCCGTTGTCAAAGGGCAGCTGAAATTGCAAAGATGCCGCAAACAGCGATGGTCACTACATTCAATCAATACAACAACCAAAATAAGCATTTTTATGCAGGGGCTATGCCCTCATGCCCTTTGCAGGAGAAGCCCCACGCACCCTCCAAACTTAGAATAATCAACTTCACAGGGGTGCAGACCGGGGAAAGTTGTTGTTTTAAAACACAAAATTCTTTCACTGAAACCAGACCCAAACATGAGTCTGCTGGCATGCATGGCGGTGGCTTACCTCACTCGCTAAATGGCCTGCTTGACAGAGGTTGGCCACACAACATCCCATATCCTGTAGCAGCGAGTGTGGCTCCCTGCTATACCAAGCTCTACAGGATATATCAATGTTTTCACCACTCGCTGTCAGTGTGAGCGGTATTATTGAGTCGCTCATATTGATGCGCTCAATAATACTAGCTCATAAAGGGTGCTACCATCCGTTCTCTAGAAAACTGGACATAGACCCAAAAAACACAAAGGAATGATGCCAAAGGACAGCTAGAACTTCTTGGGGGACTGTTTCTGGGAGCCTTGTGTGAGTGGCGGCACAGTTTGCACAATTGCTAAGATTTTCTTGGGGGGCAGAGATGCGAAGATACACAGACAGAGACAAGAAATCCTGATTGATATTAAACCAGGTTAATCTGTTGGTGGATTAGTGAATGGGAGAAGCAGACTGGGAAATTCCCCATCCCTTTTGAGAAGTGCTATGAAATCTTTAACATCCCCTGAACAACCACCAGAACAGGTAAATGGGACCTCTGTTTAACATCTCATCCAAAGGCCTCAACTCACAACAGCATACATTACCTAGTGTCCCCTAATACCATGCTGTGATATCTGTACTGTTATAACCATGGAAGAGTACCCTTCCCAATACCATGCTGTGATATCTGTACTGCTATAACCATGAGTACCCTTCCCCAATACCATGTTGTGGTATCTGTACTATTATAACCATGGAGAGAGTACCCTTCCCCAATACCATGCTGTGGTATCTGTACTGCTATAACCATGGAGAAGTAACCTTCTCCCAATACCATGCTGTGGTATCTGTACTGCTATAACCATGGAGGAGTACCCTTCCCCAATACCACGCTGTGGTATCTGTACTATTATAACCATGGAAGAGTACCCTTCCCCAATACCATGCTGTGATATCTGTACTGTTATAACCATGGAGAGAGTACCCTTCCCCAATACCATATTGTGGTATCTGTACTGTTATAACCATGGAGAGAGTACCCTTCCCCAATACCATGCTGTGGTATCTGTACTATTATAACCATGGAGAAGTACCCTTTGCAGAGCAGCCAACATTACTTCCTGCAGCACCTCACTCGCTGGAGGTCTCCCATCCAACTACAGAACAGGCCCGAACCTGCTTATCTTCTAAGATTTGACAGGATAACGCTCCACGGTAGCGAGGTTGTTCATCCTTTAGCAAGAGGCAGTTCTTTAAAATGATATATCCTCACAAAACTGCACATCACTTTGGGTTTAAACTAAACAGCAACGCTATCACAGTTTGACAACACCTTACTGTAGAAAGAAGAAATCAAAATTGAAGGAACTGAAAATTGTTTTGCACAAAATACTCAAGAGCACATAGTGCTGTTGCATAAAACTGCTGTGTTCAGACTCTCGGTGACAAAATGACACATACCCTCCGATATCTTTCTACACAGGTACAGGGGCGTGAGAGAGAACACAGATAAATATGGAATGACAACTATGTAATTTTGGTAACACTTCAATACTATGACGTGATCGAGAAACCCAACTGGTAACTTAAAATATTATTTTGGAATGGCTTCTTCATAAGCTGGAAGGAATTATAATAATAATAATAACATTTATTTATATGGCGCCTTATATGAAACCAAGGCGCCTCACACTTAAAACATTTGACTGCTTTCTCATGCTACTGATAAAATTATTCAAATAAATAATACTTCCACCAAATGTTCTAGGTGTTATTTCATCTGCAAATATTTATGTGAAAAAGCAAAGTGTTGCTTGCTGACTATGTGCATCCCCAGATAAGCGGCTTACTTTAGCTCTCCACTGCAGGAGCTATCCAGCCCACCAACTGTAGCTGCCGAAGTCGAAGTAGCGCACAGAGCACTATCACTGTTTTCCTCTCCCAGTCTTGTGCAACCTAAAAGGGGCGGGCCAAGACCACTGACAGCGAGGCACCCGAGTTCCTAAGCACCGTGAACAGTGCCCAGAAATGCTCCAGCACCCACTGCACCAGGCATAAACATGCTCTCTGACCTCCACTTGTGACAAACTGTGGTGAAGAGAAAACCTTGAATCAGCGAGCCAACTGAGAGGTCAGCCAGGCCCTAAATCCTACCCAAATGGAACACAGTCAAAAGAGGTTCTGCTAAACAAAAGTGCAACAGGGGCTGACCTAGAGTGTTTGTTTGGTGTGGAACTCGGACTTGTCAGAGGAATGAGAGGCATTCAGGGGTTCCAGTTAGGTCCACAGGGACGTGGAGCCTGCCAGAGGAGTTACAAATACAGGGCTCTCAATCAGGGCCCCTGGAAGGTAGAACCTGCCACAAGAGTTACAGAAGTACAGGGTTCTCAATCAGGGCCCCTGGGAGGCGGAACCTGCCAGAGGAGTTACAGAAGTACAGGGCTCTCAATCAGGGCCCCTGGGACGTGGAGCCTGCCAGAGGAGTTACAGGAGTACAGGGCTCTCAATCAGGGCCCCTGGGAGGTGAAACCTGCCAGAGGAGTTACAGGAGTACAGTGCTCTCATTCAGGGGCCCTGGAGGCGGAACCTGCCAGAGCAGTTACAGGAGTACAGGGCTCTCAATAGGGCCCCTGGGAGGTGGAACCTGCAAGAGGAGTTACAGAAGTACAGGGCTCACTCATGGCCCCTGGGAGCAGGAACCTGCCAGAGGAGTTACAGGAGTACAGGGCTCTCAATCAGGGTCCCTGAGAGGTAGAACTTGCCAGAAGAAGCAGGTTCCAGAGAGCAGTTCCCTGTTTGGGGCACAGTGCCAGGGGCTGTCCATCAGCTCAGGTGGGGGAGAACAGAGAGAAGGCCAAACTGCAAGCTGCTACAACACCAAGCTGTAGAAGAAGAAATCGCTGGCTGCAGTTTTAGTGTACCCAAGTCTGGCAGTGGGACAGTCAGTGAGCCCGGCCAGACCAGCAAGTGATAGGAAAGTCCCACAAGAGTAAAGGACCAAGGGGTGAACAGGCTGAGCGATGGCCAGGGACAGTGCCCAGTGGAGCCAAGCAACACTGCAGGTACCGCCACCAACATGCTTCCATACCTGCTTCCTGAGTTCCAGGTTGTAGTGCAGAGCCCATCTGGGAAACCGTGAGTACTGAAAGAGGAGGCCCCTGCAGCTGTGTAGATAAGTTAGTTAAGCGAGCACAGAGGATTTCGTCCTGAGTGCTGTGTGCACTAATGCATGGTCCAAGTGAATAACGGGAGTTCGGCACCATCGTGTCACACACCCCTTTAACTCCTTGTACTGTATTTGGATTACAAGCAGATAACTTAATTTTCAGCACCACAGTAAGTCACCTGTGTTCCCAGGCCGTGTGCACCTGTAGCATGAGGCACCCGAAAGACTCTGTTAGTGACTGAGTACTACGGGTTGTAGGTAAACCTGGTGCACCTCTCTGGCATAGACTGGTGAGGGTAATATTTGTTTCTGTGCATGCCTAAAGGTGTTTGCCTCTATCTCACTTTATTTTTCTCTTTGTTCCCCTCTCTGGTGCTTGCAATAGCAAGGTTGGTATCTCTGTACTTAAAAAAAAAATCTTTTTACAATTTATGTACCCATGATAGCCCAGCTGAGGCGCAGCATCTCGTTTCCAGTGGGGTCCTGCATTTACCAATTTACTGGAACACTGGGAGGATAAGTGACTTGTTCAGGGTCACAGAGTGATCACTGGGCTCTAGTGGGGTTTGAACCTGTGATCTTCTGCATCCCAAGTTAGTGCTCTAACCACTACCCTACACTGCCTTCTACTAGTCAACCACAGTGGCAGAGCATAATGCCAACAGAGACAAACTGGAAGAAAAATAATCGAACACAAGGCCAGCCAGCCAGCAGGAAAACTTCTGAGCCCCTCAACATCTTTCTTGGCTTAGCTGCACATTGTGGGAGGTGGTTACATATCAGATGCCAGACAGACTCCCAGACTGTTCTGTTAACTAATGTCAAGTTAAGGCTACCCAAATATGTCAGTTTCCCTGAATCAAGGACAATTAGCTGTTTCCATTATGCTCTGCCTATGTTAAGGGTATATTATCTGCTGCCTACCATTCACATACAACTTCCATCACCACCAGTATGTATGCTCCCGCTTCTCATTGATTTTTGTTCAGTTACAAATCTTACTGAAACAGGTATCAGTACCTACCTGCCCATCCCCGAATCATCACATATTTTCCTGCATCTGCTGCCAATTTACAGCAGGGCATTTAACCACTGTTTCAGTAATGCCGGTGACCAATGGCATTCTTACTACCGTCAATAGCAGCACAAAGCGCGGGCGCAAGCTCCACAGATCTGTACAAGACCTTTCATTTGTTGACTACGGCAGCGCCTTTCTGGAAAAGCACAACGTGATATCGGACTGGGTGTTCCTCTAGTCTAGATGTCTGCATCCTGCCTTAGCAATTGTATGCAGTTGGTGATTATCAATAAAATTCAGCATAAGGAGAGGCAGATCTCTATCACGGCAAACCATGTTGGTACTGGATCCTCTGTTCTTCTTAATCTTTGCCAGTTGCTAGCCCTGTCTGCCAACTGTAGCTAGAAAGATAAATTTGTAAGCCAGAACCCTTAGAGGGCCTCTTTGCCACCTCTCCCCATTACAGACATGTCCATATTTGTCACACAGACTTTTTCTACATACCATATTATAATTCAGGAACTGCGTAGTAAGTATTTTAGCATTATGCATAATATTATATTTAATGGAATCAGAGAACAGCATTTATATAACACCAGTAGAGGTGGATATCAGGCAGTAGGAGTAACCAAAATCAATGGTCAGGGACCAGAAAGTCATCCTCCTCTCCTATCAACTTGTCAGCCATGGCATACCTGGCACATGCCTTCCTACACCCATGATGTCAAGCGAGATCCTAGAATTTTGCAGTTCCTTAGTAAGAGAACTTGCATCCAACAGCAGACTCATGGGTTGTCACAAAAACATAATTCCTGTTCATTTTTTAACGACTCATTCTCCACAACTGCAGGCGTTTCTACCTTTTGTGTTTGTCCGCGCTTCTTCCTTTTCTCAGTATCCAGTGTAATTTATAACAAGCACTGCCCAGCCACTTTGAGAGCAATGCCTTCATGCTTGATAGGTGGCGGCAATGGCATTATGGAGACCGTATGACGTTGGCCAATCTCTGAAAATAGAAGATTACTGCATTCAGTCATCAAATGAGACTGGATGGTGGTGGGTCTTTATACTGGGAGGGGATGGGAGGATAGTTTGGATTGGTCATCAGATAAGACTGGGTGACGGTAGGGTCCATATATGGGAGGGTATCCCAACCAACAGTGCATGATGATGGCACTCTCAGCCACCTAAGTTCCACCAATATGTTGTGGAGTTCCTCCTTGCTCCTCTGGTCACTGGATTCTCTTCCCAAACCAGTACAGAAAGCATGCATCACTGCATATCAGGGCTCTGCCACATAAAGTAAGCTGCAGGGATTCCCAGGGGCAGAGAAGATCTGGAACAGAGATCCTTCAACCGTGGAAGTATGACAGAAGGCCATCTGAGAGGCAGATCAGCTATGGAAGGTAACGGAGTGTGGCACTGCAGTGAAAAGCGATGTCTCATAAAAAGGTTTCATAACTATGGTCACATTTATCTATAGATTTTTTCCTGATGAAGACAAAATTGTCAAGATGTTGTATCAAATTGAATTTATTTTTTAATCCAGTTTTTCTTGTCTCTATCGAGCACTGATGGCACCCCTCCTGGCTAGGATGGTGGGGGGTAGGGTTCAGCTACTGGATAAGGAGGAAGTCCTTAGCGTGGTCAGGAGCTTGCAGTACACCACATATGTGTTGGACCTTGCACACACCCAGTTGCTCAAGGCTGGGTGGGGAGTCACTGCTTCAAAGTTGACAGGTATAGTCAGCCCCTCTCTATGGGAAGACTGGCCTTCACCTTTGAAAAGGACAGTGATAAGGCCCCTGCTTAAAAAGGTGTCGTTAGATTCTGATATACCTGCCAAACATGATCCTGTCTCCAACCTTTCCTTTCCAGCAAAGTTGTTGAGAAGGTGGTTGCGGCCTGGCTCATGATTCACCTGGAGGAAAAGACCTCCTCAAGCTGTTTCAGTTTGGTTTCTAAGCAAAAAGCCCAGAGACAGTCTTGATCAGGGTATGCAATAATCTTTTCCTGGCAAGGATAGCGGTGAGATCTCTGTTGTGATCCTTTACATCTTCCTTTGGCATTTGACGCTATGGATCATGCAGGTTTGCTGACCAGACTCTGGGAGCATAGAGGACTGCCTGGGACTGTCTTGCAATGGTTATGGTTAATCCTCAGTGGAAGAGTACACTTTAAGAGAACAGTTTAGTGGGTACAACATGGTGGCTAGAGATAAGGGGTTCTTGATCTGATAATGCCATCAATCAGTGAGCCAAAGAAGAGAAGTCGGTGGGTGGTGCGGAGGGCCAATTTAGGCCGGCATAAAGCTGACAATGGTGCATGCAGGAGATGCTGAGGTGAAGCAGCAGATATTGTACATGAGGCCCCATTTGTGGAGACTGGCTTTCGATGCTCAAACATAAGCGATCGAGCCATAAGCAAGGACTGGGAGTAGAATACCTGGGTGATGGCTAGCCTGGCAGAGGGGTTAGGGCATAGCTAGTTTTGTATGCAATTCTGATTTTGGCGAGACAGATTTACAGGTGGCAGAGATATGTTGATCATAGTCTAAGGGAGGCATCAAGCATGACACCAAGATACTTGAAGGAGTTAACACTGTCCAGTAAGGAGCCAGCCACACAAGAGATTTCAAGTCGCCCTCACTAGCTCTGAGCCTGGAGGCAGAACCACAGAGCATGGCCAGGGTTTTACCAACATTAAGAACAAGTTTTATTGTTGGAGAGCCAGGGCTGAATGTGAAAGAAGTCAGATGAGAGACGGTGGTTAATGTCAGAGATGTTCCTAGAGCTGAAGTAAAGAACCAGGTTGTCCACGTACAGTAAGGAAAAGCAAGTAGGGTGTTCCATGAGATATCATTAATGAAAATGGAGAAAAGAATGGGGCCAAGAATGGAGCCCTGAGGAACTCTATATGTGTGTGTATATGAATATATATATGTACACACACACACACAACATATAGTCAGTGTATTATGAAACACAAGATAGAGATAGAGGCAGTATAGTGCAGTGGTTTAAGGCTCTGAGCTGCAAATCTGGAGACCTGGGTTTGAATCCCACCCCCACTTGCATACTGTGTGACCCTGAGCAAGTCACTTAACTTCCTTGTGCTCCCAGGTCGCACCTGTAAACATTAGTGTGTCTCTCCTGGTTAAACAACTGGGGAAAAAAAGATTGTTAAGCCCTATGGGGCATGTTCTTTGAGAGGTGTTGTCCCATTTATGTACAGTATACGCATACACCTGAGTGTTGTATTCTTTCATCTGTGTGTTCATACGGTCCCTGGTGGGGTTTACATAAATAGATGGTTGAGGCCAGAATGTTCAGAGTTGGTATCTGCTCTGTACCCCATGCATCACACATGCTATATACATATGGAGTGCCTTTAGCAACCAGCTCAGTTCAGGTATATTTTAACAAAGTTGATAACATGGGTTAGTCTTCCAGAACTATAAAGCATCTGCAGTTTTCTGACACTTACTACATTTCGTTCCCATGGTGCTGTGAGTCTGCTCAAAGCACTGAAAGGTCAAACATCCCATCTGGAATCCTTCTCTTCATCCCCTCTCTCTTTGCCGTCTCCTATGAAAGGAATTTCTGCTGAATTTGTCAGTTCCACCTGTTCTGACAGATTTCCCGCATGACCTGCAGATAGCCCTTGGGGACATTAATTATAGAACAGCCTGAGCTGTTAAAGAACAGGCCCGCTGGATGCTGTTACAGCCCCCGCCACCTACTAATCATATCCTCAGCCACGGAGGGGCTCTGATGGTCTCGCAATGCTCATTAATCATCCTGGCCTTTACTGTAGGCTTCAACCCTCTTTTTAAGGAAGATTAAAGCTCCGTGCTCTATCCTTATTCCATCTGACTTGCCTCCTTGCACTCTACAGTAATTCTCTCCCATTCACATCTGTAAGGCCATCTTATTACTGTTAAAACATACCTGGTAACAAAAACACCATTCAGTGACAGGCAAATAGTCCTTCTGGGAAAATGAGTGACATGTCTTGTGATTCACTTATGGGGACACCTTAAAAAAAATAATAACCTCAAAGTAATTTGGTTGCAACACACTGCATTCACTGCTTCAAATATGAATCCACAATTAAAATGTTAACTGTACATGCCTTGTGCACAGTTAACAAATGGGAGATGTCTTAATAAAACACTGATGCAGTGCAGTGTTTGACTTTGCAACTAGAAGAGCAACCAAGCCTAGGAAAATGACCCTTTGTGCATCTCTATTTATGCCTATTCTGCCCTGTAGGCCTTCTTTACTAAGCACAGAATATTATTTATTTATTTAGTTTTTGTTGACCGGTAAGTACACTAGACAAATCCTGCCTATTTACAGGCACTAATTCCAGGAAGAGTGATACAGATGAATAACAACTGACCTTAGAACCAGATTGAGCTGTTGGTGGTATTTTTGAGTGAATGTAGAGCTCAATAAACCATAAATTAGGTTTCCACATTCTCCTCTTCATTTTCTGTGGAGATAGTTCACAGATGAGGTAAAGACACAACTCTACAAGCTCCACCACGACTATGATAATGGTCATCTTCTATTACACTGTGAGGCCTACTCAAGGCTGGATTGGGGTACAGGGGCCAACCCAGAAAGTGGATGCAGGGGCCCAACTGGAAAGTGGATACAGGGGTCCACCTGGAAAATCAATATGGAGGATCTAAGCTGAGACACTCACAGCAGTATTCCATTTGATGTGCTAAACTAGCTCTGTGATTGTATTATAAATTTAGTTGCAATGCCCAAAATGCACCATTTAACTGGGAAATTGGTGATAAAAAGAGTTAAATGGGTGGACAGGGACCCAACAGAGGGAACCCAGTTGGAAATGTCCAGGTATCATGAGTTGTCCAATCGGACTCTGGGCCTACTGTTACATAGAGTCATTCAGAACACAAAAAGTAGAGTTCTACTACTAACCAATCAAGGGATCAAATCACTGATTCTTTAAGATGTCAACATTGGTACTGTCATTTACAAAGGTACAGAGGTAAGAGGCCCCATACCCACAGAACTGATGGTTCTTCCCTTCTTACCATCTCCACCGAACGGTGAACCCCTTGAACTAGTACACACTTTTAAATATCTTGGCATCTTACTTGACCCGACCCTCTCTTTTGAGGCGCATGTGAACAAAACTATCTCAACTCTCCATCAGAAGCTGGGCCTGCTCTACCTGTCGGGAGCATCTTGCCAAAAATTGCCACAGCCTCCCTCCAACCATTCTTCTCTATGCCCCCCATTGCTGACACTAAATCCCCTGATGAATCAACTAAAGCAACTCTATCATAGGATAGACGCTTTGCTCTAGGAGCTCCCTCACGGCAACATCACTGTTCTGTACTCTCCTCAATGAGGTGGCTACAGCTAGAACATAAACTGCAAAATACCTCCCTCTGCCTTATCTACAAGCTCACCAACCTATACACACCTCCGAGTTTAACCGATATTGTGGTGAGAAAGGCAGTTTGCTGGACCCTACGCGCCTCCTCCTCCTTTATCCCCATTAACACTGCCATCCACACGCCTTGCTGCAAGTAGGAGATCCTTTGCCTCAGTGGCATCCGGCCTGGAATCCCTCTCTCCATCCATCTATCTCTCTTGCTCTTCCCTTACCAGTTTCAAAGCGCCTTGCACAACCACCTTTATGGCCTAGGAACATGCTCCTGCTTTATCTAACTCAGTCAGACAAGATTCGCTTTTGATATTTTTGACCATCTCATCTGTTGTACCTATGAATCATCCCTACTACACATAACGTATATTGTGTAGATCATAACCCTTCTCTGTATCTGTCTCAGCCTTCCTCTCCACCTCCACCCTCAATCCTGTAAACCTATGTCTCTGTGTATAATGCAATGTTCCTTGTTTTGCAATGCACTGTGCTTTATATGATCGTCCCTGTATTTTCTCTGTTTGATATCAATGCTATTTTGAATGTACAGATACTTTTATGTACTGACGTATGCAGATTTCATGTGTTGAATTACTGTCATATTGTTTGTTCATGGAAGGACACGTAAGTTTGTATTTTCCTCTTGTACCCTCCCAGGGTCACCCCTGAAAAAGGGACTGCATGGTCTCAGTGGGCTTACCGGTTACCAAAATTAAAATAAATAAATAAATAGAAGGCGGGAGTTACAGCACAAATAAACAGGACTGTCTCGGTGGGTTTTTTTTTTTGCTCTTTCCTGACCCTCTACTGTCCATTTAGGCTCCATCGAGTCCCTGCTACTACCTGCCCACCAAACACATCTCATGCTTCACAAAACATAGAATTTGTCAGCAAGAAATGACTGCTTAGCTCACCCAGTCTGTCCAGATGTTCCTCCCAGATCTGTATCTGCAGACCCTAACTGGTCTTTGGCAACCTCCCTCCTCCCTGCCTGCTTTTTAATACACCCTATGTCTATCCTATGCATGCTTCGAAGCTCCCCACTGTTTTTGTCTCCATACTTGTGCTTGCAGTCTGTTCCAGGCAGCTACCACCCTTTTAGTGAAGAAATATTTCCCACATCTCTTACACTTCCCCCCTACAGCTTGATTGCATGCCCCGGTCCTGGTGGTCTTGCTCCATTATAAGAGACTTCCTCCTGCACCCTATTCACCTCTGTGGAGGTACTTGTAGGTCTCCATCATGTCACCACCTGCCCTCTCTTCCAGGGTGTACATGTTGAGATCCTTCAGTCTCTCCTCATAGGGCTTCTCATGCAAAGCATCACTTTAGTTGCCCTCTTCTGGACTGCCTCCATCCTATCTATCTCCTTACTGAGGTGTGGCCTTCAAAACTGGTCACAGTACTCCAGGTGGGGGTCTCACCAGCAGCGATACAGTGCCAACACCAGCCTCCCCTCCTCCTACTGGATATACCCTTCCCTATACACTCAAGTATCCCACAAGCCCTGCCTAGTGATCTGTCACACTGCCCTGTCACTTTGAGGTCACCAGAAACTATATCCCCAAGGTTCTTTCCTGTTTAGTGACTGTCAGTACCCCCCATTCTATACTCAGCTCCTGGGTTCCTATGCCCTAGGTGAATGATCTTGCACTTTTGCACTGAACCCCAACTGCCATTGCCTTAGGGCCGCTCCTCCAGTTTCCCCATGTCACTACTCATTCTCTCCACCCCTCCCTGAGTGTCCACCTCTACTGCAGATTTTGGGATCCTCTGCAAAAGAGACATACCTTCCCTCCCGGTTTATCAGCAGTGTCACTTGAAGACACTTCAGAGGACCGGTCCCAGCACTGAGCCCTGTGGCAACCCCTGGTCAACCCTCCATCGTTCGGTGAGTGTCATTTACCACCTCCCTCTGTCTCCTATGTATTAATGAGAATCACAGGAGCCTGTCTGCATCGTGGAACAAATGGGTGCTCTTTTTAACAACAGAATCCAAAGAACAAAAATACAAAGCACTCGAATAGCAGCCAAAATAAACACGCAGAGATTCACGACAGTGAAGCAATAAAACGCACACACTACCCTAGCGCCGTGTCCTCTCTGGGACACTTCGTCAGGAGTGTTAACCAGTTTCTAACCCAATTCACCACTTTGAATCCAACGGTCTCCTGGCTGGTTTCTTTTATCAGCCTCCTGTGTGTGTACAGTGTCAAAGGCCTTGCTGGAGTACAGATAGAGCACATCCATTGCCTTCCCCGAGCTACCTCCCTGGTCACCCAGTCAAAGAAATTCAGCAGATTTGTTTGGCATGACCCCACCCCCTCGAAATCCATACTGCCTGTGGTTTTGCAGCCCACTGGATTCAAGATACTCAACCGTCTTTCTTTAGCAAGGTTTCCATTAATTTAGCTCCTAATGAAGCTCTTAATGGGCTAAGGCGTTGAGTGTTTGTGGGTGCAGAGGCATAGGTACAAAGTCCCTGTGTAAATTCTACCCGGTACTTGGTGCATCAAATAACAATAACATTTTGAAATGTACCAGTATCAAGAGTGTCTCGAGTTCTTTCAGGTTCCACCATTAATTCTCAGTACAGAACCATTTGGTTTGTTGAGCTCCAGGTTTGCTCATCCTGGTTGTGCACCCGAAATCAGTCCCGCTGGCGTGCACACTCCATGATCCTTGTTTCCATGAATTTCCCTACCACTGATGTAAAACTGACCAGCCTCCTCCTTCCTGCCACGGCTCTTACACAGAGGACCACGTCAGCTCTTCTATAGTCCTCTGAAGTATGCCTGTTTCAGTAAGCTGTTAAATAAGGCTGTCACTGAGGCGAGAACCTCCCAGAGTTCCTTTACAAACCTGGGATGTATCCTTCTGATCCCATAGATCCATCCACCTTCACAGCTGCAAGTCCTTCTGGAATCTATCTTCTGAAAATGGACTTGTGTCCACCACCACCCCATTCCTGCTAATCCCTTGTGGTCTGTACCCTCTTCCCTCTACTGTGAAGACTGAGCAGAAGCACCTGCTCAGCATGTCTGTTTTTTTTTTCCCAATTGTTTAACCAGGAGAGACACACTAGAAAGCTTGTTTACAAGGCGACCTAGGAGCACAGGGAAGTTAAGTGACTTGCTCAGGGTCACACAGTATGCAAGTGGGGGCTGTGAGTTCAAACTCAGGTCTCCAGATTTGCAGCTCAGAGCCTTAAACCACTTTTCTTGGTCCTCTTCTGCACAGTCTCCCCTCTGCCTTTCAGTCCTCACTATCCTCCCCTTGCTTTTCTCTTCTAATTTATGTACCTGAAGAAAGTCTTATCCGCCCTTGGTGACCCCTCTGGCAGTATTTCTTCTGTCTGTGCCTTTGTTCTCCTCACTGCCTTTTCTGTTTGCCTCTATTTTACTTGGTACACCTCCCTGTCCTCCTCCCTCTGTGTTTCCTTATACCTCCTGACTGCCACCTTTTTTCCTTTACCACATTTGCCATTCCTTAGAGAACCATAATGGTTTCTTCTTCCTTCTATTTTTATTCACTTCTATGTGCAGAGGTTAGTTGCTTTTATAAGCCCCCCACTTCCATGTGGGATTTACCTGTCTGGGCTCGCGCCCTTGCTGCCCTGTTATCCTGTTTCTGCCTCCAGTCCCTGTGCTGCCTGGATTTGGGACCAGAGGGCTTCCCAAGGAGCCCTAGTGGTATTCAAGCCAGGGCTTCACCTGCTTTTTACGGCAGCCGCGTCACCTTTATCTGTTCTCAACCCAATAGGGAATGTGGGGCCAAGGTCCGCTGATGTAGTTGCACCTCCGGGCACCCAAAGAAGTGTCCCTACAGCTGGCTTGGTGGTGCTGGAGGTCGGGTGCTGGACGCCACACGGTGACCCGGTTCGGGAACAATCCCAGGCGCTGGGATCGGCAGGGGTGAGAAAGGATCAAGCATCAGAGGACTGCTCTCCTTTATCAGGAGGGAAGGATTGTTTTCCTGCCTGCTGATCACCCTCTGGTGGGGGCTGGGGAGTGATACAGGACGTGAGGCATGTGATGGCGGGCATAGTGTGCTTCCACATGCAAGCGCTCATGCCAGATGCTGTGGGGAGGGGGACAAAGAAAGAGGAAAATGGTTGCCAAGGCTCCATTACGCCCATTCCCATGTTTTCCAGTCCTCTGCCACCGCTACCCCTGGTTGGATTGTGCTCCGGGAGGAGGGGCTCCCTTCCTGGCCCCACCATGGGGGGTAATCCATGGGGGTCTCGGAGTGGGCTGGTGTTGAGTCGGGCTTGCGCGTGCAGTGATACGGGCTGAGATACTGCCCCTGGCCCCGAGGGAGGAATGCCAAAGTATATAGGCGAACAGAAATGTCCCTACCTGGTTTGGTGCAGCTACGGCTGAACTGGGAATGTAAACAATCATGGCTGCTCACATGGCCGAGCCCTTAAAGTCGCAGCTCCCAATACAGTTGTCCATGCAGCTGTAATTTGAAATAAGCTGTCAGCTCCAGGGCAGGCAGTGGAGCAGGGATGTGAGTGAATGACTCTGGGCACGTTGGTAGGGGTTTTCCAGTCCCCAAATAGACAGTGGGACAGGAACAGTTAATGTGAGGTGCGCATGCACCCGCAGCTTCTAGATGGCACAGAAAGGCGCCTTTCATTTTCCCTCAAACAAAATAAGGATTTGTCTGTCCCCTCCCCTGCAAGCAGGGCCAGGGCATACAGTTATTAGCCCATAATGGGCGTGTACATAATTTGTGAGGTTGCCAAATGGAGCAGAAATAATGTAAACAAAGATGATGCCCTAGCAATTTTCACTGCCACAAAGGGTTATGGGAAGGAGTAAAGAGGCACCCTCCAGAGCCAGGAAAAGACTGGCCAATAGCGTGGGGAGGCTAGAGCGTATATAACAGGCTATACCCTGAGAGCTGTGAGGAGTTCAGCCAAGAACTGGAGGGAGAGACTGTGTTGGAGGCTGCTGCAGTCAGTAGGCTAGCCTGTGTGCAGATAGGCCCCGAGCATAAGACTCTTTAATCAGACTGCCTACAATTTTTCGTGTCCTAGCAGGAAGTAACTAGACTGATAACCTGTTTTTCCAGTGGAATTTATTTGAATGCTGTTTTAGTGTTTCCAGTTTTGAAAAGTTATTTGAACTGTGTTACTGTGCCATCCAGCTGAGAAGCTTATTGGGACTGCTGAACTGTTTTCCCAGCCAGGAAGCTACTCAACAGGGCTGAGACTGAAACAGTCAAAAGTCTACCAGAGTTTTAACTTCCAGTGGAAGCTGTGTGTCCTGGATACTCTGGGTGACTACAAGCCTGAGTGGTTCCCTGCAAAAATGTTGAAAGGCCCGAGTGGCAAAGACGACAAAATACCTTAGAGTCAAAGATGACGAAAGGCCCGTCACGGGTGAAGAATCCAGCACCTGCTTAGAATCTCCAGTCTGCAGTTGTTGTTCCCTGAGAGACTGTCTGCTGATTTCAGAGCGGTACCGGTAGTCTGTGTCATTCCTCAGCATCCCAAGATATTCAGTAAACTGTGAGTACCTCTGGGCTGCAGCCCCAGGGAATTTCTTCTGCAATTTAGCTAGCTAGCTAGATATATAAAGAAGTGAAATTCTCGCAGGACTTGGTAATCTACAGGATAACCCCAGGCAGAAGATTGCAAAATTACTTGTCTCCACATTTTGAAATCCCATTTAAAATTCTACCACTTCAAGTTCAAAAGACTGTTGTTCCCACTGCATCTCAAATTGCCGTCAACCTTATGTCATCTGGTTGGCCACCATTAACCTGGTGAGGTACCCACCACAACAGACATTCACTATCCTTACAGCCATGGGGAAAATGGGTACACCCGTGGGGTGGTATTGGACTGTGTGGGGAACATTGTTGAAATCTAAATTAATTGTTCTAGGTTTTTGCTTCCCTTCCTAGAATAAATCCGAGGTTAGTTTATTTTCTGATCGGAATCCATCGTTATTGCTTGGTGTGATTGCTATTGTGTGGGGAAAAGTTACCTGTGTGTAGCAAGGAAAATATATGTTCCAGGGGAGGTTAGGGCCACATTGGGTAGCTTGATATACCTCTGCCCCAAGTGGAGGCACCAAAACCTATTACTGGTATTCCATTTGTGTACTGCACCTGAAAGAACCCAGGCTGACCCCAAGGTAGGTTGGTGTGTCTGAGGGCAGCAGGTGCGCACGACAGAGAGCCGCCCCTTACACTTTAGTTATACTCTCCTTATTTTTGGCCACAGTGCCTCCACCCAACCGCCCCAAGCAGTTTCGAGACATTCCTCATTTCTTCCAAATCCCCTCCTAAAGTCCAGGATCCCATCCTGTGTGGTTAGCCTCTGTTCCTGTCTTAATGTTAAATCACACTGCACAGTGATAGTGGGTTCCCTGCAACGCTGCCCTAACTATAAGCACCAGGTCCAGCACTGCCCTGTCCCTAGTGGGTTCTTTGACTAGCTGCCTGAGAAGAGCCCCTGTAGTGAGTCAAGGATGGCCCTACTCCTTGTGGAAGCTTTAGTTGAAGGGTTCCACTGCACATCCGGCAGAGTGAAGTCAGCAACTCAGCACCTCCCCCTTACTTGCCACTCTGACGTTGGCTTCCCCAAGTCTGCGTATCCAACTCCTCCCCTGTGCCAGAGGCCTGTACACTGCCCTGGTGCAGATAGAGTCCTGGAGCCTGTGTCCAGGGTGACCCATGGCACCTGGCTCCAGCTCTTCAGTTTCCTGCTGCTGCTCTTGCACCCCATGGTCCTGATTCACTCCATCACATATAAAATAACCCGCCTCCCGCCCTGTCTCTTCTGAACATAGAACAGCCTGGTATGGACATGTCCCAGTCATGGTGCTCAGTGCACCACGACTCCATTATAGCACTAAATCAGGTCAACCACCGCAATGCGCACTCGAGCAGACTTGAGATAGACCATATGCAGAGGCAGTTTTAGGCACAAGAGAATCACCATAGGGCCGTATCTGCTGACATTTTCGTATGCCTCGTGATGACTTCCAGGTCTGGAATTTGTTTCCAAGACTCCTTGCATTGGTACATGGCTCTCCAAACCTTTCTCCCTGCCCCCTGCTGTCTCTGCTTTCCCTTCCATTCCTAACTGTGTTTTCCTGAACCCCCCGATGTTCCTATCTTTTAATTTCTCAATCCTTGTCACAATCCGCCTCTCTTATCGCGTTTCCACATTTCTTATGTCTTGTCCTCATCCCTGCCTTTCTGTGCCCTGCCCTAGGGGAGTTTACTGCCCCAGGCCCTCCCTCCTGCTGCTGCTCCATCATCTTGGTGGGGGTGGGAGGCATTTTGCCCTCTGTGTTTTACTACCTTCTCTGGCTAGTTTAAATGCTCATTCAAATAACATTTAAACCTCCCACCTAGGACTGTGTTACCCTTCCCAAGAGGATGCAGGCCGTCTCCCTTCTAGTGGCCCATATTTTTGCCAAGCTGGCCCCTAAACCTCGTAGTAACCAAAGCCCTCCTCCATGCACCATCCCTTCAATTAGTCATTAAATGCCCTGGTGCAGAGCACCCCTGCATTCCCCCAACTGCATACATGTAACACCTGGAAAAGCAATCATGCATGCTACCAATTAAAGGTCCCTCCCCAACTTCCTGAAGTTCCTCTGCATTGCCCCTACCCTGTCCCTTGCCAGGTCATTTGTCCCCAGATGGACAATGACATCTGGCTCCCTCGAATCTCCTGGGGCTCTAGCAAAATATTTTATTTTTGTGTTTAACCATCTGCTAAGAATTAAACCTTCTTTTTGATAATAAGTCAAATATAAGTTCTCACCTGGAATCAAACCTCTGACCCTTTTCTTGTGTAACCCCTAGATGGCGCTATCCCAGGGCTACTCCCCTGCCTGATTTGCCACTAACAGGTTGAGGGCCTGGATCAATGGCGTGGTGCCTCCACCCAGAGGTCAGGGTTTGCAATAGTTAAACTAACTTGGTCACAGCCCTCTGGGACACTGCAACCCCTTTCTTCCCACTAGTGGCCCACACAATATATCAGAATTACCTTCACAGTATACACTTACCCCCAGGTCTGGTTCGGCACTGGGACCTCCTGTGAAATGAGATACAGTGCAACAATCACAGTACAGTACTTTTAACATAGACAAATACCTCAGGCAGTATAACTTTGCTGAAACAAGCAGCTCTGATTTATTTAGGGGATATAACAAGGACAGGGGAAATCAGGTTAATTAGCTTATCACTCTAATAATCTACCTATGGCTCTGTGCAAGGCCTATCCTATCAGTTACTGTCCTAGGTACAAGCCCTAGTGGCTAGTCCAAACGCTGGCAGCTAGGGGCCCTTTCACAGAGAAAAAGGAGAATTAAACAGTCAGCAGTACAGTAATTCCATTTGGATTTAATGTGGCAATTCAACAGGAGCAACCCTGAATTAGTACTCACGACCTCCAAATAAGATAGGGTCCTTCAATGTCAGCAGGGCTCACTTGAGGTACACAAACCTCTTCACACATCCATATAAAAGAAAGTACTATACCAGGCAGGCTGCATCTGTATCCGATCGCAATTACTGCACAATACCCGGGAGAACACACAGCAGATTCAGTTCCTGACAGACCGAGTGCAATTTTAGCAATTCTTCCAGTCTTCTACAGGGTGAGCCTGGTTTCTACTCTTCAGAGATCCTTTGATTCTTTTACAGGATGATTCAGTCCTAACAAGCTGTTACACAAGCTGCAGACGGAACTCTGGGCCTTACACGCTTTTTGACTAAAACTGCACACTGAAAAAGCACAGGGCTCCTTCCTTCTTCACTGCCAAAGCTCAACTGAACTCCAACTGACGAAACCGGGCACTTCCTTTGAGTTCCTCCCAGTTCTTGACTGGATTGGCTGTCACTCACAATAGACTGCTGCTGTTGGTCCAAAAGGCACTGAAGTCTAAACTACATCTCCCAGAGTCACTGCCCATACAATCCTCTTGTGGCTGGCTCAGATTATGAGTCCAAGTTCTGATTCGTCAAGGCATCATTTTAGAGCTAGCTTACCCCACACTGATTGGTCCAGTTCAGCAGTTCAAAACTAGAATGGGGAACTAGCAGACACAGTTCTGACTGCAAAGAAAGCAGGTTAGACAAACTGTAATTTCATTATTACTCTAAATAATTTCTGGCAAACAGTTACATCTTTCAGATAGGTTCCCTTTGCACCCTAGTGACTGCAAAATGAAGTGAATTAGCAGCAGCTCGAGTGGTACTAGAGAAGCACAGTCCCCCATACAACTAATTATGTCTGCAAGCAGACAGCTCTTAAAGAGACAGTACCAGAGGCTCTAAAAACACTCACTGATAAATGGCTTAAATGCCAAACACCATTCAGGCTTGGAGCATTCAAGCAAGCTCCTGAAGTCTTTTGGGAACCCCCATTTGCAGGGGTTACACCTGTAAAGCCAAGACATATCCAGTGTGCCAACTGAGCTTCCCAGGTCTTCACCATCCCACTGCTCCAACTTATCCCTACTGGGGAGGGCACACTGCCACCAAGTCAGGAAGATCTTACCACATGGCGTGGCCTGATGGGTGGAGCTGGCCACTGTGGGCCTGGTGGGATGGGAGGAAAATCGAGAGATGTCCTCTAACATGGTAGGAATGGAACCATGCTGCTGGTTGCCACTTGCTCACCTGACTCCTTCCCACCCCAGGAACATGCACGCCCTGGCGCCTGAGGGATGCGGGCAGCTTGAGGTCACCTATGCCACTAAGCATGTTTCCATCACGCCACAGTCAGGAGCCACTCTAAGAGCGGAGTATCACTCAGTCCACACTGCTGCTCTTTCCTGCGAGCCTCCACTCCTGTCCCTCAGCACTGGGTATGGCTATATTTGGCTACGTAAAAGTTAGAAGATGAGAGGAGGTCACTGAAGCAGATAGACTGGTAAACAAAGCTTGGTTTTGCCATTCAGTTAATTACTGCATTTTGACTTATCACATCCTATATAAAATGTATATATAGTTAATACTACAGTATATATTTTCCAAAGATCTGCTCTTCTTTTCACCTATCTGTGCAGCCGCTTCTTCTCCTCCCTCGAGTCCCTTGTTTGTGATCTTCCTACCCCATCCAGCTCCTATTCTAATCTCAATCAATCATCCTTTATTTTTAAAGCTATTTCAGCAGATCACAGCATTGTACATCTTATAAAACATGATAATAAACAAAACTATTTTATAAAAAATATACAAAGGAACAATTCTAAAATGGCAGGACTATAAATAAGTTCATGTACTTTAAATATTAGGCAACAGGAAATGCAGACTCAAATAGATACTTTTAAGCATGATTTAAAGGCCTCCACAGACAGGCATTCTCTGATCCGATGAGGTAGAGAATTCCACAGGCCAGCGCTGCAAAAGCAAATGATCTAGCACCTACAGTTGTCAAACAGACCTGGGAATCTCTAGCAATCCTCATCAGTGGAGCAGAGAACACAAAGGCAGTAGGGACACAGGACATCTTGCAGGTAAAAGCGCAGACCCTGACCATGTGAACCTTATAGGTCAGTAATCCGACCCTGAAGGCGTCCTCCTCCACCTGGCAGCCAGTGCAGGCCAGTGAGCATAGGTGACACATGGCTAGATCTCGGCACGCCAGTCAACAACCCGGCAGCCGATTCTGCACCAACTGCAGGTGGCAAAGGTCCACTCTGCAGCCTCTAGGTATAGGGCATTGCAGTGATTGAGGCCCGAGGTCACAAAGGCGTGGACCAGTGTCGGAAGATTATCACGTGAGACCGGCAATATTCCTTAGATGGTAAAAGAGGTCTTCACAATGTCCAACACCTGAAACTTAAGTGTCTGCGCTATCAAGCAAAATGCCCAGATTCCGCACCCGTCACAGATCACTAGCTGGTTGTCTCCCAGCCAAAGCCCAGAAGGCTGTCCAGCCACTAAACTCTCTACCCGATGACCTGTGTCCACAACCAACACCTCAGTCTTATCCGAATTCAGCTTAAGCCAGTTGGCACTCATCCAATCCTGAATCTCCACGAGCTCTTTGACGTCCCTCCAGGATGTGAGCAATAACTCCCCCACCCCAAGCTAACCGCGCCTAAATCAGTTACTCATAATTCATTAGCTTGCTTTATTTTTTGTTGATTTTGATCTATTGATTGTGTTTAGAGGACCTTGAGCTCAGGAGACCTTTTTCAAGGTGTCTGACTTTATCAAGTTACATGCAACAGAAGAACAAGTTACATTTGACAGCAGATCAATACAAAACACAACAGGTATAACAATAATTATCATATTATAAGGAGCAGTGGGTAACAACAGACTTCTGCACCGACTTTGTTGGCTCTTGTACCTTATCAGTCTGGGTGATGGTAATCTGCTACTATCTACCATTGTTCCCAGTACGTACTGCGCTTGTACCCCAGTAACCGTAAGCTTGTACCCCAGCACCGTACTGCACCTGTACCCCAGTACCGTACTGCACTTGTGTCTTAATTTTGAACTGTGTTCATCTTTACTTTGTGTTACACTGACTGTCTGTAATGTGACTATGCACTGCTATGTATTTGACATTTATTTTAATGTATTTATCTTATTTTATTCTACTGCACCTTACATTATGTATATATATATTTTTATTCTTTAGTAACCAGGTATGGCCCACTAGGCACAACTGCCTGTTTTCAGGAGTGACCCGGGAGCACTGGGAGATTAAGTGACTTGCTCAGAGTCGCACAGTATACAAGTGGAGGTTGTGGGAATCAAACCCAGGTCTGCTGGATGTACCAAGCTCATTCACAGCTTGTTACTCTAACCTCTAGGCTATACTGCCAGCCCAAGTATTTTCACTTGAACATCCTGTATTGTATCGACCCTTCCCCTTAGGACGCATCTAAAACAAGCTGTTACAGCTCAGTATATCTTTCCTGGTGAAACTTTTGATATAAATAAATAAGTTAGCAATAATAACGACAGGGTATGTGGTTATAGGCATTTAATCACGCCTGAGGTGTGTTGTGAAGTGAGTGCCCTCACAGCACCCTAGGCATGGATTAAACTCTCACAACCCCATACCCTGGAGTGGGTTATTGTGGTTATAACAGGGTTATAGGCACAACAAGGAAAAAACACAGAAAGGGTTTTTCCCTGTTTAAACAGCAAGAAAGTTACTGTATCCTGACACCTTGCAAGATAATCCCAAACAAATACTGCCTATGTGATTGCTGTTATGCACATAGAAATGTCTGAAATACAGTACTGAGATGCATCCTGACATCTCTGCTCTGCGAATATGGTTTCTTAGATTTGCAATGTCGTTTACTGTGCAGCCCCCCACCCCACAGGCACATGCAGTGCGGGCTCAAAGGAAGCTCTGTCCAGCATAAACAGGGGCTCAATTACACTCATTGCCGTCTTGGGACAAAATGGACCATGAACAAGTCAAGAGGCAGAAGAGAGAGACAGGACACTGCAGGAATTCTGCTTGACATGTCCCAATCTCGCTGTCTGTCTCTCTCTCACTCAGGGATAATGTATGCGGGGGGGGAAACAACAAGCTTCAGCTATCTCTCTCTCCCGTATCTCACCCGTCGCTCTCTCTTTGCACACATACGACCGTGCCATTCAGGAGATGAGTAAATCTCCAGCTACCATACGATTATTTCAGAGCCTGCAAGTTATCGGTGGGGAGCCGAAGCAATGACAAGTAATACAGAGCTGTCAAGTACAAATGAAATAGCAAAGCCAAGTGGCTCTTATTTTACCGCACCGCCTCCCGCTGTGTGTGTGTGTGTGTCTCTCTCTCTTCACCGATAGCGGCAGATACTGACTGAATGCAAAGATGAGCATGGCAGCAACTTACTTTGCTCTGAAGTTCCAGAGTTGACCTTCTCGCTGTGCCTCTCTCTCTCTCTCAGTACTATGTGATAACAGCACCAGCATATCGGCGCCTACCATAACAGCTACTGCACATCGCCAAACAGCAAAACAGCGATGTACAATAGCATCCGGCTATAAAAGAGCTCACAACAGCTCGATGTCACCAACACCACAATTCATCAGTACTACTTATGTGGGAGCTATGCCCCCGCACCACCCAAACTATAATTAATCAACTCCAGGGGAGGCTTGATTATGGGGAAGAGTGGAAAACTTGGGGGCTAAATCAGGTACAGACACTGGAAGGGGTGAAAGTTGGAGGCAACCTACAAGCAGGGGGGTGACAAAGCCAAGACTGAAGTGGTACAGGACTAAAAAGAAATTAAAAAAATAAAAACTATAAGTGAACAAAACCAAAATACCTGCTCCAGCCAGTCCCAAACCCGTGTCGCCCAACTGGAAGGCGGTGATTGTACCCAGCACACTAGGCGACCAGCTCAACATCACCCCATCAGCAAACCTACAGATACTCACCAGATAAGTAATGAAGGTCTTGCTCATATTACAATGTGCTCTTAATGGCCGTCACTATTAGGATCACATTACGTAATTCTTTTTGCTGTTTTGACCTCACCCATATTAACTTGCTCAAAACGACTTGCGCTATTGACACTCTCTCTCTCCCCAAAGTGTGGCTGCACTCTACACTGCTTACTGTGTCTGTCTGTCTGTCTGTCTGTCACCCTTTCTGCTGATGGTGGGGAGGGGAGAGGTGTCTTGAGCAGGACAGTGGTGTGTCTCGTGAAAGTAATGCAAGACACAGAGACAGAGGAGACTGCAGGAATTCTAAAACATGTTGCGCTCCTCTCTTGCTGTCACTGTCTTGGTCTCTCTCTGTCACAGGAGGTGCACGGCTCTCATCTCTGTCCCCTATAGCACCACAGTAGAGGACAAATGCTTTGGAAATGGACGGAGGGAACAGGCGCACTCGCTAATTACTGTGTTGCTCTCTCAACGTTACACAAAGAGCGGGGACAAATGCTTTGGGAGGCGTGGGAGGGAAGAAAAGCACTCGGTGATGACTGTCTGTCTCTCTCTCGTTCACATTACCGCCAGAATGGGGAGACATGTTTAGGAGGGCATGGGACGGGGTACAAAGCCACTCGCTATGCCATCGGTTGCGGTACCTCTCTTTTGACAATACGGTTTCAATAGCTGCCACTCATATTAGCTTACCTGAAAAGGTAATGAGTCTCGACATCTGTAAGGATATTCACTCAGGAAGCTTCCACCAACTATGGATTAAATAGTGAATTTAATCCATGCTCAGGTGATGCTGTTTAGCCAATTAGGTGTCTTGCGCTTCTGAACCCAAACAAAATATGTTATTCACTGAAATGATTAACTCACAATCCTTGTTCATATAACTATAGTAAAATACGGCGGCAGAAAAAGGACCTTTTGGCCCACCAAGTCTGCCCTTGCCCCACCCCCAGTCATCTCCTTTGCCAGAGACATCCCACTCTGCCCTCTGGTCAACCCTTGTGTCTGTCCCATGCTCTCTTAAATCCTTCCACTGTTTAGGCCCCCATCACCTCCTGCAGAAGTCTGTTCCAGGACTCCACCACCCTCTCAGTGAAGTAACGCATCCTCACATTGCCCCTACACCTTCCTCCTCTAATCTTAGACTGTGACCCTAGTTCTAGCATCTGCTTTCCTTGTAACTAAGAACCCCACCCTCACCTTATTAATCCCTTCATGTACTTAAATGTTTTTATCATGTCCCCGCTCCTTCTAGTCTCCAGTGGTAAAGATCAATTCCCTCCACCTCACCTCATAGGGTTTCCTTGCATACCGTGCACCATCCTGGTTGCCCTTCTCTGAACCCTTTCAATCCCGTCTATGTCCTTGGAGTCGCGAGGTCTCCAGAACTGGATCACGTATTCCAGGTGAGGCCTCACCATGGATTTATAAAGGGCATCAGCACTCCCTCCTGCTTGTTATACTCCTCCCTATGCATGCCAGCATTTCATTCGCTCTACTAACCACCTTTCTGCATTGGTTCCCCACCTTTAAGGTTATCTGAAATGATAATCCCAAGACCCTCTCCTGCTCAGTTGCCTTAATCCCCCAGTGTGTAAATGGCTTGTGGGTTATTACACCCCATGTGCATTACTTTTGGCATTGAATTTCAGCTGCCAGGTTTCCAACCACCCTCCAGAATCTTTAAGTCCTCCCTCATTGCCTCCACCCCGGGTGCTCACCCGATTGCAGATCTTCAGTATCATCTGTAAATAGGCACACCTTCCCTCCAGTCTCTCCTCTATAGCGCTGATATAGATATTAAAAATAATGCGTCCTGGACCGACCCTGGAGCAACTTGCTTGTCACCCTTTCCTCCCTGGAATGCATTCCATTTACCACCACCCTCTGGCTTCTAGCCTTCAGCCATTCTCCATCCACCTTGTTATTTTCAGTCCCACCTCAAGCTTTCCAGCTTATTTACCTGCCTTCTGTGAGGACAGTGTGAAGGCCTTCCCAAGGTCAGATAGGCCCCATGTCCACTGCCCTCCCTTATCCACCACCCTTGTCACCCAATCGAAAAACTTGATTAGGTTTGTCTGGTGTGACCTCCCTTGTGTGAAACCATGCTGTCTGTCATCCTGTAGTCTGCTGTCTACAAGGTAACTGACCACCCTTTCCTTTACTAGCACCTCCATCACCTTACCCACCACTGGGGTGAGGCTGACCATATGATAATTTCTGCCTCCTCCCTGCTGCCACCCTTGTGAAGTGGCACCATGTCTGCCCTCCTTCAGTCTCTAGGCACCCACCTTGTATCCAGGGACAAGTTAAACAGCCTAACCAGAGGTGCTGCCAGCTCCTCCCTTAGTTCCTGGAGTACCCTAGGATGTAGGGCATCTGGACCCATTGCCTTGTCCACCCTCAACCTTCCTAGTTCCTCTCTTACCTTGTCCTCACTCAACAGGCTAGGATCTATCCTTTTGTTGTCCCTTCCCTCTCCCTTAACTCTGGTCCCTTTCCTTCCCCTTCACCGTGAAGACCCGAGCAGAAGTACCTATTAAGCACCTCTGCCTTCTTGAAGTCCCCTCCACTTGTCTCCCCTCCTCATTCACCCTTACTATCCTCTGCCTTGCCTTCCTCTTCCCTCCTACATACCTAAAAGTTTTATCTCCCTGTTTGGCCTGCCTAGCAATTCTCTACTCTGTACCTGCTTTTGCCCTCCTAATCTTCTGCCCTGCCACCCTCAACTTCTCTCTGTAAATCCCCTGTCCTCTTTCATGATCTGAATGCCCTTTTCTTTCCCAACTGCCCCCTCACTTCCCTGGTGAACCACAATGACCTCTTTCTTTTTCTGTTCTTTCTTACCCTTCTTATGCACAGTTCAGAGGCTTTCAGCAACCCCCAATTGATTTCCACAATTCCTCCACATCTATTTTCTCCTTCCCTCCCTTTCTTCCCTGAATACTTCCTTCATTTTGTCAAAGTCTGCCTGCCTTAAGTCCAGAACCTCTGTGATGGTCCAGCTTGTTTCCTTCCCCATCCTCACCCTGAAACTCACTGTACTGTGGTCACCTGCACCTAGGCTGTCTCCCACCACAACTTCTTCCACCCCTTTCCCCTTTGGTGAGGACCACGTCCAGTATGTTACCTCCTTAGCGGGCTCCCTAACCAGCTGTTGTAGGAAAGCTCCCTGGAGGGACTCAAGGCTCTCTGCTCCTGGCTGATGTTGCTGATGGGATTTCCCAGTCAACTGGGGAGGTTAGGGTCCCCAGCATCAGAAGTTCCTCTTTGAGTGCCATCTGTTTAAACTGCCTGCAACAGTTGCTTATCCACTTCCTCTCCCTCGTGGGAGGTCTGCAAATCACACCCAGTCTTAATGATGCCCCAGACCGTTTTTCAGTGTGACCCACAGGACCTCCACCTCCCTTGTTCCTCCTGCCCTTCTATGCCTTAATGTCATTCCTGATATACAATGCCACCCCTTTCTACCAGCTCTGTCCTTCCTAAAAGTCTGTACCCCAGGATCCCAACGTCCCATGTCTGATGCTCTGACTACAGGTCTCAGTTATGCCCACAATGTCCAAGCCCTCATGCACCATTATGGAATTTAATCCCCATTTTTCCCCAAACTCCTGGCATTTGTGGATAATCCTTTCCACCATATATTCTCCCTCCTCCTGCCATCTCTCACCACCCTACCTGCTCCCTTATGTGGGGACTGCTAGCTAGGCTATCCTCTAACTGTAAACCTCTCCCTCTTCCTAGCATTGTACTCCTCCGTACTCAGTTTAAACCCCACTTAAGACCTTATATATATAACCTTGAAGACTCCCTCAGCACTCTTGCCCCTCTCACTTAGATGTAGCCTGTCCTTCCAATATAAGTCCTCATCTCCCACTCACCTATACAGGTGAACCCTCCTTTCATGCACCATTCCCTGAGCCAGTCATTGAACTCTCTCATTCTTTGTCTCTAGCAGTGCTGGCACAGGGGACTGGAAAGCTTCGAGAACACCAAGGATCTCGCTTCTTCCTTGCATCCTCATGCCGGTGCCCTAAACCTTCTCTGCACCTCCTCCACCTCATTGCTCGACAGATCATTTGCTAAGGTTAAGCGCAGGCATGAAATTACACCCATGAATACAACTTCCCATTATTAAATGGCATGGCAGCCAGGAAACAGTGCATCTTCTGTCCCTGAGGCTTGAAGTAGTGACATCTGGAGAACTGAAACACAATGGCCACCATGTCTGTTCTCAACTTTCAGGGGCTGCTGGTACTCATCCACGTGCACACAGTCCTATGTCAAAAGCGTAGATGCAAGATGATTTTATTTCTTCTTGGAACATATATAATAAAACAAAAGCTGTCAGAAACTTGAGGTAATTCCATCTTGTAAAGCTGAAGACATCACAGATATATATATATATATATAGATATGTATATGTGTATGTATGTATATAAATGGTAACCCCTACAGTGACTGGATATCCAGTCTTGATAAAACACTGTAATAACCGCTGAATTCCGTAATAACTCGATAGCGGGTTATTGTAGTCCTCTATGTCTCACTTCACTGAAGCAGAAAAGAAAGCACAGTAGCACGAGACCAGTTTTCACTCTCTGTCCCCACAGCAAGCACACTTCCACACTCACATTTCTGCCTTCCTTCCCCAGGCAAGCGGTCTCCATCACAGCAGCCATCTAAAACACATGGTTTAATAAAAGAAAAACCTGCAGCACAAGCGGCTCGCTATGGTGGCTGCTCAGGGACACACTAAGCTCCCAACACAAACAGAGCTTACAGGTTTCGTCTCTGTTGAAACCTTGCACCAGTTATTATAAAAAACAATGCCTGTGCAAGGTTTGCAAAAATCCTTATAAGACACACCTGCACAGGCATTTTTCTCTATGTAACCCCCTGCAAATGGGGGTTCCCAAAAGACTTCAGGAGCTTGCTTGAATGCTCCAAGCCTGAATGGTGTTTGGCGTTTAAGCCATTTATCAGTGAGTGTTTTAGAGCCTCTGGTACTGTCTCTTTAAGAGCCATCTGCTTGCAGACATAATTAGTTGTATGGGGGACTGTGTGTTTCTCTGTTTGAGTACCACTCGAACTGCTGCCAATTCACTCCATTTTGCAGTCACTAGGAGTACAAAGGGAACCTATCTGAAAGATGTAACTGTTTGCCAGAAATAATTTAGAGTAATAATGAAAATACAGTTTGTCTAACCTGCTTTCTTTGCAGTCAGAACTGTGTTTGCCTAGTTCCCATTCTAGTTTTGAACTGCTGAACTGGACCAATCAGTGTGGGGTAAGCTAGCTCTAAAATGGTGCCTTGGACGAATCAGAACTTGGACTCATAATCTGAGCCAGCCACAAGAGGATTGTATGGGCAGTGACTCTGGGAGATGTAGTTTAGGCTTCGCGCCTTTTTGGACCAACAGCAGCAGTCTATTGTGAGTGACAGCCAATCCAGTCAAGAACTGGGAGGAACTCAAAGGAAGTGCCGGTTTTGTCTGTTGGAGTTTCAGTTTAGGTCTGGCAGTGAAGGGAAAGAAACCCTGTGCTCCTTCAGTGCACAGTTTCAGTCAAAAAACGTGTGTAAGGCCCAGAGTTCCGGTCTGCAGCTTGTGTAACTGCTTGTTAGGACTGAATCCGTCCTGTGAAGAGAATCAAAGGATCTCTGAAGAGTAGAAACCAGGCTCACCCTGTAGAAGACTGGAGAAATTGCTGAATTGCACTCGGTCTGTCAGGAACTGAATCTGCTGTGTGTTCTCCCAGGTATTGTGCAGTAATTGCGATCGGGATAGAGAAGCAGCCTGCCTGGTATAGTACTTTCTTTTTACCATATAAATGTGTGAGGAGGCTTGTGCAGCTCATGTGAATCCTGCTGCCATTAAAGGACTTTGCCTGTGACTGTTTACCATATAAATGTGTGAAGAGTCTCGCCCAGCTCAAGAGTAGCCCTGCTGACGTTGAAGGACCCTATCTTGTTTGGAGGTCGTGAGTACTAATTCAGGTCGCTCCTGTTGAATGCCACATTAAATCCAAATGGAATCACTGTACTGCTGACTGTTTAAACTAATTTTTCTTTTCACTGTGTGAAAGGGCCCTTCCATGCCACGGTTTGGACTAGCCACTAGGGCTTGGGTACCCAGGGACAGTAACTGGTAGGGATAGGCCTGTGCACAGAGCCATAGGTAGATAGTAAGTGATAAGCTAATTAACCTGATTCCCCTGTCCTTGTTATATTCCCCTAAATAAATCAGAGCTGCTTGTTTCAGCAAAGTTATACTGCCTGAGGTATTTGTCTATGTTAAAGTATTGTACTGTGATTGTTGCACTGTATCTTATTTTACAAGGAGGTCCCAGTGCCTGAACCAGCCCTGGGGGTAAGTGTATACTGTGAAGGTAATTCTAATATATTGTGTGGGCCACTAGTGGGAAGAAAGAGGGTTGCAGTGTCCCAGAGGGCTGTGACCAAGTTAGTTTAACTATTGCAAACCCTGACCTCTGGGTGGAGGCACCGCCATTGGATCCAGGCCCTCAGCGTGTTAGAGGCAAATCAGGCAGGGGTAGTAGCCCCTGGGATAGCGCCATCTAGGGGTTACATCTATATACAATATATACACACACACACACTGCGTACAATATATATGTGTGTATAGATAAGATAACTGATAAAATCCTAGTGATCTGACTGTCCGAGAGCATCACCTGACTGATTATCAGAGCACTCTTGTGAAGGTTAGCATCATATGACTATTTTCACTTCCTAAATTAATTTAGACCTAGTTTATAAGTGGAATAATACCCTTAGAAGTGTCTGGGCATGCTGATACATGGACTTCTCGGGTGGTTGAAGGCACCTGACATATGCCTCTTGCCTCACAATGCAACTGAGGTATCCAAAGATCAGTGCATGCCCGACACCTTGGTGACAGTTATTCAACATACACAGAAAGAATATCTGATAGGTGTCACATATGAAGAAATACCACCATGGAGGTCAAACAAGCCATAAAAGCCACGACACCAAAGTGCAAGTGGTTCTTATGAGTGTGTTCGATCCGGAGAGGGTGACATACTGTACCATGAATGTCTGGGACTTACCTCTCTGATGTGCTGGTTTGGCTTTAAGAAAAGCATTCTGGTTTGGGCTGCATAGTTTGGGTCCTTTCGTGTTTCCATAAGTATGGTTCCAGCATTTCTCCCTTTAGTGTTTTAAAGATGGCACCATGGAAGGGGCAGCTACAGTGTTTAAGTAAGTGATTCAGGACATGTTTTTACACAGTTTTAAGTCTGATTTCCATGTGTGGCCTTTAGTTTGGCAAGTGATATGCAGGCAACAGTAAAAGGGGGTCTGGGTTTGTTGCTCAGGGACACATGTTTTACACAGTTTAACTTTGATTTCCAGGTGCTTAATTGCTTTATTAGGTATCTGTTAATTGAGCGTAATTAGCTAGATTAGTTACAGCTTTTAGGTGTATTGCAGCTAGGTGATTATTACAAATGTTAATAGTATTGTAATGCAGGGGTTGTTATACATGTAATAGCTCTTCAATAAAATATATATTTTTGTCCACACTTGTACTAGAGTGTTAATAGTGTGTTAATTACAATGTAATAGAGTGTTGTAATTACTGGAAAATTAATTACCAGATATAGGGAAAAGTCTCAACCATGCAAAAAAAAAATATATATATATATATACACACACACACTATATATTTATATGTGTTTGTGTTCCAACAAACATAAAGGGAAGGTATGTCTTTTGCAGGTGACACAAAATCTGCAATAGAGTGGACACTCGGGGGTGAACAGAGATCTAGGTAAGCTTGGGGTGGTCTAGAAAGTGGCAACTAAGTTTCAATGCAAAAAAAAAAGCAAAATCATGTACTTGGGGCGTAGAAACCCAGGGTCAGTGTACAAAATGGGGAGAGTGGTACTGGCGACCACCAAACAAGAAAGAGAACTGGGTGTTATATCTGATGACCTAAAGGTGGCCAAACAATGTGATAAGGCAGTGGGAGAGCCAGTGGGATGCTAAGGTGCATAGGGAGGGTATCATCAGCAGAAAGAGGGAGGTGGTGATACCTCTATATCTGTCTCTAGTGAGACCTCACCTAGAGTACTGTGTCCAGTTCTGGAGTCCTAATCTCTGAAATGTCATAGACACAGTTGAGGCAGTCCAGAGGAAGGACACTAAAATGGTGCGGGGTCTGCATCAAAAGCCCTATAAGGAGAGACTGAAGGACCTCAACATGTATAGATTGGAGGAATTGGGGGAGGGTATGATAAGAGACTGTCAAATACCTCAAGTGTGAAAATAAGGTTCAAGAGGGAAGCCTTTTTCAGAGAAAAGGATACACAAGATCAAGGGTCATGTGATGAAGCTGGGGGTAGAATCAGAGAAATGTAAGGAAACACTTCTTTACAGAAAGGGTGGTGGATGCCGAACAGCCTCCCAAGGAGGCAGTGGGAGCTAAAACTGTAATGGGGTAGGTATAAGGGAACCTTAGAAGCAAGAAAGGGGTAAAGCTGGAGATCAAGTAGGGTCTATGTGTGACTAGGTAGGGAACATGGGAAGACTAGGGGGCCAAGTGGTCCTTATCTGCTATTAAATTCTATGTTTCTATGTGTATACATATATTTTATATATATATATATATATTTTTTTTACATGGTTGGGACTTTTTCCAGTCATAAAACCATCAGATATTTCCCCATATCTGATACTTATGAAACTACACAGCTTATTATACAATAATTAATAGCCTCAAGGGAATAAATAGGGTAAACATGGAGGATCTTTAGACTAAAGCAGGGAGGTATCACCAGAGGGCATGGTTTGAAGGTGGAAGGGTGAGGGAAAGAGGAGGAGGTTTTTCACTGAGAGGGTGGTGGACCCTTGGAATGCGCTGCCTGGCGAGCTGGTTCAGAGATCCACAGTGGAGGGCTTCAAGAGAGGGTGGGACAGCCACAGAAAGCGGATGTATCAGATGATGGCCTGGCCCAGGGGTGGGGATGGATGATAGGAGTTTCTGGAAAACAATGGAGAGGCCTCGGCACTAACTAGAGATCTGAGGTTCGAGCAGACTCGATAGACCATAAGGCCTAATCTGCTGGCAATTAGTATGTTAACCTATTAACTATTACACAGGTGGACACAATATATACCTGTTATTACAAAACTACTAACATGTATAACAACTACCGAATAACACGTATAATGACAACCTACTAGCCACCTGCAGCCCTAAACCCTCCCAACTACAACCCTGCAAAAAAGAAACAGTGCCCCCCACTACCAAGCACTTCTGCTGCTGTCTTCATATCACTTGTAAAACTAAGTCACATATGGAAATCAAAGTTAAGCTGTGTAAAAAAAAAAAAGTGTCCCAAACCACTTACTAAAGAGGGTAGCAGCTCCCTTCCAAATGCTGCTTCCTGCTGCAATCCTTAAAAACAATAAAGAGAGAAACGCCGTAACCACATCTCATAAATATAGCAAGTACCCTATGGAAACCAGAAAGGCCAAAACTATGCAGCCCAATCCAGAATGCTTTTCTTAAAGCCAAACCACCACACTTTTTCTTAAAGGGACATCATTAGCTTTCAGGTTTTTAACCTCCTTTAATAAAGCTACCTGCATTTCTCAGTTAGTAAGCTGCCCATGCAATGTGTTAGTTTAACAGAAAATAGCATTTAGAGAGGTTTGTGCCATTTTGCTATATTTACCATCCTGACTTTATCCTGGGCGGGACTGCCCGTTCCCATCAATGCAACTGCTGAGATAGCCTGAAGTGACAGTAAACTCATGCATCATGGATGAGTTTCATTTTAAAATTTTTTTATCGTGTCATCCAAAATGATTTTCCAGCCAGCGTCGATGCTACTACGCATGCCCAGAACCACGGCTTTAAACTTCAAACACAGAATGAAATAGGTTAGAACACTCGTTTTGTCAGTGGATTAACTTTCTAGTGCTCAGGAAGCCAGTGTTGATTAGAAAATCATTCAGGATGACACTCAATATGAACACACTGCATGTGCTGCTCACTACCAGAGAAATGTGCGGTAGTGTTACTAAAGGGCTAAAAATCGGAAAAAGCTCACAGTGTCCCTTTAAAGCCAAACCAGCACACTTTTTTCTTTAAAGCCAAACAGACCAACCCTATGTAATATATGAAACATTTGATAGGAGAGTCCCAGATATTAAGTGAAATATCACCACCTCCATGTCAAACAAGTTCATAAAGGCCACTTGCCTTTCGGTCTCATGGTTTATGACTTGTATGATGACCCTCTGTGGTGATATTGCCTCATATCTGATACTTACTGATCAGATATTTTGACTCACTCTCTCTTTCTCTCTCTATATATATATATATATATATATATATATATATGAAGACAAAAAAAGAACCTCTGTGCTAAACACTGAGGCAAGGGTTACCCAAAGGGCATTTGGCTGGGAAGCCAAGTTTCAAGAAAATACAAAATCACACATGCCCCCACAATGCAAGCATCATGGGCTGCATATACAAATCACCACAGAATGTTATGCTGGTCCAACTTGAAGCAGAATTGCATGGTGCGAGGCCCTCTCCACAGTTGCAAAGGGTGCCAACAGAACACTTCTGTTAGCACCTTTAAACTGTGTGAGGCGCCTTCCGGCACCATGCAGAGTCTGCTTCAACAGGACCAGCACATCAACCAATGTTCCTATACAGTCATAATCTTTAAATAATTGTATATATATAAGTGTGTGTGTATATATATATATATATATGTGCCATTTAATGGATTATTTTCAAAATGCCAGTTGCTACAGACAATCCCACAGGAAGCAGCGTCTGTTTATAATGCAGTGATGGGTAGGGTGCTCAACTACAACTATAAAGGGTGGGGAGACCTCTGAATGATATAATTACAGCTCACTTCCCTCCACACCACCTCCCCAATCACTCTCCCCTCTATTTATTTATTTCTTTTTATTTTTTATTTAGTTGTTTAACCAGGTAGCACACTTATTAATTAATACTTAATTAAAATTAACTAATTAATAAACCTTCCTGGGTAATCTGTGCTGTCTATTTCTATAATCCACAAAAGCACGGCACTGAAACTAGAATTGTCTGGATTGCGCATTATCCCATTCACCAGACTATCAAGCCACTCGCCAGTGTGCTAGCTGAGGGCATTTGATGCATTTGGCCAGGATACTTGATTCACATGGTGCATTATAGAATCCATATCTGTGGATATTTGTCTCAGTCCAAACTACATGAATTAATACCAACTGTATCCACACAACAACCCTAATAAACACATAAATCTTCAATTAAATAGCAGCTGCACGTTTCTTTAAATATTGGTGAACATTATGCGTAAGCATCTTGATACATACAGTTGTCATGGCACTGCTCTATATTTCTCCTCTAACTGTACCTCTCCGTCCTCCAAACTCATGTTCTCAAAACTCAATCTCCTTTCCTAAAATGTTATACTTCTCAGACTGTGCATTGGAAACTCTCAGTTGGCATTTAACTGTTTACATGTCAGTCAGATCTTTGCCTCCTATCCACTCACTGTACAAACTGATGCGAGGAGCGGCTCGTGCAGTAAAGCTGAATGTCAGCGTCAAACAAATATTTTAAAGGCGAGACAGTTCAGGTATGAAGACATGGAAGCAAAATGTGCCTTTCTCTTCACATTCCTGCCTAGGCAAAAAAAAAAAAAAAGCTTCAGGTTTTGAGGAGGTGGAGACATTGTCAATTTCAGTTAACAAAAGCTCACACCACTTTCCTGACACTACAAGTGTCACTTTAAATCAAGTTGAGGATGTCTGGAGATGTTAGAAATCAGTGTTTGATATCCAACCTAGGCAGAAAATAACAGCATGGCTAACTGAAGGTTTCACGTCGAGCGACACTTCTGTTCCCACCAGCCCCCTCAGTAAGTGAAGCCTCAGCATTTATTTATTTAGCGTTTGTTGACGGGCGGTGGGGTACACTAAGGCGGACCTTTGCCTATTTTCAGGTATGACCCGGAGAGATAAAGTACAATACAATACAGTACATTACGATACGATCACAATCCAGTACCATGCTAAGCCATGTATAGAGAAAGGACAAGGCAGCATTTCGGTAAAGAAAAGCATTATACAGTTCACCAGTTGTTTTCAAGGTGAAGCACTCATCTCACTGGATAGGGAAGGGATAGTAGCAGTCATCTACATCCCTCAACCTTTTCTCACTGAAATCAGGGACACAGACTCTCAAAATGTGGGATACTGCTCCTCATGGGACATATCCTCGAAACGCAGAGATACCAGGCCAGGACACTGTGGCAACCATTTGTGTTTAATTGTACACAGTTTATTTTTGATTTACCATCTTAGAATACTATGAATTTCTGTTTTTAAGTCTATGTTTACAGTACCTTCTCTGTGTGGGCAGCGCTGTTTCCATGTGGGACAGATGAGGACAGATCAATTTTAGGGGTAAAATAAGGGATGTCCCTCCTAATCAGGGACAGTTGGGAGGTATGCCCTGACAACACTCCTACTTGGTCAGGTGAGCATCACGAATGGCCTGGGTTACAAAATCAGCAAGGACGCCTGTACTCCTGGACAGAAGATACTACAGATGAGCAGTGCGTGTGTGTAGTTAAAATACAGGCAATTTTAGAAGGAAGAAAAGGAAACAGCTAAGTATCCAATACTCTGATTTATTACCTCAACATTATTTTAAATTCTTGGTGCATAAAAGGATCTAGCAAGTTTGGCAAAGATCCTTCTCACTATACCATGTTTCCCTTAAAGACTTGTTCACTGCGATTTACTTTGGCGGTGCTATACAGCGGTGGGAAATGGTTATGCTATGTGGCCTCTAAGCCACAGGCTAAAATGTTTCATCAACATCCAGATCATCTGTCATCTTCGGCCAGGAGGAGAGAGAGAGAAGACAGAAAGCCGCAGCTATCAGCAGCCTAACCCAGACTTCTACCTGCGAACACGACCTGCCAGTGACTGGGGGGCAAAGTAAAAAAGCAACTGTTGATTTGAGTGTTACTTAAAGCCCGTGCTTTACGGGTTACCAAACAATACGCCTCCGCTTACAGCCTCCACAAAAGGACCTACAACACTGTCTGTCTGAACTACACAAAGCCAAGATGAGGACTGTTTTTGTTGTGTGTGTATCTATTCAGCAACCTTCTACTGCCAGCCTACGAATGACAGTAGGTGGAAACGCTATCTTTCATTACGTAAGTACAAACAGTGTAATCTATCAGCACTGCCAATCAAGATGATTGATTACAGGCTGTCACGGAGAAGAGTGACATATTAGAAAAGTTTTGTTAACAATGCCTATTGCTAGTCAGCCTGCCACAGAAGCTGGTGATTAATGTGTTGTCAGCCTGTAATCCCACACCCCTGCCTAATGAGGCAGGAATTTATCATCTTTACAGAGTGGCAGATGTCAGAAGGAAAGGAATCCAAGTGCTGGAAACAATATACTTTTTCTTACCACCTGACAAGCCTGACAGGTCTAAAAACCACAAAAAGCTTTGTGTAAGCACAAACTTAAAACGAGGAACTTTCCTTTGGCATCTTTTCTTCAAATACTGTTGTTCATCAGCAGTTATCCCAAAAAAAAGGCAAATTGAAAGCTTAATGAACTTTGAACTCCAGCCTCTCAAAACCAGGAAATCTGTTGAGGTTTTCAAAGGCAGGCATACAGGTTGTTGGCTCCTCCCCTTCAAGAGTGAAGACAACAGTAACTTTTAAGATCGATACCAGTGAATGTGTTTTGTCTGGCAACTAGCAGGGGATAGTTCGGTATGGGTTAACGTACTCACTGGGCAGTTGATAATTCATTTTGAAAATTGTTATAGATTTAAAATCCCAGAGTTCAAAGTGTGGATACTTCAAAGTCACAGTCTGGAAACCAGACTCTTTTAAACAAGAAAATTAGGTGCTAGCATGGTCTGTTTAAATGAAATGTCTCTTGCCCAAGGCTGACTCAGTCGCACTTTACAGCCAAATCAAGGCCTGGAACAGCACTTACAATATACTAGGAAGAAGCGACTGGCACACAAAACAAAGACGTATCTGAGCAACTAGGAGTAGTGCTCATTCTTTTTATTTATTTGAACATTTTCTCAAGGAAAAACACATTAAAGCTGTGAGCAGCTCTTCTGGAGTGTGTCCTGGAGATAGGGTACATAGAACACTCAGAGATGTGAGCAGCTCTTCTGGAGGTGTGTCCTAATGATAGGTTACATGGAACATCCTGAGCTGTGAGCAGCTTGTTTACAAGTGTGTCCTTGTGATAGGGTACAAGGAACAAGCTAATCTGTGAGCATGTCAATTCCAGCTGTGTCCAGGGATAGGGCACATGGTAACGCTGACCTGTGAGTAGCCTGTTTCCAGGTGTGTCCTGGTGAAAGGTACGTGGAACACTCTGACCTGTGAGCACCTTGTTTCCAGGTGTGTCCTGGTGATAGGGCACATGAAACACTCAGAGCTGTGAGCAGCACATTTGCAGGTGTGTCCTAGCACTTTCGTAGCTCAAAGCAACTTGTTTTCAGGTGTGTCCTAATGATAAGGTACATGGAACACTCGGAGTTGTGAACAGCTAGTTTGCAGGTGTGTCCTGGTGACAGGGTACATGGAACACTCAGAGCTGTGAGGAGCTCTTTTCCTGGTAGATCCTGGTGCTAGGGTACATGGAACAAGCTAAGCTGTGAGTATACTGATTCCAGGTGTTCCCTGGTGATAGATCACATGGAACACACTAGACCTCTGAACACCCCGTTTCCAGGTGTGTCCTTGTGATAGGGTACATGGGACACACTGACCTGCGAGCTGCTTATTTCCAGGTATGTCTTGGTAATAGAGTAGATGGAACATACTAAGCTGTGAGCAGCTCATTTCCAGGTGAATCCTGTTGATAGGGTACATGGAACACTTCGAAGCTGTGAGCAAATCATTTCCAGGTGTGTTAAGGGGATAGGGGTCATGAACTTGCAAAGCGATGGCAGCTTGTTTCCAGGTGTGTCCTGGTGAAAGATGCGTGGAACACTTGAAGTTGTGAGCAGCTCGTTTGCAGTTGTGTCCTAACACTCAGAGCTGTGGCAGCTCATTTCCAGGTGTGTCCTGGTGAAAGTGCGTGGAACACTTGAAGCTGTGAGCAGCTCATTTCCAGGTGTGTCCTGGTGATAGCGCATGGAACACACGGAGCTGTGAGCAGCCATTTCCAGGTGTGCCCTGGTTACAGGTTACATGGAACACTTAGTGCTTAAGCAGCTCATTTCCAGGTGTGTCCTGGTGATAGTGTGTATGGAACATACTAAGCTCTCAGCAGCTCATTTCCAGGTGTCTCCTGATGACAGGGTACTTGGAACACTCAGAGTTGTGAGCAGCTCATTTCCAAGTGTGTCCTGGTGACAGGGTACATGGAACACACTGACCTGTGAGCTGCTTATGTCCAGGTGTATCCTGGTGATATGATGTACATGGAGCAGCTCGGAGCTGTGGGCAGCTCATTTGCAAGTGTGTCCTGGTGACAGGGTACATGGAACATGCAGACATGTGAGCTGCTTATGTCCAGGTGTATCCGGGTGATAGGGTACATCGAACACTCGGAGCTGTGAGCAGCTTATTTCCAGGTTCATCCTGATAACAGTGTACTTACAACACTCGGAGCTGTGAGCAGCTCATTTGCAAGTGTGTCCTGGTGACAGAGTACAAGGAACATACTGACCTGTGAGCTGCTTACGTCCAGGTGTATCCTGGTGACAGTGTACATGGAACACTTGGAGCTCTGAGCAGCTCGTCTGCAAGTGTGTCCTTGTGATAAGGTACATGGAACATTCGGAGCTCTGAGGAGCTCGTTTCCAGTGTGTCCTGGTGATAGGGTACATGAAACACACTAACCTTTGAGCTGCTTCTTTCCAGGTGTGTCCTGTTAATAGGCTACATGGAACACTCGGAGCTGTGAGCAGCTCATTTCCAGGTGCGTCCTGGTGATTGGGTACATGGAACACTCGGAGCTGTGAACAGCTTGTTTCCAGGTGTGTCCTGGTGATAGGGTACATGGAACACTCAGAGCTCTGAGGAGCTCGTTTCAGAGTGTGTCCTGGTGATAGGGTACATGAAACACACTAACCTTTGAGCTGCTTCTTTCCAGGTGTGTCCTGTTGATAGGTTACATGGAACACTCGAAGTTGTGAGCAGCTTGCATGCAAGTTTGTCCTTGTGATAGGGTACATGTAACATTCAGAGCTGTGAACATCTTCTTTCCAGGTGTGTCCTGGTGATAGGGTATATGGAACACTCTAGGCTCTGAACAGCTCATTTCCAGGTGTGTCCTGGTGATAGGGTACATAAGCGCACTCAGCTGTGAGCATGTCGAGTCCAGGAGTGTCAGTGATAGGGTACATGGAACACCTGAAGCTGTGAGCAGCTTTTTTCCAGGTGTGTCCTAGTAACAGGGTACATAGAACACTTAGTCCTTAAGCAGCTCATTTCCAGGTGTGTCCTAGTGATAGGGTCATGGAACACTCGGAGCTGTGAGCAGTTCATTTCCAGGTGTGTCCTGGTGATAGGGTACCTGGAACACTCCGGAGCTGTGAGCAGCTCATTTCCAAGTGTGTCCTACAGATAGGGTACATGGAACACACTGGGCTGTGAGCAGCTTTTTTCCAGGTGTGTCCTGGTGATAGGGTACATGAAACACCCGCAGCTGTGAGCAGCTGATTTCCAGGCATGTCCTGGTGATAGGGTACATGAAACACTTTCGGAGCTGTGAGCAGCTCGTCTGCAAATGTAAAACCAAATCCAACACAGCGCTGCAAGCACGGAAAGAAGGAGGGTGCAGGAAAATGGATTGCCAAACCCAACAGCACAGATACACAGTTCAAAATGTTCCACGCACTCCACAAGACAACTGGTATTTAGAAGAAAAATGCGGTTATTGGTGAAATACCAAATTACTCACCTAGCCACTTACTTGCCGGTGCTTTGGGTTAAAACAACCCTTCATCGAAGTCTACAAGTGTGTCCTGGTGATAGGGTACATGGAACACACCAACCTGTGAACATCAGCAGCCCTTCGGGACCGGCGCACCTGCAGCCGATCGCGGGCAGTATCTCTGTGTAAACATTCCCCACACACAGATCCAAGCCCGATCGCGGGCAGAAATATCATACCCCCACACATCTCCAGCCCGATCAGCAGGCATAAAGTAACATGACCCCCACACAATTTCGCGATGCCGATCGCGGGCATAAAAAGTATATGACCCCCACACACATTTCCGATGCCCGATCGCAGGCATAAAGTAACATGACCCCACACATTTCCCGATGCCCGATCGCGGGCATAAATAATAACATGACCCCCCACACATCTCGAAGCCCGATCGCGGGCATAAAATGTATGAACCCCCACCACACATACTCCCAAAGCCCGATCGCGGGCACATAAAATAACATGAACCCCCTGCCCACACATCTCCGAAGCCCGATCGTGGGCAGAGCGTGATATCAACCCCAAGTGCCGATCGCGGGCAGAATATAAAAAGCCCCCCCAGCCGAATATCTCCCTGGTGGTCAGTGGACCGTAATACCCGATCGCGGGCAGAATGTCAGAGATTACAACCCCCACCAAACATCTCCCTGGTGTCTAGGTATCCCCCCACCACGAAGCCCCTCCACCCCGGCGAAGCGGCAGCATCCACCCCGCCGCCCGCTCGACGACTGTCCGGTAGGGCTGCGCCCGTGGCTGTAGCTCTGCACCAATGGTCGTGCAGCCCTACCCAATATCGATCGGCTCGGCAACGCTGGCGGTAGGATACTACCGCCCGGCTGCCGGGGAAGCGGGGTGGAGGAGCCGTGGAGTGGGTGGGTGGGGGACACTAGACACCAGGGAGATGTTTGAGGGGTTGTAACTGACATTCTGCCAGCGATCGGGCATTACAGTCCACTGGACCACCAGGAGATATTCAGGTTGGGGCTTTTACATTCTGCCCGTGATCGGGCACTGGGGGTTGATACCGCTCTGCCCGATCGGGCTTCGGAGATGTGTGGGCGTGGGGGTTCATGTTATTTATTGCCCGCGATCGGGCTTCGGAGATGTGTGGTGGGGGTTCATGTTACTTTATGCCCACGATCGGGCTTCGAAGATGTGTGGGGGTCATGCATTCTTTATGCCCGGATCGGGCTGGTGGGGGGCATTAGGATCGAAGTTGGGGCCAGCCAGTGGTAGCTGCTGTGTTGGCCCTGCAATACAGCAGCAGCTCACCTGTGGGTGGCCCTCAACTTGATCCTTTTTTGGCTCAAGGTTTGCAGGCGCAGGTTGGGGTTGCGATGTACAACTCTGCACAACCCGACTGAATATCGGATTGCGCAGTTTATGCATGGTTCCTCCCTCCTGTTGAGCATGCATTCATTTGCATTGCGCTGTTGCGCAACCTGTTGTCCAGTGCGTAACTGCCTCCTGCTGAATATACATGGGCGCAATGTAGGACTGCATGGCGCAACCCTTTGAATATCTGGGCCTTAGTGTTTAAGCAGCTCATTTCCAGTTCTGTCCTGGTGATAGGGTACATGAAACACTTGGAGCTGTGGAGCAGCATTTGCAAGTGTGTCTAACACTCAGAGCTGTGAGCAGCTCATTTCCAGATGTGTCCTGGTGATAGGGTACATGGGACACTCAGAGCTGCTGTGAGCAGCTGGGGATAGGGTACATAGAACACCATCCGATGTAAGCACATAATTTCAAAGTGTCCTGGTGATAGGGTACACGAACATGCTAAGCGATGCAGCAGCTTGTTTCCAGATGATAGCTTACCTGGAACACTCAGAGCTGTGAGCAGCTCATTTCCAGGTGTGTCCTGGTGCTAGGGTACATGAAACACTCAGAGCTGGAAGCTCGTTTCAGGTAATGTCTGGTGATAGGGCACATGGAACATCAAGCGTGAGCAACCTGGCCTGCAAGTGGGTGTCCTGGTGATATGGTACATGGAACACAGTGTTTAAGCAGCCTGCTTCCAGGTGTGTCCTGTTGAAAGGGTACATGGAACACACCTGACCTGTGAGCTGCTTCTTTCCAGCTGTGTCCTGAGGATAGGGTTCTTCGAATATTTGGAGCTGTGATCAGCTCTGTTTGCAGGTGAGTCCTGGTGATAAGATACATGGAGCAAGTTAAGCTGTGAGTACGTCAATTCCTTTGTTTTTAATTGAATATACAAAAAGAAAATAACATACAATAGAAATAAACACATTATATCCAGCAATTAGACAAAAAAAATACTGCATCTATAACTACACAATCCCACCCAACAATCTACCCCTCTCCTCCTCCCGGTCCAGAACAATATACAAAGCCATAGTTATGCTGTACTCAAATATAGAAAAAAACTATCAGGAATTACATACATGTTACAAAATAAAATAACCCTATGCATGGATAGCTGGCAGCATACAAGAAGGAAGATCATACCTTCACATCCAAGCCCTGCTATAATATAAACAGCCTCTACTGCGCAGCATTTAAGGCTAATAGTGTATATAATGATTCCCATGTATGTTTGAACTGTACCATTCGATCTGTCAAACTAGCAACCATTTTTTCTGCCTGTAGAGTAAAAATAATTTATCTGTACCATTCTAATTATGTAGAAATAGCTTAATCACACCAGTGTCTTAAAATAACTTTTTAGCACAAGCAGATATTACAGCCTTATGTTTACGTTGTTTGACAACTAGAATAGGTTCAAAAGATCCCAAGAGGCATACTTTAGGAAGAAATGCTGCATCAAATCCTAGAAAAGGGTCTAGATGTTGATGTATGGCCTCCCAAAAACAACTTTGCACAGCCTCACAAAGTATGTTCTAAGCTGCCTTGGTCTTTACCACATCGCATGCAGAGAGGGGTGCCAGCTTGCCCATTTTGTGTAATTTCACAGGAGTGTAATAAAGAATATGATATATTTGGAATTGCATATACGATATCTGTCCTGTCTGATATATTTGCAGGTGCGCTTCCAAAGACAAGGCCAGTCATATGGCTGCTTGGATGGAGGAGTAGCGTGATTCCAGTAGGTGGCATCTCCTGTTTCCCTGGTTGGAAGTAACTCATAGAGTTTATTATAGAAAAAGATATAGCGTAGAAATGGTGGCTTTATGTGCAAAACTGAGTATATATTGGCTATGCATCTTAGACCAGGGACCAGTTCCAAAGTGGCGATGCAATAAATGAGAAAATCCGTATGGACAGCATCTATTAACCCCTGTTTTCAATCAGTTTATAACCTGATAATCCCATCGTTGAGACATCAGTATGCTGTAGGGTAGAATGTCACCACCTATCAAAATTCTTGGAAACAAAAGGTGATCTGCTGCTTGGACATTCATTCAAAAACACATATTCCATTCAGGCAGTTATAGACCTGCTGCAGTATAGATCAAATGGCTAATTTCAGCACTTCAGTTGCTCAACAGTCAAACCAGGAGGCATTCATAGCTGACTCAGGAGAACAATGCACATTGAAAAAACTATATTTTTTCCTTCAATGGCTAGTTTTTCCATACACTATAAATACAATGCCTGAATAACGGTGATCAATTATGGATGTATCATTTCTCATGTTGCCATGACAACTATAAATCTTTGAGGTTTACTTGGTTGTCCTGGCAACTGCTTGAAGTGATTACATCGTATTAACCACTGTTATTTAGGCATTATCTCTATGTTGTAAATATTTGAAAACATGCTTGTCAGAGATTTGATATTTCTGCTTTATCTTTGTAAATCTTAACAGAACAGTGTCACAGAGCAAGTGTTCCTCTAGATTAACTTCCAAATATGGTCAAACGTGGAATAGAGGGTGCTCATCAATTTTAAAATTTGGGTTCCCCAAAAAGGTTGCAAAGTGTCTTTCAGCGGGTCTAGACAGAGAAAGGAACATAACTGCCTATGCATGAGCAAAGATACCTCCAGTGGGGTATCTCATAATGGATGAGGGCACTTAATACACGGGATATGCAATAGAGCCTTGATGGTTATCTTCAACTGATCACTTAAAAATCTCTCAATATCTAACCGCTTGAGGTGTATTATCAAACATAGGGTCCGACAAGGGATTCCTGTAGCACTGGAGGTATCTCTGCAATAATAACCAAATAATATAAGTAAAAATAAAGGATGTGAGACCACCTTCATGTTTGGGTGCCATACGCTTCCAAAAAGCCCCTCGAGGTGACTTCCTGCACAAAGAAACCTGCATAAATTGTACGGAGGTCTTTAAACCAAACTTGTGGTATTACCTGAGTAATTCTAAGCAGGGATATAGTATATGGGGTAAGCTGTTCAGCTTGACTATAATGCATTTTCCCAGAAAGATAGGGGAGGAAACTCCAACGGGCTAAGTCCCGCTTAATTTGTTTGACTAAGCCATCTAAATTTAAATGCTTCATTTTAGTGGGGAAGCACTAATATATATATATATATATATACCCCAGATATTTTAGCTTGTCCTTTACCCAGACCAGACCTAAGTGATTCAGACCTGCTTTAGTCGTATGGACATTCACTAGCATTATCTCTGTTTTATCCAGATTTAATTTATAATTCAAAAGATTTCCAAATTGATGTATCACTTGTACAGCCACAGGCAGGAGGCTGCTGGGTCACATAATGTAATAAGATATCGTCCGATAAACGGAGAGTTGATATTGATGCTGCCCCAGCCGTATACCTTGAATCGTGGGGTAACGTTAATTTTTCTAATCAATGGTTCTAAAACAGATTAAAAAGGAAAGGAGATAACAAGCATCCCTGCCTGCTACCCTGTCGGAGATGTATCAAGTCCAATCTGAGCCCATTACATAGAACCCATTCCGATGGATGGGAGTATAAGACTTTTATCCATCTAATAAAAGATAAAGGAATGTTATATAAGGGTAAATGTTTAAACCAAAAAACAAAACAGGAGACCCTATCGAAAGCTTTCTCCAGATCCAGGGAGACCAACGAGCATGAATAGAGGAGTCCCTGGATGTGGGAGAAAAGATGCATTAATTTTGCAGCTGGTCTGCCAAGAGCCTCCCAGGACAAAGCCCACTTGCTCTCTACTAATCAGAGAGCTCCACACCTTATTTAATCAAATAACCAATATTTTTGTAATCTAAATTAATAAGCTTAGACAGGTCTATAACTAGTGACCTTTAGAGGGTCTTTCCCAGGTTTCAGTAGTACCACAATAAGGGCTTCAGTCTGAGATAGATACCAGTTACCATGAGTAAAGATATAATTATAAGTTTGCAAAAGAACAGGGGCTAAGAGACTCTTAAACTTTTTATAGAAGTTTGATGAACAGCCATCCAACCCAAGCGCCGTATCTAAAGATAAGGAATCAATGGCTACTTCCACCTCAGATAAAAAGTTTAGGTAGATGCCAAATAGTCCCTCGCATCGGCGATAAACATGGCAGATCGATAGCCTGCAAGAAAATTTCAAATTGAGCAGGACAGGGAGATTCAACCTTGGGGAACAGAGCTTCTGGCAGTATTTCTGAAACTCACCCATAATATCCTGAGGAGAGGTAAGCAATTGATCGGAGTCTTACATTAAGGAAGGATTACTCGTCCGCCATTTCAGTCTGGAGGCACAGAGCAAGAAATTTACCAGCCATTTCACCTTGATCAAAATAGCGAACCTTAGTACATAGCATTAAATGTTCAGCACGCTCACCCAAGGGATCATTATAATGAGCTCTGAGTGATTCGCCAAGCATCTTTATGGTAGGAACGGTGAAAATTGTAAGTGTCTGATTTGATCTAGGAGGGTTGGTTCCTCCTGCATTCTTTGTTTTTGTCACTAGTGTCCAGTAGTTTACCTGTCAGAAAGTTAATCTTTTCACCTCGTTAGTTACTCTATGTGAGCTTAATGATTACAATTTAGCACTAGCATATAGTCTTAATTAACTGTGCCTTTTGTCTCTCTGTGACATGGTTTTAACTATGTACTGACTGAACTACTTAATTCATGTATTTTAACCATATGTTGAACTGTGCACTGTATCATGTATCTTATTTGCTGTGTTTGTATCGTATTATTGTATTTCTGTCTACCTGCACCATTGTATTGTACCTCTGCTTTGCTTGTTGATTGCCACTATGTGGCCCGGTCGTGACTGAAAATGGTCCTCTGATCAGCTCACTTACTCGGTCACCAAGGAAATAAATAAATAAATAAATAAAATTTACGTTTAGAAGAGAGGTGGATCAATTCCCCACACAGCACATTTCAGTGCCCCTACAACACGTCTAATTTAGGCATGGAAGGAGAATTGGTTTCCAAAAAAAGGTGATACACTTTTCAATACATTTCAAGAGTTCAGGTGACTTCAAAATTTGATTGTTCAGCCTCCAAGATTTATCAGCAACAGCTAGATTGGAAAAATGTAAATGTATGAGAACAGGGTGATGATCCGGAACCACCTCCCTCCCCATAGTAACAGAGATGTATACCCGAGAGGTGCTAGATCCTCAACAAAATAACTCTGTCCTAGAAAAGAATTATGGGGTAGTGAATGAAAAGAGTATTGATGTTGAGAAGGGTTCAGAACTCTCCACGGTCAACTAACCCTGCAGAGTCCATCAACTCACGAGCGCCAACTGGCCCGCATTTAAACCCTGCCGGCGTCCACGGTCCTATCCATACATATACAATATACATTTGCCAGCAGATAAAGGCCTAGAGGTCTATCAAGTCTGCTCGAATGTGCAGCTAGCACCCTTATTCTGCAGCTGCTCCTCCCTTCCACCCTTCCCCTTCATTAACCCTCCCCTTGTCCTGTCCCATCCTCGTTTGAAGCAGTCCACTGTTCTACTGCATACCACTTCAGCAGGTAACGATTCCACCCAGCCACCACCCTCTCTGTAAAAGTGTCTCCTCATCTCCTCCTGAACCTTCCTCGCTCCAGTCTCATATCATGGCCCTGGTGGCCTCCCTCCCTTACTTTGAACAGCCCTCTGTACCGTCTTGTTTATTCCTTTCATGTATTTAAAGGTTTCAATCATGTCACCCCTGTCTCTCCTCTCCTCCAGTGAGTACATGTTCAACTCCTTCAACCTCCTCTCGTATGATAAGTCCCCAGCCCCTTGATCATCTTTGTCGCTCTGTGCTGCACCCTCCAGTAACTTAATGTCCCTCTTCAGATATGGACACCAGTACTGTATGCAGTACCTGTGGTGTGGTCTAACTAATGACCTATACAGTGGCAGAATCACCTCCTCCTCCTCCTCCTCCTCGAGGATATACCCTTGCAATACAACCCAACATTTTATTGGCCTTTGCAGCTGCCTTCCTACATTGTGCCGAGTTGTTCATTGACCCTGTAATGAGCACACCCAGATCCTTCTCCTCCTCTGTCTGGGCTAGCTGCACTCCCCAGCTGGTAATTCCTCCTTGGTTCTTCCATATCATAACAAATGACCATATTCCAATCACCCACTTGCAAAATTGTTATGAGATTCAAGATAACAAAAAGACCCCAGTAAAGCCTTTGATTTGGTAGAGCATGTCGATTCCGGTTGTGTCCTGGGTGACAGGACACATGGAACACGCTGACCTGTGAGCTGTTTCTTTCCAGATGTGTCCTGGTGATACTGTACATTTTATTTATTTATTGAGTTTTGGTAACCAGGTAAGTCCAGAGACAATTACAGTCCCTTTTTCAGGGTCGGCCGGGAGTGCAGCAAATATACAATACAGTACAACGCAAGACCAGCATAAATTAAGGGATATACAATGGTGAGCTGTCAGATAAATGATTTATCTACACAAGTGATGTTTGACCTCGGGTAACCTCACGAGTGGCATAAGCCATGAGTGAGATGTCCGAGGTCAACAGCACAAGTGTAGATAATAATTATCTGACAGCTCACCATTGTATATTTCATTTATGCAATAGGGATGCTTTTGTGTCAGAGCAGGGACATTCGCTTTTGATTGTTTATCTTTTTTGTTTATGTTTGTCAAAAAGTGAACAAAATAGAATTTTCTTCTCTTTTGCTAATTATAAAAAATCTATAAGGTATCTATAAATGACATACCACTCATTTTGTAGATACTTTTGTGCTATCTTTTTCATTTTAAAGTTGTTTGCATTTGAATACAGTTAGTGCTGGTACTGAGGCTGAACATTCTAAAGTTCGAGTGATTGTGACATATCTACTATGTGAATAAATCTGTGATGATGCACCTACTACGTATATAAATGCAACATTTTGAATTTATCACATAGTTGCTCAGATTTATCACATAGGATTTATGTCACGCCTATTGCATAAATGCAATTACAGGGATAAGCAATAAGGGGTTAACATTACAATCATAAATATAATCTTAAAAAAATAACATTAAGAAAAATATACATGCTAGGTATTACAAATTGTGAGTCAGTTACAGGTTCTAGACAGGCAGCAAGAAGTGCTGTGGGGGCACTGAAATGTGCTTTTGCGCTGAGTCGATCTTGCTGAGTGTCCCTACATGGAACACTCGGATCTGTGAGCAGCTCACTTGCAGGTTTGTCCTGGTGATAGGGTACATGGAACACTCAGAGCTGTGAGGAGCCCATTTCCAGGTGTGTCCTGGTGACAGGGTACATGGAACACACTGGGCTGTGAGCAGCTCGCTTCCAGGTGTGTGCTGGGGATAGGGTATATGGAGCACTCGGAGCTGTGGAGCAAATCATTTCCAGGTATGTTCAGGGATAGGGGTCATCATTTTAAGATTGCACCTCAGTAACATTGTACTTTCTTAGCCATGGTAATCTTTACTCAGTAACTACTGTCTTGTGTTCATCTCGCTTTCTAACAGTTTCTTCTATTTTTGACTGTACTGAACTGTCTGTGTACCACTTTGACTTGGAACCTTTGTAAAGAGCCACTGTGCTCAAAGGTATTAATCCGAAACGTGAAATAAACAAATAAATAAACAAACAAATAAATGAAAACATGCCAAGTGGTGAGCAGCTTGTTTCAGGTGTGCCCTGGGATAGGGAAGATGGAGCACTCGGAGCTGTGGAGCTTGAGCTTTTATTCAGGCACAGTTAAATAGGGATCCTTCAGAGGTATGACTATAATTTATCAAAATAGAGACATTACAAGCAGCTGCACATAAGTAATCCGTTCCTGTCCCCTTTAAGCATAAGCAGTGGATCTAGAACACAGTGGCACACATGAAAATTGACGGACGGGGGTTCAAGAGGGAAGGAAAGTTTTATTTTACAGAAAGGGTGGTGGAGCCGAAACAATGTACCAGCTGATGTGGAGGGCACCAAAACTATCAGCGGTTCCAACCACAGCTGGGACACAGTGAAGGGCTTAGTGGTTGCTCTGGGTGGTAGTGGTAAGGTGAGGAGCATGGGGGTGGATAGTGTGGGTTAAACCTATATGGACAACAGGTCTTGTTTTGTTAGGGTTTACGGGCAGACTGGATGGACCAGTGGTCCTCATTGTCTATGTTTCTGTTACCACCCAATGGTTAACAGGCCCTCACATAGCAGATAATACACCAAAGGACCAATACTAACAGAGTGAAAGAAAGGGTAATGCACAGTATTATGCCAGACAGGAAATGCCAGTACACAAAAAGAAGAAAGTACTTCCACTACCAATATAATGAAACCAACAAACAGAATATTAGAGTGCCATGGGCGGCAGTATAGCCTAGAGGTTAGAGTAATGAGCTGTGAACGAGCTTGGTACATCCAGCAGACAGAACTGGGTTTGATTCTCACAACCTCCATTTGCATACTGTGCGGCAAGTCACTTAACCGCCCACTACTCCCAGGTCGCTTCTGAAAACAGGCACTTGTGCCTAGTGGATCTTACCTGGTTACCAAAGACTATAAAAAAAATTTATATATAGAACAGACAAGGACGCGGATGGAATATAACATGGTATAGTACACCTCAATAACTAAGCCGATACTTAATGCTCAAGTGCATATGGAGCAAATCTATACCTTGAGGTAAATAGATCCAGCTTATTATTCCAAGCATGCCTCACCCATCCTGCCACCCAGACTGTAAAATAGTACATGCTATGTTATGAAGTGAAAAAGGACAGGTAGCATATGGACTCCAACTTTATCTTTCAGGATTAAGTGAAGAACCACCCAGGCCTACCTAATTTATATAGCTTCAAAAGTGATTCTAACTGGGAAGGGAGTACCCAAGATCAGAAGAATACACATGGACCCCTGATGGAGTGGTCTCCCCAAGAGGAGGCGAGTGTAACAGTACCTAGATTTTAGCAAGGCATTTGATACAGTCCCACACGAAGATTAATACACAGTTAGCCAGCCTTGGAGTGGTCCCAAGGTGGTAGCCTGGATAAAAAATTGGCTAGACAACAGGACGCAAAGGGCAGTAGTAAATGGAGTCCACAGTGAAGAAAGGAGGGTTACTAGCGGGTACCGCAGGGTTCAGCACTGGGACTGGTCCTTTTAATGTCTTTATAAGTGATATTGCAGAGGAACTGGAAGGAAAAATATGTCTCTTTGCAGATGACACAAAGAATTGCAACAGGGTTGATACACAAGATGGAGTGAAAAGGATGAGAAGGGACTTGGCAAGGTTGGAGGAATGGTCAACTGTATGGCAGCTCAGATTCAGGGCAGGTAATGCACCTGGGAAATAAAAACCAGGGAAGAGTACACAGTGGGGGTGAGATACTGACAACAGTAAAAATGGAAAGGGACCTGGGGGTAATTATATCAGATGACCTAAAGGTGTGCAAGCAATGTGAAAAGGCAGTAAGGAAGGCTGGGGGATACTAGGATGCATAGGGAGAGGCATCAATAATAGAAAACAGGAAGTTGTTATCCCTCTCTACAGACAGTTGGTGAGACCCCTTCTGGAGTACTGTGTGCAGTTCTGGAGACCCCATCTGCACAAAGACATAGACAAGTGGAGGCTGTCCAGAGGGGCCAATCAAAATGGTGCAGGTTCTGCACCAGAGGCCTCTGAAGAAAGAAGGCAGAAGAAGCTTAATATGTACCCTTGAGGAAAGAAGGAGAGAGGGGACATGATAGAAACTTTCAAGTACCTCAAGGGAATCAACAAAGTCCAAGAGGTAGCATCTTTCAGAAAAGAGATGTGCAAGAACAAGGGGGCACAGTTTGAAGATAGAGGGACGGCTCAGAGGTATATGAGGAAGTATTTTTCAAGGAGAGGGTTGTGGATGCATGGAACAGTCTCCTGAGGAGGTCGTGGAGTCAAGAACAGTGGGGATTTCAAGAATGCATGGGACAGACATAAGGCAGTCCTAGTGGGGGTAGGAGGAAGTAAGCTGCTGGTTAACTAGGATCTACATCTTATCTGTTAGGTAGGAAAATGGGCAGACTAGGTGAGCCAAGCGGTCCTTATCTGCGTCAAATTCTATGTTTCTATGAGGATCATGGAGGTGTTACTCAAAGACAGAGATGCCAGCTGGCTCAGACTGTATAGAGGAGATTTATAGGGCAGCTACCCTTGACAATATAATGGCAAGTAGACACACAGATTGAAAGTCTACCTGCTGGGAAATAATATTGGAGCTGCTTTGTTCTGGCTGTGAAAATACAGGCCCCAGACCTGATCATGTGCTGCCAAGAGGCCAGTCATTCATAGCAGGCTGTGAGGCCTTGAGTCTTCTTCCCTCCCTTACGGCAGGGGCTTGGGGTCTCTCCAGTGACGGAGTAGGATCCTCTTAGGTACCGAGGTGCTCCCAGGTGCCACATTTCCTGATGGTGGAAAAGACTGCCATTCTGTGGAACAATGCCTAATAAGGCAAAGTCAGAGGCCTGTACCACCAGTAGGGGACCATAGGGACTTACAGGTACGCAGATCTGCTCCCAGTAAGTGTCTAGGTAGGAACTGGCCCAGAGAACATGGGTAAGCAATGCCTGGGATGGGTTACACATCCAGCAATTGCTATGGAACACAAGGCCCATGCAATATAATGCCAGCAGTCCTGTAGAGGATTTTATATTGGAAAGATCTTGCTTGAAGTTCACTATTGACTCAACGAGCCTGCAGCCATGTGACTGTTATCCGCTACTGTTTTTAGGCCACCTCAGATTTGAAGACAACTGAAAATGGTGGTGTGGGAGGAATACAATTGCTGGAATTGCTGGAAAGAAACCAGGACCCCGAGGAACTGTAAAAAAAAATCCTCTACCCAGTGGATGCCTGCACATACCTGAAGTTCTCACCAAAGAGTTCGCCACTCTATGCACAAGCTAGGGTTTGCCCAGAAAGGTCTGGCTGGTGCTACTCAGAGGGTCCACCTAGTTTGGCCATCTCCTGACACTCACGGTTCTGGCTGCACGTAGAATAGGGAGATGCCCTTAGAGTAGGGGCCAATCTTGTGAAGGCTTTAAAAGGGAAGTCAAGGCTGAGGCTTCTCAACCATGGTTCAGTTAGGGAAATGGAAGGGGAACACTGCATGTAACAGGATGCTGTTGCACATAAGGGCCCCTGCATCCACCTGTTTAGGGTCGGGCAGCCCAAGGCCTTTATTGCCAGGGCAGCCTGTGTCTTAATACTAATCCTGGGGGATATACTGACCCAGATATAGGCGGACCACACTGAGGACAACAACCTAAGAAAGAAACTTGGAGAGGAAAACTGGCAAGGTGTACTGTATTTTTGTGAGGGTAATAAGTCTGTGGCGTTTGATCTGTCTCAAAGAGACAAAATAAAGGGAACCCATTTCTTAACATTGTTTTCCATAGCCACTGACATATTATGGATGTTGGCCATAACAATGTCCCAGAGGGTGGGGCCTACTGAGATCCCAAAGAAGTCCCCCCTTTGGTGTTCATTTATATGCTACATGGGAGAAAGTAGGGAGTACAGTTAGCTTTCAGAGGAAGTACTTGTGATTTTTAGCACTGAGGTTATAACCAGACAGGGCCCCTAGTGGCAAATTGTATCCATAAGAATGGGTAGGGTAGCAAGGATGTCTGTTTCAATCATATTAATATCATCAGTGAGCAACAGTATACGAAGGTTACTCACCTGTAACTGGAGTTCAGTAGTGGTATTCAGGTGCACCTTCAGGCTTGTGACTCGTGTCTCTTCTGTAGCAGGGACCAGATGTAGTCAAGAATGATCATGACTGAGGCGGGCCAGGGATCAGTTACTCCCTTGTCAACAGAGCGGGATTCTCCTCCACTTTAAAGCATAACTTTTGTGAGTCGATGCCGTTCAGGATGCTTCCGCCACATGGAGTGCATCTTCCGAGAGTCCCAAAGTCTGTAACTCTAGACACTTAGCAACCAGGCTGAGAGGCGCACAGACTGAAGGTCTGCGTGCAGGACTTTCCCTGTTGTCTGGTCAGCAGGTCAGGGAGGAGAGGCGTTGGAAGTAGAGACTTAGTGGTTTTCTTACCAAGCCTGTCATGAGCCTTAAGCCCGTGTGACCCAGATGACTCCAGTGTCCACAGCCCTTGTCCCCAGATCCAAACCAGACCCCACTGGTTTATCAAAGGTGGTGGCAGAGCTTCATGCATGGCCTGGGCATATCTTGCTGTGGGATCTGTCACAGTAATTCACCTAGGGCAAGAAATCCAGGTTGTGCACCAGCCACATATACACACACACACACACACACACACACACACACACGGTACAACAGATTTAAAGGATTTGAGGGGTAACTGTGGACAAAAGCTGAAAACAGGCAGGCAGTCTGCTAACATAGTGCTGGGATGCATTAGGAGTGGGCGGCTGCAGGTCAAGAGATGGGATCCTATCACTGTGCAAGGCCTTGATTAGACCACATCCAGAGTACTGGCTCTACTCTGGTCTTCACAGAGATCAAGCTGGCCTTGATTAGACCACATCTAGAGTACTGGATTCACTTCTGGTCTCCACAGAGGTCAAGCTGGCCTTGATTAGACCACATCTAGAGTACTGGATTCACTTCTGGTCTCCACAGAGGTCAAGCTGGCCTTGATTAGACCACATCCAGAGTACTGGCTCCGCTTCTGGTTTCCACAGAGGTCAAGCTGGCCTTGATTAGACCACATCTAGAGTACTGGCTTCATTTCTGGTCTCCACAGAGGTCAAGCTGGCCTTGATTAGATCACATCTAGAGTATTGGCTTCACTGCTGGTCTCCACAGAGGCCAAGCTGGCCTTGATTAGACCACATCTAGAGTACTGGCTTCACTGCTGGTCTCCACAGAGGTCAAGCAGGCCCATCCCAGTGAATGACAACTAAGGGGGGCAAGAGTTATGAAAAAAAAAGAACAGTTCATTCCTACCGTAACAGTAGATCTTCGAGAGAATCTCCTCCATTAGGCCACACCTTTGGAACTGTAGCCGTCAGGCACTAGGACCACATGGAAACTTCTGTGAGTCAGGGGGCTGCCCAGATGGCGTCCCACATCTGCGTCCATATAAGCGTGGGCAGACCCATCACTCTCAGTTCCCCACCAGAAATTAGGCTTGGAGGACCTCCAACTGAGGGAACCAAGAGATAGACCCGACGGGCATAGAGAGAGAGGCATGGAGCCGATATATGATGCCTGGATTAGGTTCTGGCACAATATCTGGTGTAACCCTCACTGAATCCGGAGGGGACAGAGGATGACACTGTCTAATAGAGGAGAGTCTCTCGAAAGATCCACTGTTGCGGTAAGTACATAATTGTTCTATCTTCTTCGAGAATATCTCCTCCATTATGCCACACCCTTGGAATGATTCCCAAGGAGTCCCAAATAAAACTGGGAGAAGGTAACAGTCTGATATATATTCAGGACAGCAGGGCTTGCAGTACAGCTAGTCCAAAATCAGTATGTCTATGAGAGGCCACATCCAGACTGTAATGCTTAGTGAAGGCGTGGACACTGCTCCATGTGCTGCACCACAAATGTCCACAGCAGAAACATTTCTGAAACAAGCAACAGAAGTGGCCATTCCTGGTGGAGTGACCAAGAACCACACCAGGAAGTTCCTCATACCGTACTTCCTAGAACAGAAGGTAATACAATGTGCCACAACTCGCAGCCGCTCAGAAAGAGCGCAGTTTCTCGCTATAATTCAAGTCCCAAGGTGGACTGGCTTCATGAATAGGAGGTTTCATATGCAGAATAATCCCCAGAAAAGTAGAGACACTCTAATTGGGCGACCTTACAACCATCAATAGGAAATGGAAAGCTGATACTAGTTGAAACTTAATAAAGGGGAGGGACTGTGGGCAGAGGGTGACAGTGAAAAAGCAGGGACACTGAGCTAATATTTCTGCTCAGTATTCACAACAGAAGAGGACAGGAAGGTACCTAAACCAAACAAGAGAAACACTCTGAATAGGGGGCTTATACCAGTCCATTCACAGAAGAAAGGGTTTTGAAAGAACTCTTGAAACTGATAGTGGACAAAGCAATGGGGCCTGATGGGATTCACCCTAGAATTCTAAAAGAACCAAGGGTAGAACTTATGACACCACTGACTACTCTCTTTAACAAATCATGGGAGGATGGAGTGGTACCTGAGGACTGGAGGGGCAGATATGATTCCACTTCACAAAAGTGGGAGCAGGGCAGAGGCAGGAAACTACAAACCAGTTAGTTTGACCTCAGTGGTAGGAAAATGATGGAATCACTTCTGAAGGAAAGAACTGTTGAGTACCTGGAGGCCAGTGGGACACAGGACCCAAGGCAGCATGGTTTCACAGCAGGAAGGTCATGTCAAATGAACCTAATAGATTACTTTGACTGGGTGACCAAAATAGTAGACCAGGGAGGGCTGTGGATATGGCCTACCTAGATTTTGCAAGGCATTTGACACAGTGTCACACAAAGATTAATATACAACTTAGCCAGCCTTGGAGGGTCCCAAGGTGGTAGCCTGGATAAAAAATTGGCTGGACAACAGGGCTAAAGAGTAATAGTAAACAGTGTCTACAGTGAAGAAAGTAGGAGTACCGAGGGTTCAAGCACTGGGACCGGTCCTCTTTAATGTCTTTATAAGTGACATTGGAGAGCACCTGGAAGGAAAAGTATGTTCCTTTGCAGATGACACAAAGATCTGCAATAGGGTTGATACACAAGGTGGGGTGGAAAGGATGAAAGGGACTTGGCAAGGTTGGAGGAATGGTCAAATACATGGCAGCTCAGACTCAATGCAAAGAAGTGCAAGGTAATGCACCTGGGAAACAAAACCCAGGGAAGAGTACACAATGGGGGTGAGTTAATAACAACAACAAAAATCGAAAGAGACCTAGGAGTAATTATATTAGATGGCCTAAAGGTGGGCAAGCAATGTGAGAAGGCAGTAAGGAGGGCTGGGGGATACTGGGATGCATAGGGAGAGGTATCAACAGTAGAAAATACAGGTTACTCACCTGTAACAGGAGTTCTAGGAATGGTATATGTTGTTCATCCACACTGTCTGGCAGGTATCCTTGCAGCTTTAAATCTTGCCGGAAGGTCTTCAAGCTGGCTCCTCCCACCCACCGGGTGGTAAAACTCGGCTCCGCCCCATGCGCCAGATCTGGCCCGCTGGAAGCTCAGGTTGTGCGTCGAAGCCGGGAGGTCGAGAGTCGTGGTGGATGAACAACATATACCATTCCTAGAACTCCTGTTACAGGTGAGTAACCTGCATTTCTAGGGACATGGATATGTTGTTCATCCACACTGTCTGGCACACTCCTAGCAGTTCTACGGAGGAGGGAGGCAAGGCGACACCCCTACTTAGGGAATAGAGACTGGAGAACCGAGGCCCCAAACCAGCATCCGCGTGACTCAAGGTCGATGTGGTAATGGTAATAAAGGTGTGTGCTGACTTCAGGTAGCAGCCCTGCAGATTTCCTGGATAGGGACGCCCTGGAAGCAGCCACCGCTGCAGCAGTATGGACGGGTAGAATGAGCTCTTATCCTCTGGGAGGCTCCCATGCCCGCCAACTTATAGCAGAGATCTATGCAGGGTGACCCACCTGGCTCATCGTCCACTTGGCCGCAGGTCTGCCAGGTGCGGCTTCAGCGAGGGTGACAAACAGCTGGCGAACCTCTCCCGACTTCAGCCATGCTCCTTATAATAAGCGAGTGTCCATCTAGGGTCCAAAGTATGGAGCCTGTATTCGTGCCCCGAGGTGTGATTGGGTAGAACACCGCAGAGTCACACCTGGTTAAGGTGAAACTCCGACACCACCTTCGGAAGGAATTTCGTGAGGTGAGGACAATCTTGTCCCGTGCAAGACCAGGTAAGGAGACTCAATGCAGAGCGCCTGGAGTTCTCCCATCCTTCTGGCTGACGGATAGCCACCAAGAAGGCGGTCTTCCACAACAGGTGAGAGAGATCACACCTGTGCATTGGTTTGAATGAGCTTGCCCATGAGCTTTGCCAGTACCAGCAGTAAATCCCAGGAGGTGGAGGTTCTCGCACCGGAAGGAAATGTGATCAAGGCCTTTGAAAAAGTGCCATACCACCTTCTCCTGCGCCCACTGACTGCTCCCGGCCTCGCGGTATGCAGAGATGGCTGCCAGGTGCACCTTTAGGGTCAGCTGACCTAAACCCTTGACTAGAAAGGGACCATAAATAGTCCAAAATGCTTGCCACAGAACAGGAGGAAGGGTCCAAGCCCTTGTTCTGACACCAAATGGAAAATCTCTTCCATTTGAAGCGTAGCATTTTCTGGTCGACTTTATGGACGCCTCAACAACATTGAGGACCTCCGCTGGAAAGACCCAAGGCCTGGGAACTCTAGCCGCTCAGAAACCAGGCCGTCAGGGGCAGGGATTGAAGGTCCGGATGGAACACCTTCCCTGATTAACTGAGAGCAGGTCCGGCGGGCTGGAAGCTGCCTCGGGAGCCTGGAGCTGAGGCTGAGGAGATCTGGTACCAGAACTGGCGGGCCAGTCTGGGGCTATCAGAATCACCTGCGCCTTGTCCCTCCTTGCCTTGGAGAAGCACCTTGTGAATCAAGAGAAATGGGGGAAGGCGAAAAGAGGCCTGGGGTCCAGAGCTCGAGAAGGCATCCCCTGCAGCGAGCCCTGCTGAGGGGGCGGCATGAAACAGCCTCAGCTTCGCTCTCTCCTGAGGCAAACAGGTCCACCTGAGGTGTGCCCCAGTGGGAGAACAGATCTTTGACCTACCGCAGAGAGACCACTCGTGAGATGCAGCCCTTATCCGCTCAGGGCATCGGCCAGGTGTTGGAGGCCCTGCCACATGAATGGCTAGGAGATCTCGCCTCCAGGCTGCGCATGAGTGACCAAATGCGGAGAGCCCTTGCATAGAAGCATGGAGCGCTGCCCCGCCCTGGCGGTTCAGGTAGTACATGGTGGTGGTATTGTCCGCCTGGACTCGGACCACTTGACCCCGGAGAAACGGAGCAAAGGCGGTGAGAGCTAGGCGGACCGCTCGAGCTCCAGCAGATTGATGTGGCATCGGGACCGCTGGGACCAGAGGCCGTGCAGTCGGTGTTCCCCAGATGGGCACCCCAACCCATCAGAGAGGCATCGGTTGATAGAGAGACTGTCGGCTTGGGGCGGACAAACGGGATGCCCTCCTGCAGATGAGATGGAGCGGTCCACCACTGGAGAGCGTTCACATCTGGGTCACTATCACTAGCTGGTCCAATGGATTGCAGTATTGTGACCACTGGCTGGCCAGTCCCACTGAAGGGGGCGATGTGCCACGCGCTCAACGGTCCACGCTGGTACAGGCCGCCATGAGACCCAGGAGGCGCAGGAAGTCCCGGCAGGGTACGCATTGCCCAACCAGAAATGATTGAAAAGGAGGTAAGAACCTCGGCCCTGTCCGCCGGAGCCGTGCTCTGGCTCGAGAGAGTCGAAGCTCTGCCCGATGAACAGGATCACCTGCTTGGCCGAGTTCCGACTGCCTCATTGATGAGAAGGCCGACTTGAGAGCAAACCTGGAGGGTCAGATCTCTGGACCACTCCACCTCCTGTCTGGAGGGGCTGCTATCAGCCAATCGTCCAGGTAAGTACACTGACCCTCGGCGCCATGAGGGAATGCTGTCACCACTGCCATGCATTTGGTGAAGACCCTGGGAGCTGGAGATAAGCCAAGGGCATGGCTTGGAACTCGAAGAGGGATCACTCCTTTACCGAAAGTGAAGGAATCTCTGATGTGACGGACGGATAGGGATGTGAAAGAACGTGTCCTGTGGGTCCAGAGAGCAGAACCACACTGCGGTTCCAGAGATGGTATTATCTGCGCCAGAGTGACCATCCTGAAGTTCGAGACCTTAGGAACTTGTTCAGGTCGAGAATGGGCGCCAGCCCCCATCCGCTTCGAACCAGGAAATACCTGGACACGAACCCCAGGTCTGAGGGGGTCCTCTACCCCTGATCACCTCCTTTTGGAGGAGGAGAGCGATGTTGGCTCGATGAGCCGCCAGTGAGGCTGCGGACCCCGAGGGGTCCCCGAGGTGCGACGGCTTAAGGGCGGGCCTGCTCGAATTCTGAGGCAGGCTTTTCCCACCACCTTCCAGTACCCACCTGTCCGTGGTAACAGCGGACCAGGTGGAAAGAGTGTCGGAGCCGCCCCCACGGGGAAACCAGGGGGTAAGGTGTCGGGGATGGAGGCGACACCCCTCAGCCTGTCACTGGGCAGGCTTGGAGGGGGACCGCCGAGGGACCTCTTGGCCTTTTCCTCCCTGCTTCCTGTTGGAGGAAGCCGACAGCTTGGGTTTGGGATGCCAAGCTCGAGCCTGCTGGCCCTGACGCTGCTTGTGCCGGGCGGCCGCGGGCGAGAAGGACAAAAGGGCTTAGGCTGTGGCTTGCAGCCTTTGTCCTTCTGAGCAGAAGAGACCGAGTCCAAGGTAGCATTGGACTTCTCGATCCTCTGCAGGTGACCTTCCACCCCAGGGCCGAAAAGGTCAGTCCCCAAAAGGGAACATCCGCCAACTTGTGCTGGGTATCCGAGGAAAGGTGGATATCCTCAGCCAAGCCCGGCCGACGCATGGCCACTGCGGCCAACCGACTTGGCACATGAGTCCCCATGTCTAAGCAGTCTGAGCTGCTGTTTGGCCACTGCCCTGCCCTGGTCCCGCACCTGCCTGACCGTAGTCTGCAGATCTGTGGGAAGATGAGGGACGACCTCATCCAGGGAGCCCAACAGGGCATGAGAAAATGTGCCATGAGGACGGCCAGTTGGGCTGAGAGAGGACTTAGTATGACTTTTTCGCCCGGCATAATCCAATTTCTTGATTCCTTGTCGGGAGGTTTGTCCACATCCTGCGTCCTGCACGCCGGAAAATGCTGTCAGTAACCAACCCTCAGCAGAGGGTGTTCCAAAACCGACAGGAACAGGTAGGGACCAGATACTTCCTGGCCATTCTGGCCGAAGGTGCAGGGCAGGAAGCAGGCGCTGCCAAAGCTCCAAGGCCGGACTCACTATGGCCTCGCCACCGGAAAGGCCTCCGGGGGAGAATCCCTCGGTCCAGAATCTCCGTGAGGGGATACCTGGCCCGCTTAGAACGGGTTCGAGCTTCATCCCGTGGACTCCAGATGAGCCGGCAACCCTAAGAAGGACGGCAGGCTATCGCCCACTGACTGTCCTCCCGAGGACTCCAAGTCCACGCGCTTTGAGAAAGGGAGGAATCATCCTCGGACTCGGAAGAGTCCTCAAAGAGCTGCTCGGGCCAGAGCCACCCTCCACCTGCCGAGGTTTATCGGGAGTGAGGGTGACAGACAGCCTATGGGGCAAACCCATAGCCGACCAAGAATTTTGGTCGGAGCCCCAACTAACGCTGTGGAGGCGGAGGTTCCACCAGAATCGTGGGGCAGCTGGAATTGGCCAACAACCGGCCTGGGGAACAGCTCTCGGCTACAACGAGGGGTTGTTTCGCCGCCCGTGACAGCCACTTAATGGCCGGGAAGACGACTGGGTCGGCTTATTCCCGGTCAAAAAGGAGCTGCTGCCACATGAGTTCCTCATACCTCGATGCAACTTGCACTGAAGCCTCCTCGTCCGAGGAGGAGGAAGAGGAAGAGCGCGCACCGTTGCCTGCTGAGCCGAGACCGCCTATGATGGCGGGATCGGCTGGACCGCGAGGATGTCCGAGACCGAGATTCGAGGTCTCGGCCAGGGCCGAGGACGCGGGGAAGTGTCGGAATCGCACTCGCTCGACGATTCTATCAAGGCCCGGAACCGGAGGCACGGACGAGCCGACGGATCCTCAACTCCCACCGGGGAACCGGGAGAGAGGCTCAGCTTCTCCAGTCGACAACCCGCCCAACGGGTCGAGAAAATCTCGACCGCCGACGGGAGTCTCGGCCAACTGGCCTGACGGGACACCGTGAAGCCAGCGGCCGAGCTGAGGGGTCGCACCCCAAGCCCACTGTCCCAAGAAGGGGGGGATCTTTCCCCGCCTGGGCCGCCGATGGAGAGATCTTACTTTTGCTCTTTTGGACCTGGAAAAGGTCCCGGGAAGTTGGACCCTCACCTTCGTCGAGGGTCAGACAAAGCTCCTCAAAAGAAGCCGGTGCACGAGGCACCGAGAGAGAGCGGACAAATGCCGCAGCTGAGGTAGAAGCGCCCGCTACCGCTCCTCTTCGAGGGCGATCATCTGCTCGAGCTGATCTGGTGAGCCATTACCGCCGGACACCGCCAACTGGCCTCTTTAGATTTAACCGTGGAATTCTTTTCTCGGGCGCCCAGTTGTAATCGGGCAGCACGGCTTCAAGGACGAGGTCAAAAGGAAGAGCACAAGTCGCGAGGCCCGCGGGTCGTGCTCAAGGCCCAAGCAGTAGACGACGTGGAGTGTGGATCCGCCCTAGACATCTTCTGCCTGCAAGGGCACCTCCGGAACCGGAGTCAATTTGTCCATCGCAGCCGCTAGAAAAGAAGACCAAGTCTTTTAGCAAAAACTTTTGATTTCTAACTTCAAGAATTAGGAACCAGTCTTATACGGAGAGCGTTAAGGAGGGAACCTGAGTTTCCAAGCGGTAAGGAAGATCTGGCTATGGGCGGAGCTAAGAATTTTACCATCGTGGGTGGGTGGGAGGAGCCAGCTTGAAGACCTTCCGCAAGATTTAAAGCGGTAAGGATACCTGCCAGATAGTGTGGATGAACAACATATCCATGTCCCTAGAACAGGAAGTTGTTATCCCTCTGTACAGACAGTTGATGAGACCCCATCTGGAGTACTCGTGCGCAATTCTGGAGAACCCATTTCCACAAAGACATAGGCAGAGTGGAGGCTGTTCAGAGGAGGCAACTCAAAATGGTGCAGGGTCTGCACCAGAAGATATACAAGAAGAGACTAAAGCAGCTTAATATGTATACCCTTGAGGAAAGGAAGGAGAGGGGGACTTGATAGAAACTTTCAAGTATCTCGAGGAATTAAAGTACAACAGGGTAGCATCTTTCAGAAAAACATGTGCAAGAACAAGAGGCACAATTTGAAGATATAGGGTGGACTACAGAGGTAATGTTAGAAAGTATTTTTTCTGAGAGGGTTGTGGATGCATGGAACAGCCTTCCTGAGGAGGTTGTGGAGTCAAGAACAGTGGAGAATTCAAGAATCCATGGGACAGACATAAGGCAATTCTAGTGGGGGTAGGAGGAAGTAGCTTGTTGGTTAACTAGAATCTGCAGCTTATCCATCAGGTAGGAAATGGGCAGACTAGGTGGGCCAAGCGGTCCTTATCTGCTGTCAAATTCTATGTTTCTATGATATAATAGCCAAATGTAACTTAAGTGAGGAATACTACAGGACAGTCTGACAGGGACTGCAAGTACTTCAACACAGCAGTCACAAGACATTGTGTAACCCTAGATGGCGCTATCCCAGGGGCTACTACCCCTGCCTGATTTGCCACTAACAGGTTGAGGGGCCTGGATCCAATGGCGGGTGCCTCCACCCAGAGGTCAGGGTTTGCAATAGTTAAACTAACTTGGTCACAGCCCTCTGGGACACTGCAACCCCTTTCTTCCCACTAGTGGCCCACACAATATATCAGAATTACCTTCACAGTATACACTTACCCCCAGGACTCTGGGCCTTACACACGCTTTTTGACTAAAACTGCAGACTGAAAAGCACAGGACTCCTTCCTTCTTCACTGCCAAAGCTCAACTGAAACTCCAACCGACAAAAACCGGCACTTCCTTTGAGTTCCTCCCAGTTCTTGACTGGATTGGCTGTCACTCACAATAGACTGCTGCTGTTGGTCCAAAAGGCACTGAAGTCTAAACTACATCTCCCAGAGTCACTGCCCATACAATCCTCTTGTGGCTGGCTCAGATTATGAGTCCAAGTTCTGATTCGTCCAAGGCACCATTTTAGAGCTAGCTTACCCCACACTGATTGGTCCAGTTCAGCAGTTCAAAACCAGAATGGGGAACTAGGCAGACACTGTTCTGACTACAAAAGAAAGCAGGTTAGACAAACTGTAATTTCATTATCACTCTAAATGGTTTCTGGCAAACAGTTACATCTTTCAGATAGGTTCCCTTTGCACTCCTAGTGACTGCAAAATGGAGTGAATTGGCAGCAGCTTGAGTGGTACTCAATCAAAGAAACACACAGTCCCCATACAAACTAATTATGTCTGCAAGCAGACAGCTCTTAAAGAGACAGTACCAGAGGTTCTAAAAACACTCACTGATAAATGGCTTAAACGCCAAACACCATTCAGGCTTGGAGCATTCAAGCAAGCTCCTGAAGTCTTTTGGGAACCCCATTTGCAGGGGTTACACATGTATGATGTCGTGGGTCCACATTTCTTGAAGCAGCCATGAGGCGAACTGCTTCCATTTCAAGGAATAAGTATGTCTGGTAGAAGGCTTCCTAGCCACAATTAGAACATCAGCAACATTAGGGATACACCAAAACGTGAAGTGGCTATGTCTTCAGGAACCATGCATGTAGATGTAGGGATTTCAGGTCCAGGGATCCTATGACCTGTGACAACAGGCCCCAACACACAAGTAGGGGGACTGCTCTGACAGCCGGTGCTGCCATCTGTTGCAGAGCAGGCCATAATGGTGCAATGAGAATGAGAGGGCACTCTCCATCCGCAGCTTGAGCAGCACCATCTCTATTAGTGGAACTGGGGAAATGCATATAAGAACCTCGCTTTGCAAGAGAGGGACAATGTATCTCACCAGAAAACTCAAGGCCCTGAGCAAGTAAGTGAACAGAAACATGACTGTTCTGCACATGTGGAACACAAAAAGGTCCAACTCTGGACACCCCATCTTACGAGGAGATCGTCTACCACAGAGGTTCGGCAGTTACCATTCGTGAATCTTGAACTGTGTCCTGATTAGCCTATCTGCAAAGACACTCTGCAGACCTGGAAGATGCACAGCTGACAACTGTAGGCTGTGGGAACAGCCCAGTACCATACCCTCACTGCTTCCCTGCAAAGGGACAGAATGAGTTCCCCTGTTTGTTGATGTAATGCATCTCACTGACACTGACCCTCTGTATTAACAGAGGACCGGGCACAGATGCTCCTGAAATGCCTGGAGGCTGTCCAGGACATTTATGTGTAACCTGGCCTCCACTTTGCTTCATGATCCCCGTCTGGTAAGGCCAAGATGAGCACTCCAGTAAGAGCCTAAGGCATCCATGGTGAGGATTTGTACAGGAGCTGCTACAAGGAACAAAATGCCCTTCAAGAGGTTTTTATGAGCCATCTGTTACAGCAATGCTCTGCAAAGCAGGGACATGAGAACCATTTGGTCCTGAGAGAGTCTCATATGTGGGCAGGCCAGCTGCACAGTCACAGTGGCGCAGCCATGAGACCCAGGAAGCGTAACACTGTTCTCGCAGAACACAGTGACCCATGTATACCAACTGTGCTTTGGCAATCAGATTTTCTGTTCTGTGGCAGGAAAGCACAACCCTTCTCTGTGTCCAAGACCGCATCTGTGTACTGCAGTCTTTGGCAGGAATCAGAACCAATTTTGGTACATTCACTGTGACCCCCAAGTCCTGTAACAACTGCCATGTCAGAGACCAGGTATGTAGGGAGCTTCTCAAACACCATCCACCACCACTCAAAATAAGCAGAACCTGAAACCAAAAATAGACTGAATAAAGTACTTTATTTATTCTATAAAGCGTAGTGAATCATACCTCTCACAGAAACATGCCAGCAGCAGCTCTGCAACTAATGCCTCCAACGGTTTCGCTCAGGAAAGCTTCCTGGAGCTGGCTTTCAGCAGCCAGGCATCCAGAAAGTGAAAGTGCCACGTGATCTTTAAGTTCCACCTAAACTACCACCAGAACAGATAGATGGTACCTGGGTTTAATGTCTCATCCAAGAATGACCTCAGGAGTGCAGTACCCTCTCATGCTGCACTACACCGTCAGTATTGGGATTTAACCCAGCTTCTTGGTGTGGGGCTGGAACCCATAACTTTCCGATCTTCTGGCCTCAGAAGCAACAGGATACTGCTTATCAGCCTTTCTAGGAACTGCAGGCTGTGAGTTTGGTCTGTACCATGCAGCAAAGGTAGCATACTGTAATGCAGGATATATAGCTGGAATTATAATGGAGGTGTGCAAGGGACCTCCAAAATTCCATCAGATTTCTTTTTATGTGGAATCTTCCTCTTCACAGCAAAGTCCATGGCAGTTTGCATTTACTGTATCATGGCTTGCAAAGAAGGATCCTCAAAAGGAGACCTTGGGGTGTAAACCACTGAGTCCTCATCGCAAGATGAGAGGGTAGAACTAGAGCATGGGGCAACGTATTGTTCTCCTCATATTCTTCCTCTAAAACCATGAGCTCAGGACTATATTCAACTCGTCGTGTGATGTCTCTACTAACAATGGGCACCACAGAATGCACCAGCGACGCTGATGGCGGCTGAGAGGAAGGAATCTGCTGTATTCTAGTAGAGGCCATCAATGAGGGCTGTAGAGCAGGAGGCCTCACTGGTGGATTAACTGCCTGTAGTGGTAGTTCAGGCAGAATGCAGCTGAGCATGCCTGAGAATGACACCAGCACAGCCTAAGAGTTGATGGCGTCCCTGTACAGGGGCTGGGACTACTTGCATTGACGGCCTTGACCTGATAACGATGGTGTCCTACTGTTCATAGTAAGTACCACAGCACCTAAGCCAAGCCCTGACCTTCGTGTCTCATTGACAGTCAGGTGGACTGTTGTCAACGCCACCAGAGCAGGCAATGACACAGTAGATTTAACTTGTCTCAATGGCAACCAGGACCTCACTGGTGAACCAGATCTTTTTCTCTGTTTATGCTTTTGGCCAGATGACAGGAAGGACCACAATGGTGACTGTTACCTGTACCAGTCCATTGACTTCTTCCTTCTAGGCCAATGGTGAAGTAGACACATTTTGGGCCCTGTTCCTTCTCCATGGCTGTCAATGTTTTAAGGAGATGGAAATTTCTAGAGCTTTCTTTTGGCATCGCCTTGTAGCCTGATTGAAGTTCTGGCAAATCTCGCCAGTCCTCAAAGGCCCAAGCAGCACACAGACCACATGTGCATCCTCTTTGCAATGCTTCTCTGCACTTAAGTACAAAAATAAAGGCTCTTTCAACTTCGCGGCATGCAAAGATGACAAAATAAACTGTTAAATAAAGTAAAGAATAAACGGCAACAGCTGGTTGATGCGTTTCTTTCAACAGGTCTGAAAAGGATGATCAACGGTGGAAAATAATTGAGGAGTGATGTAGCCACCCACGTTTATATAGCCGCAGATGTGGGACATAATCGTGGGTGGCCACCGACTAACAAAAGTTTCTATGTGGTCCAAGTACCTGAAGGCTACAGTTCCACAGGTGCGGCCTACTGGAGCAGATATCCTCAAAGAAAATCTTCATATATCTGGCCTAGAGAAGAAACAAGGGTGATATGATCAGGATTCTCTGAGCACTAAAAGGGATAGACAGGACGGAACATACACTGCTTTTGAGATGATAACTGCAAGCACAAACCAGAGGGCATGAATTCAAACAGAGGAGAAAGGGCAGAAAAGGTGATGCACCAGGCAGTTTCTCAACTGTAACTACAGTTTCACTACTGGTACTCCTTCTACAGTCACCTCTGTGTAGTATTCTGAGCATGCACAAAGACCTTGTGTAACCCCCTGCAAATGGGGGTTCCCAAAAGACTTCAGGAGCTTGCTTGAATGCTCCAAGCCTGAATGGTGTTTGCGTTTAAGCCATTTATCAGTGAGTGTTTTAGAGCCTCTGGTACTGTCTCTTTAAGAGCTGTCTGCTTGCAGACATAATTAGTTTGTATGGGGGACTGTGTGCTTTCTGTTTGAGTACCACTCAAACTGCTGCCAATTCACCCATTTTGCAGTCACTAGGAGAGCAAAGGGAACCTATCTGAAGGGTGTAACTGTTTGCCAGAAATCATTTAGAGTAATAATGAAAATACAGTTTGTCTAACTTGCTTTCTTTGCAGTCAGAACTGTGTTTGCCTAGTTCCCCATTCTAGTTTTGAACTGCTGAACTGGACCAATCAGTGTGGGGTAAGCTAGCTCTAAAATGGTGCCTTGACGAATCAGAACTTGGGACTCATAATCTGAGCCAGCCACAAGAGGATTGTATGGGCAGTGACTCTGGGAGATGTAGTTTAGACTTCGCCTTTTTGGACCAACAGCAGCAGTCTATTGTGAGTGACAGCCAATCCAGTCAAGAACTGGGAGGAACTCAAAGGAAGTGCCGGTTTTGTCTGTTGGAGTTTCAGTTTAGATCTGGCAGTGAAGGGAAAGAAACCTGTGCTCCTTCAGTGCACAGTTTCAGTCAAAAACGTGTGTAAGGCCCAGAGTTCCGGTCTGCAGCTTGTGTAACTGCTTGTTAGGACTGAATCCGTCCTGTGAAAAGAATCAAAGGATCTCTGAAGAGTAGAAACCAGGCTCACCTGTAGAAGACTGGAAAAATTGTTGAATTGCACTCGGTCTGTCAGAACTGAATCTGCTGTGTGTTCTCCCGGTATTGTGCAGTAATTGCGATCGGGATAGAGAAGCAGCCTGCCTGGTATAGTACTTTCTTTTTACCATATAAATGTGTGAAGAGTCTCGTGGAGCTCAAGAGTAGCCCTGCTGACGCTGAAGGACCCTATCTTGTTTGGAGGTCGTGAGTACTAATTCAGGGTCGCTCCCTGTTGAATTGCCACATTAAATCCAAATGGAATCACTGTACTGCTGACTGTTTAAACCTAATTTTTCTTTTCACTGTGTGAAAAGGGCCCTACCAGCTGCCCACGGTTTGGACTAGCCACTAGGGCTTGGGTACCCAGGGACAGTAACTGGTAGGGATAGGCCTGTGCACAGAGCCATAGGTAGATAGTAAAGTGATAAGCTAATTAACCTGATTTCCCTGTCCTTGTTATATCCCCTAAATAAATCAGAGCTGCTTGTTTCAGCAAAGTTATACTTCCTGAGGTATTTGTCTATGTTAAAGTACTGTACTGTGATTGTTGCACTGTATCTTATTTCACAGGAGGTCCCAGTGCCGGAACTAGTCCTGGGGTAAGTGTATACTGTGAAGGTAATTCTGATATATGTGTGCGCCACTAGTGGGAAGAAAGGGGTTGCAGTGTCCCAGAGGGCTGTGACCAAGTAAGTTTAACTATTGCAAACCCTGACCTCTGGGTGAGGCACCCGCCACTGGATCCAGGCCCTCAACCTGTTAGTGGCAAATCAGGCAGGGGTAGTAGCCCTGGGATAGTGCCATCTAGGGGTTACATCTTGAGGCTCACCGCTGGGATTGTGTGTCCTCTAGTGGCCATATTTACTGAACCACTGTTAAGAAAAAATGGGTACCCGACAGAAGTGGCTGTGCACCGCTGGTGGAGTGGTGTACTGGGAGGAGATTGACCCCAAAATGCTATATGCTTATCCTGGACATCCCCTGGTATGAATACGGGCACTGTACAGGGAGTACTTTCCAAGATGGAAGGTTTACAAAACCCTGTGGTGGTGGGTCGGCATGCTAATCTGCTCACCCACACTTTCCTGGCCCTAGTAGAGTTTAAGGATCCCATAGATAGCTCCAAAGTGCCACAGACCATTACCCCAGAGGGAGCCCTCACTGCCTGGAGAGTGATAACAAGTACAGTAAAGACCGGTGGGGAATGAGCCCCCACCACTGTCTGAAACTTTGAGGAGAAATTTGCTAAATGGTTGCCGGGAAGGGGAAAACTGTGGAGGACTTGAAGAAACTATTCTTGCCACCTGGGGTGTTCCTCCCCAACACCTCTCCGCCTCCAGTACCCGTAATGGTGGCTGAACCAATGCAGACTCCTATTTCTGCACCTGCCATTAGTCACGACTCTTACCGAGGTTGAGGATCTTCTCTGGCACCCTCCCCACCCCCAAGGGAGGATGACTGGGAGACCTGGATAGACTATGTTGCCCCCAAGTGCTAGAATGGCAATGCTCGAAGGCAGGTGAAAGAGGGTTAGTGAGAGCCTCCGAGGTCCTGCCCTGGCTACCATCCGTGCTAAATGGGCCAGTAACCCTGAAGTGACTGCACAGGCCTATCTTGAGGCCTTGGAGAATGTGTATGGGAGCCCAGATTCTGATGAGGATCTATGGTGGAGAGTAAGATGCACAACAGTACCAAGGGGAGTTGTTGTCTGTGTATGTATCTCGGCTGGAAAAATTGTTGCAAGAATGCCTCAGAAAGGGTAGTTTGCCAGCGATTGAACTGGACCGAACCAGGCTGGACAGGATACTTAAGTCTGCCCCTCTCTCAGAACTGCTGTTGCTTCAGTTACGCCTGGCAAATCGACTGGAACCCCACCTCCTATGATGAGTTAATGAGAGAAATTCGAGGAGTTGAGAAAAGGCGACCTCGGGAGGGACCTGCACCAATAGCTGCGGCTATGACCCGGTGACTGAGGGTGGCCCATCAAGTGAAGTTCAGGGCAGAGGTTGGCAGTCAATGAGTGCTCTGATAAGGAAAACATATGCCACAATGGGGCGAACTGTTGAGAGAGATCCGGGAATTCAAAAACAGTCCCTTTATGAAGACCGCGCCTGCAAGATACAGACCCCGACCTATATCCGACTGCATCTGCTATGGGGGTGGGGATACCCACCCATGTATCTCCTGCTGATAACAGCTCCAACTCGATTCCTTGACCATGGAAGTGGAGAAACTGACGAGATGTCTCCAAATGCTTATCACGCCGAACAGAGATGGCACCAAGGTTTCCAGTTAGTAATACCCCGCCTGGCTCCCAGTGTGGCGCCTCGCCAGCTCAAACTCCAGAAAATATGTTTTGCTATAATTGTGGGAAGGATGGGCACATGAAAAGAGAATGCCGTCCTCAAAAGACACTGACAAAGTTGCATATAGGCTACAAGGAGAGCTTGGAGAACAAATCAGTGGTTAGAGGTAGCGAAATGATCCCAGTGAGGCACCAAAATGCTAATTCACGCCCTTTGTGGCAAAGTCAGTTGCCCAGGCATCCACTACCGCTCTCCAGACTGGTCCAGAATAGTGGGTCCTCCATGGAGACCACTGTAAAGGTGAATGGAGTGTCTACAAGAGCTGTGATTAGACAGTGGCTCCCAAGTGACAATTATGTTCCAGGATTGGTATCAGAAGCATTTGTCAGGCGTGCCCTTACAACCATTAGAAGGACTGCATGTATGGGGTTAAGTGAGAAGGCCTACCCCTATTCGGGTATATCGAATTTGGCTGTCTTTCCCCACCTCCGTGGCTGGAGTGGCTGAACAAGTAGAGACCCTAGCCTTAGTATGTCCCCCACTGGACTGTATGATGGTGTCCCTTTGTTGACTGGAACAAATGCTCATATGTTCGGAAGGCTGGCACAGTTGTGTTATGAAAACAGGGGGCAAAGACTAGTAGAGCTTTAAGAGTTCGCTTTAATTAAGAAGGCCTATGAGGCACAGAGAGATGCTGAAAAATAGAACCAGAGGAACCGGGTCGGAATTGTAATGGAAGAAAGATCCTGAGTCTCTGATCCTGGCCTAAATGCCCAGTGTATCTTACAGAGGAGAGGTCCGTATCAGAAAGGATGTTAAGAATAAAATATTAATGTTGGATGCACCAGGCGATGGAAAATTGCCAGAGGGACTGCTGGTCAAGCCTAGTATTTTGCCGCTAGAGCCCATGCTTATGCCAGAAGGGTAATGGTCCAAGTTCATAATGTGTCTGAAGAGACATTCGAGTAAACAAAGGTTGCATCCTGGCTAATGTGCATTCTGCAGACACTGCAGTGCTACCCAGCAGCAAGAGTTCAAGGAAGAATGACAGAGTAACGCCTGACTTGTTTGATTTGCGACTCCCCGCTGCCAGCTGAATGGAAAGTGAGGATCAGTGAGAAGCTTGCCCAGAGAGACCAGGTGTTTTCTTTAAAGGAATGGGACGTGGGATGCGTGCAAGGAGCTGAGCAAATATCCCGCTGCATGACGAAAGACCATTTGCGTGAGAGGTCTCGACGCCTGGCACCTGCTGACATAGATGATGTGAGACGGCATCTGAAGAGATGTTAGTGCTGGTGTAATACAAGAATCCAGAAGCCTTATGCTTCCCCCATTGTGGTAGTGAGGAAAATGAATGGGACAGTAAGGATGTGTGTGGATTATCGCACCTTAAACCGGGCGGACTATCCCTGATCAGTACACAATGCCCGCGATTCAGGATGCTTTGGACTGCCTAAACGGGAGCAAGTGGTTCTCTGTGTTGGATCTCCAGATGGGTACTACCAGATCCCGATGGCCCCAGAGGACCGTGGAGAAGACAGCCTTTATCTGTCCACTTGGCTTCTATGAATTATGAGGATGCCTCAAGGATTTTGGTGCCCCAGCCACTTTTCAACGATTGATGGAGCGTGCAGTGGGGACATGAACTTACTAGAGTGCCTGGTATACCTAGATGATGTTATTGTGTTTGGCAGCTCACTGGAGGAACATGAGAGCAGATTATTTAAGGTATTGGACCAACTGGAGGACTTTGGCCTTAAACTGTCCATTGATAAGTGTCAATTCTTTCAAACATCAGTAAAGTATGTGGACACATAGTATCCACCGAGGGAATAGAGACCGACCCAAGTAAAGTTGAGGCCTTGACCACCTGGTCACAGCCCAAAAATCTAAAAGAACTGCAAAGATTCCTGGGATTCTGTGGTTATTATCGGCGCTTCATCAAGGACTATTCAAGAGTGATCCGCCCTTTACTTAACCTTACTCAAGGGTATCCCCTAACCCACAAAAATACCAAAAGTCAGCGTCCCTCAAGACTGAAAGAGTGTATTTTCATCCGAGTGAAGTATTTGGGGCCGCTGAACTCCTGATTGTGAGACTGCTTTTCATGAGATCATATATCAACTTACCCATGCTCCAGTGCTGACCTATGCCGATCCAAGAAAACCTCACGTCCTGCACACTGATGCTAGTTTGCAAGGGTTGGGGCGTGTTGTACCAAGAGCACGAGAATGGCCTGAGACCAGTGGCCTTTGCCAGTAGAAGCCTGACCCCATCCGAAAAGAACTATCCTGTACATAAGTTAGAGTTCCTAGCTTTGAAGTGGGCTATTGTTGACCAATTCCATGAGTACTTGTATGGGGCTAAAATACTAGTAAAACTGACAATATCCTTTGACCTATGTGCAGACCTCAACTAAGCTGGATGCCACTGGCCATAGGTGGCTTTCTGCATTATCTACATATGACTATGCTCGAATACCGAGCAGGTCTGAACCACATAGATGCTGATGCTCTCTCGGAGCCTGTTCCCCAGAATGATTGGGTCCGATTAGCGGAACCTGACATTCGGGCACTCTGCAGGAAGTTTGACAGGAGGAACAAATGTCCGCGGGCCTGAGTGGACTGCATGGTGGATTGCTTGGGACCCTCTGAGAATTGTATACCTGCTGCTTGTGCCACTTTTCTGCAATAGACATTGGTGCACTGCCTCAGCTGGACAATGACAGTATTCAGCGAGCTCAACTCGCGATCCCATGATCAAAGCAGCTTTAGAAGCCCTCTATGCAGGAAAAGATGTGTCCAAATTACTTCCACTGATTTGAGAACTGCACTGTTATACAAAGAAGGTCCTAAGTTGAAACTGATCAATAAACTGTTATACAGAGAAACAGTAGACAGAGGGGACAAGTAGACAAACAACAACTAGTGCTGCCCACTGCCTTTTGAGACTCAGTACTGAGGTCCTTGCACAACCACATGGGGCACCTTGGTATAGACAGAACACTTGACTTGGTGAGATCCAGATTCTATTGGCCTAAGATGGGGGCTGATGTGGAGCAACACATTTGAACTTGTGATAGCTGCTTACAGGGAGAAGCTTTGCCCCAGAGGGCTGCCCCTTGTTAACATCACCACCAGTGCACCCATGGAGCTGGTCTGTATTGATTTTCTGAGTTTAGAGTCAGATCAAAGAAATATCAGTAATGTGCTGGTGGTCACTGACCATTTCACGAGATATGCCCAAGCTTTCCCCACCAAAGACCAGAAAGCATCCACTGTGGCCAAAGTACTTGTAGAAAACTTTTTGTTCACTATGGGGCTCCACAAAGAATCCATTCTGATCAAAGGAGAGACTTTGAGAGTCGCCTGATCAAAGAGATGCTTTCTCTGTGGGGAGCAAAGTCCAGAACCACTCCTTACCACCCCCAGGGGACCCACAGCCTGAATGTTTCAACCAAGACTTTGCTAGATATGCTAGGCACCCTGCACCCAAAGGACAAGCCTAGATGGAGCCAACAAATTAGGCACCCTGGTACATGCTTATAACTGCACCAAAAGTGATGCCACTGGGTTCTCCCCTACCGCCTGATGTTTGGAGAGAAGCTCGACTACCAGTAGATGTGTGTTTGGGGTCTCTCCTGATGGGGTTCAAGCTGACAACTATTTACAGTATGTGCAAAAGTTAAAGGCCCAGCTAACTCATGTGCGTACCAACTGGCTCAAACCATGGCTGCCAAAGAAATCTGGCCAACAAAGAACAGTATGATAAAAGGTGAAAGCACAGGAACTCCAGGAGGGAGATCGGGTATTGCTAAGAAATCTGGGACTGCATGGCAAACACAAGATTGCTGACAGATGGCACCATCTCCCTCACATTGTAGTGGGCAAACTAGATGATCTGCCAGTGTACAAAGTAAGGCCTGAGAATAATTCAAAAGATGTAAAAACAATGCATAGAAATCATTTACTGCCCATTGGACAAATCTTGATTGAGTCTGAGCCCCAGAAGATGCCCCTCTGGACCAGTGACTAGAGCTGCTGCTAAGAAAAGATCAAGAAAGCCTGCACCTACAGAAGCAAAGTTAAAGTGTTCTCCACAAGTCCCAGTTGAGCATGACTGTCAGTCCATATCAGAAGAAAGTGAGAGTGACTTTGAATACTATCCTTCTTACTGAACTGAGTCAATTGTTTGAGGGCAATCCCTTGTCAACTACTGGAGACGAAGCTGGGCCTTCTGACTGTCTAAGCCCTCAGCTTCATCCTGGAGCCAATGCTCCAGAAAGTGAAGCAAAGCATCAGATCAGATGAAATGGAATCATTGTGCATGGTTGAACTGTTTGAGCTTTTAGGGAGGAAATGATAGATTGGGGCAGACTGGTGATACACCGAACAAGAAGAGTATTTTGAGTGCCCTGACAGTCCACTGCCTTTGTCCGAAAGCTCTCCATGCGAGCCAAATGTTGTGGACTCAGAAACTGTAACTCCTGGAGCTGAAAGTGCCCCAAGTTCTAGCCTCTACCCCAGGGAGACTCCCCTGACAAGTGAGGACGATGCTGAAAATGAGGCTCAGAGTGCAGAGACTGTAACAGTTCCTCCTAGAAAGACTGGTCGAGCTGTAAAGCCTGTGGTGCACCTCAGTTATGATTCACTTGGGAGGCCTGTGGACTTGCCTCTCAATGTTGTCCATAAAGGAGTGTATGTCCCGAGCTCATTGCCCAAACTGAGCATCAGTGCTAACTCCAAGTTATTTGTGTTGCCCTCTAAGTATGGTGCCCTGCCCGTCCAGCCCCAAGGTAACTGATAGGGAAGGGCCCCTCTCTTCAGGTTTCATGTACAGAGGTAATAACTTGAGTTATGGTACAATGTGTGTAATACTGTGTAAAGAGGACGTACTGCAATGTTTCAGAAATGTGTTCTTGGTAAAATGATGTATTGACTGATGATTACATGTGTGAGCCTAATGCAAATGTATATGGTTGCAGTTGAAACTTATGGGGTACTTGCATGGCGGACGTCAAGCTTTCCCAGGCCAGGAAGGGTGTAACCCCCTGCAAATGGGGGTTCCCAAAGACTTCCAGGAGCTTGCTTGAATGCTCCAAGCCTGAATGGTGTTTGGCCTTTAAGCCATTTATCAGTGAGTGTTTTTAGAGCCTCTGGTACTGTCTCTTTAGAGCTGTCTGCTTGCAGACATAATTAGTTTATATGGGGGACTGTGTGCTTCTCTGTTTGAGTACCACTCGAGCTGCTGCCAATTAACTCCATTTTTGCAGTCACTAGGAGTGCAAAGGAACCTATCTGAAAGATGTAACTGTTTGCCAGAAATCATTTACAGTAATAATGAAATTACAGTTTGTCTAACCTGCTTTCTTTGCAGTCAGAACTGTGTCTACCTAGTTCCCCATTCTGGTTTTGAACTGCTGAACTGGACCAATCAGTGTGGGGTAAGCTAGCTCTAAAATGGTGCCTTGGGCGAATCAGAACTTGGACTGTAATCTGAGCCAGCCACAAGAGGATTGTATGGGCAGTGACTCTGGGAGATGTAGTTTAGACTTGAGCCCTTTTGGACCAACAGCAGCAGTCTATTGTGGTGACAGCCAATCCAGTCAAGAACTGGGAGGAACTCAAAGGAAGTGCGGTTTGTCTGTTGCAGTTTCAGTTTAGCTCTGGCAGTGAAGGGAAAGAAACCCTGTGCTCCTGTGCACAGTTTCAGTCAAAAAGCGTGTGTAGGCCCAGAGTTCGGTCTGCAGCTTGTGTAACTGCTTGTTAGGACTGAATCCGTCCTGTGAAAAGAATCAAAGGATCTCTGAAGAGTAGAAACCAGGCTCACCCTGTAGAAGACTGGAGAAATTGTTGAATTGCACTCGGTCTGTCAGGAACTGAATCTGCTGTGTGTTCTCCGGGTATTGTGCAGTAATGCGATCGGGATAGAGAAGCAGCCTGCCTGGTATAGTACTTTCTTTTTACCATATAAATGAGTGAAGAGTCTCGTGGAGCTCAAGAGTAGCCCTGCTGGCGTTGAAGGACCCTATCTTGTTTGGAGGTCGTGAGTACTAATTCAGGTCGCTCCCTGTTGAATTGCCACATTAAATCCAAATGGAATCACTGTACTGCTGACTGTTTAAACTAATTTTCTTTTCACTGTGTGAAAGGGCCCCTACCAGCTGCCACGGTTTGGACTAGCCACTGGGGCTTGGGTACCCAGGGACAGTAACTGGTAGGGATAGGCCTGTGCACAGAGCCATAGGTAGATAGTAAAGTGATAAGCTAATTAACCTGATTTGCCCCTGTCCTTGTTATATCCCCTAAATAAATCAGAGCTGCTTGTTTCAGCAAAGTTATACTGCCTGAGGTATTTGTCTATGTTAAAGTACTGTACTGTGATTGTTGCACTGTATCTTATTTCACAGGAGGTCCCAGTGCGGAACTAGTCCTGGGGGTAAGTGTATACTGTGAAGGTAATTCTGATATATTGTGTGGGCCACTAGTGGGAAGAAAGGGGTTGCAGTGTCCCAGAGGCTGTGACCAAGTAAGTTTAACTACTGCAAACCCTGACCTCTGGGTGGAGGCACCGCCATTGGATCCAGGCCCCTCAACCTGTTAGTGGCAAATCAGGCAGGGGTAGTAGCCCTGGGATAGCGCCATCTAGGGGTTACATGTACAAAGCTCATTCACAGCTCATTACTCTAACCTCTAGGCTATGATGCAAGTTCACCCCTGCTAGCCAGCCAAAGGAGTGGCATTCATGTAGGCTGCAGAAGGAATAGCCGTCATCGACACAGGGACAAGGAAGATGCCATTAAAACCAGAAGAATAATGGAGAGCAGATGAAGTTGAATAGAGGAAGCCCAAACCTCACAGCTGCTACTGGAGACCCATGTCTTGTGTCTCTAGCCACTGATGGGACCAGGACCACAGACATTCACTCTTGGTCAGACATTTTGGTCAGGAAATAAGGCATACCCACCCTGGACCAGGAGTTGCTGATAATAAAGTTAAAACTGTGAACAAAACAAGAGGCATGCACCCTCAAACTGCAGTCCAATGCTACTTGTGTGAAGCAGTAATGTGTATCCCTGATACACAATCTTTAAGTTGTTAAAACAATGAAAAGAAGTTTCATAAAGTGAAAAAAGAGATGCCCTTTAAAAGCTAGTTCTGTGACCTCAGTGACCCCTGCTGTTATCCAAAAAATAAAACCATAATGCACTGCAGGGTTTATTTAGCACCACATCACACTACTATGGTAACACACTAGAGAGAATACTACAGTCAGTTTCCTCAACAGCGTTCAAGCTCCTGACCACATACCCAGGATTCTGCGGAGTTTAAGCCACTGTCTAATGAGTATAATTTGCAGAAACGATGCCCACACACACACATAAATTTCAGTAACATATAATAAACGTCTTCAGCATGAAGGGATATGACAATTTCAAATAGACCTGTACTGCAATTACGTATAATAACATGGATGGCTCACCTCAAATGTTTAAAATACAAAACTATGTTGTCAGGGCTCTGTCATGCCACAGGTTCTAAGATCTCTAAATTTGAGGGCTGAAAACATTATAATAGAGCCTGTACTCTTCTCAGAGGTTCCCCTTGCTTCAAACACAAATTAAAAGGAAACTGCATGTGGGAAGCGTAAATCACACATTACTTGAATCCTCCTTATTAAAACAAAGTCATCAGACAAAATCTGGCAGAATATAATGCGGCTCTCGGTCGGTCTGTGGGTTCTCTGCTTTAGAAGAAATGGTGGCTCTCATACAGGGACTATATATTCAGTCAGAACCAAAGACAAAGGAGCAAAACATATGTGTAATCGAATACCATCGTCCCAGTGGTAGTGGGTCTGAGAAGACAAATAAAAGTTAGAACTTTTCTTGTGAAAGATCTGGTTAGAAAAGTCTAGCAGGAGCTAAACCGAGAAAGCAAGTGTGCAGCTAGGGGCACTGGATGGCTTAGTGGATTGGGAAAGGAGCCTTTTCCATCTGGGTCACTGATTCAAAGTCGGACCTGGAAAGTAGTGGCTAAAAGCCATTATCACTTGAGGCTGATTGGTGGCTGCTGTGAAATGAGTTATATCGCATCTAAATTCAGTTCCTTATGACACATATCGGCGTCAATAAAACCACCAACACTTTTGATACCCTTGTTGGCGGTCTTAAATGACTGACCAAGGATTGAATGGGTATGGTATCTGAACTACCCTCTTATCTATAAGGTGGCTCCTCTATGATATGTGTATAAATAGAGGGCTTCAGTTATTAGAGCTGTTACTCGGGCACCTTTCACAAACATTAGGATTCATTGCACAAAATAAGTGAGATGCACACCCACCAACCACCAAAGTAGAAAAGCGGTCAGCAATTTCATACAAAAAGTGTGCAAGAGCATGGGACACGTGGGCACTAAAACACAACAGTGTGCAGTCTTTGAGAGTACTGAATGAACTGAAAAACAGGAGCATCGAGATACAGACCCCCCTCCCAAAAAAGGACGCCAGGGCAAAAGCTGCCCAGCAATTCATTCTCCCAGTACTGGAATACAGAAGCCCAATCTACTGATCGTGGCCAATCTCTTGTTGGGCAAGCTAGATGTAGCCTACAGTAAGCTTGCCCACGTCATCTTGCTATGTTCCTATGACACCCACCATTGCATGATGTTCAGGCGTCTAAGCGGGATTCATTAAATCTACAGAAACAAAACAATCCATAATTATGGCTTTCAAATCTTTCAGAACTTAATGCCCAATGGACCAGAACCCAAAACAGCGACCCACAGATACAACTTGACAGAAATCAAAAACAGAAGTGTCAGCGTTCCAAAAATTCAGAACACCTATGGAAAGGTGACCTCAAAGTATTGTCTCAATAAGCTGTGGACATCACTCCTTCCCCTACCCCCAGACATAAGGAAAATCCCAAACTGGGTGCTTTCAAAACTGCCATAAACAAGGAACTGTATAAAACATCGACTGCTTTCAAATTGAGGAGCCATTTTCCCATAAAACATGTACAGTAATTGTGAACTCACAAATAAATATATACTACCCAATGTATCATTCCACTTTAATGTACTGTTCAGATCTCGGTCAGACTTAAATAAATTCTAACTCTATACCTCTTACAGGATTTATGCAACAATGCCACTGTAACAGCGTTCTAAACAGGGCTTCTAGTCCTAACAGTTACATTCTGTAGTATAAAACAAATGACTTTACTACTCTACTACTAAAGGTACTCTTCCTGTGTGTTCTAAGGTGGCCTTGTGCCTCAGCACACACCTGAGTGCTAATATATTCTAATGAATGCCGTGACCTGGAGTGTGTTTCTGCCCTTATAGCCTAACTCGGTATTAAATATTTTGGCTTAGAAAATTCATCGTCTGCTGGATCACCAACGCAGTGATAGTGCCACCGCTTATGGCGTCAATGACTCGGGTTCAAGAATGAACTTGGAGAGTCAGAGGGTTGGTTGGGAGGAGGGTCGAGCATCCACAGGACTCCTCCCTGTTCCTCTGGGAAGGAGTGGCATGGCGCCTGAGCAGCACTGCCCCAACGGAGGCTAGAGATGAGTGCACCAGGGTAGCAGAGGCATGGCAAACACTCTGTCACATCACACACAAAATGTGTGTGTGGCAACACCATTGACGGCACTGCAAGCTGCCCTCCAGGCCACAAGGTGAGAAGGAAGGTACTGAAAATAGGGAGACATCCCTGTGGCTGGCATTAATAACTGCTGCCCCTCTGAAGGCCCACACCTGGTGAATTTGGCACTGCCGCTGGATCCTTGACCGGCAGGTCAAGGAAGTTCCCCATCATCCTGCTGTTGGGGCCCACAGGGTAAAGGCCAGGTAAGTCCTAAGAGTAGTCAGGGTGATGGGGCTGGGGAGGTGTGATAGGAGAGCCAGCTTGTGGGGATTGTAAGAAAAAAAACAATGCAACACTATGTGTGCATATGTACAGGAAAAGCAGGTAACCTGGTTCATTCAATTACAGAGCAATATTTGCAAGCATCTTGACCCAAGTTATAAGAAACATTATAAAATGGATAGGAAAATCCTGTAAGATGATTGGCTGACACAGTCATTAACCCATGACAATATCTCCATATATCATCCGGTTCAAAACTGTCCCATTTGTACACCTTGGAGCTATTTTATCATTGTAATATTACACTCCAGGGTGTGGTATATCATGGGATGTTGTCTCCTTTAGGTGGTTGAAGGCACTTGGTGTTGCTTGGGCCTCACAATGCTTCAAAGGCGTGTCAATATTGCATGATACACTACACCCTTTGTGTATCACTGATCAGTTTTATCACAGATATGCCCCTTTTGACATAACGTTGTTCACAGGAAACTGCACGTGCCATAACTGTAACTTTGTGGGGAAGGGGGTGACCTACTAAGATTCAAAACTGTTTGCCCAAAAGCAGGCTGCAAGGACAGTGACTGATTTTTCAACACAAAACTACAAGAGTCAATATGAAACCATTCATTCTGACTTATAATGTTGATTTATGAGTTATATTTGAGTTGAAGAGAGACATGATTTCTATGCTATGTCAGGAATTTCATTTTTCACCGACCACATCTTCTCTCACCACAGAAAGTGAAATAGCTGTTCCTCATGTTTGGGAGGGTAAGGAGTACTGTGGTAACACTGTTATGAGGCAAAGTAGGCTCAGTGTTTCCATATGTGACACCCTCGGTTGGCTCGTGACTGAGTTCACACCCCTGCCTGGTGACTGTAAGGTGGTATACCTGGTAGAGGGGCTTGGGTTTGTTTGTTCTCCTGTGGTAGGGGTTTGTCCCAAATTAGTAAATAACATGGTGCCTCCACCCCAGAGAGAATAAGTGGGCCAGATGTTGTGTGCAGGACCACCCTCTGGGATGCAGTACCTACCCACCTCCCTACACTGGACAAGACCACCCCTGGGGACCACCAACAGCTGTTACCTTTATCAAACAATAATTCAGTCAGGACATACAAATTGAATACCCACATAGTGATAAAATTCAACAAATGAAACTGTGCTTTATTTTGGCACACAAGCCCAGAGACTGGAGAGAGCAGGGGTTAGACAATGACAAGTTGCTGTGCACACAACCACCCTCAGGCAATTCTCCTCAAACCTTGCTGTGCTGTGGGTCACTCTCAACCCTGCACAGCATACACACCCGCCAAGCAAGGGGAACAGAAGGAGGCTATTTTACACAGGGTGTGGTAACTTTCATCCGGTGCCAATAATAAAACTATAAGTACAAGTACAATATTAAGCATTAAGACGCTGGGTACCCAGGTATTACAACATCGTTCCGGTGCAGGGCTGACTGCAGAGTTACCCAGGATCTTGCGGTGGTGCACTTGGTGAAAGTTAGCAAGCTTGCAATTTAACTCCAACAGGCCACTGTGTGCTAACACAATGCAGAGAACTTGAAATCAAAGTGGAACCATCAACCATACAAAGGAATAATTGTAGTCCAACTGGACAATTGAGAAGAACTCAGCCAGCCATGCTGGCACTCACGTGACCCATGGATTCTAAAGAACATCCGGCATTGGGACCTGCACTCAGGGGCAGGAGAGCAATTCAGAGGAGTTAAGCTGTTGCACACTGGAGCAGAAAAGCCATTCAGAAGATGTAGGGAGCAACACACTGAGGGGACAGCTGCTCACATGCCTTGAATTCTTTCAAGCAGGCAACAGCAGCTAAGACCTTCTGGTCCACACTTCTATGGTAACAGCCTTCATGCCTCCACTTCTCAGGCAACAGTCCTTCTGGCTCATCAACATGAAGCAGGAGCACTACACAGCAGCTTCCCCATTCCCAAGGAGCCCAGGCCCCAGGAGAGATCCCACGGTCCGACTCACCAATAGATTGAAAGTACACCGTATGTACACCCGTACTCTGGCAAGCTCCGTGACTCCCTGTTCCCGATTCACCCAACTGGGTAAAGCTAGCTGGACCTTTACCTGGCTCGAGCAGGCTAGGAAGGAGTACAGGTATCTCTAGCCACTCAAAGCAGCTTGGAACCTTTGGATGCAACAGTGCCCCTCTAACTCACACTTTCCGCAGTTTCTTCCACACGAGGCTTTCAGGAACACTCTCTTATTTTGATGAGTCGTCATATGAAACAAGATCTTTTTTCATATGACGCTGATATGAAGAAAGAATTTCAATGTTAAATAAAACACATTTTAAGTGCATTTCTCGAGCAGTAAAGTGCAGCATGCACCTAAGGGAGTCCCAATAAGCAAGCTACATGTGTTGGTTCCTCCCATAATATCATTTTGGGAGTTGGCACATTTGAATTTCTCAGGCAAAACTGAAGCATAAGTTTACAGGCGCAATAGAAGTAAATGCTGAGGAGGGTTTGCAAGAATTATTGGTCTAGCTAAGCCTCTCCTCTGTCTAACTAGCAGCAGGTCTGCACCATTCGCAATCACTTCCAAACTGCCCTTTGCCCCTCAAAGCCCATCAATCTCTTTTCCTCCATTCAGTTGAGCAAACAGGGCTGTTTATCAGGTCTTCTGCCGGTACTGCCCTCTGACTGGGAGGCAGTAAAGCAGATGGTTTAAGGCTCTGAGCTGCAAATCTGGAGACCTGGGTTTGAATCCCACAGCCCCCACTTGCATACTGTGTGACCCTGAACAAGTCACTTAACTTCCCTGTGCTCCCAGGCTGCACCTATAAACAAGCTTTCAGCTTAGTGTGTCTCACCTGGTTAAACAGGAAAAAAATAAACAATTGGGGGGAACGTAGTCCATTTGGGAGGGTCCTTATGACATCATTCCCCACAATCCTCTCTGGTGCGCAGCTACTCATCTCTGACTGGCTAGAAGCGAGGTCAGGGGGTCAACAAAGCGGTGGCTGTAGTTTCAGACTCTCCGGGCTTACACCTTAATGTTTTGTTTATTTTCCACTGCCCTGATATTTATTCACACGGGCCCCAGGGTTTTGTAGGCACACTGAGACCTTTATCCCAGTGGTGGTGTGGAGCTGGCTTGTGCTTTTGCTCCCCTCTCTCTGCAGGCAATCTGTGTAGCTGGCAGTCTCTTAAAGGCACAGTGCCCCAAATCACACTGTCCAACTCTTTTTCTTACTCTCCCTTCTCCTAGTGTCTCCGATCCCCTGATGCCCACTGATGTCCCTGGGGCTGGAGCACACTAGAGGGGGGTGTTTAAGCTAAATGCAGATGCGATTTTGCAGATTCAGGCGAACGGCACTTCCAGCACTGAAACATTTGTGCTCCAGGAGGCTGCTCGAACATGTGCACATTACTTGTGTGATTGTGAGGTGGTCCATGAGATGGCTCCTCCAAGTCCTCTGTCGGATGCAGTCTCGAGCTGGAGCGAGCAAGGAAAATTGAAAGAAAGTTCGGGAGTGGCACAGCAGCATCTAGGTAAGCTCCCGTCCCGAGGAGGGGGCTACACATAAATACACACAACCCCAACATTTTGGTGGGGCAGGAGGGCAGCTGCAAGATGAGGGGCTAGCTGCACACTTGAGCAGACTTGCTAGACCATGTGGCCTGTTTCTGCTGGCAGTTTCGTATGCATGTTTGTACTGCAAGTGATGTATAAAACATCCCACATAATGCTGGATGGTAAATAATTTGATCTGATTGGTTATGTTAGTGACTGGGATCCTCAACAAAATGGCTGCTGGAGCGACTCGCTGTTCTGTTGAGGGAATAATGAAGGGCCCTGTACACCAAAACATAGCAACATAGACAAGATGGCAGAAAAACACCCTCAGTACGTCTCAGCCTGCCTGTAATACCTGATTCTATCCAAAGAACTGTTATCTGTACAGGTTTTGGTCCACACTACCCCTCCACGCCCCTGCCTTAGGACTTCAGTTGTAGCAGTTGACAGGGTAGATATTCGCAATATTTTGAAATATTTCTAAAAAATTATCTCATGTTGCCCAGAAGTTGTACTAAATCACGAGCAAGGAATTTCTCTATGGATAGCACAGAAATGTAAGGAGAATTTCTGGCCATGTCAAATGTTGCAGCTATAACCCCATGAGTAACCACTTAACCCTTTACTCTGTCCCAGCCATGCTTAAAATCATTAATGGTTTTGAACCCACCATCTCAGCTAGCAGCCTGGTCCATGGCTCAACCACTCTGTCTGTAGAATAAAACTTCCTCATGTCTCTCCAGAATCTTCCCTGGCCAGCATCCACTCATGCCCCCTGTTCTGCATTCATATACCAATCGCCCGACACCCGCTGACGAACAACAGTACAGCAACAACATCGACAGGTCACAGTACTGTCACTGCACAACCAGGCCAGCATCCACTCATGTCCCCCTGTTCTGCATTCACTACTTCTGTTGAATAATTCCTTGTTATTTACCTTGTTCATCGCTTTCAGAACCGTGAAGGTCTCAGTCATAGCATATCTTTCTACTGGCCTCCAGCGAGTACATATTCAGTGTCCTGAGCAGATGCTCATATGACCTACCCTGCTGGCACTCAATCACTTTGGTTACCTCACGCTGCACCGTCTCCAGCCTACTTTTGTCTTTCTTTGGGTGATGCTCCAGAACTTGGCACAGTACTCCAGGTGTGGCCTCACCAGTGATTTACAGAAGTAGTAATACATCTTTCCTCCTGCTATCAAAACCCATCCCCATAAACCCCAGCATCCTACTCTAGGCCTTGTTACATTGGCTAGATTTCTTAAGGAGTCACATATGATGACTTCTAGGCCCCATGTCCCAGCAGTAGTACCTAGCTTAACCCCTCCCATCCAACACTCCATCCAGGGATCTTGTTCCCGGATAATTAGTCTTGTTGCCCTTGGGAACAGCTGCAGTGTCAAGTGTTCCTGCTCTGTTTGGCCCTTAGGCTGCCAACAGAATTAGAACGTATAAGAATTCTAGACTGATGTATCAGTCCACAACACAGCAAGGGTTAACCACGGATTCATAATTAAGAAGCCGAACCTCATTCTACTGTAGCTGTAGGACAACTGAAGCATGAGCGGTGTGGGGGGGTCTGGGGGTCACATGACACGTTCACAACCCTACTGTGAGCAGTAGGACTCTATGATACTTCCTGGTTTACAGTTCTAGTCTTTCAGCATTTAACATATGGTCTCACTCTACCACTATTCCTCATGTGGTTTTAATAGCGGTGTCCACTTTCACTGCGGTTCTCCACCTTTTCCTCCTCACTCATCCACTCCTTTTCCTCAAATCTCCCAACCTCCTTGCCAGCCCCTTCAAACTCCCTAAGCTCCAATGCTCATACCGCTCTTCTTTTGCCTCTATCTACCCTAACCCAGGCCATATTGCCCCTAGCTCCTCTGGTGCTTCCTCTACTCCTCCCCGCCTCTTCTCTCAGCCCTCCCAAAGGGTTTAAAGATCCTACATCTAAACACCGCAGCTTGTTGCAGAAAATAGACCAGATTCAGACCATGGTGTTCACTCTGAAACCAGACATTCTAATCATCTCATAAACTTGGCTAAAGAGCACTATCCCTGACTTCCTCAGTCTCCATTCCTGGCTACTCACTGCTAAGGCAAGACTGAGCTGGCAGGGGGTGATGGTGTGGCCATTATGTCCTAGCCTCCATCCAATAAACATAGAAACATAGACTTTGACGGCAGATAAGGACCACTTGGCCCACCCAGTCTGCCCATTTCCCTACCTACTGGATAAGCTGCAGATTCTAGATAACAAACAGCATACTTCCTGCAACTCCCCACTATAATTGCCTTATGTCTGTCCCATGCATATTTGAATTCCCCAATGTTTTAGACCCACAACTCACCAGGAAGGCGGTTCCATGCGTCCAGTCCATCATCTACTCATCCTCCAACCTGAACCCATAATGCCCTAACTATCCATGTGTCCTCCCTTCACTCTCCCAATCTTCATAGCCAGCATTTACTGTTGCCCAAATGTCCATCCTTCGTCGCGCTTAGACTTCCCAAACTCCATCACTTCCCTTGCTCGTCTGGGGAATTATTCATCCTAGGCGACTTTAATATAACTTGGTTGTCACCTAAAACTACCAAAACTAAAACAAAATTGAAGCCCTAAACCTCTCCCAAATTATCTCTGAACCCAGCTACTGTCTGGGCCCTTCCTCCCACCCTCACCGTGTCATCACTTCTGCTGTCCTCCCTGATGTTCTCAGTGACCATAACCCAATATCCATAGTTAGGAAAGTCCACAGAACTAAATCACCACACAAAACCATACAACTACGCTCTTTCAAGTCTCTTGACCTTGAACCTTTTCCCAGACAATAGTTAAATGGGTTTCCTGTTGGTTGTCCAATAGACATCAACAAGTTAGAATAAACAGCATTCTTTCTGGCGTGGGTTATGTGACCAGTGGGTGCCTCAGGGATCGGTCCTTGGACCGACCGGTTTAATGTTTTCATCACTGATATGCAGGTTAGTGCAGACAATCTCCTTTCCAAATTTGCGGAGCGATACTAAGCTGGGGGACGGTAATCTCAGCTAGAGATAGGTCCATTCTTAAGAATAACTTAAAACTATTGAAGAATGGGCAGTCTGTAATGGGATGGTGCTCAATACAGACAAATGCACTGTATTACACATAGATACATAGATACATAGACAGTGTCGGCAGATAAGGGCCTATGGCCCACCCAGTCTGCCCATTTCAGCTTGTAAGTTCAGTTTGTTTTCCTAGAAGTCTGTTGCACCTTACCCCTGACCTCCAGAATTCCTTTATGTCTATCCCATGCATTCTTAAATCCCGTGATTGTTTCAGCCCCCACCACTTCCTCTGGCAGGGTGTTCCACTTGTCCACCACCGCTCTGTGAAGAAATTCTTTCTCATGTTTCCTCTGAATCGTCCTCCCTCCAACTTCATCCTATGCCCTCTAGTCCTGGAACATCTTTTTCACTTAAAAATAGTGTTTTCCTGCACCCTGTTCCTCCCTGTAAGATACTTGTATGTCTCTATCATATCCCTCTCCTCCTCCTCCTCCAGGGAGTACATGTTCAGTTCCTTCAACCTGTCTTCATAGGACTTGTGATGCAATCCATGCACCATCTTTGTTGCCCTCCTCTGAACCTTCTACCCTGTCTATGTCCTTACGTAGGTATGGTCTCCAGAACTGTACACTGTACTCCAGGTGGGGCTTACACTTTGGTAAGAACAATCCAAGACAGAGCTACTTCTTAAACGATATACCTCTCAAATTTTCAATAGTAGAGCAGGACCTTGGGGTTATTATTAACAACAAATTGTCCTCTACAGATCAATGCATTAGGTAGCCAAAACATCTAATGCATTATTACTCACTCGAATAAACGTATATCTGCTTCCAGGACCCAAGAATGCATTATCCCCTGTATAGGACTCATATAAGGCCACATTCGATTACGGATCCCTATTCTGGAACCCCTATTTAAGACAGGATATAGATAGAATTGAGAGAATTCAGAGGAGGGCAACAAAACTAGTTCCTCGTCTGGCCAAGAGTGATTATCACACTAGACTGCAGGAAACTGGGCTATGCTCACTTCAAACTATATGAAGCAGAGGTGACCTGCTCTTTTATACAAGATCCAAAACTCACATGATCTAATGTGGTTTAAAATTCTCCAATAGAAGGATTGTCCTATGGCTTCACAATAAACAGACAGATGTGGCCAAATCAAAAACTAATAAGAGGCAAATTACTTCACGGTAAGAATTCCCAGACTGTGGAATAGTTTACGCAATATGTGGTGGACAGTGACTCCATTTATTCTTTTAAAGGAGGTCTGGATCAATGGATGGAGTTGAATAGCTCCTGGGTATAACCCTTTCCCACCATAGTGGTCGGGGACAATCTCGATGGGCCAAGGCCTTCTTTTGTCCTTCAGAACCAAGTAAACCTCTCTGAGTAACCTTGCCACTTCTGACTGGTCCCCCAAACCTCCTTCCCTTGGATGATGAGGCCCTTGCCTACTTCAAAGAAATCCTTCTTGTAAACTGGAACACCTTGCCCCACTCAAACTAACCAGAGTCAAAGGTAATCACTTACCTTGATAACCCCTGAATTTCTGGCCTGCCTCAGGGCTAGAGATCGAGCCTAGAAGCGCCATAAAAGCTACCCAGCATCCTAGTGACCTCGTGAACTATCACGATGTTCTGAAACAGTTGCACCAGGGCTACAAGGTTAGCCAAGTCCAAATGCTTCAAATTTGCTTTCATCACCAACATAAATTCCCCTTCAAAATTCTGGAAGGTGGTCCACACCCTATGTACCCCTCATCTCGCCCTCTTCCGGTACTTAAAGTAAATAGCTCACTAGTGTCTGATCCACCAGCCGCAGCTGCAGAATTTAACTCCTACTATACCTCCTGCGCCACTGAGCTACTGAAATCCCTCCCATCGTACTCCAGCACCCTTCCCACCTCTACTGGTGTACCCTCCACCACCCTCCCACCTCCCTTCTTTTCGCTACTGTAACCTCAAATGATGCCCTAAGTGCCCTCCTCACCATCAACCCTCTAAAGGTGCCTCCCTGGACGGCCTCAACCCAAAACTCCTCTCCTCTCTGCTTCAGCCATTGCCTACCCCTCTCTTTAATCCTAAATCTCTCATTCTCTACTGCCTCGGTCCCTCTTCATGGAAACATGCAGTGGTCCTCCTTCTACCCAAAGGAAGGTGACCCTTCATCCCCTGGTAACTATCACCCCATTTCTCTCCTCCCTACCCTTGCCAAGCTTCAAAACACATTGTCCTCTCCCACCTCACCTCTTTTCTATCTGACACCTCCTTTTCACTCCTTTCCAGTCTGGTCTCAGGAAAAACCACTCAACCACCACCTCTCTCTCCTCGGCTCACAGACTCCATCCTAACTGGGATGGACATTGACCAAATTATCTCTGCCATTTTTGTTGACCTGGCCAAAGTCTTCAACACTGTCTCTCACTCCTTCTCCTCAACTCAGTCCTGGTCTATCTTCCTTCGCCATAAATGGTTCAAGGCTACCTTATTGGCAGAACCCAATCAGTTAAGATCTTGGATGCCACTTCACTTCACCTCCCTCCCAATTAGCACTGGCATCCCCAGGGCTTTGTATTAAGGCCCCTCCTATTCTCCATCTTCTTAAACAACCTTCCCTCTGTTTGCTCCCCTCCCTGCTATACATATGGATGCCAATGATCAGGGCCCCTACTTTTCTGCGGCAGAGTGGGGCCAAGTTTCTGCTGGCAGATTACCATTTGCCGCAGAACTTCATGGCAGTGGTTTGTAATTTCATGGAAGTTCTGCGCAAACAAACTACCACATCACAGTGACAGCTTGTCATTCTGACTTCACTTTCATGGCAATTTTATAGCAATCAGGATGGTGGAAAGCACAGTAACACTAGTTTAAAAATAACAGAATCATAAAAATAATTTTATGCCTAAAAAGCAAAACAAATGTCTCTCTCTCTTAAGGTCCTAGCCTGTTAAATAAATGACATATACAGAGGGATCTTATGTGATAAATAAGGTATTTCTATATGCATGGTATCTATCCAACTAATGAGGTTTCCACTGTCTATCACTTATATATTTGTATGTGCTTTCTGCACCACCATGAGGTTCCCACTGGTATCACTTATATATTTATATGCAATCTGTAACATACATACAAATATGTGTATGTGTGTGTGTGTACATATATATATTTTTTAATTTTCATGAACCTGCATCCTCATTCATACAGGTCCCATTAGAAATGGAGTAGAGGAGTTATTGCAAAACTAATTTTTGACGTCGACCTGCTTTCCTGACACACCACGTAATACCATCAGGCCATGACATGCATGTGAACCGATTGTGAGATAGAGCTCTCCAGACCAGCACAATGTGTCCACCATGTGACAGAACACTGCACCATACCTTCCCAGGCTCTGAGCAATGATGTGTTCCACCAATCCTTGTGATGCCCAGCCAGCTCCCAGAGCTAATCTCTGAACCTGAGTTGTCGGCACGGAAACACAGCATGCTACCCTCTGGCCCAACAGCTGTCCCTACACACAACATTTCTCCATAACTTTTAGTTGATTCTATCAACTAATGACAATGTATAATCAATAACCCTGGCAAAATGCATACAGTGCAATTATTTATTTAACAGGTCTATTCTTTCAACAGGTCTACACATTATATATTCCACTTTTCTGGGCATAATTACTTTATTTTTATTAAACATGACAGTTAAATTCATTTTACCAGTTATTCATTTCAGATGGCATCTCTATACCTTAAAGGCACAAATAGGTTTGTACAAAGTGAGGTATGGACTTAACAGGTCTGTGCTATTGACAAGGTTTTGTTTAAGTTGGTCCTAGTGCAATAATGTAAGACTGAAAATTGTATCAGGCTGTAGTGCAGGTTGAGCAAATATCACCATGCCTGATATGCTGTGCCACCGTCTCTGGTAGTGTGAGCTGTGGTAGATAAGTGACTGTTCATTTCTGTTGCAGATTGCAGCCATTTCATTTGCTAATGTATGATGTTATAGCAATGATAACATCACATTCTGAGCATGCAGGGGGTTTAGGATCTAAAAGAGGGAAGGAACCATATTCTATGGAAAAACAGAAATATTAATTAAAATCAACAAGAAGAGTGAATTTATGGGCAGCAGAAGTTCTGCAGTAGATTGCAGCCTTGAGCAAAACTCTGCAGCCGAGAATTTAGGGGCCTTGCCAATGATACAGTCCTGTATGCATCTGGCTCTTGTGCTGCTGAGGTTACAACCAGCTTACAGCAAGACTTCGACAAGGTTCAGCTCTGGTTTGCTAACCATCAACTTTTCCTCAACGCCAAGAAGACGGTCTCCATGACCTTTGGCACAAGGCAGAGACTCTAGGCTTCCCTCCCTACCCACTTTCCACACCCTTGATGGGACTTATTTGAGGATACATCCTCCTTCAAATACTTAGGCAATTGGTTGGACCAACACCTAAACTTCTCTGGCATACTGACGCCATCCAGAAAAACTGCAACCCAAGCTTGGTGCCCTGTTCAGGAACAGTAGTTCCATCCCTCCTACTGACTAGGCGTGAACTTGTCCAGAAGATGATACTGCCCATTTTCGACTACTGTGATGTAGTCTATGGTGCTGCCCCTAAGTCCTCCTGGCCAGACTGGACACCCTCTTCAATTCCTTCTGCTACTTTGCCCTGGATGCCCGCCTGCACCCACCACTGCGATCTTTATCGTGCCCTATCCTTCCTCTATTACAAACAGGCAACTCTCCCACTGTGCTAATTCACCTCCAGCACTGGTTGGGTGAGCCCTTCCTACCTCACCTCCTCCTTTATAAACCCCCATCTTCCCATTCCCTTAGATCAAAGGACTCCCCACACCTAGTAGACCCCCTGAGATCCACCCTAATCGGTCAATCCTCTTACTCTCATCGCCTCCCAAAAATTTGAATTCACTCTCCGTCAAATCAGCACTCATCCTCTGCCTTCTCCATCAGCTCTGCCTCGATAATTACCTTGCTCCTAGCCGCTCCTGCATTGTCCTCCCTAATTCCTCCTCTAAGCCATTGATAAACCCTACCCACCTACCGTCACCTTTATTTTACCCTGTGCACTCCTCCCCCAAATTTCTAGCTCTCCACCCCTTCCCCTCAAATTGCTCCCTTACTGGCCTCCCTGATCTCACAGAATGTAAGGGACCACAAATGCTCTCCATGGATCCCTCTCTACCTCCCAGGGACTTGTATCCCTCATCTACTACCTTTCCCCATCATCCTCCACCTCACCCTCCCTCTCCTTTCCCCTTTTCTTTCACGTAAGCACTTGTTTACTTATTAACCTGGCACTTATTATTGTCCACTCTTCCTACCCATTATAAACAACACTGTTTTAACACTGTTTGTAACACCTGCCTTGCAACTGTATGTTAATGTTGATCTTGTAACTTGAATGTAACTTGAACACAACTCTTCCCCTCCCCCACTTCCCCCCTCTCCTTCCCTCCTTTTCTTTCACAAAAGCACTTGTTTACTTATTAACCCGGCACTTATTGTGCACTCTTCCCATCTACTATACGCAACACTGTTGCAGCATTGCTTTAACACCTACATATGAACATGAAACTGCCAGCAGAAACAGACCAAACAGTCTATCAGTCTCTCCGGTGTGCAGCTAGCATCCTAAATTGCAGCTGCCCCAACCCCTCCCCACTGTCCCTACCATACCTGTCACAGCCCCGCGCACAGACCCTCCCTCTTGCTTTGTCCCTCCTTCTTAAAACTTCCTACTATCATCATTGATACCACCCCCTCTGGTAGCGCGTCCATTTAGACACCACCCTCTCGGTGAGTAGTGCCTCCTCATCTCCCTCCTAAATATTCCACCCTCAATCTTAGCCGTGTCCCCTCGTTTCTTACCTTGTCTCAGTTTAAACACTGCTTGATTGCTAGGTTTATTTACCCCTTCAAATATTTGAACATTTCAATCATATCGCCCATCCCTTCTCTCCTCTAGTGTGTACATATTTAGCTACTGCAGCCTGTCTCCATAGGTCTTTCCTTCCATCCCTGCAACATTTTTGTTGCCCTCCTTTCACCCCTCCAGTAATTTTCTATCCTCTTCAGATATGGCCGCCAGTATTGCACACAGTACTCCAGATGTGGCCTGACCAAAGATCTGTGAGGGCAGGTTCACCTCTCTATGCCTGGACGAGAAGCCCTTGCTATACACGCCTGCATCCTGTTTGCCTTAGCTGCTGCTTTCCTGCACTGGGCCAAGTTATTCATGTTCCCTGTTACCAACACGCCAGGTCCTTCTCCTCCTCAGTGGTCCCCAGCCTCCTCCACCCAACCAGTAGTCCTCCTAGGGTTTTTTAATCCGGCATAACCTTGCACTTTTTGCATTAAATCCCAGCTGCCACCTCTCCAACCATGCCTCCAATTTGGTTAGATCCTGCAATTGTTTTCATCCATCCTCTTCGTCACCACCGCCCCATTTTGGTGTCATCTGTGAACAGACTAACCCTGCTCCCAACTCCGTGTGCAATATCTGAGATAAAGAGCTCAAATAGCACCAGGCCCAGCACCGAGCCCTGCAGCACACCGCTTGTCACTGCTCTGGGTGTCGAGAGCCCTCCCCCACAACCACCCATTGTATCCTCCCCTGTAGCCAGTGCTCTATCCAGTTTGTCAGCTTTCTACCCACCCCCATGGCAGTCAGCTCCCCCATCTCCCACGAGGCACTGCATCAAAGGCCTTGCTGAAGTCCAAGTGCAGGACATCTACCGCATGACCACCTGCCTTGCAACTGTATGTTAATGCTGATCTTGTAACTTGAATGTTTACATAGAAACATAGAGTTTGACAGCAGATAAGGACCACTTGGTCCACCCAGTCTGCCCATTTCCTACCTACTGGATAAGCTACAGATTCTAGTTAACCAACAGCCTACTTCCTGCCACCTCCCACTACAATTGCCTTATGTCTGTCCCATGCATGTTTGAATTCCTCCACTGTTTTAGAACCCACAGCCTCTCCAGGAAGGCAGTTCCATGTATCCACCACTCTCTCTGTGAAAAATAATTTCCTCACATTACCCCTGAGCCATCCCCATCTATCTTTAAATTGTGCCCTCTTGTTCTTACACATCTCTTTCTCTGAAAGATGCTACCCTCCTGGACTTTGTTGATTCCTTGAGGTACTTGAATGTTTCTATCATGTCCCCCATCCATCCTTTCATCAAGGTTATACATATTGCTCTCTCAGTCTCTCTTCATATGGTTTCTGATGCAGACCCTGCACCATTTTAGTTGCCCTCCTCTGGACTGCTTCCATCCTGTCTATGTCCTTGCGTAGATGAGGTCTCCAAACTGCACACAGTACTCCAGATGGGGTCTCACCAACTGTCTGTACAGAGGATAACCACTTCCTTTTTTCCACTTGTGATGCCCCATTTCTATGCATCCCAGTTTCCCCTGGCTTTCCTTACTGACTTCTCACATTGCTTACCCACCTTTAAGTCATCTGATATGACTACCCCAAGTCCCGTTCCATTTTTGTTGTTGTTAGTACCTCCCTGCTATTGTGTACTCTTCTCCTGGGTTTTTCTTTCCCAGGTGCATTACTTTGCACTTCTTTGCAATGAATCTAAGTTGCCATATGTCTGACCATTCCTCCAACCTTGCCAAGTCCCTTCTCATCCTTTCTACACCCCTTGTGTATCAACTCTGTTACAGATCTTTGTGCCATCTGCAAAGAGGCATACCTTCCCTCAGACCCTCTGCAATGTCACCTATAAAGATGTTAAAGAGGACTGGACCTAGTACTGAGCCCTAAGGTACTCCACTAGTGACCCCCTTTCTTCAGAATGTGTTCCATTCACTATTACCTTCTGTGTCCTGTTGTATAGCCAGTTTGCTACCCAGGGCTACCACCCTGGGACCCACTCCCAGGCTGGCTAACTTGATTATCAATTCTTTGTGGGGACTGTGTCAAATGCCTTGCTAAAGTCTAGGTAGGCCAGGTCCACAGCCCTCCCTGGTCTATTACTTTGGTCACCCAGTCAAATAAATCTATTAGATTCGTCTGACATGACCTTCCTGCTTTTGGTCCTGTGCCCTGCTGGCCTCTAGGTACTCAACAATTCTTTCTTTCAGAAGTGATTCCATCATTTTTCCCACCACTGAGGTCAAACTTACAGGTCTGTAGTTTCCTGCTTTAATGTTTCACTCCTATTGTACCCTTTCCCAAGGTTGTACGGAGATGAGTGACTTGTCGCTCAGTGTGTCCTCCTGGTGAAACATTTCAATAAATCAATAATTATTTTTTGTACTTGTTTAACCTATGAACCGAGTTTGGCAGCAGTATCAGTATGCCTCAACTGAAACTACATTTTTGTCTTCTGCTCATATTTTATACAGAAAACAGTACTGTCTTATTAAAATTCACAACAAAAAATAAAATAAAAAGCATTTTTAAGTACAATCCACGTTATAAGTACAATAAGACACTTCAGGGATGCGTATTATGGACAATAAATACAGGTTACTCACCTGTAACAGGAATTCTAGGAGTGGTATATGTTGTTCATCCACACTGTCTGGTAGGTTCCTTGCCGCTTTAATTCTTGCCAGAAGGTCTTCAAACTGGCTCCTCCCACCCACCGGTAGTAAAACCCTCAGCTCCTCCCATGACACCAGATCTATGCCCGCTGGAAGCCAGGTTTGGCGTCGAAGCCGGGAGATCAGGTGGGTTGTGTGGATGAGCGACATATAGCTCTAGAACTCCTGTTACAGGTGAGTAACCTGTATTTCTAGGACGTGGATATGTTGTTCAATCCACACTGTCTGGCAGACTCCTAGCAGTTCTCCGGAGGAGGAGGCAAGGTATGCACCCTCTACTTAGGGAATAAGAACTGGAGAACCGAGGTCCCAAAACCAGCATCCCAGCGTGACTCTACGTCAATGTGGTAATGGAAATAAAGGTGTGTGCTGACTTCCAGGTAGCAGACCTGCAGATTTCCTGGATAGGGATGTCCCTAGCAGCAGCCACCGAAGCAGCGGTATGGTGGGTAGAATGAGCTCTTATCCCTTGGGAGGCTCCATGCCTGCCAACCTATAGCAGAGATCTATGCAGGAGGTGACTCACCTGCCTATCGCCTGCTTGGCTGCAGGTCTGCCAGGTGCGGCTTCAGCGTGGGTGACAAACAGCTGGCGAACCTCTCCCGAACTTCAGCCGTTGGTCCTTATAATAAGCGGCGCCTTCTAGGGTCCAAAGTATGGAGCCTATTATTCGGCCCGAGGTGTGATTGGGGTAGAACACCAGCAGTGTCAACACCTGGTTAAGGTGAAACTCCGACACCACCTTGGAAGGAATTTCAGGTGAGGCGAAGGATAACCTTGTCCCTGTGGAAGACCAGATAAGGAGACTCGATGGAGCGCCTGGAGCTCGCCCATCCTTCTGGCTGGACGTAATAGCCACCAAGAAGGCGGTCTTCCATGACAGGTGGGAGACATTGCACCTGTGCATCGGTTCGAATGGCTTGCCCATGAGCTAGCCATCACTAGCAGTAAATCCATGGAGGTGGAGGTTCTCAGACCGAGGGGATATGTGATCAAGGCCTTTGAAAAAGTGCCCCACCACCTTCTCCTGCACCACCGACTGCTTGACGGCCTGCACCCAGTAAGCAGAGATGGCTGCCAGGTGCACCTTTGAGGGTCGTCACCTAAGCCCTAGCTGAGAAAGGACCACAGGTAGTCCAAAAATACTAGCCAAGGGACAGGAAGGGGTCCAACCCCTTGTCCTGACACCAAATGGAGAATCTCTCCCATTTGAAGCGAGCATTTTCTGGTCAACTCCTTACGGACGCCTCAACAAGCTGAGGACCTCGTCGGAAAGACCCAAGGCCTGGAACTCTAGCCGCTCATGAACCAGGCCGTCAGGTGCAGGGATTGAAGGTCGGATGGAGAACCTTCCCTTTGTCTACTGATATCAGGTCCAGGTGGGCTGGAAGCCAACTCGGGAGCCTGGAGCTGAGGCTGAGGAGATCCAGGTACCAGAACTGGCGAGGCCAGTCTGGGGCTACCAGAATCACCTGTGCCTTGTCACTTTTACCTTGAAAAGCACTTTGTGGATCAAGGGAAATAGAGGGAAGATAGAAGAGGCCTGGGGTCCACGGCCTTGAGAAGACATCCCCTGCAGCGAGCCCTGCTGAGGGGGCCGGCATGAAACAGTCTCAGCTTGGCATTCTCCCGTGAGGTGAACAGGTCCACCTGAGGGGTGCCCCAATGGGAGAACAGTTCTTGCACTACCCCTAGCAGGAGTGATCACCGTGAGATGCAGCACCTATCCATCTGAGGGCATCGGCCAGACTGTTGGAGGCTCATGCCACATGGATGGCTAGGAGATCCACCTCCAGGCTGATCACAAGAGACCAGATGAGAGAGCCTCCTTGCACAGAGGCAAGGAGTGCGTCCTGCCCTGATGGTTAAGGTAGTACATGGTCGTGGTGTTGTCCATCTGGACCTGAACCACCCAACCCGTGCATAAACGGAGCTAAGGCGGTGAGGGCTAGTCAAACTACTCAAGCTCCAGCAGGTTGATGTGACAGTGAGACTCCTGAGGGGTCCAGAGGCCGTGGGCCCAGAGATCCCCAGATGGGCACCCCACCCCATCAGAGAGGTGTCGGTCGTTAGTGTGACCATTGGCTCAGGGCGGACAAACAGGATACCCTCCTGCAGATGAGCTGGGACAAGCCACCACTGCAGGCCATCTCACATCTCCTGGGTCACTGTCACCGGCTGGTCCAGAGGACCAGAGCGCCAGACCACTGGCTGGCCAGCCCCCACTGCAGGGGTGCATATGCCAGTGGGCCCAACGGACCACGCTGGTGCAGGCCGCCACGAGGCCCAGAAGGCGAGGGAAGACCCGGCAGGGTGCAATTGCCCAACCAGAAATGATTGGGCAAAGGAGGAAAGGACCTCGGCCCTGTCTGCCAGGAGCCGGGCCTGGCTCAGAGAGTCAAGCTCTGCCCGATGAACTGAATCACCTGCGATGGCACGAGTTCCGATTTGGCCTCATTGATGAGGAGGCCAGTCTGAGAGCAGACCTGGAGGGCCAGATCCCTGGACCGCTCCACCTCCAACCTGGAGGGGGCTGCAATCAGCCAGTCGTCCAGGTAAGGGTACACCCAGACCCCTCAGTGCCACAGGAATGCTGTCACCACTGCCATGCATTTGATGAAGACCCTGGGAGCTGGAGAGAGGTCAAGTGCATGGCCCGAACTCATAAAGAGATCCCTCTGCTCTGAAGCGGAGGAATCGCTGATGAGACGGACGGATTGGGACATGAAAGAACACGTCCTGGAGATCCAGAGAGCAGAACCACAGGCCTAGTTCCCAGGATGGCATGATCTGAGCCAGAGTAACCATCCTGAAGGTGCGCGGCCTTAGGAACTTGTTCAGGTCGTGCAGGTCGAGAATGGAGCACCAGCCCCCATCCTTTTGAGACCAGGATGCACCTGGACACAAACCCTGGGTCTGGAGGAGGGTCCGCCACCCGCTGATCACCTCCTTCTTGAGGAGCAGGGCAGACCCCTGCCGATCACTTTACTACCCAGCGGTCCGTGGTGATAGCGGACCAGGTGGAAAGGAAGTGGCAGAGCCGTCTCCCACGGGGGAACCCGGGAGGAGTAACGAGGCTCGTGGTGACACCCCTCAACCCGTCACTGGGCAGGCTTGGAGGAAGGGCCGGCGAGGACCTCCTGACCTTTCCTCCAGGCTTTCTACTGGAGGAAGCGGCAGACTTGGCCTTAGGGTGCCAAGTGTGAGCCTGCTGGCCCGTTACTGGTGTTGCGAATGGACGTACGCAGGGAGCAGAAGGGCTTACGCTGCTGCTGGCGGCCTTTGTCCTTCTGGGCAGACATGACAGAGTCCAAGGTGGCACTGGACTTCTATCCTCTGGAGATGGCCTTCCACCCCTGGCCCGAAACAGTCGGTGCCCAGGAAGAGAACGTCTGCCAGCTTACACTGGGGTGTCCGCGTGAAGGTGGAGATCTGCAGCCAAGCTCTGCGTGCATGCTACGCAGGCCGCTACTGACCGGGCACAAGAGTCACCAATATCCAAAGAAGTTTGGAGCTGTTGTTTAGCCACCACCCTTCCCTGATCCCCAGATCTGCTTGACTATCGTCCGGTTGTCAGCCAGGAGATGAGGAATCACCTCATCCAGGGAACCCATAGGGCGTTGAGAAATGTGCCAACAGTACAGCAGAGCTAGCCTGTCAAGGCCTAGGAGGAAGCAGCGTAAACCTTCCGCCCGAGTAATCCAGCTTTTGGATTCTTTATCAGGCGGTTTGTCCACGTCCATAGCATTCCCGGAACGCTGAAAACACTGTTGTCACCAGCCCCTCCACAGAGGGGTTCCGAGAACCGGAGTGAACCGGTGGGGATCGCGTATTTATGAGCCATACCTCCTAGCCGGCTGGACAAGATGCAGGCCGCTGCCACTGGAACTCCAGTGGCTGGGCCAACAATGGCTTCCAGCCACAGGGAAGGCCTCCATAGGGGAATCTCCTCGGTCTAGTATCTCTGTGAGGGATACCTGGCCCATTTCTGAACGGGTTTGAGCTGCATCCCAGTGGACTCTGAGATGAGTCAAGTATACCCAAGAACGAGGATGGGCTCTCGTCCACCGACTGATTCCCTGCAGATTCCAGGTCAATGGGCCTGGAATACAAGGAGGAGTCTTCGCCAGACTCCGAGGAGTCTGCAAACAGCTGCCGAGGGCGATCGGGAGTGAGGGTGACCGACAACCTGTGGGGCAGGCCTGACCGACCAGAATCCTTGGTCGGGCCCCAGTCTTTGGTTGAGGAGGCAGTGGTTACACCACAATGGGCGGAGCAGCGGGTTTTGGCTGAACAACCGGCGCTGGAGTCGGCTCTCGATAAACACGAGGGGTTGCTTCGGTCGCCTCCGTGACAGCCACTTAATTGCCGGAGAAGGCGACGGAGTCAGCTTGTTACCAGTCACCAAAAGTTGCTGCCACATCATGTCCTCATAGCACCAGCCAGAACTTACATTGGAGCCTATCTTCCCAAGAGGACAGTGGCACGCCGCTTCCACGATGCCGAGACCGAGACCGCTGATGTTGGTGGGACCTACTTGACCTGGAAGAGGACTGAGACCTTCGGTGTTGCCAAGGGTGGGTCCAAGAGGGGCAGGAAACCTGCTCATCCCTGGTTCAGAGTCCTTTACCGGGGACTTGGCATAGGAGGCGCGGGCAAGCCCTTGGTAACCACCGGGGAACTGGTGAAGAAGGGTTAGCCGGCTTCTCCAGTCGACAAACCGTCCAGCAGATCGAGAAAAATCTCGACCGTGTCGACCGGATGTCTCCGGCGGCTGACCTGATGGGGACACCGGTGAAGCCAGCGACCTTAGCGCAACCTCGACCGTCGAGAGCCGATAGTCCGGTGAAAGGATCTCTCCCATCCCATGAACGCCGACGGTGGAACTTACCTTTGGGTTCTTTTTCTTCAACTGACTGGTATGTCGATGGCCCTTCTCCCTTGGTGGAAAGGGACTGACAAAGCTCCTTAAAAGAAGCAGTGTAGGGGAGCCCAAGGAGGCGGGATAAACGCGCAGCCGAGGAGGAAGATGAAGTGGCCTGGACGCCTCCTCCTCGAGGGTGATCAACTGCTCCAGCTGCTCCATGAGCCCGCGGCGTGGACACGCCCAACAGGCCTCGCTGGCTTCACCGATGGGTACCGTTTCTCGGGACGCCCAAGCTGTAGTCTGGCAGTGCGGTCCTGTAAGACTGTGCTTCAGAAGAACTTACAGATCGCAGGCCTGGCGGATCATGGGCAAGGCCCAGGCAGTAAACGCACGTGGAGTGCGGATCAGTCCGGGACATCTTCTGTTCCGCAAGGGCACCGCCGTGAAGCCAGGAGTGGATTTGTCCATCGCAGCCGCCAGGGAAGATGAAGACCGCAGTCTTGAAAACGTTAAAATAATTTTTGGAAAACCCAAGAGTTTGGATCCAGGCCTAAACGCAGAGCGCTAAGGAGGGAACCTGAGCTTCCAAGCAGTAAGGAAGATCTGGTGTCATAGGTGGAGCCGAGGGTTTTACCACCGGGTGGGTGGGAGGACCAGCTTGAAGACCTTCCGGCAGGAATTAAAGCAGCAAGGAACTGCCAGACAGTGTGGATTGAACAACATATCCGTCCCTAGAACTGCACTTTACTCTTGTGTGTTTTAAGGCACTCATCACAAGTGCCCGTGCCTAATGACATTCTTGAGGTGTGAGTACTGACCAATTACTGCACACTCTGGCGTATCTTTCTGCAAACATAATGGACCAACAGTGTAAACAGAATATATTACCTGTTGCATACACTGCTACAACTGTTTTCAAATTATAACAAGGCCTTCTTAGCGTTATTTTTAAATTATAACAGCATTTGGGAGGCGTAATAGCAATACAGCCCTCTGCATCAGGCCTTGCCAGTCAGATAATGCCCTAGGCTCTTGTTTGTGGGACCCTGGGTTTGATTTTTACCAAAAGTCCACTTCCATTCCAGAAAACACATTCAAAAGACATTCCATAGAGTTGAATGCAGCACGCCCATGCGCTCTCCCTACATGGATGTCACAAAACAGCAGAGCATGGGTCAGAGCCGAGAGAAGGAAAGGAAGAGATTGCACGGCTAGTCTTTTGGTGAGGGCAAACTATGATCCCTTTCCTTCCTTGAGGAGCATTTTCTTTTCAGTACCTCTAAAAACAGCAGGAAAGGTGCTCTTTAAAACTGTTATTTACAATAATAATGTTTAATGCATTTTCTAGTTTTCTTTACTTCTTTCTGATACCGTGTAATTAAATATTTCTGATAATGTATTACTTATTTAATTGTATCTTTCAAAATGCATCTGACTGTCCCCAAGTGACCTCACAATTGTGGTTTGTGACATGTCCATCGTCACAGTAAGCACTAGGAATGTTGCAAAGAAAAACTTTGTTGGCAAAGACATGGCGAAGAAGTGAATGTCGCTCTTTGTGAAGATCGGGCAAAGTTCTGGTGAATCTGACAATTTTCACATGTGGTGAAGATCCAATTGAGTTCACTCGCAGGGCCAGTTGTCAAGCGCAGTGGGCCCTGTGGGTGAATATACTTTCCTTGAACTACCCAGTCCTTGCCACAGGCCTCCTGTATCTCACCCATCCTTCCTTACACTACCCTGTCCATGCCACAGGTCTCCCATATCTACCCATCCTTCCTTAAACTACCCCATCCTTGCCACAGGTCTCTCACATCTACCCATCCTTCTTTACACTACCCCGTCCATGCCACAGGTCTCCCATATCTACTCATCCTTCCTTACACTACCTCCTGCCCGCCACAGGCCTCCCAGATCTACCCATCCTTCCTTACACTACCCCGTCCTTGCCACAGGCCTCGTATCTACCCATCCTTACTTACACTACCCGTCCTGCCACAGGCCTCCCGTATCTACCCATCCTTCCATACACTACCCCATCCTCGCCACAGGCGTCCCAATCTACCCATCCTTCCTTACACTACCCCATCCTTGCCACAGACCTCCCTATCTACCCATCCTTCCTTACACTACCCTGTCCTCGTCACAGGCCCACGTATCTACCATCCTTCCTTACACTACCCCATCCTGCACAGGCCTCCCGTATCTCACTCCATCCTTCCTTACACTACCCCGTCCTTGCCACAGGCCTCCCAGTATCTACCCATCCTCTCCTTACATTACCCGTCCTTGCCACAGGCCTCCGTATCTACCCATCCTTCCTTACACTTCCCCATCCTTGCCACAGGCCTCCCGTATCTACCCATCCTTCCTTACACTACCCCATCCTCACCACAGGCCTCCCGTATCTACCCATTCTTCCTTACACTACCCGTCCATGCCACAGGTCTCCCATATCTACTCATCCTTCCTTACACTACCCCGTCCTCGCCACATGCCTCCAGTATCTACCCATCCTTCCATACACTACCCGTCCATGCCACAGGTCTCCTGTATCTACCCATCCTTCATTACACTACCCGTCCTTGCCACAGGCCTCCCATATCTATCCATCCTTCCTTACACTTCCCCATCCTTGCCACAGGCCTCCCGTATCTACCCATCCTTCCTTACACTACCCGTCCTCGCCACAGGCCTCCCGTATCTACCCATCCTTCCTTACACTACCCCGCCCCGCCACAGGCCTCCCGTATCTACCCATCCTTCCGTACACTACCCCGTCCTCGCCACAGGCCTCCCGTATCTACCCATCCTTCCTTACACTACCCCGTCCTTGCCACAGGCCTCCCATATCTACCCATCCTTCCTTACACTACCCCTCCCGCCACAGGCCTCCCATATCTACCCATCCTTCCTTACACTACCCCGCCCTCGCCACAGGCCTCCCGTATCTACCCATGCTTCCTTACACTACCCCGCCCTCGCCACAGGCCTCCCGTATCTACCCATCCTTCCTTACACTACCCCGTCCCCGCCACAGGCCTCCCTTATCTACCCATCCTTCCTTACACTACCCGTCCTTGCCACAGACCTCCCATATCTACCCATCCTTCCTTACACTACCCCATCCTCGCCACAGGCCTCCCATATCTACCCATCCTTCTTTACACTACCCCGCCCTCACCACAGGACTCCCGTGATCTACCCATCCTTCCTTACACTACCCGTCCTCGCCACAGGCCTCCCGTATCTACCCATCCTTCCTTACATTACCCCGTCCTCACCACAGGCCTCCCGTATCAACCCATCCTTCCTTACACTACCCCGTCCTTGCCACAGGCCTCCGTATCTACCCATCCTTCCTTACACTACCCGTCCATGCCACAGGCCTCCTGTATCTACCCATCCTTCCTTACACTACCCCGTCCTTGCCACAGGTCACCCGATCTACCCATCCTTCCTTACACTACCCGTCCATGCCACAGGCCTCCCGTATCTACCCATCCTTCCTTACACTACCCGTCCTTGCCACAGGCCTCCGTATCTACCTATCCTTCCTTACACTACCCCGTCCTGCCACAGAGTCACCGAATCTACCCATCCTTCCTTACACTACCCCGTCCATGCCACAGGCCTCCCATATCTACCCATCCTTCCTTACACTACCCGTCCTTGCCACAGGCCTCCCGTATCTACCCATCCTTCCTTTACACTACCCGTCCTCACCACAGGCCTCCCGTATCTACCCATCCTTCCTTACACTACCCTGTCCTCGCCACAGGTCTCCCGTATCTACCCATCCTTCCTTACACTACCCCGCCCTGCCACAGGCCTCCCGTATCTACCCATCCTTCCTTACACTACCCCGTCCCTGCCACAGGCCTCCTGTATCTACCCATCCTTCCTTACACTACCCTGTCCTTGCCACAGGTCTCCCATATCAACCCATTCTTCCTTACACTACCCCGTCCTTGCCACAGGCCTCCCGTATCTCACCCATCCTTCCTTACACTACCCCGCCCTGCCACAGGCCTCCTGTATCTCACCCATCCTTCCTTACACTACCCCGTCCCTGCCACAGGCCTCCTGTATCTACCCATCCTTCCTTACACTACCCCGTCCCTGCCACAGGCCTCCGTATCTACCCATCCTTCCTTACACTACCCCGTCCCTGCCACAGGCCTCCCGTATCTACCCATCCTTCCTTACACTACCCCGTCCTTGCCACAGGCCTCCCGTATCTACCCATCCTTCCTTACACTACCCCGTCCTTGCCACAGGCCTCCATATCTACCCATCCTTCCTTACACTACCCGTCCTTGCCACAGGCCTCCCGTATCTACCATCCTTCCTTACACTACCCCGTCCTTGCCACAGGCCTCCCGTAATCTACCCATCCTTCCTTACACTACCCCGTCCTGCCACAGGCCTCCCGTGATTCACCCATCCTTCCTTACACTACCCCGTCCTGCCACAGGCCTCCGTATCTACCCATCCTTCCTTACACTACCCGTCCTTGCCAGAGGCCTCCGTATCTATCCATCCCTCCTTAACTACCCGTTCTTGCCACAAGCCTCCCGTCTATCCATCCTTCCTAAACTTCCCGTCCCTCGCCACAGCTGAAATGTTGTTGTGTTATCTTGTTTCACACTCTTGGCCCAACAGGATATAATGTCAACTGTACATGCCAGACCATACTGATCATCAGCAAACAGTGCAGCCACCATAACAGGTGGGCAACCCTGGGCATTAAAAGTGGTGCTCTAATAACCATCACGTTTAAACCACAGTGCTTACAACAACTGCATTTAATGAGCTAGTGTACTGTCCAAACCAATATCCATTTTAAAAGCTGTCAACCATTACCTTTTATACCAGAGTTACTTTTTCCCTCTGGTTAATTAGAACATTGTTTACCTGCTGTTAGTAGGGGTGATTGTGTGGAACAGCACTCTGCCTGGCAGCTGACATATCTCCCTGTTACATCATCAACATTTTGACCTCACTGACTGTGACATCACTGCCACTTAGGAACAGCTGCTCAGTGGCTGCCAGGTCAGTCACCTGTGATGTCACTGTGTGTGTGAGATCACAGTGCTGATGATGTAGTGGGGGAGAGTCAGATATGTCAGCTGCCAGGTCAGTCACCTGCGATGTCACTGTGTGTGAGATCACAGTGCTGGATGATGTAGTGGGGGGATACAGCTAGGTATGTCAGCTGCCAGGTCAGTCACCTGTGATGTCACTGTGTGTGAGATCACAGTGCTGATGATGCAGTGGGGGGAATAGACCTAGATATGTCAGCTGCCAGCTCAGTCACCTGTGATGTCACTGTGTGTGAGATCACAGTGCTGATGATGTAGTTGGGGGGTAGAGCTAGATATGACAGCTGCCAGGTCAGTCACCTGTGATGTTACTGTGTGTGAGATCACAGTGCTGATGATGTAGTGGGGAGGAATAGACCAGATATGTCAGCTGCCAGGTCAGTCACCTGTGATGTCAGTGTGTGTGAGATCACAGTGCTGATGATGAGTGGGGAATAGAGCTAGATAAGTCAGCAGACAGATCAGTCACCTGTGATGTCAGTGTGTCTGAGTCTCAGTGCTGATGATGGGGGGATAGAGCTAGATATGTCAGCTGCCAGGTCAGTCACCTGTGATGTCACTGTGTGTGAGATCACAGTGCTGATGATGTAGTGGGGAGGGAATAGAGCCAGATATGTCAGCTGCCAGGTCAGTCACCTGTGATGTCACTGTGTGTGAGATCACAGTGCTGATGATGTAGTGGGGGGACAGAGCTAGATATGTCAGCTGCCAGGTCAGTCACCTGTGATGTCACTGTGTGTGAGATCACAGCTGCTGATGATGTACTGGGGGAATAGAGCTAGATATGTCAGCTGCCAGGTCAGTCACCTGTGATGTCACTGTGTGAGATCACAGTGCTGATGATGTAGTGGGGGATAGAGCTAGATATGTCAGCTGCCAGGTCAGTCACCTGTGATGTCACTGTGTGTGAGATCACAGTGCTGATGATGTAGTGGGGGGAACAGAGCTAGATACGTCAGCTGCCAGGCTCACTCACCTGTGATGTCACTGTGTGTGAGATCACAGTGCTGACGATGTAGTGGAGGGAATAGAGCTAGATATGTCAGCTGCCAGGTCAGTCACCTCTGATGTCAGTGTGTGTGAGATCACAGTGCTGATGATGTAGTGGGGGATAGAGCTAGATATGTCAGCTGCCAGGTCAGTCACCTGTGATGTCACTGTGTGTGAGATCACAGTGCTGATGATGTAGTGGGGGAATAGAGCTAGATATGTCAGCTGCCAGGTCAGTCACCTGTGATGTCACTGTGTGTGAGATCACAGTGCTGATGATGTAGTGGGGGTAGAGCTAGATATGTCAGCTGCCGGTCAGTCACCTGTGATGTCACTGTGTGTGAGATCACAGTGCTGATGATGTAGTGGGGGAGTACAGCTAGATATGTCAGCTGCCAGGTCAGTCACCTGTGATGTCACTGTGTGAGAGATCACAGTGCTGATGATGTAGTGGGGGTAGAGCTAGATATGTCAGCTGCCGGTCAGTCACCTGTGATGTCACTGTGTGTGAGATCACAGTGCTGATGATGTTGTGGGGAGTACAGCTAGATATGTCAGCTGCCAGGTCAGTCACCTGTGATGTCAGTGAGTGTGAGATCACAGTGCTGATGATGTAGTAGGGGGATAGAGCTAGATATGTCAGCTTCCAGGTCAGTCACCTGTGATGTCACTGTGTGTGAGATCACAGTGCTGATGATGTAGTGGGGGAATAGAGCTAGATATGTCAGCTGCCAGGCTCAGTCACCTGTGATATCACTGTGTGTGAGATCACAGTGCTGACGATGTAGTGTGGGGAGGGATAGAGCCAGATATGTCAGCTGCCAGGTCAGTCACCTGTGATGTCAGTGTGTGTGAGATCGAGTGCTGATGATGTAGTGGGGGAATAGAGCTAGATATGTCAGCTGCCAGGTCAGTCACCTGTGATGTCAGTGTGTGAGATCACAGTGCTGATGATGTAGTGTGGGGAATAGAGCTAGATATGTCAGCTGTCAGGTCAGTCACCTGTGATGTCAGTGTGTGTGAGATCACAGTGCTGATGATGTAGTGGGGGGGGAAATAGAGCTAGATATGTCAGCTGCCAGGTCAGTCTCCTGTGATGTCAGTGTGTGAGATCACAGTGCTGATGATGTAGTGGGGGATAGAGCTAGATATGTCAGCTGCCAGGTCAGTCACCTGTGATGTCAGTGTGTGTGAGATCACAGTGCTGATGATGTAGTCGGGGGATAGAACTAGATATGTCAGCTGCCAGGTCAATCACCTGTGATGTCAGTGTTTGTGAGATCACAGTGCTGATCATGTAGTGGGGGGATAGAGCTAGATATGTCAGCTGCCAGGCTCAGTCACCTGTGATGTCACTGTGTGTGAGATCACAGTGCTGATGATGTAGTGGGGGGGGAATAGAGCTAGATATGTCAGCTGCCGGGTCAGTCACCTGTGATGTCACTGTGTGTGAGATCACAGTGCTGATGATGTAGTCGGGGGGGGATAGAACTAGATATGTCAGCTGCCAGGTCAATCACCTGGGATGTCAGTGTTTGTGAGATCACAGTGCTGATCATGTAGTGGGGGATAGAGCTAGATATGTCAGCTGCCAGGCTCAGTCACCTGTGATGTCACTGTGTGTGAGATCACAGTGCTGATGATGTAGTAGGGGGGGATAGAGCTAGATATGTCAGCTGCCAGGTCAGTCACCTGTGATGTCACTGTGTGTGAGATCACAGTGCTGATGATGTGAGTGGGGGGAATAGAGCAGATATGTCAGCTGCCAGGTCAGTCACCTGTGATGTCTCTGTGTGTGAGATCACAGTGCTGATGATGTAGTGGGGGATAGAGCTAGATATGTCAGCTGCCAGGTCAGTCACCTGTGATGTCACTGTGTGTGAGATCACAGTGCTGATGATGTAGTGGGGGGAATAGAGCTAGATATGTCAGCTGCCAGGTCAGTCACCTGTGATGTCACTGTGTGTGGGATCACAGTGCTGATGATGTAGTGGGGTGAATAGAGCAGATATGTCAGCTGCCAGGCTCAGTCACCTGTGATGTCACTGTGTGTGAGATCACAGTGCTGATGATGTAGTGGGGGATAGAGCTAGATATGTCAGCTGCCAGGTCAGTCACCTGTGATGTCACTGTGTGTGAGATCACAGTGCTGATGATGTAGTGTGGGAATAGGAGCTAGATATGTCAGCTGCCAGGTCAGTCACCTGTGATGTCAGTGTGTGTGAGATCACAGTGCTGATGATGTAGTGGGGGAATAGAGCTAGATATGTCAGCTGCCAGGTCATTCACCTGTGATGTCACTTTGTGTGAGATCACAGTGCTGATGATGTAGTGGGGGAATAGAGCTAGATATGTCAGCTGCCAGGTCAGTCACCTGTGATGTCACTGTGTGTGAGATCACAGTGCTGATGATGTAGTGGGGGTGGGGAATAGTGCTAGATATGTCAGCTGCCAGGCTCAGTCACCTGTGATGTCACTGTGTGTGAGATCACAGTGCTGATGATGTAGTGGGGGGAATAGAGCTAGATATGTCAGCTGCCAGGTCAGTCACCTGTGATGTCACTGTGTGTGAGATCACAGTGCTGATGATGTAGTGGGGGGAATAGAGCTAGATATGTCAGCTGCCAGGCTCAGTCACCTGTGATGTCACTGTGTGTGAGATCACAGTGCTGATGATGTAGTGGGGGAATAGAGCTCGATATGTCAGCTGCCAGGTCAGTCACCTGTGATGTCACTGTGTGAGATCACAGTGCTGATGATGTAGTGGGGGAATACAGCTAGATATGTCAGCTACCAGGTCAGTCACCTGTGATGTCACTGTGTGAGATCACAGTGCTGATGATAGTGGGGAATAGAGCCAGATATGTCAGCTGCCAGGTCAGTCACCTGTGATGTCACTGTGTGTGAGATCACAGTGCTGATGATGTAGTGGGGTGGGGAATAGTGCTAGATATGTCAGCTGCCAGGTCAGTCACCTGTGATGTCACTGTGTGTGTGATCACAGTGCTGATGATGTAGTGGGGTGGGGAATAGTGCTAGATATGTCAGCTGCCAGGCTCAGTCACCTGTGATGTCACTGTGTGTGAGATCACAGTGCTGATGATGTAGTGGGGAATAGAGGTAGATATGTCAGCTGCCAGGCTCAGTCACCTGTGATGTCACTGTGTGTGAGATCACAGCTGATGATGTAGTGGGGGACTAGAGCTAGATATGTCAGCTGCCAGGTCAGTCACCTGTGATGTCACTGTGTGTGAGATCACAGTGCTGTGATGTAGTGGGGGATAGAGCTAGATATGTCAGCTGCCGGGTCAGTTACCTGTGATGTCACTGTGTGAGATCACAGTGCTGATGATGCGGTGTGGGTAGGAATAGTGCTAGATATGTCAGCTGCCAGGTCAGTCACCTGTGATGTCACTGTGTGTGAGATCACAGTGCTGATGATGTAGTGGGGGAATAGTGCTGATATGTCAGCTGCCAGGTCAGTCACCTGTGATGTCACTGTGTGTGAGATCACAGTGCTGATGATGTAGTGGGGGAATAGTGCTAGATATGTCAGCTGCCAGGTCAGTCACCTGTGATGTCACTGTGTATGAGATCACAGTGCTGATGATGTAGTGGGGGGAATAGAGCCAGATATGTCAGCTGCCAGGTCAGTCACCTGTGATGTCACTGTGTGTGAGATCACAGTGCTGATGATGTAGTGGGGAATAGTGCTAGATATGTCAGCTGCCAGGTCAGGTCACCTGTGATGTCACTGTGTATGAGATCACAGTGCTGATGATGTAGTGGGGAAATAGAGCAGATATGTCAGCTGCCAGGTCAGTCACCTGCGACGTCACTGTGTGTGAGATCACAGTGCTGATGATGTAGTAGGGGGAACAGAGCTAGATATGTCAGCTGCCAGGTCAGTCACCTGTGATGTCATGTGTGTAAGATCACAGTGCTGATGATGTAGTGGGGGATAGAGCTAGATATGTCAGCTGCCAGGTCAGTCACCTGTGATGTCACTGTGTATGAGATCACAGTGCTGATGATGTAGTGGGGGATAGAGCTAGATATGTCAGCTGCCAGGCTCGGAGATATTTGACATATCCAGCACAATATGATCACATAAAAAAACTTTCTAATGAGCAAAAGGAAAAGAAAAATACTTCAGAAATAAAAGGTTACAAGTTTTACAACTGACTATCTTAAAATATCATTCTTCTGTCTGTTTTGGTTCCACGAGGTCTTTACCATTAATGTTTTCTATATGTTTGACTTCGCCCTGCTAAGAAAAATGTTATACATACAGTGAGTAGGAACACTGGACACTATTACTGCAACTACTCAAAGGCTGCAACAACAACAGGTGTCATGATCCGTCACCCAGGTACATGAAATGGTTAAACAGTTCAAGAGGGAGCCAGTGTCATTAATGAGGGTAAGTGGGAAGGTTTTGTGTCTTCTTTGGGAGGTCGAAAACAACATTGTCTTAGTCTTGCTATAATTAAGGATGAGCTTATTATCCCAAACCACTTCTCTGCAGATGTAAAGGATTGCTGAAGTTGGTCCTGGAGAAGGTGAGGGTCCATGTTGCCGTAAAATGTACAGCGCCATCAACATATAGAAGTATGGGTCGAGGAAGCTCCTGGTAGTGAATTGAGGAAGATGCTAAAACAATGGACCCAAGCTAGATCCCTGCAGGACTCCAGAGCGTACAGGCCTACTATCGGACAAGGCGGTACCAATTTTACCTGCTGTGTCTCGATTGCTTAAGTAGCTGGAGAACCAGCTTGTAGTGTCGGAGGAAAGACCAATAAACGGAGGAGGGCTGTCTGATGAGGAGAATGTGGTTGACAGTGTCAAAGGCCTTGCTAAGGTCTATGAAAGTTGCCCTACCAAGAGCCCTTGTTCCAGAGAGTTATTGAAAGAGCCTGTAAACCCAGGAGTGCAGTGATGGTACTGTGCCCATGCCTGAACCCATGCTGTTGGGGACATTGGAGTTGGTTATCCAGATACTCTACAAGGTGGTCAGTCACAATGCGCTCCAGGGCCTTAGAGATTGGGGAAGCATAGAGACCGGGCGTAATTTCCTAGCAGATCGGTCGCCACTCTTTGTGCACCGGGTGACTACTGCTGCTTTCCAAAGATATGGAAATTGTGACTGAAAGAGTGACAGGTTGAATATTTTGGTAAGAGGTGTGAGGATTTCTCAACAGTAAGGGCAACAAACTAAGTCCAAGGAGTCCCCACTGAATCTAGCTTTCCCAGTACCTTCTGAAGATGATGCTTGGCTTCATTTATAGACACTGCTTTGAATTGAAATGGTGGGTAGTCTCGGGTGGGTTTTGACTGCAGTGCTCATACCGAGAGGATAACCACAAAGTAGTTAGGGGGGGAAGTTGTTAAGGTCTGTAAAAGCTTGCTGAAAGTGTTCATGATGGCTTTTGGGTCCTTGGTAGGAGTGCCACTGATGTTCAGCATGTTCGGGTAGTTTTGGGGTCTTCACCAGTGATGTCTTGTATGTTCTTCCAGAAAGTCCTGCTATCGCTCCAGGAGGTGGAAAGGGCTTCTTTGAAATACTGGCTTTTAGCAGAATGGATAGCACGGTACACTAATGTCTCGCTGCTTTGTACCTCTGTAGGTTAGCTTGTGTCCCCAGCGCTCAAGAGATGTGCCAGAGGTGTTCCCTATGTTTTAGTAGATCAAGAAGAGCAGGGGTGATCCAGGAATTATGGATTCCCTTGATTTTCTTAGTTTTGAAGGGGCATGCTTATCGTGAGGTTGCATTAGAGGTCAATGAAGAGTTCCAATGCAGTGTCGATGTTCCTGGCTGTATATACATTACACTAATCAGTGATCCCCAGGTCAGCTTTCAGTAGCTTGAGGTGTCCCAAAATGAGAACCTGGCTAGTGACAGTTCTGGCAGGGGCTTCGTGTAGTTACTGGACCAGTAAAACTTGACAGGGAGTGATCACTAATACAGTCGGGTAGGACAGAGTTGCCCTTGATATTATCCGGCCGGTTAGATGGCACCCAGTCCAGTAGGCATTGGTCCCAGTTTTGTAGTGCTCCTGGCTGGGGCTTCTAAGTTGGGAAAGGTGGATAGCAGATAATGCATCCTTGGCATCAGTGGCATTAGGGTAGAGCCAGTTTACATTAAAATCTCCAAGCATTAGAAATTCTGGGAAGGCTCATCCCTCTTAATGCGTTTATGAAGGACACAAAGCCAGGTTTAGTGTGCCTTGGAGGGATGTAAACAGAAAGCAGTGAGTGTTTTGTTGTGTGCACTGAGAAGCAATTTAACGCCAACATTTGGATTAAATCACCACAACCAGGGCCCTGCAAAGTGTCCTTCACGTGATCACACATCCACCACCACGCTGAGAAAGGCGATCACACCTAAATACTGTGTAGCCAGGAAGTAGGATTGCTGCGCCAGGGACGCCAGGAGTGAGCCAGGTTTCTACTACGAGTACGCCTGGATCATGTCTGGCGGTCCATACTTGTAGTCTGTCAAGTTTTGGAAGAAGGCTGCAAATGTTTAGTGACGCCACTGTTAGACCACCAATATTTCTTGGTGAGTGGTTTAAGCAGTGGGAGGTCCAGGATTACTGTTTTTTTTTTTTTTATTTGTTTATACTGGTAAGACCATGAGCCAAGTGACCCGTTTTCATGGACGATCAGTGTACAAGTAATAACAATACATTATATAGTATAAACAGTATGCAATTAAAAAATACAAGAAAAATATATAAAAACACATTCAAGACATAGACAACTCATCTGAACAATATTATGCAAAACAATTACATTTACACTTTACAAAGAGATACTCTTTCAGCTTATGATAGGATCAGGATTAGGATGTGTATTGCCCAAGATTAATAAGAGCAGCACTATTAGTCTTTTCAGGTATTCCTTAAATAGTTTTTTGGAGCGGACGTGTGCATGAGAGGTTCCTTCCTTAAAGGAATAGTCCACCAAAACTTGCAAAAACATACATTGTGCAGAGTGTTTTGATTTCTATGTTAAGTTGCTGTGTGTTCTTCCCTCTGTCTGCTATTATGAGTTTCCCTAAATTAGTCTGCTAGCTTTAGGGTAGTTTCACGACCCTGGAGATCTCCATCTGAGACAGCTTAATTGTATTCCTTTGTCCTGGTGTAACCCCTACAAATGGGGGTTCCCAAAAGTCTTCCTTGAGCTTGCCTAAATGCTCACTGCCCAACTGGTGTCCTGCGTTTAGCAGTTTAAATGTATTGCCAGAAAATGCCTGTATAGCCTCTGTGTACTGTCTCTTTAGAGCTGCCTGGATTACAGTTATAAGTAATCTGAGAGGAGCACTGTTGACAGATATAACTATTTGCTGAAAATTATTTAGAGTGTTAATAGAAACATAGAAACATAGGCTTTGACGGCAGATAAGGACCACTTGGCCCACCCAGTCTGCCCATTTCCCTACCTACTGGATAAGCTGCAGATTCTAGTTAACCAACAGCCTACTTCTGACACCCCCACTACAATTGCCTTGTGTCTGTCCCATGCATGTTTGAATTCCCCACTGTTTTAGCTCAACAACCTCCCCAGGAAGGCAGTTCCACGCATCCACCACTCTCTCCATGAAAAAGATTTCCTCACATTGCCCTGAGCAGTCCCTCTCTATCTTTAAATTGTGTCCCCTTGTTCTTACACATCTCTTTTCTGAAAGATGCTACCCTCCTGGACTTTGTTGATTCCTTGAGGTACTTGAATGTTTCTATCATGTCCCCGTCCTCCTTTCATCAAGGGTATACATATTAAGCTCTCTCAGTCTCTCTTCATATGATTTCTGATGCAGACCCTGCACCATTTTAGTTGCCCTCCTCTGGACTGCTTCCATCCTGTCTATGCCCTTGCGTGCATGAGGTCTCCAAACTGCACACAGTACTCCAGATGGGGTCTTACCAACTGTTTGTACAGAGGGATAACCACTTTCCTTTTCTACTTGTGGTGCCCTTCCTATGCATCCCAGTATCCCTAGCTCTCCTTACTGCCTTCTCACATTGCTTACCAACCTTAGAGCATCTGATATGACTACCCCCAAGTCCTGTTCCATTTTTGTTGTTGTTAGTACCTCCCTGCTATTGTGTGCTCTTCTCCTGGGTTTTGTTTCCCAGGTGCATTACTTTGCACTTCTTTGCATTGAATCTAAGTTGCCATATGTCTGACCATTCCTGCAACCTTACAAGTCCCTTCTCATCCTTTCTACCCCCTTGTGTATCAACTCTGTTACAGATCTTTGTATCATCTGCAAAGAGGCATATCTTTCCCTCAGACCCTCTGCAATGTCACCTATAAAGATGTTAAAGAGGACTGGACCCAGTACTGAGCCTGAGGTACTCCACTAGTGCCCCCTTTCTTCGGAATGTATTCCACTCACTATTACCTTCTGTGTCCCGTTGTGCAGCCAGTTTGCAACCCAGGCTACCACCCTGGGACCCACTCCCAGGTTGGCTAACTTGATTATTAATCTTTGAGCGGGACTGTGTCAAATGCCCTGCTAAAGTCTAGGTAGGCCATATCCACAGCCACTCCTGGTCTATTACTTTGGTCACCCAGTCAAAGAAATCTAATAGATTCGCCTGACATGACCTTCCTGCTGTAAATCCATGCTGCTTTGGGTCCTGTGCCCGCTGGCCTCTAGGTACTCAACAATTCTTTTCTTTCTTTCAGAAGTGATTCCATCATTTCCCTACCACTGAGGTCAAACTTACAGGTCTGTAGTTTCCTGCTTCTGCCTTCCTCCCACTTTTGTGAAGGGGAATCACATCTGCCCTCCTCCAGTCCTCAGGTACCATGATTAATGATAATGTAGTTTGTCTAACCTGTCTTCTCTGCAGCAAGGACTGTCTTGTTTATCCCACCATTTGGCCCGGGACTATGAATTGGACCAATCATTTCTGGTGGGACCTAAATGAAGCCAGACTACAGGAGCTGTCTGAAGTCAAAATCTGTAGGAATTGTAGTGTAACCCCTGCAAATGGGGGTTTCCTAGAAGTCTTCCAGGAGCTTGCTTGAATGCCCCAAGTCCGGAGGTGTTCAGCGCTTAAGCTGCTTGAGTGTGAGTGCTTTTAGCGCTTCTGTTACTGTCTCTTTAAGAGCTGCCTGCTTGTGACCATAATTAATTGAGGGGAGGACTGTGTGTTCTAATGCCTGAATCCCACCTGCTGCCAATTCGCCCGCTTTTTGCAGTCGCTAAGAGTGCAAAAGGAGCCCATCTGAAAGCTGTAATCATTTAGCAGCATTTGTGAGATTGCAGTTTATCTAACCTGTTTTATTGCAGCTGGGACTCTGTGTGTGTTTCTCTATGTTGGAATTGAACGCTGAGCTGGACCAATCAGCATGGGGGACCTTTAAATGGAGCCTGCTGCTGGCAAATCAGAACTTGGACTCTAAGTTGAGCCAGCCACAATGGGACTGTATGGAAGATGCCTCTGGGAATTGTAGTTTGGACTTTGCGCCTTTTGCACTAACAGGGGAGTCTGATTGTGAGTGACAGCCAGACCAGCTAACTGAACTGGGAGGAATTCAAAGGAAATGCCGGCTCTGTCTACGGAAAGATCAGATGAGTTGAGACAGTGAATAGAAAAGGAGCTGTGAGCTTCTGCTGTATAGTTTCACATGGGAAGCGCATGTAAGACCCTGAGTTTTGGTCTGCAGCCTGTGCAAGCACCCATTCGGACTGAATTCGGACCTGTAGGAGAAGAAAGGAGATCTGAAGAGTAGAAATCAGGCTCACCCTGTAGAAGACTGGAGAAATTGCTGAATCGCCTCAGTCTGTCAGGAACTGAAGCTGCTGTGTGTTCTCCCGGTATCGATAGCAATTGCAGTCGGGATTGAGAAGCAGCCTGCCTGGTATAGTACTTTCCTTTACATATAAATGTGTGTAGTGCTTGTGGGGATCACATTTCACATCCCCTGCACACTGAATCGAGTGCATGAAGCTGAAAGTAAACCCAGCTTAAACTGGACTATATTCCATTTGCTATAAACTGCAGTGGGTCCAGTCACAAGGGCCTTATCCTAATGTTCTGCTCCTCCTGGCAATCCAGAACAATCTGCCTTCCATCTAGTTCTCAGCATTGAGTTCGTGAGTACAAAGCAGGGTAGTGCCCTGCCATCTGTTTATCAAATTGCAATTGTGTCATCTAATTGTTGTTCTTCATTTCTTCACGAACTGAGCTATCCGCTCGGATTACAATTGGGTACTGTGCAAGTGTTTTTTCCATCACAGGGACCCAACCAGCTGCACCAGTCCTGGCTAGCCCCGGTACCCAGTGAAAGTGACAATTTGGGACTCTGAATATCGCACAGTACTGTGATTATTAATGTATTTAACCTAGTTAACCTGATTTCCCTCCTTGTAATAGCCCCTAAATAAATCAGATCTGTTTGTTTCAGCAAAGTTACACTGTCTGAGATATTCGTTTATGTTAAAGTATTGTACTGTGGCTTTTGCACTGTATCATCTTATTTTACAGGGGTCCCCAGCGTCCAGTCGACAGAGCCAGTCCTGGGGATAAGTATATATATGTGTAGATTCCTGATGCATTGTGTGGGCCACTAGTAGGAAGAAAGGAGTTACAGAGTCCCAGAGGGCTGTGACCAAGTTAGTTTAACTACTGCAAACACTGACCTCTGGGTGGAGGCACCTCACCATTAGACCTATGTCCCTCAACCTGTTAGCAGTTACGCAGGCAGGGTAGTAGCCCTTGGGATAGCGCCACCCTAGCGGTTACAGTAGTTTTGGGCTTTTGGCACCTTTTGCAACTGAAGGGAGCTCTTGCTTTGACTGACAGCCAAATCAGCCAACCAAACCTTTTGGATCTGAGGAAATCCCAAGCTGCCTGCTGTTTAAGGCAGATCTAAGTTGGGAGTCGAAGAAGCAATATACTTGAGACAGTCTCCGTGGAAAGGCCTGAGTTTTGGCCTAAATGTCTGCCTGCTACCCTGAGAGGGAAAGAGAATTGTTTTCAGACCAATCTGAGTTGTGTGACTAAAGTAAGCTACTGAAGTGGGCCAGACTCAACCTGAAGAAGACCAAGATTTTGCTGAATGCGCTCGGCCTGTCAGGAGTTCCAGCTACCCCTAAGCTCCTGGTGTGCACAGACTTTGCAATTGTGACGGGAGCACTTTGCCTCGTACAGTAGAATTCCCTTACATGTACATGTGCTGTGAGCTGTTGGTGGGTCGTGAGTTAGTTCCCCACTGTGTGAACTGTGTTCTGCTTGCTGGAAGCTGTATCCAGCCCAAAGCGGAGTAAATCTGAATTTGTCTCCATGCAGTCTGGGCCTTGCCAGACTGGCTCAGCCAGACTACCTGCTGCACAGAGAAGCCATCGACAAGAAACTTGCCTGGGGATCAGCCCTGCTCCACGCTTGAACAGGAACGATGCCTCGGTGACTCGTGAGCCCTGCTTCTCCTGGCAGTCTCGATTCTCGTCCAGCCTGTGCCCAGTCTTGGGTATCGTGAATAAATACCAGGGTAGCTCCTGCAACAACAGCTTAATCTGAGTGTGTCATCTGACTGTCTTGTTGTTTCTTTTCCTTTATGAACTGACCCCTCTGGCTCCGGATTACAAATAGTGTGTACTGTACATGTTGTGTTTTCCATCACAGGGCCCCAACCAGCTCGCGCTCTGCCAACCCCGGAACGGTCCTCGCTAGTCCATCTCTTCTCCACCTGGGTACCCAGAGGTGTGACTGTGTGGGGAACCAAAGCACATGCATAACTGCTTGACTGATATAACCTTTGAGCTAATTAACCTGATTTTGCCCTCCTTGTTCGAGTCCCTGAATAAATCAGATCTAACTTTTTGCATGTAATCTGACTGTGGTTCCAGTTTGTGCTCAAAGTACTGTACTGTTGCTATTTGCTGTGCATAACCTTGTTTTACATGGGGTCAGCCAGAGGAACCAGCCCTGGTGGTAAGTGCAAACAGTGTGGGTATTTGTGTGATGCACCAGGGTATTGTGAAAGTGATTATTGTACAGTGTTCAGGCCACTAGAGGGGAAGGAGGGGTTACAGTGTCCCAGAGGACTGTGCCTAGGTTAGCTTGACCACTAACAACCCTGACCTCCAGGTGGAAGCACTTGTTTCAGAACTCAGGCCCTTAACCTGCTACTAGCCAAGCAGGCAGGGTAGTAACCCTTGGGATAGCGCCACCTAGGGGTTACATCTTGGAGGCTCACCGCTGATTTTGTGTCTTCTAGTGGCCGAAATTACAAATTATTGTCAAACATAAATGGCTACCCCAACAGAAGTGGCTGTGCACCAGTTGGTGGGGTGGTGTACAGGGCTGGAGATTGACCTCACAATGCCCTGCTTGTACTGGATATTCCCTGAACATTGGTAAAGGCAGCTGAGAGTGATAACTAGAGACAGTAAAGACCCCGGGAGGATAAGCTCCCCTATTATCTGAGACTTTGAGGAGAAATTTGCTAAGCTTTTGTTGAAGGAGGGAAAACCATACAGGACTTTAAGAAACTATTCCTGCCACCTGGGGTGTTCCCTCCCAACACCCCTCCCTCTAGCATCTGTTACTGCCCGCCTTCTGTGCAGCGTGCCAATGCTGGCCCCTATATCTGTACCTGCCATTAGTCACGACTCCTCCGAGGCTCCTACGAAGGTTGAGGAATCTTCTGGGCACCTCCCCACCCCAGGGGAAGGATGACTGGGAGACCTGGATAGACTATGTTGCCTCTCTAGTACTTGAATGGCAATACTCAGAAGCAGAGAAATGAAAGAGGTTGAGTGAGAGCCTCGAGGTCCTGCCCTGGCTACCATCCGTGCCAAGTGGGCCAAAAACCCGCAGCAACTGCACAGGACTATCTTGATGCATTGGAGAATGTGTATTTGAGCCCAGATTCAGATGAGGACCTGTGGTGGAGAGTAAGAAACACCCAGAAGTACTCAGGGGAGCCATTGTCTGTGTATGCTTTGCCTTCAAAAGCTGCTAGAAGAGTGCCTCAGAAATGGATTAGATTGAACTAGGCTGGACGGATCCTTAAGTCTGCTCCATTTTCAGAATTGTTACTGCTTCAGCTGCGCCCCAACCGACTGGATTTTCCCCCTTATGACGAGCTAATGAAAGAAATTCGGGGCTTGAGCAAAGGCGACCCTGGGAGGGGTGGAATGTCACCAATATCTGCTGCTACTGTGCAAGGGACAGAGAGTGATCAGCCAAGTGGAGTTCAGGGCAAAAGTCGGCACCTAACAAGCACTCTGAGAATGCAAAGGACTTCCGCCTGGGCCCAGTTTTGAAAGTCGAGCTATTAAAGGAAATCCAAGAGTTGAAGGTGGGCGCCTCTGCAAGGGTTCCCCCATGGAACAAGATTCTGGCTCCTCTCAGGACATGACTGCCATAGGGGTGGGGTGCACCCTCAGGCATCTCTACCAGTGTAGCTCCCAGGCTGAAATCAAAGAACTGACTGCCACCCTAAAGGAACTACTAGTCATGTTGCACCCCTCACCGCTGCAAGCAGATATTGGACCCCGATCCCTTGCTACTACTTCAGTTCCTCATGCAGTGTTCTCCCAAGGATGACCCAGGAGTCTATCATTTGTCACAACTGTGGAAAGGATGGTCACATGAGGAGGGAATACCGGTCTCAGAAAGGCTTAGAGAAAGTGGCAAACCGGCTTCAAGGAGAGCTTGGAAAACAAATCAGTGGCCAAGGGTGCATGAAATGACCACAGTAAAGGCTTTGGACATCCTAACTCAAACCCCTTTGTGGCTAAATCGTCCATCCAGGCCCTGCTGTTGTCCCTCTAGACTGGACCAAAATAGCGGGCCCTTCAACAGAGACTACCATGGCTGTGAAAGGTATTTCTACTCAGGCTGTGCTGGACAGTGGTGCTAAGTGACCACTGTTTTTCAGGACTGGTAGGACAAACACTTATCTGCTGCACCCTTACAATCCCTGGAAGGCCTACATGTGTGGGGCTGAGTGACAAGTCTTATCCTACCTAGGATATGTCCAAACCTGGTTGTCGTTTCCGCAGCTGTAACTGGTGTAGAGGAGCAAGTCGAGACACTGGCCTTAGTGTCCCCCTACTGGACTGTATGATGGGGTTCCCCTGTTAATTGGGACCAACACCTATATGTTTGGGAGACTGGCACAACTCTGTCATGAGAAACAAGGGCGAAGGACTGGGAGGGCCTAAGAATTTCCACTCTGATAAAGAGGCCTATGATCTGCAACAAAACTCAAGGGAGTGGACCAGGATGAACCGGTATGGGTCATGTGGAAGAAGGATCGATTCAATGGTACTGGCCCTAATGCCCAATGTACCATTCAAGGGTGGTCCGCCTCGCAAAGATGTCAAGAACAAAATACTGATGTTGGATGTGCCAGACGATGGAAAACTGCCGGAAGGATTATTGGTTAAGCCAGCATGTGAAAAGAAACTTGCAGGAAATGCTCATGGCTGATGTGATACAAGAATCCAGGAGCCCATATGCTTCTCCCATTGTGGTTGTGCGTAAGAAGAATGGAACTGTGAGAATGTGTGTTGATTATCAAACTCTGAATTGGCGGACAATCCCGATCAATACACCATGCCCTATACAAGATGCTCTGGACTGTTTGAATGGGAGCAAATGGTTCTCGGTGTTGGATCTTCAGTGGATATTACCAGATTCCGATGGCTCCAGAGGACCATGAGAAGACAGCCTTCATCTGTCCTTTGGGGTTCTACAATTCCTGACAATGCCACAGGGATATCGGGCGCCCCAGCCACGCTCCAGCGACTGATGGAACAAGCGGTGGAGACATGAATTTGCTGGAATGCCTGGTGTACTTGGATGATGTCATTGTGTTGGAGCTCCCTAGAGGAACATGAGAGTCGACTGTTCAAAGTACTAGACCGACTGGAAGATTTCAGCCTCAAGCTGTCGATCGACAAGTGCCAGTTTTTCCAAACCTCTGTGAAGTTATGTGGGGCACATAGTGTCTACAGAGGGATAGAGACTGATCCTAGTAAAGTTGAAGCCTTGACTACTGGCCCCAGCCCCACAATTTGAAAGAACTATGACGTTTCCTGGGATTCTGTGTCTACTACGCGTTCATAAAGGAATATTTCAAAGTGATTCACCACTCTTGAGTCATACCCAGGGCTACCCTCCTACCAATCGGAAATACAAAAAGGGGCCATCAAAGAACCAGACAAAGCATATTTCTACCTAGGTGAACTTTTGGGTCCCGCTGCACACTGACTATGAAGCAGCTTTCTACAAAGTCACATACCAGCTCACCTGCGCCCCCATCCTGCAGCATGCTGATCCCACCAAACCCTATGTGCTGCACACTGGACGCCAGTCTGCAGGGTCTAGAAGCTGTACTGTATCAAGACCATGAGGATGGTTTGAGATCAGTGGCATTTGCCAGAAGAAGCATGACCCCATCAGAGCGAAACTACCCTGTGCACAAGTTGGAGTTTCTTGCGTTAAAATGGGCCATTGTCAACCAGTTTCATGATTACCTTTATGGGCTTAAAATATTGCTGAGGACTGACAATAACCCACTGACCTATGTACAGACTTCAGCTGGGTTAGACGCCATGGGCACCGTTGGCTTTCTGCATTGTCAACATATGATTATGCTGTTGAATACAGACTGGGCCTGAATCATATTGATGCTGACGCCCTATCCGAGGCCCATTTCCAAGAGCGACTGGGTCAGGCTGTCTGAACCTGACATCCCAACATTGTGCCAAACGTTTGATAGAAATGAACAGATGTCTATGGACACAGCGGACTGCTTAGTAGATTGCTTGGGCCCTCTGACACCTGCATAACGGCTGCATATTGCCACATCTCTGCTCTAGATATTAGTGCACTACCTCAGTTTGATAATGTCAGCATTCAATGGGCTCAATCCGAGATCCTATGATTCAGCCAGCACTTGACGCCCCTGCAGCAAAAGATGTCTCAAGTTGCGTTCCTCTGACCTGCAAACCGCTTTATTCTTTAAAGAAGGCCCCAGGTTGAAGCTGCTTAATCAGTTTTGTATAGAGACAGTAGATCACGGTGGCCAAATAGACAAGCAACAATTGGTCCTGCCCACAGCCTTCAAAGATTTGGTACTAAGGTCCCTCCACAATCATATAGGCCACCTCGGTATCGACTGGACCCTTGACCCCGTATGATCTCGATTCTACTGGCACAAGATGGGGCCGATGTTGAGCACCATGTAAGGACTTGTAGTCGCTGCCTGCAGAGAAAAGCCCTGCTTCAGAGGGCTGCCCCTTCGCAACATTACTACCAGCACCCCAATGGAACTAGTCTGCATAGACTTCTTGAGTTTAGAGCCTGATCAGCGAAACATTGGCAATGTGTTATTGGTTACAGACAATTTCACACGGTATGCACAAACTTTTCTCACCAAAGATCAAAAGCATCTACTGTGGCCAAGGTGCTAGTGGAAAATGTCTTTGTCCACTATGGTGCCCCCAACGAATTCACTCTGATCAGGGCGGGATTTTGTGAGTCGGCTAATCAATGAAATGCTCTCTCTATGGGGGTGCCAAAGTCAAGAGCCACCCTTATTACCCAGAGGATCTAACCAGACATGCTAGGCACCTCCACCAAAAGTTAAGCATAAATGGAGCCAGCAGATTAGCACCTTGGTACGCATACAGCTGCACGAAGAATGATGCAACTGGGTTCTCTCTACCGCCTCATGTTGGGAGAGGTCCAGCTGCCTGTTGATGTCTGTTTTGGGGTTTCTCCATGGGGTCCAAGCGAAGAGTACCTGCAATATGTACAAAACTGAAAGCTCAATTGACCATGCCTATCAACTGGCCCAGACAATGGCCACCAAAAGAAATCTAGCTAACAAAGAGACATGATAGAAAAGCAAAGGCTCAAGAGCTTAGGCCTGGAGACCGTGTGTTGTTCCGAAATTTAGGATTGCATGGTAAACACAAAATTGCTGATCGATGGCACCATCTTCCCATGTCATAGTTGGAAAGTTGGCTGATTTGCCAGTGTACAAAGTGCGCTCAGAGAATAATTCCAAAGCTGTCAAGACCATGCACCGTAACCACTTTCTACCTATTGGTCAAGTTATAATTGAGGCTGAACCCGCTGAGATTGATTCCCTGGACCAGTGACTCGTGCTGCTGCAAGAAAGAAACAGAGTCAGCCTGCCCCGTGGTTGCCGATTTAAGACTTCCCGCAGCAGGCCCAGAATGACAGTGACTACCAGTCTAACTTGGATGACAGTGAGTGTGATAATGCCTATTACCCCTCATATGAACTGAGGCAGTTGTTTGCGTGAAATCCTATGTTGAATTATGGGGATGAAGCTGGGCCTTCTGGACTGCCTAACACCCGCATCATCCTTGGAACCAACGCTCCCTGAAAGTGAAGTGCAAAGTATCACGTTTGAGGATGCTGAGTTTTTGTGTATTGTGAACCGATGATTTATGGAAGGAGGCTGATGGTACGAGTCTTTCTGGTGACATGCCAGAACTTGAGGAACACTATGAGAGTGCTGACAACCCCCTTCAGTGCCAGAGTGTCTTCAAAATGAGCTAAGTGTTGTAGAAACAGAGCCTACAGAGCAAGGGGCTGACAGTGCTCCAAGTCTGGACATTCCTACCCAGGCAGAGGCACCCGCAAGTGATGAAAGTTCCAGGACCAGTGTTGAGAGTACAGAGACTGTGGTTGTTTCCCCAGAAGGACTGGCCGAGCTGTCAAGCCAGTAGTCCGCTAGTTATGATTCTCCTGGAAGCCAATGGATTTGGCTCTCAATGTGGTCCAACAGCGGTTTCTCAGAGCTCACTGCCCAAACTGGGTCTAAGTACCAATTCCAGGTTAATTATTCTGCCTTCTAGGTGTGGTGCCCCTGCCTGTCTAGCCCCAAGTTAGCTGACAGGGAAGGCCCCTCTGACATTGTTTAATGTACAAGAAGTTATTACATGATTCTGCATAGTAATGTGTAAATTACCTGTGGGAATACGCCTGATGTATTGTCAGAATGGGTATAGTATTACTGACGTGAGTGAAAATGTATAAAAAAGTAGTAAGCTTATGTTAACTGAAGCAGGATGGTACAGACTTGACGCGGACGCCAAGTTTTCTCCAGGCAGGAAGGGTGTAACCCCCAACAAATGGGGTTCCCAAAAGTCTTCCTTGAGCTTGCCTAAATGCTCACTGCCTGGCTGGTGTCCCGCGTTTTAGCAGTTTAAACGTATTGCCAGAGTGTGCCTGTATAGCCTCTGTGTACTGTCTCTTCAGAGCTGCCTGGATTGCAGTTATAAGTAATCTGAGAGGGAGCTCTGTTGAAAGATGTAACTATTTGCTGAAAATCATTTAGAGTGTTAATGATAATGTAGCTTGTCTAACCTGCCTTCTTTGCAGCAAGGACTGTCTTGTTTATCCCACCATTTGGCCTGGGACTGTGGAATTGGACCAATCAGTTCTGGTGGGACCTAAAATGGAGCTGGACTACAGGAGCTGTCTGAAGTGAAAATCTGTAGGAATTGTAGTTTTGGGTTTTGGCACCTTTTGCAACTGAAGGGAGCTCTTGCTTTGACTGACAGCCAATCAGCCAAACGAACCTTTGGATCTGAGGAAATCCTCAAGCTGCCTGCTGTTTAAGGCAGATCTAAGTTGGGAGCTGAAGAAGCAGGATGTTTGAGACAGTCTCTGTGGAAGGCCGAGTTTTGGCCTACATGTCTGCCTGCTGCCCTGAGAGGGAAAGAATTGTTTTCGGACTGAATCGAGTTGTGTGACCAAAGTAAGCTACTCCAAGTGGGCCAGGCTCAACCTGAAGAAGACCAAGATTTTGCTGAATACGATCAGCCTGTCAGGAGTTCTAGCTACCCTAAGCTCCCGTGTGTGCAGAGACTTTGCGATTGTGACCAGGGATCACTTTGCCTGGTACAGTAGAATTCCTTACATGTAAATGTGCTATGAGCTGCTGGTGGGTCGTGAGTAAGTTCTCCACTTTGTGAACTGTGTTCTGCTTGCTGGAAGCTGTAGCCAGCCAAAATGGACTGCATCCAAATTTGTCTCCATGTGGTCTGGGCCTTGCCAGACTGGCCCAGCCAGGCTACTGCTGCAGAGAAGCCATCGATTGAGAGACTTGCCTGGGATCAGCCCCTGCTCCACGCTTGAACAGGAACTATGCCTCGGTGACTCGTGTGGGCCCTGCTTCTCCTGGCATTCCAGATCAGCCACCTGCAGTCTTGATTCTCATCCAGCCTGTGTCCAGTCTTGGGTATCGTGAGTAAATACCAGGATAGCTCCTGCAACAACAGCTTAATCTGAGTGTGTCATCCAATTGTCTTATTGTTTATTTTCCTTTAGGAACTGAGCCCTCTGGCTCCAGATTACAAATAGTGTTACTCTGCATGTTGTGTTTTCCATCACAGGGCCCCAACCAGCTGCAACGCCTGCCAACCCCAGGCAATGGTCCTGGCTAGCCCATCTCTTCTCCACCTGGGTACCCAGAGGTGTGACTGTGTGAGGGACTCAAAGTGCATGCAAAACTACTTGCTTGATATAACCCTTAAGCTAATTAACCTGATTTCACCCTCCTTGTTCAAGTCCCTGAATAAATCAGACCTAACTTTTCTGCATGTAATCTGACTGTGGTTCCAGTTTGTGCTCAAAGTACTGTACTGTTGCTATTTGCTGTGCATAACCTTGTTTTACAGGGGGTCCCTAGGGTTGAGCCAGAGGAACCAGCCCTGGTGGTAAGTGCAAACAGTGTGGGTACTTGTGTGGTGTACCAGGGTATTGTGAAAGTGATTACTGTACAGTGTTCAGGCTACTATAGGGGAAAGTGGGGGTTACAGTGTCCTGGAGGCTATGCCCAGGTTAGCTTGACCACTACCAACCCTGACCTGGTGGAGCACCGTTTCAGAACTCAGGCCCTTAACCTGCTACTAGCCAAGCAGGCAGGGGTAGTAGCCCTTGGGATAGCGCCACCTGGGGTTACACTAGAATTTACCTGGTCTCATGTGACAGTGATGTAGCAGAGACCATAAATCCAGCAGAAAGCACTGCTTTACAATCAGTTCACAACAGTAGAGATGGCTATATTTAAAAATCTATAGAATTCAGCCTAGTGACTACTCTCATCGTAAAGGTCTTACTGTCCTTAAGAACTTTGCTGCTGGTAATTTTGTGATGCTTGTAAAGCTTCAAAGATATTTAGTTTGTTTGGCATGTGTGTGCTGAATGTTGGGTCTCTGCTACATCACTGTCACATGAGACAAGATACACTGTGGGAAGAAGGAATACAATTAAGCTGTCTCAGATGAAGATCCACAGGGGTTATAAAGCTAGCAGACTAATTTAGGAAAACTCTAATGGCAGTCAGAGGAAGGAAACACTAGAACTTCACATACAAATTAAAACACTCTGCACAATATATATTTTTGCAAGTTTTGTGAACTACTCCTTTAAGCGAGATTTGATAGAAGACTGCCAAGGCGTCATGCCAGTGGGGAAGACAGAGCTGAGACCCATCGACATAGAGTGAGCCCCACGTAGCATATGTGTGGAGGAGGTCAGATTTAGGGGAGAGCTTATGGTACTATAGGTATCGGTCATGGCACTGGTTGCCCCGAGGGGCAGGTGGACACATGCCTGTAATTAGGAGTCCTGAGAGTGTGAACAGGGCCAAATGGCGGTTCCACAGGTATGAGGGTAGCTGGATAAAACATATTTGACTGGCATAACAGGGAAGGACAGGAGGACAGGATGGCAGTTCCTTTGAGGTAGCTTCCTGCTAACTTAGGCCCTTAGAGACAAAGTACATGTAAAGTTGATTTAAAATGAAAATGCTGATGGTGAATTATATCCAGAGGAAATTATGAGCTGTTGAGATCCATCTTCATAATGTGTTAAAATTCCGAAAGGTGATAAACTGTGGCCTGGGCATGTGCAAGATGTGAAATCCTTTTGTCTGTATGTTTCCTTTGGTTCTTCAAAGTCCTCAGAGACAAGTACAGTTCCTTTAGGAGCAGGTCAGATGAAAATGTTGATTCAGTTGCAGGACCCAACTTCACTAAGTTTGTCAGACTTATTTTTCCTTGGGATGGCTTTCAAAAGTTGATTTAAAATTAAAAGCTGGTGATACCTTAAGGAAATGATGAGCTGCTGAGGTCCAGCATCACAGAATGTGTTAAAATTCCTGAAAGGTGATAAACTGTGGCCTGGGCATATGCAAGGCGTGAAATCCTTTTGTCTGTATGTTTCCTTTGTTCTTCAAAGTCCACAAGTACAGCTCCTTTAGGAGTGGTCAGACGAAATGTTAATTCAGTTGCAGGACCCAGCGTCACCAAGTTTGTCAGACTAGTTGCAAGACTTATTTTTCCTTGGGATGGCTTCCAAAAAGTTGATTTAAATGAAAAAGCTGATACCTGGTAGTGATGTTTTACAGAAATTCAGTCAGGAGACTTTCCAGATGTTGTGTGCAAGAATGGCGTAGAGGTACTCCAAGCAGAAAATATGTAAATCCACAAAAACTAACCTACAGACTGCAGACAAGCATAAACAGCCACCCACAGAGCCCCAGGAGGTGGGTCTAGTAGTCCCCGCTGATCGCCAGCACCCAATGTACAAAATATACATTTTTAATTAAATCCCTGGTGTCTAGTAGCCCCCCCCCTCCGCTGATATGAGGCCCCAATTAAAATACCTAGTGTCTAGTGTACCCCCTCCCCAATCACTGCAAAAATATGAATTAAATCCCTTGTGTCTAGTGGTCCCCTCCCTCACCGATCATGACCCACAATTTACAAATAAATGATGCTTTTCAATGAAATCGCTGGTGTCTTGTGCCCCCCGACTGCCAGCCCCCAGTGTAAATCCCTGGTGTCTAGTGGTGCCTCCCCATTCGATTGATGTAAAACAGTAATTAAATACCTGGTGTCTAGACCCCCGGTTGATCGATGGTCCCAATGTAAAATAAATTATTATTCATCATTAAATCCCTGGTGTCTAGTGGTGCCCTCCATCCGATTGATGTAAAACAGTAATTAAATCCCTAGTGTCTGGACCCCCCAGTTGATCATCGCCCCAATGTAAAATAAATTATTATTCATCATTAAATCCCTGGTGTCTAGTGGTGCCCTCCATCCGATTGATGTAAAACAGTAATTAAATCCCTGGTGTCTGGACCCCCCAGTTGATCGCTGCCCCAATGTAAAAATAAATTATTATTCATCATTAAATCCCTGGTGTCTAGTGGTGCCCTCCATCCGATTGATGTAAAACAGTAATTAAATCCCTGGTGTCTGGACCCCGGTTGATCGGCCCCAATGTAAAATAAATTATTATTCATCATTAAATCCCTGGTGTCTAGTGGATCATCCACCCCATCAGGTAGTGCCCCCCCACTTTGACCCAGAGCAGGGAGACCAGCACAGCCCTCCACTCTCCACCGGCTGGCCACCCAACTGAGCTAGAGTGAATGAGCGCGTACTAGTACCGCACCTAGACACCATCTCTCAACCCTGACATCTTGGCGAATTATAAACCAATCTCTAACCTCCATTTTTGGGCAAGGTTATCGAGAAAGTAGTGGCTCTGCAGCTCGAGGCACACCTTACGGCCCATGACATCTCTGAGCCCTTCCAGTCTGGGTTTAGGTCCAGGCATAGCACCAAAACAGCATTAGTCAGGGTGCAGAATGATCTCCTCAGGGCGAGGATATGAGAATATTGTTTAACCAGGAGTAGCACACTAAGCAGAAGCTTGTTTCAGATGCAACCTGGGAGCACAAGGAAGTTAAGTGACTTGTTCAGGATCACCTAGGCAGCTGTGGGATTCAAACCCAGGTCTCCAGATCTGTAGCTCAGAGCCTTAATCCACTCGCTATACTGGCTCAATAGAGGGAATGGTCAATACTTATTCTCCTCGATCTCTCCTCAGAGGTTTTGACATTGCAGACCATGTGGTGCTGCTGAATTGCCTAAGGGAGCTCTGTAGGCATAACAAGTACTGTCAACTGGTTTGGGTCCTTTCTCCCAGGCAGGACACAGAAGGTAGAGACTGGGAGTTTCTCCTCCTGCCCGAAGCCCGTCATGTGGAGTTCCCCAGGGTTCGATCCTGCCACCTCGTTATTCATATTGTACATGCTTTCCCTAGGTGAGATCATTAGACTGTAGAGCCTGGGTTTTCACTGTTATGCAGATGACACCCAGCTGTACATATCATTGCACCGAGGACAAGTGAATTCATGGAGTGTAATAAGTGTCTGGCTGGGATCCAGGACTGGCTGTCCTCTAGCTGGCTGAGACTCAATCCCGACAAGATGGAGCTGCTAGTGATTGAGTCTGGTCGCTGGCAGGATGTGGGTGCTGCGGGATGGGAACAGGGTTATTCTGGGCCCTACTCCTTTGGCTGCATCTACTAAAGTGAAAAATCTGGGAGCTATCCTTGATGATGGATTGACACTTGAGGCTCAGGTGTCGTCCAGAGTGTTTTACCACCTTAGGAATATCATTCAGATCAAAGCCTTAATTCCGGCTGACAACCTACCCTCACTAGTACAGGCTTTAGCAATGACTAGACTCGACTACTGCAACGTTCTTTACCTTGGGGTCAGGGAGAGGTTCTCCGTCGCCTGCAGCTAGTGCAGAACACAGCCGCCAGGTTGCTAACAGGCTTTCTGAGGTCTTTTCATGTGACCCCGTCCTGCGTGTCCTGCACTGGCTGCTGGTGAGATGGAGAATCACCTTCAAGGTGGGCTTGCTCACCTATAGGGCCCTATACAGGTTGGGTCCTGGCTGAGTGACCTCCTGACTCCTGTCCGTCCTGTGCGCTCTCTGCTCCTCCATCGAAGGCCTCCTGGCAGTTCCAGGGCCAGCTGAAGATCTCTGGAGATCGATCATTTGAGTGGGGGCTCGGTCCTATGGAACTCGCTTCCAAGATCTCTGAGGAGACCCCATCGGTGGAGGTGTTTAAGCAGGTCTGAAGGCACATCTTTTAGACTCAGAAGAAGAATCAGCATTTATATAGCACTTTTCATACACAATGTATCCCAGAGCACTTTACAAGCAATGCTGGACTGGTAGTGAAGTGACTGGAAGTGTGTGAAGTGGCAGCCATATCGCACATCAACACCCACACAGCCTGGACAATTACATGAACCAGTTTTATGGGAAGGGGAATACTGGCCAGGACACTGGGAAAGTCCCCTACTTTTGTGAAGAGTGCCTTGGGTTCTTTTAAATTCCACCTGGACACCCACCAGGACAGCAACAGGATGGGTAGAAGGGACCTCCGTTTAACATCTCATGAGAAGGACACACCCTAACTGAACAGTACCCTAGCACCCCCAATACTGCATTTGGGTGCCAGGATTTAGGTACTAGTCCAATCCAGGTGTGGGACAAGAACCCATGACCTTCTGGCCCAGAGGTGGATGTGCTACCAACTGAGCCATGCTGACACCTAGAGAGGTGTTTCGTAACTGCTAATGAATCCTAGAAATAGTAGTCTGCTGAACTGTTTATTTTAAATAAGGATTTTATTTATGTATCATTGTTCATTTGTTGTCTTTGTTTTGATATATGTCTCTGTATTAGATGTATTGTATTTATTTCAAACTCTTGCCTGTCTGTACTGTGCCCAGAGTCTCTGGGATGGGGCGCTAGATCAATACAATTTTACTTACTTGCTTTCTTTATTAGTAATTTTTTTTTTTTTTTTTTTATTTACTGCACTTTTATCTCTGCCAACAGTCCGCCCCCATCAGTCCTACCCTGCACCCAGTACCATCATCCACCACCCGGGACTTAACCAATAGAGTCCCAGCCCTGGATTGCTCCCCAGGGTGAGGCCTTGAGGAGGACCCTTCCTCCCGCCAGACAATGGAATGTGGTTCCCAGGGTGCCACCAGTCAGGGGTGAGGGGCCTGCGGCACAAGGCAGGGCATCCTGCTTGTTCTGTGTTTTCCGCTTTTTGTTCCCTGGAGACCGCGACATGCAATGCTGCCAGGGGCGCACGCCCGATGTCTGCCCTGCCTCCCCATAGATACTAGCGCTGGCTGTCAGACCCCTGGTTTCCAAGGGGTCAGGCGAGTGCCGGAGGAGCTTCCCACCCTCCCTGGAGAAGGAGAGCAGTCTGTGAGATGCTCAATCCTCCTCCTCCTCGGCACCCAGGCTCGCCTGAACCCGGTCGTCGGGCATCACAAGCGGTAGCGCTGGCAGGACAGCTATCTTCAATGAGTATTAATCTAATGAACACTGACTATTATATTGCTTTGATACTGAATTTGAATTTTTGTTCTTGCCCTTCCACAAATATAAACGAAAGAAAGAAAGAAAGAAACTGACAGTCTACTTCTATCTTATCATTCCATTTGGACTCGTTTACAAGTTGAAATGTCAGATCTGGTTAAACAAGAAATAACAAGGCAAGATAAAGCCATCAATTTGTGAACTGTGTATCTACAATTGCCACAATATCATAATATTTATAAAACAAACTGACATCCAGTGCTGTGATTTAGTTTATTCCAGACTAGAACACAAATCAGTCATGCAGCAATTATTAACAATCATTAGACATTTAAAGTTTTACGATGTGTTTACAATCGCAATTTAAAATGATTAATGTGGACACAATGAATCAACCTCTGAACAGCAGTAGTTTCTTGGACATACTCTAGGCCTTGCTCTGACCTCTTCTCTTCTGTGAGCTCACTTAGTACAGCCTGGCTCTGCCTAGCAGTTGCTATTAGTGAAAGGCTAATACCAAAAATGATGCTGTGATTCAGTTCCTAACCCAAGTCAACTGTTAGTTATAGGAAGTCGAGAAGGCTCATGAAAGCTGAAATTCCGCAACAAAGAGCAATTAAAATTTAGTAGAAACCGTACTTGCTGGTAGAATTAAGCAAAAATGCATGACATGGCATGTGTTGTTCTGGTATAATGTCACGCCTTAGGTGGGCATGAGGCTGTAGGCAGAGTGCGTCCAACATCTGAGAAGTGATTTTATCCCCACAGAACATGCCCTGGAGTACATTACTGGAATCAGAAAATGGCTTGCTTGTAAAAAAAAAAAAAAAAAAAAAATTTTGTTGCTTTCTGAATTGGCAAGATGTTGTGCTGGAATAACATCACTGTTGAAGGTCAGCACTGACCAATCAGAGCCCAGAAATTTTTCTTGGCAATGTATAATGCAAATTTTAGCAGCAGATACAAAATTCTGAATTTCTTTGGAAACAGGGCCCAAAGTACAGATCACCTGGTGTAGTATCTCAGGGCGCCAGTGACAGCTATGTAACTGACATACTGTGACATGCGGTTTGGAATGCTGTACAGCATATGAACAATACCAATTTAATAACTGAAGCAAGAAACATACTGCTAAACACTTACAGCTTCCTTGTTGGATTAGGGTTCCCCCTGTTTATGATGCTGCCAGATTACATTCCACACGTTTCAGTAAAGTACAACCCAGCTTGTAGATTTGTATTACAAATGGATTTAAAGAAGCAGGGCTGATTCAGAGTGCAGATGTGCTGACAGACAAACTGGGTAGCTGCCTTCCTTTCCACCGCCACACATTGCGGCTCTATACAAAGTCTGGATTAGGTGCCAGGCGGAGAAGTATCCTGTGCTTATTTTTATGTATTTAAACATTTGGTAACTGGAAGGCACGCTGAGTCAAGGTACAATTCCAGGTGTGACCCACAGGGGAAGGGATACAAACAATAAATGTCAGAATGTAAATGAAGCTCGCTAAATGTTAGTGTTGATGAACAGATGCAGTATGCATGGATTTCTGTGCATGTGGGCAAAGGTACAGGCGCTACCATCTTAGTTGCCACCCATACCAACTTTTGACGGCTTCTTCAACACAGCTGTTTGGACCTTCAGCTGCCGCCTGCTTCTGTCTTTCAGGCCCTGCCTGTGATCTGCTCCCACCACCATCAGGCCGACAGGGATATGTGAAGCAGGGCCTGAGAGGCTAGTGATCATCATTTAGATGGATCGAGGTACATGTTTGTTCTAGGGTTTCTCCTTTTCAAGTTCCTCCCACCTCCCATGATGGTGGGCCATGCCCAAGTGGCCTAAGATGTGGCAGTGCACTAAGCTGGACAGTCTGCATAGTGGTGGCACTACTGCTCACGATGCCAGCCAGTGACCACAGCTGGAGTAGCGCTCAGCTCATGGGGAGCCAGCTGCGGGGAAGGAGGATTGAGCACCCCAGGGATGTGCTCTTCCACTGGGGAGAATGGATGGCAGCCCTCGCTTCAGTACTGCCCCAGGGTGACCACAGGTGGCAGTGCACGAGGGTGCTGTAGGAGGGATAGAAACAGGCTGGGAGTTCGATGCTGCAGCATGCTCAGGCGTGCACAAGTGCCTTGGACCCCCCGCATGTGCCTGCCAGGGGAGACAGGGGGTAAAAAGGAAAAACCCCCACTGCCTGATGGACAACAGACTCTTATGCACTGTGGGGACCAGATCTGAATCCCTACTGTCGACCAGCCTGATGAAGATAGTGAAGGTAGAGGGGAACCATCCTCTCTTCCCTGCCCAAAGCAATAGTCACTGCAGCGTGAGGTAGCTGACTGATAGAGGCTGGAGACTAGCAGAGTCAGGGCAACTTGGAGAACCACAGTGAGGTCAAGGCAGTGGCACAGAAGGGGCATAAACACAGCATTATTCTTATCCCTCACCTGGACCTGGGTTATGCGTATTGGGAGAGTCAGGACCTGATCACGATTCTCCCAGTTAGTTACAGGACTGGCTACAGCGTACACAGCTGGGATGGAAGGTGACTTCTTCCCAACATAGAAAGTTTTTTTGGGGTACTCATCTGCTATTACTGAACACCAACTGTGACCCAATATTTTCATACAACCTTCACTGCTGATTGGTGGGCGAGATTGTAGGGGCCATGGCTCACACTGGCACATTTCTGGGGCTGTCCTAGGCTGGGCATGTTCTGGAAGTCAGAAGACAGAGTATTTTACTATTAAAAATCCCAGATACTTTCAGAATTGGATCCTTGGTTTCTCCACAGTAGTTCAGTTACTCTCGGCACTATGCCAGCTAGCACGATGTTCCTAACAGCAGCTGTAAAATGAATTACATCCATTAACTTCAGAGGGATCCACCCACATTGGTTGAGTGGTTTAACAGAATGATGCATAGGAGGGATATGAAGGCCCTGACGACCCACCTTACAACTCAGGGAAGGCGAATATTTGGAACCGTGGCATCTCTGGCTGCTTTGGGAGGTGAAGATCTTTCTCCCACTCAAATTTAGGCCTGGATTGCACAATACACATGCAGGGTATCACGAGTTTGACTGGTAGGGACTATTTTTATCCCCAGACATTTTCTTGCCTTCTCAATCCCCAGCGTTAACCTGCCCGACTTCTGTTTCTTTTTCTTATTAAATTTCCTATTGTTGGAATGTGACCTTGCATTATGGTAGCATTTACTGTTTCTAGTGGGGTGAATGTCCGGGACATGAAGGCATGTCTGATGAATCAACAGTGGTGCACCTGGTGTAGCCATTTTAGGTCGGGCTCAGCAGTGGATGGTGCCGATGTTACATGGCGGCTATGGGACCGAAGGAGTTAACCAGGTAGACCCACTGAGCCCGAAGGTCTCTCTTTTAGAGGCGACCTGGAGTTAGTTACATAAAGGAAAAACATTTGCAGATGCAGTACATAAGAGTACAAGCCACTACTGTTTACAGACACAACATTGTTGTTGTTGTTCTATGGTTTAAGGTATGATTGTGGTTTCTAGTGTATATGTAACCCTAGATGGCGCTATCCAGGGGCTACTACCCTGCCTGATTTGCCACTAACAGGTTGAGGGGCCTGGATCCAATGAGGTGCCTCCACCCAGAGGTCAGGGTTTACAATAGTTAAACTAACTTGGTCACAGCCCTCTGGGACACTGCAACCCCTTTCTTCCCACTAGTGGCCCACACAATACATCAAATTACCTTTACAGTATACACTTACCCCAGGACTGGTTCCGGCACTGGGACCTCCTGTGAAATAAGATACAGTGCAACAATCACAGTACAGTACTTTAACATAGACAAATACCTCAGGCAGTGTAACTTTGCTGAAACAAGCAGCTCTGATTTATTTAGGGGATATAACAAGGACAGGGAAATCAGGTTAATTAGCTTATCACTCTACTCATCTACCTATGGCTCTGTGCACAGGCCTATCCCTATCAGTTACTGTCCTGGTACCCAAGCCTAGTGACTAGTCCAAACCGTGGCAGCTGGTAGGGCCCTTTCACACAGAAAAGGAGAATTAAACAGTCAGCAGTACAGTAATTCCATTTGGATTTAATGTGGCAATTCAACAGGAGAGACCCTGAATTAGTACTCACGACCTCCAAATAAGATAGGGTCCTTCAATGTCAGCAGGGCTACTCCTGAGCTCAAAGAGACTCCTCACACATTTATATGGTAAACAGTCACAGGCAAAAGTCCTTAATGGCAGCAGGATTCACTTGGGTACACAAACCTCTTCACACATTTATATGGTAAAAGAAAGCACAATACCAGGCAGGCTGCATCTGTATCCGATCACAATTACTGCACAATACCGGGAGACACACAGCAGATTCAGTTCCTGACAGACCGAGTGCAATTTTCAGCAATTCCTCCAGTCTTCTACAGGGTGAGCCTGGTTTCTACTCTTCAGAGATCCTCTGATTCTCTTCCAGGGACCAGTTCAGTCCTAACAAGCTGTAGACCGGAACTCTGGACCTTACATGTTTTTGACTAAAACTGTGCACTGAAGAACACAGGGTTCCTTTCCCTTCACTGCCAAAGCTCAACTGAAACTCCCAACAGACAAAACTGGGCACTTCCTTTGAGTTCCTCCCAGTTCTTGACTGGATTGGCTATCACTCACAATAGACTGCTGCTGTTGGTCCAAAAAGGCGAAGTCTAAACTACATCTCCCAAAGTCACTGCCCATACAATCCTCTTGTGGCTGGCTCAGATTATGAGTCCAAGTTCTGATTCGTCCAAGGCACCATTTTAGAGCTAGCTTACACACACTGATTGGTCCAGTTCAGCAGTTCAAAACCAGAATGGGGAACTAGGCAGACAGTTCTGACTACAAAGAAAGCAGGTTAGACAAACTGTAATCTCATTATTACTGTAAATGATTTCTGGCAAACAGTTACATCTTTCAGATAGGTTCCTTTGCACTCCTAGTGACTGCAAAATGGAGTGAATTGGCAGCAGCAGGTGGTACTCAAACAGAGAAGCACACAGTCCCCCATACAAACTAATTATGTCTGCAAGCAGACAGCTCTTAAGAGACAGTACCAGAGGTTCTAAAACACTCATTGATAAATGGCTTAACGCCAAACACCATTCAGGCTTGGAGCATTCAAGCAAGCTCCTGAAGTCTTTTGGGACCCCCCATTTGCAGGGGGTTACACCCTTCCTGGCCTGAGAAAGCAGCGTCAGCGTCAAGCAAGTACCCATAAGTTTCAACTGCAACCATATACATTGCATTAGGCTCACACATGTAATCATCAGTCAATATATCATTTTACCAAGAATACATTTCTGAAACATTGCAGTATGTCACTCTTTACACAGTATTACACACACATTGTACCATAACTCAAGTTATTACCTCTTGTACATGAAACCTGAAGAGGGGCCCTTCCTATCAGTTACCTTGGGGCTAGACTGGGCAAGGGCACCATATGAAAGCAACACAAGTAACTTGGAGTTAGCACTGACTCAGTTTGGGCAATAAGCTCAGGACACATACACTCCTTTATGGACAACATTGAGAAGGCAAATCCACAGGCCTCCCAAGGGAATCATAACTGAGGTGCACCACAGGCTTTACAGCTCTAACCAGTCTTTCTAGGGGAACTGTTACAGTCTCTGCACTCTGAGCCTCATTTTCAGCATTGTCCTCACTTGTCAGGGAGTCTCCATGGGGGTGAGAGGCTAGAACTTAGGGCACTTTCAGCTCAGGAGTTGCAGTTTCTGAGTCCACAACATTTGGCTCGCATGGAGCTTTCGGACACTGGCAGTGGACTGTCAGGGCACTCAAATACTCTTCTTGTTGGGTGTATCACCAGTCTGCCCCAATCTATCATTTCCTCCGAAGCTCAAACAGTTCAACCATGCACAATGATTCCATTTCATCTGATCTGATGCTTTGCACTTCACTTTCTGGAGCATTGGCTCCAGGGATGAAGCTGGGGCTTAGACAGTCCAGAAGGCCCAGCTTTGTCTCCAGTATTGACTGAGGGATTGCCCCAAACAATTGACTCAGTTCGTAAGAAGATAGTATTCAAAGTCCTCTCACTTTCTTCTGATATGGACTGACAGTCATGCTCAACTGGGACTTGTGCAGGGAACACTTTAACTCTGCTTCTGTAGGTGCAGACTTCCTTGATCTTTTCTTAGCAGCACCTCTAGTCACTGGTCCAGAGGGGCATCTTCTGGGGCTCAGACTCAATCAGGATTTGTCCAATGGGCAGTAAATAGTTCTATGCATTGTTTTTACATCTTTTGAGTGTTCTCAGGCCTTACTTTGTACACTGCAGATCATCTAGTTTGCCCACTACAATGTGAGGAGATGGTGCCATCTGTCAGCAATCTTGTGTTTGCCATGCAGTCCCAGATTTCTTAGCAATACCGATCTCCCTCCTGAGTTCCTGTGCTTTCACCTTTTTATCATACCGTTCTTTGTTGGCCAGATTTCTTTTTGCGCCATGGTTTGAGCCAGTTAGTGCGCATGAGTTAGCTGGGCCTTTAACTTTTGCACATACTGTAAATAGTTGTCAGCTTGAACCCCATCAGGAGACCCCAAAACACACATCTACTGGTAGTCGAGCTTCTCTTCCAAACATCAGGCGGTGGGGAGAACCCAGTGGCATCACTTTAGGTGCAGTTATAAGCATGTACCAGGTGTGAATTTGTTGGCTCCATCTAGGCTTGTCCTTTGGGTGCAGGGTGCCTAGCATATCTAGCAAAGTCTGCGTTGAAACGTTCAGGCTGTGGGTCCCCTAGGGGGGTGGTAAGGAGTGGTTCTGGACTTTTGCACTCCCCACAGAAAGCATCTCTTTGATCAGGCGACTCTCAAAGTCTCTCCCTTGATCAGAATGGATTCTTTGTGGAGCCCCATAGTGAACAAAAAGTTTTCTACAAGTACTTTGGCTACAGTGGATGCTTTCTGGTCTTTGGTGGGGAAAGCTTGGGCATATCTCGTGAAATGGTCAGTGACCACCAGCACATTACTGATATTTCTTTGATCTGACTCCAAACTTAGAAAATCAATACAGACCAGCTCCATGGGTGCACTGGTGGTTATGTTAACAAGGGGGCAGCCCTCTGGAGAAAGCTTTCCTCTGTAAGCTAGCGACTACAGAGATTCGAATGTGTTGCTCCACATCAGCCCCATCTTAGGCCAATAGAATCTGGATCTCACCAAGTCAAGTGTTCTGTCTATACCAAGGTGCCCCATGTGGTTGTGCAAGGACCTCAATACTGAGTCTCGAAGGCAGTGGGCAGCACTAGTTGCTGTTTGTCTACTTGTCCCCTCTGTCTACTGTTTCTCTATAACAGTTTATTGATCAGTTTCAATTTAGGACCTTCTTTGTATAACAGTGCAGTTCTCAAATCAGTGGGCGTAATTTGGACATATCTTTTCCTGCATAGAGGGCTTCTAAAGCTGCTTTGATCGTGGGATCGTGAGTTGAGCCGCCGAATACTGTCATTGTCCAGCTGAGGCAGTGCACCAATGTCTATTGCAGAAAAGTGGCAATAAGCAGCAGGTATGCAATTCTCAGAGGGTCCCAAGCAATCCACCATGCAGTCCACTGCGTCCGTGGACATTTGTTCCTCCTATCAAACTTCCGGCAGAGTGCCGAATGTCAGGTTCTGCCAGTCGGACCCAATCATTCTGGGAACAGGCCTCCTGGAGAGAGCATCAGCATCTATGTGGTTCAGACCTGCTCGGTATTCGAGCATAGTCGTATGTAGATAATGCAGAAAGCCACCTATGGCCAGTGGCATCCAATTAGCTGAGGTCTGCACATAGGTTAAAGGATTATTGTCAGTTTTACTAGTATTTTAGCCCCCATACAAGTACTCATGGAATTGGTCAACAATAGCCCACTTCAAAGCTAGAAACTCTAACTTATGTACAGGATAGTTCTTTTCGGATGGGGTCAGACTTCTACTGGCAAAGCCACTGGTCTCAGGCCATTCTCGTGCTCTTAATTTAACACAGCCCCAACCCTTGCAAGCTAGCATCAGTGTGCAGGACATAAGGTTTTTCTTGGATCGGCATAGGCCAGCACTGGAGCATGGGTAAGTTGATAAATGATCTCATGAACAGTCTCACAATCAGGAGTCCAGCGGACCCCAAATACTTCACTCGGATGAAAATACACTCTTTCAGTCTTGAGGGGCGTGACTTTTAGCATTTTTTGTGGGTTGGGATACCTTGAGTAAGAGTTAAGTAAAGGCGGATCACTCTTCAATAGTCCTTGATGAACGCCTGATAATAACCACAGAATCCCAGGAATCTTTGCAGTTCTTTTAGATTTTTGGCTGCGGCCAGGTGGTCAAGGCCTCAACTTTACTTGGGTCGGTCTCTATTCCTCGGTGGATACTATGTGTCCCACATACTTTACTGATGTTTGAAAGATTGACACTTATCAATGGACAGTTTAAGGCCAAAGTCCTCCAGTCGGTCCAATACCTTAAATAATCTGCTCTCATGTTCTCCAGTGAGCTGCCAAACACAATAACATCATCTAGGTATACCAGGCACTCTAGTAAGTTCATGTCCCCACTGCACGCTCCCTCAATCGTTGAAAAGTGGCTGGGGCACCTGAAATCACTGAGGCATCCTCATGAATTCATGAAGCCAAGCGGACAGATAAAGGCTGTCTTTTCACGGTCCTCGGGGCCATCGGGATCTGGTAGTACCCACTGAGGAGATCCAGCACAGAGAACCACTTGCTCCCGTTTAGGCAGTCAAAGCATCCTGAATGGGGCATTGTGTACTGATCGAGGATAGTCCACGGTTTAAGGTGCGATAATCCACACATCCTTACTGTTCCATTCTTTTCCTCACTACCACAATGGGGGAAGCATAAGGGCTTCTGGATTCTTGTATTACACCAGCAGCTAACATCTCTTGCAGATGCCGTCTCCACATCATCTATGTCAGCAGGTGCCAGGCGTCGAGACCTCTCACGAAATGGTCTTTCGTCATGCAGCGGATATTGTGCTCAGCTCCTTGCACGCATCCTCGTCCCATTCCTTTAAAAAAAACACCTGGTCTCTCTGGGCAAGCTTCTCACTGATCCTCACTTTCCATTCAGCTGGCAGCGGGAGTCGCCGAAATCAAACAAGTCAGGCGTTACTCTGTCATTCTTCCTTGAACTCTTGCTGCTGGGTAGCACTGCAGTGTCTGCACAATGCACATTAGCCAGGATGCAACCTCTATTTACTCGAATGTCTCTTTCAGACACATTATGAATTTGGACCATTACCCTTCTGGCATAAGCATGGGCTCTAGCAGGCAAAATACTAGGCTTGACCAGCAGTCCCTCTGGCAATTTCCATCGCCTGGTGCATCCAACATTAATATTTTATTCTTAACATCCTTTCTGATATGGACCTCTCCCTGTAAGGTACACTGGGCATTTGGCGCCAGGATCAGAGACTCAGGATCCTTCTTCCATACAATTCCGACCGGTTCCTCTGGTTCTATTTTTTCAGCATCTCTCTGTGCCTCATAGGCCTTCTTAATTAAAGCGGAACTCTTAAAGCTCTACTAGTCTTTGACCCTGTTTTTCATAACACACTGGCCTGCCAGCCTTCCGAACATATGAGCATTTGTTCCAATCAACAAAGGGACACCATCATACAGTCCAGTGAGGGACACACTAAGGCTAGGGTCTCTACTTGTTCGGCTACTCCAGCCACGGAGGTGGGAAAGACAGCCAAATGGATATACCCGGAATAGGGTAGGCCTTCTCACTTAACCCCCATACATGCAGTCCTTCTAATGGTTGTAAGGTCGTCTGACAAATGCTTCTGATACCAATCTTGGAACATAATTGTCACTTGGGAGCCACTGTCTAATACAGCTCTTGTAGACACTCCATTCACCTTTACAGTGGTCTCCATGGAGGGACCACTATTCTGGACCAGTCTGGAGAGGCGGTAGTGGGCCTGGGCAACTGACCTTGCCACAAAGGACATGAATTAGCATTTTGGTGCCCTCACTGGGATCATGTCGTGCACCTCTTAACCACTGATTTGTTCTCAAGCTCTCCTTGTAGCCTATATGCAACTTTGTCAGTGTCTTTTGGGACTGGCATTCCCTTTTCATGTGCCCATCTTTCCCACAATTATAGCAAAACATACTTTCTGGAGTTTGAGCTGGCGGCGCCACACTGGGAGCCAGGGCGGGGTATTACTAACTGGAAACCTGGGTGCCATCTCTGTCTGGGCGTGATAAGCATTTGGAGACATCTCGTCAGTTCTCCACTTCCATGGTCAAGGAATTGAGTTTGGAGCTGTTATCAGCAGGAGATACATGGGTGGGTACCCCACCCCTAGCAGATGCAGTCGGATATAGGTCAGGGCCGTACTTGCAGGCGTGGCCTTCATAAAGGAACTGTTTTTGAATTCCGGATCTCTCTCAACAGTTCGCCCCATTGTGGCATATCTTTTTCCTTGCCAGAGCACTCATTTACTGCCAACCTCTGCCCCTGAACTTCACTTGATGGGTCACCTCAGTCACTGTGCAGTCGCAGCTATTGGTGCAGGTCCTCCGAGGTCGTCTTTTCTGAACTCTCGAATTTCTCTCATTAACTCATCATAGGAGGGTGGGGATTCCAGTCGATCTGCCAGGCGTAACTGAAGCAACAGCAGTTCTGAGAAGGGGGCAGACTTAAGGATCCTGTCCAGCCTGGTTCGTCCAGTTCAATCGCTGGCAAACTACCTTTTCTGAGGCACTCTTGCAAACAATTTTTCCAGCAGAGATACATACACAGACAACAACTCCCCTTGGTACTGTTGTGCATCTCTTACTCTCCACCATAGGTCCTCATCAGAATCTGGGCTCCCATACATTCTCCAGGGCCTCAAGATAGGCCTGTGCAGTCACTTCAGGGTTACTGGCCCGTTTGCTTACGAATGGTAGCCAGGGCAGGACCTCGGGAGCTCTCACTAACCCTCTTTCGCTTGGCTTCCGAGCATTGCCATTCTAGCACTTGGGGCAACATAGTCTATCTAGGTCTCCCAGTCATCCTCCCTTGGGGGTGGGAGGGTGCCAGAGAAGATCCTCAACCTTCTGTAAGAGTCGTGACTAATGGCAGGTGCAGAAATGGAGTCTGCATTGGTTCAGCCACCATTACGGGCACTGGAGCGGGAGAAGGTGTTGGGGAGGAACACCCCAGGTGGCAAGAATAGTTTCTTCAAGTCCTCCACAGTTTTCCCTTCCCCAGCAACCATTTAGCAAATTTCTCCTCAAAAGTTTCAGATAGTGGTGGGGCTCATTCCCGGTCTTTACTGTCCTTAGTTATCACTCTCCAAGCAGTGAGGGCTCCCTCTGGGGTAATGGTCTGTGGCACTTTGGAGCTATCTATGGGATCCATAAACTCTACTAGGGCCAGGAAAGTGTGGGTGAGCAGATTAGCATGCCGACCCACCACCACAGGGTTTTGTAAACCTTCCACCTTGGAAAGTACTCCCTGCACAGTGTCCGTATTGGATACCCAGGGGATGTCCAGGATAAGCATAGCATTTGGGGGTCAATCTCCTCCCTAGTACACCACTCCACCAGCCGGTGCACAGCCACTTCTGTCGGGTACCCATTTTTTTCTTAACAGTGGTTCTAAATATGGCCACTAGAGGACACACAATCCCAGCGGTGAGCCTCCAAGATGTAACCCCTAGATGACGCTATCCCAGGGCTACTACCCCTGCCTGATTTGCTACTAACAGGTTGAGAGGCCTGGATCCAATGCGAGTGCCTCCACCCAGAGGTCAGGGTTTACAATGAGTTAAACTAACTTGGTCACAGCCCTCTGGGACACTGCAACCCCTTTCTTCCCACTAGTGGCCCACACAATACATCAGAATTACCTTTACAGTATACACTTACCCCCAGGACTGGTTCCGCACTGGGACCTCCTGTGAAATAAGATACAGTGCAACAATCACAGTACAGTACTTTAACATAGACAAATACCTCAGGCAGTATAACTTTGCTGAAACAAGCAGCTCTGATTTATTGGGGGGATATAACAAGGACAGGGAAATCAGGTTAATTAGCTTATCACTCTACTCATCTACCTATGGCTCTGTGCACAGGCCTATCCCTATCAGTTACTGTCCCTGGGTACCCAAGCCCTAGTGGCTAGTCCAAACCGTGGCAGCTGGTAGGGGCCCTTTCACACAGAGAAAAGGAGAATTAAACAGTCAGCAGTACAGTAATTCCATTTGGATTTAATGTGGCAATTCAACAGGGAGCGACCCTGAATTAGTACTCACGACCTCCAAATAAGATAGGGTCCTTCAATGTCAGCAGGGCTACTCTTGAGCTCCAAGAGACTCCTCACACATTTATATGGTAAACAGTCACAGGCAAAAGTCACTTAATGGCAGCAGGATTCACTGAGGTACACAAACCTCTTCACACATTTATATGGTAAAAGAAAGCACTATACCAGGCAGGCTGCATCTGTATCCCGACTGCAATTACTGCACAATACCCGGAGAACACACAGCAGATTCAGTTCCTGACAGACCGAGTGCAATTTTCAGCAATTCCTCCAGTCTTCTACAGGGTGAGCCTGGTTTCTACTCTTCAGAGATCCTCTGATTCTCTTCACAGGACAGTTCAGTCCTAACAAGCTGCAGACCGGAACTCTGGACCTTACACATGTTTTTGACTAAAACTGTGCACTGAAGGAGCACAGGGTTCCTTTCCTTCACTGCCAAAGCTCAACTGAAACTCCCAACAGACAAAACCGGGCACTTCCTTTGAGTTCCTCCCAGTTCTTGACTGGATTGGCTGTCACTCACAATAGACTGCTGCTGTTGGTCCAAAAGGCCAAGTCTAAACTACATCTCCCAGAGTCACTGCCCATACAATCCTCTTGTGGCTGGCTCAGATTATGAGTCCAAGTTCTGATTCGTCCAAGGCACCATTTTAGAGCTAGCTTACCCCACACTGATTAGTCCAGTTCAGCAGTTCAAAACCAGAATGGGGAACTAGGCAGACACAGTTCTGACTGCAAAAGAAAGAGGTTAGACAAACTGTAATTTCATTATTACTGTAAATGATTTCTGGCAAACAGTTACATCTTTCAGATAGGTTCCCTTTGCACCCTAGTGACTGCAAAAATGGAGTGAATTGGCAGCAGCTCGAGTGGTACTCAAACAGAGAAGCACACAGTCCCCATACAAACTAATTATGTCTGCAAGCAGACAGCTCTTAAAGAGACAGTACCGAAGTTCTAAAAACACTCACTGATAAATGAGCTTAACACGCAAACACCATTCAGGCTTGGAGCATTCAAACAAGCTCCTGGAAGTCTTTGGAACCCCCATTTGCAGGGGGTTACATATATATGTGTCAGAGGGCAGGCGTGTCCAGCGGTTCTGTATACCAGTTTAACTCCTCTATATATAAGGAGACTTTATTTTTCCATAATAGTTTTTATTTATATATATATATATTATTTTTTAGAAAAAGCGAAACAGTATACATTGTATCACAGAAAATAGCATCCTGGAGCAATATAAACAGCTCATCACATATACAGGTATTTAAGTACATATATACAAGTTATACAATTTAAGGCTTTCTCAGAGATGATACCAGTACAAGGGCCAGCACAGCCAGGAAAAGAAGAATAGAAGATTTTAGTGACTGGCTGAAGAAATGGTGCAGGAGGAGTTATTCATCTGTATTGGGGACTGGGAGGAGACCTGGTCTAACAAACCACTCTTTTCACAAGACAGGCTACACCTCAGTAGGGAGGGTTTGGAGGTACTCGAGGACAAACTGGGGGAACATATAGCACTACTCTTAATTTAAACTACTGAAGTGGAGGCAGCAGGCGTCCAGGCCCACAGTCAGTGAACCTCCCCACAGTGATGGAAGAGGTCTGAGGAAGGAAGTGGAAGGGCAAGAACACAGTTATCAAAGGGTAGAGGAGGTGAGAACACATAACAAGGGTGCGTGGAGGGTGCACACAGAGGGATAATGTGAATAGAAGAATAGAGGAAGAGAAGGAAGGTTAGATTCTAGGTAGAGGATGGTGTCTCTGAATCGCGGAGCCTTGGAAACAAGATGGATGACTTGCAGGCACTATTAGCAGGCAGGAGGGGTGAATACAGCTGCAGTAACTGAGACTTGGGCAACATCATACCATGACTGGGACCTGCAATCCCTGGATATAAACTATACAGGAGGGACAGGAGTAGTCAGAAAGAGGGAGGGGTGGCAGTTTGTCAAGGTAGAAAAAGCACGAGGAGGAGTCGGAGGAAGGGGGTGGAGGCATTATGGGTTCAGTCAAGGTCCAATGGAGAGAAAGGTGAGGTTGGGGTGGTTTACAGACCAACCAGTCAGGATGAGGAGAGGACAGGGAACTGAGCTCACAAATATTGGAAGATCGGGAAAGGAGAGGTGATAATTGTGGGGGACTTCAACCTGCACAAGGTGGACTGGAGCATACCATCCACAACATGTGCCAGGAGTTAGGTGATCCAGGAAGGACTACAGAGTGGGTTCCTAACTCAGGGCATCACTGAACCAACAAGAGCTGAGGCAATTTTTGATCTGGTGCTCACAAATGGGGAGCATATACACGAAATAATGGTCAGGGGAGCCACTGGGTGGAAGTGACCATTGCACAGTGTGGTTCCAGTTGGATATGGGCAGGAAAGCATCCTGACTAAGACCAAAATCTTGGATTTTAGAGTGTGGACTTCAGGAAAATGGGTGAAATGCTAAGGAGCCATCTGGTGGGCATCAGAGCAGATATGGGGTGGACCAAAGGTGGTCCATCATTATGAAGGAATACTGGTTGCCACAGATGAGTGTGTTAGGCTCAGGGAGAAGCAGAAACACAGGCCAAAGCGCCCAGCTGGTTCAGTTCTGGGGTTGCCCAGGCAGTAAGGAAAAGAGGCTGGCCTATAGAAAATTCAGGAAAACCAAGAGAGATGTGGATAGGGAAAATTACTCAAGGTTGGCTAGTGAGGCAAGTAAAGAAGTCTGGTGAGCAAAGGCACAGAAGGAGCTGCAGACAGCTGAAGGAATTAAGAAGGGGAGAAGGCTTTCTTTTGCTATATGTGAGAAAAGGGACAAGAAGGAAGGGATTGTTAGTCTTAAGAAAGAGGTGGAGTGAGTGGAGGATAATGGGGAAGAGATACTAAATAAATACTTTGGTCTGTATTCACCTGAGAAAAGGATGAACCGTGCCTTCAGGTGGGAAAAGAGGAGGCGGGGGCACAGATGTAGTGATAGAGGAGGACAGAGTGAGGGAGGGGCTGCTGGCATTGAAGGTGGACAAATCACCAGGCCGGACAGAGTACATCCAAGGTGCTAAATGAACTGGCTGAGGAGCTGGCAGGGCCACTAACAGACCTATTTAATAGTTCACTAGAGTCAGGTGTGGTTCTACAGGACTGGAGAACAGCACATGTAGTGCCCATCCAAATGGTCCCAGGATGACCAGGGAATAACAGACCAGTCCGTCAGACCTCCATTGTGGGCAAGCTCCATGGAGACCATACTAAAGGAAGGTTGGTGGAATATCTAGAGGAGCATGGTCTCTAGGATGCGAGATAGCATGAGTTCATGGGGAATCGTGTCAAACAAATCTGTTTGACTTCTTTGATTGTGTCACTTAAGACAGTAGACAGGGGCCAAGCAGTAGATATCCTCTTATCTTTTTTTTTTTAATCATGTCACAATTTTCACCTCTGCAGCCACTGACCTGCCTTTTCCAGCCACGTCAACTCCACCTCTGACCCTGAAATTGCAAGCCCAGCTGGCACATGCAACTATACCTTTAAAAGGGCACCCCTATTGCCCCTGCACCAGGCAAGGAACCAATACCGCACGTGCTGTCCAGGTATCATCAGCCGATGGAGTAGCAGCCATCAAGCTGCGGCGGTCTGTGCTGCCATTTCTCCATTTTTCTAGCCTCGATAGTCGAAGGCGTGCTATGAAGTCATGGCATACGTGCGATGTCGCCGTGACCCATACTGCTACTCCAACCCTAGCAGTGCCCCCGGTCATCACCAGGGGCCTCTGCAGGCGGTGGCATCTGGATCCCTCCCGGGGATAGAAGAGCAGTCCTCCGGATCCTCAATCCTATCCCGCCCGACCTTGATGGCCCGGGCTCAGCGTCTGAACCTGGGTCGCCAGTGTGGCGGAGGTGTGATGTCTAGCGCCTTAACCCTCAGCGCTACCGGGCCGGTCACACATCCTCTATCTTGATTTCAGCAAGGCCTTTGACTCTGTGCCCACAAAGGTTGATCAGGAAGTTGGTTAATCTCAGGGCTGGGGAAAAGATGGCCAGATGGGTGGAAAACTGGCTGAGGACAGAACCCAGAGGGTGGTTGTGGGAGGAGAGTTATCTGGCACAGAGAGGTATCCAGTGGGGTCCTGCAGGGCTCAGTGTTGGGGCGGTGTTGTTCAATGTCTTCATCAATTACACTGGGGATGGCATTAAGGGCAAAATGCACCTATTCACGACTGACAACAAGCTCTGCAGGAGAGTGGACACAGCTGAAGGGATACAGGACCTACAGGAAGATCTGAAAAGCAGGGAGGTGGTCCAGGATCTGCAGCTTGGCTTCAATGCCAAAAATGCAGTTATGCATATTGAAGCCAAGAATCCCAGGACAGAGTACTACCTGGGTGGAGTCAGAGTATCTGCATCGGAGGAAGCAAAGGACCTGGGAGTTATGATCACAAGTGACCTGAAGCACTCACGCAGTGCAAGAAAGCAGTAGCAAAGGCAAACAAGATGCTGGGATGCATATCTAGAGGGATCAGTAGTGGGAGAGAGGAGGTTATACTGCCCTTGTACAGGTCGCTGGTAAGGCCACATATAGAGTATGAAGTTCAGTACTGGTGCCCACACCTCAAAAGACATTAACCTGCTGGAGAAGGTCCAGAGGAGGGCTACAAAGATGATAGCCAGTCAGCAAGGTAAGGCATATGAGGAGAGGTTGAGAGCACTGAACATGTACTCCCTGGAACACAGGGAGAGAGAGAGAGAGAGGGGCCATGATTGGGACCTTCAAGTATTTGAAAGAGATAAATAAGGTTGATAAGGAGAGTCTCTTTAAGCTGATGGCAACCATAACATGAGGGGCACAGTCTTAGGCTGGAGGGTGAGAGGTTTAGGAGGAGGTCATGAAGCACTTCTTCACAGAGAGGGTGGTGGGCACTTGGAATGCACTGCCAGAAGAGTCATCTCGCTTGAAGAAAGTGGGCAGCCTTAAGACAGGCTGGGACAGGCATAGGGGAAAGTAAGTATCATGGGTAGGGAGGATGGGAGGGGGGAAGGGAGGGCAGGGACATTAGCGCAAGCTGTGGACCCTTCTTCTACTACATAGATACATAGATAAATGGCAGATAAGGGCCTATGGCCCACCCAGTCTGCCCATTTCAGCTTGTAAGTTCAGTTTGTTTTCTAGAAGTCTGCTGCACCTACCCCTGACCTCCAGAATTCCTTTATGTCTATCCCATGCATTCTTACATCCGTGATTGTTTCAGCCCCCACCACTTCCTCTGGTAGGTGTTCCACTTGTCTACCACCGCTCTGTGAAGAAATTCTTTCTCATGTTTCCTCTGAATCGTCCTCCTCCAACTTCATCCCATGCCCTCTAGTCCTGGAACATCTTTTTCGCTTAAAAATAGTGTTTTCCTGCACCCAGTTCCTCCCTGTAAGATACTTGTATGTCTCTATCATATCCCTCTCCTCCTCTCCTCCACGGAGTACATGTTCAGTTCCTTCAACTTGTCTTCATAGGACTTGTGATGCAATCCATGCACCATCTTTGTTGCCCTCCTCTGAACCTTTCTACCCTGTCTATGTCCTTACGTAGGTATGGTCTCCAGAACTGTGCACTGTACTCCAGGTGGGGCCTCACTAGTGTCTTGTATAGCTGGAATTATGACCTCCCTTTCCTGCTGGTGATGCCCCTGCCTATCATTCCAGCATCCTATTTGCTTTACCTGCTGCCTTGTCACACTGTTTCCTACCTTGAGGTCATTAGAGATGATAACCCCAAGATCCCTTTCCTGCTATCCTCACCCCCCAACTGATATATTGTGCCAGGTTTTTGTGCCCTATATGCATTATCTTGCACTTCTTTGCATTGAATTTCAACTTCCAAACCCCTGACCATTCTTCAAGTTTCTGCAGGTCGCTTCTCATTCTGTCTACACCCTCTGGTGTGTCTACTCTGTTACAGAGCTTTGTGTCATCAGCGAACAGTGAAATTCTGCCTTCTAGGTCCTGTGCAATGTCACTGATGAAGATATTGAATAGTACCGGTCCCAGCACTGATCCCTGTGGTACCCCACTGGTCACTCTTCCCTCTGTGGAGTGACAGCCATTTACCACCACCCTCTGTGTCCTGCCACCCAGCCAGTTTCCTACCCACCACACTACTGTCCTGCCACACCCATATTCCCCAGTTTGTGTAATAGTAATACTTGCTTCTGATGTTTGTTTATAAAAAGTAACTAGTTAATTCATAACTTATAGCTCAAATTAGACATAGCCAAGCTAACACATACTAACAGTCAAAGAAATTAACAATTAAAAGCATTAACCTGCTAAAACAGAAGTCATATATTGCTTTATTAATTAGCATTTCTATTGTACTAAACCTGCACAATATAATCAGCTCCTGGGGAATCATCTTCTGTAAAAGTGTCCCCATATGTCAAAAAATCTGTAGTCCTTTTCTTATATGAGACTGACTTGTTATGGATGGTTTTAAAGATTATGTACTTTAGTTATTATCCTGTCTTGGTTGTATAAGGAGTTTGTACCTCTGTAGCCAACAGCCTGAATTACCTCTACTTTGAATAAAAGGAGTTAAAAAAAACAACACAGCATTAAAAATAAAATACTTAGCAGCCCGCTCACGGGCTGACACCACACATCATGAGGTGGCAGGCTCCATGGTTCACCATGAGGGTTCGCTGCCACACCAGAATTCGGAAGTCTCCCTCTCCAGGTTAGCTTGCACTGCACTCCGTAGCACATGCCAGCCCAATCCACTCCAATCCTGGCTCCCCAAATCTGCTCCAGAACCTAGGCTGCCAGCACAGAAGCGTGACATGTTTCCATGAGCCACTGGGCATCCTCTTCTGTACCTGCCCTGGGTGAGCAAATTCATCTTTGTGGCTGGACTCTTCTGGCCCTCTGTGCAGTGGTCTGGTCCAGTTACCCTCCCACTCCCGCCCTAAATCAGTCCTTGGTGTTGAGTTGAACTGCCCTCCTATGCCTTATTTTCCCTTACGCCATTAAATCCTGTCTGGTTCCACATTGTTCTCCACTCCCAGCTTGTTTCATGTAGAGTTGCACTTGTTCCACCAATATCACCTGCCTTCAACAGCTACTAATGGGCTGGTAGTATAGCCTAGAAGTTAGAGGAACGAGGTGTAAACGAGCTTGGTACATCCAGCAGACCAGACCAGAGTATGATTCTCACAACCTCCACTTGCATACTGTGTGACTCTGAGCAAGTCACTTAACTGCCCAGTGCTCCCAGGTCACCCCTGAAAACAGGCAATTGTGCCTAGTGGGCCTTGCCGTTACCAAAGACTAAAATAAATTACATCTTCACACACGCATCATGCACAAGGTAGTAGTGGTGCTTCCAGCTAGACAAATACCAGTACAAAAAACCTGAAGCACACACATACCCCAATAATAATCGGACTAGAGCATATTTCTCAAATTGTATTGCACCAATAAATCCACCTGACGCTGCTTTGGACCGAGGTCCTTTATCAAAGGCTAAAAGCATGGTGAACACATATCACAAATAAATACCACCTCACCCATTACATCATCATGACGAAATACAAAATCATTGGTTCAACAATTAGACAACAAACACCATAATTAAGCATTAAAGACATAGGAATGATAAAATTCAGTATCAAACATTAAATACAATTTAAATACTGTCATATCTGCATTCTAAATGTTACTTTTATCTACATTCCAAATACGGTTTTAATTCCAAATGTGCATTAATACCGGTTGATGGGGCAGTGGATGCTGCTGCTTACTTTTAAATGCATCTGGGATAAATCTGATGAGGAAATAGTGGTGATTTAAAAATTTCGAACATGTTCTGACTAAAAATACCTTTGTTTTTGATGGGAATGTTTTAGACAAATAAAGGGAACTGCAATGGGGGCTACCTGTACCATCAGTGGGCTAGTTATATGTGGGCCAGTGGAATATGATGTTGTCTTCAATAATAACAGCAACCCATTTTTTACAATGTATTGCTGTGGAAGCGCTTATTGACGACATCATATTAATCTGAAAAGGTGAGGCAAAATGTTGGAAGAATTTGTTGATTTTTTACATGGTACAAATGAACATTTAAAATTTTCATATTGTGTGAGTGCGGAATCTGTTAATTATTTGGATGTGCAGATAATTTGTGACAAAGAAAGGCAAGTGAACACAAACCTTTTCAGAAAACCAACAGATGGTAACACTTTATTGTTTGCTACAAGTTGCCATCCACCACATACGATAGAAAATATCCCTAAAGGACAGTTTCTTCGATTAAAGCGGAACTGCAGTAAACAAATTGACTTGATATGTGTTCACCATGCTTTTAGCCTTTGATAAAGGACCTCGGTCCGAAAGCGCGTCAGGTGGATTTATTGATGCAATAAAATTTGAGAAATATGCTCTGGGTCCGATTATTATTGGGTATGTGTGCTTCAGCTTTTTGGTACTACTAAAATAAATTAATTAATTAATGCTTGGTTTCGTGCAGCTCAGCAACTGCAACAATGACGGTGGAATCCTCCAGAATGGATTTGCATGGAACCCCTGCTCCTCCTGCGCAAATCCACAGCAACCGCTTAGTGAATACATTTGAGGGTCTGTGGCCTCCTTGGAGCACTGCTTGGTGTACTGCAAGCAAGGGATTAGCTAAAAGTGCTTGGGTCCCTTGTAACGGAGACTGGGCCACTACTGTTCCATTTTGTAAATTTAGACTGACAGATACCTGCTGACATATCCCAATTTAAAACAAGCAATTTCTTTAGTGTAACAGTTCAGAAACACACTCTCCCTAACAAAAACTGTAGACCACAACATGGACATACAGCCAGTAGCTCCACCTTGTTAGTGACTTGTCGGGAAGGGTAGTACTGCTAATGATGCAGTACTCAGAGACGGTGGTTTAACTGGAAGTGTTTAGGAGGTGGAACTAAAATTTCTACATCTGTGGGAGATGGAACAGTCGTGCTTAGGAGGTGGAACTCTCCAACAGAATTCAATGGAGAAAGGTATCAGGAGATGAGATGCTGAGAGTTCCTGCTCAATTTAACCCCTGGCTAAAATCCAGACATCTAGATTATTTTGTGGTGACTAATGCGAAAACAAAATATATGTACGCTGGAGAGGAACCTCTTCTCTATAGAACGTATATTTTGTTTCCCAATTGTTACAAAAGAAGAAGTATGGGTTAGTGGTTACAGTAAATCGGAAATGTTTAAGTGGAGGAACTGTCACATGTAGATTTTTAAGTGGTAGAACTGTCATGTCCAGTTGGTTGAACTCTCCCATAGTATTTACTAGAGGAAGATGGCAGAGGTGGTGGAACTGTCAATACAGTTTTTTAAGAGAAGGTGGAACCGAGTTCCCGTGGGCTCCTGCCCAATTTAACCCCAGTGTATGGCCAATTTTAATGGTTCTCAATGTACAGAATAGTTAGCAGCACTTCAGTGTTTCATCGATTTCCCCTGACATGTCATTAGAAGGAATGCAGCAAACGGTTCAGCCTCCATTTTGTGGGTTGGACTATGAAAGGAAGCCTCGGGAGAGCATGTTTTGAGCTGCTGTACTGTACTGAAGAAACCAATGCTCACTTATAATCGAATACAGCAGTACCTAACTCTAGATTGCTAGCTACACAGTAGGTAGCTATCAGCCCTAATTTACAAAAGTGGGACACTACAGTAGCTCTTTGATCTTACATCATTGCAGTATAAACAACTGGGCAGGCTGTCACCTGAGAACAGCTGTAAATGTGTGTTTCCTGTGTGACTACTGGTTTATTAACATTTTATTCTTGCCATTTTATCTAGCCAGTTGCACGTGCACTTTGTTAACAGTGGAGTGTTGTATGAACCCAGATTTTATTTGCTAGGATTTATGATTGTATTAATTTACTAAAATACCACCAACAGCTTATCTGGCTCAGTTTCTGTTGGTTTTCCATCTCGTGCTCCAACCCACGGGACAAGGTGGAAACAGGCAGCATACTGTCTAGCCCTCCATTCCGGTCAAAACATAAACTAAATAATAATTAATAACAATGTTTATTGTGAAGCATCTTGGTTTCAGAAATAATAATAAATAAATAAAACTCTTATCATCTGTCGATCTGTCCAGCAGTCAGTCTGTCTGTCTGTCTATGGTATCTATCTATCTATCTGTCTGTCTATCTATCTATCTACAGACAGTATCTATCTACAGACAGTATCTATCGCTTCTCTATCTATCTACAGACAGTATCTCTCTATCTACAGACAGTATCTATCACTCTCACTCTCTCTCTATCTACAGACAGTATCCATCTACAAACAGTATCTCTATCTACAGACAGTATCTCTCTCTATCTACAGACAGTATCTATCTATCCATCTACAGACAGTATCCATCTACAAACAGTATCTCTATCTACAGACAGTATCTCGCTCTCTATCTACAGACAGTATCTATCTACAGACAGTATCTATCTATCCATCTACAGACAGTATCTCTCTCTATCTACAGACTGTATTGATCTACAGACAGTATCTCTCTCTCTACAGACAGTATCTATCGCTCTCTATCTACAGACAGTATCTGTCTCTGAACATACATACATATGAAAATTGCTAGCAGATAAAGGCCCAGTGGTCTATCATGCCTTTCCGATTGTACAGACTACGGCCCTTATTCTGCAGACATCTGTATCTACAGACAGTATCTATCTGTAACCCCTAGGTGGCGTATCCCTAAGGTTACTACCCCTGCCTGTATTTCTGACCACAGGTTGAGGGCCTGGATTCGATACTATGGTTTCCTCCACCCAGAGTAACAATAGTGGGGGCATCTACCTAACCTGGTATAGCCCTCTGGGAAGCTATACCCACCCGCAGACCCACTTAGTGACCTTGTACTTCTGGCAACAGTTAACACACAGTCAGCAATTAACATTAATATCACGCACACACCCTTTACACTTACCACCAAGGTCTGGCCTTCAGCAAATTCCTGGATCCCCTGTAAAGCCAAGGTTAGCAAAGCTGGTCTACACTTTCACGGCAGTAATCCCGCTAATAATACGATCATGAGCCAGGTTAACGCGAACAGTAAATCAGATTTATTTAGTGGGACGTAAAAAGGAGGGAGGAATTTAGATAAATGATTACTATACTGATTGAATGTCAGGTTACTTTGCATGCACTTTAGTCCTAAATAATCAGTCTTACAACACTGGGTACCCAGGATGTTATACTAGCTAATAGAGGCATTGCCAGTGGCAGCGTTGCAGCTATTTTTTAGGGCCCTTGATGGAAAGAAAAAGGCAGTTAACATGCACAACAGAGATTTGATTATTTGTAATCCTGGCCGGTTGGCCCAATCAATCAATCAATCAATCAAAATCTTTATTTATTCAGGCGAACATCATTGAGCATAGCTCATTTACAAGATGGACCTGAGTGGTCATAACAAAAAGGTTACAGAGTGTATACAAAAACATGATATTGAAATAGCACAAATACAAACATTTATGAGTGAGATAAATATACAATTATTTATATATATACAAGGCAAAGGACAGTAAACAAAAACCTTTAAAGGTGAGAAACAAACAGTCTGGTGGGGATAAGGCTTGGATAATGGTACATGGGTGGCATATATGTTTGTGGTTTGATGTGGAAAGGACCAGAACAACGATAGAAGAATAGGGATGAGATTTAGAGGGTGGGTGGGGGGAGAGAGGGTGTGGGGTGTGGGGGTGTGGGAGGACTAGGCCTTGTGGAAGCAATTGCATGAATCTGGGATTAGGCTGGTGTACAGCTTTTGAAGGATGTAAGGGGATCAGTGTTTCCATTTTCAATGTCTTTTGGATAGAATTCCAGATAAGTGCCGGAATAACTGATTGCAGCTCTTCCATACTGGGTGCAGGTGATAGGAATCTTCAGCAGGATCAGTTTGTTGATCCTCAAGGTGTAGGGCCTGGATGTGATCTGGTTGAAGCAATCTGCGATGTAGGAAGGAGTTTGTTTGTCAGAGCTTTGTAGATCCAGATAGCAGCATTTTTCTTCTTCTATGTTGCAGGGATGTCCAGCTGACTGCATTGTAGAGAGAGCAATGATGGGTGCTAGAGGGAAGGTCAGTAATGAATCTAATAGCTCTATGATACAGGGTGTCTAGTTTGTTTAGATGGGAGAGGAGCAATGACCTGAGAGGAAGTCAGCATAATCAATGAGGGACATGAATGATGCAAGGATTAATCTTTGTTTGGAATCTTTGGTCAGGTAGTGTTTGATTCTATAGAATAGACCAAGTCTTTGTCTTAGCTTTTCAGGAGCTCTTCAACGTGGGTAGTATAGTCTAGTTTATTGTCTATCCATACTCCTAGGTATTTGAATTTGTCAACATATTCCAGATTTTCACCAAGGATGGTAGAGAGTTGTGGGAGGGTGAATGATGGGATAGTGGAAGAACAGTTCTTGTGGGCAAAGAACATAGCTTTGGTTTTCTTAGCATTTAGTAATAATTTCTTTTTAATAGGTTATGCTGGAGGAGGGAGAATTGAGACTGTAGGAGCTCACAGGCTTTTGATGGTGAGGGATCGCTCACATAAAGTACAGTGTCATCTGCAAAAGGTGGATATTAGAAAGAGAGATTGGAGTCAATATTGTTGATGTAAATGGCAAAAGGATGGGACCCAGGATGGAGCCTTGCATGTGCACCTCTTAGGAGTGGCTTAGGGTAGATAGATCACCATCATTCTTTACCAGTTGTAGCCTTCCAGAGAGATAGCATCTGAACCATTTAATAGAGAGTGAGTCAAGGCCTATGGAGTTTAGTGAGGTGATTAGAAGATCATGATCCACAGTGTCAAAGGCTTTGCTTAGATCCAGAAACACACACAGGTATTATTCTTTTTGTCTAGGGCAGTCTGCCAGTCATTTGTGACTTTTGCTAGAGCAGAGATGGTGCTATGCATTGATCTAAACCCAGATTGAGCTGGATTTAGGAGATTGTTGGTATCAAGGTAGGCAGTTAACTGAGAGTTTACCAGCTTCTCAAGCATCTTGGATAGTATTGGTAAGATGGAGATGGGCCTATAATTATTGAGGTCCATGGGATCACCTGCCTTAAGTAGTGGAAACACTTGAGCTGTTTTCCATATTGAGGGATAGTACCAGTGACAAGTGATAGATTGAAGAGATGGGTGAGGGGCGGATAAGGCATACAGTGCTACTTTTAGAAAGTAGGGATCCAGGGAGTCTGCACCTGCGCTTTGGTGGTATCTAGTTGGAGTAGGAGGTCTTCTACTTCTTTAAACAATATTGGTTTGAATGAGAATGTGGAAGCAACCTTTGATTCTCAGTAGATTGTAGGTTTAGAGATGATCTTAATAGGTTTGCAGGAGAGGAGTCGAAGCCAGGCCAGCTGTAGTGAAATGGTCATTGAAGGCATTCAAGATATTTTGCTTGTCGGTGATTTCAATATTATTTAATTGAATTTTGGATGGTAAGACAGGGTAGAGGTTTGACCTAGGATGCCCTTTATGGTACCCCAGAACCTGGAAGGGTTGTTATAGGAGGCATCTAGTTCAGCTGTGTAGAAGGTTGCCTTGGCTTTTCTTACTTGTTTTGTGCAGGAGTTTCTGGCTTTTCTGAATTGGAGCCAGTCATTTGGGTCCTTTGTCTTTCTTGCCCTTTTCCAGAGTTTGTCTCTGGCAAGCAGTCATGGATTTAAGTCGGCAGAGAACCAGCGACAGGATTTGAGTTTGGTTCTGACACTGTGAGGGTGCATGTGAATTGAGGGCACTTATGATTATATCATTTAGGATTTGAAGAGCTGACTCTATTGAGGCTGTGAGATAGAATTCTTGCCAACGTGTGGTGTGGCACAGATCATGGAGATATCCTGTAATGTTAAAGTTCTTTTTGACCTTGTGGGAGGAATTTTGCAGGATTGGGTGGCTTGATTGTTGATCTAATAGCAGCTATGGGGCAGTGGTCACTTATGTCACTGAGAAGTACCCTGCATAGGGATAATGATGAGGTTTATTTACCAATATAATATCCAGGAGTGTGCTGTTGAGAGTATTCTTTGGGTTGATCCTTGTTGGTTCTTTGATTAATTGAGAGAAACCATAGGTGTCACAGAAGGTTACCAGGGTGCAGATGCATTAGTCAGCCAATTTAAGTTCATGTCTCCTAAGATGATGGTGTCTTCAGGGCCCAGATTAAGTATGGATCCTAAATGGGATAGGAGTTTGAGGCCTGCAGAGGGGCCTATAGCAACCAACCAGTTGAAAGGAAGATGTGTGGAAGGGTTATTTTAATAGACAAGCATTGAATTCCTTTGGTTGAGATGTGGAATTGAGGCAGGATGCAGAGATATTTGCTTTGACATAGATGGCAACCCCACACGCCCCTGGATAGACGGTCAGATCTGAAGAGCTGATAGTTGGGAAGGTTTATTTCACTATCTTTGTTGCAGATTTGAGCCAAGTTTCAGATATAACCAGACAGTCCGTGGAGGTGTGTGCAACCCAGGCCTGTATTGATGAGAACTTTTAGGAGGCTGCAGGCATTGAAGTGAAGAAAACTCAATCCATTTATGGAGGTTAGGTCAGTTGGAGATCGAGCTTCAGTGGGTCCTGGGTTGATTTCCACAGTGCCAACACAGACCAGCAGAAAGAAGATTAACTTGATGAGGGCACCAAGTGATAGGAGTAGTGAGCAGTCAGGAGTTTTTCTTCTTTGTTGGGATCCAATATATAGTGGCTGATGATCCTGCTGCGTGGTTATCGAGATTATCATAGATTGCCAGCTTAATGGACAGGCGTAGGGGGTAATTGTAGTGCCAGTATGGTAGCAGGGATAGAGGAGTTCCAAACTGGTTGTGAGCCTTTTTGGGATTCCCAAGGATTATTGTGCAGAAGTGGTAGTATAAGTATGTATAGTTTAGGGTATCCACTGGGGACAGTAGAGGGGGCAGTGTTGAGTGGTCACCCTAAGCACCTTGGTATGGGTTCCAACAGTTATCTCATCTGGATCTAAGGAAGGTGAGAAGCAAAGCAGCAGAAGTAGGTGCAGTAGCATGGTGGAGGGTAGGAGAGGGTTAAAGAAAGTAAGATGATGAAGAGAATGAGCTCGGAATTGGCTGGGAGAATAGCTATGAGGGGATGAGATTTGGCGGGAAGGTGTGTATAAAAAACACCCTGAGGGGGGTGAGGCGGGCAAAATTTTATGGCTTTCCCGCACCTTTCTGGCTTCTCCCCGGCCTCCTGGTTCCTTCGGCAGCCAGGCCGCCCGCTGGCGGCCCAGAGCCCTCTGGTGAGTGTGTCCTCGAGGGCAGGCGGCTAGAAGGGAGGGACAGAGGAGAGGGCAGTCAGAAGAAGCACTTGCAGGCAGTGGCTTGCTAGAGGTGCTAAATTTAGCTATTTGCACAACAAAGACTTGGGAGGGTGGGGGGTAAGCCCATGCGCTAGCCCAGCACAAAAATTAATCCAAAGACTGTAATTACTAACTAGTCAGGTAACAGGCATTATACAGAAGTACACAGTAAAACAGCAAAAACAGCCCCTTTAGAGAAATTTAAAACTTTTCACATAAAGGCAAGTAAACTCGAGCAGTTTGGTGGTGCAAAGATACAGCAAAGTCAATGGGAGAAGGCGCACCAATCAGAGGCTGGCAAAGTCGGCGCCTTCCGATTGGCTGAGCGGCTTTCCCGTACCTTTCTGGCTTTCTCCCGGCCTCCTGGTTCCCTTTTAGGCTAGCGGTGGCCGCCCGCCGCTGGCGGCTCAGAATCCCTCTGGTGAGTGTGTCCTCGAGGGGCAGGCCGGCTTTCTGAGCTTTCTCCCCGGCCTCCTGGTTCCCTTCGGCTAGCAGTGGCGCCGCCCGCTGGCGGCTCGAAGCCCTCTGGTGAAGTGTGTCCTCGAGGGCAGGCCGGCTTTCTGGCTTTCTCCCGGCCTCCTGGTTCCCTTTTAAGCTAAGGGTGGCCGCCCGCTCAGCGGCTCAGGCCCTCTGGTGAGTGTGTCCTCGAGGGCAGGCGGCTCTAGCTTTCTCCCGGCCTCCTGGTTCCCTTATCGGCTAGCGGTGGCGCCCGCCGCTGGTGGCTCGGAGCCCCTCTGGTGAGTGTGTCCTCGGGGCAGGCCGGCTCTGGCTTTCTCCCCGGCCTCCTGGTTCCCTTTTTTGACTAGCGGTGGCGCCCGCCAGCTGGCTCGGAACCCTCTGGTGAGGTGTGTCCTCAGGGCAGGCCGGCTTCTGGCTTTCTCCCCGGCCTCTGGTTCCTTTCGGCTAGTGGCCGCTCATTGGCGGCTTGAGCCCCTCTGGTGAGTGTGTCTCGAGGGCAGGCCGGCAATCAGAGGCTGGCCCAGTCTCTTGTAACCCAGAAAATCACTGAAGCAATTAGATGGTTCCACAGATAATTAAATGATTTGTTGCAGGAGCTACCCTGGATTTACTCACGCTACCAGTTGACTGTGATGGATCTGGTGATATGGAGACCTCATGTAGTTCACCAAAAAGCATGGGGAAGCATGACACACCTCCACTTCATGGCCTTTCCTCCAGGTGGCTGCAACCTGCGAGTTGTCTCTGCACAGGGCTGGATCCCGAGGCCGATCTCTTGTGAAGACAGTCTCTGGTGCAACACAGACGGTCTGGGCCGAGTTGGCAAGGCCCAGGCTTGATGAAGCAGCTTTGGCAAAGTTCAGTTTGTTTTGCTGGTGAAGCCTCCTGCTGGCATTACAATCTGGTGCGTGGGCAAGCAGGTCTCGACCCACGATGAACATTCAGCACATTTAACATGAACAGCATTAACTCTTCTTCACTCAGTTTGGTTCTGTGCCAGTGCTATTGCAGTCGATTCACTGAGCAAACCTCTTGAACATTAAATCAGTCTCGAACAACCTAGGGGCCGAAGGCCACAGGAGCTTCCTCTAGGTCCAAATCTCAGGCTGTACCTTCAAATATCTTGGAGCTTTCTGCCAAGTAAAGGCTCCTTCTTGGATTATTCCGATTACTGCAATCAGGCAGTCTAATGCAGGAGAACAGTGGCAGGGAGGCAAGCTAGGCTCTTCCCCACCAAATCTCCTAGGCTCTTTCCAGGAGCAGCTTCTTGAAAGCTTGAACTGCTCACCCTTCAAGCTCTAACTCAAACTGAACCACTGTCTGTAACAGTTCTGGGGAGTTCCTTGGATTCCTGAGGTCTGGTTGGCTAGGGAGCTGTCAGTCACAGTTTGAGGCCCCTTCAGTTCAGTTTGGCGCCAACCTAAAAACTACAAAAACTACAGATTTTTCTTCCCACAAGGCACTTGGGCCAAGGACCCTTAAAGGACCACTGAGTCCCAATGGTCCAAATGATGGAAGTCCCGGACCTAACACAGTGGCTTCCATTCAGACAGGCAAAGCTGCAAGAAGGCAGGTTAGAACAAATACTCTAGTTTAAATATACCAACAAGTTAGCAGTAAACAATTACAGTACTAGTTCAAGCTCCTCTGCTCTTTTATACGACTACAGAGTGGAGCAAATTGAAGCAGTGTCTGGCCAGTCGACGAGCTTTGATACACTCGGACCCAGCCCAGACCATTTACTATACACATACAGGTTAAAGTCTTAAGGAACAGGTGCAGAAGCACAGCATCGGCACTCTCATGTAAATCAACAGGAGCAAACTAATACCCTTGGATTTACTACCTATAAAGGGCGCCAGCCTGGCAGTGGGCATGGATAGACCACAGGAAGACATTGATGTAAACCCCAAATTGGGGTGGGCATATATCTATCCATCTATCTGTCTATCTGTCTATCTATCTACAGACAGTATCTATCTAGCTAATCTATCTACAGACATTATCTATAACTAATCTATCTACATATAGTATCTATCGATATATCTATTTACAGACAATGTCTATCTACTTAACTATCTACTGACAGTATCTGTGTATCTATTTACAGACAGTATATATCTACAGTATCTATCTACAGACAGTATCTGTCCGTCTATCTATTTACAGACAGTATCTATCTATCTACAGACCTTATCTATCTATCGATCTATCTATTTAAAGACAGTCTCTATCTATCTATCTACGGCAGTATCTATTTACAGACAGTATCTATCAAAGTATCTATCTATATCTATATCTATCTACAGACAGTATCTATCTATCTATCTATCTATCTATCTATCTATCTATCTATCTATCTATCAATCATAGAATCCCGCCAGCAGAAAAGGACCAACAGGTCCATCTAGTCTGCCTGAAAAATGGCCCACCCTCTCCACTCTCCTACCATTTACTTCTCTGTACTACCCTCCTCTTCTGATTAGGCCCATATAGCAGTCCAACTCTTTGCACTTACCCTCTGTATCCACCCTCACAACCCATTCAGATACTCTGTTCCATGGACCTACCACCCTCTCTGAGAAATAATGCCCCTTCGCCTATCTACTTATCTGTCTATCTATAGACTGTATCTATCTATATCTACATCTATCTATTTATCTACAGACAGTATCTGTCTATCTATCTATCTATATCTCTTCTGCCATTAAATATGACTGACATTGTTAAGGGTTTATTGTAAGTGATATCTTGGTATTCTGTATATTTGCAATGGAGTCCTGCCTGACCTAGGTCACTTTTAAAAATAAACATATTCTCATGAGTTTTCTACCCAGTAATCAAAGAAGAAAAAAGAAGAACCTTATGCAGCCCCCACCTCCCCCCACCCTGTTTGCAGCTGCAGTCTGGTTTCGGCACTGACTCAGACACTCGATCGACAAGGCTGTCAGGCACAGTGCGCCTCGAGATCTCGGCTGTGCCAGGCAGGGGTTAGCCTCCTCCAAAACAAGCAGGCCCACGGTTTGCCTCAGCAGCTGGGATGAAGAAATGGTTTTGAACACTCACGATCGGAGCAAAGGAAGAAATCTTTTCTATTTTAAAATATAAATGAAAAAAAACTTGGGAGAACTGGGGGGGTCTCTGTGACTTGCTCAAGTTCCCATAGTGAGTATGTAGCTCTGGAGGGGATCTGGATCTAGACTGCATTTCATCTAACACTGTGAGCACGAAACAGGGCTATGTGAATTGTGCCTTATAGTTTAGCAAGCACATAGTTACCACTCTGTTACAAAGGGGAGCCTGCTCTTTTGTGGATGTGTGATTTCTTTATTCACCGTCCTATTCTCTGACACCCCACTTCTTCAGGCCCAAAGGGTTCCCTGCCTTCAATATTCACTTCCCACTGCTAGAAGGCACCATCAGACTCCCTGATTGCTTGCTCCCACAGTTTTCAGGTTGTCCCCAGGTGCTTGCAGCTCAGTTGTTCCTAGTTGCAGGATATGCAGTCAGAGTAAGAGGAGACTGTGGGAACCTCAGGCTGCTGTCATGTGAACCCGACACCTCAGTGGTAGAGCACCGGTATCATTCCTGGGACCTGGATTCAAGTATCAGGTCACATTATTTATTTCTCCATACAAGCTGTATAATACATTTATTTATAAATTTGTTTTATACTGTTTCTCCTGGTTCCGTTATCTGGCATCCCCATTGGGACTCCGGCCACTGTCCGTCTACACTGCACTCCCTTAGGGTCCCGCCTTCTTCTCCTGCACCTTACTCCCGTAGTGGGGTTGGGAAGCCCTCAACTAACCCACCCTGTCTGGATCCGGTTCAGGCGACACTCCTAGAGCCGGTGTTCTGTCGGATGGCCATCAAGCCGTACAACCAGGATGCCTTCTTTCCCACTTTTTCACCCGCGGCTGACAGTGGTGCGCGTAGCGCCATCGGAGGCTGCTCGCGTGTGTCCCGCCCACTCGCGCATCTGACGGCTGCTCCTCTGCCCCCACCCTGCAGACACAGTGCATCGGTTGTGCCAGCCCCCAGCCGCCACTAGGGGCCAGGCAAGCACTGACTGCTGGGAGCCCCCCTCCCCACCCTGGAGAAGGAGGCTGTCCAGGGCGCTCCATCCTTCTCTACCCCTACTGAGCCCTGACAACCTCGCGGCGGCTCCTGAACCACGGGTTGTCAGCGTGGTGCGAGTGTGGCATCCAGCGTGCCTCAACCCCTCAGCACCACCGGGCCATAATACATTTATAACACTGTATATGATATAGCCACCATGAAAATAAAGCAATACAATTAGTGCCGCTTTACATTTTAAGTCATAGAACATAGACAATGACAGCAGAAAACAACAAAACAACAACAACAAAAAAACGATGACCCATCTAGTCTGCTCATATTACCTATCATACCTTGGGACCTACTGTCTCTGAGTCTACTCTTACTCTAGCCCCTTTTGTTCTCCATGTTTTGTTTCCCCGTCCCACTGAGTAACTACTATACCCTAGTTCTATCCCAGCTGTGTTTGAAGCAGTCTATGGTTCACACACCACCGCCTCTGTGGCAGACTATGCCATGGCTCAGCCACTCTTTCTGTAACATACTTCCTCAAATCCTTTTTAAACCGTTGCCCTGTTAACCTTCACTCTAACCCCTCGTCCTATCGTCTCTGTTCCTAGAAAATAGCTCAACACAGTCAACCTTGTTAATTCCTTTCAGGAATGTGAAGGTCTCTGTCCTATCTCCCTTTCTCTTCTGGTTTTGAGTGAATACATGTTCAGTACCTTCAGCAGATTCTAGTTGGATCTGCCTTCCTGTGAATCATTCTGGTCACCCTGCATTGTACTGTCTCCAGCCTGTCACTGCTCTTTATAAGTTGGGCGGCTCAGAACTGGCACAGTACTCTGGGTGTGGCTTACCAGTGACCTATACAGAGGTAACAGTACCTCCTTGCTACCAACTGTTGAACCCATTCCCAATGCACCTTAGCATCCTGTTAGCCTTGCTGCACTGGCTGCTTTGTTTAAGGATGTCACTACTGATGACTCCTAGCTCTCTCCTCTGATGCTGTGTCCAGCTGAACCTCTTCTATCCCACAGAAGTCAACCCTTAGTTCGACTGCACACTTCAGTTGTATTCAGTCTTCAAGCAACAAAACAGTAATGCAAGGAGATTTTAGAAGGAGGTAAGCCCCAATGAGCATGTCTGTAATCTGCTTTTCACCTACTTTCTTTCCCTACTGTTGCATTAACCTGCCTTTTGAGAACAATAACATGTTTGTACTTTTAAAGTGAGAAGGATTTATATTATACGATGAGCTGGCTAACAGACTGAAGTTACATTCACACTGCTCTGAATTACAGGCTCTTAATCATTTTGGGATATTTTGGGAGCCAATAATTCACAAACACTACAGTTCAGTGCTGTGAGTCAGTACCTTACAATACATCCAGCAGTTTTCCTCTAAAGGCACAGAAGCCAGAAGGCACAGATTTTGAACCACGCTGTTTAAGAAGAGTGGCAAACAGTGTTGGAATTACACTTTATGAGCTCTGGGGTTGGGAGCCCATAAGAATCCTAGCACAATAGACCCCCCATCACCAGTCATATGAGTGATGCATGAGCTACCACGGCTCACTTCAGTATTTGGGGGCAAGCTCCCCTGTAATTCCAACACGGTGGCAGAGGTAACGCTTTAAGACCACAGTAAACACTTCTGTCATTTGTGTGATTTCTTAGTCAAATTCACTTGCTTTCACGTAGCTCCCCCATGTCTTAGATGATTTAAACAGACAAGGTGCCGTTTCTTGGCCTGAATTGCCACTTCATCCCGCCCAGCTGTTTTCTCCTGTATAAAGACTTGTACATGGTATTTCCTGGGTTTGTATCTTCAAATCTTTGGATAATTTATCTTTAGTTCTGATGTCACTAAATAACTAGTATGAACATTACATTTTAGAATTTGTCAAAAATGCCTATATTCAGAAAACAGCACTGTCCTGAGTTGTCTGAATCCTTCTTGGAAAAGTGTTTCTCAGCATAAATACAGCTACAAATTTTAGGAGATAGCAGCGTAGGCATCCGACTGCTTGGCTTCCTCTGCCAAATGTAAAAAATCTTTATCAGGGGAGCACAATTTACCCAAGTGGCCCTTCAGCCCATGAAATGTTACCTTGTCTGTTTTAAATGATAGGAGAAGACTAAAGGGACGCAGGTGGCAGTAAACCCTCCAGGAGCAGAGGACAAAGAACCTGGTCAGGAGAGGGACAACATGCCTTTGAGACCAGAAAACACTAGACCATGGAACAAGCTGTAAAGGCCTGATATAAAGGTGGGCCAGAGGCACATGGATACTGAAAGCGGAAACCAAAGATGTGCCAGAGGAAACAGCTGGGAGACCAGCAGTAGGCGCCCAGTGTATAGGAAGTCCTCAGAAGGAAGAAGCCCATGCTATGGGCAGCTGTGAGCCAGTAGGAAAAATACAGAGCAGTGGCAGAATGTGCAGTACAATTCAGGATAGGGGTGCACAGGTGACCTCTGACCACAGGGAAGGGCAACTACACCAAACGGTGTAACACAACCGTCGCATTACAAAACCAAAGGATGGGACACCCTGGAGGGTACAAAGCCACAGCAGAAGTCGGAAATACCAGATTACAATCACCCAGACCACACCAACAGAGGGACCAGTAGAAAGCCCAGAAGACCAACAGTAGATGCATGGTGATACATAAAACCCAATGTGGCCACCAGTAGTGTAGTATCGGGCAAGGAGGACAGGAGGGCGGGCATAGGATAGCCACTTCCCAAGGGAAACTTAACCCAGGGTCAAGCAGTACAAGACTAGAAAGGGAAGAACAGCACCAAAAGCCAGACCAATGTATCAAAACCAGGAATATGAGTGAGCAGAGCCTGGAAACCCAAGGAGGAACAAAAGCATGTATCGGGCAAACAGCAGTAGGAAAGGATTGTTTGTCAGTGTCCAAGTCTCTGGTAGCAAAGGCTGTGTTTAATGCAACAGGCATTGAAGGGCTGTCAGACAAGTTGATCACAAGAGGAGCTGTGGACCAAAAATGCCACTGGTGACCGTGAATGCCAAACAGATGCTGGGAAAAATGTCTGTGCATCCATGGCAGCAAAGATGAAATGGCATGCACATTATGACAGCAGTGTACCAGAGGCCCTGACAGAGTGCACAAAAAATGAGGTGCTTATAGAGCTATTAAGAGCACCCAAGACAGCCAGTGAGCCAGTTCCAAGTATGGTGGTGATGGAAGAGGCTATACAAATTCCCTGGAACTACTGCCAAGAACTCAGGTGGGTGCCAAGTGTCTTGGCTAACAACCACTGCCGCAGAGGCATCCACAGGAAGAGAGGAGGGTTTTGTAGAGACCACCACAGCCTCAAGCCTCCAAAAACAGTGCAACAAAAGTTGGACCCACAAGTAACAGAAGTGTTGGCCTACAAGGTCCTGCCCACCACATCAGGAAAAGAAGACGCCTTGTCCCAACCTCAATATGAAGAGGAGGGAGGAAAAAAAAAACAATGTGAAATGGAGACAGCATGGAGAGCTGCAGCGATGATGTCACCAGCAGCAGATGAGAAATACCGTGTTGACAATGTTAATGTTAATAATGAGCCCAATAATGGGCAAAGGAGGGCCATTAATAGCACCAAAAAAGAAACCAGCGACTGTCTGGCAAGCAATGGTGGGTAACTGAAAGAGATGCTGGTAGTAGTGTCAGCAAAGAGCGGTAAAGGGCCAAAGGTTCAAAAATCCCACACAACAACAGTGATAAGGGCAGCGTCGATGGTGAGACTGGCGACAGCAAAGGTGGCAGGCTCATTCAATGACAGCCAGAGCAGGCCACCACCCATGCAAACTTCGAACCACCAGATGCCAAAATGGCAGACGTAGCAGTGACAAGGGAAGGCGAGTTACGGCAAGTGCCGTGACACAGCACATGTTCTTAGCCAGCAGCAAGAATGGAGATGGCAAGTCAGCAGAGTCCCTGGAGTAACACTAAGAAGGGACGATAAAGTAACAGGGACAGCTGCTAAGTGAAGCAAGGCGATGACCTGCAAGCCAAGAGCTGCAGGATAGCAAAATGGCCCAAGTCAGAGCCAGCAACCCACTGAGGCCATTGAGATGATCAGAGGTTACTAACAGAGTTAAATGTGAGAATGTAGATGCTTCAGCCGGCAACAGCCTCTGGAGAAAACAGAGCAGTAGCCATAACGGGAGCAGGAACGACGATGAGGCAAAGCCAGGTGCCGACCAGCAAGCAAGAGCTGTGGGCCAGAGCACAGAGCCAGCAACCAATTGAGTTGTAACAATTAGACATGGGTGGGTAGTAAAATACCCTACCTAAACACTACCAGCGGGTATGGTATGAGCCACTTGTATTGGGCTAGTCTGGCTACTGTGTAACTGTCCAGTACATGTGGCATCCGCTACATCCAAAGGCCCAAATTTGTGACTCAACTGTCTGCTTTGCAGTAGCGTAGTGTCTCCAGGCAGCAAGTACAGAACACAACAGGGAACGGCAAAGCACAAGACAGAAGTGTGCTCAGTGATTAATGATTACCGAATTTCGAATTTGCACAGAGAAAGTAGCAGAGGACACCGTTTCATTCAGTGGCATGTTGAACCAGGGTAAAGTCAGTGGAGTGTGGTGATGTCTTTCTGTCTATGTTTTTCTGGGTGGTAGTTGAGCAGCAGATAACATGCCAACAGCACTGTCATGTAGTGGTAGTGTAGTGTCTCCAGGCAGCTTCGGTTTAATGCGCACTGGGGAATAAATACCACCACTAAGTAAAGCACTAAACAATAACAACTGAAACCACCGAAACCACTACTTGACATATATTAACACCCACCTGAGGACTTGCGAATGTTGCCTTAATCGCTGTCTTGAGCTCCCCTGGCAGTTGCTACAAAGGAATTACAGGTCCAGTTTAAACTTGGGATTTAATATTTTTAACTATGGTAAATGGCTTTTGGTAACAGAGTTTTGTCTGTTACTAGCGGAAGTCTGGTCACATCATGTATCGTTATATTTGGCATGTACTGTACCTCCAGTGTAACCTAAATTACCCTATAAATGTTTTAATGTAAATGGGATGTTGGTTAGGATTGGGTAGTTACTACCTTGGCGTTTCTACTACCTACCATCTTCATAACAGACACTAACACTTCAGTCCCACACAATACTTTGCTACCTCTTAATCGTCCTCTGCAGACTTCAGCGCCACAGGTAAATAGGCTCCCTGAGACTTCTTTTCGTAGCTGGCGCGCATGGGCGATTTATGCTGAACAAATGAATTTGTTTTGCATTAAGTGCAGTCTTTTAGTGCTTTTTTGAGTGCTCAGTCTATTCTGCTTTTCTTTACTTAAGCCTGGAGTTAGCCACTCTGTGAAGTCAGAACCAACCCATTTACTAAGCGTAGTCAGTCCCTTTTAGATAATGGCCCTGATGAGTTGAACCCACAACTCTGTTCAAGCCATAAGCAGCGCCAGGCAAACTCATTAACAATGCCAATCAAAACTGTCATTCTTCAGAGTCGATGCATTCTGAGCTATCTGATCCCTATCATTGCACAGCAGAAGAGCTTCTCTAGGCCTTTAAAAATATTACACACATTTTTTAAATGCATTTTCTGTGTGGTCACCTCCACTGATCAATACCTGCAGGATATGGGTTTGGAAAACACCAGTAAGTCGAAATCTTGGTCTGCTCTAAGTTAACTTTTTCCCTGTGCAAGCATGCGCACTCTTCCCCTGAACAAACTGCAGCAACTACTGAACTTCAACACACAGACCACATAACAGTCGCACCACACCTTGTAAGTAGTGAACAAAACAGGTTGATTATTACCCGACCAGTAACACATTAAGTATCCCCAAACACACATAAAATACACGCGCAAAAAAACCAAAAACAAGCTGAACTAAACAAGATACATAATTATGCCCAACACAACAGGTAGTATACCCAAAATTATTTTACCCGTCCCCACATTAGAAAACCTACCAACACAGCAATATTAAACTGAAACGTTACCTGAGCCAGATTTACTATGTACTTTGTCTCCAAACCAGCGCTCACGGTATCCACATGTGCTATGGCATAAGAGCTGAGACCAAGGCATCCACAGGGTCTGCCCCTGAAAAAGGGACCTCTGGTTCCAGTGGGCCTACCTGGTTACCAAAACGAAATAAATAAATAAATATAATAAGCGCAAATAAGTTGCAAAACAATTACATTTTACTCCAGAAATGACAACAGTAGGTAAGCCTTAGGCGCCAGTGTTTACCTAATTGTGTCATGTCTGAATACACTGTAATTGTTTTTATAAAAGCATGATTTCTTTAATCATCTCTTCATATGCCTACATTTATACTGCCAGGGCCCTATGCACAGCAACAACTGTGGTCATTCCATCGCCTCTACACCTCACTGGTTGGCGGTGGCGCACGCGAACCATCTCGCCAAAAGATTCCATAATGTAACCCATTTACTTTACTTGTTATTTGTCACTTTAACATTAAGGATATCAAATATAGCACAATGTTATTAATCAACAAATGTAGAGAAGGAATATAAAACAATGCACAGTGTGTTCCTTCCATTCTTTTTAAATCCCCTCTTTTCAGATCTGAATCTTCCTTGCCCCCACTCCCATGCTGCAGCTGTGCTTCTATGTTTTTTAGGGTAGTACTACAGTGTAAGACGCATCATAGCCATTCCACTTCTCTACCCCTCCCCGAATGGGAATTCACCGTGAGAGACAATACTTAAAGTAAATGGCACCCTGTGACAGCCAAGAGTTAAACAAGGCCCAAACTTGTTGGGCATCAACCTAAAACATTTGTTTTCAACTTACTGTACTTCTTTTGCACCACATCGCCTTATCCGTTTTCCGTCAGACTTGACTAATTGCCAAGCTGATCCTTTACTCCCAGAAAAGTAAATAACATAAAGGAGCCCTGTACCTAATCGTAACAACCATAAAAGCTACGGGCTGGGTTTCTCAATCGGTTTGAGTAAGTGAGACAGTTTATCCACACACATTTTTCAAGTTTGGTCTGTTGCAAAGTTTGAATAATTTGCACTAAATTCAAATCTATTTATTTTTAGTAGTCAGAGACTGTCAATAAAGACTGAAGTTCAGAATGCTGCTCAACCCATGTAAAAAATAAATGAACAGGCATAACTATTTAGAATAAAAGAGGAATCTATTTCCCAACATACCTGTTACTATCTGCTGCTCTGTTCTCAGTTACACAGTGCTTGGGCAAGCCTGCCTCCACAGCCGGTGTAGCCAGTACTACCTGTGATGCCTCCAGTTCCGATTTTCCCCTCCATGCCCTTGGTGCCACTGGCATGTGGCACTCATCGTACATGCCCATCCTTAGCCTCCACCTCCCAGACATATAAACTGTGAGAAAGATGAAGAGACTCAGCCCCAGATGCCCCTCCCACTGCGCTCCCAATCAAGGCTCCGTCCATCCATATTCACAATCCGCTCTGCAGCCGACTTAACCTCTACTCCGAGGACTCAGTAGTGAAGTCCTCATCTCTGTTAGCTCACTGTGCCACTGACACACGGTCCATTGCAATCTGACCCAGTTGACCTACAGTGATATGGGAGCAGAGAACTGGAGTGCAAGTAACTCACAGGAAAGTTAGATGAACTGCGCCAAATCTAACCATCACCCTGATTACTCTGCATACCCACTGACCAGACTTGGATGTTTACTGGCTTCCGGTTCATGTTACCCCTGCCTGGCAACAAAATAAAGGTTGATGCTCCATCTCACACAGCACTGCCCACGCCATACCCAACCTGATATCTGACCCGATTTCAATTGTTGGAAGCCAGGTAGGGTACAATATTACTCAAACAATCCTACCCAGCTTAAAGCAGCAGTGCAATGTAAAAAAAATGTGCTTTTTGACAGTTTATTCCCTGCTCTGCTGAACATTTACCTGGTACTCCTTCCCACCGGCATTGTAGTATCACCCCATAATGTGCTCTGTTTTCCTTTGTCTTTGTTTACATTTCTGCCACAGGCTGCGCTGAACAGGAACGCCTCTGCTGGCAACTGCACATGTGTATGACTGGCAGTACTACACAAGGACATCAAGAATGTTCAGTATTACGCTTGGCCAGCTGGTTATGATTGTTCTATGATATTTGCAATACAAAAATATAGTGTGTGATTGTCAGTGCTTCCATGGTGTGCCCCAGGTTTCAGTTACAGTCAAGTGACCTGAAACCGGAGGTAATTAAAAAGACTAGCGAGACTTAATTAGGGTCTCCTGTAATTAGAACTGACCCAGCTGTCAGGATATAGGGATCGTAAACTTTATGACGTTTTAGAGGAAAAACATTTTTATACCATGGTATGAAAAGTCATAAAAATCCTCTGATGTGCCCTGGGAAGAGGAACTGCTCGAGATCAAAGACGGGATGTTAATTAAAGGAGTCATATTGGGAAATTAGTTTTTGCTGAAGTCAGAGTATTTAAAATATCTCCTGACAGGAAGATCATTGTTTGCAAAATTTTTATATTCTAAAAGGAGGAGCTAGATGACATCATAGAAGGGTGAAACACAGCATTTTAAACTATATTCTGTGTTTCAACTGAGTGATATTTTTGGGGGCTCTAAAGAAACAAGATCTAACTTAAGCACTGTAAAGAGGTAATACATTATCTAATTGTATGTTGGTAGGAGTTTGTCTGTAGTTTTCTTTGCATTTCTTTTAAGTGACTGTATGCTTTGTGATATAGTGTTCTGTGTTTACATGCAACATATTTTATCCATTTTGTAAGTAAACCTTTCATTTGAAAGATACAGCCTGGGTCTTCCAAGTTCTTTTTGCATGTGACGTATTGAGGTTAAAACTGACAAAAACTGTTCATAAGCTTGATGGTGTTACTAAATTGGAAAAGGTAGAATATACCTAGGGTCTTTTACAGAGTTTTAAGGGTTAATTTTGGATACCTGGTTAGGTGCCCTTAGAGAAAATATCTGCATCCCCGAAGAGCAGATTATCTAAGCCTGTACATTTGGGTACACTAGCATAAGGCTCAGAGTTTGAATCCCCAGAACTTGAGACTAAGGTGATTCGGACCCACAAGCAGACAGGAGGGTTACCCTGTCTGTTACCTGTTCATATTTCTGTGCTCGGAGGTTGGCACTGTGGAATCAGAGGGCCTGACCTGCTGAGTGCATTTGAAGTTATTCAGCACAGAGTCCCACTGCTGTAATCAAAAGCGCGATGTAACATGAGAGGGGGGTGCAGCTAAAATTAGGAGGCACGCCATATTTATTGTGGCACCACAACAATTCAAATACATTTTAAATATCTAAAAACTAAAGATCACTAGAAAACACATTTACAGATATGGAAACCTCATCTATGGCCTATGCTTGCAACCAAGAAAAGGAATTTTGATAATCATTTCCGATTATGTAGCACTGCTGCTTTAAACAGGCAGCTACCCAACATACCCGATCCAACTACCCATTGGATAGCCCAGGTCTAGTCATAATGGTAACCTGAGTGGCTGGAACAGACAACAAGAATGTTAATGGCAAAGAAGGCAACTGTTTCTGAGTAAAACAGAGAACAGAACCTGACTGCAGGAGGAATGTCAATGAGGCAAAGCTACATTATAAACAACAAACAGAGAGCCACAGGTTAGCATCAGGACCTGAACACAGCGCCAGCAACTGACTGTGGTGTCGTATGGCTGCAGCAATGATGAGAATGTTGATGGCAAAGAGGGTAACAGTATCTGGAGTCAAACAGAAAACAGAGTCAAAACTGCATCAGGAACGCCCACAAGGCAGAGCCAGGAGATGACCTCCTATCAGAGAGCTGTGGGTTGGCGCAAGGACCCAAGCTCAGTGCCAGCAACCAACCTTGGTGTCACAAAGACAGAATGGCAGCAGAGGCTCGGACATGCCAGACTTTCTCCTTGCCAGCAAAAAAATGCAACAGCATATCACTGAAACCCAGAGTGAGAAAAGCTTCAACAGCAGATAGCTGGCTGGACAAATGGCACAACCCTGACGTAAGCAGCACCATTCCTGAATAGAAAAACTTTACCGTGGAATTTAACAAAGCGTTTCTTCAGTCCAATGTGAAATCAGTCGAAGGAGAAATAAAAACTGAGTGCATGTGGGGCCACCTACATTATGTAGGTGCTGATATAAGTCAACATCTTCACTCCAGCTAGGAACGGTTTCCAAGTGGTCCTGACACCAGCAGCTTACCTTTCTAAAGGCATGTCTCTATGGAGTGAGATGTCCTTGAAGAAGATATTGCATATATTGTATACCTCATCTTATTTCTTTACTTATATTTTAGTTTATGCTCCACACCTATTAATGTACCATCGTATATGTACTTTTATTGGCTGTTGCCCTCCTCTGCACCCCTATTCCCTGGACCCACCTGAAACAAGTCTTGGCTCAGTGTGTTTTCAGGCCAACACTTGCAAATAAAGAACTGACCACACCGTCGCTGTGTTTGTAATGCCACAGGCTGCTCCTATGGCAAGATGTCATAAGAAGCAGACTAGAAGTCTATTGGGGACAATCAAATGCTGTTTTATATACAGACTCTTTTGAAAGGTTACCACTGTGTGTTATAGCACCTGGAATGGGAAACTCTGTTAAATCAGAATAATTGAAGCAATATGTTTATGGAAGTAATAACTGAAATACATCAGCTAATCTTTAAATAAAAAAAATTGAATAAGTACTGTATATAGTGAATAATGCCACGAACAACCATGCACAACAAGGCTATGTTTCCAGCGTGGGGGATTGACTTTGAGATGACATCACAGGGACTTCAGAGTGACACTTGAGAAGTGCATGATGTCATCTCAACCCTGAGATGGAAGCACAAGCCAAGTTGTGGATTGGTAGTCCGTAATTTATTTTGTATAGTAGTACACAGTTCTTACACTTTTTGTAATAAAAATACTTGCCCCTCTAAATCAAAAGTTTCTTGTTTTAACTAGTTTTAATACAAAAAAAAAACACTCTGTACCCAGTTGCTTTAATATCTCCCACTTCCTGTTGCAAACTGAAATATTATCTTCTAATAAACAATCATTGCATATTCTCAGATAAGCGTATCCCGTGCGGGTGTCGATCCTCAATAAGTGCTGCCATTTGAATGAATGCAGATTCACCTTTTAAAAGTAGTGAGAACAGCAACGTTGTTTTGTTTTGGGTTGGGGAGAGGTACCAAATGAGTTATCATGTGACAGACAAGTGGTACCACAGTTGTTCTTTCACTACAACCACTGTGGTACAACAGTGTTAAAGGTGTATGCATTTCCATACGCAACAACCAACAATATACTATAAAAACAAATAGCGGTAACAACTTTGAGAGACAGTATATGCCCAGGCCAAGGCAGACAGAGGTAATGGCACTTTATAACCTTTGGGCTCCAGTGCATGCTAGCCATCTGGTCCTACAACACTTGCTCAAAGTGGTGATGGGAAACTGGTTCTGAGTCTGTAATTTATTACACCTCCACCAGCAAACTGTTCAAAGAAGGCCCGTTTGTGAGTTTATGTCCGAGAGCAAACGTGTCCTCTCATTGCTTCATGTTTTACAGCTGGGGAGAGAAAGGTTAGACATTCGAAAACTGACTGCATTCAAATCACAGTTAAAGCTTGGTGCTATTTCATTAAAAGCATATGGGCCTCCAAAGTACATATATTAAATGTCATGTAAGAAAAGTAGCCACTTAAATTATGGTTGGATTCATTTTGACGTGACTCCTGGAGGCTTCCCAAGATCTGAACTATTTCTTTGTAAATCTGGCAGTTTAACCACACTCATAAATCACTTTCAAGGACATTATTTCTTAATTTCACTTCATTAGCCAGGGTTTGGCAAACGTAGTCAGCTGTTTATAGGAGTTCCATGAACAAAGTTCCAAGTACAGAGTTGTACATTTAGATAGTGTTGAAAGAAAAAGCACAGGAGTAGTGCTGTGTTTTCATTTATTTAAGAGCTTCCTTCTGATTCATACGGTATTCCCTTTCCCATGAACTCATTAATGTTAACCCTTCAATAAAACTATTTACTTCATAGAATTTGTGTGTTGGTCCACTGGGCGCGGTGGTAGCCCTACCACTCGTGATGCCAACGACGAGGTTGAGGAGCAGAGCCTTAATACGATCGGAGGGTTATCCCTGGAGATGAGATGAGCATCCTACAGGATGCTCTCCATCTCAGGGGAGTTCAGTCTCCGCTGCACTACTGCCATATGGGTGACCACAGGTGGTGGTCCACCGGAGCTGATGAGCTGGGAAGGGAGGACACTGGCGATGGCATTGAGTGCATGAACTTTGCGTGTCGTGCATTAGGAGTTTCCTCGGCATCCTAGGGAGGGAAAAATCACAGACTGATGCAGGGGACATGCACCCTTCACGGAGGCTCCACATCACTGACGCAAGGTGCCCTCTTCTGGAACAGTGATGAGTCTCTGTTCGGAGGAAGTGCCCACACCGACAATCCCACCCTGGAGGGCAAGCCAGGATGCGTCAGAATCAGGGTAAGTCCTGGAGAAGGTGGCAAAATGCACACTAAATACAAAAATAATAATATAATTTGTGTACCTCTGAGTAGTGCCATTAAGAGAACCCTCAAGGGTGTCCTGGGGAACAGATCAGTAGCAAAATCATTACAAACTTACAACGTTACAATTTTTGAATTTCATTACCAGAAAAATAAAGTGTTACACACTCTTAATAGTGTTAAGTATACAAATCTATAAAATGGGTAGGGAAAAATAAGGTTCCTGACTGGATAAAACAAAGTACATGAGCATGCATCATCCAACAATGACAACATGCCTCCCACAATGATTGCATGTCTGCACTACTTTCCATCCCTCAGAACCTTCTCACCACCAGCCAGATCACTCCACCTTGCACACACAGGCTGCCACACGCACATCACACACATAGGCTGCCACACACACCTGGCCACACACAGACTGCCACACACAGGATCTCACGTACACACACACACACACACACACACACACACCCTACCTGGCACACACAGGCGGACACACATACACCTTAAACACACAGGCTGACACACATACACCTTAAACACACAGGCTCACACACACACAGCTGGCACACAGGCTGTCACACACACACACACCTGGCACACTCAGGCTGCCACACACACACACACACACACACACCTAGTACAAACAGGCTGCCACACACACACACACCTGGCGCACACACTGGTTGCCCGCCACACACCTGGCATCCACAGGCTACCATACAGAGGCTGCACAAACACAGCTGGCACATACAGGCTGCCACACACACCTAACACACAGGCTGCTACACAGAGGCTGCCACACACACACAGCTTGCACATGCAGGGCTGCCACACATACCTGGCACACGCGGGCTGCCACACACACAGCTGGCATAATGCAGCTGCCACACACACACCAGCACACACAGGCTGCCATACACACACAGGCTGCCACACACACACTGGCACACACAGGCTGCCCACACATACACCTAAGCGCACAGAGGCTGCTACAACCATAACCAAGTAAATCTATGTAGCTGTCCCACACTGGAAACAATTGTGTGGTTGATCCTGCCATGATTTTTATAAGTAAAAAGTAATAAAGCAAACTCATTTGGTTGTTCCTGCCAACTTTCAATTGTTTTGTTTTGCTGTAGTGCAACCAAGCGGTGTCCATCCCGTTAAACAATGTGTTACAAAGCTGTCGAATCAGGAACATTTTGCTGAGAAAGCATGTACAGTGTGGGGTTTAAGGTAAGTTTAGTTAGGGTTTTCTAAAAGAAGCTGTAACTGTGGACCAGGAGAGTGAGGGAGTCAGTGGCTTCAGAAGTGTAGACGCAAGCCCGAGTAAGTGTTGCTACAATTAATTGTCAAATACAGGTTCACATTCTGTTATTGTTCCATCCTTACAGGCAGCTTAGTAACCACCATGGCTGTTTCTTATTTATGCACTGGTGGTGAAGACTATTTTAGAAATGGAAGATGTACTTTATAGTCTTTTTCAACTCTTCCTTTTTTAATTTTATTATTCCTCCCACCCACCCCCAGCTGGCAGCAGTCCTCCTGAGTGCTCGGCAGCCCCCGATCACCCCTCCATCTCTCAGGGCTTCCCTTCTCTGAGACTGCAAACTGTGGTATCCGTCCCCATGGTGAAGGTCCTCAGGCTGGACCAGATTCCTCAGATAGGCCTCACTGATGCTCCCAGAGTGAGCCTAGGTTGGCGGGAAGCAGGGTCTGCAGGTCGACAGGAACCATCATAGAGCATGCCTACATTGTCTTGGTTTCTCCCTTCCCTCCCTGGGGCAATGGCTGATAGATGTGCTCATGCGCACGCCACGACGCCCATCCAGTCAATCAGCTGTCCTCGACCCCATCACTGCAACTCATGCCTGCACTGTCACCCAGGTGGCAGTTGCACAGCAGCAGTGATCCCTCCTCCTCCCAGGAGGAGGAGGAGGAGGACAGCATCCCATGGGATGCTCAATCACTCCCCCAGCTGGCCCTCCGACCACCCAGGCTTGTTCCCAAACCCAGGTGGTCGCTACGTGAGCAGTGGCTCTACCACCGCACTGGTGCGCCGGCACAGCTCTTCCATTGTTAACACAATGCATCCATCCATGTTATAGCATCATACTATAAGTTCTAGGGCCTCACAGGGACATCTCTTATGGTATAAGAGACTACGGAGCCTGAGGTTTGTGCAATAGGATCAAACCCGAGCTGAGAAGGTTCTGCAAGCCCAAACCTCAGGAGGAGTCTCTTATACCATGAGAGAAATCCCTCAAAGGCCTATTAACTTATTATAATTCACTTGAGTTTAGTTCAAGTGATTTATAGTAAGTGTAGTCTCTTTTTTATTTTATTGTGCTGTCCTCCCTTGGCATTGAAGTGGAGTGCTCTCTTCTAGCATTCCTGTACAAGAGCACACTGTACACCAGATAAGAGGTACACAGTTGCTCTCCATGCTGACCTGAGATCATCTCGGGATTTATACTGTTCTAAAGTGGGCCTTACCTAGCACTGCTAAATCAGAAACACCCACTGTCTACCAAAAGGCCTGCTAGGATGGAACAACAACAGAAATTGAACTAGCATTTACAATACAACTTCTACAGTAACAAATGATATACAGGTTTGAAGCAGTTCTCTTTTAATGTTTTTCCATCAAGATCCCCAGGTTCAGTAGTTTGTTCTAGCACTCCAGGCTGGGCAACATTCAGAAGCCCCAGGAGCCCTCCCCCTCAAACCTGGCAGCACCAAGGCACTAAAATACCACTGTGCCTAGGCAAATGCTGGGTGATGGGGTCCCCTCATGCAAACTTGTGCAGTGGCATATTCAAGGTTTGCAGTGGCGGAAAACAGCCCCTAAGTGGTGCTGTTTACTGCCGAAAACCAACTCTTACCAGGGTGCTAAATCCGTGCCCCCTCCCCAAGGCAGGGTAACTGTGCTACAGCCACCCCCTCAATCTCCCACTACCAGTCCATACTGTATCCCTGGTGGCATCAGCGGTGTCCCCACCTCCCCAATCTTCCGTTAATGTGATAATTCCTGGTGGTCCAGTGGGTCCCCCACCCCTCAACTGCCGTTTTCTATAGTATAATGATACCATAGTGGTCCAGGGTTACCACCGATCTCCCGTTCCTATAGTATAATGATACCCTAGTAGTCCAGGGGTTACCACCGATCTCCGTTCCCTATAGTATAATGATACCCTAGTAGTCCAGGGGTTACCACGATCTCCCGTTCCTATAGTATAATGATACCCTAGTAGTCCAGGGGTTACCACCGATCTCCCGTCCTATGGTATAATGATACCCTAGTAGTCCAGGGGTTACCACCCATCTCCGTTCCCTATAGTATAATGATACCTGGCGGTCAGGTGTTACCCCAATCATCCATTCCATGTAGTATAACAGTTCACTGGTGGCCCAGTGATCCCCTCAATCACCCTGGGAGTAGGAGGAACCACTGGACCACCAGGAAATCATTATACTATATGCATGTGCAATTGGGGGCACCACTGGACCATCATGAAAGGAGCTGGAGATCAGGGTGTGGGAACGAACCACTGGAATACCAAGAATCCTTATACTATAGGGAATAGGCATTTTGGGGACACTGGACCACCAGCGTGTTCATTACTACTGTGTAAGGGTGCTAAGGGGCTGTTGTGCTTCCTGCAAATGCCCCATAGTACCTGCATGCCCGATGGGCTCATGGCATGCTCCAGCTGAATACTGTTCGCAGGGGACCTGGCGCAATCCTGTTTCATGCAGCGCTATTCCTTGTGGGTCATGCAGAGCCCCGGTCCATGCTGGGGCACTTGGTGCTGTACTGACATGGATCAATGTTCAGTCAATAGTGCCGCTCCTTCGGCAAGCACTGTCCGTCTGAATATCGCAGGTGCCGGAGATGGGGAGGGCCAGCGCAGTGCAAATGGCTGAGCTCACCTGCCCCGCTGTTTGAATATCGGCACTTTAAATCATGCATAGGAACATGAAGTAAAAAAGTAAACAAGTATATAAGAAATATTAAGTCAAGCAGAATTTTTAAAAATGTCGGTCTGAGTGTTCAGTGCCGCGTTGATTCGATTAGCGAATATTAATCAACAAAGACTTATTGGCAAGTTGTAGTAGCCGAGGTCAGACCTCGCACAGTGATAGAGCTACCACTACGACACTGATGACCGGGTTCGGGAACTAGCCTGGAGCATCACAGGACCGGCTGGGGAGGTAAGACGAGTGTCCAGTGAACTGCTCCCTCTCTGAGGGGAGGTTAGGCGCCTGCACACAAGTGACATTCTGGTGTAGGCTGAGCACACCAGCCAGGACCACATAGTAGCAAGGGAAGGAGACGATGGCAGACATCTGCAGGGCATGTGTGGGAGATGCGCATGCTCACATGTTGACATCACTGCCGTCTCACGTTTCCAGAGGCAACTAAATGAGAAAAGCCCTCAGGAGCAGAAGCAAAGTGATGCCCCTCTCCTCCGAACAACACCCCAGCAAAAGTCTCTGCTGGGATCTAAGGTGGATCTTGGTCTCTCACCTCTGGAGCTCTGCCATAGAGGGGTGGTTGTGGGCCTCCCAGTCAGAGCAGTTGGAGGGATGTCAGGTGGGAGGTCAAGGGCTGATATGGAGTACATCCCCACCTGAGCCTGGGTGAATAAACAGAACTGAAAAGAAAGCTGCGGTGGCAGAGTGCAGTTTTGTCGATGTGTGGGGGTAGGTGGTGGAGTGGTGGTTTGGAAAGCAGGGTAAAGTGTCAATGTGTGCCAGTTGTGATTTCTTCATATACTTATTAGTAGCAGGGCTTTGTAACCTGTAGCATGGACAGATACTGCACATCACATTAGCGTGCGGCTGCTGGGGCTCAGACACTTGCCCACAACTACAGACATGCAATGCTGGCAAAGTTCATCGTGAAAACATACGCGGAAATGCCAACTTCACAAAAGTTTTCGCATGCAGAAGCCAAGTCATACCAATTCATTGGCAACACTGCAACTTTGCCACAACCTCACTGGATTTCGCCTGAAAACTGTCACCTCCCCAGGAAAACTGACTGCAGAGTGGGCACTCTGCGAAGCTTTTAGCGAAGACTAGGTCTGTTATGCTGTCACCGCTCCTCTTATCTGCCTCCTCCTGTCAGACAATAGCATCCACATCCCTTCTCCCCATATTTTGTACAGAGCACCACTACTGCGTTCTGCTCAAACTTTATTCCTCGCCGGCTCAGTCAACTCTAGTTTAGGATTGGGCGATTTGCCTTAGGGCAGATCCTAGAAAACACCACTGTGACATCCTGACTTCCTACAATGGCCAGATTTTGACTCAGGGTTACAGTACATAACACTATGTTTTGTTTTCAAACTAGTGAACATTTTCAATCCTCCTTGCCTAAGGGGTGTTCTCTATCGTAAAAGCTGTCTGCCCACTCAGGTCAGCATCATTACCTGTTCTTGCTACCCCTAAACCCCACCATCTTGTGGGAGGCGGAGTCTTACATACTCTGCCACCACAGCCTGCAATTCTTTACGCTTCACTACTCTCATGTCCTTTCCAGTCTCTCTTCAAACTGGAGTTTGCCACCTACCTACTGAAACCTTCATCCTGCATATGTTTTCATTACCCAGTGGTGGTGTCAAATCCCATTGCCCCCTGCCCCGGGCAAGTAAAGTTCCTTGACGGCAAGTACAAAATGAGAGCTATTTTCATTGTAATGAATAGGGCAAGTGAAAATTCAGCTACAGTCATGGCTGGGCAAGTCCTAAAAGTTTAGATTTGAACATCCCAACCCATGCCTTTACTGTACCCTATTCCACTAAAGTTATCGTATATCTTAAACTACTACATTTGAACCTCTGTAAATATGCATATTTGTAAACAATGAGACTTTTGTATATTTGTATATCCTACTGTATGCGACTTTGTAATCCATGTATTTCCCACACACTGTTGTAATCTCTGTATTCACTGTTTTGTATTGCATTGTGATGTATTGTATTTGTCTTCTGGAGCCCTGAAAAAGGGACTGCATGGTCTCAGTGGGCTTACCTGGTTACCAAAATTCTGATAAATAAATAAATAAGGTGAATTTCGTAACGTCAACGGAACTTTACTGACGGCAAAACTTTGTAACAATGCTACTCACAACTGCAGGTATCCTAAGCACTTGTGCCATCTGTCTGGTTTCCTGCACAGCCTTGGAATACCCCATAGAAAATGCACATTCTCCAATAGTACATAATTCATTAACAATTACGCTTTTAGGGCGCTAACTTAGTACAGAAAATGGTAGGCATGTCAGAGCTGACAAAGAAAACCACAGAACACGACACAGCAGGGAACTCAATGAGCTCACTGTTATTTATAGCTGCTCACGCATGTGACGCAGCCTCCATTTTGCTGTGATGCAAACATCTGACTTAGCAACAAACATAGAATCTGATGGCAGATAAGGACCGCTTGGCCCACCTAGTCTGCCCATGTCCCTACCTAACGGATAAGCTGAAGATCCTAGTTAATCAACAGCCTACTTCCTCCTACCCCCACTAGAATTGCCTTATGTCTGTCCCATGCATTCTTGAATGCCCCACAGTTTTGACTCTATGACCTCCTCAGGAAGGCCGCTCCATGCATCTACAACCCTCTCTGTGAATAAATACTTCCTCACATTACCTCTGAGCTGTCCCCTCTATCTTCAAATTGTGCCCCTTGTTCTTGCACACTCGTTTTCTGAAAGATGCTACCCCTTGGACTTTGTTGAGTCACTTGAGGTATTTGAAAGTTTCTATCATGCCCCCCTTTCCTCGAGGCTATACATCTTAAGCTCCTTTAGTCTTTCTTCATATGTCTTTTGGAGCAGACCCTGCACCATTTGGTTGCCCTCCTCTGGACAGCCTCCACCCTGTCTATGTCTTTAGGAGATGGGGTCTCCAGAACTGCACACAGTACTCCAGATGTGGTCTTACCAACTGTCTGTACAGAGGGCCAACAACTTCCTGTTTTCTACTGGTGATGCCTCTCCCTATGCATCCCAGTATCCCCCAGCCCTCCTTACTGCCTTCTCACATTGCTTGGCTCACCTTTAAGTCATCTGATATGACTACCCCAGGTCCCTTTCCATTTTGTTGTTGTCAGTATCTCACCCCCATTGTGTACTCTTCCCTGGGTTTTTGTTTCCCAGGTGCATTACCTTGCACTTCTTTCCATTGAATCTAAGCTGCCATACATTTGACCATTCCTCCAACCTTGTCAAGTCCCTTTCTTCCTTTCCACCCCACCTTTGTGATCAACCCTGTTGCAGACCTTTGTGTCATCTGCAAAGAGGCATATTTTCCTTCCAGTCCTCTCTGCAATGTCACTTATAAAGACATTAAAAAGGACCGGCCCCAGTACTGAACCCTCATGTACCCCTACTAGTAACCTCTTCTTCACTGTGGACTCCATTTACTATTACCCGCTGTGTCCTGTTGTCCAGCCAGTGTTTTACCTAGGCTACCACCCTGGGACCCACTCCCAGGCTGGCTAATTTGTTTATTAATCTTCGGGCAGGACTGTATCAAATGCCTTGCTAAAGTCTAGGTAGGCCATGTCCACAGCCCCTCCTGGTCTACCACCTTGGTCACCCAGTCAAAGAAATCAATTAGATTTGTCTGACATGACCTTCCTGCTGTGAATCCATGCTGCCTTGGGTCCTATGCCCCACTGGCCTCTAGGTACTCAACAATTCTTTCCTTCAGAAGTGATTCCATCATTTTCCCTACCACTGAGGTCAAACTGACAGGTCTGTAGTTTCCTGCCTCTGTCTTGCTCCCACTTTTGTGAAGGGAATCACATCCGCCCTCCTCCAGTCCTCAGGTACCACACTATCCTCCCATGATTTATTAAAAGGGTAGTCAGTGGTGTTACTAGTTCTTCCCTTAGTTCTTTTAGAATTCTGGGGTGAATCCTCACAGGCCCACTGCTTTATCCTCCTTCAGTTTTAAGAGTTCTTTCAGAACCCTTTCTTCTGTGAAAGGACTAATATCAACCCCTATCCAGAGTGCTTCTACTGACTGGATTAGGTATCTCCCTGCTTTTCCATTGTGAATACTGAGCAGAAGGATTCGCTCAGTATCCCTGCTTTTTCACTGTCGCTCTCTGCCCAACCATCAGTATCCCTGCCTTAGTCTTTCTTTGCTCCTCAATGTACCTATAAAAGGTTTTATTTCCTTCTTAACTGAGTTGGCTATCTTTTCCTCGGTTTGGACCTTTGCTATTCTGACTGCCTTCCCGCTTCCTTCTGCTTTAACTGGTACAGTTCTCTGTCCTGCTCCTTCTGTGTTTCTTTATACTTCCTATACAAGATAGCTGGTGAGGGAAGAAAACAATGTTAAATTATACATCTCAAAACAATTATGTTTTTTAGAGTATATCATACAGAAGTTTAGAAAACAGTGCATTTTTTTTAAATGGCAGAGAAAACAGGCTTGTGGGTCTGAGAACAGGGCTTGAGATGTAAAGCTTGGTTCTCTCATTGCCTGAGCTAGGATTCAAGCCTGGTCTTGGATGGGGAAAGACTAGTGCTTTCAACCAAGTTGCCACATTTCCAATGAACCTGCCTCATTATAACTGTATCCAAACTGTTGAAAACATAACGTTACAAAGACTGCTTCAGAACCACTTGGCCTCCACCTTTCTTCTTTATAAAAGTCCTAATTTTTTATGTTCTTTCCACTGTGATCATTGTTTAGTTTCTTACTCCAATTAGTACAACAGTTTCACACTCGAAGGTGATATCTTTGGCACTTAAACTGCTTTATTTTGAGATTCAAAGTAATACTAAGCTTGTTTTCCTTTTATTATTCTATTTTTTCCTGTAAGTGAAAGCTGACACGGTGTTGGGCTCCTGGTGTTGTTAAATAAATTTTTTTTCATTTTATTTAGGATAAAACAAATCAAGAAAAGCTCATTTTCAGTTGTTTCAGCAAGTCAAAGGGTACAGAATATACAGTATACAAGAGAGCAAACCAAAACACAAGTATAAAATTAAGCAAAACAGTTTTGTTTACAGTACAGTCATATAGAATACAGGGTGAAACAGATGGTTTATAGCAATTAGTTTGTGCAATTAAAAGGAGCATAAAACTGGTTTATATTTCTTATTGAATCTACTAATTTTGGCATGTGTCGAGTTTGTTTATAAGCTAAATGTTAATGGTTTGTGTGTCAGTTTCAAAACAGTCCTTTGGTTTCTAATTTAGGGTTCTTTGGTAATGCTGCCTTTTTGGTCCCCCAATATCCATTAACCAGCAGAAGGCGTGACAGGGGTGCATTATGGTGGAATAACAGCCTTCCTTGGGTGGACTGGAAGCAGGAGCTGAGTGCTTCCACCACCCGAGAGGGGTCGTTAGCCCACCGTAATGCACCCCATGTCATGCCTTACTGCAATTAAGAAATGGGTCTAGTTTAGTAAATTGAATGTATATTTTCAACATAGTTTTGATGTTATTGAAAATATTTCGGCGGACTGTTGTGCTGGGATAAGGACCTGACTGAAAGTACCTTTTGGCCAATCAGGGCCAACATTCTTTCTACCCATTTTGTAGTTTTTATCATAAAATGGATAGAAAAATTGCTGCAAGCTGATTTGGTGGAGAGCCAGTTTCACTCATGATGTTATTCACAGCACAACCTCACAGGTGAAACTACTGTCCACAAAACAGCCAACTTGCGTCCTTAAACACGTAAATAGATCCAGCGTGCGTGCTGCTAGGATGAGATTACTTCTCAGGTGGTTGAAGGCACTCTGTCTGTGGCCTCGTGCACCACAATGCACCCAATGCGTGACGTTATCCCAGGACGACAGACGCCTGGCATGCTTTATTGGTTAAATTACTGATAGGTTCTGGAACCCTGTGACATCAGCTGAGCTGTATCTACAGAGAAGCCTTCCATGCAAAGCATCCGCTCAAGTGATGTCACTGGGTTCCAGACCAGAACTGCTAAGCAATTAAAAATGAATCTTGAGATGGAAAAGGCTGCAGTAAATGGTCCCTAAATAATGAATTTAAAGCAGACACACAAAACAGTGCAGTAGGTGATTAAACAGGCTTCACACATGCCCAAATTTATATTAAAATGTAAATAGGGTATATGCTCCTATATGTAGTGCCCTCAGAATTACAACAAGACTTAAAAACTGGTAAGGAAATCAATAACCCATTTGTAATGGTACATTTGGTCAGAGGTTTCTGATTCACAGAGTGAACATTTGTTGACAAAGAATTCCAGATCTGACTCAGTAAAACTGAATGATGAACTTGCCCCAGCCAATTTTAATTTTGAATTGTGTGGTCAACGGTGGAGACAGCCAAAGGCTTCCCAGATGTCTCTCTTGCAAAGCCTCTCCTGGAGGTAATCTGGGATGTTCCCCGGATGTAATTTTACTGTAAACAAGTTTATGCAATTTTCTTTTATCGTTTAGAGAAATCCATTCACGCCTTCTATAGAGTTACAGTGGTGAACATCATAGTGGCCCTTTAAGGCCGATCCATATTAGCCTGTTGTATAATACTTTAATCTGTCCAGGTACATTTGAGGGCATTTTCATATTTAAAAATCTCCAGAATCAATGACGGATATACAGTTGCCTGAATGATCGTCATCCTACTACTGGAGGTATACGTACGCTTGCTTCTACTGTATATATGTACTGAAATCCCCAATGTTCCAAATTTACTAACAGCCTGGAATCCCACCTGGGTCCTATCTTTTCAATGACATCTCTAAACAAGACAGAGGAACAGCACCGCTACCTGGGGTGCACACCTGGTAGCTGCATAGGAATTTATATCTTTCTTTGTTGTTATATGTTGTAGGTTGCAAAACCAGGAAGTCCAAATACAGGCGTGTTTCAGTGTGGCTCTGAGCCAGTGCTGTTGGAAGGGCTAGCTATCCCTGGACTAGAGTCGCAACAAGAGATCTGCAGATCCAGATGCACTCGTGAGAAGTGTACAACACAGGTTAAGCCGTTAAATAACAATGCCCTCTGGCACTCAATGAGAACAGCCGAAAATTCCAGTGCTGTTACAATGGTGCAGTAGTACTGGCAATCACATGAGGAAGAAAAGCCCAGCGCTTAGCCGCAGGCATCGACATGAACTTTCCTCATGTGATTAGCACAGTGTACTACTGCACTGTTGTAACTGCACCGGAAGTTTCAGCTGTTTTCACAGAGTGCCAGAGGGCATTAAGTTATTTAACAGCTTAACTCTTGTGCTTTTTTTTTTTTTTTCACCGTTCTCTCCCGAGTGCAGCCGGATTTTCAGCTTGCAAAACCAGGCTGTAAAGCTGTGTTTGCAGATGTGAACGCATCTTACTACCGGTTTTGAAGTCTGCAGAGCGAGTCTGTGACCATGGGTTAAGGGTGTATGCGTGAACTGGCCATATCTGAATTAGGGCAGATTGTTTTATTCTATGCAAGTGCAGACTCCTAGTTTTTTTTTTGGGGGTTCTTAAACTTTTTTTTTAAATATTTTTTCCAGAACACCAAAATTCCCACCCATGGGTAGGATCTAACAAAGCTGAACATTTTATACTTTGAATTTCAGTTGTGTTTTTGGTTACTGATGATTGGAAAAGAACTCCCTTTTTATATTTTTAAGATTTTTGCCACTCTATTGCACAAACACCACAGAGCAACATTTCATCTACATTGACAGGTCCTGTGATCCTGCCCCAAAATGTGTGCCTTCCACATTTCAAATCCCTGCATCAAAAGACACCTGAGTTATAACTTATAAGTGGCTGCACATGAGGATTTTACATGGAAATCGTTGCTAGAATCCTAACTGTAGTCAAACTACTGTGCTAGTATGATGTAGTATATTAGCAGCACAAACCCAAGCTTTCAATGTGCAAACATGATGCTTTTACTGAGGCTGGACATATCTCAACTTCCCTTACCAAATGGGGAGAAAAATCCTGTGTCCTCATTGGTCATAAGCGGGGCATTAGAAGTGTCTAATGCATGGCTAAAACAAGTGCTGGCCAGCTGGGCGTGGGTGGAAAGAAATCTATGCATCACTAGGATTTACATAGAAACATAGAAGTTGACGGCAGATAAGGACCGCAAAGGCCCATCCAGTCTGCCCATTTTTTCTACCTTATGAATGTGCCATAGGCCTGTCAATGGCCTATCTATTCATACTCATCTGTATTGCTCCTTATGCCTATCCCATGCCTGTTTGAAGCCCTGCACTGTATTCATAGCCACCACTTCCTGGGGTAGGCCGTTCCATACATCCACCACTCTTTCTGTGAAATAGAAGTTCCTCACATTCCCCTTAATCGGTCTCCTTTAATCTCATGCTGTGTCTTCTTGTCCTGCTATTTTCTTTTATTGAAACATGTTTTTTTTTTTCTTTTTTTTTCGTTGTTTAACCAGGAGTAGCACACTAAGCTGAAAGCTTTTTACAGGTGCGACCTGGGAGCACAGGGAAGTTAAGTGACTTGCTCAGGGTCACACAGTATGCAAGTGGAAGCTGTGGGATTCAAACCCAAGTCTAGGCTGCTGGATATCACCAAATTTGCAGCTCAGAGCCTTAAACCACTACGCTATACTGCCTCCCTAATATTAAGACTCTTTCACCTTGTTAATGCCCTTAAGGTGTTTGAATGTTTCGATCATATCACCTCTCTCCCTCCTTTGCTCTAGGGTATACATACTGAGCTCTGTTAATCTGTCCTCATATGTTTTCTGATGCAGTCCCTGCACCATTTTGATTGCCCTTCTCTGGACTGCCTCAATTTGTTTAATGTCCTTGTGAAGGTGTGGCCTCCGATACTGCACACACTACTCCAGATGGGGCCTAACCAGTGTCTTGTAAAGAGGATTATTACCTCCTCTTCCAACTGTGATACTCCTACTAATACACCCCAACATCCCCTAGCCTTACTGGACTGCTTTAGTGGTCTGTTTGGATGATTTCAGGTCATTTGTGATGATGATGCCCAAGTCTCTTTCTTCCTTTGTGACTGCCAGCAACTCCCTCCCAGACTATAGGTGGCTTCAGGGTTTCTCTTCCCTATGTGCATGATCTTGCACTTCTTTGCATTAAAACCCAGTTGACCTTCCGACCATTTTGCCAGTTTATTCAGATCTCTTTCATTCTCCCACCCCATCTGGATCATCTACTCTGTTGCAGATCTTGGTGTCATCTGCAAACAGACAAACCTTACCTCCAGTCCATCTGCAATGTCACTGATGAAGATATTGAAGAGGACTGGCCAGGACTGATCCCTGAGGTACCTCACTTGTGACTTGCATCTCTTCTGACTGTATACCATTTACCACCACTCTCTGTTTTCTGCCCGTCAACCAGTTTGCCACCCAGTTGACTCACTTCTGACCCACCCCAAGCCTACTCAGCTATTAATCAATCTTCTATGTGGAACAGTGTCAAAAGCTTTGCTGAAGTCAAGGTTGGCGACATCAACTGCTCCCCTTGGTCCACCACTCTGGTTACCCAGTCAAAGAAACCTATGAGATTAGTTTGACAGGACCTTCCTTTTGTAAACCCATGCTGTCTTGGATCCTGTGCTCCTATGAATTCCAGGTGTTGCACTATCCCTTCCTTAAGGAGTGCCTCCATAATCTTGCCACTACTGAGGTAAGACTGACTGGTCTGTAGTTCCCCACCTCCTCCCTGCTACTACTCTTGTGGGCGGGATCACATGAGCCCTTCTCCCGTCTTCTGGGACCTCTCCTGTGCAGAGACTCAATGAACAGTTCTGATAATGGCTCTGCTAGTTCCACCCTTAGCTCCTTTAGTACCCTGGGATGTATGCCATTAGGCCCCATTGCCTTGTCCACCCGAGCTTATAGAACTCTTGTAGGACACTTTCATTTGTGAAGGGACTAGTGCACACCTCCTCCCCTGTGTCCATGGTGCTGAGCTGTGGGCCCCACCCTACCTTCTCTTCAGTAAATACTGAGCAGAAGTATCTATTTAGGATAGATGCTTTTACATGGTCCTCCTAACTCACATGCCCCTTATCCCCTCTGATCTTAGCAATACCCTCTGGATTTTCTTCTTCCACTAATGTATCTATAGAAAGTTTTGTCACCTTCTTTTACTGTTTGTGCTAGTGTTTCCTCAGTTTGGGCCTTTGCCTGCCTTACTGCCTTCCCTGCTTCCTTAGGGAAGTTTGGTATGCCTCCCTATCTTCATCCTGCTGCGTTCCCTTATATTTCCTGAAGGCCAGCCTTTTGGCTCTGACCTTTTCTGCTACTGTTTTTGAGAACCAAAGTGGTTTTCGTTCTTCTTTTGCACTTCCTTTTCTCTCTAACACAATGGGATATTGCTTCAAGTATAGCATCCTAATACTTGCCCACTTTGCCTGTACCCCCTCACCTGTATTTCTTTTTGCCAGGGCTAGTTTAACTCTGTTGGCCACTTATCAAAGTCAGCTCCTCTGAAGTCCCATATTTTTGCCTTGGAATGGGGTGATTTAGTTCTAGTGGCCAAACTGAACAATACCATGTGATGGTCACTGGCCCCAGGTGACCTTCTACCTGAGATCTGTGATCCTTTCCCTGTTAGTCAGTACTAGATCTAGGATAGCGCTGTCTCTTGTGGGTTGTTGTACCAGTTGTTTGAGGCCCCCATGAGGGAATCCACCATGTGTCTAGTTCTGGCAGATGTTCCTGCTGGTATTGACCAATCTGTATCTGGCATGTTGAAGTCTCCCATTATCAGAACCTCCCTTTAGCTGTCATGTTTGTGTATCTTCTAACAGTAAAGTGTCTAAAACTTACAGCCGCCATTTTCCCCTCACTTAGGGCCACAGTTCCCCATCCTCTGCAAGGACAAATGTTGTCCGTCTTGTTGGTGCAAAGTTTCACAAAAAACAAATGTGTATGAACTCTGTGAGCAGCTCATTCAACTTTTTTTCTTTTAAATTAAACATCTGCAGCGATCTCACCTTACCCACCCCGTCCAACTTGCAGTTGCTTGCTCACTCTTGCCCAACCACCGCTCTCAATTAAATGCAAACTATTTAGCTCTAAAAGTATTTCTTTTCAGTTGGAAAGATCGACCATGGCCCAACTTTGATTCTGATACGCGGCCGCCACCCCAGGTCCTGGTCACTTGTCTTCGCTCACACCCGCTTATGTCGGAATACTCCCCTTTATAAAGAAAACCGCATAACAGCATGGTAGAGTTATCCTGATTTACCCCCCAAAAAAAGCAGCATTTTATTTAAAAGAGTGCATTAGGGCTCCAACTGCCCTCCCATACTCTGTACCATCCTTCCACAGAATGCTGTAATATTGGAAACAAAAAAAAAGAAGATCAGTGAGATCTGTTAACAGCATTACAGATACAGTACTTCAGATGACTACTTGCCTGTGCTTCCTCTGGAGTACCATTTCAGCCTGTCCCACATTTTTCTGTGATATTCTTCAACTGTATAAAAGAACCTAGGCTGTCTGATGCTCTTACCATAGGCTACATAGAGCAGCAAAAGAGGGCTGAGGTCACACACAAAAAAACAACAAAATCTCAGTTTGTAGCACTGTATTTCTATACTGCAGCCAACGACGATGCAGTACTCAGTACAAACTACACATATGGGCTTACAATTCACGGAAGCCTAATCAGGATAACAGTTCTAAAGCAAAATAAATAAATGAATAAACAGTACAAGCAGGTGGACAAGCTATTTTAGGAAAATTAAGCCACATATTTAACTTTTTAAATAAAACAGAAACATAGAATTTGATGGCAGATAATGACCACTTGGCCCACCTAGTCTGCCCATTTTCCCTGCCTGTTTCATATACCACAGATCCTAAATGATCTACGGCTTACCCTCTCTTTCTATCACTAGAGTTCCTTTATGTCTGTCCCATGTGTTTTGAATTCCCCTACCATTTGTATCCCTACAACCTCTGCCAGGAGGGTGTTCCATGGATCCACCACCCTTTCTGTGAAAAATACTTTCTCATGTTACCCGTAAGTCTACCTCTTCTATTTTCATATTATGGCCCTTGTTCTTGAACATCTTTTTTTTTTTTTTTTTTTTAAAGATACTACCCTTGTATCTTATTTACACCCTCAAGATATTTGAAAGTCTCTGTCAAACCCTCTCTGTCTCATCTCCTCCACAGAATACATACTGAGATCCTCCAGTCTCTTCCCAAGACTTTACTATAAATTTCATTTTCTTTTTTTTTAATGTAAAATACAGGGACCCATTTTATAAATGCAATAAGACACTCCAGAGATGTGCATGATACAGCTCTAAGGCACAGTCAGGGGCTAAAGGCACTCAGCCTGTGGCCTAATGCCTTACTACACCCCTGGCCGTGTGTTAGAACTGTCTAATGCACACCAGTCATATCTTATTGCTTAGACATTAGAAAGGGCCTCCCTTATTATGCCCTAGAATCCCTCCTCTCTGCATATCTCTCGATTTTCCCACATTAGGAGGGATGTCCTCATTGTAACTCCTTAAAGCCTATATGTCCATATATCTCAACTGTCCCATAGTAAGATGGACATCCTTTATTTTAATCCTCTGAACCCCTCTCCATACCTCTACACTGTCCCATTTTATGAGGGACATCCTTGTTTTACCCTCAGAACCCTTCTGTCCATACCTCTCAACAGACTACATTAGAAGGGACGCTCTCATTTTACCCTCAGAACCCTCTCTCCATATCTCTCAACTGTCCCACATTAGGAGAGACATCCTGCATTGCCTCTTAGAACCCTCTATTCCTATCTCTCAATTGTACCACATTAAGAAAACTGTCCTTATTTTATCTCGCACAACCCCTGTATCCATCTGTCTTAACTGTCCCACATTAGGAAGCTAAACCTCTTTTACCCCTCAGAACTCCACTGTCCGTATTCCACTCAGCTGTCCCACATTAGAAGCAGCATCCCACATTTAACCTCTCAGAGACATCTGTCTCACTTGGACAAAAGGAACGTCCCACATTTTTCTTTGACAGACACATTTTTTACTTGCTATTTGTACCTCCTCCATCTCCAAATTTGCTGCTTTTCCTCAGGGTCCCAATGGTGATCCCAGCCGTGCGACAGGGGGCTCACCGCAGCTCGAATAACCCCTGGGTAGGGGTAGGAGGGGATGCCCCAACCCTCCAGCCAATGTCCAATTGTCAGGCGCCCCATTCACCTTCAACGCCAGAACACCGGGACCCATCTCCAGAGCAGATACGGGCTGTTTCTGCTTTTCTGTGGAGAGGTGGTTGTGCAATGACATCAAGACAGATGCCGACGTCGAACACGCCTCCTCCCCACTGCTGTGGCACCGAGCTGCGTGCCCCCAGCAATGGCCTTCTCTCAGGGGAGACAAGCAGTCCTGTGGATGCTCAGCCTCCTCCCGGCTGGCCCTCCGCAGCTCCCGGCACTTTCCGAACCTGGGCTGCTAGCATCACAAGCAGTAACTCTACTGCTGGGCTGGCGGGCCGGAAATGAAACAGAGACATTCATATCAATATTTGTTGATCAATTAACAGCACAAACTTCATAAACACCAAAGAATGACTTCTCACAGTGTTCTAAAGATTTTATTTATTTATTCATTGAATTCTGGTAACTGGTAGGCCCTCTGAGACAAGGTCCTTTTTCATACAGAAACATGGAAGGACAAGCTGTGGCATAGTCGTACGCATGCATACATCGGCAAGCTACAATGGTGGAACTAGCTTGAACACCCAAGAGTTCATTATGGATCTCACAAGTCTCTAATTCACATTTTGTGAGGCCCAGTGTCCCGTTTAGGGCAGTGAATGGTAGGGCTTACGGGTAGAGGTGGCAGACTGTTTCTATGGCACATTCACAGCAAGAAATACAGAAAAACAATAACGTGACATCACACAATACATAGTTTTAGGAAATGCATGTATGTAGCACTTCATTTGTAAAGGGAAAACACTGCCTGCACATAAATAAATACACACACACAGAGCTCCCTATGAAACCATCTCAAATAAAGCCTCTGCACATAACTAAAAGTTTAGTAAAAGCTCCCAAGTACATATAATTTCTCTAATATTTGTCATCCATGAGTAAGGCAACAAACCCAATATAATTATAATCAAGGGCTGCTCTAATTGCAGTGTGTTTCCTCCTTAATAATGGTGCTCTGTCGGATAATGTACAACACCCTACTGTACAGGAGCTGAAGGCAAACACAAAATATCTAATTACCCGCTATTCCTGCTCCTTGTTGTGAGCGGCTTTGTTCACGGATCCGCACTAATTGCTGCCCTCCTTATTGGTCACCGGGTGATGAAGGCAATTTATTACAACGTACACATGCCCTGCAGACCGTGTTACAGCTTCCATAGCAAGTCTCATCGGCCTCAGACAAAGGGGCAACAACAGAATCGACCTAACAAGCCACCCACTGTTGAAATCTGGAAATGCAGCCTTGCTAATTTTTTTTATTTAACATGTATTTGTTCTGTCTGTTCTTCATCAATGTTACACTTCCACAGGATATTATTATACACTGTCACATGACATGCACATACTAGAGGAAGTGCCAGACTTACTAGGTACCAGCATGGCTGGCAGACATTATGGGCAGTATGATGTCTGCTGCAGTACTGGCTTAACTTTCCTTAAAGATAAAGCACTTTTTTGTGCTCCCTTCCCATGCACCCCCATAGCTCCATTGCCCACGGACTCACCGCTGTGCTAGCCACAGTGGGGTAGCGGCATGATCCTGCTCCTCTAGTCACATTGTGACACTATTGTCACGACACCCTGGTGATGACCAGACATAACGATTGGAAACACACCGCACTAATAAATCAGCAGTGACGGCTCTGTCCATTCTTGCAGATCTGTGCTGAAAGGTGCTGATTCACATGTCTAGACAAGAAAAACATGATACTGTGCAGCACTGGGGGAGGGTGCACCCTGGACTGGTAAGGGAAGAAAATACCTTAGCACCTGGGACACCATGCCGTGTCTATGTGCTGAACAGGGTGGAGGGTCAGGTGATGTAGGGGACTTGAGTGCCATCACCTTACATACCAGAGTGGCATTCCTGCATGTTCTGATCCAGCCTTCCATCCACCTCCAGTGGAGGCAGTGCGCCTGTACTAGTGTCTTTGGGGAAGTGCTGGCTAAAGGCACCCCTATAAGGCTACCATCTGGTGTTGCTTTCAGAGCACAGTGCTGGTCCCTCCCTTCCCCATGGAAGAGAATGTCCTCTTGGATGTTGTACTGCCCTCCTCGCTATCCTCCGCATCTGCTGTCCCGGCTTGGGATACAAACCCAGGTCACTGCTGACCTCCATTCATTGATTAAAGATACAGAACTGATACCCCAGTCTGTTTGCTGTACCAAACTGGATACCAAGCTGTGCACTATCATTTAAAGTTACAGTCCTTGCAGGCCAGAGGCAACAGCATCTCCCATCGTCCTTGTTAATGTTTCCCACCAAGTGCTTTGGTAGCAATGGTGAAACTGGAAGTGTTTTGAATGGAAGCTCTTATCTGTAGATTCGCAGAAGGGGGGACTGTCACCCGTAAGAGGTGGAAAATGTTCCTACTGCATTCAGTGAAGAATGCGGTCAGTCAGAGGAGCATATCAAACCAAACTGTAACAGGCAGTGCACAACCTATTATATTTGCACCCCAAAACAATCTGCCACCTCTACATTATGGTGTCTGATTCCTCTGCTCTGCCCGACTGAAGCTGCTGATTAGTTCAACAAGTATTTTATAAGCTGTGCCACGTCCCTCATTACTGAACACCTATCCCCCAGCTCCTCCTCCGCTTCTTCCTGGACCTTTTTCATCTTTCTCTGTCTCTACTGTTGATACCGTCCAAGGCCCTTGAGACCATGGCTCCTAAAAATGAACCGCACCGATGGCCTGGATCCGAGACTTATATTTTAAGCTGCCCCATTCCTGCCCTCCTTGAACCCAACTTGCCCCTCCTCGAAGGTACTTTTGGCCTGAAACATGACTATGGCCATCCCTCTGCACAAAGGTGGGGAAACCAACACCACAGGCAGCTACTAGCATATCTCCTATCTCCTCACCCTTTCAAAGCGTTAAGAGCACTTTGGTCACACACACAACTCTCTACTTTCCTCATGGATTGCCCTTTTCAGCCCTTTCCAGTCTGGTTTCCAGCCAAACCACTCTATGACTAATGCCACCTCTGTGCTTAGGCTCACTGACTCCATGCTTATTGGGATGGATCTGGGGCTTTCCATATTGGGCATGTCCATCGATGTCTCCAAAGTTCTCAACATGGTCCACCCCAACACACACAATGAACAAGCTATTGCAGGGTTGCCAGAGCAGGTAATCACCCGATTTCTCTCCTGTCTCTACAACTGGTTCAGTCCATACGCATAGGTATAGCCAGCTCCCAAGGAAAGATATGGGGCCCCAAGGCTTAGCTGCTTATCCCATACTATTTATTTATTTATATTTGTTGACCGGTAAGCCCACTGGGCCCAAAAGATTCCTTTTTCAGGGCCACCGGAATTAGTTACATACTAGAATCCTATTGGGTACAGAACATTTAGGTTGTACAAGACAGGTTTTGGGTACCAACATGGTGAGTCCAAAGGTCTAAACCCTTGTGACTACAAGACAAGTTTTTGGGTCAGTTTTCTGAAGTGATGTCCCTACTGCCTGTAACTCCTCCCACATCCATATGCATGTGTATGATACAGTACTTTTGCCACTGGCCCTTAATTCAATCGCTTAGTACAGCCAGACCTGGAAGCAATTCAGTGCAGGTTTAACCATTTCACTTATACCAACTAACCCTGAACGCTAAGAAACAGTGCCCGTGATTTTGACACCAACCCTTAAACTTTCCTTCCTCTTCCTAATGACCAGTGATGATTCTCTTGTGGAACAAGTCACATCTTTAATATACATTGCGGGTATACAGTAGCTGAATCAGATCTTCAGCTTCTCCACCCAACCAAATCTTTACTGAACTTCTCCCCAAACTTAGTGTCCTACACCGTAGCAAATTCTGTCTCATTGCTGCTGCTGCCGCCTGATGGAACATATTTCACAAAATTATTCTCTCTGTTTGTGACTGTAGGGACATGGTCTACAGTGCACCTCCCAAATTCCTTCTCTTCTATGCAATCTGCTACTTCTGTCACACATCACTGCACTCTCTCTTCACACCTGGCTGGCCCACTCTAGAGGGAGGTTCCATCTAAAGATGCTCTCCTTCCTCCATGAGAGATCCTCAATACTCTTCCCCAGTATCAACTCCCTATTCCCTGCTCCCAGTCCCTGAGCTGGCTACCAGGAGTTCCTCCAGTCTGTCTTTGACACTCCATTTTAGAGGACCAACCAGGCCCAAAACCCAATCACCTACAGGGGCACAGAGCTGTACAACAAAGTGCCTCCTGCAATCCAGGCCTGTAGATCATTCTACTCTTTCAACACTGCCCTCAAAGAGTACCTTCTCAAGTCATCCACTTGCCTGTGCCCGAGAGGCCCCCTCCTGGCCCACTCATTATATCCAGTGGTCTTTTCTATCCCCAATACCTGCACTCTCTCCTCCCCACTACAGCACGTAATAAGACGGGCCTATGTACGTTCATCCTCCTACTGCTCTCCCTTTACTCTTTCAAATAAATGCTGCATATTCAATTTAACCCTATACTAAGGTTAGAAGAAAGAGCTAGTAGGCCAAAGCCCATAATGCTCCTATGCTAGGCCATAGAGTAGAATGTTAAGTCATACCCAGACATAATTAGCGTGTCGAGACGATGTTTAAAAATCTCTTTAGTATTACTTGTTACCATATCAGATGGAAGTCTATTCCAAGGCCCAATAGTTCTTGCAGAAAAGAAAACTTACGATTATTGTGTTTAAAAGATTTACCAGTTAACTGGAGGACATGACCTCTAGTATTATGTATTGATGACTTCAAAGAAAATCCTAACTCAGTCATGATATAGGGTCATGAATAATGTCATATAAGAGGAGAAGGTCACCTAATGCGCTCTGATAGTAAGAGGCATTAGTTTCAATGTATCCAACCTAAACTCATAAGATGAGGATTCGAGACCAGATATTTTTTAGTGTATTTTCGCTGAACCCTTTCAAGAGAGTAATTATCTGATTTTCAAAAGGACACCACAACTGTGAAGCATATTCAAGATGGGGATATCTCCTGTGAATCACTACTTTTCGCTGTTGCCTTCCATTCTACCCTCCTCGGCATCGGTTTGCCTCTCCTTGGCTGCGAATCACCTTTACTCCACTTCTCTTCACTATTTCTTGTTTTCTCAGACTGCCTCTCTGGTTTGCATTTTGCACCCATTTTGTTTATTGTAATACCCCAGTAATCATCACGTTCATAGCTTATACCTGTTAGTGTCATCTGAGATTTTAACACTGTAATACGATCATATACTGCTGTAAATCTTACAACTGTTGTAATGATGTTCACACCATGTACTCTCTTTGGGTCTCTGTAATATATTTCTCTTTGGTCTTTTGTTATGATTTTCTGGACTTCCAACACTCAACGCTTATGAAAACGGGCATTTTGCTCACATACCTTCCAGTATACAAATAAAGACTGACTGACTGATCGATTGATTGACTGATTGAGACTAAACTGCCTTTCTCCACACTCCCCACTGGGACCTTTACTCCACACTGGGTTGGCCTTCTCTTGGTGCATGGGTGCTCATGCATGCCTCCTTCCTGATCTTCATGTTTTGGACACAGACTCTCCTGACTACCTACCCTCCCTTCCCATACCTACCCCTCCCCATCTCTGTTTTCCACTCCTTTCTTGCTCCCAGACATCATCTGTCTGCTTGGTAAGTTGCATTCTCTTGGAGGTTCCTTCTCAACTTCAGTACCCCTTGCAGCTGTCACTATGAGGCAGGTACATGCATTCGGCCTGCTACCATGCCTGCTACCCACCCAAGTTAGCAGCTCACCCCATCTGGGTTAGGTGATGTCTTACACAAAAGTGCTCAACAACCCACCTGTTTTTCTGCCCAGCTGGTATGTAATGCCTAGTTTTAGCCTGCCTACATAACAGTGTTATTATTTTTATTGTGCCCAATTTGTTTACCATACAATGCTGCTGTACAATACTGCCCACTGACATAAAAGCTAAAAATTCACTTAGTGGATTTCAGACTGCCCTACAGAAAATATTGCACCAGGCCGGCCTGGTGGCACGGATGGTTGAGGCGCTGGATGCCACACCGCGCCATGCCAGCAACCCACTTTTGGGATTTAGCTCGCTGCCGGGGTTGGCGGGGTGCTGGAGATGATCATAGCAGCCACTGAGCTGCTCTCATCTCCCAGAATAGGAGGTGTAGTTTCTGCTCTCAGCTGACACCCGGTGGAGACCAGGTGTCAGAGCATAGTCGAGGCTGATGCAATGTCGGGGGTGGAAGGAGCACTCAGTTTCCGCAGTACGCATGTACCTCCATGCGCGCACGCTTGCTGTATCTGTTATTGTGCCAGGTGGGAGAAAACCACAGAAAAGCCCATGTCTCTCTGTGGCTATCTGTGATGGCCCCTGCCGCTTTCAGACTCTGCTCCTTGTGGATCCACACTGGCTACGATGGAGGGGAGAGGCTAATGGGGTGAAGAGGGCCCAAGACAGGAGTAGGTGGCCATGGAGGAGCAAACAGCTATATTTAAAAAAAAATAAAGAAAATATTGAACCAATCATGCGAATGCTATACATCTTACTTTTTAAAATCAAATTTATATGTAATTTTATTAATTTGTTACATGTTTGTTAGAACATGGGTTGACAGAGACGTTCAACCCTGTTGGTTGAGTCGCTGTGCAGGGCCATGGATGAAGTTAGCATTAATCCGTGGAGCGACTTCTGAGATCCACCGCTGGTCTTATTGTTTTGCATCTGAAGTAAACTGTATTGGCAGCCATTACAAATTCCAAGAAAGCATCTGGGACTCCACAGAGAAAGACTCCCACCGAGATTTCCCGTCACCATCCAGTCCCCTCCACCTCCTCGGGCCCCTGTGTGCACTGCACAGCACCACAGAGATAGTGAGCCACAGAAACACCCAACAGCAGACCCGAGGTGCAGTGACAGAGAGAGTGACAGCTAGACATAGAGTAGAACACCCCACATAGGCGGCTGCTATAGTGTATGCATTGCACTTACAGTTAATCAATCTTGTAGGTTAATCCATGTCATACTGAGCAATGTTGTCTTCTGTCCTGTAGCAGTGCCAGCATTTCCAAACAGAGTACACTGCAGCACCCCAGTCTGATGTGTAACACATCTTCCATTACAGCTTGTCTGGTATGAGTATTAGGGGAGAGAAAACAGCCAGAGTGACAAAGATTGAAGACTGTTGTATTTCTTCTCCGCTTATGTGAAGTGTCCTGCTGTGGCGTGTTATAACTTCGGCGACACCCTGCACCCCCGAGACAGAGACAAGAGTGAGCTAAAACGATGGTGCACAGCACCAGAGAGGCAGATACAGCAAGTTTCGAAATCTTGCAGTGTGTGTCTCTCTCTCTCCATATGACAACTGAATGAGGCTGCATCCCGATTGTGTGCTGTCTCCTCTCTCGTCAGGCTTTGCGGTTTGTGTCTCACCGAGTGCCCTGAGTGATAGTGACCGCAACAACAGTAGCTGAGAGACACAGTAAGCATGCCTGCCAACCCACCACACAGCTGTGATGCTAGTGGTCTCGGAGACTGGTGAGAGCAGCAAGCGGATTTAAAACTCCTCCTCATCTCAACACCACACATCTCACTTGCTGTTTATGTAACTCAGTTGCCCTCACCCTGCCTATCTGGTAGCCAGTCGCTTGCTTCTCCCGCCGATCCCTTCACATTATTAAGTGCACAACACAGTAGATATGTGCATATAGAGCTGTTGAGGCAAGCATTTATGTTTGTGAGAGTATGCCAGATCACTGGTGGACAGCATAGACAGTTATCAGAGAGAGCGAGAGAGAGAGAGAGTGACTGCCAGAGAAGGTTGACAGTACTGTGCATGTGGATTGTGTGTGTGTGTGTGGGGGACAAAGTACCAGTAGTAGGCAATGTACTAGAAACTGTATGGACAAGAAATGCCACAGATCATGTTAGCAGTGTATCTGTGACATTTCTATGCATATAATAACAGTGCAGCATGCATTATTTGTCAGGGACTATTTTTCAGGGTGGCAGGATGCAGTATCTTTGTTGCTTTTAAACAGCTAAAAAGACCTTTCTGGATTTTTTGTTGTTGTTTAAACTTTACCATATTATAAGTACAATAAGACAGTCCAGGTTATAGGTTATTGGGATTAATCAACACTGCAGATGCTGTGGAGGACACTCGCCTGTGGCCTTGTGCCTCACAATGCACCCTGGTGTTAATTAATCCATAACCCTATACCCTGTCATGGGTTATTGCTTACTTGTAAAATATGTGAGATTTTTGTTCAGTGTTTGTTAAATGTCTTTTATATGGCACAAGGCATTTGTTGTTAATAGGTCTGACCCTAACCATTTGTTCCTGTTTAAAATAAAACTTTTATCTATATTTTATCTATCTGCACTTTTCCAAATGTAATTTTTATTGGAACTTAGTTATCTATTCCTTCCTCCACATGTACCTTGCCACCAGGACACACCTGGAAACAAACTACTCGTAGCTTGGCCTGTTCTCTCCTGGCACAAATCTCAAATAAATAAATAAATACAATGTCACGAGAGATGGGGCAACAGAGTTCCTGTGGTTTCATGCCCATTTTAAAGCTGCAGTGTTTTAGTCACCAACAAGTTTTAATAAATGTTTTCAGTATTTATATGTTTCTGATATAACTAGATTCCACATCAGTATATTTTTATTTATCAAAGATGTTTTTAAACTGCTTTTATTATCCATTTTATAATTGCTGACTCAAGTCATTAAAGATGGCAACCACTAGCAATTCTTAAAGGTAAAGGCCCTCAACCTATTTTCTGTATATCTGTTTAGTTTGTAGACAAGAACAATGATTCCTCTCTTCCATCTCCCTAATTTCATCCTAATCTGAATATAAATGAGGTTGCTTCACTCTTTGCTGTGGTGTGAAAACCTCTTTGTCTCCATTGCAAAAGTCATGACCTCAGAAATGCAAGGCATCATTGGAGTTTTTCTAACTCAGACACTTCAAACTACAGAAAACAGCAGGCCACTTATGCTATGCCTTGAAAAGTTTCATGGCCAGCGAAGACAAGAACACAGGGACTGCAGAGGACAGCAACAGCACTGACTAATACAGTATAACTAATGCAGGCTTTAGCACCAAAACATCATAACATTTCAAGATGCCTTATATGAGCTGAACCATCACCTTGCAATGGAGACAAGCAGGTTTTCACACCAGATTTAAGTACCTTCATTTACATTTAAATCATGATGAAATTGGGGGAGAGAGGCAATCATTGTCCATGCCTACAAACTACACAGGTAAACAGAATAAAAGACTGAGGAATCCTTCCGTGAGGTTACATTTTCACTTTAAACACAGGATTCATGAGGCCGGTCCAGTGGTCTGAGGGCCGGGGCTCTAGCACCTTACCTCATGTCACACCAGTGACCCGTGTTCAGTTGCTAGGGTCGGTGGGGAGGCTGAGGCTCCAGCACCTTACCTCATGCCACACCAGTGACCCGGGTTTAGTGATGAGCGTGGTTGCTGGAGTCGGGGTGAGGGAGGGCTGAGGTTCAGCACCTTTCCTCATGCCACACCAGTGACCCGTGTTCAGTTGCTGGGGGTCGGGGGGCTGAGGCTCCAGCACCTTACCTCATGCCACACCAGTGACCCGGGTTCAGTGATGAGCGTGGGTTGCTGGAGTCGGGGGAGGGCTGAGACTCTAGCACCTTACCTCATGCCATACCAGTGACCCGTGTTCAGTGATGAGCATGGGTTGCTGGGGGTCGATCGGGGGCTGAGGTGCTAGCATTACTTCATGCCACACCATGCGGGTTCAGTGATAAGCATGGGTGCTGGGTCGATTGGAGGAGGGCTGAGGCTCTAGCATCTTATCTCATGCCACACCAGTGACCCATGTTCAGTGATGAGCATGGGTTGCTGGGGGTCATGGGGGGGGGCCTGAGGCTCTAGCACCTTATCTCATGCCACACCAGTGACCTGTGTTCACTGATCAGCATGGGTTGCTGGGGTCAATGGGGCTGAGGCTCTAGCACCTTACCTCATGCCACACCAGTGACCCAGGTTCAGTGATGAGCATGGGTTGCTGGGGGCTGAGGCTCTAGCACCTTACTTCATGCCACACCAGTGACCCGTGTTCAGTGATGAGCATGGGTTGCTGAAGTCGGTGGGGGGGTTAGATGAGGATTGAGCAGCCGCTGCAGCTCTTCTCTCCCAGTTAGGGAGGTTGGCTCTCCTACACTGACCACCACCACCATAAGGGGGTCTGGTAGTGGTGAGGGCATCGGAGGGAGCCAGGCTGCAGGGCACGGGTGGGAAGGAGAGCGGAGTCACTCAGGCCAAGGCGCGTGCACACCTCCACATGCACACGACCATGTCTGGGGCTCTGGAAAATAGCTGGAACAACTGGGGTTGGGACTTGATGAAGCCCCCAGCTAGCACCGTGAGGCCACCCAAGATTGGAGGTGGTGTGACTCGGGACGGCTGCAAAGCGGCAATGGACGGGCTGATACAGCCGCCTAGCCTGCCAGGGAGAATAAAGGAAAATATGGGGAAAAAAATACAGGATTCATTCTGTTGGTATATTAGGAGGGTACAAGCACACATTCTGGATGGTCAGCTGCACAGCCCCACACCAAAATGTGTAATTTACTCACGAGTGGCAGACCATGTGGAAAAGTGAGGGGCTGTAGATCAAAGGGCACAGGGTAAAAAGGCAGTTTTGCAAGCCCTTGTTTCTTCATATACATAGAAATACTGCACTACCACTTTTATAAATACAAACAAAACAGAAACACTGTATCACACTTACTGTACTGACACAAGCAAATTTTAAAATCATTTTCAGGAGTCTTTGGTCCAAGAAATTCAAATGAAAGCATATGGTCACGCTTTTCATTACATAAAGACAGCCAGACTTGCATTTAAAACTCCTGAAATGACTAGCAGTTTTGCATGTTTTTTAATGAAGACACATAAAGGCTGTATCTCAGTTCTACATCTGTATTTCCAGATAAGAGAGTATTTCTTAGTCTTTCAACAATGAAACATAGAAACATAGACTTTGACGTCAGATAAGGACCACTTGGCCCACCCAGTCTGCCCATTTCCCTACCTACTAGATAAGCTGCAGATTCTAGTTAACCAACAGCCTACTTCCTGCCACCCCCACTACAATTGCCTTGTGTCTGTCCCATGCATGTTTGAAATCCCCCACTGTTTTAGCCCCAACAACCTCCCCAGGAAGGTGATTCCATGCATCCACCACTCTCCATGAAAAAGATTTCCTCACATTACCCCTGAGCCGCCCTCTATTTTTAAATTGTGTCCCCTTGTTCTTACACATCTCTTTTTCTGAAAGATGCTACCCTCCTAGACTTTGTTGATTCCTTGAGGTACTTGAACATTTCTATCATGTCCCCCTGTCCCTCCTTTTCATCAAGGGTATACATATTAAGCTCTCTCAGTCTCTCTTCATATGATTTCTGATGCAGACCCTGCACCATTTTAGTTGCCCTCCTCTGGACTGCTTCCATCCTGTCTATGTCCTTGCGTAGATGAGGTCTCCAAACTGCACACAGTACTCCAGATGGGGTCTCACCAACTGTCTGTACAGAGGATAACCACTTCCCTTTTATGTTTGCTTGCGCATGTGCAAAAAACATAGTGCCATCATCGGGTTTTCAGAGGTGTGTCAGCCCTCTTCCAATTCAGTCAGTGTGTTTGCAGGTGCGGCCGCAGTTCTCCATGCCTGCTGGAGCTGTCTATGACAGCTCCAAATGCAGTGGCATACAGTTGAAAGGGGAGCTACGCTTCAGTGAGCAGCGATCAGATATCGCCTGCTCATGCGCGCTCCCCTACACACACACAATATGCTACTGCTGCTGCCCAATCCCCGTCGGCTATGCTGCCCCGAAACACAGTTTCATATGCCACGCTGGGTGCCACCCAAAGCGTGGCTTTCGTCGTATAGCTGACAGGGGTGCACAATCCCCGTCATCTCCACTGTGTCTCCCCCGAGTACAGGGTGCCACGCTGGAGCCCACCCCGCGGGCAACAGATGCTATAGCCGACGGGGTGCCTAACCCGCCGGCTCCACGCCCCCAGTCGCCCTTCTGCCATGCTGGGAGCCCACCCCAGCGGGCAAACGCCCCAAGGCCGCTTCCTTTAAAACAAAAACCTGTGTAAAAAACGGTCCCAAGCAGTCTCCTGCCCCCACAACCCGCACCCACCCACTGCGCACCCTGCCTCCCCACACCCCCCTCACTCCCATACTTACCTCCGGAGTCCAGCGCGATGATCTTCGTGACCGGGAACACGTCTGCACTCTTCAAAGCCGACCGCGAACTGAGGAAATGCCGGTAAGCTGTATAATGGGATAGATAGGGTTTTTCAACTTTGTTGCATATCTCAGGCATTTTGGAATTTTGCACCAAATTTTCAACATGGGGTTATTGGGACCCTCCTCATGAATTCTTGCACTGTCATGGCATTACGGGCCCAAAGGGTGATTTTGCAGCCACTGTGCGAAATCACCTTTCCGAATGATTAACGAACGACACTGCCAGTGTTCATAATGTGACTCTCAAAAGCCTATTTTGAAAATTTAGTGGACAAATTCCAAAATGACTGTTTTACTTAGGTGCTATGTTCCTACGCACGTCAGTAAGTTCATGCGAATTTTCAATATTTTCACTTCATATTTTCAACATTGCCATTTTACCACACCTTCTTATGAGCAGTACAGCTGTCATTTTCACATCTCACCTAAATGTGTTTCTGCCCATGTGGCGCACAATGGCGCAGTCGGTGTGCGAAATCAATGTACGGGACACATTAAGAAAATCGCAGTGACACGGTTCATGAGCAGAGGTCTTAAAATGGCTATGTTGAAAATTTGGTGAAAAATTCTAAAAATGACTGTTTTGAGTTAGCATGCATTGCGCAGTTCCTACGCACGTCAGAAGTTTAGTTAAATTTCAATATTTTCACCCCAGATTTTCAACATTGCCATTTTACCAACACCTCCTTATGAGCAGTACAGCTGTCATTTTTCATCTCACCCAAAACATGTTTCTGCTCATGTAATGATGTAATGGCGCGGTCGGTGTCTTGAGAAATAAATGTCACGGGACACATTAGGAAAATCACAGTGACATTGTTCATGAGCAGAGGTGTTAAAATGGCTATGTTTGAAAATTTGGTGAAAAATTCCTAAAATGACTGTTTTCTGAGCGTTTACAGAGTTCCCTCACATGCACGCTCATAAGTTTGCAAATTTTAATATTATTACTCAGATTTTCAACAGTGCCATTTTACCACACCTCCTTATGAGCAGTACAGTTGTAATTTTTCATCTCGTCCTAAAATGTGTTTCCACATGTAGCGCACAGTGGCACAGTCGGTGTGCTAAAAACAATGTTTGGGACAGATTAAGAAAATCACAGTGACACTGGTCATGAGCAGAGGTCTTAAAATGGCTATGTTGAAAATTTGGTGACAAAACTCCATAAATGACTTAAGCATGAGTGAGCATTAAAGAAGTTTCACGCACCCTGTAAGTTCATGAATTTGTAATATTTTCAGTCCAGATTTTCACCAGTGGCATTTTTCCACACCTCCTTATGAAAAGTACAGCTGTCATTTTCCACAACATGGCCGAAATGTGTTTTCACACTTTCAGCACAGAAATGCGTGGTCGCTGTGGGAAATCATTGTTTGGGACAGATAAAGAAAATCACACTGACACTGTTCATGATCGGAGGTCCCAAAATGCCTGTGTTAACAATCTGCTGTAAAAAAACCCCAAACTAGTTACATTACGGGTGTGTGTTGCACAGTTTCTACGCACGCCGTGACTTCACCAGTTTTTAAGATTTTCACAGCAGATTTTCAACATTGCCATTTTTACACCTCCCATGAACAGTACTGCTGTCATTTTCACATCCTGTTCGAATGTTTTGCACCTGTGGTGCCAAAAACATGTTAAAAATTTGGAGTGAAAATACCAACTAATGCCTGAGGCGTTAGGGTTTCCACCATAATGCCCCACCCTGTAGAGAATGACAGGCATCAGGGGTGTGACTTGGGATTCTTGCCTGTCATGCTCATACCATTCCACCTCCACCCACACCCTGCAGCCACTGAGAGGCATCAAGGTGTGCCTCGGACTCTTCGGCCCAAACTTCACCCCATTCTCCTATACCGCACCCATCTCACCATATTTCCTGATGGAATGGGGTGCATAAGGGCCAAGACCCCAAGGCACACCGTGACACTTGTCAGTGTCTGCAGGGTGGGTGTGAAATGGCGGGTCGTTATGCGTACACTCTGCAGGGTGGTGGTGGGGTTGGCTTTAGTTCAGTACTGCCATTCCTATTATGCAGCTCTGTAACTTACACTACCAATGCCAATGCCAGCAAGCAAACATTCGGCATTGACAAATGCTTGTTCTACTTGTGATGCCCCTTCCTATGCATCCCAGTATCTCCCGGCTCTCCTCACTGACTTCTACATTGCTTACCCACCTTTAGATCATCCGATATGACTCCCCAAGTCCTGCTCCATTTTTGTTGTTGTTAGCACCTCTCCTGCTATTGTGTACTCTTCTCCTGGGTTTTGTTTCCCAGGTGCATTACTTGCACTTCTTTGCATTGAATCTAAGTTGCCATATGTCTGACCATTCCTCCAACCTTGCCAAGTCCCTTCTCATCCTTTCTACCCCCCTTGTGTATCAACTCTGTTACAGATCTTTGTATCATCTGCAAAGAGGCATACCTTTCCTCCAGACCCTCTGCAATGTCACCTATAAAGATGTTAAAGAGGACTGGACCCAGTACTGAGCCCTGAGGTACTCCACTAGTGATCCCCTTTCTTCGGAATGTGTGCCACCACTATTACCTTCTGTGTCCTGTGTGTGCAGCCAGTTTGCAACCTAGGCTACCACCCTGGGACCCACTCCAAGCTGGCTAACTTGATTATTAATCTTTTATGTGGGACTGTGTCAGATGCCTGTAAAGTCTAGGTAGGCCATATCCACAGCCCTCCTGGTCTATTACTTTGGTCACCCAGTCAAAGAAATCTATTAGATTTGTCTGACATGACCTTCCTGCCTGTAAATCCATGCTGCTTTGGGTCCTGTGCCCGCTGGCCTCTAGGTACTCAACAGTTCTTTCTTTCAGAAGTGATTCCATCATTTTTCCTACCACTGAGGTCAAACTTACAGGTCTGTAGTTTCCTGCTTCTGCCTTGCTCCCACTTTTGTGAAAGGGAATCACATCTGCCCTTCTCCAGTCCTCAGGTACCACACCATCCTCCCATGATTTGTTAAAAGTGTGGTCAGAACAGCAACCCTGCAAATCTTTGTGTAAATCTAATCACAGAAATGTTGCTGCTACCATGGCCCTCTTTATAGCCTAATCGCCCCCAGACCCCAGTATGGAGTCATGAGGCAAAGCGGATTGGATCCTTATCCAAACTGACCAATCCAGCACCAAGTGCCTGGGGTACTCTAGCCACTATGGTCGCCTTCTGGGTCACAGTCAGCCAACGGTAGACATGAATTCCTGTAGTGGACTGGGTACTGAAGGAGCAGAACGCTGTTTCATCACAGCTGCGGTGGCCCCTCACATGGCACGGCGGGGCTCTGTGGGATGTGTGAGCCCTGTACACCCTTATGGGGATGCATATAGGGCTTCATGGATTAAGCCCATAGAGTAACTTTATGGAACTGTTTTGAGTTACCTGCAGAAATTATTTATTTTATTTAGTTTTTGTTGACGGGTAGGTGCACTAGACAAATCTTGCCTATTTTCAGGCACATTCCGGGAGGATACAGATGAATACCAACTGACCTTTTTTTTTTTTATTTGCTAGTCTAGGATTACAACATACCTTTGAGCCAGGGCTCTTTTACAAAGGTTCCACATCAGAAAACAGTTAGAATACGTTAAGCACAAAACAGCACAATACAGAAGTTAGTATAACTAATATCTACAGGAGAAAACAGTAACAATGTGAGATAACATAAGAAAAGATTGGTGTTATGAACTAGATGGGTGGGGGAAGGTGTCACAAGGTGAGTAGGGTCACAAAAGTGGAGGTGAAAGCAGCCCGATGGCCTTGTCGATAGTACTGGGTATAAGGCATTAGAGTAAGCCGATGGGTTGCGAGGGAGGAGTAAAAAGGGGGTGGGAGACAGGGAGCGGGAGGAGGGGATAATAAGTGCTTGGAGGGTAGAGATAGGGAGTAGGCTGAGGTGATTATATATAACAGTCACAGGAGCTAGAGTAGGTGAGATGGAGGAGAAGCTTAGATTTGAAATGAGCCAAGCGTGGAGGTGGAGGAGATGTCAGGGCTGAGCTCATTTAGCCAACTGGGGCTCTGAGGGCAAATGATCTTTGACCCTGGGAGGTGCAGCAGCGGGGACTTGGAGGAGCTGGGATTCAGAGCCCTGGTGTGCGTGGATTTAGTCTTTGTTTCAGTAAAGATTGGACTCCAGCGAGGTGAGGCCCATAGTAATTTTCTTTGCCATGATGCAAGTTAGATACTTTATCGGTTGGAAAGTTGAAGCCATCCATATTGGGCATAAAGGTCACAGGTATGTGTGAGACGAGAGGCGCCAGTGGTGAGCCTACAGGACTTGTTTAGGATGTCGCTATTCGCCTGAGCGCAGTGATTGAAGCAGAGCCGAGATGATTAGCCTGTAGTCAGTAATGGAGACCACCAAACTCTGGATGGCAATCCTAAGAGCATCTGCTGTGAGATGTTGTCTGTGCCGGTATGGTAGACCTAGCGTGTGTTGGCAGCTGTGGCTGCACCATTGATGTGGTCCACATATGAGATTTGAGTCCAGAGATATCCCTAGGTATCTGAAAGACTGCACCTGCTCAAGAGCACTTCGAGACATGTTGAAATAGTGAGGTGGTGTAGTTTATGCCTGTTTTGAGGGCTATGGAAGAGCATTGCCTTAGTTTTTTTATGGTTAAGGACCAGCTTATGATTGCTGAACCAGTTTTCCACAGAAGCAAAGCCTTGCTGAAGATTGAGTTGTAGTGTCATTGGGTCCTTGTGGGAGGAGAAAATAAGAGCATCATCTGCATAGAGGATGAGTTTTCAGGGCAGGATTTAGGGAGGTGTTGAGGAAAAGGCTGAAAAGTAGTAGGCTGGATGGACCCTGGGGACTCTGGAGCAGACCGTCTGGGGTCTGAGAGGACACCAGCAATTTTACTCTTTGCAACCAGTTTTGCAGGTAGCTATTGAACCACTCTACAGCATCAGGGAGAGCCTGATAAGTTGGAGCTGTTTAGTCAGCAGGCGATGGTGAATGGTGTCAACGCCTTTGTCAGATCGACAAAGACTGCCCCTGCTAGGTGGCCCTTGTCCAGGGTATTGTGCAGTGCTCAGTGAATTCCAGTAGGGCTGATGAAGTACTGTGTCCTTTCTGAACCCATGCTGTTGTGGACATAAACAGATTGTGCTTTTCAAGGTAGTCAGTGAGTTGGTCGGCCACTAGGTGTTCGAGGGCCTTGGAGAGAGGAGGTATTATTGAAATTGGCCGGTAGTTCCCATGGGCGATCTTATCCCCACTTTTGTGGACCGGAGTCACTGAGGCTGCTTTCCATTTGTCAGGGAACTGACTGAGTCTGAGGGAGAGGTTGATAATGTGGGTTAGTGGATTATTATTTCATCCAGGGCGAGAGATAGTAGCTTTAGGTCTAGCAAGTCCCTACTGGTCCTTGTCTTGGAGATTGCCTTGGTGATGTGCTTCCGGCTTGTAGTTTAACTGTTTTGAAATAGAAAGGTGGGTGATTTGACGAGATGGGGAGGCCACAGGGGTGTCAGAGTTTGTATACTGGAAAAGTCCTGGGGAGGACGTGGCTTAGGTCAGTGAAAGCTTCATTGAAAGTGTTTGCAATGACCAGTGGGTCAAGGTAGATTCATCAATCTTTAGCATGGTTGGAGAGGATTTTAATTGCTTCCCTGTGACTTCTTTGATGTTTTCAGAAATCAGACCCACTTCCCCAGGTGTTGGATAGAGCTTCTCTGTAGTACGTGCTTTTTTGTAGTCGAATGGCTTTAGTGCAGTTATTACGGGCACGTCTATAGTTCTGAATGTCCTGTTGGTTTCCAGAGGCCCTGGTTAGAGCCCACAGGTGGCCCCTGGTTTTTAGCTGTGTTAGAAGCTCACCAGTTAGCCATGGGTTGCAGAGTGCCTTGACTTTTTTTGAGCGGGTGAAGGTGTCACATGCCGCATTGAAGGTTGAGATAAAGTAGTTGAGAGCTGAGTTAACGTCCTTAGAATGGTAAATAGGGGACCAGTCATGTTTTTGGAGGCAGGATTTAAGGTGTTTTAGTTGATCACGAGGAAGGACTCTACTGGTGATGACTTTAGGCGGGGCTTCCGAATTTGTTTGACCATACACAGGTAACAGGGGAGTGGTCGCTAGTGAGTCGGGAAGGACAGTGGTGCTGGAGATATGGGAGGGATGACTGGTAGGAACCCAGTCCAGCAGAGTACTAGTGCCCATTTTGTAGTTTATTCTAGTGGAGGAGATAACCATTTGCTAGAGGATAGCCGATGTTATAGCATCCTGTGAGGCAGCAGCATCAGGTGCATGCCAGTTAATGTTGAAATTGCCTAGTATGAGAGCCTCAGCACCTCTGGGTAGGGTTTTGATAAAGTCTAAGACAGTTGTGAGGGTATTTCCTTGGTCTCTTGCAGGGATGTAAACCGTGGTGACTGTGAGGACCTTGTTGTGGGCCCTAAAAGTATTTTGATTGGTAGGATCTGAGCTGTAGTGTCATGGAAGGGGTTGTGATGGGGCACCCTGTGAGACAGTCTCTGATGTAGACTGCACATCCCCACCTCTTAAGGACAAGCGGTCCAGCCTGTGCACATTGTATCCTGGAAGTTCAATTGATGAGTCCGAATGTTAGGTGACAGCCAAGTTTCAACAATTGCAAGGATGTCTGGCCTGTGTTGGCATACAAAGAACACGTCGGCATCAAGTTTGGGGATCAGGCTGCAAATGTCAATGGTAGCGATGATCAGCCCCTGAGGAATTCACACGGCATGCAGTGCTGGTTGTCGTGGGCCAGGGTTTGGGTGCACGTTTCCTGATATCAGCAGGAGAGAGCAGAAGTTTCAATGTGCATAGACGGAGTTTCTTGAGAGTTATGTTACTGGTCTGTCACTCGTGACAACAAGTCTGGCAGTGGCGCTGCTTTTCCCCAGAGTGAGCCGTATGACATAGGAGTTAGTAAGCTCCATGGTCTGAGGCTGGAGGAGATGGAGCTGCCAGTCAGGGGCCTGAGGGATCCTGGGGAGAGTAGTGCTCATCATGCTGTGTGCCTGGGTGGCGATACAGGTGATCAATCTGGTAGGTGAGGGGGAGGAGGGTGGCAGGCTCCAGGTAAGTATGAGAGACGAGCACGGAGGTGAGGAATAGTGAGATAAAGCAACAGATTTGGGAGGGTCAACATTTTCAGAGGGTATGCAAGAGGTAGTAGAGAATGGGACGCCAGGAATGAAAGGAGAGAGGGGAGAGGAGCACGGATCAGTAGACAAAAGAGGCGAAAGAAGAGGCAAGGGAGGGGAGGTGAGGAAGGTAGGATGGGTGTAGTGTGTCAAAGGAAAAGAAAAAGAAATGAGGAGCGGAACCTGGGAGGGACCAGTGGGATGGAGACAGGGAGGGTTGGGGAGGGATGGGCAGGGCTAAGGTCTATTTAATAAAGGTGGGGGTGGGGCAGGTATAAAATTTTGGCTCTTTCCACTGAAACTGAATGGGCGCTGCGCCAGAGAAGCACAGAGAGAGAAAGGGCCAATTGGAGCAGAAGCCAAAACGGGAGTCCAATGAGGGCTACCTGCTCTGAGCAAGCAACCAATCCCAGCAGCTCTTGGCTTCCCAGTCCAGGCTGAAACCTTACCTGGCTTTGCAGGAGTCTCTGTGGGGTCCTGAGTTGGCGGTGTGGGCAGTCAGGCTAGGAGCGCCAGGCCACAGGAAGCGAGCCCAGTCAGGGGCTGGATCGGGGCAGAGAAAGAGAAGGTTAAGTTAAGGGAGGCTAACACAAAAGGCAGTGACGCAGAAGTTGAATCGGGGGGTAGACTATGGCCGGAGATGGCCTAGAGGAGACAGTAATTAGAGAAAGCGTGGTGGGGGGTGGCCAGGGCAAGCAAATGAGCAGAATCAAGAGTTGTCCTGAGCGCCCGGGCGGGGGAGGGGGAGAGAGAAAACGAGAGAGAAGAAACTTAAAAAAAGAAAGAACTTAGGAGCTGCAGCGAGTGGATCAGGTCAGGGCAACTGGCAGAAACACAGGCACTAGAAACTGTTTCACAGCAAATACAGAGATGCCTGTGTGCAGCAGGAGTTCTAAGGCAGTGATTTCAATTTAACCAACAGAAGTGCATTTAACAGAGACAGAATCAATTTTACAAATCAGGTTGCAAACAATAAAAATGTCAGCACTTTCCACTGAAACTGAATGGGCGCTGCTCAGAGAAGCACAGAGAGAGAAAGGGCCAATTGGGAGCAGAAGCCAAAACGGAGTCCAATCAGGGCTACCTTGCTCTGAGCAAGCAACCAATCCCAGCAGCTCTCGGCTTCCCGGTCTGGGCTGAAAGCTTACCCGGCTTTGCAGGAGTCTATGTGGGGTCCTGAGTTGGCGGTGGGTGGTCAGGCAAGGAGAGCCGTGGCGATGAGAAGCGAGCCCGTCAGGGGCTGGATCCGCTTTACAGGAGTCTCCGTGGGGTCCTGAGTTACGGGTGGGTGGTCAGGCTAGGAGAGCCTTGGCCACACGAGAAGCAAGCCTGGTCAGGGACTGATCTAAGGGATCCTTGAACCATATTAGGCTGTTGGTGGTATTTTTAGTGAATGGAGGGAAATTTGGCCAGGACACCAGGAAAACTTCCCTGCTCTTTCGAGAAGTGCCATGAGATCTTTAACATCCACCTGAACTACCACCAGAACAGGCAGATGGGACCTCGGTTTAAGGGACACTGTCAACCTTTTGCATCATATTACTTCTAGGTAAAACCCCACATTTTATGATTGCTTACCTTCTCTAAAATTAATTGATGTTGCTGGTTGTTTAATCTGCCTCCTTGCTTATTAGCACTGAAATGCATGGGAATGTATAGTTATACACAGCCTTGTTTTGCTCCAAATTGTTTACTTAAACTTACTGTATACTTCTCTGAACATTAGAAACACCCTCAAGCAGTGCAGCCACTCATTGATACAATAGTCTCATCTACTCCCACTGCATGAGTAGCTAGATAGTGTTGGGGTGTTTCTGATCCGGAAAGATGTAGTTGTAGTTGGTCAGGAAATGTAAACAAATGTGTTTTGGTGTGGTAACACCAGTATGGTTGACACTCAGTTTTTACTTTTTAAAAGGAAAAGGAGTCTGAATCAAACAACTAGCTACATCCGTATTCTCTACAGAATGAGAACAATCATAAAATGTGTTTTTTAAACTAGGGACAATTTGAGGCCAAAGGGGTTGACAGTGTCTCTTTAGCGTCTCATCCGAAGACGGCACCTCAGGAGTGCAGCAAACCCCCATGCTGCACTACAGTGTCAGTACTGGGATTAAACCCAAGTGCCTGGAGTGGGGACAGAACCCACAGCCTTCTGATCTCCCAGCCTCAGAGGCGAGTGTGCTACCTGCTGAGCCACTGACACTGATAATGTCACATTTTCTTACAAATTGCCGAGACTGAGACTCCTAATATCTGTGTTTATTCCTGCTTGCATAGTTTGCCAAAATAAAATATTAAATTAAAAAATACATCTTCCAGTTTGGGCCCATTCTTTAAATGAAAGGACTAAGCACAAGACCATCATATATATCTTCTGTTGGAAGTTTGTCCCTTGCTGGTCTGACTGAGGCCCCAGTGTCACTTTTGTGGCTCCTAATGCTACTGTAAGCAGATCCTGAATACACTGCCTCTTTTTCTCAACTCCTCATGTTACTCTGAGGAGCGATTTCTGAGGCAATAAGTCCTACAAATGAAATCTTTATACTATTTTAAAGTTAGGAATGGCAGCTTTAAAACCATATAAAGATTATGTTAATGGATTAAGCATTTCTTTAGACATTTGCCTTCAAAACTGAGTCAGGACCTAAGAAGATGATATAATTGTTGTAAACAGAAAAATGCTTCGTATATGTGTGGCATCCAGGTCAAGAGACAGGTACTTCCTGCTTCCTCCCTCAAAAATAGTAAAAAAAAAAAAAAAAAAAATCACAATTCTTCCAGTTAGCTGTCATACTTTTGAAGATAGTGGCCCAGCCAAATTGTATACTTTTGAAAAAAATACCTCTGTGGAGTGCAGAGCAGACACTGATGGTTATGCGATCATACCAAGTATAGAAGAAGCAGGTCTGAGGGAAACCAAATTCCTATTCTGGAAATCTTTTCATAGAGGCTGTGTGTGTAACTGGCAGAGAGCTGTTATCTGTTTAACTGGGGAGGTCTTAATTATTTAGGTGCCAGGCTGCCAGGAACATCAATTTAGTTGTAAACTGAAACACAAAAATGACAAAGGAAACCATGACAGCTGCCCTTCTGACCTTGCATGCAATAAAGGGCAGTTTTAATGCTCATGGGCAAATGTGGGGGCTGCTGCACCCTCCCCAGGTTCCAACACCTATATTTATTCACAGTGGGTGGCCAGAGTGCAGGGACTTCAGCTTTAAACCTCACGTCACAGTTCAGAAGTGAAATACACTGAAAAGAAATACTGGAAATTGTTTAAAAACACGTGAGAAATAAAGCCATACTGATGATAAATATATTTATTTTTTTAATTCATACTTTCTCCCCCATTTGACCAAGCCCCATCCCTGACATCTCAGCCACTTACCTGTGAGGACTTCATAAAGTAGAAAAAATGGGCAGACTGGATGGGCCTTATGTCCTTATCTGCCGTCAACTTCTATGTTTCTAAGTTTTTGTGACTTTCAACCCCACAACTTTACCCTCGTTGGAGGGGTTCAGCTGAGCTGGAACCAGCCTCCATTCCCTTCAGAGCTACTGGGGAGATTCTGGGTGTCCCCACAGCAGACAGTAGCCAGGGTAGGGGCTCAGGTGTGCAGGGGAGCCTGTTGCTCAGGAGCTATTTCCCCTATGGCCCTACCCACAGGACGCCGCACACACAGCAGCTCATCTGGATGTACGCCAGCACGCTTTGCTCCTCAATCCCTGATGTCCTTCCTTCTGCAGTGCCTGTTTAACTTCACTGCCTTCTGTGGTCACCCAGACAGCAGTCTTGCAACGCAGCACTCCCTCCCTGGAGGAGAAGCGTGTCCTCTGGGATGCTCAAAGCCCCCCCACCCCACCAGCCCTCTGATGGCCCAGGCTCATTCCGAACCAAAGGTCATCAGCGACACAGTAAGCAGTTCTATGCTCAGCAGTGGCTCATGGCATGTCCGAAATATGTGTATTTTTTTTTTGTGAACTCTTCATGCCCATTACTCACTGTTGCCTGAACCTCTCTGGTGTAGACATTGGGATCTGACCTGTCTGCCACACACCTGAAGTCCCCAATCAGCTGTCCTGGTTTGAACCACCTCCACTCTCGCTCCTCTGGCCACTTGACCCCCGGCTCTGAGTCCCCAGGGCAGGACTGCCGCCTCCTACTGGCACTCTATCTAGAATCTAAATGAGCGACCAGGGCAGAGGAAGAACAAGGAGCCAATTGGAGGACCTGATATTGTGCGTGGGGGCCGTCCCACTGGACCCAACTTTCCCGTCAAGAAACCGGGGCTTTTCCACTTTTCTGTTCCCCAACAGCCTGGCAAGAAAGCAAGGCCTCCGAAGACACCCACAGGAGCATCAAGCCAGCAAGCAGTCCCTGCTGGAATCCCAACTGTTGCAGTACCCCTGTCTCACTGGGAGTCACCAGACAGCGGATTTGCCACCCCTCCCAGCCAGGAAAGGAGAGCAGACCTCTGGACACTCAATCTTTCCTCCCCTGCAGACCTCGATGACCCAGGTTGCTGGCGTGGTGCGAGGTGTGGTGTCCGCGCCCAACCTCAGCGCACTGGCTGGACGTTAGAAATATATTAATGGTCAACAAATTATATGATGACTTTTTTTGTTGACTAACACAAACTGCTGCTTAAAAGAGTTTTCATACACTTTTACATCTCATCCCTTTTCCTTTATACGGCTTTGTTGAAAAACAAATTCATCTAGGGACCTCTACTCCCATGGGTTGTTCAAACTGTGTGCAGACGGTAACAATGTTTTGTGAATTGGGCCCCTAAGCGTAGACTCGCTGTGTCAGGGGACAGCAGCTGGCTCATTTAGTTTTGTGCAAATTACACCTATCCTATTTATTAATAATAAACTACTGCTGAACATGAATGGTTGATGAATATGTTCTTAAATATTGCAAAGTATGACAAAAGTCCCTTTGCATTTCTAATTAGGTGAATAAGGTCCCACAGCAGTAAACAAAATGTGTAAAAGACATCTGTTCCACACAAAAATAGAATTGCAAATCTAATTAATTCAGGATACAAGACAATTTGTACCTAAGGAAACAGAGTTTACAAAACACAAATCATTTATAAAACTTGTTATAACAGGTACGACTGAAGGGAACAGTGCTATATATTTACACAAATATTTTTTAGATCAGTGTGTGTTCCATTATGCAATACCCAGTGGGTAAGTTATGAGATATGCAATCTTTTAAAGCAGCAGTGTCTGATGGTAGTGAAATTGTGACCTAGACAGTGCTTTTATATTCTGTTTTACAAAATGGCAAGAAAAAATCTAGAAATGTCATTGGTCAAGAGATGTCACCTGACTGTGCATTAACTACAGAATACTACATGGGGCTGTGTATATAACTCAGAATGTTATATACACCGAGGTGTGGATGCTATATAAAACCCAAACTTAGCATCCACACCAAGGGTGTGTATAAAATTCTCATTATACACACCTCCCCATGTATTGTTTTATATAATTGCTGGGAACTGGTTTTTCGCCTGAGATTTCAGTTTATTAGTGGCCACTAGATGGTGCTGCTGTGCATGTGGAGACCATTTTGTTTGATCTCTTGGTCTCGCTTCTCTTTTACTAATTTTCCTTTACCAAGTTAGTGTGTTTTAGTTTTTTAATGTATTTATTGGGGTCTTAGCAGATGGCATGTTTATGGCAGTGGAGGGCAGAGCCGTGCAGGTGTTCTAGTTACAGTGCACCATCGGGCTGGACTACGCAAAGCTGCAAAGGCACTTTCACTTATTTTATTTTTGGCTTTGCCACCTGAAAAGGAGGGAGTTTTATGGTTTTTGGTCACACATTCATGTGTGAAAGACTAAGATGAGGAGTAAATTGTTCTTCCGTTTCAAACTGTATAGTTACTACGTGTCCAAGATCATCGTGGAGAAGAGCTGTGCACATACCTATAGTCAGGGAACTCTGGCGCAAGTTCACCATTATAAACATAGAAACACAGACTTTGATAGCAGATACGGACCGCTTGGCCCTGCAAGTCTGCCCATTTCCCTATCTATGGGATAAGCTGCAGATCCTAGCTTACCAACAGCCTACTTCCTCCTACCTCCACTAGAATTGCTTTATGTCAGTCCCATGCATTCTTAAATTGCCCCACTGTTTTTGACCCCACGACCTCCTCACGCTAATTATAACTGTGTTTCCTATGGGAAAAAATGGCAGCCAGTTATTATATCTCTATAAAGTCATGATCAGGTGCAGAATATCCTCTTCTCCCTAAAAATGACATAGAGCCATTTTAAGTGTAATAAGCCTTCAGGGTGTGCATTATAGGATTTTACCAAGGGCGTATGGATACTTGGTCATTGGCCTCATGCCTTACTACAACCCTGAGGCAAGCATTAAAATCTTATAATGCACACCCTGTCGTGGCTTGTTACTTACTCACATTATCCCTTATCTCCTTGCCTTGTAGCATACCCTCTCCCGCTTTAAATCTTCTTCAGTACTTTTTTTTTTTTTTAACATTTGAAATAATAAAATGAGCTCCTTTTAATGAGGCTCAGACCAGGGTTTCCAGCATTCTCTGTTGCTTCTGGACATCTATTGTTTAACAGCACTTTTCTTGTGATTATAATGAACTAGCCTACAGCCAACAGTGCTCCTGACCTTGTGGGGTAATAGGCGATAAAACTGTGGCAATACTGATAAGATCCTGGTCTGAGCCCTAATAAAGGAGCTCTTTTGTTATTTGAAATGTAAAAACAAGTGCTTAAACAGACTTAACATTAGGAAAGAAGAGTATTGTACAGGACAGGAGGAAGGGCAATCTAAAATAGAAGAAAATATTCAGTCAAATGTTAACATTTTACCATGAATTATGTAAACGTAGCTTTAAGCAATGCATCTCTGCTCAAATATTAGCTCAGGTCAAAGTAATCACAACTCAGTGTATATATATAATATAATATTTTATATATATATAATATGATTTTGTAAAACTGACATCTCCAAGAAGTGCTCACATTGTGGGCCTGAAGCTAAGGGATTCGGTTTATACAGCGACTTTCACAGAAACGTTCCCGCAGCATTTTACAATCTAGACAGAGGCGGGAGAACATGTCGCTCCCATTTCAGGTACACTGGGAGATTCAGAAAGCACACAGAGAAATTGCAGAGAGTTCAAGTGCAGGAAGGTTAATGACTTGCTCAGGTCACACAGTGTGTGTGTGGGAGTTGTGGATTCAAACATGAATCCCTCAAGGTGAAAACTTGTGTACTGAAACATACCTGTTAATTCGATAAAAGGCATCAAATCTCCCACATTGCCTGTTTATACAAGGTTCACTATCACTCAACTGTAAAACCCTTCCCATGATAGGAAAGAAAGACCAAATGGTAGGCAGAGCCGCACCATCAGTCGATGCAGTCGCTGGGATCCCCAGTTCCTAGAAGGCCCTACACTGAGCTGGTTCTATTCCTCAGTCTTTCAAATGTAAAAGAGTCTGGACATATTCATTTCCTGGGGTATCACTGGAATGGGCAGTGACTTCAAAATAGCTCCATAATATTATGAAGGTAGCTGAAACCCAACCAATCAGAGGCACACAGTTCAAATAGGTGGGGCCCTATGACGGAACCTGCTGGGGCCACTGAAAACATAAGGCCATCACTGTAACTTTGATATGTGCACCAGAAAAACCTTGGTGGCTAGCACCAGTTGTATGTGTCTTGGTTTGCTCTACTTCACTCACTACTGAGCAACTCTGGGTTGGTTGTAGCATCAGTACTCTAGGTTAGAATGCTGCACAGGTATACCATGACATCATCAAGTGTTGTTTCAGCTACTCTCCCTCTGGTTAAGTCCAACATTACGGCATATCTAATCTATGTTTGTTTGTGACACATCTACCATCAAAATAACATGTTATTTGGATAGTACGTCACCAACACAAATAACATCATTTATACAACACCAGGAAGGTAAAAATGAGGCAAGTGATATCTTTGTATCTAACATCGAAAAGTCGTCATGACTGATATCTCAAAGGCTAGTAGCATCACAATGGAATACTGAACCAATCAGAAAGCAGCGCCACAACCATAAAACCTCACAACAGCACTAAACAGCACTGAAGCCAGCAGTTGAAATCAAAGACAAACAGTTTAATCTTCAAACAGCAGTTTGTAAAAGAAAACTGGTAAACTGATGTGTAAATCGAATATGCAGCGGTCTGATTCAAAATGATCAGTTCACCATCACATTATGAGTGAGCGGGACTTCCGTAACTCACTCGTGGCTTTGCTAGTCATGAGTTATGATCCTGACCCTCACACTTAAAGATAAACATCCTGTTTTGAGTCAGGCCATCGTGTATTCCCTACCTACTGTACAACTGTGAATGAATCGAATGAATCAAGCAGAGATCATCCTGAAGCGAGGTAAGAGAGCTGGGCTAGATGTGGAGCTCTGAGTGCTGGGTGGCCATCGTGGGCTACAGGAACGTAATCAGGAAGATGCAGCCCATGTTGAGAAGGACAACTGAAAGGCATGCAGGGCGGATGGGTACCATCTGGGGTGGCACTGCAGGCCAGTGGGAGAAAAAGGATGTCTGGGGCAGCTGTGCTACCTCATGGGTCACCCAGCACGAGGAGATCAAAGTCATAGTGACCGTCTTGCTAGAAGTTGTCACATGACTCAAACTCCTATCATTTTAGAAGTACAATATTCCCAGTTGTTCCTGCTTTTGATAAAAGTGCCCTGGGAGGTGCCCTTTTTATGACAAATGGAATATTTGGTGCTTGTTTTGTTATCAACTTTTAAAGCTGCCACTGCTGTTATGAACACTAGTGCTGTTAATTATGTGTAGGGTGTTTAATAAGCTGCCTGTTTTCTCTTTATGTGCTTATTTCATCTCCAACATGCCTGTAACACTTTCAGCTATCTCTATATTTGACACTGAACTGTGAAATTAACAAATAAACCACAAGTACAAAGGCGCCCCCTGAAATGATAATAATGAGGAAGATATCAGAGAAAATGACAGCTGGGCTCTTCTCGGAGAAGCAGCAGCGGTATTTACAAAGCCACAACATAATTAAGTAATTCTGACTGTCGTACACTTCAGCTGTCATTCTAATGTGAAGAGCTGCCCATCCCAGCTACAGAACTCCAACTGGACAAACGCCCGTCCACTCTAATCGGCGCTGGCGCAGGACGAGGTCAAAGTCAGGGCAGAAGGAGAAACTGCTTCCTGCAGCTCAGGGATCGCTTCTTGCTTGCATCACTGATGCAGAAGTCACACGTCTGTGCCAAAAAAATTTCAAACAACAAGCAAACAGAAAAGGAAAGGGAGATGACTGAAACCGCTCTCCAGTGACATGATCTCCCTATAAGACAGCCACGGTACAACTCAATGACTCACGCAACACAAAAAGAAGCCTACAGTACGTGGAGATAATGGGACACAGTCAACCCTCACCTGCCACACACTGGTCAACTGTAGTACTCTTAACCTAAACATCTGGAGGACTATGGAATGCACAATATCACTTTTCCTGTTATTCTCTATTACGAGCTTGGGTTTTGTTTTGTTTTTATTAATTTACAAACCTACATGACAGCACTATAGCTTGAACTCTGTTCACAGCAGGGTTTTATTTAACTCTAAAAATTAATTAGCGTTTTGTTCATAAAAGTGCTAAACATTGTGAAAATGCATAGCACTTGCCTCACTGTGTTTAACAAACATAACACTTCTAGAAAACCTGTAGAGTTAGTACTGTCCCAAGAAAAAACTGCTAATCAATTATTTAAAACCCTGCACAGGCTGGGAGATTTATTTCTGTATGTATGTATGTATGTATGTCTGTCTGTCTGTCGGTCTTTGATAACTGGGTGTCATTTCAGCTGAAAGTGTGACACTACACTGCTCGCTTCAATACATACAATACAAGCGGCGGTGTGAGCGCGCACTTTCAGATGAAATGGCACCAAGCAGCATCCACCATGTTGCTCAATCCTGAAGTATCCAGCAAGAAATTAAAGTAAGTTAAAATGCTTAAAAAAATGGTTGTTCTGTGAAAGCCTAATCAGGAGCTAAGGCTTTTGGGGGTTCAGATTATGATAGTTTCCTTTAAATGCTTGTATTGTGTTACACAAAGTAGTATTTGACCTTAGTTAAGGCTGATGTGAAACACCTAGGACTACTACTGCTCATTACATGAATACATTTTCTTGACAGCTCTTCATATTTTACCGAAACCTCTCAAATCCTTGGTCTTCTGTCACCATTAAAAACAGAAACAAGTCTGAAATGCAAAATGAAATATTTTGCAACCACTGATATGCAAACAATACAAATATAAATACCAGAGACACAAAACAAACATCAAAAATCATCCCTGTGCACAGTCCTAACGCCAATATCTGATTATATTGACTGGCCCGTTACAAAGAGATGTTGGTGCTACCAAGGAATTCCCTGCTATATCCTCAAAGATACTACTAGCACTTAACCCCCTCCAACACCTGCTTCACTGCCCTCCTTCTCAACCACTCCTAACTTCCCTCAGACAAGGCTCCCGAGTCGCTAATCCCCACCCCACCCCTCCTTCCAACCCTCCCCAGCTATCTACTGCCTTGCACCCTCCCTCCTCCTGCTTTCTTCCCTTACTTTTTTTTTATTTATCCTCCCCCAACCCCTACCCCCATCCAAGTACTCTACAAGGTCACCAATTACCTTTGTATCCTAGTTCTCTTTATTCCATTAACATGTATCTCATGTCAGCCCAAATGTATTTAATGGATTGTGTTCTGAAGTCCGTTGTTTGCTCACTGTAAATTTACTTTGTATTTGTCTCTGATGTAGAGCCTGTGTAAATGAGCTTCTACCTCATAGATATTAATTCGAGCATTAATAAAAAAAATAGATATGCAATATGCAACATTATTACAAACTGGGGCTTGTGCAAAAGTTGGATAAAGGAATTTCAGTGAGTAAAACTTTTGTAGGTTACTAATAATAATACTGCATCAATGTGACTTATACATTTTTTTTTCCAATTGTTTAACCAGAAGTGGCACACTAAGCTGAAAACTTGTTTACAGGTGCGACCTGGGAGCACAGGGAAGTTAAGTGATTTGCTCAGGATCACACAGTATGCAAGTGGGGCTGTGATTCAAACCCAGGTCTCCAGATTTGCAGCTCAGGGCCTTAAACCACTGCGCTATACTGCCTCCCATTTTGAATGATTAACTTGTCAATCCTGCTTGATTTATTTTTTTTCCAGCTCCATTTTTACCTGGTGGATGAACGGGATCTACCCCTATCAGCCAGACTACTCTCTTGGTATCTTCTTCCAGGTCATCCGATGGGTGGCCGTAGCTTGCCCCCTACGGCGGGGCTCTCCCCGGGCTGGGGGAGACCAAGATCAACCAGAGGCCCCTCAGTCAAGGCTTATACCTGGGAGTCATTCAGGAGGCAGTCTGGGGCTTCACAGATCTCTGTGCACCAGGAGTTTTCCTTGGTTTCCCTCAGAAGCGCAGATGTGCAGTGACATCAGTGCAGACCCGGTGTGCTCCCTTTCCCATCCCACAAATGTCCGACAATGACTCCAGAGACCCAGGTAGTCCTTGCTACTGGACCACAACCCTCCCCCAGAGGTAGACAGCAGTCCCTGACAGCACTACTGCTGCGCCAGTGGGCCAGCTAGCTTGATATGTTTTAACGGCTATATGCCATATATGGCAACAAAGAGAATCTCTCTCAAGATAAAGGCTTGAAGGGGACTCATTTGTATTAGGGTTGTCACCACAGCTTTTGGGACAGTGAGAGTGTAGCACAAATCCAGCCACAACAGTGGGACTTCACTTTAAGTTAAAAACAGAACATGGCCAGCTTTGTGGCGCCAGGTAATAGGGGATCGCCTAGCATGCTGGCGACCGGATTTGTTCAAGCCAGGAACATCAGGAGTGGAGGCTGGCAGGGAGGGCTGAAGGGTGTCCTTGGATGCTGTCCTCCTGGGGGAGGGTTACGGAGGCATCGTCCTGCAGAGCCTCCTTGTGGCCAGATTCGGCCTTTGCGCTTGCGGGCGTGGTGACCATGGGCCGCCTGGGCGTAAGAAACAAGGACACTACACGGCATGCCTCCTAGGGGCAGGGTAACAGAACATAGAAAAATGGCCACCGTGCTGGCCAGATGACGCAGCCTGCCTCCCTGGCTGGGAGGCTCCTGTGTCAACGCCTGCGCTGACCAAGATGTGAGGGGATGCCAACAAGGGCACCTCGATCTCCCTACGGATGCTGCCATGGGTAGGGGGCCCCCTAGCGAAGGATATGTCAGTAAGGTTGGCAGTGGGGGAGGCGGACTGACAGATCGGGAATTACAGAGGGTGAGGACTTGGCTGCCAGAAGAGAGGGCAGCTGGGTTGAAAGAAGAAGGCATAAACAAAGCATGCAAAACCCAAAACAGAACATGATGCATTTTCTCTGGCTCTTCCACTCAGGTAAGAAGATGAGGAGGAGACACATCCCATGTCCACTAAGGGCTCATTTCCTGCACCTCTAGAGACTGCCATGGACATCTACGCCTCACAGCAGGTCACTAGATTCTAGGTCAGCAACTGCCAAGAAGCAGAAGGCAGCGCTCTGCACTCAGAGAGGAAGCCATGAGGGTACTGTAGCTGTAGTCACGTGAGGTGCCCCGAGCACCCTGGAGAGCTGGATTCAGAGAGTGCTCCAAGAATGGGGACGTGAACCTGTCAGCTGCTGAAGAATGTAGTGGTCAGCAGAGCACTGAGATGACAAAAGTTCAAAATAAAAGATACACTGATGGTAAAGACCAGAATAAAACTAATAGACCATCAAGTCTATCATGTCCATTGAGTCTACCTTATCCATCGAATCTACCTTATGCATCAAGTCTACCTAGTCCATCGAGTCTACCTTGTCTATTGAGTCTACCTTGTAGTGTAGCTTGACATCAAGTCTACCATGTCCATCAAGTCTACCTTGTTACTCGAGCCTATCTTGTCCATCGAGTCTACCTTGTCTACTTTATCCATCGCCTTCTTTGTCCCTCGATTCCTCCCTTGCCCATCGAGTCTACTTCGTCCCTCGAGTCCACTCTCGTCCATGGAGTCCACCTTGTCCATAGAGTCCACCTTGTCCAGAGTCTACCATGTTCATCAAGTCTACTTTGTTCTTCGAGTCTACCATGTCCATCAAGTCTACTCTATCCATTGAGTCTACCTAGTCCCTCGAGTCTACCTTTATCCATTCAGTCTACTTTGTCCCTTGAGTCTACCTTTTCCATCAAGTCTATTTTGTCCTTCGAGTCTACTTTGTCCCATAACAATATCTAAGCTACATACATCAGCTACCCTCATGACAGACTACACCAAGAATGACCTACCTTCTCAGAAAAATACTGTTTTTTACATCCTTTTACAGTTCCCTTTCACTCTTTCAGAATTTTTCTCCTCTAGTTTAGGCTTATAACCAGGACCAATTTACATTTTAGCCATACAAAATGGTAAAATCACAGGACTTGATGGTAGCATGTCAGTAAAAATCATTGCACGCACAGAATTTGACAATTTATACCAAAGCAGTGTGTCTACATTACAAGCATTTTGCTGTAAACTAGTTAATGTGTTATTTTCATTTTGCACACCTGTCTTACATTCCATACATTTATACACTTTAAATGCAAGGCAATAGAATCCCAATAAAATCCAGAAACTGGAGTAGGAATGTCTGATACAATTAACAGAGTTTAAAATCTTGAAAACTGAATTTGACACGAGCTGATAAATCAGTACTCCTATTCATTACCCTTTGTTGTGCTTTCCAGTGTGGACACCAGTACCCCCACTGATTCGCTTTCTCACTGAACTTCCCCATTTTGAATAGGTTGATCATATCTTCTCTTAGTCTACGTAATGAGAAGTCACAGATCCTTAATTCAACCCCTGTGTGCCTTATACCCAAACTCGATCACATTTGTAGCGACAGTATGCTTTTCAGTGGTGCAATGTTTTTACGGTCAGCAGTAAAGGAAACTGTACAGCTTTTGGCTGAATCTCATACCGCACCATCCGTGGGTTTCACCACTTTCATGTAGGCGCCTCTGCTCTGGCTTTGAATTTCTTTGAGGCTCACTTTTCGAGAGTCTAGGAACTTCAGATTGGGCAGCTTGTACAAAACAAAATACCTAGAAAGAGAAGGGCTCTTTAATAATGTTCAGAGTAACAGATCTTGAAGTTACCTCAAGGAAAAGTCTGTTTGCCAATGTTTTAATTATTTGCTATTATTGTATAGTACTTCTTGGGCTGGCAGTATAGCCCAGAGGTTAGAAGGAATGAGGTGTGAATGAGCATGATACATCCAGCAGACCAGACCTGAGTTTGATTCTCACAACCTCCACTTGCACACTATGCGACTCTGAGCAAGTCACCCTAACGCCCAGTGCTCCCAAATCGCCCCTAAGAAAACAGGCACTTGTGCCTAGTGGGCCTACCCAGTTACCAAAGACTAAAATAAAAACAAAAATAAATGAAATAAATTTCAAAACTTCTCATATGTTTGTACTGCATTTGTAAGCTTGCCTGTACATGTTTATAAAGTATTTCTTGCTGTCATATAGCCTAGGTTATTCCTGAAAAAAACCCTGAGACCAGTGAATGAAGCCATATATAAAATAAATGAAATTGAAATTCAAAACAGCAAGGCATCTTTAGACAGATTTGCTAACCAGCAAAAATAAATAAATAAATAAAGATTAAAGAGCAGCTATCTACTAAAATAACATGAGTAAAACACATTCTGTTGGCTGCAACTATGGTAACTTTAATGCACACCTGTTTTGGTGCAAGTCTAAACAGAAGGGTAAGTTCCTCACTGCCAGGGAGTTTTTCTAGCATAATTTCAGAATTTTTATTTCATGCCCTTTGGAAGGAAAGGGATCATAAGTTCCCCAAGAACCAGTCGACCAATCCCTTCCTTCCTCTACGCCAGCCATGCCCCCACAATCAGACATTCATAGCGTGTATATGGAGGCGCGGGGGCGTGCTCCATAGAAAGTCAAAGAGATATTTTTACCTGCTTTTTAGAAATGTAAACACACGTACTGTAAAAACCAAAGCGAGCATTCAACTAACAAGTCACATTAAAAAGCATGCAGGGCCGTTCCAGTGGTGCAGAGGGCCGAGGCGCTTGGCGCTTACCTCAAGGCTACCAGCGACCTGGGTTCGAATGACCTCGGTTGCCAGGGAGTCAGCTTGGGGTGATGGGTTGGAACGGGATTGAGCATGCTGTTCCTTGTCCCTCCAAGGGTGGCTGCCCGCTTGTCCGTAGTCCCGCTCCACCGGGTGGAGGCCTGATGGGCGAATAGGTGTCTGGAGCGGACGAAGTCGGGAGGGGAAGAAGGTCACCGATCCTGGCATGTGCGGCACTTTCCATGCACGCACACACGCATGGCTTGGGCTACCCGGTGGAAGGGAGAAAAAGAAATGTAGAAGTACATATGAAAAAAAAAACAACATAAAACTATGCCTCAATCGACGCCTATGTAGCACAATCCCATGTTCTCCAAATACACACGCTATGAAACATCTGACAGTGGAAGCACGACTGACAATACAGAAGGTGGAGGGGATCATTCAGCTGGCCTCATGGAGGAGGGAGCAAATTATGATTCTTCCTTCCAAAGGCTCATGAAATGAAAATTTGAACTTATGCTAGACGTGCTTCTGCTCCCAGGCAAGTCAGCAAACTGACCCTTTTGTTTAGTGGGCACTTACATACGGCAAAAAGATGTTCTTTAATATTTATAGATTTTTAGTTTTGCTTTATTATTAGATTTTAAATTAGTTCACAATAATAAGTACATATTCTGTCTGTTCAATATACATTTCTGTGCCCCAACTGATCTCACAATTGCTGCATCTGTAGTGCTATGATGTCAGAAAATCCACATGCATTCTTTCTCCACAGATATTATGGAAACATTGGCAAAACGCATATAGAACTAGCAAATACAAGTCAGATATATAAAAGGTGTTCGCTAGCCAACTGTACTTTGTGAAGAGAGTTTGTTTATGAAATAATACAGTGATGCCCTTTAAATTCACATTTCCTTTAGTGGACTGGGAAGCCTGTAACATCCTCTAACCATACAGGATTGCCCCCATTCGTTCTCTTTCTGCGACTGCATGCATCTCTTTTGCATTCTGTCTCCATGGTTTTTAAAACCAATTCGGTATGTAGCCCACTCTCATGTAACAGAGTCTGTTGCTTTGTGATAGGTGCTCTGCCTCCAACTAGTGACATCACTGACTGCAATCAGTCAGCGGCTTCTGATATAAGTTAAAGGCTTCCAGGGTGTCTCTTATGATCTACGAAACTCCAACAGTGAGGTTGGGTGAGAGGATCCAGAAGCAAAGCTGAGTGCTCTGGTTGCCCAAATCTCACAAGCAGAGTCTCTTCTCCTATAAGAGATACCCCCACGGAATCCCTGTTGATTTACTATAAATCACCGCATTATCTACAGTGGTTTATAATAGGTTTTAAGTAAATTGGTTTTAATTTCAAAATTTAAATGAAATCGCGCCTCCAGCTGTGAAGTGGAATGCCCACCCTAACGTTGTTGCACGAGCACACTGTAATGCATGGTAAGAGGTACAGTGGCTCTGTGTGCTGATTAACAAATTGTGTCAGTGATTTACGCCGAGCACAGACCTTCAGTGTTGAGTTTACACTGACGTAGCAGTCCACGGTATAGTGGAACTAAGCATCAGGAGGTAACTGCAGCTGATGATGTCACTCAACCAGTGATGTCACTGGTTGAGCACCAATAATGCTACAATAGGGAGATGAATATGAGTTGACTTTAATGATCAGGAAGAGATAGATATACACAGAGAATATGGAGTAAGCACATCTGAACTGGGAACGCTATGCTTCCCATTCCCTTCAGTGCTCAGTAAAGAGGACTGAACATTTGTGCTAACTAGCATCTAATTGCAATTTTCCCATTTTCCTAAATCAAATTCATACCCACAAATGATCTAGCTGTAAACATACTTGAATAAAAGTTTATTTGCAAACTGTTATGTTTCTTCTTACAGACAACATTCTGTACCATTTCTACATGGATCCAGGACAGAGGTTGTAACTGCGTTACTGCGTATGTACACGGCTACGAGCACTGCTGGTAAGTCATAAGCACGTGCTTGGAGTTCTATACACTTTGCAGTGACCGTCAAAACTCAAAATTCTTGGGCCCATGGAGAAAACTGCACAGCATGTTATGTATAAAAGAAAACAATACAAAATACTCTTTTTCTTATCACGGTTTATTCAGGTACAGCTAAATATGGATCATTTAGGTGTATCAATATTATTTCTGAAAACAGCACCATTACAAACAGCTGCCAAATACAGAGAATTTACTGTCCCTTTGAACAATTTTTGCCAAATTCCTTTCAATTTTGTATCACGAACATTCAAGCGTATGAATGAGCAGGCAGAAAAATGCCTTTCTGACTTACCATGTCTGCTCGAGGTTTGCCAGACCCTCAGTATCTACTGAGGGATTTACACTCTGACCCTGTTATCCACTCCTCGCTCCCCATTGATGTCCTCCTTCTCCCCCCACCCGCTCTCCCCACCACCACCATGCCACTTCCCCTTTACTCTGCCCCATCCACTGCTGAAACTCTCCACAGCCTTGGGGAGACAACTTCCTCTCGCAACTCATTCCAGTTTGCCACCCCTTGCAGTGAGATGTCGTCCCTGCCTCAGGAACTTGACTAAATATATTATGACACCAGTGTTAAATTTACATCCTTTCTTCCTTGACCATTGTACACCTGATACCTTCATAAGTAGTATATGTACATCTTTGAAGAATTCCACAAATGAGCCTCTGAATCAAAAGTCAAAGGTCAAACTCATATTTCCTTAATTCTCTCTGCTACTGCATGCCTGACTAAGTCTCAAAATTGGTTGGTACATGAAACCCAAAGGAAATACAGTCAAGTTATTACGTAAATAATTCCAAATGTGAACTTTACATTTCCTCAATTTCCCAAATACTGTATGTTCAGCTCCTTCCAAAGATGGACAAAACCAAATGAGTCTGACCTTTGACCTGTTTTGTTAGATTTCATTTCAAATATGGTGCTTACAAGTCCAGATAAGATTTAATACAAGTGAAAATCAACAACTTAACCTTATGAGTATGCAATCAGCATTTTTATTGAATTTTCAAATGTATTACACTGCTGTAACCAGGGAGTCACATTAGCGACACAACTTCTTATCTGTCCATCCAATTGCTTAAGTTGTAAACCACCTAACGACAACTCAGTATGCAACTGTTTCAAGCACAAACTTGAATGTTAAAACTATCTGCATGATTACCCTGCTTTACCTGTCCAGTGTTATGTCTGCGTGATACCTTGAAATCATTTAAAGAGGACGAAAATGATTCCTAATCAGCAGCTGTTTATAATATTCCCATATGTAACTGTACCTGAATAAAGGTGATGTGATAAACTGTATTTTGCATTGTTTTGTTTTATGGGCAGCATTCTGTTACAGTTCTCTTCACGGAACCAGAGATTGGAGTTTCCACTTATGTCGCGCTTGTGCACAGTACTCTAAGCATGGTTCTGATGGGTCAACAGCTCACACTTAGCATTCTGTACACAAATCATGACACAGTAAAACTCCAAATTACTGATTCAGTGAAGAGAACTGGCAGAACGTTGGCCATAAAATTAATCAATTGAAAACAGAGTTTTTCACATCAATGTTTTTCAGGTACAGTTAAATACGGCTCAGCTGGAGGCAAGTCTTTCATTTCTGTTATTAGGAACATTACTAACTGCTACCAATTAGCTAGATTTCCTGTCCCATTTAAACTGAAGTACTGTACTTGAATCATTTAATGTATTATACTAGCTTTCCTGTTTTTCCGTGTTTGGCTGAGAAAGAGACCTACGTCTCAGTCTACCTTACCCAGATATGAATCAATAACATTTCAAGCTGTTCACAGTATTAAGATAGACAGGGTCAATCTGTACTTGTAGGTAGGACCATGAAACCATAGGAGAAGTGGGAAAGTTGTAAACAAAGTCTGTTTCATGAGTGCAGGTCTTGAAATCCTTCCTTATGCAAGTCCGGAGTCTGAGGGCCAGGATATTCAAGCCCCTGGACTGTGCCCACTAAATGTTTGCTCCAGCAGCAAATTAGTGCCTGATGTAAACCACAGGTATACTGGAACATAAGGAGGCACGACTGCAGTGCTAAAGGCATGTTCAATATACCAGCCAAGCACTATCCCGACTCCACCCACAATTCCCAGCCCTTACTGGATACAGGAGGTATGTGGCCAATAGGATGCTGTGGGGTCAAAGAAGCATCTGGCTGTTAGGGCCCATAAATGGCAATTGTTCTTCTGGAGCAAGCTGCTGTATTTGTACCCCTCTATGCAAATGACCCCACAGCACCAGCAAGAGCATTGTAGGGCATCTGCCTCCCATTTAATGCAGTGTCAGTGGCTCAGTGGGTAGCACACTCACCTCTGAGGCCGGGAGATCAGAGGTTGTGGGTTCAGTTCCCATCTGGCACTTAGGTTAATATCCAGTACTGACACTGTAGTGTAGCATGAAAAGATTGCTGCACTTGAGGTGCCGTCTTTTCGGATAGAGATGTTAAACCGAGGTCCCATCTGCCTGGATTGGTGGTAGTTCAGGTGGATGTTAAAGATCCCATGGCACTTATTGAAAAGAGTAGGGAATTTCCGTGTCCTGGCCAAATTTCCTCATTCACTAAAAATACCACCAACAGCTTAATCTGGTTCAATGTCAGTTGGCATTCATCTGTATCCCTCCCCGGTCGTGCCTGAAAATAGGCAGAATTGTCTAGTGCACTTACCGGTCAACAAAAACTAAATAAATAAATTTAATAAATTAGGCCCTCATTACAAGCCCAGAGCAAGCACAGTTTGTGACACCCCCCCACGGCTGCCTGTACCTATCCTTGGTGGTCTAGCAGTCTCTCGCCCCTGATAACCTGTGCAGTTAATGGAGCAATATTCAATGGAACCGCTGTTTCTACTAATGGGCACAGTCATGCCTGTCATTCAAGCGGTGGCTTGCTGAGGTGTTGAGTGGAAGGGTTGTGCTGGTCACCATTGGTGCAGGCTGCCATCTGTGGAGAGCCGGGGGTGAGGCCTGAGCAGGTGGGGGCTACAGTCCTTCAGGGAGGGGGGACCACTGAACCAGCAAGAACAGTAATTCTGTATATGAGCAGGCGATTGGGGTGGGGTGATCACTGGACCACCAGGGACACTGATCGATTTACTGGGTGGGCAGGGAGGACAGTGGGACCACCAAACCACCATGGACTTCTGGGGTTTACCACAGGCAGGTGACCAGGGGTAGGTGGGTAGATGTGGAAGCTGCGAGCTGCAACAGCCATAACACCTGGTTTGGGAGGCACTAACCAGTAGTTACCACCTTTCCAAATTTACCAATATGCCAGCGTGCCTGCATGTGAGGCAGTCAACTACTTTGCATGGGGCCATTTTGCTGCTCACAAACAGTTTACAGTTCGCCAACCATGCCATCCAATACGGTATTTTCTACCATTCCCAGCTCTGCAGGTGTTAGGCAGTATTAGTGAACCACTAAACCATTTAGTGGCCCCAACCTGGCTTCATAACTGCGACCTTAGTATCCAAACTGAGAGATGTCATTTAAATAACTCCGGCTGGCTCAAGCATTGGCATTCAAGGGTAGGCAGCATAACACTGTACGACAAAGCACTACTTTTCTTCATATGGAACATGTCTATCACAAAATAAACCAGGGTAGGTTCACATATGAGGAATAGTAATGGACCAAGAAAGAAAGCATGCAAATTATTTGGTGTAGATCTAGAACCATGTGCAGTACAAAGTACCCACCTCTTTTGAGACATGCCATGGGACAATTAACATTTACATGAACAGGCGGCAGACAGGACCTCAGTTCAACATGTCTGAAAGATAGCATCTCCGATACAACAGTGTCCTACAAACACCACACTGGGACATGGTATGGTTATTTATAGCCAAGGGAGAGTGCCCCAATGCAGAGATACCAGCACCACTTATGAAGCATCCAATGTTCATTGGAGATCTCCCATCCTATTACTGACCAGTCTAACCTTGCTCAGCTTCTGAGATTGGGTGGTATCAGACTCCAAGGTGGTAGATTGCAGGCTATTGTTTTCATGTTTTGGCAGATACTGCTATATTTACTGCCCAATGTAAAATGTGATCATTTATAGATGGAAGTAGCTGGATTAGGGTGTTCTTGGTCTGGCAACACTATTTACTTTTAAAAAGAGACAGCAACCCTTTGACCCTTTTGTTAGATTGTGTTTCAAATACGGGACGGAGCCTCAAGGTCCTGGGGCAGGTGTATCTCCCAGTTATGCCTGCAATCACCCACACAACTGGATGCAATGGACGCTGTTTCCAAAACCACACTCTTTTCATGACAATTGGACACAGTTTCTGACAGCATGTGTCTAACACGGGATCTAGAACACAGAATGATGGTCTCACTGACCTAGTCCCTGGCCACCTGCACCCACAGATGGACACGGGACTTCCTTAGTTTCAGACCTCTCTTTGTGTGCCGATATGGCATTCTACCCATTGAAATGGCCCTAAGGCAGGGTTTTGAAATTCAGCCCATAGTGCTGCAATTTAGATAAGATTTAATGCATGCAAACCAAATCAATTGCTGAGGGGGTGGGAGGTGGGGATTTCACCAAGACTCAGCTGATTTGACTGTTTGGCCGGGTGGGGGAGGCTTATGAGCAAAGTGGTGCAACCCCTCTACTGGCCCAGTAAGCAAAAGACCTGCAGTTGTTTTCAGTACCACATAACAGCACAGGTCAACAGATACAGATGGTCATTTTCTATTTGTATAATTACTCTTTCAAAGGGCTCCAGGTGCCAGAATAACACATGGTGGTACAGGTGTAGCAATGGATTATAAAATAATCTTGTATTATTTGTCCACCCTGACATAGAACCTTTGTAAAAGAGCTCACGCTCAAGGTCTTCCGATATTTACAAACAAATAAAACAAATAAAATAGACAGGCAGAATCCTGCAATCTCACCGGTCAGTTTGGGCCTCTACCAGGTGGGTAAATCCTGCACTGACCCATGGCAGAAGAACCAGTCAGCTGCATTACACTGATTAAAATCCTTACACCTACTTCTTGGAACATTAAACTTTCAAAAGCGGCCATTTTACTGCAGTATGAAAAACCCTCAACTAGGTCCTAAAAACAACCTAAAAACCATTATATTAACAAATAGCAAGCGAATTAAAGTAGCGATAAAGACACAACAGACTGTGGGGTGTGGTTGGATATCCACTTACCCAGGGTGTAAGGCTCAACATCTCAGGCAGAGTACCTTACAGCCCCTGGAAGTATAGGTATCCCCAGCACCCTACACCCTGAAGGGTCTTATTGCACTTAAAAAATGGGCTTTTGCAGTGACAAAATAAAAAAAAATCAGTATTTGAAACCATGTAAAGAAAAAGTTTTACATGTAAAATAGTCATTATGCAGAAACACAGAAACATAGACTTTGTTGGCAGAAAAGGACTGTTTAGACCACCCAGTCTGCCCATATGTTCCTATCTAATCTGTCTCTGTAGAACTAACTGTTATCCGTGACCCTCCCTCCTCCCGGACTGTTTTCTAATACACCCTTATGTCTGTCCCATGCATACTTGAACCCCCCACCCAACTGTTTTGTCTACACCACTTCTGCTTGTAGTCCGCTCAGGCATCTATCACCCTTTCCTTGCATCTCTTGAACTCCTCACCTTCAGCATCATCACATTCCCTGGTACTGGTGCTCCTCCTCATTTAAAAGAGAATTCCTCCTGCACCCCTCTTCACCCTGTGAGGTATGTGTAGGTCCCTATCATGTCACCCTTGCTCTCCTCTCCTCTCCTCGAGGAGTAATGTTGAGATCCCTCAATCTCTCCTCATAGGGCTTCCTGTGCAACCCCTGCACCATTTTAGCTGCCCTCCTCTGGACGGCTTCCACCCTGTCTAGGTCATTTCTGAGGTGTGGCCTAAAATAGACACAGTACTCAGGGTCCCACCCTGAGTAATACAATGGCAACACCACCTCCCTCCTCCTGCTGTATATACCCTCCCTATTCACACACAGCATCCCAACAGCCATACCCATTGCTTTGTCACACTGCCCTGCAACCCAAGGTCCCTTTCCTGTTTAGAGACTGTCAGTACCTCCCACCATCCTATACTCAGCACCTGGGCTCCTATGTCCTAGGTTAATGATCTTGCACTTTTGGCATTGAACCCCAACTGCCATGGTTTAGACCACTCTTCAAGTTTCCCAGATCCCTACTCATTTTCTCCACCCGCCTCCCGTGTCCACCCATCCTGTTGCTGATTTGGTGTCATCTGCAAAAGGCATACCTTCCTTCCACTTTCTCAGCAATGTCACTCCCGAGGACTAGTCCAGTGCAAGGTCCTGTAGTACCCACTGGCAATTCCTCCATCATTTGAGTGAAAAATGCTACTCACCACCCTCTGTTTCCTATCTGTTAACCAGTATGTAACCCAATTCACCACTTTGATCCCTCCCCTGGCTGATCTGTTTGTTCATCAGCCTCCAGTATAGGCACAGTGTTGATGGCCTTGCTGAAGTCCTCCAGATAGGCCATCTCCACTTACTTTTCCTGATCCATTTCCCTGGTCACCCAGTCAAAGAAATCATCGGATTCATTTGATATGACCTCCTTCCCCATAAATTCCCACTGCCTGTGGTCCTGCAGTCCACTGAATTCAACATACTCAACCATTCTTTCCCTTTAGCAGGTTTCCACTAATTTCTCCACCACTTTTGTAAGGCTGACCAGCCTCTGGTTTGCTTCGCCTCGCTCTTTGCTGCCGCTCTTATGTAGAGGAACCACATCAGTGTTTCTCCTGTCCTCTGGGACCGCGCCTATTTCAATTCAGGTTTGCAGGAAAACTCCATTGAGCATGCTCACTCACAAGGAGGTCCTGATTACACATAAAGTGGGATACATACATTGCATAAATCAATGGGATTCATACAACTCAAAACATAGGTTTCCAGCGAGCTGTTGAACAAGGCTGTCAGTGGGACTGGCTACCTTCCCTGAGCTCTCCTTTAGAACCATGGATGTATCATATCCATACAGTATAGCGTGGCGGTTAAAGGGTACTGAGCTGTAAACCTGGAGACCTGGGTTTGAATCCCATCAGGCCCCACTTGCATACTGTGTAATCCTGAGCAAGTCACTTAACTTCCTTGTGCTCCCAGGTTGCACCTGAAACAAGCTCTGGTTTAGTGTGCCTTTCCTGGTTAAAGAATCCCCATACAATAGCTTTGTTCACCTTCAGAGCTGCAGGTCCTTGACTTGTGTCAACCACCCCTCCCCAAGTGTCGGCTCTGTTTTTCAGAGGGCTCTGTCGGCAGCTAAACATACAGTATAACTTTAAAATGCTGTCAGAAGCCCGGCAAGGTGGCGCAGAGGGCTGAGGCACTGGTGCCTTACTGCGCTATGCCGATAACCAGGTTCAGAATGACCTCGGGTCACCGGTGCCAGCTTGGGGCTGGAATGGGATTGAGCCATGGCTCTCCCCTCAAGGGTGGATGCCCACCCTCTGGTCCGCTCCCACCAGGTGGAGGTCGGTGGGAACGCGTAGGCGGTTCAGGCGGCAACAGAAGTCAGAGGAGGGGTGGAAGGGACACGGATCCTGGCGTGTATATGCGCGATTAACGCATGTGTACGCCGTGGCTCCCAGGGGTAGGTAGAAAAAGAAATAAACGAAAATGTACATGAAAAAAAAAATGTCAGTCAGGTTTCCATTTTCTAACCTATTTTATTATGCTGTTTATCCTCTTGTCATCTCCTCATTAAAAACATATACTAATTTACAAAATGAAGTTCCTGCACATGGTTTTAATTTTTGAGTCTTGCTTTGCATACTTTAAACATCTCTTCATAGCCTTACCTGCTTACCAGGACACTTCTACCGATAACCCTGCAAAGATAAAACCGAGGCCCTGGCTCCACATTAGCCCTTCTGTTGTGAGTATTTATGTAGGGAGGGATAAACAGTTTGCCAAAAAATTATAGAATTTTAAATCCTGTGTTCCATGCCTGGTAAATATTTCATGTGTATAGGTGTGTGTTTAGGGCAGGGCGGAGGGAGGATTCTGCCAGCAAGAATGATGAATTCTTGTATTCCATGATAAACAATGATTACATCTATTGAATGTGGAGAAGACATACAGAAAAGAAAAAAGGTGGGGAACAGAGGCTGTAAGTGCTTTAAAAAACAGTCCTGTAGTTCTTAAAAGCACATGTATTTGAATCAGGATTAGTGAACATGTTCCAGAGAAATCACCTTCTGTGACCCAAATACTCTACTGACAGCTGCACGTAGCTATTGAATTTGCGACTATTTTCTTGATTGGTGGATGCATCAAATCCTAATTTACTGCATGTTTAATAACAAAATGTAATTAGAATTTACTCTGAGCTGTCTCCATAGGCAGCTGACGATGGGGCTTGTACTCTGGCATGCTGGCAATCTGGGATCGAGCCCGATCTTGGATGTCAGGAGCAGAGGCCGGCAGGAGGAGCTACAAGCGTTCCTTGGATGCTTCCCACCTGGGAGTGGGTTGCTGCATGCCACTGCAACAGCGGCCCTGATACGGCTTTCAGCCGAGGCATTCTTGGCGCATGGGCGACCACACGCTGTTTAACGCCCCTGCCCCCAGGATGCCGCTGCAGCCGCAGACTAGAGGCAGGTGGGTGGAGCCCTAGAAAAGAAAAATGGCCGCCCTCAGCACCGGATGACGGTCTCGGGTAGGCTTCCCTATCGCCCAGCCACACAGTACACCATTCTTGCCCTCCCCACCCGATAAACTCGGCTGTGTATAGGTGCTTCTCCTGGTTCCCCATCCAGAGGTCCAAGGATCTGCCAGGAAAAACACTCGAGGCAATCAGTAGCTCGGAGTGTGCCAAACAAGTCAGTAGCTCAGTAAACCCTGATGGCTATATATGGCAACAGGTTATCCGGCAGGTATAGGAGGCTAGCATGACAGCCTGAAGGAGTAGGGATGCGGAAAGCCAGGGAACAGGCCAAAAATATATATTTTTTTTTACAGATGGGTCATTTTTATAGGTGCATTAAGGTACTCCAGGCATGGGTGTTGTGGAATTTACCTACTTCTCATGTGGTTCAAGCCACACGACTACAATGTGTGACACGCCACATAAGGCTCCAGGTAAATCCCACAGTGAGCCAGGGCCTGTTGAGTCATGCTTCTCAATGAAATAAGGGCAATCAACAAAGAATAATGTCTCGACATATTAACACCCACAGTGATATTCATAACTATACAACTACGTATTCTAAACAGAAAAGCAATAACAAATTACTGCCTAAAAGTTATCTTAGATCCCAAAAGGGTCAGCTCAAATAAAAAAAAATAGCTTCTTAAAGTAACAGTGCCCTGACATCGAAGCCACTGGGCCAGTATCAAACTCCTCTTTTAACTGCAGTTGTCAGCTCATAGGTACAGCATGAAATTAATCCGACAAGTTCTGTGAACTAAAAGTTTCCTGGACAAGAATATGTTCTTCTGCCGAGATCTGAATCTGGAAGGCCTTTTGAATGATATTAGAAAATTTTCACAAAGTTTCTCAAACTCAGCCAAATGTTTCAGCATCAGACAGGGCTTCCATCTTGAGTTACTGGCAGAAAAGGATGGATGACAACAGATTCTTTCAAAAAAAGCAAGAACAGAAGGAAACAATATGTCAAGAATGAGCCTCAAAGGTCCAGACACCTGCTAAGTGCAGAGCGAGAACAGATGAATATTCAGGTGCAGAAAACATCCCTGTGAGAAAATCAACAGAAGCTTAAAGAGGGAAACGAAGATAACCTGAAAAGCTGGCGAGGCAGAAAAATGACAGCAAAGCGGTATCACCCCTATCATGGCTGGCGGAGATCACAGTCTCCAAGTCAGGTCTGCATTTTAAGTTTAAAATAGTTGGGGTAGCGAGCTTTTCAATTTACAAAGCTCTTTGTCAATCTTAACGTAATCCCCTGTCTACCAAAACTTAAAAAGGGATGTCTCCTTGACTGAAAACCCAACACAGAACTGTCTCAGTCATATGACTGTTCCAAGGTGTTTATCAGCAAATTAAATCCTAAGGGCACTATTTACATTCTATTTACATGGCAAGTGGGGTTTCAAGTGAGACAGTGGGACAGGGTGAAGGGAGGGTCAGGGTCACGGCTGGGGGAGCAGTGTAATCTCTGGGCCTTCTTCTGCTGGCTATTTCAGAATTCATGTGTGTTCATAAAATTTGAATTTATTTTCTGAAAAGCATTTCTAGCTTTGGATGTTTTAAACTGGAACAAAAAGCCTCCAATGCTGCAAACCTTTTAAATTCTATATTTCAGGACAGGAAATTCAGTGGAAGTCATGAAACACACTTTTCCTAGATTCAGGAAAAAGGCCATTCATGTCGCCACGGGAACACTTTGCAGTATCATCCTGGACCTCGTTAGTTAATCTAGGGTTATTTATTGCTGAGGACCTGTTCGGCTGTGATGTATGACTTGGTTACTGGGGTTATCAACAGTGTATCCGAATCATGCTTAGAACATTAACCATTCCAGTTAACAATGCAGAGAGGGCGACTCTCCAGACAACCCACTATCATAAGGAAAAGACCAGATGACAGGCCTCTGTCAGTTTCAAGGAGCTAGTGAAGGTTCAAACAGTTTTTTCAGAAGGTAAAGCCTAACAAAGGGGCACCAACAGTATTGAAACTGTCAATGGGTGGGACCTGGAATGTTGCTCCCAGGTATGAGAGATTTAAGGGGTCTGAAGACTATCAAATGCTGATAGCAGACAAAGGCCATTGCTAATGAGATCAACGCTGACATCCGATAACACATTCGGATGGATCATGAATCTCTTGCCTACACAGTAGAACACTTTACACTTTAGAGTTGCAGAACTGCTAACTGAAGGAGCCAGATACCATTAGCTTCACTTTCACATGGCATTGGCATTGCGGAGCCGTCAGTATTTCAGAGCTTGCAGAATGCAAGCAGCACATCAGGCACCATGACTAGAGTGTTGATACTTCAGTTCATGTGCAAAAATTTCCTGTTTGTTAAAGCAGCGGTAGCAACAATCTGGTGAAAATTTTGACCTATATTTTGGCCTCTTTCAACAATTTTAAATTCAGCACTAGGTCCCACAAGTTGTATATGTATGTGTGTGTGTGGAGGTTCTAGGTGTGAGTACAAGGGATATCTCACGCCATAGCCTGCCATGCTGGTTAAAGCAACAGTGCAACAATCTGGTGAAAATTTGACCTGTACTTTTCATGCTATTTTTGATTGCCACTTACCTCCTGACTTGTATGATACCCTTCTTTCCACAATTTAAGTCTGCTTTTAGTACTTTTTGTCATGTCTGAAATAATAAAAAGGCGCACCTTTTAATAAGGCTCGGACCAGGTTTTCATCAGTATTTGCAGCTGTTTTGAACAACTATTGTTCTGTAAGGTCAGAGAGCACTGCCTGCTGCATACTAGTTAATTTTAGTCACAATAGAAGTGATATATAAACAACTGATGAACAAACACAGCTGAAAATACTGAAGACCACCTGATCCGCACTCATATTAAAAGGAGCCTCCTTTTATTATTTCAGAATGAAAACAGTACTAAAGCAAACACAGATTGGGAAAAAAGGGTATCACATAAGTCAGGAGGAAGTGGGAATCCAAATACAGTAAAAAGTACAGGTTAAAATTTTCACCAGATTGTTGCATTGCTGCTTTAACCAGCATGGCAGGATATGCGTGTGAGATATCCCTTGTACTCACACCTAGAACCCCCCACACACACATACAACTTTGGGGACCTAGTGCTAATTTAAAATTGTGAAAGAGGCAGAGAAAGGGCACTGTCTTACTCCCTTTTGAGGCAATAACTAAAGAAATGCGGAATATAACCTATTCAGCACAGCTTTGCATTCATTAGTACAACGCAGTGGGGTTACAAAATATTATTAAAGAAATCCAAAAAGTAGCTTGGCTGAAGCAGACTTTGACACGACAACATCTCTGTTTAGAAAATGGGTTACAAAAATCCAGTAACCAGACTGGTTGGACGGTGGTCATGAGGGTGTGGGTGTGTCAGTCAACAACGCCTGTTAAAAAATAAATAAATGAAGAGCTGGTATGCAGTTCACACTTTTGTGCTACAGCTTATACTGGCACTGAAACCCTCCATTCACCAGCGGTTCTCGCTTAGCACAGCTTATAGTGCATTACGTTCAACCCCAGCGTATTGCAATTCAAAGCTGGTTGTGTTGGTGCTGCCAAAGCAGTCCATTTTCTAAATGCGATGAGACCCACATCATGGTGTGAGCTGTTGAATGCTTTGCCTTCCAGGGCTGTAAGCCCTCCACCTATACTGCTGGGCCTTACTGTGTCCTGGGCGGGCGGATATCTCAGCACCCCACAGGCTGACCTCCCAACCCAGGTCAGTGGCGTTGAGTGCCAACGCTACCACTGCACTGATGGCTGCCTATTTTAGGCCATGTCCAGACACTATAACCTGGTAAGTTGTAACGATTAATAAAATGTTTCATCACTTATCATGTCGCTGCATTCTGATTGAGTTCAGCCAGGTTTTAGCACAGATATATGATCCGTGCTGCAGGGTCCACACTTGCTGCTCTGATCATGCTCAGTGGGGTTTAATGAACATGCTTTCTGGGGGCTGAAACAGAGACAGAACCGTGCTGACTGTGGTTGAAGTCACCCACCCAGTCTCACTGTTTCATTACTGTGGCCTCAGCATAGCCGCCATCGATCATTTTATTTTTCACAACTTATCTACCCAGGATAGCCCAACTGGATAGGCATCTTGTTTTCATAGGGTTCTACTTTTTACACTTGTAAGAAGCTCTTGTGGGTTTGAACTCGGTCTTCTTGCTTCAAGCCTCTGCTCAAGATCCCACTGTATCTAAAAAGCATTAAGACTCCAAATCAAGAAATGTCATGTAAACTTTTTATACAACTAAATAAAAGTGTTTGGTTACTGCTGAAGAAGACTGGAATCAATTTCATTGCATGTACCCTTAAACACCATACTCTGGGACAAGACCAAATTAAATGAACTTAGGGTCATTCCAAGTAGGGTAGACTGTGTAGGCAGTGTGGTACTAGACACAACTTGAAATGACCCGGGTAACACAAGTAGGATAGGCTATGAGGCAGTGCAGCATTAGACACAACTGAAAGCAACGAGGGGTGACCCCAGGTAGGGTAGGCTGTGTAGGCAGTGCAGTATTAGACACAACTGAAAAGAACGCAGAGGTGACCCAAGGTAGGGTAGGCCTGCGAGGCAGTGCAGTATTAGACACAACTGAAAGCAACGAGGGGTGACCCAAGGTAGATAGACTGTGTAGGTAGTGTGGTATTAGACACAACTTAAAGCAACTCAAGGGTGACCCAAGGTAGGGTAGACTGTGTGGCAGTGTGGTATTAGACACAACTGAAAACAATGCAGAGGTGACCCAAGGTAGATCTGGCTGTGTGAGGTGTGCAGTACAACACACAACTTCAAATGACCCAGGGATGACCCAGGTCAGGGAAGGCTGTGTACAGTGCAGTACTAGAGACAACTCAAAATAACCCAGAGATGACCCAAGGTAGGATACACATATGTAGGCAGTGCAATACTAGACACAACCTGTAACCAATTGGGGATGACCCAGGAGTAAGGTAGGCTGTGCAGGCAGTGCTGTACTAGACACAACTATAAAATAACCCAGGAGAGACTGAGGTAGGGTAGGTTGTGTAGGCAGTGCAGTACTAGACACAACTTGAAATAACCAAGGGTGACCCAAGGTAAGACTGGCTGTGTAGACAGTACAGTACTAGACACAACCTGAAATAACCCAGGGTGACTCAAGGTAGGTAGGCTGTGTAGGTAGTGCAGTACTAGACAAAAGTTGGAATAATCCACGGACGACCCAAGGTGAGGTGGCTGTGAAGCAGTGTAGTACTAGACACAACCAGAAACAACTCAGGGATGACCCAGTAAGGTAGGCTGTGTAGGCAGTGCAGTACTAGACACAACTTGAAACAATCCAGGGATGACCCACTGTAAGGTAGGCTGTGTAGGCAGCGCAGTACTAGACACAGCCTGAAATGACCCAAGGTGAGGTAGGCTGTGTAGTCAGTGCAGTACTAGACACAACTTGAAATAACCAAGGGATGACTTAAGGTAAGGTAGGCTGTGTGGGTAGTGCAGTACTAGCGCAACCTGAAATAACAGAGGTTACCCAAGGTAGGGTAAGCTGTGTGGGTAGCGATACTAGACACAACTTGAAATAACCAAGGGATGACCTAGGTAAGGTAGGCTGTGTAGGTAGTGCGGTATAGACACAACCTGAAATTACCAGGGTTACCCAAGGTAGGATTAAGCTGTGTAGGTGGCAGTACTAAACACAACTTGAAATAACCAAGGGATGACCCTAGGTAAGGTAGGCTGTGTAGGTAGTGCAGCACTAGACACAACCTGAAATAACCAGAGGAGACCCAGGCAGTAGGGAGGCAGTGGTGGTAGTGCAATACAGACACAACTCAAAATAACCCAGGGTGACCCAAGTAGGGTAGGCTTTGTAACAAGTGCAGTACTAGACACAACCTGAAATGACCAGGGATGACCTAAGGTAAGGTGAGGCTGTGTAGGCAGTGCAGTACTAGACACAACTTGAAATAGGGGTGACTCCGATAGGGTAGACTGTGTGGGCAGTGCAGTACTAGACACAACTTGAAATAACCTAGGGTGACACAAGGTAAGGTAGGCTGTGTAGACAGTACAGTACTAGACACAACTTGAAATAACCCAGGGTGACCCAAGATAGGAGTAGACTGTGTGGGCAGTGCAGTACTAGACACAACTTGAAATAACCCAAGGGTGACCCAGGTAAGGTAGGCTGTGTAGACAGTACAGTACTAGACACAACTGAAATAACCCAGGATGACCTAAGATAGGGTAGACTGTGTGGGCATTGCAGTACTAGACACAACTTGAAATAACCCAGGGAGATCCAAGGTAGGGTGGGCAGTGTAATCAGTGCAGTACTAGACACAACCTAGAAATGACCAGGATGACCCCAAGGTAAGGTAGGTTGTGTAGGCGGTGCAGTACTAGACACAACTTGAAATAACCCAGGGTGACCCAAGATACGGTAGACTGTGTGAGCAGTGCAGTACTAGACACAACTTGAAATAACCTAGGGTGACGAAGGTAGGCTGTGTAGACAGTACAGTACTAGACGCAACTTGAAATAACCTAGGGATGACCTAAGATAGCGAGACTGCATGCAGTACAGTACTAGACACAAATCGAAATGACCCAGGGATGACCTAAGGTAGGCTACACTGTGTAGGCAGTGCAGTACTAGACACAACTTGAAATAACACAGGGATGACCTAAGAGACGGTAGACTGTGTGAGCAGTGCAGTACTAGACACAACTTGAAATAACCCAGGGTGACACAAGGTAAGGTAGGCTGTGTAGACAGTGTAGCACTTACACAGCTTGAAATAACCCAGGGATGACTCAAGGTAAGGAAGGCTGTGTAGGTAGTGCAGTACTAGACACAACCTGAAACGACCAGGGATGACCTGAATAGGGTAGGCTGTGTAGGTAATGTGTTGCTATATGCAACTAGAAATTGTATAGGGTGAACCAAGGTATGGTAGGCTGTACAGGCTGTGTGACAAAAAGCACAACTTGAAGTGCCCCAGCCTGACTTAAGTTAGGACAGCCTGCCCTGTACAAGCCCTGCAGTACAAGGCACAACTCAAGATGACCCAGAGATGACCCAAGGTAAGACAAGCTAAGCAGATGTGCAGTACTAGACACCACTAGAAATAACCTAGGGATGACTTAAAGCAGGGCGGGCTGTGTAGGCATTGTGGTACTAGACACAACTCAAAACACCCAGGGATGACCCAAGGTAGCATGGACTATGTAATCAGTGCAGTACTAAACACAACTTGAAATTACCCCAGGGTAAATCAATATAGGGCAGGAAGTACGGTATTAGACACAATGTGAACCAAAAAGGGAAGACACAAAGTTAAGTTATAGGGAAACTGAGTAAATAGTAGAAAAATTAAATCTGATCTTGCAAGATAAGCCCTTTATAAATTTTCTCCCATCGAAGTGCTACTGTGAAACTATCAGTTCCTGCTATCTGTCAGTCTCTCCTACCGACCACTTCACGTTGCATCTCCCCAGCAGCGTGTCAGAAGGTGGATCAAGGAAGAGCTAGACAGCGTTCTGAGGCATTAAAGTCATCAGGTTCAGGGATAACAGGGTCACAGTTCAAAGTTCCCCGATACTGACAGCAAAAACATACTGGGCCTTTCCACCTATAGTACTAGCACTGCCTCGGCTCTGTTTTGTGGGGTCTCATACAGGAATTCTGCGGCAGCAACAGGCATGTTTTGTTCCATGCGTGCTCTAACTCTGATAACCTAGGAGGAATAAGAATATGCTGGTTCCACTTTTCTTTGCTTCCACGTGAAAAACTGAAATGGCTGTTGATGGGTTAAGTCAGCCTGGGAAAGGTTGAAAGCAATGAACAGGCAGGAGGTCAGGAACAGAAATAAAAGCAAATCAGGATAGAAATGTAGCGTAGTTAAAAAGAGCTTGACAACCTCCCCCCCCACACACACACACATATACAATTTTAGGTGAGGTCACCTATGCACCTAATCTGCATTTGTCAGCACGCCACCCTGTTCACAAAACAATTTTCTCACAATCCAGAAGCCGTTTGAAGTTTTTTCTCCCAGCAACACGCCCACAGGACAGGCCAGCTGCTGGGGCAGAGAGCTGAACCTTCAACTTACTGGGCCCCTCACTTGCATCTTTGATCGGTCTCTGCATCATGATCACTGTGTTTAATCCCCATCGTAATGGCTTTATTAGGTGATCCCAGGAATGAAAGGCCATGTCACTGTGGAGTTCTCTCACTAAAGTAGTTAAACTCAGGCTGTGCTGGTGGCGGTGGGGGTATAGGGTGCACTCACAGTAGGCCCACACTGCATAGAAGCCCTGGAGGAATGTGATTAACTTCACAGTTGCCTTATTCTTCTTTTGTAACTTAGGTCTCTAGTCTGCTAACTAGAACCTACTAGAGCTGAATGGCCCTGACCTAATGAATCTAGCTCTAATGTGAGCTCACCCAATTGCAACGTCCACAGCAGTTTGTTTTGTTCTACACAGTAACACAGTACTTTTAAGGTCAGAAGGTACTCCAGGACTAATGCTGTGATGTCACTGTTCCCTGATCGGACAAGGGACCAGTAAACTTACACTACAATTCGTGCTTAGCTTGTGATGTAAGAGCTTAAAGAGGGTCTCCAGCCCGGCATGCAAGATCCAAATTCCAAAACATTCCATACGACAATTCTATTTCAAGCCATGTTGTTCTCTAAAAATCAGAGTATGTACAACTGGCCTGGCCTGGGTTTGGGGGTGGACTTGGACTGGGGGAGGCCAGCTGCTAAAGAGAGGATACAGTGTTCAGTGGACTGCAGTGGGAGGGGTACAACTCACTCTGTTGCTAGCCCTGACACCTGGTACAGAAGCTATGTGGGCGCTACTTGGGGGAGGCACCATGGATACTGAATATGTGTTGTGTGTGCCTCTGGATGCACATGATGCACCACTGTATAATCTGCTGCCTCGGGTGAAAACTGAAGGAAATTACCGACCAACTGGGATGGTGTCCAGTCCTCCATGAGCCTGCACACAGACTTAACTCTGCCTCCTCTGAGCAATCTAGGATTGTGCTCTGAGGGCCAGGCCAAGTACTGACGGCCCTGTCATGAGGGTAATCCACTGGGGACTCCCAGAAAGAGAGAGAGATAAGCCCCAGAAAAGGTGAGGGGTGGGCTGGGAGGACAGGGGCCAACTGGGAACAACTGGTGACTTGGAGACTAAAGCCTTCATAGGAAAAAAAGAACAGGATATGTGCATCAAAACATGATGATCCTCTGCTTCACAAGCTCACGTGCCTGCTGCTATGCAGAAGCTGAAGTCATGATCCTCTGCTTGTGACATCACAATCAGTTTCACTGGCAACCAACTGTGATGTCACAAGCAAGGTCTATGATGTCAGCTCCTCCGTAGCAGGACAAAGTGAACTGAAGGACACAGGTTACATTCTCATACAGTGGTTAGTGACTACACCGCTAACCCTTGTAACTGCCCCTAATAGCTTCTATTTCAGCTGGCTTCTAGATGCCCCCTTTCACTGCTGGCACTTTATTATAATCCTTCACCTCAGTTTTCGATTCTTACATTGTCTCTTACACCTTCCCTTTATTTGTAATGTTTTCATTGCAACTAATTTTGTTCTCAATCGTTGCCATATTCATTACTTTCATCTAGCTATTTTATTTATTTATTGAAATGTTTCACCTGAAGGCACACTGAACTATAAGTTGTTTGTTCCGTACAACCTGGGGTACAATTGGATGAAGAATTAGTCATACAGTTTAACATTTAACATATCCTAGAAATTAAACATTCAATTACATTTGTAACAAGACATACAGTTAAAAACATAATAAATAATCATACAGTCGCATTTGTGACATAACATACAGTTAAATATATCATACCTGTGGAATATGCATTTAATTACAAGTGGCATGTCTGAGGAACACAGTACAGAAATGTAATGTAGCTTGAATCAACTCCTTGCAGGAATGGATCACACGGTTAAGAGGCAGATTATTTAGCAATTATTGAGTGAATGAGGTGCAGTGGGGGTACATCAAGGAGGGTAGAGGGTAGACAGGGGAAACCAGCTGGGGAAGGAGAGGATAAAGATGGGAGGCAACATTACCAGAAAAAGTGAGCAAAAAAAAAAAATCAGTTGTGAAGGGCGTTAACACGGGCTAGTGCAATCTGGGAGCACCTCAGACAGAACAAAAAGTGCAAATTATTAGCTCAAGTAAACTAATTCCTTTGATTAAGTGCAGGGGGTAGAGAGGGCAGGAGAGAGGTGGGGGTAAGGGATAGGGAAGGGAAGGACGAGTCATACCTGGAACTGGCCCCTTCAGAGTGTGGAGACTGCTGCCAGTGGCGGAATGAGGCAAGGACTTAGAATAAGCGGCAGGAGTAGGCAAGGACACTATATGCTAGTGTAACCCCTGCAAATGGGGGTTCCCAAAAGACTTCCAGGAGCTTGCTTGAATGCTCCAAGCCTGAATGGTGTTTGGCATTTAAGCCATTTATCAGTGAGTGTTTTAGAGCCTCTGGTACTGTCTCTTTAAGAGCTGTCTGCTTGCAGACATAATTAGTTTGTATGGGGGGGACTGTGTGCTTTCTGAGTACCACTGAGCTGCTGCCAATTCACTTCATTTTTGCAGTCACTAGGAGTGCAAAGGAACCTATCTGAAAGATGTAACTGTTTGCCAGAAATCATTTACAGTAATAATGAAATTACAGTTTGTCTAACCTACTTTCTTTTGCAGTCAGAACAGTGTCTGCCTAGTTCCCCATTCTAGTTTTGAACTGCTGAACTGGACCAATCAGTGTGGGGTAAGCTAGCTCTAAAATGGTGCCTTGGCGAATCAGAACTTGACTCATAATCTGAGCCAGCCACAAGAGGATTGTATGGGCAGTGACTCTGGGAGATGTAGTGTAGACTTCAGTGCCTTTTTGGACCAACAGCAGCAGTCTATTGTGAGTGACAGCCAATCCAGTCAAGAACTGGGAGGAACTCAAAGGAAGTGCCGGTTTTGTCGGTTGGAGTTTCAGTTGAGCTTTGGCAGTGAAGAAGGAAGGAGCCCTGTGCTTTTCAGTGTGCAGTTTTAGTCAAAACGTGTATAAGGCCCAGAGTTCCGGTCTGCAGCTTGTGTAACAGCTTGTTAGGACTGAATCCGCCCTGTGAAAAGAATCAAAGGATCTCTGAAGAGTAGAAACCAGGCTCACCCTGTAGAAGACTGGAGGAATTGCTGAAAATTGCATCGGTCTGTCAGGAACTGAATCTGCTGTGTGTTCTCCCGGTATTGTGCAGTAATTAGATCGGGATACAGATGCAGCCTGCCTGGTATAGTGCTTTCTTTTATATGGATGTGTGAAGAGGTTTGTGTACCTCAAGTGAGCCCTGCTGACATTGAAGGACCCTATCTTATTTGGAGGTCGTGAGTACTAATTCAGGGTCGCCTCCCTGTTGAATTGCCACATTAAATCCAAATGGAATTACTGTACTGCTGACTGTTTAATTCTCCTTTTTCTCAGGTGAAAGGGCCCCTACCAGCTGCCACGGTTTGACTAGCCACTAGGGCTTGGGTACCCAGGGACAGTAACTGATAGGGATAGGCCTGTGCACAGAGCCATAGGTAGATTATTAGAGTGATAAGCTAATTAACCTGATTTCCCCTGTCCTTGTTATATCCCCTAAATAAATCAGAGCTGCTTGTTTCAGCAAAGTTATACTGCCTGAGGTATTTGTCTATGTTAAAGTACTGTACTGTGATTGTTGCACTGTATCTCATTTCACAGGAGGTCCAAGTGCCGGAACCAGACCTGGGGTAAGTGTATACTGTGAAGGTAATTCTGATATATTGTGTGGGCCACTAGTAGGAAGAAAGGGGTTGCAGTGTCCCAGAGGGCTGTGACCAAGTTAGTTTAACTATTGTAAACCCTGACCTCTGGGTGGAGGCACCGCCATTGATCCAGGCCCCTCAACCTGTTAGTGGCAAATCAGGCAGGGGTAGTAGCATCTGGGATAGCGCCATCTAGGGGTTACATCTGAGGCTCACCGCTGGGATTGTGTGTCCTCTAGTGGCCATATTTACGTAACCACTTGTTAAGAAAAAATGGGTACCCCGACAGAAGTGGCTGTGCACCGCTGGTGGAGTGGTGTACTGGGGAGGAGATCGACCCCTAAATGCTATGCTTATCCTGGACATCCCCTGGGTATCAATACGGACACTGTGCAGGGAGTACTTTCCAAGGTGGAAGGTTTACAAAACCCTGTGGTGGTGGTCGGCATGCTAATCTGCTCACCCACACTTTCCTGGCCCTAGTAGAGTTTAAGGATCCCATAGATAGCTCCAAAGTGCCACAGACCATTACTCCCAGAGGGAGCCTCACTGCTTGGAGAGTGATAGCTAAGGACAGTAAAGACCGGGGAATCAGCCCCACCACTATCTGAAACTTTTGAGGAGAAATTTGCTGAATGGTTGCTGGAGAGGGAAAACTGTGGAGGACTTGAAGAAACTATTCTTGCCACCTGGGGTGTTCCTCCCCAACACCCTCTCCTGCTCCAGTGCCCGTAATGGTGGCTGAACCAAAGCAGACTCCTATTTCTGCACCTGCCATTAGTCACGACTCTTACCAAGGTTGAGGATCTTCTCTGGCACCTCCCCCCCCCCTCAAGGAGGATGACTGGGAGACCTGGATAGACTATGTTGCCCCCAAGTGCTAGAATGGCAATGCTCGGAAGGCAAAAGCGAAGAGGGTTAGTGAGAGCCTCCCGAGGTCCTGCCCTGGCTACCATCCAAGCAAACGGGCCAGTAACCCTGAAGCGACTGCACAGGCCTATCTTGAGGCCTTGGAGAATGTGTATGGGAGCCCAGATTCTGAGTGAGGACCTATGGTGGAGAGTAAGAAATGCACAACAGTACCAAGGGAGTTGTTGTCTGTGTATGTCTCTCGGCTGCAAAATTGTTGCAAGAATGCCTCAGAAAGGGTAGTTTGCCAGCAATTGAACTGGACCGAACCAGACTGGACAGAATCCTAAGTTTGCCCCCTTCTCAGAACTGCTGTTGCTTCAGTTACGCCTGGCAAATCGACTGGAATCCCCACCCTCCTATGATGAGTTAATGAGAGAAATTGAGGAGTTGAGAAAAGGCGACTCGGGAGGTACCTGCACCAACAGCTGTGGCTACGACCCGAGTGACTGAGGGTGACCCATCAAGTGAAGTTCAGGGGCAGAGGTTGACAGTCAATGAGTGCTCTGACAAGGAAAAGATATGCCACAATGGGGCGTAACTGTTGAGAGAGATCCGGAATTCAAAACAGTCCCTTTATGAAGGCCACTGCAAGAAGTAGGCCCTGACCTATATCCGACTGCATCTGCTATGGGAGTGGGGGTACCCACCCATGTATCTCCTGCTGATAACAGCTCCAAACTCAATTCCTTGACCATGGAAGTGGAGAAACTGACAGATGTCTCCAAATGCTTATCACGCCAGAGCAGAGATGGCACCCAGGTTTCCAGTTAGTAATACCCCACCCTGGCTCCCAGTGTGGCGCCTGCCAGCTCAAACTCCAGAAAGTATGTTTTGCTATAATTGTGGGAAAGATGGGCACATGAAAAGGGAATGCCAGTCCCCAAAAGACACTGACAAAGTTGCATATAGGCTACAAGGAGAGCTTGGAGAAGAAATCAGTGGTTAAGAGGTGCATGACATGATCCCAGTGAGGGCACCAAAATGCTAATTCACGTCCTTTTGTGGCAAGGTCAGTTGCCCAGGCCCCCACTACCGCCTCTCCAGACTGGTCCAGAATAGTGGGTCCCTCCATGGAGACCACTGTAAAGGTGAATGGAGTGTTACAAGAGCTGTATTAGACAGTGGCTCCCAAGTGACAATTATGTTCCAGGATTGGTATCAGAAGCATTTGTCAGATGTACCCTTACAACCATTAGAAGGACTGCATGTATGGGGGTTAAGTGAGAAGGCCTACCCCTATTCCGGTATATCCGCAATTCTGTTGTCTTCCCCACCTCCGTGTTGGAGTGGCGAACAAGTAGAGACTCCTAGCCTTAGTGTGTCCCCCACTGGACTGTATGATGGTGTCCCTTTGTTGATTGGAACAAATGCTCATATGTTCGGAAGGCTGGCACAGTTGTGTTATGAAAAACAGGGTCAAAGACTAGTAGAGCTTTAAGAGTTCGGCTTTAATTAAGAAGGCCTATGAGGCACCAGAGAGATGCTGGAAAACAGAACCAGAGGAACCGGTCGGAATTGTATGGAAGAAGGATCCTGAGTCTCTGAATCTGGCGCCAAATGCCCAGTGTACCTTACAGGAGAGGTCCTGATCAGAAAGGATGTTAAGAATAAAATATTAATGTTGGATGCACCAGGCGATGGAAAATTGCCAGAGGGACTGCTGGTCAAGCCTTAGTATTTTGCCCGCTAGAGCCCATGCTTATGCCAGAAGGGTAATGGTCCAAGTTCATAATGTGTCTGAAAGAGACATTCGAGTAAACAGAGGTTGCATCCTGGCTAATGTGCATTGTGCAGACACTGCAGTGCTACCCAGCAGCAAGAGTTCAAGGAAGAATGACAGAGTAACGCCTGACTTGTTTGATTTCGCGACTCCCGCTGCCAGCTGAATGGAAAGTGAGGATCAGTGAGAAGCTTGCCCAGAGAGACCAGGTGTTTCTTTAAAGGAATGGGATGTAGGATGCATGCAAGGAGCTGAGCACAATATCCGCTGCATGACGAAAGATCATTTCGTGAGAGGTCTCGACGCCTGGCACCTGCTGACATAGATGATGTGAGACGGCATCTGCAAGAGATGTTAGCTGCTGGTGTAATACAAGAATCCAGAAGCCCTTATGCTTCCCATTGTGGTAGTGAGGAAAAGAATGGAACAGTAAGGATGTGTGTGGATTATCGCACCTTAAACCGGGCGGACTATCCCTGATCAGTACACAATGCCCCGCATTCAGGATGCTTTGACTGCCTAAACGGGAGCAAGTGGTTCTCTGTGCTGGATCTCCGCAGTGGGTACTACCAGATCCCGATGGCCCCAGAGGACCGTGGAGAAGACGGCCTTTATCTGTCTGCTTGGTTTCTATGAATTCATGAGGATGCCTCAAGGGATTTTAGGTGCCCCAGCCACTTTTCAACGATTGATGAAGCGTGCAGTGGGGACATGAACTTACTAGAGTGCCTGGTATACCTAGATGATGTTATTGTGTTTGGCAGCTCACTGGAGGAACATGAGAGCAGATTATTTAAGTATTGGACCGACTGGAGGACTTTGGCCTTAAACTGTCCATTGATAAGGTCAATTCTTTCAAACTTCAGTAAAGTATGGGAACATAGTATCCACCGAGGAATAGAGACCGACCTAAGTAAAGTTGAGGCCTTGACTCACCTGGCCACAGCCCAAAAATCTAAAAGAACTGCAAAGATTCCTGGATTCTGTGGTTATTATCGGCGCTCATCAAGGACTATTCAAAAGTGATCCGCCCTTTACTTAACTTTACTCAAGGGTATCCCCAACCCACAAAAATACCAAAAGTCAGTGTCCCTCAAGACTGAAAGAGTGTATTTTCATCCGAGTGAAGTATTTGGGGCCGCTGGACTCCTGATTGTGAGACTGCTTTTCATGAGATCATATATCAACTTACCCATGCTCCAGTGCTGGCCTATGCCGATCCAAGAAAACCCTTACGTCCTGCACACTGATGCTAGCTTGCAAGGGTTGGGGGCAGGTTGTACTAAGAGCACGAGAATGGCCTGAGACCAGTGGCCTTGCCAGTAGAAGCCTGACCCCATCCGAAAAGAACTATCCTGTACATAAGTTAGAGTTCCTAGCTTTGAAGTGGGCTATTGTTGACCAATTCCATGAGTACTTGTATGGGGCTAAAATACTAGTAAAACTGACAATAATCCTTTGACCTATGTGCAGACCTCAGCTAAGTTGGATGCCACTGGCCATAGGTGGCTTTCTGCATTATCTACATATGACTATGCTCGAATACCGAGCAGGTCTGAACCACATAGATGCTGATGCTCTCTCCGGAGGCCTGTTCCCCAGAATGATTGGGTCCGATTGGCAGAACCTGACATTCGGGCACTCTGCGGAAGTTTGACAGGGAGGAACAAATGTCCACGGGCCCAGTGGACTGCATGGTGGATTGCTTGGGAGCCTCTGAGAATTGCATACCTGCTGCTTATTGCCACTTTTCTGCAATAGACATTGGTGCACTGCCTCAGCTGGACAATGACAGTATTCGACGGGCTCAATCCAGCGATCCCATGATCAAAGCAGCTTTAGAAGCCCTCTATGCAGGAAAAGATGTGTCCAAATTCGCTCCACTGATTTGAGAACTGCACTGTTATACAAAGAAGGTCCTAAGTTGAAACTGATCAATAAACTGTTATACAGAGAAACAGTAGACAGAGGGGACAAGTAGACAAACAACAACTAGTGCTGCCCACTGCCTTCGAGACTCAGTACTGAGGTCCTTGCACAACCACATGGGGCACCTTGGTATAGACAGAACACTTGACTTGGTGAGATCCAGATTCTATTGGCCTAAGATGGGGGCTGATGTGGAGCAACACATTCGAACTTGTAGTCGCTGCTTACAGAGAAAGCTTTGCCCAGAGGCTGCCCCCTTGTTAACATCACCACCAGTGCACCCATGGAGCTGGTCTGTATTGATTTTCTGAGTTTGAGTCAGATCAAAGAAATATCAGTAATGTGTCGGTGGTCACTGACCATTTCACGAGATATGCCCAAGCTTTCCCACCAAAGACCAGAAAGCATCCACTGTGGCCAAAGTACTTGTAGAAAACTTTTGTTCACTATGGGGCTCCACAAAGAATCCATTCTGATCAAGGGAGAGACTTTGAGAGTCGTCTGATCAAAGAGATGCTTTCTCTGTGGGAGTACGAAGTCCAGAACCACTCCTTACCACCCCAGGGGACCCACAGCCTGAACGTTTCAACCGCACTTTGCTAGATATGCTAGGCACCCTGCACCCAAAGGACAAGCCTAGATGGAGCCAACAAATTAGCACCCTGGTACATGCTTATAACTGCACCAAAAGTGATGCCACTGGATTCTCCCCCTACCGCCTGATGTTTGGAAGAAGCTCGACTACCAGTAGATGTGTGTTTTGGGGTCTCTCCTGATGGGGTTCAAGCTGACAACTATTTACAGTATGTGCAAAAGTTAAAGGCCCAGCTAACTCATGCGTACCAACTGGCTCAAACCATGGCTGCCAAAAGAAATCTGGCCAACAAAGAAAGGTATGATAAAAGGTGAAAGCACAGGAACTCCAGGAGGGAGATCGGGTATTGCTAAGAAATCTGGGACTGCATGGCAAGCACAAGATTGCTGACAGATGGCACCATCTCCCTCACATTGTAGTGGGCAAACTAGATGATCTGCCAGTGTACAAAGTAAGGCCTGAGAATAATTCAAAAGATGTAAAAACAATGCATAGAAATCATTTACTGCCCATTGGACAAATCTTAATTGAGTCTGAGCCCTAGAAGATGCCCCTCTGGACCAGTGACTAGAGCTGCTGCTAAGAAAAGATCAAGAAAGTCTGCACCTACAGAAGCAAAGTTAAAGTGTTCCCTCCACAAGTCCCAGTTGAGCATGACTGTCAGTCCATATCGGAAGAAAGTGAGAGTGACTTTGAATACTATCCTTCTTACAAACTGAGTCAATTGTTTGAGGGCAATCCCTAGTCAATACTGGAGATGAAGCTGGGCCTTCTGGACTGTCTAAGCCCCAGCTTCATCCCTGGAGCCAATGCTCCCAGAAAGTGAAGTGCAAAGCATCAGATCAGATGAAATGGAATCATTGTGCATGGTTGAACTGTTTGAGCTTTCAGGGAGGAAAATGATAGATTAGGGCAGACTGGTGATACACCGAACAAGAAGAGTATTTTGAGTGCCCTGACAGTCCACTGCCAGTGTCCAAAGCTCTCCATGCGAGCCTAATGCAAATGTATATGGTTGCAGTTGAAACTTATGGGGTACTTTGCTTGACGCGGACGTCAAGCTTTCCCAGGCTAGGAAGGGTGTAACCCCCTGCAAATGGGGGTTCCTAAAGACTTCAGGAGCTTGCTTGAATGCTCCAAGCCTGAATGGTGTTTGGCATTTAAGCCATTTATCAGTGAGTGTTTTAGAGCCTCTGGTACTGTCTCTTTAAGAGCTGTCTGCTTGCAGACATAATTAGTTTTATGGGGGGACTGTGTGCTTCTCTGAGTACCACTCGAGCTGCTGCCAATTCACTTCATTTTTGTAGTCACTAGAGTGCAAAGGGAACCTATCTGAAAGATGTAACTGTTTGCCAGAAATCATTTACAGTAATAATGAAATTACAGTTTGTCTAACCTACTTTCTTTTGCAGTCAGAACAGTGTCTGCCTAGTTCCCCATTCTAGTTTTGAACTGCTGAACTGGACCAATCAGTGTGGGTAAGCTAGCTCTAAAATGGTGCCTTGGGCGAATCAGAACTTGGACTCATAATCTGAGCCAGCCACAAGAGGATTGTATGGGCAGTGACTCTGGGAGATGTAGTTTAGACTTCAGTGCCTTTTTGGACCAACAGCAGCAGTCTATTGTGAGTGACAGCCAATCCAGTCAAGAACTGGGAGGAACTCAAAGGAAGTGCCGGTTTTGTCGGTTGGAGTTTCAGTTGAGCTTTGGCAGTGAAGAAAGAAGGAGCCCTGTGCTTTTCAGTGTGCAGTTTTAGTCAAAACGTGTATAAGGCCCAGAGTTCCGGTCTGCAGCTTGTGTAACAGCTTGTTAGGACTGAATCCGTCCTGTGAAAAGAATCAAAGGATCTCTGAAGAGTAGAAACCAGGCTCACCCTGTAGAAGACTGGAGGAATTGCTGAAAATTGCACTCGGTCTGTCAGGAACTGAATCTGCTGTGTGTTCTCCCGGTATTGTGCAGTAATTGCGATCGGGATACAGATGCAGCCTGCCTGGTATAGTGCTTTCTTTTATATGGATGTGTGAAGAGGTTTGTGTACCTCAAGTGAGCCCTGCTGACATTGAAGGACCCTATCTTATTTGGAGGTCGTGAGTACTAATTCAGGGTCGCTCCTGTTGAATTGCCACATTAAATCCAAATGGAATTACTGTACTGCTGACTGTTTAATTCTCCTTTTCTCTGTGTGAAAGGGCCCTACCAGCTGCCACGGTTTGGACTAGCCACTAGGGCTTGGGTACCTAGGGACAGTAACTGATAGGGATAGGCCTGTGCACAGAGCCATAGGTAGATTATTAGAGTGATAAGCTAATTAACCTGATTTCCCCTGTCCTTGTTATATCCCCTAAATAAATCAGAGCTGCTTGTTTCAGCAAAGTTATACTGCCTGAGGTATTTGTCTATGTTAAAGTACTGTACTGTGATTGTTGCACTGTATCTCATTTCACAGGAGGTCCCAGTGCGGAACCAGACCTGGGGTAAGTGTATACTGTGAAGGTAATTCTGATATATTGTGTGGGCCACTAGTGGGAAGAAAGGGGTTGCAGTGTCCCAGAGGGCTGTGACCAAGTTAGTTTAACTATTGTAAACCCTGACCTCTGGGTGGAGGCACCCGCCATTGGATCCAGGCCTCAACCTGTTAGTGGCAAATCAGGCAGGGGTAGTAGCCCTGGGATAGCGCATCTAGGGGTTACACTAGTAATGTTCTTCACAACCATACTGAAACATGGCTCAATGGATTCTTACTCCCAGCCCCCAATTGCATCTGGTAACGAGCTGGTGTCAGCTCAATATGCCTTTTCTGGTAAAACAGCTGAAATAAATCAAGACATAAATCCTTAATAATAAAGCATATGATGAGTGCGCCAGCTTGATACTCCATTTTAGTCTGGAATTTGGTAAATGGGGTCAGCTGATGCCACCAGAGATTTGTTTTACTGGAGAGCAGATTCCATCTTTAAATTTAGGGGCAGGGTGGGGGTAATATAACTAGTGTTGAGAGGGCAGAACTGTGTGCCCTGGATACCCAGCTGGAATCCCACATCCAGCACTTATTCACTGTGTGGTCAAGAGAGTCTCATTTAACCGCTCTGTCCTCAATCGCTCTCTTTTCTGTCTTCCTTTCTCTGCTCTCCTTTCCGACCATCCCTTAAGGTTCCCGATTACTGGTGCATTTGTTCACGGCTTGTAAAACACTCTGGGATGCAACATACATGAAAGGCACTGCAGCAAACCAAACTCCGCTTTCCTGCCTTAAACTCAATAAAGAACGGGAAGCTTCCTTGGAGCTAAACTTCCTGTGACTTGTCATTTGGGAGTTGTTTTCTGGGGAATTAACCTGGTGCAAGATGGTTGCACTCAAATACTAGTTTACTCATAAGTCACAACTTTTAAAAGTGTTTTTGTTTTTCATTTACTTGCTTATATAAAGTGACCCCTCCCTAACATATCTGAAAATGGCAGCATGTTTTGGGAAAGGAGGTTCCCCCCAACCACCGATATAGCCTAAAGTAGACTGATCCTTTAAAATCAACATTTTCAAACTGAAGTGAAACAACGGAGGTGCCTGTTTTGATGTATGGCTGGGTGACAGGATTATAAATATTACATCATTTCACCATAGAGGCTGTCAATCAATAGGAAATTTCTTTTGACAGTATTAAATGAACCATACGCTCTTGGCTCTGAATGGCTCCTTTAAATATGACCATTGCTTAAATGATTAATAAGCGACACATTGTCAGAAAATGTACTTAAAGTGAAAAACAGTAAACTGTAGGAATATCATTCATTTTTAAGCATTTACTAGACGAAATGTCATCAATTTTGACGGAGACAGCACCATTAGACTTTTTGTTAAGTCAACTCTCACAAGCATACCTTTCAGGGTGATATCAGCGGAAAATTATTCTGAAAGAGCTGGTACATCAGGCCCAGCAGAAAGCAAAATATGGCGTTCTATGCTAAATGCATTTACACGACTCTGGCAAGCTGATTTAAATCTTTAAACAATTACTTTTCACTTATAATGTAAAAGTAAATGCAGACAACGGAGGATCAGCAACTAAACCAGACTTTGTCATCACTCAAGTTACCAGTTACAAGTAGAATAAGCAACTGAAATGGTGGTCTGTTATCTGCAACAGATACAGGTTTCCCTGCTTGCTGAATGACTTGACATTTCTGGTTACTGCTAGCTGATTGTGTCACAAACCAAAATAAACCAGGTATGTGTAGGGTATGGGATCTGGTTTTATACATAAGTATTCCAGTCCGCAGTTTGTGAGTTCAGGTTGAAGATCCCCAGGAGAATTCTGGGAGTGAGGTGTCAGGCATTTTGTCAGTAAGCGCAGCAGAATCAGCACAGACTGCAATGCATGTATCCTCTAGGGGTCTGTGAGATACTTTATACTGAACATTTGGCCCAATTTTTCTATTCGAGCCCCAACATATTCGGTATTCAGTATCCATTATTCAATTTGTTTTACAAAGATAAACAGTCCCTCGCTCTCCTCCCCAGCCCAGGTCCTTTCAAATATGGAAGCCGCTCATCCCCCCATCTCAGTTTAAACCCCAATCCACCTCCCCTAGGCACCCACATTTTGATAATTGTAATTGTCAAACAAAACCTCTAATTAGGTGTGACCAGCACAGTCCACCTCCTCCACTGCCAGCTACCATCTTTTAGCACTTGTGCTAAAACAAATATGCCCCCAACACCCCTAACCTGGCAGCAGCACCGCCTCCCATACAAAAATGTCAAAGAAAATGGGTGCATACAACAGGAGGTAGAGTGATTAGTTTATCGTAAAATGTTCAAGACAAAGGCTACCCTGTGCCAATTCACCTCACCGGCTCCATCAGGGGCACCTCCTCTCACCTTCCTCCACCCCAGCCCCCATTTCACAAATGGTGACTCAAGAAAGAAGATAGAAGGTGATTGGCATAGCCCCCCATAACTGGCCACCCTCTAGTGAATGAAAGCATTCCCGTGTCACGCTTACAGGTAGAGCTTCTGCCTACGATGCCAATGCCCCTGGTTCGGGAACGGACAAGAGGAGGCAGAGGGATGGCCAAGGGAGGAGGAATGAGCATCCTGTGGACTGCTCTCCTCCTCTGGAGGGAGGGTGGGTGAGCGAGCGGTGCTTGATCAACCCCTGGTGGAGGACAGGGGAGTAGAGGCTGCGCTGAACTGATGGAGAGGTGTGCCCGACACCTGCACTACAGTGCCTTGTATCATTACATGCCATGCCTCCCTGGGATACAGCATACGAAATGCCAGCCTCATGAATGACGCCTGTGCCTCCTAATCCCTGCTGCGCCCACTGTGACCCACTGGTCAGTGACTGAGTTTAGTTCTCTGTCGGGTACAGCCCAACACTATGGCCCCACCCTAGGGGTAAGCCAGGGAGGAACATCGGCAGTTGGGAGGGTCTGCCAGGATCCCTGATGCCAGTCTCTGTTGGGGTGCTCCTGCTCAGCGGCCTGCAAGGAAGGATCACCACCAGAGGTAAATCCAGGGTGGGTGAGGGTCGGGTGGCGGGGCCGAGTTACCAGGGCTTAGGCACAAAAGCATTCCACGTTTGTCACATAACAAAAGAACTGATCACGTAAATGCCTCCCTACAAAATAACCTGCAGTGGTTCAAAGTGCTAAAGTTCAGTGCAGTCCCTTGATTCCATAAAGAAACCCTCTTGCAGCATATCTGTGAGTTTCTGTATCATTTGTGTGCACTCTGCTGTTTTGTTGGGTTTTGTGTCTGATCACATAGTTTAGACTGCCAAAACATGTTGGAGGTGATACCATAAAAGCAGATCTTTAGTGTCCCTTTTAACATATGATAAATAACAGATCAATATAAGATGAAGCAAACTCTTTACTTCAAAAATTAAGGTTTTGTTTGAAAACAGTTACATTATTCTAATCTCCACCCCATTCCATGGTTGAGGATGGAACAGCCCATCACTTTGCATGAAAGCACAGCTCCACGCAGGATGAGAGACAGGAGGAATGCCTTAGACCCCATCCTCTCATTGGCTGGTGGGCCTGATGTGGTGTACGAGGGACATGCAGTCCATTCTTTATTGAAGAATTAGTTTACCTGGGTAAGCTGGCAGATCACTGGCCTTCGGTTCTGAGATGTTTCAGCCACTAGTTGTCTTCCTTTGCATAGTGCCATTGTCACACAAATGAACAGGTAGCTGTGCCCATTAATGCCACTTCCTGAAGGCCTGGCAGTGTCCTCTAGGGCCCCCTGACAAAGCTCTAACTGACTGAAGGCACGGGGTATCTATAGGTGTTCAACCTGTACTCACAGCACAACTCACATCCTGGCAATTTCATCTGGAACCATTGTGGACTTATGGTACAGGCTGTAAGCAGCTCTGCCTTTCTGTATTATATGTTTTCCTCCCATTGAGTGTGTTTGGAACTGCAGATTGTTTAGGAGTGCTTACTGCTACAGCTGCACCACAAGTCTGCACCACAGAACGTGGCTCCATTTCGGACTCAGTGTTCTCTGGGACCACTGCTTCCATACTCGATGTAGGAGGGTGGCATTTAGAGACAACTCCTGGCAGACAGAAACCTGCAGGGGCATGCGGAGGTGGTGCCTGAAGGACTCGCAGGAGGGCGACTGTCTGTGTCAGATAGGACATGGCAGAAGGGGACTGAGATAGGCAGCTGATGGCACCCAAAAGTGGACGATTTTAAAAGCCTGCCTGTGCATGATTTTCCACGAGCGCGGGACACACACTTAGACCACCTTTGGTCAGCGCTTCGTATAAACACAGCAGCATGCTTCCAAATCTGGATATAGCACCAAGCCACCAGAAGAAAGGCTTGGGCAGATCTGGGAGGTTTCACGATCCAGCCCTGCAGTCATTTGTTTTGGTCCAGCATTTCCTGCATTCCCACCAAATGTGAAAACGTCTTGCTAGTTGCGGCACTAGTAAATCAAGCATCAATGTCTAGAACCATCGCCGCTGAAGGTCTTTGCAACAGTTTACATGAGAGATGACAAGACACATACGGTATAAGAGTTTCACCATGTGCAGTTCATATGAGAGGGCAGCAAAGCGAACAAGTGATTCTACCTACCCAAACTGTGGAGGACAACACTTGCAGAGAGTCGCATAAGTCACATCTCACAGAGTACATATAAACATATTATAAATACCTCACGCTACTGTAACAAAAAGGATTTTTATTTTACTTACATTTCTTGTGCCCCCTGCATCACTGGCATGCACCCTCTATAAACTCCTATGGCCCGCCCTGGCTTGCCCATGTCTATATCCATCCAAGCCTCCCTCCACACAGTCTTGGGGTTATGTCTGGTTGATCCTCCTCCACAGAGCCTTGGCTGTGCCCACAGGTGGGACTGCAGGCACAGGATAAACCCCACATACTCTGTTGGCATCAGGCAGCTGTACCTGACAAACCGTGGGGCTCGGGTGTACCAGGGTTCTTCCCCTAGAGTGCCAGGGCTGCTTTCCTCCTACTTTCTCCCCTGGCCATCAATGTGCATTGGGCTCAAGTGTGAGCACACACAGTGGTGTGCATTGTGCATGAGCTCAGTTGGCAGCGCCTAACCTGCCTGCCTGCGTTGCGCTGCCATGCGTGGTCATCTGGGTGGCAGCACCATGGTGGGCACCTACCCTCCCTTCCTGGACGAGGCGTGTCCTCTGGGACGCTCGATCCTCCTCCCCAATTGACCCCCAACAACCGGGGCTTGGTCCCAAACCTGGGTCACCAGCAGTGTGAGCAGCAGCACTATCACAGTACCGACAAATCGACCAAAGCGTGATCATTTTATTAACATTCTTTATAGCCCACCATTAGCACTTACCCCAGTGCCATGTGCCAGCCTCTCTACTCCTGCCCTGAGACTCCAGTTACTCAAGTGGATACCTCTCACCATTACAAACTGACCCACCAGCTTGAACTGCACCCCCACCCCAGGCAGGGTCCACATACTCTGGAACAGACAAGGATGGCTGTGAGAAGTTGTGGAGGACCCTTGCTCGTCGTGCCCTTAGGACGTGGGCAGGACTTACAGCACGTCATGCTGCCAGCAATCTAAATTTCACCTTGGTTTTGGACCTGCCAAAGTATACATGCATGCACACGACAGCCTTGAGAGAGGCGCCAGGTGAGGCGTGGTCACCAGCAGTGTCACCACTACACTGCCCCTAGCTGTAGCACTAAGATTGGGCCTCCTAGCTACCCACCCGGAGAGGAGAGTATCCAAGGATGCTCTGAGCCTCCCGGCTGGTCTCCACTCCCGACATCTGGAGCTTGGGGCATGAACCCCGTCACCAGTGAGCCACAGCTGTCCCTTCTGTTCAGCGTCACAGAGCTGGTGAAAGCAAGAGTGATTCATAGTAAGTTAAATGTTCCAGTTGTTATTTTAAAAAGAAAGTAACGCTCCCTCACTTCTAAAGTGGAACTCTCCACTTCATCCATTCCGCATGAGACACCAGCTTTATGTAAATAAAAGAAATGGTACTAAAGTTCCCAAGGTGAAATCATGTGACTTATATTTATTTTTGTCAATTTGTTAATCTCCTTTGTGCAGCTGGGCCCTCTTGGGTCTGACCCTCCCAGCAGCCCAGTCATCCTGTTGGTCTACAATCCAACCCCGCCTTCTCCATGGCTTCCGCCCGTGGTGGGGCAGCCCAATGACTGCAGAATGTATTCTCAAGTTGGGGAGAGCCACATGGCTGGGTGCAAGGCCTACGGAGGCTGGACCTTCTCTGTGGCTTCCTCCCCATGGTGGGTCAGCCCAACGGCTGCAGAATGCATTCTCAGGTTGGGGAGAGCCACATGGCTGGGTGCAAGACCTGCAGAGGGTTGGACCTTCTGTGGCTTCCTCCATGTGGTGGGAGCACAACGGCTGCAGAATGGATTCTCAGTTTGGGGAGAGCCACATGGCTGAGTGCAAGCCTGCGGAGGGTTGGACCTTCTCCATGGCTTCCTCCCGTGGTGGGGCAGCCCAACGGCTGCAGAATGCATTCTCTGGTTGGGGAGAGCCACATGGCTGGGTGCAAGGCCTGCGGAGGGTTGGACCTTCTCCTTGCCAGCAGCCAGTTTTTCCTCGGTTCTCCTCCAGAGCAGTGGGCATGCAGTGCCATCAGACATGCCACTCGCATGCTCCTGTGAGGTCATTCGTCTGTGTCTGCCACGCCACTTGTCCCAGCTTCTGTGGTCCCAGGCTCCTTGCCCCGAGCTCCACTAGGGGCTAGGCACTGCGCCTCCCTCCTGGAGGAGTAGCTAGCAGACGCTTTATCCTGTTCTCCTGGCTAACGTCCAACACCCCAAGCTCCCTCTTGAACATGGGTTGTCGGCACCGCAAGTGAGACTCCAGAGTGCTGCCCCTGTGCCAGTGGGCCAGTTATGTTATTTATATTTCTTATCAGATACCAATTAATTGGATGCTTCTGTATTAAACAGGTACAAAATGAAGAAGACATCCTGCATCTGATCATGTACGTGTGTGTGTGTGTGGGGGGTTGTACAACTACACTTGTTGGCTGTGTGATTTGCTCCTGAGTTGCAAAGAGATTATTTTAATTTTCCGGATTGAGTGAGAGAAGAAGCACTGCAGGTCAATTTGGAGACAGGCAATGGCACCACAATCTGCACAGGGATTGTATACAGACCCCTCTCAGGGGAGGAAATGGACAAGGAAATGATAGAAGTATACTTAGAATGGCAGAAAAGGGAGATATTGCTGATGGGTGATCTGAATATGTCAGATGTTAACTGGAGTGCAGTTGCAGCAACCACTTCTAAGAATGGGTTATTCTAGATGCCCTACAGGGGCATGCCTTAGACAACTAGCATTGGATCCCACTCAGAGGAGCAATCTTAGACCTGGTTCTCTCAAATGAAGATGGAGAGAGGATCACAGATGTAGAAGTGGGTAGCCATCTGGGAACTAGCGACCATCGAACAGTATGGTTCACAATAAACACAGCAATAGAGTCAAGCCATACAAAGGCAAAAGTACTGGACTTTAGGAGGGCTGACTTTGCCAAAATGGGTGAGTGCCTAAGGAATGCACTAGCAAATGGGCAGGAAGGAGGGTGGAAGAACAATGGGAATAATAAAAACTGCCATCACAGAGGTAACAAGCCTTTGTGTGAAGTAAATAAACAAAACAAAACAATGTAAGAAACCACTATGGTTCTCAAAGGAAGTGGCAGTGAAGGTTCAAGAGAAAAAAAGCATTCAGAAAGTACAAGGAATCACAGAAGGAGCAGGACAGAGAACTGTATCAGTTAAAGCAAAAGGAAGCTGAGAAGGCAGTCAGAACAGCAAAGGCCCGAACCGAGGAAAAGATAGCCAACTCAGTTAAGAAGGGATAAAACATTTTTAGGTACATCAGGGAGCGAAGGAAGACCAAGGAGGGCTAGTGAGGATTAATAAAGGGAGGGAGGGTGGGCAGAGGAGACTGTGAAAAGGCAGAGATACTAAACAAATATTTTTGCTCAGTATTTACAAAGGAAGAGGGGAGAGTACGTAAAACAAACAACAGAAACACTCTGGATACAGAAGTTGATACCAGCCCATTTACGGAAGAAAGGGTTCTGAAAGAACACTTAAAACTGAAGGTGGACAAAGCAACAGGGCCTGATGGGATTTATCCCAGCATTCTAAAAGAACTAAGGGTAGAACTAGTGACACCACTGACTACCCTCTTTAACAAATCATGGGAGGATGGGGTGGTACCTGAGGACTGGAGGAGGGCAGATGTGATTCCCTTCACAAAAGTGGGAGCAGGGCAGAAGCAGAAAACTACAGACCTGTTAGTTTAACCTCAGTGATAGGGAAAATGATAGAATCACTTCTGAAGGAAAGAACTGTCGAGTACCTAGAGGCGGAGGGCACAGGACCCTAGGCAGCATGGATTCACAGCGGAAGGTCATGCCAGACTAATCTAATAGATTTCTTTGACTGGGTGACCAAAGTAGTAAATCAGGGAGGGGCTGTGGACATGGCCTACCTAGACTTTATAAGGCATTGACACAGTCCCACACAAAAGATTAATATCTGAAGTTAGCCAGCCTGGGAGTGGGTCCCAAGATGATAGCCTGGGTAAAGAGTTGGCTGGAGAATAGGACACAGAGGGTAATAGTAAATGGAGTCCACTCTGAAGAAAGGGGGTTACTAGTGGGGCACTGAGGGTTCAGTATAGGACCTGGGTCCTCTTCAATGTCTTTATGCGTTTACATTGCAGAGGGACTGGAAGGAAAAGTATGTCTCTTTGCAGACAACACAAAGATCTGTAACAGAGTTGATGCACAAGGTGGGGTGGAAAGGATGAGAAGGGACTTGGCAAGGTTAGAGGAATGGTCAAATGTATGGCAGCTTAGATTCAATGCTAAGAAGTGCAAGGTAATGCACCTGGGAAACAAAAACCCAGGGAAGAGTACACAATGGGGGTGGGACACTAACAACAACAAAATAGAAAGGGACCTGGGGCAGTCATATCAGATGACTTAAGGTGGGCAAGCAATGTGAGAGGGCAGTAAGGAGGCTGGGGGATACTGGGATGCATAGGGAGAGGCATCACCAGTAGAAAACAGGAAGTTGTTATCCTCTGTACAGACAGCTGGTGAGACCCCATCTGGAGTACTGTGTGCAGTTCTGGAGACCCAATCTCCATGGGGACATAGACAAGATGGAAGCTGTCCAGAGGAGGGCAACTAAAATGGTGCAGGGTCTGCACCAGAAGACATATGAAGAGAGACTAAAGGAGCTTAATATGTGTAGCCTCGAGGAAAGGAGGAGAGAGGGGACATGATTGAAACGCTCAAGTACCTCAAGGGAATCAACAAAGTCCAAGAGGGTAGCATCTTTCAAAAAAGAGTGTGCAAGAACAAGGGGCACAATTTGAAGATAGAAGAGGGCGGCTCAGAGGTAATGTAAGGAAGTATTTTTTCACAGAGAGGGTTGTGGATGCATGGAAACAGCCTTCCGGAGGATGTCGAGTCAAAACAGTGGTTGAATTCAAGCATGCATGGGACAGTCATAAGGCAATTCTAGGGGGTGGGGTAGAAAGAAGTAGGCTGCTGGTTAACTAGTATCTGCAGCTTATCCATTAGGTAGGGAAATGGGTAGACTGGGTGGGCCAAGCGGTCCTTATCTGCCATCAAATTCTATGTTCTATTAGTGGAAGATCAAGATTGGGTTGAATGACAGAAGAAGAAGAATAAGAAGAATCAGCATTTATATAGCTTTTCATACATCCAAAGCGCTTTACAACAATGCTAGACTGGTAGTGAAGTGACTGAATGTGTGGTGGCGGCCATATCACATCATCACCCACACACAGCCTGGATAATTGCATGAACGGTTTATGGGAAGGGAATGTTGGCCAGGAGACGGGAATGTTCCTACTCTTTCGAAGAGTGCCCTGGGTTCTTTCACTTCCACCTGGGCACCCACCAGGACAACACCAGGATGGGCAGAAGGGACCTCGGTTTAATGTCTCATCCAAGGAGCGGCACACCCCAGCAAGCAGTGGCACCCCCAATGACTGCACTCGGATGCCAGCGATTTTTAGGTGCAAGTCCAATCCCGGTGTGGGACAAGAACCCTACCACCTTCTGGTCCAGAGGCGGATTGCTACTAACTAAGCCACGCTGACACCACCGCTGAAACAGGTTGCTCCTGCCTCTGAGGCAATATTCATTTAAGAAAAGTGTCTCTTGCATTTAATATTTAAAGCAGCAGTGCAACAAAACTGGGCAAAATATTTGACCCTACCATTTTCATTATAAAAGATTCCAGTCATCTTCCAGTTTTACTTGGTGGTAACATTTTCTAGTTCTACCAACATTTAAGGATTTTAGAAAGCTTTTAATTTTGTTTTTCTCAAGAAACAAAAATGATGGCTAGCCACTTGGCTTAGAAATAGCACTGTAGACTTGGCAAGGGTTCAGATAAATAAAAAATCTACGGTGCACAGCAGAGGAAGTCAGTACCTAGCAAAGTAGAGTTAACTGGTCTGCTAATATTTGTATTAATTGTAACTGAAACTAGGTTTGGGGAAAAATACATTATTTGTTGCACTGCTGCTTTAAAATTACTTATTTCATGGGGTTTGTTCCATCAATTATCTCATGTTTAACAGGAAGGAATTTCCAAAATCACTTACATTATCAGACCGGGTCAGAGTCGAGTCACTAGCAGACCAAAACCTTACAGTCAAGTTCCAAACTAATCTGGTATCCAGAGTCAAGTGGTGCACTCTGCGGGGTGGGGGTGGGGTGGTCCTGATCCACCACAGGGCGGGATGACTAACCCTACATCGTACTGTCTCCCTCAGAATGTTCTGGCTCTGACACCTCAGGACACAGTCAGAAGTGACAAAAACAATATAATGCCTTAATTTTCTAAAGGCTCTTTTGTTCTAAGTACTTTTCTGGCTACAGATCCTATAAACAGTTCTTTTTGCAGACAGACATGCCATATGATACAGCACCTCCGAATGTATTAAACCCTGACCAATGCAGAGCACAAGTTACAAGTCATAGGGTCTTTAAAATTTAAATCATGGGCAGGAAAGGGACCTGACCAGCAGGGCAGGATCCTCTGGTAAGCAGCCCCAAATAAAACAAACAGCAGGAAAAGAGGCATGCAAATGGCGTTTGGGGGTCCAGGGAGACACACTCGTATCAGTATCTTGTCAGTTTTGCTTCATTGCTGTTTTCTGAATTTTGATATGCGGATGTATTACGTAAATTCTATTTTGAATCTATCCTATATTGTGGACGTATATTGTCTGATGGAGTATACCTGTTCCTGCTGCTCATCCACTTAGTTTCACCATGTGGAAGCATTTGAACATTTCAGCCAAGCCCCCCGTTTCGTGCACATTTGGATCTGCCAGTCTCTCTTCATAGGTCATTTTCTGCTTTCAGTGGATCATTCTTGTTGCCCTCCTCAGTACCACCTCCACCTGCACCTGTCCTCCTTTAAAGCAGCAGTACTATGTAAAAATAATCTGCGTTTTTTTCGACTGGTTATTCCCTGTGCTCTGCTGAGCATGTCCCTGGCACTCTTTCCACCTGCAATGTACTATTACTAAGTAATTTGCTCCATTATCCTTTGCGTTTGTTTACATTTCTGCCTCCTGCTCCATTGACTAGATAGCGGCCACCATATGTTTCTGTGGCGCTAGACGTCTGTAACTGCTCACTTCCTGGTTGGGTAGTACTGCTGCTTTAATGCGGTCCTAAAATTGCACACAGTATTCCTCCAGGTGCAGCCTGCAAAGAGGTCCCAAACAGAAACAAACAGCAAGAACAGGAACATTCAGGCAAAGCAAGTCCGCAGATTGGAATGAAAGGCAAAGCAAATTTTATAAAAATCCAAAAACACACCAGTGCAGCAAACACTGACAAGGTGCCCGGCACTTTAAGCAGTTGGGTCTTCTGAAGGGTTAAGTGGGATGGACAAAGAAGCCAGCTGTTAAAGGGTCACTAGGTATCATTTGTCTACATGCAGAAATGGCTCTGCATTTAGACAAGGCAGTTACTTTCCAGCTTTGCTCTTAAGAACATTTAACTTCAGTGTCTTGTTTTAGTCTGGAACAAGGATCAAATAAGCTGTTTCTGTTTATTTTTTATGTTTTAAAGAAAACAACAGATGGGAGGGCAAGAAAAGAAGGCTGTTTACTTTTGTGAATGTAACTTGGTACTCTTTCTCAGAACACAAAGCACCTTCCATGGCTCAAAGTATTGGACTGACCTGTATCTTTGGTAGTCATCCTCGTCGTTTTCCAAACTCACGAGCTGATTGGGCGAGGCTACATTTCCAGCAGGCTGAGATACTGCAGAGAAGGCAGGGCTTCCGCCAAGTGATTCAACAGGCTGTCTAATTCTGTTATGTGTCAAAGGTCACGGGTTAAGGATTCAATCACTTTAGTGAAAAACAAAAGAAGTATTTGTAGCAGTGCCGTCACCGGCTTAAGCACATATTTCAATAACTGACACTCAAATTTTCTATGGTACTCAACAACATGTCAAGTTAATTGTACAGAGAGCAAAGAAGGGTACATCTGAAGTCAGGTTTTGGCATATACTAAAAGAGTTTGGCTGCGGTTCTTTCTTGCTGCCTTCTTTATTTTCTAGGTGGCTCAGTGCAGAACATCAGCACACTGACAAGATGATGGATGTTGTGTGGTAAAATGGTTAGTGATTGCTGAAGCTGTGAAAATCTTTCCAACGTGAAACAAACAGTTACTTTACAAACACATTCATCAGTAATGCACTCACTCCATTGGAAAATGAATCAAAGTGTCACCCTACACAACAGCAACAGCGCTGCTGGAATATAAATGCTGCAGTGCTACCGTGTTACACAAAATCATAATTACTCAATTAGTACATGCTGGTCGCTCCTGACAGACCATCCAGTCTGAGGCCTGCAATGTTGTGCAGCTTGCATATACGCATATGTGAAATCTGGCTGCAACTCAGATTACAGCCCACCGCCATGCTCCCAGCGTGCAGCACAAGTCCAGTGTTACTGTCAGTTGATTACTCCAGATATAACTTCTGCTGTGAAGGCAGCAAAGTATCTTCATCCTCCTCCTCCCGACTCTCCACTACAGTCTAGCAAATTATAGAGGGGCTCTCATGCTAAAGGAAAGAACAAGAAGTGATTTCAATGTAATCCTTTAACATATTTCCTCTCGTTACTGTTCATCATATCGGGGGAGGCTTTAAAGGAGAACTGCGCTGAATCTGCAAGCTCTTTTTCCCAGAAGCTGATTTTTAAATACTGGTTAAAATATTTCTTATTGTTTGCTCTCTACAGGCTGTTCAGTTATCCAGGTGGGTGTTTCTGATTTACACCAGCAGGTAACTTCATTTAGAACCGTATGATGCCGATCATGTCCTTGCTCTCTGCTCACAATGGGCCCGATTCTCACTTGGCTCCCGGGGCAGCATGAGGGCTTCCATCCCAATGACTGGCACAAGTGCCCTTGTGCAAATGATGCCCCAGGAGCGATTCACAAAGGCAGCCTCGTCCACCACAGGCTGCCTGCACCAAATGGGGCTTGCATCACCGTGCATCACAAAATGGGCTGCGAAAGCGCTAGGGCATGTGGCCAAAGCTCCAAAACCGTATTCTCAAAACCCACACAGAAGGTGAATTTCTACGCATTTTAGACCAGCCAGAGCTGGTCGAATGGTATTTAGAAATTCACCTCTGGTGAGTTGAGTACATGCAGCAATGTGCCACAGTCCCCACCCCAGCTCCGGGTTCCTGTTATGAAAATTAAGCTCTCCTTTGTAGTTTAATGGCCCCTCAAGCCCCTATCACCCAGTATAAATGTGAATAACTTCCTAGTAGTCTAGTGCCCCCAAGCCCCAATCTCCCTTATAAATATTAAAATTTGTCTGGTAGTCCAGTGCCCCCCAGCCCTGATCTCCCTTATAAATATTAAAATCTCCTGTAGTCTAATGGCCCCCCAAAGCCCCAATCTCCTTATGAACATTAAAATCTCCTGGTAGTCCAGTGGCCCTCCAAGTCCCAATCTCCCCATATAAATATTAAAATCTCCCTGGCAGTCAAGTGCCCCCCAGCCCCGATCACCTGGTATACAAATTAAAATATCCCTGGTGGTCTAGTGGACCACTCCAGCCCTGATCCCCCTTAAGTGAATGTCCCACATGCCTAGTGGTCTAGTGGACACCCCACCCACAGTGTCATACCCCCACACAACCCATTAAGGGAGCCAGCGACTGGGCATAGCCGACCACTCTCACCACCACGCCAGCTGCCAAATGAGCTCTGAATGAGTGCCTACTATATACAGCACGTGCTCAGTGATTGACAGCTGCTGTCATATTCTGTTTCCGAGATCCTATCTGGTATCCTCGACCCTCTGACCTTGCATTCCATCCAATATACCCCTATGTCTATCACATGCATGCTTGAAGCCTCCTGCTGTTCCAGCCTCCAACACTTCCACTGGCAATATATTCCAGGCATCCACTACCCTTTCAGTGTAGAAATATTTCCTCACATCACTCCTGAATTCCATCCGCCAAGCTTGAATGCCCTTGGTCCTGGTGCATGTTCTCATTTGAAAGAGACTTCCCACCTGTCCTCTATTTATCCCTTTGAAGTACTTATATGTCTGTATCATACCCCTTCCTTTCATCAAGTGTGCAATGTTGAGATCCTGCAGTCTCTCATCGTAGGGTTTCTCATGTAAACCATGCACCATTTAGCTGCCCTCCTCTGGACCACCTCTAATTTTGTCTATGTCCTTTCTGAAGTGCAGTCTCCAAAACTGAAGACAGTACTCTAGGTGTGGCTGCACCAGCAAGCAACATAATGGACTGGTAGTATAGTCTAGAGGTTAGAGTATTTTATTTATTTTTATTTATTAAATTTTGATGAACGGGTAGGCCCATTGGGCCCAAAGGTCCCTTTTTCAGGGGCAACCGGATAACAATACTAGTTATGATACAGAAATAAGAACAAAAAGAGAACTTTTGTATACATTATCTGTTACAACATGAGGAGGTTACAGGAAGCAGTGGATACAGGCATGGTTATCATCATCATGACACAGTTTAAATAGGTAATTCTTTGAATGTTGTTTATTCAGGAGGTACCATAAAGAGTAATGAGCTGTGAATGAGCCTGGTACATCCAGCAGACATGGGTTTGATTCCCACAACCTCCACTTGCATACTGTGTGACTCTGAGCAAGTCACTTAGTCATAACCTCCCAGTGCTCCCGGGTCACCTCTGAAAGAAGGCACTTGTACCAAGTGGGCCTTACCCGTTACCAAAAGAATAAAATAAAACAAATAAAAATATAATGGCAACATCACTTCCTTCCTTCCTCCTGCTGGAGATAACCTCCTATGTAACCCAGCATTCCACTAGCCTTACCCACTGCCCTGCCACCTTAAGGTCCACAGATACATTAACTCCAAGGTCCCTTTCCCTCTAGTGACTGCTAGTACTCCTCCCCACCCTATACTCAGCACTGGGGTTTCTATGTCCTAGGTGCATTATTTTGCAGTTTTGGCACCGAACCCAACTGCTATGCTTTTGACCATTCCTCAAGTTTCCCAGATCCCTGTGCATTTTTTCCATCCCTTCCTGAGTGCCCACGCTACTGCAAATTTTGGTATCATCTGCAAAAGGCATACCTTCCCTTCCAGCTGTTCTACAATGTCCCTATAAAGATACTGAACAAGACTGGTCCCAGTACCAGCCCTGTGGTACTCCACTTGTCACACTCCTCTTCAGAATGAGTGCCTGGGGCATGGGTTCAAATCCCACTTCTAAGACCATCTGTCGCCGTAGGGCACAGGTCAGGAAGCATAGGAAAACAGGAGCAGTTGTACTAATTCAAACATCTAATTTTATTATACAATAGTAAAATAAAAATTGTTCAGTATAACTATTTACAAAGGCAGTATAAACAGAGACGTCCATCTGGGGTTCTTCTCAATTTCAATCTCTGTCTCTCTCAGTTTCTGTGTCTCTCTCTCTTTTTGCAAAACACTACAGCTCTTTTTATAAGCCTGTGCAGGGCTAGTTAAGAAAATAGCATACTTCTCACATGTGTTCTTGTAAGTTTCAACAAGTCAAATCAAATCAAATCAAATTCTTATTTATCCAGGTGAACACCAATGAGCAAGCTCTTACATAAGGTGGACCTGCATTACACAAGTCAAGTAACAATGCATTTATATACAAACAGACAAGTGCAGCAAAAGAACAATGTGACCCATAACTGACCTCTTGCTTACAGCTTCTCAGAGAGTTTGCAAACAGGTTAATCACATGAGTTCCAAACTGCTTTTGCAATCATTTCAGCAGTATAACTATATACATTTCAACAGTAAAACTATATACATTTCTAAACAAAGGGATCCCAGTATCAAGTTACATTTCTACATTAATAATTCACATATATTTTTATAACTGCAGATATGCAAGGGGAAGAAAAGACAGAACAGCAAGAGAAGGTAGAGAGATAGCGAGGCAGAGAACTCCAAGACCGTCCGGATGATCCAGTCCTAGGTCTCACAAGAAAATCTGGTTGTGCAACCAGACAGACAAGAAACCAGAAAAAGAATAGAACAGATTCTTGCATTAAAACTCTTCATAACAACTGGGACAAGGCCTTATTCAACCCTGTCACAGTGCTGTTGACCACCATCCTGTGTTTCCATAGTATAAGCAGCTTTTAACCCAATTTACCACTATGGATCCAACTCTCGGTTGGTCAACTTCTAATCAGATTTCTGTGTGGCACTGTGTCAAAATGCCTTACTATAGTCTAAATATGCCACATCCACTACTCCTCCTGACCAATGTGTCCCTGGTCACCCAGTCACAGAAATTCATTAGATTGGGTTGGCATGCCCCTGTGAATCTGTGTTGTCTGTGGCCTTATTTATTTATTCATTCATTGAAAATTTCGGAGGATACCTTGGAGTACAAGTGCTCTTTACAAAGGTTCCATGTCAGTAACAGAGATTACAAATCAACATAACATACAATAAGTGAGTTCAGGGGAATGAAGTCAAACAAATACAAATTCAGTCAAACAAGTACACATGACAAGGCTGGAATCAGTTGCATACAATTTCACAATAAGGCAGGTGAGAGACTCAGTGTAGAACATAGTAATGGTACATAACTTCAGAGCTAGAGTCTGACACAGTGTATACCAGGAGAGACTTGGATGATTAGCAGGTACAGAGACTCGTGTAGAACACAGTAACGGTACATGGTCTCAGAGCTAGAGTCTGACACAGTGTATACCAGGAGAGACTTCGGATGATTAGCTGGTACAGTTGCCCATCGTGTCTCTTAAACTGAGTCAAACTTAGCTAGACTGGAGCAAGGTATTGGGCAGCTCATTTAACCAGCCAGCGAGCCTAATTGTGAATGAACACTTGCCCCGCTTGAGTACGGTGTGAAAGGTAGTTCAAGGGCATTTTGAGTCATGCTCAGCTTGCAGCCCATTTGATTCAAGATACTCCATCAGCCATTCTTTCAATAGCGCTTTCATCAATTTCCCAACCGCTGAAGTGACACTGACTGGCCTATAGTTACTAGCCTCCTCTGCTGCCGCTCTTATGTAGAGGGACATCAGCTCTTCTCTGGTACTCTGGAACCACTCCTGTTTCTAGTGAGTTGTTGAAACAAGTTGTCAGTGGGGCAGCCAGAACCTCCCTAAGTTCTTTTAGTACCTGGGAGGAATCCCATCCAGTCCCCATAGACCTGTCCATCTTCAGGGCTGCAAGTCCCTTCTGCACCCTCTCCTCTGAAAAAGGACCTGTTCCACCCCTTCCCCACCCTATCCCTGCTTCTCCCTGGTGCTCCATCTCCTCCTCCACTGTGAAAACTGAGCAGAAGTATCTGATGTATATGCATGTTGCATGTTGTAAGCATAGGCTATGTATGTTCATGTCAATGTTAAATTGTACCTTGATCACTGCGCTGGGACCTCACTGACAATTACCTCTGCTCAACTGAGTACCCCATTCATACTATGATGAATAAAATATTGATTGGCTGAAATACCTGTTCAAAATGTCAGCTTTTTTCCTTGGTCTCCTTTTGCACAGACTCCTTCCACCCTTCTAATTTTACTATCACTACCCTTGTTTTCCTCTTCTGTGTAGCTGAAAAGTCTTATCCCTGTAGCGACCCCTTTGGCAATCCTTTCCTCTGTCTGTGCCTTTCATCCCCTCACTGCCGTTCCTGCTTCCTTCTGCTTATCCAGGTATATGCCCTGTCCTCCTCTCTCTGCGTTTCCCTATACCTCTTGAATGCCATCCTGTTTTCCTTTTACCACCCTTGCCACTCCCTTGAATATCGTAATGGTCTCCTCTTCCTTCTGCTTACTTCCTTCACACATATGATGGCTGCTTTAGTTATGCCCTCCTTATTCTCCCCACTGTGCCTCTACCATTTCCTGGCATTCCTCTACCCTCCTTAGGCAGCTCCTGAGACAGTCACTCACTTCTTTAAATCCACTCTTTAAAGTGCAGAATCCTCATCCTCATGTGGTTCTCCTGTGCTTCTGTCTTTATGCTGAACCACACTGTACAGTGACCACAGGTAACGATGGGACTGCCCGATAGGTGTCTTCAATGCCGCCCCTGCTTGTGAAGCACCAAGTCCAGCACTGCCCCATACCCTAGTGGGTTCTCTGACTAACCGCCTGAGAAAAGCCCCTTGCAGGAAGTCAAAGATGGCCCTGCTACTTGCTGAGGCTGCATTTGGAAGACTCCACTTGACATCTGACAGAGAAGTCGCCAAGTAGCAGCACCTGCCCTTACTTGTCATTCTGCTGATGGCTTCCCACATGCCCTATCTGTTCATCACTCTGAACTGGAGGTCTGTACACTACTCCAGTACACAGAGTGGACCCAGATCCTGCCTCCAGATTCGTCCATAGTAATTCCAGTCCTCATTTTCCTCTTTGTGCTCCTGTACTTCCATGGCCTTGATACCCTTGCAGTCTCCAGACATTGTGGAGCGGTTGTGGGATAACAGATGGACCAGACACCGACCTTCAGGTTCAACACACAATCTATGTGTGATGCTTATTTAAAATACATGAGATAACCTTCAGCAATAGCATATACCTTCTTCAGTACATCAGTTTACAGCAACAGACCATGCATGTCCTTCCTCTGCACTTAGTCAGCACCCACTGATCTAACTATATAATGAAAACCACTTCATCCCTATGTTTTTCTTGTTTGTTTGGGTGATAGGGGTTCAAAAAACAAAACAAGCTAAAGACAAAAACCTCAGTGCAGAAGCACTGAAGCAAGGGTTACCCAAAGGTCACTGGCAATAAACCCAAGTTTCAAAGAAACACATCACCACACATACACCCAAAATGCAAAGCATCATGAGATGCATATGCAAATCCCATGAAATTTCAGACTGGCTCAGTTTACAGCAGGCATGCATGGTACCAAAGGGCCTCTCAAATCTGCAATTTACATGCTTAACAACACAACAGGGTTTTCTGATATCTCTACCCCAGTAACTTAATTTCTATAATACAATCACCCAATACTTTTTACCTTTATCAAAACACCTAGTGCCATGGTATTTTCAACATTTACAAGTTTCATAAACATAAGTTATATACATTAAGGTATTTTATGACATAGTGCCATTGCATACTAACTCAACAACAGGATACAGCCTGCTGTTTACATCAGCTCAGAGGTCACACCAATAACCTCCTGTACAAGGACCTGAGAGGAAAAGGAAAATTAAAGAGGACACTATAGCATAGTCAAGGGCCCAGAGGTGCCAACCTTATGGACTAGAAATTGTAAAGGATAGATTAGGCTAAGAAACAGAACTGTTATGACAGATTTAAGAAAAGGTCGGTCCTCCAGAGAGGCAGGATCTCCTGTCACACACATATAATATAATCCCTCCTGCTTTCTTCCCGCTCTGTCTCTCCTTAACAAAGTATAGCCTGGTATGTTCATTTCCCAGTTGTGGTGCTCAGTACACCACCACTCCATTATAGCCACTAAATCTAGATTATTCTCCGTCGTGGTGACTTACTCTGGGTCTGGAATTCAGTTATCAAAGCTCCTTGTGTTAGTACACACTGCTCTGAATCCCCCAGCGCCAATCATACTACCCTGCTTCTCACTCCGATTCCTGCCTGTTTTGTTTCCTGGTTTACCCCTTAACTCGCTCCTTCTCCTTTACTTTCACTCTCTCTCTAGACCCTTTAATCCTATGACCTCCCTACCATGCTTATATTCCCATTTTCTTCTTTCCCCTTACTGTCCCTGTCTTTCTGTGCATCTGCAACAGGTTTTTCTCCACTATGGTCTTCCATAACTAACATTCCCCTACCTGTCATTTTACCATCCGTGACACCTCTGGGAGGAGTAAGGCGATTTTGACACCTTTCACTGCCCCCCCAGTCTAATTTAAACACTCATCCATATAGCATTTATACCCGCTATCAAAAACTGTGGACCTGTTCCTAGAAGGATGCAGACCAACTCTCCCATAGAGGCCCACATCCTCCCAGGTTAGACCCAGTCCCCATCATATCAGAACCTTCCTCCATGAATAGTGCCTTCAAATATTCATTAAAGCCCTGGGGTGGAGTTTCCTTGCCTCTCCCTGACCATATATAGGTAGCACCTTGGAAAAAGACATAGTGTTGCTGTTTGCTTGAGGCTCCTCTCTAGCTCCATGAAATTTCCTTCAATACTCCTACCTTCTCTTGTGCCATATCGTTCATCCCAATAGGGACACTGCTATCCATCTCCCACCCAGCTCCCGCTGCCTAGTGATCCACAGGATCCGTGTCCATCTCTCCCAGACAAGGCACCCCTTAGCACCTCACCTACCTTGCCTGCACTCCCAAGTCTATCCCCATCACAACCGGTCCCCACCAGCAGCTGCTTCCTCTTTGGTTGGGGATTCTCCCTCCTCTTTAGGGTCTCCAACTCTGAACATCCCCACCTCCTTCATCTCACTGTGATGGGTACCTCCTCTAGTTTGCCCTTTCTGTCAGTAAGATGAAGGTGTTATGCAGTGGTATAGATGAGATAGCAGGTACTCTGTCCTTCATCCCCACTGTCCTGGGGCCCACCATGGTCCATCCGCTCTGCCTCTGTCTAGGCATCCTCTGGGGAGCAGCAAAAGACTTGCTGGCACCTGGATGGGATAAAATTCCACTCCACCTTTTTAATTCGTACAAATCCATCAACCTGTGCCTATAACCCAGAAAGGTGAGTACATAATAGGGCAGAACCCCATTGTCCAGAAGGAAGACTGCTGCACCCTAACCATACGCACTGCTACTCCCATGTCCCTTACCTTCCTTTGCCTGGTGTCTATGCAACTTCACTTTACCCTGCTACTACATCCTTACAACTCCTGTGTTTTACTACCTCACCTTTTCCCGAAACTGTTTCTTAATCTTACCCTAGAGAGAGTGTCTCCTGCTTTCCCCTTTTTAACCCTCTTCCCTGTTCTTAATGTCTGATCCTACCTTTTACACTTTAATCCTGACCTTCGTGTTCTACCCACTTTACTTGGGGAAGCTTTGGGCCTGTCCCACTTGTTTTGTTATCCCCACTGTGACTAAGCAGTGACTACTTGTTATACCTTAGTACATAAAGTAATGGTACTTTACTTACCTGGTAAAAGTGATTATGTCCATAGCACTCAGTCCTTACCTTGTGGGTTATTATGCTCACCCGATAGGCTGCTAGATGCACATGTGATCAAGAGATCAAATTTGAAGACCCTAAGTAAGCCATTACAATCCTTAGCCTCACCAGTTCAACTTCTTTCCCAGTTGTGACTGTTTCTATCTACTGGACAAATAAGATAATGGAGATAGGATAATGAAATGGTTACTATCACAGTGTGTGGGTATCACTGATCGTTATTCCTGTTGTATTCTAACAAACAGTTCAAATTACTATGTTTCTCAGATGTCACTGTGAAAAATACAGGCATTGTATTCATGATGTCTCTGAATGCTGGGTCTGTTTCGGTCACTCTCCGGCGTAGGGCCATGGGAGCCATGGATATACTTTACCAGATGAGTAAACTACCATTATGCAGTGAGTATATTGCTGCCTCCAGTCCTTACCTTGTGGGTTTTGTTACAAGCAGTACCCCTTCAAGGGGAGGGGAGAGCGGCCATGTCTAGAACCTGAGGTGGTGGCAACAGCAACACCTTTCTGGTGAATAAGACCCTGTCTGCAGCACATGTATCAAGTCTAGAATGTCTTGTGAATGTGTGTAATGATGACAAGGTCACTGCTCTGCAGATTTCTGCTGCTGTCACTTGGTTTCTGTCTACCCATGATGTTGCCACTGCCCTAGTTGAAAGGGCCTACAAGTCCCTAAGAGTGTCAAGGTTCTGCCTTTGTATGCCTCCTTTATTGTTCTCTTTATCCATGTGGCTGCTGTCATTTTAGATGCCACCATGCCCTTTTGGGCCCCTGCATGATGACGTATTAGTCTGTTTTTCGGAGCTGTTAAGTTCTTTTTTGTGTGGACCTGTAGGGTCCATTTTACATCCAGTGTGTACAAGGATCTGTCCTCCTCCTCTGCAAGTTGCACTGTGGTAAATTAGGGTAGTTTCAGTGTTTGGCTGGTGTGAAATGGTGATGCTGTCTTTGGAAGAACGCCTGGACTGTCTTTAGTATTACTCTATCTTCATGGAACTGCACAAATGGTTTCCTGAATGATAGGGTACCAAGTTCCCAGATCATGTGTGCTGAAACTTTGGCAACCAGGAATGATTCTTTGAGCCCATCCAGTAGGGGTACACGTCTGTGATTTGCTTAAAGGGCTTTGATGTCAATGCATTCAGCATTGGTGTGCGGTCCTATGGTGCCGCTGCTGGTTTGTTTCTATGATTTAAGTTCGCTGCTACCTTAGGAAGCTAGGACATCTGAGCGCGTGCCCGGGTTATATATTTCCACTCAGCCCAGGCTGCTCCTATGGCGGACAGTTGTACTCATAGTGATGCTGGTGATAACCTCTTTAGTCCTGGTTGTAAATATGACAGCGACTTGTGGAGATCGATGTTTGTTTGTGTTACAGGCCGAGCCCGGCGCACCATATGGCAAATATGCGCGACTGCCTGTCGTAAGTGTAGGTGGAGGAGGAGCTCCTGGACTGTGGCACAATGTCAATGACAGACTCATGATAGTCTTCCTCAACCGTCTCTCCTTTTCAACAGCCAGGCCTTACGCTGAAGGCTGTCTGGAATCGGAAGTCTGACTGAGCCTTGTGTCAATAGATCTGGTCTCTTTGGTAGTTTCCGGAATCCAGTGCCATTACTATCACGGTGAAGAACTATGGTCTCCTGGGTCCATACAGGGTTATCACTGTTATCTTCAGCCTGGCCTGCGGTTTTTGTTGCATACTGAAGGGATCAATGGTACTTGGAAAACATGTATGCAAACTCTTGGGTCCATGGCTGGGACAGGACAACTACCCCCCACCGCCAGTTTCTCCCTGAACCTGGAGAAGCAGAGGAGAATCTGCACATTCCATCTTGTGACCATTAGGTCCATTGTGATTGGGCCCCACTGTCTGAATTGCCTTGAATGTCTGTGGGTGCAGCATCCACTCTCCCAGGTGGACTTGCTGTCTGCTGAGCCAGTCTGCTGTGGTATTCAGCTTTCCTGCCAGGTGTATGGCTGTAATGTGTACAAGGTTCCATTGAGCGAATGTTATTACTTTGTTGGTCTCTCTTAGAAGGGTTTGACTCTTCGTGCCTTGCTACTTGTTGATGTAAGCCACCGCCGCTCCATTGTCTGACCTTAATATTACCACTGAGCCCTTAACGTGTATTTTGAATGCTCAATGCTTTGTAGATGTCTCTATTTTTTTAAACTTTATTTTTAATTCTCAAGTTCCAAGCATTCCATGGCTCTAGCAAGCCCATCAATCATTACTGTACATTTATTAAACGTACAGCAATCTGAGATGGTTGCAATAATAAGTTAGTGATAGCAGTTGACACTGTCTGTTCTCTTCTTATGTAGTGATAAAGGTCAGCACAGTCTCTGGCCAAAAGGAAGAGCCAAGGAGCAGACCAGCATTGCCTCTCAAGGAGGATCCACCAACGAAGGGACGTACTCCCTGCCACCCATACAGTAATTCTCCAGACAGAAAGTTTATAAACGCCATAATCAATAAACAATTTTAAAAACATGTTGATGTGTACATTTGTTTCTATTTTACCTTAAACATTGTATACTTCGTATCAGATCGAGGCAGCTTGGAGAGTAGAGAGATCACAGGTGTGTGTGAGCCGTCGCCCCTGTGATGAGTCGACAGGCCTTGTTAAGGGTGGTGGTAATCCTTCTGAGTGCAGTGGTAGTGGCAGTGCCATAGATGACAAAACCATAGGCAATCTGGGAGATGATGGACTCATGCATAGAGGGCTCTTTAGTCAGGTGGCCACGGGCCGGGTAGAGTAAGCCCAGTCTAGTATCCACCGCTTAGTGACATTGATTATATGGGTTCCAAAGGACAGGTGTGGGTCTAAGGTGATTCCTAGGTATCTGAAGGAGTCAACCTGCTCCAGGAGTCCCAAGGCAGGTGTTTAAGGAGAGTTGGAGGTGTTTGTGCTTGTTTTGGTGGCTGGTGAAAATCATGGTCTTCGTTTTTTCTGGTTAAGGATTAACTTATGTTCTTTGAACCAGCTTTCAACAGAGGTGAAGCCATGTTGAAGGGTTTTGTTGCAGGCGGTTTGGGTCATGATGAGAGGCAAGAATCACCACGTATCTGCATAGAGTATGACTTGCTGAGGGGTGGAGTCGGGAGGGAGTTGAGGAACAGGCTGAACAGCAATGGGCCCAGGATGGAGCCTTGGGGACACGGGCGAACCCGTTTAGTGTCGGAGACCACACCTGCTATTTTTACACACTGGGTTCTGTTGTCAAAATAACTATTGAACCATTTCACCGATTCTGCAGAGGCCAATGTTCAGTAGCTGATGAATCAGGAAGCGGTGGTGGACAGTGTCAAAAGCCTTTGACAGGTCGATGAATGTAGCTCGTTAGGCGACCCTGATCAAGGGAGTTGTGTATGGCTCCCATAAACTCAGAAGGGCCGTGGCAGTGCTGTGTCCTTTTCTAAAACCGTGTTGCTGCCGCAAAGGATGTTGTACTCGTCCAGTTGATTAGTGAGTTGGTCTGCTACTATCTGTTCCAGGGCCTTAAAGAGGCGGCAGGATAGAGATAGGTCGGTAGTTCACATGGGAGGTCCGGTCACCACCTTTATGGATAGGTGTGACAGTTGCTGCCTTCCATTTGTCAGGAACTGGCTGAGAGAGGGAGAGATTAAAGATCCTGGTGAGAGGCCCCAGAACCTCGCCAAGAGTGAGGGACAGAAGTTTGAGGTCCAGTGTTCAGCACTAGCTCTGGTGTTTTTGATGGCTTTGGAAATGTATTTCCTGATGGTATTTTGTTTACTGCTCTGAAGTAGAAAGGACATTTTTAGGTGAAGACTGATGGGTGGGAAGAGGTGCGCTGTCGTTGAAAAAGTCACGGGGAAGATGCTGCTGAGGTCGGTGAAGGCATCATTAAAGGTGTTGCTATGACTTTTAGGTCCAGGATAGTATTCTGCTTATTGTGATAGCAGTAGGGGTGATTTGGACTCCTTCCTGTAATATCTTTAATGTTATTCCAGAAAGCTCTTGCATTTCCATGTGTCAGTGTAGTAGTCTAGTAGTATTCAGATTTCTGTTGGCCTATGGATTTGGTGCAATCACTTCTAGCTCTTTTGAAGTTTTGGATGCCCGCCTGTTTTCCTGTTTCTCTGGCTAGTTCCCAGAGGTGGTCCCTGTATTTCAGCTTATTTAAGAGGGAACCCGTGAGCCAGAAGTTGCAGAGGGTTTAATTTTTCGCTTTGGGCAAAGATGTTACAAGCTTCATTGAAAATGTGTATGAATTAGTCAAGGGCTGTATTCGCATCGGGGCCAGGTCGATGGGGACCAGTCTTGATTTAGTAAGTGTGATTTTAGGTGGGTTAGTTTCCCACGGGTAGGACTCTGCTGAGGATGACCTTTGGTGCAGATTTCAGAATTTGCTTGACCAGGTGCAGCTGACGGGGAATGGTCACTGAGACAGTCAGGCAGTACAGCGTAGCTAGTGATCCAGGAGGTGTAATGAGGATCCAGTCCAGTAGAGTGCTGGCACCAGTTTTGTAGTTCATTCTAGTTGTGGAGTGCAATATCTGTGTGAGGTTTGCTGATGTGACCATGTCCTGTGTCGCCAGCATCAGGTCCCAACAGTTTGTGTTGAAATCACCAAGTCTGATGACTTGAGTCGGTGGGAGTGATTTGATGTACTCAGTACTGCATGGAGGCCCGTCCCTGTTCTTCGGGGGATATAAACGGTGATGACTGAGAGCACTGCTGCTGACCTCCAAGCAGGATTTTGATATGCAATAGCTGGGCATTTGGTGTTGGTACGTCAGTGTGGCAGTGTGCCCCATCAGGTCATCTTTTAGGTAAAGGGGCAGCCCTCCTCATTTTGATTTTCGGTCAGGCCTAAAGATAGTGTAGCCACAGATGGAGACTGTATGATCAGGAACCAAGGGGTGAGCCAGGTTTTACCACCGCCAGGATATCGGACTGGTGGGCATTTACAAAAGCTTGTAGTTGATCAAATGTAGATAATAGTCGCAGATGTTCAGGCAGATAATGGAGAGACAGCCAATGCGCTTGGTTTGGGTGGAGTTCATTGCAGCCCTGAGGGCCTGGATTGGGGTGAATGTTTCCAGATAATAGCAGGAGTAGGAGAAGGAGTTTCAGGTGGCAGGCGCAGTTCTCTGTGGGAGAACTTGTGTACTTGATTGAGGGAGGGGTTGTTATGGAAGTTTTGTGCGTGTAAAGCAGGAGCGAGTGAGCTGTGGTAAGTGGGGCACACTGCACCCTGGCATGAAGGTGTGGGTACAATGTGTGTGGTGAGCCCTAGGGGTGAGAAAGTTGTCAGGTAGCGTGGTGCAAGTGTGGCTATAGCAGAGATTGAGCTTACAGCTATGTGGGGGGGCTGGAAAGCAGGATGCAGGGAGCTGGAGCAATGGGGTGAGGGCAAGAAGGAGGAGAGGAGGCAGGGATAATAGGGAAGGAAGGCATAGTTTGTGGAGGGAAGAGAGAAGGAGCCATGGGAAGGCTAAGGTGGATGTACTACAACGTGAGGGCAGAGGAAACAAAAAGAAAAAAGAGGGGTGGCAGGAGAGGAGGAGAGAGGCAGGGACCAATGGGTGTATGAAAGGGGAGTGGATTGTACCTGTAGCGTGGCAAGCACACTATTTAATAAATGGGGGCAAAATTACGGCACAACGCACGTTAGCTCCATGGGCACAGCAGCCCTGAGCTCGGGTCACAGAGTCAGCGGCTGTCGCTGCAGGCCAATCAGGACCAGGCACAGAGGGCATGTTGGGCCAATGGCGGCACACGGCTTTCCTGGTCTGAGGAGGGCTTCACCCACGCCATGGATCAGGAAGGTGGCCAGAGGTTACAGGAGTGGGCTGCAGGTTCGGGAGCCGTGCCGTGCTAACGGGCTGTTGTAGCCCGAGTGCAGGGCTCAGGATCTGGGAGGAGAGAGGAGAAGAGCAGAGGTTTAGAGAGGGGATGAGGGAGCAGACAATAGGCAGTGATGCAGTGCAGAGCACTGAAATCGGTGGACGTGTAGCAAGGTGGGGAGAGAGAGGATGCCTGGCAAGTGTTAGAAGGTACTTGGTCTGGTGCCAGTGAGGGGGGTGGGGTGTTGCGCTGAGACAACGGGAATTTAGGCAGGCGACCGAGTGGGGGGGGTGTCTGGCCCACAGCAGGGACAAAGAGTGTCACAGGAGGGCAGTAAATTAGGCAGGAAATAAAACTCAGAATAATACAGTCCTCGGATTCGCAGTGCATAGTAGAAGTAAAATAACAGATAGAACAGTCTTAGGATTTGCAGTACACAGTGTACACAATCAGTAGATAAACAAATTGTTTTTTAGCAACAACCAGGCAGCTACGTGAGCAAAAATTTACAGTCCAGCCCCCAGTCTGTAGGAGACCGAGATAATGAAGGCGGTGCCATGACAAAACTGCGCAGAGCGATGCTAGTCTATGGGCACAGCAGCCCTGAGCTCAGTCACAGAGTCAGTGGTCGCTGCAGCCAATCAGGACCAGGCAGAGAGGCAAAGACCAATCGGTAGAGCTCTGAGCATGCTGGGCCAATGGTGGCACACACGGCTTCCGTCTGAGGAGGCTTCTCACCCATCGCCATGGATCAGGAGGCTGCCAGAGGTTGCAGGAGGGGCGGCAGGTTCGGGAGCTGCCCATGCCAACGGGGCTGTTGTGGCCCGAAAGGTTTCTATTCATTGGGTAGGAGCACTGAGTCTTTTCCTTGTTGACTATCCATCCATGTTCTTTAATGCCACAAGCACTAGTCTTGTATCTTTTCCAGCTGCCTTTTGATCTTGGTTCGGATTAGTCAGTCGCCTAGGTATGGGATTACATGCACCTTTGTTCCCCGAGGTGTGCTGCTATTATGACTGATACCTTTGTGAAAACCTCGAGCTCATGCCAGTCCAAATGAAAGAGACTGGTACTGGAAGTGTTGATCCAATATGTGGAATCTGAGGTAATTTGAAAAGGATAGTCATATGGGTACATGTAGATATGCATCCCCAAGTCTATGGAGGTCAGGAAACTCCCTGTCTGATAGATCTGACAGTGGATAGTATGGTTTCCATTTTTAACTTCTGAGTTTGTATGGACTTGTTAAAGAATTTCAGGTCTAGCACCAGGCTGAGGTCCCCTGTCTTTTTGGTACCATGAAAAATACTGAGTATATTCCTTTGCTGTGTTCTGAGTGGGATACCAGTTGGATGGCCTGGTCTGCTAGTTTTTCTAGTATTTTTTGTACAGAGGAGAGAATTAGCCTGTTTCTTCTAGGCTTTTTTTAATTCTATTGCATAGCCTTCTGACACTACCTCTCTGACCCACCTGTCTGTGGTTGTTTTGGTTCATATGTTAAAGCAGAAGGAAGCGGGAAGGCAGTCAGAATAGCAAAGGCCCAAACCGAGGAAAAGATAGCCAACTCGTTAAGAAGGGATAAAACCTTTATAGGTACATTAGGAGCAAAGAAAGACTAAGACAAGGATACTGAGGCTGAATAAAGAGGAAGGTGGTTGGGCAGAGAGCGACAGTGAAAAAGAGGGTACTGAATGAATACTTCTGCTCAGTATTCACAATGGAAAAGCAAGGGAGATAGCTAATCAAGTCAATAGAAGCACTCTGGATGGGGGTTGATATTAGTCCTTTCACAGAAGAAAAGGTTCTGAAAGAACTCTTAAAACTGAAGGTGGATAAAGCAATGGGGCCTGATGGGATTCACCTCAGATTCTAAAAGAAAGAACTAAGGGAAGAACTAGTAACACCACTGACTACACGTTTTAATAAATCATGGGAGGATGGTATGGTACCCTTAGGACTGGAGGAGGGGGATGTGATTCCCCTTCACAAAAGTGGGAGCAAGACAGAGGCAGGAAACTACAGACCTGTCAGTTTAACCTCAGTGGTAGGGAAAATGATGGAGTCACTTCTGAAGGAAAGAATTGTTGAGTACCTAGAGGCCAGTGGGGCACAGGACCCAAGGCAGCATGGATTCACAGCAGGAAGGTCATGTCAGACAAATCTAATTGATTTCTTTGACTGGGTGACCAAAGTAGTAAACCAGGGAGTGGCTGTGACATGGCCTACTAGACTTTAGCAAGGCATTTGACACAGTCCCGCACAAAGATTAATAAACAATTAGCCAGCCTGGGAGTGGGTCCCAGGGTGGTAGAATGGGTAAAACACTGGCTGGACAACAGGGCACAGAGGGTAATAGTAAACAGAGTCTACAGTGAAGAAAGGTGGGTTACTAGTGGGCACGATGGTTCAGTACTGGGGCTGGTCCTTTTAATGTCTTTATAAGTGACACTGCAGAGGGACTGGAAGGAAAAGTATGTCTCTTTGCAGATGACACAAAGATCTGCAACAGGGTTGATACGCAAAGTGGGGTGGAAAGGATGAAAAGGGACTTGGCAAGGTTGGAGGAATGGTCAAATGTATGGCAGCTTAGATTCAATGCAAAGAAGTGCAGTAATGCACCTGGGAAACAAAACCCAGGGAAGAGTACACAATGGGGGGTAGATACTGACAACAACAAAATGGAAAAGGACCTGGGGTAGTCATATCAGACGACCTAAAGGTGGGCCAGCAATGTGAGAAGGCAGTAAGGAGGGTTGGGGGATACTGGGATGCATGGGGAGAGGCATCACCAGTAGAAAACAGGAAGTTGTTGGCCCTCTGTAGACAGTTGGTAAGACCACATCTGAGTACTCAGTGTTGGAGACCCCATCTCCACAAAGACATAGACAGGGTGGAGGCTGTCCAGAGGAGGGTAACTAAAATGGTGCAGGGTCTGCACCAGAAGACACATGAAGAAAGACTAAAGGAGCTTAAGATGTATAACCTCGAGGAAAGGAGGGAGAGGGGGACATGATAGAAACTTTCAAATACCTCAAGGGAATCAACAAAGTCCAAGAGGGTAGCATCTTTCAGAAAAGAGATGTGCAAGAACAAGGAGGGCACAATCTGAAGATGGGGGATGGCTCAGAGGTAATGTGAGGAAGTATTTCTTTACAGAGAGGGTGGTAGATGCATGGAACAGCCTTCCTGAGAAGTTCAGAGAGTCAAAAACAGTGGGGAATTCAAGAATGCATGGGACAGACATAAGGCAGTTCTAGTGGGGGTAGGGAGGAAGTAGGCTGTTGGTTAACTAGGATCTGCACCTTATCCATCAGGTAGGGAAATGGGCAGACCACGTGGGCCAAGCGGTCCTTATCTGCCATCAAATTCTATGTTTCTATATAGAATCCACACTTACTGTGAAAAGCTCACTGCTGTCCACCTTTGTTTATTCCACGGAGGTACTTTAATGTCTCAGTCATGTCGCCCCCCAGTCCTCTAGCGTGCAGTATGTGTACATGTTGCTGTCCTTGTAGGACCTAATATGCTAGGACTCTGGGCACTTGGAGACATGAATTAAAAAAATAAAACTAACTTACTATGTACAAAAAACAGTCTTTATTCAGAAAGCATCAATGTAGCATGCTTGCTATGAAGTGCAAAAGTAGGATGAATTCTAAAGTTCTGAAGTGGCACAAAGTGAAGGTAACCAGTATTTCACCTCTAGAAATCAGGCTTCATCAGGGAAAAAGTTCTTGCAGGACCTCCTCTGTTACCCTGTATCCTGTTGGTGGCTCGTCTCTGCACTGCCTCCAGTCTGTCCCTGTCCTGTCTCAAGTGTGCCTCCAAAACTGGACACAGCACTTCAATCGAGGGTGAACCAGGGATCTATGCAGGGGCTTATTACTGCACTCCTTCTGCTAGTGATCCCTCTTTCTATGCATCCCAGCATGCATCTGCAAAGGTCACCCCAGGCAGCAGTTTCCAAAACCAATTAGTTAAGCTCCATGTACAGACTGTGTAGCTGTCATCTGTGAATGTTCTGCATCCATGCCGCACTCCTTAAAATCACAAATAATACATGGTGAGAAGAAACCTTTCTATGCATAATGCTCCTTTTCAAGATGCAAGTTGTAGCTTGGGCCTATAAAAACACTTAACAATATGCTCCTTGCAGAAGCAGGGCCACCACCCTGTACTCTGAAAAAACAAAGACAAAAACAATAAGAGACATGGCAAGCTGCCTTAGTTCAATGCCATCCTTCTGGTAATTTGCACTGTTTACCAGCTGCTGACAATTATAGTGAAAAAGAACTTGGTTTTCACAAAACAGAAAAGAATCTGCCTTTCTATAAAGCAAAAAGGATTTGGTTGTCTAAAAAACAAACAAAAAAAAAACAAGGCAGCAAGTTACAACATGAAGTGCTGACACTGAAAAAGAACAGAATCTGGATATACTAAGGATACATGATGGCTAGGTGTGTGATACAGAATATATCTGAATGAGTAGCAAGTGAGCTCAGGGAATATCACAGTGGTGGATGGTAGCGCGAAGCCACAAGTGATGGTTCTCTGAGCTCACTTGCCACTAGTTTGATGTATTCTGTATCATACACCTAGCCATCACGTATGCCTTTATACAACAGGAATGTTTTGTGCAGGGTTTTTTTCTTTCATGATAAACACCACAGTGTGATATCTAAAGCTATCACATTAGTGATGATGACACCACAGTGTGATATCTGAAGTTATCACACTGCAGTGAGAATACATGTTTTTATCTAAGGAGTTATCTGCTCACTCCGATTGTATAAAGATATCTATATAGTGCCTTTTATGCACACTGTATCCCAACAATTTTTATAAAGAAATGAGACAGATACTACCAGTGAAAGGACTGCAAAAGACAGTATAATTTGGATTTATATAGTACCTTTTCGGAGGCAGTATAGCACAGTAGTTAACAGCACTGAGCTACAAACCTGGAGTCCCATCCCACAGACACAACTTTGGGTGACCACACAAGTCACTTACAGTAACTTCCTGTCCTCCCAGGACACACCTGGAAACAAGCCTTGGCTAATGTGTTTTCGGCCAAACACTGTAAAATAAAATAAAAATGTTATACACACTGTATCTCAAAATGCTTTACATAGCAATGAGATACTGACAGTGAAGGGACTGTAAAATAGTACAGAATTTGGATCTATGTAGCCTTTAATACATGCTATATTCCAAATTACTTCACAAAGAAGTGGGTGGTACTAGTAGCACAGGGACTGCAGAATAGAAAAGAATTTGGATTTGCATAATGCCTTTATGCATACTATACACACTATACCCAAAATCGCTTTACAGAAAATGAGTTGCATATTGGTAGTGCAAGGACTGTATGTGCTATATAGAAACACAGACAATATGGCAGAAACTGACAATCAGTCCATCCAGTCTGCCCTGTTACACCCTATCCTGCCCCAGGGCCTGCTATCTAGATAAGGATTTTGCCCCTCCTTCTACCCTTCTGTCCCCTTCTTTACTGCTACCCCGAGTAAAATTACGATTCGCGTGGGTTCTTACCATAACAGTAGAGCGAGAGAATCTCTTGCAGTAGGTTACACACAAATAGGTTGCACAAGTAGGAACATCCAGCCACAGGCACAAGATCCACCCGGAGGATTTCACCAGCAGTTGACCTGGGATAGCCCACAACGATGTTGGCGTGGTCTGGTGCAGCCTATATAAGTGTGGGTGGTCCCCGATCCTCCTTGATTCTTTTCCCAGTGGCGACCATGTGCTGTTTGTGCACTGTGAACTTACTCAAGGGAACCAGGAGGAGGTGGGAGGCACCATGTAGTCTTCAGAGCAGAAGATGTACCCTCTAAGAGTGGGAGACTCCAAGCAGGCCACACAGGGGAGGAGGGAGGAGTTGACCTGCTGCAAGAGATTCTCTCTAAGATCTTCAGTTATGGTAAGTACCCATGTAACTGTACTAACTTTTTCAAGGGTATCTCTTGCAGCAGGTCACATAAGTAGGAATGAGTCCCAAGCAGTTGGGATGAAAGGGTGGTGGATGCCTAGTATTTAGGATAAAAGACCCTGCAGTACTGCTCGGTGAAATTGGCCTGTCGCCTAGATATAATGTCCAGGCTGTAATGCTTGGTAAAATATGGACCTTCGTTCATGTGACTGCTTCAAATCTTGGCAGCTGATACTCTCTAAAGCAAGCAACTGAGGTAGCCATCCCCTAGTGGGGGTGCAGTTTAACCACTCTCTGGGAGTTCTTTGCCATATTTCATATAGCAAGCAATGGTGCAGTTAGCCAGACATCTGGACAAGCACTGCTTAGAAACAGGTTTCCCTCCTTTCCGGGGCAAAGGACACGAAAAGTTGCACCAACTTTGCGTATCTCTGGTATGCTGAAATGTAGTATCTTAAGATTCTACGTTACATCTAAAGTATGGAGCAAAGCTTCCCTGGATTGACATGCTCTGGGTAATACAATGGGAGCTGTATGGATGGGTTTAAGGTAAATTCTGATACAACCTTGGGAAGAAAATGAGGTTTATAGTAAAGAAACTTCATGCTTATGGAAAATTAGATAGGACGCTTACACATCAGCGCCTGTAATTCAGAAATATGTCTCCTTGATGTGATTGCAACTAAAAATAAGGCTTTCCAGAAAGGAAGTGCAGCTTGCAAGTGGACGCTGGTTCAAAAGGAGGTAATGTTAGCTTTTCTTACACAAAGTTCAAATCCCGAGGTGGGAGTGGGTTATACAAAGGTGGTTTCCGTGTAACACAACTTTTAGGAATGTTTTCATAATGTCTAACTGGGCCAGTGGGTGGTCAGCAATGAGAAAGTGCAGTTACGTAGAAACTTACCGTAACAGTAGATCTTCGAGAGAGGCTCTTGCAGTAGGTAATTACATATAGGACTGACGCTGGCGGTGCAGGACCCCACGGAAAATTTCTAGCTAGTCCCTGGCGGGACCGCCCACGCTGTGGTGACCAGCGCCACGCTACGCCGTATAAAGGGGCGGTCCCGGACGCCTGCTCTTCCAGTTCTTTCCACCACAGGCCCGGAAGACCCAGGCGAGAAAGAAGCAGATATTTCCCTCAATGGAAAAGGAGCTGAAGAAGCCTAGGGGATGGAGGGCGGGAAGGTATACCACCTACTGCAAGAGCCTCTCTCGAAGATCTACTGTAATGGTAAGTTCTATGTAACTGCACTATCTTACTTGAGAGGGCTCTTGCAGTAGGTAATTACATATAGGACAGAATCCCAAGCAGTCTAGAACAAGTGAAAGGCACCGGGAGGAGGAACTACTCCAAAAAGTAGTAAATAATCTAGCAGGTCTCAAGAAAGGAGGCCTTGCAAGACAGCTAACCCAAGCCTGCTTTACTGCGGAGGCAATGTCCAAACTGTAATGTTTAGTAAAGGTATGGACTGAAGTCCAAGTGGCGGCAGCACAGATGTCTGCCGAGACAAGTTCTTGAAGCAAGCCACAGAGGCGGCAACACCACGAGTGGAGTGATCTCTGACTTGACCCGGAGGGTCTTGTTGTACTTGTCATAACAGAAGGTGATGCAATGGGCTAACCATTTGATAGGCATTGCTTAGAGACAGCATTGCCTTCTTTGTGAGTGAAAGAGACAAACAACTGATCAGTCTTTCTGAGATCCTTCGCTCCTATCGGTGTAGTATCTCAGAATCCTGTGAACATCCAAGGTATGGAGCAGGTATTCTCCTTGATTGGAGTACTCTGTGAAGAAAGCAGGTAATTCAATAGACTGATTTAAGGTAGATTCCACTACTACCTTCGGAAGAAACTTAGGATTCGTGCGAGAAGAGCTACTGCTCTTTGTGAAAATCAAATAAGGGATTTTGCACATCAGGGCCTGGAGCTGGAAATTCTGTGAGCAGAAGTAATGGCCACCAAGAAGAGCGCCTTCCACGATAAAACTTCAAGTCTGGCGGCAATGAGGCCCAAAGGGAGGAAGGTTTCTGAGGACAAAGTTTGAGTCCCAAGGCGGAGCTGAGTCCGACAGGGGCCTGAGATGAAGGACCCCTCTGAGGAAAGTTTTGATACCTCCAGTTGGGCAAATGCCTTGTCAGTGAAAGGGACATGGTAGGCTGAAATAGCGCCATATGGACTTTCAGAGGAGTGACTGAGACCCAGGTCGAAAAGATGATGCATGTACTCAAGCAGAAAGGTCACAGGGCAGGGAAAAGGGCTCCGCTCCTGGACGCAGCCCAGATAGAAAATCTTTTCCATTTCATGGCGAGGGCGGACCTAGTGGAGGGTTTAGCTTCCACCAGAATCTCGCCACCTTAGGAGAAACGCCAAAAGATTGAGCTAGGTCTGCAGGAGTCATGCATGAAGCTGAAGGGACTTGAATCCCGGATGGACCAGGGTCCCTGATCCTGGGTCAGCAATCCTGGAGATAAAGGAAGAGGAAGAGGAAAACCTCTGAGTATTAATGTAGAAGAGAGAACCAGATTTGCTCTGGGCCAGAAAGGAGCGATCAGGATCATTCTCGCTCCTTCTAAAGCAAGCTTCTGTAGCACACTAGGGACCAGAGGAATTGGGGAAAAGCATACACCTAATCTGTCCTTCCAGCTTAGAGATACAGCGCTACTCCAGAAAGCACCTCACTCTGGAGCGAGCGAGCAAAGATTGGAAGCTTTGCTTTGGGAGGAAGCGAACAGGTCTATCTGAGGAGCCCCCAAATCTGGAAGACGCTTTTAGAACTTTTCGTCCAATTCCACTGTGTGGTAGAGCCAACGAGAGATGTAGTCTGTCTGCCAGACGCTGTCAACTCTCGAACATGGATCGCGGAGGTGAAGGTTGTGAAGCTGTGCCTCAATCCCAAACCCTCATCACTTCCCTGCACAGCGGGTAGGACTGAGTCCCTCCCTGCTTGTTGATGTACCACACCATGCACATGTTGTCAGTTTGGACAGCTAGGTGACCGAGAAGGATGAACTGGTGAAGGGCTTGGAGAGCGACAGCACTGCTCACAGCTCAAGCACGTTGATATGGAGAACCATCTCCAACTTTGACGATAGGCCCTGGGTTCGTGAGGACCCAGATGGGCTCCCAACCTTCGCTTGAAGCATCTGTGGTCAGAGTCTGATCTGGGGAGGATGAAAAAGGGACCTCCGAATAGGTTCTCTCGAACCATCCACCATTGCAAGTCTCTTACCATCAGCGAGGAGATCAGAACCAGATGATCTAGGTACAGTAGCAGAAAAGGTCAGAGCCAAAAGGCTGGCCTTCAGGAAATATAAGGGAACACAGAGGGATGAAGATAGGGAGGCATACCAAACTGCCCTAAGGGAAGCAGGTAAGGCAGTAAGGCAGGCAAAGTCCCAAACTGAGGAAACACTAGCACTAAAGTAAAAGAAGGTGATAAGACTTTCTATAGATACATTAGTGAAAGGAGAAAGTCCAGAGGGGTATTGCTGCTTAATGGAGAAAAGGGGCATGTGAGGAGGAGGAGGACCCTGTAAAGGCATCTATCCTAAATAGATACTTTTGCTCAGTATTTACTGAAGAGAAGGTAGGGCAGGGCCCACAGCTCAGCATCATGGACACAGGGGAGGAGGTGAGCACTACTCCCTCACAAAAGAAAGGGTCCTACAAGAGTGCATAAGCTCAGGGTGGATAAGGCAATGGGACCTGATGGCATACATCCCAGGGTACTTAAGGAGCCAAAGGAGGAACTAGCAAAGCCATTAGCAGATTGTTTAGTGAGTCTCTGAGCACAGGAGAGGTCCCAGAAGACTGAGAAGGGTTCATTGATCCCGCCTCCACAAGAGTGGTAGCAGGAGGAGGCGGGAACTACAGACCGGGTCAGTCTTACCTCAGTAGTGGGCAAGATTATGGAGGACTCTTAAGAAAGGATAGTGCAACACCTGGAATCCATAGGGCACAGGATCCAAGACAGCATGGGTTTACAAAAGGAAGGTCCTGTCAAACTAATCTCATAGATTTCTTTGACTGGGTAACCAGAGTGGTGGACCAAGGGGAGCAGTTGATGTCGCCTACCTTGACTTCAAGCAAAGCTTTTGACACTGTTCCACATAGAAGATTGATAAATAAGCTGGGTAGGCTCAGGGTGGGTCAGAAGTTGGTCAAATGGGTGGCAAACTGGTTGACGGGCAGAAAACAGAGAGTGGTGTTAAATGGTATACAGTCAGAAGAAATGCAAGTCACAAGTGGTACCTCAGGGATCAGTCCTGGGGTCAGTCCTCTTCAACATCTTCATTAGTGACCTGCAGATGGACTAGAGGGTAAGGCTTGTCTGTTTGCAGATGACACCAAGATCTGCAACAGAGTAGATGATCCAGATGGGGTGGGCAGAATGAGAAGAGATCTGGATAAACTAGCAGAATGGTCAGAAGAGTGGCAACTGGGATTTAATGCAAAGAAGTGCAAAATCATGCACATAGGGAAGAGAAACCCCTGAAGCTACCTATAGGCTGGGAGGAGTTGCTAGCAGTCACAAAGGAAGAAAGAGATTGGGCATCATCATCACTGATGACCTAAAATCATCCAAGCAGACCCTCAAAGCAGTAGGTAAGGCTAGGGGGTGTTAGGTGTATTAGTAGGGGTATCATAAGTCGTAAGAGGGAGGTAATAATCCTCTGTGCAAGACACTGGTTAGGCCTCATCTGAGTACTATGCAGTATTGGAGGCCATACCTCACAAGGACATTAACCAAATTGAGGCAGTCCAGAGAAGGGCAACCAAAATGGTGCAGGGACTGCATCAGAAGACATATGAGGACAGATTAACGGAGCTCAATATGTATACCCTTGAGCAAAGGAGGGAGAGAGGTATGATCGAGACATTCAAACACCTTAAGGCATAAACAAGGTGAAAGAGTCTAACATGTTTAAATATAAGAAAATAGCAGGACAAGAGGACACAGCATGAGATTAGAGGGAGGCCGATTAAGGGGAATGTGAGGAAATTCTTTTCACAGAAAGGGTGGTGGATGCATGGAATGGCTTACCACAAGAAGTGGTGGCTATGAATACAGTGCAGGGCTTCAAACAGGCATGGATAGGCATAAGGGAGCAATACAAATGACTATGAATAGATAGGTCACTGACAGAGCCAAGGCTGATGGCACATTTATAAGGTAAAAGAAAGGGCAGACTGATGGGCCTTATGGTCCTTATCTGCCGCCAACTTCTATGTTTCTATGTCTACCCATTGATCCCACTGAGATCGGAGAGTCCACTGAGAGATTCTCATGTGAGGGCGTGAACTGGCCGGGATGGCTGCCGCCATAAGCCCCAGTAGACGGAGCACTGACCTCGCCGGACCCTCCTGTGTTCCAATAGGAGGGAAATCTGTGACTGAGGAAGCCCTCTGTCCGGGAGGTAGAAAGGCCTGCACAGTGATGTGTTGAGAATTGCCCTCATGAACTGGAGCCCTGTGAAGGATCCAGGTAGACTTGGAATGGTTGATGGTAATACCCAGGCCAGTGAAACCTGCTGGGTGAGGAGAGAAAACGCAGGAGTTCCTCCCTGGATGAGGCCGCTAGGAGCCAGTCGTCCAGGTAGGGAAAACCTGAGCTCCCGAAAGAATGCAGGCGGGCCGCCACCACCGCCAGGCATTTGGAAAAGACTCGGGGCCGAGAAAGACCAAACGGAGTGCCCGGAATTGATAGTGGACCCCTGGAACGCAAAACCTGAGGTACTTTGTGCTAAGAGCGAATGGGAATGTGCAGGCACGCATCCTGCATATCGAGTGCACAAAGCCATTGGTCCGGCCAAGCAGGGCAAAAGAGTTTGAAGGAAGAGCATCCTGAACCTCTTGTATTCCACATACAGGTTCAGAGAGCTGAGATTGAGAATAGGTCTGAGATCTCCGCCTTCTTTGGTACAAGGAAGAAGTGGAGTAGTAACCATCCCGTAGAGGTGAGGGGGATGGTTCTATAGCCTGTTTCGCTAGGAGTGCCGAGATTCTTCCCTGACCAAAGGAAGATGGTCCCTGAGTAAGTGGAGTTCAGAGGGGGTGACGGAGGTTTCTGAAGAAACTCTATAGAGTGCCCTCTGCTATGATCTGAAGCACCCATGAATCCATAGTTATCCTCTCCCAACCCGGAAGGTGGAGGGAGAACCCTCCCACCGGTTCCTCCGGGCATCCGGAGGCGGTGGGAGAGGGAAGGAGTCAGGTGGTGTGAGGCAAGCTGCAGCTGGGGCACCCGCTGCTTTTTGGGTGGCGGGGCCTGGCAGCTGGGGCCCGGCGTTTAGGGCCCGCTTCCTGAGGTTTCGCTTGAGGCCGCTCTCGTTGTAAAGGACGGCGCTGTGGGGATGGGGACTGACATTGAATCAACAGATTTAAGGGCCGCCCTTCCTGCAAATCAGTGATGATGTCCTTGACATCACCCCGAAAAACACAGAACCCCTGGAAAGGTGTTTCTGGATCGCTGACTGCACCTCCGGACCAGACCTGACACACGGAGCCATGCGTGATGCCGAAGACTTACGTGTTAACGCAGAGCTCCGCCCCTGCGGTGTCTTACTGCATCAGAGGTCGCCCTCAAAATATGACAACTGACTGAACGAAAGCAGAAGGGACCAGTTGACTAACTCCTGCTTGACTTGGGAATCAGGCAAGGAGTCAATCTTAGATTCCGCCTGGGTAAGGACAGCCTTCTGATAATCCCCATGTGTGCTAGCATAATTCAGGGCCCTAATCCCCAGTGTGGAAGAAGCGAGATCTTCCTTCCATACTGATCCAGAAGGCGGATTCATATCCGGGAGACGAGCTCAAGTGTTTCAGGTGTGCTGACCGGCCGTGAGCGGCGCTAATCACAACCGAGTCTGCACGGGGTGAGAGTCTAAGAAGTCTACACCACTGAGCCTGGTATAGCCTGTTCGACTTCCTGGAAGTGGGCCAGTCACGGTTGCTTCCAAATAGTGGAAACAAGGTGGGCGTGAGGCCTCGATCCAGGGTGGCACTAGAGTAGGGGCCGTAAGGGGCAGGTCCAGATGTTCGCGAGTTTAACCTGCTGAGGATCTGGCTCTAAGGAATGCCACTTATGGACTTCCTGGATCTTCCTGAGCAACCCGTGAAGGAAGGATCCTCGAGGAGACTTCGGAGGAGTCTCGCCGGGCTTGGACGGAGAGCGGCTCGCCGCCTTTTCGGAGAACCATCCATCGGAGGCCTCCAAGGAGTCCGAGAGAGAGAAGAGGAAGAAGAATCTGAAGCAGAGTAAGACTCCTAGCTCTGCCTAGGGGAGGAACGGGTTCCTTAGGGGAATCCCAGAACGCTGCGTCCTGCTCTCTGGATCCCAAGGGCAAAGCCCGGAACTGAGGTGGAGAGGGAGTGCTGCCTGGGCGCATGGAGCCGGGTGGCACCGTCGTGGAGACGGCTTCTTGACTTCCTGGTGAACTGAGCCTTGGCCTCAGCCCACCAGGAGGCAAGAGTTCCTCGAAGATCCACCAGCGGCCTAGGGGGCGTGGAGGGGGATAGTTGTAATGGAGGAACCGTAGGGAGAGTATCTGTAACCTGGCTGCGGGATACCGGAGCCGGTACTGCGACGTCGAATGAGTCGGCGCCAGGTACTGCGGGCGCAGGATACCGCGGACCTGGGAAACCGGCCGGATAGGACGGTGGATACCCAGGCACTGGAGGAGCTGCCGGAGCAGACGGCCCAGCCGGGTACTCCACGGGCGGATCAGCGGGATAGACCTGTGGATGGAGGGCCCGATGGAGAGGAATATCCTCGGCCGCGCCGGAGGGACCGAATCGGAGCCGCGGCGCGGGCCAGTCAGATCCGCTCTGCAGGCAGAGGATCGGACGGTGCCCAGGATCCCAAGCCTTGTCCGGGACAGCGGGAAAAATCTCGGGTCGGGGGGGGGACTGGAGTCTCTGATGGCAGCGAAGGCTGCGGGAAGCCTGGCACGACAGACGAGCAGGGTCTGCCGTAGGCTCCGAGGCCCGGCGATGTCGGAGGAGCCGACGCGGTGGCTTAGGGGTTGAATCCCATGGACACCAGAGGAGCCGGGCGTCCCACTGGGGTCCCTCATTGGAGACGGGCCGAGGAAGAGAGGAGGCCCGTCCGAGGGGGACACTGCCGCACTGCCCCGGCGGTTGAGTGTCTTTAGCGGTTTTCTTCCCGGGCGACGCCGGAGTAGCCGACGTCCAGCTTAAGGGAGGTGCCATGCAGTAGGCCGAGCCTGCGGCGGCATTGAGGGCTGGAGCCTTTTTGTTCGGAGGGCACCCGGCGGGTTCGAACGCTAACCTGATGGCGGGCTGACGCCTCCCAAAGCCTTGGAGGCTGCCGCTGGCTATCCCCCAGAGGATGTAATCTTGCCCACGACCCGGCCGGAGTCGCTGAGGAGGAGGCCTTCCCGTGCCTTCCTTATCCCGCTCTTGTGCCCTTCAGGGGAGGTTGACGCCTGTCAAGTTTCTTCAACTCCTTCTCCATCATGGATATCTTCTTTTGAGGAGATGGGCTTGGGGATTGCTGGCATTGTTTCGCGGGTGGTTGCGTTGAAATGAAGGCAGTGTGGACACTTGTCGACCGCGTGGTCGGGGCCTAAGCAGAAAAGGCAGTGGAGTGACCATCTTTGTGAGGCAGTTGGCCGCACGAGTCGCACTTATCCTTTGAAGGGGACGACATATACCGACGCTCACCTGACGACAGAAGTATAAAATACAATACTGAAAACTTTTTCGGAAAAACGATGAAGTAACAGGACTGAGCGATATGAACTTAACGCGAGACGCTGCCGAGCTGACGGGCGAAAAGAACTGGAAGGCAGGCATCCGGGACCACCCTTTATACCGGACGTCATATGACGCCGTCACCTGATCGCGAAGGTCCTCCGGGACCGCTAGCTAGAAATTTTTCATGGTGCCTGCCTGGCCGGGCCAGTCCTATATGTAATTACATACTGCAAGAGCCCTCTCAAAGTAAGATCTTTGAATGCTGATGTGGCCAAAGATGTACCTTCAGGAGGAACATTTTAGGCCAGCGTCTAGCGAGAGACAGTAGGTAGTCCAAAGTCTGTTGAGTGGCCAGGTGTATGGGTCCACCGTGTGGTCGGATGCCTATGCAGCAAACACTTCCACTTCAAGACGTATGTTGCCCTTGTAGATGGTTTGAGGGCTGCTTTCAAGACCTCCACTACCTGAGGTGATACGTGGTATTGCAACATAACTACATCCTCAGGAGATATGCACGGAGGTAAAGAGAGTGGAGGCTGGGGTGTAGCAGTGTTCCCTGATCCTGGGATAGAAGGGTGGGCAAACAGGAAGGGTAATGGGTCCTTTACTGCTAGCTGTTGTAGTAAGGGAACCAGACTTGACAGGGCCACAGAGGTGCCACTAGAATCATTTTGTTGCACCATCCTGAAGTAGTCAAGTAGCACTCTGTAATAAGCAGGAAGGGAGGAACTGCATGTAGGAATCTCCTGTCCAGGAGAGGATAGTGCATCAAGCCAGATAGCTCCAGGCCCTGGCTCTAGCAAACAGACATGTGGCAGCTTTGCATTGTGGGAAGATGCGAAGAGATCCAGCTCTGGGCTGACCCCATCTTTCAAGAGATCATTGGCAAGAAAAAGTTCCCATTCATGGGTGTGGACTGTGAGCGGATTAGTGTGTCTGCAAAGGGTATTCAGGTTTCCAGGAACATGGACAGCGATCAGGTGTATGCTGTGGTTTATCACCTAGTACCAGACTCTCATCGCTTCCTGCACAGAGGATATGAATGTATACCTACCTCCCTGTTTGTTCAGGTAATGTGCTACCATATTGTCGGTCTGCGCCAGGAGAGTGCCTGGGAGCAGTAGATCCTGAAAGGCTTGCAGGCATAAAGAACTGCCCGATCTCCAGTATGTTTATGTGGAGATGAGTCTCTGTGGTGCCATTGCCTTGAGTCTGTCTGGTTTCCAAGTGAGCCTCTCAACCCAATGAGGATGCATCTGTGGTGAGTGTTTGTTGTGGGGTAGGGATTTGGAAAGGAACTCTGACTAGTAAATATTTGGGTTCCAGCCACCATAGGAGGCCTTGTTTTGCTGCTGTGAGACCATAATCTCCATGTTGAGGCACTGTGGGGATTGCCACTGCCATGAGACCTAGTAACCTCAGATAACAGTGAGCTGTAACACACCTGCTGGTGTAGACATCTTTGACCTGTTGAATAAGCTTCTGCTTGATCCTGAGGTAGGAATGCAGACTCAATTTACGGTCCAGCACGGCCCCAATGTACTGGAGACGCTGGCATAATGTCATTTTGGACTTTGGGACTGACCGTAGTGCCCAAGGGGAAGTAAATACAGCCAGGGTTTGAGACAGGGTAACTGCAAGCTGATGTTTTGACGACACTTTCAGAGAAGCCAGTCGTCCAGGTAAGGAAGATGAAGCGGCCTGCTTGTCTCAAGGCTGCAGCAATGACTGCTTGGCATTTTGTAACACCCTGGGAGCTGAGGGAGTCAAAAGGAGGACACAGAATTGAAAGTGTTGATTTTTGAAACTGGATAGTAGGTATTTCTTGTGAGCAGGATGTATCATAATGTGAAGGTATGCATCTTTCATATCTAGGAGAAGAGCCAGTCTCTCTTTTGCAGTAATGGAAGAAAGGTTGGTAAAGTGACCATTCAGAATTTATTGTTCTGGATGAATACATTTAGCTGTCGGAGATCTAGTACCGGTCGAAGGTGTCCTGCGATCTTCAGGACAAGGAAGAAGCAAGAATAGAAACCTTGCCCTCTTTGGTGGTAAGGAACTGGCTCTATGGCCTTATTCCGTAGGAGTGACTGAATTTTGTCTGCAAAACTATTTCGTGGTCGGGCGGATGGATACAAGGTGCATCTGGGTAGCATATCGGGTGTGTGTCTGTCAATTTACACGTGTGCCCAAACTCTATGAGTTAAAACACGGAGGTGTCTGTTGTGATGGCCTGCCACCCCTAATGGTACAGAAAGAACCTGACCCCTACCTACGGAACAAGGTCCACAGTAATATCCAGATCACTGGTACTGTAACTCTGATGCTTTGAACTCTAGCCTAGGCTTGCCTTATCTGTGATGGTCATAACTGCAATCGCTGAACCCTCTATGCACTGACCTACTGTTCTGAACATGGTGTTTTGTACCTTCCTTTGTTGATCTGTGGATAACTGCTGGCTACAAACTTGTTTTCCAAACTGTAGTGCCTTATACCTGTTTTGCTAACAATCGCATGTCAATTCCGTATTGGAATTTATTCTACAGTATTGTTACATTTTCCTTACATTTGTTTTATTGTAATTAATCCGAGGTCACTTGGAAAAAGAGACATTGTCTTAGTGGGCTTACCGGTTACCAAAATCCAATAAATAAATTGTATTTAGCCTGCTTTGACTCCTCACACTGGAACGATAATGTCAGCCATCCCTAGGTCACAGCCCTGGAAATGTTATACCGCTTTAAATGGTGCATACCGACTACATGGTGTGCTGTGACCTGGAGCCCTTCCCTTCACTTTGGTCCTATCTTCCCCAAGAGGCAAAAGCTCTTTATGGATTCCCAGGTTGGAGTACCAAGCTGCCAAACTCTGCTGTAATCTCTGTTATAAATAAAACCAATGGGTTAAAAAATCTTCAAGTTCAGTGGCCAGGTGGCCTAAAGATTAACGGTTTTGTGGTCAAAGCTTTTGCAATTTCAGCCCGTCAAGCAGCTGCACAGGGCAGGCAGGTATTCAAAACTTACTGGTCACTACGACAACTTAAGCATGAGTTTTAGTGGTCACCAAAGTTTTATTTTGTTTTTGTTGACAAAGAAACAGAGACAATGATGGCAGAAAAAGACCAGTGGTCCATCCAGTCTGCCCATAAACCATTAAAAAAAAAACGGAACTACTGTCCATACAGGCTTGTAAACCCACATTATCCACGCCACGCTCCACGCCCCACCGCTACCACCCTGAGCAACCACTGAGCCATTCGGCCTGTCCCAGCTGTGTTTGAAACCGCTGACAGTTTTGGTGCCCACCACAGCAGCTGGCAGAGTGTTCTATGGGTCCACTACCTCCTTCTGTAAAAAATCTTTATCACTACACTCTTGAACCCCCACCCCACCATTTCCACTCATACCCCCATCTTCTCGATCTGCTACTTATGGTAAATAGTTCCTCACAGTTTAATTTGTTCAGTCCTTTTAGGAAGTTGAAGGTCTCAACTCACAGGGGTGAACAGAGTGTAGAGGAGAGTCTCTTTCAAAGGAGGAGTAGCACCAGTGCCAGAGGAGTGCAACAAAATTGGATTGGGGGGTTAAGAGGATATGAAGAAGTACTACTTCACTAAAAGAGTGGTAGATGCCTAGTGGGGGCTTCAAGCATGGCTGGGAAAGACATAAGAGAATATAAGTGACTGTCAACAAGCATGGATGAGGAAGGTGTTGAAGGCCAGTTAGGATCTGTGAAGGCAGACTAGGCAGGGACCATCTAGGCAGACTGGGTGGTCCAAACGGTCCTTTTCTGCTGACAAATTTTATGTTTCTGTTATATGGTCCTCTCTGTCTGGCTTCCAGTGAGTACATTTTCACTGCCTTGAGCCGATCCTCATAATATCTGCCCTGCTGGCCCTGAATCATGTTGGTCACCCTAAGATGCGTGATCTCCAGCCTGTCCTTATCTTTCTGCAGGTGAGGACTCAGGCGGGCCCACCAGTGACCTAGAGAGATATTAATACCTCCTTCCTTCTGCTGTCAGTACCCTTGCTGTACACCTGAGCATCCTGCTTGCCTTGCTGTAGGCCTTGTTACAGTGGCTTGATTGTTTTAAGGAGTCACTGATGATGACCCCAAGTCTCTTTCCTCAAAGCGTATGCCCAGCTTTCCCTCACCATCCAGTACTCTGTCCCATGCTCTTGTTCACTACGTGCATCAGCTTGAACTTTTGGCACCGAATTTCAACTGCTCCATCTACCTTGTGTATACACCCATAACTGTCATAATGTAACCTACTCTTTGTACATACTTTGAACAGTTTCTATCTCCTTGAGAGTGATGAGGAACCTTTGTAAATGAGCAGTAATGTTCAACGGTATTTATCCGATTTATATAGATAAATAAAGAAATCTTTGACCACTTCTTTAGCTTTTGCAAGTCTCTCTGCAGCTCCTAAACCCCTTCTTGCTGTCTACCCTGCTACCGAACTTAGTGTAGTCTGCAAAGAAACACATTTTGTTCCGGATTCCTTCTCCTATGTTGCTGATTTACAAATTGAAAAGGACGGGACCCAGGACAGATCCTTGTGGCACCCTACGGCTGACAACCTTCTTCTGATTTGACTATGTCAATCACAGCCCTCTGTGCTCTCTTCCAACCAGTTTCTTGCCCATCTAACTGTATCCTTCACTGCACTCAGATCATCTAGTGCAGTGATGCACAACATATGGCCCCACAGCAGCTATTTGTGGCCCTGAGGATCTAGCAGCTTCCCTTGCAGCCCTTGCTTATTTGATTTTGTTTTTAGTTTTAGTAATGTGGATAGACAGACAGACAGCTAGACAGACAGATAAAGAAACAAATTATAGAAAGATAGATGTATGTTTCAATTTATTTTATGTGTACAATTAATAATATCTTGCTGGACATTTGTCACCTTGGGTCTTTTACCAGTAGCCCTTGGCCTCGGCCTTGACTCAAGTTTTCAGTCTGGCCCTCCACAAAAAAGTTGTACACCACTGCACCTTCTCTGAGGACAGAGTTGGAAGCCTTGCTGGAATCAAAGAAGAGTAAATCCACAGCCTGGCTGATATCCACTGCGCTGCTACCCAGTCAAAGAAAACTACCAGGCTGGTCTGGCAAGGCCTCCTGCCATGAACCTGTGCTGTTTACCATCCTGGAGTCCAGTGCTCTCCAGGTAGTCCACAATGTCCTCTTTGACTAGTGTGTCAATCAGTTTTACCTACAATGAGTAAGACTCACAGGTTTGTAGTAACCCAGTTGCTCTTGTCCCACTCTTAAGCAGCAGGACATGTCCACTACCCTCCAGCCTTTGGAACTACCCTGTCTGAGTTAAGCTGTTGGTAGCCCTACCGGGGTTCAGTTAGTTCCGTTGCCAATTCCTTGAGCACGCTGGATGCATCCCATCTAGCCCCAGGGCCTTATCTATCTTTAGGGCTGCTGGGCCTTCCGAACCCTTTCACTGGTAAATACTTGCTGCCTCATCTCAGGGATCCCCTCACAGCTGCCTTAATGCCACTCTCTAGGAGAGGCCTTCTGTCTTCCCTTGTACAGAACAGAAGTAGTCATTGAGAATGGCTGTTTTCTGCCTGTCTTACCCCTCTGTTAGCCTAACAATTTCTCCTCCTTTCTTTCTTTATTCCCCTAATATATCTAGAAAACTACAGTTACGTAAGAACTTACCGTAACAGTGATCTTCGAAGAAGCTCTTGCAGCAGGTTTCATTGAGGACTGGCGCCTCCTGGCAGCGGTTCCGGCAAATTTTTCTCTAGTAGTACTGATGTGGGAACGACCCCACCGCCGCCGCCCTATATAAGGGAGGAGTTCTCCACGTGCTCCAGTTCTGAACGCCTCACCCGTCAGGCAAGCAAATGACAGGCAATTAGGAACTGGTTGTCAACAGACAACCCGTCAAAGATGAAAATACCAGCCTGAAAAAGGCCTGATCCCTGGGGAAGGTGGTGGAATATTTGCTGTAAGAGCTTTTCTCAAGATCTACTGTTACGGTAAGTTCTACGTAACTGTACTATCTTACTCGAGGAGAAGCTCTTGCAGCAGGTTTCACATTGAGGACTGAGTCTCAGCAGTATAAACTTATAACAACCCCTGGGAGGGGGAATAAATAGCAGAAAAAGGATAGAACGAGAAGGGAAGATCCTCAGAAACCAGGCCTTTCAGAACCACGAGGCCAAACCCTGCCCTCGTGCCTGGAAATGATGTCGAGGCTATAGTGCCTGACGAAGGTATGGACAGAACTCCAGGTAGCGGCAGCACAGATATCTGCCGCCGGTACCTCTGTAATGCTGCAAAGGAAGTAGCGATAGCCCTGGTAGAGCAAGCTTTAATCAGCCCCGATGCCCTATTATGCTTCTCATAACAGTAGGAATGTAGTGAACCAACCAGTGCGAAAGCATCTGTTTGGTGACCGGGCGACCCACGGACTGTTGGGCAAAGGACACAAAGAGCTGATCAGACTTCCTGTCCACCTTGGTTCTAGCTAGATAACATCTGAGAGCCCAGTGTACGCCCAAGGAATGAAGCAGGGTCTCCCTGTTGGAGTGCTCCGGTAATAAACCGAGCTGAACTGACTGATTCAAAGTGAGTTCAAACTACTTTCAGTAAGAACTTCTGATTGGTGTGAAATCAACCCTGTCCTTGTGGAAAACAAGGTAGGATTCTTTACACATGAGTGCCTGAAGCTCTGAAATGCACCTCGCTGAAGTAATTGCTACCAAAAGCAGAGTTTTCCAGGAAAGGAAACGGAGCTCTGACTTCATAGCTCTAACGGGGAAGTGAAAGCTTCCAGGACGAACAAGAGATCCTAAGGAGGAACAGGGTCCTAATGGGAGGTCTGATGTAGAGAATACCGTGCAAAAGGCTTTGAAACCTCCATCTGAGCCACCGCCTTACCTGACACAGATAAAGTGGAGAGATGGCGGCCAGGTGTACCTGAAGGAGGAATAGTTGAAGCCTTTCTTGTAGAGAAAGCAAGTATTCTAGGAGGGCATTAACTGGACAGACCAATGGATCTACTTGCTTGGCTGTGGCCCAAATGCAAAAGCGTTTCCACTTCATAGCTTAAGTGGCCCTGGTGGCAGGTTTCGTGCCTCAACCAACACCTGAGCGACCTGATCAGACACTCTGAAATGGACCGTAGCTAAGTCCTGAGGAGCCAGGCATGCAGGTGAAGAGAACATAAGTTCGGGTGCAGCAGGGACCCCTTGTCCTGTGATAGCAGGTGTGAGGAGAGAGGAAGAGGCATTGGCTACTCTGCCGCTTAAACGCTGTAGTAATGGAAACCAGATCTGATGAGGCCTTGGGAGGACCTTCTGAATGAGGGGAAGGAGGAAGGCATACAGGAACCTCCCACTCCAACAGAGGGACAATGCGTCTTGCCAAAAGCTCCAGGCTCTGGACCTAGTAAGCAAAAATTGGGCAGTTTTGCATTGGATTGTGAAGCAAAAGGTCCACCTCTGGCGCCCTCCACAGGCGGAAGATGCGATCTCTGACCTCTTGAAGCAATTCCCATTCATGGGCTTGCAATCGTGTCCTACTGGGCAGATGTCGGCCAGCATGTTCTGTAGCCGGGAACATGCACTGCTGTCAAAAACAGACGATGTCCCAGGCCCAGTCCCAAACCCGCATGGCTTCTTGCAAAGGGATAGGAATGTGTGCCGCCTGTTTGTTGACCTAGAACATCACGAAGTGTTGTCTGTCTGCACCAAGAGATGGCCCAGCACCAAGACCAAGGCCAGGGCTTGCAGGTGTAGAGCACTGCCTCATTTCCTGGACATTGATGCAAGTTCGCCTCCATGGGAGACCAGGAGCCCTGGGTACTGAGTGGTTCCCCAAGTGTGCGCCCCATCCCTGGGACGAGGCGCCATGGTCAGAGACTGGGACGGTGCCCTGGATTGGAAGGGTATGCCTCCCAGCAGAATTTCGGACAGCATCCACCAACTAAGCTCTGACAGACTGGCTCTGATATTCTGATCAAGGCATCCAGACTGTTGAGGTTTGATCCCACTGGACTCTCAGGGACCACTGGATAGTCCCCGCGCGCAGTCGCACCAGAGAGATTGAGACTATGGCTGGGCCATGTCCCAACAGCCTGAGGAGGAGCCGAGCTGGCACCTTTGACGCTGATGAGATCTGAACGCATGATCCGAATGCGATCCGCTTGTCGGAGGGAAGGAAAACCTTCCCGAGAGGGTGTCCAGAAGAGCTCCGATGAACTGGAGAATCTGAGTAGGGGACAGGTGAGACTTGTCCCTGTTTATGGTGATTCCAAGACTTGGAAAAGTGAGACGGAATCCTGATAGTTTCCGACATGAGACCTGGAGGGGCCAGGAGAAGCCAGTCATCCAGGTAAGGAAACACAAAGTGGCCCGTTTTCAAAGTGCTGCGCCCGACCGCCAGGCATTTGGTGAAGACCCTGGGGGTCAAGGAAAGATCGAAAGGAGGACTTGAACTGATAGTCCTCATCTTCAAACCTGAACCAGAGGAACCTTTGATGGCTTCTGGCATGACGGGAATATGCAGTTAAGCAGCCTGCATGTCCAGAGATGCCAGCCAATCTCCTGCCGATATGAGAGGGAGGAGAGGAAGAAAAACATCCTGAATCTCTTGTAGGAGACCCACATGTTGAGACCACTGAGGTCCAGAATGGGTCTGAGATCCCTGGACTTCTTCAGAACAAGGAAGAAGTGGAAAAGAACCCTTTCCTTGATTCCGCGGTAGAACCGCCTCGATGGCCTTTTGTCCAGCAAGGAAGAGATCTCCTCCGGATCAGAGCTCTGTGCTTCCTTGGTATCGAGATGGGGCAGGTCTGTCTGGAGGAATGGATTCGAACTTATGGAGTGCCCGAACTCACGAGCTCCAGTACCCACTGGTCAGAGGTCACCTGCCCCACGCATCCACGTAGAGTGAAAGCGGCTCCAACTGCCTCTGGTTGAGAGACCAGGGAGGGAGTCACCTGGATAGTCAGGCATTTTGGGGGAGGAAGGCTGCTTTAGATGGTCTAGAGGCTGAAGCCGATTGCCTCTGGCTCCGCCTCCACGACCAAAGGCCCCTCGCTGTGTGTGCTGCTGAAAACGAGGTTGCTGTGGCTGATGTCCCCACAGCCACGAAACGTGACTTGGGAGCTTGCCCCTGTTTCGGTGGTACATGGACTGCACGGAACGGATGGCCTTCCGGAGTCCTGCAGCCTGGTGATAATCCGCCCGTATCTTCGCCAAAGAGTACAGAGAGCCTTGAAGGAAGCATCCATAAGATTGGTTTGGACATCTGGCTCGAACCCAGAAACCCAAAGCCACGTATGGCGCCGGAGGCAATGCCAGTGGCAGCCACCCTGGAGGAGGTGTCTCGGAGAGTCGTGAAGTCGACCGCAGAATGTGGATGCCTCATGTCTCGAGCCGTGCAGCAACTTGGCAAGCTCTGTTCAATGTCCAACTTTGTTCCCAAATGGCGTTTGAAATTGGACCATATGTGTCAGGAAATTAAGATTCTGATGCTGCAGATCGCAGCACAGTACACCTTACGCCCATGGAATGCAGCTGCTTTGACTCCCTGTCAGGCGGCTGGGTGCTCAGATGTTTGGGCCTCTGCAAGCGATCGTGAGCCACCGAAATCACCTCAGAGTCTGTAACAGGTGGTTAGGCCAGAAAGTGGTGGTATGCAGGCCCAGTAGAGCCGGTGAGCCTTCTTGGGCACGGCCGAGGAGGAATGAGGGCTTCCAGGTGCGCCCGGTGTAACATCCTGAAAGGTGTCGACCATGGAGGATAACCACCAGCTTTGGATCTTTTGGTGGAGGTATTTAGTCAGCCGTAGTCACTGGGGTCCAGGGCCTCAGTGCCCTAACCCATGTTGGCCTGGATGTACCTCATCACCTCCATGAAGCTGGGGTCATCTGAGGGGACTTAGAGACCCTCCGTGTCCCCTAGGTTTGGCTCCGAGTAGGCATCGGAGGAAGAAGAACCGAGTCTATGTAGGAGTCCGGAGAGGAAGAGGGGAGGGGCTGCCTATTCCTTTGTGCCTCTTGTCCGGAGGAGGAGAGGGAGCAAGAGGAGCTACTGGACCTGTCCCTCCTGGACTTAGGTAGTGCGTTTCTTGAGGTGGCACCTCGTCCCCCACCATCCGGTTTGACTAGGTCTGGAACTGGTACCGGGGTGGGTGGAGACGCACCTCCTGGCAGATTTCTTTCATCGTGTCCCACCAGTGGGTGAAAAGCTCCTTCACCTGAGACAGGTGTAGTTTGGGGACTCAGGTGTAGGTGGAGGAGCACACGAGCCCATACTGGCATTGGTCCCATCGTCCAGGGGATCAGCATCGGTCCGTACCTTTGCGACTGGTGTCAGCACCACCGCCGTTAGGGTCCGCATCAGTCGGACTGGCGACCGCGGAGAGGGAGTGTCAGGAGCCGACGCTGGATGTGGGTGAAAAGACTGGCGCTGGGCAAACCAGTGTTGGCGAATCACGACCGATGGCAGAAGAACCTGTGCCGGGCCGAGGAGTCACAGGCGGACTAAGGGTCCGGGGTGTACATTTCTCCTTATGGATCGACGGGCGCCTCCAGCGGCATGAGCCTTAGGACGGTCGGCCTTATGGCTGGGAGGACTTCTCGCCAAACGCAGTCAGAAGCTGAGGCTGGTGTCGGTCAGAGTCCCAAGATTTTTAGACAACAAGGAGGAGGCCTGCCGGCCAAGACCCGGAGGCCTTGCTCGGCTCCCAGGAGTTGGCCTTTGAAGAGGAGGTCAAGTGAGGAGATCATACCGCGCCTTTCGATTTCGTTTGCTGGAGTAACATTGATCGGCTGAAGAAAAGCCAACCTGGAGACGGTAGAAGAAGGCTTTAGGGCTGAGGCAGGAATCATGCTCCAACGACCCAGACTTCATCCCGAAGACCTGTGCTTGGAGTGGGACCTTCCCTGTCTTGCCCCGGTGCTTATGGTGCTTGTGGGCTGGTTGAGGATCAGATTCCCCGAGGAGGAAGCCCATTCCATGGCGGCTGGTTTCGTCTCGCAAGAAAGGCTGAGAGAGACTTTTGGCACCTGATTCGCGTCCGTGAGTTAAAGGCCCCTGACAATAGGGCAGGCGCTGGTGAGGTGATCGGGACCCCAGGTATACAGGCACGCCAAATGTCCTCTTTGGCGTATCTGTCTTCACAAGCTTAATTTATTAAGATGCGATGACAGATTCTGAAAATCCAAAAAGGATGAAATTCTAGGTGGAGAAAGAGCGACTGGTACTAGCTGTCAAACGAAGTGAGCTAACCCTGACTGTGCGGGCGGAAAGAACTGGAGCACGGGGAACTCCTCCTTATATAGGGCGATGTCAGGGATGGAGCCGACGCCATGGGGTGTTCTCACGTTGCTACCTACTAGAGAAAAGTTGTCAGAATCTGCCGCCAGGTGGTGGTTAGCCCTCAATGTGAAACCTACTGCAAGAGCTTTCCTCAAGTAAGATCTGTTTTTCTCCCTTGACTTCCTCCGCAGTACACAGCTCTGTATCTGCCCTTGCTTTTCTGACAGTCCTCTTGGTTTCCTTTTCTCATTTGGTACTCCTCTTCCTTCCTTGCTTTTCCTTGTACCTGGGAAGGCCTTCTTTGGTTCTATCTGCTCCCTGACCCTTCCAGAGAATCATATCGATCTCTTTGTACCCGTCTTTTGATTACCGCTTATGCAAGACTCTGTTGTCTCGAGAATGGCCCCTGCGATTGCCCCCCAATCTTTCTTCCATATCCCTGATGCTGTCCACTCTGACTAACTTGTCCTGAGCCAGCACTTCATCCAGTTATTCATTCTTCTGAAATTGTCCGAAGGCCAGGTCAACTATACAGAGTGATGGTCGCTGCCCCTAGTGGCTCCCTTCTAAGCTAATGAGCACCACATAAGGAATGGCAGCTTGCCCAATAGGGAGTTAATCTCAGCTGCACAGCAGACAGCGTCCTGCAAAGTAATCAGCAGGGCCTGACTTCTGGGGCCCTAGCTACTGAATGACCTAATCAATATCTGGCAGGTTTAGATCTCCCACCATCACCACCTTCCCTCTGCCACCTCTTTCTAGTTCTGCCTCTATCTCCTTATACCCTCTTCCCCTTTCCTGGAGGTCTATAGATCACCTCCATCTGTAGTTTCTTGCCTGAAGATGCTATGAGCTGAACCCACAGTGATTCTGTTTCCCATAACCTCTTCTGGTGTTTCCATCCTCCACTGCCCCATGCCATCTCTGACATACAGAGATATTTCTCCTTCTTTACCTTTTCCTCTGTCCCTTCTAAACATGGTGTAGCCTGGGACTATCAGGTCCTAATCATTATTCTTTGTGGTCCACGCTTCTGTGATGGCTATTAGGTCTACCTCAGTGTCTATTGCCATTGCTTGGAGTTCACTAATGTTACTTCCAGACTCCTGCCATTACAGCATACCCATTTCCATCTTTCTCCTGATCTCCTCTTGCTTTGTCCTATTCCTTCTCCCTTATTTTCATGATGAATGTAGGCTTTTCAAGCCCTTCCTCACTAGCCTCTTCCCTAACTTAATCTGAACATCAACCTTACTGTTACCCACCCTGCTGCTACTAGTCCCCTGTTCAGGGGTAGCCCTCCAAGGTTCCCACCCCTCCTCTCTCAGTGGTTCCCCTAGCCTCCACCTCCCTGCAGTCCATTTAACTGTCCAATGTAGATGTCAAAGTTCTGCCTCAGAGCACTCGCCCCCTCGTCAGGCAAAGGCCATCACTCTTGAAGAGCCTCCTGTACCAGAAGTGCTCACAGTCCCCACAAAATGTACCCTCCTCCTGACACCATCCCTTCAACCACCCATTAAACTCCTTCCTTACTTTATCATTCTCACTCCCCATTTCACAAAAGGAGGATCTCGAATAGGCCAGGATTCTGACTGCACCTTCTATCCGCCCCCAGCCTCTTAAAATTCTGCTTCACTGTCGCCACAGGCTGGTTCGCCAGATCATTGGTACCCTAAAAGTACCAGCACTCTAGCTCCCCTTCTCTGTCACCCACCCCATCCTAACTATATTCCAGATGGCTGATGCACCAGGAAGGCATCTGGCTATTTCACTCCCTTCCCTCCTCTCCCTCCCTTGCCCACCCCCACTCCCCTAATTATGAAGTCCCCCCATCACTAAGGCTCTCCTTGCCGATTTCCCCTGCTCATCCCCCGTGCCACCAAGTTATGCTGCCATTTCCCTGACTGACTCAGAGTCCATCCCAGCGTGTCATGTACCTGAGCCTCCTCCGGGGATACAAAGTGATCTGCTGTCTGGTTGGTGTTTGATTGGTAGAACCTCTGTGGCTGCCTCTACCACCCTTCCTTACCTCCAGCCCCCTGGGCTAGTGGGCCTCTGGGGAAATGTGTGTTGCATCCTGCTTAGCTGTTGCTGCTACCAGCTGAGTGTGGAACTCCACAATGGTCCAGCAGGTGGGCAGTGCCCCTCCTCCAGAGCGTAACCCTGGAGAAGAGCACCCCACAGTCCCTACAACTGACTACCTCACCAGTGTATCTAATCTCCATACTGATCCTATGATAACCCTAGACCGTGGTTAATATTTCGCTTCCTTTATCTGCCTAGTATGTTAGAGTAGAACCAAATGACCCACCTATATATGAAGTTCTGTTACATGCAAGGGTTAAATTGGGCAGGAGATCACAAGAACTCGCTCCACCACCTCTTAACAAAACTGTATGACAGTTCCACCACTCTGTTATCTTTCTCCATTGACTATTATAGGAGAATTCCACCACCTAGAAATCTACACGTGAGAGTTCTCTCACTCAAACATTTCCAGTTTGACCACTGGTTATATATGTACTTCCTGCACCTCCTTTGCTTACTCCGTAACCTTGATTAATTAAAATGCAATAAGGAGGAGGAGCTAAGAAATATTTCCTGTTTTCCCACCTCATTTGGCAGGGGAATGTAGTCACAGATGTAAACTAACTGATATTGAACCCAGGTTAAACTGTTTTGGATTAGAGAATGCAAAAGTGTAGCCAGGACATGGGAAGTTCCGCTACTCTTGTCAGAAGTGTCATGTGATCTTTTACATCTACTAGGGTGGGCAAATACCTTATTTGAATATCTCAATAAATGATTGTATTCAGGGCTGGAAATATTTGGAAATTCAGTATTTGTATTTGTGTGCGAGGAGGCAAGTAACCCCCACCAAACAGGTATTATTAATTGGGCAATTTCTAAGCCACACTGCAACTTATGAGAAATGTTCTTGTACAGTGGCTGACATAGTTTGAAAGCCAATGACAAGCTCTTTTAAATGAATTAGTGGGCTCACCTGTAACTGGAAGCACTCCTGAGATATCGATGCCAGAGTCTGTTCAGTATTAATCAATCAATCAAACTGTATTTAACCAGGCAGTTACATCATTCAGCAAGCTCATTTTCAAGATGGTCCTGGACACAGAGGACACTTCTGCTTACAGTAGACAACACTTCATACAGAAGTAGACATCGGTACAGGCAGTTACAATATACAAAATCAGTACTTGGATGAATCAGAACATGTAAAGCAAGTGCAATATAGGCATTTAAAGTGCAGCCTATACAGGTTGTAGCTTACAGAGTACAAGTGAGGAGATGGAGGAGGAACATAGAGAAGGGCAGTGGGAAAAGGGTATCTGACACATAGTAGAGCTCAAAATAGGCAGCATAATAGAATGAGGCCCCCCTGCAAAGCCATTGATGAGAGGGGAGGTAGGAGGGGAGTTGGTTGCCCTAAAGGGATGCTAGTAGTACATATCAGCAAGCAGTTTGTAGTACATTGTGATATCACCAAGGGACAAGTAGTGCCTCACCACACTGAGTCAAGCACAGCTTGTTCTTCAGTGGCATCACAATGTACTACAGATGGCCGTAATGTAGTACCACATTGGAACAAGCTCTGGTATCAATATATCTGAGTAAGTGCCAGCTACAGGTGAACCTGTTACCTCATTTGAAAGACCTTGTGACTGGTTTTACAATTATGTCAGCCACTGTACTTGAGAATGTTTAGTGTGGTTTAGAGAATGAATCCACTTCTATCAGTGTTTATTAGGTTCAGCATCCACTGCTTTTTGTACTTCAAGTAAGTTCTCTCTCAGTAGGAACTTGCAGCAGCTCCTGTTTCACTGAGCTGAATAATCCACTAGAGGTCGCCCTGTTCCAGACCCCAGCCTAGACTACAAAGCTCTGTGCTGGCAGTCAGCATCAACACATGAATATGATTTGCTGACACTGTGTTACCCAGAAAAGGCCTTTCTGTGCACTACCTGGGTTCCTACACTAAAATTTAGCACCAGCATGATATAAAGGTACATTTCATTCAGATCAAATTCCAAACAGCCCTTAATAAATTACTTGAAAGCCCTGTCTCTTACTCCGGAGTAAGCTGTCTCCCTGTAGAAACTACATATTGCTCTAATTTAGTTGCCCCATAAATATAGGGCACTTAATCTCCTTGCTGGTGCCGGTGTTTGAAGGATATCTGGTTCTTGTTGAGGGTCAGGGTGTGAAGGTACGTAACCTCGGCAACCGAAGGTCATTTCCAAGGAGATTGTTGTCCACGATCAGCTCTTCCAGGCAGCTGAATTCTTTCAGTCCTTCCAGTGACCTGCAACGAGAAGAAGGCAACAGGAAAATGATACTGGCACTAAATCAGGGACGGCTATTCTGTGCAGAAATAAATATTTCAACCCTCTCTTCATGAGCAGCCACAGTTTGGGTTTGAGCCTTTCAGGAGAGTGAATGACGAGAATTAGTGGTGGTGGGGGGGTGTTTGCTTATAGCATTACATCCTTCACGCCATGGCAGAATGAAGGATGGGGTCACCCGTGAGTAGCCGGATCCCAAACAAAAGGCTTCAGATATGAGCCCTGGGATGAATTTGTCAATGTCTTGTGCCTTGAGGCGCCCCTGCCTTGCCTGACCCTAACCTCCATTCCTAAGATAAATAACTCTGTCACAGTTCACCTTCATTCCTGGACACAAATTTAAGTTGTCATCCATCATTCCGGCTGAGAAATATCATACGCACTGGAGCTAATGAATAAAACTTTGGTATCACCCCCCAGCCGCAAACAGCCATTGCAGTGTCTGATACAGAACTGTTTAATGTACTATTTAACTTCATTACTATGAGTTCTCCCAGCCACACTTCATGTGTACCCTCCCTCATGTAATCCAGCGGGCATATGATTACCAGCTTGTATATGACATCCTCGGTGCAATACCAGTGTCTTTCTAGGGTTCGACCAGTGGAGAATGTGCATGAAAAAGCCAACTCAGAGCAGAAATATGAAAAGTGATTTGTTGCAAAACCAAGATACTGCCTGCATCTGTGGTAATCTGGAAGCAAGGCTTAATGGTTAGGCTCTACTGGCATGAAGCCTGTTCCGTACCTTCCAAGTCATCCAAATATAGCCCATTTTTGACATCCCTCACCCATGGCGCATTCCAATTCCCCCAAACTCATCTCTTATCTTTTAATGGGTCTAGTACTACAATTCCACAACAGTACACACAGGTAGGCACATACATGATGGTTCTGAAACAATCCCAGTCATTGCAGTGGTGCATATTAGGAGATCTCCTCATTTGACTGGTCTTGATTTGGAAGCTCTGCCCTAGAGCTCTATCAGGAGCTTTGTTGTGGGCGTATAGCCATGTCACTCAGTGCAAAATCTGAGGAATCAAACTCATCAGAACACTAATGACTTTTCATTCTTTTTTCTTGCAAAGTTTTTATTTTTTTCATATGTAGTTTCTGTTTTTGCGGGTTTCTCCCAGCTCCAACTTCTACGTGTCCCTGACGTGCTTACGTGTGTGGAGAACTGCGTGCATGCCATTCAGGACACCCTCCCTTTCAGCCGCACTGTTGACCGCCCACGCCAGCAACGAACCTCCATTCAGTGACTATGGGCGGGTGACCCCACCCTTACCCGGGAGAGGAGAGCCAATGCCCGATCCTGCTCCCACCACCCCATGCTGGCACCTTAAACCCAAGGTCATTCCCAAACCCAGGTCACCGTGTAGCGCGAGGTGTGGCGCTCCAGTGCCTCAACCCTCAGTGCCACTGGGCAGGCCTGACAAAGTTTTTTAAGGCAGTATGTCTGTGACTGTGTGATTATCCATTCTTGAAGTAAATACCTGAGTATAGCTAAGAGGTTAGAACGATGAACTGTACCTCCACCTGCATACTGTATGAGTCCAGCAAGTCACTTAACCTTCCTATATGCTCCCAGGATGCACCTGGAAACAAGCTTCAGGACAGTGTACCTTACCAGCCAAAATGAAAATAAAAATTAAATAAAAATATCATGTAAGTTAAAGAATTAGCTAACAGTTTTCAAAAATGATACTTCCCAGGCCATCTGATGGCAGATGAGTGGACACAGAACGCTGGCAATCGGATTGAAGGTTTGAGAGGGAATGTGTCTTGCTCTGCCACAACAGTAAGGAAGGCCAGCGTGCTGTACGTGCAGGTACAGTGCCAAGAACGTGCTGTTGTTTCACAAGAAGCAGTGGGAGGAGAAGGGCATCTTGGTGTAAAGGGTGGAAATCTGAAGAAAAGTCAATTGCCTATGACGACATTGGCACTTCGGAAGCCACACTGCTGCTGGACTGTAACTGAGTGGGAGGGAGCCTGAAGACCCTGCCACTGGGAGCAAGCAAGCCACTGGGGGGTGATATCAGAAACAAGTAGGGGGTCTAGAGTTGGTAGGTTGCTGAAGGGGTAAGATATCAAAGATACCAAAACTGTGGGGAATTTAAGAATGCATGGGACAGACACAAGGCGATTCCAGTGGGAGGTAGGAGGAAGTGGGCTGTTGGTTAACTAGGATCTGCAGCTTATCCAATAGTAGGAAATAGGCAGACTAGGTGGGCCAAGGGGCTCTATCTGCCTTCAAACTCTATGTTTCAACGTTTTATGGGGCATTCGCCAAGAAGATAAAAATCTCAAGAACATCCTAACTAAGATGGCAGCCAACCTCTTGTTCATGGGGTGGGAAGAGAACAGGAGCTGACCTGAAAGTATATATAAAGGGAGATTGGATTCTACATGTTTTTGTGGGGTCTGCAAGAGGAACCCTCTAATTCAGAAGAAATGGGGATTAGAACTGGCCTATCAGTGCAACCGTGGGGTCACGCCACAATGCTGCTGGTCTGGGTTCAGGAATAAGCCAGCGATATCGGGCTTTGCTGGGGGATTAAGCATCCTAGAGAATGCTGTCCCACCCTCCACTGAGGGAGGGAGGGAGGAAGGGCAGCGGCTCTTCATGCGACACGCCACCTGGGTGACCCTGGATGTGTACTTGGATCTGCTTGCCAAAATGGAAGGAAGGGGGACGGAGGGAGGAAGGAGGGCAGCAGGCTCTGCTACGACCCTGGCACCACAGATGGATGCAGGTGGAGCTGCTAGAGGGAGGGAGTGGGGTGGAGAGGAGGTGAGAGAGGAACAAGAGGGAGAGGGGAGGGAGGGCAAGGCTCCACTGCAATACTGCCATCTGAGGGCCACAAGTGGATGGGCAGTTGGAGCTGCTCGGGGAAGGGGAGGAGGGAGGGGCTGCAGGCTCTGCTCCAACACTGTTGCCTGAGTGGCACAGGGGCAGTGTAACTGGAGCTGCTTGTGGGGAGGGACAGAGGATGGAAAGGAGGAGAGAAGGGTAGAGGGGAGGAGGGTGGCAGAGCAGCAGGCTGTGCTGCGATACTGCCACCTGGGTGAACAAGGGTGATGTGTAGTTGGATCTGCTTGCCAGAAGGGAGGGCACAAGCTCCACTGCAATACTGCCACCTGGGTCATCACAGATGAATGTGCAGTTGGAGCTGCTTGTGGGGAGGGGGGGAGGGAGGGCAGCAGATTCTTCTGCGACATTGCCACCTAGGAGGCCCCTTCAGTTGAAGTATTTAAGGCCTGCCTCAGGCCTTCCTGTTGGCTCACACTTTCCCTGATTACACTGCATAACATCTTCTGCCTGACCACCATAAATAATTGTTCCTGACCTTTGTTTTTCTTTAGTTTTTAATTATTATTTTTTATATTTACTGTATTAGTGTGTAACCCCTTTGCAAATGGGGTTCAAAGCTTCTCAAGCTTGGATAAATGCTCTGTGCCTGTTGAGTTCGCGTTAAAGCTGCTTAAACGAAGAGCCAGTGAGTGCTTTTGCAAGCCTCGTGATACTGTCCTTTAAGGGGCTGCTTTGGTTTGCAGTCATAATCGATCAGGAGGGGGTTTGAGTGTTGCTTATGCTCAATCTCCGCCTGGCTGCTGATTTTTCGCCTCGCTTTGCCATCGCTAGTGGTGCAGAGGAGCTCTACGAGGGGATGTGGAATGTTGGCTTTAAATACTGGGAAATAGTAATGGTAATGCAGCGGTTCTAACCTGCGCTTCTCTTGCAGCAAAGACTGTTTCGATTGCTTCCTCCATTTTGGTCCAGAACTGCTGAATTGGACCAATCAGTACCTGGGGACCCTACAGAGTCAATTGACCAATAGAGGAGCCGCTTGTTTTGGGAAAGGTATTATGGGCTATGGTGCTTTTCTGCACCACTACACACTGGAGGAAGTGACTGGCAGGCTCAACCAGCCAATTGGATCGGGTCAGCAATTCAGAAGGAGTGCCTCAAGCTGTGGGGGCAGAGTGAAAGTGGCTGAGGAAGAGAGAGGAGCTGTGTGTCACCTGGAGAGTGTTTGCGCTGAGCGTGGTGAAGGCCTCAAAGGGCCGCTTTCCGCGCATGAAGTTCGTCCCTAAAATCCGTCAAGGGCAGTCAGAGGAGGCTGTGCCCTGTGCAGCTACCCACCAGGCTCGACCTGTATGGGGACTGAGAGAATTTCTGAATTGCGCTGTCCAAAGAAAAGGAAAAGCTGCTGTTGCAGTATCTCACTGGTTGGGAGTTGTGGGAGCTATGAAGCAGCTGCCTGGTGTGGTACCCTCTGTTGTTGTTTACCATATAAAGGTGTAAGAAGACTGGTGAAAGTCAGGCTCCATCCTGGCAGCGTGAAGGAATCTGCCATTTGCTGGGGTTGTGAGTACTAATTCAGGTCGCCCTGTAGTGTGTCTATGCAGTGGTTTCAGTGCACCATTTAACTTCGGATTACTTAACTGAACTTTCCTCCTACTTTGACCTGCTCAGGACTGTTATGTTTGTGTGTGCTAAGGGCCCCAACCAGCTGCCACGTGTGGACTAGCTGCTAGGACTTGGGTACCCCGGGACAATAAACTGTAGGGTTAGGCCTGTGCACAGAGCCCTAGGTAGATAAGTATAGTGATAAGCTAATCAACTTGATTCCCCCTGTCCTTGTTGTTTTCCTCTAAATAAATCAGATTGCTTTTTGTACAGCTACATCCTGGCTATTGTGTACATTAATGGTGAACTGCTGTCTGGTGATTGCAACATAACTGTGCCTTACTTTACAGGGGTCCCCGAAGGAGCTGGAATATATTATCAGTGGGGTAAGTGTATTGGTGAACAAAATTGTTGGTACCAGTGTGAGTCACTAGTGGGACGAAGGGGGTTGCAGTAGCTCAGAGGGCTGTAACCGAGGTAGTCTTAATTGTGCTAACCCCGACCTCTGGGTGGAGGCACCCTCAACGGATCTGGGCCCCTCACCCTGCCTCTGTGAGGGCAGATAGGGGTAGAAGCCCTAAGGTAGCGCCCTGGGGGTTACAAGTGTATTATTAATGATGCTGTGTTTTATTATTGTGTGGCACCCAGAGCCTCCGGGAGGGGCGCCTTTTTTCAATAAACCTGCTCTCGCCACAGGTGGATGGGCAGTTGGAGCTGCTTGAGTGAGGGAGGAAGACAGCAGGCTCCACTGGTGACACAGCCACCTGGGTGACTCCAAGTGGCTGTGCAGTTGGTGCTGCCTGCGGGAGGGAGAGAGAGGGAGGAAGAGGAGGGGTGGTGGAGGGGGAGAGTAGCTGGCTCCCACTCGGGGGCTGCCAGCTGGGTCACCACAGGTAGCTATGTGATCAGAACTGCTTGGGAGGACACAGGGCGCTGGCTGGTGCAGTACACAGTTACGCATATGTGTGACCATGCACATGGTGCCTCACTGCCAGTGTCCAAGGGCAAAGGACACAGCAGAAAAATGGAAAAAACAAAGCAGCCTCAATGACGCCTGGCATTCTGGGGCCCTGCCTTGCTGACCAGCCATGCTACCTTCGCACTAAAGAGCTGGGGAGGGTAGCTGAACAAAGACCCCCAAAAAGCACTGGGAAGAAGCTGCACTGTGTGGTTAGAAGTAAATGCCAGAGAATGGATGGGCCGACGCTACAAATCAGGGCTGAGGGGCAGCTCAGTGACTAGGGATTACAAGAAATACACATAAAACAGAAATGTTAACCCCTGAACTCCTCTCTGGATTCATCACTGTTTTTTTGGGGGTCCACTGCTCTTCCACATTTCACAGCAGTATGGACAAAAACATGGATTTTGCATGACTCAGTGCAGGCCACTTAGTGGACAGTACTTTGTAACATGAAACCTCCTGTATGAACATTCTGAACTAAAAGGGAGAGAGAGCGGAACCTCTCGGGAGGCCCTTGGCCTCAGCTTTTCTGTATTTGCAAGGAAGCTGGGGACCTGGTCTCCATTATCTCTGTCATGCAAGCGCTGTTTATAAGTAACTGTCAACACACTAGCGGTGGGATGGGACAGCTACGCAGGTATTTGGGGTTTGTTCCTTTTTTCTTGGCAGAGCTACATGTACAAAACATGCTGTCAGCTGAGAATAGGCCTTCTTCATATCTACTGTATCGGCATTTTAACCCATCCTAGGCATGACCTGCACGCACCTCATTCGATGCATTTCCACCGATGTGAGTGGTTCACTTGGCAACATGCTTGCCTCTGGCCCTGGACGATCGGATCATTATGGTTTCCAGTTCATCACCAGCTACCTGGACTAATACCCAAGAGTGTCACTGCAGTGCTGTACTGGGAGGGCTGTGCTGGTTGGAAGTGCTGTCTTTGGATAAAATGTTAAACTGAGGTCGCCTCACCTGGCAGCCCAGGTGGACATTAAAAAGATGGCAACTTAGCCCCAGTGTCCTGGACAACATTCCCTACCTTAGTAACACCATGCCTAATGTAGTGCAACTGTTTGTATGGTATTAGCATGACCAATGGCTGCTGTATGTCACTGCTCTATCAGTATCTAATGTAACTGTACTGCATACAACATGTATACGGCACACAGTCTCACTGCCAGTATCCAACTTGTTGCTTTGTAAAGCACTTTGGGAATACAGTGTCTCTAGAAGGTGCTATACAACGAACTCATCTATTCTATCCTACAGCCTCTGCACTCACCTAGTATGTAACTCATTGCTCTGTCAAGCACTTTGGGATACTGTGTGTATGAAAGGCATTAAATTAATTAATTTAATCTATTCTGAATAAGGTTACCCTCATCCTTGTATGCCATTATCCCCCACCCACCCCACCATCACCAATGTAAACTCTACATCATGATACTAATTGAACACGCTTTGGGACATGATTATGACCCCTCCCAAAAAGGCCACTTTTCCCTAAATAACTGAACAGACTAGCTTCCTTTAAACTTGCTTACCATAAACAGTTAATAGCGGATTAGATGCAACCTCCCTTTTTCATATGAAGCTTTTGCTTGCCAACATGAGTTCAGCACAGGCCATCCCTGTCAGCACCACCGAGGCTTCTGGGATACTAATAGGTCCTCTGTGAATAAACACAGCTGAAGCTCTGGTCAATGTCGGCCTCAAAATACACATCGGTTCTAAAGTTATGCTATGCAAACAGAATCCTCTTATCATGAGAATCTGCAAATGGTTGGCAACTGGCAGAGAGAATGAAAGCACATGTCCAAAAGGGCTGCAGGGGGAATAAAACAAAACCTGACAGGCCACGAGGGTGGGACAAATGCCTGGCAACATGAGAGGAGTTGCCTATCGAATCCCTTACTCAGAAGCCTAGCTCGAGGCCAATGGTGCCAGCTCCACAGATGAGCAAGGAAAACTGTACCCAACTCCCTTACACCTGTCGGATTTTGATATATATATTTTTTGCCACGCAATGTTATTAGCTGCTCATCTAAAAGGGAGCTATGTTACACAGGAATTGCTTATTAATTGCTGTTTTCATGTCATCAAGCTGTGTGCACCTAGTGATTTAATCATCTAAATTCAGAGCACTGGGAATGTGGGAATGGGGTGGGAATGAGAGTCTGCAGCCAAGGTGTGTGGACAATTAGCATCATTTGAAGTCCGTGTTTTTAAATGTGTTTCTGCTTCCAAAGGGAGGGGCACTTTGACACAAACATGTGGAAAGTGGAGGTGGCTCAAAGTAGATGCTTGACTTTCTCTGACAGAAAGAAAACAACCAAGTATGGAACAGAAACAAGAGGACGGAAATAAAACCTAGTCTAGGACTTGCTAAAAAGCCAGCTTGTAGCCAGCCCAGTGACGTGGCAGGAGGAAGCACTGGCTGCTTCATCCACTGCCAAACCAGCTACCCTGGTTTGGGAAAGGGCCGGGTCACCAGAGAAGGAGGAATGAGTGTCCCATGGCTGCTCTCTCTTCGGAGGGGGAGGGGGAGAGATATTGTAACTCGCTTTACTACTGCCACCTAGCAGAGCCTAGGTAATATGATTAGTTAAAGGGCACTTATATGAACGCTTTTATCAAAGGTGATGCGTCAGTGCATGCATGAGCATCACTGAACGCGTTCAGCCCTTTGGGAAACAGAGGAGAAAACACAAGACGCCTGTGCACAGGTTGCCATTAGTGACAGCCAGACCTTGGATAGGTTGTTATTAGAGATAGGGCCAGAGCCCTCGGATAGGTTGCCATTAGAGACAGCACCAGAGCCCTCAGGTAGGTTGCCATTAGTGACAGTGCCAGACCTCGGATAGGTTGCCATTAGATACAGGGTCAGAGCCCTCGGATAGGTTGCCATTAGAGACAGCACCAGAGCCCTCAAGTAGGTTGCCATTAGTGACAGCGCCAGAGCCCTCGGATAGGTTGCCATTAGAGACAGCGCCAGAGCCCTCAGGTAGGTTGCCATTAGTGACAGTGCCAGAGCCCTCGGATAGGCTGCCATTAGTGACAGTGCCAGAGCCCTAGATAGGTTGCCATTAGTGACAGCCAGAGCCCCTAATAGGATGTCATTAGAGACAGTGCCAGAGCCCTGGGATAGGTTGTCATTAGAGACAGTGCCAGAGCCTTGGATAGGTTGCCATTAGTGACAGTGCCAGAGCCCTCGGATAGGTTGCCATTAGTGACAGCACTAGAGCTCTCTGATAGGCTGACATTAGTGACAGCGTGAGAGCCCCTCGGATAGGATGTCATTAGAGACAGTGCCAGAGCCTTTGGATAGGTTGCCATTAGAGACAGTGCCAGAGCCCTCAGGTAGGTTGCCATTAGTGACAGTGCCAGAGCCCTCAGATAGGTTACCATTAGTGACAGTGCCAGAGCCCTCAGATAGGTTGCCATTAGAGACAGTGCCAGAGCCCTTGGATAGGTCGCCATTAGAGATGGTGCCAGAGCCCTCGGATAGGCTGCCATTAGTGACAGCGCTGAGCCCTCGGATCTCACTCCATGTGGATCCCCACCCGTTACCATGGCGGGGAGAGTGGCAGATGGGGCTGGGGTCAGTGGGCAAAGCCTGAAGCAGGTGCGCAGGCAGTGACAGGGGGCCAAATAACTATATGGACAAAAAGGCCAGGTAGTTATGATGCACAACTATTCTTTAAATATGAAGGGACACAAATGACACCTACCCCTACTGCAAGGCATTGGAGTAATATATGCAAGTCACCAGGAACAAATTTGGCTGCACAATTTTCAGTAGGATTTTTACAGTGCCAGCAGGCTCACAAACATTCTGCAATGACTGACGTAGCAACTGTTGTCCCCAGTACAGGTTGAGTTTTGAGGTCTTTGGCACCTTACACATATACAATAAAACGCTTGAGGGTGTTGGCTTCATAGGATTACAAAGATTCTTCTTGACCAACCAGAACACAGAGTTCACTGTTCTCCAATAACCAGACAGTAATCAGTAATGGGACTGTATGCTAATTCCTGTGTCCTCATTAGCTAAAACTAGCACTCACAGCACGTGTAGAAACTGTCAACAGTTTTGGTTTATTCAGAGATGCACTGTAGTGCTAGTGGGAGTTTGATTTTGGCATTCTGTTTTAAAACCTTTTTCTGTTCCCCCAGCTATAATGGTACAGTGCCTGGGGTTACTCGATTATATAGCTGAGCTTTAAAACCTGCATGTAGCCTCACAAATGAAACGTAGAAACATAGACAATGACGATAGAAAAAATCACTGGTCCATCCAGTCTGCCTTTAACGTTCTATCAAATCCCTAGACCTTCTGTCTATTCAGAATTTAGCCCACACTGTCCACCTCCGTGCCCCTCATTTTACTGCTACTGCCCTCAGTAACTACTAAGCCCTTCGCTTGTCCCAGCCCTGCCTGAACCCATTAACGGTTTCGCGCCCACCAGATCATTTGGCAGACCGCTTCCGACTCGGCCATCGTCTCTCAAAATAAAACTTTCTCCTGTCCCTTCTGAACCGCCCCTCACAGTTTCCACTCATGTCCCCTAAGCCAATCTTCATAAGACCTGCCCTGCTGGTCCTGATTCATCTCGATTACCCTGCGCCGCACAGCCTCCTGCCCGCCTTTACCTTTCCTCAGGTGAGGACTCCAGGTGCAGTACCAGTGATCCACTGAGAGGTAGTAAACCTCCTTTCTTCCACCGCAGTACCCTCCCTATACATGCCAGCATCCTGCTTGAAAGGGAATGTGAATGTCTTTGCCCCCACAGAACTGGGGTGACTTTCACTGTGGGTAACAAAGTCAACATGCAAAGCTTGTTTCTGCAACACTGAAAAGCACGATTTCAAAGGTAGAGAAGGGTAGCTGTTTTTCCTTACTTGTTTTAGGAGGCTAATAGTGTGTGTGTGTGTGTGTGTGTGTGTGTGTGTGTGTATTTACAGCTTTTTTTTTACATCGCTCCTAATGACCTGAAAGCTGCCCATTATCTCACCCACAGGTACCGCCTCGGGTTACTCTGCTATAGGGCTCACACCACCTTCCCAGAGGAGCTCCCCCAACCCCGCCTCTGGCTCAGTGTGCAGTCAAGAGAATTCTGTACCAATTTCCAAAGTCACATCAAAATGACAAAACATCACAACACATTCGCCTCGGCCTGATTCGAACGGAAAGAACTTTTTAAGTTTCCACTGTAATTAACCCTATCCTCTAAGATAATTATGATCAAACGCTCTGTCACAGCTAATATTGCAGCATATCACTGCCCATGCCTCTCGCTGCACCCTCATTAGCTTGCAAAATGGCACACTAAAAGGCGAGCTGCTCCTGTGAAGTGCTGAGGAGGTTCTTCAAACATACAGTAAATAATGTCCTCCACCATAAATAAGTCTGTTTACTATAATGCATTAATCATTTTTGTTCTCTTTCTTTCTTCCCTGCTTATTTCAATTTTACCTAGGATCACCTGCAATTACAACAGTTTTTTCTAACATATACAAGCACTTGATTTCTATCTCACTCTCTGGCAGGTGTAGTTAGAAAATAACATTTGTACAACAGAGCCCTCTTTGGTGCTCCCCAGCCCTTCCGCACCCTGTTTGTTGTCCCCCCATGCCCCATGAAGTATTTAAGGAAGTGCACATATAACAACAAAGCAATTACTGCAGTACTTTGTGTAATGCGCTGAGAATTATCTTCGCACAAATCGAGCATTGCAATCATAACAGGGTCATTAGTGAGGCCTAGCAGTGGGCACAACCAAAATCGACAACCTTGATCAAAATGTCAGCTTCCCAAAACAAACTTGCAAACATATATAGGTTTCACCTGTTACTTTACAGTTTATTTACCCAGAAAGCCCAACTGAGGTGCAATACCTTTGTTTTCATCGGGGTTCAGCTTGTATCCATTTTTTTGTTACAATGTATTTACCCAGGATAGCGATAGTGAGATACAAAGTCTAATTTCCAGTCGGTCTTGTTTTTATGCTATTTACACTTTACCCATGTAAGCCCAGCTGAGATGCAATGTTTCATTTTCAGTGGATCCTACTTTATTTTCCTATTTATACTTTTGACCCTTGCATCCCTGGTCTCAGCAACATCCCCAAGCCCTGTGACTGACCCATCTCGGGACTTACAGGTTAACCACCATATTTGTGACCTGTCCCACTGGGTCCTGCAGTATCTGTGGGGCACACCAAGCGAGCCAGGCATTTTCCTTCAGTATTCTGTCTTCCATTCCCTCCCCGGTGTTGACATGCACGGCGCGACACACGTGTGCATTGGTGTATGAGTGTGGCACGCAAGGTTGATGCCACCCGGCTTCTTTTCTTGCTGTTCTCGCCATTGCTGCCACCTGGCCTCTGTCATGTGGCGGACACAGAACCTCAACCCTAGGGAGGGAGTTGTCATGGAATGCTCAATCCTCCCTCTGGTTCTGTCCCTCACCAGATGTCATCAAGTCATAGGACTGATACTGTCCCTCTCTAGATTTAAGCTAGTTCTAGGACTGGGTCTGCCACTCTCTGCATTTTACAGAGTCCTAGGACTGGTTCTGTCCATCCTAAATGTTAACTAGTCCTTGCACTGGTTCTGTCCCTTCATAGATTTTTAGCCAGTCCTAAGACTGGTTTTGCTGCTCTCAAGATTTTACAGTCCTAGGACTGGTTCTGCTTATCCCTAAATGTTAACTAGTCCTAGGACTAGTTCTGCCCTTCCTACCCTTTAGCTAGTTCTAGGAATGGTTCTGCCACTAACTAGATTTTAGCCAGTCCTCTGGCTTGTTATGCCCCTCCTTGAATTTTAGCCGGTCCTAGGACTGGTTCTGTCCCACTTTAGATTTAAACTAGGATTGGTTCTGTCCCTCCTCAGATTTCAGTAAGTCATAGGACTAGTTCTGCCCCTCCCTAGATTTAAGCTAGTTCTTGGACTGGTTCTGCCCTCCTAGACTTTAGCCAGTCCTAGGACTGGTTCTGCCCTCCCTAAATTTTAGCAAGTCCCAGGGCTGGTTCCACCCTCCCTAGATTTTAGCCAGTCCTAGGACTGGTTCCAGCCTCCCTACATTTTAGCCAGTCCTAGGACTGGTTCTGCCCATCTTTAGATATAAGCTAGTTTTAGGACTGGTTCTGCCCCTCCCAGATTTAAGCCAGTCCTTAGACTAGCTCTGCCCCTCCCTAGATTTAAGCTAGTTCTCCTGTGAACCATGCAGTCTTTTTCCTGTAGTCCATTGCCTCCAGGAAACTTCCTGTCCTTTCCCTTACTATGGTTTCTTGAAGTTTACCCACAATAGATGTTAGGCTGACAGGTCAGTAGCTTCCTGATAATCCCTGCTCTCACTTTTTTGGAGGGGAACTGCATTTGCTATCCTCCAGTCCCTGGGTACTATCCCTGTCTCCAGTGAGTTACTGAATAGCTCAGCTAGAAGTTCAGCAGGAACCTGAACCATCTCTTCCAGCATACGGGACGAGCCTGTTCTGACCCATGAACCCTTACCCATCCCTTTAAAGGTGCATAAGCCCTCTAGTACTCTATTAATTTGAACAGGATCCCGACTGACCCTTCCTGCCCACTTTGCCCTGATGGTACAATCCGGCATTGGCACCTCATCTTCCACAGTGTACACGAGAAAAAATATCCATTCAGGATGTCCGCGTACCTTCTTCCTTTTTCCACTCCTCTCTTGCTTCAGCCTGACTATTCCTTCTCTTGTCTTCTCTTCTCTCATCTAACAAAAGGATTTATCTTATAAAACCCTCCACCACTCCCTCATGCTTTCCCAGTTTCCCAAAAATGGAAATCTGAAGTGGTGACCAAATTCATAAAAGTGGTGACAAAGCCTTACTCTAGCAACTACAGACCTATCTCCCTCCTTCCTGAGGCCACTGTCAGGACCTTATTATGTGCTCCGAGCAGTACCTTGGTGGCAAGGACCTGAATGTTATTCCCAGAGATGGGTGTAGTGAGGACATGTCCTGTAAGTGACTCTCTTTAGGTAAAAAGCTAACCTCTACCTTTCTTGGATAGTCGGTCTCTCCCACCCCCCACCCCCACAAAATCCTTAACCACTCCCTCATGCTTTCCCACTTCCTAAAATGGAAATCTGTGGTGGTGACCCCAATTCACAAAAGTGGTGACATGGCCAGGCCCCGTGGCGCTGAGGCACTGGACGCCACACTTCGCTCTATGCTGGTGACCTGGGTTGGAACGGACTCGCATTGCCAGGGTTATAGGGCGAGAGGGATTGAGCATCCATGGACTGCTCTCCTCCCGGGGGGGGGACACCAGCTGTCGGTGCATTAGCAACCTCTGGAGGAGGCTGGGGATCGGTGCGCTAGCACTGCACAGAAGGGGGTGGGTTTGGGGCACAACGCTGGGAGGGAGCACCGCACGCTGCGCGTGCCCTTCCATTGGCATCACTGAATGCCCCAAGCTCATGCCAGGAAAGAAAAGTGAAACTGGCTCCAGTCATGGTGGCATGATGGCCGCTCACAGGGGACCGGTCGGCTCCGAGGGTGCACGGCACATACTGGATCCTGGTTCGGTGGAAGGGCATGAGGGGGCTCTCCACTGCTCCGCCAATGGGGTGAAGTCGCAAGACCTGAATGGAGCTAGAGGAATCTTCGGATGGCAGCCTGAAGACCAAGGATGCCAGGACATCAAGGTAGGCAAACTGAGCCAGGGAGAAAAGGACTAATAATAATAAAAAAAAAAAAAAGTGGCGACGAGGACTTACCTAGCAACTACAGGCCTATTTCCATCCTTCCCCTCTCCAAAGCTTTGGAGTGGATAGTTGCCGACCAGCTTATTGAATATCTGGATAAATATAACCTGCATGTCCTCAGCAGCACGGTTTTGAAAAAGGCCGCCTCCTCGAATTCACCAACTACATCTACCATGCCCTTGATGGGAACAATTGGTCAGTGCCACTTTCATTGACCTGAAAAGGCGTCGACACTGTCAATCACCTCCTGCTGAGCGAACAATTACCCTCCTAGGCCTCTCAACTGACACCTCCCAATGGTTTCATAGCTACCTCAGTGACCACACCCAACAGGTTAAAATTGGTGAATCCCTCGTTTCCACTCTTCCGGTTTGTACTGGGGTGCCTCAAGGATCTATTTTGGGTCTCCTGCTCTTTACTCAATCGATCAATCAATCTTTAACCAGGCGAAAACACCATTGAGGCAAACTCATTTACAAGGCGGACCTGGACAAGGGCAAGAAAACATTCTCAAAGCAGTAGCAATATAAGGCATACATGATACAATAACAATAATTGAACAAATACAATGAAGCAAGGGATACAGCAGGCGCAAGCTAATGCTAGTATCCACTATAGCTAAATACAAGATATACATGTGGAAAATACGGTAGAAAATATAACTGTACGTAAAGACTATATATACAATAAAAACACATGAACAATCTGATGGAAAAAATCAGTATGTACGGGACAGAGAGCGAAGGGGTGCAGGAAAACAAGAATGGAGAAGAGAGAGGGAGCGGTGCGAAGGGGACAGTCTCAGGGACACTGGGAGAAAAGACCCAAAGTCTAAGCTAGCAGACGGTCAGGGAAACAATTACAGTTCTCTTTAAAGGAGTCTATGAATAGCATTTTGAATAGCTTATTTTGAACGATCTCCTGCCTCCTGCCATGATAGAACTCCACTGTATGCGGACGATGCGGTAATCGACATGTGCCACTCTGATCCCACCCTTCTACAACTCGCTACAGAAGAATTCTGCAGCAGCTGAAGCCTGGTTTAAGTCACGCAAGTTCATCCTTAACGACAAGAAAACAGAATCAACGTTGTTCCATGGAACCCACAACAGACATAAAGACCGAGCTCTCTTAATCCTCAATAGCGCAGCATTGCACTAGAGTAGGTGAACCTGTTTAAATATCTAGGTGTGACCCTTGACTGCTCCTTTCGCTTACCAAACATATTGATACCACTAAAGCTGTGAATACCCGCATAGGGCTGTTACTGACAAAGCCCTAAACCTTGCTATTCAGAACTCAGTAATCTCAATAATTGAGTATGGGCTAATTATCTATTTATTACTTATTTATTTAAAATTGGTAATCAGAAAGGCACACTGAGCAAGCTGCTTCCAGGTGCGAATTCGGTGATAGTACATAGAGGAGAGTTAAATGTCAGTACAGTTTACATTACAACAGACACAGATGTAACCCCTGCAAATGGGGGTTCCTAAAAGACTTCCAGGAGCTTGCTTGAATGCTCCAAGCCTGAATGGTATTTCTGCTTAAGCCATTTATCTGTGAGTGTTTTTAGAGCCTCTGGTACTGTCTCTTTAAGAGCTGTCTGCTTGCAGACATAATTAGTTTGTATGGGGGACTGTGTTTCTCTGCTTGAGTACCACTCGAGCTGCTGCCAATTCACTCCATTTTGCAGTCACTAAGAGTGCAAAGGAACCTATCTGAAAGATATAACTGTTTGCCAGAAATCATTTAGAGTAATAATGAAAGTACAGTTTGTCTAACCTGCTTTCTTTGCAGTCAGAACTGTGTTTGCCTAGTTCCCCATCTAGTTTTGAACTGCTGAACTGGACCAATCAGTGTGGGTTAAGGTAGCTCTAAAATGGTGCCTTGGACGAATCAGAACTTGACTCATAATCTGAGCCAGCCACAAGAGGATTGTATGGGCAGTGACTCTGGGAGATGTAGTTTGACTCGGCGCCTTTTTGGACCAACAGGGCAGTCTATTGTGAGTGACAGCCAATCCAGCCAAGAACTGGGAGGAACTCAATGGAAGTGCCCGTTTTGTCTGCTGGAGTTTGAGCTGAGCTCTGGCAGTGAAGAGGAAGGAGCCCTGTGCTGGTGTGCAGTTTTAGTCGGAAACGCGTAAGGCCCTCGAAGTTCCGGTCTGCAGCTTGTGTACCTGCTTGTTAGGACTGAATCCATCCTGTGAAGAGAATCAAAGGATACCTGAAGAGTAGAAACCAGGCTCACCCTGTAGAAGACTGGAGAAATTGCTGAATTGCGCCAGTCTGTCAGGAACTGAATCTGCTGTGTGTTCTCCCGGTATTGTGCAGTAATTGCGATCGGAATAGAGAAGCAGCCTGCCTGGTGTAGTACTTTCTTTTTACCATATAAATGTGTGAGGAGGCTTGTGTAGCTCAAGTGAATCCTGCTGCCATTAAAGGACTTTGCCTGTGACTGTTTACCATATAAATGTGTGAGGAGGCTTGTGTAGCTCAAGTGAATCCTGCTGCCATTAAAGGACTTTTGCCTGTTGCAGTTTGTCATATAAATGTGGGAGGAGTCTCGTGGAGCTCAAGAGTAGCCCTGCTGACGTTGAAGGACTCTATCTTGTTTGGAGGTCGTGAGTACTAATTCAGGGTCGCTCCCTGTTGAATTGCCACATTGAATCCAAATGGAATTACTGTACTGCTGACTGTTTAACTAATTTTTCTTTTTCTCTGTGGAAAGGGCCCCTACCAGCTGCCATGGTTTGGACTACCCACTAGGGCTTGGGTACCCAGGGACAGTAACTGGTAGGGATAGGCCTGTGCACAGAGCCATAGGTAGATGAGTAAAGTGATAAGCTAATTAACCTGATTTCCCTGTCCGTGTTAAATCCCCTAAATAAATCAGAGCTGCTTGTTTCAGCAAAGTTATACTGCCTGAGGTATTTGTCTATGTTAAAGTACTGTACTGTGATTGTTGCACTGTATCTTCTTATTTTACAGGGGGTCCCAGTGCCTAAACCAGTCCTGGGGGTAAGTGTATACTGTGAAGGTAATTCTGATATACTGTGTGGGCCACTAGTGGGAAGAAAGGGGGTTGCAGTGTCCCAGAGGGCTGTGACCAAGTTAGTTTAACTATTGCAAACCCTGACCTCTGGGTGGAGGCACCGGCCATCGGATCCAGGCCCCTCAACCTGTTAGTGGCAAATCAGGCAAGGGTAGTAGCCCTGGGATACGCCATCTAGGGTTACACAGATATGTCAGAATGTACAGATATATACAAGAGTTATAAATGGTTTAGGCATAATGTCACATAGGATTAAGGATAAGCACAGATATTATCAGCAAGGATACTTAACATAGCTAACAGCTTTGCTTATGGCAACTTGGTATGGATCAGCCACTGACACTGCTCTTTGGCACACAGCCTTAGCCTTAACAAGGCTTGTCGGCTCCTCACCTCAGCCCGCCTTTCCCATATGTGTGACATTTACAAGCAGGCTAACTGGCTCCAGCTAACAGGCAGGCTACAGCTCCAGACCTGCATCCGTGCAAAGAAGACTTTGTTGGGCCTCATGCCCTGGGGTCCAAACTCTACTTACCCCCATTGTGGTCCCTGCCTAATTAGAAGTTCAGAAAGCCTTACATGTTCTGTTCCCTGCTGCTGGATGTCACAAGGTCACGCTCCTTCAATGTCAAATCCCCAAATCACCAGCACTGCCACACTTGGCTTTACGTGCAAGCGGCAACAACACCTTCAGCTAATGCCTCCTGTGATTGCTTCACTTAGTCTGGTCTAGGGCTGCCCCCCCACTTGCTCCCCACCCTCATAACTCCTGCCACTGCACCCCTGCCTTGCACTTGTTCTCCCCCTTAACTGCCCATAATTCCCTTCCCAGCCCCTCCCACAATGGATCTTCCGCAGTTCTCCCCCACCCCTAACTCCCTCTCCCTTCTGCGCAATGTCCTCACACGACCACCCCTCCTCACTTGCCCCTCCCTCCTTTTCCTTTCTACCTCCCTTCTGCCCCTTTCTCACTCTCTCTCCTCCCTGTCAACCCTTACCCATATCGAACCCCTCGGCTCACTGAACCACTCTCACCCTTCCCCCAACTTGGTAACCACTGATGCTATCTGCTCCTGTTACCTCCTGCTCCTGCCTTAATCTTCTCCTACACCCCCAGGTTTACCATGTACAATGCCTTGTACATAGTCCTAATATTCATTTTTTCTTTTTATACCATACCACAAGACACCTTCTAGGTGGCTCCTACTATACAAAGCTAAGGTTTGCTTTGTAAGTCAATTGTATGTACTACTGACTACACTACTTGGTGGCTCTTTTGTTTACTGTAAGGTTGCTTTGTAACTCAACTGTACGCCTCTATGTTGTTCTGTTACTTTGTTCTTGTCTCCGGTTCATGACATGGAACCTTTGTAAAAGAGCCCCAGGCTCAAAGGTGTCTCCAAAACAAATAAATAAAATAACAAAAGAAAGTCTTATCTCCCTCTCCTGCATCCTTATGCAATTCTCATTTCTGTGTTAGCCTTACTTCTTAGAGGTCAAGCAAACTATCCCAAGAACCTGATGTGCACTTTCCGTTAGCAGTGTAAACATTCACAAACAGCTCCACCACACCAGTTCGAATATCCCAGATTTACTACAGCTGTCCCCTGATTTTGCCTCAGAGGGTTCCTCTGTCATCTGTCCCTCTTAAACGGAACAGTCAGCAAGAACCCCACACCCAAGTGTGGGACTGGTCCCATTTGCATTCTGCATGCACAAACATTTTTGCTACTTACTGTTTACTGCAGTATAGTAGATTTTATCAGACTGATTTTGTTGACTTCAAGAATCTCCTGCAGCTGACATCAGAGCAGGGCTTCAGCAGTGGGAGATTCAACAGCCTGCAATGCATGTTAAGAATTTTATAAGCTCTGATCTTTTGTTTGCTGGTCCTGCTGTCCTCTCAGGGCTAAGCACCATCCCAGAGAATTGTATTTAGCCCTGAGCACAGCAGGACTGGTAAACATCTGATATGAGCTTAAGTTGGCATTTTCTTTACCGAGGAATAGGATTTGATGCATAAAATAGTGCCAAACATTGAGTCCCAGTTCAGTGCTCCATCACAAATTTTCAAATGTTTTCCATGCTAGGCCTCACAGTATAAACAGTTATTTAGCTGATATTACCATTGTTTAAGATGGTATCTCAGATTTTGGTCATTTCTTGGCCATCATTTCTCTAAGCTTGTTCCTGAATGAAGAGGCAGGGGGATGGAAGTTATGTCCTACTCCTGCAGGAAAGTGTGTGAGTATTCAGCAGACACGGGAAGGACCGTGTCATAGTTCTGCTGTTCACACGCATTCTGATTGTACTAACACACCCCTCAGGTGTGAGTAAATGTGTTCCGTTCTTTGTGTACACACAGAGGACCACAGGCTTCATCTGTTCTGACAACAACAAAAGGGGAATGGTTAAAAACTCATCCAAGGCATCTAGAATATGGTTGTCATTTCGATTTTTCTAGTTATAGGCAGAACACAGGTGGCTAAGACAGCTACGGCTGTCCTGATGCCCAAAGCACAACCAAATATCAGCTACCCACAGAACAGCTCAGCTCTGCAGGCACCAAACTCAGAAACAAAACACTCAATGCAGAGTTGCAGGATTAAATCTTTATCCAAGGATCGGCAGTAGCTCTGACACTCTCCCCAAACTGGCTGAATGTTTGCGCACCACAAACTGACGCTTTCTCAAGGCCGTGAGAATACATATTTAGTGTTGCAACACAGCACCGAGCGCTTTGTTTCAGAGTCTGGTGCCTGTGCAGCTAAGCTGTTCTGTGAGTAACTGATTTTCCAGTTGCAATTTGTGTTTCAAAATATTACAGCACGGCCAGTCAGTGGTCCAGTGGGCAAGGTGAGCTCCCATGGCAGTGACCAGGAGCAAACTCAAGAGCTAAGTCAGGTGGCCGAGATGGTGCTGCCTTGTGACAGTGCTCCCAGCCGAGGCGGGATGGCGCTGTGATTCCACCATTGCAACTCCTGCAGTGGGCCAGGAGCTTACCTCCTCCACAGGGTCTTCGTGTGTGTACCAGGCCAGACTGGGCCCTGCCCAGCACTGGTGTGCTGGAGAATACTTAAGGAAAGCCTTGTTTTGCAAAACAAGCCCACCACCGATGGGTAAACCCCAATTTGGGGTTTCCCAGAAATTTAAGTGCCCTTTAGCGTCTTTTTAAGTTTTGCAAATTCTCAGAATGTAAACAACGGCTGCGCTGCATGCTGCCTTTTGAGTAGACAGCGTGGCTCCACACTGCTTTCGCTTGTACTGACTGCATACAAGTGAGCAGCGAACCATGATCTGTAACTAAAAATGGCATCACAAGAGTCCGCTTATTATTTGCATTCCAGAGGATTTACAAAATTAAATACAGGTGCTGAAAGGTACTAAACATTTGTTCCTGGGGAACCCTAAATCGGGGTTTATCATCATGTGGTGACTTATTTTGCTCCACAGCATTTTTCTTTAATGGAGACCAGGGATTAAAAACAGAAAATCACAATGTCCCTGGGCCACTTGCATGTGGCTGGTGGCACTAGTCTCGGCCCCACACCATGTGGATCCCCATTGGTTCTGACAGTGAGAGGGACTGCATATGGAACTGGGAGGTCCCTGGTACCCCAGGCCCCACACCATGTGGATCCCCACTGGTTCTGACAGTGGTGGGAGGTGGCATATGGAACTGGAAGTCCCTGGTTCTCTCAGGCCCCACAGCGTGTGGATCCCCACTGGTTCTGACAGTGGGGGCATATGGAACTGTGAGGTCCCTGGTACTCTCAGGCTCCACACTGTGTGGATCCCCACTGGTTCTGACAGTGGGGGTTACATATGGAATTGGGAGGTCTATGGTGCTCTCGGCCCTACACCATGTGGTTTCTCAGTGGTTGGACAGTGGGGGTGGGGTGGGGAATATAGAACTGGGAGGTCCCTGGTACTCTCGGCCCCACACAGTGTGGATCCTCACTGATTCTGACAGTGGGGGCACATATTGAACTGGGAGGTCCATGGTACTCTCGGACCCACACCATATGGATCCCCACTGGTTCTGACAGTGGGGGAGGGGCAGCTAGGAACTCAGAGGTGGCCGATATTCTCAAGCTCCACACCATGTGGATCCCCACTGGTTCTGACTGGTTCTGACCATGGGGTTGCAGATGGAGTTAGGAGGTCCCTGGTACTCTCGGGCTCACACCATATGGATCCCCACTGGTTCTGACAGTGGGGAGGGCAGCTAGAACTCAGAGGTGGCCGGTATTCTCAGGCTCCACACTGTGTGGATTCCCACTGGTTCTGACAATGGGGGTGCAGATGGAACTGGGAGGATCCTGGTATACTCAGGCCCCACACCCTGTGGATCCCCAGTGGTTCTAACAATGGGGAGGGCAGATGGGGTTAGGAGGTCCCTGGTACTCTCGGTCACACACCATGTGGATCCCTCTGGTTCTGACAAGTGGAAGGGAGGAGCAGATGGAACTGGTGGTCCCTGGTACTCTTGGGCCCCACATCAGGGATCCCCACTGGTTCTGGACAGTGGGGGAGGAGGTAGAGGGAACTGGAAGGCTGCTCGTAATCTCAGTCCCCACACCATGTGGATTCCCACTGGTTCTGACAGTGGGAGAGGGGCAGATGGAACTAGAGGTCCCTGGTACTCCAGACCCCACACTGTGTGGATCCCCATTGGTTCTGACAGTGGAGGAGGGAAGATGGAACTGAGAGGTTGCTGGTACTCTCAGACTCCACACTGTGTGGATCCCCACTGGTTCTGACAGTGGGGAGGGGGCAGATGGAACTAAGAGGTTGCCCCATACTGTGTGGATCCCCACTGGTTTGGACAGTGGGCAGATGGAATTGGAGGTTCCTGGTACTCTCAAACCTCACACTGTGTGAATCCCTTGGTTCTGACAGTGGGGGAGAGGCAGATGGAACTGGGAGGTTGCTGGCATAAGGGCCAGGCAGAAGGTGCAATTGGCAGTCTGGAAGAAAACATCTGCATGAAACTATAGATCGATCTATCTATCTATCTATCTATCTATCTATCTAGCTCTGTTTTCTGTCTGTCTGTCCATCCATCTATCTATAACTATAAATCTGTATCTACGGACAGTATCTATCTATATGTCTATCTATCTATCTGTCTGTCTAGCAACAGTATCTAGACTTTGTGGCAGATAAGGACCACTTGGCCCACCCAGTCTGCCCATTTCCTACCTACTGGATAAGCAGCAGATTCTAGTTAACCAACAGCCTACTTCCTGCCACCCCCACTACAATTGCCTTGTGTCTGTCCCATGCATGTTTGAATTACCCTACTGTTTTAGCCCCAACAACCTCCCCAGGAAGGCAGTTCCACGCATCCACCACTCCCTCTGTGAAAAAAGATTTCTCACATTATCCCTGAGCCCCTCTATCTTTAAATTGTGTCCCCTTGTTCTTACATCTCTTTTTCTGAAAGATGCTACCCTCCTGGACTTTGTTGATTCCTTGAGGTACTTGAATGTTTCTATCATGTCCCCCCTGTCCTCCTTTCATCAAGGGTATCATATTAAGCTCTCTCAGTCTCTCTTCATATGATTTCTGATGCAGACCCTGCACCATTTTAGTTGCCCTCCTCTGGACTGCTTCCATCCTGTCTATGTCCTTGCGTAGATGGAGGTCTCCAAACTGCACACAGTACTCAGATGGGGTCTCACCAACTGTCTGTACAAAGGGATAACCACTTCCTTTTTTCTACTTGTGATGCCCTTTCTATGCATCCCAGTATCCCCTGCTCTCCTCACTGACTTCTCACATTGCTTATCCACCTTTAGATCATCCGATATGACTACCCCCAAGTCCCGTTACATTTTGTTGTTTTAGTACCTCCCTGCTATTGTGTACTCTTCTCCTGGATTTTGTTTCCCAGGTGCATTACTTGCACTTCTTTGCATTAAATCTAAGTTGCCATATGTCTGACCATTCCTCCAACCTTGCCAAGTCCCTTCTCATCCTTTCTACCCCCTGTGTATCAACCCTGTTACAGATCTTTGTATCATCTGCAAAGAGGCATACCTTCCTCCAGACCCTCTGCAATGTCACCTATAAAGATGTTAAAGAGGACTGGACCCAGTACTGAGCCCTGAGGTACTCCACTAGTGACCCCCCTTTCTTGGAATGTGTTCCACTCACTATTACCTTCTGTGTCCTGTTGTGTAGCCAGTTTGCAACCCAGGCTACCACCCTGGGACCCACTCCCAAGCTGGCTAACTTGATTATTAATCTTTTGTGCGGGACTGTGTCAAATGCCTTGCTAAAGTCTAGGTAGGCCATATCCACAGCCCCTCCCTGGTCTATTACTTTGGTCACCCAGTCAAAGAAATCTATTAGATTCATCTGACATGACCTTTCTGCTGTAAATCCATGCTGCTTTGGGTCCTGTGCCCTGCTGGCCTCTCTAGGTACTCAACAATTCTTTCTTTCAGAAGTGATTCCATCATTTTCCCTACCACTGAGGTCAAACTTACAGGTCTGAAGTTTCCTGCTTCTGCCTTGCTCCCACTTTTGTGAAGGGAATCACATCTGCCCTCCTCCAGTCCTCAGGTACCACCCCATCCTCCCATGATTTGTTAAAAAGTGTGGTCAGTGGTGTCACTAGGTCCTCCCTTAGTTCTTTTAGGATTCTGGGTGAATCCAGTGGCTCAGTAGGTAGCACACTTGCCTCTGAGAGCCGGGAGTTCAGAGGGCTGTGGGTTCAGTTCACACATCTGGCACTTGGGTTAATATCCCAGTACTGACACCGTAGTGCAGCATGAGAGGGTGCTGCACTTCTGAGGTGCCGTCTTTCGGATGAGACGTTAAAACCGAGGTCCCATCTGCCTGGATTGGTGGTAGTTCAGGTGGATGTTAAAGATCCCATGGCACTTATCGAAAGAGTAGGGAAAGTTTTATTGAGACAAAATCGTACAATAGTACACAAAGCAAAATACAAAACAAAGGAAACACAGGATAAGTATTATACAATCATTCAGGTAACTGCAAAATCAGAGTCAGTGATCCAAGGAAGAGCTTTCCAAAGTTCCAAAAGTGTTGTATCTGAGTATAGGTGTTACATGCTCATAAATTTCTTTTAAATCTTGTACAATCTTTTTTCAAGCTCCAAATAGGAGCAGTCCTTTGCTGTAAAGAAAACATGCAACGCACTCATCCAAATATTCCATTTAATACAGACAAAAACAAGGTTTAAAGTGTCCTGGTGTCATTTTGACCACTGGGGAGAAAAACCATATACAAGATTCAAATAAGTAACCGACTGAAGCAGGGGGTATCCCATGCCTGTGCCAAAAGGACCACCAATTCTTAATAAAGGAACAGTCAAAATAAATGAGGGATAGTTTCAAGTTCTGCAATACATAATAAGTGAGAACACATTCTATCTTGGGACTGCTTATGTTTTTGATTCGATTTACATTAATCTTTTCATGGCATGAAAGCCAATGAAAATCCCATATTTAGGCTGGAACCCTCTTACATTTCCACAATAACAAAAGGGAAGGGAGGTGTTGACCAGGACACTTATCAAAGGGTACTGATACAGCACAAACCGACAGGAGTAATTTCTTATATAAAACTTTATGGGAATGATTTAATAACATCTGAACAGACACCTTCCATTGTTTGAGGCGTAAAACATATGTTTTATGAAGTTGGTATACCATCAGTTTGTCTTAACACAGTTAAGAATTAGTTTCCATTGATGAAACCAAATCCTGCAAGAGTCATAAAACCAAGGTTCCCACCCTTTGGGAATGAATCAATAAAGGCCTAAGGTTTGCAGTAGAAAAATACAAAAAAAAAAAAGGGTTAACCATACCAACGCCACCCTCAGGATAGGTAAATAAATGATATTCCGCTTTATCGGGTTTAACCTACTACCCAAAGAGCCTGAAAAAACAGGCTAAAGACAGCTGTTTCTAGCTGTCGTGGAATACTGAATACATAACTCAGAAAAAGGAAAGTAGAGATCAAATAGTTTTTAATTAAGAAAACACGTTTTCTTTTTCCTATCTGCCCCGTTCCAGGAGGCCACCTGAAGTTTACCTTTTGTTGTAGTTTAACATTCCAGTTAAACAAATCTGAGACCTGTGTCCCAAAAAATTCTCAAAATGCGTAATAGGACCCTCAACCAAACGTAGGGCCAATACGGTCCAAGGGGAGGTTGCTGAACCGACCGAATAACCAAACTTTTAGTGTAATTTAAAACAGCACCAGAGAAGTTTCCAAAATAGAGCACTCATGGAGAGAATGAAACACTGAGGCTACATCAGCTACAAGAAAACAAACATCATCTGCATATGCAATCGCCTTATAAGGCAAGCATAAGGCACAACTAGAAATAGACTGAATCTGAGAATTAGTATTCAGCCGATGAGCAAAACATCAAGAAAAATACATATAACAACGGGCTTAAAGGGACAGCCCTGATTAACCCCCTTTTATGGGGATCATGGGTCCTATCCAACCATTTACTACAGGCACAACAGTCGTGCTTCTATAGAAAGCACAAATCCAGCGTACTATAACATCAGGTACATGCAGAAAACGAAGTGCTTCCATATAAAATCATGCCGAACTCGAATCAAAAGCCACTTTCTGATCTACAGAAACAACAAGTCCTGAGGCCAGACCTGCATAGCCATGAGAAAATAATTCTCGTAAGAGGATCAAATGATCAGAAATTCTCCTCTGAGGCACAGAACAGGATTGGGCAGGATGCAAAACCACCTCCGCTATCCTCAGCAAACGCCACAATAATTTTCGTTAAGAGCTTAAAGTCGGTGTTCAACATACATAAAGTCGCCAATTCTCTAGAGAATGGATATCACCTTTCTGTTTATAAATGTAAATCAAAGTACCCTTAGTAAATTCCAAAGGAGAGATTCACATGTTAACAGAGAATTAAACACAGATGTAAGTTCTGAGGCTAAATGGTCACCCAGCACCTTATATAAGTCAGCAGGAGACCATCCGGACCAGGAGTTCTCTGTACAGGTAAGGAAGAAATAGCCAGTGTCAAATCCTGCTCCGTGATAGGAGAACAAGCCTGGTCCTGACATAGCTGTGAGGGAGCTGGGATATCAAGGCCACTATACAAAGTCACACTGTTACCAACCATAGCAGGGAGGGAGAAAAAAGGGCTGTAGTATACTTTGTTACAATATGACAAATCTCAGTTTGTGAGGAACATATGGTCCCTTCTGAATTTAGAAGACACGTCATATTTTTTCGGGCGGACTGATGGGAATTATATTCAAAAGGACAAATAACATCACGTGTTCCAACAGTACAGAATTTATGTTGGTTATAAAGTTGTTGTGATTGCCGAATTGGAAAGTCAACATATCATTCTGTAGGACTTTTATTTGTTGGAGTAAGGTTCTTGCCTTTGTCGGTATGCTATGGTTAATAATGACTGAAAATGTACACTCTTCTGCAAATAGTCTAGGTATTCCCTCCTACATTTTAAACGACTGTAAGTTTTAAAAAGTGACCAGATCATGTTTGTGTCTAACCACCACTGAACAGGATCTTCATAGCAAATAAAACAGATTTACGGGCTTGTATGAAGGACAGGAGGGACTGTATAAACATCGGAATCTGCAACAAAGATGTGTTGAATTTCCAAAGACCTGGACCTTTACGGAAGAGACAACAGAACCAAAACCAACAGAAAGCAGCTTATGATCAGAAAACTCAAGCGCTTGAACTTTGGCAGAAATAATAGGTACTGTAGGAGAGGAAAACACATAATCATACGTGTGGCTAGTTTACCTTTTGGAAGGTAGGGGTGTGTTGAGTAGTAGAGGAGAGATAAGAGTCCATTAAGTGGGCGACTCGGACCAATTTACCCAATTGTGGAATCACAAAACAGTTTCTTTGTAGCAGCAAAGGAGCTCTTATCCTGAAGACTCAGGCCACAATTAAAGTCACCAGCAAACAATACCTGAAAGGAAGTATGCAAATAAGGACGAAGCAAAGCAAATAAAGCTATGCATTCGGTTTTGATTTGAGGGGCATAAATGTTAATCACCCGGTAAGGACAGGACCCAATAACAAAATCTATAATAAGCGCCCTACCTAGGGCTACATCAAACAATTTTAGCAAACGGAAGTCTGGGAAATTAATTAATATCCCCAGTCCCAACAAGAATCTGACCAATTGACCAAAAGAAGGACCCAGTAACAGTCCTGTTGTGCTTGTCGGATCTCATGTGTAGTATGAAGTCTTGTATCCTGTAATAAATTAAACCCAAAGGCAGAAGCCTTAGAAAGGAAAAATCAATCTCCTTTTAGCTATACGCTTCATACTATTTACATTAATAGTATGGCAAACAAAGCGAAACATAGCAACAAAAAAGGAAAACAGACAAAAATGCATTTTACAATTCCTTTTCCCAACCACCTTCTTCCCTTTAAGTTTTACTCTGGCCTTCGCTTGAGAAAGGCTGGTGCCAAGTTGCAGCTCAGGATCAGTGTGGTACTGCCTGGGAGAGAAGAAGCAATGGAGGAAGAGTCCGACTCACCTCCAGCGGCCATCAGAAAGGGGTTGGAGAAGTTCAAAAGAATTAGATAAGGGCACTGGGAGGTTCTGGACCACTACAGGAGATGGTGCAACCAAGGTTGTTTCTCAGTGATCTTCACGCTTAACATTTGTAAGCTCTCGGGGGATAGTACTTGGACCTGGGACCGGGTCCAGAACAGGAAAATTAGACTGGGCAGGATCAGGAACAGGAGAAACCTCAGGCAAGGGTCATCCGTGAAGGAAACCATCTGAGGTACGACCTCAGAGGATACAACAGGCACTGAAGCCTGCAGTAAGGGCTGGGCTGCCCTAGGGAGGTACAGCTAAGGTGGTCCGAGACGGGCCTTCTGCGCCTGTGTAATAATAAAGCGCTGGTCCACTCCACCATCATGAAATTCCTGATCATGTGCAGCCCATTTACAATTCTGAAAGGTATGCCCTGTTCATCACATAGGTTACATCTACATTCATTCAAGCAGTGTGGCCTACATGGCCCAATTCCCCACAGACATTGCATTTCATTTTATCACATACATTACTAAGATGTGCAGGGTCACCACACTCGATAGCATGCCTTCGCTGACCCGGTAGAACAAGACCCCTATCTTGGCTTCTATGAAAAGAGTTAAGCAGATGTACAACTCCAGAATCAGTGGATCGTAATAAGACTTTAAACTTCCAGCCCCCAGTCCAAATGTTCTCGGTATCCAAAATGGCTTCAGGCTGTCCCTGGACGCCACAACGCTGTTTTAGCTAATACACAACATCCTCCACCTCAACTCCTCATTACGAAACAGAACAGTGATCGCCTTAAAAGTGGGTTTAGAAAGAGGAATAGCCTGAAATGGGGTCCATAATGCAGTAGTCTGCAGAGAATTATACTTTGACCAAAAACGCTCCAGTCCCCTAGATGTTTGGAAACTAATGTCAAACGTGGTTTCACCAGAGAGATATGAATTAACGTATATTTCATGGGAAAAATTTTAAAGAATCCTTTAACAGCGTGACGTGCTACATAGACCCGATCAGGTGGCTCAGGTAACTTCCGACATGCCATGAACTGCATTGTGTCTCTAGCAGCCTGGATTGGAAATTAAAGAAAGAAGAATATGAGCTGCTCGTCCAGAAATTTTTTTGGGGGGGCCTGTGGTGGTGAGGGAGCCAGAGCCCTACAGAAATAGTAGAAAGAGGAATCTGAGGTGGAGAACCCTTCAGATAATTCAACACAGGGTTCTGTGTAAGCTCCAGTTCATGAGGGAGACACAAGGGGTCAGTGACAGTTGAATCACCTATCTTGCTTTGTAGCTCTGGAAAATCTTCAGGGCGGGGACCGGATTGGAGACGGACCAGACTTCCAACTTCCTGGGACAGTACCCTGGACCCAGCCAGCACCTCTCAGCCGATTCAACAGTCCAAGTAGGTTCTTTATTAATATTTACTGTAGATGATTCTTGTACATGTAGGGAGCTCTGTGATGAAACAGAAGCAGGTAGTGAAAAGGAAAATGAATCCGTTTGTACTGCAGGTAGCAGGGAGTAATAACTGTAGATAAGTCTTGTACTTGTGAGGAACTCTGTGATGTAATGGAAGCAGGTTGTGAAAAGGAAACCAAATCCATTTGTACTGGAGGCGGTAGGGAGCAGGCAGAGGGCTTCAGCTTCCGACACACTAGTCGGGTCAGAGCCCGTCACAGCAACAGGTAGTAAAGGAGACAAGTCAGGAGAATCTTCCGAACTTCCACCTGAGTGGAATATGCACCTGTGCTGTCAGCTCTCAGGCGTTGCATATCTCTGTGCATTTTCAGTTTTACTAGCAAAGCGGCAGCTCCACGCTGCAAAACGCTCCTGGATCTCTTGTGTTGTCAAACAATGGTTTTCAGAATCAGTTGAAGTAAAATCCTCCAGTAAGTCGACGGTAGGACGAAGTCAGCAAGTCAGTTCCATAAGAAGTAAGCAGAGGGCTAGGTATAGCAGCCTGAGTATGAGCAGCAGAACTTAAAGTTGAAGCAGGAACAGCAATAGGCAAAACATCAGTAGTTAGCTCAGAGTCTCCATTTGTTCAGAGGTAGGAGCAGAGACCAAATCTCCACCTCCATAGCTCCCTCCTCAGAAGGCAAGGCCTCACCATCTTGGACAGAGGTTCTCTGAAGAGTAGGGGAATTTCCCCGTGTCCTGGCCAAATTTCCTCATTCACTAAAAAATACCACCAACAGCTTAATCTGGTTCAAGGTCAGTTGGCATTCATCTGTATCCCCTCCCCGGGTCGTGCCTGAAAATAGGCAGAATTTGTCTAGTACACTTACCCGTCAACAAAAACTAAATAAATAAATAAATCAAATCAGGCCCCATTGCTTTGTCCACCTTGAGTTTTAGGAGTTCTTTCAGGACTCTTTCTTCTGTAAATGGACTGGTGCCAACCCCTACCCACAGTGCTTCTATTGTCTAGCTTAAGTAACTCCTCCTCATCTTCTTTTGTGAATACTGAGCAAAAGTATTCATTCAGTATCTCTGCCTTTTCACTGTCTCCTCTGCCCACCTCCCTCTCCCTATTAATCTTCACTATTTATCTACAGACAGTATCTATCTATCTACAGACAGTATCTGTCTATCAACAGTATCTATCTACAGACAGCATCTATCTGTCTCTATCTCCATCTATCAACAGTATCTATCTATAGACAGTATATATCTATCTCTCTAGCTATCTATCTACAGACAGCATCTATCTATCTACCTATTTATCAACAGTATCTATCTCATTATCATCTATCTAGCTATCTTTCTCTATATCTATATATACTGTACATATTTGCAAAAACTTTGTTAATGCACCAATTAGGTAACTTAATCCCACAAAAGTAGGAATGTGATATTAGGGTTTCCAACCTCAACGTGCCCCCACCCCACCCCTGAAAGCAGCAAAAGGAAAAATCGTTAGGGTTTTGGGTCTCTGGAGTCTTGGCAAATCAGTGATGGGGTCTTCCTTGGGGTTGTCAACCCAATGCCCATCCCATTCTGTGGGCAAACAACGTCACACATGATCTCTTTCTTTACACAAGGCCCCGTGGTGAAGAAAGGTACAACAAATTGTGTTGGCAACCTGTGTCAAGATATACTTCTGTAACCCCTGCAAATGGGGGTTCCCAAAAGACTTCAGGAGCTTGTTTGAATGCTCCAAGCCTGAATGGTGTTTGGCATTTAAGCCATTTATCAGTGAGTGTTTTAGAACCTCTGGTACTGTCTTTAAGAGCTGTCTGCTTGCAGACATAATTAGTTTGTATGGGGACTGTGTGTTTCTTTGATTGAGTACCACTGAGCTGCTGCCAATTCACTTCATTTTGCAGTCACTAGAGTGCAAAGGAACCTATCTGAAAGATGTAACTGTTTGCCAGAAATTATTTAGAGTAATAATGAAATTACAGTTTGTCTAACCTGCTTTCTTTGCAGTCAGAACTGTGTCTGCTAGTTCCCCATTCTAGTTTTGAACTGCTGAACTGGACCAATCAGTGTGGGGTAAGCTAGCTCTAAAATGATGCCTTGGACGAATCAGAACTTGACTCATACTCTGAGCCAGCCACAAGAGGATTGTATGGGCAGTGACTCTGGGAGATGTAGTTTAGACTTCAGTGCCTTTTGGACCAACAGCAGCAGTCTATTGTGAGTGACAGCCAATCCAGTCAAGAACTGGGAGGAACTCAAAGGAAGTGCCGGTTTCGTCAGTTGGAGTTCAGTTGAGCTTTGGCAGTGAAGAAGGAAGGAGCCCTGTGCTTTTTCAGTGTGCAGTTTTAGTCAAAAACGTGTGTAAGGCCCAGAGTTCCGGTCTGCAGCTTGTGTAACAGCTTGTTAGGACTGAATCCGTCCTGTGAAAAGAATCAAAGGATCTCTGAAGAGTAGAAACCAGGCTCACCCTGTAGAAGACTGGAAGAATTGCTGAAAATTGCACTCGGTCTGTCAGGAACTGAATCTGCTGTGTGTTCTCCCGGTATTGTGCAGTAATTGCGATCGGGATACAGATGCAGCCTGCCTGGTATAGTACTTTCTTTTATATGGATGTGTGAAGAGGTTTGTGTACCTCAAGTGAGCCCTGCTGACATTGAAGGACCCTATCTTATTTGGAGGTCGTGAGTACTAATTCAGGGTTGCTCCCTGTTGAATTGCCACATTAAATCCAAATGGAATTACTGTACTGCTGACTGTTTAATTCTCCTTTTCTCTGTGTGAAAGGCCCCTACCAGCTGCCACGGTTTGGACTAGCCACTAGGGGCTTGGGTACCCAGGGACAGTAACTGATAGGGATAGGCCTGTGCACAGAGCCATAGGTAGATTATTAGAGTGATAAGCTAATTAACCTGATTTCCCCCTGTCCTTGTTATATCCCCTAAATAAATCAGAGCTGCTTGTTTCAGCAAAGTTATACTGCCTGAGGTATTTGTCTATGTTAAAGTACTGTACTGTGATTGTTGCACTGTATCTCATTTCACAGGAGGTCCCAGTGCCGGAACCAGACCTGGGGGTAAGTGTATACCGTGAAGGTAATTCTGATATATTGTGTGGGCCACTAGTGGGAAGAAAGGGGTTGCAGTGTCCCAGAGGGCTGTGACCAAGTTAGTTTAACTATTGCAAACCCTGACCTCTGGGTGGAGGCACCCGCCATTGGATCCAGGCCCCTCAACCTGTTAGTGGCAAATCAGGCAGGGGTAGTAGCCCTGGGATAGCGCCTACTCTAGGGGTTACATCTTGGAGGCTCACCGCTGGGATTGTGTGTCCTCTAGTGGCCATATTCTACGAACCACTGTTAAGAAAAAAATGGGTACCCGACAGAAGTGGCTGTGCACACGCTGGTGGAGTGGTGTACTGGGGAGGAGATCGACCCCAAAATGCTATGCTTATCCTGGACATCCCTCTGGGTATCAATACGGACACTGTGCAGGAGTACTTTCCAAGGTGGAAGGTTTACAAAACCCTGTGGTGGTGGGTCGGCATGCTAATCTGCTCACCCACACTTTCCTGGCCCTAGTAGAGTTTAAGGATCCCATAGATAGCTCCAAAGTGCCACAGACCATTACCCCAGAGGAGCCCTCACTGCTTGGAGAGTGATAACTAGGACAGTAAAGACCTGGGGAATCAGCCCCACCACTATCTGAAACTTTTGAGGAGAAATTTGCTGAATGGTTGCTGGGAGAGGGGAAAACTGTGGAGGACTTGAAGAAACTATTCTTGCCACCTGGGGTGTTCCTCCCCACCCTCTCCTGCTCCAGTGCCCGTAATGGTGGCTGAACCAATGCAGACTCCTATTTCTGCACCTGCCATTAGTCACGACTCTTACCGAAGGTTGAGGATCTTCTGGCACCCTCCCACCCCCAAGGAGGATGACTGGGAGACCTGGATAGACTATGTTGCCCCAAGTGCTAGAATGGCAATGCTCGGAAGGTGAAAAGCGAAGAGGGTTAGTGAGCTCGAGGTCCTGCCCTGGCTACCATCCGCGTAAACAGGCCAGTAACCCTGAAGCGACTGCACAGGCCTATCTTGAGGCCTTGGAGAATGTGTATGGGAGCCCAGATTCTGATGAGGACCTATGGTGGAGAGTAAGAGATGCACAACAGTACCAAGGGAGTTGTTGTCTGTGTATGTATCTCGCTGGAAAATTGTTCAAGAATGCCTCAGAAAAGGTAGTTTGCCAGCGATTGAACTGGACCGAACCAGGCTGGACAGGATCCTTAAGTCTGCCCCCTTCTCAGAACTGCTGTTGCTTCAGTTACACCTGGCAGATCGACTGGAATCCCCACCCTCCTATGATGAGTTAATGAGAGAAATTGAGGAGTTGAGAAAGACGACCTCGAGGGACCTGCACCAATAGCGCGGCTACGACCCGAGTGACTGAGGGTGACCCATCAAGTGAAGTTCAGGGCAGAGGTTGGCAGTCAATGAGTGCTCTGACAAGGAAAAAGATATGTCACAATGGGGCAACTGTTGAGAGAGATCCGGAATTCAAAAACAGTCCCTTTATGAAGGCCACGCCTGCAAGTACGGGCCCTGACCTATATCCGACTGCATCTGCTATGGGGTGGGGTACCCACCCATGTATCTCCTGCTGATAACAGTCTCGAACTCGATTCCTTGACCATGGAAGTGGAGAAACTGACGAGATGTCTCCAAATGCTTATCACCCGCAGACAGAGATGGCACCAAGGTTTCCAGTTAGTAATACCCCCGCCCTGGCTCCCAGTGTGGCGCCCGGCCAGCTCAAACTCCAGAAAGTATGTTTTGCTATAATTGTGGGAAAGATGGGCACATGAAAGGGAATGCCAGTCCCCAAAGACACTGACAAAGTTGCATATAGGCTACAAGGAGAGCTTGGAGAAGAAATCAGTGGTTAAGAGGTGCACACATGATCCCAGTGAGGGCACCAAAATGCTAATTCACGCCCTTGTGGCAAGGTCAGTTGCCCAGGCCCCCACACCGCCTCTCCAGACTGGTCCAGAATAGTGGGTCCCTCCATGGAGACCACTGTAAAGGTGAACGGAGTGTCTACAAGAGCTATATTAGACAGTGGCTCCCAAGTGACAATTATGTTCCAAGATTGGTATCAGAAGCATTTGTCAGACGTACCTTACAACCATTAGAAGGACTGCATGTATGGGGGTTAGTGAGAAGGCCTACCCTATTCCGGTATATCCGAATTTGGCTGTCTTTCCCCACCTCCGGCTGGAGTGGCCGAACAAGTAGAGACCTAGCCTTAGTGTGTCCCCCACTGGACTGTATGATGGTGTCCCTTTGTTGATTGGAACAAATGCTCATATGTTCGGAAGGCTGGCACAGTTGTGTTATGAAAAACAGGGTCAAAGACTAGTAGAGCTTTAGAGTTCAGCTTTAATTAAGAAGGCCTATGAGGCACAGAGAGATGCTGAAAAACAGAACCAGAGGAACCGTCGAATTGTATGGAAGAAGGATCCTGAGTCTCTGATCCTGGCGCCAAATGCCCAGTGTACCTTACAGGAGAGGTCCATATCAGAAAGGATGTTAAGAATAAAATATTAATGTTGGATGCACCAGGCGATGGAAAATTGCCAGAGGGACTGCTGGTCAAGCCTAGTATTTTGCCCGCTAGAGCCCATGCTTATGCCAGAAGGGTAATGGTCCAAGTTCATAATGTGTCTGAAAGAGACATTCGAGTAAACAGAGGTTGCATCCTGGCTAATGTGCATTGTGCAGACACTGCAGTGCTACCCAGCAGCAAGAGTTCAAGGAAGAATGACAGAGTAACGCCTGACTTGTTTGATTTCGCTACTCCGCTGCCAGCTGAATGGAAAGTGAAGATCAGTGAGAAGCTTGCCCAGAGAGACCAGGTGTTTCTTTAAAGGAATGGGATGTAGGATGCGCAAGGAGCTGAGCACAATATCCGGCTGCATGACGAAGACCATTTCGTGAGAGGTCTCGACGCCTGGCACCTGCTGACATAGATGATGTGAGACGGCATCTGCAAGAGATGTTAGCTGCTGGTGTAATACAAGAATCCAGAAGCCCTTATGCTTCCCCATTGTGGTAGTGAGGAAAAGAATGGAACAGTAAGGATGATGTGTGGATTATCGCTTAAACCGGCGGATCATCCCTGATCAGTACACAATGCCCCGCATTCAGGATGCTTTGACTGCCTAAACGGAGCAAGTGGTTCTCTGTGGATCTCCGCAGTGGGTACTATCAGATCCCGATGGCCCCAGAGGACCGTGAAAGACAGCCTTTATCTGTCCGCTTGGCTTCTATGAATTCATGAGGATGCCTCAAGGATTTCAGGTGCCCCAGCCACTTTTCAACGATTGATGGAGCGTGCAGTGGGGACATGAACTTACTAGAGTGCCTGGTATACCTAGATGATGTTATTGTGTTTGGCAGCTCACTGGAGGAACATGAGAGCAGATTATTTAAGGTATTGGACCGACTGGAGGACTTTGGCCTTAAACTGTCCATTGATAAGTGTCAATTTTTTCAAACATCAGTAAAGTATTGGGACACATAGTATCCACCGAGGGAATAGAGACCGACCCAAGTAAAGTTGAGGCCTTGACCACCTGGCCACAGCCCAAAATCTAAAGAACTGCAAAGATTCCTGGGATTCTGTGGTTATTATCGGCGCTTCATCAAGGACTATTCAAGAGTGATCCGCCTTTACTTAACCTTACTCAAGGGTATCCCCAACCCACAAAAATACCAAAAGTCAGCATCCCTCAAGACTGAAAGAGTGTATTTTCATCCGAGTGAAGTATTGGGGCCCGCTGGACCCTGATTGTGAGACTGCTTTTCATGAGATCATATATCAACTTACCCATGCTCCAGTGCTGGCCTATGCCGATCCAAGAAAACCTTACGTCCTGCACACTGATGCTAGCTTGCAAGGGTTGGGGCTGTGTTGTACCAAGAGCACGAGAATGGCCTGAGACCAGTGGCCTTTGCCAGTAGAAGCCTGACCCCATCCGAAAAGAACTATCCTGTACATAAGTTAGAGTTCCTAGCTTTGAAGTGGGCTATTGTTGACCAATTCCATGAGTACTTGTATGGGGCTAAAATACTAGTAAAACTGACAATAATCCTTTGACCTATGTGCAGACCTCAGCTAAGTTGGATGCCACTGGCCATAGGTGGCTTTCTGCATTATCTACATATGACTATGCTCTCGAATACCGAGCAGGTCTGAACCACATAGATGCTGATGCCTCTCCGGAGGCCTGTTCCCCAGAATGATTGGGTCCGACTGGCAGAACCTGACATTCGGGCACTCTGCGGAAGTTTGACAGGGAGGAACAAATGTCCACGGACGCAGTGGACTGCATGGTGGATTGCTTGGGAGCCTCTGAGAATTGCATACCTGCTGCTTATTGCCACTTTTCTGCAATAGACATTGGTGCACTGCCTCAGCTGGACAATGACAGTATTCGCAGGCTCAATCCTCGCGATCCCATGATCAAAGCAGCTTTAGAAGCCCTCTATGCAGGAAAAGATGTGTCCAAATTACGCTCCACTGATTTGAGAACTGCACTGTTATACAAAGAAGGTCCTAAGTTGAAACTGATCAATAAACTGCTATACAGAGAAACAGTAGACAGAGGGGACAAGTAGACAAACAACAACTAGTGCTGCCCACTGCCTTTCGAGACTCAGTATTGAGGTCCTTGCACAACCACATGGGCACCTTGGTATAGACAGAACACTTGACTTGGTGAGATCCAGATTCTATTGGCCTAAGATGGGGGCTGATGTGGAGCAACACATTCGAACTTGTAGTCGCTGCTTACAGAGGAAAGCTTTGCCCCAGAGGGCTGCCCCCTTGTTAACATAACCACCAGTGCACCCATGGAGCTGGTCTGTATTGATTTTCTAAGTTTGGAGTCAGATCAAAGAAATATCAGTAATGTGCTGGTGGTCACTGACCATTTCACGAGATATGCCCAAGCTTTCCCACCAAAGACCAGAAAGCATCCACTGTGGCCAAAGTACTTGTAGAAAACTTTTGTTCACTATGGGGCTCCACAAAGAATCCATTCTGATCAAGGAGAGACTTTGAGAGTCGTCTGATCAAAGAGATGCTTTCTCTGTGGGAGTCTGCAAAGTCCAGAACCACTCCTTACCACCCCAGGGGACCCACAGCCTGAGCGTTTCAACCGCACTTTGCTAGATATGCTAGGCACCTGCACCCAAAGGACAAGCCTAGATGGAGCCAACAAATTAGCACCCTGGTACATGCTTATAACTGCACCAAAGTGATGCCACTGGATTCTCCCCTCCTGATGTTTGGAAGAGAAGCTCGACTACCAGTAGATGTGTGTTTTGGGGTCTCTCTGATGGGGTTCAAGCTGACAACTATTTACAGTATGTGCAAAAGTTAAAGGCCCAGCTAACTCATGCGTACCAACTGGCTCAAACCATGGCTGCCAAAAGAAATCTGGCCAACAAAGAAAGGTATGATAAAAGGTGAAAGCACAGGAACTCCAGGAGGGAGATCGGGTATTGCTAAGAAATCTGGGACTGCATGGCAAGCACAAGATTGCTGACAGATGGCACCATCTCCCTCACATTGTAGTGGGCAAACTAGATGATCTGCCAGTGTCCAAAAGCTCTCCATACTGAGCCAAATGTTGTGGACTCCAGAAACTGTAACTCCTGGAGCTGAAAGTGCCCCAAGTTCTAGCCTCTCTACCCCATGGAGACTCCCTGACAAGTGAGGACAATGCTGAAAATGAGGCTCAGAGTGCAGAGACTATAACAGTTCCCCTAGAAAGACTGGTCGAGCTGTAAAGCCTGTGGTGCACCTCAGTTATGATTCACTTGGGAGGCCTGTGGACTTGCCTCTCAATGTTGTCCATAAAGGAGTGTATGTGTCCCGAGCTCATTGCCCAAACTGAGCATCAGTGCTAACTCAAGTTACTTGTGTTGCCCTCTAGTATGGTGCCCTTGCCCCATCCAGCCCCAAGGTAACTGATAGGGAAGGGCCCTCTCTTCAGGTTTCATGTACAAGAGGTAATAACTTGAGTTATGGTACAATGTGTATGTAATACTGTGTAAAGAGTGACGTACTGCAATGTTTCAGAAATGTGTTCTTGGTAAAATGATATATTGACTGATGATTACATGTGCGAGCCTAATGCAAATGTATATGGTTGCAGTTGAAACTTATGGGTACTTGCTTGACGCGACGTCAAGCTTTCCCAGGCTAGGAAGGGTAACCCCCTGCAAATGGGGGTTCCCAAAAGACTTCCAGGAGCTTGCTTGAATGCTCCAAGCCTGAATGGTGTTTGGCATTTAAGCCATTTATCAGTGAGTGTTTTAGAACCTCTGGTACTGTCTCTTTAAGAGCTGTCTGCTTGCAGACATAATAGTTTGTATGGGGACTGTGTGTTTCTTTGATTGAGTACCACTCGAGCTGCTGCCAATTCACTTCATTTTGCAGTCACTAGGAGTGCAAGGGAACCTATCTGAAAGATGTAACTGTTTGCCAGAAATTATTTAGAGTAATAATGAAATTACAGTTTGTCTAACCTGCTTTCTTTGCAGTCAGAACTGTGTCTGCTAGTTCCCCATTCTAGTTTTGAACTGCTGAACTGGACCAATCAGTGTGGGGTAAGCTAGCTCTAAAATGATGCCTTGGACGAATCAGAACTTGGACTCATACTCTGAGCCAGCCACAGAGGATTGTATGGGCAGTGACTCTGGGAGATGTAGTTTAGACTTCAGTGCCTTTTGGACCAACAGCAGCAGTCTATTGTGAGTGACAGCCAATCCAGTCAAGAACTGGGAGGAACTCAAAGGAAGTGCCGGTTTGATCAGTTGGAGTTCAGTTGAGCTTTGGCAGTGAAGAAGGAAGGAGCCCTGTGCTTTTCAGTGTGCAGTTTTAGTCAAAACGTGTGTAAGGCCCAGAGTTCCGGTCTGCAGCTTGTGTAACAGCTTGTTAGGACTGAATCCATCCTGTGAAAAGAATCAAAGGATCTCTGAAGAGTAGAAACCAGGCTCACCCTGTAGAAGACTGGAAGAATTGCTGAAAATTGCACTCGGTCTGTCAGGAACTGAATCTGCTGTGTGTTCTCCGGTATTGTGCAGTAATTGCGATCGGGATACAGATGCAGCCTGCCTGGTATAGTACTTTCTTTTATATGGATGTGTGAAGAGGTTTGTGTACCTCAAGTGAGCCCTGCTGACATTGAAGGACCCTATCTTATTTGGAGGTCGTGAGTACTAATTCAGGGTTGCTCCTGTTGAATTGCACATTAAATCCAAATGGAATTACTGTACTGCTGACTGTTTAATTCTCCTTTCTCTGTGTGAAAGGGCCCTACCAGCTGCCACGGTTTGGACTAGCCACTAGGGCTTGGGTACCCAGGGACAGTAACTGATAGGGATAGGCCTGTCACAGAGCCATAGGTAGATTATTAGAGTGATAAGCTAATTAACCTGATTTCCCCTGTCCTTGTTATATCCCCTAAATAAATCAGAGCTGCTTGTTTCAGCAAAGTTATACTGCCTGAGGTATTTGTCTATGTTAAAGTACTGTACTGTGATTGTTGCACTGTATCTCATTTCACAGGAGGTCCCAGTGCCGGAACCAGACCTGGGGGTAGTGTATACCGTGAAGGTAATTCTGATATTGTGTGGGCCACTAGTGGGAAGAAAGGGGTTGCAGTGTCCCAGAGGGCTGTGACCAAGTTAGTTTAACTATTGCAAACCCTGACCTCTGGGTGGAGGCACCCGCCATTGGATCCAGGCCCCTCAACCTGTTAGTGGCAAATCAGGCAGGGGTAGTAGCCCCTGGGATAGCGCCATCTAGGGTTACACTTCTCTACCTTGGAAGAGTGTATCATTATGAGGCCCTGGCTTGAGCTGTTCCTTGTGCTTTGGATTAGAGGCTAGGGGCTGGGGAGCATTAGGTTGACAACCCCCAAGGAAGATCCCACCACTGATTCAGCCAAGACTGCAGAGACCAAAACCCTATTTTTTCCTTTTGCTGCTTGGCGGGTGGGGCATTGGGTCATACCTCTCAAGTGTCCCTCACACGAGGGACATCCCTCATTTTGCCCCTTAAAATTGCTCTGTCCCTCATCCGTCCCTCATAGAAAAGGTACTACCCATACAGAGAATGTGCTGTAAATTCAGATTTTAAAGCAGAAACTCTTAATATTCTAAAATACTAAATCAAAATAAACTTTGTACAAGTAAACAGTATGGGTTTCAGTGTTCTGAGCTTGAATCTCCATGTTTGAAGACGGTCTCTTATTCTGATGGTATGTGTCCCTCATAGTCCCTCATTTTGAGTGTCCAAAATGTCCATGTCCCTCATTTTGAGTGACAAAGGTTGAGAGGTATGATTAGGGTTGGAAACCCTAACACCACATTCCTTACTTTTGTGGCATTAAGTTACCCCAACTGGGTATTAACAAAGTTTTGGCAAAGAATTCCCTCTCTTTTGAGACAGTGGAACTGTATCCTCATTCTGCTTTGGGACCTGCGTGAACAGATGCAGATGCCCTGCACGAAGAGAAGACTCTTGATGTGCTGTACAGTTCCTGTTTGTTCTGCTCAGAATAGGAACTAAACAGGAAAGGACTAAAACCAGACTAATGTATTTTGTTTTACTTCATCATAATGAATAATAAAATGAAAAAGTATTTAAAGTTTAAAACCAATAGCAACAAATTTTCTGTTCTGAATCTGAATTACATTGTGCAAAAATGCCAGGTATGTTCTTCCTAAATCTCCATGATGCTACTACTGTATTTTCTATATTGCTTCTTTCTCAAAATGTTCAGATTATCGATTCATATCCAATCAGTATGTACTGCACTGTATACACTGGGAATTTGTGTTCATCCTCTTGATGGGTTTAGATGGATCCAGAACCTTCCTTATGGGGGTAGGAAGGAGAGCAGTTGGATAATGGCCTGAATTATTTAAAATGTGATTTTCGTAACAGACTTTAAAGACTGCTGTTGCCTGATCTGTGAAGAGTTGTTATGTTGAACTGCATGGAAATAATCTTTTTTTTTTTTGTCATTTCTTTTCTCCCTCCTCAGCCAGTACTGTCACCTGACCTAACCCACTGTGCCCTCTGAACCCCAGAGGGACTCCCACATAGCCATGGCTTGCCCCAAGTGGAGATGAGGTGGGAGGAGGTCCCCCAGGCTCAGCCTAGACCCCTTCACAACCGTATGTCTTGTGTCTGCTCGGGGCCATCCTGGGTCTCGGGCAGAGGCCACTGGTCTGACCTCCTGTCGGTGTCAAGCTGGGCTGGGTGTTTTTGCTTGTACACCCCACCCAGAGATGCAACATGCACTGACACTGCGACAAAGCCAGTGTCCGCTGTGTTCCACCCCCACTTGCAGCTCGAGTATGTTGGTCCTCCAGCCACCGCTAGAGGCCAGACATGCACTGGAGCCATGGCCCCCCAGAAATGAATGGTCCATGGGATGCTCCCCCACCGGCCGCCTCCAACAACCTGGAGCCCATTCCCTATCGGGTCGCCAGCATCGCGAAAGTAGAAGCGCTATCGTCAGCCAGCGGGCGGCCCTAAACGATTTTTTAATGCAGGCATTGTCAATTTATTAAGTAAATCAGCATCTCTTGTTTAGTTCTTACCTTTCTGAATAAAGATTAAATGCATACATATAATAAGGGATTACCACTCTCTTGAGGGTAAATAATTCTATAAACAAGCATTCTGATTGTTTTCATGTAATGCACACGATCCTGGGAACAATATAAATAAACTTTAATACTATTTTTAAGAAGGGCTAATTATATTGAATTTAGCAGAAGACATGAATAAAGTAGACCTTTCTACTGCAATTGTATTAAAAAGAATTCCACCAGTTTAATAAGACTTGGTGAATAATATGATACTTTCTAATCAATAAATATAGATATTGAGCAAAGATGAAAGTACACATATTTACTGGACACTCGGGTCCATTCATCAGGGCCTTACTAAAACTAAAGAATGACATTATATGGTTTATAATGTACTCCACCTGTAGAGAAAAGTTCATATACCCTTTTCAGTATGTAAATGCACATTTAATATTATTTAATGTGTTGTCAGGACATTTTATTGTTACTTCAGCATAATGTTCCCCAGTTTAATTTGTTTGCCGACGGGGTGACTAATCCCCATCGGCATAATGTCCCACCCAACACAGACACGCTGTCTTTGCCAATGGGGTGCCCAATCCCGGCAGCTTCAGTCTCCCCAAAAAAACAGGTGGTCACACTGGGAGCCCACCCAGTGAGTCCAAATGTATGGTTTTATAAAATCTGAAAAACATCTTCCCAGATGTTTTTTTTTTAAATTTGTCCCTGTAAACAAGAAACGGTCCTCGTCATCAGGATGCCCTCCTCCCCAACCCGCACCCACCCTCTGACACCCCACCTCCCCACACCCCTCACCCTTACTTCCCTCCGGAGGTCCAGTGTGGCGATCTTCAGTGGAGTGGGAGCGTCTGAATTCTTCAAAAGCCGACTACTGAACTGAAGAAAATCTGAGTGCTGTATAATGGCATCAATGGGGGTCAACTTAGGTGGCTATCTACGCCCATTTTTTGACTTTTGGTTCAAATTTTCAACATGGGGTTCTTGGGACCCCACCTTGTGGAATATGTGCACTGTCATTTCGTTATTTCGTCCAGAAAGGTTATTTTGGCGGTCATCGCACGAATCACCTTTTGGGACCGACTAATGAAACAACAGTGTCACTGTTCATGAAGGTGGGTCCCAAAGCCTATGTTGCAAATCTGGTGAAAAATTCCAAACATGACTGTATTACGAGCGCGTAATGCACAGTTCCATGCACGCCAGAACTCGGCAATTTCTAATATTTCACTCCAGATTTTCAACACTGCCATTTTTCACACCTCCTTATGACCAGTAGAGTCGTCATTTTCACATCCTGCCTGAAATGTGTTTTTGGCACACGATGCACAATGGCCGATCGCTAGGAGAAATCAACGTTCGGGATAGATTAACAAAATCACAGTGACACTGTTCATGAGCAAAGGTCCCAAATGCCTATGTTGAAAATCTGGTGAAAAAATTTCAAATGACTGTGTGTTACGAGTGTGCATAGCGCAGTTTCCACACACACACTGACTTCAGCAATTCTAATATTTTCAATCCAGATTTTCAGCATTCACATTTTTCACACCTCCTATGAACACTACAGCCGTCATTTTCACATCCTGCCCAAAATGTGTTTTCACATGTGGCGCATAATGGCGTGGTCGCTGTGGGAAATCAATATCCAGGTCAGATTAACAAAATCACAGTGACACTGTTCATGAGTGGAGGTCCCAAAATGCCTATGTTGAAAATTTGGTTAAAATAGCCCCAAAATAATTGCGCCACGGGCATGCTTTGAGCAGTTTCTCATACGCTCGTGACTTCACTAGTTTTCATATTTTCACTCCAGATTTTCAACATTGCCATTTTTTACACCTCCTCATGAACATATGCAGCTGTCATGTTTCACATCCTGCCGAAATGTATTTCTTACCTGTGGCGCAAAATGGCACAGTCGCTGTCTGCAAAATCACCTTTGACTAACAAACTGATACTGCTACTGTTCATGAGGTGGGGTCACATAAAGCCCATGTTGAACATTTGGAGGAAAACACCATCACACACCCGGGCGTTAGGGTTTCCATCCATAACGCCCACCCTGTAGAGACTGACAGGCATCTGGGTGTGACTTGGGATTGTCGGCTGTAATGCTCATGCCATTCCACCTCACACGCACTCTGCAGGCCACTGACAGGCATCGGTGTGCCTTGACTCTTCGGCCCCACAGCTCACCCCATCTCCTGTACTGCACCCATCTCAACGTATTTCCTATGGAATGAGGCAAGCATAAGGCCCAAAGACCCCAAGGCACATTGTTGACATTTCTCGGTGTCTGCAGGGTAGGGTGAGATGAAATGGCATGAGTGTTATGGCCGACTCAAAGGCACACCCCAATGCCTGCCAGTCTCCTGCAGGGTGGGGTGAGGTTGGCGCCAGTTCACTACTTCACCGCCATTCCTATTGTGCATTTCTCTAACTCCTACACTTCACAATTCCAATGCCAGCAAGACAACATTCGGCATTGACAAATGCTTGTTTATATTGTCTGTTCCTCAAAACGCTCAGATTATCAATTTTATCCGATCAGAATGCACTGCATTGTATACACTGAGAATTTGTGTATATCCTCTTGATGGGTTTGGATGCATCTGAAACTTTGCCTACGGAATCCATCAATTGCGGACAGCTCCTCCTGCTGAAGCCTCCTCTTCAGATCTACAGTGAAAGCAGAACTTGGGACAGCAGATAACTGACGTCCATAACGCTCCCTCACCTTGTAATAAGTTAAAATTAATTCTCTTGTCTCCTATGAGCTTGCCCTCTAACAGCATAAAGTGACTTCCTATATCTGTTCCTGGGAACCTTCTTCGCCGATTTCTCCAGTCCGTGGATGTACATATGGATTCTAAATAACATCACACCTTTTGTAGAATGCATTCCTATGAAAATAAACTCATCTTGCTATAGAATGTTACGCATCACAGCTTTGTTCGCATGATCCATGGATAAATTACTTTACTGGGACACATACATTCCTTCATTCTTCCAAAAGAGTCAAAATGTGAGGTAAAGCTAGAGTGCAGACAGCGCCCCACCTTCCCGCATGGGTTCACTTGTTTAGTCTCAGGTAAATGACATTAGATTTTTGTTGTAACTGGAGTGAGGCAACGCTTCAGCTCCCTGACTCACCGATAAGAAAAGATTCTATGGTAATACAGAAGACTTACAAACAAAAAATATGAAAATATGAAAATAAACCATCTGCAAGTGCCGGTAAACCATAACTTGATATATTCTTTATTTAGCATATCTGACACCCTTTATACCACCGACATATTAAAACTCCATCTTTAATTTAGTAACGACATCATCCAGCTTAAATATAGCAATGTTCAACTACTGAAACAAGACTTTTAGAATTACACTAGTTTCATTAGCATTAAGTCCAAATACTTTATGTACCACAATTGTTTATTCTCACAGTGTCTGTTCAGTGTATGCCTTGCATTACTGACGCTGAACCTTTGTAAATGAGCTTTAGCTCAAATGTGTTTTTTCTCCAAGATCTCAATAAATAAATAAAAATACACGCAGCCCGTCACCATATTCAAAAGTATTCTTCAGATCGTCTCTTCCTATCTGTATAATCCGATTATGATTTTAAGCTGATTAATAAATAATAACAAAAAAATGGAACACAAATACAACCAATCCACCCCCCAAAAAAAAATGGTGCAGTTTTGCCTGGTTCTGCCATCCTTGTTTGTCTACAGATTCAGAAGTCTGAAACTCAGTATCACCCCTCCATACACTGTGTACACAGTTTTATAGTTCTTGGCAACTCTCTTCATCACCTATGGGTCTACAAGATCTAGGTGGCTTGTGGATCCTGTTTAAATTATGTAACATTCCCTAGGTAACTGCAACAAAACAGTAACTTAAAGCAGCAATGCAATGTAAAAAAAATTGTGCTTTTTGGACAGTTTATTCCTGTGCTCTGCTGAGCATTCCATCGTCACTGTACTATCATCCTGTAATTTGCTCTGTTATCCTTTGTTTTTGATTTACGTTTCTGCCACCGCCGTGTTGAACTGGAACCCCCTCTACTGTCCAGCTGCATGTGTGTATAACTGGCAGTACTACACAGGGACATCAGGAATGTTCAGCACAGGGTCCCACTGCAGTAACCAAAAGATATGATGCAACGTGAAGGGGAGGGTAGCTGAAAATTAGGCAGCCACATATTTATTGTGGCACCACAACAATTCAAATAAATTTTAAATACCTAAAAACTAAAGATCATTAGAAAAACATTTACAGATATGGAAACATCATCTATGGCCACACACTTACAATCCAAAAAGATTTTTGATAATCATTTCCTGATTATGTTGCACTGCTGCTTAAGTGCAGCCCAAGAAGCCTCAGGTTTGGGAGAATGTACCTATCAGGGAAAAGATGGGCGCCTAATGCAGTTACTTCCTGTAGCAACACAGACACAACTCTTTTATTGATGACCAGGAGATTTTGGTGACTGAGGAAGTGATCACATAGAAGACAAAATCTGCAGAGCTGAGTATCTAGGAAGCCTTTTATTAAACTGGAACACGTAGCACTCAAGGCTATGAGACACTTTTAGCATTGCAGCTCGCTAGTTGAAGCATGTGTGAAAGCAGGTTGAGTGCCATCGGGACTGATCACACATTTACAGGGATGCAATTGGGGAGGGCACTAGATCCCAGAGAAATGGTGGCTCACTGCTCTTACTGCAGCCATAGCATGAGTTCCAGCTATGGCTGCAGAAGTCAAGAAAGTCCTGCTGTTCTCATCACAAGAGACTGTGGGTCTACGGCTCCTCACTAGTTGGGCAGCATGGGTTTTGTGCTGCCCAGAAAATTTATTTCTGGTATTGTTTTTAAAAACAAACTCCATAATCTAGCTAAACAGATCCCGCTTAGCTAGATTCAGAAATTCGTTTTTAAAAAGACATCATGTTTTATGCATTTTCATTTTTTTTTTTTGAGGAAGAAAAACAAGATGGCGGTCTCACAGCACAAAAAAAATGCTTCCCGGAGAGAAGCAAGTGGCAGAAACCAAAAAGGGCTCCTGTGACATCAAATGTTTCATTTTGCACCAGAACGTTATCTCAAAAACCCTACTGGCATGCTCAGAATGGAAAACGCTACACTTTAAAGCCTTATAACTCTGAAACCATTTAAGGGAAATTTCTGATATGGTGTTGGGGCTTCATAGCCCAATACTTTACATCGTCGTGAGCTCACTGCTCCAAAATGTTAATTTTAAGTCAGTTGTTTTAATGGAGGGATAAATGGCGGCCTGAACCCTGACCAGCCAGTCCTTCCAGCTTCCTGATGAGCCCGCCCGCCTCACCTCTGCACCCTGAGCTCTCAGAATTTGTGACATGTGGCCAGGGACAGCATGAGGCAAGCCCTACTCAGATGGGGGCTGTTTTAAATACCAGATTTTGTACTTAAACACTTCTAGAGGATTAGCAGTCGCTAACACAGACACCCTACCAGTTAGCCGACTGCTTTCATCTTCCTATAGGAGTGTTTAAAATTATTAAAATTCTGCATTCAAAACAGCCCTCACAGACTAGTATGGGGCTCTCGCCATTGGCGCTTCTCTGGCCACACATCACAAATTCTGAGAGCGGGGCAGAGTTGGGGCAGAGCAGGCGAATCAGGAAGCTGAAAGGATCGGCTGGCATGGTTCGAGCGCCAGTTAAGATTCTTCCTACTAAACTACTGACTTAAAAATAAGTTTTGTAGCAGTGAGTTTATGTGTAGTAAGTATTGGGCCAGGAGCTCAATACCTTCTAGCACTATGTTGGAAATTCACTTTAATATTTTTCACCAGAACATGTCCCCTGCAAGTTTGGAGAAAATTCAACCCAGCGGCAGGCTGCAGTGAGAGCAGTGAGCCACCATTTTCCTGGTACCTAGTGGCAATTCCACCCCTTGCATCCCTGTATATGCATTATCAGTCCCGCATGGCACTACTGCTCCTTTCACACTTGCTTCAACTAGCGAGCTGCAATGTCAAAAGTGTACTGTCAACCACCAAACAGGAGAGGGATCTAGAAGTAATTATATCTGAGGACCTAAAGGAGGCAGGACAGTGTGAGAAGGCAGTTAGAAGTGCCACGAGATGTTGGGTGCATAGGAAAGGCAACATCAGGAAAAAAGGGAGGTGGTGATGTCACTCTACAGAACATTAATGAGACCAAATCCAGAGTACAGTGTCCAGTTTTGGAGGCCACATCTCAGAAAGGACATAGACCGAGTGGAGACAGTCCAAGAAGGACTACAAAAATGGTACAGGGGCTGCACCAGAAGTCATATGAGGAGAGCCTGAAAGACCTCAATATGTATTCTCTTGGGATGAGAGAGAGAGGGGACATGATAGAGACGCTCGAATACCTTAAAGGGTTTAGTAAGGTACAAGGGTAGCATCTTTCAGAAAAGAGGATGGACAAGAACTAGGGCATGGAGATGAAGTTGGAGGGACGTAGAATCAAGGGTAATGTGAGGAAGTAGTTCTTTACAGAAAGGGTGGTGGATGCTTGGAACAGCCTTCCACAGGGGTAGTGGGGGCAAAACAGTGGAGGAATTCCAAAATGTATGGGACAGACACAAGGCAACCCTAGAAACAGGGAAGAGTGGAAAGCCGCAGATCAACTACAGTCTGCAGCGTAGTTAAAGGTAGAACAAAATGGGCAGACTAGATGGGTCAGGAGGTCCTTATCTGCCAACAAATTCTATGTATCTATGTAGGCAAGAGCAAAAAAACATGTTAAGTTTAGGAAAAGTTAGCCTTTAGCAGAGAAATGACGGATGCGGATCTCAGAAACCGCACAAGCTGCCATCACATAAGGCAGTGGGGGGCAATGGGGAGGCAGTATAAGCAGTGGTTTAAGGCTCTGAGCTGCAAATCTGGAGACCTGGGTTTGAATCCCACAGCCCCCACTTGCATACTGTGTGACCCTGAGCAAGTCACTTAACTCCCTGTGCTCCCAGGTCGGTCTGTAAACAAGCTTCAGCTTAGTGTGTCTCACCTGGTTAAACAATTGGAAAAGAAAAAATAAAACTTTCCACAGATCAAGACCTTGCTGCTAGCACAACACATGCAAATATTTCAGCTCATGTCATCATATGATGCCAAAGATATTAATGTGCAAAGTTAGGGGTTAATACTGAACAGCCTACTCAACCCTAACTATAGTGGTGTTACAAGCCAGGATAATATATATATTTATTTAAAAATATTTTACCAGGCTAAGAGGCAGCTCCAGAAGACTACATTTCTAGTTGCAACTGGGGTGGGTGGGGGCAGGAAGGTTATAGAAAAGAATGCTTTCACCCACAAGGGGTCCTTAGAGCAGCACATTCTCACACAAGGGTCTTGTAAACAGCAGCATTACATAATATGAGATGCAACACAACTACGTACATGGTGCAATAATTAAGCATTATATACATTTATTTATTCATCGGATTATAATACCTTTGAGCCAGGGCTCTTTACAAAGGTTCCACGTCAGGTGAAAACAAACACAGTTACACAGTAAGTTACAAGAAAAGGTAACTTTTTTACCAAAATAGTTTTTATTGTTCTTTGTTATAAAGCATCATACAACAGGAAGTAAATCTGCTTAACAGCTATGAGTTGTAAAATACAGACATTTCGCTTAACAATGTAATGCAAAGGAGGAAATAAAGAAAGGAAACACCGAACATAATACTTAACCAATAACGTATAGTATCACATACTTCTAATCTAAAGGGTTACTTAGTGAATAAACCATGTAAGTTTATATTTAAATATAATTACCATAATAACTATCCAATAAGGGATTGCCTACTTCAAATTCCAAAAGGGTGACCATATTTTATGTAGCATTTCTGGTCTATCTGTTATGGAGTAGCAAATTCTTTCACTTGTAAATAAATGTACCGCCTGAGCATACCATTCAGTAATAGCAGGAGTGAGATTGCTTTTCCAGTTCTGTAGTATGAGTCATTTGACACTAAGAGCTGCGTGAAGAAACCCAAGTTTTTGATATTTATCTAAATCCAAAGACTCTGGAAATAGTCCTAAAATGAAGATCAGAGGATTTGATGGTAAACTATGTCCCGTCACTTTACTACAAATACTTATAATTTCCTTCCAAATAATTTGTACCGACAGTCCCATAACATATGCGCTAAGTTTACATGCAGTTGATTACATCTCCAGCAATGGGCAATGTTTAGGTACTCCACTGCATTCCATTTTGCTGGGCTGTTGTAATGTCCATGCAACATTTTATATTGAATCAACCGACCTTTGAAGTTCTTTAGAGAGTCTACGGGCTGATTTCATATCATATTCCAATCCTCTTCCAATATGCCAAGATTCAACCCTGTCGCCTTGTGAGGATTGGGACCAATTGATAAGTATAATGACACTTAAGAAAGGTGCGGAATTATTTATAAAATCCTGACTGATAATCTAATAGATACTTGTCTGACCATTAAGGTCAGAATGAAATGTGGGAAGAGGAGGAGTAAAAACAGGTAAAGTGAACAGTGCATGACAGGCAACAATAAAGTGAAAACCTAGGGAGAATATTGAACAACAACGCAGCCAGGCAAAGGCTATGTCATGACAGAGGGGGAGGTAGAATAGGAGCGGGGGAGTATGGAAGGGGGATATGACAGAATAGAGAAGCTTAGATCACTGGGAATGGGGATGGGGGGAGGAAAACAGAGGTCTGAGGGGTCAGTTTCATGATAAATGGTGGGGATAGCTTTGGTCAGACAATCACACCTGCACTGTGTTACAAGGTGCTGGCGAGGTCTGTACCTAAAGGGAGACGATTTAGACTGGCCGTGGAGTGATGGGGAGGTCATTTAGCCAGCTTGGTGCCCTGTTCTTGAAGGAGCACTGTGCCACGGAGGCGCACAGAACAGGACTTGGTAGGCCAGGTTAGACGCTCCATGGGTGTGGTGATGGTTAGTTACCTGGTTAAGAAGATTGAGGGTCAGACCAAGATGAATTATTCGCAAACAGACAGGTCTGATACTTACATTTGACTGATCTATTATACAGTCTGTATTAAAGTAGCAGTGGCTATTATACAGTCTATATTATTGTAGCAGTGGCTACTGTACAGTCTATATTAATGTAGCAGTGGCTACTGTACAGTCTATATTAATGTAGTGTGGCTATTTTTTTTTTATACTTTATTTTTCCTTGTTATAAGCATAACAAGTATACATCTCATATAGTAGACAAACCATCAGTAGTTTTTCATCACCATTGGGAGCCACAGTGATCCCTTTAATCATAGGAGTTCTATATATCCACTATATATTGTTACATCATGTGGAGGTACCTAATATAGTATTATGTCTAAATATTTTATATATATTCTGATTTGCTGAGAACAGAGCCCAAGAGCTACATGCATGAATCCAAGATTTGATAAAATGTCCATAAAGTTCAAGTCCAGTATTTAGCCACGCCTCCCACAAGAGGAGCTAATGGTGCCATGCACACTACCTAACTGTAAAAAGAAACGAAAAAAAGCGGTCTAGCAGTAAGTTGCAGCTTGACTATATACCTTGTCAGACTGGAGTTAGCAGAAATTAAATCTAAAATTAGCAAAATAAGATATCGGCATCAAAACTATGACAGCGCATGTAAATTTCTTACAGCTTAGTAACTAAAGTATTTTATCCTTCAACAAATTAGACAGCAGTGTTCAAATATTCAATTCAATTTTATTTATAAAGCGCTTTCAAATTCAAAGCGTGTACAGACATTAAATCAATAAAATCCAGATCTTTAAATAATATTGATTCATGGTCCTGTACAAGTTCCGAATTACTACCTGGAGAAAGAGATCACAGGGAACATCTGGGCAAAGATTACTATTTTTATAACATTTCGAGGCTCAAGTTCTACTTAAGTAATTACTCAGTGTCACAAGAGTCCCAGAGACCTTGAGAGAACTTCAGGATGTCACCTCCTCATCTTCATCAGTCTGCTCCGGTGGTTCTTTTAAGGATTCAGCCGCCTTTTGGTCGGCCCATTTACCGCTTCAATAGGGTCTGTGAACAGGTAAACCTTACTTTGGTATACAATTCTAAGTCTTGCTGGAAAAATCATGGTGTGTGGTATTCCCATTTCTCGGAGAACTCGCCTCACTCCACAAACTTTTACGGTGCTGCCTGGTAGAGTAGCTAATATCTGAAATAAGTGTACCTGTTGATCATCTTGCAGTAATGGCGCTACTCTTCTGGCCTGTTTGAGAATTTTGTCTCGAGCTGCCACTCCCAGTCACCAACATGAGAGTCCATGGTACCTCAGTATTCTGAGACCTGCCTCGTAAGTTCACTCTATATACTTTTTGACCTCCCAATCAGTGTCCAAATTCTCAGGGCTAATTTTTGATGAGCCACTCATGGATACCTAGGATGGGATGATCACCTTCCAATCCCTCAGGAGAGCCTAATATCTGAATGTTCGTGGCCGAGCTTGATTCTCAAGGGCCTCCAGTCTAGCCTTCAGATGTTGGTTCTCCTAATTAGGAGAGTGGTCGCTGCGGTAGAGGCATCTGCCTGCTTATGAACCTCTCGAATGTCTCCTTTGATGCCCTCGACTGTTGCTTCCAGGAGCACCACTCTTCCGCTGAAATCATCCACTTTCTGGTTGAGAGTTGTAACGATGCTGAGGGTCTGAAGTTTGTGACCCAGAGTGGTAATCGCCTCTCCTGAGGTAGGCCTGTCCTCCTCGACCATGGCATCTTCCACTCATCCAACCCTCCGTTGCCTTATTTTTCCTAGCTCCTCCGGAGTACTTTTCTTTCTAGGATTACCCATCTTAATGTTTTCTCTGGGTCGCTCGTTACAGTGCTGCAATCCAAATTTTAATATTGAAAGTGCAAAATGTAAAATAAGATGAATTTCTCTCCAGGCTGCAAGGAGCTTGTAAAACCTGCTGCACATCACTCGGAGCTCCATAGCGCCCCCAATGTAGCGGTGGCTATTATACAGTCTATATTAATGTAGTGGTGGCTAATATACAGTCTATATTAACGTAGAGCTGGCTATTGTACAGTCTATATTAACGTAGTGGTGGATACTGTACAGTCTATATTAATGTAGTGGTGGCTAATGTACAGTCTATATTAATGTAGCGCTGGCTATGGTACAGTCTACATTATTGTAATGTGGCGCTTATACAGTCTACATTATTGTAGCGGTGGCTACTGTACAGTCTATATTAATGCAGCGGTGGCTGTCGATAGTCTAAATTATTGTAGCGGTGGCTGTCGACAGTCTATATTAATGCAGCGGTGGCTCTTGTACAGTCTATATTAATGTAGCGGTGGCTCTTGTACAGTCTATATTAATGTAGCGGTGGCTCTTGTACAGTCTACATTATTGTAGCGGTGGCGCTTGTACAGTCTACATTATTGTAGCGGTGGCTACTGTACAGTCTCTATTATTGTAGCAGTGGCTATCATACAGTCTATATTATTGTAGCGGTGGCTACTGTACAGTCTATATTATTGTAGCGGTGGCTATCATACCGTCTATATTATTGTGGCGGTGGCTACTGTACAGTCTATATTATTGTAGCGGTGGCTATCGTACAGTCTATATTATTGTAGCGGTGGCTACGGTGACAGTCTATATTAATGTAGCGGTGGCTATGGTACAGTCTATATTAATGTAGCGGTGGCTACGTTACAGTCTATATTAATGTAGCGGTGGCTATGGTACAGTCCATATTAATGTAGCGGTGGCTACGGTACAGTCTATATTAATGTAGCGGTGGCTGTCGTACAGTCCATATTAATGTAGCGGTGGCTACTGTACAGTCTATATTAATGCAGCGGTGGCTGTCGATAGTCTAAATTATTGTAGCGGTGGCTGTCGTACAGTCTATATTAATGCAGCGGTGGCTCTTGTACAGTCTATATTAATGTAGCGGTGGCTCTTGTACAGTCTATATTAATGTAGCGGTGGCTCTGTACAGTCTACATTATTGTAGCGGTGGCGCTTGTACAGTCTACATTATTGTAGCGGTGGCTACTGTACAGTCTCTATTATTGTAGCAGTGGCTATCATACAGTCTATATTATTGTAGCGTGGCTACTGTACAGTCTATATTATTGTAGCGGTGGCTATCATACAGTTCTATATTATTGTAGCGGTGGCTACTGCACAGTCTATATTATTGTAGCAGGTGGTTATTGTACAGTCTATATTATTGTAGCGGTGGCTGCGGTACAGTCTATATTATGTAGCGGTGGCTACGGTGCAGTCTATATTAATGTAGCGGTGGCTATGGTACAGTCCATATTAATGTAGCGGTGGCTACGGTACAGTCTATATTAATGTAGCGGTACGTCATACAGTCCATATTAATGTAGCGGTGGCTACGGCACAGTCTATATTAATGTAGCGGTGGCTGTCGACAGTCCATATTAATGTAGCGGTGGCTGTTGTACAGTCTATATTATTGTATGTGGCTGTCGTACAGTCCATATTATTGTAGCGGTGGCTGTCGTACAGTCTATATTATTGTAGCGGTGGCTGTCGACAGTCTATATTATTGTAGCGGTGGCTCTTGTACAGTCTATATTATTGTAGCGTGGCTGTCGACAGTCTATATTATTGTAGCGTGGCTCTTGTACAGTCTATATTATTGTAGCGTGGTTATTGTACAGTCTATTATTGTAGCGGTGGCTGTTGTACAGTCTATATTATTGTAGCGGTGGCTATTGTACAGTCTATATTATTGTAGCAGTGGCTGTTGTACAGTCTATATTATTGTAGCGGTGGCTATTGTACAGTATATATTAACATAGCAGTGGCTATTACTGCAGCCAACATTTTTCCTATGTAAATGGTTCCCAGCTGCAGGACTGGCAGTTTGAGATGGACAGTGACTGCCACAGGACTGTGCTGTCCAGGTGGCCTACTAAATCAGATAGCAGAGCACTAGGATGGAATCCCAGAACCTGTGTTCAGTTCCCAGTTAGGTTACATTAAGTCGTTCTCATTACAATTTGTGCATGCAGTTTGGAAAGGTCATTCCAACTTGGTTGCCCCTCTGTATGAGCATCAGCCCCCTACTCATTCTCAGCACAGACGTAGCAGGAAACCGCCATCCCCACCATTCATTCTGATGTGTCATGCAATCTTACTGCATCACTCAGTAGAGATCAGCAGCAAGGACTCTCTACCATAACAGAATCTGGTTTTATATAGTACTGTACCTTCCATACACACTGTATCCAAAAGTGCTTTACAAAGCAATGAGTTAGATACTGGTAGTGCTGCGCCTGCAGAATAGAATACAGTTTGGATTTATACAGAACCTCTCATAAACACAATATGTCAGAGTGCTTTGCAAAGCGACAGTTAAATGCTGGCAATGCAGGGACTGTAGAATATAACAGAATTTGGATTCATACAGAGCTTTCATAAACACTGTATTCCAAAGTGCTTTAGAAAGCAATCAGTTAGAAACTTGTGGTTCAGGGACTGTAGAATAGAATAGAATAGTATTTCGATTTATTTAGCACTGTTCACATACATTGTATCCCAAAGTGCTTTATAAAGCAAGGAGTTAGATACTGGTAGTGCAGGGACTGTATAATAAAACAGAATTTAGACTTATAGAGTGCCTTTCATACACGCGTATCCCAGAGTGCTTTACAAAGCAATGAGTTAGACATTGGTACTGCAGGGACTGTAGAATAAAAGAGAGTTTGATTAATATAGTGCTTTTATACACGCTGTATCTCAAAGTGGTTTATAAAGCAATTAATTAGATACTAATAGTGCAGGGACCGCGAATAGAACAGTATTTGGATTGATTTTATTTATTTTTTGTCCCTACCTGCCTTAGCCTCTGTACATCAGCCCGTCACGGACCCCTCAGGCCTCCACCTCCATTGTGGCCGTGGCTCCTGAAGCCCCTGGCTCATCCCCAGGGTGGGTTGCGGCACTGGCCCCAGGTGCCACAACACTATAGTAAGACAGGGAGCTGTCCCTGGTGGCTAATCGAGGCAGAGAGGGTCTGGCTTCACTGGTGCGGCTGGCAGCAGCGCAATTTCCCCCACCCCATACAGAGTAGGGGTCGTGCAATGACAACCAGCGTCAGCCCGTCCCGATGTGCTGCTGGTGCTATGCGGTACACCCAGTTTCCGGGTTGCGCCCATAGTGCACCGGACACTTACCCTCCCCGGAGAAGAGAGCAGTCGCTGACACTTTAGATCCTTCTCTCCGTTAGCCTCCGACATCCCGGATCTGTTCCTGAACCCGGGTCGCCGCACCACAGGTCGGCATTGCCCCTCGCGCCAGCGGGCTGGCTGCAGAATTTGGATTTACACAGTGCCTTCTATATATGCTGAATTCCAAAGTGCTTTACAGAGCAATGAGTTAGATACTGCTAGTGCAGGAACTGTAGAGCAGGACTGTAGGACAGAACAGAATTTAGATTTATACAGTGCTGTTCAGACATGTATCTCATAGTACATTATAAAGCAATAAGTTAGATACTAGAAGTGCATGGACTGTAGAAGAAAACAGAATTTGCTGTCATAAGACAAGACAGGGTGTGGGTTTCTTTTCCTGAACCACATGCCCAGGTGCATTGTGAGGCATGAGACACTTGCAAGTGCCTTCAACTACTTGGAAGTGTGCAGAAATCTAATTTGTGGTTTATGTAAACCACAATAACTAATCTGTTGTTTAACTATTGCTTTAAAATTTCCGATTTCTGTGGAATTTTTGAAATTCCACAGAATACTGCTCCCAGAATTCATTCATTCCACATAGCACTAGAACACAGCATTACAAACTTCAAATAACAAACTCCCACCCACCAAACACCCACGTTGAGTCCTTTGATCCTGGAGATCCAAGGTCTAAGCATCCCCCATGCTAGAATAAAACTGGGGCTGGGCTTTTTGGTGGCTCTAATTTTCTAGAACTCCTTCCTCCATATAACTAAGTGATCACCTCAGAGAGCTACTTCAGGGTGGAGATCAGGAGGAGGTCCTTAAACCTGGCCTTCCCAGGATGATAACATGATCAGTACTCTCTTTTCAGTTTTTTTTCTACTTTCTTTATGCTTCTGCATGCCCAGCCCCTTCCATCCGCCCCCAGCGCTCACTGGTCTCACCTCTCACACCAGCGAGGTGCCAGCTAATTGGGTGTGGAGCCTCGCGAGGGGCCGTCTTCATCCTGCCGCCAGTGATTTTTGTTCTCTGTTTTCTCCCCCGCCCCAGAGTGCGGCAGTGTGCAATGACGCTTAACGGCCGAGCAAGCGCTGCCACGCATGCTGGCACACCAGGCGCCTGCCCTGCACCCGCCCCCACGTGGGGCCCCTGTGCCAGTGCCGTCCCCGCAGCTACCAGTAGGGGTCAGGCAGGCAGCGGACTCTGTCCCCACCCTCCCCAGGAAAGGAGAGCTGTGCTTCGGACACTCGATCCTCTCTCTCCCAGTCGCACCCTCGGCAGCCCACTTGCACTGCAAACACGGGTCACCGGCACGGTGAGGAGGTAAGGCATGATGCCTCTGCCCTTCATGCCACTGGACCAGATATTTTTCTGTAGTTTTGAACTTATTACTGTAATTTTTCTTATTAGTTGCCGATGTGTTTATCTATGTATTTATTTTTTAGTCATGTTCTACAGCGCTTTTTCTTGTTGCAAGGTATTGTAAAAGAATAAACCCACACACTGCCTTACTGTCACCTCTGCTAACCTGATACAGGGATCTCTCATGCTCTTCACCGCACATTGCTGAGCTGGGTCAGTTACCACAAAGACAAGTGATATTAACGGGAATTATCATTCATAATACAGGCCAAAGTACCTGGTGCTGGACTCAAACCCACAACCATCGGATCGCCTGGCCCAGAGCCGAGTGAGCTACCAACTGAGCCACTTAGTGGAGTTACATGCAATAGTCCAATCTCATTGGAAATACTAAGCATTCCAAATAAATATTCCAGCCATAGCCAGCCCGGTGGTGCTGAGGTTGAGGCACTGGACCTACACCTCGCTCCATGCGGCGGCCGGGTTAGGAAGAGCCAGGGCCACGAGGTCGGCAGGGAGGACTAGGATTGGGCGTCTGTTGACAGCTCTCCAGTCCTGGGAGGGCTTGGGAGTTACACCGCACTCTGGCGGTCCCTGGGGACGCCCGGGGTACGCAGGCACAATGTGTGCACTAGAGGAGGAAGCGTGGCAGACGCCTGCATGCTGTGCACGTAACGCCATCACACGCCTGCGCCCCACTGGGAGAAACCAGAAAGGCTGGCGCGACCGCGCAGCTTGATGGACATGCCCTGCCTCCTCGCCGGGGACTGTCAGGAGTTGCACTGGACAGGTCCAGCGCAGATCTGGCTTGGCAGGGTAAAGGAGCCCCAGTGGGTCGGCGATGGCTGTGCTGAACCCCATCATGCTGGATGCCCCTGCTGGTGAGTTGCCACAGCGAGAGAAACTGTGGCATGATAAAAAGAAATATTCCAGCCATGTAAACACTATGTCTAAAGCCGTGTTTACACGGAATAGTGCTGGAAATACAAACCGCGTGCAGCACGGTCCCCACCACTTGCCACCCGGGCGATTTGTCTGTGTACATGGTCTCTCTCTGCACCGCTGCAATCTGTGCTGGTGAGGGCCCATGCATCATGGGGAGCCAGACATCTGCTGGTTTGCTGCGCGCAGGGCAGTCCACACTGCCACTTAAGCCACTCGCTCTCTTGGTGCTCCAGCTTGACAGAGAATCGGGAGTGTCTTAGCAGTGGTTTACCCCGATCAGGTATGTATCACACAGCACATTTGCACTGGAGCATCCTGAGCTATCGGGTTACTCCAGTACAACTGTGACCATGTAAACACGGTTAATATGCTGCCAGTATTCCAAAAACTAGTATTCCAAATAACACAGCTTACATATTCCAGTGGTATTGTGAATACTAGTGGGATACTAGGCCACGAACACAAGGTCAGTATTCTGAAGAAAGGCCTCCAGTAACTGACAAAACTGCACAAAGCATTCCAAAGCCAAGCTGATTCAGAATACTGAGTTATAAGTAAAAGCAGAATAGCAAGTGGAATACAGACAGTATATATTCCCATTCATAAAACACAGTTTTCGAAGCACTTATTGAGAATATTCAGTATTCAGAATACCACGGTCACGTAACTGCACTGACTGTTGTTCTCTTCAGAACATCTAATCAAACAGCAAAATGCACCAGACAGCTCAGCTCAGACAAATCGAGATGCCTTTTCACACTGTATTATGCTTTATTTGTTTGGTAACCAGGAGCTACACTGGTCCGAGGGACCGCCTTCAGGAATGATCCGGCCATCACGATGACACATACAAAACAGTCCAGCTATCATGCATAACGAAATGATCAGGTACCATCAAGACAGCCATACGTTGAGTGATGCAGTAAAGACAATTACAGTTAGCCCTCCTCACCCATACGACACCAAGCTAGGCACAGCAAAAGTAAACAGTATAGAAAAAAGTTTACAGCACAGAACACAATAACAGCATGGTTTGTTGGGAGTTTGACTCCAGACAATAGATAGCAACATAGTACTCGTATTTAACACCATGATATCAGCTAAGTAGACATCTTAAAGAGCGGGTTGGTGTGGGCAAAATTGACGGATGGACCTAGAGTCCTTTCCAGCCTTAAATTTAGGCTGGCAGTATAGCCTAGAGGTTAGAGTAACAAGCTGTGAATGAACTTGGTTCAGTAGACCTGGGTTTGATTCCCCAACCTCCACTTGCATACTGTTGGACTCTGAGCAAGTCATTTAACCAGCCTAAAGCTCCCGGGTCGCCCCTGAAACAGGCAGTCGTGCGTGCTGGACCTTACCTGGTTTACAAAAGAATTAAAAAAAAAAAAAAAATGACTACCATGTTATGAACAGTCCTGAATAAGTGCCAGCATGTGCACTCTATGCAAGGCTGGCTAAATAAGACCAGTGAAAAGAAGCATTGTTATCTTCACTTCCAGGTTGGTCAACGTGAGGGGGCTTTTCATTTATTTATTTATTTTTCCCAAGAACTGGAGCAGTGTCAGTTCAAAGACAGGCCTCTAACTCCGGTGCTACAGAAGTAATGTTTTTTCAGTCAAACAAAGCAGCAGAGGTGAGGGAGTGACAGGCATGTTGACATGCTGTTCAGAGGGTAACAGATAGATGTTTGATGAATTGGCTGATGCTGCAGGAATGATGGGCTTCACATGGGCATAATGCAGGAATGATGGGCTTCACATGTGCATAATGGACCAGCTGCCTCTCAGCTCCGATTGCCTGCCATGATAAGAGCCATAATGAATGGCCAGGCACAGCCCTGCCATAAAAGTCAGATCTGACCATTCTGAATAAACTTAATAAAAAAAAGAGAGAGAGAGAGAGAGAGCAGCAAACAAGAAAGCGAGGGAAGAGACGACTTTTGTTATGAGTTGGTGAAAATGAAACTGCCTCCTTTCTGTGGTTTTACTGAAAAAAGCTACTAAAAGTTTGAACAGCAACACAAATCAAAGTAAGCTTTATGACTTAGAATTATTTAGGTGTGTGTCATGTATTTTTAAATGGACTGATTCTACTGGACTAGGAAGTAGTCTTTATCCACAGCACGGTAAGCATACTGCAGGCCAACACAGTAAGTATGGATAAGACATATACTCAATGCGCTTATTTTCAGCTTTATTGTTTTTTTTGGGAAGTACAGATCCAAACCAACTGAAACTGAACCAGAGTAAGTAATTGCTTATATTTAAGTGAATGGGGAAATTTGGCCAGGACACCAGAGAAATTCCTTACTGTTTTTCAACAGTGCCATGTGACCTTTAATGTCTGGCTAAACAACCACCAGACATTGGTGCAACTACTGGGAGGGATGAGGAAGACCAGCCCCTCAACTTTTAGACACTGCAAAATAGATAATGATATTGGCATCGTCGTGAAAGGCTCGATTGATCCATGCCCCTCCCCCAAATTTTTTTTTTAGCTGTGACTGCACCCATGCCACCAGAAAAGGCAGGACCTCGATGGTACCATTTTATTCAAATGATGGCACAACCCAAGAGCACAGCACACCCTAGTACTGCACTCAGGTGCCAGCATTTACAGTATGAGCCCAGTCCCGCTAGGGACTAGAACCCATGACCTTCTGGCCCAGAGGCAGATGTGCTACCAACTGAGTCGTGCTGGCACCATTTTAAGGTGGGGCAACAGCAAGGTCTGCACTGCTGCCATTATTCCATGTAACACAACACTGGGCAAGACCAGCTGAGCCACTCTGTCACGTTCATTCTGGAAGTCAAAACTAGAAGGGCTAGCCACTAAGGCTGTCCTGGCATCCCACGGACAACACCACATTGGGGCTCTGGGGCTGGGATTTGGGTGTCTGAGGGAACCATGTATAGCAACTGTATTTCCAATACATGGGTGGGCACCCTGAGGACAACAAACTGTGTCACAGTTGCAAAAATGTGTTCACTAGTGCCAGACAGGCCAAGAAACATGGCCATGTTGCAGACCTTTTATTATCACGCTGCACCCCCTGATGGTAAGGGCTTGTCCCACATACAGTACAGCAGCTCTCGGATTATTCACACACAGATGTGCTATATGACCTTATGGGAGGGCACACTCCCTTTGGGATGAGACGGTCATTCAAAATCATATTCATACAGTCCTGGATGCCTGCCTGCACCTGCCCTTCCCTGGTCTCCCCCCCAAAGGCTGGCAATGTAAAATGGGTGGGTTGTGAGGAGGAGCTTCACATTCGCATAGGATTCTTCTCACAGACCTGATGTCACCAAACTCAGCTCTCACAGGTGACATTTCCAGTCCGCAGTGCAGGCATCATCAACAGCACCTCTTCCGGCCCTTGAGATGGATCTCGAGGTGGATTTTCTGCCATTTCTAAAACTGTAGCAGAGTATACCCTAAAATTAATTAAAAACTATACTTAGTTATAATACAGAGAATAATATATGGGATGGTGTGTGTAATGAAAATTTTATACATACCGAGATGTTGGATGCTGCATAAACCCCAAGAACGAGCTCGAGGGGTTTATCTAAGCATCAAACACTGAGGTGTGTATAATTTAGTTTTACATCACCCCATATTTTATTTTATATCATTGCTGGGGTTGCATTTTTCACCTCAGTAATTATATAAACATATGCAGAGAAGAAGGAAGGAGCAGTATCTGCAGCAGAGTCTGCAGTTCCCTTATAATGTAGCGATCTGACGGTGGTGAGGGCTCTGTAAAGCCCTGATGGTTGTTTTTGTTTTTTTTTACTGAAAGTCCTTGTGGTAGCGTGGCGAAGAGCTGCAGCACTGAGAAGGAAGGGCCAAGCAGGAGAAGCTGAAGGGAAGCTGGGCAGTGAAGGGAAGTCAGACAAACAAGAGCATCGGGACAGAACAGAAAGCCTTGGAAGGACCCCAGCTGCCCTTCCAGACCCCTTACGCTGACTGCTTAATCTATTAAAACAAAGTAAATAAATTTTATTTAAAACCCGGAGAGTGAGAAAGAAAGGTTCCGAGAGGCAGAGCCACTGTAGCTCATGCTTTTCCCATAGTGAAAGGAAGGTTGCCGTTATAACCAGCTGGTTATAACAGCAAATTACAACAGGCTTTTACTAAGGGAAAATGCAACCCAGCAATTATAAAGACAATAAATATATGGGTGGGTTTGTGTAACCAGAATTTTACACACCTGAGGTGTTGTATGCTACATAAACCCGAGAGGAAGCTTGAGGCGTTAGAAAAGCATCCTGTTTGAGGGTGGGTGTGAAATTCTAGTTTACACCCACTCGCTTTTTTAATAACAACTAGTGAGCATTTTAATTACTGTGGCAGTTGTGTGACTAGTGTTTGTGCCTGCTCACAGCAAGCTTGATTGACAGGGAGTGATTACAACTGCCTCACTGTAATGCATTTTACAAACCAGTTATCTGAGCTTTACATGCACACTAGTAACTATTTGTACTGATAGGTATGATACTTTAATGATGTATTACCATTCACACTGTAAAATGTGTAAATGTGTACCACTACTTGAGCGATTCATGAAAAAGTGCAAAGTATCGCACAAACGCTTGCACTGCACTTTATGGATTGCCAGTTGGTAAAAATGCTGTTCACAGACGGATAGCATAGGGCACTATCCTACTGTGAATAGGGTAGGTAGAGGCAGTGGTAACCCCATTATCACCACCTCTAACCCCACTAGCACTGCCCTGACCTGCATTCCTGAAATGGCCCGCACTGAATAGCACCGGTGCACTGTTTGAAATTCACAAAAGCAGCTATGCAAATGAGCCCACTGGGCATGTGGTGCTAGGTGGTTATTTGCATGCCCATTTTGGGCTCATTTGCATGGCCGTGGGTGTCTTAGCATGCCCCACCCCAACCAGCTCATGCCCCATGCAGCCGCAGTCCATGTTGGACTAATGGACCCCATCCCTGATCACCCGTCCCTGTAACAAGAAAAATAACCCTGGCAGTCCAGTGGTCCTTCCCCACCCCGGTCGTAGTCCCCCTTGTAAAATAGAATATCCTGGTAGTCCAATGGTCCCTCCCCAATCTTGGTCCCCTTGTGAGAAACAAGAATATCTCTGTAGTGCAGTGGTCTCTTCCCCTTCCCAATCCCTGTTGTAAAAATAGGACTATTCCTGACAGTCTAGTGGTCCTCCCTCCCCAATCCCTGACCCTGGTCCCTGTAAAATACAAGACTATCCCTGATAGTCTAGTGGTCCCTCCATGATCTCCGACCATGGTCCCCATTGCAAAAAAAAAAAGACAATCCCTGGTAGTCTAATGGCCTCCCCATCTCCAATCGCCATACCCATGTGTACAAAATCCCTTACAGTGCAGAGGTCCCACCCCTCCCCAGCTCTCTGATCACTGTCCCCGTGTTTAGAAAATCCATCGGCAGTCTACTGGTAGCGTACACTGTACTTGCTCATTCACAGTTCAGTTGGCAGCCGGCTGTGGTGGTAGAGAATAGCCAGTCGGCGAGGGTTGGGGATGGGGAGGTGGAGGAGATCAGTGTCTGCCAGGGTGGGAGGGCAAGGGGTCCACCAGACCACCAGGAACATGGGACAATTGCCCATTGTCCAAGGGAGCGGGTGAGGGAGTACACTGACACCAAAGACAAATATACATCTATTTACCGGCAGGTGTTCGGGTGGGGGAAGGACAACTGACTGCCAAGGAATGAATCTGTCCGCTGGGATGGTGAGCAGAGACCAGGGAGGGGTGGGACCAATAAACTGCCAGGGAGAGACTTTTTTCCAATGGGACTGTGATCGGAAGGAACCTTTTATTAACAGGATAGCAATCAGGGAAGGGAGAGACCACTAGACCACCAGGAAACTTTCACCTTTATCGTGACAGGGACAGTGATCGGCAATACATCCGAAGCCACTAGGGTTGCACGGAATACCGCCAGGTTTCAGTCTGTGGTATCTTCTCCATGCAAGGGTGCCTTGCAAACAGAAAAACTTTGGTGAATAGGACTGTGCTCATATGCATATCCTCTCCTCCTCATTTGCACTGCAGCCCCTCAAACTTTTGCGCACATCGCAAAGCCAGTTTGAGGCAGCAAACTGGGCTTTTGTGAATACCACATTGGGCAAACCCCAGTTTGCACAGTGGAATACTGCGCAGTACTGAAGGCTGCATCTGCAAAGACATCAACAAAATGGAGACAGTGCAGAGGAGGACAACCAAACTGGCACTGAGCCTGCAACAGAAGGCACATGAGGGCAGATTAACGGAGCTCAATATGTATACCCTAGAGCAAAGGAGAGGGGGATAGGATCAAGACATTCAAATATCTCAAGGGCATTAATAAGGTAAAGGGACAGACATGTTTTCACTTTACACAAAATAGTAAAACAAGAGGGCATGATATGAGATTAGGAGGTGGCTAAGGGGAATGAGAAAGTTCTTTTCACAGAAAAGGTGGTAGATGCATGGAACAACCTGGCCCAGGAGGTGACAGGAAAGAGCACGGTGCAAGGCTTCAAACAGGCATGGGATAGGCACAAAGGAACGGCAGGGAAGATCAGCTAAGGCCAATGACTAAGTAGAGTCAGCAGACACATTCAACAGGTAGGGTAAATGGGCAGACTGGATGGGCCATCTGTTTCAATGTTTCTATGATAGGGCAAAGTTTATGAATCTAGCCCAAAATGTGTATACTTGACAAATTGTGGTACCTTGCACCATCTGATATTCTGTGTTATTACACTACACTTGTCAATGTAAATGTTTGCAATTTTGTAAATGTTACAGCGTAGGTTATCTGATTTTCTGTGCATGACACTGCACTTGTCACTTTATTCATTGCCATACATTGTGTTTACCATCTTTTGCGTATTGTACTGCTTACCAACTTGAAACCTTCATCCCCAGGTTGCACCAGGAAAAGACCTCAGGCTTAGTGTGCCTATCTCGGTCAACACGTTCTAACTCATTGCTTTGTAAAGCACTCTGGGACAGAGCGTATATGAAAGCGTATAGAAATTCAAATATTATTCTCTACCACAGTCCCTGCACTACTAGTATCTAACTCATTGTTTTGTAAAGCACTCTGGAACAGAGTATATATGAAAGGCGCTACATACAGTAAATCCAAATTTTATTCTCTACTACAGTCCCTGCACTACCAGTATCTAACTCATTGTTTTGTAAAACACTTTGGAACAGAGTATGATGAAAGGCACTATATAAAACCAAATTTTATTCTCTACTACAGCCCCTGCACTACCAGTATCTAACTCATTGCTTTGTAAAGCACTCTGGGACAGAGTGTGTATAAACGGCGCAATATAAATACAAATTTTACTCTCTATTGCAGTCCCTGCTCTACCAGTATCTAACTCATTGCTTTGTAAAGCACTCTGAGATAAAGTGTGTATGAAAAGTGCTATATAAAACCAAATTCTAATAGCCGCCCAGTGGCATGGAGGGTTGAGGCACTGGTTGCCACGCCTCCCCACACACTAGTGTGACCCGTTCGGAACGTACCAGGTCCTTGGGGGTCGGGCTATGGGAGAGGATCTAGCACCACCAGTCAGCTTCCCTCCTGGGTGGGAAGAGAAAAGCACACTTCTCCTGTATTGCCACCACGTAGAGGCATGGTCGTAGCAACAGCTGTGGCCAGAATGGGGGTGGCCAGCGGTCAATGCTTGGGGCACTCATGCTTCTACACATAAGCGTGTCTGCACCATGGCATGCCACCGTCATCAGTGAAAGAAACGTAGATGAAAAAGTATGGTTCGGTAGGATAAGTCCTGCCCCATGAATCTGGACCTACACCATTTCTCTGGCAAGGCTACTGCTGGATTTGTTTCTGGGGTCTGCTCTCACCCCTCTTGGCTTTGCCTTGGGGGTAATTTGTGGGGTAAGTAAGGCCAGTAAGCCCTGGGGGAAGCGAATGTCTGCTGTGAGCAAGTGGTGCTGAAGGGGTCAGAACCATGTAGAACAAAAAAAAATAACACAATAACCAACAGAACCAAACTGTGTTCTGTTCTACAGTCACTGCACTACGATGTCTAACTCTTTAGCACTGTTTACACTGCCGAATGCTCGGGTTGCTGTGGTGCAAAAAGGCAGTGTGGATATTCACCTGATACTGGTAAGTCACTCCATACTCCACCCCCAAATCCTATGCATAGTTGGGAACGCATAGCGTATAAGGTGTGGTGCTGCCATGCAGACTGCCAACACTGCTTGCATCACTGCAAGGAGCACCTTCCCACCCCAAATTCACAATTAACACAAAGAAGCACGACTCCCACCCCTCCTCCCCAAACTCATGGCTCCTCTCATGCACAGCGCACTGGTGCTGAAAGGGGTCATGTAAACGTGGCATCGCATCGCTCAGGAGAAGGAGTCAGCACTGCAGCGCTCCATGGCTGTGTAAACGCGGCCTTTTGATCTGTAATGCACTTTGGGATACAGTATGTATGGAAGGCACTATATAAATCCAAATCCTATTCTACTATTCCTGCACTACCAGTATCTAACTCATTGCTTTGTGAAGCACTTTGGGATACAGCGGGTATATAAGATGTAACAGAAATTCAAATTTATCCTATTTTATACTCCCGCAGTACTAGTGTTCAACACACGGCTTTGTACAGCAGTTTCGGATGTAAAGTGTATGGAAGGCACACGTTTAATTCTGACAAGGCCGATGGCTGCTACCCCTTTACCTGCGTTTGCTCTGTCTCCCTCCCTCACGCCCTGCCTACCCAAATCAGCAACTCTGGCAAAGCCTCTAGATGCTACCTAACTTCCCAGCTCTTAAAATCCTACTTCCTCTTTCTTTCCCTCTGTTTTTGCTAAAAGAAACTCTCTCTTTTGAATATTGCTGTTTATCCATGATACATTGCATTGTTCCTGTATGTTAGAAACTCGACTGTTTAGCTCCTCCTGTGTCTGTTTGTAACCCTCCCACTGATGTGGAACCTTTGTAAATGAGTTGCATTGCGCTCAGAGGTACTTTGTAATCCGAGACTGAATAAATAAAGATATCCAAACCATTTTAATTTGTTCCTGCACATGCAGTCTCCAGCTCACTCTTTATAAAGTACGTTGGGATACACTGTGTAGGAATGTGTAACATCAATCCTGTATTAAAGAGCCAGTGTGCTGCCTAAAACTAATATTAGTTTTAAATGCAGTTAACCATACCTTTTATATCGGCGATATTTTATTCTTTTCTCTTTGGTTAATTAGAAGATTTTTACCTGATGTTAGTAGGTGTGATGTAGCAGCACTCTGCCCGGCAGCTGACATATCTAGCCCGTTGTTCCTATTACATCATCAGCATTGTGACCTGAGACATCACAGCTGCACAGGACGAGCCAGTCAGTCGCTGCCAGGTCAGTCACCTTTGATGTCACTATTGTGAGTTTACAGTGCTGATGATGTAGTGGGGATAGCGCTAGATATGTCAGCTGCCAGAGGCCGCTTCACATATCCAGCAAACTAATATGGTGTAGCAGAGCAACAGGAAAATGCAAAACCTCAAAAATAAAAGTTGCAGCTAACTACTTCTTAAAATTGGCAGCATTCTCCTATTATTTATTTATTTTTTTTATTTAGTTGTTTAACCAGGAGTAGCACACTAAGCTGAAAGCTTTTTACAGGAGTGACCTGGGAGCACAGGAAGTTAAGTGACTTGCTCAGGGTCACACAATGTACATGTGGAAGCTGTGGGATTCAAACCCAGGTCTGGTCTGCTGATGTCACCAGATTTGCAGCTCAGAGCCTTAAACCAGTGCGCTATACTGCCTCCCATTTTGGTTCCACTAGCTCTTTAATGGGACATTTAACACCTGTATCTGACGTACTACCATTCCTGTATGCTGCTTTGTTGTATGCTTATCTGAATACAATAAAAAAACTTACTTAAAAAGAAGGATCTATAGAAATCAAATTATATTCTATTCTGCAGTCAATACACTACAATATCGAACACATTGTTTGGTAATCCCTCTGTGATGCAGAGTGTATGAAAGAGCTATACAAATCCAAATTCTATTCTATTCTATTCTTCACTCACTGCACTACCAGTATCTAACTCATTCTTCTGTAAAGCACTTTAGGGTACAGTGCGTATGAAAGACACTATGCAAATTATAGTCTCTGCACTAGCAATATCGAACACATTGTTTTGCATAGCGCAGTGGTCTAAGGCTCTGAGCTGCAAATCTGGTGACATCCAGAAGACCAGACCTGGGTTTGAATCTCATAGCTTCCACTTGCATACTGTGTGACCCTGAGCAAGTCACTTAACTTCCTTGTGCTCTCAGGTCGCATCTGGAAACAAGCTCCGGCTTAGTGTGTCTCTCCTGGTTAAACAATTTCCCTTTCCCTTTCCCTAAAGTGCAGTGAGATATAGTACAGTATAATGAATGTGGTACTGTATATAAATACAAATACAAATTCTATTCTAATCTATTGTCCCTGTACTAGCAATACCTAAATGTATTACTTTGTAAAGCTTTGGGATACAGTGTATATAAAAGCACTGTATTAATCCAAGTTCTATGCTTTATTGCAGTCCCTATACTAGTAGTCTGTAACTCACTACTTGGTAAAGCATTTTGGGATACAGTATATATGAAAGGCACTATATAAGACCACAGTCTAGTCTTATAGTCCCTGAACTACCAGTATCTAACTCACTGCTTTGTAAAGAACTTTGGGATGCAGTTTACACATGCACTATAGAAAACCACATTTTATTCAGCTCTGCAGTTTCCGAATCATCAGTTTCTAACTTATTGCTCTGTAAAGCACTTTGGGATGCAGTGAGTTAAAAGGCTCTATATAAATCCAAATTCTATTCTATTTTACCGTCCCTGCGCCAGTAGTATGACTCACTGCTTTGTAAGCATTTTGGGATACAGTGTATGAAAGGTGCTATATAAATCCAAATTTTATTGCATTCTACTAGACATGAGCTGAACATTCAGTTTGATCACATCTCAGCAGCCAGTGCCTCCTAGTGAAAGAAAGTTCACTTAACTGGAAGTTCCTTAGTGTAACAAAAAAGGTTCTTGTAAAGGAGCCATGTGAATAAGGGGAGGAGGGGTGACAGAAGAGTGACTCTAGAGTACTGGGTGAATTATAGACTGCCTCTCAAGATTCACAGCTCTTCGTGGTAGGAGGTTAATATTCTCACATGTCATTAGGTCTGCTGGCTCGACTGATGGTTCATTGAATCAGGCAGCAAATTATTTCCTCCTGCTGCAGAGGACACCGCACTTCAAAGGAGGGAGCCAGGGTCAGGACGGCTCTCGAGTTTGATTAATGACTTAGGATCAGCAGAGGTTGCCTGTAGGTAAGAATGTGACTGAAGCGTTTGACAGCGTTGACTTTTCGAACAGGACTTGACCCGGTCGCTCACCAACTTTGTTGCTAATGTTGCCAGTGCCTGACCTGATGGGCCTTGTAGAGGAAAGTTTATGACCTTGTGGTCTTCGTTACCAAGAGCTGGGACTGTCTGCCTGGCTTAGTATGTATCTGTAAAGGTCACACATCAGTCACAATGTTGTGATTTAAGGCTCTCATATGATCAAACAAAAGCACAAGTTTGAACTTATAAGCTGTAAAGAAAAGACAAGCCAAAGACCTCTCATCTCCAGAGCACTCTTTTGTACTGCCAATATGAACGGAGATTTAGAAATGTATTAGTTCACATATATATATATATTACACAGCACATACAGAATAATGTATATGCAACCACATAACAAAGCTGTGTTTTCCTGAGGGTTGCCATGACAACAGAGTGACCTCGAGAGCAAAACCCGAGGGGTCCCTGTCATCATGGCAACCCCAGGGTGGAAACACAGCCTTGAAGTGTATGGTAGCCCATACATTATTATTTATAGTGTAGGGCAACCAAAACAAAAACAGCAAAACTTCCTGTTTGTTTTCTACTCTAGTACACTTTTTCCTGTTCCTCCAGTCATCCCTGATCACACCATGTATTGGATCATGCCCCACCACCGCTCATTCTGCTGCTTGTCATCCGCACCTGTAGTATAACTCTCACCAATGCCACATATTACTATCCCGAGTGCCCCCGCTTGTCTGCCCATTATTACATTTTCTCCTGTACTGTCTACCCCCAACAATCACACCACTGCTCTGTCCTCACAACTTCCACAGCAACCTTCCCTCTAGCTCCGTCTCACTTATGGAGGGCATTTTTCACCACTCGCACTCCTGGCCATTATTGTTCTCTTGCCATGCACCATTGTTGTATAATGTAATCACTGCAGTACAACGAAACTCACTGTACTGCAGTATTTATGTCACTACTGCAGCAGAACAGCATTTCTGAGTACATGAATTTCCATACATAACAATGTTTGGCCATACACTATATACCTTTTATTGAGCCAAATCAGCGTTTTATCATTAGGCGCTACACTAACCTTGTTCACTGCTCCTGTCAGCTCCCTACCGCTCCTCCTGAAATGCTGCTTCCGCAGATGATATGAATGTAAACTTCTCCTTCCTAATGATTACATGTGGGCATTAACATGGCCAGGTGTTTGTTCTCCGATCAGGACTGAATATATGGAAGCTGCATTGCAGGGTCAGGGCCGATCAGTGCAGGTGAAGCAGTGTGTTTACATGCCTGCAGAAGACCCTGCACTGGTACACGATCCCACAAAACAGGAATCGTGCCACAATGGAGCAACATACAGCACTCGGCAAGTCACTTACACGACCTGATCTGCATGGGTGCACTCCCCAGTACCGCCGCCATGGTGCCGAGCAGGTCCTGTTAACGGCCCACTGGCGTGCTTTCACTTCGCCTCAGACCCCAGTCCCCAGGTTGTGCTCTCCTGCCCCCGAGGCAACTGTGCTGAGCAGGTCACATTAACGGGCCCTTCTGGCATGCTTTCACCCTCGCTCAGACCCCAATGATCAGGCTATGCTCCCTCCTCCCCGGGAGGGACTTCACACACACACAGCTCTTGTATTCTGATATTTTCCATCTCCATGGTAAGGGTACCTTGTCATCTACATCACTCTATGAGGAGTGAGAGAAGACACAAGGCCCAATTTTGAAAGTAGTTGGATTGCCACAAGGGAATTGCATCGGTGAGCTGGACGCAAGGGGCAACTTGCAGCAATCCTTGCGGCGATTGATTTTTCAAAGGGAGCCTGCCACAAACCCCAATGCAAGTCCTTGAGTCAACCACAGCCACGTTAAAACCAGCTCCCCGGTACACTTTGTACCACTGGGGAGCTATTTTCGGGCTTGCGCTTAAAGTATTGGCGCAATCTGCCATAACTGAATAAAATGTCTCAACCGCGCCAAATGTTACAAAATTGGGTGGTTGCATCGACATTGGGGTTGACACAGTGCTCGATGCAACCCCTGCGTCACCCTTTAAAATCGGGTTCAAGATGTCCCTCTACCTATCAGGGACACATACAATACACATAACAGGCTGTGGTATGACTGAACAATGCAAGAGTTCTGTCAAGGGACAAAACCGCACACTCACAAAACACTGAACTTTGGAACCCATTTTTCATTCATACAATGCATTTTATATATAGAACTCCACAGCTCCTACCAATTCATATAAACACAATTTCTTAATAAACAAACTGAGAGAAATATGCAAACTGACTGTAGGATTGCAGACGATAGTTACAAATCCGTTTTAAGAACTTGGTTATAGAAGTGTGGTAACAGTTTACTAAATGTTTTTCTTTTTTTACTCTTTCCTTTTTCTCTTTAATAAGTATTTAACATATTTCTAAATAGTTGTATTCATTATTGTTTCTGTATGTGTTTTCTCTTTATTAATCCAATAATTTTGTTTTAATTATAAAGTCAAAAATGAAGCTCAACCTGTACTCCCTGGAGGAGAGGAGGGACAGAAGGGATGTGATTGAAGTCTTCAAATACCTTAAGGGGTAAACAAGGTAAGCCTGGCCAGGGTGTTCCAGCTGAGGGAGGAGGGGCCACCAGGGGCACCATATGAGGCTGGTCAGGGGAGACTTGGGGGACACAAGGAGATGTTACTTCACTGAGAGGGTGGTGGAACCTTGGAATGCACTACCTGCGGAGCTGGTGGCTGTGGATACTGTGGAGGGTTCAAGAGAGGCTGGGATAGGTATGGGGAGGGGAGTCTGAGAAGGGCCAGCACTGGAGGGAACCCCAGTCGGGGATGGGGGTGGGGGTTCGGGGAGAATGATGGAGCTCACAACGGGCCCGAAACATGCACTGATCCTCAAGCAGACTCGACAGACCATAGAGCCTACTCTGCTGGCTTCTTAGTATGTTAGTATGATAAAGTCAAAATGAAAAAATGAAAATATATATATATATATATATATATATATATATATATATATATATATATATTTCAAGTAAACATTATTTTTATTTTTCTCTGGCATCTAGATTTAAACTGCCAGGATTTTGTAGCTACTGTTGTGACTTTGTCAGAGTTAAAGCAGCAGTACTATGTATAAAAAATCTGCGTTTTTAGACTGGTTATTCCCAGTGCTCTGCTGAGCATGTCCCTGGTACTCTTTCCTGACGGCAATGTATTATCACCCTATAATGTGCTCAGCTAGCCTTTGTTTGATGCTATTTGCCGCCCCACCTACTGACTAGATAGCGGACGCTCATATTTTCTGTGGAGCTACAATGGCTGTAACGGCTCACTTCCTGGTTGGGCATTACTGCCGCTTTAATGTGACCTGTTTTCCATCCTCAAAATGTTTATGCAGTGGCTCCTTTCCTCTGCCGTAACACTGAAGTAGTGTTGCTCAGATAGCATCCTAGAAGTCAGGATACCAACAGGTACCTCCAATTTGGCCAGATAGTTGCTGTGGTAGGGTAGCTGTGCTGTCTGGCTATGGAGTCTACCAGCTAGGATACCTGGATCCTAACCAGGAAGGATCCATCACTATCGGACCCTGGATCCTGCATCTGTCTTTGGCACGCTATCTGGTAGGATCAAAGTCAGGATACCAGCACTGTCTGACAGATGAGGGTAGGATCCACCAAAGCACTGTCTCAGCGACATTATGCTGAGGCCGTATTTCTGTAGGGAAGGAGTCATCACTAAAGAAAACAGACATAAAAAGCAGACTTTCAGTTACAGAGAAACTGATACCAAACAAAGACACAGTTGTAGCCATTAAGCTGTCCAGATAATTCCAAATATTTTACAGTATTTATACACGAAAGCTGTCTGGTGGCCTTAAAGGCTGCTGTACGGCAGGCAGGCAAGAAAGTTCTTCCAGCACTTTCAGGAATATCCGGACATGTCAGTGGCTGCAAGTGTGACCTGACATGGTTGTAAGAATGGGTATGAAATGTTATCAATTTGACTGTAGTGACAAGAGGGGAAAATAAAATGGCGACCATCAGTTCTGTGTGCCTACAGGATTCTCACAACAGTCCACACAAAACCACACACCTCACCCAAAATTCAGTGTTTTTTTTTTTTGTCCATTCAGACGCTTAGCGCCACTGGGGCACATACTTTGTTGTTGATATCATGGAATATTAGCACACCTGGGTGCATTAAGAGGCACAAGGTTAAGCCAGTGCTTCCAGTCACCCAGAAAGTGATAATATCCTGTGTTACAAAATGGACCAGAGCTGGCGCTTCAGTTATGCCGCATAACCCAGTGTGGACGAGGCGAGAAACCTGTCAGACTAACATCGCCTCGCCTCTCCCTGGGAGCGGAAACAGCTCAGAACAGCCAGGAAGTATAAACACTCTCTCATTAACACAGATCATAATCGTTGGTAAAGCCTCATGTCAGGGATATTATTGCTTACAGGGTTCTCCCCAGGGAATAACGCATCTCAGGCCCCATATACTTTAGCAGGCTCACATATGCTTTTTCCATCATCTCACTTCACTGATCTCAAGAGATGTTAACCCCAGGTGGCACTATCCCAAGGGCTACTACCCCTGCCTGCTTGGCTAGTGGCAGGTTAAGGGGGCCTGAGTTCTGAAATCAGGTAACGCCACCCGGAGGTCAGGGGTTGGTAGTGGTCAAGCTAACCTGGGCACAGCCCTCCGGAACACTGTAACCCCCCTCTTCCCATGTAGTGGCCTGAACACTGTACAGTAATCACCTTCACAATACCCTGGTACACCACAAGTACCCACACTGTTTGCACTTACCACCAGGGTTGGTTCCTCTAGCTCGACCCTGGGGACCCCTGTAAAACAAGGTTATGCACAGCAAATAGCAACAGTACAGTACTTTGAGCACAAACTGGAACCACAGTCAGATAACATGCAGAAAAGTTAGATCTGATTTATTCAGGGACTTGAACAAGGAAGAGGCAAAATCAGGTTAATTAGCTTAAAGGTTATATCAATCATGCAGTTATGCATGCGCTTTGAGTCCCCCCAACACACACAGTCACACCTCTGAGTACCCAGGTGGAGAAGAGATGGGCTAGCCAGGACTGTTGCCTGGGGTTGCAGCTGGATGGGGCCCAGTGATGGAAAACACAACATGCACAGTACACAATATTTGTAATCCGGAGCTAGAGGCTCAGTTCATAAAGGAAACTAAACAACAAGGCAATTAGATGACACACTCAGATTAAGCTGTTGTTGCAGGAGCTACCCTGGTATTTACTTACGATACCCAAGACTGGACACAGGCTGGACGAAAATCGAGACTGCAGGTGGTTGATCTGGAATGCCAGGAGAAGCAGGGCCCACACGAGTCTCAGAGGCATCGCTCCTGTTCAAGCATGGAGCAAGGGGCTGATTCCCAGGCAGGTCTCTCGTCGATGGCTTCTCTGTGCAGTTGGTAGTCTGGCTTGGGCCAGGCTGGCAAGGCCCAGACCGCATAGAGACAAATTCGATGCAATCCATTTTGGCTGGATAGAGCTTCCAGCAAGCAGAACACAGTTCACAAAGTGGGGAACTAACTCACAACCCACTAGCAGCTCATACCAGGCAAAGCGCCACTGGTCACAATCGCAAAGTCTCTGCACACACGGGAGCTTAGGAGTAGCTGGAACTCCTGACAGGCCGATCGGATTCAGCAAAATCTTCGGTCTTCTTCAGGTTGAGCCTGGCCCACTTCTGTAGCTTACTTTAGTCACACAAACTTGGATTTAGTCCAAAATAATACTCTTCTTTCCTCTCAGGAGCAGCAGGCAGACATGCAAGCCAAAACTCAGCCCTTTCACAGTTTTCCCATGCGAATCCACTCAGGATTGCTGCCCAAAATACACCTGAGCTCTTCTCATTTCACTTCCCAGCTCAGAACTAACTGAAAACTGCAAGCAGCCGGGACTTCCCTAAGATCCAAAAGGTTTGGTTGGCTGATTTGGCTGTCAGTCAAAGCAAGAGCCCCCCTCAGTTGCAAAATGGTGCAAAAAAACTAAACTACAGTTCCTACAGATGTTGAATTCTGACCGCTCCTATAGTCAGACTACATTTTAGGTCCCACCAGAACTGATTGGTCCAGTTTGCAGTCCAGGACCAAGATAGTAGAGGCAAACAAAACAGTCCTTGCTACAAAGAAAGCAGGTTAGACAAACTACATTTTAATTATCACTCTAAATGATTTTCAGCAAATAGTTACATCTTTCAACAGAGTTCCTTTCAGATTACTTATGCTGCAATAGGCAGCTCTTAAAGAGACAGTACACAGAGGCCATACAGGCTCTGGTAATCACATTTAAACTGCTAAAAGCAGGACACCAGCCTGGCAGCGAACATTTAGACAAGCTCAAGGAAGACTTTTGGGAACCCCCACTTGTAGGCGGGTTACAGATGCATGGTGAGGCTGACAAACATCCAACTCTGGTGTCAAAAAGCACCATGAAAATGCATCATTTGGTGGTCATTCTTAAATGTTTCTTTGAGAGCATGCTCTTGGACTCCCTAGAACTCCATGCGTGTCTTTGGAGTGCAGAAATGCCATATCCTTTATTAAAACTGTGTGAGAACCCTGGTTTACTATATCACTTGTAGGCATCTTGTCCAATCACAAGCTAGACTTATAAACAGTTATAAACAGTTTATTCCACAACAAACTCACAACCATCATTTTACGCCAATGAAATGACTCATGGAGAGCTCAGTGCTGTCAATTACTGTCAATAAAATCACAGCAGTGACATCATCATTATTTACTCTGCATTACAGAGACAGCTGCTGCCAACAAAATGGGGACTTAACTGCTCCTTTCTGTGCTTTCTACACACACAAAGAACAACAGAGAGCATGCTAGATGACCTGCTCCTCCCACCTGACAACAGACCCCCTCTATTTCCCATATCATGATGCCTAACTTATTTATTTAACCAGCATGATTTTCACTTCTTCTTCACTGCCCATCAGCAGGAAATCACTGCACCCCACCTCAGTTTGTAAGATGGACCCCTTTCCAAGTATGTCCATTCTCGATAGAATGGAACACCTACCACTCCACCCAGCTGCCAATACCCTCCCCCATGACCCATGGCTCACAACGACAGAAAGCAGTATTTTGATCCTAAGGTCAATGTTCACACTGCCAGCAACAGTTCGTATTTAAACAACAACAAAAAACACAGCTACCAGTTTCTTCCAATAAGAGCAGCTGCGTGGTGCAAACATCGCATTTAACATCATAACATTGAATTCTGTTATTGTGAGTATCGGTTATGGAGGGATGCTACACAGCAGCTGGTTGTAGTAGGCAGGGTTTCAGTTTATCAGAAACTACATACTTGAAAGGAGGAGTCTGTTTACAAACTATTAGGGGAGGTTCCTATAAACAGCAATGGGGAGGAGTATGGAAAAAACTACAATATTTTAAAGCAAGTAACATAACAGTGATAATATGATGGTGTTATCACTGTCCTCATCAATAATATAATTGGCTTGTAGATATAAGTACTCAGTCTTGACCTGGTACACTTTATCCACTGACAATCAGACTGCCTCATATAGAGTTATTACATAATCCAATAAACTTATTATTTTTTTTCTTTATTTATGATTTGTTAACTGGGTAGGTGCACTGATCCCAGGAAGCATTTTGAGGCATGACCTGGGCCACGTAAGGTGGCACAAAGTAGAAACATCAGAATAACGAGAACATAACAAGAGCAGGTAATACAGTGAAAGGTTACAGTTGTTACATTTGCCAGTACATGGTGGCAGTAGTTGAGAGACAACAAATGACAAAGCAAAGTGAGGCTCATGGTGGGACAGTTTTGGGGGGCTAGTCCTTACAGCAGTGGCAGGTGGATGCCAACAGAAGCCAGTCTTTGAGGCGAGTCTTGAGCTGGCGGTGGAGTTTATGGTGCGCAGTTCAGTGCGCAGCTTGTTCCATAGTGCGGGGCTGCTACAGACAGGCCTCAGCACTCATGTTCATGGCTACCCTGGGATTTTCAGGGAGGGATACTGGAGGAGCATAGGCAGCGGTGTGATGTTTGGACGGTGAGAAGGGGGGCAAGAGGATTTCTGGCCAGTCACGGATGGCAAAATCAATAAAACTGTACAGTGCAAGGTCAGCGGGCTTGTAGTGGGAGCCACCCCAGTGTAGTGTAGTGTACAGTGGTGTGTGGGAGACAGGGGCCATCTGGGAGAGAAGCGGCAGGCACTGTTGTATGCTACTGATAGTTTTGCCATGGTGGATGCGGAGGTCCTGGAGTAGATGGGAGAGCAGTAGTCCAGGATAGGTAGCAGGTTTCCCTGGATGATGGCATGGCAGGCCTCAGGGGTGAGGTATTGCCAGTATCTGTAGGCAGCCCTAGTTTTTGATGAAATCTTAGAACCAGGGAGTTTATGTGCTCTGTAAAGGAAAGGGAGGGTCAAGAACAACTCATAGATATTTGAAATGTTTGACGCCCTCTAGGGCATGGCCAACAGGGACATGATGATTAGGGTGGTTAGATTTGTATTTCACAACTGGCCCAGTGGCACTGAGGGTTGAGGGCAAGCATACATCTCACCACTGCTACCTGGGTTCAAGAGCAAGCTTGGGGCCATCGGGGGCCGGTAGGGATGGGGAGGACTGAGCATCCGGAGGACAGCCCTCTTCTACTGGGAGGGTGGGTGGATGATTCCCCGGCGTGGACGGTTCCTAGCTGAGGGGAGCACCGCAGTCCAGGGATCATGCTAGGTGCAGGGAGGATCCTCGACAGCCGTCCACAAGCTGGATGCGGGAGCGCACCGGCAGCACTGGATGGCATCGCACGCCCAGGCTCCTAGGGGAGCTCTAGAACAAGACAAACCACCCACTGACTGGGGTAGACATCGCTCACCCCCACCTCCACTGCCAGATCCTGCCCACTGTGTCCTGGTCCCGACATCGCCTCCACTTCCATGGAGCGCTGGATGAAAGCGCCTGTGAAGCAGAAAGCGGCTCTACCCCAGGGGTGTATTCCGGGGGACTATCTCTATCAGGTGTGTCAGAGGCAAGCTGGGAATCCAGGCACAGATGGGAGGATCTCAGGCTGGAGGGGATAAGGTAGGTTGACCAAAGAAGCCCCAGTCAGTGGTGACCGGAGGAAAGAAACTTGAAAAAAAAAAAAAAAAGATTTGCATTTTGTTAGGAAGGGCTTAGATCTGAACAACATTGTTTTGTTTTTTTGGCATTGACCAGAAGGAGGTTGTCAAGAGGACCAGTTGTGGGCTGTGGTGTAGTTTTTAGAGGGCTGCAGAGATGAGGATAGGGACTTTCCACTGGAGAAGAGTATGAGGTCATCGGTGTAAAGGATTGAGTGACAGTTGAGATTACCCACTGGAAGGAGTTAATGAATAAGGAGAATAGGAGGGATCCCAGGAGAGAGCCTTGGGGACCCCATAGAGACAGACAGGCAGGCAGGGTGGGAGAGTGGGCTGGGGCAATGCACACAAACTGGGAGCACCCTGTAAGGTAACTTCTGAACCAGGTGGTGACCTCTGGAGAGCAGCCAAGGTGATGCAATTTGAGAGGAAGAGGAGTGAGTGACTGACCAGGTTGAAGGCTTTGGAGAGGTCAACGAAGACTGTCCCAGTTGCATTTCCACAGTCCATGTTTGTGAGGATGTGGTCAGTTAGGAGTGTTAGGGCAGTGGTGGTGGAGTGATTCTTCCAGAAGCCGTGTTGTCGGCTACATAGTAGGTCATAATTACCCATGTAGTCAGCAAGTTGGTGGTGGATAGCTTTTTCAGATAGCTTGCTTAAGTGAGGAAGGATGGAGATCGGGCAATAGTTGTCTGTGTGTAACCCTAGATGGCGCTATCCCAGGGCTACTACCCTGCCTGATTTGCCACCAACAGGTTGAGGGGCTGGATCCAATGGCGGGTGCCTCCACCCAGAGGTCAGGGTTTGCAATAGTTAAACTAACTTGTCACAGCCCTCTGGGACACTGCAACCCCCTTCTTCCCACTAGTGGCCCACACACATATCAGAATTACCTTCACAGTATACACTTACCCCCAGGTCTGGTTCCGGCACTGGGACCTCCTGTGAAATGAGATACAGTGCAACAATCACAGTACAGTACTTTAACATAGACAAATACCTCAGGCAGTATAACTTTACTGAAACAAGCAGCTCTGATTTATTTAGGGGATATAACAAGGACAGGGGAAATCAGGTTAATTAGCTTATCACTCTAATAATCTACTATGGCTGTGTGCACAGGCCTATCCCTATCAGTTACTGTCCCTGGGTACCCAAGCCCCAGTGGCTAGTCCAAACCGGGGCAGCTGGTAGGGGCCCTTTCACACAGAGAAAGGAGAATTAAACAGTCAGCAGTACAGTAATTCCATTTGGATTTAATGTGGCAATTCAACAGGGGCGACCTGAATTAGTACTCACGACCTCCAAATAAGATAGGGTCCTTCAATGTCAGTAGGGCTCACTTGAGGTACACAAACCTCTTCACACATCCATATAAAAGAAAGCACTATACCAGGCAGGCTGCATCTGTATCCCGATCGCAATTACTGCACAATACCCGGAGAACACACAGCAGATTCAGTTCTGACAGACCAAGTGTAATTTTCAGCAATTCCTCCAGTCTTCTACAGGGTGAGCCTGGTTTCTACTCTTCAGAGATCCTTTGATTCTTTTCACAGGACGGATTCAGTCCTAACAAGCTGTTACACAAGCTGCAGACCGGAACTCTGGGCCTTACACACGTTTTTGACTAAAACTGCACACTGAAAAAGCACAGGGCTCCTTCCTTCTTCACTGCCAAAGCTCAACTGAACTCCAACCGACAAAACCGGCACTTCCTTTGAGTTCCTCCCAGTTCTTGACTGGATTGGCTGTCACTCACAATAGACTGCTGCTGTTGGTCCAAAAGGCACTGAAGTCTAAACTACATCTCCCAGAGTCACTGCCCATACAATCCTCTTGTGGCTGGCTCAGATTATGAGTCCAAGGCACCATTTTAGAGCTAGCTTACCCCACACTGATTGGTCCAGTTCAGCAGTTCAAAACTAGAATGGGAACTAGACAGACACTGTTCTGACTGCAAAGAAAGCAGGTTAGACAAACTGTAATTTCATTATCACTCTAAATAATTTCTGGCAAACAGTTACATCTTTCAGATAGGTTCCCTTTGCACTCTAGTGACTGCAAAATGGAGTGAATTGGCAGCAGTTCAGTGGTACTCAAACAGAGAAACACACAGTCCCCCATATAACTAATTATGTCTGCAAGCAGACAGCTCTTAAAGAGACAGTACCAGAGGCTCTAAAACACTCACTGATAAATGGCTTAAATGCCAAACACCATTCAGGCTTGGAGCATTCAAGCAAGCTCCTGGAAGTCTTTTGGGAACCCCCATTTGCAGGGGGTTACACCCTTCCTAGCCTGGGAAAGCTTGCGTCCGCGTCAAGCAAGTCCTATAAGTTTCAACTGCAACCATATACATTTGCATTAGGCTCGCATATGTAATCATCAGTCAATATATCATTTTACCAAGAACACATTTCTGAAACATTGCAGTACGTCACTCTTTACACAGTATTACATACACATTGTACCATAACTCAAGTTATTACCTCTTGTACATGAAACCTGAAGAGAGGGGCCCTTCCTATCAGTTACCTTTGGGGCTGGATGGGGCAAGGGCACCATACTTAGAGGGCAACACAAGTAACTTGGAGTTAGCACTGACGCTCAGTTTGGGCAATGAGCTCGGGGACACATACACTCCTTTATGGACAACATTGAGAGGCAAGTCCACAGGCCTCCCAAGTGAATCATAACTGAGGTGCACCACAGGCTTTACAGCTCGACCAGTCTTTCTAGGGGAACTGTTATAGTCTCTGCACTCTGAGCCTCATTTTCAGCATTGTCCTCACTTGTCAGGGGGTCTCCATGGGGAGAGAGGCTAGAACCTGGGGCACTTTCAGCTCCAGGAGTTACAGTTTCTGAGTCCACAACATTTGGCTCTCATGGAGACTTTCGGACACTGGCAGTGGACTGTCAGGGCACTCAAAATACTCTTCTTGTTCAGGTGTATCACCAGTCTGCCCCAATCTATCATTTTCCTCCCTGAAAGCTCAAACAGTTCAACCATGCACAATGATTCCATTTCATCTGATCTGATGCTTTGCACTTCACTTTCTGGGAGCATTGGCTCCAGGGATGAAGCTGGGGCTTAGACAGTCCAGAAGGCCCAGCTTTGTCTCGAGTATTGACTAGGGGATTGCCCGAAACAATTGACTCAGTTAGTAAGAAGGATAGTATTCAAAGTCACTCTCACTTTCTTCCGATATGGACTGACAGTCATGCTCAACTGGGACTTGTGGAGGGAACACTTTAACTTTGCTTCTGTAGGTGCAGACTTTCTTGATCTTTTCTTAGCAGCAGCTCTAGTCACTGGTCCAGAGGGGCATCTTCTAGGGCTCAGACTCAATTAAGATTTGTCCAATGGGCAGTAAATGATTTCTATGCATTGTTTTTACATCTTTTGAATTATTCTCAGGCCTTACTTTTGTACACTGGCAGATCATCTAGTTTGCCCACTACAATGTGAGGAGATGGTGCCATCTGTCAGCAATCTTGTGCTTGCCATGCAGTCCCAGATTTCTTAGCAATACCCGATCTCCCTCCTGGAGTTCCTGTGCTTTCACCTTTTATCATTCCTTTCTTTGTTGGCCAGATTTCTTTTGGCAGCCATGGTTTGAGCCAGTTGGTACGCATGAGTTAGCTGGGCCTTTAACTTTGCACATACTGTAAATAGTTGTCAGCTTGAACCCCATCAGGAGAGACCCCAAAACACACATCTACTGGTAGTCGAGCTTCTCTCCAAACATCAGGCGGTAGGGGAGAATCCAGTGGCATCACTTTTGGTGCAGTTATAAGCATGTACCAGGGTGCTAATTTGTTGGCTCCATCTAGGCTTGTCCTTTGGGTGCAGGTGCCTAGCATATCTAGCAAAGTGCGTTGAAAACGCTCAGGCTGTGGGTCCCCTGGGGGTGGTAAGGAGGGTTCTGGACTCGTGACTCCCCACAGAGAAAGCATCTCTTTGATCAGACGACTCTCAAAGTCTCTCCCTTGATCAGAATGGATTCTTTGTGGAGCCCCATAGTGAACAAAAAGTTTTCTACAAGTACTTTGGCCACAGTGGATGCTTTCTGGTCTTTGGTGGGAAAGCTTGGGCATATCTCGTGAAATGGTCAGTGACCACCAGCACATTACTGATATTTCTTTGATCTGACTTCAAACTCAGAAAATCAATACAGACCAGCTCCATGGGTGCACTGGTGGTGATGTTAACAAGGGGGCAGCCTCTGGGGCAAAGCTTTCTCTGTAAGCAGCGTACTCAAGTTCGAATGTGTTGCTCCACATCAGCCCCCATCTTAGGCCAATAGAATCTGGATCTCCATCAAGTCAAGTGTTCTGTCTATACCAAGGTGCCCCATGTGGTTGTGCAAGACCTCAGTACTGAGTCTCGAAAGGCAGTGGCAGCACTAGTTGTTGTTTGTCTACTTGTCCCCTCTGTCTACTGTTTCTCTGTATAACAGTTTATTGATCAGTTTCAACTTAGGACCTTCTTTGTATAACAGTGCAGTTCTCAAATCAGTGGAGCGTAATTTGGACACATCTTTTCCTGCATAGAGGGCTTCTAAAGCTGCTTTGATCATGGGATCGCGGATTGAGCCACGAATACTGTCATTGTCCAGCTGAGGCAGTGCACCAATGTCTATTGCAGAAAGTGGCAATAAGCAGCAGGTATGCAATTCTCAGAGGCTCCCAAGCAATCCACCATGCAGTCCACTGCGTCCGTGGACATTTGTTCCTCCCTGTCAAACTTCGGCAGAGTGCTCGAATGTCAGGTTCTGCCAATCGGACCCAATCATTCTGGGGAACAGGCCTCCGGGAGAGAAGCATCAGCATCTGTGGTTCAGACCTGCTCGGTATTCGAGAGCATAGTCATATGTAGATAATGCAGAAAGCCACCTATGGCCAGTGGCATCCAACTTAGCTGAGGTCTGCACATAGGTCAAAGGATTGTTGTCAGTTTTACTAGTATTTTGGCCCCATACAAGTACTCATGGAATTGGTCAACAATAGCCCACTTCAAAGCTAGGAACTCTAACTTATGTACAGGATAGTTCTTTTCGGATGGGGTCAAGGCTTCTACTGGCAAAGGCCACTGGTCTCAGGCCATTCTCGCGTGCTCTTGGTACAACACAGCCCCCAACCCTTGCAAGCCTAGCATCAGTGTGCAGGACGTAAGGTTTTCTTGGATCGGCATAGGCCAGCACTGGAGCATGGGTAAGTTGATATATGATCTCATGAAAAGCAGTCTCACAATCAGGGTCCAGCGGGCCCCAAATACTTCACTCGGATGAAAATACACTCTTTCAGTCTTGAGGGCGCTGACTTTTGGTATTTTTGTGGGTTGGGGATACCTTGAGTAAGGTTAAGTAAAGGCGGATCACTCTTGAATAGTCCTTGATGAAGCGCCGATAATAACCACAGAATCCCAGGAATCTTTGCAGTTCTTTTTAGATTTTGGGCTGTGGCCAGGTGGTCAAGGCCTCAACTTTACTTGGTCGGTCTCTATTCCTCGGTGGATACTATGTGTCCCACATACTTTACTGATGTTTGAAAGAATTGACACTTATCAATGGACAGTTTAAGGCCAAAGTCCTCCAGTGGGTCCAATACCTTAAATAATCTGCTTTCATGTTCCTCCAGTGAGCTGCCAAACACAATAACATCATCTAGGTATACCAGGCACTCTAGTAAGTTCATGTCCCCACTGCACGCCCATCAATCGTTGAAAAGTGGCTGGGGCACCTGAAATCCTTGAGGCATCCTCATGAATTCATAGAGTCAGCGGACAGATAAAGGCCGTCTTCTCACGGTCCTCTGGGGCCATCGGGATCTGGTAGTACCCACTGCGGAGATCCAGCACAGAGAACCACTTGCTCCCGTTTAGGCAGTCAAAGCATCCTGAATGCGGGCATTGTGTACTGATCAGGATAGTCCGTCGAGTTTAGATAATCCACACACATCCTTACTGTTCCATTCTTTTTCCTCACTACCACAATGGGGGAAGCATAAGGGCTTCTGGATTCTTGTATTACACCAGCAGCTAACATCTCTTGCAGATGCGTCTCACATCATCTATGTCAGCAGGTGCCAGGCGTCGAGACCTCTCACGAAATGGTCTTCCTCATGCAGCCGGATATTGTGCTCAGCTCCTTGCACGCATCCTACATCCCATTCCTTTAAAGAAAACACCTGGTCTCTCTGGGCAAGCTTCACTGATCCTCACTTTCCATTCAGCTGGCAGCGGGGGTCGCGAAATCAAACAAGTCAGGCGTTACTCTGTCATTCTTCCTTGAACTCTTGCTGCTGGGTAGCACTGCAGTGTCTGCACAATGCACATTAGCCAGGATGCAACCTCTGTTTACCGAATGTCTCTTTCAGACACATTATGAACTTGGACCATTACCCTTCTGGCATAAGCATGGGCTCTAAGCGGGCAAATACTAGGCTTGACCAGCAGTCCCTCTGGCAATTTTCCATCGCCTGGTGCATCCAACATTAATATTTTATTCTTAACATCCTTTCTGATACGGACCTCTCCTGTAAGGTACACTGGGCATTTGCGCCAGGATCAGAGACTCAGGATCCTTCTTCCATACAATTCAGACGGTTCCTCTGGTTCTGTTTTTCAGCATCTCTCTGTGCCTCATAGGCCTTCTTAATTAAAGCCGGAACTCTTAAAGCTCTACTAGTCTTTGACCCTGTTTTTCATAACACAACTGTGCCAGCCTTCCGAACATATGAGCATTTGTTCCAATCAACAAAGGACACCATCATACAGTCCAGTGGGGACACACTAAGGCTAGGGTCTCTACTTGTTCGGCCACTCAGCCACGGAGGTGGGGAAAGACAGCCAAATTCGGATATACCCGAATAGGGTAGGCCTTCTCACTTAACCCCTCATACATGCAGTCCTTCTAATGGTTGTAAGGGTACGCCTGACAAATGCTTCTGATACCAATCCTGGAACATAATTGTCACTTGGGAGCCACTGTCTAATACAGCTCTTGTAGACACTCCATTCACCTTTCAGTGGTCTCCATGGAGGGACCCACTATTCTGGACCAGTCTGGAGAGGCGGTAGTGGGGCCTGGGCAACTGACCTTGCCACAAAGGATGTGAATTAGCATTTTGGTGCCCTCACTGGGATCATGTCGTGCACCTCTTAACCACTGATTTCTTCTCCAAGCTCTCCTTGTAGCCTATATGCAACTTTGTCAGTGTCTTTGGGGACTGGCATTCCCTTTCATGTGCCCATCTTTCCCACAATTATAGCAAAACATACTTTCTGGAGTTTGAGCTGGCCGAGGCGCCACACTGGGAGCCAGAGCGGGGGTATTACTAACTGGAAACCTGGGTGCCATCTCTGTCTGCGGCATGATAAGCATTTGGAGACATCTCGTCAGTTTCTCCACTTCCATGGTCAAGGAATTGAGTTTGGAGCTGTTATCAGCAGGAGATACATGGGTGGGTACCCCACCCCATAGCAGATGCAGTCGGGATATAGGTCAGGGCCCTTGCAGGCGTGGCCTTCATAAAGGACTGTTTTTGAATTCCGGATTCTCTCAACAGTTCGCCCCATTGTGGCATATCTTTTTCCTTGTCAGAGCACTCATTGACTGTCAACCTCTGCCCTGAACTTCACTTGATGGGTCACCCTCAGTCACTCGGTCGTAGCCACAGCTGTTGTGCAGGTACCTCCCGAGGTCGCCTTTTCTCAACTCCTCGAATTTCTCTCATTAACTCATCATAGGAGGTGGGGATTCCAGTCGATTTGCCAGGCGTAACTGAAGCAACAGCAGTTCTGAGAAGGGGCAGACTTAAGGATTCTGTCCAGCCTGGTTCGGTCCAGTTCAATCGCTGGCAAACTACCTTTTCTGAGGCATTCTTGCAACAATTTTTCCAGCGAGAGACATACACAGACAACAACTCCCCTTGGTACTGTTGTGCATTTCTTACTCTCCACCATAGGTCCTCATCAGAATCTGGGCTCCCATACACATTCTCCAAGGCCTCAAGATAGGCCTGTGCAGTCGCTTCAGGTTACTGGCCCTTTAGCACGGATGGTAGCCAGGGCAGGACCGGAGGCTCTCACTAACCCTCTTTGCTGCGCCTTCGGCATTGCCATTCTAGCACTTGGGGGCAACATAGTTCTATCCAGGTCTCCCAGTCATCCTCCCTTGGGGGTTGGGAGGTGCCAGAGAAGATCCTCAACCTTCGGTAAGAGTCGTGACTAATGGCAGGTGCAGAAATAGGAGTCTGCATTGGTTCAGCCACCATTACGGGCACTGGAGCAGGAGAGGGTGTTGGGGAGGAACACCCCAGGTGGCAAGAATAGTTTCTTCAAGTCCTCCACAGTTTTCCCCTCCCAGCAACCATTCAGCAAATTTCTCCTCAAAGTTTCAGATAGTGGTGGGGGCTGATTCCCCCGGTCTCTCTGTCCTTAGTTATCACTCTCCAAGCAGTGAGGGCTCCTCTGGGGTAATGGTCTGTGGCACTTTGGAGCTATCTATGGGATCCTTAAACTCTACTAGGGCCAGGAAAGTGTGGGTGAGCAGATTAGCATGCCGACCACCACCACAGGGTTTTGTAAACCTTCCACCTTGGAAAGTACTCCCTGCACAGTGTCCGTAGACATACCCAGGGGATGTCCAGGATAAGCATAGCATTTTGGGGTCGATCTCCTCCCCAGTACACCACTCCACTAGCCGTGCACAGCCACTTCTGTCGGGTACACATTTTTTTCTTAACAGTGGTTCGTAAATATGGCCACTAGAGGACACACAATCCCAGCGGTGCCTCCAAGATGTAACCCCAGATGGCGCTATCCCAGGGCTACTACCCTGCCTGATTTGCCACCAACAGGTTGAGGGGCCTGGATCCAATGGCGGTGCCTCCACCCAGAGGTCAGGGTTTGCAATAGTTAAACTAACTTGGTCACAGCCCTCTGGGACACTGCAACCCCTTTCTTCCCACTAGTGGCCCACACAATATATCAGAATTACCTTCACAGTATACACTTACCCCAGGTCTGGTTCGGCACTGGGACCTCCTGTGAAATGAGATACAGTGCAACAATCACAGTACAGTACTTTAACATAGACAAATACCTCAGGCAGTATAACTTTACTGAAACAAGCAGCTCTGATTTATTTAGGGGGATATAACAAGGACAGGGAAATCAGGTTAATTAGCTTATCACTCTAATAATCTACCTATGGCTGTGTGCACAGGCCTATCCCTATCAGTTACTGTCCCTGGGTACCCAAGCCCTAGTGGCTAGTCCAAACCGTGGCAGCTGGTAGGGGCCCTTTCACACAGAGAAAAGGAGAATTAAACAGTCAGCAGTACAGTAATTTCATTTGGATTTAATGTGGCAATTCAACAGGAGCGACCCTGAATTAGTACTCACGACCTCCAAATAAGATAGGGTCCTTCAATGTCAGCAGGGCTCACTTGAGGTACACAAACCTCTTCACATCCATATAAAGCACTATACCAGGCAGGCTGCATCTGTATCCCGATCGCAATTACTGCACAATACCGGGAGAACACACAGCAGATTCAGTTCCTGACAGACCAAGTGTAATTTTCAGCAATTCCTCCAGTCTTCTACAGGGTGAGCCTGGTTTCTACTCTTCAGAGATCCTTTGATTCTTTTCACAGGCAGATTCAGTCCTAACAAGCTGTTACACAAGCTGCGGACGGAACTCTGGGCCTTACACGTTTTTTGACTAAAACTGCACACTGAAAAAGCACAGGGCTCCTTCCTTCTTCACTGCCAAAGCTCAACTGAACTCCAACCGACAAAAACGGGCACTTCTTGAGTTCCTCCCAGTTCTTGACTGGATTGGCTGTCACTCACAATAGACTGCTGCTGTTGGTCCAAAGGCACTGAAGTCTAAACTACATCTCCCAGAGTCACTGCCCATACAATCCTCTTGTGGCTGGCTCAGATTATGAGTCCAAGGCACCATTTTAGAACTAGCTTACCCCACACTGATTGGTCCAGTTCAGCAGTTCAAAACTAGAATGGGGAACTAGACAGACACTGTTCTGACTGCAAAAGAAAGCAGGTTAGACAAACTGTAATTTCATTATCACTCTAAATAATTTCTGGCAAACAGTTACATCTTTCAGATAGGTTCCTTTGCACTCCTAGTGACTGCAAAATGGAGTGAATTGGCAGCAGTTCAGGTGGTACTCAAACAGAGAAACACACAGTCCCCATATAAACTAATTATGTCTGCAAGCAGACAGCTCTTAAAGAGACAGTACCAGAGGCTCTAAAACACTCACTGATAAATGGCTTAAATGCCAAACACCATTCAGGCTTGGAGCATTCAAGCAAGCTCCTGGAAGTCTTTTGGGAACCCCCATTTGCAGGGGGTTACATGTGATTAATGGGTCCCGGCTTTATGAATGGGAATGACCTTTGTGGTTTTCCATGTATCGGGCATGGAGGAAGTGGTCAGGGTGAGGTTGAAAATGAACGTTGGAGGCGGGCGATGGCAGGGAGATAAGTCTAAGGAAGACAGGGATAATCCATCTGCTCCAGGGGCCGTGGTTTGGGAGGATCTTTAGGGTTTAGCTATGTCAAGCGTGTGAGAGTATTTTGAAGAAAAGGAGGTGGAGATTGAGAGGTAGTCCTGGTGGGTGATGTCGTGGGGTGTGCAGGGGACAGGTTTTTTGCAGGTCATTTGGGAGTTTGCTCAGGTACACAGTGAGGTCAGATAATTTGTCATTGAGGGCCTTGGCCACTTCTTGAGGGATCAGTAATGAGGCCAGCAGTAGTGTGTAGCTGGGGACAGGCTTACTGGAGGGGCGGTTTAGTAGCGAACAATGGATGCCCAGAATTGTTTAGGGTCCCGAGGTTAATTTGCTGGAGATTGTGAAAATGTGTCTGCTTGACAGCTTTGGCCATGTGTTTGCAAAGGTTCCTCCGATGCCTGTAATCATCCTGTAGGGTAAGGGATGGGGATGCTTTGTAGGCTGACCAGGCATGGTCCCTGTCTTTCATGAGGTAAGGAGGTCTTTCGTGACCCATCGCGGTAGCCACCCTCACACTTCTGGTGGTGACTGGAAAATGCTTGTCCTGTAGAGTCAGGAGAGCTTGAGTGAACATGGATGCTGCCTGGGTCACATTTGATTCTGAGAATATGGCAGACCAGTCCAGTGCCCGTGCCTCAGAGAAAAGCGGGGATGGTTGGCCTTCTGAAATTATGGAGAGACAGGTATTTGGGTAGGGGCCGTTTAAGTTTGGATGACCAGAGAAGGTACGTGGGGAGTGATCACTAATGGAGTCAGCCAGGGTACCAGCATGCAGGACACAGTCCTCCCAGTTGAATTACAATCCAATCCAGAAGTGTCTGTGTGCCCTTGCGAGGTTCTGCCTTGTGGGAAAGTTAATAGTTTGGCCAGGTTGTATTGTTTTAGGAGGGAGGAGGCATAGTCAGGCTGGTGGGAACTGAGCCAGTTTAGATTGAGATCACTCAAGAGAATTGAGTCTCTGTCTTGGGGATGTGGAGCCCAGGCAGAGAGGAACTGTTTAGACCCTTGGTTCCGGCTGTGGGGATTGTAGCAGTACTCAATGTAGAGCTTTTGCTAGTTCCCAGGGTGAGTTCGGTGAGGAGCCATTCACTGGGAGAGGCTGGGCTGGGCGGAGAACTACGTTGGCTGATAGGGGTTCCTTGACAGACAGAGCAACTCCACCCCTTTTTTGCCGAGGTCTATCCAGGTGGTGGGAGGAGTACCAGGTAGTTGGTAGGTGGCATCAGTAATGTGAGGTTTTAGCCATGTCTTGGAGAGTCCAAGTATGTGGGGCTTGTATAGCTCAACCCAAGCTTCCAGGTCCTGGTATTTGGAGGGGAGGCGGCATACATTTATATGGGCGATTTTAGCCCTAGGGGCATTTGTCAGGTGCTGTCAGAAGGGGCTATGTGGGAATTAGGGGGCCAGGGTTGCTCTCAATGTCTCCTGCACAGAGTAGGAGGGATAGGAATGGGATGCAGGTGCAAGAGGAAATGGCAGTAGAGCAGGATATGGAGGTCAGGCAGTGACCATGAGCGACGTTCTGTGTTTAAGAGGAAGGACAGGGTGATGAGACCTGGGTAGGAGAGTTCCACAAGGGGAGAAGTGTAGGGTGTGCGGGAGGAGCAGGATTCCAACAGGTAGGCAAGGTACATTTGGTCCTGGGCCAGTGCTGAGGCACATACATCTGTCACACCAGGGCACATGCTAGGGAAGATCGCAAACAGTGGGAGCTGGGGCAGGTTCATGGTGACGCGGATGTTGGTAGAGAGGAACTGAAAATGTGGAGTCCAAAACGCAGGTCTAGGACACTTTTGACGTGAGCAGTGCTGGTGAGAATAGCAGACCAGTGAGGAAGCATTAAGGAGAGTGGAGATCAACAAAGGGGTGGGGAGACGGATAGCTTTAAGCTTCACAGCTCTAGTACTGGGACCCGATGGTGGCAGGAGTGGTAGGGGAGGGAGGAGCTGAGGTGTATTTAAAGGTGGCCAGGAAGGGTGAGGGGGCAAAAATTTGGCAGCAGAAGCAGCAGCCGTGGAGGCGGGACCATGTATGAGCCATACCTGATGTTTGTTTCCAGGGGCCAGTGGCAGCAGGCTCCTTGGTGCCAAGAGAGGCACAGAGTGGTGTCCAGGTGTACAGGAGGTGAACCATGGAGCCCAGTGGGCCTCAAGGACACCTGCTGAAAGAGGGACAGGACAGGGATTAATAGCACTCCAAGTGGTGGGAGTGAAAATAAAATTAGCACACAGACAAAAGAGCTGTAATTTACTAAAGAGGGCCAAATCAGGGGAAGGAAGCAGACAAGCTTAGCTACACACCAGCTCTGTAACTGAGATTTGCAAAACAAGGGGTCACAGTCAGAGGTGAAACAAAGGGAGAAAGTAAATTGGTAGCTGTACTGGATTAAAATACAACAAATCAGAAGGATATGGAGACTTTCAGCAAGAAATCCTGAACTCTAATAAACTGCGACACAGTGACTGAGGTAGCAGGTTTAACACAATACAAACAAGCATTTGTCAATGCCGAATGTTGTCTAGCTGGCATTGGTAGTGCTGGCGTTAGAGAGCGCATAATAGGAATGGCAGTGAAGTACTGAAGTGATGCCAACCCCACCTCCACCCTGTAGAGACCAACAGGCATTGGGATGTGCCTTTGGGTGCGTCAGCTACAACGCATGCCATTGTACCTCACCTACCCTGTAGACACTGACAAGTGTCGTGGTGTGCTTTGGGGTCTTTGGTGTTATACTTACCCCATTCCATAAGGAAATACCCTGAGGTGGGTGCAGTATAGAAGAATGGAAGTTAACTTTGTGGCCAACACTGCAAGGCACACCATGATGCCTGTCATTGGCTGCAGGGTGGGGGTGGAATGGCGTGAGCATTACAGCTGATGATCTCAAGTCACACCCTGGCCTGTCAGTCTGTACGAGGTGGGTGCCAAAGTTGAAACCGTAACACCGTGAGTCGTGTGTTGGTGATTTCACTCCAAATTTTCAACATGGGCTTTTGTGACCCCACCTCACGAAGGCGGCACAGTCAGTTTGTTAGCTGAAAGGTGGTTTTGCACTGCAGCTATGCCATTAGGCGACACAGGGATGAAAACACATTTTGGGCAGGAATGTGGAACATGACAACTGTATTGTTCATGAGGAGGCGTAAAAAATGGCAACGTTAAAATCTGGAGTGAAAAAATGAAAATTGTTCATGAGCATGCAGAGAGACTGCACAACACATCCGTGACCAATTATTTGTGGGAGTTTTTAGCCACATTTTCAACATAGGTATTTTGAGACCTCCCCTCATGAACAGGTGCGCTGTGATTTTGTTAATGTGTCCCAAAAGGTGATTTCCCACAGCGACCACGCGCATTGTGCACCACAGCTGCAGAACGCATTTGGGCAGGCTGTGAAAATGACAGCTGTACTGTTGATAAGAAGGAGGTGTGGAAAAATGACACTGTTGAAAATCTGGCATGAAAATACTGCAAATTTTGCGAAGTTACAAGGGTGCGTGGAAACTGTACAGCGCCGCGCTTGCACACACAGTCATTTTAAGGACTTTCGGCACCAAATTTTCAACATAGGCATTGGGACCTCCGCTCATGAACAGTGTCACCGTCATTTCCTCAAACTGTCGAAAACTGATTTCGGCAGCGACTGCATGCAATCTGCGTGGATGTGCAAAACACATTTCGGCCAGGATATGTAAAATGATAGCTGTACTGTTCATAAGGAGGTGTGGAAAAATGCCAATTTTGAAAATCTGGAGTGAAAATATTACAAATTCACGAAGTTACAAGCGTGCGTGGAAGCTGTGCAACAAGCTCGTAAAACACTCATTTACGGACTTTAGTCACAAATTTTCAACACAGGCATTTTAGAACCTCTGCTAATGAACAGTGTCACTGTTATTTTATAATGTGGCTCGTACATGGATCTCCACAGCGACCGCGCTATTCTGCGCTGGAACTGCGAAAACAATTTCGGCCAGGATGTGAAAATGACAGCTGTACTGCTCATGAAGATGCAGAACAATGGCAATGTTGAAAATCTGGGTGAAAATAATATGAATTTGCGAACTTACGGTGCATGCAAACTACGCACTGCGCTCGTAACACAGTCATTATAAGGAGTATCATCACCAAATTTTCAACATACAGTGGCGTGAAAAGTATTTGCCCCTTCCTGATTTTCTCTATTATTGCATATTTGTTACACTGGATGTTTTCAGGTCTTTACAGAAAATGTAATATTAGATAAAGGGAACCTGAGTGAACAAATAACACTTTTTTTTTTTAATTTCACTTATTTAATGAAAAAAGTTAACCAACACCAACTGGCACTGTGTGAAAAGTAATTGCCCCTTACACTTAATAACTGGTTATGCCACATTTAGCTGCAATGACTACAACCAAACACTTCCTATAATTCAATATCAGTCTTTCACATCGCTGTGGAGGAATTTTAACCCACTCTTCCTCGCAGAACTGCTTTAATTCAGTAACATTTGGTAGGTTTTGAGCATGAACTGCTCATTTCAGGTCCTGCCACAGCATCTCTATTGGGTTTAAGTCTGGACTTTGACTAGGCCACTCCAAAACTTTAATTTTACTTCTTTTTAGCCATTCTGATGTGGACTTGCTTTTGTGTTTTGGATCATTGTCTTGCTGCATGACCAACTACGCTTCAGCTGATGGAAGGATGACGGACATTCTCCTTAAGAATTTTCTGGTACAGAGCAGAATTCATGGTTCCTTTAATTATGACAAGTCATCCAGGTCCTTAGGCAGCAAAGCATCCCCACACCATCACATTACCACCACCATGTTTGACTGTTGGTATGGTGTTCTTACTGTAGAATGCTGTGTTTGCTTTTCGCGAGACATTATGGGATCCATGTCATCAAAAGTTCCACTTTGGACTCATCTGTCCATAGAGCATTTTCCCAAAAGGCTTGTGGATCATCCAGGTGCTTCTTGGCAAATGAGAGCGGCGTTTATGTTCTTCTTGGTTAGCTGATGGTTTCCGCCTTGCTACTCTCACATAAACCCATTTTGCCCAGTCTCTTTCTGATTGTGGAGTCATGAACACTGACCTTAGCTGAGGCAAGAGAAGCCTGCAGTTCTTTAGATGTTGTTTTAGGATCCTTTGAGACTTCCTGGATGATTTTCAGCTGCACCCTTGGAGTAATTTTGTGACGCCACTCCTGGGAAGATTCACTACTGTTCCAAGTGTTCTCCATTTGAGATTATGGCTCTCACTGTGGTTCGATGGAGTCCCAGAGCCTTAGAAATAGCTTTGTAACCCTTTCCAGACTGATAGAGGGCAACAAATTTTTTCTGATCTTTTCAGGAACTTCCTTTGATCATGGCATACTGTGCTTGTTGAATCTTTGTGCAGGCAACGTGACTCTGATGGTAAGGGTCAAAATAAGTGAGGTTTATATTGAGCAGGGCTGGCTGTAATCAAGCCAGGCTGTGTTCAACCTGCTGACTCTAATTATCCCTTTAATTGGGTTGATTTAACTAGGGGCAATTACTTTTTCACACAGTGCCAGTTGGTGTTGGTTAACTTTTTCGTTAAATAAATGAAATAACTAAAAAAAAAGTGTTATTTGTTCACTCAGGTTCCTTTATCTAATATTATATTTTGTCTAAAGACCTGAAAACATCCAGTGTGACAAATATGCAATAATAGAGAAAATCAGGAAGGGGCAAATACTTTTTCACGCCACTGTATGGTATTTCAGGACCTCTGCTCATAAACAGTGTCACTGTCATTTAGTAATCTGTCCCAAACACTGATTTCCCACAGTGACTCGTGCTATTCTGCGCGGGAAGTGCGAAAACACATTTTGGCCAGGATGTGAAAAATGACAGCTGTACTATTCACAAGGTGTGGAAAAATGGCAGTGTTGAAAATCTGGGATGAAAATACTGCTAATTGCGGAAGTTACAAGCGTGTGTAGAAACTGCGCAACGCACACCTAGTAAACAGTAATTTTTTAGATTTTTCCACCATATTTGCAACATAGGCTTTTGAGAGCCCACCTCATGAACACTGGCACTGTTGTTTCATTAATTGGTCCTGAAAGGTGATTCCATTACAGAGACTGCGAGAAATCACCTTCGGGGCGATGTCTGCCATGACAGTGGCAGAATTCATGGGTCCCATAAAGCCATGTTGAAAATTTGGTGCCAAAATTCCCAAAATGCCTGAGATATGCATCAAAGTAGAAAACCCTATTTATTCCATTATACAGCTTACGGCATTTTCTCAGTTCGCGGTCGGCTTTGAAGAGTGCAGGCGTGTTCCCGGTCCACTGAAGATCGTCGTGCCAGACTCTGCAGGTAAGTATGGGGTGAAGGGTGTGGGGAGGCAGGGTGTGTAGTGGGTGGGTGCGGGTTGTGAGAGGGGGCAGAGAGACTGCAGAGGGACGTTTATTTTCCCACAGGTAAAAACAACAAAAACAACATAGTGGGACCGTTTGTCTTTGACAGGGACATGTAGCGCGCTGGGGTGGGCTCAGCGTGCCACGAAATCCACGGGGGGGAAGCTGCCAGCCAATGGGGATTGGGCACCCCATTGGCACACAACAAAGGAGGGCACCCGTTGGCACACAATAAAAGCGGGATGACATGATGCGAAGGATTGGGCACCCTGTCAGCACACAGCAAAAGCGGGAGGAGGGTTACATAATGCCGCCGAGAGTGGGCTCCCCGTCGACATTGTGACAAGTGGCGGCAGTCACTGCCGCCATGTTCTGCTGCGTCAGGAGGCGTGTTGTGGTCACACTGCAAGAGCTCTCATTGCAGCAGACCTTTTCTTAGATCTGGTGGCGTGTGGTGTGCAGGGTGTCGGCCCCTGCTTCTGGCTGACTGGGGAATGAGAGGCGCACCTGCTGATCACGTGCCCTGCATTCGCCCAACAGTGATCGCACCTCAAATCTGCTAGTACCGCGGTATGTTGGCTGCGCATGCATGCTAGCCAACATAAAATGACTGTAAGCAGTAGCACATGGAAAATCTGCAGAGGGGAAGCTGTGTGGAACAACTGGCACTGAAACTGAAAATTGGCGCTTGCAGGAAGACAGAATCCCAGTAAGTGCAGGGTTTCAGCTGTGCTGTAGGAGGAGAATAAAACAAATATATTTCTTTGCCAGTTCCAGAACGAAGGCAGCCCAAATTAATTCACTGACTTAATATCCAAGAGCTGAGTCCAGTATCGGGAGAGCAAACTATCATGAGATAGTTCTTTTATGCAAAATAATTCTTACAAGGTCCCCAAGCTAAAACCATTATATGTTGTTGTTGCAGACAGTGGGTGCTTACTGTGCACGTGTTGAAAAAGAAAAAAGCAACAAAGATCGAAGTTCTGGTACACTTCCATACAGGCATATTACTGCGGTCCAGTATCAGAGGCTGTGCAACGCTGGAATTTTAACACACGCATCAAGTTGTAACAGATCATAGCAATCTGCTGCCTGAAAGATGCCAAGTCTTCTGGGTGTCAATAACAAGGGGTTAAAACAGCAGTATTTGTTGGTTGGAAAAAAAAAACAAAATCACTTTTTTTTTCAAGAAAGTATTTCTGACAACCATTCATTAGCGTAATTTTAATTTCCTCAAATATTTTTCCATAGAAAATGGTGGCAGAAAAAGACCCTGGTCTATCCAGTCTGCCCATGATACCCTATTCCACCCAAGATCTAGTGTATATCTTGGGTTATTTGCACAACGCCCCCTCCATGTTTTCTGCCTTACCGCTACCCCTTGGGTCACTGTTATGCCCTTAACTCTAGCTCAACCATGTTTTAAAACAGCTTTTATTACAATTTTTTTAATTAATGGATCAAGTAAAAACATATGGCCACCACCAACAGTCTGTAAACATTGCTTCCATTTATGGGCTAGCAGTACAGCCTAGAGGTTACATGTGAGCTTGGTACATCCAGCAGACAGACCTGGGTTTGATTCCCACAACCTCCATTTGCATACTGTGCGACTCTGAGCAAGTCACTTAACCTCCCAGTATTCCCAGGTGGGACCTGAAAACAAGCACCTGTGCCTAGCAGGCCTACCGGTCACCAAAGAATAAAAAATGTAACTTGCTCACTGTATAAACTAGATTCTTAACGTGGATACATCAGGGTGGCTTTCCGCACACATTTATTCTTTTAATTTATTTGTTTCCTCTCCGTAGCCTGAATTTTTTGCAGACGGCTTAGATTTATGTCGTCAGGAGACTGGCCGCTGATGTTCTGCCAGGTTGTGCAGGCCCTGGTCTCGAGAGATAGGCTTCCAGTCCATGGCGCTTTTCTACTGGTCCTGTTTCAGACCCACTGTGTCTCTGATACCTCTCCCATCCAGCAGATAATTTTAGAAAGTTCCAAGAACCAAGTGTGGCAAAATGTAACTTTTGTTAACAGCGGGAATGGAGGTGTGCAAAAGTGGCCACCGCTCCTCACACATGTTTATAATGGTGGCATCACACACAGATGCTGCATTTTTCCGTGGCAGACGTGGCACAAGAGCAGGAACCCTTATAAACTTCAAAACCACATATTCCAATTCAGGAATGAACTAAAATAAAAAGAAAAATGGGCATACTGATTTATTTTTTTTTATTTTGGTTACAGAAACACTATACAATGAAATTTCTGTGGAGAAAAACAAATACTGCTGTTAAAAAGGAAAATAAGCTCTTCATCAAGAGGAGTTTTCAGTTTAAAGTTAAACTTGCATTGTTATTAATTTATTTAGAATCCATACCAAGAAAATTCCACTGACATGGCATTTATCTTGTTTCCTGCTTGTCCTGTTGGAGGTGGTGGCTACATATACTGGGAAATGAAACATTTTAGGGCAGATGCATTGACCAGTTCCTGTACAAAAGCACTGTTAGACCAGCAGCACGTTTACTACAACGTTTACAACAATTTACAATAACAGCTACCACACAAAGCAACATGAGGATAGAAACAGTATGTGTTGCATGGTAGCATAGAGATACTATAGTAGAACAAAGTCAAAATACTTTACAACCTGGGTTTAGCACCCACAAATATATGTTGTTTGCCTAGAGGTAAGCCTTTAGTATTAGTAGACTAAGAACCCAGCCCTTCCCTGGGCTGTTAACAGATAAAGGCACACTGATGAGTCCTGAGAAAGATGAAACACTGGTCTGTGTCTTCTGTTTTCAGTCTTTGCAGATTATGTAAGAAACCATTTGGCACCATACTTTGCTAAAAGCAGAACCAGTCTAAATTCTTTCATGGTGATTTGCATATACTTCTCATTATGCACTGAACTATGGGAGTATGTGTAATTTACATTTCTTTGAAACCTGGCTTTATTGCCAAAGCCTTTCCAGGTAACCTGTGCCTCAGTGCTTTTGCAGTGACATTCTTTGTCTTTTGGATTACGTTCCTATTTTATGCTCACCATGACCCAAACCAGTAAGACCACGATATGACTCATTCCTTCTTCCTTGGTGGGATGCAGAAGCACAATGATTAGTCCAGAAAAGGATGAAACAGGTATCTGTGTTTGCTGTTCTCCACTTCTGCAGATTATGAGAGGGCGTTTGGCATTATAAAAGTACCATGAAATCTTGTAACCTCATTGGTCAAAACCAGTTCCGACCAGCAGGCGCGACGGCAGATGCACCGATCATTAGGGTGCCAAATAACAAATTCATCACCCCTTCCAGAGTTAGTATTTAGAAAGGCGGGCACAGCCTTCTGCAAAAGAGGGGACGGTGACTTGAAAACGTAGTGCCCTTAATGACCAGGTGCACTGCCGCCAGTACCATAAATGGGTGGAACTAGTCAAAACATGTCAGATAACAAACAATTGATAAAGATTCAGATTTTAAAATGTGTTTATGTTCTTTGACCTGATTCATGTTTTCTTTAACTTTTTATATGGATCCATTTTATATTCGCAATAATGCACTCGGGAATGTGTAGCAATAGGATTTACCCACTTGGGTAACTGCTTTGTGACACTGCACAAGACATGGGTGAATCCCACAACAGCACGCACCTGTCGTGCATTATTGTTGATCACACATTCCTGCTTAAAGCAGAACGCCTATATTATTTAATGGTGATTTGCATAGGTTTCCCGCGATGCTTTTGCATTACTGGACTATACAGTATGTAATTTTACACTTGTTTTAGTATTCGTGCCTGATTTAAATTATTGTGTTGAAACAGTTTTCAAATTACAACATATACTTGGTTTCTTGCATCAGCACTTGCTTTAACAAAATACTGTGTGGTCACAAACCAACAACAACTTCCATGGGTTTACTGCTGTGGTGTTACTCCTGGAGTCTTATTATTTATTTGTTTATTTCTAATTCTTTCTGACCAGGAAGGCACATTAAGCTGTGACAGCTTGTTTCCAGGTGCATCCTGGGGGCGAGTTGCATAGTCCTGCTTTTTATTTACAGGGAATGCTGACCACGACACAGAGAAACCTTCCTACTCTTCATCAGTAAGTACCATGGGCTTCCACCTACACAGTGACCAGAGATAGGCAGAAGCAACCTCAGTTTTAGCGTCTCATCCGAGAAGGCAGTGCCTCAACAGTGCAGTACCCCTTGTGCACTACAGTGTCTGCTATGGGTATTACCCCAAGTACCTGGTGTGGGCCTTGAACCCACGGCCATCTGATCTTCTGGCCCCAGAGGCAAATATCTATCTACTGAGCCACTGATCACGAACACTTATGTGGGGTTTGTATTGTGGCAACACACTCCACTCTTTGCTGAACTATCACACCTTGTTTTGTATATTTTTCTTTCTGGGCTATGACTTTTGAAGTCGCTGTATCGGTGTAACCTTACAGCACTCTGCGTAACTTGTCATGTTTTGTATATTTGGTTTACTCCTTGCAATGCTGTGTATCCATGCTGTTATGTGCAATCTTAATGGCCGGGTCATGCCTGAAAATGGTCCCTGGTGTCAGTGTACCACCTGGTTAACAAATATAAATAAACAGACATGCATACATATGTGCATAAATAAATAAATGTCCCCAAAGCCAAGAAGGCCACTGGACAGAAGGCCTTCTCCATAAATGGCCCAAGAACCTGGAAGTCTCTCACCCCAACAGAAAAGAAGACTCGCTACAGTGCAAGCCTTCAAGAATTCCATGTTTGTACAGCAATCTTCTTGATCCCTGCAGCTGCTTACAAACTCTGCTATTGCTTGAGCAGCAAGCTCCTGTCCTGACAGAATATAGGTAAGGGCCAGCCCCTGATGCAGCAGTTGGTTTCCGTTTGCGGCCGCAGACAACCCAGGTTGAGCGGACCCAGGAGTTGGAAAGGCGGCCAAGGAGAAGGATAGGCGTCCCTAGGGACTGCTCTCTACTCGGGGAGGGGTAAAGAGTGTCCGGTGCTCACGGACCCTTAGCAGGGGCTGGAGGTACTGCTGCGGCCAGTACCATTCTCTGGGGGCAGATGCTGGACATCACTGCACATCCCCCCCCAGGGATCCAGCCCTAGGAAAAAGCTGGCCGCTGGGCATGACACCCCACTCTGCTGCGTCTCCACTGCCTCTGTCTGCGGGGGTCCCGCTCCCGTGGCCCCGACCTGGGGAGTAAGCCAGGGCTTGCCTACAGTGTCCATGGGGAGCCCCTGGTGGGGCCACCCAGGGGGCATGCCAGGGCATGGGGGATGGCAGGTGGGGCAAAGGATGAACTCCAAATGGAGGATCCACGAGGACCAGGCCCAAAATGAAAAAATAAATAAAAGAATATAGGTAAGGGTAAAAACAGTAGAGGGCTAGATCCGGGACCCACTTCAGGTCTTGGAAAACCCAGGGCAAACTCTATGGACCTTTGGTCTCCTGCCATCAGTTTTCTATGTTTCTATGACTAATCTCCAAATGCTCCCCTACCCACTCATTTACTTAGTTCGTTTTTGCTGACGAGGAAAGGAGGACTAAGCAAATTGCCCATTTTCAGTTTCGTTTTGGGGTGGGGGTGGGGATACAGATGGAAACCAGCAGAAACTGCATCTGCCCAAGCTGTGGGTGATATTTTTTAATGAATGGGGAAAGTTGGCCAAGACACAAGGGAAATTCCCTACTCTCGAACGATGCTCCTTTACTGATTTACAGTGGTACCCCATCCACTCTTGAACCAAACCATACTTCTTCCCTGGTGTGCAGCAGTACCCACACTCACTCTTGGAACACCTCACCTTCCTAGGCATGCAGTGGTGCCCTCCACTATCAAACCATCCTCCTTCCCAGGCGTGTGTGGTGCCCTTCCATACTCAAACCATACTCCTTCCCTGGTGTGCAGTTATCCCCCCAATTTTGAACCGTACTCTTTCCTGATGTGCAGTGGTACCCCTCTCACCTCAAACCATGTTCCTTCTCTGGTGTGCAGTGATTCCCCCTCCCATTCTCACCGTCTTCTTTCGCTGGCGTGCAGTGGTACTCCCTCCCACACTCGAACCATGTTCCTTCCTGGTGTACAGTGGTACTTCCTCCCACACTCGAACCATGTTCCTTCTCTGGTGTGCAGTGGTACTCCCTCCCACACTCGAACCATATTCTTTCTCTGGTGTGCAGTGGTACTCCCTCCCACACTCGAACTATGTTCCTTCCCTGGCGTGCAGTGGTACTCCCTCCCACACTCACCATGTTCCTTCTCTGGCGTGCAGTGGTACTCCCTCCACACTCGAACCAGGTTCCTTCTCTGGCGTGTAGTGGTACTCCCTCCCACACTCGAACCATGTTCCTTCTCTGGTGTGTAGTGGTACTTCCTCCCACACTCAAACTATGCTTCTTCCCTGGCATGAAGCTACCCCTCCTCACTCTTGAATGATGTTGCTTCCCGAGCATGTAGTGGTAGCCCCATACTCTTAAACCATGCTCCTTCCCTGGTGTGCAGTGGTACCCCCTCCCACTCTTGAATGATATTCCTTCCATGGTGTGTAGTGGTACCCCACAACTCAAACCATGTTCCGTCCATGGCATACAGAAGTACCCCTCCACTCTTGAACAATGTTCCTTCCCAGGCGCACAGTGGTACCCTTTAGCTCTCAAACCATGTTCCTTCCCTGGCATGCAGTGGGTACCAACTCTCAAACCATGCTCCTTCCTGGCGTGCCATTGAACCCCGTCCACACTTGAACCATGTTCCTTCTCTGGTGTGCAGTGGTACCCCTCCCATTCTTGAATGATGTTTCTTCCCAGGCATGCAGTGGTACCCCCTCACACACTCGAATCATGCTCCTTCTCTAATGTGCAGTGGTAACCCCTCCCACACTCAAACCATGCTCCGTCCCTGGCGTACACTGGTACCCCCTCCCACTCTTGAATGATGTTCTTTCCCTGGTGGGCAGTGGTGCCTCCCCAACTCTCAAACCATGTTCTTTCCTGGCATGCAGTGGTACCCCTCCCCCATGAACCATGCTCCTTCCCTAGCGTGCAGTGGTCCCCCTCCAACTGTGAATGATGTTCCTTCCCTTGCACGCAGTGGTACCCCCACACTCTCAAACCATATTCCTTACCTGATGTGCAGCACCCCCTCCTCCTTAGCCCCATTCCTCCACAACAGTCATGTGCCATCCAGGTCCCTCCCTAATATTAGTCCCCAATGACTCTTGCCCAGACGTCAGACACATATGAGCATGCCTCCCTTGTAACTGCTGCTAGTTGTTCTACAGGGGCGGCACTGTGGTATCTGACCAACTGCACAAGGGTGGTAACTGTCTGTGCATGGCACAGCTCTTCATTAGCATGCAGACACCCCTTCCCGGAGCTGTTGCACAAATCAGTGGGACAGCACAAGGAAAGACTTCTGACCCCATTGTGTTCATCGTTCCGATCGCTTTGTGCCACAATATTTCAGCAGTGCATGGGGCTCCTGTTTATTTTTTTATTCCAGTTTTTGTGGCCTGGGAAAGGAGGGCCAGGAAATACTTACTGCTTTCAGACTGTCTCTATAAGGGAGGGATACAGATGCAAATGGACAATTATCGAACCTGGTTAACCTGTTGGTTGCTTTTTAGGTGAACGTGGGAAATCTGGCCTGGATTCTGGGACTACTCTTTTGAGAAGAGCCATGGGATCTTTTCAAGTCCACCTGAGCAACCACCAGCATGGTGAAACAGGATCATGGTTTAATGGCTCATCCATGAGATAGCAACTCTGACAGCGCAGTGTTACTCAAACACCATGCTGGGGGCATCAGTATGGTTATTTCTAACTAAGGGAGAATGCCCTCCCCATACAGAGCTACAAACTTCACTTCCTGCAGCCCCTGGTGTTCACTAGGGTCTCCCATCCAACTACTGATCAGGCCGACCCTGCTTAGCTTCTAAGATCTGACAGAATCAGGCTCCAAGGGATAAGGCTTTGGGCAGGATTTGCAGAAAATATTTAAATAAATCAACAAAATTATTATTAATATTTTTTCTTTTTGCTTCTTTTTGTTAGATCACTCTTAAAAGGTAAATGAATCAGAGGCGCCAGAGAGCAGCCGGTTGAGACAGGATCCACTTGGCTCTCTAACTATAATAAACAATTAAAATGGTCTTAGTTGTCACAGCACTTGGATATTTTGGATAATTTGATAGCTTGTGCTTTCTACATCATCCTGCAGAATTTTGAAGAGGATGGGTCATCAGAACGAGCAGCAGTGGGTTGCTCCAAAACAGCCAACTATGCAGTAGACAGGCCCTAGCAGCAGCGGGTCCCAGCAACTTTGTGAGGTGGAAGGGGGCCGGCCATGCAAGCCATTCTACAGATGGTCAGGGGACCGATCAGAAAGTCAAATCCACTGTAGCACAACTGCAGACTCACTTAAGCATATGGACTCGTTACAAATTGAAGTGGCTACAGCAGATGAATGGCCAACTGAAGTCTTAGGCACCACTATGCAGTTACTCAGAAAACAAGCCTCTTAAGCACCGGATGCAGAATTTGGAAAACCACCTCAGTCTGCAAATCTCAGAACAGTGGGGCTGCGGAACAGACTGAGGTGTTCATCTCCTTTTATTTCTACAGAAGTAGCTAACAGACCTTTTACAGTTGGAGTCAGATTTCAATTAAAAGTAAACACTGTATCCCCGGCCGAAGTCTACCACTGCCAACTACAGCAGAGCCATCTTGGCAGTTACCAAATGTAACAACACAGAACTTGCTCCTTAATGCAGCCAGACAATGCTCCCTTCAACATGACGGTCAGACTATACACATTTTCCCTGGATCTCGACTACACCATCCATACATGGAGGAAGCAATTTGGTGGCATGCAACAGCAACTCAGAGCCCTTGGGATTGTTAACTCTTTTTATTCCCAGCTCAGCTCCATATTCAATACGGAAGTAAGATTTTTCGATTCACAGATCTAGCAACAGTGGGGAAGCGGGCTGCTAAAACTGCAAAGGAATTTGAATAGAAAGTGGATGAAGAGGCAGATGAAGAGGCAGCTTTTGAGCAGTGACTGTTGTCAGAGTTTATTTTCATAATTTAAAGTTACTAGTCACAGCAGCACTTCCTTAGTTTCTATCCTGCTTTCCACACCTACTTATTTGTGGGACACCAGGTCCTTAGTTGGCCATTTAGTACACAGCATGGGGGCACCAGTGTTTAATGGATTTACATAATGTTTGGTTCATATTATTTTGCATACTCCTAATATGCCACTGAAGGTTCCTTCTGAGGACTCCGTTTCTTCCACGCCATAGCTATTCTAGGCATGTGCTGTTCACTGCCTGCTATTTCAATGTGTTCAGGAACTGCTCAAATAATATACTGCGTATATAATACTTAATTGCTAATTTATGGCATGGACTCAGGTTTACAGCTCTGTGCTAGACAGTTTTTGGTTAAACATCAGACTTCCCAAGTAAAGTGGCTAGGAAGCAGTAAGTACCCTTTGAGTTGATGTTTGTTATTATTAGAAGCCCATGGAATCAGTCTATGGGTTACAGATATTACATTGGGGCAAAACCATTACCACTGGTGGAGACGTTACTGGAACATCAGAGTTAATCTTCATTTAAATTTTGCTCCACGTTTGACTGCATGCAGGCTTTTATTGTAAACCTTGCAGGCTATGTTTTTTGTATCTCTTTTTCCCCATATGTAGAATAGCTAAGAATGGAGACCGACACCTATTATAGTACTAACATATGTTGTATATGGAGTATTGATGGCCTCTCTGAGATTATATGCTTGTATTGTATTGCACTGTTTTATAAAATAATGAAGTACAAAGTTGAAAAACAAAAGGTAAATAAATCAAAAGGAAAGTTCACCAGACCATCTGGTATGTTTTGATGTGCTGGACAGCACAAGGCCCTGCTGTTTTTAATGCATGCTGTAGCCTAAAGGGCTGATAAAATAGATGATGCACCCTTAATCACCAGGTATGCAATGCTTCTTAACTGATAAGAGAAATACCCGATTAGGCTACCAGCAGACAAGGCAACCAGTATGAGTGCTGGTCTACTCTACAGACTAATCTCTAAAGCAACTGTCACTTCACTGCCAATGATCAATGGGATTCCTGCATACCAATGCCACATTTACCCCCAATGGCCTCTATTAAACCATTCCCTTTGCTTCTAAACCACATCAAAGCACCTTTATGGCCTCATGACCTGTCGTAGGATGACTCTGTCCCTCACAAAACATGGTTAATAAAAGCGCTTGCTTGAAAAGACGTCCCAAAAAAAAAAAAACTATTGCAGGCTCTCAGCCATGCTGTGGACAAGGATAGGTTTTCTGCAATGTAACCATATTATCATGCAGAGGCAAAATGACTCTTAATGTTTTAAAATGAAGGCGAAATTAAATCATCTGATTATGTAACCAGGAACTAGGCCTTAGGCCTTAGCAGTAAGAAGGATTAAGACCGCAGCCACCTGGGTTGTCACTCTCAGGAGTCCCATTATTGCCCCTTATTCGCTTTTTAGCCAGCAGATTAAAATGCAAGCGCTGCAATCTTTGATCTTTCACCGCTGCACAAATCCTTTCAAGCCTCCAACATTTTCTGCTCAGGTAATTAGTACTAATTAAAAGGTTTCCAACAGCCTCTGTTCCATTTTTCCTCCCAAGAAATTGCTTTCACCACTGCTCTCCATCTCTGAAATGTACGCATCACTCACTTTCCTCTTTATCTAATTCAAGGAGATCAAGTAGATTAGTGACTCCATTATTCAAGGAACAAGGGAAACAGCAGTTTGTTACAATCTTTCTGACCTGTTGAAGAAGCATTTACATAGAACTGCTATAGGCGTTAACAGACATGTCCCTAACATGCATCATTTTATACAAAAACATGATTTAGATGTATCTGTTCAGGTTTTACAGACCAAAATAGTCCAAATGTGATGCAATATACAGACGGCCAAGCCCTGAAAACATTTTATATATATATATATATATCCATTATTTACGTGTGTATGTATATATATATTTATAAAATGGGTAGAAAAATGATGTCTGCTGACTGGTTTGAAACACATCACATGACCATACGTAAATCAGGCGTGACCGCACCTAGCTTTCATCCCCCAAAATAATTTTGCCATTTTATAAGATAGATAACCCACTCTAAGCGTGTGCGGTCACACTCTGATATACGCATGCCTGGGTGGTCAGCACGAGTCACACACCCAAGGTGTGTGTGATATCAGAGCACATGACTGCACACTTTAGAATTACTTATCTATTATACATATATAACCATTATATATGTGTGTGTGTGTGTGTATATATATATATATATATATATATATATACACACCATTATATATAAGGCATGCATTCATGCTGAAATATATGCATGCCTTGGGTGGTTAAACACACTCAGCCTGCAGCCTCGTGCCTCAACACACACCAAGGCATGCATATATTGGAACACGACGGCATGCTATGTGTGTATGTCGATGCTGCAGCAAACTTCTACACGCATCTGTCGATGCAATCAATATCGACAGATCGCTGTAAAGGCCGCCCAGGACCCGACACTCTTTCCCTGGTCCCGCATCCTCCTGAATCAACTCCAACTTAAGAGTTGATAATCCTCATGTTCAAGGGTGCGAGGGCAGAGCCTCCAAGATGGGGGGTTCAGGGGTTAAGCACCCAGTAAAAACAGTCAGGTTACTCGATGGATTTATGCCATCTGCAATTTGCAGTCGACACAAATCCATCACTGTAACATCAGTCGACAACATTTTTGTCAAACCGGCATCGTAGACCCATATCCATATAACTATATATATATATATATATATAATAATATATATATATATACACACACACACACACACACATATACATACACACACACATATACATATGTGTGGATATGTATATATATTATATATATATATACACACACGTATATATATTTATACCAAGGGTAGAGAGCTATCTCAGTAGGATATCCTGTGTTATTTCCACTGCAGTGAGGATAAATCCTGATGACATCAGCAGAGTGAGGATATCGACATTTATCCATACTCTGCTGATGTCACCAGAGTGAGGATAACTGCACTGCAGCTTGCATTCTAAAGGAAACTGCTTCAGAAAAAGTTTCTCTTTCTCACTGAAGCTGCAACTTACTCAATTAGCCTTGCAAAAGACTCTCACCTGTGTCCCATTGTGTTTCTAACATTACAAGCACATTACTGTGCAGATCTCAGCTTCAAAACAACCTGAATTCTAAATGAAAGTCTTTTACAAAGCAGGTTCTGTTTCTCAGTGCTTCCTGCAGCTGTTTGTCTTTCTCACTGAGCCTCTGACTCACTCAATTAGCTTTGCAAAACACACTCACCTGTGTTTCTGACTCCCAGTCCATTCAGAACACACACACACACCACTGACAGCACTCACAGAATGAGCAGGAAACAGAATCAGAAAAAATGTCCTAAAGCTCTCACCCTGTGGTATAAATCGCACACATGATGGGCAGATAATGGGATATGGAAAATATTCTCACTCCTGCAGGAGTGAGAATATTTCCATATCCATGATCTGCCCATCATGTATCTATATATATAATATATATACATATATATATATATATATATATATATATGGATTAATTGCAAAAACTAGGTTAATCACAGATTAGGGTAGAAGAACATAAAGCGCACAACATTAGGGTTTTGGGTCTCCAAAGTATTGGTGAATCAGTGGTGGGGTCTTCCTTTGGGTTACCAACCCTGATGTCCATCTCTTCCCCCAGCCATAGCCTTCTGTCCGAAGCACAAGTACAGCTCAAAGCCAGGGTCTCATAATGATACACTCTTCAAAGGTAGAGAAGCATGGCTCGCACACATTGCCAACAGAATCTGCCATAGCTTTCTTCACACAGGACCTCGGGCCTTGCATGAAGAAAATAGATCACATCTGACCTTGTTTGCTCAGAGAAGAGAGAGGCATTAAGGGTGGACAAACCCAAGAAAGACCCCACCACTGATTTGCCAACTCTAATATTTTTTATTTCCCTACTTTGTGATCTTTACCGTCTCCGTTAACTTATTTTTTGCACTAATTCCCTTCTTTTTCTGATAGTGGAGTTGTATCCTCAATTGCACTTGGCCCTTTGGGACCTCATAAAATGAAATAAATACAATACTGGAGCCTGTCCTGGCCCAGTGCATGGGACCATCAGGCCTTGACATGCATGTCAATCAATACCTTCTGAGGAAGGCTCGCCGCCTCCACAGGTGTCATGTGCGCCAAAACACTACTTTGTCCTTCCCCAGGCTGGGTTGAGGCTGGTGCTGCACACTGCAGCACCTTCCTCACCAGCCTTGGCCCATTAAACCAGCTTACTGAGTTCTCCACGGAGCCAAATACGATCTTCCTAATTTTGGAAACCTGGCAAAAATAAATGGAAATTTTCATAGCGGACAACTTGGGGTCAAGTTATCTTTCTTGTATCATATGGGAGGGAGAAGTTGGAAGGTATGAACCTGCTCTTAAACTTTCTCCTTGACAGGATCCAGAGATAGACATACGGGACCTCGGTTACTACGCTACATGAGGACACTTTAACAGGGCAGCACCCTCTAGTGCTGCACTGTAGTGTCAGTACTGAGTATCAAGACCAAATTCTTGGTGTAGGAACAGAACCCACAGCCTTCTGATCTTTTTGGACCCAGAGGCGAGCATGCAACCTCTGGAGATGCACCTTTAAATATATATACTGTATATACCTTTACCCTTCCACAGCAGTATGCGTGCGTGTACACACACACACACACACACACACACATGTTTATACTTTTTGTAACGCTAGCGGCGCTATCCTCAGTGTTACACCCTTGCCTACTACTTACAAGCTAGGTTGAGGGTTTGGGTTCATTTAACTGATAACCATTTTAAACCTTTTCACAGTTCATCCACTCAGAGCGCTTTACGTGGTCTAGCTGTTACTAAGTATAATAACCACCTGAGGTTATACCACATGAATCTCATGTAGCCACTCCCCAGACATGCCCCAATAAACAATTTCCACGATTTAACATTTTGCATTTAAAGACTGTCTCTAATAATATGCTCACACCAACATTTCAAAACAGTAGCAGGATTTATTTGGGGACAAAGGAATTAGGAATGGGAAGTGGAGTAGAGGTTATCTGATTGCTATTTACATATGTACACAGATTGACTTGGTTTTGCTGGTGAACCCGCCAGCAGGGTGGCTACATTACTAAGAGACAACAGGCAATCACATTTCTCAACTTGACAGATGATACCCAAAGCCCTGACTATCCAGCTACTGAAAAATCAGATGTCACATTGATAATCACTTTACCCACACTGGTACCAGTCCCAGATACAGCTGGAACCCCACAATCTCATGCCATACTGGATACCCAGGTACCAAAGCCCTAGATGTTGCAGGCCTGGTGAACGTTGTAGCTGGTCAAGTTGGTCAGATTCTGATTTGAAGGAGAGGGCAAACTTGGAAGCATAGGTCACTACAATGGCTGTAGAGCTTGGACAGTACAAACAGGCATTGCCCTGCATTTAGCATAAACAGCAGGAGTTGGTCCTGCTGGTCACAGAAAAGACAGGATTGCCCTGTGCATCACAGAAAGTGAATATGCCAGGATAACCTACATGGCTAGATCTTGGATTTCACATCCCAGACACTCAGTACAATAATTCAGGGTCCCATCCAGTGTAATTAGAAGACGATACTTTTATCAAGCATCCAATATTCTTTTGCAACAAGGTACATCAGTACATTTAAATACCAACAGGCATCCATACAGTAAGCAGAAGGCGACAGTTGTATCAAGCATCCATATTCATTTGCATGAAGTCACATCCAGTACACTTAAATACCAAGCAAGGCATCCATAAATCACGTCTCAGCCAGCACGTCTAGATACTGAAGCCCTTTCAGCAAGCATTTCCACACGGAATCCGGTGGAGACAGAAACAGGTAATCTCCAGAATAAATCAGGAACAGTAAGCTCTAGGGCCTCCCACCCCATGAAGTGTCAAACGTGGCTTGACTGGCAACTCCACAAGGCAGAAACTAACCCATAGGGCAATGACAGAAATCAGCACATTCATACGGTGACTATCCAGACATCTCGATGCACCTACATATTGGCCATTTGGGAAGCAGGCAAGATGTATCCACGTGACTTTTCAAGCAAGGCAGTCTCTGTTGGGGCTTACTGGCCCAGACTGATAGCTCTAAGATCCCATTCACAAATTCAGCAGAAAAAATATCTCGAAGCGAGGCTTGGGGCCCCCAAGATTACTTTTAAGGCTTCTCCCTTGCAGGGGTGGGGGGTGGGGGGTGGGGGTGGAGGTGGGTATGAGGGTACTCCTCCAGGTCCTCCATGGGTCGCATCCGCAATCGCAGGCATCCTGGTGTTCTTTAGTTCTCTCACAACTGAGGCATTGGTGATAGCTGGTCTTCTTTCCACATCTTTCCCCGATGTGGGAGGGAGGCTAGCTCCTGGAAGACAATTCTGGCAACCTCCAGACTAGCAGTTGCAACTAAACTAAATTACTTTAACAAAAATTAAACATCCCCTCCAGGCTGGAGGCGCTTAGCTAAGTGGCCCAGGCCTGGAAGCGTAGCAGAGGCCTGAGCCCCTCCCTGTGGGGCTCCCAGCAGGCTGGAGCCTGCTCTCCTCGTCTCACCCTGGCAGATCTGAAGTATTTCTGGCAAACACTCTCTTATAGAGCTCCTTTTACAATTCCTGATTGGCAGCAGAGATGGGGTGACAGATCTCCAGTGGCTGAAGGACCTGTCAATCAGAATACTCGAGGAACAGTTGGGCTGGTGAATTGGCACCTAAAATGATGTCCCTATAAATCACCAAGAGTACTTGGGTGTTTACCCATCAGGTGTAGTGAATGTTCCACAAGTCCTGGCACTCTTCCCTGGCTTTCCGATTTGCTGTGACTGCTTGCAATGGCTGCTTAACCCACTGTCCCTTATAGCAGATCAAATAGAGTCCTGAATAATGTCCTGGTGCAGCCAGCAAGAAACAATGATTTGCCCCAATGCCCCACAGCCCTGTAGCCAGATGGTGTACTTGTAGTTGCTGCACAGGTGAAAGGTGTGGCTCTGATGGTTTTCCTTGTTGCTATTGCTCACATGCAGCTCCCCCTGCAGCAGCTGACACTTAAAAGTCCCAAAGTACTGGAACAGACAGGGAAAAATAATTTATTTTAATTATTAAACACTCCCTCTACACACTCAGTAAATCTCCCTCGTGCAGCAACAGTTTACAATATTTAAAACATTTGTTTCTCCTCTTTTAGGCCAAAGCCGATTATAGCTACCCTGGGGCAGCTAGACACACATATTAAATTATACAGATGACTGGGGCCCGACCCAAGCATGTTTAAGATGAGCCCCGGTCAAAACTCTTTAAATTTTTATCAGAGTGGTCCCCATCAGGCTGTCCATAATCACGGGTCCCAATTAGGCGGAAGGGATCACGGGACCCGGCACAACCCCGAGGTGATCGCAAAACAATGTAGTACCACATCAAAGACGCATTTCATGCCTATGCGATTTCCGCTGCCCTGAGGTGGCACTTTGCAGCAGATCACGATTGCAATTCTAAGCCCGAGGGGCTGTATTTTCATTCGGCTGCAGCTGAGACACACAGAGGAGAAAAACAGACCTAGGGGACCAGAAAAATGGTGTCAGGATTCGGGTGAAGCTTGGGAGACCGCAGGAGGAGAGCAGAGTGACAGGGCTAAGGTTAGCCCAGACAAGCATTTTAGAACCGCCATTTGTAGGGGGTTACACTTTGATAAGCAGGTAGGAGCACTGCTGCCAAGCACCTTTTTCAGGCACGACCCAGGTGATACAAGTACACTGACAGAAAGAATGCAATAAAAACACAATACATGATACAAACCAAGTGTCCCAAACTGACATTTTTCATATTTACAAGTCAGCGGATTAGGTCTTGGAGAACATGAAAGGTAGTCACATGTGCAATAGCTCATTACAGCCCAATTTACAATAGTGAAGTGGGCTGTATAAATATTAGTGCAGGAGGCCTAGCTATGAGAAACAGGAGCATGGACCAAGAGCTAACAAACAGCATTTCATCTTGTGAGCAAAACTACTTTATAGGAGGACTAACTAATGAGGGCAGGTGTGTATTATACATATATATATATATATATATATATATATAGTAAAAAAAACTTGTTAATGCTAATTAGAGATGCTACCACACAAAGCTCCTGTGTACTCCCTACCAGCCCTGCCCTGTGCCCCAACCCCCAGTTCATGCCTCCTCTTAGAGAACAGTTTTACTTCTAATTTCCTGCACTGGTATGTTCCGCCAGTTGTTTGATTGTACCGCAGGATGTAGAGAGTATTTTATTTCTGTCACCTGCTTTTGTCACTTTGCACTTCTGTCTCGGTGCTCTACCTTTGTTTGCCATACATCAATTTTATTGTATTTACTTAACTGCCCCGGGTTGCACCTGGAAGCGAGCCTTGGCTCAGTGTGTACATTTCCAGTTACGGCACACAGCTAGGTGGCGTGTGGAGGAATACATGCATCTCGTGGAGCCAGCTCAGCCTCTTCCATCTCTTGTAACTGTGTCGCCCCTCTCCCCCTCACGCAACCCACTGGACCTCCACCGGTGGGAGCGGAATTATAGAGGACCAACCCACCTCGCCACCTCGGGAGAGGAGAGCTGCCAATCAGCATGCTCGATCCTGTTTCATTTCCCCACGCTGGCACCCCGAGGTCGCTCCTAAACTCGGGTCACCAGCAAGGTGCAAGGTAAAGCGCCTGGCACCCTCAACCCTCTCGCCACCAGGCCAACTCATTCCATCCTATGCCGCCATTTTGGGTTGGGTTAAGCAATGGATGATTCTGGTGCTCATGTGGCGCTACTGGAATGAATGGATTGCAAATAAAGCTCAAACCCCACAAAACGTGGAAATGTCCCATTGCAGTCATCAACCCAGTGCCACAAAGTTCAGAAATATCTGGATAGGATTGTGGAACCTAACTCCCCTCCCCCTACACTTATGACCCAATGCCAGTTTACGTGTACAGGGCCATGCATCAATGGTCTAGTACTTCATACAGGCCCAACATAATCAAACTTCATCAACAGCAGTCATAATCCCCCAACATGTCATGCATCAGGTTTGCAACCATTTCCTCTACTCTCAGTTTTCTTTCAATTAACAGTTTTATTGTCATTGTCTGCAAGTATCGGTACAGCTCTCATATTGGATTAGTTTTACCTTTGTTGGTTTCTGAGTACAGATCCTTTCCCCAGAAATGAACTGTGCTCACTCAAGCATGCTCTTCTGGTGAAACATTTATAACTAAATTCAACAAATTATAGCTGGAAAGAATGAAACTCAAAATGGGAAGGATCTAATAGTGAGGCAGTGACTGAACAGGATTTGAACCTGGATCTCCTGGCTGCTAGTACTTGGCCCTGAACACTGGGAAAGACCAGCCAGATGAAAGACAGGAAATATGCAGACATTCAAGTTTCTTAAGGGAATGAATAAGGTAAACTGTGAGAAATTGTTCAGCATGAGTAAGCGGATCAAGAACTCCGGGGTGCAAGAGTGGAAACTGACGGGGGAGAGATTCAAGAGGGAAGTGAGAAAGTTTTGTTTCACAGAAAGGGTGGTGAAGCCATGGAACAATCTGCCAGCTGATGTGGAGGGTGCCAAAACCATCAGTGGTCTCCTCTCAATCATGGCTGGGACATAGTGAAGGACTTAGTGGTTGCTCAGGCTGGTAGTTGTAGGGTGGGGAGCATGGAGGCGAATATTTAAGCAATAACAGCAGCGAGCGGTCATTTCCTTGAGACTAATGACTAACTTGGGGGATGGGTGGCCTAAGGTGCAGCGAGGGCCACCCCCACCAACCAGTTAATGTCGAAAGAAAATGACCCGCTCTTGATCATTATTAGATTATAAGTCTAATTGCAATAATGATTTTTTCGTTTGTGTTTATTTACGTTTTTGTGGTGGCGTGAGCTGAGCAGCTGCCACGCGGTCACTCTAAGAGATGTCAGACCCGCACGGCAGTCAATCAGTGGCGTCGGTAGCATCATGAATAATTAATTAGACTTATAATGTGGGTCAGAACCCTGCGTGGACAATAGGTCCCCAGTTATTAGGACTTTACTGGCAGACTGGATGGAGCAGTGGTCTTTCTGCCACCATCGTCTATCTTTCTTTAACTATTCTAGTTTAAAAAAACACACGCCTAATTTTAGGTGCAGTATCCTTTGAAAATGTATTCATCTCCACAAAGTCACAAAGCAAAATAAGTATAGATTTATTAGTAAGGATGAGAAAACTACAAGAGGTTCTGAAAGATTCAGACAAGCCATGAAAGGTTCGGATGGTTATCATAGCTTACAGAACCATCCAAACTATTTTGTTGATTTAAAGTACAAAAATTTTAAACTTAGTTTTGTTCTACACATAAACTACTGTCAGAGAAAGGAAATTATATTGAAAGTACTGTAAATCAGGTAATTTTCACATCAGTTTAAATTTACAAATCTGGCAACTTACATGGCATTCCACAATTTTAATTCTGCATGAAATTCATGCGCCTAGTACAGTTCAAGTGTTGAATGATTTTGCATCAATTTATTTTCCTGCGATCAAACAGTGTGAACATTTCTGTTGCACAAAAATGTCATATTGTTCCACAATATACAGTGTCACATAGCCAAGTAGCAACCCTTGTGTAACACCAATCTGGTGCAGACCATGTCTTTAGTATGTCTCACTCCAAGCTGCCTTGGGTAACATCACTCTGAGCATAAGAGTTAATATAGACTTGAACTCGCTGAGTTTTTCAGTCAACCAACAGCCTTCTTTCTGGCCCCACCCCACTTCCTTACTGGGTAATGACCAGACAGAGAGTCCAATGAAGCATCACTGCATGTCATGCCGAAAATTTTGACCTACACCTTTATTATTCTTTTTAGAGTGTCTATGTTCCCATGTCTTGTACGATGCCCCTTTTCCCTGTTCTAAGTTTGCTTTAGCACTTTATGAAACAATAAAAGGAGGACTCCTTTAAAGAGCTGCTGATGCCGCAAAGAAAACTTTGAGAAACACAATATTTAGGTATAATCCAGCATGCATTCCATATGTATTCTATAGACTTCTGCTGCCTATCATTTATTACGGAGGAAATGTGCATGAATAGATGATCTGTATACATTAGGGTTCATCTGCTTCTATAGCTTACTCCCACTTTAAGTCATAATCTTCTGCTGTGACTTCACAGTCTGTTGCCATGGAAGTAACTGTGATGTCACAAGCAGTGTATTATGACCACAGGTAGGGAGAAAGTAACAAGACAGACGAACTCTTCAGGAGAAAAGATCCTGTTTTTAGGTAAGCGGCCTCAGTATTATTATAACGGAGAGAGAAATACAGGACTAAAGAGAATACAACCTGAACTTCTATAATTTACATTTCATTACAGTTCTCCTGAAGGCATCAGCTGCTCTTTAAATATGGCCTCCCACCAGGCTTTCATCATTATTCTCAGCTGTAGCTGAGCACTCATCTTGTAGGGCCGGGGTCAGTGCCTGTTGCATCCTAGTTCATGTTAGTCACAATAGCAGGGTGATGTTAAGCATTAAAAGGAGTGGTCCTTTCAATTATTTCAAATGTCTAAAGAACTGCTAAAGTAAACAAAGTGAGGAAATAAGGGGATCTTGCAATAAGGGAGAACAAAGGCACCCTAAAACAGAAAAAAAGGAATGTCAAAATATTTCACCATCACATGCACAGTTAATTTATACTCCAAAAAAATTATCACAGCCTAAAATGTTCTGATAAGGTCATTTTACAGAACATAGCATGGGTTCTGTAAGGTTCTGAATGTATCAGAACTGGTTTTCCCATCCCTTGATTTATGAAACCACGAAAATAAATAATTTGGTCACAAAAATTATTTTCCAGCCAAATGTGTCCTGTCAAAAGTGACTCAAAAAGACAGCCCAGTGACATAGAGGGCTGAGGCGCTGTAGCGCCTTATCTTCTACCATGCTGGTGACCTGGGTTTGGGAGCGAATGCAGGTTGTTAGGGGTGGGCCAGGGAAGGGAGGATCGAGTGTCCAGAGTACAGCTCTCCTCCCTCTGAGAGGGGGTTTCTGTGGACTGCCACTCAACCGCTACCTGGAGGAAACCAGTGGGAGGTCTGGGCAGGAAACATCTAAGGGAAGATCCCATGTCCAGAGTGTCAGGGGCTCACTGCACGTTTGTGGCTGGTCAGGGGGAGGAGGAGGAGGAGGAAAACAGTGGAGGACGGGCTTCATGAAGCCACATCCAGCTGACCACTCTGGGTCTGAGGCACTTCTGGATGAGTGACTGGGGAGCGGCCCTCCCTCCTAGCCCTGCTGCTGGGAGGGTATCCTATGGGGATTAAGCTGCCAAATTCAAAGGCAGCTGGAGAGGCTGCTGCAGATGGGAACAAGGGCTGATGCAGTGCCTGTCCTGCCACAGGAGGAAGAAAAAAAAAGGAAAGAAAAAAAAGACTCAAATATAATTTGACTTTGATAACTCATTTTCTACTAGAAGGAGCAGGCAGAAAGTGTTATTTAGTTGGCTTTTTAACCAGTTAAGTGCTCTAGACATTACTGCCGATTTTCAGGCACAGCCCAGGTATATAGCGGTCCAAAAGCAATGAACAGACAGCACAGGGGATAATCTGACACTACGTGGTTCAGGTACAGTGACAGTCGCCGTAAAGGAACAATGTGAAGCCAGCCTGGTGGTGCTGAGGGTTGGGCGCTGGATGCCCACACCTCGCGCACGCCGATGATCCGGGTTTGGGAACAGACTCGGGCGGGGTCAGCCGAGGAGGAAGGGATCGAGCATCCAAGGACTGCTTTCCCTTCTCAGGGAGGGATCAGGGGATAGCCCGCTCCTGGTGATAACTGGGAGCAGTGCCTGGAACATGTGGTGCTGGGAGTCATGTGGGTGGAGCAGCGGCAGACATCAGTGCATCTGCACCTAGGCGTCATTGCACATCCACACTCCAGGGCAACGCTACAGGAAGAAGCTCTTGGTGGACCAGGAGGTGACAGGGCTCCAGGGACCAGGCCCACATCCCCAGTGCCAGATCATCTCTCCTCCGGGCTTTCTCAGCTCCCATCCAGGATCAACCCTCTAATCCCAGAACAAGCCGCCAGGTCCATGGGCAGGCCCTCCTCTGGGGAGTAATCCAGGGGCTAGAAGGTCCTGAGTGGAGGTCCTCGAGGAGGAGAGCTCAGGTGGGGAGTAGAGGCCTTGGTTGAATGGGCACCTTTGAGATGCCCTGGCCATACCGAGCGAGAAACAGAGTTCACAAACTAAAAAAAAAGAGACACTGTCAGTTGTTTTAGGTTTTAATAAGTAGTTGTGTCTGCTGCCCTTTGACAGCATTTTTATCAAGTATGGCACACTATGCCCACGACTAGCATAAAATACCATTTTTACCAAATTTCTTACAAAACAGTGTTATGAGCGGTCAACTTTTCTGACCGTTTCCTGATCCATGTGTTGAATATGGTGCTGAGGCAGCGGTAAACTTGTACCTACAGTAGTTCATTTAATATGCAGACTGAGCTAAATGTTGTTTTGATAACTCCAGTCCCTGAATGTTGTTACAGTAGTGAAACCTCTAAACAAGTGCTTTATCATACTAAGAAATTGTTCTCAAAATAAAAGCCGTAACTCCAGGCATGCGCACTGGGCATGCAGATCATAGAACGCATCTGCATCGGAGGCGATCAGAAAGGCGGACCGCGTAATATTGTTCTATAATAATCACGGGCACAGTGTGCGTGACTTGACAGAAATGCTGTCAAAAGGCACCACAGAAAGCTACTTACTAAAAACCCTAAAACAGCTGGTAGTGTCCCTTTAATAATTTGTTTCTGAGTACAGATTTAAATTTTTTGTTTATTGAAATGTTTCACCAGGAAGGCACACTGAATAACATGTTGCTGGTCTCACAGTGCGACCTGGGGGAGGGGTTACATAGGGTTGTGAAGGATGATCAGTTACAAAAGTAAGTGGGTAAAACAAACAATACAACATTGTAGATCGTGCAACAGTTGGAACACAAGGTATTGCAAAATGAACAGTAGTGGAACATTAGGTAAATTGCAATACATGTCAAAATTATACAAAAGAAGCATAGATATGAAAACAGTAATAATGCGATACAACCATTTATAGTGCATGAGTATACCAGGAGCAGGCTCGGTATGCACATAAGAGTGCTGTTGGAGTAAAAGGATAGGTTAGGGTTGTGCACACTGGTGACCCAGAAGGGCAGGTGGAGAAGGCGAGGAGGCAAGAACTGAATATGAGGAGAAGGGTAGCCATTTCCTGATTTCCCCCTTCAGGATGTTGAGAACCCTGCTGCAGAGGTCATAGTAGGAAGACAGAAACTGGGGATCGGTATTAAGGTAGGTTAAAACAGGAACAGCTGTGGGAAAGGTAATTGTGTAGGGCAGAGGTAAGGGAGTGGTTGGAGGAGTGTCGTATTTCAGGGGAGGGATAAAATTATTCATATGTAGCAGATTTCTCTTTAGATCAATATGTATCAAGTTCCAGAAACTTGAGCAAAACAGCTGAAGGATCTCTGACCCTTTCTAATTGATGCCCAAGGCATTTTAAATATTCATCCATACTGCAGTAGCAGGATAATAGAACAACCATCCGATAGCCAGGTCAGTGACTGGCAACAAACTCAGTGTGCTGATGTGGAGGAGGAAGAAGGAGAAAGGTGCCACATGAAAGAAGAGGCAGCCTTCTCATTAGTGATTCATACGACTGCAGACAGAAAAACAGACTTTGGGCTAGATAGCCAAAACTATGTGCCGAACAAACGTTTGCGTGGGATTAACTGGTCTGCTGTATTCAAAAGGCCAAATAGCACAGGCAAACTGCATTAGCGCTCGGCAAAATCATAATGCATGCAAGGGGCAAACTGGCATGAATACAGGAGCAATGCTATAGTCAGCAACTAGCTACCGTGCAAAGTCAGTTTTGCGCAACCCAAGCGTGACACTTAGCGTGGTACACATTACCGCCTAGGAAAAGCTTGTGTTAATCCTGGGCAATCAGCTAATGCAACACTTTGGCTTTGTGCGGTGTTCGCAGCTTAGAACGACCGTAACAAATAAATATAACACACAGACAAAGCCAGACATAGAGAAACATACTGCTAACTGATGGCATCCACATGATGCCATCATCTCTCCTCAGTCCCAACCATGCCAGGCAGTAAGTGGTGACCCTGCCGCCAGTGGACAGCATGGCAGTGTAGCCATTCAGCACACCCTATGGACCACTCTTCTGTTTTCACCAACAGATGCCAGCACACATGCAGCACTGTGAGCATGGAGGATGTTAAGGGGAGTGTGATGGGTGGCCAGGCTGTGCCACAGACCAGGTGTGGCCACAAGGCTGGGACACATCATGCAGTGCACATGGGCCAGTATTGGGCATACCCCAACATCAGTGTGCCTTTGATAATATATGCCCCTCCGACCACATACCGCATAGCTGTACAACTGCCACAGCACAAGAAGCTGGACATGAATATTTCACTGTGAGCATCCCATGCCAGAGGTGCAGCATCTGTGAGTCACACAACAGCATAACAGTAATGTTCACTGTCAGTAAACACCTGCAGATTGGGCCTCTCACTGAGTATAGTGCAGTCATCATCACTGCCCTACACACCACAGGCATTGCTGTATCCACACACTACTGGCCCCCTTGCTACTGTAGTGTCTGCTGTGCACTGTAGCATGACCTACAGTGTGACAGTTGCATGCAGCACCACCACCACCATCTGTGCCTATGCTGTGTTGTCCCAGTACAGCTGCAGGCAGCAGCGCATGTGAAAGTACAGTGTTCAAAACTGTATAATATTCCCGAACTGTTTGTGCAAGCGCTAACACGTTTGCAGAGTTTAGCGAGGGCTAAACCGTTAGCCCGGTGCAAACTGCATGCAAATCAGGGCATAATGAGAAGCTGATCTGGATGTTTGCCCAGAGACTACCTAAGTAGGCTTATTTGCATATCCTTGAATATGGCAAATTTAGCGCCCGACCAAGCGTGTTTGCACCGGGCTGACGGTTTAACCCTGCGCTAAACCCGTGCAAGCGATTAGCGCTGCCCAAACAGTTCAGGGAATATTTTACAGTTCTGCACACTGTACCTCCACATACGCTGCTGCCTGCTTGCTGTACTAGTTCACGATTTGCTAGCACCACATTGGCCACATAATTCACTCTACCTACTCCACATCGCTGTGCACTGTGTTGCTGTTGTGGTTTGCACTTCCTGGATGCTATATTCAGAGCTGTCTTATTCCAGAGCTAAGTTTGCCCTGCACTCCGAGCCCAGTTTGCCCGGCCTCATTCCCATGATATATTCAGAAGCTGTTTGCCCGGGCTATTCCTTTTGAATATGGCTTTGCTTTGTGCTCGGGAAGGTTTTGCCCACTGGGCAGTGCTTTATTTAGCCCCAGGAAAAGTTTTGAATATCTGTCCCAAAGTGCTCATCGCCTCAATGCCGTGAATTGGAGACAAGGCAAGTTTGGTTCAAACAACACACAGACAAAATAAGTTATAATTTAGTGCTTTACTGTCCAAATTGTTGATCTGAATATCAGGTTCTTAAATCCAATCACAAGGGCAGATTGGATTTCAGTTCAGAATGAAGATTTTTTAGCTACTGTATCTGAGCTTGATTCGTCAGATCAGTTTAGGCTTTATCAAGCAACTCTAGCAGAAATCAGTCTTTTTACCTGTTATCTGATGGGATTTCACTAGATAAAAATCCTCCCACTTGATGCATTTAAGGTTAATGCACGTGTATGTTCGATATGTGTTGACCTGAAATTCATCAAGTGGGAGAATTCTGAAAAGAAAAAAAAAAAAAAAGACACTGCATATCATTAATCTGAGAAGCCTCCTACCTATGATAATTTTTGGGGTCCATTTATAAATCAACAATAAAAAGTGTTCTATTTGCTGAAAAAAAAAGCATATTCTGTGAATGATAGCCTGAAGGACAGGACTGAAGCAAGGCAGTGCTAGAAAGATATCTCTTCTCTTTACAGCGTAAGTAGGAAGGAGGTTCTGACTTTGGTCCCTTATCTGGTTTCCCTGCTGCCCCCATCCAGATTAGGCACTCTTTATTTATTTTATTTATTTAGCTTTTGTTGACGGGTAAGTGCACTAGACAAATCCTGCCTATTTTCAGGCACGACCGGGGGAGGGATACAGATGAATGGCAACTGACCTTGAACCAGATTACGCTGTTGGTGGTATTTTTTAGTGAATGAGGGAAATTTGGCCAGGACACGGGAAATTCCCTACTTCCTGCTTCCTGTGAGCAGGGGGACCCATTTTCTGGTGGGACCAAGATGGCGGAGGAGGAGGATGTCTGCTTGGTGGGAGAGCTGGCCTCTGCTCCCACAGTGTGCAATGTGGAGGCTGACCCTTTGAATACTCAAGATATGGATTCTGATATGGAGTTTCACGATGCAGTGGTTCTTTGGGAGGATACAGCAGTTGATTTAAGAAAAAAATTCTCAAAGGACTGGGAGAAAAGGAAATGCTTGAAAAGGAATCTTTGGATGCAAGGTTCAAATCCAGCTTGGAACCTGACGACATGGATGCACTTAATACCTGCAATATTGCTCTCCCTGAAACCGAGGTGTTTAAAACTGAGAAAAATACAGGACTGCACTTAAAAAAGCTCCGTGGAGCATGGTGAGTCTTTGCAACATTTTTTATTATTTGAAGCCACTACTGAAACAGACAACCGGCTTATACAATCTGCTTTACCGGCTTTAAAAATGTACAGCAAAGTGATTCCTCTCGCTACACAATCAGTGTGTTACGGGAGTAAGGAGAAGCAAGCAGTTGAGCACTCTATGGACTTTGCAGTTCGTTCAGCCGCTCAGCCCTGAGTTGTAGCTCTGCAGCAGGTAGAATCGGAGCTTGACAGCTGCAGCGTTGCTCCTAATAATAATATATGGCTGACTCGGTTCAGTGGGAGTCCTGGCAGGCGAGACCACTCTCTTTATAGCCCAGCAGCTTCGTGGGAAGTTCCTGAAGTAAATTGACTGTTAGTAAAGCTGCTAACAGTACTATATAGGTTAGTGAGTGCATTCAGCCGCTATAGCTCCGACTGCCCTAACAATTGAAAAGCCGAAAACAGAGTCCCCAAAGGAAGTACAACAGACTTTGTCTGCATCAGAGCTAAAGCAGTCTGAGTCTGCATGGTTAGACAAATCAGCTGGATTCGTTTTAAAAGCATGGGGCTCAGCATAATGTAGTTTATCAGTCCTCAGCTGTTTCCCAAACTGGAGTTACTGAATTCTTCTTTCCAAAAAAAAGAAATACCTCTTATAAAATCTGGTCTCTGCAAACACATAATGTTTCAGAGCTCTGGTCCCCTGATAAAGCACTCAAAGGAGCAGGTTGGAAGCAAAATGCAGCAGGCATATGGAAGCCTGATCCTACTTGGGACTCTGATTATACCCTCTCACAGCATTCATCAGAGTGGAAACCGGACTTACAACAGCAAAGCTGGAGCAAGATTTGCAGGACAATAAAAACTGTTTAGAGGTAGAAAACTTCCGAGAGCTACATCCTAGAGTCACAGATATCTTTACCTTCCTCATTGAATACAGATTTGGTAACACCCTGCAGGAGCCTATTGCTTCTTCTCACACGCCCTCTCCAACGGAATCCGTTCCTCAGAAACCACTTATGTCTGAATTATTTTCTAACACTAAAAAAGCAGCACCTCGCCGGAATGCAGTTCGTATTAGTTATAAAGGGGTTTGGAGGATCGACCAGATAGACACTATGTGGGGAAAACCTTATTAAAAGAGTCCTTGCATTTTACCCCAAAAGATGTGTATGCATTTATTAATATCTCTGGAGGATAATTTTGACATCAGTTTTAGGACACCACATGCATTGGACTTATTCTGGGATAGGTACAACCAGGTTAAATTCTCTCCTCTATGGACCCCCTTCTTAGTGATTCCTTTAACTAAACCCTGATAAAACATATTCTGGTCATGTTTAGAAACGAGGGTTCATGTGGAAGATATATCATTTGGTTGTCCCTTAAGTGTGAAATTTTAAGTGGGCGGAACCTATCCTAGATTCTGAACAGTTTTGGATGGAGGATGGAAATACAAAACTAAACTGAGGCAATCTGAGACAGGGTAGTCCATATTCCAATTCCTTTCTATTAGGAAAAGACAGAGGGTTTGTTTTTATAGTGGACAACCCGGGCTTGCTACAGATGTGGGGCTAAACACACCTCTCAAGTGTTTGTGACCAACCACGTTGTGACAACTATTGGGGAGGTTGGACACACAACTATGTATTGTCACAATCAGCTCAAATGTGAGCTTTGAGAAGAATCTGGCCACTCTTTTCGGGTTTGCCTTGGGCTTGCAAAAAATAAAACATCCTGTATAAATTCAGAGCTTTTAATTCAAGCAAGCTCAGGATGCTGCACAATTCCCCTCCTAGCTCACAACCCCTCTACCTGTTTCTTCTTCTCAAACCAAAGTTCAGACCCTTGGTGTAGTACCCCCATTGACAAATCCTTAGGAATAGCAGACAAGGTGGAACAAACTGTTTGGTTATGAGTCATTAAAAATCAAGTATGGGCCCACCTGAGCTTTTGATTTCCCTGTGTGTTACTCTGAGGTTTCGGTGGAGACTTCTGAGGAAGCATCTAAGGCTTTAAATATTAGGCCTTCACTACCTAACGCATGAATCATCTGAGCATTTGCATCCCAAACCCCCTTACTCCTCCCATAGAGACTAGCAACTCTTATGTTGCATTGTTTACTCCTTGGGAGATACAGAGATGGAATTAGGAGATTCAGACTCCCAAAATCTTCCACTCGATCTCAGCCAGTGGATAACTATAAAGAAAAGAAAAAAAAAAAAAGAGAAAAAATGATAAAGTAGTTCTTTTTTTATAAAGCTTAATGCAGTGGTCATGGGGCTCTTTGAACACTCATAGTTTGCTTAATATAGTTAAGAGGCAAGCCCTTTTCACTATATAAAAAACAAAATTTATCAGTATGTTTTTACAGGAAACCTGGATGTACTCAGCAGAACAACTCACTACTTTCAAACGGGATTGGGTGTGGGGCCCTTCCTATTGGTCCTTTGGAACTGATACAGCAGATGGTATTGGGATTTTATTCAATACTTATTCCTTTAAACTTCATAATTTAGTAGATCTTATTCCAGGGAGAGTCTTGATATTAGATGGAAATGGCATGATATATGCTATCGATTTAATAACATCTACAATCCACAGACAAAAGCTGGTAGAGTTTCTTGTTTAAAAGCTGTTCAACCCTACTTGGTGACATCAGTTAAGGTGCTTTGGGGAGGTGACTTTAATTGCACAATTTCTGACTCACCTAATCAGAAGAAAAAGAAAATTTATTGTGATTCTCACATGCTAGCTAATATAGTTAAAATAGCAGGTTTATTTAACTGTATCTCCCTTTCCTCTCAAGGGCCAAGGTATTCATTTACAAAGGAAATTGTTTTCCTAATAGACTACATGTTTGTCTCTCATAATGTACAACTGGATTCCTTTAAGATGATCCACTGTGAATTTTCTGATCATTTATTACTTTCTTGTAGTTCATTATCTACAGGTTCCCTGAGCGTAGGCAGCTCAGGTGGAAACTGAATAACACTATATTAGATATACCATATATACAGTCCGGGTGAAACATATTCTAGCAGCCAGGTTGTCAGTGGCTTTTTTATGAGGATTTAGGAGATTGGTGGTTAACAACTAAGTTGAATTATGTAATTGGTTTAAAGGCAAGGGGCAAAACAAAAATTTTAAGTTTTTGAGATATTTGTCCTTAGGCAACAACTGCAGAAACTTATTGTAACCCCTGCACATGGGGGTTCCCAAAAGACTTCCAGGAGCTTGCTTGAATGCTCCAAGCCTGAATGGTGTTTGGCATTTAAGCCATTTATCAGTGAGTGTTTTTAGAGCCTTCTGGTACTGTCTCTTTAAGAGCTGTCTGCTTGCAGACATAATTAGTTGTATGGGGACTGTGTGCTTCTCTGAGTACCACTCAAGCTGCTGCCAATTCACTTCATTTTTGCAGTCACTAGGAGTGCAAAGGAGCCTATCTGAAAGATGTAACTGTTTGCCAGAAGTTGTTTGGAGTGATAATGAGGTTGCAGTTTGTCTGGACTGCTTTCTTTGCAGTCAGAACTGTGTCTGCTAGTTCCCCATTCTAGTTTTGAACTGCTGAACTGGACCAATCAGTGTGGGTAGCTAGCTCTAAAATGATGCCTTGGACGAATCAGAACTTGGACTCATAATCTGAGCCAGCCACAAGAGGATTGTATGGGCAGTGACTCTGGGAGATGTAGTTTAGACTTCAGTGCCTTTTTTGGACCAACAGCAGCAGTCTATGTGAGTGACAGCCAATCCAGTCAAGAACTGGGAGGAACTCAAGGAAGTGCGGTTTAAGTCAGTTGGAGTTCAGTTGAGCTTTGGCAGTGAAGAAGGAAGGAGCCCTGTGCTTTTCAGTGTGCAGTTTAGTCAAAAGCGTGTGTAAGGCCCAGAGTTCCGGTCTGCAAGCTTTAGGACTGAATCCGTCCTGTGAGAAAGAATCAAAGGATCTCTGAAGAGTAGAAACCAGGCTCACCCTGTAGAAGACTGGAAGAATTGCTGAAAATTGCACTCGGTCTGTCAGGAACTGAATCTGCTGTGTGTTCTCCCGGTATTGTGCAGTAATTGCGATCGGGATACAGATGCAGCCTGCCTGGTATAGTACTTTCTTTTATATGGATGTGTGAAGAGGTTTGTGTACCTCAAGTGAGCCCTGCTGACATTGAAGGACCCTATCTTATTTGGAGGTCGTGAGTACTAATTCAGAGTTGCTCCTGTTGAATTGCCACATTAAATCCAAATGGAATTACTGTACTGCTGACTGTTTAATTCTCCTTTTCTCTGTGTGAAGGGCCCCTACCAGCTCAGTTTGGACTAGCCACTAGGGCTTGGGTACCCAGGGACAGTAACCTGATAAGGATAGGCCTGTGCACAGAGCCATAAATAATTATTAGAGTGATAAGCTAATTAACCTGATTTCCCCTGTCCTTGTTATATCCTAAATAAATCAGAGCTGCTTGTTTCAGCAAAGTTATACTGCCTGAGGTATTTGTCTATGTTAAAGTACTGTACTGTGATTGTTACTGTATCTCATTTCACAGGAGGTCCCAGTGCGGAACCAGACCTGGGGGTAAGTGTATACTGTGAAGGTAATTCTGATATATTGTGTGGGCCACTAGTGGGAAGAAGGGGGTTGCAGTGTCCCAGAGGGCTGTCACCCAAGTTAGTTTAACTCATTGCAAACCCTGACCTCTGGGTGAGAGGCACCCGATCTACAGTGGATCCAGGCCCTCCAACCTGTTAGTAGCAAATCAGGCAGGGTAGTAGCCCTGGGACAGCGCCATCTAAAGGTTACATATTGAGGCTCACCGCTGGGATTGTGTGTGTCCTCTAGTGGCCATGTACAGAACCACTGTTAAGAAAAAATGGGTACCCGACAAGTGGCTGTGCACCGGCTGGTGGAGTGGTGTACTAGGGAGATGAGAAGCCACTTCAAAATGCTATGCTTATCCTGGACATCCCCCTGGGTATCAATACGGACACTGTGCAGGGAGTACTTTCCAAGGTGGAAGGTTTACAAAACCCTGTGGTGGTGGGTCGGCATGCTAATCTGCTCACCCACACTTTCCTGGCCCTAGTAGAGTTTAAGGATCCATAGATAGCTCCAAAGTGCCACAGACCATTACCCCAGAGGGAGCCTCACTGCTTGGAGAGTGATAACTAAGGACAGTAAAGACCCGGGGAATCAGCCCCCACCACTATCTGAAACTTTTGAGGAGAAATTTGCTGAATGGTTGCTGGGAGAGGAAAACTGTGGAGGACTTGAAGAAACTATTCTTGCCACCTGGGGTGTTCTCCCCAACACCTCTCACTCTCCAGTGCCCGTGTTGGCTGAACCAGTGCAGACTCTGTTTCTGCACCTGCCATTAGTCCGCGACTCTTACGAAGAGGTTGAGGATCTTCTCTGGCACCCTCCCACCCCAAAGGGAGGATGACTGGGAGACCTGGATGAACTATGATGCCTCCCAAGTGCTAGAATGGCAATGCACGGAAGGTGGCAAGAAAGAGGGTTAGTGAGAGCCTCCGAGGTCCTGCCCTAGCTACCATCCGTGCTAAGCAGGCCAGTAACCCTAGGCGACTGCACAGGCCTATCTTGAGGCCTTGGAGAATGTGTATGGGAGCCCAGATTCTGATGAGGACCTATGGTGGAGAGAAAGAGATGCACAACAGTACCAAGGAGTTGTTGTCTGTGTATGTATCTCGGCTGGAAAAATTGTTGCAAGAATGCCTCAGAAAAGGTAGTTTGCCAGCGATTGAACTGGACCCGAACCAGGCTGGACAGATCATAAGTCTGCCCCTTCTCAGAACTGCGTTGCTTCAGTTACACCTGGCAGATCGACTGGAATCCCACCCTCCCATGAGGATGAGTTAATGAGAGAAATTCGAGGAGTTGAGAAAAGGCGACCTCGGGAGGGACCTGCACCAATAGCTGCAGCACGACAAGTGACTGAGGTGACCCATCAAGTGAAGTTCAGGGGGCAGAGGTTGGCAGTCAATGAGTGCTCTGACAAGGAAAAGATATGTCACAATGGGCCGGAACTGTTGAGAGAGATCAACGAATTCAAAACAGTCCTTTATGAGAGGCCACGCCTGCAAAGCACGGGCCCTGACCTATATCCAAACTGCACTGCTATGGGGGTGGGGTGCCACCCATGTATCTCCTGCTGATAACAGCTCCGAACTCGATTCCTTGACCATGGAAGTGGAGAACTGACGAGATGTCTCCAAATGCTTATCACCAAGAGACAGAGATGGCACCAAGGTTTCCAGTTAGTAACACCCCGCCTGCTCCCAGTGTATGCCCGCCAGCTCAAACTCCAGTATGTTTTGCTATAATTGTGGGAAAGATGCGCCATGAAAAGGAAATGCCAGTCCCCAAAAGACACTGGACAAAGTTGCATATAGGCTACAAGGAGAGCCTGGAGAAGAAATCAGTGGTTAGAGGTGCCACGACATGATCCCAGTGAGGGACACCAAAAATGCTAATTCACGTCCTTTTGTGGCAAGGTCAGTTGCTCAGCCCCCACTACCGCCTCTCAGACTGGTCCAGAATAGGGTCCCTCACGGAGACCACTGTAAAGGTGAACAGAGTGTCTACAAAGCTATAATAAGCAGTGGCTCCCAAGTGACAATTATGTTCCAAGATTGGTATCAAACATTTTGTCAGGACGCCCTTACAACCATTAGAAGGACTGCATGTATGGGGGTTAAGTGAAGGCCTACACCTATTCGGTATATCCGGTGGCTGTCTTTCCCCACCTCCGTGGCTGGAGTAGCGAACAAGTAGAGACCCTAGCCTTGGACTGTATGATGGTGTCACTTTGTTGATTGGAACAATGCTCATATGTTCGGAAGGCTGGCACAGTTGTGTTAAGGAAAACAGGGGTCAAAGACCAGTAAGAGCTTTAAGAGTTCCCAGCTTTTAATTAAGAAGGCCTATGAGGCACAGAGAGATGCTGAAAAAAGCAGAACCAGAGAACAGATCGGAATTGTATGGAAGAAGGATCCTGAGTCTCTGATCCTGGCGCCAAATGCCCAGTGTACCTTACAGGAGAGGTCCGTATCAGAAAGGATGTTAAGAATAAAATAATAATAATGTTGGATGCACCAAGCGTGGAAAATTGCCAGAGGACTGCTGGTCCAAACCTAGTATTTTGCCGCTAGAGCCCATACTTATGAAGGGTAATGGTCAAGTTCATAATGTGTCTGAAGAGACATTAGAGTAAACAGAGGTTGCATCTAATAATGTACATTGTGCAGACACTGCAGTGCTCCCAGCAGCAAGTTCAGGAAGAATGACAAATACGCCTGACTTGTTTGATTTGACTCGCTGCCAGCTGAATGGAAAGTGAAGATCAGTGACTTGCAAGAGAGACCAGGTGTTTTCTTTAAAGGAATGGGATGTAGGATGCGTGCAAGGAGCTGAGCACAATATCCGGCTGCATGAAAGACCATTTCGTGAGAGTGTCCGACGCCTGGCACCCAAGCGACACAGATGATGTGGGAGAATGGCATCTGCAAGAGATGTTAGCTGCTGGTGTAATACAAGAATCCAGAAGCCCTTATGCTTCCCCATTGTGGTAGTGAGGAAAAGATGGAACAGTAAGGATGTGTGTGGATTATCGCACCTTAAACGGAGGACTATCCTAGTCAGTACACAATGCCCGCATTCAGGATGCTATGGACTGCCTAAGCGAGGCAAGTGGTTCTCTGTGCTGGATCTCCGCAGTGGGTACTATCAGATCGATGGCCCCAGAGGACCGTGAAAAGACAGCAATTATCTGTCCGCTTGGCTTCTGAATTCATGAGGATGCCTCAAGGCATTTCAGGTGCCCCAGCCACTTTTCAACGATTGATGGGCGTGCAGTGGGGACATAACTACTAGAGTGCCTGGTATACCTAGATGATGTTATTGTGTTTGGCAGCTCACTGGAGGAACATGAGAGCAGATTATTTAAGGTATTGGACCGACTGGAGGACTTTGCATTAAACTGTCCATTGATAAGTGTCAATTTTTTAAACATCAGTAAAGTATGTAGGACACATAGTATCCACAGAGGAATAGAGACCGACCCAAGTAAAGTTGAGGCCTTGACCACCTGGCCACAGCCCAAAATCTAAAAAAGAACTGCTGCAAAGATTCCTGGGATTCTGTGGTTATCAAGGTAACTATCAAGGACTATTCAAGAGTGATCCATCCCTTTACTTAACCTTACTCAGGGTATCCCCCAACCTCACAAAAATACCAAAGTCAGCATCCTCAAGACTGAAGAGTGTATTTTCATCCAGGTGAAGTATTTGAGCCCGCTGGACTCCTGATTGTGAGACTGCTTTTCATGAGATCATATATCAACTTACCCATGCTCCAGTGCTGGCCTATGCAGATCCAAGAAAACCTTACATCCTGCACACTGATGCTAGCTTGCAAGGGTTGAGGCTGTGTTGTACCAAAACCTGCGAGGAATGGCCTGAGACCAGTGGCCTTTGCCGGTAGAAGCCTGACCCCATCCAAAAGAACTATCCTGTACATAAGTTAGAGTTCCTAGCTTTGAAGTGGGCTATTGTTGACCAATTCCATGAGTACTTGTATGGGGCTAAAATACTAGTAAAAACTGACAATAATCCTTTAACCTATGTGCAGACCTCAGCTAAGTTGGATGCCACTGGCCATAGGTGGCTTTCTGCATTATCATATGACTATGCTCTCGAATACGAGCAGGTCTGAACCACATAGATGCTGATGCTCTCTCCGGAGGCCTGTTCCCCAGAATGATTGGGTCCGATTGGCAGAACCCAACGTCGGGCACTCTGCCGGAGAAGTTTGACAGGAGGAACAAATGTCCCACGAGGGCAGTGGACTGCATGGTGGGATTGCTTGGGAGCCTCTGAGGGTGCATACCTGCTGCTTATGCCACTTTTCTGCAATAGACATTGGTGCACTGCCTCAGCTGGACAATGACAGTATTCGGTAGGGCTCAATCCAGCGATCCCATGATCAAAGCAGCTTTAGAAGCCCTCTATGCAGGAAAAGATGTGTCCAAATCGCATCCACTGATTTGAGAACTGCACTGTTATACAAAAGAGGTCCTAAGTTGAGACAGTCAATAAACCTTATACAGAAACAGTAGACAGAGGGGACAAGTAGACAAACAACAACTAGTGCTGCACTGCCTTTCGAGACTCAGTACTGAGGTCCTTGCACACAACCACATGGGGCACCTTGGTATAGACAGAACACTTGACTTGTGAGATCCAGATTCTAGTTGGCCTAAGATGGGGGCTGATGTGGAGCAACACATTCGAACTTGTAATCAGCTGCTTACAGAGAAGCTTTTGCCCCAGAGGGCTGCCCCTTGTTAACATCACCACCAGTGCACCCATGGAGCTGGTCTGCATTGATTTTCTAAGTTTGGAGTCAGATCAAAGAATATCAGTAATGCTGGTGGTCACACAGCCATTTCACGAGATATACTTAAGCTTTCCCCACCCAAAGACCAGAAAGCATCTACTGTGGCCAAAAGTACTTGTAGAAAACTTTTTATTCACTATGGGGCTCCACAAAGAATCCATTCTGATCTAAGGAGAGAGACTTTGAGAGTCGTCTGATCAAAGAGATACTTTCTCTGTGGGGAGTCTGAGTCCAGAACCACTCCTTACCACCCCCAGGGGACCCACAGCCTGAGCGTTTCCAACGCACTTTGCTAGATATGCCAGGGCACCCTGCACCCAAAGGACAAGCCTAGATGGAGCCAACAAATTAGCACCCTGGTACATGCTTATAACTGCACCAAAGTGATGCCACTGGATTCTCCCCTACCGCCTGATGTTTGGAAGAAGCTCGACTACCAGTAGATGTGTGTTTGGGGTCTCTCCTGATAGGGTTCAGGCTGACAACTATTTACAGTATGTGCAAAGTTAAAGGCCTAGCTAACTCATGCGTACCAACTGGCTCAAACCATGGCTGCCAAAGAAATCTAGCCAACAAAGAAAGGTATGATAAAAGGTGAAAACACAGGAACTCCAGGAGGAGATCGGGTATTGCTAAGAAATCTGGGATTGCATGGCAAGCACAAGATTGCTGACAGATAGCACCATCTCCCTCACATTGTAGTGGGCAAACTAGATGATCTGCCAGTGTACAAGTAAGGCCTGAGAATAATTCAAAAGATGTAAAACAATGCATAGAAATCATTTACTGCCATTGGACAAATCTTAATTGAGTCTGAGCCCTAGAAGATGCCCCTCTGGACCAGTGACTAGAGCTGCTGCTAAGAAAAGATCAAGAAAGTCTGCACTACAGAAGCAAAGTTAAAGTGTTCCCCTCCACAAGTCCCAGTTGAAGCATGACTGTCAGTCCATATCGGAAGAAAGTGAGAGTGACTTTGAATACTATCCTTCTTCTGAACTGAGTCAATTGTTTGAGGGCAATCCCTAGTCAATACTGGAGACAAAGCTGGGCCTTCTGGACTGTCTAAGCCCCAGCTTCATCCCTGGAGCCAATGCTCCCAGAAAGTGAAGTGCAAAACATCAGATCAGATGAAATGGAATCATTGTGCATGGTTGAACTGTTTGAGCTTTCAGGGAGGAAATGATAGATTAGGGTCAGACTGATACACCCTAACAAGAAGAGTATTTTGAGTCCCTGACAGTCCACTGCCAGTGTCCAAAGCTCTCCATACGAGCCAAATGTTGTGGACTCAGAACTGTAACTCCTGGAGCTGAAAGTGCCCCAAGTTCTAGCCTCTCTACCCCCATGGAGACTCCCCTGACAAGTGTGGACAATGCTGAAAATGAGGCTCAGAGTGCAGAGACTGTAACAGTTCCCCTAGAAGACTGGTCGAGCTGTAAAGCCTGTGGTGCACCTCAGTTATGATTCCTTGGGAGGCCTGTGGTTGCCTCTCAATGTTGTCCATAAAGGGTGTATGTGTCCCAGACTCATTGCCCAAACTGAGGCTCAGTGCTAACTCAAGTTACTTGTGTTGCCCTCTAAGTATGGTGCCTTGCCCATCCAGCCCAAGGTAACTGATGAGGAAGGGCCCCTCTCTTCAGGTTTCATGTACAGAGGTAATAACGGTTATGGTACAATGTGTATGTAATACTGTGTAAAGTGACTACTGCAATGTTTCAGAAATGTGTTCTTGGTAAAATGATATATTGACTGATGATTACATATGCGAGCCTAATGCAAATGTATATGGTTGCAGATTGAAACTTATGGAGTACTTGCTTTGACGGACGACAAGCTTTCCCAAACCAGGAAGGGTGTAAACCCTGCACATGGGGGTTCCAAAAGACTTCAAGAGCTTGCTTGAATGCTCCAAGCCTGAATGGTGTTTGGCATTTAAGCCATTTATCAGTGAGTGTTTTAGAGCCTTCTGGTACTGTCTCTTTAAGAGCTGTCTGCTTGCAGACATAATTAGTTGTATGGGGGACTGTATTGCTTCTCCTGAGTACCCTCAAGCTGCTGCCAATTCACTTCATTTTGCAGTCACTAGGAGTGCAAAGGAGCCTATCTGAAAAGATGTAACTGTTTGCCAGAGTTGTTTGGAGTGATAATGAGGTTGCAGTTTGTCTGGCCTGCTTTCTTTGCAGTCAGAACTGTGTCTGCTAGTTCCCATTCTAGTTTTGAACTGCTGAACTGGACCAATCAGTTGAGGTAAGCTAGCTCTAAAATGATGCCTTGAGCGAATCAGAACTTGGACTCATAATCTGAGCCAGCCACAAGAGGATTGTATGGGCAGTGACTCTGGGAGATGTAGTTTAGACTTCAGTGCCTTTTTGGACCAACAGCAGCAGTCTATTGTGGTGACAGCCAATCCAGTCAAGAACTGGGAGGAACTCAAAGGAAGTGCCGGTTTCAGTCAGTTGGAGTTCAGTTGAGCTTTGGCAGTGAAGAAGGAAGGAGCCCTGTGCTTTTCAGTGTGCAGTTTTAGTCAAAAAGCGTGTGTAAGGCCCAGAGTTCGGTCTGCAGCTTGTTAGGACTGAATCAGTCCTGTGAAAAGAATCAAAGGATCTCTGAAGAGTAGAAACCAGAGCTCACCCTGTGAAGACTGGAAGAATTGCTGAAAATTGCACTCGGTCTGTCAGGAACTGAATCTGCTGTGTGTTCTCGGGTATTGTGCAGTAATTGCGATCGGGATACAGATGCAGCCTGCCTGGTATAGTACTTTCTTTTATATGGATGTGAAGAGGTTTGTGTACCTCAAGTGAGCCCTGCTGACATTGAAGGACCCTATCTTATTTGGAAGTCGTGAGTACTAATTCAGGGTTGCTCCTGTTGAATTGCCACATTAAATCCAAATGGAATTACTGTACTGCTGACTGTTTAATTCTCCTTTTCTCTGTGTGAAAGGCCCCTACCAGCTGCCACGGTTTGGACTAGCCACTAGGGCTTGGTACCCAGGGACAGTAACTGATAAGAGGATGGCCTGTGCACAGAGCCATAAAGTGAATTATTAGAGTGATAAGCTAATTAACCTGATTTCCCCCTGTCCTTGTTATATCCCCTAAATAAATCAGAGCTGCTTGTTTCCAGCAAAGTTATACTGCCTGAGGTATTTGTCTATGTTAAAGTAATACTGTACTGTGATTGTTGCACTGTATCTCATTTCTGACAGAGGTCCCAGTGCGGAACCAGACCTGGGGTAAGTGTATACTGTGAAGGTAATTCTGATATATTGTGTGGGCCACTAGTGGGAAGAAGAGAGTTGCAGTGTCCCAGAGGGCTGTGACCAAGTTAGTTTAACTATTGCAAACCCTGACCTCTGGGTGGGCACCCGCCATTGGATCCAGGCCCCTCAACCTGTTGGTGGCAAATCAGGCAGGGGTAGTAGCCCTGGGATAAGCGCCATCTAGGGGTTACATTATGACAATTGCATATGTCTCTCACTTAGACTATTCAGACCAAATTAGTAAAATAAAGGAGGAAATGAGGAATTTCCAATATGATAAACAAAACCCCTACAGGCTATTTTTCTAATAGCATAAAAATCCCCATTAGGGACCCTTTTGAAACCTGTAAAATCTGAAGGCTTCTTCTAATATTGATTCTTTGCAAAAACCTGATGGCTCTTTGGCCTACACGTTGCTCAGCTCAGAAGAAACAATTATTGGGCATTTTGAGACTCTAGACCCCCCTCTTATTACAGAGCAGAAATGCTTTCATATCTTAAAACATCTAAGCCCCCAGGTTAGCAGAAATCTCAACATTATTGGATCCAATTACACAAGAAGAAATAATAAAAGTAATTAGGAATTTGAAATTAAACATTTCACGGGTAAGGATAGCCTTCGAATAATCTGTATAAAGTTTTTTTCAAAGGAATTGAGTCAATGCTTGTATATTTTATTCCAGTATTTTATAGAAACTGCTGTTTTCTTTCCTCTTTTTCTGAGGATTGCTGATTTACTTATTCAAATCTGGAGACAGACAAAATATTAAAAATTGGCGACCAATTACCCTCTTAAATTCAGATTATAAAATCTTCACCAGTATTTTGAATAATCGGTTAAAAAATCGCCAGATGGGTAATTTCTCCTTACCAGTTTAGTGGGATACCTAATGAAAGGCAAATTCAGACAGCCTTAATGATCATCTGAGAAGTTATTGAGACATCTTTCTGAAGTGGAGTCACGAATTGTATGATGGTAGCTGATTGGAAAAGGCTTTTGATAGGGTATATTTGCCTTTTTATTTCTAACGTTAATACATTATGAGTTCCATTGCACATTGTTAATATAATTAAAAATTATATGAACATAATATTGTGTTCCCCTTAAATGCAAGGTCAGAGCGACAAAATGTTTTCAGTTACATACTGGAGTTAAATCAAGGTTGCCCTCTTAGCCCCTTCTCTATATCTTTTCTTTGGATCCTACTACAAAAATTAACTACTGTTCCATTGTGGCCAGGTATTTCTGATAGTACAGTTAAGGACAAACATCTTCTGGCACAGGCCTATGCAGATGATTTGATTGTATATTTCAGATCATTCATATGTGCACATTTTTTTGACCGCATTTGAGGCTTTTTCAAAAGTTTGAATGCAAAAATAAATATGCACAAAACAAAAGTTTATTTATCGAGCAACAGGTCATAAGGAAGCGGTGCAGGGTGGTATCCATTTTTCCAGAACTCCTTAAAGTTTTGGGCATACATTTTGGCCCCCAGAACATACCAGTTGAAAATTGGGATATAGCCCTACAAACAGTGGAGAATAAAGTCAATAGATGGAAAAAGTGGAAATTGTCCAAACTGAAAGCATACATGTTATCAAACAGTTTCTTTACCATGTGTTCAGTATGTAGCTATGATTTTCCGCTCCCAGTGCATCTAGAAACTAAACTGTATGGTTTATTCTTTCAAATGGTTTGAGGCAATAGATTAAACCCCATTAAAAGAAGCTATACATATTTAAGTAAAAACAAGGAGGTCTTAGGATGGTGGATCCAGTGATTTTTGCTCCTCTTTATTCATTATGTGTTCAGTGAAAGTGGCTTGATTAGAAGCAGGGGTAGGGATAAATGGATTTCAGATCATTGGACAAATACTTTAGAAATTGGCTTTCTTTGGCTCAAAAATAAATCCTCACATTTATATTCCACAGTATTTTAGACCAGCTGCACAAAATTATATAAATGGAAAATAGAGAAAGAGACAATTCTGAGTAATAGCATGAAAGAATTTTATCAGGTGGTAATAGCAAATTTACTTCCTTTAGAGCCATGTTTTAAGAATTGCCCTTCTTCTTTGAATCCTAAAGTATTGGCCCAACTTAACTATCTGAGATTGCCTCAAATGCAATGGAAACACAGTGGCTAATATTCTATGGCCGTTTAAATGTTAGGGGTAATGCCAAGTACAAAGCCATTGAAGAAAGGAAGTGTCCTTACTTGGATTGTATAAATACTGAGGAATCGATGGAGCATTTTCTTTTACACTGTTCCTATGCAAAGGGTTTGTGGGTTTATTTGGCACTTTGGGGTTTAAGTGGCTGAATTTTCTTACATATCAAATCTTGGTTTTAGGGGTTTATCCAGAGACTCTTTCTGATTTTCATGAAGAAACACTGTCATTATTTTTGGATGTTTACGTTATTATTTATGGCAGGCAAGGTGTCAGTGGGTAATATATCAAAGAAAAATGCCTTATTTTGTTTTAGCATTTTTGGTTTCCACAGGAACTCTCGAGGTTCGCTCAGGATGCTTCGAAGGACAATACAGACTCAGTTACTAAAAATGTGGAAAGGGTTTTTCATTTTATTAAGTTCAAATAATGTATAAAAATAATCTGATAATTACTCTGATTATTGTATAAATTTATTAGATTAAGTTTTTGCCTCTTACTTTGTATAATTGATTACACTGAGTTGTTCTAATTATGTTTAATAATACAATAAAAACTCCCTACTCTTTTCGATAAGTGCCATGGGATCTTTAACATCCACTGAACTACCACCAATCCAGGCAGATGGGACCTCGGTTTAACGTCTCATCCGAAGAGCGGCACCTCAGAAATGCAGCACCCCTCTCATGCTGCATTACAGTGTCAATACTGGGATATTAACCCAAGTGCCAGATGTGGGAACTGAACCCACAGCCCTCTGATCTCCGGCCTCAGAGGCGGTGTGCTACCTACTGAGCCACTGACACTACTCTTCACTAAGTATTGTGAGCTAAAGGTGCAATAGCAGTTTGATGTTATGATCAAACCCATTACGATGCTATTTTAACAAATCCCTGGCCCAGCCCATCCCGGAAGTCTGAAGCAAGCCCTGGTAACCCCAGTGCATAAGAGTGGTGACAAGGCAATGATATCTAACTACAGGCCAATATCTATCCCTCTCCCCACTATCTAAAGCGGCTGGAGAAAATCACAAACCAACTCACCGAATACCTAAACAAGTACAATCTGCTCTGTCCAAACCAACACGGTTTCCGCAGAAACACAGTACCACCACTGCATTGCTTAGCATCTGATTATGCACACAAGGCACTAGATGAAGGTAAATCGGTGGGCTCCATCTTCATCGACCTCACTAAAGCCTTGATACTGTCAACCACCCTCTACTGATATCCCAGCTGCAAAGAATGGGAGTGGCACCAAACGCCTAAATTGGTTCAATGATTACCTGTCACAAAGGAGTCAGCAAGTCAAAATCGGGCAAACACTATCCAGCTCCAGAGAGGTACTCTAGGAGTTCCTCAGGGATCAATCCTTGGCCCCTTGCTTTTCAGCCTCTTTATTAATAGACCGCCCATGGCCTCGACACCAGTCTCATCCTGTATGGGGCGATGCTGTGCTGCTAAGCAGTAGCACCTCTCAGGCAGCACTACAAACAGAACTACAAACCTCCTTCAACAAACTCAGGGACTGGTTTTGTAGGAAAAGGCTGCTGCTGAACTACAAGAAAACCAAGGCCGTGCTCCATTCCAGCCATTACAATAGCGCAGGCTCCCCCTCCAATATCTTCAATAATGCAGGTGAGCAGATTGAGCAGGTACAATCATTGAAGTACCTCGGGTCACCACTGACTCTCTCATGTATACAAACCATATTGACTCCTTGTCAGATCAGTTAACACAAGATCAGGGTCCTCTACAGACATAAGAACTCCCTCACTCTGGAAGCCTCCGACTCTGGTCTCCAGCTCAGTACTTCCACGATAGACTATGGGCTTGTGGTCTATGGAGCTGCCACTGACACTGCACTCAACAGGGTCCAAATTGCATTAAATAAGGCATGCCCCTAACCCTGAGTGCAGACCATTACACCCATACTTGCACTCTATAAAAGCATTAACTGGCTAAGCCTAAAAGACAGGCTCAACTACCAAACCTGCCTATTGGGTAAAAAGGCTCTCCTCAGAAAAACACCACCCTGCATAGTAAACCTGCTCGAGGCCTCTCCCTCATCACATATCACCAGAGGGAAGAAAAGCGGAGCACTGTCCATCCCACCCGGCGAACCTCACTTGGTCAGCGTACCTTCTCCTACAAGCCCTTCTCTGGCTAAATGAACTCCCGCATAAACTACATACACACAGCCTGCCTCAGTTCAAAACTGGCCTCAAAGTGCACCTACAGTCTATCTCACAATGCACTGCCCCCAGGAAAAGCGTGATAGGCTCACCCACCGCGTTAAACCCAGCACTGAAACCGTGACTATTAAACTGCCTAATCGCTGAACCTGTATGACTGTATCTTTCTGTAGTCTGTAACCACTGTATTTGTGCTAATCCTGTAACAACTGTATTTGCTCTGAAATCTGTATTACGGTACTGGTGTTTCTGTATCATTTGTCCTCCCTGACATGGAACTTTGTAACTGAACTTGTTCCGAAACCTGTAACCACTGTATTTGTGTTTTGTAATATTTGTCCACCGGACGTGGAACCTTTGTAAGAGCTCACGCTCAGAGCTTTTCCGAATATCCATAATAGCAGAGATGTGAACCTGGAGACTCAACACAGAAACATTGGCCGGTGGCAGCAAGAAAAGACCGTGGTCCATCAAGCTTGCTCATATTACCCTATCATACCCCAGGACCTACTGACTCTGTGGGGTCTTAAGCACACTGTTCTCCCTTTTGTTATTCATGTTTCTGCCCACCCCACCCTTTTGCTGAGTAGCTAGTATCCCTTGACTCTATCCCAGCTGTGTTTGAAGCCATTCATGAATCTGTCATCCACCAGCTCTGCCAGCAGACCCGTCCACGGCTCAACCACTCTCTGTAAAACAATACTTCCTTACATCCTTTTAAACTATCCCCATGTCAACTTCCACTCATGACCAGTTGTCCTAGCTTCTCTGTACCAGGTAAACACCAGTTCCTCACAGTCTACCTTTTTAATTCTTTTCGAGAACTTGAAGGTCTATATCCTTGTCCCCTTTCTCTTCTGGTTTCAAGTGGATGCAGTTCAGTCTCTTTAGCTGATTCCCAAAGGATATGCCCTCCTGGCCTTGAATCATCTTGGTCTTCCTATGTTGTAACTGCTCTAGCCTGTTCCTGCCCTATTTTGAGGTGGGGACTCCAGAACTGGGCACAGCAGTCCAGGAGTTTCCTCACCAGTGATATATACAATGGTAACAGTACCTCTCCTGCCTTCTACTGTCAAACCCCTCCCAATGCACCCCTAGCATCCTGTTAGCCTTGCTGAAGGCCACGTTATACTTGCCGGTTCATTTAAGGAGTCATTATGCAGTGACTCCTAGGTCCCTTTCCTCTGAGCTTCGTCTAGCCTATCCCTCCATTCCAATACTCTGACTTTGTTCTGGTGTTTTTGTTTCCTAAGTGCATAAATTTGCCCTTTTTGGCACTGAATTTCAGCTGCCAGACTTTGGACCAAATTACCAGCCTAGCAGGTCTTTTGCAACTCCCTTATCCCTCACACTGTCAACCCTACCACAAAGTTTAGTGTCATTTGCAAATAGACACAACCAGCCCTGAAATCCCTCTCGCATATCGCAGTCAACATACTGGAGGACTAGGCCCAGAACAGATCCCTGTGGTATTCCAGTAGTGAACTCTCTTTCCTCTGATCTGACCACATTCACCACAGCTCTCTGCTGCCACCCATCAAACAACTCCCTACCCACCTTACAATTTCCTTAGCTGTTCCCAGATCCCCATCTTCTTCATCATCCTTCAAAACTGGGTCACAACTGCCCCAGGTGAATCGGTATTCATCAATCATATTTTTAATGTAACACCCCCTTCACCCCACTTTATACCTAAACCCAGAGCAACGCCCCAAGGGCGGGACACATCGATGCCTCAAGTCACCTTTAGCCAACCAGGGGAGAGCACGGATTAGTAAGTCCTGATAGGGGTAGCTTTCACACTCCGCCTCCTTAAAACCATTTTCTCCTGGAAATGGGGCATCTGCGCCAGCCCGAAAGTAAAGTGCCTACCAGGCAGGAATGCGTGCTCCCCACCCAGCTGCTCCTCCCAAGGTGCACAGAGAGTTTCCCAACATGCTCCCTCCCATCAGGCCTGTTCTAAACAAATCGCCCGTGGAGCTGCTCGGTCCAGAAAAATGATAGAATGCTTAAGAACATTTTTTCCCAAAACATTTTAAAACGGAAAAACAGGCTGTTCCTAAACTATCTCAGCTTGAAATACTTACATTAGAAACCCACTCTCTACACTTACTCATCCTGCCACTCCAAACTCATTCGAGTACAAAAGCTCAGAAACATTTGTAAAGTAGCTATAAGAACTGCCAAGAGCATCCACTTCTGGCAGCTTCTCCACTTCATGAGTTTTGGAGCCATATTAACTTCGATTCTGGGGAAGAGACAAAGCAAAACCATTGCAGAAGTGGTCTTGGATGGAATTAGTTGCAATAATTCTCTCACCATCGCTGGGGCTCTAAACTCTTCTTTCTTGGACCTCTCATCCTATGCATCACCCCTGCACCTTGTCTGGATAAGCTACCGGCAGAGTGAACAGAGCCTAAACCTCCTTTCAACCTCCCTGGTCACTGTAGTGGATGTTCTGCACCTCCTTAAATCCATTCACCCCTATGGGGCAGATGGGCGGATGGGCTACTACCCAAATTCCTAAAATCATTGCCCCTTCAGCAACACGCCTCTTCAATATGCCCTGACTACAGGTCATGTCCCTTCACCGGGAAGACTGCACCATTGTCCCCATCCACAAAGGGTGACCCCACAAACATGGACAATTACTGCCCTACTGCCATCCTTTCGACTTTATCAAAAATCCTGGAGAAAATTGTCGCTGCCCAGGTCTCGGACCACCTCCAATCACACAATCTTCTCACCCTGGATCAACATGGGTTTTGACGAGGCACAGCATATCCACTGCTCTTATCCAGTTCACCAATGATGTCAGGCTTGCCATGGACAAAGGCTCTCTCACTGGGACAGTTTTGTCAGCTCTCACAAAGGCTTTTGACTTGGTAAACCACCTGCTGCTCCTAGCCATGCTGTCCATACTTGTTTTTCTTCCTCTGCAACTGCCTATTTCCACAATTATCTACTAGGCGTCAACAATTCGTGCATTTCAGAAATGCCAAGTCCTCTCCATCTCACACCTGGACTGGAGTTCCACAACGATTGATATTGGGCATCCTACTCTTCTCAATTTTAGAATAATCTCCCCGCTGGCTCAGTCCATGCGCTGCCTTTATATGCTCATGATCTGGTACTCTACTTCAGCTCCTCTGACATATCGGACATCAACCGAACCTTAACCCAAACGTCAACACCTTCCAATGCTGGGTGAAGCTAAACAAATTGGTCTTCAATTCCAAAAGACAGTCGCCATACTCTTTGGCTCAGGACCCAAACTCAGGGCCTGTCACCAGCCTTTATACATCAGAGCAATTGAAGACACTCCCTCAACACTGTTATCTGTTTTAAATACCTTGGTGTCACCTTGGACCCGGCTCTGGACTACAAACTGCACCTAACTACCTTATCAAAACAGTCAACATTCAGCTTGGTCTGGCGTACAAAGTTAGGCACAGCCTTACATCCACTCATGAGGCTGGCCATCGCTGGGGGTTCTCAGACCTAAACTGGCCCATGGGTTGATTGCCTTTCCAGAAACCTCAAGGGGCCTCCTCTGCAATGCAACGTCTGCTATAGCAACATCTGCCACTTTGCTCTGTTGGTACCTAAGCTCTCTCACGCTGCTCACTCTACTCTGACCTGGGGTGGCTAGCCCCTCAGCCTTCAGGCAATACATACCACTTGCCGTCAGAAACATCGAGCTCCCAGTACCGAACAAGCTGGCCCTTAACCTGCTTACTCTGCCTAACCATGAAGATCTGCTGATAAATCCTTCCTTGCCAAACCTAAGTGTAACACTCAAATGGGTGAAAACGTCTTCTCAGTCAGCGCTCCGAAGAGTGGAATTCCCATCCGCTGGCTCTCAGGAACTCCCAAATCCCTGGAGTTTCAAGCAGGAACTCCATAAGATCCTGTCCCATACTGAACCCTGCTCCTGTGGTAGATGTACTTACCCACTTGCCTGTCCCTCTTAGCTACTAACCCTGGTACTTGTTCCCTATCCTGTTATGCGGAGGATTGCCTAAACTATTTATTTCCCTGGCACTTCCCTCTATTTTGTATGGTTGATAATGTTGAGTTTCAGGGGCCTTAACTGTGAATCTTTACCAATGCCACTACACTGTAATTAAGTTTCATGCTTGATCCTGGCCTCAGTTTGTTGTTACCTGACTATATGCTTCTGATTAATTGTACTGCTTGTTGTCACCTGATTCATCTTTCATATTCTCTGTTGTTTTCCACCCACTATGTAACCTCCCAGGTCATGCCTGAAAATAGGCTGCTTTGCTGTCTAGCACACCTTCCTGGTCACCAAAGCTAAATAAATAATCACACTTCCACTCAAGCCTTCACGGCATGAGCTAGATTCTTAGTTAGCATTTTGACTTACTTAGATTAAGTTGTATTGTATTTTGCGGACAGTTCCACTGTATTATGTGCCTGTTTGCTTGTCACTGCTGTATTGTATTACTGTATTCTTTCTGTAATGTTATATTGTACTTTTCTAGGTCATGCCTGAAAATAGGCAGGATATGATGCCTAGTTCACTTACTCGGTTACCAAAGTAAATAAATAAATAAGTTCCAACTGAGAACAGTAAAACCTTTTTCCCTAGCATTACAGCGATAAACAGTCACAGTGGGCAGTTCACACAGTTCCACTCTCAGCCTCTAGGGAACAGTCCTGTAACACCATCCACTGGGCACAGTCTCTTTCATATTTTCCTTGTTACTTTTTTTTTTTTTTTGAACTTGCTGTTTTTCGCCTTCCCTGCTTCCCTACACTCCGCTTCTTGGGAGCGCCTGGCATCTGCCTCGGCTCCTTCCATGCCTGGAGCCCCACGGCAGTCCCCATGTAGCCTTGGATCTACCCCCAGGCAGGGGCGAGGTGGGGACAAGCACACCCAGACTAACGTTACTTCATCGGGGCCATCGTGTGGGACAGGCAGGGGACCATTGAGGTCTGTGCTGGCGCTCAAGTCTCTACTCAAGCGATGGAGGTGTTTTCTCCTGTTCTTCTGGGCGTGCCATGCACCTGGCGTCAAGGCAGAGCTCTGCTGACACCTGGCATGCCCAACCCTCCTGGATTGGTCAGGCCCTTGCTGTACCTCAGGCCTCCGCCTGGGGTCAGTCAAGCTCGAACCTTGTCCTCCTCCCTGGAGAAGGCGAGCAGTCCCACGGACGCTCAGCCTTCTCCCGGCCCGACCCTCCAGCTCCCGTGCTCATTCCAGACCTGGTTGCCAGCGTCCTGCGGCTGGCGGCAGCGCTACTGCGGCGTTGACAGGCTGGCCTCTCCTTCTTCACCAAACTAGGAACAATTGAACAAACTGGCAGAACAGTCCTGGTACATCACAAGTGTTGAGCGTCTTCCTTTAGATGGTGGGCCTTCCCGTGGGGAAACAGCAAGCTGGGTCTGGCTTGGGGTCTCATTAACAAAAAGTCCATGGATATTATATAGTGATTTACGACAGCCAGCAGCCGCATCCTGGACAGGTGCAAAGTGTTTAAACAGAGTCAGACCTGCCCAGGGGCCAGACAGCACATAGTTCTGACCTTCTGAATGATTTATTGGGTGGGTTGGAGGGCTGAGCGACTCAGACGCTGCTTGTAACTTGTGGACCATTTCCCAAAACACCCAGTCAGGCTGCTTCTCTTCAATGATGTCCCACAACCTCTACGGAACATAAGGATACTCAGCAAAAACAGTAGCAGAAAGGTCAGAGCCAAAATGTTGGCCTTCAGGAAATATAAGGGAATGCAGCGAGACCAAGATAGGGAGGCATGCCAAACTTCCTTAAGGGAAGTAGGGAAGGCAGTATAGTAGGCAAATGCCCAAACCGAGGAAACACTAGCACGAACAGTAAAAGAAGGTGACAAGACTTTCTATAGATACATTAGTGAAAGAAGAAAGTCCAGAGCAGGTATTGCTAAGATCAAAGGGATAAAGAGGAGTGTGTGAGAGTACCAGGAAAAGCATCTATCCTAAATAGATACTTTTGCTCAGTATTTACTGAGAAAAGGTAGGCAAGGCCACAGCTCAGCACCACAGACACAGGAGGGAGGAGGTGCACAAGTCGCTTTACAAAAGAAAGGGTCCTACAAAGAGCTCGATAAGCTCCAGGGTGGACAAGGCAATAGGACCTGATGGCATACATCCCAGGGTATTAAAAGGAGCTAAGGGTGGAACTAGCAGAACCATTAGCAAAACTGTTTAGTAAGTCTCTGAGCACAAGAGAGGCCCCAGAAGACTGGAGAAGGGCTCATGTGATCCCGCCCACAAGAGTGGCAGCAGGGAGGAGGCAGGGAACTATAGACCAGTAGGTGGCAAGACTATTGAGGCACTCCTTAAGGAAAGGATAGTCAACACCTGGAATTCATAGAAGCACAGGATCCAAGACAGCATGGGTTTATAACAGGAAGGTCCTGTCAAACTAATCTTATAGATTTATTTGACTGGGTAACCAGAATGGTGGACCAAGGAGGTGCAGTTGATGTTGCCTACCTTGACTTCAGCAAAGCTTTTATACTGTTCCACATAAAAGATCGATTAATAAGCTGGGAGGCTCGGGTGGGTCAGAAGTTGGTCAACTGGGTGGCAAACTGGTTGGTGGGCAGGAAACAGAGAGTGGTGGTAAATGGTATATAGTCAGAAGAGATGCAAGTCACAAGTGGGGTACCTCAGGGATCAGTCCTGGGCCAGTCCTCTTCAATATCTTCATCAGTGACATTGCAGATGGACTGGAGGTAAGGTTTGTCTGTTTGCAGATGACACCAAGATCTGCAACAGAGTAGATGATCCAGATGGGTGTGCAGAATGAGAAGAAAGCTGGAAAAACTGGAAAAATGGTCTGAAGAATGGCAACTGGGGTTTAACACAAAGAAGTGCAAGATCATGCACATACAGAAGAGAACCCTGAAGCTATCTATAGGTTGGGAGGGAGTTGCTGGCAGTCACAAGGAAGAAAGAGATTTGGGCATCACCATCACATGACCTGAAATCATCCAAGCAGACCACTAAAGCAGTAGATAAGGCTAGAAGGATGTTGGGTGTATTAGTAGGGGTATCACAAGTCATAAGAGGGAGGTAATAATTCCTCTTTACAAGACACTAGTTAGGCCCCAGGACATGAACAAAAGGAGATAGTCCAGAGAAGGGCAACCAAAATGGTGCAAGAACTGCATCAGAAAACATATGAGGACAGATTAATGGAGCTCAATATGTATATCCTACAACAAAGGAGGAGAGAGGTGATATGATCAAAACATTCAAACATCTTAAGGGCATTAACAAGGTGAAAGAGTCTAACATGTTTCAATATAAGAAAAATAGCAGGACAAGAGGACACAACTTAAGATTAGGGAGGCCAATTAAGGGTAATGTGAGGAAGTTATTTTTTTCACAGAAGGGGTGGTGGATGATGGAGCGGCCTACTTCAGGCGTGGTGGATATGAATACAGTGCAGGGCTTCAAACAGGCATGGGACAGGCACAAGGAAGCAATACAAATGAGCATGAAAAATAGGCCATTGACAGAGTAAAGACCTATGGCACATTCATAAGGTAGAAAAAATGGGCAGACTGTATGGGCCTCGTGTTCTTATCTGCGTCAACTTCTATGTTTCTATGTAGCTGAGGGTACTCAATATGCATTCTTCGTCTGCCTCTCAGCCTGTGACCACTGGGGCAGCTCTCAGATACTGGTCAGACGAAAGTGGTTCCTGGCTTCAGCCACACCTGTGTCCTGTAACGGCACATTCGGGGCACTGCTCAAAGGTCCAGCCAACCGAATATGGGAAGTCTTGCACAGCCGGCGCTGCAGGAGGGAGGTGTTGTCTGGTAGCCTTAACACAGGGTTCTAAAAAGGATGAGGAACGGCTTTGTACACTTCTTGGTCAGAGAATGTGAGACGTCAGATCCTGTCCAGGGGCAACACAGCTGGCAACTCCTTACCTTTTCACTGGTATTTAAATAGGGGCCTTTCCTCCTTAGCATCCGCAGCACCTTTGCCAGGTAGGGGACTGGCAGCTGACCCCTGGGCCCTGGGGGTTGTCAGCAACTCCTGTCCCCTCCTCTCCCACTGCCATGGGGGTAGTCACTGTGATGGATACTGTGGGGCTGGACAGATGACTGTGCCCTACAGCACCCTCGCAGGTGTCTTCTCCAGTCTCCACGACTACATCAGGTGCCTCTCACTTCATCTCTCCCGAGAGACAGGTGGCTTCACATTCTCTGAGGACTTAAATGGCTTGGTCTCTTCACAAACATCCAGGCTCCCCTGAGATGCTAAGTAGGTAGCACCCACCGATGCCAGTACTGGATAGGGCCAAGTAAAGCTAAACAGAGTGCTCATAGGTAGTCCTGAAGAGGGTGTCCTGGAACAGCAAATGCACAGAGGTAGATGAATCACGCCCTCTCCTCAAAATCCACATCTTACACAACTATCATCTGCCGTCCCTCTTCCTGCCGACTTCCACAGCCAGGACAGAAGGGAAGCAGGCATCATGGCATGGGGTTCCTCAGAAGGTGCATTATCCGTCATAATTGCTTCTTGTACTCCTTTTCTCTCCTTCCTTCCAGAGAGTGCATCTCACTGCCACGCGTCGAAGAAGAACATGGTGTCTCCACTGCACATTCTTCACTCAGCTGAAACCTGCACCAATCAGCGACACCACTTTGAACCAGCTGACCTTCCCTGTCTGCTACCAGGTGCCTTCACTTTTAGGAAAATGGAAAAATAGTGCCGGTAGTCTCCACTGCTGCACCACCAATTCCAGGCCTACAGGGGCCCCAGTTTCGATAAGCTCCACCCAAACACTCGATCCGGATGCCAAATGAAATCCCAGATGAGCTTCCGCATCTGTAACACCCCTTCACTCCCTTTATACCTGAACCCGGAGCAATGCCCCCCACCCGAGGCGGGACACACTGATGCCCCAAGTCAGGACCCTAGCCAACCAGGGAGAGCATGGGTTAAGTAAGCCAGCCTCGAGAAGGGTGGCTTACAGAAGTTCAGTCAGGACTGATCCTTGTTCATCATCGAATGTTACCATGTGATCAAGGGATCTAGATCACGATTTAATCATCAGGCAAACTTTCAAATCACCAGCTGATGATTATTGATTATTTTTGTAAGCCTAAATCAGCATGATGGTTTTGGTGATATGTGGATGATAACTGATGATTATACTATAACAGTTCTGTATTGTATGTCACATGAGTAATACTTACAAGTTTTATTTGTTATTAATATGAAAACATGAATGTCAAATATTAGCAAAAAAGATTATAAATTCTGTGAAGTCAAATTTTAATCTTTTAGTAAGAGTATAAAGGCAATGCTAGGTATAGTATAATACATTTGCATAACTAATTTGCATATTTCAAAAGTACAGCTGATGGACCAAAAGAAAAAATTACTCACCTTAGTAATGTTGTTTCTTCTAATGGAGTCTTGCTATATTATGACAATTGCAGTATGACCGCAGGTTAGAACTGCTCTGAGGTGAAATAGTTAACTTTCCATGCAGGCATGGAACTTAGAGGCGAGCTCCGTTGAAAACTCTGTCTGTTGTGCTTCAAACGTAAACTGTCAGATCCTTACGAGCTAAAACTCACTACGGTGCTGTGTGGAAGCTGTAAACCTACACTAGCCAACTGGTACTAACATAAACACTCATTTTTGGCCTAAAACAAAGACTCAAGTCAGGAGACCCAAAATGCAAAACACAACACCAATTCACCCAAAAGGTAGGTGAAAAACAACAAGGTGGGCATCAAAAAGTGCTAACGTGTACTGCCCACCCACATCCCCAAAACAGAGGCTCTGAGAGGGGCAGGCAGGAGGGGAGGTCATAATATAGCAAGACTCCATTAGAAGAAACAACATTACTAAGGTGAGCAATTTTTTCTTCAAACAACATGAAGTCTTGCTATATTATGATGTAACCCCTGCAAATGGGGTTCCCAAAAGACTTCCAGGAGCTTGCTTGAATGCTCCAAGCCTGAATGGTGTTTATGCTTAAGCCATTTATCAGTGAGTGTTTTAGAACCTCTGGTACTGTCTCTTTAAGAGCTGTCTGCTTGCAGACATAATTAGTTTGTATGGGGACTGTGTGTTTCTTTGATTGAGTACCACTCAAGCTGCTGCAATTCACCCCATTTTGCAGTCACTAGGAGTGCAAAGGGAACCTGTCTGAAAGATGTAACTGATTGCCAGAAATCATTTACAGTAATAATAAAATTACAGTTTGTCTAACCTGCTTTCTTTGCAGTCAGAACTGTCTGCCTAGTTCCCCATTCTGGTTTTGAACTGCTGAACTGGACCAATCAGTGTGGGGTAAACTAGCTCTAAAATGATGCCTTGGACGAATCAGAACTTGGGACTCATAATCTGAGCCAGCCACAAGAGGATTGTATGGGCAGTGACTCTGGGAGATGTAGTTTAGACTTGGTGCCTTTTGGACCAACAGCAGCAGTCTATTGTGAGTGACAGCCAATCCAGTCAAGAACTGGGAGGAACTCAAAGGAAGTGCCCGTTTTTTGTCTGTTGGGAGTTTCAGTTTGAGATCTGAAAGTGAAGGGAAAGAAACCCTGTGCTCTCTTCAGTGCACAGTTTTAGTCAAAAACGTGTGTAAGGCCCAGAGTTCCGGTCTGCAGCTTGTTAGGACTGAATCCGTCCTGTGAAAAGAATCAAAGGATCTCTGAAGAGTAGAAACCAGGCTCACCCTGTAGAAGACTGGAAGAATTGCAGAAAATTGCACTCGGTCTGTCAGGAACTGATCTGCTGTGTGTTCTCCGGGTATTGTGCAGTAATTGCGATCGGGATACAGATGCAGCCTGCCTGGTATAGTGCTTTCTTTTATATAAATGTGTGAAGAGGTTTGTGTACCTCAAGTGAGCCCTGCTGACATTGAAGGACCCTATCTTATTTGGAGGTCGTGAGTACTAATTCAGGGTCGCTCCTGTTGAATTGCCACATTAAATCCAAATGGAATTACTGTACTGCTGACTGTTTAATTCTCCTTTTCTCTGTGTGAAAGGGCCCTACCAGCTGCCACGGTTTGGACTAGCCACTAGGGCTTGGGTACCCAGGGACAGTAACTGATAGGGATAGGCCTGTGCACAGAGCCATAGTAGATTATTAGAGTGATAAGCTAATTAACCTGATTTCCCTGTCCTTGTTATATCCCCTAAATAAATCAGAGCTGCTTGTTTCAGCAAAGTTATACTGCCTGAGGTATTTGTCTATGTTAAAGTACTGTACTGTGATTGTTGCACTGTATCTCATTTCACAGGAGGTCCCAGTGCCGAACCAGACCTGGGGGTAAGTGTATACTGTGAAGGTAATTCTGATATATTGTGTGGGCCACTAGTGGGAAGAAAGGGGTTGCAGTGTCCCAGAGGGCTGTGACCAAGTTAGTTTAACTATTGCAAACCCTGACCTCTGGGTGGAGGCACCCGCCATTGGATCCAGGCCCCTCAACCTGTTAGTGGCAAATCAGGCAGGGGTAGTAGCCCCTGGGATAGCGCCATCTAGGGGTTACATCTTGAGGCTCACCGCTGGGATTGTGTGTCCTCTAGTGGCCATATTTACGAACCACTGTTAAGAAAAAATGGGTACCCGACAGAAGTGGCTGTGCACCGCTGGTGGAGTGGTGTACTGGGGAGGAGATCGACCCCCAAAATGCTATGCTTATCCTGGACATCCCCTGGGTATCAATACGGACACTGTGCAGGGAGTACTTTCCAAGGTGGAAGGTTTACAAAACCCTGTGGTGGTGGGTGGCATGCTAATCTGCTCACCCACACTTTCCTGGCCCTAGTAGAGTTTAAGGATCCCATAGATAGCTCCAAAGTGCCACAGACCATTACCCCAGAGGGAGCCCTCACTGCTTGGAGAGTGATAACTAAGGACAGTAAAGACCCGGGGAATCAGCCCCACCACTATCTGAAACTTTTGAGGAGAAATTTGCTGAATGGTTGCTGGGAGAGGGGAAAACTGTGGAGGACTTGAAGAAACTATTCTTGCCACCTGGGGTGTTCCTCCCCAACACCCTCTCCTGCTCCAGTGCCCGTGATGGTGGCTGAACCAATGCAGACTCCTATTTCTGCACCTGCCATTAGTCACGACTCTTACCGAAGGTTGAGGATCTTCTGCACCCTCCCCACCCCCAAGGGAGGATGACTGGGAGACCTGGATAGACTATGTTGCCCCCCAAGTGCTAGAATGGCAATGCTCGGAAGGCAAAAAGCGAAAGAGGGTTAGTGAGAGCCTCCGAGGTCCTGCCCTGGCTACCATCCGTGCATAAACGGGCCAGTAACCCTGAAGCGACTGCACAGGCTCATCTTGAGGCCTTGGAGAATGTGTATGGGAGCCCAGATTCTGATGAGGACCTATGGTGGAGAGTAAGAAATGCACAACAGTACCAAGGGAGTTGTTGTCTGTGTATGTCTCTGGCTGGAAAAATTGTTGCAAGAATGCCTCAGAAAGGGTAGTTTGCCAGCGATTGAACTGGACCGAACCAGACTGGACAGAATCCTTAAGTCTGCCCCCTTCTCAGAACTGCTGTTGCTTCAGTTACGCCTAGCAAATCGACTGGAATCCCCACCTCCTATGATGAGTTAATGAGAGAAATTCGAGGAGTTGAGAAAAGGCGACCTCGGGAGGTACCTGCACCAACAGCTGTGGCTACGACCGAGTGACTGAGGGTGACCCATCAAGTGAAGTTCAGGGCAGAGGTTGACAGTCAATGAGTGCTCTGACAAGGAAAAGATATGCCACAATGGGGCAAACTGTTGAGAGAGATCCGGAATTCAAAACAGTCCTTTATGAAGGCCACGCCTGCAAGTACGGGCCCTGACCTATATCCGACTGCATCTGCTATGGGGTGGGGGTACCACCATGTATCTCCTGCTGATAACAGCTCCAAACTCAATTCCTTGACCATGGAAGTGGAGAAACTGACAGGATGTCTCCAAATGCTTATCACGCGAGACAGAGATGGCACCCAGGTTTCCAGTTAGTAATACCCCGCCCTGGCTCCCAGTGTGGCGCCTCAGCCAGCTCAAACTCCAGAAAGTATGTTTTGCTATAATTGTGGGAAAGATGGGCACATGAAAAGGGAATGCCAGTCCCCAAAAGACACTGACAAAGTTGCATATAGGCTACAAGGAGAGCTTCGGAGAAGAAATCAGTGGTTAAGAGGTGCACGACATGATCCCAGTGAGGGCACCAAAAATGCTAATTCACGCCCTTTTGTGGCAAGGTCAGTTGCCCAGGCCCCCACTACGCCTCCAGACTGGTCCAGAATAGTGGGTCCCTCCATGGAGACCACTGTAAAGGTGAATGGAGTGTCTACAAGAGCTGTATTAGACAGTGGCTCCCAAGTGACAATTATGTTCCAGGATTGGTATCAGAAGCATTTGTCAGGCGTACCCTTACAACCATTAGAAGGACTGCATGTATGGGGTTAAGTGAAGGCCTACCCTATTCCGGGTATATCCGAATTTGGCTGTCTTTCCCACCTCCGTGGCTGGAGTGGCTGAACAAGTAGAGACCTTAGCCTTAGTGTGTCCCCCACTGGACTGTATGATGGTGTCCCTTTGTTGATTGGAACAAATGCTCATATGTTCGGAAGGCTGGCACAGTTGTGTTATGAAAACAGGGGTCAAAGACTAGTAGAGCTTTAAGAGTTCCGGCTTTAATTAAGAAGGCCTATGAGGCACAGAGAGATGCTGAAAAAACAGAACCAGAGGAACGGTCGGAATTGTATGGAAGAAGGATCCTGAGTCTCTGATCCTAGCGCCAAATGCCCAGTGTACCTTACAGGAGAGGTCCGTATCAGAAAGGATGTTAAGAATAAAATATTAATGTTGGATGCACCAGGCGATGGAAAATTGCCAGAGGGACTGCTGGTCAAGCTAGTATTTTGCCCGCTAGAGCCCATGCTTATGCCAGAAGGGTAATGGTCCAAGTTCATAATGTGTCTGAAAGAGACATTCGAGTAAACAGAGGTTGCATCCTGGCTAATGTGCATTGTGCAGACACTGCAGTGCTACCAGCAGCAAGAGTTCAAGGAAGAATGACAGAGTAACGCCTGACTTGTTTGATTTCGCGACTCCCGCTGCCAGCTGAATGGAAAGTGAGGATCAGTGAGAAGCTTGCCCAGAGAGACCAGGTGTTTTCTTTAAAGGAATGGGATGTAGGATGCGTGCAAGGAGCTGAGCACAATATCCGGCTGCATGAAAAGACCATTTCGTGAGAGGTCTCGGCGCCTGGCACCTGCTGACATAGATGATGTGAGACGGCATCTGCAAGAGATGTTAGCTGCTTGGTGTAATACAAGAATCCAGAAGCCCTATGCTTCCCCATTGTGGTAGTGAGGAAAAAGAATGGAACAGTAAGGATGTGTGGATTATCGCTACCTTAAACCGGCGGACTATCCCTGATCAGTACACAATGCCCCGTATTCAGGATGCTTTGACTGCCTAAACGGGAGCAAGTGGTTCTCTGTGCTGGATCTCCGCAGTGGGTACTACTAGATCCCGATGGCCCCAGAGGACCGTGAGAAGACTGCCTTTATCTGTCCGCTTGCTTCTATGAATTCATGAGGATGCCTCAAGGGATTTCAGGTGCCCCAGCCACTTTTCAACGATTGATGGAGCGTGCAGTGGGGACATGAACTACTAGAGTGCCTGGTATACCTAGATGATGTTATTGTGTTTGGCAGCTCACTGGAGGAACATGAAAGCAGATTATTTAAGGTATTGGACCGACTGGAGGACTTTGGCCTTAAACTGTCCATTGATAAGTGTCAATTCTTTCAAACATCAGAAAGTATGTGGGACACATAGTATCCAAGTGAATAGAGACCGACCTAAGTAAAGTTGAGGCCTTGACCACCTGGCCACAGCCCAAAAATCTAAAAAGAACTGCAAAGATTCCTGGATTCTGTGGTTATTATCGGCGCTCATCAAGGACTATTCAAGAGTGATCCGCCTTTACTTAACCTTACTCAAGGGTATCCCCAACCCACAAAATACCAAAAGTCAGCGTCCCTCAAGACTGAAAGAGTGTATTTTCATCCAAGTGAAGTATTTGGGGCCCGCTGGACTCCTGATTGTGAGACTGCTTTTCATGAGATCATATATCAACTTACCCATGCTCCAGTGCTGGCCTATGCCGATCCAAGAAAACCTTACGTCCTGCACACTGATGCTAGCTTGCAAGGGTTGGGGCTGTGTTGTACCAAGAGCACGAGAATGGCCTGAGACCAGTGGCCTTTGCCAGTAGAAGCCTGACCCCATCCGAAAAGAACTATCCTGTACATAAGTTAGAGTTCTAGCTTTGAAGTGGGCTATTGTTGACCAATTCCATGAGTACTTGTATGGGGCTAAAATACTAGTAAAACTGACAATAATCCTTTGACCTATGTGAAGACCTCAGCTAGTTGGATGCCACTGGCCATAGGTGGCTTTCTGCATTATCTACATATGACTATGCTCGAATACCGAGCAGGTCTGAACCACATAGATGCTGATGTCTCTCCCGAGGCCTGTTCCCCAGAATGATTGGGTCCGATTGGCAGAACCTGACATTCGGCACTCTGCCGAAGTTTGACAGGGAGGAACAAATGTCCACGACGCAGTGGACTGCATGGTGGATTGCTTGGGAGCCTCTGAGAATTGTATACCTGCTGCTTATTGCCACTTTTCTGCAATAGACATTGGTGCACTGCCTCAGCTGGACAATGACAGTATTCGTGGCTCAATCCCGCGATCCCATGATCAAAGCAGCTTTAGAAGCCCTCTATGCAGGAAAAAGTGTCCAAATTACGCCCACTGATTTGAGAACTGCACTGTTATACAAAGAAGGTCCTAAGTTGAAACTGATCAATAAACTGTTATACAGAGAACATAGACAGAGGGGACAAGTAGACAAACAACAACTAGTGCTGCCCACTGCCTTCTGAGACTCAGTACTGAGGTCCTTGCACAACCACATGGGGCACCTTTGTATAGACAGAACACTTGACTTGATGAGATCCAGATTCTATTGGCCTAAGATGGGGGCTGATGTGGAGCAACACATTCGAACTTGTAGTCGCTGCTTACAGAGGAAGCTTTTCCCCAGAGGGCTGCCCCCTTTGTTAACATCACCACCAGTGCACCCATGGAGCTGGTCTGTATTGATTTTCTGAGTTTGGAGTCAGATCAAAGAAATATCAGTAATGTGCTGGTGGTCACTGACCATTTCACGAGATATGCCCAAGCTTTCCCACCAAAGACCAGAAAGCATCCACTGTGGCCAAAGTACTTGTAGAAAACTTTTTGTTCACTATGGGGCTCCACAAAGAATCCATTCTGATCAAGGAGAGACTTTGAGAGTCGCCTGATCAAAGAGATGCTTTCTCTGTGGGAGGCGAAAGTCCAGAACCACTCCTTACCACCCCAGGGGGACCCACAGCCTGAACGTTTCAACCGCACTTTGCTAGATATGCTAGGCACCTGCACCCAAAGGATGCTTAGATGGAGCCAACAAATTAGCACCCTGACATGCTTATAACTGCACCAAAAGTGATGCCACTGGATTCTCCCCACCGCTTGATGTTTGGAAGAGAAGCTCGACTACCAGTAGATGTGTGTTTTGGGGTCTCTCCTGATGGGGTCTAAGCTGACAACTATTTACAGTATGTGCAAAGTAAAGGCCCAGCTAACTCCATGCACTAACTGGCTCAAACCATGGCTGCCAAAAGAAATCTGGCCAACAAAGAAAGGTATGATAAAAGGTGAAAGCACAGGAACTCCAGGAGGGAGATCGGTATTGCTAAGAAATCTGGGACTGCATGGCAAGCACAAGATTGCTGACAGATGGCACCATCTCCCTCACATTGTAGTGGGCAAACTAGATGATCTGCCAGTGTACAAAGTAAGGCCTGAGAATAATTCAAAAGATGTAAAACAATGCATAGAAATCATTTACTGCCCATTGGACAAATTCTGATTGAGTCTGAGCCCCAGAAGATGCCCCTCTGGACCAGTGACTAGAGCTGCTGCTAAGAAAAGATCAAGAAAGTCTGCACCTACAGAAGCAAAGTTAAAGTGTTCCCTCCACAAGTCCCAGTTGAGCATGACTGTCAGTCCATATCAGAAGAAAGTGAGAGTGACTTTGAATACTATCCTTCTTACGAACTGAGTCAATTGTTTCGGGCAATCCTAGTCAATACTGGAGACAAAGCTGGGCCTTCTGGACTGTCTAAGCCCTCAGCTTCATCCCTGGAGCCAATGCTCCCAGAAAGTGAAGTGCAAAGCATCAGATCAGATGAAATGGAATCATTGTGCATGGTTGAACTGTTTGAGCTTTCAGGAGGAAAATGATAGATTGGGGCAGACTGGTGATACACCGAACAAGAAGAGTATTTTGAGTGCCCTGACAGTCCACTGCCAGTGTCCGAAAGCTCTCCATGCGAGCCAAATGTTGTGGACTCAGAAACTGTAACTCCTGGAGCTGAAAGTGCCCCAAGTTCTAGCCTCTCTACCCCATGGAGACTCCTGACAAGTGAGGACAATGCTGAAAATGAGGCTCAGAGTGCAGAGACTATAACAGTTCCCCCTAGAAAGACTGGTCGAGCTGTAAAGCCTGTGGTGCACCTCAGTTATGATTCACTTGGGAGGCCTGTGGACTTGCCTCTCAATGTTGTCCATAAAGGAGTGTATGTGTCCCCGAGCTCATTGCCCAAACTGAGCATCAGTGCTAACTCCAAGTTACTTGTGTTGCTCCTTTATATGTGTGCCTTGCCCATCCAGCCCTAAGGTAACTGATAGGGAAGGCCCTCTCTTCAGGTTTCCATGTACAAGAGATAATAACTTGAGTTATGGTACAATGTATGTAATACTGTGTAAAGAGTGACGTACTGCAATGTTTCAGAAATGTGTTCTTGGTAAAATGATATATTGACTGATGATTACATGTGCGAGCCTAATGCAAATGTATATGGTTGCAGTTGAAACTTATGGGTACTTGCTTGACGCTGACGCCAAGCTTTTCCTAGGCAGGAAGGGTGTAACCCCTGCAAATGGGGGTTCCTAAAAGACTTCAGGAGCTTGCTTGAATGCTCCAAGCCTGAATGGTGTTTGGGCTTAAGCCATTTATCAGTGAGTGTTTTAGAACCTCTGGTACTGTCTCTTTAAGAGCTGTCTGCTTTGCAGACATATTTAGTTTGTATGGGGACTGTGTGTTTCTTTGATTGAGTACCACTCAAGCTGCTGCCAATTCACCCCATTTTGCAGTCACTAGGAGTGCAAAGGGAACCTGTCTGAAAGATGTAACTGATTGCCAGAAATCATTTACAGTAATAATAAAATACAGTTTGTCTAACCTGCTTTTGCAGTCAGAACTGTCTGCCTAGTTCCCCATTCTGGTTTTGAACTGCTGAACTGGACCAATCAGTGTGGGTAAACTAGCTCTAAAATGATGCCTTGGACGAATCAGAACTTGGGACTCATAATCTGAGCCAGCCACAAGAGGATTGTATGGGCAGTGACTCTGGGAGATGTAGTTTAGACTTCGGTGCCTTTTGGACCAACAGCAGCAGTCTATTGTGAGTGACAGCCAATCCAGTCAAGAACTGGGAGGAACTCAAAGGAAGTGCCTCGTTTTTGTCTGTTGGGAGTTTCAGTTTGAGATCTGAAAGAAGGAAAGAAACCCTGTGTTCCTTCAGTGCACAGTTTTAGTCAAAAAACGTGTGTAAGGCCCAGAGTTCCGGTCTGCAGCTTGTTAGGACTGAACTGTCCCTGTGAAAAGAATCAAAGGATCTCTGAAGAGTAGAAACCAGGCTCACCCTGTAGAAGACTGGAAGAATTGCAGAAAATTGCACTCGGTCTGTCAGGAACTGAATCTGCTGTGTGTTCTCCCGGTATTGTGCAGTAATTGTGATCGGATACAGATGCAGCCTGCCTGGTATAGTGCTTTCTTTTATATAAATGTGTGAAGAGGTTTGTGTACCTCAAGTGAGCTCCTGCTGACATTGAAGGACCCTATCTTATTTGGAGGTCGTGAGTACTAATTCAGGGTCGCCTCCCTGTTGAATTGCCACATTAAATCCAAATGGAATTACTGTACTGCTGACTGTTTAATTCTCCTTTCTCTGTGTGTGAAAGGGCCCCTACCAGCTGCCACGGTTTGACTAGCCACTAGGGCTTGGGTACCCAGGGACAGTAACTGATAGGGATAGGCCTGTGCACAGAGCCATAGGTAGATTATTAGAGTGATAAGCTAATTAACCTGATTTCCTGTCCTTGTTATATCCCCCTAAATAAATCAGAGCTGCTTGTTTCAGCAAAGTTATACTGCCTGAGGTATTTGTCTATGTTAAAGTACTGTACTGTGATTGTTGCACTGTATCTCATTTCACAGGAGGTCCCAGTGCCGGAACCAGACCTGGGGGGTAAGTGTATACTGAAGGTAATTCTGATATATTGTGTGGGCCACTAGTGGGAAGAAAGGGTTGCAGTGTCCCAGAGGGCTGTGACCAAGTTAGTTTAACTATTGCAAACCCTGACCTCTGGGTGGAGGCACCCACCATTGGATCCAGGCCCTCAACCTGTTAGTGGCAAATCAGGCAGGGGTAGTAGCCCCTGGGATAGCGCCATCTAGGGTTACAATGACAATTGCAGACTACACAGCAGTACCCCATGGAGGAGGGACAGAACCTACCTAGGAAATAGGCTTCTGAAGCATGGCTGTGTTGAAACCGAGCATCACTCCTAGCCTGGATGTCCAGGGAGTAATGCTTGCAAAAGTGTGAACTGTTTTTCCAGGTAGCTGCTTGACATATTTCTAGAATAGGAATGTCTCTGGCAGCAGCCAGAGAAGCAGCTGTACCTCTGGTAGAGTGAACCCTCAGCCTGAGGGGGAACTTTACCCAACTTCCATAGCAGAATTAGATAGAAGAGACAATCCACCTGGCAATGGATCTTTAGTGGCTGGCTTCCCTTACCAACTTCGCCATAGGTGAGGAACAGTTGAAGGAGTCAAACCTATGACCCTTGGTACACTCTATGTAGTAACTAAGGGCTCTCTTCACATCTAGGCTGTGCAGCATCCTCTCCCCAGAGGAGGAGGGTCAGTAAGTACACTGGAAATGAAATAGATTGATTAAGGTGGAAATCTGAAACCACCTTAGGCAGGAACTTTCTGTTAGTCCGAGGACCACCTTATCTCTGTGAAAAGAGATAAACTCCTGCTCCACTGACAACGCTTGTAATTTACTTATGCGTCTGGCAGAGGTGATGGCTACCAAAAACACAGTTTTCAAGTCAAGTACTTGAGCTCAGCTGAAGACAAGGGCTCAAAGGGGGTTGCATAAGCTGAGCAATGCAAACATTAAGATCCAGGCAGGGGCAGGATCCTGAATGGAGGGTTGGTGTGAAACAACCCCTTAAAAAACTTGGAAATACAGGATGAGCTGAAAGGGAAGAGGATTTACCTGCTGAAATAAAAGCAGACACAGCTGCCAAGTGCACTTCAGGGTAGCTGGTCTCAGCCCCAAAGAATTCAGGTGGACCATATAATCCAGGACTGTGGGTAGATCAGCAGAGACTGGGGAAATATGCTTTCCGAGAGCACCATATGGAAAACCTTTTCCATTTGGAATTGTAAGTAGCCCTGGTGGAAGCTTCCTTGCGGCCTTCATTATATCCATTACACCCTGGGAAAGGTAAATCAGCAAACTCTAACTCTTCAAGAACCAAGCCTCTAGATTGAGAGATTTGAGATTGGGGACCAGACCCTTCCCTGGGCACAGGTTAACAGATTGTGATTCCTGGGAAGGCACAGGGAGGATGGACTGCTAAGGACAGCAGGAGGGATACTAGGGCTGTCTGACCCAATCCGGAGCTATCAGAATGACTTTGCATGATTGGGATCTGATTTTGACTAGCACTTTGAACAGGAGAGGAAAGGGAGGAAGGCATAGAAACGTGCCCTCCCAACTGAGGGCTAAGGCATCCAGTGGAGTGGAGCCAACACTGGGGACCTGCAGCAAAAAGAGGAAGTTGGTGATTGTCTGGGGCTGCAAAAAGATCTATCTGCGGGTGCCCCATCTGGCAAATACTACTCCCAAGACCAGGGATCCAGTGACCATTCGTGGTGGCCCTGGGAAATCCTGCTGAGAGCATCTGCCAGGACATTGTCCTTGCCTGGGAGGTGAACTGCCAGAAGGGAGGTGTTCAGGGAAAGGTTATGAGACCATAACTTCATCGATTCGGTGCACAAGGTCAGTAGACCGAGTGCCCCCTTTGCTTGTTGATGTACCACATTGTAGTGGTGTTGTCTGTTCTGACCTGAATACTCTTGTTCTGAACAGATTTGGAAAAAGCTTGAAGTGCTAGAAAAACTGCTTTGAGCTCCAATAGGTTGATGTGGAGCAGAGATTCCTGGGGAGACCACAGACCCCGGGTGGTTAGGGTCGCCCATGTGAGCTCCCCAGCCCAAGAGGGACGATCTGTAGTAAGGATTAGAGAATGAGACTGAGTGACAAAAGGAACCCCTTGTCTCAGGTTGCTCTGATCCTGCCACCACTGTAGGGCTTGGATCAGGGTTCGAGTTACTGGGATCAGCTTGGTAAGAGGATCCTTTCTTTGAGACCAAAAGCTCTCAAATGGAACTGGATGTCCTCATCTGAAATCTTGCTCCTTGCACAACTGCTGTGGAAGCAGCCATGTGTCCTAGGAGCTGCAGACAATGCCTTTGCTGGCCGGGAGACCTGCAGGGTAAATGAGGAGGCCAGGAGACTAGGGTCTTGCCCTGTCCAGGGGAGAAGGCCCTGGCTTCCTGTGTGTTCAGTTCTGCGCCTATGAAGGTAAGAAGCTGGACCGCTCTAGAACTGACTTTGAGAGATTCAGAAGGAAACCTAGAGAGGTAAGCAGTTGCTGTTATCTGAAGGTGTAATTGGATCTGGTCTGGGACTGGCCTACTAAGAGCCAATCGTCCAGATAAGGAAAGATGGCAATCTTTGCCTTCTTAAGTAGGCAACTGCTACAGTCAGGCATTTGGTGAATACTCTTGGGGCAGAAGTGAGGCTGAAGGGCATTGCTCTGAACTGGTAGTGGCCTGAGGGCAGCTCGAACCTGACGATTTGATGGGAGCTTCTGATGGGAATATGGAAGTAGGCATCCTTGAGGTCCAGGGAAGCTAGCCAGTCCCCTGGCCTTAGAGAGGGTAGGATAATTCCCAGAGTCACCATTTTGAACTTTGGCTTTAAAGGTGCTTGTTTAAATATCTGAGATCCAGGATGGGCCGCCATTCTCCTGTCTTTTTGGGGTAAGGAAGTACCTGGAGTACAAACCTTTGCCCTGGTGTAGGGAGGAACCCTTTCCACAGCTCTGAGAGCCAGGAGGGTAGAGACCTTTGCCTCTAGGGCGAGTGCCTCTGATGGAGTTGCAGGTGGTTCTTTGGAAATTTTTGAAGCTGAGAACCAGTCCCTGGCTTACTACTTCCAGGACCCACTTGTCTGATGTTAAAGACTTCCAGTCCTGGACAAAGTAAGCCAGCCTGCCCCTACAGGTAGAGGAGAATCGGTCCTGGCAATCCCATCAGGGTGCCTGCTTGGCAGGGGCTTTGGGCTGAGGGGTGGAAGCAGACCTGCTTGTACCCCTGCCTGCCCTCTCTCTAAAGAACCCCTCTGAGCATAGGCGGAGGAGGAAGCTTGGGCTTAGTAAAAAGGCCTGCCCCTGCCTCTAGGAAGCTGCTTTGAGGAGTGGCCTGCCTTTCCTTGGCCTGTGCACTCCTATAGGTGGTCCTATATTCATCCATTTTCTTCATGTAATTCTCTGTTTGCTCCTCAAATAGAGAATTTCCACAACAGGAAAATCCATGGCCTTAGACTGGGTATCCTGAGACAGGGTAGTACATCTGAGCCAAGCATCCTGCGAAGTGCCACAGATGTAGCCATGACTCTTGATGAAACATCATTAGAGTCCACTGCAGCATGAAATTGCACCTTGGATGCCTCAATACCATCCATAGCCACCTGTTCCAGCTCCCTGGCAAGCTGGTCAGGGACTTGTTTCGCTAGGGCCAGCACAGTATCCCATCTGGATTTCTGGTACCTAGCAGCATAAGCCATATAATTTGCTTGTCTGAGTCCCAAAGATGCCATGTACTGTTTCTTTGCCATAGCATCAATCTTCCTGGAGTCCTTCTCAGGGGTGTGAAGCTAGGGAATATTAGTCTTGTCACAGGCTGCAGCCTGCACTACCCCACAATTGTTGAGTGAGGAAATCAGTGTGGAGCCTGATAAGGTATACCTCTTGTCCATCCTTTTATCCACAGGAGGTATAATGTGAGGAGTTTTAAAACTTTTACTGTCTGTTTCCGAAAGATTTATGCAAAGGAATAGACAGTCTCTAGACTCTGGAATATCCATCATTTCTACATAGTCTGGCTCCTCTTTATCAACAGCTTCCTCAACAGGGAGCTGAGAGTTTCAGCAACTTTTATAAAACATGAAATGAGAAGGGACTCAGAAAGCCTTGGAGGAGAAACCCTAGGGTCTATCTGGAGAGATGTCCGGATCAATGGGCACATCCAGATCTTCAAAACCATATTCACTCTCCTCATATTCCTCTTCCCCTCCCCAGTTCATAAAATCCTCAAAATCATAATCTTGAACGGTGGAACCGGCAACCGAACGCTTACCTGAAGGTGTCGGTTCGGTCGGAACCAGAGAGAGAGACTGGACAATTTGAATTGCTTTAGCTATTTCCTCAGCAGTTGGGGAGAGAACTTTGGCTCTACACTAGCTGACTTTCTAGTCCTTTTGCTGGAATCGGCTCCTCAGAACCGGTTCTTCGTCTATGAGGAAGTATCACCCTGGTCAGAGGCACTCCCTCCAGTTCGGTTGGCACGAACCGGGCCTGACCATCGGGTCCAGCGGTTTTGGCCTCCCTTTCCTGAGCCTACCAACTCTCTTATCTGTGGTGGCAGCAGGAAATTGTGACAAATCTGGCAGTCTGAATTGAGGTGGTCAAATCCCAGACAATAGACTATGTGGTGTGTGGGTCAGCCTTAGCAAAAGCTTCCCCACAAACACTACAGTGTTGAAACCAGTGGGTCCGGTTTTCTTTAGGGTTTCTCAGACATAATGCCAGCCCTAACCAACTTGCTCGTTTATGGCAATCCACCAAGCAAGATACTCTCTTATCGGTTCCCAACTGTAATCACGGGTCGTGGAAAACCGTAATGAAATCCGCTTTTTTAGAACCGATAAGAACCGGAACCGCACTCTAAAAAGGACTAGTAGATTTTAATACAACCTGATCGGTTCAAACCGAACCGATAAAGAATTACAAGTTCCACACTGAAAAAATAAATGTAAAACCTATCTATTACTTACATTACCACAGACAGAGCTTGAACCGACCAGCTGCGGTTTAATTTTGGCTAAAACCGAAAATAATATGTTTAAACCGACAAAATGAACCGAGCAGAAGGAGAAATCTCCGAGCGACTGTTCAGTGAGGCGGAGTAAAGAATCTGACAGTTTGCGTTTGAAGCACAACAGACAGAGTTTTCAACCGAGCTCACGTTCTAAGTTCCAAGCCTGCATGGAAAGTTAACTATTTCACCTCGGAGCAGTTCTAACCTGCGGTCATACTGCAATTGTCATAATATAGCAAGACTTCATGTTGTTTGAACAATGGTAATTTCTACTGTTGAAATAATTTTGCCTTAACAGTATTAATTTGCAGGCTGTTAGGATAGGTTTTGAGCACAAACCAGGTACCTGAAAGAACTCACCACAACCGTAAAAGGAACCGCTGAATGGAGGTATAGCAGCAGTGCCAGCCAGGCTGCAATGTGGCAATGCTGCAGTATATATCAGAGTGCTGCAGTATACGCAGAGAACAGTCCGACTTAAATGGCAATTAAGCCCTTAACTGTTTATTGCAGTAATCTTGGCTGGGCAGTCATGGTGATATGAGATAATTATTGGTCTCAATCACCATTTCCATAACACCAGGGTTTTGGTTGGCAGCCATTGGAAACATTCATGCTTAATGGCTGTTAGTCATTATCACAGTGATGGTTTCTGAAGCTTGAACATGATCTTTGAACATAACTGATAATGATCATTTCAGTATACATCATTATTAAATCATCATCTTTTCAGCTGGGCATTCCTTGTTGTCAGATATGAAAACGAACTGTGCTCCAACTAATGGTACTTAGGTTTAGGCACTACTGGTAGACTTTTGGGCTCCTACTAACCCAAACCCATTAGACCATCATAGGGCTGGTTCTTCCTTCCCTCCCTGGGCTGAGATACAGGTGAGGCACATTAATGAGTCCTGAGTGGGATGAAACACATGTCTGTGTCTTCTGCAAGTAGCCTTTTGCCGATTGTGTGAGAGGCCATTTGGCACCATATACCTGCTTAAAGCAGAACCAGTCTATATTCTTTCATAGTGATTTTCATAGCCTTCCCATGATGCTCTACATTATCTGGGTATGTGTAATTGGTAGGTGTAATTTTGTGTTGATGATAGAGGAATGTAAACAGTGACAGAGCGTGACAGTGGAGGAAATCACTTCGTGTAAACCTGTGTACTCTAAGAACTACATGTGTCATAAAATGTAAAAGTTCAGCAGATGTCTGAGGAGAAGCCAATAAAGTTGCTGCAACAGTCGAGTCAGTTGATTGTGACGACTTCCAGCAGTAATCACACCAACAGAACCATTTTCAATCACTGAAGTGAGGGTAAAAGTGAGTCAGGCAGACCAACCAAGGGACGCTACAATAATGCAGCCCAGAGTATGTGAATAACCATCTCGCTACCTCAGGTGTCAAATATTTACTGATTTACACTATATTATAGTGAAGAAACAAGTAGGATCTTGAGATAGCCATGATCTGTCCTTCTTAAGACAGGTCAAAGTTTAGAATAACCCCAGAGGATCTAACAGTTATGAAATGCAAGTGACAGATCCTGGACGTGCAAAATTACAGCAGCAGTACTACCTAACCAGAAAGTGAACTGTTACAGTCCATTGTAGCGCCCACAGAAAGTATGGCGGCTCTATCTACTCAATGCAGCGTGGCAGAAATGTAAACATAAACAAAGGATAACTGAGCACATTATAGGGTGATAATACATTGCCAGCAAGAAAGAGTACTAAGGACATGCTCAGCAGAGCACAGGGAATAACCGTAGATGTTTTTACATTGTACTGCTGCTTTAAAATGAACAGAATCTGTACTACATTCTTCAGAGGCAATGAGGAAAGGCAGAATAAGCAAAAATTTGTTTTAGTGAATTTTGTGTACACTTGGTCACAGTCGCTGAAAAATTAAGGATCCCATTATAAGGGTGATCAGCTCCTAAGGGTCCTGTTATATTGGGGTGATCAGCTCCCAAGGATCCAATTATAAAGGCGATCAGCTCCTAAGTAACCCATTATAAATGGTTGATTGACTCCTAAGGATCCCATTATAAAGGGTGATCAGCTCCTAAGGATCCTATTATAAGGGATGATCGGCTCCTAAAGATCCCATTATAAAGGGGTGATCAGCTCTAAGGATCCTGTTATAAAGGAAGCAATCAGCTCAAAGGATACCCATTATAAGGATGATCGGCTCCTAAGGATCCCATCATAAGGAAGCAATTGGCTCCTAAGGATACCCATTATAAAGGGATGATTGAACAACTCCTAAGGATCCCATTATAAAAGGGTGACCAGCTCCTACGAGATCCATTATAAAGGGTGACCAGTTCCTAAGGATCCATTTATAAAGAGGTGATCAGCTCTTAAGGATCAGATTATAAAGCGGTGATCAGCTCCCAAAGGTTCTGTGTAAAACAATGAGTAGCACCTAAGGATCCCATTATAAAGAGGTGATCATCTCCTAAGGATCCGTTACAAAGGGTGATCGGCTGCTCCTAACGATCCCATTATAAATGGGAGAAGATCAGCTCCTATGAATCCTCTCATAAAGGAATGATCTGCTCCTAAGGATCGTGCTACAAAAGGGTGATCGGCTCCTAAGGATCCCATTATGATGGGGTGATTGGCTCCTTACGATCCCATTATAAACAGATGCACCTTCTTCCTTTGCCCTTCAATTATGACTCACCTAGAGATACAAAGGCTGAATTATTATCGTCAGTCCAGGGAAAGGAGACAGTCAGGCTACTTAAGGCAGTCTTCAGGCAAGAGCGCCTAGGGTACTTTATTGCGAGGCCTCCATAGTGCAAACTACAGCAAGAAGAAGAGCACACACACACACAGCGCTCAAAGTTCCATGTACTCGTAAAGAAAAAGTCACAGAAGTAATAGCAAGCATGCAGCATTTCTAAGACATTTACATTTGTAATGTGGTTTAAATGTGTATTACTTTGTAAAAGCCAGACATTTCTTTTAAATAATTCAAGGTGATGGGCAGAGTTTAATGTTAGCATTATGTGCCTGTATTTATTAACTCTTAGGATCAAATGCATAAATAATACTTTTACATTTGTTCCTGCTTTGTATTTTCCGTCTGGCCAGAAAAGACCAAGCATGCAACGTTCTATTTGAATCTACTGGAATAACAGCAGAATTAATGAAAACTGTAAATCACATCAGGCAACTCTGAAGGAAAGTAACACTTCCAAACAGCATTTAGCAACCTACCTTAGGTATGAACACATTTTAAACCAAAGACAGTATGGCAGCTGCTTCAGAGCAACTAGAAACTCACGAAAGGGCAAGGCAGCTTTTATTTCTGCAGTGCTGATTCCAAAGGCTCAGGATGCAGTAAGGAAACCGAGTCACAACATTAATAATTAATATAAAAATAATCCAACTAAAACAGCAAGCACTTTCAAATCAACAGGGTTTTAAGGCACCCTTAGGGCCTCCACTGTGTGGGCAAAATAAATAATTGGGGGGACACAGTATTCCACAGAGGCAGTGCAGCTCCTCCAAACCCTCTGTCCCCGATAACTTCAGATTAGACTGGGGGTCCCTTAACAGGCATTGGTGGAACAGAGGCAGACTTGAGCATAAGGAGACAGGTGCTCTTTTAGGTAATACAGACCCAAACTATGTAGGGCCTGGAATGTAAGCAAGCACATCTTGAAAGATGATTTTGTCAAGCTGTCATCATCATAGAAGTTTACTTTTACACCATTCAGTTAGGGATGGGAAAACCAGTTTGGAGACTTGAGAACCTTCCAAAACCTGTGCCATCTTCTGAAAAATTCATTTTCTTCAACTTCTGATAAGATTCTGATCATTTTCTTTTAAATAGAATTTCTTTGGAGCTCAATATAGTTCTATACATCTCCAGCATATTTTTATCTAGAAAGCAGGCTGGCTGCTATGTAAAGTCCAGAAACAATGCTGGAACATAGAAACACAGATGTTGATTGCAGGAGGACGACGGTCCATCTAGTCTGCCCAGTGTTCTAGACCCAACCTACCCTTCCTGCTGCCCTTAGGTGTGAGGGCTCCCTTATGTCTATTCAAGCATTCTTGAATCCTACTACTGTGTGAGCCCCGCCTCCTCCATGAGCAGGCTGTTCCAGGTGTCCACCACTCTTTCCGTGAAGAAAAACTTCCTGGTGTTGGTACAAAACCTCCTCCTTGCAGCCTTAGATCATGTCCCTGGTTCTGCTGCCCTTCTTCAATTGAAAAGTTCATTTTACTGTACCTTGTTCATGCCTTTTATGTACTTGAAGTTTTCATAAGAACATTTATTTATTTTTATTTGAAAAGGTTTCACCAGGAAAAGACAACATGAGCTGTAAACAGTTCGTTTCAGAAGCATCCTGGGGTGAGGGTACATAAATGGGAGGATTGAAACTTAAAGTCACAGTCAAGCACATACAAAGAGCAAAACAATACATACACTGCTGTACCAGTACTACAGAACTACAAATAATCAACAGCATATATGCTATTCAGATACATACAATGTTGAGCTGATACAATGCAGTACTAATTAGAGCAGAGACAACAGAAGTAAATGTAACAGGGAGTGGTATATAGCCGTGATGAGGCCAAGACATGGGGAGAAAAAACGTAGTCATGGGGAGGGGTGATGGAGGACAATGAGAAGATAGCACAGGTATACATTTTGTAGTCATGGTTGTATCATAGATGGCTGGTAGCAATTATGCAGTCATAGTAGTAGCATTGATCCGGGGTAGGTAAGGTCTGAGGAGGGGCGTGGATTAAGGGAGGATTGTTAGGGGAGAAAGGGGTGTTAGATGCAGATACAGGACAGCAGAAAGGGTGGTGGCAATGTGGTGGGGCAGAGTGCAGGTCCAGAACCGAAGGCCAGAATTTAAGAGTAGCTAAGTGCTCAGTGAAGTTGGGGGAGGAGGGGGTAGGGGAGATGTGAGATGGGGTCAGGGAAGAGGGTAGGAGGCACCAGTAGAGAGGTAGTTGGGAGGAGTAGGTGGAGAGGAGGGAGGAGAGTATGAGCCCCAGGAGCTGAATCCCCTTCAGGATATTAGGAACACTGCAAGGGACAGGGCGGGGAGGAAGGAAGGGTGGTGGGGAGATGTGAGGTGGGGGGCAGAAGGAGGAGGGAGGATAGGGTCTAGGAGGCACTAGTTAGAGTAGCAGGGGGCGGGGGAGTGGTGTCAATGGCGGGGGTTATTTGGGTGAGAGAGGTGTTAGGTGCAGATGCAGGAATTAAGAGTTGCTACGGAGGAGGTAGGGGAGAGAGAGAGAGAGAGTGTTGGAACTGGGCAGGCCGAATTTCTACAGGGAGGGAGTTCCAGACTGCAGGAAATTATATGAGAAGGTGACCATAACTTAAAAAGTGCCGCAGAAGGAACCTTTGCGATCCATCTAGTCTGCCCGTGAAAGCTACTTCCTCTCCCAGTTTCTTTACTGCCTTAGGTTTCCAAAGTGCCCATCCGATGCTAGCTTGAACTCCCCACTGTCTTTGCTGCTACAGCATCCGGGGCAAACTGTTCCCAGGCTCCACCACCCTTTCCATGAAGGAAAAACTTCCTGCTGTTTGTTTTGAAACTACCTCTCTTCACGCATGTTGTGCTCCCTTGTTTCTACCATGTGTCTCCTCTCTCTTCTCTGTTTCAGGTAGTACATGTTCAGTTCTCTCAGTCTATCGCAGTTAGACATCTGCAATCCTTGAATAATTTTTCAGCCTCCTCTACACCAGCTCTGCCCAGTCAATGTCCTTTCTGAGGTGGGGCCTCCAGAACTGGATGCCGTACTCAGGTGAGGAAGCTTAACTAGTGATCTGTACAGCGGCCGACCACTTCTCTCCTTCTGCTTGTGATTCCCTCCCAATGCATTTTAGCATACCACCGACTTTTAATGCTGCCTTCTTGCACTGTTTTCCTACTTCCAAGTTGTCTGAGATTATGATTCCCACATTGTGCTCTTGGTCGGAGGCAGACAGTCTTTCCCTCCTAGATAATATGCCTTATTTGGATTTCTTTTCCTATGTGCATGACTTTGCACATTTTGTTTTGAATCTCAGCTGCCATGCCCCACACCATTCCTCAAGTTTCTGAGGTCAGCTTTCATCTTGCCCACTCCTCTTGGGTGACGACCTCTGTTGCATATTTTGGTGTTGTCTGTGAACAGACACACCTTTCCCTCTAGTTGGTAAGCGATGTCTGATATAAAAATATTGAAGAGCTGAGGCCCCAATGCTAAGCCCTGGGGCACCGCTGAATCACCCTACCTTCTGATGAAGTGCTCCATTTACCTGCACCTTCTAGGTTCTGCCCTGTAACTAATTTTGTACCCATCTAACTACTTCCGGTCCAACCCCTGTGTGGTCTAGCTTCCTTACCAGTCTTCTGTGTGGAAGTGAGTTGAAACCTTGCTTAAAGTCTAGGTAGACCACATCCACTGCCCCACCGTTATCCACAACCTTTGTAACATAATCAAAAACTCAAGCAGGTTTGTCTGGCATGACCTAACCTACTGTGAAACTGTGCTGCTTGGGGTCCTGTTTTCTGCTAGCTTGAGAATACTATGATCCTCTGAGTAGTGCCTCCATCAACTTCCCCACCTGGACATGAGGCTTACGGTCTGTAATTTCCAGACTCCTCACTGCTACTCGATTTGTGGAGTGGGACTACTGTTGCCCTTTCCAGTCTTCGGGTGCCACCCACCACTCCTCAGGGATTTGGTGAACAGTTTGCCAGTGGGGCAGCCAATTCTAACCCCAGTTCTTTTAAGATTCTGGGGTACATTTCATCAAGCCCCACGGCCTTGTCAACATTTAGTTTATTAAGCGTCTCAGCAGTTCGGTCTCTGTGAAGGGACAGTGTCGATCCGGGTTCAGAGGTGTTGCGTTTTTGTCATTGCAGAGCCATCACCTGGGTCCTCCTCAGTAAATACTGAGCATAAGTACTTGTTAAGGATTACTGCTTCCTCCTGGTCATCTTCTGTCGTTTCCCTTCCTCAATAGCGATCTTGACTATACCCCTCTTTGCCTTTTCTTTACCAGATGTATCTAAAGAAGAATTTGTCTCCTCTTTTAGTCCTTTCTGCTATACTTGCTTCTGTCTGGGCTTTTGTCTGCCTTATTCTTTTGCTGGCTTCCCTCATTTTTCCCTTGTACAACTCCAGTCTTCTTCCATGTTGGTATCCTGGTATAATTTGTATATCATCTTTTTTCTCTCACTATTCTAGCCACTTCCTTGGTAAGCCATATAGGATTTCATCTTCTTTTAGCCTGGCGTATTGGTCTGTGGCTGTCTGGATTGCTCCAAGTCTTCACTACCTGACATCAAACTCCTCCTCCTCTGTTTCAATTAAGTCATTTCTTCTACTGGTCCTCATTTTTGCAAAGTCTACTTTTTAAAATCTAGCACTTTTATTTTGAGTGGCAGGTGTCCTCTGTTAAGTTTACCTTGAAGCTAACCATACGGTAAGGTAGCTGTTTCCCACATAGCACCCCATGTCCATTGGAAGTGGGAAAAGAACACACTGAGTCAGATCAGTATAAGTAGTCATACTCACAAGTGCTGTCACACAAAGGGTACTTTAGCTATATGACACTATAATTCATGGGTTTTGCTTTATGCCATAGGAAACCCATAGTGTAATTGCGTTATAATGGAGTATTTATAACAGCAAACATGCATCAAGTTTCCTAAGCTCTGCGCATCTTTAGCCCTGGCAGCTTTTCCATGATTTTTGGCTTGAGGAATTTTTCTCCCCTCAATGAAAAACCCCATTCTCGCTGCCCTGCTTTCTCACAAAACTGCACCGTCCTCTCACTGGGCGGTAAGGTCTTTCTTTCTTTTTTTTTTTTAAATTGCTATCCTTTCAGAAATGAGATGAAGAAAAAAAAACCTCCAATAACGATCAGACTGCGGACCTTGCTACAATAGCGAACCCATAGCCGCACCACAATGTCCTTTATTTAATTGCTGTGGCCAGAACGAAACCCAGCAATTTATAAAATAAAATATGGGGTCATGTATGTAAACTCGAAAGTTATACCCCCCATTGTTAGATGCATTAATAAACCCCTTGAGCTTTGCTCTTGAGATTTATAGCATCTAGCACCTCGGTGGGGGGACTTTCATTACACACACTACCCCATACTTTAGTCTATTTATAATAACTGGCCATCAATCTTTTCTATGAAACAAGCCAGTCATTATTTTCCATAATAACCAGCCAGTTATTACAACTTTTTCGTGCTCACTGTCTGCCAACTTGAAGCCGAGACACTCTCAAAAGCAGATTTCTGTCTTTTCAAATTCATCACATTAAGAAAAGTGTCTCCTCTTACACAAACCTCTGCCCCATGGATACATTTTTCCCCCCCTTTTATCTTTCCTGCAGCGTCGAGCCGCAGCTGAGAACAGGAAGTTGTGACTGAACAGATATCCTCAAAGGAAGTGGGCAGCAGTCTGCAACTTGCTGACTGGTTAGCGAGGAGCAGGTCTGGGAACTGCCACCACACAACAAGTCTACAAGACACACCATCAATCACAGCAGCCTCACATTGGGATGAGTACATCCTCCAGACCATGCAAACACCAGAGCCACCAGAGCCTGGGCTCAGGGCTTGGATGGGGAAGGCACTTGGGGGGAGTGGACTGTCGAAAGCAACACCCCTGGTAACACCTCAGAATCACCAAGCCATTTAGAATCAAAGCAGCACACTACAGTGAACAGCTCAAGGGAGGGAGGGAGGAGGAACAGATCAGTGCAAGGAAGGAGCAGTGCAGTTATCTACACTAAAAACAAAAACAGATAATAAAACTAAGGCGACACCTTTACGCTACATTGACTAATTTCCTAAGCAGCCAAAAATAACTGAATCTGGTAGAAAAAAACTGATGGCCAGAAATTATAAAAAATAATGTATGGGACAGTGTAAATTATGAGAATTTAATGCACACCCTCAATGTGGAATGCTTTATAAGCCCTCGAGTTATCCATACCCTGGGTGTGCATTAAATTCTCATAATACATTATACCATGCATTATTTTCTCTATACATTTACTGTACTATCACTCCCAAGTTGTTTTTGATTCCTTTCCCTTCACTGGCAATTGTTCATGGATGGAAAGAGATGGTTAAAACTATTTTAGTACTTTAATGAAAAGGTTCTGATACAGCAGTTCTTTTAATTGTAACCACCCTGTCCCCGGGTTACTATAATCCATTAAGTTAGACCAGGAAGGTAGTGGGCAGCTGGTGGAGTTTATTAGAAGCTCTCTACAGACCTCTCATTGTTTACCTAGCTAGGCTAAGTGAGAAATGAGTGAAGTCATTTTAGAACTCGCGGCAGCCTGAGCCACAGTGGAATCAGCTGCAGGGGAACAGTTTAGAATCTTGGGTTCAGTTGTGAGCAGTCAGCAGTAGGGTGCAGCAGTGTTCAGAGGAGAGGTGCATGACAGCCTGTCTTAGATTGGGTGAAGGACCTTTGGTCATTTTCTCACCCCAGTGTGTAAGACAACAGCATTACCACAAGAAGTGATGGAGACCTGCAAGTCTGGGACCCCAGTGGGTCACTTTTGTGAGAACTGAATGAAACTGTGAAACTCAGTAGTTCCAAGGGGCAATCCCTGAGGGACCAGAAGATTGTTCAGCTGCCCAAAGTGTTCAAAGCTATGGATCTGAAGGAAGAAGGTTTCTTCACTGGTCTGATTTCTGTATCAAAGGGACAAACAAACCGTTAGTACAGAAACATGGACAGGTTTTAAAGGGGTTGACTGGTGGTGTATGTGCTTGGCGATAAGGCTAAATCACACTCAGGGCCCCTGATCTCACCACAAATATGTGCTGAAAGTAAAATATAAATGTGTGGATGCCTTTAGCAATCTTTAGAGACTGAAGGATCTGTTTTGTGTAACCGGAAGGAATGGCAGAGGCTGGCTGGGGCCAGGGTGGGCAGAACCTCACCTAAAACTCCAGTCAGGGCTAACTGGTTACCAGAAGGGCACAAGGTTACTCTACGGATGTTAACTAAGCCCATCATGTCAGGAGGAATGTATTTTAAGTGTGTGCAACCCCATGTAATAGACACGTGTGGAAAAGTTAATGTCCATTAGATCCCTAGATTCCTTCCCTTCTGAATGACCTCGCCCGTTGACTGGTCATTCATTCAGATGGCACTCTCTATTGACTACGCTTTTGACATGTTCAGACATAACTTGCTTGCTGTATGGGACTATCCGCCCCCTAAGATGCAATAGGGTCAGGGCTCCCATCTCCTGGGACACCGCGGCGTCATCGGCAGTTGCCGAGCTAGGGACCAGGCCTGGAAAAAACACAAGTAAACCGGTTCCCTAGTAGCCCTGCAGCGATATTGCACTCTTTGCAACTCCTGCACCAAAGCTATCTGACAGGCAAAAATAACTATTTCAAGGCGGCTCTCTCCTCCAACACACAGGCCACCCTTCTAAATTCTGAAATCCATCAAAATCCTGCTCCGTCCCCCAGCCCAACGCCTACCCAACCCTATCCACCCCTGCAACACTGTCTCAGACCCTAGCGAGATTGCCTCCGCTTTCAACTCCTTCTTTACTAACTGCTGTCGTCTCCTCACAAACCACCTGTGCACCTCACCCCCACCCAGTTCCTCCTCCACAACCCCAGCACCCCCACCCATCTCACATTCTCATTCCGTCCCGTCTCTCCATGGCAGAAGTACTCCATGCCCTACGATCTCTAGACGCCCAACAAAGGCAAATGCCCATTAGGACTGGACACCAAACTTCTACCATCAGCCCCTGCAATTGCCACCCTCTAGCCGACCTCCTAAACCTCTCATTTTCCATGGCTCAAATTCCAGCCGCTTGGAAGCAGGCAGTCGTCATACCTCTACCGAGAGGCTGGTGAATGGTGCTCCATCTGCACCTGGAAATTATCGCCCCATCTTCCTTCTCCCAATTCTGGCAAACTTGAACACTAGCCCTTCCCAACTCACTCCATTTCTCGACTCTACCTCCTTCTTCACCCCTTATCAGTCAGGTTTTGGAAATCTCACTCCACCATCACGCGCTTTAAGACTCTCAAATGACATCTCCTCAGAGATGGACAAAGGCATATCATCTCGGCCATTCTCATAGATCTGGCCAAGGCCTTCGACACCATCTCCACCCAAAGCAACTCACAAAACTAAATGGCCTTGGGCCTCTCCAGCCTAGCCACTAGCTGGTTCCAGGTCTACCTGACTGGCAGACAACAGTTAGTAAAAATTAACACACAAGTATCCCCCACTCCCAGTCACCATGGGGGTCCCCAAGGCTCTGTCCTGGGCCCCTTAATTTTCCATGTTCTTAAGCGACCTCCCACTGACCTGCTCAAACTCAGTCATACAAATGTATGCAGGCGACACTGTACTGTTTGCCGCTGGCCCCTCCACTGGGGCGTATGCAGCCCTCCAACAGGATTTTGATGCCGCTCAAAATGGCTCAGGTCAAATCAACTAGTACTAAACTCAAAGAAAACTGTCTCCCTACCCTTGACGCAACCTCGACTCTCCCACCTAGCTGCTCCCCCACCTTCCATACCCTGGATGGATCACCCTTGGAGACCTGCACCTCCTTTAGATACCTGGGAGTATGGCTTGATCAATACCTTGATTTCTCCATCCCATTGACTTGCTACACAAAAACTGTGCTCCAAACTGGGTGCACTTTATCGAAATAAGGCGTCTGCCCACCACAGTCCGGAGGGAAATAAGCGCATAAAATGATTCTCCCTATCTTTGGCTATGGTGGCGTGGTTTACAGCTCAGCACCCTCATCCACCTTGGCCAGCCTGGACACCCTCTTTCCACTCCTACTGTCGCTTCATCCTGGAATGCCCCCATGACCCATCACTGTTACCTATACAGCTCCCTAGCACTATACTCCGTGTCCGTCAACAAATACACTGTGCCAATGTCATAGCTAAATTCTGGACAAATTCCTCCTCCCACCTCAGCTCCACCTTATCGTACAACCCTCCCCGGCCTACTCTCCCCAGATGCTCCGCCCAGGCTACTCAAAACTCCTTTCATGCACACTTAGCTAATCCGCCTTCAAATACAGCCTGCCCAAACTTTGGAATGATCTTCCTGCTGGTATCAGGCTCACCCCCACCCCTAGGCTCCTTAAACAGCTTCTCCATGACCGTTTCTCTGGCGTATGCAACTGCCACCAGCAACCCAGACCCACAACCAAGGGACATCTAAATGTACCTTGACAGCATCAATCTCAACAAAATTACTGTGCACCTGCATGTTTTCTGCCTGTTTATACTCAGCGGTCTTAGGACTAAAACCTTGTAGTAGAAGATTATATCAAATGTGAGTCCAGCTTGTAACTATTCTGGACCTCTTGTTTTTACCCTGTATTTTACTTGTCCTGCTGTATTTTCTATGTAACCCCCAGGTTGCATCTGGAAAGCAGCGGTCCCGCTCAGTTTGCCTGCCTAGTTAATCTCATAAATAAATAAATAAAGAGGGATGGACTGTTTGTAGTTCTGTGGAAGAAAATATGAGAAGCCCAAACTGTTTGTTCTGGAGAAGAAAAAGTTCTTGAGTCAAGTGTGTTCAGTAAAGTACAGTACCAGCCTGGAGATCATCCTTCTGCCATACTATACAATCCCATTTCTAGTAGTGGACTATCCAACTGTGCTTCCCAGTGTGATCTTGTTTATGGGCCCCTCAGATAAGAGACATAGCATAGCCCTAACACCTCTCTCTCAGAGTTCAGCGTAAACATAAATGTTATTTTGCTCTAACACCTCCCGACCTCTTAGATGCAGAGCCAGGTATTCACCCTAAAGCCAGGGATGGTACCTTTGTTTATGCCAACTTGTGGTTTGTTACCTTGTCTGTGGTACAAGTTAGGGGGTTCTGGTTGCAAGATGCTGCTCTTGGCTGGGATAAGAGTTGCATAAGTCACCTATAACTACCAGAACATCTTATGGCTTATTCACAGATAACTAGCAGAACTTTGAAGGCTTATCCAAACCTTTCAGAACCTCTTGTGGTTCTTCTATACACATATTCAGCTATGAGCTGCGATTTCTTTTGATTTATGGTCTGTCAGAACTTTTTGTATTTTGTCCTTTTTTGCCTATAGTCCATCACGTGCTGCATGAGTTGCCATCCCAGGACACCAGTGGAGATACAATGCTTTTGCATCTCCGCGGCTTTCCTGAGTAGTCATTGAAAATAGAATAAATGTCACAGCACATCTAGCAGTGTCAGTGGCTCAGTAGGTAGCTTACTCGCCTCAGGCCGGGAGATCAGAGGGCTGTGGGTTCAGTTCCCATCTGGCACCTGGGTTAATATCCCAGTATTGACGCTTGTAGTGCAGCAGAGAGGGTGCTGCACTTCTGAGGTGCCGTCTTTCAGATGAGACGTTAAACCGAGGTCCCATCTGCCTGGATTGGTGGTAGTTCAGGTGGATGTTAAAGATCCCATGGCACTTATCGAAAAGAGTAGAGAATTTCCCGGTGTCCTGGCAAATTTCCTCATTCACTAAAAATACCACCAACAGCTTAATCTGGTTCAAGGTCAGTTGGCATTCATCTGTATCCCCCTCCCGGGTCGTGCCTGAAAATAGGCAGGATTTGTCTAGTGCACTTACCGGTCAACAAAAGCTAAATAAAAATAAATAAAATAAAATAAACATCCCTGGTTTTGTGAAGAATTTATTCTTTATGTTATCACTACTCCAGCACTGCCCTTCCACCCTCTGGGGACCTCTGTTTCTGCCCTCATCCTGTATGTCACTTACATCCTTGCCCTCATCACGTTTCTCCAGTGCTGGTGCCCTCAGGCTAGTGTCTGCTCCAAAGCCTCTTGATGGAGTGGACAGTTGAGGAGTCAAGCCCAATAGTACCCAGGTTTGACCCACAGCTCATTTGGCCAGTTTTCCTTGTTCAGCAGTTCCCTGTCTTGGGGAAATTAGTGACTCAGCATGAAACACATGCACGCTAAGTGTGCCATGGAAGCCTGCCAGTGTCCCACCTTCCATCAGCACTGTTTCTCGTACTCCCCCTGTGGTGACCCAGATAGCAATAGCAAGCGGCATCAGCAATCCTCCTCCCTGGAGAATAAATCCGTGTGGCATTCAATCCTCTCACCCCGGACCAGCTCATCGATGTCCCAGGACTGAGACATGGCCCGTGTCATCAGTCACCCCATGCATCCATCTGTGTTTTTATTCACTATACTTTTCCTCTCATGTCAGACAGCCCCCATCACTCCTACCCATACACCCAACCCCTCACCCGCCTTCCCTGGGACTTACCTTTCTGTCTTACAAACACGTGGCTTACTTCCCAGGGTGGTGACATATGGCGGTGGTTTCTCCAACAACAGAGGCTCAGTCAGTGTGTCAGAGAGGTGTCTCGGTCAGTGCTGGGGTGTGCTATGTGGGACACATGTCCACCTGTATCTTCTGGCAGTCTCGTGATCCCTCTGTTTAACAATTCCGGATCCACCTTGTTCTATGTTGGGAGCGGGATCTTACTGTAAACTGACATTTGATTTCTATAGAATTTCTCTTTCCTGGGCACGCCCATCGATCTAGGGATATACCCTGGTCCTGTGTTTCGATCTCCCTGGCAAGCCCACTGGCTACCCCTACTGCTCTGCTCTCCATGGCAGGAGCTCCAGTGGGGAGGCTGATCTCCCCAAGGCAGTCCACCATGTGGAACAAGATGCAGTACTGGCCAGCAGTAGGACCCAGGAGCCAGGGAACAGTTACATCATTCAGATGGATATGTGTTTGTCTCCCATTTACTGGTCTCTTCCACCTCCCAGACAGGGTACAGCCTCTTGTCGGCCTTGCACATGCATCATGCTCCCCCCAATGGGGTCTCTTCCACCTCCCAGACAGGGGTACAGCCTCTTGTCGGCCTTGTACACATGCATCATGCCCCCCCAATGGGGTCTCTTCCACCTCCCAGACAGGGTACAGCCTCTTGTCGGCCTTGTACACATGCATCATGCTCCCCCCAATGGGGTCTCTTCCACCTCCCAGACAGGGGTACAGCCTCTGCCTCGGCCTTGTACACATGCATCATGCTCCCCCAATGGGGTCTCTTCCACCTCCTGACAGGGTACAGCCTCTGCTCGGCCTTGTACACATGCATCATGCTCCCCAATGGGGTCTCTTCCACCTCCTCGACAGGGTGCAGCCTCTTGTCGGCCTTGCACACATGCATCATGCTACCCCAATGGAACAAGCTCACTGGCCCGGCTACATGGGTTGTTACAGCACCAGAGCTTGCTGCCAGCCTCCCCAGCTGAGGCAGCTGCCATGTGGCAACAGCCTCAGCCTAGCCTGACTCTCGATGGGGCAACCTGAGCTTGCTCTGAACCCAGGTCAGCGGAGGCCCTGAGAACAGATGTGCACATCTGCAGTTCTAGTCAGTGCTTCGCCTGTGATTTACTGATATATCCAACATTGAGAGGTAAGATACTCAAGGAAAATGGAAGGCACTGTCAGGAGCTCAAGTAGGATTTCACTCCTGTTGGTAAAGATCACTGAAGGCAGCTAGTATCTACTGCCTGCTTGCAAGCTGCTGGCTAGCTAGACAGTGCACAGGTAGTGACTGACAAAGGCAGCTACTCTATTATCACAAATGAGACTAGCTACATGAGAGACAGCTGGCCAGTCAGTCAGCTCTGAAATTCTGTTAGAGACTGAAATCATTGTTTCATGAGAACTTTCGCCAGGTCGAAATACCAAGCGTACAACTTGGGCAACCTGGAGATGCTTTCTGCTTTCTTTCGGGTGACAAAATAAACATCCCCCAATCACCATTATCACTGATCACCCAAAAGAAGGCTCACCGTCAAGTGAGAGCCATCACTGCTAACAGTGCAATCTGCTCTTAAGCAATGTGGGCTTGTTAACCTATTTTAAGTAAACACCCAACACGTTAATCCAATAATGGGAGTAAAATTGCTTTTTCCAATCAGTCTCAAAACATATTTCAGTCCCCGAGTGCCACAAGGCAACTCTAATCCTGTCCTATCACTTCAGGGGTACTTGTTGCTGTCAGCATCATTATCCGTCATTTCCGCAACAGCTCAATAAAGGTATTAAGTGATTCGTATTCTATAATGATCTCTCACTCAAAAACAGAAAGACTGGCACACTAAAGCTGTAGCTATCTAAGCGTTGCTGCCCCTCCCATAGCCTTCTAATGCATGCCTTTGCAATTGTTGTAATCATTTCATTTTCCAACATACTATCAACCCAAACTGTGCACCAAACAAGGAAGAGATATGAAAAGGTAGTGTACATTTTCAGTCTCCAGTTTCAAAAGTTAGGATATATCAAGCTGGCTGGGTTTGGGGGAATGAGCCTGAATGGCGTGGGCCGGCGGGGAGGGGATCAAGCATCCCAGAAGACACTCTCCTTCTCTGGGAGGGAGGGAGGGAGGATGCAACTACTGCAGCTGTGACACCTGGATAACCACAAGTGAAAGTGTGAGCAAGCATGCCTTAGAGGAGGGGTAATGTTGGCGGAGGCTGAAGCTCTGGCCGGCATCGTGGAACCAGAATCTTGGGAGGTGGACAATAAAATAGTGAAAATTAGCCCTCAGTGGTCACAGATAGCAAGTCCTGGTACATCCTGCACCTGTCCTGCCGCCACCTGACAAATGACCACCGCCGGGATACCGCCCCACTTGGTGGGTAACCAGCACTCCATGGGCTAGCAGCATTCACTGGCAGGGATTCAGGGTCCAGAGGGTACACTGGGAGGGACTCCTTAAAGAGTCAGCTACTGCGGTTGGAAGGAGAGTGCAAAATGCTGATTTTATTTTTTTTAAGACACATTTCTGAAGTGGGGAAAGGCACTCACCATATAACAAGTCTGTTAGTTACTGATTTCCATAATAATTGATGAAAGAACACATTTCTATGTGATGGGTAGTACTGAAGGGACCAGGTCAACTCATACGATGTAACTACCAGGACGGACAGTGCGCCATTACTCTTTGGACTGTACAGGTTTTAAACAACATGTTGCAATTCTGCAATGGAGTCCTGAACAGTCAGCAAGGGGATGGCAATCATCGTGGAACTGGACAGTACACAGCAGTGTGCGGTGTACAGGGCTGGGGGCTCCAATGGACATCAAGGAATGCTTCTGGATTGGGAGAGAGTGGTGGGCCACTGGACCAATAGCACTTTAGAGTGGTTGCAAGGAAAAAATAATAAAAGCAGCAGCCTGAAAGCAGGTTTAAAGATGAACAGTCACCTCCACAGCCCCCCACACACACACACAGAAGTGTGGGCCTGGTCCCAATTTGCACTTTGTGAAACATTTTCATTTACTTACTGTTTCCCTGCAGTGCATATTAAACTATATATAAGCTCTAATCTTCTGTTTGCTGGTCTGCTGTCTTCCCTGGGCTAAGTGCAGTCACAGAGGACTGTACTTGGCCCCTGGTGACAAACCCAGAAAACATCTAATCAAAGATTATAAATACTGTTATAAAATGGGTCTAAAATTTTCTGTAATATGATTGGCTGATGCACTTTTCGGCTGTGTCTTCATCAGGACATAACTATACAACCAGCACTACTTGTGCCAAGCAAAAGCATAGCACAATGTGGAATCAATCCATGCCACCACTCTTCTGCAGCTTCTCAGGTAGCACAGCCACAACAGCTACAGTGGGGGCGGTGGCATCTTCTACCAACCAGACATTCGCAATCATGGCGTCCTTGTCATTCACCGAGGCAAAGCAACTTTGTTAAAAACTCATGTTGGGCCCAGTGGAGTTGAGGGTTGAGGCACTGGACGCCACACCTCGTCTTCCTGGGGACCCTGGTTCGGAACAACCTCAGGTCATCAGGGTGCCAGCATGGGGGCGAGCAGGATCGAGCATGCCGGTGGGCAGTTCTCTCTCTAAGGGTGGCGAGGGTGGGTTGGCGCCCCCAGTTCCGCTCCCACGGGTGGAGGTCCAGTGGGTAGCGTAGGCAGAGAGGGAGCAGCAAACAGTTATGGAGATGGAAGGGTCTGAGCTGGCGCCACAGGTGCGTGCATGCCTCCACACACTCACACAGCCATGTGCCGGGCCTCGGTGGGGGGCAGTGGAGAAGCGGTGGGGGGCAATGGAGAAAACCTGTAAAAATATAAACTACCTATGTGTCCCCGTCGCCAGTTGGCGGGAGGAGAATGTGACGGGACCAAACAGCTATACGGAGAAAAAAATAAAAAAGTATATTGTAACTCTGCTTTTCCTCCATTTTAACTGCTGTTCCTTCTTTGATCTCAGCTCCTCCTCCTTTTCAGTGCCACCATTTCACCAGTCTCCTGTCCTCCTTCCCGAAAGTGTCCTGTCCCCACAAGGCGACCAGCGAGAGCGACTGCAGTGATCAATAAAACTATAAAGATGGAAAACCTTTTTCTTTCTAGTTCTATGACACTCGCTCCTACTGCAGCACTTTTGTGCTGCGACACTGATAAGGAGAAAGCGCCATTAGAGAGGCCTTACAGGGACACGCATGCTCCCAATCAACCCAGCCGCTCACATAACTGAAAACATCAGCTGCCTTTATAATAGAAAGAGCAGTTCACCTCTTTCGAACATAACACATAAAATATGTGTTTACTAAACAAAAATTCAACAGCAGTAACTTCCATGAAAGTGCTGCAAACAAGGCGCTAACTGCGGCAGCTGACATGGGACATGCTTAGTCCTGTTCCTCTAAATAAAACTCACGGGCATTTCCTAAGTTATCACAAAACACAGCCAAAATAAGACATGTGGGGAAAAACATATTCTGGAGGACTGTGTGCGTGTGTGGAGGTGGACAGACACCACCAATACAATACAGTGACAATGATTACTTTTTTCTATGATATCATCATATTTTGCAGTCTTTTTATGCACACTTTTATGTGTATTTTGTAATTAAGTCTCTTACTGGGGACCCATTTTATAAGCGCAATAAGACACTCTGGGAGTGTGGGTTGTGGCCTGATAAGAGCACTTCCCAGGTTCTAAAGGCACTCGGCGCAAGTGCCTCACGCCTCATTATAGAAAACATAGACTTTATCGGCAGATAAGGACCTCCTGGCCCACCTAGTCTGCCCATTTCCCTACCTACAGGATAGGCCGCAGATCCTAGTTAACCAACAGCCTATTTCTTCCTACCCCCACAAGAACTGCCTTATGTTTGTCCCATGCATTCTTGAATTCTCCCACAGTTTTAGACCCCACAACCTCTTCAGGAGGCTGTTCACACCTTGTAGTGTCTTATTCTTTACACATGTTTCTGCCCACAAGTACACATTTGGACCAGCCCGCGGGTGTAGGAGTCTCTGTGCTGATTGTTCCTCTTTAAAGGTACAGGTGAGCAGGTGGAGGTCACACCAGTCTCAGAAGAAAGGGTGCTCAGGGGTCTCAAAACCCTAAAGGTGCACCAAGTGACTGCTCCTGGTGGGCTGCACCTTAATGTACTGAATGAGGTGGGCAGACACTGATAGTGCCACTGTAAATCTGTTTAATTGTTCCCTGCAGATGGGGATGGTTCTGGTTTAGCAGACTGGAAGGTACCTCATGGTGCCACTTCACAGAAGCGGTGACAGGGATGACCCAGGAAATTACAGAATGGTCAGTCGAACCTTGATTGTAGGCAAGCTGAGGGAAACCATCCTTACGGAACACATAGTGAAATTCTTGGAATCTAATGGGTTGTTGGACAGGAGGCAGTATGGGTCTGTAGCAAGGAGATCTTCAAATTAACTTAATCAATTTCTTTGACTGGGTCACAAAGGTGGCGGACAGATGCCAAGCAGTGGATATGCTGTACGCCAAATTTAGTAAGGCCTACGATTCCGATTCACACAGAAGGCTTATAAAATATTTGGTCTACCTGGGGGTATGGGACAACTGACCACTTAGATAGGAAAGTGACGAGGGGGCAGGATGCAGGCGTGGTCGTTAATGGACGAGCCCAAGCACACGGAAGTGATAGTGGAACTACTACAAAGAATTAACACTACACTTACAGTGCTGAGGACTTGCACGTACTAAACCCAGGTCCAACAGAGGAAATGCACTTGAAACCACTGAATAGTTATGTCAAAAGGACCCACAATGCATCTGTGGCAAATCAACAGTACAGACTTGATTTATCTCAGTAATTAGGGATAAACAATGGCCTGACTCAAAATATGCAGTTTATCTCCATTTACAATGGGACAGGACCATAACTCACAAGTGCCAAAGCTACATGTAACCCCTAGGTGGCGCTATCCCAAGGACTACTACCCTGCCTGCTTGGCTAGGAGCAGGTTAAAGGGCCTGAGTTCTGAAATAGGTGCCTCCACCCGAGGTCAGGGTTGGTAGTGGTCAAGCTAACTTGGGCACAGCCCTCCGGGACACTGTAACCCTCCTCTTTCCTTACTAGTGGCCAGAACAATACACAATAATCACTTTCCAATACCCTGATACACCACACAAGTACCCACAATGTTGGCACTTACCACCAGGGCTTTCCTCTGGCCCAGCCCTGGGGACCCCTGTAAAACCAGGTTAAACACAGCAAATAACAGCAGTACAGTACTCTTGCATAAACTGGAACCACAGTCAGGGTAATGCAAAAAGAGTTAGATCTGATTTATTTAAGGGGCTTGAACAAGGGAGGGCATAATCAGGTTAATTTGCTTAAAGGCTCTATCAATCAAACAGTTATGCATGCACTTCAGGGTCCATAAACAATCATACACTCTGGGTACCCAGATGGAGAATGGTGGGCTAGCCAGGAACATTGTAGCTGGTTGGGGCCCTGTGATGGAAGAAAACATGCACAACACACACTATTTGTAATCCGGGCCGGAGGGCTCAGTTTGTGAAAGGAAAGCAACAAGACAATCAGATTAGGCTGTTGTGTGCAGGGAGCTACCCTGATAACTACTCACGATACCCAAGACTGGACACAGGCTGGGCGAAAATCAAGACAGCAGGTGGTTACTCTGGGTGCCAGGACAAGCAGGGCCCACCACGAATCGCTCTGGCGTCGTTCCTGTTCGAGCATGGAGCAGGGGCTGATCCCCAGGCAGGTCTCTCATCAATGGCTTTCTCTGTGCAGTGGGGTGGTCTGGCAGGGGCCAGTGTGGCATGGCCCAGGCCGAATGGAAATGAATGCAGTTCAGTCCGAGTAGGCTGGATAAAGCTTTCAGCAAGCAGAACACAGTTCACACAGTGGGGAACCAAATCACGAACCACTTTCAATACACAGCACATTTACATATAAAGGATTCTACGGTACCAGCAAGCAGAACACAGTTCGCACAGTAGGAACTAAATCACGACCCACTTTTAATACACAGCATATTTACATGTAAGGAAATTCTACTGTACCAGGCAAACCGCTCTTATGATCGTAAAGTCTCTGCACAAACCAGGATTCAAAAGCAGCTGGAAATCCTGACAGGCTGATCGCATTCAGTAAAATCTTCGGTCTTCTTCAGGTATGAGCCTGGTATAAAATCAGTAGCTTACTTCATTCTCACAAACTTGGATTTAGTCCAAAATAATTCTCTTCTCTCCCTCTCAGGGCAGCAGGCAGACATGCAGGCCACAACTCAGCCCTTTCACAATTCTCCCATGCAAAACTACATAGAACTCTTGCCCAAATCACTTGAGCTGTTCTCATTTCACTTCAAGCTCAGAACTGACTGAAACAGCAGGCAGCTTGGGATTTCTCTCAGATCCAAAAGATTCGGTTGGCTGATCTGTCTGTCAGTCACAACAAAGGTTCCCCTTCAGGTGCAAAAAGGCACCAAAAGCCCAAAACTACAACTCCTATAGATTTTGACTCCAGACAGCTCCTGTAGTCCGGCTTCATTTTAGGTCCCACCACACTGATTGGTCCAAATCGGCAGTGCCGGGCAAAATGATGAGGATAAACAAAACAGTCCTTGCTACAAAGAAGGCAGGTTAGACAAACTACATTATTATTACTGCTCTAATGAATGATCAGCAAACAGTTACATCTATTAACAGGGCTCCCTCTGCACAATTAGCGATGTGGAAATGGAGCGATTACCTGGCAGCCGTGCGAGACTCAAAGCATGACAACACTCAGTCCCTTTCAGATTAATTATTACTGCGATCTAGGCAGCTCTTAAGCGACAGTACATAGCAGCTACAGGCACCCCATTTGTAGAGGGGTTACATAAGAGTGAGTTATGATAGTCGTCCCTTCACAAGGGAGATAAAGTCGTATTCTGAATGAAGCCATTGCGTATTAGCTTTATACAACATCAGTTTAACAGTTACAACTTTTTAAATCTGCTTTGTGGAAGCTGTCCCACTGGCACAGTGATAATGCTACCGTCTACAGGTGCCAATGACCGGGGTTCAGGAGCAGACCTTGGGCATTGGAGGGTCAGCCGGGGGTGGCTGAGAATCCAGGGAACTGCTCACCTTCTCTGGGGAAGGAGGGATTTGGTGCATGGCACCTTCTGACCCCTAGTGGCGGCAAGGAGTATGGCTCCTGGACCATTCTTGGGGCCTGTTGGTGGTAGCTGGTGGACCTCTTCATGTTGGGGATGAGCAGGCCCAACCATGCCTCGAGGTCACTGCACAGCTGTCTCCATCCCAGAGGCCATGGGGATCAAGCACAAGAGGTAAAACCACTTTGGTGCAAACACTCTGATGCCTAAGATCTAAGCATGAGCCACACCAAAGCTGAAGTGGGGGTGGGGACAGGATCTTCCCCGGCTGCCGACGAGGATAAAAAAAAGGCTATTTAAAAAAAAAAATCAGCTTTTGTGTGACTATTTTACTGGTTTTGTATGATTTCAACTGCTGTCTTCAGTACAGCACAGGCTCGATATGATGTCATCAGTACTGAGTTGGCTACTCTCTGATTGGTTTCCTTTCTTTGTAAGGTCAAGGAAAGTGACTGTGACATATCTAACCTCTAGATAAATGTTTATCTGGGGGTTAGACAGCGTGATAAACAAGTTTACAGGAAAATTTATCACACGGGTGTTGTATAAATACAAAAGGTGCATACATGAAATTGGTCAAACTTGTAGCTGTAACATCATCTGTTAACCAGCGTGTATGTGTCGGCATATATACACATATACAGTATACAATATCCTATGTGAATCCATGCAGTAGTCTTTGTCTATACGCAGAGGCCCAGATATTCAAAGGTTGCTACAGGCACAACGTGTTGCAGCGAAACCCCATTGCTCCCCTGGTGGGATATTGAGAAGGCTGCCTGGCGCAGTGCAAATCGATGCGCAATGATAATGTCTGGCGGGTGGGGGCATGCCATGCATATCGCGGCACATCCCGATATTCAACCTGGGATGTCGCGGCTCATCACGGCGCCACCCTTGCACTGAGCCGCGTAGAAACTCAAAGTTGAGCCCGTGCAGGTAGAGAGCAAGTCCCATTTACATATTCAGGACTGTCTAGTACAGTATGCCCTGCAAGCCCATTGGTCCCACTGAGGACCAATGGGATACAACTCATCTGGTACCTGTCGTCGGTGACGGTCGGGTGGTGTGTGGGCGGGATGCAGCCACCCGTCGATGATGGGGAGAGTGGGGTGGGCAAGGGTTCTGTGTGGGTGGGTGGGGGGGGTGCCACTGGATCACCGGGGTGTTTCATTACAGGGTGTACCGCGATCACGGCAGCGGGGGTTCCACTTGACCACCTGGGTGGTTGTAATGTCATTTATCGAGGTATTGGAGTCTAGGGTGGGAGGGACCACTAGACCACCAGGGATGGTCATGTTTCATACACATCAGGGACTGGGGGGCAATAGACTACCAGGGCTATCTTTAGTAACATAACTGTGCGATCGTGGCTACCAGGCGGGGATGCCCCAGGATCCCCATAGCACACGTCATGCTGTGCAGGCGCCAGGTGCAAATCGCACGCCCTGCGCAAAACACGCAAATGGGGCCATAATGACATACAAATGGCCTAATTTGTGCCTTGCATATATTTAGCCTCATTTGCATACCCCCTGCTGAATATAGGTGGGTGATGCGCCTAGTGCAACTGCACTTGTGCTGGTGCATCCCCATGCTCCCTATCTGTGGCTTGTGCTGGCGCAGTGCCACTGCCATGTGCAGTTGTGTGCTGCCCATGCCATGATCGCACCGTTGAATATCACCTGGACCCGGCACATCACAGTTGCGCTGCGTCGAGGCTTGCGCACTGCCTGGCACAGTCTGAATATCCCGGGCAGGTGTAAATATATCTAAGCGCAATATACAACACCCGCTGATCCTTTCAACAGTCTCAGTTTAATTAGTGTAAAATATATAAACACGGTATCTGCATCCCATGTCAACCCATGCAGCGGTCTGTGTTTATATGAAGAGTGTAAAAATATATAAACACAGCATACAGCATCCCATGTCAACCCACACAACATTCTCTGTTTATCGCAGAATGTAAAAATATATACACACCGGTCACCAAAATTTAAATAAATAAAATAAATACAGTATACAGCATCCCACATCAACCCATGCAACAGTCTCTGTTTATATGCAGAATGTTAAAATATATAAACACAGTATACAGCATCCCGTCAACCCATTCAACAGTCTTAGTTTAATCAGTGTAAGAATATGTAAATCGTACCCAACATCCCACATCAACCCATGCAATGGTCTCTGTTAATACGCAGAGTGTAAAAATATATAAGCGCTGTACACAACATCCCACTTGAACCCATGCAACAGTCTCTGTTTACATGCAGAGTGTAAAAAATACTGTAAAATGGCTTTATTTCTGACGGAAAACTTTCACAGACTTAGATCTGTTAATTGGAAGGCACATTGATGAAATCCGCAGCAACTACCCATGATAGTTTGACATTTACTGTAGTTTTCTTTCAGCAGCTGGCTCCTTAAATTAATTTAAATTAATAATTAAATTTTATAACATAAAGTACAACAGCACTATTAATGAGAGTACAGTTCAGAAATGTAAAACCGATCATAAGATAAAATTAAAATACTTTCCTGACCCCACAGTATGCCTCAGGAGCTGCCCATAAAAACAAAGGTCAGCCACCTTTATTGTTTGAAGAGGTTGAAATTGAGCTCACGTAAAATTATTCGAGCACTTGAGTGGAGGGTACAGTAGTCAATGCAAGGGTTGTAACAGCAGTTGCCACTGGTGTGGTAAAGTCCTACAATCATGCCCTGCTACAAGAGTTTGGCGGTCAGCTAATCTTTACTCGACAATGGGCATGGTAATTTTACACAGAATAGGGTTCACAAAGCGTAAAGGCACAAAAGCTGGGAGAAACACCAGAGGATTTTATTGACTTAACAAATGCATTCCTTCAGCGTATACAAACAGCGGTGCGACAGGAGCTTATCAGCAGAATTAATAATAAAAGTAGGCGAAACAGGGCTCAATCTAATACCATGTTCACATGGACCGTGGAACAGTCTGGTGCAAAACAAGTCGAAGTCACAGGATTAGGTGACAAACGACAGGTGTCACTTGTATTGGCTTGCACACTGTCCGGGAGCGTCCTGCCTCCATAAGTGATCTATACAGGCAAGACAAACTTTTGTCACCCTGTTTTAAATTTCAACCGAGTGGCACATTACTCAAGCGAAAATCATTGGGTCAAAACTGTTACCACACTTGATTACGTGGAGTATGTTTTAATGTCGTACATAAAATCAATGAGACAAACACTGGACTTGCCAAAGGAACAGAGAACACTTCTACTTTTAGATTTATTCAGAGCTCATACCACTGATGAGGTGTTTAAAAACACTAGATGACTCCAATGTTGTACCTGTATTTATCCCTCCCTCATGCACCGATGCACTCCAACCACTAGACATCTCGATCAATAAACTACTGAAAAGGAAATGAAAAACAACTTTACCGGTTGGTATGCTGACACAATTTCCCAACAGCTAGAACACGGCATTATGTCAAGTTCAGTGAAGGTTGACCTTCGTATGTAAATTATTAAAAATAAACATGCTCAGTGGCTTGTGACTGCATTTGAAACACTGTCTAAGAGAAGTGCCAATGCCATTCAGGGGTTCCAGAAGCCTGGAACTGCACACAGCGCCACGAGACATCACTTTCGAACAGTGAGTTTTCTAATGAACCATTCTTTTCGTTTTTTAATGCTTAATGCGTTGTGATGCCACAAAATCCTATGCAGTGCCTTAGTAATGAAAGCCTCTTCTTGTCTTTCCTAACTTAGGTAGACAAGAGACGACAAGCGTACTGAAAGACCAGCAAGGTGAGCCCCTCAATCCAAATACAGTACAGTACAGTACAGTACTCCTTTGTTTAACATCGTTGTAAAGCTAAACCAATGTCTAAATACAGCCTCACTATGTTTTTTACAGAAATCTGTGCGAGTTTGAGACTGTGCTACAGTACATAATGAAGGCTCCGATACAACAGAGCGCTAGAAAAGACTTGCAACGGATGTCTTTTACAAGATTTTTACTGTATGTTCACGTTGCCAATGTTGTTAGTGTTAGTTAATAAAAAAAATATTTCTGTCAAAGAAAACACTAGTACTGTGCTGCATACTGTACTGTATTTGGGAATATTATTTGTATGTGTGTGCTGTTGGTTTTAACTACCATTATCTGTTCAATTGGTTCAAGAAATCATTAATTGCGTTCTCAATCAGCGCTTCAACTGAATTTTAAGCAACCTACTCTTCCAGCGAATATAATAAAAATAAAATTACAGTGAAATAAAGCCGTTTTACAGTATATACACTGTATAAGCATCCCACGTCAACCCATGCAACATTGTTAATTTATATGTAGTGTAAAATAAACACAGCATACAACATCCCATGTCAACTCATGCAACAGTCTCTGTTTATATACAGAATGTAAAAATATATAAACACAGTATACAACATTCCACGTCAACCCATGCAACAATCTCAGTTTAATCAGTGTAAGAATATATCAACTGTACCCATCATCCCACATCAACCTATGTAACAGTCTCTGTTTATATGCAGAGTGTAAAAATATATAAATATGGTATACAACATCCCACATCAACCCATGCAACATTCTCAGTTTATATGTAGATAGTACAAATATATAAACACAGTATACAGCATCCCGTCAACCCATGCAACAGTCTCAGTTTAGACATAGAATGTAAAATATATAAACACAGTATACAGCATCCCGGCAACCCATGCAAAAGTCTCTTTATACGAAGAATATAAAAATATATAAACACAGTATACAGCATCCCGTCAACCCATGCAACAGTCTCAGTTTAGACATAGAATGTAAAAATATATAAACACAGTATACAGCATCCACGGCAACCCATCAACAGTCTCTGTTTATCGTAGAATATAAAATATATAAACACAGTATACAGCATCACGTCAACCCATGCAACATTCTCTGTTTATAGGCAGGCATTAAAATATATAAACACAGCGTACAGCATCCCACGTCAACCCATACAGCAGTCTCTGTTTAGGCATGAAACGTAAAATATATAAACACAGCGTACAGCATCCCACGTCAACCCATGCAACAGTCTCTGTTTAGATGCAGAACGTAAAAATATATAAACACAGTGTACAGCATCCCGTCAACCCATGCAACAGTCTCTGTTTAGGCGCAGAACCCATGTCAACCCATGCAACAGTCTCTGTTTGGGCCTTGGAACATAAAAAATATAAACACAGTGTACAACATCCCACATCAACCCATGCAACAGTCTCGTTTATATGCAGAGTGTAAAAATATATAAATATTGTACCGACATCCCACATCAACCCATGCAACATTCTCTGTTTATCGTAGATAGTACAAATATATAAACACAGTATACAGCATTCCACATCAACCCATGCAACAGTCTCTGTTTATACGCAGAATGTAAAAATATATAAACACAGTATACAGCATCCCGTCAACCCATGCAACAGTCTCAGTTTATACACAAAATGTAAAATATATAAACACAGTATACAGCATCCCACATCAACCCATGCAACAGTCTTGTTTAGGCATGAGCGTAAAAATATATAAACACACTGTACAGCATCCACGTCAACCCATGCAACAGTCTCTGTTTATCGCCAGATAGTACAAATATATAAAACACAGTGTACACCATCCCGTCAACCCATGCAACATCTCAGTTTAGACACAGATTGTAAAAATATATAAACACAGTGTACAGCATCCCACGTCAACCCATGCAACAGTCTCTGCTGAGCGCATGAACCCATGTCAACCCATGCAACAGTCTCTGTTTAGGCAGAACGTAAAAAATATAAACACAGTGTACACCATCCCACGTCCAACCCATGCAACATTCTTAGTTTATCGCAGAATGTAAAAATATATAAACACAGTATACAGCATCCCACGTCAACCCATGCAACAGTCTCAGTTTATACATAAAATGTAAAATATATAAACACAGTGTACAGCATCCCACGTCCAACCCATGCAACAGTCTCTGTTTGGCCTTGAAGGTAAAATATATAAACACACTGTGTACAGCATCCCGTCAACCCATGTAACAGTCTCTGTTTAGATGCAGAACCCATGTCAACCCATGCAACAGTCTCTGTTTAGACGCAGAACGTAAAAAATATAAACACAGTGTACACCATCCCACGTCAACCCATGCAACATTCTTAGTTTTACACAGAATGTAAAAATATATAAACACAGTATACAGCATCACCGTCAACTCATGCAACAGTCTCAGTTTATATATAGAATGTAAAATATATAAACACAGTACACAGCATCCCCGTCAACCCATGCAACAGTCTCTGTTTATGCATGAGAATGTAAAATATATAAACACAGTATACAGCATCCCGTCAACCCATGCAACAGTCTCAGTTTATCGCAGAATGTAAAAATATATAAACACATGATACAACATCCCACGTCAATCCATGCAACAATCTCTGTTTATCACGAAGATAGTACAAATATATAAACACAGTGTACACCATCCCACGTCAACCCATGCAACAGTCTCAGTTTAGACACAGAGTGTAAAAATATATAAACACAGTGTACAGCATCCCACGTCAACCCATGCAACAGTCTCAGTTTATCGCAGAATGTAAAAATATATAAACACAGTATACAGCATCCCGTCAACCCATGCAACAGTCTCAGTTTAGCTGGCCCACAGGTTCAAAGGAGATCGTGGCCCAAAATGGAGAAGTGTGGCCCATCTCAGAAAATCTTGGCAATCGATATTCAAAGGGAGAGATAGTCGAATTTCTGAATGTCGGGGATTAATGCAGAAAATAATGTATCTGGCGCAAGAAAGAAGTGTAGGAATATGCCGTGCATCTGTATATTAGAGCCCAAAATATGCAGTGCATCTGCCGTACATTTCAGAAGTGTGCCACGCAAAGTTAGGCAGACAAAAGGATGGCCTAAATCGACCACCCACCCACAGAATTGCAGGCAGGCCATTCTGAGACAGCCCTTGGAGGTGCACCAGGACATGCCCCAGGCACCCACACACAGCAGTCATGCCAGGACGAAAGTACCCAAAGCCACAGGTGCTGGGACACTACCGGAACTGCCCAGAGTCACCTCCCTACACCGCATTCAGGACATAGACACAAGAAGCCACATGCCAGTGCTGTAGGGTGCACCCTGGCATGTCGGCAGAGCAGACAGCCACAATGCAGCAAATGTCTACGGCCTGCAGGGTGCCACCTAGTAGTGGCATATGCCCATGGTGACATCTGGGTCAACAGTGCCCAGGTAGCCAGGTGGTATTAATGGCAACATGGCACAAACCAGGGACTGACCTTTAGTACACATCCGCGGTGTTGCACCATGGGGTGCACACAGCACACCAGTGCCAGACCCACACAACAGGGAGCCACAGACATGTCCCCAATGCCTACCATGCGGTGTGACACCACTGCAAGGGCACTGCGGTGGGTGTGTGTGGTCTTCCTGTGGTGGACGTAGTACAACAGTGGGCAGCATTGGGCAGGGTGGCACAAACTGTGGCCTGGTGGTGACATGGGCATGCTTCACAGAACCGAACCCTCCGGTGTTGGGCATGTAGCTACCATGGATGCAGTACATGGCTAGTGTCAGACTGGTCCACTGGGTTACCTGGAGTGGTCCAGGTGGGGCCCACACATTCCGGGTACCTGGTCACCTTCTGAACACTGACATTCCATGCACATATACCCATGTTCCTATCATATGGGAGAGTGTGGGGCACTGCAGGTGACTGTAAGTTGCAAACATAGCTAGTGTATCAGATTTATCATGTAGAATATAAAAATATATAAATGCAGGGCCAGATATTCAGAAATGCACTAAAGGCGGCGCAAGTCGGCTGGCATAAATCAATGCGTCATGGTGCAATGAGTGCCATATTCAAAGGTTGCGCAAGCCGAACTGCACCAGTGCAACCTTGCTAAATATGGCAGCGATGCGCCACTGCGCAACAGAACTTGCATCATGGGCGCCAGCCAGACCTGCGCCATGGCACAGAAAGAGATGCCCCAGGCAACCGTGGGGCACAGCAGCAGAGAAACAGAGGGGGGCACGGCACTGGCACAGACCCAGGGACAGTGCCAGGGAAGCAGAGTGGCAGGCCACAGATGGCCACCACCAGCAAAGAACACACAGGCACCCAGACACACCCCACCCGGAACACAACAGTGGCACAGAAGGCAGGCAACAGGTGGCACCAATGGCCAGCGGAGGGCCACCAATGAATTCCCCTCAGCTGCATGCTGTGCCCCCACCTACCCAGACCCCAGCAAACCACACCCAGGACAACGCTGCCAAGCACACACATACCACACACCCCTGACAGCTGCCCCATGGGCACCCAAAGGCACAGACACCAACCAGGGCAGGACACCACCACTGTGGGACACACCACAGCACGCGGCAGTGCACCGTAGAATGCACGACACGCCTTACTGACACATGCACACCACACGGACAGACACCGCCACTGCAGCATGGCTCTTACACCAGCTGCAAAGCAGACACCAACACAGGCAGGTATGTCAAAAAATATACATTGAACAGAACTATTTACAAGTGTAAGAGGGTAGAAAGTGAGGGAAGGGAACAGGGACTATACAGTGGAAAGGGGGACAGATGTGGGAGGTAGAGCAAGGAAACAGGGAAAAGTCGGGCTTGAACTAAGGGCAGCCACGCCCTGCTGCTTCTTGGCGCCTCCTCCAGTGCTGTTCAGCCAGCAAAACCGACACACTGACAGACCACCTCCATAGTGGTGGATGTTATGAGGACAATCTGGTACAGCAGCTGACATTATAGGGGCAGCCTGCTCCTCCACTGGATACCTATGACAAGGGATGGGATAGGTGATCAGTGCAAGGTCCCAGGTACCATGCCCACACACTGTGCGCAATAGGAACACACACCTGGAGTGGCACCCAGGCCACCCACAGAGGGCCAATGCCTGCCAGCAACCTGGCATGCCAGGACAGTGCTCAGAGGTGGCCACAGCTGCCCAAAGGCCACCCGACTGCGCAATGATATCACAAGGCACAGGGGCACCAGCAGCACCACAGCAGCAACACCAGTGACAGCCAGGCGCACACCGGTGTGATGGCTGTCCCACAGTAAGCATGCACCACACACAGTGCGACACAAACAGCTGCCATGGTACATAGCACAGGTGGCCATGGCGCACCACTCCCTGCTTACTCCCACTCTACTGTGCGAGGCCCCAAACAGTGTCTACCTGCCCTCTGCAGCCCGCTGGTGCTGGTCCAGCTGCTGCACTGCCTCCATGGCCTGCTGGGCTGCCCCGGCGTTCCTGCCACCCTTGCTCTGCTTGATCCTCAGGTCCTGGGAATGGAACAAAGACAGGTACACATCAGGAAACATCCACTGCATGTGCCAACGACCCCACCCCTGTGCACAGCGTGTGCCCCTGCCTGACATGTCCTGCACGGCTGTATCGCACACAAGTTGTGGCTGGCAATTCCATACCACAATGCACAACGACAGTATACCCTCTGCACGGGCATGCCAGGCAGTCAAGCCATCACCACAGTACAGCACTAGGGACACATGCAGAATGGGCTGATTTACCTGGCTGTGGCACAGCCCTCGCTGGATCGCGCACCTGCAGCTGTTGCAGGCGCCCAGGTCCCACCGCATGAGGTCACCATACGGTGGCGGCATTGCTCCTCAGATCTTGCCACCCCAGTACTCTGCTGCAGTCTGGCAGCAATCCCTTGCTAGACATCAGTCCGTGACTCCTGCAGGGCATCTGGCCAAAGAGATGTTGGGCATGGGGCTGCACACAGGCCACTAGATTAACCAGCTCCACATCGGGTCCAATTCCGGCCCCGGCAAACTCCTCGCTGCGCCACTGTGTGAACCGCAATGTGTTGAGGCAAAATGGCAGCCAGAGGCTGCGTGTGCTGGCGTGCGCGGGATGCGTGCCTTGTGAAGACATGCGCTGTGTCCGCCCATCGTGCAATGCCGAAGATGCGACATGGGTGTGGCCAGCCTGGCGCGTGGCAGAGTATCAAGGGGTCAGGGGTCATACTGAGGGGTCAGCAGTTGCACAGTGCACCCGGTGTGCAATAGCTGGCATGGGGCACCTTGTGCACAGTGCGCAATAGGCAGAAGCACACCTGCCAGCGCGTACGCGCACTGCAGTCCTGCGCAGTGCGTGCCTGCCTACTGCAACGCAACTTGCTTCCGGAACAATTCCATTGTGCATGGAGGCATGCAATATTCAGCTGCCACGCAAATGAGCTCATCAGCCAAGCACGTGCACTGGGGAATTAGCATGTCATTACCATTGTGCCAATGCTCATTTTGTATGTGTCGCGCTATAAAGTGCCACGGACCAGCACAGGCCATGGACGGTATTGCAACCATCTCAGGTAAGTTGCATGCTGCTGAGCCCAGCCAGCAGAAGCAGGGGAGACGGGTAGGCTCCTACTGACACTGAGACACCTGTCCCTGTCCACAGGTAGCAACATGTCGAATGTGAAGAGGGTGAGGAGCGTGGGCCTGCTCACAAATGCAGGCCCAACTTCACAAAGGCAGAGGCAGATGCCCTGTTTGTGGCCTACCTTGACAGGGTGCCACTGCTGAGTGGTGCCACGGGCACACCACAGGCCAGGGCTGCAGCCAGGAGGAGGTGGGTCGTGTGTCAACCAGCAGGACAGCCACCAGCAGTCTGTGCAGCAGTGCTGCAAGAAGGTGGGCACAGATAAGTGGCGCATCAAAGGAAGGTGACAGCCATCCGTGCAGCCTGGACTGCCACGGAGGGGCCTGCTGATGCGTCACAGCTCACGGCGCAGAAGGAGTTGGTGGCAGCCACTGTGCACCACAGCACTGTGGAGGGTGTTCCAGGTGGAAGATTTCAGACAGGTGGAAGCCCATCACTGCATGGTACGATGTTGGGCACGCACAGCATGCAGTGGCTGTGGCTGGAGGGATGGGGCTGTGCATCACTGACACATCTGTATTCTCTTTCAGGACCAGCATGCCTGCATGCGGAGGATGGGCGCCAGAAGCAGCCATGGAGGCAGGCCCACCCTGGAAGACCAGCCATCCACCTCCACGGGCATCGGGGCCTGATCGGCTACAGCACACCACCACCGTCCAGCCGGATGTCCTGGGCATGGGGTCAGACAAGGCCCTGGATGTGTTTCTGCAGGATGCCAGCCACGGTGTCCTCTGTGTGGAGACACAGATCGTGGGGGTCTGTCTCCAATGACGAAGTGACCATGATCCTGGCCAGCATGGATGGTGTTGTGGGGGCGCCCATAACAGATACAATCACAGGCAGCACGCCCAGCGGCCTGACAGTGGTGGGACAGCTGCCCGCCACCACTGCGGGTGCTGCTGTGCACTGCCACAGCAGTGTCATGTGGTGGTGGTGGCCACGCAGAGCTGGGCAGCATTCAGCGGTCGGATGGACAGCAGTGGCAGGCAGCAGTGGCCATAGGGCAGCCGGATGTGGGTCTACTGCCAGGGCACCTTATAGGGACTTACCCCATGGGGACCTCACTGCGCAGTGTCCACCTGGCGGGAGGGCTGTGCAGCGTGGTCATTCACCACAGGACAGTCGGCGCCCGCCCAGGTTACCCTGGCGCCGAACCATGGGCAGAGCACATCCATTTGCTGCAGGCCTCCATGGAGCAACAGGTGCTGCTTGCAGCTGGAGTGCGTGCACTGTGCGTGGAGGTGCGCCAGGTGGCCGTGGCAGCGAGAGGGCACTGTGCAGCTCCTGGCGGCTATACAGCATTGCGGAAGGACACGACCACATCCTAGGATTGCATAGCCAATGTGATAATGGATGGCCTTGCACTGCTGACTGCCACAGGGTGTGGATGGCCACCACAGAGTGCACTGTCCACCCCACGATCCCGTCAGGCGTACCCTCCCTGCTTGATGCTGGGCTCTGCTGTTGGCATCCCAGGCACACCTGGGGTGTGCCTGTTTGAGCACCTACACACCCCTCTTGGCGGACTCAATCGCGGTCCGCAGCAGATCCCCTGGGGGTTGTTGCAAACACCCCCTATGGCCGATGTGCAGCCTGTGGCTACTGATCGGCCCCCGCGCCGACACCCTGTGGCCATGGTTCCGCATGGTTGACCTGATGTGCATGCCGCCTGGCTGCAGCCTGCTGCCCTCATGCGCACATAGGTGGTGTGTGTGCATACCATAGGTGTGGCACCTGTGTGCCGTGCCGCATGCTGCCTGTGTGCGTGCCCTGCCTGCCTGGCGCTGGCCCATGTGGCGTGGGCTTGATGAGGCAGTTCTGCACCGTTGCACCAGTGCACCACTGCAATGCATCTGATTCCGCCACAAGCCAATGCCTGGGCAGCGTGTGTGTTGCTGTTTGCTGTTGTGTGCAGTTGTATGTGGATGTGTGGCACTTACACCCCACCTCTTCACCATGCCTCGTGTGTGTACATGCCCATTGCCATGCTTGCCCCTGCCTATGTGCTGTACCTGTGTGTGGCCAGAGTGTGGGTGTGGCGCCACCTACCTGCATGCACCATAGTGCTCCTGTACAATGGTGTCCCGGTGCTGGCGTGCCATCCTCTGCAGCCAGGAACCCTCCGCCTGGGGCTGCCACCACCCTCCAGCCCACTGCCCTTGTCGCTCCACTACTGTCACCCTCATCAGCCTTGACAGCTATCTCATGGTCAATGGCCATGTTGTGCAGTATGCAGCAGGCCAGGAATAGTCCACAGGCTTTGAAGGGGCTGTACTGTAGTGCACTGCCAGACTTGTCTAGGCAATGGAAGCGTGCCTTCAGCATCCCAAATACATGCTCAATGATGTTCCATGCTGGCATGTACCTCATTGTAATGTTCCTCTGCTGGAGAGACGGGTGCCGATAGGGGTGAGCAGCCAGGGCCTGAGTGGATAGCTGCTGTCACCTGTATCGATAATGACATGGTTAGCCCTGTGTCCTCTGTTGATGTGCCCTTGCCTGTCCCTAGCGCCCTCATCAGCGCACCCACCGTGCCCTCCCTATCCCATGCCCTGCCCTGCACCCCTTACCCATCCCATACCCACCCACTAGGTGGCCCGTGGGGATGTCCCCATGCTCGAACCTAGGGCTCAGCGCAGAGCTGTGCCAGATGAATGCATCATGTGCACTCCCAGGGTGTGTGGCACAGACATTGGTGATGCACCCTTGGCACTGCACACCACCGGGCAGTTCACACTTGGGAACCCCTTCCTGTTCACATAGGCCACACCTTCAGGACCAGGTGGCATGCAGATGCCCATGTCTGTGCAGTCAATGGCCCCAGGCATGTCAGGCATGCATGCTACCGGAAGTCCTGCATGGTTGATGTACACTCTGCCTGTGTGCTGGGGAAATGGATGTATTCGAAGCATGTGGCAGCAGGCGTTGAGGAACTGTGTGAGGAGGCGGGATGTGGCCGACTGGGTTATGCCTGTTGTGTCCCCAGCTGGTCTCTGGAAGGTGCCCTTGACGAGCAGGCACATGACTGCTGTCACCTTTGTCTCCACAGACATCGCGTGGCTCTGTCTTGTGGGTGCCTGCAACTCCTCACTGCACAGCTCACAAAGCTGCCTAAGAATGGCCCTGTTCAGGTGATACTGTCCCACAATCTCTGTTTCTATGTAATTCTCAAAGGTGGTGCGGGCACGGTTCCACCTGTTCTGAGCATACCGCTGATGGGCCCTTCCACGGCCACGTTGCTGTTCCTCCTGCCTCCTCACACCCCTCATTATGGCCTCCATTAGAAGGGTGCACTAGCCATGGCCCCTGATGTTCTGTCTCCCTGGGTGATCGACTGCTGCGGACTGTATGCCACCCTGGTACACTGCATGGCACTATGACTGCCTGTTCCTCTCACTCTCTCAGCCCCTGGCTCACTCTCCACTGCTACCTCTGTCCATCTCCCCTGTGGCTGCCTGTGACAGTCACTCTGTCACTCACTGGCTCTGTCTCCCTTGCTCTGTCTCTCCACCGCTTTTGCCACTCTCTCTCTCTCCCTTTCCCCTGGCACAAGTGCTGCTTGTGTGCTTGCGCCCGGTATTTATAGGCTCAAGTCTGCTCAGCGATCCAGGTTTTGTTCGCACTTATTTATTTTTATTTATTTAGTTCAAGAATCGGATTTACAACCTTTGAGTCACAGACTCATTTACAAAGGCAACTCCGTAGGGAGGGTAACAACAGCAGTGTGGTAAGACAGGGTGAGACAAAACAGGTGCGATACATACATTATATTGCCTAAACATGGGTAGCTTCTGATGGTACAAGACAAAATTATAGGTAGGACCTAGCTGGTCATGCAGGCAAAGGCCTATACATAATTTAACACATAGGTAGATTTCCATAGTATAGAACAAAGTTCATTGGTAGTTCCTAGCAGGCCAAGCAGGCAATGGTCAGTGTAAAATAGAGTGGGTGGGCTAACGAGCCTGAGGGCAATGACAGGCCCTACCATAGGCACGTACACTTCCAGAGTGCTAAGAAGGTGGTTGCATAGGGCAGCTTTGAACTGGCCAATTTTAGGAGTGCTTGAGATGTGCGTGGGGAGGGAGTTATACCAGGACGGTGTCTCTGTAATGGAAGGACCTTTGAGCAAGGAGGTCCTGGTTCTAGGCACCAAGAAGGTGGCTTTGCTGGCAATGCGGGTAGCAGCAGTGGAAAGCAAGCTGGAGCTGTGCCGTGACACCTGGGGACACAGTCCAAGAAGAGTCTTTTGCTAGTATACCAGTGTGATAATGCAGTCGTTCTTCCAGATTGAGTATGTTTGTGGTGGTATAGAGCTGACAGGTGTGGGTTCCACTTGGGGCACCAGTCAGGGCCTGCAGGCTTTGTTGATGGAAGTCTGGATTTTGATGAGGACAGTGGGGCCAGCGGCTGCGAGATGGGGAGGCCATGGTCAACTAGTGACAGGACAGAGGAAGTGATGGCCAACCACAGAGTAAAGCCAGGAGGCAGTCTTTGTGTCGTAGGAGCCCAATCCGGACGTTCATGGCAGTGGATAGGGCACTGACATGGGCATGGAAAGAAAGCTGAATCAAGGTGATGCCCAGGTATTTGTATGTAGATACCTGCTCAAGGGGATGGGAGGTGCTGGGGAGGATGGAGAGAGGGCATTTTGCAGCTACTTTGGTGGTGTGCAATGACGCGTTGGGATCTACCACAGAGGTAGCTGGAGAACCAGGCTAATGGGCCAGCAGACAGCCCCATTTTACAGAGGGTGTCTAGCAAAAGTGGGTGGTTCACAGTGTCGAAGGCCTTGAGCAGGTCAATGAACACTGCCCCAGCCAACTCTCTGGAATCTAGCATGAGTGTATAATGTGAGAGAATTCCAGTAGAGCTGTGGCGGTGCTGTGACCTGCGAAAGCCATGCTGTTCAGGGCACAGGATGTTGTGGCTGGATAGATATGCTGTAAGTTGAGCAGATACTATTTTTGAGAGCTTTGGAGAGGGGCAGGAGGACGGAGATAGGTCTGTAGTTATTAGGGACAGTACGGTCTCCATTTTGTGTATAGGGATGACTTGGCCTGTTTCCATGCCTCGAATCGGCCGAGACACAGGGATCGGTTGAGGAGGTTAGTGAGGGGACTAGCATGACATCCAAAGTTCGGGCGGAGTATCCAGGAGTCAAGGGGTCATCACTAGGGTTGCGGAGGAGAGAGCTTTTAGGAGGATTGGCTTTACATCCTGTGGTGAGATAGTCCTAAAGAGGAAGGGGGCGAGCAACAACTGGACTGTTGCACCATGGTTCCATGGCTGAATATCACACACTGCGCGAATATTCATGGTTACGCCTGCTCTTTGCATGCATTCATTATAGTTAGGGATGTAAGTTTGTCATGGCAGTCATACATGTTATTGATTCCATGACATTTGATCTTATTCAGGACTTCCATGACTTTCACTAGTGTCATCAGAACATAGCAATGAGGACAGTGCCACAACATTTACTACTGTTTACTAATGATTTCATGAACAAAACAATGAGTCATTGAAACTTCATCCATGACAAACCCACATCCTAATTAAAGCTGCGCATTGGCACAATGGGACTTGTGCCGTCAATGACCCCCACTGAATGTTGCTCTGTGGCGCAGTCGGTAATAACTCAGTTGCGCCATGCTAACTGCTTTGAATATCCCGCCACAGTATACAGCATCCCATGTCAACCCATGCAACATTCTTAGTTCATATGTAGAATGTAAAATATATAAACACCGTACACAACATTCCACGTCAACCCATGCAACAGTCTGTTTACATGCAGAGTGTAAAAATACATACACAGTATACAGCATCATACATCAACCCATGCAACAGTCTATGTTTATACATAGAATGTAAAATACATAAACACAGTATACATCATCCCATCGCCAACCCATGCAACAGTCTGTTTACATGCAGAGTGTAAAATACATAAACACAGTATATAGCATCACACATCAACCCATGCAACAGTCTATGTTTATACATAGAATGTAAAATATATAAACACAGTATACAGCATCCACGTCAACCATGCAACATTCTCACTTTAAACAGAGTGTAAAAATATTATATTTTCTGGTGGCTCTGTAGCATACTTTGACAACCAGACTCTCTTTATGGACTCTATTTTCCTCAATATGGTATCAAAAGTACATGTTATGGACTTTATCCTGTATTAATGAATCTGCTTGTGTCATAACCACTTATCGATTTGAGTATGTTCATGCAATTTCTTTGTATGTTTTGCTTTAAAATAATAAAGAGTATTAACTACAAAATACAGTGTTTGTGCTCTGCCTCTGTAATTTAAAATAAATTCTATGTTAATATCTATCAATCAATACACCTATCATATACACAGTACCCCTACATTCTAGTAGTGTATATCGCTATAAATTACCAACTGCTACGCTTTTGGGCCACCCATCTGGTTCAGTTCAACTGGATGTTTGAAAAGGACCATTGTACATATTTCTGTGTGACAATGTTAGCTCAAATATCTAAATTGCTACCTCTTTAACAAAATTCTGAATCAACCCCTGCTTGCTCACAAATACCAACACAAAATTAAAAGCGGACACCAACAAATGATATGTTGCTAATGTTATGCAAAATGTTGATATATCTGATTACACTAGGGTAATGCAGAACATTAAATGAAAATCTCTGTTACCAATATGTTACTGGCGTGTTGACAGCTGTCAGTTTTTCATATAGATGTTTTTTCATATTGGCAAACTTTGAGTCGTAAATGCAGTGTTTTAAAAGGTTACCTGTGTTCCAAAAAAGGGATACACTTAGAGCGTATGATCCTCCCTACAGCACTTATCAACCATTCCAGGAAAGCCAGTCTCACTGGAGGTGGGGGAGGGCAGCTAAAAATCCTCATCGAAACAAAGACCACAAGTTTGTAGCTGCATTGCACTACCTAACACAGGAGACATAAAGTCGAATCAGCCCTAGTCTGTCCCTGTCCTCATGACACTGATATCCCAAAGTTTATTTCTGTATGTCCCTAGTGCACTATGTAATATATTAGTTGTGCACTATGTACTAGATTAAACACTATGTAATATATTAGCTGTGCACCAACAGTATGCAATACATTAGTTGTACACTATGTAATATATTAGTTGTACACTACGTGATGTATTAGTTGTGCACCAACAGTATGTAACAAATTAGTTGTACACTATGTAACATATTAGTTGTGCACTATGTACTAGATTAGTTGTACACTACATAATATATTAGTTGTACACCAACAGTATGTAATAGATTAGCTGTGCACTCACAATATATTAGATGTGCATTGCCATATGTAGATGTGTTCTGCGGTACACTATGTAATAAGATTACTTGTGCACTATATGAAATATTACTTGTGCACTACAATATGTAATGTATTAGTTGTGCACCATGTAACAGCTTAGCTGTGCTTGTGCCTACAGTATGCAAGGTTACACTTTAAGTGTCCGTGTCAATGTAGTAATCATTTACTGTATGCAACAGAGTACTTGCACTGAAGTTACGCTTGTTGCATGCAGTCACATTGCTACTGCAATTCAGTCATGTATGTAATTTATTAGTTGTGCTCTATGGTATGGAATACTGTACATTAGTTGTGTACTATGTAATATATTAGTCATGCACTATGTTAACAAATTAGCTATGGATTGCCGTAATAGTTATTAGCTACAGTGTGTAACAGATTAATTGTGCACTGTGTAACAGATCAGCTGTTCACTCTGCGATATAGTACTTAGTAATATATTAATTGTGCACCAATATTGTGCACTACAGTGTGTAATAGATTCATTGTGCACTAAGATTAGTTGTGCACTGTTTAATATATTCAATTGTACACAGCAGCATGTACCATATGATGTGTGCACTATGTAATATGTTAGTTGTACAGTATGTAATAAATCAGTTGTGCACAACTGAATATATTAGCTACACTCTCTGTAATATGTTACTACATAGAATACATAGACAGTGTCGGCAGATAAGGGCCTATGGCCAACCCAGTCTGCCCATTTGAGCTTGTAAGTTCAGTTTATGTTTTCCAAGAAGTCTGTTGCCCTTACCCCTGACCTCCAGAATTCCTTTATGTCTATCCCATGCATTCTTAAATCCCGTGATTGTTTCAGCCCCCATCACTTCCTCTGGCAGGGTGTTCCACTTGTCCATCACCCGTTCTGTGAAGAAATTCTTCCTGATGTTTCCTGTGACTCGTCCTCCCTCCAACTTCATCCCATGCCTCTAGTCCTGGAACATCTTTTCGCTTAAAATAGTGTATTCCTGCACCCTGTTCCTCCCTGTAAGATACTTGTATGTCTCTATCATATCCCTCTCTCCCTCCTCTCCTCCATGGAGTACATGTTCAGTTCCTTCAACCTGTCCTCATACGACTTGTGATGCAATCCATGCACCATCTTTCTTGCCCTCCTCTGAACCTTCTCTACTCTGTCTATGTCCTACGTAGGTAAGGTCTCCAGAACTGTACAGTGTACTCCAGGTGGAGCCTCACTAGAGTCTTGTATAGTGGAATTATGACCTCCTTTCCTGCTGGTGATGCCCTGCCTATGCATCCCAGCATCCTATTTGCTTTACCTGCTGCCTTGTCACACTGTTTCCCTGCCTTGAGGTCATCAGAGATGATAACCCCAAGATCCCTTTCCTGCTTGGTGCATGCTATATCCTCACCCCCAACTGATATATTGTGCCAGGGTTTTGTGCCCCATATGCACTATCTTGCACTTCCTTGCATTGAATTTCAACTGCCAAACCCTGACCATTCTTTAAGTTTCTGCAGGTCCTTCTCATTCTGTCTACACCTCTGGTGTGTCTACTCTGTTACAGAGCTTTGTGTCATCAGCGAAAAGTGAAATTCTGCCTTCTAGGTCCTGCACAATGTCACTGATGAAGATACTGAATAGGACTGGTCCCAGCACTGATCCCTGTGGTACCCCACTGGTCACTCTTCCCTCTGTGGAGTGACAGCCATTTATTACCACCCTCTGTGTCCTGCCGCCCAGCCAGTTACCTACCCACCACTACTGTCCTGCCCACACCCATATTCCCCAGTTTGTGCACTTCTGTGGCACAGTGTCAAGGCCTTGCTGAAGTCCAGATAGGCCATGTCCACTGCCCCTCCTGATCCACCTCACTAGTCACCCAGTCAAAAATTCAATGAAGTTGGTCTGACATGACCTCCCCTGGTGAAACCATGCTGCCTTGGGTCCTGTAGTCCATTGACAACCAGATGTTCCACCAATCTCTCCTTCAGTAGTGCTTCCATGATCTTACCCACTACCGAGGTGAGGCTGACTGGTCTGTAGTTCCCGCTTCCTCTTTGTTCCCACTTTTGTATAAGGGGACTACATCTGCTATCCTCCAGTCTTTGGGTACCTCCCTGTTTCCAGTGATCGGCTAAACAGGATAGCCAGAGGTTCAGCCACCACCTCTCTTAGTTCTTTAAGGACCCTGGGTGCACCCCATCTGGCCCCATTGCTTTATCAACTCTTATTACTTCCAGTTCCTTCAGGACCCTTTCTCAAGTAAAGGGACTTGTGTCCATTTCTGCACCATTCTCACCCATTGTACTCCCTTCAGACCCATTACCCTTCTCTTCCTCAGTAAAGACTGAGCAGAAATACCTCTTCAATATGTCAGCTTTACTGTTGTCATCCTCACACAGTCCCCATCCTCCCCTTCAGTCTCACTATCCCTCCCTTTGCCTTTCTTTTTTCACTTATGTACCTGTAAAGGTTTGTCCTCTCTACCCACTGATTTTGCAATGTGTTCTTCTGTCTGAACTTTGGCTTCCCTTACTAACCCCGCCTCCCTTTGCTTCTCCTGGTACTTCTCCAGTCCCATTCTGCCTGTGCCTTTTTGTATTGCCTGAATGCAATCTTTTGGCTTTCACTTTCTTTGCTACCTTTTGGAAAACCATAATGGTCTACTTGTGTACTATAAAACAGATTAAATGTGCACCACATAATAAATTAGGCATGTTTTGTACTCTATAAGCAGCTGTAGACCTCAGAGGGCCAGAACAGCTGTTAAATCCTCAGTCCATTTCTGTACCAAGAAGTACTGGGAACAATAGCTCAGGTTCATTTCTGCAATTGGAACAGGTTCCATGGTCCTCTTGCTGAGGAGGATTTGAACCTCGTCCAGCTGGAGGGCAAGATGTCCTGGAAGGCAATGGTTGGGCAAGGGAGGATGTACTGGAGGAACAGAGAAGAGCTCTAGGGCTTGTCCTCACTGAACCACCTCCAACACCCAAGCATATGTAGTGATGATCTCCTGCACTTTAGTAGGAACAGGGAAATGTGGTCCCCTACTAGGATCCCCTTTACTGGTGGGACCTGTGGAAGAGGGGAAATCAGAAAGCGTCAGAGGCTGTGGGTGTGCTGCCAATACTGGCCCCTTTAGTAAGCCCAGTATGGGTATCTGGAGACAAATTGGCCTGGGGAGGCCTATGAATGCCAAGAGCCACGGCCAGGACCCCTGGAGTAACCCCATCTGGGATGTGCATAGGGCTCATGAAATGAACCTCAGCCCCAACACAGGACTTAGGATTCAGAGTGTGCAGAGGCCTCAGGGTCATTTTGGATGCTGAAAGTCCTACAAGGCAGACTCTACATCAGCACCAAAAGCTGTGTTCTGCTAAAAGGAGCATTTAGTACTGACTGTTGGACATCAGATGCAAAACCTGCAACACGTAAGCAAGAGAAGCAGCAGCATGAACAGCTACATCAGAGGATCAGAGGCAGATCTTAGCAGGTGCTTACCAGCCTTGAGGCCATTAGCCACAGTCTGCTGAACCATCAGCTTGTGTGGGCCATCAGGCAATTCTTCAGCCATAATTGCCATAGATTACCACAGGCAATTTGAAATTTAACCATGTATGTCTGGTAGTTTGCAATACGTAGTCCAAGAGATGCAGAAGCAAATGTTCCTTTACCCATCAATCAAGCTTCCTTGACTCCTTATCAGGAGGATAAGAACAAATGTGCTTGGGAGTCTTTGACCTGTGATATATATCCATTATCACCACAGAATCTTTTCTGGTTGGGATTAATATAGCAACTACATGGTACTGGGTATTGTTTATCCACCTTCCCTGGGACTATAGGCAGAGCACTGAGTCTGTGCCAAGCAGCTACAGTGGCATCCTCCAGAGCTGAACTGATTGGAGGGATGAGCGTAGGGGTGGCAGAACTCCAAGAACTCATCAATATTTATCTTGGAAGAGTCCTCCTCAACTGTAAATCCAAGTTTGGATTGGACTTGCCTTAGGAACACCTTAAAAGAGGCACCCTCAGGAGGGGACCAGGAAGTGTTTTTCACACTTCCTCCCTACAGGAGGACAAAGCAGAGCAGGAACCCACAATATCCAGGGGATCCAGACCTTCCTCCATGATCTCTTCATAGACTTCCTCCATATTTCTGGATTGTATTCCAGTTCCTCCTCCTTGTCAATGGGACTGGCATCGGGTCAACAAGCAGAGGAGGTTGCAACAGAGGAACTTGACAGATTTATCATCGATGGAGGACGATCCTATTCAGGCCATACTGCAGAGAGATGGAACTCCTGTGTCGTCGGCGAGGTCAATGGTGGCAGCGCTGAAGTGCTCAACAGGGATGATGTTGATGACAGAGACAAAAAGCATAAGGCTTTGAAACAGCTCAGACATTGTCTGATATAGGAGCTGTGCATTGACGGCCCCAATGGGGTCGATGACGATGGAATTGTTGATGGGACAATGCCCAATGGCAGAATCAGTTGTGAATCCCCAGCAGGGAGTTGAGCCTTTGCTAGACCCTGACACTGCTGTCTGAGAGATGGTTGGGAGGGGCAGCAGAACCGGAGGCCTTAGCCTGGGTCCTGTGTTTATCACTTGACCCACCTCTGTTCAGAGGAGACTAGGACAGGGCTGGAGAGGCATCCTTTTCTCTGTGCCTCTTCTTGTCTGCATTCTGGTGCCCTTCTGGTAACTTAGAGACTTGCTCCATTTCTTCAGCAGCAGACACTGTCTCCTGTGGGAATAGTGGGTGGGCCGTGAACCGGGAGAGAGGAAGCAGTTGACAATGGCGACGCCTCGCCACACCTTGTATCTCCGAGGCTTCATTTTTAAAATACAATTACAAGTGTCTTCTATGACGCTCTACTGGCCTGGTTAAAGCCCAGGCAAATGCTGCAGGCCTTCATGTTGTGGGACAGGCCCAATAAGTGAAATCACATGGAGTGATGGTTGTCCTTGTCTATCTAAGAGTCGCGCATTTACAATCACAGAACAACAGTTCCTTTTCTTTCGATGGAGGCATAAGCGTTTCATGTTTACTATAACAAAAGCAGAAATCATCAGCGATAGAGTAAACCCTCGCTATAATGACCGCTTTAAGCTCATGTCCATCGCTCGTTATAGCTCCTCGCTCGTTACAGCAAGGGACACTACACGGACATGCAGCAGAGGGGTTGCTCAGTGTTAAATGCATTGTAATATGGGATGCAGGCTAAGTGTCTTGTAAATTGCTACGCCATCTGAGACAACTTTGGTTGTGAACTGTGGCAGTTGAGAAAACCCAGAAACAGTAAGTACACTAACTAGTACTGTAGCATCACTTCCCAATTCACAGGGTCACCACCTACCATTTTATTTTATCAGAGGATTCAGTAATCTGGTGCCTTCTCTGGTTGCCTGGTTTTCCCATGTCTTGCTCCAATTTTATGAGACTGTGCGTCCCTCCGCTCCCCAGAAACAGGGTCATGTCGACGACAAAGAAGCATCATTATGACTGGTCTATATTTTATTAAAATAAAAAGGGATTTGAACAGGCAGCTGCTCTGACTATAGCCTGGTAGCCAGCAATGGTTCGTTCCCCCACATTGGGACCCATTCCTGCCCCAGCCAGAGCCGCCCAAACTGCTGCAGCAGTTCCAACTATGCCTCTCTCACTCACTCACCTCAATTGGTCCCACTGTCTCCGGTGGCTTCGACCACACCACAGCTCTGCTCCTTCTCTCAGCTTCACATTTTTTTTTATTTAGCGTGATGCTCCATTTGGCAGTAATTTTTTTTCCTTTTGTGAGAAGCGACAGAATGCCTTGATTGGCAGCTGGGGATGGGGCAGAGACCAACAGCTGCCGGAGCTAAACGGACCATTCGCTATAGCCGAGAATTCGCTATAGCGAGGTTTGTTATAGCGAGGGTTACTGTACTTGCACAGTTCAGCGATGTTCTTCAGCAGTGGTGGACTGACAAGCGGTTGATGGCGGAGAAAGACCTGAGGCATGATGGGGCTGCCCAAGTTATGTAGGCAAAAAGGCACACTTGATACTGGTGGCCCAAGCAAGAAAAAGTTTCCAGGTGGTCCTGATTCCGACAGTTACATTTCCATGATGTGGCTCAAGAGAAGGAGATTCCCTAGGAGAACGTTATACTATTCCTTTACTCCCTCAAGCAAACTCGCCAGAGCAAAAAGGCATACGATAAGGCACTGAGGAGGCTGTGTGCATCAAGAGGGGTTTTGCTAGCAGGAGGAATGCAATGACAGTGCCCTAAACAGATCTCTGGTGAGGTCTCACCTGGAATACCATGTCCAGCTCTGGAGCCCTCACCTGAGAAAGGATTTAGATATGCTGGATTCAGTACACAGAAAGGATATAGATGTGCTGGAGCCCTCGCCTGAGAAAGGATTTAGATATGCTGAGTCAGTACAGAGAAAGGTCACCAAAATTATCCAGAGCCAGCGGGCAGATCCTTTGAGGAACAGCTGTTGGCCCTGAACATGTATTCACTGGAGGCCAGGCATGGCGGGGGGGTGATAGAAACGTACAAGTTTCTGAGGGGTGTAAACAAAATGAAAAGTGAAGATTTTTGCAGGAAATAGGAAACAGACACAAGAGGGAATGACTAGAGGGTAGTCGGGGCTAAATTCAGGGGGATGCGAGGAAGTTCTACTTCACTGAAAGGGTGTGGAGCTTTGGAACTTATTGCGGTAGAAGTGTGTGTGTGTGTGTGGGGAGATGTCAGGTACCCTAAATGGGTTCCAGCATGGCTGGGACAAAGGAAACAGACTCATCATCCCACTGGGGATCCAGGGGATTGCTGGTAGGGGAGAGGGGACAAACCCTCAGGACACTAGGTGCAGAGTGAGATAATATACTATGGACAGACTCGATGGACCAGCGGTCTCTGTGTGCCAACAGACTCTATGTTTCTATAAATTTCTAAAAATAAAACTATTTTTCTAACTGTGTATCCCCTATTGTTCTTAAGCAAGTGCACATTAAGGGCAAAATAATTACAAAACATACTTTGTTTGATAGGCGTTATAGTCAGTAGCAAAGTGTCACTGACCTCCAATCAGAGGATCAGTACTAGCACTTGGGCAACTTAAGTATGAATGTTTACTGCAGCCGCCACAGCCAGGCGCTCCCTCCACAACATTCGTGTACCCTGTGTCTTGGTCACATGGTTCCACAGGGTGCAGTGAACCATTCTGGAGTGCACAGAACTCCGAATGGAGACCCAACATAGAACTGGGTGCTTTGTTTATATAGGGTTCACCCCATATGGTTTGACATGAAAAATGTCACTGTACATCAGGGCAACAGCACAATGCCAACATGATCGCGGCACCAGGCACTCTGCCACTCAACCCAGAGTGTGCAGGAATGCACTGGGGCACATCCGTGGTCTTTGCGGAGACAGTGTCCCCTGCACCCCTGAAAATTACTATAAATCACCTCTACTGCAGAGGTTTATTGGGGATGGGTGCAACACCCATGTGGTGCTGTACCTGCAAGGTGCTCAGACAACCTGATCGCCACTGTGACAGGTGAACTGGCTATGGTGCCCTGATCATGTTGACCTGATGACGGATACCTTTTATAGGGAGTTGCTGTTTTTACCATATTTGTCTTCACCAATAATGCTATGGTCTAAAACGACTCGTCTCTCTCTTCCTGAGGACAGGTGCTGCTCCGGACTCTCTATTCTGGCCTGGCTGTAGCTGGCGAGCCAACTTTCTTACAGCCAGCATTGTGTTCAACTCAAGCAGAGCTCAATAATCCTCAACAATCAGCACATTAATGGTGAGTGAGAATCAGGCACCGGGCACAACCAAATCGAGGTCGGGGCCCAGAATAATCCTAAATAAACTTGTAAGCCATGGCACACGTGGTATATATGTTCCTATACCTCTATGATGCTCAGAGTTGGACTGCTTTGCAGGGGCTCACCTGTTAAAGCTCATAATTGGGGAGGGGAACACCAGGAAAATCAATCGGTGGGGACTAGGGGTAACACACGCATACATCAGCACTCCACTTGAATTCTGAACAGTGGCTCTCTGTTTGCAATTCTCCTGCAATGTCTGGAAAACCCCATTTAATTAGAAACAAATGACACATGCAAAGATTTTCAGAGTTTGGAAGGTGGATATGAGCTCATGGGTGTACCTGGAAATTTACAGGTATCTAGGTGGGCCAGACTGTCTTTGATGCTTCCCCTGTTGGTAAACAGTGGTCCAGGGTTGACCCAGATCAGGGACATTATGAAACTGATATGGGGAGAAGTCGTTACCTCTACTCTGCTCTAACAGCAGCAGTCACTGTTTGGGTGTTTTTTTTTTTTTTTTAATCAGGGCCCAACTTTCTATGAAAGCCCATGATAAATCAGAATTCACAGATATGACATCACACAAATGAAATATGACCATTGGGATGTCATGTCATCAGTGAATTATGACTTTTTGTTTTACGTGGGGCTATGGATTGAAGAGAATTCCCTCCACAACTCAGATATACGTGGGTACATTTGAAAAGTTGTTTCCCAGTTTTTTTTTTTTTTTTAAGTCAAGCTTTGTCTTGTCCCCAGTTCTGCCAACAGCTCCCCACTGAGCACCGTCCCTGCCCTTCTCACCAACTTGTATTTTTTTAATTTATTTATTTGGTAACTGGTAATGGAACAGGCATACTCAGCCAAGGTTCATTTCCAGGTACGACCCAGGGGGTAAGTGGAGGACAGAGTACAACTGCAAAGAAATCTGGCTGGCAGTATAGCCTAGAGGTTAGAGGAACGAGGTGTGAACAAGCTTGGTACACCCAGCAGACTAGACCTGGGTTTGATTCTCACAACCTCCACTTGCATACTATATGACTCTGAGCAAGTCACTTATCTGCCCAGTGCTCCCAGGTCGCCTCTGAAAACAGGCACTTGTGCCTAGTGGGCCTTACCGGTTACCAAAGACTAAAAAAACAGAAATACAAACCAAGCTGATATGGACATTGCAAGAACAAAACCATAAAGTGTGTAAAGAAATAAGAACAGAGGCAGACCCAAATTGCTTAAAAAGCTTCATGTAATGTTTAAAAGCCTATGTACTGGAAACAAGAATGGGTGAACCTGCTCAGGAGAAATCTACAACCCCTCCAACATAATCCTTCCACCCCCAACAACCTAGAAGTTCAGCAGTTCTGAACACATTAGCCCTTCCATTATAATGCCTGGATGCGCTGGCCATGTGGTGTAGTGGCAGGGAAGCCTCATGCTACTCAGGTGACCGGAGATTGGAAATGGACTCATGTTGCAAAGGACCATCAAGAGGAAGGAGTGAAGCAGTCCACCTTCATGGCGGGGGGTTCTATCCTCCACTGTCTCATTGCCACCAAGTGTAGACTCAGTGGCAGAACATGTGGAGACTGCCTCAGAGGCCTGTGATACCACAGATAAGAATGTGTGCTCGCGCACAACTGCATGTCGTATGACATGTCACTGCATGCTGGCAGCCTCAAGGGAGAAACGATGAAAAACAAACACCACAGCGACAGGATAGCTGCCAGTCCTCACAGGCATCACACCTCCAACCAGCACCCACTTCCCAGGACAGATCCTACACCCCAAAGGGAAGTTTGCACACTATCAAGGACAAGCCCTGGGGACAAAAGGAGACTGGGGTAAGTACATGTTGATGGGGAGTGATGGAGTGGGGCTGGTCAGATGGGGCCATCCAGTAGCCCAGAAGGGAAAAAGTGCCTGGATGGGTTTGAAATACAAATGCAATATATATTAAAATGAAGTGCTTCACAGGGTCTTCATTATCTTTTATTGCTTTTAACCAAACTGGAAGTACTGTATATGTCTCAAGGAAATATCTTCATTTTATCTTTTTATAATACTTTCTCCTTTTCTTCATTTCAGATCAGACATATTTAAAATAACATTTTATAACTGCAGTATGTGCCGTTATTTGAACTAATCGCATTTCTAGGGCACGCTTCAGGGCAGTCAGCTGCACTAATGCCACGCCTGAGGCACACTATCTCACCGTAATTACACATCCTGCATGTCTTATTGCTTCTGTAACTATAGTGGTAGCCAAGCGCCACCCTGAGTGATGCAGCGTAAACCCAACATCATCCGACATCACAAGAGTCACATTCAACTGACTGTGGCTTTTGTGAACAGTATCAGGCCGTGGTACATCATCACAAGTGACAAGCTTGCAGATGGCCCTCGCTACCACTGTACGTAAGGAGAAATAAAGAAACAGATGACAGACAGGAACAGACAGAGTAAAACAATATTACAGCACACAGCTTGACATTATTGTGCATGGAAAACTGACCACTCAGAATTGCTGTTGTGTAAAACTAGTGTCGTGTGTAAGGGGCAAAGGTCATAAATCTTGTTGTGTATAGGCAGGCCGGTCATCCCAGTGATAGTGCTACCATTCAGTGACACTTTCGACCCGCTCAAGAACGAGCCTGGGTCGCCGGGGATGTCCACTGGGAGGTCGGACTGAGTATCTCATTAGATGCTCTCATCATCTACGGTAGGGCGGGCTTCAGCTGCCGCTGTGCAAGTGCCACCTGGGTGACCAGAGGTTGAGCTGCAAGCAGCACGGCATAGGAGTACAGGTGCTGGCTGGCGCCACACTAGCGTGATGCATGGATGTGGCTGTTTTCTTTTAGTCCCCGTCCTGAGAATCACGGACGCGCATAAAAGCGGAGGGAAATCTCCGACTGCTGCAGGATGAGAGGATGAGGACGATCTCCCATAGGCCCTGTGGGGGCCACAGAGCTGCCCTCCTCTACCTGAATTTGGTCACTGCAGGGGCTTGGGCAAGCCCATGGCCAAGCAAAGGACAGAATGTTTGGAGGAACCGATGCTGGAGTAAATCCTGAAGAAGGCAGGTGATGGGACTGGAGAGACTGTCTGATGGGCCTAGTCAGGGAACCAGGGCATTAAATCCCAGTAAAACATTTGGGGCAAAGAGCCGGCACAGAATCAGGAAGAAAGTACTACTGCTCCTAGGAAGAGAGGGTCTGCAATCCCCAATCTCAGGCTTTACTATGTGGCAGCACAACTTGCCCCTATAGTCCCCTGGACTAAACAACGGCAGGGCACAGGCTGGCCGGAGATGGAGGTTAAAACAATCATGCACTCATCCCCTTTTACCCTATGCCACCCTCTCCCCACAAGTTTGGAAAGAGCTAACTAATCCATGGATGAAACACACACTTAAAAGTCCTGGTCTGCTGGAAAAATGATCCACACTCCAAATAAAATTGGGCCTCTATGAATCATCATGCCAGTGCAGTATATTGACACCATTCAACTTATTTTCAGATTGTTCCTGCCATTACCTCCCTCTTGAACTGAGGACACTAGCAAGAAAACAAGCGCTGTATCCTCGGATTTCATCTGATCTGGCTGCTTGCCTGATGCCTATGTAACCCCCTGCAAATGGGGGTTCCCAAAAGACTTCCAGGAGCTTGCTTGAATGCTCCAAGCCTGAATGGTGTTTGGCATTTAAGCCATTTATCAGTGAGTGTTTTAGAGCCTCGGTACTGTCTCTTTAAGAGCTGTCTGCTTGCAGACATAATTAGTTTGTATGGGGGACTGTGTGCTTCTCTGAGTACCACTCGAGCTGCTGCCAATTCACTTCATTTTTGCAGTCACTAGAGTGCAAAGGGAACCTATCTGAAAGATGTAACTGTTTGCCAGAAATTATTTAGAGTAATAATGAAATTACAGTTTGTCTAACCTGCTTTCTTTTGCAGTCAGAACTGTGTCTGCTAGTTCCCATTCTAGTTTTGAACTGCTGAACTGGACCAATCAGTGTGGGTAAGCTAGCTCTAAAATGGTGCCTTGGACGAATCAGAACTTGACTCATAATCTGAGCCAGCCACAAGAGGATTGTATGGGCAGTGACTCTGGGAGATGTAGTTTAGACTTCAGCACCTTTTGGACCAACAGCAGCAGTCTATTGTGAGTGACAGCCAATCCAGTCAAGAACTGGGAGGAACTCAAAGGAAGTGCCGGTTTTGTGGTTGGAGTTTCAGTTGAGCTTTGGCAGTGAAGAAGGAAGGAGCCCTGTGCTTTTCAGTGTGCAGTTTTAGTCAAAAGCGTGTATAAGGCCCAGAGTTCCGGTCTGCAGCTTGTGTAACAGCTTGTTAGGACTGAACCGTCCTGTGAAAAGAATCAAAGGATCTCTGAAGAGTAGAAACCAGGCTCATCCTGTAGAAGACTGGAGGAATAGCTGAATTGCACTCGGTCTGTCAGAACTGAATCTGCTGTGTGTTCTCCCGGTACTGTGCAGTAATTGCGATCGGGATACAGATGCAGCCTGCCTGGTATAGTGCTTTCTTTTATATGGATGTGGAAGAGGTTTGTGTACCTCAAGTGAGCCCTGCTGACATTGAAGGACCCTATCTTATTTGGAGGTCGTGAGTACTAATTCAGGGTCGCTCCCTGTTGAATTGCCACATTAAATCCAAATGGAATTACTGTACTGCTGACTGTTTAATTCTCCTTTTCTCTGTGTGAAAGGGCCTCACCAGCTGCCACGGTTTGGACTAGCCACTAGGGCTTGGGTACCCAGGGACAGTAACTGATAGGGATAGGCCTGTGCACAGAGCCATAGGTAGATTATTAGAGTGATAAGCTAATTGACCTGATTTCCCCTGTCCTGTTATATTCCCCTAAATAAATCAGAGCTGCTTGTTTCAGCAAAGTTATACTGCCTGAAGGTATTTGTCTATGTTAAAGTACTGTACTGTGATTGTTGCACTGTATCTCATTTCACAGGAGGTCCCAGTGCGGAACCAGACCTGGGTGTAAGTGTATACTGTAAGTAATTCTGATATATTGTGTGGGCCACTAGTGGGAAGAAAGGGGTTGCAGTGTCCCAGAGGGCTGTGACAGTTAGTTTAACTATTGCAAACCCTGACCTCTGGGTGAGGCACCCGCCATTGGATCCAGGCCCTCAACCTGTTAGTGGCAAATCAGGCAGGGGTAGTAGCCCTGGGATAGCGCCATCTAGGGGTTACATCTTGAGGCTCACCGCTGGGATTGTGTGTCCTCTAGTGGCCATATTCTGAACCACTGTTAAGAAAAAATGGGTGCCCCGACAGAAGTGGCTGTGCACCGCTGGTGGAGTGGTGTACTGGGAGGAGATCGACCCAAAATGCTATGCTTATCCTGGACATCCCCTGGGTATCAATACAGACACTGTGCAGGAGTACTTTCCAAGGTGGAAGGTTTACAAACCCTGTGGTGGTGGGTCGGCATGCTAATCTGCTCACCCACACTTTCCTGGCCCTAGTAGAGTTTAAGGATCCCATAGATAGCTCCAAAGTGCCACAGACCATTACCCCAGAGGAGCCCTCACTGCTTGAGAGTGATAACTAAGGACAGTAAAGACCGGGGAATCAGCCCCCACCACTATCTGAAACTTTTGAGGAGAATTTGCTGAATGGTTGCTGGGAGAGGGGAAAACTGTGGAGGACTTGAAGAAACTATTCTTGCCACCTGGGGTGTTCCTCCCCAACACCCTCTCCTGCTCCAGTACCCGTAATGGTGGCTGAACCAATGCAGACTCCTATTTCTGCACCTGCCATTAGTCACGACTCTTACGAAGGTTGAGGATCTCTCTGGCACCTCCCCACCCCCAAGGGAGAGGATGACTGGGAGACCTGGATAGACTATGTTGCCCCAAGTGCTAGAATGGCAATGCCGGAAGCTGAAAAGCGAAGAGGGTTAGTGAGAGCCTCCCGAGGTCCTGCCCTGGCTACCATTCGTGCTAAACGGGCCAGTAACCCTGAAGTGACTGCACAGGCCTATCTTGAGGCCCTGGTGAATGTGTATGGAGCCCAGATTCTGATGAGGACCTATGGTGGAGAGTAAGAGATGCACAACAGTACCAAGGGAGTTGTTGTCTGTGTATGTATCTCGGCTGGAAAAATTGTTGCAAGAATGCCTCAGAAAAGGTAGTTGCCAGCGATTGAACTGGACCGAACCAGGCTGGACAGGATCCTTAAGTCTGCCCCTTCTCAGAACTGCTGTTGCTTCAGTTCGCCTGGCAGATCGACTGGAATCCCCACCCTCCTATGATGAGTTAATGAGAGAATTGAGGAGTTGAGAAAAGACGACCTCGGAGGGACCTGCACCAACAGCTGTGGCTACGACCCAGTGACTGAGGTGACCTATCAAGTGAAGTTCAGGGGCAGAGGTTGACAGTCAATGAGTGCTCTGACAAGGAAAAGATATGCCACAATGGGGCGAACTGTTGAGAGAGATCCGGGAATTCAAAACAGTCCCTTTATGAAGGCCACGCCTGCAAGTACGGGCCCTGACCTATATCCGACTGTATCTGCTATGGGGTGGGGTACCCACCCATGTATCTCCTGCTGATAACAGCTCCAAACTCAATTCCTTGACCATGGAAGTGGAGAAACTGACGAGATGTCTCCAAATGCTTATCACACCGCAGACAGAGATGGCACCCAGGTTTCCAGTTAGTAATACCCCGCCTCTGGCTCCCAGTGTGGCCTCGGCCAGCTCAAACTCCAGAAAGTATGTTTTGCTATAATTGTGGGAAAGATGGGCACATGAAAAGGGAATGCCAGTCCCCAAAGACACTGACAAAGTTGCATATAGGCTACAAGGAGAGCTTGGAGAAGAAATCAGTGGTTAAGAGGTGCACGACATGATCCCAGTGAGGGCACCAAAATGCTAATTCACGTCCTTTGTGGCAAAGTCAGTTGCCCAGGCCCCCACTACCGCCTCTCAGACTGGTCCAGAATAGTGGGTCCCTCCATGGAGACCACTGTAAAGGTGAATGGAGTGTCTACAAGAGCTGTATTAGACAGTGGCTCCCAAGTGACAATTATGTTCCAGGATTGGTATCAGAAGCATTTGTCAGATGTACCCTTACAACCATTAGAAGGACTGCATGTATGGGGGTTAAGTGAGAAGGCCTACCCTATTCCGGTATATCCAATTTGGCTGTCTTTCCCCACCTCCGTGGCTGGAGTGGCGAACAAGTAGAGACCCTAGCCTTAGTGTGTCCCCCCACTGACTGTATGATGGTGTCCCTTTGTTGATTGGAACAAATGCTCATATGTTCGGAAGGCTGGCACAGTTGTGTTATGAAAAACAGGGGTCAAAGACTAGTAGAGCTTTAAGAGTTCCGGCTTTAATTAAGAAGGCCTATGAGGCACAGAGAGATGCTGAAAAACAGAACCAGAGGAACCGGTCGGAATTGTATGGAAGAAGGATCCTGAGTCTCTGATCCTGGCGCCAAATGCCCAGTGTACCTTACAGGGAGAGGTCCGTATCAGAAAGGAGGTTAAGAATAAAATATTAATGTTGGATGCACCAGGCGATGGAAAATTGCCAGAGGGACTGCTGGTCAAGCCTAGTATTTTGCCCGCTAGAGCCCATGCTTATGCCAGAAGGGTAATGGTCCAAGTTCATAATGTGTCTGAAAGAGACATTCGAGTAAACAGAGGTTGCATCCTGGCTAATGTGCATTGTGCAGACACTGCAGTGCTACCAGCAGCAAGAGTTCAAGGAAGAATGACAGAGTAACGCCTGACTTGTTTGATTTCGCGACTCCCCGCTGCCAGCTGAATGGAAAGTGAGGATCAGTGAGAAGCTTGCCCAGAGAGACCAGGTGTTTTCTTTAAAGGAATGGGATGTAGGATGCGTGCAAGGAGCTGAGCACAATATCCGGCTGCATGACGAAAGACCATTTCGTGAGAGGTCTCGACGCCTGGCACCTGCTGACATAGATGATGTGAGACGGCATCTGCAAGAGATGTTAGCTGCTGGTGTAATACAAGAACCAGAAGCCCTTATGCTTCCCCATTGTGGTAGTGAGGAAAAGAATGGAACAGTAAGGATGTGTGTGGATTATCGCACCTTAAACCGGGCGGACTATCCTGATCAGTACACAATGCCCGCATTCAGGATGCTTTGGACTGCCTAAACGGGAGCAAGTGGTTCTCTGTGTTGGATCTCCGAGTGGGTACTACCAGATCCCGATGGCCCCAGAGGACCGTGGAGAAGACGGCCTTTATCTGTCCGCTATTTTCTATGAATTCATGAGGATGCCTCAAGGGATTTCAGGTGCCCCAGCCACTTTTCAACACGATTGATGGAGCGTGCAGTGGGGACATGAACTTACTAGAGTGCCTGGTATACCTAGATGATGTTATTGTGTTTGGCAGCTCACTGGAGGAACATGAGAGCAGATTATTTAAGGTATTGGACCGACTGGAGGACTTTGGCCTTAAACTGTCCATTGATAAGTGTCAATTCTTCAAACATCAGTAAAGTATGTGGGACACATAGTATCCACCGAGGAATAGAGACCCACCCAAGTAAAGTTGAGGCCTTGACCACCTGGCCACAGCCCAAAAATCTAAAAGAACTGCAAAGATTCTGGGATTCTGTGGTTATTATCGGGCTTCATCAAGGACTATTCAAGAGTGATCCGCCTTTACTTAACCTTACTCAAGGGTATCCCCAACCCACAAAAATACCAAAAGTCAGCATCCCTCAAGACTGAAAGAGTGTATTTTCATCCGAGTGAAGTATTTGGGGCCCGCTGACTCTGATTGTGAGACTGCTTTTCTGAGATCATATATCAACTACCCATGCTCCAGTGCTGGCCTATGCTGATCCAAGAAAACCTTACGCCCTGCACACTGATGCTAGCTTTGCAAGGGTTGGGGCTGTGTTGTACCAAGAGCACGAGAATGGCCTGAGACCAGTGGCCTTTGCCAGTAGAAGCCTGACCCCATCCGAAAAGAACTATCCTGTACATAAGTTAGAGTTCCTAGCTTTGAAGTGGGCTATTGTTGACCAATTCCATGAGTACTTGTATGGGGCTAAAATACTAGTAAAACTGACAATAATCCTTTGACCTATGTGCAGACCTCAGCTAAGTTGGATGCCACTGGCCATAGGTGGCTTTCTGCATTATCTACATATGACTATGCTCTCGAATACCGAGCAGGTCTGAACCACATAGATGTGATGCTCTCTCCCGAGGCCTGTTCCCCAGAATGATTGGGTCCGATTGGCAGAACCTGACATTCGGGCACTCTGCCGGAAGTTTGACAGGGAGGAACAAATGTCCACGGACGAGTGGACTGCATGGTGGATTCTTGGGAGCCTCTGAGAATTGCATACCTGGTGCTTATTGCCACTTTTCTGCAATAGACATTGGTGCACTGCCTCAGCTGGACAATGACAGTATTCGGCGGGCTCAATCCTCACGATCCCATGATCAAAGCAGCTTTAGAAGCCCTCTATGCAGGAAAAGATGTGTCCAAATTACGCCCACTGATTTGAGAACTGCACTGTTATACAAAGAAGGTCCTAAGTTGAAACTGATCAATAAACTGTTATACAGAGAAACAGTAGACAGAGAGGGGACAAGTAGACAAACAACAACTAGTGCTGCCCACTGCTTTTCGAGACTCAGTACTGAGGTCCTTGCACAACCACATGGGGCACCTTGGTATAGACAGAACACTTGACTTGGTGAGATCCAGATTCTATTGGCCTAAGATGGGGGCTGATGTGGAGCAACACATTCGAACTTGTAGTCGCTGCTTACAGAGGAAAGCTTTGCCCCAGAGGGCTGCCCCTTGTTAACATCACCACCAGTGCACCCATGGAGCTGGTCTGTATTGATTTTCTGAGTTTGGAGTCAGATCAAAGAAATATCAGTAATGTGCTGGTGGTCACTGACCATTTCACGAGATATGCCCAAGCTTTCCCACCAAAGACCAGAAAGCATCCACTGTGGCCAAAGTACTTGTAGAAAACTTTTTGTTTCACTATGGGGCTCCACAAAGAATCCATTCTGATCAAGGGAGAGACTTTGAGAGTCATCTGATCAAAGAGATGCTTTCTCTGTGGGGAGTCACGAAAGTCCAGAACCACTCCTTACCACCCCCAGGGGACCCACAGCCTGAACGTTTCAACCGCACTTTGCTAGATATGCTAGGCACCCTGCACCCAAAGGACAAGCCTAGATGGAGCCAACAAATTAGCACCCTGGTACATGCTTATAACTGCACCAAAGTGATGCCACTGGATTCTCCCCTACCGCCTGATGTTTGGAAGAGAAGCTCGACTACCAGTAGATGTGTGTTTTGGGGTCTCTCCTGATGGGGTTCAAGCTGACAACTATTTACAGTATGTGCAAAAGTTAAAGGCCCAGCTAACTCATGTACTAACTGGTCTAAACCATGGCTGCCAAAAGAAATTCAGCCAACAAAGAAAGGTATGATAAAAGGTGAAAGCACAGGAACTCCAGGAGGGAGATCGGGTATTGCTAAGAAATCTGGGACTGCATGGCAAGCACAAGATTGCTGACAGATGGCACCATCTCCCTCACATTGTAGTGGGCAAACTAGATGATCTGCCAGTGTACAAAGTAAGGCCTGAGAATAATTCAAAAGATGTAAAAACAATGCATAGAAATCATTTACTGCCCATTGGACAAATCTTAATTGAGTCTGAGCCCTAGAAGATGCCCCCTCTGGACCAGTGACTAGAGCTGCTGCTAAGAAAAGATCAAGAAAGTCTGCACCTACAGAAGCAAAGTTAAAGTGTTCCCTTCACAAGTCCCAGTTGAGCATGACTGTCAGTCCATATCGGAAGAAAGTGAGAGTGACTTTGAATACTATCCTTCTTACGAACTGAGTCAATTGTTTCGGGCAATCCCTAGTCAATACTGGAGATAAAGCTGGGCCTTCTGGACTGTCTAAGCCCCAGCTTCATCCCTGGAGCCAATGCTCCCAGAAAGTGAAGTGCAAAGCATCAGATCAGATGAAATGGAATCATTGTGCATGGTTGAACTGTTTGAGCTTTCAGGAGGAAAATGATAGATTGGGGCAGACTGGTGATACACCCGAACAAGAAGAGTATTTTTGAGTGCCCTGACAGTCCACTGCCAGTGTCCAAAGCTCTCCATGCGAGCCAAATGTTGTGGACTCAGAAACTGTAACTCCTGGAGCTGAAAGTGCCCCAAGTTCTAGCCTCTCTACCCCCATGGAGACTCCCCTGACAAGTGAGGACAATGCTGAAAATGAGGCTCAGAGTGCAGAGACTATAACAGTTCCCCTAGAAAGACTGGTCGAGCTGTAAAGCCTGTGGTGCACCTCAGTTATGATTCACTTGGGAGGCCTGTGGACTTGCCTCTCAATGTTGTCCATAAAGGAGTGTATGTCCCGAGCTCATTGCCCAAACTGAGCATCAGTGCTAACTCAAGTTACTTGTGTTGCCCTCTAAGTATGGTGCCCTTGCCCCATCCAGCCCCAAGGTAACTGATAGGAAGGGCCCCTCTCTTCAGGTTTCATGTACAAGAGGTAATAACTTGAGTTATGGTACAATGTGTATGTAATACTGTGTAAAGAGTGACGTACTGCAATGTTTCAGAAATGTGTTCTTGGTAAAATGATATATTGACTGATGATTACATGTGCAGCCTAATGCAAATGTATATGGTTGCAGTTGAAACTTATAATGTACTTGCTTGACGCGGACGCCAAGCTTTCCCAGGCTGGAAGGGTGTAACCCCCTGCAAATGGGGGTTCCCAAAAGACTTCCAGGAGCTTGCTTGAATGCTCCAAGCCTGAATGGTGTTTGGCATTTAAGCCATTTATCAGTGAGTGTTTTAGAGCCTCTGGTACTGTCTCTTTAAGAGCTGTCTGCTTGCAGACATAATTAGTTGTATGGGGGACTGTGTGCTTCTCTGAGTACCACTCGAGCTGCTGCCAATTCACTTCATTTTGCAGTCACTAGGAGTGCAAAGGGAACCTATCAGAAAGATGTAACTGTTTGCCAGAAATTATTTAGAGTAATAATGAAATTACAGTTTGTCTAACCTGCTTTCTTTGCAGTCAGAACTGTGTCTGTTAGTTCCCCATTCTAGTTTTTGAACTGCTGAACTGGACCAATCAGTGTGGGGTAAGCTAGCTCTAAAATGGTGCCTTGGACGAATCAGAACTTGGACTCATAATCTGAGCCAGCCACAAGAGGATTGTATGGGCAGTGACTCTGGGAGATGTAGTTTAGACTTCAGCACCTTTTGGACCAACAGCAGCAGTCTATTGTGAGTGACAGCCAATCCAGTCAAGAACTGGGAGGAACTCAAAGGAAGTGCCGGTTTTGTCGGTTGGAGTTTCAGTTGAGCTTTGGCAGTGAAGAAGGAAGGAGCCCTGTGCTTTTTCAGTGTGCAGTTTAGTCAAAAAGCGTGTGTAGGCCCAGAGTTCGGTCTGCAGCTTGTGTAACAGCTTGTTAGGACTGAATCCGTCCTGTGAAAAGAATCAAAGGATCTCTGAAGAGTAGAAACCAGGCTCACCCTGTAGAAGACTGGAGGAATGCTGAAAATTACACTCGGTCTGTCAGGAACTGAATCTGCTATGTGTTCTCCCGGTATTGTGCAGTAATTGCGATCGGGATACAGATGCAGCCTGCCTGGTATAGTGCTTTCTTTTATATGGATGTGTGAAGAGGTTTGTGTACCTCAAGTGAGCCCTGCTGACATTGAAGGACCCTATCTTATTTGGAGGTCGTGAGTACTAATTCAGGTCGCTCCCTGTTGAATTGCCACATTAAATCCAAATGGAATTACTGTACTGCTGACTGTTTAATTCTCCTTTTCTCTGTGAAAGGGCCCCTACCAGCTGCCACGGTTTGGACTAGCCACTAGGGCTTGGGTACCCAGGGACAGTAACTGATAGGGATAGGCCTGTGCACAGAGCCATAAATAGAATTATTAGAGTGATAAGCTAATTGACCTGATTTCCCTGTCCTGTTATATTCCCCTAAATAAATCAGAGCTGCTTGTTTCAGCAAAGTTATACTGCCTGAGGTATTTGTCTATGTTAAAGTACTGTACTGTGATTGTTGCACTGTATCTCATTTCACAGGAGGTCCCAGTGCCGAACCAGACCTGGGGGTAAGTGTATACTGTGAAGGTAATTCTGATATATTGTGGGGCCACTAGTGGGAAGAAAGGGGTTGCAGTGTCCCAGAGGGCTGTGACCAAGTTAGTTTAACTATTGCAACCCTGACCTCTGGGTGGAGGCACCCGCCATTGGATCCAGGCCCCTCAACCTGTTAGTGGCAAATCAGGCAGGGGTAGTAGCCCCTGGATAGCGCCATCTAGGTTAAGACCTACATGTGACATCACAGCGCTTGCTGTAGAAATGATGATGATGTCACCAGCAAATGATTATGAAGTCACTAGTAGATGGGCAACAAGAGCAAATAAAACCAAGCAACCCAGATCCTGCATTCGTGTAAATTTGAAGTCAACATGTTTCAAAGGAAGGTACTGCACACACAGTTTACATCTAAACTGTATCATTTTGCTATTTCATTTTTTTTTCCCAACGGCCCCCATGTTGTCGAAAGCTAGGGGTTACCACCTTTAAGAAGCCCAAAGTGGGACATTTCAGACAAACATATTTTTACAGGACAATACGTAACCTTGACCAATGCAACAGATTTATTCTCTCCAAATGTTCAGAACTAGGACCAATTGTTATAGTTTTAGATGTTCATATTGTTTCCTGTCATTGTAAGGTGTTTCAGTTAAGGCACCATAGTTTCCTGCAACTTTTAGAGTAAATCAAGAAAATATATTGTCTACTAAAAGATCAGGACATGTCGATTTGTCATGTTTTCTGGCAGGACACAGGCACTAAACCAGAACTGTCCTGATGAATCAGTACAGGTGGTAACCTAGCAGAGGCTCCCAGAGAAGAACCTAAAGAAGGGATACAATTTCTCAAGGAAGTCTTTGCTGTTATGAGCAGAATAAAGTTTAATGACCCACAATGCTGCATAAATTACCATTTTAAAAGCCCTCTTCATCATCATCATCGTTGCAGAGTTTTTTAGGTACTGTAATTTGGAAAGTGCCAGGTGGAATTTAAAGCATGAAATAGATTGGAACTTCATCTTTGCTTTGCTTTCTTTTCTTCTTCCCTTTGCTCCATACGTTCCTTCAATAACATTTCAGTCTTTTAACGCTAATTAACATTTTTTATAACAACGTATGAAGCCTGTGCAAAGTGATTTCATAGTAAATTAGTCTCAAATTGCCTTAATTGTTACGCCAGGAGATGTCCTCTACGTTGTGTCTTGTGGGGAGATCCTTTTGTCTGAAGTGCCATTATGTGTCATCTTGGCCAATCCTTCTGCCTAGTGGGGCAGTGAGACCGCAGCAGGAGCTGCTGTTCAGAAGCGAAGAACTCTCCAGTAAATCTTCAAACAATTTATCCAAACAAAGACCGGTGTGAACAGAGAATAAAAGACACAGGGAAGCAGATGAATAAGCAACATCAATTATTTAGGGAGGGGTTGACCTTGTTGCCCCACACGTGGCACAGATTTCACACCAAATCGCAGCAGATTGAAGTTGACATGCCTGGAGTGAAAACACTGGCCCCTCACAGGTTGCCCGTCTCTTGCATTTGCAGTGGTGCAGAATGGTGGCGGGTTGGGGAGGTTAGAGTTACATGAATGAGAAATCACACATAATAGGCCTGGGTTTATTTTAAAGCGAGCAAAATGGCTCAATTTGAACACTTAGCTTGTCGAAATTGGCTAGTGTGAGATACAAGAGGAAGATCCAAGCGGACAGGCGAATCAGGTGGTCGTGAAACAGTCCAGAAGGGGAAAACAAAACCTGTTTTCTGTTTTTTCTTCAGCAATCACTATTTTGGAAGACAAACTTTTTTCTGGCAAATAAAGCACACATTGCTATAGCTCTTTTGAGGATTGCGAGAGCTCAGGATCAGGGGTACAAATATTTAAAGCATTTGCACATGTAGTCTGTCTGCTCCAGCAGATTTTCTTTTGGCAGAAAATTAACTGTTCCGCATCCGCATCTCCAAGGACACTGCCAGAATTTATAACCTATTGTACATTCTAGTGAGGTCCCTAGAAATTCAGAAAAAAGGCATTTATTCTGTCAAAAAAGCTTTGTAGTCTGCAGAAGCTAACCATGTTGCACAGGCTAATGTTCTGAATATCCCTTTGGTCTAGAAACATTTAGTTTCGTTTAAGTCATCAAAGTTAAAAATGTCAAGTCTAGCTGGTTCAATGGTGCAGTGGTAATCGTCACATGCAGTTACCTCAGGAAGAGAGGCTCATGTATGAACCCGAAATTCAGCACTAAAGTCAGCTGGGCACCATGTGCATTGCAAAGCTGAGGGGCACAGGTCTGGGAGAAGGTCTGTGCCCCCTTCCCACATTCAAGTATCCCAGTAGTTGACCCAAGCAGAACTCATGTTGGCTATGAAATCGCTGCTTAGCCACCTACTGGCTGGAGGAACAATGCAGCTGTTGTGTCCCAACATTGCAGAGAGGAGTTGTCCTGGTGACACTTAACATTGGAGGGAGAGAGAGAGAGAGAGAGAGAGAGGAGCCACACTGGCAACCACCAGCACTGGAGACAGAGGGGCCCTACTGGCAACCACCACCACTGGAGACAGAAGGGCCCTACTGGCAACCACCACCGCTGGAGACAGAGGGGCCCTCATCTGGCAACCACCAACATTGGAGGCAGAGGGGCCCTACTGGCAACCACCAGCACTGTAGGCAGAGGGGCCCTACTCTCAACCACCAACACTGGAGACAGAGGGGCCTCTGGCAAGCAACGCTGGAGACAGAGGGCCCCTACTGGCAACCACCAGCACTGGAGACAAAGGGGCCCTACTGGCATTCACCAACACTGCACAGAGGGGTTGTCCTGGTGACCTCTGACATTGGAGAAGGATCCCAAGTTGACCAACAAAATAGAAGAAAGGGCCCTCATGGTGACCCCCACCATGGGAGAGAGGGGACTTCCTGGTGACCCCAACATTCAGTAAACATGCAGTGAAGTTTGGTGTGAAACCAAAACCAAAAAAAAACCCACGGGGCATGGATTTCTCTATAGGTAGCAGTAAACAAACCTATGTGTAAGACAGGCTGACAAGGCTGTTTTGGGACAGCTTCTGTAATGGTGAATGCCTGCCCCCCATATGGATCTGCATACTCAGGATGCTTTGCACTGGATTTAAGGCTATAATGTGCATGCATGTGGTTTGGGAGAGACACACAGAAACCAAAGTATTTGAGAATTAGTTCTCTCCCCATGCATCCTTTTCAAGGATCCATAAGGGTAACTACAACATATTGCTCTTCCTGCAGACCACCACTCCCGAACACTGCCTCTGACGCACTAAATGCCCATATTTCTCCATGTCGCTCAGATGATTGGTTTCCTACAAGCATGCATACAGGGAGGTGGACTGATGCTTTCTTTTGTTTACATTCTCTTTTTTGTATTCTGTGGTAACTGGGTTAGGGCTACTAGGCACAATGCCTGGTCAGAGGTGAACTGGGAGCACTGGGAGGTTAACTAACTTGCTCACGGTCACGCAGTATGCAAGTGGAGGTTGGGAATCATACCCAGGCCTGTTGGATGTACCAAGCTCCTTCACTGCTTTTTACTCTAACCTCTAGACTATACTGCCGGCCCCTCCTTATCTTTAGCACCAGCCTCTCTCAAGAGCACCCAAGGGTCGCGACCCCCGTATTCCTACCTGAGTGCCATCCTCCATGGACCTTTGGGTATTCCCAAGGTGGGGAAAGTAGGGGGCATTTACACCCCAGTCTTAAACATCATTAGGCAGCATCTCAGATGGTGGGCGGGGCCAGAGATACTGTGGTCCATTGTTGCCAGTGCAGAAGAGCCTTTTTTTTTTTAATAAAGATTTTTATCTCACCTGAGTTAGACAGGTGCAGCTATTCAGCCTCATCCTGGGCATCGACAAATGTCCCTTGCCAAATCATAGCTCTTTCCGCCCTCTCCTGACTGCAGTCAGCATCCCGAGCATGGGCACTACCACCAGGCCTCCACCTGGGTAATGCAAGAGCCAGCAGAACTCACCACCCCAGACCGTGGAGAGGAGAGCTGCCAGGTGGCCAACTGATCTTCTCCCAGCCCTCCCCTTCTGATGACCCGCACTTGCTCCCCGAACTCAAGCTGCCAGGATGATAAAAGGTGAGCTGTTTTCAATGTGTCAACCTCTGCGCCACTGTGGTGGCCTGAGGGCCTTTCTGTGTTACATCCTATCCCCATACAAGGATGTCAAGAGTGCGCATGCAGTGTGCTGTTACACCAGCATCAGGGATGTTACCACCCACCCACCGGCTCTCCAACAGCACTACCACCTATGGTCCCCAGGTGGCAGTATTGCAGCTAAGTGTAGTACCCTCCCTCCCTAGAGAAAAGCATTCTCTGGGATGCTCAATCCTTCTTTTCCTCACCCCAGCTGGCTAATGAAGACCCTGGCTTGTTCCTGAACCCAGGTCTCTGGTACCCAAGCAGAAACCTTTTGCTGTCCCAATGAGCTGGCCCAGCGGATGCTTTCAATGGTACCCACAGTGATCCTGTGACGAGTGAGCAGTTCCAGCGATGAACATGTGAGCCAGACAGATTGGAAAGGTAGTCCTGATAGGATAGGTTAATCTTAACCCCCAATGCTAGCCAGTATCCACAGCAAGTGAAACAGGTGGTTGAAGTGGTGAGTGACAAGAGAATTAAGGACATGCACTCAATACAAGGATTGGGATGTGGGTTAGGGGACAGCATCAGAAAGCACTACCTCATATAGAGGGTGGTTCACATGTGACATTGCCTATCCTGTAAGATTGTGGAAGCTAACACTTTTCAGGCTTTCAAAGCAGGACTAGACAGATTCCTGAAGGAGAATTGCATTGTGGGTAACAGTGTGAAATGGGACAGAATTCTGGCAGCTAAGCCTGCATGTGAGTCAGTTAAGTCTCTGCTGTGTGACAGGAGGAGAAGAAGATATCCGCCCTAAATCCCTTCTGAGTGTCACTACCACTCTAAGTTACTATGCTCTCCTGCTGTGAAACTGGACAGAAGTAGGACCCCAGTAAACAATCATGGGACTTCATCTCCAGCTGGGCTTTCTTGGATAACATAACAAAGAAATACTACCCTACTTCCCAAGGAACTGGGGTTGCATTCAGAGCATATCTGCTCAGGCAATCTTTTAGGTTTTGTCTGCAAAATATCAAGCTTAACATAACAAATTGCCTGTAAATTTTGAAGGTAATTTCTATGTTACAAAACTGCAGCTGGCATTTCAATTTAACTGAATACAGGCTAACACTTTCTCCATCCTGCCATACCCCAGTCTTTGAATATTGCTCTGGCCCTTGCAATAACCTGCTCTAAATGATTTCTAGTGCCACTAAAGCACAGTTATGTAAGAACTTACTGTAACAGTAGATCTTGAGAGAATCTCTTGCAGCAGGCCAGACCTATGGAACTACAGGCGCCAGGCAATAGGACCACACAGAAACTTTTCTGGCTAGCAGTCTACAAAGGGCCGACCACAGCAACGCTATCTGACATCATCTCTGTCATATAAGCATGGCGGCCCCACGCCCTCAGTTCTCCTGCTGGAGACCAAAAGACCACTATCACTGTATATCGCATGTAAATATTTTTTCTGCTCTTTGTTTTCCTACTAGTACAGGTATAAGCTCAGTGGATCTATGTATCACAAACCTTGTATCACTGTGGAACTCCACCCTCAAGCTACCCCGTATTCTTGAGTACCTTTGTTACCTGTTTATTGTAAAACTGTATATTGTTTGTAATCATGTTTTATTTGTCATACTGTCTACAGTTTTATGCATTGATGTTGTAACTCTGTCCCCTGTAGGGTGGCCCGGTCATGCCTAAAAACGGTCCCTGGGATCAGTGCACCTACCTGGTTAACAAAGCCATAAATACAAATAAACAAATAGAAGCAAAGACTCTCCTGCTGGGGAACCGAGGAACAGCCAGAGGTTCCCTCCATGATAGGAAAGGTGAAACAGAAGGTAAACTGTCTTGGAGAAAAAAGACAGAGAAGTCCTAAGGCAAAGGGATGGGGGAACGGCACGGCCTGCTGCAGAGATTCTCAAGATCTACTGTTATAGTAAGTTCTTACATAACTGTACTATCTTCATTGAGGCTATATCTTGCAACAGGCCACACCTATGGAACGAGTCCCAAGCAGTTCTGACAGAAGAACCAGTCTGGGTGGCTGGAGGCCAGGCCTACGAAGGAGGCCTTGCAGCACCATCATGTCAAAGCCTGCCCTTCTTCTAGAGGCAGTGTCCAGACTGAAGTGTTTAGTGAAAGTGGGGACAGAATTCCAAGTTGCAGCATCACAGATTTCGGTGGCTGACACATTCCAGAACAGGCAACAGAAGTGGCCATGCCTCTGGTGGAGTGGCACGCAAACCGGGACGTTCCTTACCATACTTCCTGTAGCAAAGCGTAATACAGTTAGCCAACCATTTGGACAGGCACAGTTTAGACACCAGTATGGCCTTCTTCCCGGGCAGAGGAAACAAGCGGTTAGCGAGGACTTCCTACAGTCCCTTGTGTGGTGTGTATGGTAATGAAGAATTCAAGTATGGATCAATGCTTTCCCTGGACTGGCATGTTCTGGATAATAAAGAGGCAGGTGGATAGTTTGATTTCCTACAGGGTCAATATGTCATACACAGAACCAGCATGGAATACTGTCTTGGAACATATAGCGTGGTGTACTAGCACGACAGAATACTAAAACCCAGCAAGGCACATATGTTGCATGTGGTTTTGGACCTATCACTGTCATGGGTGGGAAGGAGAGTGATGAGGTCAAGACCTTTGTTGGGGAGGTGGTCCGCCGAGGCTCAGTGGGATAAGCTAAGTGCAGTGCTGGGGCACTATGCATCTGTGGACCAGGGCTCAAATCCCAGTCCCAGACTTCTGAAGCTGCATTGTGCAGTTTCTTTTTCTTCCCGGCACTGTTTCTCCCGTCCCTGTGTTGAACCCCCAAGTGGATTATATTAGTAGGGGGTTTGGGGGCAGCACCCATCACAAAACAAAGAAGCCACTAGCTTCTTTAGCCAAAATGTGTTTGGCAGTATGTCTGAGTGTCAGCAATGTATCCGCTGTAATTACAGCGAGGTACATTGGTGCGCTTGTTATGTCATACGACATTATGACCCCATGCCGCTTACCACCTTAGGAAGAAACTTAGGGTTCATACTAAAGACACCCTGTCTTTGTGGAAAACCAAATAAGGAGGCTCGCACCTCAGAACCTGAAACTCAAAGATCCTGCGAGCAGAATGACGTGGAACCTTTGTAAAAGAGCCTCTGGCTCAAAGGTAGTAATTCCTAGAACAATAAACTAAACTAAACAACTAAAATGACACTTTCCATGACAGAGAGCACAGCTCATATGTCACAGCCGATTTAGAAGGCCAAGTAAGTTTCTCTAACACAAAATTCAGATCTCAAGGTGGGACTGGATTGCAGATGGGAGAGCTTCACATGAAGACTGCCTCCGTGAAATGTACAGGACACCTCTAGTTGTGCCACCGTGATGGCCATCAACTGGCACACAGAAGGCTGAAATGGCCGATGGGTGTGGCACCCTAATAGGGGATTATTGCAGACCAGAATTGGAGAGGGACAGCAAGTACTCCTAAATCTGATACACTGACAAAATGAAATGGTCCGAGTGATAGGAAGCTGCCCACAGTGCAAAGCGCCTTGCTTTATGGACTAAGTGGCCCTGGTGGAAGGCTTCCTTGCAGCCACCAGGACACATGCTACCTTCAGGAACACCCCACATCTAACTAAGACTATGTCTTCAGGAGCCAGTCATGGATGTGTAGAGACTGAGGTCCAGATGAACCAGGATGCCCTGCTCCTGGGAATGCAAACCTTGCACAGGGGCAGGGGTTCCACCATTGGAATGCTCCCGTGATCTGGCACCAGGCAATATGGGTGCCAATTGGCAATGTCGCCAATCATGTTTCTTGCAGGGGACACCCACACCCCCGTGGGGGCTGTGCCCTGACACCCCCCTACTGATAAGATTCCTACTCGGGGTGGGTTGACCTCGGGAGGTGGGCACATCCCGCTTTTGGCACTCTGATTGCCCAGCACCATAATGCCGGCACTCTGAGTGCCGTGGAGGGGAGGGCACTGAAGGTCCCACCACCAGCTGCTACAGTAAGGGTAACCAGATCTGCCGAGGCCAGAAGAGGGAAACAAGAAATCAGAGTTGCCCATTCCATCTGGAGCTTGATCAACACCCCTGGATGACAGGGAAGGGAGGAAAAGCATAGAGGAGGCCAAGAGAGGGACAACACATCTCGCCAGAAATCTCCAGGCCCTGGAGTAAGCAAGCAGAAAAGTGGCAGTTTTGCATTGTCTGGGGCGCAAAATGGTCCAACTCAGATAACCCCACCTGTCGAACAGATCTTTTACCACTGATGTCAGCGGCCCCACTTGTGCATTCTGGACTAAGGGTGAGCCTGTCTGCCAGGATGTTTTGGACACCTAGAACATGGATGGCTTACAGTTCTAGACTGTGTTCTACAGCCCAGTTTCAGACACTTTTGATTCCTGACACAGAAGAGATAAATTGGTCCCTCCGTGCCTGTTGGATGTAGGGGACAACACTGATGTTGTCTGTACCAGCAGATGGCCCAGGGACAGACTGATCTGGAAGGCTTGCAAGCATACAGAATGGATCTCATCACCAGGAGGTTGATGCAGAGGGCAGCTCCACCATGGACCACGTCCCTTGAATAAGATGAGGCCCCAGATGAGCCCCCCAACCCAGCCCCAAACGCCTGTGGTGAGTGTCTGCATAGGGAAGGAATGAGGAAGGGAACCGATTTCAACAGGTTCCTGAGCTCCATCCACCTTAACAGTAACTTTCTGACCGGGAGGAGACTAGGACTTGCTGTTCTAGGTCACTGGTGCGTTGGTCCCACTGGACCCTCAATGTCCATTGTGGGACCGCATGTGCAACCTGGCTAGAAGTACCGTGACAATGGCTGCAGCCATCAGGCCCAGGAGCCTCAAAAGATTCTGGCTGATATATCTGCTGTTAAAGAGCAGTGGGGCCTGAGCCACCAGGTAGTTCACCCTGTCCTAGGGCAAAAGACAAAGCAAGCCCTGACCCATGTCCAGTACTTCCCCAATGTACTGTAGATGCTGACAAGGGGCCACAACTGACTTGGGCATATTTTTTTGTAACTTTCTTTTAACTTTATTTTTTGCTCCGCTGGCCCAGGGCATCTTTCGGAGGTGCCCACTGATCTGGACCTCCTGCTCCCCGCTGAGACCCTCCTCCTTTGGTCCCTCCAACCAGGGCTTCCCAGACCCCAGATCACCCCCTGGGGACGGACCGCCTCACCTACCTGGTGGCTCTTTCTGAAATTAGAGGTCTGTCCTGTGTGGGTGGGTCCGGGACCGTCGGGAGGAATGGTCCGGCAATGGGGATGTGGGGCCAGTTCCTGGTGCCTTTTTACTCACAGGTCCTCTGGGGATTTTTCCGTTAGTTTAAGTCACAGAAGCGCGACATGCAATGACATCTTAGCACCTGCGTGCCAACGTCTGCCGCCGCGCCTCCCTCTAGCTCCCCGGCACCATGTCCTTGCTCTGCCCCACTACCATCTGGGGCCACTAAGAAGTGGCGCAAGACCCAGATCCTCCCCAGGAAGGAGAGCAGTCCTCCAGATGCTCACTCCCTTCCCTCCCCTGCCGTCCCCTGGTGGCTCAAGTCCGTTCCCCAACCCAGGTCACTGGCATGGCGTGAGGCGTGGCGTCCAGCACCTCAACCCTCAGTGCCATCAGAGCCAGCTTAACTTGGGCAGATTGACTGTGATTCCCAGAGCATGGGACAATTCCCTGGTACATGCTAGGGTCTGGAGCAGCTGCTCTCTGGACTGTGCTTTGACTAACCAGTCCATCCAGGATAGGAAAGACATAGAATGTCTCCTCTTGAGGTTGCCGCCACCACTGCCAAGCATTTGGTAAAGACCAATGGCACAGAGGACAAGCCAAAGGCAGATCACGGAACTGGTAGTGCTCCCTCTGGAACTGGAATCTGTGGTACTGCCTGTGGGGAGCATGCACCTTGATATGCAAGTATGCATTCTGAATGTCGAGGGAGCATATCCAAGCTGCCTGGTGTAGAAGGAGCAAGGCCCAGTAGGGTCACCATGCAGAACTTTTGTACCATCTGTAGAAATTCAGGTTTCTTAGGTCCAGAATGGCTCATAAATCCCTGTGGATTTGGGGACCAGGAAGAAGTGGGAATAGAACCCTCTGATCCTCGGGGACTGGTTCTATAGCTCTTTTTGCAGCAACATGCAGATTTCCCTGCAGCACTGGAATGTGGTCTGGAGGCAGCATGACAGAACTGGAAGCAAGTCTGAAGGCCACTGCAGAATTTCTTGAGTGTGTCCTTGCTCCACGAGCTGCAGGAACCACACATCAGTGGTGATCTCCTCCACCCTCCAAGTATGTATGGGGAGAATAGATCCCCACCACCTCCTCCCTCAGGGACTTGGGGAGGGGGCTCCAACAAGGAGTCATGCTGTCAGCAGCATCTGCAGCTGGGGCTATACCACCTCCTCTGGAGGTCCACCCAGTGGCAGAGGTAGGGGTAGGCAGGGCTGTTGCTGCCCAGCATTTGCCCCAAGGCCAGGTGCCCAGCTTTGTCCTATGGGAGACATGAGGAAAAGACACCAAACAGCCACTTTTATGCTGGGAGTGGCATAGAAAAGGGGAGGGATCTCACAAGAGTCCGTCACGCCACAGAATATGGTGGAAGCCAGGAGACAAAGGTGAGCTCTCCATGTAGCTGACCCCTTATCCTTCTCCAGAGGCTGGGGAGAACAAACCCCAAAACCTCAGAGAAAGGCCAAATCCTATTGCCCACTAGGGTACATGGGTGGAATCCCCACAGCTGCCATGTGAAAGAAAGGGGGCCAGGAGAGCAAGGAGGGAGCAAGAAGGTCACTGGGACCAGAGGCAGTCCAGGGACACTGAGGTGCCCCCTGGCAGTGAAACAAGGCCAGGAAGGAGGAACCCATACTCACTGTCTGGGGATAAGAACCCCTGCTATATTATGTCAGGGACGACCAGGGCAATGTGGAGCCCCTACCCATCGCTAAAGCTGGGCACAGGGGCAGTTGACTGGGTAAGTGTGCTGGGCACCCAGGCCATAGCCATACCCATGGCAGAGGGAAAGGGGGACCACAGCTACAAAGGGTGGGGAAATCTAGAAAGCCCAGACATCTCTCACAAAGTTCACTGGTGTGTCCTCCAAATACCTGTGTGGGGGCAGAGTGCCAGAAGCCCCAGGCCCAGGGGGAACACAGGAGGCCCTCCACTAAGAGACAAAGGAGGAGAGCTGGCATACCATCAGGCAGCCTGGAAGACCACTGCCTGCAGCCCCTGCCAAGAACCATGGCCACCAAGCTAGAGCAGCGAGCAGCAGAAATGCATGGGCCACACCCGTGCTGTCGTCCACATCACGGGATTCAGGGGGCAGAGAGTAGGGGAAGACAAAGCGCCCTGCCTAGGATAGGTATCCCCATATGGCGCCATCCAAAGGGCCCCTAGGGACAGCAACAGAGCATGGCCCACGAGCCTGGTCCAAACAGGCAGGACCATGGCTCAGGGTTTACAAGGTGGCACCATCTACACTGGCAGTGTACAAACAAAGGTCTGACGGGAGAGGCAAGGGGTGCCACCGCCAGGAAAGGTAGGCAAGCCATCACCATGTGGTGGGGACACTAGAGCGGTGATGAGGAAGGCAGCATACGCCCCATCCACCAACCCCTGTCAGGCCCGTGCCTGGAAGAAGGCAGCCTTCCAACCCCCACTAGGGAGAAGCAACACAGCCCAAGGGAATCAAGGGGCACCACAGGTGATGGGCCAAGGCCCACTGAGACTGGGAAAAGAGACTGTCCACCAAATCCCAGCTGCTAGGGGCTACAGGGGTGGGCGGGAAGAAGTAGCGCTTGTCACCATCCCCAAGGCCAAGTTGGCAGGGTAGGCACGGGCGCCACTGGTGAGGGCCTGGCCCAGCCAAGACTGGCCAGAAGCAATGAACGTAGCCCTGACTCACCAAAGCGGGATGTGGGAGCGGGAAGGATGGGAGAAGCAGAGACATCACCGTCCAGAGGGGCCCAGCTGTAGCAGGACCCAGAGAGTCACTCTGGGGTACCAAGCCGAGAGAATCCTATGGGGAGTTTGGACGTAGGAGAGAAGGAAGAAGCCGCCCCAAAGGCAGGCAGCAGCATTGCCCAAGCAGATGACAACCCAGACATGGTTGGCGCTTGAGCGGAGTGGCAACCAGAGGAATACTGGCAGAGGGAAGCACCCCTCCATGAGCTGAAGAAAAATCCAAACTGCCTCTCATGGCTCCATGGCCCAAGAAGCCCGAGGAGAGGTGCAGTGACCCGGGGAGCTCTTCCTGAGACTCACACTCCCTGGAGAAGCAATCTGTTGCCCGAAGGCAGGACCAGACGTCAAGAGTCGTGTTAGGATGGCAGGCCTAACCACTGTAGGCCCTCCTGGGAAAGTCCCCTGCCCACGATGAAGACAGAAGGAATGTCATAAAGTATAAAATAAACGATAAAAATAAAAATAAAAACAAAGGCATTAAATATAAGTGAGTGGTTGACTGAAGTGTCTCCACAGGGTCCGACATGCAATGGTGATAGCGGCAAAGAACTGAGAAGGTGCTTAGGCCACACACGCTTATATGGCAGGGACATCAACTGACATTGTTCTGGGCGGCCCCATTGTATACTGCTGGCTAGAAAAGTCTCCGTGTGGTCCTAGTGCCTGGCAGCTATAGTTCCATAGGTGTGGCCTGCTGCACAGATATCCTCGATGAAGACAGCGATGTTGTTATAAAAGGCGGACGAATGGCATGGAGGGCCGAGGTACTATATTCCCTCGCTCTTACAGTGCCGGAGCCCAGAGTTCAGGCATGAGCTCAAGTCGCCAACAGAGGAGGGGAAAAAGGACTAAACATCCGGAGAACTGCTCTCCATACCTCTCAACCTTTCTTCACTAAAATGTGTGACATAATGTGTGACAAATGAACAAAATGTGGACATAATGTGTGACAAATGAACAAAATGTGTGACAAATGAACAAAATGTGTGACATAATGTGTGACAAATGAACAAAATGTGTGACATATCGTCTAACATGGCACTGGAAGCTCAGAACACTATAGCTATCAGTGCACCAATGCTCCTAATGTTTTTCTATGACTAAGCATAATAGATTATTATGAATTTCTGCTTTAAAGTCTGAGTGGGAAGTATGGAATATCACCTTCCCACATGATGGACAAAGGGTTTCTGACAGGTAAAATGAGGACGTACCTCATAATGTGTGACAGTTGAGGTATGCTGCTCTCCCAGAGAGGGATGGCTTGCTGCCCCGGGTGAAGGTCTGGAGGTAGTGCCGCAGCTCAAGCTACAGGAAGGAGGCTCTGTAGCATTACGCCTCCCACGACATACTTACATGACTCGTGGCACGGGACTGAGGGAAAATGGAAATTGGTTGGTGGGCTATATTAATTTTGTTCCCATAGACACCATATGGCGCGGAAACATCCATTACTGGATCTGACGCCAAATGGCCACCGGCAGCAAATTAGTTAGCGTTGTCCACCTGCCTCCGTTCTGCACTGTTGCCTGGTCACCAGCCCAATCTGGATGAGTGTCACCAGGTGGGGAGGAGGGAGGACCCTCTTCCCGGCCCCACCATGTGGGGGACTATCTGTGGGATCTCAGGCTTGGCATTCCAGAGACAGGTGCCAAGCGACAGGGGTGGGATAGGGCTGAGAGCCTGCCTGCAAGGTAACCAGCAGAAGAAAAGCTTTGTGAAAAAAATCATAATATAAATTACTTATGTGATTTCAGCCAGTCAGCGCTCAGAACTGCAGGGCCTCATGTTGTCTCATGCAGCAACGGTGAAGTGGAGCGTTTCACTTCAGAGGAGGGAAGGAAGTCTTACATTACTTTCTTTTAATTTTAAAACTGAACCTAAAAGCTTATCTTGAATCCATAGCTAACAAGTAATTTATTGTAAGTTTCTATGTGCTTTGACAGACGATAAGAGAATTATTTCACACAGTTAGGGCAGACAGAACACTTAGCTTCATGTTGGCAGTCCACTTACCAGAATTGGACACGCTTGCCAAAGGACATCCCACCCAGCACATAGAAATGGATACTCACGCACAAACGTCAAATGGGAAGCACCATAATAAACGTGGTGAAGAGCTCATCTTGAAACATTCAGTCTCCTTTTTCTACTATACTGCAATGTGCCTACTAGGGGGAAAGGGGGAAACCGCTTAACCAGGACAGGCACACTAAGTTAAAGCTTGTTTCCAGGTGCAACCTGGCATGCCATGAAGTTAAGTGACTTGCTCAGGATCACACAGTATGCAAGTGGGGCTGTGGGATTCAAACCCAGGTCTCCAGGTTTGCAGCTCAGAGCCTTAAACCAGTGAGCCATACTGCCTCCCAAATAACCAGCTGTAGGTCATTTAGAGTTGTGGCAAGTACTGCACGCCTGTGCAGCCTACCCTTATAAAGTACAGAACTTTGTGGATTTCGCAGCTGCAAAATCGACCCCTTAGAATTGTTTAGTATTTCAGGTTTACCCACAGAATGAAAATGGCGATTGTGTAGAATATCGGACAACCGCCGGATCTATGCTATCAGCGTAGCGCCCACTTACACTGCACTTTCCCACTGGCACACTCCACGTCAGGTCGGCCTGTCGGTTATTTTTTATTAGTTTACTTGAGTTGGGGAGTATCACCTCCACATCCCCCGTTAAAAAAACAATGGGGGTATGGGGCGAGCCCCCAAAAGCCTCAAATAAGCTGACAAAACCTCATGCCACATTGGACTGTCAATTATTTTTATGACTTTATTTGAGTTGGGGCTTCGTCACCCACCCATCCCCAGTGTTAAAAAACAAAGGTGTGTGTAGGGCTGAGCCCTCAACTCAAACTGACACAAACTAAATCAACAGCAAGAACGCAATGAAAGTAGTCTAGGGCAGCATGCATGCGATGACACTACGCTGTATACTCTACAGCTTACGCCACGCTAAAAGTGGTGGTCCGATATTCTACATAATCACTGAAAATGTGGCACAACATAGAAATATAGAATTTAAAACAGAATTTGTCAGCAAATAAGGACCGCTTAGCCTCATTAGTCTGCCCACTATCCATCTAGTTTCCTCATTAGCAAAACTAACACTATGGAAAATACTAGGAGTATAGCATACACTGGGTAGCAGAACATAGGAAGATGCTTCTTGCTACTGGTTTAAAACAAGCAAGGAAAAATGCAGAACTGTTTACTTCATATGGGCCCATCATTTTGCTACTGGAATAAAAGCACCTGTACCTGCAAAGAACCAGAATAGGTGAGCACTAAACACTTGTACCTGCCAAAAAACAGAAATGGAAACACTAAACACCTGTACCTGGCAAAGAACCAGAAAGGGTCAGCACCAAACGTTTGTACCTGCTAAAGAACCAGAAGGAGACACTAAACACCTGTACCTGCCAAAGAACCACAGAGCAGGGTACTAAACACCTATACTTGCCAAAGAACCAGAAATGGGAACACTAAACACATGTACCTGCCAAAGAAACACAAAGGGAGCACTAAACACCTGCACCTGCTAAAGATTCAAAAGAGAGTACTAAACACCTGCACCTGCTAAAGATTCAAAAGAGGAAGTACTAAACACCTGTATCTGCCAAAGAACCAGAAATGGGAACACTAAACACCTGTACCTGCCAAAGAACCAGAAAGGGTGAGCACTAAACACCTGTACCCTGCCAAAGAACCAACTTCATTGCACAGCATTAGGACTAGTGAGGTAGTGACATGAAGACTTCTACTTAATCTAAGCCTATTCTCCAGTTATTAGATGTGCATATTAATGTAAAAGTATTCAGAAAGGGAAGGCAGACATTCTCTATGCTCTTGTAAACAGAATTACATTTATAATCACTGCTTGAGTAGTATAGCAACCAGTGAATTAACACTTTCAAACTGTGTAATAACAGCCCATATCACTGATATACAGAAAACACGTGTTTACAACCTGCCATATACTGCGTTTTTCTGTGCATTATCATCTGTGACAATTTCCTTTTCCTTACCTCCCAGTTCATGTAAAGAGCCAGTGCAAGTCAACCTACAGCTCTTACCATGAGCCACTGCTCGCCAAAGGTGCCAATTTCAAGGGCAATGCCAGGAATCGGCCAGATTGAGGGAGATGACAAGCAAGGACAATGAGCAGGCACAATACACTCAGTGGGAAGGCAGCAGGTAACACGGTGGAGAGTACAAACCAGCAATTATAAAAAAAAAAATATATATACACACACACACACGGGAACTGTAGTTGGTGACTCCAAGAATTAAGGATGACCAGGGCAGGGTACAGAGGGTTTGTGTCTGAGCATCATGGAAATTTAAAACCAGACTACGATGCCAGCTATGTATTACTGCTAGGGCACACCAGATTTTTGCCAGGGTAATGTGCACTGTCTGGCCCTGTCTTGGAGTAGTCTATGAGGGGATTGTAGGATGTAGCATTCCATCTAGTTCAATACTGCTATGCCCTCTCAGGAAGCAAATTAGTTGTTCTTTCCTTTCAAATATAAAATTGGCTCACTCTCCTCAAAGTCTTCCATACTATTGTGAAGGGCCAGCAAACATACTGGGGAGTGGGGGCCGATCAGGGCCTCAAAGAATGTGAGTCCATGGCAGAGTGGAGCAGAACTGTTACATCGCTCTCCTCACCCGGCGTTGGTTCCATGCCCTCCTTAAGCCCAGTTGGACTTGCCTGACTTTGGGAATGCCCACTCAGTGCTGCTCCCTCTGGCAGCCTCTGACCACCCACATAATTCCACAGATCAGGTCAGTAGCAGCCCACAACCACCAAGTCATTCCACAGATCATGTCAGTAGTAGCTTCAACCACCCACATAGTTCCACAGATCAGTTCACTAGCAGCCCCAACCACCCAGTAGTTCCACAGATCAGTTCACTAGCAGCCCCAACCACCACGTAGTTCCATGGATCAGGTCAGTAGCAGCCTCCAGCCGCCCATGTCATTCCATGGATCAGGTCAGTAGCAGCTCCCAACGACCCACATCATTCCATGGATCAGGTCAGTAGCAGGCCCTGACCACCCAGTAGCTCCATGGATCAGTTCAGGAGGAGCCCTTGACCACCAAAGTAGTTCCACGGATAAGGTCGCAGCAGCCCCAACCACCCGCGAAGTCCCATGGATCAGGTTGCAGCAGCCCTCGATCACCCACGTAGTTCCACAGATCGGGTCAGTAGCAGCCCCAGCCACCTATGTAGTTCCACAGATCAGTCCAGCAACAACTCCAACCACCCACATAGTTCCAGGATCAGCTGGTAGCAGACCCTGACCACCCACATAGTTCCACAGATCAGTTCAATAGCAGACCCGACCAACCACATAGTTCCACGGATCAGGTCAGTAGCAGACCCGACCAACCACATAGTTCCACAGATCAGGTCAGTAGCAGCCCCAACCACCCATGGTTCCAAGAATCAGATCAGTAGCAGCCCTGACCACTCCACGTAGTTCAAGGATCAGATCAGTAGCAGGCCTGATCACCACTGTTCCATGGATCAGTCCCAAACCAACTATGTAGTTCCATGGATCAGTTCAGAGCAGCCCCCAACCACCCATGCTGTTCCATGGATCAATTCAGGAGCAGTTTCTGACCACCCGTGGTTCCACAGATCCGTTCAGGAGCAGCCCCTGACCACCCACGTTGTTCCGTGGATCAGTCCTGAAGCAGCCCACAACCAGCCATGTAGTTCCATGGATCAGTTCAGTAGCAGTCCCCAACCACCCACATCATTCTATGGATCAGGTCAGTTAGAGTCCCAACCACCCATGTAATCCCATGGATCAGTTGGTGGAGCCCTCACCACCCATACACTTCCATGGATCAGGTCAGTGGCAGCCCCCAGCCACCCACATCATTACATGGATCAGGTCAGTAGCAGCCCTCGCCACCCATGTAGACCTTTAAGGACTGTAGTTCCAAAGATCAAGTCAGCAGCAGATCCCGACCACCCATGTAGTTCCACAGATCAGGTCAGTAGCAGCCCCAGCCACCCATGTAGTTCCACAGATCAGTTCAGTAATAACCCCAACCACCCATGTAGTTCCACAGATCGGGTCAGTAGCAGCCCCAGCCACCTATGCAGTTCCACAGATCAGTCCAGTAACAACCCCAACCACTCATGCAGTTCCACGGATCAGGTCAGTAGCAGCCCCAACCACCCATGTAGTTCCAAGAACCCCATCTGGAGTACTGTGTGCAGTTCTGAGACCCAATCTCCATAAAGACATAGACAGGATGGAAGCTGTCCAGAGGAGGGCAACTAAAATGGTGCAGGGTCTGCACCGGAGGACATATGAAGAGAGACTTAGGAGCTTAATATGTATAGCCTCGAGGAAAGGAGGGAGAGGGGACATGATAGAAACTTTCAAGTACCTCAAGGGAATCAACAAGTCCAAGAGGGTAGCATCTTTCAAAAAGAGGTGTGCAAGAACAAGGGCACAATTTGAAGATAGAGCGGCTCAGAGGTAATTTAAGGAAGTATTTTTCACAGAGAGGGTTGTGGATGCATGGAATAGCCTTCGGGAGGTTGTGAGTCAAAATCAGTGGTGGAATTCAAGCATGCATGGGATAGTCATAAGGCAATTCTGGGGGTGGGGTAGAAAAGTAGGCTGCTGGTTAACTAGGATCTGCAGCTTATCCAGTAGTGAGGAACTGGGCAGACTGGGTGGGCCAAGCGGTCCTTATCTGCCGTCAAATTCTATGTTTCTATGTAAGAATCAGATCAGTAGCAGCCCTGACCACTCACATAGTTCCAAGGATCAGATCAGTAGCAGCCTGATCACCCCACTGTTCCATGGATCAGTCCCAAACCAACTATGTAGTTCCATGGATCAGTTCAGGAGCAGCCCCAACCACCCATGTTGTTCCATGGATCAGTTCAGGAGCAGTTTCTGACCACCACGTAGTTAGACAGATCCGTTCAGGAGCAGCCCCTGACCACCCACATTGTTCTGTGGATCAGTTCTGAAGCACCCACAACCACCCATATACTTCCATGGATCAGGTCAGTAGCAGCTAGCCACCCATTAGACCCTTAAGGACTGTAGTTCAAGGATCAAGTCAGCAGCAGATCCCAACCACCCATGTAGTTCCACAGATCAGGTCAGTAGCAGCCCCAGCCACCCATGTAGTTCCACAGATCAGTTCAGTAATGACCCCAACCACCCATGTGGTTCCAAGGATCATGTCAGTAGCAACCCGGGCCACCCACATAATTCCACAGATCAGTTCAGGAGCAGACCCTGATAAACCATGTAGTTCCTTGGATCAGGTCAGTAGCAGACCCAACCACCCATGTAGTTTATTTATTTATTTATTTATTTATTTAAAGAGTTTTACCAGGAAGGCATGCTGAGCAGGGTACCACTAAATTCCAGATGCGCCCTGGGGATGGGTAGAATACAGTGGAAATACAAATTACAAGCGTACATAATTCAATACAGTCATAAAGTAGGCAAAGCTATATATATATATATATATATATATATATGCTTACACACACACACACAGACAGGGTAGCATAGGCGAGGGCAGCTATAGGCACATAATTACACAGCATCCAACGTCATAACAGTAGGTAACAGCAGAATGTAAAATAAGCAAAGAAAATAAACAGCTGCCATCAAGACTGCATGGGCTTCAGTTCCAAGGATCAGATCCGTGGCAACCACTGACCACCCATGTAGTTCCACAGATCAGTTCAGAAGCAGCACCTGACCACCCCTTTGTTCCATGCACCAGTTCAGGAGCAGCCCTGGACCACCCAAGTAGTTCCATGGATCAATTCAAATGCAGCCCTAACCACCCACACTGTTCCATCGATCAGTTCAGTAGCAGCCAGCGACCACCGATGTACTGTAGTTCCACAGATCAGATCAGGAGCAGCCTCCAACCACCCACGTTGTTCACAGGTCAGTTCAGGAGCAGCCCAGGCCACCCATATCATTCCACAGATTAGTTCAGTAGCAGCTCCGACCACCCATATTTGTTCCATGGATCAGTTCAGTAGCGGCCTTGCCACCCTTGTAATTCCACGGGTCAGTTCAAGAGCAGCCCCTGACCACCCACTTTATTCCATGGAGTAGTTCAGTAGCAGCTCCAAACCACTCATGTAGTTCAGGGATCAGATCAGGAGCAGACCCAATTACCCACGCTGTTCCACGGATCAGTTCAGGAGTGGCCCTCAACCACCCATGTAGTTCCACGGTCAGCCTCAGAGCAGCCCCTGGCCACCCATATCATTCAACAGATCAGTTCAGTAGCAGCCCCAACCACCCATGTTCTTCCATAGATCAGTTCACTATCTGCCACCAACCACCATGCCATTCCATGGATCAGGTTAGTTAGTAGTCCCAACCGCAAGCAGTTCCATGGATCAGTTGAGGAGGAGCCCATGACCACCCATATAATTCCATGGATCAGGTCAGTAACAACCCCAGCCACCCACATCATTACATGGATCAGGTCAGTAGCAGCCCCTAGCCACACCAACGAGATCCATGGATCGGTTAAGGACTGTAGTTCCACAGATCGACTCAGCAGCAGACCCTGACCACACATGTAGTTCCACAGATTGGGTCAGTATCAGTCCCAGCCACCTATGTACAGTAGATCCTTAAGGACCGTAGTTCCACAGATCAAGTCAGCAACAAACCCGACCACCCATGTTGTTCCACAGATCAGGTCAGTAGCAGTCCCAGCCACCCATGTAGTTCCACAGATCAGTTTAGTAACAACCCCAACCACCCACATAGTTCCAGGATCAGGCCAGTGGCAGCCACTGGCAACCCACATAGTTCGACAGATCAGTTCAGGAGCACACCCGACCAACCACGTAGTTCCACAGATCAGGTCAGTAGCAGCCCCAACCACCCACGTAGTTCCAAGGATCAGATCAGTAGCAGCCATGACCACCCACGTAGTTCCACAGATCAGTTCAGAAGCACTCATCATTCCATGGATCAGTTCAGGAGCAGCCCCGACCACCCATGTTGTTCCATGGATCAGTTCAGGAGCAGTCTTCGACCACCCACATAGTTCCATGGATCCGTTCAGGAGCAGCCCCTGACCACCCATGTTGTTCCATGGATCAGTTCGAAGCAGCCCAAAACCAGCCATGTAGTTCCATGGATCAGTTCCGGCAGCTGCCACCACCCACATCATTCCATGGATCAGGTCAGTTAGCAGTCCCAACCACCCATGTAGTTCCATGGATCAGTTGAGGAGGAGCCCTGACCACCCATATACTTCCACGGATCAGGTCAATAGCAGCCTCCAGCCACCCGTCATTACGGATTAGGTCAGTACCAGCCCTAGCCACCCATGTAGATCCTTAAGGATCAGAGGTTCCACAGATCAAGTCAGCGGCAGACCCGACCACCCACGTAGTTCCGCAGATTGGGTCAGTAGCAGCCCCAGCCACCCATGTTGCTCCACAGATCAGGTCAGTAGCAGTCCCAACCACCCATGCAGTTCCACAGATCAGTTTAGTAACAACCCCAACCACCCATACTTCCAGGATCAGGCCAGTGGCAGCCACTGGCAACCCACATAGTTCGACAGATCAGTTCAGGAGCAGACCCGACCAACCACGTAGTTCTACAGATCAGGTCAGCAGCAGCCCCAACCACCCACGTAGTTCCAAGGATCAGATCAGTAGCAGCCATGAACACCCACGTAGTTCCACAGATCAGTTCAGAGCAGTGCCTGACCACCTCATCATTCCATGGATCAGTTCAGGAGCAGGCCCCAACCACCATGTTGTTCCATGGATCAGTTCAGGAGCAGTCTTTGACCACCCACATAGTTCCATGGATCCATTCAGGAGCAGCCCTGACCACCCATGTTGTTCCGTGGATCAGTTCAGAAGCAGTCCACAACCAACCATGTAGTTCCATGGATCAGTTCAGTAGCAGCCCCAGCCACCCACATCATTCCATGGATCAGGTCAGTTAGCAGTCCCAACCACCCATGTAGTTCCATGGATCAGTTGAGGAGGAGCCCTGACCACCCATATACTTCCAGGATCAGGTCAATAGCAGCCTCCAGCACCCGCGTCATTACGGATCAGGTCAGTAGCAGCCCCTAGCCACCCGTAGATCCATAAGGACTGTAGTTCCACAGATCAAGTCAGCGGCAGACCCGACCACCCACGTAGTTCTGCAGATTGGGTCAGTAGCTGCCGCAGCCACCCATGTAGTTCCACAGATCAGTTCAGTAACAATCCCAACCACCCATGTAGTTTCAAGGATCAGGTCAGCAGCAGTCCCTGGACACCCACATAGTTCCAAAAATCAGTTCAGGAGCATACCCGACAAACCATGTAGTTACATGGATCAAGTCAGTAACAGACCCAACCACCCATGTAGTTCCAAGGATCAGATCAGTAGCAGCCCGTGACCACCAGCGTAGTTCCACAGATCATTTCAGGAGCAATGCTGACCACCTCATCATTCCATGCATCAGTTCGAGAACAGCCCCTGACCACCCATGGTTCAGGGATCAGTTCAAAGGCAACCTCTAACCGCCCACGTTGTTCCATCAATCAGTTCAGTAGCAGCCCCCGACCACCAATGTAGTTCCACGGATCAGATTGGGAGCAGCCCTGACCACCCACGTTGTTCCACGGGTCATTTCAGGAGTAGCTCCATAACACCATATCATTCCATGGATCAGTTCAGTAGCAGCCCCGGCCACCCATGTTGTTCCATGGATCAGTTCCGTAGTAGCCCTTCACCACCCTTGTAGTTCCATGGGTCAATTCAAGAGCAGCCCCTGACCACCCACTTTGTTCCATGGATTAGTTCAGTAGCAGCTCCAAACCACCCTGTAGTTAAAGGGATCAGATCATGAGCAGCCCCAATCACCCAAGCTTTTCCACAGGTCAGTTCAGGAGCAGGCCCTGGCCACCCATATCATTCCACTGATCAGGGCGTAGCAGCCCCTGACCACCCATATAGTTCAAGGATCAGTTCAGTAGCCCCAAGCCACCAGCGTCATTCCACAGATCAGGTCAGAAGCAGCCCCCAACAACCCATATCATTCCATAGATCAGTTCAGGAGCAGCCCCTCAACCACCCATGTAGTTCCATGGATCAGTTCAGAAGTAGCCCCCAACCACCCATGTAGTTCCATGGATCAGTTCAGGAGCAGCCCCAACCACCCATGTAGTTCCATGGATCAGTTCAGAAGTAGCCCCTAACCACCCATGTAGTTCCATGGATCAGTTCAGGAGCAGCCCCAACCACCATGTAGTTCCATGGATCAGTTCAGAAGCAGCCCCAAACCACACACGTTGTTCCATGGATCAGTTCAGAGCAGCCCCAACCATCCATGTAGTTCCATGGAACAGCCTCCAACCACACGTTGTTCCATGGATCAGTTCAGAAGCAGCCGCTAACCACCTAAGTTGTTCTATGGATCAGTTCAGGACCATGCCTCAACCACCCATTTAGTTCATTGGATCAATTTAGGACCAGCGCTCGGCCACCCACATCGTTCCACAGAACACATCAGCAGGAGCCCCAACCAACCACGTAGTTCCATGGATCAGTTTAGAAGCAGCCACCGACCACCCGTCATTCCATAGATCAGCCTTGGAGCAACCCTGACCCCACATAGTTTTATTTATTTATTAGAAATTCAGAAAACACCTTTGAGCACAAGTGCTCTTTTTCAAAGGTTCCACATCAATATAGTAATTTGATACATTTTAAGAAGACATGTACAATAGCAGCTCAATTACAGCCTGGTCAGGTACAGACAATGGAGCAGAGACACCGTTGTAAAGGTATCAGGTAAACATGTCAATAATACTCAAAAGAAAAAAGTCTTTACAAAACAGTTCTGAAGGATAGCGGGACATTTAATATATAGCTTTGTGTGCTTTTCATGGGTTAATTCCACAGATCAGGTCAGTAGCAGCCCCCTACCACCTCGTCATTTCACAGAGAAGTTCTGGAGCAGCGCCCAACCACCCGGCCATTCTATGGATAAGGTCAGTAAGCCCCGACCACCCATGTAGTTCCATGCATCAGTTCAGTAGCAGCCCCAACCACCCATGCAGTTCCATGCATCAGATCAGAAGCAGCCCCCAACCACCCAAGTAGTTCCATGGATCAATTCAGAAGCAGCCACTGACCACCCCATGTAATTCCATGGATCAATTCAGGAGCAGCCACTGACCACACCCGTCATTCCATGGATCAGTTCAGAAGCAGCTCCTGACTACCCATATCGTTCCATAGATCAGTTCAGGGCATCACCGACCACCCACATAGTTCCATGTATCAGTTCAGGAACATCCCCGACCACCCATGTAGTTCCATGGATCACTTCAGAAGCAGCCCCAACCACCCAAGTCTTTCCATGAATCAGCTCCGAGCAGCCCCCAACACCCATGTAGTTCCGCGGATCAGGTCAGTAGCAGCCTCCAACCACCCCTGTTGTTCTATGGATCAATTCAACCTCAACCCCTGACCACCCATGCAGTTCCACGGATCAGTTCACGAGCAGCCCCCAACTACCCAAGTCATCCCACGGATCAGTTCGGTAAAGCCCCCACAACCAGCGTAGTTCCATGGATCAGGTCAGTGCCAGCCTTCTGTGGGTGGGTGACATGTCCTTACGTAATGCAAAGGCCTCGGCATGTGCAGAGAAGAGCCTCACCACTACAGGATCCTCCCAGTAGGCCCATGCAGGGTGCCTATGGCACTATGGAATGGGCCCCAAGGCATTCATTCACCACATACCTAGTGAAGTCAAACTCCTCGTGGTGTCGTTTGGCCAGCGAAAGTGAAAATCATCAGCTGCTCTATTTGCATGCAGCAACTCTGTGGGTCCACTCCTGTTCAAAACATCATGCGTTTGCCCTCTGCTTCATCATGTTGAAGGTGATCAACCGTCTGTGCTAAAGACATGTTAAACTGGCACTCGTGAAGTAAATCATGTGACTTGATAAAATTTAGGGCGCTATGTGATTTTCTTCTCCTATGCTTCTGTAACAGTCTGGATTGTAGCACCTCCTAGAAACATTCACCAGTGACTGAAAAAAGAATAGCATAATTCACCTTGCTGACCCCCTAACGGCATTCCTGTTTAAAACTGTCCTTTCACTGCTGGGGCATAGCTTGGGCACACAGATTTTCCCAGGGCATGTGTCCAGGCTGGCCCTGTCCTGCTGCGGCCCATGAGGAGTTGTACCTATGCACTTTTTCAAACACCCTTGGTGTGTGATGCCTGATTAAACCCCTTAGGTTTCACCCTGGGAGGGGTTAACGACAACAAAACTCATAATGCTCAACTCCCCATATATTATTCTATTACATAATAAAAGAACCTACCATAAGATTTCAAACTTACACACAACACATAAAAAACCCAGGCAGGTGTTGGAAGAAAACTATCTGAAGCACAACATTTTGGGAAAAAAAGATGTTTCATTTTATTGCAGCACCTTTCAATAGAGGAATTAGAGAAATGGTCTAGGGAGTGGCAGCTGGGTTTCAGTGCAAAAAGTGCAAAGTTGTGCACTGAGGAAACGAAACCGGGGGCTGAATATAAGATGGTGGGAGGTTCTTACAGTTACCAAGAAAGATAGGACCTTGGGGGCATCATTCGGATGATATCAAGGTGGCATGGCAGTGCAACAGGGCAGTAGGCAAGGTGAGCCAGATGCTAGGATGCAGAGGAGAGGAATCTCTAGCAGGAGGAGAAGGTGGTGTTGGCTCAGTATTGTTCACCAGTGAGACCACACTGGAGTATTGTGTCCAGTTCTGGAGGCCGCACCTCCATAAGGACATCAGCATGGTTGAAGTGGTCAGAGGAGGCTACTAAAATAGTGCAGGGGTTGCATGAGGACCATATAAGGAAAGGCTGCAGGGGACTCAACATGTACTCCTGGAGGAGGAGGGCATCAGGGACACGATTGAGACCTATAAGTACCTTACAGGGGGGGTGAACAAGGTGCAGGAGGAGTCTCTTCCAGAAGGATGAGAACCAGAACATGGGGGTGTGCTACAAAGCTTTTTGGGGGAGTTTAAGAGAGATGTGAGGAAATACTTCTTCACAGAGAGGTGGTGGACATACAGAACAGCCTGCCAGGAGAAACAGTGGGGAGCTTCAAACATGCATGAGATAGGTACATGGGTATAATAAATGGAGACAAGGGAAGAGGGAGGACACCTGTGACCACACAGAGACCAGGGTGTAGTGTTAGGCAGGAAAATGAGGCAGGCTAGAATGGGCCTACTGGTCGCACTACTTCAACACACTCTATTTCTGTCACAGAGACTGATGCTGCTGTTTCATGGGAACAGAGTGAGTCAAACAGCCACTAACCTACAAAGATGAGAGAGAGATTTATTAAAGACAGACCTTAAAGTATGAGGAAGGTGAAGTGACTTGCAAGGTCACACAGTAAGTAAAGAGTGGCTGTGGGATTAGAGCCTGTGTCTAGGTATACAGCTTTGTGCTCTAACTGCTTGGCCAAACTGTCTCCCATTAAAATTAACTTGGCGCATTTGCACAGTTCACAGACCAAGTGTTCTGACTGGCTAGTGCAGTTTATTGCAACTGCATATCAAGTAGTGCATGGTGCAGCCACTGAATTCACATCCTAATACTAAGCAGCTACCCAACTGCTGTGTGCTCTCTCAATTTGTGACTTCTCTCATACAATGAAGGAGACCTAATAACTGGATCAGACTGTAAGGGCCAGTAAAACTCCCTTTACTGAGTCCACAAGAAAGCTTAGCTAAATGGGCCCCATGCCAAACCTGATTACCTAAAGACTTACCTCGTTGCAGACAAGGATGCATAATATAGCAATTTATCATTCACTGAAGGCTGTCATACAAAGAGAGTACAGACATCCGTCATCTCTAAATTTCTGTTTATTATAAACTTCTTCCGTATTTTATAATTTTGTAAAATTTCATGCATTCTCCTATTAAATCAAGAGGAGGTGCAAAATTAATTTCTTTTATCAGCTTCATTACTTGCAAAGCAGCAGCTGATACAACGTCAGAACTCTTGCACTGTTCAGTCATTTTCCAATCAAGTGCATGATTTTTTTTTGTTTTGTTTAATGCAAATAAAATGTATTTTGGTCTTCAAATGCTCTCTTAGAGGTGAAAAATTATCTTAAAGATGAAAATCTTCTTTCCATTCTCGTCCCACAACAACGAAAATGTCAGCACTGCCTCTTTTTTTTTTGACAGATAAATTATCGAATCAAAGAAAGAATGCCATTAAAGCCCACAGGTTAGGAAGTGTCAAGAACGGTTTAGAGATATCCATTTATCTTCAAAATATGCACTAAGTGTCACTAATGTGTGTTTATCATGTATAATCAGACAAAGGAAATATCGAAATAAAGTACTTCTGCATACAATAGAAGTCCCTTCCATCTCTCAAGATATCAGCACTATTCAAACAGAATAATAATGACGAAATGTGCTTTTGAAAATGGAAATCAAGTGAAATGTAGATAGAAATGATTTTCTGTAGTTGATGTGCATTACTAAAGTGCATTAACAGGAAAGCCAGAACTTTTAGGTCAATTATATTGTCAGTAGAGTCATGCCACACTGAAATGAATACCTATGCATGTTTTGTACTGAAAAGTCACATCTCAGGAGAAAATCCGCTTCTCCCCTTATTTGGCCCATAGTGGAAGGCGTAAAAGCAAAACAAGTTTTTTTGGCAGCTTTACTTGAATTATAGGGTTGGTATCACTTAAAAAAAATTAAACGGTGAGTATCGGAACATAAATCATGGGAAAGACCTCTCAACCCTTTTGCTAAAAAGATCTGAAACAGCTTAAACCAATCCAGGGCAAAACAAAATATTTGTTCAAGAAGCTGTTATAATGTATCCAACTACCAAATATTAAAAATAAAAAACTAAAACAAAAGTCTTTGGTTTACGTAAAAAACCTTCGAGGACCACAAGTTAGGCTTGCTGGCTGGTTAAATGAGCTCCCGATACCTTGCTCAATCTACCCAAGTTTAACCAGTTTAAGAGAGCACTAGAGGCAACCCAAAGAGTTCAATGCAGCTGTAACTGCGAATCATCCTAACTAAAGTCCCTCCTGGTATACTCTTTGAACTGCGTCAGACTCCGGCTCTGAAGCCAAGTACCATTACTATGCTTGTTTTACACTGTTTCTGTTTACCTGCCTTAATGTAACATTGTATGCAATTCATCCAGCCTAGATATGTGTACTGTCTGACTTCATTGCATTGGAACCCGCTTACTGTATTTGTTACGTTGCCTTGTAATCTCTGTGACTGACGTGGAATCTTTGTAAAAGAGCACTTGTACTCCAAAATATCCTCGAAATTTTCAACAAGATAAACAAATGAAGAGGAAGAATGAAATTAACTCAAATGTCTGCTTCAGGTCCCTTCTTCAGTACCAGAAATGCAAAATCTAGGAGGGTTTGAAGACATTTGAGGCAGAATCAGGGACAACCCTGACAATGAGGACAGTTGATTGGCATGAAGGAAGGAGCACTCACACGAAGACATAGTTCAAAGACAATGCAGCCTGCGGACTGATTTTTAATTCTTTTGAATAAATTACTGCTGTAATTTGAAACCTGAAACTCCTGTCTGTAACAGAAATTTGCACTGCATTTTAAGCTGGTCTTTTTTTCAGTGAACTGCTTACCTGGGCTCAATTTCATTACTTAGTGTTCTGTTGCTGCGCAAGGAAGATTTTATGTGATGTCACTCAAGCAATGTGAAAATCAATATTAATGGGGTTCTGAGAAAATGTTTACCCAAGCACAGTAGGAACATATCACTCCTTCTCCTCTTTTTAAAATGTATTGTTTCTTTTATTTTCTTATTTCATTTTTACTACCTTGGCAGAAGCACAGTGGAACAAGTATACAAAGGCATACGGCAAAAGAACTGCTGGCTGCTTCAGCAGATTGCTCAGAAACCAAGGTGTGGAGGTTCATGAGCCCTGCCGTGTTGAGTGGAACTAACTGAACCTGCAGTTTTGCACCATTTTCACACACATGAACACCCTTTTACTCCCGAAGTTGCAATCCTCGTTCTCTAGTTACTGTGCATTTACTTCGTTTGAATGCATACAGGGAACCGATATACCATTTTCACTCAGGAGTTTCAAGTGCAGTAATCGCACGCTAAACTTCCACTCGCTATATGACTGGTATAGTATTTACGCAGGAGGCCAATCAGGTAGCAAGCACAATTCTGAGCCTCGTTAACGCAGTACCTTATGAGTGTATGTATATCGTTCCAAAATACATTAGGTAATACACCGTGTTTTCTATATATGTAAAAAATACAAAATCACACATGCCCCACAGTGCAAAGCATCACGGGCTGCATATGCAAATCACCACTGAATATTATGCTGGTTCAACTTTAAGCAGAAATGCATGGTACCGAAAGGCCTCTCACACAGTTTTATATATATATATATATATATATATATATATATACACACACACACACACACACACACACACACACACCGTGTGTGTGTGTGTGTGTGTGTGTGTGTCAATGGGATACACAATGTCCACACTTAGCATCTGCCATTTACCATCATAAGTTGGGGGCAGGACCCTAATCACAGGTGACAAAGCCATGGGTGAGTTATGACAGTCCTTCTCCTCTGGCGATGATAAAGGCCATATTCTGAGTCTGGCCATTATGTGACTAATTTATACAATCAGAAGCAAATGATCTGATACCTTTTAATGGACCAACATAGATGTAACAACAAGAACAGTGCTCTAGCTTCGGACCAACCAGTCCTCGTCAGAAGCTCATGGCCTTCTGAAGGAGGACTGGTTGGTCCAAGCTAGAGCACTTTGTTCTTGTTGTTACATCTATGTTGGTCCATTAAAAGGCATCAGATCATTTGCTTCTGGATCTATTCTTGCAAGGACCAATACGGCAACTACTAAATCTAGATTTCAATTTATACAATGTATTTTAAATTGTAGGCTTTCAGACTAGTTCTTTTAAATGAAGAATAGACTTTTTCTGTCTGATTTCACTGCTCCGTTTTGAGTGTAGCAGAGGTCAGTGTGCATTGTGCAAGCTGCTCTCCCATTGGTTAAGAGTTCCTTTGTGACCAACTTAAGTGATGATAAATAGTGATGACTCACCTCTAGTAGCGAAAAACGATTTATCTTCACGCCAGGTCCTACTGCAATGCAAATATTTCATTATCTGTACATTTATGTCTCACCCCAAATGTGTGTGTGTAATGATATATACATATTTACAAAATGGATAAATCTAGCCACTCTAAATCCAAACTTCTGATTGTATAAAACAGATCACATGACTGTGCGTATATCAGAGTGTGACCACATCTGTACTTCTACCCCCTAAAAACAATTTTGCCATTTTACAAGATAGATATCCGCTCTACTGTGTGCAGTCACACTCTGATATACATGCCTTGGGTGGTTGGCATTCGACGTTATATCAGAGCGCGCCTCAGACACCTAAGAGTGAGTAACGGTGTGTGTATATATATATATATATATACACACACACACACACATATATACATACATATGTAAATATATATATTTATAAAATGGCCAAGATAAATCAGCCAATCAAAAGTAGCTCACCATGCATGAACTCTGTTCCATGCATGGGGAAAAAAAAGAGCTGGCAGTAAAAGGCCAAGATTCTGGTGCCATAGAACATTGGCATTTTACTGGCAGCCATCTTTGTTTACCCAACGAGAAGAAAAGATTGCTTACTTTTTGCTCTCTCTCTCTCATGCTGGGATAATGAATGCAAGCTTGAATTGAGTGGTCTAAATGGTGCACCACGGACATTCTGTTTCTCTCTCTCTTTTTCTTTGTGGGGTTGAATTTCTGTCACAGAAATGCACATTCTCATTAGGAGTCCCCAGATCTGATGCCCATGCAGGTATGCACGCTGTTCAGGAATCATTCTGCCTCTGCTGCTGCCCTTCCTAGTTGCTGCAGCTCACAGCAAGGCAAGGCTGACGACCTGCTGATGTAAACCTCTCGCTTGATTCTCTCTCTCTCTCCTTCAGTCGTCAAGCGATCGTACTATCAAACGGTCCTACCAGGCAGAGTCGTTTGCTTGCTACTATTAATATTTTTACTTCAGCTGGGGCTTGTCAGGCAGTAATTAGTCAGGAATTTAGATCTGCCGTCAGAAAAACCTGGTTTGGGACTTTAGACTGGAGGGAAAGTTCAGATCACACTTTCTCTGCAGTGCTTCTTGTCTCTCTGGCTGCAGAAACAGCAAAATTGTACCAGGAGCCTCACCGATCATTCAGAAAGACATGTAGCTGGCAAATGTCGAGCGCCCAGTGCAGCTCCTATTGTTGCCATTGTGCTGCCTATAGTAAAACAAATGCTGGCTGTCACATAGCAACCTCGTGTTAAATGCAAATGACCTCATGAATATTAACATAATGCCGGAAGGACTATTTTATGATGGATCAGCAGCATTAAATGTTTTTTCTATATACAAGCAACATTTTTCTAACTGTACAAATTTATATAAATATAGGAGACCATTTATAATGTAATAAAAAGACACTCCAGGTGTGTGCATGGAACAGATTTTACCGCACGCCAGGGGCTAAAGGCACTCGACCAGGCCTTGCATTATTACGCCTGGCCATGCGGTAAAATCAGTTCCATGCACTCCTGTCATGTCTTATTGCTATATATACACACACACACATATAATATAGTGATCATTCCTCTCATATAAAAACAGTGATGCAGAACTACACCAGTATTACCTGCACAATGAAAAATGTTGTTTTCGTACTGACTGTTGAGTTTACATATGTAATAAGACATGCCAGAGGGTGTAATTATGGGGAATAATTGCATAGCTTGAGGTTTTGTTAGGCACAGGCACTTGCACTGACTGCCTTTAAACCCCGACAGCAAAAGTGCAATTATTGCTCAATAATTACATCTCTGAAGTGTTAGTATCACAGTTATAACAGGGTAGACAAACTGAGCCACTGATTCAAATAAGATGTACTTACAACACTTCTGACCGCTTAAAAACAAGCGAGTTAATTCAAAACATACAAAGTAGTCCCTTTGAACATAAGGGACCCAGCATGAAACTGTGCAGTACTCCTTTGAACAACAGGGAGCTGTTGTGGATGAAATGACTTGCCTGAAACTGATTTAGTACAAGCATATTAGCACTAAGGAAAATGAACTGCTTTTAAATATCAGAAACTGCGCTGATTTGTCCCATTGTTATTTAATTAAAATGAAAGACATCACCTGAGGCGTTGCAGTTCTGCAGTGTAGTGCTGTGCTTTGTACCCATCCAGCTTTTGTTTTGTTCCTTTCTCAAGCTGCGTCTGCGGTTTTGAAATCTTCAGCAAAATGAGCTTCAGCTGCACTTGAAGCAGTGTTGACTGGTTCGGTGAACTTAGCTATGGCCACGGTTTTCAGCTCTGCATTGAATTGACCTGCTGCATTGCTTTTAAAGTCAGCAGTTTTGGCAGCTTGGAGACAGCAGTGCTTATTCGTGGTCCAGTCGGGTTCACTGCCGAGCGTATGGATTTTAACTCTGGCAGAGGTTAGAAGTCTAAAGAAGTACAGGCGTGTAAATATGGCCTCATAATTACACTCCTGTACTGATTTCTCAGACAATCAAATGGCTCACGTTTTTCTCACCATCTTATAAGGCACAGTCAATACTTCTAAGATCTGAAGCGAATGCCTACAAATTTCTGAGTGCAACTTCAAATTGTAGTTACTGTGCTTCTAAAACTAAAAAATAAAAACCTCATGTGAAAACAGTTATTAATTTGGGAGTTTTGTTAAGTCGCATCACAATTTTCTAGTAGTGTGAAAGCAAATGGTAGCGAGCGTAGCTTGCATGAGCATTCTGTTTGCGACCTCATTTAGCTCTAGTTTGGAAATGGTATTGTTCCCACCTGCAATCCACTCCTGCATACCTCTGCATTAAAAAGTGTGTGCCTGTGTGTGGGTGTGGGTGTGTGTGTGTGAGGGGGTTCTGCTCAGTGACCTAGCCAGATCTCAAATGTTTGCTGGGAATATAACCCTGAATGGTGGATATTCCAACCCTGGGAGAGAAAAAAAAACTGCAAGGACTCCCTGCTGCCTTTCAAACCCTTGTCTGCTGGTCACACCAGCAAAACCATGGGGAGAGGAAATAAGAAGTGATGAGGTGGCTCAGCCGACTGCTATCAAGGACTTGAGTACTGAAAAATAAAAATGAGCAAATAAGTTACAAAGTAAATAAAAACCCAGATGAGATGTACAAGATAAGTGGTCGACTCCTTGCCCTTGAAATTTAAATGAATTCTCCTTCAGAGCAAACCATAAAATGCTAACCTTGAAATGTTGAGTGGCAGAAGGAATTATGGGTTATGTACTGTCAAAATGGAGAACAGCTCTATGATGAGTTACTGTGTTATTTAGACAATCAGAAACTTGAAGCCGATGTGACACATTTTCAGAGTGAAAGCTCCTGACCACGCATCCGATAATTTCTAAAGGGACAACATGTTTTTCTACAAAAGTTCCCCACATAATGCAAGTGGTTGCCTGTATAACAACAGCACTGTATCTATTTGGATAAAAACTAGTTGGCTAATAAAATATTTTCCGATATGTAATGTCAATTTATATGTGCTGCTTTGATGGAGTTCACTGGTTCACAAAGTTTGAGGACTCCGTTCCTTTGGTTCCCTATACATGTTTCATAAACAAAATAAACAAGGGTTATCTTTTATTGTTCTTTTCCACGAATACGATTCCCACATCACATGCTGTTAGGTTTTCTGGTTTTCAATATCTTAGCTGGTTTTACTATTACGGAGTGAGCAAGTGCCTGAGAACCTTCACTTAGGAGAAGGAGGCGGTTATGGAGGAGGTGAGTTGTGTTGGTGCCTTCTCCTACAGATAACCGGTGCAGAGGGCAGGATAGTGCTGCCAGGGTGGGGGTAGGGGCATAATACTATTTGCCTAAGTGCAAGCCGAGTGCTGAAAGATGGCGGCTGGCCATGGAGGTGGATGGGTTGTGCGGTCACCCGTCATGGGAGTGTTTTTAAACAGACATACAGTTATCAAATTGTGAGTACAGGTGGGGAGGAGGGTGGGACTGGGCTTCTATCAGAGGGTGGGCTTTGGGGGTGTATTTAGGATCTGGGCAAAGGAAGAGGGTGGGGTGTCCTCCCTCATAAATCACCTGCATACAAATACCTTGTGCTGAATATTTGGCTGCCAAATACTGAATATTCATCCCAATATTTGGGAAAAGGTAGTAGGCGAGCATCTTAGCTGTCTAAACTGGAATGAATGAGTGATGTCTATCCTAGTAGTAATACCTGATTGGCAGGCTACATTTCCTGGAATGTTAAAGGGAATATCTGTGTTTTAATGTTCTTCCACAGGTTAAGGCACAAAGCCAGCCAGTTTGAGCCCTTAGCATGAAGCCAACTAAGCAATAAAGCGAAAAAGGGTGGAAGATGTTAAGGTATACCAGCATGCCCTGGAGCACAGTGAGGCCTGAAAGCTCCTAGAAGTGCAGGCATACTCCAGTACTGCCCATCCTAGAGTGTCTTATAACTAAAAAAATGCACAAAGGACAGATGCACTTTTTTTATTTTTATTTGTTGCTTATGAACCCATGTCTCCAGTCAGCAACCTCAGATCCCTGAACCCCTCATGGTACCAGCTGACCTATCCACCTCCATGTGCTCTGGATTACACCACCCGAGCAGGGTACTGGGCCCAGTGTAGCCACCACAGAACTGGGTTTGAATCCCACAGCCACCACTTGCATACTGTGTAACTATAAGCAAGTCACTTAACTTCCCTGTGCTCCCAGGACATACCTGGAAACAAGCCTCAGCTTAGTGTGTCTTTCCTGGACAAAATTGCAAACCCTCCTCCCCAAAAATGCATTGCTTCAGGCAATGGAAGGTGCTGCTGGTACCATCCCAGATGTACTGGGGTCTCTAAGGAGATGATGCTGGGATGAGCTTTACTTCCTCTATTTCTGTTCCCGGAGGAAGCAGACATGTTCGAACAGCAAAGGCATACACACTGTGTGTGTGTGTGTGTGCTCAGCGTGTCCTCGACTTACGTCATCCCTCCTATGGGGCATCCTCAACAGCACTGCTACCTGTGGACACTCAGGTGCAGTATCCAGCGGAACTGCATCCCTACCTCCCTCCACAGAGAGGGAAATGTCCACCAGGACGCTCAATCCCCACCCAGGCTGGCCCCAGACAATCCATGCTCATTCTCGAACCGGGTTGCCAGTGTTCGGCTGCACTACCACAGCACTTATAGGCTGCCAAAGAAAAAAAATATATATATACACACACACACATATATATATATATATATATATATATATATATATACAATAAACTTGGTCAACAGTTTTACTGTTTATAATTGCCCTTCACTGTGACATTACAGGATTTTACTAGACGTGCTGTAAAACTGTGCTGGGTGTGCACAGTATGGTTGTGCTCTGTGCGGCGGTGGTAGGCAGGCAGACAAGTGACTTGGTGGCTAGCAAGCTAACGGCATTGGAGCAGAAACATAGTTTTAGTACTTGTGGTCATGCGAAGGTGTCAGTGAGCAGCTAGGAGTATAGAAAACCTGACGTGATGTTAGAAATCAAAATTCCGCTTGGAGCACGTGGATATTTTAGGTCAGAAGGCAGTCAGGTGCTGGAACTTTTATTATACAGTAGTGCTGGCACATAAAGTATGGCTTCTAATTCCATCAGCCAATCAAGGAGCAAGTATCGTGCCAATTGATTTTCTAAAGGTGTATACCAAAGCAGTGATTAAACAGTTAAACATTATTTCCAGGAGTTGGCAAGTGTTCCGTCAAAAACCTGGCTAACTGCCTGTTGTTTACTGAAGCCAGGGACACAGCATCTGCAGCATTACGAAAACATATTGTAAAAGGCAACACATGCAAATTAAACCTCCTGAGCTGCAAGGAAATGCCGGGAAAATTTATAACTCACTTAATAAAACCTGAAGTAAATACATAGCCCAGGCTCCTGGGACCAACAGGACTTACCCATGATTCTTTGCAGTCCTTCTCTCCCAACAAAATAAAACTAGTATTGCAAAACAGCAAATATACAATTAAACCCAAGATTAGGGGCAGACGTTGGGTGAGACTCAAGGGAGGGAGGCAGCTAGGGTCCAGGACACTGCTGCAGTGTGGGCACTCTGTGCCACCATGCCAATGAAGAAGGCATGGACAGGAAGTATCTGAAGCCACTGTGGGGTGGGTGCTGCTCTCAGGAAGTACAGTGCTAGGCTGGGCGTCATTTAAAGGAACTGTGGGGATGCAGGGAGGGAAGGCACCTGAGGACAGTAGGGAGGCGAGGCTAGGGACATGGGCACTAGACTAAGGTGGGAGGGTGGCAGGGACAGTGCTCTCTAGTGGTACGGATAGGAGATAGATCTAGGAGGGGGACGGAGGTAGCAGGCATGGTCACTAGGGAGCACCATTGCCAGTGGATACCTGCAACAGGTATCAGCCTCTGGCTGGCTGGTTTGCTGGGGGTTAATAGGTGATTGGGTCTGATGGGACAGTCCAGCTACCAGGGCACTCCCTACCAAGGCAAAACAAGGAAAAGGCTTGGGGAATGCAAGATTTTAGCAGACATTAGGGGCTCCATAAAGAGATGAGTCATGGAAGTAGGAATGCCTTGGAAGGTGAAGCAATCTATGATGATCTTTTCCAAGATCCTCCCAGTCCTGGGGACGAGTGAGGTGCAGTAGTGGACTATTAAGGCGGGTCAATGTTTGGCTAGGGTCTGGGGCAAGTGGGAAGAGCTTCTTTTCTGGCCAGCTGGAGAGCCTTCTGGGACAAGGCATGCCTGTTCACATGGATTAGCTGTGCCTGTGCCAGGAGGAAGTGGGGGTACTGCCCAGGAGGAATGAACAGATCAGTCATGGGGGGTGGGGTTAACACTAGAGGACAGAGGGAGGGATAAGTGTAGGAAATCACCCAGAGCAAGAATCAGATGCAGAGGAATCACCAAAGAAGGACAGCAGAGCAGGGAACATGGAAAGGAGACCTGGGGGAGGGACAGGAAGCACATAGAAGTAGCTATTTCCATTTACATGCAGCTCAACAAGTGCACCCACTGAAATGGGTAAGCATGAGGTCTGCTGCAGATCACAGGCCTGGACATCCTGGCACACACTGTGATCTGGTTGGGGGATTAGGACACGAGCATGGATGGATACAGGACAGGCCTTACAGAAAAGGGGTGGGGTCTCTGTAGGGAGGGAGTTGCTGTAAGGACAAGAGCACATCAGGGGCAGTGAAGAGGTGGGAGCTCTCTTTGTAAGGGAAGGAGTCACTGTGGAGGACAAGAGCAAATGGAAGGGCAGGGAAGGGGTGGGGCCTCTCTGTAAGGGAAGGACTCACTGTGGAAGACAAGGAGTACATTATGGGACAGGGAAGGGAGGGGGCTCTCTGTAAGGGAAGGACTCACTGTGGAAGACAAGGAGTACATTATGAGACAGGAAGGGGTGGGGCTCTCTCTGTACAGGAAGGACTCACTGTGGAAGACAAGGAGTACATTATGGGACAGGAAGGGGTGGGGCTCTCTGTAGGGAAGGACTCACTGTGGAAGACAAGGAGTACATTAAGGGACAGGGAAGGGGTGGGGGTCTCTCTCTGTAGGGAAGGACTCACTGTGGAAATCAAGGAGTATATCAGGGTACAGGGAAGGTGGGGGCCCTCTGTAAGGGAGGGATCACTGTGGAAGACAAGGAGCACATCTGGGGACAGGGAACGGGTGGGAGCCTCTCTAGGGACAGAGCCACTGTGGAGGACAAGGAGCACATCAGGGGGACAGGGAAAGGGTGGGAGCTCTCTGTAAGGGAGGGACACACTGTGGAAAACAAGGAGTACATCAGGGGACAGGGAAAGAGCTGGGGCTCTCTGTACAGGAGGAGTCAATGTGGAAAGCAAGGAGTACATCAGGGGACAGGGAAGGGTGGGAGCTCTTTTGTAAGGAGGGACTCACTGTGGAAAACAAGGAGTACATCGGGACAGGGAAAGAGCTGGGGCTCTCTGTACAGGAGGAGTCACTGTGGAAATAAAGCAGCACATCAGGGGCAGGGAGGGAATGGGTGGGGTCTCTCTGTGAGGAAGGGAGCCACTGTGGAAAACAATGAGTACATCAGAGGGACAGGGAAGGGTGGGATCTCTGCTGAAGCAAGGGGCAGCTGGGAAACAAAGATCACATCAGGAGACAGGGAAGGGGTGGGGCCCTCTGTAAGGGAGGGGAGTCACTGTGGAAGACAAAGAGCACATCAGTGGACAGGGAATGGGGTGGGGGCCCTCTGTAAGAGAAGGAGGGAGGAGCCACTGTGGAGGCCAAGGAGCACATCAGGGGACAGGGTGGGGTCTCTCTGTAAGGAAAGGAGCCACTGTGGAAACAATGAGTACACCAGAGGGACAGGGAAGGGAGGGGTCTGTCTCTGTAAGGGAGGGAGTTGCTGGGGAAGACAAAGATCACATCAGGGGACAGGGAAGGGGTGGGGTCTCTCTGTAAGGAGGAGCCACTGTGAAAACTGAGTACACCAGAGGGACAGGGAAGGGTGGGGTGGGTCTCTGTAAGGAGGAGTTGCTGGGAAGACAAAGATCACATCAGGGGACAGGAAGGGTGGGGGTCTCTCTCTGTAAGGAAGGGAGCCACTGTGGAAGACCACGAGTACACCAGAGGGACAGGAAGGGGTGGGGTCTCTCTCTGTAGGGAGGGAGTCACTGTGGAAATCAAGGAGCACATCAGGGGACAGAGAAGGGGTGGGGGCACTCTGTATGAGACAAAAACATCACAATTTGTTCATGCCATTACTGATAGACACTAAACAGAGCAGATGCCAGTGGACGGAGCTAGAGGGGGCTGGGGAGGCAGTGTAAGTAGCGGTGCCCTGCCATCATCTTTATTCACTGTTTAGTGCCCATTGTGGAGCTCGTGATTGACTGACTGGCCCCCGGCTCCCAACTGCTCCAAGCCTGGCTCCACCACTGGGATGCCCTGCAGCAGGGATGGTATACTTATTTTACAGGTCAAGCAATCGTGAATTTTTACTGTGCGGGGAGGGTCGAAGTCTTAGACTGAGATGAAATGTCGGGAGTTTGGTTAGCTGCGGCACTACAAGCCAGCAGATGCAGTGACCAGTCTACACATTTTATGTACTGTTTGCACTTTTGGTACCAGCAAACTTTTGAGGATTTACTATGTTCTGAGTTCATTGCCTTCCCTTTGCTGAAGGGGACAGAGGGGTGGGTGAGGGAGTTAAGTATCAGTTTCTGGTTGGGTGGGGAGGAGGGTATGTCTTTCGGTGTGAGGGTGGAGGAAGGTAAAATCTACTTACATTTGCTGAGGCAAAGGGGTGGATAGGAGGGAGCTAGCAGGGGGATGTGAGGGATTTATTATAAAACAATCTGGGAGGTGGGGGAACTTACTGCACAGTGAGTGGGGAGGGAGTTCAAGCCTTTTGGGCCTTTTAGGTGGTTTTGTGAAAGAAATGTTAAAAGTCACAAAAGGAAGAAAAGTACAAAATGTAAACTGTCCCTCAAAGCATCTCCATCTCACCCACCTCAGTTTGATCTGCACAACAGGTGTTTAGATGGTTTTGTGATTGAAATGATAAAATGGTACAAAAGGAAAAAGGCAAAATTTAAACTGTGCCCCTCAAAGCATTTCACATCTGCTGGCTTCAGCGCTGCACATAGCTACTGTGATGTCACCAGCACTGTTAAAGCTGCTCTCTGATTGGTTCAGTATGCCATTGTTTCATTGTGACCTTTTCAGGGTTTTAAATAATTGATTAGCAGTTTTTCCTGGGACAATACTAACTGTACAGAAAGTATTTATATAGGTTTTCTAGAAGTGTTATGTTTGTTAAACACAATGAGGCAAGTGCTATGCATTTTACAATGTTTAACACTTTTATGAGCAAAGCAGCTAATCAATTTTAGAGTTAAATAAAACCCTGCCTTTTCAACTTTCAAGACACCATTGATGGCTTCCTCTATGGTGTGCGATCTGGGCGTATTCCTTGATGGCGGAGGGATTGACATTTGAAGCTCGGTGTTGTCTGTTGTCCAAAGTAGTTTCTACCTTCTGAGGAATATTGCCAGGCTCAAACCCTAGTTCCACCTAAGAATATTCCTACCTTAGTGCATGCCTTTGTGATGTCCAGGCTTGATTACTGTAATGCGCTCCCACTTTGGGGTCTCTGGAGTGACTCTCCGCTGGCTGCAGCTGGTACAGAACACTACTGCCAGGCTGCTACGGGACTCTCAAGTTCAGTCATGTCACCCGGTGTTGCGTGAACTGCACTGGCTGCCGGTCAGGTGGAGGATTCTCTTCCAGGTGGGCTTGCTCACCTTTAATGCTCTGTATGGTCTTGGCCCTGGCTATCTGACCAATCTCCTTACACCCGCCATGTCAGGCTGTTAGCTCCGTTCCTCCTCTAGGGGCCTCCTGGCGATTCCCAGGGCGAGCTTAAAACTTCCGGCGACAGGCGTTCGGTGTCACCAGCCCGTCCTGTGGAACTCATTACCACCAGCTGTCAGGGAGGCCCCTTCAGTCGAGGTCTTCAAAAGCTGCCTTAAGACCTATTTATTCACCCTAGCATGCCGGATATAGAGCTGTGAAGATCTTTGATGATATATTCGCAATGCTGCTGTTGCACTCTGTCTACTGTTTTATTATAGTTACCCATTTGTTAACTCTATTTATGTATTTATGACCCTGCTATCCTTTTGCATATTGCTTTAACTTGTAAGATGCCAAGAGCTGCTGGGATTGGACGCCTAAGAAATAAATTTGCCTTGTCTTACTATCTTTACTGTAGGCAGTGAAATAGTAGTGATATATTGAACAGTTTAACCCATGCCTGTGGTACATATTATGGGTAGCGGTAGCCCCCTATAGTTAGAGTTCGTAGCCTGTTCAATGTTAAACCCTTTGCACATTAACAGCTTTGGCTCCGTTTGATGTAATGAGCTGAACTTTTGTATATGTTGTCTCGGAGGCAAGGTCTTGACCTGTGGAAATTTCCGTGACAGCAGCTTGTGTGAGTTTCTGAGATCTGTATGTGTCACTTTTGTAAATGTCTAGCTTTTTCCTGTACTTAATATGTTTTTTGCTCCCCTACAGCCTACATGGAATAGAATTTTTCCCCAACTTGCAGGGGACATGTGTCATGTCCCAAGTGTAGCCTTTAGCAGGTCTGGTGAAAAAATATTAAAGGATTTCAATTTGTAAGGTTTTAAAATTTACTGTTTTCCGACCTGCGCATGCGCAGTAGGGTTTTCAGATAATGTTCTGTGGCAAAGTAAACATTTAATGCTGCAAATGCTAGTTTTGCTTCGCACCACTTAACTGGCAGGGCACCAAACATTTTTATTGTGCCGTGCCAACTGCCTTATTGTTGATATTTTCCATGAAGTAACAAACGTGGGAAACAGACAAAAATGCTTGGATTAAAAACAAAACACCAGAATCTAGCTAGCGGGACCTGCTAGCTAGATTCTGATATTCATTTTTAAAACAAAGGGCCAATCGTCTCCTGGGCACCCAAAATCCCAGGTGTCCATCTTAGCGAGGAGCTCTTGACCCACGTCATCTGTATGAGAACAGAGGGACTTTCGAAGGCTGAAGCTGCCGCTGGAACTCATACTCGGGGCTTTAGCTGAAGCAGTGAGCTGGTGATCATGTTCCCTATCTCTGTGTCTGTCTAGCTATCTAGCTACTTTTGTTGTAAGTAAATGCTACGCAGGTATTCACTTTAACTATATCACTCTAAAAGGTTGCAGCTATGTGGCCAAATTGCTAACTTTAAAAAAATTTTGGTCTTCATGGCGTTGCAGCCATCTGGCTTTCTGGCTGTCTCCAGAGACCTTGCAGCCCGTCATCACCTCCAAGTTCTCCGTAGATGGTCTTTATGATGGATGTACTTGGATGGGGCGAACATTACAGGCAACTAAATGAAGCTTGCATTTGAAGTGCTGCACATGTATGGGGGTTGTTAAGGTAGGCAACACTGGAATGGGGGAGGGGCTGCATATCTAGGATGCTGTAGAATGGCGGGAGGGCTTAATAAGCTGCTGCTGAAATTGGCAACTCTCACTCCATCGCTATCACATATGCTGGCCGACTAGCCATTACTGATTTTGGATCAGATTGGAACATGCTGCTGTTAGATCTGAAGGCTGAATAAACCTACTTTGGCATTTTTTTTGGGGGTGGAGGTACAGAGCAACATCTCGCCTTGCCCCCTCCATGTGCCCTGGTGGACTGCTTGAGTGCCAGGGTGCAGTGCAGCAGCAGAAGTAGTTTCAGCAGCCATCAGCGTCGGCACAACTTGCTCAAGTCAGCAGTACACTCACCAGAACTCTTCAGCGACCATGAAGTTAGGCGCAGCTTTCATGAGTTAATCCTTTTTCGACAGCAACGCCTCGTTTTCAGTGCATGCCAGCCACCAACCCATCAAGACTGAAAGAGCTGGGGAGATCCAGTACCCAGACAGAAAAGGCAAAACTGGCATTCTGAGAGAGGAGGAATTGTCCTTAGGTGGTGGGTCGCATGTAAATATACTAAACTAAATATAAATGTTTTTAAAGTAAATTTCCGACATAGCTGCCCTCTGCGGTATTTATTCTAGCCAGGTTTTAAGTTTGAATAATAGCCCATACTTTAGTTACAAGCTTCGTAACTTTTATAAACTGCAGGGCAGCCCAATCCTTCCAGAGAGCCCCAGTGATACTGACATGCTCACGTGCTCAAGCATGTAATGACGTGTGACCAGGGAGAGTGCGGGGCGTGCCTCATTGAAAATGAATGGGGCTCAAATTCTCTTCCATTTTTAAGCTGAAGAATGGCCACTTAGAGATGAGTGAAGGTAACTGCTTGACCAACAAGGCCCTTGCTGGTGAGAGGGTTACCTTCGTTAATCTCTAGGTGAAATGAAGGAAATGGTCCCTTGAAACTTTCAGATTAGTAGGGTTTCGGTTAAATGAAAGAGCATAGCAGTATAGCTTAGCACACATGCATAGGCAGTGAAAGCGCTTTCTGTTTTGTACCTCCTTCTCCATCCCTCTGCTCATCTTCCTTGCTCCATAATGGTCACCCTTCCCAAGTCCTAAAATCTGTGTCAGTTCTGTGTGTTTTGCCCTCAATCACATTTGTTTACAAAAATCATATCCAATATGTGACCATGACTGGCTGGTTGGTGAGTGAGAGCTATTACCAGCAGTGACATCGCTGCAGGTTTGGGGAGGTAGGAGCATCTCCTAACCACCAATCACTGTCCCTGTTAATTGTTTTCTTCTCTTCCCTGGTGTCAGTGGCACCCCCAACCACTGATTGCGCCCCGTTATTTGTCTTTAATTCCCTGGCGACTAGTGGTACCCACCCTCGATCGCCATCCAGTTTGTTCCCTGGTGTCTGAGTGGTACCCACCCTCCGATCGCCATCAAGTTTGTTCCCTGGTGTCTAGTGGTACCCAACCTCCGATCGCCATCCAGTTTGTTCCCTGGTGTCTAGTGGCACCCACCGCCGATCGCCGTCCAGTTTGTTCCCTGGTGTCTAGTGGTACCCCACTCTCCGATCGCCATCAGTTTGTTCCCTGGTGTCTAGTGGTACCCTCTCCAACTGCCGTCAGTTTGTTCCCTGGTGTCTAGTGGTACCCACCCTCTGATCGCTGATCCAGTTTGTTCCCTGGTGTCTAGTGGTACCCACTCCCGATTGCTGTCCAGTTTGTTCCCTGGTGTCTAGTGGTACCCACCCTCCGATCGCAGTCCAGTTTGTTCCCTGGTGTCTAGTGGCACCCACCCTCCGATCGCAGTCCAGTTCATTCCTGGTGTCTAGTGGTACCCACCCTCGATCGCCATCCAGTTCATTCCTGGTGTCTAGTGGTACACACCCTCTGATCGCCGTCCAGTTTGCTCCTGGCGCCTAGTGGCACCCACTACCCTGTCACATCAGGCATAACTCTGAAATGAAGAAAATGGTCCCTCGAAGATTTTTTAATAAACTTGCAAAAAAAAAACAACAATCCCTCGTCAATCAGTCCCTCCCCACCCCAACTCCACATCGATCACCCCACACACCCTCACTCACCTGAACAGGTCCCAGGTTCAAGATCCACTCTCCGATGGAAGACATATCTTGCTGCTGGAACTGGTGACTGCAATAGGAGAAACTAAGGTAAATGTGGTTACTAACATACTAAAATGCCAGCAGAATAGGCCTACGGTCTTTCGCGTCTGCTCGTTGGTCAGCCCCCACCCTGGGAACTGACCTTGCTGCCCCTCGCCTTCTCTGGCTTCTCCTTCCCGTTCCAGATATTCTCGCTGCATTGGATTTTGCTTCCAGAACCCTTCCCTGTACCTGTCCCACCCCTCTTGAACCCCTCTACTGTCTCTGCCTCCACCAGCCCCAAGGCAGCGCATTCCATGGTTCCACCACCCTCTCAGTGAAGTAGCACCTCCTCCTTTCTCCCTGACTCTTCCCCCTCCAGCCTCCACCCATGCCCTCTAGTGGCCCCTCTTCCTTCCTTGAAGCACCCTGACTGTTCCTCCCTATTTACCCCCTTCATGTACCTGAAGACCTCTATCATGTCCCCCGGTCCCTTCTCTCTTCCAACGTGTACATATTTAGCTCTTGAGCCTCTTCTCATAGGTCCTGTCCCCAAGCCCCAAATCATTTTGGTTGCCCTCCTCTGGACCCTCTCCAGGAGTTTAATGTCCATCTTTAAGTGTGGCCTTCAAACTGCACGCGAGTACTCGAGGTCTTGGCCTCACCAAAGCAGTTTACAGAGGAGTATCACTTCCCTCCTTCTGGAGAGTGATCCCCTAACGATGCATCCCAGCATCCTGTTGGCCTTGGCTGCTGCCCTCCTACAAGTCTCAGAGTTGTTCATCTTGACATCCACCACCTCCCCGGGTCCCTCTCAGACATCGAGACTTGTAGCATTTCCCCAGGGTGTACACTTGGCCCGGTTTCTGGCCCCAGGTGCAGTACCTTGCATTTCCCTGCACTGAACCTCAGCTTCACTTTCTAGATCATCTTTCCAGAGCCTCCAGGTCCCCTGTAGGTCCACCCTCCCTCCTCCCCATCCACCACTGCCCCAGTTTTGAGTCATCCACAAAGAGACTCATCTCACTCCTGATACCTGTCCTTATGTCAGAGATGTAGGCGTTGAACAGGAGGGGCCCAAGGACTGATCCTGTGGGACTCCACTAATGACCCTCCTTGGGGATGAGACTATCCGCCAACTACCACCCTCTGGGTCCGGTCCTGAGCCAATTGCCTATCCATCTGATCATCTGGTTCCCCACCTCCATTTCTCCCAGCTTATCCAACTGGCCCACGTGAGGAACAGAATCAAATGCCTTGCTGAAGTCTAGAAAGAGGGCGTCCACTGGTCTACCAGGTCCAAGGCACTCATCACCCAGTCATAGAACTCTACAAGGTTTGTCTGACACAATTTCTCCGGACGAATCCATGCTGTCTATCATCCAGGCACCCTGACTTTTCCAGGTCCCCCAGCCTCTCCTTGACAATGCCCTCCATCACCTTGCCCACCACCGATGTCAGGCTGACAGGCCTGTAGTTCCCTGCCACCTCCTTGATCCCCCCTTGTGGGTAGGCACTATATCGCCACCTTCCAGTTCTGGGGCACCCACCCTGTCCTCAGAGATGGTGAAAAGCTCCACCAGGGGTTTCGCCAGGACATCCATAAGTTCCTTGCTTTTCGGTTCAATGTATTTCAATGAGGCGGTCAACTTTTATTCATGACTCAGCCATTTTGACATTTTGACCTCAAATTTTCAACATAATATCTGCCAACTCCACCCTGAAGGTGATTTTCGCGATCGCTTAGCAAATTCGCTTCGAGGCGGGATTTGCGTAATGACGAGTCATATTGGTACATGGCGTGGGGACATAAGAAGGTATGAGAAGCAGAAGTCAGGCTACACAGAAAACTGACACTGAACTCCTAGATAAGTTCCGTTTGTTAATTTATTGTTTGAAAAATAGCAGCATGTTATCACAAGCACAAGCGTTTCACATCACCACATGACGCTTTATCAAGGTACATCTTGATAAAGCGTCGTAATGATGAAATGTTGGTGCTTGTGGTAACATGCTATTTTTCTAATTTTAAACAATAAATTAACAAACAGAACTTATCTAGGAGTTCAAGTGCCAGGTTTCTGTGTAGCCCGACTCTTGCTTGTCATTGATTCTTTTCATGTTTGGGCTCCAGAAACAGTTTTTACGTAGCCACCTCCAAGTTGCACTTTACATAAGAAGGCCATGTTGAAAATGTGGGGTCAAAATACGTAAAAATGGCAAAGTCATGACCATTAGTTGCAAGTTTGCTACACACTTCTAACTTTGAAAATTTTAAATATTTCGACCACAGACTTTCAACATAGCCTTCTTATGACCCCACCTCATGTATGTTACAGCTGTCATTTTTCAAATCCTGGCCAAAATGTGTTTTGCAGCTGTGACCGGAATGGCGTTGAGGTTCTGCGAAATTCGTTTTGGCAGGGATTAGAAAATTTTCTGTACAGGTACATGAGGTGGGGTAATATGATGGCTATGTTGATGACTATGCTGATAATTTGTCACTGTTGTCCTGCAAATGGGCGCTGGGCCCATAGGGCCCGTGCTTCAGTTATCCCATGTACATATCTATGGAGGGATGGGAGAACAGGGCCCAAAGGACCCTACGTTTGACAGGCAAATAAGGATATGATTATACTATCTCAGAAAGTAAGGAAATGCAAATTGCAAAAACTGTGTTAATGCTCTAGTTAGGGTTACAACCATAAGCGTAAGGAAATGTGGCATTAGGGTTTCCAAACCCTAACACCCCATCCCACGCTACACACACCAACAGGTGTCGGAGGCGTGCCTTGAGTCATCAGCCCCAACGCTCACCCCATTCTCCTATACCGTACCCATTTTAGCTTATTTACTTATGGAATGGGGTGAGCACTGGGTGACCCCAAGGTACATCCCTGACGCCTGTTGGTGTGCAGTGTGAGGTGTGGGGTGTTAGTTTGGAAACCCAAACGCCACATTTCCTACTTTTGTGGCTGTAACCCCAATCAGAGCAAAGCGCAGTTTTGCAGTCTATCTTGGATATGACATGGGTGAGAGTGAGATAACAGAAATATCTCCATAAGCTGCCATTTAACTCTTGATATCCCATGGTGGTGAAGCCATGGGTGGGATATCTAAAGTTCAAGGGCAACAAGTGAGAATATTTATCTCAATCTCACCCATGTCATATTTGATTTGTACAACAAGTGGGGTCTCTTTTTTACGTTTTAAAGTTATTTACATCAGTCTGATTGTGACTGTCTTGTGTATTACAGTACTTCTACTCCTGTTGATGTTGATTGTAATTAACCTGTCACTGTGTCCTTGACTGGGTCAGTATGTCTATACTGACTGTTAATTGGAAATTACATGTATGTATTTTGTTATGTTTATAGATGTATTTAATTCATTCCGGGTTGCCCCTGAAAAAGGGACTGTTTCGGTTTCAGTGGGCCTACTCGTCACCAAAATTTTGATAAATAAAATAAATAAAATTGGCATCGGTTTGTTGCAAAAGTGAAAACAAAATTAATTTTCTGCTGTTTTATGCCAATTATAAAAGAAACAACTAAAAGGTATCTGTAAATGAAACACTACTTATTTTGTAGATATTGTTGTGCTGAACCAATTTCATGCTCACAGTACCATGCTATCATTTTGCATTTTAAAGTTATTTTCAACTGTTTGTTGAAAATGGGAGAAAAATTTGAATTTTCCACTGTTTTTGCTAACTACTTGCTGCCTATGATCCTAAATTTGGTGTGTTCATTATAGGAACTTTGTCTAAAAATGTACTACTGTATTACTGTATCTTACTGTTACCCTGTCTAAAACATGTACTAATGTTTTGATGTACCTTTGTCCTTGTAACTGACATGAAACCCATAAATGAAGCGACCGCATCCAAGAACTCAATAAATAAAAAAAAAAATAAAAAATATATAAAAAGAAATAAAAGGTAACTGTAAAGAAGCGCCCTCATTTTGTAGATATTTTTGTGCCAAACAAATTTCATGCTCACAGTACCATGCTATAATTTTTCATTTTAAAGTTATTTGCATTTTAATACGGTTAGCACTGCTACTGAGGCTGAACATTCTAAATAACTTCGAACCTTTGTGACATATCCAGCATGAAGATATCAGTGATATCTCACTAGTAGCCCATGAGATATCAGTGATATCTTCAATGATACAGACCCACACCTGTTGTATAACTATATATTAATAAAGGATGTGAAACAGGGACTGGTAGACTAAATTATTTATTTTCATGAGTGCTGTTTGACCTTGGTTAACTCATGAGTGATGTAAGCCCTGCGGCGTGCCCACGGTCAAACAGCTTGAGTGAAAATAAAAGCAATTATTCCACAAGGTCCCTGTTGCACATTTCACTAATGCAATAGACAGGAGGGACCTTGTGTTTATGTGTGTTTTTTTTTTAATCACTACATTGTTTCTAGCCACGGCTTGCCCCATTCAGCCTGACTGCCCCCCCAGCCCGACACCCAGAATTACTGGGGCTTAACATATCCCGGCCAGGCGGTGCCTGCAGAAGGGTCGGGCATCATCCTGCTGCTGAGTTATTTTCGCCTTCATTTTCACCCCAATTACCAGGCCCCAGGAGTAGAAGCATGAATGTGGAGACGCATCGTGCCTCTGACCCCCAGTAACAGCCCCTTCCAGCCCACCTGTCGGCCTAGTGCCTGTGCACCCTCTAGCCTGTACTGCACCCTAGCCTCCACCAGGAGGCAAACAAAAACAAAGGATGCCACCTTCCCTCCCTGAAAAGGAGAGCTGCCTTTCGGCTGCTCCAACCAACCGTACCCCCCACGGCCTCCAATGGCCCGTGCTTGTTCGAACATGGATCGTCAGTGCGGCAGGTGAGGTGTCCAGTGCCTCAGCCTCAGCGCCACCAGGCTGGCTGTGTGTTTTTTTTTAATTAACAAATTCAGTGAGGTTTATATGGTGAAACAGTGAGGCTCCGCTTTTGTTAGGTCTGTTGCCATGGATTCAGCGTCAGGCAGATGAAATGATGCTCTAATGTGGCAGCTGACTGGTTAGGGCTGTGTGCTGGAGAAAGCGTTTGAAAAGAAAATGGCATCTAAGTTTAGTGAGGGCTCTGTTGGCAAGAGTAGGCACCTGTACAGGCCATGGAAATGGGCACTGATTTATTTTAAAAGAGGTGAGTATTGATTTTTTTTCAGTATCAGCTGGCAGTTTCCGAGTGACTGCTTGCTGCCAGAGCCAGGTTCTGTGCGATGCACATGGGCCGGCACTATAGCCAGGCAAGCCTGGACTGAATGTGGTGGCTGGGGTTTCAGGGCCAGGTTCTGTGCAATGCACATGGGCGGCACTATAGCCAAGCAAGCCTGGACTGAATGTGGTGGCTGGGGTCTGAAGGAAAAAAAGCAGAACATACAGAGTTATGCCATTAAAAACTGAAGACAACAACAGAGGAACTTGATGTTTGCTTCAGGCAAGTGAGCAGTTGAGGGTGTGGGCTATGTCGTGGTTGTAAGTGATGGAGGTGCTTGTGTCGACCTTACTTAAGTCGAGAATCCTGCTGACAGGAGAAAAGTTGGACGGATGTAAGAAATACAAAGAAAGAACATTCATTTATGTTTTTGGCAACCTGGGTTGTCAAAGCTTAGCCCTAGTCACGGCCCCCTGTGCTTCCACCCTGATGAATGCTGGCGTTCTCCAATGTTACCCATGGCTTGCCCCCAGAGGGTGGGTTGCGACGCTGCCCCTTAACAGTATCACACTACTGATCCTGATAGGAGAGCCAGCATCGGGGCTAATCAAAGCCCAGGGAGGGCTTCATGAGAAATGACCCAGGCTGCATTTTCCCCCTGAAAGCAGGGGCGGTGCGTGCAATGGCCCGGCCAGCGTCCGCCCCGCCCTGAGTTGTAATAGCGTCGGTGCGTATCGACAGACCCAGCCTCTGCTGGGTGTCGCGACTGTACTGAATGCACAACCACCCTCCCTTTCCGGAGAAGGAGAGCAGTCCTAGGGATGCTCTATCCTTCTCCCCGGCCGACCCTCCAAAGACCCAGGTCCGTTCCGAACACGGGTCTCCGCCTCTGGCGGAAATCCAACCTCTGTGCCAGTGGGCGGCCTGCATTTTATGTTTAATTACACAGCATTTATGAAGCAGTGGGACAGAAGTGTTGAGCAGTGTGAGATGCAAACCGGGGGGGGGGGCAAACAGTTTATGGTGCAGCTTAAATTAAAACAAACAAAAAGTTATTGTGGTATGTTTGTTTCTGTTTTTATTTTACCAAGCTACAGTTAGGTCAGATAACTGTAGTACTGGAGTAAAACTGTGAGGTGAAGGGGTGGGGGTAGCAGATAGAGTGCCCTGTGTGAAGTTTAAATTGTAAGTAGCGCCAGTCAGGCAGGCACGCAGGTGGTGGGTGGGGCTATGCAGTGATGCGTGTCTACTATGCACACAAATGCATAGTAACATGTCAGCTGTGCACATAACAGCTGATGATGACGTGTCCACCATGTACACAAATGAAATTTTGCACACAGTAACTCAAATATCAGCATTTATGTAATGGCTTTTGTGTCCACCAATTGCATAAATATAGAAGCACAAACGTGTCGAGCAGAAAAGGACCGCCACGCCCACCCAGTCTGCCTGGAAAGTTGCTTGATCTTCGCTATTGCCAATATTTAGGCAATATGAGTGGAGATAAATCCACTCTGAGAAAGCTTGGTATTGGAGCAACCATATGTACAAATTAAATTTATACATATAATAACTACGTCATCAAGATTTATACACCCAGTAGGTTCGTCATCAGATGACCCCCCAGCCTATCGATGACTGGAACTACTTCCCACCCAGTTTCCCCTTCACTTGAAATACCACTTGCCACACAGAACACCCTCAAAACCAGCAGCCTGTGATTTTTTCATAGAAATAAGCTGCACCACTCCACAGTTCAGGTTTTCACTTACTGTTTTGCGATATTCAGAATCCCTCTATGGAGATCTCCTGCTCGTCTGACACTCAGCTCGCCTTTTCACACACACACACACACACACACACACACACACACACAAACCAAATTCCTGAAGCGCATCCTATTCTCTGAACCACCTCCACATCAAACGCAGCAGTCGTCACAACTTCTCCCAAACTTCTACAAAATATGAGTGCTAGCGACACACACACACACACACTGTTCTCAAATGGACCTATGCATCAAACCTGTATATTGTGCTTACTGTTGTTGCTTGTATCAAAGCTGTTTCATGTGTATTACTGTTACCTTGTACTCCACTGTCACCCTGTGCCAGGTGTATGGCCCAGGTCATGCCTGAAAATGGTCCCTGGGATCAGTGCACTCACCGGTTGTCAAAGTCATCAATAAATAAATAAAGGAAGCACTAGCTAAAAACAGCCGCCATGTTTTCAGAAGGGCCGCTCTCTCTCTGCCAATCAGCAGCAATGTTATCAGGACAAGGTGGCGTCCTGGCGTCATGGTAATTGGCAACCGCATACAACTGTCTCCACAAGGCGAAGTAACTAACCGTAGTAGAACCCCCCACAAAAATGTTAAAAATATGATAGCACAATGCAACCAAAACACATCTGTTCCTATCGCATAAGTGAAACATGCGATGGGAGCTGGTGATACACGATTTATCTGCCTCGGGTGATTCAACCTCGGGCACATCACTCGTGGCTTATACCACTCGTGAGGTTACCTGAAGTCAAACTGCCCTTGTGCAAATAAATCATATATCACACAGCTCCCCACTGCAATATATATATATATATATATATATATATATATTATACGTGGTAATGCCTGTATATTAGGGTTAAGTAAGCACTTTAATTTTAAACCCCACTTTTGCACCTTAAAAACTTTGCCCACTTTCAACCAATTTACTTGAAATTGGAATGCACAGAGATGGTGCCAGGATCTCTGGATCCTGAAACTTTCACAGTAATTGGTTTATGGGGCAAAGTTACAGGCTAACAAAAATAACAAGAACAACACAAATTAAGACCTTGTTTGCTCACCTGTAACTAAAAAGCCAGAAGGATTTGAAACCTGTAACTTGTAGGTTTGATAGATTTTGGTCCAAGGTGTGTTCTTTTGCAGTTTTATCTCCAAGACTTAAAGGGTACTGTCAGCTTTTCCTCTGAGTTATCATTTGTTTTATAGTAGTGGGTGTCTAGGCACATACCTATGTAAATGGTTTTGTAGAATGCCCCTGCATAAAAGAAAACACAATCCGTGTACCTGTTTTTTATAAATTAGCATCCTATTACATTAGTCCTGCAGTTAAATTCCTGCCCACCAGAAGCAGATTGGCAGTGAGAACATGCAGAGAATATCTCTACGGGCGCTGTGCTGACATGCACATTTTAACATCCCCATCTCAACAACCAGGTAATCCAGTGCACCAAGGTATTTTAAGGTGCTCATGGTATTTGTAACAAAAAAATAGTACTCGTTCAACGCAAAATAGTACTGGAATCTGGTGCGAAAGACCACACATGCACAACAGCAGTACATTCTCACGCATGCGTGGGATCTATCCTCTGGGCACTATTGCGCATGCACGGGATTTAGGCACCAGATTCCAATACTATTCTAGCGGCTGAATGAGTGCTCGTTCCTTCTGCCAGCCCCAGTGATTCTAGCAATTGGAGGAAATCATGACCAAATTGTGAGAGTTCATTGTCGACCCAGAAACTGAAGTCACTCAGAATCAAACATCTGGGTGCCTCAATACTGTCTTGGCAATGAAGTGTGCAATTCCTACTGGAATTCCCTCTGGCGCCCGAGGCTGGTACACAAGAGGATGCAGCCGCCTGCACCTGGACCCCGTGCACAGCCACACATTCAAACGATATTTCCCAACTGGGAGTACAATGAAGTGCACATCTCCAGTGCAAAATAATTAGCCCGCCACCCCCTTGATCCTCTGAGGGCTGTAAACCTTGAGAACCCTGCTGGGAAAGCCGCCTCCAAAACAAGACCAGCATCGTCGCTCAGCCAGGTCTCCATGATGCAAGCCAGATCAGCGAAGGCATTAAATCCGCCATAATGGCTGTCTTGTCCCTCAGCGATCAGGCACTACAGAGCACTGCCCTCAGGGAATGACAGGAGGCTGACGGCCTGACAGCTACTTGCCTTCTCAATCTGGCAGGAGCCCTGGGCATGGGTACCAGCCATGTCTCGCCTCTCTCTTCTACCCATTTTGCCCCTGAGCACCTCATGGTCCACACCAGACCTATGGTGCCTCCTCCACCATTGGCACTGAGACAGAGAGACTGGCTAAGAGAGAGACAGAAGAGTAAGAATAAACATTTCAAGCCATGTAACCATCTCACCATAATTACACAGGGTGTGAGCTTCCTACCGGTCAAAAAGACTTTTGTAACTCTAAAAATTGTTTTTCAATATACTTCTTTCGTTTTCTTATAAAAGCCATTTCGTAAGTGCAATAAGACTTCAAATATGTGTAATATGGTCAATAATGGCACTTCTTTAATGAATTTAAAGGCACTTGACTGCGGCTCATGCCTAACAGCTCACCTGAGGCTTGCGATTCCTGGCCCATATTTACACACCTGCTCATGTTTACTGCATGTACATCATAAATAGAGACAGACAGGATAATGCAGAGTTAGACTTTTATTGCATTTTATAACATGGGTACAAAAAATCTTGTATTCTGATTCGTCCAAAAGGTCACCTGACCATTGATTAATCCCCAGTATACCCACACTTGCCTTACCAGACCACAAAATCTTGATTGACAGCAATGTTAAGCCTTTTCAGATCACTCAACCAAAGAAACATGTAAAACACTACAACTCACGGCATCCTCATAGGACAAATTCACCTAATGGAGAACTACAACTACGGCATCCTCAGAAGGACAAACCCATTAGGCAGAAGGACAATTGTATTACAAATGCATGTTCACAGAGATTTATTTTAATATTCCTTCAGATAAACCTCTAACATGACAAGATTATAAATAATAAGATAACAAGATTATAAATTGGTCACTAGAGCTCTCCCAATTCTCCACCAAGTGAGAGTCAGCACTAGTCACCCCAGTTCATAAAAGTGGTGACAGGGCATTACATAGCAACTACAGGCCTATCTCTATTCTGCCCCCACCCAAGGTCTCAAAAGAATTGTTGCAGACCAGCTGGTTGACTTCCTAGAAAAATACAACTTACAATGCCCATAACAGCACGAGTTCAGAAAGGGCACAGTACCACCACTACCCTTCTAGAGCGTACAAGTTTATCCACAGTACTACTGACAAAGGACATGTTGTTGGCACCACCGTTATTGACCTTACCAAGGCTTTTGATACTGTCAGTCATGCCTTGTTGATCAATCAACTAACCAAACTAGGACTATCTTCGCAAACCACGAAATGGTTCAGCAGCTACCTCAGTGACCATTCGCAACAGGTGAGAATTGGCGGCGTTCTCTCAACCAGGCTATCCGTCCAGTCAGGTGACCCCCAAGGGTCAATTCTGGGAGCCACTACTCTTTATGCGTTCTAAACAGACTCCTGCCTCGTGTCCAGATCAGTCTCCTATACGTGGACAATGCGGCAATTTTCTCAAGCAACTCGATCCCTTGCTTATGAAGAATCAGCTTCAAAAGTGCTTCACAGATGTTGAGGCCTGGTTCAAGTCACAGAAGCTCGTACTAAATTACAAAAGAACAAAAATTATGTTATTCCACGGTATGCACAGCAAACATAAAACAGGCAGCTGACCCTAAGAAATTATTTGGGCATTGATCTAGAACAGAAACAACTGTTTAAATATCTTGGTGTGAACCTCGACTGCACTCTGTCATTTCCAATCATATAGATAATGCTGCCAGGGCCGTTAATACCCGAATAGGGCTGCTTTTCAAACATGCACTGCTTAACTACTGAAGCCCTTAATCTGGCAATCCAGAGCTCAGTAATCTCTCATTGGACTAGTGGTCTATGGATCTGCCACCGACACCGCCCCTGCATCGAATCTCCATTGCCCTAAACAAAGCCTGTTGACTTCTTACCAGAGCCTCCTGCCTCACACACACTTGTGACATTTACAAGCAGGCAAACTGGCTCCAACTTCAAGGAAGAGTCTTTTACTAAACTTGCCTACTAGCAAAAGACCTCCCTCAACCTCGTGCCACCAGGAGTGCAGAAGCTCCTCAGCCCGGCATGCCCTTACCACCTCGCAAGAAGCTCTGACAACACTGTCTTCCTAATCCCCTGCTGTTGCACGCTCAGGGGCAGTGGCCGTTCACTGTCCGAGCCCCAAGTGGTACAACCCCTTAACAGTAACCATCACCAACACTGCCTCATTAGGCTAATTTAAAGCAAACTGCGCAAACACCTTGTGGCTCGTGCCACCTGTGACTGCTACTTATGAGCTTAGAAAACCAGGCCACTCGTTGCCTATTTTCTTCCTACTTTCTCCCTCTTCCCTCACCTCGCTATTCTGCCCTAATCACTCCTCACTATTCCTCCTCTACTCCTCTTAGCCCCCAGATCCTCCTCTTCGTCACCTGACAATGCCCCTAGGGTGCATCTTTCCTTCTTGTACAATAATGAACTTATACTAGATACACTGCACTCTCTGTATTTAGGTTGTCTTATTATTCTTAGCACATGCATACTCACCCATTGCCTTTTTGCTGTTTGGTTGTGCTACTGCTTAATTTTACTTGTTATGTCTGTTTAATTACTAGGTCAGGCATTTGTCCAATGCCTGTGCTCAGTTTTATTATTCCATGTAACATTACTTCTACCTGACATGGCCTTTGGGCTGCAATTCTCCTTGTAAACTGCATACGCTTCTTGATCCTTGCTTACCCTACATTGAACCTGTGTGTGTTTCTTGACGTGGAACCTTTGTAAAAGAACTCCTGGCTCAAAGGTATAAATCTGCAATTTTAATAAATAAATACAATGATGCTGCTCATGTCTTTTTCCAATTGTTTAACCAGGAGTGGCACACTAAGAAGAAGAAGAAGAATCAGCATTTATATACCACTTTTCATACATCCAAAGCGCTTTACAAGCAATGCTAGACTGGTAGTGAAGTGACTGAATGTGGTGGCGGCGGCCATATTGTACATCATCACCCACACACAGCCTGGATAATTGCATGAACGGTTTATGGGAAGGGGAATGTTGGCCAGGACACAGAATGTTCCCTACTCTTTGTGAAGAGTGCCCTGGGTTCTTTACTTCCACCTGGGCACCCACCAGGACAACACCAGGATGGGCAGAAGGGACCTCAGTTTAACGTCTCATCTGAAGGACGGCACACCCCAGCAGTACAGCACCCCCAATACTGCACTCGGATGCCAGCGATTTTAGGTGCAAGTCCAATGCCGTGTGGGACGAGAACCTACAACCTTCTGGTCCAGAGGCGGATGTGCTACCAACTGAGCCACGCTGACACCTAACCTGAAAGCTTGTTTACAGGTGCGACCTGGGAGCACAGAAGTTAAGTGACTTGCTCAGGGTCACACAGTATGCAAGTGGGGCTGTGGGATTCAAACCCAGCTCTCCAGATTTGCAGTTCAGAGCCTTAAACCACTGCTACTGCCTCCCTCAATTATAAGTGGATTAACCCACTCCAGAGCATGAAGTCACTTGGCCTATGGCCTCGTGCATCACAACCCCACCCCAGGTGTGGATTAATGCTTAGTAAACCCATGCCCTGTCATGAGTTAATCCTTCTTATACCTTAGCCCCAAAACCAGACTTTCATTAAAAAGGGGCATTCTCAATAGTTTGAGTTCCCCAGCAAGCACATTTAAAACCAAGACTTTCATAAAAAGTGAGCAACTGTTGGACCCCAACACACACACACACATTTAAGAAGAAATTCCTAAAAACAGCTTTGCAAACAGTATGGTTCATTTAACAACAAGCACATTTACAAGCAAAGAATTATCTAAAAACAAAGGGTTTGGGTTGCCTTTAATAAGAACCATATTTTACAAGCAACACACTTTCCTAAAAACAACTTGGCAAACAACGTGAGTTCCTTAATAAGAAATACATTTTGCAAGCAGCATTCTAAAATAAAAAACACACATTTAAATGCAGCTTTCAAAACAATATAACAAACAAGCAGCATGAACTTACTTTACAACTGCTGGGATTTTCAGACCATTTCCAAACAGAGAAAAGTACATAGCTGAGGGATCGAGCATGCTCTCACGCAGCACAGAAGCTGAGAGTAGTCTTTCTAGTCTAGCTCACAATCACATGATCTGCAAGTCAGATGACTAACTCAGGCTGGCTTCCCACGATCAGCTGGAATCATTACTAATTTAGCAAATACATTAAGGATTTACACCTGCACTTTTAGAAAGTGTTTTCACTTCTCCCAAAAGTTAAAACAAGGCAGTTCTGCAACTAACCAAATGTATTATATAAAACAAACACTAGGAAATAGTTATGTAGTCATAAATGCATGCATGTCAGTGGGCTAAAAGCACATACATCTACTCCCCTCAGGTTCATGGCTTGTGAGCTTGTTAGCTGCCTTGGCGGCATCTCCTTGTATATTACACTTTCGAGCATTCAAAAGACAGACAGATAAATAACGTTTTTTGTTTTATTTGATTAGAAGACCTTGACCATACTTGCTATGGTGCCAAGCAAAAGGGATTTGGAATATGGTCTTTCATATATTTCAGAATCCTTCCTCAGCTATATAGAAGTTAAGCGGTGAAAGGAAAACAATACTTCTGTTCTAGCTCCATTCACTGCCCCTCTCTCTTTTCTTCTTATTTTTCTGTCAATCACCAACGTCACAATTCTGTGGCTGGTGACTACCGACTGACAACTGAATAAGAGATCTTGAAGTGTGACTGAAATGACAAGCTGTCACAATCACCATTAAGCGTCACTTTTCTTAACGGAACACAAAAAAGATAACATACTGGGTAAAATAAGAAAAAAAGAACTACACTCAGACAGCTCGGCTGACCTTATAACAGTGGCGGGTATGGTAGGCTACCTAAGGAGCTAAAATGTTAGGAAAACTTGACAGAAAAAATATTTTGCTGTGCAACTTTTGAGAAAGCTGAAAATAAAATTTCAACAAACTACTGAACTATCTTATATCAGCACACATAAATAAGAAAGAAAGAAGAAGTCTTGGCCACTGACTTCTTTCCACAACAACAAGTGGACACAATCATTAATCTTTTCTCAAGATACTTACAGTACCTAGCCTTAAAGGGGAACATAAATCTATCAGTCCTCCTCATGTACCAGATCTCCTGCCAACTCCATCTGCTATAAATCTGATGTTTATCTGGCTGAGTTTGTGATCCCACACCTGCTATCATGCTGAAATAGTTGTCAACAACCTCCCACAGCTGAGAGCAGCAAAGGAATCAGTCATGGGGACTTCAGTGGTGGATTGGGAATACTGAAGCAGTCTGTGTTGCTGAGCCACTGTATCACGCCCTTCCCATGCCAAGTACTTAACTAGTAAGAACAGCTCCTAATTCTCTCATCTGTTGCAATACTTGGAAGTTTCATCTAATCAGATGGCGCTATTAGCTTACCAGTTTGAAGAAGGGCTGCAGTCTTTCGTGATGATGCTTGGGACCCCCATGAAAACGAGATGCTGCAACTCATGAGATAATCAGAGAACCAAAAGATGAAAAGAATGTAGGAATATAAGCAGAATAAGCATGTTGCTGTTGTACTCTGTTGCAACCTGCCTGTATATAATTCCTTGCTTGTACTGATTATGTCATGTTTCACTGTGTATTGTTCATGTATCACTGTTATCCCTATTCCCTTCCCCAGGATGTACTGTAGGACGAGCAACTTGTTGCTCAGTGTGCCTTTCCTGGTGAAACATTTCAATAAATAAATAAATAAACACACGCATGTACATAACACAAGAACACATGTGAGATCAGACCTAGCGGTTGATCTAGTCCAACCCCGTACTCATGACAGTAACATCCCAAAGTCCGTTCATATATTGTGGTGGTGCACAAAGTGTGTAATAGTGCTCTCTGTTATAGGCAATGGCTCTGAAGAGCAAAAACCTATGGGTATTTCAGGTCCAGTATAAGCCCTTCACCCCACACTCAGTACTACAACAGTTAAGCTAATGTGACCCTAGTGATACCCTTTATCCTACAGTTGTCAGCTCTCATGTAAAACTATTTTATTTATTTAAATTACTTCAGTTGGAACAACCCCATGAGCTGCATCATCTTGTTTTCATGGGAGTCCCAGGAAGGATGTTGTACTATTATATTATATTACATTATAGCTATACAGTGTATACTGGGCAGCGGTTTTTCTAGATGGAGTTCCATCCTTGCGAAATGTTTCTGTACCACAGTTTAAAGGTCATGGAACACGATTGTACCCTTCTGTGGTACAACAACATATCAACTGATTGGAAATCTTCAGCCATCTGTGCTCAGAACTACCGAGCACACAGTTTTGTTTTGTTTTTAAATAAAACTGCTGAGCCGCTAGGTGCAGTGACTGTGAACACTGTGCCATCCCAAGATCTCTTGCCGGCAACAACAGTTCTGTTTTTAAAACAGAAAACACACACACAAAACTATACATGATAAAAAAAAATACTGGTTGGGCAACCACATGCTCACCCAGCCTGAGCTACTACCTCAGGCTTCTGATTACATCGGACCTCTCAAGCTTTGCTCTCAAGATCTGTTGTAATCAGAACATCTCTGTGACAGCGCCAGGCTGGTTGTGTGTGGTTGCCTAACCAATATTCTCCAATGTTGTTATCCGTTATATAAAGTGGATTGGGCTAATTCTACTGCTTTCTCAAAGCTACATGAAGAAGCCCTTGGCACCATATGCCCTCTTTATCATCTTTGTTTGTCTGAGATGAATCTTCTGACTGCTCTATGCTCCCAAACGAAAATACTGGGTGACAGTGTGTTTACTGAGGCACCTCCACAGCTGTGAAAATCTCTTCCATTTCAAGCTGAAACAGTATCTCAGTCAAACATTTTATAAAGACCAATAATGTTCTTGTTCTCCCAGGCCTTCTCCCTTCTGTTTTAATGAACGGTATGCTATGCCCTATTGTTTTATTAACACTGCAATGCTGAGTTTATTTTTATATAGATTTCAAATTGTTACTTATTTATAAAATTTTATTTTGTATTTTTCTCACTTTGCCCGTGCAATGCTCTGAATGTTTGGAAAGGGATGCTTTGTAAATAATTTGGCTTGCATCGTCTTGTCAATGCCACTCCTTTCTGACATTTTCTGGAGACTTCTACAACTCAGAGCCAAATTGTGCCCATCAAGGCCCAATATGAGGGGTTGAGATGTTCACAACAAGCCACTGATGTTTTAACAAGTTACATAAACTGTGGAAAGTACCTGAAGCACATTTGCTTACTGTAGGTCAACAAAGAAACAGGGTAGCTGTGTAAGTTCACTCAAAGATGCGGGAAAAAGCAACAAATATGTTGCAGGCGATACCTTTTGGACTACAACAGTACTTTTAAGACTGGCTTTGAAAGTTATCCATTCTCTCTGCATCAGTCTGACCTGCTACAGTATCCCTCACCTAAAATTAATCTCAAAAATACATCTGGCGGACGGTCTACCAGTGCAGCGGTTGCGCTAAGACTTGCAATGCTGATGACCCGGCTCGGGAACAAACTTAGAGCATCAGAGGCCAGCCAGAGGAGGTTGGATGAGCCTCCCACAAACAGCTTTTCAGCTCCGGGGGGTTGGTACTCGGCACTTGGTGACAGCCAGTGGTGGCTGGGTGTACACCTGGGCGGAGACCACTCTGTGGGAGTGGAGACAGAGGTGGACATCTGCAGAGGCGTATGTGGAAGCATGCACACCTGCGTGTTGACATCACTGCATGTCCGCATCTCTGGGAGAAGCCACTGATTGTAAAACCCCACACTGCAGCTGCATAGTGATGGTCCTGTGCCTCAGACCCCAAAAGCTGCCAGCCTAAGTCTCAGAGCGGAACCTATGTGGATCTCAGTCCTTCCTTCAAGCGCTCCACCACAGGGGTAGCTACGGAGCCTCCGCTCCTGGGCTGCTGGGTGGCCGGTACAGGAGGTCTGATATGGGGTACATCCCGTCTGCTAGCACAGTGATGAACAAATTGGGAAAAAATAAACACATTTGGTTAAGCGAATAAAAAGTATAATGTGCAATGTTTATATATTTTAACACTTTGTGCAAGTCCATAACAGTAATAAGAAGCACATCCATTGAGTTATCTTGCTCCTTTGCTTTTTAGATAACTGATAGCAATCATAGCATACTGTTTCCTAGACAGGGGCTGTATACACAGAACATCGGAATACAGGAATCAAGAGACAGAAAAGTGGGCCTCCCAATAGCCCCAGGAGTAGTGCGCTGCATCGCACTCAGAAAACCAGCGGGGGTGTGCGGGCTGAGCAAGACAGCACTCTGCCACACAGGCCACACCTTGCAGCAGGCTGGGGAATGTTCCCTCACAAGGTATGCAATAATGCCCTCCAAGGAGGGACATAATAACAATAATGCCCTTTGGGGAAAGATATGTAAGCATTTAATCTACTCCGAAGGTGGCATCTAATGAGGAGTTAATGCATGGTTAGAACGTCGGGCCTACAACGAATCAACCATGCATTCTCCCCATTAGATCACCACAACCGAATCGAATGTCTTATCTTTATAGTCTGCAGGGGTCTATATGTTTCTAGGTCTGTTACTGGTCATACTACACAAAAGACAATGACAGTAATGAAGTTTTGCACTAATTTTACTGTTACTTTGACATTTTTCAATGAAGTTCTCTTACATACATATATGCTTTTTTGGGGGGCAGCTACAATTGCATGTTTCTTAACGATTCGATATATTTGAGAGATTTCTAGTGGCTGTTAGTTGGATATTGTTCCTAGGCTGAAAGCGATCCTGGTCCTTTTCTACTACTCGGTGTCTCTCATTATCTCATTTGCATATTGACATCCTGCTTTACTCGTCCTGTTTTATTGTTCTGCTACTCACATTCTGTTTCGGGACGTCGGTTCGTTTTAGTTCTTACATTTCTCAGTCTCTCTGGTATCTTGTGTTTCCGTGTTTCAGGCTGCATAATTAAAGTTGACCGTGCGTGTACCGTGAAATTGTTAAAATGAAATGGGTTTCAGATGTTCGTGTGTCACTCCATCTTCTGGTCCGTTCTGTCTTGTCTGTCTCACTCCTTCTGGTCCTGCTTGCTTCGATTGTGTCCGTCTCAGCTGCTGTGTGTTCGCTCCTTCCACTATTTCTTTCTGGCTTTCTGGTACCTATTGCTCTGTCTCGCGACTACTATCCTCTTGACCTTCTCTCTCTCTCTCTCTCGGTGAATGCTTGTTCATTGTTCCTGTGTTTCTTTCTATAGTCCATCTCTCTCATTTCTCCACTGCTCCTCGATTGTACCTCCTTGCTATTTCAAACTTGCTCCCTCCACTTGCTTGTCCTCTTACTTACCACACTGCCCATTTTCCTCCCATGGCTCGTTTATGTAGTTCACATGCAACACGGTATTATCGTCTCATAATGCCAGTGTTGCTCCTGTACCACGTGATGCCGCTTCATCCTATCGGCTTTCTTAGTTCCACTCCAACTATTTTTGCCATGTTACAAGATAGCAATAATGCACCCATTGAGAGATACAGCAGCAATAACATCCTCTAGGAAGAGAGCACAGCAATAATACTTCCTAGGGAGAATATAACAGCAAAAATAGAAACAAAATTTGGCTGGCCCACTAGTACAGAATGTTGAGGCACTGTGGAGTGCCTCAACTCGTCTCCATCTCGACCCAAGTTCAGAAAGGAGACTGGGTTGCCAAGAGCTTGTAAGGATCTGGGTTGGGCGGCGGAATGAGTGGCTGGCAGGCCGCTCTCCTCTGCCAGGCAAGGGTGGTTAGCCTTCCTGGCTCTTGACTGTCACCATGCCTGGTGGTAGTGCTGACACTATGGGGGGGCAGGACGGATGTCTGGGTGAGTAGAAGGAGGCTGCAGGTCCACAGCACATGTGCACCTCCACATCCTTGCCTTCTGTGCTGCAGCTCTGGGACTGTGGGAGAAAACAGGAGGAAAATGGAAGGAGACCAGGCTTCATGAATCCCTGACCGAGGTGCTGTTGCCCACCCTACCGCTCTGCTGGGTAAGTGAGGGGCTTCTGGATTAGAGTCCACGGGAGGAGAATGGCCCTCCCTCCCCAGCCTTGTCGCGGGGAATACCCCTCCCCAGATGGAGAGAAGTAGCTGGCTGGCTGATGGAACCTGGGGACAGGGGTAAATAGCTGCCTGGTCAGCCCAAGGAAAATAAAAACCTTATTACAAGAAGAAACACAGAATTTGTCAGTGGATAGGACCACTTGACCACCTTGTCTGCCCAGTTTCTCCCTGCTTCACTGTCACCACAAAACCCACCGGATCTCTGTATACTCCCACCTGCTTTCTACTAAGATCCCTTTGTGCCTATCCATGCATGCTTGAACCCCATCACTATTTTTATTTCAACCACCTCGCTGGTAGACTGTTCCAGGTGCCCATCACTCTTTAGGTGAAGAACTACTTCCCATATCCCTCCCAAACTTTTCCCTTCCAGTTTCACTGTATGCCCTCTTGTCCTGGAGCACCTTCTCCTTTGAAAATACTCCCATCCTGTACCTTGTTCACCCCATTGATACTTCTCAGTCTCTATCATGTTCCTCCCTCCTCTCTTCCATGGTGTACATACTGAGATCCTCTGTCTCTCCTCATAGGGCTTTTGAAGCAACCCCTACACAATTTCAGTTACCCTGCTCTGGACAGCCTCTACCCTGTCTATGTTCTTTCTGAGATGTGGTTTCCAGAGCAGGGACATAGTACACTCCTGGTGAGGTCTCAACAGCGACTGATAAGAGTGGCAACACCAACTCTCTCTTTCTGCTGGTGACTCCCTCCCTATGTAGTCCAGCATCCCACTGGCCTTGCCTACCACCATGTCGAACTGTCCCACCACTCTGAGGTCATCAGATATGATAACTCCAAGGTCTCCTTCCTACTTTGTTACTGTCAACACCTTCCCCATTTTATAAACCGACCCTGGGTTTCTGTGCCCTAGGTGCATGATTTTGCACTTTTTGCACTGAAACCCCTGCACTATATTGCAATAATGCACTCTACGCTAGATTAAACCAGCAGTAATGACCTCTAGGAAGTGTTATAATAGCAATAGTGCCCTCTAGGGAGAGATATAATAGCAATAGTGCCCCTAGGGAGAGATATAATAGCAATAGTGCCCTCTAGGGAGAGATATAACAGCAACAGTGCCCCTAGGGAGAGATATAATAGCAATAGTGCCCTCTAGGGAGATATAATAGCAATAGTGCCCTCTAGGAGAGATATAACAGCAATAGTGCCCCTAGGGAGAGATATAACAGCAATAGTGCCCTCTAGGGAGATATAATAGCAATAGTGCCCTCTAGGGAGAATATAACACAACAGTGCCCCTAGGGAGAGACATCATAGCAACAGTGCCCCTAGGGAGAGACATCATAGCAACAGTGCCCCTAGGGAGATATAATAGCAACAGTGCCCCTAGGGAGAGACATCATAGCAACAGTGCCCCTAGAGAGAGATATAGCAGCAACGTGCCCCTAGGGAGATATAACAGTAATAGTGCCCCTAGGAGATATATACAGCAATAGTGCCCTAGGGAGAGATATAACAGCAATAGTGCCCCTAGGGAGAGATATAATAGCAATAGTGCCCTCTAGGGAGAGATATAACAGCAATAGTGCCCCTAGGGAGAGATATAACAGCAATAGTGCCCCTAGGGAGAGATATAAAGCAATAGTGCCCCTAGGGAGATATAACAGCAATAGTGCCCTCTAGGGAGATATAACAACAATAGTGCCCCTAGGAGATATAATAACAATAGTGCCCTCTAGGGAGATATAACAGCAATAGTGCCCCTAGGAGAGATATAATAGCAATAGTGCCTCAGGGAGAGATATAGCAGCAATAGTACTAGGGAGAGATATAATAGCAATAGTGCCCTCTAGGGAGAGATATAACAGCAATAGTGCCCCCTAGGGAGAGATATAATAGCAATAGTGCCCTCTAGGAGAGAATATAACAGCAATAGTGCCCCTAGGGAAGGATTTTTCTTGGCTGGTTAACCACAAGCTGGGTTAAGGGCCTGAGGCATATTCCAGCCAGCCTTCAAGTGCTTGGAAATGGCATTCCAACAGAGTATTGCTATATATTAATACTTCAGCATAGTCTCACACATTCTCGGGTCTGAGAACCTATGTGAGATCACTCTTACAACAGTAAGAGTACTGTCGGAGGCATACTAAGGAGGGTCCAACCATTAGGAAAAAACACTGCTGGTATCAGTTGAACTGCATACATTCAAAAACGACTGTAACTTGAAGACATTCCCTTCTTCATTAGTGACAGGTATTTATGTGAAAACAGGGTCATTGCCCTTTACAGTTCATATGCAGCTGGAGGTTATTCAGAACTAGTTTTTGACCTAATGGTTCCCTGAGCAGAAATATTGTCATGCCCCTTCATGGCTCCCAACACCCCTGTCTTAACCCCCACACACACATCTAATCGTGGTACAAATTTTACGAATACAAGGGTAACAACAGCAGCAATTTTTTTTTGTATTGATACTTTTTTCATTTCAAGCTGATTTTTGCTTCTGCTTCCTACTTCAGTGTGCCCTTCTGAGCTGGCACCCCCAGCAACCACTTGGTTTGCTGTAGTCAGCACACTTCTGGACTTATTCAGAAGGTAAACTCTTACTGCTCTGCTTGTGGCATCCCAGTCTGTTGCCATAACAGTAAGTCCGATGTCGCAAATGTAGGATTATGACTTCAGCTGCTTAATAAGTCTCAGCTGGTGACAGAGGCGGTGTTAGGCACAAGTGAACCAGCGACGCTCAGGGCTCCAGCACAGAAGGATGCACTAAAGAGTAAAGTATAACCAGAGATCGGCTTGAAATGCAAAACTAAGTTAGTATAAGAAACAGAATTGTTGTTGTCACCATGTGTTTAGAGAATATGGATGTAGGGTGGGGCTGAAGGAAGGAGAGGTGGCAGTGGGAACAGTGAGGGGCACCACGAGGGTTTCTGCTTGGGCTCCATTAGATATAAAATTGGTCCTGGCTGTAGATGAACTATAAGAGGACAAGGATCCTGTTTTCAAGTAAATATCTTGCCGTAACAAAGAATGACTTGAACTGCAGATTGTTTGAAATGTTGCATAACTATACCTTGGCACTATACCGACAAGCGTCGGAGATTCAGATTACCCAACTACTAATCCCTGGCTGGTAGCCCAATTCCGAATTGGAATTCTCTGAAAAGGTCGTACGGACTATTACCCTACTTACCACTAATAACCCCAGTTCAAAGCATTGCCAGATTTTCCCCCAACACTTTGTACTCTGGGTTTAGCACATGGGACACGTTTGGGCTAAGATACCTACCACAAATAATGGCACAAGAAGACTCTGGACATCTGTGGAAATCCAGGCAAAATTCCATTTGCCTCACAAAGACTTCTACCAATACCTACAACTCCGACACTATGAAAACTTACCTCCCTTACTAAACCCTGAAAAATACCCGGCACTAATACAATGTCAAATCTCACTTAACAGCTCTGGGAGGCAGGAGCACTTGATCTCCTTTATTATCAATCCCTGAACTCACAAGGTGATGCCCTCGCCGAAAACATTTGCGCACAATGGTACAAGGAATCTGGCTACCGACTTACCATTTCAGACTGGAGAATGTCATGTAGCCAGGTTTCCAGGGTCACAACTCCATATCAATGGCGAGAATATGCCTGGAAGGCACTAATTCGATACTTCAGATCTCCTTCGATCACCAAACACTATTCGTTAGTAAAACAGCAGATTGTTGGAGAAATGTGGGGAGCAGGAAGCCAATCTGACTCATATTATATGAAGTGTCCAGTTCTCTCAATTACTTAAAACAGCTTGAGGTACAGTTGCGGAGTTCATCGACCCAAAGTTTCAACTGACCCTGGAGATGTACCTGTTCCTCATAATACCTAAGCCCTATCGGGACCAAATACCAGGTACCTGCTCTCACTGCTTCTCACAGCAGCTAAAAAGGCAGTCACCAGGCACTGGCTGTCAACAGGTGCTCCAACCATTCGGGATTGGTGGGAAATCACTAGGCAAATTTATAACCTGGAAAAATTACATAATCTAAATGAGCGGGAACTTTTTCTGTGAGATGGACACGCTGGCAGCTATATTATATGCTAAAAGACCCCACTTTTGTGCCTTAGAAATATTATCCCAGAGATGCCCTAGTGGTCCTGATCCCGAGGGCTGAATCCTTCCATTGAGGGACCTGGGGACTGGTCTCCCGCCCCCGTGTGGTTGGAGCCCTTAAGACAATTAGTTTGGAAACATGGATCTGCATAACTTAACTAGAGGAAAAGGGTAAAAAGTAAACGGTTCGATGTTCCGCTGACCAACTCATAATTCAATGTAAGTTAATAAGCCTATGGTCTTTTAAGACTAAACATAATTAGATTGTAATCTCCATGGAAGCAACAAACCTGTTGAAATATATATGATACCTGTTGTTGGATGAACTGGATGACCCTTAAAACTGTTTGTATTAATTGATCAGTTGTAAATGTATTGTGTAAAATCAAAACTGATGACCTGTATGTATATAAGTTAAAATATGAATAATAAAAGAAGATTAAAAAAAAAAAAATGTTGCATAACTGAGTGCTGCTGATGTCGACTGCAATTCTTTGATGCTGGCTGAAGCCCGTTTAGCATCTACGTCAATCAAGAGGAACCCAACATCAGGGGTCGAGGCCAGCACGGAGGATCCCAGAGAATCGCTGAACACTCACCTCTCTGGGGGGTTGACACTGCATCACTCTGCGGCAACTCCTGGTGGAAACATGCGGTGGTATCATTGACGCGCTGGATGAACTTGCACTTTCAGGCACTCCTCCACAGGTCGGCCACAACATATGCGCATTCATGGGCGGTGGGTGGGGAGAAAACTGGAGGAAACTGCCACACTGGTATGCCGTGTGACAGCCCTTAGTCCCTCCATGCCAACCACCCCAAGCGTGCCAGCTATACAGGTTCCCCAGCATCCTCCCAAGCAAGTCAGTTGTTCCCTCTGTCTGGCAGGGACAAACTGGTAGACCCAAGGGTAAGGGAGACTCAGGTGTCTTTCTCTCCATGACCATTGAGGAGACCCCAGCAGGGACAAGTTGGCCCAGGCGACTGATGGTTGTAGGTGGCAGTGGCACAAAAACAAAAAGGACCCACAATTATTAAAAGTTTAAAGAAATTTAAGACAAAAGTCCACAAAACATGGCGCTTACGGCAGCTGCTCGAGACAAACTCTGCGGATCAACAGTATATCATGTGCAAGGGAACAGAGTGCTGACCTGATCAGTGTGTGCTTACTTGAGCTATAACTAAAGGAAAATGTTCTAATTTATGTAGTTGCTGTACACTTGCAGTTGCTTCTCCCTCACCCCCTAGTGGTGGGGCCCTTGGGTTTTGAGGGACAACCAGCAAGTTTAGTCACAGGCGCGCCCCACCCATTTTGTCCTTCTGCTTTGGATTGGTTGGTATATACCACGGCAGGAATCCTCATGGCTTTACTAGGCAATGTTGGAAGTTTCTGCTCAGGCCACATTGCAGTTCATTTACTAACCCAGGACTGGGAAGGCACACCAAGCCAGGGCTCGTTGTCAGGTGAGACTTTGGGGAACTGAGACTGCAAAGGGGAGTAGAACAGAAGCTACTAACACTGAATGATAAAGTCAGTACACAGTAGAATAGGTCAATTCAAAATCAGTATACTGGAAAGCAGCAATACTGAACATAGTGCACGTGGGCTACTGAATAACAACAAAATACAAGAATAATAATAACCATAGAATAAATATTCACAGAAGAACCGAAGAATAAGGCCAGATCGGTAAAATGCATCAGGAAAGAAGAGGAAGAATCAGCGTGTATCTAGTGCTTTTCATACCACTGTATCCCAGCGTGCTGAACAAGCAGTGTTAGACTGGCGGTGAAGTGAAGAAGAAGAAGAAGAAGAATCAGCATTTATATAGCGCTTTTCACAGTGTATCCCATAGCGCTTTACAAACAATGCTAGACTGGTAGTGAAGTGACTGAATGTGCGTTGTGGCCATATCGCACATCATCACCCACACACAGCCTGGATAATTGCATGAACGGTTTATGGGAAGGGAATGCTGGCCAGGACACGGGAATGTCCCCTACTCTTTGTGAAGAGTGCCCTGGGTTCTTTACTTCCACCTGGACACCAACCAGGACAACACCAGGATGGGCAGAAGGGACTTGGTTTAACATCTCATCCGAAGGGCGGCACACCACAGTACAGCACCCCAATACTGCACTCGGATGCCAGCGTTTTCAGGTGCAAGTTCAATCCCAGTGTGGGACAGAACCACGACCTTCTGGTCCAGAGGTGGATGTGCTACCAATTGAGCCACGCTGGCGCTGACACTTAGTGACTTGAACATGTAGTGGCAGCCATTTTGCACTTCAGTACCACACACTGCCTTGGATAACTGCATAAACCAGTTTTATAGGAAGGGAATGTCGGCCAGAACACTGGGGAAACTCCTGCTCTTGTCAGAAGTGCCTTGGTTTCTTTTACTTCCACCTGGCCACCCACCAGGACAGCAGCAGAGATGGGCAAAAGGGACCTCAGTTTAATGTCTCATCTGAAGGACAGCACCCCTGACTATAGCACACCTCTAGTACTACACTTGGGTGCCAGTGTTTATGGCATGAGCCCAGACCCAGAGTGGGACAAGAACCCATGACCTTCAGGCCCAGAGGCAGATGTGCTACAAAAGTGGGCCACGCTGACACAGGAAGGAAAGTAGGAATGCTACAGGGAAGGAAATGCTGCTGTTTGGGAGGGTACCAGAGGTGGGGCTCTAGGGGACAACGGAAGTCCCATCACGGCTGGGAGCAAGGGTGTTTGCATACTAAGGGGAACAACACTAGGCAGGCAGGGGCGGTTGCTCAGGAACAACAGGGCAGATGGTGGTGAGCGGAGTGAGAGAATTTCAAGCAGGAGTGCAGAATTGGGCAAAAATATGACCCTTATTTTTTGCACTATGAAAGATTCCAGGCATCTTCCAGTTATATTCAGTGGCAAATGTTTCCAGTTCCACCAAGATTTGCGTATTTTGAAATGTTTTTCGGTTGTTTTTCCTCAAGAAAAAGATGGCAGCCACTTGCTTAGGACTACCATTCAGACCTGCCATGGGTTCAGACTGAGAAAATAAAAAAAAAAAAAAACTCATGGGGCTGGATATTCAAACTGCGCCATTCAAAGGTGAAGTCCTTGCATGCGCAAAATAGATGCGCGGGGTGTGTCCCGTCGCGATATTCAAAGGAGTTCGTTATTGAGCAACTCGCTAATGCTCGCTCCCAACCAAAAGCCACTGTGCATGGCGCGGTGGAACCTAGCATAGCGCCAAGTTGACAGAGTGGAGCAGTCAACTTGCGGTGGCGCCGTACCAATCGCCATCGCCAATCCACGATATTTAAAGGTGACATGCAAATGGGGCTATAATACATGCAAGGAGCAGGGGCCATTTGCATGTCATTCTCTAACATTTGCATGCCATTAGCATGTAGGTGCACTGATCCGAGGACTTGAGCCTGGCGCCTGCCAGGCAGCAGCCGTCGAGGACCGACGCACCTGCAGCCCGATCGCCGGGCATCAATGTGGCCCCGTTCCATCCTGGTGGTCAGTGGACCTTAATGCCTGATCGCGGGCAGGATAAAATGAGCCCCAGTGCCGATGTGGGCAGAATGTAACAAGAACCCCCGTGCCCGATCGCGGGCAGTAAGTAAAAGTGCCCCCAACCTGAATATCTCCCTGGTGGTCCAGTGGATCGTAATGCCGATCGCGGGCAGAATGTATATTGACACCCCACCCAAACATCTCCCTGGTGTCTAGTGTCCCCCCACCCACCACCCAGAAGCCCCACCACCCGTTCCCCGCAGCATCCACTCACTCAGCCGACTGGCTGGTAGCTGCACGCCATTGGTGCAGAGCCAGAGCCACGTGGGCGGCAGCCCCACCGCCAGTCAGTCGGCGGGCGGCGGGCGGTGGATGCTGCCGCCCGCCGGGGGCGGTGGTGGGGCTTTGTGGGTGGGTGGGTGGGGGACACTAGACACCAGGAAATGTTTGGGTGGGGTGTCATTACATTCTGCCCGCATCGGGCATTACGGTCCACTGGACCACAAGGGAGATATTCGCTGGAGGGGGCACTTTACTTACTGCCCGCGATCGGGCACTGGGGGTTCTTACATTCTGCCCGCGATCGGGCACTGGGGGTTCTTGTTACATTCTGCCCGCGATTGGGCACTGCCGAGGGTTCATTTTACATTCTGCCCTTGATCGGGCATTAAGGTCCACTGGACCACCAGGGATGTGAACGGGAGGGGGCCACACTGATGCCGCAATCGGGCTGGTGGGGGCACAGGGACTGAGTTGGGGCCAGCCACGGGTGGCAGCTGCTGTGTTGCGCCCTGCAATACAGCAGCTCACCTGTGGTGGCCTCAACAAGCCTTTTTTGGCTCAAAGTTGTGCAGGCGCAGGTTGGGGTTGCGCCTGCACAACTCTGCACAACCCGACTGAATATCGGGCTGCGCGCGGTTTATGCATGGTTCCTCCTCCAGTTGCGCATGCATTCATTTGCATTGCGCTGTTGCTCAACCTGTTTTCAGTGGCACAACTGCCTCCTGCTGAATATCGCAGAATGGCACAATGTAGGACTTGCGCATGGCGCAACCCTTTGAATATCTGGCCCATAGTGCGCTAGCGTAGGAAGTACAATGAAAAGTAGATTTGACAGTAATGCAAATATTTTTATTAATTGTAACTGAAACTAACTTTTGGAAAAACATTTTTATTGCCCTGCAGCTTTCAGAATTTGCATTTCTGCTGAGTTTTCTCGCATCTTCAAAATCTTGACATGACTCTGCTGTGCCTTTAGAAATAGAAATACAAAAACACACCCCTTCCCAGCTATCTGAATGTGTTATTTTTCCGGCACATCACTCAAGTTTCTTGATTATTCTGCCAGAGTTATTGTTAGCCACTCAAGGGGCTATTTATTTCTGACACCAGTCGGGTACACGGTAATGTAATAAACTTCAGTTATACGCCAGAAATAACCACTTCAGGTATTTTTCCACAGTTGATATTGTCCAGACCAGGACCCCTTCACAGCATGCAAAAAGCTCTTTTTCTTTTTGTTAGAACTATAAATTTTATACTGAGTTGGTGATTGATGAACCGCTTGGATGAGAAATACTCAACTTGAAATAAAGTTTCCAGAGAGGAAGGGAAGTTCTTGATGAGCCTGCTGATAGAGTGATAAAAGCTTCACTCAGGGGCCTGCTACTTTAACGGCAGTTGTGAAACTTTCATTTAACAGGCCAATGATGTCCATTAGCCATCAATCTGCAAGTACTAAATAAAACCTTAACGCCTCCTTTAAAGATACTGCAATGCAATCAGAGAGCCTTTTCAGACAGTACTGGCAGAGAGAGTGAGAGAGCAAGAGCCAGCAGCCAGTCATTACAGGAAATCTGCAGGAACAGAATTTCATTATAAACAGCAGGGTGTTGTACATGCCTCTAACTTGTATTCAGCCAGTTTTATATGACAGTTTATTTTACCCAGCATATCCCAACCCAGATGCGGTGCTTTAACTACAGTGGGGGAGGGGATCTTTAAACCCTGGTGTATAATTGGAAGAATGGAAGCGTAGGAAGGCAGTTCCAGATTATATATTTTTTTCCCATATGCAATTTTCATTTTTCATTCTTAACTCCCTACTCCCCAGGGCCACAGCGTACACATGCGTATGCGTGCGTGGGCGCTGCGTACGCCGGAATCTGGTGGCCCCTTCCGCCCCTCCTGACTTTTGTTGGCATCCGTTACTGCCCCTGTGCCCACTGGACCTCCACCCAGTGGGGCGGAGGACCCCTACAGTGAGCATCCACCCCATTGGAGGCGGAGAGCCATGGCTTAATCGCTCCAGCCCTCCCCTTGAGCCGGCACCCGGCGACCCGAGGTCATTCCCAAACCCGGGTTGCTGGCATGGCGAGTAAGGCGCCAGTGCCTCAGCCCTCTGTGCTACCAGGCCAGCTGCAGGTTAACTTTTTAAAACAGAATATTAAGCCAGACCATATCAGAACACAAAGGGGGGACCTTGGTTCACACCAAGAGACCTGAGGTTCGAGCAGACTCGATAGACCGTAAGGCCTAATCTGCTGGCAATTAGTATGTTAGTATGTTAACTCATATTTTTTTGTGTTATTTATTTAAACCCCTTCCTGCTCCAGTATCCAGCTCTCTCAGAAGTACCCTAGGGCCTTCAGTGCCTCCTTGCCAGCTAACATGGAGCCGTGATTAACCCCAGGCAGGATGGGGAAGGGGATATTTCCCTGAGTGGTGCTTCGTCTGGAGGCCTCCACGGTGAAGATGTAGGGACATGGATGTTTCTGAGGTCTGCACTGCAGTCACTGAACCCATTGTACTTGTTCCCCCTCCCAAGGGACACTGCACAATGGTATTCGGCGTGCTCATGCAATACTATACCACTGCACCAAGCGTTGCCAATTTCAGTACCTACTCAATGGCCCTTCAGCGCACTACCACCTGAGGTCACCCAGCTAACAGCAGTGTTAGAAGTCGGCAACCTGCTTTCCTGAGAGAGTGTCCCTAGGACGTTTGATCCTCCTCCCCACTCCCCCAGTGGGCCCTGGCTTGATCCTGAACCTGAGTCATGGCATTGTGACAGGAAGCCCCATCACTGTGCCAAGGGCTGGCTCAGCTCCTACTTTATTCATTTCCTATATTTGTCCCCTCATTCTTTATTACCATGTACATTTGCATGAAAACAGCATCTCTGTCCCCCAGACATTACATCTTGCTTCCCCAACTGAAATCATAATCATCGTTTTTTGATAGCAGAGCCTGCTGCTGTTGAGATGATTCTGATCTCTCAAACAGAAGATTATAACTTCTGAGGGGAGAATGCGGAAGCAGGAGGGAGAGATGAAATCTGAGACACACTAATCCTGTTTTCATGCAAATATCTTCAGTCAGTAATAAACCAAGGGACATAAGCACAACAATTAATGAAATATAAGCTGAACTGCAGAGGAGTCATTTTGGTGTAAAGGTTGGGGGAGGCAACTTCACTCTCAACCAGCCTCGGATTACGAGTGCTCTGCTACCCACCAGAAAGTAAACTGGTCGCCATTTCAACCCATGTTTTGAACCCTGAGTGCTATCACTGGCTGGCTGCTCCTATTTATTAGGTAACTGCTGCTTTAAACATATTCAGGAAGGCTAAACAGTTACACTGGATATTTTTTGTAAAACAAAAAAATGAAATACCCCGCCTTTCAAGTCCTCCAGCTGTCCACACCACTTCATCCACGGTCCACCCACCTGCAGTTTTTTTTTTTTTTATCACTTTAACTGGTAACACAGAAGAAAACACTGGATTTGCATCTTAGGCTAATCATGTTATAACCACCACCCCAGGCCCTACCAAAACAGACGTTGCCAGGCTCAGGGCACACAGGAGAGATGATAGACAGCATTTTAAATCAGACACCGACTGTAGACAGTAGACACCGACCACAGCAGAGCAGACCACCAGAAACATGATTATAACACCACCTACCCTTGCCTTCTTGCAGACTAGAGCTATGTTAACTCGAGTTGAAGTTAATCAGAATTGTGCTGTTTGTTTTGCTGTGCTGGTCACTCACTGGTACAGCCACTGGCCCATCCTGTCTCCAAGACACTACATTAGCAGGGAAGACACTAGAGAGAATGAGAATGCCTCTCAGACTGCAGCAGGCTTCTTTTCCTGGACACTCTCTGACGGCACCAAATCAAATGGCCAATAGTATGTGGCCCTGCCAGCTCAGAAACACGCTGGCTATGGGCAAGCAGGAATCCTCCTACCACCTCTGCTTTTGTACCCCGGCAGGATGATGATGATGTTGCTGTGGCTGCCCCCATCCACCTTCACAATCATCACCCCAGCCACCTCAACACCACCAGCAGTAACCAGTCTAGTGATGGAAAGTCCTCCCTCCCTCCCAGTTGCTGCTTGCAGCCTCCAGCAGTCCATACTCCAACCTCTCCATTCCAAAGGCAGACAGTGTCAGTCAGCTAATCCACAGGCTCAGTCCGATGCCCTGGCCGACCGACCAGCTTGTCACTCACAGTGGCGCTGCCCGCCCACTCCATCCGGTAGGAATCCCTGTCCCCGACTGAGCACTAGCAGCTCCTCTGTGGCAACAGTCACTTTAAAAGTAGGACAAGAGGGAAGAGTGAATAAGCACCAAACACGATGACAGGTGATCAGCAAAGCTAAGCTCAACCGCACTTTTCGATGCCAGCAGCCTCCCACCCGCTCATCCTGACTCTTTGCTGCTGGTGGCATACGCTATGCTACTTCCAGGAGCAGTGACTGTGGTCCAACACTTTCTCCCTCCCTGCTGCAATTGACTCCTGCTCTTCCCAGTTCTGGCTAGGCCAGATTGTGCAACAAGGCCCCCACCACCACCACCAAATCCCTGGTTATGTCTGTCTCACTCTTTCACGGCTCCCTCTCCCGACTGGCGACCCACCAGTGAACCTGACACCCCAGACAGGCTCCCGAGTCCCTCCTAGCCCACCAACAGGCAGCAGCAGCAACATAATGGGGCTGAATGTTGGGAGTGACTAATGTGATCACCCGAATTGTTGGGGGAACTTCTGCCCCATCCCCTCTACAATTATGCCCTGCTGAACTGTGAGTGAAAATGACATCTTAAAATGTTTTCTTGTATACCGGAAAATTGTTTGAACTTTTCTTCCAGGCCCGTCAGTGGCTATGGTGAAATCGAACCCATGAGCTGCTGTTTCTCAGTTCACTGTTCTAGCCCCAGATGGTGCAGCCTCCCTTTCATAAAACCGGGCACCCTGTGCATCTCTTGCATCAGAAGAAGGGTTTTGCAGTTTTCACAACTCTCTGCAATGGGAGAAATATGTTGGGACTGCTTGCCACTGGACTAGCTCGTGCGCCATTAACATAACGGTCCTCTCCTTCCCTTTGCCTGACTGCAATGAAGCTGGGGGTGGCAGATTTAGGAGAGATGAAAAAGTACTTCTTCATACAAAGAGTGGTGGATTCCTGGAACAGCCATTCAGTGGAGGTGGTGGGGCAAAACCAGTGGTGGGGTTCAAGAATGCATGGGATAAGCACAATGGAATCTTAGTAGAAGGGAAATGGGGAAGGAGAAGAGCTGTAAATGAGGCAGGGAAATGGGCAGACTGGAATGGTCAGCAAGTCCTTTATCTGCTGTCAAATTCTATGTTGTTTTGACTTCTCACAATGACCTTGGCAGACGAAAGGGAAGGGGTCACGACCCTGTCAAGCGACTCAGTGTGTTCAAATGTCTATGCTGGTGCTGAGCAGTTGAAAAGACAGCTTTATGTCAGCCGTGAGGGCTGATAATCAGACCCAGTTTGTTTCTATTAGGACTGGCAGAACCAGTTCTAAAGAACCTCCTAGAGACAGGGCAGGTAGAAAATGGAATAGTTATCAAAAAGCACCTTCCCTTACCAAACCAGGGCAGAGTGATTCAAAATGTAAATGAGTCATTAGCATACATCTCATGTATAATTAATATGCATATATATTCAAACTACTAGTTTGAAAAACAAATCTGGACAAGAGAACCATTCAGAAACATTTGGGGTTCTCATTAAGGCGACGATGGAGCAAACCTTACTGTGGCACAAGGTTTGCCTGGTGCTCATACCTGAGAAGTACAATTATCCCACAGTGATCACACCTGGAATCGTCTTTTTATAAAATGGCTCCTCTGTTCTGGCCCGTCGGCACAGTGGTAAGGTTACCACTCATGTAGCGGTGACCGGGGTTTGGGAATGAGGCCCAGGTTGTCGGGGGCCAGCAGGGATCAATAGTCCCAGAGGATGCTCTGCTCCTGCGGTGGAGGGAAGTTGGCAACACTTCACTGCACTACCACCACCAGGGTGACCACAGGTGGCAATGCAGAGGCCTCGTCAGGGAGGGCGTGTGCCGACCATGCAGCTCATGCACAAGCTTGTACACATGGCTGCCAGGATAGTCACCACTGGTGGCATCCTCAGGAACAGGATGTAACAAAGGGGAAACCCCACTTACCGATGCAAGATGATGTCTGGGAACACTCACAGGCCCCACACCTGCCGAGCCAGGGCAGCCTATCTCTAACTTCATATTGTGTCCCCTCAGAATCCAGGGCCAGTCCCAGGGCACCCCACCATGGTGTACAAAGCATGGAGATCTAAGGAGAGTGAAGGTAAGCCCAGGTGATGGCGGGGTGAGGAGCAATGGGGTAGCTCGGTAAGGGTCTCATGGGGATATCTGAGACCGAGAGGCAAACAAAAGCATAACAAAAAAATGGTTCCACTGCCTTTTTTTGTTGTTGTTATTAACTAAAGCTTTTACTCTGGTCCCTTGTCCACCTTCCTCTTCCGATGACATCCCTCCCCGCGCTGTCACGACCTTTTCACTAACTTCCCAGTTCTCCACCATTTGCCCAGGCCACTGTGGTGATGGGTGGCCTGCCATGTCAGTTGCATGAGGTCCCTGCGGGGCGCTGCATCGACTTCGGAGGACTGGAGGTTTCTCCTCCCCGTTTTCCACCCGAGGGAGCCAGTATGCAGTGACGCACATGAGTGCGATAAGTGTCTGGTGCATGCTTCTCCCGCTCGATGTTGTCCTGCTGTGGTGGCGCTTGTCCTCTGCCAAGTAGCAGGCAATCAGTAGAACACTGTGTCCCCTCTCCCTGAAGGAGAGAGTTGTCCTTGGGATGCTTGATACTCCCTCAATCTACTGGTCGTGGCGACCTCAGTGCATTCCTGAACCCGGGTCGCTGGCGCAGCAAGCGAGCGGCACTACCAGTGCACTGCCACGCCCACCAGCGGTTATGCTGGATTTTAATTATTTTGTATCCCCCACCACCATGACGATCCAGCTGGGGAGGGGAGCAGGAGACTACCTTCTAGGTTAAGGTTACTATTACTTCTTAGACAGCAGGCAAGGGCATGAGCGCTGGATAGCCAGTGCCTCCCTGAGCGCTGTGCATCTCATCTTCATGATTCCAGTCAGGTGCCAGTGTGGAAATTATTTTGCTTGCTTGTGAACTATGGTCTTCCAAGCGCCACCCACTGTCACACCCGACTAACAAGGCTCAAAGGATAACAGGGCTCCCAGATCTACAAGGATTCTTGTATTTGTTTCAGTTAATCAATTTTACTGAATAAAAGTTTTACAGTACAATACAGTACCTCATAATGCACAACCAGGATCATGTCATTCTTCCTGGAGCAGGCTTCATGGAGTACAACACAGTAACAATAGCACAGGACTGGATACACGGTGGAGATTACAAAAGCCTGCATCACCACTGCAGTATTATTCCCAGGTACTGATACTACAAGAATCCAACATAGACCTAAACACTTGCAAATCAGCTAGCTAGCATATTATGGATAAATACAGATTAGAGATAGGTATGAACCATACTACAGTGCAGTACCTGGGGTAACAGCTGTTAGCCCGGCGCTGGGGAAGGACTGTGGGAAGGGACCTGCCCAAAGTGGTTGGCAGGTGTTCTGGACTGTGGGAGGAGTCCAGCTGAAACTTTGAAGGGCATCCATACCTTGTCGTACTAGGATACCTTTGGCAAGGTGGGATGTCCTGCTGAGATAGCCACTCTTCCCATCGAGGCTTTCCAATCCTCAGTGGAGAACCTCTGTTGTCCTCCGCTTCTGAAGGATTAGCCATCTGGTTTCTACTGAGGCTACCAAGAGCCAGCAGTGGTGGTGTCTTGGAGGGTCAAAAGTTATGGGTGGGACCCCAGTAACCAGAGGTGTGGAGAGTGTGGAAGAGGCAGTTCAGAGTGGATATGCACAAGTCTATGGGTTGTCTGCCAGAAGGGTGTGACCAATGTTTAATACCATAACATTTGTGCCAAGTTGCCTCCTAAGGCCCTGCACCTCCAGGCAGGATGTGCATTGTCTTGAATTGGGCTGGGGTCCCGTACCAAAGGTGCATGACTTGTTTATGATCATTGTGGCCGTCTTTGATTCAGGCTTTGTGGAGTCGCTTCCAGGCGTCTGCCCACTGAACCTCTGAGATTGGGCCAAGAGTTGGGCTTCCACTTTACCCTTGGACCTGGTCTGGAAGGAGTCCAGGAGGCCTTGTAAATGGCCCCTGCTCTACCACTTTTAACCATAACCAGCTCTGGGCTGTATGGGGAGAGTGTGGTACTCTGGGACATGCCACTTGCTGACTGAAAAGGAGCTGATCACACTTCTGAGCTGTAAGTGGTGCAAGACATCTGAACAAGGTAACTGATATCTAGCCTGGAGATTCTGGAAAAATCCATTGAGGAGATAACAGGCAGCAGGACATCTGTTATCACCCAGATTCCTTTCTTTCTCCAGGAGGAGCCAGTTCAGGGATTTGTGATCCGCCTACATCAATGGGTTATCCCATACAGGGCATAGCACTTGATCCAAGGGGTTTGTTTTAACAATTTAGTGACTGCTTGCCATGCTTTGATGGAGCCTTTGATTGGTGGAGAAAGGCTGGTTTTATAAGCCTGTTTGGCAAAAATGGCACCATGAGTGAGGACTTGTGGCAGCCATTTCCAACTGAATCCAATGTGGCGGGTTCCTTGCATCGTGCCTTAAGCCACTGCAAGCCCTGTGCACGTAAGAAGAAGGCACTGTGACATCCCAGCATCCAAGGGAGATTCCACCGACACACCTTCCGCTGTGTTCAGAATTTGATTCTGCTATATCTTGGAGGTTTGCCCTCACAGGAAGATCACTAAACAAGCTATCTTGGCTAGCCATGATTTCGTGATAGGGACTGCGAGGTGGTAGAAGCGGTACAATAGTTTAGGAGCTCACATAATATTAAGGGCTGCCACCTTGCCTGCTATTGATAGTCTAAGCACTTTCCATCTCTTTCTGCTTCAAGTTTAGTTATTGGGGGAGGGCAGGTTCACTTGAGACCACTGAGAGGGTACAGCTGAAATTGGATACCCAGATAGGTGAAGCCCATGTTGGCCCAAGTCATCCCTCAGGCGTTACAGTGGTCCTCTGAAACTCTGACTCAATTGAGGGAGAGGAGGTGTGCTACAAGTCCCTTCATAAGAAAGAGACCCTAAGAGCTCAATAAGCTCAGGGTGGACAAAGCGATGGGACCTGATGGCATACATCCCAGGGTACTAAAGGAGTTAAGGGTGGAACTAGCAGAGCCATTATCAGAATTGTTTAGTAAGTTTCTGAGCATAGGAGAGGTCCCAGAAGACTGAAGAAGGGCTCATGTGATCCTGCTCCACAACAGTGGTAGCAGGAGGAGCAGGAACTACAGACCAGTCAGTCTTACCTCAATAGTGGGCAAGATGATGGAGGCACTCTTTAAGGAAAGGACAGTGCAACACCTGGAATCCATAGGGCACAGCATCCAAGACAGCATGGGCTTACAACAGGAAGGTCCTGTCAAACTAATCTCATAGATTTCTTTGACTGGGTAACCAGAGTGGTGGACCAAGGGGTGCAGCTGATGTCACCTACTTGACTTCAGCAAAGCTTTGATACTGTTCCACATAAAGATTGATTAATAAGCTGGGTAGGCTCGGGTGGGTTAGATGTTGGTCAACTGGGTGACAAACTGGTTGTGCAGCAGAAAACAGAGAGTGGTGGTAAATGGTATATAGTCAGAAGAGATGCAAGTCACAAGTGGGGCACCCTCAGGGATCAGTCCTTGGGTCAGTCCTCTTCAATATCTTCATTAGTGACATTGCAGATGGACTGGAGGGTAAGGTTTGTCTGTTTGCAGATGATACCAAGATCTGCAACAGAGTAGATGATCCAGATAGGGTGGGCAGAATGAGAAGAGATATGGATGAACTGGCAAAATGGTGGGAAGAGTGGCAACTGGGGTTTAATGCAAAGAAGTGCAAGATCATGCACATAGGAAGAGAAACCCTGAAGCCACGTATAGGTTGGGAGGAGTTCTGGCAGTCACAAGGAAGAAAGAGACTTGGGCATCATCATCATCACAGATGACCTGAAATCATCCAAGCAGATCACTAAAGCAGTAGGTAAGGCTAGGGGATGTTGGGGTGTATTAGTAGGGGTATCGCAAGTGGTAAGAGGTCAGTAATAATCCCTCTTTACAAGACACTGGTTAGGCTCCATCTGAGTACTGTGTGCAGTACTGGAGCCACACCTGCACAAGGACATTAACAAAATGGAGGCAGTCCAGAGAAGGGCAACCAGAATGGTGCAGGGACTGCATCAGAAAACATATGGGGACAGATTAACGGAGCTCAATAGGTATACTCTAGAGCAAAGGAGGAGAGAGGTGATATGATCGAGACATTCAAACACCTTTAGGGCATTAACAAGGTGAAAGAGTCCAACATGTTTCAAAGTAAGAAAATAGCAGGACGAGAGAACACAGCATGAGATTAGAGGGAGGACAATTAAGGGTAATGTAAGAAGTTCTTTTCACGAAAGGGTGGTGGATGCATGGAACAGCCTACCTCAGGAAGTGGTGGATATGAATACAGTGCTGGGCCTCAAACAGGCATGGGATAGGCATAAGGGAGTAATACAGATGAGTATGAATATATAGGCCATTGACAGAGAACAGGCCTATGGCACATTCTTAAGACAGAAAAAGCGGGCAGACTGGATGCCTTGCAGTCTTATCTGCCATCAACTTCTATGTTAACGGTTTTACTAGGTTGATCCTGATTCCTGAAACACTAGAGAAATGGGACAGAGTATCCATTATTGCAGTTAGTGCCCCTGGAGCATATCTGGTGAGAATGAGGAGACTGTCTGCCTATAGTAATGTGGGCCTCTTGGTTGCAAACAGAAAGATCAGGGATACCTTGTGTTACCAAAGAGGCGATGGCCAGGGCTCAATAGCAGGAACAAAAGGAGGAGTGATGGGGGCAGCCCTGGCAGGTCCCTTTCTAATAAGGAAGGCATTCAACAACAGTGGAGTAACACCTTTGACACAGGTGGGTAGTACCAAAGGACTTTCCAAAGCCTGCCACACGACCTGAGGAGGCAGCCCAATTCCACTGAGTCAAAGTTTTTCAAAATCTATGGTGATTGTCGGTGGCCGGGACCTGAGATGGTCTGACCCCATCCTCCCTTTAATAAGCCTCACTTAGGATGGATGGACCAATGATGTGAGATGCTGTTCAAGTCTGCTGGGCAAAACATTTGCTATCACTTTAACATCTGCATTAATTACTGAGATGGAGAGGCAGCTCACCAGACTGGAGAGATCTTTCCCTTATGAGAGGGGGACAACAGCGGTCGTTTGCTCATAGTGGGCAGAAGAGAAATATGGAGATTCACATCTATAGAGACTCACTGCAGTACTAGACAAGATCTGAGGATTAGTTGAAAGAAGTCAGCTGGCAGTCCATCACTGCCTGCTGCCTTATTATGATTCAGCTGTGCCAGGGCCCCTCAATTCCTGTGTGGTTAGAGGGGTTTCTAGTAATGCTGCTGTATCTGCATCCAGCCTCTGTAAGGGATGTTGGCCAGAAACTTCTCTGTAGCCTCGGTGGCTGGGGATGAACAGGGGATTTTGCAGAAGATTCTCATGATCTCATTGAGGGCCTCTGGGCTGGTAAATTTGACCTGTGGGATGTTTGAGTGTGGCAATATGCCACTTGGCTTGTCATTAACATAGCTGGTAAGCTAGTACTCCTCCGCCTACCCTTTCACCTCCTTCCCAGTGCTTATGTTGGAGTCGGTGATGGCCAGCTCTGCCTTCCTGGAGAGCAGCTCATTTACTTTCATACAAGCTCCAAGGAGTTTGGAGGTGGTATCTGCAATATTAGAATACCATGTGGGGTTCTTGAGTAAGGCTTCCAATCGCCTTAGTCTTGCAGACTGTGTGGAAATTCAGTCTCTCCTTCTCTCTGCCTCCTTACTGCGAACCTCACTATCTGCCCCCACCATGTATGCTTTGTGGGCCTCCCAATGGGGAGTCGCTGCTGTCTCACTGTTATTTATGTTGAAACTCTTGGGAAGTGTTCTTGATCCAGGTTCTGAAACAAGCATTGTGTAGGAGCAGGGATCGAGTTTCAGGACTGGGATCTAGGTTGAGAAGGGCCCCAAACAAAGGAAAGGGATGGGGAGTGGTCTGAGAGATGCCAGCTCCGGTGTCCGTCGCAATCAATTTGTTTGTTATGTACAGTGATCCCAGCCACAGACCTGTTCAGTTGAATGAGTCGTGTACAGCTGAATGGCACGAATAATCCCGTATGGAGGGGTGCTGTATATGCCAGAGGTCTGCCAGGGAATGTTCCTACATCATCTCTTTTAATGCCTCTGCAGACCAAGGGTGTGCTTTGGTTCTGCCTGACCGATGGTCCAGCTTGGAGTAGAAGGTCAGGTTGAAATCTCAGGTGATGAGTTTGGGGTCACTGTCAGGGCCTCTCTGAAGCAGAAGAAGAAAGTGGGCATGTCCTCTTTTAGGGCATATGCATTCCCTAGGGTCAGGGGCCTTCTAGAGGACACTCAGGCTAGCACCCACCTTCCTTCTGTGTCTGCAGTGGACAACATGATCTGCCACGTGAGATCTGAGGAAGAGAATAGCAACCTCTGATTTCTTTTCTGTGTTAGGGCTGTGACCCTCCTTCCCTATCTACTCCCTACATAAGTTTTAGATTTCTCTGAGATCAGATTAGTTTCTTATAGGAAGGCTATGTTGAAACACTGTTTTTTATGGAGAGGGGACTTTTTCTGTTTGATGGGTAAATTTAGTACCTATACATTCCAGCTAACACACTGCATATATCAGCCATGAGTCCCCATATAGAATATGGGTGGAAACCAGCTGGCACATTGCCTCCAAAGTTTCCATGGTCTGTCCAGGTTGTAGATAAAATTTTCAGTAGGGTTTCCTTCCCAAGGTACCCATCCCCAATCTGTATCCAGACATAAACAACATCAACACTAGCTATACAAACCACAAAGTAAACAAAAACATAGCAACTATTTACGAGTACTCCCAGAATTTTCCAGGAGGGAGCCTACTGACCTCAGCGGGCCAGCGGTGCTAGGTAATCTAGGAACCTATAATTGGGGCTCTACAAAACTGGTTATGTGGCTTCTGTGGAAGCCAGAGTGAGAAACTACATGGAACTTTGGGTAGGTAGGGCATGGAAATGAGTGGGGTGCAGAACAACAACCCAATGCTCTCCTTACCCTCACTAGGGTGGTGGGTGCTGCAGAGCAGGGCGCAGTGTCAAAAGAACAGGAGGAGGAATCTGCTGCGATTGCTGGTGGTGCAGGTATTTTAAATTGGCTCCACTCTTATCAGGGAGTGGGGCCAGTCCTCAAAGTCATGATGTACCCCATAGCCATTGTAAAGGTAGATGATTTGATCTCCAAGAAGATGGGAGGAAAGCCATGCAATGTGGGAGCCCACAGTGGAAACCGAGGGTTGAGCAGGTGGGAAGAGGGGAAGGTGACAGTGTCAGAACAACTTTCCCTACACATCCATCCTGAACAACAGTGGCGACATGCTGGACCTTGTGCAGTACTTTAAGTACCTGGGCATCACCCTTGACTCCACCCTGTCCTATGCACAGCATATAGACAACACAGTCAAGGCCATCGGTTCCAGAATTGGGATACTCCACCGCCACAAGCACAGCCTTACATATGAGGCACTTAACATGGCCATCACCAGCTCAGTTGTTACCCTCGTTGAATGTGACCCAGCAGTTTATGGTTCTGCACCAGACTCAGCCCTCATCGCATCTCTCTGGCCCTTAATAAGGCCTGCGACTCCTCACAGGTGCTGCAAGGCTTACTCATACCTGTGAGCTCTTTTCCTGAACAGGGTGGCTCCAGCTAAAGAGCAGAGCTAAAGTACCACACCTGTCTACTGGCCAAAAAAAATTGCACTAAACCTGATGCCACCAGGGGTCCAGAATCTGCTCACGTGCCATGTAAGTGCCAGGCTGACCAAAGCACCCACAGCCAAATTTTCAGTGAACCTAAATGCCGCATTGCACAGGGTCAACATGCATTCTACTACCGTGCACCACACTGGACCAATGCCCTTCCTTGAGACATCTCTGATACCACAACCATTGGTGCTTTCAAGTGAAGTCAGGCAGCACTGTCACAGATGACAATTGTGACTCCGTTGGCCGTTCATGATGACCAAAATGACTCTCCTACATCTGGACCACCATAAAGCAGTAGCACTTAGTGTTCTACCTAATCCTAGGGCACTACCTTTACAGCACTTCATTGTCTCACCTCCCGTCCATCCCCTCTCCTCCCTACTGGGCACCCATTTCCCTCTTTGTCCCCCTTCATGCCCTCCTGTCTGCTGCTCTCCTAGCCCGTCTCCAACCTTCCTTAAATCTGTTCTTAACCCTTAAGCAGGCATATGCTTCATTATGCCGTAGCTGTGCCTATTCTCCATTCTGTTTCTCCCAACTCCGAAGCAGACACCGTCTCACCAATGCCAAGTAATGTCTAAATGTTATACCTTAAGCTAAATGCTATCCCAGTCCTGTAATCGACATCAATTTATTGTCTACCTAGCTTGTAATGTATTGTTTTGTACCAATGCAATTTTGTACTTGCTTGTAATGTAATGCCTTGTATTCAATGCTATGTATCTGTTCACATTCTTTTGTAACTGACATGGAACCTACAAATGAGCATCCTCTCACAGGTGTTCTCCAAGATATCATTAAATAAATAAAAAATAAATAAACAAACATGTCAAGTCTGGGAAGAATGCAGAATGGAATTTGGCTGAAAAGGTGGGGTTTAAGGAAGGAGAGTCTGCACTGCATGCCCGTGCTCTGGTCTGATTGGGGGCGGGCAGCTGTCTACAGGAGGTGCTGCCCGCACCTTTTCCCTTACCTAGCTCAGGTGAAGGTGGTGTATGCTTGGGTGACACTTCACTACAGGAGGTTGGGGCTATGCTATACGTGCTGTTCAGGAAAGCTGGTACTCCACTGACAGGGGCAGCCTTATCCTTCCCCCCAAACAAGGCACATTTTGGGCCCCTTAGGAACTGCACTCTGTCTGACCCTGTCCACAGACTGTGGTAGGAAGGGCTGGTTGGGAACTGGACCAGGCAGGATAAAATACATGCATGTCCCTATACTCCACTTCAGTGTTGAGCTTGTGCTGCCCATGCTTCTTGTTGGGGTATACCTCCTCCTGGGTGGGTCTTGCAGTGCTCAGGGTGTCACAGGGGTGGCGGTGATGAGTAGGTTGTGAGGTTTATGGGAGGAGGGTGGATGTTCGCCTAGATCGGGAAATGCAGGCTGAGCCCCATGCCCCAGTTCTTCAGTAGAATTATCCCACACTTGCTTCCCTTCTCCGCTCACTCTCACACTTGCTTCCCTTCTCCGCTCACTCTCTGGAATGAGTCCTTTCGGTGCCAGTGGCTACTGTAGAGGTGATAAGGCAAACATAGAAACATAGAATTTGACGGCAGATAAGGACCGCTTGGCCCACCTAGTCTGCCCATTTCCTACCTAACGGATAAGCTGCAGATCCTAGCTAACCGACAGCCAACTTCTTCCTACCCCTCACTAGAATTGCCTTATGTCTGTGCCATGCATTCTTGAATTCACCCACTGTTTTGACTCCACAACCTCCTCAGGAAGGCTGTTCCATGCATCCACAACCCTCTCTGTGAAAAAATACTTCCTCACATTACCTCTGAGCCATCCCACCTTTATCTTCAAAATTGTGCCCCTTGTTCTTGCATATCTCTTTTCTGAAAGATGCTACTCTCTTGGACTTTATTGATTCCTTTGAGGTACTTTAAAGTTTCTATCATGTCCCCACTCTCCTCCTTTCCTCGGGGTACACATATTAAGCTTCTTTAGTCTCTCTTCAGTATGTCTTCTTGTGCAGACCCTGCACCATTTTGGTTGCCCTCCTCTAGACAGCCTTCATCCTGTCTATGTCTTTTCTGGAGATGGGGTCTCAGAACTGCATGCAGTACTCAGATGGGGTCTCACCAACTGACTATACAGAGGGATAACAACTTCCTGTTTCTGCTACTGATGCTTCTCTCTAGCATCCCAGTATCCCCCCCACACACAAGCCCTCCTTACTGCCTTTTCATATTGCTTGCTTACCTTTAGGTCATCTGATATAACTACCCCCAAGTCCCTTTCCATTTTTGTTGTTGTCAGTGTATCTCACCCCCATTGTGCACTCTTCCCTGGGTTTTGTTTCTCAGGTGCATTACTTTGCACTGAATCTAAGCTGCCATACATTTGACCATTCCTCCAACCTTGCCAAGTCCCTCTCATCCTTTCCACCCCACCTTCTGTATCAACACGTCCCTGTTGCAGATCTTTGTGTCATCAACAAAGAGACATACTTTTTCAAGTCCCTCTGCAATGTCACTTATAAAGACATTAAAAGGACCAGACCCAATACTGAACCCTCGCGGTACCACACTAGTAACCCCTTTCTTCAGAGTGGACTCCATTTACTGTTACCCTCTGTGTCCTATTCTCCAGCCAATTCGTTACCAGGCTATCATCTTGGGACCCACTCCCAGGCTGGCTAACTTGTATATTAATCTTTGTGAGGACCGTTTCAAATGCCTTTCTAAAGTCTTGATAGGCCATGTTCACAGCCCCTCCCTGGTCTACTACTTTGGTCACCAGTCAAAGAAATCAATTAGATTTGTCTGACATGACCGTTCGCTGTGAATCCATGCTGCCTTGGGTCCTGTGCTCCACTGGCCTCTAGGTACTCAACACTTTCCTTCAGTAGTGATTCCATCATTTTCCCTACCACTGAGGTCAAACTGACAGGTCTGTAGTTTCCTGCCTTGGTCTTGCTCTCACTTTTATGAAGGAGAATCACATCCACCCTCCTCCAGTCCTCAGGTACCACCCATCCTCCTATGATTTATTAAAAGGGTAGTCAGTGGTGCTACCAGTTTTCCCCTTAGTTCTTTTAGAATTCTGGGTGAATCCCATCAGGCCCCATTGCTTTGTCCACCTTCAGTTTTAGGAGTTCTTTCAGAACCCTTTCTTCTGTGAAAGGACTAATATCAAACCCCCTATCCAGAGTGCTTCCCATTGACTGGATTAGCTACCTCCCCTCCTCTTCCTTTGTGAATACTGAGCAAGTATTTGTTCAGTATCCCTGCATTTCACCAGCTCTCTGCCCAACCACCTTCCTCTTTATTCAGCCTCAGTATCCCTCCCTTTATCTTTCTATGCTCCTAATGTACCTATAAAGGTTTATCCCCCTTCTTAACCGAGCTGGTTATCTTTTCTTCAGTTTGGGCCTTTGCTTTTCTGACTGCCTTCCTGCTTCCTTCTGTTTAACTGGTACAGTTCTCTGTCCTGCTCCTTCTGTGTTTCCTTATACTTCCTGAATGCTGTCTTCTTCTCCTAACCTTCCTGCAACCTCTTTTGAGAACCATAGTGTTTTTTCTTTCGTTTTGTTTATTTGCTTCACACAAGGCTTGTTGCCTCTGTGATGACGTCATTTTGATATTTCCCATTGTTGCTCCACCCTTTTTCTTGCCTGTTTGCTAGTGCTTTTCTGAGGCACTCTCCATTTTGACAAAATCAGCCCTGCTGAAGTCCAGTACCTTCACTTTGTGTGGCTTGACTCTATAGCTCAGTTTATCGTGAACCACACTGTTTGGTGGTCACTTGTTCCCATATGGCTACCCTATTCTAGATCTGAGATCCTCTCTCCGTCCCCATTTGAGAGTACCAGGTCTCAGATTGCTCCCTCCAGTGGGCTCCAACACTAGCTGTCTGAGGCATGCCCCCTGTAGGGCATCAAGAATAGCCCTGCTCTTGGATGTGGCTGCAGCAAAGGTGCTCAGTTAACATCTGGCATATTCAGGTCTCCATTAACAGTATCTCCCTTTCTCTGCCATCCTAAGGATGCCTTCTATTGTTTCCTTGTCCATTTCCTCCCTGAGGACGGGGTCTGTATACAAAGAGCCGCAGCCCTAGCTGATTCTGCCCATCTCTCTGGAGACAGTTCTGAACTGATAATATATTTGTCTGTACCTGGGGAGGGGTAGCTAAATCGGCAGGAGGTATATGTGCCAGACTCCACGGTCAGCTTGAGGCGTGACCCCACTGCCAGTAACATGGAAAGCCCCCAGTAGGCCAGGTATTAGGGCCTGGACCTGCACAGCCTTTGGCACTGTGGGAGCAAGAGGCATATCCTCCTCCAAGTAACAGTCATATCTACAGCTTGTACAGCACAATACAACAGCATAAACAGCAAAGAATATTAGGTGAGAGTAATATGATCGGGTCGACAGAGTTCATTCAGGCCATAGGCATTTGACTCAGTGACCTGCCTGAGTCTTTGCAGTACAGTTACCTTCAGACAGGCATGTCCCAGTGCTCCTTTGATGATCCAGTCTCTGAGAGATCCGATCTCTGAGACAGGTCCTACCCTCAAGTCCCTTGTGACCATCCTGGATGTCGGAACACTGGTTGCAGTACCCTGTAGGAAAGGATTATGTATGTGGATGGGGGATTGCTGGTGAGCTAACCCAAGTCCATAGGTCTGCTGTGAGTCTCCCCCTTAACAACAGGAAAAGATGAACCGGCTGTCACCCGCTTTCCACCCCTAGGGCTCCTCTTTCTCCCCCAATCGCCTAATCAGTCTTACCTTACCTGTCCTCTAACACCCTGCCGGACTCTCCCCATCTACTTCCCTAGTCTGGGTTTTGCATTTACTGAAGACTCCTGAATGCCATCAACTCCACAAGACTTGCACTATCCCCACATTTTGTAATTTGGGATCTGCCCTATTTGCATCTTGCCTCTCTCCTCATTTGTTTTCTCTGTCTCTCATGTAAACACTATTGCCTCTAAATTACTCTGTATTTCCTGTAAACATTATTGAAACTGACTGCCATTTCTTCTGCTATGCATCGATACTCTTGCATATATGTTGTAACCATTAGAACCTGTTATGTTTATCTACTTCATCTGTTGTATTCCTACAATGGAGCGTTTGTAGCAGGCATTTTTGCTCACATTTCCTCCAGTATAAAATAAAACGGATTGACTGATTCCAGGAGATTGCATCATGGGGTTGTAACACATGTCCATCCACACAGGCAGGTGAGGGAGCTGCTTGGCTGAACAAAGTTGTGGTGCGAAGAGCTCTGGCCTAGCCTCATCCAAGGAACATCGCTGGGGCAGAAAGTTGGCGAAAGCGCTCCGCCTGCAGCTACAGGACTGGAGGGAGAGCAGACTGATGAGGGGTAATGGTAAAAGCTGCTGTTCAACCACACAGAGCTGAGTTACGCCGAGGCCATGGAGCTGCTTCTGGATTTGCTTCTTGGCGTCGCACATCTAGGGAGCCGTGTGCACATTTGAGAAGGCACCCAATAGTTCTGGCAGGAAAGCAGGTGTTTCTCTTCAAACTATTGGCCCTGGCTGAAACTGCACCTCGAGGAGGAGGCAAGAGGCTAGATGAGGGCAGCCCAGAAGAGGGTCTGTGAGTATTAGTAAACTGCAGTATAAATTATCAGAACAGTTAAGAGTGAAGTCCAATACTCACAGTTTACAGACATCAGTCTTCTGTAGAATGTGCAGACTGCTCGGTAGCAGTTGAATCTGGTTTGTCCCCTTACACTGGCACTGATTGTTCAAAACAGTTCAAAGGTGGCGCTTGAAGGGCTCATTGGTCAGGTAGGAGGGGCGAGTTGTTCCCAATAGAGTAATTATTAGGGCCCTGTGGATCGACAGCTGGGCTGGGCAAGGTTGCTGTGGGTACAGAAGGGTTTGGTGGCAAAGTTACTGTACTGGCCGCTATCTTGGCCCAGGATCGTGGTTTCTCCATGGTTGGGGAGAAACCCTTGTTCTCCTGGCGTTCTGGAGGGAAAGGTTGTGTTACTGGAGCATATTTATTGGAGGTACAGTATGGTGAGCTGCATGGACCGGGAGCCAGAGGAGGACAGGCTATTCTGATTTCAGCTGCAGGATCTGGGAGTATGGTGGTTTGAGTCTCAGCACCTCCTATCTCTTTGCTTGTGGCACTTGTTGCCCGTCTTAGGGGAGCCAGCTGTCTTCCTCTCGAACCTATATATATCTCTCGGCTGCCTCATGTCGATGTCTCATCTCCAACTGGTCTTCAGGCTAAAGGTCTGGTGCATCAAAGTATTTCTGTTGCTGCTCTCCATCCGGGTCCTGAGGATGAATGACTGAGCTGCTTTGGGAGTGTCAAATAGTCTGGTTACTCTGTTCACCACTATCCAGAGTTGAGAAAGATACCACAATGAGGAGGATATTCCCAAGCTGTGGAGGGCTTTTTTCTTTTACAGGAATGTAAACCCTGCGCTTTTGTGAAAGTTCAGCAGAGTAGTCCGGGAAGATCGAAGGTGCGTACTAAGGATGAATAAGCCAAGAAGGCGGTGTGCCCATGTTTTGCTCCTATCTTTCACCCATAATAAGACAAGTTGTGTCCACTCAATATATGTGCATCTAGTTTATGCTTAAATTCAGCCTTATCTTTACTAATAACGACTGCCAAAGGAAGTCCGTTCCATGGTTCATCACTCTCTGTGTAAAAAGGCCTCTAGTATTGAATCTTTTAGGTCTAATTCGTGAGGGGTGGCCTCTTGTACTTGGCTCGCAGTTTTGTATTCAAAACCCAGTTCATTCATGATGACCATCTTTTAATGATGTCATAACATAGTAGGAGATCCTCTCAATCTCCTAGTCTCCAAGCGACTTTTAGTTAGGAGTTCATTATTTGTCTTATGTTATAAATCATCTTTGTTGCCTGTCTCTGCACCTTTCTATGTTTATGATGTCGCCTTTATTGATCAGACCCACACAAGGCTTTCGTAATCTAGAATGGGCCTAACATAAGTTCAGTACAGTGGTAGAATTACCTCTTGTTTCCTGCTCCTGAAGTTTCTTTTATAGTCATGAAGTCTTTTTGCCTTTGTCACCTGCATTTCACAATGCGATTTAGAATTTAGCTGATTGTTCATTTTACTCCCAGGTCTCGCCTCTCTGCAGATTCCTGAGAGCTATACCACCCAGAGTGTATTTATGCCTTTTATTCTGGCTGCCCAGGTGTATCATGCAATATTTTTCTACATTAAATTACATTCCTCTTTCTGCAGCCCAGTTGTGGATTCTATTTAAGTCCCGTGTAAAGTGTCCCTATCTTCCTCTGTTTGAACTAAGCTGGCTAGTCTGGCATCGTCAGCATATTTGCTTGACCAGTTTTCACATTCTTGCACATGTCAGACATAAATATTTGGAAAAGCACTGGTCCCAACACGGATCTTTGTGGAATACCACTGTAGCAGGTCTAGATTTTGAAAGGTATCCATTGATACATACAGCCTGTGTTCTGCCAGTTAGCCAATTTCTGATCCACCTGACTATCTCATGATCAATATTCATTTTAATCAACTGATTAAGGCATGCTGGCTCCTGTCTGGGCGAGAAACATGGAGACATACCTGCACCCTTTATTCCTTAACCAACATACTCACACTCGAGGAGAGACTTCAATATCAGTTCTGCCTTTGCCAAAAAATACAACTGGGTATGTCCCCCGATCTCCATGTCCCTCCTCCCTGCCACCCCTACTGTTGCCACTGCATGTGCCTCCAAGACTATACTGCAGATCCCTAGGGTCAGGACTGCACTAGCACAAGATCCTTCCCTTCAGAGCACCTTCCTGGTACAATGCTCTCCCCACCACTATCACCTCTCTCACCAAAATAAGGCCTTTCAGGTCGCACTCAGAATCACATTCTCTACACCCACAACTGTGTGTCCTCTTCCAAAACCACCCTAGGCCTCTAGGTGCCTCTCTTCAGGGCCAGAGCCTAGCCAGCCTTGACAATATCTCTCCTGAGACAGCACACTTGTACCACTAAGAAGTTCCTGTGCTTGTATGTTAGTAACTGCCTAGCTACTGATTGTATAGGACTACAGCTCACTCTACTGATGGACATGCTAACAACTGCCTAGCAACTATCTGTATAGGACTGAAGTTCATCTGCTGGATGACACTATCACCCTGCTAACTGTGTTCAATGTTCTCCATCATATGTATTACCTGTTCCTTCAATTTTCGTTACTATCTGCATTTTTCTCTTTGTATCTTGGCGTGGAGCCTTTGGAAACAAGTCTATGACTCAAAGGGATGTAATTCAATGTGTTTATAAATAAATAATAACAGCTATATGTGGCACACTATCAAAAGCCTTTGACAAGTCAAGGTAGATACAGTCAACCAGTTTACCCTTTTCCAGTTCTGAAGAGATTGCTTTTATAAAAACATAACAAAATCTTATGCCCATGCCAGCTTAAGGGTCCCTTTCCACAGCGAGTCACAGGATAGTTTCCTTAAACCCAAACCTCAGGAGCGGGCTAACAGTGGTCTTGGTTTCTCCTTCAGTTTAGTCATGGGTGAGAGACCTATGAGCCGGCCAGTTTCTACAGGGCAATCACCTGAAATCTATAGGAGTATTAGTAGGACTCACTGTAGAAAAAGCACTATGTCTGGCTCCTCAACTGACTTGGGGAACCTAACAAACTGGAAGTTGTTTATTCTGCTCCAGTTCTCGGGGTCCTCGATAAGCCCAAGAAAGTTGTATAATCTTTGTTTTGATCCTAAAGTTGTGTTTGTAGGGTCGTCTGCTGATTATTCACCTGGAAAGTTTTTTCTTGACAAGGTGGACCTTACCCCAAGGTCAGTAACTTCCCATGAAACATAGACTTTGACGGTGAATAAGGACCGCTTGGCCCATCTAGTCTGCCCATTTCCTACCTAGAGGATAAGCTGCATATCCTATTTAACAGCCTATTTCTTCCTACCCCCAAAAAACTGCCTTATGTCTGTCCCACGATTCTTGAATTCTCCACAGTTTTAGACCCCACAACCTCCTCAGGAAGGCTGTTCCATGCGCCCACCGTCCTCTGTGAAAAATACTTCTCACATTGCCCCTGAGCTGTCCCCTCTATCTTCAAATTGTGTCCCCTTGTTCTTGCACACTCTCTTTCTGAAAGATGCTACCCTCTTGGACTTTGTTGATTCCGTGAGGTACTTAAATGTTTCTATCATGTCCCCCTCCCTCCTTTCCTCAAGGGTATACATATTAAGCTCCTTTAGTCTGTCCTCGTATGGCTTCTCTTGCAGACCCTGCACCATTTTAGTTGCCCTCCTTTGAACTGCCTCCATCCTGTCTATGTCCTTGGGAGATGGGGTCTCCAGAACTGGACGAGTACTCCAGATGGGGTCTCACCAACTGTCTGTACAGGGGAGATAGCAACTTCCTGTTTTCCTGGTGATACCTCTCCTATACATCCCAGCATCCCCAGCCCTCCCTACCGCCTTCACATTGCTTGCCAACCTTAAGGTCATCTGATATGATTACCGTCAGGTCCCTTTCCATTTTGTGGTTGTTACTAACCCCCACTCCCATTTAATGGCCATGGCTCTGGAAGGCAGTGTTTGTCATCGCCTTGGTTAAACATCCCTCAATTTGGCCTTATCAGGGGATTTTTGTTCGGATGTCCCTCAATGGTGCTGCAAGATCACGAGGACCATTAGCAGGGAAAATACAGGTCTGTAGTCAGAGTTGATGTATAAGTGGAGATTTCCTGTGTTGCAGTTCTCCAAAACAGATTGTAAGCAGGGCAGCAGTCGATATCGTACTGTGGGCTTAGTTTAAAATAAGAAAGATGCGTCAGTATATAGCATGTTGCTGGATCTCAGCGGAGTCGGCAGAGAGCTCACAGAAACGTGTCCATCTTGGCTAGTGATCAGGCTGCGCCTAGTTCCTGTGTATTTATAGGATTTGGAGCCATCTACATGGATAGTGTTCCCACAGGCTTCCACTGGCTAGATGGAAAATAAAGCAAATAAGCTTCCATAGGAAATGCTGTCATTTAAAGGAAAACACAGGAAAATCACCCTTGAGTTACAGAACAAATGCCCAATTAGTCTAGGAGCACTGGAGTTAAGTATTTCTGGCCTGTGCTTGAATAAGGTAAAAGTCATGTGATCTCATTTGACTAATCACGTCCTTAGGTTAAGGGGAATGAATGTTGGATGATCTGTGGCTGTGTCCTTTCTCTCCAAAAGCTGAGTGCCTTATTTCAGCAATGTGCTTGGACCCAGTCAGTCATCCAGTGTGTGGCATTCGCTGGGATTAGCATTTCTGACCTATGTTGCTGTATGGAATAAATCTCGGACATTTGATCACAACTGACCAATCCGTTTCTTGGTTTACCTTACCCATTTTATAGACAGATTTTCATAATGCTAACTAATTCACACTTTTTATTTTAAGTTACTGTGGACTGTCCCTAGTAAACTATGTATCTTTAACAAATGACTACATGACCTTGCTTCCTCTGACTGGTCCCAGTCTATTCTGCACACACATTGACACTGCCTTCTCACACTTCTTCACCGTTTTAACCACACCTGGAACACCCATGCCCCTCGTAAATAAATCTAGAGTCAGGTTCTCCCATAACCCCGATTACCCATGAAATTATCAATCTTTTAAGTCCAGTGACCAGCGTGGGCTCATTTAAAATTCTCAGAATCCTGCCTGACCTACAGTACTACAGGTCACACAGGAATTCTTGCACAAGGCAAATCCACTCTGTCAAGGCCCTCTACTTCAAATCTAATCTTCAATCTAGCCATAATTCTCCTGCAAATTTCTGGAAGGTTACTCACTCCCTGTTTGATCCTCAAGCCCAGTCCACTCCCCTCGTCCTCCAAGTGGATGGTTCATTGGTCTCTGATCCTCTCTCAGTTGCCACTGATTTTAACAAATTCTTCACCACCTGTGCTCTTCCCTCATATCAGGCCTTTGGTCTCTCCTCCCTCCCTTCCGCCTCTCCCCTCCTCTCTCTCAGGAAGGCTTCCATTTCACCCTGTCTCCACCCATGAAGTTTTCATCGTCGTAACTCAAAACTGGAGGTGGTGGTGGTGGATGGGAGGAGGGAGGAGTGACCCCAGGGGAACTGGAGGCTCTGGAAAGGTGGTCTGAAAGCGGAAGCTGAGGTTCAATGCAGGAAAATGCAAGGTACTGCACCTGGGAGCCAGAAACCGGGCCAAGTGTACGCCCTGGGGAAATGCTACAAGTCTCGATGGCTGAGAGGGACCTGAGTGTGGTGGTGGATGTCAAGATGAACAACTCGGAGACTTGTGGGAGGGCAGCAACAAAGGCCAACAGGATGCTAGGATGCATCGCTAGGGGCGCCTCTAGAAGGAGGAAGTGATACTACCACTGTATAACTGCTTGGTGAGGCCGCACCTCGGTACTGCATGCAGTTTTGAGGCCACATTTAAAGAAGGACACTGAACTCCTGGACAGGGTCAGAGGAGAGCAACCAAAATGATTTAGGTCTTGGGGATAGGACCTTTTGGGAGAGGTTGAGAAGAGCTAAATATGTACACACTGGAAGAGAGAAGGACCGGCGGGGACATGATAGAGGTCTTCAGGTACATGAAGGGGTAAATAGGGAGGAGCAGTCAGGGTGCTCGAAGGAAGGAGTGGGAGCAACTAGAGGCATGGGTGGAAGCTGGATGGGGTGAGATTCAGGGAGAAAGGAGGAGGTGTGACTTCACTGGAGGGTGGTGGAACCATGGAATCGCGTTGCCCAGGGGCTGGTGGAGGGGTTCAAGAGGGGTGGGACAGGTACAAGGGAAGGGTTCTGGAAGCAAACCCAGTGCAGCGAGAATACCGGGACTGGGAAGGCAGAAGCCAGAGGGGAGGGACAGCAAGGTCAGCTCCCAGGGTGGGGCCTGACCAAATGAGCAGACACCTAGACACTGTTGAGCCTATTCTGCTGGCATTTTAGCATGTTAGTAACTTCACTTAACCTGTACAAGTCCAGCCCCGATGGGTTGGACCCCAAACTCATGAATCTCAGCTCCGGCTGTGCCTCTCCACTTGCTCACCTTTTCAACCTTTCCTTCTCCCATTCTGCTGTCCCTCAGGCTTAGAAGATCACAACAGCTACCTCTGCACCAAAGGGGTGAACCTTCCTCCCTAGCAACTACCTGCCGATATCACTTCTTTCCTCTCCTGCTAAGCTTCAGAGACCCTCATCTCGCCAGACTCGCTGACTTCCTTTATACCTTAGATTTCTATTGCCCCTTCAGTCTGGCTTTAGGAAGCACCACTCCATCATATCTTCCTTGCTGAGGGTAACTGACTATATTCTCACTGGGATGGATCAGTGGCATATCATCTTAGCTTTATTTATCGACCTGGTCAAAGCTTTTGACTCAGTGTCCAGCCCTCTCCTGCTCAACAAGCTGAGCTCTGCAGGCCTCTCAGCATCCACTGTTGGCTGGTACCGCTCATACCTCACAGGCCATCAGCAGTCAGTACAAGTAGGTGGTGTCCTGTCCCCACTCTACTCATCCTAGCAGGTGTCCCTCAGGGCTTCATCCTTGGCCCTGTTCTGTTCTCCATTTTCCTAAATGACCTCCCTTCTGCCTGTGTCTCTTCACATATCCAAACGTATGTGGATGATATGGTCATTTATACCTATGGCCCTTCAGGTTCAGCTGTGGAAGATCCGCTCCAAAGGACTTCACAATATCCTCTATAATTTGTTCCAGCCAACCAACTCAGGGTCAGCACAAAGAAGACTGTCACTAGGACCTTGGGGTACCAGTCAGAAGCTGGCAGAGCTCTCACCTCCCTCTGCTTTCTCCATGCTTGATGGCACCCTTCTGAGTTGTCCCCCCCCAGGTACTTTGGTCGGGCCGCTGTATTACCGTTTCTCCATCCACATCAATGCCATTCATGCCAAATTCTGCCCAAAACCTGGTGCCGTGTACCATAACAAGGACTGCCTCCCTCTAGATCCACCAGGAGCTGGTATCCAAATGGTCCTCCCGATCTTTGATTATGCTGATGTGGTATATAATACTGCCTCTTCCTCCTCCCTTACTAAACTGGATACTTTCTGTAACGCCTTCTGCCTTTTTGCTACCAGCTCCCCTCCGCACTCATCACTGTTCCTTTATTCCTCCTCTTCATCCTCCCTCTCCCTTCATGTCACCAGTCCCACTGTACTACCTTCATCGCCAAATATTGGCTCGGATCCATTCCATCATATCTATCCTTCCTCATCTCTCGGTTCCCTCCTCTTCTCCTTCCTCTGCTCCAGGTATTCCCACACCTTCTCCATTCCCACCCCACTCATCTACTGGCCAAGCTGCTTTCTCCTACCACTTCCTCCCTCTGCTCCAGGAATTCCGCACCTCTCCATTCCCCACCCTCACTCATCTGCTGGCCAAGCTGCTGTCTCCTACCGCCTCCCTCCCTCTGCTCCAGGTATTCCCACACCTTCTCCATTCCCCACCTCACTCATCTGCTGGCCAAGCTGCTTTCTTCTACTGCCTCCCTCCCTCTGCTCCAGGTATTCCCACACCAGCTGCTTTCTCCTACCGCCTCCCCTCCCTCTGCTCCAGGTATTACATACCTTCTCCATTCCCCACTCTCACTCATCTGCTGGCCAAGCTGCTTTCTCCTACCTCCCTCCCTCTGTTCCAGGGATTCCCACACCTTCTCCATTCCCCACCCTCACTCATCTGCTGGCCAAGCTGCTGTCTCCACCGCCTCCCTCTCTGCTCCAGGTATTCCCACACCGTTGCTTTCTCCTAAGCCTCCCTCCCTCTGCTCCAGGGATTCCCACCTTTCTCCATTCCCCACCCTCACTCATCTGCTAGCCATGCTGCTTTCTCCTACCTCCCCTCCCTCTGCTCCAGGGTTCCGCACCTTCTCCATTCCCACCCTCACTCATCTGCTGGCCAAGCTGCTGTCTCCTCCGCCTCCCCTCCTCTGCTCCAGGTATTCACATACCTTCTCCATTTCTCCACTCTCACTCATCTGCTGGCCAGCTGCTTTCTCCTACCGCCTCCCCTCCTCTGCTCCAGGGATTCCCCAAACCTTCTCATTCCCCACCCTCACTCATCTGCTGGCCAAGCTGCTTTCTCCTACACCTCCCTCCCTCTGCTCCAGGATTCCACACCTTCTCCATTCCCCACTCCCACTCATCTGCTAGCCAAGCTGCTTTCTACCACCTCCTCCCTCCTGTTCCAGGTATTCCACATCTTCTCCATTCCCCACCCTCACTCATCTGCTGGCCAAGCTGCTTTCTCCTACCGCCTCCCTCCTCTGCTCCAGGGATTCCCACACCTTCTCCATTCCCCACTCTCACTCATCTGCTGGCCAAGCTGCTTTCTCCTACTGCCCCCCCTCCCTCTGGAATATGCTCCTCTCCCTCTCTCTCCTCTGCCTTTAGATATCTACCAAGACAACTCCTTGTACCTTCCTGTTCCTGTAAATCCTCTTCCTAATCTCATCTCCTCTCTTCCTTGACCATCTCCTGTCAGCCCTCCGTTTGAGTCTCTTTAACATAGTCCCTGCCCCAACATGCACTGTGCACTGTGCTTCCACTTATGTCTAGCCACCCTATCACTGCTGTGTTTATGCTGCTATTTTGGTTTACCATGCCATTTGCTGCTACCATTGTATTTTTGTGCCTATATCCATATATTTGATATGTCATTTGTACCCATGTTTTGCTATGTAAGTTGTTTCCTCCTTAGTTCCTTCACCTGGTCGCACTTGAAACGAGCTCCTCGCTCAGTTTGCCTTTCCTGGTCATCAACTTTTAAATAAACAAAATAATTAACCTTTTTTAACATCATCTCCTGTTCCCACTCAACCTGCAACTTGGCACCGTCCACCTTGGCTATACCATCAGCGGTTCCTTCCAAGCAGCCACCGTCAGCCACTTCCGCCTTACCACTTCTTTGCGATGCAGACATGGTCTGTGACTGCTACAATGCCTGGGCGCACAGGGATCAGCCAGAACTCCCTGCTTGTGCAAATGGTGTCCCTAAAGGGCCAGATGTCACTGCCTCAGTGAGCCCCAATTAACAATGCCCTGTTTCTAGATCTCGGGCATGTACACAGGGGAGAAACACTCTGCCAGCATATTATCACCCTCTACTTGGGCTACTGGGGGGGGAGGCAGCCACTAGTGGCAACTGCCGACATTCCTCCTTCCCTGAAGGCATCACATGTCCCTGGAAACTGTGAGCCACCTGCCAGCATAACCAGCCACCCAGAATCGAGCCAGAGTTCTCCTTCCTGTGGCAAGCAGAGATACTACGTATATTAAGTGGCCCAATTAGAATTTTTTTAGTATTGGATGGTGGGTATTACCCCATTCTTCCCATTTTGCCAGGACCCAACAACAAGCAGGGTGGCAACTGTACCCAGGTAACTGCTACAAACTTCCTAACATGCAGCCAGCTTTTCCTCCATCCCATGCCAGTGAAACCCTCAGTTAAAGAGCGTGCATGATCGCAGGGAAAACGCTGACCCTACTTTATTTTTATTTTAGATTTCCTATGATCTCCTGACTTGCACAATACCATTTTTTTCCACATCTTGAGCCTGCTTGCCACTTTTTTGTTTTTACAGTTAAAATAATAAAAAAAAAAATCTGAGCAGAAATGAATTATCATATTATAGGTAATGCGCCAGGTGCAAACATGGGCTCACCGCCTTTTTAGCTCCTTACTCCTTAGTATGCACCTCAGTAGTATAAGAGAGGTCCTTTTAATGTGGCTTGGAAACAGGTTTTCATCGGTATTCTCTGTTGTTTCTGAAAGTCCCATTGTTTTAGGTCATTTCTCTTGTGACAATAATGAACTAGCATGCAGCAGACACTGTTCCTGGCCTTCTGGGACAGCAAGTGCACAAAAACGGCTGAGAATACTAATGAAAATCTGGTTTGAGCCATGATAAAACGAGACACTCCTGTTATCATTTTTTTTTGCTCCTTCCTTAGGCTTCTCGGTCCACCTCTCCTTCCAGCCAGCCATGGACTCCAATGACACCCTTGTCCCAACCCCTCTACCTACCTCATTGCAGCCATCCCGAGGTAGCCCAGTGTAACCCTTCACCAGATGGATCCCTCTCCAAGGGGAAGCCACCAGGAAGGACAATGAGTGCACTACCTGTTCGGTCCCTGGAGCTGCTGAGGTGGCTTCGGGCCTCAGGGCACTTCACGGCGAGGAGCTGGTGGCCATCATCGGCCGGCCAAGAAGCAGTTTTCTGGTTTGCTCCCCTGGCGGCATGGCCTCCACAGGCGTCAAGGCACATGCCGCGTCCATCATGCCCCCTGCGTTCAGTGGGATTCGCCCGAACTGTCCATCCCGGCTCCGCCAGAAGTGGCACACAGGCGAACCGCATCCCCTCCCTCCCCTGGAAGAAGGCGATCAGTCATTGGACACTTGAGCCTTCTGCTCGGCCAGCCCTCCAGCGACCGATCGGCCGCTACGCCACAAGCCGGAAATCCAACCACTGCGCCAACAGGCCAGTCCCCTTTATAATTTTAAATATGAAAAACAAAACGCGCAAACGCAGACTCAAACTGGGAAAAGAAGAGCATCACACAAATCAAGAAATTGTGGCAATCTAAAGTAGAATAAAACGACAGGCAACATTTTCACCATTATCATTCACTGCTTCTTTAATCATCATTTTTGTTTGCAAAGCAAATGAGGGAGGTACTTTATTCCACAAGCCTTGCCATGCTTTCCATGAGTCATACAACACTGCAGAGTGGTGGTGTCTACAGATGAATAGATCCGTGTGTTTTTATGTGGGTGCAACAGACAGGAATCAGTAACGCAGTACTGTGATGACAGAAGGCACTTGGTGTCCACCTTGTCAGCCCTTCTAGTGCGCAGCAGTGACCATACCCAGTTTGAGTATGGACACATCCAAGTTTTTCTTTAGCCGAAATGTTGCCCCTATTCACGCTAGCAGCCCCTCAACGCTTCCCCTCTGGAATCTGTAACATGGACATATAGGTGTTTTCTTATGCTTTGTTATCACAGGTCTACATAAGGCCTAAAAAGGGATAGTAAGCGGCCTGGTGGTGATGAGGGTTGAGGCGCTGGGTGTCACACCTGCGCCACGCCAGCAACCCGGGTTCGGGAATAGACTTGGGCTGCAGGGGGTCGACAGGGAGGGAAGGATTGAGCATCCAGAGGACTGCTCTCCCTTCTCTGGGAGGGTTCGGGGTCTCGCGCCGCTCTCTAGCGGCTCCTGTAGGAACTTGGGAGCAATGCAGGTATGTGGTGCTGGCACTGCAGGAAGGAGCAGCCGCCGGATGTCAGTATAGTGCCATGACGTCATTGCATGTCCGCGCCTCCTGTGGGGAAACATGAAAATCCCTGAGGACCTCAGGATCTGGCCTCACATCCCCAACACTGGACCACTACTCCGATGATCCCCAGGCACCACCCACACAGGACGGACCCTCTAATTTCAGAAAGAGGCGCCAAGGTAAGTGAGGCAGGTCCTCCCCCAGGGTGATCCAGGGCAGCTGGGAAGTCCTGGTTGGGGGTGGCCACTGGAGAAAGGGTCTCGACGGGGAGTAGAAGGACCAGATCGAGCAGGCACCTGTGAGAGATGCCCCGGTCTGAAGGTGCATAAACAGGGTCTACAAAAAAAAAAAGGATAGTACATCCTTCAGCTCAAATATTCTAATGACCATGTTGCCAACACACTACATTGGTTATACACTTCAGATGTATCTTAGACTGACCAGCTTTTAAAATCTAGGCAGAAAAAGGTTAAACCTCTCCCTGGAATATGCTAAACAGACCCCATTTTTGCCTCCCGTGTCTCTCTCTCTCTCTTCTGCGCTCTGTGTCCTGACCTTGCTGGTTCCATGCCCCATCCATCTTGGGCTGCTTAGCCGTTTCGCTGGCTTCATACTGTGCAGATTAACACAATTCATCAGCACAATCAGCTGCGATTCATCACCCTTTCCAATGAATGTTTTGACATCCAGTTAATTTTCTGCTGATGATTTATCAAATTATAATTACCATGCTCTGAAGGACTCATTTATTATGTTGATACATGATAATGATGCCAAAGTGGATTAATTTTAAGTAAGTTCTTTGCGATTATAACATATGCGTTATTGTGAGTAATGTTATACAATTTCACTTTTACAGCCTGGGAACTCCTGGGACTCTCTTAATGTTATAATAATCAATGCAAAAGTCAGATTGTTAATTCAATTTTTCCCTACAAATTGTTTGGCTAGGGAGCAAGGAGCATGAAAAGTTCAATTAAATTCAAGCTACAATTTAAGAGGCTCTGTAATTAAAGAACACAGTAATTTAATTGGGGGTTCAGTTAAGACCCATGTGAATTAGGCTTTCCTACAACGGTTGATCTTGCTGGGTTCAGGTTTTCCTACATAACTTCCAGACAGGGATATGGGGGTGGGGGATTTTATCCCACCCACAAGGTAAATTATTTTCAATATATTAATGCTGTTCATTGCACCGAGGTTACAGGGGCATTAATGCCTCCATTTCAGACCAAGTGTGACAGTCAATTAAAGTAAAGCACTAATCAGAATATATCTACAAGTTTGTATATACTGAGACAGAGAGCTAGCTAGCTAGCTAGATAGTGTACATATGTGCAGGACAAATGTATATTTACAATATATGTGTTATATAAAGATATATACTCTCACAAAGAACATTTTAACAAATTGTAATTGCACTCCTAGCGGTCTGTTTTAGAGGAAGGTGACAGATGATCAAAAATTTATTGTCTTATGGAAGAGGACTGGAAGGATAACAACTATCCACCTTCTAAATTACTGTCTAAAGTAAATTAAAAGACGAAAACAAAAAATGTTATCTTCCCCGCTTAATGTGAACCAGCCTGTAGTCCATAACAAGGTTTAGAAAGACAAGAGTTATATACGTAAAAGCATGTTTAACCTGTTCATTCCTGGGTGGGGACACAAGAAAAATGTATTTCACTGAAAACATTAATGAAACAGTCACCTGTTACTCTTGTTTTGCAATATTACCGGTGATGATTTGGAGGGGAATAAATCTGGCCTTTACTAGAATAATGGGGGTGGAATTTAACAATGTTGCTGTAGGTTTGTTATGCACTACGCAGTTACAGTATAACTGAAAAGTCCCGTTATTGTGCCCTTTGCTTAAACCTATAACCAGCCCCCTCCTGTGTCCTTACTGCTTCTCTTTTACACAGCACTAGGTCCCTCTGGGGTATCCCTAAAAGTGAAAGATGTGTCTGGTAAGTGGAGAGGTCAAACATGAGCACAGCTATTTATTACATGTGTACTGCAACCAGATGGAAGCAACTCATCCATCAGGGAGCCTGTCATCCCATCACAACAGCTTCTCATAAAGAGCCCCCCTCCTCCTCCCCTTCCTTGCTCCACACAGACCAGCTCTCTCTCTCTCTCACTGCTGTCTCATTTTCACAAAATGAACCCTCTAACCGTCTGCTGCTCTCCTTAAATCATTCCCTACCTATCACTCCTCAGCTATTTTAAACTTGAGTTTCATCAATACTCATCCGGTAGCACTGGGAGATATTAAAAGCGTAGCAGGGCAAGGAAGGCGTTGCTGACACTCGCTCCCTCATTCATCAGCTCCTCATAGGCCCGTCGGTGACAATGAAAAGATTTCACAATACCGTGCAGCAGAAACTCATTCGCCCGCTCATCCATCATGCTCAGCCCAGCAGCACTTCCACTGACCTCATCTGTGCTGCCTCGACAGTGCTCACTGGAGACTTCTTAAAGCCCCCATTCATTATTGTTGGTCACCCACCCAATACGCCTGCGCTACTACCTGAAAAGAGAGCGGAATGCTGAAGGGATTAAGGCAGGGGGTTTCATGTCTAGGCTCCTGGCCCCTAAGACAAGTGTAACCACCAAAAAGAAATGAAGTAACTGATTAGAGAAGTGCAGAAGTCACAAGTGAAATAAATTGTGAGGATCTCAGCCCTGATGCCAATTCTGGGCTGTAATACTATGTTGTGTTGTGATTGCTTTTAGACGGAGAGCACAGCCGCCCAGTGGCATGACGGTGGCATCTACTTCCCACCATGTCCATGACCCAGGATTTAGAGCAATCAGGGTTGCTGGGGGCCTGCCAAGGGGAGGATGAGGTGTCCAATGGACTGTTTGCGGGGGGCAGGTTGACACTTCCACTAATGACTGCAACCAGGCGGAGGTCTGGTGGCAATGCAGGTCTGGAACCGCAATAGGGTGGGTGCAGCAGGACTCTGCAACGTGCTTGTACCCCAAACATACACTCTCAAGGCGCTTCCCAGCAACAGGATCAGGAGAAAATCAGGTGGAACATACGGTGAGGCAGGTGTCTATGCGACTGCACACTGAACCCTCACTCACCTCACCACCGGGCGAACTTCCACGGCAGACGCTGGACTGAGACTTGGGGAGGGTACAGCCCTCCCTCCTCTCTTGTCTCACCATGGGCAGCAATCTGTTGGGGCTTCTGGGAAACCAGGTAAGCCGGGGAAGGTGTTGGATGGTGGGGAGTCAGTGGGCAGGGCAGATGGGAACCTAGCCTGCCTCAGCCAGAGAGTACAAATAACATATGGGAAAAATAAAGGCAGAGATCAAAAATCTTAGGGTGTGTGGTTATATAACAAACACATGCCATAAGTAGGTTGTGTAAGGATAGTACATGACAGGATGTGGTTCTAAGGGAATAATGCATGACTTGGGTGGTTGTTAGGCCTGAGGCATAGCCGAGTGCTGCAACCAGCTAAGAAGTGCATTATTTCCTTATGACATCACACCTCAGTATGTTACCCCACTTATAAAATCAGCTTTTTGGGGAATTGGGGTGGATGGATATTTGGGGCAACTTCACCCCACTACTATATCTTATACACACTACTGAACACCTCACGACATTTGTATCGAATAAACTGGTCGCTGATGTCTCAAGAACATGCCCATTTGGCTGTAAGGTGCCATTTACTACCTGCACTGCTGTCAGATCATGCCCCCATATCTAGAGTTAAACTGGGACAAAAAGGGTACTACACTTTGGAAGTACAATAATTTCTAAGTATCCCTGAATTTCAAACTAAAATCACGAAGAATAGACAAAATTATTAGAGAAAATACTACAGAGGGATTCCGCCTCCACATTGTGGGACACCCTTAAGGTGGTTGGTTATTCAATCAATCATAATCTTTATTTATCCAGGCGGGCACCATTGAGCAAGGCTCATTTGCAAGGTGGACCTGGTCATGAATACATCAAAGTACAGTAGAGAAGCAGGTATACAAAAAGCAATACTATACAAGGAAGAAAAGTATATACAGTGTATACAATACAGCAAAAGGCTGAAAAACACAGCATTATTTTACAACTGAAGAAGTCAGCAGATGTACAATCAACCATAGGCATACAGGGTTATAAGCAGAGATCTTTTGAGTGAGGGCAGCCGGCAACTACACATATAGGGAAAGAGGCTGTGTGGGGGTGGCAGGTTAGAGGTAAAGAAGAGGAGGGATATATTACCGGCTGACTGGGGAAATATTGAGCTAAAACCACAGAAAGTGACGATAGCGGTCGTGTACTTGTTTATTATGATAATGATGGAGGAGGGTAGATAATTGGGACACAACTATGGATGGGGTGGGACTTTAGCCAGGCTGGAGAGGACAGGGAAGGTGGTGGCAGGAAGAGTTAATAGGGAAAGAGTGAGAGCCAGGGGTAGAAACATGGCGGCGTCAGGATGGAAAGGGGAGTTGTGGAATTAGTGGGCTAAGCGGTGAGGAAAACTTTGCAAGGTGCTTTCATGTAGCGATCGTAGGCGCCTTAAAGATATTCAGGCTAACAGGGCAGCTCAGCTTCAAGTTCCTTTGTAAACCGTTCCACAAGGTGAGTAAAGAAAGCTTTGCGGCGAAGTTTTGACCCTTGGAACTTGGAGGCAATTAGGAATAGCTCCTTAGAGTGTAGGTGCCTAACACACTCCGGGAATACAATCTGACGTATGAGGGAGCTTGTTGGCCACCGCCTTGAAGGGCCACAGGGCGGCATTTCTATTCATCTATAGTGAAGGAAGTCCAGCCAACGATGAGTACAGGGAGCAGTGGTGTGTGGAAATGGAAGCCCAGTAATGAACCTTATAGCTCTGTGGTGAGGGTGTCCAACTTAGCCACTGCAGAGGCAGTGCAGTGGCTGTAGAGCAGGTCAGCGTAATCTATTAAAGATATTGAAGGGACATAATCAAATTTACCTCTCACCTCCGCAAATCTAGACAGCCAAAGTTACTGGGCGCCAACAGCAGCTCACCACTCTCCAGTAACAGAATACACTGGGGACAGAACGATAACAACTAACCTGTATCAAATCAAGCAAAAATACAACTGCTTCATTTAAAATGGAAATGTCTCTTTGCTATTTACTGACACAAATATTATGATGTGGGGGCACCCAGGCAGACAGAGTATTGGCTTATTGCCTCGCTTTACACAAACCGCAGTACCATGTATTAAACACCCTGACACCGACTGCATGGTCAACAATCCTGCAACATACTACAGGTTTTCAAGCACAGAACATAAATTCCACCCCCGCAGACACTGGCAGTACTTATCCCATTGGGACTCCTGTGCTGACCTGCAATGGCAAGTCATAATTACCCAGTTACTACAAAAGAATTACATGCAGCCATTGCTAAGTTAAAGAACAACAAAGGCCCAGGCCCAGATGGGTTTACAGCTGTATTTTACAGGGCCTTCTGAGACACCCATGGTGCACTGCTGTCCTATGCCTGAGAGGGAGTCCTACAAGGAGACCCTGTTCCATCCCCATGAAGCAAGCCACTGTCTCCACTATCCCCAAGCCTAGGAAGGACAAAATCCTATGTTCCTCCTATAGATCTGTTTCTCTTCTTAACATTTGACTATAAGTGGTTTACCACCATCATGGGGAAACATTTGGAACCCCTCCTCCCTGCTTACTCAATAAGGACCAAATGGGCTTTGTTCCATTCACACCAAACCCAGGATAATATAAATGGACCCTATACATTTTTACCATAGCCACTTTGTCAAATGCCCCACTTTTACCACTGAGCTTAGATGTAGAGAAGGCATTTGACTGGGTGGCATGTCCTTTCTTTTCCACAGTTTGTGGCAATTTGGCATTCCCTACAATACACATCCATGCTTGAAACCCTTTATGATAATCCCAGAGCAAACATAAATGTGAATGATCTGATTTCCCCAACCTTTACCCCAGAACGAGGCACCCGCAGGGCTCTCTTCCTCCCTTTTACTCACCCTGCATCTTGAACCCTTAGCCCAAACCATCAGGCAAAACCTAAACATCACAGACTTACAACTGGGTATCCAAGAACAGAAGATGGCCTGATGATCTGCCTACTTACTTAGCAAGGCCTGACGATTCTCTACCTCACCCTTGGAGTACATTAGAACACTCTTGGCGGTTAGCGGATATAGTCGAAATACAATGAAGACAGAGGTTCTGCAAGTTAATTATTACAACAGACACTAAATGCAAATTTCAGTTCCGAGGATCTGTCATACTTGAAATATCTAGGGTGTTTTTGTCCAAGGATACCAAATCAGTTTGTACTTTTCATTTCATTGCATTTTTATTTTATACTGAAAGATCTGTGGGTTACTAACCCATTTTCACAGATGTCCAGTGTTAAAAATACATACATTAAACACATAAATATAAGACTTAAAAGTCAATTATTGCACTTGCATACAGAGTTCATCAACATATAGCCTTAGCTTTGCCTTAAAACTAGACATTGTAGAGACACCTATTACAATGCTGGGTAATGTATTGTAAATAGTGACAGGTAAAAAGTTATAGTACTCTGAACAAATTTTGTATGGTAGAGGGGAACTTAAACAACAATCTATCCTTAACTGAATGTTTACTGAATGGTTATTTCTGACAAATAATGTAGTTATACTGTGAGGAAGCAAACCAAGTTGAATTTTGTGAAGAGACAATAATGGTTAAAATTAAAATGTTGATCTAAGGATAAGCAGTTGAATTAATTGTATAAAAGACAGTGGTGCGTGACCTCGGACAACCAATGGCAAATCAAATAATACTAGGATATGTTGGCCTAAATTTGGCAAACATTCCTTCAGTTGTATAGGAATAAATCACTGAGCCATAGTTCAAAACTGACAGTATAAGTTAACGATGCCTAACTTCTCATTTGTCAGATTTTTCCATATTCTAGAAAGATAACCCAGTCTCTTATGAAGCTTATTAATTAGATCAATGACATGAGTTTCATGTGCAAGGTAGTAGTCTAACAACAGGCCAAGATACTTGGACACCTTCACTTGCTCAGTTTGATTACCAAAATTGTCTCACATAATAATAATTCAGATGAGAGGCATTCTCAGAACTAGAAAAACATTGTTTTTGTTTTACTAAAGTTTAATACTAGTTTGCTAACTTCAAACCAGGAATGTAATTAACTAAATTCAGATTGCAATGTTATTTGTAATGTGGGTACATCATATCCAGAACAAAAAGGACTGCAACATCTACATATAAAATAAGTTCAGTGTGTTTAACTTAGAAAGTGAATTAACAAAGAGAGAGAAGTAAAGATACAAGTATCGAACCCTGTGAGACTCGACAACTTGTAGTAGCTTCACTGGATGTTACTCCACCAATAGAAGTTCTCTGATTCCTGCCAGAAAGGCAGTTTCCAAACCAGGTGACCACATCCTCTGAGAAACGGAGAGCAGAAAGTAGTTTCAATAACGCAGCAGGGTCAGCCAGATCGAATGCCTTGGTGAGGTCCACGAGGGCCGAGGTGACAAGCTTCCGTCATCTATTGCCTTGACGATCCGGCCCGTGAACCTCACCAAGACAGTCTCAGTGTTGTGTTTAGGATGAAACCTTTAATTATGATGCACTACTACGCAAATCTACAAAGACATTAACACCTGAATGCACTTGCCTTTACCACTGATCCAACATACAGAAAGCATTAGAATGAATCTGTTGCCCAGGGTGCTTCGCTTCCCCTCACCCCCAATGCTACTTTAAAACTTGGACCAAATGAATAACTAGATAGATATGGAATGGGAAAAAAATGAGGATTAAACTTATAGACCTCCAGCTCCTCAACAAGAGGGAGGGCTGGCTCTGCTCAGCATCCCTCAAATCACATGGCGCCCAGCTCCACACTGTATTTTACTGGCTCTCCAACAATTATGGAGTGCACTGGAAAGATATACTGAACGAGGAGGAAGGTCTCCTCAACTTTCTAAGGTTTTATAGACTACAGCGCCTGGCAGAGCTGCTCAAGATTCAGGTAATCAATATACTCAAAACACTACTTTACATTGGTCCCATGCCCTATGATTAAAGAAGGTTCTACCATTTTATATCTTATCCTATCCCTTCCATATATGGCAGAGTTTCTCCCACAAGCATGGATACTGGTTTGGTTACTTGGACATGGTTAGGCCTTAAACACTGGTTCCAGCTGGTAAGGGACACGCAAATGTGTACGCCTGATGACTTGGTTAATGCATTTGGTATACCCAGGTCCCACTTCTACAGGTCTCTGCAGGCTAGGAATGTCTTGCTTCCTTCATTACGGAAAATATTACATCTGGGACCCACCCTTCTTTATACAAATGGTGATACAGGTCCTGAAGGACATGGAAAACAGGACATCTGATTTCATGAATATATTAGACCCTGCTGTTTCTGCAGGACACCAATACTTTGCATATTTGACAGGCATGGAAACAGCACCACAGCATTATACTTGCAGACCCACAGAGGGATGTCTGTCTCATGAATCTGCACAATGTCACCTCTTCCTTAAGTGGAAAGAATATTCATGGAAAACTGTGGTTCGATTCTTCAGTACTCCAGACAGACAGGTAAGTACCTCCCCATAGGGGAGCCCACTGGTGGAGGCAACGTGGTGCAGAGGTTGCTACATTAGGACACATCTTGTGGTCCTGCCCCAAACTACCCCCTTTAAAATGCCCTACAGGAAGAACTTAGGAAAATTCATGAACAGATACTGTGCTTCAGGAATCTCTGTTTCTATTCCTGGATGCCCTTGAGGGACATCTGCACTCCAGATGACAGAAGTTACTAAATACAGCTGTGGTGGCAGCCAAAAGGCAATAAGCAAAGTCTGGTTTATGCAAGCAATTCCTACAATAGCACTCTGGAGGAGTTCAATCGTGACATATACCAAATGGAGAAGCCTACAGCACACCTCAACAATTGTTATCCTAAACCTGAATTAAGATGGAAGACATGGATCATGTATGCAATGACAAAACATCCCATTTTGTACCATACAGTGGTTCTATTCAGGTCTGGAAAGTAGTTCCTGGACACAGTGGTGTATGTCCTTTACTTTTCCAGAAAAGTTGTATGCCTGTCCTCTTGAAATAATAGGTTAGCCCCTGCTGTTCTTTATTATTATTATTCACCAAACATTCATAACCTCATTCTGTTTATTATAATGTTAATGAATGCGGATGGATGCCTAGTATTCTACTGTTAATACACTGCAGCAAAATATGTCCTAGTATTTTGTTGTGTTTATTTATTTAATATTTGGTAACGGGTAAAACCTAAGGCATCAAATACCCATTTTCATGGGTGACCCAGACACAAAAACAATATCACTACAATACAAACAAGTAACCTATTAATAACAAGAACACGTAGAACTTATAAGATAGTGCTTCAAACACTTAAAAAGAAATATGTGTCTCTCACCGCTGGGGTTAGAGCACTAGACAAGTGTACTGCACTATACACTGAGTTACATTTCAGGGCTTTGTGCCCAGTGACCTTTAAAGGCTTAACTTCCTTTCCTCGGGAACCATCAGCAATTGGTGGGGAGTACCTCGGAGGGCATGCTTTTCTGGTCTGTGGGAGAGCACGGTTGGGGAAAAGAGGGAGCTGGGGATCAGGAGGGGGTCGATTGACCCTTCTGGGACTGTCTCGATGTGTTTTTGCATCACACGTTATTCAAATTTTCAATAAGAATACAGATGCAACAGTTAAACTGAGGACAAAACAAAGACCTACAACAACCGCTCATAACTTACGACATATAGATCCAGGTCCTTAAACATGATAGGAAACAAAGTCCTTTGTGCAATCAATTAAATGAGTTAAAACAAAATAAATACACTTTTTGTTCGGTTCAGTTAAGCACCACCTGTAATCAAAAGAAGGAAACCGTGATAATATTTGCTAATTTTCACATTCCTCCTTTCATACCCATCCTCCCTAGTGTTAAGGTCTCTGCAGGTGGAACTTCCGGTGACGTCACAGACACAATGGCAGCCTAGATCTAGTGGCTCCAGTGATCCCTCTAACAACCCTCCTAACTCAACAAATCCATAGCCATCCATTCAGCACCGAACCCAGAGGGCAACAAAATGCCTAAGAAGCTAGGAGGCGAAATTTTCGATAATAACACATCAAGATGAGGAGAAATTGCAAGACGAGGGTCGGACAGTGAAGACTCCCCAGGCCTTGTCGACCTCTGCTAGCTGGAGCAGAATGCGGTGCCTGATCAGGCCCCCCACATGAAACTCCAGAAGCAAGTGTGGCAGATGCTGGCAGAGATCAGGGACTTTGTCGGAGAAAATCAACTGCAACTGCATTACGCACTCGCATAGGGAAATTGAAGCAGCGCAGGAGAGTAGTGAGACCCGAATGACGGAAACAGAGGGAAGGCTGGTGGACGGGAGCACGCCTATAGTTCAGCTCCACGGAGAAATTAAAGCTTTACAGTCTCGGGTCAAGATGCAGAGTGCAGTAGCCGGAGGAATAATGTGAGGCTATCGGGATCCCTGAAGGCTCAGAAGGGACAGAAATGATCCCTTTATACATAAACTGTTAAAGGAGCTGCTTCACTTGCCTGAGAGTGTCACACGGAGCTGGCGCGTACTCTGGGCCCTAGGCCACCGCCAGGCTCGCCCTGCACCATCCTGATAACATTTCTCAGATATCAGGAGGAGGAGACTGTTCTGCGATGGCTTGAGGAAGGCAAGTCTTGAGTCACAGAGTCTGTACTTCGACAATGATTTTGCCCTGAAATGATGGACAAAGGCGTGCTTATATCCCTGCAATGAAAGCACTGAAGACAGCTGGCATTAAGTTTCATGCCTTATCCCTCCAGAATGACTGTCCTTTTTCCAGATGGCCCACGCACCTGCTAGACAGCCGAGGAGGTGACTGCAGAGCTCAAGAGAAGAAGCATAGATGTCCCCAGCCCAATGTGAATCGGGAACTCTCCGTGGCCTCTAAGATAGCCCAGAAGATGTGGAGCAGTGGGCAGAGAAATGCGAGGCACAGGCAAGGCGTGAGGCCTTCAGAAGATCGTCGGTGCCCTGCAGCGTCCCAGCTGCCATGGAGGAGCAGCAGCTGGTGAAAACAGGCAGCAACATGAGGGGCTGCAGGTATTCCCTGATATTTCATTTAAAGGGCAGAAAGGAAGACCTAGTGGCGCAACGGACTGGAAGCAATTTGTAACACAATCCCAGTCGGGTGGGGTGGGAGGGCGCCTTATGAGGCGGGGAGCTCCTCTTAGCACCAAATGTTTAATCTGCACATCGGGAAGGGAGGCTAATATCTGGGAGGTAAGAAGGTTTCTTCCTGGTTGGGGGGGTCGGGATGGGGATGGGAGGTGGGTGAACAGGCTGAGCCTTAGGGAATGTTGTGGCTCCCTGCCCTCAGATGGGTGGGGGAGACTCGAAGGTGCCGAGGAGCTGGGGGGTGGGAGGTGGGTGAACAGGCTGAGCCTTAGGAATGTTGTGGCTCCTGCCTCAGATGGGTGGGGGAGACTCAAGGTGCCGAGGAGCTGGGGGGGTGGGGGTGAACAGGCTGAGCCTTAGGGAATGTTGTGGCTCCCTGCCCTCAGATGGGTGGGGGAGACTCAAGGTGCCGAGGGAGCTGGGGGTGGGAGGGGTGAACAGGCTGAGCCTTAGGGGAATGCTGTGGCCCCGCCCTCAGATGGGTGGGGGAGACTCAAGGTGCCGAGGAGCTGGGGGGTGGGAGGTGGGTGAACAGGCTGAGCCTTAGGGAATGTTGTGCCCTGCCCTCAGATGGGTGGGGGAGACTCGAAGGTGCCGAGGAGCTGGGGGGTGGAGGTGGGTGAACAGGCTGAGCCTTAGGGAATGTTGTGGCTCCCTGCCTCAGATGGGTGGGGGAGACCAAGGTGCCGAGGGAGCTGGGGGTGGGAGGTGGGTGAACAGGCTGAGCCTAGGGAATGTTGTGGCTCCTGCCCTCAGATGGGTGGGGAGACTCGAAGGTGCCGAGGAGCTGGGGATGGGAGGTCTGGCTAGGAGGCCGGTGGACGCGTTTGGCTCTGGCCCTTGCAGCAGCTCAGCACTGAGCCATGCGGTTGGGGGGAGTAGGACCCTCGGGCTTCGAGTCGGAGCGTGGAGATTTGGAGGAAGATGTCGGGGTATGGGGGCGGGAGGGAGTTGGAATAGGAGGGCAGAGGAGAATACGGAGGGGTTGGTGGGAGGGTCTCTCGGGTGGGTAAGAGGATTCGCTCGAGGAGGGAACTGCCTCAGCCCGGATGGAAGGAGGGTTGCAATGATGTGCAGGCAGCTGGGTGACCAAGCAAGACTCATCAAGCATGTTTAATACCATACACTGCCAAGTGGGAGGCGGGGAGTGGAAGAGTGGTGGGGAGGAACGGAATGGAGGAAGGAGGGATGAGGGGAGGGATAATAGAAGAAGGAGGGTGGATGAAGCGTAGTATCAAGCTATATGAATGAGAATCTGGGGCCTATCTTCATACAGGCCTGCCACAAATGACTGGAGGACAAATATGTGGCATAATGCATATATGGACTTTTACCACGGACAAGAAGAATCTGGGATGAAGGGGTGGGGGGGAGGGAGGGAGGAGGGACTGGGGAACTATAAAAGTATTGATGATGTTGCTGAATGGTGGTGGCTCAGGTTGCCCCTCCCCTTTCCTGTGGGGGGACGCCCAAGGGGTGAGGGGCACGAGGGACCCCCCGAGAGTCAACAGGGGTGGCCTGCATTTTCTGGCCTCGGAGAACAAAGGGCTCCCTTTAACTGTGAAAGGGCATGGGATGACTAATCTGAGGATGCAGTGGAGAGCTCAACTTACCCTGGAAGCCCAGACCTCTGAATACCTACAGCTACTACAGGAGTGCAACTTATGGGCCTGAACACCTCTTTTCCCCATGGGTGCTGGGGGCGGGTGATGTCCTTGTCTGACGAGGGCCAGGCGTGGGGGGTTCCTGCAGGTCGGTCTGGGTCAGACGGGATCATGCCAGGCCCGGCTCGCGGGATTGCTGTCCGGGGGTCGGGGCTGGCCTTGTGGTTTGGGGTTGTTTCTGCCTCCTCTCTCTCCCTCCCCTCTGGGTGGGGGCCTGATGGGGGCATGGGGGACCCTCCAGGATCTATAGGGATGGTCTGCATTTTCTGATCCCGGGGCCAAGGGGCTCCTTTAACTGCAAAGGGTCACACTGCTGACCATCTTGGAGGGGCAGTGGAGAGTCGTGACCTACCCTGAATCCCGAGTCCTGAATACATACAGCTATTACAGGTGTACAACATGCAGGCTTAACACTTCCTTTTCCCTGTGGGTGCCAGGGGGGGTGGATGTCCCTGTTGGACGCAGGCCGGGCGTGGGGGCTCCTGCAGTCGGTCTGGGTCAGGCGGGAGGTGTCATGCGAGCCGGCTGAGGGGCCGCCATCCGAGGGCGGGCCTCGGCTTGTGGCCTGGGGCGGCTGCTCTGCCCTCCCCTTGTGCTCTGGATAGATGTTCTCTGGGGGCCTGTGGAGGGTGACTGCCCCTCAGAAGAGTACTTCTCCCACAAGTTACAGCCCGGATCTTAGGGGCCACGAGTGGTGCCTGTACTTGTTGCCTAATCTTACTTACCCTTTTCCACTTAGCACAAAGTGCTAAAGCCCTGGGACCCTGGGCAACTGGTAAGTTCTCTCTTACCACAGGATCAGGACCTCCTGATTCGTGGAAGTACCAGTTTGTTAGTTTACTATTATTGAGATGTTCATCTGTTGTAACGCATTTTTGTTGTAATTTATGGTCATTACTCACTGTTTTGTGGTTATTGTTGTGTTGTTATAGTCACCAGATCTGAGCAAGTGAGCTCAGCAAGGGTATACTCCGAAATGGCAGATCTAGGGCCCCACGGGTGGGGTGGGGTGGTGGGGTCTGGACTAGAGAGGATGTCCCGATTGATAACATGTGTTTACCTAAGGTGAAATTACTCTTCTCAATATTAATGGCCTGGTTTCGCTTATTAAAAGATCTAGGACCCTAGCTTTTATGTAGGCTGCTAAGGCCGACTTGACATACCTGCAGGAAACCCATATGAATCCTACTGAACACGAAATTGGCCAAGCTGAGTCGGGTACAGGTTTTCTACTCTTCCAGCTAAAGCACGGAGATGTAGAGGGTGGCCATAATAATTTCCCAAACACCCATTCAAAGCCGAGCTCACCTGGGCTGACCTGGAGGGCCACATGGTGCTGGTGCAGGCCGCATTAAATAATAAACCGTAACTTTGGTAAACGATATCCCCCGGTATCCCGTGCCTCATATGAAATCTCTGCTGACAAGATTGTACAAAAGACAAAAGGGAGCTCATGATGGCTGGTGACTTAATCTCACTACTGACCCTAACCTGGACTCCACCAACACTAAACCCCTAAACAGTCAGCAACCCAAGGATTCTTCAAGAAATTGTGAGCTTAGACGGGATAGTGTGATGCCTGGAGGAGGCTTCACCCCAGTCGAGGAATTACACCTACTATTCCCCAGTTCATCATACTTACTCCATATTGATCAGGTGTACACTCAGGTGGAGAACCTAGGGTCATTGCATGATGTTCAAATTGGGGATATTTCTATCTCAGACCATGCACCCCAGACATCCATATGGGATTTTGAGCTTCAGCCCAAAAAGACACTCTGGAGGCTTAATCCATATCATCTGCGCCTAAGCAGTTTTGTGAGTTTCTCACAGAGAATATTCAAGAGATAAAAGCCGATAATCCAATCATGGACACCACCCCGTAGTCTATTGGGACATGATTAAGACTGTATTCTGGGGACCCATAATAAAATATCTGCAGAGTGGGAAAGACAGCGCAAGTGCAAAGACTTAGGTTGAGGATACCTCCACTTCTTACAAATGGCCCACAAACAAGGGGATGGGTCCGTATCCCCAGCAGCAACAAGCCAGATATGAGCAGGATCGGCTCACTCAACAACAAACAGAGATAGCTCTGACTTTCCTGCGCCAGAAGTTCTAAGAGGTGGGTCCGAGAGCTACACAGTTGTTAGTGTACCAAATTGGAAACAAAAAAAGCGGCCACGATCTTAACGGTGTGCCACCCATGGGAGGCCAGCGCTCACTAAGACGCATGATATTGCAGAGGCTTTTACCCTGTACTACAGGTCCCTTTACACCCTGAAAATACAGCATCCCCAAACAAATAGCTGAATTCCTACAGTCAATTACCCTGCCATGACTTACAGAAGACCAAAGTGAAGCCCTGACTTCCGATAATGGAAGTGGAACTGTCTAATGCTATTGCAAATGCCAAGTCACTGAAGTCACCCGGCCGGATGGGTATGGGGCTGAGTTTTACAAGGTGGTCAAGGCACAGACCTTTCTAATCTCCTCAGCGTATTCAATCGGTCCTGGGGAATCCTCCATCTTGATCATACGCTATTTACTCGTAATCCCTAAACCCGACAAGAACTCCACAACTATGTGCCTCTTATAGGCCCATATCAGTACTTAATCAAGACTATAAGTTATTTATGAATATATTAACTCACCGGTGGATTAGGTGCTCCTACTAATCCATAACGATCAAACCGGATTTGTTCGGTCCCGCACTACTGCTGATAGTATCAGGCGGACCCTCCATGTGGTCCGTCACATGCAAACTAGTGGAATCTCAACCATACTAGTCAGCCTTGATGTCGAAAAGGCATTCGATAGGGTGGCATGGCCATTTCTCTATGCAACCTTACATAAGCTCGGCCCCCCGCACTAATTACTGTCCTTCAAAACATCTACTCTTCCCCAGGCCTGCGTGAAGGTAAATGGGCACCACTCCACTTATTTCCCTTATAGAGGAACAAAGAGGATGCCCTTTTCCCTTTGCTGTTTGTGGCCTTCATTGAGCCTTTGGCGCAGAGGATCAGAGAAGCTAGGGGAATAGAGGGGTGGAACTGGAGGTAATGAACACTGGATAGCCTTCTACATGGATGATATTCTTCTGTACTTACGGAACCCGAACAATCTCTTCCTACAGTCAAGCAAATTCTGGACCCTGGATCGGTCTCGGGTACAAACTGAACCACGCTAAAATGGAGCTGCTCACCTTCCACTACTCTCCTCACTAAAAGTGCGGACTGATATTCCGGAAGATGGAACCTGAAAACTAAGATACCTGGGAGTATCTATCCTAAATCCCCTGGAGTTCTATAGGCATAACTACTCTCCTTTATGTTGCAGCTGAAAACAGATCTATCCTCTTGGGCAACTCTCCCTTTGGGTCTTGCTCGGAGGATTGACCTAGTCAGAATGATCACCCTCCCGAGAGCTTTGTATTTATTTCAAAATGTCCCCATTCACCTTCCTTTAAAGACCTTCAGAGAATTAAAGAGCCACATCACCAACTTTATCTGGGCCAATCATAAACCCGTGCGCCTAAAAATTCTTACTCTCCCCGCAGCAGTGGAGGATTGGGCATCCCGGATCTGAGACTCTACCAGCAAGCAGTAAACTTGACGACTTGATGTCCAGGTAAATCAAAACAACCACCCGAACTGAATTGATATAGAGCGTAGCACTGATGGATGATCATACATTTCACCGAGCCCTGTACCAACATAAGGAGGACAGGACCTCATAGAAACACATAAACCTTGGCTTGCAGCCTCAATGCGAGGCTGGCAGAGCATTAAAAACCTACCAACTGACGCCCTTCCTACCACTCATATGCCCAATCTCCAGCTTGAGTAACTTTCCCCAAACAGCCTGGATGGCAGTTTTCGCAATGGGAAAGGAGAGGTCTAAGATATCTGGAACAAATAGTGACCCAGGGTGTAATGTGGACATACATGGAAATTCAGAGAAAATACAATTACCACATCAGAATTTCTATCGATACTTGCAACTTAGACATTATGCCGACAGTCTACCCTCGCATGGTCTGGGAATATGAGTGGCTCCCACCATTAATACAAAACCAAGTAGTTCTTAACAAAACCCTAAAACAAAGGCATCTGGTTTCGCTGTATTATCAAGCCCTGAACATACGGAGCTATACTATATTGATAACATCCATGAGCAATGGATTCAAGAATCTGCTACCGGATAACACCAAGACTGGCAACGAGCCTGGGGATACTCGGCAAGAGTCTCCAGCTCCCACGTGTGGCAGGAATTCTGTGGAAATGCCTAATCCGAAATTTTAGTACCCGTAATCACTAGCCATTTCAAATCAACTTTCTCAGCTACGTGCTGGCGCCTTTGTGGTAACGTGAGGGCAAATCATACCCACATAATGTGGGAATGCCCGCTCTTGGGACCCTACTTTGTGCTCTTGCAATCCTACCTTTCAGGAAATGTTGGATCCTCAGCTCCAACTGACCATGGAAATGTTTTTGTTCTCGTGTTCCCAAAAACCTACGTGGCCCAATCACCAGATATTTACTTCTTGCTCCTCACCGTGAAGAAATCCATTACAAAGCTGTGGCTGACACCTAAGGGTCCCCACGATACAAGATTGGTGGAATATTACTAGACAAATCTACACTATGGAGAAAATAACACACAGCCTAAATAACCAAGAAGAAAAGTTCACTACTAGATGGGCCAGGTGGCAAATATACTACATGTTAAAAGACCCTACTTTCACCTTAGGTGGGAGACCTGTGAGGAGCTAGGGCCCTCCCCTTATGAATCGGACGGAAGCAGTTTGGGGTTTTCCAACTTAGGAGCCCATGGTGTGCCATTTGGAGTGTACCCTCAAGAAATCCTTATCCATTAAATATAGCATATAATTGCACCAGATACAGGCCCGAATCATAACAGAGCTACACCTGGAACCCGCCTGATCTTTTTCTTCACCTCTGAATAACCTGTAGTGATCATTGGTCCAGGAGATCTTAATCTCTGCCTTACTGCCTCAATGCCAGGACGAACTGCCTCTTGATTACCTACCCCATAGACTCTGCTAAATATGGGTATATTGCCCTTAACTATAGACCTAAAGTATTAAACCTTAGCTGAGTGTGTTAATATTTGTCTAAATGAAGTTAATCTCTCTGATTTGGATGACCTGTCTGTAAATATGTTGTAAAACCTAAATAAAGATGATATTTAAAAAAAAAAAAGGTCTCTGAGGTGATAGGGGCTGCAATATGGTTGCCAAGCATTGTAAAAATGTTCCCCTATCCTGCATTACAAAAGTAAGCAAGGAGAGGGCTTGCAAACATCAGGGTCTTCCAGTGTTGTACGGTGGACCTGGTGGCTGACACCCATGTACTGAGAATACAGTGTCGAGCCATAATTTGTATGACTCTGAGCCATCTTGGAAGAGTAGCCCACTCTGCATCACCTACATCTTCCACCCCAAAACACTGTCATAGGCTGCTGTGGTACTGGCCTCACCTGCAGCAGTCTGGCACCTCCTGTTTCACCTTCCTCCAGAATTCATGTAAAACAGGACAAGACCAGAAATAATGAAATAGAAGGCTATGCCAATGTGGCATCTGGGGCACACTGGGAGACCTCAGGATTAAACTTGCTGACAGTCAGAGGGGCTAGTGTAGTCTGTGGCAAACTCGTCAAAGGATTCTTTATACTTATTGCAAATCAAGATACCCTGGTGCAGCTGGACCACTACCTTCCAAGTATCATCTCTGATAGGAATCCCCATATCCCTTTCCAAAGCTGCCTGCTTTTTGTGTCATATCTGAAAGCAATTGCCTGCCCACCTTGGCTATCCTCACGTATAGTGCCCTTGGGGTTCCGTCATCCATCTTGTATCAATTGTTCAACTTGGCCCACTATAGATTCCGTATCAGTCTCCCCAGGGTCCTGCAGTATGCCCTGATCTGCAGGTACCTGAAAAGTGCTGATGTCCAGCCCCATTCTGGTTCATATGCCTTCAAAAGAGTCCATCCCTCCTTAGTATACAGATCTTAAGCACCTTATGCCTCCAGCTTCCCATTCCTTAAAACCCGAGTCTGTCAAGCTGGGGGCAAAAAGGGTTTTCCGGCCAAGGGAAGAAGCAGGGTTTCCTCCTGTGCAGGTCCTCTCTGGCAACTCAGGTGCCCCAGCCCTCTAGTACTGACCTTACTAGTGGATTCGGCCTAGTCAGTCCTGCATATGCTCTCCAACTTCTCCCAGACAGATAGGCTGAGACCCTGCCAGGGCAGCCCCTCTTCTCAAGGTCTAGCCAGCCTGCCTCATGGGGTCTGCCCTCAATCCTGCAGATACTGACGCTGCACAGCCAGGTGGTATATACCCAGGTCAGGGAACTGCAAGCCCCTCTCTCTATCAGGGCCTTTAAGCGGGCAAGTCCCACACGTGGCCATTTTCCTGCCACAAAAGTATGAGAAAGCCTTTTCTAATCGTTTAGTATCTGCCGTTATTAGTCCCACATGCAGTATTTGCATGCTGTACAAAATTCTGGGAGAACGTTCAGTTTAAGCAGGTTTATCCGCCCCAGCCATGTAACAGGTAGCCTACCCCATCTTGCCCAGGTCAGCTATAATTACTTGCAAGAGCGGGTGTAATTAAGATCATACAGGGTCCTGATATTTTTCCCAATTTTAATACCCAGGTACACAAAGGAGCCCTGACCTCTCTGGAACCCCCAGTACACAGTCTGGCCATCCTCTCCAACCTGGGCCTCTCCCAAACGTAGTTCCTCCGACTTACTTAGATTTAACTTATAGCCGAAAATTGAGAAAATTGGTCAATCAGATTTAGGAGTGGGGGCATATACTGGTCAGGTTTGGCATCATTAAGCAGCATGTCATCTGCATGAGAGATAGTTTATGAGCCCTGCCTGATTGACCCAGAACATCTACAATCTCAGACCTGACCTGGGTTTGAATCCCACAGCTTCCACTTGCATACTGTGTGACCCTGAGCAAGTCACTTAATCTCCTTGTGCTCCCAGGTCGCTCCTGTAAAGCTTTCAACAGTGTATATACCTGGTTAAACAACTAAATAAAAAAAAAAATCTCAGGATGCGTCCTGATTACTGACAACAAGAGGCTCCAAGACTAGGCGAAGAGGAGGGAGATAAGGGCACCCTGCCAAGTCCTCCGTTCTAAAACAAAATTATCAGTAAGAGTCCCGCTGACCAGGACACGAGCCATGGGGAGCTATAATCAGGCACACCAGCCCTGCAAACTCATCACCCAGACCAAACCAGGCTAGGACCCCATTAAATATTGCCATTCGACCCAGTTGAAGCTTTCTCTGCATCCATCGACAATACGTGGACAGGCCCATATCCATTTGAAGCCCTCAGACAACATTCAGCAAGGTTCTCATATCATGGTAGGAGTATCTGTTCGTATGAACCGGTTTGGTATGGGTGAATCAGCTCCGGCAAGAGCTTGTCTAGCAATTAGCCAAAATCTTAGCAAGATTTTAGAATCACAGTTAAGAAGAGAAATAGGCCTAAAGAGGTACATCCAAGCAAATCCTTACCTTCCTTGGGGATCAGACATATTATTGCTCCCTCCAAGTTCTAGGAATTCCCATCCTCCTCCTGGCCATACTAAACACTGCTCCTAGATGGTCAAGTATATGGGGTTTCATAATCTTAAAGTATTCTATGGGAAGCCATCTGGCCCACTGGCCTTTCCACCTTTCAACCCTGCAACTGCCCTGTTTCTTCACTTGTTATCTTAGCATTCAACCACTCCCACTTCGTGTCGAAAGCTTGGGCAGATCCAAATCACTTAGAAAAGCCTGCACACTAGCCCTCACATTCCCACACTGTGTTCAGTATAGTTCTTGGTAGAACTGTTTGAACCTGTCCCTTATGAGGTTTTGGCCCTTCTGCACACCCATTTGGGCCTTTAATCACAGAGATCAAATGTCAGCTCCTCTTCCCTCGAATCAGGTTTGCCAGCATAGTACTGGGCTTGTTCCCCATTCATAAAAATACTTTGGATAAATAAGCATGTTTTTCTGGTCTCTCCAACTACAAATTATTTAAAGCTTCTTTGGTCACAGTAAGCATATGAGAGGCACCAGTCCCCTCCCCCTTGAGTCCACGTCTCTCCAACACCCTAAGGCGATGTTGAAGGTTTACTCTCCTCTCCTGAATCTTTTTTGTGGTGTGCCACATCGCTAATAATGGAACCCCTCATGAATGCTTTTCTGGCATCCCAGAAAACAGCCTTGGAGGGGCCGTGTCAGAATTAGCCTGTACATACCGTTTTCACTGATCTTGCAGATATTACCTAAATTCCTTGTTAGCTAGTAGGTAATTGGGGAATTTCAAGTGCGAGTTCCCCTTTTCCTCTCTTACTGTCAAAGACATGAGCACCACTGCATGGTCGGAAACATGTACTGGTCTATGCTTAACTTGAGTCACCCAAAATACCAAGTTCTAGGGATATACATGTAATCCAACCTTGACCACATCCTATGTGTGTGTGTGTGTGTGTGTGTGTGTGTGAGAAAGGTATATTCATACAGAGGGGGTTGGCCACCCTCCATCCATCAATTAGGTCTAAATCCACCATCCCTGCCTGCTAACTGCGAATAGCCCTCTAATGGTATCTTTACCTTCAGAGTCAGTGATCTGGAGTGGGATTCATCAAGCAGTTCAAATAGCCACCCAGGATCAGTCCTGGGAATTGCTCCACCACAGAATTGCCAAAAGGGTCTAGTGAAAGTCAGGGTCATGGACTGTAGGCGCATACACACTCACAAATGTTGTCTTTTCCCATAAAGTTCTCCGCTGCAAATACATAACGGACATTCACAGGGTCAGCCACCACCCTCTCACATTTAAATGGTAAACGCTGTGTAGGAGAACAGCCACCCTCTCTTATGGAGGTGTATGATGCTGCATAGCAGTCCCCACCCATCCTTTTTTTAACCTGGCGTGCTCCTTATCTGTAAGGTGGGTCTCCTGTAATAGAAGCGACACGCACAGCCTGCCATTTAAGAGCAGTTAAATGCATAGTATGTTTGATGGGTGTAGATATCCATCGGATATTCCAGGAGGCTATTGATAACTCCAGTGGGCTAACCATAAGTTCTGTCACAATCATTCCCGTGTCCCAAGCCTCCCCAGGCCATTTCCTCTCATCAGCACCTGGTGCACATTGAACAATCGTGCAGCATATCTGGATCTTATAGTGAATAAAATACAACAGAGCAACAAACAGCAAACATCAACTATACATCTCCACATACCACCCTCCCTCCCCAACTCATTCGAGACAGTATGTTCAATGAGCATCCCACCCTTTGTAACCAGAATGCGTATAGCAAGAATTTTACAATCCCAACCCAAAGATTAGCAAGAATGTCCCCCGCCCCACCACAAATTATTTAAAGATTTTGTATTGTTATAATCTCAGTATATTCCAATAGACAGCACCTTTTGTTCCCTCGCCCCTCCTCGTTTCAGTTCCCAAACCCAGCATATGCCAGGCCCATAGCAGCCCTCATTAAAGTCTGTGGAGGGCATCCAAAATTAAATGTCCACTGCTTCCCTCATGTGAGAAGAAAATCCATCAAAAAGAAAAAAATTGGAGCAGGTCAAAACGGCTCTCTTAACCCCACTCTTTCAGTGAGGTGAGGATAGCCCCCAGCCCATGTGCTGTTAATCGTACAGTTCCATCTGTTTAAGTTCCTTATAAAAAGAAAAGGAAGGGGAATCACTTTGCCCGAGATTCTAGCAGTGGAAGTCCAACACAAACAGTTCGCCTCAGGATCCACAGTTCACAGAGTCAAACTTTGTTGTTCTTTCCTTTCTTTTTTTTTCTTCAAAAACTAACATAAGAGTACCTTAAGAATGCAGCCAAAACAGAGCCGTTCCAGTTACAGGCCCAAATCTTCCAGCGAGATGAATATGCCATCTGTCTGCCCTGGGTGTCTTCATCCCACCTTTTCTTGAGATCTTTCACAAATATTTCTGCCTTTTGCACATCCCAAAAGAATATGTGGTGCCTTGCGCATGATTTTAAGGGCGCAGGGTACAAGCATAAAACACTCAATCTGGGCTTCTCGTAGCTGTGCCACGACTGAATTAAAGGCGCAATGCTTTTTAGAAGGCGAGCAGAACATTCTTGAGATAGGAAGAGTTTATGACCTTCATATTGCAGAGATGGTACATTCCTATAAGCCTTCAGAATCAGCTCCCTATCCTGAAATGATGAAACCTCATCCTGATCTGTCGTGGGCTGGTCTGGGAAGCACAGTCCTGTGAGCCCTTTCAAGCTTGAGCCTACCATTTTGGGAGAGGCCCAGGATCTCCGTAGGGTCTTTGCACAGAATTCAATGACACTGATCCCTCTAAGCCCTCCGGGAGCCCAGAGCCGCAGGTTCAGCCTCCGTTGGTAGTTTTCCTGGTAGTCAAACTGATCTCTAAAGTCCTCTAGCTCTTTTGCAGGGCTGCAATCTGGTCAGGGATGAGTGCCGTAGGCGCCTCGACGTCAGAGATACATTGTTCCATCTCAGTTAGCAGCGCTGCATGTGAAGGATGCAAGTCCACCAGTTCTTGGAGCTTGCGGTCGAAATTAGATGCCAAGCTGGTCAGTGAGGTTCAAGGCAGCTAGAACCTGTTGCGTTACCTCGGCCTATGGCACTGACAGTGGCAGAGGCGAGACAGGCCCAGCGTTTTCAACCTGGGAGGCCGGAGGTTACTTCCTTTGATTTTAGCTGCTGCTCGTGAGCTTTGATCCAGAAGTTAAGAATTCATCCATAGTTCTTCTCTGCAGTATAAAGTACTGGTTTAGCGCAAATAAACAAAGTTCAAAATGTTTTAAATTACTTTAAAATGTGGTGTTTGCAGAGCAAGAGAGAACGCGTCCCTACTCTATCATGCTCATTAGCGCCCCCGTGTCTTGTTGTTTCCAGGAGAGAAAGGCCAAAACAGCCAGGCGAGATGTGGCAGCAGCCATAAATGAGAGTCCTGGTGGGGAAGCTGTAATGCCATGCAGGATAGAAGACTGAAGCGCTATGCCCTTGGGCAAGTGGGGGATTTGAACCCAACTTGGAGGAGCAAGACACCAGCATAAGGAGATGTTTTGGGACTTCATGTCCATGGAGGGCAGCTCCATGCATCTTGTGAGGCCTGGAATTTAAAGTCATGAAGGAGGAGGGAGGCAGCGCAAGACTGGGATTTGTAGCCCTTGGGCCTGGAAGGAAATATGTAAGACTCTTGGGGATAGTTCCATCTGGCTGCTGGAAGCTAGAGAGAGAGAGAGAGAGAGAGTGCGTGCAAGCAAGCTGAGTTACCCTGCAGTGGTGTGCCACCGTAGTTCAGAAAGACAGTCACCAAGAGAGGGTTTCAGAAGAAGCCACGAGTCTGGATGGGGATTTACTGGCCTCAATTCAAGGTCAGTGGATAATGAGATGCTCACAATTTGAACAGTGAGAGAAGCCTGGGAAATAAATGGGTCCTGCCACCATGGAAAGGAGGACAGTACAGTCAGCATGGGGAAGCTAGGTTTGAAGCTGCCTAGGGAGAATAATTACTGCCCGTTTGGTCCAAGAAATGCATAAAAGTGAAGTGTGTGCTGCCTAGAATTAGAGGGTCATCAGCACGATGCCCCGCTGGATATGGACACTGTGAACAAGGACTTATGGACACATGTGGACACTGATTTGAGGGTACCCTGGGTCCATAGCTTTATCACTTCCCATGGGATAAAAATTTATCAAGTTACATTGCTCCATGGAGTTTTCAAGTTTTATTAAAGGATCCTTTTGACGTTTTCCTCTGTGGTTGATCTTTTAATGTTGTATGAACTTGCACTGTTACTAATCAAGTTTGCTTCCAAGCCAGTATCCCATGGAGAAGGCTGCACCTCAGCCCCAAGGAAGAAAACGTAATTCATCTCTTGGCAGTTTCTGTTGTGGTCCCCTTCCCCATGGACTTCCCACCATCATACCCCTAGACATCGGAAAGGGGTCACACATACAAAGAATTACAGGATAAAATATGATTAGGCAAGTCATTCCACAGTGTAATGACCCGATAGAGCCAAGATCTCTGACCCAGTGAAGACCTACAGCAGAAGAGGTCCAGTTTACCATTATTTGCTGATGTGGTACGGTGAGAACGAGAATAATTTGATACATAAGACATAAATAAAAAGGGCATTTAAGAAACTGAATCCGTTTAAACACTAACAAGCTAAAATACTTACTCTCTGTTCAAAAGAAAACCAACTTAAACTGCTATACAAGGTGCAGTGATGAGTAGTACATGAAGCAGAATTAGCAAATCTACAGATGGAATGGTAACGTGTGTTCCCACGCTGAACAGCAGTAATGATAGTGGAAGAGTAAACGGAAACCCATAATCAGTTATCGGTAACAATAAAGACTGTGCTAGAACCTTCCTTGAGTGTATTGATAGGCAGTTACTTAATCTATACAACTGTCCTAATCTAGAAGGTACATTTTAACAACATAGCTAATATGATCTTTAAACGTGATCCAATGCAAAACCCGGATGTCGAAGTGTATCACATGTTCAATTTTGGCACCAGACAGGTCACAAAAGGAAGGAAAGGCCTAGATTGATTCAACTTAACGTTGACAACCAAAAACAAAGATCTGGTCTCTGAGGATTGAAGCAGCATTTCATTATCCACCAACCATTGCTGTACACTTACAAAATCTTTCTGTAGATGTTTGCCAATGTCAAGAAGATCGTCTCTGGCCGATGTAACACTACATCATCTGTATACGGTAAAAACATTTTTATCCTGAACAGGAGGTAAAGTACTCAAAAATACTAAACAAAATAGGCCTCAAAATCGATCCCTGGGGAACACCTGTATGTATGTAAATCAAAGGAGAAATAACTGAACAAAGAATAACAGACTGCTTTCTGTTAAACAAATAATGTGAAAAACAATTTATTACATTAACAGAAAAACTAGATTCTCAAGATGAGTAAGCAGGCGGCTGTAATTAACCAAATCAAATGCTTTTGATAAATCTCGTTGTTCTTATATTGTTAATACTGTCAAAAATTTAATGAAAAGGCAAATAAAAAAAAATAGCTTTTTTGTGAAAATATACAGTTCAGGTGAGGTGTGCGTTGTCAGAAAATAATCAATAGCCGTGTGACATGTTTTAACCAATGAGGTTAATGGATTTTCATGACCTATTTTTAAACATGTTTTTTAACACAATACTATCCTAAAATGAATGGTAGCTGGCTAAGTGACATCAGCACTCACCCCACCAGTTCTACCGCACTTTATACAACACATCCTGTTGCAACTGTTCTTGACTCTGTGTCATCAAAATGCTGTTTTGGGGGCAGAGCTACAGCTGGAGACTCAAAGCCTGTTAAAGACAAGTGGGTCCTACAAAGTCTTTTTTTTTTTTGTAATTAAAGGAAACTACAGTCAAAATTTATAAAAAAAAAAAAAAAAATAGGTTACACAGTGTTTTTGATTTGTGAGTGTAGTCATAGTGTGTCTTTTCCTTCCTTAGCTGTTTTTCTTACTTTGTCTACTAGTGTTATGGCCCTTGAGATCTCCATATTTGAGATTTTGTTGCTTTCTTTTCCCCACAATGCCTCCTGTCCCATATGACAGTGATATATCCATGACCATAAGCCGTTTACAATGCCTGCCTTGGCTTTAGCTGTCTGCGGCACTCCCTCTTCTTTGCTCCTGCACCGATGCCACAGTTGCATCTACATGGCCCCTCCTGGCACCGATGCAAGCCATGCTAAAGAGATGGCGGTCTGAGAAGGGCAGGCGGGTGATCCGTGATGTTATAACAACATGTGCTGGTGCCTTAGCCACATGTCTAAGAAGCTGTAAGAACACTATGCACTGCTCAATGTAATAAAAGTACAGCTGCCTGTTTCTTAAATAAAGGGATGCTGCTTTCAGTAGATTAATTAAAAAATTATTTGGAACCCCTCCACTGCGGCCAGTCTGCCACACCACCAGAAGTACTCTATGCTTCCTGTTTACAATACAGGAACCGTGGGGTCAGGAGCCTGTTGCAGCGATGTGAACAATGCTGCCTGTCCAGAAGGCAGCTAATACCACTTGCATGGCTGGTCACGCACCCCAGCACCTGCGGCTTCCGAGTGGCTCAAAGTGTGACTTACCATGCTCTGGTAGCAGTTACCACCGCCCACATTTGCATGGCAGTAACAAGTCTGATCCTGTTGCTGCAGTGCAAGATGGCAGTGTAAACATGCCTACTGATTCAGCACGCGTGCTGGTTTAGTGTCAGGTTTACAACAATAAAACTGTGATTTGATGTGCCGCTCCTTATCCTGTGAGCATTAATAAAGGCTATATTTGCAATTTGGCAAACACTGAGGGATTGTTGAGTGTGCGCTTCCGTAAGGAATCAGCTAGTCTTCAGCAAACATAACACTGATGGCCTTGGGTGATATTGCCTTTTATGGCTGTGTGTAGCTTGATGAAATGAAAGCTTTAAAACAAAACATTACCTCCTGCTGGCTAGAAATAGACACATACCTAGAAAACAAAACAAAAAACTGGATTAGAAAGAGTTATTTAGTTGAGACCAGAACATTTTATTCATTTATTCATTTTTAAAATTGGTAACCAGGAAAGGCACATTGATGCAAGGCTCATTTCCAAGTGCGACCAAGGGAAGAGAGAAGAGAAAACAAACAAGCAAACACAACAGACTAGATGTCTACAAAACAAAATAAGGAGCAGACAACAGTAGTGCAAACTGAAAAATGTGCAAACATTTTCAAGACATGGGTGTCAGGAGCAAGAACACGCTCTACAGTCTGAAACACAATCAAGCATCTGGTAGAAAATCATAATGCAGAGAAATGGAGGCATGCAGCCATCCCAAAGGATGGGGCAGGAATTGGGAGGAAGCAGGGAAAGACAGGTCAGGATCAGGCTCCTAACGGCATATTGCACGCTTCTGCAGCAGCTATGTAATATGCACAGACAGGGTGCGGTACTGGGCAATACCGGCCACCTAGGGGCTTAATGATATATAGCCCTGGAAGGTTCGGTACTGCCCAATACCGCCCAACCTGGATGGTATTATTGCACTTAGAAAATGGGCTAATAGTATCATTTTAATAAAATTCAATAAAAACAGTAAGCAAATATAATAAACATTAAAAAGAATAAAAATAAATTTTTCTGTAAAATAGTCCCTCTACTTCTATACTTGGCTAGTAGAGGGCACTGCTGTTTATGAGACTGTATTTCAGCACAGATTCATAGCTGTCCCATGGTTTCATGGAAGTTGTAGTTTTCTGTGCAGTGGCAGTTTAGTTTGCTGCTTGTTAGCACATCACCAAAGAGAGGAGCATGACTTTATTCCCCCAAGTTTGGCGATGTTACTTTTTATTGCTCTCTTTTTTCTCCAGTTCACTTCAGCAGTTTGCTGTGTTAAATGTCAAAGCGGAGAAACTGTTGCAAGGATGGTGGTGCAGTGTGAGATTGCTGCTACATTTGTAAAGAGGTGATTCACTCTTTTGCAAAGCAGAAAACAATACCTAAATTCGCTTGTACTGTACAGTTTTAGCTTTTAGCAGCTTGACAGAGCAGCAGCTGGACCATGAACGAGAGGCAGGATAGATCGGACAGTAACTGCGAGGGGCGAAGTAACGAGGTTGAAAGACGGGTCATGCATGACCTGGTATGTTTAAATAGAATAAGATTTTTGAATGCGGTCCGAGTCATGTCATGCTGTACAGTAATACTGAACACGCCGACTGTGACCTGGCACTACAGCTTCTCTGAAATAATAAAAAATTATTACCTTCATTTTTAAATTGAAAGTTCTTTGTGTCTGTGTTTTAAATATGAGGTTTCACTGAATCACTCAGTTTATAGGTAGAACCACGCTTACTGGCTAAGGAGCTGAAACGGATTTTTCAAAGTCATGCCCACATCAGACAGGAAACAATCTACATCTGGAGTTCAGCAAGCTGGCAGAAAAAGTTAGCCTGTAAAACAGGTAATTTTGTGTTTTCTCATGGCCTTGTTGTGGAGTTTTGATGGGAGGGAACTGAGCAGGGCTAGAACTTTAAAGGAGGTGGGATTGGGCTTAGTGGCTGCAGCAGTTTTAGTAAGTTGGACCGCTCAGTGATAGAGACATACTGCCGGCTTGCATGATTTATGAGACTGGCGGCCTTTGGGACAGCAGGAATGCAAGTAGCTCTTAAACATTAGAGGGTCTTTCCAATTGCTGAAACTATTATATTTTACATTACATATGTGATTTGTTTGGTGAGTTATTGTTTTCGAAACTGGGTGGCTGGGGGAGACTGCACAGTTGTTAGTTACTAGGAATCTCTATTATTGAGAGGTAAAAATGGGTTTTGAATTTTGTAATTAGCCAAGGCCATTGATATTTGTGGTGAGGTCGGTTAGCGCTGGCATCTTTAATTACCTGGCTCTGTTGTCTGATAGACGCCCACCTGCCAGGGCTATCAGCCAATCCGAGCCTGGAGATTCCTTAGCCCATTTTCTAACACTCACTAAATCTATGACCATGGATGCATTACTGTCGTGGGACTGAACAATTCAAACACGAAGATCCCCAGGGTCATGACAACTAGTTGGCAAATTTAGAAAAGAACCCTAACAGCTAACAAAGGGAAGGACACATTTGGACTACACACACAAATCATAACATTCTGCTTAACATTTTTTTCAAATTTTGACTTAAGTTCTCCTTTAATTACTGTAAGAAAATTGTTTTGAACTTCTTAGTTAAACCTTGAGGGAGGCAGCATTACAGTGTGACTTTCCTGCCAAGTTAAACAATACATCAGCAGCTCTTAAAGAGCTTGTAGTGCCAAAATATAGCACACAGAACACTTTCGGCTATTTTTAAAAGTAGTCCTTATGTTTTATTTCTGACGCTTTTTTATTTCTGTGTGCTCATTTGACGGTTTAAATTTCTACCTAATAGCATTGAAGTGATGTGAAAAGCAGTGCTTTACCTGAAACTGACCTTTCTAGTTCTATTCTCCACTACATCATCAGCCTGTGACCTCACTCTTTGTTGCATCACAAGCCCTGCTGCCTGACTGGTAATGTGTTACAAGTTTCCAATCACACAGAAGGAGATCGGCTCTTCTTGGTTACTAGTGATGTCACAGTCAGTGAGGTCACAATGCTGATGATGTACAGAGAGGAGGAAAACTGACTGTCAGCTTTCCAGCCAAGTGCTGTTCCATACATCACACCTAGTACTGCCAGGTAGAAAATCTTCTAATTAGCAAAACAGAAAGAAATATAATTATTCAGATATAAGAAGGGCTAGCTGACTACTTCTGAAAGTTACTATTAATTCTAGGCACTACACTAGTTCTTTAGGCATGACCAGAGCTTGGGTTACTATTAGTGACACTAACCCTAGGGAGATCATAAGGCACAAGATGAAGCAGAGTGCCTTATGCACCTAGGTTTAGAATAAAGAAGGTAACCCAACCCTTTACGTATCTATTATTATACAAAAATAACAGTTATGTAACAACTTACCCAAACAGTAAATCTTCGAGAGAATCTCTTCCATTGGGCTACACCTTTGAAACTGTAAGCCATTAGTGTCAGGACCACTGGAACGTTGCTAGCTGGGACATGCTGATGCAGCATACGCCTATGTAACATGGATGGCCCCAACACTACTCCCTCAGTTCCCCACCAGAGATAAGCTCGGAGGGCCTCTTACCATGAGGAACCAGGAGACCAAAACCAGCACCAGGCAAACAAGGAGAGGCATGGGACTGGAAACAGAATGCATGGCATAAGGCCTAGGCACGCTCTTATATGGCCCAATGGGAGACATTCTCTCAAAGATCTACTGTTACAGTAAGTTCTTATGTAACTGTTCTATCTTCATCAAGGTTTATCTCCTCTATTGGGCCACATCTTGTAACGATTCACACGCAGTACAAAGCACCCAGGCAGGATGACACAGTCTTGCACATGATCAGGACAGAAAGCCTTGAAGTACTGCTAGTCCAAAGTCAGCGCGTCTATGGGAGATGATGTCCAGACTGTGATGCTTAGTGAAAGTATGTACTGTGCTCCACTGGCTATAGCACATACCGTATGTCAGCAGCAAAGACATTCTGAAGCAAGCAACAGAAGTACCCACGCCCTCATGAAGTGAACAATGAACAGCACCAGGAATTCCTTATTGCACTTTCTATAACAAAATATTACACAGTTATCCAGCCATTTGGACAGACACTTTTGGATACAGGTGCACCTCTTTCCCTGGGGATATAAAACTAAAAAGCTGAGAAAATGTTCTGCAGCTCTAAGCGTTAACACAGTGTATCAGTGTTCCATGCACATCAGGAGTTTGAGCAATGCTTCACCCTTACTGGCACGCTCAGGGTAATAAACAGGAAGGTGAAGTGTTTGGTTCAGTGTAATTCTGATACCACCTTTGGTAAAAGTTAGGATTGGTACGTAATGAGAATCATCTTTGCGAAAATCAAATAAGAAGGCTCATTCATTAGAGCCTGAACCTTAGTAAATCTATGAGTAGAGGTCATGGCAACTAGAAACAACATTTTCCATAAAAGGAAATGTAAACTGTAAGTTGTTATAGGCTTAAAACGAGCCAAGGTCAATTTTTAATTATGAAATTCAAGCCCCAAGGAGGACTGAATTATGAAGAATACCACTGAAAACTATAGGACACTTCTAATTGTGCAACCATACGCCAACAATAGGGGCATGAAAAGGTGATATGGCAGCCAAATGCACCTTTATAGAGGAATATTTCAGACCTGAATCACATAATGTAAGCAAGTTTTCTAAAACAGAATTCACAGGACACGTGAAAGGGTCCATATTCCAAGAAGCAGCACACAATGAAACCATTTCCATTTCATAGATACACAGACACTGTCAGCAGATAAGGACTATGGCCCACCCAGTCTGCCCATTTGAGCTTGTAAGTCTTTTACGCTTTTCTAAAGTCTGTTGCCCTTACCCTGACCTCCAGAATTCCTTTTTGTCTGTCCCATGCATTCTTAAATCCCATGATTGTTTCAGACCAACCACTTCTTCTGGCAGGGTGTTCCACTTGTCCACCACCCTTTTGTGAAGAAATTCTTCCACACATTTCCTCTGAATCGCCTCCTCCAACTTCATCCCATACCCTCTAGCCCTGGAACATCTTTTCACTGAAAAGTAGTGTATTTCTGGACCCTGTTCCTCCTGTAAGGTACCTGTATGTCTCTATCATACCCTCTCTCTCCTTCCTCTCCTCCAGGGAGTACATATTCAAGTCCTTAAGCCTGACCTCATAGGACTTGTGATGCAATCCCTGTATCATCTTTGTTGCCCTCTTCTGAACCTTCTCTACCCTGTCTATGTTCTTACGTAGGTAAGGTCTCCAGAACTGTACACTGTACTACTCCAGGTGGGGCCTCACTAGTGTCTTGTACAGTGGAATTATGACCTCCTTTTCCTGCTGGTGATACCCTGCCTATGCATCCCAGCAGCCTATTTGCTTTACCTGCTGCCTTGTCGCACTGTTTCTACCTTGAGGTCATCAGAGATGATAACCCAAGGTCCCTTTCCTGCTTGGTGCATGCTATATCCCCACCCAACTGATATGTTGTTCCAGGGATTTTTGAGCCCCATGTGCATTATCTTGCACTTCTTTGCGTTGAATTTCAACTGTCAAACCCTTGACCATTCTTCAAGCTTCTGCAGGTCCTCTTCATTCTGTCTACACCCTCTGGTGTGTCCACTCTATTACAGAGCTTTGTGTCACCAGCAAAAGGGAAATTCTGCTTTCTAGGTCCTGCGCAATGTCACTGATGAAGACGCTGAATAGGACCAGTCCCAGCACTGATCTCTGTGGTACCCCACTGGTCTCTCTTCCTCTGTGGAGTGACAGTCATTTACCACCACCCTCTGTGTCCTGCCACCCAACCAGTTACCCACCCAACACACCACTGTCTTGCCCACTCCCATATTCCCAGTTTGTTTAATAGCCTTCTGTGTGGCACAGTGTCAAAGGCCTTGTTGAAGTCCAGATAGGCCACGCCCACTGCCCTCCCCTGATCCACCTCCCCTTGTCACCCAGTCATAAAATTCAGTGGGTTTGTCTGGCATGACCTCCCCAGTTAAAACCATGCCGCCTTTGTAGTCCATTGGCAACCAGATGTTCCAATCAATCTCTCCTTCAGTAGTGCTTCCATGATCTTACCCACTCCCGAGATCAGGTTGACTGGTCTGTAGTTCCACGCCTTTTTGTTCCCGCTTTATAAGGTGATTACATCTGCTGTCCTTCGGTCTTTGGGTACCTCTCCTGTTTCCAGTGATCGGCTAAACAGGATTGCCAGAGGTTCAGCCACCACCTCTTAGTTTCCTTAGGATCCTGGGGTATACCTATCTGGCCCCATTGCTTTATTGACTCTTATTCCTTTCAGTTCCTTTAGAACCTTTTCCAGTGTAAAGGACTTGTGTCCATTTCTGCTTGTTCCCACCCCCTGTACTCCCTTCAGACCCATTACTCTTCTCTTCCTCGGTAAAGACCGAGCAGAAATATCTGTTCAGTATGTCAGCTTTACTGTTGTCATCCTCCCCTTCAGTCTCACTATACCTCCTTTGCCCTTCTTTCTTTCACTTATGTACCTGTTAAAGGTTTGGTCCCTCTACCCACCGATTTTGTGATGCGCTCTTCTGTCTGAGCTTTGGCTTCCTCACTGACCTCCCTGCCTCCTTTGCTTCCTCTGGTACTTTTCCCTATTCCCTTCTGCCTGCATCTTTTGTATTGCCTGAATGCAATCTTTTTGGCTTTCACTTTCTCCGCTACCTCCTTGAAAACCATAATGGCCTCCTCTTCCTTTTCCCTTGCTAATCTGCTTAATGCATAATTCTGTTGCTCTTGTAATCCCTGTTTTAAATGTTGCCCACTGTTCTCCACCCGATTCCCTTCCTATTCCCATTAGTGCCTCTTTCAAGCATGTCCCCATTTTCCCAATGTCTGCCTTCCTAAAATCCAGGATACGTGTTTTGTGTGGTTTGGTTCTGTTCTCTATGATATCAAATCACAGTGACCGTGGTCACCATCCCCAAGGTATTAGTATGTCTGCAGAAGGCTTTCCAGCCACAATCAAGACACTGGCAACCATAGGTGACACCCTGAAACATGCAATGGTTATGTTTTCTGGAGCCATGTATGCAACACAGAGGCAAAGGAACAGGATATGCCAGATGTCGAGGAGTGGAAACCAGATCTGGCGAGGCCATAGAGAAGCTATGAGGATGAGAGCAGAACCCCTTGTATGAAAGGAATGGGGGAAGGCATGAGGAATTTCACTTTCAAGAGAGGACATTGTGTCCCACCAAACAACTCAGACTCTGGAGCAAAACGAGCAGAAATGTATTAGTTTTGTGTTGTGTGGGATGCAAGAAGGTCCAACTCTGCATGACCCCATTTTGCAAAGAGGTTGTTTACCACAGAGGTCTGCAGTTTCCATTCGTGAATCGGTGTGATGTTTGTAACCAATTTAGTGCAGACTTAGGATTTTACTGCTTTCACCTGCAAGCAACGTTTGGAAATTAAGGAATCAAAATCGGATCATGGAATGGAAATGGAAGTAGGCATTCTGAAGAAAAATAGCTTGCTAAATATAATTTATTTATTAATTGATTAATTTACAATTTTGGAGAATACCTTTAGTGCAAGTGCTCTTTTACAAAATTCCACATCAATAACAGAGACAAGGCAAGGCACATTTATTCTATGGCGCCCAACCTGGAGCTCTGGGCACCTTATATAAAACAAACAGGAGGGAAATGCAAACTGGATTAAGTACACACAAATATAGTCTTTAACACATAATACAATATTTAAAATCAGTGAGCATAATCTTAAAATATAATAGCTCCGTTAGTCCAGAAAGGCAAGAAGAAAGAGGGAGTCTTTAGACCCTTTAAATCCTCCACCATTGGGGCCTCACTAACAGAGATGGGGATCGGGTTTCAGAGGGCCGGACCAGTGACTTTGAAGGCTCGGCGCAGTGAGTTTTAACCTGGCCTCTGAACTGCAAGAAGGCCCCTGTTGGAGGAGCGGAGAGAGAGTGGACTGAGGAGGCAGGTGTCAGGAGATCAGCCAGGTAACCAGGGGCCATTCCATGGGGCCTTATAGCTGAGCAAGCCCACCTTGAAGATGATCCTCCACCTGACAGGCTGCCAGTACACAGCTCGCAGGACCATGGTCACATGACTAGACCTGGGCAGGCCCATTTGTAACCTGGCCGCCATGCTCTGCACCAGCTACCTCCAGCGGAGGGTCCCTCCACTGACCTTAAAGTACAGAGTGTTACAGTGATCAAGTTCTAGATGTAACAAAGGGCACGAACCAGTGATGGCAGATCCCGGCTAACCAGGGGTTTAATCCTGGCAACATTCCTTAGATAGTAAAACCACTTTGGACAACAGATGACATCTGAGCCTCAAGTGTCAATCTGTCATCCAGTATGATGCCAAGACTTCTCACCGTAGGGGAAGCCATCAACGTGCGGTACCCAGGACAGTCCCAGACCACTCCAGAGGCACCCCCACCACACCTGTGACCCGGACCTAGTCACTCAGACCTGTGTCTTATCCGGGTTCAGTCTCAACCAGTTGGAGGACATACAGCTATTGGTCTCAGACAGGTAGTTGCAAAGCACTTCCACAGCAATTACAAAGCAAAATACCAAATAAAAGAAGTGAGTTCCAGGGAATGAAGTCAAACAAATATGCATATAATAGAACAAGTACAAATAAACAGGCAGGACTCAAGTGCATACAATTTTACAATAAGGCAGACAGACAGAATCAGTGTAGAACAAGCGTAGCAAGGAGGACGGACATAGACCACAACTAGACATCAGAAACAATGGGGAGAGGTACACATCCATCCTTTACAGAAGAGAGAGTCCTGAAGGAACTGAGGGTGGACAAAGCGATAGGACTAGATGATATACAGCCCAGGATATTAGAGGAATACGGACGGTGCCAGCAGCATTGCTGGTGGCCCTGTTTAGCGATTTGCTCAATACAGGGTGGTTCTAGAGGACTGGAGAGGGCAAATGTAGTCCCTATTCACAAAAGTGGTAGTAGGGAGGAAGCAGGAAACTACAGGCCAGTCAGCCTCACCTCAGTTGTGGGCAAAATCATGGAGGCACTGCTCAAGGAAAGGACTGTGGATCACCTGGAAACCATGGGAGCACAGGATCTGAGACAGCATAGATTCATGGCAGGAAAGTCATCTCAAACAAATCTGATAGACAATTTTGACTGGGTGATGAAGGGGTGGATAAGGGAGGAATGGTGAATATTGCCTACCTTGATTTCAGCAAGGCCTTCAACATTGTACCAGTAGAAGGCTGGTTAATAAGCTAGGTAGCCTGGGGTGGGCCACAAAGTGGAGAACTGGGTTAGTAACTGGTTGAGGGACAGGAAGCGGAGGGTGGCAGGAATAGAATCAAATCCGAGGAAAGGAGGGTCACCAGTGGATGCCCTAGGGATCAGTCCTGGGGCCAGTCCTTTCAATATCTTTATTAGTGACACTACTGAAGGGCTGGAGGGAAGGTTTGCCTGTTTGCAGATGAGTACAAAATCTGTAACAGAGTAGACACTCCAGAGGTCGTCGATAGAATGAGGAGGAAGCTAGGAAAGCTGAAAAGATGATGCAAGTGTGGCAATTAAAATTCAATGCAAAGAAGTGCAAAATCATGTGCCTGAGGTGACAAAACCTCTGGAGAGTTACAGAATTGGGGAGACAGAATTGCTGGCAGATACCAGGGAGGAAAGGATCTGGGGATAATCATCTCAGATGAACTAAAAGTGGCCAAACAGTGTAACAAGGCCGTGGGGAGGGCCAGTGGATTTTGGATGTACAGGAAGGGTATCACTAGTAGAACAAGCATTTGTCAATGCCGAACATTCGCTGCAGGTATTTGCAGTGGTGTTTGGCATGTATGGTGCTTTACCCTAATGCCCTGTGCGATTGCTGGATTTGCACAATAAATTGTCAGCATGACCTTTTGTTACCCCATTGTGTGCTACATAGGCGAAACACGTTTTGGGCAGGATGTGAAAATGACAGCTGTATTGCTCATGAGGAGGTGTGGTAAAATGGCAATGTTGAAAATCTGGAGTGAAAATATTGAAAATTCGCAAACTTACAAGCGGATGTAGGAACTGCGCAGCAGAACTGTGAAAAGTCATTTTTAGGAATTTTTTCACCGATCTTTCAGCACAGCCATTTTAAGACTCTGCTCATGATCAGTGTCACTGTGATTTTCTTTGATGTGTCCTATTAATATTGAGTTCGCATAATCGTGCCGCGCCATTGTGCGCCATATGGCAGAAACACATTTTGGCAGGATGTGAAAAATGACAGCTGTACTGCTCATGAGGAGGTGTGGTAAAATGGCAATGTTGAAAATCTGGACTCGCAAATATTGAAATTAGAAACGCACGAGCGCATGTGTAGAACCAAGCAACACACCGTAAAAGAGTCATTTTTAGGAATTTTTTCACCTAATTTTCAACATAGCCATTTTAAGACGTCTGCTCATGAACAGTGTCACTGTGATTTTCTGAAATGTGTCCCATACATTGATTTCGCGACACCGACCGCGCCATTGTACGCTACATGGGCGGAAACACGCTTTGGGTGAGATGTGAAAATGACAGCTGTACTACCATAAGAAGGTGTGATAAAATGGCAATGTTGAAAATCTGGAGTAGAAATATTGAAAATTGCAAACTCACGAGCGCAAGGAACCGCGTGAACGACGCGTCAGAAACAGTCATTTTTTGAATTTTTGCACCAAATTTTCAACATGGGGTTTTTGGGACCCTTCTCTGAGTGATGTCACTGTCATGGTGCTATTCAGGCCCGGGCGGTGATTTCGGATGGTGACCGCGAGTGATCGCGAAATCACCCTTCGACCATAACGCCATGACAGTGACATCATTCTGAAAAGGGGTCCCAAAACCCCATGTTGAAAATTTGGTGCAAAATTCCCAAAAATGCCTGAGATATGCATAAGTTGAAACTCCCCTATCTAGCCCATTATACAGCCTACCGGCATCTCCTCAGTCCGTGGGTCGGCTTTGAAGAGTGCAGACGTGTTCCCGGTCCACCGAGGATCGCGCGCCGGAGTCCGGAGGTAAGTATGGGGTGAGTGGGGGCTGTGGGGAGGCTGGGTGCGCAGTGGGTGGGTGCGGGTTGTGGGAGGGGCTGGGAGGCGCGCCATGGGACAGTTTTATTTTACAGGTTTAAATAAAAAAAGATGCGTGGGGCGTTTCCACGCTGGGGTGGGCTCCAGCGTGGCAGAAGAAATAACAGGGGGGCGAGGGAGCCGGCGGGGACTGGGCACCCGTCCAGCAACTACGCGGGGGCGAGGGAGCCCACGGGGTGGGCACTCATCGAAAAAACGCTAACGCTTACCACGCTGGGGTGGCCTCAAGCGTGGCTGCGGATCGCTTGGGGGGCGTGGAGCGGCGGGATTGGGCACCCCATTGACAGCGTTGCCACGCTGGTGGAGGCTCCCAGCGTGGCACCAAAGCCAGGGGGGTGGCGGGGGGACAGTGTGGCGGTGCTCAGTATGGCAGCGGTGTTTTGCTGAAGCAGAGGAACACCGCTGTCATAAAGACTCCTGCACCCATGGTGCAGGACTGCCACGCCTGCTCAAGGAGCAGTGCATTGGATGGGAGAGGCACACCTCAAAGTGTGCTACTCCCAAACGTTCCTGCGTAATATGCGCAGTCGAACGAAAAGGGAAGTGGTGATGCATTGTACAAAACGCCTGGTGAGGCCTCATCTGGACTATGGTGTTCAGTTCTGGAGACTGCATCTTTGGAAGGATGTGGAAAAGGGTGGAGGCGGTCCAGAGAATGGTGACCAAGATGGTGCAGGGTTTGGCATCAGAAGACATATGGGGATAGATTAAAAGACCTCAATATGTATACACTAGAGGAGAGGAGGGAGCGGGGACACAATCAAACCTTCAAGTATCTTAAGGGCTTGAACAAGCTGCAATTGGGTGACATTTTCAGTATAAAAGTTGTACAAGGACAGGAGACACCATATGAGATTGGATGGGGCAGGATAAGGGTAAATGTGAGGAAGTTCTTCACAGGTAAGGTGGTGGATGCTTGGAACTAACACCCCAGGAGTGGTGGAGCTAGCATAGTGGGAGAAATCAAACATGTGTGGGATAGACAGGGGATCCTTAGATGTAGGGAAGAGAAGCAAAAGCCAATGACCACATAGGTTCAGCGGCCACTGATGCAGTCAGGGAATATGGGCAGACTAGGTGGGCCTAGCGGACCTTATCTGCCATCAACTACTCTGTTACTATGTTTACAATGTATACGGCTTCAGAGCTGAGTCTGACACAGTGTATACCAGGAGAGACTTCGGATGATTAGCAGGTACAGAGACTCAGTGTAGAACACAGTAATGGTACATGGCCTCAGAGCCAGAGTCTGACACAGCTCGAATGTATACCAGGAGAGACTTGGATGATTAGCAGGTACAGAGACTCAGTGAGAACACAGTAACGGTACATGGCCTCAGAGCCAGAGTCTGACACAGCTCGGAGTGTATACCAGGAGAGACTTCGGATGATTAGCAGGTACAGAGACTCAGTGTAGAACACAGTAACGGTACATGGCCCCAGAGCCAGAGTCTGACACAGCTCGGAGTGTATATCAGGAGAGACTGGATGATTAGCAGGTACAGAGACTCAGTGTAGAACACAGTAACGATACATGGCCTCAGAGCCAGAGTCTGACACAGCTCGGATGTATACCAGAGAGACTTCGGATGATTAGCCAGTACAGAGACTCAGCGAGAACACAGTAACGGACATGGCCTCAGAGCTAGAGTCTGACACAGCTCGGAGTGTATACCAGGAGACTTCGGATGATTGAGGTACAGCTGCCCACAGTGCTCTCTTAAACTGGTCAAACTTAGCTAGACTGAGCACCTCCAACGCCTTCTCCCACAGGGCGTTTGGTATTGGAACATGTGCACCAGAAAGTTCAGGAACAGATAGTGCAAGTGGCAGAGGCACAGCCCATCTTGCCAAATTGGTCCATCTGTCTGAGTCCCTGTCGGGAGGCTGAGTACTAAGGTGCCTGGGACGCTTAAGAGTAGTTGTGGGCAGCATTAATGACTACAGAGTCAGCCTCCAGGTGCTCCCCATAAAAGCTCATCCTTGGAGCATTATATAGGTGATCTGCATTCTTAGATGTTGCTGGAGTAGAGGACAGAGGCTTCCAAGCAGCCCTACTGACGTCCTTGACAGAATCAAGAAGGGGTGGAATGACTAAGGATAGTGATTCCTTTTACAGAGAAAGATGGCCAGCCAATGTCACTCGGGTCCACTTCCTCCATGTCCCAACCCATAAGGGATTGGATGCTGCCTCATTGCCTCCATAAAAGTAGGGTCATCTGGAGGAGATCAAAGGTATCCTAGCTGCCCGGTGGCACTGAGGGTTGAGGTGCTGGACGTCACACCTCACGCTACGCTGGTGACTTGGATTTGTGAACAGACTTGGATTGCCGGGGTCGGCAGGGAGGGAGGATGGAGCGTCCCAATGGATGCTCTCCCATCTATCGGGGTGGGATGCCAGGGGCGCTATGAGCGCCCAACGTCTTGAGAGAACCAGTGAAGCACTGATTGGCACCGGCAGCTTCGGCTCACCAGGAGCTGGGAGGGGAATGCTGTTAGCTTGAAAGGAGTGTGCGCCAGCACGTTGACTCTCTGACTTACGCCCACACGCCGCATCTCAGGGGTGGGGTTAAGGGAGGAACGAACATAACTAGAGGAAAAGCCTTCCAGCTGCCTAGATGAAGTCCTCTGGAGCCAGTCTCGCCACCCGCTGACCAGGGCAGACCCCACTGTGCAGCTTGCCACAGGGAAAGAGGAGGGCTGGGGATCTCTCTCGCCCCACCTGGGAGGGGTAATCTGGGCCATCAAGGGCCCCAAAGGCAACATGGCACTCTAGGGGCAGACCCAGCTAGTCGGAAAGGGTTGGGAGGGTGTCACTCCTGAGGACAGAAGGAATGGTGGTAGGAAGGGATAGTAGGAGTGGAAAATAATAACCAAAAAAAAAAAAAAAGGTATCCTTAGGCCCTCTAGTTCTGAAAGCAAGTCAGAGCCATTGGATTCATCAGAGGAAGAGGAGGAGGAGGAGGAGGAGTATCTTCCCGACTCTCCTGAGTCTGGAGATGGAAAGGACGAGCGATGATGTCTTCATTGGTAAGTCCTGGATGACTGACGCCGACTCTGTCAGGCTGTGGGGTAGTTCTTTAGGAGGTGGCAACAGAATTTTCCTCTGAGGGACCTGATCCTATCCAAATTTGGAGTAGGGTCCTTAGGAATCGGAGTAGTAGGCTCCTTTGGGGACTCCTTGTCCTTAAAGTACGCCCACCAAGCTGCAAACAGGACATTCAGATCTGTGGGCAGATTCTGAGGCATGACTGGGGAGCCGCATGGTGGGGCAGGATTGGAAGTTCCCAGTGTCAGCTCCTTAGGCTTTGGCAACCCAGGCATCGGTTCTATAGGAGTTGGGTTAATGGGTGTTGGTCCCTGAGGCAGAGAACCATCCAGTGTCAGTCTAACGGGAGTAGAGACCGGGCGCGGACCCTTGGGCATTGGCTGAGTGATGACAGGTTCAGCCGGGCGATGGCGGAGGGTTAGGGGACAATGGCTAAATCGTCATTGGAGGCAATGTCCAGGTGGCTGGTGTCAACCGGACAGTTGTGGGCTGACGTCAATCTGGTGATGCTGCCGCACCATCTGAGAGCTGGAGAAGCTTGTCCAATGAACTAGCTCCTGATAATGGCAGAGGCATCACTGGGAGGTGAGCGCATGCCCTGGTGCCGCTTAGCAGCATCAGTCCCTGAAGTCGGTGACGCACTTAGCTGACGCCCAGATCGGGAGGGTGATGGGCGAGACACACGCCTGAGGAAGACCCAGTCAAACAACCTGGCTGAGGACCCACCTGATGTAAGGGCCTGAGCGTCAGGGGCTGAGAGGCTGGGGATGAAGTCCCAAGCCCAGAGAACCACCACCCGAGATGGTGATGACACGGTGGTTTGACCATTGGTATCCCAGAAGAAGCAGGGCTGCTGGGGGTAGAAGGGCTGATCTCCCACGGAGGAAGACCCAGGCTCACTCACTGACTTGCACAAAGACTTGGAACGGGAAGCTGACTAGGGTTTGTCCCTGTGTTTCTCCCAGTGTTTGTGTTTTCTGCCAAACTTTCTCTTCCCAGCGATGAAGAAGTAGTAAAAGCCCGGAGGACAGGTAAGAAGAGGTACTTTTATGGAGCTCCTTCTCCATCGCTGTTAATTTCTACTGTAGCAGGAAAGCTTCCAGGGTCTTCTGGTGGCATAGCCGGTGCGCTGGTTGAAATACTGGCAGGTCTCAGTGTTATGGTCTGGGCCTAGGCACAGCAGACATGATGAGTGGATGTCCTTATGGGAAGCTGCTTGCCACAAGCACACTTCGCTCACCGTCACTCCACAGAAGAGTATGGAGAAGAAGACACAACAAGAATACTGTAAAAAGAAGAATTATTAGGAAAATAATAAAGCACAGGTAACATGAAGAAAATGGAGGTCAACTAGAACAGAAGGTGTCAGTGAAGGTCCGACTTGTGTGGGTCCACAGGAAGAAAAGAACTGATGTTGGGCTGGGGGACCGCCCTTTATACCAGCGGGCGGACGCTGAGGCAGGCCAATGTCAGGAGGTGGCCCCGCTATATACCACTAGCTAGAAGTTTTCTATGGGGTCCTGGTGCCTGCCAGCTTCAGTCCTAATGGCGCTGCCTGCTGCAAGAGCCCGCTGAAGTAAGATCTGGTGTAACCAGCATGGATTTCCACTTTTGGGTAACTGGGAGTATTACAGAAAGTAGCTGAAAATTTTAGACCTGGAACAAAATAGTTCAGCTAACAAGATTTCCAACAATAGGAAGTAGGCTGGTGGTTAACTAGACTTGTAGCTTATCCAATAGGTAGGGAATTGGGCAGACTGGTAGGCTAAGCGCCTTATCTCGTCAAAGTTTATGTTTCTATGGTTCAATGGAGGAAAGTAACAGTAAAAAGAAACCAAGGGAAGGAGAAGCTGGTGAGGAGGATGACGTAATGGTGTACTGTAAACTTAAAAGAAAGAGTGAAAAAGGAAGCAGTACCATGGACTTCCAACTGCCAACTGATAATTGTTTTTGCCCGTGTTAATATAGAAGATAACTGTACAACAGAAAACATATCAGTTAACACACTTGATGAGGCTGAGAAACAAGTAGCTACAAGCTCTCCCCATGTCCAAACAATTCTATTTTGGAGGACTCCACTGTCAAATATACAGACAAGTTTACAAGTAATGACAATAAAATAAACACTACAACATGCTGTTTCCTGGGCACTAAACTCAGGGACATAGAAGCCATGATACCAGACATTACTACGCAGGGAAGGTACAGCATTAGTAATCATACACGTAGGGTACCAATAATATTTGTAAACAAAGACGGAGTGAAATAAAAGAATGTCAGAGTATGGAAGGCTCTAGAGAAAAGGGTTGTGAAACTGCATTCTCTGTAATATTACCAGTGTCTCAGGAACAAAGAGTGAATTTTAGCGACTCATTTAGGTGACCTAAAATAATGAATGTAAAGTCCACTATGTGCCCTATACAGCCTGTCAAGATTAGCACTGCTTTTATTGGGAGTAGTTATTTTAGGAATGAAAGGGCTTTGTTAGTCAGGCCACTTCTAAGCTGGCTGGCTGACACAGTGGGTACAGTCACTGCCTCTGTGGCTGGTGGACCAGGTTTGGGGCTGGCTGTCTATTTAGTATTTTTTTTTTTAAGTCCTATTCTGGCGCCAATCCACCCTCCCAACCTTTTTCTGGCTGCCTCCCTCCTGACCTATTTCTGCCCTGTCCTCAGTGTCAGGTTCCCCGTGGATTAAGTTATTTTATTATGGGGGTTGCGGGAGGAATAGCCCCGCATGAAAAGTAAGTGTAGATCACCCCTAACATAGAGCCGAGCCGTCGCTGTTTTTGTTACTCGCTGCAGTGCTCATTGCCGTTTAGGTTGTCAGCGATCTGCACTCACTTTCTTTGTCTATGCGCTTTGTTTTTCACTATTATCACATAGAACCATATTACCTGTTCCTAGATCATCAAAAACAACACTATCAAACGTAAACAACTGACTGAGACAGTGGGTTCTGGAAAAGGATACAAGTGTAAACCCACTGGGAAAGCGTTAATGAAAATCACCATTTATATATCAAGGACTACATGCAAGGCTACATGCAAGTGGACAAGGAAGCAGAAATGTGGGTAGGAAAATCATAGATTGAAGTTTAAACTCAGGAGAAAGGGCCAGGGTACAATTCAGGTAAAATCGAATCAAACAAAAGGCATAAGTAAATAAATAAAGGGATATCAAAATCCTAGTACTTAATATCAGAAGTCTAAATATAATTAAAAACAGAATATGAAATAGCAATGATGAGGATCAATAGTGATATAGTGGCACTGACAGAAATATGGTGGAATAATGAGTAAAGAAATTAGTGGATATAAACTCTATAAAAGGATAGAATAGGAAAAGAAGTGGCGGGTTGCACTATCTGATGAAGATAACATGGCTGAGACAATATTGGCACACATACAGCCTAAAGGTGGAGGTAAACCAACTACAGGAGTATGTTACAGACCTCCTAATTGCTTGGAATTGGAGAATAATGAAATACTACAAGAAATTGGCAGGGCAAGTGAGACAGGAGACATGTTACTTACGGGTGATTTTAACATACCAGGCGCTCAGTGGGAAGCCATGGCATTAGGCAGTGCTCTTGAACAAAGTTTCCTAAATGTATTCATAAGCCTGTGGGTTAGGTCAGCTTGTGGATAAAACCACAACGGGAACAATATACTTGATCAAACAAAGATAATTAAAAACCTAACTATTAGGGAGAAGTAACAGTGCTCATAACATCATCAAATTTAGTATCAGAATAGTACCCGTAAGAGTAATAGCATAACAAGAGCACAAAACTATAACAAGGCAAAATTTGTGAAAAAGGGAAGAACTTGAAAGGTGGGATTGGGAAGAATTTTATCCGATGCAACCGTGAAAGAACGTTAGGGTAAAATTAAATCCAAAATACTAATGCTGAAGACAATCTATATACCTGACAAGGAATTATACAACAATAAAGGAAAAACAAGCCAAATATGGTACACTAACAAAGTAAGGAAGTAAGTCAAGAAAAACTGAAATGTTACAGTAAATGAAACAATATCAGTCAGAGGTCACTAGCAATAAGTACACAACTGAGCTAAAAACAAAATTATACAACAGGAAGGAGAAAGGTCAAATTCAAAAGAGTACACTCTAAGAATAATTAAAACACGTTCTATGTAAACGAGTCTAATCACCAATGGGATATCCTTTTCCTTGTACTTGTAAGAATAAACTTTACAAACAAACAAACATAATTACATAAATAGCAGTAAGGGGACAGATAGAACTGTGCAACACAATTTATAATCGTAACAAACTGACAAGTGAGCCAAAAGTAATGGTAGATATCTTCAATAATTTTTTGTTCAGTCTTCAATCCAACAGCAAGGGCTATGGTATGTAATGAAACTGAATTAGAACCTCCGTTTAAAACTGAGGAACAATTACATTGATTAAAAGCCTTAAAACAAATCAGCAGGGCCTGACAGGAGCACCCAAAATTACTGAACAAGATCTGTGATTCAATAACTGGGCCTCTATGTTATACAATCTTTCATATCAAAGGGTATTGTATCTGAAGACTAGAAAAGGCTATAGTAGGGCCCATTTTCAAAATAAGCCTAACTTCAATAGTAGGTAAATGATGAAAACCCTTATAAAGAGAAAACTAGAAGACAGCTCTGTGGTGGGCCTAGAAGATAAATCCCAGCACGAGTTTGTCAAAATAGATTGTGCATAGCCAGCCCATCAGCATAGCGGTGGTACTACCACCACAATGCCAACAAGTCTGAGTCGTTGAAGGGCCAGCCGGGGGCAGGAGGAGGGAGGAGGTTCGAGTCTCCCACAGGTCACTCTCTCTTCCGATACTCCTCCAGGGAGAGAGGGTTCCCACTACCACCACACGAAGCGCAGACAAGGAGGTAGGAGGCGCTGACTAACCGGGAGTGGGGCTGTCACGATGCTGTGTTCAGGCCTGCTCCCAGGCTTGCATCTCAAGGGGTGGGAGAAACAGGAGGAAACAGAAGGAACCTCTGCCAATACTCTGCCCTGTAGCATTTGCAGACTCACATCTGCCAACCTGGGCTCTCCCCTGGCAACAAGATGTAGCTGCCCAAGGGATTTGGAGTAGCCCAAGGGCCCCACCATTGGGGGCAAGCTACAGATGCAGTGGGGACAAAAGGTAAGTCCCAGGAGATGACAGGGTTGGGATGCTGCTGGGTTCTGAGGGGGGCCAATATGGTTGAAAGCTGAAGGGAAGAAAAAATAAAAAAAGATAGTTACCCTTGTATGAAAAAGTGAGTAAATATTTGGATATTAACGCTCCTGTAAAGAATATATATTTCTGGATGTCCTTACTGAAAAAAAAAACACATGGTTATTCATAACATCACATCATGGGTACAAAATTGGTTACTAGATAGAATACAGCAGGTACTTAATCAGAGGAACTATGTCACATACGGGAGGGTGACTAGTGGAGTGCCACAAGGATCTGTATTTGGCCTTGTGCTGTTTGTAATTAGTGATCTCCATAAAAAGTAAAGGGATGATTGGTAAAGTCTGCTGATTATACTAAGCTTGGAGGTCCTTAGACAGTACTAAAAATATGAATGCTGAGCTACAATATGTAAAGGAAATAGAAATATGGGCCCATGAAAATGAAATGAGATTTAACACAGAAAATGTGTTGTCCTACATCTGGGTGAAAACAATACTGGCAAAATACAGTTTAAATGGAAGTACCCGAAACCGTAGAAACCGAAAAGATCTAGGAATTATGATTAGTAAAGATCTTAAATTGAAAGCGGTGCAACAAAGTTACAATGACTGCTAACAGGCTACTTGGAACACTTATGAAATGGGCTTAAGATTTGAGCCATCTGATTGGTTCATAGCCGTGCGCTGAAAATATCTAGTGCACGGCTAAAATCAATGCTGGCAGCCTAAAAGCATTATTAAAAACATATTAATGCATGTTTGCTATATCGTAAATGTTTAGAATCTTAACAGGTGCCATTTTGTTTCTTTAATCCCTTCAAAGGGCATGCATGATGATGCTAACAGTGATGGACGCTTGACTGTGTAACTCTGAACAAGGCTCGGATTTTAATTTAAAATCCAATTGAAATATGCAAGTTATCACATCTTTCTGCCACATTTCGTTAGATTTTGTTCTAGGGCACCTAAATATTTTGGTTTTAAGAGGTAACATCATTTTGTGGCTGCATGCATCAAGTGAAATTTGGCAGTTTTTCATTACAAATTTGAAGCGCCTCAAACTGTGAGCCACGGTTCTCTTCAGATCATGATGTTGAAATGCCAAGCTCCATCACAAGCTTTGACACCCTGAGGAACCAAAGAAATCTGATTCAGGAGGTAAAATTAATTATATTATTAATCTCCTCGAGAATATTACTACAGACATGGCTGTGTCAAACTAGCCATTTCAAATATCAATGACGATATCTGCAGTATTGGTGCCCGGTTAGATGTGGCTGAGCGATTTATGAAAATCTAGAAATGGCTCAGCACAGACTCTCTGAAAAAATTATTTGCATGACAAGAAGTTGGAGATACTATGGAATATGATTGAAATGTTATAATGCAGAGGGCAGAGCAACAATATACATATTGTGAGGGTCCCAGAAAAATGTAGTGGTCTAAGTTAATTACATTTCTAGAGAGCTCTTTCAAGAAAATGTCGGTTCTCGTACCCCAACCCCTCCAAATTGAATGGGCACACCATCTGGCTGGTCCAGTTAAAGCAAATGGGAATCGTCCCAGGACCATCATCACATATTTCTTGCAGTTCACAACAAAGGAAGCTATTCTACAGTGTGCCAGAGAATTTGGTCCTTTACAATAGAAAGGCAACAACATTTCCATTTTCAAGACTATTCAGAGGATGTGGTGGTGCAGAGAAAGAGTACACACCAATAAGATGCTGCCTTAGAAACCTAAATGTGAGGCGCTGCTGAGCAGCTTAGGAAGCTGCATTTCTCCTGAGCTCCTGGGCCTCTGTTCTTTTATTGATTTAAAGTGTACTTTTTAGACCAATCTGTTGACGACAGGGCACTGGGGTGTTTGGTGGTGCCTCAGAGTCAGCGATTATAGGGAAGAATCGTGGGGCTGCTGCGTCCTCATCAGATTTTTGCCCAAAGAAAACCCAACGACAGAGGGAGGAGAGGCCCCCAGAACTCGTGGGAAGCTACAGCCCGAGTGAAGCCTGCCGACAGGCGCTCTCTCTGACTCCATACAAATGACCCTAAGTCAACTGGCCAGGTCGGTCCAGGTGATGGACAAAAATTGACTCTCTCATACCACGAGTCACAGACCTGGAGGCCAGAATGGACAGATGTGAGGCGACAGTCCAGAAATTGGAAACTCTTATGACGAAGGCCTGTGACACCACCATGAAACTTATTAAAGAAAACACGATGCTACGGCGGCGACAAGCTGGTGGAGAATCAAGCCCGAAGCGAAACCTGCGCATACTGGGTCTGGCTGAGTCAGCAGAGGGAGACGACCCTCTGAGTTTTGCCAGACATGTGTTCCTGAAGATTCTTGGGCTCTCAGAAGAAAACTCCTCTTTAGCAGTTGAAAAGGCATACAGAATTACACCAAAATGGAATTTATCGGAGGAGGGACACCACGGACTTTCCTGGTGGTGTGCACGGGGTCGGGGATCGAGAACGGGTACTTGCCCAGGTCAGACGGAAGCGCTGTTTGAAGTATGGGGATAATGCTATTCAAGTTTTCCCAGACCTTGCATATAGCACCCGCATAAGGAGGAAAGGTTTCGATGGAATCTGCAGTTGATTGAGACATTTTAAAATTCAGCATCAGCTCCTTTTCCCCGCTCGGTTGAGACTCACTTGGCAAGGGTGACAGTATCAATTCCAGGATCCAAAGGATGCCGAAAAGATGGTGAAGACCATTGAGCAAGAGTTGAGGCAGAAGAAGGAGAGGTCGCTTATCGGACGAAGAGGTCCCTGAATTCACCATGAACTTGAATTTGCTCGAGGTCTGTGAGAGTGGGCTGGACGTTACCCTGGCTAGTAAGGGGCTATTTTAAAGCCAAATGAGTAAAGTTACTTGGGGAGCTTAATTCTAGCCAAGGAATATAAACCTGACTGTAATTATCTTAAGTTGTATCATCTAGCCTGCTACATAAGGGCCATTAAATACTGTTTCTGGAGTCGAAAGGGTGGGATACAGCTCGGCACAGCCTTGATTTATATGTGGGACTGATTATATAAAGCAGCTCGTTTTGCTGCATAATCTATGTTAGAGTTGCATCGGGGATACATTAGGCGGTTTATTTAGTGCCTCGACGTATTATGTTTATGGGTCATTCTTTTTTCTTGTTCTGATATAGAAGACTGTGGGAGGATGGGAGAATATTTGTTGAAATAATAAAGGGAATAGTTATTTGGGGAACTATATTAACCGCAGATTAAGCTGGCTTGTTTGATCCTGATGGTATGATGAACATTTTAGTCTTGGTTCCTTGTATGCTTCTTAAGCTGTATGCTATGGGAATCGGTATTATAGAGACATGGGTTTTTCCCTTTGTGGTAACTATCTGGGAGGGTATACATGTTGTAAGGTATTGCCATTTCTGTGATAACCGGATGCTCTCCTCCTATGCTGTAATTATTTTGTTGTTTTTGTACTGCAAAATTATAAATAAATAATACAAAAAAGAAACCTAAATGTAAAATACAGACTAGTTTTCCTACAAACACATATCGACTTAAATAGGCACACACAGTTTCAGTACCCCCAGAAGAAGCTTGGTATTTCATCAAAACAGGTTTCCAGATGCTACTCTAGACAGCTATTCACAGAAAAATTTAAAAATGGCAGCTCCAGACTGTATAATGAATTATTTTAGGGCAGCAATGACAACAGTCCCTCTCTGTAACAAGTGGACTGGCAAGACTCCTTACAATCTCCACTGCCCCCACGGGATGATAGCTGACAGACAGTTCCCCCATGGAGATCCAGTGGTAGAGGCAGACAAAGAGGCTGGGAACGGAGAAATCCAGGGCTCCAATGGAGCATTTACAAACAGCCCGCACCAGAAGCAGGAGTAAAGGTTGTAGATGAAGCCCTGGTTTAGACCAAGCCTCGAAAACTTCCTTAGCAGACTTGTCCACTACCTGTAAAGACTCAATAAAAGTCACAACCGAATTACAGCTACCTGAGCAAGATCTCATTGCCCCTGTGCAGGCAATTAAGTCTTGGGCAGAAGCAGCTTCAAGCACTACTGTGGATTTAAACACTTAAAACCTCGCCAACAGGGATCCGTATTCTGACTGATGGACTTGAATGCTTTTTCCTCTGGAACTACAGAAACCCCAGTTTACTAATTATTAACTATGTATATCTATTCCACGCTAAGATGAACAACTAACCGATAGGATGATTCTTCCCTTTTGTTCTTTCCTTCCTCCTTCCTCCCTATCCTGTATTCCATTCCAGCCCCACTTCCTCGAGTGCTAAAATATAAATTGATGGTTCCCACATTTTCCTACTGTGATTGCCCTTAGCAGTTCCCTGATTCCCTCCTTTCCTATTTATTTATTATTTGTTTACTTAATAGGCATTTTTATACACTCTTTAGTTACTGATTATAGGAACAGTGCAATCTACATTAATATGGCTCTTTAATATATGGATGTTCAATTTAATACGCCTGCAAAACATACAAAAAATCCGTAATAGCCTCAAAGGGTCAGTGATAATACTATTGTCAATCACTGGTAATAGTATTGTCAATCACTGGTAATACTACTGTTTTGTGTTGATACCTCCTGCTCCCATGTCGAAGTGCCTCCTCATTGGCCGTGGTTTTCCTGTGTGGGCGGGCAGAACAGTTGAAAAACATGGCGGAAGTTTCCTCATGCTTACCGAGAGCAAACCTCGGTCGTCAGGCTTCCAGTTTTATTTTCTGTTCCCCGCAGCAAATGAAAATATCTGGTTGATCCTGCCAATCCAGTAATGAAGAGCAGGTAGGCTCAGAATTAACAAGAAAAAAACAGGCAGAGGCCGGGAACCGTCGGAGCATGCAGACAGCTCAACACACAGCGTGAGACAGTGTGGCGGTTCGCCATGACCCAGACAGTCCTTAACTGAACTGGCGAACCGCCAATCTCAAAAGACCCGAAACACACTCGGATCCATATATTAAAGAAACAATGTATGAGTTCAGTGTATTACCGATCAACAATATCCGATGGTTCTCTGATATGTAGGAACCTCTCGAGGTTCCTACATGTCCAGAACTTCTGATGGTATTACTGACCGCAATACACACGAACTATACATTATTCTCTTTATACATGTGATAACGCTGATCTTTCTTTCTTGGAGCCCTTAGTGGGCAGTTTACTTATGGTTTTCAAAACTAAATTATCTTGTGTTTTAAACACAGTACTTATTTTTTTCCTTGTTCTAAATAGCTACGCCCACTCTCGGCAGGAAGTTGCTACGCTTGGTAGAGTCTGTTGACTTGGCCTATAGTTCGCATGTCCTGTATCCTAGTATTCATGTTTTCATTTAGTGTTCTATTTCAGAAATTTCAGAATATACTTTTAAATACACGGTTTTACCTCTCTTGGGTGCACTATTTTAAATGCTACAGTTCAATTATACTATTTAACCTTTTTGTTTTCTTTCAGCCTTTGGTAATTCATTATATTAAGAGTAATAATCTGTTGTTTATTCTTCACCCAAAGTTATTTATATGCATAATTACTTTACATGTTCTGTTAAGCACATTTTCTTCACATTTTGTCACGTGGAAGGGTATTCTCTCCTAGGCACATTAGGGCTTACCTTATGTTCAGTCCTTGCAAGACATGAGTTACAGTTGAGTTCTCTTCTATCTAAGTATTTAGTTACTATAATGTTGGATATCCAGTAATTGGTTTCCTGATAGTAAACAAGATATATGATGAATACCCTAAGAACCAATGCCTTAAGATGGTCTTTTGGAATGTTAAAAGATTAAATCATCCTGTTAAGAGAAAGCAGGTGCTTTCATATTTGAAATCTATTCCAAGATACAAGCGTTATTGCAAGAGACCCATCTTGTAGCAGAAAACACGCAATAGTTAATTAAATCTTGGGTAGAAAAGTTAGTGCACAGCTCAGCCACTGTTAAAAACAGAGGGTGGTGATTTTGCTTCATAAACATAATTAATTGTAAAACCTTACAAGCACATTATGATAAAGAAAGTCATTGGGTATTTGTGCAGAAAGACATTAATTCTAAAACCTTTCGGATCGGAAACATCTGTGCTTCCAGACATGATCATGCAGTTTTTTTCATGATATTAACCAATGTATGCATGATAATATTGAGGAAGAAACTCCCTTGTTGCTTGGTGGAGATTTTAATTTGGCATTAGATGACTTTCTAGCTAGAAACAGCCCTAATGGGGAACCTCAGAAAGGGCCAGAAGAGGGCTGCAATTTTAATGCAAGAATGGAATTCAGTAGATACTTGATGGCAGACAATCCCACAGAAAGGGATTTTACTTTTTACTCACCCAGACATGATTCTTACAGTCGTATTGATTCTTTTTTGCTAACACACAAGCACTGCCAGGAATTGAGTGTAATTGTATAGAGACCATGGTTATTTCTGATCACGCTTCTATTTCATGCCTTTTGCAAATGTTGGGAACATCACAAATCTCCTAGATGGAGATTAGATTCACTATTAGCTGCTAATATTAAATTTCAAAAGTGGTTTCCACAAGAAACAGAACAGAACAGTACTTTTTCTCTTCATGTCACTCCTGGAGGTCTCCGCTACCACTGTTTAGGAAGTTTGTAAAGCTTTCCAAGAGGATGGCCAACAGGTTATGTAGCTGCACAATGGAAAGAAATGGAGAAACTTACAATTCAACTAGAAAAGAAATGCAAATTAAGGAAAAAGATGACAAAACTGGAAAAATAGGACAGAAGAACTTAGAGCAAAAATAAGGGAAAGAAATACAAGTTAAATTATTATAGAAAAAGGCTGAACGGCTTATGTATAAATCAAAATACCTTTATTGGGAATTGGGAGGTAAATGTAGGAAATTATTAGTGCACAGACTGAGGAAGCAAAAGTGGAGTCCTGTATATCTGCACTACAAGACGATGACAGCAAACGATACCGCACAAAAGCCACTGATGATATTATGTGGGCTTATTATAAAAAGCAGTATACAGTACTTCCACTGTAACATTTAAGGAAAGCAATTTGAAAACTTTTTGAATAAAGTTAAACTATTCCAACTAACTTCAGAACAAGTTAGGCTCTAGACACACCAATTTCGCTACTGAGATACAAACTGCCGTTAAAAAATTAAATAAGAGTAAAGCTCCAGGAAAAGATGGATTCCCATTATATGCCCATTTTACCCTTATAACACTTCATCTCTGTAATATGTTTAATGAATCACTAACTAATAAATCACTCCCCTCACGCTAGAGGCTTTAATTATTTATCGAAAAAGGTTATGATAGCTTAAAATGTGAAAATTACCATCCAATCTCTCTATAAAATCAGATGCTAATATATTAGCTAAAATTTAAGCCCTACACCTAGAGAAATGTTTACCTAATTTATTACACAAATTGGAAGCAGGTTTTGTTAAAGGCCATCTAGGGACCAACAATGTCAGAACTCTTATTGATCTAATACAATACCCCAAATATCCTAATAATTCAGCAGCAATATCGATTTACTTTGAAAAGCTTTTGATACAATCAAATGGTCATATCTTCTGCAAGTACTAGCATCTTTAATTTTGCTCCTACTTCCCTATCTTGGACAGAAATTTTATATCATAAAACTCTGGCATCTGTTATGACTAATCAAGTAATTCCTCCCCTTCTTTCTTGAGAGAGGACACGTCAAAGGGGTCCCTTATCATCTTCTTTTTTACTAGCTATGGACCCTTTTACAAAAATTACAGCTGAACACCAAAGCCAAGGCATAAAAATAGTAAATATGCACTGTGACATGGTTAAATAAGGCCCTATCCCATTTGTTATGCAGAAAGAGCTGAACGCAAGGATCTGTTCTAGCCTCTCCTTTTCTGTCTCTTGTCCGCCTGGTTGCATAACTAAATGTTTTCGTGAGACCTAGGAACTGATCACTCTGACGGTCTCGTGATTCTCTGCCTCTCGCTATATGTCTGCTTTCACTTCTTGTTTCTGTCTTTTCTCCCCTTGCATGTCTCGGTTATAAAATATATGTGAATCTTTGTCTGAAACTGTAAGTGATACTGGCATCTCTTTGTTTGAAATGTATACAGTTATACTGTTGAAATGATTTCAAAAAGCTATTTGGAATTTAGAGGGTTAACTTGAGATGCAGTTTGAGCGCCTCTCAAGCCTGTTTGCAAACTCTTTTGCAGAGCTGTCAGTAAGAGGCCAGCTTGGGACATTGTTCTATTTGCAAATCTGTTCTGCAAAGAAACTGACAAGAATTCTGATACATTTTGTGAGAAACAGGATGTCTTTTAACAAGTTGCCAGGCAAAGTCTTATAAAAAGCAGCAATGCTTTTGCTAGAAAGAGAATGAGAGACTAAGACCGAACTTGGAATTAGAGATTGAAAAGAAACCCTCAGATGAAGGATTTTGTTTTCTCTTTGTAGTCCTTTGTATACAGCTATTGTGAACATTTTTGTTATTTTTATTCTATTGTTCTTGATAATAATAAACGCTACTTGCGAATTTGATAACTGCTCCTTGATTTTCCTATGCTTCCTGAACTGTGCCTCGATGACATACACTATAAAACTTGGCCTGTGCAGATGATCTTTAGTGATTATATCAGACCCAAAAATCTTTACCACATCTCTCAGATGTTCTGCATTCTTTGCAATGTGTTCTGGTTTAAGGGTTAACACATTTAAGACTGAAGTTCTACCTACGAAGTTCTTACAGCAATAAAACACCCTTTATAAAAGCAGAACTGAAGTGGAATAATACCAATTATTACAATGCAGCCTTATTTACAGTAATCTGATTTGCTGCCAGGGTTCTAGTAGGGTTGTAGTAACCACGCTACCCTACCATGTACAGCTGGCTCACAGCGAGGATTTCAATCATAGCTTTGAAAGAAGTCCCAGCTAGTTCACAGAAACTTTCAGTAGTTTTATTTAATGGCTGTCCTGTTAAGGGATTTTATGCATTATACAGTAAACCAGTAATGGAGGTGACAACACACTGAGACCAGCCGGCATAAATAATTTATACCAAACTGCCATCACACTGATTTGGGCACCGATTGTTAAAGATATAAAATCAAAACACAAAAGATGCTTTCTAGATTTCATTTGTCCCCCCAAAAAATCACACACACACCGCTATTATCTGTATGGCAACCTACCTGAAGTAGTGTAAATCAGAAGCAGTGAAATAAATAATGAAGAAATGTTTTGTATATGTTTGGTAGCCGATGGTCTATGTGAGGGCAGCTGAATGCACGGCTACCATTTGCAGTGAATACCGACGCTGCTCCGAGGTTATAATGCACTGCATATTTATTACAGATTCTGAAAGTACATGCTCGTATGTACAGCCATATGTAATTTAATTTACAAAACCAGCAGTGTAAATGTCAACCATTTTAACAATCACAAAGTTGACTACAGATATGCGCATTAGAGCCGGATTGGCATGCAGATCGGACAACGCCCGCAACGCCTATAGTCAATGTCCTGAATTTAAAAACATTTATAAAAGACATTTGCGACTGCTTATTTCATAAATCAAATTCCATACTGCTATACATCTGATCATATAGTCTCAAAATCCATATTTAGTATATATTGCCTTATAAAATCGGCAGGAAGGCAATCGGGAGGAAGGAAAGGGTTGCCATGGATATTACCGTCAGCTTGCACTGTTGATAGCTCCGTATTCCAGCATCTGTGCGGAAGGACTATTTTATTACAAAACACAAGTTTTTCATCACTATTTCAAAACAGATGGTAACACAATTATTTTACAAAATTCCTAATTATAATATTAGCAGTTATGTATAACAGGGGTTAGATTAATAGTTAATCACCCTTGAGCAATATGGCCTTGGCTGAAACCTCATGCCATATTACCCATGAGAGTGATTAACAGACTTTAATCTAACCCCTGGTCATACATTACTGCTTAAATATTACTTTAAGTGTGGTTATTTCCAATCATATATCCAATATTTCTAAACTGAATATCAAACCAATTCTAGCAGAGATTAAACAGGATTGTCTTAGATGGTCCAAAATACATCTTTCTCTTGGAGGAAAGATTTTAGCTGGCAAATGATAGCTATGCCAAAGCTAGCATACCCACTATCTTCTATACCCTTTATAATCGGTAAATAATATTTTTTACAATTTGATAGGATTATTTCTAAATTTATATGGGAAACTAAAAAACAAGAAATAGCAAATGTAAACTGCAAAACCACTGGGAGCATGGGGGCTGGAGTTTGCCCTTGGCAGAAGGATAAGGGCTTATCTAACCAAACAAGAACTACAATGGCTTTCTTTGATCCACTAACTCCCCCTGTGGGTGGAATTGGAGAAGAATCTTAGCAGGGACTTTCACCTGGCTAATTTTCTTTTAACTCCTCATACCCAAAGAAAATTCAAAACTATTTGTGCTACCAAAAGGCGCGGATTTTCAGTCTTACTTCACTGTTTAGGAAAGGCTACAGCATTTCCTCTCTTGAGTTGATGCCGCTTATGGGGCAATAATAATATTAAAGTAGATGGCTCTCCTTTATTTTGGCTCCCATGGATCAAAACATGAATATGGTTAGTTAAACATTTAGCAGACCCAGTGACTGGAATCTTAAGCTATTTGAACAACTAAAACAGGAATACTCTCTCTCAAGAATTAATTTTTGATGTTATTTACAAATAAGAGATGCCCGCCCACTCTTTCAGATCGCCTCTAACAACCAACTCTTGAACGCATGGTCCTCAAAGACTAAGGAATTAACTGCTGTGATTTATAATAATTTATTTCCTCCCATTCTGATGATTTTGAGGCACTGCGTAATAAATGGGTATAGGAACTTAAAGTATCTCTTAGTCCTCAAGAATGGTCCACAGCCTGTGTAAGTGCTTATACAGCTAGCAGAGATGTGAAGAGTAGAATTATTCAGAAAACAAATTAAACAGGTGGTATCAAACACTTAAAGTATTATATGACAAAACCTTGATCAAAACTCATTGGGTTGTCACTGTCAACATATGGAGGGTAATTTAACTCATATTCTATGGTCTTGCCCTAAATTAAGCAACTTTTGGTCCACAGTGTTATCCACCCTCTCAACTAGCTTCTTCCTCATTCCTCACTCCTCTAAAGTAACTTTGTTGGGTATTTTTCTAACAAATCAAAAGCTTTAATGTTTATGATCATAGGCTGGGTCAGAACCGCTCGATAGGGGCAAAAGGTTAATTTTGAACTGAAAATCTTCAGCTACACCTCCCATCTAAGTTTAGAAGGACGACTTCACCTATTAGCTGTGAATGAATGTTTAGCCTACATAACCTTCAAGAAAATAGTTTTATAATATGAAGGGAGAAATTTCTATCTTCACATTTATTTAAAAGAGATTCTCATCATATTCTGTGACAACAGGAAAAGATAAAATTAGATGGACTTTAGCTTTAGGTTATAAAGAGTTATCAACACAAGCTGCAGCATAATAAAATATTAATATATAAATGTTATCTTACTATATAGCACTCAATCTACACACTGATTTTGCTGGTATTCTAGTTTTGAAATGTATTATTTGTATGGCTACGCTTTACTCCACTCTCCACCCTCAAAGTTTACACAGCCATCCTCGCCCTTAACCCTACTAAGTCCAGCCCCGATGGTCTCCGCCCAGGCTTCTCCACATCTCAGCCCAGCTAGCCACTCTACTAGCCCACATTCTCAACCTCTCTCTCTCACCTCCTCCGCTTCAAGGCCTGGAATCCATCAAGGTGTTACCTCTTCACAAGGGTGGTGACTCTTCTGCTCCTGGGAACTACAGGCCCATGTCACGCCTGCCCTCTCTCACGAACTCCAAGAATCACTTATTCACTCTAGGCTGTCTGAGTTCCTGCCACTTCCAATGCACTCTCACCTGTGCAGTCTGGTTTTAGGAAAAACACTCTACAATCTCCTCCCTATTGTGGGTTACTGACTCCATTTTTTCAGCAATGGACCAGAGTCTGATTACAGCAGCCATCTTCATAGATCTTGCAAAGGCTTTCAATTCAGTCTCCCATCCCTCCTGCTACAAAATCTTAGGTCAGTTGGCTCTCGCAGAATCTGCAGTTAACTGGTTCTGCTCATAGCTACAAACAGGCAGCAATCTGTACAAATAGGTGATGGTCTCCTTCCTCTCCCTTTCCTTTCTGGTGTCCCCAAGGCTCTATCCTCGGCCCCATCCTTTTCTCCCTTTTTATAAACAATCTCCTCCATCTGCAACTCTTCTAATATGCATAAGTACACTGATGATACTATTATCTTCACCCTGGGTCCTCACCACCAGCATACAGTTCCCCCGCAGGGAGGACTTCAACAGAGCACAGTCTTGATTCCAAGCAAACCAACTTAAATTCATATGTTAAAAAACAGTGGCCATGTCCTTCTCTCAACAAAATGGCCACCTCGAGTCTCCTCCCAGTCTTCACCACTCTGGATGGCTCCCCCAGAGAATGTTCCAGCTTTTAAATATTTAGGGTATGGTTGATTGCCACCTGGATTTCTCACCCACATCGACACCATCTGCACTAAACTACATCCCAAACTGCCTGTCCTTCATCGACACAAAGACAGCCTCCCTTCCCACCCACCGTGAACTGGTATCCAAAATGATCCTACCTGTCTTTGATTACACCAATGTAGTATATGGTACAGCCCCGCTATCGCATTCTTGCCTGACTGGACACCCTCCTAAACTCTTTTCTGCCATTTCACAACTGCCTCCCTCCTAACCCACCACTGTCTCAGTTATTCGCCTCTCCACAGCGCCTTTATTACACAGGAGAATGGTTCACTGTGCTGTCTTTGTTGCAAAGTTCTGGTCTGCACCTCCCACCTACCTCTCCTCCCAAGTGGTGACCTCAAACTACTGCTGCACCACAGAGACCCACGATCTTTTCTATCCCTTGCCCCAATTCTGCAGCTGGCCAATCCGCTTTCTTCCATTGTTTTCCTCTTCTCTGGAATAGAATCCTCTGACCACCTCTATCCACCTTCTTCACCTTGTTCAAAAGACTCTCAGACTTCTCCCCACTCTCCTGTGCTTTCAATGCTCCTCATCTCCTCCTCCAGCTTTAAATGCAGTCTCCTTCTAGTTGTCAGCTCCAGTAACCCACTCTCCTTATGCTCCCCAAGGCTGCCAGTTGTTGAGTTGTGTACTTTGCTCCAGTGATTAGAGGCCTGACATTTATATGCTTCTGGAGGGTTATGGATAACAGATGGACCAGACACCAAACTACAAGTTCAACACACAATCTCTGTGTGATATTTATTCACAATACAGGAAATAACTTTCAGCAATGCCATATTCCTTCTTCAGTACATCAGTGTGCAGCAACAAACTATGTATGTCCATTCTCTGCACTTAGCCAGCACCTACTGACACTGATCTCTGATCAAACCACTTTTCAGTGAAAACCCTTCATCCCTATGTGGGCCCTGTTTGCTTCAGTAGCGGGGCTCAAAAACAACAAAAAAAAACAAGCTAAAAACAAAGAACCTTAATGCAGAAACACTGAACAAAGGGTTACCCCAAAGGGCATTGGCAACAAATCAAGTTTCAAAGAAATACAACATCATACATACTACCATAATGAAAGCATCATGGGATATATGCATATCACCATGAAATTTCAGACTTGTTCAGTTTACAGCAATTTACATGCATTTTAAATAGCATAACTAACTTAATTTCTATAATAGTCACTTAGTCTCTCTCTCGGACTCCTTAACTGCTGTGTAGGAGGCAGTATAGTGCAGTGAGTTAAGGCTCTGAGCTGCAGATCTGGAGACTGGTTTGAATCCCACAGCCACCTAGGTGCATACTGTGTGATCCTGAGCAAGTCACTTAACTTCCTTGTGTGCCCAGGTCATATCTGGAAACAAGCTTCAGCTTAGTATGCTACTCCTGGTTAAATAATGTTCCTTCCCTAGTACTTTTACCATTATCAAAAACACCTGGTGCCATGGTATTTTCAACATTTACAGGTTTCATATCAAAAAGTATATTATGACATAGTGTTATTACATACTAAATCCAACAACGATAAACACAACCTGTTTTACATATGCTTGGAAGTCACAACAATAACCTGCCTGCTTGAGGACCTGAGAGGGAAAAGGAAAATTAAAGAAGATACTATAGCATAGTAAAGAAGGGGAGGGTGCCCATAGGTGGCCAACCTTATGGACTAGAAATTGTAAAGGACATATTAGGCTAAGAAACAGAAGAACTGTTGCAACAGATCTAAGAAAAGGTCAGTCCTCAAGAGTGGCAGGAGCTCCTGTCACAATGCTTTATGCGCTGTCTGCCCTTTATCTCTACTACTTGATGCACCTATGTTCCTTTTTGTGTTTCATATTTTGTATACCTGTACCTGGCTGTTGTCCACTGAATTGGGTCTTGTAACCGTGGCCACAATTGCTTTTTTGGCTGTCCCCTGGTCCCACCTGGAAATGAGCTTCAGCTCAATGGTGCCTTTACCGTTATCAACTTTTAAATAAATAAATTACAGACAACAGAAAGATTCTTTAGTATAATTACGTATGTAATATATATTCAATTAGTTTTGTTGTCTCTTGTTAATTGGTTGTTTTGACAATTTCTATGTATTGATTGTTTTGTGATATTTAACAGTTGTTATTTAATTGAAAACTTTAATAAAGAATTTAAATACAGAACTGGTGGCTTACAGTGCCATTTCCCTTCATATACAACACAATTCATTATATGTTTCAAAATCATTTATTTCTCTGATTTAATTTCACCCTGTTTTCTGGTGCAATATTTCCCATCCACCTGCCTGCTTGCTCATTTTCCAACCTGCCGGATGCTTCCTAGCTCCCTCCTGCTCACTGCTTCGGCAGTCACTAACCTGTAGTAATGACTTTACAGGTTCACACCTCTCTCTCTCTCTCAGACTCCTTAACTGCTGTGTTGAGAGTCATACTATGTTTCTGCATCTCTCACTGAGTGCTGCAGATATTGGTGGCATCTGCTAATGTGAGCTGCTCACTATGAACAAAACTACAACACAATTTAAAAATTAAAAGAAAAACAGGCATATTTAGTGTCATCTCCAGAGACCAGATGTTCAAAATGTCAGAAAACAAGACAGAGTGTGTGTGTGTGGCGGAGGGGAGAGATACTGCCATGACAACCAGTTGAGGAAACCTGCAATTACGGGGCCACAGTAGGATAAAAGTCCTTAACTCAAAAGAAGGTTACTACCTGTAACAGTAGTTCTGGTGTGGTATATGTTGTTCATCCACACCATTTGGCATGTCCCTTTCCCTTTAAGGATTGCTAGAAGTCTTTAAGCTGGCTCCTCCCACCCACCTGGGTGGTATAACCCTCGGCTCCACCCCATGACACCAGATCTTAGCCCGCTGGAAGCTAGTGTGGCAGCGTCCGCAGCCGGGAGGTAGGGTCTGTGTGGATGAACAACACATACCACTCCTAGAACTACTGTTACAGGTGAGTAACCTGTTTTTTAGGAGCGTGGATATGTTGATTATCCACACTCTTTGGCAGACTCCTAGCAATTCTCTGGGAGGAGGGAGGGAGGCAAGGCTACACCCCTACTTAGAAATAGAGACTGGAGAACTGAGGCCCCAAAACCAGCATTGCAGCGTGACTCAAGGTCGATGGTAGTGGATGACTTGGTGTTTGCTGACTTCAGGTAGCAGCCTGACAGATTTCCTGGCTAGGGATGTCCCTGGAAGCAGCCACTGATGCAGTAGTATGGCGGGTAGAATGAACCATGCCCGCTAATCCATAACACAGACTAATGCAAGATGTAATCCACCGCAATAGTCTCTTGCTGCAGGTCTGCCAGAAGCGGCTTCAGTGTAGTGACAAACAGCCTGTGAACCTCTCCTCAAATCTCCGCCTTCTCTCCTTATAATAGAGAAGCACGCCTCAGGTCCAAAGTATGGAGCCTGTACTTGGCCTCTGAGGTGTAATTAGGTAGTACGCTTGCACAGTTAATACCTGTTGTGGTGAAACTTATACCACCTTCAGAAGGAATTCTGTGGGGCATAGGACAACCTTTGTTCCTGTGGAAGATCAGATAAGGGAGTCCAATAGTGCCTGGAGCTCCTTGTCCTTCTGGCAGACGCTGATAGCCACCAGGAAGGCGCCATGAGCTTTGCCAGTAGCAGCAGATCCCACGGAGGGGAGGTTCATGCACCAGAGGGAATATGTGATCCAGGCCTTTGAAAAGCACCCCATCACTGTCTCCTGCGCCAACATCGGGCTGACCAGCCAGTGCCCGGAAAGCAGAGATGGCTGCCAGATGCATCCTAAGGGTCGATGACTGAAGACCTCCTTGGACAGGGACAAAAGGTAGTCGGAATGTTAGCCACTGGACAGGACAGAGGGTCCTGGCCCTTGCCCCTGACACCAAATGGAAAACCTTCTCCATTTGAAGGCATAACATTTCCTGGTCAATTCTTTCTGATGCCTCCACCACGGTGAGGACATCCTAGGAAAGACCCAAAGCCTGGAACTCTAGCCGCCAGGTACCAGGCTGCGAGGCACAGGGATTGAAGGTCCGGATGGTATACCTTCTCCTGATTGAGATATATCAGGTCCAGGCATGCTGGAAGCCGCTCTGGGGCTTGGCAGCTGAGGCTGAGGAGATCTGGATACCAGAACTGACGCGCCAGTCTGGGGCTACCACGATCACCTTCGCCTTGTCCCTTCTCACCTTGAGGAGCACCTGTGGATCAAGGGAAATGGAGGGAAGGCATAGAGGTCCACGGCCTCGAGAAGGAATCCCCTGCAGTGAGCCCTGCTGAGGGTATGGGTATGAAACAGCCTCAGCTTGTGGTTTTCTCTCGAGGCAAACAGGTCCACCATTGGTTTGTCCCAGTGGGAGAACAGGCTGTAATCTACCTCTGGATAGAGAGACCACTGGTGGGATGTCTCGTCTAAGCAGCTGAGAGCATCCGCCAGATTGTTTGAAGCTCCTGCCACTTGGATGGCTAGGAGATCCACCTCCAAACGCCTGAAGAAGGTCCAGGTGCGGAGCACCTCTGCAAAGCAGACGGGAGTGCGTATCACCCTGTTTGTTGAGGTAGTACATGGGTCGTAGTATTGTCCGCCTGGACTTGAACCATTTGACCCCGGAGCTGAGGAGCGAAAGCTGACAGTGCCAGTTTCACTGCTCTGAGCTCCAACAGGTTGATGTGGTATTGGGACTCTCGGGGTCCAGAACCCATGGGCCCTGTTGTCCCCCATGTGCGCCCTCACCCCATGAGAGAGAGGCATCAGTCATAAGGATGGCCCTCAGCTCGGGTGGACAAACGGATCCTTTCCTGCAATAGATCTGCGGTGGCCCAACACTGGAGAGCATCCAACATCTTCTGGGTTACAGTGATCAGCTGGTTGAAATGACCATTGCGCTGAGTCCACTGGGCTGCCAGCTCCCACTGAAGGGGGCGATGTGCAACCAGGCCCAATGGACCACTGAAGTGCATGCTGCATGTAACCCAGAAGACACAGAAAGTCCTGGGCAGGGCACAATTGCCCAACCAGAAATGACTGGGCAAAGAGGAGAGAACCTCCACCCTGTCCGCTGGGAGCCAAGCTCTGGCTTGACGAGAGTTACGCTGTGCCCCAATGAAGCACATCACCTGGGATGGCAGTGCCCACTTGGCCTCGTTGATCAGGAGGTTCGAGTTGGAAGCAGGTCTGGAGGGCCAGGTCCCTGACCTCACCACTTCCTGTCGGGTGGGACCTGCTAAGAGCCAATCATCAAGGCAGGGATAAATCCTGACCCCCAATGCCTGAGATGGGCTGCCACTACTGCAATGTATTTGGTGAAGACCGTGGGGCTGATGACAGGCCAATGGCACAGCTCAGAACTCATACAGGGTCCCTTCGGCTCTGAAGCCGGAGGAACCGCCGATGAGATGGATGGATTGGGACGTCAAAGAAAGCGCCCTGCAGATCCAGTGAATAGAACCACATGTTTTGCTCCAAGGATGGTATGATCTGGGACAGACTGACCATCCAAAGGTGCGTGACCTGAGCCTACTGATTCAGGTTGTGCAGATCTAGAATGGGGCACCAGACCCCATCCGCTTGTGCACCAGGAAGTACCTGGTGACAAAGCCTGGGTTTGCTGGAGGATCTGCCACTGGAGCTACTGCCCCTTGAGGAGGAGCTGAGCAATGTTGTCTTGAAAGCCAAATGAGTCTGGACGGATAATCTTCCTCCTGAGGGGCATGGGCTTGGCGTGGACTGTACTGCTCGAATTCCAGAGGTAGTTCCTGACCGACCACCTCGAGAACCCACCTGTCTGTAGCGATAGCAGACCATGCAGAAAGGAAGTGGTGGAGCTGGCCCACCACAGGAGGACCCAGAGCTGGCGTGATGGGAGGCAGCCCCCACCCGTCACTGAGCAGGCTTGGAGGAGGAGGATCCAGGACCTGAACTTCGGCCTCGCTTACGGCCGGGGCGCTAAGCTTGAGCTCGCTGCTGCCCTCCTTGAAAGGAGGGTTGCTGTGCCACAGGGAAGAGTGCCAAAAGGCTTCTTCTTTGCTGTTTCGTTCAAGAACACTTAGCAGAAGTAGCGCTCAAGGTGGCATTGTACTGCTCAATATGCTGAAGGTGACCAGCCACACCTGGGCCGAAAAGGTCAGTGCCCAGGAAAGGCACATTAGCTAATTTGTGCTAAGTATCCGCTGGGAAGGAGGACAGTCTCATCCAAGCCCTCGACAAGAGGCAACTGCAGCTGCCATCAAAGGGCACAAGAATCCCCAATGTCCAGGGCTGTCTGAAGCTGCTGTTTGGCAACAGCCCGCCCTGATCCCTGACCTGCTTGACCATGGTCTGCATGTCCGTGGGGAGGTGTGGAGGACTTCATCCCAAGAACCCAAGAGGGCATGGGAGAAGTGTGCCATGATGATGGCCAAACTTGCCTGAGAAGGCCTAAAGATGAAGCCGCATAGACCTTTCGGGCCGAATGATGCAAGAGTTTGGATTGTTTTTCGGGCGGGCGGACAGTGTCAGCAGTACTGCCAGTATGCCTGAACACAGAGGCGGTCACCAGGCTCTTGGTCAAGGGTGTTCTGTGAACTCATAAGGACCCCATGGGCACCGCATACTTGCAGGCCATGTGGGCAGACGGAGCTGACAAGAGGCAGGGCGCTGCCAAAGTTCTAAGGTCAGGACAACTATGGCCTCGGCCACAGGAAAGGCTCCATCAGGGTATCCTTCTCTTGAGGATGTCCATGAGAGGGTACTCTGCCTTTTCTGGATTGGTTCCAGGGGCATCCTGTGGACTTAGAGATGAGGTGAAGAATGTCCTGAAAGGACAAAGGACCTTCCTCCATCTCTAACCCACCGCTGATTCGTCATCCCGGATGAGAATGTAGGCGGTCACATCCGAATCTGAGGAATCCAGATAAAAGGTTTATCCAGGTCACCTTTGACTACCGAGGGCGGTCCGAGACAGGACCCAAGATCGAGGAAGCCCAGTGTCTGGTCTATCTTCCTTAGAAGGAGCCCCCACAGGCTGCTTGGGCGATGGTTCTACCACTATCGGTGGAGAGACCAGTTTAGGCAAACCGGAGGTTTCGTTGGCTCCGTGGGTGGGGAAACTGACTTAATCGGCTCCAAATGAGTCGGCTTTGACTTGGGAGGTGAAAGCTATGGTAACGGCGCAGAAGCCGGATCAGCTTGTGCCCTGTCAAAATCAGCTGTTGCCACATTAGGTCCTTGTAGCGCCGATGGAGTTTCCGCCAGAGCCTCTCCTCATCCGAGGAGGACGACCGATGGCGCTGCCTTCTTTTACAGGGCTTAGGCCCTTCCTTGGCCTTTCGTCGAGGCAGTCCTGAACCTCAATCGAGATCGGACAGGCCTATTCAGTCGCCTCAGGAGACACCAGCGGACCGATTCTCAACAGGATTCCCAGCCGGCTGGTTCTCATTGGGGAAGGAAAGAGCCAGAGTCCAATCGAGAGAATTGTCAACCGGAGTCAGCGACAATGGGTCGATTGAGTCGATGATGATTTCAACCTCGCCAAACACCACTTCGGGTCGACTGGCCAGATGGCAAAGCCGAGAAGCCAGAGGCCAAAGAGGCAATTTCACCAAAGTCGAGACTGCCAGTTCCTGAGACCGAGATCTCCAATCCCAAGAACATCTTCATCAAGACGAAGATGATCCCGGTCCTTTTCCGCCTCGACCAAGAGAAGTGCACGCCCACAGGACCTTCCACCTTAGTCAGAAGAGACTGGCACAGATCTCAGAAGGAACCCAGAAGGTGGAGCCCAGGTTGAGCAGAGCGAAGAAGCTCCGAGAGGAAGCTTCTCGGCCCAAGCCGCCTCCTCAAGGCTTGCATGTGTTCCAATTGCTCGGCAGATCCCACGGCCATGGACACCGCCCACCGAGCCTCTTTTTGATTTTATCAGAGGGTTCCGATTTCTGGCCTCCCCAAACTCAGGCATGCGAGACAGTCATCGAGGACGTTAGGGAGAAATGCGAGACAAAATCACACTTCGAGGTGTCATGGTCAACACCGAGGCAATAGACGCAAGCAGTGTGGGGCTGGTGTGTGACATTTTCTGGTCGCAGGAACACCGTGAAATCCGGGAAAGACTTGTTTTCCATAATCGAAGGTAAGTAGTCATGATCGCTAATGCAAACTAGACGAAGTTTCAGAATAACCAAAGGTTTTGAAGCTAGGCCTACAAAATGCAGTAGCATGAAGGAGGCAACCTGAATCTTCCGCAGTAAGGAAGATCTGGTGTCATGGGCAGAGCCGAGGTTATACAGCCTGGGGGTGGGAGGAGCCAACTTGGAAGACTTCTGGCGATCCTTAAAGGGAAAGGGACATGCCAAAGAGTGTGGATGAACAACATATCCACGATCCTAGAAAGTACAGTTACATAAGAATTTACCGTAACAGTATATCTTTGAGAGAAACTCTGCAGCAGGCCAACACCGATAGGACAAAGCCGCTAGGCACCAGAACCACACAAAAATTCTCCAGCTAGCAGCCTACCATGGGGGACCATCCACTGCCAATGTCAGCCACTGACGCTAGCATATCCTATAAAGGTGGGCGGTCCTCAACCTATCTCAGTTCTCCGCCACAGACCCCAAGTGGGCAGTGAACTGAGAACCAAGGAGGGCCGAGAGCCAAACAAGATAAGACAGAAGTAGTGCAAAAGGAACAAGGAACAGCAGGGAAGGAGGAACGGAAAGCAGGACCTGCTGCAAGAGCTTCTCTAAGATAGGACTGAATCCCAAGCAGTTCCTGGCATGACCAGGAGAAAGACACCAGGAGAAGGACAGATCAGCAGTCGTGAGCTCAAGAGAGAATGCCCTGGAGCACTGCAAGTCAAAATTGGCTCTATGTCGAGATGCACTGTCTAAGCTGTAGTGCTTGAAGAAGGTGTGGACAGGACTCCAAGAGGCACCTGCACAGATGTCCGAAGCAGACACATTCTGAAACAGGCCAGGAGGTAGCCATATCCCTAGTGGAATAGCCTCTAACTACTCCCCGGAAGGTCCTTATTGTACTTCTGATAACAATAAACAATGCCATTGGCTAGCCACTTAGACAAACACTGTTTGGAAACAGGTGCACTCTCTCTCTCATGGCAAACGAAACAAACAACTGCTCAGACTTCCTAGAAGCTTTGGTCCAGTGGTTATAGTACCGCAAGATTTTATCTACATCCAAAGTATGGAGCAAAGCCTCCCCTGTTTAGAGTACTCCATAAAATAAACCCAAAGGTGAATGGAATGGTTCAATATAAACTCTGACACCACCTTGAGAAGAAACTTAGAATTAGTACGAAAGATACCGCTTTTTAAAAACAAATACAGCTCCTTACTCATAAGAGCCTGCAGCTCAAAAATCCTTCAAGCAGAAGTAATAGCAATAAAAGAGCACTTTCCATGACAGAAAGCGCAGCTCACAACCTCGCAGCTGGTTCAAAGGGAGGCAAAGTGAGTTCTTCCAACATAAAATTGAGGTCCCATGGAGGGACCAGGTACCAAATGGAGGTTTCTGATGCAAGATGCCCTGCAGGAAGGTGTGGATACTTCAAGCTGGGCAACAGCTTGTTCTCCATAGCTGCAAGGTACACTCAACATGGCAGAAAGATGTACCTTGAGGGAGAAGTACCCCAAACCAGAGTCTGAAATGGAAAGAGATACTCCAACACCTGATTCATTGTGCATGTAAAGGGGTCCAATTACGCCGAAGCAGCCCAAATGGTGAAACGCCCATTTCATGGCATAAGTGGCCTTGGTGGAAACTTTCCTGGCAGCCACCAGGATGACTGCAACCCTAGAGGACACCCCAAATGGGCAATGAATAAGTTCGAGGAGCCATGCATGAAGATGTAGGGACTTGAGGTCCGGATGAACCAGGTGCCCCGGTACCAGGAAAGCAAGCCGGGCACAGGGGCAAAAGCACTGAGGGTCCACTGCCACTGCCACTTGCAGTAGCAATAGGAACCAAATCTGGACGCCAGAAGGAAGCAATGAGAATCATCTCCACCCCTTCTAAATGGAGCTAACTGGAGCTCGAGGCAGAACACTCTGGAGGAGTGGGAAGAGGGAAAGGTATACAGAAACCTCCCACCCCTTCCAGGAGAGGGACAATGTGTCTCGCCAATAAACTCCAGGCATGGGATCGAGCTAACAGAATTGAGTGGGGACACAAAAGGTCCAACTCTGATGACCCCACCTGTCAAGAGATCTTCGACAACAGAAGTCAGACGCTCACTCATAAGCCCACAACTGTGAGCTGTTGAAACTGTCTGCCAGAATGTTTTGGAAGCCTAGAACATGTACGCCCATCAAGAGCTCCAGACCATGCTCGATGGTCCAGTACTAGACTTTCATCACCTCCTGACACAGGGGTAAGAGGATCCGCCTTGCTTGTTGATGTAATAAAACCACACGCATGTTATCCGTCTGCACCAGCAGTGGAATAAGGAGGTGAGTCTGAAAGGCCTGCAGAACATAAAGGACCACTTGCATCTCCAAGACATTGATATGGAGATCCTGTTCTACGCCTGTCCAGGTACCCTGGGTCTGATGATTGACCAGAAGAGCACCCTATCCCAGGCTGGATGCATCTGTCTTGAGAATCTGACGGGGGTTGAAAGCTGAAACGAGACTCCCAAAGAAGGTTGGCGGATCCAGCCACCACGACAGAACTCTCCAGACTGGGTCAAGACCAGGACCAACTGGTCCAGGTCATTCGTGTGCTGGTCCCACTAGACCCACAAGGTTCACTAAGGAACTTGCATGTGCAGGTGGGCCAGGGAACCGTGGCAATGGCTGCTGCTATATCACCCAGAAGGCACAGGAAGACCCTTGTGGGGACCTGACGACTGGAGGAAACCAGATGGGCCTGCTTCATCAGGTGCTCCACCCTGTCCATGGGCAAAAGGCCTTGCCCTGGGAAGTGTCCAGGATCGCTCCTATGCATTGAAGTCACTGGCAAGTAGACAGTCAGGACTTCGCAGACTGACGGTGATCCAGAAGGCCTGGAAGAGGCAAAAGATGTATTCTAGAGTCTGAACCAGGCAGTCCCCGGAGAGGGCTGTTAATAATCAATCATCCAGGTAAGGGAACACGAGAAGCCCTGCCTCCTCAGAGCGACCGCCACTACCGTCAGACACTTGGTAAAAACCCGAGGGGCTGAAGAAAGGCCAAAAGGAGGACCTGAATTGAAAATGGGCCCCTGAAAATGGAAGCAGAGGAAGCGATGATGGACAGGAAAAATCTGGATGTGTAGGTAGGCATCCTGCATGTCCAGAGAGCACAGCCAATCTCCCTGGTACAAAAGGAGTAACAGTCCCTGAAGAGTGACTATCTGGAAGCATCTGTACTCTATATACAGATTCAGAAGGCTCAGGTCCAGGATGGTCTGAAAATGCCCGGTCTTTTTGGGGATGAGGAGGAAGTGGCAAACCTCCTTCCCCACTGAGCTGGAGGATGAGCTCTATGGCTCTTTTTGAAGAAGAGCCTGAATTTCCTCCCAGACGAAGGAGTGGTGGGCCAGGAATAAGAGTAGTTTACCGGAGGATTTCTGGAGGCCACTCAGAAAACTCCAGCTTGTACCGTGCTCTATGATCTGAAGCACCCAATTGTCCGTGGTCACTGCCCCCCACTCTGTTAGGTGGAGGATAGCCTCTCTGAGATTATCGGCCGGAGAAGAGGGTTGGGAAGTAGTCAGGAGGGTGGGGGCAGGCGTGAGGGAGGCGGCGCGGGTGCCCGAGGGGCTCTGATGGCAGTAGCTGCAGAGGCCAAGGTGGCCCTGTGCTTGCCCTGGCCTTTGGCAAGCTTGTTTCAGGACTGTTTACGGGCGGACCGATGAAAGGACAGACTGAGTATGGTAGAATGAATCAACTGTCCTAAGAGCCCGACCCGACTCCTGAAGGGTGGAGATTATGTCTTGACCATCTCCCCAAAGAGGATGGAGCCCCAAGGCATCCAAATGCTGGACTGCACATCCAAGGTGAACCAGATAATCGGAGCCACAAATGGCACCGGAGGCAAACCTCTGTCGCGCCTCTTCTCACCCAGAGGCATCCACAGCATCATAAGCAGCTTGCAAAACATGGTTGTCAACATCAGAGCCCGACTTCAATAGTTGCTCAAGTTGTGTCTTAGAGGGTCTTTGGTAAGGCCTGCACCAGGTCCCTGGCTTGGTCCCAGAAGACATTCTGATACTGGACTATATGGGCCAGGTAATTGATGGCCCAGATAGCCAGGGTGGTGGACACGAAACTCGCTTACTTAGGTGATCCAACTGCCTGGACTCCTGTCCGGGAGGGGTGAGGCCAGTAAGGTGCTTTGGCCTTTTAGTACTTTCATGTGCCACGCTTATGACCACTGAATCAGCCTTAGGGTGGCCCCTAAAAAGGCTTACCAGCAGGAGCATGGAAAAGGTGGCCCACCTTCTTAGTCAATGGAGGGCAGAAAAGGGTGATTCCATGCTGCCTGCTGGCAGCTTTATAGGAGTCAATCAGGGTGGCACCACCACCAGGAGGGCATCCTGCTGCCTTAAATAAACAACCAGGCAATGCCTCAGGGATCCTGCTCTGCAGTTTCCTAGCCCATAATGGACTGGATGTAATGCATGATGACGCCCATAAAAGGTAGCTCTCCATGGGGATTTAGCAACCTCCTCAGAAGGTCTTCCGATCAGAAGATACACATGGCAAGGAGGAAGACCTGGAACAATCTGAATCATTCTCATTGGTCTCGCTGTCTGGGTCAGGCGGCAGCATGTGTTCATCCTGGCAAAGCCAGAGCCGATGTTGGGTCAAGATCCAGAGAACCCAAATTTGTGGGTTCGCTTGGCCCAGCCTGGCCAGGATCCTGGGGGCGGGTCCTGGGGACGCTCTGGGTGATACCGGAGGCGGCTTTTTGAGGAGAAGGAGGTGCCTCTGGACAAAAGACCACCACACTGTGAACAAGGCACTGTAGTCCACCAGAGGTGGAAAACTGTATACCAGCTGTAGGGATAAGAGGGCACTGGATAAGGGTGACAACAGCGGTGGGGCCAGTGTATGGTACCCTGGAATAGGACCACCCGCATCAGCTGAGAAACCAGCAGTGGCCAGTGGGTGTCGGCTGTAACGTAGGCTGTGGAAGGGTGATCCTGGCATCAGGCCCACAGGTAGGACAGCAGCAGTACTGGCAGTGGCCCAGCTGGTGTCAGCTGGGAGCGACGGGGAAGGATCCGCCAGTGCAAGCCTAGAAGCAGGTTTCTGGGGGTAAGGAGACCTTCCAGGCAAAGGCAGAGGCGACGCCGGATAGAAGAAGTGGTGGTAGCTGCTGTGGGTGCTGCCTTTGGGACTGAAGAAGAGAATTACACAGGCAGAGCCTCACGGGGGGTAAGGGGGGTGGCAAAGGTGGAGGAACTGACGCCCAGAGACTAACACCGCCAAGCCACCTGGCTGAAGCCCATGAATGAAATGGGCCTGAGCATCAGGGGCTGGAAAGCAGGAGATGAAGTCCTCTGTCCTGAGGAGCCGCCGCCTGAAATGGTAATGAGGGCAAACGGCTAAGCCACTGGGAACCCAGAAGAAGAGAGGGCTGGCAGGGTTGAAGAGGCCAGTCTCTGGGGAGATCCGACCCTGACGCTGATCGACACTTTGTTGGGCGACCACGGTGGGAAGCAGACCGGTCCCAGTCACAGTGTTTGTCCTGGTGCTTGTGCTTCTTACTAGATTTTTAAGAAGAAGAAGAAGCCCTGAAGGGCTATGCCATGCGGGCCGAAGAGCTCCTGGCCTGCAGCTCATTCTCCATCATGACCAACTTCTGCTTTATCAGATGGCTCTCCAGGGTCTTAAGACAATGTCTCCAAGTGGCCTGGTTGAATTTCTGGCAAATCTGGCAGGCTTTGGTGTTGTGGTTGAGGTTTAGGCGACAAGACATGCAGAGTGGCCGCCTTTTCAGGAATCTGTTTGCTGCAGGCACATTTTGTGGAGCGGTTGGAAGTCGAGGCTGGTGGAGAAGACATAAACTCGACAGCTGAAACACAGAAAATTCAATGTTAGAAACCCAAGAAAAAGGAAAATAAAAAGCGCAGCAAACACGAGTAATGGCGGTCGACTGTAGCTGCAGCATCCGCTAAAGTATGACATGTGTGGGTCAATGGCGGGAAAAGAATTGAGGTAGGTGTGAGGGACCGCCAGCCTTTACAGGATATGCTGACGTCAGTGGCTGATGTTGGCAGTGGTGGTCCCCATAGTAGACTGCTAGCTAGAAAATTTTCTGTGTGGTCATGGTGCCTGCGTGCTTAGTCCTACTGGTGTTGGCCTGCTGCAAGAGCCTTCCTCAAAGTAAAATCTATTTTATTTCAAATTAAGACAGTAATTTTATTGTACTTAATCCTTGAATTCAAGTTTTCACATATGAACAGCTACGGTGCCCATTTCATAAGTGCAATAAGACATTCCATGGATGTGCACTAGACACTTCTAGCACACTGCAAGGGCCTGAAGGCACTTGGTCTGCAGCCTTGTGCCTTTACTACACCCTGGTCAGGCGCTATAAGTGTCTAGCGCACACCTGTTGTGTCTTACTGCTTATTTATAACAGAGGATAATTTGGACCCACTAAGTGGGGGATGAACACCATGGAAAAGTGCCTTCGCTCGCTCACTGCACTAAGTACACAGCACCCACCTTCCTCCATCCCCACCCCCAAGTCGCCGACAAAGTTCCATTAAAAGTGTAGAGCCAATCGTAAAAAAAACTCCTGCCTCCACCTGCTCCAAATAAGTAACAACCCCCCGCTATCATCCCGACTCGTAAGTCATGATAACACTTCATCACTCCCAAAAAATGTCACCCAAAAGTTAAAAGATATCAGCAACTAAGACAATGTTGGAAATGCGCTCTGTTGTAGGAGCAGTCCGCTGTCATCACTATTCAATGAAGGAATGCCGATATCCTGAGTAGTAACACCCGACTGGCTGACAATTCAGCCCAGCTGTAAAACTGGAGTTGAAGCAGAACCCCACAAACACACAAACACATACACATACACACACACACAACAGGCACACAGATCTCACCAACTCGATATTCTAGACCCCAATACTTACATTATTGCCCCTCAGAACAGTGCTTGCACTTTCCGACTGAATCTCAGTGTTAAGTGAACTATAAGGGAAACAAACTTCCTGTCTTCTTGTAAATAACTTTAGTAAGGAAGAATGGGTTGGCTTGTAATTCAAGGTGGTTTACTATAATTGAGCTCTGCTAATGGCAACAGAGCTTGTTGTGCTGGTGGCTAGACACCCTCCTTAAGACGGAAGACCTACTGTATATCATTGCAGTCAAAGGTTGTTGCCCCATCATCCCCAAGAACTTATTGATTTACTTAATTAAACTGTAGGCAAGCTGAGGCGGAGCTTGTTTCCTGGTGCGACCTGAGTGAGGGGTTACAGAAAGAAGTGATGCAGCAGTAATAAATATAGTGACAACAACAGAGGCATGTATAAGAACAGTAAAAGCAAACTACAAATGATAAATTTCAGAAAAAGTGTGAAAAGTCTGAACTTGTTAACGGCTGCAGAGGTTAAATGTAGCTCAGGAGGACAGCACAAAGTGTCACTAAGTGCCCCAAACCTCCTATTTCAGTAACGCCTTGGGGAAAAGCCTGCCCATGATTGAGCTCCATCGAGGATACGGGACCACAAGACATACAATGAATGGTGGAGTCAGTTAAAGCTGGTGGTGTCACACATATCTGTCAAGAGACCCTCACTAGTCTCTGTGTCACCTCCTCCCAAATCCAGGTCCAGGTGCTTAACGGTTTCAGATTCCGAGCTACAGAGAACAAGAGTATGCAATCAATCCACCATGGCAACGAATCGAGATCATGCTGCAGAGGTAGTCACACTCAGCGTAGAGATTTTACTGGTATCTAGCAAAGCATTCAAAGCTAGTATCAGCAAAATCAGTATACACATTTCCCAAACATTTCAATTTCAGAACCTGTCATTGTTTATAATGAAATCGGTAGCAGAATGCTGGTTCCTAATCGCCCAGAAGTACTCTCAACCAGGCGCATCCCAGCACAACAGTCAGGCAGAAAATAGCTCAAAAATATATTTAAAACATACATTAAATTTACTAAAAAGGCCCATTTCATCATTGTGATAAGGCACTCCAGAGGGTGCATTATGGTGGCTCAACGCTCGCCTCCTGCTTCAACCCACCCAAGTAGCTATTATCCCACCATAACACACCTCCTGTCATGTCTTACTGCCTAACTATGAAATGAGTATACAAAATCCCAAACCTGATTGGCTGAGGACTTGGAACCCAGTGCCGATATCCAAGGGCAACAGCACTGAAAACAATCATGACCTTGTGGACCTGTTTACACTAGCAGGCAGAGGTGTATCACTACACCTCAGTTCACTAACTTGTGTTTTAAAAAATGGAGCATGCCAGCCTGGTGGCGCTGAGGGTTGAGGCACTGGATGCCATACCTCACGCTGTGCCAGCAACTAAGGTTTGGGAATGAGCCCGGGTTGTCTGGGGTCAGCTGGGGGTGAGGAACGAGATCCAGCCACCCGAGGGCAGCTCTCTCCTCCTGGGAGGGACTGGAGGCTCCCTGGTCACTGGCCACCACCCAGTAGACGATGGATGGCAGTGCTGACCTAAGGAGCTCCGTGTTAGCCACAGGGAGGGGCAGAAGGGACTGAGCCAGTGTCACGGGCGTGCGGCGCATCCACGCAGGCATGTCACCCAGGTGCTGGGGCTCCAGGACCAGTGAAGAAAACGGGCAAAAAAATAAATAAAAATATAAATAAAAATAAATGCACTATCTGCAGCCCAAATGGCAAATTACCTTGGCTCAATGGGACTACTTTTGTTCCCTTTTTCTTTATTTCTTACCCTTTTCTATTTTTCTTTACTTATTTAAATTATAAATTTTAAGACATATCTATATTTATTTATTTACTAACCCTAATAGACCCATTTTATAATTGTAATAAAGCAATCCTAGGTGTGCTTTCTTCTGGGATAACGACTCTTCTTGGGCAGTTGAGGCCTTCGTGCTTTGAACCACCCGAGGTATGCCATTATCCCAGCACAAAGCACACCATTTCACACCTTATTGCTTAATTACAGAAGACATTTTCATTAAAACAGGATCTCCTGCCTTAGACCAAATCTGCTGCTGTTGCTCTACATACCAAAAGTCAGAATCCTCTGTTTATGACACTGCAGCCTGCTGCCATGGAAAGGACTCAATGTCACATGTCATAGATACATAGACACTATCGGCAGATAAGAGCCTATGGCCCACCCAGTCTGCCCATTGGAGCTTGTAGTTCCCTTTACATTCTTCTAGAAGTCTGTTGCCCTCACCCCTGACCTCCAGAATTCTCTTATGTCTATCCCATGCATTCTTAAATCCTGTGATTGTTTCAGCCCCTCCACTTCCTCTGGCAGGGCTGTTCCACTTATCCACTGCCCTTTCTGTGAAGAAATACTTCCTCATGATTCATCTGAATCGTCCTCCTCCAACTTCATCCCATGCACTCTAGTTCTGGAACATCTTTTTCGCCGAAAACAGTGAATTCCTGCATCCTGTTCCTTCCTGTAAGGTACTTGTATGTCTCTATCATATCCCTCTTCCTTCTCTCCTCCAGGGAGTACATATCCAGGTCCTTCAGCCTGTCCTTATAGGACTTGTGATGCAATCCCTGTACCATTTATTTGCCCCCTCTAAACCTTCTCTACCCTGTCTATGTCCTTACGTAGGTATGGTCTCCAGAACTGTACACTGTACTCCAGGTGGGACCTCACTCAGTGTCTTGTACAGTGAATTATGACCTCCCTTTTCCTGCTGGTGATACCCCTGCCTATGCATCCCAGCATCCTATTTGCTTTACCTGCTGCCTTGTCGCACTGTTTCCCTACCTTGAGGCCATCAGAGATCATAACCCCAAGGACCCTTACCTGCTTGGTGCATACTATATCCTCATGTTATGTTTATGACTTCAGGGCAGGAAGCAGCAGAAGCCTATCGGACAAAGATCCTGAGTTATACAAATATTTTTAGTAGTAATAAACAGAATGTCCTGAAATTCAGATTTTCTGGAATGCAGGAAGAACTGAGACCCAACAATGCCACCTTTAATTTTTTTCTTCTTTCAGAAAACTAGAAGATCACATGAAATGTCAGTCAACCTCATAATTTCTCACTAAAGACAAGACAACTTTTCTGGTTCCATACAGTATGAGCGCACCTATGCACACATAAATTCCATTTTAATTAGAAATCATTAAGTGCTGTTCTTGTATTTCATTTTTCCCAGAAACCATAAGGCTGGGAAAATCCTACGGTGACTGTTACTTAACATTGTATCTTGCTTAGGAGGCGTGTTTTGACCACAAACAAAGCTATTTCTGCCAGATATTCCCCAAGCCACAGTGCTGTTCACTGCATCAGTGTTTCCTGACCTCAAACCGTCCTGATCCGGCATTAGTTTAGGCTGTCTAATTCAGATGCCTAACCTTGCTAACTGCACAATCACAGTCACACAGTATGGTCTGCTGATGGCGGAAGTAGCTTAGGATCCGTCATGTCTGCCCCTACTGTTACAGGCATGACTACACATAATTATCTAATGGCTAAAATAAATATTCAAACTTGATTGGCTAAAAGCTATGGGAGCCTCCCAGCACATACCCAGAGTAGCAAAAAAAGTTCCAACCAACAGCCTCTTCACCATCCTTCATAGTACTCCACCCTTATTTGCCCACATGAAATATTACTATGATGACATCAGTTCCTCATTAGTGTTTAAAAAGCTCTGCGCTGACCAGTGATCTCTAAATACCTCATGGGGTAAATAAGGTACAGGAGGGGAGTATTCTTCAGAGGAAATGATGCATAAGAATATGGGGACATGCAATGCAGCTACAAGGGAGGGTAAATTCAAGACAGATGTGAGGAAGTACTTCTTTACTGAAAGCCTGGAACAGTCTTCCAGTGGAGGTTGTGGGAGAAAACAGTGGTGGACTTCAAGCATGGATAGGTTAGGGAAAAGGGAATCTTAGTGGGAAGTGGGGGGAGCTGGAGCTCAAGCAAGGTCAGCAGTGACAGTACAGGCAAGGAAAAGTGGGCAGACTGGGTGGGCCAAGTGGTCTCTATCTGTTGTCAGACTGTATGTTTCAATACAACCGCTGCTACAACTCTTCCAGTCCGAAGTTTCCAACACACCTTATCTGCTGCTACACTTAAGCTCTGGGCTCCCACCAAAGGACAGGAATGGGCTGGCCAGCTGCCAGACTCAGAGCCATCCCTCCTCCCACCACTACCACACTGCTTCATACAGTCCTCTGCTGTGGAACTTCCTAAAACAGCAATACCTACTGACCATATAAGGAACTATTTTTAAATGTACACGCACTATAAAACAATCATTAAAATAGTAGATCCTAGTAGTAATACACTCCAGGGTGTGGTATATTTTATTTAGTTTTTATTTATTTCATTTTTGTTGACCGGTAAGGTGCACTAGGCAGACATCTGCCTATTTCCAGGCACCACCCAGGAGGTTACAAGGCAGGATTACACTACAACTGTGGAAACAATGCAAAACACTGACATGGTGCTTTGATTGGTACAGTACAAAGCTGGGCAAAATACGTCGGGCTACTTATGCCCAGGAGTGCATACAGTACGATGATGAATGCAAAAGCGAGGTTACATAGGGTGCAGGGTAACAAGTGCAACAAGAAAACAAACAACAAAGTGAGTGGTACACGTTACATACATATAGAATAATATATGGGTAGGTGTGTGTAACCAAATTTTACACACAAACCGGGCGTGGGATGCTACATAAACCCCAAGGGTTTATAAAGTATCCTACACTGAGGGTGTGTCTAATATTCTGGTTTTACACACACCCACCCATATATTACTTTGTTTAATGATCATAATTTTTTTCGTGTGTGTGTGTGTTTTCTACACTTAAGTTTAGTTCTGTCAGGCACACATACATACACAACCTGTCTCTGTCTGTCTTTCACATACATACACACACACACACACATGTATCTCTACTCACTCTCTCGTCAGTCGCAGTCCGCTGGCGGAGCCCCGCTGGAGAGGAACAAAATGGCAGGATCAACCAGATAGATTTCTTTACAGTTTGAAGGCTAGATCAACCAGACAGATGTTAAAAAGCATGTAAAAATTACCTGAGAAACAGAAAGGATAGGTTCAGAGGGAAACTCGGTTCATGAGGAATGGAGCCATGTTGGGAAGAGATGATCAGCCCACCCAGATGGAGAGTTGCAGCTGGGTAGCCTTTGTTTGAGTGGCTGGCACTGATTAAAACCTCCCGTGTTGTAACGAAAATATCACATGGGAGGTTGTAATTCAGAATAAAACCATGGTTATCTATTAATAAAAATAATGACTATTAATTAATCATCTGAGACCTATGATCAGGAAGTACACAAGGACAAGTACACAATTCGGACGACAGTTAGTTTGCTAAAAAGCACGAGAAGGTTGGAGACATGCGGCAAGGAGACAAGGTTATACTGAGCAAGTGCAATGGAAGCTGGATCGGAAGGTGCGAAGTTGGTTTCTGAAGGGGACAGGGCTTGGCACTGTTGCACATGTAGGGGAATGCTGTCTAAAGTTTGGGGGCAGCACTAGCAAAGGCCACAGTGCCATATTTGGACCTTGACCTTGGAATGGTCAGCTGGTCACTGTCAGAAGCTCTAAGGAGTAGTGGTATTACATGGTATGAGGAGGGAAGCTAAGGATAGAGGTAGCTGGTTAAGGAGATTTCGATAATTCTCCTAAAGGAAAGGTCCGTCAAGGCTTAGGGGAGAGCCAACTTAGTTTGTTATAAAGTGTGCAGTGGTGGTGAGGTGATCACATGCAAGGGCAAAACACATATGCTACTGTAATCCACTTCCCATTTACGCATCAGAGTACTGGAGGTGCATGAAACCATTATCAGGCCATATGTGAGCTTGGGAAGGAGTAAACTACTTGCAATGGTATTGTGCACAGACGAGGAGGGGTTACGCTAGCTCAGTATGCTATCCCAAGTCTGGAGTTAACTGCCTTGCAGATGGATGTAAGGTGGAGGGGACAGCCAATGAGGGATCAAGTGTGACTCCTAGATACTTGAAGGCAGTGACTTTTCCAGTGGTGAGCCGGTCAAGCATAGTACTGCTAATTGGGTACAGTTATCCTTAGCCGCTGAGGGCTTTCAAAGAGCATCACCTGGGACCAAGTATGGTTCATAAGAAGTTTATTGTCTTTGCCAGGATTGAATGGCCCTGAGGTCAGAGGTTAGGGTTCTGTTAACGCCACGACCACCTCGAGAAGCACTGCTGAAGAACACTAGGTCATCGTGTATAAGAGAGTGGTGGACTGAGTTAATACACAATGAGAACAGCAAAAGTCCAAGTATGGATCCTTGAGGACGGAGATAATCAGATAAAGAGGAGCCGATCCAGACTAGCTGTGCCTGTTGGAAACGTAGCTGGAGAACCAGAGTTAAGGCGATTCAGAAATCCCAAGGCACTGAGCTTGCTGAGAAGGCTGGGGTGATCAACAGTGACGAAGGCCTTTGTGAGATCTATAAATATACTGCCCCAGTGTATTCACCTTTACCTGATCAGGTAAATATACTGCTGGTTAATGTGAGCAGTGAGTGCAGCGGTACAATGGCCTTTTCGAAACCATACTGGCTGGACAGAGGAGGTCGTATTTATCAAGATATGAGTTTAATTGCGAGCAACTGTTTTTTCAAGGATTTTACTCAGGACTGGGAGTATGGTGATATGCTTATAACTTGGATATAAGTTTGCTATTCCCTTTTTCATATACTGGGACAATGTTAGCCAGTTTCCAGGAGGAAGGTATGATGTTGGAGCAGAGTGATAGGTTAAGGATTCAGGTCCTGGGGCTGCCAACTCTGCGGGTAGCTAGTTTTAGCAGTTTAGGTTCAATGTCATCAGGGCCAGTGGATTTGGATTCAGGGATATGTTTAAGGAGTTTGTACACTTTGTTGGTGCAGACAGGCTTGAAGTGGAACGGGGGCAGATCCTGGGGAAGTGGGGGAGGGGTGCTCTGCAGAGCTGTCGAGCACTGAGGTAAAGGCAGCAAGGTCGTGAGAAAGGAGTATTAAAGGGCATTCAGTATAGAGTGTGTGATTGTTACAGTTAATACCACAGATCTCAAAGTCGGAAAGGGTAGAAGTGTTGGCTAGTCCAAAAGACCGCTTGACAGTTTCAGTATTGGTGTGGGTTGCTGGGGAAGGCCAAATGCACGTGAAAGTATGCACTTTTACTGTGATGGATGGCTTGTATACATTTATTTCTTACGGATCTATATGTGGTCCAGTCTGAACTGGAATTAGTGGCTTTGTAGATGGATCAACCTTGTCTCTTTGTTTCAGGAGGAAAGGAGGGCAGGTAAGCCATTTAGTTTGCTGACCATGGACTCTCCTAGAAGTAAAGGGTGCATGCTTGTTCAGGACTGAAGTGAAGACTGTGTTGAAGTAAAAACAGCAAGGTCGACATCTGTGGTAGCCCAGAGATATGACCAGTCAGATGGGCGATCTTGGCTTTAAACAACAAAGGATCAAAGTGAAGAAGTCATGGAAGTGGATGATGCAGGTGGGATATAGGTAGCTTTAGCACAGACACAGAACTCTGGCGAGTTGTTGCTTATGGAATCAGGGAGGGTTCCAGAGCATAACTGTCAACATTAGGGACAAGGATCCAGTCAATGAGTGTGGCAGTAAGTCCATCATTAGAGATCCTGGTGGGTTGAGAGATTACTTGTGAGAGGGGCATTTTACTGAGAGATCGTTCAGCTGTAGATTTGTCGCCATCAAGCCAGTTGATGTTGAAGACACCGAGGATGTCAAAGTCGTTACTGCTCACTCAGGGCCAATGACGTCACTGACAGAAGGGAGTCCTTGAAGGCTAGTGGCTGGGGGCAGGTATGCACAGAAGATATGGAGTTTTTTGAGTTGCCTAATGAAAGAGCCATGAGAGAGTTCAAGTTGGCATAGAGGGAAGTGGTGGTGAGTTGGGAGTAGAGAAGTTAAGTGCAACTTGTAACAGATCATAGTTCTACCCACGCTTGGGAGGAGGGCTATCATTCCAAGGAAACTATAACCGAATGTTAAGAGACTGTCAGACACAGAGAGGGCTTAAGCCATGTTTCAGATAGGCACAGAATGTCTGTCTGGTAATGGGAGATCCAGGCGCTGAGGTCATCCAAATTTCATAGTAAACTTTTAATATTCAAGTGGACAATTGTTAGTCCTTTTATCTCAAGCCGGGGGAGGGGGAGGGGGGTAGCATGCGAGGTAGGCCCAGGGCTGGGCTCAATATCCCCAGCAAGAAATAGCAGCACGATATTAAGAGGGTGATTATATATGGTTAAGGGCATTTTATTACTGGTGGAAGGTACCAACGTGCTTTTTAAATATTACATGAGAAAAGAAACCAGTTTTTTTTGGTTTTCTTCTCCACAATTTATCTCCCCTACTGCTCACTGGACCCGCATCATCGGAGTCGCCCATTAAGCCTGGTCTCTGCTGGAGCCTTACCTGTCAGTCCCAGGTCCCTCCATTCTGCTGCGGAAACCCCCACCCGGGGCGGGGTCAGGGTGCAATTGTCAGGGTCTGGGGGCAGCATAGAAACCCGGCTCGGCGCTCCGTCTTCTCGGCTCCAGTGGGGGTATTTCCAATTTTCTTCCTCTGGGATGTCGCGGGGCCCTGTATGTCAAGGCGCTACGCCGATGTTGGCACCATCCTCCCCTTCCCTACAGTCCCTGAGGCTGATTGGCTGCTGACCTACATCCTCAACCAATCCAGTACCTAGGACCCCGACTTGTCAGCGGCCCCAGCCTCCGCCAGAGGTCGCCGCTCATCAAGATAGCAAGCCCTCCTCCCCGGAGAAGGCGAGCCATCGGACGCCCAGCCTATCTCCCGCTAACCTCCGCCCGAAAGCCGCTCCCCGAACCCAGGTCACGGCGTGGAGCGAGGTGTGGCATCCAGCGCCTCAACCTTCAGTGCCACCAGACCGCCCCATGTTTTTTTTTTGTTTGTTTACATAAACCAATGGAGGTAAAAGCGACAAGCTTGTGGGATGTCGGACATTGTGAAATCAGTGAGGGGCTAGAGGAGTTGGGTCGGGAAAGAGGCATGGGGTTCATGTGATTAGCTGAGCACAAAGAGAGGATAGAGAGATAGACAGGACAGAGGAAAAAAGGAATAAAGGAGCAGTGCAGTGGAGACTAAGTGGGGTAAAGGGTGGGGTGTATGAGGTATAGGAGGAGGAGAACAGACTTAATATATTGACAAGAATTGTCCTCAATGTGATCTTGTCTCCTGCGTGCCATCTCTCTGAGGAAAGTAGAAAGGTTCCAGAAGGACCCAAGTGGAGACAAATCAAGGGGTGGAAAGTCAAGTGGAACAGACCACTAGGACTACTGGTCGAGGAGGGGGGGGTGAAAGTAGGCTGATTGATTCACACAGATATAAAAGACAACTTTGTTTAGGGTGGGCAGCTGGCGGGCAGATGGATGGGATGTGCTGCGTCGCATGCTGGAGCCCAAGGGTTAATCTGCTTTCTCAGAGGTGCATTTCAAACATGCTGCTGGAGAAAAGATGGCGCTGCACACTGGCTTGGCGTTCTTGCTGACCATACCCGCTTTGTTCCTGGGGGCAAGTGGGGAGGGGTGCTGAACCCTGTAGGAGCCCTTGTGAACCTGGTGCAGCAAAAGAATGGAGCAGGGAGCTTGTTTTCCTTGGGGCAACTGAGGGGTTGCCCTGCAGGAGCCCCTCGTGATCCTGGTGTGGTGGAAGAATGGAGCGGGATCTGGTTGTTCCTTGGGGGCAAGTGGAAGGTCAAGCCCTGCAGGAGTCCTCACGACCCTGGTGCAATTGAAGAATGGAGTGGGGAGCTGGTTTGAACCTCAGGGCAAGGGGAGAGGGCTGCTGAAGCCCTGGCAACCCTGGTGCGGCGGAAGAATGGAGCGGGAGCTGGTTTGTTTCTCAGTGAGGGGCATGAAGCCCTCCAGGAGCCCTCATGAACCCATGGAATATTGGCACTTTCAGGTGCATGAGTCACAACACACCCGAGGCATAGCAATATTCCATAGTACACCACCCTGCCATGTATTATTCCTTAATTATACAAAGGTCTTAAATAATGAAAGAGACCATCAGCTGAGATCTATTGTAAATCCCACACATAACAACTGGAGGAAAAGTTCCAGTCAGACACCTCATAACATAAACAACAAATCACTACACTGCCATTTTCGTCACAGTAGTATATCTTAGATGGCTGAGAGTCGCAGCAAACCAGGCACTCCTGAGGTAAATTCAACAATTTAATTAATGTAAAGTTTAACCTGCTGTTCACCTACAGTTAAAATCTGGACTATTTGTTTTCTCAAATAAATTCTATTTAATTGAAATTATGACTGTTTCAAGTACTCTTTTTTCTTTGTATAATAACCGTAATACACTCCAGAGTGCGCCATACTGTTTAATTATTTACATACTCAGGGTTAGTGATTGCCTAATAATTCATGACAGCAAACCCTCTTTGTTAGTTAATTTAGCCCCACTGGAGAGCGTGTGTAAGACATTTGTAGCTTTGAGGCTTGTTAGTAATGCGTTATTGACACGCTTCTATAAACAAATAAAACTGCAAAACATTTTCTGTAGTCTGTAGAACCAGCACATCTCGACAAAAACACACTGACTGAAGAATTATGAAACAAAATTCCGCATTAAATACACCAAATGTAAGTATTTTGAAATTTGCTAAGTACTTTGCCCTTAGTTTGTGGTAGATGTAAACAAAGCAAGAAATAAGATAATCAACGTGCATGGAGCTGCGTGAGAGAGACCCGACAGGCTTCCTTGCTCGACTCCGTCATGCACATTTGTGTAGCTGGGAAGGACTGCCTGCTTCTTCTTCGAGAGATCATCGTTCAGCCCCTTACGCGATTTAGCGGCACCAAACATTACCACAAAGGGCATAACAAGGTCACTTCAACCAGCCAGTGGTAGAGCACCTACTACCATGCAAGGGGTTATGGCTAGGCTTGAGATCCCTGCAGTCTGCTAAATCATTGTCAGGAGGATGCTACATGGGAGCACTTCTTGGCCAGGAGGAATGTACCACCACTGGCATGCGCACAATAATGCCAGCAAAGTTTTCTCCGACTCTCACTCATACATGTGTTATCCAGTGAAAGCTTAAAGCAGAGGTTTCCTTCCATCCAAAAAAGACACAATGTTGACTGGTTTAACAGTTTTCTATTAGTTCTGGCATGAAGCGATAGCTTCAACAGACATTCAGAAAAGTGTGGCATTCCATACTGACCAGTGTAGTGGGCTAACAAAGAAGTGAGGGACATCTATCACTAGTCTTCTCCACAGGTATGCTATGGAATATGGGTGCGCCACCTGTGAGATAAGTGACAGAAACTAAAAACTGAGCTGAAAACCCAGTGGCTACAAGGATCATACCTCTCACCACCCCTAGGCACTGCACCAACCTTGCTGCACAAGAGTGGGCCCAGTGCTGCAGAGGGCTGAGGCACCTAACATCTTTCCTCTTACCACACTGGCGACCCAGGGTCGGGAGTGAGCTCAGACTGCTGGAACTTGGCCAGAGGGGAGAGGATTGACTGTCCAAGGACAGCTCTCCTGCCCCAAGGTGGAACTGGTTGTGGGTCCCAGCCTTCAGCGACTCCCAGTGAAGGCTGGGTGTGCAACAGCTGGGGCCATGTTAGGGGCCGGGGAGGAGGCATGGTGGCCATCTGGCCGGTCAGGGTGGGAGCACTCCCATCACACGCTGGACACCACTGGTCATCCGCACCTCCAAGGAAATCATGCTCATGAACAAGGAAACACCCAGGCATCAGGAGGAGACGATGACGTGTCACCAGCCCCATGCCCACCATTGGATCTCGACCACCCTGTGTCCTGATATCCTTCTGCCTTCACCCTGCATGCAAGGAAATTAGATTAAAGGAGTGCAAGGTAAGTGGATGGTGGCCCGCCCTGAAGTGCAAGCCAGGGTCTCCTGCAGGTTAGGGAGTGATAGATTGGGAGTTCCGGGTAGAGGCTGGGTTTGCAGGTGGGGTCTCAGGCCAGGCAGGAGCAGCTGGATGGGGACGCCTGAGGGATGCCCCTGAGGTTGGCGACTGGAGGAAAAAAATCTACAAAAATGACTTTGCTGCACAGGATGCAGCTGGGCATTGGGTCTAGTCGATTTCCTGAAAGGGGTGGTGGTCCACACCCTCAATAGTCTTGTGCTGGTGTTGGGGCTGGCAGGTTTCCTGGTCAGGGTGGGGGTGATGGTCCACACCCCTCAATAGTCTTGTGCTGGTGCTGGGTCTGGCAGGTTTCCTGAAGAGGGTGGGGTGACAGTCCACCCCTCATCAGTCTTCTGCTGGTACTGCATCTGGCAGGTTTCCAGGAGAGGGTGGGGTGATGGTCCATACCCAATTTGTGCTGGTGTTGGGTCTGGCCAGTTTCCTGAAATGGGAGGGTGATGGTCCACACCCCTCAATAGTCTTGTGCTGGTGTTGGCTCTGGCAGGTTTCTTGGAGAGGGTGGGGTGATGGTCCATACCACTCAATACTCTTGTGCTGGTGTTGGGCCTGGCAGATTTCCTGAAGGGGGTGATGGTCCACACCTCAATAGTCCTGTGCTGCTGCTTGGTCTAGCAGGTTCCTGGGGAGTGATAGCCCTTACCCCTCAATAGTCTTGTGCTAATGCTAAGTCTGGCAGATTTCTTGCGGGGGTGAGCTAGTGTTGGGTCTGACAGATTTTCTGGAGGCAGTGATGGTCCATATCCCTCAATAGTCTTATGCTGCTGCTGGGTCTGGCAGGTTTCCTGGAGGGTGGGTGATGGTCTACACCCTCAACAGTCTTGTGCTGCTGCTGGGTTTGGCAGATTTCCTGGAGGAGGTGATGGTCCACACCCCTCAACAGTTTTGTGCTGCTGCTGGGGTCTGGCAGGTTTCTGTGGGGGGTCCATACCCCTCAATAGTCTTGTGCTGGTGTTGGGTCTGGCAGGTTTCCAGGAGGGCGGTGATGGTCCACACCCAACAGTCTTGTGCTGCTGCTGCTGGGTCTGGCAGGTTTCCTGGGGGCGGTGGTGGTGGTGATGGTCCATTCCCCTCAATAGCTTTGTGCTGGAGCTGGGTCTGGCAGGTTTCCTGGAGAGGGTGGCGTGATGGTCCACACCCCTGAATAGTCTTGTGCTGGTAGTGGGGCTGGCAGGATTTCTGGAGAGGGTGGGGCAATAGTCCATATCCTTCAATAGTCTTGTGCTTATGTTGGGCCTGGCCAGTTTTCCTGAAGGGGTGATGGTCCACACCCCTCAATAGTCTTCTGCTGCTGGGTCTAGCAGGTTTCCAGGATGGTGGTGATGGTCCACACCCAATAGTCTTGTGTTGCTGCTGGGTCTGGCAGGTTTCTGGGGGAGGGGGTGATGGCCCATGCCCTTCAACTGTATTGTGCTGCTGCTGGGTCTGACAGGTTTCCTGGGGGTGGAGGCGGTCCATACCCCTCAATAGTATTGTGCTGGTTTTGGATCTGGCAGGTTTCCTGGAGACGGTGGTGATGGTCCACAGCCAATAGTTTTATGCTGTTGCTGGGTCTGCAGGTTTCCGGGGGTGATGGCCCATATCCCTCAACTGTATTGTGCTGCTGCTGGGTCTGACAGGTTTCCAGGAGGGGTGGTGATGGTCTACACCCCTCAACAGTTTTTCATGCTACTGCTGGGTCTGGCAGGTTTCCTGGAGGGTGAGGGTTATGGTCCATACCCCCTCAATAGTTGTGTGCTGGTGTTGGGTCTGGCAGGTTTCCTGGAGAGGGTTTGGGTGATGGTCCATACCCTCAATAATTTTGTGCTGGTGCAGGCTCAGGTAGGTTTCTTGAAGAGGGTGATGGTCCATACCCTTAATAGTCTTGTGCTGGTGTTGGGTTTGGCAGGTTTCCTTGGGGGTATGGTCTATACCCTAAATAAACTTTGCTGGTGTTAGGCCTGGCAGGTTTCCTGAAGGGTGGGTGGTGGTGATGGTCCGTACCCTCAATAGTCTTGTGTCAGTGTTGGGTCTAGCAGGTTTCCTGGAGAGGGTGGGGTGATGGTTCATACCCCTCAACAGTCTTGTGCTGGTTTTGGGTCTGGCAGGTTTCCTGGAGAGGGTTTGGGTGATGGTCCATACCCCTCAATAGTTTTGTGCTGGTGCAGGCTCAGGTAGATTTCTTGAAAGAGGGTGATGGTCCATACCCTTAATAGTCTTGTGCTGGTGTTGGGTTTGGCAGGTTTCCTTGGGGGGATGGTCTATACTCCTAAATAAACTTGTGCTGGTGTTAGGTCTGGCAGGTTTCCTGAAGGGTGGGTGGTGGTGGTGGTGATGGTCCGTACCCCTCAATAGTCTTGTGTCAGTGTTGGATCTAGCAGGTTTCCTGGAGAGGGTGGGGTGATGGTTCTTCCCCTCAACAGTCTTGTGCTGGTTTTGGGTCTGGCAGGTTTCCTGAGAGGGTGGGGTGACGGTCCATACCTCTTAATAGTCTTGTGCTGGTGTTGGGTCTGGCAAGTTTCCTGGAGGGGTGATGGTCCATACCTCTCAATAGTCTTGTGCTGGTGCTGGAGTCAGGCAGGTTTCCTGGAGGGGAGGAGGATGGTCCATACCCCTAGTCTTGTGCTGGTGCTGGGTCAGGCAGGTTTCCTGGAGGGAGAAGGATGGTCCATACCCCTAGTCTTGTGCTGGGTGTAGGCTCAGGCAGGTTTCTTCAAAGGGGTGATGGCCCATACCCTTAATAGTCTTGTGCTGGTGTTGAGTTTGGCAGGTTTCCTGGAGGGGATGATGGTCCATACCCCTAAATAGATTTGTGCTGGTGTTAGGTCTGGCAGGTTTTCCTGAAGGGTTGTTGGTGGGCGGTGATGGTCCATATCCCTCAATAGTCTTGTACCGGTGTTGGGTCTGGCAGGTTTTCTGGAGAGGGTGGGGGTGATGGTCCATACCCCTAATAGTCCTGTACTGGTGTTGGGTCTGGCAGGTTTCCTGGAGGGGTGATGGTCCATACCCCTTAACAGTCTTGTGCTGGTGCTGGGTCTGGCAGGTTTCCTGGAGGGATGATCCATACCCCTCAATAGTCTTAATGCTGGTGTAGGCTCAGGCAGGTTTCTTGGAAGTGGGTGATGGGCCACATCCCTGAATAGTCTTGTGCTGGCGCTGGGGCTGGCAGGTTTCCTGAGAGGATGGGGGGTAATGGTGCATGCCCCTAAACAGTCTTGTGCTGGTGTTGGGTCTGGCAGGTTTCCTGGAGAGGGTAGGGGAGATGGTCCATATACTCAATAGTCTTGTGCTGGTGTTGGGTCTGGCCACTTTCCTGAAGGGGCTGATGGTCCACACCCCTCAAGAGTCTTGTGCTGCTGCTGGGTCTAGCAGGTTTTCAGGAAGGGTGGTGATGGTCCACACGCAATAGTCTTGTGTTGCTGCTGGGTCTGGCAAGTTTCCTGGGTGGGGTGGGGGGTCCATATCCCCCAACAGTATTGTGCTGGTTTTGCATTTGCCAGGTTTCCTGGAAAGGGAGGGTGATGGTCCACACCCTCAATAGTCTTGTGCTGCTGCTGGGTCTGGCAGGTTTCCTGGAGAGGGTGTGGGTGATTGTCCATTCCCTCAATAGTCTTGTGCTGGTGTTGGGCCTGGCAGGTTTCCTGGAGAGGGTGTGGATGATGGTTCATACCCCTCAATAGTCTTGAGCTGGTGTTGGGTCTGGCAGGTTTCCTGAAGGGGGTGGTGATGGTTCACAGCCAATAGTCTTGTGTTGCTGCTGGGTTTGGCAGGTTTCTTGGGGGGTGTGGTCCATACCCCTCAGTAGTGTTGTGCTACTGCTGGGTCTGGCAGGTTTCCTGAATGGGGAGTTAGGATCCCTACCTCTCAATAGTCTTGTGCTAGTATTGGGTCTGGCAGGTTTCCTGGAGAGGTGGTGTGATGCTCCATACCCTTAATAGTCTTGTGCTGGTGCAGGCTCAGGTAAGTTTCTTAAGAGGGGTGATGGTCCATACCCTTAATAGTCTTGTGCTGGTGTTGGGTTTTACAGGTTTCCTGAAGTGGAGTGGTGGTCCATACCCATAAATAGACTTGTGCTGGTGTTAGGTCTGGCAGGTTTCCTGAAAGGTGAGTGGTGGTCGTGATGGTCCATACTCCTCAATAGTCTTGTGCGGTGTTGGGTCTGCCAGGTTTCTTGGAGAGGGTGGAGTGATGGTCCATACCCTCAATAGTCTTGTGTTGGTGTTGGGTCTGCCAGGTTTCCTGGAGAGGGTGAGGGTCAGGGTGATGGTCCATACCCCTAAACAGTTTTGTGCTGGTGCTGGGTCTGGCAGATTTCACATAGGGGAGGGAATGGTCCATACCCCTCAACAGTCTTGTGCTGGTGTTGGGTCCTGCAGGTTTCTGGGGTGGGGTGATAGTCCATATCCCCACTAGTCTTGTGCTGGTGCTACACTCAGATGACTGCATCTCACTGCAAATACACACTGCTGGTTGAGGGGAGACAGAGGCTAGCCCCGGAGGACTGACTATTACCAGGCTACCCATTACGGGTCATGGGGTGTCACACTTTTCAGAAATGGTTGGCTGAGGCTGGGGGATCAGGCTAAAAGGGATTGAATGAAAACGTGCTGTCCACTTGTGATGCAGTACCAGAAGAATGCTATTTTGTTTTAAAAAGAGTATTTGGCCAGCAGTTGGCACAGTGGTAGTGCTACCATTTGTGATGCCAGCTACTTGGGTTTGGGACTGGGACAGGGGAGACAGATTGAGCATGTCAGTGAATACTCTCCTCCTTGAGGACGGAGGGCTGCAACGCCTCCTCCGTACCATTACCTGCAAGAGTACAGGCAGTAGTACAGTAGCCAGGGTGCATGGGAAGGAGTTGCAGAGTATTTGAAAGGGCACAGTCTTGAGCATTCTGTAGCATGGATAGTAATCCTTGCTCTAACATCCTTACGGTGGGAAACTAAAGGAATAAATCCCACCATCCACATTACCATAATGGGCAATATGGTTAGAAAGGCAAACACCCACCCACGGAATGGAAGGAAAAAATAGTAAAAAAAATAAAATAGTCAGGGTTTAGAAGAATGGGGAGGGTGGGAAATGACTGGTGAGGGAGGAGTGACCACAAACACATCCTGACAATTTGGGAGATTTTAAATACATTTTGGTCTCAAGGCTGAATGCCCAGAGTAGTGAAATGACTCTGTATTTGCTTCCTGTATACCAAATACCCCCTTATTCAGGGTATTCTGGATTAATGCACAGTCCTAAAGTTGATAACTCCAATGAAAATTCAGCAAATTCAGGATCTGTGCTGTCTTATAATCACTGCAGCAGCACTGCAAGTAGGGGTGTCGTGCAGAGAATCCCCAATGGATGACAATCAATGATGTCATTGGTTGGATCATTTATAGTAGTGCAACAGGAGAGCTACATACAGACAGAGCTGGTTTAAGCTCAGGAGGCAGGAACCAAACATGAGAGACATACACAAGAAAGGGAACAGAGGAAAGCACAGATGAATTCTGCACAGCTAACCACCCTTTAAAGGCCACTTCCTTTCCTACCTGCAGCTGGCGCAAAACTGAAGAAAGTACAAGCAAAACAATTTCGGATTTCTCCAGCAGTCATCTCCAAAGTGGCCCCATTTGATTCCTGAACGTCTCTAATGTATATCATCAGTGACTGAAGGAGTTTTATATGATTTTTGACAATTTAACAAGTCCTCCTGACAATTTAAATGGTTGTGTTGACAATTTAACTGCGCTGCCAATCAATATTTTCAATTACTTTCATTGTCGTTCAGAAAAATACAACACAGGGTCACACCGTGTAAAATCCAAGAAAGAAAAAAAATAAAATGATATACAGCCCTATAAAGAGGTTTTAAACTAGGGGACAAATCCCCAATCATTTTAACATTGGTCTCTCTCTCTCTGGAATTAATTCTAGAACAAATTGGACCTGGCCAATAAAAATGAATTATGTCAGGCAATTTATAATAAACTAAAAGTTTCATACACCAAGGGATCTTTTCGTCTTGAGTGAAAAATGTACGTTCAAACAGAAGCTCATATTGGGCCCTGATCTGTTTGTTGATATTTTCATAGTGTGCACACTCACCTCGGACAGAGATCCTCACCCTAAACCAGACTGTTAGGATAACCACATTCTTCTAGGATTCCTGCTCCTTCTCAAGCCCACAATATAAACCCTTTGCTAAGACATCTGCTTTCTCCTCCCTCTCCCATATGGAACAACCATTCATCTGCTCTCTGGCCCTCCTCTTCCTCCTTTTCATTTAAATCCCTCCTCAGTGACCTCTCCACTTGCCTGTTTATCTAGCGTCCACCCACCCTCCTCATTCAGTCTCCCTATCAGTTACCCTATTTACCACCCACCCCTTGTTTTCCCAGAGCCTCTCTTTTGTGCCCCTTCTTGGTGGCCACAGTATTACCAGCACTCATTTTGGTGAGCCTCTCTGTACCCCCACTGCTTATGTCAATATCTCCTCATCCCTGTCCACAACCAACTCCCACCACATCCCTAAAGTTTTTTTTATCTGCTACCTTCTAATTTTTGTAATTGCATCTGTACCCTCTGTACCCTAATATTCCTTCAGTGTCCTTTATACTAAGTGATAAGTTTATTCTATTTCTGCTGTTCTTCCTCTATCATTAATTTTTATATTTATGCAGGATTTTTTATAGCATTTACCCACTGTTATTCCCTCCACTGGGTTCCATCTGGAAACACATATTGGCTCAGTGTCCCTTTCCCAGTCAATAGTTTGTATAATAAAATATAATAAAGAAATAAATTATGACTCAGTTTATATAATATTTCCAGTAACTAGGTAGAAAACAAACATTGAACAGGTACTAGTAGCATTCCACCCTAATGTACTGTCCAGATCTTGCTTAGAGTTATGTAAATTCTAACTCTGTACCTCGTATAAGATTTATGCAACCATGCCACTGTAACAGGACAACTTTGTAAACAAGGGTTCCAGTCCTAACAGTTATATCCTGTATAAAATCAAGGTCTTTACTACTACTTTGAAAAACACGTCTAAATTTAGAACACGGTGAAACAAAATTTACTACTCTATGATCTTACAAAATCAATGGGATAGAATACTTGGCATCCATTGTTTATTATCTGTTAAGCAATACAGTGAGTACTACATCAGAGATGGGACAATCGACATCCGCTGGTTTCTATCGGGTATCCAAGTATTACAGCAAGTACTTTATCAGGGATAAGATTATCCTCATCTATTGGTTTCTATTTGGTATCCGGGTATTACAGGAGTACATTCTCAAGAATGAGATACTCAATGCCCATTAGTTTCTATCCGGTATCCAGGTTACAGCGAGTACTACATCGCGGATAGGACAGGCGACATCCACTGGTTTCTCTACAGTATCCAGGTATTATAGCAAGTCCTACATCATCGATAGGACAGTCGATACCTACTGGATTTCAATCTGGTATCGAGATATTCCAGTGAGTACTACATCAGGGATGGTATACTCAACATCTGTTGGTTTCTACCTGTTATTTGCGTATTACAGTGAGTACTACATGATGGATGGGATGAGTAGAGCATGCATTGGTTTCTGTCTGGTAGCCAGATTACTGCAAGTACTATATCAGGGATGGGACAGTCGACATTCATTGGCTTCTATCTGGTATCCAGGTATTAAAGCAAGTACTACAGCAGGGATGGATACTGATATTTACTGTTTTCTATATGGTAACCAAGTTACAGCGAGTACTACATCAGGGATTGGATAGTCAACATCCACTGGTTTCTATCTGGTATCCGCATTACAGTGAGTACTACATCAGACGTGGGACAGCTGATATCTACTGGTTTCTATCTGGTATACAGGCATTACAACAAGTACTACAGCAGGGATGGAATACAGGATATCCACTGCTTTCTATCTGGTATTCAGGTATAACAGAAGTACTACATCAGGGATGGATAGTCAACATACATTGGTTTCCATCTGGTACTCGGGTATTACAGCGAGTACTACATCAGGAATGTGATGGTCAGCATCCACTGGTTTCCATCTGGTACTCGGGTATTACAGTGAGTACTATATCAGGAATGTGATGGTCAGCATCCACTGGTTTCCATCTGGTACTTGGGTATTACAGTGAATACTACATCAGAATGGGATGGTCAGCATCCACTGGTTTCCATCTGGTACTCGGGTATTACAGTGAGTATTTCATCAGGGATGGGATAGTCAATATCCATTGGTTTCTATCTGGTATCAGAGTATTACAGCAAGTACTTTATCAGGGATAAGATAGTCCTCATGTACTGGTTTCTATCTGGCATCTGAGTATTACAGTGAATACTACATCAGAGTTTGACAGGTGATATCCACTGGTTTCTATCTCGTATCTGGGTATTATAGTGAGTACTACATCAGGGATGGTATTATAGCGAGTACTATATCATGGATAGTACTACAGTAAGTACTGCATCAGGGATGTGATACTTGACATACACTGGTTTATATCTGGCATCTGGGTATTACAGCGAGTACAACAGGGATGGCATTACAGCAAGTACTACATCAGCATTGGGATACTCAACATTCATTGGTTTCTATCTGGTATCTGAGTACTACAGTGAGTACTACATCAGGGATAGGACAGTCAGCATCCACTGGTTTCTATCTGATATCTGAGTACTACAGTGAGTACTACATTAGGGATGGTACAGTTAACGTCCATTGGTTTCCATCTGGTATCGAAATTACAGCGAGCACTATATCAGGGATGGGATAGTCAACATCCATTGGTTTCTATCTGGTATCCAAGTATTCATAGGCTCATTGGTTCATAGTATTTACGGGCTCAGGAGGCAAAGCCTTTTGAGAGCTCGCCACCAGTTGGTGGATTAATAATAAACTATTAGAGGTAAGATATTTTCTGTTACCCATATAATTATCTAATTGTTTTGAAGTGATTCATAGTATTACTTCCAACAACTGCCATTGGTAATGTGTTCCAAAGGGATACAACACGTTGAGCAAACCACTGACTTATGGGTGTTACAGGAATTTCCTTTCATTTAAATTTGTGTGTTCTGGTATGAACTATAGAACAATTCTTAATTAACCCTAATGTTTCCATGAGGGTGGATCGTGGAATGCTTTAAATGTCAAACAAAGGTCTCCGTAGGTGTCTGTAGTCCATATAGTAAGATCGAGTTTTTGAGTCTGTCCTCATAATCCGATGTTCATACCTTTGATTCTTTTGGTCAGTTTCCTTTGTACTCCCTCAATTAATTTTTTCCCTTGGATTGTAGCAGGTGCACAAAATGGAGAACTGTAGTCTACATGGGTCTAACTAGACTGGTATACAGTGGAATTATAACACTGGGTTCTCTGCTCCTTATGTGTTTGTAAATACAGCCAACAATCCGCTGGCATTATTTTACCTTAGCTAATGTGTGGGTGTCAAAGGTGAGTTTGTTGTTTACTATAACACCCAAGTCTTTTTCGTTGGTGGTAACCGCAGTTGAATATTATTAAGTTTGTATGTAAATTTCAAGTTATTGTGACCTAAGTGCATTATGCTGCACTTAAAGAACATCTTATTATCGGCCCATTTTCCTAAGCTGATTCAGTATCCTGGAAGGTTTGGCAGCCTCGCGTTGTTGACTATACATCCCAGTTTGCAACTGTGGGGTGTACTTTGACATCCAGATGTTGGTGGAGGTTTGCACTGGCCGAAATTAAAATACTGAATAGAGCCGGCCCAATACAGAACCCTGTGAGACTCAATAGTAACCTGTCCCCATTGTGAACTTATGTCCCTAATTACTACTCGTGTGATGCTGGATTGTGAAGCTAATGATGTAGCCCATTTTGTAATGTTAGGATGGCATTTAAGGTTGTACATATGGTTTATTAGGACCTGATGGGAGACCTTGTCAAAAGCCTTGGGAAATCTAGGAAGATAATGTCTACTGGTAGGCTCGAGTCAAGGGATGCACTAACATTTTCAAAAAATTTAGGAGATTAGTTGTACAAGATCTACCTGGGGAAAAACATATTGTGATATATCCTGTAAATTGTTTGGAAATATGAGTGTAACCCCTGCAAATGGGGGTTCCAAAAGACTTCAGGAGCTTGTTTGAATGCTCCAAGCCTGAATGGTGTTTGGCATTTAAGCCATTTATCAGTGAGTGTTTTTAGAGCCTCTGGTACTGTCTCTTTAGGAGCTGTCTGCTTGCAGACATAATTGAGTTTAATGGGGAGACTCTGTGCTTCTCTGAGGTACCACTTGAGCTGCTGCCAATTCACTTCATTTTGCAGTCACTAGGAGTGCAAAGGGAACCTATCTGAAAGATGTAACTGTTTGCCAGAAATTATTTAGAGTAATAATGAAATTACAGTTTGTCTAACCTGCTTTCTTTGCAGTCAGAACTGTGTCTGCTAGTTCCCCATTCTAGTTTTGAACTGCTGAACTGGACCAATCAGTGTGGGGTAAGCTAGCTCTAAAATGGTGCCTTGAACGAATCAGAACTTGGACTCATAATCTGAGCCAGCCACAAGAGGATTGTATGGGCAGTGACTCTGGGAGATGTAGTTTAGACTTCAGTGCCTTTTGGACCAACAGCAGCAGTCTATTGTGGTGACAGCCAATCCAGTCAAGAACTGGGAGGAACTCAAAGGAAGTGCCCAGTTTTGTCGGTTGGAGCTTCAGTTGAGCTTTGGCAGTGAAGAAGGAAGGAGCCCTGTGCTTTTTCAGTGTGCAGTTTTAGTCAAAAACGTGTATGAGGCCCAGAGTTCGGTCTGCAGCTTGTGTAACAGCTTGTTAGGACTGAATCCGTCCTGTGAAAAGAATCAAAGGATCTCTGAAGAGTAGAAACCAGGCTCACCCTGTAGAAGACTGGAAGAATTGCTGAAAATTGCACTCGGTCTGTCAGGAACTGAATCTGCTGTGTGTTCTCCCGGTATTGTGCAGTAATTGCGATCGGGATACAGATGCAGCCTGCCTGGTATAGTACTTTCTTTTATATGGATGTGTGAAGAGGTTTGTGTACCTCAAGTGAGCCCTGCTGACATTGAAGGACCCTATCTTATTTGGAGGTCGTGAGTACTAATTCAGGGTTGCTCCTGTTGAATTGCCACATTAAATCCAAATGGAATTACTGTACTGCTGACTGTTTAATTCTCCTTTTCTCTGTGTGAAAGGGGCCCTACCAGCTGCCACGGTTTGGACTAGCCACTAGGGCTTGGGTACCCAGGACAGTAACTGATAGGGATAGGCTGTGCACAGAGCCATAGGTGAGATTATTAGAGTGATAAGCTAATTAACCTGATTTCCCCTGTCCTTGTTATATCCCCTAAATAAATCAGAGCTGCTTGTTCAGCAAAGTTATACTGCCTGAGGTATTTGTCTATGTTAAAGTACTGTACTGTGATTGTTGCACTGTATCTCATTTCACAGGAGGTCCCAGTGCGGAACCAGACCTGGGGGTAAGTGTATACTGTGAAGGTAATTCTGATATATTGTGTGGGCCACTAGTGGGAAGAAGGGGTTGCAGTGTCCCAGAGGGCTGTGACCAAGTTAGTTTAACTATTGCAAACCCTGACCTCTGGGTGAGGCACCGCCATTGGATCCAGGCCCCTCAACCTGTTAGTGGCAAATCAGGCAGGGGTAGTAGCCCTGGGATAGCGCCATCTAGGGGTTACATCTTGGAGGCTCACCGCTGGGATTGTGTGTCCTCTAGTGGCCATATTTCTGAACCACTGTTAAGAAAAATGGGTACCCCGACAGAAGTGGCTGTGCACCGGCTGGTGGAGTGGTGTACTGGGAGGAGATCGACCCCCAAAATGCTATGCTTATCCTGGACATCCCCCTGGGTATCAATACGGACACTGTGCAGGGAGTACTTTCCAAGGTGGAAGGTTTACAAAACCCTGTGGTGGTGGTCGGCATGCTAATCTGCTCACCCACACTTTCCTGGCCTAGTAGAGTTTAAGGATCCAATAGATAGCTCCAAAGTGCCACAGACCATTACCCCAGAGGAGCCCTCACTGCTTGGAGAGTGATAACTAAGGACAGTAAAGACCGGGGAATCAGCCCCACCACTATCTGAAACTTTGAGGAGAAATTTGCTGAATGGTTGCTGGGAGAGGGAAAACTGTGGAGGACTTGAAGAAACTATTCTTGCCACCTGGGGTGTTCCTCCCCAACACCCTCTCCTGCTCCAGTGCCCGTAATGGTGGCTGAACCAATGCAGACTCCTATTTCTGCACCTGCCATTAGTCACGACTCTTACCAAGGTTGAGGATCTTCTCTGGCACCCTCCCCACCCCCAAGGGAGGATGACTGGGAGACCTGGATAGACTATGTTGCCCCAAGTGCTAGAATGGCAATGCTCGGAAGGTGAAAGCGAAGAGGTTAGTGAGAGCCTCCGAGTCCTGCCCTGGCTACCATCCGTGCTAACGGGCCAGTAACCCTGAAGCGACTGCACAGGCCTATCTTGAGGCCTTGGAGAATGTGTATGGGAGCCCAGATTCTGATGAGGACCTATGGTGGAGAGTAAGAGATGCACAACAGTACCAAGGGAGTTGTTGTCTGTGTATGTATCTCGGCTGGAAAAATTGTTGCAAGAATGCTTCAGAAAGGTAGTTTGCCAGCGATTGAACTGGACCGAACCAGGCTGGACAGGATCCTTAAGTCTGCCCCTTCTCAGAACTGCTGTTGCTTCAGTTACACCTGGCAGATCGACTGGAATCCCCACCCTCCTATGATGAGTTAATGAGAGAAATTGAGGAGTTGAGAAAAGACGACCTCGGGAGGGACCTGCACCAATAGCTGCGGCTCGACCCGAGTGACTGAGGGTGACCCATCAAGTGAAGTTCAGGGGCAGAGGTTGGCAGTCAATGAGTGCTCTGACAAGGAAAAGATATGTCACAATGGGCAACTGTTGAGAGAGATCCGGAATTCAAAACAGTCCCTTTATGAAGGCCACGCCTGCAAGTACGGGCCCTGACCTATATCCGACTGCATCTGCTATGGGGGTGGGGGTACCACCCATGTATCTCCTGCTGATAACAGCTCGAACTCGATTCCTTGACCATGGAAGTGGAGAAACTGACGAGATGTCTCCAAATGCTTATCACGCCGCAGACAGAGATGGCACCAAGGTTTCCAGTTAGTAATACCCCGCCCTGGCTCCCAGTGTGGCGCCTCAGCCAGCTCAAACTCCAGAAAGTATGTTTTGCTATAATTGTGGGAAAGATGGGCACATGAAAGGGAAATGCCAGTCCCCAAAAGACACTGACAAAGTTGCATATAGGCTACAAGGAGAGCTTCGGAGAAGAAATCAGTGGTTAAGAGGTGCACGACATGATCCCAGTGAGGGCACCAAAATGCTAATTCACGTCCTTTTGTGGCAAGGTCAGTTGCCCAGGCCCCCACTACCGCCTCTCCAGACTGGTCCAGAATAGTGGGTCCCTCCATGGAGACCACTGTAAAGGTGAGCGAGTGTCTACAAGAGCTATATTAGACAGTGGCTCCCAAGTGACAATTATGTTCCAAGATTGGTATCAGAAGCATTTGTCAGACGTACCCTTACAACCATTAGAAGGACTGCATGTATGGGGGTTAAGTGAGAAGGCCTACCCTATTCGGGTATATCCGAATTTGGCTGTCTTTCCCACCTCCGTGGCTGGGTGGCCGAACAAGTAGAGACCCTAGCCTTAGTGTGTCCCCCACTGGACGTATGATGGTGTCCCTTTGTTGATTGGAACAAATGCTCATATGTTAGGAAGGCTGGCACAGTTGTGTTATAGAAAACAGGGTCAAAGACTAGTAGAGCTTTAAGAGTTCGGCTTTAATTAAGAAGGCCTATGAGGCACAGAGAGATGCTGAAAAAACAGAACCAGAGGAACCGGTCGGAATTGTATGGAAGAAGGATCCTGAGTCTCTGATCCTGGCGCCAAATGCCCAGTGTACCTTACAGGAGAGGTCCGTATCAGAAAGGATGTTAAGAATAAAATATTAATGTTGGATGCACCAGGCGATGGAAAATTGCCAGAGGGACTGCTGGTCAAGCTTAGTATTTGCCCGCTAGAGCCCATGCTTATGCCAGAAGGGTAATGGTCCAAGTTCATAATGTGTCTGAAAGAGACATTCGAGTAAACAGAGGTTGCATCCTGGCTAATGTGCATTGTGCAGACACTGCAGTGCTACCCAGCAGCAAGAGTTCAAGGAAGAATGACAGAGTAGCGCCTGACTTGTTTGATTTCGCGACTCCCGCTGCCAGCTGAATGGAAAGTGAAGATCAGTGAGAAGCTTGCCCAGAGAGACCAGGTGTTTTCTTTAAAGGAATGGGATGTAGGATGCGTGCAAGGAGCTGAGCACAATATCCGGCTGCATGTGAAAGACCATTTAAGAGAGGTCTCGCCGCCTGGCACCTGCTGACATAGATGATGTGAGACGGCATCTGCAAGAGATGTTAGCTGCTGGTGTAATACAAGAATCCAGAAGCCCTTATGCTTCCCCATTGTGGTAGTGAGGAAAAGAATGGAACAGTAAGGATGTGTGTGGATTATCGCACCTTAAACCGGCGGACTATCCCTGATCAGTACACAATGCCCCGCATTCAGGATGCTTTGACTGCCTAAGCGGGAGCAAGTGGTTCTCTGTGCTGGATCTCCGCAGTGGGTACTATCAGATCCCGATGGCCCCAGAGGGACCGTGAAAAGACAGCCTTTATCTGTCCGCTTGGCTTCTATGAATTGATGAGGATGCCTCAAGGAGTTTCAGGTTGCCCCAGCCACTTTTCAACGATTGATGAGGCGTGCAGTGGGGACATGAACTTACTAGAGTGCCTGGTATACCTAGATGATGTTATTGTGTTTGGCAGCTCACTGGAGGAACATGAGAGCAGATTATTTAGGTATTGGACCGACTGGAGGACTTTGGCCTTAAACTGTCCATTGATAAGTGTCAATTCTTTCAAACATCAGTAAAGTATGTGGGACACATAGTATCCACCGAGGAATAGAGACCGACCAAGTAAAGTTGAGGCCTTGACCACCTGGCCACAGCCCAAAATCTAAAGAACTGCAAAGATTCCTGGGATTCTGTGGTTATTATCGGCGCTCATCAAGGACTATTCAAGAGTGATCCGCCTTTACTTAACCTTACTCAAGGGTATCCCCAACCCACAAAATACCAAAAGTCAGCGTCCTCAAGACTGAAAGAGTGTATTTTCATCCGAGTGAAGTATTTGGGGCCCGCTGGACTCTGACTGTGAGACTGCTTTTCATGAGATCATATATCAACTTACCCATGCTCAGTGCTGGCTATGCCGATCCAAGAGAAAACCTTACGTCCTGCACACTGATGCTAGCTTATGCAAGGGTTGGGGGCTGTGTTGTACCAAGAGACGAGAATGGCCTGAGACCAGTGGCCTTTGCCAGTAGAAGCCTGACCCCATCCGAAAAGAACTATCCTGTACATAAGTTAGAGTTCCTAGCTTTGAAGTGGGCTATTGTTGACCAATTCCATGAGTACTTTTATGGGGCTAAAATACTAGTAAAACTGCAATAATCCTTTGACCTATGTGCAGACCTCAGCTAAGTTGGATGCCACTGGCCATAGGTGGCTTTCTGCATTATCTACATATGACTATGCTCTCGAATACGAGCAGGTCTGAACCACATAGATGCTGATGCTCTCTCCCGGAGGCCTGTTCCCCAGAATGATTGGGTCCGATTGGCAGAACCTGACATTCGGGCACTCTGCCGGAAGTTTGACAGGGAGGAACAATGTCCACGGACGCAGTGGACTGCATGGTGGATTGCTTGGGGAGCCTCTGAGAATTGCATACCTGCTGCTTATTGCCACTTTTCTGCAATAGACATTGGTGCACTGCCTCAGCTGGACAATGACAGTATTCGGGCGGGCTCAATCCGCGATCCCATGATCAAAGCAGCTTTAGAAGCCCTCTATGCAGGAAAAGATGTGTCCAAATTACGCTCCACTGATTTGAGAACTGCACTGTTATACAAAGAAGGTCCTAAGTTGAAACTGATCAATAAACTGTTATACAGAGAAACAGTAGACAGAGGGGACAAGTAGACAAACAACAACTAGTGCTGCCCACTGCCTTTGAGACTCAGTACTGAGGTCCTTGCACAACCACATGGGGCACCTTGGTATAGACAGAACACTTGACTTGGTGAGATCCAGATTCTATTGGCCTAAGATGGGGGCTGATGTGGAGCAACACATTCGAACTTGTAGTCGCTGCTTACAGAGAAAGCTTTGCCCCAGAGGCTGCCCCCTGTTAACATTACCACCAGTGCACCCATGGAGCTGGTCTGTATTGATTTTCTAAGTCTGGAGTCAGATCAAAGAAATATCAGTAATGTGCTGGTGGTCACTGACCATTTCACGAGATATGCCCAAGCTTTCCCCACCAAAGACCAGAAAGCATCCACTGTGGCCAAAAGTACTTGTAGAAAACTTTTTGTTCACTATGGGGCTCCACAAAGAATCCATTCTGATCAAGGGAGAGACTTTGAGATCGTCTGATCAAAGAGATGCTTTCTCTGTGGGGAGTACGAAAGTCCAGAACCACTCCTTACCACCCCCAGGGGACCCACAGCCTGAACGTTTCAACCGCACTTTGCTAGATATGCTAGGCACCCTGCACCCAAAGGACAAGCCTAGATGGAGCCAACAAATTAGCACCCTGGTACATGCTTATAACTGCACCAAAGTGATGCCACTGGATTCTCCCCTACGCCTGATGTTTGGAAGAAGCTCGACTACCAGTAGATGTGTGTTTTGGGGTCTCTCCTGATGGGGTTCAGGCTGAAAACTATTTACAGTATGTGCAAAAGTTAAAGGCCCAGCTAACTCATAGCGTACCAACTGCTCCAAACCATGGCTGCCAAAAGAAATCTGGCCAACAAAGAAAGGTATGATAAAAGGTGAAAGCACAGGAACTCCAGGAGGGAGATCGGTATTGCTAAGAAATCTGGGATTGCATGGCAAGCACAAGATTGCTGACAGATGGCACCATCTCCCTCACATTGTAGTGGGCAAACTAGATGATCTGCCAGTGTACAAAGAAGGCCTGAGAATAATTCAAAGATGTAAAAACAATGCATAGAAATCATTTACTGCCCATTGGACAAATCTTAATTGAGTCTGAGCCCTAGAAGATGCCCCCCTCTGGACCAGTGACTAGAGCTGCTGCTAAGAAAGATCAAGAAAGTCTGCACCTACAGAAGCAAAGTTAAGTGTTCCCTCCACAAGTCCCAGTTGAGCATGACTGTCAGTCCATATCGGAAGAAAGTGAGAGTGACTTTGAATACTATCCTTCTTACTAACTGAGTCAATTGTTTCGGGCAATCTCTAGTCAATACTGGAGACAAAGCTGGGCCTTCTGGACTGTTTAAGCCCCCAGCTTCATCCCTGGAGCCAATGCTCCCAGAAAGTGAAGTGCAAAGCATCAGATCAGATGAAATGGAATCATTGTGCATGGTTGAACTGTTTGAGCTTTCAGGGAGGAAAATGATAGATTGGGCAGACTGGTGATACACCCGAACAAGAAGAGTATTTTGAGTGCCCTGACAGTCCACTGCCAGTGTCCAAAGCTCTCCATGCGAGCCAAATGTTGTGGACTCAGAAACTGTAACTCCTGGAGCTGAAAGTGCCCCAAGTTCTAGCCTCTCTACCCCATGGAGACTCCCCTGACAAGTGTGGACAATGCTGAAAATGAGGCTCAGAGTGCAGAGACTGTAACAGTTCCCCTAGAAAGACTGGTCGGCTGTAAAGCCTGTGGTGCACCTCAGTTATGATTCCCTTGGGAGGCCTGTGGATTTGCCTCTCAATGTTGTCCATAAAGGAGTGTATGTGTCCCCGAGCTCATTGCCCAAACTGAGCGTCAGTGCTAACTCAAGTTACTTGTGTTGCCTTTATATGGTGCCCTTGCCCCGTCCAGCCCCAAGGTAACTGATAAGGAAGGGCCCTCTCTTCAGGTTTCATGTACAAGAGGTAATAACTTGAGTTATGGTACAATGTGTATGTAATACTGTGTAAAGAGGACGTACTGCAATGTTTCAGAAATGTGTTCTTGGTAAAATGATATATTGACTGATGATTACATGCGAAGAGCCTAATGCAAATGTATATGGTTGCAGTTGAAACTTATGGATACTTGCTTGACGCGGACGTCAAGCTTTCCCAGGCCAGGAAGGTGTAACCCCTGCAAATGGGGGTTCCCAAAAGACTTCAGGAGCTTGCTTGAATGCTCAAGCCTGAATGGTGTTTGGCATTTAAGCCATTTATCAGTGAGTGTTTTAGAGCCTCTGGTACTGTCTCTTTAAGAGCTGTCTGCTTGCAGACATAATTAGTTTGTATGGGGGGACTGTGTGCTTCTCTGAGTACCACTTGAGCTGCTGCCAATTCACTTCATTTTGCAGTCACTAGGAGTGCAAAGGAACCTATCTGAAAGATGTAACTGTTTGCCAGAAATTATTTAGAGTAATAATGAAATTACAGTTTGTCTAACCTGCTTTCTTTGCAGTCAGAACTGTGTCTGCTAGTTCCCCATTCTAGTTTTGAACTGCTGAACTGGACCAATCAGTGTGGGGTAAGCTAGCTCTAAAATGGTGCCTTGGACGAATCAGAACTTGGACTCATAATCTGAGCCAGCCACAAGAGGATTGTATGGGCAGTGACTCTGGGAGATGTAGTTTAGACTTCAGTGCCTTTTGGACCAACAGCAGCAGTCTATTGTGAGTGACAGCCAATCCAGTCAAGAACTGGGAGGAACTCAAAGGAAGTGCCCAGTTTTGTCGGGTTGGAGCTTCAGTTGAGCTTTGGCAGTGAAGAAGGAAGGAGCCCTGTGCTTTTCAGTGTGCAGTTTTAGTCAAAAACGTGTGTAAGGCCCAGAGTTCGGTCTGCAGCTTGTGTAACAGCTTGTTAGGACTGAATCGTCCTGTGAAAAGAATCAAAGGATCTCTGAAGAGTAGAAACCAGGCTCACCCTGTAGAAGACTGGAAGAATTGCTGAAAATTGCACTCGGTCTGTCAGGAACTGAATCTGCTGTGTGTTCTCCGGGTATTGTGCAGTAATTACGATCGGGATACAGATGCAGCCTGCCTGGTATAGTACTTTCTTTTATATGGATGTGTGAAGAGGTTTGTGTACCTCAAGTGAGCCCTGCTGACATTGAAGGACCCTATCTTATTTGGAGGTCGTGAGTACTAATTCAGGGTTGCTCCTGTTGAATTGCCACATTAAATCCAAATGGAATTACTGTACTGCTGACTGTTTAATTCTCCTTTCTCTGTGTGAAAGGGCCCTACCAGCTGCCACGGTTTGGACTAGCCACTAGGGCTTGGGTACCCAGGGACAGTAACTGATAGGGATAGGCCTGTGCACAGAGCCATAGGTAGATTATTAGAGTGATAAGCTAATTAACCTGATTTCCCGTCCTTGTTATATCCCCTAAATAAATCAGAGCTGCTTGTTTCAGCAAAGTTATACTGCCTGAGGTATTTGTCTATGTTAAAGTACTGTACTGTGATTGTTGCACTGTATCTCATTTCACAGGAGGTCCCAGTGCCGGAACCAGACCTGGGGTAAGTGTATACTGTGAAGGTAATTTGATATATGTGTGGGCCACTAGTGGGAAGAAAGGGGTTGCAGTGTCCCAGAGGGCTGTGACCAAGTTAGTTTAACTATTGCAAACCCTGACCTCTGGGTGGAGGCACCGCCATTGGATCCAGGCCCTCAACCTGTTAGTGGCAAATCAGGCAGGGTAGTAGCCCCTGGGATAGCGCCATCTAGGGGTTACATGAGCATCTATTCGAGTTAATAGTCTCTAAGAGTTTACCCACTACTGACGGAGACTGATAGGTCTGTAGTTGGATACATCTTTTTATTACCTGACTTTTGGATCGAGGTCACAAGTGCCTCTTTCCATGACTGAATAGTTTCTCTTTATTTAGAGAGGCGCTGAACAAATTAGTTAAAAGGCCACATATAACATTAATAATTTCTTTTAGGAACCTGGGATGGATCTCATTAGGCCCTGAGGATGAGTGTGTTTTGAGATTTAGAAGTATGTTCTTAACTTCCTCTGTCGTAATGGGTTAGGGAGATGTAACCTGTAAGTTAGGGATGCTGTAAGCATGACTTTCTTTAGGGGTGAAAATACTAAGAAAGTAATCATTAAATGTAGTGTATGGCAAGCTCAATCGTTCTGAGTACCGTTATTAGTTTCTATTGGCCCTACAGCTGAGGAGCTGCCTCTGAGTGAACTTATGTAGTTATAAAGGTCTTGTGATTATCCAAGGTATCTGTAGCAATTTGAGTTCAAATTCCTTCTTAACTTGTCTGATATTATATTTAACCTCTTGTTTTTTCCTTGTAAGAGTTCCATGTAATTGTCGTTGGATTTTTTTTGTATATTTTTGTAATATTTCTTTTTATGTTTAATGTCCTCTTTATGCTTTTTGTTCCACCACAGAGGAGTTCTGTGACCATTATTATATTTGTATCTAATTGGAATCCACGTGTCTAAACAGTATTTTATTCTGACCCATATTTTGTCCCATATTTGTTGTAGTTCTAGGTCCTGAAGGTCTGATACCCAGTCCCAGGAAGCTAGATATTCATTAATTATTTTATAATTAGCTTTAGAAAGGTCTTTTACTACGGTAACTCCATTTGCAGAATTGCTGTTTATATTAACCTTCAGTGTCACCATGTTGTGATCGCTGTCTCCGAGTGGCTCAAAAATTACTGTATTGATGTTCTTCCTTCCATATTTGTTAGAATAATAGCAAGTGTGTTACCTCTCTTGTTCCTTCTGTAACTATTTGTTCCAGTTTTGGCTTGTAATTAGTTAGATGAATGATTTTTCTATGTGTCCATGTCCTTCTAATGTGAGCCAGTTGATTTTTGGGAAGTTAAAGTCCCCATTAGAATGTAGTTTTCATATGTTTCCATATTATTTTTAGCAGATAATAATTAGTAGTTTTCATTAAGGCTTAAGTAAGGAGCTCTATATCCTAGTCCTACTATCAATGTCCCTAGGTAGTTTGATGGGGCCCAGATTGCTTCCACACTACTGTTGGGAGATGTCAGTTGGGATTATGCAATGGGCTGGATATTTATCTAATAATGTATAGAGCAACTCCACCACTCTTTTATCTGCCATATTTTTAGAGTTTTGAGTAACCTGGAATCTCTGAATTCCACTCCTGAGGTTTCGTGACTCCACAAATAGTTATCTTATTTTTAGTCAGGGTGTACTTTAGTTTATCCATTTTATTAGTTTAACTGGGTGCACTGACCAGCAGGCTGTTTACTGGACACTCATCACTCCGATCTTTCCCCACAAGAATTGTGTGGATTTAAGGAAGTAAAGGGCTGATTCAGTAGATTGGTGTAGCGTGATCTGCCCTCCTCCCATGGGTACTAGTTTAAAAAATCTAGATATGAAGTTTATGATACGCTTTCCCAGAAGTTAACTACCACGCTTACTTAAGTGGATGCCATCCCAACAGAATAGCTCTTCATCATGGTCAAATTCTTCCCAGTGCGTGAGATAACTAATTTCTTGTTTATGTCCATTTGTTTAGCCATTCATTTATGACTTTAATTTTAATATTATACTGGGGCAGACTTTGGGAATTGGTAGGATTTTAGATAGAACCGGGTGCAACCTATGTGTATTAGTTTGTTAGTGAGTGCCACATAATCTTGCTTTATGTGCTCCACAGAATCATGGAATATATCGTTTGCTCCAGTGCACAATAACCAATGGATTTTCACCAGATGTTTCAAGATTTTGTTGAACATCCTAGTTATGTCAGCCACTTTAGTGCCACTAAAACGGGATAATGTTCAGTATGTTTTGTTGGGGTTGCAGACCAACCTATCAAGGTGTTTAATTATTGAATCACTTAAAACTAGTCTCTCTCTTTACTACTGGCCTACTTGTCTCTGGGTCCATGTTACCAACTTCTGAGGTATTCAAGTCCATTAGAAAGGGGCAATACTAGGGTTAAAGTCGCTTTGTTCTGACTCCGCACTGCAGAGCCTAGGATATCACAACTAGTGTGTAGTGGAATATCAAAGGTATTTGCCTTCCTTCCCTTTTTAGGTGCTTTAGCATTATACCACTCCGCATTGGATTCTGTGCTGCTTTCTTCATCTCTTGCCCTTTTTTATTCATGGTGCGAGGTGTTAATACCACTCAGATCAGCCATGGTTAAGTGTAATAGGTGGACTGATTGTCGTTATTATGTGTTCCTTGGCTTATGTTGGGATTATCGGTTTCAGTGTATTTTTTCGACATGCCTGAAATTTAAATTAAGCCTAGCAGCCATCTCCTTTGACTAGCCTCTAAAACTCCAGTCTTTCATAAACATGCTTACTTTTGAGTGATTCCTCATTATGCAAACTTTTACAACACTTAAACTCATCATTAGGGATCGTATTCAATGTGGAACATGTGATAGACTGTGCATTTAACTCTATTTCACCCTCTAGGGTCATTACATTATCTGCCATGTTTTGTTTGCTCGATTACATCACAGTACAGTTAAACAACAATAACAGCCTAATTCTGATGGTAGTGCAGGAGAATCCCAAATACTAGTTTAAGTAATAAACTGCTTACGTTAGTATTGAATAGTTAGACTTACAGCTGTTAAGCAGGAAACTGCAAGTACTTCATCAGGGATAGGATATCCTCATCTATTGGTTTCTATCTGGTATCTGGGTATTACAGAGCACTACAGCAGGGATGGGACAGTTGACATCCACTGATTTCTATCTGGTGTTTGGGTATTACAGCTAGTAGTACATCAGGTATGGTATTATAGTGAGTACTACATCAGGGATGGAATACTGCAGCCATTGACTTCTATCTTGTATACAGCAAGTACCTGTACACATCAGGGATAGGTACCTGAACCATTGGTTTCTATCTGGTATCAGAGTATTACAGCAGGTGTTACATCAGGGATGTGATACTCAACATCCATTAGTTTTGATCTGGTATCTGGGTATTATTGTGAGTACTTCAGCAGGGACGGGATAGTTGACATCCATTGTTTTTTATCTGGTATCCAGATATACCGAGAGTTGCACATCCGGATGGGGTACTTGACATCCATTGGTTTCTATCTGGTATCCAGGTAGTACAGTAAGTACTAAATCAGAGACGGATAGTCAACATCCATTGGTTTCTATCTGGTATCCAGGTAGTACAGTAAGTACTAAATCAGAGATGGGATAGTTGACATCCATTGGTTTCTATCTGATATCCAGGTAGTGTAGTAAGTACTAAATCAGAGACGGATAGTCGACATCCATTGGTTTCTATCTGGTATCCAGGTAGTACAGTAAGTACTAAATCAGAGATGGATAGACGACATCCATTGGTTTCTTTTTTTTTCTCATATGGCTTTTACCCTCTGGGCAGGCAGGTAACTGTCTCAGCCCTGATCCTACCTCCCGTTGCCATCACTCATCTCCATCGATCTCAGGGCACAGTTTCCTATGGATCCCCCACAGAGGGGCCAAGGGAAGGCCATCTCTCCCCAGTCAAGAGGTGGTGCAGGCCACAGAGGAATGGGTAGGGCTTCATTTGGCCCTCCTCACCACTTTTCCATTTTCTGGTCCCAACTGCCCCTGCCATGGTGCCAGTATGTGTGTGTGGAGGCTCATATGTTCGAACAGCCATGGCCCGCCTCGGTTCCTCATAACCTGAACTACCACCTGGGCCACCTCCCAGAAGCAGTCAGAGGTTGAGATGGCTGGCTAGTCCTCCCTGGAGATTTTTTCACAGAGAGGGTTGTGGATGCATGGAACGCCTTCCGGAGGAGGCTGTGGAGTCAAAACAGTGGTGGAATTCAAGCATGCATGGGACAGTCATAAGGCAATTCTAGGGGCAGGGTAGGAAGAAGTAGGCTGCTGGTTAACTAAGATCTGCAGCTTATCCATTAGGTAGGGAAATGGGCAGACTGGGTGGGCCAAGCGTCCTTATCTGTCCAAATTCTATGTTTCTATGTAGAGTAGTCCTCTCCCACTCCACCGACCTCCGGCAACCCAAACTCATTCCAGAACATGGGTCACCAACATACTAGGAGGTAAGAGCTCCAATGCCTTGGTCCTCCTCGACACAGGGTTGACCATTCATTGGTTTCTGTCTGGTTTCGGTATTACAGTCAGTACTACATCTGGGATGAGATGGACAGCATCAATTGGTTTCTATCTGGCATTGTGGAACTGCAGCAAGTTTTACATCAGGGATGGGATACTCGGCAACCATTGGTTTCTAAGAGAACTGTACTTAGCCCCAGCAGCACAGCGGAACCAGCAAACATATAATTAGAGGTTATACAAGCTTTAACATACACTACAGGCTACTGAATCTCCCACTGCTACAGCTCTCCAATGATGTCAGCTGCTGGTGATTCTAGGACTTGTAGTTTCAGCAAAGTCAGTTTAGAAGTCAGCAGAAACAGTCTGATACAATTTACTATACTGCAGTAAACAGTGAATAAAGGTTTTGCATTCAAAGTGTAAATTGTGACCAGCCCATACTTGGGTGTGAGGTCTGAGTGTATTACTGTTCCCCTTTAAGCTGATGATGCTATTTGAGGTATAGGATACTTAATATCCATTGGTTATCATCTGATATCTGGGTATAATAGAATATTCTACATCAGCGATATAATGTATCTGTCAAATAAAGCTTCCACAAATTCCTGCACCTTCCCAGTCTACGAAATTCATTCTCGTGCTCCTGCTGCAGGCCCTGAGTTGCCAGTTCAGGCCTCCACTGTGCAATCTCTCATCTCCTCTGCAGCATGACTTCACTAGCCTCCCGCTCCTGCTGCAGGACTGAGCTGCCAGTGCAGGCTCACACTGCACTCTCTCTCTCCTCTGCACCATGATTTCACTAGCCTGTCTGCTCTTGCAGAAGGGCCTGCAGCTGCCAATGCAGGCTCACACTGTGCATTCTCTCCTCTGCAGCATGATTTCACTAGCCTCTCTGTTCCTGCTGCAGGTCGTGAGCTGCCAGTGCAGGCTCACACTGTGCATTCCTCCTCTCCTCTGCAGCATGATTTCACTAGCCTGCCTGCTCCTGCTGCAGGGCCTGAGCTGCCAGTGCAGGCTCACACTGTGCACTCTCCACTGCAGCACAATTCTGCTAGCCTGTCTGTTCCTGCTGCAGGGCCGAGCTGCCAGTGCAGACTCACACTGTGCACCTCTCCTCTGCAGCATGATTTCACTAGCTTGTCCCACTCCTGCTGTTCGGCCTGTGGCTGCCAATGCAGGCTCACACTGTGCACCTCTCCTCCTCCACGCAGCACAATTTCACTAGCCTGTCTGTTCTGCTGCGAGGGCCTGAGCTACCAGTGCAGACTCACACTGTGCACTCTCTCCTCTGCAGCATGATTTCACTAGCTTGTCCGCTTCCTGCTGTTCGGCCTGTGGCTGCCAATGCAGGCTCATACTGTGCACTCTCCTCTTTTGCATGTGGGCCTACTATCCTGCCTGCTCCTACTTCAGGGCCTAAGCTGCCATTGCAGGCTCCACAGTGCCTCCTTCTCTTATCTGCACCATGGTTTCACTAGCCTGTCCTGCTCCTGTAGTAGGGCCTCAGCTGCCAGTGCAGGCTCGCACAGTGCCTCCCTTCTCATACCTGCACCATGGTTCTCACTAGCCTGTCCTGCTCCTGCTGTAGGGCCTGAGCTGCTGGTGCAGGCTCACACAGTGCCTCCTTCTCATATCTGCACCATGATTCACCAGCCTGTCAACTCCTGCTGCAGGGCCTGAGCTGCCAGCAGGCTCACACTGTGCCTCTCTCTCTCCTCTCCTCTGCAGCATGATTTCACTAGCCTGCCTGCTCCTGCTGCAGGCCTGAGCTGCCAGTGCAGGCTCACACTGTGCCTCTCCTCTCTCTGCAGCATGATTTCACTAGCCTGCCTGCTCCTGCTGCAGGGCCTGAGCTGCCAGTGCAGGTCCACACTGTGCACTCTTCTCCTCTGCAGCATTATTTCACTAGCCTGCCTGCTCCTGCTGCAGGGCCTAGCTACCAATGCAGGCTCATACTGTGCCTCTCCTCCCTCTGCAGCATTATTTCACTACCATGTCCTGCTCCTGCTGCAGGGCATGAGCTGCCAGTGCAGGCTCACACTGTGCCTCCCCGCCCCTCTGCAGCATGATTTCACTACCCTGTCCTGCTCCTGCTGCAGGGCCTGAGCTGCCAGTGCAGGATGACACTGTGCACTCTCTCCTCTCCGCATGATTTCACTAGCCTGTCAACTCCTGCTGCAGGGCCTGAGCTGCCAGTCCAGGCTTACACTGTGGACTCTCTCCTCTGCAGCATGATTTCACTAGCCTGTCTGCTCCTCTGCTGCAGGCCTGAGCTGCCAGTACAGGCTCACAAAGTGCCTCCCCTTCCCTCCTCTGCAGCATGATTTCACTAGCCTGCCTGCCCTGCTGCAGGGACCGAGCTGTCAGTACAGGCTCACACTGTGCACTCTCTCCTCTGCAGCACAAATTCACTAGCCTGCACCTGCTGCAGGGCCTGAGCTGCCAGTGAGGCTCACACTGTTTATTTATTTGAACGCTGGCAAACTGGTAACGGCATGCTGAGCCAGGGCTCATTTCCTTGTGCCACTCAGGGAAAGGGGATACAATGAATCAGAAACAGCAGTAGAAGCATTCCAGAGAAAAGTGCAAACAGTGAACAATTCAACAAGGTGCAAGTGCAAGTAACAAACGGTGAACAGAGGTTGGTTCTATGAGCAGCACCAACACCCAATTACAATGGCAAAGGCAGGGTGACAGAAATAAGTGCAGCAGCTGTAGTGACATGAACAGAGAAAGGGGTACTAGGAACAGGTCAGGTAGGGCTGACAGGAGCAGGAGGGGGAAGTGCGCATCTGTGCACACTATGCCTCCCTCCTCTCCTGTTCATGCGCATGGTTCACTAACCTGCCTGCCTGCCGAGCTACACAATTGGTAGTTGGCCAGGCAGCCTTTTCTCACCGCCTCACTAAGCTCTGGAATGAGCTGCTCTGCAAATCCGCCACTCCTCCTCTGCTAACTCTCGCCACCACCCTGGCAAATTACTTCATGGTAAATTGTCCTGAACCTGACTCTGCCAGGCATTGCCCCACTCCCTCCACGTGCCTGACCAGCAGCACAGCACATGCTACTTAAGTGGCCTATTTGGCACAACTGACGTATTTTGAACCCACGCACTTAATGTTATTGCTAGCTGCTTCTTGTGAGTCTACGCCTGCAATTGTTCAACCATGAACTCTCTACTACAGTATATTCATATATGTGTACTAAGTGTTTTATGTGCCTATCTGTAACCTGGTTGTTCCATGATCTCATCTGTAACTCACACAAAGTGTAAACAAGCATATTTTACTGTTATATGTTACCCAATTTGATAACCTGCACGTTATCCTCCCCATGTTCCCCTCCCCCAGGTCACACCAGGAGACGAGCTGCTTTTTGCTCAGTGTGCCTTTCCTGGTGAAACAATTTCAAAAAATAAATAAAGTAGTGAAAAGTAGCTAACTGAATGAAAGTGCACAGTTCTGTGATGGTTTTGGAAGTTTTCCACCAAAAGTCACTTTTTTACATAAAAGAATCTCCTTCAATAACCAGATCATTCCCATGTGAGAGCGAGCTGAAATGGTACTGAAATGTGCCCATGCGAGTTCTCAATCTCCACCATTGCTGATTGGTTGCTGCCAGTCACATGGCTTGCAATCAACTGGACATGCTTAGTAAGTGATCCCTGTAAAATGTGCTGCATCATGACATCAAAGTGCCAAACTGCCGAAGGAAACCGATTTCTCTCAGATCTGCTTCGCTATGTACAAATGCCAGATTTTGTCATTTCACAGAATGCTTATTCGGATTTGGCCCATCCCCCAGCATAGCAGCTCCAATGGGTTGTCAGCATTTCAGAGTGGCTCCCCATGTGCACTCAGTGGGTGAAACCTTAATCGCACCATGCAAACAGAAAGACATACAGTATTATCTCAGCTGCTGCTTGTTCCAAAACACAGAAACATTTACAAGCATGGCATAATCTAACTAGTAAAAAAATTTTTTTTATTATTTGGAAATTCTCAGCACCAGCATAGCCTAATTTATGTGTTTCACTTAGTTTTCAACAGGGTTCAATTTTTTCTTTCTTTTTTTGTTTTTTAAGTTTGAGGGTTCTGATGAGGTTCAGTGGAGCTGGGATTGGGCAAGGTGTAGACACTGACTATCTGGACTTTAGCAAGGCCTTTGATGCTGTTGTACATGATAAACCTTTGGTCAATGTATGCCAGCACAGTAGAACATTGGACTGTTCACAGACCTGTAGGCAAGAACCAGAGGGTTGCGGCTGACAGACACTACTCCTAGTGGAGGGGCATTCCTTTCCCTCAGGGACTGGTGCTGGGTTTACTGCTGTTGGCATTTTTCATCAGCAGTCTGAAATCTGAAGTACCCGACACCATGCTGATCAGAGTGATGGACTCCCTTGCTGATGTGGACAAACATAAAGAGGACCTGAACAAGACAGGTGACTGGATGGACTCCTGGAGTCATTGCTTCAATGCAGCCAAATTCAAGGTGCTGTATTTAGGAAGGAGGAGGACCACGGTAGACCCTACACTGTCACGGGCTTCACCTGTTGCTGTGCGGGAGGAAATGGACCCAGATGTCTCAATAGACAAGGGGCTAAAGCACAGAAAGCAGTACATGGCCGCTGCAAAAAGGTGGAGGAATACTAGGGTGCATCCAATGGAGGGCTAACCAGCACAGAAGGGTAAAGTAATCCTGTCATATTCTTTGGCAACCAGGTAAGACCCACTGGTCCCAAGTGCTTGTTGTTTTCAGGGGGGACACAGGAGCACTGGTGAGGTTAAGGACTTGCTCAGAGTCACACAGTATGCAAGTGGAGGTTGGGAATCAAACCCAGGTCTGCTGGATGTACCATGCACATTCACAGCTTGTTACACTAAACTCCTAAGTTATACTGCCAGGCTGTTTTTTCTGTGAGAGAGCTCAAATTGGCACCATTGAGGCAGTTGAGAGGGTGCAATGCAGGCCCACCAAAATGATCAGGGGATGGGGAATTAAAGCTAGGAAGGGAGACAGTCAGTCTTATGTGTTCACCTGGGAAAAGGAAGCTGGAGGGGATCTAAATTCTTGCATGGTGATTTGCTTTATAGGATATGTGCAGTTTTACATTTCTCTGAAACCTGGTTTTATTGCCAAAGTTCTTTCCAGGCAACCCTTACCTCAGTGCTTTTCTGCTAAGATTCTTTGTCTTTTAGATTACTTTCCTATTTTGGACTCACCATGACCCAAACTATTAAGACCAAGCTATGACTGGTTCATCCTTCCCCACTGTTACAAATGAGGACACTGATAAGTCAGGATTTAAACACATGACTGTGTTTTCTGTTTTCAGCCTTTGTAGTGTGTGTGTGAGGCCATTTGGCACCATACACTACTGCTTAAAGCAACACCAGTCTAAACTGTTTCATGGTAATTTGCATATATGTCCCATGATGCATTGCATTATGGTGACTGTAACAATCATTTTGTACTTTTTGTTCTGTTTTTGTTTCTAACTCTATTTGCTGTGGCAACAGAGATGTGCTAGGAAATTAAATTAAAATTGTTGCCAGAGGCAGAACAGCTGGCCTGGAAGATAATTACAGTCCCTTTTTCCTGTAATGGCAGGAACCCTGGTCAGTTAATAATAATACATTTTATTTGTTATAGCGCCTTTCATGCTTTAAGGCGCTGTACAGTAAGATAAAACAATCAATAAATACAGATAAAAATCAAAGCAATTCAGGGTAAGCTTTTCCCCACAAATAGGTCTTCAGTGCCTGCTTAAAGCACCCACTGTCCTGCACTCCCGTAGCTGATGGGGCAGAGAATTCTGGAGGGTAGGTGCCACAAACCCAAAGGCACGCACCAGATGACTTTAAACTTACCCTAGTCATCTCCAGCAACCCTCGTCAACCGATCAGAGCTGTCGCATATGGTGTAAGGAGCCAGGAGCTCTTTCAAGTAGTCAGGACCCTGTCCGTAGGGGCTTTGTAGGTCAACAGACCTACCTTAAAGGTGATCCGCCACTGAATAGGCAGCCAGTGCAGATCACGCAGCACAAGGGTAATGTGAGTTCTTCTCGGCCCCAGTCAATAAGCATGCTGCAGCGTTCTGCACTAGCAGCAAGCAGCAGATATCAATCCCAGGAAGACCTAGGTAAAGGAGTTGCAATAGTCAAGGCACGATGTTACAAATGCATTGACCAAGACAGGTAGGTTGCTGTACGGAACAAGGTGCTTGATCCTAGCAATGTTCCTAAGATGGTAAAAGGCCAGCTTGACGACTGCAGACACCTGATGACGAAGGGTGAGGCCAACGTCAAGCATCACTCCTAGGTCACGCACCTGATAAGAGGTGAGAATCTGTGCTCCTGCCAGGACTAAACCGGAGGAACCCAGTCCTCAGCACCTCAGACGATGACCAGGGTGTATCTACCAAGACCTTAGTCTTTTCTGGGTTCAACTTTAAACCGCTGGCACTCATCCAATCTTGGATTTCAACGACAACTGTTCAGTACTGAGATTGCACTAACCTGGTCGGGGCAAAGACGGGTAGAGCTGGGGTATTATCAGCACACAGCAGCGAAACCTCAGCCCATACCGCCTACAATGTCTCCAAGGCAGTATACACTGCAAATAACATGGGGGACAGCACTGAGCCCTGAGGTACCCTGCAAAGCAGAGAGAAACCCTAGGAAGAAAAAAATACCGAGACAACTCTCTGCATTCTACCAGCGAGGAAAGATGTAAACCACCTGAGAACTGATCCAGACAGCCCGCAGATGGACCTCAAACGCCGAAAGCAGAACCCCATGATCTACAGTGTCAAAGGCTGATGATAAATCAAGGAGAACCAAGATGGAATGGTGTCTCCGATCTCTCACCATCAGGAGATCATTGAGCACCCACCAGAGCAGTCTCAGTACTATGCCTCTTATGAAAACCCGATTGGAGAGGTTCAGTATAGATTATGGATGGTTAAATGGTTCTCCAGTTGAGCCACCACAACTTTCTCAATAACCTTCCCCAAAGGAAGGTTAGAGATAGGCCTATAGTTTGCTAGGTTCTCCGGGTCTAAAGAAGCTTTCTTCAGAAGGGTCTCACCACCCTCCTTCAGGGAGCTAGGAAACCCACCTGAGTCCAAAGAGCACCGGACAATCCAAGCTAAGACCGGGCCTATGATGTCACTACAACCCAAAATTAGGAAGTAGGGACCAGATCTAACTCTACAGCAAGTGGGATGCATCCCTGGATAATCCTCATAATATCCACAAACTCCGGCAGATCAAAGGTACTCCAGGAAATTCTGGGCTCTGTGACACAACACCGACCAACAGCATCCCCCATAGAGTGAAGTTGGCAGCACTCCTGCCTGATGTCGCCACCTTATCCGCAAAGAAATGAGCGATCTCATCACACTCCCTTGTGAAAAATCGATGGAACTGTTGACAGGCTGGCTGCACAGCCTGTCAACAGTTCTGAAGAGTTGAGCCGGTCGAGCTTTTAGCGACAGAAATTTCCTGGACAGAACTCTGCCTTCTGATGGGAAATTTCTGTTTGATGGAATTTAAAATGTTCTAACAAAATAAGGTGGTTGGCATCTAAGGTTGTCCTCCACCAATGATGCTCTAACCTACGCCTGTCTCCATAATTCCCCTAGAGTCCCATCAAACAACTGGGGCCCCAGGCGGCCGGAGGGCGAACTCAGGCAGGAGCAATCAGCTCGACAGCTGAAGAGATGGTCCTATTATAGGCCAACTAACCGCCAGGGTCTGTGCTGGTCTCGTCAAACAGCGAGAGGTCCATCACTGCCATCAGGTCTTCGGGAACACATCCCGTAAGGGCTATAACTAACCATCTCCACAGGGTCAACCTACCCAGGGAGCCAAAAATTTTACCCAACGGTGAAATGGTCAGACCAACCAACCGGGTTCCACCACTAGTCGGAGGCCTTGATCCCCAGGAGGAAGACCAGATCAAGGCAGTGACCACCATTGTGGGTAGCTGAGGAAACAACCTGTTGAAGTCCTGTGATGTCATCACCTGGAGGAAGTGTTGTCCAAAGAGCGAGGATCTTGTCAACCCAGGCGCTGGAAGTCGCCCAGAGCCATCAGTCTGGGAGACTTAACGCCCATGTCTGCAGCGAAGTCTGCTACTTCCTGCAGGAACAGCTTCGCCCCTGGTGGATGGTAAATAGAGCTATCCTGCACCCCACACCAGCTACCATGGTACATTCAATGACCTGGCCTCCTCAACTGGAACACCAGTTAGGCCCAATTCGGTCTTGAAACAGACCGTGACCCTCCCCTGCGGTCCAATCTCAGGCGATGTAAAACCGAGTGCCGGTAGGGAATGGCTGTCTCCAAAATAGGGGCAGCATTCCCATCTAACCAGTCTCAGTAATGCAAACCAGATCTGCTGTACCCACAAAATCTGCAATAAGAGCAGTCTTGTTGCAGACAGATCTGGCATTGCATAACAGCGCCCGAGTTAGACGAGGTTAGCGAGACGTCCCACACTACTTGACCCCCAAACGGAGGTGCCCTTGAGTATGGAAACCAGAACAGGATCCCCACTGCTCCAGACACCATTTCGCCCAGGGATGCCTTCTGGTCCTAATCATCCCAATGGGAGCTGCCACTTTTTCAGGCCCCGGCTGTCCTCAACCCCGCACTCACCTCGACATCCACCCCTGCAAGTAATCCCTAGCGCCGACAGTGCTGATAGATGAAAGCAGGCGGGGAGGGGAGAGAACGGATGGAGAGCGGAGGCCGAATAGCACAGGATGGGGCAAACAGGCACATTTCACCAACAATTATAACCAAACAATAGAGAAAGCACACAAAACCCCAAATTCCTAAAACAGAACCATGAACAATTAAAACCTTAAACCCCCACAACAATATAAACTTAAACTGTAATCCCAACCCAAAAAGCATATAAAACTGCCCTCCTCCCACAACTGGATAACATTTAAACCCAGAAAACAAAATAAAATCCTTCTCACAGGATATAAAATAGACACACAAATATAAATTCACCACCTCCGCAGCCCTCTCACAGCGAAGGGAAAGGAAAAATTCTAGGCATTCCCACTGCCCAGAAAACACAAAACTCAAAACCTAAAATAAACATAAACATCAAAAATAAAATAAAAATAAATATGGACCCCTGATCCTCTCACCACCAGGAGACCAAAAATAAGTCTGGGAAAGAAGGCATCCAGTAGTAGTAGAAGTCATAAAGAAATCCACTCAATAAAATCCAAATGGAAGCTTCAAGTAATCCACATAGATCAGGCCCCTCATAGCAAAATCCAGGTCAACCCGCACTCAGGAATCCAAACTCCCAATACGCCTTATAAGGCAAACTTCCTGGTATCAGTAGTCCGCCCTCACAGTTCTTACTTTCAAGGTCATCCAGAAAATGAACATAGGTAAGATAAAAACAGTCCTGTTCAAATGATGCCAGAACCCAACCAACCCAGGGCAGGTCATGTTATGTGCAACCAATCACCCACTCTTGAACACCAGAGAAAACTCAGCCTTTGCCAGGCAACTCTAGCTACTCCTGGCAGCTCTAGAACACTAGCCCTTCGTAGGCACTCCCACCTCCAGGGACAAACGGCCACACCCCGCACTCCACCTCTAGGTCAGCTGGACTGGCTGAACCTCTCCTCCTCCTTCAAAGCTCCACAGGACAGTATCAGGGCCAGCAATTCAAGCAGTCCTCGAACAACAAACCAAGTCCAATCACTTGATTGCTCAGATTTCTAGGCTCGCTAATGCTAGTTAATAAGGAGCGCTAAAGAACCCAAGGTCTTTCATGTCAGGAAACTGTCCTGCCATGCAGCTAACACCTGTAGGGGTAGACATGGCTGAACAGTGACGGTGGTTTTGAGTATGAAAACTCCATGGACCCAGTTCCAACCAGTTCTTTTAGAGGGGCTGTCCTGAGAGAACAAAACACTGGTCCTGGAAATGATGTCACCGAGCAGGGGTGACGAGCATGGGTGGAGTCAGACTTGCCTGAAGGCTTAAGTCTGCATGTGAGAAGGATAAGTCAGTCAGTATTGGAGCTTTATACTTTCACTGTCTAAGGTTGGAGTCTGCCACTGCTCACTAAAGTTATCTTGTGTGGTAAGAAATCGTTTCACTTTGAAAGAGTTAAGTAGTTATAACAATGTTTTTGCATGTTTCTTCTTCTGTGTGCAAACTATTTCTTGATAATTTCTCTAGTAACCCTGTAATTCCCACAGTCTTTGTACTTGTGGTATCCTGTAGATTGTGTACCTATTATGTAGTAGTAAATATTATTTTTATGTACTGCTTCTGTAACTGAATCTTGGGTGGGAACAGTTAACTGTTACTACAAATCAATGCTCCGACTCCACAGGAGAAGAAACTATGGTTATCATATTCTGGAAGTGTTTCTCAGGAGTGAATGACAGGGTAAGGTAGTTTGCCCTTAGCCGATGGAGCACAGTACTGTGTGAGCAGTGGCTCTGGTGAGATTCGAACAGAGAAGGTCCCAGGTAGGAGAATCACTTGAGTGGTGGCAGCTACTGAGATACTTACAGGAGTTGAGGGTTGAGAAACTTAGCAACCTGATGCAGATTGTGTAATGAATGTGGACAAGTTGTAAAGCCACATGTGTTCATTTTCCATTTTTGAAACCTGGCTTTATTGCCAATGCCTTTGCTGGTAACCCTTGCCAGAGCTATTGTACTGAGATTCTTTGATACTCAGATTTACTTTCCTATTTTGGGCTCCATGATGGTTCAATTCAGTAAGACCAAAACATATGACTGGTTCATCTTTCCACTGGGCTGTTACAGGTGAAGCTCACTGATGAGTCCTGAGAAGGACGAAACACATGTCTGCGTCTTCTGTTTTCAGCCGTTGCAGAGTGTGTGAGAAGCCACTTGGCACCATACACCTTGCTTAAAGCAGAGCCAGTCTACATTGTTGGTGGAGGGTTACATTTTCATGATGCTTTGCATTATTAGGATATGTGCAATTCAACATATTGATTCATCTCTGCTTATGAAGTGGGGGATCGGGCTTGTGGACCTACAGTCCCTTCCTTTGTACATTAGTTTGGCTTCCATAGGTATGTAGGTATAACAAACAACAAGTTTTTACATAAGTAAAGATGACTGCTTCCACGTACACATTAGGTTAATCACCATGTCATGAGTTGCTATGACAATGGCCTCCTCAGGGCTAGGGATAGAGGAGAGGTCAGTTCTCATTCTCCTTGCTCTCGCTTCAGCTTTGACACTGCAGACTTCTTGATCACCTCAGAGTATTGTGGACTCACCGTCATGGTCATCAGCTGGTATGAGTCCAACTCACTGGCAGGAAGCAGCGGTAGTTATGGGGAGTACCTCAGGGATCGATCTTGTCGCCAGTGTTATTTGCAGTGCATATGCTGCCCTGGGAGAGCTCATAAGGCAATACATTGTGGGTTTTCACTGCTATGCAGATGATATCCACTGTATCTGTCCTTTGCCCCCAGAACACTGGATGCTGTGGAAGTGCTTAACATCTGCCTGGCCAAGATCAATGACTGGCTGTCCTCCAGATGGTTGCGACTGAACCCCATCAGTTGAGCGATCACTTTAATTTGTTAAAGTCCCATTGTTGAATGGGTATAAAACCTTTAAAAATCGCCTCATTCAAGTCAATGGCGGCACATGCAACCTTTGTTTAGTGACCAATAAAACAGGGTTGCGTGTGATAGTGTGGTGGGGCGTAGCCATAGATCCGTGGGTCTGGGAATAAAATTACAAGGGGCATAACTTTAAATATCACTGGAAGAAAGGAGAAGTTTGCACATTTGGAGCCCTGGCCAGATCAGTCATCGTTTTTCGTTTGTTTTTTCACTAAGGAGCTAGTTGGAAGCCGCTCTTTAAGGATATATTTCATAATTATTTATTTTTTATGAATTATTTAGTGAGTGATTATTTTATTTATGCATTTATGGATTATGTTGTTTTTAGTTTATATTTTCTAATTATGCACTTTGTTGTAGTGATCCCCTGAGCCGACAGGAAAGGGCACCAGTTATAAATAAAGACTACTACTATTATGTTTGCCTCTATAGTCTCCCCTACCTTGTGCATTTCAACATTATACCATACCCCAGTCAGTGTAGCTAAATAACTGATACCTTTTAAAACAATAAAAAAATCTATATCATTTTTTTGGTGAAAGGCTGTCTCAATCAGTCCATATGCAGGAACAGCAAATTCTTTAACTAGACTCCACTGCTTACCACTGCAGCAGAACATTTCAGGATTCTGCTGGAGTTCTGTTAACCATCAGCAATTATCTTCCTGTCAAAGCTAAAGGTAACAAATTTCCCATATCCAGCAAGGCTATATCATCAACTGGACACCAATATTATCTGACGGAGTAAATCACCACACAACCAAGGGCTGTGACAGACAAATACCCTGCCTGAGAGCTTCAAGCCTATCACCAGTGGGGAGAAAATAAAAAGGTTCATTCAGCTAGTCTTTCTGAAGAGAGATTAAATGATGCAGATTCTGGAAATACTATACCAATCCAAAATATAAGAATTATTAATGGAGTTTACAGTAGTCATTTTAATCTCTTGCCAACACATAACTCGTGTCTACTTTACCCCGTCTGTCTCTTTTCCTGATGGACATGAAAGGCAGCAGGAATATATTATTCAGCCTTAATCAGAGCCGAAAGCCCAAGAACAATGTACCTCTAGCTATCAAACGGATAACATTTTCACAATAGCTGTTCTTCTATAATGAAGACAGTGTAATAAAAGATACCAGTTACAAGCCTGATCCTTGCACCCAACAATAACATCCATTTTATGATAGGCCACATAATAGGATATCAGTTCTAACCTGCTCAGTAACAAAGCGCTGCCTTATCATTATGCAATTGTAACTTGGCTGGAATTTGCAGATAATCTGAACCAGAACTTGCATTTTAGTAACAACAATACCATATTTCACATTCCCATTCAGAACCTCATCACTGGAGTGGGGAGAACTTTAACTCTTTCTTTTCCACAAAAAAAAAAAAAAGACATTATGCATTAGCTCTCCACCAACAATAAACCTCGGATATGGGGCTACTAGTATTGATTGCAACTAAAACAAGAGTCAAAATGTTTTAGTAATATAATTATTTGGAATAAACAATTTGTTTCACTTATTTATGAAGCAAATCTAATTTTACCACCAGCTATGGTATTGCAACATGTGATTGGTTTGCCATCAGCTCTGTAACCTACCCTACAACAAAACATGATATGATGAAACAAACCATACCATACCATACGTATGGGGGTGAAATAAGACTTAGCATCCACCTTATCTGACCTTCCTGCCTGCCTGCTGCTTGTCACTGACTATACTCAGTTTAATTACTGAGACATGTCAAGCTTGGCTCCTAAAACGTTATCCTGCCTCAAACTGTGTAATGTCAGATGCTCCTTCTGGATCACTGATACTGCAGTCAGTGGAGTGATACTGTCGCCACTAGTTTTGATATCAACAGGGATGACATGCTGTGCTCAGCTTTGGTACTGTAATGTTGCTGTTCCTTTTATTTAACTGTACTTGTTGCTGTTCCTTTTATTTAATTGTCCTGGCTCGCCTAACTTCGGTACTGCTGTAACCACTGATTATGACTATTCCTGTATATCTCTTGTCCACGTTAATATGTATTGTATATTATACAAATGTACTGTTTCCTTTATCCTCAGTCAGCACCTGAATCGAGCCTTAGCTCAGTGTACTTTTCCCAGTTATCAACTTTAAATAAATAAATAAATGTGTGGCACTTTTGGCAACAGCTTTGGAATTGCAATCGGGGACACTTTTGGCACAGCAATGGGTAAGACTGTTACCATTAGAAACAGAATGATGGCAAAAAGACCAACTGTTCATCCAGTCTGCCCGAGTTCCTCACTTAGCCCTGGGACCTACTGTTTTTCCAGGGTCCTAACCTCTCCACCCCCTATTCTCCTCCCTGATTCTGATGCCCTGAGCAACCACTATACCCTTCATTCTGTCCCAGCCATGCTAAAAATCACTAATAGTTTTCTCACCCACCACCTTGTCTGGCAGCCTGTTCCAAGGTTCCACCATCCTTTCTGTAAAACAGTACTTCCTCGTCCCTCCTGAACTTCCCGCTGTTAGCTTCCACTCATGACCACTTGACTATGAGTTGGTATTCAGAGTTAAACAGTTCCCCAGCTCACCCTGTTGATTCCTTTAAGAATTTTAAGGTCTCTATCATACCTCCCTCTCCATTCTGGTTTAGTGCCTTGAGACACTCCTCATAGGTCATGCCCTGCTGACCCGAATCATTTTTGTTACCCTGCGCTGCACTGTCTCAAGCCTATCCCTAGCCTTCCTGAGGTGAGGGCTTCAGAACTGGGCTCAGTACTCCAGGTGTGGCCTCACCAAGAATCTGTACAGGGAAGAATTAACCTCCCTTTTCAGCTATCAATACCCCTCCTGATACTTCCAAGCATCCTATATGCCTTGCTGTAAATCTTGTTGTACTGACTTGATTGCTTTAGGGAGTTGCTGATGATAACTCCAAGGTCTCGCTTTCTCAGCCGTGGTACCGAGTCCCATCCCACTCATCCAGCCAGCCATTCCGGGTTCTTGTTCCATAGGTGCATAACCTGCACATTTTAGCACTGAGTTTGAACTGCCAAACCCTTGACCACCCTTCAGCTTTTGTGTTCTCTGCAGCACCTTTTTCCCCACGCTACTAACCACCTTCCCACAGAGCTTAACGCCATCTGCAAAGACACAATCTGCCCAGATCCCCTCACCAATGTCACTGATAAACATGTTGAAGAGAACTGGATCAAGGATAGATCCCTGTGGAACCCCACTTGTGACCTCCTCTCTTCTGATTTAACCCTGTTGACCACACCATCTGCTGCCTCCCTTTAGGTCGTTAGCTACCCATTTACTACGACTTAGCTGCACCCAGATCCTCCATCTTCTTCAGCAAGTGTCTGTGTGGTACTGAGTCAAAAGCCTTGCTGAAGTCGAAGAGAAGCAAATCCAAAGCGTGGCCCCTATCCAATTCCTCGCCACTCAGTCAAAGAAAACTATCAGATGAGTCTGACAAGACCTCCCACAATGAATCCATGCTGTTTACTATCCTGGAGACCACTGCCTTCCAAGTAGACCAACGAGACCCTCTTTACCAGTGACCTATCAGTTTTCCTATGATAGAGATATGACTGACAGGTCTGTAATTCCCTGCTTATTCTTTGTCCCCCTAACCCCTTTATGGAATGGAACTATGCCTGCCACCCTCCAATCCTTCAGAACCACCCTGTCCTAGAGAGCTGCTGAACAGTCCTACCAGGGGATCAGCCAGGTCTGCTACCTATTCCTAAGTATGTTTGGATGCAGTCCATCTGGGTCTTGGGATCATATCAACCTTCACGGCTGCCAGCCCTTTCAGGACCCTTTGCTAGTAAATGTTGGCTGCCTCCTCCAGGACCCCTTTAATGGATGCTTTCATGCCACTTTCCTTTGCATATCGTGCCCCAAACTGGCTAAACTCCTCCCAAGTGACCTTCTGGCTGAACCCGAAAATTGGGCCTTTTCAAATTCAAACTTCGCTCTCCTCTCTAGTCAAATGAAGTGCTCATGCCCCCAATAACTGATAGCATGTGGCTGACTGGGTAATAATTTGTTTCAGCAATTTATCTCCACTAGACTTAATCTCTGATCTTCCAGCAAACCCCTCATTCCCTTTACTCACCTATATCCTCCTTACCCTTCCTTACAATCTCAGTCCCCCTTGCAACCATCCTCCCAGCCTCTCTGCACCCCTTTCTTGCTTCCACTGTTCTCCTTCGCACCTCCTCCATACCTTTCCTCCACTCACCCCACCTCTCTACTCTGCCCACCCCATCTCCACTTTTCTCGATACTCGATGCCTAACATACACTCATTTCCTTAGTCAACCATTACCCCTTCCAATTCTATCTCCTCTTGATAAAGGGAACGAGTTCTCCCCATTATTACCCTCATCCTCCTCCTCCCAGAACACCTACCTCCCTCCTCCACCTGTTTCACTTTTCTTGACCTCATTTAGTTGTTAGTGAATTTGTTTTGCCAATCTACTACTACTGTTTTTAAGCTAATTTTCACTGTACATTATGTTTGTATTTACTCTGATTTGTACGTATTCTTTGACCCGGAACCTTTGTAAATGAGTTCTTAGCTCAAAGGTTGTAATCCTAGTACTGAATAAATAAATAAACAAACTCTCTGGCAAGGGCCCACTGTGCTCCCTAATGAAAACTGAGCAAAAGTAATCATTAAAGGACACTGTCAACTGTTTTTCATCATAATTAAACCATATTTCATGGATGCTTATTTACTCTCAAATTCATTGATGTTGCTGACTGTCATCTGTTTCCTTTTTAGTAGAGATGAAATGCATGGTTATGTGTAATTATACCCAACCTTGTTTTGTTTCAAATCCTTGATCAACTCTTTAATTGTGTACTTCATGAACACTGCCAAGACCCCAAATAGTGCAGCCACTGTGATGCAAGTCTCCTCTCTCCCACTGCATAATGAGTGGCTAGACTGTGTGTGGGTACCCCAAGTCCAGAAAAGGTGCAGTGGAAGTTGATCAAGAATCAAACACACACATTTTGTGTGGTAACACCAATATGGTAGGCAGTCTGTTTTTCACTGTTAGAAAGAAAAATATCAGAATCAAGCTACCAGCTACATCAGCAATCTTTACAGAATGTGAGCAATCATGAAATGTTTTTTTTAAGCTGAACAATCTGAGGCCTAAGGGGTTTGACAGTGTCCCTTTATGGACGGCATGCCCTTTTCACTTGCCTCAATCACCCAATTCCTCTGTCAGCCTCATAATTCCCCTGTCCTTTCTTCCTTTTTCTGATATACCTGAAGAACTGTTTTCTCCGTTCTTGATCCCACAGCAATATGTTGCTGTGCCTGTTTCAGAAGGGCAAACTTCAATAGACTGAAGGAGCTGGTCAGAGATAAGTTAGTAGGGGTGGACAACATAAATGGAGCGGAAGAGAGATGGGGGAATTAAGTGAATCATTCTCAGGGCATCTAATGTATGCATGAGAACAGTAACCAAGAACAGGTTCAAGGCGGCTGTGGTTCTCTGCAAGGGTCAGGGAAGTGGTGGGCTTTGGAATTGCAATGGGTGACACTTCTGCCACCAGATTTGGAATTGCAATGGTGACACTTCTGCCACAGGCTTTGGAACTGCAATGGATGAGTCTTCTGTCACCGGCTTTAGAACTGTAACTGGTGACACTTCTGCCACAGGCTTTGGAACTGCAGTGGGAGACACTTCTGCCACAGGCTTCAGAACTGAAATGGTGACATTTCTGCCACAGACTTTGGAATTGCAGTGGAGACACTTCTGCCATGGGCTTTGAAAATGCAATAGAGATACTTCTGCCATGGGCTTTGAGTTGCAATGGGTGATACTTTGCCATGGGCTTTGAACTGCAATGGTGACGCTTCCACACGGGCTTTGGAATTTCAATGGATGACATTTCTGCCATGGGCTTTAGAACTGCAGTGGGTGACACTTTGCCACAGGCTTTAAATTGCAATGGATGACTCTTCTGTCACTAATTCAGAACTGCAATGGATGACACTTCTGCCACTGGCTTTAGAACTGCAGTGGGAGATACTTCTGCCATAGGCTTTAGAATTTCAATGGGTGACATTTCTGCCCACGGGCTTTGTAATTGCAGTGAGAGACACTTCTGCCACGGGCATTGGAATTGTAATGGGAGATTTTTTGTCAGAGGCTTTGGAATTGCAATGGTGAAACTTCTGCCACTACCATTGAACTGCAATGGGTGACACTTCCACCATGGGCTTTAGAATTGCAATGGGAGACATTTCTGCTACTGGCTTTGGAATTGAATCATAGAATAATAGAATAATAGAAATCTGACGGCAGAAAGGACCTCTGGCCCACACAGTCTGCCCCATCCCCTTACTCATCACCTCTGTCACGGGACCTCCCTTCCTCCTACTTGCCAACCCCATATGTCTGTCCCATGCCCTCTTGAATCCCTCCACCATTTCAGCCCCCACCACTTCTTCCAGTAGTTTATTCCAGGCCTCTACCACCATCTCCATGAAGTAAGACCCCTCACATTGCCTCTAAATCTTCTTCCTTCAAACCTTAAACTATGCCCTCTAGTTTTAACCCCCTACATTCCTTTTAAATAAGCTCCCTCCCTCACCTTACTGATCCCCTTCCGTACTGTTGTCCGCTAGATTATTAGTGCCCAGATGCACCACGATATGGGTGACCCGCTCATGTTTTCTAGCCAAGGTGTGTATTAAGCATGAGACCTTGAGTGCTGATATGCCTGGCATGCACTCAGCCCTAATAGCACCATCACCCATCCCCCATCCGATTCCCTAATTATGGAGTCCCCAAATAAGCACTTTGCTTTCCTTAGTCCACTTGCATTCTAGGGATTCTCTACTTGGCTGCTTCCAGTCCTGTTCTGTCCTGCTTGTCTCATGGTACTATCCTTCCCCTATAGCCCCTCCTTGCCCACAGCTCCTATATGCACCTCTATCCATCCCATTTGATGTCTTCCTTTCCTGGCCTTGCCTACCCACTTATATCGGCCCTCTTGCCTATTACTCCCTTGAAACCCCATCCATAACCCCTGCTGGGTTCCCCATTCCCAATGCCACCTCGCTGTTCCTTCCCAGATCTTCACCTATCCTCCTTCCTGCTACTAACTCCAATGGCCCCTTCCTCTTGCTCTCCTGAATTCCTCAACTTCCTTATGGGTGTATACCTATTTCTCAGTGGGAGAAACTTCTGCGTTAGCTTTGGAATTGCAATGAGTGACACTTCCACCATGGGCTTTGGAATTGCAATGGAGACATTTCTGCTACTGCTTTTGAATTGAAGTGGAGAAACTTCTGCCACAGGCTTTACAATTGCAATGGGTGGCACTTCTGCCACGGGCTTTGGAACTGCAGGAGTGACACTTCTGCCATTGGTTTTGGAACTGCAATGGCAGACACTTCTGCCACGGACTTTGGAATTGCAATGGAGATACTTCTGCCACAGGCTTTGGAATTGGAAATGGGCGACACCTCTGCTACGGGCTTTGCATTGCAATGGGAGACAATTCTACCATGGCTTTGGAACTGAAGTGGAAGAAACTTCTGCCACTGGCTTTGGAACTGCAATGGGTGACCCTTCTGCCAGCAGCTTTGGAATTGAAGTAGGTGACACTTCTGCCACTAGCTTTGGAACTGCAGGTGCAACACTTTGCTATGGACTTTGGAACTGCAAGGTGATGCTTCTGCCATTGGCTTTGGAAATGCAATGGTGACACTTCTGCCACTGGCTTTACAATGGGAGACACTACTGCCACCAACTTTGAACTGCAATGGAGACCCTTCTACCATCAGCTCTGGAACTGCATCAGGTGACACTTCTGCCGTGGCTTTGGAACTGCAATGGAAGACAGTTCTGCCATGGGCTTTGGAATTGCAATGGGTGACACTTCTGCCACCAGCTTTGGAACTGCAATAGTTGACCTTCTGTCATGACTTTGAATTGCAGTGGGTGACACTTCTGCCATGGGCTCAGAATTGCAGTGGGTGACAGTTCTGCCATGGGCTTGAAATTACACGAGTGACTTCTGCCATGGGTTTTGGAATTGCAGTAGGTGACACTACTGCCACAGGCTTTGGAACTGCAGTGGGTGACACTTCTGCCATGGGCTTTGGAACGCAAAGGGTGATACTTCTACTGGCTTTGGAAATGCAATGGGTGACACATCTACCAGGGCTTTGGACTGCAATGGGATACAGTTCTGCCACTGGCTTTGGACTTGCACTGGGGACAATTCTGCCACTGGCTTTGGAACTGCAGTGAGTGACACTTCTGCCTCTGGCTTTAGAATTGCAATAGGTGACACTTCTGCCATGGGCTTTGAACTGCAATGGGTGATATTTCTACTAGCTTTGGAAATGCAATGGGCAACACTTCTGCCAGTACCTTGGAACTGCAATGGGAGACACTTCTGCCACCAGCTTTGGAATTGCTGTGGGTAACACTTCTGCCATGGGCTTTGAATTGCAATAGGAGACACCTGTGCCATGTGTTTTGAACTGCAACGGGTGACACGCCTGACACCAGTATTGAAATTGCAATGGTGACACTTCTGCCACGGGCTTTGGAATTGCAATGGGTGACACTTCTGCCACGGGCTTTGGAATTGCAATGGGTGACACTTCTGTCACCAATTTTGGTATTGCAATGGGGAATGCTGCACCAAAACAAACAAATTAATATAGAATAAAGGATGGGGAAGTGTGATATGTGGATGCTACATAAACCCTGAGGCATTTATCAAAGCAACCTCATATGCACACTTCCTCATCCTTTATTTGATATAATATACTGGTGAGCAGTTTTCCAGTTCCAGTCCTGTGACCATGTGTGACAGACACACTCGGTGTCTCACTCACTCCCTCCCCTTCTTCTGCAGGAAGAGGATTTTGTTTATTTTTCTCCCTAAACTTAGTAGCTGGGATCGCGATTTGGTCACGCTTCGGCAGTGCTATTGGCTGTAACCTGGGAGTGCGGTTCCTGCCTGAAGGGGTGAATAGCAGGGTCAACCGGATAAAGCTTGTTATTTGTTTTTAATTTAAGGCAGGATCAACCAGATAAATGTAAATGTAACAGTAAGGAGCAGTCTTCTTGTGGCGGCTCCTCGCTAATGGAGATACAGAGTCGCCATGTTTGAGGAACTGTTGAGCCGCCCACATACAGGACAACCAATGACAGAGCACTTTCGATAGGAGTGACAGAGGACATATTCACCATAATAACCCACGAGGTTATTACTGCGCTCAATTTTTGAGTGACAGGTAGATTTACTGCTCTCGATTTTGACAGACAAGAGTGCATGCTTGCCCTAATAACCAGCAGGTTATTACGGTGAAAGCTGACTGGCAGAGCCTATAGAAAAATGCTCACCAGTAATTATATGCCACTGACTACACTGCCATTCTAGTGGTAACTCCGTTGTTTAAATTAAGCAAAGTTAGCAGAACTGCAACTGTACCAAACCGGTGGGGGGTGGGGTGGGGAAGATAAAACTTTAAAAGGACATCTTTTTCTGAAACCTGAACTCCGTTACGTGTCAACTTACTGTTTTTGTTTTAAAGCAGCAGTGCAATGAAAAAATGTGTTTCTAGAAAGCATATTTCAGCTATAATTAATACAAATACTAGCATACTGTCGTTGAGGCACAGGTCAGGAAGCATAGGTAAAACCAGGAGCAGTTGTAAATTCGCAACATAAGAAAATGGCCAGCAGAAGAAGACCTCTCAGTCTGTTGGGTCTGCTGTAATAATGAGTATGCGTTTCAGACTTCTAGTTTTGCATCTACCTCCCCGAATTCTGGTATTTCTCCTCACCAGGCCTCCTGACATTCCTTTATGCCTGTCCCCAGGCTCTTCTGAATGCTCCCACTGACTTTGCGTCCACCACCTCCTGTGGCAGCTCATTCCATGCCATCACCACTCTTTCTGTAAAAAAGTGCTTCCTCATGTCTCTTGAATCTACCCCCACCAGTTTGAGGCTGTGCTCTCTCTAGTGGTAGTGGTGGCCCCCTATTGAACAGGCTCTCACAGTCCACTCTGTTAAATCCCCTCAAGTACTTGAATGTCTCAATCATATCTCCCTCTGCCTCCTCTCTTCCAGAGCGTACATCCCCAGGTCCTCCAACCTCTCTGTGTATGATCTTTCCTGCTGTCCTTTATCATTTTAGTCACAAATGTATTTATTTCACTAGCAGTAACATAAAAATAAACTGTTCAGTGTTCCTATTTACAAAGGTCAAATAGAAACATAAAATTTGATGGCAGATTAGGACCGCTTGGCCCACCTAGTCTGCCCATTTCCTACCTGATGGATAAGCTGCAGATTCTAGTTAATCAACACACTACTTCCTTCTAAACCCCAATAGGATTGCCTTATGCCTGTCCCATGCATTCTTGAATTCTCCCACTGTTCCTGACTCCACAACCTCCTCAGGAAGGCTGTTCCATGCATCCACAACCCTCTCTGTGAAAAGTACTTCCTCCATTACCTCTGAGCCATCCCCTCTAGCTTCAAATTGTGTCCCCTGGTTCTTGCACACCTCTTTTCTGAAAGATGCTACCTCTTGGACTTTGTTGATTCCTTGAGGTACTTGAAAGTTTCTATCATGTCTCCCTTCTCCCTCCTCTCCTCGAGGCTTTACATATTAAGCTCCTTAAGTCTTTCTTGATATGTCTTCTGGTGCAGACCCTGCACCTTTTAGTTGCCCTCCTCTGGACTGCCTCCATCCTGTCTATGTCTTTGCGGACATTGGGTCTCCAGAACTGCCACGCAGTACTCCTAGGGTTGCCACCTGTCAGGTTTTTTACCTGGTGATCAGGTTTTCAGGGTCCCTATCAGGTAATCCGGTTTTGCTCTGTGCTGGTCAGGTTTTTGAGCCATTTTGAGTGGTCACATACTTTTGAAACAAATGCTGTCATATCATTCATTGTTTCAGCTACATGACCAGGTTATAGACAAGTTTTTTGTCACTATAGCCCTTTGTTTGTGAAAGCAGTCAGCCTGGGAGGTGTAAAGTATGGTGATTAACACTATTAGCACTCAATCCAATGGCCATACTTTACACCTCCCACCTTTTTGGAACAGTAACAGAACCAGTTGTCTTCTACTTTCATTTGCTGGTAAACATTTTCATCTCAAACAGAATTCAGGCATTTTTAAATGTTTTAAATATTTTTACTCAAGAATAAAAGTATGGTCACTTCTTTGGCTTTGAAATAGTACTGTGGACATGAACAGGAATGAAGCCAGAAAAGATATAACGATACATTACAGGAAACAATGTATTACGTATATTATATACCATGTATACTGTTGTATGCCATTTACAGTGTTTCCTGGTCTCCCCAGATCATATCTGTAAATGAGATTTATTTTATCTCTGTATGTTTATCTGGTAAATCAATGTCAATAAATAAATACATACATATGTAAATAAATAACTAGGAAGAATCTAGGAAAGTAACTTTAACAGGTATAGTACAGTATCTTAACATTTTGTTGAACTGCTACTTTAAATGTATTTTATTGATATAACAAATGGCTTTCTAGGAGGAACAATGCATGATGAGTCATGAAAAGGGTGGGGCTAGGATCCGGTTTTTGCCTCATCCAAAAGTGCCGTGGCAACCCTAAGTACTTCAGATGGGGTCTCACCAGCTATCTGTACAGAGGATAACAACTTCCTGTTTTCTACTGGTGATGCCTCTCCTTATGCATCCCAGTATCCCCCAGCCCTCCTTACTTCCTCTCACCTTTAGATCATGTGATATGACTACCCCAGGTCCCTTTCCATTGTTGCTGTTGTTGTTAGTATCTCACTCCCCATTGCGTACTCTTTCCTGGGTTTTGTTTCCCAGGTGCAATACTTTGCACTTCTTAGCATTGACTCTAAGCTGCCATATATTTGACCATTCCTCCAACCTTGCCAAGTCCCTTCTCATCCTTTCTACCCCACCTTGTGCATCAACTCTGTTGCAGATCTTTGTGTCGTCTGCAAAGAGACATACTTTTCCTTCCAGTCCCTCTGCAATGTTGCTTATAAAGACATTAAAGAGGACCAGTCCTAGTACTGAACCCTGCAGTACTCACTAGTAAACCCCTTCAGAGTGGACTCCGTTTACTATTACCCTCTGTGTCCTGTTCTCAGTCCATCCTTTACTCCAGGCTACCATCTTGGGACCTACTCCCAGGATGGCTAACTTGTATATTAATCTTTTGTGTGGGACTGTGTCAATGCCTTGCTAAAGTCTAGGTAGCCATGTCCACAGCCCCTCCCTGATCTACTACTTTGGTCACCCAGTGAAAGAAATCTTAGATTCGCCTGACATGACCATCCCGCTCAGAATCCATGCTGCCTTGGGGTCCTGTGCTCTTCTGGCCTCTAGGTACTCAACAATTCTTTCCTTCAGAGTGAGTCCAAGATTTTCCCAATCACTGAGGTTAAACTAACAGGTCGGTAGTTTCCTGCTTCTGCCCTGCTCCCACTTTTGTGAAGTGGAATGACACCTGCCCTCCTCCAGTCCTCAGGTACCACCCCATCCTCCATGATTTATTAAAGAGGGTAGTCAGTGGTGTCACTAGTTCTACCCTTAGTTCTTCTAGAATTCTGGGATAAATCCCATCAGGCCCCACTGCTTTGTCCACCTTCAGTTTTAAGAGTTCTTTCAGAACCCTTTCTTCTGTGAAAGGCTAGTATCAACTCCCATATCCAGCGTGTTTCTTTTGTTTGGTTTAGGTACCTCCCTCTTCATTTATGAATACTGAGCAAAAAATATTTGTTTAGTATCTCTGCCTTTTCACAGTCACCCTCTGCCCACCCCTCCTCCCTTTATTAAGCCTCACTATCCCTCCTTGGTCTTCCTTTGCTCCTGATGTACCTATAAGCGATTTATCTCCTTCTTAACTGAGATGGCTATCTTTCCTTGGTTTGGGCCTTTGCTGTTCTGACTGCCTTTCCTGTTTCCTTTGCTTTAACTGATACAATTTTCGTCCTGCTCCTTCTGTGATTCATTGCCTTCCTGGATGCTCTCTTTTCTCCCTAACCTTCCCTGCCACCTCCTTTGAGAACCATAGTGGTTTCTTACATCATTTTGTTTTTTTATTTACTTCACACAAAAGCTTGTTGCCTCTGTGATGGCAGTTTTGATTATTCCCATTGTTCTTCCACCCTCCTTCCTGCCCATTTGCTAGTGCATTCCTTAGGCACTCACCCATTTTAGCAAAGTCAGCCCTCCTGAAGTCCAGTACCTTTGCCTTTGTATGGCTTTGACTCTACTGCTGTGTTTATCGTAGAACCATACTGTTCGATGGTCACTAGCTCCCAGATGGCTACCCACTTTTAAATCTGTGATCCTCTTGCCATCTCCATTTGAGAGTACCAGGTCTAAGATTGCTCCTCTCAAGTGGGTTCCGATACTAGTTGTCTAAGACATGCCCCTGTAGGGCATCTAGAAAGACCCCACTCTTAGAAGTAGTTGCTGCAAATGCACTCCAGTTAACATCTGGCATATTCAGATCCCCATTAGCAATATCTCTCCTTTTTCTGCCATTCTAAAGATACTTTCTATCATTTCCTTGTCCATTTCCTCCCTTGAGATGGGGTCTGTATACAACCTGTGCGGACTGCAGTGCCAGTGCCTGTCTCCAAATTGACCCACAGTGCTTCCTCCTCCCTGTTTATGCTTTTGTTCTGTTGCTTTGATTCCTTCCCTTATGTAGAGAGCTCCTCCTCTTCCTCTTTTACCCTCCCTGTCCCTCCTGTAGATAATGTATCCTGGTATGTTTACATCCAGTCATGGTTCTGTGTGTGCCATGTTTCTGTGACTGCCACAATATCCAGATGTTCCTCATCCACCAAGGCCACTAATTCAGGAAGCTTGTTACCCAGACTATGGGCATTGGTACTCATTGTTCTCCATTTTTGATGGTTTTACCTCTTGTAGCACCATCCCTGTCCTCACTGACTTTGCTTTCTCCATTTACCCCTGTCCTGTTTCCTACTAACCTTTCTACCTTGGTCTTTACCTCATTTAGTACCCTGTTCCTGTAAGGGAGGATGGGAATTCCTGCTGCTAATCAGTGCCTCCCCTTACAGGTCCTTCCAACCCCATTCTTAACAAGCATCCTGTTTATTCCAAAGTGTTCTTGTATGTTTCAAGCAGGTGCTGGCAGGAACACAGTGTCCCGAACTGAGGCCCCTTTTCACAGCTCTTCTGCAAAAGGTTTATAAATTGCACTCGGCAACTGCTTGAGTTTCCAATAGCTTTTACGATCAGCTCAAACCACAATTATATACATTTCAAAAATTAACACTATATAATTTCTAAACAAAAGGGATCCCAATATCAGTTACATTTCCATACAAAGATTTGCATATATTTTTATATCAGCAGATATGCAAGGGAAAAACACAGACAGCAAGGGAGACTGAGGGACAGTGAGAGGCAAAGAATTGCGAGACTGTCAGGGTGATCAAGTCCTAGGTCTCACGAGAAAATTTGGTTACGCAACCAGACAGACTAGAGACAGGAAAGGAAAGAACAGAAGAGACCCTGCATTCAAACTCTTTCCATAATAACTGGGACAGGGTCCTATTCCACCCTGTCACATACACCCTCTTCCTTAAGAGGGAACCTGTTTTATTAAATAGGTTTCCAAAACTTTCGTTAATTCCTAATAATATTAACTTTCAGAAATTAAGCACATGTGCAGTATCATTTTTCTATAACAGTAAAGCAAACAGTAAAATTTAAACTCATACACTTGTTTTTCAGCCGTCAGAACCCTCAATTCCTGATCCATATCTTGACAGAAAATCAGCATTGCTATTCTCTTTACCAGATTTGTGAATTTAAATGGCTGTAATGCCAGGTACCACCTTGTGATTCTGGAATTTTTATTTTCATTCTGTTAAGCTAACAGAGAGGATTGTGATCTATTATAAGTACAAAGTCATTTCTAGAAAATAAAACGTAAGGACTCCATGGCCCACTTTGCTGCTAAACATTCCTTTTCAATGGTGGAGTACTTTTTCTCTCTGTCATGCAACCTGCTACTTATGTACAGAATAGGATGCTCTGACCTATTTATATTTTGACTCAGGACTGTACCTAGGCCTACCTCTGATGCATCTGTTTGTAACAAAATGGTTTCTCAAAGTCTGGGCTTCTTAAACTGGGGCTGAACATAATGCAGCTTTAATGGCTCGAAAAGCTTCATCACACTCTGGGGTCCATTCCACATTATTTGGGTGCCATTTTTCATGAGCTCAGTGAGGAAGTAGCTAACTCTGCAAATTTGGGAACAAATCTCCAATAATAACCAGCCAGCCCTAAAAGACCTGATATGTTTTTTGTTTTTCGGTATAGGGCTATTAGCTACAGCTTCTATTTTAGAAATTTCTGGCTTAACGCTCCATTTCCCAACATATAGCCCAAATATCTGGTTTCCTGCATGTCCAATGCACATTTGGTAGAATTAATAATCAGACCTGCATTTTTGATAGCTTGGATAACTGCTCATAGGTGTTTCAGGTGTCTTTTCCAGTCTGGACTGTACAACATGACATCATGCAGGTATGCAGCACAATAACCAGTGTAAGGTGATAACATTACATCCATGTACCGCTGAATGTAGCTGACGACTCATGTAAACCAAATGGCATGGTGGTGAACTGATAGAATCCAACAGGAGTGGCAAATGCAGTTTTATCTCTGGATTCTTTAGCTAAAGGTATTTGCTAGTAACCCTTGGTGAGATCGAGGGTACTGATATACTTTGCACTCCCAGTCTGTCCACCAAATCATCTATTCTGGGCACAGAATAACTGTCAAATTCTGACACTTGATTAAGTTTCCTAAAATCAAGGCAGATTCTAACACCCTTCTTTTTGTTTACAATTACCATAGGAGATGACCAACCACTCTCGACTTCTCTACGATATCCAGTTCTTTCATTTTTTATTTCCTTAACCACGCCAGCTCTTAACTGCTCTGGTAACCTGTATGACTTTTATCTAATAGGGCACGTATTCCTTGACACTATTCGTGCCTGACTCCTTTTGTTCAGCCTGGTACTGTGGTAAAAGTAATGTTGAATGTCTTTAGCACATTATGAATGTCTGTAGTTTGTTCTGAGGTTAAGAAAACATTCACCTTTACAGCATTTACAGTTTATTCCAGTCTATCATAAGCTACATCAATATCTTCTTTATCGTTTTTTTTGTTGTTTAATTTCCACCTTTTTCTGCTAACAGCCACTAGTACATCTGCCCGGTCACAGACCCTCATGCTCCCACTCCCACATCAGCCTCTCTGCTCCATAGCACCCCTGGCTTACCCCCCAGGGTGCAGTTGCGGCACTGGACCTATAGCGCTGCAACCATGGGACTGGATCAAGGGCTGGCCTGGAGCTAATCAAAGCCGAGGGCAGGCTTAATTCACAGTGGCCATCAGCGTGATTTTTCAGGTTACCCCAGGGGTGGGGACAGGCAATGGTATCCTGTGTCTGCTCTTCCCCTCCTAGCCTCAAGGCACCAGTCACCCGAGGGTTCCCCCGGCCTCTACCAGGAGTCCCTCAAGCACCGGGCACTCACCCCAACCTCCCCCAGAGAAGGGAGAGCAGTCCATAGGATGCTCTATACTCCTCCCCCAGCCAGCCTTCCAGTTCCCCGAGGCTGTTCCCAAACCCAGGTCACCGCGCCACAAGCAGAAATCCAACCGATGTGCCGTGGGCCGCCCTTCCTTATCAGTTTCTGGTAAAACTAGCAAAGCAGTATTTGACATTTTTCAACCCTTTCTTGAGGAGGTTAGCATGATATATCTTCGTAGGACTTTTCCTGTCAGGGTCTCAATCTAAGTAGTTAATGGTCCCAGTACATCTAAGAACCTCATAAGGCCTTTGACACTTCATTAACAGTTTATTTTCTGTTGTGGGTAACAGTAACAAAACCTTTTCACCTGGCTCGAAAACTTTTCTTTTACCCCATGGTCATAGTATACCTTCTGCTGGTTTGGGGCCTCTTCCTGATTACTATGGGCAATTTCAACACATTTTGTCAGCTTCTTTCTTAGGGCACACATATAAGACGTTATAGATTGTTTCTGAGTGGGGTTATCTTCCCACGCTTATTTTATTGCATCCAGTGGCCCTCTTGGCTGCCTACACTTCAAATGGTGAAAACCCTGTTGATGCCTGTGGCACTTCTCTGTAAACAAAAAGTAAGTAAGGCAAGTATTGGTCCCAATCTTTCCTTTCCTTTACAACATTTTTAACATGCATTTTAGGGTTTGGTTAAAACGCTCAACAAGACTGTCTGTCTGATGGTGATGGGGAGGTTTGTGGCAGTGATACCTAGTAGTCTGTACAGCTCCTTAAGTAATGCAGCACCAAACTTACTACCCTAAACAGTAATAATTTCCTTAGGTATGTCCACTCTGCTGAAAATTTTGGCAAGCTCTGCTGCCACTTTTGAAGCTGTGACAGTACGATTTGAACAGCTTCTGGGTATCAAGTAGCATAGTTGCATACTACCAGGATAAATCTATTACCCTTTTACTTTTGTCTAAAGGACTAACCACATCCATTGCAATTCTTTCAAAAGGCACATCTATCAAGGGCAGGGGCACAGGGACACCTTGTCTTTTCTAGTGACTGGGACTACTTTCTGACACTCAGCATAGGAAAATTACAATAGGTAGCAACATCTTCATGAATTCCAGGCCAGTAAAATCTATACAGCAATCTGGCAAGGGTGTGATCTGTCCCTGAGTGACCAGCCATAGGACTATCATGTGCTATCTGTAACAACTCTGTTCTGTACTTTTGTGGTATAACCAATTGTTCTGTCTGTTCCTGTGTCTGAAGTTTAACCCAAACTCTGTAAAGTAGCCCAGCCCATTACATTGTTTAAACATTGGTCCACCCTGTTTTAGTTTCACTCCAGCTGCTTAAAATAATCCAGGAGAGAAACATCATTAGCTTGTTCTGAAAGAAAATCACAATCAGTTTTCAATTTAGCTTCAGCATTTTAATATGTTAATCTTTATGTCCATCAGTCAATTGTTGCACAGTTTCTTCAGGCACTGTCTTTCTTTCCTGGATTTCTGGATCTTAGAGCTGTGCTCAAACAAGTTTGAAACAAAATCAGTAAAAGGAAAAGTGTCCCCACCGTTGAGATTTTCTTTGCCTGAGCTCTTATCACCACTGCTGCTGAAACATCAGGATTTACTCCTTCTCTGATTAACTCAGTAAATTCTGGACAGTCATTTCCAGTAATCACAGGTACAGGTTGTCATAAACGCACTCAGCAGGTCAGGCCCTCTGCTCCTACAGTGCCAACCTCAGAGCGCAAGAATGTGAACAGGTAACAGACAAGGTAACCCTCCTGTCTACTTGTGGGTCCGAATCACCTTTAGTCTCAAGTTCTGGGGATTCAAACTGTGAACCTATGCTAGCATACCTAAATGTACAGGCTCAGATAATATTCTCTTTGGGGATGCAATATATCTTTCGCCTAAGGACACCTAACCAGGTATCCAAAATGAACCCCTAAAATTCTATAAAATAACTCAGTTATATTCTTATCTTTCCCCAGTTTAGTAACACCATCAAGCTTTTGAACAGTTGTCAGACTTAAACATCTATATGTCACATGCAAAAAAGAACTTGCAGACACACAGCCAGTCTTTTGAATAAAAGGTTTACTAAAAATGGATAAAATATGTAAAATGTAAACACAGAACACCATATCAAACAGCATACAATCACATAAAGAAAACAAGGAAAACTACAGACAAACTCCTACCAAAGTACATTTAGATCTGTTCTATCTAATGTATTACCTCTAAATGCCTCAGTTAGATCAGAGCAGAGAGCTCTGTCTCTAGCATCCCAAGATGTAATATGACAACAAAGTTCAGACACAGTATCAGTTTAAAACTCTGTGTCTCCACACCCCTTCTATGAGTCATCTAGCTGCTTCTTTTAGAATCCCAAAAATACGAACATGATTTCCTGTCAGGAGATATTTAAATAATATGACTTCAGCAAAAACTAATTTCCCAAATTATGACAGTCTTTAATCAAGCCTTTCCTTTGAACTGGAGACTGCTTTCTTATTTTCCCAAGGAACATCAAAGGTTTTACAACTTTGCCATACGCCACTTAGGTACACATGTAGCCAACAGGAATCAGCTATGTTATGTCCTGTCCTGTAATAAATGCATGTTTAGCTTCTCAACTTCAGAGGCAGGAGGTCATAAAAGGCCATAAAATGCAACTTCTCAAGGAAGTTAATTACATTACAGAGATCTCCTGGTTAGTTCCTGTAACTGAAACTTGGGAGGGGGCACCCTTGGAGCACAGACTCACATACTATATTTTTATATTACAAATATTATACAGCAATCATAACCAGCTGGCCAAGCATCACAATGATAACTCGGTACTACCCGCTTCATTTGGTGCGACACACCCTTAATGGTCAAAGTCACTTGGTGGTGGAATAGTATTGAGTGTCCCCATGGATGCAGATGACACCAATACCTGGTCCTTTTGGCGCAGTGTTTTCCCAGTACTTCAGCATGCACTAGTCTGTCTGCCTCCCGAATCAATGAGTCCCTTTACAGTCTTATCCCCACCTTCACATCTGTTAAGTACTTGCCCCGGTTTGCCAAGGAGAAATCTGCTGCAGTGCCACTCTCCTTACTATGTCAGTTTCCTGCAAAATGGCCTGGCTCATTACAGTTATAGCAAATAATGTCCTTGGGTATAGACCAGTTACCCCCACCAGAATTCTTATCAGGCTTGGAGTTTAAATGGGAAAAGAGTGTCTTACCGGTGCTCAGCTGTTACTTTGCTGCTGTGGCACCTGTCTGGCCATTTGGTAGTCCTCGCCAAAGAAGCAGCCTTTTTCCCACTTTCTGGTCAGTGTTCCTTCACCCAAAGCTGCACATCTGTAGGCAGGATGTTGATGAATTGCTCCATGGCAAATGTGTCGATGATCTGTGGGACTGTTTTGCCCTCTGATTGGAGCCATTTTATCAGGAGTTCTCTCAGTCGGGTGAAGGCTTCTCGAGGATTGTCAACAGAGCTGTACTTCAGAGACCAAAATCTCTGCCTGTAGGTCTCTCCTGGGATGTCATACCTTTTCAGGATTTTGCTTTTCACAAGGTCATGGTTTTCGGACTGTGCAGTGTCCATACTGCAGTAGGAATGTTGAACTTTCCCATTCAGGCAGAGTGCCAGTCTGATTGTCCATTGCTGCTTTGGCCACTGGCAAGCTGTGGCACCCTTTCAAAGTGCGTCTGGTATGCCTGATATCATCCGAGGGGCACAACTTGTAAGTTTAATAGCTTTTAAGTTGCTTGTGTTTTGTTGCTCATCTGGATCTGTGCCAGATCCTCTGCCCTTGACAGCTTGCAAGGCATCCAGCCTTCACTGCTTCTGTCGTTGCATCTCTTCTTCTCTCTGTGCATCTAAACATTGAATCTCTTTTTTCTCTGCTTCTCTGTCTCTTTTGTTGTGTAACCCACCATTTGAAAAGTTCATCAGGCTTTCAGATTCTGTCACTTCCTGTTCTTTTTCCATAACTTGTGCTGGCTGTACAATCTCAGCTTGGACTTCTGTCTCTGCTAGTTTGGCTGCCATTCTCCTGGTAACCACTCCTGGGCTTGCTGCTGCAGAATCCATACCTTTCTATGCTTCCTGATACTAGGTCCAGTATCCACGCACAAAACTCCTGGCTTAGGAGCATACATGGCTCAAATCCCACTTAGGATGACACCATCTGTCGTTGAAGCACAGGTCAGGAAGCATAGGAAAACCAGGAGCAGTTGTAAAATTTGCAACAAGAGTATTTATTTCTACTAGCAGTAACATAAAAATAAAATTGTTCAGTGTAACTATTTACAAAGGCTAATAAACAGAAAACTCAATCTGAGTTTTTCTTCAATCTCTGTGTCCATCTAACATGCAATTGCAGCTCGGCTCTCTTAAGTCCTTCAAACCCCCATTCTAACAAGCATCCTGTTTCTTCCAAAGTGTTCTTGTACGCTTTCAGGCAGGTGCTGGTAGGAACACAGTGTCCCTGAGCTGAGGCCCCTTTTTCACAGCACTTCTGCAAAAAGCTTATAAATTGCACTCCGTGACCTCTTCAGTTTTCAATAGCATTTTGCAATCATCTCAAACCACAATTATATACATTTCAAAATTAACACTATATAATTTCTAAAACAAAAGGGATCCCAATATCAGTTACATTTCTATACAATGATTTGCATATATTTTTATATCAGCAGATATGCAAGGAGAAAAAGACAGCAAAGGAGACTGAGGGACAGTGAGAGGCAAAAGGAACTGCAAGATTGGCAGGGTGATCAAGTCCTAGGTCTCACAAGAAAATGTGGTTGTGCAACCAAACAAGAGACAGGAAAGGAAAGAACAGAAGAGATCCCTGCATTCAAAGTCTTTCCATAACAACTGGGACAGGGTCCTATTCCACCCTCTCACACATACCTGTCAAATCTACTTGTCTAGGTACCTCCTTTGCTGTGCACCATGAGAGTTTATTATTTTCTCAATCCTAACTCTGTCAGGTCTACAGTGCTATTTCTATGGCAAAAGTGGTGCATCTTTTTCTTGAGAAAATTTTTTTCAAACATTTATAAACACTGAAAGTTGGAGCTGGCCCGGTGGCGCTGGAAGGCTGAGATGCTGGATGCCTTACCTCGGGTGTACTGGCATGGGTGGGGGAGTAGGATTCAGCGTTCATTCTCTTCCTTCTCCGGGTGGGGTTGGGTCGCCTGCCCAGTGTCCCGCTGTCACCATGAAGGTTCGGTGATGAGTGCAGGCGTACTGGGTGACCAGTAGAGTGCTCTGCAAGACATGTGGTGTGCGAGCCCCACACATATACTGTACATGGCATCGTGGACGCATGGGAGTGGGTTAGGAAAAAATCTGGAAAACCCAAAAGTACTAATAAAAAAATACTGACAGTTTGGTAGAACTAGAAAATGTTACCACAAATGAAACTGGAAGGTGCTTGGAATCTGTTATACTTAAAAAAAAAAAAGTAGAGTCAAATCATTTGTAGTAGGGTCAGATTGCTTGCTCAGTTTTGTTGTTCTGATACTTTAAATCAAAGTAGGCAACAAAAAACAACAACACAGTCCAAATACACTGCAACTTCCAAATGCTCTGGGAGCCATCAGATTTGTTCCGATAACTGGGGTCCATTGCATTAGGCAAACCAGAGCCAGGGTACAATGTCAGAGTTCATATAATCAGGAGATCTGGATAATCAGAGTTCAGATAATCAAAGCTGTACTGTACTCTAAAGGTAAAAATACACATCGGCAAGGTAATCAATTACTACTCAGAGGTCTCTCTACAAGTCAGCTAGCTAGACATGCTGGGAAGTCCAAAGGCATTAATGTAGGTGCAATTCCTGATATTTGGGCATTGTCTGCATCAGAATGAATACTATGAAATGTGTAACCTCTGTTTTCATACATTTTGTCGCATTTACAACATATAGGTGAAAAAATGACACACGCTTCTATATTTTGACACATGCGCCATATTTCAAGCATGACTGCAGCTCTCACATCACAAAGTTAGAACACATTTTATGCGGTTCACCTGCTGTGATGCTACAAGCAGTGCGAATGCGCTTCAGACTGTGGGTACACGGCCAGAAACATACATTGGAAGAGGCTTTGAAAATGCGGGCTGCCATGTTTTTTTTACTGTCTGCAGTGAAAACTCCTGACTTGTATTCTGTGGGCTGGCATCAGAAAACTCACCGCGATGAACGGATTGTGCTGTGGAGGAGCACTGCAAAGAGCTCAAGACAGCCTGAGACAGCTCTGGCACAGCGTGGTATGTCTGAGCCACTGGCTTCACTCAGTTTACTTGGCGGTGCATTCTGCAACACAGCTGCTGCGACTTCCACTAATCACCTGGGTTTAAAAGGTAGTGAGGAACGGAACTTGCATCGAGGACCACCAAGCCCTACCAGACCACTGTGTCACAGGTTGACTGATGTGACAAATGACATGAGTTGTGTACTTGTAATGATTTAGCTTCCATAGTTGGCTTTTCTGTACAGAAAAAAGCATCCTACATTTCTTGGAGAATAAGAAAAATGAAACTCAGAACACTATGAAGGCTCACTTTAAATCATTCTGATTTATCCAATAGGGTGATGGTACCATTACACGGTTGCTGAAAGCTGTGGGTGTTACAAAGGGAGTACACCTTTTTGCCAGCAGGATGCATCAACCAAAACTGCTTCAAGCACTAACTGTCTGCATAGACCTGCTATATGCAACAGTCAAATTTAAGAACTGGTTGATATGAGGAGGTGGCGGGGGTAAAAGACTGGGACATCCCCTTTCTGTTAAAAAGCAAGTGGGAGCAGTGATTCAGTGTGTTATAACTTGGCCCTGCACACTACCTCCCACATCAGACAGCTGAATGATCACATCTCATCAATGCTAGTCAAGTTCTGATCCAAGTCTGCAGCTTGACGTGTCAAGATTCAGCTCTCTGTTTTGCTGGTTATGGGAACACCTTGTCAGTTTTCGACAGGATGATTATTCCCCCAACCCTCCACTCCACTTTACCTCCTGCCTCCCCAGGACAAAATAACCCAGAGATAGTCCCAAACTAGCATTATGGGAACAATTGCTGGCTTAGAAGCAATGCTGGCACCAGCCAGGTCCTCATTTCCCAAAGAATTAATAGTGGAAAAAGAGAGCAAGAGATGGTGGGAATTTCAAGAAACAGCCTAGTCTAGCAGTTAGGGCATGAGCGTGAGAGCCAAGAGACAGGTTGGAATCCCACTGAGCCACCTTCTTTCTCCCTGTGCAACCCTGAGCAAGTCTCTTAATCTGTCAGCATTTCACTGCACCCATCTGTAAAATGGGTAAGCTGAGGACCCCAGTGAAAATGAGATACTGCATCTGAACCGAGCTATCTTGGGAAAATTAACAGAATGAAATTATTTTACTAAAAAACAAATACAGTTAAATAAATCTCTTCCAGAAATTATGAATTGAATCCCAACACTCTAGCATCCTCTAAAAAAATTAGGTAAGAGCTTTTCTGAGAAGGAGTAAACATGGTGTAGCAGATGATTTTCAAACAAGGGGCAAAATGGTAGTCTGATTTAAAAATAATACTTATAGAGTTATAAATGCTACTTGTGCTGTTAGTTTCAATAAAATCTCTTAATGATAAAGAAAAGATCTATTTCTGCCCTACAGCAACTTCAGGCGATTCATTCTCATTTGGTAAACAAGCAAATAACAGTATACACTGGACGCAAGACTATTGTAATAATTGAAAATAAGTGCTTCTAAGAACTATCTTTTAGCATGCCGAGATAATTGAGACAAAAGCTAGCCTGGCATGATTTTGAGGTATATCTAAAAGCCTAATCACGGATAATTCACAATTTGTGAGCGTGGTGGGATTTCCTGCAGAGTGCTAGTTTACCGGGTAATTGGTGCTATTGAAACTACACTGACTCAACACCACACTGCTTCTTTCTTCGCCTCTGGGCATGGGGAAGGATCAATATTTGTTAGGATTGCTTCTTGTTCCAACAATGCAAGATTTACAATACTTGCTAGGATTCGCAGTTTGTCTTCACGCAGCTCATCAGCGGAAGCCAATTACTAACCCCAGACAAACAGCATTAACATGAGCCTCTATGCTTTTACTGCCCTTCATCCAGTCTCATTTCAGGGTCTTTCTTCAGTATGTTGCCACTATAACAGATACTACACTTTAAAGTGCGCTCCGAGGAATAAATTTTCAGTCTTTCATTACTCGTACCTTGATTTACTTCATATCATCTTGCCACTATAGACAAAGATAACACACTGTAAATTACAGCCATCCTGTCTTGTAGTTTCAGCGATGGGGGCAGCAGGGAGTGATGCTAAGACTGTACACTTAGCACCAGACCTGTCAAGCAGTAGCTGTGCTTATACCAGCACCTGCTCTTTAAAGAGGAAAGACATCTGTGTGTAATTGGCAATCTGTAATGTTTCTATTTTCAGATTTCTATTACTCTTGCCCCACGTGATCCATATATTTAGCTGTACCTGAATAGACTTTTGTGAAAAAATGTATTTTGTATTATTTCATTTATCAGCACTCTAACATATAGATATGCCACGACTGACTAAAAATATTGTATTTATTTATCTGCAGGGTTTGCCCTCTATGACCTCACGAGTGGCAGAGCCATAAGTGAGATCTGTAGAGGTCAAACCCTGCAGATAAATGCAACTGTGATATTTTTGTCAGCCCATGGCATATGTCACTTATACAATGGTGATGCTCTCTGGCAAGATTATTTTTTCAATGAAGGTTTGACTCTTTGTTTGATTTCACTGCTCTGTTTTTAACTGCAGCAGGTCCACTGTGATGTCATCAGGCACTGTGCAAGCTGATCTCCCATTGGTGAAGAGCTCCTTTATGACCTACCTAAGTGGAAATACATACTGCTGACCCACCTAAGTTTGAAATAGATGATTTATTTCCACATCAGGTCTGTTGCACATAAAATAAATGTATTTATTTGCAAACTTTATTCTCATAATCATTGTATAAAGTTATTTTCCTGGAACCAGTAATTTAGGGTTGGAACTATGTCACGGTTTGTGCGCTGAACTCCAAGCAGTGTTCTGGTAGGTCAACAGGGCATACTCACAGTTCTGTGCATCAGTCCAGAAGTCGTGACATAAAGAAAACTTTGATTGCTAGTTCCATGAAACCACTGTACAGAATGTTCTACATAAGAAGAAAACAATAGCACGACAGCTTTTCACATCAATGTTTATTCAGGAACAGTCACATATGGATTGTTTAGATGGTAAGAATCATTTCTACTAGCAGAAACATCACAAACAAACCGCCAGTTAGTACAAATTCCTTAACGGTTTAACATCAGTGATACATGATACTGGTTGAATGGTCATAGTTTTACTGTTCTTATTACAGAAGTTCTTTAGTTTAACTTAAAATCTGTTTATTGATTTATTTAGATAACTCCACAAGCAGCAAACCCAGAGGTATAACTGATTACAATAGTAAGTCGGACAGTAGTTGAAACGAAACATCAACATTTATTACTGTAGAGCACGGTACTTTCTACTTCTTTGGAACTTAGGATGACAATGTAGATAATTATAATATTTATTAACAATAACATTTTACTAATGCCAACAGATTCATTTATTGTTGAAAAATTCATTTTCTAACCATTTTGGATTAGATGCTTATAATAAAAGTATATTTTGCAGTTTTTGGGGGTTTTTCTTAGGATGAACTGAAAATGGGGCACATGATCGTACAGAGCTTCACACAGGACTGGCTTGTATATCACACATAGAAACATAGAATTTGACGGCAGACAAGGACCGCTTGCCCACCTAGTCTGCCCATTTCCTACCTAACGGATAAGCTGCAGATCCAAGTTAACCAACAGTCTACTTCCCTACCCCAACTAGAATTGCCTTATGTCTGTCCCATGCATTCTTAAATTTCCACAGTTTTAGACCCACAACCTCCTCAGGAAGGCTGTTCCATGCATCCACAACCCACTTTGTGAAGAAATACTTCCTCACATTACCGCTGGAGCTCCCCTCTCTATCTTCAAATTGTGCCCCTTGTTTTTGCACATCTCTTTTCTGAAAGATGCTACCCTCTTGGACTTTGTTGATTCCTTGAGGTATTTGAACGTTTCTATCATGTCACCCTCTCCCTCCTTTCCTCGAGGCTATACATCTTAAGCTCCTTTAGTCTTTCTTCATACGCTTCTGGTGCAGACCCTGCACCATTTTGTTGCCCTCCTCTGGACAACCTCCACCCTGTCTATGTCTTTGTGGAGATGAGGTCTCCAGAACTGTACACAGTACTCCAGATGGGGTCTCACCACCTGTCTGTACAGAGGGCCAACAACTTCCTGTTTTCTACTAGTGATGCCTCTCCCATGCATCCCAGTATCCCCCAGCCCTCTTACTGCCTTCTCACATTGCTGGCCCACCTTTAGGTCGTCTAATATGACTACCCTGTTTCATTAATTTAAATGGATAGAGTTTGTCTATTTTAGCTATAATCCTCCTTTACCAGTAAAAGTTATATATCAATGGGTCCCAGTCTAGTACATAATGCAAGTACAGTAGTTCGGAAAAGCAGGCTGATCCACCTGGAGAGCTGTTTCACACGTACAGTATATGTGAACTGCAGTGGGAGCCACAGCAGGCTGTCACTGCAAATGTTCTTCCCGGTTGGCTGTGACAGCCCCCTTGCCTGTCCCACAATTTCTTCCATCCTCCATCCTATTCCAGTAGCTGATAACTAAGAACATTAGTTTTATGCGACTTGTCAAGCTCAAATGAAAAGAGAGCTAACTTTAATGACACTGCAATTAATCGCCCAATAGACAGACAGCTAAAAGACAAGATATTGACTTCATTAAGGATAATGTATTATGTCATTAAGTCGGTAGGGTCACCTTGTGTATCATAAGCTTGCTAATATATTGGCATTTTCCTCAAATAAGATAAATTCAGATATGAGTGATAAAGCTGATTAGAAAATGTTTAATCTAAAGAGGCTGGTTGTCCCTCTGTGCCTGCTCATGCCCCAGGTGGAAGCAGAGTTGTGAAAAGCCATATATAGATCTTGGATTACCTCAAATAGCAAAGATTGATCTACCCAAGTCATTTATAACCTTGTTGTTTTATTCAATCTACAAAGTAGGAAAAGAATGCCTCAACTACATAGAGATTTTGTTCATCTCCAGAGAGATTTAGACTTCACTGGTGGATGTTCACCTCACGGCTGCATCATTTTAAAAGACCACTGAAACCTAAAATCTTTCTAGTTATATTTTTTACTGGTATGTATTAGCAATAGAAATAGTTTAATAAAAATTGTTGTTCAGCATTATGACGAGGTTGTGCTACTATCCAAATTCTTATGCTCACAATATTCTGATAATACTATGTAAATTATTCATTTCTCATTGTTAGTATTCCAGCCCTTCATGAAATTAAAAAAAACTAATAAAATCTATTCTACTTTGTATATTTGTTCATTCACAAAGAAATTTTACAAAGTTATGTCAATGGTATCAGTGGACCTGTTTTAATTAGGCAGGATGGGGTTTGGATGGGCAAGGTTAAAAGCTGGAGGGTGATATCCCTAAATGCTAGGAGCTTATGGAACAAGATACCAGAACTTCAAGCAGTGATGATGGAAGGAGAAGGGGTTGAACACTGCGGCCACAACAGAAACTTGGGCAAACCAGAACCAGGAATGGGAACTAACAATACTGGGTATGGGAATTAACAATATTAGGTACACATTGTTTAGAAGGGACAGAGTTGGAGGAAAGGTGAGGGTGGCTTTCTACATAAAGGAAGGAATAGCAGCCAACAGAGAGGAAGAGGAGGGGAGCAGAGATCTTATGGGTCCAGCATCAATGACGAAGGGAGGAAGGTGAGATTGGGTGTGGTATATCGGCCCCCATCCCAGATGAAGGACATAGACAGGGAGCTGGTTGCAAACATCACTGAACACTGCCTGAAGGGCAGTACTGTGGTGGTAGGTGACTTCAGCCTGCCAGGAGTGGACTGGAGCACAACCACCACTAATGCGAGGGAACAGATCTTACTAGTCAGTTTCCAGGATGCATTTCTCATAGATGGTGAACAAGCCAACCAAGGAGGAGAACATCCTGGACCTGGTACTGTCGGGAGGAGACCAGGCGCAGGATATAAGGGTTGAGAACCCCCTAGCAGGGGCGACCACAACACAGTATGGTTCTCCTGGTTATGGGTAGTGGGGGGACTTGTAGCAAAACTAGGGTAGTGGATTTTAGGAAGGCTGACTTTGGAAAGATGGCAGCCATAGCGAGAGAGAACATGTGGCCACCATCAGACCAGAGAAGGACACCAACCAAAAGTGAGACATTGTGAAATCGGGCCTGACAGAGGCAACAAACTCGTGTGCAAAGAGTGCTAGTAAGAAAGTGAGGTCCAAGAAACCTAGTTGGTGAACAAAGAGGGTGCTGGAGGAGTACAGGAGAAAAGAGCCACCTTCAGGAACCATAAGAGAACTGGCAGGGAGGCAGAAAGATAGGAATCGTCAGCAGATCCAGGAGGTGACCAAAATTGTGAGGACCGCTTAGGCCTCGAAGGAGCTAAGGTTTGTGCAGGGGATAAAGAAAGGGAGAGAAAACTTCTTTCAATATGTCAGGGGAAAAGGGAGAGACCAGGAGCCAATAACCAAGATTAAGAAAGGTGGGGGGTGAGCCGAGAAGGACGGAGCAAGCAGAGGTAACTCAGTGAGTACTTCTCAAGTTTTACAAGAGGATGGGATGGACCCATTCCACAAGGAAAGGAAAGGAAAGGAGGGAGGAGGGAGGAGAGGGATAACAGACTGTGATATCCAAGTAGAAAGGGTCCTGGCTGACCTCAACTCCCTACTGACAGGCAAGGCACCAGGGCCAGATTGGATACATCCTAGAGTTCTGAGGGAACTGGCAGGGGTGCTGGCAGAACCCCTGACTGATGTGTTCAATACCTCCATATGGTCAGGATGTGTGCCAACGGACTGGAGGATTGCACACGGTGCCCATCCATAAGAGTGGACCTTGTGATGACCCAGGAAATTATAGACCAGTCGGTCTCACATCCATAGTGTCTAAACTAATGGAGACCATAATAAAAGAAAGGTTGGTTGCATACCTGCAGGAAAGCAGTCTACAGGATGACCAATAGCATTGGTTTGTCATGGGGAGATCCTGCCAAACAAACCTGGTTGATTTCTTCGACTGGGTGACTAGGGCACTGAATGCGGCCAGGCAGCTGATGTCCTGTACCTGGACTTCAGCAAGGCCTTTGCCTGGTGCCACATGGCAGACTGGTGGGCAAACAAAAGACCCTAGGAGCAGGAGAAAAACTGGTTGGTTGGTTGGATAGGTAACTGGCTGAAAAATAGGTAGCAGAGGGTAGTGGTGGGGAGGAGTACCCAGCGCCCATGAGGTCATCAGTGGAGTCCTACAAGGTTCAGTTCTGGGGCCAGTGCTCCTTAACATCTACATTGCGGATATCACAGAGGGGTTAAGAGCAAGATGAACCTTTTGCAGATGACACCAAAATAGGTGCAGTGGTGGAAAGTGGGGAGGAGGGCAGGCGTGCTCAAAAGGATTTTGAAACCCTGGAGAAGTGGTGGAAACTTGGCAGCTGGGTTTCAATGTTGGGAACTGCAAAGTCCTGCACTTTAGGGCCAAGAACCCAAGGTACAGTTACCACCTGGGAGGGGTGAAGCTGAAGGTCTCCGAGGGAAAAGGATCTAGGGTGATGGTAACGGAAACCTGAACCACTCAGAACAGTGCAGGAGAGCGGCAGCCAAGGCCAACAGGATGTTGGAATGTATTGCCAGAGGGATCACCTCAAGGGCGAGGAAGTAATTCTGCCATTGTACAGAACACTGGTGAGGCCTCACTTGGAGTACTGCGTGCAGTTTGGCATCCCTACTTTAAGAGGGACATCAGCTGGCCCGGTTGCACTGAGGGCTGAGGCGCTGGATGCCTTACCTTGCTCTATGCCAGCAACCCAGGTTTGGGAATGCTCTCGGGTCATTGGGAGCCAGCGTTGGAGGGAGGCGGATTGAGCAGCCGCTGGGCAGCTGTCCCACCACCCCATAGTTCTGCTCCCACTGGGTGCAGGTCTGGTGGGAAGCGTGGGCAGGATGAGGGTGGGTGATAGCCAGGGGTGGGGCGGAAGGTGCTGAGCCTGCACGGCATGTGCCTCCATGCAGCACACATACGTGATGGGGTCCCGGAGAAAATGGGGACAAAAACTGAAAAGATTACTAATTTAAAAAAAGAGGACATCAAACTCTGGAGGGTCCAGAGAAGGGTGACCACACTGATAAGGGGATGCTTGGGAAGCCCGGCGAGGACAGACTGAAGAGCTCAACATGTCTCCCATGAGGACAGAAGAGACGAGGGGACATGATAGGAGACCTTCAAGTACCTAAAGGGTATAAATAGGTGTAGTATGGAGGGCATGTTCCGCTAAAGAAGGGAGGGATCACAGGAGGATACAGTATGAATCTAGAGGGGAAAGGTTCAGAAGGGAGATGAGGAGGCACTACTTCATGGAGAGAGTGCTGGCCACATAGAATGTACTCCTTAAAGAGATGGTCTCTCTGAAATCAGTGGACAGCTTTAAAGGGATGAGACAGAGTCATGGGCAGAATCAGGCCGGAGATGACTCATCCCAAGGGGGAACTCAAGGCGGGAAGGAACAAGGACAGGGGCGGGGTGGGCAGCAGGGTGTAATCCAATGGCTGCACAATTGAGCAAACTAGATAGACCATTTGGCTTTTATCTGCTGGCTTTGTTTCGTATGTTCGTAAAATGACTTAAATGATAAAATGCTGTTTTCCATGGAATACTGGTACTCTATGAAATCTGGACGGAGCAAGCAGTGAAAAAGTGTGATTTAGTGGTAAGCGTCAACATAACTTAATAAAATAAAACATACTGTGCTACAAATACACCTCAGAAATTAAAATAAACACTAGCAGATAGTCCACTGGTGCAGCAGTAACACTATTTCTTGTGACGCTGGTGACATGAGTGTTGTGCGATTCAGCCAAGGACATCAGTCGGGGAGGCAAAGGACTGAATGTCCCAGTGGAGACCCTCCTCATCTGGAGAGAAAGGGCTGTACTTTCTGTTATCACACTGCCATCTAGGTGACCACAGGTGGTGGTGCAACTGGAGGGTGATGTGGGGGTAACGGCGACAGCTCCCTTTGACAGTTACGCAAGGACTTGCGTGCACACGAGGCCTAGCAGATGGATTCCTTAGGGAGAAAATGCAAGAAGGGTAAACCCCGATGTGCAGCAAAATGGTGCCAGCACCTCTGAGCCACGCTGCTCCGACTGCCCACTGATCCTCACATATGATTGGCCCAAGCAAATCCATGGCTATCAGTTCTCCAAGGGAGCCCACCTCAGAGGGAAATGCATCCAGTGGATCTCCCTGGAACTGGGTAGGCGATGGTTGCAGAGGATCTGGGTGGTCAACTGGTCAAGGAAGAGACGACGACGACTGGGGGTAAAAACAAAGTACAAGACAAGGAAAAGAATCCAGAGTATGTTTCCAATCATCATTATATTAGAGCATTTGAGCAATTTATAGTCTGCACAGGGCTTATATCTTATTTTTTTTAATGTTTCAGCTAAATATGAAAATCAGATATATGCATTTTGCCTGCACCTCCACCAAATGTGAGAATTAAGGCATGACCAAGGGTTGAGTTACTGTCTGTTGATACACCCTTTTGGAGGCATGAGGTGAAGCAGAGTGCTTTCTGCCCCTACAGGTAGATTAACAATGGTAACCATACCCAGAGGGTGACTGGCATTATAACCTCATTTGTCCCTCGAGATGCTATAGTTCACCTTAGCATACCTACCTGTCATTTATGTTCTATAATACATTAAGATGGTCATTGTTGTTTTAATTTGGATCACATTTGCTATCATTCCTGGGGTTTGCTTTATGCTCTTTTGTCGAGCGTTTTTTGTAAGGCAGTGGAGTTTTTGTCACCTTCTGGTTCCACAGTGGTATGTCCTCTTATAAAAAGGAGGCATAGCTGTGGTGGCCTGACTTAGTCTGGCATTCAAGATGGTGCTGGGGAGCAGTGTGGCATCTGTGGTCTATAGCAGCATGGAGTGTGAGCCGGGGTGTTGTGTCTGCAGTTGGGAGCAGCGTAGTTTCTGTGGTCAGGGCATCGAGGTTTGTAGCAGTGACAGCAGCACTGAGAGCCTGGCACTAGAAGAGGGTGAAGAGCCCCAGGCACATGACAGCAGCAGCACTGAGGAACTAGGGTCTAAGGAGAGCTGGTGGATTGACGGAAATGGTTGTATGGTGAGAGTCAAGGGAAATTTGAGGGTTACTGTTAAGCTGTAGTTTTTGTTTTGTTGGTCTGGATAGGGTTTTGTAGGTCAGGTGGCCTTTGAGTGTCCCTTGTGATTGCAGTGGTATACTGTATATACAGCACTGATTATGGTGGTACAAAGTACTGATTGCGCGGTAATGCAGCATTTATTGTGGTGGTATACAGTGTTGATTGTAGTGATATACAGCATTGTGGGTTCTAGCTTTAGTGGTATACAGCATTGATTACAGTGGTATATAGCACTGATTGTCGGTGATATACTGCTTATTTGCAGTGGTATACAGCACTGATAGCTATGCTATACTGCACTCTGTTTACGCTGGTATAAAGCACTGATTGCAGTAGTATACAGCATTAACTGCGGTGATTACAGCACTAATTGTGGTGATATGCTGCTCTGTTTGCGCTGGTATATGGCATTGAGTGCAGCGTAGACGGCATTAATTGCGGTAGTATACAGCGCTGACTGCAGTGATATTCTACCTACCTGCAGTGGTATACCGCATTGACTGTAGTGGTAAACGGCGTAATTGTGGTAGTATACAGCGCTAGACTGCAGTGATACTCTCTGCTCTATCTGCAGTGGTAACAGGCATTGATTGCAGTGGTAAACGCGTTAATTGTGGTAGTATACAGCATTTGACTGCAGTGATATTCTGCTCTATCTGCACTGGTATACAGCACTGATTGCAGTGGTAAGCGGTGTTAATTGTGGTAGTATACAGTGCTTGACTGCAGTGATATTCTGCTCTATCTGCAGTGGTATACATCATTGATTGCAGTGGTAAATGGCGATAATTGTGGCGGTATACAGCGCTGACTGCAGTGAAACTCTGCTCTATCTGCAGTGGTATATAGCACTGACTGCAGTTGTATACAGCGTTAATTGCGGCACTATACAGTGCTGATTGCGATGTTCACTGCTTTGTGTCTGCAGTGGTATACAGCATCGGTTGCAGTTGTAAACAGCGTTAATTGTGGCACTATACAGTGCTGACTGCAGTGATACACTGCTTCGTCTGCAGTGGTATACAGCATCGGTTGCAGCTGTAAACAGTGTTAATTGCGGCGGCATACGGTGCTGACTGCAGTGATACACTGCTTCGCTTATGCGGTATACAGCATCGGATGCAGCTGTAAACAGCATTAATTGTGGCAGTATACAGTGCTGATTGCAGTGATACACTGCTTTGTTTGCAGTGGTATACAGCAATGTATACAGCGTTACACTGCGGCATACAGTGCTGACTGCGGTGATATACTACTTGTTTGCAGTGGTATATAGCAACGGTTGCAGTTGTAAACAGCGTTCACTGCGGAGCATACAGTGCTGATTACAGTGATACACTGCTTTGTTTGTAGTGGTATATAGCATCGATAGCTGTGGTATACTGCTTTATTTGTAAAGGCACTGATTGCAGTGGTATAGAGCATTATCTGGGGTGATATGCAGTGTTTTTCTCCATTTATCAGTTTATTTTATTGAAAGTCAGGTATAAACAAACAACCCCAATCATACATAAACTGAGAAAACAGAACAGCTTTAACCATTATTACAATTATTGCAGTAAAAAGAAAAGAAAAGAAAAAAAAGACATTACAGCTTAGTTCATTAGATTATTAGTTACTTCTTCTCAGGCATGGGCCCCAATATTTTGATCAATTCTTTTGTTGTTTTTAATGTTATGTATCTTCTCTACTTTCAAGAGATGGGTCATAAAATTCACCCATGTTTCAAATACCAGTAAATCAGGATTCTTCAATTTGATTAAAATATACTTTTTAGCTATAATAATTGCTACTGTGATTAATGACATTTTGTTCTTGTATGGTTTAAAAAAAAATAGTCCACCATAGCTAATAATGTAAGTAGTGGAGAAAAGGTTAGTTTATTCCCTAATGACTTTGTTAAAGTATCAATTATTTTCGACCAAAAGTTTATGGGCACGAGTGAATAAGATGCATCAATGTGCCTGTACTGGAGGTGCATCTAGGATATAATGGGGATTTATAACATGGCAACTTTTCTCATCACTAAATAGAGCACTGTAATAGGCTAAAGCAACCCGTGATGTAAAATGAAGAAGGCATTAATTCCTAGTAATGCCTGCTTTATTTTGCAGTACTAACACCGTCCACAGTGGAAGCGCCAGCCGGGTAGTATTTCAAATAGGTTACTCCCACCCAAGACAGTGGTCACAACTGCACCATCATGATTCTAAATCGGACCATAACGATAGCAGCAGTACAAGTGGTGGTGTTCCGATAGTAGAAAGTCCTGAAAAGACGAACTCCTGGTGTCTGAGGAACAACATAATAAGAAATCAGAGATAGTGTAAAGCTGTTTTGGCCAAAATTCGAGAGTTCTGTTTCTATCGGCTACAGTATGTTAATCACCACTCCCACAATGCTTTGCTCCTCAAATCACCACAAAACAAGTTACGAGGAGTTTTCTGAATTAACAAGTAGATTGTATAAAATTGAGAAATATACCATTTATTACAGTGTGCTAATCTTCTACATTTTTTATCTTTTAGTGGCACAGTACTATGTACCAGTCACAATACTAATAATGTTCCATGTATCAAAACAAATGACACACATTAAAAAAATTGAGATCAGGAGAAGCGAACATCTCTGTCTTCCTTTCAAAATGCTAATCTGTGAAGTCAATTTTGTAGCGCTTGCCATGTTACAAGTGCGTTCGCACTCAAGTGGGGCTCTACTAGGAATTAATGCTCAGTTGGTGGTTGGAGGCACTCGGCCTTAGGCCTTGTGCTCAACCCCTCCAGCTGGGCTTCAATTCCTAGTAAGCCCTCCTCCGTCATGCATTAATGGTTATATATTGTTATTCATTTTATTAAGTCTTGTTGGAGTGTAGTAGATCCTATGTAACGTAACAAATTGTATCTGTTGTAATCTGAATGCTTTCACTTTATTAGTAAGAGCCTGTAAGACGTCATTCTGCATAGACAGTGATAAGTCCATTTCTAAATCTTGATTCCATTTGTTTTCACATTACTCAGGCCTGCTAATTTATAAGTCAGTAGACATTTGTATATAGTTAAAATTGTTCTGGGATTTTTGGTTTATGTGATAAGGGTGAGTACTTTATTCTTGCCAACCAAAAGGACCGACACAAAAAGTGGCCCATGTCAAAGGGCAACTAACATTACAGCGACCATGACAAATAACGATGGTCGCTTACTCCCATTACCAAAACAGCCAAAATAAGTATTTTTAAGTGAGGGTCCATGCTCGCACCACCTTTATGGGGGGGAAGACCACCACGCCTCCAGACTAAATATAATCAACTCCACGGGGGCAGACTTAGGGAAAAAGAACAAAAAGGAAGAAAAAATTGTTTCTCCTAGCACCAGGTCCAAACCGGTCTGCTTCTTCAGGGGCAGTGGCTTGGCCAAACAACATCCTATATCCTGCAATATCAGTGTCTCCCTGTTACATTCACTCTACAGGATATAGCGATCTACTTCAGCACTCGCTGTATAAAAGTATTACTGAGTGCTCATATTGAGCTGCTCAATAATACTGCCATATCACTGTACACCAATTTTTTACTGGTTTCATCAACTTTACTACAACTGGTGAGCTTGGGAGATGTTTGTGACCCACTCTTTTGCTGGATGTAATTTCTAATTTGTAAATACATAAGATACATAGGCACTGTCGGCAGATGAGGCCTGTGGCCCCAGTCTGCCATTTGAGCTTGTAAGTTCACTTTATGTTTTCCTAGAAATCTGTTGCCCTTATCCCTGACCTCCAGAATTCTCTGATGTCTATCCCATGCATTCTTAAATCCTGTGATTGTTTCAGCCCCCACCACTTCCTCTGGCAGGGTGTTCCACTTGTCCACCACCAGTTCTGTAAGAAATTCTTCTCCTATTTCCTCTAAGTCGCCTCCCTCCAACTTCATCCCATGCCCTCTAGTTCTGGAACATCTTTTTCGATGGAAAATAGTGCATTCCTGCACCTTGTTCTTCCCTGTAGGGTACTTGTATGTCTCTATCATATCCTCTCTCTCCCCTCCTCTCCTCCAGGAAGTACATATTCAAGTCCTTCAGCCTGTCCTCATAGGACTTGTGATGCAACCCTGAACCATCTTTGTTGCCCTCCTCTGAACCTTCTCTACCCTGTCTATGTCCTTACGTAGGTATGGTCTCCAGAACTGTACAATCGGGACCCAGGTGGGGCCTCACTAGTGTCTTGTATAGTGGAATTATGGACCTCCTTTTCCTGCTGGTGATGCTCCTGCCTATGCATCCCAGCATCCTATTTGCTTTACCTGCTGCCTTGTCGCACAGTTTCCTTCCTTGAGGTCATCAGAGATGATAACCCCAAGGTCCCTTTCCTGCTTGGTGCATGCTATATCTGAAGAATATCTGAAGAAATTAGCTTGTGTTAAGTTATACTGACTATTTAATAGTGTTAAGGCTTGTAGTGTACCTTTATCATAGAGCGCATTTATCTCTGTTATGCCAGTCAAGTTCCACTGTTTGAAATGAAGATCCATATGGATGGAGAAGTCATGACTGTTACATAGTGGAGAGTACGGGCTTACTTTATTGATGTAATTAATAATTGAAGTGCTTTTTTGACAACAATCAATATTAGTTTTAGTAGCAAAAAGTGACATATTTAAGGGTTTCTTGTTTACAATAGTCAGAAAATATTAACTACCTTATTTTTGGATATCCATGCAAGACCTGCTCCATTTGGAATGATTGTTTTAAATTCTCTGGTGAGGTAAACCATAAGCCAGTCACTGCAATTTTGTGATGCGATGTAATAATACTGAAAGTTAGGCAGTGATAGCCCTTCTTTATTTTTGGAGAATTAACTTTTCATTGAAAACTCTCGTTTTTTATTTTCGAAAGAAATGTTGAGATAGAGTTTCTTAAGATTCTCGAAGAAATTTGATGGAATTGAACAAGGTGATGTGACTGAAACAAAACAATAATCTTGGGAGGATATTCATTTTACTATAATAGCAGTGATATAAAGTGTTGATTCGGTGGTATACTGCTTTATTTGCAGTGGTATAAAGCACTGATCATGGTGGTATACTGCTTTAAATGCTGTGGTATACAGCACTGACTCAGTGGTATACTGCTTTATTTGCAGTGGTATACAGCACTGACTGCGGTGGTATACAGCGTTAACTCGCGCAGTATACAGAGTTGATTGTATGGCATACTGCTATATTTGCAGGGTTTACAGCAATGATTGGCGGTGATATACAGCATTAATTGCGGTGGTATACTATCTTATTTGCAGTGGTATATGGCATTAATTGCTATGATATACTGCTTTATTTGATGTAGTATACAGCATTGATTGTGGTGGTATACAGTGTTGATTGGGATGGTACACAGTGCTGACTGCGGTGGTATATTGCTTTATTTGCAGTGGTATATGACATTAATTACTATAGTATACTGCTTTATCTGAAGTAGTATACAGTACTGTGGTGGTATACAGCACTGACTACGGTGGTATACTGCTTTATTTACGGTGGTATACTGCATTTATAGCACTGATTGTGGCGGTATACAGCGTTAACTGCAGTGGTATACAGTGTTGATTGCTATGGTATACTGCTCTGTTTGTAGTGGTATACAGCCTTAATTGCACTGGTATACAGCATTGATTGCAGTGGTATACAGTGTTGACTGCAGTGGTATGCAGCGTTGATTGCAGTAGTATACAGCATAGATTATGGTAGTGCAGACCACTGATTGCACGCGAGTATACTGCACTGATTACGTTGGTATTCAGCATTGATTGTAGTGGTATACAATACTGATTGCAGTAGTATACAACTTTAACTGCCTTGATACAATATGTAAGCAATAAGGCATGACATGGTGTGAGACTATGAGTCAATAATCCTTATGCCTATTGAGGTGTTGTTGGGCACAAGGCACTTTCGCGCCAAGTGCCTTTAAACACCCGAGAGAGAGAAGTGCGATTACTGACCAACATCACACATCCCTGGAGTGTTTCATTGCACTTACAACATGTAAGAAAATCGCAGCAGCTGATTCTTCTTAAACATGTTATAAAGTGGGAATCTGTGTTCAACAAAAGTAGTTCCTGTCCGGGATGGTGTCATTGAGACAGTCAGTGACAGAATAAGCAAGAGTACATTAGGCTAAGTCTACTGATCCCTTCCTCCCATCTCACTTCCTGTCTCTGCTAGCCCATTTCTCTTAGTCAAGACAGCCTACTCAAATGGTCATTCAAATTAAGTAAAACAGAAAATACATTTGCTACTGTGAGTCACACTCCTGCTACTCACTAAACAACGAGGCAACAACAAACAAACTTGCTGTTCCCTGCTCACTCACTCTCGCCTCGGAAAAGGTATTCGTTCTTTCACAGATTGCAGCACAACTGAAGCAGAATTAAGTTAAACCAGCAAACCGATACACACTCGACAAAACAGTCATCTACACTGTGCAGCAGTAATCATGATATTGTAATGGTTTTCTAAGGGACAGAGGCTTGCATCTTGAAAGAAGTACAGGCATGTCATTATGGGTAGATAATTACATGGCTGTACTGGTATTTTACCCAATTACAACACTTGATTTTTCTTACATGTTATAAATATTTATATGGGATAGACATTAGCCTGACTCAAAATACATAATTTATCTTAAGAGTGTGGTGGCAGGACCATAACTCACAAGTGGTGGAGCCACAAGATAGTTCTGTAAGTTCTGTTCATTCACAAGTGATGATACAGGTACTACATGGGCCAAAAGGTCCTTATCTGCCCACAACTTCTGTTTTATTTTTTATGGGCCTGATTTTTTCCCTGTTTTCTCCCATCTCCTGTCGGTCATTGTGTGCATGTGGAGGCATGCACATGCAGCAGTACCAGGGACGCCTCCAACTACTTCCCACCTACTCTGACCATCGGACCTCCACCGATGGTAGCAGAACTACCGGGAGGGAACAGCCTCCTGGGAAAGCAGAGCTGCCTTTCGGCTGCTCGATCCTGCTCCCCTGCCGGCTATCCGACGACTCAAGTCTGTTACAGAACACAGGTCACTAGCGTGATGCAGTCAAGGCCTTCAGCGCTTCAGCCCTCTGTGCCATTATGCCGGTTAGCGTCTATGTTTGTGAGAGGATTCACCGCATGCATATATACACACACACACACACACACACACACCTGACTCAGTATTATTATTATTTTTTAATTATTCCTGTTTCTCTCCTGGGGCCCACCGGTCCAGGTGGTATCCCCCGCCCATCAATGACCTGTCTCATGAACTTACGAGTTAACCACCACTTACACAGAACCAAGTTTGGTGGGTAACCTGCCACACAGGGTCGTGTGAGGCCTGTAGACAATGCAGACTGAGCCAGGGTGGTATCCTCCTTTTAACACGGGTACTGTGCATGATGCAACCACGTGTGAGTCTTGGCGCTTTATGTGGGTTGTCATCTCACCTCCACGTCTGTTGGTTCCACTGTGCTGCTGCCCAGCCTCTGCTGGCTGGCAGGAAAGTAGAGGGACTCATGGATGGCACGGGGTCATAATGTCACAAACAAAAATCATGCAGCGACAAACCCCACAAGCACAACAGCACCAAATGAAACAGAATAGGAAACAACATCGCATACAAGAAAAGTGCACAGCTCATTGAAAACAATGGAATTTCATTTTATATCGGGGGCTTCACTCTTGAACTCCCGACATGGGGTTTGCCCCACACCCCCCTGGACTATATATAACAAACTCCAAGGGGTGTGGATTCAAGAGATGGGCAAAACTCCAGCCATGGGAGTAGCTCAGCTAGGCAATAAGCTGTGACCTGAGCACTACCTTATTCACGTATATAGGCGACAGGGGGTAGCGGTAGTTCTCTTCGCTATTATACCCTGTCGTTCTAATCCTCACGTGGCGCTCTTCCATGCCACGGTTACTGCCACGTGGTAGTTCATTCCACTTACTGACCCAGTACCCTCAGGATCCCCCTCTCTCTCTATGGGATGCTCAATCCACCCTCCCCAGCCAGCCCCACACAACTCTGGTCTGGTCCCAAATCCAGGTCACCGGCATAGGTGGAGTAGGCGTCCAGTGCCTTGGCCCTCCATGCCCACTGGTTCAGCTTATGACTTAGTATTATATCCTGCAGCTTGCGGTATATGCGAGTGTCAGTCGAGGCACCTGCACCATCACACAAAGTGCACTATACCTATCTGAAACCTTGTGACTGGCCTGTGGGCCAATGGCAGGATGTTGCATACTCACACAATCTGCACAAGAGTTAGCTGAAGGAGACTTCATGACTGGCCTGTGGGCCACTAAAGAAAACAGTTGCATAGTCATACAAAGTGCATAAGACTTACGTGAAAGAGACTTTGCGAGTGACCTCGTGGGCCAGTAACAAAACAGTTGTGTGGTCACACAAGTGCTCCAGACCTACAGTAGACTTGGCCAGGTCTGCAAGCAATGCGTAGTCAGACAAACTACTGTACAACTGACCTGTGGCAGACCACGCGAGTAGCCTGCACCAGCTGCAAGTGCAGTGCTCTTCATGGGGTGTTACTGTATGGATCTCGACTGGTCATCGGCAAAAGTTTGTCGAATGACGGACAGTGAAACACGTCATGTCAACCCGCGCATTTGTGGTCGGCAGGCGGTTTCCAAGAGATGGCTATGTTTTTCTTTGAGGGCTTTGCCCCAATCCCCATGGGGGTCTGCCCCGCACCCCCAACTTTTATAATCAACTCCGACTTGGAGCTGACTAGGGAGGAGTGCAAATTCCCCAAATACAGTGCCTGGGTCCGTGCAGTCTGTACAGCGACCTGGCTTTGTAGTCGCTGTATTGATTGGTCGCTGTCGGCGGTGGATACTTAACTGTATTCCTTGCACTACATTATTTATTTATGATGTTAAAACATATGTTTGAAATCTTCTGGATAGAGCTTTAATGTTCAGCTTGGGGAGCTCATAAGTATAGTGTGTGGGGGTAGAGCAGCTGAGGTTAAAATAACCTAAAATTACAGTCCTTACTTTGTTGCTTTAAAACTCTAACTTGTGCGTTAACGTAATTTTTGTGCTATGAGTCTCCTGACTTTTGAAAATGAAAAGCCAGAGTGTATTAGTACTTGCAATACTGGAGGTCTACTGGAACTTCCAATCACAGAACAGCTGCACCACGATGGGCATACTGCACCAGACCTGCTTGCTTCATGACTAGCCTGCATGCCATTCAAGAAGCAAGTATGCAGTGTCGCAGTGCACAAGTGGTCGCAGTGCACAAGTGATGTGCAGTGCACAGATGAATCGCGATACACAAGTGATGCGCAGTGCACAGGTGAATCGAGTGCACAAGATCACAACTGGCCACAAGCAGCCCCTCCCCATTGTTTCTGTTTCCATTCCCAGTGACAGGCAGCAATACAAAATCTAACCTTCCCAACCGGTGGCACCCTTGCTACCTCCTCCCATGCAGAAAATGCCCCATTCCCACCAGGCTACTGGCCCACATACCGCTTCCCCTACCTATCCTGTAAGTTAAAGCCAGTATTGTACAGTCGGCACAACCCCCCTCCACCATATTTGGCCACCATCAAGTAAAGTAAACTTAAGTCATGAAATGTGTGACCACCAAACAGTGGGTTCACAATAAACACAAGGCGTAGAGTCAAGCCATACAAAAGCGAGGGTACTGGACTTTAGGAGGGCTGACTTTGGCAAAATGGGACGTGCCTCAGAAAAGCACTAGCAAGCGGGCAAGGAGGAGGGGTGGCGGAACAATGGGGAAAAAATCAAAACTGCCATCACAGAGGCAACAAACCTTTGTGTGAAGCAAATAAATCAAAGCAGAAGGAAAAAACCACTAAGGTTCTCAAAAGGGTGGCGGGAAGGTTAGGAAGAAAAGATAGCATTCAAGAAGAAGAAAAAAACACAGAAAGGACAGGACGAGAACTGTACCAATTAAAAGCAGAAGGAAGCAGAGAAGGCATTCAGAATAGTAAAGGCCCACACCGATGAAAGATGGCCAAATTGGTTAAGAAGGGGATAAAACCTTTTATAGGTACACTAAGGAGCGAAGAAAAGACCAAGGGAGGGATAGTGAGGCTTAATAAAGGGGGTGGGGTGGGCAGAGGTGATAGTGAAAAAGCAGGGATACTGAACGAATGCTTCTGCTCAATATTCACAAAAGAAAAGGAAGGGAGGTACTTAAACCAAACAATAGAAACATTCTGGATGGAGAGTCAACACCGGTCCATTCACAGAAGAAGGTCCTGAAACTGAAGGTGGACAAAGCAATGGAGACCTGAAGGATTCACCCCAAAATTCTAAGGGAGAACTAGTGACACCACTGACTACCCTTTTAGCAAATCATGGGGCCGATATTGTGGTACCTGAGGACTGGAGATGGTGGATGTGATTCCTCTCACAAAAGTGGGAGCAAGGCAGAGGCAGGAAACTACAGACCTGTCAGTTAGACCTCAGTGGTAGGGAAAATGATGGAATCACTTCTGAAGGAAAGAACTGTTGAGTCCTAGAGGTCAGTGGGGCTGGGACCCAAGGCAGCATGGATTCACAGCGGAAGGTCATGTCAGGCGAATCTAATAGATTTCTTTGGCTGTACCATGTCGGTTCGACATTCTTTATGTTGACTGGAATTTTGCTGAGAGGAATCATGCGACTGGCAAGCTTGGGGCTCCTGCCACCTGTATATTCTGACTGATCGGGAAGGAGCATGGTACTAGCATTGGGGTTGGACACCCACCACTGGTATACTTTAGTCATGTAGGTGGGGGTTGTTGTGTGCAACTGGTGTATTTTGACAGATTGAGCAAACAAGAGAGAAGGGGAGTAAGCGGTGGCGGAAGTAGGGTGTCACTGCATTTTAAGGCACTGAGCAGGCAAGCAATGAACATTAGGTGCCACTTGCATGATTACCAACAGTCCCAGAAGCGGCTCACTTGAACTTTGACTCACGACAATGGACCAAACTTAACATGAAAAACACTTTATGAATAGAACATTGAAAAAATGGTTCATACTCAACAATGTATTTATTTACTTTTTATTGATTTGAATTTTGTTAACCGTCTGGGCCCACTGAGACCAGCGATTCCCTTTTCAGGGGCAACCCGGGATTAATTACATTCAGGTAAAGCGGCCAGCATGAAAACTGTTACAAACAAATAAACTAATGTAGAGAGGGTGAATAATGCAAAACTAGATTACACACAGTAAAACAATGCATACATTAAGATACCAAAACATAGAAGTACATTTAGACAGATATTTACAACTTGCTGAGTAAACTTGATTTTTTCATAGCAATTTAAAAACTATACTTTTTTTTGTAAAACTCCCTATCAAAGGCACCTCCTTGGGTCAAATTGTAATGAACCTGAAAGTTTTAGGTTTTAACAGTCAGCTGATTTTGAGCTATAGGTAAGTAAAGAAATCTTTAAAATATATTTTTATGTAAAGTTAGCTTTCTAGAACTTTTAAACCACTGAACTGAACAATATGTTACAGATCCAGAGAGCCTGGAACCAAGAATGTGAGTGCCCAGTTTCTGGCTATTCTGCTTAGGGACAACCAGGCTATTAAGGAGCAAAAATACGGTTTAACAAAGAACAGCATTTGCAACCTAACTATAGGACTTTTTTGGATCGGGGGCTGAAGGTGTGGACTGGTCCTCGCTGGGACCCCCTCCTTCCCCACGGACTGGTGTTGCTCTCAGCAGGCTCCTGCAACAGAGAGTGGACCATGGAGACAGTGAAGTGAGTGAGAGCAGGAGAGAAAAGGGTGCCAAATTTAAACTGCTGGTACAGTTTAAATAGCAGGCTTCAGCCCAGGATCGCAGTGGGACTTTTTTGGATCGGGGCTGGAGGTGTGGACTGGGTCTTAGCTGGGACCTCTCCTTCCCCACGGACTGGTGTTTGCTCTCCTGGGGCCCTGCCACAGAGGAGTCGGACCGCGGAGAGAGAGAGAGAGAGCAGAGAGAGGATGGAGCAAAAGAAGAAGTGAAAGAAATTCTGCCCCCAACCCCATTCCCTCCCAGAATGTTTCGTAAGCCCTCCCTTAATGTTTCTGGGATCCTATTGGTGATTGGGAGTGGCTAAAAACAACAAACCTGTTTCTTGTCGTTTGTCTGCTTTCACTGCATTGCATGTGGCTCCGTTCCTTGTTCTGCTTATACTTTCCTGTACCATATGATTATTGAATGCTTCTCTGCCTACTCTTTAAAATTACCTAGAACTGCTACTTGGAGTTTAGCCCGGCCAACAGTGGCAATATGTTAGTGTTCTCCAGGTTTCATGTGATTATTAAATGCTTCTACGTACTCTTTAAAATTACCCAGAACTGTTACTTGGTGTTAGCCTGGCTAATAATAGCTATAAGTTAGTGTTCTCCTGGTTTCATGTTAGAAATACCCAACAGCTCAGTATCTGCAAGGGATGTTGCTTTGAATGTTTGCTGGTCTATCTAGGTATCAGTTAGGGTTCCCAGGTTTCCTACTTGCCCTTACCTAACTGTCAGTATCATTGGGGTGAGTGCTTTGCAATTAGTCCAGGTCATTGTTAGATCTGTCTGTGATGTAAGCCTACACTCTCGGACAGACCCTGTCTCACACTGGCTGAACTTGCACACTAAGAACTCTGGTCTCTCCCTCTCAAGCTGACCCACCAGTCACGGCTGTCTCCTTGAGCTGGGTGTCGCTAGTCGCTGCTGTGGAAAAAGGGGAAATGGATACTCCAAGGCCTATCAGGAATGGTATCCTGCCCTTCTTGCCTTGTACTGTCCCTCCATTGGTCTCCTTGCCAGCCTCTCCCCCCAACGGTCATAGACTCTTCTTGGTTGCATGTGGTCCACTGGGGAACTACTGTGCCACACAAGGGATTTGATTTCACCTTCTCTAACCTTCTAGCTCAAGACAGACTGCCTCCCTGGCCTGCCTGCTGTCTTGACCTCAGAAGCCTTCTGGGCACTGCCTTGGTGAGAAAGGCGTCCTATCATGAAGGCCCTCGCCAGTGGTACCCTCCCCTTAAGGTTTCTCCTCTGGCTCTTCATTGTGAAACTGTCCCTGCGGGTGACATCGAGGCTAAACCCTGGTCCCACAGATCAGGCCTCCTCCATCCCTGAATGTTGGAAATTAGGAAAGAGGCTAAAATTGCTCACCTTAACATTCGCAGTCTACTACCCAACCATGATGAACTATCTGCCTGTGTCGTCCACTGTAAGCCTGACATACTAGGTATTACAGAGTCCTGGCTGAAACCCTCAATTCAGACTCAGCCAGGGCACTTCCTGGTTATGAGTTTATTAGACAAGATTGGCTGGGAAAAAGGGTGGTATCCTAATTTACTGTAAGAGTCACCTTAGTGTATCTGGGTAATCCATCAGCAGTCCTCTCTGTCTACCTGTGAGCTGCTGCACACAGTACTGCTGCTTGGAAATACAAAGAAGCTGCATGTTGTATGAACATATAATCCCCAAGGGTGGTCTGCGTGGACTTACCCACCTCCTGGATACCACTGGCCCTTCTGTTGGGGATAATGAACTTTTGATCCTAGGTGATGTGAACTTAAACTGGACAGGGCGTAACTCCAAGCAGTCTGAACCTCTGTTGGCGAGTCTTGCCCTGACTATCCAGGAGCCCACTAGATGGGCTGCTAAAGGTGGCATTAGCTCCCTACTGGACTGGGTCCTATCTAACCGCCCAGATAGGATCAGCTCAGCTGGAACCCTACCTGACTCCATCTCAGATCACACCCCGTGTTTTGTGTGTGGAAGGTCCCTCCCCAAAAATTCCCACAAAATCATTCATGTTAGGGATTTCTCTAAGTTTGATCTGGGGCCTTTTCATGATGATCTGAGGACCACTGACTGGTCAGGAGTGCTCAGTGCCCATAACCTGTCCACAGCTGTCTCCCAGTTTCTCACTGTTTCGGCGCCCTGCAGGACAAACATGCCCCCTTATTAAATGGAGAGTGAGGGGACTGCCACAAAATGGCTACATGGGAGCCTCCTAGCCCTTATCGTGCAAGGGACAAGTGTTGGGCTCACTTCAAGCGCATGTTGGATCAGTCCATCTTCCAACAGTATAGGAAGCTCAAGCAGTGCAAAAAATGCCATAAGGGGCGGCAAAAGTGAATATTATAAATCTGCCCTGCTTAGCTCTGCTAAGGACCCACAAATGTTCTGGAGGAAACATAAAACTTAAATCAGCTCTTTAGCTGCTCCAACTTGGGAGTTTCTGACATGATCATTGGAGGTCAAGTTGTAATAATCCACTCATGACTGCTAATGCTTTAAATTCCCACTTTTCGGACTTGTCTGAAACACCTCCTCTTTCCCTGCTGTGGGGATATTAAAGGCCCCTCAGCCGCTGTCCCTCAGAAGGCTCACCCCTCTCGTCCATTATTTTCTCTCAGCGCTGTGTCTGTCAAGGAGATGCAAAGACTTCTCTCTGGTCTCTCTCTCCACGCTCCAGCGCTGGCCATGATAACATGGAACCCAAGCTTCTGAACCTGGGTGCTCCCTACATCACCATCCCAGTGGCACATATCTTCAATCTGTCCCTTGCCACTGGTGTTATCCTAGTATTTGGAAAGCAGGGATTGTCCCTGTTCAAGCAAGGTAACCCAAAGTCCTGGACAACTATCGTCCATTGCCATCCTGTCGGCCATCAGTAAGCTCTTAGAAAACTGTGGCTTAACAGCTTCAGAGTCACGTTCAGACTCATTAGTTGCTGTCCCCGCACAGCATGGATATCCAGAATGTATGGCATGACCATTGCCCTTGTCTCTGTCTCTTCCAACATCAGGGCGGCCATGGACCATGGCGAACTCTCTGGGGCTATATTCACCGACTTATCAAGGCCTTTGACCTTGTAGACCATGCATTACTCTGCTCACAGATGCAGTCCTTAGGCCTGTCCTCCCTGCCTTGAGTTGGCTGAGAAACTACCTCCAGGGCAGAACACAGCAGACTAAATTCAACAAGGTCCTCTCTGACCCCACTCTGGTGACCTCTGGTATCCCACAGGGATCAGTTTTGGGGCCCTTCTCTTTTCTGCATTTGTTAACAACCTCCCTGCTGCTGCTTCCAACTGTAGTGCCACCCTTTATGCAGATGATCTTGTCATCCTTGCACATTCCGAGACATTGGGGTTCTTAACCTTCAGCTGAGTGAGGCCTTTAAGAATACTCAAGCCTGGGTAACATCCCACAAGCTGGTCCTCAATCTGAAAAAACTCAGGCCATGCTCTTTGGGTCAGCAGCTAAGATCAAGGCCTCCCTGTCCCTCTATGTGTCAGTGGTGTGGATGGCTCTCCCTCTAACCACAGTTCCAATAAAATACCTTGGGTTACACTTGACCCCCAACTCGACCTGGTGAGTCACATCCTAAATGTTTGCAGAACCGTAAACTGCAGACTGGGTCTTGCCTACAGGGCAAAGAAAAACTTGGCGTCTGCAGCTCGCTTGGCACTGGCCAGAGGTGTGCTGCTCCCTTCACTAAGTTATGGCCTTCTCCTGTTGGCTGCACCTCCAAGGTCCCACCTTGCCAGGTGGAACATGACCTATAACAACATCTGTCACTTTGCCCCTAGCTGTCCCATGTCTCACCCACCACTTGTCAATTATCGACAAACTGAGCTGGCTTTCCCCAGCCAATCACTTGAAATACGAGGTTGGGCTGCTTAGAGGAAAGGTGCTCAGAACTGGCACCCACCGGGCTTGCCCAGCTTTGCCTGCCTGCTGTATCCTCCTCCTACTCCCTCGGGTCTCAGTTTTGTGGTGCTCAAAGTTCCACATACTCGAACCCTAATGGGGATAGGGACTTTGCTACATGTGCTCCAAGGTTATGGGACTCCTTCCTAACCATGTGCGTTCCTCCCCCTCCCAACTGTGTCTCAGAATTCCCTGTGGGAGCACTTGAAACTGTCCTCGGTGTGTGGGTGTCCCAAGCCGCCCTAACCAGGTCTCCAAATTGGTCCCTTTCTGATCCACTGCCTACTGTCCTTTAATCTCTGGGTAACATGAGATTGATCGCCATCTGCTTATGAATTAAGTGGCCCTGGTAAATAGGGTCACTCATGCAATGTAATTCCCATTGAATGTGTTAGTTTATTTATTCTGTATGTATGTGTATATTTTACCTATTACTGCTCACTGTAGACTATCTATGTTTATCTTGCTCTCTTGTAACTTTGTACATTGCCCTCTTGTTGTTATGTACCTTGTTCGAACCTGTATTTTCACTGTACTCTCTGCGGTACCTGAAAATAGGCATACAGATTGTCTAGTGTACCTACCTGGTCAACAAAAGCTAAATAAATAAATAAATAGGAGCTACAGTGTCCCTTTTGGCAAAACAAACAAACAAAAAACCCAAAACTATATGTTAATGCATCTACTGGAGTTGAAATAACAAAGCATACCAACTAAAGAAATTAGGGTTGGAAGTCAGGAACCTTGGCATATCAGTGGTGTGGTCTTCTGTGGGGTTTCAATGGTCACTCTAATACAGGCACTCAGGGCAATTATAGAAAGGGCCAATCCCCAATAACTAATTTACCACAGATCCAGTTTCCCAACCCTAATTTTGCATCTTATTTATTTATTTATTTATTTATTGACGCATTTCACAGGAAAGGTACACTGAACAACAAGTTGCTCATCTCCCGGTGCATCCGGAGGTTAGGAGATATATACATACAGAGTACAATAACATAAATTTATATACAACAGTGATGAGGTTACAGATAGTTCACTTTGCATTTCACCAGTAACAGATACATTAACATAGTTGTCTGCAAATAATTACGTGACTTTGTGAAAAAGATATATAAAAACATCTCCATGGTGACGCTCACTGCACCACATCTGACGCTTGTTTTGGCGAGGGTCACTGCAGTCCACTCTTCAAAAAGCAGCTGCACAGCGACACTCACTGCACAAGACCTATAGCTTTCCTCATCTTTAGCTTACATCGGTCACACACACCTCCTGAACACTGCATAGTGACACCCACTGCAGCACACCAGTAGCTTGCCTTGCCAACAGCCCTGTGGATCACTCATGAAGTCACTGCAGCAATGCACCAGACCATGACTGGCCCGAATCAGCCACCACCCTCTGTTTTGGATTCCGGCTCTGGGTGCCCCAACCCTTCCAGGCTGAGGCACACTACCTTCTGGCAACTGCCTTCACTACAGCTCACCTGCCTCCTGATAATGCAGCCAGAGTCTGATCTCAAACCAGGTTCACTCATGCGTGCAGTGCTGCTGAGCTACTGGGGTGGCCCTTTTGGCCTAAATTTTGAGGTGCCCAAGTCACTCCCTCCCCAACCTCAAAACACATAAGTAGCATCTGGTAAATCAAGCCGAAAATGTGTGTTTTAGGGTTTTACTGAAACAAGGGCCATGCACTAAGAAAATTCTGACTGACACACCAAAACACATTTTGGGTCAGATTTACAAGGTCCTATATATGTGGTGGTGCAGCATGGTGGTGACTTGGCTACCCTAAAGTCTGGGGTCAAGATAGCCAAAATTGGCTAAGTTATGATAGCAAAAACAAACAAAAAAAAAAAATTGAAAAATCTCGTTCACACATATGTGCAGTTCATGCATTTTGAGACTTCCTTTTTTCTTGCCCAGACATAGAAGAGCATTAGGGGACAGTGAGGACTCACAACATGGTACAAAAAGGACCCACAAGGAGGGATCAGGTGGGCACCAAAACAGGGAGGAGGGTGGCATGGGTGGTGGAGGATGAGTTAGGACAGAGGCTTTCTCACTGCATGGTGGGTGTGAGGGGATACTCATGGTGGGATTCGGCATCTGTCATTGGTCACTTCATAGATTAGGCAGGTGGGTGGGGGAGTATCAGCAATGGGGTTGGGCAACCATCACGGTCACTTCAAAGATCAGGCAGCACTGAGGGGGTACCTGTGGCAAAGCTGGGCACCCATCGCTGGTTTGTGGTAGAGTTGGTTACTCACCGCTAGTCTGTGGTAGAGCTGGGCACCCACCGCTGGTCTGTTTCTCATTTAAATACATCCCACCATCCAGCCTCCTGCTAGAACCCACCTTCCTCATCCCCCTGCAAACTGCGCAAACATCATCCACCCCACCCACCTCTCAGATTATTTAAACACATCCCACCCATTCAGCCACCTGCTGTCATCCTCCCTCCCCAACAGTCCTGGCAAAGTTCCATTATAAAGTTCAGGACCGAATGTGGTAAAAGAACCTTTCCCTACCTGCAAAACAAGTAACCACCCTTCCTTCCACCCCTTCAATTGTCCTGACCTCCAGCAGCCAAACAGAAAGGATGGTGTTTACAGAGCTCTGCATCAGAAGTTTTAATAACTTCAACTAAAGGGTTTTACATTCATAACTTCACTTTTGCATAGCACAGATCAACAAACAGCCACTGAACATTTCTAGATAAAGAACTTTTAAGACGTGCAGAAGTATGACACGGGAATGCTGGAGAAGGAGCCCACCAGAATGCTGCCAAGATCAAAGCGGTGGAGACAGCCATCAGCTCCCACATCCTAATCTGGTGCAGATTTCTGATGCGGCCTTACTTAAGACCATTCAGGCAATAGGTACCAAACTTGAAAAGCATGCCTTGAAAGTCATGGTGCTGTATCTAAGTGTTATCAGGGCACAAGATGAGGCTAAGGCAGCCACATACACCTGCACTAAAGCACTAACAACGGCAGCTGCTCTTACCAAAGAAAATACACCTGAGCTTAGAACATCTAGAGATGACCCCCAGGTTGGGCAATCTTTGAATTGTAGGTATATCTGAGGGTGTGGAGGAGGGGACCCTAGAGATTTTACTGAGGACTGACTATGACAACATCTGCAAACTACAGAGAGCACAATTAAAAGGTTTACAGGGTCACTTCTCACCATGCCATGGATATAGATCCCCTGACTCTCACCATGCTAGTAGTCTTGGCGATTAAACACAGCGTGATGAGGTGCTGCAACCTGTGGGAAGAGCAGAATCTTTTACACTGGCAGGGGTAACAAGTGAGAATATTCCCAGACCTGCATTATGCCACCAGGATGCAAAGGAGAGGATCTGATAGGGCCTGGGGATAGCTGTGGGAATTGGGGATACAAGATGTGTTCAGGCTCCCGGCCCGGCTAAAGATCATCTACGGAGACAAGACCTCGCAGACCCCAAGAGGCTGGAAAGATGGTTCTCAACATCAGGAAGGAATCTGCAGCCGGCCCAGGGTATGGAGGGTTGAGGTGCTGGGCGCCACACCTCGTGCCATGCCAGTGACCCGGGTTCAGGAACTATCTCAGGTTGTCGGGGTTGGCAGGGGCAGGAGAGGATTGAGCATCTGAAGGACTGTTCTCTCTAGGCTGGGTGAGTCGCGTGCCTCCGCAGTACGGCGACTCCTGGTGGAGACTGGGTTGCCGCAACCTGCTAGGACCTAGCAGAAAGGTATGGGGGCTGTGGCGGATATCCTGTGGGTAGGTGCAGGAGCACGCCTGTCACACGATGGACATCACTGCACGTCCACGCCCCGGGAACCAGAAAACAGAAAAAGTCCTGGCACTCGGGTAGGCGAGGCAGGCCCTCAGACAGCATCCCCATGCTAATCGCTGGGCCCACTCCCATCTGACCTCGCGGCCTCTCTCACTCCAGTGGCCCACTAGATTGTCAGATAGAGTGCCGGAGGAGTTGTGGCCCCACCTCGGAGGGTTTAGGAACCGGGGTCGGCTTAGCCGGGTGAATGGTGGAGGAGTATCCTGGGATGGAGGTACTGCTGGTGGAGGCTTCAGGCAGAGTGGGATACAGTGTCAGACCCAGTGGCTGAGCTGGAGAGACCTAAGGGGCCAGAGAAAGGGGCCATAAACAGAGTTGGGGAGGAAGGAATCTGCAGTACGAGATGAAAATCCAGACTCAGACAGCACTGACAATTGAAAGTATGCGGACTGCTTAAAGACAGGTTTTAACTGATGGGAGGACAAGATACAAACAGAAGAGGGAAGATGTCTCTATGAACTACGCCAGGACAGTTCTGTGTCTAAACAATGTATCTTGATTAGGTTTTTTACATACTTTCAAGCTGTTTTCCTGAAACCAATAAGGTAACTCAGTTAAAATGGCTTCCCTCATGTCTCGATGTCTCTGCCTCCTACCACCCAGTCATTGTGGTGGCTGGACTGTTCTTCCCACCCCTGGCTATCGCCTTCCTTTGACATGCTGCTGCATGGCTAGAGTGCACCACGCCTGTTTCGGAGATGGATGCTGCCAAGTACAGACCACGCCATGGTTTGAACATTACTGTCATCAAGTGCTTGGACTTGTGCACAGAAGCATAGAATCTGATGGCAGATAAGGACCACTTGGCCCACCTAGTCTGCCCATTCCTCCTTACCTACACCATTACACGAGACCGTGCCCAATCTACAGCTTCCCACCCTTCCACTGTGAGTCCCTTGTGCTTATCCGTGCATTGTTGAACCCCAGCAATGCTTTCACCCCACCACCTCTGCTGGACGGCTGTTCCAGGAATCCATCACTCTTTCTGTGAAGAAGTACTTTAACTTCCTCACATCTGTCCTGAATCTGCCCCTCCAGCTTCACAGCATGTCCCTTGTTCTTGAACATCTTTTCTGAAAAATACGCCCCTCCTGTACCTTATTTACCCCCGTGAGATATTTAAAGGTCTCTATCTTATCCCCACTCTCCCTCCTCTGTTCCAGGCTGCACGTACTGAGGTGTTCCAGTAGTAGTCGTCTTTCTTTGTGTGCCCTACCCTGAAGGCTAAGGGCACCCCATTTCAAAAATAACACAAAATACATAAGATACATAACTACCTAGACTCTACCCAATAAATAGACACAGATAAAACAAATATGTATGGCTAATCAAATATAGCGAATCCCAAAAAGCTTGCATGACTGGAAACGTTTTCAGACCCTGTTTAAAGACCTCTAGTCTCTCCTCACAGGGCTTTAGCTGCAGACTCTGCACCATTTTTAGCTGCCCTCCTCCGGACCGCCTCCATTCTGTCTATGTCCCTCTGGAGATGTGGTCTCCAGAGCAGGACACAGTACTCTAAGAGAGGTCTTACCAGCAATCTATGCCGAGGTACTTTTCTTATACAGAGGCAGTTATCAGTTACTGATGTTACTTCTTTTAATAGCAATGTACCACGCTACATATAACAGAGCAAGTTATTGAGCTTGCTAAGAAAGTTGCTTTCAAATTACTGAAAAATAAGCTGTTTCAGGAGTCAGAGAACAAGCAAATCCAAATATGTGTAACCCCTAGATGGCGCTATCCCAGGGGCTACTACCCCTGCCTGATTTGCCACTAACAGGTTGAGGGCCTGGATCCAATGGTGGTGCCTCCACCCAGAGGTCAGGGTTTGCAATAGTTAAACTTACTTGGTCACAGCCCTCTGGGACACTGCAACCCCCTTTCTTCCCACTAGTGGCCCACACAATATATCAGAATTACCTTCACAGTATACACTTACCCCCAGGGCTGGTTCAGGCACTGGGACCTCCTGTAAAATAAGATACAGTGCAACAATCACAGTACAATACTTTAACATGACCAAATACCTCAGGCAGTATAACTTTGCTGAAACAACAGCTCGGATTTATTTAGGGGAATATAACAAGGACAGGGAAATCAGGTTAATTAGCTTATCACTTTACTCATCTACCTATGGCTCTGTGCACAGGCCTATCCCTACCAGTTACTGTCCTGGGTACCCAAGCCCTAGTGGCTAGTCCAAACCGTGGCAGCTGGTAGGGCCCCTTCCCACAGAGAAAGAAAAATTAGTTTAAACAGTCAGCAGTACAGTGATTCCATCTGGATTCAATGTGGCAATTCAACAGGAGCGACCCTGAATTAGTACTCACGACCTCCAAACAAGATAGGGTCCTTCAATGTCAGCAGGGCTACTCTTGAGCTCCACGAGACTCCTCACACATTATATGGCAAACTGCAACAGGCAAAAGTCCTTTAATGGCAGCAGGATTCACTTGAGCTAACCAAGCCTCCTCACACATTTCTATGGTGAACAGTAACAGGCAAAAGTCCTTTAATGGCAGCAGGATTCACTTGAGGTACACAAGCCTCTTCACACATTATATGGTAAAACAGAAAGTACTATACCAGGCAGGCTGCTTCTCTATCCCGATCGCAATTACTGCACAATACCGGGAGAACACACAGCAGATTCAGTTCCTGACAGACCGAGTGCAATTCAGCAATTTCTCCAGTCTTCTATAGGGTGAGCCTGGTTTCTACTCTTCAGATATCCTTTGATTCTCTTCACAGGGCGATTCAGTCCTAACAAGCAGTTACACAAGCTGCAGACCGGAACTCTGGGCCTTACACACGTTTCCGACTAAAACTGCACACTGAAAAAGCACAGGGCTCCTTCCTTCTTCACTGCCAGAGCTCAACTGAAACTCCAACAGACAAAACCGGGCACTTCCTTTGAGTTCCTCCCAGTTCTTGACTGGATTGGCTGTCACTCACAATAGACTGCTCCTGTTGGTCCAAAAAGGCGCCGAGTCTAAACTACATCTCCCAGAGTCACTGCCCATACAATCCTCTTGTGGCTGGCTCAGATTATGAGTCCAAGTTCTGATTCGTCCAAGGCACCATTTTAGAGCTAGCTTACCCCACACTGATTGGTCCAGTTCAGCAGTTCAAAACCAGAATGGGGAACTAGGCAGACACAGTTCTGACTGCAAAGAAGCAGGTTAGACAAACTGTAATTATATTATTACTCTAAATGATTTCTGGCAAACAGTTACATCTTTCAGATAGGTTCCCTTTGCACTCCTAGTGACTGCAAAAATGGAGTGAATTGGCAGCAGCTCGAGTGGTACTCAAACAGAGAGAGCACACAGTCCCCCATACAAACTAATTATGTCTGCAAGCAGACAGCTCTTAAAGAGACAGTACCAGAGGCTCTAAAACACTCACTGATAAATGGCTTAAACGCCAAACACCATTCAGGCTTGGAGCATTCAAGCAAGCTCCTGAAGTCTTTTGGGAACCCCCATTTGCAAGGGGTTACCCTTCCTGGCCTGGGAAGCTCGGCGTCCACGTCAAGCAAGTACCCCATAAGTTTAACTGCAACCATATACATTTGCATTAGGCTCACACATGTAATCGTCAGTCAAGTATCATTTTACCAAGAACACATTTCTGAAACATTGCAGTACGTCACTCTTTACACAGTATTACATACACATTGTACCATAACTCGTTATCACCTCTTGTACATGAAACCTGAAGAGGGGCCCTTCCCTATCAGTTACCTTGGGGCTGGATGGGGCAAGGCACCATACTAGAGGGCAACACAAGTAACTTGAGTTAGCACTGACGCTCTGTTTGGCAATGAGCTCGGGGCACATACACTCTTTATGGACAACACTGAGAGGCAGATCCACTGGCGGCCCAGGGAATCATAACTGAGGTGCACCACAGGCTTTACGAGCCTCGACCAGTCTTTCTAGGGGAACTGTTACAGTCTCTGCACTCTGAGCCCTCATTTCAGCATTGTCCTCACTTGTCAGGGGAGTCTCCATGGGGTAGAGAGGCTAGAACTTGGGGCACTTTCAGCTCCAGGAGTTACAGTTTCTGAGTCCACAACATTTGGCTCTGCATGGAGAGCTTTCGGACACTGGCAGTGGACTGTCAGGGCACTCAAAATACTCTTCTTGTTCTGGTGTATCACCAGTCTGACCCAATCCATCATTTCCTCCCTGAAAGCTCAAACAGTTCAACCATGCACAATGATTCCATTTCATCTGATCTGATGCTTTGCACTTCACTTTCTGGGAGCACTGGCTCCAGGGACGCTGGGGGCTTGGACAGTCCAGAAGGCCCAGCTTCATCTCCAGTATTGACTAGGGATTGCCCGAAACAATTGACTCAGTTCGTAAGAAGGATAGTATTCAAAGTCACTCTCACTTTCTTCCGATATGGACTGACAGTCATGCTCAACTGGGACTTGTGGAGGGAACACTTTAACTTTGCTTCTGTAGGTGCAGACTTTCTTGATCTTTTCTTAGCAGCAGCTCTAGTCACTGGTCCAGAGGGGGCATCTTCTAGGGGCTCAGACTCAATTAAGATTTGTCCAATGGGCAGTAAATGATTTCTATGCATTGTTTTACATCTTTTGAATTATTCTCAGGCCTTACTTTGTACACTGGCAGATCATCTAGTTTGCCCACTACAATGTGAGGGAGATGGTGCCATCTGTCAGCAATCTTGTGCTTGCCATGCAGTCCCAGATTTCTTAGCAATACCGATCTCCCTCCTGGAGTTCCTGTGCTTTCACCTTTTATCATACCTTTCTTTGTTGGCCAGATTTCTTTTTGGCAGCCATGGTTTGAGCCAGTTGGTACGCATGAGTTAGCTGGGCCTTTAACTTTTGCACATACTGTAAATAGTTGTCAGCTTGAACCCCATCAGGAGAGACCCCAAAACACACATCTACCGTAGTGAGCTTCTCTTCCAAACATCAGGCTGAGGGAGAACCCAGTGCCATCACTTTGGTGCAGTTATAAGCATGTACCAGGGTGCTAATTTGTTGGCTCCATCTAGGCTTGTCCTTTGGGTGCAGGGTGCCTAGCATATCTAGCAAAAGTCGCGGTTGAAAACGTTCAGGCTGAGGGTCCCCTAGAGGGTGGTAAGGAGTGGTTCTGGACTTTCGCCTCCCCACAGAGAAAGCATCTCTTTGATCAGACAACTCTCAAAGTCTCTCCCTTGATCAGAATGGATTCTTTGTGAGCCCATAGTGAACAAAAAGTTTTCTACAAAGTACTTGGCCTACAGTGGATGCTTTCTGGTCTTTGGTGGGAAAGCTTGGGCATATCTCGTGAAATGGTCAGTGACCACCAGCACATTACTGATATTTCTTTGATCTGACTCAAACTCAGAAAATCAATACAGACCAGCTCCATGGGTGCACTGGTGGTGATGTTAACAAGGGGGCAGCCCTCTGGGGCAAAGCTTTCCTCTGTAGCTTGACTACAAGTTTGAATGTGTTGCTCCACATCAGCCCCATCTTAGGCCAATAGATCTGGATCTCACCAAGTCAAGTGTTCTGTCTATACCAAGGTGCCCCATGTGGTTGTGCAAGGACATCAGTACTGAGTCTCGAAGGCAATGGGCAGCACTAGTTGTTGTTTGTCTACTTGTCCCCTCTGTCTACTGTTTCTCTGTATAACAGTTTATTGATCAGTTTCAACTTAGGACCTGCTTTGTATAATAGTGCAGTTCTCAAATCCGTGGAGCGAATTTGGCACATCTTTTCCTGCATGAGGGGTCTAAGCTGCTTTGATCATGGGATCACGGGATTGGGCCATGAATACTGTCATTATCCAGCTGAGGCAGTGCACCAATGTCTGTTGCAGAAAAGTGGCAATAAAACAGGTATGCAATTCTCAGAGGGTCCCAAGCAATCCACCATGCAGTCCACTCGTCCGTGGACATTTGTTCCCTCCTGTCAAACTTCGCAGAGTGCCCGAATGTCAGGTTCTGCCAATCGGACCCAATCATTCTGGGAACAGCTCGGGAGAGAGCATCAGCATCTATGTGGTTCAGACCTGCTCGGTATTCGAGAGCATAGTCATATGTAGATAATGCAGAAAGCCACCTATGGCCAGTGGCATCCAACTTAGCTGAGGTCTGCACATAGGTCAAAGGATTATTGTCAGTTTTACTAGTATTTTAGCCCCACACAAGTACTCATGGAATTGGTCAACAATAGCCCACTTCAAAGCTAGGAACTCTAACTTATGTACAGGATAGTTCTTTTCAGATGGGGTCAGGCTTCTACTGGCAAAGGCCACTGGTCTCAGGCCATTCTCGTGCTCTTAGTACAACACAGCCCCCAACCCTGCAAGCTAGCATCAGTGTGCAGGGCGTAAGGTTTTCTTGGATCGGCATAGGCCAGCACTGGAGCATGGGTAAGTTGATATATGATCTCATGAAAAGCAGTCTCACAATCAGGAGACACAGCGGCCCCAAATACTTCACTCGGATGAAAATACACTCCTTCAGTCTTGAGGGCGTGACTTTTGGTATTTTTGTGGGTTGGGGATACCCTTGAGTAAGGTTAAGTAAAGGCGGATCACTCTTGAATAGTCCTTGATGAAGCGCCGATAATAACACAGAATCCAGGAATCTTTGCAGTTCTTTTAGATTTTTGGGCTGTGGCCAGGTGGTCAAGGCCTCAACTTTACTTGGGTGGTCTCTATTCCTCGGTGGATACTATGTGTCCACATACTTTACTGATGTTTGAAAGAATTGACACTTATCAATGGACAGTTTAAGGCCAAAGTCCTCCAGTCGGTCCAATACCTTAAATAATCTGCTCTCATGTTCCTCCAGTGAGCTGCCAAACACAATAACATCATCTAGGTATACCAGGCACTCTAGTAAGTTCATGTCCCCACTGCACGCTCCATCAATCGTTAAAAGTGGCTGGGGCACCTGAAATCCCTTGAGGCATCCTCATGAATTCATAGAAGCCAAGCAGACAGATAAAGGCTGTCTTCTCACGGTCCTCTGGGGCCATCGGGATCTGGTAGTACCCATCTTGGAGATCCAGCACAGAGAACCACTTGCTCCCGTTTAGGCAGTCAAAGCATCCTGAATGCGGGCATTGTGTACTGATCAGGGATAGTCCGCCGGTTTAGGTGCGATAATCACACACATCCTTACTGTTCCATTCTTTTTCCTCACTACCACAATGGGGAAGCATAAGGGCTTCTGGATTCTTGTATTACACCAGCAGCTAACATCTCTTGCAGATGCCGTCTCACATCATCTATGTCAGCAGGTGCCAGGCGTCGAGACCTCTCACGAAATGGTCTTTGTCATGCAGCGGATATTGTGCTCAGCTCCTTCAGCATCCTACATCCCATTCCTTTAAAGAAAACACCTGGTCTCTCTGGGCAAGCTTCTCACTGATCCTCACTTTCCATTCAGCTGGCAGCGGGAGTCGCAAAATCAAACAAGTCAGGCGTTACTCTGTCATTCTTCCTTGAACTCTTGCTGCTGGGTAGCACTGCAGTGTCTGCACAATGCACATTAGCCAGGATGCAACCTCTATTTACTCGAATGTCTCTTTCAGACACATTATGAACTTGGACCATTACCCTTCTGGCATAAGCATGGGCTCTAGCGGGCAAAATACTAGGCTTGACCAGCAGTCCCTCTGGCAATTTTCCATCGCCTGGTGCATCCAGCATTAATATTTTATTCTTAACATCCTTTCTGATACGGACTCTAACATACTAACATACTAAAATGCCAGCAGAATAGGCCTAACGGTCTTTCGTGTCTGCCTGTTTGGTCATCCCCACCCTGGGTGCTGACCTTGCTGTCCCCTCACCTTCTCTGGCTTCTCCCTTCCCAGTTCTGGATATTCTTGCTGCATTGGATTTTGCTTCCTGAACCCTTCCCTATACCTGTCCCACCCCTCTTGAACCCCTCCACTGTCTCTGCCTCCACCAGCCCCTAGGTAGTGCATTCCATGGCTCTACCACCCTCTCAGTGAAGTAGCACCTCTCCTTTCTCCCTGAATCTTCCCCTCCAGCTTCCACCCATGCCCTCTAGTGGCCCCTCCTCCTTCCTTCAAGCACCCTCATTGTTCCTCCCTATTTACCCTCTTCATGTACCTGAAGACCTCTATCATGTCCCCGGTCCCTTCTCTCTTCCAAAGTGTACATATTTAGCTCTTGAGCCTCTCCTCATAGGTCCTGTCCCCAAGCCCCAAATCATTTTGGTTGCCCTCCTCTGGACCCTCTCCAGGAGGTTAATGTCTCTCTTTAGTCGGCCTCCAAACTGCCGCAGTACTCCAGGTCGGCCTCACCAAGCAGTTATACAGAGGAGTATCACTTCCCTCCTTCTGGAGGTGATCCCCTAGCGATGCATCCCAGCATCCTCCTGGCCTTGGCTGCTGCCCTCCTACAAGTCTCAGAGTTGTTCATCTTGACATCCACCACCACCCCCAGGTCCCTCTCAGCCATTGAGACTTGTAGTATTCCCCCAGGGTGTACACTTGGCCTGGGTTTCTGCCACAGGTGGAGTACCTTGAATTTCCCTGCATTAAACCTCAGCTTCCACTTTCTAGACCATCTTTCCAGAGCCTCCAGGTCCCCTGCAGGGCCACCCTCCCTCTTCCCCCATCCACTACACTTCCAGTTTGGTCATCTGCAAAGAGACTCATCTCACTCTGATTCTGTCCTTATGTCAGATACGTAGGCATTGAACAGAAGGGCCCAGCCTCTCCTGTAAGGTACACTGGGCATTTGGCGCCAGGATCAGAGACTCAGGATCCTTCTTCCATACAATTCCGACCGGTTCCTCTGGTTCTATTTTTCAGCATCTCTCTGTGCCTCATAGGCCTTCTTAATTAAAGCTCGGAACTCTTAAAGCTCTACTAGTCTTTGACCCCTGTTTTCATAACACAACTGTGCCAGCCTTCCGAACATATGAGCATTTGTTCCAATCAACAAGGGACACCATCATACAGTCCAGTGGGGGACACACTAAGGCTAGGGTCTCTACTTGTTCGGCCACTCCAGCCACGGAGGTGGGGAAAGACAGCCAAATTCGGATATACCCGGAATAGGGTAGGCCTTCTCACTTAACCCCCATACATGCAGTCCTTCTAATGGTTGTAAGGGTACGTCTGACAAATGCTTCTGATACCAATCCTGGAACATAATTGTCACTTGGGAGCCACTGTCTAATACAGCTCTTGTAGACACTCCATTCACCTTTACAGTGGTCTCCACGGAGGGACCCACTATTCTGGACCAGTCTGGAGAAGGCGGTAGTGGGGCCTGGGCAGCTGACCTTGCCACAAAAGGGCGTGAGTTAGCATTTTTGTGCCCTCACTGGGATCATTTCGTGCACCTCTTAACCACTGATTTGTTCTCCAAGCTCTCCTTGTAGCCTATATGCAACTTTGTCAGTGTCTTTTGGGGACGGCATTCCCTTTCATGTGCCCATCTTTCCCACAATTATAGCAAAACATACTTTCTGGAGTTTGAGCTGGCGGCGCACACTGGGAGCCAGGGCGGGGGTATTACTAACTGGAAACCTTGGTGCCATCTCTGTCTGCGGCGTGATAAGCATTTGGAACATCTCGTCAGTTTCTCCACTTCCATGGTCAAGGAATCGAGTTGAACTGTTATCAGCAGGAGATACATGGGTGGTACCCCCACCCCCATAGCAGATGCAGTCGGATATAGGTCAGGGCCGTGACTTGCAGGCGTGGCCTTCATAAAGGGACTGTTTTTGAATTCCCGGATCTCTCTCAACAGTTCGCCCCATTGTGGCATATCTTTTTCCTTGTCAGAGCACTCATTTACTGCCAACCTCTGCCCCTGAGACTTCACTTGATGGGTCACTCTCAGTCACTCGGTCGTAGCCGCGGCTGTTGATGCAGGTCCCTCCCGAGGTCGCCTTTTCTCAACTCCTCGAATTTCTCTCATTAACTCATCATAGGAGGTGGGATTCCAGTCGATTGCCAGGCGTAACTGAAGCAACAGCAGTTCTGAGAAGGGGGCAGACTTAAGGATCCTGTCCAGCCTGGTTCGGTCCATTCAATCGCTGGCAAACTACCTTTCTGAGGCATTCTTGCAACAATTTTTCCAGCCGAGATACATACACAGACAACAACTCCCTTGGTACTGTTGTGCATCTCTTACTCTCCACCATAGGTCTTCATCAGAATCTGGGCTCCCATACACATTCTCCAGGGCCTCAAGATAGGCCTGTGCAGTCACTTCAGGGTTACTGGCCGGTTTAGCATGGATGGTAGCCAGGGCAGGACCTCGGAGGTCTCACTAACCCTCTTTCGCTTGCTTCCGAGCATTGCCATTCTAGCACTTGGGGGCAACATAGCCTATCCAGGTCTCCCAGTCATCCTCCCTTGGGGGGTGGGAGGGTGCCAGAGAAGATCCTCAACCTTGTAAGAGTCGTGACTAATGGCAGGTGCAGAAATAGGAGTCTGCATTGGTTCAGCCACCATTACGGTACTGGAGCGGGAGAGGTGTTGGGGAGGAACACCCCAGGTGGCAAGAATAGTTTCTTCAAGTCCTCCACAGTTTTCCCTTCCCCAGCAACCATTTAGCAAATTTCTCCTCAAAAGTTTCAGATAGTGGTGGGGCTCATTCCCCCGGTCTTTACTGTCCTTAGTTATCACTCTCCAAGCAGTGAGGGCTCCCTCTGGGGTAATGGTCTGTGGCACTTTGGAGCTATCTATGGGATCCTTAAACTCTACTAGGGCCAGGAAAGTGTGGGTGAGCAGATTAGCATGCCGACCCACCACCACAGGGTTTTGTAAACCTTCCACCTTGGAAAGTACTCCTGCACAGTGTCCGTATTGATACCCAGGGGATGTCCAGGATAAGCATAGCATTTTGGGGTCGATCTCCTCCAGTACACCACTCCACCAGCCGGTGCACAGCCACTTCTGTCGGGGTACCCATTTATTTATTTATTTATTTTTTCCTTAACAGTGGTTTGTAGTAATAGGCACTAGAGGACACACAATCCCAGCGGTGAGCCTCCAAGATGTAACCCCTAGATGGCGCTATCCCAGGGGCTACTACCCTGCCTGATTTGCCACTAACAGGTTGAGGGCCTGGATCCAATGGCGGTGCCTCCACCCAGAGGTAGGGGTTTGCAATAGTTAAACTTACTTGGTCACAGCCCTCTGGGACACTGCAACCCCTTTCTTCCCACTAGTGGCCCACACAATATATCAGAATTACCTTCACAGTATACACTTACCCCCAGGGCTGGTTCAGGCACTGGGACCTCCTGTAAATAAGATACAGTGCAACAATCACAGTACAATACTTAACATAGACAAATACCTCCAGGCAGTATAACTTTGCTGAAACAAGCAGCTCGGATTTATTTAGGGGAATATAACAAGGACAGGGGAAATCAGGTTAATTAGCTTATCACTTTACTCATCTACCTATGGCTCTGTGCACAGGCCTATCCCTACCAGTTACTGTCCTGGGTACCCAAGCCCTAGTGGCTAGTCCAAACCGTGGCAGCTGGTAGGGGCCCTTTCCACAGAGAAAAGAAAATTAGTTTAAACAGTCAGCAGTACAGTGATTCCATTTGGATTCAATGTGGCAATTCAACAGGGAGCGACCCTGAATTAGTACTCACGACCTCCAAACAAGATAGGGTCCTTCAATGTCAGCAGGGGCTACTCTTGAGCTCCACGAGACTCCTCACACATTTATATGGCAAACTGCAACAGGCAAAAGTCCCTTAATGGCAGCAGGATTCACTTGAGCTAACCAAGCCTCCCACACATTTCTATGGTGAACAGTAACAGGCAAAAGTCCTTTAATGGCAGCAGGATTCACTTGAGGTACACAAGCCTCTTCACACATTTATATGGTAAAACAGAAAGTACTATACCAGGCAGGCTGCTTCTCTATCCCGATCGCAATTACTGCACAATACCCGGAGAACACACAGCAGATTCAGTTCCTGACAGACCAGTGCAATTCAGCAATTTCTCCAGTCTTCTACAGGGTGAGCCTGATTTCTACTCTTCAGATATCCTTTGATTCTCTTCACAGGACGGATTCAGTCCTAACAAGCAGTTACACAAGCTGCAGACCGGAACTCTGGGCCTTACACACGTTTCCGACTAAAACTGCACACTGAAAAAGCACAGGGCTCCTTCCTTCTTCACTGCCAGAGCTCAACTGAAACTCCAACAGACAAAACCGGGCACTTCCTTTGAGTTCCTCCCAGTTCTTGACTGGATTGGCTGTCACTCACAATAGACTGCTCCTGTTGGTCCAAAAGGCCGAAGTCTAAACTACATCTCCCAGAGTAACTGCCCATACAATCCTCTTGTGGCTGGCTCAGATTATGAGTCCAAGTTCCGATTCGTCCAAGGCACCATTTTAGAGCTAGCTTACCCACACTGATTGGTCCAGTTCAGCAGTTCAAAACCAGAATGGGGAACTAGGCAGACACAGTTCTGACTGCAAAGAAAGCAGGTTAGACAACTGTAATTTCATTATTACTCTAAATGATTTCTGGCAAACAGTTACATCTTTCAGATAGGTTCCCTTTGCACTCTAGTGACTGCAAAAATGGAGTGAATTGGCAGCTCAGTGGTACTCAAACAGAGAAGCACACAGTCCCCCATACAAACTAATTATGTCTGCAAGCAGACAGCTCTTAAAGAGACAGTACCAGAGGCTCTAAAAACACTCACTGATAAATGGCTTAAGCATAGAAACACCATTCAGGCTTGGAGCATTCAAGCAAGCTCCTGAAGTCTTTTGGGAACCCCCATTTGCAGGGGGTTACATATGGTTGGAGGTAATATGATGAAAATAATGCAGTTTTGGGATACAGTTCTCCTTCCTGGCGGCAACTGGCTTTGTGGAACTATGGCTGAAAACTCTTTATGGCAGTTCCTACATGTTGTAACAGTCTCGGTATTTCTAGCTCCTATCATTATATGACTTTTGTGTATTCTTATGTGCCAGATGCAAATGTTGTACATTGTTACAGAAATGCAATAAAATATAAGTTAAGACAAAATCATCTTGACCTCTATTATTCAAGAGACTACCCTGCCTTACCCCCTAACACCCAACCTCCCTGCTTTCCCACAGCCTCCCGAAAGTTAACCGATCTAGGAACACAGAACAGAATGTTGGAACTATCTCCTGGTAAGCGCAGTCAGCTGTCTTTGGTATTCAATGCATCTATGAATGAATGATGACACCCCTATGGTAACACCTGACTGGCTGACACAAAGATACGTAACAAACTATATCTATTAGTTTCTTCTTGGAAGACCCTGCACGTCATATGTGAAGCAGTGGTCCTGCCGGGCATGGAGGTGCCCAACCTGTTGGTTGCTTCGCTCAGGGCCCTGTAGGCTGAATGCAAAGCAGTCCCATCAGGACGGGGGTGGGGGCAGACCTGCAGCCTGTAGTTTGAGGTTTCAACTCACAGCCATTTTACGCAATAGTGGAGCAAAGCTAGGTCTTTAGTGCCATATTTTTATGTATTTACAACCTTCCAGAACTTTTAAACCGCTGTACGACCACTGTCAAATTAGCAGGACACAGAGATCCTGGAATTGACTGCACACATGTGCCAAATTTCCGGCTATTCTGTCTGGGGATGGCTGCATTATTAAAGGTGCAAACATCAAGGTTTATTGCTAAGCGGCTTGCTGCCGACCTGGCGGTATGGAGGGCTGAAGCGCTGGACGCCTCACCTGATGCCACGTTGGTGACCCGAATTCAGGAATGAATTTGAGTTGCATGGGGTAGGCTACCTGGGAAGGATCAAGTGCCTGTAGAACTGCTCCTTTTCCTGGGAAGGGAAGCATGCTGTCTCAGCCCTTGGCTGCTACTGGGCGGAGGCCTGCTTTCAGTGCAGGCATGAGAAACATAAATAGGGACAGGGCAGCAGCTCCATGACATGTGCACCTCCACGGCCAGGGAGGGGACAGAACAACCAGGAAAAAGGATCTGTGAGCCACATGAGCTTCTGCATCCCCCACACCCACACCCTGGACTTCTGGATATGTGACTGGGGTGACAGAATGGCGCCTCCATTAGATGCACATGATTCCTTGTAGCCATAGTTACTGATAAGAATATCAACCTAAACTATGCTGTCAGCCAGGTATCTATCAAGTAGACCACAAAAATTAAACAGAATAATCTGAGCAGCATGGAATGTGCCGGCTTACCCGGCAGACTACCTGCCATGTAGACACTGCCGTGTGTAGGCACTGGTTACACAGAACAGTTGCCCTCCACAGTAACCCTGACACAGCTGCTATTGGGGAACCGGCAGTTGATCACAGGGACAGAGCGAGATTGAAACTACAGTCACGGGGGCTTCAGTGATGGAAATGGGGAAACATAAAAGTCTGACTCAGTTCCAGGAGTAAAATGAGGAAGAATTGCTTCTCTGTAAAAGGTACCACCACAAAAGACATAGAACTGACTAAAGTAAGTGTAAAATGTTATATCTATAACGAGGAATGTGTCCCTGACCCGGTCAGGTATGTTGGTCCTACTGTACATCAAAAGTGGTGGACCCTCCCAGTGAATGTTTTCCATCTCCAGCCCTGGCGGTCTCACAGGTAGGCACCAGTAAGCAGCAGTCACTTCAACCAAGATTCAGGATGCGGATTTAAAATAAACAATGTCCAGAGCTGGGGTGAAGCTTGCTGTACAGATGAGAAGTCTGCCACACTCCCTCCCTCTCTCCTCCCATGCTGCCGCCATGTCCAGGTACTGCCTGCCTATAACAGCACCAGTGCCGCCCACTCGCGCCTCAGCCACCCACCCAGCCATGATAAAAATCCATTAACAGTACTGAAGCTGTTTTTCATCAATTGAAGTTTTAATTTCTTCTTGTTTGTACCTGGTGACCTGATAAAGACCAAATGCTACTGTACTAGAAATACCAATCAAAGGACGAGTGCTAATGGTCAGTTTTCTGGTAGCATTCAGATAACTTTCGACTAACAATCCACACATAGAGAACCCGCTGCTTCCTTGAGGAATACAAACTAAATTAATGTCACCTACTACCCTTTATTCCAAGCCATCCATTGTAACCTGTATCCTTCCCCTCTTCTTCAATATTTTCATTAGGACTGTCAGAAGCGAAGTTTGGGAACCTTTGCTGTGACCTTGGCATTCTTTTCGGCTCCGAGTATTGGCGTTTCCTCCGACTGCATCTCTTCTCATTTGTCATGATTATTGTTGAATTTTTCAACTGTCATTCCCGAACGTAAATCAATGCTTGTCGGCATCCCCTCTGTCATATCTGCACTGCAAACAGCCTTTTCTTTCTAAATGAGGCCTCCTCTCTTTCCATCCATTAAAACAGGCCCTGTCTTTCGGAGCAGTCAATTTTTGTTAGGTCACTCCATTTATCACTCCTCCAATCACTACCTGACATACTTATTCAGCCAAGTCCTCAACCACGCAATCATTGTTCAGCTTTTTTTATTTATGCGATTGTGTTTTTGCCATCCATCTTATGAGTTATAAATTTTCAGTGTCCTTGTATCTATAGGACTTTCATCTACTAAAAGGAGGAAGAGACAGCAACTTCAAAAGAAAGAAAAAATACCAGAGATTGGGGGCGGGGAGGAAGACTCTAGCATGGCAAATGCAGTTTCGTGTTAGACAGGAAATGCACAATGGACACTAAAAGGGACAGTGCTGGTGACAGCCAGATGACCTTTCTACAAGAATAAGGTCTATAAAGACATATAATACAATACTGGGGAAAAACATTTATGACACATCAGTACAGCGACATCAGGATAGGCGCTGGCGATGTATCGCCTAACCCTTAGCGCAAGTGATGCCACTCTAAAAACAGAAGCGTAAATCTGTATTACATGGACAGCTGCTGCGTGTGTACTGTATGCCAAAACACGGCTGCAATCAGAAATTTAAAATTCGGAAGGTGTTTGTAGTGGTTCTAAAGGTGGATGTACCCAGTGAGATAAGGAGTGTAATTTTGCAGATAATCCGATGCCAGGGGCTCATTGGCCAACCACACTGCCAGAAACACCACACAATCTAGGACCCACTTTGTAATAAAAGTATCACATTGTTCATCCATTTTGCAGTTCTGCCATCTGTTACTGACATGTTCACGGGCTTTACAAAACAATCAGTAGGGCTTTTTTTTTTTCATCTTTCTTCGCTTTACTGGCAAAGCCAGCAAGCGCAAGGAAGATATGGAATACTGAACATTTAAGTTAAAAAAAATGTCAGTGATTGTGACACAATTGTAATATTTTTGCAAATGGATTAGGGTGCTAAAGCATGGCTTAATGATATTGGGGGCAGGCTCAGTGTGAACCATATACTTGAGATGCTTCTCCAAAATTTAACTGTGGGCTGCCTGATGGTCAAGTCCTTCCATGCTGGTGACCTCGGTTCACAGGCAGACTTGGGGAGCTAGGTCGGCAGTGCTGCCATGCTGCAGCACTCCCAGCCAGGAAGGAAGGCACTGAGTTCTGGTGCAACAGTGATTCCACAGTGGGCCAAGGAGCTGGTCTCCCTGCAGGGTATTGCTATGTGCATTCAAATGGATATGGCATGAGGACGCACGTGTTGCACTGAGCACTGGGAAGGAAGGACAAGGGAAAAAAAATTTACGGGACCAATCACCAGATATGATGGCATCAGTTCCCTCAGGTCCCACCTCATGCAGATTCACACCAGTAGAAGGAGTGGCAGATGGAACTGGGGGCCTGAATTCACCTGAAGCAGGTGTGGTGGCTATCGGGGCAAAAGCTCTATCATAAAAATAAATTCAACTCTCAACTAGATGGGGAGGAGAGTGCACTGAAAGGAGGGGAACGATATTGCCTAGATCCAACAGAAAGTTTAAAAACAATCAGTGCAAGAAGGACCCTCCCAGATGGTCCAGGGAATGTACACTGTACTTCTGTGCAGGTGACCTGAATTCCAGAACAAACACAGGTGCTTCAGCTGGGCTGGCAATGGCCACCTACTGAATGGCAGCATGTTACAGCGGGGAAAGGGTTGGAGGTGATTTCTGCCAACGAGGGCCTCTGACGGTAAGTTAGGATGCTTGCTCTGTCGGGGACTGCTGCCTGTGGGGCGAGTGGACTCTGATGGATCAGCCTGCCACCATGGGCAGCGGGAGGTCAGAGCGCAGGAAGAAAAGCAGAAAATATCATCTGCCACATGCTGGCCTCGCACTCTTGGGCCCTGCCCATGCCAGGTTGATCATCGCTGAGGAGAGACGCCTATGGTGACCCTGCCATGGGAAGTGTTAGCTGTGGAGCACCCTGCAGCAGGGAGTTCAGAGAGAGCTAAGAGGTCACCTGATTATCCTGTCTCGACATCGCCAGCTGGCAGGAAGGACAAAGGATGGAAACCAAATAAATAAACAGCAATAAAAACAGTTTTTGTAATAGTGCCAGTCAGTCATACAGAACAATGCTCATAACTGTAACACTGAAAGATTGACGGCTGAGACAAAGAATAAGAGTGTGTGTAATAAACAGAGAGCAATTAAGAGAGAGAGGTGAGTAACGGAGAGAGAGGAGGAGTGAGAGTATAAGTAAGAGAGACTGAATAAGAGAGTGAGTGTGAATGAGAGTGAGAGTAAGAGAGTGTAAGTAAAGAGTGACAGTGTGAGAATGAGAGTGTGTGTGTACGCAAGAGAGTGAGTAAGAGATAGTGTAAGAGTGAGTGTAATAAGAGAGTGAAAGTAGTAGAGAGTCAGTGAATGAGAGAGAGGAAGAGAGGACAGTGTGAGTGTAAAACAGTGTGCAAGCAATAGAGATTGTGTGAGTAACAGAGGTGTAAGAAAGTGGGTAAGGCAGCGAACGTAACAGTGAGAGAGAGTGTAACAGAGTGAGAGTATGAGTAAGGGAGAGTGTAAGAGGTGAGTGTAAGAGTGTGTGAGTAAGACAGAGTTACAATATAAGAGAAAGAAGAGAGGGAAAAAAGAGAGTCTCTGGGTAAATGTCATGTATAATGAAGATACGAACCCTGATAGAAGAGCATTATGTGAAAAGATTTTAATTACCTTTCAACCAAAGGAAAATTACAGCAGTTTTATAAAAAATAATCAATGGTGGGAAAAGAACCAAGGACAGGAGGGAGCCACCCATGTTTATGTAGACACTGATATGTGGCATTGTCGTGGGCAGCCCTGGGATGAGTGCTTGCAAAAGTTTCCATGTGGTCCTAATGCTGACATGGGAATAGTTCCAAAGGTGTGGCCTGATGAAAGAGATATCCTCATGGATGGCCTGGTGGCACTGAGGGTTGAGGCGCTGGACGCCACATCTCACACCACGCCGCAACCTGGGTTGAAGTGGACTCGACGACGGGGTCAGTCGGGGGAGAGAAAGGCTGGAGTGTCCAATGACAGCTCACCTTCTCCGGGGGAGGATGGGATCTAACCCAGTGTATGCTGACCCTGGTGGAGGCTGGGGGCATGGCAGCACGTCAGCACCTCAGGAGTATGATTAGCCACAGGCGTAGGCCTGAGGACCAGTCAGCTCAGGGGCTGTAACAGTGGGTGGACATTGTGGATGTAGGAGCTCACGCATTGATGTCCAGGGCATGCAACGTCCGTGTAGAAAAAGCAGATCACCACCCTCTGGAGCTGGGAAGATGGTGCGCGAGCTTTGTCCCGATGTGCCACTGTCTGACAGCTGTCTGGGACCTGACGAGACTTAGAACATACAGGGTGTCCTGCCCCACCCGAAGCCCGCCCAGGGGTAAAACCGCAGCAGGATGGAGGGACCTGAACAGACAGGTAAGATGGTGGTAGGGACAGGCTTCATTGGTGACTCCTGATGGGGTGGCTCCATAGGGATGTAAGTGGGGACAAATATCTAACAAAAAAACAAGATATCCTCAAAGAAGATCAAAAATTGTTAACAGTAATCTTTAGTGTGCCGCTTTTCACCCGACCACCAACATTTAAAGGTATGAAGAGGAGTCTAGGTTTAACCCATCAAGTAATGGAATGGATCAGAAATGGATTGCAGGGCAGGAAACAAATGGCAATCTTTCCACATCGAAACAAGTGACCCTTGAGTCCTGCAAGGCAAGATTGAGAAAATATGAAGGGATTCCTTAAAGAGTGCACAAGAGAAAAGCGGTGCTCAAGGAACATACTGAACACTGTAACATGCAGGTTCCAAAGCACGCGCAAGCCCATTAGAAAAGCATTATATCAAAGTGTGTTTAAAAGTCATTGTTTTAATAAAAAACACAGAAAATGGAACACATCGTCCATCTGACATGTTTCGGGCTGACACCCTCTATCAAAGTCTTTGATAAAGAGCCAGTCCGAAATATGTCAGATGGGGATTTGTGTTCCATTTCTGTGTGTTTTTATTAAAATAATGACTTTTTAAACACACTTTGATATAGCGCTCTTTCTTAATGGGCTTAGTGCGTGCCTGGAACTTGCATGTTACAAGGTGCAGAAGGAACAGCCAATGTGGTTGAAGGCTTGGAGAACATGTGCTATGAGGGCTGCCTGGCAGAATGTGACTACTTTTCCATGGAAAAGATGAGACTCTGGGGGACATGATTATATTATTCAGATATCTGTAAGGGATGACACTATCGGAACAAACACAGCTGTGCTTGATGTATAAGGATGAGGAGCAAGAGGCTCTCAATGTCTTTGAGAAAGATTCAAATGAACTATCGGAAGAACTACTTCACAGAAGGAGTGGTGAACACTTCGAATGACCTCCAGAACAGGCATCCAGCAACACTGTTTCTACCTTAACACCAAAACTAGATAAGAACCTTGAAAACATACAGAATAGTGTATGGCAACTATACACAATAAGGCTGTTTCCATGAGGATTGTGGTGGCAGCATATGAACCACGGCCAAGCTTGAGAGGAATCCCGTGCTGTCATCTCAACCCCTGAGATGGCAATACATGGCAAGTTGTGTATGGTTGTCCATATTTTAGATTATACAGTATAGATTTCGCTCTCAAGGTCAGAGGAATCAGAACCCCAAGGTGGCAGAACACACTGGTTATGCATAAAGTTTCTCATCCTGTATTTTTTTATAGTGTATAGTATCACGTGAAATGTATGCATTGTGGGGTTTCTCTTTCACAGTGAAACTGGCTTGTGCAGTCTCTAGAGGTTCTAGAATGCTCTTCTGCCACAGAAGGGTACAATCACACTCCATCACCTTTGAACTGTGGTACAAAAGAATGGATTTCTATATAGAACAATGCTCTACACAGAGGATAATGACTGGGAATCTGTGATTAACCACAATGTAATTAGCTCAAGCAGTTACCAGGACAACCAAGTAAACCTTGAGCATGCAGCTCGAGAGGTTTACAGTTGTCACGGCAACTGCGAGCCAATTACTTTCGTGGTTAACCACCCATTCCCAGTCACTGTATTTATAGTGTATGGACACACCCCATGCATCTGTCAAATAAAGTGTTGCTGCAATTCAGTTATCAAAAAACTTACCAAGAGAAAGATATGGAGACAGTCAAATATGACGTTATTGATGTACATCCACCGCGACGGAGTGTCGAAGCGATGAAAACAGCCATAGCAATAAAACTGCATTTTATTATTTAGAACTGTGAATAAAATTCAAAGACTGTTTGAAGGAAAAACAGTATTTTACTGGCTAACTGCTCAAAACAAACTAAGCTTACACAGATACACAGAAATGTGATGGCAGAGAAAGGCCCCACGGCCCATCTAGCCTGCCCAACACCCTACCCCTTCTGTTATGCTTCCACCCTCTTTTCCCAACCCCTTAAATCCATCCCAAGGCCTTTGAACCCTCCACCGCTTCAGCTGCCACCACCTCCTCCGGCAGTCTGTTCCAGGTCTCCACCACCTTTTCCGTGAAAACTGCCCGCTGACATTACCTCTGTATTGCCCACCTTCCAGTTTGAGGCTATGTCCCTGCGTGTTCACTCCTTCTTCAATTTGAACAAACTATCACCTCCACCTTGTTTATTCCTTCAGATATTTAAAGGTCTCAAATCATGCTCCCCCTCCTAGTCTCCAGAGGGTACACATTTAGCTCTCTCAATCGTCTTTCATAGGGTACATCCTGCATCCCTCTCACAATTTTGGTTGCCCTTCTCTGTATCCTCTCCATCAACTTAACATCTCAGTGTAGGTGAGGCCTCCAGAACTGCACCCATATTCCAGATGTGGCCTGACCATGGTTCTGTATGAGTGGCATTAGCACCTCCCTCTTTCTGCTATTAGCTTCATCAGCATGTTTCCTGTCGGCCCGTATGGGTGGCGTTACTCTGTGGCAGCGTCTGCGTCTTCTCCACTGGGCGGCATGATGGGTTATACAAGCGAGAAGCTGACTGAAAGGAATTTATTACGGTTTGAATACGAACAGACCGGCATTCCTTTGTCAGAACTGTGACTGCTGGTGGAATTTGAAACTGTAATCCCATCAGTATGGCTTGCTTAAGCAAGATTTACAGCATGCTGTCGTCATACTGATGGGATTATCATGTTATAAACTGATTGAAAACAATGGTTAATTAGCCCAAAATGAAAAAAAAACTTGCAATTTTATTTAAATTAAATTTACAGATTTTTGCAAGTTGAAAGGTACAACTTAGGCACTAGTCTGGCTGGTTAGTAACAAGCTAGGTGTGCTGCAAATGGGGAATTTTAAAATGTTATGACCTTTGAACTGTGCTGAACAACGGTTTGGAATGTACACAGCACCACTTTGGAATGCACACAACAGTTTAGAATGTGCACAACAAGGATTTTGAGCAACCTGTATTTTATACAGAACAAAGACTAACCATATACTCGTAAGCAATAAGACACAACAGGGTGTGCATTGAACACTTTAACAAATGGCTGGGAGGCGTAGTGAGGCACAAGGCCATCGCCGAGTGCAACTAGCCTTCCCAGCTGCAGTGTTAAAAGTGTCTAACACAAAGACCCTGGAGTGCTTATTGCGCTTATAAATGGGCATCTACATGTTAGATGCATTTAAAATTAAAATTATTAGGATTAAGTAACAAAAAGTGATTTTTGGTCTTTATTTTAAATAAAATAGTTCCTCTGCCTGGATTTTTTTTTTTGGACTTAAAGTTTGTCCTACTGTGGCCCCGATAGCTGTGCGAAGCGAGAGGAAAGCCAGCATACTGAAGGGCATGGCAGTACCTGTTATGGAGTACGAGTGGCGCAGTGTGGGAGAAACTGTCTGCTGTGAAGCAGACACTTGAAGACACGTAAATAAGGAGGATGGTATTTTTATATTTTGGTGAAATAGTAGAGGCTTTTTTGGGGGGCAGAGGCGCTTGAGGAAAGCAAGCCCATGATGTGGCCATGGCCAACAAAGCTTATGAGTCAGCGGGTGACTGAGCAAGCGAAGGCCGGAATTCTGAGGAAAACGACTGCGATCGTGGCATTTTTTTTTAAATGATGCAGGTTGTGCATTTCATTTCAAGGTGTGCAAGTGAGTGACTGATGTTTCTTGGGTGGTTAGCTTCGCAGTAAGGGTGGCATCGCTGTGGCACAAAACAAGATGGCGGCTATTTGATTTGTGAACATTCTCTGTGGGCAGCATTACCTATATCAATGCCCACTGGCATTGCCTGGTCTTATTCCTGTGTTGTTAGACACTTTAGCACAGTCAGTGGCAAATGAGAAAGCTTGAACTTCAATGCCCATTTCATAAAAAGTTTGACAAGTCATTCCCAATGAGTTGCTGGCAGAGAGAATCTAATGGGCCGGTGGGGATGTTTTCTTCCAAAATTCTTTTGTTCGAATGAGTTTCTTTACTTCAGTAGCATTACTTGCAGCTTTTTGTAAAAGTATGCGAAAGGGCACCACTGTAAATAGCTTTTAGTGCAGTGGTTTCTATCCTAACAATAAAACTGAAATAAAACTGAAATAAAACTGAAACTGAGTAAGATGGAAAGGAAAAAGGATGAAGGCTCTGCAGTTAAGTGTGCCTGAAATTACCAAATCGAATGTCAAACCTGCACCATCAGAAGGACAACATCTGGAAACATATTCTGTAATAATCCTTCTCTTAAACATCCAGGCCTCAAGTCTCAGTCACAAGAGACTGGCGGTAAAGCACTGCACCACTATTTACTGCCTGCCCCTTGACTACGATCCCTGAAGCTGTGTTCGGGGTGAGTTGCACACCCCGCCCACGCCACCAAGCACTGAATTGTGACTGTGCATGGGGAGGGGCCGGGTTCTATGCAAACAGCATTTAATGCCATTCACAAATGCATGGCAAGCTCCGCTGGACTGGCCACACTTCTGCACACCTGGCTACATAGCATTTACAGGCAGGTGGCAAGGGCATAGCAAAAGGGCATCAGCTCCCTCAGAGCCAGCAGGGGATGGACACTGGTGAGGACTAAGACACTGATGGACGTTTTGTGGGAATGGAAGGAACTATGGAAAACTGATCTGCTGATTTTTCATGGAGGTTTTCAGGCTTGGGTTAGAGAGGGGCACTGACTATCATGGAGGGCATTAAGAGACTGACTGAAGGACATGTTTGCAAGCGGCCACAGGTACTGGCCAGGTGGGTGGGGGACAAGTGTGGCTGCAGACCAGCCTATGCACATCTCTACATGGCACTGTGTAATGCACAGACATGCATGACTTCTACATCTGCAGCCAATGGACACAAATCTAATTTACATCCGTAACATCTTGAATGCCTTATCTGAAATCTGATCTATGCACTGGGGTACTCCTCTCTCCTTTGACCTTACTTGGCACATGGTGGAAAGAACCCTTCTTCATCATGCCGTGGACTATCAAACAGTAGTCCTAGGAATATATGGCCCATGGTGAAACACAGAATTGCATAGAAATTGTCGGCCGCTTAGCCCATCCAGTTTGCCCATTTTCCCTACCTAATATAATACCGCAGACCCATCTTGGTCTCCAGCTTTGCCCCCATTCTAAACTACTAAAATTCTTTATGCTTATCCCATGCATTCCAGAAATCCACTACAGCACATGTAAACAACACGAGACTCTACCATGCAGGCCTGCTTTGTCAGCTGCAGATATTATCTGTGGCAGGCTAGATGTGCCCTGCAGGTTCCGCGCAGATACATGGAACTGAAAGTAGTGATTGAGATGATTAACAAATGTATGCTTAAACTGTATAAACAAGAGAAAACAACATTATTTATTTATGACATTGGTAGCCATGTAGGTGCGCTTGATCCCAGGGACCGCTTTTCAACCATGACTCGGCCACATACTGTGGCACAGGAACTAATGAAACAAACAACAAAGCATGGGACAGTTGACAAAAACAGAAACAAAAAAGATAAAGTCCAAGGAATCTGAAACAAGTGTGGAAGGGCTGTTGGTGGGTCTCAGTGTAGTAAATGAACACACACATCCTAATATTTTGTGCTCAGTAGGAAATGCACATTTCTGCCTTGTAAGATTGGTGTGTGGCTTGTTTGTTTGTTTAATTTAATGTATGTTTTCTTCTATTCTGAATTAAATTTGTAAATTATGTATGAGTCTTTTAAATAAAATTCCTCTCCCACATAAGAAGTCTTTCTGTCTAGTAAAACTAACGTGGGTTGCAATCCAACACCTCTGTGCATCCCATTTTCTGACTGAGAATCTGACCCTCTCCACTCCCCATAGTTTACATCCATAAGGTGCGGCATGCCCACGGCAGGCGTGATTACGCACACTGCATGTTTGGGAACTTTTCATAAGCCGCAGCTGAATGTGTCCTAACAGGTTTCTTTGTTTGGCTGTTCAGAAACTGATATCAGAACATACAGAAATGCGTACAGGTGTTACTTAAGAATGCAGTATCAGGTATACTCTTGAAAATAAAGAGCCATTGTAAAGTTTCATTTAATGGCACAACGCTAGAGGCATGAACAAACATAATACTGCGATGTAACCAAAAAAGAAACCAAACAGCCTACACACAAACACACACATCAGACTGGGACAATAATGTTCTAAATCGCTCCAAAACATGCTGCTTTTGTATCGTTGCTGCACACTGATCAGGAATGCTTTTGCATGGTTGGTAGAAGTCAGTGTCGTCACAGATCAAGTCACTTACTATATCATGACCACTTTGTGCTTGACTTCTAGCTTGGCCACTGCTGGGGCACAGTCAGGTCTGGGTCTGTTTGCCAACATTAATGAGTCCAATGCCAACAGCAACACGAGGTGGGGTGTGGGGACGGATGTCAAAGTCGTATTGCTCAACCCTGAGATATACAGATCCGTGACAAGGATTGAAAAACAATCAGGTACACATTTTTATTTAATTTATTTTGTAGATAACATGCAGAAATAGCAGGAGAGTAACAGTTCTGTTTTGAATCACATCCGGGGCCAGAGACTGCAGATGGCAAACAGTACAAAGCAAAATCAGGGAAAGCAGTTTTTTTTTTAAAATCACTTTTCTGCCAGCCTTCTCCGCTTTGCCAGATGCCCCCAAATTCTGTTACCTGTCTCTTCTGGGTTTTACCCTCCAGTACTTCTACAACATAGCCCTTATGACAGGGATGAAAGGGGTTCTCAAGCTCTTTGGAACAGGATGCAGGTGGCGAGTGTCTCAGTCTGACGGTGTGAAGTCTGCGAGGCAGAACGGCATCCTGATGGAGCTTGCAACCTCACAGATGGTGGCCGGGTCTGGATGGCACTGGTCCCCTCAGGTGAGGTCTCTGGAGGATTGGGACCCAATCAGGACCCTGTATGGAAAGAACACCCCAGAGCTCCAGTTGGGAGGAGGTAGACTGTACCCGCCATCCAGCCTCGAGAGAAAAGAACGATCACAACCTGACAGCACAGGGCCTCCTGATGAAGCCTCCTTCAAGGCGATATTGGGGTGTTAGCCTGGCATCGCTGTTGAATAATATAGCTTAATAAATAACCTTTCACAGCACCATTTCCTGGTGTGTGTGTAGCAGGTTTTGCATCGCTACTTAAAAATAAAACAGTACAGGGCTAACATTCATTATTTCATAGGAAAAGAGAAAGCAATGCAACCCAGCAGCTGCATGGCTATAATGGGGAGTCTGACCACTAGAACCCAGAAGGACTTCACTGATGGTCTAGCTAAGTGCTGTATCAAAATCCTTCAGGCTCCAGCGATCTACAAACCTGACCTCAATCATGCTATATTACACGATTATTATTATTACCAACTCTTTAACCTGTTACCTAGGATTATCTTTCAAAACCATTAGCTTGTAATGAAAATTCAGAAACTCTAATTTTGTTATGCCGCCTTAGTGAGGGACCGCCTTTTTTTCTCCTTTCACATTTAAACAGAGCAAAATTATCACATGGAGAAGGCAAAACTGTAATGAATTTTAGGCAAACTCAAATGTTTCAAGTTTCTGTATGTTTGAATACACTGCTGTATGGTGTTCTTAACATCGGCATCAACATAACATTTTTCTTTAGTTATCGTCATACTAGTAACTGTTGCTACCAATTACTTAGGGGCGAAGTTACAAAGGGTGGGGAAGAACAGTTATATAAGAATTTCCCACAAGAGTAGATCTTCAAGAGAACCCTCCATTAGGCCACACGAGTGGAACTATAAGCCATCAGCATCAGGACCACCGGAAATGTTTTGCTAGCCAGGGGCCACCTATAATTAAGTGCAGCGCCGACACATATAGAATGCTGGCAACCATCACCCTCAGTTCCTGCTTGAGATTAGCCTCAGTGGGACCTCTAACCATGAGAAACCAGGAGATTAGACCAGTACCAGGCAAACAAGGAGAGGCGATGGGATGGCCTGCCCCAATGTACCAGTACCAGGCAAACAAGGAGAGGCATGGGATGGCCTGGCCCAATGGACCAGTAACAGGCAAACAAGGAGAGGCCATGGGATGGCCTGGCACAATGTACCAGTACCAGGCAAACAGGGAGAGGCATGGGATTGCCTGGCCCAATGGACCAGTACCAGGCAAACAAGGAGAGGCATGGGATTGCCTGGCCCAATGGACCAGTACCAGTCAAACAAGAGGAGGCATGGGATGGCCTGCTCCAATGTGCCAGTACCAGGCAAACAAGGAGGCATGCGATGGCTGCCCCAATATACCAGTACCAGGCAAACAAGGAGGCATGGGATGGCCTGGCCCAATGGACCAGTACCAGACAAACAAGGAGAGGCATAGGATGGCCTGGCCCAATGGACCAGTACCAGGCAAACAAGGAGAGGCATGGGATGGCCTGGCCCAATGGACCAGTACCAGGCAAACAAGGAGAGGCATGGGATGGCCTGGCCCAATGACCAGTACCAGGCAAACAAGGAGAGGCATCGATGGCCTGGCCTAATGGAGGAGATTCTCTTGAAGATCTACTATTACGGTAAGTTCTTATCCTTGATGAAAATAGAACAGTTACATATCTCCTCCATTAGGCCACACCTCTGGAGCGATTCACAAGCAGTACAAAGCACCACGGAAGATGCTACAGTCTGGTATGTGAATAGGACAGAAGGCCTTGCAGTACTGCAAGCCCAAAACCAGCACATCTATGGGAGACAATGTCCAGACTGTAGTATTCAGTGAAAGTGTGAACAGTGCTTCATGTGGCTGCAGCAGGGCGGTTTTAGAAATAAGCAGCAAAGTGGTCATGCCCTTGTGGAGCGACCATGGACAACTTAGGAAGTTCCTTACCATACTTATAACAAAACATAATACACAAATCACCAGCCGTTTGGACAGGTATTGTTTAGACACAGGAGTGTCCTCTTGCCAGGGGCAGAAGAAACATAAAGCTGAGAGGACTTTCTGCAGCCCTTGGTGCGAGCACAGTATCTCAGTGTTCTATGTACATCTAGCACGCAGCAGTGCCTCGCCCAGGCTGGCATGCTGAGGATAATAAACAGGAAGGTGTAGCATTTGATTCAGCATAAATTCTGATACCACCTTCAGTAGAAATTTAGGATTTATACGCAAAGAGATGCTGTCTTAATTAAAATTCAAATAAGAAAGTGCACACATTAAAGCTTGAAGTTTGGAAATCCTCTGAGCAGAAATCAGAGCAACTAAAAATAATGTTTCCATGACAGGAAACATAAGCCACAACTCTCAGCAGGTTCAAAATGAACCAGCTAACGTCAGTTTTCAAGTATGAAATTCAAGTCCCATGGTGGAGCTGAATTATGAATAGAAGGTTTCACATGAAGGGTACTTCTCAGAAAAGTACAGGACACCTCCAACTGGGCAACTGTAGCCCACCAATAGGGGTATGGAAAAGTGCAGAGAATAACAAAACCAGCAATGGCTTTTTGTTAACGCTGCTTCCTTCAGCAGGTCCAATGAGGAAGATCAAGGTCAGGAGAAAGAACTGAGGAGTGGTGGGGGTACCCAGTTATACACCGTCGATGCTGCATGTCACTGTGACCCACCCCAGCTAGCAAATCGTTTACATGTGGCCCGCCGCTGACAACTTACAGTTTCAAAGGTGAGGCCTAATGGAGAAGATATCCTTGCAGAAGACTGGATTTCGTGAACTCGCGGTGTGGAGGGGAAAACCTTGTACCAGTGACTTGCAGAGAAACGATTTTCATCAGTTTGCAAAGAAGTGCAAAGTCAGGCACTTAGGAGCAAGAAGCCCAAGGAATCATTACTGACTGGGGAGGGTACAGTTATCCCCTACAGAGGAGGAAAAAGATCTTGGGGTGATAATGGTTCTATGATAATGGTGACTACTAAACAGCGATCGCTGTTACAGCGAAATCAGAGTGCTGAAAATCTATTTCAGTGCTCTGACTCTAGCCTACGACAAAACAGCGCTGGGGACTTATATTTTTTTACGCTTATATGGGAGGCTCACTTCGCACCCCCCCACTTAAGAATTTTCAACTCCACGGGGTGCATGGGGGCGCAAGACGAAAAATTAAATTCAGGCGTGGTGCAACAAAACAAACTTGTGCCTGGACCCAACCCAGCATCCTACACAGCAAAGCCACGAGCCAACCTGCTACACCATGGGGCCAGTGCAGCAGCCTACCACAGTACCACCCCTCAAATCCCTCCCACCCCATGTACCTGTAGAGGCTTCCCGTCGCCAGGTCACCAACTCCACCCCATCCAGTCACTGTAGCTCCTGGTTGCCGCTTGACATGCGCCACAACTGAGTCACCTCTCGGGTCACCACCGGCGTCACCAATGTCACGGTATGCATAATAACAAAGCAAATGAACCGCTCAGCCAGTGCAGAAAAGCAACAGCTACGGGCTAACAAGATGCTGGGGTGTACTGCCAGATGAATCACATCCGGGAGAGGGAGGTCATCCTGCCACTGTATAGGTCATTCATGAGGCCACACCTGCAGTACTGCCTGCAGTTCTGGTGCCCGGATCTAAAGAAAGATGTTAAATTGCTGGAGGGAGTCCAACGAGAGCAACCAGGATGATTCTCGGTATGGAGGACAGACCCTATGAGGACAGACTGAGGGAGCTCAACATGTACCTCCTGGCGAATAATGGAGGGATAGAGAGGACATGATAGAAACCTTCAAATATATGAAAGGTATAAATACAGATGTTAAAGAGGGAACTTCAAGATTAAGGAAATGGAAGGACACTAGGGTACAACTGAGATGGCAGATTCAGACGGAAATGAGAAAGCACTATTTCACACAGAGAATGGTAACAGGGTGGAATGCACTGCCTGAGGAGGTGGTATCTTTGAAGACAGTGGGCAGTTTCAAGAGGGATGGGACAAAGTCAGGGGAAGGTCGCCAATGAGGCACTGGGGGAGGAGTAACAGCTAGTACGGCCATGAAATTGCATATGGGTACAAGCAGGGGAGCAGCTGCAGTGTAACAGACCGCTAGCTGCACACTTGACCAGATGAGAAGGACCATTAGGCCTGTATCTGCTGGCATTCTTAGTATGTTGGATGTTTGTAGTTTCTGGTAGCATCAATTACACCCTGTCTGTGTGCATGCTGCTATCACGTGGTCAAGCCACCAGGGGTAGCTTGTGCTCACCGAAAAAAGCAAACTGCAGCAAAGAAGATAACAGGATGCGAAAGAAAACTACACGCACACTGCAGCAATTGCAATTTTCTGCTGCATGTGTGGAATTTTCTGCCCTCTGAAAGAGCAGGCCACCATTAAGCATCCAATAATCAATATTTAGTTTTTTCAGCAATAATACATTTCTGGAAAATACATTGATTTACCCATTTTGTTTTCATTTGCTTTCATTTCTGAATAGAGATATGGGATGTTAAATTTTTTAAAGTTCCTGCTCGATAAACACCCACTATGAGGTTAGAGTAACAAGCTGTGAATGAGCTTGGTACATCCAGCAGAAAGACCTGGGTTTGATTCCCACAACCTCCACTTGCATACTGTGTGACTCTGAGCAAGTCATTTAACCACCCAGTTCTCCGGTCAACCCTGAAAACACGAACTTGTGCCTAGTGGGCCTTACCCGTTACCAAAGAATAAAAAAAAAGTTTAACATATTGTGTGGCCCTATGCTGTTTACCATCATAAACATCTGGTAGCAGTGTTCTAATACGTCCAAAGTCTGATTCTACTATGTACATTCAAAAGGTAAACTCAGTGGAAGAGATCTTTAAAAGTGTGTAGGCGGCCATCTTTAATGACTTGAGTCATTAATTATAAAATTAGTTTTAACAGTGGTTTTATAAATAGCTTACAATTAAAATATGCTATTCATGAATATATGAACATAAGAAATACATTTTGAAAGAAAAAATACTATAAGATGAAACGTTTCACCGACTAACAAATAACGTCTGCTTTAAATACAAATCATATTGAATGTCAAACGGCATCTAAAAGCATGTTAAACCTCACCTAGGCACATCTAGGCCAGCTCAGTGACTACTTTCCAACAGGGAGATAAAAAGACAGCCAGGTAAGATTCATCACATGTTCACAGGGCCTAATATGAATGATTATTAGAAGTAGGATGATTTTAGGTAAACTAGTTAACCCCTAAATCTGTCATCCTCATTATTTTCAATGAGGTGTGACAATCCGAGTGCTGATTAATTGGAATAATGAATCACAAGCTCATATAGGAAGAAGTTGTTTGTGGAAATTGTTAAGAATAATGATTAGATGCTGCCTGTGGCTGATTGCCAGAGATTTAAATGTAAGGGCCTCTAAGGTACACGTATCCATCTTATACTGGTGAGATCTCAGCTGTAGTGTTTCATAGGATGCAAAACTGGTACTGCACAACAGCGTTGGGATACACTTAGAAGACCATGTGTTACATTTAAATATGCTGGGAGGCAAATGAGGAGCAGAATATCAAAGTCTATTTGGAAGAAGGACTGAAATGAATTGGCTTTGATGAGATTCCTCTTTTCTAATGTTTGAATTATCAGTGACAGGTCAAATAAATTAAGTCAAAAGTGATGAAACAGTAGAGCCTTGTCTTAATTGCTATTTCTCTGTCCAATGCAATTTTATTAAAGCTCTTGCTTGCCCCCCGCCCCGCTTTCCATAGCCTCTCCTTTCCCTAGTTAATGTCTCTACCTTTATGCGTTCTTTTCCCTTTTCAGCACGTCGAGCAAGTCTGACAGGCGATTCCCTTTGCTTTTCAAGGACAGCTCACTTTCCTGCCTCTGACAGCCTGTTCTACTTCTGCCACCTTATAGCTGGGCTTCACACTTCTGGGCAACCACTGCTTCTTGACAGACCACTGTCACTTCCCATCATCTCTGTGTAGATCCTGCTCTCTCCCTCAGCACGCATCCCAACTTTCCAGCCAGCGCAATTATTTTTTTGACAAGCCATCCATCAGCTTTAACTTTAAAAGCACTTTCCGCTGATATCCATTGTTAAACCCTTGCTTTTCACGGAGCTTGCATGAGAGAATATGATATCAGACATTCAAACTACCAAACCATGTAAATTTACTTTGTTCTCGGCTATGTTTCCAATTTCACGTCAATTTTTCGGTACATTATGCGTAGTTGTTGTGCCTAATATGATGTTGTCAAATCCCATTAAAGTTCACAGCATTGCATGGCTTTAAAACAGGTTACAATTTGCATTCTATAAAGAAAGGAAGGAGTGCAGTCTGAAGTCAAGCTGAATCGTATTAAAATTATCTATTCAATTGTTACATTGCTGGATGGAGTAATTTTGAGGCATTAGCAGAGACACATATGAAATGTCAGCATGCCAACTAATGACAATGAAAGCAAAAGGAATATATCTGTGAAACTCAATAAAGCTACTTTGTTGGTGACATAAATTTGATGGTAATCCAAGGAAATGAATAAAGGAGCCATCCAGTTTGACTAGGAATTACCTTTTCTACAATAATCCCTTGGTGTATTTCCACTTGGCCTACATCCTGGGCCTGTATTACGTGTGACCATACCCCAGCAGGGGAAATCAGAACTCTTCATGATTGCTGTTTGTTTTATTTTCAAATAATTTTCTTGAAAATGAGTCATTCATAGTAATATCTGGGCACATTTTAGAAAAGTTTATTTTGTATTCGGACTAACTGTACGCAGCAAACCCAGTGCTCCTTTTCCATTTCCACTACATAATAAGACATCTATACATGCAGCACATACATCTATACATAAACATACCCTCGTATACGTGAGCGTGTGTGTAGATTGCACAAATATAGGTAAGCAATTTAAGGAGGGGTCTTTTTGTCTTGGCGTGACCCTGGAGTCCCTTACACACTGACCTACCTTGGGGTCGGCCTGGTTCTTTTAGGTGCAATACAAATGGATTACCAGTGATAGGTTTTGGTGCTCCACCTGGGGCAGGGTATATAAGGCTACCCAATGTGGCTCTAATCGCCCCCAGGAACAAAGCACATTTTCCCTCCTACACAAAGGTAACCCCCCCCACACACACACACACAGCAATAACGATGGACAACGATCGTGAAATAAACTAACCTCGGTTTATTCTAGGAAGGGAAGCAAAACCACACAGAAACAAAAACATTCAGATTTCAACAATTTTCCACACAGTCCCCGTCACCCCCATGGGTGCACCTGGCTTTCTCCCACCATAAGAGTTATTACTGTCTGTTGCGGTGGGTACTCTCACCAGGTTGCTGGTGACCAACCAGATGACTTAAGGTCGAAGACAATTTGGAAACACAGTGAGAACACAGTTTTAAGCATGAACTGGTGGAACTTTAAATGAGATTTCAAAATGTGGAAACAAAGAATTTTGCAATCTTCTGCCCGGCTTATTCTGTAAATGACCAGGTCCTGCCATGCCCAGGACTTCACCCCTTTATATCTAGCCAACTAAGTAATTAACTTTGAAAAGAACTCCTTGGGGCCACAACCCAGAGATACTCGCAGTTTCTTAAGGCTTAAGAGTGCTGTGAAAAGATAAGGCTTAAGTGGTACCACTCTGGTATCGGCAGACAGTCTTTCTTTGCACCACATTAGCTGGCTGCAGATGCAGCAAATGCAGGAGCATTCACCTGTGACAGGATTTTGTCGTCTTCACCTTCTGGCCTTTCATCATCTTCCAAGGGGACCACACAGGCTTGTAGTCACCCAGAAGGTCCAGGGCACATAACTTCCACTGGAACAAACACAGTCAAGCTTTCAACAGTCTCAAGCCCAGTCCAAATAACTTTTCTTCTAGGCTGGGCAAACAGTTCAAAACAGTTCAAACCAAGTTAAAGTCTTAAAACTTGGAGAACAGTAATTCAGGTAAAACCCACTGGGAAAACCAAAGTAGCAGTCCAATTCAAATTCCCTTCAGGAAGCTGGGCTAGTGGGCAGTCTGCCTCAAAGGTTTTCAGGGCTCGGATGGGCCTATCTTCACACTAGCTAGCCTACTGGCTTCAGCAGCCCTCCCAAAGCACTCTCCTCCTCTAGCTCTCAGCTGGATTTCTCCCAAAACCCAGGGCACTACTTGTTTTATAGTATTCCCATCTGACTGGCCAGTAATTTCCTGGACTGCTGAAGCTGCCCTTTGATCTCATCCCAACTACCCCAGCAGCTGGGACTTACAGGGGCTGCCATGTTTGTTTACAATTTGGCTGCCTGGCTTTGCAGCCTCCCAACATATTTACAAGCCTTCTTAGGGCAGCAAAGCACTTGCCTGGGACCTGCTTGCTCTGATAGGACCAGGAAACCCTTAGTTTTCTAAGGGGCCCATTTAGCTTTCAGGACTCCAGAAACTAGAGGCACCTGCTTCGTGCCTTTAACTGCTGCAGGCATGTGCACCTTACTCATCACAGTTCCCGGTTCCAATACCCATTTGGGGACTGGGAGAACACCAACAATATGCCCAGAGGCATTCTCACCACAATCCCAGCTCCACTGCCTGCCCTGGAGCCAGTAATACCTTTACATGATGGCCAATCAGCCAAAATGCTTATTTGGGAGCCATGGATCCTTTAAAGCCAGGCCACCGTGCAGATTCTGCATGCATGGCCATACTGATAACGGCACCGTTACTGAAAGATACCTCCGAACTAGAGGCAGAAATTTTTTCTCCAGTGCCTGGAGGCACCGTAGTCCACAGGACCTCAGCCCGCTACCCATGGGGCAAGGAAACAGGATTTGGTGGCGGCTGTTGTGCAGTTTCAAGCCCTCGGTCCCAATTCAGGCAGTACAGGAAAGGAGGCAGAAAACAGGACTTGAGGCGCACACGGGCCATAGCTCAAACAGGTAAGCCCCACAAAGGGTTGGGGGCATCACTCCAGGGCGCTGTGCTCACTGGAATATATAAAGGATATACAATGGTGAGCTGTCAGATAAATGATTTATCTACACAAGTGCTGTTTGACCTCGGGTAACTTCACAGTGAACGTAAGCCACGAGTGAGGTGTCCCGAGGTCAAACAGTACAAGTGTAGATAAATCATTTATCTGACAGCTCACCATTGTATATTTCTATTTATGCAATAGGGATGCTTCTATCAGTGCGGAACATTTGGTTTGACTGTTTATCTTCTTTTTAAATGATAATTTCTGGGACTTTCTGGGACTTTTGGTTAACTTTCCTGGTGTATGTCCGCCTAGCAGGGTGGTTGCTATTAAACGAAACACCACTCATTTTGTAGAGAACTTCTTGCTGAACAAATGTCATGGTGACAGTATCATGCTACCTTTTTGTTTTCAAGTTATTCATTTGTTTGATGAAAAGGAAACAAAATTAAATTTTATGCTGTTTTTGCTAATTATAAAAAAACTAAAAGGTATTTATTAATGAAATGCCACTCATTTTGTAGATATTTTCATGCTGAACATTTTTTGTGCTCATAGTACCATGCTATCATTTTAGTTTTAAAGTGATTCACATTTGTTTGTCGAAAAGTGAAAAGAAAATGGAATTTTATGCTGTTTTTGCTAATTAAGAAAACTAAAAGGTATCTCTGAATGAAACACCACTCATTTTGTAGATATTTTTATGCTGAACATTTTCGTGCTCACAGTACCATGTTATCATTTTCATTTAAAGTTATTTATATTTGTTTGTCTGTAAAGTGAAAAGAATAGATTTTTGCAGTTTTTGCTAATTATAAAAACTAAATGTATCTATAAATGAAACACCACTCATTTTGTAGATATTTTTGTCCAGAACATTTTCGTGCTCACAGTACTATGCTATCATTTTTCGTTTTAAAGTTATTCACATTTGTTTGTCAAAAAGTGAACAAAAAGCTTTGATTGACAGTTTGCATTTATTCCACATATGTGGGATAAATCTAGGGTAGTTAGATTTATTCCACATATGTGGAAATAAATGGATTTATTCAATAGCTTTTGGTCTCACACCTATTGCATAAATTTATTTATTTCAAAAGTTTCAGCAGGAAGGACATATAATGGTTACAGAAAATGCAAAAGCCAACTCAGTGAAAGGGGCACATTATTGGACAGCAATGGGAGCAGTGGCAGAGTTTATTGTAGGGAGGAGAGGGAAGGAGAAGGGAGAGAGTGGAGGAACAAGAGAGACTTTAGGTGCAGCTGCAGGAGGAGCGTGAAATCCTGCAGAAGAGAGGAGAGGAGAGGAGGAAGGAGGTGGCAGAGCAGATAGAAAGTGGGAGGAATTCCAGAGCATAGGAGGCGGGAGGAAAGTCACTGGCCAAAAGAAATGACCTAGGCGGAAGTGCAAAGGAGGGAGTGATGAGCTACAGAGGGAGTAGGAGGAATACTGCTCTGGATGTGCTCCTGGAAGAGGCCAGAAGGGAAGGATCCAGATTCATTTCAGTGCAGTGCATTAACTGTACATTGCTGTTTTGTTTTAAACCTAGATTTGTGTGCTTTTAGTGGTGCTGTTATTTCTTCTGTCTTTACTTAGAATTGTTTCGGGCTGTTGAAAATTTAAAACCTAGTTTGGGGTTCTTTTAGTGGTGCTATTTTCCTTTGCTGTCTTTACTTGAATTGTTTTGAGGCTGTTGAAAATTAAAGCCTAGTTTGGTATGTTTTAAGTGGTGCTGTTTTCCTTTGCTGTCTTTACTTGGAATTGTTTTGGGGCTGTTGAAAACCTAGCTTGGTGTGCTTTAGTGGTGCTGTTTTCCTTTGCTGTCTTTACTTGCTGCAAATGTTCACCCCACCTAATTATATGCCCTGTTAAGCGTGATTAATAGGAGCCAAGGACAGCCAGAGAATAGAGGGGTTGTGGAGTAGGAGAGGGCACAAGGGAGGAAGGCCTCCTTGGCACAGTGTTTTCACTCATTTTTGTTGTTGCTTCCTTCTTTAAAAAAAAGTATCTGAGGATCAGTGGCAGGATTTTCAGGACAGTAAATTAATAAAGAGGGAACTACAAGGAGAGCTTAACAGACAACTACTGGAATAGCAGTATAAATGCAGTATAATGTGGGGAGTGGTGCAATGCAGTGGATGCAGGGCAGCCGTGATTCAGCAGACCTTCTGGCCACTGATGTGCTGCCCCATCTGCAGACATCTCTCTGGACTGTGGGACAAGGTAGCCAGACTCAAAGCGAAGTAAACTGGGTCCATTACCTAGCCTCTATCAGAGACCACCCAGTCCAATGTCGCTGCCTCAAAGGATGCCAAGAATGAGGAGCACTTGGATGACGGTGGGCTTGGGAGGGTTAGACAGTCGGGCAGAGGCACATCCCAATTCCTATTCCACTCCAAAACTCATATGTTGTACTAGCAAACAGAGGTACCCAGAGAAGTGGAAGGGAGGATGGAGGTCAACCGAGAAGGTACCCCAGTGTGGGAGAGCAGTGGACCCCAGAGGAGGAAGAAGTGAATCCTGGTGGGGACTCTATCGTTAGAAGGATCCAGCTATGAACACACTGAGGGAGGAGGTGCCACCAGGTGCCACGGCGGATCGCCAGGAAGGCAAGACAGGATGGTGAGCTGGATGTCACTATCCACCTAGGTACTAATGGCCTGGCAAATGGGGAGCCTAAGGAAGTTCTGAAGAGTTTAGGAAATTGGGAGGGTCTCAAGCAAGTAGCTACATCTGCCACTTTCTCGGAGAGTACTACCTGTGAGAAGCATGGGACAGCACAGGAGCATGCACCAGGAACTTTACACATGGTTGAAGAACTGGTGCTGTGAGGAAGGGTTTGGATTCACTGGTGACTGGGGACCCACCTGGAGGGATGGGAGCTTGTTCAAGCCTGACAACCTGCATCTGTCCTGGAGGGAATCCAATCACTTAATGATAAGTTTAAATGCTACATGGACAAGCACTTAAACTAGCTAAGGGGTGGCAGGCCAGCAAGAAGGGTACCTAATTGCCCACCCTCCACAGCTAGCAGCAGAACCAGTAAACAGGAGGAGGGATATCTCTACAAAGTGTGCAAAGATGGAGATAAGCACCCAAGGGGATAGGCTGAAAGGGGACAAACTTCAACAGAAAGGCAGACAGCAGGGAGAACCAGGGATAAAGGACAACCAGGAGGGGCTGAGTAGAACAACTAAACAGTCCAGGAGTTCACATCAAGGAAGGCCATGTGTGCCAATGCCAGGTGCCTTAAGAACAAGAGGGAGGATCTGGAGGCTGCCATGGTGCAGTCGGACCTGGACATTGTGGCCATCACAGAGACCTGGTGTAATGATAACCACGACTGGGAGATGGCCATACCCAGCTACAACATATTCAGCAGAGAGAGGGCAGGCAGGAAGGAGGAGGAGGAGTGGCACTTTATGTGAAAGATGGCATAAAGGCCACAGAGATTCAGGAGGAACAAAATGGGGAGAGAGATACTGTGGGTTAAGCTGGAAAGGAAAATGGGGTCAGCCATCCTCACAGGGGTGATCTACAGACCACTAGCCCAGGAGGAAGAAACAGATAGGAAGTTGATGCTAGCCATTCAAAGAATGGCAGACAAGGGGAGGTGGTGCTGGTTGAGACTTCAATATTCCAGACATAGACTGGAGCCTCCCAGCAGCAGCATCAACCTGGAGCAGATTTATCCTGGACTCCTTCAAGGTGCCTTCCTCAAGCAACTGGTCACGGAACCAACTTGGCAGGAGGCAATACTGGACCTCATGCTCACAAACAGGGACAGTGTGGTAGGGGTAACAGTGGAGGAGCACTCTGAGTAACAGTGACCACTGGTCACTGTGGTTTGAAATTACAGAAGGAACAGAACCAAACCGCACAAGAACACGATCCTGGATTTTAAGAGGGCAGACTTTGGGAAAATGGGGACATGCTTGAAAGAGGCACTAATGGGAAAGGGAGGGAATCGGGTGACTAACAGTGGGCAATATTTAAAACAGGGGTTACAAGAGGAACAGAATTATGCATTAAGCAGGTTAGCAAGGGGAAAAGGAAGAGGAAGCTATTACGGTCTTCCAAGGAGGTAGCGGAGAAAGTGAAAGCCAAAAGATTGCATTCCAGCAATACAAAAACACAGGCAGAACGGGATAGGAGAAGTACCAGGAGAAGCAAAGGGAGGCAGGAGGTCAGTAAGGAAGCCAAAGCGCAGACAGAAGAACGATTGCAAAATCAGTGGGTAGAGGACAAAACCTTTACAGTTACATAAGTGAAAAAGAAGGGCAAAGGGAGGATAGTGAGACTGAAGGGGAGGATGGGGCTGCGTGGAGGATGACAACAGTAAAGCTGACAAACTGAATAGATATTTCTGCTCAGTCTTTACTGAGAAGAGGAGGGTAATGGGCCTGAGGGGGTACAAGGGGTGGGAACAGCACAGAAATGGACACAAGCCCTTTACAGGTAAAGGGTCCTAAAGGAAATGGAAGGAATAAGAGTCGATAAAGCAATGGGGTCAGATGGGGTGCACCCCAGGGTCCTAAAGGAATTAAGAGAGGTGGTAGCTGAACCTCTGGCAATCCTGTTTAGCGATCACTGGAAACAGGAGAGGTACCCAAAGAATGGAGGACAGCAGATGTAGTCCCTTATACAAAAGCGGAACAAAGAGGAAGCAGGAAACTACAGACCAGTCAGCCTGACCTTGGTACTGGAGAATATCATGGAAGCACTACTGAAGGAGAGACTGGTGAACATCTGGTTGCCAACGGACTACAGGACCCAAGGCAGCATGGTTTCACTGGGGCGGTCATGCCAGACCAACCTTACTGAATTTTTCGACTAGGTGACAAGAGAGGTGGATTGGTGAGGGCAGTGGACATGGCTTATCTGGACTTCAGCAAGGCCTTTGACACTGTGCCACACAGAAGGCTATTAAACAAACTGGGGAATATGGGAGTGGGCAGGACAGTAGTGCAGTGGGTGGGTAATTAGCTGGGTGGCAGGACACAGAGGGTGGTGGTAAATGGCTGTCACTCCACAGAGGGAAGAGTGACCAGTGGGGTACCACAGGGATCAGTGCTGGGACCAGTCCTATTCAACATCATCAGTGACACTGCGCAGGACCTAGAAGGCAGAATATTCCTGTTTGCTGACAACACGAAGCATTGCGACAGAGTGGACACGCCAGAGGGTGTAAACAGAATGAGGAGGGACCTTCAGAAGCTTCAAAAATGGTCAAGGGTTTAGCAGCTGAAATTCAACGCAAAGAAGTGCAAGATAATGCATATGGGGCACAAAAACCCTGGAACAACATATCAGTTTGGGGGTGAGGATACAGCACGCACAAGCAGGAAAGGAACCTGGGGTTATCATCTCTGATGACCTCAAGATAGGGAAACAGTGTGACAAGGCAGCAGGTAAAGCAAATAGGATGCTGGGATGCATAGGCAGGGGCATCACCAGCAAGAAAACAGAGGTCATAATTCCACTATACAAGACACTAGTGAGGCCCCACCTGGAGTACAGTGTACAATCCTGGAAACCTTACCTATGTAAGGACATAGACAGGGTAGAGAAGGTTCAGAGAAGGACAACAAAGATGGTACAGGGATTGCATCACAAGTCCTATGAGGACAGGCTGAAGGACTTGAATATGTACTCCCTGGAGGACAGGAGGAAGGGAGAAAGGGGATATGACAGAGACATACAAGTACCTTTACGGGAGGAACAGGTGCAGGAATGCACTATTTTCCAGCAAAAAGATGTTTCAGAACTAGAGTGCATGGGATGAAGTTGGAGGAGGGCAATTCAGAAGAAACGTGAGGAAGAATTTCTTCACAGAAAGGGTGGTGAACAAGTGGAACACCCTGCCAGAGGAAGTGGTGGGGCTGAAACAATCATGGCATTTAAGAATGCATGGGATAGACATAAGGGAATTCTGGAGGTCAGAGGTAAGGGCAACAGACTTCTAGAAAACGTAAAGGGAACTTACAAGCTCAAATGGGCAGACTGGGTGGGCCATAGGCCCTTATCTGCTCAACAGTATCTATGTATATATGAAAGTAGAGAGGATAGGTACGAGGGGAAAGAACTAGGCCAGTACTTGGCAATAAAGGATGAGCAATGCAAGGCGTCTGGCTTCAAAGGAGGGGAGAGAGACAGTGATGTGTAAAGGGGGCAGTGGTGAGCTCTGGGTGGACAGTCCAGAGCAAAGTGACAGAAGGAATGAAAGAGAGGGTCCAGTCTGGCCAAGGTGGATTTAGGAGCACTGCCGTAAATTGTGTCTCCATGGTTGAAAATGGGGAGAATCGTTCTCTGTAGAATAGCTCACGAGCTGGCAAGGAACGATCTATGGTCATGGTACAAAGTCCGTAGTTTGTAGTATATACAGGCACTCCATTTGGAGTGTCCTGCAGCACGGCTACAGACCCTGGAGTGTGTTACTGCACGGATAAAAGACCTGCTATTAAAAGTTTTAGCTTAAAAATACAGAACCATGCATTTGTGGGAATATATTGGCATGGTAGATGACCTAGCTGGTCCAATCCGAGTGCAGTATTTATGGCAGCCATCTTAAGCCATTTTAGAATTCTATTTACACTTATAAAATGGGCCAAGATGGCCACCGTAATTACTGCTCTCTGATAGGATACTCTAGGTCACCTACCCAGCCCATACATACACATACTGTAGTGTTAACATAGAAACATAGAATTTGATGGCAGATAAGGACCGCTGGCCCACCCAGTCTGCCCATTTCCCTGCCTACTGGATAAGCTGCAGATCCTAGTTAACCAGCAGCCTACTTTTTCCTACCCCCATCCCTAGAATTGCCTTTATGACTGTCCCATGCATGCTTGAATTCCACCACTGTTTTTGACTCCACGACTTCCCTCCGGAAGGCCGCTCCATGCATCCACAACCCTCTCTGTGAAAAATACTTCCTTAAATTACCTCTGAGCCGCCTCTATCTTCAAATTGTGCCCCTTGTTCTGCACACCTCTTTTTGAAAGATGCTACCCTCTTGGACTTTGTTGATTCCCTTGAGGTACTTGAAAGTTTCTATCATGTCCCCCTCTCCTCCTTTCCCTCGAGGCTATACATATTAAGCTTCTTTAGTCTCTCTTCATATGTCTCCGTGCAGACCCTGCACCATTTTAGTTGCCCTCCTCTGGACAGCTTCCATCCTGTCTATGTCTTTGGAAGACTGGGTCTCCAGAACTGCACGCAGTACTCCAGATGGGGTCTGACCAGCTGTCTGTACAGAGGGATAATAACTTCCTGTTTTCTACTGGTGATGCCTCTCCTATGCATCCCAATATCCCCCAGCCCTCATTGCTGCCCTCTCACATTGCTTGCCCACCTTTAGGTCATCTGATATGACTACCCCAGGTCCCTTTCCATTTTTGTTGTTGTTAGTATCTCACCCCATTGTGTACTCTTCCCTGGGTTTTGTTTCCCAGGTGCATTACCTGCACTTCTTAGCATTGAATCTAAGCTGCTACATTTGACCATTCTTCTAACCTGCCAAGTCCCTTTTCATCCTTTCCACCCCACCTTGTGCATCAACTCTGTTGCAGATCTTTGTGTCATCTGCAAAAGAGACATACTTTTCCTTCCAGTCCCTCTGCAATGTCATTATAAAGACATTGAAGAGGACTGGTCCTAATACTGAACCTGCAGGTACTCACTAGTAACCCCCTTTCATCAGAGTGGACTCCATTTCTATTACCTCTGTGTCCTATTTTCCAGCCAATTTTTACCCAGGCTGTCATCTTGGGACCCACTCCCAGGCTAGCTAACTTGTATATTAATCTTTGTGTGGGACTGTGTCAAATGCCTTGCTAAAGTCTAGGTAGGCCATGTCCACAGCCCCTCCCTGATCTACTACTTTGGTCACCCAGTCAAAGAAATCTATCAGATTTGTCTGGCATGACCTTCCTGCTGTGAATCCATGCTGCCTTGGGTCCTGTGCCCTCTGGCCTCTAGATACTTGACAATTCTTTCCTTCAGAAGTGATTTCATCATTTTCCCTACCACTGAGGTTAAACTAACAGGTCTGTAGTTTCCTGCTTCTGCCTTGCTCCCACTTTGTGAAGGGGAATCACATCTGCCCTCCTCCAGTCCTCGGTACCACCCCATACTCCCATGATTTGTTAAACAGGGTAGTCAGTGGTGTCACTAATTCTACCCTTAGTTCTTTTAGAATTCTGGGATGAACCCATCAGGCCCCATTGCTTTGTCCACCTTCGTTTTAAAGTTCTTTCAGAACCTTTCTTCTGTAAATGGGCTGGTATCAACTTCTGTATCCAGTGTGTTTCTACTGTTTGTTCTAGGTTCCCCCTTCCTTTGTAAATACTGAGCAAAAATATTTGTTTAGTATCTCTGCCTTCACAGTCTCCTCTGCCCACCTCCTCCCTTTATTAAGCCTCACTATCCCTCCCTTGGTCTTCCTTCGCTCCTGATGTACCTATAAAAGGTTTTATCCCCTTCTTAACTGAGTTGGCTATCTTTTCCTCGGTTTGGGCCTTTGCTGTTCTGACTGCCTTCCCAGCTTCCTTTTGCTTTAACTGATACAGTTCTCTGTCCTGCTCTCTTCATGATTCCTTGTACTTCCTGAAAGCTTTCTTTTCTCTTGAACCTTCACTGCCACTTCCTTTGAGAACCATAGTGGTTTCTTACATCGTTAAGTTTTGTTTATTTGCTTCACACACAGGCTTGTTGCCTCTGTGATGGCAGTTTTATTATTCCCCATTGTTCTTCCACCCTCCTTCCTGCCCATGTGCTAGTGCATTCCTTAGGCACTTACCATTTTAGCAAAGTCAGCCCTCCTAAAGTCCAGTACCTTGCCTTTGTATGGCTTTGACTCTATTGCTGTGTTTATTGTGAACCATACTGTTCTGGATGGTCGCTAGTTCCCAGATGGCTACCCACGCCTACATCTGTGATCCTCTTCATCTCCATTTGAGAGAACCAGGTCTAAGATTGCTCCTCTCTCGAGTGGGCTCCAATACTAGTTGTTCAAGGCATGCCCCTGTAGGGCATCTAGAATAACCCCAATCTTTAAGTGGCTGTGGCAACTGCATTCCAGTTAACATCTGGCATATTCAGATCACCCATCAGCAATATCTCCCTTTTTGCCATACTAAGTATACTTTCTATCATTTCCTTGTCCATTTCCCTCCCCTGAGAAGGGGTCTGTATCACAACCCCTGTGCGGATTGTGGTGCCATTGTCGGTCTCCAAATTTACCCACAGTGCTTCTTCTTCTCTCCTCCCTGTTTCTTTGTTCTGTTACTTTGATTCCTTCCCTTATGTAAAGAGCTACTCCTCCTCCTCTTTACCCTCCCTGTCCCTCCTGTAGATAGTGTATCCTGGTATGTTTATGTCCCAGTCATGGTTTTGTGCAAACCATGTTTCTGTGACTGCCACGATATCCAGATGTTCTTCCATCAAGGCCACTAATTCAGGAAGCTTGTTACTCAGACTACTGCATTGGTACTCATTGCTCTCCATTTTTGATGGCTTTACTTTCTGTTGCAGCATCCCCATGACCTTTCTACCTCGGTCTTTTTCTCATTTAGTACCCTATTTTGTAGGGAGGCTGGGATTTTCCTGCTGCTCATCAGTGCCTCCCCTTGACTAGTTTAAAAGCTTGCCAATGAAGCATTTAAACCGATTGCTCAAAAGACTTGTTCCCTTCCTGGACAGATGCAGACCATCCTGCCAGTATAGGCTGGTGTCCCTCCAGGTGGAACCCCAGTCCCAAATGAAGCCAAACCCCTGTGCTCCACCATTTTTTCCAACCACTCATTAAACTGCATGGTGCAAAGTACCCTTGCCTCACTCATATTTACAGGCAGCACCTCTGAGAAGGTTACTGTGTGTGCGTACTTGTCTTAGGCCCCTCCCCAGTTCTAAAAAGTCCTTCTGCACTGCTCTAATCTCATGTTGAGCCAAGTGTTGCATTTAAAAAGCCACAAATTTAAATGTCAGACTATTTTATAAGTGCAATAAAATATTCAAGGATGCTGTGTTCATTGGGAGGAAGATAAAGGCACTCACTCATCCAGTGTGTTCTGAGGGGCACCTGTCTCACAGTACACTGGAGTAGTGACTTTATTTTGCAACAACGCACACCCAGCCGTGTGTTACTGTCCACATGTATGCATTACATACATTATAAACCCCAGCAGTCTTGCAGACCTGGTACTGTATGAAGTATAGCTATCTAGTTCAAAGCCAACCAACTCTATAAACAGAAACAACTTGGGAGTGCTATACCTTTGAGCAATAGGCGCACAAGCATTTGTGGGTCCTGACACAGCTTATAGAAACATGGAAATATAGAGGTTGTTGGCAGATAAGGGCCACTGGTCCACCAGTCTGCCCATTCAACCCCTGCCTAAAGTATCCCATAGACCCTACATGATTTCAGTTCTTCCCTCCCGCCCCTTGTTCCTTTTCCCTAACATTATCTTATGCCTATCCCATGCTTTTTGAATCCTTCCAATGTTTTAGCCCCTAACTAGCCCGCTGGCAACCTGTTCCAGGGAGCCACCACTCTTTCTGTGAAGAACTTTCTACATCCCTCCCAAATTACCACCCCCTGCTTCACACCATGCCCCCTCGTCTTGAACACATTATTTTCTGAAACATACTCCTCCTGCACCTTATTTACCCTCTTATGTATTTAAATGTCTCTATCACATCCTCCTCTCCTCTTTTCCTCCAGGCTATACATATTGAGTGCTCTCAGTCTCTCCTCATAGGTATTATGTTGCGGCCCTCACTATCTTAGATGCCATCCTCTGGGTCACCTCCACGCTGTCTATGTCCTTCCATAGATGTGGTCTCCAAAACTGTACACAGTACTCCCAATGAGGACTCACCAGTGACCTACACAGAGGTAACACAACCTCCCTACTTCTGTTGGTGATCCCTCTCCCTATGCAACCCAGCATCCTATTAGCCTTCCTCGGTGGGTTTATCCTTGTGTAACACACACATCCATCATTACATGATAGATAGATATTATGTTTATAAATGGACTTATCGTGTGACCATTCACTAATGTCTGGTACGTGCACATTTTTTCAACAACCTAACATAATCTACCTAGCAATAGCCTAGCTACACAAGAAAACTTTTCCTTTAAAAATAAACTTCCTTTTTATAACAGCAAATACTCACTTCAGGCTATGTATTTCTTGAGAATTTATACACTTTCTGGGTACACGAAAGGCCTCTGACCTTGTGCCTTCAAATCACCCAGGCGTGCATTCATTCTCTAGAAATGCATGCTCAATCATGAGTTATTACTTCCATAAATCCAGCAGAGCTGGTATGAAGTATACCTATTTCATCGGAAGTAAAACAAACCCATAAATGCAAACTGTCTGAATACTATACTTTTGGACATTAGAGTGCAAAGGCTTTCACAGCTCCCTGACACAGCTTATATAGTTTACAGTAAAAGTATTTTTGCTATCCTAAGCAAATTTTTAGACAGGTTAGCTATAAATACAGTGGAATAAAAGCGACAGACTGGAAAGAGAGAGAGAGAGAGAGACGGAGAGAACACTGCAACACACAAAGCAAGAAGAAAGTGCAACTGAAGGAGTTTCCTCCGATGGCATTTCAGTAACTGTAATAATGTGGTTAATTGCTGCCAGTGATCCCTGGCTTTTAACTGGTAATCATACGGGGTGGGGGAGATGGAGATGTAAACTGTACTCAGGCCTGTTTTTAAGCGTTATGTCACATTCACTGGTTGGGATTTACCATCAGTTGATCTAACCTCAAGGGATCATAAGTCAAAGCTGACTGCCTTTTTGGCCAGGAAAGGCACACTGAGGTATAAACAGCTTGTTTCCTGGTGTGTGTGGGGGTATATGGAATATAATCACAACGATAAGTAACGGTAAGTAAAACAAATAATCAGCAGAAAAGCTGTGCTTGATCTTCAGCAATGCACAAAACAAATACACAAACCAGCAGTGTGTGATCAGCTGAAAAATAGCAAGATCGGGCCAGACAGCGGCAGTGCAGCACAGAGAGGGAAATCAGTGCAAAACAAAACGGAAGGGCTCCAAATAGCTAACAGAGGGGTAGATGGGCAGGACCGAGGGCGTGATGAGCGGCTGGGCAGACAAGACTATTTAAGTGCAGGAGAGTCAGCTTATGCTCCCAGGAAAGATTAATCAAGGTAACCAAACCCTGGTTTTATCATAAGGCTGTTATTAAACTAATTTTTTTTCTGTTTTTTATGGTTTTTTACTGCTTTCAAATTCCATTTACATTATTGTATTTGATGGCTTCTAACATTTACACACAGCCAGTTACAATGCTGTCAGCCAATCAGAATGCCCCATTTCTAGCCCATATTTTATAATGTCATGGAAACTGCAACCAAACCATAGAAAAAGGAAAGAGAAGTAGAATCATAGAAGGCCAGCAAGCCCTCAACCCCACCCCCGCCACATATACAAACATAAACTTGAGGGATATTCTTTTTAAAAGCATATGCATGCTGCCTTTGTGCTCTAAATGCCTAGTGTGTTAGCAAAGCTAATGACAGCTTCAGTCAGCATGATCAAACACCACTCTTTCACTGCGAGGCTGCTATGCCTTACGAGGATGTGAAAGCAATGATCAATAATAGACTGCATCCATACAGAGATATTTCAGCGGACGCTAACAAATGACGAGAAGAAACACTCAAGTCCTCCTATAAGAACTTTCTTTTCACCAAAAATATTATTCTATTCAGGCATATTCCCATAACTCATCATCCCACAATTCATAAAACCTGCCATTTACGCATGAGGGCCTGGACAGGTAAACTGACAGAAGCATGCAAACTAGGTGTAGAATTCTGGGTTTTATTTTGCACAGCAACATTCCTTACAACCATTTTGAATACGTGTGTGTATGTGTACTTGTACAGAGCTAGTCATTTTCAAAATTTAAGGTTAGAAGGGACTCTAGGTCCATCATGTCCCACCCCACCCCTGCACTTCACAAGCAGGGATGTAATACATATGCAGTGCAAACAGGACTACCCCTTCATTTAGTGAAAGTGATCAAATCAATCAATCAATCAATCAAAATCTTTATTTACCTAAGCGATCACCATTGAGCAAGCTCATTTACAAGGTGGACCTGCAGTTTGCAAGGACTAGGGTACAGAATTGAGTACAAGTAAAATATACATAAAACAACAGTAGCAAGATTATACAACAAAATATATACAGTGTAGAAATAAAGGTAAATAATATATACAGAGATGCCTTTGTAACCCCTAGATGGCGCTATCCCAGGGGCTACTACCCCTGCCTGATTTGCCACTAACAGGTTGAGAGGCCTGGATCCAATGGCGGGTGCCTCCACCCAGAGGTCAGGGTTTGCAATAGTTAAACTAACTTGGTCACAGCCCTCTGGGACACTGCGAACCCCCTTTCTTCCCACTAGTGGCCCACACAATATATCAGAATTACCTTCACAGTATACACTTACCCCCAGGTCTGGTTCCGCACTGGGACCTCCTGTGAAATGAGATACAGTGCAACAATCACAGTACAGTACTTTAACATAGACAAACACCTCAGGCAGTATAACTTTGCTGAAACAAGCAGCTCTGATTTATTTAGGGGATATAACAAGGACAGGGGAAATCAGGTTAATTAGCTTATCACTCTAATAATCTACCTATGGCTCTGTGCACAGGCCTATCCCTATCAGTTACTGTCCCTGGGTACCCAAGCCCTAGTGGCTAGTCCAAACCGTGGCAGCTGGTAGGGGCCCTTTCACACAGAGAAAAGGAGAATTAAACAGTCAGCAGTACAGTAATTGCATTTGGATTTAATGTGGCAATTCAACAGGGAGCGACCCTGAATTAGTACTCACGACCTCCAAATAAGATAGGGTCCTTCAATGTCAGCAGGGCTCACTTGAGGTACACAAACCTCTTCACACATCCATATAAAAGAAAGCACTATACCAGGCAGGCTGCATCTGTATCCCGATCGCAATTACTGCACAATACCGGAGAACACACAGCAGATTCAGTTCCTGACAGACCGAGTGCAATTTTCGACAATTCCTCCAGTCTTCTACAGGGTGAGCCTGGTTTCTACTCTTCAGAGATCCTTTGATTCTTTTCACAGGACGGATTCAGTCCTAACAAGCTGTTACACAAGCTGCAGACGGAACTCTGGGCCTATACACGTTTTTGACTAAAACTGCACACTGAAAAAGCACAGGGCTCCTTCCTTCTTCACTGCCAAAGCTCAACTGAAACTCCAACCCGACAAAACGGCACTTCCTTTGAGTTCCTCCCAGTTCTTGACTGGATTGGCTGTCACCACAATAGACTGCTGCTGTTGGTCAAAAAGGCACTGAAGTCTAAACTACATCTCCCAGAGTCACTGCCCATACAATCCTCTTGTGGCTGGCTCAGATTATGAGTCCAAGTTCTGATTCGTCCAAGGCACCATTTTAGAGCTAGCTTACCCCACACTGATTGGTCCAGTTCAGCAGTTCAAAACTAGAATGGGGAACTAGCAGACACAGTTCTGACTGCAAAGAAAGCAGGTTAGACAAACTGTAATTTCATTATTACTCTAAATAATTTCTGGCAAACAGTTACATCTTTCAGATAGGTTCCCTTTGCACTCCTAGTGACTGCAAAATGAAGTGAATTGGCAGCAGCTCGAGTGGTACTCAGAAGCACACAGTCCCCCATACAAACTAATTATGTCTGCAAGCAGACAGCTCTTAAAGAGACAGTACCAGAGGCTCTAAAACACTCACTGATAAATGGCTTAAATGCCAAACACCATTCAGGCTTGGAGCATTCAAGCAAGCTCCTGGAAGTCTTTTGGGAACCCCCATTTGCAGGGGGTTACACCTTTATAATCCTATCCATCAATAACATGTTCATAGCGTGTAAAGGAGTCCCTGGGATATGGAAAAGCACACGCGTAGGAGGCAGGGACACCTGGCAGAAAGATTCTGGGATACTAAGCAGGTGGTATCAGGACATAAGAGTGGGTGATGGGGGGTGTTGCAGTGAGTACGTCATACCGGTGGGACTGGAATGGACTGAGGTGAACTGGTAGTACCGTGGGACTAGAATGGAGTCTGGAGGGAGGAGGGTGAGTAATCTTGGTAAGAGAACACTTAGTTTGAACGGAAGGACTTGGATTGAGCGGAAACATCAGCTGGACAACTAGGAGCGGTGGAAACAGTTACAGAGCTCCACAAATGTTTTGCCATACAGGGTCTTGAACATAGCAAGACCAACAGGGAGCTAAGTCTCAGCGATTTCTGTATCCTATTCCAAAGCGTGGGCAGGACAAAGCTTATGGCTGCTCTTCCAAAGCAGGTGCCGACCCTAGGTACTTTCAGGAAACCAGCGAGTGACTTCTCAAGGCATAATTCCCAATCAGGCTTGGTGGGAGACAGTCAGCAATGTATTGCAGGAGTTTGTTGGTGATGGCTCGGATATTAGTGAATAATTCAAACAGCTGCCAACACCTCCAGGAGAACTCTAAAAACATAAGATTTGGACACAAAGCAGCTTATATTTCTCAATAGCTCTGTATTTCTTATCCCATAATTTATTATTGAGGTCATACGCTGTGAACACAGAATGGTTGTTCCTTGAGACTTCAACTCCTATTGCCTACTCCCACCCTTATGTCATAATTCTCTGCCTGTGAATGCACAGTTATTCATAGAAACATAGACTTTGACGGCAGATAAGGACTGCTTGGCCCATCTAGTCTGCCCATTTCCTACCTACAGGATAGACCGCAGATCCTAGTTAACCAACAGCCTACTTCTTCCTCCCCACAAGAATTGCCTTATGTCTGTCCCATGCATTCTTGAATTCTCCCACAGTTTTAGACCCCACAACCTCCTCAGGAAGGCTGTTCCATGCATCCACTACCCTCTCTGTGAAATAATACTTCCTCACATTGCCCTGAACCGCTCCCATATCTTTAAATTGTGTCCCCTTGTTCTTGCACGCCTCTTTTCTGAAAGATGCTACCCTCTTGGACTTTGTTGTTTCCACTACGGTACTTAAAAGTTTCTATCATGTCCTCCCTCTCCTTCTTTCCTCAAGGGTATACATATTAAGCTCCTTTAGTCTCCCTCCTCATCGGCTTCTCTTGCAGACCCTGCACCATTTTAGTTGCCCTCCTCTGGACTGCCTCTATCCTGTCTATGTCATGTGACAATAGAATGTGGTGTTACAACACATCATTATAATTTCAAGCAGGAATAAGCTACAGAAGCAGATGAACTCCAAGGGTAAATATCTCAATGCTGTGGGAATTTCTTCAGTAATAAATAAGGGAAGGAGAAATGTATAAAACATACATGAAATACAAGCGTGTGTCTAACTATTATGCTCTGTGATCTCCCCAGGTGTGCTCCCATCCCATCAGAGATGCATCCATTGTGAGGCGTGATGGATGGGCCTGGGCAGACAGATGTGAGTCCATCCTCCAGCCACCACTGGACGGCATCCCACCGCCTGTGTCACTATGACCTGCTGATCCAAGTGACCTAGACACTGGGACCATGTGACAGCCCAACTCCCACTGCAGTGGTGCATCCGCCAGCAAGCCCAATGGATCACACTAGTGAAGGATGCCATGTACCCCAGCAGCCACAGCAAGTCCCAGGCAGGGTGAGAGAGCCCAACCTGAAATGATCAGGCAAAGGAGGTTAGATCCAGAGCCCAGTCCTCAGGAAGGTGGGCTTTGGTCCAGGAAGTCTAGTTCTGCCTCAATGAACTTGATCACCTGCAAGAGGACCAGCTTGGACTTGACCATGTTGACCAGTAAGCCCAAGTCTCAACAAGCCTGAAGGGCCAGATCTCTGAACCTCTCCATGATCTCACTGGATGACCTGGCTAGAAGCCAGTCATCCAGATAGAGATATCTCTGATGGTACTGCACAGCAGGAAGGCCGCCACCACTGCCATTCATTTGGTAAATACCATATGCCCAGAGAGGCTGGAGGGCATGACCTGGAACTGGTACAGTATCCCTTAGCCTGGAGCCAAGGTACTGGATAGGGACAGATGAACTGGGATGTGAAAGAATGCATCCTAAGGTCCAGCAAACAGAACTACATGCATTGCTCCAGATATGGTATGATTGGATTCAGAGTGGCCATCCGAACATATGCTTCCAGATGAACTGGTTCAGACAGTGCAGATCCAGTATGGGGTACCAGCCTCCTATCTGTTTCAGGACCAGGAAGCATCTATACACATATATCTGAATGGCCAGGGCATCAGGGACAAGGACTATTGCCCCTACTCCAAAAAGCAGAGCAGTGTCAGCCCTTAGAGCGGACAATGTGTCCTGTGACACCCTGGTCTCCTGAGGAGCGTGAAATCTGTATGGCGGAAGAGCCTCGAAATCCCAAGGCAACCCTCTGCCCATCACCTTTAGAACCCACCTCTCCAGTAATGGCAGACCACTGTGGTGCTGCCAACCACTAACCAGGAGCTGGGACAGGGACTGGAGGGCAGGAAGATGACACCCACAACTCATCACTGTACAGCCTCAGAGAGGGCTCCGTCCCAGAGACCAGTGGAGCACCACTACCTCTGCCACTCCCTTTTTTTTATCCCTGGCTGCAAAATTTGGGCTTTGGGTGCCAGTGTTGGAATTTCTGTTGGGCTGCTGTGGCTGAAACAGCTGATAAGGGAAGCAGTAGCAGTGCTAACATGCACCAAAAGGGCAAAAGTTGCATCCTTTCTGAAACTGACCCCTCTTTCCTTGCCAGTGGGTCCACACTGATGCACCTACTTCTATAACAATATGTAAAGGAAGGGAACCTGAACTGTTCAAAATCTGCCACCGATTAAGTTTTGAACCAGTAGGTTCCTCTTTAGACCCACATTTTTACATCAGTGGGTCCAATCTGACCATGTTTTAAACCCCACCTCTGTCACTGATGGGAAGGCCTCTTTAGGCTTTTAGGGCTTCTGGGACAAAATGACAGAATCAAGGTGGCACTGGACTTCTTTATTTCATTTTTATTTTTATACTGGAAAGACATGAGCAAAAGTGTCCATTTTCACAAGTGTACAGTGGCATATAAACATAAATTACACAAACAGTAAAATTCAACATACACAATGGTAAAAACAAAAGGAATTAAAAACACTTACATACATTTCTGTTGAGTAGGTAATGCTTTCAGTTATTTTAAAAACATTAGAGTCAGGCACTGGACCAAGGATGATGGTAATCTATTAAAAGTTTAACGCCCTACAAGGAGGGAGCGTTGCCCCTATGTTGTATGACAAAACAGAACTGAGAAGAAATTACCAGTGGTGAGTCTAGTGATAAGTGACTTAATAGATCTCTGAAATAGGAAGACAATGCTATTGGGCAAAACACCCAAATAAACGTAAAAAATACCAAGATTTTACTGTTTGGTCTACCCTCTAAAGAGGGCCAAGTTACAGCATTGTAGAGGTCACAGTGATGGGTCATTCTTGGTAGCCCAGTAACAAATCAAATAATGTTATGGAGCGTGGTCCGCAGCCTACCAAACATTTTTGATGAGGGAGAGGAGAAGTAAATCAGGGAGCTATAATTTATCAGGGGAAGCAAAGAACTATTTGGTAAGAGACTGATCCTGATCCCTTGTTTCAGGTATCAAAAATTGTTTCACACGTACAATCTATCAAGCGTGCTTGATCATTTTTTTTGTTTACCAGCTGACTAATGTGAATTTCAAAAGTTAAATGACAGTCTAAAGATACACCTAGATATTTTAAATCAGGAACTCTCTCAGTCAGCTACCATCATTGTCTTTGAGAGTAAAGTCAATATCAGTGGACTTTCTAATGCCAGAGAATACCATAGATTTTGTTGCGTTTTGCTATTAAGAACCAAGCCACGTGAAGAAAACCAAGAATGCAGCCTGCTAAAATCACTGTCTATCTGTGAGAGATGTCCCTCCACCCCAGAGCCAAAGAGGTCAGGGCCCAAGTCAGGCCACTGGCTAATTTGTGCTGTGTATCTGCTGTAAAGCTTGAAAGTTGCAGCCAGGCCTGGCGACAGCTATCTCCACTGCATGGGTGCAAGGGTCACCCATGTCCAGAACTGGTGTTTAGCAAGCGATTGACCCTGGTGTTTAGCAAGCGATTGACCCTTGGTGTTTATGTTAACTGAACCTGCTCTCTGACTAACTTTCACCAGCAGCTACTTGTTGGCAAGAAATGAGAAAAGAGGTCATCCAACACTCCCAGCAGGGAGTGACCAAAGTTACCATCTTCACTACATAGCTGGCCTGAAGGAGAACCAGCACCACAGCAGGGTGCACTTTTGGCTGCATGGTCAATTATTTTGAGTCTTTGTCCACAGACTTGTCCACATGCCACTGGCCACCTGATTTATGGAACACTGAGTCCGAAACTGGTCCCTCAACAGAGGGACAGTTGGAAAACACCATAAGATAGCATGTAGGGGCTACATACTTGTGGACCATATTAGTGGAGGGTGCCAGGCAGGATACTGCCAAAACTCCAGGGCTGGTCCTAGGATGGCCTCAGCCATGGGAAGACAACCCTGGAAATCATCCTCGTCCAGGATATCAGTTAAGGGGTATTTAGTCCACTTCTGAACAGGTTCCAAGGGTATACTAATGGATTCTAACATAAGTCAGAGCAAATCCCCCAAAGACACCAGCCCATGGTCGGTAGTCAGTTCTTAAAACTGACTCAGTTGAAAGTGTGAGTCCTGCTGAAGCCATGGAAGTCTCACCCTCAGAGTCATTGGAGGACTCTCAGAAATGGTCCTCGACTGTTTACCATCGTGGACCACCCTGGTGTCCACGGACTGGGTGATTTCCAATAGGTGTCAGCATGCCAAACTCTCAGCAGCATGGGACTCCTTGGTCAAAGCATGACACTGGGGCTGGGGTGGAGGTGTTTCCATCCAAAGGGTGGAGAAGCAGATGCAGGGGACATCTGAAAAGTGTGGACTGGTGTGGGAATAGATAGTATATACCAAGGGACTGTAGGTCCAGAGGGCAGAGCCCTACCCTCCCAGCAATAGTCCTCTGTTGCCAGAGGAGGTCTTTGTAGTGTTGACACCTCTCTTCCGCTGAGAAGAAGGAGGTCAATTAGCATCAACGGCGGTACCTCCCAGTCAAGTAGGATCAACAGCACAAGCAACATCTCAACCTCGATCTTTGACTCGAGGATCTATTTAGATGGGTATCCTCCAAAAGGTTGTGGTAGACCACATGCCTCAACACACAGAACATGAGAGGCTTCGAGGCAGAATCATCTGTAGAGGCCACTCCTGGAAGCAATCCAGTCAGGGATATCGATTAGGACACGATTCTTGTAGTCTTTCAGTTGACCAAGCCAGTCGAGCTTTCCAGTTCTCGATGGACGAGGACAGCATGGTCCAGCACATGGAACATGCAGCAATGTAGTGCTTCTGGCCAGGACAGCAGAGGCATGTGTCATGCAGATCCATGGTGACAATTTTCTGCCAGCACCAAGTGCAGAATTTGAGTCCCAGTTTCTTGCACTCCACCACCCACTGCTATCATGAAGTTGAGCTGGAACATGAATTAACTGAAACTCGAAAGTGCTTGAAAAGTCAAGAATCCAGAGAAGCACTATTTGAAAACTCAGAAGTCCTTCAATGTTGCAGAGCTGAAAAGGAGGAGACTTATCCCTTCCAGTGGAAAGAAAGATACTAATACTAAAGTTCATACTAAGATCCGATGTCATGGGGCAGAGCAATAGGATTTATCAACTGGGTGATGGGAGGAGCTTATCTTGAAGACCTCCAGCGAACTGCCCATGTTCAGGAAACTGCAGAGGTGGACAGTGAGCTGTATCCACTCCTTTGGAATACTTTTTCCCAGTAATGCAGAAAACAAATTTATCAAAATAAGCTATTTTTTTTTGCTTAAATCACAAAATGTGCAAGGGTCAGATGTATCAATGAAAAAAACACAGAAAATAAATGTAGTGAGGGAGATCAGAACTCTCTTGCACTATGCAAAGAAACTCCAAGAGTGACTTCATATCATCTGCTTTGCTGTAATGTAAATATCTGACCTGAAAACAAAACTTTTGTGAAAATGTCCAAAATTATTCTGTAAATGCTGACAATGGTGCAGAATTTTGGCATATATTGAACTGAATTTTAGAAAATAGTGCACAGAACTTAAAAAGAAAATGGCTCAGAAAGCAAGTACTGTATGTGTGCTGTATATAATGAATCATTAATAAAATGAATTAAAAAACATTTTCAAAACATAACCCACTCTTCTGAAATGTTATTCCTTACTACTCAACATGAGTTGGAACAGATTACAGGTTACCTGTTAAATAGCAACTACATAATGCGACTACATTTCTCGCAACCGTAATATAAGCGGTAAGCTCATTTGATCGATCGCTCATAAATAGTTACTTACAGCTTAACTTTGCAGTTGTAAAATAGTAAACCAGTGACACAAAGCTGAAACTGAGGAAACTGTTACCATTTTTGACACAGGAGGGCTTCAGGTGTAGGTCAGGAAACATAGATTTTAATTGTGCATATACCCTCTCATAGGTGGCAATTTTACATGAGCACATTAACACAAACACCACAGTTACCACAGTTCCAGACTTAACACCATGTATGTACAGTTAGTCAAATAAAGTGGGACAGGACTTGAATGTGCCAACCAGCATCCAGTCAATTGCAATCCTTAAGAAATCGCACATCAACATTTGTTCAAACATTAGAATCCTGTCCTGCTCCTTCCCACTATCAGACAACAGGAACTGTTCACCTGCATCAGTGACTGTAAATTCTGGAGGAAGTACCTGTACCGTGCTAGGTGTAGCGGGACACCCACGTTCTACCTGGCATATTCGTTGCATGTTCTTTTACTAACTGTATGTCTGGCAAGCACCCAGCAACAGACTGAAGTGCAGTAGATGTACATTGCACCACTACCTGTGAGGGTCTCTCAATGCCACCTCTTGCACGCTCCCCATGCTTCCCATCACTTTTCTAACTCCTACTTCTCCTGCATCAGCTCCGTGGCGTGGTCCTTGATCCGTGCAGTTACTTTGCCATCAATTGTATGCATGCGAGCAAGGCAGTCGAATCGGTGCTCATTAACACAGCGCCAGTGAACCCTACCACCTTTTTCTGTGTCTCTATGATACAGAAAGCCAGAAAATAATGCAAATGGCTTTCCTTTCTGGCTTGTGACAAACTCCACATCCATCCCGACCTCCATTCTGGTATGACAGTTTGTAACAGGTGTAGCAAGACCTGTTATCTTTAAGTCTTAGGCAAATGCATTGTGGGAAAAGTGGTTGGGTAGGCAAACAGGAAGTGACATGCAGTGAAGACCAGCAAACAGCAAACTGCAATAAGCAGCACAACATAATATAAATAAGTTCATGTTAGATGTATATGGGACCAAGCGCTATTTTACCATGGTAGCTAAATATGTGTAGCGTTATAGTTGATGTGTGCTGTTATTGCAGCCACGATTTTATTTTCACTATTTTAACATGGAACCCCGATTACTAGACCAGGAATATCCATCCCTTTGAAGCCATATTAGAATCACAATATTACACTCCTAAGTGTTGCATAACATGAGATGGTATCACTTCTTGTATGGTTGAGGAGTGGACACTCGACTTTGCCATGTATCTCACAATTCAGTGGATGCAGAAAAAAGTCTAGTGATATACCACATCCTGCCACAGATTATTTCTGAATCAGGAAATGGATAGGACAATTTCTAAAACCTAATTTTTGAGAGGTTGTTTAAAGGGGATATCACAGTACAACAACACAGTTAGGAACTACTTCCAGCCACCAAACTTACCACTCATCTGGAATCCATCCACCTCTGCTGTTAACCCAAGCCCCACATTCAACATGGTTCCCCACCATGATCCATCTGCTACAGCTACATTTGTCTTTAACAAGTGCTCCAGGACTGGTTTACCAGTCTGTTTGTTTTGTAACCAGGAGAGACACACTAATCTGAAAGTTTGTTTACAGGTGCAACCTGGGAGCACAAGGAAGTTAAGTGACTTGCTCAGGGTCACACAGTATGCAAGGGGCTGTGGGATTCAAACCCAGATCTCTTAAGTGTTCAGCTCAGAGCCTTAAACCACTGTGCTATCAGTTTTACCAAAGATGTCACACCATAAGTTTTCAAATCAGCAGCTAGCCAACCTAGGCTAATGGTTAAGAAACACAGAAACATAGAAACTGTCGGCAGATAAGGACTGCTAGGCCCATCCAGTCTGCCCATAGGCCCTATACATGTATGCATTCACTCACCCTAAGTGGTCAATGGGTTTTCATCACCCCTTCCAACCAAGATTTCCTTGTACTTGTCCCAGGCAAGTTTAAACCCTCCACTGTGCTTGCCCCTACCACCTCTTGTGGCAGACTATTCCAAGTGTTCACCGCCCTCTCCATGTAGAAAAACGTCCTCATGTTACCCCTTAATCTCACCCCCAATTTCATGTGCCCCCTTGTTCTGGTATCTCTTCTACATTGGAAAGATCTCCCAACTGCACCATGTTCATGCCCTTGAGGGACTTAAAGTTTCTGTCATGTCGCCTTTCTCCTCTCCTCCAGTGAGTACATACTGAGGTCTCTTAGTCGCTCCTCATATGTTTTGTGGTGCAACCATGCACCATCTTTGTTGCCTTCTCTGGACAGCCTCCACCACGTTTATGTCTCAGTATGCATGTGTGGTCTCCGTACTCACATAGTACTCCAGGTGAGGCCTTACCAGTGTTTTATAACAATGACATCACCACTTCTTGCCTCCTACTAGCAATACCTCTGCCTATGCACAGCAGCATGCCACTGACCCTCCCTGCAGCATTTGCACACTGCTTTGATACCTTGGTCATCAGGTATGATAACCCCTAGGTCCCTCTCCTCTTTGGTGGCGGTCAGCGCCTCCTCCCTATCCTGTAACTCTCCCAGGGTTCCCCTACCCAGGTGCATTATCTTGCTTTTTGCATTAAACCTCAGCTGCCACACCTCTGACCATCTTTCAAGCTTCTCCGGGTCCCTCTTCATTATCTGCACCCTTTCTGGAGTATCCACCCTGTTGCAGATCTTGGTGTCATCTGCAAATAGGCAGACCTTTCCTTCCAGCCCCTCTGCAATGTCACTAATGAAGACATTGAACAGGATTGGTCCCAGTACTGATCCTTGGCACTCCGTTGGTCACCTCTCTCTCTCTCATGATTGGATCCCATTTACCACCGTCCTCTGCCTTCTGTCCATCAGCCAGTTTCCTAACCCACTGTATCACTTTATGCCCCATGCCCAGACTACTCATCTTGTTAACCAGCTTCTGTATGGGACGGTTATCGAGGCTTTCCTGAAATCCAGGTAGGCGATGTCTCGGCCCCTCTCTGATTCACTTACCTAGTCACCCAATCAAAAATCTATCAGATTTGTTTGGCGAGACCTTCCTGGCGGTGAATCTGTGTTGCCTCAGATCCTGGGCACCAATGGATTCCAGGTGTGCCACTATCCTTTCTTTCAGCAGTGTCTCCATGATCTTTCCACCACTGAGGTGAGGCTGACTGGCCTGTTGTTCCTCGCCCACCCTACTGCCACTTTGTGCAGTGGGACTACATGCACTTGTGCTGAGTGACTCTGTGAACAGGGTGGCCAGAGGCGCTGCTATTTCCCTCCACAGCTCCCTTAATATCCTCGGGTGTATGTCATCTGGCCCCTTGGCTTTATCCACCTTCAGCTTTGTGAGTTCCTCCTGAGCTCTCTCCACTGTGAATGGACTGGTGACCACTTCTCTCCCCGACTGCATCTGCTCCCAACTGTGGTGCTTGACCCTCTCCTCCTCAGTGAATACTGCACAGAAGTATTTGTTCAGTATTTCTGCCTTGTCTAGATCCCCTCCTTCCTCCCTTTGGGCCTCACAGCACCCCGGTTTTCTTCTGTGCTGATGTACCTATAAATTTCTTGTCCCCTTTTTTCACAGACCATGCTAAACCCTCCTCTGTCTGTGCCTTGGCTTTCTAACAGCCTTCCTGCCTCTCTGAGGCGTTCAAGGTACACCTCCCTTTAGGTCTTTCCTTTGGGTCCTTTATATTTCATGAAACTTGCTCTTTTAGCCCTTACTTTGTCTCCCATCTCTTTAGAAAACCATAGTGGTTTCTTTCTTCTTTTCCCTTTGGCCACTATCCTGATGCAATGGTTAGTTACCTCCAGAATGGCTCCTTTTAGTCTCCCTCACTGTTCCTCCTCCCTCCATTACCTCTACCCTCTCCAGGGCTGCTTTTAAACATCTACCCATTTCACTGAAATCCACCCTCCTGCAATCTAATATTCTTGCCTTGTGTGGCTCGGTACCTGTCTCCGTGTCAAACCACACCATGTGGTGGTTGCGGATCCCAGCTGCCCTTCCACCTGGATTTTTTCGACTCTGTTCCCATTGGTCCATACCAGGTCGAGAATCGATTTGTTCCTGCTTGGCTCACACACCAGCTGTCTGAGTCCAGCTCCCTGCAGGGATTACAGGATGGCGTGCTTCTGGCTGAAGCAGCTGCCTCGGTGGTCCAATCCACGTCTGGCATATTGAAATCTCCCATCAACAGGATTTCCTTTAGCTGCCATGTCATGAATTTCCTCCACTAGTACCATGTCCACTTCCTCCCTCTGTGCTGGAGGTCTTTAGATCACCCGTCACGTATTGCTGTGCCATCCCCTGGTTCAAGGGTGACCCACATTGCCTTGTCCTCCCCTGCCTTCCCTGTACTTCTGTAGCTTCTATGCCTTCTCTGATGTACTTGTGCCATCCCCTTCTACCTTCCCTGTCCCTTCTGAACAGTGTACAGCCTGGTATATTCACATCCCAGCTGTGGTAGCAGAATACCATGTCTCTGTTATTGTTGCTCTGTCAAGGTCTGCATCCATCAGCAAGGCTTCAAGGTCTTGAACCTTATTTCCCAGACTGTGGCATTTGTGAACATGACCTCCCATGTTTTGCTCCATGCCTTCTCTACTTTGCCTCTTCCTCCCCCGGTATTCATGCTCATGTGCTCTTGCCCCCCCTTATTCCCCTTATAAAAGTTTCCCCTTCCCCCATTGCTTGCTTGCATTGTTCCTGTTGTCAATTTGTACTTTTGCATGTTCTGCTAGGGCGTCATAAGCCACCTGGCTCTCCCCTTGGCCAGTTTAAATGCCAGACAGATGCAGGCCATCCTCCTGATACAAAGCATCTCTGCCCAGGTTGGGCCCCAGTCCCCTGTAGCTAAATCCTTCCCTTCCACACTAATCCTTTAACCAGGAGTTGAAGGTTTGGATGTGGAGTGCCCTGGCCTCCCTCATGCCTTGGACAGGTAGCACCTCCAAGAATGACACAGAATGTGCTACCCATTTCAGGTCCTCTCCCAGCTTACTGAAATCCTGCTGGACTCTGGTTAACTCTGCCCTTCTCTCGCCAAGTCATTGGTCCCCAGGTGGACAGTGGCATCCAGCTTCTCCCTCCTGGCTATGCCCTAGTGATCCTATGGATTCCTTCCCTTCCTTCCATGCAGAGCTTCCTGGGAGGCACTTGACCTCCCTCTCCCCCCTGCTAGTTGTCCCTAGTTTCACCCCATACAACAGAGTCCCCCACTGGGAGAAGCTCCCCCCTCCTCCGGGTCCCTTGCCCTCTTCCTGGGACCTCGGATTGGAGGTCCTGACCATCCTCCTCATCCCAGCTGTGGGTGCCTGTGTGGGGCAGTTAAAGTGCGTGGCTGTGCACTAGGAGACTGGAGTTTGAATCTCACAAAAGCCTAAATATTCAAACTTTTATTTTCCCTCAAGTGTGATCCATAGTGGTGTGCTACTAGAAAAGTAAATCTAAATTAAAGAGATTAAATTAAGTCTCTTTTAGTTATAACTGTGTCTTCTCAAGTCCTCAGTTTATCTGACTTACACAGCTTTGTTTCTCAGTTCCCTCATCTAAAGAAATGAAAAAAAACAAACAAAAACACTTCCTATTTTTTCTTACAGCTATTTAAGCCTTCCAAGCTGCACAGTCACCTCCTATTGAGTCTCTCCTGTCAGCCACCTACTGCACGTCAGCCCTTCCTCCCCATCAGCTGCTGGCTGGAATCAACATGGAGCAGGGCCCAAGGGTGAGAGCGAATGTCATTAGTGGGATCAGAACACATAGGGATTTTCATTTTTCTCCCTTACCCTCTGCAGTTCCCTCCACCTGATAACAAGCATTGCTGCTGGCCTCAAAAGTCACAGTGCTTTGGGCATGTGCCACCCCTCACCAGGGACCAGGCTCATTGACTTACCACGAGGATTGCAACAATGGCGGAATCTGGACATCTCCTTCACAAGGGTTGGCTCACACATGCTCAGCAGCACTTGGCAACCATGACCACTCTAATCACGGCTTCCTGGGCCACTGGCACTGAAGTGCGACACACACTGCAGTTGACCCATGACACACTACCACTGAGCTATTGGTCAGCTTTTAAGAGAACACACTTAGAACAATAAAGGGATGCTGTAACTGCTGCAAACATACCAAAGCCTGAAAAATGTCCCTGTCAATGGGTTCTCTTCCTACATGTATCCATATCGCTCAGAATATGTGTAATAATTTGGAATAATGCCACTTTTGGATGGCTGAAGACACTTGGCTATACCCGTGCCTCACAACAGACTCAAGGTTGGTATAGCACATGATAATATACACTGTTGTGCATTATTGAAAAAGTCCAATACCCTTAGCCATGCAATCAGACTCTATGTTACTCATGGGCAAATAAAATATTTCAATAGCATGCTTCCTTTCTCCATGTTTTATTGGTTTGTGTCATTCCGCTTAACTGTTAAATGTCATTACTAGGGCTACGGAGGTTTGGAAACTGTTGGGAGGATTGCGCTGTTGCTGAGAATCTAATGTGATGTTACAATGACATCACACCACCACTCGAGGGCTGTTTAATGTCAACGATAACCTTCATAGATGGGTTTGTAAAAAGAGGCCCTCATTTGACGTAGAGTAGGTACCGTATGATTGATTCACTTATGTAAGTGAAATTAAGCCACAGTGACCATCTCAATAACATGAACAGCTGCCAAACATCCATTTAGCAAAATGAGTTTGGAAAACTTTCAGCAGATTGCTTTCACAAGGCTGCTTTCAACAAAAGGAAACATAATTAACGAGCTAATATCAGCATGCGTCTGGCTAAGTTAATGAATATCAAATTACACTGAAACCAGTATAAATCATCATTATCCGAATTTTAATTGAACTTGCAATTAAACATGACAAATTTTATATACACTAAATCTTTAATTTATACTTTCAAATAAGGAATAATTTATCATTTTTAGTATTTCATAGTTAAGTTCCAATTACGTGCACTTGTAATTAACAAGGACAGACAGGCATTTAAAACTGCAGATTGCCAGCATTGTTTACAGCAGGGTCTGTTTTAAGGTCATGCGTATGTAGTTGTTTCATTCTGGTTGCTGTTACTGCTTTAGGACAAACGGACCACTGGCTTCCTGTATCTCCACGCCACGTTGTCCCTGTCAACCTTAATGGGTAAACAAAGCAATAACATATTCATAAATCCTACTGTTCTACTCCTGGTCTCTTTTGTACTTGTGTGTCTTTCCCTCTCTCGTTTTGTTGTTTACTGTCTCTATTTTTATAACCAGCTTTATATGTGCCCCCAACAGCACAATTATAGTTGCTATAAAATGACATCATCAGTTGTCAGTCGGTTCTTGTCCCCTGATGATGATGATGATACTGCTATTTGGATGGGCTGCTATACTGAGGAAACAGGAGCCGCTGCTCAAGGTGCTAAACCGTCACTTATGTTGCAACCTTTTGCAAGTGGTGGTATCTGCGTCAGCAGCCAGCCAATGATGTCACTGGCTGCAGAACTTATCATGGCCCGTGGAGATGTGGGGTTAAATGGACACAACAAACCAGGCGTCAGGTGCATAAAAACACAAACGTGCTTTGTTATTTTATTCAAATCAGAAAATAAAAAACAAAATAATAAGCATTGTTTAATTGTTTAATTAGTATTTGGAAAGACCTTTGAGAGTGAGCTCTTTTACAAAGGTTCCATGTCACATACAGAAAGCAAAAGGTTATTCAATGTCCAGTATCCAGCAAGCTTTCTAATTTTGAAAATTCCTGAGGCTTAGCTTTAGCCATTGCAAACAGAACAGTGTGGAAACGAGCACACACTTCTGAGGCCCTCCTTACTTGGTAGGCAGTATTCAACTGAATCCTATCTATCCTTGTTACTCCAAGTGGTGGGTTTTATACCTTTCATGGATGACATCACCGTCCAGGTGATCCACGCCTTTTCTAAAACCTGTATAAACTTCTTATTCTCAGGAGTTCACCATCAAACAGTTAAGACATACATGTTCATACATGTTATCTTTTCTAGCCTAGACTCAACTTCTCTTTTCTGGGTTAAGGGGTTTTATGTTTCCATTTTGTTTTATCTCAAAAGATAGTTTTGTAATAAGATAGTAAGTTCATGAGGGTTCAACTGGGTTTGCAACGGGGAGTGAGAATGAGGTGCACTCCTCCTCCCTCCTCCTGCCAACCCTTGAAACTCATCACATATTTTTCTTTTTCTTTCCATTAACTTGCTAAATGTAACACCCTTAAATAGACAAGCATAGAGCAAACATATTTCATTTTCATCCTCAGCGTGAGTGGCCGTACTACAGAAACAAAGAGTGAAAGGAATGGGGGTGAACACCCCACATGGGCATCCACTCCCAGGTAGGGCTCCCCTGTCACGTAGAGCCCAATAGAAGGGGTACATTAGGAACTGAATGAAAGTAGACAATAATGGAGAGACAGATACAAAATGAGAACTGTGGGTAAGTAACTATGAACTGAGAATACTGCAATACTGAGAAACACAAAATGTGTCAGCATAAGAGGACCAGCAGACCCATCTAGTCTGCCCTATTTTGCCTGCCTACCGCTACACCCCGGACTCTATTTGGTCACAGGTGTCCTCCCTCTTCTCTTACCTCTATTATACCCAAGTGCCTATCCCATGCATGCTTGAAACTCCCACTTCCAGTCCCTTTTAAGATTTCTAGCATTTCCTTTTAACACAGAGCAAAAAATATAGTTATTTATAAATAGAGGCACTAGGTCAGAAAAAACCACTGAAAATAGTGCGGTCAAGAAATGCGCCAGTCAAAATGCACGCCACTTTATGTTTTTATAAGGGGGCTCTGCCCGCACCCCCTGGACTAACAGATCTTAACTCTGGGGAGCAGATCACAGGGCAAGAAAGAAAATTGTGGGGCTTTGGAATACTGTTTCTACGGCCTTTTAAAAATTAAGTCGATAAAGGCTAAAATCTAGAGACCAGGATTAGAACCCTGATCTCCCATGCCACGGGGAGCAACAGCCCAGCCTCGGAATTCTGCTGCCCTTGTCCTGCGGCAGCACCAGACAGTGACCTGGGGATTGCTGACTGTAAGCACTGTCAATCCCCTCTCGCTGTTCGTGGCAGAGCTATTCAGATTAGCTCTCTTTACGTGTGCTATTCTAGTAGCGCTATTCTGACCGGGTAGGTAAATAGGTAGGAGAAATCCTGGAGGCTAATTGGCTGAAGCAGTCTTTGACCTGTGAAGATATCTTGGTTAAAATTGATGAACAAGGTCAGTCATTTCCTAACTGTTTGCGGCCATTTTGTAATCACAATAATACACTCCAGGATATGGTATATCATCACTCATTGGGTGGTTGAAGGCACGGCATTAGCTCCTGCACCACAACGCACTCAGAGGTGTGACTTTCAAATATCTCTTGATACAGCACACCCTGTCATGTATTATTGCTTAATTAACTTGCCATCTGTTTTGGGATCCAAGACTAACAGAATCCGTAAGAGACGGTGGCTGATGCGGTATTTTAACCAGTGTAATATTTTCAAATGCTGAGTGGTCTATGGCACCCTGGTAGCCCAGCAGTAGTGCGGTTGGCTGCCATGGTGGCGCCCGGTAACTCAGGATTCTGTCTGGCAGCTCAGACAGAAGTGCAGCGAGTAGCACTCTCTGTTTCAGATAGGGTGGGCACTCAGCCATGCTGCTCCCACTGCGTCCTTTGCAGGAGTGCTGTGGGTGGGGAGATGGGAGCATATCCGCCAAGAATTGTGGGTGGCTGTGCCAAGCTGACCCCTCCCTCCTGGAAGACCAGTTAAAGGGGAAGATGGAAAAGCTGGGGACAGAATGAAGGTTGCCATCCACTACCCAAGTCGTTCCCTACAACTGGAAGTGGTTTCTCCATGACTGGGGAGCCCCACCATATCATAGGGTAAACCATGCAGGGTTGGGGGGCATGAGAATCCTGGGAAAGAAGGTTGTACAAAGGTGGTCAACCCCACAGCACTGAAAAATATGGATACAAAATATTTTGTGTGCCCTAAAAAGTACGCAACAGACAGAAGAAAAAAAGTATTTATTTGTACATTTCTTTCCAATTTTGCTCAGGAATGGTAGAGTGTGCTGGAGGCAGCTCATTTCTAGGTTCACCCTGAGGGACTGCGGGGAAGGGAGCCGAGATACAAAATAATAAAACCGGGCAATACAGTAAATTTCAATAGAACAGTGCAATATGTCACAATTACGGCAGCAGCTGGAATAGAGGTGAGTCAGCAGGATTTCAGCGAGGGAGAGATGCATCAATTTATTAATATTATAGATCGAAAAGGCACTCCAGATCACCTGGGTGTTCGGTCACACTTGTTTGTGTCAGCCTCAATGTAACTGCAGGTTAGGTAATCATTAATTGCACGCAACAGGGTAATTACACTGTCCTACATCTTTGTTACATGCAGCTACACTGCAACTGCAATGCAGTTACAGTGTAGTTAACTAACTAGTTACAGTGTATTTAAAGAGACTTACCAATCTCAGCATTGGCACCTGCTAGATCGATGCCTTACCCCTTTCAGATGTGATGTTATTGCTGCAGAGGCGATTTCCAATAATCCAAAAGATGAAAAGCTATCCCTCGTAAACCTAAGCCCCACGGGTCCGAGACTTCCTGGTTTTGGGGCCACCAGCGCTCACTAAAGTTGTGATGTGATGCTGGGACGGCGCCATTATAGTCCATGGGAGTACCTTTCGGATCATTTTATATTGTAACTGGCAGTTGGTGCTGAAGCGTGGGCACTGGTCGATTAACAACTTTTGTACATGTAATCCATAATATGCTCCAGAATGTGTATAATCATTTGGAATAATGCCACTTTTGGGTGGCTAAAGACATAGCTATACCCGTGCCTCACAACAGACTCACGGTGTGGTATATCACATGATACCATACACTGTTGTGCATTATTTTAAAAGTCCAGTACCCTTAGCCATGCCATCAGACTCTATATTACTCATGGGCAACATAAAATATTTCAATAGCATGCTTCCCAACTTTCTCACAAAGAATATCCATGTTTTATTGGTTTGCGTCATTCCGTTTAACTGTTAATGCTGTAACATGGGCTAAGGAACAACCCTTCCTATGGGAAAAGTATTTTTTCAGCAGCAGGATTAAAAAAAAAAAACGGTACTGGTATTACTGAGTAGCCTAGAAACACTGGTTCTGCGGATGTACTTTTATCAGTCGATCGCTTTAGGTTCCAGTTCATGGGTATCCCATCATGCACTATGGCACTGAGCAGCACCCATAATGCTCTAAGCTGGTGTCGCAGTCATGTCTGGGAAACTATTAGTTAGCACGGTTGTCGGAATCCAATGTGGACGCCCAACAATGCGTTAGACCGACGTATAAAACGCTTTTAATAACGCTTTATAATCAGTTGCTAGTGTGGACAGGACCTAAGTTTCCTTCACCTTTCAATGTTGATATAATTTACTTATTTTTATCAGCTAAGAGATGTGGTAGTTTCATTGAGAATGCATCCTGTATTAGAATTCAGACTTGTCCAGGCGTGCACATGCATTAGTTTTATTTTCAATAATTTACTTAATGATCATTTTAGTGTCAGCAATGCATCGTAAGTCTTATGGCAAACTCCCAACCCTGCCACACCATCTCTGACATTTAACCCATTACCTGTACTTAGGGTTCGATCCACAAGCGTGGCGGGGATACGCACAAAATGAGTGTATCCCTGCTGCATGCTGGGACCACAGGGGACAAGCGCAATCCTCAACCCCATTCCCCATCACTGGAAGCTTGAATCCCCTCATGAGAGCTGTCAGCAGCACCAGGGGTGCCGTGGCTGGGATCAACAACCATGCAATCAAATGCTCAAGTTGTCTCTTCCATGGACACCAAAGTCTGTGCGGTGCAAGGGACCACAGGAAATGGCAGCCTGTCAGTCCTCCACGGGCTGCCATATTCCCACCAGGCAATGTGGTGGTATACCAGTGTTCACCACCCAGAGCAGATGACACCCCCAGACATATAACCTGCCCTGGGGTGTGGTCTGGTGAGCGTGGGTCATTCTGGCTCAGGCAGTTCCAGTGGTCGGGCAGAAAGGAGCACATAGATACTACGGCAGTCCCTATGGCCACCGTAGCATCTGCCCTCTCCGCTGGCTGTGCAATGACCTAGTAGTATGGGGGATGGGCTGGCTGTCCACCTATGCTCTAGCCTGCCCCTGATCCGACCCAGTGTGGAGCTGTCTGTGCATCATGGATCAAGTGCAGAAAGGCATGCAGCCACAGCCGTGAAAGCTGCGAGGTGCACATCCTGTGTGGAAGGGGCACTCTGTGGCTTCCCATAGCCCTTCACGGTTGCAGAGTGACTGCGCTCCCTTTGAGGATCAAACCCTTACTGGCTATGTTGGAATATATACAATATTACATAGGGATCTAGTGGCTATGTTGGGATGTGATGCACTAATATTACACAAGGAGTCAGTGGCTATACTGGGATGTGCTATGCATATTATATAGTAAGTCAATGGCTTTTCTGGGATGTGACAGTGCTAATATGTAGGGAGCCAGTGACTATGCTGGGATGTGATATGCAATATTACATAGGCAGTCAGTAGCTGGGATATGATATGTCCAAGATTGCTTTGGGTGTCTATGCCTATGCTGGAATGTGATATTTATTTATTTATTTGGAACAAGTTTTACCAGGAAAGACAACATGAGCTGTAAACAGCTCGTTTCCAGAAGCGTCCTGGGTGTGGGGAGTACAAAATTGGAAGAATAAGCAAACATAATATAGGGAGTAAGTGGCTATGCTGGGATGTGATATATCCAATATAACATAGGTCAAAGACTATACGAACAATCAAGATCTCAGCAACACCACTGCCTGTGTTTCCCTTGTCTCAGAATTATACTATTTTTGCTTTGAGAGACTGCTCTAAAGCAGCTGCATTCTAGGGGCCTTGATTATATTAAATAGCCCATGGGGCGTTCATTAACTGACAACTGAGCCTACTGTTTGTGAAACTCGCCTAATGTACATTTCTTTATCACCATTTCTACATCTTGCCTTGGCTTACAGAAAGTCCCCTTTCTTTCCGATTTGCCTACTATTACTTTGCTACTTCCCAGTTAAACCCTGTCTCAAGTTATCAACACTCTCGGAGATAGCTTCTTCTCACTTACAACTTGTCACTAATAATCGAACTTTCAAGTCTCCATCTCGAAAACAGACTACTGGACCACACAGGTCACAAGAATTAACTGCCACCAGTCCTTCCTGCAAACCAGACTCATCAATCTCAGGCTCCTCGTCATAATTAGAATAACGGCTTTGAAAATTTGGGTTGATGTTGAATCAGCCTTGTGCCACGAGGTGCTGATTAAAATCTTGGTGTGAAAGTTAATGATGAGAGCTGGTGGCGTTGTCGTGGAGACTGGAACAAACAATTCCTAGCTGTGACATTTTCAATGTCCTGCAGAAGAAAAACTGCATCCTCCTTAGTCTGGTGCTGTATGCAGCTCATTTCTGGTTACAGGGCTTGCTGGGATTGATGACTGTCCAAAACACAGTGTCAGCGTCTTCACTGACACACTTATGTGAGCCTCTGATGGATCAGGAATGAAAACAAATCAAATTGCAGTTCCAGTTAGCATTTACTGACAATAGGAACACAAACACCTTATAAACATATGTATTCCACAATTACTCTAGCTGATGTTGGCAAGCTAAATATTTGTTCGGTCAAAAAAGACCTTGAGGAAAAAGTGGTGATGGAGCATTACCACTGGGCAGGTGGGAGAGAGGAACTCGAAGGACCACTGGTCTTCTTTCCCCAAAATATGTATGTAACAGTTATGCATGAAACTGAACGTCACGGATCACTGAATAGAGTAGCAACATATTTTTAATTAAGCAATAAGACACGACAGGGTATGTGTTATTGTGTAATAACATCACTCCTGGGGTGGGTCAAGCACAGGCGGCCGGTGCTTCCACCACCCCAGGAGTGACGTTACATACAACACACACCCTGGAGTGTCTTATTGCTATTATACAATGGCTCGCTTTAAAATAATATTAAAAGTAAAAAAATGTTGTTATATTTGTATTGCTTTTATATGACAGGCATATTTTAGAAAGAAAGAAAAACAGTCCAGTAGGCGGTGCTGTTGGTAGTAGCTGCATTTCTTGTGCATGGTGACACCCCCACACACACACAGTCACTCACTCATCCTGTATTTTGGGTGAAGAATATGTTATCAGTGTGCTCCCGCTGCTTGTCCTGAGAGCAGCTGAAGATTTTTTTATTTTCTGAGCCCTGTGAGAACATATGGAGAGTGAAAAGAAAACACCAAAGCTGAGTGGTTACTTCGGTTTCCCGCTTCACTCTGTAACTGGACATGAGTCGGAACCTGTAAGTTACAGGTCATTTTATTTTGTTAAAATGCTTTTGGAGGAAGTTTGTTTGCTGAGAAGCTGGCGAATGTTTCAAATGTAATCGGGAGTATTTTTGGGTTTCTGTTTAAATGGCGGCGTGCAGTTTCACAGTCACAGGCAGCTACTGTGAACTGAAAGATGGACAGTTGCTTTTTTTTTTCAAATATTGTAGCTTTTGTGTACTTGTGTGAAGGACTGAGGCAGTTAGGTAGGAGCGTGTGTTTGTTTGTGGGCAGGGGTGGTGGTGGCAAGCTGGGCTAAGGTGTGACCGATTTAGGGACTAATGGCTTCCCAGTGGAATGCGAGGGAGGGAGGATTTGTTTCACTGCTATCGGTCATTTGTGTGCCTGAACTCAATACAGTGATGTTATTGTTCAATAACATCACTGTCCCAAGCACACACTGACCAATCAGAGTCCAGGAAATATTCATGCCATTGTATAATTAATGCTATAATCGTCTGGGCTCCTTAGAACTGGCACAGTATAAAGAGCCTTGGAATGGGACAGGATTACTCTCCCTACTCTACTGGTCACCCCTTCTGATACACCTCAACATCCTGCTAGTCTTGGAAGGCAGCTATGCTGATGACCCACCAGCTCTTTTCTTCTCCACTGCAGTGAAGGCCCCACCACCCCACAGTGTGTAGGTCCCACCTCTCTTCTCCCTCCCCATGTGTAGTACCTTGCATTTGGCTCGCTAAATGTGAGGCTCCAGGAGTCTGACCAATCAGACAGCTTGTTCAGTCCCTCCTGAGGATTGTTGCCATCCTCAAGGGAGTCCACTACCCTGACCTGTTCTGTGACTTAAGCAACCTACTGGAGACCCTGCTTCCAAAACATAGAACAGCAGTGGCCCCTGCACCAGTCCTCAGAGAAACCACTGAGTAACCCTGTCCACTCAGTGCAGTGCCTAACAACCACAACCTTCTGCTTCCTGGCCCCAAGTCAGTTAGGAATGCACCTTGTGTATGCATCACGTATACCGCTCGTGCATTCTTACAAGAAGCTTATTATGCACCACAGCATCAAAAGCCTTGCTGAGTCTACTGCCCTGCCCATGTCCACTTCCTTGGTCAGTCTCTCAAAAAGGTGATCAGGTTAGTTTGGGATGATCTGCCCACCCCCACCCCCAAAAGCCATGCTGAGAGGGGCAAGAGTCTTGGCCTGATCTAGGTCTCTGAGGAACAAAACCACGGCAATAGAGAGCTTTGCTATGAACTCCTCAGATGATCTAGTTCATATCATGGAGACCAGACTGGTAGATGACTGGCAGTGTGGTAGGGACATCCATCCTGGATGGGTATTCTGTAGTACACTGCCCTAGGTGAGAGTGCAGAGACAGTAGGATAGCCATCTGTTTTAGATCCACTCTGGGACTCACTGCATGCCCCCACAGGTTGTTCAAATGTGAGACTGTTAGGGGTGGGCCAGGAGCATGTTGCCATATCATTCTCACGTACTGGCCTCGGGGCACGGGGTGAATTCCGTAGAAACAGATGGACTTTGTCCCTGACATGGTGTTAGAGTCTCCAAGACTGGTGGTTCTTCAGGACTTCAATGCCTGGGTCAACGACAAAGCCTCATCTTTTGTTCAACAGTTCCTCCGAGCAGATGACACAGCTCAGCCTAGCTTAGGTTGTTGCCATGGATACCAACCAGCATGATCACACCTTGGATCTAATCTTCTTGCTGGGTCTTGACTTTAGTAAAGACAGAGATGACCTGGTCATTTGGGCAGATCATCATATTGTGTCATTCCTTTGTGGCCCCCCATTTTATTTTTTCCCCTGTGGAGAGGTCCAGTACTGCCCTAAGTAAAACCTGGAGCCTTGTAAACTCTTGCCAGTTTTACCTTTCAAGACACGATGTCTGCTTGTGTGAGTGGGGACCGAGGTAGGCCATGGAGAGCTATAATATGGCTCTTACTGCTGCCCTCGACTCCACAGCACCCACGTGTTCGGATCCTTATTTCTCATCCCATTGTTTTCATTTTCATCTCATTTTATTTCACAAAGACTCCTTTTGGCAGCTGCCTGTTTTCAAACAGTTCAGAGTCAAGGACAAAATTAATGCATACAATCACGAATATACATTACAGCAATAGACATACTGTACAATTCCAGCAACAGCGTACAAAGCTTACACAATTACATTTATACAGTAACAGAACAAACCATTACAAGGCTTAGTAAACAAAGTTTACTTTGTCAGGTTACAAGGCAATTCATTTAAAGCATTTAAAGATTCCAGATCCAGAAAGAGAGGTATACAGCCATGATTTGAATAATAAACTGAGTCACAGTCTCTAACAGCATCAGCAAGGCCATACCAGTGCTTGGCTAATCGATATGAGAAGAAGTTTTGACTAACGCTGTTCTCCTCCTGGGTAGTAGCAACATGTGCGTGCCATGCATCTAGTAGCATACCTACTGTCGATGATAGTGAACAAGACTGCAGACCTGGAGAGAGCAAACTTTGTGATGCTTTGTAGCCCATGACAAGGGTATGGAAGAGAAGCTCAAGTTGAGGTTTTAACTGGCATAGCTTGGAATACAGGTCACCACGTTATGTGTATCAACTCTAATGTCAAGTGCCAAGCATCAGGCCCTGTTAAGTAGCCCTTTACCCAGTTCAGCACCCCATCATTGGCGACCCACAGACCACAATGCCATAGTCGATGATACTAACTATAAAGCTTTGGACAAGGAGGTGTTTTTACCTCTGGTAAGAGGTTGCTCCTGTGTGAAGCTGATTCTTGCATTACTTGTCCTCACCAAGTGGTCGACATGGTCAGAGAATGTCATGGCACACCCAGAAACAGATCAAGTTACTTGAAGTTTGCACTTGCTCAATAAGAGCACCTATGTTGGTAGAGACTGTGAGACCAGAGGATAGGTCTGTCTTGCTACGATTATGACAAAACGTGCATTTGTCTTTTTCATGTTCACGACTAGGATGATCTCCTCTAACAATGGGCCAGCAGTACCAGTCCTACGATGGGCAAAGGTGATGGGCAGTCCTGAGCGGAGTGCTGCACAGTCTTGTATGATGAGGTATTCTGGGTGATCTAGGACTGCATCCCACCTACTATTAACTGGACCCAGGTCCACCCAGCTGTTTACTGTTGTGGTGGGGCCCTGATGAGATTCAAGTCATCTCTGAGGAAGGGCATCTTCCTGTCACTCTGAAAAAGGTGGTGGTGAAGCCCTCTAAAGAAATCATCTCTGGATCCTGATGTTCCTGGAATTACAGGTCTGTCTTGAACTTTCACTTTCTGGGGAAGGTGATCAAGAAGCTGATAGTGATGCAGAAGGCAGCTCACCTGGAAAAGTACAGTATCTATGGGACTCTCCAGTTGGGATTTCAGCCTCGTCATAGCATTGAGATGGCACTCTTCATGGTGTTCAGTGATCTCCTCGTGACAAGAGACAGAAGGCATGTTCCTTACTTGTCCTTCTAGACCTCTCAATAACATTTCACATGGTTGACCACAGGGTGCTTCTGGAATGCCTGAGGAAATACGTGGGTCTCCCTGGAACTGTCTTGCACTGATCTGAGTCCTATCTGTCTAAAGAACATTTTTATTGTTTGTTTGTTTGTTTACGGTAGTGCACTGATCCCAAGGACCATTTTCAGGCACAACCTGGGCCATGCAGATGGCACATACAAGGGATAAACATTACAATTGTACATTCGAAAGGATATACATTACAAATTCAAAGATAATACAATTCCAGTAGCAGATGACAGGTACAATGGGGTACAGATAAAGTACAGTTACATTTACAATAGCAATATGCATATGTACAACCAGACTGTTACAATTAGGCAATGATTGAGCAGTAATACAGAGGCAATAGACCCATGAAAGAGTCCCGGGGACGCAAGTGCATTTAGATGTTATGACAAAGGAGGCTTTATAGTTTGCCCAGAAAGATGTGTGTGGGTCCAGTGAACTAAGGCGATGAGGAGGTTATTCCACCACTTTGGGTGCTTCAATGTAAGCTCTACTTCCCAGTTGTTGAGGTTCTGGGGACATCTAGTGGAGGAATGTAGTGCTTCTAAGGAGGTGGGCATTGTCTCCTGTTGAGGAGGGAGATAGAGTGCCGTCTCTGATAGCTTTATCCACTATACATCCTGGGAGAAGTTCCAGTGTGCTAGGAGGGAGCCATCCCAGAGACTGGTAAAGTGAGCAGTGGTGTGTGTGAACAGGGGCCACTAGTGTGAATCTGCAGATACTACTGCAGGCAGAGGTGAGTCTGGTAAGTAGTTTAGAGGTTTGGGTGTACACAGGGGCACAGCAGTCAAGGAGGGATGAGGTTTCCATGCGTATAGCTAGCCTGGCTTCTGGAGTCAGGTGATGACGGCGTAGCCCACTGCCAGTTTCTGTTTACTTGTTGTATGGTGGAGCTAATGTGTACCGAGTATGTTAGGGAGGGGTTCAGTGTAACACCCAGGCATTTGAAAGTATGCACGTTCTCAAGTGGCATGCTGTCCAGGCTAAAGCTAGATAGGGAGATGAGCTGTTTGCCAGGTATGTTAATTTTGGCTCAGATCCCAGTAGCATGGCTTTAGGGTTTTTGATGTTTTCAACAGCCTGTTTCAAGCAACCAATGCGTGCTGCTTGGTAGTTGCTAGCTAGTTGGGAGGAGATGTTTGCTGGGGATTTGGCACTATGATAACAGAACCAAGTCAATGGCGATGATGGCCTTGCATTTAAGGCTTTTCTCAGGGAGGTGGTTTATAAATAGGGAGAAAGGAGTGGGCCCAGGATGGATCCTAGTAGGTAGCCTTGGGTAATTCCATCTCCAAGATGGCTGCCTTAGACTGTGATGTGTCTCAAGGTTTACTCCTGGCCCTGTGTTGTTTACCATGTACCTGTTGCCTCTGGGCAAAATCATTAGAGCAGTATGGGTTGGAGTTTCACGGCTATGCGGATGATATCCAGCTGTAATTGTCCTGTGCACCTGACAGGATAAATATCAGTCCGGTACTGTGCCGCTGCCTATGACTGGATGGCCTCAACTAGTTAAGTCTCAACCAGGCAAGACTGAGGTGATGACTTTCGAACCAGACCACCGTGGGTTGGCTATGACAGAGAGCCATATCTGGCTGCCATCTCTAAATGGTGCAACCTTTGGAGCTGTGGATGCAGTTAGAAATCTGGGACTCATTGTATACCCAAGCTGTCAATGCACAGCTATTTGCCCGTGGTTGTACTGAGTGGCTTTTCCATCTCTGAACACTGCCCGGATGAAACTGTTTCCAGCACCCAGTGACCTGGTGAGGACATCCTATGCCTTTGTCACAGTCAGGCTGTATTACTGTAATGCTCTTTATTTTATTTATCTGAAAACTGGTGACCAGGAGAGGCACGCTGAGCCAAGGCTGATTTCCAGGTGTGACCCAGCGGAGAGGGAAAAGAAAATACAAAACTAAAAGTGTACATGTATTAACGATCGGGACAAAATACAGTAGTGTACACACAGCTTACAATTTAAAATAGTAATACAATTAAAATAGGATCAGACAAACAATTTATCATAGTGGAGCAGGGAAGGAAGAATAGAGCAGGAGGGAGCAGGAGAAGTTTTACCTGGTTCCTAAAATAGAAAGGGAGGGGAGAGGCAGAGAGGAGGAGAGCAGGTTCCAGAGGGAGGGAGGAAGACAATAGGAAGGCTGACTGTCCAGAAGAAGAGTGAGTGTGGGGGAAGGAGAGAAGTGCAAGGATCCCTGCAGCGGAAGAGTATGAGGCAGAGGGAATGGGAGAGAAGAGTGAGAACAAATAAGATGGCAGGGTCTTTACTCAGGGTTATGTGGGGTCTGGCGCACCACCTGCAGCTGGTCCAGAGCAGCCCTTTGATCTCAGGACCTCCTGCAGAGATTATATCACTCCGATGCTGTGCAAACTGCACTGTCTGCCCATTCAAAGGTGTGTGATCCTGACTATCTAAAAGATCTCCTGAGCCCTTTTACCTCTGTCTGCCCTCTCCGCTCCACCAATGCTGGTTTACTGCTGGTCCTACATTTCAGGTTGAAGCTTTCCGAGAACATACAGGATAGTGTATGGGAAATCATATACAACAATGCTGTTCTTCCCATAAGTGGGTACAATGATGACTGAAAACCTCAAGAGCAAAGCTTCAGTGGTCCCTAAGTCAGCACCGTATCCACGAGGGGAAGAATAAGCTGAGTTGTGTATGTTTCCATACACTGTTCTTCAGTGTATGGTGAGTCCTGATGTCTACAGCTGTCATATAAAATACAAAAAAATATCATAAGAACTAACTTTTTAAGTTACAAGTCCGCTCCCGGACCGTGCTTGAGCAACTGCCGCTGGCCACCACCGCACGCGCCACTTTCCGACAGCCACTGGACGAATCACAAACACTGATGGAATCAAGATATTATGATGTCCTCACTAACGCAGAATGGAAACTCGTTTCATGCTAGTGAAGACATCACTACTGCTACAGAATGACTTTCTGTGATGTATGGCTTTCCTACACTATCGCACTAAATCATACACTATAGGACAATTGCAGTGACTGCGCCAAGATCACCATTGTTTCAGGTGTCCTCTCTGTCCTTGCTATGGCTCAGTAACTTATGCTGGAGCCACTAAAACCAACCTTCTCAAATGGGATGCCACGTATAATAGCATTTGCTGCTATGCCTTAGCATCTGTGGCTCACTCACCACTGTAAGCTTTACAGTGACCTTAACGGACCCTCCCTTTAGGCCCCGATCCCTATTCCTTGGCTCCGATAGACAGTATAATTTGTTCTGGTGTTCTCCTCTCTTGCTAAAATGCTCACCGGGCAAACCCTAGTTATAACCTACGGTCTAGGGATCAAACCCTTCTAAATGGCCCTAGATACAAACGCTTATGGGGACCGGGCCTTTTCCCCACACACCCAATTCTAGGCTGTCTCTAACTCATGCAAACTTCAAAATGAAGCTACCTACCCACCTTATAGCATCCGACTCAAGCAACTGTTTCCATCCCCTTGACATAATAATAATAATAAACTTTATTTATTGCTTTCAAGCACCAAGGTGCTGTACAGGTGAACAATAAATCACAGAAACAAATACATGAATAAAATCATAATAATATGAACATCGACCCATAAAAGCTTGTCTCCACAGATGGGTCTTAAGTTCCATTTAAAGCTCCCCCGGTCATGCATTCCCGAAGCTGGCGGGCAGAAAATTCAGAGGGTTGGGGCTATAAACATAAAAGCCTGGGCCCCAGAAGATTTAAAATAACCCTTAGAACCTCCAGCAACCCCTCATCAGCTGAGCGGACTGTCGTACAGGGCTGTAGGGAATCAAGCTCTTTCAAGTATTCAGAGCAAAGTCCATGCAGGGCTCTGTAGGTCAAAAGACCTACTTTAAAGTGATCCGCCACTGTATTGGCAGCCAGTGCAGATCGCGCAATACAGGGGTAATATGTATCCTTCTTGACATCCCTGTCAACAACCTAGCAGCAGCAGCATTCTGCACTAGCTGCAGCGTGGATATCAACCCAGGAAGCCCCAGGTACAGGGAGTTGCAATAGTCAAGCGAGAGGTCACAAAGGCGTGGACCAACACAGGTAAATCGCTAGGCGGAACAAGGTGTTTCACTCTGGCAATGTTTCTGAGATGGTAAAATGCAGACTTTACGACTGCTGACACCTGATAGCGAAGGTCAACCCGTCATCAAGTACCACTCCCAGGTTACGCACCCGTTCAGAAGTAGGGATCTGATCACCCCCAGAAATAAACCAGAGGGTTGATCAGTCCTTAACCCCTCTGTCCTGTGACCCGGGTCCACCACCATAACCTCGGTCTTACCTGCATTCAGCTTTAACCAGCTCGAATTCATCCAACCATGGATTTCAGCGAGGCAGCTATTAAATACGAGAAGCACTAGCCTGGTGGGAGTGAAAGAAAGGTAGGCTGGGTATCATCAGCATAGCAGTGAAACCTCAGCCCATACTGTCTTACAATGTCTCCGAGGCAGCACATACACTGCAAACAACATGGGTGAAAGCACTGAGCCCTGAGGAACCCAAGGCAGAGAGAAAGGGTCAGAAGAAAAATCCTGACACAACTTTCTGCGTTCTTCCAGATAGGAAAGATGTAAACCATCTGAGTACTGTACCGACAGTCCACAGATGGCCCTCAGGCACTCGAGCAAAACCCATGGTCTGCAGTGTCAAAGACTGAAGAGATCAAGGAGAACCAGAATAGAACAGTTTCTCCAATCTCTCGCCATCTAGAGATCATTGAGCACCCGAACCAGAGCAGTCTCAGTACTATGCCTCTTACGAAAACCAGACTGAGAGGTTCGTAGATATTATGGATGGTCAAATGGTCCTCCAGCTGGTTTGCCACTACCTTCTCAATAACCTTCCCAATAAAGGGAGGTTAGAGATAGAGTCTGTAGTTAGCAAATATATCTGGGTCCAGAGAAGCTTTCTTCAAAAGGAGTCACCACCGCCTCCTTCAGGGAGCTTGGAGCTCACCCAATTCTAAGCGTACCAGATTATTTGAGCCAGAAACAGGCCCATGATCTCAACACAACCCAAAATCAGGAGGCTGGACCCAGATCTAAACTACAGCACCACGTGGGGCATCCTCTGGCAATCCGCATAATATCCTCGCACCGGTAGAGTCAAAGGAACTCCAGGAGACTCAGGTACTGCGACTAACGCCGACAACGGCATCCCCATGAGTGAGGTGTATCTGATGTTGGCTACCTTATTCGCAAAGAATTTAGCGATCTCATCACACTCTTTTCGTGAAAAAGCTCGACGGAGCTGTAGACAGGCTGTGTTGCACAACCTGTCCACAGTTCTGAAAAGCTGAGCTGGTCGATTCTGAGTGACAGTGATCTCCTGGACAGGAACTCTGCCTACTTACGGGAGAGCTCTGATTGGTAGAGCTGATAATGCCCCTCCAAACTAAGGTGGTCGACTTCTACAGAAGATTTCCGCCAACAATGCTCTAACCGTTGTCCCACATGCAGTAATTCCCTCAATGACCCATCGAACCAAGGAGCTCAAGGGCAGACAGGAGAGGATGAACATGGACAGGAGCAACTGAGTCTAGAGCCGAGGAAATGGACGGTTATAAGCCAGAACCATCGACTCCGGACTCCTGCTGGCAACAGGAAACTCAGAGGTTCATCACCACCATCAGGTCTTCAGGGCACATCCCATAAAAGGCGGTAATGAACCATCTCCACAGGGGCAGACCTACGAAGGAAGCACAAAAGTTGAAGCCCACAGTGTAATGATGAGACCAGCTGACCAGTTCTACCACCAAATCAGAGGCCTCAATCCACAGGAGAAAACCAAATACAAAGAGTGACCATGATTATGAGTAGCTGAAGAAACAATCTGTGTAAAGCCCAGCGATATCAGCTGGAGAAAGTTTTGACCAAAAGGCGAGAGTTTGTCATCGACCAAGCACTGAAGTCGCCCAGAACCATCAATCTGGGCAACCCAATGCCATATCAGTGATGAATCTACCACTTCTGCAGGAATCGCCCGTCCCCTGGTGGACGGTAGACGAGGGCTATCCTGCAACCCACACCAGCTACTACAGTACATTCAAAGTATTCAGTCTACTCAACTGGCACCCATGAGCTCACCCCGTCTTAAAACAGACCGCTACTCCCTCCCCATGATCCAATCTTGGGCGGTGAATCACCAGTACCGGCTGGAACTGCTGCCTCCAAAAATGGGGCCAGCATTTCCATCCAGCCAGGTCTCGGTGATGCAAGCTCAGATCAGCTGTTCCAACAAAGTCAGCAATAACAGCAGACTTGTTTTTAACAGATCTGGCATTGCACAACACCGCCCGGTTGGACAGGGCTTGAGTTGCCCCGAATTCTTGCCCATCAAAAAGATGGGCAAGAATTCGACCACTCCTTGGGTATGGGGACTAGACATGGAGCACCACGTTTCAGGCTCCATTTCACCCCCACCAGCGTCTTCTAGACCTAACCAGCCCCTAGTTGAGAGGTCCGTTCTTTGCCCTCCAATGTCCGCGCTCCCGCCGTACTCACCCGGTCCCTCCTCCATACAATACCAAGTGCCCAACATTTCTCCACTTCCTATTCTCTATCCCGCCTCCTGCTGCCCTCTCCTTACAGCCTCCTGCTACTTGCCCTAAGCACTCTCACTGCACTTGCATTATCTCTATTTAGCTCCTCACCGTACCTTCCCTATGTAATGTTGTCCTATTTTCTCCTTATCTCCTGTCTGTACCTGCTCCTCTGTCTTCCACCTGACTGCTCCTTACCATTTTCTGATTTCCCTCTTACGCTTGCCCCAGCACCCAGGTAGCTCACCCTTTATATGAACTGCTCCACTTTATCTGTAATTATATTCTGTAATCTGTTATAAGTATACCTTGTCTGAATTGTGCATACCCCTCTTCTGTTTTTGCAATCTCTACTACCCTTATCTAGCTCCTGAAATGTTCTGATGAATGTAATGAACTGCTTCTGTTTGCACTGTACTGTACCTGTATTTTTGACTGTTCTCATTTGTACTCTCCTGGGTCATGCCTAAAAATAGGCATTTCTATGTCTAGTGCACTTACCGGTTATCAAAAACAAAATAAATAAATAAATTACAGAATGCTCCAACCTATCACGTTAGATCCTCTAGTACAGTGGGGGCTTTTAAAGGGGCCCAGTATTATCTTTTTAATTTTGCTTATTGCCTGACCTAATTAATCGACTAAATCTAATTAATTATTAGCTGTTCTAGTCTGGATTAGCTAGCATGGAAATATGTTGTGCTGTGAGATAATTTATTTATTTTGTTTTATATATTAATGTATTGGTCCTACATTTTACGCTATACTTTTTCGTCCTACGTGTGCAGCCCTGTGCCCCAGGGAAAGGGCATCTAAGCAATAAAACTGCCTTGCCTGGCCAAGTGTTCCATTATTCTGTCCTTGATAATGGCTTCCAGGACCTTGACCAGCACCCATGTCAGGCTGACTGACCTGTAGCTGCCTGGGTAAAACCTTCCCCCTTTGTGGAGATGGGAACCACATTGGCCACTTTCCAGTCAACAGGGGATGTGTTTTGATGTGACACATCAACATGCCACCCTACTAAACCGTTAGAAAGATTGGTCCTCATTTGAAGGTTTTATAACCAGAACAAATATTGTGCACTGAAACTGCAGTTACTACCAGGGTCATCAAATGACCCAGCAGAGGCACACTGCGCTTCTCTGCTGGGAACCTTGATTTGGGAGTGGACACGAGGAGCCAGGATCCCGGGCAGCCATGGCTGAGGGTACTGCATGGCCCAGTCCGAGGAGGGAGGGTCAGGACCCAGCATTACAATGGCCCTAGTGGTGGCCAGGGAAAGAACAGTTACATACTTACTGTAACAGTAGCTCTTCAAGAGAATCTCTTTTATCAGGCCACACTTATAGGACTATAGCCACCAGGCACTACAACCACATGGAAACTTTTGCAAGCAGTCTGTCAGGGCACCCTAGCGACATCTGACATCGACATCCTCCATATATGAACATGGGCAGCCTATCTCCTCCTCAGTTCCCTGCCAGAGATCATACTCAGATGACCTCCTCTAGGGAACCAGGAGAGGTTGAAGTGTTCAGCCACTAGGCAAGGCTGAAACAGCAGGTAGTCCGTCATGCAGAGAGAGAGACAGGAGCGAAGAACTCTGAATATAAGAATGGGCAATAAATCCCTGTGCTCTGATTGGCTGAGACTTGGTTCTAGCTATGGCAGCAGAGAGCTCCACCAATGGCTAAAAAAGTAACTGCCAGCCAGGGCAATTCACAGAATTCATAAGCCACTTACTTCCTAATTTCCATCACAAACATGGCTGCAACCTTTACTCTTATAAAAAAACTTCAACTAGGCCCTAAAATAAAAGTCCATTAAATTAAATAAAGTAAGAAAATAATTTAATGTTATTTTCACTCAAGAGCCCTTCCTACACACATAGACAAATTTAAAAAATCAAGTACTATTCAGAGTTTCCATTGCTGGTGTTTCTTTGATGACCATGAAAAATCCTCCTCCAGTCCCTACCAGTCTGCCAGAGAACACCCTGCTCCATACCTGACAACAGATAAATCTGAGGTTCTGGCACCACTTGAGGCCTTATGCGTGTCTGTGTGTGTGTGTGTGTGTTGTGTGTGCAGTGAACTCTGAAGAATTTTGAATTCACGTATTCTATGTTAGCATTCTGTGTGTGTGGAAGGGAGGGCAGCATTCTACTACTGGAATAAGCAGAGCTTTGAGTTCTTCTATTCCATGGTAAACATATAGGATAGTGTATGGAAAACCATACACAACAAGGCTGTTCTTCCCGAATGGATACCATGATGACAGATGACCTCACGAGCAAAGCTCAAGAGGTCCCTCAGCCAGCATGGTATCCCGCAGCGGAGGAAGATTAGCCGTGTTATGTACTGTTTTCCATACACTGTTCTAGTGTAAAAAGGTGGACCACGATCAGGTCAGCCTTCATGAAAACAACAATACAATCCAGAATTGCTCACTTATATTTTGGTTTGCTGACCGTGCTTGAACACAACTGCCCACCAACACATGGGCGCGACACTCCACCAGCCACTGACCAATGAGGAGGCTGATGGGGTCACTTGTACTATGATATCTTCACTACTGCAGAATGAAAAGTCATTCTGCGTTGGTGAGACATCACTACTGCAGCAAATGACTTTCTAAAGTGTACTGATTTTCATGCAACAATTGTGTCCCATTACACACTATAATCACACAATGTATTGAATGTGAAGAAAGACAGATGATCAGTGGAAGGACTAGTTTACATTATTTAGTAACATTTTATTATATTTTTGTGACTTTGAAAACTTTTAGTGTTTGTTTTTAAAAGTTGCCTATGGGCCCATGTTATATAAGCAATAAGGCACTCTGGGACATTGGTGGTACCAGGCTGGAGGTACTCCAGGAAGTTCCTTACCAGACTTCCTGTAACAGAAGGTAATACAGTTGGCCAACCATTTGGACAAACACAGTTTGTAAACTGGAATGCCTTCTTTCTCAGGGGTGAAGGAAACAAAAGTTGAGGACTTCCTGCAGTCCTTTATGCAGTGTGTGCAGTACCACAGAATTCTATGTACATCTAAGGTATGGAGCAGTGCTTCCCTGGATTGCATACTCAGGAAAATAAACTGGCAGGTGGATGGTGTGATTCACGGTGAACTCAGACACCACCTTTGCCAAGAACTTAGGATTGGTATAAAAGACACCTGTCTCTGTGGAAAATCAAATATGGAGGCTCACACACTAGAGTCTGAAGCTCGGAAATCCTTCAAGCAGAAGTAAAAGTAATTGTAATCAACGCTTCCATGACAGAAAGCATAGCTCGAAGTCATGGCAGGCTTAAAAGGAGCCAAACACAAGTTTCTCTAAAACAAAATTCAGGTCCCAAACTGGGACGGATTGTAAATCGGAGGCTTCAAGTGGAGAATGGCTCTCAAGACCTTACAGGGACACCTCCAGTTGTGCCACCATACTGACCATCAATAGGCACACGGAAGCTGAAATGGCAGCCAGGTGCACCTTAATGGAGGAGCACTGCAGTCCAGCATCTGATAGGGACAGCAAGTACTCCAGAATCGATTCACTGGGCAAGTGATGGGGTCCAAGTGATGTTCAGCAGCCCACAGAGCAAAGCACTTCCACTTCATGGAGTAAGTGGCCCTGGTGGAGGGTTTTCTAGCAGCCAATAGGACATCAGCCAACCTTCTGAGACACCCCAAATCTAGTAATGTCTATGTCTTCAGAAGCCATGCATGAAGATGGAGTAACAATGTCTGGATGGACCAAGGGTGCCCTGCTCCTGTGATAGCAAGCCTCTGCACAGTGGCAGGGTACTGAGGTTCCACTGCCAACTGCTGCAGTAAAGGAACACATCTGGCAGAGGCCAGAAGGCAGCAACGAGTATCAGAGTAGCTCCTCTATATGGAGCTTGATCAGCACCTTCTGGATTAGATGGAAGGGAGGAAAGGCGTGAAGGAGCCTCCCTTTCCAAGAGTGACAACGCATTGCACCACAAAACTCCAGGCCCTGAAGCAAGCAAGCAGAAAAGCAGCAGTTTTGCATTGAGTGGGGATGCAAAAGGTCCACTTCTGGCGACCCACCTGTCGAAGAGGTCCACTACGAAGTCAGCAGCTCAACTCATGCATTCTGGACTGTGACCTGCTTAGCCTGTCTATCAGGATGTTTTGGATGCCTGGAACATGGACTGCCAACAGTTCTAGACCATGCTCTAGAGCCCAGTACCAAATGCTCATCACTTCTCTGCACGGAGTATGAATAATTCCCCTTGCTTGTTTTAGAAGTGCCTGCACTGATGTTGTCCATCTATACCAGCAGAGGCCCCAAGGACAGGTGATTCTGGAAGACTTGCAGGCCATACAGAACAGCCCTCATCTCCAGGATGTTTATGTGTAGGGTACTCTCCATTCTGGTCCATCTACTCTGGGGCTGGTTTGAGCTTTCCTGAAGACTTCTCCCAGGCTTTGGAGAACTGGGAGCCGAGGTCGGGCCAGCAATGCAGTTGAGCTCAGCCCCTGGAGCTCTCTCCATTCTGACTACCTGCTGCTGCTCAGGAGGAGAAAGTATGCAGGAGCTTTCTGGTGGTGGTGCCAGGTAGCTTGGTTGAACTTCAGGCAGATCTCACAAGCCTTAATGTCACGGGCCTCTGAGACAGCACACGCATCACTGTGATCGTCCACTGGACTAGATTTTCCACACTTTCATGATAACGAAAGATTTTATTGGGGTCTTTCGTCAACATACACAACAGCAATCTCTTTAAAATAAAGTGATAGCTACTAGGGTGAGAAAAATAATACCATTTCAAAGGATTAGCAGTTGACTGTAGCAGGTGTCTCCATGGAGTCTAGCGAGTATGGTCGACAGCGGAAAAGAACTGAAGAGGAGAGGCCACCCATGTTTATATATGGAGGACATCGATGTCAGGCGTCATCGTGGGCAGCCCTGGCAGACTGCTTGCAAAAGTTTCCATGTGGTCCTACTGCCTGGCAGATATACTATAGTCATATAGGTGTGGCCAGATAAAGAGATATCCTGAAGATCATCTTGCTCCCTCAGAAGGGGCAGGGCTTATGCCAAGCATGTGCTGTAATGTTAGAGTATAATGTCAGGGTGTGACATCAAGGAATGTGAGAGGGGTAAGAGTGATGCAAAAACTCTGGACCACTATGGTAATGATAGTTGTTGGGCTGAATTTTGGCCTGCCAGGTGTTACCACTCTGGAGGGCGTCATCACTCATTATTCTTCAGCACTGAATAGTGAAGACAAGCTGACCACTCCCTCTGAGGAAGAGCATTTCTTTTACACCAGCACCTTCATCGTGTATCCTTGAACTCTTGGGGGGTCTTGGGAGAGGGAATTTGGCTGCTATGTGGAGTATAGTGGGGGTAGCTGGTTGAATTACGGCAGTCACAGATCAGGGTGGGGATGCTTACTTGTTTAGAGTGGATGGGAGGATGGGATTATGCACACATGGCTGGCGGCTGCATTACTGCACCTACTTCACTGAGACTATGGGGAGGAGGGAGGTGGATGCTGGGGGGGGGTGGGGATATGTCTGAAAATTATCTGGAAGGTGGGAGGGTGGGACTGATGTATGAATAGTGCATGGGGATGTATGCACAGTACATGAGAGCAGGTTTGGAATATGAAGTTGTTTTTCCCCAAAAAACCTTTGCAGAGTGTAGTTCACATAAGGTTGTGAACTTAGCTACACAATGCAAGTCACAATTTCCTGAGTTTGCTCATCTCTGCAGGTGAAGTTTTAATTCACTGCATCTGTAGTGAAAATAATTGTGCTGCTTCAATAAAGTGTAGCTAGACCCCATTTTCCTCTCACAGAGTCCTTATGATGGTAAGGAGGGGTGTACAGTAACATCAGGGTAAATTCTCGTGTCAAGGGGTACAGATGGCAATCTCACAGCCAACACCTGGGAACTGAACAGTTCCTAGACTTGGCAATCAGACCACACCCTTGAGGAGTGAGCTGCTGCAACGTGTCTATAAAGTCTCTGTGCACAACCATGGCCTTGCTTGGCTATCCTAACTATCCGCGCCCTTTCAAGGATCGCTTACCTTCTTCCATGCGGCCTCCACACTACAACCAGGACAAGCTATCTTGAACTTGGGGTCAGGAATCCATGGCTACCTGGCCACCTGACTGGTCAGCACAGCCTTGGTACAAGGTATAGTGCCACTCGTTTCTCCTTCCTGTTCCACGACATCTTCATCACTGTCCCCTTGGCCCGGCATTACACAGTGCCACCTTTTTAGGGCAATAACTAGATGCTACTCTGCACATTACTCCCATCTGCATTACCTCCCACTTGATAACCTGGGAAGGCCCAATTTATTTTAAACCGTAAAACTATACCTTCATCTGAGGTGTATTCACATTGCATTAGCAGGTTTAACAGCACCCATAGAAGGAAAACCACTCGAACACAGGGCACAACACTTCAGGCAGAAGATGCTTGCAAAACACCAAACATTTATTTACAGAAACAGGAGCACCACTTGAGGTAGTGAAACTGCAGTCACAGTTCCCAGTTATCAGCCCAGTTTAAATCAGCACAATCACAGCCACTGACCATGTCCCTACAGCCAGCTGGCTATGGGTTCCAATCTGATTAACAGCGTAATACGTTAAACATAATTACCATTTATGCACCTCTCTCTAACCCACTGCTTTATGCTTTTCCCCATTCACAGTAAGGTGACATTCAGGACAAAGCAGTTACATTATAGTACCCCACTCGCCTCCGCAAACAAGACTAGGAGATCAAGCCATGCCCAGCCCTGCATGACACAGGAGTATCAATGCTGCCTGATGGAGGGCTAAAGAAGGATATACTCTCCCAATCATGCAAAGCAACAGAATGCAGTAGTCTGTTGGCTCCTTCTGCAATCTGTCCTAAGCCCGTGCCTCCATGGGGGTCAGATTCAGTACCTTTATGTGGTCACAGCAAACTGTGGCTTACCATACCAACTGGGTCTGTCCTTGCCCCTGGGGTTCCGACCTCTGCACCAGCTGTCCTGATCTTCCATCAATTGCACAGAAAGGCCTCTTGCTATAGGCTGGATTCCCTTGCCAGCACAGACCGCCTGGCGCTCCTCACCACATGGAATCACCCGACAGATTGACCAGATGCCATCACAAGACCCTCGTTGACAGCAATCCTCAACAGGCCCCCACTGTTCCCAAACTTTGACCCAGCTAGGGCCGAGCTTCCAGAGACCCTCACCAGAGGGAATCAGTGCCACCCTGACCCAGGGGACCCTGCAGCCATCCCTGGGCCCAGGCTCCCTTCTGGCTAGCTGCAAACGAAGATGTGCAGCCATAGATGCTAATGCTGGAACTGCTACACAGGCACCAGGATGCACAGCAAGAACTAGAACTACACTTAGGACTACTTTTGGCAGGCCAGTGCCCTGTTTATATACTAACAGGCACAGGAACCCTCCTGACCAATAGGCAACTGCAGGTGCAGTGCTGTCAACTAGACTTACTGTCCTAAGCAGAAAACACTATATACACAGGAAACAGGATGCACTGGTAAACACCAGAGAACATTTCAGAACCTGGAAGCAAGGCTAGGCTAACCCTATAAGTGCACTTCACAGATGACATGAAGATCTGTGTATGGGTAGACAGAAGGAGGGAAGAAGGGTGCCAAGCTGGATCTTGGCAGGTTGGAGAGCTGGTCAATGACTTGGCAGCTGAAGTTCAATGCTAACAAATGTAAAATAATGCACACCAAAAGAAACCTAAGGGTGAAATATGAAGCGGGGTGGGGTGGGAGTTACTGGATAGCACTCTGGAATAAAACAGGAGGAAACTAAGCAGTAGAAGTTGGGTGGTCCTCCCTCTATCAGCAGGTTCACTAGTGCGGCTGCACCTGGAATACTCGCTAAAAGTAATGGAGTCACACCTGAGGAAAGACTGCAATAGGACAGAAGCGTGAAACTGTCAGCAGATAAGGACCGCCTGGCCCACCTAGTCTGCCTATATTCCCTACCTACTGTAATATCATAGATCCTACTTGATCTCTGGCATAGCCCTCCTTCCCTAACCATTATGGTTCCTTTGCCTATTCCATGCTGTATACCAGTGCAACAGTGACACATTTACAATGCAGCGTCAATATAGTGCCAGATTTTGGCGACTGTCATTTTGGCGACCTCTCTGTGCCCCCTCCAAGGTCTGCCCCTGGGTTGGTATATTTAGTAAGGGGTGTGGGGATACGAAAATGACAGACACCAAAATCTTGCGCTGTATTGATCTTGTAAAGCGTCAATAAGCTGTGATGCCATGGAACCATCCCATGCTTTCTTGAATCCCGTTAGTTTTGCCCCACACACTCCAATGAGAGGTGTGCCAGGTATCCACTACTCTTTCTGTGAAGAGTACTTCCTCTACTATGTAATAACCAAGGATTACATATAACAACCTTGGACAGCTCAAACCTGGACGTAGTGGCACAATATAAATACCTGGGGGTACTCTTGGATTGTAATTTAAGTTTTGGAGAGCATGTAGCTAGCACTGCAAAGAAATGAGTGTCAGATTGGGGGTCATACAAAGAAAGACTTGATTTCTGTCAAGAGAGGATAGAAATAAAGCAGCACAGCAAACTGCTGCTGCCAATTAAGTATGAGAGCTTGATTTACAACATCGACTAAAATCACGTTGGAGAAGTTAAATAAAGTATACTTGAAGATAGCTAGATATCGCTCAAAATGTCATGTTAATACTCATCATTGCAATTTACTACAGAAGTTAAATTGGGATACACTGGAAACGGAGAAATAAACCGTTGGTTCAAAAAGCATATGTGGAATTTGGAGAAGGAAATAAACATGAAACATCTTACGCACTCAAGACGCAAACAAATACACTTTGAGGGTTATATAAAATAAAGGTTTAAAGATCCTGCAGTTAACAACAGGTTTAGTAGATGCAAAGGAGGTACTATCTTTCAAAAATATGGAATGAATTAAAATTAGAAAACAGAACAGCAAGTAGTTTGGGACAGTTTAGGAAAAGTTTAGACCTAATGTAGAACATACATTGCCAGTGTTTAGGGCCATAGGATAATTGTTAAGGTTTTTAGTAACTGTGGATAGTATGGAGTAGTAATGTTGTTAATATCGTTGTCATAACTAATTTGTGTGATTTTTTTCTTGATATTGTATAATTATTTCATAAGTAGATCCACAATTGTAGTTACTGTAATGAGAAATCAAGGCAGTGCTACCTTATGTTTCTTTATACAGTATGTGATTACTGAATGTATCATAAAAATTTTTTCTGCAAGTCACATATGTTAGTCCTTGCGTATGAAACTGTTAAGATTTGTACTTTTTACACAACCACTTGCTTATACAGGACAACTTTGTAAGCAGGGCTTTGTAGTCCTAAAGGTCATCTCCTGTTGAAAATAAAATTAGTATCTATCTATCATGGTTCCCTGGTCTTCCCCTCCAGCTTCATAGCATGCCCCTTGTTCTTGAGCATCATTTTTCTTAAAAATGCTCCTCTCCTGTACCTTATCTATACCCGTAAGGTATTTGAAAATCTCTATCATATCTCCTCTTTCCTTCCTTCCTTTCTTCCAGGGTGTACATATTGAGGTCCTTTAGCCTCTCCTAATAGGGTTTCTGGTGCAGACCCTGCACCATTTTAGTTGCCCTCTTCTGGATCGCCTCTACTCTGTCTATGTCCTTCTGGAGATGTGGTCTCCAGAACTGGACACAACACTCTAGGTGAGGACTCACCAATGATTTATACAGCAGTATCACCACCTCTCTCTGGCTGGCTGGTGATACCCTCACTATGCATCCTAGCATCCCACTGGCTCTTCCCACTGTGTGAAGGGGACAAAGAAAGCAGACATCCTGAACAAATATTTTTGTTCAGTGTTCACGGAGGAAGGGAAGGCAAGGGACCATAGATCAGAGACAGGAGCACAGAAGGAAGTAACATGGACACTAATCCATTTAAAAGGAGAGAATTCTAAAGGAACTCAAATCTGAAAATGGACAGGGCAACAGGGCCAGATGGAATGCATCCAAGGATACCAAAGGAATTCAGAGAGGTGTTGGCTGCTCATCTGACAGCCCTGTTTAACCACTCATTAGAGACAGAAGTGATCCAGCGAGGCAACTAAGATGGTGCATGGCCTTTGGAAATGAGGTACAAGAAGAGGCTGCAAGTCTTAAACCAGTACTCCCTGTAGAAGAGGAGGGACAGGGTTAACATGATCGAGACATACAAGTACCAGCAAGGGATAACTAGAGTATAGTGTATGTGAGAACATGGTTCTGTATAGAAAACCATACACCATAAAAAGTTGTTCTGCTGCACTAGTGACATAGCTACTAACTAACTAATAGCTACGACTTTTCGCTTCTCGTTAGTAGCTACATCACAATGCAGGCATCCCTATGGGAGCTGTTTGGCACTGACTGGCAGTTGAATGGTCGCCGCAGTGGCTGGCATCTGGCCGTGAATTACAGGAGAAGGATGGCAGATACTGATGATTCCCGTAAAAGAAAGTAAGCAGTTTTGTTTATTTGGGACCATACACTATCTAGAATAGTGTGGTAACCCAAATACACAACATTGCTACTCTACTATATGTTTTCCTGACAACAGAGGGACCTCTCGAGGTCCTTGTCGCCAGGGAAAACACTTGGTAAGAAGAGCATTGTTGTGTATGGACAACCATAACTATCCTATATGTAGGGATGTCATGGTATCAAATTTTGACGGCATGATAACTGTGACACGTAATACCGTGTATATGGAAGTAGTCATTTTGTACAAACATTGTGTCAGGAAGAGCGGGTACAGAAAGGGCAGTTGTTCCTAAAAAATTCAGCCAATGAAAAACTTTAGGTACTTGGGGGTAGTGCTGGACACTTCAAAGGCACTGTTTCAGGACATTTTCTCCCTTGAAGAAGTGCTGATACTCTCACTCCCTTTTATTTGAGAATTCAGTAGCTCAAGATGAATGCTCTCCCAGGTATCTCTACCATTTCCAGTGTGTCCTTGTCCCATATCAGCTCCTAGGTTTAAGGAATCACAGAGGCAGTGTTTTTCACTAATTTTTTGGGGGCGGGGGCAGGCCTAGGATTTGGGGTCCAGTATTGCATTTGGAGAAGAGCAGTAGGGGGTGGGCATTGTCCAGCTTTGAGGACTACCTGAAACGGGCACAGCTCTGAAATGTTTTCTTTGGGGAGTGGTGATTATTCCTCACATTGGAAATGTATCGAGTTGGCCACACTAGTGGAGATTCCCATGGGTTGCACTGATTTGATCAGAGGCTAAGGCAATAGTTGGGAATTCCTCTGCTAATAGGGATAGCTACAATTCTTAATCGTGGGACAGGAGTTTAAAGGACAGGGCTGCTAAGTCCATCCTAGAATTTGGATGGTTGACATGAGATCAGTCCTCTACCATGGGTACAGCAGATCCATGAGATCAGTCCTCTACCCCGGTACAGCAGATCCATGAGATCAGTCCTCTACCCCAGTACAGTAGATCCATGAGATCAGTCCTCTACCCGGGTACAGTAGATCCATGAGATCAATCCTCTACCCTGGGTACAGCAGATCCATGAGATCAGTCCTCTACCCAGTACAGCAGATCCATGAGATCAGTCCTCTACCCGGGTACAGTAGATCCATGAGATCAGTCCTCTACTCCGGTACAGTAGATCCATGAGATCAGTCCTCACCCGGTACAGTAGATCCATGAGATCAGTCCTCTACCCCAGGTACAGCAGATCCATGAGATCAGTCCTCTACCCTGGGTACAGTAGATCCATGAGATCAGTCCTCACCCGGTACAGCAGATCCATGAGATCAGTCCTCTACCCCGGTACAGCAGATCCATGAGATCAGTCCTCTACCGTACAGTAGATCCATGAGATCAGTCCTCTACCCGGGTACAGTAGATCCATGAGATCAATCCTCTACCCCGGTACAGCAGATCCATGAGATCAGTCCTCTACCGGGTACAGCAGATCCATGAGATCAGTCCTCTGCCCAGGCACAGTAGATCCATGAGAGCAGTCCTCTACCCGGTGCAGCAGATCCATGAGATCAGTCCTCTACCCGGTACAGCAGATCCATGAGATCAGTCCTCTACCCTGGAGTGCAGTGAATCCATGAGCTCAGTCCTCTACCCGGGTAGAGCAGATCCATGAGATCAGTCCTCTACCCCGGTACAGTAGATCCATGAGATCAGTCCTCTACCCGGGTACAGTAGATCCATGAGATCAATCCTCTACCCGGTACAGCAGATCCATGAGATCAGTCCTCTACCCTGGGTACAGCAGATCCATGAGATCAGTCCTCTACCCAGGCACAGTAGATCCATGAGATCAGTCCTCTACCCCAGGTACATCAGAGCCATGAGATCAGTCCTCTACCCCAGGTACAGCAGATCCATGAGATCAGTCCTCTACCCCAGACACAGTAGATCCATGAGATCAGTCCTCTACCCAGCGTACAGTAGATCCATGAGATCAGTCCTCTTCCTCGGGTACAGTAGATCCATGAGATCAGTCCTCTACACGGTACAGTAGATCCATGAGACCAGTCCTCTACCCGGGTACAGCAGATCCGTGAGATCAGTCCTCTACCCCAGGTACAGCAGATACATGAGATCAGTCCTCTACCCTGGGTACAACAGATCCGTGAGATCAGTCCTCTACCCTGGGTACAGTAGATCCATGAGATCAGTCCTCTACCCGGGTATAGTAGATCCTTGGTACAGAAGGAAGAAGGCAGGATTTGGGTAAAGTACAAGCTCTTGCATATGGGGATAGTAAAACTGTTGGATGGCGGCCTTCTGGCCTTCAATAGGACCTCGGGGACCGTTTTCACTATTTTCATTTATGTCATTTCATAAATAGTAGACTGTGGGGTCAAGGTATTATTCTTGACCACCTGAAAACAGTTTGGGAGTTCTACAGCAAGTAACCATTCCCAGATAAGGGCTATTTCCACCATTTATAGATTTCTGATACAGTGTAGGGGGTTTTTGTGGACTTGGTTTGAGACAAGTGGGAAAGGGAGTTAGGGATAATGTTGACAAAGAGGACTGGGGGAAAGGTGCGCATAGGGCAACCTCCTCTCCATGATGCCATGAATTCAGGTGGAAGGTAAAATGTACTTATAACACCTACTATGCAGCTTAAGTGGGATAAAAGGGCTACAGCAGCTTGCTGGAGATGCAGTTGGGAGACTGCAGCTTTCCATTCCCACATATTTTGGCACTTCTCGAAGCTTCAGGTGTTTTGGCATAGTGTTTTGGATGGAATCACTCATGTACTTGATCTTTGGGGACCACCTGAAGTGAGCAATTTGTTACTGGGTCTTAAACCCCAGACTTTGTGGAGGTAATGAGTGGAACAGCTCTGGAATATTTGGATAGTGGCTGCTTTGAAAGCCATTACTCATAAGTGGCCGGGTAGCTCCCTAGTATTTTGGAGTGTGAAGAAACTGTGCAACAGATTAGGAGTATAGTAACAGTGCTTTTGGTGCAGGTGATGCTTCCTAATTTCATAAATTGTTGGATCAGGCAGGAGCTGTTTCAGCTAGACCAGGAAGATGCTGAGGTGGATCACCCAGAGTGAGGACTGACACCTGAAATGGGGACATAGCTTTATTAAGTAGGTGGGGAAGGGGGTGGAAGCTCCATAGCATGGTTTGTAGATGAGGGAGGCACAATCCCTATTTGGTGGGAATGTTTCAGGTACACTTTTGCCATTGGTCTGTGTCAAGGTGGCCTTGCATATAGTGTATCAATTCTTCTGCCGGTTACTCAGTTCTTTCGTTTTTAGTTACTACTGTATGTAATTTTGCACTGTAGTTGGATTCTATACAAACTCCAGCACTCATCATGATACATCTTTCTGGAAATGATATGATAGTTTTGTACAATTTGGATTGTAATCTGTCTGTTGACTGACTGTGGTTTCTAAGATGTTGACATTATTGAATTTTGCGTAAGAAGTATTAAAAAGAAAACACCAGCCAAAAATTAGTTGAAAGGCCGAAAACCTAGTATACCATGAATTACGGTTATTACGATATCAATAATTGGCCACGGTAGCAATACTGTGACTTCTCATGCCGTGGTATACTGTGAAACCTTGATACCATGACTTCCTACCAACCATGAACTCTTCACCTTGAGTTTAAACACAAGGACGAGAGGAAATTCACTAAAGCTGGCAGGAGGCAGATTCAAAAGGATATCCTGAAGCACTTCTTCATGGAAAGGATTGTGGACAAGTGGAATAAGCTGCCAGAGGAAATGATACACTCAAATCAATCAGCAGAGTCAAGCAGGGATGGGACAGGCATGTGGGTTTAGGCGAAAAAGGCGTGACAGTAACACAGAGGAAGACTGCCACTAGGGCAGAACAGAAGAGAGTTAAGTAGGGTGGGCAGGCAGGATGGGCCAAGAACCTTTTTCCACCGTCAACATCTATATATCACTTTAATTCACTGGCGCATTATCTTATTTGTAGGCCGTAAGCATAGCCTCAAACACTGACACCCATTACACGGGTCCTGGCCCACAGCTGGGTTACAAAAGAGATGCATGCGCTCCACCTTCTATTTTCTTGGTAATACTTTCTGGAAGGTGCTGCAGGGCTACTTGCACAGTTGAAGGAGTCCCGCATATGAGGATCCCACTCCTGGAGAGGTGCTTGAGGCCAAAGTCAAGTGTCAAGGGAACAAAAGAGTTACAGAAGGAAGCCCGAGGAGAAGGGATGTACTTTACAGCTGCTCCAGGCTTGGCTGACCAGATAATTTCCTCAGAGTACAAAGCCCATGAGACAATTCTGGGATCCAAGCCTTTAAAGAGAGAGAGAACAAGGGCAGAGGTAGAATGGAGCCTCTGGTGGCTGGTTGGTGTTGGGCAAGAACCTAACGGGTAGCTGAGGTGAATGGCCAGAAGCATGAAGTATGATGCTTATGAACATATGATAGTATGACTGAGGGTGTAACCCTGTATGAGTTGATATGAGTGCTGAGCCCTGAGGAGAGGGAAAAGGATGACCATCTGACCTGGATGGTAGACATGCTGTAAGGAAAAGCAGCAGATTATAGTCTGGTAGTTAGGGTAGCATTCTCATTAGTCTTTGGGGCCAATGCCCAAATGTGGTTGGGGTGGATGTTGAATGCATAACTGTCGTATGAATGCTGAAGACCCAAAAGCACAGAAGAGTAAAGTAGGTTGACACAGGATAGCTGAAGCAATGCCCAAGTCCAAGATTTGAGGCCCATAAGGACCAAGGAGGTGCAACAGAGCCACAGCAACATGGCCAGGCTGGCAGGAATGTAGGGTAGTAGGATGAAGGCTACATGTGAATTTGTTCTGGACAATGTACTCCATAACAACTCGCGCTGTACTATTAGCCCGCGTCAATCAGTCCCCCACACAAATCCTCCCAACAATTTGCACCTGTATAAATTTAATAAAATAAACTTCAGGGTTGCAAATCGAGAATGAATTATGCAAGGAGCCAAACTTAAAGATTACCGTATGCTAGAAAGTGAATGTGTTTTACTTGAAAGGCATGTTACTATGTTTGTTATTGTTTATATGTTATGTCTTCTGTATTGCTCTATGTTTTTATGTACACTGGTGCACCATGAAACGGGGTCGGTGGTCCATGGACTTTCCAGTATAAATAAATAAAACAAACACACAAACAATTGACAATGGAGCCAACAGCCAGCGCAAGTTGTCACAGAGCACATTAAGCAAAGTGAATTGACATGTCACTTAGGATGAATATATTAGGTTGGTCCAAACAGCCCACAATCGAGAGGCCGAAAGGTCCAGAAAGGCAAAGCATAGTCATGAGATGCTGCGGCAGCACAGGAACTGTGGGAGGGCAGCCCAGCAAGGCAGCATCAAGAAGGAGGGGAACAGCGATAAGCAGCATTACTGAAGCAGGACAGCCCCCTGCTCACCAGCAGAAGCATGCCATATGAATGACCTGTAAGGTGTAACTGGGAATGAGAGAAAGCAGTAGTCAGGAAGTTTCCAGGTAGAAGAAGGAAGGCAGGCAGCCAGCAGGGAACAGGGCCGGAATGGGATGGGAGATCTAAAAGACACCAGTAAAGCTAGATGCAGAGTTGGACTGGCCCACCGAATACCTGGAAATTTCCTAGTGGCCCCTCCTTCAGTTTGGCTCACCTTCACCTTCCAAACACTGAAACTCCATGCAAGCATCATCTAGTTTTCAGTTAAATATAGTTTCTAATCACTGTAAGTAAATATAAAATGCAAACAGAGTCACCATTAAAATTTAGGTGGAATGCTGGTATGAGTGCATCTCCCTGGGCCCCACATCATACTGATTTTCCAGCGAGGCCCCTGTACCACGGCCTGACCCTATACAGATGCAATTGGTACAAGCAGTGGTTTGAATTGCGGTGGCTGCTGAACAGCTGGTGCCTCTGAATAGTAGTAAGGCTGTAGTCTGTTATTAGGAAACACGTGGGAGAGAGGATGAACCAGAGTTCATGTGATGTGGGAGCCATGACTGAAACAGGTGCAGCTGATGGAGAGTTTACCAAATGAATCACAGACTCATTGAACTTGATGGCATGAAACAGTGACTAGAGGTTGCAATGAAGACCGAGGAGGTTTCTGAGGAACAAGCAGGCAGAAAACAGAGCAGCGCAGGCATGGTTAAGCCGACAAGACCATCAGTGACAAAACAAGCATCTGAGAGAATGCTAGGGCAAGAACTGCTTGGTTGGGGCGTAGTGAGAGCCATCGCAGCCCACTGAGCTTTGAGCATAGCCCTCCAAACAGTAGGATGGGGCACAGAGAGTCAAACAGGGTCACTCAAGAGGGTGCAAGCAATGTAAGCATTGCAAGTACTGTAACACAGTTAGGAAACAAATGAATGTCTGAACCCATAGGAAAGCAATGTACTTGAAATTTGTGATTTTATCATGTGTGACACCACATATGTGGTGTATTTGGCGGAATGTGCCTGTAGGGTCTACTATGTGCAGATCGAAAAGGAAGTTTAAGGACCACATTGGGATGACGGGAGGCCATACAGTCCAACAATCAGGAATATGCTCTGGCGGGCTTGTTAACTCCACAGACAATCCTGACCAACACTGTGTGCATTTTATTGGCATTGAGCATGTTACTTTAGGAGCCAGGGGCAACAGACACCTGGCTCTGGCAAACAGAGACAATTTCTGGATTTTCACACTGAGAACCATGCACTAGGACAGACCTTAATGGTCAACTGGAGCTGGTTCCTTTCTGATAAAAGCTACAGGTTGAACCTGCCTACTAATTTCTGACTGACATTTTGCCTTGTATGTATTTGCTTGTGAGAATCTATATTGTAGGCCTTGTTTATGTAGACTAATTCTCTTTCTCCTCCACTTTCTTCACAGGTATCTCATGGTTGCACAATTTCCACAAGCCTTTTGGTTGGACTACAGGTACACTTTGTGGCCGCTTGACTTAACTGTTTGGGAGTCTGAGTCAGTGGACCAAATGACTTCTCGGTCCACTTGTGTGTTCTCTGGTACCATCATTTGGTCTTGTTCTTTCTTCCTTCCTTTCAGTTTCTTTAAACCAACCTTTCTCTCCCCCCCCCTTCCCTCTTGCCTTATCTCCCTCTCATCGTTACCTCTTTTCCTGATTTTTCATTTTTGCGACCTTTGCCCTGGCTTGGACCCTTTTTATGAGTTATTTAGGATTTTCCTGCATGCTTGAGGTCCCTTGTCTGGCCCAGCATTGGTATTTAGGCTCTTTTGAACTAAAATGGTTGGAAACTATTTTTACATTTATTGTCAGTGTATTTGAAATTAATTTTCACCGTGTAATATGTCACTCTGCTGTCTTTTTAAATGATTTTATCACATGGTATGTTTGTTAATGTATTTAAGAGGTTCACCAGCAGGCACCCACTTAAAAAGCTCACTGGAGCGAAACGTCAGGGGCCTACCACGCTGAGGCTGAGCTGTTTGTTTTTGGAGGGGTGCACACTTGTGTCTTTGGATTAACCACAAGCTTTGATACTCAAGGACTTAAGTTTGACTGTGTGTTTTAAAGTGGTGAGTGTTTTTTTAACCCTCCAAATAGTACTGGTTAAATACCCTTTTAAAAATCACCCATTTCTGTTTTTCATACTTGTAAAACAAAATATCACCTAATTTTCTTTTTTTTCCCCTTTTGGGAGCTAGATCGTCTTTCTCCTCCTCTATTTTGGAAATTGTTTTCTTGTTTTGGAAGTAAAATACATCCAGAATAGAGTTAACAGAAAGCTTTGATGAAAACTGTGAACTGCCATTTTGATTACCAAATGGAATACAAGCTCCAGCAGTCAGTTTTATTGAAAGCTTGACTAGCAGCTTCATTCCATTAACTACATTTAAAGTGATATTGTTTAAGCTAACTGCAAGATACTTTCATTAGCATCATCTGCATAATTTGACAATTGATGGTATTTGATTTTTTTTTTTTTTACTTCTGAACTTTGACTGATTCTGTTTACTGCAAGATGTAATCCCACTGATTGGCTATTTTTTTTAATGCAAACACTTCACATTACATTGCGTTGTTAACTGTAATTAATGTTCCCATTTGTCACAAAGCTGTCCAATCCAGGAAGAACAGTAAAATGATAAAAGATGTGACAGAGATACCCACATGTCGACTTCACAAGACGACTCTGTCCTAATTTAAGGTTCTTGGAGAATAAATGAAATAAGTCAACGTGGCTCTGTTTCACAGTCAAAACACATTCAATAAAAGATGCCTTTAGATGAACTGTCACCATTTTATTTTCCATAGCCACGAGCTATTGGAAAATGAACATACTCGGCGTTTAATTTCAGGAAAAAAAACTTCTTCTTGCAGGATTTATTCAGATCTTAGACAACAAGTGATTTTTTATACACAGTTGGTTTACAGTATCTTGGAAGTTATTTAAACTGCATAGGAAAACAATACTACTTGTGAGGATAAGTGAAACATTAAATACTGTTGTAATTGTGGTGAAAATCTATCTTTGTAGTCAAGCTATAATGTATAATAAATAGTGCCTCCTCAAGCTGTAACCAGATCATGCTACAACTGGAAATTATTGTAATGTGTCACTGACCGATGATGCATCTGTTTCTCATGAATAAAATTATTATAAATAAAGCTGTGCAACTTCAAAGAAAAACATCTCGTGACAATTGTGTTTCTTCCTCACGACATCTAAGTACCTCTAAAGGGTGGCATCTCAACAGTGCAGCACCCCTCGTAAAAGCACTTCAGTGTCAGTTATGATTATTACCTCACGTGCCTGATGTGAGTCTAGAACTCACTGTCTTCCAATCTTCTGGTCCCAGAGGCGAGCTTGCTATCTACAGAGCCACGTACACACACACACATTACAGATACATACATATTTATATATTGATATATATATATATATATACACACACACATACACTAACATACTAAAATGCCAGCAGAATAGGCCTAACGGTCTTCGTGTCTGCTCGCTTGGTCAGCCTCACCCTGGGAGCTGACCTTGCTGCCCCTCTCTAGCTTCTCCCTTCCCAGTCCCAGATATTCTCACTGCACTGGTTTTGCTTCCAGAACCCTTCCCCAGTACCTGTCCCACCCCTCCACCGTTTCTGCTGCCACCAGCCCCTGGGCAGCGCATTCCATGGCTCCACCACCCTCTCAGTGAGTAGCACCTCCTCCTTTCTCCCCTAATCTCCCCTCCAGCTTCCACCCATGCCCTCCAGTTGCCCCCCTTCCTTCGAGCACCGGACTGCTCTTCCCCTATTTACCCCCTTTCATGTACCTGAAGACCTTTATCATGTACCTGAAGACCTTTATCATGTCCCCCAGTCCCTTCTCTCTTCCAATGTGCACATATTTAGCTCTTGAGTCTCTCCCCATAGGTCCTATACCCCAAGCCCTAAATCATTTTGGTTGCTCTCCTCTGGACCCTCTCAGGAGTTCAATGTCCCTCTTTAAATGTGGCCTCCAAACTGCACGCAGTGTTGAGTCTTGACCTCACCAAGCAGTTATACAGTGGGAGTTTCACTTCCTCCTTCTGGAGGTGAGCCCCAGCGATGCATCCAAGCATCCTGTTGGTCTTTGCTGCCCTCCTACAAGTCTCCGAGCTGTTCATCTTGACATCCACCACCACCCCCAGGTCCCTCTCAGCCATTGAGACTTGTAGCATCCCCGCGTGTACACTTGGCCCAGGTTTTTGGCTCCCAGGTGCAGTACCTTGCATTTTCCTGCACTGAACCTCAGCTTCCACTATCTAGACCACCTTTTCAGAGCCTCCAGGTCCCCTGTAGGGCTATACTCCTCTCCCCATCCACCACCACCCCAGTTTTGAGTCATCCGCAAAGAGACTCATCTCACTCCTGATACCCTTCCTTATGTCAGAGACATAGGCGTTGAACAGAGGGTCCCAAGGACCGATCCTTGAGGGACTCCACTAATGACCCTCCTTGAGGATGAGACTATCCCAACCACGACCCTCTGGGTCCGGTTCTGGAGCCAATTCCTATCCATCTGATCATCTGGTTCCCCACCCCTTTCTCCCAGATTATCCAACAGGCCCTGTGAGGAACAGAGTCAAATGCCTTGCTGAAGTCAAGAAGAGGACGCTCACTGGTCTACCAGGTCCAAGGCACTCATCACCCAGTCACAGAACCCCACAAGGTTTGTCTGACACAATTCCCAGGACAAATCCATGCTGTCTATCATCCAGGCACCTCAACTTTTCCAGGTCCCCTCAGTCTCTCCTTGACCATGCCCTCCATCACCTTGCCCACCACCGATGCCAGGCTGACAGGCCTGTAGTTTCTGCCACCTCCTTGATCCCCTTGTGGATGAGGCACTATATGCACCACCTTCCAGTCCTGGGGCACCCACCCTGTCCTCAGAGATGCTGAAGAGCTCCACCAGGGGTTTCATGCGGACATCCGCCAGTTCCTTCAGCACTCTGGGATGTAATTTATCCGGCAATGGTGCTTTCTCCGTCTTAAGGGACCCAAGTGCTTCCCTCACCCTCTCTGCCGTGATTTCCACCTCCGCTACCTTGTTCCCCTGCTTTGCCTTCCCTCCACCTGCCACTGATGCCCCCTCCCCAGACCCGCCAATTGGTAAGGGTCCCGCCTCCCTCAGTTTCACCATCTCCTCCCATGTATGATGCAACCCCCATTTTCCTTGGTGAAAACTGAGGCAAAGTACTCATTAGTACCTCAGCCTGCTCTCCCGGGTCTTGTGCCCGTCCCTCCCCTGTTTTAATCCTGCTAATCTGTCCCTTCACCCTTCGTTTTCCCCAATGTATCTAAAGAACCCTTGTTCCCTCTCCTAACGTCCCTGGCCAGGTTCTGCTCCTTTCTTGCCTTACGCCCTCACCACCCTAGTGGCCCTTCTGGCCATCAGCTTGTACTCCCTCGGTCTCTTTCACTCCTTGAGCACTTGAATTGCCTATAGGCTGCTTTCTTTCCCTCACCACCTCCTGAACCTCCCTGGTCCACCAGCAGGGTTTTTGGGCCCTACCGCATTTGTCTTACTCTTGTGCAGGTGCTGGTAGCATCCTGCATCCCCTCCTGATGATTTCCCACCTACTGTCAGCGTCCATGTCTGGGCCAATCCCATCCAAGTGCTCCTTATCCTTCCCATTTCCTTGAAATCCACCCCTGAAATCAACTACACTCCGTCTTTGTGCAGCCTTCTACCCCTCCTAGGTTCAGGCAGAACCAGACCGTGGCATGGTCGCTCCCCACCAATGGGTCCCTTACCTCCAGGGCCCCAATCTGGTCACTGTCTGCCAGGACCACATCCAGTATCCGCCTCCCCTGGTCGGTTCCTCACCTGCTGAGTTTGGAACACGTCCTGAAAGACATCCAACAACTTCTGTTCCTGGCCACCGAGGATGTCATAGTCTCCCAGTCTGTTCCTGGCATGTTTAAGTACCCTAACACCATCACCCTTCCCTTCCCAATCTGCAGTGTCTCCCAACATCTGCCACCAGACTCTCCTCCAGCTCCTCCAGCCAGCAGGGGTCTATACACCACTCTATTTTTACTCTCTTGCCCCCTTGTTTTGCTACCCTCCTCATCTTCCCCGGTCCTTCCTGAATGTGGTGTAACCCTCCAAGTTCAGGTCCCAGTCGTGCCCTCGGTGGCCCAGGTCTCAGTGACCCTGCCACATCCACCTCTCCCTCAGTTAGCATCGCCTGGAGCTCAGGAATTTTATTGTCCAAGCTCCTGGCATTTAGCAGGACTACCTTCCACCCTTTCCCATACTTCCATTTCCTCTGCTCATGTTCCTGTGGGGATTCTATCTTCCCTGGTCCGCACTTACCAGTTGGCCTTTTCCTATATTCCTCCAGCTCCCCGGAGTGGAGACAGAATCCTCCTTTATCAGACCCCTCAACAGCCTTTTCTCCCGTCCTCCCCCTTCACAAGTTTAAACCCCACTTTTACCAATGAACCCTCTATTTTCAACTTAAGGATTTCCTCCCTCCGAAATGAGATGGAGTCTATCTCCATACAGCCCTTATCCTCCCATGTCCTATATTTATATATGTATGTATCTATTATATATATATGCAAGTTGGGAAGGTGAGGTGCATGGCTCTTGGGGAGAGAGAGAGGGCTGGACTCCTGGTGTTGATGCTGCTGTCAGTTGATCAAGGGTGACACTGGTGTCAATTGTAAAGGTAGCTGCTCAGCTTCCCCGTCCAGAGGTAGGGTGCAGCCATGGTGACCCGATCATCAGGGTGGGGAAATGGGGGCAGCCACAGTGACACAGCACTGGGGAGGGACAGGGAGCAGCAGTGGCAATACAATCATCAGAGCAAGGAAATGGGCAGAAACAGTGACACGGTCACTGGGGGAAGACAGGGAGCAGCAGTGGCAATACAATCAACAGAGCAAGGAAATAGAGGGCGAAACAGTGACACGGTCACTGGGGGACAGGGAGCAGTGGCAATACAATCATCAGGGCAAGGAAATGGAGCAGCCACAGTGACACGGTCACGGGGGGACAGGGAGCAGCAGTGGCAATACAATCACCAGAGCAAGGAAATGGGGCAGCCACAGTGACACGGTCACGTGGGGACAGTGGCACACGATCATCAGAGCAAGGAAATGGGGTCAGCCACAAAGACACAGTCACTGGGGGACAGAGAGCAGCAGTGGCAATACAATCATCAGAGCAAGGAAATGGGGCAGCCACAAGTGACATGGTCACGGGGGACAGTGTCACGATCATCAGAGCAAGGAAATGGGGGCAGCCACAGTGACACGGTCACTGGGGGACAGGGGAGCAGCAATAGCAATAGAATCATCAGAGCCAGGAAATGGGGGCAGCCACAGTGACACGGTCACTGGGGGGACAGGGAACAGCAGTGGCAATACAATCATCAGAGCAAGGAAATGGGGCAGCCACAGTGACACGTCACGGGGACAGGGAGCAGCAGTGGCAATACAATCATCAGAGCAAGGAAATGGGGCAGCCACAGTGACACGATCACGGGGGACAGGAGCAGCAGTGGCAATACAATCATCAGAGCAAGAAATGGGGGCAGCCAGGTTGACCTGGACATCAGAGGGGAACTGGGGCAATCATCAGAGCAAGGAAATAAGGCAGCCACAGTGACACGGTCACGGGGGTGGGGAGACAGGAAGCAGCAGTGGCAATAGAATCATCACAGAAGGAAATGGGGGCAGCCACAGTGACACGGTCACTCAAGGTAGGGAAACAGTGTGACAAGGCAGCAGGTAAAGCAAATAGGATGCTGGGATGCATAGGCAGGGGCATCACCAGCAGGAAAAGGGAGGTCATAATTCCACTATACAAGACACTAGTGAGGCCCACCTGGAGTATAGTGTACAGTTCTGGAGACCATACCACGTAAGGACATAGACAGGGTAGAGAAGGTTCAGAGGAGGGCAACAAAGATGGTGCATGGGTTGCATCACAAATCCTATGAAGACAGGTTGAAGGAACTGAACATGTACTCCCTGGAGGAGAGGAGGGAGAGGGATATGACAGAGACATACAAGTATCTTACAGGGAGGAACAGGGTGCATGAATACACTATTTTTAAGTGAAAAGATGTTCCAGGACTAGAGGCATGGGATGAAGTTGGAGGGGACGATTCAGAGGAAGCGTGAGAAGAATTTCTTCACAGAACGGTGGTGGACAAGTGGAACACCCTGCCAGAGGAAGTGGTGGGGCTGAAACAATCACGGGTTTAAGAATGCATGGGATAGATATAAAGGAATTCTGGAGGTCAGGGGTAAGGGCAACAGACTTCTAGGAAAACATAAACTGAACTTACAAGCTTAAATGGGCAGACTGGGTGGGGCCACAGGCCCCTTATCTGCCAACACTGTCTATGTGATCTATGTAGCTGTGGTGACCGGTTATCAGAGTGTGGAAATGTGAGGGAGAAACTATGACACCCCAGTCATCACAGTGGGGAAATCAGGAGGGATGCTGTGGTGACCCAGTCATCAGAGTGGAGAAACAGGGAGGATGGGCAGCCCTGGCAACACAGTTATCGGGGAGGACAGAGGAAGAAGCCATGGTGACCCAGTCATCACAGAAAGAAAAGAGGAGCAGCCATGGAGACCCACTAATCACAGGTGGGAAAGAGGGGCAGCTATGGTGACCCAGTCATCACAGTGGGAAAGAGGGGCAGCTATGGTGACCCAGTCATCACAGGAGGAAAGAGGGGCAGCCATGGCGACCCAGTTATCACAGGAGGGAAAGAGGGGCAGCCAAGGACCTAGCCACTCACAGAAGGGGAAAGAGGGGCTGCCATGGTGACCGAGTCATCACAGGAGGGAAGGAGGGGCAGCCATGGCGACCCAATCATCAAAAAGGGTTAATGGGGCAGCTGTGGTGACCTGGTTATCAAACAGAGAACTGGCAAGATGGCACCCATGGCATCCCAGTCATCAGACTTGGGAAATGGGGGCAGCTGTGTTGACCCAGTCATCAAAGGGGAGAAGTTGTGGTGACCTACCATCAGAATGAGGAAATGAGGGAAGCCATGGTGACCCAGTCATCAGAGAGAAGGGAAATAGGGGTCAGGCTAGTAATCCGGGTCATCAGAGGGGGGAACAGGGGTAATCTGTTGTGACCCAATCATCAGAAGGGGAAAGGGAGGTTGCCATGGCAGTCTGGTGATTAGAAGGGGGAACTGGGGCAGCCATGGCTGCATTGTCATCAGAATGAGGAAACTGGGGGAAGCCCTGCCGACCTGGTTCTCAGAGTGGGGAAATGGGGATAGTCGTAGTGACCAAATCATCAGAGTGGGAAAACAGGGAGGGGAGGCAGCTGTGGTGACCTGTACCTCACAGTGGGCAAAGGGGCAGCTGTGGTGATCCAGTCATCGGGGAGGGGGGCATCAGAAGAGGAAGGGAGCTGTGGCAACCCACTTATCATAGTGGGAAATGGGGCAGCCATGGTTATCTGGTCATCAAAGGAAAGAAGTGTGGGGCAGCTGTAGTGATCTGGTCATCAACGGAGCAGGCATGGAGACCCGGTCATCGGAGAGGGAAGGTGAGCAGCTGTGCAACCCAGGGCTTCAGGGGAGGGAGAGGGGCAGCTGTGGTGACCCATCACTGGGGAGGAATGAGGGCCATGACGATCCAGTCATCAGAGTGGGGAAAAGCTGTGGTGACCCATCACCGGGGGAATGAGGGGCCATGACGATCCAGTCATCAGAGTGGGGAAATGGGGACAGCTGTGGTGACCCAGTTATCAGAGGGAGAAATGGAATCAGCTGAGGCAAACCAGTCTTCAGAGGGCTAAAACAGAGGCAGCTATGGTGACTGAGTCATCAGAGGGAAACAGGGGCAGCTGTGGCAACCAGTCATCAGAGTGGTTGAAGGGGCATCCATGGTGATCTGCTCATCAGAGTGGTGAAAGGGAAGCTATGGCCACCTACTCATCAGAGTGGTGAAAGGGGCAGCTATGCTGACCTGCTCATCAGAGTGATGAAAGGGGCAGCCACAGTGATCTGCTCATCAGAGTGGTGAACAGGGCAGCTAGGGTCACCTACTCATCAGAGTGGTGAAAGAGGGCAGCCATGGCCACCTGCTCATCAGAGTGGTGAAATAGGGCAGCCATAGTGATCTGCTCATCAGAGTGGTGAAAGGGGCAGCCATGGTAATCTGCTCAGAGTGGTGAAAGGGGCAGCCATGGTAATCTGCTCAGAGTGGTGAAAGGGGCAGCCATGGTGATCTACTCATCAGAGTGGTGAAACAGGACAGCCATGGTGATCCGCTCATCAGGGTGGTGAAATAGGGCAGCCATGGTGATCTGCTCATCAGACTCGTGAAAGGGGCAGCCATGGTGATCTGCTCATCAGACTGGTGAAGGAGGCAGTCATGACCACCTGCTCATCAGAGTGGTCAAGGGGCAACCATGGTGATCTGCTCATCAGAGTAGTGAAAGGGGCAGCCATGGTGCTCTACTCATCAGAGTGGTGAAATAGGGTAGCCATGGTGATCTACTCATCAGAGTGGTGAAAGGGGCAGCCATGGTGATCTGCTCATCAGAGTGGTGAAATAGGGCAGCCATGGCCACCTACTCATCAGAGTGGTGAAAGGGGCAGCCACGGTGACCTGCTTATGAGACAGGAGAAATTAAATGCAGAAGCTGTGGAGACTAGATCATAAGACAGACGAAACAGGGGAGATGTGGTGACTGACTCATCAGAGGTGGAAAAGAGAGCAGCTGTAGTGACCAGCTCATCAGACAGGGGAAGGGAAAAGCCGTGGTGACCTGCTCATCAGAGGGAAATGGGGCAGCTTTGGTTACCCACTCATCGGGGAGGGGAAGACAGGGGTCGACATGCTGACATGATCGTCAGAGGGAAAATGGGCCAGCTGTGGCAACACGGTCATCAGCGGAGGGAAACAGGGGTGTAGTCATTGCACCCAGACAGGCAGGGGACAGCTGTAGTGACTGGCTCATCAAAGGGGGAAAAGGGGCAGCCATGGCAATTTGTTCATCAAAGAGGAACCCATAATGACCTAGTCATCAGAGTGGGAAAGTGGGGGCAGCCATGGCGCATTCAGTCACCAGAATGGGAAAAGGGGGGCAGCTGTAGCGACCTTGTCATCAGAGTGGGAAGGAGGAGCATGGTGACCCAGTCAACAGAGTGGGGAAACGGTGGGGGAGGCAGCCATGGTGACCCAGACATCAGAGAGGGAAAGGCGGGCAGACATGGTGACCCAGTCATCAGAGGGGAGAAAGCAGGCAGCCGTGGGAACCTGGTCACCAGAGGGGGAAGGGGCAACTGTGGTGCTCTGGTCATGAGTGGAGAAAAGGAACAGCCATGGTGACCCAGTCATCACAGGAGGAAATGGGGCAGCTGTGGCAACCCAGTTATCAAGAGGAAAAGAAGGGCAGCTGTGATGACCTGGTCAGAGGGAGAAAAGAAGGGCGCTGTGGCATCCAGTCACCAGAGGGAAAATGGGGCCATGGCAACCTGGTCATCAGAGGTGGAAGCAGGAGACATCTGTAAAAACCTAGTCATCAGAAGGGGAAATGGGGGCAACTGTGGTGATCAGAGGGGAAAATGAGGGCAGTCATGGTGACTCAGTCATCAGAGGAGACACAGGAGGAGAAGCCACAGCAACCCAGTTATCAGAGGAGGGAAACAGGGGAGAAGCTGTTGTGACCGGTTATCAGAGGGTGAAATGGGGAAAGCCATGGTGACCTGGTCATCAGAAGGGTGAAACGGAGGAGGGGCATGGCAACCCGCTCAGAGGAAATGGGGATAGCTGTGGTGACCAGAGGATGAAACAGAAGCAGCCGTAGTAATCCACTCATCAGATGGGGAAATGTGGGCAGCCGTGCGACCCAATCATCAGACAGGAAAAACAGGGGCCAGCCATAGCAACACAGTCATCAAAGTGGGGAAATGGTGGGCAGTCATGGTGACCCAGTCATCACAGGAAGGAAATGGGAGGGTGCAGTCGCCATGTGACCCAGTCATCAGAGGACGGAAATGGGGGAGGGGCAGCCATGGCAACACAGACATCACAGTGGGAAAATGGAAGGAGAACAAAGACACTGAAGAAAAAGATAAGTTGCCTATGGAATTTTGGTTTGGTAGTATCCTGCATAGTATTTAGAGGTTATAAAGCGGGCAAGAGATGGCGGCCCGCTGGGGGCAGGGTGCCGACTATGACGCTGACAACCCGGTTCAGGAACGGACTCGGGATGTCAGAGGGCCAGCTGGGAGAAGGATTGAGCGCTCTTGGACTGCTCTCCTCTCTGGGGAGGGAGCAGAGGTCTGGCACTATGCAACCCTTGGCAGAGGCTGGGGAACCCCTGTGCCGCACCACTTAGGTTGGGGCGGGTGGATGCTGGATGTCACTGCCTCAACTAACACGCAAACAATGTGGCTCCAAACAAATGATGCCGGTGCAGTTCCCCACTCTGCAATCGGGACCCCTCTTTGCCCTAACTGATAGAAAAACCGCCGGAAGCCGGCAGCCCTACCGGGTGGGGGTGGGGTGTGACCCAGGGTGCAGGGCTGGAGGAGGGGTTCGCCGACCAAAAAAGGCAGATGGCGGGACAGTGCCAAGCAGATGCTGGTCAGGCCCTAAAAAAAAAAGGGTAAGCGACACCAAGACCTCTGATTGGTCAGATGCAATCACATGCCTGTGCATTATTCCAGTAGAAAACACAGACCAGAAATACTTAACTTTCTGAACCTCGTTACTAAATTACAAATAAAAATAATCAGTGGAACCATTTATAATTGCAATAAGGCACTCTAGGGTGTGCATAACTGTTAAATAACTGCACTTCTCAGGTGTGAAAGGCACTTAATGTTGCCTCATGCCACACTTCCTGAGGTGTGCCATTCTCCTACAGTAACACACACCTCTCATGCCTTATTGCTTAAATACTACATGCAACAAACAGCACTTTTTAAGTTTGTTTTATAAACAAATAATGTAAGTAACAGCACAATGGTACAGGGTGACCACAGTTGCCCTATGGCAAGGATCTAGGTCACTGATTAATGGCGTTCACGAAACAAAATGGTAAAACCTAAATCACAGAACTTGACTGCCTGCATAATGGTAAAAAATCCTAAATCTGGCATTTTATATCTGGGCAGTATATATATATAGAATAATGGCTGGGTAAGTGGTTATAATGAAATTTTACACACACCTGAGGTGTGAAATACCTCGCCCCGAGGCCGAAGCTCAAGGGTTTATAAAACATCCCACCCAAGGTGTGTATAAAAGTCTCGTTTTACACCTCGCATCACGGCGCGACCCGGTGGGGCCACTGGGGATCAGCAGGGAGGGAGGATTGAGTGTCTGGAGGACAGCTCTCTCTACGGGAGGAGGGGGTCCTTGACTTGAGCCTGACTGCCCTCTGGCGGAGGCCTGAGGTGCAGCACATTCCCTGTCCTACATCAGGGGAAAGATGCATGGCGGACATTGGCGGGGCGCATGCCATGCAGGAACACCAAAAATCCCCCTAAGCTCGCTCCTGGAAGATGGAGCACTCTAGCACAGACCCCATAAGCCCGCCTGCTTGCCCCGGTCTGGTGTCCTGACGAATGGACGTGGTTCGGGGTGTTGGTCCCCATCTCTGTCCTCGCCCAGGGAAATCTGAGGCTACATGAAGGGACTACCGTGGGTCCAGGTAAGGTGAGGTAGGGCAGACACAACTGGTGACTCCCAAGGTGGCGGAGTCTAGGAGGCAGGGAGGAGTATAAAAATAAAAATTATCGCTTTATACACCTATCTAGCCTTTATTTCATATAAATGCTGGGGAGCATTTTTGCCACAAGCAATTATATAAAATATAGATACGTCGCTGTTCAGCTGCTGTCCAATCAGGATAAAGTATATGGTCAAGGTAAGGAAATAAGACTAGGTGGGCCAGCGGTCCTTAACTGCCCTCAAAGTCTATGTTTCAATCAGATCAATTTTACTGTTTAAGCCCTCCTCAACCCCTCTCAGGGCCTATTCAGAAGCACCAAACCTGGGGAGCGGCATTTGATGCTGAGTTTCCACACACAACATCCCCACCAGCTGCTGCCACAGGACACTGGATTGAACCTCAGCCCTCTAGAACCAGCAACACTACCTCTGCCTAGTCTCTCCGGGTTCCTCTAACCCAGTATGGTAGGGTGGGATGGGCTGTCAGAAATCCAGATTGCCTACATGTCAGCATGATGCGCTCTGCCAACGCCACATGACCACTTTGAAGAACTGAGTTTTATTGCCCTGTTGGTAAACAGAACATTTATTAAGCAGGAGACTGCTTCTGCAGCAACACATAGCCTAAAGCTAATGTGACATAAGCATAGTTTCTATGCCCAGCCAAGAAACATTATATTTCTTATTTACAGCAGGTCTCACCTTGCCTCAGGCCCTGCTCACTTTTAACACATCAGTTTTACTTAAGCAGACTCCAAGGAACCAACCCTAAGCTATATTTTTAAACAGAGCCTCACAGGGGACCTTGCCTTACGGCTTCCAAGGTAAAAGCTTGTTGCTTTGGAAATGGAGGATCCCAGGTTGCTATGAGTCCCATCCAGCAGAAACAATATCTATCAAACATCCAAAGCCTCTCGTACCTGATAAAAGATAACAGGGCCAGATATTCAATTATGGGCAAAAGCGGGTGCAAAGTTTTGCACTGCGTTTGCCCTAATCATGACCCAGAACTTGCTATATTCAGTCAGTTAGCACACTAGCACTGTCTGATTAATACAGGGCCATGTCAGCGTAGCACTAAGTCAAGTAGTGCTGCCCTGACATGGACCTGAGCTATCAGCCCACAGAGAACTGTAACACCAGACCAGATAGTGCGGGAGCCCATGGCGCGATATTTAGTGGAAAAATGCACTGGGCATGTACGGTGCAAAGGGGCCATTAGAGGAGGAAGTATAGTGCAGTGGTTTAAGGCTCTGAGCTACAAACCTGGAGACCTGGGTTTGAATCCCACAGCCCTTACTTGCATACTGTGTGACCCTGAGAAAGTCACTTAACTTCCCTGTGCTCCCAGGTCACACTTGTAAACAGCGTCAGCTTAGTGTCTCTCTCCTGGTTAAAATATATATAATATACATATACATATATATATATATATATATACACATATGCCCATTATGGGCTCATTTGCATGGGAAGTGGTGGCAGGTATGCACCCATCCTGTGTGGCCACCTACCACGTCAGGCATGGTGATGAGTGGTAGCCCCACCCTGAACTGCCATCCCTCAATGCAAATCTTCTTCCTGATGTTCAATGGCATCCCCACCCTTTACTCACCTGTCCCCATAATAGCTGTGGATGCCTTGTGTCTAGTGCCACCCCCACCATCCAATCACCCATTCCCCATAAAAATCTCATTTTCCATAGTTTCTAGTGGCACCCTCTGCCCTCCAATGCATGTCCCTGTACTCCTTGTGTTGTCCCTGCTGTCTAGTGGCACCCCACGCCCTCCGATCGCACGTCCCCAGTACTCTTTGTGTTGTCCCTGCTGTCCAGTGGCACCCCCTGCCCTCCAATCGCACGCTCCCTGTACCCTTTGTGTTGTCCCTGCTGTCTAGTGGCACCCCGCCCCTCCGTCGCACGTCCCTGTACTCTTTGTGTTGTCCCTGCTGTCCAGTGGCACTCCTCTGCCCTCCGATCCACGTCCCAGTACTCTTTGTGTTGTCCCTGCTGTCTAATGGCACCCCTGCCCTCCAATTGCACGTCCCTGTACTCTTTGTGTTGTCCCTGCTGTCTAGTGGCACCCCTGCCCTCCGATCGCACGTCCCTGTACTCTTTGTGTTGTCCCTGCTTTCCAGTGGCACCCCTGCCCTCCGATCTGCGTCCCTGTACCCTTTATATTGTCCCTGCTGTCTAGTGGCACCCCGCCCCTCTGATCTTGCGTCCCTGTACTCTCTGTGTTGTCCCTGCTGTCTAGTGGCACCCCTGCCCGCTGATCGTCCGCCCATACAATGTTTGTTGCCCCCACCCTCTGATGCCCCAGCCCATCAGGCTTAGTTAGTCACTGGTGCCTAGTGGTACACTCCCCAGCTGCAAACACTCATCCCGCTGCCTCAGACTCCCCGGTGGCTAGTGGCCACCCTACACTAAGCACACCACCCAGCCAACCCCCCATACTTCTGTAGACCATGCCATGCAGAGGGTCCAACATGGTGACCAGCACACCCCTCCGCTCATCTCCTTGGCTGGCTGCCATATGGGATGACAGGGAGTGCAATGCACACTCCCTGTCATCTCATATGGTGGGTGGCCAAGGAGGGGAGAGGGAGGGTGTGCTAGTGCTCGATTGACCCTCTGCACGGCACGGTTCACAGAGGTATTGGGGGGGTTGGCTGAGTGGTGTGCTCAGTGCAGGGAGGGGCTGCTACCCACCACGGAGTCCAGGGGGCACCAGGATGGGTACTGCAGGTGGGGTACCACTAGACACCAGGACTAACTAAGCCTGATGGGCCAGGGATCGGGGAGGGGACACCAGGGACTGCACAACTAAGGCACTTACTTCTTTCTCTCTCTCTCTCTCTCTTGTTTATATGTGTTCTATAAATGCACACCACACTTGTGATTGAAAATTTAATTATCTGTGCAGCACCAGGTTGTGCACTGGAGAAAGAGTAATGAGCTCCAGGACGACCAAGTTTCCAGGTGCCTTGGTGGAGCAGCTGGTAGTGCAACCAGAACAGTATTCTGGGCAGCCTGGGTTCAAGTCCAGCTGAGGCACTTATTTCTTTCTCTCTTCTGTTTGTATGTGTTCCATAGATGTGCTTCCTGTGATTGAAATTGCTACCTTAGGCACTCCTTGGTCATTTGCCATGGGCGCGGCGCCAACCCACCAAATTGAGGATGCATTCCTGCTGGCAGCAATACTTAATCATTGAGCATGGAAGTGAAGTACCAACACACCAAATCAAGGACACTCAGCTGTGCCAGCAACACTCCCTAATCACTGGCCATGGAAGCAGAAAAGAAACACCAGATCAAGGGACATTTAGCTGCCAGCAGCACGACTTAATCACTGGCCACGGTCAAGCAGTGCCAACTCTACCAAATCAAGCATGCACTGCTGCCAGCAGCACTTTTAATCACTGGCTATGGAGTGCAGCACCAACCCACCAAATAGAGGCACTGCTGCCAGCATGCCCTAATCATTGCATAGCCCCCCACCTCAAATATGCCAGCGTCTTGGACCCGCTTCACAAACTCTCGGGGTCAATGTGTGGACTGACATCTTTGTCAAGACTTTAAAACATCAGCTGTTAACGGGCGTGCCCACGCCAGCGGCACACTGTATATCTGTTGGCTACCAGGAAAAGAAAGGAGTCTGATGCTGCTGTATTAATTAACGCCCATACTCACGGTTCTTTTGATGTGCCTGTGTGAAGGGTTTCACTGTCTGCAAAATAAAAGGAACTAGCCCTTGGTAAGAATCCTGATTTCATTGATCTTTCTTAAGGGTGCAGCTCCACCTGCTAATGCTCTTTGCTACCAGTGTGCTACACTGCCTGTGTCCCAGGCATTCCAACTGACCACCGACTTACCCCGACTTTGTAGTCCTGGAGCAGGTTTTCTTTTAAGGTGTTTGTTGGGGCAGGTACAGTACTAAACTGCCTGAGCACTGACTTTGTAGTCCTGGACCAGGTTTTCTTTTGAAGGTTTGTTGGGGCAGGTACAGTGTACTAGACTACCTGAGCACTGACTTTGTAGTCCTGGGCGGGTTTTCTTTTCAAGGTATTTGTTGGGACAGGTGCAGTGTACTAGACTGCCTGAGCACTGACTTTGTAGTCCTGGACCAGGTTTTCTTTTGAAGGTTTGTTGGGGCAGGTACAGTGTACTAGACTACCTGAGCACTGACTTTGTAGTCCTGGAGCAGGCTTTCTTTTGAAGGTGTTTGTTGAGGCAGGTACAGTGTACTAGACTACCTGAGCGCTGACTTTGTGGTCCTGGAGCAGGTTTCTTTTTAAGGTGTTTGTTGGGGCAGGTACAGTGTACCAGACTAACTGAGCACTGACTTTGTAGTCCCGGAGCGGGTTTTCTTTTGAAGGTATTTGTTGGGACAGGTGCAGTGTACTAGACTGCCTGAGCACTGACTTTGTGGTCCCGAACAAGTTTTCTTTTAAGGTATTTGTAGAGGCAGGTGCAGTGTACTAGACTACCTGAGCACTGACTTTGTAGTCCCGACGAGTTTTCTTTTTTTTTTTTTGCAAATAACTATACTTTATTGTATTAACAATAAAACATACATAATATCCCGTCCCTGCATCCCTTACATTGGTTACAATGAGTAGATTAAATCAACAAATTTAAGCAGGGAAAAAGAAAAAATAACAATTAAGGAAAAAGAAGGACTCACCGTCCATCCCGGAAACCCCCTCCCCAGGTCTGGCAGCTCATCTCGGGAGCATAATGAGAGAAACTCAAACTGCCCTAAGAGTCATTATATCTATATATAAAAGGAATAGAAATGACATACACCTTAATATCACATCCTACTAATTCCACACAACACACACAACTAAAGGGAATAGCAAATTGCAGAAAGCAGTACAAAGATTAAGGGCATATAATAACATGAGGAATGAAAGAAGTAGAAAAAAGTGACAAAAAAAAGAATGGTATAATGGTATAGTGGGAAGGGATACTCAAGCCTATTGGTGGCTGCACTTACTCCTTATAGGGCCCAATTAGCTAAGGAGTTAAGGTGCTTACTATGAAAGTATTAGGCCTACTGGGTATTAATTGTAGTGATTGGTAAGCTGGTCTTCAACCGTTGGTATAGATTACCTAACATTTGTCAAATTTTCCCTTGAATTGAAAAAAGAGGCCACCATTCTCTCTGCACTTAGAGCTTCTAAAAAGTGTCCACCATTCCTTACAAGAAGGTATCCTCCCTGCTGCCAATAACGGAGAAGCAGCAATTTAGCCACTAATGTAATTAGTGCTATTTGAGCTTTATGAACTACAGATGGGATGTGGAAAAATTGCCAAGGATACAAATCTCAAGGTTGAAATATTGCACTACTTGCAGAAAAGGGTCATCCATATTTTAATTGATTCCCAAAATTTAATTACCTTAGGGCACTCCCAAAGTTTATGCAGGTGGTAGCCAAGAGTTATACAATCTTGGCATTTGGGTGATCTTTGTTTGTATATACGTGAAAGTTTAGCTGGGGAGAGATATCAATTATGAAGAATATTGAATTGTAAACCCGTAGCTCTATCCTGTTTTACATAATTGTACAAATCTTTCCAGACCTTACCCCAAGTTGAATCTGGCCAATGCAGGGATAGGTTCGATTCCCAGTAATTGGGACGGAGAGGCCTTGGTATCCCTTGACAAAGGATAAACTTATAGATTTTAGATATCGCTCTGCCGGATAATATCAACTTTGAGATTTCTTCTAACAAGATGCTTGCCTTCTCATGCCCGTGACCATCCTTCAAGAAAGAATGGATACAATTTAGTATTTGATATAACCGAACTTGTCCTTAAAATCTATTCTCAACTTGTCCACCAATTCTGACAACGGTTTAAAGTAACCTCCAGAGACAAAGTCCGCAATTTTAAGTTTCTGATTGCGGTTACCCACACTACATCGTAACGGTTGGTTACCAATCAATAAGTTCGGGTTATTGACCAAAGGTTGCCTCAAGTCTTTCCTGAAGGGGTATTTAAGTGCAAGTATAATTGGTGGAGGGCTTTAAGGCTCCAGCCAAGTGGGTGACTTTAAGTTTAGGAGTATTTTGGACCAAGAAGAAAAAGTAAGGATTCTAGATCTAGGTTAACACTCTGAGCCATTAGCCAATCAATAGTGGCATTTGCCATAGATGTCTGGGCATCCAGTGTCCATTGGGCCAGCCTTACCACATGGCTTGCCAAATAGTAAATATAGAAGTCTGGAAGCTGCAGGCCTCCATCTTCCTCGGCGAGTAAGTTTGCCATAAGCTCTACGGGTGGGTTACCATTCCAGATAAAATCAGCGAGTACCTGTGGCAGAGATTAAAAAGATTTTGGAAGATATATATTAAGATTAAAGAGAAATAGAAATTCTCAGCATAATCATCATTTTATCGTATTGACCCTCCCCAAAAGGATAGGGAAAGTTTGGACCACCTTCCGAGATCTTCCCTGATCAATTTAATTAGAGGTTTAAGGTTCAGGTCATATAATTCCGTTAAATCCTTAGAAATTTTAATACCCAAATATGGAAGATATTCCGTCTGCCAGCTCAAACCTAAGGAGAGACACCAAGTTCGTTGTAAGAGGGGAAAGCGGATAAACTAAAGTTTTACTTTTATTTAACTTATATCCAGAAAATTCACTAAAATGTGAGATAATAGAAAACAGGTGTGGAAGTGAGGACTGACTATGCCATGTATGAATTAATAAATCATCTGCGAAAGCAGAGACTTTAAATTCGCATCCCCAATACACACTCCCTGGACACAGAGTCTAACTGATAGCTCTAATAAGTGGTTCTAGGTACAATTAAATAGATATGGTACAGGGGACACCCTTGCCGGGTTCCCTCTCTAGTCAAAAGGGAGTGAGGTCAAATTGTTACAAGAAATTCTGCAGAGGGCATGTGTACAAGACCGAGCGTAACCTAAAAATTCTCAGGGATACCAAATCTAGAGAGCACCTCGAACATAAACTCCCACTCCACCCTATCGAATGCCTTCTCGGCGTCTAATGCGACCAAAGAGGCTTCTTTATCTGGGCTCGCAGACTCCTGTATTAAATAAAACAATTTTCTAAAGTGGTCTGCCGAGGAGCCCGCCACAAAACCAGCCTGTTCAGGGCTCAATAGCCCTGTCCAAGCTGCCTTTAACCTATTGGCCAAAATCTTGGCAAATATCTTTATGTCAATATTTAATAGAGATACGGACCTGTAATTTGTCACCAGATCTGGGGTTTATCTGGTTTTGGCAGGAGAATTATCCTAGCCTCAAAAGGAGTGGTCCTTAATTCCTCCTTACACCAGAAGGTAAACAATTGATGCAATAATGGTACCAGGGTTTCTTTAAAGGTTTTATAAAACAGGGCTGAAAACCCATCTGGCCCTGGTGCCTTGTCAAGTTTCAAAGCATCAATAGATTGTGCGACTTCTTCTAATTTAAGGAGCTTCTAAAAAGCGGCAAAGGTCCTGGGAAAGCTTAGGGAGGGAGATGTCAGTAGAAATCTTTCATTCTGGAGGTTATTTCTGGCTGCAATGACTCACTTGAGTATAGGTTCTTATAAAAATTAACGAAAATATTTAAAATATCTTTAGGGTCGGAAGTCATCTCACCAGTCTGGGGATTGTTTATCGTAGCAACCCATCTTGCTGCTGCTCGTTGTTTTAGCTGCCAAGCTAACAACTTCCCAACTTTACTACCTTGCCCAATGTAAAGGCGCCTTCAAGCTATAAGCTGATCTCTCTACTTTCTCTTTCCACGGTCATTTGTACCAAGTTACTTGAGAAGCAAGTTCCTGTTCCTGGAAAATAGATCTAGATTTTTCCCCTATGGTGTCAGGGCTCTAATTTTATCTAAAAATTCCATTGCTGAGCGAGCAATGTTTTTCTTCTGATTATTGCTAACCTAATAAACTCACCTCTCAGGTGGCCTTCAACGCCGCCCACACCATATCCACTGCTTGCACTGATCCCCAGTTTACATTAATGGAATAGGACATATAGGAAGTGAATCTTTCTAATAAAGAAGGATCTTTTATCAAATGGTTATTTAAGGACCATGAATGTGATCTGGGTGGTGGGGAAGGTTATGCGGCACGGAGGCCAACAGATGAATGGTCAGAAATAACACGACCTGAGATAGTAACCTCATTAATCAGGTTAAGAATCTGGTGGCTTACTAAAAAGTAGTCTATTCGAGAATAGCTCTTATGGACGGAGAGTAGAAAGTGTACTCTCTAGTCTTAGGAGTAAGTTACTCGCAAGGGTCAGATAACCCTAATGATGACATAAATTCGAACAGTGCTCTTTGGTTGAAGATGGCGGAGAGCCTTTGGACCATGAACGGTCCAAGTAATTTGATTGAACTATGTTCCAATCCCACCTAAAATTGTCGGTTTATCAGCTAAGGGGCAAGGAGAACTGCTAGCTGAGTAAAGAAGGCGGCGATTCCTGATTAGGACCATAAATTGAGCCTAGCACTAAGCTTGCTCCTGCCAACTTACCACTACAATGATATACCTGCCTTTTGGGTCAACAATTAATTCTGATGAAACGAAGGGAACATTGCTAGCCACTAAAATGGCAACACCTCTTTTACCTGTGGAGAGCCCTCCCAAAAACTTGGCCCACCCATCTTTTTTAAGAAAGGAGCTGGTCAGGGGGTCATATGTGTTTTTGTAAAAATACTATCGATGGCTAAAAACGTGCCAGATGGTTAAGGATAATATACTTTTTTGTTATCCCTTCCCCTTTTATATTCCAAGAAATTATATTTAAGTCAAAAGTCATATAATGAATAGGTAAAACATTCCTTAATTTATAGAGCTGCCAGACCTCCCCCATAACACCCACTTAGCAGAAAATAAGAAAAAGAGACCCTCCTGATACCAAATCATGCTTTATCCCAAACTTAAAACTAATCTACCCCGCCCCAAAGCCACCTCCAAATTGTTGGACCGTGAGTGCGCTCAAAAAATGGGGCCTCTCGCTCTCAGAGGTGAGAAAAAAAAAAGGAAAAGCGATTTGCCTCTAGCCTTGAGGTCTAACATTGATATAGAAGCCTTAAAAAGTAAAGGAGAATGTTACACCCCAAATAAATTGTCCACCTTAAACACGCTTTATAAGATTACCAGGTAGGCACCAGCAAGAAAAAGGTAAATTCAGGTAATAACCATGTCATTTTAGAAGCGGACATCTCAAGTTAGTCATACTCATGCTAAATGCAATAACCAGTTTGGACCTCTAGGGCATCACACAGCATTATGTATGGGAACTTCTTTTGACAACCCCATACATATTAATTATAAATTCAACAAATATTCTTGCCTCTAGTCCTGTTAGTCACCCACAAACTATGGCAAAATAATAATAGGGAAGAAGCCCTGCCTGACTCTAGGAAGAAAAGGAGACTGGTATAATCCCAATCTGTTAGTGGTCTGGCCACCAGTATAACTTTAAGGGCTCTATACTGCAAAGAGGTGACTAAAGCTACTACTGTACACAGAAGTGGCCTAGCCACGAATAAAGTAGTCATCCTCCATATTTGACTGTGTTAAACAACTCTTCCCGAAACCTGAACTGAGTAGGAATAGGGCCCTCAACTAGATATGGTAAGATGTGCCTTCCAAGATAAATTTACTTATTAACATTGACATTCCTGCTATTAGATAGAAACAAAGAAAATGAATCGATGGGGTATATATAAAAAAAAAAAAAGGGGGAAGGGAAAGGGAGGAAGGACAAAGGCGGGGAAGGGAAGTGGGGGAGGAAAATGGCTAGGGGGAAGGAAAGGGGAAGGAGAAGGGAAGAATAGGAATATGAGATCCATTGATTATTCAAAGTCCATCCTTTGTATTCATGAAGAGAGCCTTGTTGCGTGATGGCGAATCAGTCCATCCAATGGGTACATGTACTGGAAACAGGGACGCAGCAGTACACATCAGGTCTTATGGAAGAGGTCCGGAAAGTGACTTTTAATGTCTTCATAGCTTCATCTGGAGCCTCGAACATCTTCTTTCCATCCTTGAGCGTAACTTCCAGCTTGGCAGGGTATAGTATACGATGTTTAATTCCTCATGCCCAAAGCTTGAGGTAATAGGACGAAAACTAGCTCTTGCCATCCTAGTCTTTATTGTTAGGTCAGGCACTATTGAAGTTTTTTCCTCCCAGAGGATGCATGAAAGTTTCCTCGCCTCTTTCAATATGTGCTCTCTATCAAGATAGTTCAGGAGCTTAAAATTATAGGCCTCGGAGGATCAGTGGGGATGGGTTTAGCCCTTAAAGCCCTATGCCCCCTTTCTATAATGTATTCGGGCCGTTGGGAGATGAGCCTATTATTTTCTTCAGAAACTTTTGCAAGAAGGCAATTGTATTAGGGCTTTCCTCCTTCTGGTAGCCCCAATAAGACGAGATTATTTCTGCGGTTCCGGTCTTCAAAGCGTCTTCCAGCTTTACTACGGATCTCCTAAGTTCAACCATAGCTGGGCCTTGTTTTTCAATGTTTCGTTCTAAAGATGAAATCACGAGCTTCTGCGTCCGTGACTCGGCGAGCCAACTGGGTTAGTGCAGGCTTAAAATCTGCAACGTCCTCTATTAGTTTAAAGGGCATCTTTAATGGTTAAGCTCCTCGTATATGCATGACCGGTGCCAAATCCTCGCGGGAGGCCGTCAGGGAGGTATCGATCCTAGGCCTCTTCGCTTCTAATTCCATTTTGGGTTCCTCCATTTCGTCAAAGACCGCGATTTCTTCTCCGATCGTTTCTTCAACTACTAACACTGTAGTACGTGTGGCGTTAGTTCTAAAAGACAAGAAGTTATTAGATTTCCTGAGCAGCGAGAGAGGCCCTTAGACCTGCTACCTTCAGGTGCATCACGTGGTCTCGCGAGTTTTCTTTTTAAGGTATTTGTAGAGGCAGGTGCAGTGTACTAGACTACCTGAGCACTGACTCTGTGGTCCCGGAGCGGGTTTTCTTTTAGGTATTTGCTGGGGCAGGTGCAGTGTACTAGACTACCTGAGCACTGACTTTGTGGTCCCGGAGTGGGTTTTCTTTTAAGGTATTTGCTGGGGCAGGTGCAGTGTGCTAGACTACCTGAGCACTGACTTTGTGGTCCCGGAGGCGGGTTTTCTTTTGCAGGTATTTGTTGGGGCAGGTGCAGTACTAGACTACCCGACACTGACTCTGTGGTCCTGGAGCAGGTTTCTTTTGAATGTATTTCTGGGGCAGGTACAGTGTGCTAGACTACCTGAGCAATGACTCTGTGGTCCCGGAGCAGGTTTCTTTCGAAGGTACTTGTGGGGGCAGGTACAGTGTACTAGACTACCTGAGCACTGACTTTGTGGTCCTGGAGCAGGTTTTTTCTTTCGAAGGTATTTGTTAGGGGCAGGTGCAGTGTACTAGACTACCTAAGCACTGACTTTGTGGTCCTGGAGCAGGTTTTCTTTTGAAGGCATTTGTGGGGGCAGGTACAGTGTACTAGACTACCTGAGCACTGACTTTGTGGTCCTGGAGCAGGTTTTCTTTTAAGGTATTTGTTGGGGCAGGTACAGTGTACTAGACTACCTGAGCACTGACTTTGTGGTCCTGGAGCAGGTTTTCTTTTAAGGTATTTGTTGGGGCAGGTACAGTGTACTAGACTGCCTGAACCCGATTTTGCAGTCCTGGAGCAGGGACTGTGCTGTTTGCTTTACTTATTTGTTGGGGCAGGTACAGTGTAGTCCTCCTACCACGAAGCTCCAAAGCACCAGCCAGCCTTGCTGGCAAAACATGAAACAATCACAAAGGTAAACAGATGGCATTCTGTTCGTGTTTAGTACAGGGTTGAAATATCATTAACTTCTCTCTTCCTAACAGAAGGAGGGCAGCTCCTGAGGCCCGTACATGCACGCTGTGTAAATGGCTGTTATTAGCGAGAGCTGATTATCTAGGGATGAACTCAGTGACTTTGGATAAATGGCATTTACTCTTTCACTTTGAGAAACTTAGAATGTGCATTTCACTGCTCCATGATGCTATCTGTAGATATAAGGATATGCCGGTGCTGAAGAGATGGTTCTCTGGCCCACAAAACTGACACTTTAAACACAGGCAAAGCTAGTCCGAATTTCATGGTCTCCCCATTGGCAGTTCCGACACAATTATAAAGTCATATTCCCCTTCCTCTGTGACCAGGACTAGCCCTGTGGTCTCCTGTCCCCACTCCCAGATACTTCCTATCTTCCTCCAGACTCCCTAGGTCATTTAGAATTTTTTCAGTTCTGTGAAAATGTCCACAACTGGCACTGTGCCAGGAGCTGATGGCGTCTTTTCAAAGCCCCCCACCTGATTTTCCCATGTCAACTAAACCCATCTTCTTTACTAGGCACCTGCCCATACTCTGATCCTTAGTCTGAACCAGACTAGCTCAGTCGCCTCCCTCCTAGAGACCTCGCCTGTCTAGTGTCACTTTTGATGCAACTGCTCCACCCCTTCCTATAAATTGTGCACCTGCTCACCCATGTACAACAGACAGAGGCGGGTGTACCATGGAGAGTGGGACGCGGCTGAACTAGCGTGTTTTTACTAGCCTCCATCCGAAAACAAGGATTAAGTGGGATTTTTAGTTTAATAAAAAAAAGCGAAAATGAAATTAACGTCTGGGGCTGATTACTTCAGGGAAAACCATGGATGGAAGCGTTACTTGAGCACGAGGTTCTGAGTGAAAACATTGTAGCACCATAGTAGTGATGTCACTACTATGATACGTTGACTTTTTTATCCCTCCTCCTGGTTGGTCTTTCTTCTGAGGAACACCCCAGTCCCATCCCAATTCTGCGGGACTTACCTGCTGGCCGTCTTCCCCAGGGCTCATCCCTCTGGCGAGGTAGGCGGGTTCCCCAAGCTCTGCTGGAGAACAGATCCAGTTTGGACGGTGTGCCGCTGATTGGGTATGGGGTCTGTGGTGCTCCTCATCGTCTTGCCGCTGGACTTTTTCCGTTTTCTGTCCCAGGGAGGCATGGTCGCATAAAGACATCATAGTGCATATAATGCACTCCTGTGTGACGGCGCCAACATCTGCCATGCCTCCCGACCTTCCTGGTCGGGCTGCATTTCCCAGCCTCCACCATGGACCAGGCAAGCACTGGGCTCTGCCAGCCTCCCCCTGGAGGAGAGCAGTCCCTACGGATGTTTGATCCTCATCCCGGCCGGCACCGACACCCCAGTTCGCTTCCAGACAGGTCATCAGCATCATAGCGGTAGTGCTACACAACATAGGAGTTAACCCTATACCAGAGATCATTTGCACAAATAAGCCTTGCTCTGGAGAGGTAGGGTGGAGTTCAGGACAGATGTGAGAAAATACTTCTTCATCGAAGGGTGACAGACGCCTGGAACAGACTGCCAGCAGAAGTGGTGGAGGCTAAAAGGGTGTGGGACTTTAAGCAAGAATGGGATAAATACAGGGTATATCAGAAAACAGGCAGGGTAGGTCACCAGAGACCAGATAGGTGTGCAGAGCTGGAATAGGTAGAGAACACTTGGGCTTACTGGGTTGGCTAAGCGGTTTCTTGTCTGCTGACAAATTATGTGTTTCTATGCTTCAGTGTTAATTTCTGCCATTTTATAGTAGGCTTTTCAAGCATCAGAATCCAGTCCACTTGCTTTTGACGCTAAATTTGATGATTGCTTCTCCTGTTGTTAGGATATCTGAGTCTGTATCATGCCCGTTGGCCTAACCCAGCTGCTGCATCATGCCACATACATTCGTTCATGCATTGCTCTTTGTGGAGCATTATTTGAAGCAGAAAAAGTTTAATGTAAGGTTTAGACAAATTGGTCAGCTTTTTCAGGGAGGGTAGAGGAGAGGAGGAAATTTGGTTTTGAGGGACTTTCATAGATACTGTATACCAATGTGTTTACAAAGCAATGAGTTAAGATTCTAGTAGGTCGAGTTTGTTGAACTGAACAGAAATTGGTTTCATATAGTGCCTTCATACTCCATGGCCAGAAGTACTTCACAAGATAAGAAAGGCTACAGTACCTCTTCAGTGAAGGAATTTGGTTTTCATAAAGCAACTTTCATACATGGTGTATCCCAAAGTGCTAAACAAGCCATGAATACTTACAGCAGCTATTAAGGAAAGGAATTTGGTTTTATATAGTACTTTTCATTTACACTGTAGCCAAAATACTTTACAAACCATAAACAAGGAAAGCAAAGAATTTGGCTTACATAGTGCCTTTCACACACACTGAATCCCAAAGTGCTTTACAATCCATGAACAGTTACAGCAGCCATTAAGGAAAGGAACTTGGTTTAAATAGTGCCTTTTGTACACATAGTAACTCAAACTGCTTTACAGTCCACAAACACTTACAAGCTATTAGGAAAGGAATGTGGTTTATATGGTGCCTTTCATATACACTGTACCCCAAAGTGCTTTACAATCTATGAACAGTTACAGCAGTTATTAAGAAGAAATTTGGTTTACATAGTGCATTTCATACACACAGTAGCTCCAAGTGCATTACAGGCCATGAACAATTACAGCAGCCATTAGGTACACAAAGGCTGACTTGAGACTGATGCCGGTTACTGAGAGTTCAGGGAGTGGAGGAGAAAGACAGGGGAAGAGAGGAGGTTAAGTATAGGAAGGTTAATGCAAGGACACGGTGCAAATACACACACTATTGTACAAAACACCAGCCAGCGCCTCCCACCAAAGCTGCTCCAACTGCACTGGCACCTGTGGTAACCCACGTGGTCAGATCACAACACAGCAAGCTGCCCTCCCTACTCTCGGAGGAGAACGTCTCTGGGACACCGATCACCCCACCCCGACTGGCTCCTGATGTCCCAGGCTCATTCCCAAACCTGGGTCGCTGGTGCCATGGACAGCAGCCAGGCCACTTCATCGATGAGTCAGCCTTGAATTTGAGTAAAAACCTGATCATTATTCTTTACCTTTCAGATGTCACTCCAAGCACTGCTTCTTATAAGGTATGGCACTAGCCTCCACCTGTGGGATGAATATCTTATCACAGTATCAGTCACTGAGCATCGCGTGCAGGGTCGAACTGTGATGCGGGAGGTGGGAACCAGAAAATTCTGAACAGCTACTGTATCTTGCTATTTTATATTTAGTTGCAGTAACCAAAAAACCCAATTTAATTAAAACAACTAGATGATATGTGCCAAGATATTCATAGTTTGGAAGGTGGAGATGAGCTCAACTGAAGGGGAAGGAAGTTGGAAACTTCCAGGTATCCAGGTGGGCCAGTCCAAATCTGATCACAGTTCTGGAGGCCCCACCTAAGGAAAGACAAACACATGCTGGAGACGGTGTAGTATAACCAAATGATTCTGGGCCAGCAGGGCAGTTCCTGCAATGATTGAACTGAGTTGAACATATACTTACTGGAGACCAAAGGTGGGGGTGCTACAATATGGACGCTCACGTTCCTAAAACAAATGAACAGGGCAGACTGACAAATCAAACAGCGGGGACATCAGTTGAACATAGCAGGGGCAGATGAATGAGGACTTGAGAAAGTTTTATTTTACAAGAGTGGTTGAGCTATGAAACAGCCAACCAGCAGAGATCTGTACAAAGGGATAACAACTTCCTGTTTTCTGCTGGTGATGCCTCTCCCTATACATCTCAGTATCCCCACCCTCCCTACTGCCTTCTCTCATTGCTTGCTAACCTTTAGGTCATTTGATATGAGTACCCCAGGTCCCTTTCCATTCCATTGTTGTTACATTACCCCGCCACTGTGTACTCTTCCTCGGGATTCTGTTTCCCAGGTGCATTAATTTGCACTTCTTTGCATTGAATCCAAGCTGCCATACTTCTGACCATTCCTCCAACCTTGCCAGTTCCTTCTCATCCTTTCCACGCCTCTTGTGTATCAACCCTGTTGCAGATCTTTGTGTCATCTACAAAGAGGCATACTTTTCCTTCAGTCCCTCTGCAATGTCACTTACAAAGACATTAAAAGGATTGAACCTGCAGTACCCACTCAGTAACCCCCATCTTCAGAGTGGACTCCATTTACAATTACCTTCTGTGTCCTGTTGTCCAGCCAATGTTTTAAGCCAGGCTACCACCCTGGGACCCACAGCCAGGCTGGTTAATTTGTTTATTAATCTTTTATGTGGACTGTGTCAAATGCCTTGCTAAAGGCTAGGCAGAGCATGTCCACAGCCCCTCCCTGGTCTACTGCTTTGGTCACCCAGTCAAAGAAATCGATTAAATTCATCTGACATGACCTTCCAGCTGTAAACCCATGCTGCATTGGGTCCTGTGGCCCACTGGCCTCTAGGTACTCAACAATTCTTTCCTTCAAGCGATTCCATCACTTTCCCTACCACTGAGGTCAAACTGACAGGTCTGTAGTTTCCTGCCTCTGTCTTGCTCCCACTTTTGTGAAGGGAATCACATCTGCCTTCCTACAGTCCTCAGGTACCACACCATCCTCCCATGATTTGTTAAAGGGTAGTCAGTGGGTAACTAGTTCTCCCTTAATTCTTTTAGAATTCTGGGTGAATCCCATCAAGCCCACTGCTTTGTCCACCTTCAGTTTTAGGAGTTCTTTCAGAACCCTTTCTTCTCTGTGAAAGGATAGGGAGCAACCATTACCCCATTATCCAGAGTGCTTCTGTTAACTGGATTAGGTACCTCCCCTCCTCCTCTTTTGTGGATACTGATCAAGTATTTGTTCAGTATCCACTTTTTAACTGTCCTCTCTGCCACCCACTGTCCATTCTATTCAGCCTCACTACCTCTGCCTTAGTCTTTCTTTGCTCCCTGATGTACCTATAAAGGTTTTATCCCCTTCTTAACGAGTTGGCTATTTTTTTCCTCAGTTTGGGCCTTTGCTATTCCGACTTCCCTCCTGCTTCCTTCTGCCTTAACTGGTACAGTTCTCTGTCCTGCTCCTTCTGTTTTCCTTATACTTCCTGAATGCAGCCTTTTTCTCCCTTACCTTCCACCACCTCTTTTTGAGAACCATAGTAACTTTTTCTTTCATTTTGATTTGTTTACTTGCTTCACACAAGGCTTGTTGCCTCTGTGATGGCAGTTTTGATGTTTCCCCATTGTTGCTCCACCCCTCCTTCTTGCCTGTTTGCTAGTGCTTTTCTAAGGCACTCTCCCATCTTGCCAAAGTTGGCCCTCCTGAAGTCCAGTACCCTCACTTTTGTATGCTTGACTGTGTAGCCGAAGTTTATCATGAACCACACTGTTTGGTGGCAATATAGCCGTAGTAGAGAAGTATAGTTATAACAGCAGCTCCTTCCTCTTGCTGTTCTCTGACAGAGGCTATCTAGGGCAGTTTTAAACCTGGCTTTAAAGAGCAGCTTCCTAGTAGCTGCTTGTCCCAGCCCATTCGATAACTTACCCCCACAGACAGCTCCCAATGAAGTTGGCATAACAAGTTGTGCTGTATTAAAAGTTATTTTACTCATAAAATTAAAATCAGCCCACCGGCAAAAAGAACCAAACAAACCACACCCCACGTTGGCCCATGGCCCTGTTTTGTGATGTCCGCGAGCTTGAAGGCTGCGAGGAGCCGCCCATTCACTTATAATGGGGCCGATGTTGTGTAAAGTTTTGAGATTATTTACTGTTGGTTTTCATAAATCAAAATGATCGATCGACTAATAGGGTCTATTAGTCGATCGATCCACTATTTATGAAAATCCCACGACAGTTAATCTGAGCACGAACGGGATGGCGACAACCATATCAAAGACCTTAGTAAGATTAATAAAAGTGGCACGGTAGCTCCTCTTTATCAAATGCATTAGAAATGCAATTACTAAGGGTGAGCACAGCCATAGTGATACTGTGGTTCCTGTGGAAACCATGTTGAGCAGGGAGAGGAAATCGTGGAGGAGGATAGTCGAAAGCTGGGTGGCAACAATTTTCTCCAAGACCTTACTGAGAGTAGGTAGTAGGGCAATAGCTCTGTACTGAAATATATTTTCATTGCTGCTTTTCTGAACATAAGCACTATGTGGGACATCTTCCAGAGGTTAGGAATGATGCAGAGGAGAGGGACAGGTTAATGATTCTTGCTATTGGGAGGCCAGTTCATTGGCAGCGAGTTTGAGGCGGCGAGCCTCAATCCCATCAGAGTCAGCAGATTTAGATTCTGGGATCTGCCTCAGCAGTTTACACACCTCTGAGACCTGACTCCTTTTAAATAAAATGGGGGGGTGGCATTGCAACAGGAATGGGGAGGCTGTCGGATTAGGCGAGGAGAGAGGAAAAGCCCCAGTATAAGATGAGAGATCAGTAAAAATTTACTGAAAGTGTTTGAGACAGTGGAGGGGTTGTTCGATTTACTCCCCAACCCTCAATATCAGTGGGGGTGGGGTTGTAAGCTGACCTAGGGTTTTCTTAATACAGTTCCAAAATTGAAGCTGTAGCGCTTCTTGTGACCCACTATTTCACAGCACTTGCATAGCTTCAAAGAAATAGGCTAATGTTCCTGAGGACACAGCAGTTCTTGTGACTTGTTGGAGAGCAGGCATCCTAAGAAGTGTATCGCCGTCAGCATATGATTATCAATGACCCAGCTGGCATCTGCATGTTTCGAGCATGACATCTCTACTCCTCTGTCATCAAACAGCAGTAATTAAGAATAATCAAGTGGGTGTTAATTGGATATAATGAAACAATCTCCACTCAGTCTGAGCCCACTATTTCCCTCTTACCAGTAATTATGAAGCACTAAGTACTCGCTCTAATCTCTTTCTTCTCGCTGAAGCCAAATAGAGGTGCAGTATTTACTCAGCTGATAGCTTGTTTTGTCTGCAATTTCTCTGATTTAAGCCAGGAAACTCATAATTTGCCAAGCTGTCACCAGCTGCTGGGACTGGACAAAGGAATATGAAGCCCGTGATGACAACAATTCAGTGTGTGTCATCCAAGAGAAAGGACCGGTTATTAATTAAACTGACCTCTGCATACAGCCAACCAGCAGCAGCACCTGGACGCATAAATACAAGAAAATTAAAGCAATAAATTCACATTAAAACTTCTTTTCCAACAAACCCGACAACTGCAGCCAGTATTCTGCTTTCAAGCGGCAGTGAGAAAACAATGCGACAAGCATATTAAAGCTGCTAATAGGCGCATTACTTTTAAAGACTTTTAACGACTTAAGAACAGGTTATAAAACAAATCTCCACTTAATGTGTCAGAACGATGTAAGTACTACAATAACATACTTCAAAACATTATCAGAAATCACTCATGGGGAGGTCCTTCACAAACAACAGCCTCTTCAGAGATGATGTTGTTTCTGTGATAAAGACCTGACATGCTCGGAGGAAGTCACAAGTTTCAAAATGGCAAACACTTTATATTTATGACACAGTTTCATTTACACTATTTCATACTTCTTTTTGTTCACCACATTACAGGTTATGAATATAGGAAATTCAAGATGAAATTAGGCGGAGGGCATACTCACTGCCACTTGTCATTTAATGTTCTATCTTGTATGCTATACTTATCACTTTTTGCTACTGTAAATTCTTCCAAGTCTATAAATGTTGTACCTTGTCCCTTCTGATGTTACTAACATACTACAAGCCAGCAGATTAGGCCCTATGGTCTATCGAGTCGGCTTGATGGTCAGTGCCTTCCAGGGCACGGTTTATAACACCCTTACCAGGTCCCCATTTCCCAAGCGGAGCTCCGGGATGCACCCTCCCTCTATACCTATCCCAGCCTTTCTTGAACCCCTAAACAGTAGTAGCAGCCACCAACTTCCTGGGCAGCGCATTCCAGGGCTCCACCACTCTCTCAGTGAAGTAGCACCTCCTTGTTTCCCTTCTCAGCCTCCCCCAATCCAGCTTCAATGAGTGTCCCTGGTGGCCCCCACTCCCTCAACTGAAAGACCCCTCAAGGCTACCCTATTCATTCCCTTGAGATACTCAAGACCTCTATCACATCCCCTGTTCCTTCTCTCCTCCAGCGAGTACAGGTTGAGCTCCCCAGTCTCTCCTCATAAGGCCTTTCTCCTAGCCCCAGTACCATCTTGGTTTGCTCTCCTCTGCACCCTCTCCAGTAATGCAATGTCCCTCTTTAAGTAGGGACACCAAAACTACATGCAGTATTCAAGGTGTGTCTACTCAGGCAATTGTACAGCGGAAGGAGCACCTCTCAACTCCTTGAGGTTATCCCCTGGCTATGCCCCAGCATTTTATCTGCTTGGGCAGCCCTTCTACACTGCTCTGAGTTATTCATTTTGGCATACACCACCACCCCGAGGTCTTTCTCCCCTAGAAACCTGCATGAGTCAGATTTTTTGCCCCAGATGCAGAACCCTGCATTTCCCAGCATTAAACTTTAGCTTCCAGGCACGTGACCATCTCCCCAGAGTCTCCAGGTCCTCCTGGAGATCCAGTTTCTCTCCTCCCCATCCACCACCACCCACAGCTTTGAGTCATTTACAGAAGGCTCATCCCACTCCTGATACCACTTTTTTTTTTTTACATTACTTTTTCCCCTGGGGTCCCAGTCAGCCTTAGTGTCCCCATAACCTTCCAATCAGCCCCGTTTGATCTGCACCGTTCTCCTAGTAAGGGCAACCACCGATACCCCATGGCTTACCGCCTGTAGGGGCGTGCAGGGGCTTCCACTAACTCCCCCACTGAACCAGATCCGCCTTGGTGGCCCTCGGAGCAGTGCTGCAGGACATCTCAGACGGCCATCAAACCACAATGACTGGGCACCTTTTCGCTTGTTCTGTGGGAGGCAAGGCGTGCAATGCTGACAAGGGGCATACCATGCAGCATCTGCCGCGCTTGCCCTCCAGCTGCCTGCCTGCCACCCCATTCTACCAGGCGGACATGCTGACACCCAGCCGCCATGGTGTCAGGCCACTCCGGTCACAGTGCTAACCCACCCGAGAGAGCAGAGCAGCCCATCGGATGCTCTATCACTCCCTCCCTCCCTTGTCGACCCCCAGCAACGGAGCTCACTCCCGAACCTGGGTCGCTGGCGTGGTGTGAGGTGCAGCGACCAGCGCCTCAGCCCTCAGCACTACCAGGCGGCTCTCCCTTATACCACTTCTGATGTCTGAAATAGGAGTGGGCTCAGTACCGACCCTGCATGGGACCCGCTAGTGACTATCCTGGAGGATGAGACCTCCCCCACCCTCTGCACACGCCCTGCCAGCCAGTTTCCTATGCACCTGACTATCTGCCCCCCACCCCATATTCTCCAGCTTCCCCAGTAGCCCATGATGTGGCACCGACTCAAATGCCCGGCTGAAGTCCAGAAGAGGACATCCACTGACCTGCCCTGAACTAGCACACTCGTCAGCCCCTTCATAGAACTCCACCAGTTTTGTCTGACACAATCTGCCCTTAACAAAGCCATGCTGATGATCGTCTAGGTGACCTGGTGCCTTCAGAACCCCTCAACCTCTCCTTCAGGATGACCTCCATCACTTTGCCCACTACTGACATCAGGCAAACTGGCCTATAGTTACCGGCTCCTCTCATGAGACACCCTTGTGTATAAGCACAACATGGGCCATCCTCCAGTCCTGAAGCACCCACCCAGTGCAGGAGGAGTTAAAAGGTCTGCCAGGGTGCGCCAGGGTATCTGCCAGTCTCTTAAGCACCCTGGGATGGATCCCATCTAGGCCCAGTGCTTTATCCCCCTTGGGCCTTGAGGGCTTCTCACACCCTCCCTCTGGGTATTGCAACATCAATTTCCCCACTTCATCTGCCAGTCCCCTACCCCTCTCTTCCCCTTTGGTAAAGACAGAGGCAAAAAGTCATTCAGTACCTCCGCCTTCTCCACCCCACCCACTTCCTCTCCTAAAACAACTAATCTGCCCCTTCCTTTTCTTCTTTCCTGATATACCTGAAGAGCCCCTTTCTCTCCTTCTAATCCCTATGTCAATCTCAGCTCTGCCCCTGCCTTAGCTGACCTCACCACCCTGGTGACCCTCCTGGCTGCCTTATTGTACTCCCCTTGGATATAGCCCCAAGAACATTTATATCGGCTATAAGCAGGGCCCTTAGTGCTCTGGCGGCAGAATGTTCTGATTTCTGCGCAGGCTCCTTGGTTTCTCAGCAGCATTTTCTGATTTCTGCGGCATGATTTATTTATTTCTCCGCGAAGCGCAGTCCTGCCATTGGTTAAATATGATTTGATGTCATCAATGACATCATATACTGAGCTCAGAGGAGGGCTTTAGGATAAACAAGATGGGAAGAGAACAACAGTTCACCAGAAACAGTGAATTCTACAGCAGTTTATACATTCTGTGGCATGATGCAAATTCTTGGAAAAGTCTGCAACCGCAGAATCGTAGAACTCCAGGGGCCTTGGCTATAAGCAGCCTTTTTTCCCTCCCGCATCCGGTACCTCCCTTGTCCACCAGCTTGGCCTCCTAGCTTTGCCCCACTTGTGTCTTTCCCTCGTGCAGGCCTTGGTAACCTCCAGGAGTCCTTTTTATAATTTCCCATGGGGCCTCCGTGCCCATGCTTGGCCTGACCTCATCTGGGTAGCACCTAAGGATCCGCTTCATCCCCCAAAGTCTGCCCTCTAAAACAGCCACTTTCATTCTTGTGTGTTCTACCTGCCCCTAGTTCTAGGAGAACCAAACTGTGGCATGGCCACTTCCCACCAGTGGGTCCCAACAACTAGGTCCCTAATGAGCTCCCGTCTGACAGGACCACATCCAGGACACGCCCCTCCCTCATCGGCTCAGTCACCAACTGGGCAGCGAATGCATCCTGGATATGGTCGGCTTCAGACTGGGAGGTGGCTCAATAATGGCGGGTGGAAGCTGTGGTAGACTTATGCCCTGACAGAATGAGCCGCTGTAACATGAGGTCCTCGTGGCGCCGGAGTTTCCACGAGCCTCTCCTCATCCGAGGAGGGACGACCGATGGCGTCGCCTCTTCTTAGAGTGCTTATGGTCCGGCCTGTCGGACGAGGGGGTCCTAGACCTCGACCGAGATCGGGCAGGCTGACTCGTCGGTCGGGAGACACTGGAGGGGCAGGTGACTTCCCAGAGTCAGGGACTGGATCCTTGATGGGGACTCCAGCAAGCTGGTCTCCTCATCGGGAAAACAAGGATGAAGTCCTCTCTAAGGAGTCGTCGAGCCGTCAATGACAAAGGGTCAAGAGGCGTGGGGGCGATCTCAACGCGTTAACCAAACCTCGGTCGGCTGGCTAGACGGCAATTCGAAAAGCCTGCAGCCAAGGAAGCGATCTCGACCAAAGTCAAGACCACGTGTTCCTGGGACCAAGATCTCTCCTGGTCCCAGGACCGTCTTGCCGAGACGAACACACTTGGATCCTTATCCTCTTCCCGGATCGAGGAGGAGTGTGAGCGCGGGGTGTCTCTCCCTAGTAGGGAGAGACTGGCACAACTCCTGGAAGGAACCCGAAGGTGGAGCCCAGATTGAGCGGAGACGAAAAGCTCCAAGAAGACTCCACAGTGCAAGCCGCCTGCTCCTCAAATGCTTGCATGCGTTCCAACTGCTCGGTGGATCCGCAGCCATGGAAACCGACCACGGGCCTCTTTAGATTTCACGGAGGGTTCTCTTCTCCGGCCTCCCCAACTTCAAGCGTGCAGACAGTCGTCGAGACGTTGGAATGAGCCAAACAGACACTGCATGATGAAGTGTTATGGCTGACACCGAGGCAGTACAAGACACGATATGGGGATCGATGCGTGACATTTTTCTGGCCGTTACGGGCACTGGCGAAATCCTGGGAAGATTTATCTTCCATGATCAAACTGCAAACTTGCAATCGTTAATCGCGAACAATGCACATTTGGCAAAACCGAAGGTTTGAGAGCCAGAGCCTACAGATGCTAGAAACACGAGGAGGCAACCTGAATCTTCCAGCGGAAAGGAAGATCTCGTCATGGGGCAGAGATTAGGTATATACCACCCAGGTGGGTGGAAGGAGCCAGCATGAAGACTTTCAGTCGATTTTAAAGTGGAAGGGACATGCTAAAGAGAGTGGATGAAACAAATATCACGCTCCTAAAATGTTTTATTATCTGATAACCCCCACCCCCCTGGGTCACACTTGGAAATGAGCTCTGGCTGTATGCGCCTCTTCTGGTACACATTTTACATTCATAAATAAATTAATTAATTACTGATGCAGCTACAGTGTTCAATATCATGCAAAATAACCGAGGCCCTAGTTAAATGGGACCCAGTGGTGGTTGTATTTTGGTTGTGCTTCCTGCAGCACAGAGGGTAACACAGTATGTTCAATACTTTCTGAGCTAACAACAATCCTAGTCAGGAAGAGCGCTGCAGTCCTGTATAATTTAAAATAATTACATTTTCTACTTGAACATGCCTGCACTGTAATCATGTCCCAGGCACCATTAAAAAATAATCTGTGTATCAAAATAAACTACTTTTAATGAAAATTAAACTTAAATAAATGGCAGGTTAAAATATAACAGCACCATTCCCTGCACCTACCACTGTTCCTCAACTCCAACCTATCATGCCCATCTCTGGAGGAATGGCACTTCTTCTACTATGCCTCCTTTCTTTCCAAACTCCAGTTTGGTTCTCTTCAACCTCACAAAAACAGCGCACTCTAAGACTGGATTATACAAAGAGTGACTTTTATTACATTACGGCTAAGCACAATAATTCACATTAAGGAAGCACTTTCCAAACTTGTTAATTCACTAAGTTTGATTGACAGGTTGTAATAATCAATGGCTAGCTATGGATATCACAATCTGATTAACAGGTTGTAATAATCCGGGGCTTGCCATGAGTTATCACCACCTGTCAATCAAATTCTGTAAATTCATAAGTTGTCAATCAAATTTCTACGTGTCGCGGTTTCTCTCAAAGATCTCGCTAATCTAATGGCTTTGTGTGATGGGCTACAAAATGGCAACTAATGTATAATTGGATTAGCCCTACAATATAAAACAAGCATTTGTCAATGCCGAATGTTTGCTTGCTGATATTAGCATTAGACGTGCAGGAGTTAGACAGATGCAGAATAGAAGATGTAGTGAAGTATTGAACTCATGCCAATCCCACCTCCACCCTGCAACGATGGACAGGCATTGGGGTGCGCCTGTGGGTTATCGCCCATAATGCTCACAGCATTTCACCTCACCCTATCCTGTAGACACCGACAAGTGTTGAGGTGTGCCTTGTGTGTTCGGCTTCACAGTCACTCCAATTTCATAAGGACATACGCTGAAATGGGTGCAGTACAGGAGAATGGGGTGAAGTCTGGAGCTGAACAGTGCAAGGCACACCTCGATGCCTGACACTGGCTTCAGGGTGGGGTGGGATGGCATGAGCATTACAGCCAGTGATCCAAAGTTACACTCTCTGATGCCTGTCAGTCTGTACAGGGTGGGATGTTATGGTTAGAAACCCTAACGCATCGAGCGTGTGTTGGTATTTGCACTACAAATTTTCAACATGGCCTTTTTGTGACCCCCACCTCATGAAAGCATTTGGGGCCTCTTCTCATGAACAGTGGCAATGTGATTTTGTTAATGTGTCCCGAACCTGACTTCCATAGCGACCGTGCCATTCTCGCCAGATGTATGAAAACACAGATCAGGTAGAATGTGAAGAATGACAACTATACCATCCATAGGGAGGTGTGAAGAGATGGCAATGTTGAAAATCTGTAGTGAAAATATTAAAAATGCTCAAGTTCCGACCGTGCGATGGAAACAGCGCAACACATGCTTGTACTGCAGTCATTTCATGGAATTATTTCACCAAATTTTAAACATAGGCATTTTGTGACCTCTGCTCATGAACACTGCCACTATGGTTTTCTTAATCTGTCCAAAACATTAATTTCCCACAGCGACTCGTCATTGTCGCCAGATGTGCAAACCCATATTTTGGGCAGGATATGAAAAATGACAGCTATACTGTTCAAAAGGAGGTGTGGCAAAATGCCAATGTTGAAAATCTGGAGTGAAAATATTACAAATTTAGCACCTCCGAGCATACGTGGAAACTGCACAACACATGCTTGTAACACAGTCATTTATCGACTTTTGTCACCATATTTTCAAAATAGGCATTTTAGGTCCTCTGCTCATGAACAGTGTCACTATGATTTTCTTAATGTGTCCTGAACACTGAGTTCCCACAGTAACTCGCTATTCTGCACCGGAAGAGCAAAAACACATTTCGACCAGGATGTGAAAAATGACAGCTGTACTATTCATTAGGAGGATAGAAATTGCCAATGCTGAAAATTTGGAGTGAAAATATTACAAATTTGAGAAGTCAGGAGCATGCATGGAAACTGCACAAGCATGCTCATAACACAGTCATTTTATGGACTTTCATTAACAAAATTTTCAGCATAGGCATTTTAGGACCTCCGCTCATGAGCAGTGTCACTGTGATTTTCTTAATCTGTCCCGAGCGCTGATTTCCCACAGTGACCACACTATTCTGCGCGGAAGTGCAAAAACACATTTCGGTCAGGATGTGAAAATGGCAGCTGTACTGTTCAAAAGGAGGTGTGGAAAAATGCCAATGTTGAAAATCTGGAGTGAAAATATTACAAATTCACGAAGAGTGCGAGCATGCATGGAAACTACGCAATGTACACTAGTAAAACAGTAATTTTGAGTTTTCCTCAAATTTGCAACATAGGCTTTTGAGCCCACCTCATGAACACTGGCGCTGATAATTGAGTTAATCGTCCCGAAGACGATTCTGTGCAGTGACCGCAAATCACCTTTCAGGACCTAATAACGCCATGACAGTGGCTGAATTCATGAGGGGGTCCCAATAACCCCATGTTGAAAATTTAGTGCCAACATTCCCAAAAATGCCTGCGATATGCACCAAAGTTGAAAAAACCTATTTACGTAATTATACAGCTTACCGGCATTTCTTCAGTTCGCGGTCAGCTTTGAAGAGTGCAGGCGTGTTCCTGGTCCACGAAGATCGTCGCGCTGTGCTCCGGAGGTAAGTGTGGGAGGCAGGAGTGCGCAGAGGGTGGGCGAGGGTTGGAGGAGGGCCACGGACTCAACAAGGGACCGTTTTCTGTTTTACAGGGTTAAAAAAACAAAAGCGTGGGACTGTTTTTTTCAGGAACATTTGGCATGCTGGGTGGGCTTCCCAGCGTGCCACCTGGAGTCTGTTTTTGGGGCGGTAGCTGATGGCGGATTAGGCACCCCCCGGGCACATACCTAGTTGGGGGCAAGAGCCGAGGGAGATTGGGCACCCGGCAGACAACAAATTGGGGAGGAGACATTATGCCTATGGGGGTGGGCTCCCTCGTCAGCAAACTGAACTGGGAAGGGGACTGAAACTGACGGAAATTGAGCTCCTGTCGGAAAGAAAGACTGTTGAGGGAACCACATGATGCGAGGGACAGCACCCCTCGGGCATGCTAAGAAACAGGGGCAGGGACATTATGCTGACAGGTACTGGGATCCCGTCGGCAAATGAAATGGGTCAGGGGCATGTGGAGACGGCAAGGTACCGCCCTCGCAATGATGGGTCGCTCCCTCATTGCAGCAGAATTGGCTGATGCTGAATGATGAGGCTGCCCCTGATTGCAGCGAAAATGTTTTGAAGGTGGTGGCACGTTGGCTGAACTAGTGTCAGCAGCATGCGTTAAGCCTCAAAGGCACTGGGGCCATTGGCCCCTACAGTGCCACACCTCCAAAACCCCACTTCTCTCTAAGCTGTGCGAAATGTTTCTTGCACATGTGCAAGCAAATATAAAAATGATGGGCAGGTGTGGGTTACAAAGTGACAATTCAATCTGGGGTTTATAGAACATCACAATCCACTCTGTCTTTGTGGATTATCATGTTCTAGAGACCCTCAACTGAATTATCACCTTACGTAAATCACACTTACCCATCATTTATTCCATATATAATATATGTTCAAAGAGCGATAATCTGCAACTAAAGTGTACTTCTGAAGTTGATAATTCACTGTCAAGAATGTTCAAGTGTGGTAATTCACACTCTAAACTGTGACATATCAACTTCACCTGTCATCCAAACCTTCAAATATTCAGGTTGTTTAACCTGCCTCGTTTTGATGCAAACTTTTTTAATACTAGCCAAACATTGCTGAACACCTGAAGTTCTGCATATACCATAAACACCCATTGAGGAGAAAGATTTGAAAGTTGACACCCAAGGGGTTTGTAATGGTGGGCCTAAAAGTAGATCTTAACAGAAGAAAGTAGGTAAAACATTAAAAGCAACAAAGTTATGAGTTAAAGAAATGAAAATTTCAATGAATGGGCCCTATTCATTTCACTGTGGTTCCCAGTCAGCAGAGCAGGGGCATTGAGGAGTCGGTACTGAAAACACAGGAGCCTCGAAGAGGACACAGATGGGTGCCAGTGGCAGGAGAGGTTGGTGGTGGTGTGCACATGTAACCCTAGGTGGCGCTATCCCAAGGGCTACTACCCCTGCCTGTATGGCTAGTGACAAGTTAAGGGCCTAGGTCCAGTGGCGGGTGCCCCCACCCAGAGGTCAGGGTTGGTAGTGGTTAAATTAGCTTGGGTGCAGTCCTCTGGGACACTGTGACCCCCCATTTGTTCCCTCTAGTGGCCCACACAGTACCTGGGAGTTACCTTCCCAATACCCCACATATGCACACTTTTACACTTACAGTACCACTTACCCTCAGGACTGATTCTGCAGCATGTCCCTGAGGACCCCTGTAAAACAAGGTTAGGCAATGCACACAACCACAGCAAATGCTGATTCTGTATGTATTGACACCACAGACAGATTATAATTCAACAACAACAAATCTGATTTATTTAGGGGCAGTAACAAGGAAGGGGCAAATCTGGTTGATTGGCAGTAAATTCACACAGTACTGTGCATGCACTTTAGGGTCCAAAAGTCATACTCTCTGGGTACCCAGGATTGGGGGCTAGCCAGGTCCGTTGCCCAGGATTGACCAGCTGGTGCAGATGGATGGGGCCCTGCAAGGAGAAAATACACGCACAGCACACAAGTGTAATCCGGAGCCAGATGGCTCAGTCCACAGAAAGAAAACACAAAGCAATCAGTTGACACACTTTGATTAAATGAAAGGTGCAGGGTACTACCCTGATTTGTACTCATGATACCCAGAGCTGAGAACAGGATGGAGAATGTTCATTCTGAATTGCCAGACAAGCAGAGTATGGAGACCAGGCCCTCATGACAGGGCCCAACTGCATTGAAACAGGCGGATTCAGTCCGAATCAAGCTGGGTTCTGCTTCCAGCTTCAGCACACAACTCACAGTACAGGAAATAAGATCACGATTCCCCACAAGCACCAAGCACATTCATATGGAAAGAAATTACTATACCAGGCCAGCTGCTCCTCGATCCTGATCGCAAAACACTGCAAAACCCTGGGAGCACTCACAGCAGCTTCAGTTCCTGACAGGCCGATCGCACTTTAGCAAAATCTTCAGTCTTCTACAGGTTAAGCCTGGTTCCCACACTTCTGCTTCTTCTTCTTCCCCTAAAAGCTTGGATTCAGTCCAATTGAAAAGTACTAATAGCGCAGATCGACTTGGGGGCCTACACACGTGCTTCCTGCCGCGAACTACTCTCCCCGCTCGAACAACAGAGCTCCTTTTCCCTTCACAGTCACCTCAGGTCTGGCTCGCCATCAGACAGCTAGGGTCTTTCACCTAGATCCAGAGAGTTCGGTTGGTTGGTTCTGTTGTCAATCACAGCAGGGCTCCTCTGTTGGTGCAAAAGGCGCCACAGTCCAACTACAATTCCCAGAGTCACCTGCCATACATCCCCTTTACAGCCAGCTCCAGATGAGAGTCCAAGTTCTGATTCGCCCAAAGCAGGCTCCATTTAAAGGTCCTGTAACCCAATTGGTCCAATTCAGCAGTCAGGACCAAAATGGAAGGTCTAAACAGAGTTCGAGCTGCAAGAAAGGCAGGTTAGACAAACTGCAGTTTTACTAATAGTCTAAATGTTTTGGGCAAACAGTTACATCTTTCAATTAGGCTCCCTCTAAGCTCTTAGCGACTGCAGAAACAGAAGCGATTTGACAGCAGCTTCGAGTGGGACTTCGAGCAGGGGAAGCCACAGTCCCCACACAACTACTTATGTCTGCAAGCAGACAGCTCTTAAAGAGACAGTACACAGAGGTTCTAAAAGCACTCGCTGTAGCAAGTATTTAAACGGCTTAAACGCTGAACACGATCCAGACTTGGACCACTTAGCAAGCTCCTGGAAGACTTTTGGGAACCACTATTTGCAGGGGTTACACAGATGTTAGAAAACAGTGGGGGTTATTTTTAAACAGTTACGTTCAGCCATGCGCGAGGATATCCAAAGTCACTCTCACTCATTCACATAAATAGTGTATTCCACCAATGGCCATAATATATCTCTATACATATATATATATCTATATATATATATACATACATATATGAATATATGTATTTGAAAAATTATAACAGGAGAGGCACAGTGAGCCAAGGCACATTTCCAGATCGCCCAGGGAAAAATACAAGATGTAATGGTTCGAGATCTGAGCATGAGCACCAGAGAGCCGAGTTTCTTGCTGCTGTCAGAAAATGCTGTTCAGGTGATGGGGAAAGTAAGCGATAAGCGTTATTTATACAGCCGGCTCCCTTTGTTGCTGATCATCTTAGAACAATCGCAGTAGGCACAAGCTACAAAGGATATCACAGTCCTCGTACTGCATTCATTTACTGGGACTAGAATGACTAAACGGATGACTGCTTAATATTACAAAAAGTGGAAGAACTTGACCGCCTGATGGCCTGGGGGATAGCACTTGGTGATCTTGAGCTGGCAACCTGAGCTTGAGAATGAGCGCAGGAAGCTGACTGGGAGGCCTGGGGCAGGGAGGATGGTGTCATGTTCTGCCACTCAGGTCACTCCCTGAGTGGACCTGCAAACTCTTCCACTTCAGGGGCTCCGAGCATGTTGAGGTCAGAGCAGGGCTGCACAAGATGTCGGTGGAGGTGGGTGTGGAGAAAAAACAGCCAGCAAGTTGTTGCCCTGATTGCTGGTGCCCTGTACCACCAACAGGGCACCAACCTCATCTGCATTGTGTTCTGTGGGAGGATGACCCCAGCCCTGCAATTGGAGGGGATCTGGGAATGATTGTCAGTTCAGGTAAGTCCCTGAGATGGTGGGTAGTGGGGTTGAGTGACAGGAGAGCTGAGTGGGGCCAGACCACCAGGGGAGGATAAAATTTTTGTGACAAAAGAAAGGGAAGAGTCCACAGATACTGTTAGAAAATTAGGGTTACTAACCTGTAACTGTAGTTCTACAAGTGGTATAAGGTGTACAGCCACACATCTGGCAGAATCCTTTCCCCTTTAAGAATGGCCAGAAGGTCTTCAAGCTGCCTCCTCCTACCTACCCAGGTGGTATCCTCCTCAGCACCACCCATGACATCAGATCTTACCGCTGGAAACAAGACCAGTGTGCCACTTGCCAGGGAGGTTATGTGGGTTGTGTGGATGTACACCATATGTCACTCCTAGAACTACGGTTACAGGTCAGTAACCCTCATTTCTTGTAATGTGGATATGGTGTACTATTCACAGTTCTGGCAGACTCCCAGCAGTTCTCTGGTAGGAGGCAAGGTGCACACCTATTTAGAGAAAAGAGACCGGAGGACCAAGGCCCTAAAACCAGCATCCTGGCATGACACAAGGTAGATGTGGTAATGGGAGATGAAGGTATGTGCTGACTTCCAGGTAGCAGTCCTGCAAATCTCCTGGACAGGGGCGTCCTTGGAAGTAGCCATCGAAGCACCAGTATGTCTGGTGGAATGAGCCCTGAGCCCAATGGGAGGCTCCCTACCAGCCAATCTATAGCAGAGCTCAATGCAGGACACTATCCATGCTGACTGTGTGCTTAGCAGCCGGTCCACCAGGTGTGGCTTCAGTATATGTAACAAACAGCTGGTGAACTTCTCCCTGAACTACAGTGGTACACTCTTTGTGATAGACAAGCATTCGCCGCGAGGTTCAATGACTGGAGCCTGTGCTTGGCCTCAGAGGCTGGATTGTACACTGGGAGGTTAATCACTTGGTTAAGGTGGAACTCTGAGACAACCTTCAGGAGGAACTTTGGATTGGGGCGGAGGACAACCTTGTCCTTGTGGAAGGCCAAGTAAGGAGTCTCCACTGAGAGTACCTGGAGCTCACTGATCCTACTGGTGAGGTGATAGCCACCAAGAAGGCAGTCTTCCACAACAGGTGAGAGATGTCACACCTGTGCATTGGTTCGACTGGATTGCCTATGAGCACTGCCAATACCAGCAGCAAGTCCCATGGTGGTGGCTCATGCACCAGTGGGAACAAGTGATCAATGCCTTTGAAGAAGTGCCCAATCACCTTCTCCTGCGCCACTGTCGGCATACCAGCCTGCACCTAGTATGCAGAGATGGCTGACAGGTGCACATTAAGGGTTATCGACTGCAGGCCCAACTGAGAGAGGGGACCACAGGTAATTCAAGATGCTTGCCACTAAGCAGGACAGTGGGTCCAGCTCTTTGACATGACACCAAATGGAAAATCTCTTCCATTTGAAGGCGTACACTGGTGAGTCGACTCCTTCTGAGAGGCCTCAATGACATGTGGACATGCGGCGAGCTTCACGGCAAACAGGAGGAATGCATCCGCCCTACTTGTTATGGTAGTCGTGGTCGTCGTGTTGTCCATCTGAACCTGGACAACCTGACCCCGAACATATGCAGCAAATGCTGTCAGCACCAGGCGCACTGCACAGAGCTCCAGCAGGTTGATGTGGCATCGAACTCATTGGGGTCCACAGCCCGTGAAATCTGTGGTCCCCAGGTGGGCTCTTAGACCAGCAGAGAGGTGTCAGTCACGAAGTGACCGTCGACTCTGGGCGGAGAAACAAGATTCCTTCCTGGAGATGGTCTGTGACTTGCCACCACTGGATAGCATTCCACATCTGCTGTGTCACCATGACCAGCTGGTCGAGGTGACTGCAGTGCTGAGACTACTGCTGGGCCAGCCCCACAGCAGGAAGTGCATTCTCCAGTGGGCCCAATGGACTACGCTTGTGCAAGCTGCCATATACCCCAGCAGGTGAAGGAAGTCCTGGACAGGGCACAACTGCCCACTCCAAAATGATCAGGCAAAGGAGGTAAGATCCTCTGCCTTATCCGCCAGGAGTCAGGCCATGGTCCGACAAAGTCGAGCTCTACCATGATGAACTGGAATAAATACGATGGAATGAGTTCTGACTTGGTCCCACTTGAACAGGAGACCAAGGTTTAAGCAGGTCTGGAGGGCCAGGTTCCTGGACCAATCCACTTCCACCCTGGAGGACCCGTTGATCAGCCAGTCATCCAGGTATGGGTACACTGACCCTTGGCACTGCAGGAAGGCTGCCACCACTGCAACGCACTGGGTGAAGACTCTGGGGACCGTGGAAAGGCAGAATGGCATGGCCTGTAACTCGTACAGGATCTCTTCCATGCAGAACCACAGAAACCACTGGTGGGACTGACGGCTGGGGACATGAAAGAAGGCATCCTGGAGGTTCAGGGAGCAGAACCACATGTCCTGCTTCAGGAACTGAATGATCTGATTCAGAGTGACCATTCAGAATTTGTGCAGCTGTAGATATTTGTTGAAGTCATGCAGATCCAATATTGGATGCCAGCACCCCCTTTGTTTTGGAACCAAAAGTATCTGGAGACAAATCCTAGACCAGCCGTGGTGTCCTGGACATGAACCACTGCCTCTTTCTGGAGGAGCTGGGCAATGTCCTCCCAAAGGGCAGACAACATGTCTTCTGACACTGCATCTTCCATGGGGCATGGGCTCGACTGGGTGGGATAGCCTTGAACTCCAGAGGCAGACCCTGGCTGACCACTTCAAGCACCCACCTGTCCGAGATAATAATGGACCAGGCGGAAGTGAAGTGGTGGAGCCGGCCCACATGGGAGGTCCCAGGGTGGACAGAAAGAGTGGGAGGAAGACACCCTGTGGAGGGTTGTGGGATAACAGATGGACCAGACACGAACTTCAGTTTCAACACACAATCTCTGTGTGATGTTTATTCAAAATACAGACAAAACCTTCAGCAATGGCATATTCCTTTTCAACACTTCAATCTGCAGCACAGATTATGTATGTCCTTCCTCTGCACTTGTCAGCACCTACTGACTCACTGATCTACTGATCTAAATTTTTCAGTGAAAACCCTTCATCTCTATGGTTGTCTTGTTTGCTTGGGTGGTGGGGCTCAAAGAAAAAAAAAAACAAGCTACAGCAAAGAACCTCAATGCAAAAGGACTGAAACAAGGGTTATCCCCAAAGGGCACTGACAATAAGACATCATCACACATACTTCCATAATGCAAAGCATCATGGGATATACAGTATATGTAAATCACCATGAGATTTCAGATTGGCTCAGTTTACAGCAGGAATGCATGGTACCAATTTACATGTATTTAACAACACAACCAACTTAATTTCTATAATACAGTCACCTGGTACTTTTTATCTCTATCAAAACACCTAGTGCATGATATTTTCAACATTTACAGGTTTCATAAACATACGGTATATACATCAAGGTATTTTATGACATAGTGATAATACATACAAAATCCAACAACAGTAAACACAGCCTGTTTTACATAAACTCAGAGGTCACCACAATAACCTCCTGTCACGAGGACCTAAGAGGAAAAGGAAAATTAAAGAGGACATTATAGCATAGCCAAGAAAGGGAGGGGACCCACAGGTGGCCAACCTTATGGACTAGAAATTGTAAAGAATAGATTAGGCTAAGAAACAGAAGAACTGTTGCAACAGATTTAAGAAAGTTCGGTCCTCAAGAGTGGCAGGATCTCCCTGTCACCCCTACCCCAACCCATCACTGTGCAGGCTTGGAAGCAGTGGCGAGATAGCTGAGGAAGTAGCTGATCCTCACCCACGGACTTCATGGCGGCAGCGGAGTTTTGTTAAGGCTGAGGCCACCAGGCCTGCTGTTGCCCAATGGTGGCTGAAGTGGTCTGGCCATTGAAGCAGAGTAAGACCAAGCTGAAAGAACATTTTCCTTTGTTTCTGGCCCTTAGAATCATTCTGGGTTGATGTTATGGAGTCCAAGGTGGTGCTGGACTTCTTAATGCAGGTGAGATGGCCATGGCAGTAGAACCTAGAGGTTAGAGTAACGATCTGTGAATGAGCTTGGTACATCCAGCACACAAACCTAGGTTTGGGTCCTACAACCTCTACTTGCATACTGTGTGCAGGGCGTGTCAGAATTTTCACAAGGGGGTTCTTTTATGCAGTCTGCAACCTTTTAAAAAAGCTGTGGGTCTTAGGGCATGAGGACCCCAAAGCTATGGGATCCTAGATGTTCTGTGGTGCATTCTGTGGCTTATTTTGAAGCTAAATAAGTTATATCTGAAATCTCCTTCACCTTGCCCTAAGCAAAATTATTATCTGGCTGGCTGCAGGGTGAATACATATATGACTTCAGTACTGGAGGGCAGCACGATGCTGCTACTGTAATATACCTAAGGCACTGTCTCAGATATATTATGTTATCAGCTTTAATATCTGCACCTGTATCTACTGGTGTGCAGAGTAACTAAAATGATTCAGGGACAGCAATGCAGATCCTTTGAGGAACGTTCAAGGCACTCCTCATTGGAGACCAGAAGGAAAGGGAGATATGACAGAGATCTTCCAGTTCATTAAAGGAATTAACAAAGTGAACTGTGGGGTACTATTCAGCCTGAGTACCAATTGGCGATCACATGGACATGAATGGAAGTTAACAGGAGGTAGGTTCAGGAGAGATGTGAGTAAGCACTACTTTACGGAAAGGGTGGTGGAACTTTGGAACAGTCTGTCAGCTGCATTGGTAGCTGCAAAAACAGTCAGAGGACTCAAGCAGGGCTGGGACATATTGAAGGGAGTAGTGATTACTGGGGCGACAGGACCAGGAGGAGAACAGAGAGAGGATGAGGAGGGTTAGTACCTGGAGAAACAACAGGTTCCAGGGATTATAGGGAACCTGGGCAGACTGGATGGACCTCTGTCTTTTTCTGCCATCATGGTCTATGTTTCTGTGTTTCTATACCAGGCACCCTGCTTGGAAAAAAATCTGTAACATAATTCTTAGTTCAACATTGGGTACCACTTGTTGCCCCCACTCCATTCTCCAATGTGGTAGGCATGACAAAGGGAGTGAGGGAAAGGTAATTTGACTGTGGTGGGGATTCCCAGTGCAAGTTACCATCTCCTAAATGCCTACCCACACCCCTACCACTACCACGCTCCAAAAGTATAGCGGTATGTTCATAACACTGAACTGAAGCAACAAATGTCATTCTACTGACACGTGGTTATCTGGCGAAAATGCTTATCACAACGTATTTGTTTTAATGGCATCCTGCACAGATGACACAGACAAAAATGGAACTGAATGTCAATGAAAATGGGACCACAGTGAAGACCTCTCTGAACAGCACAATTAGTGAGGTGGCAGTGTAGATCCCAGCCAGACCCTTCCAAACACTTGCATTGCCTTTCCACTTTGGTACCTCTTTTGCTAACTATGAAAAGTTAAAACAGGCACATGAAACAAGACAACTTTGCATTTTGTATAGAGGAGGATTTAAGTAATTTATTGATAAATCTTTAGCCGCCCACCTGAACAGCTCCCTTGCTCAATTGCACAGTCTATCCCTTTATAAACAGTTATTAAGGGACACATCTTTGGAAATAGTGGCAAGCAAAATTTACCTGCTAGTGACCAATATTATTGTAAGTTGAGGTCCTCTACTTCTTTTTGCTCTCCTGGTGACGTCATCTCTGAGCCTGCCACCATGCTCCATCTTCCTCCAGAGCTAGCTGACAGCATGAATTGTGGGCAGCGCCGTGCTGTATTCCAGCCACATTCACAATGTTGACGTGAGCTCAATTGGTCAGCCAGTCATGGGGGATAGTGTGCTGAAAGGCGCACAAAACATCTCCAGTCATCTTACTGGCACTGAGGGAGCTGAATGGCAGCAGATGGGAAGGGTCACATGCAGAGAGAAAGTGCTGGGTTCCACCATGTATACATAAACACTCTGTGACCGTCACAAAATAAGCAGAAATAATGAAAACATTTTACAAACGATGAAAAAAGAGGGAGTTACAAAAGGAGGTTCTTTCGAACCAGACAAACCCCCTTGACATGAGCTATGGTGTGACTCTGAGCAAGTCACTTAACCTGGATCGCCCTGAAAACAGGCACCTGTGCCTAGTGGGCCTTACCTGGTTACCAAAGAATAAAATAAAATAAATAAATCCATGCTAGGCCCGAACAAGTCGGTGCTTCCAAAAAAGGGACGTTCGCCAATTTGTGTTTAGTGTCGGCTGTAAAAGTGAAAATCCACAGCCATGCCCTGTGGCACATAGCCAACGCTGAGGCCACTAACCTGACACATGAGTCAACAATGTCCAGGGCCATCAGAAGCTGTTTTTAACAATAGCGTGACCTTGGTTGCAGACCGACTCGACCGGTAGCTGCAGGTCAGTTAGGAGCTGGGGATAACCTGGTCCAGGGTACCCAATAAAAGCATGGGCAACACTGGCCATCATAACAGCTGAAGTAGCCTGCCAAAGGACTAGGGATGAGGCTGCATAGACCTTTTGGTTGGCCATGTGGTCCAACTCTTGGACTTGTCGGGAGGTTTATCAACATCCCGACATTACCCATGCACCTAAATATCGAGTTGGCTACAAACCCTTGACCGGGGTGGTCGGTGAACCAGACAGGGACCTAGAAGGCACCACATACTTGTGGACTATACAGGTCAACAGTGTGGGGCAGGAGGCAGGACGCTGCCACAGCACCAGAGCAGGGGCAAGGATGATCTCCACCACAGGAAGTCAACCCCAGGGAGTCATTCCTGTCGAGGATTTCTATCAAGGGATACTTGCCGCTTCTGGACAGGTTCCTGCAGAATTCGATGGATTCAGAAATCAACAGATACAGGGCCCCAAAGGAGGTAGGCCCTGCTCCAGCAAGAGATCCTCAACGGACTCATGGCTGAAGCCTGGGGTCCAATGAGAATGCATGGAAAAGTCCTCCGAGTCAGAGGACTCCTTGAACACTGGCTGACCATCTGTATCCCCACTGACAATACAAGGTTCATCGGCCTGGGTGATCCTGACTGACAGCCAACCAGGACACCCAGGAGCCGAGCACAGTATTAGGAGGAGGCCCTCCTTGGGCTCAAGGCAGGGGTTTCCGAATGTGTGGCGAGCTGGTATCAGCCTGACTGGCATGGCTGGCTCAGCCAAGTGCGGCAGCCATGGAAGTGCCAGAGTGGGCTGAGGCACGGTTGGCGGCAGGCAGCCAGTGCCAAGAAGCCACTGTTGCCACCACGAACTCCTCATAACAGCGCCACATTTACAATGGAGCCTGTCCTCCCACAAGGAGAAGAAGATGAGGAGTATCGCAGCATCTCTTCACCAAGTGTCAAGAGCAGAACTGATGGCCATGTTGGGAATCGCTCAATCTTAACCTGGACTTGAACACTGGGGCACCAGTCGGGCGAGGGAGGCAGGGACAGGTGAAAGACACCTGGGATCCCCTAAGTGGTCGGGCTCCTGAGGGGAAGGAACTGGCTCAGTGGGCTGATCTGACCCTCCTTGGGAGAAATTAGGCAGGGCTGGAGTCCTGAGAGGAGTTCTCCCTCATCTGGAGACAAGGGATAAACCAGGTCAAGAAAGATCTCAACGGTTGGTCAAACCGTGTCTTGGCCAACAAACCCGAAGCCGTCCGAGCCAGAAGAAGCACGGGAATGGGACATACAAAACCACTCCTGGTCCCATGACCTGAGACATGACTTCTTTCCTTTGAGTCCTGTTTCAAAGGCTTGGACCCTGGGAGGGCCCTCGCTGAGACTCAGAAGGGACTGGCACAAGTCCCAAAATGCCCCAGTAAACAAGGCACCCATGCCCATCAGAAAGAGGCGGACACGGACGAGAGTACCCGCTGTGGCCTGAGCCAAGGCCTCTCAAAGACAGAGCTGCTCAGCCAAGCCTACTGCTGTGGAAACCACCTTGGGTGTCTTTAGATTTAACAGGGGTCCGCTGATCCACACAGCCCAGGAGGAGGTGGACATAGCAGTTCTCCAAGGTGGAGGGCTGAAGGGTACAGCACAGGCAGCAAGCATGCAGGCACCAGATGCACACAGAGAGCGGGACAGTGCATGACATCTTCTGGCAGCAAATGATGCATGGTTTGAAGCCAGGACCAGTATTTGGGTCACCAGAGTCCATGCTGCAACACTGCACAGACAAAACAGGCAAAAACGAGAGGCGAAGACCAACGTTTGTGTTTGAAAAGTTAGGGCCTAAATCTAGCGTGGAGCTACAATGAAGGAAATACAGGTTACTCACCTGTAACAGGAGTTCTAGGAGTGGTATATGTTTTCATCCACTTATTGGCAGATTCCTTGCCGCTTTAAATGTTGCGGAAGGTCTCCAAGCTGGCTCCTCTCACCCACCTGGGTGGTAAAACCCTGGCTCTGCCCCATGATGCCAGATCTAGACTGCTGGAAGCCAGATTGCGCGTCAAAGCCGGAGAGAGGTTGGGTGGGTTGTGTGGATGAACAACATATACCACTCTGAACTCCTGTTACAGGTGAGTAACCTGTTTTCTAGGGACGTGGATATGTTGTTCAATCCACACACTATTGGGCAGACTCCTAGCAGTTCTCCGGGAGAAGGAGGCAAGGCGCACAACCCCTTACTTAGGGAATAAGGATTGGAGAACCAAGGTCCCAAACAGCATCCCAGCGTGACTCTAGGTCAATGTGGTAATGGGAAATGAAGGTGTGTGCTGACTTCAGATAGCAGCCCTGCAGATTTCCTGGATAGGGACATCCTTAGAAGCAGCCACGAAGCAGCGGTTGGCAGGTAGAATGAGCTCTATCCCATTGGGAGGCTCCATGCCCGCCAACCTACAGCAGAGATCTATGCAGGAGGTGACCCACCTGCTTATCGTCTGCTTGGCTGCAGATCTGCCAAGTGCGACTTCAATGTAGGTGACAAACAGCTGGCTAACCTCTCCCCAAACTTCAGCTGTCCACTCCTTATAATAAGAGAGCGCTTCTAGGGTCCATGATGTGAAGCCTATATTCGGCCTCCGGGTGTGATTGGGGTAGAACACCGGCAGAGTCAACACGTGGTTAAGGTGAACTCCGACACCACCTTCGGAAGGAAATGGTGGGGGCACAGGACAACCTTGTCCCTGTGGAAGACCAGATAAGAAGACTCAATGGAAAGCTCCTAGAGCTCTCCCATCCTTCTGGCTGACGTGATAGCCACCAGGAGGCGTCTCCACAACAGGTGAAAGATGTCACACCTGGGCATCGGGTTCAAATGGCTTGCCCATGAGCTTAGCCAATACCAGCAGTAGATCCCATGGAGGTGGAGGTTCTCGCACCGAGGGGATATGTGATCAAGGCCCTTGAAAATGCACCCGACCACCTTCTCCTGCGCCACCGACTGCTTGTCGGCCCGCGCCCGGTAAGCAGAGATGGCTGCCAGGTGCACCTTAAGGGTCGCCAACCGCCATGCCCTAGCTGAGAAAGGACCACAGGTAGTCCAGAAAGCTAGCCAAGGAGCAGGAAGAAGGGTCCAACCCTTTGTCCTGACACCAAAGGTGAAAATGTCTTCCATTTTAAGGGATAGCATTTTCTGGTCAGCTCTCACGGGACGCCTCAACCACGCTGAGGACCTCATCGGAAAGACCCAAGGCCTGGAACTCCTAGCTGCTCAGGAACCAGGCTGTCAGGTGCAGGGATTGAAGGTCCGGTGGAGAACCTTCCCTTGTCGACTAAAGCAGGTCTGGACAGGCTGGAAGCCACCTCGAGAGCCTGGAGCTGAGGCTGAGGAGATCTGGTACCAGCATGGCGGGCCAGTCTGGGGCTACCAGAATCAACTGCGCCTTGTCCCCTTTGCCTTGAGAAGTACCTTTGGATCAAGGAAATGGAGGAAGGCAGAAGAGGCCCGGGTCCACGGCCTTGAGAAGGCATCCCCTGCAGCAAGCCCTGCTGAGGGGGGCATGAAACAGCCTCAGCAGCATTCTCCTGGAGGCGAACAAGTCCACCTGAGGGTGCCCCAATGGGTGAACAGATCTAGTACTACCTCCGGCAGGAGAGACCACCGTGAGATGCAGCGCCTATCCAGCTGAGGGCATCAGCCAGACTGTTGGAGGCTCCTGCCACATGGATGGCTAGGAGATCCGCTCCAGTTTGATCACAAGAGACCAAATGTGGAAAGCCTCCTTGCACAGGCGCCAGGAGTACATCCCGCCCTGTCAGTTGAGGTAGTACATGGTCGTGGTGGTGTCCGCCTGGACCTGGACCACTTGACCCCGTACAAACGGAGCGAAGGCAGTGAGGGCTAGTCGGACTACTCAAAGCTCCAGCACGCTGATGTGGCATCGAGACTCCTGAGGGGACCAGAGGCCATGGGCTCTGAGCTCCCCCAGATGGGCAACTCAACCCATCAGAGGCACGCCGGTCGCCAGAGTGACCGTCGGCTCAGGGCGGACAAACAGGATACCCTCCTGCAGATGAGCTGGAACGAGCCACCACTGTAGGCTGTTTCACCTCTCCTGGGTCACCGTCACTGGCTGGTCCAGAGGACTGGAGCACTGTGACCACTGGCTGGCCAGCCCCATTGCAAGGATGCATATGCCAGCGGCCCAAAGGACCATGCTGGTGCAGGCTGCCCATGAGGCCCAGATGGCGAGGAAGTCACGGCAGGGCGCAATTGCCCAACCAGAAATGACTGGGCAAAGAGGAAAGGACTCGCTCTGTCCGCCGGAGCTGGCTCGGCGAATGTAGTTCTGCCCCGATGAACTGAATCACCTGCAATGGCACGAGTTCCAACTCGGCCTCGCTGATGAGGAGGCCAATCTGAGAGCAGACCTGGAGGGCCAGATCCTGGTCCGCTCCACCTTCAACCTGGAGGGGCTGCAATCAGCCAGTCATCCAGGTAAGGGTACACTCGGACCCTCGGCGCTGCAGGAATGCTGTCACCACTACCATGCATTTGGTGAAGACCCTGGGAGCTGGAGAGAGGCCAAAGGGCATGGCCCGAACTGTAAAGGGATCCCTCTGCTCTGAAGCGGAGGAATCGCTGATGAGATGGACAGATTGGGACGTGAAAAACGCGTCCCTGAAGGTCCAGGGAACAGAACCACATGCCTGGCTCCAAGGATGGAATGATCTAAGCCAGAGTGACCATCCTGAAGGTGCGAGACCTAAGAACTTGTTCAAGTCATGTAGGTAGAGAATGGGGTGCCAGCCCCTGTCCTTTGGGACCAGGGAGTACCTGGACACAAACCCTGGGTCTGGGGGTCTTCCACTCGCTGATCACCTCCTTCTGGAGGAGCAGGCAATGTCGGCTCGATGAGCCGACAGAGAGGCTGGCGAAACCCGTGAGCCCCAGACTCCTGCCTACCACTTCCAACACCCAGCGGTCCGTGTGATAGCAGACCAGGTGGAAAGGAAGTGGCGAGTCGTCCCCAAGGGGGAAACCCGAGGAGCAGCAATGAGGTTGGGGACACCCCTCAACCCGTCACTGGGCAGGCTTGAAGGAAGGGCCAGCCAAGGAGCTGCCTGGACCTTTCCTCCTGGCTTCCTGCTGGAGGAAGCAGCAGGCTCTGGCTTTTGGGGTGCCGGCGTGAGCCTGCTGGCCCTGATGCTGGTGTTGCTGGGCAGGATGTGCCGCAGGGGCTGAAGGACAAAAGGGCTTACGCTGCTGCTGGCGGCCTTTGTTCTTCTGGGCAGATGTGACCAAGTCCAAAGTGGCATTGGACTTCTCGATCCGCTGGAGATGACCCTCCACCCTGGGCCTGAACAAGTCGGTACCAGGAAGGGAACATCTGCCAGCTTGTGCTGGGTATCAGCCGTGAAGGTGGAGATCCACAGCCAGGCTCTGCGGCGCATCCGCGCCGCTACTGACCCACACTAATCAGCAATGTCCAACGAAGTTTGAGCTGCTGTTTAGCTACTGCCCTTCCTGAACCCGACCTGCTTGACCGCGCCTGAAGGTCAGCCGGAGATGAGGAATCACCTCATCCAGGGAGCCCAAAGGGCGTTTGAAAGTGTGCCATCAGAACAGCCGAGCTAGCCTGGCGAAGGCCTAGGGAGGAAGCAGCATATACCTTCGCCTGAGTAATCCAACCTTTGGATCCTTTATCAGGCAGTTTGTCCGACATCCCAAGCGTCCCCGGAACGCCAGAAAACACTATCGGTCACTAACCCTTCCTCAGAGGGTGCTCCGAAACCGGAGAGTGAACTGGTAGGGACCGCATACTTCTGAGCCATCCTGGCCGAAGGTGCGGACAAGATGCTGGCGCTGCCACACTCCAGGGCCAGGCCAACAATGGCTTCCACCACCAGAAAGGCCTCCATAGGGGAATCCCTCGGTCCAGTATCTCTGTAGGATACTTGGCCCGTTCTGAACTGGTTCAAGCTGCATCCCAGTAGACTCTGAGATGAGTCAAGCATTCCCAAAAGCGAGGATGGGCTCTAGTCCACCGACTGACCCCTGCAGATTCCAGGTCAACCGCCTGGAGAACAGGGAGGAGTCGCTGTCGGACTCCGAGGAGTCTGCGAACAGCTGCCGAGCGCTGAGCCACCCTCCGCCTGTCGAGGTCGATCGGGAGTGAGGGTGACCGACAACCTATGGGGCAAGCCCTGACCTGACTGAGAATCCTTGGTTGGGGCCCCAATCTTAGGTTGTGGAATCAGAGGTTGCACCACAATGGGTGGAGTAGCTGGTTCCGCCGAACAACTGGCACCGGTGGCGTGCTCCTCACCATTAATGATGGTGCAAGAGCTACACATCAAGTCCTAGTAGCTACCGACGCAATCCTTGCACTGGAGCCTATCCTCTGAAGAGGATCGAAGAGGATGAGCTGGCGGCACCGCTTCCATGGTGCCAAGACCGAGACCGCCGACATCGGGCAGGACCGGCCGGACCTGAAGAGGACTGAGACCTCGGGATTCCGAGGGTGGGTCAGAGGGGAACGGGGAAACGCGCCTTCCTTCGGTACAGGGACCTTAACCAGGGACTCCAGCACAGGAGGCACAGGCAAGTCCTCGGTAATCACCGGGGAACCCGGTGAAGTAGGGTTGTCGGCATCACCAGTCGACAAACCGTCCGACCCAGTTGAGAAAATCTCGACCGCGTTGATGGTTGTCTCGGCCTGCTGACCTGATGGGGACACCGTGAAGCCAGTGGCCTTAGCCGCAACCTCGACCGAAGATGAAAGCCGACGGTCCAGTGAAGGGATTTCTCCGCTCCCACGAACATCGGACGTGGGACTTAAACCTTTGGTCCTTCTTCTTGGACCGACTGAGTGTCCCGATGGTCCTTCTCCCTTGGTGGAGAGGGACTGACAAAGCTCTTTAAAGGAAGCTGTATAGGAAGAGCCTAAGGAGAGTGGGATAAATGCCACGGCCGAGGAGGAACAAGAACACCTCCTCCTCAAGGGCGATCATCTGTTCCAACTGTTCTGTGGAGCCCGCGCTGCAGAGACCGCTTCAACGGACCTCCTTCGACTTGACCGGTGGATACCATTTTCAGGGCGCCCAAGAAGAAGTCGAGCAGCGCAGTCCTCCAAGACTGAAGCCGAGAAAGAGCTGCACAATCACAAGAAGAAGAAGAATCAGCATTTATATAGCGCTTTTCATACATCCAAAGTGCTTTAAAAGCAATGCTAGATTGGTAGTGAAGTGATCTGAATGTGTGGTGGCGACCATATCGCACATCATCACCCACACACAGCCTGGATAATTGCATGAACCAGTTTATGGGAAGAGGAATGTTGGCCAGGACACTGGGGAGCGTTCTACTCTTTGCAAAGAGTGCCCTGGGTTCTTTTACTTCCACCTGGACACCCACCAGGACAACACCAGGATGGGCAGAAGGGACCTCGGTTTAACGTCTCATCTGAAGAATGGCACACCCCAGCAGTACAGCACCCCCAATACTGCACTCGGATGCCAGCGATTTTTAGGTGCAAGTCCAATCCCAGTGTGGGACGAGAACCCACGACCTTCTGGTCCAGGGGCGGATGTGCTACCAACTGAGCCACGCTGACACCCTGGCGAATCGTGGCCAAGCCCCAGGCAGTAGACACACGTGAGTGTGGATCGGTCCGGGACATTCTCTGCCCACAGGGCAATCATTTAAATCTGGGAGTCGATTTGTCCATCGCAGCAAGGGAAGACTTAAGTCCGAGTCTGTAAACTTTAGAATTAGTTTCGGTTCACCAAAGAGTGTGTGGATCCAGGGCCAAAACGCAGAGCGCTAAAGAGGCAACCTGAGCTTCCCAGCAGTAAGGAAGATCTGGCGTCATGGGGCGGAGCCGAGGGTTTTACCACCCGGGTGGGTGGGAGGAGCCAGCTTGAAGACCTTCCGCAACATTTAAAGCAGCAAGGAACCTGCCAATAAGTGTGGATTGAACAACATATCCACGTCACTAGAACCTGATGCTTTCAGCAGAAAGAAAGATCTGATGTCATGGGGCAGTGCCAAGGAGGACACCGCCCAGGTCAATGGGAGACCAGCTTAAAGACCTTCTGGTCATTCTTAAAGGGAAAGGATTCTGCCAGAAGTTTGGATAATGCACCATATCTACGCTCCTACAACTACCATTATTCCACTGTGGTCCGAGGACTCCTGGTTGTTACTTGAGACTTGCTTATTTCATCACAATGTTTTGTATTTTACCCTCACCCCACTTTCAGCCTTTTCATTCCTGGTCATGCTGTCCTTGGGTTTCTATTTATCATAGGTCTATGGCCCTATGCCCTCTTAACTCAGACAATGTCCGCCACCACTGTGGGAACCCTCCTCCCCACACACAACGATACCCAGGCTAGAAGGCGTAGCTAGAGAGTGAATTTTTTTTAATTTGTACTTTTTCTATCCTTGTCCTGCCCCATCTGCCCCAGGGGAGCACTTAGACCAGTGTGCCCTCACTTTCCAATCCCTGGCTTACCTCATGGGGTGGGGCCACATCACAGCAGGTTCTCCTCACCCAAAGCACTAAAGGCTAGTGACAGGTATGGTGGGCAGTGCAGGCCAGGGTGCACCAGCATCGTGCTGCAGGCCACGGAACCGCATCCCTTTGTTGCACCCCTGCAGATTCCTGCATGCTAGAGCTGATGTGTGCCACACACACACACACACACAGCTCCATGATGTAACATAAAGCAGTCAGGTGTCTGCCCACCCTGGCAGTTCTGACTTGCCTTCCAGCTGTGGTTACCCAGGTGGCAGTACTGTGCCAGAGACTGGCTTCCACCCTCCCCAGAGAAGGAGAACATCCCTGGGACACTCGATTCTTTTCCCTTCACCCCAGCGGGCCTCTAGCAATCCAGGCTTGGCGGCAGACCTCATCACAGGTGTCCCATCTCCCACTGAGCCAATGGGCAGTCAAAGAATGAGATATGTTACCTGGAAGCAGCCAGATGGGCTAAAGGTGGTGCCATATATGGCAATGTAGAGCCCTGAGGTGCCACAGTTTATGTGCCAATGGTATGTTTCCTCTTTTGTCCTTGTCCAGCCCACCACCCCAGTGCAATGCGCACTGCCTACTGGACACCAGCCAGTGTCTGTTGGGGAGCTGATGAAGCATGGTTTGCATGATGTAAGGCTTGTCTTACTGCATCAGGTGCTCAAACAGTGAGGTGGTTGTCCCCCTCTGAACTCATTGCTTCTGCAGTGCATCCCAGGCTACTCAGGCCCGCAGCCGAGAGCTGCACACCTGGGTCTTTTCACATGGACATGCACTGTTAGTACCACAGACCGCCAACGAGATGTTTAGGCTATAACTCATTATTTCCACAGAAACAAATGATTATCTTGGAATGGTCGGACCCTACAAACCTTCTGGGTTGGGTGGAGCCTACAAATCTTCCGGAGTGGGGGGCCCTTACAGATCTACTGTGGTGGAGAGACCCTACAAATCTGCTGGGGTGGGAGAACCCTTGAAAATCTGCTTGGATGGAAGGACCCTTCCATATCTAAGGACCTTTACAGATCTGCTTGGGTGGAGAAAGGCCCTTCCATATATGTAGGGGTGGGGCCCCTTCAAATCTGCTGGTGGGCGCCCTTTACAAATCTGCTGGGGTGAAAGGACCCTTACAAATCTGCTGGGGTAGGAAGGATCCTTACTTATCAGCTGGGGTGGGGCCCCTTACAAACCTGTTGAGAGGGGGACCCTTACAAATCTGCTGGGGTGGAGAAGGAAAGACCTTCCATATCTGTTGGAGTGGGTCCCCTTACAAATTTTCTGGGGTAAGGGAACTCTTAAAATCTGTTGGGGTGGGGCCTTTTACAAATCTGTTGGGGTGGGAAAGGACCTTACAAATCTGTTGGGTGGAAAGGACCCCTTACATATCAGCTGGGGGGAAGGACCCCTACAAGTCTGCTGGGATAGAGGACCCTTACAAATCTGATGGGTGGTGGTCTTAACAAATCTTCTGGGTGGGAAGATCCTTACAAATCTGCTGGGAGGAGGGACCCTTAAACATCTTCTGGGTGAGGAAGATCCTTACAAATCTGCTGGGAGGAGGAACCCTTAAACATCTTCTGGTGGGAAGGTCCCTTACAGATCTGCTGCGGTAGGGCCTTTACAACTCTGCTGGAGTGGAGGTACCCTTAAAAATCTTCTGGGGTGCAGGGACCCTTACAAATCTCCTGGGACGGAAGGACTGTTACAAATCTGCTCAGGAGGAAAGGACCATTACAAATCTGCTTGGGTGGAGGCACCCTTAAACATCTTCTGGGGTGGGAGGCCTCTTACAAATCTGCTGGGGTGAGGAAGGATCCTTACAAATCAACTGGGTAGAGGGACCTACAAATCTGCTGGAGTGGGAGTCCTAATAAATCTTCTGGGTGGGTAAGAGCCTTATAAATCTGCTGTGGTGGGGGCCCTCACAAATCTGCTGTGGTGGGGGCCCCTCACAAATTTGCTAGGGTGGAGGGGCCCTACAAATCTACTGTGGGGCCTCACAAAGCTGATGGGTGGGGGCCCTTAAAAATCTTCTGGGATAGAAGGACCTTACAACTCGTGGGTGGGAAGGACCCTTACAAATCTGCCAGGGGGAACCCTTAAAAGTCTGCTAGGTGGGGGGAAGGACCCTTACAAATCTGGTGGGTGGAGGCCCTAACATATCCTCTGGGTGGGAAAGGATCCTTACAAATTTGCTGGGGATGAGGGACCTTACAAATCTGCTGTATGGGAAGGTCCCACCAGATGTGCTGAGGTGGGGGGCCCTTACAAATCACAGGCGGAGGGACTCTTACAGATCTGCTGGGTGGAGAAAGAACCTTACAAATCTGGTAGGGTGGGGAAGGACCTTTATAAACCTGCTGAGTTAGTACCCTTACAAATCTGCCCGGGTGGGGACCCTTAAATATCTGCTGGGGTGGGGACCCTTAAAAATCTTCTTTGGTGGGGAAAGACCCTTAAAAATCTGGTAGGGTGGAGAAAGATCTTTATAAATCTGTTGGTGGGTACCCTACAAATCTGCCAGGGTAGGAGGGCCCTTACAAATCTGCCGGGTGGGGACCTTTAAAATCTTCTTGGGTGGGAAGACCCTTACAGATCTGCTAGGCACTGGAGGACCATTATTAATCTGCTAGGGTGGGGGGGCCCTTATAAATCTGCTAGGGTGGGAGGACCCTTACAAATCTGCTACAGTGGGGACTCTTACACATCTGCTAGGGTGGGGAGGGTTAACAGCCCAACGTTCTTCCCCAAAATTGTTTTGTAGGAACTATGTAGTTACTAAAAAGAAATAATCATATTTATTTAAAATGGGTATCAAGCTGGATGGACGGACGCTCCTATTACATCTGATACCTTGTTTTCACAGGAGTCCCAACTGGCAGTAGTTTACAGGCACAATAACATAGAGGCATGTACAAATGGTTACTATGCTTACAGGAACTTTATAGAGGACATACCTGTACAACAAAACAAAACAAAAAAAAAAACACGGATTCAAGTCATTAGCATAAACAGGAGATGCTGACCTGTAATGCACAGGCAAGCGATGGGTAGGATGAGGTTAAGGTAGGTTGAAGTTTGGTCACTGCACAGTGGTTCATTGGCAGCATTAGAAGACAGGGACCTTAAAATACTTTTGCAGAAGGTTCTTTAAGGAGGTCTGCTTAGTGGTTTGTCTGAGGTGATAAGGCAGTTTATCCCTGCTCTATGGCCTTCTGCAGAAGTTCCCCTCCCCATTATCATATAAACTCTCACTTTCTGCAGCCACACTTCCAGAAGTCTTGGCAATATCATGAGTCTTCCTATCTTCAAAGGTGCCATGAGGAAACCCTAGCAACAATCAGTCAGTCTCACTCTTCTGCCCATTAACTCAAACAAGGGTTTACCAATTATACCCACAACTCTGCCAACAAAGCAATATGCTTAAAGCAGCTGTGCAACAAAAACTGTATTCCGATAATCTTGTTTCAGCTGGAATTAATAAATATCAGCATACCTGTCAAGTCTACTTTAATAGGTAGCTGCTATTGTGTACATTGAGTTTTTTTTTTTTGACCCCAATCCTTGTGATGTCTACAATGCTATTTCTAAGCCAAATGTGGTGGCCATTTTCTTTTCTTGAAAAAACCCTAAATCAACACATTTACTAAATACTCAAATTTTGGTAGAACTAGAAAATGTTACCACAAAATAAAACTGTAAGATGCCTGGAATCTTTAAGAATGAAAAAAGATGGGGTTCAGTTTTGTTGCACTGCTGCTTTAAGAGCACAAACTTGAAGGTGTCCGGTGGCCAAGCGCGCAGCACAACGACAGATGCACAGGTGACCCGGTTCGAGAGCAGACTCTAGGAGCCAAGTTGGATAGCTGCTATGGACTGGAGTAGTTGCCATGTGGCAGGGTGTTCTGCCCAGGAAGGGCTGGCAGCAGGTTCTGGGGCCACACCAACATCTGCAAGAAGGCCAGGGAGTGTGCTCCCCACAGTGTGCACAGCTCACCATCACCTGCGGAGTGCTGGGAGCTTGCCCTCCACACACACACACACTGCGATGTCTCACTGACTCCTGTGGGAGGGTCAGGGAGTTTGCTCCCCACAATATGCATGCCTCACTGACACATACTGCAGGGCCAGGAGCTTGCCCCCAACGTAATGCACATGTCTCACTGACACCTGCAGGAGTGCCAGGAGCTTGCTCCCCACAGTGCGGATGCCTCACAGACACCTGCAGGAGTGCCAGGGAGTCGATTCCTCCGCATCGCCTCACCGACACCTGCAGGAGTGCCAGGGAGCTCGATCTCCCGAGACTGCGCACGCCCACCGACACCTGCAGGAGGACCAGGAGCTTGTTCCCCCACAGTGCGAATGCCTCACCAATACCTGTGGGAAGGCCAGGGAGCTTGATTCCCACAGTGCAAATGCCTCACCAATACCTGTGGGAAGGCCAGGAGCTTGTCCCCCACAGTGCGTAATGCCTCACCAATACCTGTGGGAAGGCCAGGGAGCTTGTTCCCCCGCCATACACACACCTCACTGACACCTGCAGGAGGGCCAGGAGCTTGCTCCCCACCAGTGCACTGTGGTTGCAAGGTGCTGACATGGACATGACTCACTTAAAAATAGCACTTATTATTGTTATAATAATGATTTGATTCAACCACACTTGGATTATGCAAGGAACTGTACTTATTTATTTAGAATGTTTGTCCAGGAAAGACACACTGGGTGAAGGGAGTACAAAAAGGAAAGAAATAGCAGCAGTAACAACAGCTGATTGGTACAAAGAAAAAGAAAATGGGAGTTAAATGCAACCACCTGATATTCAAAGATAGCGGTTTAGTTGCACAAAGTCCATTCTACTGTAACCCCTGCAAATGGGGGTTCCTAAAGACTTCCAGGAGCTTGCTTGAATGCTCCAAGCCTGAATGGTGTTTGCATGCTTAAGCCACTTATCATTGAGTGTTTTTAGAGCCTCTGGTACTGTCTCTTTAAGAGCTGCCTGCTTGCAGACATAATTAGTTTATATGGGGGACTGTGTGTTTCTCTGTTTGAGTACCACTGAACTGCTGCCAATTCACTCCATTTTTGCAGTCACTAGGAGTGCAAAGGGAACCTATCTGAAAGGTGTAACTGTTTGCCAGAAATAATTTAGAGTAATAATGAAAATACAGTTTGTCTAACCTGCTTTCTTTGCAGTCAGAACTGTGTTTACCTACTTCCCATTCTAGTTTTGAACTGCTGAACTGGACCAATCAGTGTGGGGTAAGCTAGCTCTAAAGTGGTGCCTTGACTTAATCAGAACTTGGACTCATAATCTGAGCCAGCCACAAGAGGATTGTATTAGACAGTGACTCTGGGAGATGTAGTTTAGACTTCAGCGCCTTTTGGACCAACAGCAGCAGTCTATTGTGAGTGACAGCCAATCCAGTCAAGAACTGGGAGGAACTCAAAGGAAGTGCCCGGTTTGTCGGGTTGGAGTTTCAGTTTAGATCTGGCAGTGAAGGGAAGAAACCCTGTGCTCCTTCAGTGCACAGTTTCAGTCAAAAACGGTGTAAGGTCCAGAGTTCGTCTGCAGCTTGTTAGGACTGAACTGCCCTGTGAAGAGAATCAAAGGATATCTGAAGAGTAGAAACCAGGCTCACCCTGTAGAAGACTGGAGGAATTGCTGAAAATTGCACTCGGTCTGTCAGGAACTGAATCTGCTGTGTGTTCTCCTGGTATTGTGCAGTAATTGCGATCGGGATACAGATGCAGCCTGCCTGGTATAGTGCTTTCTTTTACCATATAAATGTGTGAAGAGGTTTGTGTACCTCAAGTGAATCCTGCTGCCATTAAGTGACTTTTGCCTGTGACTGTTTACCATATAAAATTGTGTGAGGAGTCTCTTGGAGCTCAAGAGTAGCCCTGCTGACATTGAAGGACCCTATCTTATTTGGAGGTCGTGAGTACTAATTCAGGGTCGCCCTGTTGAATTGCCACATTAAATCCAAATGGAATTACTGTACTGCCGACTGTTTAATTCTCCTTTTCTCTGTGTGAAAGGGCCCTACCAGCTGCCACGGTTTGGACTAGCCACTAGGGCTTGGGTACCCAGGGACAGTAACTGATAGGGATAGGCCTGTGCACAGAGCCATAGGTAGATGAGTAGAGGATAAGCTAATTAACCTGATTTCCCTGTCCTTGTTATATCCCTCAAATAAATCAGAGCTGCTTGTTTCCAGCAAAGTTATACTGCCTGAGGTATTTGTCTATGTTAAAGTATTGTACTGTGATTGTTGCACTGTATCTTATTTTACAGGAGGTCCCAGTGCCTGAACCAGCCCTGGGGGTAAGTGTATACTGTGAAGGTAATCTGATATATTGTGGGGCCACTAGTGGGAAGAAAGGGGTTGCAGTGTCCCAGAGGGCTGTGACCAAGTTAGTTTAACTATTGTAAACCCTGACCTCTGGGTGGAGGCACCCGCCATTGGATCCAGGCCCCTCAACCTGTTAGTGGCAAATCAGGCAGGGGTAGTAGCCCTGGACTAGCGCCATCTAGGGTTACACTACTAGTGCTATTCTATGCAATTTGCAAAAGGTGGTATATTAGTATCGCGCTGAGCACACCGCGGGAGCACAAATCATGTAAAAATATACCCCAGCGGCAGCGCAAACCAAGGCCTCAACGGGTTTGTGACATTGTTAAGCACATCCTCCTGCCAGTCACCACGGGATGACACTGGATACAGAACAGACAGCCCAGGAACGAGGCATCATTTAGTGCGCTGCAAAAGTATTAACATTTTTGGGCAAAAGTCAGATGGCTGTCGGAGCTGCAGTTCACCAGTGTAACATCGCAGCACTATTGCACAGTTACTAACGTGCTGTGTTCACAGTAACATTCATGCTTTGTGACTACATTTCTAGTGTAACCCCTTCTAAATGGGGTTCCTAAAAGTCTTCCTTGAGCTTGCCTAAATGCTCACTGCCAGGCTGGTGTCCTGCATTTTAGCAGTTTAAATGTGATTACCAGAGCTTGTATAGCCTCTGTACTGTCTCTTTAAGAGCTGCCTAATTGCAGCATAAGTAATCTGAGATGGAGCTCTGCTGAAAGATGTAACTATTTGCTGAAACCATTTAGAATGATAATGATAATGTAGTTTGTCTAACCTTTCCTTGTAGCAAGGACTGTTTTGTATCTTGGTCCTGGACTGCAAATTGGACCAATCAGTTCTGGTGGGACCTAAAATGTGCCGGACTACAGGAGCTGTCTGAATTCAAAATCTATAGGAACTGTGGTTTGAGCTTTTGCGCCTTTTTGTAACTGAAGGGGAGCTCTTGCTTTGACTGACAGCCAAATCAGCCAACCAAATCTTTTGGATCTTGGGAAGTCCCGGCTGCTTGCAGTTTTCAGTTAGAACTAAGCTGGAAGCTGAGCAAGAAGGAGCTGAAGTGTTTCTGAGCAGCTATCCTGAGTGGATTCCATGTGAGAACTCTGAAAAGGCTAAGTTTTGGCCTGCATGCTGGTGTGCTGCTCCTGAGAGGGAGAGAAGAGAATTATTTAGACTAAATCCAAGTTCGTGGTGACTAAAGTAAGCTAATAAAGTGGGCCAAGCTCAGCCTGAAGAAGACCAAATATTTTTGCTGAATGCGATCAGCCTGTCAGGAGTTCCAGCTACCCCCTAACCTCCCGTTGTGTGCAGAGACTTTTGCGATTGTGCCCAGGGAGCACTTTGCCTGGTACAATAGAATTCTCGTCATATATAGATGTGCTATGAGCGGCTAGTGGGTTGTGAGTTAGTTCTCCACTGTGTGAACTGTGTTCTGCTTGCTGGAAGCTGTATCCAGCCCAAAATGGACTGCTTCCAACTTGTCTCCATGCGGTCTGGCTTTGCCAGACTGGCCCAGCCAGACTACCCACTGCATAGAGAAGCCATCGATGAGAGACCTGCCTGGGGATCAGCCCCTGCTCCACACTTGAACAGGAACAACGCCTCTGCAACTTGTGTGGGCCCTGCTTCTCCTGGCATTCCAGATCAACCACCTGCAGTCTCGATTCGGTCCAGCCTGTGTCCAGTCTTGGGTATCGTGAGTAAATACCAGGGTAGCTCCCTACAACAACAGCTTAATCTGAGTGTGTCTTGTTGTTTCGCTTCCTTTATGAACTGAGCCCTCTAGCTCCGGATTACAAATATTGTGTACTATGCATGTTGTGCTTTCCATCACAGGGCCCTCAACCAGCTGTGACCCCAGGCAACTGTTCCTGGCTAGCGATATCTTGTCTACCTGGGTACCCAGAGGTGGACTGTGTGGGGACTCAAAGCGCATGCATAACTTCTTGATTGATATAATCTTTAAGCTAATTAACCTGATTTTGCCCTCCCTTGTTCACGCCTCCTGAATATATCAGATCTAACTTTTCTCCGTGTAATCTGACTATGGTTCCAGTTTGTGCTCAAAGTACTGTACTGTTGCTATTTACTGTGCTTAACCTTGTTTTACAGGGGTCCCAAAGGTGGAACCAGCCCTGGCGGTAGTGCAAACAGTGTGGGTACTTGTGTGGTGTACCAGGGTATTGTGAAAGTGATTATTGTACAGTGTTCAGGCCACTAGAGGGGAAAGGGGTTACAGTGTCCCGGAGGGCTGTGCCAAGGTTAGCTTGACCACTACCAACCCTGACCTCTGGGTGGAGGCACCCATTTCAGAACTCAGGCCCTTAACCTGCTACTAGCCAAGCAGGCAGGGTAGTAGCCCTGGGATAGCACCACCTAGGGGTTACACTAGTGTCATTGTAGTTTGGCATGGCGGTGCATAGTGGTATAATATCCCTGTGATTGGATCATGAACAAATAACTGCCACAATCCTGCTCACACAAAGGTCCTCCTTGTAGTTAGGACTGATACAGACTGACGTACGCCTCTGCCTTTTCATACCTTCTAAGCCTTAGATGGCATTCCTGGACAATTTTAGTATCACTTGTAGTTTGCGCACTATTTGAAAAAGCGGTCATGCGCCAGCAACTCTTGGCTCAGCACCATACAAAAACTGTGAATACAGGCTTGCACACTCCGCAGGCCCGCCCCATTCATTTCTATGTGCACAGTCTCTGACTGACTGCTGCCGCACATATCACTTTGAGATGCACAAACAGAGGCTTTCAATCACAGGAGTCCCATGCTAACTCCAGAGCCACGGCGTTGCTCTGTTTGCAAAGTGCAAAGTGACTTTGTAAGGCTCTAAACCTTCAAATATCGGGTCAATGTAACTTAAGTACACCGCATCATGAACACCATAACAAATGTACAAACACTGCATAGTTGTCTTCAGCACCCTTCTGGCCATTCTTGAGGTTGTCGTCTTCAGCACCCTTCTGGCCATTCTTGCGGTTGTCGCCTTCAGGACCCTTCTGGCCATTCTTGCGCTTGCTCAGATGGATGTCTGTGATCCCACGCAATCCATGCTACCTCTGTTATGTCACTGAAGCCTCCACTCCATGATTTCAAAGCTTATTCCTATTTCTCACCAGTCCCCTCCTTCATACAGCATTCAGTTCTGAAGCTGAACTGTGTGTGCTGTGCGACTCTGCATGTCGCCAGCGGTACTTGTTGCATGGTCAGCTGTATTGCAACTACTTCACGTTATATTTTATTTTCATTTTATTTTAATCCAGACTTCAGATGCTTTTTGCTTGCCATTATACAGACTCCTGGGTGGCTTCCATAATCCCTAAGGTTATGAAACTTTCCACTGTTAAGCAGATGCATTCCACTACTCCATAGGTGCACGTGCCTGACGATTTCCCTGCCTCAGTGTGCCTTTATAGTTGTATTTTTTTAAATAAATCTTTTTTTTTTTTGCCTCCTGGCTTACATGACAACCTCCACCAGCCCCATCACCGACTTCTCATGGACCTACTGGTTATTCACCAGTTACCCAGGACAGTAGTGGAGGCCTGCCATGTCTGTCTTGCATAGCCCTCACAAGGGGTACCAGTGCTACAGACAAGGGGTTGTGGTGCAACAGATCAGGGGTACTGGTGCTACAGATGGTTCTGTGTGAACATCGTGGGACAAACCATTATGAATACAATATCGCAGTCAAGACAATGCGGACAATAATAAAGCCCAGTAAACGCATAGTGGGACAGAACTTGTGCAGGCAGAGAGCAGGCATTACAAGCCCCTCCATTACCTCTGAATGGGGAATCCCATGCATGTCCCCGTCACCCTCTGTGACCCACTCACAGTCCAGTTCATCGGCGGGTGGCTGGACCCCTGTGCAGCCTCAGGTATGTGTGTTATTCATGTCCTCCTGTTCCATAAGCATGCTAACCAAACGGGGGCGGGGCCAATGTAACTCGGCACATGTGTCCATATGGTGGCAGTGCAGCTGGCAGTCCTGTCTGCCATAATGGGTCCTGGCTGTGTGACGCCCTGTTAGTATGCAGGGTGCAGTGCTCTGGTACTTGTCATGGCACCCCTCCCATACCTGAGCCCCTGCCATCCATACCTATCCACTGCCGAACACTGTCGCATCCACTCTCCAATGGGATGCCTGTGCCTCTTTGGTCTCCCAGGTACTCCTCTGCCCTGCACCCCGCATGCCGCAATCTGCCACCTCCTGATTCTGCTGCAGGGGACCCATGCCGCACATCACGAGCTGTGCACATACGGAGTTTTCACCTGGCAACATTCTGTACCGGAGACTCATTTGCCCTGATGTGCTGTCTGTGATATGTTTTACCACATTGTTTTTCTGGCTATATTAATGCAGGAACCACTACAGACCAGGGTTACTGGTGCAACAGACCAGGGTTACTGGTGTTACAGACAAGAGATACTGGTGCAACAGACATGGGGTACTGGTGCTATAGATAAGTGGTACTGGTGCTACAGACCAGGGTACTGCTGCTACTGACAAGGGGTACTGGTGCAACAGACCAGGGTACTGGTGCAACAGACAAGCAGTACTGGAGCTACAAACAAAGGGGTACTGGTGCTACAGACCAGGGGTACTGGCACTAAAGACCAGGATTACTGGTGCTACTGACAAGGGGTACTGGTGCAACAGACCAGGGTACTGGTGCAACAGACAAGCAGTACTGGAGCTACAAACAAGGGTACTGTGCAACAGACCAAGGGTACTGGTACTACAGACAAGGGGTACTGGTACTACAGACAAAGGGTACTGGTGCTGCAGATAAAGGGTACTGGTGCTACAGACCAGGGGTACTGGTGCTACTGACCAGGGTACTGGTGCTACTGACCAGGGTACTGGTGCAACAGACAAGCAGTACTGGAGCTACAAACAAGAGGTACTGGTGCTACAGACCAGGGGTACTGGCACTAAAGACCAGGAGTACTGGTGCTACTGACAAGGGTACCGTGCAACAGACCGGGTACTGGTACTACAGACAAGGGTACTGGTACTACAGACAAGGGGTACTGGTGCTACAGACAAGGATACTGGTGCAACAGAAAAGGGGTACTGGTGCACAGACAAGGATACTGGTGCTACAGAAAAGGGTACTGGTGCTACAGACAAGGGGTACTGGTGCTGCAGATAAAGGTACTGGTCTACAGACCAGGGTACTGGTGCTACTGACAAGAGGTGTGGTGCAACAGACCAGGGTACTGGTGCAACAGACAAAGCGGTACTGGAGCTACAAACAAGGGGTACTGGTGCTACAGACCAGGGTACTGGCACTAAAGACCAGGGTACTGGTGCAACAGACCAGGGGTACTGGTACTACAGACAAGGGGTAGTAATACTACAGACAAGGGTACTGGTGCTACAGACAAGGGATACTGGTGCAACAGAAAAGGGTACTGGTGCTGCAGTTAAAGGGTACTGGTGCTACAGACAAGGGGTACTGGTGTTGCAGATAAAGGTACTAGTGCTACAGACTAGGGTACTGGTGCTACAGACAAGGGGTACTGGTACTGCAGACAAGGGTACTGGTGCTACAAACAAGGGTACTGGCACTACAGACCAGGACTTTTGTCCCCAGTTCCTGGTTTTCTCCAAGAGTTGGCACACAATAGACGCCCACACGTGCATGAACCACGTCCAGCGGCTGGTCCTCACCCATCTAAGTGCTTTTACTGTGATTAGAGATGTTGCAAATTTTAAATCCACCAGCAAAGTTGGTGCAAATCCACAGAAATTCACATTTTGCAAAGTCTGCGGAGACACCCAGCTTCACCAGTGCATTTTTAATTGAAACTCTTAAAAACCTTCCCTACCCACTGTGCTTTAAAACCAACCCCTCCCTCCACCTAAAATGACAGAAACCATAATCTATACCCCTCCTCCCACCCACCCCCTCTGGCACTCTACTCACCCTCTCTCCCGCCCAGGTGAACTGCATGCTGCTCTGCGCAAAGTAATCTCCCCCACCCACATACCAAACACACACCACCTGCCTCCCTCTCAGTGTCCCACTGCCTTTATTAGCACAGCCAGTCCCCATCCAACCCCTCTGGTCCTCTCCACCCTCCTGCCCCTCCAGCCCCAGAAAATCAACCTGGAATAAAAATGGTTCCCTGGTGCACAGTATCGCTCTATTCAGTGTCCATCTCGGAATGGCGGAAATGAAGGCATAGTGATTTCTTTGCTCACAGTAAAACCTGACTGACTCACAATTCAACCGATCAGGTTTTACTAGGAGCAATGACATCACCATCTGTTGTGCCACTATGAGACACACACTGAAGAGCAGACACTCTGCACGGGGTGTGGTTTTCTTTATTGTGGGTTGATTTTGTGGAGGCTGATGTGAGATGAGGGTGGTGGGGTTCAGAGAGGGGACAGGTGGGGGACAAGATCTCCTTAATAAAGACAGTGGGACTCAGGCTGGGGGGAAGTGGAGGTGTGCCTGGCATGTAGCAGCATGCAATCACTGGGGCAGGGGAGAGAGTACGGTGCCAGTGGGGATGAGAGGTGGGTATCATGGTTTCTATCATTTTGGGGGAAAAAGGTGAGTACACAATTTGTGTTGGATTTGCCAAGAAACTGGCCATTCACCATATGAATTTGGCCAATTTGCCTAATGAATAACAATGTGGACTGCAATCCTCAATTTCGTGAATTTGCCAAAATTCGTGCATTTTTCACAAGAGTGAATTTCAGCAAGTTTGCACACCACTAACTGTGAGGCCATCCGCTTCCACCAGATTGCAGTCAAGCAGTCTGCCTGAACCCAGTGGAGGACAGCTTCCTTGGCATTCTCAATCCTCCTCTCTTGGCTGGCCCCACGATTAACCAGAGTCTATTCCTGAACCCATGTTTCTGGCATAGCAAGTGGCAGTACAACCGGCCAGCATATATTTCTATTTTTCAACCCACTAGAGGTATGTGTACTGTCCTTTACTGTATTTCTTTGGACTTCACTGCACCCTTCCCAAGTTATACCTAAATCGAGCTTCATCTCAGTTTCATTTGTACATCACAGTCTGCTTGGAATGCCTTACTGTACTTGTATTTATAACCTTTTAAATAAATAAGTAAATAATTAAAAAGGCAGGAATTCCCAGGTGTCGTAGATACATAGATACATAGATACATAGACAGTGTCGGCAGATAAGGGCCTATGGCCCACCTAGTCTGCCCATTTGAGCTTGTAAATTCAGTTTGTTTTCCTAGAAGTCTATTTCCCTTACCCTGACCTCTAGAATTCCTTTATGTCTATCCCATGCATTCTTAAATCCTGCGATTGTTTCAGCTCCACCACTTCCTCTGGCAGGGTTCTGACAAAAATATTTCTTAGCCTCCCCAGACAATATAATCCAAAGGCATATTCAGATACAGTAACTGACAATACATTCCAAAAATATATACGATAATCTGCAATATAATCTGCAACATAATCCAGAAGGATATACAGATAATTGATAATAATTATAAGTAAATTCTACTACTATAATCTGCAACATAATCCACAGGATATAAAGATAATCTGCAATATAAACCAAAGGACATACAGATAATCTGTAATATAATACAATGGGATATACAGATAATCTGCAATATAATCCGAAAGGATATACAGATAATCTGCAATATAATCCAAAGGGATAGACAGATAATCTGCAATATAAACCAAAGGGACATACATATAATCTACAATATAATCCAAAGGATATACCGATAATCTGCAATATAATCCAAAGGGATATACAGATAATCTGCAATATAATCAAAAATATAAACCAAAGAGATATAAAATAATCTGCAATATAATCCAAGGATAGACATATAATCTGCAATATAGTCCAAAGGGATAGCAAGATAAATCTGCAATATAATCCAAAGGGATAGACAGATAATCTGCAATATAATCCAAATGGATAGAAAGATAATCTGTAATATAATCCGGACGGATAGACCGATAATATGCAATATAATCAAAGGACAGACATGTAATCTACAATATAATCCAAAGGGATAACAGATAATGTGCAATATAATCCAAAGGGATAGACAGACAATCTACAGTATAATCTAAAGAGATATAAAATAATCTGCAATATAATCAAAGGATAGACATATAATCTACAGTATAATCCAAGAGATATAAAGATAATCTGCAATACTTGCCAAACTCCAGGAACACCTAGCCCTCACCCAACTCACTCAATTTCTCAACTCTACCTCTTCTTCACCCCTTATCAGTCAGGGTTTCATAAATCACACTCCACCATCACCGCACTCTTAAAACTCTCAAATTACATCTCCTCAGGGATGGACAAGGGCATATCAGTTCAGCTATTTTCATAGATCTGGCCAAGGCCTTGACACCGTCTCCCACCCCAAGCTACCTGCAAAACTAAATGGCGCAGGCCTCTCCAGCCATGCCACTAGTTGGTTCAGGCCTACCTGACTAGCAGACAACAATCGGTACAAATTGGCAAACAAGTATCCCCCCACTCCCAGTCACAATGGGGTCCCCAAGGCTCTGTCCTGGGCCCCTTACTATTTCCATATTTTTAAATGACCTCCCACTGACCTGCTCAACTCAGCCACACAAATATACGCGGACGACACCATAGTGTGTATGCCTCCGGCCCCTCCACTGGGCATGTCTAGGCTCTCCAACAGGACTTTGATGCCATCCAGAATTGGCTCAGGTCCAATCAACTAGTACTATATTCAAAGAAAACAGTCTCCTAACCTCGGCATGCAACCTCGACTTTCCCGCCTAGCTGCTCCTCTCTTCCATACCCTGGATGGGTCCCCTTGGAGTCAAGCGCCTGCTTTAGATACCTGGGAGTATGGCTTGATCAACACCTTGATATCTCCGCTCACATTGACTCGCTACACAAAAAACTGCACCCCAAACTGGGCTCACTTTATTGCAATAAAGGTGCTGCCCACCATGGTCCGGAGGGAATTAATGCATAAAATGATTCTCCCTATCTTTGACTACGGCGACGTGGTTTCACGGCTCAGCACCCTCATCCACCTTGGCCAGCCTGGACACCCTCTTTCACTCCTTCTGTCGCTTCATCCTGGAATGCCCCCCACGACTCATCACTGTTACCTATACAGCTCCCTAGCACTACACTCGCTCATGTCCCATCGACAGATACACTGCGCCAATGTCATAACTAAATTCTGGACAAATTCCCTCCCCACCTCAGCTCCGCCTTATCAGCACAACCCTCCCTGGCCTACTCTCTCAAATGCTCCGCCTCAGGCTCCTCCAAGTCCCATTCATGCACACATCAAAGGCCAATCCGCCTTCAAATACCGTTTGCCCAAACTTTGGAATGATCTTCCTGCTGGTATCGGGCTCACCTCCTTCCAAGACTCCTTAACCGCTCCTCCTGACCATTTCTCAGCGTATACAGCTGCTACCAGCAACCCAGATCTACAACCATGGTGCATCAAAATGTACCCTGCCATTATAAACACCCAGCAAAATGACTGTGTACCTGTATGTTCTCTGCCTGTATATACTCTGTTCCTAGGACTAAACCTTGTAATATCTGTTGAATCAAATCTGAGCCCAGCTTTGTAACTACTTGTACTTTTGTCTTATCCCTGTATGTACTTGTCCAGGTTGAATTTTTCTGTAAATCCCCAGGTGCATCTGGAAATGAGCGGTCCCCGCTCAGTATGCCTGCCTGGTAAATCTCTTAAATAAATAAATGTAATCCAAAGGGATAGATAGATAACATGCAATATAATCCACAGGGATAGACATATAATCTACAATATAATCCAAAGGATAGACAGATAATCTGTTATATAATCCAAAGGGACAGACAGATAATCTGCAATATAATCCAAAGGGATAGACAGATAATCTGTTATATAATCCAAAGGGATAGACATATAATCTACAATATAATCCAAGGGATAAACAGATAATGTGCAATATCATCCAAGGGATATAAAGCTAATCTGCAATATAATCCAAAGGATAGACAGATAATCTGTTATATAATCAAAGGGACAGAGATAATATGCAATATAATCCAAAGGGATAAACATATAATCTACAATATAATCCAAAGGGACAGACAGATAATCTGCAATACAATCCAAAGGGATAGAAAGATAATCTATAATATAATTCAATATCGATAATAATTATAAGTAAATTCTACTACTACTAGTATAATCTGCAATAAAATCCAAAAGACAGACAGAAAATCTGCAATATAATAAAAAGTGATATAAAGATAATCTACAAAATAATATAACCAAGTATATGTCAATGCCAAATGTTTGCTTGCTGGCACTAGCATTGGTGGGGTGTGCCTTTGGGTTGTCAGAACATAACGGCCCGCCATTTCTACACCCTATCCTGCAGACACCAACAAGTGTCACAGTGTACCTTGGGTGTTTGGCCCTTATGCTCACCCCATTCCATCAAGAAATATGGTGAGATGGGTGCAGTATAGGAGAATGGGTGAACTTTGGGGCCAAAGAGTCCAAGGCACCTTGATTCCTCTCACTGGCTGAAGGGTGTGGGTGGGGTGGAATGGAATGAGCATTACAGGCGACAGTCCCAAGTCACACCCCTGATGCCTGTCAGTCTCTACAGGGTGGGGCGTTATGATCAGAAACCCCTAATGCCTCAGGCGTTCATTGGTATTTCACTCCAAATTTTCAACATGGGATTTTTGTGACCCCCACCTTATGAACAGTGGCAATATCAGTTTGTTAGCGAATGCTGATTTTGCACAGTGACTCACGGCATTTGGAACCACAGGTGCGAAAACACATTTGAACAGGATGTGAAAATGACAGCTGTACTGTTCATGGGGAGATGTAAAAATGGCAATGTTGAAAATCTGCAGTGAAAATAGTAAAAAAACTGGTAAAGTCACAAGCGTGCATAGAAACTGCACAACGCACACCCTTAATGTAATTAGTTTGGGGATTTTATAGCAGATTGTCAACACGGGCATTTTGGGACCTCCGCTCATGAACAGTGTCACTGTGATTTTCTTAATCTGTCCTGAACAGCGATTTCCCACAGGGACCATCATTTCTGCGCAGAAAGTGTGAAAACACATTTCGCCATGTTATGAAAAATTACAGCTGTACTGTTCATAAGGAAGTGTGGAAAATGCCAGTGGTGAAAATCTGGACTGAAAATATTACAAATTCATGAATTTACGAGGGTGTGTGGAAACAGCACAATGCTCACTCGTAACACAGTCATTTTATGGATTTTTGTCACCAAATTTTCAACATAGCCATTTTAAGACCTCTGCTCATGAACAGTGTCACTGTGATTTTCTTAATCTGTCCCAAACATTGATTTAGACAATCCCATCATGCCACTGTGAACTACATGCGAGAAACACATTTTGGGGAGATGTGAAAATGACAGCTGTACTGCTCATAAGGAGGTGTGGTAAAATGACAATGTTGAAAATCTGGAGTGCAAATATTAAAAATTCATGAACTTACGAGCATGCGAGGAACTGCTAATGCACAATCATAAAACAGTAATTTTGGAATTTTTCACCAAATTTTCAACATAGCCATTTAAGACCTCTGCTCATGAACAGTGTCACTGTGATTTTCTTACTGTGTTCCAAACATTGATTTCACACACCAACTGCGCCATTGTGTGCTACATGCGCGGAAACACATTTCGGGCAAGATGTGAAAAATGACAGCTGTACTGCTCATAAGGAGGTGTAGTAAAATGGCAATGTTGAAAATCTGGAGTGCAAATATAAAAATTTTGCGAACTTACAGAGTGTGCGTAGAAACTGCATAGCACTTCGTAAAACAAATCATCACTTTGGAATTTATTCCAAATTTTCCACATAGGGTTTTGGGGGCCTACCTCATGACTGTGACACTGTCGCTTTCGCAAGCAGTCCAAAGGTGGTTTCTACGAGTGACCGCACAATCACCTTTTCAGGACTGAATAACAAAATGACAGTGACAGCATTCATGAGGTGGGGTCCCAAAACCCCTTGTTGAAAATTTGGTGAAAAATTCCAAAAGATGCCTGAGATATGCATCAAAGTTGAAAACACCAATTTATTCATCATCATCATCATCAAATCTTTATTTATTCAGGCGAACATCATTGAGCAAGGCTCATTTACAAGATGGACCTGATAAGGTCAAGGTTCAATAGTTGATACACAACAGATACATCATACAACTTATATAAGACAGTTATACATGCAGGGAAAATAACGTTTATAGACACAGTGACGTACAGTAAATTCACATGATAAAAACGGTTACAGGAAAGTTAAGCTAATATTTACAGTATGTACAGTATATACACATCCCAGTGGGGGCATGGCAGACACTCAACATAATGTAATACTAGGATGGTGAATGTATTACTGGGTGCCATATGGGGTGTCTGTCTGGAAGGAATATGCCACATATGGTTTGGAAGGAGATTTGTGAGATGACAATGCTAGCTCTAGTGGTAGCAATTGCATTTCTCTTTGAAGAAGACTGTACAATGCTGATTAAAGGATGCAAATGGAATGATATTGGACAGTTTTAGGGATTTTGTAGGGTGCTCCATGCTATAGCTAGAGAATAGCTGATTGCTGCCCTCCCAGCCTGGTGTTGAATTTGGGCAATTTGAGCAGGATGACGTTGTTGCTTCTTAGGGCATAGGAGCTAGGAGAGGTCTGGGTGAAGCAGTCCAGGATATAGTTTGGAAGTTTTTTGACAACGCTGTAAATCCATAGTGCTGCATTTCTGTTCCTTCTGAGGTGAAGGGAACCCACCCAACTGCAGCATAAAGAGAGCAATGATGAGTATTAGATGGCAGATCTGTAATGAACCTTATTGCTCTATGATATAAGGTATCCAACTTGTGATGGTAGGATATGGGGCAGTGACTATAAAGGAAGTCTGCATAGTCAACAACTGATAGAAAAATGGCCTGGACTAACCTCATCTTTGAGTCTCTGTTTAGGAAGGTTTTAATCTACAGAGAGGCCAAGCCTTTGGCGAAGCTTTTTAACAGTTCTTCTAAATGATGAGTGAAGTCAAGTCTGTTGTCAATCCATACACCTAGGTATTTGAAGTTTTCTAAATACTCCAGATTTTCTCCAAGTATAGTATAGCTGGGGAGAATGATTGGAGAGGATGTGCTGGTGGAGCTTTGATTTGTGAACATCATTGCTTTAGTTTTCTTTGCATTTAACAGAAGCTTTTTCTCAGTAGCTGATATTGTAGCAAGGAGAATTCTGTTCGTAGGATTTCACGAGCAGCTGCAGGCGAAGGGTTGCTGACATACAGAACAGTGTCATCAGCAAAGAGGTGTACAGAGGAATTGGTAAGGGTTGAATCAATGTTATTTATATAAATGGCAAAAAGGATAGGACCCAGAATAGAACCTTGGGGACTCCTCTTGACAGTGGTTTTAATGGGGATAGGTCACCTTCAGCTTTTACCTGCTGTGACCTACGGTGAGATAACATCTGAACCACTTAAGGGAGGATGGATCTAGGCCAGTGGAGTACAGGGATGAAAGTAGTAGCTCGTGGTCCACAGTATCGAATGCTTTGCTCAGGTCCAGGAATACTGCACAGACATTATTCTTTTATCTAATTCGGACTGCCAGTCATTTGTGACCTTGGCTAGTGCAGTGATAGTGCTATGCTTGGCCCTGAATCCAGATTGAGCTGGGTTTAGGAGGTTAGCATTGTCAAGATACTCCTTAACTGATTACTCACTAATTTCTCCAGCATCTTGGATAACACTGGTAGAATGGAAATGGGCCTGTAATTATTAAGATCCATAGGGTCCCCTGATTTTAGAAGGGAACCACTTGGGCTGTCTTCCACAGTGTGGGAATAGAGCCAGAGTTTAGGGATAGGTTAAAGAGGTGTGCTAGGGGACTGCAAGTACATGGCATGCAATCTTTAGAAAGTAGGGGTCCAGAGAGTCTGCCCTCGCTTTTTTGTATCCAGTTGCCATAATAGATCCTCTACTTGTTTCAACAGTATAGATTTGAAGCTGAAGGAAGAGTCAACTCTCTGATCACCAGTGTAATGGGAGCTTAATTGTTCCCTCAGCAGGTTAGCTGGAGAGGTGTCAAAGGCAAGCCAGCCGTTGTGAAGTGGTTATTGAAGGTGTCCAGAATTTCCATTTTGCCAGTGATAGGGCCATCAACTGTTGTGTAATTGAGTTGGAAGGGGGTGTTAGCATCCTGCCCACCATACCCTTGATGGTGCCCCAAAACCTAGCAGGATTATGGTAGGAAGAGCCGAGTTCAGCCAAGTAGAAGGCAGCCTTTGCATCCCTAACTTTCTTGGTGCATCTATTCCTGGCTTTCCTAAAGATCATCCAGTCATTTGCATTTCATATTACATTATACAGTTTACCGGCATTTGCTCAGTTTGCGGTTGGCTTTGAAGAATGCAGATGTGTTCCCAGTCCACGAAGATCATCGCACCAGACTCGGAGGTAAGTATAGGGTGAGAGGGTGTGGGAGGAAGGGTGCACAGAGGGTGGGCGCGGGTGGGGGTCAAGACAGTCAGCGATAGACGTTCTTTCTTTGTAGCTGTTTCTTTCTTTTGGGAAGAGCGACACAGGACGTTGGTATGCTGGGGTGGGCGTAGCAGTATGTCTGGGATTTTTGGGGGGCAGCGGACCCGACGGGAGATTGGGCACCCCTGTCGGCCATAGAGAGTTTTGCCACACTGGGGTGGGCTCTCAGCATGGCACCTGGAAGTGTGTTGGGGGCAGCGGACAAATGTTTGCCATGCTGGGGTGGGCTCCCAGCGTGGCACCTGGAAAGCTGTTTGGGGGCACTGGAGCCGGCGAGGATTGGGCACCCCGTCGGCCATGCTGTGTGTGGGGAGGCGTGAGCATGCTGGGTGGGCTCCCAGCGTGCTGCTCAGGAGGAGGGCTGTCTATGACAGCTCTTGCACTACAGTGCTGACATGGAGGCACTTTGCATACTGCCGGCGGCGTATGTACAAATTGCCTACATGCTGCAGTTCGTTCTTTCAACTGTACACGCTGCATTTGCAAGCGCTTCATAGGCAGCTCTTACCTTTGGTGCAGTGGGCTGCACCTGCAAAAGGCGGAAGGGCATTAGAAGTAGGAGACACACCTACGAATTCTTGTATTAGGACTATGTTTCTTGCACATGCATGCAAGCAAACATAAAAGGGATACACACATAATCTGCAATACAATCAGAAGACAGTCTGTGGTTATAATGTAGGTAGGCGAAAAACAGACAGACTAGGTGGGCCAGGCAGTCCTTATCTGTCATCAGATTCTATGTTTCTATGATTGGTTTGAATGCACTGCCATGCCAGCAACACAGGTCTGGGATAGTACCAAACAAGCAGTTGAGCGGGTAGCAGGGTAGGGGAACATTGCCTCTGGCAGCACACCTCAGCCTTGGGGGCTGGAAGGCACCATGGTCCACCATTGCACTGAACCCTGGTGAAGCGTCAGGGTCTCAGCTTGCTCCACTACTGGGACCAAGCTGCTTGCACGGAAGGCCACCAGAGGGCTGTACTGGTGCCGGGGTGGGTGGGAGGAATCGGATCAAGGGTCATATCCAAGGTAAATAGTGTCTGTTACTATCAGTACAAAGGCATACTCAGATCCCATGCTCTCTGCTGCTCAACACTAGATTCTGATCTGGAAGTGAAGTGCCTCCACGAGGCTTCACAGGCGGAATCTGTAGGAGACATAAATGGGGAGTAAGGGGCACCGTTGGGGTTGAGGGCCCCACCACAGTGGAATCTATAGGAAACATAAATGGGGAAGGTAGGAGCACCGTTGGGGTTGAGGGCCCCACCACTGTGGGAATCTATAGGAAACATAAATGGGGAAGGTAAGGGGCACCGTTGGGGTTAGGGCCCCACCACAGTGGGAATCTATAGGAAACATAAATGGGAAGGTAGGGGCACCGTTGGGTTAGGCCCCCACCACAGTGGGAATCTATAAGAAACATAAATGGGAAGGTAAGGGCACTGTCAAGGTTAGGGCACCAGCGCTGTTCAGTTGGATGTCTGGACAGAGGTATAAAACCTATATCAAAAAAATTCTTACAAAACACAAGAAAGTTATGTTACTACCAGTGTAACATTATTAAAGGGATAGTGAACTCCATTCTGAAATATAACATACTCATGCTTGATAACAGTACACTAGTTTCCTAAACTGTCTTCTCTCTCTCTTGATTGACAGAATAAGAAAGAAAAAAACATGAGTTTAAATGTCAGTTAACTAGATAGCAGTGCATTCGGTCCAATGTCTTATCTTTAAAAGGACTCTGGTCATCTTTTTTTATTTCTGAAACTCTCTGTATTCCTCCTCTCTTCCATCAGATGGGACCTCTTTCACCATTACTAGCACCCAGAGAAATATAGAAACATAAGAAATTGTCGGCAGATAAGGACCACTAGGCCCATCTAGTCTGCCCGTAGAGGCTTTCCCATACATGTATGTATCCACTTACCCTAAGCGGTCAATGGCTTTTATCACTCCCTTCCCACCCAAGGTTCCCCTGTGCTTGTCCCAGGCATGTTTAAACCCTCCACTGTGCTTGTCCTCCCACTCTTGTGGCAGACTATTCCAAGTGTTCACCACCTCTCTGTGGTAGAAAAACTTTCTCACGCTACTCTTAATCTCCCCCCAACTTCATATCGTGCCCCTCATTCTGGTATCTTTTCTACACTGGAAAACATCCCCCACCTGCACCTTGTTTATGCCCTTGAGGTACTTAAAAGTTTCTATCATGTTGCCCCTTTCTCTCTCTCCTCCAGTGAGTACATATTGAGGTCTCTTAGTCTCGCCTCATAAATTTTGTGGTGCAAACCATGCACCATCTTTATCGTCCTTGTCTGGACAGCCTCCACCTTGTTTATGTCCTTACACATGTGTGGTCTCCAGTACTGCAGCAATACTCCAGGTGATACCTTACCAGTGTTTTATACAATGGCATCACCTCCACAGTAATACCTCTGCCTACGACCACAGCATGCCACTGGCCCTCCTTGCAGCCTTTGTACCTGCTTTGATATCTTAAGGTCATCAGATATGATAACCCTAGATCCCTCTCCTCTTTGGTGATGGTCAGCACCTCCCCTGTCCTGTAGCTCTCCCAGGGTTCCCCTACCCAGGAACATTATCTAGCACTTTTCACACTGAACCTGTTGCAACACCTCCGACCATCTTTCGAGCTTCTCCAGGTCCCTCTTCATTTTGTGCACCCCTTCTGGAGTATCCACCCTGTTGCAGATCTTGGTGTCATCTGCAAATAGGCAGACCTTTCCTTCCAGCCCCTCTGCAATGTCACTGATGATGACACTGAACAGGACTGGTCCCAGTACTGATCTTTGTGGCACTCCACTGGTCACCCCACTCTCCCGGATCGGATCCATTTACTACCACCTCTGCCTCTGTCCATCGGCCAGTTTCTAACCCACTGTATCACTTTATGCCCAACACCTAGACTACTCATCTTGTTAACCAGCCTTCTGTGTGGCACAGTATCAAAAGCTTTGCTGAAATCCAAGCAGGCGACATCTATGGCCCGCCACCCCAATTCACTTCCCTAGTAACCCAATCAAAAAATCTATCAGATTTGTTTGACAAGACCTTCCTGATGTGAATCTATGCTGCTTCATTTCCTGGGCACCAATGGATTCCAGGTGTGCCACTATCCTTTCTTTCAGCAGTGTCTCCATGATCTTCCCACCACAGAGGTGAGGCTGACTGGCCTGTAGTTCCCCACTTGCCCTACTGCCACTTTCGTGCAGTGGGACTACATGCACCTCCTCACTAGTCCTCTGGGCTGCGCCTGTGTTGAGTGATTCTGCGAACAGGGTGGCCAGAGGTGCTGCTAGTTCTCTCTGCAGCCCCCTTAATATCCTCGGTGTATGTCATCTGCCCCATGGCTTTATCCACCTTTCAGGTTTGTGAGTTCCTCCCAAAGTCACTCCACTGTGAATGGACTGATGTTCACTTCTCCCCCGGTTGCCTTTGCTCCCCAGCTGTGGTCCTTGACCTCTCCGCCTCAGTGAATACTGAACAGAGTATTTGTTCAGTATTTCTGCCTTGTCTAGATCCCCTCCTTGCACTCTCCCTCCTCCCTTTGAGCCTCACAGCCCCCGTTCTTCTTCTATCGCCGATGTACTTATAGAATGTCTTGTCCCCTTTTTCACAGTCTGTGCTAAATCCTCCTCTGTTTGTGCCTTGGCTTTCTAACAGCCATCCCTGACTCTCTTAGACATTCAAGGTACACCTTCCTGCCCCCTTTGGGTCCCCTTATCCCTTCCAGCCAAGACCCTCCTGCTCATGGCTCTGGACCACCCTGATCCCCCCATGAGACACCTAGTGGCAAGACCCCTTGGCTTGCCCCACTGGAAGGAGGTTGCCTTTGTGCCTCAGCTAACTCCTCATGTTATCGGGCTGGCTACAAGCAGAGGCAAGGCTTGGACCAGCCAGGCCCAACAGGTCTGATCTGGCGGAGGGCGTGGTGGGCAGGAACGCATCCCCTCCCTCAGACAGCCTTTTCCACCCTGATTTCCTCCTTGGAGGAGAGCACGTGGAATGATGTCCTCGTGATGTCAGGCATGCTACCATGTCTAATATACCGTCATCGGCCTCTCCTCCAATCCCCCTTGCTTCTGCAGTCTCGGAATCACCAAACTTAGCCAGCGGTAGGGGTCCGGCAATTGCCAATCGCCACCACCCTTCCACCCCTGAGGAGGAGAGTGTCTGCTGGATGCTTGATCCTCCTGCCCCCAACTAACCCTCCAACACTCCAGGCTTGTTCCAGAACCCAGGTCATCAGCGCCACAAGTAGTAGTGCTACTGTTTGTGGCAGTGGATTGGATATTCTGGTCGTCTTAAAGAAAAATCTCAGCATCAGACAAACTCAGTTATACAACACTGAAAAATATTACATTTCAATGAATTCCATTAAGTATCATGCCGGACACTGACATATAAACAGGACCTCTGGCCCTTACCGTTCATGTACAACTAAAGGCGTACTCAGGAACTGAAGCCATAATCTCCCGTGTGTGACATCCCAGTCTGTTGCTGTGGGAATGTCTGTGATGTCCAAGCTGGGGTATCATGGCTTCAGCCTGAATACGCTTCAGCTGTAGATGAACAGTAAAGGGTAAGACACGGCCTGGATTTTCAAAGCTTTAGGCGCAGGACTTGCAGCAGCTGCTCTGCCACAGCAGCGTCTCTGAATGCACCAAAATGTGCGTAAGAGACTTCACACACATTTTTGACACACTTGTGACACTTTGCTCACTTTTTTACAGCTCAAAAGTTACATCGTCATCTGGAAGCACAATTCAGGGCGCTTATGATATGAAACACGGTCTATATTTTATGTGGTCTACCAGTCATGTTGCACACAGCACAATTTATTTTTATTTTGTTTTATTTTTACAGTTTTGGCCAGGAAAGACGCATTAAGTTGAGGCTGGTTTCAGGTGTCACACAGTATGCAAGTGGTAGCTATGGGATTCAAACTCAGTTTTCCAGGTCTGCAGCTCAGTGCTCTTAACCACTACACTATGCTGCCTCCAAATTACTGCAATATGGTTCAGCAGTTCTTTGAAATTGCAGCGTGATGTTTTTTATGTAGATACCCCTCAGTAATGATAAATCAAATCACTTGAAATTCCAGCTTTTTTTTTTGTTTGTTTGTTAGAATGGGGTATGACTGAGTTCTGTCGATGCCAGCTATGATTACTTTTCTGCCAGTGGCAGAATTCCTCCTTATAGAACTTGCTATTTTTCCTTATCATCTACTTGTACTGGTGTCTGACTGACAGTTTCTAATATATTCATTCTAACTGGGTGATATCATCTGCCCTTGGAAGGAATTAAGTAAAGCACACTGTGTGTTTAAAAGCTGACATCAATCCACTTTTTAAGATCCTTAACAGCTGCCCGTATATATGGTGCCCCCATACATTAGCCTTTGTAATAATGACTCGCAGAAACAAAGTGAGATTAAATATGGCAGCAGCCGCCATTAAAATTAAAGAGATGCAGCTGGCAACTTAGCATTTCGTAGCCATTATGTCAATGACCTTAAAAATATTTGCTGCTAACGGTCTGAGTGGTAAACACAAAGCACAAGAATGTTGGACTGTTATTTCTGTTTTTAATGCTTCAAAGTTCTATGTTGTTAATTTGTTTTGTTGACCAGTAATTGTGAGTTTTAACTTTGTGTATGGTCTACCAATAAAGAAGGCTACAACAGTTGGGTAGAAGGCTGCTGCAAAGTTCTGAGAGGACGTAAGGGGTTAAGAGAGAACTTACTTAGTGGCACTGTTAATCCCTTAGGCATCATACTGTTTCTGGTTTAAAAACACATCTGATATCCAGCCAGCTGGTGTGGCGTTAAGCGCTACCGCTCATGACACTTGCACCCAGATTCGGGAACAAGCCCCTCTTCTTGCATGGCGGGGAAAAGTCGCAGAGGATGTGCTCCTCCTCCTGGTGAGGGACGGTTGCTACCTCAGCTGCTCTACTGCTACCTGGGTGACAACAGGCTGCTTCCATAATTTTCCAACCAGGTAGGCATCATACTCCATTTAGCTGTTTTAGGGCTTCTAGCAATCCCCATGACTGTTTTGCTCCCTTTTCCCTAGCTTGAAAAACAGCTTACAAAAACAATAAAATAATAAGATATAAGAATATATGTTGCACAACAATACAGACAATTATGGCAGAAAGAGACCAATGATCCATCCAGTCTGTCTGAGTGCCATGTTTAACCCTGGGTCCCACTGTCTCCTCCAGTGTCCCAGCCCTCCCCATCCTCCCACCTATTCTCCTTCCAGTTTCTGTCACCCTGAACAACCACTATACCCTTCATTCTGTCCCAACTGTGTTTCAAACTATTAATGGTTTAGCACTCACCACTTCAGCTGGTAGACTGTTCCACAGCTCCACCACCCTTTCTGTAAAATAATACCTCCTCATGTCCCTCCTGAACCTCCCTGCTGTCAGTTTCACTCATGCCCTCGTGACGAACTAGTACTCAAGGTAAATATTCCCCACAGTTCATCTTGTTGATTTCTTTTGGAACTTGAAGGTCTATTGTATTTCCCTCCCTCCCTCTTCTGGTCTCCAGCAAGTGCATGTTTACTGCCCTGAGGTGCTCCTCGTAAGACCTGCTCCTGTTGGCCCTGAATCATCTCTGTTACCCTACATTGCACCGTCTCAGCTTGTCCCAGTACTCCAGGTGTGGCCTCACTAAAGATCAATGAAGATATAGTATTACCTCCTCCCTCCTCCTCCTATCAATACCCCTCCCAATACACCCGTTACAGTTATAATTACTTATTACTTTCTATGCAAAATGAAACAGTACCTGCTGAGGAGTAATAACTGTGATTTATTACTTTTAATATGTAGCTTTTACAGCACTGAGCACCTTGAGTCATATAAAAGAGCCTCTGACATCAAAAGGATTAACCCTGAAAATCATGATATTTAGATAAATTTAAGCACGTATTTACATGTGCTCTGCCTTTAACCTGTGACTTTTCATTAAAATATGCATATTAGCATTAAAATTGAATCATTACACCTTCATCTGATCTCACTGCTTGTCGACAGCTGACATCACAATCCATTGCTTGTCAGGGCAACAGCACTGTATTCAGAAGGTATGGGGGGGAATCCAAGGTAGATACATTTAATGAAACAAAAGGATGCAAACAAAGTAATAAGGAGGGCAAAGCAGAGATGGAGATGGGTATAGCCAAAGGAGTACAGGAAGGTGACAAGACCTTTTAGATGCATGATGGAAGAGGAAAACAGAAGGGGTATAGCGAGCTTAAAATTGGGAGAAGGTTTGGTAAAGTATGATGGGAAGGCCAGCATCTTCAATCAGTATGTTCATTAAGTCTCAATGATGGAGTTGGGGGCTACTCCCCGACTGTAGATGCTGGCTAAAGGAAGGACAAAGACAGAATGGAAATTAGGGCCATTGCTAAGAACTGGGTACTGAAGGTCAATGGCTGCTCAAGGTCATTGACTATGCCAATGTGGTCTACAGCACCACACCAGCTTCATCCCTCACCAGATTGGACACCCTCCTAAATTCCATTTGCCGTTTACTACTGCTCCCCCCTCTGACTCACTCATCAATGTCTCCTGTACTCTGCCCTCCCCTTGCTCCACTATCCCTTAAAAGGATGGAAGGATGGTGCATTATGCATCCCTTGTAGCCAAGTACTGGTTTGGTACCCACCCCCACCTCTCCTCCATCTCTCTTTCAGGTTACCACCTCAATGTGCTCCCTATGCCACAGAGACCCTCGTTCCTTCTCTGTTCCTCACCTTCACTCTGCTGCCGGCCAATCAGCCTTTTCTTTTTTTTCTTTTTACTTTCTTCTTTATCCTCCTGCCTACCTCCAGTGCCCACTCCTTCCAAATCCGCTCATGTCCCTGAGTCACCTACCTTGGGATCTGCCCTAGAGTGCCTCCTCACCTTCTCCTCGCACAGTGGGGTCTGTCCTGTAGGTGGCCCCAGTGGTACTGGAGCGGCCTTCATCTAGGGCTGCCGGAGGGTTTTCCATTTTCTCCCCTTGAGTCCCACTCCCTCCTGAGGCGTCCAGCGCTTGGGGCGTATGTCCCGGGTGTGGCGGCGTGCTGGCCTGCGCCAGCCCTCATGCGCTGGCGTCCCCCTCCCTGCTCCGGCGAAGCGAAGCTTCCATCCTTTCTTACTGCCGGTGCTTCCCACCGGCTATGGAAGGATGCAGAACACAGAGCGTTCTTGGTTACCCACCCCAATGGAGGAGAGCATCCGTTGGGGCGCTCGATCCTCCCTCTCAGGCCCCGGCTGCTGAAGTCCGTTCCCGAACCTCGGCGTAAGCGCGGGTGTGCGTTCAGCGCCTCAACCCTCAGCGCCACCGGGCCGGCCAATCAGCCTTTTCTTATCGCTTTCCGGTTCTTTGGAATAAACTTCCTACAGATGCCGCCTATCCTCATCTTTCACTTCAGTCAAAGACTCTCAGACTTCTCCCTTCACCCTTGTGTTCACAGTGTTCTACACCCCTCACCACTTCATGAGTGACCCACCTCCTCAGCAGTCTGTGTTTTCGCAGCCACCCTACAAGTTCCCCTCTCCTAGTTGCAGGCTCATGCTTCTCTACCCCCTAAAACCTTAGCCAGAATTTTATGTCATACCTTATTTTAGATTATTTCCCAGATGGCCTTGTATCTATACCTGTATTGGGCTGATTTGTCCTCTATTGCTGATTGTATTCAACTGTAATGTGATTTGTTCACTGTGCTTTCTTTACTGCGTATCTATGGTTTCATCCTTATGTTACTTCTTCCCGGGTCACACCTGGATATGAGCCCGGCTCAATGGTGCCTTTCCCAGTTATCAAATTATAAATAAAAATAAATAAAAGGTGGATAACACTGGATAACATTCTGGGACTGGGTGGGCAGCACACAAGAGTACTGAGGAAATTGGGGCAAGAATTTGCAAGGTCTCTGGGGTTTTGTTCAACTTATTCCTAGAGCGGGGCTACTCTAGCAGACTGGGGAGGGTGGCTGTGGGTTCCCCTGCACAAGAGTGGGAGCAGGAAACTACAGGCCCATTAGCTTGACCTGTACAGTTGGGAAGTTCTTTGATACCATCATTAAGGAGGAACTGGCAGACTTTCTAGAAGCGAATGGGCTCAAGATGGGAAGTAGGTTGGCTTTGTGAAGGAAAGGTCACGCCAAACCAAACTGGTAGAGTTCTTTGACTGAGTAACAAAAGTTGTTGACAAAGGACAAGCAGTTAGTGTGCCGTACCTAGACTTCAGTAAGGTCTTGACTCAGTTCCATGAGCTTATTAAGGCGTTAGGGGACCCAGGGGCGGGCACAGAGCTAACCCGTGGGTAGAAAATTAGCTAGAAGAAAGGGTCCAGAGCAGGGTTAGTAAATGACGAACACTCAGTGATCAGGCTGTCACAAGCAGAGTGAGGCACAGATCAGTGCTGGGCACAGTATGTTTAATTTGTTCATCTGTGACATACTGTAGGTGAAGAGATCAAGGCTAAAATCTGCTTCCTTACAGATTTGACACTAAGCTCTGCTGTAGGACAGGCACAGAGGAGAGGATTATGGCTAAGAAGAGGGACATAGAAATACTGGAAAGATGGTCAAGGAGGGCCAACTGAAGCTTATGTAACTCCCCACAAATGGGGGTTCCTGAAAAGTCTTCCTTGAGCTTGCCTAAATGCTCACTACCGGGCTGGTGTTCTGCATTTTAGCAGTTTAAATGTATTGCCAGAGAGTGCCTGTATAGCCTCTGTGTACTGTCTTTTAAGAGCTGCCTGGATTGCAGTCATAATTAATCTGATAGGGAGCTCTGTTAGAAGATGTACTTGTTTGATGATCATTTGTTAGAGGAGTAATAATACTGCAGTTTGTTCTAACCTGCCTTCTTTGCAGCATTGACAGTTCTGTTTGTTTCCATCATCTTGGTCCTGGACTGCAGAATGAGCCAATCAGTACATTTGGTACTCTAAAATGCAGCCTGCCTACAAGGGTTTGGTTGGGCAGAAACTTGTAGGAACTGTAGTTTTGGGCTTTTAGCCTAAAATAACCTGGAGGGGAGCCCTTGTGACTGACAGACAGATCGACCAACCGAACCTTTTGGATCTTGGGGAAAGTCCCACACTGCTTGCAGTTTCAGTTAGATCTGAGTTGGGAGTGAAGTAACACCCGAGATAGTTTGAGCAGCAATCCATAGTGGATTCGAGCGGAGAACTGTGGAAAGGCCTGAGTTTGGCCTGCATGCCTGCCTGCTGTTCCTGAGAGGGAACTTGTGCTTTTAGGACTGAATCCGACTTGGAGAGCTAATTAAGCCACTGAATTGTGACCAGGCTTTAACCTGAAGAAGACCAAAGATTTGCTGAATGCGATCGGCCTGTCAGGACTTCCAGCTACCTCTGAACTCCTGGATTGTGCAGAGACTCTGTAATCAGACCAGAGAGCCAGTTGCCTGGTACAGTTGAATTTCCTTACATGTGAATGTGCTGTGTGCTTATAGTGGGTCTTGATTTGATTCCCCACTGTGTGTCTGAACTGTGTTTTGCTTGCTGGAGGCTGTATCCAGCTTCACGGACTGAATCCGTATCCATTTCTGTTTGCCTGGGCCCTGCTACACTGGCCCAGCCAGAATACTCTACGAGAGAAAGTCATCAACGAGAGACCGGCCTGGGGATCAGCCCCTGCTCAACGCCTTTGAACAGGAATGATGCCTCGGTGATTCGTGGTGGCCCTGCTTCTCTGGGCACTCCAGCTCAACAGCCTGCAGTCTTAATTTCATCCTGCATGTTCCAGTATTGGGTATCATGAGTAAACATCAAAGTAGCTCCTGCAACAACAGCTAAATCTTGTAACAACAGCAGCTAAATAAAGTGTTGTCATCTGATTGTCTTGTTGCCTTTCTTTCACGAACTGAGCCTCCGGCTCCGGATTACAAATATGTGTGTTGTGCATGTTGCTTTCTTCCATCACAGAGCCCCAACCAGCTCCAACGCTCCTGGCTAGCCCACCGCTTTCCTACCTGTGTACCCAGAGTGTGTGACTGTGTAGGGACTCTGAACTGCATGCATAACTGTCTGATTAATATAGCTTTTAAGCAAATCAACCTGATTACGCCCTCCGTGTTCAAGTACCCTGAATAAATCAAATTTAACTTTGTTTGCATTTAACCTGACTGTGGTTCCAGTTTGTGCCAAGAGTATTGTACTGTTGTTATTTGCAGTGCTTAACCTTGTTTTACAGGGGTCCCCAGGGTCAAGCTAGAGGAACCAGCCCTGGTGGTAAGTGCAAACAGTGTGGGTAATTGCCTGGTGAATAAGGGTCATTGTGAAGGTAATTACTGAATATTGTTCAGGCCACTAGAAGGGAAAGGGGGTTACACTGTCCCGGAGGGCTGTGCCCAGGTTAGCTTGACCACCAACAACCCTGACCTCCAGGTGCAGGCACCCGTTTCATTACCCAGGCCCTTAATGTGCTACTAGCCAAGCAGGCAGGAGCAGCAGCCCTTGGGATAGCGCCACCTAGGGGTTACATCTTGGAGGCTCACCGCTGGGATTTTGTGCCTTCTAGTGGTCAAAATTACGAATTATTGTTAAAGATTAATGGCTACCCCAGTAGAAATGGCTGTACACCAGTTGGTGGGGTGGTGTACTGGGCAGGAGACCGACCCCAAAATGCTCTGCTTATACTGGATACCCCTGGGTACCACTAAGGACACTGTAGAGGGAGCACTCTCCAAAGTTGAATGTTTAAAAAACCCTGTGGTGGTGGGTCGACAGGCTGATTTGATCGCCTAAACTTTCATAGCCTTGGTAGAGTGTAGTGACCTCGTGGACAGCTCTAAAGTGCCACAGACTATTGCCTCAGAAGGGGTCCTTACCACCTGGAGTAATAACAAAAGACAGTAAAGACCCTGGGAGGATGAGCTCCCACCATTATTTGAGACTTTTGAGGAGAAATTTCCTAAGTTGTTGTTGGAGGAAGGGAAAACGTGAGAGGACTTTAAAACTATTCCTGCCACCTGGGGTGTTCCTTCCCAACACCCCTCCCACTCCAGCACTCCGTTACTGCCCGCCTTCTGTGTCCGTGCCAATGCTGGCCCCTATATCTGTACCCACCATTAGTCACGACTTCATCAAGGCTGAGAATCTTCTCGGGCACCCTCCCAACCCCTGGGAGGATGACTGGGAGACCTGGATCAACTATGTTGCCCCTTGGTACCCAAGTGGCAGTGTGTGGAGGCTGAGAAGCGGAAAAGAATCATAAAAAGTTTGAAGGCCCCTGCCCTTGAAGCCATTACATTTTGAAGTCCATGAACCCTGGTGCATCTGCTCAGAAGTACTTATCTGTACTTGAAGGCAATTTTGGGAGCATTGAGTCAGGGAGACTTTGATGTGGAAATTCAAGGTACCAAACAATGGAAGGAGGAAAGTTTGTCTGTGTATGTTACTCGCCTAGAAAGAGCTCTGCAGAAAGCTTACTGGAAAGGTGGGGCAGCCGCCAGTGATTTGAACCATGTGAGATTGGGGCATACTGCAACATGCCAAGCATTCTAAACTGCAGCTCATCCAGTTAAGGCTCCGGATAGGAGAAGTAACCCACCTGACTACTATGGACTTGATAAAAGAACCCAGGAGGCAAAAGGTGAAGAGGAGATTGTAATTATGGGGTGAGTGCAGCCCAAGTGATCATGGCACCGAAGGCCCTTCCGAAATGGAGACCTACAACTATCCCGCCTTGGCTAAACGGTGGGGAGGTTGCTAAAGAGTCAGAAAAGTACAACCCGGCGTGCTGAGAGTATCCCTGCTGACAGAGTCTCTGGCCCCTGTCAGGATGTGACTGTTATGGGGTGGGGTGCACCCTAAGGCATCCTCTACTAAGAGTGGCTTCGGCTGAGCTCAAGGAATTGACTGCCACCCTAAAGGAACTTTTGAGACATGGTACACTACCAGCAGAAGTCAGATTACAATCTCCGTCGATGCTCCAGCATCCCTTGCTATGTTCTCCCAAAGATGCCCCGAGGGCCTGTCATTTGTCACAACTCGGCAAGGATGGCCATATGAAGAGGGAAGCGGTCTCAGAAGGACTTAGAGAAAGTGATGAACTGACTTCAAGGAGAGCTTCAGAAAACGAGCCAGTGGTCAAGGGTACACGAATGAAAGCAGGAAGGCTTTGGCCATCCTAGCTCAAACCTCTGTGGCCAAATCGTCTGTCCAGGCCCCTGCTGTTGTCCCTCCAGACTGGTCCAAAATAGTGGGCCCTTCAATGAAGACTAATGTGGCTGTGAATGGCATTCCTACTCGGGCTGTGTTTGACAGTGGGTGCAAGTGACCAATGTATTTCAGGACTGGTATGACAAACACTTATCTGCTGTGCCCTTACAATCCTGGAAGGCCTACACGTGTGGGGCTGGAGCGACAAGTCTTATCCCTACCTAGGATATGTCCGCCTCTGGTTGTCTTTTCCTGTAACTGGTGTAGAAAGCAAGTAGAGACACTGGCCCTAGTGTGTCCCCCACTGGACTGTATGATGGGTTCCCTGTGAATTGGAACAATGCCCACATGTTTGGGAGACTAGCACAACTCTTCCATGAGAAACAAAGGAAACTGACTGGACGGGCCCCAAGAATTCCAGCTTTAGTATAAGGACATATGACTTACAACAGAAACCTAATGAAGAGGACCCAGATGAGCCAGTGGGGACAGTGTGAAAAGGAACCTGACTCCTTGGTATTGGCCCCCAACGTCCAGTGCACAATCCATGGAGAAGTCTGCCTAAAGAGAAATGTAAAGAACAAAAATATTAATGTTGGATGCACCAGGTGATGGAAAGTTGCCAGAAGGATTATTGGTTAAACCCAGCATTTTGCCTGCACGTGCCCATGCCTATGCGATGAGTGATGGTCCAGATTGAAATGTGTCAGATCGGGAGGTCCGAGTGAACAGGGTGCACTCTAGCTACAGTACACTGTGCAGACACTGCAGTATTACCCAATAACAAACACTCTGGCCAAAAGGAGAGAGTGACCCGGACTTATTTGACTTGGTGATTCTCCGCTGCCAGCTGAATGGAAGGCTAGGATTAGCAAAAACTTGCCCAGAGAGACCAAGTGTCTTCGTTAAAGAATGGGACATGGGGTGTCCAGGGTGCAGAGTATCATATACGCCTGCATAATGACCGCCATTTCGAGACAGATCCAAGCCTCGCCCAGCAGACATAGATGATGTGAGGAGACACCTGTAGGAAATGCTCACTGCTGGTGGATAGGAATCAAGGAGCCCATATGCCTCTCCATTGTGGTTGTGCATAAAAGAATGAGTCGGTGAGGATGTGTTGATTATCGAACCCTGAACCATGGACCGTCCCAGATCAATAGACCATACCCCGTATAAAAGATGCCCTGGATTGCTTGAGTGGAGCAAATGGTTCTCAGTATTGATCTTTGCAGCGGATATTACCAGATTCCAATGGCCACAGAGGACCATGTGAAAACCCTTCATCTGTCCTTTGAGGGTGCTCTGAATTCCTGAGAATGCCACAGGAGTTTCAGGTGTCCCGCCACCTTTCAGCCGACTGATGGAACGTATGTGGGAGATACGAATCTTGCTGGAATGCCTAGTGTACTTAGATGATGTCACTGTGTTCGACACACATTAGAGAGCATGAAACCAGACTGTTTAAAGTCCTAGACCAATTGGAAGACTTGGCCTCAAGCTGTCCACTGACAAGTGCCAGTTTTTCAAACCTCTGTGAAGTATGTGAGGCACATAGTATCTACAGAAGGGATAGAGACCGATACCAGTAAGGTCGAGGTCACTAACTACTTGGCCCCCGCCCATAACTTGAAAGAACTACAATGTTTCCTGGGATTCTGTGGCTACTACCGCAGGTTCATAAAAGACTATTCAAGGTGATTTGCCAGCTCCTGAATCTCACCCAGGGTTACCCCCTACCAACGGTAATACAAGAAAGGGGCTGTCAAAGAACCCAGAAAGTATACTTCGAACAGGAGAACCTTTTGGGCCCCACTGGACACCCGAATGTGAAGCAGCCTTCCACAAAGTCATATACCAGCTCACCCCCATCCTCACCTATGCTGACCCTACCAAGCCCTATGTGCTGCATAATGGACGCTTAGTGTGCAGGGCCTAGGAGCTGTGCTGTATCAAAACCATGAGGATGGTTTGAGACCAGTGTTTTTGCCAGCAGGAGCTTGACCCTGTCAGAACAAAACTATCCTGTGCACAAGCTGGAGTTCCTTGCACTAAAATGGGCCATTGTTGACCAGTTTCATGAGTACCTCTATGGGGCAAAGATACTGGTGAAGACCAACAATAACCCGTTAACCTATGTACAGACTTCAGCTAAGTTGGACGCCACTGGGCACCGTGGTCTCTGCTTTATCAACCTATGATTATGCTGTCGAATACAGGCCAGGACTAAACCATATTGATGCTGACACCCTTCAAGAAGGCCAGTCTCCAAGAGTGATTGGGTCAGGCTGTCTGAACCCGACATCCGAGCATTGTGCCAAAAGTTTGATAGAGATGAACAGATGTCTGTGGACACAGTGGATGGCCTAGTAGATTGCTTCTGCCCTCCTGATACCTGCATACCAGCTGCCTATTGCCTTTTCTCTGCTCTCATATTAGTGCACTATCACAACCTGACAATGACAGTATTCAGTGAGCTCAATCCCAAGATCCTATGATTCAACTCTGCACTTGATGCCCTGCGTGTGGGGAAAGAGGTGTCTCCCTGATTTGCGAACTGCCTATTGTTTATAGAAGGCCCCAGGTTGAAGTTACTCAATCAGTTGTTATCCAGAGAGACAGTGGATCGTAGTGGTCAAGTAGACAAGCAACAATTGGTCCTGCCCACGGCCTTTAAACACTTGGTACTGAGGTCCCTCCACAATCACATGGGGCACCTCAGTATTGACAGGACTCTTGACCTGGTACAATCTCGATTCTACTGGCCCAAGATGGGGACAGTTGTTGAACACCATGTAAAGACCTCTAGTCGTTGCCTTCCAAAGAAAAGCCCTGCTTCAGAGGGCTGCCCCCTTGTCAATATCACTACTAGCACCCCCATGGAACTGGTCTGCATAGATTTTTGTGTTTAGAACCTGATCAGTGGAATACTGGCAATGTTTTAGTGGTTACGGATCATTTCACACATTATGCACAAGCTTTTCCAACTAAAGATCAAAAGCCTCTACCGTGGCCAAGGTGCTAATGGAAAATTATTTGTCCACTATGGTGCCCCCAGTGGATTGACTCTGACCAAGGCAGAGACTTTGAAAGTAGGCTAATCAACAAAATGCATCTCTGTGGGGGGGCAGAAGTCAAGAACCACCCTTTATCACCTGCAGGGGACCCTCAACCAGAACGCTTTAACAGCACCCTTGTAGACATGCTGGGCACCCTCCACCCAAAAGACAAGCATAAGTGGAGTCAGCAGATTAGCACCTTGGTATACGGGTACAACTGCACCAAAAATGACGCTACTGGTTCTCCACCTACTGTCTCATGTTTGGGAGGGAGGCCCCTGCCAGTTGATGTCTGTTTTGAGGTCTCTCCAGATGGAGTCTGATCCAAAACTACTGCAGTATGTACAGAAACTGAAGGCTCAATTGAACCATCCATATCAACTGGCCCGGCAATGGCCGCTAAAGAAATCTCGTCAACAAAGAGAGGCACGACAAGAAAGTAAAGGCTCAAGAGCTACGGCCCGGAGACCTGTGTTAGTTACGCAATTTGGGACTACATAGCAAGCACAAAATTGCTGATAGGTGGCACCATCTTCCTCATGTAGTAGTTAGAAAGCTGGATGAGCTACCAGTGTACAAGGTACCAGAGAATAACTCCAAAGCTGTCAAGACCATGCACTGTAACCACTTTCTGCCTATCGCCAAGTTATTATTGAAGCTGAGCCAGCAGACATTGAGTCCACTGGGCCAGTGACTCATGTTGCTGCAAAAAGAGACAGACTCAACCTACCCGAGTACTTACAGATTTAAGGTTCCCTCGCAGCAGGCCCAGAATGATAGTGATTGTCAGTCCACCTCTGATGAAAGTGACTATGATAATGCCTGTTATCCCTCCTATGAACTGAGTCAGTTGTTTCATGGAAATCATATGCAGAATTGTGGGATGAAGCTGGGCCTTCTGGACTGCCTAACCCCTCAGTTTCGTCCTTGGAGCCAATGCTCCTGAAAGTGAAGTGCAAAGTATTGCGTCTGAGGCTGCGGACTCCCAGTGTTTCGTGGAACTGTGACTTGCCGAAGAAGGGGCTGATGGTCTGAGTCTCTCTGGTGACACACAGAACTTGAACAACAATATGAGAGTGCTGACAGCTCCTTCAGTGCCACAAAGCCTAATTGTGCCAGAACCTTCTAAATGAGCCAAGTGTTGTGGGAACAGCCTACAGAGCAAGGCAGCTGACAGTGCTCCCAGTTTGGACATTCCTATCCGTGCAGAGGCACCCCTCACAAATGACGAAATCTCCAAAATTAGTGCTACAAGTACAGAGACTGTGGCTGTTCCCTCAGAAAGACTGGCTGAGCTGTCAAGCCAGTATTGCACTTCAGTTATGATTCTCCAGGAGTCCAGTGGATTTGCCTCTCAATGTGGTTCACAAAGGTGTTTATATTTCTCAGAGCTCACTACCCAAACTGACCTTAATGGCCAGTTCCTGGTTGATTGTTCTTCCTTCTCAGTATGGTGCCCCTGCCCCATCCAGCCCCAAGTCAGCTGATTGGGAAGGGCCCCTTCCTACATTGTTTAATGCAAGAAGTTATAATATGAATCAGTACTGTGATGTTACAAGTATGTTAATCACAGTGGAATCAGTATTACCTGTATGAAACATGCATAAGTATTGTCCTTATGGATATAGTATCATGAAGTGTAGTGAATATGTATAGTAAAGTAATACATTTATGTTAACTGAAGCATGATGGTACAGACTTGACGTGGACGCCATGTTTTCTCCGGCAAGGAAGGTGTAACCCCCTTACAAATGTGGGGTTCCCAAAAGTCTTCCTTGAGCTTGCCTAAACGCTCACTGCCAGGCTGGTATTCTATGCTTTAGCAGTTTAAATGTATTGCCAGAGAGTGCCTGTATAGCCTCTGTGTACTGTCTCTTTAAGAGCTGCCTGGATTGCAGCATAATTAATCTGAGAGGGAGCTCTGTTAGAAGAGGTACTTGTTTTCTGATCATTTGTTAGAGTACTAATAATACTGCAGTTTGTTCTAACCTGCCTTTTTATGTATTGACAGTTCTGTTTTTTTCCATCATCTTGGCCCTGGATTGCAGAATGGGCCAATCAGTACATTTGGGACTCTAAAATGGAGCCTGCCTACAGAGGCTTGGTGGGGCCAAACTTGTAGGAATTGTAGTTTTGGGCTTTTGGTGCCTAAAATAACCTGGAGGGGAGCCCTTGTTGTGACTGACAGATCAGCCAACCGAACCTTTTGGATCCTGGAAAGTCCCACATTGCTTGCAGTTTCAGTTAGATCTGAGTTGGGAAGTGAAGAAGTAACAGCTCAAAACAGTTCGAGCAGCAATCCATAGTGGATTTCATGGGAGAACTGTGGAAAGGCCTGAGTTTGGCCTGCATGCCTGCTCGTTATTCCGGACTGTTCCCTAGAGGGAACTTGTGCTTTTTCGGACAGAATCTGAACTTGGAGAGTGAATTAAGCCACTGTATTGTGAAAAGGCTTTAACCTATAGAAGATCGAGGATTTGCTGAATGCGATCAGCCTGTCAGGACTTCCAGCTGCCTCTGAACTCCTGGATTGTGCAGAGACTCTATAATTGTGACCAGAGAGCCAGTTGCCTGGTACAGTGGAATTTCTTTACACGTGAATTTGTGTGTGCTTAAAGTGGGTCGTGATTTGGTTCCCCACTTTTGCTTCCTGGAGGCTGTATCCAGCTCCACGGACTGAATCTGATCCATTTCCATTTGCCTGGCCCTGCTACACTGGCCCAGCCAGAATACTCTGCTACGCAGAGAAAGACATTGACGAGAGACCGCCTGGGGATCAGCCCCTGCTCAACGCCTTGAACAGGAATAACGCCTCAGTGATTCGGTGGGCCCTGCTTCTCTGGGCATTCCAGCTCAAGAGCCTGCAGTCTCAATTTTGTCCTGCCTGTGTCCAGTATTGGGTATCGTGAGTAAACATCACGGTAGCTCCCTGCAACAACAGCTAAATCTAAAAGTATTGTCATCTGATTGTCTTGTTGCCTTTTCTTTCACGTAACTGAGCCCTCCAGCTCCAGATTACAAACAGTGTGTGTTGTGCATGTTGCTTTCTTCCATCACAGGGCCCCAACCAGCTGCAACGTTCTCATTAGCCCAATTGCTTTTCCTACCTGGTTACCCAGAGTGTATGACTGGTAGGGACTCTGAACTGCATGCATAACTATCTGATTAATACAGCTTTTAAGCAAATTAACCTGATTACGCCCTCCTTGTTCAAGTCCCTGAATGAATCAGATTTAACTTTGTTTGCATTTAACTGGACTGTGGTTCCAGTTTGTGCCAAGAGTATTGTACTGTTATTATTTGCTGTGCTTAACCTTGTTTTACAGGGGTCCCCAGGGTCAAGCTAGAGGAACCAGCCCTGGTGGTAAGTGCAAACAGTGTGGGTAAATGCCTGGTGAATAAGGGTAATTTTGGAAGTAATTATTGTATATTGTTCAGGCCACTAAAAGGGAAGGAGGGGTTACAGTGTCCGGAGGGCTGTGCCCAGGTTAGCTTGACCACTAACAACCCTGACCTCCAGGTGGAGGCACCCGTTTCTTACCCAGGCCCCTTAACTGCTACTAGCCAAGCAGGCAGGGGTAGTAGTCTTGGGATAGCGCCACCTAGGGGTTACACTTAATGCTAAGAAGTGCAAAGTTACACACAAAGGCAGAGGTAACCAAATAAACAGGTTATTGGAGGAGGAAGGGTGAAAAAATCAGTGTGGCCTCACAGGAAAGGGACTTAGGGTCATCATAGTTATAATATTAAGCCATCAGCCCAGTGCATCAGGGAACTCGGAAGGCAAACAGGATGCTGTGATGCTCTCAACTGGCAGGGAAAACACACAGTATTAGGAGCGCCTAGTCAGTCTGAACATGTACTCACTGGAAAACAGGAGGGGAGAGGCGACATGGTAGAAACCTTTAAATACTGGAAGGAATAACAGGGTAGAATGCCATAACCTATTCTAGCATTGCGAGGGATCAACAACTTGGGGAACAAGAACAATCAGAAGCTAGCTATGGGGAGGTAGATTCAGGAAGAACATGAGGAAATAATTCATCACAGAAAGCATGGTGAACAGGTGAAACAGCCTGCCCAAAGAGGTACTAAATGCAAACAGTGGCAGGTTTCAAGCAAGTGTGGGATGGTTATAAGGAGTTGATGAAAATAAAGGTAGGGTGGGGGCTGAACTATCACTGTGGTGGCTAAGACATGGCCAATGAATGACCCTCTATCTGCTACACCTACTCTTGGTTTCCTGCAGTGACAGCTACACTATTTTTACCACATTGTAACTATCACCTATAAATACAATGAGGGAGCCTGACAACTGTGTCAGTAAACCAGAGTAGATCAGCTGTCTGTAACCAGGCTAACTAATATTGGTACATTAAAAGTCAGTAGGCAATAGGACGATAGAGATGTTGCACAGCTAAAATTACTGGCAGTTTCGTTAATTTGGCAATTCGATTCATGAGCAATCCAGAATTTTGCTAATAGGCTCAAATTCACCTATGTGACTGTAGGTTTTTGCAGAATTTTACCATGAAGTACAGAATTTCATCCTCCAAATGGTGGAATTTCACAGCGAACGAATTTAGCCATTCACTGGCGGAAATTCTGCACTTCTGAGTGAAATTCCGCATTTGCAGATGGAACTTACGTCTAAAATTAATCCACAAATTGTGCTAAATTTGCGGATTAATTCACAAGCGAGTTTCCCAATTTCGCCATCTCTATATGAGGATAGACAACGTAGTGGACACACAGAAAGAACACTGAACTATTTGTTTTATGTACAGATAAGATATTATAAGGATGTGATTTTCTGTAATAATGCACTTTGGTATTAGATATTTCTATAAAACTGATGCAGACCAAGGCTCATTATCATAATTGCTGGCATGACAACATCAGTAGGAGACAGCATAAAATAGTCTGCTTTTCCTCTCAGTCAGACCCCTGACAAAGCTCTTTCAGTGACGAGCCAGGGCTTCCGTGGCTGTGAACAGTCTATCTGGTGGTCTCTGCAATTTGTATCACACAAGTGAACTGTTTATACCCTGAATGTGCTGTTGCGGTCTACATATGCAGGGGAAAGAGAATAAATGCATCGGTGCTCTGAGCAGACCCCTGCAAATGAACTCTCATCTCCATAGGTTTCAATCGGTCCATCAACCTGGTGAGTGCTCTCATGTTCTACGCTTTGTGTTTAAGATGGGCAGGGTAAAACAGAACAAGACAATTCTGAAGAAGAACAGCACTGAGGGTTAGACAACATGAGAAGGGTAACTTTCCATCTGCTAAGCTTGGATGTGTGTCATACTCAAATTGGGAATAGTCAATGCAGAGCGACAGGAGGTGCTGATGAGGTGGACCCTAAGTCCCTTCAGTCAGCAGACAACTTCAGTACGTTACTATGACACTAAGTACAATGAGAGCAGCTTTCTCCTGATTGACATCACAAGGTTCCAAAGCTGGTGCAGTGTAGTATTAATATAGGATAAAAAAAGTCAGGGATATTTCTGGACTTCTTCCAGCTACAGGTAAACCTAAAGCTTCATTTAAAAGAGCTGTTTATGGGCTTTTAAACTGAGGACAGTCTTCATTAATGGTCCCTCTTTTCTCCAACTTGTGTTTCTACACCTCCGCCCCTGGTCCTGTGGCCCCCTCCCACAACCCGTCATGAACTGTCTCACAGACATACCAGTTATTCCCCCCTTACCCAGGACTACCCATAGTGGTGGGTGGGTGGCCTGTTGGTCATGTGTGAGACAGCGGGTGATGCCAGATCAGACTGGGGCCGTCTTCCTCCAGTTTTCTCCACTGGTCATCACTGTGCTTGAGGAGCATGCACGAGTGCTCAGTGTCCAACGTCAGGCCTTTCCCTTCAGTGACTGTTTGTGTTACCAACCTGGCCATTGACAGGTGGTAGCTAAGTAGCATGATGCTGTATCCTCACCCATCTCAAGGGAGGAGAGCTGTCCCAGGGACATTCGATCCTCCCGGTAAGCTCCTGATGACTCGCGCCATTCCGAAGCTTGGTCGCTGGCACAGTGTGCAGTATCCCTACTGCTGAACCGATAAGCCATCTGTCAATGTTCACCTTTAATTAAAAATGACAGAAAACTGTTTCAAAACTTTATTTTATTTTGAACAACAGACTCTGCAGGCCCAGTGTCTTGGCAGCAGCAGGAAACACTGAAGACCTGGAGATGAGCACAACCTCAGTTTGTTTCAGTAAACAGATGTCAGCAATGTACAAATGAAGAAATCTGGGTGAGATCGCATTTGTTTAAGACTAAGGATTTCAGGATTTAGATATTACATTTTGACAACATGAAATATTGTCACAGCGGCTGTCACACAGTAAAGAATAGACTTTCAGGAGTCCGACAGCCCAGCAACCCCCCATAACTGCAGTTGGAACTACCTCCAGGTTGCCTTCTCAAAGCATTTTGTACCACTTCGACAAAATGGTAGCTGTTATTTCGTGTGTTGAAAATGAATGCTTCTCAAAATGAAGACGTGCTGTTGTCAGGCTGTAAAGTCAGAATCTCACATCCTCAGACAAGTGGATGTTTATCGACAGAGGCGAGAGAGGAAAAGAGAGAGAGAGACTGTCTGTCCTGGAGCCAGTAACCTTGGTGAAGACGCAATGTCACGAACACAAACCATCACTCTTGTAAATGTACAGCATATTATTTAAGGGGAAACAAATATCGGCCAGTGAATGTCAGTGCAAGGACATGTCTCCTGCCTCTTAACTAAACTTATCAGTGTTGTGCTTTAATACAGCACCTTTTCTCATCCTCCTCAGATCCATCTTACTGAGCAGCTCTGTGACACTGCCAGGGAACAGTCAGGGTGAAGATTTACTGACGTTAGTCTCAATTGGATCTAGATTTATCGACATTTGTTGCCTGCTGCTTCCCTCTTGAGAAAGTGCGCACTGAATTAATTTTAACTACTTCTTAATGTTAAATAATCTGGAAACACTACATTTCATGGTATACTGAGGCTCATCATATTATTAACTGTACAGTGGGTTATTTCTGCATCATGCATAGTTTTTTTTTTTTTTAATGTAGGGCAATAACTTATAATCAGCAGGCCATAACTGTCATGTTAATTACTGCTGCTGAGTATTTCTGTTCAATCACACAGTCAGCTGTTGTGCCCTCGTATGCTCCATCAGATGTTTTTGCCAAGGCCCATCACTTTTCTTTCCCTCATACTGATGTGTCTGTTTAGGATCATACTAACTCACAACAGCAGAGACAGAGGGACGTCCAAGCAGGAATTCCATCATATCCCAAGCTGTAGAAGGAAAAGATAAGTCTGACTGTTTTCCATTGATGGCCTGGGCTGACTCAGCCAGTTTAATGCAAGTCTGTAACGTTTGGGAAAACTTGTAAAAACAAAATACTTAGACACCAGTCAACTTTTAGTTGATTGATTTTCTGCATTTTGTTCCATTATTCTTAATGACTTTGTTCATTTACATAGAAACTGGGTAATTGTCCTCTACAGTTCATTTACGCCTGTTGTCTAATCTGTTGCTGACTTCACAACCCTCTGTTTGTGACATCATACACGACTTTCTGGCGACAGACTGTGATGTCACAAACAGAGCATTACAAGTTCAGCAGAGGCTTAAGCAGCTGAAAAAGATCAAGCTCCCAGGATCAGGGATCCTGTTTCCATGCAAATAGAAGAAGATAAACTCTAGGGAACAGGATTCTGTTTCCATTCAATTAGAAGCAGATAAACTTTGGGGACTGGGATCCTGTTTTCATGCAAACAGAAGAAGATAAACTCTAGGGACGGGATCCTGTTTCATTGAAATAGAAACAGATAAACACTGGGGACAGGGATCCTGTTTTCCATGTAAACAGAAGCAGATAAACTCTAGGGGACAGGATCCTGTTTCCATTCGATTAGGACAGGATAAACACTGGGGACATGGATCCTGTTTTCCATGTAAACAGAAGCAGATAAACTCTAGGGACAGGATCCTATTTCCATTCGATTAAGACAAGATAAACACTGGGGACAGGGATCCTGTTTTCCATGTAAACAGAAGCAGATTAACTCTGGGAGGGATCCTGTTTCCATTCGATTAGGACAAGATAAACACTGGGGACAGGGATCCTGTTTTCCATGTAAACAGAAGCAGATTAACTCTAGGACAGGATCCTGTTTCCATTCGATTAGGACAAGATAAACACTGGGGGACAGGGATCCTGTTTTCATGCAAATAGAAGCAGATAAACTCTAGGGGGACAAGGGTTTTGTTTCCACGCAACAGGAAATGTGTTGTGGACTGATTACTCAAGTTGAGATTCTGAATAATAAGTTTCGGGTTCGAACCTGCTTTCCCTGACCAAATACATACTTAACATCCTTTTTCATCTGTAAAATTGAGAAAGTCATAACTCAAGATATATAAAACAAGAAAATAGTATGCACAGTTGTACAATAACTATTTTTCTTGATATTCTTCTTTTTTTTTTTTTAATATATAGACCAGTGAATCAAACACCAGGAGAAACAGAAACAAAAACTGCGAGTTCATTTGTGTAAATTTCTTTCCCTTATTTGACACATTTGAATATTCAGTTAGAGTAGTGATTTTGGAGGGATTATTCCAGTTGTCATGTTTGCCACACTTACCGTATAACCTTGACAAAGATGGATGGACAGGTGTGTGAATCGTTGTAGAAGCTATATACTACACATCACTCTGCTTAAGTTACAGAAGTAATAGCCATCTCCAGGTTTTACGAAAGCCTCGGAAACAAGTAGCTACCTCCACTTCCTTAGGATAAAACTGGATGGGAGGTTTTTCGTAAAGGTAGTTAGGTAATGGAAGTTGCTGCAATCAAAGTGGAAGAAGGGTTGAATCACTTTGACCTCAGTTGATGGGGGGGCTGGGGGGACTGGATAGGTGGTGTACAGACCCCAGAATCAAACACTGAAGATGGATGAAGCACCAGAGAGGGAGACAGGACAAGCAGCAGGATTGTGAGGAATGGTATCAGTGGAGGGTATCACGTGAAGATAACGAAGTTAAAACAGCGAACACATTTGGGACGAACACTTAAGGGCAATCACAATAATAGCGATCGCCACATAACAGTGATCAGAAGTACATGGCGAACACAGTGGCTGATACCCCACCATCCAGGTGCGCCTACAGAGTAGTAATATTAGAGGGGGCAGGGGCACAGCCTGCATGCAAATCAATTGAGTAATTGACTCTATTGGAGGACACCTGTACAGCTGTTAGTAAATATGGAGGAAATCGAAGGAATTCACTTATGGTTCTATAAGGGTATTGGTCACTATTTCGAACGCCGCTGTTAATTGACTCGCTATAGAAAAGTCACCATTTTGACGTGCTTCTCATTTTGAGTTGCCATACTGATACGGAACCTAGTGGGAGACTTTAACTTTCCTGATACAGACTGGGGACACAGGTGGCTAGGAGCCAGAAGGGAAAATAGTTGTGGAAAATACACAGGACTGCTTCCTTACACAGCTGGTGAGAGAGACCACATGGGGATGTCATTTCAATCCATAATGTTTGCACAAGGATACTCTACTCAGCTGCCTGTTTGTACTTCAGGGAGAAGAACAGAAACACCTCTAAGTATTAAGCAACTAGACCCAGGGTCGCAGCAGGCCATGGAGTCCACTGAATGTGAACCTGTAGTACTGAAACACAGTAATTCAGACACACACACACACAGTTTTATATACAACGTATCAGAAGAAAGCGATGGCTTGGTGCGCATGCACATACACAGTTCTGATTAGCCCTCCTTCTTGAATTTTTCCAAGAAAATATTTAGCTTCACACTCATTATGGGTTACAGCTTTTTATATTCCAGGTTGTTTTGCACACTCTTTGATATAAAGGCAAACAAAAGCATGGCTGGCACCATCACAAACTTTGTAAGCCAGTGGATATTGTTACTCCATCACCACAGTCCAGTCCCAACTACAGGAGGATCTCTCCTTGGTTCAGTCACGGCTCATCAGGTACATGTTAATCCTCAACTCCTCAAATACTCAAGCCTTGCTATTCCCATCTCAGGTCAGAATTTGGACCTGCTCAGCTCCCTTTCTATCCTATGCAAGGATGGGTCACCTCCTTCAAGGTGACAGACTTTATACACCTTGGGGTCGGCCTGGACTTCTCCTCTGTATCTTCTCCTGTAAAGCTATCAGTTCCAGGCTTGGCCTAGCTTACTACAGAAAACACCCTCATACCTAAGGCAAACATAGAAACAGAGAATTTGACGGCAGATAAAGACCGTCTGGCCCACCTAGTCTGCCCATTTCCCTACCGATGGATAAGCTGCAGATTCTAGTTAATAAACAGCCTACTTCCTCCTACCCCCACTAGAATTGCCTTATGCCTGTCCCATGCATTCTTGAATTCTCCACGGTTCCTGGCTCACAACCTCCTCAGGAAGGCTGTTCAATGCATCCACAACCTCTCTGTGAAAAAATACTTTCTAACATTACCTCTGTCCTGTCCTCTATCTTCAAATTGTGCCCCTGCAAGGCTTGCAACCGCCCAGGGCCCTCCTTCCATGCCTACCATGGTCATATTATTTAGTCCCAGGCCTCCAAGACAGCCCGAACAGGTGGAGGTGCCTCGGCAACACTACCGCTCCTCCCTCGTCCCCCTTGCCTCACGCACCACTGCTCCCTGTACACCTCCCTGCAGTACCAAGGCCCATTTATTCTCCCTTTGGTGCTGCACTGATAAATTATTAAGATCTCCTGCTCCCCCATTTCCCTCCTGCACCTCAACAAGTCTACTCACTTGGATTGGAGCGGGCAGCCCTGCAACACGCTCCTAAATGTCCGTCTAAGATGGGAAATGCTTTCCGTCTTTGCCCCTAATACTGGAATTCCCTTCCCTGAAATGTGCTGTCTCCTCTCACATGGGCTATGCAACTCAGCTCTACATCACATTTGGTGAGCTTGTCAGCCTGTCATTGTGCAGATTAGCTTCCTGGATTTCCTGCTCCTTAAACTAGAATCCAGTTTGGGCTAAACAGTTTGTATTGTTTTTCCTCCTGCTATATGCTTTTTGTATGTTCATATCCCTAAGGTTTTGTATGCATTTTTGTAACTTTAGTATGTTAGGGTTATGTTATGGTCCTGTACCATTACTATGCTTGTTTTACACTGTTTCTGCTTTACCTGCCTTATTGTAAAATTGGATGCAACTGATGTAGCTCTACTTATTTATACTTGTTTGACTTCATTCCTCTGGAACTAGCTTACTGTATTATGTTACCTTGTTATCTCTGTTAGTGACGTGGAGCCTTTGTAAAGAACACTTGTGCTCAAAAGTATTCTTCAAACTTTTCAATAAATAATGTTTTGCATTCGAGGCTGTTCTTGCTCAATGATGGATGCTAACTGTGTCATGTCTTCTTCTAGTGTTTTTTTAACCTGATGTATTCTTCTGTGTCGTACTCTGAAAATAGGCATCAACTCATCTAGTGCACCTTACCTGGTAACAAAAACTAATAAATAAATTAATAAAAGCCCCCCACAGATCCTTGCTCAAATACAGTGTTCAGTTCTGGTCTCCATATGTGAAAACTCAAACCCAGTTGTGCAATGAAGGACAATCAGCTTTCAGACTGTGAACTGTTGTTTCTACAGTATTCCTCAAGCCAACACTGTCATAAAACCCACAGGAATACAAATGGTACTTGGGGGAGGAGCAAGATGGCAGAGCAAGTAGCTGTTGTTTCACCATGCTCCTGAATGCAGTCAGTTAAAAGCATTTAAAATAAGCTCTTTATTTCTCAGTTGGCTTTGTGTTTGCGGTTCAAGCGAATGAATATTTGCAATATCTGAGACGAGTATCTGGATGGCTGGTAAACATAAAGACCCTCTTACCTATAGTTCATCTTAGGAGATCACGTCTCCAAATATACGGCCACTAGATAAGCTGTTCCAATCCGGTTCACTCAGCTCAGCTGCAAGCAGAGGTTGGGGAGATCTCAACTTGCACCGCTGCTGACTGTGGCACACGATACGAAAAACAACCAGGACCTGAGGCTTAGTGCCAAACAAGCATCCGGTCCATCGGCCAGTACACCCAACATATCTGATAACATCATTCCTGAAAGTATTCTCGAACCCATGGAACCCTTGTCTGAACAACCATCTAAATTCGTTGTCCCCCTGCTACCCCAGGTGCCTCGCTTCAGCCTGACAAGGAGACACTGGACCAGAAAAGTATTCTACTGATTCGTGGGGCAATCTCTTGACACAATCCTTGCCCTGATAGATAAGTACAACAGGCGTTTGATGCCTTAACCCAAAAAACACAAATGTGAAAATGCAGGACTTGGCCTCAGACACACACAAAAAATGCTGAAACAATTAACACCCTCTCCAACAAAGTCCAAGACTTAGATGTGACAACCTCCTTTGATGTGAATGAAAATACAAGCTCCACAGGAAGACTGAACTGTTGGAGAGTCAAATAACATAAAATTTAAGAATAGTTCGGCTGCAACTGCAAGTTGAGAACATTTTTTCCTCCACTTGTGACACGGTCAAGGATTTATTCATAGAAACTTTTGAAATCCCTCAAGAAAACCTTCCATGTATCATGAGAAACACAGAAGTTGTCAGCAGAAAAGGACCACTAGGCCCATCCAGTCTGCCATTTACCCTACCTGTAATGGCAGCTGGTGGCAATAACTGGTCATCGGCTTCTAGCTATTCCTTATTATCTCTATGGTTCCCTTATTCGTATCCCATGCATATCTGAATCCAGCCACAGTGCGTGCTCCCACCACCCCTAGGGCAGGCCATTCCATGCATCCACCACTCCCTCAGTGAAAAGAACTTCCTCACATTTCCCCTTATACGGACCCCCTTCAATCTCATGTCATGCCCTCTTGTTCTACTTTCTTTTTTATTCTGGAAGGTTTTTCCCTTTCATCTTATTACTGCCCTTGAGGTACTTGAACATCTCAATCATATTCCCCATTCTCCTCTCTGCTCCAGCGTATACATATTGAGGTCTAGTAACCTTTCCTCATATGTCTTATGCTGTAAACACTGCACCATCTTAGTTGCTCTCCTCTTGTCAATGTCCTTATGAAGGTTTTTTTGTTTGTTTTTTAGTCTTTGGTAACTGGTAGGCCCACTAGGCACAAGTGCCTGTTTTCAGGGGTGACCTGGGAGCACTGGGTGGTTAAGTGACTTGCTCAGAGTCACAAAGTATGCAAGTGGAGGTTGTCAGAATCAAACTCAGGTCTGGTCTGCTGGATGTACCAAGCTCGTTCACACCTGTTCCTCTAACCTCTAGGCTATACTGCCAGCCCAAGGTGAGACTGCCAGAACTGCATGCAGTACTCCAGATGAGGCCTCACCTGCTTTTGTACAATGGAACCAGTATCTCCTCCTTGGCTTGTGACAGCCATTCCTATCCAACCCAGCATAACCATTGGCCTTCCCTACTTCCTTTGCTGCCTGCTTGAGGCCTTCAGGTCATCTGTGATAATGACTCCAGATCTCTTTCCTCTTTGACTGACAGCAGCTCCCCCACCCACCAACTTGTAGCTCTCTCCCACATTCCCATTCCCCACATGCATGATTCTGCTACTTTGCATTAAACCTCAGTTGCCACACATCAGACCATCTTCCCAACTTTTCTAGATCTTTTGTCATCCTCACTATTCCCTCTGGAGTATCAACTCTGTTGCAGATCTTGGTGTCATCTGCAAACAGGCAAATTTTTCCTCCAGTCCCTCTGCAATGTCGCTGATGAAGACACTGAAGAGGACTGGCCCAGATCGAACCCTGAGGTACTCACTGGTCACTTCCATTTCTCTGACTGGGTTCCATTTACAACTACCCTCTACTTTCTGTCCCTCAGCCAGTTACTAACCCAGTTCACTACCTTGGCCCAACCCACACTACCCCGCTTGTTGACCAACCTTCTATGTGGAATGGTATCAAGGCTTTGCTAAAATGTAGGTAGGCAACATCTACTGCTCCCCTTGGTCCACCACCTTTGTCACCCAGTCAAATAAATCAATCAGGTTCATTTGACAGGACCTTCCCACTGTGAATCCATGTTTCTTGGATCCTGCGCCCTATGGATTCCAGGTGTTTCTAATCTGTTCCTTAAGGAGTGTTTCCATGATCTTACCCACTGCTGACGTGAGACTTACTGGCCTGAAGTTCCCTGCCTCTCTTTGCTGCTGTTCTTGTGAAGAGGGACCATAAGCCTTTCTTTTAACAAAGAAAGTTCACACCAATGCTACCGTGACTACAGCTTCATACTGAGCAAAATAAAACCCAAACCCGAAGATACAAAATCTACCATCTTAATTTAATTTGCATTTGAATCAGAGACCTTGTCTTGAGACTGGCCAGAGTGAAAGGGTACTGACATACAAAACATTTTGTTTCTACATCTATCTGGACTATCCCTTTATGACTCAACAGAGAAGGCGAAATCACTGGCCTACCGGCAAAAGTACCTTCAAGTACAGTCTACTGTGCCCACAACAGCATGGATTCCATCAGCGCCTTAGCACAGCTATGGCCTTAGTTAATTCACAGACTACGTTCACAAGGCCTTGGATGGGGCAGCCTGGTGGAATCTATCTTCATAGATCTCACAGAAGCCTTTGATACGGTCAACCATCACATCTTGCTTGACCAGCTTCAGCACCTTGGGCTGGCCTCTGAAGCCATTCTCTGGTTCACGACTACCTATCCAGCAGAGCAGAGAGTGTAAAATTGGGACAACTATCTCCTCGTCTCAGGATATAGTACTGGGTGTCCCACAAGGGTCTATATTGGGCCCCTCCTCTTTAGCCTGTTCATCATCAGGCTTCCAGAGGGCTGCAACAGCAAGATTATTCTGTATCGGGATGATGCTGTCGTCCTTAGTAGTAGTGCCCAGCTTCAGCACCTACAGGATGATTTGCAGTATTTTGTAGCTTGGAGGACTGGTTCAGCTCTCGAAATTGTTTCTCAGTTACAAGAAGATGAAGGCGTTGCTGATAACCACCCACCAGCACAAGAGATCTCTTCTGTCCCTTACTATTACTACAACAAGGCTGCTCCACTAGAGCAGGTCAGCTCTTTTAAATACCTGGGCGTGATCATTGATGATATCCTCTCATACGTGCAGCACATCAATCAGGTCGTTAAAACAGTGAACACCAAACTTGAGTTCTCTGCAGGCCCAGACAGTACCTAACTCCTGAGGCCCTCAGGTTGTGAGTCTCCTCTTCTATATTGTCTGTTACTGACTATGGACTCATGGTCAATAGGTCAGCATCCGACACTGCGCTAAAGCGAGTAAGCACGGCTTCAACAAGGCCTGCAGGCTGGCTCTAGGGGCTGATAATCTCCTACACCTGTTCCCTCTCCAGCGCACTAACTGGCTCAGTCTTGACAGCAGTATCAAATACATAACAGCGCCTGCTTGGCATTTGAAATCTCTCTCGTAAAGCTCCATTGGCCTTCAAAGAACTGCTCAGTCAGAGTAGATCCAGGTACTGCACTAGAGGGCAGACTCGCAGCCCACTTGCTATCCCTTTCAGAAAAATGGTGCTTGGCCAATGGTCCTTCGCATGCAGGGCTCCTTCTTGGCTAATGAGATCCCAGCACATCTTTTATTCATTAAAACTCATTTGTTCCACAGACGCCATATGGGGTCGGAACCATCCACTGCTGGAATGGAACCAAAATGGCCACTGGGAGCAAATGAGTTAACAGCCTCCCTGTCTTCAAGGTGGAACTAAGGCGTCACATTGCCAAGGCTGAGGTCTGTAGCTGCAGTAACCTGTAGTGCTAACAACCGGTAGCTTGGTGTCAGCCTGCTCTGGGATGCATTCTCCGATTTGCTGCCCTACTGCCCAGTAACCCTGAGTTTAAACTCCTACTTCCTACTACTACTACTTGCCAGCCCTTGAACTTGAGCATTCCACACCCACAGCCGTCAAGAAGCCTTCTATCTACTGTCCTTAACTCAGCGCTCTGTTTTAAGTCCCTCCTGCCACTGACCCTTCACAAATGTGACTGTCTCAAAGCACCTGTCTTCCCCAGCTTATTCTGTGTATGGTCCTCCTCACAATTTGCTCTCTAGTGTGTTCCTACTAGGTCAGTCCTGCACAGAAAATTAACCCCCACCTTTGACTTGAATTAATGACAAAGCCTTCTCTTGGCTGCATTAACATACTGGGTGTGAAAGCCTATTTTGAGTCGCTCCCTCCTGGCTTTATATGAAACAATGACAATGCCTCCTGGCTGCTTTACCTCCTGTTAAATTAGTTCCTTAAACCCTCAGCACTGCCATGTACCTTGGCTGTACTAACTGCAGTATGTACCTCTATATGAGATTGCTAACAATTGTAAATAGACCAACTGCTGTTATTTCTTGTATTTTGTCTCTGCACTTGTGCACCCATACTCTGTAACTACCTTTCTGTGTTGTCCTCCTGTCAAGATGTGGAACCTTTGAAAAGAGCATTTTGCTTAAAGGTTATGTCAAGTGAAGAAATAAATATTCTAGAACTAGACAGACAATTTCACATTTTAACTGCTGCAAAGTGAAATAAATTCTGAAAGCCAAAAATTTATATTCATTGAAAATGACCAACTTACATGCCAGCTGAGGCGCTGGATGCCTTACCTCGCATTAGGCGGTTACTTGGGTTCAGGAATGAGCCCAGGGTCATTGGATAGCCAGCACTGGGGAGGAATGGAGGCAGGATTGAGCAGCGAAGGCAACTCTCTTCTCTCAGCGTGGCACCTTGTCGCCCACCGTGATTCCACTGCCCTGGATGGGTCCAAGGGCAGTGCAGTCGACAGATGGCAAAAGTAGGGAGGGCGTTCCAGTACCATGGCGTGCATATTCTTTCTTTACATGCATGGGCGGCCGAGACAGGGGATGGGACAAAATGGGGTAAAAGATAATGGGGTGCTAATGAGCTTGTAAACTGATAAGGCGTGTTCCTACCTCACTCCTCTTCGTCGGGAATGAAAGTAAAATAAAAGTATTAGTTAGCTCCCAATTTTGATCAAAATCACAGGATTGAGTGGCAGAATGTGTGATGAGGGAGTATTTAACCTTGGGACCCAGCAGAGTCAGTGGACAGCAGCTAAAATGGGCAAGAAAAGTGCAGCCGGTAGGCAGAGTGAAAGCCAGGGCTTGATTTTGCTCTCTGCGGCTTGAAATAACCGCGCTAGGCCTGAGCTAATGGGCCAGGTTGTGGCGCTCTTGAACCCAGACTGTGCAAATTAGAATCACGAATAGGCGATAAAATACAAAAGTCCTTCCCAGCAATCTGCCCAGGCGCTTCATCTTAATAAAGGCGGAGAGAGAATTTCCAGATTGGAGGATGAAATGCAAGGTGTCCCAGAGAAAATCCTGGCATTGCAGAAAGAACTAGAAGAGATGAAGGAGGCAGCCGATTACCAGGAGAATTATCACTGGAGGCTCAACCTCCGTCTAAGGGGATTGCAGGAAGGGAAGGAGAAGAAAGAGGAGTGCTCCGAATTCTATGCAGTGACTTTACCAACTCTGCTGGGGCTGAAATGAGTGATGGCGGCTACGATGGAAAGGGCTCATAGGGGCTGTATGCCCAGGCCACCGGTAGAGCCAACTTCCTCGGACAGGTCATCATCGCGGTTCCACTACTATCAGGACCATGAAAAAGTGCTGCACGCATACCGGGAAAAAGGTTTAATATGTATGAGGGCACAAGCTGTTTATTTTCCAGGACTATTTGGCCAGATTGCTGAAAAAAGCGTAAGATGTTCAATGAGGGATGGCTAACCTGCGGGGTATGAAGGTGGGGAATTTTATGATCTATCCTCGACTCTCAAGATTTAGCATGAGGGGCAGTTTTCTCCTTTTGGAGGTGAAGAAGGCTGAAACTTTATGGCGGAACTGAGAAAGAAGGTGGGATGAATGACTGTTTCCCTGAGAAGTATGGTAGGCAAGCTACTTTGCTGTACTATTTGGAGTATCTGGTGACCCGGGAGGCATGGAGGACAGTGCACTGCTCTAACTGCTAATGTTGATCACGGAACAGATTGTAGGCCTCTGCCTTGGGGCCTGTTAATATTTGGACTGAACTGCTGTGCTGTGTGCCCGCTCCCGGGAGGTGCAGGGAAAGGTGCCGGATGGATTTAATGCTGTGGCCTTGGGTTATGGAAGATGCCTGTTGCACCCATATATTTCTGCTGCAATGGAGGACTGCCTTTCTGGCAGATTTAGTGGGGCTTACCCCCATTTTCGATGGTAATGACTTGGGTGCCCTTGAAGGGCTGATGGGACCTTCCCCACTTTTTCTTTTCCTGGTTGCAGGAACTTTGGTTGAGACTGCTCCTTTGGAATGCAAGCAGACTGGAAGGGACCTGTTGCACACCTCCTATTTCAGGAGGTGCAGGGAGGAGAAAGCAGAAGCAGTGGCCATACTCCTGCCAGCCTTATAAGTGGGGTGGGGAGTCAAAGCTGCGGATGATATTTGAAGGACAGACTTTTGAGTGATACTTGATTTAATGAGGGAACTGGGGAGTGCAATGGGAGGGGATGGGTTGTGGCAGGTCATGGAGGCCACCGATGGCTCCGGTCTCCGGGGGCAGCACTTTGAGGGTGAATCTCTTGGAATGGTGACAGGCACTGGGGGTATCCTCATGGAGGGTTGACTATCTCCCAGGATTTATCTGGATCGGGCCTCCAGGAGAATGCAGACTACAGATGGACATTATGGGAAGGATGAGTAACAGGAAAGAAGCGACCAGAAGAGTTGTATGTACTCTGGCGGGGCGGGGGAGATGAGGGAACACGGTCCAATATACTGGGTACTAGGACACTTTTGCATAAGAGGCAGTTAGGTCTGTAGAATGTGGCAGGGGTGTCATGTGCGGAGAGGGGTAAAGGGAGGAGAGAGGAAGAGTATGGAAAAGGGAAGTGAATCGAGTGGAGTGGGACATGCAAAAGTGGGAACTGGGAGGACTGGTAGGTTAAATGTTGGTCAAACACTGAGAGCAGGGGTGGGAAATGGGAAGAAAAGAATTAGAAGTTAAAACTGTGTGTGTTGTTACAGTTTATTGTTCATGTTTATGTTTGTTAGTTTACATTGCTGTGCACTGTTATGCACGTTAATCTGTTCACATCCAAAGAGACTCAAGCCTAGGTTTTTCCAAAGTAGGACTTGGAAATACAAAGAGTGACAATGTTATGTCAGTGGTCTCCCACAGCTTTGGAAGGGAGACAAGGCACATTTTAATTGGTCATTATGGCTAAAAGTACAAGCACTGAATGTTTGTACATGGAATGTGAGGGGATAGCGACTTCAGTAAAGCGCACTGGCCTCACTAACTGCTTTGAGAAGGCAGGGGCACAGGTGACTCTTCTGCAGGAGACCCATCTCACTGACTCGAACATACTAAATTGGGGAGGGGTGGGTTGGGAAATGCTACTCAGCATCATTTAAGACCCATAAATGTGGGGTCACTGTCCTTCTGCACAAAAATATACCCTTCCAGGTTCAGAGGGTGGTGCAAGTTGTGGGAGGAGGATATGTTTTGGTGTGTGAATTATGGGGGAAGAGTGTTACATTTGCTAGTGTATGCCTGGTGGTATTATTTATTTATTTTTATTATTTCTATTTTACGCCTGCTGCGGCATCTAACTGGCAGGGACATCCAGCCACCAGCCCTGCCGATCGGGATAGCAGCAGGCTCACTCGCATGATGGAGGGTGCGGTACAGCCATCACCTACCTGTTGAAGGCTCCTGCCCTACCATGTCAGTCAGCCCGGATCCCCCAAGCGCAATTCCGCCACTCCTCCTGGCATCACAAAGGCGCGGCCATCAAGCTACTCAGTCACGCCCAGCCACTTTTTCCTCAGGCTTTTCTCCCCATTGGGAGGCAGGCAGTATTAATGACATCCATGCACATTCGTGCAGATGTCCGCCCGTGCCCCAAAGTCACTACTCGCATGCAGTGCTACTGGCGGCCCTAGAGGCTGCCCGCAGCGGTGTAGTTTCCCAGCCCACCCCAGAACTGGGAGAGCTGTCTCCCACGCTGATCCTAGTCCTCCCTTGCTGACCCCGCATGACCCGAAGCTTGTACCTGAACCCGGGTCACTGCAGTATACGAGGTGTGGCGCCTAGCACCTCAACCCCTCAGTGCCACTGGGCCAGCATTGCCCTCGCAGTATTTGACCCAGCCTTTTATGGTATGCTACAGTTAATGTTGGTAAAAGAGCAGTTCCTGGGTCTTGTCTTGGGACTTGAATTGTACCATGGACCCTGTGTTGGACAACTCCCTAGGTAGGGGTAGACAGAGTGAAGCCATCTGCCAATGAAGACTGGGATTGGGGAGTTAGGAATGATTGACGGGTGGAGAGAAGTGAACCCGGGGCCAGGAATATACCTTCTATTCTAATCCACACGGTACATGGTCCCGTATAGACTATGTGTTTCTACTGAGGGATGGTATCAGAGAGTAATAGATGTCAAAGATAGTCCCATTCACATCTCTGATCATGCGATGGTGATCCTTACACTTAAGATGGAATACAGAGGAGGGTCCGCCCCTGAAGTTCCGACAAATTTACTGGGGACAAACAAATTGGGGAATATCTGAAGGAGCTATGGGAGGAATTTATGCAAACTAATGGAGGGACACAGGTGTCCAAGGCCACGTTATGGGATGCAGGAAAAGCTTATATGAGGGTATGATTATTAGCTATGTTAGTAGGGTTAAGAAACAGAGACAGGAAAGAAGAATTGTATTAGAAGCCCAATTGGGGAACTAGAGAGAAGAGAGAGGAGAAGAGGGAAGCGAGGGTGGCCCTAACAGCCACTGGGATGCTCTGAATGCCCTTCTCCGTGGAGAGGCAAGGAAGGCCTGGACTTTCTGTAAAAACAAGTCTTTGAGTGGGGTAACAGAACCGGACCACTGATGGTTCGTCTTATGAAGGGAGGCTGGTGTCCAACTCGTATCAATGCCATTAAGGACAGGGAGGCAATCTCCATAAGCAGGAACCACAGATCCAGAAATGTTTCCAGTGAATTTTTAAGACCCTTTATACAGCTGAGGAGGTGTGACACAGGGCTGGTGGAGAATTTGTGAGGCAGGTGGACTTACCACCGCCTGAGCGAGGACCAAGCTGAGGCACTGAGTAGACCCATTACGAAGGCTGAGGTGGTTGCCATACAAAAGTTAAAGAGGGGTAAGGCTAGTGGACCAGACAGCTTTCCGCTGAGTACTATAAGGCCCTGGGAGTCAGCTGGCGAGTCCACTGTGTGATACCTTCCAGCAGAAGGATGGAGAACAACTGGAACTTCCAGGAACATTGTCAGATGCGGTCATCTGTCTAATCCCTAAAGCTGGGAAGGAGGCAACAGTGTGTGCATCCTATAGGCCAATTTTGTTGCTGAATTGTGACATAAAATGTTGGTGAAGGTCTTGGTTGCCAGGTTGGAAATAGTGCTGCTGGGTTGGTTCACCCAGACCAAACTGGGTTCATCAAGGGCCATATCTCCTATCATAATGTGTAGCGTCTCTTGAATGTGGTCTGGAGGCGAATAGGGATGGGGCGACACTTGTATAATATCGATGGATGCGAAAGGCCTTTGACAGGGTTGAATGGGTTTACCTTTTGGGATTCTTTTCCAGTTTGGTCTGGGTGAACCATTTGTTGGGTGTATTAGAGCAATGTATAGCTCCCTAGGGCCAAAATGTTGGTGAATGGTACTCTGTCAGAGGCTTTAGTTTAGGGCGGGGAATGAGACAGGGCTGCCCCTATCCCCACTGCTGTTTGCCTTAGCGGTGGAACCTTACGCAGCGGCTATTGGGCAACATCGGGGATTAAGGGATAAGTGGGATTCTCAGGGTGCAACATAAGATCACGTTGTATGCTGACAATATGTTGCTTTTTGTGAGGAACCAGAAAGGTCCATGCCAATACTGTTACATATGGTGGGAGATTTGCTAATTTTTCGGCTATAAGCTTAACCTGGATAAATCTGAGCTGATGCAACTGCCAGGGGGTAGCGGGAGGGTCATACATGGGGGTTTAAGTGGGTCCATAAGCTCTTTACATATTTGGGGATTAAGGTTGGGTAGTCCCTGTGGACTTTATATGACTTTAACTATACCCCAATGGTTAAAGGTGTCCTGGCGGACTTAAAGTGGTGAGCCTCCTTGTCAATCTCTTGGTTAGGGAGAATTAACCTGATTAAGATGAATATTCTACCCTGCCTGTTGTATTTAATGCAGATGCTGCATGTAGGGATAATAAAGAGGATATTAAAAGTTGGAGGGTGCCTTCTCTGCGTTTATTTGGAATGGAAGCGGGCAAGGGTCAGACTACAGAAGCTCAAGTTAGAGCTGGGGGCCTCAATTTCCCAGATCTGGGACATTATTTCCTAGCTGTCCAGCAACGGTATGTAGGGATTGGGTCCATACTCCCAAGGAGGCCAGCTGGATGGATTTGGAACAGTGGAGTTGCCCTGCCAGGCTCTCTGCATTCTTGGAAAAGAGGGGCCTGCAGATGTTCAGGGCCCTGGAGGGAGAAACCCACTGACACTGCTTACATTAGAAAGTTGGGAAAAATTGAAAAAGTTGCGAGAGTGGTTGGGATGGACACTCTCCTGGTGCCCATTGCTAGGAATTCTTTTTTTGCCAGAGGTGGGAAGACCCAGGGATGAGGGGAAGGGAACAGCAGGGAGCCAGAAGTTTAGCACATCTGTGTCAAAGGCGTTGTATCCTCCCCATACTGCCTTGAGACAGGGGCTGGAATTGGAGGGAGCCATATGTTCTGGTATTTTCTGGTCAGGGCCTATCTTTCTGGGTTGGATAGAGGGGGTTAGGTAGACAGGAAATGGTTAAAACTGAATCTCTTGTTATGTCAGTCTCTGAGAACCCCAAGGGTTTTGTGGGGAAAATAGTTAAGGATTGCAAGTTTTTTATCGGATCAGTCACAAAGGTGAGAAGTCTCTGGGAGCGGATTTAGGGGGCCAATAACGGACCTGAACTAGGCCATGGTGTTACCCTTGCATATGGGCCTGCTGCTCTGTAACAAGTTTAAAGAGGCTTTCTATCGTTTCTTCATAGATTGTACTGCCCACCTGCAGGGGTACATAAATATCATCCAGCTATTTCACCACAATGTGGAAGGTGTGAAGAAGAAAGGAGAACCTACTACCACTGTTTCTGGGAGTGCAGGATTCTGCAGAGATTTTGGAGAGCAGTGGCCTTGGAGGTGGGGGCTTGCTGGGGAGTTTGCAATGGACCCCTTTGTGTGTCTCTTTACGTGGAGGTTAATGAGGAAGAGAGTGGGAACTCCTACCCATTGGATGAGGTATTGTCATTTTGGCCTGCATCTGTATCCAGGATACCTGGGTTTCTCATATGACCCCTACAGTGACACAATGGCGGGCTATGAGTCTTTGAATATTGGCACTGGAGACATTACACTACTGGTCAAAGATAGATTGGAGGGCTTTGTGAAGGAATGGGTGCCTCTTCTGGCAGACCTTAGTCCTGCAGAGAGCATAACCTTGTGGGAAGGGATTGAGGAGTGAGGATATTGGGATGGGGTCAACTGGGGAAAGGAACTGGAGTAGGGTACTGGAATTATGACCTATTAAGGAATATTGGATGAGACTGTCTGGCCTGAGCTTGGTATGTAGGAAGGATGTCGCTTTCTGTTTGTACTTATATGAAAGGTGTGAGTCACATGTATTAGCTCAATGTCATATATGCTATGATACCTTGTGGATGATGTTTGACTGTGGATGGAAATGTAATACAGTTGTCTTTTAATAAAAAGTTTTTAAGCAAAAAAAAAAAAAAGAAATTACCAACGTACTGATTTCATCAGATCACAATCTGACCCTGATTTGACCACAAATAGATCTGAAAATTCATAATCACTGTCTGATAAAGAGCCGTCCTAGCTGATGAATTCACAGAGAACACTTAAGATAACACCGTCAGGGATATTTGGTGCGATTTTTGGACATTTTGAGTGGGACCTCAAAAACAATTTTAGTTCTAAATTTCTCTTAGCATGCCTTATAATTTTTTGTAGTATTGGTAACATGCTTACATTTCAGCCATGCTTCATTAGTGGTTTTTATAACGGTTAAAGGCCCTTTTTCTCTTTAATACTCCTCTTGATTTTGACATTCCACCATACAGGTACTCTCTGTTTTTATCATTGTATTTCTGCATGTAGGAACCCAAGTGCAGATACAATGGTTGATTTTCTTTAATAGCATTCCGCATGTTGTTAGCAGTGAGGCCTTTAGATCTTGTTTCCAGTCTCATTGCTTAAGATAATGTTTGACAAGCTTGTAATTTGCTTTGTGAAAATTTAAAACTTTAGTATCACCAACAATCTTAGTTTTGAAGTAGAAAATGAAATTGAAAAATTCTCTTTTACTGGAAGTGTTTTCTTTCACTTGTCACTAGGGGTTGGCATGTTTTAAACAATGTTGTACCACTCGATCGGGAGGTTATTTTGTACAAAATCTTTGCAGGATAACGAGGATTCATCAGACTACAATGGCTGCTTTACTGGCAGACTTTTGGGACTAAATGGCCGTAATGCTTCAGCCAGCGACTTCATTTTGAAACAATATGATGTTATGGAGACCTCTTCTATAATGGCAACGTGACTCACATGCAGCTTCTTCTTCTTTTTTTTTTTATTTTATTTCCCTCCGGTCGTGGCACCATGAATCTCTCTCAGGTATCGAGTCCGTGTCCTGCCCATCAGAGGCCTCAGAGCTGTGCCTCCTCTCTCCCCTCCTCCCATCAGCCGGTACCCTGGTCTAACCCTCCCAGGGTGGGTTGCCCTGCTCCTCTTAGGCTCTTACAGACAGATTCCAGCTGCAGGGTAGTACTGGCTGTGGGGACCTGGAAGGTCAGTCAGGGTTGGCCCAGCGATGGGCATGGGGACTGGTGCCGTCGCCTATCCATGGCGCCATTGTTTTCCTGTTCTTGTGTCTCCCTGGAGCTTGAATGTGCAATGATGTCCAGCTTGGCTGGTGCACACTCCCACACCCCTGACTGGCGTCCCACAGCTCCAATCCCCAGCATCTTACGGCCGTGCAGTGTAGTGCCTCCAGCCTCCGCTAGAGGTCACCAGTGCATCGGCAGGTGTATCCCAAGGAAGAAGAGCAGTCCTGGGGATGCTCAATCCTTTCCCTCCCTGATGACCGGGCTCGTTCCTGAACCCAGGTCACCAGCGTGGCGGAGGTGTGGTGTCCAGCGCCTCAACCCTCAGTGCCAAAGGGCAGCTCGTGCAGCTTCTTAAGAGTGTCATACTGTCTTATGTCTTTCCTCCCTACATGTTTCATAAACCTGGCCAGCACAGAAATGTACCCTTATGTAAGGTTGTATGTAGAATCCTGATTCTACAAGTGACTGCTATGTATCATGTCTTAAAGACTACTTTTAAACCTATATAAAAAAAAGTTATAAAAAAGATGTTTGCAGAGAAAAACACATTGGAGTAAACTCCATTTCATATGCCCCAGTAAGACAAAACTAAACAGCCATAACAATGTTTTCAGTAGGAGGTCAAGCGAAGTAGGACAGATAGCTACCAGATTGGTCCCTTCAAACATAAACTGTGCCAACACCTCTTGGCAAATAACAGTTGTGATTGCATTAGCTAATCCTACCCAAATTACCTTGCTGGCCATTTAGATGGGTCCCATGATCTCCGATCAAGTTTGTTTCTCTCCGTTGTCTCCTTATGGACTTGCAGTCCAGCTTAGCACAACCACAGCCTACCGTCCTTACGTACTCTCCCCTTTCAATTCCTCTATCTACCTACCTCCTCCACCCCTACCACCCTCCCCCCCACTCTCCCTGTCCCTCGTCCCTATTCCCCTGAGCCTATCCCTTGTTCTCTTCACCACCTAATCCTATCCTTCCCTCACGTGTACCAGCTGCCACCTTAATTGCTATTTTGCGGCTACACATCCACACTCCCTCCATATTAATGTGCCCCCCCATTCTGCAGTTCTTGCTCCTGCATCCCTCTTCTCACTATTAACGTGCCCTACAATTTGCAGCTCTCGCTCCTGTGCCCCTCTTTCGTCCCTCCTTCAACTACATTATTTGCAATCCTTCATTACACAAGTAACCTACCTACCTATCATCGACAAAGCCTCTTTGGCTGCTACTTTGTCATGGCAGTAACCTATATTTCTGTATACCCTACGGTCTTGCATATGATGTACGATGACTGTAACTCTGTCTGTATAGTCTGATTTTTGCAACAGCTGATATCTAAAGTTCTCTATTCAACTTATAAACTTGTATTTTGTGTTTTTGACGTGGAACCTATGTAAAGAGCATTTAGCTCATAGGTGTTATTCGAGATTCCAATAAATAAATAAAATTAATATGGGGCGGTAAGGATGGCAGGAAGGATGAATAAGGGTGGGGAGTGGTTCCAGGGCATTGCTTCACAACAGGTCACAGGCATGGCTGGGGGGTCCTGGGTGCCCAGAAACCCCTACCATCTTACTTCAATTATGTCTTCATAAAAACGTGTGGTTTTTTTTTTTGTTGTTTTGTTTTGTACAGGAGACGAAAAAAGATTTCTTTGATGGAATCCCCTCATTCCCAGATCCTTGCTGTATCCCTGTAGGTAGGGCTGGGCAAACAGCTAGGCCACTCTACCTTTTCTGCCATCACCGTCTATGTTTATATGTTTTCAGGAAAGTCAGTAGGCATTGCGCTAACCATAACAGATGGGCAGTGAGCAAATTATAAGTGCAGCTAGCGAGGCACTCCCAGTCCATTTAAGACCTTACGTTATCATGCCGTTTCTTATTTTACTCCCTAATTTTTTTTAACCGTTAAATTTTGTGGGGGCATGTCTCAGTTACATAAACAGTTGTTTTAAATCAGTTTACATTAGTCACGTGCCAATTTTGGGAGACAAGCAGTTTGCTGACTGTTAAGTCTTAAAACTGCCGTGCCCTATACCTCTCCTAGACCCTGAGACAGTGATCCATAAGAGATCTATCTGCCTTATGATGAAAGTACCCTGTCAAAGAATCCCTGTTTCCCAAAGGTGGGAGAGTGTTTTGAAACTAATTATTGAGATTATGACATTCAATAAATTGTTTAAGGTGTTTTCCTAAGAAAATGCTGCTGTACACACAATAATCATTCTATGAGAAGCAGGGTCAGCAGGAAAAAAAAGACCATGTCATATCCTAACAATCGGTGCCTGAGCAAAACTGCTCTAGGAGCCACAGTAAAACCAAATGCATAGTGCGGAGTCCCTGCACAATTCTCCAAAGTGAGTACCGCTATAACTTGTAAGTCAGTGGCTCACTTACCAGCACTCTCTCCCTGGGCCAGAAGATTGTATGGCCATCGGTTCAAGTCTTGTGCAAGGCACTCAGAGTGATACCCAACACTGACATGGCCGTGCTACGTGGAGTGAGTGGGGGTTGATACAACGCTGAGACGCTGTGATTGATGAGAGATGTTAAACCAAGGTCCCATCCGCCTATCACTGGCGGCTGCCAAGGTGGTAGTTAAAGATGCCAAAGAGTAGGGGCGTTATGTCCAGCATACCAACCAGCATTTGTGCTCTCAATAAAACCTTTTTAAGCTCTAAGGGTGTGTGTTTGTGTGTGTGTGTCTGTGTGAGTGTGTAGTATCAGCACACTCACTGGAAGCTATGGGTACACTGCACACAGTCTATTCACTACCAGCATCTAACACATTGTTTTGAAAGTGTTATATAAGTAAGCAATAAAACCTGACAGGGTGGCGATATTGTGCTATACCCGGACTGCCCAGGGGGTGTAATGAGGCCCGGCCAAGCAGGGGGAGAGTTTCATAGCTATGGAAGGTCCGGTATGTACAATACCGCCCACCATGGAGGTTATTACTGCGCTTAGAAAATGGGCACTGTGAAAAACAAATGTGATAAAAATAGTTGTTAAAAATTATTTATAATAAGTTTTGTGATTAAATAGTTCCTCCACTTGTATATGAATGAAGGACTTTTGTCCTTATGGAGACTCCATACTTATAAAAGCCAGCAGAATACTGTTTGTTGTCACCAGGGCAGATTGTTTCTTCAGTTAGACACCCCCAAATCATGGAATAGTTTAGCCTCCCCACCATGTTATACTAATTTCGTTTTATTTCAGAGTAGCTTTAAATCTTTCCTTAATTCAGATGCCATGTGCTGTTGCGGATGGGATTAGGGATGAAAGTGCAGAAAGTTAACATTAGAGGCAGGTTTGATTGTGGTAAGTTTTAAACCACGCTTAAGTGCCTTTTGTAAGAAGGGTTTTCATGGAGGCTGGAGGCAGTCAAGAGCAACTTTGTAGAGATTATTTTATTTATTTATTTGTCAGAAGTATGGCAGGCAGGAAGAGGCAAGCAGTATAAAATAGATTTTCTGGAGGCATACGCGTTGCCGTTGCAAAAAGCCGTGCTGCTGAAATTGCCACTGATGTAAACCAAAGATTAATGACTTCTTTCTTTCTCCCCGTCTTTCTCCGTATCTCTCAGGACCGACAAAACTAAATGCTGGAGTGTGTTTCTATTTTTTATTGTTGAATAAAAACAGCATTTGTTGGGGAGCGAGTGACCCGCCAGCTGAAGGAGGGGAGGAGAGCGTGGTCCGCTCTTTGAGAGTCAGATGTGGATAATCACAGATCAGGAGAGAAGGCGGCACCAAATCTTCTTTTACTTTCTGTTTTTAAATGTCCGCCTACTACTCTTTGCTAAATAAGATGATGATGGGGGACTGAGGATAGGGTTTTCTCAGCCGCCAACTTGACGCTAAGCAGGAAAAAATGGTGGCAGTTTGAAAGCTGAAAATTCTAACTGGCCCAATAAGCTCAGTGATCAGGTCAGTTGCCACTGGCACTTACTGTAACCCGGGTCTGTTCTCAGATAGACCAGGGGTCTGGGTAGATAACTAGCCAATCAGGAGACAGAGTTTTACTGTAACCCGGGGTCTGTTCTCAGATAGACCAGGGTCTGGGTAGGTAACTAGCCAATCAGGAGACAGAGTTTTACTGTAACCCGGCTCTGTTCTCAGATAGACCAGGGTCTGGGTAGGTAACTAGCCAATCAGGAGACAGAGTTTTACTGTAACCCGGCTCTGTTCTCAGATAGATCAGAGGTCTGGGTAGGTAACTAGCCAATCAGGAGACAGAGTTTTACTGTAACCCGGCTCTGTTCTCAGATAGATCAGAGGTCTGGGTAGATAACTAGCCAATCAGGAGACAGAGTTTTACTGTAACCCGGGTCTGTTCTCAGATAGACCAGGGTCTGGGTAAGTAACTAGCCAATCAGGAGACAGAGTTTTACTGTAACCCGGGTCTGTTCTCAGATAGATCAGGGGTCTGGGTAGGTAACTAGCCAATCAGGAGACAGAGTTTTACTGTAACCCGGGTCTGTTCTCAGATAGACCAGGGGTCTGGGTAGATAACTAGCCAATCAGGAGACAGAGTTTTACTGTAACCCGGGGTCTGTTCTCAGATAGATCAGAGGTCTGGGTAGGTAACTAGCCAATCAGGAGACAGAGTTTTACTGTAACCCGGGTCTGTTCTCAGATAGACCAGGGGTCTGGGTAGGTAACTAGCCAATCAGGAGACAGAGTTTTACTGTAACCCGGGTCTGTTCTCAGATAGATCAGGGGTCTGGGTAGGTAACTAGCCAATCAGGAGACAGAGTTTACTGTAACCCGGGTCTGTTCTCAGATAGACCAGGGTCTGGGTAGATAACTAGCCAATCAGGAGACAGAGTTTTACTGTAACCCGGGGTCTGTTCTCAGATAGATCAGAGGTCTGGGTAGGTAACTAGCCAATCAGGAGACAGAGTTTTACTGTAACCCGGGTCTGTTCTCAGATAGACCAGGGGTCTGGGTAGATAACTAGCCAATCAGGAGACAGAGTTTTACTGTAACCGGGTCTGTTCTCAGATAGATCAGAGGTCTGGGTAGATAACTAGCCAATCAGGAGACAAGAGTTTTACTGTAACCCGGGTCTGTTCTCAGATAGACCAGGGTCTGGGTAGGTAACTAGCCAATCAGGAGACAGAGTTTTACTGTAACCCGGGTCTGTTCTCAGATAGACCAGGGTCTGGGTAGATAACTAGCCAATCAGGAGACAGAGTTTTACTGTAACCCGGGTCTGTTCTCAGATAGACCAGGGTCTGGGTAGATAACTAGCCAATCAGGAGACAGAGTTTTACTGTAACCCGGGTCTGTTCTCAGATAGACCAGGGGTCTGGGTAGATAACTAGCCAATCAGGAGACAGAGTTTTACTGTAACCCGGGTCTGTTCTCAGATAGACCAGGGTCTGGGTAGGTAACTAGCCAATCAGGAGACAGAGTTTTACTGTAACCCGGGGTCTGTTCTCAGATAGACCAGGGGTCTGGGTAGGTAACTAGCCAATCAGGAGACAGAGTTTTACTGTAACCCGGGTCTGTTCTCAGATAGACCAGGGGTCTGGGTAGGTAACTAGCCAATCAGGAGACAGAGTTTTACTGTAACCCGGGTCTGTTCTCAGATAGACCAGGGTCTGGGTAGGTAACTAGCCAATCAGGAGACAGAGTTTTACTGTAACCCGGGTCTGTTCTCAGATAGACCAGGGGTCTGGGTAGGTAACTAGCCAATCAGGAGACAGAGTTTTACTGTAACCCGGGTCTGTTCTCAGATAGACCAGGGGTCTGGGTAGGTAACTAGCCAATCAGGAGACAGAGTTTTACTGTAACCGGGTCTGTTCTCAGATAGACCAGGGTCTGGGTAGGTAACCAGCCAATCAGGAGACAGAGTTTTACTGTAACCCGGCTCTGTTCTCAGATAGATCAGAGGTCTGGGTAGGTAACTAGCCAATCAGGAGACAGAGTTTTACTGTAACCGGGGTCTGTTCTCAGATAGACCAGGGGTCTGGGTAGATAACTAGCCAATCAGGAGACAGAGTTTTACTGTAACCGGGGTCTGTTCTCAGATAGACCAGGGGTCTGGGTAGGTAACTAGCCAATCAGAAGACAGAGTTTTACTGTAACCCGGGTCTGTTCTCAGATAGACCAGGGTCTGGGTAGATAACTAGCCAATCAGGAGACAGAGTTTTACTGTAACCCGGGTCTGTTCTCAGATAGATCAGAGGTCTGGGTAGGTAACTAGCCAATCAGGAGACAGAGTTTTACTGTAACCCGGGTCTGTTCTCAGATAGACCAGGGGTCTGGGTAGATAACTAGCCAATCAGGAGACAGAGTTTTACTGTAACCGGGGTCTGTTCTCAGATAGACCAGGGTCTGGGTAGATAACTAGCCAATCAGGAGACAGAGTTTTACTTGCCCATTTTCTAACTAAATCAAATCAAATCATACTTTATTTCTAACGTGCTTTTCTTAAAGCAAAGCGCATTTACAATTTAAATAACCAACAAACAGTTAAAACACATGGAATTAAAAGACAACATACATATGATACATATGACTAAATATCCTCCCCAAATGCTAGGCCGAATAAATAAGTTTTCAAGGAGGATTTAAACATCTCAGTGGACAGGCAGTCTCTAATCCGACGAGGTGAGAGTTACACAGGGTCGGGCTACAAAGCAAAAGCCCTAGCGCCTGATGTCTGTAAACGGACCCTGGGAACCTCTAGCAATCCCTCGCCGGTGGAGTGGAGGGGGTGGCACAGGAGGTCTTGCAAGTAACCCGGTCCCCTGTCCGGTGACAGTCTTATAGCCGCAACGTGGACCTTGAAGATGATCCTCCATCGCACCGGCAGCCAATGCAGTCCGCACAGCACAGGCATGACATGGCATGATCTTGACTGCCCTGTCAGCAACCTGGCCGCTGCATTCTGCACCAACTGCAGGCGATGGAGATCCACCCCAGTAACCCTAGGTATAGAGCATTGCAGTAGTCAAGGCGAGAGGACACAAAGGCGTGAACCAACACAGGAAGGTCATCGGGTGGAACAAGTTGCTTTATCCGCGCGATGTTCCTCAGATGGAAAATAAGGACTTGACAACTGCTGACACCTGTGCTTTAACTGCAACTAACGTTTCACTCTCTCACCCACTCTGATCCAAATTCTCTGACAAAGTCCTTTATGGATTGCAACCTCCTCAACAATATCAAACCCACCATGAATAGGACTGATCACTCTGCTTAGATGCTTTCTCAAGCTAATAATGTCTTTCTGCTGTGATGATGTAAATATAATCATCCAAATACTGTAAATAATGTCTGAAAATATCTACATCCAAATACTGTAAATAATGTCGGTGACAAATGTCTAACACATGCTTAATGTAAATTGTTGTTATACCCTGTCTGTATTAGTTTCTGTCTTACATGTGACGGTGCTTTGTAAATGAGCCTCTGGCTCAAGGTTGTAAACCTGACATATCAAATAAAATAAAATAAAAATAAGCGCAGTTCATTGTCAAGCACAACCCCCAGATTCTGCACCTTCTCAGAAGGTCTCAACTGGTCACCCCCAGCACCAGGTCGGACTGTTGCCCAGGAGTCAACTTCTACCGGTGACCAGGGTCCACCACCAACACCTCAGTCTTATCCAGATTTAGTTTCAACCAGTTAGCACTCAACCAGTCCTGAATCTCACGAGGCAGTTGTTAAATACCGAGACAGCAATACTCTGTTCGGGTTCAAAGGACAGGTAGAGCAGAGTGTCATCTGCATAGCAGTGAAAACTCAGCCCAGAAAGCCTTATGATGTCTCCCAATGGCAGCATACACACACTGCGAACAACATATGGGGACAGTACACGGAACCCCACAAGGCAGGAACAAAGGTGGCGAGGAAAAAATTCAGACACCACCCTCTGAGACCTGCCAATGAGAAAAGAATGGAACCATCTGAGGACCGTCCCCGACAGTCGACAGATTAACCGAGGCGTTCCAACAACACCCGTGATCCACGGTGTTGAATGCTGCAGAGATCAAGGAGGATCAAGATCGAATGAGTGGCAGGCCTTCCGTGGCCAGAACTCAGGAACACACCTCGGGTTGCATGGGGCCAGCTGGGGAAGGAGGATGAGCTTCCTGTGGGACAGCTCTGCTCCTTAAGGGAAGAGTGTTTCTGTCCTCAACTGTCTGACTGCCACCACTGGAGCTGCATACAAGGGCGAGGGCTGCTGCAGATGCCGACGCATGCCTGTGCATAACCATGCGCATGCCACTGCATCACTGCATGCTGGCAGTCCCATTGGGAGAAAAGGCAGCTGATTAGGGAATCCACACAAAAGGACACCTCATTGACTCAGTACTTACTAGAGGCAGTCAGGGAACCATATGGGTCCAGTTACCACAATTCCGTATGGTTTGAACTGGCAGTGGGAACTCTGGTCCCCACCGAGGGCAGTGGTTTGCATCTCAAATGGGCAGATTTTCCCAGATGAGAAAAAGGATCAGGGAAAACGTAGTGGGGATACATCACAGAAGGGCAGGAGAAAAGTGGGAATGATCAGGAGCAATTCTGAGGTGACCAACTCTTGTGCCAGGAAGGTCACCAAAACAAGCAAGCACAAAGAGACCAATATGGTTCTCACAGGAGGTAAGGAGACTGTGGAGGGCAAAAGGAAGGCCTTCAAAAAGATCAAAGGTGGCCAAAGGAGGAGAAATAGGAGGGATATCAGGAAAACAAAAGAGGCAAAGGTGTCAGTGAAGAGGGCAAAGGTAAACATGGAGCCTAGAATACTGAGGAGGGAAGGGAGGGGAAAAGGAATGCTTTAGATACAACCTGGAGAAACGGAAGGCTAGGAGAGGAATTGTCAGGTGAGCTATGGAGGGTGGTAGAAGATGACACATAGAAGACCAGTGTCCCAAGCGATTACTTCTGCTCAGTGTTCATGGTTGGGGATGACGGACCTCTGCTGGAAAGCCAGAACCAAGAAGCTACACGTGGGAGACAGGAAATGGGGAGGATGGTAACATGGCTGAATGAGTAAACAAAGAGTTAGCGGCCCCCTTTTTTGCCTCACCTCCGAGGCTTAGTCCTGCTCCACCCACCATCCCTCCCATGCCCAGGCTTACCCACCCCGGTCGGGACCACAAGCAGGCCCCCCGGACATGGGTAGGCAGTTGGGGAGGCGGAGGGCCAGCATCATGCACAGGGACTGGCTTTTCTTTGCTGCAGAAACCCCGTGGTGGGACGGCAATGACGACCAGCGTCCTGCCTGGATGGTCAGTACTCTGAGAATTAGCTTCAGAGCTTCATAGCCCATGATCCAGCCATCTGATGACTCAGTGGAGTTAGGGACAGTGCCACAAGATGAAGAACAGCAGACGATGTGAGCACATGGCCACTGCCCAAAATACAGCCCAGTCACATCTGGCCATGAGCATCTTCTGAAAACAACCCAGATGGTTTGGAGGACACTGGGCTTGGAATATCAGGCAGTATAGTGCAGTGGTTTAAGGCTCTGAGCTGCAAATCTGGTGACATCCAGCAGACCAGACCTGTGTTTGAATCCCACAGCTTCCACTTGCATACTGTGTGACCCTGAGCAAGTCACTTAACTTCCCTGTGCTCCCAGGTTGCTCCTGTAAAAAGCTTTAAGCTTAGTGTGCTACTCCTGGTTAAGGCAAGGCAAGGCAAATTTATTTAAGAAGACGCCCATCCCGGAGGCTCTGGCGCGTACATCAATCAAATAAAACAACACAGCACAATAACAATCAATAAAATATACAACTCCAAACAGTTAAAACATAATTTGCTACACAATTTTTTAGTTAAACAACTAAATAAATAAAAAATACTTCAACAGGATGGATTAAAACAAAATGTATGAGCCAGCTCAAGAAACTGTTTTGCTTTCATATTTGATCCTGCTCATACCGTAACTGTGACCGCAGCTGTGTACAGTTGTCTGTGTCAGTGTTCTCCGGTCTGACTCAGAAGACCAGGGATGGAGTGGAGGTACCAGTGATCATTATGCGGTGTGGTTCAATATAAGAACAGCTGCAGAATCCAACCACACAAGGACTGGACCACACAAAGGACTTCAGGAGGCTGATTTTATAATGATAGGTGAATGCCTCACCAATGACCTGCGTGGGAGATGACCTGATGGGGTGGAGGAACAGTGGGCCAGACTAAAAGAAGACACAGTGAAGGCAACAAACCTTTGCATGAAGCAGGTAAGCAAACTGCTACGGTTCTTGAAAGATGCGTCAGAAAAGGTAAAGACTAAAAGAGTGGCATTCAGATGGTATAAGGGAGAACCAGAGAGAGATGTTAGGGCGTATCAGGAAAACAGAGGGAGGCAGGGAAAGCAGTAAAGGGAAAGCAGTAAGGAGCACAAAGGCACAAGCTGAAGGTATTTTTTAGGTATATTAGTGAAAAAGGAAACAATGGGAGAGATTGTACAGTAAGGGGACTGTACAGAGGGGGGATCAAGAAAAGGCAGACATCTTGAACACATACTTCTGTTCAGTATTCACAGTAGATGGGAAGGGAAGGATCACTAAAAGGCATCCGGAGCTTTGATGGGAGGGAAACTGACATTAGTTGTCCGCCTATCAGCCGAAAGTGGCTGCATTTCCGCTAGCTGCGCTGGCGACCTGGGTTCAGGAGCGGACCCGAAGCCAGTGGCTGGACCGGGGGAGGAGGTCTGAGCACCTGACGGATTGTTCAGCTCCTCCAGGGGGGTACATTGCTGGGGCTGGCGTGACCTCTGGCGACAGCAGGAGGTAGCGAGCCCCTGACACCTGCACCTGAGGGAGAGCGTGATGGACACCGCGTAAGCCTTGGCATTGTGGCACGCCACACTCTGGGAGGGCGATACATGAAAAATGCCTCTATCGCAGCAACACTGACGCGGAGGACCTGATAGTTGGTCCTCACCTGCCCGCGGCCGCAGTACCGCCCGGATCCCCGGATGACTTGATACCTGAAGTGGGGTTCAGGCATCCCCCATCACTTCCTGCCTGGGGTAAGTCACGGCTCCATGGGGGAGCCCTTGATGGAAAGAGGGGCTACAGGTAGGCAGTTGGGTGACAGTGCTGGGTTGGGGCGGGGTAAAAAGAGCAAAAAAAGAAAACTGACACTAGTCCTTTTCTGTGGAGCGAGTCAGAGCACTCACTAACCTGAAGGTGGACAAAGTGATGGGGCCAGGCAGGGTGCATCCAAGAGTGCTGAGGGAGATCAGGGAGGTACCAGCTGCTCCTCTGACAGACCTATTTAGGAGATCATTGAGACCAGAGTGGCCCTGGAGGACTGGAGAAAGTAAGATGTAGTCCCACTTCATAAAAGTGGTAGCAAGGAAGAGGCAGGCAATTACAGGTTTGTCAGCGTGACCTTGGTGGTAGGTTAAGTTAAAGGAAACACTACTAAAGGAAAAGATTGTGGAATATCCTTAATCCAACGGGTTACAGGACCTGAGGCAGCATGGATTCACTGGGAAAGTCATCAAACAAATCTGATAGATTTCTTTGACTGGGTGACCAAGAAGTTAGATCAGGAGGAGCAGGGTATGTGGCCTACCTGGATTTCAGCGAGGCTGGCTACATCTGCTCCACATAGGAGACTTAAAGGTTGGGTAGCTTGAGTTGGGTAATAAGGTGGTAAACTGGTTAGGGATAGGAGACAGAGGGTAGTGGTAAATGGAATTTGTCTGAGGAAGGAGGGTGACCAGTGGAGTGCCTCAGGGATCAGTGCTGGATCAGTCCTCTTTAATGAATGTATAAGTGACATAAGCGGAGGAGTTGGAAGGGAAGGTCTGCCTCTTTGCAAATTACACTAAGATCTGCAACAGAGTGGACATTCTGGGGTGGAAAGGATAGCTAAGGATCTGGAAAACTGGAGGAGTGGTCAAGGTGCAAAAAATGCACTTGGGCCATAGAAACCTGAAGGCAGAGTGATACTGACAACAACCAAGCTGGAAAGAGACCCAGGGTAATCATGTTGGATGACCTAAAGCTGGTCAGCAGGACAACAAGGCAGTAGGGAGGCTAGCGGGATGCTAGGGTGCAGGGGGTATCACCAGCAGAAAGAGGAGGTGGTGTTGCCCTATATAAAGATCGATGTTAAGACCCCATCTTGAGTACGGTGTCCCGCTCTGGAGCCCACATCTCAGGAAAGACAAAGACAGAGTGGAGGCAGTCCAGAAGACAGCTACCAAAATGATTCAGAGTCTGCATCAAAAGGCCCACGAGGAGAGGTTGAGGAGCTCAATATATACACCCTGGAAGAGAGAAGGAGAGGGGCGATATGGTACTTTCAGAGAAAATGGTGCTCTAGAACAAGAAGACGTGCTGTGAACCTGAGGAGGTAGATTCAGGAGAGATGGAGGAAGTACTTCTTCACAGAAAATGTGGTGGATTCCTGACCAGCTTCCAGCAGAGGAAGTGGGGGCGAAACAGTGGTGGAGATCAAAAATGCCTGGCACAGGCACAAGGGAATCGTTAGTGTAAGGAAGGGGGACAGACAGTGCTGTAGATCAAGTAGGGTCTGCAGCAGAAATGAAGGAAATAAAAATGGGCAGACTGGGTGGGCCCAACGGCTCTTATCTGCCATCAGTTTCTATGTTATCACGTCTGCCCTTCCCTTCATAAGCAGAAGTGAAAAAATACCATGTGCTAATTTATAGAAATTCTCCAACCCATTCTGCTACCCTGGCTACCCTGTGATTCCCTTGGTTAGCAAGAATTTATCAAGCCTGAACTGCCTTCCTTCTCTGATGGTAGGCTGTTCCACAAGACCACCCTCTGGTAGAAGAGGTGCTCCTAATGCTCCTCTATGAAGAACTGCCTCTGAGCTTCGGGTGTGTCCGTGTCAAACTGGAGGCCAATTCAAAAGAAACTGCACTGTACACCACGATACAAGTTGCAGAGGTGCGTGTATCTATTATACAGGTGTGGTAGCACCTGTATACTAAGGGTTGAGTAAGCACTTTAATGTTGAACCCCAATTTTGCACTTTAATAACTTTGTCTTCCGCTTAATTGAGTTACCTGAAATTTGGAATGCACAGAGATAGTGCAAGGATCTCTGAATCCTGACAATGCCATGGCAATCTGTTCTTGGAGGTCAAAGATACAGAGTAGGGAAAACACAAAAATTGACATCTATTAAGAAATTTTTTTTTTGCTCACCCATAACTAAAAAAATAGCTTCCATGTGTGCATGTGAAGGTACTGTTAGGTATTCAGCAGGGGTGGGCCACGTGTCATAATGTAGCCCTTCCCCTGCTGGAATATGCTGTGCATCATTGAGTTTTCTTTTCTCCCCAACTGCCACCAATAACTAGCTGTATCAGCCAGAGGCTACTTGTTTTAAACTGGTCACCAGAGTGCCCAATCCCCGGTGCCAGCTAAATGTATTGATAATGATAATATACCATTCTCTCCCCATTTTGTTTTTGATCCCACCTACCACCATGATAATCTGCCAACACCGGAGTGCCCAATCCCTGTTGTTGGCTAGTCTAAACTCCCAAGCAAGCAAGCAGTCTGTGGTACCAGGGTGCCCACTCCTGAGCTCCCAAGTATGAAGCCGATTCTAGGGTGCCCAATTCCAGTCTTGGAGGTACTGTACCTAAAAAGACCACCATTCTGCAAGGCGTGTTTTTATTTCAAACCTGAAATAAAGAAAATGGTCCTTGCTTGTCTGCCACTGCCCCCAACCCCCCATTCCTACGGACCCTCCCACTCAGCACCCACCCGCCCCTTATGCTATACTCAGCTACAGGAGGTTTCACACTGTAATCCTCTCTGGACTGAGACAAATGCCTTCACACTTTAGTGCTGGACTGGGAACTGAGGAAATCAGGTAACTGCAAGAAGTGCAAGGCCATGCACTTGGGGCACAGAAACCCAGGGGTAGAGTACATGATGTGGGAGTGGTACTGCGACATCCAAGCAAGAAAGGGACTTGGGAGACAGGAGTAATCATTTCTGATGACTGCCAGGTGGCCAAGCGGTGTGACTGGGCTGTGGGGAGAGCTACTGGGATGCTGGGGTGCATAGGAGGGCATCACGGCAGGAAGAGGGAGGTAATTATACTGCTGTATAAAGCGCTGGTGAAACCTCACCTGAGTACCGTGTTCAGTTCTGGAGGCCACATCTCCATAAGGACATAGACAGGATGGAGGCAGTCCAGAGAAGAGCAACTAAAATGGTGCTGGGTTTGTATCAGAAGCCATACGAGGAGAGGCTAAAGGTATATGTATACCCTCAAGGACAGGAGGGACAGAGGAGATACGATGGAGACTTTCAGATATCTCACAGGTATAAATAGGGTACAAGAGGAAGCATTTTAAAGAAGAAAACAAGATGCTCAAGAACAAGGGGACATGCTATGAAACTGGAGGGTAGATTCAGGGAAATGTTAGAAAGTACTTCTTCACAGAAAGAGTGGTGAATGCCTGGAAAAGACCTCCGGCAGAGGTGGTCAAAGCAAAACCATAGGGGTTTCAGGAATGCATGGGATAGGCATAAGGAATTTTATTAGTTTAGAATGGGGGCCAAAGACAGAGACAAAATAGGGCCCTGGTATTATATTGGGCAGGGAAAATGGGCAGACTGGGTGGGCTAGTGGTCCTTATCTGCTGGCATTTTCTATGTAATCTATGTAAACTGCCGTATAATGAATTTCAATAAGTTCTGAGCTTTTACTCATAATTTGGTCATTTTATGGCTGTGGGCAGAGCCTACAGCCGTTCGCTTTGTGCTCCTGAAAATGGCCGGACCGTGTCACGCTCCACTGGACTTTTAGAAGTATCTTTCTGAAAGTTCAACAGAGCTTGAGCACTTTTCATGGTCAGTCACTACAGGTAACAGCCACTATTTAGGCTGTTACTTCTGCATTCTGGACAAGAACTGTGCCATGTGCGCCCGTGCACATCACGCCTCCACCGACACCACCATCTTGGGAATGGCAGAATGCCATTCACCGCAACTATGCATGTAAATACCGTGCATGCGACTTGCACTGCCGCTGCCATCTTGGAGATGGCACTCGCGCGCTCACTCTCTGGAGCTTTACAAGCTTGCCACAGCCATATCGGCTCTGTCTAGAGCATGTTTAATATAGGACACCAAATTTTCCACATGGCCTTTTAGTATCCCAGCTCATGAATAAGGGTGGTGGACATTTTCAAATGTATCCAAAAGGTGATTTCATAGTCACTCTGCAAAATCATGTTTCAAGTGGGATTTGAACATTTTCACCTATCAGGTTCATGAGGTGGGTGGCCCGGTGGCGCTGAGGGTTGAGGAGCTGGACGCCACACCTCGCGCCACACTGGCAACCCGGTTCGGGAACAAGCTCAGGCTGCCAGGGGTCGGCAGGGGAAAAGAGATTGAGCATCCAGAGGACTGCCTCTCTTCCCAGGAGGGTTGGGAGATGACCGCTCAGGAGGCGACCTCTGGCAGAGGCTGGAGGTTGCCAACAGCAGCGTCGTGGTGTATGCCAGGGGTGGAGCAGCAGCATGCGTTGCCTTGACAGCCGGGCTCCACAGAGGTGTAACAGAAAGACCCCCATCTCCCTCTGATAGGCGAAGCTGCCTCCACCCATGAACCACACTCCTGTAGTCAGGCACAGTTCTCTCGTCCTGTCTCCTCCCGGTCCAGTGCTCAACCTGTAGAAAGAGCACCCTTGGCGGGGCGCCCTTCCTGGAGGGTAGACCTGGGGGATGACCGGTGCCTGGGGGAGAGGAGAAGCTGGCCAATGCAAGGAGGTAGAGTCCATGGTGTTGGGCAGTCACTAGAGAGAGTTCAGGGGACACAAGAAGAGGGTGCAAAAAATATAATCGGGGAAAAAAAGGGTTCATGAGGTGGGGTCATAAAGAAGGCTATGTTGAAAATTTGCAGTCTAAATATTTAAAAAACAGCAAAGTAACGAAGCACACTGACAGTTTTCAACACACACCAAAACTATGGTCATTTTAAATATTCTGATCCCATATTTTCCACATAGCCATTATTTCACACCACCTCATTAATGTGACAGCTGTCATTTTCAGATCCTTGCTGAGACATATTTTCACACTTGTACGTAAAATGCCATTTCGCCAGGATTTGACAACTGTCACCTACCAGGTTCACGAGGTGGAGTTATAAGACTATGCTCGAAAATCTGGGGTCTAAATATTAAAAACAACAAAGTTATGAAGGTATGTTGTAATTTTTCTACACATGCTCATAACTTTGTTAATTTTCAATATTTTGACTCCAAATTTTCAACATAGCTATTTTTCACACCACTCATGAACCTGACAGCTGTCATTTTTGTAATCCTGGCCAAAATGTGATTACGCACTTGTGGCATGAAATTACATTTCATCCAGCATTTTATAAACGGCACCTGTCATGTTCAGAAGGAGGGTCATAAAAGAATCCGTTGTAATTTTCGGAACAAATTGTCACAAGAAAAATTATGAAGTAATGTTGTTTACAGGGATGTCCATTGGTGCACTGGGGATCACGCTGCTTTCACGTGTCAGTGACCGAGTTCGGTGTGTGCTCAGTGAGCGGCGGAATGGGCTGAGGCTGTTGGGAAGGCACTGCAGAGTGGCACCAGCTTCAGCCTTGGGGGCAGCAGTGTTTTGGTGCACACGACACCTTGTGGTGGGCAGGGAGCCTTCCCTCACAAGGTGTTGGCATGTGTCAAGGCCTGATGGGCCATGCACCGCGCCAGAGCAATCTCCAGTATTCTGTTTATTCCATTTCATGCAGGACCGGATTCCACTATCAGAAAAGGAAGGAAATTAATTACAAAATACTACACTAATGCAGACATTAGGGTTGAAGAATGCAAAGCGCATAAAGTAGGAAATTAAAACATTGGGGTTTTAGGTCTCCAGGGCATTGACGAATCAGTGGGTGGGGTCTTCCTTGGGATTATCGACCCTAATGCCCACCCCTCCCATAAGCAAACAAGATCAGACGTGATTCCTTTCTTCATTCAAGGCCCCAGGATCCCTGAGTGAAGAAAGCTGACACATTCTGTTGGCAACATGCAGAGAAGCATACTTCTACTCTAAAGAGTGTATCACTATGAGGCCCTGGCTTGAGCTCCACCTTGTGCTTCGGACAGGAGGGTAGAGGTTGGGGGGGCATTGAGTTGACAAACCCAAGAAAGACCACACCACTGATTCGCCAAAGACCAAAACCCTAATGTTTTCAATTCCTTAGTTTATATGACTTGTGTTCTTCAACCTAATATCTGCAGTAATGTAATTTTTGCAATTTATTACATTGTGCAAATACAAAAGTGCAACTTACAGACAGGAATACCCGTCCAGGTCGTTGAGGACACCACTACTTTCTCCAGCAGGTTTCATTCACGTGGCAGAATTAATTCCGCTGCCCCGCTGGTCCCTTTTAATGCACCTCAGTGTTCTGCCTGCCATCTCAACAGTGACCAAACCCACTGCTTCTCATGCTTAACCCTATCCTCTATTATGATCACCCCTTTTCTCCTCCATTGCAGTAAGAGGAACCCCACACACAGTGGGACAGGTCCCATGTCTGCCCCAAGGTAGCACACTGCATTTGGCTACAGTGACTTGAGGACAGTCAAGTATATTACTGGTTTAAGTACAGAAATATACATGCAAGTCACTGCTATTTAAAAGCAAAACAAGAGGCATCCCATTGCAAAGGAAGAGAATATTAAGCAGGTTATAACCAGCTGGACCTGTGTGATGAATGCTGAGGACTCTATTATACAAAGAGAGTCTGGACTCCTTAGAAAAGAAAGGCTGCCCCCGGATGGCCAAGGGCAGCACACTGTGCCACCTTGCAGGCAACCCAGGTTTGGAATGGATGCGGTCACCATGTTGGGGTATGGGCCTGACTGAGGCAGATACCTGGCAATGCAGCTCAATCAGGAGGATTAGCAGCAAGTCCTGGCACTAGAGTGACCCCTGGGCTGAACCAGGAGGTTGCCTCTGCTGCAGTGACTTATTGACACGAAGCCAGTGCAGGCACCACTCACACCATGGAACAAAGGGGGAACCTAAGGGAGTAAACAGGGCAAATATTATGTGCACTGTGTCATCTATAATACCGCGCCAGTAGCCTCGGGTCCCTGCTCCTTGTACAGTCCCACCAGCTGGACTGAGGGATGCCAACAGCACACTCTAAGACCCAAAAGAGAAGTAGGTACAGCCGCTTGGGGAAGCCAAAAGCAAAATTGAAGGGGAAAAGGACAGGCCGATGCAGTTGAGAACTTACACTCTTTACAGCGTTCATCATCATCATTGGTCTTCCAGTAAATGTGCTGGCATTATAAAAATAATGCTAAGGGATAAAACAAACTTTTATGACCATATAATGAACTAAATTTATACCGATCATTCCATAAACAGCCTTGCTCCAGAATTTCCGCTAGTGCTGATTTTAAGAAATATATGTAGAACAGTCAGTATGTTTTTTTAAATGTTGAAACACGCCAAATATGGTAAATCAGTTTCAACAGCAAACATGTAAATCCAAATCAATAAGTGCTGCCCCCAACACTAACAGCGGCAATAAAGTCTTAAATATAAGGCTGTGCACAAGCAGCCGTAAAAGTATGTAAAATAAATGAGGATAACATAATGAGGAATCAGCGTTCATCTCATAAATATAACATAACGACGCAACTAAAATGTCAGAGAATCGAATAAATCAGTGCTGGGGACAGAACCACCTTTCTGCTCAGCATACATAAAATATATTTACGTGCCCAGCAGTTTCTCTCTCTTTTTTTTTTGTAAGCAGGGACTAGGCAGAATGGCTTAAAAAGTTATATACCTCCTTATGTTAAAATTTACTCCGTGTTTGGGAACACAGTGGGGTTCTAATTAAAGGATAAACAATACCCCAGTGGCACAGGAGGGACTCTGCATCATGCTGCCACAAGGACACACAGGTTCCCACCATGAGCCAGACCCCCTCAAACTCCCACCCATGGGGCAGGGAAGTCTGGGGAGTGCTACTGAGGTTGTAGATGGACTTGAGGCGGAGCAGTGCATTACGTTTCAACACAGACGACCTGGGTTCATGCCATGAGCCTGAGCTCCCCCATAGCCAAAGAAGTCTGGGAAGTGCAGCAGATGTAGCATACTTTGTCTCGAGGGGGTATACATTACACTGCCACACGGCTGAGACTCAGATTCATGCCATCAGCTCAACTCAAGCCCCCCATGGCAAGAAACATCTGGGGTGTGCAACAGAGGTTGCATACTCTGACTCGGAGCTGTGCATCACACTGCCACGTGGCACAGCCAGGTTCGGCCATAACCACAACTTCCATCCCCACCCCATGGCTAGGGAGTCTGGGTAACACTGCTGAGGTAGACATTCTTCCTGTGCATGTGTGTGTGTGTGTGTGTAGGGGTAGTGTATCACCTGCAACATGGAGACCCAGGTTTGTACTATTACCCCCCTTCCCCACGGCTACAGGTGTCTGAGGAATGCAGTGCAGATAGTGCACTCTGACTGGGAGGGAAGAGCATCACGTTGACATGTCAGAGACCCAGGTTTCTGCCTAATCCATACTCCCAATGCCCCCTCTCCACTATGATGGCAGCAGAGTGCCCCTCCTGGTTATGGAATGGCTTGGAAGTCTCATACAGGAGGCACCTAGGGGTCTCTGGAGGTGGCTCGGAGCACAGCATGGGGTCTCAGTGGGAAAGGAGCCCAGGCAGGTCTGAAAGAGCGAGATCCCAGGGAGCTTGTGAGTGCAAAAAAGAAAGGATATTTATAAAACTGTGGCACAAGAGTGTGGGTGTCATCGTTGGATAGCACTACCTTCTGAGCAATTGGCTTTGCCGTGTGTCACACCACCAAGGTGTGGTGATATCCCGACAACGAACCCTGTGTGTGTTACTGGTCCCCCCCAGACTCAATGACCATTTTAGACTGGTCCATTTGCCCTCGCCACTTATGAAAATGTTTTACAGCTCAGGCAAGGCATGATCTTATCTGGAGTGGATAAAACACGTTGGTCCTATAGGGGTGGCATAACATAGTATACCCCATCAAACACAACCATGAAGCTGGATTTTTTCTTTTCAGCAAAACTAATTCTATTTTAAAGCAGCGGTATTTGTTAGTGACCACATAGCTTTTTCGGCAATAATGTTTGCCTGGAAGAAATATCAAGAAATCCTATTTTCTTTTGCTTTCTTTCATTCCTGAACCAAGATACGGATTTGGACGTTTTAAAATGTTCCAGTCCCATGCCATGAAACATTAAATATCCTGGTACTGTGTTGCGTTGTTTACTATTACGGACATCTGGTAAATCACTGTTTACTGAAAATCTAAATAAAATTTAATAAAAAAATGTGGTAACACCATCCTATACACCCATATTAATAATCAAAGCTCCGCCTGAGAAAGCCTGTTAGCAGGGAGACATGGCGGGGTTGCTGACCTGCGTTTTCTCTAGTAGCACAAAACAAAAATGTTCCACTGAGCCTGGTGTGTACACTGTCCTTTTTGTTTTACACATATGAATCTAGCATGTACAGTTGACAGGTATCCTTAATGGAAAACTGTGAATGGCGGCCATCTTTATTGACGCAAGTCATTAATTACAAAATAAGCTGTTTTAACAATAGTTGAGAAGAATAAACTGAGCATGAATCTAAGGATGGCAGAATATACATGTTTGCCAGAAAACTATATTATGAAATGTTTTGCCGATTAGCAAATACTTTAAATGGAATAATCCATTACAGAGTTTGTCGCTGACTCTGGGGATTACACTATAAATCAACTGCCTTACCTCTATTAATGTTATCCAGTGGGATAATCCTTGAAAATACCTTTTAAATAATTTTCCCTGATCAACTGGCAGGTTTCAGCCTGAAGGGTTAATATGGCAGCGGTACTGTCCCTCCTCTAACTACCCTCCTGCAAACTCTGCAAGATAGCCTGATGGCACAAGGTCATAAAAGCAGCAGCTCCTCCTGGCCAGCATCTGGCATCAATGAGCGCACCATACGACTCTAGCAAGGGCAAGTGGAAGGAACGCTGCTGGTGCCATACTTCATACAGCATTCTCTTAATCTACCAAAATGACGTAATTTAAAGAGGAGCATCCACTAAAACAAAATGATTAAATAGATTACAGTTTAAACAATTATGTTTAACAGTTCTTTTTAGTTTTATTTTCCTTCCTCCTGTCACTGGTCTTCTAACCTTTCAAGACAATAAAGGACTTATTACACAGTGTCTTTTAAAAAACACCTGACTCTGTCAAACCAATGCTCTGTTCTGACACACTACTCTGCACTTGCTGTGTTTGTGACATCACAGTCTGTTTTAAACAAAGAAACATAGAAGATGTTGGCAGCAAAAGACCATCGGTCATCCAGTCTGCCAGTTTTACCGATCCTACCCCAGGACCTAACAGCTAGTCTGGATTACTGCCCTCACCTCCCCACCTTGCCCCCAGCACTACTGATGTCATGGTGAGAACTACATTTGTTCAAAACACAAGCACTACGAGGTCAGTTGGGAAATCCAAATTATTTTCGTGATGGACAGGCTACCAAGATGTGGTCTTAACCCAGCAAAGAAAAACAGAACATTAAAACATTAATGCTTCAGTAAATATTAAAAGCAGAAACACAATTTTATGGAAGTGCACGATGCAGTACCAGCTCTGAACCAGAAATATCATTTCAAGACATCTCTGTTTAGATAATACTAACAGAAAGCACATTAATTATGAAAATACTTTTTGTGAAATGCTGTTTGTGAAATATTCAAACTGGGAATTATAGTACTGCTTTAAAATGTGTCTTTTGATAGGACAGAGCAGTATGTGTCAGGCGGTAGAGTGTGTCTAGACACAGAAGTGTATGTCAGGACAGAGTAGTGTGTGTCAGGACAAATGCGCTGTCAGGGCAGAGCAGTGTGTATCTAGACAGTGTAGTATGTGTGCCTGGATAGAATACTGTGTGTCTAGACAGGGCCGTGTGTCTCGGAACAGAGTAGTGTTTCTAGACTGTAGTATGTGTGTCAGGACAGAGTAGTCTGTGTCAGAACAGAGCAGTGGTTCATAGGACACAGCAGTGTGTGTCAGAACAGAACAAGGCGTGTCAGGACAGAGTGGTGTGTGTCTGGACAAATAAGTGTGTGACAGAACAGGATAGAAGTATCAGGACAGAGTACTGTGCATCAGGAAACAGTGGTGTGTGTCACAGAATACTGTGTGAGAGGACACAGTAGAGTGTGTCCACGATTTGTAAGACAGGTGTTACATAGTGTCTGTTATTCTTTTATTCCCACTGGCCCTTTCCCACCAGTCTATAACCCAATGACAGGGGTTCATTGTGGGTGCACCCTTCATCCAGTGGAAAGAGCAGCTGAGTGTCTTGTCTTCACCTTTTTATTATACTTTATACCCTTGCACCAACCATCTCCATCGACCTTATCGCTCCACTCCACTCCACCATCCCGGACTTACCTCGCTCCATGTTCCCCAGCTGGATGCCCTCGGGAAGAGCCACGGAGGGCAGCCCAACTCCTCCAGTGGAGTTTAGCTTCCATTCTGGAGCAGCAGCCCAGGCAGTGCATGACTTGCAGTGAGCAGTGGGCGAGGATTCTACATGGTCAGGGTGTTCCTTTTTGCTCCCCATCCTCGAACCTTGTGTTGGCCTTGTACTGATGCACAGGGTATGCATCAGGCGGCAATCCCCCCTCCCTCCATCTGCACAGCCAACCGTGGTCACCCAGCTGGCAGTAGAAGAGCAGCGGAGGTCAGGCTGTTGGGTGGTGTGTCTGCCATCACAAATGAAGCCAATGACACAGCTTGACCAGCCAGTAGATTTGGATGACCCAAGCCCTTCCTCCCGGGAGCCGGGCGCCTCACCAGAGAGTGGGAAGACATAAATGCCACAAAGATACAGGGACACCAAGGGGGATATGGAAGGGCTGGAGGTTCTTTTGCTCTGTTTAGAGACAGGGTCCAGGGCCTTTATCTGCATGGGGGTGGTGTACAGACCAACAACATGGGAGAGAAGTCAGACAAGGGTCTAGGGAGGCCACTGGCAGAATGGCAAGCAAAGGGAAGCATTGATTATGGGGGACTTTAATCTGCTAGATGTAGACTGGAGCATTCTGTCCATGGCTACAATAAGAAACAGGGCCATACTCAACTCCCTAGGGAGGGCACTTCTCAGGCAGCTGGTAATGGAACCCGCTACAAATAGGACTTTGTACTTATGAACAGGGACACCACTGCAGGCGTTCACAGTGGGTAGTACCCTGGGCACAAACAATCACCATATGATGTGATTTGGCATACAGATTGGGCAAGAGAAAAACATGCTAGGGTGAGGGTCCCGGACTTCAGGAAGTTAGATTTAAAAAAATGGAAGCCTGCCTCAGTAAATGCCTTGGTGGGGGTTGGTGGAGGCGGAGACCCAATGACAAATGATCAAGGAGGATAGCTAAAGGAAACAGCATGCCGTTGGAAGGAAATAAGCACGGGCTGGAGGAGGAAGAGACCACTGTGGTTCTCAAAGGAGTTGGACAAGGCAGTAAGGAGGGAAAAAACAGATTTTAAAAAGTACAAGGAGACCCATACAGAGGTGGACAGGGAGGCATATCTGGGTAAACAAAAGGAAAGCAGGAGGAGAGCCGGCCTGGTGGCGCTGAGGTTGAGGCGCTGGAGCGCACACCTCGCACCCGCCCGGTGACCCGGAGATCGAGGAAACCGGACTTGGAGTCGCCGGGGGTTGGCAGGAAGGATCGAGCATCCTCATGGATGCTCTCCTCCTTGGGGAGGATACCAGGGGTGTTAAATGCGGACTCAGGAGAGCCAGTGGAAGAACCAACTCTCGGGGCAATGGCGGCTTCTATGGGGGAGCAGGGGGAGGGAGGACATATCTGGCACTTGGCGAAGAGCGTGCGTAAGCACATTCTGCCAGCCGAGCGGCGTCCTCAAGTGGGATGGAGGGAGGGACAGAAAAGCGGAAAAACCCAGCGGCATTCCTGGATGACGGCTCCAGCCACCCAGTCTGCAATCACGGGCAGACCCGCTGTGCAAGGTGCTCCATGGAGGGAAGAAGGAGGTAAGGAGTCACCAGTGGCACTCTAGCGGCAGACTCAGTGAGGATTGGAGGGCATTAGGCAAGCCGAAGGAGAGGATTGGCAAGGCGATCAGGAGGGATAAAAGAAATTTCAAAAAAAAAAAAAGAAAGAAAGCAGGAGGGAGGGTGAAGGCAGCTAAGGTGATAACAAAAGAGAGAACTGCCAGGAGATCAAAAAGAGGCTAAGACTTTCTTCAGGTACGTGAGCAGGTGGTAGGACAGTGAGGATCAGGAGAGTAGGGGACTGTGCAGAGCAAGAGAAAGCTCAAATTATAAGTGAGTACTAGCTCGATCTGCATAGTAGGAGGTGGATCAGCAGGTATCAGCAGGCACCAGAGGGGTGTGGACACAAGCCCATTTCAGAGGAAAGAGTCTGGAGGGGATTGGAAGCCTAAGAAAAACAAGGTGATGGGGCAGATGAGATCCCCCCAGGTACTACATGAACTGAGCAAGGTGCTAGCTGCTCCTCTGGCAACACTACTCTGCACCTCACTGGAGATGGGAGAAGTTCCAGAGGACTGGGGAGGGACAGTGTTGTACCTCTGCACAAGAGCAGCAGCAGGAGGAGGCTAGCAATTACAGGCCAGTCAGTCTCACATCAGTGGTGCAGAAACTATGGAAACTCTGCTGAAGGGAGGCTAATAGAAATACCTGAGGCAAAGCGGGCTGCAGGGCCACAGCGAACACAGTTTCTCAGGGAGGAAGTCATGTCAAACAGATGTCATAAATTTCTTTGACTGAATGTCAAGGGAGGTGGATCAGAGGAGGGCAGTGGATGTGGCCTATCTGGACTTCAGTAAGGCCTTTGACACTGTGCTGCACAGGAGGGTACTAATGAAACTTATCAGTGGCAGAGGGTGGTGGTAAATGGCAGTCACTAGGGGATGGCAGAGTGACCAGCAGGGTGCCACAGGGATCAAGTACTGGGTCCTGTCCTAGTGACACTGCTGAGGAACTGGAGTGGATCCGCAACAGGGTGGACACCTAGGAGGGTGGAGAGAATGCAAAGGGATCTGGGGAAACTACAGAGGCGGTCTATGGTGTGACAGTTGGGTTTCAATGCCAGAAAGTACAAAGTCATGCACCTGGAGAGGAAACTCAGGAACTATATATAAGTTGGGGGTACCTAAAGTCACCAAGCAAGAAAGAGACCTTGGGGTAATCATATCTGATGATCTCAAGGTGGCAGAGCAACAAGGTTAGCGGATGCTGGTGTGCACAGGAGAGGGATTTCTAGCAGGAGAAGAGGGTGGTATTGCCACTGTATCTCTCACTAGTGAGACCCCACCTAGAGTACTGTATCCAGTTCTGGGGTCGCACCTCCACAAGGACACAGACAGGGTGGAAGTGATCCAGAGGAAGGCTACCAAACGGTGTGGGGCGGTTGCATGAGAAACCATAGGAGAAAGAGGCTGCAGGGGCTCAACAGTTACTCCCTGGAGGAGAGGACAGCGAGAGGGAACATGACTGAGACCTACAAGTACCTCACAGGGTGAACAAGGTGCAGGATGGGAGTCTGTTTTAGAAAGGAGTGGGAGGCATTCTACATGGTCAGGGTATTTCCTTTTTTGCTCCCCATTCTCGAATGTTGTGTTGGCCTTGTACTGGCCTTTGAGGGCATGCATCAGGGCAGCAACGTCCCCCTCCTTCCATCTGCTGCCTCCATCTGCACAGCCAACTGTGGACACCCAGCTGGCAGTAGAAGAGTGGCGGAGGTCAGACACTCTCCCTCCTAGTGGAGGTGGCGCCAGTCGGGACCCTCCACCATCCTCCCTGGCTGCCCTCCGGACAACCTAGCTTGTTCCTGAATCTGGGTCGCCACCAAAACATAGAGGTATGCAATGAAACCAGAGAGAGGAGTTTAAGAAGGATGTGAAGATAGCGGCTCGGTGGCACTGAGGGTTGAGATGCTGGATGCCACACGGCGACCTGGGTTCAGGAATGAGCCCCGGACAGCCAGGGGTCGGCAGGGAGAGAGAGGATCGAGGCATCCGGAGGACTGTTCTCTCTCTCGGGGAGGGATCATGGGGTAGCCCAGTGCAGCAGCAGACCCCAGTGGAGACGGCACTGCAAGCATGGGGGCTCAGAAACAGGGAAGGCTGGGCAGCTGCCTTCCGGACGTGGTGGGAGCGCCCACACCAGCGGCCTGACAGCACTGCACGTCCCATGTCTGGGGCATAAACTACATAAAGCCCCTCCAGCCCAGATAGGCAGCGGCCATCCCAGTGCCGAACCGCCACATGCCCAACACTGGAACCCTGCCACTGCCCTTTCAGACTCCTCGGGCCCTTCATCCTCCTCAGGGCTCGGGGAGATACGCCCTTGAAGATGACAGGGTTCACAGTGGGTGGATAGGTGAGTGGATAGGCCTAAGAGAGTTCTGGTGCCTGGGGAGATGAACAGACTTAGGGAAAAAAAGGATGTAAAAAGTACTTCTTAACAGAAAAGGTGGCGGACACCTGAAACAGCTTGCCAGAAGAGGTGGCAGCGGTGAAGACAGTGGGGAGCTTCAAGCATGCGTGGGATAGGCACATGGGCATAAGTAGGGGAAAGGGAGGAGGGAGGACACCAGTAACCAAATAGGGTCTGGGTGTACTAATAGAAAAAATAGGGCAGACTAGATGGGCCTACCCGTCCTTTTCTGCCAACAAATTCTATGTTTCTACCCCACCTACATCCAGAAAGTGGTAAACAAATTAATACAAGGTGATACAAACTATGTTGGTTTTATATTAACACTTCTTGTATTTCAAATGGATCTCTGCTTATACTGTCTCAGTTAGTGTGCCCCTTCAGTGCTAGTGCCTCACGCAGCAACTTATATAAGCTTGTGCTTAGCAACTCTTTGAGTAGGAACACCAATATGCGGACAGTCATTGTTTCAGTTTTAAGAGACACAGAAACTGTAAAACAAGAAATTTTAGAGAAAGTGAGCACTCAAAACATGAGTTTTGTTTTTTTTTAAACTAGGTACAATTGAGGGCCTCTGGGGTTCGGTCATGGAGCGATGCCGTTCCAAGTCGCCAGTCATTAGGTGTCAGGATTTTAATTTTGCCACCTGGGTTTTATGAGGGCTGTGCCCAGGCATCCCAGACAATATATTCTAACTCTGGGGGGGTAGACCACAGGAAGGGTGGTAATTCTGACTTTTGGCACCCTAATAGCAGGCCACCACTAGTAATAACACAGGCGGCGGAAGGGGCCTCTGGAGGGTTGACTGGTTTAACCAAAAGGTTCAAAGCTCACACTGACCAACTCTAGTCTCCCCCCACCCAGTTCTTTTGATAGCCGATAAGCAGGGACACAAAATATAGGTGAAACAGAGCCTCACTTTACACATTCTAACCTACCACATCAGGCTCCACTTTATACTGATTTCTTAAAGTCACCACCCCATGATCAAGAGACTCCATCCTGCAGGCAGGGAAACTATACTGCAAAGCAAAATGATATCGACACGATGAGTTGGCTAGCCATCTACAGCCGATGCCATGGTCCCAGCTCAAGTTTACTTGACCTGTGGAGATACAATTTGGACCAAATTAAAAACCTTATTCCAGTGGATGTTGTACACCTCTTTTCATTTAACCGCACCATTGTGACACTTTGCCTTTTGCAGCTGTGCTACAAAGGTGGATTATAAGAAACAATTAGGTGTGTATACAAAGCAATTTGCTGGCAGCCTTACTCCTTTGGCTTCCTAAGTGAAGTGCCTTTCAGTGCTGATTTATAACACTGTCGTCTTCAGAAGGCAACATAATTAATAGGAGCATGGACTTCTAATTTCACTGACTTCAGAGAAAGTGGATTGCAGTTGATTTATGATGGCTGGCGAGTTTGCATTTTATCAGTTCATTCGCTCATTATTTATGCTGATGACCAATTTCAATGGGTCGCTATCATCTAACTCGCTACTAATCAAAGAGAATTAGGGTTCACTGCATTATTTAGAAGCCACTAATTTATCTTCAGAACAACGGCGAGTAGTTTTTTGGACCTTCTGCAATGAAAATAGGCTCATCAGCAGTGTGGGGGGTGAGGTCTGACATCCACTGGGAAACCAGGGCTCCGCCATGAAACAGGCTGAACTGGTTCCCAGTACTGGTATGGGTTTGATGTGATAAGAGTGACAGATCCAAGCAAACTGCATTTATATCACTGGCTATTGAAAATATTCAAATTAGGATGGTTGTATGGCTAAACCAATCTAATCTTTCACTGCTATAGCATTCTTTACCTTGTCTTTTTAGTATGATTTTTTCTCCCACCACAACATCCTTCAACACTGCTGCAGTAAATATTCATTATTACAGTCAGTACTACATTAGTCCCCATGTCTTTTCTCTTTAGGCAGCAAAGCCAAAATCAAGAAGTGACATCTATTCAGTGTTTCAGGCGAGTCTGACTAGTGCTACGGTGACTGTATGAAGGAGCTAACCAGCTAGTGATGCACAAAGGCAGGTGGGAAGTCAGTCTCCATTGGGACTGGGCCATTTTGTATTTTAAAATGAGCACATTATGCTTCGTTACAGACCCTGCCCAACTATTAGAGGGGCTGAAGTATCTCTGCTCTGCTGCCCCGACCTCACTGCCAGGCTCCAACTGGACTTTACTAACATCCAGCACTGGCTCCTGGCAAAGCAGATGTTCCAAATGCCGAGAAAATGGTCTCTGTGGCCACTGGCACTTGGCAGAGGCATGCTAGACTCCCCCAATACCTTTGATGGTACAGTGATTATGAATGTCTCCTCACTTAAGTATCCTGGGCTCTGGCAGGACAGGCACCTCCTTATCTCTGCGCATTGGGATGCCATTCACCTGAAGCATCACCCCAAACTTGGTGTGATTACGGAATAAAGGGAGTACCCCACTTCCTGCCCGTAGAGATGACTTGAAGATGAAACTCCCCATCTTCCAATATGGTGATATTGTTTACAGCACTGCTCCCTAGTCCGCCCTGGTCAGACTGGATCCCTCTGTCGCTCCTTTTGCAGCTTTACCTTGAGACTGTCACCATGGCACCCACCACCGCCCCTATGCACCTCCCTTCCTTCTCTCCTCCCAGAAGCCACGTGCTTCACTCACTGCACTTCCTTTATCTGCAATATAGCCTCGAGGTTAGAGTGACCAGCTGTGATGAGCTCAGTACATCCAGTAGAATTAGTCTTTTTTGGTATTTTCTGTTTATGTACCTCCAACATGGTATCCCGTCCAGCCACTCCTTCGGGCGCCTAGTTCCCTGATGCCCTCCAGCCCTACCACCATCCACCAGCCCCAACTGCAACTTACCTGGGTAGCCTGACATATCCCTATGTCAGGAGGGTCCCCTCTCTTCCGGGGGTGGGGTGGGAGATGTCCTTACTGGTTAATTAACATCCCAGGGCTGCAGGACTGGTCCAGGCTGACTCCAGGGCTTTGTCGGCAGGAGCTGGCACTCGTCATCCAGTCAGGCGGGAGCCCTTTTCTAATTTTTCTGCCCACCATCACAGTTCTCGGCCTTGCATGAGCGCAGGCAACCTCGAGCAGGGCGTGCAGGGCATGTCGAGCAGTACATCCCTCAAGCACCTGTCACCTAAGCCACCTGTAGGTGCCAAGACTAGTCCCCCGGAGGCATCCAATGGATGTTTGTAAATCACCCTCCCTGCCAGTCTCTGTTCCTGGTACCCAGGCTCAGGGTGTGAACCTGGGTCACCAGCGTGCAAGTGAACCCCTTCACTCAGTGCCACAGAGCCAGCCAGACCTAGGTTTGATTCCCAAAGCGTCCACTTGCATACTGTATAACTATGAGCAAGTCACTAACCTCCCAGTACTCCTGGGTCACCCCTGAAAACAGACAGAAGTACCCAGTGGGTCATACCTGGTTGCCAAAGTATATTAAAAACAACAGCTCTCTCCACTCCTACCTTACTTCCCTCTCCCCACTTCCTACCCCCTCTGCAACTATAGCTCATTCTCTCACACTCACCTCAAGGCAATCCACTGCTGGTCAGGCTGCCTTCACTGTCTGGTTCCCCAAACTATGAGGTTCTCTCCCCTTCACATCCACTCTGCCTCGTCCCTCCACTCTCCTCTCCTCCCTCCTCTGGCTTCACTACTCACTCCTGCAGTTCGCCTGATACTGGGCCCTGGGCAGCTACCACCACCCTCCTAGCCCTATTCTCCCTTTGCTCTGCACCTACATAGTATAGTCCCATTGTCGACCTTCCCTTTCCCACGCCTTCCTAAACTGTGCACTGCCTTCTGCACATCGCAAATGTTGTTATCCTCCTGCCCTTTCCTGCACTGCACTGTACTTACCAGAATCTGTGTCCTTGCACAGTTGTTATTTATAATACTTACGTATCTGTTTGTATTTATTGTTCTTGGTGTGCGTGACAGGGTTGAATAAGACCCTGTCCCGTATGTTATGCAGAAAAAGTTTAAGCAAGGGTCTGTCAAGAGATGTCGATAGGGAGAAGGGCAGGGTAAATGGAGAAATGACAAAGGCAATAAGGACGGGATGGGACGCGAAAGGTATGGCCATCAAGAAATGGAGGGTAATGAGTACCAATGCCCATAGTCTGGGCAACAAGCTCCCTGAACTGGTGGCCTTAATGGAAGAGGATGCCTGGATATTGTAGCAGTCTCAGAAACATGGTACACAGAGAACCATGACTGGGATGTTAACATACCAGGGTACACAACCTACAGGAGAGACAGGGAGTGGGGGGAGAGTATCTCTCTATGTACTGTAAGGGAAGGGATAAAAGCAATGGAAACAAAAGAGAGAAAACAAGGAGGAGAGGAGGCACTGTGGGTCACCTTAAGAGAATGGAAATGGCACCACAATCTGCACAGGGTTGTATACAGACCCCATGTCAGGGGAGGGAATGGACAAGGATATGACAGAAGGCATCCTTAGGATGGCAGAGAAAGGAGATACTGTTAATGGGGAACCTGAATATGCCAGATGTTAACTGGAACACCTTTGCTGCAGCCACATCCAAAACAGGGCCATTCTCAATGCCCTACAGGTGGCATGCCTCAGACAGCAGTTTTGGAACCCACCATTGAGGAGCAATCTTAGACCTGGTACTCTCAAATGGGGACGGTGAGAGGATCTCAGATCTAAAAGTGGGTAGCCATCTGGGAACAAGTGACCACCAAACAGTGTAGTTCTGATAAACTCAGCTACAGAGTCAAGCCATACAAAGTGAGGATACTGGACTTCAGGAGGGCTGACTTTGACAAGATGGGAGAGTGCCTTAGAAAAGCACTAGCAAACAGGCTAGAAGGAGGGGTGGAGCAACAATGGGAAACATCAAAACTGCCATCACAGAGGCAACAAGTCTGTGTGAAACAAATTCATCAAAGCGAAGAAAAAGCCACTATGGTTCTCAAAAAGGTGGCGGGGAAGGTTAGGAGAAAAGATAGCATTTAGGAAGTATAAGGAAACACAGAAGTTGTTATCCCTCTGTACAGACAGTTGGTGAGACCCATCTGAAGTACTGCGTTCAGTTCTGGAGACCCCATCTCCACAAGGACATAAGACAGGATGGAGGCAGCCCAGAGGAGGGCAACTAAAATGGTGCAAGGTCTGCAAGCGAATCCATACGAGAAGAGACTAAAGGAGCCTAATATGTATACCCTTGAGGAAGGGGGCATGACAGAAACTTTTAAGTGCCTAAGTGGAATCAACAAAGTCCAAGAGGTAGCATCTTTCAGAAAAAGATGTGCAAGAACAAGGGGACACAATTTGAAGACAGAGGGGAATGGCTCAGAGGCAATGTGAGGAAGTATTTTTCACAGAGAGGGTGGTGGACGCATGGAACAGCCTTCCTGAGGAGGTTGTGAGGTCTAAAACTGTGGAGAATTCAAGAATGCATGGGACAGACATAAGGCAATTCTTGTGGAGGGTAGGAAGAAATAGGCTGTTGGTTAACTAGGATCTGCAGAGTATCCTGTAGGTAGGGAACTGGGCAGACTAGGTGGGCCAAGCGGTCCTTATCTGCCGTCAAAGTCTATGTTTCTATGTTTCTAGTCTGTTCTATCCTCTTACATATTGTCAGCAGATAAGGCCTATGGCCCACCTAGTCTGCCATTTGAGTTCTCTCTCTGTCTGGTTGTGCAACCACATTTGGCCCACCTAGTCTGCCCATTTGAGTTTCTCTTCTCTGTCTGGTTGTGCAACCACATTTTCTTGTGAGATCAAGGAACTGATCACTCCGACAGTTTCACAATTCTGTGCCTCTTGCTATCTCTCTGCCTTCCCTTGCTATTTCTGTCTTTTCTTCCCCTTGCATATCTGCGGGTCTAAAACTATATGTGAATCTTTATGTGGAATGTCACTGATACGGGATCCTTTGTTTAAAACTGTACATAGTTTTATTGCTGAAATGATTGCAAAAGCTATTTGGAACTCAAGGGTTAACCTGAGATGTAGTTTTAAGCCCTTTGCAGAGCTGTGAACAAGAGGTTAGTTCTGGGACACCACGTACTGTTTTGTTGCACCTGCAAGGAATGAAACTTACAAGAACATTCTGTAAACTTACAAGAACATTCTGTGAGAAGCAGGCTCTCTTATCGAGTTCCCAGACAAAATTATGAAAAAGAGCAGCAATGATTTTTCTAGAGAGACAAAGAGAGTGAGAGACTGAAACTTGGAATTAAGAGATACCCACAGAAGAAGGACATGATTTTCTCTGTTTGTGCTGCCTTTACTGAATAATTTATATTTTTATTGTGCTGTTATTGAGAAAAATAAAATGCTATTTGTGAATTTTGAAACTGCTCCTGGTTTTCCTATGCTTTCTAACCTATGCCCCAATGACAGTGTACCTTGGTTCCTCCTTCCCCATACCCCCAGGACACATCTGGAAATGAGCTGGTACCAGTGTAGTATGTCTTCTCTGCTGCAACTTTTGAAATCAACGAATAAATCAGTTGAGCAGCAGGTTTCCAAATGGCTAGAGTAGAAAGTGACTCGATGGGAGCACTCTGGATTATATTAACTCTTTTAATTTAAAATTCAGATGCCCTCACAAACTGAGGACAATGACATATAGAATATTCTAGAGACTTATAAGGCACAGTATATCAAATAACTGGGCTCAAAGTATTTGAATATATAAAGCAGCTAGGAGACTGCAGCAATCTGATTCTTGTCACATAATGTCCACGTTTTACAACAGAAATGGACAATCTCACTCGCCTCTGAGGCTGGGAGATCAGAAGGCTGTGGGTTCTATCCCAACACCAGGCACTTGGTTAAATCCCAATACTGACACTGTAGTGCAGCATGAGGGGTGCTGCACTCCTGAGGTGCCGCCTTTCGGATGAGATGTTAAACTGAGGTCCCATCTGCCTGTTCTGGTGTTAGTTCAGGTGTATGTTAAAGATCCCATGGCACTTCTCGAAAGAGTAAGGGAATTTCCCCGGTGCCGACCAAATTTCCTCCCATTCACTAAAATACCACCAACAGCTTAATCTGGTTCAAGGTCAGTTGGCATTCATCTGTCCCCCTCCCTGGGTCATGCCTGAAAATAGGCAGAATTTGTCTAGTGCACTTACCCGGTCAATAAAACTAAATAAATAATAAATAAATGAAACTCTTGCAGTTAATTTCTTAATTTTGTTTTAAATCTTTTAGAACTGTTTTACAGGAGCAACAACATCCCCAAGGTGTCTGGTCACGAAGAAATATACAGACTTCTAAGGTGGTTAAAGAACTCAGTGAACACAACACACCTAAGGTGCATGCATATTTCAACAGGACTGAGCATTTTGCTGGGAATTATTGCTTGCATGTTTTTTAGTTAGTTGTATGGTAGTGAAAAAACAAATAATAAACAAAAAGTTGTAAGAAAATAAGGATATCATTTAATGGTGGATAGGCCTGGGAAGAGTTTGTGCTCTTCAATTCCCAGATTATCTGAAGGCTCAGACAGTCCAATCGTCAGCAAAAACTCACAATGATAAATGCAGTAAGACCAATCTTACCACAGTAGAGGTGAGTTGTGAAGCGCGAGGCAAAGCAGTGCCTTCAACAACCTATGGATTGCGTTAAGATATAGCTTACCTCACACCATGGAGTGCGTTTTACACTTATTAAACATCTAATTTAGGCAAAAAATGGCTGAAGAAGGTATTATAAGTTTATATGGCAACTTCAAATTTCACTGACATGATTCCTGTGATAAGACTAATCTTACTGCACAGTGGTTTGAGTGACATGATGTGGTTCCGCCAACCATATCTGTCCTTTTCTCACTGAGGTTTTATAACTGGGTATATCTGACTTCTTTAGCTCAGAAATATATTTTTAGTTAGAACTAATGCTCCTCTCTCTCTCATGCTCTCCTTAAGAAAACTGTGTTGCAGTAACACGGAGTAGGCAAGCTGTCCCTATGAAAGCCACCCGCTCTATAAAGATATGCGCACGAGTGTGACTCTAGGTATTCTGCCTCAAGACCAGCATTACGAGGTAATCTGAGCACAAACCTCTGTAGCTGCTTGTCCGGTCGCCTCAAGTCCAGTTTATTTAGAGCAGAAGAAAATGAAACTGAGGCCGTCGGCCCAGTGATAATGGAAAATGGGGCCAGAATGGAATATAAGCCATTGGGAATCAAGAAGACTTTCTATTAAAACAAACAGTGAAGACTAAAGAACTAGACGTTCTCCTGCTTCGCTTTCAAAACTATCCTGCTGTACAAATAAAAGAGTTTAGATCGTGAAGGGTAGTAATGAAGCAGAAAACTTAAATGGGACAGTTTCTGTCAGTGTCTGATGTCCAGGGCTGCAGCTAGGAATTCTGGGGCCCCTGACAGGTAGTTTGATTAAGCTCTGGGGTTTTCGATGCTCTCTGGTGAGTTTTGAGGCTTTTAATGAAGCTAAAAATAAGATTTTGTGAAGCTTTCCTAACACATAATCAATGAAAGAATTTATTTTAACCACTGGAGTCAGAGGCATTGTAGGATATGTCTATTCTTACAATCAGCAGGTGAAAGGGTGGTATAGTACAACTGTGTGACCAACACTGGCATCTCAACCAAACATAATATGCATTACTATAGGGTACTGTGAAAGAGTGTATGGTTCCATCACTTAGAAAGTATTAGGGGTCATCAGGGAGCCAGCAAATAAAGGGGGAGAGTCAGAGCAGGATTGAGAAGCCAGAAGGCAGCTTTCCTCTCTGGGGTTTGTCACACCCTTCCCAACACATAGTGAGTAAGTACCTCGAGATGTGATGCATGCTTCCACATGTGTGCGTCCAAAGTAGGGAGCTGGATCACAGTCCATTCTTGCTGGCTGGATCACGGGGGGACAGAAAAATAACATAAAATTACCTATCCGGAGAACAAGGTGCCCGTGTATGGGTATTTTCCCCAATTACCCCTACTGCCAAGGCTCATCAACATAATCCATCAGGTGCTGACCCTTGGTCTTCCCATCTGCTTCATGCTCTGCCTCTGTCAGCATCCTGCACCACAGTATATCAGAATCAGGCACCCACCCCCAAGAAGGAGCAGGCTTCCCATCCCACAATGGGGTTCTCAATGGTGCAAACATCTCCCTACACCAGCTGAAATCTTCTTTTACACCCTGACAAACAACACATCACCCCACATCAACAGGGCTGACACCCAGCTGCATCCTTTATAACCTGCCCCCAATCATGGCAGAGCTGCAAGGAGGGCCATGATGAGAGCTTCAAGATCTGGTGACAGGCCTCCACGGCATGGGGTGGAGCTGGTGTTTCCTTCCACCCTCCACTAGAGCGCCCGTAAATGTCCCTGGAGGCGAGGCTCTCCTGCAGAGCAGTGGCTGGTGCTGCTGTTGTACCATGTGCTGCATCATACTCTCCCCAGCCAGAACCAGACTAAAAAGCTCACCTAGCCTTGGCCAGCCACCTGCCGTCCTAAGTCTGCTGCTGAACACTCCATTTATTTTTTAAATTTCTACCTTTTCTATCCTAGGTCTAGCTAAAGTCGGCCTAGTACTTTCCCAAAACAGCTGACAGCTAGCAGCAGGAGCAGTGGGTTATGCCCCCATCCCGAAGAGCAATCTCCAAACTACAAGACAGAGCGAACTGGAAGGAAAAACAGCTATGACCTACAGGTAAGGGATTGTAGCATGGCTAGCACTCATTTATCTCAGCCTTTTTTTTTTTTTACCTGGATGGTGGATGCTGGCCTGGATGTCTGGAGTAGTCTGGAGACATGGAGAACAACATGGAGGAGACACACCGCGTTTGGTTTAGGCTGTGTGAGGAGAACCACTCTCGTCTTCGAGGTCTTACTCGACAAAGTGATGACGAGCCACAGTCCCTCACATCACCAGGCCACAGGTGACTGACGACACAAGCCTCAAAGCGGCGACCCAACCACACTAAACTACTACAGGACAGCTGCTGTCCTCCTGTACTCTAGCGGCAGGCGGTGACTTGTTGCTTCATACCCACGGACTGCCTTCATCATTGTTAGAAATATATTATGGCGATAGGCGAGTTGCTCGAGCAGGGCGGTCAAGGCGCACAGCAGCATCGCTAAGCATTCTAGGAGCCACTCCCAACCTTACAAAACATGCTCACGTCTACGTGTGATTTATGAATAAATTATGTAGACGTTTGACCCCCATGGCAAAAGATTACAGTGGCACAGGCAGAGGCAGCAATAAAAAACAAAATTAACAAAATAAAAATCATATAAGCACTGCACAGGAGGGCCCCCATAGCTCAGGGCTCGGGAAAAAGTCCCGGCTGTCCCCATAACGGCGGCCCTGCCGATGCCCCACTAGTTCAACAATGCTATATAGCATGAAATCGGGTGTCCCTGTATGGCAAGTATAAACTCTTTAAAAGCACTGGAAGGTATTGCTTTCACCATTTGTAATTATATATCCCTGTACAGGAATGAAATAAAGCTAAAAGTTAGTAACATACACACCCTTACCTGTGGGAGGCAGTCAATGGCACCTTACTCCTTATAAGCCAGGGACCCATAATGAGGCTTATTTATAGGAAACCCTGACTGTCAGTCACTGTAAAGTAGGAGGGGGCTTAACCACAGTAATCAGCAATTAGTCATGCAAGCCTTATAACTCCTTCAGGAGCTGCAGAAACAAATAAATAGCTGACATTATACATTGCTATACACTGAATATATGTCATCCTGATCTCCACTGTATTCAATCAATCAATCAATCAATCAATCAAAATCTTTATTTAATCAGGGAACATCATTGAGCATAGCTCATTTACAAGATGGACCTGAGTGGTCAAGAAGTGCAAGTGTTATTACATTGACAAGGGTATCATAAACAGTAATACAATGACAGGGTAACAAAAAACAGTAATACAATGACATAAGTGCTAGTATATAACAATATACATATGTACAAGGCATTAACACTTTTAATCTGGGAGACAGTAGGCAGTTGGCACATCAGAGTTAATATGTAGATTATAGGACCTAGCAGGCATTTTGAGGTGAATCTTGGGACTGGGAACTGGAGTTTTTCAGCATATAGAAACACGAGCAGAAGGGGGGTGGGTAGGGCCGTGAATTAGGCCTTGTGGAAGCAGTTGCAGAGTTCTGGGAATAGGGTGGTGAATAATCTTTTGAAGGATATTAAGGGTGGGAGGTTATTTAGCTTCATGGTTTTTGGAGTGAGTTCCAAACAATTGCTAGTGAGTAGCTGATAGCAGCCCTCCCAAGCTGGGTGCAGGCATTGGGGACCTTAAGAATGATAATTTTGCTGATCCTTAGGTTGTATGGCCTAGAAGTGATTTGAGTAAAACAGTCGAGATGTAGGTAGGTAGCTTGCCTGATAAGGCTATAGGTATTAGGTTAGGGGTGGATCTGGTAACCTTTTCAGTCTGTATAAAGATCCCTCCTCTGTCCTGGTATATCAGATCAGCCTTGGGAGCTGTACCAGAAGGACGTACATCTAGACTGGTGAAACACAGAAGAAGGTGGAATCCTGATACTAAGTGATCCACTCTGTCAGTACTACCAGAGGTAGTACGAGGAAGCTTGGGAAGACGGTTTGCTTGCCTTTTTTTTATTTTAGTTTGTTATTTTTATTATGAGTTAATAATAAAATTCACACAAAACCTTGTGTGTTTTAAAACCTACAAGAATTGTCTGTGCTATCCATCCCCATACGCTACTACACTGTGAAGCAGCTACCTGAGCCAGGCCTGCCTCCCAATGCAACCACCCAGGCTCGGTTGTCTGCAGCAGCCGCATCATGCTTCCACTGAGCCCTCAGGGCAGCCCACATCGAGTTCACGTCATTAAAACATCGCCCTGGATTTTTATTTCCTTAGCAATTCTACTTTGTGTGCCTGTTGTGCTTTCTTAACACTCTCTACCCTCTCTACAAGTCTTTCCCAGTAGTAACCCTTGGTACCCTCTGTACCAGACAACATACAACAACCAAATTAAATCCTTAAATCCCAAATAACCTTGAACGATCTGACTGATGCACAGCATCAAACCAGGACAAACGTTGGTGACAACCTGGCTGAAGAAGGAAGATCATGAGCCTCCCTGAAAGAAATCTTTTAGAAGGGAAGGAGGGAGAGGAGGAGGAGGAAGGAAGGAAAGAAAGAAAGAAAGAAGGAAAGAAAGAGAAAGAAAGAATGAAAGAAAGAAAGAAAGAAAGGACGAAAATAAAATAAATCAACATGGGTTGCTGAATAATTATTATAACAAGAACAGAAACACTGATTTTTTTTTTTCAGCATGTTGATCTAGAAAAATAACTCTCTGGGGAGACAAGTCACCGCATGCCTAGATTTTTAGGCCACCTCAAGAGACAGATGAACAAAGGGTGGGGTATACGGTCAAATCATCTTGTCTCTCGGTATTCTAGGAAACAAAAAGAATGACAGAACAAAGAAACAAAATTTATAATTATGACAGGCAAATGCAGATCATGTAGCCAAAAGTGCAGAGTGTGCATTTATGGCAAGCCATCAGATCATTTATTGTAAAAGCGTGCACTCCTTTAAACTAACCACAAACAAATATTCTACATTCAGGTCTTGGGGTTCTTTCCACATACATATTTGGCTCAAATTCCCTTTTATAATATACATTGCTTCATTTAGCACTTCATTAGAGTGTCAGTTTGTCTCTGTCTTCTCACTGCTTTCAGCTGCCATTTTGTGGCTATTTTAATGAAAGACTTTTGTTTGGCTAAATCCGTGCAAATACCACAAAACATTCCAAGCCCAGGCACAAAAATCCCAATGGTGAAAGGGAGTATTAAATAAAAAATGGTTTGTGCTAAATTACAGAACAGTACTATGTTTCAAGTAAAAAAAATTAAAATTTTTATGAACTTTCAATAAACCTCAGATGAAAACAGCTCATCTTCCACTAGAAACAAGGATTCAAATCCAGTGCAAAAGCACAGTATTAGCACTCTGCAGGATATAAACTGTCTTCTTCTCCCTGAGATTGCCACACACCGTTATCTTTTTGAGGACATTTTCCGAATAGAAGTGTCAGAATACTGTCCAACACAGCTTGAATTCGGCAATCAAAATAATCTCAGCCATGTGACAGAACTGATGAAACAAGCCAAGAAGCACTGCTGGAATCAAGATTGCAGTGTGGAAGCTTAATTTCAAAATCCTTCTCTCAGCTGACATGCCATCCCATCCCTGCTCCAAATATCCCAAAAGTTCCGTTCTCTAGGAGTCCTTAGTAGTGATCCTCTAGCCACCTTCACAATTGCTGCACTCTTAAAACAATGTTTACTGATTCCAGTGACAGCATCTTTGAAATCAGTGTTTTTTTGTTTTGTTTTGGGTTTTTTGTTACTGGCTGGCCCAATTTGATGTAATATGTTGCAACAATCCTCGAAACAGGCTTCATAAGCAGAATCTGCAAACTTAGTTAGTAAGCCACTCTGTCTGAAAAACAAGCCTTGTATTTGATGGACTTCTAATTTTCCATTATGACGTGTAATATTACATGTAGAATAAATGACAGGTTACGTGTGGTATAGTCATCGTTGTGGGCGAACCACATTATACATCCACAAGCAGGAAGGGTAAGTGGCTATATGATCTGGTTAGCCCCTCGATGGGTTTATTTGAGCACAGCAGACTTACCATGTTTTTACTTATCTATTTGGATAGTTACTAGAGCTAGAGATGCACGAAGTTAAACTCTGTCGGTAAGTGGCACTTTCTTCCGCCTGGTAAGTTCATGAAGGCAAAAGTTTGGTCAGTTCACAGGGAAAAGGGCCACTTTGGCAACAAAACTTTGCCAAAGTCAGCACTTCAAACTTCGTGAAGTTCTGTCAAAATGAAGCTGTCCAACTTCACACATTTCTAATTCCTTCTGTTAGGTTTGATCGAACTGCATATAGAGAGAGGGTACACAGGGAAAACTGCTAACCACTTTTATGGGGAAGATTCCATCCATGTATTATAATATACTGTATATTAACTTCTTAATTCTTTCTGTGAGCTCACTGCCTCCCACCTCCACCTACTGCTAACACACTACCATTGGCGATTCCTTGTCTTATCTGTCTTGCATCTCAATTTAGACTACTAAGCCCACCTGGCGTGCCCACCATTACTATTCAGCCTGCCCCAGATAATCTTTACTATATGGTATAGGGTGCCGGGAAATGTCGGCTGTTAGTGTCTCTCATGCATTAGTGGGGCAAGATAACCAGGGACCAAGAGGAATGGTTCTGTCCTCTACAGGCACTTAACAGGTGATATTCTTACAGCCGTAGAAACTGCTGCCACGATGCCCTGTATGTAAGGGTTACTTGTAAGGTACAGTTCGTAAGAACTTACCGTAACAGTAGATCTTGAGACAGCTCTTGCAGTAGGTAATTACATATAAGGACTGGCTGTTGGTGACAGGACCCCACGGAAAAATTTCTAGCTAGCAGTCCCTGGCGAGAGCCACCCTCAAATCAGGTGACGAAGGCCATCATGACGTCAGCATAAAGGGTGGTCCCAGACGCCCACCTTCCAGTTCTTTACCACCACAGGCCTGGAAGGCCTGGACGAGAGAAGCAGATATTTTCCTCAATGGAAAAGGAGCTGAAAAAGCCTAGGGGCTGGAGGGCAGGAAGGATTACCTACTGCAAGAGCCTCTCTCGAAGATCTACTGTTACGAATAAGTTCTTACGTAACTGTACTATCTTACTCGAGAGGGCTCTTGCAGTAGGTAATTACATAAAGGACAGAATCCCCAAGCAGTCTGGAACAAAGGAATGGCACCGGAGGAGGTACTACTCCAAGTAGCAAAGAGATACCTTGCAAGCCTCAAGAAAGGCCTTGCAAGACCGCTAACCTGAAGCCTGCTCTCGAGGAGGCAATGTCAAACTATAGTGTTTAGTGAAGGTATGGACAAAGTCCAAGTGGCGGCCAGCAATGTCTGCCGCAGACATGTTCTTGAAACAAGCTGCAGAGGCTGCTACTCCATGAGTGGAGTGACCTCTGACTTGACCCGGTAGGGATCTTGTACTTGTCATAACAGAAAGTGATGCAATGGGCTAACCATTTTGATAGGCATTGCTTAGAAACAGCATTGCCTTCTCTTTTGTGAGCAAAGAGACGAACAACTGATCAGTCTTTCTGAGATCTTTTGTCCTATCAGTGTAGTATCTCAGAATCCTATGAACATCCATGGTGTGGAGCAAGCATTCTCCTTGGTTGGAGTACTGCGTGAAAAGGCAGGTAATTCAATAGACTGATTTAAGGTAGATTCAGCTACCACCTCCGGGAGAAACTTAGGATTAGATGCGAAGATCAACTCGTTCTTTGAAAAAAATCAGATAAGGGATTTTGCATCAGGGCCTGAAGCTGCGTAAATTCTGCGGAGAGTAATGGTCACAAGAAGAGGTCTTCCACGATAAAAACTTCAAGTCTGTGGAAGCCATGCAGGCTCAAAGGGAGGAAGAGTAAGTTTCTCGAGGACAAAGTTTAAGTCCCAAGGGGAGCTGAGTCCGGACAGGGGCCTGAGATGAAGGACCCTCTGAGAAAAGTTTTGGATACCTCCAGTTGGGCAAATGCCTTATCAGTGAAAGGGACATGGCAGGCTGAAATAACGCCATATGGACTTTCAAGAGGAGTGACTGAGACCCAGGCTAAAACATAGAAACATAGAATTTGATGGCAGATAAGAACCACTTGGCCCATCCAGTCTGCCCATTTCCTACCTGATGGATAAGCTGCAGATCCTAGTTAACCAGCAGCTACTTCTTCCTACCCCCACCCCTAGAATTGCCTTATGACTGTCCCATGCATGCTTGAATTCCACCACTGTTTTGACTCCACAACCTCCTCTGGAAGGCTGTTCCATGCATCCACAACCCTCTCTGTGAAAAAATGCTTCCTTAAATTACCTCTGGGCGCCCCTTCTATCTTCAAATTGTGCCCCTTGTTCTTGCACACCTCTTTTTTTTGAAAGATGCTACCCTCTTGGACTTTGTTGATTCCTTGAGGTACTTGAAAGTTTCTATCATGTCCCCCTCTCCCTCCTTTCCTCGAGGCTATACATATTAAGCTCCCTAAGTCTCACTTCATATGTCTTCGTGCAGACCCTGCACCATTTTAGTTGCCCTCCTCTGGACAGCTTCCATCCTGTCTATGTCTTTATGGAGATTGGGTCTCCAGAACTGCATGCAGTACTCCAGATGTGGTCTCACCAGTTGTCTGTACAGAGGATAATAACTTCTTGTTTTCTGCTGGTGATGCCTCTCCTATGCATCCAGTATCCCCCAACCCTCCTTGCTGCCCTCTCACATTGCTTGCCCACCTTTAGGTCATCTGATATGACTACCCCCAGGTCCCTTTCCATTTTGTTGTTAGTATCTCACCCCCATTGTGTACTCTTCCCTGGGTTTTTGTTTCCCAGGTGCATTACCTTGCACTTCTTAGCATTGAATCTAAGCTGCCATACATTTGACCATTCCTCTAACCTTGTCAAGTCCCTTCTCATCCTTTCCACCCCACCTTGTGCATCAACTCTGTTGCAGATCTTTGTGTCATCTGCAAAGAGCATACCTTTCCTTCCAGTCCCTCTGCAATGTAACATAAAGACATTGAAGAGGACTGTCTAATACTGAACCCTGTGGTACCCTGCTAACCCCCTTTCTTCAGAGTGGACTCCATTTACTATTACTCTGTGTCCTATTCTCCAGCCAATTCTTTTACCCAGGCTGTCATCTTGGGACCCACTCCCAGGCTGGCTAACTTGTATATTAATCTTTGTGGGACTGTGTCAAATGCCTTGCTAAAGTCTAGGTAGGCCATGTCCACAGCCCTCCTGATCTACTACTTTGGTCACCCAGTCAAGAAATCTATCAGATTTGTCTGGCATGACCTTCCCTTATGAATCCATGCTGCCTTGGGTCCTGTGCCCTCTGGCCTCTAGATACTCAACAATTCTTTCCTTCAGAAGTGATTCCATCATTTTCCCTACCACTGAGGTTAAACTAACAGGTCTGTAGTTTCCTGCTTCTGCCTTGCTCCCACTTTTGTGAAGGGGAATCACATCTGCCCTCCTCCAGTCCTCAGGTACCACCCCATCCTCCCATGATTTGTTAAAGAGGTAGTCAGTGGTGTCACTAGTTCTATCCTTAGTTCTTTTAGAATTCTGGGATGAATTCCATCAGGCCCCATTGCTTTGTCCACCTTCAGTTTAAGAGCTCTTTCAGAACTCTTTCTTCTGTAAATGGGCTGGTATCAACTTCTGTATCCAGAGTGTTTCTACTGTTTGTTTAGGTACCTCCCTCTTCCTTTGTAAATACTGAGCAAAAATATTTGTTTAGTATCTCTGCCTTTCACAGTCACCCTCTACCCACCCTCCCTCCCTTTATTAAGCCTCACTATCCCTCCTTGGTCTTCCTTTGCTCCTGATGTACCTATAAAAGGTTTTATCCCCTTCTTAACTGAGTTGGCTATCTTTTCCTCGGTTTGGGCCTTTGCTGTTCTGACTGCCTTTCCAGCTTCCCTTTGCTTTAACTGATACAGTTCTCTGTCCTGTTCCTTCTGTGATTCCTTGTACTTCCTGAATGCTTTCTTTTTCTCTTGAACCTTCACTGCCACTTCCTTTGAGAACCATAGTGGTTTCACACCTCGTTTGTTTGTTTATTTGCTTTACACAAAGGCTTGTTACCTCTGTGATGGCAGTTTTATTATTCCCATTGTACTTCCACCTCCTTCCTGCCCATTTGCTAGTGCATTCCTTAGGCACTCACCCATTTTGGCAAAGTCAGCCCTCCTAAAATCCAGTACCTTTGTCTTTGTATGATTGACTCTATTGCTGTGTTTATTGTGAACCATACTGTTCGATGGTCGCTAGTTCCCAGATGGCTACCACTTCTACATCTGTGATCCTCTCTTCATCTCCGTTTGAGAGAACCAGGTCTAGAGTGCTCCTCTCGAGTGGGCTCCAATACTAGTTATCGAAGACATGCCCCTGTAGGGCATCCAGAATAACCCCACTCTTAGAAGTGGCTGCTGCAACTGCACTCCAGTTAACATCTGGCACATTCAGATCACCCATCAGCAATATCTCCCTTTATCTGCCATTCTAAGTATACTTTCTATCATTTCCTTGTCCATTTCCTCCCCTGAGAAGGGTCTGTATCTAACCCCTGTGCAGATTGTGGTGCCATTGCCTGCCTCCTAAATTGACCCACAGTGCTTCTTCTCCTCCCTGTTTACCCTTTTGTTCTGTTGCTTTGATTTCTTCTCTTATGTAGAGAGCTACTCCTCCTCCTCCTCCTCTTTACCCTCCCTGTCCCTCCTGTAGATAGTGTATCCTGGTATGTTTACGTCCCAGTCATGGTTCTGTGTGTACCATGTTTCTGTGACTGCCACAATATCCAGATCTTCCTCCTCCATCAAGGCCACTAATTCAGGAAGCTTGTTACCCAGACTACGGGCATTGGTACTCATTGCTCTCCATTTTTGATGGCTTTACCTTCTGTAGCAGCAACCCCCACTGACCTTTCTACCTTGGTCTTTTTTCTCATTTAGTACCCTGTTTTGTAGGGAGAGGCTGGGATTTTCCTTCTGCTTATCAGTGCCTCCTCCCTTGACTAGTTTAAAGGCTTGCCAATGAAGCATTTAAACCGATTGCCCAAAAGACTTGTTCCTTCCTGGACAGATGCAGACCATCCTGCCAGTATAGGCTGGTGTCCCTCCAGGTGGAACCCCAGTCCCCAATGAAGCCAAACCCCTGTGCTCCACACCATTTTTTAACCATTTGTTAAACTGCATGGTGCAAAGTACCCTCGCCTCACTCATGCCACTGACAGGCAGCACCTCTGAGAAGGATACTGTGTGTGCTACTTGTCTTAAGCCCTCCCCAACTCTACAAAGTCCTTTTGCACTGCTCTAATCTCATGATGAGCCAAGTCATTTGTCCCTAGGTGGACAATGATGTCTAGCTCAGACTCACGTAACTGTTCTTGTGATCCTAAGGATGCCTTCCTGTCCCTCCAAGCCATGGCACCAGGCAGGCACCTTACTTCAGTTTTACCTGCTCCCCAGTTCTATCCCTAATAACTGAGTCCCCACCAGGAGCTGCTTTCTTTCCCTGTGGTGCCCTCTGCCTCCTTCCTGAGGGCCTCCCTTGCGACAGTTGTCTGCACCCTCCTTAGTCTCCTCTGCGGGTGCATCCATAGGGAATTATGCTCCCCAGAATGGTGTATGGATTGTGGAGTGTAACAACTGACTGGGTGTGCCTCTGTTCCACCACCCTTACCTCCCTGAGCCCACTGTGGTTCAACTGCTGTGCTTTCTTCGCAACCTCTGAGGTAGTGGTGGTGGCTGTGGTGCTCCCTGGATGGGGAGGTTCCCTTGCCACTGTCCAGTGCGGCCTGAAGATGGGCAACTTCCTCCCTCAGGGCAGATAGTTGTCTCAAACAGGGCAACATCTCAGCCTCAGAAAGACTCCCAGAAGACTGCTGCCCAGCCATTACATTGTACTACTCCCCACATACTGTCTACCTTGTTTAGTTTTTTTTGTGTGTGTGTGTGTGATTGGTGCATTATATAGAAATATATGTATTTATATAATGTGTATGCTTATATTGTCAGTGCAGTATGCTAGACAGGATATGACAGTGATGTGTACCTTGCCCTCTTGAGGAAATGATGTCAGAACCCCAGGTATAAATGAACTATTTCCAGGGTGGGTGGGGTGAGGGTGGGAAGGGGTTGGGCCTAAACTGTGCCCTCATGAAACAATCAGCTAAACGCTCTGACCTACCGATGCGATGAGTGCCTTCCTGTCAGCAAGATGCCATACCGACAATTTGTAATACTGCTTCAAACCAATTTGACAGAGAAAATACCCTGCTAATCAAACAGAGAAAAATCCAAACATCCAAGTCAGACACAGGTAAACCTCCCCAGCCCCAAAACAGCCTGTGACTTGTGCTCTGAAACAGTCAGCCCCAAAACACGTCAGCTGTGCAGAAGGGCAGACACAGAAAACAGTATTTAGCCTAGTGGGTTTAAACTCTTCCTGCATTGAAAACCTTAACACTTGTAACACAAGTAAAGCAAACTCCACCTCCCTCTGTTGATTGAAAGACTGCCTTTTCTGATAATTCTAAGTTGCTTATTTCACCTTCAGTTAGAAGTATTCTCCACCTGAAGAATATTAACTTTCCTAAGGAATCTGCTTCAAACCAAACACAATTGTAAATTGTAAAGTTCACCTCCCTCTGTTGTGAGCACTACTCACTTTCTTGCAAATCTTAAGTCCAGTGTTGCAGCTTGCAGCCAGAGGTAGCTTCACCTGAAGACTATGAGGTTATCTGATGAGCCTGCTAAAATTAGTACTTTTATCAAGGTCTGTAAGATTCTTCCAGAGCTATTGGCTGTTAAGTAGCTGTGATGTAAGCACTTCCTGACACAGTCTGGCTTGGCCTTATAAGGCACTAGGGTAAACAAAGAAAACCAGTTTCCACACCCTAGGGACTGTCTGGGTCCAATACACAGCCTGTAACCTGCTCTCAATTCAGGGCTTATGACAAATTCTTAGCCCAGTGAATACTCACAGTATTACAAATATTGCAATGCAAACAGTCAATCACTAACTCCAATCAAGTCAGAAGGGCAGAAACACAGAAAACAGTAAAATCTTAACAATTGTAACAAATAAAGCAAACTCCACCTCCCTCTGTTGATTGAAAGACTGCCTTTTCTGATAATTCTAAGTTGCTTATTTCACCCTTCAATTAGAAGTATCCTCCACCTGAAGAATATTAACTTTCCTAAGGAATCTGCTTCAAACCAAACACAATTGTAAATTGTAAAGTTCACCTCCCTCTGTTGTGAGCACTACTCACTTTCTTGCAAATTTTAAGTCCAGTGTTGCAGCTTGCAGCCAGAGGTAGCTTCATCTGAAGACTATGAGGTTAAAGATGCCACATGTAATCAAGCAGAACGGTCACAGGACAGGAGAAAGGCTCCACATTCCTGGAGGCAGCCCAAATGGAAAATCTTTTCCATTTCATAGCGTAGAGTGGACCCTAGTGGAGGCTCTCTCCTCCACCAGAATCTCGCCACCTTAGGAGAGACGCCAAACGAAACTGGCTAGGTCTGCAGGAGCTATGCATGAAGTTGAAGAGACTTGAGTCCTGGATGGACCAGGGTCCCCTGATCCTGGGTCAGTAATCCTGGAGATAAAGGAAGAGGAAGAGGAAGAGGAGAACCTCTGAGTATTGTTATAGAAGAGAGAACCAGATTTGCCTGGGCCAGAAAGAACGATCAGAATCATTCTCGCTCCTTCCAAAACCAGTTTCTGCAGCACACAAGGGACCAGAGGAACTGGGGGAAAAGCATAGACGATCTGTCCTTCCAACTTAGAGACAAAGCATCGCTCCAGAAAGCGCCTCGCTCTGGAGTGAGCGAGCAAAGATTGGAAGCTTTATGCTTTGGGAGGAGGTGAACAGATCTATCTGAGGAGTCCCCAAACCTGGAAGATGCTTCTTAGAACTTTTAGTCCACTTCCCACTTGTGTGGTAGAGCCGACGAGCAACTTAGCCTGTCTGCCAGGACATTGTCGACTCCCGGAACATGGATCGCCGTGAGGTGAAGGTTGTGAAGCGTTGCCCATTCTCAAACCCTCATCCTTCCCTGCACAGCTGGTAGGACTGAGTCCCTCCTGCTTGTTGATGTACCACACCACGACATGTTGTCTGTTTGGACAGCAAGGTGGCCGGAAGGAAGTATTGGTGAAGGGCCTGAGAGCATACAGCACTGCTCAGCTCGAGCACGTTGATGTGGAGAACTAACTCCGATTTTGACCATAGGCCCTGGGTTGGTGAGGACCCAGATGGGCTCCCCAACCTGCCTGGGCGTCCGTGGTCAGAGTCTGACTGGGGAGGATGAAAAGGGACCCCGAATAGGTTCTCTCGAACCATCCACCATTGCAAGTCTCTTACCATCGGCGAGGAGATCAGAATCAGATGATCTAGGTCATCTACTCATTGATCCCACTGAGAGCAGAGGGTCCACTGAGAGATTCTCATGTGGAGGCGTGCTGGAACAGTCGGGATGGCCGCGCCATAAGCCCCAGTGGGCGGAGCACCGACCGCGAACCCTCTTGTATTCCGATGAAGGGAAATCTGGGACTGGAGGGCCCCCTGTCCGAGGCAGGAAGGCCTTGCACATAGTTGTATCAAGGATTGCCCCGATGAACTGGAGTCTCTGAGAAGGATCCAGGTGAGACTTGGAATGGTTGATGGTGATACCCAGGCCAGAGAAAACCTGCTGGGTGAGGGAGAGGAAATGCAAGTTCCTCCCTGGAAGGGCCGCCAGAAGCCAATCATCCAGGTAAAACCTGAACTCCCAAAATGCAGGTGGGCCGCTACCACCGCCAAGCATTTGGTAAAGACTCGGGGAGCTGAGGAAAGACCAAAAGGGAGCACCTGAATTGGTAGTGGTCCCCTGAAGCACCAAACCTGAGGTACTTTCGTGCGAAGAGCGAATGGGGATGTGCAGGTACGCATCCTGCATATCCAGTGCACAAAGCCAGTGGCCCAGCCAAAGCAGGGGCAAAAGGGTTTGAAGGAGAGCATCCTGAACCTCTTGTATTCCACATATAGGTTCAGGGAGCTGAGAGCGAGAATGGGTCTGAGATCTCCATCTTCTTTTAACAAGGAAGAAATGGGAATAGTAACCCGTCCCGGGAGGTGAGGAGGGACGGCCCTATAGCCTGCTTCGTGAGGAGAGCACAGATTTCTTCCTGACCAAAGGAAGATGGTCCTTGAGTAAGAGGAGTTCAGCTGGGGTGGCGTGGAGGTTTCTGCAGAAACTCTATGGAGTGCCCTCTGCTATGATCTGAAGCACCCATGAATCCGATGTTATCCTCTCCCAACCCGGAAGGTGGAGGAGAATCTCCTCCCACCGGTTCCTCTGGGGTGTCCGGAGGCGGGGAGAGGAAGGAGTCAGGTGGTGTGAGGCAGCGCCTCAGCTGGGGCACCCGTTGCTTTTAGGGGGCGGGCCTGGCAGCTGTGGGGCCAGACGTTTAGTGGCCCGCCTTCCCTGAGGTTTCACTGAGGCTGACTGCGTCTGCGAAAGGGGCGCGCGCTGTGGGGATGGGGACGGTACACTGAATCAACAGATTTAAGGGCCGTCCCTTCTCCTGCAAGTCAGTGATGATGTCCTTGACATCACCGCCAGCACAGAACCCTGAAAGGTGCTTCTTGAATTGCTGACTGCACCTCCGGGACCAGACCTGACACACGGAGCCATGCATGACATCGAAGACTTACGGTCGAACGAGAGCTCCATCCTACGGTGTCCACTGCATCGTAGGTCGTCCTCAGAATATGATGACTGGCCGAACGAGCAGAACGGACCAGGTTGGCTAACTCCTGTTTGACTTGGGAGTCAGGCAAGGAGTCAATCTTAGATTCCGCCTGGTAAGGACAGCCTTCTGGTAATCCCCATATGTGCTACATAATTCAGGGCCCTAATCCCAGTGTGGAAGAAGCGTAGATCTTCCTTCCATACTGATCCAGAAAGCGAGATTCCTTATCCGGGGAGACGAGCTCAAATGTTTCGGTGTGCTGACTGGCGTGAAGCGCTAATCACAACGAGTCTGCAAGGGGTGAAAGTCTAAAAGTCCACACCTCCGGAGCCTGGTATAGCCTGTTGGACTTCCGAGGAAGTGGGGCTAAAGCCGATGGTTGTTTCAAATAGTGGAAACAAGGTGGGCGTGGACAGCGATCCAGGGTGGCACTAGCATAGGAGCCGTAAGGGCAAGTCCAGATGTTCGCGAGTTTAACCCATTGAGGATCTGGCTCTAAGGAACGCCACTGATGGACTTCCAGGATCTTCCTGAGCAACTCAGTGAAGGAAGGATCCTCCAGAGGAGACTCGGAGGAGTCCTCAGCTGGGGCTTGGACGGAGAGCGCAGCTCGCGCTTTCTCAGAACACCCATCGGAGGCCTCCGAGGAGTCAGAGAGGAGAAGAAGAAGAAGAATTAAGCAGAGTAAGACTCTCTGACTCGTCTAGGGAAGGAACGGGTTCCTAGGGGGGATCCCGAACCGTGTCTTGCTCCTCTCTGGATTCGAGGCAGAGCCGGAGATCCAGAGGCGGAGAGGAGTGTGGCGTCTGGGGCGTCGGGGCCGGGGTGGCACTGTCACGAAGACAGCTCTCGATTCCTTGGTGAGCTGAGCCTTGGCTCAGCCCACCAGGAGGCCAGAGTCCCTGGAGATCCACCGTGGCCTAGGGGCGGTGGAGGAGGAGGAGGAGGGGATAGCTGTCACGGATTAAATCTGTAAGGAGAGTGTCCGTAACCCAGCTGCGGAATATCAGAGCAGGGTACTCGCGCGTCAGTGCCAGGTACTGCGGCGCAGGATACTGTGGACCTGGGAAAACCGGCATCGGATAGGACAGCAGATACCCAGGCAATGGAGGAGCTGCGGAGCAGACGGCCCAGCCGGAACTCCACGGGCGGATCAACCATGATAGGCCCGTGGGGTGGAGAGGCCCGATGGAAGTGGAATATCCCCACCGGCCGGGGAGCCAGCGCGAGGCCAGCATCTGAGCCGGCGTCAGGGGAGCTGGCGTCCAGATCCGGCACTGTAGGAAGAGGATCGGACGTGAGCCCAGGACCCCGAGCCTCGTCCGGGACGGAGGAGAAAAATCCCGGGTCGGGCAGGGGGACTCGGGCTCCCTGGACGGCAGCAAAGGCTGCGGGGAACCTGATCTGCGACAGGCGGCAGGGTCTGCCGTAGGCTCTGAGGCCTGGCGCACATTGGAGGAGCCGACGTGTGACTTAGGGGCCGAGTCCCAGCAGGACGCCAGAGGCCGGCGTCCGACTTCGGAGTCCCTCGTCGGAGATGGGCCGAGGATGAGAAGAGGCCCGGTCCGATAGGGACACTGTCGCGCCGCCCGAAGGTCAGGCGTCTTAACGGCCTTCCTCCGCAGACGCCGGAGGAGCAGACGTCCGGGTTTATGGGAGGCGCCCGCACTAGTGGGTCGTGAAGCCTGGCGGCGGGTAATTGGGGCTGGAGCCTCTTCGCCGGAGGCACCCGGCGGGCTCGAATGCGAACCCGACGGGCGGGCCGACACCTCCTCCAAAGCCTTGGAGGCTGCTGTCGGGCGATCCCCGAGGGGACGTTACTTTGCCCGACTCCAGCGGGAGTTGCGGAGGAGGAGGCCTTCTCCTGGTGCCTTTCCTTGTCCCGCCTTATGCCCTTCAGGGGAGGTCGACGCCTGCCGAGTTTCTTCAACTCCTTCTCCATCGCGGACATCTTCTTCTTGAGGAGATGGGCTTGAGAGACTGCTGGCGTCATCTGCGGGTGGCGCGTTGAAATGAAGGCAGTACGGACACTTGTCGACAACGTGGTCGAGCCTAAACAGAAAAGGAAGAGGGAGTGACCGCTTTGTGAGGCAGTTACGCCGCTACGAGTTGCACTTATTTTTTGAAGGGGACATATACCGAATGCTCACCTCACGATAGAAATGCAAAATACAAAATACTGAAACTTTTAGGAAAAACCAACGAAGTAACAGGACTGAGCGATAGGAACTTCACCGCGAGCTGCACGAGCTGACGGCGGAAAGAACTGGAAGGCGGGATGCCCAGGACCTTTATACCGACGTCGTATGATGCCGGTCACCTGACGTGGGGGCGTCCCTCACCAGGGACTGCAGAAATGTTTCTGAGGTCCTGCCGCCAACCGCGGCCAGTCCTATATGTAATTACCCACTGCAAGAGCCTCCTCCTAGTAAGATCAATAGTTCCACTACTGGTATTCAGTGTGCATCCACAGTTAGGCAGTATTCATTGAACATACTCAATCACCAGCGCAGTCTTCAAGCTTGACCCGCACTGCCACTCAATCATGTATCCTCTGGCTCTGTCCCAGTGCTCTCAGATTTGGACACTGGAACACAAGAACCAAAGAGCAAGCCTGTCCAGGGAGGTCGAAGTGTGTTATGTGGATCTGAACTGAAAACTAGTAGCAGAACCGTGGTTTCAAGTAAGTACACACTGGACCATTGTACCTAGATTCGGCTCACTATCTACACTTAGGCAGACTCCAAGCAGTCTTCTGAGGAGGGGGCTAGGCTTGCTCCCCAAGGTTTTAGGTGAAAGAAACTGCAGGACTGAGAACCCAAAAGCAACATTTCTGTGACTCTAACATACTAACATACTAAAATGCCAGCAGAATAGGCCTAATGGTCTTTGAGTCTGCTCGATTTTCAACACCTGCACTGAGGGCCGATTTTGGTGTCCTTCCCTCTCCTTGAGTTACACTGTCCCCAGTCGCAGGTGTGCCACCTGCAATGGACCTGGTCAGATTACCCTCCCCTGTACCTATCCCACCCCTCTTAAAGCCATCCACAGTCTCTGCTCTACGAGCCCCTGGGCAGTGCATTCCATGGCTCCACCACCCTGGGGGTAAACTAGGAACCATAGTCAAGGAGGGGAGAAGGACACTGCTTGCAAGTCGGGCCCTGGAGTCAGGGGTGAGGAACTGTTTAATACGGTACAGCATCCTGAGTCTTTGGTGAAGTTTTTAAAGAGAAGATTAATATGATTATCAAAGGTAAGGTGACTGTCGAGGAGGATCCCCAGATATTTAAATTGTAGACTCATTCGATCAGGTTTCCGTCATTATCTACAAGGTGAAATCAAAATTTGTATTTTCCGATACCAGAGAAAACCATGGATTTTTTTTTTTTGGCATTGAGGACAAGCTGTGTTTGGTGAACAAGGAAAGCAGTCTGCTGAAGTCAGAGTGGAGTTTGTGGCGAAGGCAGTGGGTCTTTTGTCACAGCAGTAAAGAGCTGCATCGTCAGCATTAGGTATGAGCTTGGGGAGGTGCATAAATCAGGAGGAATTCACAAAAGGAGAACAGTAGGGGCCCAGAGTAGGGCCTTAAGGGACGCATATTTAATTTGACAGACATTGGAGAGGTGTCCCTTGATCAAAGTTCTATGTGTCCTATGATTGAGATAGCTGTGGACTCGAGTTAATGACACTGTTGGAGAAGTTCAGTTGAGTGATGGTTTTGAGGAGAATGCCATGATCGACCAGGTCGAACACTTTGGTGAGATCCACAAAAACAATGCTTGAGTAGAGACCATCATCAATCGCCTGGTACATATCATGGAAAAGTTGACCAAAGCAGTCTCCATGTTGTGGTGGGCCCTAAAACCATGTTGGGAGCTGGATAAGATGCTGTATTTGTTAAGGATGTCCGTGGTCTAGTTAAGGACATTTTTTGCAATAATTCTGGAGAGGGGGACAAGGAGTGAGATGGGTCTGAAGTTGCTGATGTTATTTTAGAGTCAGATTTGTGGAAGGGTCTGATAATAGCATTTTTCAGATGTTTGGGAAGATCCCAGTGGACAGGAGTGGCTGAAAATACTGGTGGGGCGGCAATAGGGATACTAACCAGCTTAAGGATCTGGTAATCTAAACCATTGTGATCCAAACCATACATGAGGGTACAATATACGTGGGCATCACACTTTGATCCTCCCCAACCAGATGAGGTCCTCTTAGAGGTAGAGGATGTCTTACCTTTAAGAAGACCCCACTGGGGACAAGCTGTGAGGGAACACTGAGGTGAGGCAAGTGCTGGTGAGGGTGTATGGGCGCTGTTCAGATGGGCAACAGGCACAGGGCACCAAAAATAGATAATGTATAAATAAAGACAAGGCATGCATAATGAGGCACATTTTTTGCAAGAACTCTTACTTTAATGTCACTTGCTTTTACTGTGCACTGCTGCAAAAACAACTTACTGCACCTTCAGATGTAGTGATACTACTGTATTGTGATGTAACGCCATCCCGGTCATGTCTGAAAATAGGCACTCATCTATCTAGCCCACTTACCTTTTTTATCAATAAGATTTTATTGTATTCAAGCAACAAATGAAAACGTACATAAATTTAGTATCACTATATACAATATGATTATTGAAAATCGTTAGGATACAACTTTTGTTGAAGTTAATCACTCAGAATAATATCTAGCCCACTTACCTTGTTTACAAATACATTAACAAAGTCAAGAAGTCCATTTTATAGAAGAAATATTATATAAACCAATCTCAAACAGTGGGGTATACACTTAAAATCACATCCAAGCTGGCCGGTGGCACTGAGGGTTGAGGCGCTGGACGCCACACCTCACGCCACGCCTGCGACCCGGGTTTGGGAATGAGCCAGAGCACCAGGGGTTAGCAGGGGAGAGAGGATCGAGTGTCCGGAGGACTGCTCTCCTCTTCGGAGTAGGATCCAGGGGTAGCCTGACGCAGCAGCAGCCCCCGTGGAGAATGGCAGCACTCACGGCATTAGGGGCTTGAAAAATGGGAAGACGGGTGGCTGTCTTTCGGACGTGAGTGAGAGCACCCACGTCGCTGGGCTGAACAGCCAATGGCCCCACATCTGGGGCGAATTAGGGGAAGGAAACACCCTCCTGCTAGATAGGCGACGGCTCCTCCAGTGCCAACGCCACCACACGACCAATGCTGGTTCCTCACCACTGCCCCTCTACCTCCCTGGGGTCATAGCCCCTCCCAAGCCTCTGGGGGGTCGTAACTAACTTGAAGATGGTGGGGAACACAGTGGTCGGTGGTAGAGCGTTACGATGCAGAGAGGTAGCAAGAGAGTTCTGGCTGGGAAGGCAAGGATAAAAAGTTAGGGAAAACAAAATCACATCCATAAAATGGTCAAAATAAGATAACTTCTAAAGTTTTAACATTTCTGGTTTGCATTGTTCATTTTTATGAAAATGTCAATATGATTAATTCTTATCTCGGATAAAACCTGTTTTCCAATGCTTACTCCCAAATATCTGTCTTGCATCATTAACCTGTATCTGAATCTCTGATTTGGCAGATGTTGATATAGCTCCTTTAGAGTGGCAGGGAGGTTTTGTGACTTTTAGCCATTTGTAATGCTCAGATTTTCAGAAACTATATTCATAGCAAACAATGATCAATATTTAAAGGAAATGTCCATTTCCCAAAGCCCCACACAACAGTGTGGGTAGCCCTGATTAGCAGTTTCGCTGGTGACCTGCCCAAATTGATCCATGCCTTTGTAACCCGGCCTGACTACTGCAACTCCCTCTACCTGGGGCTGCCAGGAGTTGATCTCCGTTGCTTGCAGCTGGTGAAAACGCTGCAGCCGGTTGCTGACAGGGACTTCTCATTCAATCAGATACTCCTGTGCTGCGTAAACTGCACTGGCTGCCTGTACAGTGGCGGATCACCTTCAAGATCGGACTTCTGACCTATAAGGCCCTGCACAGACTGGGTCTGAGCTATCTGCAAGAACTCCTGACTCCTACAGCCCTGGCCGTCCTCTCCTCTCAACTGACAACAGGTTGTTAGAGGTTCCTAGGGTTCATCTAGAAACGTCTGGGCCCAGGCTTTTTATGTATGGTGCCCCACCCTGTCAACTCTCTACCTCGTCAGATTCGAGAGTGCAGGACCATGGAGAGCTTCAAGCGGCCTAAAACCCATCTATTTCAGCAAGCATTCAGAGAGAATTTTATCTGATTTGTTGAATTCTGTATTACTAGCATTTTTATGGACTGTCTGTCTGTTGTGTATTTTAATTATGTACAGTGCTTTGGTTTTAGAATTGCACTATACAAATAAAGTATTATTATTATAAAAAATAACAGTTTTACCTTTGAGGCTTCTTGGTGATTTTTTTTAGTTAGTCCTTTTACCTGAGGCTCGATCTGCCTTGTATGTCCCGGCATCCTATTCATCTGGCCACCGTCCAGTCTGCTCTCAGCCCCAGTGGAACTCCCTGCCAGCTACCCCGCAGGCGGGTGGTGGAGAGCCTCCCTTACTCTCCAACTGGAACCAGGATCCAGTATCCGCAGTGGTGCCCTCGAGACCGGCGTCCTGTAGACGGCCATCAAGCCCTTGTGATCGTTCTCCCTTTTCCCTTTTCCTTGTGGCGTGAACAGGGCGTGCAAGGATGCCAAGGGAGGGAACACGACACGTGCCCCGAGTCGCCTCCCTCCCGGCACTATGCCCCACCACTCCCCCTAAGGACAGTGCCAAGTGTACAACCCCAGCCGCCGCTTAGGGGCCGCCAGCGTGCCAGCCACTGAAACCCTCCCTCCCGGAAGGAGAGCAGTCCTCGGTTGCTCAATCCCTCTCCGTCCCACCAACCCCGGTGACCCAAGTCCGTTCCCAACCGGGTCACCAGTGTGGAGTGAAGTGTGGCATCCAGCACCTCAACCCTCAGCGCCACCGGGCGGCGCTTCTTGTGTTTTAGAGTTTATCTGGTTCATCCTGCTGTCCCTCCCACAAATATATATGTATGAGAACTACTAGAATTGCATCCACAACTCCCACGGCTATCCCGATTCTTCATATGAGCCACGGAGCAGCATGAGACAGGTATAGTATAGGCTAAGATTGAAACTATTAATAGCTTCCATTTTGAGATGTGCAGGTCTGGTTGTTAGTGACCAAGTAGAGATCAACAGTCAACTATTGGTTTATATTTAGTCACAGTATAGCACCGGAATCTACACATCTCACAATGGAACAATGAACATTTCCACCATAGCACCACCTGCTATACATGCCCCCACAGCTGCCCTCGCCTCATATGTCAGGCTCAGGACAGACGGGAGAGTTTGTGGGATACGCTCTAATGGTTCTCATCACAGTATGCCTGCCGGAGGGATGGCAGAATGAACCAGATAAACTTTAAAACCAAGAAGCCTCAAAGGTAAAAAATGTTTATATATGAAACTGCTAATTGAGGCTACCCCACGCTGAGGTGTGGGGCATTAGGGACGTAGACATTTCTCTTTAACAGTGCCTGAGAAAAAGCTGAAGCCGTAACAGTTTTATATTGCTGTTTTTATGATCAATATTCTGTACAGTTCTCTTCACAAAACCAGAATTTCAGAGTTGCGCCTATGTCACCGTGCATTCAGAACTCTGAGCACTGCTTTGATAGGTCAACAGCTGAGGTCTGAAACCACGCAGTCACATAGTCGAAATTCAACATTCTTGGTTCAACAAAGAGAACTGAACAACACATCCGTGAAAAGGTAAACAACACAAAACCCAGTTCTGATATCGGCTGTTATCCAGATAATGTTAAATGTGGATCGCTCTGAAGGTACGAATATTATTTCGAAGACAGCATTACAAGCAACTACAAATTCACACAAATTTCCAGTCCCTTTAAATCCAAAGCTCCAATATGTCCTCTCAGTAGGATCTCTAAATGCAGCATATGTATATCCCTAGGTCCCTTACCATTCTGTATGCACAAAATGCAATTTACTGTAAGGCAAATGAAAATGCAGTCTTCAAATGCCTGACAACAGGTGCTAGTTAGATGATCAGACTCCATTTGTTACCAAGCTCTTACTCTCATTTGCAGCACAATAAATTTGCCTAGGAGAGCAGTGCCAGCTAAGGGGTCTTGACATGTTTTTATTGATTTGTATAGGTTATATGCATGTAATCCTGTTTGTAGGCAAATTGCGCCTACAAGTAAATTCAAGTCGCTGTGGCTCTGTTTCGGGAAAATTGCAGGACTCATCACAAGGGAGCCAAGATGGAGTGGGGTGGGGAAGAGAGACTACTGCACAGCCTCTGGAATCTCAGAACCGCTTATTAAGATTTATAGGCTGCAGGATTCTGTTGGGCTCCAGCATTCTTCTTAGTAAACCCTTTCTGTCTTCTGTTGCTCATAAGAAGTGGCAGCATCCTCAGTATAGACCAAAGTGCAGAGTGCTGGTGTGGAACAGTCCCCACCAGATATCCTGGCACTGACTTAGGAAAATGACAAATAAAAAATATATATATCTTCTGGAACTGGAAGTTATAACCTCACAATGTTTTTGGAATCAGAGTATACAGATTCCACAAATCATAACATACTTTTGATATAATTTAAAAGATGTGGAAGAAATGCTTAATACAATGTTTTTGTTTTTTTAATTATACTGCTTCACATAATAATGTAAAGTACATTACTGTATAAGCATTACAAGGTCCCATGTGAGCTAATTTCCTTTTTCTAACGGCTTTATTTTTCTGTTTCCACTGCAATACAGTAAATGTTGTTAATTAACTACCCTGGATATATTTTTTCAGAAATGCTAAAGGTAAGTAGACCCCCTCATAGCCTATTAAATGTCACTTGCTGAACAAACCCCTTGGTGTGTGTGGAAAGTATAACCACACACCTTGATTGTGTGTTACCATCATAACACACACACAGTTATAATAAAATATATATTTTGTTAGCTGCCAAAGATTTCTAGTCAGCTCTGAAGACGTTTCAAATGAATGACTACATGAGGCCAGCAAAAGATTTATTTTGTCATGCAAGGTACTGAAATATAACTGACTTGTAAATGATGATCTAGTGCAAGCAGAAGAGCATTCAATGAGTACTATAATGCATTTTATTGGACCAATGTGGATTTTATACAAAAGATGTTATATTACGCAAGACTTCAGGGCAGCCCATCAGCACAGACGAGGGTTACAACTCGTCATATGCGGTGACCCAAGTTCAGGAACAAGCCTAGATCATCAGCGGTATGCCTGGGGAAGGAAGGACTGAGCGCCCCAGAGGATATCCTCCTCCTCCTCCACCAGGTAGGTGTCAGTCCACTGCCACCTTCATGAGTGCCTCCTGGAAATGCCCAGTATATATGCCAATCGGGGACAACAGTGGGAGGGGAGATGCAGGGCCTGACACAGTGCAAGCCTTCTGTGTGCTGCGCTGGGCAGTTACTGACAAAGCATCTCAGGGAAGGTAGGAACAACATGGTAAGAAAATTCCTTCTGGTGCACTGAAGGACACCACCAGGGTGCTGAGGCCCTGCACTGCCCTCCGCCCAACAAGAGGGGACGCTGCTGCCACTGGATTCAAAGTGCACCTGATGGGTTCTGAAATCCAGCCCACTCACCTCTGATGACCCTACTGTGGGAGGGTCTCCCCATGGGGCAGGTAGGTGGGGATCTTCTTCAGGATATTTCCTCCTTTGAGCCACAATATGGAACTATAAGCCATTGGTGTCAGAACCACCTGGGAGCTTAAGCTGAGCGGGGCCACCCAGGCTGACATGCATCGTCACCGCCTATATAATGTGGCGGCCCATCATGCCTCAGTTCCTTCTCCCGCTGTCAATCGCTCATCAATCCACTGCTGTGGAAGAACACTGTCAAACTTTGCAAGTATTGCTAACGCTTCTACTTCTTGGTACTTTTTGTTTTACTTTTATTTAATGCTTACACTGCCAACAAAGATACACAACCGTTGTTCCACTACTGTTACTGCAGTCAAATTAAGACTACAAGGACTATGCTAACGATGTGTGCATCTGCTGCCTAGGCCTCTCTCATGACGTAAAGATCTGCAGTATTTGCCAAGAACTACATGGAGACTTTGTAAGAAAGTCTTAGAAGTTTACTTATAACTTAAGGCAATGGAGGATAAACAGCATGAGTCACAGACTGTTTCACCATCGTCACCCTCTTCTCCCTACAGCTCACTGTTGGCCTGCAACTCCCAGCAGTTGGTCGTGTCACCTGTTGAATCCGCCAAAGAAAGACAAGAAGGAGAAGGCTGCTGAACTGGCAGAAAAACTCCACCATACTAATAGCGGCATTGTGATAAAAGATGCCTCCTGCCAGGTCTTAGTTTCCCTAAAAGAGGTCAGTCTGATTAGAAAGACAGATCTCAGGCTAAGTTCACAGGTTCTGCTGCCCTCCCGACAGTCTCTCAGACACCAATGTCAGGTTCTGGCACTGACTCTAATCCCCCACTGAGTACTGCAATAATTCCATCATTGGGCACCACCTCGTTGACGAATCAGTCATTCACAACCCCGCCAGGGCACGCCGACATGCAGATGATGTTTCAGACTATGCCTGAACTGTTTTAAAGGTTTCTGCCCATGGATCTGCCATCAACACTAACCCCACTGTCGCTGCCAAGTCCGCCCCAGTTGACTTCGGCACTACTGGCGTTCCTATGCAGGTTACTACACCTCACCAGGAGCTTATTCTATCAATGCCTGAACCACTGACAATACTTCCTGTTTGTCCTTCCTGCCATTGACCCATATTGCCACTGATGGGGAGAAAGAGCTGGAATATAATCCGGACCTGATGGAGGAGGACTATGCTGAAGAGAGAAAGGTTTGAGCCCCCCGATGTGGTGTGCTTCAGCTCAACTATATCCTCACCCTTATGTTAACCTCTCGCTCCGTTCTGCAGTATTCCCCAAATGGAAAGCTGCAATGTGATTCCCTGTGTACAAGTGTGGGATTGTGCCTCCTTGAACTATAGGACCCATCTTTATACTTCTACCACTTTGAAGGCCTTAAAACGAACTCGTCAGGACCAACTGGTTGAATACCTGAACAAGCAAGAGTTCCTATGCCCTGAACAGTACGGCTTCATGGCAGGCACAGCTCCACCACAGCCCTCCTGGAATTCATGGGCTTAAACATAGAAACATAGAATCTGACAGCGGATAAGGACCACTTGGCCCACCTAGTCTGCCCATTTCCCTACCTAACGGATAAGCTGCAGATCCTAGTTAACCAACAGCCTACTTCCTCCTACCCCACTAGGACTGCCTTAAGTCTGTCCATGCATTCTTGAATCCCCATTGTTTTGACTCTATGACCTTCTCAGGAAGCCTGTTCCATGCATCTACAACCCTCTCTGTGGAAATATTTCCTCACATTACCTCTGAGCCGTCCCCTCTATCTTCAAATTGTCCTTGTTCTTGCACATCTCTTTTTGAAAGATGCTACCCTCTTGGACTTTTTGATTCCCTTGAGGTACTTGAAAGTTTCTATCATGTCCCCCTCTCCCTCCTTTCCTCGAGGCTATACATCTTAAGCTCCTTTAGTCTTTCTTCATATGCCTTCTGGTGCAGACCCTGCACCAGTTTAGTTGCCTCCTCTGGACAGCCTCAGCCTATGTCTTTGTGGAGATGGGGTCTCCCAGAACTGTACACAGTACTCCAGATGTGGTCTTACTAACTGTCTGTACAGAGGGCCAACAACTTTCTGTTTTCTACTGGTGATGCCTCTCCCTATGCATCTCAGTATCCCCCCAGTCCTCCTTACTGCCTTCTCCACATTGCTGGCCCACCTTTAGGTTGTCTGATATGACTACCCTCAGGTCTCTTTCCATTTTTTGTTGTTAGTATGTCACCCCATTGTGTACTCTTGCCCTGGGTTTTGTTTCCCAGGTGCATTACCTTACACTTCTTTGCATTGAATCTAAGCTGCCATACATTTGACCATTCCTCCAACCTTGCCAAGTCTCTTTCATTCTTTCCACCCCACCTTGCGTATCAACCCTGTTTGCAGATCTTTGTGTCATCTGCAAAACATACCTTCCCCTCAGTCCCTCCATGATGTCACATATAAGAGACATTAAAAAGGACCTGCCCAGTACTGAACCCTGCGGTACCCTGCTAGTAACCCTCCTTTCTTCACTGTGGACTCCATTTACTATTACCGCTGTGTCCTGTTGTCCAGCCAGTGTTTACCAGGCTACCACCCTGGGACCCCTCCCAGGCTGACTAATTTGTTTATTAATCTTTGTGTGGGACTGTGTCAAATGCCTTGTTAAAGTCTAAACAGGCCATGTCCACAGCCCCTCCTGGTCTACTACTTGGTCACCCAGTCAAAGAAATCAATTAGCTTTTTTTGACATGACCTTCCTGCTGTGAATCCATGCTGCCTTGGGTCCTGTGCCCCACTGGCCTCTAGGTACTCAACAATTATTTCCTTGAAGTGATTCCATCATTTTCCTACCACTGAGGTAAAACTGACAGGTCTTTAGTCTCCTGCCTCTGTCTTGCTCCACTTTTGGGAAGAGGAATCACATTTGCCCTTCTCCAGTCCTCAGGTACCACATCATCCTCCCATGATTTATTAAAAGGGTAGTCAGTGGTGTTACTAGTTCTCCCTTGGTTCTTTTAGAATTCTGGGGTAAATCCCATCAGGCACCATTGCTTTATCCACCTTCAGTTTTAAGAGTTCTTTCACACCCTTTCTTCTGTGAAGGACTAATATCAACCCCCTATCCAGACTACTTCTATTGAATGGATTAGGTCTCTCCTGTTTTCCATTGTGAATACTGGAGCAGAAATATTCATTCAGTATCCCTGCTTTTTACTGTTGCTCTCTGCCCAACCACCTTCCTCTTTATTCAGCCTCAGTATCCCTGCCTTCGCCTCTTTTGCTCCGTAATGTACCTATAAAGGTTTTATCTCCCATCTTAACCGAGTTGGCTATCTTTTCCTCAGTTTGGGCCTTTGCTATTCTGACTGCCTTCCCTGCTTCCTTCTGCTTTAACTGGTAAGTTCTCTGTCCTGCTCCTTCTGTGTTTCCTTATACTTCCTGAATGCTATCTTTTTCGCCTTACCTTCCCGCCACTTCTTTAGAGAACCATAGTGTTTTTCTTTCATTTTGATTTATTTGCTTCACACAAAGGCTTGTTGCCTCTGTGATGGCAGTTTTGATGTTTCCCCATTGTTGCTCCATCCCACCTTCTTGCCTGTTTGCTAGTGCTTTTCTGAGGCACTCCCATTTTGACAAAATCAGCCCTCCTGAAGTCCAGTACCTTCTCTTGTGTGGCTTGACTCTACAGCTAAGTTTATCGTGAACCACACTGTTTAGTGGGTCGCTGTCCACAAATCTCTCAATCTTGGTCTGCTTGTCGGGGCAACCTATGTCGACCTAACAAAGGCCTTTGATACGGTCAACCATGCCCTCCTAGATGACCAACTCACTGCCACAGGCCTTGCTCTGAGGCTGTTACATGATTCCGCAGTTACCTGCACTGCTGATCACAGTAAGTCAGAATAGGTGCTGTCCTCTCTGACACCAAACTGGTTCACTCAGGAGTTCCTCAGGAATCAATACTGGGTCCCCTCCTTTTAGCCTGTTCATGGCCTCCCCCAAGCCTGTCAAGGCCGCATCCTCCTCTCGCTGAAGATGCGGTTGTCTTCTCTAATGGCTCAGACCCTATTGCCTGAAGCAGCAACTACAGTGCGACTTCACCAGTGTAGAGACATGGTTCAAAAATCATAAATTGATAATGAACTACAAGAAAACAAAACAATGCTGTTCACCAGCTCACAAAACAAACACAGAAACTACCGCTATCAATTTGCAATGGGGTGGTGCCTCCCTTGAATGTATTCAACACTTCAAATACCTGGAATCACTATCGACAGCTCGCTTCTATACCTTCCACATTGACAATACAGCTAGAGCTATCAACAAGCGCATAGGGGTACTCTATCATCAGAAGCAAAGCCTAACCCCTAAAGCCCTCAGCATAGCTGTTCGCAGTTCAGTGGGTTCCCTCATGGACTACGGTCTGACGATATATGGCTCGCCACAGAAACGCCCTCAATGCATAAAAACTACGCTCAACAAAGCCTGCAGATTCACCCTAGCTGTGCAACCACTAACTCCAGACCTGCGATCTATATGCCATGGCACACTGGCTAACGCTCAATGACCGACTAAAATATCAATCCCTAGCGGCCTGGTGGCGCTGAGGGGCTGAGGCGCTGGGCGCTTAACTTTCGCACCATGCGGCGACCCATGTTCAGGAGCGAGTACAGACCACTGGGAGTCGGCCGGGAAGAGAAAGTTGGCGCCCGGACGGCTGCTCTCCTTCTCTGGGGGTCAGCCTGCAAGCTCCACTGCAATACCGCCTCCTGGGGAGCTCGGGAGGTAGGTGCGGTGAGGGAGGTAGCAGCGTGGGTTCTGGGACAGGCGTCGGCAGAGGGGCGGAGCAGGAGGTGCGTCTCACTGCGCCTCCTTGCTCATTAGCCCTCACTGCCTTGGCTAGGGGAAAACAGAGAAAAAAACACCTTCTCCTCGCCCTAGTGACTCCCTCACTGCGAGCCGTCGGATCATCGGGGCAGACTCTGCTGCACAGTGTCCACTATCAATGGTCAGGGGAGAAGGGCTCCCTCCACCCCAGCGGGGGTAATCCGGCAATCAAAGGATATATATGGACCAGGTGCTCTAGGGCCAGACTCCAGTGTGAAGATGGATAGCGCAACAGAGGAAGTCTGATTGAGTGGTGAGAGAGGGGCAGTAGGAGGATAAAATACTATGTAAAAAAAAAATTTATCAATCCTGCCTCCTGATCAAAAAGATCTGCCATGGTTAGCTACCACCAGGGTCCAACAACTTCTGGTTCCCTGCACAATCCATGGCGTACCCAAAATTCGAACAGCAGTCCTTCCTAACTTCAAAATGTCGTACATCTCAAGGACAAAGGTCCTTTGCCTACGGACTCTGATGTGGTTCAGCTCCTCCAGGAGAACATTGCTTGCCTGCTCACACTGTGTTCCATCAAAGGAACCTAAAGAACCTTATTATCGTGAATCCCAATGTGTTTGCCATCGCTAGCACTAAACTAAGTCACCTCCTTCCTTTCTCCCTACTACTGAACTTATGTTACTCCCTCTTTTGCATGCCACAATTGGGGCTCACCCCACCCTTTTCCCTAGCACTTAGTAATGCTCTAACACCCTTTTGTTCTGACAACTAACAGGTTCACTGTTGGACTCAATAACCTGCCTGTTTCTGGTGTGTACTGGACTGTGTTTATAACCTTATCCTGTTTTGTACCCTGTATTTTTGAATCCTTTGTATAAATCCCATTGTACTGGAATGTTTTCTTCTTATCCTGTTGTACCATGTTTCCTTGTACTCCCTTGTATACTATTATACCAGTTGTCTGAAATGTTTTCGACGTGGTACCTATGTAAAGAGCTCTGAGCTCAAATGGTTTAATCTCAGAACTGAAATAAATAAATCTTCCTCTGGTTAGGACAGGTACATTATACATCCAGGTCCCTCTTGAGGATGCCTCTTTTCAGGCTTTCCTCAGGCAGTTAGAGGCCAAGCTGGGCCTTATTGCTGAAGAAGAAGATTCCTTCAAGAAGACCCTGGACTGTTCCTCCCTATCCATTCGGCTTTGAGGGATGCCACTACGGCTGCTTGGCACAGGTCCAGCGCTTTGCCTGCTGTGCCTTGTAAGGTTGATAATAATATCCTGTACCTTCTTACATGCCCTGTTATTCCACACAACCTGAAATGGATTCTTTGGTTATATGGATACACACAACTGTTCTAAAGCTCCTAAACACATTAATTCTCTTCCTCCTGATAAAGAATCGAGGAGCTGGATGACACACAAGAGGACTTATGCTTCCATGTCCGTGGCTTTAGGATTGCCAACTATAAGGCTCATATGATTAAATGTCAGGCTAGCCTATGGCTGCATGACTGACAAAGCTACCTGACTGACGGACAAAACTGAAATCAGGAGACTGTTGCCCATGGTCTGGAGGCAATAAGCACCTCTCAAGGTAAGCATAATGCCTCTGATGCCGCTGCTCATGTGGCTGCTTCTGGAATTTGTGGTGACATGTGGCTGACTCTGCCACTGATGTCCAGCAATTAGTCCTTAATGCTCCTTTAGAGGTAAACAGCTTTTGGTTCCGATTTGAAGTCTGCTTTGAAGGACTTGCAGATGTCTGAAATGACCTTGAGTTCCTTCATACCCTTAATCCAAAGCCTTGGGGTCAGGGCAAGGGTTCCTTTATAAGCCTATGCCCACCCTGGTAGAGGCTATTCCTGGGACCTGGCTGTGCCTCCCAGGGACCCAGGCTGCCCTCAAGCCCCTTTGCCTCCCTGTGCCCACGAGAATCACAAAAAGTGTGGGTGTTGGTTGCCGCCAGCTACTCCTGGAGCCTTCTGACTCTCCTCCGCCTCCCTCTGCAGATCAGGCCATCCTTGTAGGAGGCTGCATCTCCCTCTTCCTTCCAAATTGGAGAAGATCACGAAAGATGCTTGGTGCTGGAGGTGGTACAGAAAGCACACTCCCTAGAACTCCTCTCTGTTCCTCTGATACACCCTCCCCTTACCAACTATTATCCTCCAGATACCTCCCCTCCTGCTGGTGAAGGTTCAATCCTTACTCCACAGGAGACCCACCAAGCCTGTCTGATTGCAGAAATGAATCAGGGCACTGTTCTCTGTACTTTTGTGTACTGAAACGATCAGAGAATTTATATCCTGTCCTAAACCTTTGGGGCCTCAGCCTGTTTATAGAACACAAAGGCTCCATACGGTCTCTCTGCAGTCCCTGCTCTCCCTGATGCTGCAAGGGGTTGGCTCCATGCCCTGGATGTGAGCAGTAAACACACGCCATCTCAAGATCCACAAGTCCCATAGATAGTACCTGCAGTTTACGCTCCAGTGCTCTCACTACCAGTTTGTGCATTGCCCTTGACTTGTTCTCTGCCCTGCATGTCTTTACCAAAGCGTTTGCAGCAGCCCTCAGAATATGGTTGTCAGAACCCACACTCTGGGCTCTAGTTCTGATCTAGAATGTTGCCAAATAGTTCTAGGGTTCTAATCTTCTTTAGAAGTCGAATTCTTGTGTATAGAACAGATGAGAAAGAGCAGGTAAAAATACTACAGAGCAAAGAACACATAAATGAAAGACCTGCTCTCTCAGTACAGCAACAATACTGTTTCACTGCATGTGCAGAAAAGAGAACACGCTGTCCCTTTTCCAATGCAAATGCCTAGTGTAATCCCCTTGTTCCCAGGGGTAACTAGATTCCCACTTAGAACCAGTGGCAGGCAGGGAAAAGCAGCTTGTGAAATGCCAGTTAAATGGGTTTCACACTGTCTCATTCTGTTCTCAGTTTCAGCTGAGCTGGAGTGATGATGTCACCATAAATTCTCGCAGCAGCATAAGCCACAATAGAATACTAGCTGCAGTGGGTTAGCAGTAAAATGTTGGGAGATTCAAGTTAGTCTGTGTGGAGACTCGAGAGAGAGGAGTGCTGCTGTGTGCAGCTCCTCAGAGCCTAGCTCTGATATAGAGATACCATAGAAAGAAGGAGTTGTGTATTCTCACCCTAGAGAGGAACACAGAAGAGACCAGATGAAAGTGGTAGAGATGGTTCCTAGGTTCCAGTGCCTCATCCCCAGCGGTATGGGGAGGGAATTCCAGGAATTCAGGGCAATCCCTGTGCCTGCCTGGACAGGGAGAAGCTGCCTGAGAATCAAGTTTGTTCTGTGAGTACCAGAGATTCTATTGTGGGAAAAGAAGCCCTGGGCAGCTGCATGCCTTTGGTGAGTTCTACTCTGATATAGAGACAATGTTCACGAGACAGAGTTTAGAGTAAAGTGTCTGCCTACTGTGGGGTCAAAGGAAGACTTGCCAGGAACAGACCTTTTAGTTTGTGTATGGCTTAGAAGCATCTGCAACAGTGGGGGTCTAGGGTAAAGACATAGCCACTTACAGAACTTTTAAAGTCAGGACACCTCCAGAGTGAAGCATGAGAATGTTAAATGTGCTAAACATTTCGAGAGAGCAAATACAAACTGTAGTTGAAGAAAGGTGTTGTAAAGAAATGAATGGGCAAGTACAGATTTGGGAGCAAGAGGTGAGAGACCCCACCCCCAATCTGGAGTAACCAGGTTTACCTCTCGGGTTCAGTTTAGGCACCTATGGTTTTCTCTCAGGCACTTGGCCAGTGTCTGAAGAAAGCACCCAGACGAGGGATGCTGGATTTTCCTGAGAGCTAGAAAGTGCTCATGGGTGGTTTGGGAGCCACCATCAACCTCCATGCCATATGGAAAAGTGTCCTAGTACTGGCCAGGGTGCCATGTCAAGGAATGAAGAGAAGTGTACCAGTTAAGGCCATGTGTGCCCAGATCCATTCAGAACCTAAGGGTTCAGTAGTGAGGAAGTGTGCTCTGCCTCAGTAATCTGCATTACCAGTGAATGTAGCCCTGTGGGGTCCATCTTGCTTTGTTATTCTCTGTGTTATATGAATAAGAGCCTCACTCTAGAATCCCATCCTGGTTTGGACATTTCAGTTATTGCTTCCAGTGTCGGATTTACTTGGGGCCCCTGACCAAAAGTACAAACCTAGCACAATGCTGAGCAAACATTTTCTCCCAGGGACCCAGGTTGATGGCCATGCTAAATGGTGCCCCGGGAGTCAGCCAGGTAGCTGCCACACTTGGTTTGCTTGTCTAAAGCATGGCAGGCTGAGAAGTAGAAGTAATGGGTCCACAGAGTTTCTGCAAAAGGTAATTTGTAGTGACTACCCCTACCCTCTCGGTGGAGCCTAGAGGTGAGAGGAGCAGCCCTACTGACAGAAACTAAGGGGAGGGCTGGTGGGGAGGTTACACAAGCATCACAATTCAATCGTTTGGCACATCTGCACAGGAGTAGCACCTTCCCATACTGTCTCTCTAAAACATTTCAGGATAGAATAACAAACAACCAGTTTGTTTTCCAGGCTGGCATCTCCCGTTTTGAAATGTTTCAACAAAAATGCATTTTATTTAGTATTTAGAATCCTTTACACTTAGAACCCATGGATGTTCCAGTTCTAAATTAGAACTCAAATCCCTGGGTTCTAAAGGGTTCTAGTCTTTGGAACTAGTTCTGACTACCCTGCCTCAGAGTGAGTGACTATGTTTTGCCGTACCTCAGTGACTGGCTTTTGAAGGGCCTTTCGAATGAGGTGACAATTTACACAATGTTCTGCACCAGACAGCTCTTTGAGCAGCTGGGCATTCTTGTGAATGTGCCAAAGTTAGTTCTCATTCCTTGCCAGCATCTCCAATACAAAGGGTGGTTTGGACATGGGAGTTGGCCCTTTTCTTCCCTCTGACTATGCTAGGATGTTGGTTGCCCAGGCTTAGCTGGTCTCTTCCAGCAACTACGTCTCAGCCAGATGTCTTCTCAGATTCACAGGCTTCATGGCTGCTGCTAGTCTCACTGTCCCACTGGCGCATCTGCTTATGAGGATCCCGCAATGGTTCCTCCGTGCCCAGTGGGTCAGCATTGTAAGGAACTACAGTGTCTCATACAGGTGACTCCTCTGCTCAGCTCCTGCTCTGGAGACTGGACCACTCCAAACTGAAGATGGATTCTCCTTTCTCCGTCCATCTCCTGTTCTACAGATCTAAAGATTCCTCCATTTCTGGGTTGGGTGCCCATCTGGGCCCTTTTCAAACTCAGGATCAATGGTCCCCTTAGATATGGTTCTGCACAACAACACTCTGGAGATGAGGGCTGTTGCTGTTGGTCTATCAATGCAACATATTCTGTACATTTTAAATAGGGACCCTATAAGCTTGCCAGTTACTTTTAAATACACATAGTAGCACCTTAATTAGGACATCCCTGTTCTAAATTAGAAGAGATTTGAGTGTTGTAGACATGCAAGTTACACTGTTGAAATCAGGTGCACTAGTGTCAAAACATGGTCCTTCTCATACATTAGGACCCATGGGGATCGACAAGATAATAACTGGAATGAAAATTTAAAAAAAACAAGACCTTTGAAGAAAAGGCCACATTGTAAAAGTCACCAACTATACTGTGTATGGAATTAGAATTAGCTTATACTTGAAGACGATTAAATCCAAGATGGATGCTTTGCCTCTCTGTTTGTAAAGTGGTGCAACAGTCTTTTGAATGGCAATGCCTGCAAAAGAATGACGAAATCAGGATCCCCAAGAATAACTGAGGAATGACAGAAATGTATAACAGGCATGCTGCTTCTAGGCCCAAGTCATTCAGATAGATACTGTCTGTAGATAGAGAGAAAGATAGATAGAAGACAGACAGATAGACTGACAGATAGATACTGTCTGTAGATAGACAGACAGTTAGAATAAGGTACAGGAGGGAAGCATTCTTCAGAAAAGGACATGATCTAGGACAACAGGACATGTATGAGACTGGGTGGGAACAGACTCAGAGAAAATGTCAGGAAATGCGTCTTCATGGAAAGGTGGTCAATGCCTGGAACAGACTACTGGTAGAGGTGGTGGGTTCAAGCATGGTGGGAGTTCAAACATGCATGGGACAGACGGGGGTCTTAGAAGAAGAGAGGAAGAAAAAGCGGATTAAGCAGGATCTGGGTAGCATGTTAATGTGAGCAAGGGGATATGGCGATGCGATATGAGCGACTAAATTATGGTGACCACACTATGGGCGACTGTGTTATTGCAGTGACCGGCACATCTGGGTGACTGCATATTAAGGCCAAAGCATATATAGCCTTCTCCGGTCTCCATATTGGTGTAGTGTAGCAGTCCTTAAGATTGGGAGGGTCCAGGGGTGCAGGGGCAGAGCCACCTGCGTAACATTGGAGTAGGTGCACTGCCGCCAAAAGAGTACACTCAATCGCTGATAATGTGATATCCATGCCCCATAGTCAGAATTTTGTTGCGGATGCAACACACATTAGTGCAAGGAGGGGTAATGACTGACCTGATGGAGGCGGGGAGCTCGACAATGTGGTGCACTGTGGTGGTGGAGAATGCGGCTGGTGCCACTGATGCCGTAGCTGGAGTGTTGCCTGTGGAAACAGTAGCTGTTTGAATGTCACTGAGCTGTACAGTCGCATAAATTTCATTTGCTATTATGCATTGCCCAAACCGCAGTTGCCCTATAAAAGGTGTCCAAATGACATGGAACCCAGGACCTGCTGTGAAGGATGAGAGACTAAATAATTTTGTTTCTGTAGGGCAAGCTAGATGGGCCGAGGGTCTTTATCTGCTGACAAATACTATGTAACTATGATAGATATGTGTTATGAAATTAATTCAGGCTGTATTATTTTGAAGCTTAGGTTTCTGCAGACCTTAACTGACAAAAGCCGTCAGGTTTTTTATTTGTTTTGTTCCTTTTGGTGACCAGGTAAGTCCACGGAAACCAGGCCTGGTTTCTACGGGTGACTCAGACAAGCATTGCATCATGCAACCATAACATATAAGTCTTAGTGACATTTTGAGACATGCTGAAATGTATAGGATACGACTTTGCAGAACAAATACATTTACATTGTTCATCTGCAGAAGAGATGCATTAATGTTTAAGAACATCAAAGTAATTATTCTGAATCTTCTTCACATGAAGAATGAAAACATGGGCAGCATTTGCTTGTGCCGACATCATGCAGTTAATATTGTCTTGCAAGCGTATACACAAAGTCAGTTTGTGTGCATTCCAGTCATCACTTCATGCCCTTATCCTCGACTGGAAAAGCATGTATTCAGCAAGATTGCAACATGTACTTTGTGCTTATTAAATAAAAGAAAGGATCACCTTCAACTATATTAATGATGGACCAGTGGATGAAGGAGCCTGCAAAATTCACAACATCTGTTTGCTCGCTCTCTTCTCAGCATGCTGCACCTATTTCTCATGCTTAATGATGCTCATCCACTCTGCAAGTTTTACGAACAAATGTGTGTTTAGCCACATTCATCATTCTGAATGAGTATTCTTGATGAAGCATCCACTGGCCTGTTTAAGCTCTTTCTGCTACACTTTAACAAATGACAACTGCACTACATATTTTCATTTGTTAAAACTAAAAAAAAAAAAACAAGTGAGAGGATAGTCTCGAGGCATTACTCTTCAACTGCGGAAACTTAAGTGTAAGAGAGCGTTTGAGGGCAGAACGCAAACTTCATATGTATTCAACAGTAACTGACAGCAGGTTGAGCACAGTGCTTTGAAGTTATGGGATGCCTACATGAGCCTTGGTTGTTTACAGCAGTTTAGTTAAAATTGGGAGGGGTTATGTATACAGAAATAGTACCCTGGATCATGATGGCCAATGTAGATACTGCTCACTCACTGGATGAACCAGGTCACCTGCCCTGCCTATATTTACTACCTAAGCACAGTTCTGAATCTTCTAAACCACAAATAGAGTTTACTTATCTGTAACCATGAGTTTTACTACTAGTATTCAGTTCCATCCACACTTAGGTAGTCTTCCATTGAGCATTATAGGTCACTGGAACAGTCTTCAAGCTTCATTCCTCCCAACCATGTGGTCCTCCATGGTTGGGTCCTTGACAGTAAACACACACGCCATGGCTATCAGTCATGGACATCTTGCAACTGCACAGAATAAAATCCTTAATCACTGGCAGGAGCTGTGAAAGAGCAGACCTGTTCCTTCCAGCAAGAGAAAAGATCTGAGTGCACTGAGGGTGGAGCCAGAAGACCATATGGTTGAGTGGTAAAGGAGTCATGCTTGAAGACTGTTCAGTAACTGAGCATGCTCAGTGGAAGACCATCTACGTGTGGATGCAATTTGAATCTAGGTATTTAAAATGTTTAACACTTAGCAATTTTATAAGTGCAATAAAACAGTCCAGGTAAATGAATTTGTTGGAAATAAGCGCAGTTCTCTGGTGTGTGCTGAGGAGCACTCAGCCTCTTTGACCTTGCCTGAATCCATACGTGCAACATTTATCCTCTCTCTCTCTCTCTCTCTCTCTCTATATATATATATATATTTTTTTTTTTTATAAAATGGGTAGGAAAAATTATGTCTGCTGTTTGGTTGAAACACATCATATGATTGTCGTATATCAGAGCGCGACCGCACCTGCACTTTCACCCCACTCAAAAACAATTTTGCCATTTATAAGATAGATAACCCACTCTAGGTGTGCAGTCACACTCCCTGATATATGACGCCTTGGGTGGTTGACACTCGGCCTCGAGCCACCGTGCGTAACTGCTTGCACACCAGCATGCGGCGATATCAGAGCGTACGACCGCACACCTCAGAGTGGGTTATCTATTACATATATATATTCTGTGTATTCAGCATAACCTGTGTTAATGCAAGTTAGAGTTCAACATAATGCAACAAAAGCAGGGAAATGAGGTATGGGTTGCAGCCTACACTCCCCCAAGCAGCTAAAGGGCAAGATCATACAAGCAATCACAGACAGCCATCATCAGGTAAGACAAACAACATACAATTGTTTCCAGATGACACAAATGCAGTAGAACTGATGTGCTACCTTCGTGGACACGCATCTGTGGTACACACACTGCAAGACATGTGCAGCTCACTTCTAGCTGCAGATAGAAATTCACGATACTCAAATCACAACACAACTGCGTGCAGAAGCACAGGTACGCTGCAGCCACAGATACAAATCCCGATACATAAATTAAAAGAGTACTACTGTCTGCAGAGGTGCAGGCCCCATGGGGCCAATGCTTCTGTGAGGCCACAGGTACTGATGCAATGTAAGACATGTCAGAAGCCACAGATGTAACACAATACACTGATCTCTTGTTGCAAAGCGTGTAGGTGCCACAAAACCCATGACACCAAAACTGCAGCACTACTTCTGTTTGCAGAAGCCCTGAGGGGCATTGTGTTTGATCGCCGCCAGGGTCCGTGCCTCAGACCCGGCAGCATTTACGGCAGCCTGTATGTCTAGCCATAGCCTGGCCTTTACCTCCGCCCGGTGTGTTGAGAGCTTCGCACCATACACCATGCTGTAATGCTGGCGGATGTCTGTCGCCATCGTGGTGTTCTGTTCACTGCTGAAGTTTGTGGAGCAGGTTCTAGTCCTGCCCGTGCCCAGCCATGTCCCCATTCAGGAGTGCCCCACTACCTCTTCCATTGCCGTCCTCCTATTCTCCCCCTCCACATCCACCTGGGGTTCCACCATCACGTCCTGCGGCTGCATATTGCAGCATTCATTAATGTGCAGTTGCGGGGTGTGCCTTCACCTTATATGGTGGGGTGAAGGCGTTCCATTACACAGGTCCGCTCGGTGCACTGCAGAGCCCATCTGGCCCTGTCCCCTATCTCGCCACCTTTGTGCATGCTGCGTGGCCACGCCTGCTGTGTGGTGAGCAGCTGCTCGATCTCTACATAATTTCCGTCATCTTTCCTGCGCATTTGTGCATAGGGCTCATACACCAACTTCTGGCTGCAGAGTGCAGGTCCTAAGGGCCTGCACTTATGCAACTAATCGAAATCCATGCACTAGCAGTTCAGCTATGTAGTGAGTAGCACCAGCCACACGTAGACCAGCAAAAAGTAGCTGTTTTAACCTAATCTAAGCTTTTAAAAGGTAACATTTTACATTTTGGGGAAGCGCTACCTTTGAAAAATCTCTAGATCTGCTGCTGAAACCATGATACACATATTGCAACAGTACTTCTCAACGCAAGAAAGCGCAAACCCCAGAGCACTCATTCAAGCTGTACAACACAAGCACACATGTGGTTGCAGATACAAATCCACAACAGTAGCACATCAGTGCTATTGCATTTGTGTCATCTGTAAACACCTGTATGTTATCTGTCTTACCTGATGATGGCTGCCTCTGGTTGCCTGTGTGACTTTCTCCATTTGCTGCTTGGAGGATGGAGAGTTAGAATTTGGAAACCATAATTCTACATTTCCCTACTTTTGTGGCATTAAGTAGACCTAACTGGTGCATTAACACAGTTTTTGCAAAGAATTTCCTCTCTTTATGAGATAGTGAAATCATATCCCCATTCACACAGGTCGCTTTGGGACCTGTATGAACAGATACAGATGCACAAGGCCCCAAGAGAAGAGTCCATCTGCCTGCAGAGTACAGTGCTTTCCGGGCCCTGCACTTCAAGCAGCAACAGGTGTCAAGAATTTGTGGGGCTGCCTGGCCTATGTGGCTACAGATACAGGCACACAGAGCAAAGAGCCCATCCATCAGTCAAAGTGCAGAGCCTCCTGGCAGGTGCAGAGTTGTAGGACCCTATGCCAAGAGAAGATTTATCTTCACTATATGGTACTTGGGCTCATGAGGATAAAGCTGCGCCTCTTCCCTGGTTGCAGGTGGTGCCACATGACAGCACCCTTCCCCCAGCCTTAGCACATCCAACTGGCCCACTGAGCTCACGACCAAACTCAGCTCACCAGTGCAGGATCACACAGCACTACCCACAGCATTTCATATTCATTTTAATTTTTATTTGACCCCAAATTTTCAAGATAGTCGTTTTATGACTCCCTTATAAACTTGATGTGGCATTTATAATATACTGTCCAAAATATAATTTTGCACCACAAGTGCGAAAACAAGTTTAAGTCCAGGATCTGAACTACAACACCTGTTATGTTTCAGAGGTGGTGTTAAAAAATAGCTGTGTTGAAAGTTTGGAGTTTTAAGAGTTGGGTATCCCTCCTATGCAAAATTTGACAGCCCAGATTCTCACAAATGGTCTACTGTCACACCCCATCACCTTCAGAGAGGCACCAGGCAAGGTTGCCCACTCTCCTTACCTATTCAAACTAGCCACAGAGCCTCTACTCAGATCAATCACAGAGCACCCAGACATTTTGGGGATCAAGATTAGCTCCTTTACACATCGAATCACGATTCGCTGATGATTTCCTGCTTGCTCTTTCCAGGCCAGCCCAATCCTACCTTAAGAGTCTACTGCACAGTTCTGAGTTCATTTCAGGGCTACAAGTGACCTAGGATAAATCACAGGCACTGTGCCCTAATCCTACACCCTTTTACTTCAGAATCTGACAGAGATTTTTGATAATGGCTGAGTCAATGACCAGTTAACCTATTTAGGCCTCTAAATATCTACTCCACTAGACACTGTTGAATATCAATTTTCTACCCTTACTCTGAGACACTGAATCAGACCTAGCCAGATGGTGGCACCTTAATCTTTGCTGCTAGAAATGTCAATTCCATAAAATGATCATCACTTCTAAGCTATTTTATATCTTTAAAATATTCCTCTCCTACTAAAGAAAGAACTGCTTCATAAATTAGACACTTTAAGAAAAATCTTATGGGACTCCAACCCCCAAAAGGACTGAGCATTAAGAAACTTAGGGTACCTTACAAAGCAGGTGGCTTGACTCTCCCTCATTGGGAATGGTATCCATGGGCTTTTATTTTCAAGCAAACATTGTTACCTGTACAGGGCAAAGCAAGTACTCTGCAACTGGAACCTTTATGATTCCTAGCAGAAATCTACCCTGATCCCCAAATCACTTAGTGGTCTGTTGTACAGCGCCACCCCAAACCATAAAGACAACCCTGTCTAATGGACTCTATCAGAGTGCTCAAGAGACTTAACATGTCCATAAACCTAATCTACTCCCTTGAAAACTATGCCCATTTGGTCCAACCCATATATAAGCAAAGGCAAGATTTCTCTATCTAATACTCACTGGTCCGCATGAGAATCAACAGATTATTTAACATTTTATCTGATGACGCCAATATCTTAATATCCTTTGTTGAAATTAGAAAAAAATAGACTACCTAAGTTTCACTTCAATTACTACCTACAACTTAGGGCCACTCTCAAGATTCCATTCTTCTTGCTGATTTCTCACTCCCCTTGGCTGATGTGTGGGATCAACTAATCAGGATTGGTCCTCTTAAAAAGGTGCTAGCTTTATTTATAAAACTGTAGCTAATTCTTTCTCATCTTCATACCTGACTTCTTCAGCTAAAGGGAAATTGGAATCTGAACTTAGTGTAGCCATATCCAACCAGGATTGGAACTCTGCCTGGAAGCAAGCTTACTGTGGAAGCAGGGGCTCCAATGTAAGCTTATCAATATAAGATTCTGCATTAGTTTACCTGTCCCTGCAAACTTCTAGAACTAGGTATGACTTCTAATAACTGCTGTTGGAAATGCTGCCAATTGGAGGCCAGTCTATGCCATGTGCTTTGGACCTGTCCCACTATAACCAACTAGGAGGCAGTATGGCGCACTGGTTTAAGGCTCTGAGCTGCAAATCCGGAGACCTGGGTTTGAATCCCAGCCCCACTTGCATACTATGTGATCCTGAGCAAGTCCCTTAACTTCCCTGTGCTCCCAGGTTGCACCTGTAAACAAGCTTTCAACCTAGTGCATCTCACCTGGTTAACCAATTGGACAAAAATAAAAAAAACACTTCTGGTCAGGTGTGCAAGCTGCATGCAGAACCAGTCTACAAATTTCCTTGCCCCTCACCACTTATCTATGTGCTGGGAATATTCCGCCCTCCATCCTGATCTCTTATCACCTGAAACTCTGGCTCTCAGCTGCTGCAGCACGTAAATGCTAATTCTGAAATACTGGAAAGACCCAAAGTGCCCTCCTGTATGAATTGTTCAATCAAATGAGTGTCATGGCAAACAATGAAAGAATAAGTTACTCAAGCTAACTGACAGGATGGATATGTTTCTTGATATATGGGCCCTTTTGTAGTTGAACACAGTTGAATCATCCATGCTGTTTCACTAGTGCTGTTGTAATGTTCTAATCTATATCACCTGTTATGCATTTGTGTTCGTGCCGTTTAATAGTTTTCCGTCTCAGTTGTCTGAATGAACCCTTTATTTACACCCTTGTTAAAATCTAACTTCACAGGTGCAATGCAATGGTACAGCTGCTTAATATTTTGTAACTATGCTTTTTGGTTTTATACTAATGTCATAATCTGCTTTTTCTTGTTATCAATAAACACTTTTATGAGCCTGCCAGTGGCACTGAGAGTTGAGGCTGGATACCACACCTCTCGAGCCGTGCGGCGACCAGAGTTCTGGGCGAGCCTGGACCGCAGGAGTTAGCAGGGAGAGAGAGGACTAAGCATCCGGAGGACAGCTCTCCTTTCTTGGGGTTCCAGGGGCTGCCCGGCACATCAGTGGCTCGGGGTGGAGACGGACTGTGAACTGCGCTTAGGGCTTCACAAAGAGGTTGTGAACCATGGCAGGATGTCCCTAGGCGTCACTGCACACTCGGGGCTCCGCTTGGAGGGGACAAAAGGCGTAACAATCTAAGGAAAAGCCTCCACCACCTGATAGATGATGGAGGGTCCGGGGTGCAGCCTACCACGTCAATGCGGGCTCCTCCTCTAAGCTTCCTCCGTTCTCCGTCCCAGTGGCCGCCTGACTGGATTATAGATGGGCGCCAGGAGGCATAAATCTGGCGGCCCTGCCTTGGGGCTCAGAGCCGGGGGGACTGGGTGGCTGTGGAAACGGATACCCCTGTCAAGGAGGAGCATGAGAGAGCTTCAGGCAGGCGGGATCAAGGCATCCACCGAGTGGCCACTCCCAACGAGTTCAGGTTGGTGTGAGTGCACAAATAAAGTTAATAACAATAAACACTTTTATGGAAAAAAGAAAGTTTAGAGTCAAAATATTGATAATTACAAAGTTATGAGTTGGCAAGGTAAAATTCTCAATGTGCATTCATAACTCATGAGTTTTCAATATTTTAGCCCCAAATTTTGAAAATAGTTTTCTTATGACCCTATGTCATGAGCACAGTAGGTGGACATTTCAAATCCTGCCTGAAACGTGATTTCGCAGAGCAAAAGTGAAATCCCTTTGGACCAGACCTGAAAATTTCACCTGCCTTATTCATGAGGTCGAGTCCCAAAAGGCTGTGTTGAAAGTTTGGTGGAAAAATACTGAAAAGTAGTGAAGTTATGAGTGAGCGTTGAAATATTTCAACGTCCGCTCATAATTGATCATTTACCATATTTTTCGCCAAATTTTCAACACGATCTTCTTAATACCACATCTCATAGTCAGTAGGTGAACATTTCAAATCCTGACTGAAAGGTCATTTTGCAGAACTGCAAAACCACCTTTCAGGACGGACTGAAAAATGTCACCTACCTTGTTCATGAAGTGAGGGTCCCAAAAGGCTGTGTTGAAAATCTGGCATAAAATATTTAAAATGACAATGTTATGAGAAAAGTTAAACATGAATTAAAATATATTAACCAGACTTACCTTATTTTCTCATCCAGCAGTTGTGTTTCCTGCAGTTGGATGTATTTCTGATCAGTGACTCTACATCGTGGGACTATATTTTGGTGTGAGAGAATATGTGGGGTGGGTACTGAGTGGGGGTCAGGGTAGGGTGGATGGGGTGTGGGGCTCAGCTTGATGAGGGACCATATTCATCTTTGCATATTTACATAAAAAATAAAACAAAGGACAGTTTTCTTTTAACAGGGATGAGACCTGACAGTGGAGACTGGGCACCGTAGTGTTGGCATGTATTTGGGGGCACCGGGGTGGGCAACCGGTGTGGCCACCAGTGTATGTGGCAGTGGGTGATCTGGAGGAAGGGTGGTGGTGGTGAAGCAGTACATGGTGTGCAGCCCGATCTGCTTATAATTATTCTGTAATTTTCTACAGCGTAACACATGATCTCTACTCCCACACACTACTAAACAGATATTAAGAAAACTAGTTTGAACGGCCCAGTGGTGCTGAGAGTTGGGCGCTGGATGCCACACCTCGCTCCATGCTGGCAGCCTGTCGGGGAGGCCGGACTGGGTCACTGGCGGGTCAACTGTGGGGAGTATGGCTTGGCGTCGACAGCTCGCCGTCTCAAGGAGGGTCGGGTGGGAGGGTGCGTTGCCCACAGCTCTTGTGCGACTCGGGCGGAGGCTCGGAGGATTGCAAGCTCCCAACAGAAGGGAGGCAAGGCGGCCCAGGCACGCAGCAGACATCACGTCTAGCGCCCTGACATCAGGAGCTAATGCTGCATGGGAGGAAAAGCAGAAAAACACCTGTTGGCTCGGGATGGCGGGCTTCCTGGGACATGCCTCCAATTTACCCTGCTCACGACTACCTCCAGACCTTGAAGAAAGGAAGAATTACGAGGACGCCCCACCGTCCTCACTCGGTGGGGGGAGTCAAGCTACATGGGGACTGGGAGGTAAGTATCGGTGAGCGGTGGTAGGAGGATAACCCTTGGATGCCCTGAAGGGTCAGGGCTGACAGGCAGTAGAAGGGAAAAAGTACCATTTAAAAAAAAAAATAAAATAACTAGTTTGAAACTGAGCAAAATAAGGAATTATATAATAGCACACAGAGGTGCCAAACAGTCTGAAGCTCGCAGTCAGGAGAGCATAAAAAGTTTATGTTTACTGTTTTAGGTGTGAGCGGAAATTCCCCTGTCGCACCACTCTGTGTGCAAGAGAGAACTCTCAAGTCACAACATGAAAATGGCTCCTCTCACTAAACTGGGCACCCAGGATGCTCATGCTATCCAGCTATATTTGTTAAAACAATGACACGTAGCTGTGGTGCTGAGGCTGTAAAGCACGAATATGTGGCGTAATGCAAACATGAAGAGTACAGACGCACCCTGCAGCATCCAAGACATGAGTTGTTCTTCTTCACTGGTGAAAAAAATTTTTATTCTTGAAAAAACATTGAAAATACACTTCACCATAACTGCAACCAGACAACCCCACCCACAATTCGATGTTTAGCACAGTCTTGTGCAAAAGTCTTGCAAAGCACAAGACTGTGCGAAATGTCAAGGTGTGGGCAGGGTGAGTCTGATTGCAGTTACTATGGAAGTGTATGTTCAATGTTTTTCAACAAAAATTGTTTTTCAGCAAAGAGGAATAACTCATGCCTTTGGATGCTGCAAAGGTGAGTGTCTGTATTCTAGTCATGTCTGCATGCCCAGCTCCAGCTGGCTTAGAACATAAGAAGGGAAGGACAGGAGCAGGCAGCGAAGCCCTTCAAGGCTGCCCCACTGCTCAACGGATATCCATGTATGTTATACCGCCTCCGGTGCCAGTCTAATTGACATCTGAATGAACCTACAGTTGCTCAGTACTCTGATAAGCTATTCCAGAATCCACCACCCTTTGTGTATAAAGTGTCTCCACTGTTCAGTTCTGAAGTTAGGACCCTGAGCTGTAGTTGAAGCCCCTTGCTCTTACATTGATTGCTTTAAAAGCTTAGCCTCAGCCCTGGTAGGACAGCGGTGTTACTGATTGAGTTGGGTCCTCATGGGTAGGAAAGCATAGGTGAAAAAGTAATTTTACCATCTTTAAATGGCGTTAAACTCAGAGCTGTAGGCGGGTGAAAAATCTTGGACTGGACTCTGACTATGGAATACCAGTTGTCAGCGGTTGTCTGCCGTGGCTTTTCACTTACACAACATCGCCCAGTTTAAGCCATAGCTAGTGCCAGGGAAGGTGACTATGGTAATACATGACCTGTTTTACATCCAGGCTGGACCTCTGCAGCATTCTCTACCTTGGTTTATCTGGAGCTCTGATGTGCCATCTGCAGCTGGTCCAGATGTGCAGCTCACTTGATTGCTGGGACCTCACAGTTGGAGCATATCACCCCAGTGCTGTATGATCTACACGGATGCCTACTCCGTCATGTACCAACTTCAAGATAGGCTTGTTAAACTGGCCGGTGGCGCTGATGGTTGAGGCGCTGGATGCCACACCTCAGGCCACACAAGCAACCTGGGTTCGGATATGGACACGGGTTGCTGGGAGAAGTCTACGGGAAGCGAGCTTCTGGAACAGCTCTCCTGTCCAGGGGAGGTTACAAGGGATGCTTGGCATCCTGGTGGCCCCATGGAGATCGGGGGACTTGCAGGCTAGCGTGGTGGGTGGAGTCGCCAGATGGTAGCAGGGTTGCTGTGCGCTGTGGCATCACTGCATGTCGCACTCGGGGGAGGATCCAAGGGATAAAAGCGAAAATACCCGTTCAGCGACCAGCGGAGATGAAGAGGGCTTCAGGGGCAGGAGCACATCCAAGGCCAGCCAGCCAGAACCAGGAATCTCCCCAGGCGCCAACCCGACAGCCAGGTAGGTCTCTTGAGTCTGTAAGGTCGCCAAGGGGTACCTGGTTGCCGAGGACTGGACCTGACTGAGCTGTTGGGACGGGGAGGATAACAGCAGCGGGATTCAGGTAGGGAGTGAGAGACCCTTGGAAGGATGCCCTGGACTGCAAAGCGATAAACAGAAATGAAAAAAAAAAAAAAGATAGAGCTTGTTAACACAAAGTCCTGCACAGTTTTGGCCTTAGCTATCTGGAAGAGATCCTGTCCAAATACTCTCCTGTCCTCTCCACCTGGCATGCTTCTGTCCCTTTCGGCCATTAGGCGCCAGCATTAGTGTGCCAGCACATCAAGGTGCTGATTTTGGGATTCGCCCCTCCCTGAGGTCCACCCCCTCAGAGTTAGAATATTAATAAAGGGGGTGTGGGGTGAAATCCCAGCTTGGCACCCTGATAACCGGCGCACCAATGCCGGGTGCTCTGAATGGGTGGAACCCTCTGTGTCATGTGCTCCAGGCTAAGGTTATCTGAGGACAGAGCCTTTGGGCAGCTGTCCCATTGGCTAGAACTGCACTGCCATTCTGTGTCTGCAGCATCTACTGCTTCACAGTGCAGTAAGGTTTATTGCATTTTTGCACAGTGAGTGACAACCGTGCAAGTCTTGCTGTTAAAGTGAGCGATCCCATTTGATGGGCTAGTCTGCCTAAACACATAATACATAATCAAGCAGAATTCAGTATGTGCCACTGCTGCAGTCACAGCACCAAATACAGATTGTGCTTGTTTTGTTTTCATCAACAAAGCACGCTTCTGCACTGTGATTGCTAAGGCTTCAAGAATGCAAATCACCACTCCTAAAGTCAAAGCTGAAGACAAACTACAAAAATGCTGTTAACTACTGTCACGACTCACGAATACCTGCCACAGCAGGGTTAACAGAGACAGGTTTTAAAGCAGCGGTTGATGCATGCAAAGTGAAATAACCTATTCGGCAGACAGGAGGCACAGAAACTTAGGACTATCAATTCATCTAACCCTTATATGTAAATCCTGAAGCCAGACTGCATTTGAAGATTTTAAAGATCCCTGTTTATGGCCAGGCACACCTTCATAAAGTGAAGTTCGCTGGGACAGCACTATATGTTGTCACTCAGCATGAACATGTCCTTGCTGTACCTCCATAATCTGAATACAGCTTTTCCAGCAGAATAGAGACTTCAGGAAGAGTTTTAAAACCAGAAGCGTGCCATCTTTATTACTTTTTTTTATTTTGCAGTTTTTGTTTTGCTAGCAAAGACACACAAAGCTGAGGCTTGTTTCAGGTGTGTCCTGGGAGTACAAACATTTAAGTGACTTGCTCATGGTCAGACTCTGCAAATGGTGGCTGTGGGATTCAAACCCAGTTCTCAAGGTTTGCAGCTCAGTGCTCTTACCACCACACTATACTGCCTCCCTATTAGGGCTCCATACTGGTTACAAAAGCTATAAATACAGTTTTAGAAATGGTTGACTGAAGGCCGACCCTTTGGTGCAGCGATAACACTACTGCTCGTGGCGCCAGTAACCGGGTTTGGGAATGAGTCCGGGTCATTGGGGGTTAGCCGTCTGGAGAGAGGGACTGAGAATCCACAGGATGCTCCTCCTTCCTTGGGGAAGGAGGTTCTGTCCTCTGCTGTACTGCCCACTGGTTGACCACAGGTAGCAGCATGGCTGGAGGCCGGGGAGGAGATGAGGATGCTGCCGATGTTGGGGCATGACCCTGCATTCGTGCACAAGCATCTTGTCATCCTAGCTGTGATATCCTATGGAGGTCGGAAGAAAGATGAAGATAGCCCCAGCACCCGGAAATATAGGGCGCTGTACCTCTCCTGACAATCTGCTGAGCTAGAGGTAAATCCCCCACATCGCCTGGCAAGCCATGGCTACATAGAGCTGGTTTCTGTGGTGGATGAGAGCTGGTCAGGTTGTGCCCTGGGAGTTCTGGAAGAGGTGGGGCACTAAAGACAGGAAGGCCATAGATAACAAAAAAAAAATAGTTGACTGGACAAAACATATAGCAGTAGAGAATTTTGAAAGAATCAAAAGATGAAAACCCTCACCACAACACTGCCACTCTGTTACCTGTGGTCAATCGCATGCATGGTCTCCAGGATGCGAGGCAGCATGGGTTCATGAGGGAGATTGTGTCAAACAAATCTGCTCGACTTCTTTGACTGTGTCACTAAGACAGTAGACAGGGGCCAAGCGGTGAAGCATCCTCTATCTTGATTTCCAGCAAGGCCTTTGACTCTGTACCCTACAAAAGGTTGATCAGGAAGTTGATGGATCTCAGAGTTGGGAAAAATGGCCAGATGGGTGGAAAACTGGCTGAAGGACAGAACCAGAGGGTGGTTGTGGGGGAGAGTTATATGGCACAAGAGGTAACCAGTGGGGTCCTGCAGAGCTCGGTGCTGGGGCCAGTGTTGTTCAATATCTTCATCAATGCCACTGGAGATGGCATTAAGGGCAAAATGTGCCTATTCGTAGATGACACCAAGCTCTGTGGGAGAATGGACACAGCTGAAGGGATACAGGACCTACAGGAAGATCTGGAAAGCTGGGAGGTGGACCAGGATCTGGCAGCTTGGCTTCAATGCCAAGAAATGCAAAGTTATGCATATTGGAGCCAAGAATCCTAGGACAGGGTACTACCTGGTGGAGTCCAGTATCTAAATCAGAGGAGGAGAAGGACCTGGGAGTGATGATCACTAGTGACCTGAAGCACTCCATGCAGTGCAAGAAAGCAGCAGCAAAGGCAAACAAGATGCTGGGATGCATATCTAGGAGGATCAGTAGTAGGAGAGGGGAGGTTATACTGCCCTTGCACAGGTCACTGGTGAGGCCACAGCCTAGAGTATGGAGTTCAGTACTGGTGTCTACACCTCTAAAAGGACATTAACCTGCTGGAAAAGGTCCAGAGGAGGGCTACAGAGATGATAGCTGGTCAGCAAGGTAAGGCATACAAGGAGTGGTTGAGGGCACTGAACATGTACTCCCTGGAAGACAGGAGAGAGAGAGAGGGACATGACTGGGACCTTCAAGTACTTGACAGGGATAAATAAGGTGGATAAGGAGAGTCTCTTTAAGCTGAGTGGCAACCATAACACGAGAGGGCACAGTCTTAAACTGGAGGGTGGGAGGTTTAGGAGGGAGATCAAGAAGCACTTCTTCACAGGGAGGGTGGCGGACACTTGGAATGCGCTGCCAGAAGAGGTAATCTGCTGAAGACAGTGGGCAGCTGTAAGAGAGGCTGGAGACAGGTATGGGGGGATAAGGGTCACCATGGGTAGGGAGGATGGGAGGAGTGGGGAGGGAGGGAAGGAGGACATTAGCTCAAGCAGTGGACCCTGCAACACGAGCAAACTTGCTAGACCAAATGGCCTTCTTCTGCTGGCTTCTTCATTGTGTTTATGCACAATCCTGTAAAGATTCAAGCAGTGATAATGGCGAATTGGTATCTATGAGGTGTGACTCAGACTCCGAACAGATCTCAAAACGGTAGCAGGAACCACTGGGAATTCTGTTAAATTCAAATATCTCCACAGACTTGAAAAATAAATTGAATGTTGCAACAGGAGAGCAAAGATTCTCAAAACTCAACAGTTCAATAACATTACAGTATTTATTGTGAGGGTCAGCGGGGGGCTGGGAGTGGATAGAGCAGCCGTCGTAGCTCTTTTCTCTCCCAGATGAGGGAGGCAGGCCTTCTCAGCTTCATCTATGGAATAAGATTTTAGTATTGTTCTCAGCCTTCCACTTTTATGTTCATGAATTATCCTTCTTGTAATATTGTATTGTTGTACTGTTTTATTTAAAATCTTCAATAAAAGTTATGGGGGTGCCAGAGGCCAGCTTCCAGGAGGACACATTCCTTCCAGCTCCTCACTACATCTCCTAAATAACCTAAATTTGTTATAGCCAAAGGAGATTAAGCAGAAAATATTCGACAGCATCGAATTCTACTATTTCAAGCATTCAGGAGATACCTTTTGCGATGGGACGACAAAAAACAGTCAGACTCCAGTGTCGGGAGGTTTAAGACCTACCTCTCTCTCAGACACCAGCGAGATCAGCAGTAGAAGTACCGGGCCTACTCCTAAAGATCCAGCATCGGAGCCTCCCAGGCAGACCATACTTGAATCAGTCCGGCTATGGACTCAAAAATAGAAAAACTTTAAACAGATTAGAAGCCCACGATGCAGCCCTCAATTCTCTAAAGGATACCGTGGCAGAAGCAGACAAGCGCCGTTGTCAGCGCAGGTACAGTAAGCATTGCTCATGAAGGAAAATCAGCAATTAAGAGGACGTTTAGAGGCTGTAGAGAATGGTCAGAGCGGGAACATTCAATAGTGGGCTTGTTGGAGGGAGTGGAGGGAGCTCAGCTGTTGGTTACCTAAAAGACTGGATGGCAGAAATGATACCTTCATCACATGGGTTAGACTGAACGACTTTACGGCAGGCTTACCGAGTAAATTCCAGGGTCCAACCCGCTGATCCCACGCAACCTCGGACTGTGCTGATTCGGACGGTGGGGACGGAGGTTCGAGACATGCTCATCTCTGCTGCAAGGGCAGTGTACCCTTTGGAGGTTCAGGGACATGATGTGAAACTATTCCTGATTTATCATTTCAAACAACAGCCAGATGCAAACAGTTTGATGCGACCAGATAGAAGCTCAGATCTCTGGGAATTATCCATTCTTTTCTCCTCCCAGCTCACCCTACGCATCACCTATGGTGGGGAAAGTTGGCTGTTCACTGACCCAAAAGATGTCGGCCAATGGCTCGAGAAGATTGAAGCAGAATTTCAAGGGAAAAAGTTCTTGAAAATGCTTCGGGGATTCTGACTTGACGTGAGGATGAGTACTTTTAGACTCTAGATTGATGTGTTCTGCTCTATAGATGTTTCTACCAGGACAGTACATGGACATTTTCTTGTTGGTGGGATAACAGTTTTGTCTGTATAAAGATCTTGTTTAAGGTTTTTTTACTGTTATAGTTTCCTACTGTTAAAGCTTATTTTAACTATTACTTGAAATAATGCTCCTTGCATAAGGCTCCTGGGGATTGGTTAATGGTTTAAGGAATTAGTTTAATAGCCTTATAGATGTAATAATTGTAATGTTTTACGAGAATGGCGGAGACTAAGGGGATTATATATATATATATATATATATATATAGAGTACCTTTTCAGAGAGAATAGGATTGATAGCACTACTGGTTTAATGCATGTTTCTAAGTTTGATATATCCTCCGTATCTCCACCTATGCCATTGAAGTGGCTGGCAATTTGGGACATTAACTTTGGGACTTTTAAGGACTTTGTGTGCTTTTCTTAGTTTTGTATAACCCCTACATCCTACTGTACCAGACTGTATGGAGGGAATCTGTGTAACCCAATTTTGTATAGCAATGGCCTCATTTGACTGTGTAATTATCTGTACCTCTTACATGAGTATTACTATTGTATCGTTTTCTTTAAAGCAATAACAGATAGTACAAAAAAAAAAGTTACAATGAAAACAAAACAGAGTACATATGTGGAAAACTGCCAAATAATTGTGGCGCCTCTGAAGAAGCACCACCTGGCGTGAAACATTAGGCGTGGCAATCAATGGTTCGGTTCACTCCACCATGTGTTAACAGTTTTTCACAAAAATAATGTTACCAAACTTTTGGGCTTTCTGAGAATCTTTACTCTCCTATTTCAACATTCAATTTACTGCACAATAATTATTTCGTAAGAAGCAGATCAGATGTTTTCCGTCCCTGTTCTCCTGGGGATTAGTACAGTCCTCTGTGACTGTACTTAGCCTTGGGAGGACAGTGGAACCAGTAAACAAAAGGTCAGAGCTTATAAAAGTGTAACCAGCACTGCAGGCTACTGAATCTTACTGGCGCAGCCCAGCTCTGCCATCACCTGCAGGGGATTCTGGGATTTCTGGTTACAGTAAATGTCAGCTTGAGGGACCGCAGAATCAGACTGATACAACCTACTACACTGCAGCAAACAGTACAGTACGTTAAAAATATATATTTCTGCACAAATTGCAAATTGGGACCAGTTCCACACCTGTTTTCCAGTTTTGGCCATGTCCAGCTGACTGTTATGAAGAAGTCTGCTTTCATTGTTGGAAATGGAAAGAATTCATTATGGACTCAATCACCGCTGTTTAACGGATCTGGGGATATGTTTCATCACTATCCAGTTTCTTCATTATACAGTATGCTGCATTTTACAATTTACTTAGTCAGTCTTATACCTGGGAGGGGGTGTCATGTCATACAAATCTGATAGATTTTTTGACTGGGTGACCAAGGAACTAGATCAGGGTGGAGCATTGTATGTGGCCTACCTAGATTTCAGTAAGGCATTCAACACCATTCCATAGGAAATTAGTGATAAACAATAGTGGCGCTTGACCGCTTGTACAGCAGTTAGATTTCTGCTTGCGACACCAGCAACGCAGGTTCGGGAATGAGCCCAGGAGCTGAGGCCGGGCCGGGGAGAACGCTTGAGCATCCTCAGGACAGCTCGCCTTTCTCCAGAGAGGGACGGGTCGAGTATCCCAGTGCAAGACTGGCCCCAGGCAGAGGTCTGGGGCACAGTATGTGCCAAGATGCAGCAAGGGAGGATGTCGCAGACATAGGTGCTATGCGCCTTGATGCCAGGGTTCACGCTGATGTCCACAGAAACACTGAGGAGGAAACACTCTCCAGGCTCCGGGCAGATGGAGCCCCGAGCAGACCCTCATGGCTCCTGCCTGCCTGGCCGATCCCAGAGCCCGGCCAAACAGGTAAAGCTTGGGGTGTAAGGGTCCCCACCTCGTCCCCACCGGGGAGGTAAACCGAGGAGCTACATGGGGTTCACAGATGGCACAGATGGGTGGCAGAAGAGGGGCAGGACTCAGTGGGGACTCCGAATAAACGTAGCTTGGGAGGGGAGGAGGGTAAAGAAAGTTTAAAAAAAAAAAAAAGAAAAACAAGCCAGGTAGCTTAGGAGTGGGTCCAAAGGTAGTAAACTGGATAAGAAATTGGTTAGGGATAGTCGACAGAGGTGGTGGTAAATGGAATTCACTCCAAGGAAGGGAGGATGACCAGCGGGGTGCCTCATGGATCAATGCTGGGACGGTCCTCTTTAATGTCTTTATAAGTGACACTGCAGAGGTCTGGAAGGGAAGGTCTGCCTCTTTGCAGATGACACCAAAATCTACAATAGGATGGATACTCCGGGGATGTGTGTGGAAAGGATAAGCAGAGACCTGAAAAACTCGAGGCGTGGTCAAGGGTATGGCAGCTGAGTTTCAATCACGAAAAAGTGCAAATAATGCACTTAGGGCACAAAAACCAATGGAGGAATACAAAATGGGTGGAGTGGTATTGGCGACCACCAAGCAGAAGCGAGACCTGGGGTAATCATATCAAATGACCTAAAATGGCCAGGCAGTGCAACAAGGCAGTAAGGAGGATGAGTGGCATGCTGGAGTACATAGGGAGGGTATCACCAACAGAAACAGGGAGGTGGTGCTGCTCTGTATCTCTGTATAGATCACTGGTAAGACCCCACATAGAGTATTGTGCCTAGTTCTGAAGAACACATCTCTGCAAGGACATTTCAGGACAGCTTCCTGGTGCAGCTGGTCCATGAGCCAACTAGACTAGACAGGACTCTGGACCTGGTTCTATCAAATGGGGAAGCTGTAAGGTATCTGAAGGTGGAGGACCTCTGGCTAGGAGTGACCACCACATGGTATGGTTCACGCTCAACATGGGCAGGGAAGCAGGAGGTACGGGTACCTGGGTGTTTGACTTTAAGGGAGCGGACTTTAAATGGATGGGGAATGTGGGGCATGCATCTGGCAGAAATCTAGCCACGACGTGGATGCTAGCAAGAAATGGGATAATTTAAGAATGGGCTGGTGGAGGCTACTGGGACATGTACAACAACAAGGAGTAAAAGGAAGGGCAAAGAAACCCAGCTGGCTGACGAGGAGGTCATGGAAGGGTGAGGCCAAAAAAAAGGCATTCGGAGACTCAAGAAACTGGGAAGGGGGGATATGAAGAAGTCCAGGAGGTTACCAGGCTGGTCAGAGTGGTCAAGGCTTCCATGGAAATGAGACTGGCGATGGGCATTAAGAACGGAGAAAAGAACTTCTTCAGATATATCAGTGAAAGACGGAAAAACAAAGGTCAGATTGTGAGGATTAGGAAGGACGGGGCTGGGTGGAGAAGGGAAGGACCAGGCAAAGGCACTGCACGATTACTTCTGCTTTGTGTTCACGAAAGAGAAAGGGAGCAGACACTACCTGGGAGAGGAGGAGTGAGCGGGGAGGAGGTGAATGATGTAGGATTATAGAGGATAGGGTGGTGAAAGGATTAAGGGCTATGAGGGGGATAAGGCACGGGTCCAGACAGCATTCACCCTAGGATACTTAAGGAACTAGCAGAGATCCCAGCAGGACCACTGGCTGACCTGTTCAATACCTCCTTGGACACTGGATGCATACCACAGGACTGGAGGATGGCACATGTGGTACCCATTCACAAAAGTGGACCCAAGGGCTGACCAGGCAACCACAAACCCAGTGAGCCTCACATCAGTTGTGGGAAAACTCATGGAAACAATCCACAAAAGAGAAGCTGGTTGGCCAGCCTGGTGGCGATGAGGGTTGAGGTGCTGGATGCCACCTCGTGCTATGCCGGCAAGGGTTCAGGAGGCGGTTCGGGCAGGGATCGGCAGGGGTGGGTTGAGGATCGAGCACCCATGGGTGCTCTTCTCCCCTCGGAGGGAGGGTTGGGATGGTCCGGCTTGCCACTGGCTCCCGTGGAGACCGGGGCAGTGCACACAGGGCAGCGCGAATCAGCATGGCCAATGCAAGGTAGGGCTGCAGTGTGCCGTTGCATCAGGGTGCACGCCACGCATGGAGGGGGCTAGAAAACATGGAAACCGGTTCACGGGATAGGTGATGGCACCTGCACCATGCCCACAGCCAGGACCATCCTGTCTGGCCTTCCAGGTCCTCCGCCCAGCCCTCACCCATAGTCAGAGTCTACGAGCAAGTGCACCCAAAGAGGATGGGCGGCCCCACCCCAGTGGGGTTAAGCTGGTGTGCCAGCTGTAGAATGAGGGGAGGAGAGAGGAAGCCCAGGCAGGAGGACTTCCAGGCAGGGCAGGATGCCCGATATAGACCCCGTGGACCGCAACCAGGAGGAAAGATCATTGAAAAAGAAAATAAAAAGAGAGGCTGGTGACCTTTTTAGAGATCAATGGTCTCTAGGATGGTCAGTAGCATGGTTTGTCTCAGAAAGATCCTGCCAAACAAACCTCGTTGGGTATTATGACTAGGTGACAAGGAGCTGGACAAAGACTATGCAGTGGATGTCCTGTATTTTGATTTCAGCAAGGCCTCTGATCCGCCACCGCATAGGAGGCTGGGGTGGGGGAGCCAGAATATATAGGGGTGGGAACAAAGATGGTAGTCTGGATCACCAACTGGTTGAAGGGAGGCAGCAGGGTGGTGGTGGGGGAACCATCACCGAGGGATGTGACGAGCGGGTGCCACAGGGATCAGTATTGGGACTGGTGTTGTTCGGGATATTCATATCTGATATCTTCCATGGGGTCCGGAGTAAGATCTGTCTCTTACGTGGATGACACAAAGATGGGAGCTGTGGTAGATGACATCGGAGTGGAGGGGCTGCAGGAGGACCTGACCAAACTACAGGAGTGGTCGGATTCATGGCAGTTGGGGTTTAACGCCAAAAGTGCAGGTCCTGCACTTGGGGCTAACAACTAGGGAAGAGCTATCAGCTGGGGAAGTACAGCCGAAATGTCCTGAGGAGGAAAAGGATCTAGGGGTGCTTATAAAGGGAGTATGAACAACTCAGCTCAGTGCAGGAAGGCGGTAGCAAAACCCAACAGGATGCTGGGGTGTATAGCAAGGGAATCTCCTTCAGAAATAGGGAGATGATCTTGCCCTTTACAGGCAACACCTGAATACTGTGTACAGTACTGGCGCCATTCCTGAAGAAGGATATCAGATTGTTGAGGGTGTACAGAGGAGGGCAACAAAGATGATCCAGTGATTAGAGGGTACTCCATGAGGAGAGCCTGTCAGAAGCTGAACATGTATTCCCTGGAGGAGAGGAGGGATATGAAGGACATGACTGAAACTTTAAAGGGATTAACAAGACTAGTACAGAAGGGATTTTCCAGATTAGAAGGAGAGGGTCACGAAGGGGCACCAGACGAGACTGGAGGGAAGATTCAGGAGGGAAATCAGGAGACATTATTTCACTGAGAGGGTGGTGGATCGTGGAATACTCTGCCGAGGAGGTAATAGCCTGTAGCACGGTAGATGACTTTAAGAGGGATGAGACAGAGTGGGGGTAATAATGAGAAGGAGGTGGGGCAGCTGCGGGTTTAGGGGCTAGCTGTACAATCGAGCAGACTTGATAGACCATTAGGCCTGTTTCTGCCGGGCGTTTCATATGTTCATATAGACAGAGTGGAGGCGGTCCAGAGGAGTGCAACTAAAATAGTGCAGGGTCTGCATCAAAAGCCCTATGAGGAGAGACTAAAGGACCTCAATATGTATACTTGGAACAGAGGAGGGACAGGGGAGATATGAAGGAGACCTTTAAATAGCTCATAGGGGCAAATAAGGTACAGGTGAGGAGTATTTTCAGAAGAAAAGGTGCTCTATAAGAAGGGACATGCTATAAAGCTGGAGAGGAGTAGATTCAGGAGAGATGTGAGGAAGTACTTCTTCACAGAAAAGTGGTGAATTTCTAAAACAGCTTTCTAGCGAGGTGGTGGGGGCAGAAACAGTGGTGGGGTTCAAGGATGCAAGGGATAAGTACAAAGGAATCATAGTGGGGAGGGAGAAAGAGTTGTAGATCGAGCACAGTCTGCAGTAATTGTGTAGGTAAGGGAACTGGCAGACTGGATGAGCCAAAGCAGTCATATCTGCCGTCAAATTCCATGTTTCTAAGGGTGGGCATATTACATGAAGCAGTCTTTCTGCATGTTACTCCCAGAACTAAGTTCCTGGGTTCCTTGTATACCCTACTGTCTGCTTTAAACTTCTCCAAGCAGCCATAACATGGCCAGGGAAATTGGGGACTGTAAAGGGGGCGACATTGCAACAGTAAAACCACAACGAGATGTTTCTGGCCATGTTATAAATACAAAGATGCGGACGGGTGCTTTAGTACAGCGATACTACGGTTACATTGCCATTCCACACTTTTGAAAATCCTGCATCATGACAACGTTCTGTCCTGTTCATTTATTTGAATTTTGATGACGGGTAGTCCACTGAGACAAAACTGTCCCTTTTTCAGGGGTGACCCAGGGAACCTAAGCATTCCAAATAACAGAACAATACATTACACAGAGGTGAATGACAGTTTACAATTGATATTTACAGAAATACCGTTTTTTTTTTATATATAATGCTTTTGCCATACTGCGGCATTTTCACCGGACTGGGCATCCAGCCGCCGGCTCCGCCCACCTGGAGAACTGAGTAACTCAGACTGCACTCAGGAGGATCCTGGACGGCAGTCTTGTCATCCCGCTGGAGGGCTCCCCTCTGCCTCAGCCAGCCAGGACAGCCCCGGACCCTCCTGACATGATTCCGCTTAAAGTCCTCCAGGTGGCTCGGAGCAACGGCCATCAAGCTGCTGCAGTCGCGCCCAGCCATTTTCCTCTGATTGGTCCCCTGAACGCGGACATGCAATGACGTCCGGGCACAGCGCACCGGACGCCTGCCACGCCCCCTCCAGTTCTCCAGCACTTGTAGTGCCCCAGCGCCCAGGAGCCACCACAGTGCAGCGAGATTCCCCAACCCATCCCAGGACCTCGAGAGCAGTCTACGGATGCTCAATCCCAGTCCTCCCTGCCGACCCCCAACGCACGGGCTCATTCCCAAACCCGGGTTGCCAGTGTGGCGCTCCAGCACCTCAACCTCAGCGCCACCGGCCAGCTACAGAAATACAGTTTAAACATTTAATATAAATATCGAGAGAGAAAATAGGGTTACAAAACAGAGCATCATGCATTTATGAATTTCTGGAGTTAGCAGGTGAGACGGAGTCGTAATCTCACAAGCATATACAACACCATATATAGGAGCACCACTGGAGTTTTAATGCATCTAGAGTAGGTATAGTTATATACACATATCCACAAAAAGTCGAATATGGTGAAGGGCGAGGTATAGGAAATGATCGAGGACCACTCAAGAAGAAAGGGGAGAGGTGTGGGTGGGGAGAGATCAGAGGTGATAGTAGAGGCTACTTGCAGTGACAGATGGGACGGGAAAGAAGATTTCTTTGAAGTGCTTTTTGAACTGAGGAAGAGAGGTACAGGAAAGAAGGCCGTGTGAGAGTATGTTCCATTTTGAGGTGCTGCAAATGCGAAAGATCGCCTACTGATAGTTAGGAGAGTCTTAGGTAGACATAGCATTGGATAAAGGGAAGATTGAAGGGCCTGAGATGGGTTTCAGTGAGAGCAGACTGGAAAGGCTTGGTGGGGGATGAGTTTATATGTGGTACTAAGTAAGGGAAATCCAGTGTAGTTTCAAAGGAATACCAGTCCAGGTTTTTCAGCACATCTCAGTGGTGGGTTCTAGCTTGGGCTGTGGCAATGAAACGGGCAATCCTATGATAAGTTTATCTTAGTCTGTTTATGATTGGTGACTTTGCAGTGCTGATTAGTGGAGCTCCGTAAAGGAGGCCCAAGAGTAGTGTTGAGGGCGCTATGGCCCTTCTGGACTGCGGAGTAGGGGGGCTATACGGTAAAGTAGTCCTAGCTACTGATGAGTGGCTTTTATATTATCTGCATGTGTTTTGAAGGATAGGTTCTCATCGAAGGTCATGCCAAGATATTTGAAGAAGTTTACCCTTTCGAGTGCCTCACCAGTTAAGGACATGACAACAAGTGGAGGATGGGTAGACAGGTCAAAGGAGGGTTTTCTTCATATTGAGCACTGGTAAGTTCTTTTGAACCATTCCTCCAGCAAGAGGAAATCCCTCTCCAGGTTGGAGCTGAGGGAGGAGATATCCTTAGATGATCTGCAGAGTACCGCGTCATCCACGTAAAGCTCTATTGACGCCCACCACAATTTAAAGGATGCTCATTAATAAAGATGGAGAGTAAGAGAGGACCAGTATAGATCCCTGGGGACTCCATCTGTGATGGGAGATGGGGATGACATAGCACCAGGCCATTTAACACATAGTAATCTGTTGGACAGGTAATTGGTTAGCCTTGAGAGTGAGGCGTTGTAGAGCCCAATTTCTGGAGGTTTTCAGGAGAAGTTGATGACTGCAAGGTCAAAGGCTTCGTTAAGTCCACGAAAGTTACCACAGTTGCAAGACCATGATCCATAGCTTGAAAAATGGCTGTTGAGACCAGCAGGAGAGCAGATTCAGTGCCGTGTAGTTTCTTGAAACTGTGCTGATGGATGGTTAGTGCACTGGACTGCTCTAGAAATGAGTCGAGCTGGCTGTCAAGGATTCTTTCTTGTATTTTTGTGATGGGACATAAAATAGAGATTGGCCAGTAGTTCTCGACTAGGTTAGTAGGGCCACTTTTTGTGAGGGACAACTATCACAGTCTTCCAATTGTCTGGTATAGTTCATGTAAGGAAGGATTTGTTGAGTAAAAGCATTACTGGTTAAGCAATGGCAGGTGCTGCTAAGCTTGAGGAATTTTGGTTGAAGGAACTGAATCAGGAGAACTTTCTGGGTGCAGACCATTTAACAGTTTCAGAACCTCAGCCCTCGTGGTGATTTTTAGGTGGAAGGTGGGACGAGGGTCATCAGGGTTCTTGACCATCAGGTTATCGGGGACAGTGGGTAGAACAGATTTATTTGTACGTCCGTGATAATAGATTTAAGGCGGAAGCTATCGATGACCGGTTCATGTGGGTAGGATAAATGAGTGAGACAAGACCTCCAAATTATGGTTAACACACCTTTGCTAGGTGTGACGTTTATTGTCCAAAGAACTATTTTTTGTAAAAGGTATATATACAAAAATAAATATAAACCATAAATGAAATAAGTCTTAACTTTAGGCTAAGCGACAAAGTAAAATTAAGAACAGAAGAACATAGCTCTTCTTGAGCTCCAGAACTACCCTTCCTGGTAGTTCTGCCACAAATGAGACAAACTTTCAATTACAGTTTTCTACAATCGTCTGTGCTTTTGAGACTACCTCTCTATACTCACTTCCAGGCTGATCTGCCTAAACTGAGTAACAGGTCAGGTTTTATACACTTCCCCACAGCATCATCAGGTCAGTTGATCCGCCCCATTCTAATATATATAAATAACTATGCTAATACATACACAAGGGGGATCAGCATGACACCAGTTTTCAGTATTCATATTCCCAACAACAGTATCATACAGTGTCTGTCCTATCTTTATTCTGAAACAGAGTTCGTATTCCACGCATAGGAAATTGCCTGTTAATGAAGTAAAACCCTCCACTGTCTTTTGACTGCCAGACAGTTGTCCCATAAAATAACCTCTGTTTGGGCGCTGGCTCCTAGGAGCCTATTCTGCCTGGATACTTTGATCAGCACATATCAGGTAGGAAGGAAAAGAAAACTCTCAATACTTTACTGTTCTAAGTTACCAGCATCCCTTAAATAAGAGGACAACCTTATTTCTTTATAAGCGTTCCTTTTAAACTGGTATACTGTGCTGAGACTTCATTTCAGTCCTTTACATTTCTCTGATGGGTGAAATTTCATGCAATCGGAATAATTTCATTTGGGACACCTTTTGCTGTCTAGGCCAGTGCTGCCTACAACAGTTAGTGCTACTCCCTTATGGATCAGTGTTCCCTTCTTAAATAGGAAGCCAGCTTAAGCGGTATTTTGACTGATACGTAGGACAAGCAGGCAGCTACTTAGAGAAGCACTGCACATCTTTTCACCAATCCCTCATAGCGGCAGGCTGCTTCTCTTCATTTCTACACTTGCCACAGTCTACTTCTGTGCTACAGGACACTTTGGGGATCTAATTCAAAATGCACAAATAGTAACAGCAGGGTGACCTTCCTATATTGTTATTTTTCAGTACTTGGAGGCGTAAGTCAGGGAAAGTGATTACTTTCACTTTCCCAACTCAGCAGCACCTCACCTGACTCCAGAAACAGACCTCTTTGTGTATTCTTTCTAGTGCCTTTGCACCATACGACTCGGAGAAGTGTTTCTACTATCTGTCACTCCGTAGCAACTTACTGCTGACTCGCTCTCGAGAACTGTTTACCACGAGTCAGATTCTCGGGTGCATAAAAAAAAAAAACAGCTGCACATTTTACTTTTTCTGAAGCTGCAAGCAGCTTCTCACAGGGACATTCACCCAACTTATTTTAATATACCACAGGGTTTTCCATAACGCAGTCTCGCATTACTGAGAATAGGTGTAGTATATGACAATGTAATTGCTTTTCTTACAGTGCCACAGTTGTTCTATTATCTTGGCATAGGCGGGGAGGAAAAATACAAAGAGGGACAGGCAAGACAGCACAAGATACCATTATGGGTGGCCTTCCCATAATGGTAGAATGTATATAAATAGTTAAAATTACAGGCAACCCCTTTATCAAACTGTTTTCAAGCATCTTAAAAATGCCGTAATAACTCGCATTTGCAAAACGTCCTGTCTCCTTTGTGTGTCGCTCATCTGTATTCTGCCTTTTCATTGGTTCGCTCTGTGAGTGGGTGGGCTGAATAGCTTTAAAAATGGCGCTCGTTTTCTCGCTTGCCGACGAGCCGCTTTATTTACCACCCTCCCCATCTCTATTTGATTTTTAAATGTTTTATCTGGTTGATCCCACCTTCCAAATAGAAAAGGACTATCTGGTTGATCCTCCGTGTCTCCGGATCGGAGATGCCGTCGCTGAAAAAGGTCAGTCTGAAAGAAAACGGAGAAAGAGAAAGAGTGTGTGTGTGTGTGTGTGTGTGAGAGAAAGACAGTGTGTGTGTGTGAGAGAGACAGACAGGAGTGTGTGTGTGTGTGTGTGTGTGAGTGAGAGAGAGAGACAGAGAGAGAGAGTGTGTGTTTGTAAATAGCAGATACTGAGACAGCATAAACTCTGCATTTTAAGATGCTTGAAAACAGTTTGATAAAGGGGTTGCCAGTAATTATAAAATAAGAACTGTGTGTATGTGGATTTTTAACACACCCTCGTGTGTGATTACCTCACAAACCTCTCGAGCTTCGCTCCTCGAGGTTTATGGGTTATCACACACTTGGGGTGTAAAAATCCATAACACACAGTTGCCTATCCATTATTCTCTACTTATAGGATAGAAGAGTTTGCTACTGCAATAGACTTTAGGGAAAAGAATAAGATGCCATAGCCCAAAAATAAGGGGGGTCAATCTCTCACACTATCTCTAAGGGGTTAGACAGTGTAGTGCCCTTGTTGATCATGGGTTGTGGGAGGTGTTGTTCCTTTCCCTTAAGCAAGAAGTTGACTTGAGACCAAAAACCTTAGGGTCAGTAAGATTTTTTCTTGCAGGAAATTGAGATAGTCCGCTCTGATCTATTGAGTTTTGTTTTGAAGCGTTCCTCAACTGCTGATAGGCGTGCCAATTGGATGGTAGTCCTGACTTTTAAAGCGTTTTCAAGCTGTGTCAAATCATGCATTAAGGAAATTTCCAATATAACTCAACTACTCACATATTGTGGTAGCTGCCCTCTCTGTCAGTTATTCTAGCCATGTGTTAATTATTCATGGTACCTATACCTTTTTTTACTTTTATTTATTTCTCCTTGGTTTGGGGGCTGTACCTATGGCTCCCCCCATCACGCAATCGCTTTAGCCCCGACCCAGCTGCAGTATGAGCTCAACCCTTATGCTCTACCTCTCTCCAGCCACATCACGATGGGAACTTACCCCACTCACCGCTGAAGGTCAGGCGAGCACCAGGAGCTAACTTGGGTGAGTCTGCTGCAACACCAGTAGACCACCTTCACATGCCAGAGGAGGATTTCCTCTTGTGCTCTCTCCCCCAACAGAGTGTGCAAAGGTCCTTGTTAGTCCAGCGTGTCCTCCTTTCCTGTCCAACTGACCTTCCTGAGGCATAAAATGACAGGAAAAGAAGCCCCATTCACTTCAATGAGGCGTGCCCCATGCTCTCCTGGGCACACGTCATTACGGCTTGAGTACAGGGGTGTGGCGGCAGGACTGGAGCCCTCCAAGTGATCGGGCAGCCCATCTCCAGGAATAAAGTTACAGTGATATTTCAAAGGTATTGGTACAATTCATAATTAACACATGGCTAGAATAACTGTCGCTGAGGGCAGCTACCACAATATGTGAGAGGTAGCTGCTTTCATCTAGGTCAGAAACTCACTTTAATCACCGTGAAATCCCAAGAAAGCCAAGGGAGTGGTTTCCTTTGACTTTCTTTACCTGAAAGAGGCATGGGAGTCAAAGCTGGAGGGAAGGTATTAATGAAATATTCTAGTGCCTGATTTATGTCGGGAAGGTTAGTGATAGGGGTCCAATCCACTGAGTTAAGACTCTGTAAAAAAAGCAGTGTTAGCGACCAAATGTTGGAGCCAGAAAAACTCACTACGACTTGAGCATCAGATTAACTGTCACTATGGATGGAGGGGTAAGAGGAATTTCTTCTCACATTGCCAAATGATTTGTGGAGCCAAAAAAACAGCACTGAGGACTGCATGGCATGTAGGAGACAGGATGGAGGGTACAACCAGTGGATTCCTGAAAGGCAATGATGATCACGTCTTGCCATCTCACATGGAGCCGCTTTGACGGGACTCGGGGACAGAGCACTAGAGGACGGAGGTACAGGACTCGGGGTAAACAACAGGACAGGTATCAGGCAGGTAGGAGACAGTGGACGGAGGCTTACAACCACTGCATAAAACTGCGGCGCCATAGGTCACATTGCTGGATGGCTACTTGGAAGCGGGCAGATGGAGTTGAGAGCGCAGAAGCAGAAGGAGAAGGTTACCAGCAGTCGGCAACCCAGAACTGGAGCACCGCCGTGGAAATGAGAGAGGGTAGAAAGACTGAATTAACATTCACTCACGCCTGCCTCCACTTTGTGTCTGCCAATCTTTTCCCGGCTGCACTGTGTGGACTATGATCGAAACTTACTTCACAAAATGACCGACAACTGTGGAATTAATGACTGCCTGTAGCCCAGTATTTCTTTTCCCAAGCTGCACTGTGGGCTCTGATCACAAACTTACTAAGAATTGTTCACCCCAGGGACAAAACACATGGTACTGTTTGACTTCTTTAGCACTACACTTGAGCCCGAGATCTACGGGACAGGTGGGTGGGAGGAAACAGAGACTGCAGTGTTATGGGTCTTTTGTCGGATTGCAAGGTAATCTGTGCTGCTCTGCAACTGAACGCTAGGAGCCCTGAGATCCATAGGGCGGGTGGGTGGGAGGAACAGAATGTTATGATGCAGCACCACCACTAGGACACGGTTATTAATAAGTGGCATCTTAAGTACTACAACAGCAACCGTGGATTACTTGAGATTTAACCACGGTCACGTGGCGGCTACTGTTAAGATGGGAGAGTGCCTTAGAAAAGCACTAGTAAACAGGCTAGGAGGAGGGAGGAGCAACAATGGGGAATATCAAACTGCCATCACAGAGGCAACAAGCCTTTGTGTGAAGCAAATAAATCAAACGAAAGAAATGGCCACTATGGTTCTCAAAAGAAGTGGCGGTGAAGGTTAGGAGAAAAAGACAGCATTTAGGAAGTATAAGGAAACACAGAAGGAGCAGGACAGAGAACTGTACCAGTTAAGGCAGAAGGCACGAGGGAGGGTAGTAAGAATAGCAATGGCAGAAACTGAGAAAAGATAGCCAACTCGGTTAAGAAGGGATAAAACCTTTTATAGGTATATCAGGGACGTAGAAAGACAAAGGGAGGGATAGTGAGGCTGAATAGAATGGATGTGGGTGGGCAGAGAGTGACAGTGAAAATCAGGGATAATGAATGAATACTTCTGTTCAGTATTCACAAAAGAGGAAGTGGGGAGGTGCCTAATCCAATTAACAGAAGTACTCTGGAGAGGGGTCGATCCAGTCCTTTCACAGAAGAAAGGGTTCTGAAAGAACTCCTAAAACTGAAGGTGGACAAAGCAATGGGGCCAGATAGAATTCATCCCATAATTCTAAAAGAATTAAGCAGAGAACTAGTGACACCACTGACTACCCTTTTAACAAATCATGGGAGGATGGTGTGGTACCTGAGGACTGGAAGAAGGCTGATGTGATTCCCCTTCACAAAGTGGGACCAAGACAGAGGCAGGAAACTACAGATCTGTCAGTTTGACCTCTGTGGTAGGGAAAGTGATGGAATCACTTCTGAAGGAAAAATTGTTGAATACCTAGAGGCCAGTGAGACACAGGACCCAAGGCAGCATGGGTCCACAGCGGGAAGGTCATGTCAGACGAATCTAATTGATTTCTTTGACTGGGTAACCAAAGTAGTAGACCAGGAGGGGCTGTGGACATGGCCTACCTAGACTTTAGCAAGGCATTCGACACAGTCCCGCACAAAAGATTAGTAGTCAAATTAAACTGCCTGGGAGGGGTCCCAGGTGGTAGCCTGTAAAGCATTGGCTGAACAACAGGACACAGAAGGTAATTGTAAATGGAGTCACTCTGAAGAAAGAGGGTTACTAGTGGGGTACCACAGGGTTCAGTACTGGGTCCAGTCCTTTTGGCGTCTTTCTAAGTGACACTGCAGAGGGACTAGAAGGAAAAGTATGCCTCTTTGCAGATAACACAAAGATCTGCAACAGAGTTGATACACAAAGAGGCATGGAAAGGATGAGAAGGGACTTGGCAAGGTTGGAGGAATGGTCAAAGTATGGCAGCTTGGATCCAATGCAAAGGATTGCAAAGTAATGCACCTGGGAAACAAAACCCCAGGGAAGATTACACAAAGGGGGCGGGAGGAGGTAGTAACAACAACAAAATGGAAAGGGACCTGGGGTAATCGTATCAGATGACCTTAAGGTTGGCAAGCAATGGAGTAGGGAGAGCTGAGAGGATACTGGGATGTACAGGAGAGGCATCACCAGTAGAAAACATGAAGTTGTTATCCCCTGTACAGACAGTTGGTGAGACCCCATCTGAGTACTGCGTCCAGTTCTGGAGACCCCATCTCCGCAAGGATATAGACAGGATGGAGGCAGTTCAGAGGAGGGCAACTAAAATGTGCAGGGTCTGCAAAAGAAGCCCTACACGAGGAGAGACTAAAGGAGCTTAATATGTATACCCTTGAGGAAAGAAGGAGAGGGGGACATTTATTTATTTATTTATCAAGTCTAGGATTAAATTGGACATGATAGAAATGTTTAAGTACCTCAGTGGAATCAACAAAGTCCAAGAGGGTAGCATCTTTCAGAAAAAGAGATGTGCAAGAACAAGGGACACAATTTAAAGATAGAGTGGGGACGGCTCAGGGCAATGTGAGGAAGTATTTTTTCACAGAGAGGGTGGTGGGCCGCATGGAACAGCCTTCCTGAGGAGGTTGTGGGGTCTAAAACTGTGGGAGAATTCAAGAATGCATGGAACAGACATAAGGCAATTTTGTGGAAGTGCGAAGAAATAGACTGTTGGTTAAATAGGATCTGCAGCTTATCCTCTAGGTAGAGAAATGGGCAGACTAGGTGGGCCAAGCGGTCCTTATCTGCCATCAAAGTCTATGTTTCTATGTTACTACTGACCAATGGGAGTGCTTCATTTATCCCCACTATCCCTGGCCATGTTATAAAGTGGATTAACCCAATTGGGAGCTGTGGGTTACTGGGGTAATTAATCCACGGCTGGGTGATTGTCACACTCGGCCTGTGACCTCGTCGACAACCCCCAGTTGTGATTAATTTCCCAGCAACCACGGCTCCCTCAAAGGTTACTCCTTACTTAAAAATGTGACACAGGGATAATACTGGGGTCTAGTGGTTAGATCACAGGCCGGGAACCAACAAGTTCAAGTTCAAATCCCACCAGAGCCACTTACTCACTGTTACCCTGAAGAAGCTGCAGTAGTTCTAAGTGTAAAAGCAAGGTTCATGAGATATCAGGAATTAGTACGGTGTTTTGTAGCAGGTCACCCTGGGTTTTGTTCTGCTTCTATTGCTTTTTCCATCTTTCCTGCTACAAACAGTGTATCTACTTGTACTGTGGTCTTGAATTGGCACAGTTTCTTGAGGATCTGACATGTTGCAATCACAATTCTAACTGACCAACCTTAGCTGTAAAGTCAGTGTTTGAGCTCTTTGGTGATTGGACCTAGTCTGATCCTGCTGGAAGATGTGGACAGGGCCGGCAACACAGGCCCAGATCTTTTGGCAATGTGCTGAGTTGGCCAGTTTTGGGAACAGATAAAAACGCATGTGAGGCGGTTTTAGCATTAGGATCACTTTGAGCCCAGCCCACCTGGTGTTAGGACCAATACCGGAGGACATAAAGGAAAAGAAAAAATATTTATGGTCTATTCAAGTGGCGGCAGTCTTGAAGTCTATTACTGAAATGATGGTTGCAGAAAAATCCCTGAGGTTTCAGAATGGCTGACTATTATACATAACGCACAAAGAATGGAAAAATTAATGTAACCCCCTGCAAATGGGGGTTCCCAAAAGTCTTCCAGAGCTTGCCTGAATGCTCCAAGCCTGGGTGGTGTTCGGCATCTGAGCTGCTTAACTGTGGTTGCAAGTGAGTGCTATTTGAGCCTCCACGTACTGTCTCTTTAAGAGTGGTCTGCTTGCAGACTTAATTAGTTTGTATGGGGGACTGTGTATTTAATGCTCGAATCCGCCCGAACTGCGGAGTAATCACTCCATTTTGCGGTCACTGAAGGTGCAAAGGAGCCAATCTGAAAGCTGTAACTATTTGCCTGTAATCATTTAAAGCATAAGCAAAATTGTAGTTTGTTTAACCTGCCTTTATTGCAGCTGGGACTCTGGGTGTATTATCCCTCCATTCTAGACCTAAACTGCTGTGCTGGGCCAATTGGGTTAAGGAGCCCTAAAATGGAGCCTGTGGATGAATCAGAACTTGGACTCTTAATCTGAGCCAGCCACAAGGGGATTGTATGGGCAGTGACTCTGGGAAATGTAGTTTTGACCTTGGCGCTTTTTCTACCAACAGAGGGAGTCTTATTGTGAGTGACAGCTGAACCAGCCAACAGAATAGTGTGGAGCTAGAAATGCCCTGCTCTGTGACTGGAAAGATCAGATCAGTTGTGGCAGTGAAGAAAGAAGGAGCTGGGTGCTTCTGCGGTGTATAGTTTTCTTGAGCGTGTGAGACCCTGAGTTTGGTCTGCAGCCTGTGTGAGTGCCAGGTGGGACTGAATCCAGTTGTGAGGAGAAAGAAGCACTAGAAGTGTGGAAACCAGGCTCACCCTGTAGAAGACTGGAGAAATTGATGAATCGCGCTCGGTCTGTCAGGAACTGAAGCTGCTGTGTGTTCTCCGGTATCTTGCAGTAATTGCGGTCGGGATCGAGGAGCAGCTTGCCTGGTATAGTACTTTTCTTTTACATATAAATGTGCGTAGTGCTTGTGGGAATCGCTATTTCAAATCCCTGTACAGTGAATTGTGTGCTGAAGCTGGAGTAAACCCCAGCTAATTCAGACTACATCCGTTTGTTATCAATTGCAGTGGAGTCCAGTCACAAGGACCTTGTCCTCATGCCCTGTTCTTCTGGCAATCAGAGGACATTCTCGTCTGATCCTCAGCTTGGGTGTTGTGACAAATCAGGGTATTCCCCTGCAGCCTGTTTTCAATCACAGGTGTATCATCTAATTCTTGTTGTTTCACTGTTTTTTGGGACTGAGCCCTCCGGCTCTGGATTACAATTGGGTGTTGTGCATATATTTTCTTCTACAGGGCCCTATCCATCTGCACCTGCTTGGCAGACAATGGACCTGGCTAGCCCCGCCCCAACCTGGGTACCCAGAGTGTGACTTTTCAGACCCTGTATGTGTGCACAGTACTGTGATTTAATGCCACTAATTAACCTGATTTCCTCTCCCATGTTACTGTCCCCTAAATAAACCAGATTTGTTGTTGTTATACTGTATACTGTCTGTGGTCGTGCTGGTACTTATGGAAACAGTATTGTGTTTTGCTGTGTATGTTGTTTAACCTTACTTTACAGGGGTCCTCAGAGGCGTGCTGCAGAATCAGTCTAGGGGTAAGTGGTATTTATATGAGTGAATAGTGTGTATCGTGGGGTATTGGGGCTGTAACTCTGGTGTACTGTGAGCCACTAGAGGAAATAAAAGGGTGTCTCAGTGTCCCAGAGGGCTGTGACCAAGCTAGTCTAACCACTACAAACCCTGACCTCTGGGTGGAGGCACCTGCCATAGGACCTAGCCCCTCAACCTGTCCGTAGTCAAACAGGCAGGGTAGTAGCCCTGGGATAGCGCCAAATAGGGGTTACATTAACTTATAGTATAAATAAGAGAACTGACAGATATACAAACAGATGGAACTGGTGGGATCTGAGTACTGTAACAGAGAACCAGGTGTGATGGCATGGCAGACCTCTATATCCCTCTGATCCTAGGCTGACACCCCTTGGATGTATCTGGAACTCCCTCTGGTTCATCGAGTGTACTCCTTTACTTTATTAAGCCCTCCTGAGATGTCTGTGCCTAGGTTTTAATAACCCTTGGGGGGTAGATGTTCCCCTTCTGGGATCTTTCTTTCCTTTTTAGAAATTTTCTTTTGTTAATTAGGGGACCCATGGATAAGCCGACCTTGCCTTAATATTTCTATTATTGTTTCTTGTTTACATACAGTGTAACTAAATAGAAATCTATGAATCTTATATTGCTATGTAATCTCATCACGAATGATCAATAAAGGAATATAAAAAAAAAGGACCTAGTCTGATCCATGCTGCACCCACAGCTTTAGCTAGCTGAACTAGGCAGTGAGTTTTTGCTGTGAGGGATGGCAGGAGGCAACAGTGGAATAGTCGAAACTAGAGATCAGGTTTCAGTTTATACTGCCACTCTCTGCATACCTTTTATTAGAGTCATGATCAGCATAATGACAGCTGCATTCTCTCTGCCATTTGTCTGTTCTCTCAGTACATACGATGGAGGTAAAACAGTGTCTGTGCTATGCCAGTCTACATTAGTTGATGATAGAATTGTTCCTTTGTCACTGACCGTGCCCTTGTTTTAAGTATTGTGTGTAGTCAGCAGCATTCTTCCAGCTACAGAGCTGGCAAAAAAAAAAAAAAACCCAGAAAAAGTGCCACAAGCATAGATTCATGAATAAAGTAGAAGAAGAGAGAATGTGATGGGGAAGTGGGATGTGGGCACTGACAGACACAGAAGAAAGGATCTTATGCATACCAATGATGTGCTGAGATGCCACTGTGGAAGTAGAAGGAAATATATGTCATTTCCTGTTCCTGCCTGCCCTCCCTCTCCTCTCATTAGCAATGTGTTGCATAGCTCCCAGTATGCAGCCATAAAATAAGAAAGAATATTATGTTGGCAGAAACAGCATCATTTGACTGTGAACAATTTTCTTCAAAATTCAGAATAAACAGGATATGAGATGGGCCAATAATGGACACCAGACTGGTGAAGGAGAGTAACTAAGAAGTGCTTTCAAGCAGAGATGCAAAGAGTTTATAATTTGCTGGCCAAGTTGGTGCAAAGTAGGCACACTTCACCTTTGTGAAGCTTAAGCAAGTTCCGCCTCCAGCATTAATGTCACTGCATTTTGCCATTTTGCAATGTTTTGCCAGGTGAGTGGTACTCTTCCAGGTGACATCTTCGTGTAGTGGCAACCGGTGACAAATTTGCTTGTGAAGTTGCCTACATGTCAACTTCTCATGAAAAGTGGCAGTTCACCTGTCAAAAATGTTGCAAAATGGTACTTAGCACCATGTGTAGTCAGCAGTCTTCACAAAGCTCCACATAAAGTTGGCAGATGTGCTGGCCTGTGGCAGAAGATTGACGTGACGCCACACCTCACACCACGTCGGCAACCTTGGTCCAGGAGCAGTCGGGTCATTGGAGGTTGGCGGGGAGGAGAGAGGTGTGAGTTGCTGCCAGCGGGTGGCCCTCCACCTCAGGAGGGGATCTGGCAGGCTTCTTGGTGCTGGCTGCCACCCAGTGGAAGCTGGATGGTGGTGCCACCTCTGAGAGCCGGGCACAAGGCCAGGGAGGGTGGAATGAGCTGTCGTTTGGGCTGCATCACGAGTGCCCCACACTCATGTGGGCGTCTTCCAGGGTCTTGGGAAGACAGGAAGGGAGGAGAAAAAGTGGAAAATCAGGGGCACCGCGACGATGATGCCTCAGGGCCAGCTCGGGCATTCCGCCAGGACCTTATAGCACTGGCAAGTCCCAAACACCCGGGTCCAGTAGGGTGTGGAGACCAGCAATGTTCTCATGGAGGATAAAAAATTTACAAAAAAGTTGGCAAATGTCCAAGCCAAAGTGAAAACTTCACAAAACAGAGATAATTAAAGGGAAGAAAAGAAAGGAGAATCAACAACGCAAGAGCCAACTGATAAGAAAATTTTCCCCAAGTATCCAAACTCTTAGTAGTATCTATTTTTAGCCCTTGTAACAAAGTATAATCCTCATTTTGAGCAGCGTGCTTAAACTAAAACTGACATACCTTAGGAAATCACCACCTACCATCCAGCTTGGAGAACAACACAGTTGGTCCTCCAAGAGTTTAGTCTTTAGCAGAGACAAAGGAGCCTCATTTAAACAAAACTGTTCCAAAGATCATTAATCGTCCCTAGGATGAGCCATATGACAATCAAAGCTGGAGCACTAATGGGTGAATCAGACGGAACCATCCACAGAGAATCAATGTTGTGTCAATACTTTTGTGGATTATTCCCATTTGAGGACAAATTGCTTTTTAAAATAAGAGGCTTTAGCATGCCCTATTAAGGTAACACAATCATGCCAAGCCCTACAGTATAAAATCTAAGATTCAAGGAATCTGGATTCCCATCCTTAGATTGTACAATTTGTTACACTTTATTTCAGTTCATTTACAATCGTGGGAGAAACCCATGGAACATGGCGGGAGCTTTACAAGAAAAGGTGTGGCGGTCACACATTTGGGACAGGTGCTTGACCAAAAAAATTTCATGTCAGGTTGACATCATTACAGGACAACAAAGACCCCCATTTTACAGAGCACAGATGCATTAGAAATATAGAAATTTAAAGGTTGGCAGCAGAAAAGACCACTGACCCATTCAGTCTGCCCGTGATACCCTATCCTACCACTGAAGACTTAGTGTCTATATGGAGTTTATGCTCATGCTACCGCTCCCATTTTCCCAGCCTTTTAGCTACCTTGGTTGAATATTAAGCCCATAGCTCTGTCAGACCATGTCTGAAGCCTTTAATGGTCTTGGCATGCATACCTCAATCAGAAGGCTGTTCCACGGCTCAACCGCTCTCAGTGAAAAAAAAAAAAAACTTCCTCATGTCCCTCTTGAATTTCCCTCCGCCAGCTTCCACTTATTTCCTTATGTTCTAGATTCACTACTCCTATTGAACAGTTCCTTACAATTTACCCTTTTTTTCCTAGTTGTTTAAAGGAAATGTCCATCTAGGATTAAAGTAATCAGTATCGTTACCAATGGAAATCTGCTTTACATAAGCTATTGACTGAACCTGTAACACTTTTAGGAGCCAGAATTATACCATTCAGCTTCCCTCCTTTACAGCTGCAGGCATCCATTTACTATATTCTAACATACTAACATACTAAAATGCCAGCAGAATAGGCCCTAACGGTCTTCGCGTCTGCTCGTTGGTCAGCCCCCACCCTGGGAGCTGACCTTGATGCCCGCCTTCTCTGGCTTCTCCTTCCCAGTTCGGATATTCTCGCTGCATTGGATTTTGCTTCCAGAACCTTCCCTGTACTTGTCCCACCCCTCTTGAACCCCTCCACCGCCTCTGCCTCCACCAGCTCCCTGGGCAGCACATTCCATGGCTCCACCACCCTCTCAGTGAAGTAGCACCTCCTCCTTTCTCCCTGAATCTTCCCCTCCAGCTTCCACCCATGCCTCTAGTGGCCCCTCCTCCTTCCTTCAAGCACCCTGACTGTTCCTCCCCTATTTATCCCCTTCATGTACCTGAAGACCTCTATCATGTCCCCTGGTCCTTCTCTCTTCCAATGTGTACATATTTAGCTCTTGAGCCTCTCCTCATAGGTTCTGTCCCCAAGCCCCAAATCATTTTGGTTGCCCTCCTCTGGACCCTCTCCAGGAGTTTAATGTCCCTCTTTAAGTGTGGCCTCCAAAACTGCACCAGTACTCAAGTGCGGCCTCACCAAGCAGTTATACAGAGGGAGTATCACTTCCCTCCTTCTGGAGGTGATCTCCCTAGCGATGCATCCCAGCATCCTGTTGGCCTTGGCTGCTGTCCTCCTACAAGTCTCAGAGTTGTTCATCTTGACATCCACCACCACCCCAGGTCCCTCTCAGCCATTGAGACTTGTAGCATTGCTCCCAGGGTGTACACTTGGCCGGGTTTCTGGCCCCAGGTGCAATACCTTGCATTTCCCTGCATTGAACCTCAGCTTCCACTTTCTAGACCATCTTTCCAGAGCCTCCAGGTCCCTCTGTAGGCCACCCTTCCTCCTCCCATCCACCACCGCCTCCAGTTTTGAGTCATCCCAAAGAGACTCATCTCACTCCTGATACCTGTCCTTATGTCAGAGACGAGAGTGAACAGGAGGGGCCCAGGACTGATCCCTGTGGGACCCCACTAATGACCCTCCTTGGGGATGAGACTATCCACCAACTACGACCCTCTGGGTCCAGTCCTGGAGCCAATTGCCTACCCATCTGATCATCTGGTTCCCCACCCCATTTCTCCCAGCTTATCCAACAGGCCCATGTGAGGAACAGAGTCAAATGCCTTGCTGAAGTCTAGAAAGAGGACATCCACTGGTCTACCCAGATCCAAGGCACTCATCACCCAGTCATAGAACTCCACAAGGTTTGTCTGACACGATTTCCCGGGAGAATCCATGCTGTCTATCGTCCAGGCACCCTGACTTTTCCAGGTCCCCCAACCTCTCCTTGACAATGCCCTCCATCACCTTGCCCACCACCGATGTCAGGCTGACAGGCCTGTAGTTCCCTGCCACCTCCCTTGATACCCTTGTGGACAGGCACTATATGTGCCACCTTCCAGTCCTGGGGCACCCACCCTGTCCTCAGAGAGATGGTGAAAAGTTCATGAGGTTTGCCAGAACATCCGCAAGTTCCTTCAGCACTCTGAGATGTAATTTATCCGGCCCCGGTGCTTTCTCCGTCTTAAGGGACCATGAAGCTTCCCTCACTCTCTGCTGTGATTTCCACTCTGCTGCCTCTTCTCATTGCTTACTTCCCTCCTCCTGCCAGTGATGCCTCCCTCTCCCCAGACCCGCGATTGGTAGGGTCCCCTTCCTCAATATCACTGTCTCCTCCCATGTATGATGCAGCACCCCATTTTCCTTGGTGAAAACTGAGGTGAAGTACTCATTTAGTACCTCAGCCTGCTCCCCGGGTCTGGTGCCCATCTCTCCCCTGATTTAATCCTGCTAATCTGCCCCTTCACCCTTCGTTTTTCCCCAATGTATCTAAAGAGCCTTGTTCCTTCTCCTTATTTCCTGGCCAGGTTCTGCTCCTTCCTTGCCTTAGCCACCCTCACCACCCTAGTGGCCTTCTAGCCATCAGCTCGTACTGCCCTCGATCCCTTTCACTCCTTGAGCACTTGAATTGCCTACAGGCTGCCTTCTTTCCCGCACCACCTCCTGGACCTCCCTGGTCCACCAGCAGGGTTTTCGGGCCCTACCACATTTGTGCCTTACTCTTGCACAGGTGCTGGTAGCATCCTGCACCCCTCCTGATGATTTCCACCTACTATCAAGGTCCATGTCTGACCTAATCCCATCCAAATGCTCCTTAAGGATCCTTCCCATTTCCTTAAAATCCACCCCTGAAGTCAGTTACCTCAGTCTTTGTGCAGCCTTCTACCCTCCTAGGTCCAGGCAGAACCAGACCGTGGCATGGTCACTCCTCGCCAATGGGTCCCTTACCTCCAGGCCTCAATCTGGTCACTGTCTGCCAGGACCACATCCAGTACCAGCGCCTCCTGGTCAGTTCCCCACCTGCTGAGTTAGGAATGCATCTTGAAAGACATCCAACAACCTCTGTTCCCTGGCCACCGAGGATGTCATAGTCTCCCAGTCTGTTCCTGGCATGTTTAAGTCCCCAACACCAGCACCCTTCCTGCCCAATCTGCAGTGTCTCCCAACATCTGCCATCAGACTCTCCTCCGCCAGTGCAGGGGTCTATACACCACTCCTATTTTTACTCTCTTGCCCCCTTGTTATCAAGGTGACCCAAATCGCTTCCATGGTTCCCTCCGCCCCTCTACTCCCCCTAGGCCAATGTAGTTTTGACTATCATTGCTACCCTCCTCCCTTCCCTCCCCCTGTCCTTCCTGAACATAGTGTAACCTCCAGGTTCAGGTCCCAGTCGTGTCCTGCGGTGGCCCAGGTCTCAGTGACCGCTGCACATCCACTGCTCCCTCAGTCAGCATCGCCTGGAGCTCAGGCATTTTATTGCCCAAGCTCCTGGCATTTGCTGGACTACCTTCCACCCTTTCCCTATACTTCCATTTCCCTGTTAGTGTTCCATGGGATTCTGTTTTCCCTGGTCTGCACTTTACCAGTCGTGCTTTCCCATTTCTCCAGCTCCCCAGAGGTGGAGACATAGTCCCTCCTTTATCGGCACCCCCTCGACAGCCTTTTCTCCCATCCCTCCCCTTCACAAGTTTAAACCCCACTTTTCACCAATGAATCCTCTATTTTCAACTAAGGATTCCCTCCTCCAAATTGAGATGGAGTCTATCTCTAGCATACAGCTCCTTATCCTCCCAGGTCTCCCCAATCCCCATCAACCCATACCCTCTGGCCTCACACCACCCCTGAGCCACTGGTTTATCTCCCTAATCTTCCTTTGTGTTCCCCACTAGCCCTTGGCACTGGCAGGATTTCTGAGAAGGAAACTGTGCATCCTATGTCACGACAGACCCTGGCGAGCTCCCTGAACCTTGCCTGTATCTCTAGCTCGCTATTTCCCTCAATGTCATTTGTACCCAGGTGGACCAGTATGTCTGGGAACCCCACAATCCCTTGCCAACTGATATACCTCGTGCTTGGCCCTGTGCATCTTAGTCCAGGGAAGCATTTTGTTCTAACTGGCCAGGCTTCTCCTCCCTATCCCATTTGATACCCCTGATCATAGAATCCCCAACAGGAGCACTCTGACCGCTCTTTTCCTCCATTCCCCCTTCCATGTCCTTCATCCTTTCTACTGGCCCCTCCACCCAGCGGCTCCTTGTTCCTCCCCTATCCTGGGTGTCACATGCACGCCCCCTCCTCCATTGCCCTGGCCATATCTGGCCCATATATCACAGGCACAGGAAATGACATCACACCTGGGGAAACGATACAGTCAAATAAATATTTTAACCAGGAGAGGCACACTAAGCTGAAGCTTGAGTCCAGGTATGACCTGAGAGCACAAGAAAGTTAAGTGATTTGCTCAGGATAATACAGTAACGCAAGCAAGGACTGTGGGATTCAAACCCAAGTGTTAAGGTTTGTGCTCAGAGCCCAAACCACTGCACTATACTGCCCCTTTGAAAGGCACAGGAATGAAACAAATAATGCTTTACCCAGTCCATGTGAATGTGACATGTCTCTAATCTTCAAGGGGTTGCTATAAACAAAAGTTGTGTACTGCCAGTGCCAGCAGTTTCCGAGCTCCTTTGGGTTTACAGTGCTTTGTACAATGTTTTGTGACATTTCAGTTTAGCAAAAGTTTAGTGCCAGTATGATTTGCAGAATATTCTGCTACTGTGGTAACACTGTAAATAATTTGTATTTCTGTACCCATTTAGTTCCAGTATTTGTTAGCACTGAAGTAGTTGTGTTTAAATTTATTTTGTTGGCATCATGTTCTGTCATTTGTAGAAGTGTGATCTAGTGGCTAGAGCACACGCTTAGACCCAGGAGATGAGAGTTTCAAACCTCAGTAAAGTCAAATACTAACTGTGTGACCTTTAGTAAGTCACATAACCCCCGTGCTCCTGTCCACCTAGCAGCAGAAACGAATAGCAGCAGGACCCCACTGAAAATGAGGTGGCACATCTCAGCTGGACTATCCTGGGTATATAAGTTGTAACAAAATAATTGTTTTGTGTTGGTGTGTGACAGGAGGGATGGCTGTCAATGCAGAACCCTTCTCAACATAGGTGCCAGAACCTACAGGTGCGTGTGGGGTGGACACCCCCACATTTGCCCATGAGCATTCAAAGTACCCCTAAATGCATGCAATGTCGGAAGGGAAGCAGTCATGGTCTGTTATTACTACAGTGCCACACACACACTCACTTTTACCCATGTACCAGCACTACTCTTTCTGAAGATTGCAACATAAAAAGTTAAAACAAATCTTTATTTGAACACCATCCAGAAATAGGTTTCTTTTCATCAAAGTAAAGAGAAAACACAGCTGTTGTGTTTTCATTTCATGATTCAACTGTTTCACTCTGTCTTTCCAGTAGAAATCTCCAGTAGCCCTTCTTTTTGAGATAAAACCTTTTCACTTCCCTGATGCTCCCAGGTGCAATCACTGAACGATTAAGTGGCTGGTTGTGACAGCTCATCAAGAGGCCTAACTCTTCTTTTCCTCTTACTTTTCAAGAGAGAGTATAGTACAGTGGTTTAAAGACTTTGAGCTGCAAACCTGGAGACGGCATTTGAATCCCACAGTTCTCACTTGTAGTACTTGTGATCCTGAGAAAGTCACTTAACTTCTTATACTCTCAGGTCATACCTGGACTCAAGTTTCAGCTTAGTGCTCCTCCTGGTTAAAATATTTATTGACTATATGTGTTTCCCAGATGTGATGTCATTTCCTGTGCTTATGATATAGTAAATGGATGCCTGCAGCTATAAAGGAGGGAACCTGAATGGGTATAATTCTGGCCCTAACAATGTTACAGGTTCAGTCAATGGCTTATGTAAAGCAGATTTCCACTGGTAACTATACTGATTAATTTAATCCTAGAAGGATGTATTCCTTTAACCAGGAGTGATACACTGAGCGAAGCTTGTTTACAGGTGCAATCTGGGAGCACAGGAAGTTAAGTGACTTGTTCGGGATCACGAGTATGCAGTTGGGGCTGTGGGATTCAAATTCATGTCTCCAGATTTGCAGCTCAGAGCCTTAAACCACTGCACTATACTGCCTCCAAAATTACCTTGTTATTCCTTTCAGAAACTTGAAGGTCTCCATCACATCACCCTCTCTGTTCTGGCCTCCAGCAAGTACATATTCAGTGCCCTAAGCCGATCACCATAGGATCTGTCCTGCAGGCCTCAAATAATTTTGTTACTCTCGCTGCATTAAAAATGGTTTGGGGGCATGGTTGAGCGACCAATCGAAAATCAGCATTCATTTTGCACTCCGGAGGCTCCGCTAAAATAAACTTTTAAATTAGTTTTAGGCAACTTTTTAATTCTAACCAGCTACATCACTTAGCTACAGAACTGGATGACAAAATGGTAAAGCCCTACAGGCGCTGCAGCAACATCTTCAGACTTTACTGCTCTCTAAAACAGCAACAGAATGTTCTTGAGGGCATAAGCAGCACATCGGTGCACCAACCTCAAGTGACTGTGTCACAGATGAGGTAACACTGACAATGACAAACTTAACTCTGGGTCAAATGGTAAAGACTGTTCAAGATTTGAGCGTAAATCTGACACCCTCCATCCTCGGTGTTGGTCTTAGAAACTCGCATCGTAAGGATAATGTGGACCAGACAGCAGTCAGAGCTGAATCATCGGTAATAAAACATACTGATGCAACCACAATAAGAAAATTCCCTCCTGTGGTGAAAATTAGAAACAGTGGAAAACTAATCTCGTGAAGGCTTACGAGTCGTTGGATTAGCGGAGTCAGCAGAGGGAGAGGACTACCTTGAACCTGACAGGTCAATGCTCCCTGGTATACTACAGATATCCAAGGTGGACCTCTTCTTCATTGAAAAGCATACAGGATTGCTGCAGCAGGCGGCTGTGACTCGAATACTCCATGTACCTTTTAATCATCTTCACAGGGTGGGTGACTCGACCATGCGCTAAATGGTGGAAAGACAGCGCAAGTTACAGCACGGAGACTGGGACGTGTTTTCTACTCCAACCTGTCTTACAGTACCCGGGCCAGCAATCGTAAAACCCTTTGATCGGGTAGAGGCTGCAGAGGCACTTGAAAATTCAGCACCAACTCCTGGTCCCCACTCAAGCTAAGACACTCCTATAAATGGTCAAACCTGTTTGTTCAGTGACCCAAAGAATGTCAACAGGATGTAGACTCAAGGGAGAGGTGGAGCAAGGAGAGCCTTCCTCAGGTGGGGAGTAATTACGGACTCTGCGCTATATGATTCTGCTGGAACTTTAAGACCTTTAGCTATATTATATTACTGTGCTGTTTGATCACTGTTCCCTTTATGGACAAGCAAGTTCTGACGGACACAATGCAGGGGGAGAGTAATGCTCATGAATGTGCCTAGCTTTGGGTGTGTATGTCTAACAATTGTTTGGAGCTCATACAATAATGCAGGATTTTCCCAGTGACGAACTGTGACCTGTGACTGTTCCCTGCCTTCCCGAAATGCTAAAGGCACCAAGTTTTGTTTCCTGCTCTTGCAGCTACAGTTTTGTCATGGACTATCGGGCTCTGACGTAACACCAAAGTTGGGACTTGAAACCGGACATTATTTATTGATGTTTAAGTCTCTTATAATAGTTCATCCAGTAATGTTACTTTCTGCATTGGTTACAACTCCCAATTATAAAATGGCAAGGGTTATTCTGACAATCTGATTGGCTAATGGCTGTGCATGGAATATGTTCCATGCACAGGTAAACAAGTACTGGAAACCATGACCGCAGTGGCAGAAAAATCAATGTCACCAGAACATTTAGTTTTCAAATGTGGCATTTTTTACTCACTAATGCTGGCTCGTCCTCACTTGCGGCCGATCAGGGAAACTCTGGTGCTCCTAGCTCCTCGATTCTGTCCCTTCAGCCCAAAAAAATGAAATATAAAACAAAAGACAGCCCTGCTTTGTCATTTAACTTGTTTTTACTGCCTTACGAACCTGCCTCCATCACTCGGGTGCTTCTGACCCCCGCCACACCTGACACTAGCTCGATTCCTCAGTGTACTGCACAAACAGCAACACTGCACTGAATCACTTGCTCCTGCCCGATACCTGTAAAACTTAACAAATGCTGAGGGAATCTTACAAAATATTAATCAGTTTTATAGATAAGAATTCTTTTTTAATTAACAGAAAAAATATTTTTCTTCTGACATTTCGTTGCGGCTGGTACAAGTCCCCGATTGGCTCCTACTGCAGTTTCCCAATGCACTATACGTTCCTCCTGTGTGTTCCTGTGCTGTCATCCGTAAACACAACAAAATTAAATAATACAGTTCTCTCTCTCTCTTGCTTCTGTCCGTCTGAGTGGGGAGGGTTAGTGCCTTCATTATGCTGACAACAAACTTAGTACTGATGCCAACACAGGACAAACCTTGTAAAGCACATCCATAATGACATCATTATGCAATAGGCTGAAGAACTATTTCATCATAAATTACCATAAGTAAATGTGTTTTTTCAACATTTAAACATGAGTTTTCTGTTTAAAGTAAAAAAAAAAAAAAAAAAAAGACCATTTGTAAGTGCAATAAGACATTCCAGGGTGTGCATGGAACATATTTTACCGCATGGCCCATGAGCTGAGTCCATGGCCTCTGACCTTGTGCCTTACACCCCTGGCTGTGCTGTAAGTATGTTCCATACAAACCCTGTCGTGTCTTATTGCTTACATGTTTAACCTCACTGTTAATATAAATTCTGTGCCCTGCACGGTCACAAGGATACTTCTCCAGGCACATTACAGTTGCCTAGTTATGTGAGCCATGTAAGGCAGTTTAATGTCTCTTTGGGGACCTGGGGAATTTATTTTTTGAGAAATATTTAATTGCATGTACCAATTAGGGATTATGTAGATCAGTGATCAAAATGGCAAACATGGATAATTTAGAGATAATCTCTGAAAATAGCCCTTGCAAGCCTTCCTAGGCTGTATGCATTCATATATATGTGTGATCTATACGTAATGCGATAATTCCTCCCATGTGGTATCTCTTGGGATGGTGTCCTATGGTATCCTTGGTAAGCATCATTAATATATTTGCTAAACGTCAATTCTGCTAGCCATCTGTGGAATGTGATTATAAGATTTTCAAAAGCTAATAAATAAAATTTAAAAAAGGGATCAAGATTAAAATGTTTGAAACTACAATGGTTTTAGGGAGAATCAGGAAAAAACAATTAGGTGTACAGGAAAAGTGATCTTTAAAAAAAAAAAAATGGCCCGACAGCCAGAATTCTTGCCAGGAAGAATCAGTGAGGTACAAATTAAGTCAAGAGTAGTAGCCAGAGGACCCCCTGGTAGCCCAGCAGCAAAGCTTCATGCTGTTGCGCAGGCAAGTGGACTCGGGTCGCCACATCATGAGGCGAGGCAGGCTGGGAAAGCCTGCCGCACGCTGGTGTGCCTCAGCTGGAGAAGGCTGACAGTGAGTATTTCTGCCACCACAGAGATCTCTATGGCTGGGCCAGGGGCGTGCTTCTGTGGCAGGGACGTGCAGCGTGTGTGCACAAGGCCATGAGCAAGGCTGCACTCGTACGGAAGGAAACCATGGAGAACATCCCATGTACTATCTATATACTATACGATGTTATAAACTTTGGGCCATAGTTTTGTTGTTCTCTTACCACGTGCTGATTGGTAGTGTACACCCCTCTCCCACCCAGGACACCCCAGAAAACAAGTGCCCTCAGCTCACTGTGCCCTCATAGTCAAACAATTTAAAATAAATAAATAGCTTTCAAAATGTACTAAAACGATTACCACACACTGCATTAATAGTCGTCATGCTATGTTATTTACAGAACGTTTTCTGGTAACACCAGAAGAAGCCTTTGAAGTCGATATCGTGAACTCAAATATTAACCAAGAGAAGGTAAATTCACGCTGGCCCACTGGCACTGTGGTAGCACTACTGCTTGCAACCAGGTTCAGGAACAAGCCTGGGGAGTCGGAGGGCTGGCCGGGGAGGAAGCTTAGTGTCCAGGAGACCGCTCGCCTTCTCCAGGGAGAGAAGGGGCTGAGACTCGGTGCTCGACTGGCCCCAGGCAGAGGCCTGGGTTACAACAAGTGCCCAGCCATGTAGAGAAGGGAGGCATGACGGATGTTGGCGGTCACGCTTTGACATCGGGCACATGGCATACCCACAAGGAAAAATGGCTCCCTGCACTCGGGAGGCGGAGCACCCAGGAGCAGATCCACAGCTCCCCTGCCTTTCTGGACCAGTGCCCGGCCAGAAAAGGAAGATGTTCGGGTGTATGGGCTATCTCGTCCCGCCTGAGGGGCAAACCAAGGCTACGTGAGGGGACAAACCACGGGCTCCAGGAAAGAGGGGCAAGGGACTGACGCCACAGGTGACTCCCGGGAATCGGATTGCAGGGGTGGTGGGGAGCATAAACAAAAGTAAAAAAAAAAAAAAAGAAGGTAAATTTACTGAGTCTACAGGTGCTTTAACAGTCAAAGCAGACTTTCTAGAATTAGTTCCTTCAGCCGTGGGCCACGTTTGGTATTACTCCCTCTTAGGTGATCGCCCTGGGATTTACCTTGAACCATTCATAGAAATTTTGATGAGTCGGGTCCTAGAAGCAGAAATGGCTACCAAGCACTGGAACACTTAAGTGTTAGGCTGCTGGTCACAGATGGGTTGTGTGATGCAAGTTATGTGACTACTTTTAATAACAACAAAGCTGCTCCTAAATCACGAGGCAGCTGCACCTGAGTTACTGCATATTTGATGTTCACTGTTTCTTTGTGTAAGCCATAAGACACGACAGGTGTGTGTCCTGCATGCTGAGGCATGAGGGCATGGGCAGAGTGCTCCTCAAAACCCACTGAAGGAGTGCCTTATATCCCAACAAACGCTGCACCCTGGTGTGTGTTTTGCACTTATAAAATGGGAAAATATTAAACATTATAACTGACAAAATGTAGCACTGTGCATTTGTGAGTAGAAAGAGGTACGGGCGGAGGAGTGGCTCATCCAATCAGAGACCAACATTTGAGCAGACATCTCGTCCCATTTTAAAAGTTCCTATATGTTCTTCCCTTGTTAGTAACTACATGTTAGGTGCTCTGAAGCCGGAAGGTACTATATAAGTAAATCCTATAACTGCACCATATAAAATAGCAAGAAAGACTCAAAAACACTGACCAATGCACACTACCTGACAGTGGTTTAAACTAGTATATATGCATTGTAGCCGAGAAAAACCTGGCTACCAACCACTTGTATTAGAAATCACTACACTTATACACCAGCTTCAAAACCAAGCTACCTGTCATTCTCATCCCTTCAGTGCAACTAAGTCCCTTGTCGAACGCTACAGCACAGCTATGTTTTTTTAATTTATATTTATTGAATATTTCCATACACACGTGTCAATTAGACTTAATACAGATTACAATAGTGTCACAGGATACAATCATATTAGTAGACTACTCATTCATGTCCAAAGACCATAGAAACATAGAATTTGATGGCAGATAAGGACCGCTTGGCCCAACCAGTCTGCCCATTTCCCTACCTAATGGATAAGCTGCAGATCCTAGTTAACCAGCGCCTACTTCTTCCTACCCACACACCCTAGAATTGCCTCATGACTGTCCCATGCATGCTTGAATTCAACCACTGTTTTGACTCTACAACCTCCTCCGAAGGTGCTCCATACATCCCACCACCTCTCTGTGAAAAATACTTCTAAATTACTCTGAGCCGCCTCTATCTTCAAATTGTGCCCTTGTTCTTGCACACCTTTTTTTGAAAGTTGCTACCCTCTTGGACTTTGTTGATTCCTTGAAGTACTTGAAGTTTCTATCATGTCCCCTCTCCCTCCTTTCCTCGAGGCTATACATATTCAGCTCCTTAAGCCTATCTTCCTATGTCTTCTGGTGCAGACCCTGCACCATTTTAGTTGCCCTCCTCTGACAGCTTCCATCCTGTCTATATCTTTGTGGAGACTGGGTCTCCAGAACTGTACGCAGTACTCAGATGGGTCGCACCAGCTGTCTGTACAGAGGGATAACAACTTCCTGTTTTCTACTGGTGATGCCTCTCCTATGCATCCCAGTATCCCCCCAGCCTCCTTGCTGCCCTCTCACAGTGCTTGCCCACCTTTAGGTCATCTGATATGACTACCCCAGGTCCCTTTCCATTTTTGTTGTTGTTAGTATCTCACCCCCACTGTGTACTCTTCCCCTGGGTTTTGTTTCCCAGGTGCATTACCTTGCACTTCTTAGCATTGAATCTAAGCTGCCATACATTGACCATTCCTCTAACCTTGCCAAGTCCCTTCTCATCCTTTCCACCCCACCTTGTGCATCAACTCTGTTGCAGATCTTTGTGTCATCTGCAAAGAGACATACTTTTCCTTCCAGTCCTTCTGCAATGTCGCTTATAAAGACATTGAAGAGGACCGTCCTAATACTGAACCCTGCGGTACCCCACTAGTAACCCCTTTCTTCAGAGTGGACTCCATTTACTATTACTCTCTGTGTCCTATTCTCCAGCCAATTCTTTACCCAGGCTGTCATCTTGGGACCCACTCCCAGGCTGGCTAACTTGTATATTAATCTCTTGTGTGGGACTGTGTCAAATACCTTGCTAAAGTCTAGGTAGGCCATGTCCACAGCCCCTCCCTGATCTACTACTTTGGTCACCCAGTCAAAGAAATCTATCAGATTTGTCTGGCATGACCTTTCGGCTGTAAATCTATACTGCCTTGGGTCCTGTGCCTCTGGCCTCAAGATACTCGACAATTTTTTCCTTCAGAAGTGATTCCATCATTTTCCTACCACTGAGGTTAAACTAACAGGTCTGTAGTTTCCTGCTTCTGCCTTGCTCTCACTTTTGTGAAGGGGAATCACATCTGCCAGAGGAAGTGGTGGGGCTGAAACAATCACAGGATTTAAGAATGCATGGGATAGACATAAAGGAATTCTGGAGGTCAGGGTGGTGCAACAGACTTCTAGGAAAACAAACTGAACTTACAGCTCAAATGGGCAGACTGGGTGGGCCATAGGCCCTTATCTGCCGACACTGTCTATGTATCTATGTATCTGCCCTCCTCCAGTCCTCGGGTACCATCCCATCCTCCCATGATTTGTTAAAGAGGGTAGTCAGTGGTGTCACTAGTTCTACCCTTAGTTCTTTTAGAATTCTGGGATGAATCCCATCAGGCCCCATTGCTTTGTCCACCTTCAGTTTTAAGAGTTCTTTCTGAACCCTTTCTTCTGTAAATGGGCTGGTATCAACTTCTGTATCCAGAGTGTTTCTACTGTTTGTTTTAGGTACCTCCCTCTTCCTTTGTAAATACTGAGCAAAAATATTTGTTTAGTATCTCTGCCTTTTCACAGTCTCCTCTGCCCACCCTCCCTCCCCTTTATTAAGCCTCACTATCCCTCCCTTGGTCTTCCTTCGCCTCCCTGATGTACCTATAAAAGGTTTTATCCCACTTCTTAACTGAGTTGACTATCTTTTCCTTGGTTTGGGCCTTTGCTGTTCTGACTGCCTTCCCAGCCTCCTTTTGCTTTAACTGATACAGTTCTCTGTCCTGCTCCTTCTCGATTCCTTGTACTTCCTGAATGCTTTCTTTTCTCTTGAACCTTCACTGCCACTTCCTTTGAGAACCATAGTGGTTTCTTACATCGTTTCGTTTTATTTGCTTTACACAAAGGCTTGATACCTCTGTGATGGCAGTTTTATTATTCCCATTGTTCTTCCACCCTCCTTCCTGCCCATTTGCTAGAGCATTCCTTAGGCACTCACCCATTTTGGCAAAGTCAGCCCTCCTGAAGTCTTATACCTATTTCCCAGAGGATGTGGCTCACAGTTAGTTGCCAATGTCATTTTGTATTTTCAAGGAACAAAATCTGGGTCCGTCTCTGGCAATAAAGTACCCATCGTTGCCACTTAAGTCTGAATTTCTGCGTGTGATCCTGAATTTTAGCCATAAGGCTTTCCATCTAGTAGATTTCTCGCACAGTAGTTCTCCAGTCCTGAATAGAAGGGATCTGTCGGGACATCCATTTTCTAGTGATGCAAAACCACTCGCACCCGCCTCACCACACCCCCCACCCCATACTTACCTCCGGACTCTGGCGGCGATCTTGATGGGTAGACCGGAACACGCCTGCACTCTTCAAAGCCGACCGCGAACTGAGGAAATGCCAGTACGCTGTATAATGGGATAGATAGGTTTTTTCAACTTTGCAGCATATCGCAGGCATTTTTGGGAATTTTTGCACCAAATTTTCAACATGGGGTTTTTGGACCCCTTCTCGTGAATGCTCTCACTGTCATGGCATTAATTGGCCCAGAGGGGCGATTTTGCAGTCACTGGAAATCACCTGTTGGGACCGAGTAATCTAAACGACACTGCCACTGTTCATAAGGTGGGCTCTCAAAAGCCTATTTTGAAAATTTGGTGGAAAAATTCCAAAAATGACTGTTTTATTTAGCGCAGTTATGCAGAGTTCCTACGCAGACCGTAAGTTTGCGTAATTTTCAATATTTTCAATCCAGATTTTCAACACTGCCATTTTATTGCACTTCCTTATGAGAAGTGCAGTTGTCCTTTTCACATCTTGCCCAAAATGTGTTTCCATAGTAGCGCACAATAAGCATGATCGATTGTCTTGAAATCAATGTATGGGACACATTAAGAAAATCACAGTGACACTGTTCATGAGCAGAGGTCTTAAAATGGCTATGTTCAAAATTTGGTGAAAAAATTTCTAAAATTACCGTTTCTGGCGCTTTTGCACAGTTCCTTGCCTTGGCGTAAGTTTGCCAATTTCAATATTTTCACTCCAGATTTTCAAAATTGCCATTTTGTTACACTTCCTTATGAGCAGCGCAGCTGTCATTTCCAAATGTGTTTCTGCCCATGTAGCGCATAACAATGGCGCAGTCGGTAGCGAAATCAATTTTTGGGACATTAAGAAAATCACAGTGATACTGTTCATAAGCAGAGGTCTTATAATTGCTATGTTGAAAATTTGGTGAAAAAATTCCTAAAATGACTGTTTACGAGTGCGCCTGCGAGTTCCTATGCACACTCGTAAGTTTGCGAATTTTCAATATTCTCACTCCAGATTTTCCACATTGCCATTTTATTACACTTCCTTATGAACAGTACAGCTGCCATTTTTCATGTCACCCAAAATGTGTTAGCGCACAATGGTGCAGTCGGTGTGCGAAAGCAATGTTTGGGACAGATTAAGAAAATCACAGTTACATGTTCATGAGCAGAGGTCTTAAAATGGCTATGTTGAAGATTTGGTGACAAAAGTCCGCAAAATGACTGTATTCACGGTGAGCATTGCGCAGTTTCCATGCACCGTGAAGTTCAAGGACTTTGTAATATTTTCAGTCCAGATTTTCACCAGTGGCATTTTTCCACACTTCCTTATGAACAGTACAGCTGCCATTTTCACAACATGGCTGAAATGTGTTTTCACACTTTCAGCGCAGAGATGCGTGGTCGCTGTGGGAAATCATTGTTCAGGACAGATAAAGAAAATCACAGTGACACTGTTCATGATCGGAGGTCCCAAAATGCCTGTGTTAACAATCTGCTGTAAAAAATCCCAAACTAATTACATTACGGGTGTGCGCTATACAGTTTCTATGCACACTGACTTCACCAGTTTTTTTTTATATTTTTACTGCACATTTGCAACATTGCTATTTTTTACACCTCTCCCATGAACAGTACAGCTGTCATTTTTCACATCCTATTGAATGTGTTTTGCACCTGTGGTGCTAAATGCCATAGTCACTGTGCATAAGAAGCTGCCAACAAACTGATATTGCCACTGCTCATGGAGGCGCGGTCACAAAAACATGAAAATACAACGAATGCCTGAGGTGTTGGGGTTTCCAACCATAATGCCCCACCCTGTAGAGAATGACAGGCATCAGGGGTATGACTTGGGATTCTGCCTGTAATGCTCATACCATTCCACACCCTGCAGCCAGTAGAGGCATCGGGTATGCCCTGAACTCTTCGGCCCCAAAGTTCACCCCATTCTCCTATACCACACCCATCTCACCGTAGATTTCTGATGGAATGGGAGTGCATAGGCCAAAGACCCCAGGCACACCGTGACACTTGTCAGTGTCTGCAGGGTAGGTGTGGTGAAATGGCATGGCCGCTATGCCTGACAACCCAAAGGCACACCCCAATGCCTGTCAGTCTCTGCAGGGTGGTGGTGGGTTGGCTTCAGTTCAATACTTCGCTGCCATTCCTATTATGCAGCTCTGTAACTTCTACACTACCACTGCCAATGTCAGCAAGCAAACATTCAGCATTGACAAATGCTTGTTCTCTTAGGAAGTGGTAATCCTATGGAAGAGCCCACCAGCGGAGACACTGGACATGAAGACAGTACAGGCCTTCAAGGTAAACCTGGACAAATTTCTGCTTACTAAGGAAATCACACAATATCCTGGGTAACAGGTGTGTAGGAACATGTCTGCACAGAATACTTATTAGAGTTGCTCAGATAATCCATTAAAAAATGGATGCCTCAGATAATAGCAAAAATTCAAATTTCAGATTTTGAATAAAGCGTCCAAAATCCAAAATCCTAATGTTTATATATATTAAAAAATCCCACACCTTGTAAAACACCCCAGCTGCCCAACCCCACAATTAGTCAGTTACCCGCTCCCATCCACCCTGTAACTCGAGAACCTCCCGCCTCCCTGCTCAAGCCCTCAGACAGATATTGGGGCTGGCAGTATAGCCTAGAGGTTAGACTAACGAGCTGTGAATGAGCTTGATATATCCAGCAGATCAGGGTTTGATTCCCACAACTCTCCACTTGCATACTATGTGACTTGAGCAAGTCACTTAACCTCCCAGTGCTGCTAGGTCGGCCCTGAAAACAGGCACTTGTGTCTAGTGGGCCATACCTGGTTACCAAAGACTAAAATAAAATACATTATTGCCAGTTCCATATATATCTATATTCACACACACACATATGTAACCCTAGATGGCGCTATCCCAGGGGCTACTACCCCTGCCTGATTTGCCACTAACAGGTCGAGGGCCTGGATCCAATGGCGGTGCCTCCACCCAGAGGTCAGGGTTTGCAATAGTTAAACTTACTTGGTCACAGCCCTCTGGGACACTGCAACCCCCTTTCTTCCCATTAGTGGCCCACACAATATATCAGAATTACCTTCACAGTATACACTTACCCCAGGGTGGTTCAGGCACTGGGACCTTCTGTAAAATAAGATACAGTGCAACAATCACAGTACAATACTTTAACATAGACAAATACCTCAGGCAGTATAATTTTGCTGAAACAAGCAGCTTGGATTTATTTAGGGGAATATAACAAGAACAGGAAATCAGGTTAATTAGCTTATCACTTTACTCATCTACCTATGGCTCTGTGCACAGGCCCTATCCCTACCAGTTACTGTCCCTGGGTACCCAAGCCCTAGTGGCTAGTCCAAACCGTGGCAGCTGGTAAGGGCCCTTTCCCACAGAGAAAAGAAAATTAGTTTAAACAGTCAGCAGTACAGTGATTCCATTTGGATTCAATGTGGCAATTCAACAGGAGCGACCCTGAATTAGCACTCACGACCTCCAAACAAGATAGGGTCCTTCAATGTCAGCAGGGCTACTCTTGAGCTAACCAAGCCTCCTCAAACATTTATATGGTGAACAGTAACAGGCAAAAGTCCTTTAATGGCAGCAGGATTCACTTGAGGTACACAAGCCTCTTCACACATTTATATGGTAAAACAGAAAGTACTATACCAGGCAGGCTGCTTCTCTATCCCGATCGCAATTACTGCACAATACCGGGAGAACACACAGCAGATCAGTTCCTGACAGACCGAGTGCAATTCAGCAATTTCTCCAGTCTTCTACAGGGTGAGCCTGGTTTCTACTCTTCAGATATCCTTTGATTCTCTTCACAGGACGGATTCAGTCCTAACAAGCAGTTACACAAGCTGCAGACCGGAACTCTGGGCCTTACACACGCTTCCGACTAAAACTGCACACTGAAAAAGCACAGGGCTCCTTCCTTCTTCACTGCCAGAGCTCAACTGAAACTCCAACAGACAAAACCGGCACTTCCTTTGAGTTCCTCCCAGTTCTTGACTGGATTGGCTGTCACTCACAATAGACTGCTCCTGTTGGTCCAAAAAGGCGCCAAGTCTAAACTACATCTCCCAGAGTCACTGCCCATACAATCCTCTTGTGGCTGGCTCAGATTATGAGTCCAGTTCTGATTCGTCCAAGGCACCATTTTAGAGATAGCTTACCCCACACTGATTGGTCCAGTTCAGCAGTTCAAAACCAGAATGGGAACTAGGCAGACACAGTTCTGACTGCAAAGAAAGCAGGTTAGACAAACTGTAATTTCATTATTACTCTAAATGGTTTCTGGCAAACAGTTACATCTTTCAGATAGGTTCCTTTGCACTCCTAGTGACTGCAAAATGAGTGAATTGACAGCAGCTCGAGTGGTACTCAATCAAAGAAACACACAGTCCCCCATACAACTAATTATGTCTGCAAGCAGACAGCTCTTAAAGAGACAGTACCAGAGGTTCTAAAACACTCACTGATAAATGGCTTAACGCCAAACACCATTCAGGCTTGGAGCATTCAAGCAAGCTCCTGGAAGTCTTTTGGGAACCCCCATTTGCAGGGGGTTACACCCTTCCTGGCCTGGGAAAGCTTGACATCCGCTCAAGCAAGTACCCCATAAGTTTCAACTGCAAACATATACATTTGCATTAGGCTCACACATGTAATCATCAGTCAATATATCATTTTACCAAGAACACATTTCTGAAACATTGCAGTACGTCACTCTTTACACAGTATTACATACACATTGTACACAACTCAAGTTATTACCTCTTGTACATGAAACCTGAAGAGAGGGGCCTTCCTATCAGTTACCTTGGGGCTGGATGGGGCAAGGGCACCATACTTAGAGGGCAACACAAGTAACTTGAGTTAGCACTGACGCTCAGTTTGGGCAATGAGCTCGGGACATACACTCCTTTATGGACAACATTGAGAGGCAGATCCACTGGCCGCCCAGGGAATCATAACTGAGGTGCACCACAGGCTTTACAGCTCGACCAGTCTTTCTAGGGGAACTGTTACAGTCTCTGCACTCTGAGCCTCATTTTCAGCATTGTCCTCACTTGTCAGGGAGTCTCCATGGGGGTAGAGAGGCTAGAACTTGGGGCACTTTCAGCTCCAGGAGTTACAGTTTCTGAGTCCACAACATTTGGTCGCATGGAGAGCTTTGGACACTGGCAGTGGACTGTCAGGGCACTCAAAATACTCTTCTTGTTCGGTGTATCACCAGTCTGACCCAATCCATCATTTTCTCCCTGAAAGCTCAAACAGTTGAACCATGCACAATGATTCCATTTCATCTGATCTGATGCTTTGCACTTCACTTTCTGGGAGCATTGGCTCCAGGGACGAAGCTGGGGGCTTGGACAGTCCAGAAGGCCCAGCTTCATCTCCAGTATTGACTAGGGATTGCCCCAAAACAATTGACTCAGTTCATAAGAAGGATAGTATTCAAAGTCACTCACTTTCTTCCAATATGGACTGACAGTCATGCTCAACTGGGACTTGTGGAGGGGAACACTTTAACTTTGCTTCTGTAGGTGCAGACTTTCTTGATCTTTTCTTAGCAGCAGCTCTAGTCACTGGTCCAGAGGGGCATCTTCTAGGGGCTCAGACTCAATTAAGATTTGTCCAATGGGCAGTAAATGATTTCTATGCATTGTTTTTACATCTTTTGAATTATTCTCAGGCCTTACTTTGTACACTGGCAGATCATCTAGTTTGCCCACTACAATGTGAGGGAGATGGTGCCATCTGTCAGCAATCTTGTGCTTGCCATGCAGTCCCAGATTTCTTAGCAATACCCGATCTCCCTCCTGGAGTTCCTGTGCTTTCACCTTTTATCATACCTTTCTTTGTTGGCCAGATTTCTTTTGGCAGCCATGGTTTGAGCCAGTTGGTACGCATGAGTTAGTTGGGCCTTTAACTTGCACATACTGTAAATAGTTGTCAGCTTGAACCCCATGAGGAGAGACCCCAAAACACACATCTACCGGTAGTCGAGCTTCTTCCAAACATCAGGCGGTAGGGGAGAACCCAGTGGCATCACTTTTGGTGCAGTTATAAGCATGTACCAGGGTGCTAATTTGTTGGCTCCATCTAGGCTTGTCCTTTGGGTGCAGGGTGCCTAGCATATCTAGCAAAGTGCGGTTGAAGCGTTCAGGCTGAGGGTCCCCTGGGGGTGGTAAGGAGTGGTTCTGGACTTTCGCACTCCCACAGAGAGCATCTCTTTGATCAGGCGACTCTCAAAGTCTCTCCCTTGATCAGAATGGATTCTTTGTGGAGCCCATAGTGAACAAAAAGTTTTCTACAAGTACTTTGGCCACAGTGGATGCTTTCTGGTCTTTGGTGGGAAAGCTTGGGCATATCTCGTGAAATGGTCAGTGACCACCAGCATTACTGATATTTCTTTGATCTGACGCCAAACTCAGAAAATCAATACAGACCAGCTCCATGGGTGCACTGGTGGTGATGTTAACAAGGGGCAGCCCTCTGGGGCAAAGCTTTCCTCTGTAAGCAGCGATTACAAGTTCAAATGTGTTGCTCCACATCAGCCCCCATCTTAGGTCAATAGAATCTGGATCTCACCAAGTCAAGTGTTCTGTCTATACCAAGGTGCCCCATGTGGTTGTGCAAGGACATCAGTACTGAGTCTCGAAGGCAGGGCAGCACTAGTTGTTGTTTGTCTACTTGTCTCCCCTGTCTACTGTTTCTCTGTATAACAGTTTATTGATCAGTTTCAACTTAGGACCTTCTTTGTATAATAGTGCAGTTCTCAAATCAGTGGAGCGTAATTTGGACACATCTTTTCCTGCATAGAGGGCTTCTAAAGCTGCTTTGATCATGGGATCGCGGGATTGAGCCCCGAATACTGTCATTGTCCAGCTGAGGCAGTGCACCAATGTCTATTGCAGAAAAGTGGCAATAAGCAGCAGGTATGCAATTCTCAGAGGGTCCCAAGCAATCCACCATGCAGTCCACTGCGTCCGTGGACATTTGTTCCTCCCTGTCAAACTTCGCAGAGTGCCGAATGTCAGGTTCTGCCAATCGGACCCAATCATTCTGGGGAACAGGCCTCGGGAGAGAGCATCAGCATCTATGTGGTTCAGACCTGCTCGGTATTCGAGAGCACAGTCATATGTAGATAATGCAGAAAGCCACCTATGGCCAGTGGCATCCAACTTAGCTGAGGTCTGCACATAGGTCAAAGGATTATTGTCAGTTTTTACTAGTATTTTAGCCCCATACAAGTACTCATGGAATTGGTCAACAATAGCCCACTTCAAAGCTAGGAACTCTAACTTATGTACAGGATAGTTCTTTTCGGATGGGGTCAGGCTTCTACTGGCAAAGGCCACTGGTCTCAGGCCATTCTCATGCTCTTGGTACAACACAGCCCCAACTCTTGCAAGCTAGCATCAGTGTGCAGGATAAGGTTTTCTTGGATCGGCATAGGCCAGCACTGGAGCATGGGTAAGTTGATATATGATCTCATGAAAAGCAGTCTCACAATCAGGAGTCCAGCGGGCCCCAAATACTTCACTGGATGAAAATACACTCTTTCAGTCTTGAGGACGCTGACTTTTGGTATTTTTGTGGGTTGGGGATACCCTTGAGTAAGGTTAAGTAAAGGGCGGATCACTCTTGAATAGTCCTTGATGAAACTGATAACAACCACAGAATCCCAGGAATCTTTGCAGTTCTTTAGATTTTTGGGCTGTGGCCAGGTGGTCAAGGCCTCAACTTTACTTGGGTCGGTCTCTATTCCTCGGTGGATACTATGTGTCCCACATACTTTACTGATGTTTGAAAGAATTGACACTTATCAATGGACAGTTTAAGGCCAAAGTCCTCCAGTCGGTCTAATACCTTAAATAATCTGCTCTCATGTTCCTCCAGTGAGCTGCCAAACACAATAACATCATCTAGGTATACCAGGCACTCTAGTAAGTTCATGTCCCCACTGCACGCCTCCATCAATCGTTGAAAAGTGGCTGGGGCACCTGAAATCCCTTGAGGCATCCTCATGAATTCATAGAAGCCAAGCAGACAGATAAAGGCTGTCTTCTCACGGTCCTCTGGGGCCATCGGGATCTGGTAGTACCCACTCATGAGATCCAGCACAGAGAACCACTTGCTCTGCTTAGGCAGTCCAAAGCATCCTGAATGCGGGGCATTGTGTACTGATCAGGATAGTCCACGGTTTACAGCGAGTAATCCACACACATCCTTACTGTTCCATTCTTTTTCCTCACTACCACAATGGGGAAGCATAAGGGCTTCTGGATTCTTGTATTACACCAGCAGCTAACATCTCTTGCAGATGCCGTCTCACATCATCTATGTCAGCAGGTGCCAGGGCGTCGAGACCTCTCACGTAAATGGTCTTTGCATGCAGCCGGATATTGTGCTCAGCTCTGCACGCATTCTACATCCCATTCCTTTAAAGAAAACACCTGGTCTCTCTGGGCAAGCTTCTCACTGATCCTCACTTTCCATTCAGCTGGCAGCGGGAGTCGAAATCAAACAAGTCAGGCGTTACTCTGTCATTCTTCCTTGAACTCTTGCTGCTGGTAGCACTGCAGTGTCTGCACAATGCACATTAGCCAGGATGCAACCTCTATTTACTCGAATGTCTCTTTCAGACACATTATGAACTTGGACCATTACCCTTCTGGCATAAGCATGGGCTCTAGCGGCAAAATACTGGGCTTGACCAGCAGTCCTCTGGCAATTTTCCATCGCCTGGTGCATCCAACATTAATATTTTATTCTTAACATCCTTTCTGATACGGACCTCTCCTGTAAGGTACACTGGGCATTTGGCCCAGGATCAGAGACTCAGGATCCTTCTTCCATACAATTCGACCGTTCCTCTGGTTCTATTTTTCAGCATCTCTCTGTGCCTCATAGGCCTTCTTAATTAAAGCCGGAACTCTTAAAGCTCTACTAGTCTTTGATCCCTGTTTTTCATAACACAACTGTGCCAGCCTTCCGAACATATGAGCATTTGTTCCAGTCAACAAAGGGACACCATCATACAGTCCAGTGGGGGACACACTAAGGCTAGGGTCTCTACTTGTTCGGCCACTCCAGCCACAGAGGTGGGAAAGACAGCCAAATTCGGATATACCCGAATAGGGGTAGGCCTTCTCACTTAACCCCCATACATGCAGTCCTTCTAATGGTTGTAAGGGTATGTCTGACAAATGCTTCTGATACCAATCCTGGAACATAATTGTCACTTGGGAGCCACTGTCTAATACAGCTCTTGTAGACACTCCATTCACTTTACAGTGGTCTCCATGGAGGGACCCACTATTCTGGACCAGTCTGGAGAGGCGGTAGTGGGGGCCTGGGCAACTGACCTTGCCACAAAAGGACGTGAGTTAGCATTTTTGGTGCCCTCACTGGGATCATTTCGCGCACCTCTTAACCACTGATTTGTTCTCCAAGCCTCCTTGTAGCCTATATGCAACTTTGTCAGTGTCTTTTGGGGACTGGCATTCCCTTTCATGTGCCCATCTTTCCCACAATTATAGCAAAACATACTTTCTGGAGTTTGAGCTGGCCGAGGCACCACACTGGGAGCCAGGGCGGGGTATTACTAACTGGAAACCTTGGTGCCATCTCTGTCTGCGGCATGATAAGCATTTGGAGACATCTCGTCAGTTTCTCCACTTCCATGGTCAAGGAATCGAGTTCGAGCTGTTATCAGCAGGAGATACATGGTGGGTACCCCCACCCCTAGCAGATGCAGTCGGATATAGGTCAGGGGCCTGTACTTGCAGGCGGCTTTCATAAAGGGACTGTTTTGAATTCCGGATCTCTCTCAACAGTTTGCCCCATTGTGACATATCTTTTCCTTGTCAGAGCACTCATTTACTGCCAACCTCTGCCCCTGAACTTCACTTGATGGGTCACCCTCAGTCACTGGGTCGTAGCCGCAGCTGTTGGTGCAGGTCCCTCCCAAGGTCGCCTTTTCTCAACTCCCGAATTTCTCTCATTAACTCATCATAGGAGGGTGGGGATTCCAGTCGATTTGCCAGGCGTAACTGAAGCAACAGCAGTTCTGAGAAGGGGGCAGACTTAAGGATCCTGTCCAGCCTGGTTCGGTCCAGTTCAATCGCTGGCAAACTACCCTTTCTGAGGCATTCTTGCAACAATTTTTCCAGCCGAGATACATACACAGACAACAACTCCCTTGGTACTGTTGTGCATCTCTTACTCTCCACCATAGGTCTTCATGAGAATCTGGGCTCCATACACATTCTCCAGGGCCTCAAGATAGGCCTGTGCAGTCACTTCAGGGTTACTGGGCCCGCTTAGCACGGATGGTAGCCAGGGCAGGACCTCGGAGGCTCTCACTAACCCTCTTTCGCTGCTTCCGAGCATTGCCATTCTAGCACTTGGGGCAACATAGTCTATCCAGGTCTCCCAGTCATCCTCCCTTGGGGGTGGGAGGTGCCAGAGAAGATCCTCAACCTTCGGTAAGAGTCGTGACTAATGGCAGGTGCAGAAATAGGAGTCTGCATTGGTTCAGCCACCATTACGGGTACTGGAGCGGAGAGGGTGTTGGGGAGGAACACCTCAGGTGGCAAGAATAGTTTCTTCAAGTCCTCCACAGTTTTCCTTCCCCAGCAACCATTTAGCAAATTTCTCCTCAAAGTTTCAGATAGTGGTGGGGGCTCATTCTCCCGGTCTTTACTGTCCTTAGTTATCACTCTCCAGCAGTGAGGGCTCCTCTGGGGTAATGGTCTGTGGCACTTTGGAGCTATCTATGGGATCCTTAAACTCTACTAGGGCCAGGAAAGTGTGGGTGAGCAGATTAGCATGCCGCACCACCACCACAGGGTTTTGTAAACCTTCCACCTTGGAAAGTACTCCCTGCACAGTGTCCGTGATGATACCCAGGGGATGTCCAGGATAAGATAGCATTTTGGGGTCGATCTCCTCCCCAGTACACCACTCCACCAGCCGTGCACAGCCACTTCTGTCGGGTACCCATTTATTTATTTTTTTTTTCCCTTAACAGTGGTTTGTAACATGGCCACTAGAGGACACACAATCCCAGCGGTGAGCCTCCAAGATGTAACCCCTAGATGGCGCTATCCCAGGGGCTACTACCCTGCCTGATTTGCCACTAACAGGTTGAGGGGCCTGGATCCAATGGCGGGTGCCTCCACCCAGAGGCCAGGGTTTGCAATAGTTAAACTTACTTGGTCACAGCCCTCTGGGACACTGCAACCCCCTTTCTTCCCACTAGTGGCCCACACAATATATCAGAATTACCTTCACAGTATACACTTACCCCCAGGGCTGGTTCAGGCACTGGGACCTCCTGTAAAATAAGATACAGTGCAACAATCACAGTACAATACTTTAACATAGACAAACACCTCAGGCAGTATAACTTTGCTGAAACAAGCAGCTCGGATTTATTTAGGGGAATATAACAAGAACAGGGGAAATCAGGTTAATTAGCTTATCACTTTACTCATCTATCTTATGGCTCTGTGCATAGGCTCATCCTCACCAGTTACTGTCCCTGGGTACCCAAGCCCTAGTGGCTAGTCCAAACCGTGGCAGCTGGTAGGGCCCTTTCCCACAGAGAAAAGAAAATTAGTTTAAACAGTCAGCAGTACAGTGATTCCATTTGATTCAATGTGGCAATTCAACAGGGAGCACCCTGAATTAGTACTCACGACCTCCAAACAAGATAGGGTCCTTCAACGTCAGCAGGGCTACTCTTGAGCTCCACGAGACTCCTCACACATTTATATGGTGAACAGTAACAGGCAAAAGTCCTTTAATGGCAGCATGATTCACTTGAGGTACACAAGCCTCTTCACACATTTATATGGTAAAACGGAAAGTACTATACCAGGCAGGCTGCTTCTATCCCGATCGCAATTACTGCACAATACCCGGAGAACACACAGCAGATTCAGTTCCTGACAGACCGAGTGCAATTCAGCAATTCTCCAGTCTTCTACAGGGTGAGCCTGGTTTCTACTCTTCAGATATCCTTTGATTCTCTTCACAGGACGGATTCAGTCCTAACAAGCAGTTACACAAGCTGCAGACCGAACTCTGGGCCTTACACACGCTTCCGACTAAAACTGCACACTGAAAAGCACAGGGCTCCTTCCTTCTTCACTGCCAGAGCTCAACTGAAACTCCAACAGACAAAACCGGCACTTCCTTTAAGTTCCTCCCAGTTCTTGACTGGATTGGCTGTCACTCACAATAGACTGCCCTGTTGGTCCAAAAAGGCGCCAAGTCTAAACTACATCTCCCAGAGTCACTGCCCATACAATCCTCTTGTGGCTGGCTCAGATTATGAGTCCAAGTTCTGATTCGCTCAAGGCACCATTTTAGAGATAGCTTACCCCACACTGATTGGTCCAGTTCAGCAGTTCAAAACCAGAATGGGGAACTAGGCAGACACAGTTCTGACTGCAAAGAAAGCAGGTTAGACAAACTGTAATTTCATTATTACTCTAAATGGTTTCTGGCAAACAGTTACATCTTTTCAGATAGGTTCCCTTGCACTCCTAGTGACTGCAAAATGGAGTGAATTGGCAGCAGCTCGAGTGGTACTCAATCAAAGAAACACACAGTCCCCCATACAACTAATTATGTCTGCAAGCAGACAGCTCTTAAAGAGACAGTACCAGAGGTTCTAAAACACTACTGATAAATGGCTTAACGCCAAACACCATTCAGGCTTGGAGCATTCAAGCAAGCTCCTGAAGTCTTTTGGGAACCCCATTTTGGTGTATATATATATATATACATATATATATATATATATATATATACACACACACACATATATATATATCCAGATACATGAAGCAATTACTGGAATTACTGGTAGCACATGAGAATGGTGACTCAAGAACAGTGACTGCAAAAGGGGCAGCAAATCGGTGACTGTTAAAATGGCGATGGTAAATTATAATGCGCCACTGATGGTGACAATGGCTTCCCTCCCGAGGTGCTAAAACCTCGATGTTGGTTATACTAGTAGGGGTTCAGGGGCGAAGCTCACTGCGATAAATGCAATTATCACCATCAATGTGGTAGCCATAATTTACCATTGCTGTTTTAACAGTCGCTGAATTGCGTCGCTGTTATTTACTCTTCGTTTTCACATGGGCAGATTACAGCACATCCCACTCCAAATGAAGCTGCTCCCCACCTCTGGCTAAGCCATGATACCCTCCCTCTAAGTCACAGGAAAAATCTCACCAAACACTCTACTGGCCCGCCACCCCCTCCGCTAAAAATATAACAAGATTCGAGCTGGGTGTCCAGAAGACTTTTTCAGTTCCATGGGGTTGCTTGTGCCTCGTTTTTTCACGCAGTATATCAGAATGAATGAAGGTCCTTATAATAGTAACTCCTTGACTGGGTGACAGTCAGGAGTTATTACTATAAGAGGACCTTCATTCATTCCACAACACACTTGCATGCAAAGAAGGGCACAAGCAGCTCTGCATGGGACCTGACAAAAGTGAGTGTTTAATCCGAGCACCAATCAGATCTTGTTACATTTTTGGAGCTGTGGGTGGGGAGGGAAATGGGGTTAGCGGTGTGTTGATGGGAAGTTCCATTGAATTGGAGGGCAGGGTGTCATGGCTTGTGTAGGATGAGCAGCAGCTTAATTTTGAGGGGGTTACTGGTAATTGTGGTAACTGGTTCTTGTATCTGGATACATATATTATTTATTATAAGAGCTCACAATAACTTCTATCTGTGGGCTTGGGGAGGAGAAAAGTTTTACAGGGTTGTTGGGGGGTGGTTAAGAGGGTAAAGGGTGGGCAATTAATTAGGGTACTAGAATACTTAAGTTGGACTATGTTGTGGTCCTGCCCATAGATTAAAGAGATCTGGACTAAGATCCATAGAGGTTGTGAATCGGTTCTGGGGTTCCCACCCCTTACTCCTAATTTCTTTATATTGGGGATGACGGACGATTATAAACCTCTAAGTAAAGCTCAGTGTACTATTGCTTGGTCAGCAGCACTAACTCATAAAATAATTTTATTATCTCATTGGAAGTCCCCAGATCCTCCAAGTCTTACAGAATGGGCTAATAAAATGAGTGAAGTAATCAACAATGAAAGATTGGCCTTACTAACCTCTGGTAACACTGAACTGTTTACAAAAACATAGGGTCCCTTTCTGAATCACAGCTGTACTTTTAGAAACTAGGGAACAGGGAAGCTATTTTTCCACTGTCTATCTGTCTACGTCAATTTGTAATGCAAGTCCTTCTGCTTTTGAGTAAGACCCTTTGTTATTCCTTTTCTAGCCACTGACTGTTTTTCTTACTGTACATGTATCTATATGTTGTCTTTCGTGACCTGACAATAAGCCTGATACTTCTCAAAGAAGTTTATTTGCTAAGTTATATACGGTTTGATCTCCTTAATTGTATACTGTAATTTTCTTTGGAAATTCAATAAAATCTTTAAAAGCAAAAGAGCCTATTTGAATATGACATCGGATACTGTCCGAGGTTCTGTGCCAATGTTGGATTCGGATGCGGATTATCCTAATATCTAGCTTAGCTTGGGTCAGATTTAAAGGTATCCAAACAACCCTGATACTTATTAATGCCTGCTTACGAAGCGGGTGGTTGAGACATGATGGACGAGAGTCCCTTTCAACCTTAAATTATTATGTTACTTTGTTACTAGATTATGTGACAGTGAACCAAACAAGATACAGTGTGTCAAGCCTCCAGGCAGAGTACTGTTTTAAACGTCACACCTAGTGCTATGAGGTAGAAAATATTTGTAACTGGTAAAAGAAAACTAAAATGTTTGTAATAAAAAGTAACCGCAGACAACTTTTTCATAAAGCTCCCCCAACTGGAACACACACAGGCAAGCCATCAGCCTTGTCCCTGCCTCCCCAACCAGCACTCATCTTTCCCAAGCCTCCGGAGTAGTCCCTGCAAATTGCCCCCCGGACAAATCCAGATTCCCAGAGGTCACAAAGGTGTGGAACAAAGGAAGGTGGGCAGGGCTTCATTAGCCGACACAACCCCCTTTTCCATTTTTCTTTGCCCCACTCCCCTGCTGCGGACTGGTAGTGGTGAGTGCCGGTGGAGGTACCCACGCACCATGCTAAACTGGCAGCCCTCCCTTATGTGCTACCCTAGTCTGCACCACCACCACCAGGCTTTCACCTGGTGGCAGCTGATGGCAAGGCCAACACAGCGCCCGCCCCCAGAAGAGGAAAGCAGTCCATTAAATGCTCAATCTCCCATATGCTCCTGAACTCCAGCTGCTGGTGTGGCAGGGCAGCACTACCACTATGCCACTCGGCTCGCTTACTGCAGGCTACTTTTAAAATGGTTCGACATTGTACACCTGCTGTTTTTGGCAGTGCTAGCCCTTTAAACTGGTTAATGTATTTTTTTTAAATGCTGAAATACTGAAGGGGAATATGAGTTAACATTTTCCTGAGGTGCTGGTCTAAAACAATAGGCATGAATCCTAGCAGGACTGCAATACTGGGCCATGACTCGTTCCTAGATTACCGCTGCATGCTATGGCAGCAGAGATAAATAGGGTGACATTGTAAGGTGTTTGTTAGAAAAATTACATTGTTTCCAATGTTACGAACCTGCAAATGCTATTCTGAAGGTTAAATTGTATATTAGTCGAAAAACAAATTGAGACACGGTAGTGGAATGACAGTAATTCATTATTTAATGTCCGCATAGGCGCATTATTGTTGGGTGGCAGTCATGGAACAAAATATGAAAGATGGAAAACCCCAAAACAGAATTCTGATGTCTTAATGGATACTCCTATTAAATGTTTCGAACAGAATGTAAGATTAAGTGTTTCAGAGGCAGTGTCTATGGCATATACTTACCAATGCTGGGCCAACCTTCCTGTTTCTGATTAGAACTGGTTTTATTGAAACATTGTAAAGATTCTTATTTTCCAGACCTGTGTTCAGACCTATTAATTTGCATAAATGTCTATGTTAATGACATGCTAACCAGACTTGCTAACCACAAGCTAACAGTTTCTATGCATTTCTAACCACGTTTAGAACAGCTTATTTTTGAGTTAATCATAGTGCTTGTGAAAGGTGCCAGACTGACAGCACTAGAAAAAGAAACCTCTGTTTAGCCACAAGATATGTATGGCATGGGCAGTCACAGTGCAAACTTCCCAACACTGCCCTGCATATGTGTCTCAACCCTGCCATGGAGGGCCACCATGTAGATAAGAGGGTAGTCCAATCCCATTAAATCTTGGTCTTTAATGTGAGACTGCCAACAGAGGTGCCAATCAGTGCCAATTCTGTTGGTACTATTGTGATGTGCACATCTGCCCCCTGAAAACTGGACTGAGACCACCACAACGCATTTCACATAGGCCACTGAACAGCCCTCAGGTGATAATGGCTTTCAGCCACTACCCTACAGGGACAGATTCAACCAGTGATCTCCAGGTGAAAAGCTCCTTACCCTAACACAATCACCGAGTCCTCCAGTCCCCTTTTTTTAGTGGGTGATCCTTTTGGTTCAGAGGTTTAGAACCAAGCCCATTTCTACCCGCCCATGATTTAGTGTCACTTCAAGGGACAGCTGAATTCACAGCTTTTCCATTATTCTGTTAAAATCGACCTGGTTAAAAAGTAACAATGGTACTTCTATTTTAAGATGACTGCTGGGATCCCAAATGAGTGCAACCTAGCTCAGGTTTCCTGTCGAGCCCTCCAGGGATACAAAGTGCCCTGTCAAGTTAGCAGCGACATCTCTCTAAGAACTCCTCATGTTGATCACTATGGCGACTAATGCGCCTAAATGACAAATGCAGACATTACAGTGAGGGAGACAGATCATTAACGGCCTCTTTGAGTAATACTAATGACACGAAATGCCTGGTATTATTCTAGTTACTCTTACAGGCTGCAGGTTCTGACAGTCTTTGACACCCCATCCCAGGTTCGCTGTCAAAAATAAATAAATGTTATTTCGGAGAAACATATGAACTTATTTCCGTGTAGGACTGGTCTGCAGCTTTTAAAGTTTTTTTCCTTAGAAACTAAAACATTTTTGAGTTGGTGCGCTCTATGATTCTGAACAGAAAGGACCGGATGAGATGATTCTCTGGTAGATGAACAGCATATAGCAGCCCCCTTCTAATGCAGGTACAATAAAGCTGAAGTCTGAAAAGGGCGGAAACTGGTACTTGACTCGGCTGTTTGGGATGCTTCTCATTTCTGACATTCCATTCATACCTCCAAATACTCTATATTTAATTCTATCCGAATACAAAGTTGATTGTGACAAGGTAAGTTAGCGTTGGGTGGAGGGCTGGGAAAATGAAGCCATGTCGGCTGCTCTGTCACGTGTCTCTTGATGTGCAGGTGGCTGCATGGGTGCCGGAACATGGGGAAAAGTGAGGGGGCTGTAGTAATTACAAAACAGACAATGATTGCTTCCCGTCTAACCTAGCATGTATTAAAAGGGCACTTTGAATGCCCTTGGGCAACAGTGTGTGTGGGTGGGGGACACTACTGGCACCTATGGGTGGCTGACATCATGGTAGGGATAGACAGACTCATGCCGGAGGGGAACTGCCGACTATCATGGCACATGCCGCACCAATGGCATAGGCAGACCAGAGGTCCTGCAGCACAGATTTAGGTAAAAAGCCAGGTGTCTAGAGAACAGGACCTCTGAGGTAGTATTTTCTGGTGCCATGTGCAGGGCAGGTAAGGAAGCAGGATTTTAGACAGGTATGTGCATGGCCAAGGCTTTACTGCAGGTAGTAAGGGTAGGTTTGTCACAATATTCAGAGGGCTATAAGAAATTAGACTCACCCACCACAAATATTTATGTATAATGTTTTTCTACACCAATCGAATATCAGTACTGCGCTTAAAGAACATTTCGAGGAGATTCTCTTCAGCCAGGCTAGCAGTTCTCATACCTGGCGATACACAACTCTGCCTCCATAGTTTTACTAGTATAATACCATACTATATACTATAAAATACTATACTATATACTATAAAATACTATACTATATACTATAAAATACTATACTATAATACCATACTATATACTATAAAATACTATACTATAATACTATACACTATAAAATACTATACTATAATACTATACTATAATACTATACTATATACTATAAAATACTATACTATAATACTATAAAAGAGGCTGCAACCACTAGACGATGCGCCACGATATACCCCTCATCCCACCCCCACACTTTTCCTGCGCTCCAGCACCTACTTGACAAAGCCTCTAGGTGGCTGCCCTCTCCTGCTCCACCCTCACCCCCTTTCCAACATATGACAAAGCCCCTCAGGCCACTCCTCCCCAACTTCAGGCTTGACTACTTGAGGCCTACTTTAAGACTTAACAATATATGTTACACCACTTACCAAATGCACTACTTGTACCTGTACAACTTAGGATTGCTAAGACTACTTGCCTGTATGTACAGCCTGTCAGTATTCTGTTATCAGCAATTAGCATCAGCAATGTCCATCAAACTACCACTGTATTCTCGCCTCTTCCTTTTGAAATGTAACCTTGGAAATTGTTTGTCTGTTTGTTATACCTGACATGGAACCTTTGTAAAAGAGCCTGTTGGCTCAAAGGTGTTAATCTGCACATGAAATAAAAAATAATAGCCACAGAAATTTTACAGCATGTCTCATACAAGCCTGTTTGGTATTCCTAGTCCTTTTGCACAAAGAATACTGACTGGTTGGAATAAAGTTCTCACATGGCTTCCTGCATCCCAAATTGGGTTTAGGTCAATCACACACCGAAGGCATTCTGCAGTACAAGTCCTGATACTGCAGACAGGCAACTGAGCTCAGAATGGAGGGGTGGGGTGGGGGTGTCTGGCACCCAGAACAGCTAGAGAGTGTGGAAGGCTTTTTACTAGGACAGAGGTGGGTAGGAGTAGGAGAACACCCATAAAACAGTCACTTAATCATGTCTGCAAACACTGGGCACAAAAGGAGAGTCAGTGTTATGGAAGGGCCTCCTGAGCATTGGTTTGGGGGGCACTGAGCAAGGCATGGGATGTGGAGAGGCCCAGAGGGCCAACTCAGAACTAGAGGTTTTGTAGCTGACCAATATCTCACCCTAATAACTTCCACCGACACACAGCAGCACAGATGTTGTCACTGCATAACCACCAAGAGTCCATCCAGTCTGCCCATTAGGAATTTTCTACTAAACCCCATGATCTAATGTCTTGAAGGGGGATACAGATGTCAATGGCAGATAAGGACCTACAGCCACCTAGTCTGCCCATTTGTGCATGTAACTTTGCTTCTTCAAGCATCTCTAGAACTAGGTTGTCCCTCCACCTCGACTAATAGGATCCTCTGATGCCTATCCCATGCATTCTTAAATCCTGTAATTGTTTCAGCCCCCAGCACCTCCTCCAGCAGGGCATTCCATTTGTCCACCACCTCCCCATGAAGAAATACTTCCTCACGCTCCTCTGAACTCCTCCAGTTTCTACTGCAAATCTTGCCGCCTCTAACTCCCTCCTCATCTCCCTAGCACCTCCTGATATTATTAATCCTTTAAACCTGTTTCAGCCATATTCGAACCCATGTGTATACCTACCCAGCTTCCATAAACAACTATAGTCCAATTTTCTGCACGTGAAATGTAAAATAATCAAACCTCCATCCTGCCTAATAAACATTAATATAATTTAAATCACTGGATGTAAATCAACTGCATGCTGAACTTAGCCTGTTGAACTGGGGCAAATGGGCCTCATTCCTGATGTGGAAATGAGTAGACATACTTCAGATCTTAGCTAAAAATTTATTTATCTTAGTTGCTCCTAACAAAATTTGTGAGTGTTCATGGCGCCATCACAACTGGATCACATTGGAGCTCTTTGATTGTTTCCGCAGCATGATAAGACCTGGGCCAAACACAAGGCCTCCTTCATGACTGAGACTGAGAGATGTATAAGCAGCAATGAAACAGCGATCACTATGACCAAAAGAGCAAAGACGATTAAGAAGTAATATCATTGAAGACAGTGGGCAACTTTAAGAGAGGCTGGTAGGCATAAGGGAAGGTAAGGATCATGGTAGAGAGGATGGAGGTGGGAGGGAGAACAGGGACAGTAGTTCAAGCTGTGTACCCTACAATATGAGCAGACTAGATAGACCAAATGGCCTTCTTCTGCTGGCTTCTTCGATGTTCATATGTAACTTGTGGTCAGGTACTGACTGCATTAGGCAACGGTCATTCCAAGTTCACAACTTATCCAATTCATAATGTCACCCTGATCACAGGTAATGGTGTCATTAAAATGCCTTGAACTCGCACTTCATAAACCCTCAATCTCTATCTCGCCACTTCATCTCCACCCTCTGATCAGGCACCAACCCTCTAGGAGGTTATTAAATCTAACCTTATCACGCACCCCCAACCTTTCCCTTGCTGATGTCACTCCTGTATGAGGTACTAAAGCTAGTACAGGAGCTAGGTGTCACAAACAGTGTAGGCTATGATGGTATCCGAACAAGGATACTGAAACTAGCAACAACACAACTGGCACATCCTATTACAACTCACTTCTATCTATCTCTATGTACAGGACAGATCCCAAATGACTGGAAAGTCACTATTGTCATCCACCTACTCAAACTAGGTTTCCTTCAGAGCCAAACAACTACCGACCCATCTCAGTCTTGCCCACATTAAGCAAACTCCTTATGAAACCACTATAGTACACAGACAACTGCTGGACCACTTCCTCCTTCACTGAGGTCCAATCAGGATTCCACCCAGAACACTCCACCTGTAAAGTACCAAATGACCTAGTAGTGCTTGCAGCTCTGGCGTCCACAGTGGTGCAGTCTTCATTGATCTCACTATGGCCTTCGACACCATGGACCACAACGTGCCTCTACACAAACTGCATCTGTTAGGATCTGCCCAGAATGATCTGGCCTGGCTAGAATCAAATATGGTAGAAGTCAACAGCAAATTGTGTCCCCCACCCCAGCCTCCTTAACCTTGGAATTCCACAAAGATGCAGCCTTGGTCCTCTGTTGTTCAGCCACTTTGTAAATGACCTCCCATCAGTCTTCAAGAGTCACAAAGTCAACATTCAGGCTGCGCCGCGACCCGGTTCGAACGACTCGTGGCCGGGGTCGGCGGAGAGGGAGGATCGAAGGCCCCAACGGATGCTTCCTCCCTCAGGGTGAGTTACCAAGAGCGATTGCGCTTGCATTCTTCCATAGCCGGTGGAAGCACCGCAGAGGGAAGGTGGAGGCGGCTCGCTTGTCGGAGCCGGGAGGGGGACGTCAGCATGAGGGTCTGCGGCGTAAGCACGCCACCACTGGGGACGTGTACGCCCTTAGCGCAAGGCGCCCTGGGGAGTGGGGACGCTAGGGAAGAAAATGAAAACCTCCGCAGCCCTAGATGAAGTCCGCCTGAGTCCACTCCGGACCACCTACAGGACAGACCCCAATGTGCGCGAGGAGAGGAGGATGGGCACTCTAGGGGCAGATCCCTAAGGTAGGTACCGGGGACATGAGCGGACGGAAGGAGGGGGCACCGGAGGCAGTAAGGAGGGATAAAGATGAAAATAAAAAAAAAAAAAAGTCAACATTCAGCTATACAGTGATGACACCATTATCTCTGCACAGCTTCAATCTGCATATGACCACAAAACATCCTTCAGATGGTCTTCAATAAAACTCAGGCCCGGATGGATAAAAGGAAGCTTTTCCTCAATAACAGCAACATTAAATTCATGGCATTCCATGGCGTACATCTTCACCCCACTTTGCAAATCTGACCTCTCTCAGGACCCCGCCTGTATTGATGCAAACCTTCAATTACGCTGACCTATGCTTGACCAGCATCTAAGCTACTCCGAACAAACCGCCAAAACAGTCACACAGACACACCAAAACCTGGCGCACCCTATCGTGTTCGTCACCAAATTTCTCCATCAACCAAGAAGCTTATAATTAAGCAATTGCTAATTCCAACACTGGCACACAGCAATAAAATGTACACGTTGGCACCAGCCTTCTCAATGAACAGAATCAGGCTGGTTTTCAACAGCGACTGTAAATATGCACTGGCTTGTGACAAATTAAAGTGCCACTGTTTGCTGCATGACAGTTTCAGTCTCCTGCCTCTGGAGAAGAGATGTGACCTCAGGTGGACAACCACAATACATAAATGCTTCCATGAGCACCCAGCTGTTTTAGTAGCTTCCTGACTAGGCCTTTCTCAGCCTTATGCACTCAGGTCTCAAAACAGGGACCCACTTCACATACCCAAAGTGCACAAAGCCACTGAAAGAAACAGTAGCTGCAACTACCACCTGCAACAGAGGACTTTACTTAGCCGTGGGAGCCACAGGAGGACAGCAGGACCAGCAAACATCTGATCAGAGCTATGAAAGCTGTAACATGGACTGCAGGCTACTGAATCTCTCACAGCTGCAGCCCAGCTCTGATGTCAGCTGGGATGATTCTGGGAATTGTAGTTACAGAAAATGTCAGCTTGGGGTCAGCAGAATTTGCCAGATACGATCTATTGTACTGCAATAAACAAGAAGTAAAAATTTGCTTTGCACACAAAGTGCAAACTGGTACGTGGCAGACCATCAAAAAACATATCAGTTGACACCTTCTCACCACTTATATGCCCAATTGCAAGTCTGAGCAACTTTTCTCCAAACAGCTTAGATAATGGTTTTGAAGTGGGAGAAGCAGGGCCTCAGGTACCTGGGACAGATAGTGTCGAGGGAAAATGTGGACATATGCAGAGATCCAAAGGAAATACAATTTACCACATCGGATTTTTACTGCTACTACAGCTTCGCACTATGTGGATGGCATCCCACGGAGATGTGGGAGCATGGGAAACATCCTTCCATAATTCAAAGTCAGATCATTCTTAATAAAACCCAGAAACAGACCCATCTGATATCACTATACTATCAAGCACTGAATGCGCAGAATTATTCGCATATTGACAACATCGTACACAATGGGTCCAGGAATCAGGCTGTCAGATATCGCCTGAAGACTGGCACAGAGCCTGGGCTACGCCGTCAGGGTGATGAGCTCACACCAGTGGCACGAAGTTCGAGTGGAAAACCTGGTCCGCTACTTAGAACCCCTGCAATTACTTGCCATTTTTCCCTAACCACCTGGCTGCCTGTTGGCGCTATGTGGAGATTCTAAGGCAAACCACACCACATTATGTGGGACTGCCCACACTTGAAGCAATTTTTAGCATCTGCAAACCTAACTGCAAGAAATATTGGACCCACAATTACAATTGACGTATAGAGATGTTCTTATTTTCCATTTTCCCAAAACCTTCGGGGCCCAAATACTAGATATCTACCTCGTGCTTCTATCCGCAGCTAAAAAGCGATTACAAAAGGTGGCTAACTACTAAACCCCCACGACTCAGGATTGGTGGAACATCACAAGACAAATATATATAATGGAAAAATCATGCACAGTTTGAATGACCAAGAGGAAAAGTTTACTTTTAGATGGGCTAGATGGCAAATATATTATATGTTAAAGACCCCACATTCACCCCGTGAGGTGATCCGCATACAGAAACTCACTTGGGGAGAACGGTGCCTAGACTAACCTGAAGTCATTGCTTGAGACTGTGACCTGGAATGGATACTGAGAAATAAAATATCTGTGAAGAGATGCTGTAATAATACTGTAAAGTGGGCAATGATAGAGTTTATGATGCCTGTGGATCCCGATGGGAGTTTCCAACCTAAGTCCAACCTTGGTGAATCTTGACACCAAGGGGTCAGTTTTTCCAGCTATATCATGTGGCCAGGCCAGACACTGCTGCTAGTGGTCTAACCTCTATAACTAAACAAATGAAATTAAAATGTACAGACTTCCCTATCTTACAGAGCAATAATTTAGAATATTCATATTGGAGCTGTTGTATACTAATGATGAAATGTATAACTCTGATCTGGATGACATGTCTGTATATATGTTGTAAAACCTAAATAAAATGATATTTAAAAAAAGTGCAACTGGGACCAGCCCCACACTTTGGGTATGGGGTTCTTCATGACGACAGTTCCCTTTAATATTCAGAGGGCTCTTAAAGGTACCAATACCAACTGGCCACTCTATTTCTGCACTGTCAATGACTCTTCACCCCCTAGGTGGTTACCACTTGATCACAGTCTTTACCCTGGCAGCTTACCAGGCAGGCAAACCTGCAGGCTGGGCATGGCTCACGCCTGCGTTTCCACTTCAACCCCTGCTGACTCATTTATATATAGGATCTGGACTCCTGCACTATGGAAGTGCACTTATTTTTCTTCCATTTACAATTTCCGGGGCGAGGCCTGGCAGGCATTCTGGCCCATCCTGGAGGGGCTTGCCTCCCGGTCCGGCGCCTCACCCAATCCTCTGGGGAAATCCCATGGTTGCCCCCCCATGACAGGGCCAAGGAGAGGAGCGTTGATTTCTCCCCGTCCCTGAAAGCCAACATCCAGATCCCAGGGTCGGCACAGGTACAACCAGCCATCATGGAGCCCTGCAGCTCCATTTTCTACTTTTTTCCCCAGCCTGTGAACTGCGTAATGGGCAGGGCGGCTGGCCCCGCCTCCGCAGAAGCAGCCATATGCCCCGGACGTGGACCACCCCCTGGAGGCTCGCCTGTGCTGGTACCCAGCCACCACTGGGTGTCAGGCCACAGCGCACAGCACTGTCCCCCTCCCCAAGGAGCAGCCCATGGATGCTCAATCCTTCTTCACCCCGCCAATCCCCGAGCAACTTGAGTCTGTTTCCAACACGGTAGCCAGCGTGGCGAAGGTGTGGCATCCAGCGCTCAACCCTCAGCACCACCGGCCAGCATTACGGGCGCACTTAGACCTTAATCTCCAGCTGGTACAGCTGTTGACCATCCAATGTTTCTAAAGTAGGAGTGGGAACAACAGTGAAAAACATCCAGACAAACCTTTGAGGGAAACCTCCAGCAGGCCCACCACCACCCCTTTGGCATCCTCTTTTGCTGTGTACCGTCAGCTGCATGGGGAGCCAGATCCAATGGAAGATCTTGCCACAGCCCACATTCAGGACCCACTGCCACACCCTGAGCCTGGCAAGTCCTTGTGGCGAGCCCCAACCAGTGCCACGGGCAGAGTAAACCCAGAAGGGCTCTGCAAGGACATGTCCTGCTTGCTATGGAACATACATCTCAAAACCGAACCTGCTAAATGTTTTCCGTGATCCCCATTTATAACCTGTCTGGCCTTGCAACCCTGGCTGGATCCTGGCAGCCCTTTTCCTGTTGAGGCCCAGTTTGTTTGTCTTTGACATTGAAAAAGCATAGTACGTCCTAAATGAACAGTCCTCCTTGAGAGGAGACTTGTTAGTGCAGAGCCGTTAAACCCTTATTTGCCTGAAGGAGGCCACACTTTATAGGCACTCTAAACCACGACAGACATTTAATAGTATAATACGATTTGTAACTACTAGTAAGAGACCTGAATGCCACTGTACTTTGTACGACAATTTTGGTACTTTTCCTCCAGAACAGAAATTCTATCTTCAGTTTTATGTTTATTCATAACACACTGAGAACCGACACCCTACTGAAATATTTGAAAATTTTAAAAGGGTTACAAAGACAAAAACATTATGTGTTAATTCTTTATACTTGTTTCATGAATGTAGGATAAATACAAAACTGCTGAGAGGTCTGTATTAAAATATGGTCCTAAACTGTTAGACTAATAAAGTCGGGCTTGATGCGAACATAAAGAAAACACTTTTAAAAGAGGGAGGTAAGAGACTATTTAAAGACTCAGTCAGTATGTCATTGCTACAACAATACTTGAGCTGTGTATACTACAGGCTAAGTAGTTATTGTAAATATTATTTTTATATATTGTACAAATGCTTTTGTTCTATGACTACACTTTGTATATACTGTTGTTCTAACGTGTTCTGTTGTACTTGTCTGGATGGTTGTATTGAGATCCTATCGTTTACTCTCTTCCCCAGGCGTGGCTGACAATGGATTTTGATCCGGTCCACTTTCCTGGTTAATCAAATAAATAAATTACATATCATAGGTCGAGACAGACTGGAACCAACACCTGTCTTCTTTAGTAAGTTGGCTTCTGCGTGTGCCAGCAACATCTTATGATAGTAGCACTTTCAGAGGTGAGTCAGTGTTGTGGCCAAGGCAGGGGACGCTTTAGTGGTGCGTCCCTCTGCCACTAATCAGTGAGCAAGCTGCCGATGACATCAGTTTCAGAGAGAGCCACGGAGTTGAAAGAAATCTGCTGCTCCAATAAGATGCAGTTTTCTCATTGCAGCTGGCAGATGACAAGATTCCAGCGACGCATTACAGTGCATGGTAATGCACATGGCCAGAGTTACCAGTGGAGTTTCAGTGTGCCTTTCCAGGTGAAACATTTCATTAAGTGAAATAGCCATTAGTGCGACTTTCTACAATGACAACTCCTGCCACCCGATACACACTCCTGGAAAGCCAACATTGGGGTGCCCAATCCCGTGTCAGCATACCCCCCATTATGTGGCACACTGAGGCCCACCCCAGTGTGCCAAAACATGGTGGCTCCTGCCGCCCACCACACAGTCCGTAGAAGCCAACATCGAGGGTGCCCAATCCCCATGTCAACATGTATTCCCCCATTAATGTGGCACACTGGGGCCCACCCCAGTGTGCGAAATAATTGTTTCCAACACCTGGATGCCCACTCCGATGTCGGATGTGCTGCCCCAACCTATGTTCTTTGCCGACAACATGGTGCCCAATCCCAGTGACGACAATGGCATGTGTCCCCCCATTTTGGCACACTAGAGTCCACCCCAGTGTGTCTAAATGTTTTTGCAATCATTTCCCTGTAAAACAGAAACTAAGGCGCCACAATGGCTTGCGTCCACGCTAAATTTCAATATTCAAACATACCTATGCAAATGAGCTCATTAGGCATGCAAGGCGCTAAGGGCATTCTGCATGTCGATTATGGGGTCATCTGCATGGGTAGCAAAGCAGGATTGTCTGGCGCCACCCCCAATTGCCGGTACCAGAAAGCTATCCCCATTGCTAGTGGTCCCCCCAATCACTGGCCCGATGTTAAAAGTAAACTTTCCCTGGTGTTAGTGGTCCCCCCTCCCCAATGGTCAGTGGCTCAATGGTAACAAGTAAACTTTTTCTGGTGCTAGTGCGTGCACCCACCCCCTCCACCGTCATCGGCCCGATGTTAAAATAAACATTCTGGTGTCCGGGTCCCTTCCCCACCCATGCTCAATGTTATAGTCAGCATTCTAGGTCATGGCATCACATACGGTAGTGTTACCACTCGCTCGGTGGCTACCAGATTTTTAAAGTTATCGATGAACAGGCTACCTGCACAGAAAGTTATTTCTGAGTCCTTAAAAATGATGCCCACTAAAAATATTGATTTGTCTACCAGATTTTGAAAGCTTGTGACCAAACTGACCACCAGCTGACAAACTGATTTGCCTCACCCTGATTTGGAGCAGTTTTGAAAAAGGCAGGTAGGAGTCCGGTCTACCAGAGGACTGCAGGATGGAAAAGTGACATCAGGAAGATGGAGGGAGGTTCCCAGTCAGGAAAAGTAGGAACGATGCAGAAACATGAAGTACAAAAAATATATATGGACTTCTGGCTCATCCTAGTTTTGCCCTTAAAGTGATATTCAGTTTTCTGGAAAACTCGGATAAGCTAGAATTAGAAAGTTTCAAATCTCATAACATTTCAAACAGATCTGAATTTCAAGATATTCCATTCTTTATTACTAAAACCAGCTGCAGGTAAACATTACATGGTTCCACAAAAGAACCCCAGAGCAAATGCACTGGGGCATGGGTTATCCCCAAGGATATTTGCCATACAGCCAAATTTTAAGAAAACACAAATTGCACATACCCCAATAATGCAAAGCATCATGGGAAGCATATGCAAATGTCCATGAATGAATTTGGACTGGCTCAACTTTAAGCAGAATTGCATGGTGCCAGAAGGCCTCCAATACAATCAGCAAAGGCTGAGAACAGCAGACACAGTATATGGTTGTCCCTTATTGTAGCTAGATTTCAATCCACTGCAAAAAGCTATTATAGGACAGTTCAAAGGTCAAAACGCTATTGTAGGACAGTTCAAAGGTCAAAATTTATTGCAGCATAGTAGCTACATCACTACTATACTACAGCAACTTTTATGTTCTACGTCCAACCACTTCACGTGTCACGACCAATGTTGGCACTCAATACCGGACACACTTTCATTTCAACAATTGTTTTTTTCAGCAGCAGGCACGTTTTCTAAATATAACATGTTTCTTGCCAGAAAGAAGAATAGATTGCTGCAGTAATCCTCAGAACAAGGTGAGCACGTGGGGCACAGCAGGTGGAGCGAGAGAGAATAGTGGGAAGAGTTAAAACACAACTAAAAACTTATACATACACGTTTCTTTTTAAATACAAAACCATATACTATATAAAAATTACAGATAGGGAACTGTGCTCCAGCAAGGCTGTGTTTCCATCTCGGGGAGTTGATGACATCATACGGACCTCTCAGCTTTGCTCTCAAAGTCTATAATGTCACCAAGCTCCGTGATGGAAACACATCCTTGTTGTGTACAGTTCCCGATGCATTATTCTATATAAGTGCCCTCAGACTTCCATCTACCCCGCAACTTTTCCTGTCTTGACATCATAACCTCTGCTGTGACATCAAACATGTTGCCATGGAAATTATTCTTTAGTCAGTAGCAGTGGATTGTGACTTCAGGGCACCGGACAAGCAGCCGAAAACAAAGTCCGAAGGGTAAAGAGTCTGTTTGCATGTAAATGTAATCTGTAAGTAAAAAAAAAATCTAACAATTAAATTTTTTGCAGAATTTTGTGTATCTGAGTTCTGCAGGAAACCAGAAAACAATTTTATACTGTAACTGACCAGTTTTGCATTTTCTATTCTGCAGTACCATATCTTCGCCATATGTAACTGTGTCCTATTTTGTTACCTGTAACTAATATCTGTCTTACACGTCCTATATAACACACATGTTGTAACGACAGGTCCGCTTGTTTGGCATCCCAATGATCTCCCAAAAAACCACAAAGGGCCTAGCTGTTTTCAAAATATATTTTTCCTTTGGCATAAACAGGGTTTTATTTCATGAGGCTACCCCACTGAGTGACATTTTAATCAACTCCTCGTTGAGCTGGCCCGGTGGCACTGAGGGTTGAGGGCTGGAGCGCCACACCTCGCGCACGCTGGCGACCGGGTTCGGAGCGAGCCCAGGTCTTTGGGGTCAGCAGGGAGAGGAAAGGATTGAGGATCCCACTAGGACTGCTCTCCTTCCCGGGAGAGGGATACACCTGCCGATGCACTGGTGACCTCTAGCGGAGGCTGGAGGCACTACAGTGCACTGCTGCAAGATGTTGGGGATTGAGCTGCAGCAGACGCCATTCAGGGGTGCGGAGCATGCACCAGCCGAGCTGGATGTCATAACACGCCCAAGCTCCAGGAACACACAAGAACAGGGAAAACAATGGTGCCATGGATAGGCGACGGCACCAGTCCCCCATGCCTATCGCTGGGCCAACCCTGACTGACCTTCCAGGTCCTCCACGGCCATCCTACCCTGCAGCCGGAGTCTGTCTGTAAGAGCTCTATGAGGAGTAGGGCTGACCACCCCTGGGAGGCTGAGACCAGGGGCCCGGCTGCAGGGAGGAGCGGAGAGAGGGAGGGCAGCTCGGGGGCTCTGGCAGGCAGGACACGGACTCGGATGTCTGAGAGAGGACCATGGGGCCGCATCCGAGGAAAATAAAGTAAAAAAAAAATCAACTACCTTCTTTACACATGTGTAGCTGCTCATATAATATTGAACTATGACACTTTATATGCAGAGCCCAATATTTTCTACAAAAAAAAAAAAAAAGCAGAAACCAGAGCTGCCACTGTGTGGCAAAGAAACAGAATTCAGCATTTTTAGTTTTTTCATGCTGAATTTAGCATATGCACCAATTGTTAGTGCAAAAGCTTCACTCTGTGTCTTTATTTGTGCATAAACTACACTTTGCACTATTTGCTGTGAAGAAACTCCACTTTACAGCCATTTTTGTACAGAGACTACACTTTGTACCATTTGTGCAGAAACTCATTTGCACCTTTTTATGCAGGTGCTCCACTTGCACCATTGCCCATGTGATACAAATGTTTGCAGCGACATCGAATGTTGAGATGGTGCATCGTGCGCTAATGCATGCCCCAGGTGATTGTGAAGCACAAGGTGGAAGGCCAAGTGTCCTCCCAACCACGGAAGTGCATCAATGCCTGATACACACACCCATGCCTGGAAGGGCACTCAGGTACTTGAGGTCCTAGGTAATGGCGAGTATGCTGGGCTAGCCATTAGTTCGCTCTGTTGTAGTATTTATGCATTTATGTTTTATTTTGCTCTTGTTTGTTTTATTTACTGTTTGCTGTGTTAAGTGGTGGTTAGCGGTGGGAGCGTGATGAGGTTTTGGTTGCTGTGGAGTCGCCGTTGCCTGACCACTGTCTGACGCCTGTTTGCCTTGTTCCAATGCTTCATTCTTTTTTTTTTTTTTTTTTGCTCCCTCTCTCGCGACCCCTTCTCTTGGGAGACACTCTATGGCCTTTTCCCAGCCTAGCCTACCTGGTGGCCAGTGCAGTCCATCCCCATGGATCCGTGGTTATCCCCCAGGCAGGAGTGCAGGGGTGGGGTATGCACCCGAGGACGCCTATCTTTCGTCGGGATGCTGTCTCTGGGCAGGTAGGGGCACTGAGGGTCGGGGCCTAGTGCTCCGATCTACCAGGAGGCAGCGAGGTGTTTTCGATGTTCTCTCACAATGTGCCCGTGTCCCTGACGTCAAGGCGCCTAAGCGCCGACGTCTGGCACATCGCCCCTTATTTAGCCATCGGTCTTGTTATACCTCGGGTCTCCACCGGTCAGACAAACCGACTCTGATTCCCCCACTCCCGGAAGGCGAGCAGTCCTGGGACGCTCAAGCCTCTCCCGACTCGCCCTCCAGCTTCCAGGGCTCGCTCTCGAACCCAGGTCGCTGGCGCCGCAAGCAGAAATCCAACCGCTTGCGCCGCGGCCGCAATGCTTCATTCTGATGGTACTTTGCCGGATTGTCTGTTTTTTTTAATGCTGTTGGTGTTATCACTTAATGCTATCGGTGTTATCACTGAAGGATCTCCTAAGCCAGCATCTAGACACTGTGGTTACTGTGATACTGTGAGGAGCCAATGGCCGAAAGGAGTATCTGCAGTTGAGCAGTTCAGAGTGCAACTGGGTATTTGACCTGCTGTGTTTTGCCAACTGTTCTGACTGTTTGGTCGACTGGAGGAAGGTGATCGTTGGAGAAAATCTAGAAGGAGGAGAGGTCCAGCTGTCTGGTATACCTTGAGGTGGGTGCGACGGGCCGCTTCTCTTCCTGGAGGGGGTGAGGAGTGTACCTGTGGGTGGGCACTTTCCGAGCTTCAAGGGCCGTGGGGCTGCCTGACAGTGTCGGGTTTGTCCTGGCGATCCAAGTGGGGGCGAGGGTTCTGGCACTGCTCCACCTTGGGTGGTTGGGTTTTGCTATTTGGCTGCAGAGGAACTCCCCACCGGAAGTCGCAATTTCTGTCAAATTAAAACTGACTATTATCTGGTGTCTGGCTTTTAAATGCTCTTCTACGGAAGTTGGTCTTGTCTTATGATTATCTTGACTGAGCTGGGAGGCAGTGAGAGGGCTTCTTTTTCTGAGCTGTTATTTCTCAACAGAGTTTTAGATACTACTGTGAGAGGTTATATCCCTGGACTAAGTTTATGACTAGGAGGTGGTGAGAGCCCTCCTCATTAAGTCCAACTACAAACTTCTGTTGAAGCTGTGGTGTTGGGTTTGGTGACATTTAATTATTTTCAGTGGTTAAGACTGATACCATTCCAGTGGGCAGTTTTTTGAGTATTTTTGGTTACTGTTATTATTTAAAAGTTGTAATTTACTTGTGTTTATTGTTTTAGTTTGTTTACGGTGGTGGGTGAGTGGTTGTAAGGCTGAAGTTGGGAGGGTTTTATTTAAATTTGAGGGTTTTATCTGGGTGGGCTGTTATTGTTTACATTAGAAATGTGTTTGTGACAGAAACCCCAAGGCAGCTACTGGGAGCTTCCTCCGTGACCTCTGACCCTCTGAACTTCCTGTGCTCCTGCTGAGGCCTATAGGAGGTGTAGGGTCTTGAGGATAGCCCGGGGCCGCCAGAGGGGCTATTCCCAGGTGGCTGTCAAGTGTCAGGGATTTGAGTAGTAGGGGCAAGAAGATGACCTGGGCGAAATAGGACCTTGAAAGATGGTTGCCATGCTTAGTTCCCATACCCAAGGGCTCCACCTCTGTGGGTTGGCAGATGACGGTCCAGCCACTTCACCTCATCCTACTGGTTGTGTTATGCAGTGTCAGGTCGATGAGGAACAAGACTGCCATTATGGCGGACTTGATATCCTTGGTCGGCCTTGGCTTGCATCATACAGACATGGCTGGACCAAAATGTTGCTCCCATTTTTGGAAGCTGCAACCCAGCTGGTACTCTGCAATAGACACCCCAAGAGAGGATCACAGGGGTGAGGGGTGGCCATTTGTTTTAAGTCTAGCGTCAACCTCACGGTGCTAAACATAGGTCTTATACAGTCACTTGAATGTATGAAGCTACCCGGGGTGGATGTGGGGTCTAGGGTTCCTCTGCTCTACTGTTCCCCAGAGGGTGAGGACTTTTGAGGAAGTCGAGTAGCTCATTGCCGCCTGGTGTTGGAGCCCCAGGGTGGTTGATCCTGGAGGACTTCATTGCTTGTGTTGACGACGGGCTCCAAAGTTTAGAAGTGACCTCCTGAAGAGCATGGAAGCTCTGGGCCTGACGTAACACACTCGGGTGGCACACATTGGACTTAGTTTTTCAGTGGGTCTTAATATTATTGCCCTCTGTGTTGATCCGGTGGTTTGCTGGATCACAGCACGTGGGTTTGTGTTTACGGCCCTCCCCCGATGGTCCAGCCCTGTGGAGATGGTCCGTACCTCCATCAGAGGAGTTTCCTCTATGGGACTGTTGGCGATGCTGGACCTATCGACTGTGGGGTGGCTTGTGCAATGGGATGGAGGAAGCAGTGGTGGCTTATAATGGGGCAGTGACTGCAGCCTTGACCCAACTGCACCTTTCATGTCCGCCTCAGATACTGCCTGGAGGTCCCCTTGGTATGATGAGGAACCCGGAGTGTAAAGGCTAAGAGGTAGAGGTTAGAGAGATGCTGGAGAAGATCTGGCCAGACGGAGGACAAACTGGCCCTGAGGTCACATTATGTTGACTATCGGGGCAATCTCCGAAAGAAGGTGGAGTTTCTGTCTAGGAGATTGCTGTGGTGGGGAACAGACCAGCACAGTTCTTCCGTATGGTAGACAGACTTTTACATCCTGTCTGTCTCCTCGCGGGAGGAGCAGTTTCAGCACTAAGTGCAAGGAGTTGGCTCTGTTCTTCGCCTAGGTGTCCTCTATCAGGGCTGAGGTCTCCTCGGTATCTCTCAAGGGATGCAGTATCCGGCCTGAGCTGTGCAAAAAACTCCTCCTGCCTGGGATGAGTTTGAGCTGGTTGGGTGGAAAAGGTGATGGGGATCATTTCAAACCTATGGCCTACACATTGTGATCTGCACCCAGGTCCGATCCGCCTTGTGGCTGGATGTTTGGATATGATAGGATCTGTGGTTGCTGAGGTTGTCTGGAGTTCAATGAGGAGTGGATCTTTCAATGCCCTTGAAAGAGGCTCAGGTTAGGCCCCTTTAAAGAAACCCTCCTTGGATCTGGACTCCTCAGCAACTACAGGCTGGTCTCAAACCTCCCATTTTAGGGAAGGTTATAGAGAAAGTGGTGGCCATTCAGCTTGAGAGACACCTTGCATCTTCATCTACCTATGAGCCTTTCCTGTCTGGGTTCCATGCGGGCTCAGCACGGAGACCGCCCTGGTAAGGGTGCTTAATGATCTCCTGATGGCGAGGACAGGAGAGCTCGTGCCATCTGGGTTCTCCTGGACCTCACTGTGGCGTTTGACACCATGGACCATGAGGTGCTGTTTGACCACCACAGCTCTGGTGTTGCCTGGCTGGCAATGTCATCAGCTGGTTCAGGTCATACATGACGGACAGAGCACAGAGGGTGAAAATGGGACTTTTCTCATCTAGCCCAAAGCCTCCGAGCTGTGGAGTGCCGTAGGGTGGGTCTTGTCACCCTTATTGTTCACAGTGTACATGCTGCCATTAGGGACATTATCAGGTGGTATGGGCTGGGTTTTCACTGCTATGCAGATGATACCCAACTGTACTTGTTCTGCACCTGATGTCCAGGTGTCGGACTCATTTTCAACAGCTGCCTCGAGGAAATCCAGTCATGGTTGACTCAAACTGGCTTAGACTCAACCCAGCATACCTCTCAACCTTTTGTCCCCAAATGTGGAACATTGCCTGTAAAAATGTGGAACAAATGGGCAAAATATGGAACACTTAATCAAATATTTACCTAAGAAGCCCAAAACACTGTTAAAATGTTGATTTATATTCAGAAAGTCTGTTATTAATTGAATAATTTATTTTTCCATCATTTACTATGGATTTTTGCTTTAAAATGTTGACTTTGAATGTGGAATAAGTCCTCAAAATGTGGAACAGGGAGCTTTTGAAGTAAAATAAGGAACATTCCTCGTAATGTGGTACAGTTGAGAGGTATGCAACCCAGACAAGACTGAGGTACTGGTGGTAGAGCTGGGTCACCGTGGAGGAGGGGGATGGGGGTTGTCCTCAATCTAGTATTGGGGCGTCTCTTGTCCCCGCTTAGGCAGGTGAAGGATTTGGGTGTAATCCTGATGATGGCCTGACACTTGATGCTCAGGTGTCAGCCATGGTCAAAGGCATTTTATCATCTCAGGAACATTGCCAAATCCTAGCCCTGATCCCTCCTGAGGACCTACCCATACTGGTGCATGTTTTCGTAACTTCCAGGCTGGATTACTGTAATGCCCTGCACCTTGGGTTATCTGAGATAACTTCCGCAGACTGCAGCTGGTGCAGAATGCGGTGGCAAGATTATTGACAAGGGTAAAGAGGTATGATCATATTACCCTGGTCCTCCGTGGACTGCAGTGGTTGCCCGTCAAGTGGAGAATTATCTTCAAGATAGGGCTCCTTACCTATAAGACCCTCGCATTAGTGGGGGTCCCACCTATCTGCAAGATCTTCTGGACCCTACCATCCGGCCCGGATGTCTGCTCAACCGAGGGGGCCTCCTGGGGTTTCCAGGTTAGGCTGTGCATTTAGGGATAGAGCATTTGCAGTGGCTGCACCAACCCTGTGGAACTCCCTGCTTGACTATCTAGGGGGCCCCACGGCAGATGCCTTTAAAGGGATTAAAACATATTTATTTGAACTGACTTTTATGTAAGTTTGTTTATAGATGGAACGAAATTTGATTTATAATGATTTTATTATATATGTTCGGCGTTTTAAATAGTACTGAATTGTGATCTTATTGTATAGCGCCCAGAGTTCAGGAATTGGGTCATTTATAAATAAAATATCTATCTACCTACCTACCTATCTACCTACCTACCTATCTAGCTATCATGCTCAGGGTGGCTCACTGCACTTATAAAATGGGTAGCGTACAGCACAACTGTTACAGTCAGGCTGTACCTTGCCTCATTTTTTTTCCTGACATGGCATCTTCTACTCTCCTGTCTACCGCTGCTTCTGTTTCCGTCTGGCCATGAGTGTACTGCGTGGTGGTGCCAGGAAACATCAGGTGATGCATTTCTACCAATGAGTTTTTCCATTTTCCTTACCCATTTTATAAGCCAAAATTATTAATACCAGACCACTTTATAAGTGCAGTAACACACCCCAAGATGCTACGCTCACATGACATGATAGCTTTGTCGATGTGTGTTGAGAAGCACTCGCCTGTGGCCTCATGTTCCCAGCACACACTGGAGTGCATGTACCTCCTAATAAACACGCACCCAGTCAGGTGTTTTACCACGCTGAAAATGATCTTGATAGCTCTCTGGTGGGTTAAAGCAGCAGTATTTGTTAGTTGAGCAAAAGGCAGTTGTTTTATCAATAATGTATTGCTGATGTCCTTAAAGCAGCAGTACTAGATAATCGGACGTGATCAGTTTCAGTTTTGTAGCGCTACAGTAAATATGGCAGCTGTCTGTCTAGTACTGCCACTGTCAACATGGCGGGTGTCAGAAATGTAAACAAAACAATGGACAACTGAGCAAATTACAGGGTGATAATACAACGCCGACGGAAAGATTGTCAGGTAAATGCTTAACAGAGCAAAGGGAATAAACTGTTGCAAAACACAGATTTTGTTTTAATCTTGCACTGCTGCTTTAAATCCATCAGCAGTGCATTTTTAATTACTTTACAGGTTTCTGAAAAGTTTTACTACTCGTTTTGCAATTACTGACTAAAGTCAATAAATGTGGCCAGGCCACCGTTAGTTTAGAATTTCTTATCCTGAGGTAACGGTTTGACAGTGCAATTGTAGTCAAGACTGTGGCTATATGCGGACAAGAGACAGTACTGCTTCCATGGAAAACAGCACAGCAAAACACCAAATGATCAGTTTTATAATGGATGGCGGGTAAGAGAGCACAAATATTTAAGTAACATTTAAGGAGGCAGTATAGCGCAGTGGTTTAAGGTTCTGAGCTGCAAATCTGGTGACATCCAGCAGACCAGACCTGGGTTTGAACCCCACAGCTTCCACCTGCATACTGTGTGACCCTGAGCAAGTCACTTAACTTCCTGTGCTCCCAGGTCGCTTCCTGTAAAAAGCTTTCAGCTTAGTGTGCTACTCCTGGTTAAACAACTAAACAAAAAAAAAAAAACACCCATCTCACAAGTTCAGGAAGGCAACAAAATGGAAAGAAAGATGTGAATCCTGCCAATTTGTTTGTGCTGACTGCTGCTTACATCATCTTAAAAAACGTTTTCTCACCATACTGTTCAAGATTCAGGAATACTGCAGTGGTGTGGACAGAACTGGGAAGAAAGAAAGCCAAATCCTATGTGTGCCTTCCGGCCTCTGTATGGAAGAGCTGAACCTCACCACAGCCAAGGCAGACTTCATGGACCTAGCCTTTACAGTGACAAAAAGGTGCATCGTGATTAAACAAAGAACCACCCACACTTCGACACTGGAAACAGCAGCTACAAGCAATTAGAAAACATTTTCTATTCAGTACATAATACATTAAATGATTTCTACGCTTAGCTGGAAAGATTACATGGAATTACTAGAAATGCAGTCTGATGATACATAATGGGTCCTATTTAGAGGAATGCAGGTTGATATAACAATTACTGTACAACTGGTGAAAACTCAGAATATGTGCCCAGAGTGAAGGACTCGACTACTGTATATTGAACAATGTACAGTATGCAGTACATGATGCTTCTTGATAAGAAAGTGTAAAACTGACCTGTTAAAGAGCTGCTGACACCTCTGGAAAAACTTTGGAAAACAATATTTAGACACAATTGAGCTTGTATGTAATATACCGTATCGTCTACAGATCTCTCCTCCAACCATTTTAACCTGTGAAATCTAGACTAAAACAAGATTTCGATCCCTGATAATTGTCTGTCCCTTCATCTTACTTCTCACCTGAAGTCGTAATAATCTGCTGTGAGGTTACTCAGTGTCAGTGGCTCAGTAGGTAGCACACCGCCTCTGAGGCCGGAAGATCAGAGGGTGTGGGTTCAGTTCTCACATCTGGCACTTGGGTTAACATCCCAGTGCTGATACTCGTAGTGCAGCATGAGAGGGTGCTGCACTCTGAGGTGCCGCCTTCGGATGAGATGTTAAACCGAGGCCCCATCTGCCTGGATTGGTGGTAGTTCAGGTGGATGTTAAAGATCCCATGGCACTTATCGAAAGAGTAGGGAATTTTCCGGTGTCTGGCCAAATTTCCTCATTCACTAAAAATACCACCAACAGCTTAATCAGGTTCAAGGTCAGTTGGCATTCATCTGTATCCCTCCCCGGGTCATGCCTGAAAATAGGCAGGATTTGTCTAGTGCACTTACCTGGTCAACAAAAATAAATAAAACGTTGTTATGGGAATAACTGTGATGTCACAAGCAGAGTTTAATGACATCAGGTGGGAATTAAGCAATAGGAGCTGATGAACTCTTAAGGAACACAAATCCTGTTTTCATGCAACGCCCACAGTAATAAATAACGAGGCATGGAAAGACAGACTGCCGCCACTGTGAGGTCACCCGAGGTCACTCTCCACTCATTCAGATAAATAGTGTATTCAACAGCTGGTCATCACGTCTCCCACATCTACACACACACATATACGCTAAACTGGGTCCAAATATCATGGTTTTAAAATGTTTCTATCAGGCGACAGCTGCTCTTTAAATATTAACTCAGACAGATGTCAACGAACTTTCATTATAGTGGTTACAATTAAAGTACTGTGGGCAATGTTTGTATCATATTCACGAACTCGTGGTTTTACAATCTCAACGCTATTTCTTTTGCAATTTACTATGTTTTTTGGGGGCGGCTTTTACCCTTACATCCGCCCTGATCTCACTGGCTTCCGCCTCCCCCAACTGCTACCACCCCGTGACCTCTCCCTGACTTGCCCCCACAAGGCAGGGCTGCTGAGATGACCCTACCCCGCAGAAACATGTCCAGATTATTGGCGCATCACTGACACCAGCAGGGCTTCCTGGTCTTGCCCCTCCTGGGTGAGGCCACAGGGGCAAGCTGACCCAATGGAACACAATCATGGCAAGCACCGAGAGGCACGTGGCAGGTACAGTGGGACTGAGGCGGCCATCATCATGGGACTGCCAACCGATTTTTGTTTGCTTTGTCCTGAGGGTGGAGCGTGCAATGACGTATGTCTGCTCCGCCCACACGATGGATGGCGCCCGGCTGCGCGGACCAGTCAGCCTCCACTGGGGTCTGTAAAGCAAGGACACTCTACCTCCCTCCTCCAGAGAGGAGAGCAGTCACTAGGATGCTCGATCCTTCTACCGACCAGCCATTTGACTTGTGAGTCGTATCCCGAACCCGAGATGTCGGTGCCGCAGTGGACGCTTTGCCGCTGTGCCAGCAGGCCAGCACAATATCGACACTATACCAATGTACTGTATGTATGGTTGGCACTGTTTGTTTTGGAGTAGAACTATTAAAAAAATTCACCATATTGTTGATTTTGTTTGGAGATGGGTGGACAACAGTTACTGTTAGGTCGCCATAAGGCTCTGTATTTTCTTTAATAAAACCAATAAAAGGAAAAACAAATAATTCACCATGATCTGTGTGAAATACAGTCTAAGTACAGTAACGAAAGTGTGTTGCAAAAGAAAAACCCTTCAGTTGTCTGGACTGGGAGTCTGTTGCAATACACTTGGGTTTATCACCCCATTGACTTCTCAAGTCTAAAAATCTATGGAAGTGTCTGACGTTCTGCCCAGACATCACTGATGAGACACGGATGAGGAAGTCTCTCCAGGCCCTTTGTCTGTTGCAGTTTTAACTTGTTTCATTTACTTATTCAGAGAACTAAAATCCTCACGTTGGACGCAGGAAAGTGAAAGGCAGAGCATGCAGCCTTCAGCGCAACCTAACTGGTTAGGAGAAAACAGTTAGCTGGTGCATTGCGGACTCAGGGCATCCAGACAAAAATTGATTTTAACGACTCACCTTAGCAGAACAGCATAATTGGGGCAATGTAGTTCTACAAAAATTAATGGATACCAATAATGACTTGGGCGAGAAAGTTCTAGAGGTTTTCTGCTATGGTTATCTAGTCTAATGATGACCTGTTTAAACACAAAACATGCACTAAACAGTCACCCTTAGCAAGTTAACCCTGGTATTGCTTGAGCAAAGCTTCAGAATCAAATGTGAACAGCTGAGTTATTCATGATTAATAAAAAGCATGAATAATGAATAATACCATGAAAATACTACACAAATCTGAAAATGAGCCCAGGACTCTATTTCACTACCATTTTGGTGGCACATAATACTAAACATGTAATATAGTTTACAGGCTCTTAAAATGTTTTGAAATAGTACTGTTCAGTGTACTGTATTGATCTGGTGCATAAAACAGACTGGTGACCAAAATGTTTTCAGTTGGAAGGTAGTAGCTACCTATTGAAAAAAATCTAAAATTCTGAACCTATGTAGATAAGTAGGTAGGATAGATAGAAAGAAAGAAAGAAAGAAAGAAAGAAAGAAAGAAAGAAAGAAAGAAAGAAAGAAAGAAAAAGAAACCACTGGATAATAGCTTGCAGTCTGAGTGGAAAAATACAGTCACATGATCAACCTTTAATTTATGCCGACTACCATGACAGCAATCAGTAGTCCACTACTGTCATCAAACCAGCCAACAGTCTCCTCCAAAGCATGAAGAAGTGCATTCCTTACCTTGACTACTGATCTTAAAAGCTGCTGCCGCCTATTAACCATTGCTGTACTGCACCTACTTGTTAGTAGCTGCTGCTCATTAGATATAGCTGAAGTTCATTAAATGCAGCCACCAGTCAACAGAAAGCTGCATTCCAGCAACACAAAAAATGTACAAATTTGTCATTAAATAAGAAAAAGGTTTAAAATACAACTACAGGCTGGAGTTTGTGGCTATTAGTATAAAGTTGTTGTCCCTTAGGTTGAAAGAGTGACTTCCAGTGGCAATTATTAAACAATAAGACATGGCAGGTGTGCGTTGTTGTGGGATAATGGCACACCTTGGGAAGTGAAGCTGAGGGCTTTACATACCCAAGAAGTGCCCTTATCCCACAATTACGCACACCCTGGAATGCCTTATTGCGATTATAAATGGTTTCCTGATTTTTTTAAATTTAGACCAAGTAATGAGGTTCAGAAAGTAAAACATTTCTGACCTGTGCTGTTGTGCTGGGATAATAACAGCACAGTCAGGCGACTGGATTCCACCAATCACAGTACATCATTTTTCTTACCCATTTTATAATTTCCTATTATACAATGGCAAGAAAATTTCATAAGCTCTGATTGGTCAGTGAATGCCTGGGATAGTGAGGTTATCTGAGTATAACCTCACTGTATGAAGTTCAGGCACACACAGGACCTGCGTGCAAAGCCAAAATCATGCCTCCTCCGGTAGCCGCTGGTTCGAGTCGCTGCTCTAACAGACTTCAGCCCCCCATGTCACTGATAAGTCGACCACTCACAAACAACTGCAGCATACACAAGAAATACAACTGTAATGCCATTTTCTCTCCAAAACAAGTGGCTTCACGGAACCACACAGACCGTAACTGCGCTCGTGCAGTTCAGTGAAACTGCTCAGTTCAAAGGGCCATACCATGTCATTCACTTCAACATTAAATACAGCGCATCTAAGCTCCTTGCCATACATTTCTTCCTGGCGGCTCTTTAACAATTCAGCCCTCACAGCAACCTGTCTGGTCGACTCTAACGATTGAAGGTCGTGACCGGAAAGGCAGAAGTCTCTTTAGTTTCCTGCAGTTTCATCAGGTTGCAGTGTCAGAGCAGACAACAGGACCACATTTGTGAAAGTGAAGCTGATTTTTTTTTAAATGGAACAGGGTGTGTGTGTGCTCTAAACAGAGAGCTGTGCAGTCAGACTCAGACAGCATACAGAACCAGCACCACTTAGTGGAAAAATCAGAACCTGTGCACTTTTTCCTTTAAGTATACTCTACATCAGAAAATTATTAAAAATATATATTTAAAGCATTTTTTACATTTTTTTAAAATAAATGATCATTGTATAATAGCAATAATGCACTCCAGGGTCTGGGTCGCTAAGATAACCTCACTTCTGGGATGCTGGACGCACTCAGCCTGCAGCCTCTGCGCCAACCACCCCAGGTGTGAGGTTACTGCAGCACCACTCCAGACCCTGTCATGCATTATTGCTTAATTATAACCCACTGTTTTCACCCCACGAGCAATAACATTCTGCAAAAGCCTCAATTCCAGTCCACGCTTGTATAATATACGGGAAATGCCATGGACGGACTAACAATATCACAGTTATTTTCAGCTGCTGGTGTAGGACCTCTAGTGACCTCATGAGTGGAAGAGCTCTATGGAGCCAGCTTCCCATCCTTCCAACTCCTATTCAGAGCCCTGCCACCGCACTTAGGCGTTTTGTGACAGCTGCACTTGGAAGTGCTGCAGTAGTTTGAGTGGCATCTTTTGAATAGATTTCTTTATATTAGAGGGCCTTGTTGTGGGTTCAGCCACTGCTCAACTAACAAGATTAGCTGAGCAGTGGCTTTGACTGTCAACAAAAGACCCTCAAAAATATAAAGAAATCCATGTTAAACATCACCCTACTCATCTCATGAAGAATGCTGCTGCGCTCTTCCAGCAGATGTCCCAAAATGTCTGAGCATCGGGCAGGACTCTGAACAGAGAAGTGGATTGTATGGGGCAACAGGCTCCATGGAACCCTAATAGAACTCCTTCCTCCCTTAAATCAGGCAGAGGAAAATTAAGGATCTCGCTCGTGTCTTACACAGAGGGTACACAGAGTAAGACCTTGTTTAGCAGGTTTGGACAGGAACCAGAATAGGTTCTTTTAGGTTTACAAGACAGGTACAAAGGAAATTTTAGGATGTCATCTGAAGACAGTGTCTATAGGCAACAGAGGATCAAACCCTGTAGCACAGTCACAGCCCTTGGCCAGCAAAGATATTATCTGTTTGGCCAAGTATGAGTACTAAAGGAACATTTTACATTTTATGGAAGAATTTTACAGGGTCTTAGAAGGCACTGCTCATTGGCTAGGTTCTTTCATTGCCTCTTGAATTGCCCAGTGAGGGCAGATCATACCTCTCAACTTTCTGTCACTGAAATGAGGGACACTGACCCTCATAATGAGGGACACATCCTCAGACATGGGGATAAGCTCAGAACACTGTGTAAACCACCGAGTTTACTTGTACAGTGTTTATTTTGATTTGCTTCTTAGAATATTGTGACTTTCTGCTGAGGGGAATGAGGGCTGTTGAGCGGTATGGGCTAGATGGCATTCAAGTTCCTTGAAGGAGCCTAGAAGTCATTGCTGAAATTCATACTGGCAGCAGTGCATCCTGGGATGTTCTGCATTGTTGTACAGCATTTGTTTTGTGCAGCATATTTTAGAAAGGGACTAGGACTCAGCTGGGGTGCCTTGGTGGGCACTGAGCTCAACCACTGGGTTCATTCTGAAGCCTTGTGGTCCAGTTTCTGACCATCTGATTTAGTGAATTCATTTTAAACTATCATTGTTCCTCCCAGCTACTCGGCACCATGTCACCTTTAGCCTGATGGCTTTGTCCCACCACTCACCATCTCCAGTGTTTACCTCTTCCTCTGAGAGCCCCATGTTTTGCCTCACCCCATGGTGGGCCACTGGGATGGCCAAACTCTGCCAGAGTTCAAATCCAGCACAGCGGACCTGGCTGGTGGTGTGGGCCTGCTAGCAGCAGGCATCATCATGCAGGCAGCTGAGAGGTTTCCTGTTCTAAACCTCCCACGAGACAATGGCACAATGGGTCTGCGGGGGTATTGTACCTTGTCTCTCCTCCATGCTGACCCACCATTCCTCACCCCCATGGATCCCCAGGGGCTCCCACCAGTGAGCAGGGGTCCACTTCCCACCCTAGAGGAACAGAGCATCCGCTGGAACCCTCAAGCCTTCTGCACTTGCCATCACTCTGGCAGGTCTATTCCCAAACCCAGCCACCAGTATCCACAATGGTAGTGCTGTGGCTGGCTCTGTTTAAAGCAATGGGACTATATTCACCTGGAATGACCCAGAAATCTACATTTTCCAGGAAAAGACGTTCTACCTTGAAAACTGCTACCCCCTTAAACAAGTTCTGGTTCCGCCTGACAATAGGAGGTGTTTTTCCTGTATGGCGCAACAGATCCTAACGATATTAATCATTCTATTATTGCTCGTGTGCTGTCACAGTTTATAAACATTTATAATGTGAATGCATTCTTGAATTCAATACTCCTATTGATCGTTTAGACAAACTCAGGAGTGCATTGAATAGAACTGTTTGCGGACAGTATGAAATGTCCAATAATGTCAACAAATAAAGGTGATTTTTGTACAGATCAATAGCTCCATGAGTGCAGGCGAACACTGAGAGTGTGTAGCACCCATTCTACAGCAGTTCAAGCCGTGAGGAGAAGCTACTGGAGGAGTACGATCATCAACAATTTTAATGATATCCTGTTGAAATACATGCACTGTATAGAGACAGTCACTCAGTACTAATAGTTTGGGGCACAGCAGAGTACTTCCTCCATACAGGATAATGTACTTAGCCATAACATGAACCATTATAGAAAGAAAATCGATAGTCACTGAGTCTCCTTTCTAATCTTATAAAACATTTAAATACTTATACAGTAAACTTCATAAAACTATGTTCTCATAACAGAAAAAGATGATATTTCAAGGATATAGTAGACGAGATGAGAAAGTAAGATTTTAGGCTAGAAGCCCTGGATTTGGTACATTAATTTTAGATTAGCCAGGAAAAGGTACTTATATCTGTACTTTGTGAGGTTCCCTGAGCCTGCAGGATTGGACACCAAGTGCATAAACTACTTACTAGTTCAAAAGGACAGCACCTCCTAAGCCACAATGTTGCCAGAGTTTGGGATACATCGATACCCTCCTCCTAAATTATACTTATGTTGCCCCCACCTTGGCACAACATAAAACAAGCATTCTGTTCCAAGATCTGAGCAAACCCTCCATCCAACACACACACACATAGCTCCCAGCTCCCTCCTCCTCCTCATAATAAAAGAATATGACAAAGCCGGCCACGCCTGGAGCCTGCACCCCTGGCAAATCCTACTTCCCCACCCAACCTGCACAATATATAAAGCCCCCATGTCCCCGGATCTGAGCAAAAAAAACACCCAGCACACTCACTAGCCCCACCTCCTTCCTCCCTCTCCTTGTAATAATAATAATATGATACTGTATAGTGAAAGCTGGCCACCTACTCAAGCAGCAGCACCCCAACCCGTCAAATCCCACTTCTCCTGCACCTCACTTATGCAATATATAAAAGCCCCCATCCATGGAACCAAGCACAAACCCACACCCAACACACCCACTAGCCCCCACCTCACCTCCTTCTCCTTATAATAATAACAAACTGTAGCAATGGTCAACGCTGGCCATGTTCTCTAGACTCCCACCCAACAAGTCCTACTTCCCCCAGCCTTGCAGAATGTTAATCAAAGCCCCCATCCCCAGATAAGAGCACAATCCACCACCCAACACATCCACCAACCCCCACTCTCTCCTCACTCACAGCCCCCAAACTTAGTGATAAATAATGGTCCCAAGCCCGGCCGGTGGCGCTGAGGGTTGAGCGCTGGACGCCACACCTCATGTTACGCCGGGCGACCTGGGTTCAACGGATCTGGGCACGAGGTCGCAGGAGGGTTGAGACTGAGCTCCTGTGTGGAGCCTCCCAGGACAAAATGATGGTTGGCCTCAAGCAGCTAGGGACCTCGGTGGAGACCAGGGCACTGCAGCAAGCTCAGGCATACGTACTAGCATGGCCGACACAGGCAGGGTTGCCATGCGCCTGGCGTCGGGGTGTGCCACGCACGTGGGGAGGTTTAACTGCAAAACATGGAAAAACCCAGTCCTGGGGTAGGCGATGGCACCAACCCCCATGCCCACTGCTGGATCCGACCTTCAGGGTTCCTCCGCCAGAACTTCCGCTTGCAGCCTGAAGTCTATGTGTGCAAGTGTGCCCAGCGTAGGAGGGTAGCCCCCATCCCGGAGGGGTCAAGCCGGGGTACCAGCTGGCAGGCTGCTGAGTGAGAGGAAGGTTCACGGGGACTTCAGGTGGGCAGTACTCAGATGCCCGAGGAGGCTCCCAGGACTGCGACCAGGAGGGAAAAGAATTGAAAAAATATATATATAAATAATGGTACCAAGGCAGAGTGGCAAATGCATCTTCTCTCTTCACTGCCGTGTGTTTCAGTAAAGTAAATGTTTTAATACGCCTACCCACACAGCACTAATATGTTCTTTTCACAGATTGATACATAATGCTGAGGGGCACCTGAATGGTATTAGTAATCTTAAAATGGCTCATTTAACTCGAGATCAGGTGATGCCACTATGCTGCTTTTTTTTACATTTTCCACTTACCTAGTTGCCGCCCCGGTACTTTCAGCGGTCACGGCAGCGAGCTTCACCCCCAAATCGGCCTCGGGTCCTCCGATACCCGTGGCTTACCCCCACCGCGGGCCGCGGGATGGAGGGCAGACATCCGCAGAGACCGGAATCGTCGGAGGACTGGCCTGGGCTAATCAAGCCGCCAGCGGGCTTCATGGAGGGAGGCTGGCAACCGTCCATTTTTCCTTTTTCCGGGAAGGTGGGGACGTGCAATGACGCGACGTCCGCCCGCCTCCTATGCTGTTGGCGCGGCAGCATGGGTGTTCCTGGCCTCGCTAAGTCCCCATCGCCCCGGATGCTGCCCCAACCTCCCCGGAGGAGAGCAGTCAACGGACGCTCGATCCATCTCCCCGGCCAGCCCTCCGACTGACTCGGGTCCGCCTCGAACCCGGTCAGCTGCCGCCGTAAGTGGAAATTCAATCACTATCACCGGAATGGGTCAGCAAGCCAATACGCTGCTTATGCCACAGTTTAGTCCATCACTGTTCAGAGATGAATGGCTTATGTACTACCCAAAATTTGTAATGAGTTCAGATTTAAGGACGATAAAAGCCCCTGGTCTATTTAAATCTACACTGAAACATAATTTACTCAGTATCACAGGCTGTAAACGCTCTACATAGATTGCTTTGTCTGGCCATCTCTTCTGATGTTTTATGATAATATCAATACTGTTTCAGTTTATGTATTTTCAGCATGGTAATATTAGAATTTTATGTATAATTTGTTTCATTGTACTTGTTTTTAATGTTTTGATATCATTGTTGTTTACTAAGTTTATTAGTTTATTGTTTGTACATGTTTGCATTTAATATCTTGCCCAGGTCATACCGTGGTCCCGTGTGTCAATCCGTAACCAATTTAAAAAATAAATAAATATCTACAGTAATAACACTTGACTGGCTGACAATCAACCAATCAGGTGTTACTACCAAAGGAGAATGTGTTTAAACATTTACTGAACAAAGCACACGGGATGGAGAACGAAGATGACGCAAGCCACTCTGACATGGGACCATTTTTACCATTAAGTTTGGGAGCTGGGGGGAGAGAGGTGTGGGCTGGTGGGTGTGCTGGGTGGGGAGTTGCACTAATATGAATGAGCGCTTGTTATATATTCTGCAAGAGCGGAGGGAAGTAGAATTTGGTAGGGTGGCGAGGCTCCAGAGGACGTGAGCCAGCATTGACTATGTACTACAGTATAATATTACCATTATTATAAGGAGAAGGGGAGGGGCTGGGAGCTAGTGGATGTGTTGGGGAGGGTGTTTGTTTGGATCCAGGATGAAAAGCCTTTTATACATTGTTCAAGCCTGGTGGGGAAACGGGTTCAAGAGACGGGTCGGCATTGACTATACAGTATCATACTATTATTATAAGGAGGAGGGGAGGGAAGGAGGCAGCTGGCAGCTAGTGGGTGTGTTGAGTGTTTTTTGCTTTGGTTTGGGAATGGGGGCTTGTTAAATACTGTGCAAGGGTAGGAAGAAGTAGGATTTGGCTGAGGTGGTAGGCATCAATAATAATATTATTTTATTATAAGAAGGAGGGGACATTTCAGATTTTAGGATACTGGCTGTCAGATAATCCAATATCCTAAATCCGATGTGACATCAGAGGTGTTTTTAGGTTTCTGGATTCGAGGACCAATATCCTAAAATCCTAATATCCCAAACAAAAACACCTATTATCCTAACTATCTGTTTTTTAATTTTATCTTTTTATATCGAGCACTACTGCCTGCTACCTCTGCTCAGTCACAGACATGGAGCTTCAACCCACACATCGCCACGACCTCTGATACCCCCGATTGTCCCCCGGCAGGGCTACAGTACCCTGGCCTAGCACCACAGACTTCGGATTATCAGAGGGCCAACCTGGGGCTAACTGAAGCTCATGGCAAGCTGCCATCTAGGGCGCCAGCAGCTCCCTCCGCTTTTCCTGGTTTCTGGGGCAGGGACGTGCAATGATGTCCTGCTCTGCCCGCGCCCTCTGGAATGCTGCTATGCGCTGGTGGCTGCAGTACCCTGGCCCCTCCGCCAGGGTCCATCAAGTACTGGGCGGACTCCCAACCCTCCTCCGGAGAAAGAAAGCAGTCACAGGATGCTCCCACCCTTCTCCCCTGGCTGACCCTCCAGCGACCCGAGTCCATTCCCGAACCCTGGTCGCTGGTGTTGCAAGCGGAAATCCCACCGCTGCGACCGACAGGCCGGCCCTATCTGGCTTTTAAAATATATTATCTGAGCAACCCTACCCAATGGTGACTGTAAATGGAGAACATTCAGAGGTCAGGAGGTGATAAATGGGGACCAGTATTGTTTCATGTGTCCATCTGTCACATAGGGAAGGGGTCAGGGAAAATCTGCCCTTTACAAATGACACTAAACCCTGTGGCACAGCAGACTACAAGAAGGGTCAGAGGCATGAAGAGGACCTAGAATGGTTGGAGGGGTGGTCCAGAGTATGGCAACTAATGATTAATGTGAAGAGGTGCATCATTCTGCATATAGGGAAGGGTAACCTGAAGTCAGGGTATTAGCTAGGGGCAAAACAATCACTCCAACTACTGAGGACAAGGATTTGGGAATTCTCATTAGTGACAGCCTCAATCAATGACCCAGTGCACCGGAGCACAGGAGGGCAGGCAGGATGCTGGGATGTACTGTAGGGAGAGGGTTCTCCAGTAGGAGAAAGGAGATATTATAGTCCCTCTATGGATCACTGGTGAAGCAACACTGGAGTACTGATTCAGTCTCATGTGCACAGCTGAAAAAGGGGTAAAAGCTGGCCCGGCAGCGCAGCTGTAGAGCTACCGATGTGACACTGGATAACCCAGGTTCGGGAATGAGCCGGGCTAATGGAAGGCTTGGGGAGAAGAATGATCGCGTGTCCCATGGATCACTCTCCTTCTCTGGGGAGGAGGGCTGCCAGTGTAATGGTGCGCCAACAGACTGGGAGGGGTGATGTCAGCCAGGAACCCATGCTCTGTGTTAACCCGTGTGCACAGGCAAATTGAATCTCCCTGTGTGTGCCAATGTCACCAGGGTTCACCACCATCAGAGAAAAGCTTGACCCTGGTGCTGGCTTCAGGTAGGGCTCCAGTACGTCCAGGGCAGTCCCTCCCACCGCAAGCAGCCTGACAAGGTGCACAACCAGGGGTAGTAGCTGGCTACCCCATCCCTGCCCGGAAGGTAAACCAAGGCCTGTGAGGGGCAGGCTGTGGTGGGTAGGCAGGGTCTGTGGGATGGTCGATGGCTCCTAGTTGGAGGACCAGCCCAGTGATGTGGGAACAAAAACAATAAATTGAAAAAAGAAGAACAAAAGGATAAGAAGACCACATAGATTCTGTCTAGAGACAGAGTCAGCAAGGACAATCATATGAGGAGCATTTAGCCAGCCTAAACATGTACTCACTGGAGGCCAGAAGGAAGGGAGGACATGGTTGAAACCTTAAGAATCTGAGAGGGATAAACGGAGTTGAGTGTCATGCCCTTTTAAGCATAGTGTGGATCAGCAACTAAGGAAAATGAGTATGAACTGGTGGGGGTAGATCGAGGAAGGACGAACAAACCACTTCACAGAAGGGTGGTGGACAGATGGAATGGTTTGCCAAGGAGATGGTAAGCCAAAATAATGACAGCTTCGAAAGCATGGAGCAGGGACTTCCGGTGACGCCACAACACCGATGGCAGCCTAATTCGAGTTCTGGTGCCCCGGTTACACAGATAAGTGCATCGTTAGACATCGAGAGGCCAGAACGCGCCAGTTAAATCATCCTAGTCCCTGTAACAGTCTGTAGAATGGGACGACAAAAAGAAGCACATTGAGGACGGAAAGACGGTGGTAGAGGTCGGTCTAACTCGAGGCCTCTGAGTCCGCCGAGTCGCGTTCCTCCTTGATCACGGCCTCGGGAGGATTCTGATGGATCGGGATCGGATGCAACCTCCACTTTCACCAAAGCAGATGGGCACAGAATGTTAAAAATCTACATAGAATAGACGCCAGAATATTAGGCTTACAGAATGATTTTAAAAGCTGGAAGCACGTACGACTTCTGTAGAGACACACGTTGAAACGCTGCAAGCAGAGCATATGGCGTTCAGGAGGTCGTTGGCCTATCTGCACAAAAAGGGAAAAAGAGCTAACTGCGGAGGAAGATGCGAGGCGAGAGCCCGTCGCAATAACATCAGAATATTTGGCATTCCGAAGAGTGGACCCCTGCATGGAGGATTTTATTGATTCGTGGCTAAAAATGGAATTGAACTTGGAGGAGGACTTTAGAACGGAGATTGAAAGAGCCCATAGATCTATCGCTCCAAGCCAAAGAGGGAGCACCCCAGATCTATAACTGTGAAATTTCTGAGATTTCTGACGAAAGAAAAGATTATAAAGTTGGCGTGGGCAAAAGATCTCAATCTGGATGGTCAGAGGCTATTCGCTGACCAGGACTCCCCTAATGATGACCCAATGAAAAAGTGTTACAGGTGGCCAAAATCCTGAGGGAGAAAGGATTCAGGCGTACCTGAGATACCCTCGAGCTCTGGGTGCAGAGTAAGGATGGAGTCAAAATCTTTGACTCGTTGTAGCATGAGTCCCGTTTCTCACTTCCCAGGATGTACCGATCCCGACGTGAAGGAGGAGCAGGCGGAGAAGGAGATCAAGAGTTGCTGTGGTCAATCGCTCCAGGCCCCAGGAGACGACGAGGAGAGAGAAGAGGCCTTGCTTCCTTGCATGCGGACATATTGAGATGGCTGAGCTAAAGAGACTTGAATAAAGTACTGTTTGTGGGCGTTGTGTTAAATGTGAGGATACTGGTCCTGGGTCAATGTCTTGGCCCAATAAATGCAGTGGGAAGGGTAGTGATCGGAGGGGTGTTTGGATTTAGACGGGGAAAGTTTTTTTATCGCTTATGGACAGATTAGCTGGGTTCCCTCCAAAAGTTTTAATATTTATAGGAGTAAGGGCCTGAATTTGTAGACGGTCCCTTAGTAAGTTTTAGGAACCCTGATAGGGTTAAATGGGTGTTTCAGGGGAGGGTATTTGGAGAGGAACGCGACATTGGTGGTAACCTGGATAGGAGTCCCTCCGGATAAGAAACGCAATAATGTATGGGAGGAAAAAGGAAGGTAGTTATACAACCTGATTTAATTATTAGGTTTAAATGCAGTACAGTTGCGAATTGTATTGAGAGGGGTGGGAAGGGAAGCAACCTCTAGAAGAAGAAAGGCGGGTTTCATGATTGCTCTTATGTTATGGGCATTCGGGGAGGGGCCGCTGTGGGCCTTGCACGAGGATAACTCCTGTCGGTATCTTGGAGGTGGTCCTGAGGTAAACGGGCTTAAGTGAAAATGCAAGGATGAACAGCGGGGATTCTGGTGTTTGTTCTGGGCAATTGGGTTCCCTTTTTTTCTCCTTTTTCTCACATTACAGAGGATCTGTACCCAGGGCACCTAACTCCTAGAGCTGTCCTAACCGGATCCACTCTATTACTGGTAGGAGAGGGCTATTCTCTGGGACTCTGAGAGCAGGCCCTTTAGTGTTAGGAGACACTTTTCTCCTATCTAGCTAGGGCTTGGCTCCTAGCAGCTGGGGAGTTGACACCTAACCCTCAGGCTTTCTTCTAGCTCTGGTTGAGCTGGTGGGTTTCAGTGATGACTGTAACCCAGTCTTTTTATTTTTCTTGTCCCTCTTAGGTTTTTTTGTTTTGACTTCTTTGCTCGGGGTTGTTCTTCCTCCGCTCCCTTTTGTAGATAGGTTTGGTTGAGGATATAAGAATTTGCATGATGTTTAATGTTTGTATGGTTATATGCTGTTTCAGTCTATCCTCTCTTTTCTGATCTCTTTAGCTTTCTATATTGGACGTGATATGCTTTTATGTGGTATATAGGCCACCTTGGTGGCGTGGGGATTTAAGGGAAGAGGTCTGGCTGGTTTTGTCAATTATCGAAATGGCATCACTTAAAATAATTTCGGTCAATGTTAAAGGAATAAACGGGTGGTGAAAAGGGCAAGAATTCTACAAGAGCTGGGTCGGTTAAAATTTGACTTGGCCTGTCTTCAGGAGACTAAGCTGTCAGAATATGAACACTCTAAACTACTGAGATCCTGGGTGGGAGGGGTACATGGACTCCTGCTCTGAGGCTTCTAGGGCTGGAGTGGTGATATTGTCACGTAGAGGTCTTCCCTTTAAGGTTCATCGGTACAAAAAGCAGGTCAGGCCACTATGTGATAATATCTGGAGAGTTCATGGGGCAGAGTTTCCATCTGTGGCAGTATATGCCCCACCCCTCCTCGGGTACTTTTTCAGGCAGTTTTTCTCTACTGTGGATTCCCTTCCTCGGGCAGAGTGATAATGGCAGGGATTGGAACTGCGGGAAAACGGGGGCCAAGACAGGAGCGAAGGGGAAGGGTAGGTAGGACTGCCTGTTCTAGGCTCCTCAAAACCTTGGTATTGGAAGGAGGTTGGGTAGATCCATGGAGGCAGCAAAATCCATTGGTTAAGGATTTTACTTTTACTCAGCGGGGCCAATTCTTACTCCAGACGAGATAGATTTTATACCCAAATAATACATGCTAAAGACTTAACAGTTAACTATACACCCTGTGACCTTTTTGGACCACGCAATGATTAGCACGAAGGTAAGATGGCCTGGATAAAGGCTAAGGGTGGTGGAGATTTGATCCTGGCCTCCTGAATGATTCAGGATTTGTTAATCAAATGAAAGAATCTATTAGGTTATATCTAGAGGAAAATAAGGAGGAGGACACTCACGTTCGCTTTATTTGGGATGGGTTAAAAGCAGTCCTACAGGGGCAAATCATAAGTTACTCGTCCTATAAACATAAGTGTTCTCAGAGAAGGTGCGTAAGTTACTGGGAGATATAAATTCTGTGGAGCAGGAACATAAAAAATAAAGATGAGCGGTATTAGAACAATTACAAGAGGCCAGGGAACAGTATAATAAGGAGATGATGATCAGAACTGAAAATTCTTTGAGATACACCAGACAAAGGTATTATAGAATCGGGGAGGCGAACCGCCTGTTGTCCTTAGGCTCAGGAAGCAGGAGGTGGAAGATACATCCCCGACTAAAAAATATGGCACCCAGAATATCACTCGGATCCAGTGCAGATTGCGGGTAGTTTCTGTCAATATTATCGGAGCTGTGCGCCTCCGAGAGGGGACCAAATCATCCGGGCGGGTGGAGAGTTTCCTGCAGGGTATTGCACTACCAAGGCTCGATGAACCTCAGGAAATAAGCTGGGTGAGAAAATTACAGAACAAGTGAAGAATGTTATTAAAAATCTTAAGGGGAAAGGCCCCAGGCCCTGATGGGTTTGTAGGAGAGTTTATTGGGCATTCGCGATGAGTTAGTCCCATCATTTACCAGAGTGTGCAATGCAGCACAAGAAGAGGGCAATCTCCGCCACGTGGAAGATGCATTAATCACCCTGTTGCCAAAACTTGGGAAGGACCTAACAGAATGTGGAGTTACCACCAATTTCCTAATTAATCAAGATGCCAAAATATTTGCTACGATTCTGAGCTTTCGGTTGCAGGAAGTTGTGCCGAATTGGTGCACAAAGATCAGGCGAGGTTTATTCCAGGCGCATATTCAAGATAATATAAGACTGCTGCTCATGTCTTGGCTGCCTCCAGGTCATTCCCCCTGACGTTCTGAGGCGGTGATGGCTCTGGATGCGGAGAAAGCCTTTGACGGATCGATTGGTACTTCTTGGACCGGTCCTAGAGAAGTCTGGAATAGAGGAAAAATTCCGAAGTGGATAGCAAATTTATATAGAAATCCTCGGCTAGGGTGAAGGTGAATGGGACAACCTCAGACATAATATCGATTAAAAGGGGACCAGGCAGGGATGCCCATTATCCCTCTATTATTGCGCTGTGTATGGAACCCTTGGCGGCCCTCATAAGGCAATCGAAAGATTATAATGGCATTCAAGTACAAGGAATTGAAATTAGAATATCATTATATGCTGATGATACTTTATTGTACATTTCGGACCCGGAGAGGCAGATGCCTTTGATTGATTCTTTAATACAAGCATTTGGTGAAGTTTCGGGTTTAAAATAAATGATACTAAATCAGCTTTATTACCCATAGGGAGACCGAGGATGACACACTCCCGTTATAGGTAAATATGGGTGGCGAAGAAGGGATTAAATATCTGGGGTTAGAATTACCAAAGATATATCTAAATTATATGCCGCCAATTATGCTAGGCTATTGCAGAGTGTCCAGGAGGATCTGCATAGATGGGTGGAATTGCCCTTACTTTAATGGGCAGAGTTGACTGTGTAAAATGAACATTCTGCCTCGTTTCTTATTTTTGTTTCAGTCACTGCAGCTAAGCTCTCAGCCCTCTTTTGGAAGTCAGTTAAAACTTTGTCCGATTCATTTGGTCCGTAGACCTCCCAGGGTAAAATGGAATGTTCTTCTCAGAAGTAAGAAAAAAGGGGACTAGGTTTGCGGACCTTAGGAAATATTATTGGGCTGCACAGATTCAGCCGTTGATTTCTCTCATGGGGATAGGAACACACCTTTATGGGTTGAATTGAGAGGCCTGAATCTTCCAGAGGGATATCAGAGACTTGATATTTATGGACCAGGAGGGATGCAGAGACTAAAGGGAGGTAACCCATGGTCTGATCGGATAATTTCTGCTTGGCGGAGATCAATAGAACATATGGCTTGAAGGTTTCCTTGGGATGGATTCTCCTATCAGGGCCTGCCTGGATTTTGTACCCTTGGTATGGGATATGGGCTTTTGAGATGCAGCCAAAGGGGACTATCTAAAATTGGACAGTTATATTGGGAAGGATTAAAACATTTCAGATGCTTTCACAAAGTTTTCCCTCTCCACTTCCGATTATTTTAGATACTTGCAAATTCGGCATTATCTACAGGGCAAGTTTCCGGAAAGGGGAAGACCTAGAGATATAGGCAATAATCCAATGGTGGAGGCTTTGGGAGCAGAGGTTAGAGGAGCAGAGTCAGAGGGTTTATCTCTAGGATGGTGGGTCAACTCTCGGACCTGGAACCGGATTCCTTGGTTTTAATTAAGGCAAGTTGGACCAGGAGCTGGGTAAAGTTATAACTGACCCTGGTTGGGACATGATATGGGAGGCTGTACATACAACCACAGCCTCTAACAGTTGGTGAGAGTTCAGATGGAAAGTAGTTGCCAGATATTTCCGGACTCCAGTAATCACTAAACATTTTGGTCAATATTTCACAGACCATTGTTGGAGGGAATGCGGGGGCAAAGGGACGTACAAACATATTTTCTGGGATTGCCCTCACATCAGTAACTATTGGGTACAGGTGAGGGATCGAGTAAGTACTATTCTGGGGTGGGGATCCCAGTGATCCTTATACTGGGTCCTGGGACAGTACCCAGATTTGGTTAAATTAAGAACTCAACGATACCTTTTGATGTGCTGGTGGCCTCTGCTCTCAAGGCAATAACTCAACATTGGCTAGCTAAAGTTTCTCCAACATTGAGGGGTGGTACAGAAATTGCTTATCGGTTCTAGAAATGGAATATCTTACTGCTAAGGTGAGATTGCAAAAGATAAATTTAAATCCAGATGGATGCCCTTTTTAAATTTCAAAAAGGACCAAATTAATGTGTTAGAAATTTTGGTTAAGTACACGTGTCAGTAAGATGATAGGAAGGGTCCGTTGCCGTCCTCTTCCTGGCATTCACAAGGTAGAGTAATCCTCTATGATAATCCACTGTATAAGGAAAAGTCATATGGTTGTACACACTAAGCATGGTATAGGGTATAGCGTAGATGGCATTAGTCCGTCCGTGTCTTCTTCTTCTTCTTTTGTTTTTTCTTCCTCGAGTTTGTTTCTTGGCTTTCTTCTCTTCTACTGTCAGGTCCCTATGCGAGGAGCTGTCTGTTTCTATGGTTATTGAAACTAAGTGGTCTGGACATTTATTAGGTGTGGAGTGGACATGAAAGGAACGAATTAATAAAGTACTGGAGTGGATATCGTACCATACTTAACTAGATGGTTAACAATACTAAAGGTATAGTTCCAGACACGATATGAGTACTTCTACAATGTACGAATGTTGATCAGACTATCTGTATTGTCTGTATATTAAGACTTAATAAAATAAAATTGTTATTTCAAAAAAAAAGAAAGCATGGAGCAGCTATAGGGGCTGGTAAAATCTAAGAGAGTGGTTCGGCCCGTGGCGCTAAGGGTTGGCTGGATGCCACACTCGCTCACGCCGCGACCGGGTTCAGGAATGGACTCGGTCGGCAGGGGTGAGGGATTGAGTGTCCGTAGCACTGCTCTCCTCCCTGGGGAGGGTTTCCAGGTGTCGGTGCTCCAGCGTCCTCTGGTGGAGACTGGGGACAGTGCGCTGGTACCTCACTGGGATGGGTGAGGTTGGGCACGGTGCGGGAGGATGTGCATGCAGACATGTCGCGCTCCCCCTTGGCGTCATTGCACGCCCTCTCACGCACAAGAAAATGGGAAAATATGGCACACGGTCACGGTGGCTTGATGGCCGTGCCAAGGGACGATGGCCTTGGGGACACCACTGTGGCTACCGGATCCTGGTTCGGGTAGGGGGTAAGGGGGGACTTCCACCACCCAGCCGCGGGGTAATTAGCAGTGGGGCCTCAGGAGGCCATGCAGACCGGATGGCGGCCAGATGGGATGGATGCCAGGACATGCAGCAGACCGAGGTGCCACCAGGTAAAAGGATTAACAAAAAAAAAAATCTAAGAGAGTGGAGTGATGGCGGATGTGATAAACTGCTAGTGGGCATTCAGCCTAGGCAGAACTGTTGGATAGGTTGGTATGGCTCAGGTAGGAAAATGGACAGACAAGATGGGCTATGAATCTTTTTGTGGACATGTTTCCTATGTACACGTTTGGTTCAAAGAGATGCACGAAGCCACACACTTTGATATTTCTGAACAAACATCCTTTTACAGATCCCATGGATTATTTATTTTGTTTTACAATTTTGACCAGGAAAGACACGTTAAGCCAAGGCTTGCTTCCAGGTGCATCCTGGGGCAAAGGGAACTTAAATGACTTGCTCATGGTCACAGAGAATGCAACTGGTGGCTGTGGGATTCAAATCCAGCTCTGCAGGTTTACAACTCAGTGCTCATAACCACTACTTCCTGCTCTTCCTGCAAACTACCATTTCAGTATGCTTATGGTGAGTGCTCAAAACATCAGTTACCTTGGGGTACTAACTTGGCACCAGGCTGGAAACAATACTGCAGTGCAATGAGGAGTCCAGTGAGAATGAAACACGTTTCTGTGCCTTGTCATTCTCGGCCAACAAGGGATCAGATCTACAAGCCTGTTTTCACAGGTCATGTCTGTTCTGGCAAAGCACTGTCAGCTTGACGTGCACAAGGATTTGCATACCTATAATGCCTTGCACAAGGACAGAAGCTTTAGGGTGTGTGTATGTGGTTTGGAGAAAGCCCCAAAAATCAAACAATTTTGATATTTCTTCTCTCCCAGCAACATTTTTCGGATCCCACGTACTACTCTTCCTGCTAATTAGGAGAGCAGTATAGTGTAGTGGTTTAGGGCACTGAGCTGCAAACCTGGAGACTTGGGTTTGAATCCCATCAGCCTCCACCTGCATACTATGTGACCCTGAGCAAGTCACTTAATTTCCCTGTGCTCCCAGGTCGCATCTGGAAACAAGCTCCTGCTTAGTGAGCCTTTCCTGGTTAAACAATTTACCCTTTCCTTTCCTAATTGCCTCGTTGGGATTCTCACTCCGTGTTCCAAACATCCGTTGCTACAGGTTTATACTAAGGTTCATACACAGGCCTACAGAGCAAAAACAGGTGGTGGTGTACATAAGCCGTGTTTACATGGTTGCAGCACTGACATCTGTGCCGCTCTGCTCCTGTTCCTATCTCATGAGACAGATCAGCCTGGTCAACTAACACTTTCCACAGCTCTCCCTCAAGTCGATGCAGGTAGCACTGGAGAGGGTCTGGGGCTGGATTGGGAGCAGTGGAGGAGCCCGGAGTGGCTGCTTTTAACTGGAGCGAGCGTTGCAGCACATTTACACCACTGCATAATACACTCACTCCGACAAATGTACCCACTCCTGCGCCAGTGCAGAAAAGGGGACCGACATGCACCTAGCACGGTCGGGTAAGTGTCCACACTGCCGACTTTGCAGTGCATCAACCCGTGCCCACGAGCTGATGTGCTGCCAAGGTGGCAGTATAAACGGGCTTATAGAGACTCCACCCTCACACCTCAGTCGTAGTATTTCAGTGAATTACCATTCTGCATAAAGCTGTCTAGGTACTCTTTAAACATTGTCTCATATGACTATCCACTATACCAGTGACGGCAACCTGAAATAACCCGAGGGCTGCATATACGGCCCTCAAACCCCTCGAGGCCGCATGACCAGACCCATTTCACTAGAAAATTAATTAAAAGTGACAGCTCTGAATGCAAAAAAACTATATTTAATGGACTGGTAATATCATTAAAAGTTTAAAACAGTATAAATAGTATATAAAAGTTAAAACTCAGTTTATTTCTTTTTGTGCAGTGTAGTGCAGTCCCGTTGTGGCAGAAATGTTCTTGGGGCATGCAGCTTAACCCACCAAAGGGCCACATGCAGCTCCGTGGCACGCAGGTTGGCCACCACTGCACTATACCGAGATGCACACAATCCATAAACAAGAGGAGCCAAAACATGATGGACAGAATCTTCAGTGCTGGGGAGGGTCTGGGGCATGCTTCCTGAGGAAAATGTTTTAAAAGGGCATTGTAAAGGTGCATTTTCATGTATTGTAAAGCTCCAATAATATTGCCTGCCTCTCCTTTCAAAAAGCCTATTTTTCAATTTTAACTTTCAATAAAGCCCCTTCACTTTAAACCTCTTTTGATTTTCAGACTTTTTAAAGAGATAAACCATCTATGCTGTCCACACCAAACAAACTGCCCACAGGTGTAAGCGCATCACTCTGCTCAGCTGTGCATCACTTTCCTACAGCCACAGGACTACCCTCTGCAGCCTCCCAGGTGCTGTTAGAACAGCGCTGCCCTTTGGAATTTGATCCTGGACTGACTATGCATTTAGGCCACTGCTGCCTGGAGGCCAGCCAAAGTCTACCTTGTCTGATCACATGACTAGGATCTTGTGCAAAAAAAAAAAATACATAATATTTTATTTTATTAGTTCTACTAGGAAAGGTGGAATGGGCCTGAAAGTCTCACTTTAGCTGCATTATCAGTGCCTACACTGTAGGGTGATCTTACGGTTGTAAAAGATGACAAACACTCCCAAAATGCACTTTAGGCATAATGCCAGCATCATTCCCATCCACGACTCAGAAGTGCTCCGCTCTGTCAACGTCTAACTGTAATCACTGACACTACAGTGAGTGCAGCGCCAACTACCCCTTTGTGTGAACTAGGAACACAGGGCATCAGATGGTTAATGGGGTAGGAGGGGAATAGCCACAGCCCCCCTCCCGTGCATGCCCATGCCACTATATACTGTAAAAGTTAATTTCAGATACCTATCACTCTTAGCTTGTCTGTTCTCAATGAATTCACTTATGCTATAACATATGACCCCTTGTTCTTGTATTATCCTTCTTAAATTGATTTAGTTTCTCCATTAATTGACTGTCATGTGTTGTATTATATAAGCCCCCACCTACCCACTTCTTTGCACGACTCATGAGGTTCAGATTTTTCAGTCTACCAGGATAGCTTAATTCATTTAAAATCCTGATCAACTTTGTTGCCCTTCCCTGTACCCTCTCCAGGCTTACTACATCATTTCAAGGTAAGGCCAGGAACCATGAACTGTAGTCCAACTGTGGTTTTACAAAAGGCCTAGAGAGGGAACAGCAGACTTTTCATTTCTGCTAGCAGCATTTCTTTTGATGCAGTCCAGTATCCCACAGGCCCTGGTTACAGCTGCTGCACTGTGTTTCCAGTGCTTGAGATCACTAGATATTAAAACACCACGATACTTCCCTTCTGCTGTTATTTTAACTGACCTCCCGTAGGAAATACACACTTTCACATTTTATTCATGAAGCCCAGGCGCAGAGGCAATGGGCTACTACCCTGCCTGTTAACCTTCACACAGGTTAAGGGGCCTGGGTCCTGCTATGGTGGTATTCAGGGTTCTATCCCAGAGAAATGAATGAAACAGCACATTGCCTCCACCCAGAGTAAGTTGCAGTGGGCCAGTTGTGTGACTGGTACAACTCCCTGGGATGCTGTACCTACCCACCTCCCCTTCCAACCACCCCACACACTGGATATCAAACAGTTTCCAATATCATATACCACATACACTTTACAGTTGATTCCACACAAAACACCCTTCACACAGCAATTACAACCAACAAATCACAACTTTATTATAGGGAAGGGCTAGGGTCAGGGTACCTGAAAAAGTGTAGCTGTGAAGGTACAGATGGTTAGAAGACTGGTTCAGGACAAGTAATAACATACAGGCCCGTAGACCGCATCACCCCCAATGCCCGCCTCCACTGGTAACAGTGTCCATCCTCTGCCCTTTCTGGATACCCAGGAGTTGCAGGCCTGCTCAGTGCCATGGGTTGGCCAGCATTGGGGCCCTAGGAACAATGTAACTGGCGGTAACAATTAATCCCCTAATTGCCAGGGCAAGCCCTGGGTACTCATGGTCCTGTAGTTCTGGAGAGTTCGTGGTGCAGAGGGCTTCCACCAGTCCAAATTCATAGGATCTTGGTTCAAAGGAGCAGAAACAAACAGGCAGCAGAAGGTATCCTGAAGACTTGAGCTTGACTGAAGGTCTGGCTGCTTGTCCCCTTGATTAAGATCTGTCCACTTGTCACCTTCAGCCTATATAGGCCTGTTGCAGAGCAACTGCGCAAGGCCCACCAACTACAGAGGACCCAGACCTGGGAGTGGCTCCACAGCCCTGCTCCCTCACAGGCCACAGGTGCCCTAGCACCTCAGCACGTGCGGAATCCCTGTAGCCAGCAGACCCCACTGGATGGGGTTAGCAAGTTCCCACCTGGCTCTGAGGTAAGATGGGTCTCCTTAGATTCTCTTTTCTCCTCAACAAAGTATCAGCTCCGTGAGTGCAGCCAGAACAGCTTCTCCACACTTTCTGCTTTCCCGAGCCTTTAGCAGCAGGCTCCGAACTCCACCTCTAGAACAGCAGTTCCAGTCCTCAGCTGGATCTCAACAATGGCCACTGGTCCCTGAAGTCCAGGGCACCTGCTCACTCTTTCTTCTTTAAATCAATTTCCACCTTTCTCTGGCTTACTCACAATTCATGGAAAACCCTTTCCCAGCTCAGGTTGCTCTCTCAGTCCCAAATGATTGCAGGATGGCTGCAGCAAAAGTCTCCACTTAACACAGCAAGCTCCAACAGGATGCCTGGAATGGTTGGCTCAAAATGCCCAGCTTCTTCAAACAGCAAGAATACTTCTCCACTATTTCTCTGACAAACTCTGCTTTTCTCCAAGTTAAGCCCTGTGAAAGGCCTTAGTAGCTTTCTCATGTAGCACAGAGCCCTCCTGACTCGATCAGAGCCACGTCACAGACTGACTTCATTGCCAAAGTCTCTGGGATTTCTCTTGAAAATCCAGCCCTCTGATTGGCTGCCTCCAGTTATCAATCATAATATTGAACTCTCTTGGATTATTGATTTGTTATGTCTGTTGGCACCTGAAAATAATTAACACCTCCTCCCATCAGATCTCTCAACAATCTTTGGGTGCCCAGTTATCCTACTGGCCAACTTTAGTGGGTCAAAAGTATAAGAAATATGGCTGTTTCGCAGGTGTCCTGGGTTCAGTAACAGACTCGGAATGCTCAAAGGGTTGGCTGGGGTGGGCGTGGATTGAGCGGCTGTAGCATGCTCTCTCCACCCGAGGGGTAGAGTGACTCGGTTTCGGTGGTCCCTGGTGACCACATGATTTACCATTACTCAAGAACCAACTCGATACTAGGGAGGGCATGTTGGACAGATAACGTGGCATGCATTATGTATGCCTGATTGACATGTCCCACATAAAAAGAAAATACCTCCGGTGTGCCTTAATGAGGCCCCATCTTGTGGTGGACCTGGATCTCCCGCCACAACCAATAAATTAGCACCTCTGGAGTAAGTCGGAGGCTCCGGGGCTCTACCCTGTGGGGGTAATCCAGGGGCAGTGCAGTGGGAGGGATTCTGGGTGTGTCTGTGGGGGCAGGGTGGCTGAAAGAAACTGCCACCAGATGAGAAAGCATAGTAAACAAATAATAAAGAAATATGGCTGCTTACACTCCGTCCACACACTGTTCTACTGAGTCCCAACTTTCGAGTGTCCCTGCAGCCTACTCATGCAGTCTTTGTTTAAAGTTTTCCCTCCCAGAAACTGGAATCTTCCACCTCAGGTGCAGTGGCGACCTCATTAATATTCATCACCCGCTCATTACTATTCATGTGCTCAGATCTAACAGCGCTCCTGGCACTCTCTAAATAATCAATAGGACCACCTCTCACTGGCCTCCCCAGGTGTCCGACCCCGCTTTCCTTAGCCAGGGGTTGAGAGCACCAGGGAGACACTTGAAGGCTGCTGTATCAGCGGCACCCGTGAGATGCGCTACTGTGCATGCACAGCTCCGCAATTAGATCCTGACAGTCCCACAGGGACTGAAGAGACAATGTGGAGAGCCAAGGAGGGCGGGCCAAATAAGGTAAGCCCCGCAGCAGGCGTGAGCCAGACAATCAAAGCGTATACACCATGGCCAAGTTTGTTGCCCATCTGGCACAATAAACACAAATTTTGCACACCACAGCCTTGCTTGTTGTCCCTCCCATACACTAAGACATGCAGTTGCCATTTCTCCACCAAACACCCACATACCACCCTGAGAGTTTAATGAGGATTCTCCCTAAGATGCAAAGATGGTCTCGATGGCCTATTCTTCTAGTTTTGACTGCCAAGAATGAAAGTACAGAAAAGACCAACCCGGCCATGTGTTGTGGGATATGGAACAATGGCAGCAGCGTACAAGTCTTGTCGTTGCCTCTTAAAATAAAATTGTACACCATTCAGTACCTTGGGAGTATGTCTTCCTACACCCATGCCTCGCATGAGGGGTTCCATTCCATTTTTTTTTTTTTTTTTAAGTCTTTGGTAACGGGTAAGACCCACTAGGCACAAGTGCCTGTTTTCAGGGCGACCTGGGAGCACTGCATGGTTAAGTGACTTGCTCAGAGTCGCACAGTATGCAAGTGCAGGTTGTGAGAATCAAACCCAGGTCTGGTCTGCTGAATGTACCAAGCTCGTTCAAGCTCGTTACTCTAACCTCTAAACTATACTGCAACCTGCCAAATTTTATACTGCCAAATTTTAGGTTTGCCTTTTGTCTTCTGTCTTGTAAAATGCTCTTTTACCTCTTCAGTCTGCTTTTTTATTTTTAACAGTAAAGAAGCACACTTTAAATATAGCTAACCCAGGTCTTTCATCATCTTTCAGCTGTTTTTGAAAATCTAACCATTTTCTTGTGACCAAGACAAACTAGCACAAAACAGACACTGAGCCCAGAGACATGGGTGTTCATAATCAGCTGATGAAGGCCTGGAAATTGCCAAATTTAAAGGTACACTCTTCTAATTATTCCAAATCTTAAAAGTAATGTTCTCCCAATTGATATTAGGAGGTATAAACAGCACCTGAAAGATTAACTTGAAACTCAGCTTCATTTGCTCCGGCCTACCCAATCGGGAGAACTGTGATACACCTCCATGCTCTGAGCCTTGCTAGCAAGACTGTTTTTAATTTATTTTACTTGTGGTTTTCTATAATATATGCAAACTATGTCTTTTTTGTGTTTTTTGCACCTCCGTGCCATCGGCACCCCTCTCCTTCAGGCCACCAGTGCTACCCCTCTATCCGCGGACCTCGCCTCTTTGTATTTTCAGCCACTACCAGAAGTCCTTCTGCAGCCTTCTGTCCCCTGGGCTGGCTTTTTCCTGCTGGGGGCCTGCTCTGTCGGTTGTGGAAGGGAAGGACACCTGGAGACTCCGCCTACCTCTGATTAGCTGACTTGTCCCTGCCAGGGGCCCCGCCAACTAGGGGCAGGCGAGAGTTGGGCAGAGGCTGAGGGGTGACGTGGTGCTGAAGAGCTGGGGAGTCAGCTGGCATGGGAGGGACTATAGAGCCGTCATCCGGTGTGCCACTGGTGTGGCAGTTTTCATCCTTTTGCCTCACCCACCACCTGCACGGACGCACATGCTGTGGCGAAGCTGGGGAGGAGGTGCCTGAAGGCCCAGGTTCCTCCACACCATCAACAGCTGGTGCATAGCGATGCAGCATCCACCCAGGAGGAGGCGTCCAACAGATGCTGTGGATCTTTCCTGCTGGCCTCGGTCCTGAACTACGTCATATTTAACTGCTGCTACTTCTCTATGTTGTCATATGTTGTACTTCAACCTACCTAATTCCCCACCCCAAGACACATCTGTAAGCAAGATTTCCTATGTATCTCTGCAAGTTTCTCCTTGATTAAATAACCTCATATACAAACAAAATGTGAAAGCAAACTCCAACTGGGGAAAAAGGCATCTTACAAGACAGGAGGAAAAGGGCACTCACACATGGAATAAAAGTAAATTATTTTCACATACTGTAACATGCACTGGTGCCTTAACAACTGGCCTAAACGGACTACAATTTGCAAGATAACTACTCTCACTTGGTGTCTGTTTTCTTAACCTCCCTATTCAGCTTACTGAACAAGTTTTTTTTTTTTAAGATGGGAAAATATGAACAAAGGTGCATAGCACTTAATGTTAGCTAGCTTTTCCGAAGACATTGAGGCACTAAACTAGTAAGTTCACAGAGATTATTGCTCTTGAGACTAGATAATGCCTCATTAGGGTGTCCAATCTGACATTTTGCTTTTGGCATCACTGCACTTCATAATTCCTATAAGAGCTCGGCAATAATAGGATCCTTATACGATTCCAATTTGAACTTGTACGTGTTCAAGCAGCGGGGTAACTTCCCAGGGAAAATGTGCCTTAAAGCAGCCACTCTTATTTAAACACATTATAGACTTGTTTCTGCAATGCTAGTTAACCCCTTATGTTGATCCCTGCCATTTGGGTTTTGTACTGCACTTCATTATGTTTGCCATGTTTAGATCAGGATACCAGTGAGAGGGCTCCTAGGTGTACACATACCATGCAGAGCCATTCAGTGCCTACCCCAGACACTGCACCTAGATGCACTGCTACCTGTGATCAAATAGTTGGTAATAGTGTAATCCCTCCCCAGATTGGGAGGGCTTACCGTAAGTGTCTCCCTGGGCTCCAGTAATGTCCGCTGTCTGGCTGCCATCCAGGAGGGAAGGTAAATTCAGGTACAATAATGTTATGCTGCGGTCCTGCATGTGGGTGCCACCAGTGTGCCACCGCGCCTCTTTTAAGAAGTTCAGCCTGTGCATCGTGTACATGGCCCATGCTGGGTCCGGAGTGCCTGCAACCAACCGGGCACAACCCCGATTAACTCCATTCAGCAGTCGCTCAACAGCGCTAAGGGAACCCTTCAATGCACTGTAAATGTTCATCTCTAAATCCTTCTTGTTATTGTATGGATGAGCTGTTCACATTGACTATTTATTCCTCCACTATGGGAGCCGCCATGTTTGGTCCCGGACTCAGGGGTTGGACCAATCGGAACCAACGGGTCCCCATGGGGTCCTAATCATATTGACTTGTGGGAAAGCGTGAACTTTCTTGTTGGCACCTAAATTAACCTATGAAGGCTCTCAGACTGTGACAGACAGTAAAGGCAGCCAACCAGAATAGAAATCCCGTTTTCAGTTGGGACTGTGTTTGAACAAGGGGAGTTCAGCTCGAGCCACCGAGAAGGAAAGAGCCTGTGTGGTGAGCTGAGAGAAGCTCAGGGAAAGGCCTGTTTTGCCTCCCTGCAAAGCTTGAAAGTGTTCTAGACTGCCTAAAAGCAGAGAGAACAGTTCAGCTTGAGTCACTGAGAAGGAAGGAAGGAGCCTGTGTGGTGAACTGAAAACAGTCGTGGGCAATTCGGCCTGCCTTGCCGTCCTGCAAGACTTACACTGCCGAAATGCAGAACCAGAGAAAGCAATCCTCAGCTATCCTCACTGAACTCAGAGACTCGGTGCAGAATAAGGGTGTTTTGCCTAACAAAGGGCAACCGAAGGAACTGTGAGAGGATCTTCGAGTTAAATACTCCGGTGCCATTTGGAGTCACGGATGTTGCGTTTGTCTCCGACCACATTCAGTAAAGGGGAGACCGATTGCTAGTTGTTTCTGTCTGTTTCCTGATAAAGTTAAGCCAATCTGTGAATTGCAAGTTGAGTGAATCTTCCAAACTGCATAACAAGCCAAACTTCATGTGATGGGCCTGTGCCAACTGTGGCCCCAAAACTGTTCCTGCATCAGATCTGTCTGCCTGGACAGAAACCAGCACTGGGGAGTCAGCCCCTCGAAGAAGCAAGTTGCAGGTTGCAGCCTCGTACAGGGAAGGCTGAGAAGTGGAGGTAAGTTATGCCGCCCCAGTCCCTACCATCATCCTGGCAAGCCAGCAGATACATGGGGTCTTCATCCTTTTCTCCAACTGGTCTGGGTGCAGTGAGAACAATCAGGGTAGCCCCTGCAACAACCAAATAAATGTTTTGAGTCATCTAATTTGCCCCATAACTCTCGGTGCTGAATGTGATTACAGGCCATCCAGCCGGGATTACAAATATTTGACTGTTTGCAAGTGTTTCCATCTGTCTGCTACCAGGCTTTTCTCCATCCAGGACCCAACCAGCTGCAATGCCAGCCTACCCGCTGCAATGCTTCAGGCCTGCAACTAACCATACCCTGGGTACCCAGCAGCTTGATAAACTGACTAATTCAGGGACAGTTTAATTATCATTAATTGCTATCTGCTTAATTGCAGTGCCACAATAGTTAACCTAAATGTTCACCCCTCCCTGTGTTCAGTCTCCTGAATAAACAGGATTTGTTTTGGATGTTAACTGGGTCTGTGAGCACATTATTATCGTGGGGTCAAGTGTGGGAAAAGTAAAGCTGCACTGTGGCTGCTGGTTACCCGTTCTTTGCAGGATACAGGTTATGCAGAAGCCAAGACCCTATTGGTAAGTGTGAAGCTGGTGAGCATATCATTAGTGCTACCCATTAAATGTTGTATTGTAGGCAGAGTACAGTGTTTATTTTGAGATGCTGTTCAGCCCGACTCCCAGAAGGCCACGCACGCTGTCTCACTGAGAAGGAGTATGTTTCAGCAGGACAGCTAGAAGGCTTTGCTTTTTATGTAACGTATGCCACTGTTACCTTACCTGTAAAAGTTGTTGCTGACAACTTTACAAAGGTCTATCTGTCTTCCAGTCCATCTTGTTAGCCTGCCTTTTGCATTCTTTTCCTGTCATCTGCTTTTGCCCACAGAAGCCTGGAATCGCGAGGTGGTTACTGGAGCCCACCCTGCTGGGTGAGTGGGCAGATATTCTTCGGGGAGTTAATGACTAGAAAAGCTTGGCACATACTGAGTGTGTTAGAAAGCGCATGAAGCCAGCACTTGTCTCATCATTTCTGGGATTTGCATCGACTTTGGATATTTTTACTGAAGGAGAGTCTCCTTCCTCTCTAGATCTATTTGTTCTTATTTTAACTCATACAGCTTATAGCTAGTAGTTTACAGGTCTCAGTGCTTTTAGCATTTTAGTCATATTCACAACCATATTTATAATTTGGACAACTTTGGGCTAATCTGATTGTACCCCTGGGTTAATTGCAGATAAAATTTTGGTACATTTAAGGTCTGTCTTATTTGTGCATGTTGCCAGTGTTCCTGCACTCACAATGCCAACAATCCTTTAAGCGACTGCCGACCTTCACTTCGTGAAACAGCGATATCGCTCGTTAGCTAAGAGCACTACTGCATGGTAGTCTGGCCATCTACACAAAGGGGCTACTCTGAGACAATTTTGGTATTTCTTTTGCTTGGCTAATTTCAGAGGGCCATTACCCTTTGTCTCAATGCTGCCTGTGCCTCTAACTTTAGCAGTCTTCTTTCGCTTTTAACCACTGGTTTTACTTTTCTTTTCCGTGGTACTAATAGTATAACGAGTACAACGTGGCCGCTTCAGATTCTAGATGCTATTTCCAGTTACTGTTTTAAGGAAGAAAGGAACTGCATTTTAAACCTATGCCTTTTAAACTGCTGGAGATGCAAGTTATGTTTTGGTATCGAGACCAACTGTGTTTAGTTTAACGTTCTAGCCTAGGGTTGTTCAAGATACTATCTAGGCAATGAATGTACTGCTTAGATATACTTGTTTTTGATACACTATGTCTTGCGATTTGACTGTTTCTTTTATTTTTTCTTTGCATTTTCTGGTAAGGGCTGGAACCTGTGCATCATCCGGGACCGCTCTCTTCCAGAAATACAAAACATACAACTGCATCTCTCGCTTTTAAGTGGGAATACAGGAATAAGCTATTTGGAACGCTGGGACATCAAAGAAATACTGAGTCCTTCGTGGGTAAATAAGGAGATTCTATCTGGATCCTCCATGGATATTCTGCCTAAAAGTACTGTGCCCAGTTTATTTTAACAGCTTGTAAAAACCTGAGGACACATCTATCTTCCGTCAGTTTACAAGCCAAATATTGGTCCCAAATACTCTATGGGGCTGAATTATGGGAGAGCAACAAAGTGGATGGATGCCCTTATGACCCCAGCTTACAAAATTATTCGCTCAACTCTGCATCTAACTCCATCCTGCCAAGCTATATATCTCAGGGCAGAATTATACTTTTAAACATAAACTCCCATGTTGATGGGAGGAAACTAAAATTCTGGTTACAGTTGACTAGCTTAACAGACACTACACTACCTAAATTATGTCTTGCAGAACAAACAAATTGGTTTAAAATAAACGTGGGAACAACAATTGGCTACAAAAATATGCAATACGTTGGACCAATATGGATTGATGGTATTAAAGCATTGTACAGAAAAGAATATCTCTTCAAGCTTATAAAATTTATATACAAACTAAGATAAATTAACTATTAGATACAGCAGGACTTGCACAAAATACAACTCTTGAGGCGGCCTGTCAACGCAGAGGTTGGATTTCCACTCTGCTAATGCCAGCGAACCGGTCTGGGAATCAGCCCCGGAGCGGAGGGCCAGCCAGAGACAGAAGGCTAGAGCATCCCAGAGGCAACTTGTCTTCCAGGAGGGAGGGGTAGTGACTCAGTGCTTGACTGACCTGGGCGGAAGTCCGGGGCACAAAGGCACTGAGCAGCCACAGGAGGAGGACGCCACGATGACGGTGCCTTGACGTCCGGGCAAGTGGCGCCACAGAAAAGTGGAAAAACTCCCTCCAGCTCCGGGGAGATGGAATGCAGTATGGCCTCAATGTGCTCTGCCTGCCTGACACCCTCCGAGCCTGATGAGACGGTAGAGTGTCCGGGTGTTCCTGCCCACCTCATCCCCACCTGGGGTAAACCGCAGCAGGATGAGGGAACAAGCCGTACAGGTAAGGCAGGTAAGCAGGGTGGACTCCACTGGCACCTCCGGATCATGCGGAGTTGAAGGGAAGGAGGGGAGATAAACAGAAATTCCCCAAAAAATACAGCTCTCAAATTATGCCAGATGGTACGCATTGAATAATCCAAGTTTTGATTTTAAATATTATTAGAATGTACTTACAGATACAAACTTGAGAAATATATTCATCAAAGCAAAACTAGAACTGTTGGAGAGAAACCTACTCAAAGTCAGATATAAGAAATTACCTAAGACGCAGGAGATCTGTGACTGCCACAGGGGAGAGGGAGGACATACTCCATATGTTATGGAGGTGCCCTTGGTATGACAAATCCAGACTTTATTGGCTGGGTCCATTCCTGGACTGGCCAAACCTTACTAAAAATGAGTTAACATTCATATTATTTAACTGTGAAGACGATAATACGATTAAACGTTTGGCAAAATACCTTTTTATCATTGTCCGATAAGAAGGGGAAAACAATTAGGACTAGTATCTCCCTGGTGACAGGTCGCACTTTATTCCATAGGTCCATGTTTTTGCACAATCTTTTTCTACTTGGTCCTGCATGTTTACATGACTGCACAGATATCTCTCTTCTATTACAGACAAAATGAATTTTTTCCTATTAATTTGTAACTTTTTCTGAATCTCTTTAATTCGTCATGAAGCAGATGTTTTAATCATACAGTGTTTGTTAATTTATACTAAGTTTGTGTGTGTCTTGTATATTGTAAGGCTTGTGTGTGGTCAACAATAAACTACTTTTCTTTCAGTGTTTATTGCCAGTCTGTGCATTGGGCCACTAGCTAGGGTTGTGGGTAGGTACAGCTTCCCAGAGGACTGTACTAGTTTGGCAACTTACCCACTTAATCATTACTCTGGATGGAGACACCATAATCATAGTTCTGCTGCTCGTAGGGCAGACACAGTAAATGTTAAAACTAAACCCAGGCCCTTCAACCTGCAATCAGAGAAGTAGGCAGGGTAGTAGCCCTTGGTATAACAGCGCCAGGGTTACAGTAGTACAGTGTGGTTGGGGCCCTCCCACACCAGACCAGGAGAGCATTCTCTAGGATGCTCGCTTCTCCTTCTTCCTTGGCTCCCAAATGCCCTGCGCTAATGTGTGGACCTCAGTCACTGGCATCATACGTGACAGTGCTGCTAGTGCAAAAAGGCCACCATCAAAAGCTCTTTAAAATGAAGCACTGCACTTACTGGTATAGGTATCAACAGGTGACAGTATCTAACGCCTTTACTAAATTAAGGCAGCAGCCTTTTCATCAAACCCTAAGGCAACAAGTGATACCAGAGCTGGAGAGACTGTGTAGTGTTAAGCACTGCTTCCCCAACTGTGATTTCACTTTCTGTCTCGAGGTTCCTTGCAATGATCCTCTCCTGCGGCTTCTCCATGCCCACGTAGGGCTTCTACATGACCCCTCCCAGGATCCTTACCAGCACTTCAGAGTACTTTTCCTGGCACCCATCCAGTGGCCTCTTTCTGCAGCACCTCCTGGGGCTCCTCACTGCCCTGTACAGGAGCTACATGGGCTTCTCCATGTCCCGCTCATGGGCTCCTCCATCCGCCGTTAGGGCTTTTTCTTGACCCCTCTGGGAACCTTCCCAGTCGACTCCCAGTACGACTCCCAGCCCCCAGCCTAGGCCCTCCCTCTGTCACCTACTGGAGCCTCCTCCCTGACCCCAAGCAGCATCATAGGACTTCTCCCTACCAAGGTCATGAGGTTCCTCCACTGTCCCCATACTGGGGCTCTTCCTGGCCCTCTGCCCCATATCCCCTCACTGCCCCGCCTGGAATTCCTTCCTCACTGACCCCCTCTTGTGCAACTCCCTACCTCCTCCTGAGACAACTCACTGCCTCCAGCCTCCATCTCTGGGCTCCTCCACACCCCACATGTCTCCTCCATGCCCCCATGTACCCTCTGTGCCCTCTGAAGTTTCTCCATGTCCCATTGTCCATCTGCATCCTCTCGGTCTCCTCCCTGCCCACCTCCTGAGACTCATTTTTGTCCCACAACTCCAATCTTTGTCCCCCCCGTCCCTTCCTGGGGCTTCTCCTAGCTCCTTCATGGTCTCATCCCTGCCCTCTTCTGGGGCTTATCTCTGCCCCTACCTCCTCCTCAACCATCTGAATCTCCTCCCTGTTCCCTTCAGGGCTCCTCTTGTCCCCATTCCCCTCTTTGGGCTCTTCCCCGTCTGACATTCCTTCTGGGTCTCCTCACTCACCCCCATATCTCTATTCTGCTTCCTTCCTTGGGGTCGTCCCTGACCATATGCTTTCTCCTCCCCATCAGCTCATAGAGTCCTTACCTGCTCTTTCTCCTGGGGCTCATCTGCCCCATTTGTCTTCTTTCCCAGTGCCCTCCTGTGGCTTCTCCCAACCCACTGTAGGGCTCCATGGCATCGATTTTTTATTTCAAACATTTTACCAGAAAAGATATTGCATACCGAGCTGGTAACAGCTCATTTCTAGATGCGCTCTGGGGAACATAGAAAACATAGAATTTGATGGCAGATAAGACCGCTAGGCCCACCCAGTCTGCCCATTTCCTCACCTACTGGATAAGCTGCAGATCCTAGTTAACCAGCAGCCTACTTCTTCCTACCCCACCCCCAGAATGGCCTTTACTGTTCCCATGCATGCTTGAATTCCACCACTGTTTTTGACTCCACAACCTCCTCTGGAAGGCTGCTCCATGCATCCACAACCTCTCTGTGAAAAAATACTTCTTAAATTATCTCTGAGCTGCCCCCTCTATCTTCAAATTGTGCCCCTTGTTCCTGCACACCTCTTTTTTTGAAAGATGCTACCCTCTTGGACTTTGTTGATTCCCTTGAGGTACTTGAACGTTTCTATCATGTCCCCCTCTCCTCCTTTCCTCGAGGCTATACATATTAAGCTCCTTTAGTCTCTCTTTATATGTCTTCGGTGCAGACCCTGCACCATTTTAGTTGCCCTCCTCTGGACAGCTTCCATCCTGTCTATGTCTTTATGGAGATTGGGTCTCCAGAACTGCACGCAGTACTCACATGGGGTTTCACCAGCTGTCTGTACAGAGGGATAATAACTTCCTGTTTTCTACTGGTGATGCCTCTCCTATGCGTCCCAATATCCCCCAGCCCTCCTTGCTGCCCTCTCACACTGCTTGCCCACCTTTAGGTCATCTGATATGACTACCCCCAGGTCCCTTCCATTTTTGTTGTTGTTAGTATCTCACCCCCATTGTGTACTCTTCCCTGGTTTTTGTTTCCCAGGTGCATTACCTTGCACTTCTTAGCATTGAATCTAAGCTGCCATACATTTGACCATTCCTCTAACTTTGCCAAGTCCCTTCTCATCCTTTCCACCCCACCCTGTGCATCAGCTCTGTTGCAGATCTTTGTGTCATCTGCAAAGAGACATACTTTTCTTTCCAGTCCCTCTGCAATGTCGCTTATAAAGACATTGAAGAGGACCGGTCCTAATACTGAACCCTGCAGTACCCACTAGTAACCCCTTTCTTCTGAGTGGACTCCATTTACTATTATTCTCTGTGTCCTATTCTCCAGCCAATTCTTACCCAGGCTGTCATCTTGTGACCCACTCCCAGGCTGGCTAACTTGACAATACAACAAGGTGCAAGTACAACAGATTAACAACTGTGCAAAGGTACATCTTCTGGGGCTCCTCCCTATCCCCATGTCTCATCATCACCACCTCCTGGGGTGCCTTCTGCCCCCATGCACTATGTCCTGCCTGCCTCCTTCCTGAAGCTCCCTTTCCCCAGTTTCAACTTCTTCCTCTCCTACATTTCTCTTCTCTGCTCCCCCATCTGGGGCACCTCCAAGCTTCCCTCTGGGGCTGCTCCTCCAGGGCTCCTTCCCCAACCGTATGTCACCTCACTAGCCCACTCATCACCTGGGACATCACAGGACCACCATCGAGCACCACACAACAAGGGGCAGATGCAGCAAACACAGCATCCCTCCCTAGAGGTGCTACTCATCCCATGGGCCTGCACTGAGCCACCATTGAGCCATCACATAGGTGGGGTGGATACGGCATTCCCCTCCTAGAGGTGACACTCATCCTCTGGGACAACACTGGGCCACCATCACACAGCAGGGCCGATATGACATTCCCTCCTGGAGGTGCCATCCAGCCCTGAAGATGGCTCCAGTATGTCCTGCTGGCCCGACTCCCATCCTGGGCTTAGTACAAAACCCAGATCCCTTGAACTTGCTCAACACTAAGTCACTCAAAACCAGGCGTTCTAAAGAAATTATTAAATAAAATTACAGCAGTTCCCACTCCAGGCCTAGTAGTTTTCACATTCTGAACAAAGCAAAGGCAATTGGTTTATAATATATATAATTTATTCTGGCATATTTAGAAATAGCCTTGTTACCACATGTCACACAAATCATATTTATGCATTTCCCACAAACCATATTTCAAAGCCCTGACAACACACCGAGTACTTCCTCAAGGTTGACCAATATCAAGTCTAACTCTATCCATGGAAACTGCTGTAAAGAGAAAGGTCTATGCAGTAATGCAGCAGACAGTCAGACAGATAGACACACAGAACTAGCTCTAGATAGACAGACAAACAGATAGGTACTGTTGATAAACAGTTAGACACTGTCTGTACAGTAGATAAACAGATAAGACAGATAGACAGTCAGATATATAGACAGATACCATCTGTAGATACTGGGCGGATATTCAGACTGCACCTGACAATGGCACAAGTGTGGGTGCAGCGCATCTGGGATTGCGCGGGGCCAGGACCAGGTGATATTCAATGGTGATGGCCACGGCACAGCACCGTTGAACATGGACATGCGCACGTGCAATGACAATGCACAGGCGCAAGCCAGAGATAGGAGCACGGGATGCGCTAGTGCAATGCAGTTACATTGGGCACAGCACCCATGATATTCAGACGAGGGCATGCAAATGGGCTATATTATAGGTATCACGCAATGGGGCCATTAGCATGCCAATATGGCTCCATTTGCATGTACTCAGAGGGCAGCCCAGCAACTTGCACCTGGCGCCTGGTATAGCTGCTTGCAGCAGGTATCTGCCCTGGCGGGCTAGTGCACCCTCCCGTATGCCCGTCAGGGCTTATGTAACAAAGTATACCCTGGTGGCCTAGTGGTTCTCCCCCATCATGCCCGATTGCGGCATCAGTGACTAAAACTCCTACCTGGTAGTCTAACGTCCCCCCATCATGCCCAATCGCTGGCATCCGTGAATTAAACTCCTACCTGGTGGTCTAGTGATCCCTCCCCGCCATGCCCGATCACAGGCATCAGTACAGGAATCCCATTACCAGGTGGTCCAGTGGTCCCTCCCCTCAGGACCCAGGTTACCCAGCTCCCTCCCGCCTTCGGTGGATGGCAGCACCCTGCCTGCATACCACCCGCTGCCCGCCAAATGACAGTGTACAGTATGTGCTGTATCCTATTGGTCCAGTTATTGGATTGTAGATTATAATAGCTATTATTAGGAGAACAATATGTGAATGAACGCTCATTCACATATTCGCAAGCCTATGTAGTACAGTATGGTCTGCAGGCCCATTGGTCCATTCAGTGGGCGGCTGGGCAGGATGTGGGCGGGTGGTGCTGTCCGCCGATGACTATGGGGGAAGCTGGGTGGCAGGGGTCCCTGAGGGTGGAGGGTCGGAGGATCACTGGACCACCAGGTAATGAGATTCCTGTACTGATGCCTGCAATTGGGCATGGTGGGGTGGGGGGACAACAGACCAGTTGTATTATTGCTTGTACATAAGCCCATGATCGGGCATACTGGGGAGGTGACACTGGGCAATGGGAAGGGTGTAAGCTACTGGACGGTGTCCCTGCTAGGCAGGTGGTCACATATGGCTGGCGGGTCCTGCGTTGTACCCTGCAATGCTGCAGCCCGCATGTGGGTGGCCAGGATTTGTTCCTTTTCACGGACTCAACACTGTGCCCCTTTGCGGCCCACATCAAGGTTGTCTAAGATATGCGCCGCACATCCTGGGCTGAATACCAAGATGTGCCACGATGCATGGGCATGCCCCTGCATTTACACTGCATACATACCATTGCGCCGCGCATCGTGATTTGCACTGCACCTGGCATTCTTTGAATATCCCACCAGGACACATTGGCGGGTTGTGCTGTGTAATTTGTTGTGCCAGGCACAACCGCTTTGAATATCTGGGCCACTGTAGACACATGAAAATAAATATAGATACTCTAGATAGATAGATAGAGAGAGACAGACAGACAGACAAATACTGTAGATGCAGTCTGTGGATAGATAAACTGTAGACAGAGTAGATAAACAGATAGATTAGACAGACAGATAGGCAGGCAGATAGAAAGACAGATACCGTTTGCAGATAGACATACACATACTGTCTGCAGATAGATGACAGATACACAGATAGATACTGTCTACAGAGATACACACAGATAGAGCAGGGTTGAAACTAACTTTTACAGCCACTGCACGGCAGGGCTAGTGATTGACAAAATCCACTGGCTTGACAGGATTTTCACTAGCCCAACACAGTAATTGCCAGAATTTTTTTTTCTCAAAACAAGTTTTATTGTAGTTTTTAACAATAAGAATTAAACTTTTAATGTAAAAGATTTTGATTGTCTTGTTTCACTACCAAGGACTGCAACATGAACATGAAAATAAAGTTAGTGTTTAAGGAGAGCATATGAGGCAGTACAAACCTATCCAGAAGAAACGGCCCAGACCCGTCCAGGAGGGACAACATCAGCCAGAGAAGGGCAGTTATGACACAGCGAGGAATGCACAGCTCAGACCCAGCTAGGATGCAGCAACACAACAGACTCACCCAGGATAAGGCAACGGAGGATACTCCGACTCCTTTGCAGCTTGCAGTCATTGGCACTCTTGTCCTCGGAGCATTCTGGAGCGCCCATTGGCAATTTCCATTGACCACACCCAGCAGCCAAGTATGTAACTTAATTGTCTATATACAGTAGTCGTCAGGCAAAGTTAACCATTTATGGTATACTGCATGGTGCATTAGTGCAGTTTGCACGGTAGCAAAATACATGTTATTCAATTGCTATCACGCTTATAGTGCTAATCGCCATGCAGTTACATCGCACAACAGGCAACTTTTGCCCAATTACCACAGGTGCCTGGCGGTGCTCTACAACATTAGGTTTACCCACCCGAGGTGAAAGCTACCTGCATTTGGTGGCCAGGTGGGTGCCAATTTCGAACCTTGTATCTAAGATAGACAAACAGAAAGACACTGGCTGTAGATAGATAATAGACAGATACTGTCTGTAGCGAGAAAGACAGACAGATAGATAGACCGACAGACAGATACTGTCATTGGCCCCTTTAAAGCCAACCTGCGCCAGCACCTCACCCAGCTTAGCTGCTGGGACTGCCCCTAGGACTAGACCTTACTCAATCTCATGCGCTAGCCTTCTCCCCATCCACCTTACTAACTACCCACTAAACCTCCTGCCCACCCTCTCTCCTGCCCTCCTCGCCCCTCAACTTACTACCATCTCCTCAATCTGACTGGCAATGACACATGTTGTCTGCTACACCCCACCCCACTCATTGCCTCTACATCCCTCCCTCTCCTCCCTCACGCCTCCCACCTTTCTCCCTCCTCATCCCTTTCCTGCTACTGTGTTATGATCACCACTTCCTCCTCCTCCTCCGTTGTTGCTCTTCACTCCACTTGCACTTATTATCAATCTACCGCCCCGTCTATCCATCCTCTCCCACTCCCCACCATCCCCTCCTTCTTTCCCTTCACCCTCACCCCATCGCCTGACAACCGCTCTGGCTGCATCTTTGTGTCCCCTCCCTTGTTTCCCCTTGTTCTCTCTGGTACCAGCTGCCTCTATACCTAGGCCCACTGTCATTCCACAGGTTCCTTCTTTGCTCCCTACCTGAGTGTTATATGATCCTTTCTCTAATTAGCAAATGTTGTTGTACCATGACTGTTGTTCTCTTATTTTGTGTCATTTCATCCCTGTTCATTATTGCCTCTGACGTGGAACCTTTGTAAAGAGTCTTGGCTCAAGGTCTTTGTAATCCTAGAATTGAATAAATAAATAAAATAAAATAAATGATCTGTACACTCCGCTGTAATCCTAAACATGTACAACAACCTATGTGTTGTTCATTCGCCACAGAATTGTGAATTTTGTACCTCGTGTGTTACTTGTTACCTGACCATGTAAAGCCTCCTATTTTTATGTACTGTGTTCTGTAAACTGACGCAGAACCTTTGTAAAGAACCTCTGGTTCAAAGGTATTATAATCCTAGCACTAAATAAATAGATGAAAGATACAGTAGCTAGGCAGATGGATACTGCCTGAGAGAGCGATACTGTCTGCAGATAGAGATAGCTAGATAGATACTACTGTCTGTAGATAGATACAGTAAATAGATACTGTCTGTAGATAGACAGACAGATAGATACCGTTTGTAAATAGATGCTAGATAAAGTAGACAGATACTGTCTGTAGAGAGACAGAGATACTGTAGATACATACTGTCTGGAGAGAGAGACTGTCTATAGAGATAGACAGACAGAAAGGCAGACAGACAGGCAGAATGCATGTAACTTTAATAGTGTATTACACTCTCTGAACGAATGCATCACTGTACTAATGTTTGACACGTAACGGAATTGTAACTCCTCTGCTGCAGCGACAGTCTCTCCAGGACCTCACTAACAGTAGGCATTGCACCTCACATGAGGCTATCTTGGTGCACAGAATTGTAAATAATCAATCAATACAAATAAATTGTGAAGAACTAGACATCAACGGCATCCATGATGACATCATACTAAGGAAATGAAGGAGCTAGAAGGCATTAAGTCCATATATGTTCCTTAACTCAGTTATGATAATAACTCAGAACTCTCCAGACTGGATATATTTATATAATTTGCTCTTTAATTCCCCTTTGTTTTACTAATAATTACTTGACAGGAAGGGAGTTCCAGGGTTCACCACTCATGAAGTACAAAAATACTTTCTCTTATTTTGTTTAAATCTGGTTCCAAAATCTGTAGAGGCGGCCCTTGTCTCGATCTCCTGGTTTTAAAGATATCCCAAAGTCAGCCAATAGAAAGGGTCTTGCATTACATTAAACATAGAGGATAATACCTTGAAGTGGTTGTTAACCACGCTGTAATCATTTAGATGCCGTTGCCAGACACTTATAAACCTCGAGCAGCAGCCGAGAGGTTTACAGTTGTCCTGGCAACTGCGAGGTGATTACCCATGGTTAATGCTCACTTCCTAGGCATTTTTCATTATAGTGTATGGAGGAAAAACATTATCCCAGAAAAACACAGCGTTGAGGCTGATGGAATGTAAACGTACCATTACATTTATTGAATACACTGTGAACATGCAACTCATGCATAACGGATGACATTGCGATATTTGCTTTTATTTAAAAAATCACTAAAGGGTTAATAAAAGAGTCAGTTACATCCAGCACATTTGCGGTTGGTCAATTCTTGTCATGTGATGTGCGCGATGAGTCGCCTGGCGATTTCACCTCTTTATGTGCGTGGGTCAAACATGGAGCTTGGAATAGCAGGAGGTAGGCCTGGGGAGATTAAATAAGCAGAAAATTGAGCTTTTTTACTGGGTACACATTTTATATATTAAATAAGAAGGTTCTTTTGGTGTGCGATGGGGCTGATACGAAGATTCATCGGAGGAGTAGTCACTGACAACTGGGGGCTGTGCTGGTAGCCATCGCGACTGTGCTGCGGTGCTTTACGGACTGAATGAGTGGGCTTGTTTACTTTTGAATGCTAACTGATTAGCGTTCCATTTTGGAATCATGTCACCTGCTTTGTTGTCTTCTGTAATCCCATCGATGTGACGCCTCTATGCAAGGTTTACAGCATGTGACGTCACATTGATGGATTATCAGGTTGTAATACTGCAGAAAACACAGGTTAATTGACTGTCACCATACATTATATGAACAGTAAACTCTCATATGCATCCGGTCTCAAGTGGCATTTAATCCAGTTATTTTAGTTGATCACAATACCCTTTTATCAACCAGTCCATCTATATTTTAGTGAATCTTCTTTGAGCTTTTTCTAGTCTCTTTCTCCTTTCCTGGCTGGGTACCATAACTGGGACACGTCGCCATGGGTGGCTTGCACATGATCAATCAAGGGGAATCAGGACTTTTCTGTCTCTTGAGACAGTATTTCTTTCTGGATCATATAGTACTGTCTGATTTTGCTATTGCTTCATTTGACTGTAGGAAGTTCCCAGATTGTTGGACACCTGGATCCCCAGATCTTTTTCGCTAGTTGACTCTGTTATTGAGAGCCTGTCCAAAATATATGTACTCAGGGTTATTTTTTCCCCAGTGCATTATCCTGCATTTGTCCCTGTTCATCCACATTTCCCATGTTGTTACCCACTGAGAGATCCTGTCAAGTTCTCACTGGATGTATTCAACCTCAGTAGAGTTATTGCAAGGACCACCAGATCTGGCGCCGTCTGTATTTGGAAGCCCAGCTGGTAGCATCCTTTGTCAAGTCAGCTATAAATATCTGAAACAGAACAGGGCCCAGCACTGAACCCAGGGGACAGAACTAGTCACCCTCCCGACCCCAGAGACATGTCCATTAACAGACACCGCCTGCCGCCTCTCAGACAACTATTCAATGATCCAGTTTATAATACTGCTATTAATCTCGGCACATTCCAATTTGCTTTATTATACCCCAGTGTGGCGTTAGGTCAAATGCCTTACTGAAGTCTAGATATATAATGTCTCAAGGGACATTGTTATTTAGTGTTCTATTAATTTTCCATAGAAACAGAGGAGATTGGCTGCACCACAACCACTGCTTTTGAAACCATGTCGCTTTAGTATTAATGTTCTATACAAGGTATCAACCTATTCTTCAATAATGCTTTCAAGGACTTTACACACACACAAGTTAGACTGATAGGTCTATAGTTACCCACCAGACACTTACTACCCTTCTTATAAATTGCACCACCTCTGCCATCCTCCAGTCCTCTGGTATTTCCCTGTTCTTAGTGACTCATCAAATAAAAGTTTAAAGGGAACTAAGAAAACCAGATATTCATTTTTTATTACTCTTTTACTCCTCCTCTGATGGCCCACATTCTGAGGAACCCCAGCCCGTGCCGCCGACGCCGACCATCTTCTTAAAGGGTTTACGCCCCAGTGGGGACACCCCAGGCCCTCGCCAAGACCGGTGCCACAGCTGGTCAGAGAGTGGGACATGCAAGTCCCTCCTTCATCCAGCCATTTGAGATCCCCCGGTTTTCTCCCAGAAGTAGTGTGTAAAATGATGGCCCCACGCATGCTCCTATGCGTGTCCCGTTGAGTGTCTGCCCACCTCTGTCCACTGTAGTCAGCTATGGTGTTCTAGCTCCCAGCCTCCGCTAGAGCCAGGCAAGCACTGACCACTGAGCCGGCCGTCGGCACAGCGGTGGGATTTCCGGCTTGCGATGCGGCGACCGGGTTCGGGAACGGATCGGGTCGTCGGAGGGCTGGCGGGGAGTAGGGTCGGCGTCCGTTGGGCAGCTCTCCTTCTCCGGGGAGGGTGGGTTGCACTTGGTGCGTAGAGACTCTGGCGGAGGCCGGGAGTTCTCACGTAGCCGAGGCTTGACATGGGGAGGAGGTGGGCGGACGCTGGCGTCATTGCACGCCCCGCCTCTCTGGGGAGAAAAAGGAGAAAAAGATGGCGGGCAGGACCACGATAGATGAAGCCCTCCCTGAGAGCCTCGCATCGCCACCGCCGCTGTAGGACCCCAACCAGTTACAGTTCTGGGTCACGAAGGTGGCTCAGAGCCCACCCTCCGGGAGCAAGCCGGGGGTGACCGAGGTCCTCTGCAGCAATAGGCAGTGGTAGAGGTCTCTGGGGCCGTGACCAGGGTGGAGAATGTACCGTGGTCCTGCCAGGATATATAAAAAAAAAGCAATGACCACTGATCCCCCCACCCGGTGGGAGAGCTGTCTCTGGATGCTCCGATCCTCCTACTCCAGCCGACCTCGTGACCTGCTCACACTACGACACGAAGTTGCCGGCATGGCAGGATGCCTCAGCCCTCCACGCCACCGGCCGGTTGACATTAATTTTAACATTTGTGCAGATATTCTTGTCTGGTCCCGGGAAGTATAAGATTTTAGTTTATTTATCTTAACTTTGATTTCTCTATTGTTGTGGTAATACTACAACTGTTGGTATCACTTATTTTTGTGCCTTGCCTCTGTCTATAGATACTACAAAAATAGTCATTAAATATAGTTGCCATTTCTGCAGTATCTCTTACTACATTATTATTATAAATGAGGGGACTACATTATTTTAAGGTCTTCTTAGTGAATTAATGTATGTGAGAAAGGTATTGTAATTATCTTTTGGCATTTTTGCTGGGTTATATTCTGCTCCCTTTTTGCTCTTCTAAGTCATTTTACAACAGATTATCAGAAGCAGATGACTGTGATGTTTGGGGCAGAGCAGAGGAGGCAGTGACAGACCAGGACCCAGAGCGGGGGTCAGTGATATACCAGCAGTCAGCGAAGAGGGGCAGTGATAGACCATCAGCCAGAGCAGAGGACAGTGACAGACCAGCAGCTAGAGCAGAGAGGACAGTGATAGACCAGCAACCAGAGCAGAGGAGGCAGTGATAGACCAGCAGCCAGAGCAGAGGGGCAGTGATATACCAGCAGCCAGAGCAGAGGGGCAGTGATAGACCATCAGCCAGAGCAGAGGGGACAGTGATAGACCAGCAACCAGAGCAGGGGGCGCAGTGATAGACTAGCAGCCAGAGCAGAGGAGGCAGTGATAGACCAGCAGCCAGAGCAGAGGGGCAGCGATATACCAGCAGCCAGAGCAGAGGGGCAGTGATAGACTAGCAGCCAGAGCAGACGGGCAGTGAAATACCAGCAGCCAGAGCAGAGGGGCAGTGACAGACCAGCAGCCAGAGCAGAGGGGCAATGATAGACCAGCAGCTATATCAGAGGGGCAGTGACAGACCAGCAGCCAGTGCAGAGGGGCAGTGACAGACCAGCAGCCAGTGCAGAGGGGCAGTGACAGACCAGTAGCCAGAGCAGAGGGGCAGTGACAGACCAGCAGCCAGAGCAGGGGCAATCATAGACCAGCAGCTATATCAGAGGGGGCAGTGACAGACCAGCAGCCAGTGCAGAGGGGGCAGTGACAGACCAGTAGCCAGAGCAGAGGGGCAGTGACAGACCAGCAGCCAGAGCAGAGGGGCAGTGACAGACCAGCAGCTATATCAGAGGGGCAGTGACAAGACTAGCAGCTATGCAGAGGGGCAGTGATAGACCAGCAGCTAGCAGAGGGGGCAGTGATAGACCAGCAGTCAGAGCGGGGCGGAGTCAGTGATAGACCAGCAGCCAGAGCGGGGGTTCAGTGATAGACCAGCAGCCAGCGAGAGGGGCAGTGATAGACTAGCAGCTATAGCAGAGGGGGAGTGATAGACCAGCAGCCAGACCAGGGGCAGTGATAGACCAGCAGCTATAGCAGAGGGGCAGTGATAGACCAGCAGCTATAGCAGAGGGCAGTGAGTGCTGGTGGGCTGGACATGCCACAGGCAAGGGCTAAAGGGCTTTACGCTGCTGCTGGTGGCCTTGTTCTTCTGGGCAGACATGACCGAGTCCAAGGTGGCAATGGACTTCTTGATCCTCTGGAGATGGCCTTCCACCCCAGCCCGAACAAGTCGGTGCCCAGGAAGGGAATGTCTGCCAGCTTGTGCTGGATGTCGCCATGAAGGTGGAGATCCTCAGCCAAACTCTGCGGCGCATGGGCCACTGCGGCCACTACTGATCGGGCGATGAATCACCAATGTCCAACGGTTTGAGCTGTTGTTTTGCCACCGCCTTCCCTGATCCCGCACCTGCTTGACCGTCATCTGAAGGTCAGCCGGAGATGAGGAATCACCCATCCAGGGAGCCCATAAGGGCATGTGAGAAATGTGCCATCAGAAGTGCTTATTAGCCTGACGGAGGCCTAGGAGGAAGTAGCATAAACCTTCCACCCTGAGTAATCCAACTTTTGGATTCCTTATCGGGTGGTTTGTCCACGCCCGGCGCTCCCGAATGCCAGAAAAGCTATCGGTCACTAACCCCTCCACAGAGGGGTGCTCGAAAACGGAAGGTGAACCGGTGGGACGCCTTTTATAACCATCCTGACTAAGGCGGGGCAAGATGCTGGGCAATGCCATAACTCCAGGGCCGGGCACAATGGCTTCGCCACCAGAAAGGTCTCCATAGGGAATCCTCGTCCAGTATCTCCGCAAGGGATACTTGGCCCATTTTGAAACAGGTCTGAGCTGCATCCCAGTGGATTCTGAGATGAGTCAAGCAAACCCAAAAACGAGGATGGGCCTCGTCCACCAACTGGCCCCCGCGACTCCAGGTCAAGCAGCCTGGAGAACAGGGAGGAGTTGTCGCCAGACCCGAGGAGTCTGCAAACAGCTGCCAAGCCTGAGCCACCCACCACCTGCTGAGGTCGATCGAGAGTGAGGGTGACTGACAACCTATGGGGCAAGCCCTGACCCGACCGAGAATCCTTGGTCAGGGCCCCAGTCTTCGGTTGTGGAGGCAAGGGATCCACCACAACAGATGGAGCAGCCAGTTTCAGTCGAACAACTGGAGCCAGGGTCAGCTCCTCGATCACCATGAGGGGTTGTTTCAGTCGCCTCGGTGACAGCCACTTAATGGCCAGAGAAGGCGACGGAGTTGGCTTGTTACTGGTCAATAAAAGTTGCTGCCACATCAAATCCTCATAGCGCCGATGCAACTTGCACGAGCCTATCCTCCAAGAGGACGATGAGGATGAGCAGCGACGCCGCTTCCATGGTGCCAAGACCGCCGAGTCAGCAGGATCGGCTGGACCTGGAAGAAGACCGAGACCTTCGGGGATTCCAAGGGTGGGTCAGAGAGGGATGGGGAAACCCACCCCTCCTTCAGTTCAGGGACCTTGACCAGGGACTTCGCACAGGAGGCACAGGCAATCTCGGTAACCACCAGGAACTGGTGAAGAAAGGTTTTCGCTTCTCCAGTTGACAAACCGCCTGATGGGTCGAGAAAATCTCGACCGCTGGCCGATGGATGTCTCAGCCGGCTGACCTAATGGGGACACCGTGAAGCCAGTGGCCACAGCCGCAACCTCGACTGAAGTCGAGTCGACGGTCCAGTGAAGGGATCTCTCCACTCCCACGAACATCGATGGTGGGACTTACCTTTAGAGTCCTTCTTTCTGGACCGACTGAATGTCCCAAGGCCCTTCTCCTTAGTGGAGAGGGACTGACAAAGCTCCTTAAAAGAAGCCGTAAGAGGAGCCAAAGGTGAGTGGGATAAAAGCTGGCCGAGGAGGAAGAAGAAGCGCCTGGGCCTCCTCCTCCTTGAGGGCGATCATCTGCTCCAACTGCTCCATGGAGCCCGCCGCCACGGACACCGCACAATGGGCCTCCTTAGACTTGACTGGCAGGTACCATTTTCAGGGCACCCAAGAAGTGTTCCAGCACGGTCCTCCAAGACCGAAGATGAGAAGGACTTGCACAATTCGCAGGCCTGCAAATCGTGGCCAAGCCCTAGGCAGTAGACGCACGTGGAGTGCGGAATGGTCGGGGACATCTTCTGCCCATAAAGAGCATCGCGGAAGCCGGGAGTTGATTTGTCCATCGCAGTCGTGAGGGAAGACGAAGACCGTAGTCTTGTAAATTTTAAAATTAGTTTCGGGAAATCTGAAGAGTGTGAATCCAGCCTAAAATGCAGAGCGCTAAGGAGGAACCTGAGCTTCCAAGCGTAAGGAAGATCTGGCATCCTGGGGTGGAGCTGAGGGTTTTACCACCGGTGAGTGGGAGGAGCCAGCTTGAAGATCTTCCGGCAAGATTTAAAGCAGCAAGGAACCTGCCAGACAGTGTGGATTGAACAACATATCCATGTCCCTAGAATCTGGGGTTAGTATGCAATGCCACCCTCTCCCTGTGAAACACCAGAAAAGGTGGTTCACAAACCAAAGCCTGCAACTTGGGTGCCCATCTAGCCGCAGTAATAGCCACCAGGAATAAAGTCTGCTGGAATAAATATTCCAAGTCACAGGAAGATGTGGGCTCACAACAGGCTCTCGCCAAAGCTTACAGCACAAGGTTTAGGTTCCAAACAAGAACAGGTTTGCAGATCAAGGGGCCACGGAACAGGCCTTCAGGAGCCAGTGGACCACATCCAGTTGGCCACTGTCTTGCCCTCAATAAGGGCACAGAAAGCTGAAATGGCTGGCAAGTGAATCTGCACTGACGCGCCAGACTTGAACTCCTGACTGAAGGCCCATTTACACTACCTGAATTGCACCATTGTATATGGTGAAAATGAGTTCCATTAATGCAGGTCAGGCAATGTAAAACAGCGCCTGAGGAGAACTGCAGGTGGCTCCACTGCAGTGCAGAATGAATGGTGTTTTGCTGGGAGCTGTACCGTGCAGCGCTTTTGCTGGCTTGTGAACACGCCGATCTACCGCAATGGTGCAGTTCCCGATACCCTGCACCAAACTGGCCAAACTGTGTAATAATCTGAACAGTTTTCAAATAAAAAGTGACACCCATTTTGTATGCAGTCGAACTTTGGGGGCAGGATTTTCTGTCTGTTCCCTAAACACCGCAACTAGTTTGTGTTCTCTGCTTTTAAATAAAGACACCGCAACTAATTGGAGTTTTCCGTACCACAACCTTTTGCAATACTTAAACTGATTCGGTTTTTTCGCTTTGTTTTTGTTTAATCTGCCAATATTCAGTACCTGGACCAAATTGTCTGCAATGACATCAAACTCTTTAGCTGTCTAATAATGTTTTCAGTTCGGCCGGCCTGCCGCGCAGAAGTAGCACTACTGCTTCATGGCGACGAGACAGGTTCAGGAATGAGCCTGGGGAGATGGAGGCCGGCCAGGGGAGGAGGCTCAAGCGTCCACAGGACTGCTCACTTTCTCCGGAAGGAAGGGGGATGAGGCCCGGCGCCTGACTAACCTCTGGCGGTGGCGGAGGCACAGCAAGCACTAGAGCCTTTCGGAGGAGTTGGGGCATGCCAGACGTCTGTGAGTATGCCTTGCCAACTGGGCATATGGCACGCCCCAAGAAAATTGAAAATCAGCTCCCTGGGCACCAGGAAGATAAAGCACCCAGATGCAGACCCCATTAATCTCTTGCCTGTCCTGTGAGGACGGCATGACGTAAACAAGAAAAGTTTGGGGTGTAGAGGCCTTACCTTGTCCCTGCCTGGGAAGTAGAACTAAGGCTCCATTGGGAATTGCCTCCAGGCTCCAGGTAGGTGGAGAATAGGGACAGACACCATAGGTGACTCCCGATAGTGCAGGGACCAGGGAGCGGGGGGCATAAAGAGAGAAAGCAAAACAAAAAAAATTTTTTCAGTGTATTGACCATTTGCTGACCCCGGCAGAACTGCTCTGCACAACGCCGGAAGCCCTGTGAGCAACGGTAGCCTGAGCATGCACCACTGCAGACGGGCAGCATGAAAACTCAGGTCAGCAGTGTAGCGGTCAAAGCAGTGTAGACAGAAACACACCACAGCAGCAAACTGGGTAAGCAGCATAAACCCACCCTGAGACAGACCCAGGAGGAGGTAGTCCAGCAATCTCCACACTGGCCAAGAGAAGGGATCCAAGGATGCCTTTTAGCACACTATGGTGAAAGGCCTCCATTTCAGGGAGGAGATGTGCCTGGTGGAAGGTTTCTTAGCAGTACACAGACTGGCTGAAACCTCAGCTGAGACTCCAATTTACCTCTGTCCCACCTGCACAGGGCAGGTAAGAATTGGGGGTGTCTGCCCCATACAGTAAAATGTAGCCTGTGAAGATTTCACAAAGGGAGTAGAATCAGCTGAGACCACGGATGACATCTGATCCAAGGGACATCAATGTCCGAGGGCCAGGTGTGGATCCTAGAAAAGGTTGCAGGTGAGCTGCAAGATCATTTCCAGTAACAGCGCCTGCAGGAGGAACCAAGAAAAGGAAACCTACACTGACAGGCACGAGAGAATCATGACTTTAAAGGGACACTGTCAACCTTTTTGAATCATGCTATTTCTAGGTAAAATGCACATTTTATTATTGCTTCTGTTACATAGATACATAGACAGTGTCGGCAGATAAGGGCCTATGGCCCACCCAGTCTGCCCATTTAAGTTTGTAAGTTCAGTTTATGTTTTCCAGGAAGTCTGTCGCCTTACCCCTGACCTCCAGAATTCCTTTATGTCTATCCCATGCATTCTTAAATCCCGTGATTGTTTCAGCCCCCACCACTTCCTCTGGCAGGGTGTTCCACTTGTCCACCACCCGCTCTGTGAAGAAATTCTTCCTCACGTTTCCTCTGAATCGTCCTCCTCCAACTTCATCCCATGCCCTCTAGTCCTGGAACATCTTTTTCTAAAAATAGCATTCCTGCACCCTGTTCCTCCCTGTAAGACACTTGCATGTCTCTATCATATCCCTCTCCCTCCTCTCCTCCAGGGAGTACATGTTCAGTGCCTTCAACCTGTCCTCATAGGACTTGTGATGCAATCCATGCACCATCTTTGTTGCCCTCCTCTGAACTTCTCTACCCTGTCTATGTCCTTATGTAGGTAAGGTCTCCAGAACTGCACAGTGTACTCAGGTGCGGCCTCACTAGTGTCTTGTATAGTGGAATTATGACCTCCTTTTCCTGCTGGTGATGCCCCTGCCTATGCATCCCAGCATCCTATTTGCTTTACCTGCTGCCTTGTCACACTGTTTCCCTGCCTTGAGGCCATCAGAGATGATAACTCCAAGATCCCTTTCCTGCTTAGTGCATGCTATCCTCACCCCAACTGATATATTGTGCCAGGGTTTTGTGCCCCATATGCAGTATCTTGCACTTCCTTGCATTGAATTTCAACTGCCAAACCCCTGACCATTCTTCAAGTTTCTGCAGGTCCCTTCTCATTCTGTCTACACCCTCTGGTGTGTCTACTCTGTTACAGAGCTTTGTGTCATCAGCGAACAGTGAAATTCTGCCTTCTAGGTCCTGTGCAATGTCACTGATGAAGATATTGAATAGTACCGTCCCAGCACTGATCCCTGTGGTACCCCACTGGTCACTCTTCCTCTGTGGAGTGACAGCCATTTATCACCACCCTCTGTGTCCTGCTGCCCAGCCAGTTACCTACCCACTGCACTACTGTCCTGCCCACACTCATATTCCCCAGTTTGTGCAATAGTCTTCTATGTGGCACAGTGTCAAAGGCCTTGCTGAAGTCCAGATAGGCCATGTCCACTGCCCTCCCTGATCCACCTCCCTAGTCACCCAGTCAAAAATTCAATGAGGTTGGTCTGACATGACCTTCCCTGGTGAAACCATGCTGCCTTGGGTCCTGTAGTCCATTGACAACCAGATGTTCCACCAATCTCTCCTTCAGTAGTGCTTCCATGATCTTCCCCACTACCGAGGTGAGGCTGACTGGTCTGTAGTTCCCCGCTTCCTCTTTGTTCCCACTTTTGTATAAGGGACTACATCTGCTATCCTCCAGTCTTTGGGTACCTCCCTGTTTCTAGTGATCGGCTAAACAGGATAGCAAGAGGTTCAGCCACCATCTCTCTTAGTTCTTTAAGGACCCTGGGGTGCACCCCATCTGGCCCCATTGCTTTATCAACTCTTATTACTTCCAGTTCCTTCAGGACCCTTTCTCGTGTAAAGGGACTTGTGTCCATTTCTGCAACATTCTCACCCTTGTACTCCTTCAGACCCATTACCCTCCTCTTCCTCAGTAAAGACTGAGCAGAAATACCTGTTCAATATGTCAGCTTTACTGTTGTCATCCTCCACACAGCCCCATCCTCCCCTTCAGTCTCACTATCCTCCCTTTGCCTTTCTTTTTCACTTATGTACCTGTAAAGGTTTTGTCCCTCTACCCACTGATTTTGCAATGTGTTCTTCTGTCTGAGCTTTGGCTTCCTTACTGACCTCCTGCCTCCCTTTGCTTCTCCTGGTACTTCTCCCTATCCCCTTCTGCCTGTGTCTTTTTGTATTGCCTGAATGCAATCTTTTGGCTTTCACTTTCTTTGTTACCTCTTTGGAAAACCATAATGGTCTCCTCTTCCTTTTCCTCTTGCTAACCTGCTTAATACATAATTCTGTTGCTCTTGTAATCCCCATTTTAAATACTTCCCACTGTTCCTCAACCCCTGATTCCTGCCCCATTCCCTTAATGCCTCTTTCAAGTATCTCCCCATTTTCCCAAAGTTTGCCCCCTAAAATCCAGGATACGTGTTTTTGTGTGGTTTGGTGCTGCTCTTTCTGTGATTTCAAACCACAATGACTGGTGGTCACTGTTACCCAGGTGCTCCCCACTGTTACCCCCATCACACTGTCCCTGTTTGTGAGCACAAGGTCCAGTATTGCCTTCTGCTGCGTTGGTTCCATGACCAGTTGCTTGAGGAAGGCACCTTGAAGGATTCAGGATAAATCTGCTCCTAGTTGATGCTGCTGCTGGGATGCTCCAGTCCACGTCTGGTATATTGAAGTCTCCAACCAGTACTACCTCACCCTTGTCTGCCATCCTCTGGATGGCTAGCATTAACTCCTATCTGTTTCTTCCTCCTGGGCTGGTGGTCTATAGACCACACCTGTGCGGATGGCTGGCCCCATTTTCCTTTCCAGCTTAACCCACAGTATCTCTCCCCATTTTGTTCTTCCTGGATCTCTGTGGCCCTTATGTCATTTTTTTCACAGCGCCACTCCTCCTCCCTTCCTGCCTGCTCTGTCTCTTTCTGAATATGTTGTAGCCAGGTATGGCTAACTCCCAGTCGTGGTTATCATTACACCAGGTTTCAGTGATGGCCACAATGTCCAGGTCTGACTGCACCATGACAGCCTCCATATCTTCCATCTTGTTGCTAAGGCTCCTGGCATTTGCACACATGGCTTTCCATGATTTGACCTCCCTAGACTGTTTCACTCTTCTACTCCAGCCCCTTCCTTGGTTGTCATTTATCTCTGGTTCTCCTTGCTGTCTGCCCTTCTGCTGAATTTTGCCCTTTCTGCCTATCTTTATCTTTATGCCTGTTCTTTAAAATTCATTGATGTTGCTAGTTTTATCTGTTTCTTTTCTTAGTAGAACTGAAATGCATGCTAATCGTAATAATAACTGGGTTTCATTTTTTCCCTAAGGAAACCTGGTTTGTTATCTGCTGTTATAAAGGAGTGTTTAGAATGGCAAACATGAGCTTGGTTTCCTTGCACTGTGCATCATAAAGCCACAGAATTTGTCTTCTTCAGTGCTGCTGCAACTCCTTACTGCCAAAGACTTCACCACCACTTGAACTCAGCGGTTAAGCTCTTTAAAAAAAAAAAAAAAAAAAATCACTGGGCTAACATAACAGGGCTCCTTTTAAAAACAAACAAACAAAAAGATTAACATCTTTCACAGCAGGTGCTTCGGACCAGAGATCACGTTGAAACCGAAGGACTGAGGCCCCACACGGATTTCTGTTATTTTATATAATTGATGTGGTGAAAAAACGATACCCAACAATTATAAAAAGAAAAAATGGGATTGTGTGTAAAACTCAATTTTAAACACACCTTCGTGTTGGATGCTTGTATAAACCCCTTGAGCTTTGCTCTCTGGGTTTATGTAGCATCCAACACCTCGGTGTGTGTAAATTGTCATTACACACACCACCCATGCTTTATTATATACATTATGCCCAATATTCTTTTATTTATTTATTTAGTTAAACATCCGTTTAGAAACCTTTGAGCTAGAGGCTCATTTGCAGTACCTCGTCACAAAGAGGACATCAGAACAGTAGTACAAGGGACACAGTACTTACAAACAAAAAGTTACAGTTCAATTACAATTTTGTTACAATAGAATACAATCTCCAACGAAGCAAAAGATAACAAAAGGTGCAAAACTTATGGTCGGGGAAGAGCTGGTGGGAGTAGAAGGGAGGAGATAGGGAGGAGGAATTAGTAGGGAAAGGAAGGGGGAGCCGCTCAGTGAGCGTTGTCAAACAGAGTATATATATATATATATATTTTTTACACTAGGCTAGCGGCAGTTGCATTTGCGAGAGCTAAGCAGGAAGTTTCTGAGCCTGGGCTTAAAGCAAGCTAAGGTTAGTGAGTTTGAGACACTGGCAGGGAGGAGTTATACCATGGGGCGCACGGTGAGAATGCCCTCTGACTCTTTTGTTTTAGATCCTTGATCTATTCTTGTTACATACTTCCAAAATGTTAGTAAAACCCTGAAACAATGTCTGCAGTCACTCATGGTTCAATAGATTCTCTCCTCCCACTGCATCATGAGGGCTAGACTGTGTTGGGGTGTTAATTCCTAGTCCAGGAAAGATGCAGTGGGAGTTGATCAAGGTCATGTAAACAAACCTGCTTTTGTGTGGTAACACCAGAATGGTGGGCAGCCTGTTTTCACTTTTAAAGGAAAAAGGAATCAGAATCAAACTTCCATTTACATAATCTCTACAGAATGTGACAATCATAAAATGTGTGTTTTGTTAAACTTGGGCTATTTTGAGACCTAGGGGGTTGACAGTGTTCCTCTGGTCTGCTTTTTAACATACACGTGATTTCATACTGACCAGCTGTACCTGAAATAAAGTATGTATTTTATTTATTTGCATAAGTGTATTTCTTTCTCTCCTTTATGTAACCCCTGCAAATGGGGGTTCCCAAAAGACTTCAGGAGCTTGCTTGAATGCTCCAAGCCTGAATGGTGTTTGGCGTGTAAGCCATTTATCAGTGAGTGTTTTAGAACCTCTGGTACTGTCTTTTAAGAGCTGTCTGCTTGCAGACATAATTAGTTTGTATGGGGACTGTGTGTTTCTTTGATTGAGTACCACTCAAGCTGCTGCCAATTCACTCCATTTTGCAGTCACTAGGAGTGCAAAGGAACCTATCTGAAAGATGTAACTGTTTGCCAGAAATCATTTACAGTAATAATGAAATTACAGTTTGTCTAACCTGCTTTCTTTGCAGTCAGAACTGTGTCTGCCTAGTTCCCCATTCTGGTTTTGAACTGCTGAACTGGACCAATCAGTGTGGGGTAAGCTAGCTCTAAATGGTGCCTTGGACAAATCAGAACTTGGACTCATAATCTGAGCCAGCCACAAGAGGATTGTATGGGCAGTGACTCTGGGAGATGTAGTTTAGACTTGGCGCCTTTTGGACCAACAGCAGCAGTCTATTGTGAGTGACAACCAATCCAGTCAAGAACTGGGAGGAACTCAAAGGAAGTGCCCGGTTTTGTCTGTTGGAGTTTCAGTTTAGGTCTGGCAGTGAAGGGAAAGAAACCCTGTTCTCCTTCAGTGCACAGTTTCAGTCAAAAACATGTGCAAGGCCCAGAGTTCCGGTCTGCAGCTTGTGTAACTGCTTGTTAGGACTGAATCTGCCTGTGAAAAGAATCAAAGGATCTCTGAAGAGTAGAAACCAGGCTCACCCTGTAGAAGACTGAAGAAATTGTTGAATTGCACTCGGTCTGTCAGGAACTGAATCTGCTGTGTGTTCTCCCGGTATTGTGCAGTAATTGCGATCGGGATAGAGAAGCAGCCTGCCTGGTATAGTACTTTCTTTTTTACCATATAAATGTGTGAAGAGTCTCGTGGAGCTCAAAAGTAGCCCTGCTGACGTTGAAGGACCCTATCTTGTTTGGAGGTCGTGAGTACTAATTCAGGGTCGCCTCCCTGTTGAATTGCCACATTAAATCCAAATGGAATCACTGTACTGCTGACTGTTTAGCTAATTTTTCTTTCACTGTGTGAAAGGGCCCCTACCAGCTGCCACGGTTTGGACTAGCCACTAGGGCTTGGGTACCCAGGGACAGTAACTGGTAGGGATAGGCCTGTGCACAGAGCCATAGGTAGATAGTAAAGTGATAAGCTAATTAACCTGATTTCCCTGTCCTTGTTATATCCCCTAAATAAATCAGAGCTGCTTGTTTCAGCAAAGTTATACTGCCTGAGGTATTTGTCTATGTTAAAGTACTGTACTGTGATTGTTGCACTGTATCTTATTTCACAGGAGGTCCCAGTGCCGGAACCAGACCTGGGGGTAAGTGTATACTGTGAAGGTAATTCTGATATATTGTGTGGGCCACTAGTGGGAAGAAAGGGGTTGCAGTGTCCCAGAGGGCTGTGACCAAGTTAGTTTAACTATTGCAAACCCTGACCTCTGGGTGGAGGCACCCGCCATTGGATCCAGGCCCCTCAACCTGTTAGTGGCAAATCAGGCAGGGTAGTAGCCCCTGGGATAACGCCATCTAGGGGTTACACATAGTTACAGTTACTTCTGACATACTGCAACTCCCATCGGCTGTGGCCTGCTCCCTTGTGCCAAAAGGTAGACTTGCAAAAAAAAAAAAAAAAAAAGGGAGGCAGGGCCTGGAGTTTATACAGAACTGCCTGTATGCCCATCCTTGTGAGAAGGCTATATAGAAGCAGTGGCCATGACCCTGGGATTTGGAAAACCTCAGCAGGTACCTAAGTAGGAGGAGTCTGTCGGAAGATCAGCTGTGGCTGAGGCTGTCATAAGCAGACCCCCAACTACAACAGGATGTAGCACAGGGATCATGAAGCAATAATCAGGTGGTCCAATCATTGACGGTTCAAGCCCAGAGACCACCGTGCATGCAGAGACTCTTCAGGAATCCTCATCTGCATGTGCGGTCTTTGCCCGGGCTAGACTTCGGTCTGTTCCTGTGTACTAAAGTTCATGACATGGAATGAGAACAGACTGTCCCACCTCAACTGGCCCCCAGACTATCATTAGTCAAGCGCCAGCAAGTGTGTGCCACCCTGGCCAGTGATGTCCCTTTCAGGAGTCAGTCGCCCAGACACAGGAAGCCAAAGAGATTCTCCTGAATATAATATTTCAGCAAAGGATTTGGTAAAGGCATGCAACGCTGATGGCAACCAAAAGAGCAAGACCCAAGAACCTTAACCCCAACCACGGGAGGGTTAAAGTGAGGGCTCCGTGAAAGGAGCTTCTGCATCACCATTATGGAAGGTATTGGGTGTCAGGGACTGAATAGTGATAACAGACTTTGCGGTCTTTAGGTCATTGAGAATGATCTCAGCATCTGGTCTGAATAGTTCACTGCTCTCAAAGGGAGATTTCAGGACCGACTGCTGCACATCCCTGGGCAAAAGAGCAACGTGGAACCAGGAGTGATATCTTAAATAACAGTGGTGGCAGCCCTAGCAGTGGCACCTGAGACATCAAAGACTGATCTCAAAAGGTGCTTGCCAGCATTAATGCCCTGTGATACACTGGCAATGGCTCCTGACTTCAGGGACCTCAAGAAATACACTGGTGACAAAACGACGTGCAATTCTGGTACCTGGCCAGATAACCAGCAATGCACAGGCCAAGAGAAGCTGAGGCAAACATGTGCTTGGCCACAATGTCCAGTTTTATAGACTCCTTGTCAAGAGGTAAGCTGCTCCTTCTCTGGGGTCTGAGATCTGACATATGAGTCAGTGCCAGGCTGCGAAGTATTATACATCTAATTAAATATTCATGAACCTAGCAAGGCTCCTGGTTGGCTACTGAATTGGTCATTAATGTTTTAGAAATCAATCAATCAATCTTTATTTTACCAGGTGAAGCACCGTTGAGCAAGCTCATTTCCAAGGTGGGCCTGGGCATACAGAAATAACATCCAATACATAAGAGATATACATATGCATACACACGCTCAGCAATACTACTCCTAGTAAAAGCAGCACAGATGAGTAACAGCAATTAAAATACGGGCTGTACATAAGGTAGAAATTCAAACAGGATACGAGTGAAGCAGCATATAAAGTATACAAAGCTATACATAAGCTAGATAGTCAGACAATATACTGAAAGTTCACACAAAAATGTTTGTACTGTACGCTTAAATACCTCTAACGTTAGTATAGGACAAAACATTATATACCCCAAGAGAGTGAGGAGCAGCCGAGGGAAATTAGAACCCAGGAAAGAGCAGGAGGCGGAAGCTTGGGGTGGAATGCTTTAAGAATGCATGTAGGAGGTAGTTGTTCTCAAGGTGTCAGAATCTGACAGAGCACGCAGAAGTAGCACTTACAGCGCTCAGAGAAAAGTGTCTGATGAAGGAGTTTGAATCTGGGGACTTTATTGGGAATTTTAATTTTAGAGTTATTTGAAGCTTGTTCCAAAGCTGGGGCAGTGCTAAGGGAGGATCTGCCAAAGTGGGTTTTGACCTTTGTAACATTAGGGAGATATAAGAATGGCTTCTCAGGGCATAGTTGCCAGAGACACATGGGGCAGACAGTCAGAGATGTACTGGGGCAACATCTTGGTAATTGCTCTGTAGGTCTAAAGGACAGCGCTCCTTTGTCTTCTGAAAGCAAGAGACGGCCAACCCACTGCCGAGTACAAGTCACAGTGATGGGTAGAATAAGGTTTCCCAGAGATGAAACGAAGGGCACTGTGATAAAGAACATCAAGTTTGGCTAAGGCTGTCCCATGAGCTTGACTGTAAATGAAGTCGTATGTAGTCCAATAATGATAGAAAGGTGGCTTGGACCAGCCTCCTCTTTGACTCACAGGTGAGAAGGTGTTTGATTCTGTAGAATACACTGAGCCTCTGCTTCAGTTTTTTTATGATCTCATCTACATGAACCAGGAAGGACAGACGGCAGTCAATCCACATTCCAAGGTATTTAAATTTATCAACATAGTCAAGGGATTCATTGAGTAATGTGGTGATTGGTTGCACAAAGCCTGCTACAGACGCAATGGAGCAAAGCTGTTCGGGGTCAGAAGCATTGCCTTGGTTTCTTAGCATTTAGCAGCAATTTTGTTTGAGCAAATTGTGCTGCAGGATATTGAAATCTTTCTGCAACTCTGTGCACCCTGTCTCGGGAGTAGGTCTAGACAAGTAGAGGACAGTATCGTCGCTAAGAGATGAATGTCTGAGGATGAAACCCCAGGTCGATATTGTTGATATAAAGTAAGAAAGCAATGGACCCAGGATGGAACCCTGGGGTAACCTTCTATTGATAGGTTTGGGAGGGGAGAGGTTACCCACAGCTTTACCTGCTAAGAGCGTCCGGAGAGGTAGGAGGAGAACCAGCTCAGGGATGTCTGGTCTAGGCCAAAGGTGCGAAGGTATTCAGAAGCAGTTCATGATCTACAGTGTCAAAGGCCTTGCTTAGGTCAAGGAAGACTGTGCACACCAATAATTTATCTCCAGGGCTTTGTGCTAGTCATTTGTTACCTTTGGCGAGAGCAGTAATTCTGCTATGATGGAGCCTAAAGCCTGACTGGGCCAGGCTGAGTTGAGTAGTTAGAGAAGTCTAGATAATCTCTAAGTTGCAAATTTACTACTTTTTCAAGCAGTTTGGAGAGAATAGGTAGCAGCGAGATGGGCCTATAATTATTGGGGTCTGTCGGGTCACCAGATTTGAGCAGACGGATCACTTGGGCTGTCTTCCACATCTTGGGAAATGCACCCAGTGAAAGAGATAAAGAGTGTGTGATTGGAACAGCCAATCCAGATAACCGATCTAAGAAGTATGGCTCAACATGATCAGCACCAGCTTTTCCTGACGCCCAGGTGCAGTAACAGGTCCTCCACCTCCTTGAGGGAGACAGAAACGAAAGAGAAGGAAGAGGCAGATTGGGTGTAGTGGGGATTTGATGCTACCTGTGCTAAGGATTGGTTGTGAAGGTGGCTGGCCACCGAGGAATCAAAGGCCAGTCCTGCAGTGGCAAAGTGGTCATTCAAAAGATCGAGGATCCTACTTTGTCAGTGATGACTGGCCACCTTCGAGATTTTGATGGAAGAGACCCAGTGGAACATGACCCTCGATATCTTTGAGTGTTTTCCAAAATTTTATGGACAGTTAGCGGAGGAAGCCAGTGATGTTTGGTAGAAGGATGCTTTTTAGTTCTAGTTAGCTTTGTGTAAAGTTCCTAGCAGCTAAAAGCAGCCCAATCTTCAGGGAGCTTTGCTTTCGAGCCTTTTTCCATAATTTGTCCCCACCTATGTAGGGCTGTTCTCAGCTCTAGTGTAAACCACAGAAAGGATCTTTTCTTGATCCGGGTTTTGACTAGTGGGCATGCATGTCAAGCGCTGTTTAGTACAATGGCTTCAAATGGCTTATAGGCATCCTCGATTGTTTTGGCCAGGTAAAATTCCTGCCAGAGCAGAGACTCCTGGATATCCTCAAGGAAGGCATAAGTGTCGAGGTTACGGACACATCTTTTGAAGGTGTACCTAGAGGAAGAGGGGGTTTAGATGCAGTCCTTACGCAAGCAAGTGGGACAATGGTCGCTGATATCTGAGAAGAACACACCTGAGTGGGAGAATAGGTATGGCTTGTTCACGGTGCATGATATCCACCAAGGAGCTTTTACCGGTTAGATCTGTTTGGTCGGTAGCATCAGAAATAAGCAGAACCAACCCAATGGTGTCACATATTACTTTAAGTGGTAAAGAGATATTGGAGAACCAATCCAGGTTGAAGTCTACATGGACAATTACTTCAGCCTGTGTATTGCTTAAGAAGTAGTCAAGTGGTTCAACAGATGGAGGCTTGCTGAAGGGGCCTATAGCAGCCCATGATATACAAGGAGGAGGGCAAGTTGGACCTTAATGGTTAAGCTTTCAAATTCCTTAGCAACAGTAGTGAGTCGGTAATAGAAGCAGTATATTTGTCTAGCACATAGATGACAACACCACTTCTCTTGTTGGTCTGTCAGTGCGAAAGATGTTACAGGAGGGAATATTCACCTCGATGTCTAGAGTTGACAATTTAAGCCAAGATTTTGTCATTACCAGAACATCCAGATTAGTATGCTAGATCCAGGTTTGGATGGCATCCAGTTTTTCAATAGACTAACTACATTCAGATGAAGTATACGCAGACCTTTAAGGTGAGTTAGGTCACAAGGGGCTTGAACTGGCAGTTGAGGGCCTGGATTTAGCTCGATGGATCCTGAGCAAAGCAGCAGCAACACGAGTATCTTAATAAGCACATTTAGCAACAATCTAAGGACCTGATGCATTACCGCTTATGGGTAGATACCTTTTGTGTTTTAGTGCGTCTATAATGTGCTCCTATAGAGCGTAGGGGTTACGAAATCATGACCCTGGCAAGGTAGAGTTGAGAAGAACAGAGGAGGTGGGAATAAGTAGTTGGCATTCAGCCCGCAGAGTAGGGAGGCATCCATCCCTCTGTGCCAGTGGGATATAGAATAGAAGGACAGTGGTGCCGTAGTATGCAAATCGGCAGGTGGCTTGCATGTTGGTGAACAGTTCCCAGCTCCTGTGTTCCAGGGCAGGGAGTGGGTATAGAGAACATGAAGCCAATGTAAAGATGTAGCAAAAGTGCAGCCCACATTTCATATGAGGTGAGGTGTTCTAGAGGATATATGGGTATTATGGAATAAATTAGTGAGGTAAACCTTCCTTTATCTAAGACCTCGCTCTAGAGATTTAAGCAAAGTAGGAAGGGTCATACAGGAGAGAGACCAAAGGTGGAGGGGCAAGAGGTTTAGGCAAGAGTAACCTGCCTGAGTCTGGGTCCATAGTCTAGATATATAAGCAGAAAAAGAAGAGCCAATGAGGAAGGACTCTTCCAGAGTAGGAGGGACAGAGGAGTACTTAAAGGTGGCCTGGGAGGGGAGGAGGTGGGACTAAAATAAGCTCACATACAGCACAGCTCCATTTCAGGAGAGCGGCAACGCAAAGCCAGATATGCTGACTGCAGGGGTCACCAATCGTGGGTTAGGTTCCTCGTGGCTGGTCCAATCGATGCCTTGATGAAAAGCTGCGACCAATGGGAGATCTGCCAGAGCAGCCTGGCTCCAAAACCAAACAGCAGCCGCATCTGATTTACTTAACTGGGGGGTTGGGACCAGAAGGTCAGTCCGAGGGTGAAGCAGGGTCCAGTGGAAGTGGCAGCCAGAGAGAGATGGCCGTGGCGCCACCTCGCTGCTGTGAGTGCCGCTCAAGGCGCAGATGTCTGATTTATGAATCCCGGGTCAGGATCAGAGGCCGGTCTGAGGGCGAAGCAGGGTCTGGTGGAAGTGGCTGGCTGGAGACAGCCACAGGCGCCTATTGCTGTGAGTGCCGCCAAGGCTAGGATGTCTGTAGAGAAATAGAAAAGGAAACAGTAAATTATAGGCACAGTAGCAGAGGTGAGGCGAGATGGGGGCAGGGGACTGGCGGCAGACGAGCAGCAGGGGTGAAGTCAAACAAAAGGTAGACAAGGTCAGAATAGCTAGTGGAAATGGCGGGAGGGTTGGTGAAAACAAAGGAGGGAGAGGGCAGGAGAGGTAGAGTGTAGGATTACAGCAAGAGGTGTTCCAAGTTCACTTTGCACTGCCGAGAATGCTCCAACTGGACACAGACAGATGCAAGGCTTAGGAGAATATAGTGGGGATGCAGGGCTTAGAAGGATAGAGTAGGAGCTCACAGTGCCAATGTGCAGAAAAATAGAGTAACAGCAAGGCTTAGCTTAGGAGGTAGTGAAATGCGATAGTTTAAAATTCAGTTTCTACAGTTAAAAGACTTTGTTTCTGGTACTTAACATTCGGCTCTTCAATTAATAAAAACTTGGTATCAGCTAGTGTGGAATGCAACACTACAATTGCACATTCCATGCAGAAAAACAATACTAGTAATAAATAAAATAAGCATCACATAAGCACAGCTCCGTTTCGGAGAGGCGGCAATGCAAGCCAGATATGCTGACTGCAGGGGCACCAATCGTGGGGGCTGGGTTCCTCGTGGCTGGTCCAATCGGATGCCTTGACGAAAAGCCGCAACCAATGGGAGATCTGCCGGAGCAGCCCGGCTCCAAAATCAAACAGCAGCCATACCTGATTTATGAATGTGGGGTCGGAACCAGGAGGCTGGTCTGAGGGTGAAGCAGGGTCCAACTGATTCAGCTGCCAACTGACACTGTGTGGCACACACAACATGCGCCGCACTCTTTCTAAATGTAAGTAAAAATAAAAAATGGCAAAACGAAAGTTGCTATTGCAATTAGACTTATATCATCAATAATAACCTCAAAGTCAGTCATTTCCATGGCTTAACCACCGCAGGGGAGAGGAGGCCCTTGATTGCGCCTTTGTGCCACCCATCCCCCAATCTGTCGTCAATCCCTCAGAAATGACTGGCTTCTCATTCATTATTGTATAAGGTGCTTTCTACCCGGAAGCCAGATACGGACTGCCTGTCTGCCTTCCTAGAGATGGCCGGTGGGGTACTAGGCCTGTGCCAGGCAACTACAGTAGCTTCCTTCAAAGCCATAGGGATGGGAGGTATAATCGCTGAGGAGGAATGCTTGGCCTCCAGAAAATCACACAGATTTTTTGGAAGAATCTTTCTCCTCCAGAGAGAAATTCAAAGTCTCTCAGATGTGCCTCATCAAAGCCTGGAAGGTAGTAGGGTCCTTGGGGAACAAGGCCTGCACAGGATGGTTTCTTCACTGCCTGGACGATACAGTACAGACAGCTAAGTCTTCTAGCCCAGAGGGCGTGAGAATCAGTCTCTTGGTGGTGTCAGTGTGACTCAGTTGATAGCACAACCGTCTCTGGGACAGAAGGTCATGGGTTCTAGTCTCACACTGGGATTGGGCTCATACAATAAGCGGTGTCACCTAAGTGCATACTAGTGAGACGCTGTACTGTCCTTCAGCAGGGATGTTAAACCCAGGTCCCTTCTACCCATCCTTGGTGCAGTTCTGTTGGCGCCCATGTGGAAGTAAAGAACCAAGGCACTTCTGGCAAAAGATAAGGATTTTGCCTGGTTCCTGCCAACATTCTCTTTCTCATACAACCAGTTCATGAAGCCATTCAAGGCTGTGTGTGTGTGTTGACGGTGAAATGGCTGCCTCTACTAATTTATAGTCACTTCTCTACCAAGCTCTAATTGCTTTGGGATACAATGTGTATGAAAAGCACTATATAAATGCAAATTCTTCTTCTTTTCATCTTCCTCCCCAATTTTCCTCATCATACTGGAGGTCAGGGTATCCTCATCCTCCTCCTCTAAAGGGGTGAAGAATAGCAGGCCACAGGAGGGGGCCCAGATGGGAACACCAAAGGGTGCAGCTGGGGAAAACCTGAGGCAGAGAAGGCAGCTGTCTCTTTATCAAATCAGAGAATTATGTTGGAATTACTTGTGGAAAGTAGACGATGGCACCACCGGCAACAGTATTAATGAGGACGGTACTCAGCGTGGTCCCTGAAATGCAAGTGGGAGGCTACAGTATCCTTAAAACTGGATCAAAGCCATCATTAGGGTGGGGTTCTGGCCTAGCAGAGGCCAAACCTGTCTGTGTCACCAGTGTTTCAGATGAATCAGTAGAATTTCCATCCTGTTTTGAGAGCAAAATCTGAATCACTAACGCTCGGAGGAGCATCATTGATTTACTGGTGATGAATGGCCTGGCTCCTTTCGCCTTGGCAGCTCTCACTCGATGATAGGGAGACTCCAACCAGGCAGACACTTTTGTCAGTGACAGCAGCATCAATTTATATGGTGGCTATGCTTTATCTACTGCTAGCATTTCAGATTTGTACAACATCGGCAGACTAGACGACTTGGTGGGCGCTGCAGTAACTTTGTCCATTTTTTCTAGGAAAAGCCTCAAAACTTTATGCTCGTGTCTCCATCTAGCCTGGTTGGAATCTTTGCAGATGTCACAATTGTTTCATGTCGTGGCTGGGTCCAAATGGCAAAAGAAAAATAGTGGTTTTCTTCATGATAAATTCACTTTCTGCAGTGACAAATGCAAAATGTGTTTTATTCAGCAGCAACATACACTAGCGATGAACATTATCAAAGAAGTAATTCAGAGAAAACAAACTCCATCTGTGAAAATCAATGATGGAAAAAATTCCACTGGTCCAGTGTTCGCTCTTGACAGCGGAGAAAAGAACTGAAATGGTTTTGGGCTGCCCAGGGTATATAAGCAATGCAGTGTGCCGACGATATGCAGGTGGGCACATTGCCAGGGCGCACCATCTTGCAAAAGCCTCCCAGAAAGTCCGGATGCTGATGAATAAGTCTACTGTATCATGCCTCTATGAAGATACCCTCAAGAAGATCCTGAGAGAGCAGCTGCAATGGGGTTCAGACCCTTGACCCAACGGTTCACTGTCCTGTGCTCTAACTACTAAGCCACTCGGCCTCCTCTATATATCAGATGTCACAGTAATATTAGTGACCATTTGGCTTTACAAATCTATCTTTGTTAGTAGCCAGAGGTAGCATTTGGTTCTGCCTAACACCACTACACTGCAGATTTAATGTTTTATTATACTCTCTCTCCATCTATAAAGTGTACTGTCACACACAAATATTTCAAAAGTCAATAAATATTGTGGCCCTGTGTATAGCCTATTGATCTCGATGCCTATACATTTTCTTTCAATGCTTTGATAAATACAGTTTATGCTCTACTAAAGGCGCTCAAATCCCACACCACACTGTTTCAATAACAATGTTTTCCCTCTTATATTTTTGACACTGTAAGAATTGCTGTCATTATATCAATGAAATTCCCTGCCATTTTGAGTGGCTACTATTTGTCTAACTCAGTAGAAACACAGTCGATGCATTTGATGTGACTGCACCGCTTCTTTCCAACCGCCTCCGTTAAAGAAAAAGTTTGTTGAGTGCACACAATTCACTTCACAGATCATTTGAAATGCATAAACAATTCCAAATGTAGAATCAGAAAAAAAAACAATAATTTGTCATATTTTTTTCTGAAACACTAAAGCGCTTGGAGGAGCTTTTGAATACTGTCAGCTCTTTTGTTTGCAGGCACGGTGATTTGCCAAACTGCACTGCAATCTGCGACTCACCCCTAGGGCGCTTCAGCTACAAATACAGTTTGATCTGCTGTGCTTTCAGATTTTCTCTTGGAGGACTTTACTTTGCCTTGACAGTCCCAGAGGAAGCCCAGCTCACGCTTTCTCCCGTGTACTACTTGACAGCAAACACTCCATATGCTTGCTGTTAGTTCGGCACTGCTCTATTATTCCATAGGCTCGCTTTGTATAATAACGGCGGCTTGCAGAGCTTACCAGTTAAACTCGTGAATGCATATATAAGATATGGATATAGGCAAAATAACCTGGAAGAAAGAAAAGATACTGTCTCTCTTCCATCATCACAGAGCAAAATCTGAACTTCTTCCTGAATGCATTGCAGTGTCTGATGAACGCTGTGTGTAGGGATGCATAGAGAGTGCACCACCTGCTCTTCCGGTATAACTGAAGCCTTGGACAGAGCACTCTGTGAATGTATCTGATTCATTTATCCCAGATTATGGATTCAGATAGTCAGGAGTATACAGATACCACTGCCAGACACCCAGCCAAGAGCAGGTAGTTCTGAATGTCGGCTACATCAAACTGTCTCCTCTTCGTCTCGATAATAAGTGCAGCATGGATCGCAAACTGCTATTGTAAAGCAGGAGAAGTGTTTCTGTGGCAGAACGACAATGAGACTATGAAGTGGGCTGAGTTCTTCCACAGGCAGACAAGAGAAATCTGTAGGTCCACTTGCCTATCAGCAGATGCAAAAAACCCCAAAACAAAATTTTGCACAGCCGGCCGGCCTGCCACAGCGGTAGCACTATCACTTGTGATGCTGGGCGACCCGAGTTCGGATTGTTGGAGGGCCGGCCGGGGAGGAGGCTTGATCATCCATAGGACTGCTTGTCTCCTCGGGAGGAGGTGGGGGCCATGGCTCGGTGCATGACCAACCTCTTGCGGTGGCTGGAGGTTCGGCATGCCTGTGCAGCATACAAGGGGGTGGAATGTGACGGACGCTGGCATAATGCCAGGTGTCAGTATACATCACAACTCCAAGGGGGGACATACACTTGGAAAAAATGGCCCTGACCCGGCATGACACCGACAGGAGGACCAGGTATGGTTCTGCCACTGGCACCTGTGGCTGGAAGTGGACCCTGGCCAAGACTTAAGGTATGGAACGGGGTGGGGGGTAGCTCAAGGGCTGCCGCCACCACTCCCACTCTGTCCCCGCCTGGGGAGTAAACCACGCTCCGTGGAGGGTCCCTCCGAGGATCGGCACTGGGGGCAGGTCAGGTGACAGTGCCAAGGACAGGCAGGGATAAAAGAAATAATAAAAATATTTTGCACATCCCTGCAGAGACAGCTTTACCCACTCTGTGTCTGCAGACAGCTCACAGTAGCTGAACTTTGGAAACTGAATGTATAGTGTCTACAGAACCCTAATCCTGTCCATTTTCCTACTGTATATGGGTATTCTGATCAAGTACACTTACAAAAAAGACAACTTGCAAAATGAGCATTTCTGACTGTCTGCAGTCACTACCCTCCTGTCACTGAAAAAGCATATGGGTGCAAATATTCAAAGTGCATCACCGGGTACAAAGCTGGCACAGGCTCCCCAGCCAAATGCTATTAGATTTTGTTCCACGGCGGCCATCCTGTCAGTGCAGCTGCTCCACAACCACTTGTGACACAGGCGACCTGGGTTTGTGAACAAGTCTGGAATGTCAGGGTCTGGCCGGGAGGAGAAAGACTGAGCAGACCAGCAAATGCTGTCCTCTGGGGAGGGAGGGTTCTGTACTCCACTGCAATACTGCCACCTGGGGGACTACAGGTGTCAGTGAGACTGGAGGGTAGGTAGGATGTCACTGATGTCAAGGCATCGCCATGCATAGTGTGTGTAAGCCCCTTGATGTCCTAGACATGCTGCCCTAGACAGGATAGGGAGAAAATTGAAAAATAATCCTGCTGCCCACAATAAAGGACCTCGATACATCCAGGTCCAACCCTGCCTACTAAGTATCGCCTCTTGACAATATACGATTTCAGGTGTATATCCTCTCCATGCTGTCCTCTCCTGAAAATTGATGTCTTATCTGAAGGATGGCATCCGCCACAAGGCCATACACCTTAGTACTACACTACAGGGACTGTGTTGGGTGTAAGCACAAGTCCCTATTCTAGAATATCACCTAGTACTGCTCTTCATGGCCCATGTTGAGTATGAGCCACAGTCCCTGTTCTTGAACATCCTCTGAATTGCACTTCAGGGCCAATGCCAGGTATCAACCTAAGGCCCTGTTGTGGGACACCTACTATTGCACCACAGGGCCCATGTGGTATGAGCCAAAGTCCCTATTGTAGGAAACCCCAAGTACTTCAATGCAGGACCCATGCTGGCGTGACACAAAGTCCCTGTTGCAGGGAACTCAGCACTGCACTACATGGCCCTTATTGGTACGAGCACAAGTGCCTGTAATGGGACACCTTCTATACTTCACTTAAGGCCCAGTGCTGGGTATGAGAAAAAGTCCCTCTTGTGGGCAACTGCTGTGTACTGCACTGTAGGACCCTTGTTGGGTATAACCCAATGTCCTTGTTGGGAAACCCTAACTCTGCATTACAGGACCCACGTTAGGTATAAGCCTAAGTCTCTATTTTGGGAAACCTCCTCTAGTACTGCACTGTAGGCCCTTTGTGGGTATAAACCCAAGTCCCTGCTGTGGAAACCCATAAAACTGCTTTGTAGGACCCTTGTTGGGTATGAGATAAAGTTCCTGTTGTGGGAAACCCCTAATACTACACTATAGGACCCTTGTTAGGTGTGAGACAAAGTTCCTGTTGTGGTAAACCCCTAGTACTGCACTGCAGGGCCCTTGCTGGGTATGAGCCCACATCCTTGTTGTAGAAACACCTCAATACTACACTGTATGACCTTTGTTGGATATAAGTCCAAGCCCTCCTGTGGGGAACCTCTATTCCTCACAGGAGGACTCTTGTTGGGTTACGAGCCCAAGCCCAAGGGAGGCAGTATAGCGCAGTGGTTTAAGGCTCTGAGCTGCATATCTGGAGACCTGGGTTTGAATCCCACAGCCCCCACTTGCATACTGTGTGACCCTCGCAAGTCACTTAACTTCCCTATGGTGGTTCTGATTAATTGCTGTATCTGTTTTAACAGTTTTATATTACTGTTTGTATATTTTGTTTGTATTATATTTTACTGAATGCGCCTTGGTATTCGAAAGGCGAATACAAATAAAATATTATTATTATTCCCTGTGCTCCCAGGTTGCACCTGTAAACAAGCTTTCAGCTTATTGTGCCACTCCCAGTTAAACAATTGAAAAAGCCTCTGTAGTGGGATACCTTCTAGTACTTCACATAAGGCCTTGTGTTGGGTATAAAACAAAGTCACTCTTATTGGAAACCTTCTAGTACTGCACAATAGGACTCTTGCTGGGTATAAGCCCATGTCCCTGTAGTGGGAAACCCCTCTAGTACTGCACTGCAGAACTCTTACTGGGTACGACACAAAATTCCACTTGTGGTAAACCTCCGGTAGTGCACAGTAGGACCCTTGTTGCGTATTTGCCCATTGTCTCTGTTGTGGGTAATCCCTAGTACTGCACTGTAGGACCCTTTGTTTGGTATGAAACAAAGTACCTTTTGAGGAAACCACATAGTACTGTACTGTGGGACCCTTGCTGATTATCAGCCACTGGGTTCGAGAGGGCTGCTGGCACACTTCCAGACCCGCCCCCAATCTTCATGCTACGAGAGCACTGTTCTCTCAGGAGCCCTGCCAAAGCCCTCCTTCCTAGCTCAACAACTAGCCAATCAGTGGACAAACACTGAAGGTGTAGGCAGAGCCTAACTTGCCTGCCAGTTTTCAAACTTGAATCGGGACTGCTTGCTCAGTCACAAAGATGCTGGAACCCTACGGGAGTCACCACAGGTGTCCTGAAGGCTCCTAGCACACCTCCAGCCCAACCACCCCACTGCCAACTGCTGCACTATGAGAGTATGGTCTTCCTGGGAGCTCTGCCAAAGCCTTCTGTCCTCCCTCAGCAACCAGCCAATCAGCATACAGCAATGAAGGTGTGGACAAAGCCCAATTCGCCCACCAGTTTTCAAACTTAAATCGGACTGTTTGCCCAGCCACAAAGATGCCAGAACATCATGGCAGTCACCATGGGGATCGAGAGGGCTGCTAGCACAATTCCAGACCACCACCCTCATCGCTGATTGTTGTGTTACGGTAGCGCTGTCCTCCTGGGAGTACTGCCAAAGTTCTCCTTCTTCCCTTTGCAACCAGTCAATCAGCAGACAACACTGAAGGTGTGAGTGAAGCCTAATAAATTCTCTTGCCAGTTTTCAAACTTGAATCAGGACTGCTTGCTCAGCCAGAAAGATGCTGGAATGCTGCAGGAGTCACCACAACGGTCTTGAGGGCTGCTGGCACATTCCAGCCCCATCCCTCATCGCCAATCACCATGCTACATGAGCACTGTCCTCCCAGGAGCCCTACCAAGCCCCTTTCTCCCTCAGCAACCAGGCAATCAACGGACAACACAAAACTTGAATCGGAACGGTTTGCTCAGCCACAGAAATACCAGAATGCCACAGGAGTCGCCACAGGTTTTGAGAGAGCTGCTGGCATGGCACACTTCCATCTCACAACCTCTCGCTGATCACCGTGCTACAAGAGCACTGTTCTCCAGGAGCACTGCCAAAGCTTTCCTTCCTCACTCAGCAACCAGTCAATCAGAAGACTCTATTTTCTGTATACGTCAATATATCACTAGCAGTCCTCTATGCTGTGGCCTCCAGCTGGCCAAGTGCAAAGGGCAACACAGGAGTCTGTCTGTACATCGGTCAGGAGGTGGCCAGTGTCCAGAAACTCTGCCTAAATCTAATGATAAAACAAATACATCCCTAACTGCTGCAGTGTTAAACTTATGTAGTAAACTGTCCATCAGTGTCTGTTGCAGCCACTGGCCCCACCACTGTTACCTCCCCACGCCCGATCCTCCCTTTCAGCAACCACCACCCCACAACCCTGACTTACCTACCAGGGGTCCAATGTCAGAACCCTCCTGACCATAGACACTCTTCACTCTTCAGTGCTGGACCAGGAACTGAGGAAATCAGGTATGTGGTACAATATACTTCAATGGGTTTTGAACTTGCCCTTATAACTTGGTAATTTTTAATATTTCTCCCAAATTTTCAACATGGCCTTTTGAGGATCCCACTTTATGAACAAGGATGGTGAAATTATGCAAATAAGTCTCAAAAATATGATTCCCTGGTTCACTGTTTGTAAATGCTCTCTACATGATATCACTGTTTATTTTTAGCTGTATTGTTGCTTTGTAATTGTGGTACCTATGTTGTTTGCCAGTATCTGGCCGGGCCGGACCTGAAAAAGGCCTTTGGATCAGTGCCCCAACCCGTTTTCAAATGAATAAATAAAATAAATAAGATTCTGCTGTTGCTGTGTGAAATCGCCTTTTGGGCAGGATTGAAAATTTCTCTGCCCTTGTTTATGCGGTGGGGTCATATGGGGGCTGTGTTGAAAATCTGTGGTAGAAATATTAAAAACAACAAAGTTATGAGCGTATATTGAGATTTTTCAACATACACTCATAGCTGGGGTAATTTTCAATATTTTGACCTAAAATTTTCAACACAGTCATTTTTTCATTTCACATCAACGCATGAATGTGACAGCTGCCATTTTCAAATCTAGCTGAAATGTGTTTTCACTTTTGTGGCTGAGTGACATTTCGCCACTACTTTATAAATGACACCTGTCATTTCTGAAGGAGTGGTCATAAAAGACTACGTTGAAAATCTGGGGTCCAAATATGAAAAAATAACTAAGTTATAAAGAAACCGTGAATTCTTCCGATGTTTACTCATAACTTTATTTTTGTAGATTCTGGCCCCTAATGTTCAACATATCCCTTGTGTTACCCCACCTCCTGAACGTAGCTGGTATCATTTTTCAAATCCCTCTGAAACTAGTTTTCACAGTCGCACTGTAAATCACCTTTCAGATGGCATTTAAAATTCCACCTGTCTGGATCATAACATCAGGTCATAAACAGACTAAGGCAAACAGAATGCTGGGGTGCATTGCTAGGGATCACTGGAAGGGAGGAGGTAATTCTGCCACTGTACAAATCCTTGTGAGGCTGCACTTGGAGTACTGTGTGCAGTTCTGGCGCCTTACTTAAAGAAGGACATTATGCTCCTGGAGATGGTCCAGAGAGGCGTCTGAAGATGATCCTCGGAATGGGGATAAGCCCTATGAGGAGAGACTTATGAGCTAAACATGTACTCTGGAAGGCAGAAGGGACAGAGGGGACATGATCGAGACCTTAAATACTTGAAAGGTATTAATAGAGTAAACACAGAGGGAGTGTTCAGACTGAAAGGAGAAGGGACCAAAAGGGTCCTAGCCTGAAACTCGTTGATGGGAAGTATAAAAGAGAAGTGAGAAAGCATTACTTCAAGGAAAGGGTGGTGATGCCTTGGAATGCGCTACCTGAGGAGGTGGTATCAAGGAATTAGTGGAAGTATTTTTTTTTTGTTTAATATTTTATTGAATTTTCATCCATATACAAACAGACCAATACAAACAAACAGAGGTTTGTGAGGGGAAAGAAAATAGACATCATACACAAAATACTCCATGCGGGCTGTAGGAACTATCCTAACAGATATCAAGGCCTTCCTTCCAGTCATCGTGTGAGTTGCCTACTTCCCCAATTGTTCGAGACTCAGGTGGCTACAAGATAAACAAACGATACAGACCAGCACAATACCAGACTCAGACATGGGAAGAAAGAAAAAAACACACATTTCTAACAACTATTTACATATGTCCACATCAAATAGAGCGATTTCATAACCTAAGTTTACCCTAAGTCCTTTATAAGCATTTTCTTAATTCATACACACATTGAGACAGCCAATTTCATTGTATCTGTACCACTGCAACAAGCATGGCTCTTTTAATTAATAAAGTTCCCTGAGTTAGAAGGGGGCTATTCCTTATCTTCTGCCTTCTTTAGATGCCCAGGCTCATGATCAGTGACTCCTCCTGGGACACAGCCACAACAGCGGCTCTATATAGCCCCAAAGGCCTCGATTCTACCCTGCATTTGATAGGCCCTTTTCTCCATTGCCAATGCAGTAATAATCAAGCCCTCCACTGTTCAATGGAGGGGTCCTTTGCTGAAACCCAGGTGTTCAGAATGCACTGTCTGGCCAAGGCAAGGACCACCTCAACCATTTCTTGTGCAGAGCCCATTCGTCCCTCTCTCCCAAATCAACTCCAAATAAGAGCTCCACAGGGTGAAGGGAAACTCCTGCACCTGTCTTCTCATTTAAATATTGCACCACTTTATTCCAAAAACTTTGGAGTCGGGGCAAACCCAGAAGCAGTGCACATATGTTCCCCTTTGTAATTTACATCTAGCACAAGTCTCTGGCACCTCTGGTTGGAACCTGTGCACCACCACTGGTGGGTAGAACAGCCTATGAATAAACTTATAGGCAGCTTCTTTATATCTGTTCGACAGCAATAGCCCCATGTGCGTTCTCAATCATAAGACCCCAGTTAGAATCCGAAACTGAGAGCCCGAGGTCTTTCTCCCATTGCTCCTGGTGCTCCGTCTTCCCATCCAGGCCAGCTCTAAGAATACGTGCTGCACTACCTATCATCCTTGGTTCACCTAGCCCTACAAATCAGAGCCTTAAGTCACTGCTGAGAAAGGGGTTGTGCCCCAGGTCTCCCAGTCTCCGAACAAAGTCCATAGCCTGAAAGAACCTGAAAGTATGGGAACCAGGGATCCTCTCTTCTCCCGAGCTCCTGAAAGGAGCATATGTCCGCCCTGTATATAAGTCCTTCGCACATTGTATACCTCTCTCATTCCATTCCGAAAATCCCTGATCTTCAAGACCAGGCCGGAAAAGGGATTTCTATTTATTGGAAGGAGTAGCATTTCCGTTCTTCCACCCCCATCATCTTCCTAATTTGTTCCCAGCCCTCCAGGGTCCACAGCACCAGTGGATTAGGCCTGAGTTGGTTCAGGTAGGCCCTCCTACTGCCCTTGATCAAGTAAGCTGACAGCCTACCCTTCCCCCTCCTCTTCCAAGCCCAGCCAACTAGCAACCTCTGATTGTGCTATCCAGTCCTTAATCACCCTCATCTGTGAGGCTAAAAGTAACTCTTTATATCTGGGAAGCTCAGCCCTCCTCTCTCGAGTCTAACTTTAGCCTTTTTAAGCTGATTCTGGACCTTTTCCCCTGCCAAAGATAGTCAGAGAAACCCCTCAGGCTTCCTTGTGTCCTTTTAGCTAGGCCCATTGGGAGCATCTGTAACAGGTATAAAATTCGAGGCAAGACATTCATTTTCAAAAGATTCAGACGCCCATCCAGGACACCGCAATGCTTTCCACCTTTTCATGTCTCTTATTATGTTTTCAACCATCGGCCTATAATTCAAGCCATATAACTCAGAGGCTCCTCCCAATGTTAACCCCTAAGTATTTAAAAGAAGGGTTAACCTCCCACAACCCATTTCTCTATTTCCTTGGTTTCCCCCACCCAAGCACATTACCTCCGACTTGTCCAGGTTGATTTTGTACCGAAAAAGGAAAATCTATTTATCATCCTGAGAGTAGCAGGATGGAGCTCTCCGGCTACTTAGAAACAGAATCATGTCATCTGCATATAGAGACAGTTTGTACTGATGCCCCTAAGCCTCTCACCCCTTCACCTCGTCACTCTGTCTTATGGCCATGGCTAGTGGTTCTAAAGCCAGGTCAAACAGAAGAGGGAGGGGCATCCCTGCCTCGTCCCCCTATACAAACTGAAAGCTCAAGAGGCCTCCATTGACCAACACTCGGCCTTTAGGGAGTAATATAGGCCCCAACCATATTTAAAACCTTCCCCATGCCGAATCTGCCCAGGGCCTCAAATAAATAACCCCATTCAATACGATCGAAGGCCTTCTCGGCCCAGTGCCAGAATGACTGCGGCCCCGGATGCCGAGAAGAGACAAGCACCACATTTAGCAATTTTCTTAAATTGTGGTAAGAGTGTCTCCTTTACAAATCCAGTTTGGTCCAGATGCACCAGGCTAGGTAACAGATCCTCTAATCTGCTAGCCAGTACCTTCGCATAAATCTTGCATCCACATTCAATAGGGATATAGGTCGGTGTATGCAGCGCAGTCCTGGGGTCCCTGCCCTGTTTTGGGATCACGCAATGTCGCCATCCCCATGGTAGGGGGAGCAGATTCCCTCCTTGATTCCCTATAAATTCCCCATAATAAATCAACCATTTGTTGCCCCATTGCCCTATAAAACTCGATAGGGAGACCGTCTGGCCCAGCCGCCTACCCGCTTTCAAGCCCCGCCACGGCTTTTCTGAGCTCTTCTTTAGACATTTCTGCATCCAGGGCTACCTTTGCTGGTCACTGAGCTTCTCCATCCTGATCTCATCTAAAATTGTCTCGCCTGCTCTTGTTGCCCCTCAGACTCACTCTCATATAGTAGGAAATAGAATTCCTTAAACCTGTCCCTTATGGCATGGGGGTCCCTCAGTAGCACTCCTGCCCATTCTTTATTTCTTGTATTCTCGTCGTCCATCTCTTGCCCTTAATTAAATTAACCAACATGGGTCCGGCTTGTTCCCCACTCAGAATCTTTGCTTCACCAGCCACATGTGCCCTTGCTTGCTCAGCTAACATGTTGTTGAGTGCTCCCTGGTCGTAGCCAGCACCTGGGCGCTTCCTCGTCCTTCTCCTACCTTCCCTTCCAGTCTCTTGACCTGTTGAAACAGTTCCTCGTATTTCCTGTTCTGCTCTTTTTGTAGCCAGCCACATACCCAATGATAGCTCCTTAAAATGCCTTACCCGCGCCCCAGAAGGCCTGTGTAAACATAGAAACATAGAATTTGATTTGCAGATAAGGAACAGCTTGGCCCACCCAGTCTGCCCATTTCCCTACCTAATGGATAAGCTTCAGATCCTAGTTAACCAGCAGCCTACTTCTTTCTACCCCCACCCCTAGAATTGCCTTATGGCTGTCCCATGCATGCTTGAATTCAATCACTGTTTTTGACTCCACAACCTCCTCCGAAGGCCGCTCCATGCATCCACAACCTCTCTGTGAAAAATACTTCCTTACATTACCCCTGAGCTGCCCCTCTATCTTCAAATTGTGCCCCTTTGTTCCTGCACACCTCTTTTTTGAAAGATGCTACCCTCTTGGACTTTGTTGATTCCCTTGAGGTACTTGAACGTTTCTATCATGTCCCCCTCCCTCCTTTCCTCGAGGCTATACATATTAATCTCTTTTAGTCTCTCTTCATATGTCTTCTCCGTGCAGACCCTGCACCATTTTAGTTGTCCTCCTCTGGACAGCTTCCATCTTGTCTATGTCCTTGCGGAGATTGGGTCTCCAGAACTGCACACAGTACTCCAGATGGGGTCTCACCAGCTGTCTGTACAGAGGATAAAACTTCCTGTTTTCTACTGGTGATGCCTCTCCTCATGCATCCCAGTATCCCCCAGCCCTCCTTGCTGCCCTCTCACATTGCTTGCCCACCTTTAGGTCATCTGCTATGACTACCCCAGGTCCCTTTCCATTCTTGAATGACATCAAACCTAGGACAGAAGTCCCTGCAGGACTGCTAGGCCAAAACCTGCTCTTCGCCTGAATGCAATGTCCAGGCTGTAATGCCTGATGAAAGTGTGTTGGAGCTCAAGCAGCTGCAGCACAAATAGCTGAGGGGGATAGTGCCTTTAAAGCCACAAAAAGATAGCCACCTCTGGTGGAATGACCCTTAACTGTGCCCGTAAGGGTTTGTTGTGCTTCTGGTAACAGAACGTAATACACTGAATGAGCACCTGGATAGCGACTGTAATGAAACAGGAGCTCCCACCATCCTGTGGGCAAAACAGACAAAGAGCTGGTCCGATTTTCGTGGCGTTTGGTTCTGGTCAGGTAGTATCTGAGACACCTATGCACATCTAAAGTGTGCAGAAGGGCTTCTCCTCATTAGAGTACTTAGGGAAATATACTGGTAGATCAAATTGGATTAAGGGTGAGAGCTGAGACCACCTTAAGCAGAAATTTTGGATTAGTCCATAGGGATACCCTGTCTTGGTGGAAAACCCAATAAGACTCTCTGCACATAAGTGCATGGAGTTCAGAAATTCTTCTGGCCGAGGTGACGGCAATTAAAAATAGCGCCTTCCAAGAGAGAAGACGTAGCTCGAATCCGCGGCTGGTTCAAAGGGTGGCAGCGTAAGCTGCTCCAGGAAGAAGAGTAGATCCCATGGTGGAATCGGATCCTTAATCGGGGGCCTAAGGTGGAGGACACCAGGATGTGTCGTGTCCAATTGAGCTATAGTGAGTTGGCCTATAGGCACATGATAGGCTGAGATGGCACACAGGTGTACCTTAATCGAGGAGTAAGCCAAGCCTGACTGGAAAAGGGACAGTATGTAGTCCAAAACAAGCTTCTCTGGACAATCCAAAGGTGAAAACCGCGCTTGAACCCATAAACAAAACCTGTGACACTTCATGGCGAGGGTCGATGGGTAGCTGGTTTCCTAGCAGCAAGAATGTCTGTTACCTCCTGCGAGACCCTGTGTCGCATTATGGCTATGTCTCTAGGAGCCAAGCGTGCTGGTTCAGGGAACGTGAGGTCCGGTGGACCAAGGAACCCGCCTCCTGAGACAGCAAGTGGCAGCTGATTGGCAGCGGCACTGGAGGTTCCCGGACAGCTGATGCAAAAGAGGGAAACAGATCTGCCTGGCCCAAAACAGCGACACGTATCATCGCTTGTTCTCTGCAAGTTTCAGAAGAACCCTCTGGATCAACGGAAAGGGGAAAGGCATATAGGAATCTGCCCGCCCAGGAGAGGGACAATGCGCTCTCGCCAGAAAACACCAGGCCCTGGATCTAGAAAGCAAAATTGGGCAGTTTTATGCTGGATGGGGACGCGAAAAGGTCCGATTCTGAGTACCCCATCTGCGAAACAGATCCTCTGCTACCTCCTGAAGTAGTTCCCATTCGTGGACTTCTGGCCTGAGAGCAGCTCAGGCCGCTCATGGCGACACTGTCTACTCCTGGAACATGAAAGGCAATGAGGTTTATAGCAGCTGCAAGACCCAATCCCACACCCTCATGGCCCCCTGCAAAGTGGGTAGGAATGGGTGCCTCCTTGTTTGTTGAGGTAATACATCACCACAGAATTGTCTGTAGTAGATGGGCAGTTTCCTTATTCGTCTCAGTATAACTTTGCAGCTGCTCTCTAAGGAAGGTTCTAAAGTCCTCATTACCCATTAAGTATATAGGGAACCTCCATGAACTCGACGCTTCTCCCCACCTCCAATTCCACATCACAATGTTACCATGGATGGTCAGATATGTGTTAGGCTCATGCCTCAGCCAACCATCCCATGACACCATATTCCCTCAGTGTAAATGTGGTCCAGTCTCGACCAAGTTTTGTGTGGGTTGGAGAAAAAGTATATTCCCTGAGGTTGGGATTAGCTGTCCTCCATACATCTATTAAATCCAGGTCCAGTATCCCTTCCTCCAACATCTCATGGAGCTACCGCCTCTACCCTTCCCTCCCGAGTGGTCCAATCGGATCCGTGTGCAATTGAAACGCCTCATAATCAGTCCTCAAACTGTTCCTCGTTAGCACCTCCAAGAGTGCCTATAAAATGAAGGCTCAAAACCTAGGGGCATATACACTCCCAAATGTAATCGAGGTCCCATATAACCTGCCCTCCATGAACACATATCTCCTTCCTTTTATCCTGTACCACTCTAGACACCTGTAATGGGAGCTGCTTGTGTATTAGTACAGCTACCCCTCTTGTGTGAGGAAAAGAGGATGCATAGCAGGCCCCCACCCAATTCCTGACCAGCTTCTGATGCTCTGACGGGTTAAATGGGTCTCTTGCAGTAGGGCAACCTGAGCTCCCACTCTCTTAAGGGCTGTAATTATAAATGTTTGTTTAATTGGGGAGAATACGCTACCACATTCCACGAGACCACTTTCAATCTCTCCTTTCGCTCCATTTATCAACCCATCTCTTTCTTTTTAGCCCCCTACTCCTTCCCATCATCTGTAGCTCCTCAATGTGCATTAATCATTTATACCTTTGTTCTCTATTTGTGGACTTATTATAACATGTGTAAACAACAAATAAACAAGAACTTTGAACTACCCCCAACTTATTTACAGTATACCACACATTACCCAATACAATGCGTACATCATCCCACGCCAGTATGTTCCTCCCCACATTTCGTTGCAGGGTTTGATACATAGACAAACTTCTATGATCAACCTTTCTCCACCCCCGGCATTTCAGGGCTTCTTACCGCCATCACTCCGCCTCCCTACATGCTTTAAAATTAATCATCATATTTCTCCCCAGCTTTTCCAGGGTGTGGCCTCCCTCCCTCCCTGTAGCCGTGTGGGCCTCTTGCTGTAGTTCAGCCTCTATGTTTACCCGCCTTAACCCTCCCAGGGCGGTTCTCATCCCAGCCCAGCATTCGCTAAGCCTGGAGAGTGTCCCGTTTTTAACACCCAGGCATGACTTCGGCTGGCGCACCAGCCCTCTGGCCAGTTAAGACCTCCCCTGCAAAACCTGTCCCTCCTCACATTATTCCAGTCTGCTGCAGTTTTGAACAGGACCAAAAATATGAGAGTGGTTAGCTGCAACCTCACCACATAGGCGCCAACACGCTGCAGATCGGGTAGCCATAATGAGAGGTTATTACGAGTTCGGAAAATCTTATCAGTAATTGCCAAGAAAATAACCTCCAGGAGTGAGAGTAGGTGGTTCTTGATGCCATACGCCAAATAACTTCCCACTGTTGAGGTGTAATTGAGAACCCAACTCTTCGCTCCACTTTTCCCTTAACCACGATGTGTCTCCCCTGTTGCTTCCAACAGGGACCTATACAGCACTGAAACAGCGTATGGAGTCCCCGGATTTATTACTTGTTGAAGTATTCGAATCACTGGGGGTGCTCTGGTGAACGGACATTAAGGGGTAGGGATTCAAAATAGTGTCGGAGTTGTAGATATCGAAAAATCTGATTGGGCGTAGATGAAACTCACGACTGATTTCGACAAACTCTCTAAAGTGGGGGCCAATTTGCAGTTGCGAAGCTGGGAGAGATGGGCATGCCTCCAAGTCCGAAAGGTATGGTCTGAGAGGGAAGGGGGAAAGTCCTCCAGAAGGTCTATTGGGCAAAGTAAGACCAGGAAAGGGGTAATCCCCAGGGCCTTTCGCATTGAGTACCAGACCTGTGCTTGGTACCTCATCCATGGGCCCCAAGCAGGCCGGCCCAATGAGGGTAGGTTTTATGGAATATCACTTTTGGTATTCCGTGAGGAGGACACTCTCCTCAATTTCCCTCCACCTGGCCGAGGTCATTCCTACAAGGCGCTGTATTATAAAAGAGAGGTGAGTTGCCCAGTAATAGAGTTTCAGGTTGGGAGTGCCAAGCCCTCCTGAGCTTTAGGGAGGTGGAGAGTCTCTAATTTAATTCTAGGCGTCTTCCTGCCCAGACAAATTTGACTATGACCTTGTTCCAAACCTTAAAGAAACTGTTCGGCAGGTTAAGGGTAGATTCTGGAACAAATAGAGAATCCTCGGAAGAGTTACCATCCGAACCACTCTTGCGCTGCAGCATATTCAGTGGGAGGGAGTTCCATCTTTCAAAATCTTGTTTCATCTGGGATGTAAAGGGGTGGTAGTTTTATTTAGGATGTCCTCAGCCCAATGCGGAGGTAAATTCCCAAATATTTTAGCTTGGTAAGCCCCCAGCGAAGGAATACCTTTCCTTTATTGCTGCAGATGGGGCATAGTGAAAGGTGAGAGCGCCTGTCTTGCTGGTATTCAACTTGTAACCTGAATATGCCCCAAATTCTTCCAGGAGGCGAAACGGAGGGTATAGATTGTTCGGGTTTAGTAAGGAATAGCAGAACATCATTTGCGATAGAGTTGCCCGGTGCTCTGTGCCATCTATAGTCACTCCCGAAATCTCAGATGACAATCTAATCGCCTGGGCCAGGGTTCAATAAAGATGGCAAAAGGCCTGGTGATAGTGGGCAGCCCTGACGATACCCCTGTAAAGGGAAAGTATTCAGAGTGGTGGCGGACGCTTTAACGCATACCTTTGGAGACGATAGATTTTCCTAAGAGTATCCACCAAGGGTTTCGGGAAACGAGCAGCCATTGTGGTGAACAAAAAGGCCAAGATACCGATCAAAGGCCTTCTCAGCATCAAGGCTGAGAAGGACCGATGAGTCCTCCCGAGATTGCATCTCATGGACCAGATGCAGGGCCCCACGTGTGTTATCTGAAGTGGACCTAGAACTCACAAAACCTGTTTGGTCGGGTCAATCAACTCCGGTAGTACAAGATCCAGTCGACGGGCTAGGATGGACATGAAGTATTTGTAGTCTGAGTTAAGAACCGATATTGGTCTATATGAGCTACATTGCAGAGGGTCCTTACCTGGCTTGGGGACAACGGAAATTGTGGCATATGCCCAACTAAGCGGAGGGAATTCACCGCAAGGACCTCATAAACGCTGCAAGTAACAACTACTAGTAGACTGAGTCGAGCTTTTATAAAACTCAGCCCCGAACCATCAGGCCCAGGGGCTTTTTGGGTTTGGACTTGGAGATGGCTGACGCCAGCTCCTCCGGTGATATTGGCCTCACCAAGAGGTCCTGTTGCTCATGATTAAGAGTTGGTAACTTTAGGGCCGATAGAAAAGATTTGGTGTGTGACAAACCCATCTCCTGATCCGAAGTGTACAAGGTTTTATAATATTGACAAAATGCCAGTGATATATTTTAAATTTAGTATGGCATTCTCCTGTCCCAGGATCCTTTATCATTGTAATGGTAGACAGCTTACGGTGTTGGACGGAGTCGGTACGCCAGTAGTAAGCTGGAGGCTCGAGGGCTATCTCGCCATATCTCCGCGGAGATACGCAAGGGCAACCTCAGTTTGCTGCAGGCACAGGGAGTCCAGCTTATTCTTAGTCTGCTTTATCTGGGGAAGGACCGAGGCATCCCTTGTTGGTGAGCTAGCTGAAGGAATTGAAGAGTCTGCCCCTTCATGCTTGATCTTCATAATGGCTGGGAATACCATGTACCATTCTACCTTCATCCGCTGGCAAGTGGTTATAACTCGTTGAACTCTCCATTTCTTTCCAATCCATGGCGAGTAATCTTGGGATAGAAATAAGCGGACACCCTCAGTATTTGAGTTCGGCAGAGCCTTGTAGGTCTTCCATATCTCCTGCCTGTCCTGAAAGTTGTGAAAGCAGAATATTATTTGCGGCGGGGGTTGGCAGCTCTGAGGTCTTGATTACTGCGGCCCGGTGAGCTCTCTCCAACTTAAACCTCCCACCTTTTGGCTTCATACCCATGAGTGCAGGCAGAATTTTGGCACAAAATCCAAGGATATCTGCACCTTCTCTACCTTCTGAAGGCCCCTGAGTCTCAAGTTAGATCTCCAAGGTAGTTTTCCTGGTAGTCCATTGCCTCTCTCATTTCTAAGAGTTGTTTCTCTAATTCATCTATCCTCCTGCTGAGTGGGTTCAGCGTGTCTTCCCCGCGCCGAGACGCGCCCTCCATCTCTCGATTCTCTCACGCTGCCTTTCAACTTGCGCCTCTACCAGGGTCAGTCGTCCCTCAATTTTATTCTCGAGCCTCTCCAATTGCAGCGACAAGGCTTCCATTAGCTGATCTTTCAGCTCTCGCCTCAAGGCAGACATCTCCGCTGCCGAGGAGGAGATGAGACCTCGCTACTAACCAGGTTCAGCGGTTGGCGGTTTCTTGTTATTTTTAGCCCCGATCCTGCGATTTACTCGATGCAGAGACCACAAACTCATCCATGGCAATCTCCAATATGGCAACTTCACTCTTAGAGGAGAATCTATCAGGGATTTATAGGAAAAATGATACCCGAGGGTAGGAGCTCTGAAAAGGCACGCCCTCACGCCATCAAGCGGTCACGTGACCCCAGTGGAAGTTTTAAGAAGGATAGGATAGATGCATGGGCAGGGTGCAGGTAGGGTGGGTAGAGACCAGGGGACACAATGGAAATTGGGGGTGGGGATTGAAGGAGAGCAGCAGCAGCAGTTATCAAACTGTGAGCTGTATCTTGAGCAAATGCGATAGACCTCAAGGCCCTAATCTGCTGGCATTTTCATATAATCGTATGTAAATCTGGGGTCAAAATCTGGGAGCCCACTGAAAATAAAGACACTGCCTCTCAGCTGGCCTATCTCGGTAAATACAATCTAAAAATATGTAAAAGCGGGACACCAGTGAAAATGAGCTCTGCTTCCTTCAAACGCCTCCATTTCCCTCACTCACCAAGTACACACTGCTCCCTCCTGCAAATGCCCATAGCCTAGTGTCCTGCCTCCACTCTTTTCTTGTCTCCCTATCCACTACCTGTCCCCAAGCTCTTACACCTCTGCACCCCCATTTCCCACAACTAAAGTATTACAACCTCTACACTCATCCTCTCCCCATCTCAATCCCCTCCTTTCCTCTCCACCCTCCTTCCCTAACATCTCTCCAACCTCTCTATCCCTCCTCACTCCCCTCACCTACTGATGTAACACCATTCCCACTCTTCCTCATCCACTTCCCTCCCCTTCCTTCTCCTCTCCTCTCCTTCCCTTCCCGTATCCTTTGCTTTTCACTTTGTTCTCTCCAACCCTTTACTTCCACCCATCTTCCTCTCTTTCTTCCCTTCCCCATCCTATCTCTACCGTCCCTCTTTCCTCTCTCATATTCCGCTCAGTTGCTCCTCCCTGTTGCCCTCTTGATTTATGACCACCTCCTTCCCTGTCCTTTCCTAACGTTACAGTCTGGCAGTGCCTGTTACCCCACACTCCTGATGTAATCAATTTGTTTGTAATTAATTTATACTTATGCAATACTACTGATTCTGTACGTTGCTGTGCCTTATTGCTGTGTAATATTACTGTGCTTTTACTTGTATTCTGTACTTATCCACCCCTCCCCCAGGACACATCTGGAAACGAGCTTTATGGCTCAGCATGTCTTTCCTGGTAAATCTCTTTAAAATAAATAAATAAATAAATAAATACTGCATCTCACCTGGTCTATCCTGGGTAAATATATAGTAAAATGCACATGTGCAACAGCAATGCAACCAGCAAACATTTTCAATTGACAACTTGTTGTTTTATCTGTATTAGTCTTCTCCTCCAGCCTTACCTTGCTGACTCTGCAGCTAGACTAATCTTGGTTATCATCAGAACGTTTATACAAACACTGCATTGACCTGGCTACTCCATGTCTGGGGTCTGCCTTCATGGTATGCCATGTAGATTGGCAGCATGTTCTTTACCTGGTTGTGATGTTCATACTGGTTTATTACGTGAACTCTGCTGCTAGGTTAGTCTCAGCCCTGGATATCTTGTTTCTATATTAACTACATTGTCTTTGCTGCACCCCATCTGGGGTCTGCCTTTAAAACCTTTGCTAGGCCATTCCAGGCTTGACCATGAGACACCTGCTTTCCCCAGCGCTGACCTTATGCCCAGCACTCCAGTCCCACAGACCTCTGTGTTCCTACAACACGCAGCAACAGGCTTGTTGTGTAGTCTGATTTACTGCATAGCCTTCGCACCATTGCACCATCTGTCCACAGCCATAGTAATGAGCCCTGAATACTGCCAGCAGGCCGACAGCACAGAGTGAGACTACAACTGCTCCCAACGCAGCTCTGCTGCACTCTTGTAGGCCTGATACCTGCGAGGCACCTTCACCTGTTGAGAGCTACAAATGCCAGTCCCTTTTTGTATTTCCCAGAGGCCCCAACATATGCAAGGTCTTTTTCTCCTATTAATCAATTCTGGAGACACTGAAAGCAATCCTGGCCCTCATGCAGATATACCCTTAGCCAGCAACATTACCTGGCTTGGTCCAAAAGGTCTCAGACTAATACATCTTAACGTGCACAGCCCAGTCCCTAAGGTAGCAGAGCTGGAGGCTTTCATCATGGTGTACAACCGTGTTAGCCATCTCAGAGAGCTGGTTAAGGCCTTCCATCAGTAACTCCAAATGTGCACTGCCTAACTACACACCCCACCATAAGGATACAGTGGGAAAAGGAGGAGGCGGCCATCCCAGTCTATGTTAAATCTGAACTGGACACTGAGGTCCTCACCTAGCTATACTCCTTGACTTCATGTGACTAGTTATAATTGTAACTATTCTAGAAATCAAAAACTCTCTGTAAATTTTGTGCATAACCCCACAAGCAGGGCATCGGGGTCACAAAGGCGCTGTGCATCACGGTGCCACCCTGGTCGCACCAAAGAAGCTACTACCGGCTGGTGACTTCAATTTTAATTGGCTATCAAACACTGCAACCTTCAGAGATGTTTTGGCATGCCTACCCTGTGGAACTCATTACTTAAATATCTCAGGAGACACCCTCGGTAGAAACCTTTAAAACAGGTCTAAAAACATATTTATTCCAGCAGGGATTTGAACTATAACTGATATTATATTGCTTGCCTATGTCATTATAGATGGATGTGTTTTAATGTTGCAAGTCTTTTGCAGATTTTACATGATATTCTGAGAATATGTATATTGTATGTTATAGGTTATTTTTATTGTTTCAACACTGTATAGAGCCCAGAGTCCCAGGAATGGGGTGCTTTATAAATAAAGTTTCTATCTATCTATCCATCTATCCATGCAGATATCTATCTATCTATCTATCGACAGTACAGTATCTATTTATCGAAAGTACAGTATCTATCTATCTATACAGATATCTATCTACAGAATCTATCTACAGATTCTATCTATCTATCTATCTATCGACAGTATAGTATCTATCTATCTATCTAAAGCAGATCCTCCACTCCAGCTAGGCAAAATGGGGAACCAATGCCACCTAGACTGGTTATCAGTCAGTAGCCCTACCAAGATTAGGCTACATGGCTGCCTGCCAGATACAGTCCGTGACCACTCTGCCATCCACTGCCTGTGGCACAGTGGTGCTTTAAGTAACCCTGCACCTTAAGAGTTCTTTACTGCAGCTTCAAAGGCTTCAAACCCCCAGGCATTCAAAGCTGACCTAGCTGATGTGGGCTGGTCCTACACGGATGCAATCCCGATGCCAATTGTGCTCTGGATGTTTTCATTACTGTATTCACAAAGCTGTTTGATAAGCATACCCCCATGACTAAGCACAGGGTCAAAATCTTGAATTCTGATGGGTTAACAAGTGACCTGTTCAAGTTAATGAGAACTAGGACTCTGCATGGGTCCCCTACAAAACAAAATGTAACTCCAAATCTGACCTGGAGGCCTACAGATTCCTGAGGAACAAACGTAGTGCAAACTCAACCTGGCCATGAGTTGTACCTTAAAACCAAACAAATAGCCAGCCCAAGTGATCCTGAAAAGTTCTGGCCCTGTATAAACAGCACATTAAACCCAGAACCATCGCGGCATCTTTTGTCACAAAGTAAACGGCATTACACATACTGACCCCAAGGCAGTGGCAGAATAACAGTCACTTCCATAATCTGGAGGAATCTAATCAGCCAGATTTGGAAAGCAAGCCCATAAAATCAAACGGAAGTATGGAGCAGAAACAACTCTCCTTCATCCTACCAAGGTTACTGTCAATGACCTTTACAAACGCTTAGCCAAATTAACTGTAACAAATCTGCTGGCAACAATGACCTGCCTCCAAAATGTTTTTAGTTGGCTGCACCTCACATTGCCCTTCCAATCACCAAAATCCTCAGCCTTTTCTTTGTAATTCAAATGATTCCAGATGTTTTGAAGTCAGCTACTGTGGTGCTCTGTTTTAAAACGAGCATTTGTCAATGCCAAGAGTTTGCTGTTGGTACTGCTCTTGTATATGCATCCCATGTTTTCTCTGTATATTCCTCTGTCTAGCATTTTATGGGTGGGCGCTACGGCTGGAAACCCTAACGCCCAGGTGTCTGTTGGTATTTTTGCTCTAAGTTTTCAACATGGGCTTCTTGGGACACCATCTTATGAACAGTGCCAGTATCATTTTGTTACTCAATCCCAAAAGGTGATTTCGTACAGCGAGTGTACCATTCAGCGCCACAGGGCGAAACACATTTCGGGCAGGTTGTGAAAAATAACAGCTGTACTGTTCATGAGGAGATGTGAAGAAATGGCAGTGTAGAAAATCTGGAGTGAAAATATGAAAATTAGCGGTTACAAGTGTGCGAGAAACTGCACAATGCACGCTTGTAATTCAGTCATTTTTTGAATGTCTTCACCAAATTTTCAACATGGCCTTTTGGGACTGCCCTCATGAACAATGGCACTGGAATTTTGTTAATCTATCCCGAAGTTGATTTCGCAGCAACTGTGCCATTCTGCGCCACAGGTGCAAAACACATTTTGGGAAAGATACAAAAAATGACAGCTGTACTGTTCATAAGGGGATGTCAAAATGGCAATGTTGGAAATATGGAGTAAAATCTTAAAATTGATGATGTTACGAGCATGCCTAGAAACTGCACAATGGACGCTCATAACGTAGTAATTTTTGGGAGTTTTTTCACCAAATTTGCAACAAGGGCTTTTGGAACCCTACCTCATGAACAGTGGCACTGTCATTTTGTTAACTAGTCCCGAAGGTGATTCCACACAGTGACAGCAAAATCACCTTTTGGGACAGAGAAATGAAATGACAGTGACTGTGTTCATGAGGTATTCCAAGGGCCCCATGTTGAAAATATGGGACCAAAACCCTAAAAATGGCTAAGTTATCAACCTAAATTTAAAACCCCCATTCACTGCCATTATAGGACTTACCGTCATTTCTTCAGTTTGCGGTCTGCTTTTGAAGAGTGCAGACGTGTTCCTATTCCAAGGAAGATCGCTGCTTCCAACCTCCACAGGCAAGTATGGGTGAGGGGGGAGGTGGGTACAGATAGAGGTGCAGATTGGGAAAGGGGCTGGTGGCATCAACAATGGACTGTTTTCTGTCTTTTCAGGTTTAAAAAGAAAAAAAAAGACTTTGTGAGTCTGTTTTTTTTTTTTAACAGGGTAACTGTGGATTTTGCACACTGGGGTGGGCTCCCAGTGTGCCAGAGTACTTGGGGCTCAAGGGAGGGAATCAACGCCGACCGACTGCACCCGAGGTTAGAAGTTAATGTGTGTGGGGGAAGAGCATCCAATATCGCCAAATGTTCATGTAACCCCAGATGGCGCTTATCTCAAGGACTACTACCCCTGCCTGCTTGGCTAGTAGCAGGTTAAGGGGCCTGAGTTCTGAAATGGGTGCCTCCACCCGGAGGTCAGGGTTGGTAGTGGTCAAGCTAACCTGGGCACAGCCCTCCGAGACACTGTAACCCCCTCTTTCCCCTTTAGTGGCCTGAATCACTTTCACAATACCCCTGGTACACTACACAAGTATCCACACTGTTTGCACTTACCACCAGGGCTGGTTCCTCTGGCACGACCCTGGGACCCCTGTAAAGCAAGGTTATGCACAGGAAATACCAACAGTACAGTACTTTGAGCACAAACTGGAACCACAGTCAGATTACATGCAGAAAAGTTAGATCTGATTTACTCAGGGACTTGAACAAGGAGGGCAAAATCAGGTTAATTAGCTTAAAGGTTATATCAATCAAGCAGTTATGCATGCGCTTTGAGTCCCTCCCCACACAGTCCACCTCTGGGTACCCAGGTGGAGAACAGATGGGCTAGCTAGGACCAGTGTCTGGGGCTGCAGCTTGTTGGGGCCCTGTGATGGAAAACACAACATACACAGTACACAATATTTGTAATCCGGAGCCAGAGGGCTCAGTTCGTAAAGGAAATGAAACAACAAGACAATCAGATTACACACTCAGATTAAGCTGTTGTTCCAGGGAGCTACTCTGGTATTTACTCACGACACCCAAGACTGGACACAGGCCAGATGAAAATCAAGACTGCAGGTGGTTGATCTGGAATGCCAGGAGAAGCAGGGCCCCACGAGTCACAGAGGCGCTGCCTGTTCAAGCATGAGCAGGGGCTGATCCCCAGGCAGGTCTCTCATCGATGGCTTCTGTGCAGTGGGTAGTCTGGCTTGGCCAGTCTGGCAAGGCCCAGACTGCATGGAGACAAATTCGGATGCAGTCCGTGTTGGTTGAATACAGCTTCCAGCAAGCAGAACACAGTTCACAGAGTGGGAACTAACTCACAACCTACTAGCAGCTCATAGCACATTTACATGTATGGGAATTCTACTGTACCAAGCAAAGCGCTCCCAGTCACACCGTAAAGTCTCTGCACACACCGGAGCTTAGGGATAGCTGGAACTCTTGATAGGTTTTGACAGATTTTGCATTCAGCAAAATCTTCGTCTTCTTCAGGTTGAGCCTGGCCCACTTCAGTAGCTTACTTTAGTCACACAAACTTGGATTTAGTCCAAAATACTTCTCTTCTCTTCTCAGTTGCAGCAGGCAGACATGTAAGCCAAAACTCAGCCTTTTCACAGTTTTCCCATGGAATCCACTCAGGATTGCTGCCCAAAAATACACTTGAGCTCTTCTCATTTCACTTCCTAGCTCAGAACTAACTGAAAACTGCAACTGCAAGCAGCCTGGGACTTCCCTAAGATCCAAAAGATCTGGTTGGCTGATTTGGCTGTCAGTCAAAGCAAGATCTCCCCTTCAGTTGCAAAAAGGCAAAAAGCTCCAAACTACAGTTCCTACAGATTTTGAATTCAGACTGCTCCTATAGTCCGGCTACATTTTAGGTTCCACCAGTACTGTTTGGTCCAATTTGCAGTCCAGGACCAAGATAGTGGAGACAAAACAGTCCTTGCTACAAAGAAAGCAGGTTAGACAAACTACATTATCATTATCACTCTAAATGATTTTCAGCAAATAGTTACATCTTTCAACAGAGCTCCTCTCAGATTACTTAAGATGCAATCAGGCAGCTCTTAAAGAGACAGTACACAGAGGCCATACAGGCTCTGGTAATCACATTAAACTGCTAAAGCGGAGGACACCAGCCTGGCAGTGAGCATTTAGGCAAGCTTAAGGAAGACTTCTTGGGAACCCCTATTTGTAGGGGGTTACATTCAGTTCCAGAATCTGATTCTTCTCCTTACTATGCGGTCCCTCCAACACTTAGAAACCATCTATCTACCAACCCAGGTTGCTTTTTGCTTTTCTGTAAAATGTCATTCATTTCAGGTTTCCTTCAACCTGGTTTGGACATTTGACTTACTAACTGCTGTCCTGGAGCCCCGAGTTGACAGACATCAATCCCTCCCATGCCACCCCACTAAGCGGGCTTTCTACCACCAACCAGACATAAGAATGCAGGTGCAGGATTCGGAGTGGGAAAGCAATATTGTTCTAATAAGACTGATATCCTCAATGCAATATTATGTGGGTTTATCTGTTCTTAATTTTACTAAAGTCCTCTGCTCACTGACGCCACCACAACACCATTTCCGCCTTTACAGGTGACAAGTTCAAGAAGGTTGATCACTGCTTGAGGCAAATGATCTCCATGCTATGGCGAATAAACGAATGGGCCAAAGGAATGCTGGAGTTTGTAGTCAGAATGCACTGGAGGAGGCTGAAGCCAAGAGTCTGACGACGGTAAGAAATTAAGGGAGTTATAAAATACAAATCGGACTGAGTGAATAAAGGTGGCTAACTATGGTACCTCTTTATTATAGACAGGTAAAGTGGAGGGAACTACACCTGTAAACGGTGTTGATAAAGTGAGCAAATCACTGCTAAGGTGCTTTTACAGTTATTGTACATCCTATGTGACAACTTGCACAGTTTCCAATGTTTAGACCAGGGTTGTCAACCTTTTGGGCCCGAGGACCGCTGGCCAGTGTTCAGCATGCCGGGACCTCCTAAAAAATGACTGCTGATTTCACAACACTAATATATAGCGGCATCACACTTGGGGAGGGCTTCATCTAATTATCATAGTTTGCTTACTTTAACTTAATCAGTTAACTAGCTTATAATTACTGCAAGAAAACATTTATAAATAGAATAATAGATAGATGTGGTGTATTACATAGGCAGTAAAACCATATAGTGTTTTGGGGACTTGGAACCTCGAGAGCGAAGCTCAAGCGGTTCCCAAAGTCCCAAAACCAGGAGATGGTTTTATTGCCGAGAAATACACCCGCATTTATTTTTTTTATGTTTGTAATATATGGATGCGTTTTAATTTTGTGCCTTTTTTGTGAGGCGTCCAACTGCGTGCTGTGATGCCCAGGTGAAGAGTCTCTCACTCACTCGCCCCTCGTCCCATCCCTCCCGCGTCTGTTAGTCAAATTTGGAATTTTATTCTGTGAGGCAGTGAATCCTACCTTTGTTTCCTTTTCTACTCCCGAGAGGATGGAGCAGAAAATTTGGTTATTCAAGAAAAATAAGGGTGACCATCCGCTGCGACAGTGAATAGCCACCATGTTTTAAAAACAGTTCTAACCGCCCCACAGAGGAAAGCAGCCAATTACTTTGGCTCTGCTGGAAGGAATGTGGCACCTTGACAGCTGGGTCTGTGGCAGGTAGACTTGCACATGCACTGTGTAATTTATGTGTTAACACTATCGCTCATTGGAACAATAGTATTATTGGCAGTGAAGTGTGGTATTATTGGGAGTGTTATGTGCTATTAATTACAAGGATTTTTTTACATTGTTTTCAGTAGTATTATTTTAACTATCCATATATTACAATTTATGTATAGCTGAAACACATGGGGGCATCAAAGTATCACAGTTTGTCTACTTTAACTTTATCAGCTAACCAGCTTAGCAGAGTCAATGTTTAGCTGCATCTGACTGGGGAACTGATAGCTTATTACCCACTGTCAACACTGACGTGCAAATAATCAAGCTTAAAGGAGATAGGAAATGATTACATGCTGCTATTAACTTGTAAATAAATTATCAGTAACAAACTGTTGCCTTTGTGTGAGTTGTTTCTATTCCAAACGTTTAAAATGCATATTTATTTATTTGCTCATTATGCTGAACTGACCAGTGGCTTGACAGTGTTAGGTTTTGTATCGGGAGTCAGAGCACGGCAAGGTTTGAAATGCCCACGTCACAGACTCCGATACAATTCAGTTAGTTACATACAGGACTCATCCACTAATTCAAGAGTAGAGGGTAATGCCAAACTGCACTTTAAAAAGAAACGCCATTAAAATTGCATTATTTGGCAACTGTCACAGCTTTCCGTCGATCTCTATACTGATTGTGAAAACGCAGGTAATGACTTACACAGTTTATTTGTGTACAATACCACCCCCCCTCCCAATCCTTGATAATCGCTATTGGGATTATAAAAAAATTCCTGTAAACAAGTCTGTATGTCCAGAAAAAAGTTATTTATTCTCTCCAGGGCGTTGTAAGGGTCTGACCCTATCTGCTTGCTTTTTAGCTAACCTTGTCGCCCCCACTTTTACCAGTAAGTTCTGTATAGCAGCCTACCCGTAATGACCTGGGCTCAGCAGCACCGTAGCTACTGAATTGACAAAATCCTTTCTTTTGTGGCAGCATTGTAGAAATCTGCAGGCTCTCTTCTCAGTAGTGCCAGTAGCAAACTTCCCACGCTGCTCTGTTATGTTTCATGCCCTACTGTGCAAGCCATTGACGAAATGGAGCTGATTTTTCTGTGCTCCCACCCGGCCCAGATACAAGTCCCTGTCATGAGAGGACCAGAGGAGTGAAGACACAAGTGCAGCATAATTCTCTTGCACAACCCTATTGTTATATTTTCACTACTGAATTATTTGTATATTGTCGATGGTATATGCTCGCATATGCATATCCTATGTACTATGTAAATATCATTACTGGCTTCTGTACAGTGCTTTGCGTCCTTTTTGCTGTTTACTATGTTTGTTTATTTTATTTATTTATTCAGGATTCAGAAAGTACCTTTGAGTCAGAGACTCATTTACAAAGGTTCCACGTCGTAAGTATTGGACAGTACAGTAATAGGGTAGACATACATTGCACGTAATAGAACAGCTAGATACATGGTAATAGTACAAAATAAACTGTATACATGGTAAAAGTACAATGTTAGGTTTGCAAACAGGACCAAAGAAACTTAGGGTGGCACAAAAAATATATAGGAAGATGGGGTGTAAGCCAGCCAGAGGCCATTGTCATGGTGGGGAGGATCGAGACAGGTTCAATGGCGGTCGCAGTAGTTTGACAACTGGAGATGACAATTAAGTAGGTTTTTGAAGAGGCCGATAGAGTTTTCATTTGTATGAAGCTGGCAGGCTATTCATCCATGAGGGACCTTGAAGCTGAAGGACCTTGAAATAGGGAGGTTTGACATCAGGGAACAGTGAACAGCTTGCCAGAGCTACAAGTTTTAGTAGGGGTGAGGCCGGGGGTGGGGAGAGACCTAGGGTGATTCGCTTGACCATAAGATAGGTGTGGAACTGGATTCTATTGTCTAAGTAAGCCAGTTAGTGGAGTTACAAAGTGAGCAGGTATGAGTGAGGCGGTCGGCGTCCAGGACGAGGCGGCAGGTTTTTCTGAGGAAGAGACGGAGCCTATTGAGGGCCGAGGTGGTGGCAGCACTATATATGAGTATGCCGTAGTTGAGGGAGGAGAGGACAGAGGATGAGACTGCAAGTCTGAAGGCATCTTGGGTAAGGCAATGTTTAAACTGGTAGAGCAGGCTAAGGCGGACACTGAGGGCAGTGGACAGGTGGCATATGTTGGGTGGAAATTGAGAGCCAGGTACAGGGTGATTCCTAGATATTTGAAGGAGTCCACTTGTTCGAGAGGGGTTAGGTCAGTAGTTAGGACCTGGGGCAAAGCTTCTTCCTAGAGTTCTGGGGGTGGGTGAAAAATCATGAACTTGGTCTTCTTGTAGTTCAGTATGAGGTGCTGTGCAGTGAACCACTGTTTGGCTTCGCTAAAGGAGGACTGGAGGGTTTGGTGGCGGTGCAGCGGGTCGGGGCTGTAAGCATAAAGGACAGCATCATCCGCATAGAGAAGGTGGTTTCCTGAGCAGGAGCTAGGGAGGAGTTAAGGTAAAGACTGAAAAGGAGGCCAAGGATGCACCCTGGGGACCCTGAGAGAACTGGCAGCTGACTGGATAGGGTGTTTCGATTTTGACCTGTTGTCACCTACCCGATAGGTAGTTTGTGAACTAGCGTGAGGGCATCCCGAGAGGCCAATGTTGCAGAGAGTGGCTATCAAGAGGGAGTGACTGACGGTGTCAAATGCCTTAGTAAGGCCAATAAATACAGTGCCAGTGGTGTGGCCTTTGTCAAGTGCGGAGTGGATGTGTTCGTGAATTCCAGGAGGGCTAAAGTCATGTCGTGGCCTTTGCAGAGCCATGTTGCTGTTTACAGAGAAGATCATGTTTGTTGAAGTGGTCAGTGAGCTGGGTCATAGACAATGCGCCGAGAGCTTTAGATGGGGGAGGGAGTATAGAGATGGGCCAGTAATTATTGGTGGCTGCACGGTCCCCACTCTTAAATATGGGGTTATGGAGGCAGATTTCCAAAGGAGGGAATTTCTTCCTTGGCAGAGAGAAAGGTGAGAATATGGGTGAGTGGGCATAGTACGTCATGGAGGGTGAGCTGGAGAAGCCTCATATCCAGGAGTCACCACTATAGTGAGCATGTCTTACTGTGTTTCTAAGATAAGTCTCCATGATCTTGAGGGTGATGTACCATAGATGAAAGGGAGGGGACCAGTTTTGGAAGTCGAAGAAGTTAGGAGGAGGACATGGCTGAGTTGGTGAAAGCTTGGTTAAAGGCAGAGGTTATTCTGTCGGGGAGTAAGTTGCCCATCAACAGCTATCAGGTTGGGGGGTGTTAGGTTTTTTCCACTGATTTCCTTGATATTATTCCAGAATTTGCGCCCAGTGCCCCATGTGGCAGTGGGGCAGTTTTGTAGTGCTCAGCCTTGGCTTTATGTAATGCCCGTACACTTGTTCTGGGCTCTCTATCTCTGCCTATCAGCTGGACGGCTGATCTCATTAGAGGTGCCAGAGGGAGTCATGAGTATGCATAAGGGCATGTAGACGGTCAGAGATCCAGGGAACGGGGTTGTCTTTGACCATCTTTTTGGAGAGGGGCAAATGGCCACAGATGTGCGGAAGGTGCGAAAGAAGAGGTCAGGACTAGGTCAGGGTCTAGGGTTTTAGTTAAGAAGGACCAGTTGAGGGTCCTGAGATGTAATTTTGAGGGCAAGTTTTGTCTGGACCTAGTTTGTGATGGAAGATTACCTTAGGGGGATTTGGGGCATTTTGCAGGACCACGCAGAGAACTGGGGAGTGATCACTGAGCGCATGTGTAACACTGCGTGGTGCTTGTGATTTCATGGGGACGACTGGTGAAGACTAGGTCCAGTAGGGAGGAGGATCCGTGCGGGGGTCCAGCCGGGTGGGAGAAGGGACTACTTGAGTAAGGTCTTGGGCTGTAGCAGCACAATAAGCGGGATATAGACTTACGGAGCCAGTTGGTGTTGAAATCACCATGATAACTTTTCGCTTTGTTGTGGGAGGGTGGCAAGATAGGCCAGGGTTGAGTGGAAGGCTACTTCTGGTCTCTAGGGGGATGTAGGCTGCCGTGATTAGAAGAGGGTTTGGGAGTGACCCAGGGTGAGTTTGAGTGTAATGGCCTGAGGCCCAGGTTCTAGCTGGGGAGGGGGAGTAGCTGGCATTGTACTTGAGTCCTTAACGATGGCACAACCCCACCCCTTCGCTTTCCCCAAGCTGGTCGGTTTGAAGAGGTTGAATCTGGGTAGGCAACCGCAGAGTCCAGGGTCAGAGGGAGAGCCAGGTTTCATTCAATGCAATGACATCAGGCTGATGCTGGTGGACCCAACCCTGATAAGAGTCCCACTTTTTAGCAGGCTACAGACATTGAGGCTGGCAATGCGAAACCTGCTGATGGGGCCTGGTTTGACGAAGAGGTTGCAACTGGGCCAGGATTGGGGTGGATATTACCTGAAATTAGGAGTAGCAGTAGGAGTAGGGACCTGAGCATGGCGTCTAGTACGATTTTTGATTCGATGAGCTACGCAGTCATGTCCCGGGTGGGTTTGACAGGGAGGGAACAGGGAGGAATAGTGTGCAGGGGCTGACAGCAGGATAGGTTGAGAAGACAGAGGCGGTGGGGATTCTCAAGTTTCTGTAGGCATGGTACCCTATGAAGTGATGTCCCAAGCGGGATGTCTGTCTACTGCAGTGGTCATAGTAGTCTATGGTACAGGTGGGTGGGGGAAGGTCCCATCACCTGGGAGGTGGAGGGATGCAGAGCAGGTGGGGTACTGCCTAGTGTGCTTTACTGTAGTCTCAGGATGCCTTGCAATGTGGATGGTGGGGGTGGTATACAGTAGGCCCTAGGGTAGTCCGTGGCATCAGAATCTTGACTGGGGAGGAAATGGATGAGGGAGAATGAGCACAGGGACAGTGCAAGAGGGGAGAGAGAGAGTATAAAAAGGAGCATTGTGAGGAGAAGGGAGTTGGTGGGTGAGAGAATGCCATTAGTAAGGAGAGAGGAAGGGAACTAAAGTGGAGCAGAGCTGCCTCTTGTGGTGACTGTGTATAGGCTGCAGATGGAAAGTGGGCTGATTGGTCCAGCCGCTTAGCCGACACCTATATAAGGAGAAGCTGAGCAACGTGGTGGTGGGGGAGGTGGGCAGCCAAAGCAACGCGTCAGCGGGGTCCAGTATTCGAATATGCTAGCAGTTTGCAGGCCTGAACACCACGGTCTGGCGCTGAATTCTTTCGTAGGTTTACCTGGTGATGTGTCTCGGAAGGGGCTTGTTCAACAGCCCTCGCGACCCTCAAAGAATCCGTGCATCTGTCTGGACCTCGCTGGATCCAATACCTTGGTGATGTGTCTCGAAGGGGGCTTGTCTCAACGGCCCTCACAACCCTCAGAGAATCCGTGCATCTGTCTGGACCCTCGGTGGATCCAATACCCAGTGGAGAACAGAAAGGTAAGACTTAAGTACTAATTGTAAGGGGAGGAGATAAGATTAGTAGAGACAATGGAGGAAGGGCATGTGCTGAGAGGAAATGGGTCAGAGAGCACTGAATTGCAGCAGTAAATTTTATTCAGACTGTGGAAGCAGCTCCCATTAAATTACATTTACTCCAATTAAATACTTTTGCCTAACAATAAATAGCGATTAGACTGCAGAAAATAAATGAGATGCCTTTAAAAAATACTTAATTTCTGCCAGTAATCTCTTAAGGCACCCTCCACTGCACAGTATAAAAGGAGATAATTCGGTGATAATTTAGAGTTACAAATAACTCTCACTACCATGCCGACTGTTAAAGGAGATCTGAGAATTCAGGAAAAAGGTGCTAATTCCAATATGCCAGCAGTTTGTAGGTCTGAACACCGCGCTCTAGCGGTGGATTCTTCGTAGGTTTACCTGGTGATGTGTCTGGGCGGGGAGGTCTTGTTCAATGGCCTCGTGACCCTCGGAGAATCCGTGCGTCTGTCTGAACCCTCGGTGGATCAAGTACCCTGGTGATATGTCTCTGGGGGCTTGTTCAGCGGTCCTCGCGACCCTCTGACAATCTGTGCATCTGTCTGGACCCTCGGTGGATCCATCACCGTGATGTGTCTCGGGGCTGTCAACGCCCTCACGACCTCGAGAATCCATGCGCCTGTCTCAGACCTCGGTGGATCTAATACCCACCTAATATGTGCTTGTAGTACCCTGGCCATGCCTAAAAAAAGGCACCTTGAACTAGTGCACCAACCCAGTAAACAAAGTATAAATAAATAAATAAAAGTCTCTGTTGTGGTAAATCCTCTAGTACAGCACTGCAGGACCCTTCCTTGTTGGGTATTGCAGAACCCTTGCTGGGTACAAGCCCATGTCCCTGTTGTGGGAAACCCCAAAGTACTGCATTGTAGGACCTTGTTGGGTATAAGCCCATGTTCCTGTTGTGGAAACCCCTATTACTGAACTGTAGGACCTTGCTGGATATTGCAGGATCCTTGTTGGATGTCAGCCCACGTCCCTGTTGTGAACCCCTCCCAGTACTGCACTGTAAGAAACTTACTGGTATGAGGCAAACCTCTTGTGGAACCCCTAGTACTTGTTGGCTATATGCCTATGTCCCTGTTGTGGGAATCCTCTAGTATTGTATTGTAGAGCATGACACAAAGCCCCTCTTGTGGGAAACCCCTAATACTGCCCTGTAGGACCCTTGTCGGGTATGAGACAAAGTCCCAGTTGTTGGAAACCCCTAATACTGCCCTGTAGGACCCTTGTCAGGTATGAGACAAAGTCCCAGTTGTTGGAAACACCTGGTACTACACTGTAAGACCATTGTTAGGTGTGAATCCCGTGTGGATACTCCTTACTACAGCTCTGCAGTGATAGTGCTGGCAATGAGAATGAACCCCAGTATGGGACAACCTCTAGTACTGCACTGCAACGTCAAGTGTTACATAGATATCTAGAATGTGTCAGTACATAAGGGCTGCTGGGCCCACCCAGTTTGCCCAGTTTGAGTTTTTCCCCAGACCCTGCTTAATCCACATTATTTATTTATTTCAATAACTGGGTAGACATTCTGAGCCCCAAGGTCCATTTTTCATATATACATACACACACATATAAATATATCTAAAGAGAGAGAGACCGAAATAAAATAAGCAGTGGCAAAGTGTAGTATATAAGGAAATAATACCATCGAAGGGTCGGCATCAAGCAAATCATTAAAGCCATGAGACCTAAAGAATAAGAAGGCATTATATCATGAATATACCCGACTTTGCCATAATTTATTTTATATAATACTTAAGTTTAGTTACCTTGTTTGCTATGTTTTTGTATGTTTTATAGTAGGGTTCTTCTGTTGTCTAGTGTTTTTGTGCAGTGTAGTGTACTGCAGCCGTTGTTTTTGTTTTTGTTTTTTTAGATTGGTGGGTTTTCATAGAGAAGTAGGGCATGCATTTTCTTTATGTGTGCCCATTCCTTATAAATTGGGAGTACTAACGTGAGATTTCCTTCAGGGTGTCATCTGAGCAGCATAGCGTATGACACGGTGCGGTGAATTTACAGGCATGCCTTTGGCCGGACAGGCAGTTTCGTGTTGTGTGGTTGACAGCAGTGGTCCAGTGTCATTGTGTGGTCAGGAGCGGTGGTCTGGCATCACTTTGCAGTCAGAAGTGGTGGTCTGCAGTGAGCTGCCTCACAGAGGAAGAGCTGGGAGTCTGCCTGGAGCAGAACAGTGAAGGCAGTAGTGCCAGCATGGACGGCTTTGCAGGTAAAAGGAGTCCTGCAGCATCAAGGAACATGGCTGTGTGGTGAGTGGTGTTGGAAGGAGCTGGTCTATTGTGTGTTAGGCTAGGAATTTTTCTTATTTTTTCAGTTTGTGAGCTGGTGATGTAGGGACTGTAGTGTTAGTGGGTGTTAGGGTTCTGATGTGGTTTGTAATGGTGTTCTCCAGGCAGATGTTACATGTGTTGATATACAGCAGTAGTTACAGGTGTTATTAAGGTGGTTGTTATTTAATATGCTGGTTTGTACTGTGTTATGTATTACTCTGTTATTAAGATGTTAATAACATAGTAATAGAATGGTAATATAGCTATATATCGATACACAGCTCTATATATTAAAGATATACTACAGATATATATTCTTTGCAAAGACTACATTAATGCACCATTAGGGTTAAAGCATCAAAGTAGGGAATGGGACCTTAGGTTTCCAAGCCTAAGACCCCACCTCCACCCTGTATGCAGGAACTGGCATGAGGAGTGTGCCTTGAGGTTGTGAAAATTGTCCCTTTGATACTCCCTGAGCTATTCTTTCCTCAGTTTGGGCTTTGCCCTCCTTACTGCTTTGCTTGCCTCCCTCTGTTACACTTCCCTATCCTCTCCTCTTGGCTTGTACCTTCTGAATGCTACTTTTTAGCCTTTATCTATTCTATGACCTCTTTTGAGAACCACAGCGTCTCCTCTTCTTCTACTTTTGCTAACTTGCTTAACACACAGATTTGTTGCCCTCACAATGCCCTCTTTAATCTGGCCCACCTTTCTTCCACCCCACCAAGGACCTCATTCCCTGTTAGTTCATTCATGAAGCATTCACCCAACTTAACAAAATCAGCCCTCCTGAAGTCCAGGACCCTCGCCTTTGTGTGGGTCAGATTCTGTAGTTGTTGAAATGTTGAACCACACTGTACAATGATTGCTGGTCCCCAGATGACTCCCCACCCTGACATCTGTAACACTATCCCATTTGTAAGCACCAGGTCCAGTATTGCACCAGCATGAGTTGGTTCACTCACTAACTGCCGAGGAATGCCCACTGCAGGGAGTTCAGGATGTCTCTATTTTAGCTGGTAATGCAGTGGAAAGACTCAATCTACATCTGACAGACTGAAGTCCCCTACCAGTAACACCTCCCTTTTTCTGCCATTTAACCAGTTTCTCTAACATTACCTTACCTAAGTCTTCTCCCTGCATTGAAGGCCTACAGAAGACCTGTCTGAATATTGGCTCATGTTCCTGTCTCAGAGGTAACCAACAGCATCTCTACCCACTCTGAGATCCCTGTATTTCCACTGCTTTTATGCTGCCCTCACATGAAGTAATATTCCCCTCCTTTCCTTCTTACCCTGTCCCTTCTAAACTAATGTGTACTTGGTATGACCTATGTCCCAACCATGGTTTTCAGTGCACCATGTCTCAGTAATGGCCACGATATCCAGATCAGCTTCCATGTAATTTATTTATCTGTTTACTGGGTAGGTCACAGATCCCAGGACTGTTTTCAGGCATGACCAAGGCCATAAAGATAACACAGTAAGTGGAACATACAGCACAAAAATACATAAACAGAAGGTTACAATAGGATACAATGAGTATAGTTTACATTGGTAATTCTAAAAATACGAGTGGTCTAAAACAGGAGACGGCATGGTACAGGCAATCATGATGGAATGTTCACGTCAGGTTTGGAAATTAGCCCAAGTCCCTCTTGTGAATCCTCCAAACTGTACTCACGGGTCTCTTGGTGGGTATGACTTGAAGTCCCTGTTGTGGTACACCTCACAGTACTGAACTGCAGGACCTGGAGCTGGCAAGCGATCCCAGCTAGTGGGCTCTGTGCCCCTCAACCCTGGATAGGTCAAAAGGCAGCAACAAGGTTGCACTTCTGAGTTTCAAGTCAGCCTCACCAAAAGTGTTGATTTACTGTACACAAACACACCCTGTTCCAGATTGAAACACACTCCAGGTCAGTCCTGTACAGGTGGTCACCACGTGCAGTGCGGTCAGTAGGGGATTGGATGACTTTGATCCAGTCACTGCCACTGTAGTGTCATCTCCACTGGTGGCAGCAAACACCCTTGATGTTCAAGCAAACATGGAGATTCTTACAGGTATAGTAACCAGAGGTGGGGATTACAATGTTATATAGTTATTTTTATATATCGTGCCTCTATAGTTAGGGTTGAGTAGCATGTTTAATGTTAAACCTCAAATTTGCACTTTAATAACTCTGCAACCGTTCAATGGATTTGCACAAAATTTGGCATCGCTGTCCTATGGGATAGATCTCTGATGTTGCTGGTTTGTTAGATATAGATATAGACAGATAGATATTTTATTTATAAAACGCCATCTCCAGAGACTCTGGGTGCAGTACAATAAAACAACAATACATATAGACAATAATTCATCATTAGCACAATTATAAAATGACTCTATCCATCCCTTAAAACCAATTAATCAGTCAGTGAAAGCCAGCTGGAACACGTTCTGGTCGGATGTGCAGATTCGAGATCCGGATAGCAAAAACACCCTTTTTCGTAGTTCTTTCCTCATCGCCTTGTGGCCAGACGTGGAATTTATGCATGATTTTGTAGGGTAGAAAGAAAGTTGGTAGCAGAACAGACAATGAACATAGGGTGCAATAATATTTATCTGTTACAAGTTATTATGTTTTTTAGTTCCCAATATATCCTAATGGGATGTTTATGAACATTCTATTTCCAGGACAGATGTCTTTTTATGACAAAGGATCTGATCTCACAAAAAGGATTTAATCTAGCAAGAGCATTTTCTTTTGCAAGCACAAAATCCTTTTTCATAAGAAAAAATATTTTTCACGAGCCGCCATATTGTTTTCTGTTTTTTCAACAAAAATTGAAAAGCACCAAAATGAAGGTATCTAGAGACACCAACAAATGTATCTTGTTCATCGGACTCAGTTCAGTGGACTGTGAAGTTATTTGGTGGAAGAACAAACTTTCAGTGCCTTTTTCAACACTGTAATTTTTTTTGTGACTCGCTTAGATCCTTTTGTGAGAAAATTATTTTTTTGTGAGCTCACAAAAGGATTTTACAGGCTAATTTGATGCATGACTCAGACTTTTTGAGATTTTGACCAATTTACATCATGGCCTTTTGGGGACCCACATTATTCATGAACAACATGACTGTCATTTGTCAACTCCTGCCGAAAGATGATTTCACAGTTGGTGGGCAAATTCACCTTTCGGGCAGGATTTGCATAATGACAGTTATATTGTTCATGAGATGGGGTCCCCAAAAGGCCATGCTGAATATCTGGGGTCAAAACATGGCTGAGTTACAGCCATTCATTGCAATTTCGCTACGCAAACTGGTAACTTTGTAAATTTAAACTATTTTGACCCCAAATTTGAAACACAGACTTATTACCCAGAAAATGTATGTCAAAACTGTCATTTTTCAAATCCTGGCTAAAATAAGTTTCACAACTGTGGCTAAAAATGGTGTTGCAGTTGTGCAGAATTAAGTTTCGTGGGATTTGAAATTTTGTGTAGTAGTACAGTAGGTGGCGAATAACACGACTATGCTGGACAATTCTGTCACTTTGTGAGTGGGTCCCAGGGTGGTAACCTGGGTTGCAAACTGGCTGCACAACAGGACACAGAAGGTAATAGTGAGTGGCACACATTCTGAAGAAAGGGGTCACTAGTGGAGTACCTCAGCTCAGTACTGGGTCAAGTCCTCTTTAACATCTTTATAGGTGACATTGCAGAGGGTCTGGAGGGAAAGGTATGCCTCTTGCAGATGATACAAAGATCTGTAACAGAGTTGATACACAAGGGGGTAGAAAGGATGAGAAGGGACTTGGCAAGGTTGGAGGAATGGTCAGACATATGGCAACTTAGATTCAATTCAAAGAAGTGCAAAGTAATGCACCTGGAAAACAAAACGCAGGAGAAGAGTACACAATAGCAGGGGAGGTACTAACAACAAAAAATGGAATGGGACAAGGGGTAGTCATATCAGATGATCTAAAGGTGGGTAAGCAATGTGAGAAGTCAGTGAGGAGAGCCAGGGGATACTGGGATGCATAGGAGAGTGGTTAGATGACATCACTGCACATGGCAGCTGAGGTTCGCCTTCCCGATCATCACATAATTACTTAATAGTTACAGCAGTGTTTCAGTGAAGCCTGACAGATTATCGAGTCAGTTAGTAGCAAGCGACAGTGGGGAATGAGATTTATGATTGAGTTCTCTGTCCCCTCCTCATTCTCATTCTCCACACACCGACAGACGCTGGGGTGTGCCATGGGATCGATGGCCCACCTTTTCACCTCATTCCATGTGAAACAGGTTGACATGCTACAGTAAAGAAGAATGGGTGAGACTTAGGCCTCATGACCCCATGGCAGACGCCAGAGTCTGCTGGTGTGTGGAGGATGGGGTGGGGAGGGTTAGGGCTCAACCCTAACATCTCATTTCCCCACTTTGTCGCTTTAACACTAACTGATGCATTAATTAATTTTTGTAATGAATTTCTTACTTTTTGAAAAAGAGTACTGTAACTAGTAAATGGTATGTATTGGGGAGAGCGGGCCACCAAACTGCCCATTTGTGCATAGTGATATGCATCTATGGGAGCAGGGCCTCCAGTCCCACTTACACATAACAACCGAGCTACACAGTAGCCCTATAGGCCTGAAAAGGAATTCTTGTAACACTAATTTGCCAATATCTCAGTAACGCGACAACCTATGAAAAAATTCCACTGCATTTGTAATCATGACTTTGAAACCTCCACGTGTGCTAAAGGTGTACAAAGCTGTGGGTAGTGAAAATCCATATCTTGAATAGTTTTTCAAGATACAGGCACCAAAAGTCGCTGTGGGTGCCGATAATGTTATCCTATGGGACAAATCTCAACTTCGTGATGTCTTATCTTTGTAACCGATTAACTTTTTACACCTAAATAGCATAATTCCCATCTCTGGTTATCCCTTTATACCCTACACATTTCAAGCCAAAAGCCAAACCTTTAGCTACAGTGCAGTGGCAAAGTTTTTAAAATCCTAGTTAGCGGGTCAATCCCCGTTCACGAGCTGTCAAAATCCCCATTCACGAGTAAGCCTTGATGCGTCAGATTTTGGCCATCTGGTCTTGAAGTTGCAAAGGGGATTCTGCTAGCTCACGAAAGGGTACTGGCTCATAAATGGGGATTTTGCCAGATGGCAAACAGGGATTTTGACAGCTCACAAATGAGGAATTGAAAAACAATCTTCTTTTCGTGGTGTGTCAAATCCCTGTTATAAAGCCCGATCCCTTTCACACCGGCAGTGTCAAAATCATTCGCTGAGCCAATCTTCCGTTGAGAATGGCCACTTAGTCAAGAAATGACGATCAAGGAGTTTGTCAGTTCACGAAGGGAATGGCTCATGAATGGGGATCCTGACACCTCGCGAAAGGGGATTCAAAGCAATCCCCTTTGCGAGCTCTCAAAATCCTCATTCAGCGAGTCAATCCCCTTTCTGGCTTCTCAAAATCCTCGTTTCGTGAGCCAATCCTTGTTCGCGAGATAGGCACATGGTCCCTAAGTCATGATCAAGGATTTTGCTACCTTGAGAAAGGCGATTCAGCTCACGAACGGGATTCTGTCACCTCACAAATGAGGATCGAAGCAAGTCATGAACGAAGAATTTAAAAATTTAAAACGTCCGCTTTTGGCCAAAACCAAGGAAATCAAAGGCATGGGTTTATAGTGGGCATCCTCTGAACAAAACCCATGACTTATTCATGCAACAAGTCACCAGTGGGGCAAGCTACGACATTTTGTTTGGGGGAAAAAATGAAAACAAAATGGCGGCTCACGAATGAAGAATTGTTTCTTAACGGGATTTGATAAATCCCTATTTGTAACTGACAAAATTCTTGATCCGGGCCTAATCCCTTCGCATAATATACATATAAATCTTGGAGTGAACTAAGCATGCTCAGAACTTGAAACTTCAAAATTAAATAACTCTGGAACGGATTAATATTGTTTCACCAAACCAATGCTGCATTGTTCTTTTACCAAACCTCTCTCTACCCTGAGCATTTCAGACCAAAATACCAAATGGTGTGGCGCAGCATGATGGGCAATAATCAGCAAAAAGTGCCCAAAAGGCAAAAAGCATTATTCAGTGCTGCGCTGCACATAAACTGCAAGTCTGACCAAAACCCAACTTGGCAAATTGAGAGATCTACCTATACGAGACCACTCATTCCCAATTCGTGCAAATGTGTTGAATGGTTTCAAAGTTATTAAGGTGCAAAATTTGTTGTTTAACATTAAACTGCTTACTCAACCCTAACGATGCAGGCGCAATCATCATACATAATATATATATATATATATATATATACACACACACATATAGAATAAGCAATGGCAATGTGTGGTATATGTAGAATAAAGACACAGGTGTGATTTGTGGCCTGATAAGAGCACACCCCAGGTGCGTAATGAGGCACAAGGCACTTGCACAGAGTGCCTTTAGCACCTGGGAAGTATTATCAAGCCATAAAACCACACCGGAGTGTCTTATTCCACTTTATAAATGGGTCCTAGTAAAGTAGTTAATTAAAAAGTGCATATAACAAGTGTACATAAAATCGCATAATAAATATGGTCATATGACTACAGAAAACAAAGGTAGTCTTTGTCATTGTATTGGAATAAGCTGCTCTAGTTAGGGATAATGTTTCTTGTCTCCTCCCCCGCAGTTACCACAATATAGGCTCATTTTGTGCTGTTTCATATGACCCCCCCACCCGTAAGATACAGAACTTCTTTTGCTTGTGTGTGTCCTTTCTGTTTATCTTTTGTTAAGCTGAATTCCAGCACTGAATTGTATTTATTTCCTCTATGGCTGGCTTGACTAGGGCGAACATGTCCCTCAGTGGCACGCCTTACAGAATAATTTCCTGCATTAGCTTTTTCAAACCGTAACTGCCACTGGTATAAAAATAAAGTTTTATGGTTTTTTTTTGCTGGCAGTTATGCGCTGAATTTTCTGCCATGCACGTGCCCATTTAAAGTGTAGTCCCCTTTGTTACCCGGGTTACTAGAATCCCAGTAAGACCTAGTGGTAGGCAGGAGGAGCTAGTGAAACTCCAGTTAAATGGGTTTCACACTGTCTGACTCTGTTCTCAGTCACAGCTGAGACTTGAGAGATGACATCACCATAGAACTGTCGCAGTTGCATAAGCCACATTGGAATCTGCAGCAGAGGGAGTAAGATAGAACTTTGGGAGTTTTCAAAGTCAGTCTTCTGTTTGTCTTAGAGCAAGAAGGAAGTGTGTTCCTGTTTACCTTTTGAAAGTGGTGAAGACCGTGGTCCAGGTCTCAGTGCCCTCTCCGGGGTGTGGAAGAAAAGTCCCTTGTGGATTCCTGGGGCAGTCCACTATTTCCACCATAGGAGAAAGCTGCCTGTTTTCAGTTCCTCGCTTTTTGTATAACAATGGAAGAAGTGGTACTCGCCTGTGGGGCACCTGCAACGTAAAGGGTGAGTGTTGTGCCTCTATTGAGAGGGCATACAAATTGTTTTTATTTAGTTGGGAAATGGATGTGAACTACTATTTGGGAGGCCTATTTTACTAGGACAAACAAATGGAGTAGTTAAAGTTTAAAGTCTGAATGGATTTCAAGTACTGTCGTGAGAGGGGTGCTTCAGGTCATCCACCATTAATCTACAGTTCAAAGTTTTAAGTTTATGTTTGTCCAGAGAAATGGCCGGTATGGGCTGTGGGAGCTGGAGGTGGAACACCCCATCTTTAGTAACCAGGTCCACCTCTACGGATTTCTTCTGTGATTGCTACTTGCCTCATGCGCCTGGCCAGTGATGAGGTAGGTACCAGACGGGTCGCAAATTGAAAAATCTCTAGGAGTCACAGACTCTAAGTGGTGTGGGGAGCCACAGGATGGAAATTATTCTCCTTGTTTGATGGGAGTTCGATGGAAGTAAGAAAACAAATCTCTAGGAGTCGTAGACTCTAAGTGGTGTGGGAGCCACAGTTTGGGAGTCTCCTTGTTTGATGGGAGTCTTCCAAGTAAAGTTTGGGTTCATTCTTTAAATGGACCATCAGTCAGTGGCCGCAGGGAGCAGGGCCAGTCAGGCTGTGTATCCAAAGCGCATGCAAAGTCCGGGCTGAGTGCCTAGTGGGTCCAGAGCCAGACAATAGTAAAATGAGTTCATTCTTCAAGTGAACCGCTTTGTAATCTCTAATCTGCATATACAGTGAATGTAGCCCTTGGGGATCATCAATGCTTTGTTTATGTTCAGCTAGTTTGAATAAAGCCACACTGAAAAATCCCAATCCTGGTTCTGGACATTACAGTTATTGCTTCCTGTAGTTGAATTTACTTGGGTGCCCTGTGCAGAGTAGCCAAATCTAGGTCCCTTGTGCCAAGTAACCTCATCCTCCCGAACCCAGGTCCCCACCAGGTATTGCTGCCAACACCAACAGCATGCCACCTGTCGCTTTAGTAAAAGGCAGTGGTGAGGGGTTACAAAAGATAACAAGAATGCGGGGAGTCCACAGAACAAAGAAATGGTCCGTGCGTACTGGGTAAACTATTCAGTACTGGGTGCAATGGAGCATTACAGGCAGTCACTAAAGTAAGCTGTTCAGATGATTACGTTTCTACAATGGGGAACCTTGCATACACTGTTTTTTTTCTTGTTTCTCTGCTGCCACCGCCACTCTCCCGCTGCAGCTGATATGATGGATGCTAGCTGAGGAGGTGCAGTGCGAGAGGGGTGGCACACACCGATTTCTCCGCAGTGTTGTGTCTTGCTGGCACAAGCAGTGCCCATTGTTAGGATATGTCCTGATAAGAACACAGCTGGAAATGGCTTCCAGTCAATCAGGATTCCAGTTTTTCTTTGCCCATTTTATAAAAGAAAATAACACTATCAAAGGGTCAGCATCAAGCAAGCTATAAAGTAATGAGACCTAAGGGTTGAAAAGGCATTATATCACGAGTACACCCAACTGTGCCATGATTTATTTTATATAATATGCAAGTTTAGTTACCTTGTTTGCTATGTGCTTTGCATGTTTTACAGTAGGGTTAGGTGTTTTTCCATTGTCTAGTGTTGTTCCGTAGTGTAATGGTATGTGCAACTGTGTTTTTTTAGATTGGTGGAGTTTTCCATAGTGTAGTAGGGGCATCTGCATTTTTCTGTATGTGTGCATGTTCTAGCCCATCCCTACAAAGGGGAGTGGTAATGTGAGATTTCCTGCAGGATGTCATCTGAGTAGCATGACTTATGGCAATACGAGCAGACTTGATAGACCAAATGGACTTCTTCTGCTGGCTTCTTCATATGTTCGTATGTATGTTTGTGTTAGCAGGGTTTGCAGATATGTCCTTTGATCGGACTGGCAGTTTGAAGTGCTTGTGTGGTTGACAGAAGTGGTCCAGCGTCATTCTGCAGTTAGGAGCGGTGGTCCAGCATAATTTTGCAGTCAGAAGTTGTGGTCTGCAGTGAGCTGCCTCACAGAGGAAGAGCTAGGAGTCTGCCTGGAGCAGAATGGTGGAAGGTATAGTGCCAGCACGGAGGACTTGGCAGGTAAAGGAATCCTCACGGCATCAAGGAACATGGCTGTGTGGTGAGTGGTGTTGGAGGGAGCTGTCTACTGCGTGTTAGGTTAGAATTTTTCATCTGTAGTGGCTGTAGTGTTAGTGGGTGTTATAGCTCTGATGTGGTTTGTAATGTTCTCTGGGTATATGTTATGCACAGTATGTCTTTCCTGGTGAAACTTTTAAAATAAATAAATACAGGCTGCCGACCCAGTGGCACTGAGGGCTGAGCGCTGGATGCCTTACCTTGTGTCGCTGGTGACCCGGGTTGAACAACCTCGGGTCGTCGGGGAGCTGACATGAGGGCGGAGCAGCCAAAAGGCAGCTCTCTTCTTCTAGAAAGGTTGCTTGCCCCACCCCATAGTTCCACTCCCATTGGGCGGAGGTCCGATGGGGAATGTAGGTGAAGGCGTGCAGGCATTTGCCTGGTGGGGCAGAAAGGGCCGAGGCGGTACTCCAGCATGCATGTGCGCCCACGTGCATGCATGTCTCGCCATAGGGTTCCAGGCGGGGAGAAAATGCAAAAGTGTAAGTAAACAAAATAAAATAAAATAAATATAGTACATCCTTCCCCCACATGTGAAGATCTATATATATATATATATATATATATATATATATATATATATATATATATACACACACACACACTATACGTTATAGAGGCACAATAGCACCTCTATAGTTGGGGTTGAGTAGCAGTTTCTAGGTTAAACCTGAAATTTTGCATTTTTTTTTTAAACTATTTCTGCATCCACTCCCGGGCATCCTTCAGGAGTGCCCACACAGAGTCCACCTCCTCCCAGCCTGAACCCTCACATCTCCCTCGATCTCCTCCCCGAAAGACCCCAGGCAGGCTCAACCCCCGTACCATCTCCAGGGCTGATTCCACCCTCCCACGGTGGTAACCTCCTCAGTGTGAAGTGCCTATCTTGGTGTCATCGGGTCGGCTTGAAGGACAGATCTGGGGCACGCTGGGCGGCAGATGGGATGTGGTTAAACCCTCAGGGCCACCGGCTATCTCACTGATTAGCGGAAGGTATTTCTGCTTGTTTGTACACATCAACGGAGCCCGTCAGCAAGGCAACATAGTGCCATGGCTCCTCCCCCAGGCATTATGCCACGCTGCTCCACTGGCGATCCTCCAGCCATCGCCAGAGGTCATCCTAGAGCGAGCACTTCCCATACCCACCCCGGAAGAGAGAGAGCTGTCGCCAATCTCATCCCTCCCCTGTCGCACCCCTCGGCGCCCTAGCTCGTTCCCAAACCTGGGTCAATAGTATGGCGCGAGGCGTGGTGTCCAGCGCCAACCTCATCGCCATCAGGCCGGGCAAATTTTTCACTTTAATAACTTTGCAACCGATCAATGGAGTTGCACAAAATTTGAATGTGCTGTCCTGTGGGGGTAGGTCTCTTTGATGGCAAGTTTTGTTCTGCCACGATGTGGGATTCTGATATCTGGATAGTGAAAAAACAAAACAAAAACAAAAATCTTTGCCGCCCGGTGGCACTGAGGGTTGAAGCGTTGGACACCACACCTTGCTCCACGCCGTGACCTGGTCCGTAACCATTCGGACCGGCCGGTCGGTCAGGGGAAGAAAGGATTGAGTGCCCAGTGGTGGCTCTCCTCTCGGGAGGGCTCACACCTGTCCCGCTGCTACACTGCCATCTTCCGGGTGAACCCGGGTTGGCAGTGCATACCGGGTCACGTAAGGGAGAGGGAGCGCATTGGCCAGGAGCCCTGGAGGGGTTGCGCCATCACGCATTCCTCCAATTGGCTCCCTTAGAGCGCAGACATCTGCGGGGCATAAGAACAGAGGAAATACAGCCCGTAACTCCTAGGTGATGAACCCTCCAAAACCAAGCACTGTCAGCCAACACCATAAGAACGAACTCGGCTGTAGCACTTGCTCCACCATTGTTGAGGGAGGGTAAGTGGGACTTCTCCTCACCCTCACCCGGGGTAATCCAGGGGTATTAAAGGCTACAGAGAGAGTGACTACCTAAGGGCAGACTCCTGGGCCGAGAGGCTGGAGCAATGTGGTCTGAGGGTTCTGAAAGAGTGGAGTGATGTGGTTAGGATGGCAAGATAAAAGTCAGTGAAAAAAACACGCTTTGCAGTTGTTTTTCATCGCCTTGTGGCTAGACGGTGTGGAATTTCTGCATGATTTTCATAGGGTACAAAGATATTTGGTAGCAGAACGGACAGTGAAAATTTGGTGCAATAATATTAATCTGTTGAAAAGTTATTAAGATTTTTAGTTCCTATTATTTCCGATGGAGGTTTTCTCAACATTCCAGTCTTTAGGATAAATGTGTTTTTTCAACAAAGGATTTGATCTTGTGAAAAGGATTTAGTCTCGTGACAGCAGTCCTGTTTCACAAGAACAAAAATCCTTTTAGTGAGAAAAATCCTTTTCACGAGCCATCTTGTTTTCTGTTTTATTCAAAAAAACAATTTGAAAAGCACCAGCGTGAAGGTATGTAGAGACACCAACACAAGTCTCTTGTTCACTGGGACTCCATTAGGTGGACTGTGAAGTTATCTGGTGGGAGAGCAACCTTGCAGTACATTTTGTTTAACATTTAAAATCCTTTTTCGTGACTCGCTTAGATCCTTTCTTGTGAGTCAATTCCTTTTGTGAGCTCACGAAAAAGTATTTTACTTATTGCATAATGCAGCCTTTTTAAAATTTTGACCCCAAATTTTCAACATGGCCTTTTAGGACCTACCTCTGAACAATATGACTGTCGATAGAAACTCCCACTGGAAATATGATTTTGCCATCGTTGGCAAAATCACATTCGTGGATTTGTGTAATGACAGTCATATTGTTCATGAGGTGGATCCCTGAAAGGCCATGTTAAAATTTAGGTCAATATGTCAAACAAATGACTGAGTTATGATGGCTCGTTGTAACCGCGCTACTCACGCCATAATTTTGTTAGTTAAAAATATTCTGACCTCAAATCTTGTATCGCGGGACTTGTTATTACCCCCACCAAATGCATGTTATTAACTGTCAGTTTTCAAATCCTGGCTGAAATGTATTTTCATAGCTGCTGCATGGAAATGGCATTGCAGTTAGCAGAATTATGTTTCAATATGGATTTGAATATTCTGTGTAGGGCGACATTGGTGGGTAATAACATGGCTACGCTTGACAATTCCATGACTCTTGTGCTATAAATGAACGCCAGAGGGCCCTCTGGCCAAAAATATTGGCGCTTTTGCAGTTTTTCTAATAATGCACCATTCCTTCCAGAAAATTGTTGAAATTAAAAATATTTTGATATCCACATATGTATTTCTTTGGTTTGAGTGGAATAAAACAGAAAAATCACAAAAAATTTACTAAGTCTTAGCTTATTCCACACAGAAATCCTTAAACAGCCCGGACAAAATTATTGGCACCTTTTAGAAGTAGTTAGAAATAATTAGATTTCAAGCAGGTGATTCTCCTTCACTTTGGAACTGAACTCACCTGTGGTGAGTTGCAGGTGCCTGCAATATAAAAATCACTGCTCAACCTGTTTGAATAGAGAAAAGGACTCATTCTCCTGTTTTGTGTCACTGTGTGTACCTCAATGAGCACGGAGACAAGAAAGACAGCCAGAGAATTGTCTGAGGAGGTCAGACAGAAGACTGTAGCCAAGCATGGACAATCTCAAGGCTACAAATCAATCTCCAGAGACCTTGATGTTCCTGTTTCCACCGTCAGTAATGTTATCAGGATGTTTAAGGCCCATGGCACTGTAGCCAACCTCCTGGACGGGCCGCAAGAGAAAACTTGATTGAAGATTGCAGCGCAGGAGTGTTCGAATGGTGGAGAAAGCACCTTGATCAACTGCCAAACAGATTCAAGATGACCTTCAGACACAAGGTATGACAGTTTCAACTCGCACCATCCGTTGCCAACTCAATGAAAGGGGTTATATGGTAGGAGGCCCAGGAGGACCCCACTGCTAAGAGAGAGACATAAGAAAGCCCGATGGGGTCACAAACACACCTGAACAAGCCAAAATCCTTCTGGGAGAATGTCCTGTAGACAGATGAGAACAAATTAGAGCTTTTTGGTAAAGCACATCATCTCTATGTTTACAGAAAACAAAATGAAGCTTTCAAAGAAAAGAACACCATCCCTACAGTCAAACACGGAGGAGGTTCAGTGATGTTTTGGGGTTGCTTGCTGCCTCTGGCACTGGGTGCCTTGAACGTGTGCATGGCATCATGAAATCTGGAGATTACCAGGCCATTTTGGAGCGCAATGTTGAACCCAGTGTCAGAAAGCTGGGTCTCCGTCAAGGTCATGGGTCTTCCAGCAGGACAATGACCCCAAACACACTTCAAAAGCACCCAGGAATGGTTCAAGACAAGACGCTGGACTGTTCTGAAGTGGTCAGCAATGAGTCCAGATCTAAATCCCATTGAAAACCTGTGGAGAGATCTGAAAACAGCAGTTGGGAGAAGGCACCCTTCAAATCTGGGAGAACTGGAGCAGTTTGCACAAGAAGAGGGGCCAGACTGCCAGTAGAGAGGTGCAGGAAGCTCATTCATGGCTATAGGAAGCGGTTGATTGCAGTTATTTTGACCAAAGGCTGTGCTACCAAATATTAAGTCTAGGGGTCAATAATTTGTCAATGCCATTTCTTTTCATTTTCTGATTTAAAAGGATATATTAAATTTTGAATCAAAAACAAAGGTTCTGTAATATTAACAGAAATAAAGAATTGTGAGACCAAATACTGTACTGTTGTTAATTTCAACTTATGTTTAGAGGAAATTGTGAGTTATTTGAAAAGTGCAAGGGCACCAATATTTTTGGCCACGACTGTATCTATGGAGAAATGGTAGTGCAGGGCCCTCCCATAATTATGTACATACGTGCATCTATGGAGGAATGGGAGTGCAGGGCCCTCCGCCAAGCAAATTACGACATGATTATACTATCTCAAAAGTATGGAAAAACTTTGTTAATGCATCAGTTAGGGTTAAAGCGACAGTAGGGAAATGGCATTTGATTTCCAACCCTAACACCACACCCCCACCTTCACAGATAAAGAGGGATTGGTGGTGGCACTGGGGTCATCAGCCCTAACGCTCACCCCATTCTCCTATGATGTGCCCACCCAGTTTATTTTCTAATGGAACAGGGTGAGCGTTAGGGCTGATGAACCCAATGCCACCACCAATCCCTCTTTGTCTATGGAGGGTGGGTGCAGTGTTAGGGTTGAAACCCTACTGCCACATTTCCTACTTTGTCACTTTAACCCTGATGCATTAACAAAGTATTTTGTATATATATATATATATATATATATATATATATATATATACACACACATACACACACATACATATATTTTATATATATATATATATATATATATATGTAAGTAATACTTCGACAGGAGGTATGCATTAAAGGATTTTAATGTTCACTCCAGAGCGCGCCAAGGCACGAGGCTGAAGGTCGAGTGTCTCTTACACTTTGGAAGTGCATTAAAACTTTAATGCATACCCTGGAGTGGCTTATCACACTTAAAAAATGGGCCCCATCATAAAATAATTAGTTTGATTTACTCTGATAGGGATTAAAACTTATTTACAATTTTCAAAAGTGTACAATACATTACCTCTGGAAACATCTGAAAACTGAAAAAGTAGTCCCTATTATTGCATAAAATAGCTGTAACACGGCATTATTCAGAAGTCTAGGGCGTCCAGCGACAAACTCAACGCGTCCACGTGGTGGGAGGACCACAGCATTATGAGCTGATAATGCCGTGTTGGGCCTCGAACGCAGAAGACTCAACACGGCATTATGGGGAAGCAATGCCGTGTTGGAGTCGTGAACGCGGCTTCCCAGCACAGCAACACGGCATTATCGCTCACAATGCCGCGGTTGCTCCTGCACCACGCGGACGCGCTATGCCTATTCGCTACGCCGTCAGAGACCTTCAGTAATGCCGATAAAGTAAGCCTAAACTCTATCAAGATTGCCTCTGTCTCCGGCGCCTTTTTCTTAATGACTCTGCACTGTGATCGCCCTAGTAGACATCGTGGCTATCCAGTAATAAGAAGAGCATCATCAAGCTCGGCTCTACCGGTGATTAATGCCCGCTTGGGGTTGAACCGCGGCAACAACGCCTAGCGGCATTAATCCCCGTAGAGGCCTCCTCTGCCGGTGATTAATGCTTACATATTTCAGCAATAGGTTAACTGGTACAGTACTTTGCAGTTAAAGTATTTACTAGTAGAATTGGTTGAAAATAAATATTTTCTCTGTAACATGCAAATGTTATCATATAAATGCACTATAATTACTGGGTAGCGCTTTTCCCATAGGAAAACTCGGTTATAATTTGTCGTTATAACCAGCCACCCACCAGGTTTCCTCGGAGCAGCACATGCAGTCCCCAGTCTCTGATCTTCACATTCCGCAGCAATCCCAAAGCACACTTTCAGGTCCTCTTATTCGGTGGTAATTTACTTTTTATTTTTTAAATGAACTCTTTCTTGACTGACCCAAGGAAACAAAACAAAAGTAAAACTAGCGCTGTGCTTCCCATCAGCATGTGATCAGAGCTATGCATGGCACAGACTGTCCCTGCCTCAGTGAAGCCAGGAAGACGCTGCAACTGCCACTCAGCAGTAAGTTTATCTTTTAAAAAATCAACATTTCTGTACATTTTAAAGAAAATATCCATGTCCCCCCTCCAACAAGTGCAGTACTGTAACTACAAAGACCCAGAGACACACAGAATCCAGGCTGCTCTATGGCTTCCTGAACACCAATCTTATTTTATTTTTATAATTGCTTAGGCGAAAAGCACACCAATTCAATTCAATTAAATTTCATTTATTTATAAAGCCTCTTTCAAAATCAAGGCGCTTGTACGAAACATTAAAATTAATAAATCCAAACATTTAAAAGTCATTTAAAAGTCAGCCACAAACTAACTAGAGTATGCTAATTCAAACAGGTATGTTTTTAAGGCACCTTGAAATTATCGACGGTTGGGCATTCTCTCAACCAGCAAGGTAGAGAATTCCACAGGGTTGGTGCCGAAAAGCAAAGGCACGAGATCCTGATGACTTCAATCGACCCTGGGAATTTCAGCAATCCCTCGCTATGGGAACGGAGAGGACAGAGGGGGCAGTAGGGAATCAGGAGATCTTTCAGGTAACCGGTCCCTGATCATGTAGAGCTTTAAAGTTTAGTAAACCAACCTTAAAGGTGATCCACCACCATACAGGCAGCCAGTGCAGTTCACGGAGCACAGGCGTAATATAACTGGTTCTCAGTCCTGGTCAGGCCTGGCTGCCGCTCTGCACTAGCTGAAGGCGCGGATATCAACCCTGAGTAGCCCTAGGTAGAGGGAATTGCAGTAGTCGAGACGGAGCTGGACACAGACGGTGGACCAATGTTGGAAGGTCACCTGGGGAATCAGATGTTTCACCCAGGCGATATTCCTCAGATGGTAAAAGAGCATCTGACAACAGCTGACACCTGAGATTTCAGGGTCAGACCATCATCAAAGATAATGCCCAGATTTCGACCTGTTCAGAGGTAGACAGCAGTACACCACCAAGTAATAAACCTAATGGCTGTCCAGCTCCCACACCAACCCGGACGACCTGGATCCACCCACCAATACCTCAGTCTTGTCCGGTTGAGCCTCAACCAGCTCAAACTCATCCAAGTCTGATCTCATCGAGGCAGTTGTTAAGTACAGAGAGGTGCATCACCCTGACTGGGGAGAAAGGACAGATACAGCTAAGTATCATCTGCATAGCAGTGAAAACCCAGACTGTGTCACCTGATGATTTCTCCCAATGGCACGACACTGCAAACAACATGGGAGCTAAATGGAGCCCTGTGGTACCCCACAAGACAGGAGTGAGCGCCAGAGGAATAGATTCCAGTGACAATTCTCTGAAACCTGCCTGTGAGGTAAGAACGAAACCATTCGAGGACTGCACCAGACAGCCCACAGAAGACCACGCAGCGCCCCAATAGCACTCCATGGTCTACAGTGTCAACGCGCAGATAGATCGAGAAGGACCAGAATGGTACGCGCCTTTCGATCTCTGGCCATAAGGAGGTCGCCAATACCCGACAAGGGCAGTCTCTGTACTATGCCTTTTCCTGAAACCAGACTGAGAGTATCATAGATTGTGAGATATAAGGTGATCATCCAATTGCAACACAACTGCCTTTTCAATAACCTTACCAACAAATGGCAGGTTAGATAGGCCGGTAGTTAGCTAGACAATCTGGATCCAAGGAGGATTTTTAAGGAGTGGTCGAATCATCGCTTCAAGGGTCAGGAACCCCCAAAGATTTCCAGACAATGTCTGCAAGGATTGGGTAGATGGCTTTACACAACCTACTAAGAGCAGTGTAGGACCCCGATCCAAACTACAACTAGTTGGTCGATTGTTTGGATGATCTTCACAATGTCCCCAAATTCGCTGGAGAAAGTCTAACCAGACAGACCTAGGAAAGGCCACTTCTAGTCGACCACCGCAATCCCCATAAGAGAGGTCGGGTCGATGCGGACCTGATGTCGGCAACCTTATCCGCAAAAACGAGCAAACTCTTCACATCTCAGCTGAGAAAACGCTTCTCTGGGTTGAAGACAGACTGGATTGCACAGTCTGTCCACAGTCTGGAAAAGCTGAGCCGGTCAATTTTGTGAGCAGAAATTCTCTGGACAGGAATTCTGCCTTCTACGAGTGATTTCTGATTGGTAGCTATCATAATGTGCCATCAACCTAAGCCAGTCGGCATCAAGGCCTGATTTCCGCCAAACTCTCTTCCAACCTTCGGCCAATCTCGCTAACTCCTTTAAGGAGCCATCAAACCACGTGCCTTTGGACGGAGGGTGAGAGGTCAACACTAACAGGAGTAATTTTGTCCAGAGCATCTCTCCAGCCTTATTATAGGCTAATACTAGATCATCTGACTCATGCATTCACCTGACAAGCTCGAATTAATCCAGCACCGCCATTAGGTCACTGGGGTTAACACCCTTAAAGGCGGTACTGAACCATCTCTGTAGGGGCAGACCTATTAGAGGGGCCCAAGCTGAACCTTATTTTATTTAGTTTTTGTTAACCGGTAGGTGCACTAGCCAACAGCTGACTATTTTCAGGCACAACCCGGGAGACACAGTTACAGTACAAGATAGGACAATTAGGCTTAACACAATACAGGCAAAGGTACATTGGTACAAGTGCAGGCATACAATTCAAAGGCAGGCATACAGTTTCAGTAGGCAGAGGGCACTGGGGGAGCACACCTTTAGAGGAGAGGGGAGGAAAGGGAAGGATTTAAGCAGGCAGGAAGGGAGGTGGAAGCTAATGAGGGCTAAGGGCTTTGACAGAAAAGGCAGGGAAAGTCACAGCTAACGCCTTGTGGTGATGGGCAGAGACACGCAACCTGGCTTTGGAACCGAGGGACGGCAGAGCAGAGAGGGGATGGTCGGCAGGGGAGGAATGTGGTAAGGAAGCAGGGCGAGGTGCGCCAGACTGAGGGCAAAATGATAAAGCGCAGTATTAGCGGAAAGGCGGAAAGACCCAATAGTTGTGGAACTGGAACTAGGGAGGCAGCCAACCTGAGGCACTTACGGCGAAAGACGGTGAGTTACGGCTTTAGCGGAAAAGGTGCAAAAAGGACCCGGGTTATGGAACTAAAACTCGGCAGGGCTCTGAGGCGCCTACGGCAAAGTACAGCTAATTACAGCTTTAGCGGAAAAGGCCAGTAAAGACCCGGACTCTGGAACTGAGACCGGCAGGGCTGTGGGGGTGAGGAGAGCGGGAGTGGAGAGGGGAGCAAGAGGACCAGTACCCACTAACATTAAGTAAATCATATAGTTTAGTGCAACACAGTAGAACGGACTAAGGATCAAACAATAGTAGGATTACATCTGAATTATACAGAAGTCAGAGAGATGAAACAATGTTAGATATGCAGCATAATAATATGATCAAGTCAGGATACTATACATATTATAGAATTAAGGCAAATTAGGCATTCGTAAGAACAATTTGTAGCAGCATGATTAGCATAGAGTGACCATAGAAAAGGTTGTAAACATTACATTAGAGTGCAGGCAGACTTTAAACAATTCATAAAGTGCAGGCAGACTTGTAAACAACTTATTAAAGTGCAAGCAGACAAAGAAAATGACAGAGCAATTAAAGGAGGCAGGCTAGTGAATATATGGAAAGGGGGATTGACTTAGACAGGTTTCAAAGTCTAAGTAGGATCAAAGCAAGTGCAACGGTCCATAGAGTTGAGGTGAGAGCGAAGTCCACGCTTGAAAGCTAGGTGTGATGGGGCACTTCAGATCAATAGGCAGCAAGTTCCAAGCTTGAGGGCAGCACACCTGAAAGCGCCAGCCCCTTTAGAAGTACGGGCAGTGGGGAACTGATAGAAAAGACTTGTCTGATGACCTCAGGTCACGCTGATTAGATCACAGGTTGAAGCAGTTCAGATAGTGTGGCTGGCTTCGCTACTCTGAATATGGAGTCTGATAGGCTGCAGAGATGATATTGCCTTGTGGAGGATGGGGATAGCCAGCCTAACTCTTTATAGAGTTGGCAGTGGTGCATCAGGCGCGGTGCTTTAGCTGCATATCTATAGACATTATTGTAGGTGGTGTCCCATTTCTGTAGAACGGTTTTGTTTGCCATTGTGAGGATGGGAGCACAGTAGGACAAGGGTGGGTAATAGGATACCCGGCAATGGCAAGTTTGGCAGTAGGTGTGAGCATATAATTGTCCTGTAGGCAGCCCCAGTTTACAGTTGACACTTTTACACGACTCTTGGATATGCTGCTTCAGGTCAAGGTTTTGGTCAAGCTGTATTCCAAGATAGCGGAAAGAACTAACAGTCTCAAGGGGGTTCTGTCAACATCAAAATTTTAAGCGGAGATGTGCAGGTTCTGAGTTTAGGATTTGATCCAAGAGCATGGCCTTTGTCTTGCTTGCATTGAGTACAAGTCGATGCACATCAAGCCAGTGTTGTGCCAGGTGGAAAGCTGATGACAGAGTGGCATTTAGGTGAGAGAGGTTGTCAGAGTGAGCATATATAACAAGATCATCAGCATAAAGTAGCGAGTTGCCTGATGTTATGACGTTGGGCAGGTTGTTGATAATAGTGAGAAGAGGAGGACCGAGTATAGAGCCCTGTGGTACTCCAATATTGATCGGTACTGTCAGAGATGGCCGAGTTAAGTTTTACAGCTTGAGACCTGTTGGTGAGGTAGCTACTGAACTGGATGTTACTGGGGCTGAGAAGCATAGGTTTTGGAGGTGGCAAGCAGCAGTGGATGATCAAGTAGGTCAAAGGCCTTTGTAAGGTCTATGAACACAGCCCTGATAGCTGCCCTCTATCCATATTTGAGAGAACATCCGAGGTGAATTTTGTCAGTGCAGTTGTAGTACAATGGTACTTCCTGAAGCCATGCTGAGCTTCACAGAGAGCATTAGAGAAGTCAATAAAATCAGTGACCTGGGTGGCTACTATCTTCTCGAGAATTTTGCTAAGTACCGAAAGTATGGCTATAGGTCTATAGTTTGACAAGTCATTTTGCTCCCTTTTGAAAACTGGTGTGGTTCTGGCCGCCTTCCAAATCTCGGGACAGTGCCTGTGAGAGAGAGAGGCGTGAAGATCCTGGCAAGTGGGCGGGATATGAGATGAGCAGCTATTTTCAGCAATCGAGGGTTCAGAGCGTCAGAGCCAAGGTAGTGTTATCAGATATGCCCAACAGGAGTTTAGCGAACTTGATTTGTCAACCGCTTTAAAATAAAACAATCTTTTAGGTGCAAGTTGTGGATCGGAGCTCATCATGGTAGAGTAGGGTTGAGAGGTAACTGGCAAGGATTTTAAAGAGGATGTAATGGCAGATAGGTCCGAAAATTGCTGATTAAAGGCAATGGTGAGGGTCAATGGTGTAATGGTCAGACCAACCGACAGGTTCCACCCCAGATCAGTGATTTCCATACCCATGAGAAAGATCAGATCCAATGAATGACCCCCTATATGGGTAGAGGAGGTAACAACCTGTGTCAGGCCAGCACGTTCATCAGCTGGAGGAGATTTTGACCAAAATGAGAGAGTTCATTTTGACCCAGGCATTGAAGTTGCCCAGAAGTATCAGTCTGGGAAACTCAGCACCAGGTCAACGATGAAGTCTGCTATCTCCTGCAGGAATACTGCACCTTCACCTGGTGGACAGCAGATGAGGAGAATCCGCAGCTGCACCTCTCCCAGGATGTATTCAAAGGAACTGGTGTTCCCCCATGGTACATCCACAAGGCCCAGCTCAGATTTAAACATAATGGCCACACCCACTCCATGATCCAGCCTTGGGCCGGTGTATCACCGAGAACCAGCTGGAGTTGCCGAGGCCAGTACAAGGCCTGTATTTTCATCCAGCCAGGTCTCGGTGATGCAAGTCAGATCAGATGATCCAACAAGATCAGCAATAATAGCTGTCTTGTTCTTAATTGATCTGGCATTGCATAACACCGCCAAGGCAGGATGAGCTGTCGGGAAGACCTCGCACCTGTCCAATTATTTTGGAGCCCTTGGGTATGGGGACAAGACCAGAGTAACCTCTACCCTGACCTCATTTCGCCCCAGGGCATCTCCTGGACCCCAAAACCCCAATCTGTCCCTCCCTTTCTTGTCCCCCACCAGGCCTGGCTCTCCACCTTCGCTCACGCTTCCTCAAGACGCCCAGCGACGACACCTAAAATAGATGTCGGATGTTAATGGTGGGCATTCAAAGGATGTAGTTCCTTGAGCCTAGTGGGGAATAATGCCCAACCGTCTCTATGCCTGTCCAACACATTTTAATTAAACAAATCAAATATAAAACACCACACCAGCAATTATAAAAAAAAAAATATGGGGTTGTGTGTGTAAACTCCATTTTATACTTACGTTGCCAGGGATGTTTTATAAACCCTCCGGCTTCGCCTCCGGGTTTATGTAGCATCCCACAACCTGGGTGTGTGTAAATCTCACACACACCACCCCATATATTATTCTCTAAGTAACACCTGTAAATTTGTAAAACCAATCATAGAAACATAGACTTTGATTTAGATAAGGACTGTTTGGCCCACCTAGTCTGCCCATTTCCTCCTACAGGATAAGCTCAGACCCTAGTTAACCAACAGCCTATTTCTTCTACTCCCACACAAAAATTGCCTTATGTCTGTCACATGTATTCTGAATTCTCCCACAGTTTTAGACCCCACAACCTCCTAAGGAAGGCTGTTCCATGCATCCACCACCCTCTCTGTGAAAAATACTTCCTTACATTGCCCTGGAGCCGCTCCCCCTCTGTCTTCCAAATTGTGTCACTTGTTCTTGCACATCTCTTTTCTGAAAGATGCCACCCTCTTGGACTTTGTTCATTCCACTGAGGTACTTAAAAGTTTCTATCATGCCCCCCTTCCTCAAGGGTACACATATTACGCCTCCTTTAGTCTCTCCTTATATGGCTTCTCTTGCAGACCCTGCACCATTTAGTTGCCCTCCTCTGGACTGCCTCCGTCCTCTGTCTATATCCTTGTGGAGATGGGGTCTCCAGAACTGGATGCAATACTCAGATGGGGTCTCACCAACTGTCTGTACAGAGGGATAACAACTTCCTGTTTTTGCCGTGATGCCTCTCCCTATACATCCCAGTATCCCCCAGCCCTCCCTACTGCCTTCTCACATTGCTTGCCAACCTTCCAGTCATCTGATATGATTAGCCCCAGGTCCTTTTCCATTTTGTTGTTACTATCTAACCCCCCATTGTGTACTCTTCCCTGGTTTTTGTTTCCCAGGTGCATTATTTTAACTTCTTTGCACTAAATCCAAGCTGCCATACTTCTGACCATTCCTCCAACCTTGCCAAGTCCCCTTTCATCCTTTCCACGCCCCTTGAATATCAACCCTGTTGCAGATCTTTGTGTCATCTGCAAAGAGGAATACTTTCCTTCCAGTTCCTCTGCAATGTCACTTATAAAGACATTAAAAAGACTGGACCCAGTACTAAACCCTGCTGTACCCCACTAGTAACCCCCTACTTCAGAGTGGATTCCGTTATAATTACTGCCTGTGTCCTGTTGTCCAGACAATGTTTTACCTAGGCTACCAACCTGGGACCCACTCCCAGGCTGGTTAATTTGTTTGTTAATCTTTTACGTGGACTGTGTCAAATGCCTTGCTAACGTCTAGGTAGGCCATGTCCACAGCTCCTCCCTGGTCTACTACTTTGGTCACCCAGTCAAAGAAATCGATTAGATTCATCTGACATGACCTTCCCGCTGTGAACCCACATGCTGCCTTGGGTCCTGTCCCCACTGGCCTCTAGGTACTCAACAATTCCTTTCCTTCAGAAGCTATTCCATCACTTTCCCACCACAGCGGTCAAACTGACAGGTCTGTGGTTTCCTGCCTCTGTCTTGCTCCCACTTTTGTGAAGGGGAATCACACCCGCCTCCTCCAGTCCTTAGGTACCACACCATCCTCCCATGAGTTGTTAAAAGGGTAGTCAGTGGTGTCACTAGTTCTCCCCTTAATTCTTTTTAGAATTCTGGGGTGAATCCCATCAAGCCCCATTGCTTTGTCCACCTTCAGGTTTAGGAGTTTTTCAGAACCCTTTCTTCAGTGAAAAGACTAGGATTGACCCCTATCCAGAGTGCTTCTGTTAACTGGATTAGGTACCTCCCTCATCCTCTTTGTGAATACTGAGCAGAACTATCTGTCAGTATCCCTGCTTTTCACTGTCCCTCTCTGCCCACCCACTGTTCATTCTATTCAGCCTCACTATCCCTCCTGTCTTTCTATGCTTCCTGATGTACCTATAAAGGTTTTATCCCCTTCTTAACCGAGTTGGCCATCTTTCCTCAGTTTGGGCCTTTGCTATTCTGACTTCCCTCCCTGCTTCCTTTTTGCCTTAAATGGTACAGTTCTGCCCTGCTCCTTCTGTGTTTCTTATATTTCCTAAATGCTATCTTTTCCTAATCTTCCCCACCACCTCTTTTTGAGAACCATAGTGGCTTTTTCTTTCGCTTTGATTTGTTTATTTGTTTACACAAAGAGGCTTGTTGCCTCTGTGATGGCAGTTTTGATGTTTCCCATTGTTGCTCCACCTCCTTCTTGCCTGTTTGCTAGTGCTTTTCTAAGGCACTCTCCATCTTGTCAAAGTCAGCCCTCCTGAAGTCCAGTACCCTCACATTTCTATGGCTTGACTCTGTAGCTGAGTTTATCGTGAACCACACTGTTTGGTGGTCACTTTTTCCCAGATTGCTACCCACTCCTAGATCTGAGATCCTCTCACTGTCCCCATTTAAGAGTATGAGGTCTAAGATTGCTCCCTCATGAGTGGGTTCCAAAACTAGTTGTCTGAGGCATGCCCTGGGGCATCGAGAATGGCCTGCTGTTACATACTAACATACCAGCAGAATAGGCCCTACGGTCTTCGTGTTTCGCTCGCTTGGTCAGCCCCCACCCTGGTTGCTGACCTTGCTGCCCCCCGCCTTCTCTGGCTTCTCCTTCCAGTTCCGGAGATTCTTGCTGCATTGGATTTTGCTTCCAGAACCCTTCCTGTACCTGTCCCACCCCTCTTGAACCCCCCACTGTCTCTCCACCAGCCCCCTAGGCAGCGATTCCATGGCTCCACCACCCCTCAAGTGAAGTAGCACCTCCTCCTTTCTCCCCTGAATCTTCCCCCTAGCTTCCACCCATGCCCTCTAGTGGCCCCTCCTTCTTCCTTGAAGCACCCTGACTGTTCCTCCCTATTTACCCTCTTCACGACATAGAACCTCTATCATGTCCCCCGGTCCTTCTCTCTTCCAATGTGTACATATTTAACTCTTCGAGCCTCCTCATAGGTCCTGTCCCCAAGCCCCAAATCATTTTGGTTGCCTCCTCTGGACCCTCTCCAGGAGGTTAATGTCCCTCTTTAAGTGTGGCTCCAAAACTGCACGCAGTACTCAAGGTGCGGCCTCACCAAGCAGTTATACAGAGGGAGTATCATTTCCTCCTTCTGAGGTGATCCCCTAGCGATGCATCCCAGCATCCTGTTGGCCTTGGCTGCTGCCTCCTATAAGTCTCAGAGTTGTTCTTCTTGACATCCACCACCACCCCAGGTCCCTCTCAGCCATCGAGACTTGTAGCATTTCCCCAAGGGGTGTACACTTGGCCCGGTTTCTGGCCCCAGGTGGAGTACCTTGCATTTCCTGCATTGAACCTCCAGCTTCCACTTTCTAGACCATCTTTCCAGAGCCTCCAGGTCCCCTGTAGGGCCACCTCCCTCCTCCCCATCCACCACTGCCCCCCGTTTGAGTCATCCGCAGAGAGACTTCTCACTCCTGATTCCTGTCCTTATGTCAGAGACGTGAGATTGAACAGAAGGGGCCCAGGACTGACCCTGTGGGACCCCACTAATGACCCTCCTTGGGGATGAGACTATCCCACCAACTACGACCCTCTGAGTCTGGTCCTGGAGCCAATTGCCTACCCATCTGATCATCTGGTTCCCCACCCCATTTCTCCCAGCTTATCCAACAGGCCCACGTGAGGAACAGAGTCAAATGCCTTGCTGAAGTCTAGAAAGAGGACGCCCACTGGTCTACCCAGGTCCAAGGCACTCTGTCACCCAGTCACAGAACTCCACCAGGTTTGTCTGACACGATTTCCCAGGATGAATCCATGCTGTCTATTGTCCAGGCACCCTGACTTATCCAGGCCCTCCCTAGCCTCTCCTTGACAATGCCCTCCATCACCTTGCCCACCACCGATGTCAGGCTGACAGGCCTGTAGTTCCCTGCCACCTCCCTGATCCCCCTTGTGGATAGGCACTATATGCGCCACCTTCCAGTCCTGGGGCACCCACCCTGTCCTCAGAGAGATGGTGAAAAGCTCCGCCAGGGGTTTCGCCAGGACATCCGCAAGTTCCTTCAGCACTCTGGGATGTAATTTATCCGCCCCGTGCTTTCTCCGTCTTAAAGGGAGCTGAGGACTTCCTCACTCTCTCTGCCATGATTTCCACTTCTGGTACCTCTTCTCCTGCTTAGCCCTCCCCCTCCTGCCAGTGATGCCTCCCCTCTCCCCAGACCCGCCGATCGGTAGGGTCCCCCTCCTCAGTATCTCTGTCTCCTCCCATGTATGATCCAGCACTCCCATTTTCCTTGGTGAAAACTGAGGTGAAGTACTCATTTAGTACCTCAGCCTGCCTCCGGTCTTGTGCCCATCTCTCCTGATTTAATCCTGCTAATCTGCCCTTCACCCTTCTCGCTTTTTCCCAATGTATCTAAAGAACCCTTGTTCCCTCTCCTAATTTTCCTGGCCAGGTTCTGCTCCTTCCTTGCCTTAGCCACCCTCACCACCCTAGTGGCCCTTCTAGCCATCAGCTCGTATTCCCTCGATCCCTTTCACTCCTTGAGAACTTGAATTGCTTATAGGCTGCCGCTTTTCCCTGCACCACCTCCTGGACCTCCCTGGTCCACCAGCAGGGTTTTGGGCCCTAACGCATTTTCATCTTACTCTTGCACAGGTGCTGGTAGCATCCTGCACCCTCTCCTGATGATTTCCCACCTACTATCAGCGCCCATGTCTGACCCAATCCCATCCAAATGCTCCTCAAGGATCCTTCCCATTTCCTTAAATCCGCCTCCTGAAGTCGGGTTACTCTGGCCTTTGTGCAGCCTTCTACCTCTCCTAGGTCCAGGCAGAACCAGACTGTGGCATGGTCACTCCCGCCAATGGGTCCCTTACTCCAGGCCCCCAATCCAGTGACTGTCAGCCAGACCACATCCAGTACCCACGCCCCTGGTCGGTTCCCTCACCTGCTGAGTTAGGAACGATCTTGAAAGACATCCAACAACCTCTGTTCCCTGGTCACAGAGGATGTCATAGTCTCCCAGTCTGTTCCTGGCATGTTTAAGTCCCCAACACCATCACTGCCTCTGCCCAGTCTGCAGTGTCTCCCAACATCTGCCACCAGACTGTCCTCCAGCTCCTCCACCAGGGCAGGGGTCTATACACCCACTCTATTTTTACTCTCTTACCCCTTGTTATCAAGGTGACCCAAATCGCTCACGGTTTTCCCCTCCGCCTCCTCTGCCCCTATGCCAATGGTTTTGACTATCATTACCCCTCCTTCCCTTCCCTCTGTCCTTCCTGAACATAGTAACCCTCAGGGTTCAGGTCCCAGCCGTGTCCTGCAGTGGCCCAGGTCTCAGTGATCACGCCACATCCACTGCTCCCTCAGTTAGCAGTTGGGCTGTTGGATGGCTGCAGCAAAGCTGCTCCAGTTAACATGTGGCATGTTCAGGTCCCCCATCAACGTATCGCCCTTCTCTGCTATCCTATGATGCCTTCTATCATATCCTTATCCATTCCTCCCGAGATGGGGGTCTGTATACAACCCTGTGTGGATTGTGGTGCCATTCCCAGTCTCTAAGGTGACCCACAGTGCCTCCTCTCCTCCGTGTTTACTCTTTTTCTTGTGTTGCTTTCACCCTTCCCTACATAGAGAGCTACTCCTCCCCTCTACTCCCCTCCCTGTCTCTCCTGTAGGTTATGCACTTTGTATGTTAACATCCCAGTCATGGTTCTCTGTGTACCATGTTTCTGTGACTGCCACGATATCCAGGCATCCTCTTCCATCAAGGCCACCAGTTCAGGAGCTTGTTGCCCAGACTCACGGGCGTTGGTACTCATTACCCTCCATTTTTGATGTCCTTACCCCTTTGCCCCATCCTGTCCTTATTGCCTTGTCGTTTTCTCCATTTACCCCTGCCCTTCTCCCTACTGACGTCTCCATCTTGGTGTTTACCTCATTTACTACCCTGTTTTTGGGGGATGGGGCTAGGACTTCTGCATCAATCAATCAATATTCTTATTTAGCCAGGCTGAACCCCATTGAGCAGGGCTCATTTACAAGCTGGACCTGGTAGTTTAAAACAACAAGTCACAAAACAACAATTTGGCGTAGGCATAGCAACATTAGCAGCCTATGTACAATCATTACAAGTGACAGTGGTAGCTTGGCATGGTGGTGTACAATAATTTACAAAGTAGCGTAAGACTTGACACTGAGAACAGAACAAGGCAGCATAATTTACAGGCATGATACCAAAGGCAGTCAGCATACCGCCACGTATGCAGTTCTATGCAAGGCAGTCTCTGATAGACAGTAGAGTACAATATTATATTTGATGAGGTCTAGACTCAGCAAGGCATTCGTGGCCTAGGAAGACTATAAAGCAAGGCTACTGGGGCAGGATGCGCCAAGGATAGTGGAGGAGGAGAGGTTAGGTGGGTGGAGGGACAATTGTAATACCTTCAGGATTGTCATAGCTGCATTAGTCAGCGTGGTAGGTCTAAGGGTAAGGGAGAGGATATGGGGTGAAAAGGTGCCATTAGTAGCTGGAAGGTGACAGACAGGTAGGAGGGAGTCAGAAAACATAAGCAGTTGCTAAAACTTAATTTTCATTACACTGTATAGTTTAATTTTGACAGACATGTTTGGGAAACCTTTTCTCCTGCTATGTCTGCTCCCACACCATTCACTTACCCTCTGTTCTGGACCTTTTCCCTATTTGTTTCTCCTAATCTGGCATGACCTCTTTCTTGTAATAATAATGTGATTATTGATATCTCATGTCCTTTGCACAAGTGATTTGATATGTATTTGTATATGTTTTCTTGTTTGACACAACACAAATTGTTGTGTTATCTATGTAACCTTTTGTACTGTACCTAATTGACGTGGAACTCTTTGTAAAAGAGCCTGGCTCAAAGGTAGTAATTCTAGAACAATAAACAATAAACAAACAATTTAAGGCAACCTTCTCTTTATAGTATATGGTCAGGGCTTATTGTGTATGGAAACAAAGGTTTTCCAAATCTTAGTTGTAGGACAGTTCAAAGGTCAAAGTTGTTGTACTATCGTCTCTGACGTCACATCGATAGTACAACAGGTTTTTAGCCTTGAGCTGCCACTTGATTGGTGGGAACAGGTCAGCTGAAAATCAAACGAACCAAAATGGCGGTGCTGGTTAGTGAGCGGAGGGCTGCTGCAACCTACGACAGTTTCTACTTGGACTGAGTCAGCTCCATGTGTCCTAACTGCCACTTTTGCCTTTTTTTTTATATATCACTGGCATCAGTAAATTATAGCGAGAAGTGGCAGAGTGGTAGGGCAGCGAGGGAATGGATTCAGGAGTAGAGGAGGACCAGATTCGGGAGAGCGAGGAGTGGTAGCGCAACATACAGCATGAAGGAACGCTGCTATCAAATTTTGTGAAATTGTAATATTTTTGAAATCATATACTATATAAACTAGTATGGTTGTTCATACACAGCTATAAGGTTATCTGACATGATGTCCGTGAGACGGACCCTCTCGAGCATTCTCGAGGTCTGCCAGGTATGACGCCATCATAACCCTCGATGGCAATATACCTTGTTGTATGGACAACCATACACTATTCTATATACAGTGTATAGTGGAATGTTGTTCTGTATAGAATTCCATCCCTTTCAAAATGCTGTTCTACCACAGTTCCAAGGTCATGGAATGATGTTCTATCCTACTGTGTTAGAACAGCATTCTAGAACCTCTAGAGACTGCATGAGTCAGTTTCATTTTGAATGCAAAAGAATTCACAAAAGACATTTTTCACATAGTACTATACACTATAAAAAATACAGGATGAGCAACTTACGTATGCAAACAGTGTTAGCCACCTCGGGTCTCTGATTTCATGGACCTCTCTCGAGCTTCTACGAGGTAAGTGGGAATCTGAATCTCTGTAGCAGAACACACTGGTTCTGAATAGCTGCCCATCCAGTATTCTCTATATTTTTCTTTACCTATGTGTTGTGGTCAAATACATACAAGGAAAACTGCTATAGGACTGAGGTGAAAGGTTAGTAAGAAAAAAACTTTAAACCTGCCAGGTTGCCTTTTTATGGCTGGGATAGATTTCACCTGAAAACACCTATATATGATTCAAATGTATGTGCTTTTATAAACATCAGCAATGTATTTGAGCAGTTTGGGTCTGCTGCCTGTGTACAGTAACTGTGTTTTTACCACCTTCTCTCTTTGTTTATTAGGTATTACTGTATTACCTACTTTCTTCATCCTTTTTTTCTGATTTTCCCCACATTCAAGACATGGAATGTTTACCATGGAATACAGGGATTCCAAATTTGCTCTGTTCCCTGGTAGAATGTTATTCTCCTAACATACTGTACACACAGACAACAAAGGCCTGTTTTAGAGCCAGAGACTCAATTATCTCAATGTCAAGGCAAGCAGAAAAGATTTCCTGATGAGCAGGTAAAGACAGAAGGGGATATTTCACTGTTAGTAAAGAAGGAGTTGTAATGAAAACTATAAACAATACTTAATGTTACTAATTTGCCTGCCCTTGAATGGGACTCCTTCAGCTCCCCATGGTCAGTCAGCACCCAGTCAGCCACCGACCGAGACCAGGACGCCCACCTGCAGCTCCCTGGAAGCTGCCTGCCCTTGAACGGGCTGCTTCAGCTCCCCATGGTCGGTCGGCACCCAGCCAGCCACTGACCGAGACCAGGACGCCGCCTGCAGCTCCTTGATGCTGCCTGCCCTTGAACGGGGATGCTTCAGCTCCCCACGGTTGGCTGGCACCCAGCCAGCCACTGACCGAGACCAGGACGCCGCCTGCAGCAACTTTAGTTGCCTGCCTTCAACAGGGCTGCTTCAGCTCCCCACAGTCGGCCGGCACCCAGCCAGTCACCGACCGAGACCAGGACGCCGCCTGCAGCTCTTGGAAGCTGCCTGCCTTGAGCAGGGCTGCTTCAGCTCCCCATGGGTCGATCGGCACCCAGCCAGCCACCACCAAAACAAGGACGCCACCTGCAGCTTCCCTTGAAAGCTGGCCTGCCCTTGAACGGGGTTGTTTCAGCCCCCATGGTCAGCCGGCACTCAGCCAGCCACCCACCGACCGAGACAAGGATGCCCACCTGCAGCTCCTTGGAAGGTACAGCAACAGCACAGCCAATTGGAACACGGGTGCTTCCAGCAAACTCGCTCTGATTGGCCAGACTTTCCCCTGCTTTTGCCACCTGGCCCTTTTATAAATAGATTTTAGAGAGAACTAAGCACATTTCAAGTGTCTAACAGAAGTTTTTTGGGGGTTAGTTTTCCATTAGCAGGTTATACAGACCTGCCACTAGAGGGATTCTTGTTCTTTCATTTAAAAAAAAAGTCTACCCTCTAAAAGACACAGTTGCTTTACTTGCCACATACCTTCCTTCCTGCCCTCGAGATCCACTCAAACCAGGTAAGACTTCCCTGAACCACGGGACTGCTGACAGCCATGCCATTGGCCCCACGGTATCTGTACCCGCACTGATTGGCTTCTCTCTTGCCTCCTGCTCGGGGATTGGCTCTTGAGCCAGCTAAAACTTTCCTCTGATTGGGGTTGCTCGCCCATTCATTTCTACAACAAAGCATACAGCTGAAATTTCGCCCGCCCCCGACCTTAACACAGACCTTCCTCCATGCCCCTGGTAGCTGCACCTCCCCACTCGTGCTCCACTAGGTACCTGTTTGGGACTCCCATCTTTAGTCGCCACCTCCCACTCCTGGCTGCCTGGCCTTCTGGCTGTATCCTCACTTCCCACTGATTCAGCTACTGCTTTCCACCCTTTCTCCTAGCCCTGCCAGCCTGTCTTAACCCCTCCTTCCGCCTACCCTGACTCCTACCTTAATCATGCGCGCTCCACCATTCTCTACCCCTATTCTATTTCTTCTTGCCTGTCTTCCTCCCTACTGCACTCCCCAAAGCCTGCTTTCCTCCCTCCCCACAGCCCATGTTCCTACATCCTTCCTCCACATAGGCACACTGCACACTGGTCACTGCCCCTTGCCCATAGTCCATCCTACTGCCATGAAACTGTCCTACACCCACACTGGTCCCTAGCCTCCACTCTGATCCCCTCCTCACGCTTTACCATCACCCACTATCGCTGATGCTCGCACTTGCTGAGATGCTAGCAGGTGAAAGTATTCCCTTAAAGAAATACGCCGCAGCTCCTTGAGGCTAGTCCTCCTCCTCCTAATGCTGTCAGGCAACGTGACACCCAAACCCTGGCCCATTCTGCTCTAAAGCCACTAATCTGAGCAATCCTTGGTGCCCTCTCATTCATGTCAATCAACATCTGCAGACTCCTTCCTAAAATGGATGCCCTACAGGCCTTCACCAGCCAACACTGCCCTGACATCCTGGCAGTTGTCGAAAACCTGGCTCACGCCATCAGTACGGACCATACAATCAGCCTTCCTGACTACAACGCCTTTAGGCTGGATCACCTCCAAAGAGGGGCTGGCGTCGCTACCTAAAAGACTCCATACAGGGCACCACATAATTACCTCACTCCAACCCACAACTGCTCAGATACTGCCACTGAGAATCCTCCTCGAGCTCAAAACAAAACCTCACTGTTGCCACCATCTACATCCCTCCCAAATAACAGGGAACTGGTCTAATAGCTGTTCTTGACTTTGTAAAGTCACTCCCACCGGACACTGAATCCATCCTCTGGCGGCTTCAGCATAAACTGGCCCTGCGGCCGATGCTGGGTGCACATAGGGGATACTGCGGCAAACCTCAACAAATGGTTGACTCACCAACCAGGAAAAATTACAGGACTGGCACCAGCACACTCTTGGACTGGATCCTTCCAGTCACCCATCACAGATATCTAACATTAATGTCCTCCTGACTCTCTCAGCGACCACGCCCTGTTAGCTGCACCTGGTCAAATAAATTCATCAACCACCAAAACTATCACCAGCAGGGTTCTACCCGGTCACCTTCCTCGACTCAAATCCCACCTCCTCCATCAAGACTGGTCCCCTATCTTCAATGCAACCAACAAAGACACTGCCCTTGACCACTTCATAAACATCTTCACTGTGGCCTGTGACATGTATGCTCCTATTAAGAAATGCAAAGTCAAATCACTCAGTAACCCTTGGCTCACAGGTGACCTCCTCAGGATGCTAAAACAAAAGACCACCTATGGGAGCTGGCCAAAAAACTCTGAAGGCAAAACGACATCCAAAACTACAAACGAGCCCGCAATGACTGCAGTAAAACCATCCGCAAACGAAGTCCACCTACTATAAGCATGCCCTCACAAACTGTGTGTATTTTGGTTTGTCTTACTGTGACAAGGTACTCTTTGTAAATGAGCCTATGGCTCAAAGGTTTTCAAACTGCTGTTTAAATAAAATAAAATAAATAAAACTCCTGGGGCAATGGTCGGAATTCTGGAAGAACATAAAGGAACTCACCAGGAATCCACCCAAGCCCCCCAATCAATACTCAACATCAACGGAACCACAACCCTCAACCCAAAAACCACTGTGGATACCTTTAACAAAGCCTTTACCGACCTAGTGCTGTCCTACCCCAGGACTACTTCAAAGATGGTGAAGCCCTCTGTCCGTAATGAACACTACTCCCACCAGCTCCCCGCTTCTACTTCAAAGCAGTCAAGGCTCACAAGCACGCAAATATGTTACCAAAGCCTTTGGTAAATCAAGATTCAGTAATGACCTGATCTCAAAATCCTGTCTCTCATACTTGATGAAGTGCTTAGTCCTCTGACCAGAATTTTCAACCCTCCCTCAGCCTTAGCCAGTTCCCAGACAGCTGGAATCTGCCACTGTCACCCCAATCCATAAAAGTGGTGACAAAACTGCCCACGATAACTACAGACCTATCTCCCTACTACCCCCACTCTCCAAGGCACTAGAACGCATCATCTCGGACCAGCTCACAGAATACCTGGATACATACAACATCCTGTGCAAGCAACAACACGGGTTCTGCAAAGGTCACAGCACCTTCACAGCCCTACTTGAATTTACCGCGCAATCTACAACGCACTTAACTCCGTGAACTATTATGCTTAATCTACACTGACTTAACTAAAGCCTTGACACTCGCCAATCACCGCCTCTTGCTTGCCCAGCTTCAGAACACTGGGCTGTCAACTGACTCCATTGGCTGGTTTAAGAGCTACCTTGAAGAACGGCTCCCAAACAGTAAGAATCGCTGATACACTCTTGACTCCTAGACCGGTCGACTCGGGAGTCTCCCAGGGCTCCATTCTGGGACCCTCCTCTTCAGCCTATTCTTAAACTCACTGCAGACAGCTGCCCAGAACAAATAATTCTCTCGCTTGACGATGCTGTGATCCTCACCTCGGACCCTGATCCAATCCAATTACAAAATAAAATTCAGGGCCTTCTCCTCCATCGAATCCTGGTTCCAAATCATCAACTGCTTCTCAATCAGAAAAAACAAGTCCATGGTCTTCTGCAGCCCTACAACAAAAACAAACAACTCCACCTCTCCATTGCAACCGAACAAGGAGCCATCCTAGAGCAAACACAATGGTTCAAGTACCTCAGCATCACCATTGATCCCTACCTCTCACTCGCTGTCCATATCAGCAATGTTGCAAAGTCAGATAAGGTTAGGCATATTATTCTGGCACAGGAAACACCTAACCCCAGAAGCACTGTCAGTGGTCATCCAAAGCTCCATCATCAGCATCATAGACAATGGTCTTATCATATATGGGTCTGCAACTACCACTGCTCTCAAACGATCGCACCTCCTGAATAAGGCCTGTTGTCTCATTACTGGCCTCACATCGCAGTACCACACATGTGACCTTTATTCCCAATCTGGATGGCTTCAACTGGACAAACACATGAAATACCAAACTGCATCACGGCCAAGAAAATTATAATGGGATTGCCCCACTTGGTGTCTGTGCCTCCTTAAGCCTAGACATAGGAATGTCACTACAAGGAGATCCAATTCCCATCTACTCACGTATCCCACGCATGTCGCACGCACCCAAGGACAAAGATCATACTTATCGGGCATCCAACTGGCTCAACCTCTTGGCAGTGACATAGCGACCGCTCCAACACTCGGCCTCTTCAAGTCCAAGCTGCCTCTCACTGCTTGTATCCCGATTGCCCATCTTAACATTTCCACGTTCCAGCTGCACATGCCCCAGCACCCAGCACTTACAATCAGTCTTTGCACCCTAACACCTTACCTGTCATATTCCCTCGACAAGGCCCCTGGCTGCACTGTCTCGCCCTCTCCCACCTCCCCGTATCTCACTCCTGCCCCCCCCACCCACCTACAGTGTAAAGGGTGGCAGCCATGTTTGTGATGGAAGATCAGTTCTGTTGCAGGGACTGATTTGCTCATTGTGTGATGTGGTTTTAGACCAGAAAGACTGTGCGTATGAAAAGATTTAATGTACAGTCAGCTGATGTCTCTTGGCCAATAAGATTTCTAGATTTTTCTTACCATTTATAAAAAAAATATATATATATATATATACACTGTATACACACATATGTATATATACATATGAAGATATATATGCCTATGCCAATTTAATTTATATGGCACCCAATCCCTAAGGCTCTGAACCTTACAATAAAACAGATGGACAATTAGTAAAATCAAAACAAATACAGATACAAACAGTTATGAAGCCAGGCCATAGCATAAATTGAAAAAGTTAGTTTTTAGAGACTTTTAAAGTGGTCAGTGAAGGAGCCCCTCACCTCACGGAAGGACATTCCAAATAATCAGAGCTGCTACTCCAAATGCCCTGTCACCTGAAGATTTTAGGGCGGAACATGGAACGGCGAGGAGATCTGCCTCAGCTGACTGGACGCACAAGCAGAAGCGTATGGAATCAGGAGGTCTTTCAGACAGCCCAGACCCAAGCTGCGAGGGCCTTGTATATTAACAAGCTCACCTTGAAACAGATGCACAACCTAACTGGAAGCCAGTGGAGAGTGTGGAGAACCAGCAGGATATGTTCACAGCAAGATGTCCCCGCAGCCAGTTGGGTGTCAGATTCTGAACGAACTGCAGGCATCGATCAGTCCCACAAAAGCGCCAGGTAATGAGCACTGCAGTAGTCCAGCCTGGATGAGACCAAGGCATACACTAGTGTCGCGATGTCAGCCAGGTCAAGATAAGACCTAATCTGAGCACTATTATGGAGATGATAACAGCCACTGTGGACAACAGCCGACAGCTGGAATTCCAGAGTTAGCTAGGTAACCTTCTGGGAGGTGCTGCCTGTCTAAGGCATGGGTGAGGCTAGGGTATTGCGCACTATGCGATCAATGAATGGTTGAAACACTGGTGCAGAAACACAGGGTTTTGACTTCATTGGGGACTGGGGCTCCATCTGGAGGGATGCACGCTATACTGGCAAGATGGTCTGCATCTATCCAGGAGGAGAAGCAGGTTCCTAGGTGATAGGTTTAAGTGCTTCATTGGCAAGCTTTTAAACTAGCCAGGGGAGGCACTGGTGAGAAGCAGGAATTCCAGCCTTCCCCCACAAAACAGGGTCATCAGCGGGTAAACACCAAGGAAGAGGTCGCTAGGGAGCAGGAGAGGGATAAATGGAGAAACGGCCAAAGACAGTAAGCGTAGGTTGGGGCTAAAAGAGCAAAACCAGTAAAAATTGAGGATGATGAGTAGCAATGCCCACAGTCTGGGTAACAAGCTTCCTGATTTAGCAGCCTTGCTGGAAGAGGGACACTTGGATATTGTGGCATTCACAGAGGACCATGACTGGGATGTAAACATACCAGGGTATGCAATCCACAGAAGGGACAGGGAGGGTAAAAGGGGAGGAGGAGTAGCTCTCTACATAAGAGACGGAATCAAAGCAACTGAACTAAAGAGTAAGCGGGAAGAGAGGAGGCACTGTGGGTCACCTGGAGACAGGTAATGGCACACAATCCACACGGAGGTTGTATACAGACACGCATCTCAGGGGAGGAAATGGACAAAAATGTTAGAAAGCATCCTTAGAATGGCAGAAAAGGGAGATTTTGTTGATGGGGACCTGAGTATGCCAGATGTTAACTGGAGCACATGTGCTGTAGCCACATCCAAGAGCAGGGTCATTCTCAATGCCCTGCAGAGGCCATGCATCAGACAACTAGTGTTGGAACCCACACGGGAGGAAGCAATCTTAGACCTGATACTCTCAAATGGAGATGGTGAGAGGATCACAGATTTAAGTGGGTAGCCATCTGGGACTAGCGACCATCGAACAGTGTGGTTCACCATAAACACAACTGTAGGTCAAGCCATACAAAGACAAAAGTACTGGACTTCAGGAGGGCTGATTTTGGCAAAATGAGTGCGTGCCTAAGGAATGTACTAGCAAATGGGCAGGAAGGAGGGACAGAAGAACAATGGAGAAAATCAAAACTGCCATCACAGAGGCAACAAGTCTTTGTGTGAAGCAAATAAACAAAACAAAATGAAGTAAAAAACACTCGGTTCTCAAAAAGAGGTTAGGAAAAGATAGCATTCAGGAAGTATAAGAAATCACAGAATGAGCAGGCAGAGAACTGTATCAGTTACAGCAGAAGGAAGCAGGAAGGCAGTCAGAAAGCGAAGGCCCAAACCAAGGAAAAGATAGCCAACTCTGTTAAGAAGGGGATAAAACCTTTTATAGGTACATCAGGGAGCTAATGAAGACCAAGGAAGGGATAGTGAGGCTTAAAAGGGAGAGGGAGGGCAGAAGATGACAGTGGAAAAGCAGAGATAATGAACAAGTACTTTTGCCCAGTAGTCACAAAGAAGAAGGGGAGGTACCTAAACCAAGCAATAGAAGCACTGTGGACGTGGAGGTCAATTATACACTTTTCACAGAAGAAAGGGTCATGAGAGAACATCTAAACTCAGGGTGGACAAAGCAATGGGGCCTGATGGGATTCACCGAGAATTCTAAAAGAACTAAGGAGAGACCTAGTGATGTCACTGACTACCCTTTTAACAAATCGTGGGAGGATGGTAAGGTACCTCAGGACTGGAGGAGAGCAGATGTGATCCCTCTTCAGAAAAGTGGGAGCAAGGCAGAGGCAGGAACTACAGACCTATTAGTTTAACCTCAATGGTAGGGAAATGATGGAAATCACTTCTGAGAGAACTGCTGAGTACCTGAGGCTAGTAGGGCACAGGACATAAGGCAGCATGGATTCAGAGTGGGAAGATCATGTCAGATGAATCTAATAAATTTCTTTGACTGGGTGACCAAAGTAGTAGACCAGGGAGGGGCTGCAGATATAGCCTATCTAGACTTTAGCAAGGCATGTGACACAGTCCCACACAAAAGATTAATAAACAAGTTAGCCACCCTGGGAGGGGTCCCAGGGTGATAGCCTGGGTAACAAATTGCCTGACCCAACAGAATGCAGAGGTAATAGTAAATGGGTACACTCTGAAGAAAGGGTGTTACTAGTGGGGAGTACCATAGGGTTCAGTACTGGGACGGTCCTCTTTAATGTCTTTATAGGAGACATTGCGAGGGGGCTGGAAGGAAAAGTATGCCTCTTTGCAGGCGATACAAAATCTGCAACAGGGTTGATACACAAGGGGGATGGAAAGGATGAGAAGGGACTTGGCAAGGTGGTAGGAATGGTCAAAAATATGGCAGCTTAGATTCAATGCAAAAAAGTGCAAAGTAATGCACAAGGAAACAAAACCAGGGAAGAGTACACAATGGATGGGGAGGCACTAACAACAACGACAATGGAAGGAACCTCAGATGATCATATCAGATGACCTTAAGGTAGGCAAACAGTGTGGAAGGTGATAAGGGGCGGGGATACGGGGATGCACAGGGAGAGGCATCACCAGTAGAAAACAAGAAGTTGTTATTCCTCTGTACAGATAGTCGGTGAGACCCCATTTAGAGTACTGTGTGTGTTCTGAAACCCCATCTCCGTGAAGGACATAGACAAGATGGAGGCGGTCCAGCTGAGGGCAACTAAAATGGTGCAGGGTCTGCAACAGAAGCCATATGAGCTTAATATGTATACTCATGAGGAAAGGGGGGGACATGACAGAAATATTCAAGTACCTCAAGGGAATCAACAAAGTCCAAGATGGGAGCATCTTTTAGAGAAAGAGATGTGCAAGAACAAGGGGCACAGTTTGAAGATAGAGGGGATGGCTCAGGGGCAATGTCAGAAGCATTTTTTCACAGAGAGGGTGGTGGACACATGGGACCACCTTCCTGGAGGAGGTCGTGGGTTCAAAAGCAGTTGGGGAAGTCAAGAATGCATGGAACAGACATAGGGCAATTATAGTGAATGGTAGGAGGAAGTAGGCTGTTGGTTAACTAGAATCTGCAGCTTATCTAATACATAGGGAATGGGCAGACTAGGTGGGCCAAGCGTCCTTATCTGCCGTCAAAGTCTATGTTTCTATGTAGGAGTCCACAGTCACACCCAGCTCTTTAATCCTATCTCAGCACTGAGGTCATCCTCCCAACAAAGGAAGAAGAGTGCCCCAGTTGCTACAGCAGAGCCGAGCCGACACGTCTCTACCAGAAGCACCTCTGTCTCAGATGGACTGAGCCTAAGCCAGCTAGCCATCATCCACTCCTGAATATCTTTAAGACACTGGCTTAGTTTTGAGATAGCTGCCCCATTGTCAGGTGCACAAGACACATACAGTTGGATATCAACATCAGCGTACCAATGAAACACCAGGCCAGCGTCTGATGATCTCCCACAGGGGCAATATGTATACAGTGAATAACATGGGGCCAGGATCGCCCCTTGTGGCACCCACAGAACAGCACTGCACTGCTTAATGTATAAGGAGCCAAGATCACCTCCTGAGTCCTGCCAGTTATGCAGGACTCAAATAATCACAGAACGGTGCCTGAAAGTCCCACATAGTGCCTAAGGCAAGCCAAAAGCGCCCCACGATCCACTGTGTCAAAAGCTGATAGGTCTAGAAGGACAAGGATAGAACATCATCCACTATTCCTTCCTCAGAGGAGATCATGGAATAACACAGAAACATAGAAATTGTCAACAGATAAGGACCGCTAGGCCCATCCAGTCTGCCATAAGCTCTGTGTACTTCATTCGACCGTACCCTCCTCCCTCACTTTACCTCTATGGTTCCCCATGCCTGTCCCATTCATGTTTAAATCCAAGCACAGTGCTCGCCTCCCACCACCTCTTTTGGCAGACCATTCCATGTGTCTACCACCATCTCTGTGAAGAAAACTTCCTGACATTCCCTCTTAATCTGTTACCTTCCAATTTCATGTCATGCCCCTCATTCTTGTACTCCTGTATTGAAGATGTCTCCCTCTGCACCTCGTTTATGCACTTGAGGTACTTGAAAGTTTCTGTCATGTTCACCTTTCTCTCCCGCCCGGACAAGGGCAGTTTCTATACTATGGTGAGGTCGAAAGCTGGACTGGAGGGGTCATAGATGTCACACCTCTCCAGGTGCTGTTCTAGCTGCATCACCATCACTTTCTCAATCAGCTTCCCAAGAAAGGAAAGGTTTGAGACAGGTCTGTAGTTGTCAAGATCATCAGGGTCTAAAGAAGCCTTCTTAACAAGAGGCCTCACCACCTTTTTAGGGCAGATGGAAAGACACCCTCAAGAAAGGAACTCTGATGATCTGTGCCACAACTGGACTGAATGAATCCCAGCATTCTAAAACAAGTCTGGTGGCCCAGAGTCCAATGCAAAGAAGATGGGTTAGACTGAAATCACCCGTGAGATTTCATCCAATAAGACTGGCTCAAACTCAGCCACAGATAGGCTGCCTCAGGGGATCCCAGCCCAGATGGAAGATACCTTCTGTACAAAGAACTGATTGCCTCGTATTTTCATGAGAAAAAGCTTTACAAGATTGCAGACATACTGGATTTAGAACTCTGCCAACAGTGTTGAAAAGCTGAGCTGGCCAGATCCTTCCAGCAGCAATCACCCATGACAGGAATACTGTCTTTTCAGGGTGATTACCTGTGGATACGTGCAACAGTGGAAACTCCGTGCCAATTTGTCCACCTCCGAGCAGGACCTCCGCCAGCAGCACTCCAACCTACACCTTAGTTTTCATCTTTCTCAGTTCAGCATCAAACCAGGGCGGCCTGAGGCGAAGTCAAGGGGCGTTCATGGACTGATGCTAGAGAGTTGAATGCAGAGGAGAGAGCCATATTATAGCCTTTCACAGCTGCCTCAACACCCATTGCACAAGCCATCTGCATGCTTGAGATGTCAAGGACTCCCAGGATATACTGAGGCTCTAAATGTTTAAAAGAGCAGTACTTGACCATCTCCACAGGGGTGGGGAGGGTTTTAAACGGGAGCCCCACTGAGAAACTCAATGACATGATGATCTGGCCAAAAGATCGGCTCTACCTTGACACTGCTGATGTCGACGATGGTGTGTGTGTGTGTGTGTGTGTGTGTGTGTGTGCATAAATCTTCTCTTGTGAGTTCTGAAAGTCCTGCCCCACGACAAGTGATGGTAAAATGTATATTCTGAATCAGATCACTGTATGTTCAATTTATACATCAGTCTACTAGTTGTAGACTTTAAACGTGCTCTTTGTACTGAAGATATAACTGTTTCACAGGAAAGCACTCATTAATCTGAAGGGTGGACAAAACCATGGGGCCAGGCGGGTGCATCCAAGAGTGCTGAGGGAACTCAGAGAGGTACTGGCTGCACCCCTGGCAGACTTGTTTAACAGTTCGCTGAAGACTGGCGTGGTTCCAGGGGACTGAGAAGAGCAGATGTAGTCCCATTTCACAAAAGTGGTAGCAAGGAGGAGATGGATAATTACAGGTCTCTCAGCCTGACTAGGGATAGTAATTAAATCTCTATTAAAGGAAAGAACTGTGGAACACCTGGAATCCAACAGATTGCAGGACCCAAGGCAAGCATGCTTTCACAGAAGGAAGGTCACGCCAGACAAATTTAATAGACTTTTAGACTGGGTAACCAAGTTGTTGTATCAGGGAGGGGCAGTGGATGTGACCTACCTAGGCTTCAGCAAGGCCTTCAACACTGTTCCAGGAGACCGGTAAACAAGTTAGGTAGCATGGGGTGGGAAATAAGGTGGTAACCTGGGTAAGAAACTGGTTAGGGATAGGAGGCAGAGGTAGTGGTAAATGAAGTTCACTCCGAGGACAGGAGAGTGACCAGAGGTACCACAGGGATCAGTACTGGGGCCAAACCTCTTTAATGTCTTCATAAGCTGACACAGCAGAGGAACTGGAAGGGATGGGGTCTGCCTCTGTGGATGATACCAAGATCTGCAAAGAGTAGATACTCCAGAAGGAGTAGAAAGGATAGAAAGATTTAAAACAGCTGGAGTAGTGGTTAAAGATTGGCAGCTAGGGTTTAATGCAAAAAGTGCAAAATAATACCCTTGGGCCAGAGAAACCGGGGTGCTATCAGGGTTGGACTGAGAAGCAAAGGGCCCACCTGGAAATGGGGTCACAGGGGCCCTTGTACCAGCCGCATTATACCTTCATGTACAAACTGTTGCACATCAGTGGTATGCCCTAGCATGCAAACTGTATCCTGTATTTTCAACCATAAAGTAACAGCACATATCCCATTTGGAAGAAAGCTATTCCCTGCACCAGTTATGAAGACATAAGGGACTGTGTTTATGAAGTTTATTGTATATATGCACATACACATAGTATATGTCTGTTTATAAGGTGGGTAAGAAAACTATGTGAAAGGCCAGCCTCCTGACTGGATGAAGCATTATGGTTTAGGTCTTTGGTAACCAGGTAAGGTCCACTAGGCACAACTGCTTATTTTCAGGGGTGACTTGAGAGCACTGGGAGGTTAAGTGACTTGCTTAGAGTTGCACAGTATGCAAGTGAAGGTTGTGGGAATCAAACTCAGGTCTGCTGGATGTATGGTACCAAGCTCATTCACAGCTCAGTATTCAAACCTCTAGGATATACTGCCAACCACAGGGACCATACACATGCCCTTTGTTTCATCCCTTAGAACTTTCTGGACATTTCATAAGACAGATAATCCACTACAGGCATGCTGTCGTGCTCTACATATATGAATGCTTTGGATGGTTAAACACTCAGCCTACAGCCTTGTGCAGTCACTACATATCACGTACCTCTGGTATGTAAATAAAACCAAACTTCATAACACACAGTCACAATGCATTATTCTCAGTTTTCTAAGCAGGCAGTATAGCGTGCAGTTTAAGGCTCTGAGCTGCAAATCTGAAGACCTGGGTTTGAATCCACAGCCCCCACTTGAATGCTGTGACACCTGAGCAAGTCACTTAACTTCCTGTGCTCCCAGGTCACACCTGTAAACAAGCTTTCAACTTAGTGTGCTACTCCTGGTTAAACAATTGAAACCCCCAAAAAACTTCCTTTCCTTGTGCTGGCTACACTCAGCCTGCATTGGAACTGTGTTAACTAAGTCTACTACTATTAGTAATGCATATACTTTACTTCAATATTGTCCTGCAATGACACTCAAGTATTAAAAATATTTAAAAGTTCAGATCGGCTGGGTCAGTGTGATTATTTTTTCTCTGTTTCCCATTCCTTTGCTTTTCACCCTTTTTACTGTGGATTAATCTTTTCATTAGTCTTCCCAGCATCCTCTAATTATTTTACTGCTCAACAATTGTGCTCAGTTGACTATACTCTTGCTTTAATGTTTTGGGGTTAATCCCTCTGCCATTTACATAGCCATCCCACAAACCTTGGGCCAGACAGACACCTCTGAATGTGCTACCACTGGCTGCTGTCTGATAATCTTTGCAAGACTTTGTGTATATTTTTCACTACTACTGGACCTTCTTCTGCACTAACCTTCCTCACATTCCAAATAAAGGATGTCCCCAGTTTTAACATTTACTCCAATCCATCCCATATGTGTAGTAAACAATTTTTAAAATAATCTAATGACAGCAAAGTTCTGGGTAACTTTGGCCTATATACCAGTCATAATAGCATTGGCAGTAAGCTCTCATCTTCCAGCAGGTGGGTGGACTGTGGACAACTGTGCTTTCAGTCAAATGTCCCATTCTCTCCTTTGTTTGCATACCCCATGGCACCTCCTTTTCTATGGGTGTTTGTCTTCCTTCCCACCACAGAAGACATACCAACCCCCAAGGTTGGCGCATGATGCAAACAGATCAAGGCAACATCTTACCAGCTCAGGAAGTTAGGACCAAGACAGTTGTCAGCATGTCTCAATTGCTAGCACATTCCTCTCCAGACCAGGAGGTTGTGGGTTCTAGTCCCACACCAGGATTGAGCCCATACCCTGTCGCCTGAATGCAGTATTAAGGAGATGTACTGTCGGGCATGCAGTGGGCTTAACATAGAAACATAGAATTTGATGGCAGATAAAGACAGCTTGGCCCACCTACTTTGCCCATTTCCCTACCTAAGGGATAAGCTGCAGATCCTAGTTAACCAACAGCCTACTTCTTCCTACCCCCACTAGAATTGTCATATGTCTGTCCCATGCATTCTTGAATTCCCCATTGTTTTGACTCAAACCTCCCTCAGGAAGGCATGCACCTGCTGCTCTTCCATGAAAAATACTTCCTCACATTACCTCTGAGCCATTCCCTCTATCTTCAAATTGTGCCCCTTGTTCTTACACATCTCTTTTTCTGAAAGATGCTACCCTCTTGGACTTTGTTGATTCCTTGAGGTACTTGAAAGTTTCAATCATGTCCCCTCTCCTCCTTTCTTTCTTCTCAAGGGTATACATATTAAGTTCTTTAGTCTCTCTTCATATGTATTCTAGTGCAGACCCTGCACCATTTTGGTTGCCCTTCTCTGGATAGCCTCCACCCTGTGTATGTCTTTGTAGAGATGGAGTCTGTCTGTACAGAGGGATAACAACTTCCTGTTTTCTACTGGTGATGCCCATCCCTATGCATCCCAGTATCCCCCAACCCTCTTACTGCCTTCTCATATTGCTTGCCCACCTTTAGGTCATCTGATATAACTACCCCAAATCCCTTACCATTTTTGTTGTTGTTAGTATCTCATCCCTCCCCATTGTGTATTGTTCCCTGTGTTTTGTTTCCCCAAGTGCATTACTTTTGCATTTTTTTGCACTGAATCTGAGTTGACATACATTTGACCATTCCTCCAATCTTGCCAAATCCTTCTCATCCTTTCCACAACTCCTTCTGCATCAACCCTGTTGCAGATCTTTGTGTCATCTGCAAAGAGACATACTTTTCCTTCCAGTCCATCTGCAATGTCACTTACAAAGACATTAAAAGGACTGGTCCCAGTACTGAACTCTGCAATACCCACTAGTAGCCCCCTTTCTTCAGTTGCCCAGCCAGCCAATGTTTTACCTAGCTACCACCCTGGGACCACTCCCAGGCTGGCTAATTTATTAATTTTTGTCTGGGACTGTGTTAAATGCCTTGCTGAAGTCTAGGTAGACCATATCCACAGCCCCTCCCTGGTCTACTACTTTGGTTACCCAGTCAAAGAAATTTATTGGGTTTATCTGACAAGACATTCCCACATGAATATCACCATCCAACAACCAGTCACCCCTGCAAGTTTAAGTTTATTAAGGGCCAACACTCCATGATAGTCCAAATCTCTCATCACATCTTGACCTGAATGGATCATTCTTGCCTCAGTAGTGTAATGGGGTGCGTTACTTGAGCAAGAATGCTTAATGCTAGTATTTGAGCCTGAAGGTAATAGGAGGATTGGGATCATCATGCAGTATTGGACCTATTGGTAACTGGCGACTGGGGGGGTGGAGGGTAAATAAAGGGTACATGCCCAGAAAGGCCAAGGGGGTGGGTGGATCCTCTTCAGATCAATAAGGCAAATGTAACTTGTTTCATCTACCTAAGTCAATGAGCAAGAGCTGACCACCTCCTGGTCTAGCCTCCCAGAAAACACCCCTCCACATTTTAGCAACCTGACAGCTTTAGAAAAGCCAAAGAAAACACCACAAAACAATAGGTCCCTGCTAGCTTGCCCTCATTCATCACTCATATATAACACCACCTGTTGTTGGACTCGCCCTTCCACTCTCTGCTTAGGATCCTGGCTGTTGAGTCCTGCTCATATGTTTCACTCCTCAGGTGGTGGCCCTAGAGCATCACAGGTCAAAACAGAGGTCCAAACAACTCTGAGTTGACCAACGAAAACTCATCCCAGTGGCCTCTAATACCACAACCCCTAGACACTGTACACAGTCTCTCCCTCCTCTAGATTCAACCCTGTGCTGTCAGTCAATCAAACAGTAACTCTAAGAGGGACGGGCTTGCTAGTTGCAACCAAATCTTGTCTCGGACTCCTGCTTTCAATCACCAACAATGTCAGACTAGCTGGCATTATTATTCTGCAATCCTCATGGCTAGTTTTATTTTATTTTATACAGTGCCCACAGTGGAGTGCATTGACGGAGTAGCAATGCTTTCTACACACTGTCCAAGACTTAAAGGGAAATGTCCACTTGAAATCGGCTCTACCTCAGTATGATTTGGGGCCTGATTAGCATTTTTGCAAACAATCTAATTTTTTAACTTACACATAGTTGAGTTATCTATATTGTATCATGTTGATCCTGCCATCCCTCCCACCAGCATTTTGAAAGCAAGCACCTCCTAGCAGCACATCACAACCTCCACAGTTGTCCGAGAATGGCATGAGCCATGGAGTAGCTCATGGAGAGTGCATGGGGTCCTGTATATTTGAGCTATTAATGGCTCCAGTTTGTACTGTAGCTGTCTCAGTGCTATACCAAGATCAAGTATAGATTAGCAGTTCACTGCTTTCAAAGTGGCAGCGGGATCAACCAGATAAAATCTAAATAACTAATCTCAGTGCAAGTTAAAAAACTGCAAAATGCTAACTGGACCCTGCCTCACACCGAGGTGGGGGCCTAAAGTTAGGTGGATGATTCCTTCAAGTAATAATGTGGTTTATCTCAGCTGGTGATGTTAAAATAAATAGAAGGTAAGATAAGACAGTAAAATAAATACACACCACTGATGTCCCTCCCACCTCAAGGTGGGGGTACTGCAGTGGGTCCTGATGCCTCCCTCCCCAGAGCAGGTGAGCAACCACAAAGATTTTCACTGTAGATGAACCCCAGCCCCAGACAGTCTCGGATCCCTCACACCACCAAACAAGACAAAGATTCCCACCAACAGCAGATGGTGCCCAACCCCCAGCACCAGACTCTGGTTGAATACCCCCAGTGCCCCCACCCACCACACACACATACACACACATGCACTGCAGACAGTCTCAGACCTCCTCACACCACCAAATGAGACAAAGATGCAGAAGATCCTCAACCCCATCACCAGATTCCAATTCAACCCCCAAAAAAAAAAACACACACACTGCAGTCTCAGTTCCTCTCACTCCCAGATCAGACACAGATTTCCCACTAGCAGCAGATGTTGATCCCACAACCCCAGCCCAGACTCTGGTTCAATGCTGCCCAGTGGAGGACAGTCTCAAGCCCACACACACAAACTGCAGACAATGTTGCCCCCCACCAAACCAGACAAAGATTCCCGCCAGCAGCAGATGATCCCCAGCCCCAGTACCAGACTCTGATACAGCCCAGAGTGGTGGACAGCTACAAGCTCAAGCACTTGCACCCCCAACCAGACAGATTTCCCCAACAGCAGACGCTGACAATCCCAACCCCAGAACCAGACTCTGGTTCAACACCTCAATGATGGACAAAACAAGACCCCTCAACATACGCACTGCATACAGTTTCAGCCCACTATCACCACCAAACCAGACATTTCTAGTCAAAAGCAGATGATCCTCAATCCAGCACCATACTTTGGTTCTACCCCAACAGCTGTGAAATCCCAAGCCCCCACCTACACAAATACACACTGCTGTCTCGGTCCCCGCCTTACCCCTGAAGCAGACACAGACAGATTCCTCACCAACAGCAAACTATCTCCAAACCCAGCACTAGACTCTTCTCAGCCCCCAAGCTTTGTTCAAACACCACTTCACAATAGTTGATAGTTTCAAGCACCCCTCCATCAGTTTTAAAACACCTACCCAGCCACTCTACCAGCTGCAGCCTCTTAGGCCAAGCAGAATCCCAGTACAACTAGCACAGAACTTCTACGGCATCCACATCCACTCCACCCACCCCCAGTCGTGACCACCATCCACCAGCACAAAACTCAACCACAGACTGAGCCTCACCTCTAACCTGATGTGTAAGCCAGCTGTGACTACAGTCATGTGCTGATCTATCCCGCAGCCTGCTTTGATTTTTTACCTGTAGGAGAGGAGCCTGTGCATGACTAAGTCCGAAAGCCTGCTGCTGCAGCTCTGATTCCACCAGAAACCATCCACAGACCGCTGCTGGACACACTACAAAACAAATACAATCCATTTTAAAAAGCCTGCTGATCCCCTTCCAACAGCTCAACAGTTTACTATGTAAACAGCCTTTTGCCTACCGATTGAGTGCCCACAACGCAACTCTGACTCACCCCTTCCGAGTCCCTATCCTCCCATCTCAAACTTTATATGCAGTGTACCTGTGTAACCCCTAGATGGCGCTATCCCAGGGGCTACTACCCCTGCCTGATTTGCCACTAACAGGTTGAGGGCCTGGATCCAATGGGGGTGCCTCCACCCAGAGGTCAGGGTTTGCAATAGTTAAACTAACTTGGTCACAGCCCTCTGGGACACTGCAACCCCTTTCTTCCCACTAGTGGCCCACACAATATATCAGGCAGGCTGCATCTGTATCCCGATCGCAATTACTGCACAATACCGAGGAGAACACACAGCAGATTCAGTTCCTGACAGACAGAGTGCAATTTTCAGCAATTCCTCCAGTCTTCTACAGGGTGAGCCTGGTTTCTACTCTTCAGAGATCCTTTGATTCTTTTCACAGGACGGATTCAGTCCTAACAAGCTGTTACACAAGCTGCAGACCGGAACTCTGGGCCTTACACACGTTTTTGACTAAAACTGCACACTGAAAAGCACAGGGCTCCTTCCTTCTTCACTGCCAAAGCTCAACTGAAACTCCAACCGACAAAACGGGCACTTCCTTTGAGTTCCTCCCAGTTCTTGACTGGATTGGCTGTCACTCACAATAGACTGCTGCTGTTGGTCCAAAAGGCACTGAAGTCTAAACTACATCTCCCAGAGTCACTGCCCATACAATCCTCTTGTGGCTGGCTCAGATTATGAGTCCAAGTTCTGATTCGTCCAAGGCACCATTTTAGAGCTAGCTTACCCCACACTGATTGGTCCAGTTCAGCAGTTCAAAACTAGAATGGGAACTAGCAGACACAGTTCTGACTGCAAAGAAAGCAGGTTAGACAAACTGTAATTTCATTATTACTCTAAATAATTTCTGGCAAACAGTTACATCTTTCAGATAGGTTCCTTTGCACTCTAGTGACTGCAAAATGAAGTGAATTGGCAGCAGCTCGAGTGGTACTCAATCAAAGAAACACACAGTCCCCCATACAAACTAATTATGTCTGCAAGCAGACAGCTCTTAAAGAGACAGTACCAGAGGTTCTAAAACACTCACTGATAAATGGCTTAAATGCCAAACACCATTCAGGCTTGGAGCATTCAAGCAAGCTCCTGGAAGTCTTTTGGGAACCCCATTTGCAGTGGGGTTACACCTGTAAAACTGAAATGGTCTGGGCAGTGGTCTATCGCGGTGGAAGAGAGAGGAAAGTGACACTGAACATTTTTCCAGTTAGTTCCTGAGGTACTCACCCGAGATGCAGCCAAAAGCCAAGCCAAGATGTTGCGCTTATGGCGACGCCTTGTGCCAAGAAGCATGGAATCCACCACTGGACAACCACAGAAGGATTTCAACAAATGGAATCAGACCGGAATCAGACTCAGGAAAACCTGGTAGTTTGAAGAGGCAAGAGCCCGCCACCAGTGCTTACCACTCCCCTCACACCAGTTGACCAATTAGCTTAGCGGCAACTTGCAAAAGTCATGTAGGGAAGGCGCCAGGGTTTGCCACTGTCTGATTTCTTGTCCTAATCCTTCCTTTGTGTTTTTCTCTGCTCTGGGCTACTCCTAAATTGTTTTATTACACTAAGTTGTTTAGCGTGAAGAAGATCAAAGGCAGAGGGGCACTGTCACACTTACTTGCTGCACGGACATTTCTTTTGATCGCAGTCTCCTCACACCTGCACTGTTTACTGCAGTTCCAGTCTCACTCACTTTTAGCGTACATAAACTAGGGGTCTGAACAGTTTCTGTTCCATTCCAACAGCTGCCCCTCCATATATGCGTTGATTTATGTAAGTACGCACGCAGGAGCGCCCACCCGGAAATTTCCGGTATCCGCCAGGCCAGTCCGACCCTGGGCGCGATACAAAATGGGAGGAGAGATACTTGCAACAACCAAGCAGGAAAGGGACGGGGTAATCATATTGGATGACCCTAAAGGCGGGCAGACAATGTGACAAAGGAAATCGGGAGAGTTGGGATGCTGGGGTGCACAGGGAGGGGTACCACCTGCAGGAAGATGGAATTGGCGTTGTCCCTATAGGTCACTGTTAAGACCCCACCTGGAGTACTGTGTCCAGTTCTGGAGACCACATCTCAGGAGAGACAACAGGCAGTCCAGTGGAGGGCTACCAAGATGGTGCAAGGTCTGCATCAACAGTCCTATGAGGAGAGGCTAAAGGAGCTCAATATGTACACCCTGATGGAGAGGAGGGTGTGGGGAGATATAATCAAGACCTTTAAATACCTCACGAGGGTGAATAAGGTACAGGTGGGAGGTTTTTCAGAGAAAAGGGTGCTCTGGAACAGGAGGTCATGATATGAAGCTGGAGTGGGGTAGGTTCAGGAGAGATGTGATGAAGTACTTCTTCACAGGAAGGGTGGTGGATGCCTGGAACAGACTTACAGCAGAGATAGTGGGGACAAAAACAGTGGTGCGGTTCCAAAATATCTGAGACAGGCACAAGGGAATCACAAAGGAATGAAAGGGATGAAGAGACAGAGCCCGTAGACCAAGGAGGGTCTGCAGCATAAGAGATCACAATGAAAATGGACAGACTGGGTGAGCCAAGCAGCCCTGATCTGCCATCAGTTTCTATGTTTCTGTTAGATTTCAACTGCTGGCATCGGTGCTGCACTTGGGTACTGTGATGTCGTCAGCTACATTAAAGCTGCACTGTGATTGGTTCAGTATGCATTGTGACACACCCTACTTTACAAGATAATATTGTCTTGCTGTGTTGAACATAAGATAAAAATTTTATCTTGTATTTACCAGTACACACGTTGTGTGTGTGTGTGTGTGTGTATATATATATATATATATATAATTTTCTGTGATTGATAAAAGCGCATCTTGCTGTACCTGAGATTTTTTAGTCTGTGTAAAGTAAGACACAGGAAAGCAGAAAAAACATAGTTACACAGACCAAGAAGAAATCGAACACCTGAAAATTGAAAAGCCAAAGATGCCAAAAGGATTCCTCAATGTCGTAGCCATTTACTGGAGAGATCTTTCTCATTTGCTGAAGAGTTTGGCAGACCCGATTTTGTCAGCAGTCACTCTGTACTTTGTTTAATTATGCAGCACACCGACAGAAATTTTCTTTCTGATCGCATAAATCACATTGCTTTGACACCGAGCTCAATAGGGGCCGCTAGAACAATGCAGGAGAGCTATTGACTCCATCTCTCAAGCCCACAAGGTGTATCATTTAGCCAGGAGTGATAATTAGACACAGAATATACTGAAAACTGTCAATAGACATGCCAATAGAAGGACTCTTAGCATCTATCACCCTGGAATTAATGACTTTTTCTGCCATAAAATCTGGAAAATGATAGCTTTCAAATAAATGGTGGAAAGGAAACATGAGGTCCTTAGGAGGAATAAAACAGCTCAATTTTCTCTCACTGAGCTGCTCAGCCACTGCCTCACTCAATGGGAAAGGTCACAGAACATTACAGCAAAATATCTTTGAAACAAGATGTTCAACAACGCTGGGACATGACATGTACTGCAACCGCACTGCATAGGTTTGTATATCTGTGACCTGACAGAATTAAACACAGGTCAGCAGATGTAAGAGGAGAGAGGAACTGAAGGACCAGGATTGTTTTGGAAAAAGGTGCCCTGCCCGCCCACCCACCTACAAACAAATAGAAAAGTGTTTTAAGCAGCATGGAACAATAAAACAAGCACTAAAGCCACAAGAGTCAGCAATTAAATACACAAGCTCTTTCACTGCTACATCTCCATTTAAATGTTAATAACATCACATTCATGTTTAGGCTTATGATTAGACATACTATTTTATTTTGTAACTATTTTTTAAATACCATTTACAACAAACTGTTGTATGGACTTGCTCTGATTTCACTTAGAATTGTCACATTTTAAAATTGCCAAACAGGTCATCTTCAAGATTAATATAAATGCCCAGCTAGGTAGCAGCTTAGAAGATGAAGGCCTGGCTACCAGAAAAATAAAATCACAGTTGGCATTAGCATACCTCAGTTTCATCAACCCTCCCCAAAACTGAATTTCTTTTTTGTTACTTTCTGTTTTACCTTCCCATTTTTCTCGCCAGCTACCAGTCCTCCTTCCAGAGATGCACAGAGACAAGCACACCTGGTGCTATGCTCTCAGTGAATTTTTATCTGTGCATAAACATTCAATTAATGTCTGCTAGCCATAGCAAACTTGAGCCGCAAGGCTATAGGTGCTGACCACCTCTTCTTTAAGGGCGTCATCCTCTTCCACCTGCCCAAGCCCTTCTGCCTGCCACATGAGTCTAACCTGCCAGCAGCCTCTACTCGACCTATTTATGTGGTGGCGCACTTCCAGCATCAATTGAACGGCCTGCAGCCAAGGAAGTGTGAGGAGGGCTGTGCAGCTGGCCGTCCAGAGGCACGGCACTGACATTCAGGCATAGGGCTGGGGAGTGTCAGTGGTGCAGGGGGTGGGGAGCCACTGACCACCAATGATTGGCAGGGTACTGGGTGCAGGGGTTGGGTGTGTGTGGACCAGGGCACCCAGGTGTGTGTGTGTGAGTGAGGAGCCTCAGAGCAACACTGGGACCAAAGCAGTCATGTGTCGGGGGGTGTTTAGTGCGACTGGGGCCCACCATGTTTCAGGGAGGATGCCGACACCACCACAGGGTTGCAGCCATCATGTGCGTGGGAGGGGTGGTATGGACAGCACTGGGGTCGGGGATGGTATGTGGAGGGCTGCATTTCCAACTAGGGGCCAGGGCTGCCATGTGGTGGGGTATGCCTGGCACTCTGAGGTCGAGGTTGTTATGTTGTGCAGGAAGGGGTGAATGGCACTACGGGACACGGCACCACATTGTATGGGCACCGCCCTTCAGCAACCACAGCTCTCACCATCGGTCTAGTGGGATGGGGAACGCACGGTGGTTGGATCCTGGGTCCGCCTCGACTGGTGGGTCATGTCCATGGGGCGTGCAGTGGATTACATAATTTTCCCAGCTGCACGTAACCTGCAGGTCCTTCCCCCCCCTGGGGACAACATTACACACCTTACTGAATGGCGGCCGTAGGCTGGCACACCACCCGCCACCGGTGCATTGCTCTCCACGCAGCGCTGGAGATCAGGCACATATCTGACTTACTCCTGTTTGTTACATGCCACTGGGGTCCATAGGACCCCACTGCATGGCAATCATGCTGCATCGATGCCAATACACATGGTTTCCACGGTGCACTGGCATCATGTATAGTACCATTGTATCTACCTTGGTTGCTACATGGACACAGAAAAAACAACTCTGTAGGTAGCCCCCCACCACCACCCTGCCACTCCTGTAGGTTGCCCACCTGCACTGGATACAATCAGTCCATGTGGTATTTACCTGGCTTCTCCACCGACAGAAATCGGCAACCGCTGCTCCATGTGCTTAATTTCTACCAAAGCACAGACCATGCAAGTATCGGTATCTAACACCGGCAGTCACTGACTGTGACTGTATCTAATGATGTCACTGGCTGGAGCACCAATAACAGCATAATGGCATGGTCGGGGGGGCTACATACAGAGGTGGTTGTTCTAACTTTTGTTGGGGGGTTACAGTTACAAAGGGGTTACTTTTGCAATAAAATCCACACATTACCAAATTCCCTAGTGAGGATGGTTACCAAGTAGTAAGACACAAGACAACAAAAACGGGGTTACTTTTGCAGTAAAATCCACACATTACCAAATTCTAGTGAGGACGGTTACCAAGTAATAAGGCACAACACAATAAAACAGGGACACGTATATAAAGAAAACACGATCCAATTACAGCCAGTGACAAGCTGCCACATGTCCATATATACTGCGATATACCACAGGCAATCCCTGCAATTAATGATTTCCATCTGATATACCGCCACTTGTCACTAGCTGCAATTGTACTGACCAGTATGAACAGAACACTATGCTTCTCTCTTCCCCTTTACCCTTGCCTCCATGTCAGTTTTTTGCTAAAGGTTGCTTCCTTTCCCATTACAGATACTGTATTTTTTACAGAAGCGCCCCACTGTGCTCAGTGCTCATAACATGTGCCTCCTGAACCCAACTTTGGGCCGCATATGGAACCGAGACAACGTGCTCAAGATCCTTGACGCAACCCTTTTTCCATGGAGCCTGGTCTTGTGAGATCGCCAGAAGCTTAGCGGGGTCAGGCACAATCGGTAATAGGATAAGACATCTTCAATGAACACCAGGGACCAAAGGAAACTGTGCTGGTAGCTCTTCATAGTAAGTAACCATACCAATGCCTTAGTCTAGATTTTCCAAGTACCCTTTGTATACACTTTCTGGCTTCAAGTCTATAATTTACTGTCACTGCCTCACCATCACTCTGTTTGCACCACATCGGCAGTAAGCGATTTGGTGTTCATCCAGCTGTCTCTGACCTGGCAGTGTGGACAATGCCCAAGCCTTGGCTGTGTTTTTTTGCTCCTGCTCCAGCTTTTGTGATGCTGTGGGTCACAGTGGCAGCCCCACCCAGGCTGTCATTTTACTCATAGTGAGGTTTGCGGACCATCTTCTACCATTGGGAACCCCTTCCAACTGACCTCTAACAGTGCCTTTTCTGGCGACCACCTGGTATTTGTCAGTCTACTTCACTCTCAACAGTCCTCCCAATGGCCCTCTCTCAGTCTGAGACTGGTTCCCCTGATTGCCCTGGGTGTGGATTGCAGTTCGACAATGTTAGCTTCAGTCGACTGGGTGATAGGGTTGTTTTCATGGACAAACTGAGTCACTTACATACTTGGGTGGTTTCAACATCATGGTCGTTGGTACCTGAAGAGATTCATCTGAGACACTTGCCAAAGATCGTCAACCTCCTCCAGGAGGTCTAACAGTTAATTTTTCTTTTCTTGTAGTTGTGTGCTCAAATCTGAATCAGGAATATTTGTGCCTATTGTTTTGCTCATGGTGCTTATCCCCCTTACTGCAGGCTTTTTAATATCACCAACAAATTCCAATGAACCAGTGACCTCCTGAGAGCTAGGGTTGCAGAGGTAAGTTGTCTCCCAATCTCCCTACAGATTTACCTCCTCTGTTCCTCCGGCTCCACTATCTTGCTGTAGAGGCACAACAGTGCCCCCTCAGAAAAGAGTGGGGCTAGTACCCTAGTGTACTGGCCAATTTCTTCCATTCATTAATCTGCTAACAGCTTAATGCAGCAATACTACGAAAAAAAAATTGCGCTTTTTGACAGTTTATTCCCTGTGCCCTGCTAATCATATACCTGGTACTCTTTCTCGCCGCATTGTACTATCGCGAGTAATTTGCTCAGTTATTCTCTGCTTTTGTTTACATTTCTGCCACTAAGCATGTTGCACTGGAACCCCTCTGCTGCGAACTGCACATGAGTATGACTTGCAGGGACGCCGGAATGGTCAGCAGAGGGTCCCTCTGCTGTTGTCAAAAGGCGTGATGTGACCTGTAGAAAAGGGCAGCTGAAAATTAGTCAGCCGCCATTTGTTGTGGAAGCGCTACAACAATTCAAATAAATTGCAAATATCTAAAAACTAAAGATAATTGGAAAAATAACACTTACAGGTATGGAACTGGAACCTTGGCCATGCTTACTTCGAAAACAGAATTTTGATAGCTCACTTTCTGATTTTGTGGTACTGCTGCTTTAAACTGGTTTACTATCAATAGGTTTGATCTGGCCATGGACAGCAGGAGAGCTGCTGAGCAGTGTGCTGGGAAAGAATGGCTGCCCCATTGTTTCTGGTATGCACACTCATGTGAAGGATCAATATAGGGCTGTATGATGTAGGTGAGTGGTGCTACTGGCTGAACAGTAACATTTTCGAGTCCAGTGGAATCGTGGTTATCAGGTGCCGCAGCAGGAGCGAGTGTAAGCAGTTTCAGCGAGTGGATTTGGTCAGCAAAAATATGTGCCATTTGCATGCTGTTGTTGTGTTATGACCTAATACTGTATGTACCACGCTGAAATGACATGTTTTTGGAGGTTTCAGATCCGGTTTTAAAATCTAAGATGATGGCTAAATGGAGCTTTTCAATCTGATAAAAAGTGCAGCAATCTGTAGGGTTACACAGTGGTCAGCTCGCACTTGACTTGCTGTGGGAAGATTTACCCATGGGTAAATATGCCATCTGACTAATGAAAAGGTAGTTTTTGATGCGCATTGTATTATTAAGCAATATTACGTGACAGGGCATGCTTTATCATAGGATATTGGCAGGCCTTGGGTTCAGAAGCGTCAACTACAAAGTGCGGGAGCAATGGTACCGGGCCCATGAGGTTGAGGGCCCAAACCAAAATGTTGATTTTATTCAAAACTGGGAGGGCCCTATAACATCGCCCTGCACCCAGGCCCTCTGGGAATTTGCTACGCTACTGCTTGGGTGCACTGTGAGGCATGAGGGAGAAGCCAGTGCCTTACACACCTGAAAAGTGCCGATACCCTATGATAAAGCATGCCCTGCAGTATATTACTGTGATTATGCACTGGACACCAACAGTAAAGTAAAAACAAAAGACACAAAAACAGGTCAAACAATTAATGTTTTTACTGTTTTTGAACTGTGGAAGTATATCAGTGCATAAAATAGTCCAATTCTGGAGTCATTAATCAGCGTAATTGTTGTAACTTTAACTGACTACAATAAATATTTCATAACACATTACAAGCAGTCAGTTAAGTGTTACATCAATAAATATTGGAAACCAGGCTTTTTTTTTTAATTTGTCTTAACGTTAAGTGAGCATATTGTAATGCAGCAAGTCAATAATGGTAAGTTATGCTTTGTAAATGTTGACTTGAACAGTCTTCAAATGATTTTCCTTCAAGAAAGTCCCTCAGGAAGCTGATCCATGAGACGGTGAGTATTTTTTCTGATGAAGGGACTTTGACAGGGAGTAGGGATATTGCTGTATGTAAGCAGGCTCTGTTCGCAGCTCTTGTTTTTACCCATTCCTTTATGAAGGAATGTTAAGTATGGGCACAGAATGCTGTCAACCAATCAACTTTCACAATGTTTCCTGTCCAGTGCCTAATTCCTTTTCAACCACAGAGTTCCACAGTTCTAAAAGGTCGTTACCGCCAGTGTGCTGAGCAGAAACACCCACTTAGTTTACTAAAGGCCAGGAAAGGTGGACCAGTTACAGAACGAAACCAGTATTTAAAGAACCACTGCTATAAAACACATGCTTCCAAGTTAGGTGCACTTCTTCTTTAATAATACCCTATCACCTATTTGCATACAATATATGCAAAATCTTCAAAAAGTAAAAAAAAAAAAAAGCCTCATCACCAAAAGCAGAGTTACGACTAATGGCACACTGAATATGCTCAGACGTTCACTATACCTACAGTACTAAAAGCTTCTGATGGGATGCTTCTGTAAATAGTCATTTCACGCCTGTACAGTACTAAACTCTGCCAATATAAAGTTATGGAACCAAAACATGAGCTAAAGGGAAAAAGCTTTATTACTTGTAAGGATATAATATCTAAGTGTAGTGTTAATACAAATGCAGTTTGGGGTAAGAATGTTTTCATGAATTACTATAATTTCTGTGCAAGAAATGCAAAAAAAACACATTACAGTTAATCATGCACTGGAATCCTATCTGTTTCCCTACTGACAGCGGCAAACAAAAATGATTGACACAGATCAATCACTCTGCTCATCAAGTCGGCCATTGGCAGCTAGGCTTCATCGCGCTATTTAAAGGCACCGCTGACAGAGAAGCCTGACTCTTTGATTAAAGGCCCTGTCAGGCTAACCTTTATTTGAAGAATGATTGCTGCTGAGTGACAAATACCTTTCCGTTTGGTTCAAGGCAGACACTGACATTCAAATTCATGGTGCCTACACTGAGCAGATGTCACTGTTAGCACAGCGGCCTGAGAGCAACAGCAGGAATATACACTGCTACTCTTTTTAGGACGCTGAAAGAAGGCAGCACCACCGGCTCATGTTAAAGGCCCCTCAACAAGTGAAAGCTACAGATCTCTCCCAGCTAAATCCCTTCCCTCCCTCAATTATCATCAAAGAACATCTGTTTGCTGTCTCTCCCCAGCCCCTCTACTCGAAAGTGTCTTAGCCCCACCTTGACCCCACTTTCAATTGTATTGGTTGTTATTACTGAAAATCAAAGGCAGCTTAGGAGTGAAGTGACCCTTTCCTATGAGAAGGGCGTCCTTCCACTCACGAAACATCCCTAAACACCACGGAGAGGGAAATCCCAGAGCAAGTACTGCCAGTTCCGTCTCTGTGATTTCTGTTGACAGAATGCAGGACAGAGGTTGCATTTGTATAAAGTCAGAGTCAATATGTTTATTGCTTTAAGCTGATCCTGCTGTGTCTTTCCTTCCTGCAAATAAAAACACCGACTGCCCTACCTTGACAGGCTCTATAATCCATTCAATGCAACACTCCTTGTTTTACCTTCATATCCACTTAGAAGTACTTGATGCTCCATTATAAATCACCAGCACAATGTCAACCAATTAGGGCTTAGATTTAGTTACACGCAAGGGACTTGGGAAACTTCAAGGTCTTTTTTCAGGGGAATTATTATTTAGTTATTTATTTTAATTTTGTTTTATTAATATTTCATAAATCAGATGATTGATAGTGAGTACCCAACTGCTTGGGGGCAGACAGCCCATGTAACTTACTCACCACACTAGGACTACCTGGGACAGCCTTATGTGCAGCTTCACGGAACAGCTGGGTTGACAGATGTTACTTAAGACACACAGGGTACTCTGGGTAGTAGGGTTTACTAGGGCTTAGGGCAGAAGACCGACCGGTCCTCGATGCTGCCCTCCACTTCTCAGTGGTGAGAGTTCATATTAAACCCTGTTTGATTGGGCATCCTGATGGCCAAGCCGCAGCACGCCACGCTGTTGTACAGGCGACTCGGGTTCAAGAGCACTCACGCCGAGGCAGATGCGATCAGACAGCGACAGTAAGCAGTGCCACAGCAATCCCAATGGTTAAGCCATTGAACCTGATCTCACCAAAGGGCGCTGTATGCACAAAACACCACCAGCGGCTACGCCATGCCACACAATGAAGGGAGGGACTACAGGCTAAGGAACAAAACTGGAAAGGATATGTGCCCTGAGCCACCTTAATAACGGTCGCCAATATCCTCGGCCCTGCTTAGTCTGGATCCCCGCCGCTATGATGGTGGGGAGAGCAGCCGATGAGGCCAGCAACACAAGACCCAGATAGGAAGGTGCAGGTGGCCTCTTGGGGCCAAAACAGCTATGGTTAAAAACAAAATAAAAACAAACTGACGAATCAGCCTTATTTAATTCTTGAAGATCGACTAGGATTTGCAGTTAACTTTTGAGGAAGGCTATTTCGTAGCCCCACTGTTCTCTGGAGAAAAACAATTTTGCTTAATTGCTATAAAATGTAAGTGTCAGTTGCTTGCCATAGCCCTGGTAATCACCTCAGGGCCTCTAAAAAGGAGTCCCTAAATTGTCCATTACAGTCATATCCTGGCTGATTTTTTCTGTGAGGTAGCACTCAACTGATAACTCACGAGCCAACAGTGTTCACAAATGTAATCTTTCCAAAGGAGCCAGACCGAGAAGGACATTAGAAACTTCCTGTACAGCTTGGGGACAGGGGTCATAATGTTGCAGGCGATATAGCACACGTCAAAACTGTGCACCAAACACAGCATGCGGCAACACAGCAGCAGCACATAATGCTGACTGCAACAGAAACGCTGCACACCCAAATGGTCTTATTGTTTTTGGGGCCTCCCTGCACCTTCCAATGTGTGGGGCAAACCCCCAGACTGTTTATAATCAATTCGAGGGTGTGGACACAGGGGCAAAACAAAAATTTGCTGTGGCTATTAGCCATCAGCACACTGACAGGAATCACAAAAAAATTCCCACACCAGGGATTCAAACCCTGGTCCTGCCCTCTTACTTCACTGTACGGTCAGGTGCTCTAGCCACTCCACCACGGAGCGCTTGACCAAGCACCACCACCAGTGACTACATGCACTTCCCCTTCCTGTGCAGAGCAACGGGTAGTGATACTTACGTACGTCATATACCCCTGTCGCCTGAAGCACTATATGCTATAGACCATGGTTCTTCTTCTGTGCACGGTTTAGTCCGGACTATAATCAGCCAGTACCCAGCTGGGGTAGAGATAAAACAATTTTATTTCAAAAACATATTCAGGATGGCACCCTTTGCTGCCAATGTTTTGTGCCTAGTCATGCACTTTTCAAGGCAAAATGCATTACAAGTATGCACCAGTATATAAATCCATCCTTAAAGGGACCACCTCCATTTTGATTGGTCCAAAATTTTGACAATCAGTTTAAATCCCAACTTAACCCTAATACATATAATGGATAACCTATTAACACAAGGTAATATACCCTCAGTAAAAAGAAATTATATACATATAAGAAAGCACCGAGGGAGGGAAGGTGCAAGGAGAATATACAATATATACAAAATATACAAGTGTAAGCCCCTCAAAATGGGCTTACCTGTATGTAATCTTGCAGCTCTGGTGCTTCTCCATGATGCTGGTGTTCCTGTTACTCCAGGTGGAAGTCGCACCTTGTGACTCCTGGAGTGCAGCTTCGGCTGTGGCCATAATACTCATGCTGTTTCTGCCTTTTGCAGGTTGGGCCAAGTGGCGGAAGGTTGCCTGTGCTTCGGTGACAGGGTTTGGTGGTCTTGGGTCCTGGTAGGGCAGGCCAGGCTCAGGACCATCTCCATTTTAAAAATAATTAATTTTAACTAAGATGGCGGACCCGCGCACAATGTGCAGGCGGCGGCCACTTGGAGTGAAATTTAAAGGAGCAGCTGCTATTTTGCACCAGTAGTTTTGGTTCGGCTGGCACCGTTTGGTGGGCATAGTAAATAATATAATCAGGACTACAAGTCCCACGGGCACTTGGGGTAGAGGGATAGTGTGTGTTTGGCACTCAGGATTGGTCCATGACTGGACCACAGAGTTAGGCACTAAACCTAAGTGAGGAGAAGGACTGCCAGGAGAGAAAGGAGGATTCAGCCGTGAGGGAGTGCTGGAGGGGTTGGAGCCGGGCGCTTGCCAGCTCGGCCATGTGGCCATGTTTGTTTTTTTTTAAAAACAGAATGTCATGACAGCAGTTGATGGCCCAAAGAGAGTGGGGCTGCAGTATCTGTGGAACCCTGTGCTTAGGGGCCCATGTAGTCTCCATGATGGGACTAGAAGAGCACTGCTGCCTACTGGAAGTATGAGGACAAGAGGTGAGGGAGCACAGGAGGAAAGCTTATTCTCTGGATAGTGCAGCTTGGAGCAAGGTGCGAAGGCTTGTGGCTGGGCCAGTTATGGCTGAGGGATCTGGGTGTGCAGTCTGGTGGTGGCATGCCCAGATTGTGCTGGGACCGAGATGGCAGCTGGCCTCAGGGTCACCCGGACGAGGCAGCCGCTGCAGTCAGAAGAGCTCCAGGAGGTGCGAGTCTAGAGGAGGCAGGAGGAGACCTGTGGGTTGGCCATTAGGGCAGGAGGCTGTGTGGCAGACTGTGTTTTGATTTTCGTGGCAATTGGACTGAGCCCCACAAGAGAGGCCGTCTGGACTGGGAACACTGCATGAGGGATTAGCTCTGAGTCTTTGGGATCACTAGGGGAATCCCTGGGATGCTTGGAGCGGGCATTGTATCGGTGATTGGGTGCTGGACTGTGTTGAAGGGTCTCGCTCCTGCCTTGCCAGTTGTGGCTTACTGCTCCGGTGGAAGAGGGGCTTCGTTAGTTCAGGAGGCAGTAACCAGTAAAAGCTGTGCAGGAGTAGAGAGAGAGGGCTGTAAGTGAGCTGGGCACCCCTGTGAGGTCCAAGCTCCTGGTAAGAAAGTATGAAGATGGGAGACAGCTATTTAATGCTGCCTGCTATGTGGGGTCTTATTTGGCCTCGAGTTTACTGACTGTGTTTGGGCTGTCTGGATATACTGTGCAAATGTGATCCCTGGGTCCAGAGTACTCTAACTGCTCATTGAGACCCTGCTCCAGAATACAGATACCGCTTTTAATGTGACCACACGGTCCTGAGCAACCTATTGTGAATTTCTGCTCCATGGAGTGACTGGTTCTGTTCAATTTCACTGTTCATTAAATGGGATCCCCTGTTTTCTGCAACTTTGCTGTTCACCTCTTGTGTTTGAAGAAACTGTTTTGCTGCTGCTGAAAGAAGTTACCTCCACAGCCATGTCTCCAGTGTGTTCCTGGGTGGCATCCAGATTCAGCGGAATCAGAGAACCACTGAGGAAGGCGTCGAGAGGCCTACTTGGTGAAAGCCATCTACAAAGGCCTACGGGTGAAGTTGGCAAGGCCAAGCAGGTAAGGAGCCAGGCCCTTCATTCCCTGGTGTGCTACCTCTGAGCCCCTGAAGGTCTGAGGGCACCCTAATGGAGCCAATCAATCACCACCACCACCCGTGCGGAATCCAGGTATCATTTTCCTGTTTTTATTTCTGGACTGTTGTTTTCTGGGCTGTAATGCGCTCCCCATTCCCCATGAACTTTGGCATCACAATATACCCCTAGACAGGGAAGTGGGGGTGTTTACACAAGAATATACACAAACTAAAATGTCAGTGTTATGCATTCACAAATATGGTCCTACTTGAAACTGTTAATTTAATTCAGGCGCAGTCCCTGCTTTTGCCAGAAGATTTCCTTCGAGTAGAGTTTTTTTCTAAATCACACCTCTGGGTCCCAGCACCACCTTTTCAATCCCCTCTCTCATCTCTTTTCATCCCTTGTGACTGCCAGCAACTCCTCCCAGCCTATAGGTGGCTTCAGGGTTTCTCTTCCATATGTGCATGATCTTGCACTTCTTGCGCTAAACCCCAGTTGCCACTCTTCCAACCATTTTGCTAGTTTATCCAGTTCTCTTCTCATTCTGCCCACACCATCTGGATCATCTACTCTGTTGCAGATCTTGGTGTCATCTGCCAGCAGACAAACCTTGCCTTCCAGTCCCTCTGCAATGTCACTGATGAAGATATTGAAGAAGACTCGCCCCAGGACTGATCCCTGAGGTGCCCCACTTGTGACTTGCATCTCTTCTGACTGTATACCATTTACCACCACTCTCTGTTTTCTGCCCGCCAACCAGTTTGCCTCCCAGTTGACCAAGGTCTGACACACCCCAAGCCTACCCAGCTTATTAATCAATCTTCTGTGTGGAACAGTATCGAAAGCTTTGCTGAAGTCAAGGTAGGCAACGTCAACTGCTCCCCTTGGTCCACCACTCTGGTTACCCAGTCAAAGAAATCTATGAGATTAGTTTGACAGGACCTTCCTTTGTAAACCCATGCTGTCTTGGATCCTGTGTGCCTATGGATTCCAGGTGTTGCACTATCCTTTACTTAAGGAGTATCTCCATAATCTTGCCCACTACTGAGGTAAGACTGACCGGTCTGTAGTTCCCTACCTCCTCCCTGCTACCACTCTTATGGAGCGGGATCACATGAGCCCTTCTCCAGTCTTCTGGGACCTTTCCTGTGCTCAGAGACTCACTAAACAGTTCAGATAATGGCTCTGCTAGTTCCACCCTTCGCCTCCTTTAGTACCCCTGGGATGTATGCCATCAGGTCCCACTGTCTTGTCCACTTGAGCTTATCAAGCTCTTGTAGGACCCTCTTTTTTGTGAAGGAGTAGTGCTCACCTCCCTCCACCCTGTGTCCATGGTGCTGAACTGTGGGCCCTGCCCTACCTTCTCTTCAGTAAATACTGAGCAGAAGTATCTATTTAGGATAGATGCTTTTACATGCTCCTCATCCTCACACTCCCCTTATCCCCTTTGTTCTTAGTAATACCCGTCCTGACTTTCTCCTTTCACTAATGTATCTAGAGAAAGTCTTCTACCTTCTTTTTACTGTTCGTGCTAGTGTTTCCTTTGGTTTGTGCCTTAGCCTGCCTAACTGCCTTCCCTGCTTCCCTTAGGGAAGTTTGGTATACCTCCTATCTTCATCCTGCTGCGTTCCTTATATTTCCTGAAGGCCAGCCTTTTGGCTGTGACTTTTTCTGCTACTGTGTTTGAGAACCAAAGTGGTTTCCTTCTTCTTTTGCACTTCCTTTTCTCACCAACACAATGGGATGTTGCTTCAAGTATTGCATCTTTAATGCTTGCCCACATTGCCTGTACCCCTTCACCTGTATTTCTTTTTGCCAGAGGAGTCTGGGGGCCCAAATAGTGGACTTGGATCCCTCCCCATTTCTCATAATTTACCCAGTTCTGAGGAGGCCCTCAAGGAGAAACCCCACAGGGCGATTCAGCCCCAACATACTGTATGTTTGCTTATTTCGGGAACTCACAGAGCTAGCAAAGAGACTAATGCTATCCAGTTCAGGTATTTGAGTGGAATGGAGTCCCCACCTGACCATTTTATGTGGGGAAGACCCTGGGGTTTACACGCAGATGTGTGTGCCCTCATCCATGCCCCAGGGAGTTCACATTTGATGTAAGTTTTCACACCCCAGAACTGCTGGAAAGATTCTTGGGGAAGTATACCTCCTTGAAAACTAACACCCTCTGGACTCTTTCCAGGTTATCCCTCTAACTAAGCAATCATTTCGAGTTATTACTGTTTTATTCGAAATAAGGGTCTTTCCCCTCGGGTGGGCTTGCGGCACCGGGGCTTAGTGCTACAAGCGTGGGACCAGAATCAGGAGCTGGCCTGGAAGCTTATCAGGGCCATGGGCGGGTATCAAATATGGTGGCTGCGAGAAAGTTTTCTTGCCAAGCTCCCCAGGGGCGGGATGTGCAATGATGGCCTGCGCCCACCCTACCCTCTATGGCTTTTATGACGCCGCACTAGCGATTCCTCCTGGCCTCCACCTGGAGTTCTACGTGTGCCGGGCATTCTTCCCTGCCTCCCCCGGAGAAGGAGAACAGCCCTGAGGATGCTCTATCCTTCTCCCCGTCCAGCCCTCCAGCTCCCAGGGTCTGTTCTCGAACCCGGTCGCTGGTGTTGCAAACAGAAATCCAACTGCTGCGCCGCAGGCTGGTGCGTAAACATTGTTGATATCTTATACTGGCTGGAAAACAAGTGCACACTGAAGGTACCCCAGATCCATTTTTGGACTGTGAGGGGTTTGGAACGGGATTGGAGGATCAAGGTCAGATTACTGTATGAAGACAATGAACTCCAACGTCTGCCTCAACAGTGGTTACGTAAGAACTTACCGTAACAGTAGATCTTCGAGAGGTTCCTGCAGTAGGTCTACACATATAGGACTGAGCCCCTGCTGTCATGTTCGGGCAGCAAACTTGTAGCTAGCAATCATCAGCAGGGACCGCCCCCCAATCAGGTGTGCGACGTCATCCGACTATAAGAAGGGGCAGTCCCGCGCACCCTCCAGTTCTTTCCACTGGAGACCTAGAGAAAGGGAGCAGAAAACGGAGTAACAATCCTGGTACCCAGTACTCTGGCTGAACCAAAAGGCTACACAGAAAAAAAGAAATAACTCCAGGAACTGGGGAAGGTGGGTGGGAATTGGATCTACTGCAGGAACCTCTCTCGAAGATCTACTGTTACGGTAAGTTCTTACGTAATCTGCTATTTCTTACTTCAAGAGGGTTCCTGCAGTATGTCTTCACATATAGGACTGAATTCCAAGCAGTCTAACAAAAGTAGGAATCGGAGATGAGGTTCCGGGAGGAGGAAGATGTCTGCTAACTAAGGATCTGCCTTAAGACAGAAGACCTTGCAAAACTGCAAGGCCACAACCAGCTCAACACCTACAGGCAATGTCCAGACTGTAGTGCTTAGTGAAAGTGTGGACAGAAGACCAAGTGGTTGCTGCACAGATGTCCACAGTGGACACATTCCTGAAAAAGCGGTAGAAGTAGCCACGCTTCTGGTGGAGTGGCCTTTTAACCGCCCCCAGAAGGGTTTTTCGTACTTCTGTAAGTGTAGTGAATACAGTTAGCCAGCCACTTAGAAATAGTCTGTCTAGAGATAGCCTTGCCCTGGCACTGGGAGGCAAAGGCCACAAAGAATTGGTTTGACTTTCAAACCTCCTTAGTCCGAGAGGTATAGTACCTCAAAATCCGATACATATCCAAGGTGTGCAAAAGATATTCCCTGTTGGAATGCTGAGGAAAATAGACCGGCAGTTCAACACTTAATTGAGAGTCATCTCCAAACAACTTTCGGAAGAAAAGAAGGACTAGTCCTCAGGACCACCCAGTCCTTGTGGAAAATCAAATAAGACTCTGTGCAAACAAAGGCCTGAAGCTCTGAAACCCTTTGAGTTGAAGAAACTGCAACCAAAAACAGAGTCTTTCAGGACAGAGCGCATGTTGCAACTTGCTGCCGTTCAAAAAGGGGGCAAAAGTAAGTTTCTCCAACATAAAATTAATATCCCAGGGAGGATAGGGATTCGGACTGAGGTCTGATGTGAAGGATACCTTCACAAAAGTTTTGGAAACCTCTAGTTGTGCTAGGTTTTGCCTCCACGGAAAGTACGGTCGACACACACAGAGATGGATTTTAACTGAGGAGTAACTAAGGCCCATTTCAGAAAGTTGCAAGAGATACTCTAACACCTGGGAGGACGAGCAGGAAAAAGGGTCCAAGCTTTGGCTGTGGCCCAGATAGCAAATCTGTTCCACTTCATGGTGTAGGTGGATCTGGTAGAGGTTTTCTGGCTTCCACCAGGACCTGAGCAACCTGAGAGGAAACTGCATTACAGAAACTGCTATGTCCACAGGTGCCACGCATGAAGATGGAGAGACTGAAGGCTCGGATGGACCAGGGTGCCCTGCTCCTGAGACAGAAGGTTGTAAGACAGTGGCAGAGGGACCGGCAGATCTAGAACTAGTTGTTGCAACAGTGGGAACCTTATCTGCCAGGGCCATAGAGGAGCAATCAAAATCAAGTGGGCCCCCACTGCATGGAGTTTCAACAGAACCTTCTGAATGAGAGGAAGAGGAGAAACGCATATAGAAACCTCCTGTTCAGGACAGAGACAGTGCATCTCGCCACAAAGCACCATGCCGAGAACAAGCGAGCAAAAGTTGGGTAGTTTCGTTGAATGGGAAGTGAACAGATCTAGGTTTGCTGGCCCCACCGAAAACAAGTCTTTGACTACCTCCTGTTTTAGTTCCCACTCATGAGCCCTGGCCACTGATTGGCTGAGATTGTCGGCCAAGACGCTGTGAACGCCAGCATGTGGACTGCTATCAGAAACAGGCCATGCTGAATAGCCCAATACCATACTCTCATTGCTTCCTGCAAAGAGGGTACATCGGGTACATCCCTGTTTGTTGAGGTACCAGACAGTTGCCATGTTGTCTTTCTGGACAAGAAGTGTTCCTGGGAGGAGTAATGACTGGAAGCCTGGAGAGCACAAAGGACTGCTCTGGTCTCCAGGATGTTGATGTGAAGATTCTGCTCTGAGGAGACCACAAACCTTGAGTTCTGTGATCCCAAGTGGGCTCCCCAACCCATGTCGAAGGCATCTGAGGTGAAGGTCTGGGAGGGAGCCGGAGTGGAAGGGTGAGATCCTGCCACCAGAGGAGAGTCTCTGAAGGCTACTGGAGATCATGACCAGTTGGTTCATGTCATCCATCTGCTGATCCCACTGGACTCAAGAGACCACTGGGTAACCCTCATGTGAAGCCTGGCCAGGAGGACAGTAGGAATGGTCGCTGCCATAAGACCCAAAGACACAGCACTGAGTGTGCTGGATCCATCAAGCTTTGGTCACCGAAGTGGCCTGAGAAACCAATGTCTCGGCTCGATCTAATGGTAAGAAGGCCTTGCTCTGGACTGTATCCAGTACTGCTCCAATAAATTGGAGACACTGAGAGGGTACTAGCTGAGACTTGGGAAGGTTGACCAAAATGCCCAGCTGGGCAACAGATCCAGAGTGAAGGAGAGAGACCTTCAGGCTGTCCGGGATGGGCTGAAAAGAGCCAGTCGTCCAGGTATGGGAACACATATATGCCCCTGCAGTGGAGAAAGCTGCTACCACCGCCAGGCACTTGGTGAAAACCTGGGGCACTGAGGACAGGCCAAAGGGAGTGCCTTGAATTGGAAATGGTCCTCCCAGAAGGAGAATTGAAGAAAGTGGCGGTGGGCTGGGAAGATGGGGATATGAAAGTAAGCATCCTGCATATCCAGGGAGCACAGCCATGTGTTTGATGGGAGCAGGGCAGGAATCCCTGAAGAGTCTGCATGCGGAACCTCTTGTACTCTACGAAGAGGTTGGGCATGCTGAGATCCAGGATAGGTCAAGATCCCCTGCCTTTTGGAACTAGGAAGAAATGGAGTAGAATCCCTTCCTAGTTGGTTTGGAGGGACGGGTTCTATAGCCTCTTTGTAGCAGGGCCTGGATTTCTTGATGGACGATGGGGATCTGACCCGATGGGTAAAAGGACCTTCCGGAGGCTTTGGAGGTGGAATCTCCAGGAACTTGACTGAGTGAACTCTGTATGAGCTGAAGAACCCATACGCTCTGCGGCGATGGCTTTCCACCCTCCAGGTGGAGGCCGAACTTCCTTCCTACCAGTTCCTCCAAGAGGGACAGAGGGAGGGAGGAGGGAAATGAGTCAGGACACTGAGGGAATGGAGCTTTGGTTCAGAGGCTACTTTGATGAACTCAGCCTGAGGAGCTTGGGCTCCTGAGCCAGTGGCGTGTGTTTGCCTTGACACTTGTTCTGGTTCTTGTTCCATCTTCTTTGGCGATGAAAAAGGGCTGCTCTGCTTGGGCCTGTCTGATACATGGAATCGCATATCTCTGAGGGACATACCGCCTCTTGCAGCCCTGTAATAATGTCCTTCGCGGCCGCCGCCAAAGAGGACGGGGCCCTGAAGGCACATCCAAAGGGATGACTGAACATCCTGTGCCAAACCTGTGAGGCACAGCCATGCTAGGCAACCAAGGCAGATTCCCGAGGCCGTGAGCCCAAGCCACCAAGTTCACAGAATCATAAGTGGCCCAGAATGCATGACAGCAGGAAGATTTATTCATGCAAATCTTGCCCAGCAATTTAGCCCTGAGGTTTTGTCAGGGATGTCCTGAAGGTCCCTCTCCAGTTCTGAGAGAGGACTTCTGAAAAGCCACCATGTGGGACACGTGAGTTCAGTGACCGGATGGCACAGGAAGTGGACAAGTAGATCTTCCTACCAAACTGGTCAAGTTGTCTTGAATCCTTGTCAGGTGGGGAGGAACTCAAGTGTTTAGGCTGAGCCGAGCGGTCATGCATGGTCGTGATGACCACAGAGTCGGCGTTGGGTGAGAAGTCAGGTGACAGATCCCTTCCGTGGAAAGTAGGTTCTATCAGCCTTCCTGGAGACAGCGGGTATGGAAGAAGGCTGTTGCCATACTGTGGAAACTAGATCTCGTGCAGGCCCATCCAAGGGGGATGGGTAGAGTGTCCACGGTGGACAAGTCCAAATGTTCAGCCAGCCTTTTCACTGAGGATCTACCTCCTTGGATGGCCAGCCCCTGCTGTTTGAATGGTCCTCAATAGATCCCCAAAAGAAGGATTCTCCATTGGGGATTCTTTTGGTTAAGTTCGACCGTGAACAAGGTTCAGAGAGGTCAATATTGGAGTCCTCATCCAAATCCAACCCACTAGGAAGGGAGGATCCAACCCTGTGTCATCCACCAGAAGAGAACCAGCAGCACGTCCCAAAGGAACTGGAGTGGGAGGTGGTGCTCTGGGTAGAGCAATTTCTCCAAGTGGCTGGGACTGCCTAAGTTCTATAGGGAGTTGTGTCCTAGCATCCTGCCACCATGCCAGGATAGTTTCATGATCAGGCGGCGGTGGTGGAGGAGGAAGAGGAGGTGGAGGCTGGTACCCAGGATACTCGGCCAATGGCAGGTAAGTGGGATGATGCTAGTAAGGGTATGAGTACCCTGCAAACCCTGAAGGATAACCTGACGGCAGGTATCCGGATGGAAGATAACCCAGCGTGGGAGGCACCAGGCCTGGTGTCAGATGAGAAGGTCTGGCGGGGTTGCCCAGTGGCGGAACATGGGGTCAGGCCCTGGGAGACCGCCAGAGTGACCAGCATGAGGGTCTGAAGGACCGGCCGCGGAGGTACCAAAGGGCCACTGGGCCATGGCAGGGATCAGGCACAGGCCCAAGGGTCCCAAAGGAGGAGGGTCCATATCTGAAAGATCCCGTCCGCGACAGACCCCTGGGAGGAGGGGATCCGCAACGGAAAGGAACCAGGCGAAGGGGAAGCTCTGGAAGAGACCCCAATGACAGGTCTAGGAGTGTTCCCGATGGAAGGAAAGGTTGGGAATGGGTGGCGAATCCTGGGGGTAGAGATCAGCAGGATGAAGTGTCCCCCACGAGCACACTGTCTCGGCATTGGGATCCTCAAGGGAGCCCAATGGGAGAGTAGATGCAGCTATGCGGTCGATGGAGGGTCTGTCATCTGGCTTACCAGTCGCGACCAGGCTGGCTGAGTAGAAGTGCCACAGTCAGGCTTATCGGTATGGGCTGGGTGCCCAGCAGCAGAGCAGGAGGCGACTTATCGGCAGTGCTACAGTGGGAGAACTAACAGAGACCTTGAGAAAAGCAACCCTGGCTGCCCGCACACCTCGGCAGGAGGGAGAAGGCGTCTGGCCCAGTAGCGGACAGATTGCCCGTAAGAGTGGTATTCATGGTTTTGGAAGTGGAAGGTCTCCCTTGTGTGACGGGCTTCTCTCCCAGGGCTTCTCTTTTCTTTCTTTCTTTCTTTCTATGGGGCGGTGACAATTACCTCTCTAGCTCCTGGAGCTCCTTTGCCATAGAAGCCAATCATTGGGTCAAAAGGTGGGCCTCGAGGTCCGCTTGCATCGGGTCCATGTGGCCTGGTTGAACCCTTAGCAAACAGCACACTCGGGCTGAGTTGTGCTTAGGCCCCAGGCAAAGGAAGCAGCAGGAGTGGTCGCCCCACGCGGAATTTGGGCACCGCACTTGAACACTTCTTTAAGACAAGATGTCACACACTGCTCAAAAAATTCGGAGAAATAGTACAGAAAAGACGAAAATGTTGAATACTAAGCGGCAACTGATCACTGTCTACCACGCCTCTAACGAACTGATGTGATGGCAGGAAAGAACTGGTGGGCAGGTGCGGGACCGCCTTTCTTATAGTTAGTATGACGTTGCATCACCTGATGTCGGGAGTGGTCCCCGCTGACTATTGCTAGATACAAGTTTGTTGTTCAAGCCTGATGCCAGGGGCACAATCCTATGTGTGAAGACCTACTGCAGGAACCCTCTCAAGTAAGATCTGTACATATCTTGGATGGGATAAGGGCTTTATATTTTATCCAGGACAATCGTGTAGGGGTTTAAATGTGGCTCTGCCAGACACACATCAGTCCTAATTGCAGTGTTCTTAAATGCACCCAGTGTGGTGAAGCAGGCCATTCTGGTTTTCATTGTGCAATATGCAAAGCTGCAATTTATGTTATGAAGTTGGCCACTGTTTTACAGATTGCCCTGGTCTCCCACAACACAGAGGATGCAGATTATAGGGTACAGGATTTTTATATCCACAAACAAAAAAAAAGTCATCTGATTTTCGTGGCTTCTTCTGCCACCCCACACACAGAATCCACTATGGCTCCAGGTTCTGATCACACTACCAGGCCTCACCACAGGCTGAGGCATCTGGCCAGACACTGGCTTCTAGAGTTATAGCCTCACCGCATCCACCTGTGCCTGTTGACAACTCGTCCAGAGTTTACGGTGGTGCAAAACATAAACGAAAGGGGAAAGTGGTTAAGGGCAGTACGCCTACTGAGATTGCCCTTCCTTTGGACAACCCCTTTTCCATTTTACAAGATGGTCAGAGCTCACTGTATACTAGGTGTTTTGGCAGATTCATAGATCTTTAGTAACTACAAAAACAGGGAAAAATTGCAAGTTTCACAGCAATTATACATGTCTTGGTGGAAACACACGGAATGGATTGAAGCAGTCAGCTGATGAGTAAGGTTTAACTGCATATTGGTCACCATGAAGAATTCCGCAGATTTTGGTTGATTGGTGGTTTATCAGATTGTAGGAGTACCATATTGGATCTTCCTTTCCTAGTTGCAAACTTCAAGTGTTTGGATGTGCTGGTATTAAGTTGATGCTCTAATCAACTTTCTACTATTTTCTGTAGATTGGGTTTAGGGAGACTGATGGATTACGTCCAAGGAGCATTACACATTTGATACGCCATGAAAACAACATGGTGTGGGTATACCAGACCATCTCAGTCTCCAATGTGGTTATAAGTAGGTACCCAGCAAACTACTTCCTGTCTTGTAAGTTCCTTTTTCTATTACTCAAGGACTCCAAAGGTGTTAGCAGTGCCTACGCTTACTTATTCTTGAATAAAAGCATGTTATAACTTGCACTCTTGTCAATTTTAAAATCCCACTCTCACAGGTGTTGCAGGCCATGGAATTGTCACGATCTGTATTAGTGAAAGTTTTTTTTTTTGTATTTCATTTGGACAAGTACGCCTTCGTCCTTTTTCCCACTTTTCTTATGGCTGATGTCTGTGCTTCACCATCATATGAATGTAACACTGCTTATAACCATCCTGTTTTTACTAATATAATACATTTCCACACTCCTCGAGAGCTGGGGGGAGGGGATAGAACATATGTTGGAATTGTTCCTTTCTTTTGGTTTGAGTAACGTTTTCAGGTCACCTTTTCCATGTTTTGGGATACTGGTAAGTGTCTGGGGATGGTGTTTGTCTTCTTATTGTATTTTGAGATTATGCTATTGAAGTTTAAAAGGTTTTGTTCTAGTTTTTTCCTTTTCTATATCTATTTAGTATGACGGTAACACTATCTGTTTGTATTTGCTGTCAGGTTATGGTAAATTCCACTATTCTTTATTGGGGGTATGTTTTCAGTTTCTATTAGTAAGTCTAGGGTTGTAACACTACACTGTTATATGACTATGAAAAATACTTACTTATGCTAATTTTCCCTCCTTTTATGTATTATGATTCAGTGTGCCATAACATTATATGGTTTATAATTTGCTTTCAAGTTTTAATAAAAATTCCCCCACTCTTTTAGAAGTGCCATGGGCTCTTTAATATCTACTTGAACTACCGCCAGAACAGACAGATGGGATCTCGGTTTAACATCTCATCCGAAAGACAGCACCTCAGAACTGCAGCACCCTCTCATGCTGTACTACAGAGTCAGTACTGGGATATTAACCTAAGTGCCAGATGTGGGAACTGAACCCACAGCCCTCTGATCTCCTGGTCTCAGAGGCGGTGTGCTACCTACTGAGCCACTGACACTGCTAATATGATATTGCTTGGAAGTAGGTCTGTTGCAGTCGAGACTTAGGTCTCCTATGACAATAGCCTCATTACATCCAATTTTAGGTTATATGGTGCCCAGGACGGCAGATAAGCCTGAGACCCTGATTTTGGTGAGTTATAAATACAAATGATACCCAGTTTTTGGTGTGACTAGTAGGAGGATGCATGGAGTATTTCTGAGGTGGTGCCAGTATCAGATTCATAAGGAATAATAGATAACTGAAAGAGGGACTTATAACAGTAGTAGTAGCACCAGTTTTATTTATGACACTCTTCCCTGAAGGTTCAGGGTGCCCACAGAGCAACAGGAAAATAAACAACCATAAATAACTTAAATAATTCTCAAAAACATCTGTACAGTAGCAAAGGATACCAGCAATGAGTCTTTACTCCACAAAGGCCTCGTTAAATAGGAAGGTTTTAATATCCCTTCAATGGCCTCCACTGAGGAGGTCTCCCAGTCCCCTAGGTAACACATTCCAGAACAGAGGGCCAGCTACTAAAGTACGGTCTCTGGAGGATATTAGCTGTACCCGACCGACAGGAAGCTCCAGGAGGAGAAGGGGGGGGACGTAAGACTAGACAGGACACAGGAGCTCTAACATGTAGTCTGGACCCAACCCATTTAGGATTTTATAGGTCAGAAAAACAACCTTGAAGGTAACTTGCCATCTCACAGGCAGCTAGGTGCAGATCATGCAGCACTAGTGTCACATGGCTAGACTTTGAAGGCCAGTCAGCAACCTGGCAGCCGCCTTCTGCACCAGCTGCAAGTGTAGTTGGGTACCGCCGCAAACCCAAAGTAGAGTGCATTGCCGTGTCGGCTTAGATGTCACAAATGCATGCACCAGAGTCAACAGGTCTTCAGGAGGGATAAAGGACTTAATCTGGTTAATATTTCTTAGATGGTAAAGTCACTCTAACTACGGCTGACACATGAGACTTCAGTGTCAGCCGCTCGTCAAAATGATCCCCAGATTTTTCACCTAGATTAGAAAGCCACCACTTCTTCTAGGGAGGCGATCAGCATGTAAGAAGCTGTAACTGGTCAGATTACATAGGAAGTCAGGAATACTGCGTTTAATCCAGAACTCTGAAATTCCAACAATATCGTAGAAGTGGTGGGCAACCCAGGCTCGTAGCTCTGTTTTGTTGGCTAAGAGACTGTAGACGTTTAGTTGGGCAATTTCTACACCGCTATATGTTGGAGTCATACTGTGGTTATATACAGAGGGTGCTGGAACACATTTCCCAGGGCATGAAGTACAGCAGCACACCAAAATGTTTGATTTATTCATAGTGAGTGTGGCAGGAGAGCAGGGATTTTAAAAACTTTAAACCTCATATCACAGTTCAGGAGTGAAATACAATCACAAGAAAATACTATATTCATTTTTGCCAGAAATATATTATTGCTAACAAAAAAGCTACTGCATATGAAAGCACTGTGATGTCCTAAACAAGTGCACTTTATATAAACTTTATTTGATAAGCTGGCAAAATGTATTACAAATCCTGTGGGGTGATGTGAAATTGTCACAGCTGAATATACAATATGTTAATGGAGCTATATGCTGGATTGGGTACCTCTCACCAAACACTGTATAAAACTCCTAATTTGTTCTCTTGTAATTAACTTAAGAGAACACTTATCCTCTAGCAGTGCCACCCCTAAAATAGAACCCCCCATTAGACTTGTCGGTCTTCAAAATAATTTTTAATTACCTCCACATAATAAGAGGTCCTCCGATGTATTCAGCTGAAATGTAAACATGGGCAGAGCACTGCAGTGCCATTTTACATGCTAGCGTGGCTCAGCGCTGCCCCACTGTATCACTTATACTGTGGAGCAGCGGTGCCGCACTGAGTACGTCAAAGGCACTGCGCTGTTCGCCCAAGTTTACGTTATGGCCGAATACCTGAGGAGCTCTTTATTACATGGAGGTAATTAAACACTTTTCTTGTAGGCTGAAAAGCCTAATCGGGGGTCTGGTTTCGCTGTGTTGCTGAAAGGATAAGTGTTTTCTTTAAATGTCTGCTATAAGTTTGGTTCTGCAAAGAATCAAACTGCTCCAGTCTGACCCATCTGGCCTCTCACGTAACCAAAATCAAAGTTTGGGCTGAAACTGCAGACATTGGTTTGCTGCAGTTTACAACCTGCAAAACAACAAACGCATTAAAATGTGGACGTGGCCAACACAGCACAGCATGGATCCACACAGTAAACAATGCCCACAGCATCATTTCCTCAAGTAGAGTTTCATCTATTTGATGACACTGCAGTCATCAGAACGTCAGCCAGTAAGGACAGTGGATTGCTGGAGACTGTGCAGGGCTGTTCCTGAACTTTTCTAGTTAGAGTAGAAAACCTACTGTGTAAATACCCAGTACCTGATTACAAGCTTGTCTTTTACCAAGGAAAAGAGGTCACTGCTGGAGTGCAGAGCAGGACAGGTAGCTTTTTAGCTCTATCAGGCTGATCACATGCAGTGGAGTGGAAGGCCTAGGCTGGGGAAGGCCTTAGAAGCCAGGAAGTCTACTTTAAAACAGGGATTTAATGGGAACAGGCACCAGTATAAGCCTGTAATACCGTAAAAATATCTGGTTGGTGCCACCATCTGATACTATGACATTTTGCATAGCTGGACGCTCCTGAGATTTCCCACAACACCCCTGCGCTGACATCAGAGCCGGGCTGCAGCCATGGGGATTCATCTGTTTGCCATGTAACTTTTAAAGCTCAGATTTTTGGGGCGCTGGAGCCCTAGCAAGGTGGCAGCTTAGGCTCAAAGCTCAGCAGTCAAACTCATAAATAAAAGTTGCCAAAACAGCTTGGAGCGTTATTTCAGAGCCAAAATTCACAGAACTGTGTTGGAATAGCTGCAGACCAAAATGGAAAATCCTTGTAAGGATAAGCTGCAGCCTAAGGGAGCAAGTAAATCCTCAGGAAGCCCCGCCACATGGTTGGCTCAGGGCCGCCAGGAGAAACAGTCGAGCAGGTGGCAGAGGAAACTCTTCAAATTTTGGCACTTAAGATCACCCGCAGGGCTGGTGGATAAATCTGACAGTCTAACTAACTGGGTGGTTAGCCTCAAAACCACGATGGATTCTGCTAGGGAGCAACATCGGAGGCAACAAAGTAATCAGAAGCAGTGCTGGGAGCAGCAGTGACCATGTCCAAGGAAAACTATCACCTCAGGGCCAGGCTAGAAACATTGGAGAACCAAGCTCATGCTTCAAATATTCACATCACTGGGAAGCCTAAGGTGAGTGAGGGTCTCTCTCTCTCATTATTCCTGCAGGACTGGCTCTCACAGCAACTCGGCAAAGCCATTTCCAATAGATCCTACATATACAAAAGGCATACTGTACTTTCGCCTTGCAGGAGGCCAGAAAGCCTATGAGATCCCCGAACCATCTTAATGATCACTGACAGGGCTGGCACTAGAGATTTCTTTTGCCACTTTCTAGTAGAAAAGGCGCCATGCTGCTGCAAGACGGACAGGCAATACAGCTGTATCCTGAAGTAGGTTTTGCTAGTCACCAAAAAGAAAAGGACTTATGGTGTCAGGGCCATCAGAGAAGTAAATTCCACATAGTATACTTTTCCCAGTGAGGCTCAGACTCATTCACTGAGACAAGATTTTATCTTCTCTGATGCTGCTGATGTCTTAAAGTGGAAATAACGATATGTCCCTACCAGGCAGAAGAGGTGCTGTGTCACTACCACGTGTGGTGAAAAACAGCACAGTCAATAACCACGCTGCACAGTCAGTACGAAACCGTGTGGTCCAAAACTGCAGTAGATTAGATATGCTAACTCTGAAACCGCGCGAGCACTATTATGACCACACGATTTTTACCACGCTGATTCAGGGCCGCAGTAATGGGGGGTAAGGGGAAGTTGTCTGGGGCTCCAAGCTCAGGTGGGGCCCTCCTAAGGAGCCGCATTACCTCTGTCATTAGCTGGTTTGGGAAAGCGGGGCCCATTCCAAGTGACTTTCCGGGCCCCAGAATTCATAGCTGCAGCCCTGCAGCGTATTTGCAGTTCGGTTTTCACGGTCACTGGCAGAGGACCGAAGACTGGGATGACTCATCATGAGGCCTCTTGAGCGTCAGGACTGTTTATTCCCTATCTTTCTCTGAATAAACGAACAGTGGTGGTGGGGGGTGTGTGTGTGCGAGCAGTGACCACAGGTAAGGCTGCCTCTTGTCATTTCGACTTCAGAAATGTGCATTATGGAACACCCATGGCAGCTCACCACTCCTGTTCTGGCAGGTTGGAAGATCTGGACTTTTAAGACTCTTGGTTACCATTTTGTTTCTTCTTCTTTTCCCTCCATAGGTCTTAATCTGAAGGCTTTGTTCGAGGTCGAACCTATTCCATTAAATTTTGTCGGACTGCTTGCTGAATTACGAGTTACAGATTGGTGTTGTATTGCTCTTGTTCCAACTTTATGCGGTTTATTAATTGCACCTAGACTACCTTTAGAATTATGGCTGTAGCCAGTCTGTGTAAACCCGCACATAACATGTGCTCAAACACCAGGGCCAGCATGATTTCTATCCTCTTCCCTCCATCGGAGGCAGAGGATTTACAGACTTGATTATGAGACTTGCAAATGAGATCTTTACCATGGCTCATGGGCTTGCTAAACACGGCATTATAACCTGGACTTCTGAATATAACATATTCATAACATACTAGACACCAGCAGAGTAGGCCTACTGGTCTATCAGGTCTGCTCGTGCTTTGTGATCGTGAATAAGGACCGATTCCCAATCTAATCTCTTCATGACGATCTATCTTAATGCACACAACAACAACGTATAATGACATATTGAGAGGAGTGGTGTCCTCACTGAGTATATGCCCCTCATGTATGTTCAGTGTTTGTACATTTTAACTCAGCAGCTGTTAAATGGAATCAATAAACATAAATAATTAAATAACTAAATAAATACGCTCAGATTCCTCAGTACCCGGTCCCGCAGCACTTTTGGGTTGAATATGGGTCAGATGGTTGTGGAAAAATCATAGCAGCATTGGGACCCGCTCCATACCTATATGTGGGGCTTATGGTAATGACTGTTCCTTAATACATAGCACAAGACAACGGAATTGTTTTGTTTTTTTACTTTTAGAGGTTGAAGATAGTCTAACAGAATCAAATGCAGAACTTTTCTGGGTTCAGTGTTCCATATGTCCAAAACTGGGAAGTTTGCATAGTTCTACTTAAAGCTAAATTTAAAGAGGAGAATTGTCTGCCCCTCCGCCACCTAATCTGAGGGGGTGCCCGATGTGCACAGTATCTGCCAGTAGGCCTCAGCCACTTTGTTCAGTTACAAAATATTTCCATTTCTGTCCTGCTGTGACATGACTGGAGTTATTTCATCACAGGCCAAAAGTGACTGCTACCCTCCAGCTTGATTTGAAGAGCCGAGGTCAACAAGTTGCATACAATTTGGGAAAAGTTATTTTGTCTACAAGTTTTGTGTTTACTCGCCTTATCCTGAATTATTCCACCACTGGCTGCTTTCCATGGAAAACAAACGCTAAGCCATGATTAAATGCCAGGTTGTCCTTAACATTCTGTAGTAAACACAAAAAGCACTGCGCTTAGGTTAGCTGTGACTTGTCTGCACACAGTGGTAAAATCGTTCCTCCTCAAAAAAAAAAAAAAAAAAAGTAGAATGAACTGTTTGACTAGGTTCACCCTTTCATCTTCACTGTTTTGAAAAGCTTAGCTTCATATCTGATTCACAACAAAGGAATACGACTTTAGAGCTGGCAGAACAGGGCATAATTAAAGACAGCCGTCAATGGACTGCCTTGTGGAACAATACCATCTTATAATGTGCTGCGAAAGTCAACTGTTTACACTTTAAACAATCCCAATGAAAGGTTTAAACAGGTGCAGTCGGATGGCTGCCACCAAAGACCCACAAAGCAAAGGCGGAAAGATATGAACCCTCTAGCTTGCACATGATAAAACAAGGACTGTGGTTGCCAAACATTAATGACAGGGATGAAGAGGTTATAAAAGTTTCCATGCATTAAGTAACAGGAAAGGGAAAGCATACTGTGTGGACAAATATGTTCTACTCTGTTGTGCCCCAAAATGCATTTCTGCTTTATTCTATTTTAACCTTTCTTTTACCAAGTAGAAGTAGAACCCCATTAAGAACAGGTCTCGGTTACAAGGCGGCCTGCTTGGATAAATGCAGGGTGACATCACGAGTGCATAGTTACAGAACACAATTAGCAGGTGTGGTACACAGAAAGGGCCAAGTAGTGAAATGCATGTAACTATGGACAACACAGCATAATGTAACAGGTAGAAAATCCTTTTAGTTTTAGCAACCAAAAAATGCAATTAATTATGGACAGAATATTCCAGGTTTCTTTCTGCTAATGCTTCTGTGCGCCAAGCACATATGAGATGAAAGCAATTTCCTCACACTGTTTGGCTAATCCTTGGATTGTAAAATACAGAATGAACATGTAATCTAGAGCTCGAGAACAGACTTGCACAAACAGAAATGACTAAATCCTCAGGGTGAAGTCCACTCCAGATCATTATGGACCTATATTGTCCATCAGACCCGGCTCTCTACGGGCCAACTGGAGAAGCTCTGAACACATGTTTCTTGCAAACTCTGAAAATCATTAAACTCAAACCAGATAAGTACAATGAAAGCGAGACACGGTACTCAGGATCCTAACCGCTCATCCTCTGAAATTCTCTTCAGCTGGCACCCTCCTGTTGCTTCAGCGACCACTGTATTACCTTCTGCACAGGAGCACCCCAAAGTATATGGGTTCGGGCCCTTAGGTCCCTCAACCAGCAGGCACTACTAGCGACCTCTACTTGGCCGATTGCTCCGTGTCTTCACTGCCCCGGACATCGACTCTGCACTGGAGGCCTTCAACTCCACCTTCCTAGGTATATGGAACTCAGATGCCCCCTAAAAAACTACATCTCCAGCGCAGGCACCTTCCTGGATCTCCCTCACCTAGTGAAGCTCTTCAGGCCAGAGACAAAGCCTAGGAAGGGTTCAAAGCCTCCTCAATGCCTCCGACCTCCAAACATATAGAACACTGAAGAATGCATGCACAAAGGTGGTGCGTTCCACTAAAGCTGCTTCTTTAAGTCTCAATTAGAGGACTGTTGCTCTACTCCAGCTGCCTTCTGGAAAATTCTCCATTCTTTGCTTAGCTCTGCTCAACACGCCTTCTCCAGGCTCTGACCCCACTGGCGATGACTCCGGAGCAGTTGCCTCTTCCATAAACCACTTTTTCACAACCTGTGCCCCACCCCAAGGGCCACCACCTACCCGCTCTCCCTCCTCGCAGACACCTGGATGTCCCTCCTCCTGGGATAGGCTGCGTACAGATCCCTCCCACACCCCTCCCTCTCCCTCTCGCTACAGTGCCCACCCCTCCATTCCCCAACCCTACCACACCTTCCCTGTATCATCTCATCAGAGGTGCTTCATGCTCTCAAATCTCTGAACTCCTCCAAACAGAGTCGGATGGGATCAATCCCATTCTCCTAAAAATCTCCACCACAGCCATAGTCCCTCCAATTATTCACATTTGCAACCTCTACCTATCCACTTGCTCTCTACCAAAGGCCTGGAAATTAGCCAAAGTCATCCCGCTACACAAAGAGGTTGACCTTTCCTTCCCTGACAACTACAGACCATCTCTCTTCTCCCCACCTCTCAAAAATCTTGGAATCTCTCATCTCAAAAGACTAAACTCATTCCTCGCCTCCAAAGATATTCTGTCACCTTTCCAATCTGGCTTCCGTCACCTCCATTCCACTTTCTCCTCCGCCTCACCAACCACATCCACTCAGCCATGGATGAGGGCCATCTGAAACTTGCCATATTTATAGACCTTTCTAAGGCCTTTGATTCTGCTGCCCACAAATTACTCCTTGACCTCTCACCTATAGAACTCTCCCAGCCCTCACTGATTGGTTCAAGGCTTAACAATCAGACAGGTTTCAATTTATCCAGCTAGGGAAACCAAATCTGCTCCTCCCCATCCTGGCTGGTGTCCCCAGGGATCGATCCTTGGACCTACCCTATTCTCAGTATTCGTGAACAATCTCCCTTCTGCCTGCTCAGTCTCCCATGTGCAAATGTACCCAGACGACACCATGATCTTCACTTCAGGTCCCTCCCTTGCCCACGCCGAACCCTCCAAACCGATTTTCTGAACACCCTAAAGTGGCCTAAGGACAAGTCACTCAAATGCAACACAAAGAAAGCGGTCACCATGGCTTTTGGCACCACCCAGAAACTAGCCAAAATGACAGCTCCTCCTTCTGTTTACGCCTCGATGGCTCGAAATTACAGCAGTTCAATCATTCAAATACCTGGGAATTTGGCTGGATCCCAAACTGGACTTCTCCCTACACCTGGACTCTATTCACAGCAAACAGTGACCAAAACTAGGAATGCTTTACAGGCATAAGGACAGTCTCTCCTCCTCCCATGAGGAGGGTACTCATTTAAGCTTATCCTCCCTTGAATTGACTATGGGATGTGGTTTATAGCTCAGTGCCGCAAACCTCCCTTGCTAAATTAGACCGTTATTTCACACCTTCTGTGGTTTGCCTCTAATCTCTCATACTGCACTCATCATTGCCTCCTCTACCAATCCGTCTCCCTACCTGCTCTCTCTGATTGTCACTTGGCACATTCTGCAACCTTTATAGCTAAGTTCTGGTTTAACACCCTTCCCTCCTACTTCTCCTCTCCTCTTTACTAGCCCCTGCTCCTAGTACAGGTTATTCCCTACACTGGACTATCTTTCGTTCGCCTCTGGCCACACCCCACTCACTTGCCGGTAAAACAGCCTTCACCCATTGGCTCCCTGCCCTCTGGAACCTCTTCCCTTACTGTATGTAGCTTGCCTACTGCGCTATCCATCAAAAAGCACTTCAAGCACTTCCCACTCCTCCTTGCCATGGTTTCCACCCTCCTTGACCACTAGATACCTTTGATCATCCTGGCCCTATCCATTAATCTATGGCCAACTTCAGCTCACTGTACATATTTCTGGCAGCACATACTAGTGCTCTCTCGTCTCGCCTCAGAGCTCCCAACCTTGTTATGTTAGCTCTTGTTTTGCTATGTCCTCTTAATTTATTGTCCACGGTTAGGTATGCTGCAAGGCCCAACCCTGTAAAACTGTAATTCGCTGTTTATTTTTCACGTATTCTTGTATATTCATGTCAAGCTGTAATTCACTGTTTATTTTTCATGTATTCTTCCATATTCCTGTAGAGCTGTAACTCACTGTTTATTTTATGTATTCTTGTATATCCATGTTTTTATTCAGATGTACTGATATTGTGTTTACATTTATGTCATTGTTCCTTCCTGGGTCGCACCTGAAGCGAGCCTTGGCTCAGTGTGCCTACCTTATTTATCAACTTTTAAATAAAAACAAAATTAATAAAGTATTCTCACTGAGCTGATGGCGAAAGAACCTGACGGCCAATGGTCTACTTTATTTCCCAAATATTTGTGGGGTCCATACAATTTAAACATAGTTGCACTTACATTGTATGTATTTGGCAATTAAAGGAAAACAGAGGCTGCTTTGTCCATTACACCTCCTGGCTCCACACAATGTCATAATCCTCTGATCATAATGGCACAGTCTATTGTAGGGCAAATCATGACAATGATGTCTTGAGAAAGCGCCAGGAGAGCTCAGAAACATTTGGCTTTTATTTGGTGTTGGCTCCAGTTATTTGTAATAAATGTAGCTTTTTTGAATCAGACGCTCAAGAGTCTGGAACATATTTCACTTGTGTTAGCCTGAGCTCTGCTTTCTTTTTTGTTTTACTATTTAAAATCGCTTTTCCTACTGTCTTGTAAAGATGCCCTTGCTTCCAAGTTTGAGTTTGCTTCAGTATATGTTTTCAGATTTGAAATAATTAAAGAAGAGCTTTCATTCTGAGAGCCTGGAACTGGCCTTGATGTCCCAGTGTCTCATCAGTTCAGAGAGCAGTGTCAGTTGCATGCTAGTTCATCACAGTCTTGAGAAAAGTGTTAAAAAGTACAGGGTGTTCAAACACAGCTAGCCGAGCATACTGATAAACACCTGGGGCTAGCCACAGTTAATGGAGCTTTTTCTTTTTCCCTCTGTTTATTTTTAGGATTTACGCACTCCAGGATAGCGTTGTTCAGGTGATGCAGAAGCTCCTTGGGGGATATTACAGTGGCAGTGTTGAGCAATTATAATATCGAACAAATTGTAAAAGCAGCACTCAAACATGTACATGCATGGTGAAGGAAGAGATGCAGTTGTGGTCACTGGAATATAAATCCAGGATGCCCCACTATAAACCCTCCGAGGACAAGCAGTGCGGAGGATGGAGGGACAAGGAGATTGAGAGGTCCAAGAAGGTAACATAGTAAGATTAGACACAGGTGCGATGGGTGCTTAGTGGTCAGACATGGCATTTTTAATTGTACTAGGATAGTAGCATGTCTGATGTTATCTGGGATCATGTCCCAGCTTGCAGGAGCAGTTAAAGGAAGGCCATTGTTACCAATTTGCTCACAGTATCGTGTAACTAAAATTGGTCTTCTGACCTGGAATCGCAGCTGGTAAACTATTGTTCTCCTGGTTAACAAGCTGCTTTGTTGGTCAGGGTATAGGCCATGAACACATTCAAGAGCCTGCTGTTCCTTAATGTTCTCAACTTGTTTCTGGTGGAAATATGCCCAGCTGTTCTTAAGTACACAATGGCGGGTGAGCATGTTCCACCTAAATGTAAACCTACAGGCTGTTGAGCGTAGTTGTGATGTTGAAGTGGGTGGTGTGACTGGCTGTTCTATACATCTCACTTCCATTCCAATCCCAGCAGTAGGGTCTGCACGAGGAATAGGCACCTGGTTCTGAGGTTCGGGCAGCCTCTACTGCAACACAGCAGACCTAACTTTTGACTGGAACTCCAGACCGTCTAGTGAGGTGGTCATTAAAAGAAAGTTCTGCATGGAGACAGAAGCCTAGAGCATTTGAATAATTCTACATTTTCAAGATGGGATGAAACTTGTAGTGCGTGGGTGGCCTGTGGTTTGTACATGGCACAAGAGGTCTTGGTTTTGAGCTGTTGAGGTTAAGCCCATTTGTGATCAGCCAGCTCTGCTGTTTACTAAACACTGACAAAGGGAGCTTATGATGTTGGTGACAGTTTGGACCCTGGTGTAGATAACGGTGTCATCGGCATGATGGAGATGTTAGAATTGCTATTTCTGCAGCTGAGAGAAAGACTGTTTACAAACTGGCTGAATCATAACAGTCCCTGAATGAAGCCCTGAGGAATTTCTAGCTTGACGGATTTGGGTGCTGACACTGTGCCACTGGCTTTTAAATCACGTTAGCTACTGGAGACATAATAGATGAGCCTATGTTGTGCTGTAACGAAGAGTCACAGAGGCTGTTTGTGTAACTATGTATTGTGGTCAACAGTGCCGAATGCCGTTTGCAATGATAGACAGAACACCTACTAAATATCCAAAATACAAAGCAGCCAAAATGTCTTTGGTGACATTTAGTGGTACCATACGTGGAATGGCAGTCCCTGAAGAACCAACCTCTCTCTCTGTGACCTTGGGCTAGTCACTTCTCAGCAGTCCAGTCAACCAAGCTGCTCAAGCTTGGCTCTCGTGAGTTTATTAGGTATCCGGAAACTTGGGTGTGTGAGGTTTATTAGGTCACCGAAACTTGATGTGTGAAAAGCTTCCTCACATACCTCCCCATCTCCCATGCATTATGTAAATAATAAGACAAGACGGGGCATTGGTTGTGCTGGTTTTAGCACATGCTCAGGGTGTAGTACAGCATGGGGCCACATGCTGAGTGCCTTTAGCCCCTGGAAGTGTGGTAAAACCAGCACGCCAATGCCCCAAAGTGTCTTCTTGCACTCTCAGAATGGGTCCATATGCAACATTTAAAAACAAACACTCAAAGTTTTAAAAGACACCAAAAATAATATACTGTATTGCTAAAAATGTAAAATAGTCCCTCCACAGATGGTTTCACTTGTCAGTAATTTGTGTTCCTTCATATTGAATACATGGTGTTTATGTACCATGAAATACAAGAATTCAAAATTCTAGCTGGCGGTGGCGCTGAGGTTGAGGCACTGGGTGCCACCCCAGCACTACGCCAGCAACCAGGAGTTCGGGAGCGGACTCCTGGCGCTGAGTGGGTCGGCAGGCGGGCTGAGATGGAGGCGCCCTGGTGGTGCTCTCCTCCCAGGAGTGCGAGTTGGGTCGGTCGCGGGCGATGACCCCTGGTGGAGACCAGGGGATGTCACAGCAAACCCGGCAGCACGAATCAGCGTGGCGATGCAGGCAGGGTTGCCGGGCGCCAGAGCGCCTGGGTGTGCCTGCACACAGGGTAGAGAAGCAGCGAGAACAAAGGAAAAAATGGCTCATGGAGCAGGCGATGGCACCTGTCCCTCATGCCCTTCGCCGGGTTCTCCTCAGCTGCCTTCCAGTTCCTCCCTCCGGGCCACCTACAGCCATAGTCTGTCTAGTAAGAGAGCCCAAAGAGGTGAAGGTTACCCTCCCCAGGCGGTGAAACCGTGGGTGCCAGCTGCAGGGGGGAGAAGGCTCAGTCCAGGGATCCACAGGCGGGCAGGATAAAGGACCGGACGCCTGAGAGATGGTCCCATGAGCCAAGACCAGAGAGAAATAAATAAAAAAAATTCTTCAGTATTTCACTAGTAGAATCCCCCACACACACACACACAGGAATGGCAACACAGAACACATGCATTCAAAATTCGGAAGAATTCCACCGACATACACACACATGGCCTCAAGTGGAGCCAGAACCTGAATGTCATCTGTTGCAGGGTAAGGAGTAGGGAGTTTTCTTGCAAACTGGTAATGATAGGAGGTGGATTTTCATGGTTATCAGAGAAACACAAGAAATGGAAACTCTGAACAGTACTTAATTTTTTTATTTTATGTGTTGAAAGAGGGACTCATGAGAGGAAAGAAATGAAATTACATACTTACTGTAATTGTTGCTCTTCTGGAGCCTCTTCACCATTGATGATCACTGATGGGTTTGGGGCTGGAAGCAGGCCAGAGTGGAGCACATTTTGCAGGGAGGAAGCCAACATCAGGTATTGGCAGCACCTGTACACTTCACATGCTGCAGCATGCACCAGCCAATAACCACTGCAGCTCCTCGGCACCTCACATGCTGCAGCATGCACCAGCCAATAACCATTGCCAGCTCCCTCGGCACCTCACATGCTGCAGCATGCACCAGCCAATAACCACTGCCAGCTCCCTCGGCACCTCGGCATGCTGCAGCATGCACCAGCCAAAACCACTGCCAGCCCTCGGCACCGCATGCTGCAGTATGCACCAGCCAATAACCACTGCCAGCTCCTCGGCACCTCACATGCTGCAGCATGCACCAGCCAATAACCACTGCCAGCTCCTCGGCACCTCACATGCTACAGCATGCACCAGCCAATGACTATTACCAGCTCCCTCTGCACCTCAGTTCTGGCTGCCAGAAGAGAAACAAAGTGGAGAGAAACAAAGAGAGGACTAGATACTTTTAGCCCAAGGATATAGGAAAACAAAAGAAACAAAATGTCAATGGCTTACGCAACTTGGATATGATGTTATACTTGTGCGACTTGGATACATTGTGGCTGTTCACCTCTCTATCCATGGGATATACCACCCTGTAGGGTAGACGGCAAGGAACCCTAGAAGAGGGTTCCACCCCTAGAGGTGCTGTGGGAATGATTCCCTTGGCTAAAGATAGCTTAGGAAGGAGCCAAAAGAATACCCAAAAGGGTGTCTAGCATCGAGAAGGAGGCAAGGGATTCAGAACAGTATCAAAGACGTGAACTGAGGTCGATGGGTGTAAATGAATAGGACGGAGAGAAACAGGAGATAACGGAGGATAACTACCAGTTTGGAGGCTGATAAGAGGCAGAAGGCAAGACTTCCCTACGGAGGCTGGCCCACGGTTGGATTTCCGCTTGCTCGCCAGTGACCCGGGTTCAGGAGACGGTTCGGGTCAGAGGGCAGCCAGGGGAGAAAGACTGAGCGTCTTCGACTGCTCTCCTTCTCCAGGGGAGGGAGGGATGTTGTCGGTGCATGAGGGACCCCTGGCGAGGCCAGGAGTGCCACAGCAGCCGATGTCCAAGGAACTCTGGGGTGGGGACGACGCGGGACGTCATTGCACGTCCCAAATCCAGCTTACAAGGGAAAAATACTCTGCCCGGCCATCTCCATGACGACCTGTCCTCAGCCTCACTAGCCACCCAGCCGGCTCTCCCAACCAGTCACTAGGAGCACGGCACTGGTGCCCAATGGTGCAGTCCCCACCCTCTTGAGGGTAAGCCAGGTGTAACCGGGAGCACAGGCAGATATGGGTGGTGACGGCCTAAGGGACGCCGTGACCAGGGCCAGATCGATGACCGAGAGGCAAAAAGAACAAAAAAAAAAGACTTACTAAGGAGAGAGGACAGCCAAGGGCCACCATCCGACTCCATCCAACAGCGGAACCTGACTACAGAACCTATGAAAGTACTAACCCTATCTAAGTACTATGATCATCGGCATGGAGGATAGGAAAAACCCCCTTTGAGGAGAAAATCTCTGGGGATCCAAGGCCTAGGCCGCCTTCCCTTCAGGCTGAAGGATGTTTTAGTTAGTGATGGCTCAGCTACTGCAATTTTAGAGTCAAGATCGAGGGAAGAGGAAAAGATTCCAATTTGGAGGAAGCTCTGCTCTGTCCTTCTAACAGGAATGCTTCTGAGGTTGCGAGTGACGCCTCTACAATTAGGCGCCCAAAATCAAAGGAGGAGAGAATTGACCGCTGATGCACTTAGCTGCCTACATGAGCCTACTAAACAGACCAGGTGAACCAGAGGCGACTGGAGAGAATAGCGTAAAGGGTGCCTCTCAAACCCGCCGGGCAGCCAAAGGGCCCTACAATGACAGCCCCACCCCTCACAGCTGAAGTAATAAATTCTACATCCAGAGATGTTGCCGGAATGAGTGACGACTGAGGGTTCACCTGGAGCAAAGACATTCTCATTATGGGCCAGGAGAAGGACCTTGCTCCGAGTTTCACATGCTCTAAATGAACTTCATGGGTGCAGAGTGAGACCATCAGCTACAGCCTAGTCCCAATCCATGGAGCAATGGACATGGAAGGCACACCTCTGAGTGGAGAGCAGGTCAAGTTGAGGTAGCAGGAGACCCATAAGAGGGGTGCTCGGATAGTCAATGAGAATGAGTAGAACTACTTAGAGGTTGGATGAGCAAAAGGAGACCCCGATGTGAGTTCAGTGGAGGCAGAGTGCAATTAGTAATCACTGGAGTGCATGCCACCAGGTCCATTAAATAGCTAAATTAGGAGAGCAGTGAACTGCATGAGTATCAGAAATGAGAACGCCTGGGTGAAGCTTGCAGCTGACGTGGATACAAAGTACCAGGAGTAAAACTAGGCAGAATGGCATGTGGGAAGAGTGGCAAAGTGTATAGGAAGGATGTGGTCTCGGGACTAATGGATATGACATGGAGTGGAGGGAAATAGAGTAGTCATAAACACAGGATGAGGGCAGGAGGTGCTGGAAGAGCTGAAGGTCAAACAGCCAGAGTACTGAGAGGCGAAAGGGGTGGCAGTACTGCGGTGAAAGGCATAAAGAAATAACAACAGGGAGCTGAGGGGAGAGCAGGGAAGAGAGGAGGAGTGAGAAAGAAGGACAGGATCGATGGAGGCCTGGCGAAGGCAAGACAGCAAGAATGAGGTTGAAAATGAAGGAGTGGAACTGCAGATTGTGAAAATGTCAGGAAGGCTAGAAAGGGGCAGGTGGGAGATGGAGAACAGGCTTAGACCATTGGCAGCAAGGGCGCCACAGTGAGCACGCAGTCCCCGCCATGGGAAAACAAAGAAGCCAATATGAGGCGCCCAATGCCAAACATTGAAGGAAAGGTCAGGAGAATAAATGAAGTACTGCCAACAGCCATAGCTGGGCCAACATGAAAGGAGCAGATGCCTGCTGAGGCAAGCCAGGAAATGAAAATAAGAGAGTAAATGCCAGCAGCAAAAGCACGGAAGAGTAAAGAAAGAAAGAGTGGAGCACAGCAGACCCACCTCGGTGGTGCAGCAACAGAAGAGGGGTGACACAGCAGGCGGTAGCTGGCGGAAGAAGCAGGTGTTTAGACAAGTGGGAGAAAGGGAGCTCCACTGCCTGCAGCGTGGCTCAGAAGGGGAGTACAGAGTTGCTGGTCAACGAGCAAAAGCAGAAGATATACCAGAGAAGAGCAGGCAGCCGAGCTGAGCTGACAGACAGAGAGGGAATGGTAGGCAGAGAAGGAGCACGGGCTGGGAAAGACAAGTCGGGAACGGAGAGGAGTGGGGACAATGGAGGGGAATGGGGCTGGAACCCAGCAGGAGCCAGGGACTGACGTGGGAGAAGAAATCAGCTTAGGGAAGGTGCTAGGTTGAAGCCCAGCAGAGGGGCTAGAACGGAGGAGGACGAGGAGCAGCTGGGACAGCAGAGCAGGAATGTAACTGAGGAAGCAGCAGACAGGGGACGGGAAAATGACAGCAGGATGCAGCAGAGGAGGCAGGAACGGAGAGTGAGCCGATCCAACGGCTGCAGGAAAGGAGAGCTGCAGGACAAGCAGCAGAGGAGAAATGGGGCAAGGAATGGAGCACAAAACGACCATGGAACGAGCAGCAGACAAGGGGCAAATGCAGACAGGGAGCGAGCCAGCAGTCAAGGTACCGCAAACCACAGCAACAGCGAAGCAGGAGAAACCAGGAGAGGAGCGAGGAACAGCGCGCCTCTGGTTACAACAAGAAAATGATCCTGGAGCGACTAGGAGGAGCAGCCTTTAAGGCCTGATTGAGGCAAGTGGTCAATTGTACTTATTGAACCACAGGCATAGCCTTCAAAAAACAGACTACCAACTCAGAATAAGGACAGGGCACACTAAGTGGTACAAAGGGCAGTAGGGTCTATACAGCCAGAGCCTCACACCACTGCCAGACAGAGAGCAGATAGTGGCATAAAAAATAAGGGCAGCAGCCCATATCATGTGACTCTGGCAACGTAAACATAGGATGATGTCCAGAATGGAACCCTCAGTAAATTGGTTAAAACAATTGGGAAAAAATGAGATGACACACATGCCTACAGGAAAATTACACAGACTCCTGGAGAAAAAGAAAACTCTGTGCTATCAGGAGGCAGTTACGTGATTAATACGTTGGTTATGTCACTTTTCACCTTACATCCAGGATAGAGAAAGGAACTTAATGCACCGGAGTTGTCAGGCTAAATAGCTAGAGTCGTTGAGATGTGCTCATTTCTCCAGACACCCCTAAGGGTAGTGGGCTAAGGCCCATTACATAAGAGTGACTGGGATACCCAACAAAAAGTTTTGACACGGTCAGAGAAACGCAGCATAAAAGAAAAAGACCTGCTTCTGGAAACAGAAACATAGAATTTGCTGGCAGATAACCACCGCGCGGCCCACCTAGCCTGCCCATTTTTCTCTGCCTACATTATCAGTGCAAATCTTACTTGATTTTGGCCCATTCACTCCCCGCAACCACAGGGATGTTCTCTGTGTAAGAGCTAGTGCAGTTGATCTAATAGGGTGCTTAGCACTTACCACATGTAGCAAATTATGCAGTGGAGTTAGACTGAATAGTGCTCAGGAGTGCAGGTTGCCTTTAGCAAATTACAGGGATATACTCAGAAAGGGACATACCCAGGCAGGTAAAAGAGAAAAAAAAGGGGAATCATTTTTTCTGCTGGTGTGAGGGCATAAGACCTTGGCCCAGCCTTTGTGGGTTTTTTAGTTGGTACTCAAAACAGCCCTGACTCTTTTACAATAAACAAAACACTAAGTCAGAGCCCCTAGAGGGTGCGACGGAGAGATGTTAGTATCCATTATGGTGCTACCAGCATCAGCAGGGCAAGCCGCGCACAGAGGTCCTGGCTCTATCTGAGCTGGGGAAGGTGGGCAGGGCGTGGCAATTCCAGAAGATCAGCAGTTATAATAAGTACATGCTTTTAGTATCTCCCAGGAATCAATTCTCACCATTGATTCCCACTGACAGGTTCGTGTACCAAGCTTCCCTCTTCTATGAGGAAGAAGCTGGCTCACCCGGAGCCTGGGAAACAAAAATCACTCAGCCTCTGCGTGGGGCAGACAGGTCTGGCAGGACCTGAGACTGGTCACGGTCAGGTGGATGCTCCTGTGGCAAAGGAGGGAGAGTGCCCGACAGCTCTCACCTCACCCTACTGGAGAAAAACTGAGCCACTTGGAAGTGTGAGTTTAGCACATAAGGAGAACTGCACTTAACATGTAAGTCATTTTCCCCAACAGAGCTGTGTTTAAGTACTGGTTAAATTTCTGTTATTGCTGTATCTGCATGAGCCATTTAGTAACCTCAGTGGATGACTCTGCTTTATTGTCTGGTGGTAAGCAACATTTTAGAACTGTATGATATAGTGTATGCCCCTCTCAGCCACAGAGTTCTGTAATAGAACATGAATGCATTGTGCCAACAACAGAAGAGTAGAACAGGGACATAAACTACATCATACAGTTCTACAATGCTTCTTACCAGCAGCATGTAAATCAGAAACACCACTAGGATAGCTAAAAAGCCTGGATATCTAGAACAATAACAGAATTTGAACCAGTATTTAAAAAACAGCTTCTACTGAGAAAAATTACTTACAGATTCAGTGCAGTTTTCCTTTAAGCCAGGCCAAAGGTGCTCGCCTGGAAACGAGATGCCAGTAGCTCACCTGAGGCAGACTGTAGTTCCCACAAGACTGGAAACTATCTCACTGGCATCGAGCACTGCCCATGAACGATGCCTTGCCACCTCCAGGCCTCTAGCAAACAGGCAAATGGCTTGCCTGACTAATTCACTTTTGGCACTGCAGCTAGTAGCTGACATGTCTGCAACGACAGACGAGACTGAAGGTCGATGCCTGGCGGCCGCGATGCACATCGCGATCGCCAAAAGCGGAGGCAAACACCTTCCTGTCCATCATGACGCTGCGGCGGAGGTAAACACCTTCCTGTCCATCATGACGCCGTAGGAGGTAAACACCTTCCTGTCCATCATGACGCGGTGGAGGTAAACACCTTCCTGTCCATTGCATCTGTCTGAGCAGAGTCAGCCTCAGGAAATCGGTCACGTGTGTGGCATTTCAGCCCTGTCAGGATCTGCACGACGTCCAGCCCTGAAGAGGGTGAGGTACTGCACCTGCAGATCCTGAGCGCAGTGCCATAGCAGCATGAAGTCCCTGGGGCTGGAGGACAAGAGAAGGGACACCCATGCTATCCTTGATGCATCCTCAAAGGCTCTAGGCCATGGAGAAACGACTGCAGAGCTGCTGCTGAAAGCTCCAAGGAGTCCCAGCGGCACGGATACTGGATCATGACTTGAATATGATCAAACTTCCAGGGCCTCAAGCATGTCCACCAGGAATCTCTGGTACACAGTGTACTCAGAAGCTGAAAACAAGTGAAGGAATGATTTGCTGTTCTCTGAGGAGGATGTTGACAGAGAGGATGCAGAAGCCAGAGGGTGTGGTGACGGAGGGGATGTGCTGAAACTGGACCCTGTTGGACTCCTGTGGTATTGCTCTAAGGCACCACCCACCCTCTGTGCCGAGACAGTAACTGGACCCTGAGGGTCTATTCACCTGGGTAACTCAGGCAAGGGTGGCAGAGGCCAAGGAGGAAGCAGAGACCCAAGGGTCTAGGGCTCTGCCAGGGCTGTGGGGTTGCACTGGGGACCTCTCCCAAGGGGTGAGCCCTGCAGGACCACCCAAATAGAGTATCCTACACTTGAGGAACAACCTGATTAATGCTTATGGAGGATTCCCATAGGTGGGGAGAGCGGAGCCATTCAGTCCCCATAGAGCGGACCCAGTTCCCACTGGTGATGGTGTCAGCTAACGGCTCTGGGCAGAACACCACCTTCTGGCATTTGTCAGACTCCAAGCCAGTGCCACCTCTGGCACTGGGCTCAGGGTCAACAACAGGCCTGGAGACGGGTTCACCCCATCATCGCAGCCGGTGCCATCCTCAGTGCCCGCCTGGCATCAACCCTGGAGTCATCCCTGACCCCAGTGCCAGGAATGGCACCAGAGCCTGACCTGGGGACCAGGGATGACACCAGACTGGCGCCATGCTCGGTGTTGGGCCCAGGACTGACACATCCATCACCGGGATGGTGTCATCCTCTTCTCAGTGTCGCTAATGACACTGGACAAAAGAACCACCTCCAGCTCAGCAACAGGACGCTGCAAGGCCTCGGTTGTTACTCCTTCACGGACACTGCAAACAGTATCAGTAGGTGACCTGATGTTGCAGCTGATGCCACCCCACTCACCAACACTGCGAACGGTGCCAGGAAGTGAAGCAGCATCACGCCACAACACCGAGGTGTCTGCCAAAGGAGACCAAGCATACAGCTTCAGCCTCACCACCAGGGACGCCTGCTGCCCATGACAGAGAGTGGGGGTTCACAGCTGACCACCCAGAGGGCGCCAGCTGTTCACCAGACCCACCCTCCTGGGCCTCCAATGCCTGAGAAGAGCAAGGTCAAGGAGTACCCTGTGCTTTCTCAGAACCAGAGGTGTCAGGAAGGAGCCTATGGAAAGGTTCGTGAGACCTTACCTTAGCATCACGAGTGCAACGCCTGCCTCCAATAGTGGGGGTCAGCTGACTCCACCTCATCGTGCAGATTTCTAAGGTAAGGCAGTCCACTGGAAGCAGACGCCACACTCATCCATACTGTGATGCACGGCAAGGACGGCCATGCAGGTCCGATGCTGGGGTGTCGTCGCCATCAGTTTTCCACAGGGCATGGATGCAAGATTGGGGGAGGGGCAGGCATTGTTTCCTCAACCTCTTTGACCCTTTTTGTCTGGTTTCAGTATTGTCTGGAAATAAAGCAAAGGAAAGAAAACTCCAGCGACATGCTAAATGTGGCAAGAGGCACTGCTGCTGCTCCTATGGTGCGCACTTGACAGGGGAAGAACAGAACTGAGGTGCTGAGAAAGCCAGCGATGATTATTGGCTGATGTGCGGCATCACATGAGGTGCGTGAGGCACCATCAGTACCGACGTTGGCTCTCACTGCAAAACAATTTGTTCTCACAGGGTCATATAGCTTCCGCCCAGACACATCAATGGGAATAAATGGTGAAGACTGACTCATGGAAGATCATTCAAATACTTATGCATTTTCTTTAATTTAAAGGAGTTTTATTTTAAGGCCTAGGTAAAAGTTTTTATATATGAGCAAAGGTGGCAGCCATGTTTTTATGGCAACTGAGAATGAATGGAGTGTCTCATGAATTCTGCATGCGAGTTGCCCAAATTTCAAATCCCACAGCCTAAACTTGTTCTAACTTGTCCAGTTGTGTCGAATTAAGATATGGGTCTCAGAACCTGTTAAGCCAGCCAGGAAGCAGGAAATTTCAAACCCATTTTATCAGGGCCCTTGAGAGGGTGGGGAGCCGGATAATTCCCAGGGCCCAGCACTAAAGAGGGCCGGCCAGCCGGCATGCTACTGTATGCAGCATAGGGGCCCGGTCTGAACTTTCCTGGGACCCTTAATTTTATAAGCTATATTTTGTGTTTGGACCTCAAAGTGCGGAGATGTAGCAGGGTGGCTGTCTGTACTTGGTTTGGCCCTTCACACTTTATGGCCGACAACCTGGCCCTAACAGCCCGATCTTAACAGGCTGCTAGGTACCTACAGTGCAGGTATCAGCCAGAGGTGTACTGCCCTCCGCATATAGTATGTTCACTTGCTATTCCCATTATGTGACAAAATGAATAGCGTAACAGAAAAATTACCACTTCTACTGAAACACATCATGAAATGGGATGCTTTACAATGTTCAGAGTTGGGAGAGGCTAGGGAGGAATGTTTTGGAACAACCAAGCTGACAATGTTTTATAGCATTAAACTGGGCATAGTAGTACATTTGTATGTTTATTTATTTAGTTTTGTTGACCAGGTAGTGCACTAGGCAGATTCTGCCTATTTTCAGGTACGAACCAGGGAGGGGATACAGATGAATGTCAACTGACCTTGAACCAGATTAAGCTGTTGGTGGTATTTTTAATGAATGAGGGAATTTGGCTAGGACACTGGGAAACTTCCCTCTTTCGAGAAGTGCCATGGGATCTTTAATATCCACCTGAACTACCACCAGGACAGGCAGATGGGACCTCGGTTTCACGTCTCATCCGAAGACGGCACCTCAGGAGTGCAGCACCCCATCATGCTGCACTACAGTGTCAGTATTGGGATATTAACTCAAGTGCCAGATGGGAACTGAGCCCACAGCCCTCTGATCTCCGGTCTCAGAGGCGAGTGTGCTATTCATGAGCCACTGACACTGCTGTATATATGAAGGTATTAATACTTTCAGCTCATATTGTAATGTCTTATTTTTCACAAGGTCGTAACTGTAAATGAGAGTCGGCTGTTTACTATTAATGTGATTTTTCTGATTTCCAACAAAAAATTAAAAGTTGGCATCACCAGAACTCAGTTACAGAAACCTTCCTCAAAACTGTAATTTCTGGACAGTTTATTCCTGAACACATTTTGTATGAAAACAGGCTCTTGGCCCTACAGACTTTACCTGTACCAGCTGCTTATTTTTTCTGCCTTGAAGTCACGATCCTCATCTTATGACATCAGAATCACTTCTATGGCTCCAGGTTGTGATGCCGAGCAGAGAACTGTGATTTCAGGACACAAAAGCAGCAGGGACTGCAGATGTCTTTAGTAATAAGGAATGGAATGGCTTGAAATGTTGCTTTTTTTGAACACAGTGCTCCTTCTCTATAACGAGAAGAATCAGAGCCAAGATGTGTGTTCGTTATAGCTCCCTGTTCGGTATATCGAGAAACGCTGAAAAACAATCTGTGCACTTAGAACAGTCACAGTGCTGTGCTGTATTTAACACAACTTCCTTTCAACTGTATGAGATAGCTTACGCAGAGATGCAGCTTTCTGCAATATACAGGTACTGCATATGTATTCTGCCTGCAAACTTTAAATAAGATGCTTCCATTTTCCTGCCTGTTTCCCTCCCTGACTGTGGCTCTGAGACATTTCTCCTCAACTGACAGCTGTTTTATTTAGTTATTTCTTTCGTCGTTAGTAACTTTACTGTAGTTAGTTAGCCTTACAAGCGCTGGCGTGCGAGAGACGGTCATCAGACAAACAAAAGCAACTTTGCAGTCACGACCAGAGGACAGATAAAGAGGCGAGAGATATCAAGACAAAGAACTTGTGGATTGATATACCACCTGTCCGTGTGTAACAGAGACAGGGCAGCGTTCAGGTTCTGGACAGTAACACTGGTACACGTGGTGGATTGGTATAGCTATCTAAGACAAAACATAAAGAATGCCTTACTGAGCAGTGTGTGTAGAGTGTGACTGACACGAAACATTTGCTGCTCGAGTGAGTTGCGTTGGCGGTGAACCCTGAAGTACAGGATGTCTGTGCTTTCTCACACATGAGATCCTCCCTTCCAAGGTAATAGTCACTGTTATTACAGTGCTGTTGCATTCCATTTCTGTGGTATTTATTTACAATCTGTTGTACTGCTTGTCACAAGAATAGTGCAGTACCAATTCTTGTTATAGTGAAGTATCTCAACACAGGATGCTGCGTCCTCGTCTAACCCTCCTCCCTCCCTCGGATAGGCTTGAGGCAGGGTGGGGCTGTGACATAGACAGCCAGCTCTGAGTGCTGTATCATTTTTCATTTCTTAAAAATAACAGAAACATGGTACTGAATTTGTCTGTGGAAATGCCAGTGCACTTTATTGACCTCACTCACCCCAGGTTTCAGTTCTAACAGGATAGGATATGCTGATCAGCAGATCTCTGTGATTAGATTAACTCTAAGAGCTTGCATTTTATAGCCTTAGTTAGGATGTGGGTTATTTGTAGCTAAGCCCTGAAATATCCATTTTACAACGTTGGAAGGAACTCAGGTTCTTACACAGGGGTGTGAAGTGTAAATGTTCCTTCATGTCCTGGAGGGAGGAAACTAATCCTGGGATCAAAGAAGTGTCATTTGAAACTTGAGTTATGCTAAGGTTGCAGAATTAATACTTTGAAATTACATCCTGTGGTTGTATAGAAATATATATTTTTAGATATTTTGACAGAGGAGGAGCTGGATGACCTCATGCAAAAGGGTTGGCAAATACAGTAAGATTAAGATTTCGTTTCACTACAGACACACTTTATCTGACACTGACCAAGAAAACATCTGAGCACTGAAAACAGGTATTTAGAAAGCTAGGCAAAACCTAAACATTGTTGTAGGAATTTCACTGTTTTAAACCTTGTTTTGTTTAAAGATATGTATGTCTTGTGATATAAGAGTTCTGTATTGTATGTTTGACATATTATTATATATTTTAGTAAAACTCTAATTTTAGAGCATACCTGGTCTGTCTTTGAATTGTTTTCTTTTGCTAAGAAATATCTATGGTTATAACAGACAGCAGACATAAGCTTGTATGGTGGTGCCAAACTGGAAAGAGAAGCGTTTTAAATCTGAGGTCTTTATTAAAGTTTTAGGTTCATCTCGAATACCTGGTTAGGTGCCCGTAGGCAAAGATATCTGTCCCCAAAGACAGATATATCTGAGCCTGTGCATTGGGTATGCTACCAAGAGGTTAACAGTTTGAATCTCTCCAGAACTTGAGACCAAAGGTTGATCCGAACTCACACAAACAGACAAGAGGGCTACCTTGTCTGTTACACTGTTCACAAGACTGCGCTCAGAGGTTGGCACTTTGGGAGTAGAGGCCTGACCTGCTGAGTGGGTTTGTGACAGAGGCAACCAGACTGCAGTGGTGTCTTCTCCTTGCTTCACTCTACATGAGTATACAAGGCGACAGCAATGGTTTGCTCATGCTATTTGGGATGTGGGAGAATACTTCTGTTAGTAAATATAACCCTACCTACGCCAACCTGCCCTTAGGAGAGGAAAGGGCACAATGAACCTCTCTCCTGTCCTGAATGACCTGATGTACTGAATAGTTGAGTTCATGCATGTGGAATCTGTACATTTGATAAGTAAGACTATGGATACTGCAGACATGTAAAAGTTTAATAAAGATTATAGTTACAAAAAGAGAATAGTGCAGTACTGCATCTCCTGGTGGCGAGTGAGGTCAGCTTACTGAGGGAGGAGCCTCACGTTCAGATTTGTTATAACTAAGTATTCGGTATAATGGGGTTCGGAATAGCGAGGAGCACTATGTTATGAGATGTCAGTCTTGCTGTTACCAGCAGTTAGGATTTTGCAGGAAACCGAAACATCACTTTAACTTTAAATAAAATGAAATGAAGGGCTCTGAGGAAAAAAGCTGGCAGTTCCCTTAGGTTGACAGTAGGTACACACTATATGTAGGTACCACCTCTCAGCCCAAGTGTAACCCCTAGGTGGCGCTACCCAATAGGATACTACCCTGCCTGCGTGACCAAGCGCAGATTAAGGGGCCTGGGTACTAGAAATGGGTGCCTCCACCCAGAGGACAGGGTCAATGGAAGAATAGCTGCCGTGGGTATAGCGCTACAGGACACTGTTAACCCCTCTGTTCCCTCTAGTGGCCTATATGATCCACTGAATACACAACTGCAATTAAAACCTGACAACAGATTTAACCCACACTTGTTGCACTTACCACAACGGATGATTCAGCTGGCTCAGCCCTGGAGACCCCATGTAAAATGAGATTTAACACAACCAACAGTATTTCAATGCTATCTGTACAGAGGTACACCACAACCAGTTTAAGTGCAAAAGATTCAGATCTGATTTATTTGGGGCATGAACAAGGAAGGGCGTAATCTGGTGCTTGATTCTGATCCTGATTAAATCAGGTTAAGCATGCATGCCTCTAAGAGTCCCTCTATCACAGTTACACACTCTGGGTACCAAGTTGGAGTTATAGGCTAGCCTGAAGCATTGCCAGGTAGGCTGACGCTGCAGCTATTGTTGGGGCCCTTACGGAAAAGAAACAAAACATGTACTTTAACCCTTTGCATTTCGGAGCTGGAGGGTTCAGTTCATGAAAATCAATCAAACAATTAAATCAGATGACACACTTTGATTAGATTTTTGTTGCAGGGAGCTCCAATGATATTTACTCAGGATACCCAGACCAGGTTACAGGATGGACAAAATGGAGACCTCAGGATGAAGTGCTGGTTTGCCAGAAGCAGCAGGGTCCACATGATTCACCGTGGTGTCATTCCTGTTCGTTGATGTTGAGCATGGAGCCGTATCCCCAGGCAGGACTCTCTGGTGTTGTTCTGCAGCATGACTGGCAAGCTAGGCCGAGATATTGAGGCCCAGACCAGGTGGAGAGGTCGGATACAGTCCTGTAATGTGCTGGATACAGCTTCCAGCAAGCGACACATTCAGCAAAGTGGGAAACCAAATCACGACCCACAATCCACATTCAGCACACTTATAGTAAAGGCAGATAAATACCACAGATTCGGATGACAGTCCGTTGCAATTCACAGTGTCTCTGCACAAACCATATGCTCTGCGGCGGTTTGGAACTCCTGACAGGCCGATCGCGCAAAAGCCAGTCTTTGGTCCTCTTCAGGCGAAATGCAGTCACAATCTGGTGATCTGGTCACAATATGCTTTTGGATGAAGTTCGATATGTTTCTGCAGACTCCGTCACTAGGAAGGTGGTGGAGGCAGGCCAGACACAGCCTTCCCGCTGATTTTTCCCCAGTGCACCTACCAGGAGCAGCTGCCCAAATCTCTTGAGCTGTTCACTTTTTCAACTCCAACTCTGCACTGACACTCTGCTGCAGGCAGCACCGGACATCCTAGTGATCCAAAAAAGGTATGGTTGGTTGATCCATCTGTCTGTCATGGCAAGGGCTCCCCTCCAGGTCCATTTAGGCGCCAAACTGTAAAACTACAATTCCTACAGAAATTCACTCCCACAAGACCCTGGGGACAGACTCGATTTTAGGATCCCCAAAGGTACTGATTGGCCCAAACTGGCAGTCCAGAACCAAGATGGTGGTGCAAAACAGAGCGTCCATGCTGCAAGGAAGGCAGGGAAGACAAACTACGTTATCATTATTATTAAAGCAGATAATCGGCAAGCAATCACAGAGTCTAGCAAGGCTCCCTCTGCACAATTAGTGATGGCAGAAAGGAGTGGTTGTACTACAGCCCAGGCGGGATCCTAGAAACACTCAGCCCCACCCAGATTAATTATAAACCACAAAATAGGCAGCTCTTAAAGAAAGAGCACAGAGGCTAACTGGACACTCACTTTTTAAACCTGTAAAGACACAGAACACAAACCTGGAAGTGGGCATTTAGACACAACCAAGTAAGACTTTGGGAACTCCCATTTATGGGGGTTGCACAAGTATTAAAAAGGACACTAGTTCTTTAAAGGGACGCTGTCAATCCCTCAGGCCTCAAAGTGTTCCTAGTTTAAAACACATTTTGTGACTGCTCACGTTCTGAAGAGACTGTTGATGTAGCTGGTAGTTTGATTCTAATTATTTTCTTCTTTTAAAAGTAAGAAACAAACTTCCCACCATTCTGGTGTTACCACACAAAAACAGGTTTATTTAAATTCCTTGATCAACCCCACTGCATCTTTCTCAGTCTTAGGAACATCCTCAACACAGTTTAGCCACTCATAATACAGTGGGAGTACAAGAGACTAATGAATCATGAGTGGCTGCACTGTTTTGGGGTGATTACCATGTTCAGGCAGTACACAGTAAATTGGGTATAACTACATATTAGCATGCATTTCAGTTCTGCTAAGAAAGGAAGCAGATAAAACAAACAGCACACATCAATGGATTTTAGAGAAGGTAAGCAATAAAGCAATGTGGGTTTTTAACTAGAAATAACATGATGCAAAAGGTTGATGCTGTCCCTTTAAAATACAACTGTCACAATAAACAATGAGTGACCACACAACAAAAGCCTAAAGGAGCCAGTCTCCTGCTAAAGCACCTGATGGACACCCTGACGACTGGATTGCTTTCTACCGACAATTTTGGAGCATGTGAGAAATGTACAGCTTGCTGGTATGTGGTCAAGATGACTCATAAATCTTCCTTTATCTCTTCCATGGTGTTAGCAGAAAAGGATGAGTTGCTTTTTCCATCTCATTCACATGTCTATCTGTCTGTTACTGGTGCCCTTGAGCAAAGATTACTGATGCCCTGCCTTTGATATATGGACACATCACACACACAGCAGCAGCAGCTTTCATCGAGTGAATTAACCTGGAAAAAAATGCAAACCCGCCTGCTACCGCTGGCTTCCAAACTTTCCCACAATTCTTTTGTGTACCTGGCTGAAAGGCAGCATGCAAGAAGTACAAGAGTAGCACATCAACCTATAGTGACATCCCCCAGCTTCTACTCTCCCAGAAGATACATATAAATATATTACAACAACCTGAAAACAACAGCAGTCAGCTCTAACCAGCTCAGAACCGTCAGACGGTCTCAAGTATCTGATGCTTAGACAGGTCAATATAAAACTGTATCAAAGGACTGGCAGTATAGCCTAGACAGGTCAATATAAAATTGTATCAAAGTTTGATTTTTTCTAAAGTCAATTTTGCAAGTGCAGTAATGTACTTCACAGCATTCAGGTGTGCTGAGATATGTGGGCGCTTTGGCAGCTAAATGCACTTGGCTGCACCTTGTGCCTCATGACACACCTTCCTTCCATTATACAAATATTGACCAGAGTTGAGGCTTACAGTGGAAAACTATTACCACAAAAGTGAAGACATGACTAATAGTGGGCTATATTGCCACTGGTGGCTTTGGACACTGTGGCACATGACAGGCTTCTCGGGGACATACAGTAGACCAGCGTGGTACATGAGAGCCATACACAAGGTGCGCTGCTAACTGGCTTGAGATCTGAAAGCTGAGGCTGGCGGTGGATGAACACTATTCTGAGTGAACAGAGATACTCAGTGGTTTCAGAAGGGACAGGACCGGGAGGTTAGTACCCTGAAGGAACAATAGATTATAGGAATATGGACAGACTGGATGGACATCTGGTCTTTTCTGCCATCATGGTCTATGTTTCTATGTTTCCTTAGTGGCTGGTGCTGAGGGCACTGTTGTTCAACATTTTATCAATGCTCTGCTACTGTAGTTGGTGTCTCCACCAGGCTGCACAAGTTCATTGATGACACTAATCTCTTTGCGATTTTTTTTAACCATTCACATAAGGAAATTTCACAGATGGCATTAAGCTGGCCAGGATGGTGTAGTCCCTTGAGGATGGGGATCAACTTTAGGAGGACCTACACAAGCTGGGTGATTGGTCAGGTTGAAGCCTCAGATTCAATATAGCCAAATGAAAGGTTCTGCACGTAGGGAGGAAGAAGAGAGCAGAACCTGCAACTTGTAAGGGCTCTTGTTGTTGTAGTGAAGGAAATGGGACTTAGAGGTTGTAATAACAGACGAAGCGGATAAAGGGTGACAAACAGTGCGTGATGGGATGCATCAAATGGGGCTTCACCAGCAGGGCAGGGAAGGAATCCTGCCACCTTACAAGGCCCTGCTCGGGCGCCAGCTGGAGTACTGCATGCCGTTCTGGGCTCCACGATGCCAAAAGGGTGCACATGGGGAGCCACCAGAATGATCGGGGTATGGAAGAAAAGGCTATGGAGAGATGCTGGAGGCCTTTCACATGTTCAGGAGCAAAGGGGATTGAGAAAAGTTTTGAGCTCAATCTTCTGCATAACTCGGTCGATGTCTGATCTAGTGCACTCCAGCTGCATGCATGGACATGCACTGAAGCTCAGGACGTAAACTCAGGGTAACACTGGGTGACCCTTTTTCTCTCAGAGGGCAGTGAACCTATGGAATAGCCTACCAGAGTAGACAGCAAATATAAAGCCAGTAAAGACCATAAGGTAGGCATGGACACATTTCTGTTTACCAAGGGCATCGTCTTGGGCAACCTGGGTAGGAATCTGTATAAACTGGTACATGTTTACACAGCATACTTATGGCATTCCTGCTTATGAAGGTGGGAGGACAGACATGATGGACCTAGGGTCCCTTCTGTCCTTATTTACAATGTTACTATGTAACTGTACATATAAACACGTGCAAGAGGAAAACAAGTAATTTGGGTTTTCCACTTTTGTGGAATTTCATGGAACTGCAAATTCTGTTCCCACATTTATACTGCACAAAACATGCTGCTTATGGGAACATAGAAACCCACATTCCAGAGGCAGAAATGGGCAGAATTCTGCTTTTCCATCTGCAGGATTCTTGAGTTCTACTCAGATTTCTGCAGTGGTGCAAATCCACAGATTCCATGTGAATTTCCAGTTTCTCAGGGATTTCTAGAAGCAAAACAAAAGTACAAATTTTAGCACAGCACAATGTGTGCATCTTTATCTATATAAAACGTTTTCAAGCTCACACTTTCCAGCCAGTTAAAATAACTGTAAGTAGCTTGCTTGAGGTCATTACTGTTAAGTGTCTGAGTGAAATTCTGTTCTCTTTACAACATAAAGAGTTACAGAGAACATAAATACAGTAAGTCAAATAAAATGCAGGCATTACGATGATCAAAGTAATAACAAGGTGTTTATTTCTTTTCCAGTTGTTCCCACACTCCATGATATGTTTCAGTAGGGCAGTATCACTTTTCCACAATGCGATTTCAAGGTATGGAGTCAGCTTCTACACAATGCATCTAGATCTTGTTATATTCCCTATTACAATCTTTTTTTTTTAAATAAAATGAAATATATTGTGCTTACTAGCGGCGTGATAATGACAAAACAGTAGCATCCATACAAATCAAAGTACCTTTAATATTACAGTGAAGACAATTCAGAGTCTTGTGCACTAACTGAACTGACAATGAAGCAGTGCGGCGGATGACAAACCAATCAAAGAAGAGCTGGCTTGTTCTCACCCTGCCACTAAACTGGTCTTTGCTTGAATTGGTTTTCACTTTGTTAATAACTGTCTCCATAGATCTGGCGGTGAACTGCATAGTTATTAATAAAATGGTAATAGTTGCAAGCGGTAACTGGGACAAGTAGAAATGAAACAAAGGACAGGTAAAACCATTACCCAGTGCCTAGATACTTTATATTACTCACTATCATTCTGTTCTTATAGAGAGAAACAATGGGGCTTTTCTACTTTTTAATACTTGGTTTGACTATCCGAGATCAACAGTAATGGAAAGGTTTTGGTTCAAACAATGGTATCTGGAGCAGGCAAAACATTTCCTCATACAAGTTCGTTTAGTAAAATGTATTTTTGATAACCTTAATTTCATCATCAGTGTATTTTCAATACTAGCACATATTTTTAATTGGCTTTTAGTACTAGTTTTGTCATTAAAGACTCAACGTCAATTAATATGGTCACCACTAATAATTTTCAAAAATCGCTCCCACGAGGCTACTTTCCACGTACATGCAAGACTCACAGTGTGGATGTATTAGGACAGTGTTAGCACACATTTCTGATGGTAAACAGCACAGTACCGCTAAGATACTGAATCTTATCCACGATTGCATGTAGCAAGGGGTAGAAGCTTTTATACACTCCAAAACCACAGCTCTCAGTTAAAGACTGAAATTAAATGCAAAGAAAACTGGGTTGGCAAATTAACGTTTTGCCAAAAACAAACTGAGCATTTTCAAAAGGATGATGGCAGGCCTGCGTCAAACCTTACGTCACCATAGCTACAAGTCCAAATGCCACTACCGCACCCCATTTTATAATGTCAAACACAACATGCGACGTGGGACCTCCTTTATGGCAGTCTGTGGCACAAGGTCGGCTGTAAGCAGCTGGCAGGATTCCCCTGCATTGCGCACTCTAGATCACAGAAAAAGTAGACTAGTGGGTATCAAAATGATGCACAAGATGGAAAATCCTGTTATTTTTTGCCGTACATATGCGTGCTACATCTTTGATGCATCTGGGTTTTGCAGCAAAAAATCCACTTTGAAAATCTGTCCCATTATTACTAACATACAGCAATGATGACATTTTTTGCCAAATAACAGGTACTACTGCTTTAAGTTCCCCCAACTTTATCTCTGGCGCCCAGCACAGTATAAGTAAGATTAATAAGACAGACTGCAGCTTAAAAAAACAGCCTGTAAAAGAAAGCATTAAGTGCCAACTCTGACACTGAAGGCTCTAGTATTAAATGGCAATATTATTTCCTTTATGTTAAACTTCATTAACCTCAAGATAACACATCACATAAATACGAGGAATTTAAAGGAGAGAGGAGCAGGAAGACAATAAATTATAGTGATTAAAACTACAGAGTGCGTTTATAAAACAGTATATTCTGCCGGCACAAATTTGTTGTCTTCATCTGAATGATCAACAACTCGTAAATAAAATATTATACAGCAAAGTGGGGTTAAATTCATTACTGTAATAGCTCTGCTCATGATCTGTTTCATTAACACTCAGCCCGGCCTTAAATAAATGTGTTCCCAGGCCTGCTGGAAAAAGCCGAGTGATTATATGAGACAAACTGTACAGCTGATGTTTTGTGTTTCCATATCTGTTTATCCTTCCATTTGCTATTGAATTCTTGCTTCATATTTGCTGTGCCTCTAGCTTCCCATTCCACACAGAACAGGTATCAATGAAAATTAATGTTCAAATTCACTATGGTTTTAGTAACTACATTAAACTTTTTTTTGTTTGTTATTATCTTTATCCTCTTGGTCAGCCCACATCCGGCCGCCATCCTGTTGCACCCGGCTCCTGTTGAGCCCTCACCCCAGTGATACTCCACAGCTTGCTCCCCATGGTAGGAGGTGGCAGCTCCTACTCACGCATAGGAATGGATCTAGTGTCCTGGGGCGACACCCTCAGAGCCAGGTGGTGCATCCCAGGCACCATCAAGCTGCTTGTGGCGTATTTTCTCTTGTTCCTCCTTGGGGTGGGGCATGCAATAGCGCCACCAGAGGCAACCTTCACTCCTGTGCACACTCCCCTCCAGGTGTCTGCCCCATCCCTGCCCTCATCATCAGCATCATTGCTCTGCCCCCAGCCTCCGTTAGGGGCAGGCGTCGCCGACTACTGGAACCCCTCCCGGAGATGAAGAGCAGTCCTTGGGACACCGATACTTCTCCTCCCTGCTGACCCGCGCTCATTCCTGAACACAGGTCACCAGCATGGCACAAGGTGCGACATCCAGCGCCTCAACCCTCAGCACCACTGGGCGCTTAACTACATTAAACTTTTAATGTTTTTTTGGTCGATATAGGGATGCCCAACCAGCCTGTGCTGCCACGGAGGAGTTCTGACTTCATCAGAACTCGACAACTAAAGCAGAGGTCTGATGTAATCAAACCCAGGTGGTGGCACAGGTTGGTTGGGCATATGGTTTTCCAACCAATATTTTTTATAGTGCATAGTTTTTTTGTTTGTTTACTTTTTTATTTAAAATAAACAGTGTTTTCATAAGCGCCCATGGCAGCAGGAACGTACCAACAGTTTCAGTTCAGAACTTGAACTGATTGCTGTGCATGTAGCAGTACGGTGAAAACACCAGCTGTCTCGAGGATTTCCAATCAGCTGGAACCTTGTTGTACCACAGAAGGTACAACTGCATTCCATGACCTTTGAACTGTGGTACAACAAGATTTCAACTGGCATGGAAATTCATGCAGAACAAACCCTCAGTATACACTATAAAAGTTTACTGGGATATAGCAATAAGTAATAAACATAACACATTACAGATCGAGAAAGAAATTACAGCATAATAGTCCTTTCTATCAGGTAATAAACATGCAAAACAATCTAGCAACTTCTAGTTTTTAATTTATTTAAAGTTTCACCAGGAAAGGCATACTGAGCAAACTGCTCATTTCAGATGCATCCTGAGGAGAGGGGAGGTGGATACAATACAAAACAAGGCATTAAGTACAGGCATCACCAGAGACAATTACAATATAACAATATAATATAGTATGCAATATATAACAAAGTAAGTGTGCAATTACAGAGTGCAAAAGTGCCTAGCTACTAGGTGAAATATACTGAAATCACAGAGCACTGGAATTGGGGGTGGGGGCACTGGAGGATGGGGGAATTAGTAGAGTTGCAGGAGGAGGAGGGAGGCCATGGAGGAGGCAGGAGAGGACTCAAGATGAGGGGCATTCAGATGCAAAGAGAGAGATTCAGAGCTTAGAAGCGGTGGCTGAAGTAGCATTGGCCCATGGCCGTCAAAGTGGAGGGACAGCCAGGATCCGAACATTGGGCGCCTGAGGGTGTTGGAGGAGGAGGGATGGGGAAAGGGAGGCAGAGAGGTGAGGAGAGAACTGAACTAGAATATGCTAACAATGTTGGCACAATGAGGCTGACATCTGTCCTCAAGAGAGGAAGACAGGACTGGTACAGAGAACAGTGATGAGTGCAGGGGAGGACAGTCAAGTGCAAAGAGGCAGAGTGGAAGAGTGTCCAGTCTGGCTGAAGTACCAGGGCAGCACTGTAGACCACATCACTGTAGTCAAAGATTGGGAGGATCATTCTCTGGATAATAGCACGACAGCAGGCCAGCAAAGGATGCAGTCACGGTTCCTGACAAGGCACCAAGCTTGGGGTGCAATTTTTAACAATAGCATCCACATGGCAAGAGAAGGTGAGTGTTGGTTAAGCCAAAGCCCTAAATACCTGAAGGTGGGGACATCCTCCAGTGGGAACCCGTCTAAGGTGCAGAAAGAGGGACGGGAGGAGGGAGGAGTCTCTGCCACATGCCAAAGGACACGGAGACAGTCTTGGCGCTGAGGAATAGCTGGTTTGAGCGTAACCAGAGCTGAACTTGGTCAAAGTCTAGCTGAAGTCTTTGCGCCATGTCAGCAGTGGAGGGCCAGAGGTATATAGGACCGTGTCATCTGCATACATGTGAAGGAATGCTGACAAGCAGGCGGAAGGAGGTCATTGAGAAAGATGGAGAATAACAACGGGCCAAGTACTGTGCCTTGCAGGACCCTTGTGGTTATAGGGAGGAGCAGGGAGAGAATGTCACCAATTTTGACAGATTGTGACCTGCCCCAAGGTAGGATCGAAACCAACTGATAGCTTCTGAGAGGCCAGCAGCTGAGTGTTTAGGAAGGAGGGGGTAGAAGACAGTGTTGAAAGTCTTAGCCAAATCAACGAAAATGGCGGAGGTGATGAGCCCTGGTCCATGCCTGTGTGGGTGGATTCTGTGAGCCTGAGGAGGGAGGCAGTTGTAGAGTGGTACTTCCGAAGCCTTATTGTTAAGGAGTGAAGAAGGAAGAGGTGTCCAGGAAGGGAGAGAGTTGGGATAGTACAATCGTTCCTGCAGCTTGGATAGGATAGGGAGGAGGGAGATGGGGCAGTAGCTTCCAGTAGCAGAGGGTCGCCCCATTAGGGAGAGATAACAGTAGCATTCTTCCAGTCTGATAGGACAGAAGCGGTGGAGAAGGATAGGTTTAGGAGGTCACCCAGAGGTGAGGAGATAGCTGGGACTGATAGAGGGTTTGCAGTCCAGGCTGTCAGGACTCTGCCCTTGGTTGGGTTAAGTGTGAGGAGGGCATCAAGGATGACAGAGGGGACACAGGGAGAAGGAGAAAGAGGAGGTAAGGGAGGAGGCTGCAGTGAGGACTGGGGATGGAGGGAGCATAGGGAGGAGGGGGAAGGAGGAGAGAGAGGAGGTGCAGGAAGTAAAGAAGTTAAACTCTGAGGCAACTGAGAGGATCAGATAGGGAGAAGTCACCCACTTTGAGGACAGGTAAACATGGTCGAGTTTGGGAGTGCGTGGACTACCTCCAGAATTTTGACGGTGATTAAAGTTGGATTTGAAGGTGTTTAAGAAATATTTGGCTTTGGTGAGCCTAACGGCCCTAGTGCAGGCATTGTGGTGGTAGCTGTACCTCTGTAAGACACTGGTGGATGGGTTTCGCTAGGTTCCAGACAGGCAGGTCATGAGTGCACACATAGGCTAACAGTTCTGCTGTGATCCAGGGTGATGAGACCCTCTTACTTTGGTACAGCGGAGGGGCAAGTAGGTTCCAAATTTTGTTTAAAATAAGTTAGGTTATTGTCAATGGAGGAGGCTGAGGTGATTGGAGACCAGTTGGTGCAATATAGGTCATTGTGCAAGGGAGTGAAGTCAAGTGATTTGAATAACCGAATAAATAATATTTTGGGAGGGGCTTTGGGGCAGTGAATCTTGCGAATGCAGAAGGTTAGCAATGGTCACTTAAGGCATCGGGGGTGCCAGCCTTGACGATATGGTGAGGGCCCAGTCGATGAGGGAGTGACTGAGGGTTTTGTGGTTTAGGCAAGAAGGCTCGTGATTAGTTGGGTCAGGTTCAGTGGATGCCAAGTGGCAGCGTAGTTTGGGAGGGGAGGGAGAGCCAGTTCAGGTTAAAGTCACCTAAGATAAGAATTTCACCAGAGGAGGCATACATCAAGGTGGAGGATAGGATGTCCGTAATGCTTGAGGGGGAGGAGCCAGGGCAGCAGTGATGCCAGCAATAAAAATAGGGAGGGAGTGGGGGAGGGTGAGCTTTATTAGTAGTAGTTCATAAGCAGAAGGGATGGAAGTAGCTAGAACTGGAGTGAGCTGGAGTGCATAGGTGAGGCACATGGCCACCCCACAGCCCCTACTAGAGCAGTCCTGATGGATAACAGTATAGCCAGGGATAGAGACACTCATGTCCAGGAATTTTAGGGGTAAGCAGGGGTAGCAGAAGTTGATTGATTCATCTCACTGAGACCCTTGTGTCCCTGAGGGTTAACTGGTGTTTTAGGGGTAAGCCAGAGGTACCAAAGTTGACTGCTTCATCTCACTAAACTTCCCTGTGTCCCCTTTGGGTTACTAAAACCCTCACGTAGTATAATGGGTTTTGATCAGACTGGAAGCAATCACCTTTCAAGTCTTCCCTGAAACCCCTGTCAGCCATCTGGATAAAGGTTCCAAGTGGGAGGGCCTCACAGCATCATAGGCCACAGTAAAATGTTGCAGTGGTGTCAGTTGCTCATGCAGAGGAGGAAAGCCTCAGGGAGGTACCAACTCTTTCCTGTCCTGTTCAGTCCTTAGGTTGGTCCCTGAGTAGCTGACTATCGGAGTCTTGGCAGCTATCTTTTCCTGTGGTGCACCACAGTGAGGGTGAAGGACTCTAAAGACATCTGATGCAGCCGGCCTAGTGGCGTAGAGGGCTAAAGGCTTATGCCTTACCTCTGCCATGCCGGTGACCTGGATTTGGGAACAGACTTGGGTCAGCAGGGACAAGAGAGGACTGCAAGTCCGAAGGACCGCTTTCTCTTCTGGGGTGCGATGGCATGTCAGCCTGGTGGCCTATGACTGCCACCAGGTGGAGGCCTGGTGGCAGTGCAGCACAGGTGGCAAAAATGGGAGGGGCCAAGGTTACATCAGGTGTGCGTGCCTCCATGCACACACACGGCACCTGTGGCAAGGGGTGGGAGAAGAGCAGAGATGGACTTCAGGGAATTTGTGAAGCCCTGCCTTCTTGTCCCGAGCCGAGGTTGCTACCCAGAGCTTGCCTGATTGTCCTGAGCCTGCGCCACCCAGAGCTTGCCTGTGGTCCATGCTGGATTCAGGTACTGGAGGAAGGATGACACTCCTCCCTCTGACCCTGCCATGAGGGAAGATTTGTGGGAGTAACTGAGACTGCAAGTGAGTCCTGGGGAGACAGTAGCCAATTCAGGGAATGTAGGGACAAGGCTGATAAGCCGCCTTGGGTGTGGAGGATAAAAATTTATAACAAAAAAAAAAAAGACATCTGGTCAAGGGAGCCGTGAGTAAAATGTGGGAACCTTCACTGAACTGTGAGAGACTTTTCTATGTGATGCTGCCCAGTACTGGCTCCCCAGGTTTGCCCCAGTGGGTATGCCTGTGTGGTTTTTTTTTAGAGGGACTAAACCCCAATTACTAGGACAAGATTTCTGAGATGTAACTGTCTAAGTGTTGCCTCCTTGGCATAGCTTCTGTAGGTGATGGAGTGGATGCACTGATTGGAAAATGGGATACTATGCCTCTTGCCCAGGAGACGGTGAATGGCTTTTATACTGCAAAAGTGTTTTACATGTCATAGTAAAGTGTCTTTTCAAGAAAAGGACATACTCTGGCTTGAAACAGTTTCTCCCTTTGAAGAAAAAATGTGCTTTTTGTGAACCCCAAATTGTCCAAGTTCTGTGAGGACATTCACTGTTCTGCTTCTGATCCCAGAAGAGGATGGAGAAACAGACTTTTGCTAGATCCCTAGTTTAGGGACCCACTGGACTTTGTGTATAGTGCCTCTGGACCTTCAAATTGCAGTACCCTGGACTTTAATGTGCAGTACTCACTGGACTTAATTACCCTTTTTACCTTCTGCACCAGCAGCCCCATTGTGGCATAACATTTGTCTGTTTTCCATCTTGTGACAGAATAAAACCTACTACCTGACACTAGCTAAAGGAGAGGACATTCCTTTGTGCTTACTGGTTTTACTGGGGCCCCATCTGCTTGTGTACGTTCGCCAGTGGCATGACCCACTACAGTTCCTGGGTCAAAATATAAATGTATTCTGCAGCCCTCCCCAAAGATCCCGCATAGTAACAACCCCTAGTGAAGGGAAGGGTGTCTGCATAATTATCAGACTTTTAAATATTTCATATAAACAAGTATTTACTCACCTGTTTCAAACCCATCTGACTGTCCTCAACTGACTTCACAATTTATGTTTTGTGACATCACAGTCTGTTGTCATGGAGACCACCATGATGTTGTAACAAGTGCACTATGACTTCAGGCAATCCTGATGAAAACTTTTCATACAGACTTCATGAAAAGTTGGACGAATGTACCTAAACACATCTGGGTGAGAGCCAGGGTCTAAAAGTCTTAGCCACTATGGTCTCTACCCTAATATTTCTAGTCGCATGCTAACCACATTAAGTACTATATAAAAGTGGTCCAATGCCCATCAATCATTCCAGGGTCCTCCACTGACTGGTGCCTGAGCCCGGTTCATGAATGTCATGTTTTCAATGGAAACGCAGTGACCTCTCACACACCTCGGGCAGGTTCTGCCCACCATTTTATAGAGGAGAAAACAACATGCTCTGTTGCAGCACCCACTGGCTGAACACACTGGTGGATGTGAGAATTTGCAGGTGGACATAACAGAGTCAGGCTGCTACAGCATGGTGCCACTGGGCAAAGTTACTGCTAGACAGAACAGAGACAGTCACATAATCAAAATACCTCGGCCAAAGAGGTGACAAGGAGCTTACAAATGTTTGCCACATTGACTGTGTGTAGCCACCACTGATGATGGTGGCAATCTTTAGTCTGGATCCAGCATCTGGAGAAGGTGAATGATGTTTTGAAAATGTGTTCTCTGGTAAACTCTGTAACAGCAATGTAGTTTGTTCAACAAACAAGATACTACAGTGGATACCTGGGACCCAATGCAGAGTTGTAAGGACTGTTACCAAATTGCTGAGAATGATTCTGCACCAGTCAGTCCCTTGCCTGCCATCCAACAAGCCATCCTCAAAGAAGGTCATAGCCCTCTGATGTGTGGTCATGAACTGGACAGTGATCATGTGCAGGGTCACCACGCAAATGGTCCACACAGCCATCCACAAACCAGGGTGCCACTTGCAAGGTGGGGCTGAATCTACTAAGGGGTGTCTGCCTGTAATACTATGACCACACTACAAGCGGTCGCCAAGGGACCATGGAGGAAGACATGTGCAAGGGAACAGGGTTGGGGAGGGAACAGGGCTAGGGATGGGGAATCAACTGGACCCAATGAATGATTTAGGGCTGGGGAGCATGAGGAGACCACTGTACCACCAGGAGGGTCAGAAGAGGCCCATCATGATAATGAAGAACTCCAGTCCACATGGGTAAGAGAGGGTAGGCGGTTTAGCAGTAGCCCTTTCCACAGACCTGTGGGAATACCGAAGCACCATGCTGTACCATCTAAAAACATTTATTAGTGTTGCAACTCAGGTGCTAATAGGCAAAAACAACATTTTCCCCACCAACATCTGGCAACCCTCATTTGGTTGTGACTTACACGATATGTATGTATATGTACTGTATGTATGCATGCAAGACTGACAGTATGTCCTTGACCCGTTTTCTGATGTGAATTTGGTAAAGGCGTTTTGCCTCACTTTTGCTCTTGCTCCCAAACCCCTGACCTCCTGATGGCTCTGTGCACCCTTGACCGACTCAATGTCTTTTTTGTATTGAGAAGCCCAGAACTAGATGCAGTACTCCTGGTGAGAAGTACCTGACCAGGGCCTTGTAATGCATGTTAATATGAAACATAAAAGGACCATACAAATCCTGTAACCTCATTGGTCAAAACACATCAGCTGGTGCAGGTAGCAGGCATTATGGTGTGCTCCCATTATGTCTCACAGGGTCCCATCTGCTCCAGAATAATGGAAGAGGTATTTCAATACATGTAAATGCATAACACTGGAACAGTAGGAAGCATGTCTGTGGATTAGGAAACAGACAAAAATCTTTGTAGTTACATGCTATGTGGTAAATTACAGCTAGTCTGGGGATTGCTTGAAATGGTAAATAAAAGAAATATTTAATTTGGAGGTAAAAACAGATCCCATGTGTTTTTCTACCTGCTGTATGTCCTGATAGAACTTTGTCAAACATCACATGACCACTGTTTATTTTCTCACAACTGCACCTCTCCTGAACTACGTGTACATATTTTTCCACAAAAAAAAAAAAATGCTGGAGGGCCCCTAAGCCACTCCGAGCCGGGCCGCCCGGACCCCACAGCGCAATTCCACGACAGTCCTCCGGCAGAGCAGAGCGCGACATCAAGCTGCATGGTCACTTCCAGCCACTTCCTCCTTTTGACCCTAGAGCCGGTAGTGCAACAACGTATTTACGCATTAGCTGACGCCTGCCGCGTTCTCTTTACTATACACTGTGCTGCCCCGGTCGTCACCAGGGGCCGTTATGGCACGGGTTTGTTCCTTAACCCACCCAAGAGGGAGGAGAGCAGTCCTGGGACACTTAATCCACCCTCTCCCTGCCGACCCGAGTCCATTCCTCAACCCGGTCGCTGGCATGATGCGAGGTGTGGCGCCAGCACCTCAACCCTCAGTGTCACCAGGCTGGCAGGAATGTTGTACTTAACTTGTTTTGGGGTGTCATGGGGATGCGGCGGCGTAACCACACCATGCGCCCCACACTCACCCAGACTAGTGCTAGCTGGTGCTCCGTACCAGTGCATCCCACGGTCATCCAAAAGCCCTGGACTTGAGACACTCAACTCCCCCGGAGGTGGAGAGCATGTCACAGCTGCTCAATCCACCTCCACCCAGTCTGCCCTTGAGCATCCCGAGTCTGCTCCCAAACCCAGGTCACCTGTGTCGCAGTGGTGAGTCTTTCCACTGTGCCAGCGAAGCCGCCAAAAGCCCATCTTATAAGTAGGGATAACACACACCAGGGTGCTTCATAAGGATTAATGGAATTTGTTGGGCAGCTGTAAGACTCCAAGCTATGTCTTTGCGCCTACCAAAATCCCAGGTGTGCATTATTCCATTATAACAGGACACCCTGTTATGTGTTATCCCTTACATGTTTAAAAGCCGGAAACCTAGACAACCTTAAAGTTAAGTGCAACTGCTAAAAGTTTTTTTTTCCCACGTGCCTCCCGCACCCCTCTTTCAGATTTCCACATCGCCACCTCTTTCTCCCGCCAGACTCACTTGCACCCCACTGGGTCACGCCCAGTCCAGGCTTCTGGAAGCCGCCTAAGACCGATTTGTCCCTGCTAATGGCCTCCCCTGACTTACACCCTGCTGGGTCATGCTCCAGTCCAGGCTTTTGGAAGCCGCCTAGGCCGACGTGTCCCTGCTAGGTGCCTCCTGGCCATCATCGCAGGGAATGCATCTGAGAGTGCCTTGACTTACCTCTCCATTAGCTAGCTTATCCCAGCCAGGGTGGCACCAAGACCTATAGTAGAGGAGTGTACATGCAGCATCTAAAGGGGACGTGGCCATCGGGTGCATCGCCAAGGAGGGTCATAATGTGGGAGGGGCAAGAGGTTGTCATTTGGTGTGCCGGCACAGAATTTTCCTGCTTTCATGTCCCGCTCACCCTCCTCCCCATCTGCTTGCACGCATGCTGGCTGGCCTGAGGGCATGTGGTCACCCATGCCATCATCGGCACCACCACCAGGAGATGCTAGACAGCAGCACCGAAAGCTACTTCGGTAGGAGAGTGTCCAAAGGAGACACTTTCATCCTCCCTGACCTCCCTACTCCCTGATGTCCCAGGTGCAGGCCACAAACCCGACTGCCAGTATGCCAGACCCATTCCCCATCACCGCTGCCACACAGCTGGCTGCTAAAGGTTTTAAACCTTTTTTTTTGTAGAGACCTGTTCTTTAAGCTGCAAGTCTAAACATCCATATAAATTCAAACCTCGTCTATCCCACTGAAACATGAGAGCCTGTCACCAACAGAACCCAAATATTTGATAGAGTACATTTAAAAATTAGGCCCAACCAGTGTCTAACTGACATCAATGTAAACTCCTAGCACAGATTCAGCAGAGCTGTCAACGTTTTTTCAACACTCTCAAAATGTCAACCAGAAATGTAGTTCAGAAATGACATTTTTCCTCCCAACGAATCTTGATTTGCTGATAAGGATGACAGCTACATCTGGCACCAAGTAATCTGCCTGCCTGAGTTAAAGCAACAAAGTAGAGAGACTTCAGAGCGACAGGTGGCCTATACCGGTTTCAGCCTCCTACAAGGGGACACCTCTCTTTTGCACCAATAATACATGCCTGTGTGCTGACTGCTGTATGGGTTTAGCCCTTCTAATGATCTTAATAAATGCAGTCTATGTGATGGACTCAGACCTTTATACTTAATTCTGCCTGATTATGATTACAATTAAAAGAAAGTTCTGAGATTTTAGAAAATGTTTTTTTTAACATATTAACCCATTACCTTATGCTGGCGACAGTCTTCTGAAGTAAAAACAGGATGCTTTCTGTACGTCCACTATGGGAGGAGGGGTCAAAATTGTGCAAAACAGATGGCCAGCCTATCCCTTCCACTTCCTGGTCTGTCGGCTCCGCCCCTGTGCTCAGACGTTTTGTGACATCTAACCAAGGAAAGCACGGGGTGCACCGCGATACAAGTCAATGGAGGAATTTTTCAGAGCTGTTTTATACTAATTAAAGCAACCTTTGATATAAATGAAAGCCACTGCTCAACTAATAGGCACATACTTCTATCTCTCCTCTGTTTGTATGTGTTCCATAAATATGCACACCGCACTCTTGTGATTTAAAATGTAATTATCTGTGCAGCACCAGGCTGTGCATTGCAGCAAGAATAATGTGCCCCAGGGCTGCCCAGTTTCCAGTTGCCTTGGTAGCGCAGCTGGTAGTGCAACCGAACAGTATTCGAAAGCAGTCTGGGTTCAAGTCCTAGCTGGAAGCACTGTTTTCTCTCTGTTTGTATGTGTTCCAAAAATATGCATACCGCACTTTACGGGCAGACTAGATGGACCACATGGTCTCCTTCTGCCATCACTTTCTATGTTTCTATGTTTTGTGATTAAAACTGTAAGTGTCTGCACTGTGTGTGGGGAACGGGGTTCTATTGATCAGCAGGATTCAGAAACATACAGTGAGGATTTGAAACAAGACACATTGTAAAGTTGTAATAATTATATTGGTTTAGAATTTGCTATGTAACAGGTACACTGAGCGAAGCTTGTCTCCAGGTGCATCCCAGGAGCACAGGAGGTTGCTTATTTGCCCAGGGTCACACACAGCATGCAAGGGCAGTTGTGGGTTTCAAATAAAGGTCAGCTGGGTCTCCAGGTTGACAGCCCGTACTCTAACCCTTTAGAGTTTAGACTCATGTTACCTCCCATAATTATATTCTTACGCACCATTTATGTTCTTGCTGGCTTGTGTTTCTTTTGTATTACTTGACTATGTTTACACACCATCTGTGCTTTGTTGTTTTGTGTTTCTCTTTACTGCCTTACTATGTCTACACACTATTTGTGTTTTGTTGTCTTGTGTTTCTCTTGCATTGCTTTACTATGTCTCACTACAATTTGTGTTTTTGTTGTCTTGTGTTTCTCTTTGTATTGCTTTACCATGATTATGCACCGTTTGTGATTTTGCTGTCTTGTGTTTCTCTGTGTACTGCTTTATGTTTTACCTGTTGTGTTTTTGTTGTCTTGTATTTCTCTTGCATTGCTATGTTTATGTACCTTTGTGTTTTGTTGTCTTGTGTTTCTCTGTGTGCTGCTTTACTATGTTTATACACCATTTGTGATTTTGCTGTCTTGTGTTTCTCTGTGTACTGCTTTATGTTTTACCTGCTTGTGTTTTTGTTGTCTTGTATTTCTTGCAATGCTATGTTTATGTACCTTTGTGTTTTGTTGTCTTGTGTTTCTCTGTGCTGCTTTTACTATGTTTACAAACCATTTGTACTTTTGTCTGTTTTCTCTGTGTATTGCTTTACTGTATTTATACACCATTTGTGATTTTATCTTGTGTTTCTCTGTCTACTGCTTTACTATGTTTACACACCGTTGTGTTTTTGTCATGTTTCTCTCTGTATTGCTTTTACTATGTTTACGCACTGCTTGTGCTTCTGTTGTCTTATGTGTGTCTTTGTGTTACTTTACTATGTTTTAAGTGAATTATGTCATTTATGAATTTTCACAATTTGTAAAAGTAACAGTTTCTAGCACCAAACTAGGGCCAGGCAAATATCTCTTAACAAGAGTGAAAATCAGCAAAATCCCAAATTTGTGCAGTTTTAGTTTTCATATATTGGAACAATTTGTCCTTTTTGAAATTGACTGAAGACTGCTACTTTTGCACAAAATAGTAGGTTTTGACCCTTTTCACATAAAATGGCAATTTTCACATATTTGTTCTGTGAAAAAGCAATTTTGGTGCAATTTGACATTTGTTTCAATAAAATTCAAGAACTGTATGCCACTTTTGCAAAGCCTCTACCAAGAACCTACAGTTTTTTTTCCAGTTAATCTTTTATTGTGTACATATGAGTTATATACATCAACGTAAGTCGTGGTTACATCACATTTGTTATACGCAACCAACAAAATACAGAAGTATAAGTACAATCATTAGCAGGCTTTTCTCCACAGGCACTATGGATACATTTAGTTCTGATACATAACATATTCCATTATCTGGTAACTCGGTACTTATGTTATACCAATTTTGGATACAGACACTTTACAATGTATCTTATCCTCCTGTAGGGGAGGGGGAACAAGATTGTCCCCTGTTCCCTTGCTCTTTGTTTTGGCTATCGAGCTCTGTCTGCGGCTATCAGAATGAATAATCAGACTGAAGGGGATTAAGGTTGGGAAATCCCATTATAATGCTAAACTGTACATAGATGACCAAAACACATAGCCAAATTTAATGTTCTGACATTCCACGTTACTAACAAAATTTTCATGAAACCCAAATCCATTTCCCTTGAAAGTCATCTGTTTCTGCTACTTATACCTGACCTGAAGTTATAATCTTCTCTGTCTGTGACATCACAATCGATCACCATTGAAACTGTTCTGATGTCACAAGCAAAGGACTGTGATTTTAATGCAGCAAATACAGCAGGAACAGTTGACGATTAGGACAATGACCCTGTTTTGATGCAACTACCTTTAATAAAAAGAATGGAATGTCCTGAAATTCAACGATCCAGAAGCAAATGATTTGATACCTTTTAATGGACCAACATAGATGTAACAACAAGAATAAAGTGCTCTAGCTTTGGACCAACCAGTCCTTCTTCAGAAGCTCATGGCAGTTGTTTAGAAAATACAATACTTATAACAGCTAGATAATGCAGAGAAAACAGAAAAATCCCCATTGGTTTAAAATACTCATTTAAAAAAAAAAAAAAAAACAGAAGATGATGTCAGAGAAGTTTAACAGTACAATACTGCCTTCAGCCAGAAAAAACCTTGGGTTCAGATGTGCTTAGTGGAACACACATACAAAGAATCCTACTGCATATAAATTTAATTGACATAAGATAACACTGCTGAAGCAGATAACTCCTAAATCAAGTTATGAGTGTCACAGTTAGTATAAGGATGTGATTACTGATATTCAATGGTTTTGGGGAACATTAAGAGATGTGTGCCCTGCTGATGCCAGCTGTGCTGAAAACTGGGAAATTTCTTTAAAGAACCTCAGATGCCGTAAAAGAATTGAGAAAACATAATGTTTACCCACATTTAGCGTATAAGTCATACCTTTCCTATATTTATTCCATATTTGCATTCCATTTTTTTTTTTTATACTCACACTTAATTAAAAGGTTTTAACACAGTACAACAGTGTAAAAAAAATATGCGTATGCATACGTAGAGCACAGTTCAGTACTAAGGAGGACCACATCTAAAAAAGGACACGGAAACACCACAGAGAAGAATAGGAGACATAAGCCCCAAGATCTGAATAAATATCCACCCCCACTTTGCACAGTAACCACCTCAGACAGAGAGCTACACTGCAAGCTTACCATCGTGGGACAAAGTCCAGTGCGATAATCATCCACATACATTGTCCTTCATGGCCTGTCATAAATGTCCTTATTCTCAACTGCATTAGGCAATCAATCCATCCGTATATTTTGTTAACTACTTCCGTCACTCTGCCAGGTCTGGTGGGTCGGAGAGAGAGTAATTTTGGTAATACATTTGTTTTTTGCTGGCCACCAAGCAAACACCCAATACATAGCAAGAAGATCTATTATTTATTAATTTAGTTTTTGTTGACCGGAAAGAGGACTAGACAGCTTTTTGCCTATTTTCAGCCTCGTCCTGGGGGAGGGGGATACAGATGGATGCCAACTGAAATTGAACCACATTTTTTAAGCTATTGGTGGTGTTTGGTGTTTTTTAGTGAATGTCTCAGTGTACCCAGCCAGTTAATAGGAGGAGGATAATAGTATAGGAGACAAAGGTAACCATGGCTGGGGGATTGCAGACTGGTCACTATTAGCAAAGACAAAGTGTTCTGACCGCTTGTCTGTATCTTGACATCCAGTCCTCTGACTGTGACATCACAGTCTGTTGCTGCAGAAATTATGACGATGTCATGAACAGAGGATTATGATGTCAGGTGTAGACTGACAGCCAAAGCAGATGAAATCTAACAGACAGGGATCCAGTTTTCATCTTAGTTTACATAATTATAAAGAAAACATGGACACGAACTACAGAAAATATATGACTCAGAAGCAGAAATGTGTCAATATCATATTTTTCCAATGTGTCCCAGAAGCACCAGGGGTCTGTAAGCATTCTAAATGCAGTGAAATAGGGCGAATTGTAGGAATTATTAAAAAAAAAAAAAATGAAACACAGGAATCATTCTGTGTGTTTAAAACACAATCAACCCCATTTCAGAGTGAAAGGGTCACATATGCCCTGCAGGAGGTTGACAGTTTGTCCCTTTAATGGTGTAGGCATATTAACTAATAGACAGGCCTAGTCTACCCACTTAAGATGGAAAAACAAACCTATTATCTTTCATCTTCCCTGCAATTATGCCTCATTCTAATAAATCATTTAAAGCTCTGCTGCCCAATAGCTAGTATCACAAACAAGATGCCATTTGTAAGACAGAGCTAATAACGATAGGGTCACCAACTTTTTCAAAATGCAATTTTCGCAATTTTTTTTTTGGGGGTGGTATTCATTTTATCCACTTGTCTCCAGCCTAGCTTCCTTGTGGTGACATCCCTGGTCCCGTCACCAGGATTCTGTTATACTTACCTCAACATCTACGTCCACCCCTCCCCGGGTTAACCCCTATGGTGGGAGTAGCAAAGCTCTTCAACTCCTGCCACAATCAGATTGAGACAGAGGAGGGCCAAGTCACTGGTGTGTATGTATGTGTGTTGGGGGGCCCTAGAATCATTCTCCAAGACTGCTGCTTTTCTTACTTTTTTGGCTATCCCTTCCTCTGCACATGTAAGCACACCAAACTGACCCCCAATGAAGCTACACCACACTTGTGCTCATCCAGGTGGGAGTATTTCACCAAAGTCAGCTGCCCTCCCTCCCAGGGAGGAGATGCTCGATCCTCCCCTCCCGGCCATCTCCCACTGACACCAACTCATTCTCAAACCGAAACCCCAGTCACTAGCATCGCAAGTGGCAGTCCTACCACTGCACTAATGGACTGGCCCTCAGCAACTTTGTTCGCAATACTATTTTTGCAATTTATTTACCCAGGATATCCTAGCTGAGATGCAACATCACATTTCTGGTGGTCCTGCTTCTACCCACTTCCACAGCTGGGTGGACCAGAACACTGGGAGGTCAAGTCACTTGCCTGAGGTCGCACAGTCAGCATCTGGCTCTAGCGGGGTTTGAACCTGTGCTCTCCTGTTTTCCAAGCCAGTGCTCTAACCACTAGGCCACACTGCCTACAACTTTGATTTGCTTTCCAAAACGCAGAACTTTAAACCTCCACCTGCTTCGTGTTGGGGCTCGTGATACTGTAATTTATCGTTACAAACATTTTCAGGGATTACTTATATTCGAGAGAGATGTCTGTAGGGCGAGAGAATAAGATCAGTAAGTAAAGCAGTGTCCTCCTGTCTTACTGTGCATCAAGTTGCAGGACTTTCTGGAGCAACTAAATTGCTGATTTGTTCTTCAAGTCTGTTTCTTACATTATTTTCCATATACATTTCTGCTGCCTTGATTTGCTTTCCCTAGTCCTAGTGGTGTCCTCCAGCCCTGTCACAATCTGTCTCAGAGAGTTATAGGTTAGGTAGCCTGCCCATAGGTGCATACAGGGCCTGTGGCGGACGGAAGTGTGAGACGGGTATTTTTCTCCAGGTGTCCCCAGGGAGTTGTGCACGAATGATATGCATGCAAGCTCCTGTGTGAGTCGCGAATGTGCCACGCCTGTCGATGCCCTCTCCACTCAACTGTCCACACCTTCGCTGCCATTCAGCCTCCACTAGATGGCAGTCAAGTGATGGGAGCCAAGAACCCCTCACCCCACCCCGAGGGAGAAGACCTGTCATCAGACGCTCAATCTCTCCTTCTCCTGGCTGGCCCCACATGACCCTAGTACGTTCCTGAGCCAAGGTCACCGGCATGGCTGGTGGTGTGGTGTCTAGCTTCTCAGCCCACCACACCACTGGACCTCCTATATTTCTTACATTTTTAAGTGGTGGGGGTGAGGCTCTTCAGCTAAGAGGTCAGTAGTAAAGTTAAGAGTCCCCAAAACAAGCATTTTACATAACATATAGAGAATATTGGCGGGCAACTATACAACCAGTGTGTTCTGCCACAGAGGTCCGATTCCCACTGACCTCGACAGCGAAACTCAAGAGGTCCATGGGGATCAGAACCCCAAGGTGGCAGAACGCACTGTTGTGCACACAGTTGCACATCCAGTATTTTTTCACAGTATGGTGCCCCCAAATAATCTAGATAAACCATTTCATTACTAAGTCATACACTTAGTTTTGTTTTGCAAAAGAAATTTGCATTCTGCTGCATCTCACTCTGTGGTTCAGAGCTGGTTGCTAGGTCAGTGATGTGGTTCTTAGGCATGACACGCCCTAATGTCTACAGTGCAGACTTCTATTGGTTGTCAATCGTGTCTGGTAGGGATTTAACAAAAACAATAAACATGGTGACTATATTTCTCGCTTAGTGAGAAGCACTTATTAAGGAACCACTGGAGTTTGTGAAACATTTAAAATATCTGGTTGATCCTGCATTGATGGAGAGTTATATATTGTAGGTGACTGTGCAGTGCGGCACTTCACTTGGTTGATCCTGAATTCGCAATTTGTGTGTTCTCAGCTGTTTGTTTGTTTATTTGTTTATTGAATAGAATTAGAATTACAACCTTTGAGTCAAAGACTCTTTTGCAAAGGCTCCACGTCAGATCAAAGTAAAAAAGAAATACACATACAGTAATGAAACACATACACACAGTATTAAAGTGACAGTACAGGGTTATGCAGTCCCAGCTTACTCTTATTTAGATGGTTACAGTAACTGGGGCTACAAGATGGCCCGTGTCAGAATAGTACTGTTGTGTGGCTCATGCGCTTCAAACTGGCTGGAATGGTGTTGTACCACAGAAAGGTACAATCATGTTCTGTGACCTCTGAACTGTGGTACAACAGCATTTCAGCCAGTGGAGTGCATTCACTGTATGCAAGGCATGCATTACATAGCCGTAATATTAGTGAGTTCCTTTTTTTCATTGTTCAATAAACAGTAGTCTGGAGTTTTGTCTGTGTGACTCACTATGGGGATATATTACAGGGGTGCCAGCGGTGCTCAGGCGTCCAGATGTCGTGCCTGAATGGCATGCAATGCTCCAAGTTGCATCCAGTTGCCTAGGCGATGGCGTCGTTGTGTAACTGACCTCTGACTGGCACTGCCTTGGAAAAAGTGGCCAAGGCATGCAACTTAAGAACTTGAATTGGGCCACGGAAAACAGAGTGCGTAGAGAGATGAGACAATGTCATGTCCAGCAGTACAACACCAGAGGCGCTGGGCTTGAAGTTAGCCGGCCCATTCCATGGAGCCGGTGTAGCTGGCTGAAGGAGGGCATGAGCCGAAAGGCAGCAGGGCCAGGGCAGTATTCATTTTAATATTAATTAAAAGTTTCAGTCCCAGCAGTGCAGCGGGCAGCAGTGCTGATCTGTAGTGGAACCGGACAGAGTGAGACGAGATGAGACAAACAGGGAAATCTGATCGGCGGCGACAATAGAGCAGCTGCAGTGGGCTCAGAAGAGAGCCAACGAGGTAAGAGGCACCAGGGATGGAACTCGCCACATGGAGTGTCTTCTTGAAATCAACAAGACAATGGGGGTTGCTTTTAAGAATAAACGAAGTTTTCTGTTCATAGTTTTTTTAAAACAGTAACATGGTTGAAGATCCTGCCCTTCGAGCCTCTGTCCTGCTGCAACTCCAAAGTTATTACCACTTTATTCCCATTGCCGGCTGCTTGAGCTTTTGTACTGTATAACATTTCATTTTGTACAGTCATTTTCCAGCAGAAAAGAAGCCATTTTACTGCAGATAAATTAATTACAGAACAAGTCCCAGATTCTTGCACCGATTCAGAAACAAATTCATGATCAGATAGTTTTCAAGAAGTTTAATAATAAAGGATGAAAACAGCTGAACAATAACTCTCTGGAAGGCAGAAATATGTTTCACAAAGAAAGGGGTATTTCGGAATAGATGGCTAAACAGGTAGATAGCAAACACATTCTCAAGAAGTCTCGATAATGTTTGAAGTTTCGTGATGGTAAGACATCCCCTTCTCATTCTTTAATAAACCCTCCCAGTTTTCTAATAAATGCCTTCAGAAGAAAATGATAGGGACAGATGCAGCTAGAGATGCAAGACTGAATCAAGCACCATGGTATCGCTAGAAAACTGGGGCGTCAGCGAGTAGGGTTGTCAGAACTAGTTCTAGGAAGATTCGAACCCTGCTCGACTCTGGTGTTCGAGTTCTAAATTAGAACCTCGAACACTAGAGGGTTCATGTAAAGGTTCGATCTTTTTTTTTTTTTGCAGATTTCTTAGCTAACCTGGCATAGCAGCAAGTGAGTGAGGAGAGAAAGGAGGGCACCAACAGCAGGAAGCTCTGCAGCGGTGGTGAGAGTCACAGAAAGAGAGGTTATTTAGGACTGCAGTAATTCCAATTGACTGCCCTGAAGGCAGGGGTGGCTAGCATTCACCCGCTGGAGTTTCAATTGAGAGACTATAGGAAGTGGACTAACTCAAAAATCAAAGGATTCATTGGATGAAGAACAAGCAGAACAAGTAACTCATTGGTGTTCTCTCTCCTGCGTACTCTCAGTGGAAGTGATCAGATTGTAATGAAGCCATTTGCAGAAGCACGTGGCTGGAGTTGGAGGACCCGGTCGGTGGTGGTCACTGCTTTCTTTTTTTTTGAGGGCATTGGTGTTGGGTGATTATTAGGCACGCTTGATCCTGCAACCTCACCAGCGGCGGCAAGTTCCAGTCTCCGACTTCTCCAGATCAAATTAGCCACCACCTGTACATTTGGCTCGGGGACAGGCAGTAAAATTATACCTACTATGTGAATCTGCCAATCAGGGGCTACCTCAGAGTGAGGGTGGGGCTTTGGCACATGCAAGTTCCCTTTAAACATATCACAGAAATATTTTGGGTGACAGCACTTGGGAGGAGACAAAATCCCATATTCATTTAAAAATATCTGTGACACCTACGTGTGTATTGGCAATCATTCATGCTGTGCTCCCTTTGACTGCACTGTACCAAGTGTGTGACCATGTGCCACCCAACACTCACTGTATGGACCAAATCCCACAAATACTGTGGGTGACGGAGAGATAAGTAAATCCCAGAAATAGTTTGGGTGATGGGACTCAGGGAGGAGAGAAATATCAGTAGACTGCAGTACCTTGACTTTATTAAGTTGTTGAACAAAAACTCTGGTTTGCAGATGGTCCCCACCCGCAAACATTACCCTCAGGTTTAGGTTTAGTGAAAAGCAGCTTTTTTAGCTGGGTGTTTAATTTTTAAAAGTCCCCTGCCCAGAGGTATGGCGGCGCCAGGCAGCTCCATTTACTGTGGCAGGTAGCTCTGCACCGCACTTCAATGCAAGTGCACGGCAGAGTCACACCTTTATAGCATCCGCCATACTTCCGGTACTGGACTTTAAAATTTAAACATCTGCCATGGCAGAAAAAGACGCTTTTCCACTAAACCTAAACTGGAGGGTAAGGTCAAGCCAGAGTTTTCCTTTAAGTATAGAAAGTTTGACACGAGAAACTTTTGAGTTACTTATTTAAACGTGACCAGCAAGCAGCTGAGGTTGGCTAATGTAAATAAATGTTTTCATTCATACTTCATTGAAGAAAGTTGGTGAGTATATAATCTTCAAGTGAATAAATGAATGCAGTTACTGATTTTTTGTTTTTTGCACTCAGGAAATCTAATCCAGCTGCAGTAGGAAAACGTTTAACATATGGGTGGTCCTGTTAGCACCTTTAAGTGGCTGGCTTTAGCAAACAGAAGAAAGCACATATAAACCTAGCTGTAGCCATTTCAAAGTCACACATAATCATCTCTCTTTCCCCTTATAATGAACAGATCTTACTTTTTATTCACAATTTCGTGAGATGTATTTCAATATTATCTTCACTATTTGCAACCCAAGTAAAAGAAATAGGGTTCGAGTTCTAACAGGTTCTAAAAAGATCAGAACCCTAGAACTTTTTAAAAGTTCTAGACTAGAACCAGAACCCAGAACTTCAGTGGGTTCTGATAACCCTAGTCGCGAGCAGCACAGTCAGCAGACGCCATCTCTGTAAAACGCGGTGCCCGTCACGATCCCTCACGACCAGTCATATCATAGCAATGGGTTACTTTACGTGACAATTCATAATAGTATGGAAAAACACAGGAGTAGGACATTTGAAAAGAACACTTTTGATTTGGTACAAACTGAGAACTTAAAATATAATGCCATGAACTGACTTGCTGGATAACAATATTCAGGAGTTCAGTTAGAAAATGTGTCAACTTGCAGTCGTGTAACAATAATCAACTTGCTGACTACAACCACAAGTATTGTGTCCTTAGCAATGAGGTCAGTCCGATAGAATGCAACACACAAACGTTTTATCCATTTAAATTTATTGCACACCCAGTATCCTTGAGAAACTGTATTGCACTTGCATCTGAGATTAGTTATTATTACACACTGAGTTGTTTTTCTTATTGAAGTCACGTTCTCAACTTAAAAGGGCTGAATGCAGCCGGCCCAGTGGCACTGCTGGCTGAGGCGCTGGATGCCTTACTCGCGCTACACCAGCGACCCGTGTTTGAGAACGAGCATGGCCACCGGGGTCAGTAAGGAGGAGGAGGATTGAGCATCCGATGGATTGCTCTCCTCCGGGGGTCGCTGGCAGTCAGGGTTCGGCTGTTCCATAGTGGCGGCTGGGGCAGCGCCCGATGCTGTAAGAAAGGAGAGGAGAGATGGGGGGACACTTCGAGGAGCACGGTGACGCGGTGCACTCTCTCCGAGGAAGAAATGGAGGAAAACGGAGTGCCACGGGCGGATGACGGAGGGTGCCTCGCAGGCCCCACTCCCAGCTAGCCAGGCTGGCCACGCTTAGGTCCGGCCCTGGTGGGGTCTGGGGAACCCCGCCGCCCCACCAGGGGAGTAAGCTCTGGAAGCACGGTCATGCTCGGATGGTAGATGCCAGGGATGGGGCTAGGGGCCCTCCAGCGATAGGGCCATGGCACAGGAGTATAAATCATCATCAAAAAAAAAAAAGGGCTGAATGCATTTTGCATGATTAGCAGTTCCTGCCATCTTTGGGCTAAAACTGCCAAAACCACTTCACATAGGAGCACTGAAATTCTGGTATCAGGGTGCAGCCTGGTCTGGGACAGTTTCATTCATCCAATATTTGATGCTTCCTGGGGTTTTAAGGCACCCTAGGGTTTGCCAATGGTGATATGACTGCTCCCAGAGCAGGAGGGCAGTCTTTAGAGGTGATCTCTTCAAAAAATTTGAAAGACTTAAGGAACACTGTGCTTTGCAGGGGCTCCCGTTCCTGCAAAGCTTCCACTCGGATTAGCTTTTGGAAGAAAAGCAGCCTTTCCTATGCACCACAAGTAATTTAGTTTAATTATCAAATGTCCGCTATGGCAGGCGCTGAAGCAGCTCCATTAACTATATAGGTGCGGCACCGTGCCGTGCACTTCAGTGCATTTGTATTGAAAGCTGCAGTGCGGCACCACACCTTACAGTTAATGGAGCCGCTCCAACATCCGCCATACTTCCGGGTAGCGGACTTTTGATAATTAAACTACTTTGTGGCGTGAGTAAAAGCTCGCTTCCAAAAGTTAAAGTGGAGGGTAAGCCGCCTGCAAGGCACAGTTTCCTTTAACCAGCTTATATCGTTTTTTCCATGCTGTGGTCCAGACAACACCCAGGAGGGTGCCATGACCTGACATTTTTAAAGCAGATTGAACAGAGACTGCAGTGGGTTCATTGCATAGCTTATCGAAATGAATTTAAACCTGTTCCCAAGCTGCAACAAAGGTGCCAGCCACTCTAATGGTAAGGAGTCCAATATTTGCATTCCCAGTTCAAGGCTTTTTGAAATTAGCAGTAAAATATTACTGTGAAAAAAAAGACACCAGATTAGTTACAAAAGAGAGGGAATTATCCCGTGTCCTGGCCAAATTGTCACCATTCAGTAAAATGCCACTAACTGCTTAACCTGGTTCAGTTTCAGTTGGTTTGCATTTTATTCTGCCCTTTCCCGACAAGGCTGAATACAGGCAGAGTTGCTCTAGCCCTCCTTTCCTAGCAAACCAAAACTAACTAAATAAATTCTGCAGTTCTCTCAGTCACCACCCTACCCTGCAATGTTATCCACTCAGAGTACTCATACCCTGTGACATGATGCCCCACCCCACCCCCACCCCCGGCCTGGCCTTTGGGGATCACCACTCCACTTTTCAAGACTAAACCCAGAGCTGTCATGGTGCGGACAATGTCATGGAATGTGAGAGTACTGTCATTTGTCATGGAATGGGCCTACGTGCTCTTCTCATTTTGTGCCTGACCCTGGGATGTCAATTTTAGGGTTCCAGTGCATAATGTACTCACATGGCCTCGCTAAGGATGGCAGGCCTGGCTCTGTGTCAGGTCAGGACCCCATCTCCCAAAGTGGCCCACCTCTGCTTGACTCTGGAAATCAGAGTCATTTATGACTCAACTCTGATTTGACCTAGTCCAGAATACTGGTCAGGTTCCGAACTGCTAGTGATCTGGTTCTGACCTGGTCTTGATAATTTAAGTGGTTATTCATGTTAGAAATTGAGAACTTGGTGGGACAAAACATAAAATAATGAATTTAAACATGAAATAACATAAAAGATTATAATAAGGAGTGGAGGCAACCAAATTCTGTCAGTAGACCAGGCTCAGATCTGCCTCTGACGCAGTTCTGATTAAGTATGGAAAACTGGCCATTTTGGCCAACCAGATCAAATCAGAACCTTTTGGAAATGGATCAGAATCAGAACCGGGTCACAGCAGACCCTCCTCTCTCGCCTGCACTACTACCTGTGGTCACCCAGGAGGGAGTCGCATGGTTGAATTGGTTGCCTCCTCAGAGGAGGACAGCATTCTATGGAACACTGGATTGTACCCCCAACACCCCGAAACCCCAGGCTTGTCACGGTGTTGTAAGCAGCTCTGCAGCCAACACATGGATGGGATTGCCTGACAAGTAATGTTTTTAGGAAATGTCAACCCTTGGTTCTCACTTAGTAGTCGTCTCAACAAGAACTACAATATTAACCTTAAAACTGAGCCTTGTCAAAAGCTGTACTGTTTAATTTTACTCATAAATATTCAAAGAACTTATACAGGGATTTTTCAAAGCACAGAACCTGTCAGTTCCAGAAGTCATAACCAGCAAACATCTGAGGTGTCACAATCTTCTCCAGTTATGAACATTTTCTGATAGCACCCAACTGCTTCGACACTCTGGTAGCTGGTGCTCATGCAGCTTCTGCACACCCTGAAGAAACATCACGACGCTCACATCTGTGGAAAGTTGGACCGCAAATGTTCATTTCACCGGAGGTCATGCTGGCTAACATCTTTTAACAAGTACTGGAAACAACGCCATTTCTTTTTCTTTTACAATCTTTAACTAATGGAAGGACACGCTGAGGTCGCTTTCTTACCTGTCAAGCTTGCTTAGAGAGCTAGTGTACTGCCTAAAACTAACATTAGATTTTAAAAGCAGCCAATTGTTACCTTTTTATCTGAGGTATCTTTTCTTTTCCTCTTTGTTGAATTAGCAGATTGTTTACCTGATGTTAGTAGGTGTGATGTGTGGATAGCATGAAGCCTGGCAGCTGACATATCTTGTTTACTGTTTCACCACCATCGTCAGCATTGTAACCTCGCCACTGTGACATCACCGCTACTTAGGAACAGCAAGTGACTGCCAGGTCATTCACCTGTGATGTCACGTTTAGTGAGGTCACAATGCTGATGATGTAGTGGGGGGGTAAAGTTAGATATGTCAGCTGCCAGGCTAAGAGCTGTTCCATACATCCAGCACAACATTATCACACAGAATACTTTCAGATGAGCAAAAGGAAAAGATTAATACTTCAGAAATAAAAGTTACAATTGAGTTCTGCTTAAATTTGTATTATTTTCCTGTCTGCCTGTTTTGCTCCACTAGCTCTTTTAAAATCTAAATATTGCACATCTTCACAGACCAGCTTATCCAACATCAATACTTGTGCCCCAGATTTCCTTGATGTATATATATATATATATATATATATATATAAAATCTCCCAGATGCTTCAACACTATTCTATTTTAATTAAAAATCAACTAACACCTCTGGGAAAACATTTTAAATACTGTACTTAGGCTAAACGTGTTCATTCTTTCTTATATTCTTTATATTTTCTGTCCTTTATTCTTTCCTACTAAGCATATATTTTGTGTATCCCATCAAGTTGACGAGTAAATTTGGCCATAAACAATTAGGGTTCCACAAAAAGAGCTACAGTGAAAGGTGCAATCTTGATTTTAGATCGCTCCTCACTCATGTTGCCCTCTCGTCCCCACAGTTTCTACACCCCCCTCGGGCATGCCCGCCTGGAGGAGGTAATATTTAGTTGTGGGTGGGAGTGGTAAAGCCCCGCAAACATGACCATTTCCCAGGAGGGCACTTTGGCGCTGTAACTCCCAGGAGATGAAATGCCTGGCACAGTCATGCCAGGCGGCATTTTGTCAGCACCATAATCGACGTCAGCAAAATGTATGTCGCGGCATGGGTGGAACCTATTTTTCTAAACAGGACATCTGTCCCTTGATGTCATCCAGTGCAACTGCTTATACCCTTGTCTGAAGTCCTAATCTCAGCTTCTTAAATCAGCGTTGCTTCCTGGCAGCAGGCTGTGATGTCACAGAGAGAGAAGGAGGACTTCCTGCAAGGAAATGAATGAACAGAAGAACGCGGACGATGTGAAGTGCAGGGACCCAGTTTTCAAGCCAGTATCTTTAATATTAAACAAGGGCAAGATTCATACTAACAATATTTAAATTACAACTTATATTCTGTCTAGATATTATTTGTTTTATTTATATTTTGTCCAAATATTACTTGTTTTAAAGTTTCCTTAGAGACACCATTTGCTCTTTAGAAGTTGATTAGTTTCGTTATGTGCTGTTTACAGGTGCAATGCGGGCCTGAATGATTTCTTAAACAAAATGTTGCAGTCAGGTGGGTACAATAATTCCCAGCACATCCTAAAATGTAGTTCATACTTTGCAAAATGCTTTTTCCCAATATACTTTGTTACCTTTGTTTTAATACCCCTTCCTTTTCAGGAACATGAATTGGAACTGCAAACTGAAAATAAGCATTTGCCAATGCCAGCCATGTTTGCTCGCTGGCATTCGCACGAAGTTGTCGGACATAGACAGCACAGCAGTTATATATTTATTTTATTTATTTAAAAGTTGATAATCGGGAAAAGTACCAGTAAGCCGAGACTCGGGGAGAGAGAGAGAGAGAGAGGAACGGGTAGGGGGTAAGTGAGAGGGAAGGTAGGGAGGAGGGAGTAGAGGGTAGGAGAGGGGGAGGAGAAAGGGGGATGGTTGGAAGCAAAGTGCTGTGTTGTTATAATTAAGGAACAAGAGATAAGGCTGTGGTAATAGCACCACAGTCCAGGTGCAGGACAATGTACAAAGGAGCACTGTGGGTGAGGCAGAAGTCTGAGTAGCCCTCTGCGTGAGAAGAGGGAAGAGGATAGCCTGAGGTCAGAGGGGAGTTTATTCCAGAGAGAAATGGAAGAAGAAAGCAGACTGGCCAGATGGAGAGACCGGGCATGGGATGGCAAAAGTAAGTGGATCCTGGTGACGAAGGGAGTAGGTAGAGGGAGCAGCTTGGGAGAGGCGGGCAGAGAGGTAGGTAGGAGGGAGGATTCCAAACCAGAATTTTGCAGCAAAGGTGGCACAGTAAATCATTCTCCTGTGGGACAGGGGCATGAGAGTGAAGTACAGGAGACAGTGGTGGGTAAGGGAGGGAGGCAGTGGCTAAGCAGAAAGAGTTCAGGAGGGTGTGTAGTCTGGTAAGTGAAGATTGAGAGGCAGTACCATAAACCACATCGGCATAATCACCCATAGAAGGATCATTTTGGTAACCAACTTATGGCAGATGGGGAGGCTGGCCTTATGTCAATAGAGGACAGGCAGTTTGAAGTAATTTAGTACATATGGCGTTGAGGTGGTTAGAGAAGTCCAGATGGCAATCCAACCAAACCCCAGATATTTGAAAGCAGTAACATTTCTAGTGGAGAGCCATCCAGGGTTGTGAAGGCGAGAGGACTGAGGGTGGCTGTTTTTGTCTGCAGCCAAATGTCATGGCCGCTGTTTTTTGCTAAGCTTGAGTTTGTTTTTCTGGAACCAGTACTAAGTCTACTGAAGTCTTCCTGGAGTGGGGACTGTACACTGACTGCAGAGGGCCCAGAGATAAAATAATGGTATCATCAGAGTACATGGGTACATTTGAGGATTTCCAGACTGAGGGGAGGTTGTTTATAAAGGACAGGACTGAGGATTGAACACTGGGGACACAGGAGAGGAGAAGAGAGAGAACACCACCTATTTGAACCGATTGCTGCCTGTCATGAAGGTAAGAATGGAACCAGTCTACAGCAGATTCAGCAAGGCAAATCGTACTAAGGTTTTGAAGCAATAAGGGTGGAGACAGAATCGAAGCCTTGGCAAGGTCAATAAAGATGGCAGCAGTAATGTGGCTTTGATCCATAGCTGTAAAAACAGAATCTGTAACTCTGAATAGTGAGGAGGTGGTCGAATGTTGTTTTCTAAAGCCAGACTGTACTGCAGATAGTGGCCAGGAATTCAGACAGCCTAGAGTGAATGAGTGATTCCTGAAGTTTGGCGAGTGAGGGAAGAGGAGATAGGTCTATGTTTCTGGGTGCAGAAGGGTCCTCCTTGTGGAGAGGTAACACTGGCAGATTTCCAGGCCTTTGGGACAGCAGAGGTGGAGAGAGAGAGAGAGAGGTTTAGAATGTGAGGAGCATTCGGAGTGTGTGCTATGACAATGGGACTTTAACATGGTCTCTTATTTTAATTTCTCAGATGAAAGGATGTTGAATAAGCATACCGCTTGATTGATGTTTATTATTGTCTTTCTAAAGCAAATTGCTAAAGCAGGAAAAGTGCCACCCACGTTTTTTTTTTGTTGGGGGCTGTATTTTCTGTTTATATCGAGGCACTACCAGCTTTTGGTATTTATTTTTGATCCTATGGGACAAGTGTTCCTTCCAAAGACTAAACGCCTGCTGATTAGGCTGTCCATTTTGCCTTATTCATTTGTTTATTGTTATTTTTCCATCAAAATGTGATTTTACTCACCTCAAGCTTTATAGTTTAGTTTAGTTTAGTTTATTGTTCTAGTAATTATTACGTTTGAGCCATGGCTCTTTTACAAGGTTCCACGTCGTTAGTGTACAAACAAGTCAAAGTTACATAGGAAGACAAACCAATATAGTACAGTACAGTAATGTCAAACTTGAACAAAAAATACTTTAGTATACAATACTAGCTGATCGGAGGAATACTATAAAGAACAATGGAGGGTAAGAGGAGAAAAGGAGGCACATAGAGAGATTAGAACTACTCAAATGCCTCTGTCAAGAAATGAAACGTGGGAGGTTAAACAAGAGACAGACAAGGGAAAATTTAATCAAGCAGTCACAGGAGCTGGAGGCTGTGAGGTGAAATTGTAGCCTAGATTTGAAAACTCCTAGGGAGGTGGAGGAGGTGATGAGGGTGCTGAGGGCATTGTACCAGCTGGGGGCACGATAGGCAAGGATCTTTGGCCCTGTGTGGTGCGGCATCGGGGACCTGAAGAAGCTGATGTTCCAAACTTCTGGTGAAGCGGATGTTGGTATTCGGGCATAGTAGATCTTGGATACACGGTGGAGTGAGGCCCATGGTAGATTTTTTTGCTTTATACCTCATAGCTCCTCTGGTTCCACCCACTGATGCCTCTGTGTGTTCCTGAGGACAAGAGAACACGCATCTGAGCAAGGAGGGCCTGAACTGACGCAAACTTGTGGATACACGAAGTTATACATATTTAAGGACTCTAAGGTAAACCTGTGACCTGAAAGTAGGCTTTGTCCTGAACATGGGAGCAAGCAAAAATAACTTGCACCAGTTTTAGCTTCAAAAATATTTATTGTGCAAAACATTGTTATTACTCACAGATAAGGTCCAATACTGCCAAATGCAGCAGCAGCAGAGACAGGAGAAGAAAATCAATGAAGCCCTTGGCAAAACCGGTTAGGGATTTTTTTCTCCCATCTTGCTGCTATCGTTTTAAACTGAGGTACGCGAGAGATACTTGTGGCACGCCCTGCCTGCTTTATTTATTTTTATTTATTTAGACAAAAATCGAAATACCTTTGAGCCAGTGGTTCTTTTACAGGTTCCACGCCAGGAAAACTAGTACAAATAGTAAATAAAGGAATAAAATACAGAACTAGAGAGATAAACAAGTTTAACTGAAAGTAGCTAAACAAATATCGACGCGTGAGTCTTGAATACCAGACCAGTAAGTGGTACATTGGTCAGTTCTTAACAGTACACTAAGAATGTTACATACGGTGTTGACAATTACATACATAATAAGATTAGAGGCGTAATATGGAATTAGCAGTTATTCGTCGAAGGCAGGTTTGCAACAAGTAAAATGGTTAGCAATTTAGGACCTAAAGAATAAGTGCACACCCTCAGAAGCAGGGAGATACTAGAGGTGAGAGAAAGTGGGCACAGACTGAGAGGAGGGGTTAGGGAGGCGGAAACGAGAGTTGTGTGGAAGAGTGCATACAGATATAAGAAAAAGGATGAATGGGTGGGGGGCAAGCTTATAAAGTAAATATGTATACAACTGGAGAGGGTACAGTGGACTTGTTGCAAATTGAGAAGCTTTAGCAAGGGGTAAGGTGACCAGAAAGGACTTATGTAGGAGCTTGTCTGGGAGGGGAGGGAAGAGAGGTAGATTAGAGGGAAAATAGGAGTGTGCGATGAGAAGATACAGAGAGCAAAACCATGAACAACCTGTCATTAGCCACAGGATATTGACGGGAGAGGAGCTAGTAATGGGAGAAAAGAGGAGGGGCAGAGGAGTGAGAGAAGGTAAAAGATACAAAGGGAAGCAGAGACTGTACGCAGAGGGAAGAGATACTCTTCCTCTGTACAGACAGCTGGTGAGGCCCCATCTGAGTACTGTGTGCAGTTCTGGAGACCCAATCTCCAAAGACATAGACAGGATGGAAGCTGTCCAGAGGAGGGCACTAAAATGGTGCAGGGTCTGCACCGAGGACATATGAAGAGAGACTTAAGGAGCTTAATATGTATAGCCTCGAGGAAAGGAGGGGAGAGGGGGACATGATAGAAACTTTCAAGTACCTCAAGGGAATCAACAAAGTCCAAGAGGGTAGCATCTTTCAAAAAGAGGTGTGCAAGAACAAGAGGGCACAATTTGAAGATGGGGGGGGCGGCTCAGAGGTAATTGTTGGAAGTATTTTTTCACAGAGAGGGTTGTGGATGCATGGAATGGCCTTCCGGAGGAGGTTGTGGAGTCAAAATCAGTGGTGGAATTCAAGCATGCATGGGATAGTCTTAAAGGCAATTCTGGGGGTGGGGGTAGGAAGAAGTAGGCTGCTGGTTAACTAGGATCTGCAGCTTATCCAGTAGGTAGGAAATGGGCAGACTGGTGGGCTAAGCGTCCTTATCTGCCGTCAAATTCTATGTTTCTATGTTTCTATGAGGGAAGAGATAGAATACTGGCTAGGATAATGTTAGAGGAGGCAGAGCTGGGAGGATGAGAAAGTTATATAAAGAAAGTTGGAAATGGTGGAGATGGAATGCAGGGTTAGAGGAGAATGGAGGAGAGGAAGGAAAGGGGAATTAAGACTGTTTGGAAAGAGACTGCAGGTAGATAGGTTTGTCATGGGGAGGGATGCCAGGACTTGCAGAGGGAAGATAAGCAACATAGCAGTCGCAACTACTGGAGGGTAGGAATGGGTCTGTACTGAACATGGCAGTATGTTTTATACTGAAGAGCAAGCACGGAAACATTAAAACTGTTGTGTGTCTCGGGCATGATCATGAGGAAGGCGGACAGCATCAAGGAGGAAATCCTCGTCACGCAGACAGCTACCGTCAGATCTGCAGCATTGTCCAGCATGTTAATGACCTGAGATCGCACTGCACGCACATAGTGCTGCTTTCTCCCAAAGTCCTGGAAGCAATGGCCTCTCACGGGCCCTGAACTCATCATCACAGGCGATTTTAACATTAACTGGACTGGCAATGAATCAACCCCCTCAAGGACATGGTTGCTAGTTCCCACCTAACCCACTTGTCGCCAGTCCCACCAGATGGGACCACAAGACAGGTAATGACACCTCCTTGACTGGCTTCTCTCAAGCTCACCGTCAATGATCTCTGACATCAAGGTGCTGCCTGACACCTTAAGTGACCACTCTCCTATCACTTTCTTGTGGTCCTACAAATTCAGTAAACCCCTCCCATCCTAATAGAAAGCTGGGTCCTGAGGAAAGGAAAACTCAGGTCACTCATCTCAGTCCTCTCCGCACGACTGGTTTCTTTGACCTGGCACCAAATCTTGACAAAGCCCTTAGATACTTTACTGATGAATTCAATAGCATATGCAACCTATTTGCCCCTCCGAGGAAAAGAAAATCTGGGGGATAAGAATGGATGGATCACGGGGAACTCCTAACTAAGATGCAAGAAAAGGACAGCTCTCTGGTCAAAAGCCAGGTCTTCCTAGCAGCACACATGATTTCCAGTGCTACAGAGCCACAAGAAATCACTGCACTAACCTCATCCAGCAGGCTAAAGCCAGTTTCCATAAGGAACAACTCAGCAATTCATGGGGTGATGGTAAGAGGTTCCGGAGAATGCCAAAAGCCTCCGGAAGGACAATAAACAGCCCCACGACTGCTCAACATCAACAGCTCCCCATAACTGACCCACCCTTATCGCGGAATCATTCAACGTGGCCTCTCACTGACCTCGCCTCGACTACCTGCTCCCATCTGCCGATCAATCCAGCTGCAAGCCACACACAAACCTCCCACTCAATTGTTTACTTCAAGAGAGTAACACTAAAGGAGACCCTAAAACATGTAAAAAAAAAGTGCTAGGCAGGATCAGAATGGGCAGTGATGGGGTTGACATGAAACTTCTATCCTCACACTTGATGATATCATCATGCCAATAACAAAACCATTTAATAAGTCTTTGGCACTGGCTGAATTCCCGAATCTGGAAACAGGCCCTAGTGACACCTGTGTACAAGAACAGAGACAGGACATCCATATCCAATTATAGACCAATCTTCATCCTCTCCCCATCCAAGGCACTGGAAAAGATTGTGGCAGAGCAACTCACCAAATACCTCAACAAACACCAGCTACTTTGCCCAAACCAGCATGGCTTCAGGCAAAATTATAGTACTATTACGACCCTGGTGGAGTACACGGATTACACGTACAAAGCACTGGATGAAGGTAAATAGTGGGGTCAGTATTTATTGACCTCACCAAAGCCTTCGACACTGTTACTCACTCCCTACCCTGGCACAGCTGCAGAATCTGGGAGGTGGATAGTACTGTAGGCTGGCTCAAGGACTACCTGGCCCACAGAACCCAACGTGTCAAAATGGACAAACCGTGTCTGGCTCTAGAGAAGTGTCATTAGGATCCCCAGTGGTCCATACTGAGGTGCCTTCTCTTCAGCCTTTTCCTGAACAATCTCCCTAAAGCATGTGACACTGAAATTATCATTTATGTCGATGATGCGGTACTCATAAACAGCAACTCACATCATGACGCCTCCAGTCTGATCTACACTGCTCTTTCTACAATCTAGAAGACTGGTTCTGCAAGCAGAAACTTCTGCTAAATTACAAAAGACCAAGATCATGCTAAGATCCAGTCCCCAGATTAAAAAGAAACTCCACTCCCTTGTCATTTCCAACAAAGTCAGCGCACCGCTGGAACAAGAGAACTCATTCAAGTATTCTGAGTGTCGCCTCGATGACACCCTCTCCTTCACTCCAACACGCGACCTGGTGGTCAAGACGGTTAATTCTAAACCGGTGTCCTCTGCAGGCATAGGAATTACCTCACCCTGAGGCCCTCCATCTCTCAGTCTCCAACTCCATCCTATCGTCCACTGATTATGGACTGGTTGTCTATGGTGCAGCCACGGATACAGCACTCCAAGAGGATACATACTGACCTCAATAAAGCCTGCAGGCTCACCTAGGCTGCTTATTGACATACGCAACACCTGCTCTCTCTGTACGACTGACAAAGTGGCTGCCACTAGAGAGCAGGATCAAGTTCCAAACCTGCCTCCTCAGTAAGAAGGCACTAATGGTAAAACATCCTGGTGTACCTAATATTTTATCCCTGGCTGTCTCCATCTATGACACTAGAGATAGTACGCAGGAAGCTCTATCAAACCATTTTGCCGGACTGCTCTTGACAATGTGCCTTCTTCTATAGGGTCCCCAATGGCTTAAGGAAATCCCTGGGCCCATATGAACGTCCCAGAGCCTCACACACTTCAAAACTGGCCTGAGGCAACACCTTAATTCAAGCACAAAATGTGACTGCTTCTGACCACTCCTCCCTTTGCCTACCAAGCCTCCCCCACTGGTTGCCTGCTGCACCTCTCCCTTGCATAGTGAGTGACTGCTCTCCCCTCCCTTAGCCCGTGGTCTCCCTCCTCCCTCACTCTCTCATGCCCTTGCTGTCCCCTATCCCTCCCCTGCCCCTCTCCCATTTCCCACTTCCCTTTGCACTCCCACTACTCTTGACCCCCACTGAACAAAGCCTCTCAGGAGACTGCTCAACCTCTCCTTACTGTCTCCATGCCTCAGTGAGGGGTCCTCTCCCAGTGCTACACCACCTCTTAAACCTTATCTATACTGATGCTGTACTAAGCGATGGTACTAGTGATGACTGTGACCTAATGTATATCTACCTAGCCTGTCCATATGACAGTAATTTGTCTAATGTATGTTAACCTGATGTGGAACCTTTGTAAAAGAGCTGTGTTCAAAGGTCTTTCCAAATTTTCCAAATAAAAACTAAAATCAAACAAAGGCTTAGATAATGTCCTGGCCTATAAATTCATTGCAAAAACTGACAATGCATACATTACGGTTACAAAGCCAAAAAGGATAACAATGTGACATTATGGTTTCTTTTTGCAAATATAATCATTATTAAAAATAAAATGTTTCTTTAACTTAGCAGTCACAATATACAAGTCATACAATACAACACTTATATACAGTCACAATTCATAAATCCATTTTATACCATTCATTGGTTTGATAGATTTTCCAACCCAAATTGATCCAATCCTCCCCACTGTTTAACACCTCATATTCATTTAAAACCTTGAATCCTCTCCGTGGCTTTCCCAACCTTGTTCTCTGACCTAGCCTGCCACTTCCCTCACATTCTCAAAGCTAGTGACTACCGTTGGGGCTTTATTCCTATGTCTATTCAGAAAGGGACCACTTTATTGTTAAGTCCCTTTATCTTGTGAGCTATACCCGTAGTTGATGTATTCAGTTAGCGATTCTACTGTGGAGGGTGCATCTAAGGGATGAAGTGTGGAACTCTGGGGACAATATACATTATCCATCTCCTCCATTTTAGAGAACATAAGTCTGCTTTATCATTTAAATTATATGTAATTCTTTTCCGACCTATATATGAGATTCACGCTCTCTCCAATCTGTTAGTGTAGGTATCCAAGTTGTTAACCAACGTTTAGTAATAGTTCTTTGCTGCTAAGAGGCAGATTCCCAGTAAGTACTGGAGTGGGGGTCCTAACTCAAGCGGAAAGATGTGCAGGATATAAAATTCCCTGTAAAGGAAGCTTAATCCCAAAATTTCCTCAAGTTCCACAAATAGGTCTTGTAGAAAGGGCTGCAGCTTTGAGCAGGACCAGAATATATGGGTATGTTGGGCAGCAATTTCACCACATTCCAGTATGAGCTGAACCTCCTGATTGGCCAAAATGTGAGGTTATGACTGGGATATGGAAAAATCTTGTTAATAATTGCCATGAGAACAGCCTCCACAGTATGAATAAGTGATTTTCGACCTGCTGCGGCATATCGTGTCCCATTGTTGTGGGATATTAGAATATCCAACTCCTCACTCCATCTCTCCCTTAATGCTATTGTGTTTCCACCCAGTACCTCAGTCAGGGATTTGTATAAAGTTGAGATAGGATGCGACAACTTTTGAGACTTTAGTGTTTGCTGGAGGGAGTTGAAACAGTTGTGGATATTCTCCTAGGCGTGCGTACAGGTGGTGGAAGCGCTTCAAGTAATACTCATGATTGTAAATAACGGAAGAAATCGATTGGCGGAGCTGAAATTCCCTGCTTGATTTCACCAAATTCTCTAAAAGAGGGTCTCCTAGGAAGCTGTGAGAGATTTGTGAGATGGGTATGTCTCCACTCATGGAATGCACGGTCAAATACCACTGGAGGAAAATTTTCCAACAGGTCTATCGGGCAGACCATCACTAAGAATGAGGTAATTCCCAGAGAATTACGCATTGAGTACCAGGCTTTAAACTGGAGTGTGATCCATGGGTTTTGGTTAGATGATTTACTGATGGTGGGTTTTATAAGTAATAAGCCTGAAGTAGTCTCACTGGGGTAGTACGCTATCCTCAATCTCCAACCAACGAGCTTGGGAGAGTCTGGCCAGACGCTGGAGAATGGACATTATGGTTTTCAAACCTAACAACACCACGCCAACCCCATTCCTTATCCTTGTGGCTCAAGGCGCTACAGCTCAGGAAGCACACCCTATGTGTCTTCTGCTCTAAGCTACAGGTCTAGGCCACATAGGTGTCTTATTTGATCCAGTGTCATAAAAAATAAGCAGACTAGTCGGCATGGCTGCAAACCCTAGAGGCACAGCCCTGGACCTGAAGCTTACTTCACACAGAGCCGATACACAAAGCACCAGACCCATGGCACACACCCCGGACCCAAAGCTTGCTTCACGCAGGCTCAACACAAAGCATCAGACCCATGGCACAGCCCTGGACCTGAAGCTTCTTTCACGGAGGGTCCGACACAAAGCAGCAGACACATGAGGCACAGTCCTGGACCTGAAGCTTGCTTCACGAAGGGCCCTACACAAAACAGCAGACCCATGGCACACAGCCCTGAACCTGAAGCCTGCTTCATGCAGGGACTGACACAAAGCATCAGACACATCACGCACAACCCTGGATCAGAAGCTTGCTTCACACAGGGCCTGATGCAAGGCAGCAGACACATCACGCCAAAGCCTCAACCTGAAGCTTCCAGCGCACGGGTAAACACAAAGCAGCAGACACGCCGGTGCACAGTCCTGGACCTGAAGCTTGCTTCACGCGGGCCCTACACAGGCAGCAGATACATTACGCAGGTCCTGATAAGTGAAGCTTGTTTCCAGGGGTCCGACACAGCAGACCCATGGCACGCGAGCTCTTGGACCTGAAGTTGCTTCAATGCAGTGCCCTACACAATGCATCAGACCCATGGCACACAGCCCTGACCTGAAGCTTGTCACACTTGGTCCCACACAAGGCAGCAGACACAGCAGCGTAGTCCTGACCTGAAGCTTCCTTCACACAGGACCTGAACCAAAGCAGCAGACCCATGGCACACAGCCCTGGACCTGAAGTTTGCTTCACACAGGGCCCAACACTAGGCAGCAGACACATGATGCAGAGCCCTGGACCTGAAGCTTACTTCACACAGGGACCAACACAAAGCAGCATACCCATAGCACACAGCCCTGAGCCTGAAGCCTACTTCACGCAGAGCCCTACACAAGGCAGCAGACACATTCGCACAGCCCTGGACCTGAAGCTTGCTTCATGCAGGGGCCAGACACTAAGCAGGAGACACATTACACACAGCCCTGAAGCTGAAGACTGCTTCATGCCTCGCGCTACACAACGCATCAGACCCATGTTGCACAGACCTGGAGCTGAAACTTGTTTTACGTAGCATCTCACAAAGCAGGAGACCTATGGCACACAGCCCTGGACCTGAAGCATGCTCCATGCAGCGCCCACAAAAAGCAACAGACCCATGGTGCACAGACCTGGAGCTGAAGCTTGCTTCACACAGCATCCCACACAAAGGCAGCAGACCCATGACGACAGCCCTGACCTGAAGCTTTGCTTCATGCAGGGCCCGACACAAAGCAGGAGACACATTACGCACAGCACTGGAGCTGAAGACGCTTATGCCTCGCGCTACAGAAAGCATCAGACCCATTATGCACAGACCTGAGCTGAAACTTGCTTATGCAGCATTACACACACAAAGCAGCAAACTCATAGCGCACAGCCCTGGAGCTGAAAGCTTGCTTCACGCAGCACCCCACAAAAGCAACAGACCCATGGTGCACAGCCCTGAACCTGAAGCTTGCTTCACGCGAGGGTCCTACACAAAGCAGCAGACACATGGCGCACAGCCCTGGACCTGAAGCTTGCTTCATGCAGTGCTCCACACAAAGCAGCAGACCCATGGCACACACCCCTGGACCTGAAGCTTGCTTCACTGAGCGTCCCATACAAAGAAGCAGAGCCATGGCACACAGCCCTGGAGATGAAGCTTGCTTCATGCAGCACCACGCTCAAAGCAACATACCCATGGCGCACAGCCCTGGACCTCAAGCTTGCTTCATGCAGCGCCCCACACAGCGCAGCAGACCCTTGGTGTACAGCCCTGGACCTGAGGCTTGCTTCACACAGGGTCCTACACAAAGCAGCAGACACATGACACACAGCCCTGACCTGAAGCTTGCTTCACACAGTGCCCTACACAAAGCAGCAGACCCATGTCATATAGCCCTGGAGCTGAAGCTTGCTTCATGCAGGACCCTACACAAAGCATCATACCTACTGTACACAGCCCTGGACCTGAAGCTTGATTCACGCGGGGCCTGACACAGGAAGCAGACACATCACGCACAGCCCTGGACCTGAAGCTTACTTCAGGCATCACGTTACAAGGCAGGAGACCCATGGCACAGAGCCCTGGACCTGAAGCTTGCTTCACGCCATGCTCTGCACAAGGCAGCAGACCCATGGTACACAGCTCTGGTCCTAAAGCTTGTTTCACATAGGGCCGACACAAAAGCAGCAGACCCAAGGGCACAACCTTGGAGCTGAAGCTTGCTTACTAACATACTAAAATGCCAGCAGAATAGGCCTAACGGTCTCAAGTCTGCTTGATTTTCAGCACTGGTGGCCGATCATTGTGTCCCCCTCCCCTTGGGTTCTCCCCTCCCAGTCATTCCACCTGTATTGGGCCTGGTCAGATTTACCCTCCCCTGTACCTGTCCCATCCCTCTTAAACTCATTCACAGTCTCCACCTCTACCAGCTCCCTGGGCAGTTCATTCCATGGCTCCACCACGCTTTCAGTGAAATAACATCTCCTCCTCTCCCTCTGAGCCTGCCCTTCCAGCTTACACCAGTGCCTCTTGTTGCCCCACCCTCCTTCCTTTGGAGCACCCTGATTGGGCCTCCTTTATTGATCCCTTTCATGTACTTAAAGACCTCTATCATGTCCCCCTGTCCCTCCTCTCCTCCTGGGTGTACATGTCAAGCTCCTTTTTTTTTTTTTTGTATGCCCCTCTCTCACCACCACACTCCTGCTCCTTCTGGAGTCTCCATCAGCCTGGTTCGTCCCGCTCCTACTAGCCCGGCGTCCAGTGCAGTCCATCCCCACGGAGCCTTGGTTCCTACCCCAGGCGTGCGAGGGTGGGGCCTGCCACCCGACGTGACTGGAGTTTCGCCGGGGATGCTGGTACTGAGCGCCGGTAGGGCATTGGGGATCGTGGCCAGGAGTCTGCCTACCAGGAGTCTGGTGGGTATTTCCCGGTTTTCTTCCCTGCCCTCAGGACGGCGCACACTGGGAACCTAGGGGCGGAGCACGCCATGACGTGCCTGACGCCCGCCCGGCAGACGTTCTTCCCTCCTGCTATGTGCAGTCTCACTGCACCTCCACCTGTGGTCACCCAGGTGGCGGTGTTGCAGCGGGACTTGCATCCCCACCCACCCCTGGAGGAGAGCGGCAGTGGGCGCTCAATCCTCCTTCCCCAGCCGGCCCTCCAGCTACCGAGTCGTTCGAACCCGAATTGGCTGGTCATCGGAATCACCGCTGGGCGGGCTCGCGCTTAAGTGCTCAGCCTTGAGCCTCCACATAGGTCCTTCCCCCAGGCCCAAGATTATTTTGGTTGTCCTCCTTGGAACCACTCTAGAGTATTATGTCCTCTTTAAATGTGGTTTCCAAACTGTACACACACTGAGGTGTGGCCTAACCAAGCAGTTAGTACAGTGGAAGGATCACTTCCGCCTTTCTGAAGTAATCCCCTGACGATGCACCCCAGCATCCTATTTGCCTCTGCCGCTGCCCTCCTACAGGTCTCTGAGTTGTTCATTTTGATATCTACCACTTCCCCAGGTCCTCTCACCCTCCGTGACTTGAATCACGCCTCCTCCCAGGGTATACCCATGCCTGGATTTCTGACTCCCAGGTGAGAACCTTGTTCTTCCCTCGACTGAATTTTAGTTTCCATTTTCCGACCACCTTCCAGAGCCTCCAGGTCCTCCTGCAAGGCCACTCCCCCTCCTCCCCATCCACCACTGCACCCAGTTTGAGTCATCTGCAAAGAGACTCATCTCACTCCTGATCCCCTCCTGATGTCTGAGATATAGGCGTGGTACAGGAGGCCCCAGCACTGACCCCTGGGAACTCCACTGGTAACCCACCTCAGGGATGAGTCTACCCTCCAACCACCACCTTCTGAGTAAGCTCAGAGAGCCAATTTCCTATCCATCTTAACAACTGTCTCCCTACCCCTATTTCCTTCAGCTTAGCCAGCAGGCCACCGGGTACCAAATCAAACACCTTGCTAAAGTCCAGAAAGAGAATGTCCACTGGCCTACCCTGGTCCAGTACCTTCGCCACCCAGTCGTAGAACTCAACAGATTTGTCTGGCACGATCTTCCCATGTCAAAGCCATGCTGCCTATCGTCCAGTACCCAGTTTGCTCCAGTAACCCCCTAGCCTTTCCTTGACAATATCCTCCATCACCTTGCCGACCACCAATGTCAGGCTAACGGGCCTGTAATTTCCTGCCTCTCTAGCTTCCCCTTGTGGATCGGCATGACATGGGCCACCCTCCAGTCTAGGGCAGAGTCCGACACAAAGCACCAGACCCATGGTACACAGCCCTATACCTGAAGCTTGCTTCAAGCCAGGCCCGACACAAAGCAGCAGACACATGCGCACATCCCTGGACCAGGCTTGCTTCACATAGCGCCTACACAAGCAGCAGACTTTCACAGCCCTGACCTGTATGTTGCTTGCATAATGCCCTGGGGACCAGTGTTAAGCAGCAGACTTAAAGCACATCCCAGGACTGGTTGCTTTAAGCAGCAGACCCCTAGGCATGTTCCCGGACCTGTACTTTGGCACTGAGTCGCGACAGAGAGGTATTAGGTTGAAAACCCTAATGCCACATCTCCTCTTTATGGTTTTGTGACCCTAACGGATACATTATACTAGTTTTTCGCAATGAATTTCCTTACTTTACAAGAAAATATATTGTCAGTCATATGACTTGTTTTGTGCAGGGCCCGGCAATAACTCTCTTTGTGCAGGCCCTCAGGGCCAATGCGGCAGGAGATAATTCATAACTTGCTTGACACAGAGACCTGTTGGAAGTAGCAGCAGAGTTAGTAACTTGTTTTGCACAGGGCCCTGTGCAAAGCAAGACATGAGTGAAAAGCTTTTTGCACAAAGTAGCACAGGTGTTATAACAATGATAACTGTTTTAGGATATTACATTTTTTCTGTGTACGACTTTAACAATAGTACAAAATCTATCCAATTTTTATTTTGGTCATCATATTCATGAATTTCTTTTGTAGTTAGGGATTTTAAACCTTTTGTTTGTGTAGGACTTTTCTATTTCTCGGTTGTGTTCTCAATTTTTTGTTTGTTTGTTTTGTCTTACCAAGCTATACCATATGCATGCGGAGTTCATTAAAGTCAGTCCTGATGGTTTTCAAGAGCTGTCATTTTCAAGTGATCCAAGCATGCAGGAGATTTTTAAACTCTGAACCCTTGTAACTTAAAAACAAAATCATTTTTTTGGTTTTAAACCCTGAAGGTGTTTCCCTGGACACGTTCTAACAAACCTGTAAGTTTCACAAGTTAACTCTAGTATTTTCTCAGTCTGTGAGTATTATATGGCAATGGATCATTTCTGACCAATCAGCAAGGAGAATGACTGCGCCTTTTATTCTGCATACACCTGCCTTGTCATGCTGCTATGATCTGATGTGCTTGTCCCCGACTTCACTAGCGCCACAGCCAAGAGTCAGTGATCAGAAACAAAATAAAATAAAATGCCCAACAAAAAGATCCGTAACAACAAGTACAATCAACTTGCCTATGGCTATCAGCCCACCCAATTCCACCGCTGAATGGAGATGCAGTGGACGCCATATAACATCATGCATCCACAACGGCAACACAGCGGGTGAGCACGGGAAGTAAATTACTTTAAATGTCAATAAAAAAACTTTTAAGCAATCCATAATCATATTATGGTGAGCCAGTGCCATATAATATGATTATGGGTATAGTAAGCGTGTGTCGTACTGTTTTACAAGTGTTCAAGGGCTGTGGACGTGTCCTACCTAGACTTTAGCAAGGCATTTGACACAGTCCCACACAATGATTAATAAACAAGTTAGCCAGCCTGGGAGTGGGTCCCAGGGAGATAGCCTGGGTAAAGAACTGGCTGGACAACAGGAGGATGCAGAGGGTAATAGTAAACGGAGTCCACTCCGAAGAAAGGGGTTACTAGAGGGTAACACAGGGTTCAGTACCGGACTGGTGATCTTTATAGGTGACATTACAGAAGGACTGAAGGAAAGTATGCCCTTTATGGATGACACAAAGATCTGCAACAGAGTTGATACACAATGGGAGGTGGAAAGGATGAAAAGAGACTTGGCAAGGTTGGAGGAATGGTCAAAAGTATGGCAGCTTAGATTCAATGCAAAGAAGTGCAAAGTAATGCACTGGGAAACAAAACCCAAGGGAAGAGTACACAATAAGGGGGGAGGGATTAATGACAGTAAAAATGGAAAGGGAACTGGGGTAGTCATATCAGATGACCTAAAGGTAGGCAAGCAATGTGAGAAGGCAGTAAGGAGGACTAGGGGATACTGGGATACATATGGAGAGGCATCACCAATAGAAAACAGGAAGTTGTTATCCTCTGTACAGACAACTGGTGAGACCCCATCTGAGTATCATGCAGTTCTGGAGACCCCATCTCCGCAAGGACATAGACACATAGACAGGATAGAGGCAGTCCAGAGGAGGGCAACCAAAATGGTGCAGGGTCTGCACCAGAAGACATGCAAAGAGAGATTAAAGGAGCTTAATATGTATACCCTTGAGGAAAGGAGGGACCGGGGACATGATAGAAACTTTCAAGTACCTCAAGGGACTCAGCAATGTCCAAGAGGGTAGCATCTTTCAGAAAACAAGATTTGCAAGAAAAGGTGACGCTAATTTGAAGATGGGGGGCAATGTGAGGAAGTATTTTCACAGAGAGAGTGGTGGATGCATGGAATGGCCTTCCTGAGAAGGTTGTGGGGTTGAAAACAGTGTGGAATTCAAGAATGCATGGACAGACATAAGAGCAATTCTGGTGGTGGGTAGGAAGAAGTAGGCTGTTGTTAACTAGGATCTGCACCTTATCCAATAGAGTACGGAAATAGGCAGACTGGATGGGGCAAGCGGTCCTTATCTGCTGTCAGAGTCTATGTTTCTGTAGTCCCTATCCCTCACCCTTAACTTTCTAAGTGGGGCTACTTTTTGTCACAAACTGCAATAAATTCAGAAGATACATAATCAAACACAGAATCGATTTCTGGAATGTGAAAAGAAAAGACCAATCAACAGAAGAAACTAAATTATGAAACGGACTAACATCAAAATTCCACAAGGAATGTGAGAAAATAAAAACTAAGGAGGACAGAGCCTTGTAGCAGACCAAGTGCAAACAGCAGGGATAGGTTACTCAGTGCATGAGAAATTGTACAAGCATGAAGAATATGATCAACTCTGGGGGCTTGACTTTCAAAGGGTGACGCAGGGTTTACAACACCGCCTCTTTGGCACAGTTGTGGCAATCAATTTTTATTTATTTATTTAGCCTTTTATTGACCGGTAAGTGCACTAGACAAATCCTGCCTATTTTCAGGCACGACCCGGGACGAGATACAGATGAATGCCAACTGACCTTGAACCAGATTAAGCTGTTGGTGGTATTTTAGTGAATGAGGGAATTTAGCCAGGACACCGGGAAATTCCCCTACTGGCTGCTGGTCAGTGGCTGGTGGGGTCCTTGCTGACGCCAGAGGGCATTATAGCAGACATTCCGAGGTCGGGATGGTGGAGAAGTGAGTGGTGGAGCCTATTATTCATAATGGTCTAGGAGTTCCTTATGTGCTATAAACTACGATGTTGCCTACCTCAGGAGTTGTTCTACATCAGTTGCCTGCAGCGGTACATAGCAAGAGTTAGTGCGCCTTCAGCGGTGCCTTTATTGCGGAATCCAGTGGTGGTATTGGTCCACTTAGCGACGGAGATGTTCAGGTGAATCTTCATGAGTCGGCGCTTAGTGCATGAACCAGTATAAGGCGGTTTCGGGAGGACCGCGCAGTGATGGGCCGCGCACACGGCTCCTCGTGCGGCAGCAATTTGGGCTCTAAGAAGGAGGAAGTCAGGAGCCGATTACAGAATGGTCGGAGGAGATGGCACTTTCGATTCCGGATGGGGAGAACCGAGTTGGGAGCGTGAGACTGACATGGACTGGACTCCTCTCAGGTAATAAGCCTACTGCCCCTGGGTTACAGTGTTCCTCAGCCTTCCACATCGAGGGATGATAGGGATGGGCCTGGGACTGTACTTACTACTGGAACTGTTAACCTATGCCTCTTGCAGCTTTGGGTGATCCTGTTAAACCAACTATGGCGGACTTATTTAAAGCAAAGTTAGAACAGGCTCCCGTCGTAATGCTGTGCGCTTGAGATATAGAGGGGCCTGCAGGAACATCCTGATAGATACTATATTTTTAACCATCTTTTGAAGTCCAAAATGGGCTTTTGTGCCAAGGACATCTATGCCCTCATTCATGTTTCTGGAGAGGACTCCTATGACATTAGTTTCAATCCGTTGGCCTTATGGACAGATTTTGGGACAAGTATGCTCACCAGAAAATCATCCTGTATGGTTGCCTTTTTTGTTATTCCATTATCTAAGCCGCTGATTAGATATGTTACTGTTATGTTCAGAAACCAGGGAGTGAACGCCAGTGATATTTATAGATGGCTGCAGGCCAAGTGTGAAGTGTTTGAAGCCCCTGAGGCCCTCTTAGATGTTGAGGCATATGGACAGGGGGGTGAAATTTAAAATAAAATTGTTGCAAGTTAATTCAGAAGCAGTTCATTTATCAATAGCTTTTTCTGGGAAAAGATAGAGTATGTTTTTACGAGGACAACCTAGGGCTTGTTATAAATGTGGGGATAGAACGCATATTAGTAGGTGTGTGATATGCTGAAATGTCCTCTTTGTGGGGTTTTGGGCATTCTGTGACAGATGCACAAATATCTTCAATGCAATTTGTGAGGAAAGGGTCATGCCTTCCATCAGTGTCCGTGGGCCAGACATAACTGTTCTGATGGTTTAGACCAAGATAGCCTGCTTCGTAAGGCTCAGGCTAACCACATGCTCCGGTGTAAGGGTTGACCCCCTTCCCCTCTACGACAAGGCCCTCCACCACAAGGCCCTCCACTCCCTCCATTGTCAAGTACTGATCAACCTGTACAGAAGTTGGTTTCTGAGCCTCAGAAAGTAGCACCTCCAGACCCTCCTTTGCTAGGGGATGCTCAGAATCTGGCCTCCAACATGCCCCTCCTTTCGAAACAGTTAAAGGCAGACGATTCACCAGAGCCTCCTCAAACAGGCCCAGACCAGTCCTGTAGTGACTGAGAATTTCTTTTCCCTCCAGGAGGAAGTAAGGGACTCCGATATGGAACCGAGGCCTCTCACCTCTCGGAGCTTATCACAGATGAAGATGATAGCACATCAACTGAGTTAGCCAAAGATAGGACAGGTAAAAAGGAAAAAAAGAAAAGTAAGTCAGAAGCATAGTTCATAAGTCATCTCATGGCTACTATAAAATTTGATTCCTTGAATGTTTGCAGTTTGAAAACATTCCATAGGCAGATATCTGTGTTTGCATATCTCATGACTTTAAACTTAGATATTATTCTTTTGCAAGAAACAAGGGTATCTTCCATTTCGGAGGAAAAAGATTGAAAAGAATGTGGACATGTGGCCCTTCCTTTTGGTCTTATAGTACTGAACTAGCTGATGGAGTTGCTGTACTGTTTGGTAACACTTCCTTTAAAATCAAAATGGTGACTGATTTGTTACCAGGTAGATTGCTCATATTGGATTGTTTTTGGGTGACTATTCTTTCAGAGTTATTAATATATATGGTCCACAAACTAAATCAGGTCGTATCTCCTATTTTCAGACCTAAAGCCATTCTTATTTACAAGGAAACATTTGGTTTGGGGACTTTAACTGCTCCCTTGATGTTCAGTTTCGCAAATCGCAAGGGAAAATGGTGTTATGATTCACATGCACTGTTGGGGGTTGTCTCAGATGCTGGGCTTTTGGATGTCTTTCAGTAGTCTACATGCTACAGGTGGTAATACTTATCATAGACACACCTTTGCTACTCGGATCGATATGTTTTTATTTCACGGTTTTTCAGATTATTTCTTGTGTTGCTGTTCGGTCGAATTTTCTGACCATCATATTTTATTTTGTTCTCTATGCTTACGGCTCTTTCCCCAGATTTCGTTCAGGCATTACTCGTTGGAGATTAAATACTTCCTTCCTTCGGATCCGGTTCATTTCTCTTCTCTTGAACTATTTCTTGCATAAAGTCTTCCACTTTTGATCTTTTCCTCCCCATTTGATTGGTGGAGCGTTAAACTGGAACTTCAACATTTATTTCAGTCTTGGGGTAAGACTAAGGTGCAGGATGACTATAGGAAATATCTAGTTTTGAGGAATCAACTGTATAGACTTATGTCACTTCCGTGATAGACCATTCTTCTTTTCTTCCTCAAATTAAAAATATTAAACAACAAATGAAAACTTATCAGTATAATAGGCCAAATCTCTTGATTTGGAGTTCCGCTTTATTTACAAAGATTCCCCATGGCGGACCCTTTCATGCCTGTAAAACCTACTTAAAAGATACTCTTATGACTGGATTACTTAATCTTAACAATGACCTGATCACCACCGATGTTGGTATGCTACAGGTGGTAGAACACTATATCCAGGATTACTTTTCACCCCCAAGGTGTTTTCTATGGACTCTTTTCATCACACCATTTTTCTTCTCTTCCTCAAATACCCCATACTTTACTTCAATCCTTAGAATCACCAATTACTTCTTCTGAAGTACTGGAGGTAATTAAAACCTAAGACTCGGGTCCTCTCCAGGTATAGATGGGATACCTAATGAGTTTTATAAAAATGTATAAAGTATATGGGTCACTTTCTTCCCAGTGTGTTTAATTCTTACTTGTCTTCTGGAATTCCTTATCCAGACTTTACAATGTCCCTGATGACTTTTATTTTTAAAAAGGGATAAACATCATTTTCAAATTGGAGACCAATTTGCCTACTTAATAGTGATTATAAGATTTTATCTAAAATATTGAATACTAGATTAGAAAAGGTAGCCGACTCTTGATTCATCCGGCTCAAACATGTGCAATAAAAACAGAAAATTCACCACAATCTCTTTCTTCTTAGAGATTTATTGGCCTGTCAATCAAATTCTCTTCTACAGAACTAATAGCTGCGTTAGATCAATCTAAAGCTTTCGATGCATCAGTCATTCCTTCTTGTTTTTGTATTGTCCGCTATGGTGTTCCTAAGACTTTTACTCGATGGATTTCAAAACTTTACTCATCTGGAGTCTCTATTCCTATAGTGAATGGATTATTAGGTAAGCAAATCTCGATTTCTAGGGGTGTCCGCCAGGATGTCCCCTGAGTCCATCGTTGTATACTTTTGTTTTAGACCCAATTATTAGGAGCATTATCTGTGATCAGTCTATTTCAGGCATTGCTCCTCTATAGGTCTAGAAAGGTTAAGGTCACTGCCTTTGCAGATGATGTTACCCTCCTTTAGCAGATCCTCTCTCTTTAAGACGGCCTTAGAGACTTTTCTTTTTCAGTGCATATTCTGGTGCCTCTCTCAATATTTCCAAAAGTTTTGTACTACAACTTGGTCAGATAGTCCCAAATTTAACAAACTGTTATGATATCCCTCTGGTGTCAGGACCTCAAAAATTCTAGGCGTCTGGTTTGGAATACATAATATGGCAATCTATAATTGGGAAAAACAGTTGACGTTGGAGAAACTAAAATAAATCAGTGGAAACACTGGAAATTTGGAAAAAAGAAAAGGGTTGTGTTAATAAAGAAATTTCTTTTACCCATATTTCTTTACATTAGTCATCTTTTTCCACCTCCCTTTCGTTGGAAACCAGACTTTATAGCATCTTCTTTCAAATGTTGTGGGGTAATAGATTGAACCCAGTGAAAAGGGAATTTACCTATCTTAAATTCCGAGAAGGAGGGTTACATATGATTAATCCTGTTATTTTTTTCATTCCATTTTCTTTTCCTCCTTTTCTTTTCTTTGCACGCTCCATCCCTCACTTGGGAATTTTGGACTAAATCCATTTGCTATAAATATTTTTTAAATGGTCTCTTCTTCCCCAAGAGTCCTATCATCAGATGACATACCAAATTATGGGGTTTCCGCTTTAAAAAATTACACCAATGGAAGATTCCTTTGCAGAAAATACAATCATTATATAGAAAATCCTTTTATGCATATATTGTGTATGATGTACAGAAAATGATTTTACTCTTTCCTTTTGTTCTCCTTCCAATATGTCAAATGTTTATAATAAATTGACAGATGATAGGATTTTATTTAAAGTTTGGGATATAGCATGGATCTCTGCTCATGGAAGGCTTGAGTGCGAGGCAATTTAAAGTATAAACCTGTTTCTGAAAGATACTGTTTAAGGCCAGATTGTACCAATATTGAAGAAACTCAGATGCATTTTTTTTTGGACTGCCCTTTACTCAGAAGTTTTGGGACTTGTAGCCCATCGATGGCACATGCCTCACTTACAGTCTCTTTCTTATGGTACATTAGTATTAGGTGAATATTTAGGTGTTTGGACTAAATATCACAGGAGTACTTTGAATGTTTTATTTGCCTTTTTAATATTACCTATGGCAAGCTCGTTGTTCCTTTGTATTGCAACAATTTATTACAGATTTTGAAGCTATTCTTTCTACCATTATCTCTGATTTACAATTGATACGCTGTTTAGATGCGAAAAAGTATTCTAAATCTTATGTTAATTTTTATGGAAAAACATTTCTTTTTATTAATGACAGTTTATTTTCTTTCTCTGTTTTAGTCCTTTGACACTTATCTTTCTTTTGTTGGTTTTCTTTTTCTCTTCTGTGATGTTGTGTTTTCTATTCAATAAAGTTCCCTACTCTTTTCAATAAGTGCCATGGGATCTTTAACATCCACCTGAACTACCACCAATCCAGGCAGATGGGACCTCGGTTTAACGTCTCATCCGAAGACAGCACCTCAGAAATGCAGCACCCCTCCATGCTGCATTACAGTGTCAGTACTGGGATATTAACCCAAGTGCCAGATGTGGGAACTGAACCCACAGCCCTCTGATCTCCGGCCTCAGAGGCGAGTGTGCTACCTACTGAGCCACTGACAGTGATGCCACAACTGTACCCGAAGTTTGGCAGGACAGGCGCAGCTGCAACACTTTCAGCTGACTTATGGCAGCTTGTGTCAACTACTTTGGCAGGCTCCCGGCTGGCCGCCGCGCTGAGACCAGAAAAGGTTGGTCTAGCAAGCCGCAACTGGCACGCTGGATCAAAAATAAAGATGATCTTCCGGGTGACTGCCGAAGCCCCATGGGCCATATCTTCCCCGCACCTGGGGCCTGTGGCATACCTGGGCTTTTGAAAATAGAGCCTGGGATGTCAAATCCAATGAATTAAATTATCAGACCCCAGTCCTGTATTCAACTGAGTAGGCTGTTTGATTACCTGAGAAAGACTCATTCCTCAATTTGTCCCTATATTTAAGCAATAAGGCCGCGACAAGGTGTGTGTTATCATGTAATAACGTCACTCCTGGGGTGGGTTGAAGCACCAGGCGAGCCGAGTGCTTCCACCACCCCAGGAGTGACGTTATTACACGCATACACACACCTTGGAGTGCCTTACTGCAATTATACGGTGGCTCGATGTTATACAAAACAAAAATAAAAAAATGTTTTAGTAGATTTTTAATGAGGCAGTATATCTTTGTTTCTGAAAAATAATCCATATAATCCAAAATCAACACAGTGCTGTTATTGTGTAATATCATCACTGTCTCAGGCACACTGACCAATCAGAGTCCAGGAAATGTTCTTGCAATGGTATAATTCATTAGCTTTGTCCATCCAGTTGACATTGCATCTCTAAGAAGAGCAATTTCTTTGCAGTCACGGCACCTGTGAACACACGAAAGCCCACCAGCAAAGACAAGCCCTCATCAGAACAACCTGGGGAGTGAAAAGCACCAACAGATGTTTAACATTCCCAATAAGATTTAAACAAACTCACAATTAGTTTTCTCACAATCAAATGTATTTATTTATTTAATTTTGATAACCAGGTAAGTCAATCCAACATAGTTAAAGTACAGCTCACATAAATTAGAGCCCCTCTCCTTTACCTCCTCATCACTATGAAATGTAACATAATTAGACAACGAATCTCATCGTCAGAGGTGTTACTCATCAGCCAGGTTTCTGACACGGTCACATTATCACACTGATGCATATGCGCTCCCAAGCTTCAAATTCATCAAGTTTTAGTAAAATAGTTGTGATGTTAATATGAAAAGTGTTAAAGATCCATTCTTTGCATTTACAGACTAACCAGAACCTCGAACAGGTGACGGCCGGATTCACCTGAAGTTTACGAGATACTAAGAACAACAGTAAGATCCGAACATCTTGGCAATGGCCCTAGTCCATTAAAAAGATTCTTGTTTAGACAAACCAGCATTGTAAAACTGCTGTCCTGCCACATAACATCTGCACCTTTCTAGCCACAGGTAATGATGATTATCCACTAACTGGTAACAGGAACAGATCAAAGTCGATCTCTGTTGAAGAAGGTTTTGCATAAGGCACCGGCAGGACTTAAACAGCTTGTATTTGCCGGCCCGCTGGTGCAGCAGTTGGATTTCCACTTGCATCAACGCCAGCCGCACCTCGGCTCAGAACTAGCCCGGAAGCTGGAGGGCCAGCTGTGGGAGAGGGCTTGAGCGTCCCAGGGACTGCTTGTCCCTCCAGGGGAGGGAGAACCAGAGCTCGCTTTGGCTGGCCCCGGTGGAGACCCGAGGTACAACAAGTCCGATGCCCTAACGGGAGGCGATGAACCAGACGCCAGCGCCAAGCGCTTTGACGCCAGGGGACACGGTACATCGTGAGAACACCGAAAAACACCTCGCGCCTCCTAGTAGACGGAGCACCAGGCCCCGACCCTCAATGCCCCTACCTGCCCAGAGACAGTATCCCGACGAAAGACAGACGATCGGGTGTATGGGCCCCCCACTCTGTACCCGCCTGGGGGTATAACCACAGCTTCATGGGGGATGGACTGCACTGGTCACCAGGTAGGTGAGCGAGGGCTGAAAAGGCCATCGTGACTCCCGAAGAGATGGGGGGCTGTGAGGAGGAGAGGAGCAAAAAAATAGCTTGTATTTAAGCAATTTATCCCTCCAGGGTGTGGACACTGGAGGATTTACGACAGCTGGTGATTCCGGGCATGAGGCGCAGCCGAGTGACCTAACCACACCAGTCGAGTGAAGTCCTCCAGTGTATCCACACCCTGAGGATAAATTTATATTATACAATGGCAAATGTTGTTTCTTTAATGTTTTGTAACTATTTTCTAACTCACTGAGGTCCCTACACTTGAAGAGGAGGTCATTTTGTGAACAATTTACCGTGGTGTTTTAGCCAACGGCGACGGACAAATCGCAGCATTTCGCTTGAAGTGAAAGCCACCGGATTAGAGGGACATAAGGTTGGCTGGCACTTTTTCCACTGGGTACACCGGAGGATTTATCATGGTGTTAATTATGCCAGCCAACCAATCAGGATGCAGTATTTGGGACATGGGATTTACCACATTGTATAATACTAGTTTTGTAATTAATGACTCAAGCAACCTAGCAATTTAAAAAACCTCTTCTACTGAAGTCACATTTTAACTGTGGCTGCACCAGAAATGTGCTCGCACACGCTTTCTGTAGGTAAGCAGCATGGTGTCACACCAAGGTACTGTGTTTAATAGTTTTATGTTGCACGTGGCACAAGAGCAGAACCATTAAGAACATCAAAACCACATATCTCAGTTCAGGAATGAAATAAAATGAACATTTAAATAAAAAGAGGTATATTGACATTCTTTGCCAGAAACACATTCTTGGTAAAAACTATAAGGTGATTTTTTTGTTAGCTGACAAATACTGCTACCTTAAATTTATGTATGAAGCATCTACACTGCAAGGCTTTCTTGTTTTTAAACTTTGTTTATCACCTTGACTTGGGCATGGGGATACACCCTCTTCAGTGCCAAGAAATCCTACCCAGCATCCTCCCCAGGCTACCTGACTGAGAGGCCTGCAGCTTGCCCCTGCATGGGGCTCGACTGCAAGGTCTTTTTTTTTTCTTCCTGCATTTCTGCCCCTGAGCCAGCGAGAGGACTTCAGTCCTTCTCTTAGAGGACTCATTCTTTCCTGGATGCCCCCCAACTCAGCCTCTTCCCGATTTGCTTCCCCATGGATTTCCTCTCCCATGGCGGGCCAGGAGTGGACGGCTGTTCTCACCCCTTCCAGGAGCACAATCCAGATTATTCACAGGATCTCCAAGTCAGGCCGCCGCGAGCTGGGGCTTCACAGACCCCGCTTAGCTCCCTTTTTCCATTTGTTCCCTTCTGCCCTTGCTGACACGCACGCCAGTGTACCCGTGAGGCACGCGCACGCTGCAGCCTCCAGCACCCTTCCTTCCTGGTCACTCCCCAACCCGCATTGCTGCCAGGCCTCCACCTGGTGGCAGTCATCCAGCGGGAGTGGCGACCACCCACCTCAGGGAGAGAGAGCGGTCCTTCAGACGCCACCCCTCTCCCTCCCCGGCCGATCCTCATTGCCCATTTGCATCACAAACACGGGTCGCCGGGCGTGGCAGGATGAAGGCATGGATGTCCCTACCCTCCACGCCACTGGTTCGCGACTGCAAAGCCTTCTTGAAAATGGGCTATTAGTATGCTCAAGGAGCTGCTCTGTCTGCATAACAAATCACACACTGACGCGCGCACATACACACACAAACATACAATGAAAAAAAAAACTAGATAAACATGTGGGAGTAGTGCAAATGTAATGGCTGGGGCAGCAGTCTTCCGGGAGTCTTTCTGAGGCTGAGATGCTGCCCTATTTGCAGACAACTATCTGGTTTGAGGGAGGAAGCTCGCCTTCAGGCCGCACTGGACAGTAGTAAGAAACCTTCCCCAGGCCACACTGGACAGTAGAAAGGGAACCTCCCCATCCAGGGAGCACCACGCCACCACCACTACCCTCAGAGGTTGCGAAGAAAGCAAAGCAGTTGGACCACAGTGGGCTCGGGAGGTGAGGAGGGTGGAACAGAGGCACACAGTCAATTGTTCCACTCCACAATCCATACACCATTCTGGGGAGCATAGCTCCCCTATGGATGCACCACGAGAAGACTGATGATATCTGTCACAAGGAGGCCCACAGAAAGGGGCAGAGGACACCAAAGGGAAAGGAAGCAGCCCTGGTGGGGACTCAATTATTAGGGGTATAGAACTGGGGGAGCTGGGAAAAATGAAGTAAGGTGCCTGCCTGGTGCCATGGCTTGAGGGACAGGAAGCGCATCCTCAGGATCACAACAACAGCTGCAAGAGATTCCGAGCTGGACGTAATTGTCCACCTAGGGACAAATGACTTGGCTCATCATGAGATTAGAGCAGTGCAGGAGGACATGGCAGAGTTGGGGAGGGACCTAAGACAAGTAGCACACACAGTATCCTTCTCAGAGGTACTGCCTGTCAAAAGCATGGAGGAGGCGAGGGCAATTGGCACCATGCAGTTTAATGAATGGTTGAAAAAATGGTGCGGAGCACAGGGTTTGGCTTCATTGGGACTGGGGTTCCACCTGGAGGGACACCAGCCTATACTGGCAGGATGGTCTGCATCTGTCCAGGAAGGGAACAAGTCTTTTGAGCAATCAGTTTAAATGCTTCCTTGGCAAGCTTTTAAACTAGTCAAAGGGAAGGCACTGACAAGCAGCAGGAAAATCCCAGCCTCTCCTACAAAACAGTGTATAAATGAGAAAAAGACTGAGGTAGAACGGGTCAGTCGGGATGCTGCAACAGAAGGTAAAGCCATCAAAATGGAGAGCAATGAGCAAAAGGGTAAACAGAGGAGAAGAAGCACTGTGGGTAAATTTGGAGACAGGCAATGGCACCACAACCGCACAGGGTTAGATACAGACCCCTTCTCAGGGGAGGAAATGGACAGGAAATGATAGAAAGTATACTTAGAATGGCAGAAAAGGGAGATATTGCTGATGGGACCTGAATATGCCAGATGTTAACTGGAGTGCAGTGCAGCTGCCACTCAAGAGTGCAGTTATTCTAGATGCCCTACAGGGGGCATGCCTTAGTAGTACTGAGCCCTCGAGAGGGAGCAATATTAGACTTGATTCTCTCAAATGGAGATGGAGAGAAGATCACAGATGTAGAAGTGGGTAGCCATCTGAGGAACTAGCGACCATTGAACAGTATGGTTCACAATAAACACAGCAATAGAGTCAAGCCATACAAAGACAAAAGTACTGGACTTTAGGAGGGCTGACTTTGCCAAAATGGGTGAGTGCCTAAGGAATGCACTAGCAAATGGGCAGGAAGGAGGGTGGAAGAACAATGGGGAATAATAAAACTGCCATCACAGAGGTAACGAGCCTTTGTGTGAAGCAAATAAACAAAACAAGACGATGTAAGAAACCACTATGGTTCTCAAAGGAAGTGGCAGGAAGGTTCAAGAGAAAGAAAGCATTCAGGAAGTACAAGGAATCACAGAAGGAGCAGGACAGAGAACTGTATCAGTTAAAGCAAAGGAGGCTGAGAAGGCAGTCAGAACAGCAAAGGCCCAAACCAAGGAAAAGATAGCCAACTCAGTTAAGAAGGGGATAAAACCTTTATAGGTACATCAGGAGAGAAGGAAGACCAAGGAGGGATAGTGAGGCTTAATAAAGGGAGGGAGGGTGGGCAGAGGAGACTGTGAAAAGGCAGAGATACTAAACAAATATTTTGCTCAGTATTTACAAGGGAAGAGGGAGGTACATAAAACAAACAGTAGTAACACGCTGGATACAGAGGTTGATACCGCCCATTTACAGAAGAAAGGGTTCTGAAAGAACTCTTAAAACTGAAGGTGGACAAAGCAATGGGGCCTGATGGGATTCATCCCAGAATTCTAAAAGAACTAAGGTAGAACTAGTGACACCACTGACTACCCTTTTAACAAATCATGGGTGGATGGGGTGGCACCCGAGGACTGGAGGAGGCAGATGTGATTCCCTTCACAACAGTGGGAGCAAGGCAGAAGCAGGAAACTATAGACCTGTTAGTTTAACCTCAGTGATAGGGAAAATGATGGAATCACTTCTAAAGGAAAGAATTGTCGAGTATCTAGAGGCCAGAGGGCACAGGACCCTAGGCAGCATGGATTCACAGCGGAAGGTCATGCCAGACAAATCTGATAGATTTCTTTGACTGGGTGACCAAAGTAGTAGATCAGGGAGGGCTGTGACATGGCCTACCTAGACTTTAGCAAGGCATTTGACACAGTCCCACACAAAAGATTAATATACAAGTTAGCCAGCCTGGGAGTGGGTCCCAAGATGACAGCCTGGGTAAAGAATTGGCTGGAGAATAGGACCAGAGAGTAATAGTAAATGGAGTCCACTCAGAAGAAAGGAGGGTTACTAGTGGGGTACCGCAGGGTTCAGTATTAGGACTGGTCCTCTTCAATGTCTTTATAAGCGACATTGCAGAAGGACTGAAGGAAAAGTATGTCTCTTTGCAGATGACACTAAGATCTGCAACAGAGTTGATGCACAGGATGGGATGGAAAGGATGAGAAGGGACTTGGCAAGGTTAGATGGAATGGTCAAATGTATGGCAAGCTTAGATTCAATGCTAAGAAGTGCAGGTAATGCACCTGGAAACAAAACCCAGGGAAGAGTACACAATGGGGGTTGAGATACTAACAACAACAAAAATGGAAAGGGACCTGGGGTAGTCATATCAGATGACCCAAAGATGGGCAAGCATGTGAGAGGGCAGCAAGGAGGGCTGGGGATACTGGGATGCATAGGAGAGGCATCACCAGTGAAAACAGGAAGTTATTATCCTCTGTACAGACAGCTGGTGAGACCCCATCTGGAGTACTGTGTGCAGTTCTGGAGACCCAATCTCCGCAAAGACATAGACAGGATGGAAGCTGTCCAGAGGAGGGCACTAAATGGCGAGGGTCTGCACCGGAAGACATATGAAGAGAGACTTAAGGAGCTTAATATGTATAGCCTCGAGGAAAGGAGGGAGAGGGGACATGATAGAAACTTTCAAGTACCTCAAGGAATCAACAAAGTCCAAGAGGGTAGCATCTTTCAAAAAGAGGTGTGCAAGAACAAGAGGCACAATTTGAAGATAGAGGGGGCGGCTCAGAGGTAATTTAAGGAAGTATTTTTCACAGAGAGGGTTGTGGATGCATGGAATGGCCTTCCGGAGGAGGTTGTGGAGTCAAAATCAGTGGTGGAATTCAAGCATGCATGGGATAGTCATAAGGCAGTTCTGGGGGTGGGGTAGAAGAAGTAGGCTGCTGGTTAACTAGATCTGCAGCTTATCCAGTGGTAGGAAATGGGCAGACTGGGTGGCCAAGCGGTCCTTATCTGCCGTCAAATTCTATGTTTCTATATTTGTAATATGTAACAGGCCCAGGGCATTCACAGACATAACCACAAAGCAGCGGAACTGTGGCTGAGCCTGCCCTACAGTGTTTAAACTGAATATGCATGCATAATATATAGCTTTACATTAGACAGCATTAGCAGTTTTAGTCTGCCTATTGAAGGACTTATGAAAAGCTATGCATTGATTCTAATCGTTGTTTACTTAGTGTAAAGGGTTAATCAACTCTACTGAGGTTCACAAAATCAGACATGCTTCAAGTTAATAGCGACTAGATGAACAAGTTACTGAGGCCAATCTAGTAATCTGTGTTCTAAAACCTTTTTCTGCTGCAAATAACTGTCATGTCACGTCACCTAGCATATAATACTGTCTGTCTGGTACCGCAGCTTGATTTGTCACAGAATGCAGCACACAGACACTGCACATAAATTATCGGCAGATACTACCAACTGACTAGTTCATCAAACAAGCAGGATGGGTAACAAAGAGACACACAAAAATATTGACAACAGGCTGCTCCAGTCACAAAACATTCAATACTCCAGTTATCAAGTGTGAGCTTTATATCAGTCCCCTGGAAACAGTTGGTATCCTCCAGTAAATTTCTACAGTTGATTCACCTGCCTGCTACCCTTCAGCCATTTCCTTCAGAAGCTGTCAAACCCGTCAACTATAATATATGGCCCTACCAACAAGAACAGCTGTAGCCGTTCTCCCGCTGGTTCCTGCACCCTGTCCTGAATAAAGCAATACATCAAGATTAATTGATTTCCGTCAGTCTCACAGAACAGAAAATTAATTTTCATGTAGCTATTTTTCCAGCATATGAATTTTGTACATGGCAAGTAATTTAAGTTTTTAATTATTCATGAGCGCTGGGGAAGGATAGAGTGAGCTACAGAAAGCCCCTAAGGCCACGCCTAGGCCCTCGGATTGTGCTGAGACAACAGTAGCATTCGCTAATGCCTGTATAAATAATAAATGTATTTACATACATTTTAGTGCAACAACAATTTCTCTTGCTCTGACCTATGACTACTAGGTCACCCGGTGGCAGTTTGTCTAAGTCTGTGCACTCTGTAGCACACAGACACGCAAGTGAAAATCATATAACATGTCAGTCATTTTGGACTGACCTTGAATGCTTCGCAGCGCATACACACACACACACACACACCGCTGACTGATCAGAAGGCAATTTAATGGTCAGTGTTTGAGCAAGACAGGACCAATGGCTTCAGACGCAGCTAATCGGCATGATACCACCTCAGCAACTCTTACATTTTCAAGTGACATTGAGTTCTGCAGAGAAGAAAATAAGAGGCCTTGCAAATACAAAACGACGCGTGTAATTTATTGAGTGACTCAGGTTCCATATTTATTTTAGTCTGTGTGCCCGCAACTGCTGCTGATGCAAAGACCAATTCTTCTAACATCAAGAGATCCACAATGCCTAAAGGGATTTTCTAAGTTCTGATCCCTGAGAGACCCGGAGGTTCCGAAGAAGTGATTAGATCCCCTAGCCCTGAAAAATTGTTATTAATAAGCATTTTATACTGTTCTTAAAAGTCTGAGGATCAATCCCAGAAGTGGATGATAGGTCACTGACTGAAAGACTCCCGCCCCACTTTTTGTTACACTAAGAGCTGTGCCTCATGGGAGGAAGCAGCCTATTTTGGTCTACAATTGCAGTGTCAGTGGCGCAGTAGGTAGCACACTCGCCTTTGAGGCCGGGAGATCAGAAGGCTGTGGGTTCAGTTCCCACATCTGGCACTTGGGTTAATATCCCAGTACTGACACTGTAGTGCAGCATGAGAGGGGTGCTGCATTTCTGAGGTGCTGTCTTTCGGAGGAGACGTTAAACCGAGGTCCCATCTGCTTGGATTGGTGGTAGTTCAGGTGGATGTTAAAGATCCCATGGCACTTATCGAAAGAGTAGGGAATTTCCCGTGTCCTGGCCAAATTTCCTTATTCACTAACAATACCACCAACAGCTTAATCTGGTTCAAGGTCAGCTGGCATTCATCTGTATCACCTCCCCGGTCGTGCCTGAAAATAGGCAGGATTTGTCTAGTGCACTTACCCAGTCAACAAAAGCTAAATAAATAAAATAATAAACAACTGTCCGAGTGAAGATGGTTGGGGTAGTGCACTTTTAATACTGAGTGTTACTGAATGTTTTAACAAAACAGAAACAGTGTATAATGATAGCTAATATATAAAGTTTAGTGCATGACAGATCTGAATCAGCCCGAGTTAACCTCGGACTGTTGACAGAATTAGAACAGAAAATCTGGACGGATATATCACTGTATGGCACAGCAAGGGTTTAGATCGGACTCACCCAGGGTGGCTGGCAGCAACATTATTCAAAAATGATACTATACAGGTCTGAACAGTGCTGATGATGATAACGGGCAGGACACACAAGTAATAGGAGGTAACATATTTACAGTAAATGGTTATGCAGTAGCTACGTGAGAACAGTAACAGTGGTAGCACTGTATTACAACTCTTTCTACAGCAGGGCCATACCAGCCTAGGGAGAAGAAAGAGGATCTCAACACTCAGTATCACCACCACCAAGGCCCCCTTTGATATCTCCTACGCATTCTGGAGCTGAAGTTCATGGATTTAGGAAATGTCCAGTGCTCTTTAAATAAAGTGGCTAAACATTCTTCAGTACAGCACAGTATTAACTCTAACTCAGGAGGCTGATCTGTCAGTGAACACTGAATCAGGCAGGAGTGTCACCTATACACAACTGTAACCTCCATCTTATAAAAGCTGTGCCTCAATTTTGTACCCTGTTTAGTAAATTAGTTCTGCATTCTGCACGATAGGTGACCACTGGACTGCCTTAAAGAAAACAGGAGGAGCTGCAATGGCCCGGCAGCTGAGTATTGCCACTCGGCCAACTTAAAGGAGACAGGACTATCGCGTGATGGCCCAGCAGCTGCATATTGCCACTGGGCTAACTTAAAAGAGACAGGGTCGACATGATGGCCCAGCAGCTGTGTACTGCCACTGGGCCAACTTAAAGGAGACAGGACAACCGCAATGGCCCGCAGCTGTGTACTGCCACTTGGCCAACTAAAGGAGACAGGGCACGCCATAATGGCCCAGCAGCTGCGTGTTGCCACTGGACCACCTTAAAGGGATATGGGGCCGCTGCGATGGCCCATTGGCAGCGCACTGCACGAACCACCTTAAGGGAGACAGGGCTGCCGCAATGGCCCAGCGGCTGCACACTGCTGCTAGACCACTTTAAAGGAAACAGGGCTGCCATGATGGCCCAGCCACTGTGCACTACTGCTAGACCACTTTAAAGGAAACAGGGCTGCCATGATGGCCCAGCGACTGTGCACTACTGCTAGACCATTTTAAAGGAAACAGGGGCTGCCATGATGGGCCAGCGACTGTGCACTACTGCTGAGACCACTTTAAAGAAACAGGGCTGCCATGATGGCCCAGCGGCTGTGCACCACACCATCATGTAGTTGACCTGGGTTTGGAGAAACCCAGGTCACCAGAGTGAGAGGCAGGCAGCTGAGCCAGCTGCTGTGCAGCTGCATGTGTCAGCCAACGGCTGATACTAGCTCTGGCTGCCATGGCAACCCCTGCAGCTGGGAGAGGAACTTGCTCGCTGCATGGGACATGCTTCATTCATATAAACAGCATAGGCTCATAGGGGCATGTATGATTTTGTATTTCTTTGAAACTTGGCTTCCTGGCCAAATGCCCACTGGGTAACCACTGCCTCAGTGCTTGCGCACAGAGGTTCTTTGTCTTTAGCATGGGCTGTGCTCACTCAGGGTTGTGAGAGGACCGGAAAAGGAAAATCCCAGAGCCATCTAAATGATAGTCTGGGCTCCCGATTCCCCTGGGCCCTAATGCCTCCTAACATTAGAGATCCTCGTCCACATGGCAGACTGCTCGGAGGGGGGTCTCCCCAGAACCCCTCCCTCAGACAAAAGAGTCGTGGGGATAACCAGCAGGTTGCTAGGCTGGGAGTGCAGGAATACTGGCTAAACAGAGTATATCCCTGGGACCAGGGGTATAACTCTGCACAATGGACACCGCCAGAGGGGTGTAGATGTGTGGTCACCCTCATCCTAAGCACACTTCCAGCAGGCTCACAGCTACAGAGCCATGTGTTTGCTGTCCCTCCCAGGAGGATAGTGTTTTGCCATACACTGTCACCCCTTCCTGCCAAACATCCAATCCTGATGTTCTGGCACGCAGTGGCCTAAGCCACGGTTGTCACTCCTACAGCGGTCCCTTACTCCTTGGTGCTTCCGAGCCAGCCCTATTTTCCTATAAATATTCACAGTTATAAAGACAGGGACAATAAAGAAAAACATGAAATACAAACTGGAAAATTCCCAGACGTTTTTCCCAGTTCCCTGTGGCATAAGGGCCTCTTTTAGTGAAGTGAGGTGGCATGCCAGCAAATAAACTACACTGATCTCTGTTAACAGGCACGTTTTAGTTTTGAAGACATTTTTTTGTCACTAAAAGTAGTCAAAGACCACTAAGTCATAAGCAGAGGCGCACATCTGGAAACAAGTGGTTAACTGCTCAGTATGTCTTTCCTGGTAAATCTTTTGAAGTAAATAAATAAATAAAGCAGGGCCAATTTATAGGAATTTCCATACAACAAAGTGAAGGCGCGAGAACTGTACAGTGCACGCAATCTGATCATAATGTAATATCCTCTGATGCATATATCGATTTTATTTATTTAGAAACTGGCATCTGGGAAAGCTGCTGAACCGTGGCTGTGGCTCGCTTCCACACGCAACCCTGGGAGGGGCCCATTTACGAGTAAACCAAAATTATAAATGTAACAGGAATAACAGTACAATCCAGTGTGGAATCTGTTTGTCTATCTATCTACAGTATGTCTGTCTGTTAACCTATCTACAGATCAGTCTGTCTGTCTGTCTACCTATCAGAAAATAAAAGTTCTATCTATCTGTAAGCCCTCTATGGGAGCTTACTAGTAGTGTCCCATGTATGCTGCCTGGTGTTTTGGGACTGCCTGCTAGCCCAGGCAGCATAACTTAGGGGTTTGCCACCAAAAGAGAGTCCTGGAGTCCAGGAGCTGGGTAGGAGTGGAGAGAGCCCTGCTGGGGAGCACTGCAAGTTCGGCGGTGGGCTGAGGTTTGGGGCCATCCTGGCCAACCACCTTGTTTCGGAGAGAAGTCGGTGAGGTTCAGAGAACATTTGTGGGGGGCTGCAGAGCGAGCACTGACAGCTGCAAGGATTGTGACCTCTGCACCGTGAAGGAGCGGGAGCCAGGGCCTGGAGTAAGTTGAAGCCGGCCTCGTGATCCACGGCACTGAGGTAGGGTGGTGTAGAGGTTCTGGTGTCTCTAGGCCAAGCAGCTGCCACAGGATTCTGGTTCTTGAGAGCAGTGATGAGAGCCCGAGTTTGTGGGGTGCTGTGGTGGCAGCCTGCTCCTGTTCACTGTTTGGACTGTCCTGTGTCCATCTGGGTCGCTTCTGCAGTTTGTGTAGGCCCTTGCCCGAGGACTCAGCACTATGGGTGTGTGAGACCACCAGTAGTAGTCCCCTTTTTTCAGGCTGTCTGTGGGTGCTCGCCAGGCAGCAGGAATGGTTGACTGCAGCTGAAGAGAGGTGTCCTAAGTTTGGTGCAGGAGGGAGTTTTATGGCTGTAGTGGCACACTTCAGCAGAGTTGTGTTGCTGCCATCACCAGTCGAGAGTCGGATTGGCTCCCAGGAGAAATGTGCAGTCAAGATCCCTGGATCAGTTTTCTGCAGTCAATGTAATCTTGGCCCTGGCCACGTGTATTAAAGCTCACCCACTGTGTATTGTTCCCCACATTCCACGGAGAGGCTTTGTTTTATTGCTCTGCAATTCAATCAGTTTGCAGTTTGGATGGTTGTGGACAGCGAACTTAATCAATCTGCCTCATTTACTTAGTAACAAGTTTTGCCCCTAGAGCTGGCAGCACCCCGAAGAGACAGCGACACCCCTAAGACAACCAGCTGAAACCAGGTAAATCAGCATATTCTATGACTGTGTTGTTTCAGCTGTATGTGCCCTCCTCTGGACTATCATCTTTTACCCTAGACATCGGGAGGCTACATATCTAACTATGTATCCATCTAGGTATCTGTCGACAGTATCTGTGTGTCTGTCTATCTATTTCTATAGATGTGCTATTGCACTGCAGAACTGTAAACCAATGTTATTCTGCTCAGAATTAACAAGTAATCCAGAAATGAGTTTGAGGTCTTTTGTTTCTGCCAATTCAATTGAGTGTTTCTGTTTCTCCATCTACCCAGAGGTTCTAATTATTGTAAGAAACCTAATTAGCATTTAGTCTTACGCTACAACAACAGCGGCAAAATTGCACCTGCTCCTAATAAGCAGCGCTCACAGTGTGCAATCAAGCTGCCGCGCCAATGCAATGAGAATTAATGGCACCGCACGAGCACGGTAAATCCTACAACTCCCGCTGTGTGTGTTTAATAATTTTCACTCCTTCCAGATTGTTCCCATCAAGGGCAATTCCCCAGTTCTAATCAGCTCCCCTCACTATCAATATTAGATGGTGGTTTGAGGGCAGAAAATTATCTGCAATTTCAGAAAGCGCTCAGCCACATTATTAGGCCACTGACCTAAGAAGTAATGGGTAAACCGTTTTTGAAAAATTTCCAAGACAAAAGAACAAATGAAAAGCTTAAATCCCTGCCTGCTGTTTCTTCAATCATTGTAACAAGAACTCCAACACTCATCCTTGCAGCAGAAAAATGTTTACAGCAAGTTTTTTTTTTTTCACACTGTTGGCAAATCATTTCAAAGAAAATTAGATAACAGGGACAAGATGCAAAATAAGATTTATTTGCTCATCTGACGCTTAAATACCCATCGAAAGCAACCTTTTTCACAATACTGCCCTTCCAAAGCAATCAAATAATAATCTGGGGTATATAGTGATAACTTTTAGCCAAAATATAAAATTAGAATGAGTGAGGTAAATGCAGAGTATGCCTTAAAATGGCATATTACACAGAGTTCATGATTTCTTTCATTCCTTTCTGTATGTAGATTACGAAACATTTTATTGGTCCCACATTAGAAAGGAAGAGAAAAGAAAGTAATTAGGTTTAGAAGCCCCTTTTATATTCAAACAAATCATATCCCAAAGTGCTTTACCATCCATTGGGTCCAATGCTACATACGGCGTCAGAACCATCCATTACTGAACCTGACACAAAATGGCCACCCAGAACCAATGACTTAACAGTTACAGCAGCCACTCAGAAAAGGAAGGGAATTTGGTTTTATATAGTGCCTTTCATACACATTGTATCCCAAAGTGCTTTACAATCCATGAACAGTTACAGCAGCCATTAAGGAAAGGAATTTGGTTTTATATAGTGCCTTTCATACACTCTACCCCAAAGTGCTTTACAGTACACCAACAGTTACAGAAGTCATTAAGGCCCAGCCCACACTGGGGATCTTAAAATGTTACAGGCAGCCCTGCTAACATTTAAAATCTGGGAACACGGTTCCGTCCACACAATAGCGTTACTGAACCCGTGTTTAACTCCTGATACAATCACGGTTTAGCACGGTTTGAAAGCGGTTTAAGTGAGAAGCGTTTTCATTTACCAGTGTGTACAGGTGTCTATCCGTGTTCCTGTGGTGATCCTCCTGGCGCCCATGATGCAACATTTGATCTGCACTGGCAAGCGAACTGACAGCGTGTTAAAACATGCTTTCATTTGGGAGGTGTAGCTGGGACAGAACTGTGTTAAGACACGGTCCCGACTAGTGTGGATGCGGCAGCATGGTAAGCCCATGAACGGTTTAAAAACAATAACAAATTTTAATTGTAAGTGTGGACAGGACCTAAGAGAAGTAATGGGATTTGGTTTACATAGTGCCTTTCATACATGCTGTATCCCAAAGTGCTCTACAAGATATGAACAGTTAAGCAGCCATTAAGGAAACAAAAGGAATTTGGTTCATATAGTGCCTTTCATACATGTTGTATCCCAAAGTGTTCTACAAGATATGAACAGTTACAGAAGCCATTAAGATAAGAAAAGGAATTTGGTTTTAAATAGTGTATTTCATACACACTGTACCCCAAAGTGCTTTACAGTACATAAACAGTTACTGCATACATTCAGGAAAGGAAAGGAATTTGGTTTGGATAGTGCCTGTCATCGCGCTGTAACCCAAAGTGCTTTACTAGCACCGAACACTTACAGCAACCATTAAGGAAAGGAATTTGGTTTTATATATTGTATTCCATACACAATTGTATCCCAAAGTTCATTACAGGCCGTAAACAGTTACAGCAGACATTAAGGAAAGGAATGTAATTTGGTTTTATATAGTGCCTTTCATACACTGTACCCCAAAGTGCTATACAATCCATTAACAGTTACAGCAGACATTAAGGAAAGGAACGTAATTTGGTTTTATATAGTGCCCTTCATCACACCGTACCCCAAAGTGCTTTACAATCCTGGAAGAACTTTTCTGCTGTTTAGTTCACAGGAAGATTCAAACAGCACAGAGAAAGATTAGAGATAGACCATGGGGTGGTGGGGTTAAGTGGTTGCTCAGGGTCCAATAAGTCGGGGTGTTTATAGGATTCAGACTTGGGTCTCCAGGTTCACATCTATGCACTTTAACCAGTAGGCCAATGGGCTGTAGATATTGTACATACGTAAACATAATCTAGTTTCTTTAACATCCAAACTGATACAAATGTTCTCTCAAGCTTGCATCTGACTTGCACACCAATTTGTATATCCTTGATGCCCTGCTCTGGGAATGAGGCTTGAGAGTATGTGTGTGTGAGGCTTGGAGAGATTCAAAATACCTAACAATTTGGATACTTCTTCCCTCCTAGCATCCTATTACAATCTAATATACTGTTTCTCTGCAAACTGCCTCCCCGTATTCCCTCCGAGTTCTAAATGGATATTGCATTTAAGACAATAAGAACATAAGAATTTGCCGCAGCAGCAGCAGGACTTGCAGTCTTAGGTCTGACCAATACAGAGCCTACGTATCCTTCTTTACATGTCACTCCACCCCCCATTCCCCCACACTCCTACCCTCCTCTTAACTTTATCCTACCCTCTGAAGCCATCAACCATTTTCTTGCTTACCAACTCTTCTGGTAGTCCATTTTCACCCCTCCACAACCCTCTCCATGAAGAAATGCCTCCTGGCCTCCTCCTAAACCTATGACAAACATGAACATATGATAAAGCCAGCAGAATAAGGCCATTAGGTCTCTCGAGTCTGCTCCTACTGCAGGATCCTCAGCGTCAGCTACTGACCCTGCTAATCCAATCAGCCTTCCTCTTCTGTCTGCTCCCCTCTTGACCCTTATTTTCACCTTACCTCTGTCCCAGCTGCCCTCCATTTTCAGCTAAACCACCTCAGGAAGACCACTCCACCCTGCCACCACTCTCTCCATGAAGTAGTACCTCCTAGCCTCTCTCCTAAAGCTCCCACTCCAACTTCAGACTGTGTCCTCGTGTTCCAGTTCCCATTGAGCTTGTGAGACCCTCCATCACCACCCTGTTTATTCCTTTCAAATATCTGGTGGTCTCAATCATGTCTCCCCCACCTCTCCTCCAGGGAGTCGGACCTACACCTAGCCACTATGTAACTGTGTCCCTTGTGTTTTTGTTTCACTGGCCCTGAAAAGTTCACTGGGGCTACCTTGATAATACCTAAGGTACTTAAAGTTCTATATCTTGTCCCTCATTCTCTTCAGTCCTCAGTGAGTACACATACTGGTTCTCCTGCCTTTGCTTCGTTATGAAACCCCTGCTGCCCTGAATAATTTTGTGGCCCTTCCTTGTACTGCCTCTGGCTGTTTAATATTCGTTTGTGATAGGGGTTCCGAACTACTCACATAATACTCCAGCTGCGGTCACATCATGGATCTGTATAAGTAGTATGACCTTGTTTCTTCTGCTAGTGAATCCTCTATTTGTCGCAGCCCGCATCAGTTAGACTACGTCACGCACTGTGTAGAGGCTCTTGGGTGCTAATAACTAAGATCTCTACGACTTGCTCCCTCTTCACACACTGTGACAGTCACTCCCCAGCCTGTATGCCACCCTGGGGTACTTTCTCTCCATGTGAATGACACTGCATGGCTTTGCTATGGAAAAGTCACGATCATCACCTGACAGCAGTACACTCCAGTGGTTAGAGGATTAAAGTGTAATGCAAGAGATCCCAGGTTCGACTCCCTCCATAGGCACTTCCATGTTGTGTGCCCTCTGAGCAAGTCATTTGACCTCCCTATGTTTTAGTCACTTTAGCTGTGAAATGGGGTGGAAGCAGGACCCTCCCCACCAAAATGAGATGCTGAATTTCCTTTAGGCTGTCCTACATGCATAAATTGTAAAATAACATTAAGCGTAATCTCTTTGCCCACTTCCATTTCAAAAAAAAACAGCACCAAATTTATCAAATACATTATACACATTTGAGGGGGACTATACTAGTCAACCTGAACCAATACATCAAACAAAATAGTTTAAAGAGCAGTTGACGCCTTCAGGAGACCTTTAATAAAATATAATCACAGACAAAGTTCAGCATGTATTTCACATTAGTTCAATATTTCTCCTCCCCATTATATATTACTAAGGTCATTTGTATGAAAACAGGATCTTTGCTCTTAAAGATTTCGTCTACTCTTATTGCTTTCTCCCTACCTGAAGTCATAAAAGCACTCCTTGTGACATCACAATTACTCCCATGGCAACAGATTGTGATGTCACAACACAGGATTATGACTTGGTGCAAGGAGTAAGCTACAGAGGCAGATGAACTCTAAGGGATAAAAATAATGTATTCATGCAAATGTTCTCAGTAAAAATAACAGGGATGAGAAATCTATGTAATATATATGGAATGCAAGCTGAATTGTCCCTAAATGTTATGTTTTTCAAAGATTTATTTGAGGCGTCAGCAGCTCTTTAACTGAATGCACAATGAAAACAGAAAATCAAGTTGAATCTACTTTCCAACCATTAGATCTTCTTCTGGAACAATATGTAAAGAGAAATTGTAGCATACATATATTTTCTACTCAGAGCTCACAAGTGAAGATTTTTAGATTGCACAAAGATGAAAAATCAGCAGATAAAAATAAATGTTCCTGTGTCGATATTTACAGCCCATGTGCTTGAAAAATGATTTACCAAAGTCAGTCAGTGGCAAAGTCTATAGCTTCCCTCAGAATGTGACATGATCAGATTACTTCAGAAGCTGGCAGGGTAACCGTGAGTAACAAGCTGTCAGCGTCAATAACTCATTCCTTCAGAAATAACAGCTAAAACATATAGATTAGCTGGAGCAGAGGTCAGCTTTGGTAATTTCTATTTTTATGTTACCCTCCGGCAAGTTTACAAACCAATGTCATGTGTATTTAAACAAAACCTACCAAAAAGTAGATCAAGCCAATATCAGCTGTTCAAACCAATTATATTTAAGTACAGACGTGCAATATCACTTTGGAAGAGGAGGTGTGCACTGTGACCATTACAGCAATGTTCTGAAAGCCCTATAAGCCAAGAAACTTGAATAAATCCCCAGTATGGCGCTGGGGCATGCTGTACTACATAGTGCTTCACTCTTATGAAAAGCTAAAATAACAAAGGTCTTGTGTGGGTTTACTTTAATTTTTTAAAGTTATTTATGTTTTGTTATTTCTGTGATACATTCTGCATCAGCAAAATGACATATAATGTCAGTGATCATCTTAAACGCACGGCAACCTTTCACATAAGGGTAAAGATTTGATACACTGCTTTCCATTGTCTTAAAGGAAGACGTCTTTAAACTCAGCATCAAGATTTGTGAACAGGCGGCATGATACTAAGGAGGCTGAAAGTATATGGGCACGGGTCTTTAATATAGGTGGCTGCAGAAGCAGTCGCATGCTCCCCTTCTGTCTGTGGCCAAATCTGCCTACAAATTTGCATCTGAAGTTGCATCCAAACATCAAATGATGCAGTCACTGTTGATGCAAATTCAGCCAGACTGATGAACGGACATTAACCCCTAGGTGGCACTATCCCAAGGGCTACTACCCTGCCTGCTTGGCTAGTAGCAGGTTAAGGGCCTGAGTTCTGAAACGGGTGCCTCCACCTGGAGGTCAGGGTTGGTAGTGGTCAAGCTAACCTGGGCACAGCCCTCCGGACACTGTAACCCTCTCTGTCCCTCTAGTGGCCTGAACACTGTACAAATCACTCACAGTACCCTGTTACACCGCATTAAGTACCACACACTGTTTGCGCTACCACCAGGGCTTTCTCCTCTGGCTCGACCCTAGGGACCCCTGTAAAACAAGGTTAAGCACAGCAAATAGCAACAGTACAGTACTTTGAGCACAAACTGGAACCACAGTCAGATTACATGCAGAAAAGTTAGATCTGATTTATTCAGGGGACTTGAACAAGGGAGGGCAAAATCAGGTTAATTAGCTTAAAGGTTATATCAATCAAGCAGTTATGCATGTGCTTTTGAGTCCCCACAGTCCACCTCTGGGTACCCAGGTAGAGAAGAGATGGGCTAGCCAGGACAGTTGCCCGGGTTAGAGCTGGTTGGGGCCTGTGATGGAAAACACAACATGCACAGTACACAATATTTGTAATCTGGAGCCAGAGGGCTCAGTTTATAAAGGAAATGAAACAACAAGACAATCAGATGACACACTCAGATTAAGCTGTTGTTGTGGGGAGCTACCCTGGTATTTACTCACGACACGAAGACTGGACACAGGCTGGATGAAATCGAGACTGCAGGTGGTTGATCTAGAATGCCAGGAGAAGCAGGGCCCACACAAGTCACAGAGGCGTGGTTCCTGTTCAAGCGTGAGTCAGACTGATCCTCAGGCAGGTCTCTCGTCAGTGGCTTCTCTGTGCAGTGGGTAGTCTGGCTGGGCCAATCAGCAAAACCCGCATGGAGGCAAGTTTGGAAGCAGTCCATTTTGGGCTGGATAAAGCTACAGCAAGCAGAACACAGTTCACACAGTGGGGACTAACTCACAACCCACTAGCAGCTCATAGCACATTTACATGTAGAATTCTACTGTACCAGGCAAAGTGCTCCCCAGTCATAATCGCAAAGTCACTGCACACACTGGGAGCTTAGGGGTAGCTGGAACTCCTGACAGGCCAATTGCCTTCAGCAAAAATATTTGGTCTTCCTCAGGTTGAGCCTGGCCCACTTCAGTAGCTTACTTTAGTCACATAAACTTGGATTTAGTCCAAAATAATTCTCTTCCTTCCCTCTCAGGAGCAGCAGGCAGACATGGAGGCCAAACTGTCAGCCTTTTCCCAGTTCTCCCATGCGAATCCACTCAGGATTTCTGCTCAGAATTACTTCAGCTCCTTCTTGCTCAGCTTCCAGCTTAGTTCTAACTGAAAACTGCAAGCAGCCGGGACTTCCCAAGATCCAAAAGATTTGGCTGGCTGATTTGGCTGTCAGTCAAAGCGAAGCTTCCTCTTCAGTTGCAAAAAGGCGTAAAAGTTCAATCTGCAGTTCCTATAGATTTTGAATTCAGACAGCTCCTGCAGTCCGGCTACATTTTAGGTCCCACCAGAACTGATTGGTCCAATTTGCAGTCCAGGACCAAGACAGTGGAGACAATCAAAACAGTCCTTGATACAAAGAAAGCAGGTTAGACAAACTACATTATCATTATCACTCTAAATGATTTTCAGTAAATAGTTACATCTTTCAACAGAGCTCCCTCTCAGATTACTTAAGCTGCAATTAGGCAGCTCTTAAAGACAAGTACACAGAGGCTATACAAGCTCTGGTAATCACATTTAAACTGCTAAAGCGCTGGACACCAGCCTGGCAGTGAGCATTTAGGCAAGCTCAAGGAAGACATTTGGGAACCCCCATTTGTAGGGGGTTACAGACATATTACACTTCTGATGGGCGGGCTCGCATTTCTGGACAGACATGTTGGACTCCTGAAGACACCTCCCATTTCCAGACAAATGGCGTGTTACACTTCAGAAGGATAACCTCCATTTCCAGACAGATGGACACATTAGACTTCTGAAGGACAGCCTCGCATTTTGAGATAAATGAACATGTTAGACCACAGAAGGACAGCCTCGCATTTCAGACAGATGGACATATTAGACATCTAAAGAATAGACTTTCATTTTTAGACAGACAGACAGATATGTTAGACTTCTGAAGGATAGCCTTCTTTTCCAGGCAGGAGGACATGTCAGACTTCGAAGAACAGCCTCCCTTTCCCAGAAAGACAGAGTTAGACTTCTGTAGGACAGGTTCACATTTTCAGATAAACATGTTAGAATTCTGAAGGACAGCCTCTAATTTCCAGACATGTTAGACTTTAGAAGGATTGTCTTGCATTTCCAGATAGATGGACACGTTAGATTTCTGAGGATGGCCTCCCATTTCTAGACAGACAGACGTGTGTTAGACATCTGAAGGATTTATTTGTTGAAAAGTTTTAATGGGCAACAGATACTGAGCTAGTAATAGTTGGTTACCAGGTAAGTCCAGGGGGAAGGAGTACAGCTCATCAAAAATAGTACAAGATACAATAACACTACAGAAAAACAATATATAAAGCCGTGCGTTCAGTTACATCAGGACAAGAGCAGTTCCATAGAACAATTAGCACTGGTACACAGTAACACATGACAGCTAGTTGCAGTGAAGGAGGCAGTAACAAGGTGCAGTCACAGAGCTACAATTAGAACATAGGGTGGTTGGGGCATCAGTGGCATACGCAGGTGTGATGAGAGAAGTCCTGAAGGAGGTTTTGACAGACGAGAGGAAGGAGGCACAGTGAACAGCAGGAGGCAAAGAAGACCAAAGCTTAAGGAATCTGAACAAGAAGGCAGCTTGACATGCAGAGGATTTTTACTGAGGAAAGGAAAAAGAGCGCAAGTTGGAGTTGCAAAGTACACAGGGGTAAGGGGGAACAAGAAAGGAGAGTGGTAAGGAAGGTGGAGGGAGGCGAAGCAGAATTTAAGGCACTTAGCATCAAGAGAAGGGAGAGACAGAGGCGAGGGAACAGTGACGGTACAAGGGGACTCTGAGCAAAACAGCAGAAGGACTTAAAAGTGGGTCCAGTTTGGCAAGTGTGGACTTACAGATGCACAGCACACCACGTGTGGAGTATACTGCGTGCTGGTGACCCAAAATCCGGGCGAGTGGGTGCTGACAATCAGCAGCAGAGGCTGCGTGTCCCAGCCTGGGGAGTGTTGTGGTACATTCCACTGCCAAGTCAACCCCTCCGCAGTGGGGCCTGGAAACTTGCTTCTCTCTCCACCACAGACATCTAATATTACCCACAAGCCAGCAACTGGTCAGTGTGCAGCCGTGGGATGGAAGGCGGGTCACAGACAAAGGGAAAACCTGACTGCTGCCTAGATGACCAGCCAGCACACTCAGGCCTCAGGCAGCGCGACCCCCTCCAGATAAAGAGAATCGGGGTAGGTCGTGGCTGTCAAAGCCAGGAGGTCCACACTGGTCCTGCTCAAAATGTGGGAGGAAGACAGGTAAGGAGGAAAAACTTTGATAAAACCCAGTCTGGGATTGCCAGTGACCACTACAAGACTGAGTGCTATATCCTAACCATGGGGAGGAGCTTCATGCACCCCAATATTGTTAGTCGTTTATTTATTAGGAAAGACTGTGATCAGCTAGTGCTCATTGTAACAGTTCGCCTAAGTCACCAGAGATTTCAGTACCTTCAGTGGGTACAACATGCATTATCGTATAATGCGTTAAAAGCGGCTAAACAATGTAAAGCCGACACATTAATAAACATGATCAAGTCTATGTATAAACTGTAACAAACAAGTAGAAAAATCCATGGTGCACGCTAGTTATGTACATTTCAAATAGCTCTATTGACATCTGTGTACCTCCTCACGGAGACGTGATGTACTGCCAGACAGGCAATGCTTTCACTGTTAAACCATTAATCTGGTTTTAACTTTATTACAGATCTATCACACAAGGTGTCACTGCTGCTAACTATTATATTTACTTTTTGGCCATCTAATGTTCATTTTCTGAGCATAACAAAACAGATTTGACAGGTCACATGACCACTCAAGCTACAGGGTTATGAGACTCATCTCCACCTTTAGTCTCATAAGCGGAACAACTTCATGGGAGAAATTTTGTAGTTTATAGTAAAAGAAAAAAATGTTACAGTTGGTATCGGCAGAACTCAGTTACAAAAAGTCCCCAAAATGCCAGTGTCAGAATCTCCCATTTTGTATTACTGAAGACATTTTTATTAAAAATGAATTTTTCCTTTCCGACTTCATCAGTTCATGTTGCCTAGTCCTGGCGTGACATCACAGTCCTGTTTATAACATCTCAGCCTGTCACCATGAAAAGATTCTGATGCGATAAACAGAGGATTATGATTTCAGGGCAGTGACATAACAGAATCTGACAGCAGAAAAGGAGTGCTTGGCCCACCCTAGCCTGCCCAACTCCTTCCTACCTATTATGTCTCTACAGACCCAATCCAGTTAGAGTAACCACATCACGCCAGTCCTCTGTGCGGTGCACCAGCGCTGCCTACGGTGGGGGCGCATCACCTTTAAGGTATGCTTGTTAACACACAAGGCCCTATGCAGTTTGGGATCTGACCATTTGAAAAATCTTGCTGGTTCCTACCTCCCAATCCAACCCTCCGCTCGAGCGATGTGGGCTTGCTCAGCCTCCGACCCCACCTGAGATTGTCGGGGACAGAGAATTTGAGTTTGGGCTACAATGCTGTGGAACTCGCTGCTTGGGAATACTGGTATGGCCCTCTTGGTGGAGGCATTTAAAACCTCTCTGAAAACGTATTTATTTGAACAAGCCTTCTCCAGCTAGGTAGCTAGCTAGTTAGCAAACTTGCATTTGATATATTTGACTAATTCATTTTATCTTATTTGTATTGTGTTTTGGTTGTTTTGTAATTTTATCTGATTTAAAATCGTATGTACAGCATCCTGAGGCATCGGGAAAAGGCGCTTTGTACATAAAGCACGCCTTGCTTTGTCTGATTTGGTACTAAAGCCCAGATTTGGATCTTCAGCTGCAATAAATCCCTTTCCAGGGACCTCAGCATCAGATTTGGAATAAACTTTGGTCAGAAAAGAACAGCTCTTGGGAGCTTTACAAAGACTTTCTTCAGATGTTTTCACAGAATCTCCTCAGAACTATCAAAGCTTCTTAGAACCCCATCAATCAGACTCAGTGCACACTGGTTGAGAAAGAGTCACTGGGCCCTCCATGACTGGAGCACTGCAGCTACCAATCAGGTCCGTGCTGTGCTGGAGGCAAACCACATTCAAGATGGCTGCTCCCATACAGGTCTGTGCAACTTTGGTAATTATCTTTATTTTGTAAATACCTTATGCAGCTTCAGGCTGCAGTATTAAACCCCTCATGGTCCCCTCTGGTGATTGCTGGGGCCAGGAAGCAGCTGTGGACCACAAGGATATGCTCCCATGCAGGAGCACTCAGATCATTGTCAGTGACCCTTCTGCTGCAAAGGCTCATGGGGCTTGTCTGCCTCAGAGGTCATGCTGTGCTCCTCCTGCTTTTCCTGACCCACTGAGGGCTTTGCAGGGTTGGGGAGCTTTTCTGTTTTTCATTTATTTACTTTTGTTGCTCTGTCTCCCAGCTCTGGTGTATTGTCTTGTGGGGATGGGAGGATGGGGTTGCTGGCGGCATGCTGACTGCACTGCCGGGCTCTTCTGCAGTGCCAAAAGTTTCTGGTGTTGTTTGGCTCCCCAGGCCACTGTACAATATCATAAGGGGTGGGCAAAGGAGTCTGTGTCACTCTCCGGCTGCACAGTGCTAGGTGCTAGGTGCACTGATGCATTAACAAACTTTATGACCTCTCCAGTGTGCTCCCTGCCCACCAGCTGGACTGTTTCTGGGGGCAGGAGGACCAAGTTTTCAAGCAGCTCACAGGCAACACTTGCTGGGAGCAACTGTTGCTGAAAAACTCTGCTAGCTGCTGTTGCTCTCCCAGCTGCTACTGCACTGTCTCTGGGGGCAGGGAGCATAAAGTTTGAGCAGCTCACTGTCTGCAGTAGCAATAGAAACATAGAAACATAGACTTTGACGGCAGACAAGGATTGCTAGGCCCATCTAGTCTGCACATTTCTCTACCTACAGGATAGGGCATAGATCCTAGTTAACCAACAGCCTATTTCTTTCTACCCCCACAAGAATTGCCTTTATGTCTGTCCCATGCATTCTTGAATTCTCCCACAGTTTTAGACCACAAATTTCCTCAGAAAGGCTGTTCTATGCATCCACTACCTCTCTGTGAAATAATATCTCACATTGCCCTGAACCACCTCCTTCATCTTTTAAATTGTGTCCCTTGTTCTTGCAAGTCTCTTTTTCTGAAAGATGCTACCCTCTTGGACTTTGTTGATTCCACTGAGGTACTTAAAGTTTCTATCATGTCCCCCTCCTTCTTTCCTCAAGGGTATACATATTAAGCTCCTTTAGTCTCTCCTCATACGGCTTCTCTTGCACCATTTTAGTTGCCCTCCTCTGGACTGCCTCTATCCTGTCTATTTCCTTGCGGAGATGGGGTCTCCAGAACTGGACACAGTACTCAGATGGGGTCTCACCAACTGTCTGTACAGAGGATAACAACTTCCTGTTTTCTGCTGCTGATGCCTCTCCCTATACATCCCAGTATACCCCCAGCCCTCCCTACTGCCTTCTCACATTGCTTGCTAACCTTAAGGTCATCTGATATGATTACTCCCAGGTCCCTTTCCTTTTTGTTGTTGTTACTACCTCCCCACCCATTGTGTATTCTTCCCTGGGTTCTTGTTTCCCAGGTGCATTATTTGCACTTCTTTGCATTGAATCCTAGCTGCCATATTTCTGACCATTCCTCCAACCTTGCCAAGTCCCTTTTCATCCTTTCCGCCTTCTTGTGTATCAACCCTGTTGCAGATTTTTGTGTCATCTGCAAAAGGCATACTTTTCCTTCCAGTCCCTCTGCAATGTCACTGATGAAGACATTAAAAGGACTGGACCCAATACTGAACCCTATGTACCCCACTAGTAACCCCCTTTCTTCAGAATGGACTCCATTTACAATTACCTTCTGTGTCCTGTTGTCCAGCCAATGTTTTACCCAGGCTACCACCCTGGGTCCCACTCCAGGCTGGTTAATCTGACTATTAATCTTTTGTGTGGGACTGTGTCAAATGCCTTGCTAAAGTCTAGGTAGGCCATGTCCACAGCCCCTCCCTGGTCTACTTTTGGTCACCCAGTCAAAGAAATCTATTAGATTAGTCTGACATGACCTTCCCGCTGTGAACCCATGCTGCCTTGGGTCCTGTGCTCCACTGGCCTCTAGGTACTCAACTATTCTTTCCTTCAGAAGTGACTCCATCACTTTCCCTACCACAGAGGTCAGACTGACAGGTCTGTAGTTTCCTGCCTCTGTCTTGGACCCACTTTTGTGAAGGGAATCACATCCGCCTTCCTCAGTCCTCGGGTACCACACCATCCTCCCATGATTTATTAAAAGAGTAGCCAGTGGTTTCACTAGTTCCTCCCTTAATTCTTTAGAATTCTGGGGTGAATTCTATCAGGACCCATTGCTTTGTCCACCTTCAGTTTTAGGAGTTCTTGCAGAACCCTTTCTTCTGTGAAAGGACTGGGATCGACCCCCTATCAAGAGTGCTTCTGTTAACTGGATTGGGCACTTCCCCTCCTCTTTTGTGAATACTGAGCAGAAATATTCGTTCAGTATTCCTACTTTTCACTGTCCCCTTCTGCCCACCCACTGTTCATTCTATTCAGCCTCACTATCCCTCCCTTTGTGTCTTTCTCGCTTGCTGATGTACCTGTAAAAGGTTTTATCCCCTTCTTAATTGAGTTGGCTATCTTTTCCTCAGTTTGGGCCTTTGCTATTCTGACTCCCCCTGCTTCCCTTCTGCCTTAACTGGTACAGCTCTCTGTCCTGCTCCTTCTGTATTTCCTTATACTTCAGAATGCTATCTTTTCTTCCTGACTTTCACAGCCACCTCTTTTGAGAACCATAGTGGCTTTTTCTTTCATTTTGTTTGTTTATTTGCTTCACACAAAGGCTTGTTGCCTCTGTGATGGCAGTTTGATAATTCCCATTGTTGCTCCACACCTCCTTCTAGCCTGTTTTGCTAGTGCTTTTCTGAGGCACTCTCCCATCTTGCCAAAGTCAGCCCTCCTAAAGTCCAGTACCCTCACTTTTGTTGGCTTGACTCTGTAGCTGAGTTTAACGTGAACCACACTGTTTGATGGTCACTTGTCCCCAGATGGCAACCCACTTCTAGATCGGGAGATCCTCTCACTGCCCCGTTTGAGAATCTGAGGTCTAAGATTGCTCACTCGCGAGTATGTTCAAACTAGCTGTCTCATGCCTGCCACCTGTAGGGCATCAAGAATGGCCCTGCTCTTGGATGTGGCTGCAGCAAATGTGCTCCAGTTAACATCTGGCATATTCAGGTCTCCATCAACAGTATCTCCCCTTTCTCTGCCATTTCAAGAATGCCTTCTATCATATCCTTGTCCATTCCTTCCCCTGACATGGGGGTCTGTACACAACCCCTGTGTGGATTGTGGTGCCCCTTCCAGTCTCCAAGGTGACTCACAGTGCCTCCTCTCCTCCCTGTTTACTCTTTTGTTCAGTTGCTTTTATCCTTCCTTTACAGCTAGCTCCTCCCACTCTTCTCCTGCCTGTCTCTCCTGTAGGTTGCACCCTGGTATGTTAACATCCCAGTCATGGTTCTCTGTGTACCATGTTTCTGTGACTGCTACGATATTCAGGGCATCCCACTTCCATTAAGGCCATTAGCTCAGGGAGCGTGTTGCCCAGACTTCGGCATTGGTACTCATTACCCTCCATTTCCTGATGGCCTTACTCCTTTTGCACCACCCTGTCCTTCTTGCCTTTGTCACTTTCTTCATTTTACCCTGCCCTTCTCCTATCGACACCTCTATGTTGGTGTTTGCCGACTTACTACCATGATTATTTGGGAGGGGCTAGGATTTTCCTGCTCCTTTCCAGTGCCTCCCCTTGGCTAGTTTAAAGCTTGCCAATGAAGCATTTAAACCTATCACCTAGGATCCTGGTTCCCTTCCCGGACAGATGCAGCCCATCATGCCAGTATAGGCTTGCATCACTCCAGGTGGGACCCCCAGTCCCCAATGAAGCTAAATCCCTGAGCTCCACACCAGTTTTTCAACCACTGATTGAATCCCATGGTGCGAAACACCCTAGCCTCTCCTATGCCATAGATGGGTAGCACCTCCAGAAGGTTACGTCGTGCTCTTGACTAAAGAGCCCCTCCCAATTCCACAAACTCTTCCTGTACTTTTCTAATCCCTTTCTTAGCCAGGTCATTTGTCCCTAGGGTGGACAATGACATCCAGTTCCTCCCCTGTGCAGCTGCTCCGGCAATCCTGAGGATTTGCTTCCTGTCCCTTGCAAGCCATGGCGCCAGGCAGGCACCTTACCTCCCTCTCCTTCCTCCCCAGTTCTAACTTCCTAATAATGGAGTCCCCACCAGGAGTTGTTTCCTTCCCTGCAGGGTCCCCTGCCACCCTCCTGTGGGTCTCCTTTGTGGAGGTTCCCAGCATCCTCCTTGGTCTCCACTGTGGGTGCCTCCATAGAGGAACCACACTTTGCCAGAATGGCATAGGATGTGGAGAGGTACAATGGGAGGGATCGCCTCTGTTCCACCACCCTCACCCTCCTGAGCCCACTGTGGTCCAACCGCTCCTCTTTCTTGGCAACCTCTAAGGCAAGCGGCAGTGGCACTGGTGGTCTCTGGATGGAAGAGGAGGTCCCACAAATCCTGGCCAACTCAGCCTGGAGATGAGCAACCTCCTCCTCAGCCGAGAGAGGTGCCTGCAGATGGGACAACACCGCATCCTCCAGAACATCTCCGGAAGACTGCTGCTCCACAGCCACTGCACTGCACCACTCCAATCATGTCTTATTTCTGGCCCTTTAACTGTTTGCAATCCTTACTCTTTCCTCTGTTTTTCTCTCTCTCTCCTTACTTTCTGCCTGTGTGCCCTTTAAGCTCCTGATTGTCCTGTTCTGAGACAAGAATATCCTATATTTCGTAGTAGACCACTTACTTGCTCAGAGGCAGACCTCCAGAAGCTAGAGGGGCCGGAGGCTACTCTTGCCCTTCTAGGATGGTGGGTCCTTGGTGGTTCTGTGATCACTCACTTCCTGCCCCTAAACAGGAAGTTCCTGTTGTCAGTCAAATCCTGTGCCTATAAAAATAGAACTAGCTTTGGGTGGAGGCAATATAGTCCCAGCAGAGAAGTTCAGTCACACAGCAGTCCTTTCTCCTGGTGTCTTCTGCCAAGCTATTAGCAGAAACTTTCTAAGGCAGTTCTAAATGTAGCCTCTAGCTGTTACCCCTACTTACCAGATCTTAGTCCCAGCAGAGAAGTTCAGTCACACAGCAGTCCTTTCTCCTGGTGTCTTCTGCCAATGGTGCCCTGGAGCAGAAGAAATGGTCCCTGTGCTCATGTGGTCCAGTTTACAGTCCAGAAATGAGCCAGGGCAGTGAAGATTTGAATATAGCTATCTAGCTCTAGCTATGGATTAGTGGGTGCATTCAGGCATCGAAGAGAGAACTGCAGTGTGCTCTTCAGACTTCCAGTTCTGGAAAGAGCGAAGGAATGGCAGCTTGAGCCATGACAGAAGGAAGCTTGGGGAAAGCTGGCTTTGGTGCTGGGTCCCAGGCTTGGTCCGTGAGGAAAGCTCCCAACATGGGAGGAGGGTTCCATCTCCATGTAGCATTTACATAAAAGAGAAAAGTAAATAATGAGGTATGCATTACTGGTTTACTGAGGGTAGCCAAACTGTCGAATGCACTGCCTATTCAGATTCATCTGTTAAATATTAATTTGCATTTAAGGCTAACTTAAAACTTCATGATAAAATGGCAAGGAAAAAATCTAGAAATTTCATTGGCTGAGAGACAACACCTGACCATGCATTAATTTGTTATAAATGCAAGGTCCAATGCGAATCTCATTTTCCTCCTACCAAAAACCCTATTTATAACCATTTTATAAATGTAATAAGCCTTTCAGGTGTGCACCATAACATTTCAATGCACTTTCCGGTGGTGTAAAGACACTCAGCCTTGACCTCATGCCTCAGCACACCCCTGGGGCATGCATTAAAATCCTATAATGCACATCCTGTTGTGGCTTATTACTTACTTGTTGTACAAATAATGTTACCTCAGGTCCCCTTGAAATAATGGGCATTTATGCTCTAGGGTTCCTACCAGTCAACAAATTATAAATGAAAACAAAAACAAGAAACACATTACAAAATAGCATTAAATGTTCTGCCATGCTTAGGATGCATGAGGCATGACCCATAGTTGGGAACTGTGCCTCCAGCGTTTGTTCTGACAATCCAGCCTCTGTTCTTAAATCCACAACAATAAGCAGCTACACTGGTTTGATTTTTTAAAAGAAACATCTGACAGTTTGCTATTTCTGCCTCTGTCTTTGAATTCCCATCTCTGTATTGTGGGGCTATAACACAGAAACAAAGACAATGGTGGCAGAAAAGACAGATGTACGGCTGGTATGCCCAAAGCACCCTATCATGCCTTGAGACCATTTGTCCATACGGGATCTTTGTCTACACTATTCACCCATTTGCTCCTCTTTTATTACACCCCCGAGTAACTCCTAAGCCCTTTACTCTGTCCCAACCCTGTATGGAACCATTAATGGTGTCGGCGCCCACCCCTCCACTGGCAGGCTGTTCCCTGGCACAACCACTCTCCCTGAAAAATAAAGCTGTGGAGTATGAGTGAGGATAAGTGCTTTGCCCAGCTCCCATTAAACTACAGTGGCCTAATTTAGAGTCACTCGCGTAGCCAGTTATGTTCCAGCATGCTTGCTGATTAGGCGACTGTCATAACCGTAAAGTCAACAGTAATGTACCTCCGTGCCCCTTCAGGTAGCTGACCTGAAAATGCTAAATAAGTCAGGAGCAGTTCGACTTACAAAAAGGCACTAGAAAGCATTATGCATAAACATTAATGCAGAGGCATGCCCTAACTACACAACTGGGACCTCGTAGCCTTCAAATAATCTGGTATTTCATACTACCTAATGCTTTACAGTTACTGTATCACTGTATTGTTCTCGCCTTTTTTATATATATATTTTCTTTTTCCAAGGATTTTCTATATTTCCAAACAAACAATGATGAGGGGTCACATCTGAGACCAAGCAGAGTGCTGATAACCCGCATACTAGTCGAGCAACCATACCAAATTCCTTTCCGTTCTCTGAAGCAACACTTTGTTAAGGGTCAAAACTGTATTTGGGTTGTGAAACGAGTTGGGTGTTTTTGGGACTGTTAAACACGGCTTGCACAACTGTGCATCTAAATAAAGTTAATGAATTGCAGAGACAAGGCACAAAATAATATAAAGGCATGGTCCCCAAATTAGGCTTGGGCAGCAGGATCGGTTTGAAATCTAATGGTTCCCGAAACTGAAATACCTGTGGTAACCGCTTCACCATTCTCACCACCTCATCTCCTCCATTCTGCCCTACTGACATCAAAAAGTAGTACAAAGTCCATGGATATAATTGCGACAATAATAATTTTGTTCTTTAGACCTATTTATAAAATTGCAAGAAAAAAATGTAGAAATTTCACTGATCGGTGACATCACCTGACCGTGCATCAAATCTCAATAAATCAAATCTCAATAAATGCACAGTGAGGTGGCAAATCTCATTTTCCTCCTCCCAAGAAACTACTTAGAGCCATTTCATAACTGTATTAAGCCTCTCCAGGGTGTTCATCATAGGATTTTAATGCACTTCCCAGGGGGTAAGGACACTTGGCCCTCAGCCTTGTGCCTTACTACACCCCTGAAGCATGCATTAAAATCCTATAATGCACACCCTGTTGTTGCTTATTACTTCCATATTTTCAAGATGATCATTTTAATACTTTCTACTTTATGACCTCTTCTGTGTTGATGCCCAAGCCAAAAGCTTTGCTTGCTTGTGCCTAGCACCCCTCCCCTTGAACAGACTGGATGGGATGCTAGACCCTGTCTGCCAGCATTTTCTGTGGTTCTGCCTTTCTATATTTACTTTCAGACCTTTCTGCTTTCAGTGCCTTTTCTTCACAGGCAGCAGCTGCCAGTTCTGCGACTTTTCTCTAGTTATCCTGCCCCCCTCCCCCAACCACACCTGGCAATGGGGTCAGCTGACTACATCCTTTTTCAACCAGAAGGGCTGGTGGGAAACTAGCTTCACATCTGCGGGTAGCCTGCTCCCTCACCGTTCCCAGTGAGCTGAGTGCATCACCCCTACAGTGAGCCTGACTCTCAGTCTGCTCCAGCTTCAGATTCAGGGGATCATTTGAGCCCCATTTCCCAGGTGGTCACGTGATGCATCACTGGTCAAGATAGCATTTTCTCTTTTATAATATAGAGACTATTTGTACTAAGGCTACCAAAATGATAAAGGGTAGGGAGACAAAGACTATGATGAGTGGCTAAAGGCCCTTAATGTGTTCCCCTGCAGAAAAGAAGGGTAAGAGGGGACATGATCTACATTGAGAAGTCGAGACATCTGATCAGTTGTCCTCCAGCCAGTTGTGGCAAATGCCATGAGCTCAGAGGAGGTAAGGTCAGGGTACATTAGACCACTACACCACCCAGAGAGTGGTGAGCCTGTGGAACAGTCTGCCAACAGAGACAGTCGACATGAACACAGTTCAGGCCTTCAAGGTAAGTCTGGACTACTTGTGTTTACTAAAGGAGTCACTGGGTATGTTGAATAAAAGAGTGGGTGGGATATCCCTATAAACTAGTAAGTGTCTGCACAGTGTGCTTATACATCCCTGCTTATCATGAGGGGTGGGCCCTGAGGCATCTAGAGTCTCTTTATTCTAAGCTTAAGTTACTTTGGCTACTAGAGGCCCCACTCCATGACTACTAGCCAATAAACCTACGTATCTCTAGTAACATGTTCCTTACAGTACCCATTATCAGTGTGAACTGTATGTACAGTGTTTCCACCTTGTTTACCTTATGTGTCTGTTAGTTACTGTACTTATAACTTTTTCCTACTGTCCCGGTGGCCCCTGTAAATGGGCCTTGTGCCTGGTGGGCCTTACCTGGTTACTAGAGAATTAAATAAATAAATCAGAACTGTACTATGGAGACAGGAAAGGAATTTAGATTTACCTTATTTAATATTTTTTCTGTAATTTTCTTTTTATGCCCCCCTTCTCTCTGGCCTGCCTCTTCCTTCCAGCTCCCCAAGCCCCACCACCCATCTTCTCTGGGCCGTACCCCTTCTATTATGCAACCCCGTGCCTCCCCCAGTGGGGCTCCTTCATCTGGGCTGGCCAGGCCATTCCAGTCCATTCCAGCCACCGATGGGGAGGGTACCAGGGTCGATGTTGTGCAATCTATGGAGAGACTCCATATCACCCTAATGCAGCTGATGAGGTTTCCTCCATTTCTCCCAGCCCTGAGGGACTCTCATCCATAAACAACAAGGCAGAGCACACACGCAGTAGATGCAGGCCTGCCAGTAGCAAAGCGTCCCTACCTGAGAGTTCTTCACTGACTGCTACCCACAGTCGCCCAGGTGGCTGTATGGCAGCAAAGTGTTTTAGCCCTCCCTCGATCCTTCTCCTCCAGCTGGCCTCTGATGCTGAATCTCCTACTGATCACAGGTTGTTGGCATCGTGACGTGGCAGCTCTACCACTGCACCAACGGGCGGCCTTGATTTTATTTGATATAGCACTTTTTAAACACATAGAAAGCACGTTACAAGTCATAAACAGTTGCAGCAGCAGTCACATGCATGCAGGAGGAAGCTAAATAGAGAGGAGGGTTAAGGAAAGGTCATGGAGGTCGAGCACAGTGATAAAGATAGAGATGGTTAATTGCGACATGGTTAAGGTCACATAGTAAGTAGCAGTGGTGGGATTTAAACCAGTGTCTCCAGGCTTACTGCTCTGTGCTCTATCCCACTAGAGCTACAATGCAGGCAACTGACAAGTTCAGTCCATTCCACAGACCACTTGCCACGACTACTATACCGATTGACCAACCTTAACGTTTCAAAATTTTACAGTCAAGTCAATGGACCAGTCAATCCACAGCAGGAATTACTTATCTGGTCAAGGCAGACTAGGAATGACTCACAAATACTCTGTGTACCTATTCTGTTTTTATTTAAAAATGCAAACAGCGCACATTAGCCACATCCTACCCATTCATAAGTGTTTGCAGTGTCAGAATTTATTTCAGTATACTTATAACTGAGAAAACAGGCTAAGATTAATAGCACAGTTTTTGACCATGTCTCAGAAGAAAGAGGTTACAGGCAGGGTGTAGGCAGGCATACTCACTGTACACATTTGTGTACAGTTTTGTTGAGTGCCTGTCACAGTCCATATGCCTTTCTGTTAACATTTTCATTCTAATCTCTAGTATTTGGGTTAGTGTAGGCCACTGAGGGTGTCTCTGTTTAATCTTCTGTTGTTTAGGAGACAGATATATGTATAACATCTTTAGAGATTGGAGGAATCGTCTGACAACAATCTGACTTGTTTGGCAGGGGTTCCATTTGGAGAGGATCGTACATTTTTTTAATGGGGGGTGTATCTGTGGGAGATTATGTGTACAAAATGAAAATTTCTGGCTACACCCCTGGTTACAGGTGGCAAAGTTGAACAAAGGAACTACAATACTGCATGATTACTGTATGGTAAAAAAATGGAAGACTATTCAGCTGTAATAAAATTTTAAAAGTCCTACATTTTTCAAGTTTCTTACAGTGGGAAGTAAATATTACAGGGGGCACTCAAATTATGAAAACCAATTAAATGATCATTCATAGAAACATAGAATTTGATGGCAGATAAGGACCGCTGGCCCACCCAGTCTGCCCATTTCCTACCTACTGGATGCGGCAGATCCTAGTTAACCAGCAGCCTACTTCTTCTTACCCCACACCCTAGAATTGCCTTATGACTGTCCCATGCATGCTTGAATTCCACCACTGATTTTGACTCCACAACCTTCTCCGAAGGCCGTTCCATGCATCTACGACCCTCTCTGTGAAAAATACTTCTTAAATTACCTCTGAGCCGCCTCTATCTTCAAATTGAGCCTCTTGTTCTTGCACACCTCTTTTTTGAAAGATGCTACCCTCTTGGACTTTGTTGATTCCTTGAGGTACTTGAAAGTTTCTATCATGTCCCCTCTCCCTCCTTTCCTCGAGGCTATACATATTAAGCTCCTTAAGTCTCTTCATATGTCTTCGTTGCAGACCCTGCACCATTTTAGTTGCCCTCCTCTGGACAGCTTCCATCCTGTCTATGTCTTTGCAGAGACTGGGTCTCCAGAACTGCACAGTACTCCAGATGGGGTCTCACCAGCTGTCTGTACAGAGGGATAATAACTTCCTGTTTTCTACTGGTGATGCCTCTCCTATGCATCCCAGTAACCCCCAGCCCTCCTTGCTGCCCTCTCACATTGCTTGCCCACCTTAGGTCATCTGATATGACTACCCCAGGTCCCTTTCCATTTTGTTGTTGTTAGTATCTCACCCCCATTGTGTGCTCTTCCCTGGGTTTTGTTTCCCAGGTGCATTACCTTGCACTTCTTAGCATTGAATCTAAGCTGCCATACATTTGACCATTCCTCTAACCTTGCCAAGTCCTTCTCATCCTTTCCACCCCACCTTGTGCATCAACTCTGTTGCAGATCTTGGTGTCATCTGCAAAGAGACATACTTTTCCTTCCAGTCCTTCCCATAATGTAACTATAAAGACACTGAAGAGACCGGTCCTAATACTGAACCCTGCGGTACCCCACTAGTAACCCTCCTTTCTTCTGGAGTGGACTCCATTTACTATTACTCTCTGTGTCCTATTCTCCAGCCAATTCTTTACCCAGGCTGTCATCTTGGGACCCACTCCCAGGCTGGCTAACTTGTATATTAATCTTTTGTGTGGGACTGTGTCAAATGCCTTGCTAAAGTCTAGGTAGGCCATGTCACAGCCCTCCTGATCTACTACTTTGGTCACCCAGTCAAAGAAATCTATCAGATTAGGTCTGGCATGACCTTCCGCTGTGAATCCATGCTGCCTAGGGTCCTGTGCCCTCTGGCCTCTAGATACTCGACAATTCTTTCCTTCAGAAGTGATTCCATCATTTTCCCTATCACTGAGGTTAAACTAACAGGTCTGTAGTTTCCTGCTTCTGCCTTGCTCCCACTTTTGTGAAGAGAGATCACATCTGCCCTCCTCCAGTCCTCAGGTACCACACCATCCTCCATGATTTGTTAAGAGGGTAGTCAGTGGTGTCACTAGTTCTACCTTAGCTCTTTTAGAATTCTGGGATGAATCCCATCAGGCCCCATTGCTTTGTCCACCTTCAGTTTTAAGAGTTCTTTCAGAACCCTTTCTTCTGTAAATGGGCGGTATCAACTTCTGTATCCAGAGTGTTACTACTGTTTGTTTTATGTACCTCCCCTCTTCATTTGTAAATACTGAGCAAAAATGTTGTTTAGTATCTCTGCCTTTCACAGTCTCCCTCTGCCCACCCTCCCTCCCCTTTATTAAGCCTCACTATCCCTCCCTTGGTCTTCCTTTGCTCCTGATGTACCTATAAAGGTTTTATCCCCTTCTTAACTGAGTTGGCTATCTTTTCCTCTGTTTGGGCCTTTGCTGTTCTGACTGCCTTCCCAGCCTCCTTTTGCTTTAACTGATACAGTTCTCTGTCCTGCTCCTTCTGCGATTCCTTGTACTTCCTGAATGCTTTCTTTTCTCTTGAACCTTCACTGCCACTTCCTTTGAGAACCATAGTGGTTTCTTATATCGTCTTGTTTTGTTTATTTGCTTCACACAAAGTCTCGTTACCTCTGTGATGGCAGTTTTATTATTCCCATTGTTCTTCCATCCCTCCTTCCTGCCCATTTGCTAGTGCATTCCTTAGGCATTCACCCATTTTTGCAAAGTCAGCCCTCCTAAAGTCCAGTACTTTTTGTCTTTTGTATGGCTTGACTCTATTGCTGTGTTATTGTGAACCATACTTGTTCGATGGTAGCTAGTTCCCAGATGGCTACCCACTTCTACATCTGTGATCCTCTCTCCATCTCCATTTGAGAGAATCAAGTCTAATATTGCTCCCTCTCGAGTGGGCTCCAGTACTAGTTGTCAAGGCATGCCCCTGTAGGGCATCTAGAATAACTGCACTCTTAGTGGCAGCTGCAGCTGCACTCCAGTTAACATTTGGCATATTCAGATCACCCATCAGCAATATCTCCCCTTTTTCTGCCATTCTAAGTATACTTTCTATCATTTCCTGTCCATTTCCTCCCCCTGAGAAGGGGTCTCTGTCTAAACCACTGTGCGTGATTGTGGTGCCATTGCCTGTCTCCAAATTTACCCACAGTGCTTCTTCTCCGACCTGTTCACCCTTTTGTTCTGTTGCTTTTATTCCTCCCTTATGTAAAGAACTACTCCTCCTCCTCTTTTACCCTCCCTGTCCCTCCTGTAGACAGTGTATCCTTCTATGTTTATGTCCCAGTCATGGTTTTGTGTACCATGTTTCTGTGACTGCCACGATATCCAGATGTTCCTCCTCCATCAAGGCCACTAATTCAGGAAGCTTGTTACCCAGACTCACGGGCTAGTACTCATTGCTCTCCATTTTTGGATGGCTTTACCTTCTGTTGCAGCATCCCCCACTGACCGCTCTACCTCAGTCTTTTCTCATTTAGTACCCTGTTTTGTAGGAGAGGCTGGGATTTTCCTGCTGCTTATCAGTGCCTCCCTCTTGACTAGTTTAAAAGCTTGCCAATGAAGCATTTAAACTGATTGCTCAAAGACTTGTCCTCTTCCTGGACAGATGCAGACCATCCTGCCAGTATAGGCTGGTGTCCCTCCAGGTGGAACCCCAGTCCCCAATGAAGCCAAACCCTGTGCTCCGCACCATTTTTTCAACCATTCATTAAACTGCATGTGCCAGTACCTTGCCTCCCCATGCTTTTGACAGGCAGCACCTCTGAGAAGGATACTGTGTGTGCTACTTGTCTTAGGTCCCTCCCCAGCTCTGCAATGTCCTCCTGCACTGCTCTAATCTCATGATGAGCCAAGTCATTTGTCCCTAGGTGGACAATTACATCCAGCTCGGAATCCCTTGCAGCTGTTCTGTGATCCTGAGGATGCGCTTCCTGTCCCTCAAGCCATGGCACCAGGCAGGCACCTTACTTCATTCTTCCCAGCTCCCCCAGTTCTATACCCTAATAATTGAGTCCCCCACCAGGAGCTGCTTCCTTTCCTGTGGTGTCCTCTGCCTCCTTCCTGTGGGCCTCCTTGTGACAGTTATCATCAGTCTTCTCTGCGTGTCATCCATGGGAGCTATGCTCCCCAGAATGGTGAATGGATTGTGGAGTGGAACAATTGATTGGGTGCCTCTGTTCCACCTCCTCACCCTCCTGGAGCCCACTGTGTCCAACTGCTGTGCTTTCTTTGCAACCTCTGAGGTAGTGGTGGTGGCGTTAGTACTCCCTGGATGGGGAGGTTCCCTTCCTACTGTCCAGTGTGGCCTGGGGAAGGTTTCCTTACTACTGTCCAGTGCGGCCTGAGGCGGGCAACTTCCTCCCTCAGGGCAGATAGTTGTCTGCAAATAGGGCAGCATCTCAGCCTCCAGAAAGACTCCCGGAAGACTGCTGCCCCACAGCCATTACATTGCACTACCCTCACATGTTTATCTAGTTTTTTTTTTTATTGTATTTGTGTGTGTGTGTTGGCGCGTGCATGTGTGATTTGTTACATAGAAATATATATATATATTATACAATGTGTATGTTATATTATCAGTGCAGTGTGCTAGAGAGGATATGACAGTGAAATGCACTTGCACTCGAGGAAATGATGTCAGAACCTCAGGTATAAAGGAACTATTTCAGGGTAGGTGGGTGAGGGTGGAAGGGGTTGGGCCTAAACTGTGTCCTCACAAAACAATCAACTAAAAGCTCTCACCCACCGCTGATGAGTGCCTTCCTGTCAGCAAAATACCCTACACAACAATTTGACAGAGAAAGTACCCTGCTAATCAAATGGAGAAAAATCCAGACATCCAAGTCAGACATAGGTAAACCTCTCCAGCCCCAAAACAGCCTGGTGGTTTGTTAGCCACAAAGGAAAATCAAATATGCAGTTATTTCAGCCCTTCTGAGGATGCTGACAAGATAAGCAGTTTAAAAAACCCTTCCTGAATTAAAAACTAAAACAAACACCAAGCAATACCACTTTAAAAGAGTAGAAAACTTCTCTCAGATGTAAGCAAGAGAGAGAGAGTTTAGTTACAGATATTTAGTCCAAAATAGTATATCCCACGCAGCTTCTCAGTTGTTTCCAAGCACTCCTGTAAGGTACTGGCTTCCCTGTAGCTGTCAAGGAGTCTGAGATATGGATACTGTCTTCATTTGTAAATTGCATCCAGGCAACAGCCATTGCATGGAATTCTAAACAAGAAGTGATGTCACTCAGGGCCTAGATGTATGTTGTTAATTACAGCTCGTCCCTCAGTGACATTACCCTTGCCTCAAGAGTCCACACAAGACCTGCTGCCTTGATTTCATTTACTGATGATTCAGGTTTCTGTATCTCGTGACTCCTGACACCTGCAAGTAAGCCCAGTGCCTTAACTAAAAGACAGTTTCATTGGTTTTCACTATGTTATTGACTCCTGCAATGTTTACTTCCCCTTTCAAGTGAGGCTGTCATGTTTGACCAAATTTCCAAATATAAAAAATTAGACACAATTCAGCCTTATTTATTTCATCGATTGTCTGCCTTTCTTTTCCGTTAGTTCTTCATAACGGGTTAATTTGTTAAAAACCTGATCCTTGCCTCCTTGAGTTCATCTACTTTGCTGCTGAAACCTTTCTGGAAGTCATAATCCTCACTTGGTGACATCACAGCTTGTTGCGTGGCAATAGATTGATGCACAAGCAAGGCACTGGCTTGGTTGCTGGTTCCTCCATGCAGTGCATCATGGCTAAGTTGGCGCACACTTGTCATGTAACGCCATTCTCCTCGCATTTACTATTCTGGTGTCACATCACCATGGATCACCACACAAAGTCATATCTGACCTGGTGGGCAATGCTTGTAAAATGTATTGCTCTCTTGTGATTGGGAATCAGACCCTTGCCTGGATGATGTTCCCAGGAACACCTGGAAGGATACAGTGCAGTGCATCACCAAGCTAGCAGTGCTGCTGCTGGTGCTCTGTGGATTTTCTACTGGTTTTCCTTTTTCTCCCTGGCTGGTAGCTCACTGCTGCAGGATAAGCCCTGTTCTCAGGGATATACCCTGGTCAGGCTGAACCGGTCGTCATTCAGAAGGCTACTGAGTTTTCCTCCTTTGGTTTTCTTTCCTCCTCCTCCCTAGCGGAGCGAGGTGCCTCTGTTGGACATGCACAGCCACAGCATCACCTGTGCAGCAGAAGCAAGCTTCTGGCCCAGCTGCAGGGATCGCTGTGGTGGCGAGTCTGCCACCAACCCTCCCAACTGTATCACACAGCCATGGTGGATTTGGCCATGGCCCACCTCCCAACATGACTTCACAGGCTCTATTCTGAACCGGCTGTCCACACGGCAGTGCAAAGCTCTGCCGCTGGGCCACGGGGTGGGGTTCTTTGGTTTCTGATGACGTAGGTCTCACGACAGTCGCAGTGGCTGATACAGCTGAGATGCACTTTGTTGGTGGGATAGGCAACTTCCAAGGTACAGTAAGTTTGGTGCAGGATTAGATAACAGAAGCTTGTCAACTGCTGAAGGAGGAGACTTCTGCTTCATGTAAATGGATTCGGTAATAAGAATAAAAGGCTTTGAAAACACATAATCTAACAAAATAAGCTGATTTGGGCCTAAATATTATATTTGTCAAAGTTTTCTGTAAGATAACAAACGCTTTTCAAAGATGATGCGAGTCTGTTCCTCTGTAAAGGTGCACCATGAAACAAGGCTCTGCCCCAAAATCTCGAATCAGTTATCGGCATGTGAAGGGTTAGTGCACCTAGGAGCCAGACACAGGGCTTTAAATTTTCACACGACCCTTGGTGTACCTTTTCTTTTCTTTTAGCTACATTCAATAATAAATAAAACTAAAAATTCAAATGTCTGGAATTTGAGAGGAACAGATCTTAAAGTGCTTTCTGCATACTGCATGAAGTAATTTACTGTGTTGCATATATTTGCCTGACTTGACTGCATTTCCTCTGGAACTGCTTATTGTACTTGTAATGTTTTTGTGAATATGTATTCGACTGGAACCTTTGTAAATTTATTTATTTGCTTTTGGTAACCGGGTAAGTGCACTAGACAAGAACTGACTATTTTTAGAGCACGACCGGGAGAGTACAAATGAAGAAACAGATAAAACAAATACATATACAGTGTTGTACAATAGGAGATTCCAAACAGTTATACAGAGGTGCAAGTTACATAGTACATAGAGGAGGTACATAGATATCACACAGTATAATAGGAACAAAACAGACAAAAAGGCACAATTTACAGTTAATAATGTACAAAACTGACAGTGTGGTTGGTAAATCAGCAATGAGACAATTCCCAGGCAGAGACAGGGAACAAAGTATGTAGCTGCAGCTGAGGAAGAGTCGGATGGGAGGAATCAAGAGGCCACAGGGAAATTTAAGTGCAGGACAATGGTAGATTTGCATGACTCGTGAAGCTAAGGACATTTGCAAATGTCAAGGAGTGCTAGGTAACTGGAGAGGCCTTTCTGAAAGTGGGTGGGATTTGAGTGCCTAAGATCAAGTGGGATTGAGTTCCAAAATTTGGGGCATAGAAGGAGAAGGAGTTCACCCATCCTGGTAGTGCATTTTGGGACAGATAACAGAGCTAAAAACATGGAACGGAGGAACGAGGGCAGTCAATGGGGGTGAGCATAGCAGTGAGTGTGGAGGATAGAAGAACGAATAATGTTGTCAGTCAGACAACCTAATGAATAAGCCCGGCAGGAGGAAGGAGACAGTGGAGGTCAGAGAAGAGAGTACAGTGGTGCTTAAGATGAGGAGCAGATAGTGCAAATCTACAGACATTGTTGTAGGCAACATCCGCATTTGCATGATGCTTGCCTGTGCCATAGCAAAGACAGCCAAAGCATAGCAGGTCCAGGGTGGAGAAGACCTTGTGCGACAGAGAGTTCCTGGCAGCAGGGGCAGAAACCACGACTCGTAAGCCAGTCCAGTTTTAGCATTGACTGATTTGCAGACAACTTTGACATGTAGAAAGAAGTTAAGAGATGGATCCAGCGTGACCCCTAGGTATTTGAAGGACTGAGTTACTTCCACAAGGGAGCCATCAAGACAAGAAACCTGAGAGACGGAGTTGAAGCTAGGATTTCCTTTAGACCCAAAGAGTATAGCCTGGTCTTGGCAGCATTTAGCACCAGGCGGTGGGACATAAGCCAAGTTTGGATACAATGAAGATCAGAGAGAGGTGGGAGGTGATTTCATGAATAGAGCTGGAGGAGACATAGAGAAGCCAAGCCATCGGCATGAGTAGAGAGACTGTGGGAGGCACAGAAGGTGGGTTGATGACATACAGAAAACAGCAGGGTCCCAAGCATGGAACTTTGTGGGATGCCCGAGCGAAGCAGGGCAGGGGCAGAGAGAACTTTATGATAGGAGACAGACTGGGAGTGGCTCCACATAATGGCTGGAGAACCAGACAAGTGTGGATTGGGAGGTGCCACAGAGCCTAGTTGATGCAGAAGCAGGTTGTGGTTAACTGAGTAAAACACCTTTGACATGTCAATAAAAACAGCCCCAGTAAGCTGGCCTTGGTCCATAGCAGATTTGATGTCACTGGTGAATTGCACTAGGGCCGTAGTGGTGCTGTGGTTTGGCCTAAAACCATGCTGAGCAGGAGACTGCAGGTTAAAGTTGGCAATGAAGTTATACACCTGGTGATGGATAAGCTTCTCCAGGAGTTTACTGAGGGGCAGGAGTGCAATAGGATGGTAGTTTGTTAGGTTTTTGGATCACCCTTTTAAGACTGGGATAACCCTGGCATTTTCCAGGAGAGGGCACAGTACCCTAGCTAATGGAGAGGTTGAACAATCACATGATGGGGTGGTAGCAAGAGACGCGTGCCTAGTTTGAGAGATCTGGGTTCCAGTCCATCAGGGCCTGTGCTGCCATGGGAGACATCATGTTAAGAGCTATCAGAGGACATCCAGCCTGGAGACTGGGTGGAGAATCAGGGAAGGATGGGACGGGGAGGTCAGGAGTGTGATGCAGGGGGGAACCATCAGCATCAAAACTAGGAGTGGCGGTAAAGAGTGAACTGAAAGCATTAGCTATGGTATTAGGGTTGTTACAGGAGACATTATTTATTAGAAAGTCATGGGGGTTTGGGACGAAAGGCCACATTATGCGGTTTATTTGTGCCCAGTACCTTTTTGGGCTACTAGAGGTGTGTGAAGAAGGCCTCTATAATAATTAATGGAAATTAATTCAATATCACCAAGTGCAAGGTGTTGCATCTTGGTCGGGAAACCCTAAACACAGGTACACCCTGGAGGGAGGTGCTGGAAGCCTCAATAGGGGAAAAGACCTAGGGGTCATGGTGGATACATGTATGAATAACTCTGAGCAGTGCAGGAGAGCAGCTAGCAAGGCAAACAGGATGTTGGGATGCATCGTAGGGGATCACCTCAGGAGCAAGGAAGTGATTCTGCAGCTGTACAATGGACTGGTTAGACCACACCCAAGTACTGTGTACAGTACTGGAGACCACACTTGAACAGGGACATACAGCTCCTGGAGAGGGTACAGAGGAGGGCAACAAAGATGATACTGAGGGCTAGGGATTTGACTTATGAGGACAGACTTGAGGAGCTCTGCTTGTTTTCACTGGAGGAGAGAGAGACAGGGGACACGATTGAGGTCTTCAAGTACCTCAAGGGAATAAATAGGGTAAACATGAGGGATCTTTAGACTAAAGCAGGAAGGCATCACCAGAGGCATGGTTTGAAGGTGGAAGGTGGAAGGGTGATGGGGAAAAGAGGAGGAGGTTTTTCACTGAGAGGGTGGTGGACCCTTGGAATGCACTGCCTGGTGAGCTGGTTCAGAGATCCACAGTGGAGGGTTTTAAGAGAGGGTGGGACAGACACAGAAAGGGATGTATCAGATGATGGCCGGTCCCGGGGTGGGGATGGATGATAGGGTTTCTGTAGCACAAGGATCGGAGGGTCTCGCACCCAACTAAGATTTAGGTTCGAGCAGACTCGATAGACCATAAGGCCTAATCTGCTGGCAAATAGTATGTTAGTATGTTAATTGCTTTTGGCAGTCTGTAGCTTTCTTACAAGAGTTGAGAAGGGCGATATGCAATGAAGTCAGAGAGCAGGGAGGACGTTTTCCATCTGGTCCAGAGTTTGTCCTGTGCTTTAAGCATGCGTGAGAAGTGGGCTAGTTAACCATTTGGTAGCAGCCCCGTACCTCTGTGCCTGATGGAAGGAATGTGCTCGGACTGCAAGGAGCGCAGAGAGTTGGTAAGTATTACACAGCCAAGTCAATGTTATTTGTCACAAATATGGGGGACCAGTCGACATCCTGAAGATCCCTTAGAAAAGCTGAGGTGTCAAGGGCAGAGAAGTCAGACATGGAGATGATTTTAGGTGGGGGCTGGCATCCCAGACACAGGTGACAGGTGAGTGGTCACTAATGGAGTCCGGTAGCACAGTCACGGAAGAGATTCTGTCCATCCTGTTGGAGTACCCAGTCAAGGAGGGTGTGACTATTACCATTGCTGGAATGACGGCGTGAGCACAGAGACAAACTGAGTTAGGTTGGCCTTGCTTATATTAGAGTCAAGGACAGGAGGTTTGGGCTGAGCCATTCTGACTGAAGTCACCTAGACAAATCACTTCATTGTTTTTGGTGGCATGTGGAGAAAAGCCAGGAACTCCTCAACCCTTGTTTGCAGGAAACTGGAGGCATGTAGGTGCAGTTTTTTGAGTCACCCAGCAGAAGCAGTGCATGAAATACCTCACAGGACACAAACGAGGGACACGGTAGTTTGGTAAGGTTTGGAAGAGACTTGTAAAATAGTGCCAGAGCGCCTCCTCCTTCTGATGCGGGCCAATCAACCCGGAACAAGTTGTAGCCAGGAGGAACACAGAGAGTCGGGGAGAGAAGGCTTCAGCCAGGATTCAGAAATTGCAAGGAGATCAGGCCTCTGAGTGGTGGTCCAAGCTACAAGTTCTGCATGGTTAGCCACTAATCTTCTTATATCAAGGTGGGCAATCTTTAATCCTCTGAACGGGGCCCAGGGAAGAACTGATCGAATAGTGAGGAGCCCTGTTGTCACGGGCCAGGTTAGTTTCACATCACTGGCCAAAGACAAGGAGAGGACAATAATCCAGTAGCAGCAATCAAAAGGTGAGGATGGTCCTAGCTTTGGAGATACGCTTAGATGTGCTGTAAGACCTAGTCAGGCTGAGAACCAGTTTTGGGCAAGAGTGTTCGATATGGCTATTGAGTCGCTTGGGGAGAGGTAGCAAATTGGAGAAGGTAAAGTCCCTCATGTCTGCAGAAAAGCCTGGAGGAGCAGCAGTTGGGGGATGAAGTATTCTGGGCAATGCAGCAACAGAGAGGAGTCAGTAGGACTAGCAGGTAGTGGGGCTGCATGATCATGTAATAGAATCTGATATTTTCCAGAAGCAGGACCGAGGCAACAAACACAGCAGACTGCAGGTTCTAGGACTGCCCACAGTGATGTGCCCGCCCTTTATTACCAGAGGCCAGTCAGAACAGGCATAGGGTGGAGTAAGGAGTATTTAATTTTTTTTTGGTTAATCCATTACTCTCCTGGTCCCTGGTGGCAGTACCTCCTGTCTAATCCCCAGCCCCAGCCATAGCTCACCCTCCAGCTGCCCGAGGCTTGTTCCCGTGTTGGGGCAGTGGGGATCCCTCAATCCGCCTCACACAAGGATCTGGTGCTGGAGGGTGTTGCTGCCAGTGCTTGAGGCGGCGCCTGTGAGATGCGACACCACTGAGCTTAACCAGGACCTCTTTTTCCCTCCGGTTTTCTTCCTCTGATCATAGACGAGCAATGATGCCACAAGGAGTGAACGTATGCCGCTCCCTGCGTGTTCCTCCAGTGTCTGCCCTTGACTTCCCCTACAGTAGCATCAGTGCACCAGCCCCCAGCCCGCTAGGGGCCAGGCATGCACCGAAGCTGGTGTCCCCCTCCCGAGAAGGAGAGCAGTCCTATGGATACTGACTCATTCCTCCCTGCCAACCCCTGCGCCCTGCGTCGCCTCGAACATGCGGTCGCGCATGGCACGAGGGTCAGGCAGCCAGCGCCTCAGCCCTCAATGCCTCTGGGCCAGGTAAAGAGTATTTAATAGATGGAGTAGGTGGGGTGGATTAAAATTTCAGCTTGAAGGAACACAGCTCACACAAGGTAAATGCAAGCTGCTCCTCCTACCAATGAATTTTAAGCACCACAAAATTGGGCCATTGTGCCAAAAGGTGCCAAGTTCAGAAGTTCTGGTGCACACAGTGCACTCAGGACTCCTCTGTGTCCGTACTCTCAGGGCAAATTCGCAGCTAACTGTCCTTGGTTGGCTGGGGAGGGCTGCAGAAGCAAGCCCTCAGACCCTGGAAATGAACACTTGAGCTCAAGTGTAATTCTCCTCAAGTTTCCAATAAACATAACTGTAATTGAAAATTGTGTTACCAACTGTGACTGTGGCTGCTTTGTACTGCTGACTCTGATCCACGCCTGAAAAAGAGCAGTTGTTCACTGTATCATCCCGTAAACATGCAGAAAGAATGAATGAATGAATGGAGTAGATTATGTTGTGAGTACAAATTGGAGTCAGGTAGAAATAAAGAGAATTATGTGGTGTGAGAGGCGGAATACCAGGAACCCATATTTTGTATTCCATCTCAAGGTTTGATATTCTGCCTACCCAAAACAGCAATGCTTTACATTAAACTGCAGAGTGGAGGCATGGAAGAGTGATATTCCAGTCGGAATACCGGTGATAAAATGGTATTCTGCCTTGAAAACTGGCATGTAAAACAGGGCACAATATCAACAATTTCTAGCCCTGTCAGTGTGTTCTTTAGGCATAATAAAAGAAACTGACAAGTATATTGCTAAAAATTATAAAATGGGTTGGGAAAAGCCTGTGCTGTGACTGGTGGAATCTGATTACATGACCGAGCATTATTCTAGACAACAGCAAGGGTCAGAAATGCTAACTTTCTGACCCTCATTAATCAGTTCTAAAATAAAAATTCAGAAAAGCTGTTTTATTATAAATATATAGAATAGTGGATGATGACATCCTCAACAATGCTATGTTTCCATCGAGGTTGTTGATGCATCGTACAGACTCAAGAGTGAAGCTCGGAGGTTTCCATGATGTCATCAACAACCAGATGAAAGCACAGCCTTAGTTGTGGATGGTCACCAGCCAGGTTTTATATAGTGTATGGTCAGGTCTTATTTGCTTTTGTATTTTTGTGTCTTTCAGTTGCATTACCTTCAGTGAGGTTATTCTGGTGCAGCTCTTCCAGCTTCTCCTGTTCCTGCCATAAGTGTCAGCGCCATCAGACAGCTTCTCACCACTCCTCGCTAATCTGGCTTCCGCTTACACCCCATATTTTTATTTTTAAAAACAAAATAATACAAAAGTTCACTTTTGTGACAAAGAGCGTGTGATAGCTTCTCATGTCAACAGTTGCAGTGTCCACTACTTGGTGCTCGCTAAACTGCGCCACCATGTTTCTGCAACTTGTTTTGTTAGAGACACAAGTGAGCCAATCAGGAGGCAGATCAAGGCTGAAAAGTTGTGTACTACTGATGTGATGTCAGAATGATAGTACAACAACTTTTTGACCTCTGAACTGTCCTACAACAGGATTTGGAAACCCACCATTTTCCATGGACAACAAACCCGGACCATATACTATACAGCAATTATAGACTTGCTGTGTGTGTTATTGTTGGATAACAGCACTTCTCGAGTATAAGGCACTCAGCTCGCCGTGTTTACTTCCCATGGTGCATGATTATCCCACAATAACACACACTCTGTCATACATATTGCTTAATTGCTGTCTGCCTAATCACCTCTGTCTATTGAATAAAAACATGACTCTTGCACTTTTACTTATATTTTTCAGTCTGAGCCTAGTAAATTATGCTGAATTTTAACCTTGTTGTTTTATTTTTAATTAAAGCATCTGAAACCCATTTATGGCAAACACTGGAAGAAATTAAAAATGATACCCCTCCAAAGAAAGATATTAGATACACTTTGCATTTTCAAAGCACACAAAAAGATGAAATGAAAAGTTCTCCGTATAAATTTGTTAAATGTGAAACATAATGACGAACCGTGTTTGCTAGCATTCCCGATAACATCTACAAATTGCCTCAGCAAAGCATTATAGGTTGTCAGCCTAATGTAGTTGAAGATAATTTGGCCTTCCAGTGAATTCAACCTCACAGCACGATTGTACTCCAGCACCAAGTAGAGTGTCACAATTATTCTTTCATGTTGAATTACCATATAATGTCACTTAGCCCACCTGTCATAAGCCCTACAGCCGAAGTTTCTATTTTTCTTCTTTAAAATCTATGGTTCATGGTCAAAAGTGAATCTCTGTCACTAATGGAAATATGATTTTTTTTTTTATCAACAATAAATTTTCACAAGCAAATCAAAGAGGATATGCTTGGACAAACAATCGGATACTCAAGGTTAAAACACACAAATAATAAATTGCTGGTGTGTCATGTTCAATTTTACTACTGCATTACCCCACAATAAACCATAACAGGATCTAAATTGTTGTGAGAACGTTAAACAAACCTCCCCATACTTCACAAAGGCATCCTGCCGGAGTATAATTCATGCAACGGAAACAACTATCACATTTGTTCCACCGTCCCATTGCTGTGCCACACACACATATCAGCGCAGCTTATGTATTTGGACAATCGGTTGAATAAATTGCTTCCATCCTGGCTGCTGTTGCTACTTCGTGAAGAGTCATATCAGTTTTAATTGTCTTGCTGTCTATGCTGAGCTGTTGCTTTTTTTTCCAAGCTCCTCCCTGACCCCACTTACAGAGGACCAGAAAAGCTACAACCAAATAATGATTTAATATTAGATACAGGAACCATTCTTTATGGATCGCTTTTATTTTGTTGTTACATTTTCATTAAGTATGCATCAGAAAGACAGCTGTGACTTACTCAGGAGTTTAGGTGTTAAACTCCTGCAAGCAAGTTCTTATTTTTTGGGGTGGTGGGGTGTAAATTTTGCAACTTATTTACCTTTCCTAGCTCGGCAAGATGCATCATCTCATTTCCAGTGAGGTCCTGACTCTACCCATTTCCACAGCTGGGTGGACTAGAGCACTGAGAAATAGCCTGGGGTAGCACACTGAGTACTGGGCCCAATTGGGCTCTGAACCTACTATTTCCTGGTTCGTAGAGGGCGGTGTGTAGCACTAGACCCCACCACCTCCTCTTACAAGTCCTGATCAGTTGCCGTGAAATGTCTCTGATCTCGAGCAGGGTACTTTGACATTAGCCAAGGAATGTCACAGGTATGGATGAACTGCCCAGGTGAAATAAGTTCACCAACTCGGTACTTGATGAACATTCATGAACCATTCCTGAACATCCAACAACGCTCCCCAGCTGTTCGCAACTCAGTTCATGAACCAAGTTCGGTACTGTCCATCAACAGAAAGTTCATGACATTTCTGCACCTTTAAAGGACGAGGATGAACTAAGAAAATAATGTATTTGCATATCTGAATACAGTTTCCCACTGTACAAGTTAAATACCATCACAAAATCAGAACGTTTTCAGTTTAGGAGGGAAATATATGTTCTATAGGGCAATTAACTATCTCATGGACCCAAAAGCATTAACATTCAAACGCAACACATTTTAAAGAGTGACAGATTCTGCTCCTATAAATGGCAATTGGGCCTTTCTATTTATAGAACAACGGTTGGCACCGATTCCATCTGATTTCAGAACAACAGAAACTAAGTACAAAGCAAGTTACTAACTCTATAATGTACTGTAAGAAAATGCATTCATTAGAAAATGGTATATTTTATTTAAAAACAATTGTCTTGGTAAATTGATTAGATGTGTGATAGAAACATACAATTTGCCAGCAGATAAGGACCAGTGGCCCACCCAGTTTGCCCATTTTTCTCTGCCTATAGTATCACTGCAGATCCTCCTTGATCTCTGCCCATTCACCCCCTTCCCTTTCCCTAAGATTCCCTTAAACCTAACCTATGCATTCTTACAGATCGGCCGGAGGGGTTGCAAACTATGCATTAAGCACAGGGCCCCAAGAGCAGAGGGCCCTCCCCAAAAAAACTCTGCTGTTCAGTTGGCCTCCTTCTTCTGGTCCTGTTTGTACTAATTTAAGTAAAGTGCAAAAATGGCACAAAACTGGGGAAAGGGAAGTTGTTTAACCAGGAAAGCACACTAAGCCAAAGTTGTTTGCAGGTGCAACCTGGCAGCACAAGTAAGTGAAGTGACTTGCTCAGGGTCACACAGTATGCAAGTGGAGGCTGTGGGATTCAAACCCGTCTCCGGTTGCAGCTCAGAGCCTTAAACACTGCACTATACTGCCTCCTAGCTAAAATGAAGCTACCGGGGAGGCCCACGATAGGGATGAGGATGCTCCTTGAGGGGCTGGAGCTTCTGATATAGGGCCCCAGCAAGGAGGTTCACAGGGCCCTAGACTAGCTAGGGCCAGGCTGCATTCTTGAACCCCACCACTGTTTTCACTCCCAATACCTCTGCTGGAACACTGTTCCAGGAATCCAGCACACTTCTGTGAAGAGGTGTCCTCAGATCTCCTCCGAATCTACCTCCATCTCCATATCAGCCCCTTGTCCATATGAGCATATTTTTTCTCTGAAAATACTTCCTCCTGTACCTTATTTACCCTCGTGAGGTATTTGTAGGTGTCTCTATCATATCCCCCATCCCGCTTCCAGGTGTATGTATCTCAGGGAACATCGCCAGGATCTGGCATCTTGTTCCATCTGCCGACCTACCAACGCTTGTTCATGCCTTTGTGTCCTCGTGTATTGGATTATTGCAACTCCCTTTATCCAGGGTTTTCAGGGGTTGAAATCCGTCACCTGCACCTGATGCAGAATGCTATATCTGACTTCTGACAGGTTCCCAGCAGATTCCGTCACATTACTCCCGTGCTGCGTGAACTGCACTGGTTGCCAGTTCGGTGGTGGATCACCTTAAAGTCGGCTTGCTAACTTTCAAAGTTCTACACGAGCATGGGCCCAGGCTTGAAAGAACTTCTGTCTCCTTATCACCCAAATCGAACACTCTGTTCGGCCGACAAGGGGTTGCTAGAAGTTCCAAGGGTGAATTTGAAATCTTCAGGCCGAAATATTATGATGCAGCCCCCACCCTTTGGAACTCTCTCACGTCGGTCTGCGGAAGTGCACTTCTGTGGAGGGCTTTAAGAGAGGTTTGAAGACTTTTTATGGGAAACTGTATTTCTAGAACACTGACTGTTATGATCGCCTTGTTTTAATTGTATTTCTTAATGATTTTTACTGTTTTGATTTGTTTATGTATGGCTTTGGTAATTGAAAGCTCTTATAAATAAAATTATTATTATTATTAAGTCCTTGCCTCTCCTCACAGGGCTTCCGATGCAGACCCAGCACCATTTTAGCTGCCTTCCTTCTGGCCCACCTCCACTTTGCCCATCTCCTTCCAAAGACGTGGTCTTTAGAACTGGACACAGTACTTCTAGGTGAGGTCTTACTTAGCGACCTACAGAGGTAATACCACCTCCTCTTTCTCCTGGTGATTCCTCTCCCTATGCACCCCAGTATCCCACTAGCCCTCCCAAATGCCTTGTCACACTGCCCGGCCACCTTTAGGTCACCCAATATGATCACCCCCAGGCCTCTTTTCCAGCTTGGTGGTTGTCAGTACCACCCTCCTATTTTGTCTCTGCCCCGGGTTTCTCTGCCCCAAATGCATTATTTTCACGCTGAAACCCAGCTGTCATACATATCCTTCACCACTTCACGAGTTTTTTCAGGTCTCTGCTCATCCTTTTCACCTCCCTGGAGTGTCAACTTGCTGCAGATTTTGGTGTCATCTGCAAAGAGGCAGACCTTCCTTCAAGCTCCTCTGCAACATCAGTTATAAAGACATTACAGAGGACCGGTCGCAGCACTGATCCCTGAGACACCCCACTGGTCACCCTCCTTCCTTCCTCTGAGTAAACTCCGTTTACAACCACCCTCTGCCATCTGTCCCCTAACCGGTTCCTTGCTCAGTTTACGACCTTTGTACCCACTCCACTTGGAGGCAGTATAGCGCTATGGTTTAGGGCACTGAGCTGCAAACCTGGAGACCTGAGTTTGAATCCCACAGCCCTCACTTGCACACTGTGAGACCCTGAGCAAGTCGCTAATCCTTCTTGTGCTCCCAGGTCACACCTGAATCATGTTCGCCTAGTGTGGCTTTCCTGGTTAAACAATTTCCTCTTTCCCTTCCTAAGCCACCCAGTTTGATTACTAGCCACCTATGTGGAATGGTGTCGAAAGCTTACTGAAATCTAGGCAGCCATGTCGCTTGCTTCACCCTGATCTAATCCTTGATCACCCAGTCAATGAAATCTGTCAGATTATTTTGACATGACCCTCCCCACCCCACCCAACCATGAATTCATGCTGCCTCAGGTGTTGTAACTCATTGATTCAAGATGTTCCACAATCTTTTCCTTCAGCAGTGATTCCATTAACTTTCCACCACCGATGTCAGGGCGACTGGCCTATAATTGCCAGCCTCTTCCTGCTACCACTTCTGTGTAGTGGGATCACATCTCCTCCTATAGTCCTGAAACCACTCCTGTTTCCAGTAAGCTGCTAAACAGGACTGTCAGAGGTGCAGCCAGTACCTCCCTGGGCTCCTAATACCCCCTGGATACACCCCATCTTGCCCAAGAATTAATTATTGAATGAGTCCCTCTCTGGTTTTATAAACAATCTCTGAGAACAGGACTAAAACATGGTTGCCTGACAACTTAAGCAGTATATTATAAAAGCAAGGTATTCTGTCATCAAAACTATTGATGAACTGTATCCACAAAAGTTCTGTGGAGGAACTTCATGATATTTCACAGACCTTACGAAACTTTATGTTCAAGAATGCTCATGAACACAGTTCACCCATTTGTTGTTCTTGCACAGTTCATTAACACGACTGCTGAACTCTGATGCACCTTCATGGACTCAGCTTGCGGAATAACTCACAGATGTTCAAGAACAGGTCATGATCACTTCGCCTGGGAGTAAGGGGTCAAGATCCAGTTATCATGTAACAAGCCCCAGTACTGAAAAATGAAACAACTTAAACATGTTTTTAAATGTCGAGAGTTCTGCCGATGCCATGTTATTTATTTATTTTTCCAAGGTGGTCAGACTCTTCCTCTAAGTACTCAGCTGAACAAGTACACCCGCTTTTTCGGAGTCATCAACTAACAGGTACCATTACATGCAGACACAGTCCCCTGCCTCCTGGCCCAAATGAATCCATGCTGTTGCTCACACTGTACTCTGACTGAGGTGCTTGGCTCACTTCCAATGTGCTACATTTGCATTGGCTAATGGGGTCAACCCAGCTTAAACTCTGATAGAAGTATGGGATCGGGCAGGCATCCGCACATTTGGGCAACTGGGTCCACCTTCCAACACAGCCACTGTGCTCCGACGTCAGGGCTGGATTAAGGCACAGGCCTCATAGGCCTGGGCCTCAGCACCCCCTGCCAGGCCCCCCGAGCTGCACTCCTGTTTGTAATTCAGGATAAGCTGCTGAGGCTGGACGCAATCTGAGGCAGCTGTGACTCGCTTTGATTAGGTGCCAACTCCTTAGTGGCTGAATGATAATAGCACTAACAGTTTCAGGGGCCCCAACCAAGCTGCTGATGCCAGTACATTAATGGCAGTGGGTAGGCCATGTCCTGTGTTTCGCTACCGACCCCTGGAACTCCGTGTGGGAAGAGGCTGTTGTCAAGACCCCTAAATTGACTGGCATTCCTGCTTAGTGGGAATGGTAGGTGTAATTTCAAATAGAGCTCCTGCATTAGCTGCCTGTTCCTTACTTTGAAACTTGTGGGCTCTGGAGTGGAAAGGACAGAGTTCAGCCAGCGCACACCTACCTGCTGGCAGACCGACCCTCAGTGCCACGTTGACGGTCAGCTATACGATGCTCCCACAGGCTCGAGCCCAGGGATTTTGTTCATGTTATTCCCCAGCCCGTGGGCCAACATACACATGGAAGCTGCTGGAGATTTCCACCCTAATCAGCCTTGGCCTGGAGGGCATCGTCAAGTTGATGTGCCAGTACTGGCGGAGAAGCCTGTGGTTGCTGAAGGTCCTCTTTATCCTGGCACTGACTACTTGCATCTGTCCACTATTCTACACTGAGCAAGGGACTGTGGCTGCAGCAGGTTGTCCCACGGGAAAACTCCATGATGCTACTCGGCACCTGCTGGCTGCCCACAAGAGGCTGGAGGTGTGCATGTTAGCATTCAGGAACCAGGAGCTGTGCAACGCTGTGTTACTATTCCAATGACAAGGATATCAGGCCGGATCGTCACGAACTTCAATTATATGGCACTAACGGGTCACAGATGGGCTTCTTGAGGAAACCGATATCCTTGTTCAAGCGTGACTCAAGGTGGCTCTTACATGCATCATAAGTTCACAGAGGTTTCTTTGGGTTAAAAAACAGTGGTTGCTCTGGGCAGCAGAAGCTGGGAGTGGAATGGGGGTAAGAATGTGGAGGCTAAGACCGTGGAAGAACAGTACATCCCAGGGCTAAGAAGGAACTCTGGCAGACTGGATGGACTTTTGATCTTTTATGCCGTTATTGTCTCTGTTTCTATATTTCTACATAGAGTAAACATGCTGGGGCTGTTCTAAGTACAATTGAATGGGGACTGTACTTTGGTGTGCTCACACCCATATGTCCCAGGTAATTTAACTGGCTGAAAAACAAGTGAGGTTAGAAAATCAACAGGGAGTGTTAAACCTTTGTTCACTTACTGTGACAGTCCACAAAATGGCATTGTTTGATCTCTACCCATGGAGCCAGTTTACCTTCAAGCCTCAAGTGCAGCCTTCAACAACGCCGGGTGGAGGTGTAGCTAGAGACTATGTAGGGTCCGTGGTATCACTATAGGCAGGGGAAAAAACAGGCAGACTAGGTGGGCCAAGAGGTCCCTATCTGTCAACAAATTCTATGTTTCTATGAGCTGCATCATTTAGCTTGCCTGTTGCTGTTTAATTTGATTTCAAGAGTGATCGACACCACTGGGAAAGGAGATCCTCTGACCAAGAATCAGTTTTGACCTGCAGCCGACTGGGAAAAATTCAATTCAGTGTTATGGAAGAATGCAACTGATGTGTTAAACCTGTCCTTCTCCTCTGGCAATGTCTCCCAAGTTTGGAAACTTGTTTATGTCATCCTCTCTACAAGGGCGGTGACCCCTCAGTACCTGGAAAATACCGACCAATCTCCTCCTCCCGCTTTACAACTGCGAAAGCTCTTGTCCAGTCCAGACTGACTAACTTTCTCACATCCACAAATTTCCTCACCCCATATTAATCTAGGTTCAGAAGCACCACTCTACCATATCCCCCCATCGCATCACACAACACATCAGTCAGGTATTAAGGCCAACTTACTGCTGCAATCTTTGTTGATCTGAAAATAACTCGATTCCGCTTCCACCCTCTGCTCCTTGACAAACTCAAGGTAGCCGGACTCACCCTCCTGCAATTCAGTGGTTCAGATCATACCTTGAAAATAGGCTCCAGTCAGTCAGGATTGCAGACCTCACTGTCCCCTCCAAAATACTAGCTGTTGTCTCCAGGGCTCTATTCCTGGCCTCATTCTGTTCTCGCTATTTATTAATGGCCTCTCATCTGTCTGTTCAAGATCCCTCATCCACATGTGATGGGCGACACCATCCCTCAGTAACTGGAAATTACCAACCATCTCCTTCTCTCGCTCTTGCCAAACTGCAAGAAGCTCTTGTCCAGTCCAGACTGACTAACTTTCTCACGCCCACAAATTTCCTCTCCTATATCAGTCTGGGTTTAGAAGGCACCACGCCACCATACCCTCCCTCCTTCGCATCACTGGACACATCCAGTCCGCCCTTGACCAAGGCCAACTAATCACTGCAATCTTCGTCGATCTAGCAAAGGCCTTGATTCTGTTTCCACCCCTTGCTCCTTGACAAACTCAAGGTAGCTGGACTCACCCCTCCTGCAATTCCAGTGGTTCAGATCATACCTTGAAAACAGGCTCCAGTTAGTCAGGATTGCAGACTTACTCCCCTCCTTCCTCATACTAGCTGGTGTCCCCAGGGCTCTATTCTAGCCGGCATTCTGTTCTCTCTATTTATTAATGACCTCCATCTGTTCCCTCATCCACATGTACACGTACAACACCATGCTTTCTCATCTGGCCAGTTCTAAGCAACGTTGGTCATGACTACAACAGCAGTTATCACAACATGCAGTCTTGGTTTCACGAAACCATCTCAAAATAAACTCATCCAAAACTGTTTCCATGACTTTTGTGTCTGCTCAAAACTTATGCGAGGATATCCTGTCCACTTGTTATCACCTCCCTAAATTGGACCCCATTAAACACTGCCGCTCACGTACAAATATCTAGAGTATGGCTCAACCCCAGTTAAACTTCTCTAATCACAACAATGCCATCACATTGAAGCTGCACCCTAAGATAGGCCTACTATACGAAATCACGATGCCCTCCCACTACCCAGTTAGATACATATTATTAGTAAAATTATTCTCCCATCTTCGACTATGCTGACATAGTGTATGGCACTGCACTCCCGTTATACAGGCTCGACTCCATCCTCTACACTTTCTGCGCTTCTGCCAAATTCTCCTCTCAGAACCCACCACTGCACTCTCCTTTCTTCCCTCAGGATACCACCTCTATCCCATCATCGCTTCAGCCACGCATTTCCTTCACATCCAAATTCTGGTTCGACCTGCCCCCCTTACCTGGCAAAGAGGCTAAAGCCAGCTGCCATTTCCCCATACTCACTGTGCTCAAAGGGACTCCCGTTCTTTCTCCCTCCCCAAAACTTCCTCGTCCACTGGCAAATCCGCCTTCACCTACAGACTCTCCCTCTTATGGAACCAACTACCTCTCCTAAGAAACTCACCTCTCACAACTGCTTCAATACCAACCGACAACTTCCACTCCACCTGCGCCTGCTCCGAGCCCCGAGCCCTCACAGCTGCAGCCTCATGCCAGACGCTTTTTTGTGGCCAGCAAACTCCTCAGAATTGTACAATACTATTTGTATATAGTCCATCTGAATGTACAATACTTACTGTATAACTTATGCAACTGTATATTTATTGCATGTATCGATGATGTATTTTCTGCCTTATATTCTTTCCCCCACTCCCCAGGTCGCACCTGGAAACAAGCCTAGTCTCAGGTTGATTTTCCCGGTTATCAAATGTTTAAATAAAATAAATAAATAAATATGCAATGTGTGTGGGGGCGGGGGTTGCAGCAAAGGAGCAGGGTCGCAGTGATGGGGAGAGCCCCAGATTTTCTTGGGCCTAGGGCCCCAGGTTGATTTAATCTAGCCCTATCTGACGTGGAACTCTTACAAGACAACTACACTGCAAGGTACTGCAGCCACTTACTTGGGTGGGGGTCCCACTTTTTTCCTAAAGGGATTCAACAGTCTTTGAGAAAACCACTGAAACAATAACATTCCAACACATCATTTTTAATTGCATAGGTTGTATCTAGTCACACCTCGCATGATCAAAACTCACAGGCATAAAAGCATGCACGGTTTTGGATTTGGTTTATTTATATTTCACGTGTTTTTAGACCACACACTTTGGTGGTGTCTGCACAACAACTTTTTGACTGTGCCATTTTTCACTACACAATTTTGACCTGGACCACCATAGGTATGTAGAGTTCTGCACCTGCAAATGGAACCTCAGGATACCACCTCTATCCCATCATCGCTTCAGCCATGCCATCTCCTTCATATCCAAATTCTGGTTGACCTGCTCCCCTACATACACAGGATTTAAGACATGTCCTACATGCTGGGCCTTTGGAGATCTTAGGCTCAGCTCCGGGCAGCATGGGCAGAGATTGCACGCCTCAAATTTCAAATTCAAGAGGAAATACATTATAAGAACCACCGCCATTTCCCCAGCATCCAACAGAAAAACTTCGACCCGAGAGGGTAGTTGGTCCAGGAGGTTGGCAGGTGGTTAGGAAGGCAAATCGGGTGCCCATCACTCTCTGCTCTCCAACATATTACCTCCAAAAACCATATAAACACTACAAACAAGTATCTCTACCTCTATCTCTGAAATCAAACAAAGAGGAAGAAGATACTGCAGAGCAGGACACTGCAGCACAGGAGCTAGCACAACAAAACTCACCCAAATCAGGAACCAAAACAAAAAAGCAAAAAGGAAATCCAAAAACTTCTGATCATAGGAGACTCCATGATTTGGGGAGTTGATACCCATCTCCAGCCAGGGTAATGGTCAGATGTCTCCCAGGTACATCAGCATGGAGAGACACTGACCGCATTGCTAAAATTGTTCACAAAGCAGGAGAAAACATTGATGTCCTAGTACAATAGGGACTAATGATCTCGTTAGCCAGTCAGTTGTGGAGACCAAGGAACATCTGACCAGGCTGGGTGACAAACTATCATCTATTTCGTCTGGCATCTCCTTCTCTGAGATCCTACCAGTCTGGGAGAGGGCAGATGGACGGAAGGTCAGAGAAGGGGAGATAGGGAGCTAAACACGTGGCTCAAGGGCTGGTGCCAGGAAAAAGGACACAGATTTGTAGGGAACCGCAGCAGTTCTGGGAGCGAAAGTTCTTTAAATTTGATGGACTGCATCTGACTAAGGAGGAGTCAGTACATTGAGGCAGAAGTTTGAGCGTCTTTGCAGAATATTTAAACTAGCAATGGGAGAGGGTAGCACCTCATACGTCGAATGGGAAGAACACCCTCCCCTCAGCTAGTGGTCAAACAGGATTCAGTATGTTTGCAGTTCATTTGCATCACCAGGTAAGAAAAAGGTTTGTCTCCCCATATGACGCAGGAGTAATGCCAAACCTCACCCAACAACTAACTACACCTAAATCTGGCCAATGGAAAATCATGTACACAAATGCTCACAGCCTGGGAAATAAGATCCCAGACCTGCAGGCAATAATGTCAGAGGCTAAACTGGACATAGTAGCAATTAGTGAGGCGTGGTTTACCAGTAGCCACACTTGAGAACTTCAGTACCTGGCTATGTATTGTTCAGAAGAGGCCGAGGAGTGCAAAAGGGGAAAGTGGCCCTGTATGGCAATGAAAATATCAAAGCTACAGATATTCAGAATACACATAAGGAGCCAGAAGAACTGTGGGTCACCCTGGAAACAGGAAATGGGACAGCCATAAGAACTGGGGTTGTCTACAGGCCCCAGACCAGGGGAGGACATAGACACATTACTGTTAGAAGATATACAAAACATGACAGCTAAAGGGGAGGTTCTGATAATGGGAGACTTCAACATGCTGGATACAGATTGGTCAATACCAGCAGGAACATCTGCCAGAACTAGACACAGTGGATTCCCTGCAGGGACGGCCTCAAACAACTGGTACAACAACCCACAAGAGACAGGGCTATCCTAGATCTAGTACTGACTAACAAAGGAAGGGAACACAGATCTCCGGTAGAGGGTCACCTGTGGCCAGTGACCATCACATGGTATGGTTCAATTTGGCTATTACATCTAAATCATCCCATTCTAAGGCAAAAATATGGGACTTCAGAGGAGCTGACTTTGATAAGATGGCCAACAGAGTTAAGCTAGCCCTGTCAAAAAGAAACACAGGTGAGGGTACAGGCAAAGTGGGCAAGTATTAAGGATGCAACTTGAAGCAACATCCCATTGTGTCAGACAGAAAGGAAGTGCAAAGAAGAAGGAAACCACTTTGGTTCTCAAATGCAGTAGCAGAAAAGGTCAGAGCCAAAAGGCTGGCCTTCAGGAACATAAGGGAACACAGTGGGATGAAGATAGGAGGCATACCAAACTGCCCTAAGGGAAGCAGGGAAGGCAGTAAGGCAGGCAAAGTCCCAACCTGAGGAAACACTAGCACGAACAGTAAAAGAAGGTGACAAGACTTTCTATAGATACATTAGTGAAAGGAGAAAGTCCAGAGGGGTATTGCTAAGCTTAATGGAGAAAAGGAGCATGTGAGGAGGAGGACCTGTAAAGGCATCTATCCTAAATAGATACTTTTGCTCAGTATTTACTGAAGAGAAGGTAGGGCAGGGCCCACAGCTCAGCATCATGGACACAGGGAGGGAGGTGAGCACTACTCCTTCACAAAAAGAAAGGGTCCCACAAGAGCTTAAGGCTCAGGGTGGATAAGGCAATGGGACCTGATGGCATACATCCCAGGGTACTTAAGGAGCCAAAGGTGGAACTAGCAGAGCCATTAGCAGAACTGTTTAGTGAGTCTCTGAACACAGGAGAGGTCCCAGAAGACTGGAGATGGGCTCATGTGATCCACTCCACAAGAGTGGTAGCAGGGAGGAGGCAGGGAACTACAGACCAGTCAGTCTTACCTCAGTAGTGGGCAAGATTATGGAGGCACCCTTAAGAAAAGGATAGTACAACATCTGGAATCCATAGGGGCACAGGATCCAAGACAGCATGGGTTTACAAAGGAAGGTCCTGTCAAATACTAATCTCATAGATTTCTTTGACTGGGCTACCCAGAGTGGTGGACCAAGGAAACGTTGATGTTGCCTACCTTGACTTCAGCAAAGCTTCTGGACACTGTTCCACACAGAAGATTGATAAATAAGCTGGTAGGCTTGGAGTGGGAAGAAGCCAGAAGGGAAGGAAGGAAACATATTCAATTCAGTGCCTTAGAGTAACTGGTAATTGCTATTTTTCTTTAAACTTAGACTGTGGGCTATTAGTGACACTATACTTTTGTTGTTGTCTTTACTTATAATTGTTTTGGGCTGTTGAAAATTTAAAACATAGTGGTGGTGTAATTCTGTGCTGTCTTTAATTGCTGCAAATTTTTCGCCCCTTCCCCAACTCTTAATTATATAGCCCTGTTAAATCTGATTGACAGGAGCTAAATACAGGGTATAGTAAGGGTGTGAAGTAGGAGGGGCATAAGGGGAAGAAGTCACCCTCGTTAACGACAAGTGTTTTGATTAATTTATTTATTTATTGGTTTCTTTTCTTTAAAAATAAAAAAAATTTATCTGAGGATCAGTGGCAGGATTTTTAGGACAGTAAATTAATAAAAGGAACTAGGAGAGCTCAGTAGCAGACAAGTAGTGGAACTGCAGTATAATGTGGGAGTGGTGCAATGCAGTGGCTGTGGGGCAGCCATATTCAGGCAGACCTTCTGGACACTGAGGTGCTGCCCTATCTGCATGCATCTCTGGACTGCAGGAGGAGGTAGCCAGACTCAGAGTGGAAGTAAACTGGGTCAGGAGTACCATCACCCCTATCCAGGGACCACCCAGTCCAATGCAACTGCCTCAAAGGATGCCGAGAACGAGGAGCACTTGGATGACAGTGGGCTCAGGGAGGGTTAGGAGTGGTCAGGCAGAGGCACATCCCAGATCCTATTCCCTCAAGAACTCATATGCCACACTGGCAAATGAGGACAACCAAATAGAGTACCCAGAAGTGGAAGGAAAGGATGTGGAGGTTAGCCAAGGAGGTGACCTCAGGGGAAAGCAGTGGACCCTAGAGGAGGAGGAAGCGAATCCTGGTGGGGACTCCATCATAAGAGGGATCCAGCTAGGAACACAGGAGGGGAGAACAGGGAGGTGAGGTGCCACCAGGTGCCAGGCATGGAGGGATGGAAGGAAGATCCTGGGGATCACTGGGAAGGCAAGACGGAGGGTGAGCTGATGTCATTATCCACCTAGGGTACTAATGATCTGGGCAAATGGGGAGCCAAAGGAAGTTCAGGAAGAGTTTAGGAAACTGGGGAGGGGTCTCAAGCAAGTAGCTACTTCTGTCACTTTCTCAAGTACTACCTGTGAGAGGCAAGGTAGAGCATAGGAGTGCATGCACCAGGAACTTTAACTCATGGTTGAAGAACTGGTGCTGTGAGGAAGGGTTTGGATTCATTGGTGACTGGGGACCCACCTGGAGGATGGAGGTTTGTTCAAGCCTGGACGGCCTCCATCCATCCTGAGGGAATCCAAGACTCAATGATAAGTTTAAATGCTACATTGATACATTTAAACTAGCAAGGGGTGGCAGGCCAGCAAGGAGGGTACCTACTTGCTCACCCCCACAGCTAGCAGTGGAACCAGTGAACCAGAGGAGTGGCTATCTCTGCAAAGCAGTGTGCAAAGATGGAGATTAGTGCCAAGAGGTGGATAAGCAGAAAAGGGCAAAATTCAGCAGAAGGGCAGACAGCAAGGAGAACCAGGGATAAATGACAACCAAGGAAGGGCTGGAGTAGAACAGTGAAACAGTCTAGGAGGTCAAATCATGGAAAGCCATGTGCAAATGCCAGGAGCCTTAGCAACAAGATGGAAGATCTGGAGGCTGTCATGGTGCAGTCAGATCTGGACATTGTGGCCATCACTGAAACCTGGTGTAATGATAACCACGACTGGGAGATGGCCATACCTGGCTACAACATATTCAGAAGAGACAGAGCAGGCAGGAAGGAGGAGAAGAGTGGCACTGTATGTGAAAAATGACATAAGGGCCACAGAGATCCAGGAGGAACAAAATGGGGAGAGATACTGTGGGTTAAGCTGGAAAGGAAAATGGGACAGCCATCCACACAGGTGTGGTCTATAGACCACCAGCCCAGGAGGAAGAAACAGATAGGAGTTGATGCTAGCCATCCAAAGGATGGCAGACAAGGGTGTGAGGTAGTACTGGTTGGAGACTTCAATATTCCAGACATGGACTGGAGCATCCCAGCAGCAGCATCAACTAGAGCAGATTTATCCTGGACTTCTTCAGGGTGCCTTCCTCAAGCAACTGGTCATGGAACCAACTCGGCAGAAGGCAATACTGACCCTGTGCTCACAAACAGGGACAGTGTGATGGGGGTAACAGTGGGGAACACCTGGGAAACAGTGACCACCAGTCATTGTGGTTTGAAATCACAGAAAGAGCAGAACCAAACCACACAAAAACACGTATCCTGGATTTTAGGGGGCAGACTTTGGGAAGATGGGGAGATACTTGAAACAGGCATTAAGGGAATGGGACAGGAATCAGGGGTTGAGGAACAGTGGGCAGTATTTAAAATGAGGATTACAAGAACAACAGAATTATGCATTAAGCAGGTTAGCAAGAGGAAAAGGAAGAGGAGACCATTATGGTTTTCCAAAGAGGTAGCAAAGAAAGTGAAAGCCAAAAGATTGCATTCAGGCAATACAAAAGACACAGGCAGAAGGGATAGGGAGAAGTACCAGGAGAAGCAAAGGGAGGCAGGGAGGTCAGTAAGGGAAGCCAAAGCTCAGACAGAAGAGCACATTGCAAAATCAGTGGGTAGAGGGACAAACATTTATAGGTAACATAAGTGAAAAAGAAAGACAAAGGGAGGGATAGTGAGACTGAAGGGGAGGATGGGGGCGTGGAGGATGACAACAGTAAAGCTGACATATTGAACAGGTATTTCTGCTCAGTCTTTACTGAGGAAGAGGAGGGTAATGGGTCTGAAGGGAGTACAAGGGTGAGAATGGTGCAGAATGGACACAAGTCCCTTTACACGAGAAAGGGTCCTGAAGGAACTGGAAGTAATAAGAGTTGATAAAGCAATGGGGCCAGATGAGGTGCACCCAGGGTCCTTAAAGAACTAAGAGGTGGTGGCTGAACCTCTGGCTATCCTGTTTAGCCAATCACTGGAAACAGGGAGGTACCCAAAGACTGGAGGACAGCAGATGTAGTCCCTTATACAAAAGTGGGAACAAAGAGGAAGCAGGAGAACTACAGACCAGTCAGCCTCACCTCGGTAGTGGGAAGATCATGGAAGCACTACTGAAGGAGAGATTGGTGGAACATCTGGTTGTCAATGGACTACAGGACCCAAGGCAGCATGGTTTCACCAGGGAGGTCATGTCAGACCAACCTCGTTGATATTTTTGACTGGGTGACTAGGGAGGTGGATCAGGGGAGGACAGTGGACATGGCCTATCTGGACTTCAGCAAGGCCTCTGACACTGTGCCACATAGAAGACTATTCACAAACTGGGGAATATGGGTGGGCAGGACAGTAGTGTGGTGGGTAGTAACTGGCTGGGTGGCAGGACACAGAGGGTGGTGGTAAATGGCTGTCACTCCACAGAGGGAAGAGTGACCAGTGGGCTACCACAGGGATCAGTGCTGGGACCGGTCCCATTCAACATCTTCATCAGTGACATTGCACAGGACCTAGAAGGCAGAATTTCACTGTTCGCTGATGATACAAAGCTCTGTAACAGAGTAGACACACCAGAGGGTGTAGACAGAATGAGAAGCGACCTGCAGAACTTGAAGAATGGTCAAGGGTTTGGAGTTGAAATTCAATGCAAAGAAGTGCAAGATAATGCCATATGGGACACAAAAACCTTGGCACAATATATCAGTTGGGGGTGAGGATATAGCATGCACCAAGCAGAAATGGATCTTGGGGTTATCATCTCTGATGACCTCAAGGTAGGGAAACAGTGTGACAAGGCACAGGTAAAGCAAATAGGATGCTGGGATGTATAGGCAGGGGCATCACCAGCAGGAAAAGGAGGTCATAATCTGCATTATACAAGACACTAGTGAGGCCCCACCTGGAGTACAGTGTACAGTTCTGAGACCATACCACGTAATGACATAGACAGGGTAGAGAAGGTTCAGAGGAGGGCAACAAAGATGGTGCATGGATTGCATCACAAGTCCTATGAAGACAGGTTGAAGGAACTGAACATGTACTCCCTGGAGGAGAGGAGGGGGAGAGGGATATGATAGACACATACAAGTATCTTACAGGGAGGAACAGGGTGCAGGAAAACACTATTTTAAGCTAAAAAGATGTTCCAGGACTAGAGGGCATGGATGAAGTTGGAGGAGGACGTTCAGAGGAAACATGAGAAATTTCTTCACAGAATGGGTGGTGGACAAGTGGAACACCCTGCCAGAGGAAGTGGTGGGGCTGAAACAATCACGGATTTAAGAATGCATGGACAGACAAAGGAATTCTGGAGATCAGGGGTAAGGGCAACAGACTTCTAGGAAAACAAACTGAACTTACAAGCTCAAATGGCAGACTAGGTGGGCCATAGGCTCTCATCTCGTCGGACACTGTCTATGTATGTATCTGATGTAAGTTGGTCAACTGGTGACAAACTGGTTGACGGACAGAAAACAGAGAGTGGTGGTAAATGGCATACAGTCAGAAGAGATGCAAGTCACAAGTGGGTACCTTAGGATCAGTCCTGGGGCCAGTCCTCTCAACATCTTCATTAGTGACCTTGCAGATGGACTAGAGGGTGGGCTTGTCTGTTTGCAGATGACACCAAGATCTGCAACAGAGTAGATGATCTAGATGGGTGGGCAGAATGAGAAGAGATTGGATAAACTAGCAAAATGGTCAGAAGAGTGGCAACTGGATTTAATGCAAAGAAGTGCAAAATCATGCACATAGGGAAGAGAAACCTGAAGCCACCTATAGGCTGGAGGAGTTGCTAGCAGTCACAAAGGAAGAAAGAGATTTGGGCATCATCATCACTGATGACCTGAAATCATCCAAGCAGACCTCTAAAGCAGTAGGTAAGGCTAGGGGTGTTAGGTGTATTAGTAGGGTATCACAAGCGTAAGAGGGAGGTAATAATTCTTCTTTACAAGACACTGGTTAGGCTCCATCTGGAGTACTGCATGCAGTACTGGAGGCCACACACAAGGACATTAACCAAATTGAGGCAGTCCAGAGAGGGCACCAAATGGTGCAGGGACTGCATCAGAAGACATATGAGGACAGATTAACAGAGCTCAATATGTATACCCTTGAGCAAAGGAGGAGAGAGGTGATATGATCGAGGCATTCAAACACCTTAAGGGCATTAACAAGGTGAAAGAGTCTAATATGTTTAAATATAAGAAAATAGCAGGACAAGAGGACACAGCATGAGATTAGAGGGGCAGATTAAGGGGAATGGAGGAAATTCTTTTCACAGAAAGGGTGGTGGATGCATGGAATGGCTTACCACAAGAAGTGGTGGCTATGAACACAGTGCAGGGCTTCAAACAGGCATGGATAGGCATAAGGAACAATACAAATGACTATGAATAGATAGGCCACTGACAGAGCTAAGGACGATGGCACATTTATAAGGATAGAAAAAGAAATGGGCAGACTGATGGCCTATGGTCCTTATCTGCCAACTTCTATGTTTCTATGAACTCATGGCCAGTGAGTTCTTACCTGTTTTACAAATGAACAAATGAATGAATAAATAAATAAATAAATAATCTTTTATTCCAAACATTTTATCTACTTTCCTCTTGTTTTCTGTCACTGAGAACATGTAAACTGGATCTTTGTGTATTAGACTTTATTTCTTCATCCTTCAGCTACTCCTCAGCTGAAATCACAGACTGTGACATCATAATCATTTCCACGGCAGTAGCTGTGATGTCACAAACCAAGAATTACCAGGGAAATTCAGCAGGCGAGATGAAGTCTATGGGAAAAAATAGCATGTTTCTCTGCAAACGTTTTTCAGTAATATGAATGAGATGAATGACGTGAAAGCTGAATTGTGTCTGAAATTACAAATCAAAAATATTTTTCCTGGATCAGGAATAATCACTTTAAAAGTCTCCACAACTCAAGGAGATGCTGCCCTGATCCACACAGGAGGCCGGAAAACACCTGAATTGAAACTATCTACCTGGGGCACTGTGCCCTCCCCATACCTGTTTGCATCCGATAACATCCACAGAGTCTGCTTGCTGCACTCCTCTAATGTGGAGCCGTGTAATGGGGCATAGGGGAGGCAGTGGGAGTGGGTGGGCTGCTCCAGACCATAGGACACCTCAGTTGAGCGCTAATGCTGGACCATGAGTGGATGTGTGCTCACATGAGATGTAGGGAATGTCAGGACACAGCGATCTTCTGGGACCAGCACACTGACTGGTGCTGGTGATGCCCCAGCCCACCATGGAGGCTCCTAGGGCTGGGTACTGGAGGAGGGAGGCCAGTTAGGTCCAGAAGAGAGAGTTGTGGCCATGCATTTAGGGGGGTAGTAGCCACAAATGCTGTCCCTAAGCGTAACAGCTGCCCCTCTGCCAACACTCTGCAACTAACTACTTCAGATAAGCTAGTGGGGAGGCTGAGCAGTGACAACTGTGAGAGGTGGATATGTTGCAGCAGACAGACAAACGCGTACATACCAAGATAAAAAAAATTAAAGGAAAACAAATGTCTCTATAGAACCCCCAAACATTAGGCTTTTAAGGCAATATAATTTTTCTTCGCCTGTGTGGCATTTTTGATTTTATAACTCTATTGATCAGAGGCCAGTAATATAAACGTTATTATACTCACAGCTCAACTGGCAACAGTTCAACAAGAAAGACAATGCAAGTTACGCCGTGTAAGAATACAAGAGAAATTAATTACAAAAATAAGAATGATCTGAACAGGTCATGTAAAATTTGTTCAACGGGACAAAGAGTCAACTCATCAAGCTGATGAAGGGCCAACTCAATGTAGGTCTACAGTGGGCAACTGAAAGTACCATTTTCAAGGGGCATCAAAGTGCTTCAGGTGGAGGAGAATTATAAGAGTGATGCCCTTGGACATGATCTGCAGCCTTAAAATTGAGAGCCTCCCGTAATATGTAAGGTCCCAAGGTTGCCAAAATTCTAGAACATGCTCTAGGCGAAACTGCAGTTTAGCTGCAAGATATTCCATATCTGTAATCTGTTTCACTTGTGTATCCAGGTAGATGTCTGCAGAGTGACATCTGACAACCACACAAGAGTTATGCACTTCCACGTTGCTGTCAATATAATATAGAACAGTTGTCTGAGGTTTCCACTTTTGATAGGAGTTGTAAAATACGAGCCTAAATTACTGAAAGTGTGGGGTATCATAACCTGCGTGATTGCTGAATACCATCTCTGACTGCTAGCCAAAAGGGGCAATCGAGGCAGGTCCACAAAATGTGAACAGGTGACCGTGCTCACCACACACTCTACAACACAAGCCAGTGTTGGTGGCCTGTAATGTCTGGTGATCGCAGGCATGTGAAAAACCAAGCTAGAACTTTCCAAATGAATTATCTCCACATAGGTGAAGGGTGACTTTCCAGCTGTCTGCAGTGTCCACCCCATGTATGCTGCTGGGGAAAGCTGTTCCCTTTCCTTTCCCAGATATCTCAGAGTTTCTCTAACAGAGGGTTAGGCCACACCGAAGAATGAAGTACACGTCTGAGATGTACACCTGTGTGGTATAATATATCATCTACTCTATCACCCAAATGTAAACCCAGCAACACCGAGCTGCGCTGAGCCATTTCACGTTATCAGCACAGTTCTGCGCCTCAACTGCATCACTCATACAGTGGTATTGTGGGAGCCATGCTGGGAACGTGAATGGTGCAGCTTCAGCTGTGTTTACATTCGGACGCTAGAGTGAATGAAAATTGTGCACAATGAAGAACATTATTTTATTGGCTTAAAAGCCTAATGGTGGGGTTGTTTAGGGGCGTGGGGTTTACAGAGATATGTGTTTTCCTTTAAGGAATTTGATAAAACCATGAAAGATTACTATCACCTTAATCAACTGAAGGCTAAGTGCTGAATAAATGGAAAGAACGAAGAGGATAATAACCTAATGTACCCTTCCACGGTAGGTGTGTTGGACACCAGGAGTTATGAATCCCATACTAGGGGTTATGATCCTCGCCCCATGTGGTGCACCGACTTCCTAGGCAGTGCTGAGCGGCGTACCCATGGACGCCACCAGCGAAGATTTCAGTCTACTGCCGCCCGGGATCCTCGCCCTGTGTGGCGCACCGGCTTCCTAGGCGGCGCTGAACGGCCGTACCCATGGACACCACCAGCCAAGATTTCAGTGTCTACTGCCTGCCCTCCTGGAACCTCTGGCCGGATCCTCTCTCAGGGATCCTCGCCTGTGTGCCTATTGACGGCTTCCTAGGTGGCGCTGAATGGCCGTGATCCACGGCCACTGCCCAAGATTTCAGCATTTACTGCCCACCCTCCTGGAACCTCTGCCTGGATCCTTCTCTCAGGTACTGCCGCCTGGCTTGAATTCAAGCCGACTCGCTACCTCTGCCTGCCGACTGAAGTGGCATTTTGCTAGCGACCACCGATTAGTCCGCCCAGCTGCATGACCCTTCTGATTGAGCCCATTTCAGCCCGCCTCTGGGCTCCCAAAGACTGCTTTTTCTCTTCCTTTTTTTTTTTTTTTTTTGTTGACTTTAACTACTTGACAAAGGTTTTAAAATTGTTAAGATATAACTGTCTAACTTAAAACTGCACTGTTACTGTGATATTTTATCAGCTTAGCGCTAGTCAGATCGCTACAGTGTGTTTAATTACTGATGAAATGCTTTATTCAGCTTAGCTCTAGTCAGGTATCTACAGTGTTATAATTTATAAGAACTCTGTTTTGGGCTTGCCTACGTTCCTTCTACTGTGTGGCTACGCTGCCTTTCTTCTGTCTTTCCTTTGCTACCTCCAGTTCCTCTAGCCTAGTCCCTCTACAACCTGCTATTCCTGCTTCCCATTTCTCCAATTTCAGAGCCCACTGATCTTGGACTCTTACCCCATTCCCTTCCCTGATCTAACCTTCTCATAGCCATCTCTCACTAATCCGCCTTTTGTCCTCTACCCTCCACCCCCTGCCTAATTTCTCCTCCTCTTTAGACCTTTTGTTATTCACTACTCTCCATCTCACCCCCCACTGATGGTCTGCGCCAGTCTCCTGCCCCTCTGGCACTCTTGTCAGACCTTTAAATTTACTGTGTCCTTTCTCCTTGCCCCACTAGAGATCCTCACCCTGTATGGTGCACTGGCTTCCTAGGTGGCACTGAACAGCCATTCCACGGTCGCCACCCACCAAGATTTCTACTGCCCGCTCTCCTTGAACTCTGCCTGATCCTTCTCTCAGGTGCTGCTGCCTGACTTGAATTGAGCCAACTCGCTACCTCTGCATGCCTGACTGGGCGTTTTGCTAGCAACCACTGATTGGTCCGCCTGGCTGCACGACCCTCTGATTGGAGTTCCTTTCAGCCCACTCTTGGGCTCCCAAAGACTGTTTTTCTCTTCCTTTTTGCTGACTTTAACTTGGCAAAGGTTTTTCGATCGCCCAAGCCACCTTTAAATACACTTCCTCCCTCCTTACTCCATGTCTGCCCACCCTATTGGTGCAAACCGCCTGCTCACGTCACCTGCCCCCTCACTGGAAGTGCAACCACAGATCTACCAGTGCGCTGCGAACACCCCCTCACTCAGCCACAGCTACATGCCTCACTCATTCTAACCATGGTTGCTGGGCTCAGAGCTCCACGCTCTCCAACAGGCCTGCACTCTTAGGCCCTATCATTGCTTGGCTGCAGCACCCAGATAAGAGAAAGGTGTGCAGTCCAAGGCGACACTAAACTCCAACCACTTTCAGTCTGCAACTAGAAAGCCTACTACTATGCGTATGCCCCAGGCTACCAACATAAAGGACCAGGGAGTGCATCCCTAAACACTCTTGCAGACCCAAAGTCTGGTGTCCGTTCCCTGCTAGCTGTGACCCTGGGTTGCCTCTAGCATGGACTGCATGACCCTGGCTCTCAATCGAATAGTAGTGGTGGGTGCTATCTGCCCTGGTGCTCTGAATGTCACCACGGAACAACCTCCCTACCAGTTCACACTTATTAGTCACATACACTTACGTTCAGTGTATGGCTACTGGAATACCGTAGCATAAGACTCAAGATCGCTGCACGCTAACTACAGACCTATCTCCATCCTCCCTCCTTTATCCAAAGCACTGGAACACATCGTTTTGGACCAGCTAGTTGAAGTTCTGGGAAAATATGAAATCCAATACCCACAGCAGCATGGTTTAAAAAGGGCACAGCACCACCACCACTGCCCTCCTGGAATTTCAGGAGTTTCATCCACAATTCACTGGATCGAGGAAACTATGTGGGTGCGGCTTTCATTGACCTTACGGAAGCCTTTGATACTGTCAACCACCCACTCATACTTAAACAGCTGTCCTCCACTGGACTTTCCAATGATGTGCTGCCTGGTTCAAAAGCTATCTGGAGGACGAATTACAGCAAGCAAGGATTGCCGATGTCACTTGAACCTCGCTGTCCTCTCCGATGTACCCCAGGGCTCCATCCTGGGACCTCTACTTCTTAGTCTTTTCTTGAACAACCTTCCTAATGCCTGCAACCAGAAAATACTGCTATACGCAGATGATGCTGACATCTGTACCAGTCACCATGACACTAAACTCCTTGAGCATCATCTACAGCTTGACTTTGAACGTGCTGAAGAGTGGTTCAGCTCCATAAACTGGTCCTGAACTACAGCAAAACTAAGGTTATTCTGTTTGTCAGTGCTCATAGCAAACACAGATCCAGCCCCTCCCCATCAGGAACTGCCCTGGTGTCCCGCTTGAACAAGTTTTGCAATTCAAATACCATGGCATTACATTAGACACCTTCCTCTCCTATGCACAGCACATTGATAATGTTGCAAATGCTGTCAATATTTGGATCAGCCTACTACACAAACATAAGCACAGTATGACTGCTGATGCCCTTAGACTTGGCAATTCAAAGCTCTGTCACCTCCATCATCAACTATGGTCTGGTCATATATGGCTCCGCTTCCCCTACTGCTCGCCATGCAGGATAAATGTGGCTCTTAAAGTCTGAAGACTTCTAATGGTGCAGACCATCTAACTCACACCTGTGACCTATATGCCAAGGCTGGGTGGCTCCCGCTCCTCAGCAGGATCCAGTATCAGACCTGCCTTTTCACGAAAAGATGCCCTTGGTCTCATGCCACCAGGAGTCGTAAAGCTCTTAAGCACCGACTGTAGCTAACAGCATACTCGAAGCTCAGCCAACATACCCCAAGGTCCCCATATGTGGGACCTCCATGGGGGCAGAGGTCGTTTGCCTACAGGGCACCTCACTGATACAATATGCTCAACAAGGAAATCCTGACAACTCCCAAACTTGGCCCCTTTGAACGGCTGCCTGGCAGCACCTCACCTCGCTCCAGTAGCTGTGATTGTTTCTCCCAAGGGGACCTCCCCACTCCTCCCCAGTAGGTCTGCATGCTCGCCAGAACTATCTAATTGCAACCAGTGTCCCCCGCTTGCAATTCCCCACCCTGCTTCCTTCTCCCCACCTTCCCCCACCCAAAAACACAAACCCACACCCCACGCTGGCACTCTCTACCTCTCTTAGCACTTTTTGTCCCTCCTCCTACGACTACAATGGCCCGCCAGCCTGCCTACTCCTCCTGGGTCTACCCCATACTGTCCTCATATTATTTGTGCTTCTCCAAATAGTTCACCTTAGAACTCTGTAGAGTTGCTAGTCACAGTTGTACCTCATTCATGATTCTGTGTTATAGTTCCTCCTTCTCTGTTTTATTTTTACAGTATTTACTGTGTTGTCCTTTGTTTGTATACCCTTCACTACGATGTGGAACCTTTGTAAATGAGCTGTTCTTGCTCAAAGGTAATGTAATCCTAGAGTTCAGTAAATAAAAACAAATAAAAAAAATGTGCAAATCCATACTTTTACTGCTTCTTGTATTCCATTTTCTAGCACCTGAGTAATTGGAGTGACTTAAGATGAATCGAACTCTGGGAGGACTGCCTTTGAGGAACAAAAGACCAGGATTCATCACAACTTAAGACCACCATGCAGTACAAGACCAACTGAATGGTTCAGCTGTTGCCAGCCTCAGCTGGGACTTGGCCTGGACCCCTAGAGGCTTGCTATGGTATCAATAAAACACCATTGGGTGCTTGGTTACCACTCAGTACATTACCCAGGAAGCAGTGCTAAATGCAGACGACAATGATTTACGTGCAACCTTTCTATTATTAAAACACTTTTTGCCTTTGTAGTATTGACTTACAATCCATCCTGCCCCCCTCTCATTTTTTTTTTGGCAAGTGGACAATCAGCCAGTGCTCCTCAATGTTTTTAAACAATGGTAAATGCTGCATTTTCTTCCACACCAGAGATTTGAGCCCTCTGCCATAAAGCATTGCCGGTAAGGGCATGATTTATGACCCTGAGCACTATGGATGAGGCAGAGTCATTAACATATTGACAGGAGCCAGGATGGATTATCGACATTGATTATTTCATGGACCGTTGATGCCCATTTGTTAAAAAGAAGCAAGAAGATGGTCTCTCCTGACTGAAATCTTTTACGATCAGGCTGTATTTAAGCATTAGAAGCCTGGGACCTGGGCCCATTTTTCACTCCCTTCAGCTGCAGCCCCTCCGTACCAAACGAGGCCTGTCAGAATTAGGCTCCATTCTTTACTAAGCCTTTAATTTCTCAAGTCGTCATAGCCGTATCTTCTTAAAAATTAATGATCACCAGCATTTAGCCACTGCTTGTTGCTATGAAGATCTATGCAGAAAGCAAGGCTCTATAGAGTGCATGATATATGGAAATCTCTTTATTACCACAATAAAACTTAGTGACATTTCAATACTTCTGCAAATAGCATTATGGTATCAATCTTCTAAATCAGGTTGGAAATTAAGCTGTAAATTAAAAGAAGCAGTCGCTGGAATATAATATGATCGTTGCCTGGGAATAAGAGCGTCGGCTCTCACTGCATTAGTCTTGGAGACCCAATATTGAGTATGGCTGCCTGAAAAGCTACCTGTTATACTCAAGGAAATAAAGATAGGAGTTCCCTTCAGCCGCGACACTAACTTGACCTTCATACGTGTGGTCCACCCAATGCAGTTGTAGTGTTGGCCTGAAGGATAGGTCCATTTTAGGGCCTTGTTTGAAATGAAACTGGAATAAAGCCATGCAGTTTGGGGTCCCATGCAGTAATGGATTACGCACAATCACAAAATGGGTAAGAGAAACCAGGGCATGTGACTGGTCAATTGTGATCACATGACCATGCATTATTCTAGTGTAACAACAGAGGCCAGAAATACTTCACTTTCTGAACCTCAGTACTTGGGCTTTAAAACTGAATATCATGGAAGTCATTTATAGACATAATAGGGCACTCCATGATATGCGTAAATGTGGGAAAATGGCACTTCACATGTGTGTAGGCGCTCAGCTTTGCCGCACCCTTTCTAAGTCTGGTCATTTCACACAATAAAATACATCCTGTCATGCAGTACTGCACACTTGCAGGCCTTCTTCCCAACAGAGTGAACCTGAGCATATAAATTGCACTTAAATAGTGTCAGACAGGGTTTCTTGGTAGGCAGAGCGGATCATACATAGCCCAGCTCATGCTGTCGCCACATGGAAGTAAGTTACAGGACACCTCTCTCCAAACGGACCCATCTTAGTAATTTTGTAACTGAAGTAGATGGTTGGCATCCTACAGGCGCAGGTCAAGAGGCATAGGCAACTAGGAAAAGTTGCAAGAATTTGCAGGTCCAGAAGGGTATTTACTTTGAGGAGGGGAGAGATATGAGAGGGCATAGTCTCAGGTTGGGGGTGGAGATATAGGAGGGAGATGAGGAGACATTTTCCACGGAGTGTGTGGTGGCTAAATGGAACGCTCTACCGAGAGTGATATCCTGTAAGATGGTGGGCAGTTTAAAAGGGATGGGACAGCGTGTGTGTGTGTGGGGAGTAACTGTGAGGGGAAGGAGGGGCAGCTGCAATGTAAGGGTGCTAACTGCACAATCGAGCAGACTTGATAGACCATGAGGCCTGTTTCTACTGGCAGTTTTGTATGTTCAGTATAAGTAGCATTTTATTATTATTATTAACAACAATAATAAAATAAAATAAAATTGTACAGGACAGCCCTTCACAAAGGCAGTACAAACAAACAAACAAAAAGTATTTAATCTGACAGTCTCTTTTCAATTTAAATCTCAGTCTCTCCCTCTCTCACCCAAAGAAAACACTGCTCTCTTTTGCAAGTTATCTATTGCCTGGCAGTTTAACCTCTACATCATGTTCTTGTAAGTTTCATCTCCTGTTTTTACAAAATGCAACAACACTTTTTATTGACCTTCCTGTGACCAGCATCAACAGTACATTAGTCTTCTTTACAGGTGCAACCAATTAGGACATCCTGTCTCAGACCTAATTTCCTGTTAATAACTCTGCAAACAAGCTAGTGGAGGTCAAAATGCAGCTCAAAGTTAACCCTTGTATTACAGATTGCCATTTTAAAAGAAACCCAAATAGTTTTCTGCATTCAATTTTTTTTAACCAGGAGAAACACACTGAGCTGAAGCTTGTTTACAGGTGCAACCTGGGAGCACAAAGGAAGTTAAGCGACTTGCTCAGGGTCACACAGTATGCAAGTGGGGACTGTGGATTCAAACCCAGGTTTCCAGGTTTGTAGCTCAGAGCCTTATACCAATGCACTAAATTTCCTCCTCATTTCAACATATAGAATAATACATGGGGTGGTGTGTTTGATTTCACACACCCGAGGTGTTGGATGCCACACAAACCCCGAGAGTGAAACTCAAGGGGTTTAAGCATCAAACACCAAGGGAGTGTGTAAAATCGTAGTTAAACCCCACCACGCCATGTTTTATTTTATATAATTGTTGGGAGTGTTTTTCTCCCACCACAGCAATTGTATAAAAAATAAACAGCCACAGTCTGTCGGGATGAAGCATGATTCATGGCTATGACTGAAGTCTGCTGAAATCTTTTGTTCTTTTATTTTTAGGTTTAACTGAGGATTCACTTGTAATCAAGCACTCAAAACTCGACTGCTGAAAGAGGAGTTTGTTCTCACTTACCACCCAGTGATAAGTGGCAGCAATGTCCGCCCGAGTAAGGGAAGGTGGTAGTAGGTGCATGCATGAAGTGAGGGAAACCTAGGCGTGTTCACCGTTATAACAGCAAATTATAACCAGGTTTCCCTATGGAGAAAATGCTCACCGATTATTAAAGTATATACATTTGCAAACTAAAGGATCCCAGTTTCACATACAGACTCAGATATATTTTTTAACCACAGGGAAGCAAGGGAGGAAAGAAAGGCTAGAAACAGTAAATGAAGGAAGGGAGAAGCAGGGGACATTGTGAGACCGTCGGAGTGGCCAATTCCTAGATGCCATAAGGAAAATTTGAATGTGCAATTAGACAGGCAAGAGATAGACAAGTGACAGAATAGGTGAGGAGATAATAAAGCCTTGCTTTTTAACTCTCTCTGCATAACAGATGGAACAGGGTGTTACACAACCCTGACAAAGTCAGAGATTCCTGTCCTAAAGAATGTCATGTTTAGTTTTTTTAAATTAACATTTTCTGCTCCTTATCAGCTGATCTGCCCCTATCTGCACCTGTGCCCTAACTCCATCACCTAACATCTCTGGGTCTTACCTTTCTTTGGTGTTCCCTGCCACAGGACCTGTCGGAGGTGCCCAGTCACCAGTATGGGGCCTGCAGGGACTAAATCATCATCCAGCCACGGTTGGAGGTTTTCTCAGTTTTCTCCCGTGGGGCCACATGCGTGTAATGGCGCAAATGCTGAGACAACCCTGGCATCTGGGTATAGGGAACCCTCTCCCATGAGGTTCTGCTGCAATGCCACCCAGATTCCTCCAGGTGGCAGCTGACTGGCACGATATGCTACCCCAAAGGGAGGAGAGCTGTCAAGGACGCTCAATCCTCTCCACTGGCCAGCCACTGAGTGACCCAAGTGCATTCTCAAACCTGGGTCTCCAGTGTACCATGTGGCACTTGTACCAGCGTGATATCAGGCTATATATATATATATATATATACACATATATATATTTTTATTCTCTGTCTATGACCCTCCTACTCCACTGCTTGACCCCCTCTGGGCTACCTAGATGCCTGCTTCACCAGATTCGAACCCCATCCACTGCCAACCTCCATGCTGTCACGGGCCCCCACCCAGCACGGAAGAGGGAGGGTCCCTCTACTACGTTGTCTTTGTCAGGTGGGACAGTGGACCTCAGGTCCAGCCCCTTTGGTTCACTGAGGTCTGTCATCTGTTGGCCAGTGGGGTCTTTCCGTCTTTCTCACTGTCTTCATAGACGCAGATGTGTACAGGAGGTTCAAGGCATGTCGAGCGTACTGCCACACGAACCCCTGGCTCGTCTGTCCCTCCCAGGGCATCCTTGACTGCACTGTCACCCAAGTGGTTTCGCTACAGTGAGGACAGCAACCCACCCTCCCCAGATGAGTAAAGCATTCCCTGGAATGCACAATCCCCAGCTGGCCCCGGACAATCCAAGCTCGTTCCCAAACTCGGGTTGCCATTGTCATGAGCAGTAGTGCTATACAGCACCAACAGATCGCCCACCAGGCCCCATTTTTAAACTATCATTTTTTTTCTTTAAATTTAGTTCCAAAGTTAATTATTTAAAATTATACAGACTTGGGATAAAACCAAAGTAAGGTGGAACACCATCCCGTTTTCAGGTGGGTCCAACTCCTGCAATAAAGCAGTACTGTAATGATGACCTGGTCCTTCCAGCCATGGGGACAATCTTAGTCCTACTGAGTGAGCTACAACGGTGGTGTGGCAGCACACAGATAAGAAATATAGTGCTGGAGGCGTGGCTAGTGGCCAACACATGCAGACACTTCCTGCACAGCTCTTACCAAGACTGCTTTAAAGTTTAAATAACAGTGCATTTCTTTTATACTTTTCCATCTATTTCCTGAACGTAGTGTGACTGAAAATGCAATTATCTCTGCAGCACCAGGTTGTGCACTGGAGGAAGAGTAACGTGCTCTGGGACAGCCAGTTTCCAGTTGCCTTGGTGGCACAGCTGGCAGCGCAACCAGAATGGTATTTCGGGTGGCCTGGGTTCAAATCCCAACTAAGGCACTTACTTCTTTCTCTCCTCTGTCTGTATGTGTTCCATAAATATGCATATCGCACTTTGTGATTGAAAATGTAATTATCTGTACAGCACCAGTAGTGCACTGGAGGATAAGTAATGTGCTCGGAACACCCCAGTTTTCAGTTGCCTTGGTAAGCGCACCGGCATGGTATTCCAGGTGGCCTGGGTTCAAGTCCAAGCTGAGGAACTTACTTTTATCTGTGCAGCACCTGGTTATGCACTGGAGGAAGAGTAATGTGCTCAGGGACAGCCCTAGTTTCCAGTTGCTTTGGTGGCGCAGCAGGTAGCCTAACCGGAACAGTATTCTGGGTGGCCTGGGTTCAAGTCCCAGCTGAAGCACTTACTTCTTTCTCTCCTTTGTTAGAATGTGTTCCATAAATATGCACATCGCACTTTGTGATTGAAAATGTAATTATCTGTGCAGCACCCAGTCGGGCACTGGTGGAAGAGTAACGTGCTCGGGATGACCCAGTTTCCAGTTGCCATGTTAGCATCACTCATGGCATCTGCAGAGACGTTGGTACCGAAAATCCTCCCTAGGCCTGTTTGTCAGTGTCCAATCAGTACATGTCCCTTATTTGGTTTTGACATTCACTCTGGTAGCAGTGGAGACATGTTGAGTGAGTGAGTTTCCCTGGTCCACCTTTTTCATGCTCACTTCAGGAACCATACCAGTCTATATTAAAGTCACCTGCACGGATGTGTTGAGTGGCAGCATAATGTTTATAATATGGTTTCGTGATGAACTAGGAATGCTTGGAGATCCATACAGACAGCCGGGGTAGAGGTGTTTATTACCCAGCATGAGACTCATCAGTGGCATTTCTGGTGTGTTGGATGCAAATGCTACTATGTTAACTTTAGCCTTGCTGTGATGTCTAGTGACTTGAAATGGGGATTTTGTGTTACCACTTTTGAAAAGTGCACAAATACAAGAACAGTACTTTAAGGTAAAAATACAGGTTACTCACCTGTAACAGGAGTTCTAGGAATGGTATATGTTGTTCATCCACACTATCTGGCAGGTTCCTTGCCACTTTAAATCTTGCCGGAAGGTCTTCAAGCTGGCTCCTCCCACCCACCCGGTGGTAAAACTCAGCTCCGCCTCCCATGACGCCAGATCTAGCCTGTTGGAGCCAGGTTGTGCGTCAGCCAGGGAGGTCGGAATGTGGATGAACAACATATACCATTCCTAGAACTCCTGTTACAGGTGAGTAACCTGTATTTCTAGGGACATGGATATGTTGTTCATCCACACTCATCTGGCAGACTCCTAGCAGTTCTCTGGGAGGAGGGAGGCAAGGCACACCCCTACTTAGGGAATACAGACTGAGAACCAAGGCCCCAACCAGCATCCCGGCGGACCCAAGGTCGATGTGGTAGGGGTAAAACAGTATATGCCAACTCCAGGTAGGAGCCCTGCAGATATCCTGGATAGGGGCATCCTCGAAGCAGCCACCAATGCAGCGGAAGGGCGGGTAAAATGAGCACTTATCCCTCTGGGGCTCCATGCCCGCCCACCTAGAGCGGGAGATCTATGCAGGAGGTGACCCACCCGCTCATATCCGCTTGGCTGCAGGTCTGCCAGTGCGGCCAGCGTAGATGACAAACAGCTGGCTAACCTCTCCCATCAGCCCCATTCCTGGGAAGGCGAGCGTCAATTAGGGCCCCAATGGATCCTATATGCGGCCTCCAAGTGTGAATGGGATTGAACCCCGCAGAGACAATACCCAGTTAGGAAATGCTCCAGCCACCACCTATGGAAGGAACTGGGTGGGGCGCAAGACAACCTTGTCCCTGTGGAAGACCAGATTGGGAGACTCAAAGGGCGCCTGGAGCTCTCCTGGCCTTCTGGTTGGCGTGGTAGCCCCCAAGAAGGTGTTCTTCTACAACAGGTGGGAGAATCGCACCTGTGCATAGGTTCAGCGGCTTGCCCGTGAGCTAAGCCCATACCAGCATAAGATCCCACAGAGGTGGAGATACTCTCCCCGGAGAAGAAATGTGATCAAGGTCTTGGAAAGCGCCAGACCACCTTTCCTGTGCCACCCGACTACCTTTCCGGCCAGCCCGGAGGACAGGGTGGCTGCCAGGAGCACCTTAAGGGTCGCTTGGACCAAGTCCTTGCTAAAGAGGAAGAACGGACTACAGGTAGTCCGAATGCTCACGAGGAACAGGAAAGGGGACCAGGCCTGATCCTAACACCAAATGGAGAACCTTCCATTTGAAGGCGAGCATATCTGGTCGACTCCTGGCAGGATGCCTCAACAATGTCGAGGACCCGCCGGAAGACCCAAGGCCTGGCCACTAGCCGACAGGGACCAGGCCGCCAGGTGCAGGGACTGAAGGTCCGGATGGAATACCTTCCCTGACAACAGAGATCAGGACCGGGCGGGCTGGAAGCCGCCCCGGGAGCCTGGGGCTGAGACTGAGGAGAGCTGGATACAGAGCTTGCAGAACCAGTCTGGGGCTACCAGAATCACCTGCGCCTAGTCCCTCCTCGCCTTGCCTGTGGGTCAAGGGAAATGGGGAGAGCGTAGAAGAGGCCTGGGGTCCACAGCCTCAAAGGCATCCCACAGTGAACCTTGCTGAGGAGGCGGGCATGAGACAGTCTCGGCCTCGCATTTTCCCTGGGGGAAAAAGGTCTGCTCGAGTGTGACCTAGAGGAGAAAGATCTTGTGCTACCTCCGGCAGGGAAGACCACTCGTGAGGCGCAGCCCTTATCCGGCTTAGGGCATCAGCCACGGTGCTGGAGGCTCCTGCCATCGAAATGGCTAGGAAACCGCCCCGCTGCACACAAGACCAAATGCGGAGAACCTCCCTTACGCAATGGCAAGGGGCTCGTCCGACCCTGGGGTTAGGTAGCACATGGTCGTGGTATTGTCCGCCTGGACCTAAACCACTAGACCCCCAACAAAATGGAGCGAAACGGTGCGTAGCTAAGCGGACCGCCTGGAGCTCCAGCAGGTTGAAATGGCATTGGGACTCCAAGGGGACCAGAGGCAGTGCACTCTGTGTTCCCTTGATGGGCACCCCACCCATCAGAGATGCATCGGTCGGAGAAGACTGTCATCTCGGGCAGACGAGCACGGATGTCCTCCTGCAGATGAGCTGGAACGTCCGCCGTAGGAGAGGCGTTCCCCAACCCCTGGGCTGCTGTCACTGGCTGGTCCAAAGGATCGTGAGCGCCAGGACCGCTGGCCAGCCAGCCCATTAAGGGGACGAGGACCAGCTGGTCCAAACGAGACACAGTGGTGCAGGCCGCCACGAGGCCCAGGAGGTGCAGAAAGTCCCGGCAGGGCACAATTGTCCAGTCAGACATGACTAGGTAAGGAGGAAGAACTCGGCCCTGTCCGCGGGAGCCGAGCTCTGGCTCAAGAGTCAAGCTCTGCCCGATGAAAGGATCACCCGCTAGACACGAGTTCCAACATGACTCCATTAGAGGGAGACCGGTCTGAGAGCAACCTAGAGGGCCAGAATTCTGGACCGTCCCCTCCGCCCTGGAGGGGTTGCAGTCAGGCCGCCATCCGGTAGGTGCACGCCGACCTTTGGTGCCGCAGGAATGCTGCTGAGAAGAGACCAAGGGTATGGCCTGAATCAGAAAGAGATCCCCCGCCTAGAAGAGGAGGGGTCTCCAAGAAACGGACGGATCGAAGGTGAAGAAACGTCCCTGGAGGTCCAGGAAATAGAGCCACACCTCGCTCCGAGGATGGGATATCTGAGTCAGAGTGACCATCCGAAGGTCCAAGACCTTAAGAAGCTGTTCAGGTCATGCGGGTCAGGGATGGGCGCAAGCCCCGTCCGCTTGGGGACCAGGAATACCTGGACACAAACCCCGGTCTGGAGGAGGATCCGCCACCTTCCTGATCACCTCTGTCTCGAGGGGCAGGGCAATCGGCTCTCGTGGGCCGACAGCGAGGCTGCAGACCCTGTGGCCCCGAGGGGCGATGGGCTCGAAAGGGTGGGGCCTGCTCGAAATCCAGAGGCAGGACCTTCCCCTAGCACCTCCGACACCCAGTGGTCCGTGGTGAGCGGACCAGGCGGAGGAGGGCGGAGCCTCCCCATGGGGGACCTGGGTAGAGGTGACGAGGCTGGGATTATGTTTCCCTCAGCCTGTCACTGAGCAGGCTTGAGGAGAGACTGGCTGAGGAGCTTCTGAGACTTTACCTCCTTGCTTCCCTTTGAGGAAGCCACTGGCTTGGGGTCAGGATGCCCAGCACAAGCCTGCTGGCCCTCATGCTGTTGTTGATGGGCTGGTTGTGCACGGAGGGGCGAAGGACAAAGGGCTTATGAAAGGTTGCCCGGCAGCCCTTGTCCCTCTGGGCAGGGGTGACAGAGTCCAAAGCGCATTGGACTTCTGGTCCCCTGGGTGTTCCTCCACCCAGGGTCAAGAGGTCAGTCCCCAAGAGGGAAGTCCGCCAACTTGTGCTGGGTATCCGCTGAGAAGCGTGGATATCTCAGCCACGCCTGTGGCGCATGGCCACCACGGCCGCTACTGACCTGGCACAGGAATCATCTATGTCCAGAGCAGTCTGAAGCTGCTGCTCGCCACCGCCTACCCTGGTCCCGCACTCCGCCGGACCGTGGTCTGCAGGTCAGCCGGGAGATGAGGGAGCACTCATCCAGGGAGCCCAAAAGGGTGGGAAAAATGTGCCATCAGTGCGGCCGAGCTGGCCTGTCGGAGGCCTGGGAGGATGCAGCATAACCTTGCGCCCGACATAGTCCATCCTTTTGGACTCTTTGTCGGGGGCCTATCCACATCCCGAGCATTCACAGAACGCTAGAAGACATTATCGGTAACTAACCTCTCAGCGGAGGGGTGCTCAAAAACCGGCAAAGAACCGACAGGGACAGAGTACTTCCGGCCATCCTAGCCGGAGGGCGCAGGACAGGAAGTAGGCCGCTGCAGCCCAAGGCCGGGCCGACGATGGCCTCTTGCTACCGGAAGGCCTCCGAGGGTGAACCCTTGGTCTAGAATTCCGCTAGGGGATAAGAGGCCCGTTGGTCATGGGTTTGAGCTGCATCTCGGTGAACTTAAAGGACGATGGGCTGTTGTCCACAGAGCGGTCCAGGAGGACCCGGCCCTCCCATCTGGGGAACATGGAGGAGTTGTCATCGGACTCAAGGGTCTGCAAAGAGCTGACTCAGGCCTGAGTTACTCTTCATCGCCAAGGGCGGGTGGGAGTGAGGGTGACAGACAACTCGCGGACAGGTCGTGACCCGACCGAGGTTCCACTGCAATCGTGGGCAGCAAGATTTGGCTCGAACAACCGCCCCGGCGGGCACCCCGACTGCAGCGAAGGGTAGCGCTGCCGCTCGGGCGGCAGCTACTTGATAGACAGGGAATGAATCGAGTCGATTGATTTCGGACAACAGCAACTGCTGCCACGAACTCCTCGTAATGTCGACGCCACCTGCGAAAGCCTCTCCTCATCAGAGGAGGGAGACGAGGAGGAACGTATTGCACTTAATTCGGTGCCCGACTCGAGACTGCCGAAGTAGGCGGGAGCGGCTTGACCGAGAAGAGGACCGAGACCAAGACTCCAGATCCCGGTAAAACCGAGGTGGGTCCAGGAAGGAGCGGGGACACCGCTTCCCTCGGCTCGATGAAAAACCAAGGACTGTCGCCCTGAAGGTGCAGGCAGAACTCGCCTCCACCGGGAAACCGGCGAAGGGTTGACGGCTGCTGCAGTCAACCGCCCGGGTGACGGGTCGAGAGAAGACTCGACAACGTAGACAGGAGTCTTGGCCGGCTGGCCTGACGGGGACACCGTGAAGCCAGCAGCCTGAGCCGCAACCTCGACTGAAGTTGAAGGTCGGCAGACAGGGAAGGGGACCTCTCCGCTCCCACAAACGCCGACGATGGGACTTACCCTCGCGACTCCCTTGACCTGGGTCGAGAGGCAGGTCCCGATGGCCCTCTCCTTCTTGGAAAGGGACTGGCAAAGCTCCTTGAACAAAGCTGAATGAGAGGAACTCAAAGAGAGCGGGATAAGCGCCACGACCGGAGGAGGAGGGGAATGCAGCCTTGGCCGCCGGCCCTCCATGGAGAAAGAGAGATCGAGCTGCTCAGCCGAGACAGCTGACACGGACACCGCCCGGCAGGCCTCTAAAGAATTTTTCGGCGTGAAAAACCCAGGTCGCCCGAGGCCCAAATGGCGCGCCACGATCCTCCAGGACATTGGTCAAAAGGGCACAGCACAATTGCAAACTTGCTGGATCATGGTCCAAGTCGAGGCAGTAAACGATGGGAGTGCGGGTCCGCCCTGGAGGCTCCCCGGTGCCTCCGAGAGCCAGGAAATGAATATCCACTGCAGCCGCGAGGGAAGAAGACCAAGTTTTAGAAAACTTCCAAACTAAATTCGGACAAACTGAAAAATCAGGAACCAGTCAAAACACAGAGCGCTAAGGAGGAACCTGAGCTTCCAAGCAGTATGGAAGATCTGGCGTCATGAAGTGAGCCAAGAGTTTTACCACCGGGTGGGTGGGAGGAGCCAGCTTGAAGACCTTCCGGCAAGATTTAAAGCGGCAAGGAACCTGCCAGATAGTGTGGATGAACAACATATCCATGTCCCTAGAAAGTTTATACTGCCTTTTTATTGCTGGGAGCACAGGTATACTTTATGGTCCAGGCTCACGTTGGTGACACTAAAAGAACATTGTGCACTTCAGTTTGGTATTGTGCAGTGGCGAGGTCCATTCTTTTTTTTTTTTTTAACATAGGTTTTATCCCTCTGCCATGACGGGAGGCTCCTTCTGCCGACCTCACTGCTCCCTTCCACCGCCCATAGCCTCCCAGGTACCAACCCTGCAGCTTGGGCCCCTACAAACTGCCCCCGTGGCAGAGTTAGGAGGGAGGAATGTCTTCTGCTCCCCATGCTTGAAATCCAGTCTGTTGCTGCAGGTCAGCCCGATGGCTGGGCAGGTGGGAGTGCACTGGGCCCAGGCGACATGTGCCCCCATCGTGTCTGCCTTTTCCTCCTGGGGTTTCCTGCCCTCCTTCCCCAGTCGCAGCATCTTCAAGGAGCACATGTGCATGGAGGTGCGTATGAGTCCTGAGACCGCCGACTCCTCCTGCTGACTGATATCTGCCTCCTGAACTCCTATGGGCTACCACCAGGCCTCCACATGGTAGCAGCCAAGAGCTGGTGCTGCCAAACTCCCTGATCCAGGAGAGGAGAGCTTTCTGGCCCTCCAGTCCTCTCTCAACCCCTCCCCGGCTGACCCCAAGCAGCCTGGGCTTGTTCATGAACCCGGTCAATGACATGGCAGGAGGTAAGGTGCTCAGCACCTCAGTCCTTCCACACCACTGGGCGGTTTGTTGGTGTCCATTCTCATACAGAAATCTACCCTCCTCTGCTTTTGGCTTGATTTTTCTTTCCATACTATCTTTATTGCCTGGGATGCTGGATTTCATCCATGTTTGGACCGTAAGTGCCAGCACAGCCCGCTTGTTTAGCGTGGTCAGTCACATAACAGATCAGTTTTGAGTAGTAAGCTCCTAATGTTCAGGCAGGTCACCTGAGTCCATTTTGCAAGAGGGTGTTGGGGCTGGGCCAGGACGGGTTGCAATGCCATCACACAGAGCTCTTTACTCATCACATACCTGCTTTGCCAACATTTTGTGAGGACAGGCATGGTAAGTTTCTCTCTTGGCACTAGCGTTTATCTATCAGGCCTGATCATTCCCAGGATTTTAGCCTCTACCCGGTCACATGACCACATCAGACATAGAAACATAGAAGGTGTCGGCAGATAAGGACCTCCTGGCCCACCTTGTCTGCTCCTATTTTCGATACCCACAATGTCACTACAGACCCTACTAGGTCTCCGTTTTCACCCCTGCCTTACTTCTAAGAATCCCCTTGCGTCTATCCATGCATTCTTGAACCATGTAACCATTTTGGCTCCCATGACCTCCGCTGGGAGGCTGTTCCACATCCACCACCCTTTCTGTAAATAAATACTTCCTCTCATTTCCTCATCCCCCCACCACTCCAGCTTCATTGTGTGACCCCTTGTCCTAGTGCATCTTTTTCTCGAAAATGCTCCCTTCTTGTACCTTGTTTATACCTGTAAGGCATTTGAATGTTTCTATCATATCCCCCTTTCCTCTAGGGAGTATATATTTAATTCCTTAAGCCTTTCTTCATGGGGGCTTCTGGTGCAGGTCCTGCACCATTTTGATTGCCCACCTCTGTACTGCCTCCACCCTGTCTATGTCCTTTCAGAGGAGGGTCTCAAGAACTGGACACAGTACTCAATGTGAGGTCTCACCATTAATCTAGACAGGGTATTATTACCTCCCTCTTTCTGCTGGTCCTTGTCACACTGTTTAGCTACCTTCAGGACATCAGAAATGATGACCCCCGGTCCCTTTCTCGTTTGTGACTGCTAGTACTTGTCCTCCCAGTTGGAACGTTGCCCTCGGGTTTCTGTGCCCCAAGTGCATGATTCTGCACTGAAACCCAGCTGCCAATCTTGTGACCATTCTTCCAGCTTTTAAGACTACAGGATATATTTGATCAGTGTCCATGCTGTTGCATCATTTGCATAGTATTATGAACACCGACACCTGCATAGCTATATGTATTTGCACAGCAAACAAAAACATCCATGTCCATAAGGCTGTCATCTGGGGTAGTGTACAGAGCATTATGCACACAATGTTACACAAAGGACCCATCTGCATATCAGCATGGTGCCTTGGACATCCATGGTATGTTTAAGCAATCTATGTCCCATGGCAGGCCATTTGAAAGGGAGCAAAATAGTACTGATCCCCAATTTTGAGCCACCAATCTGTAACCTGTAATACAAAACCAAAGCAGCACACAAGGACATTTGGTTCATCCTAAAAACATCACCACATATATAATATATAGTAATAAGAGGGAACAAATTCTGTAGTCTATAGTATTATGAAAGAAAAAGTACGGTGGTAGGTTTTATTTCTAGCAGAGCCCTTCCTGAGGCCCAGGGCACTTTACAAAGGTGCAGATGTTACAGTCACTCAGTAATTAAAAAATATCGAAAATCAGCTACAGAAACCTAAAAAAACATAAACTCTTAAATACATTACAAACAGTCAACAGTCGGGGATCCTTTTGCTGAAAATGAGTGAAACTGAGTACAGCCAAAGCTGCTTAATGTGGAAGCCCGTTGGGTATGCTGCAGAAGGCATTTCCAGTAGGGCTATAGGTCTTCAGGTTAGACCAGTTCAGCATACAGGGAGGTTGAGTAATCAAGTTCCCTGCTCATCTGGTTCTGCTTCCAGCAATTAACTACCAATTACGAATGAATTTGCCTGATCAATAACAGTGAGCAGCAGAGACTTCCACCTTTGCATTCCATTTTAATAAGTATTTGAGGGAAACTGAGCTTGAAGAGGCAACCAATCCTATTTGGTACTTGGATGCCAATGTATTCAATGTTGGACGTTGGGATAACTGGTATATGTAACAGGGTTTGGGGTCAGGAGGAGGTAGGAGTTAGTAGCATCATTTGCATTTAGGCCAGTTAATTTAATGTTCCAACATTGTGCCACATAAGCTGAATTAGTGAGAATGGGGATAGCCACAAGGAATGTTTGGAACTGGCCAACTTCGATCAGATCAGACTGTTTAGGAATTTAGCAAATTTCCGATTCCAAATCAGACTTTTATCCGATTCTGAAAGCGGACATCATAATGGAAATGGATTTGGAATCCTGATTTTAAATCCAAATTCTGATGTAAAACTTGTTTTAGCCTTAAATTTGAATTAGGATTGTTGGACAGCAATTTCAGGACCTCTGCTGGGAAACTTGTGTTCTCTTTCAGACTCCTCCCTCTGGAATAACCTCCCCCTCAAACCCACCTCACCTCTTCCTTTCCTGCACTAGCGCCTACTCAGACCGTCCCCAATTACATTCTGCAGCTGTCCAATAAACTAAGCCACAACTAAACTTCTGTCCTCCCTTTAGTCTCCCATCATAAATATCCATGACAATCCTTCTATTGCGCCAACAAAGAGATATTTCTTCTTCTTCTTCTTTCTCTCTTGCATAATGAGCATGTAACCAAATTTTATAAGATTATGTGTATGTTGTTTATTGCTGTATATTTGAATTCTTTGTAACCCTGTATTGTATTTGTAACCCCTGTCCGTGGTCGACCTGAAATGAGCATTGGATCAGTGTGCCTTTCCCAGTTACTAAATTTTAAATAAATAAATAAAATCCTAATTCTGAAAATGAATTGAAATCTGCAAATGCAATTCTACAACTCTGAGCAACCCTGATAGTCTCTTCCAGATCTCAGTGACACCCTTTATCACACTGATTATCAGTGGGATCAAGCATCCATAATAACCAGGCTGACTTCAAACAGTTTATATGGTGTTTGTGGCACTTTCGTCTTCACTTCCCTGTTGGGATACTTGAAATTCTTGTGCTCATGTCCCAGCACCAGTCATTATAAAAATAAAACATACTCAACTGTGTGCTTATGAAGTTGTTTCTGGACACCACGGTGTGTGATGACTACATAAACCTCTCCAGCTTCACTCTCAAGGTTTATAGGTCATCATACACCTCGGTGTGTAAAAAACAAACTTCAGAACACACAGTCTCTATCATTATTCTCTGTGTATCATCTGCACAGAGGGCATAACACATTCCTCCGCCCCCAGGTCAAGCTCACATACTGTGTCAAGCGGACGTTCTCAGACGGCAAGGCCAAAAGCTCCATAGTAAGGACCTACGGCAGGGATGACAGGTGGGCAACCCTAGTATAAGGGAGCCAGGATCTGACAACGCTTTATGTATAAGAAGCTGTGAGTTGGGGTTCAGACATAAGGCTTAAATTCATGCACAGATTTGAAGAACAAAATTACATTTAGCCATGGTAGCAAACATAACCCAGGAAGAGATTCGAGGGCCTCCGTGACTGAAACAACATTGAGAAATATTTCGGGAGGAGCCTATTCCTATATAGGTTGCAATGAACTTCTAAAGCACATAGGACAAAGTAGGTCACCACCAGATATGTGGCATAAATTTTTATTGAAACCTGCACATGTCTAGAAAAGTCACCCCAAATCACCAGCGTTTTGGGGACAAATAACTCCCTTCATCAGGGTGGATGTTGTATTTATAAGTCAATACTGTACTGTCTTCTAATGTTATAAAATAGTTTTCTTCACTCACAATATTTACAGTCTAAATATATTTCCTAACACCAAATCTCTTCACCACTGTACACAAGCTACAGCAGAATATGAGCGATTTGTATGTACACGATGTGAGAGTGTAGTGTCTTCATGTGTATATTTATCGATATAATGATCTAATTAGTCCTGTGTGATATGTGGATAAGTTTCTGTACAACATATAGATCAAATTACTGTGCCTCGCTATCTGTAAGTAATTCAGGTCACCTCTGAAAAGGGGACCTAGGTCTCAGTGGGCTCACCTGGTCAACAAAATTCAAACAAACAAGACTGGTTTGTATTCTGATGAGAGGTAATGTTTAGACCTTGGGGTGACTTTTCCAGAAGTATGCATGTTTCAATAAAATTACAAGTCTAATTATTCCTGAGTGTAGCGAGGCTCTTGATTGGGTATTGGCTCGATCATTAGCGTCTTTGAAATGACGATCCAGATGCCAAATGAAGCTGTGGTGGAATAACGCCTGCTATGCCACGTAACTAAGTTTCCAAACAAACTGGCAAAATGAAAGTTTTTTTTTTTTTTTTGCAGAGTTAGACTTATAATTGCAATAACAACCTCAAAGCAGATCATTTCCTTGGATTAACGACTAACTGGAGGGATGTGGCCCATCCCCCAGCTGGACGTTAATCCTCAGAAATTAATGGCTTCTTGGTCCTTATTGCTTAATGGCACTATCTGGTGAATGGACTACTTTTCCTATGTCTTTTAGAAGTAGCAAACATACCCACCCACCCCCAAACCAATGACTTTATGGACTCAAGTGTGAGAAGGCAAACTTTGTTCGATCTTTGTCGGCCCTGCTGCCAGGTAACACTTAGGGTTCATCTAATGTTGTTTTTTGAAACATCTTTTCACTAATTCATATTGCTCTTAAGTAACTAATTTTAGGGAGTAAGGGTGCAATACTGCTTTCAATCACTTTAGCTGTCATTTCAACAATCTGCATTAAAGCACACATTGTGCTATCTCTCCCTGGCTCCTATAGCTTAGGGGTTAGAGCACTGGCATGGTACGCTAGGGGCCTTGGATCAAGTCCCAGTGGGAGACACTTTCCTGTCACATTTCCTCCTTGATTTAAAATCGCCTACAGTGGCTTGACTGCACTGAGAAAAGTTTTTGGCGTTTCTGATATATGCCTAAGTTGCTGGTTACACAACACTGAGAAAGGAATATGTGTGCCTCAAGGGAAGCCTAGAAGCCTACTAATCACTGAGCCTCCCACAGCTTAGGGTTAGAGCACTGGCACAGACGCCAGGGTCTGGGTTCAAGTCCCAGTAGGAATCACACTTTCCTTTCACATTTCCTCCTTGATGTAAAATTGCCATGCAGTGGCTTGACTGCACTGAGAAAAGTTGTTTGGTGTTTCTGGCTTTTGGGAGAACTGTTATGGTGGCCACTGTCATCGAAGCAGGGTCCACAGGTATGCCATCCTGGCCTCGAATCCTCCCCCAAAAGCTCCCAACAGCAAGCTCCATCTCCCACCACAAGAGGCTTTGCTCATCTCCTCAGCTATGTGACCAAGTGTTCGTTGTCCAGCAAAAGAATTAGGTGCTCATAGAAGGTGCCAAATTGGCGACTTATTTATTTATTTATTGAATTTTGATGACGGGTTGGCCCACTGGGCTACAGTAGCCCTTTTCAGGGCGACCAAGGAACAGAAGCAATACAATAAGGTGATCCAGAAGCAATACAATACATACAGTCAGGTGATACAGGGTTTAAAGTAGACAAGATAATGAGGATAACAGTACAGGCAATTATTCAAATCATAGACCATAAGTGCAACACTTGAAAAATTTAAGGCATGATTTAATGTAGGTTAAGGTGAGAAGAGAGGGAATGGGTGTTGTGATTAGGATCGGGGTGATTATCCTATACCCTCACAGTGGCATGAGCTTGTCCCGAGTAAATGGGACTTAAGCCTAGTCACGAAGACTGGTGAGAGGGGCTTCCTGTACTAGAGGTGGGAGAGTGTTCCACAGTTTAGGGGCTGTGAGAGTGAAGGAACTGTCTCCCTTGTGAGTCTTGATTCTGGGGATTGCCAGTAGGGACCGACCCAAGGTCCTGAGTATCTCGAGGGTTAGGCTTACCATGCTTATTCCTGATAGGCTTGGTGGGGCCACTGGCTCTGCAATTTGTATGCATGGCAGAGCAGGGATACTGTAGCGAGCCTCGAAGAAGGCCACTGCAGCTGGGCTAATGAGATGCAAGGGTGACTTCTTGGTTGACACATTGTCGCAAACCTCACGACCTTGTTGTACAGGACCTGAAGCCTGCTAACCTCACCCTTGCCATGCCCTGATTACCAGGGCAGCATAGGTTAATGTGGGTAGGAGGACACTGGAGGCGATTGCTCATCTAGCCTCTGGGATAAGTTGTTTTTAAGCCTGTACATTGTGCCAAGTTTGACGTGGATAGACCTTGTTACCTGATCAACATGGGGCTTAAAGGTGAGACCCTGGTCAATAGTTAGCCCTAGGTATTTTATGTTGTCAACTACGTCTATCCGTTTAACCCCAAAGGTAGTATCGTTTAGGAACTGGTCCGATCCTGGCCAAGGGATCTAGGACCAAACAGCATGGCTTTCGGTTTTGCTGCATTGAGGATCATTCTGTTTGATGTGAGCCAGGCCTTGAGTGTGCTTAGGTCCCTTGTAGAGAGGGCCCAGATCATGTGGTGTGGACCTGGCTCGGAAGATGACAGTATCATCTCGTATTGAACTACTGAGCTATCCCACAGTGCCGGTTTAGGTCATTTGTGAAGGAGATAACAGGAGGGGCCAAGAACTGAGCCCTGAGGCACATCCTCCTTGATGGGTAAGGGCAGAAAGCTCTCCTTCCAAATGACCCTCTGGGAGCGGCCTGAGAGGTAGCTCTTGAACCAGTTTAGGGCCTGGGCATCAAGCCCAATGCCTTGAAGCTTAGTAAGAAGAAGGTTGTGGTCCACAAGGTCAAGTGCCTTGGAGGTCTATGAAGATAGCACCGTCACATGCCATTGTCCACTGCCCTGAATAGGTCCACTGTGAGTTTCATGAGTGCCGTGTCTGTTCCATGGTTTGCCCGAAACCATGCTGTGAAGGGCTAGGATTTGGTGGAGCTCAGGTAGTCTCTCAGTTGCCCATAAACTAGTCTTTCTTGCAATTTGGCCAGGGTACACAGCAGGGAGATGGGCCTGTAATTGCCAATTTGTTCACTTAGAGCCACCCTTGTAAATGTGGACCACGCTGGCAGCCTTCCACTGGAATGGAACATACCCTTCAAGTAAAGACTTGTTGATGATCCAGATCAGAGGTTTGGCCAGGGCAGTGCACCTTCCTGAGTAGCCTCGGGCTGATTCCATCTGGGCCACCAGAGCCTTTGTGTTTGAGAGCTGTCAGAAGTTTACGGACCTCGCTCACCTTGACCATTCTCAGGTGAAATTGGGGTCTGTTCAGACAGGGGATTCATCAAAGGTCTGTACAGGCATGGGTGTTGGTAGCCCTACTTTGTATGCATCAAGGTTGACGAAGTGGTGGTTGATTGCTGAGGCTACAAGCTGGCAATCACTGATACACTGTCCTTGTACCTCAATTTGACCTTGTGCCTCCTTGGAGTTGCCCTTAAACAGTTTGTTGATTTGTGCCCAGAAAAGCTTAAGTTCCCCAGTGTGGACTGTTAGAAGCGGGTTACATACTCCTTTTTGGCAAGTTTGATACCTAGCTTACATTTATTTCTTAGGGTTTTGTAAGTAACCAGGTCTGCAGGAAGGTGGGAGAGCCAGAATTTCTTCCAAGCCTTGTCACTTCTTTCATCTGAGATTTCACAGAGTGAGGTTCCATTTATGGCAGCCTCCTTTTGTATGAAGTTTTTGAAAGGGGCAAAGAGATGCCGCATTGAGGAGTTAGGACTTAGGTCTGACAATTGGGTAATCAGCCCTGGGCAGAACTACAGATCAAGTACATTGCTCACACCTCCACCTTACTTTAGAACTGCCAGGCCAGCAATTTCCCAGACTGATCACCTTCAAAGTACAATCCTGTATTTGTAAGAGACTATAGATCACTTATGTGATTTCAGCCAATCAGCACATCGAGCCACTGTACCTCTTATCGTCAGATGGTTTCTACAGGGACATTAGGAGGGAGCATTCCACTCACAGCCGGGGAGCTTCACTCAACTGATGAAATAAAAAAAATAAATACTTAAAACTTATTATAAAGCACTTTAGCTTATTTGAGTAATTTATAATAAGTTAACAAGGCCTCAGCAGGGTGTCTCTTATGGTATAGGGCACTCTCTGCATGAGGTTTGGACAGACAGAATCACCCAGCTTTGCTTTGTAGTCTTCTCGCCCAAACCTCATGCTTGAAGTCTCTTATAACGTACAAGACATCCCATGGAGGCCCAATGAACTTATAATATGCCTTTCCATTGCTGGCCCAGTGGCACTGAGGGCTAAAGCACTGGACACCTTACCTCACACTCGCTGGCGACCTGAGGTAGGACTGACTTGCCTAACGGCTCTCTTCTCCCGGAGAGGGCCACCGTTCTGCAGTCCCGCCACCTCTGGGTGGAAGTCTGAGTGGCGGTGCAGGTGGGTATGGGTGACCAGTAGGGTGGGCTGTCCCGCAGTGTGTGACATGCGCATGCCTCCACATGTGCACGCATGCAAGCACGTGAGTGTGGGCGAAAAGGGGAAAAAATGGATAAATATATAATTTAAAAAAAAAATATTCCTTTCCATCTGGGCCATGGTTAGTGAGTTGTACTCTGTTTTCACTTTTAAATTCCTAAAAATCAAGGGAACAGTTTATCATCCCCAAGTCACAGATCCAGGCTATCAGGATATCCACACCTTCTTTTACTGTTCTCTTACTTTTGGCAGAATAGAAAATGCCTGCACAGACATCACTAGGCTCATTTTTCTTTCTTTTTTTCTTTTAGGTTTTCTGCCTCTCTATGCCACTGCCCCAGGGATACCCCTGATGATCAGGGGATATATATACCCTGCTCATGGATTCACTGCTATCAGGACAGCAGGGATTTTTCTTCCCTCTGTGGCTTCTCTTGTTCCTCCCTGCTCCCCAGGCATGGGCGATACCCTTTCAACCCCGACAACAGGCAAACCTCTGCAGAAAGAGCAACCTCCCAGGCCTGCCAGAAGGGGTCGCTGCACACTGGAACTCATCAGCAGCCCTTCATGGTAGAGGCCACATCCATCTGGCCACTGCCTGTAACCTGACCTTCCTTCAGGCGCAGCTACCAGACTCCACTCCCAAACTCCAGTTGTCTTCATGGCAGTACAATCGGGTGCGGCTGTGCCCGAGGTGGCCCTACCAATCTCATTCTTAGCAGCAAAACTGGAAAAAATGTTACTTTTCATTTACATTTAATTTATATTTCTTTCTATGAAATATTGATGTGCATAGTGCAGCAAGCCCTGCACGCCAGACTAAGCACATCCACGTTAACGCTGTAAATGTCAGGCATCTTCTTCAGATCAGTCTCTGTCTTGCTGCAGCAGAAGGTGTACATTGTTTTTATTTCTTTGAGAAACTGTGTCTGTCCAGATAGTCTTTATGTATTCAGTGATACAGTCTGCATAAAAAGTGCTATATAAAAACAAATTCTGTTCTGTTCAACATTCCCTGCACTAGGGACCCAGTGGTGCTGAGGGTTGAGATGCTCGAAACCACACTCTCTCTGACGCCAGCGACCCGGGTTCAGGAGTGAGCTCGGTCGGTGGGGAGGAGAGGATGGAGTGTCGGAGGACTGCCTCTCTCCTGGGGACAGTGGGTGGATGACTCCTTGGCACGAGCATCTCCCAGAAGAGGCTGAGGCAACAGCCAGGGATCACACTGGCATAGGGGAGCCTCGGCGGACATCCGAGGGAAGGGTGCGTGAGTCGCCAGTCACACTGGGACGCCATTGCACCGTCCAGGCTCCTAAGGGGGAAATGCTCACGAACACAGGAAACACCCGCTGGCTGAGCGGTAGATGTCACCTGCTTCACTGGGACCTCGTCTCGCTGTTACTTCCACCTGAGGAGCACCGGAAGAAAGCACCAAAGAGCAGAAAGGCAGCCCCACTCCAGGGGTAGATTCCAGGGGATTGCTCCACAGGTGTGTCATGGGTGAATGAGAGACCGGGTGCAGCTGGGAGGATCTTAGGTAGGAGGGAACAGACAGGTCGACTGAAGGGGCCCAGCCAGCGGTGATGGAGGAAAAATAATTGACAAAAAAAACAGTACCTCGCTTAGCAGTATTTAATTAACCTGTTTTGTTTTGGAATACAGTCTATATATAGGTGCTAGATAAAAAATAAAATGTTATTCTACAGCCCTGCACGACCAGTAGCTAACTCATTGCTTTGTAAAGTATTCTGGGATACAGTGAGTAGAAAAGGTGCTGTATGAATCCAAATTTTGTTCTGTCCTGCTCTGTTCTGTGTTCCTGCAGTGCACCACTAGTGTCTAACAGCTAGGTATAAACTTCGTTCAATGTGTGCCCACTCGCCTGACCCAAATATTTATATAAATAAACTCACTGCTTTGTACAGCACGTTGGGCTACAATGCGCATAAAGGCGCTATATGAAAAACAAATTGCCATGAAACCTCATTCTGTTTGCTTATTGACAGGGATTAGGGACATAAAGGGTCCCAGGGTGAGAGGTGACAGCGTGCTCCGACACTGGGACATGCATAAGATAACTAATGAATACAAGACAGATGACTCTCAAACTCTTCCCAGAGTCCCAGTTTAAAGGACATTGATTGACTGTCTAATATGAACTGGCAGACTGTTCCAAAGCTTAGGGGCAAAGGTGGCAAACGATTGAGTGCCAGTTTTGGCTCAGCTTCTCGGAACTGTGAGGAGTTGATTGCTGACACTTCTCATTGCTGAAGGTGAAGATACACAATGACAGTTCTGTTCGCAAGCAGAGACTCTTCCTAACAGGAGAATCTAATTTACTAACTGGTATATATGACTGTGTCTTGCCTCTTGGTAGGCTATTAAAATTTATTATTCCGACAAACTACACCTTTCTGCCATACCTTGGCAATTTATTTTCATTAAGGTTTTCAGCCCCCCTCCCGTTACTCAGGGATGTAACCTGTTCACGTGATTTGCTATCATCCAGGCGGAAAGGGGGTCCTCTGTTTTCTCCATTGTTCCTTCCTCTGCCCTAGGCCTGGGCTGTGAACGTCAGCTACCGCTATACAGATGAACCCCTGCAGAAGGAGCAAGCTTTCTCACCCACCCACCCACAGAGGTAGCTGCATGCTGCAAACTGCTGCCAGCCCGCCTGGCTGAGGTGTGCTGCCCCTGGCAGCTGTTCATGGCATGACTTGCCTCCCAGTGTGGCTAGTGAAGCCTGCTCCTGAGCACAGGTCATTTGCACGGCAGCTTGATGGTCCGCCTCTGGGCCATCAGGGCAACTTGGCAACTGTACATTCCTTCCCTGTTCCTCCAAGTAGTTACCTCAGCTCTCAGTTCCGGCTGATGGGGTCACAGCTGTTACAACTTTCCTCTAGATGGGAGGGTGGGTAAGCATCTGCCTTCACAGTTGACGTGGCTCTTAGTAAGCTGCTAGGAGGGCTAGGAAAATGCTGGATGGCCCATGCCCACTGTCTTCCGCAGTTGAGCACCATAATGTGTCAGCCCCCAGCCACAGTCAGTGTGGGATCCCGAGGATCGAAGCTAACACCAGCCTCTCAGGTGGTGGCATAATGACTATCATCACCCTACTGGACTGGGTCTAGGCAACTGAGCAGAGTCAGAACAGAACATCTCTATACCATATACAAGCAAAATGTATTTATTTATCCAGAATTCTCCCACTGAGCTGAAATATCTTGTTTACAAGGGGTCCTGTTGTGAGCAGCAGGTGTACAATAACAAACAGACACACAATGAAGAATGCACGCATCCAATGTCAAAAGTCTTTTCTTTAAAGATGCTGGAACTGCCAAGGGCCCAGTGCTGTGGGCAGTAGCGTGCTGCATTACTGTAACATGAAAGACTCAGGTTTGCATCCCAAGCCCAACTCCCAGTACTAGATCAGAACAGTCTAGGAAGCTTTGAGGAAAATGCCGCAACACACTGCTAAAACCCCTCATTATGGAGGATCCCACCACACTGTCCTTCCCACCCCAAGAGCCTGGCTTAGCATGGGCAGCACCATTACATGGGAGGCGGTGGCCAAAATGGTCTACTGAAAGCCGGAGGTGCACTCCCCACCCATGCACCAATGGTCTTCTGAGGACCCCAGGACTCCACCCATGGGATCCTGAGAAGGAAGGCCCATCACTGGGATATCAACTGAGTGTCAGGATGTGAGTTGGACACTAGGAGGATCAGAGGTAAGACTAGACTAACTAGGGTTAAAACAAAATCCTATAGGAGTAAAAGATTTTTGAATGAGCAATTCAGGCCGTTTCAATTTCTTGAGACACAGTACTGCAGTCTTAAAGTGACCACAGGTTGCCTGATAGCCCAGCGGGAGTGCATTGTGCTGCCCTGCCGACAACCTGGTTTTGGGAGCTGACTTCGGATCTGGGTGAGGCATTTGGGAGGGGGCTGGGTTGGTGCTGCCATGCAGCAAGAATTCTAGCCAGGGAAGTAACGCCACTGCAGCACCCCTGTGGTGGGCCAATGGAGTTTGCTTCCTTGCAGGGGCATCGTTGCATGCATCTGAGGCCTGACAGAGCACTGTCCAGCTTCAGTGGGAGGTGGGTGGGATTCAGGGATGGGGTGAAACCAACAAAACCTTCATGTCTTGCAGACACCCGTTAGACTCTGTCAGTACTCTCCGGCCCTGCTCCATGTAGATCCTCCTGGAAAGATGATAGGGAGAGCAGCTGACGGGCTAGGAGGTCAGGCGGGGGTGGTAGTCTGGGGCTCTAACAGCTATTTGAAAACAAAGTTTCAGACATAAAGGAAAGGCCCTGGTTCTCTGCAGCACGGAGTACTAGCGTCTGTAGCAGGGCTCCCAGTCATCAGTGGCAGAATGTTTTGATTTCTGAAGTATGACTTACTCATTTCTGGGAAAGAACGTAATCATGCCATTAGCAAAATATAATGTGATGTCACTGATGACATCATATGTGGACCATAGAGGAGCGGCTTTAGGATAAATGGGATGTGGATGGGATCCAGAGCCCTATGGAAAACCATACAGTTGAATGAAAATTACCAAGAGGAATGAACCTGCTGCACAATATATACTGTAGCATGACGGAAATTCTGTGAAAATTACACGGCATCGCAAAATTCCAGGGCTTTGCACAAAGGTACTTTTATAAAATATAAATATGGCATTTTCCCCAAATTTTTCAACACTGTTGCCCCTGCAGTAGCTGCAACTTTTACAATTATCTTCTAATTGGTTCGCCTCCTTACTGGCTCCTTCCCATAGCTAGAAGCATGCCCTAGTTGTCCCTATTCACAAATGAAGCCCTGCAGACAAGCCTTACAACTATCATTTGATAGCATCCTACCCGTCCTCTCCAAAGTTCTCCAGAGCCTGCTGGGCAGAAAGCTCTCAATTTCAATTCAAGTTCCAGCTCTTGACCCTTATCAGGCCAGCTTTCGTCCCAACCACTCCACTTCCTCCACAGAGTCACTGACCACATTCTCTCAGCATGGACAAACGCATGGAACAGGGCCACTTTTACTGACTTAGCCAAGACCTTCAAACACCACGGCCCACAACCTTCTACTCGACAAGCTTGTGGATTCAGGTGTCTCCTTACATCTCTACCCTTGTTTGATCTTACTAAAAATTGCTCCCAGTCTATCAAGCTAGGTGGAATCACATACCCCCCCAATTACCCATGGGGTCCCCAAGGCTTTGTCCTGGGTTCACTGTTCTTCACAGCTCATGAACGCACCACCCCTTAGTCTCTCTCCTCTTACAGCATGCACATGTATGCTGATGATAAAATTATCTACGCTTCTGGACCCACTGTCCAAACAATAGAGAAGTCACTACAACAAGACTTCTTTACAGCTCAAAATGATTCCAGGACAACCAATTAATTATGAAGCAAAAGAAAACTGTCTCCGTGCTGTTTGGCTCCAATTACTGCATAAGCTCCTCCCCGCCTCAATGAACCTTTGCTCCTCCCAAGACAAATGTCTAGACTCTGTATCCACTTACAAGCACCTAGGCCTTCACCTTGACCAACACCTTGATTCATCCAGTCACATCTCCCAGGCAGTAGCCAAGTGCTGTGGAAAACCTGGTGTCCTCTACAGGTAAGGAGCTGCCTGCAGCCTCACATCAGGAAACTAGTAGTTGAACACTCCATTGTTCCACTGCGGGATTATGGGGATGTTATTTACACTGGTGTGAACTCCTCCACCCTGACAAGACTTACCTCCCACTTCAGTTCCCTGTGTAGATTTGTTCTGGCTTGCCCCCGCACACCACTGCACCATCTATAAACGCAATGGAATGACTGTACCTAATCTATCTGGCAAAAGAAATCTACCTACTTCAAGATGCGACTCACGGATACCTGGGGTAATGGAGGCATTTTGAACAATATTAAAGAGGTCACTGAAGCAGCCAAAGACCTCCTCTACCTTGGTCATCATAAATGGGTCTACTACGCTGACCCTAAAATCATAGAAAATACCTTCAACACTGCATTCACTGATCTCAGCAGTGTTCTCCTTCTGACTTTTCAAGGACTATGACTCTCCCTCTCCTCCCCAATGCCTCCTTCTCCTCCTCTAGCCGCTCGCTTTGTATTTCAAAGCAGTCAAGATGCATGATGCCTGCAAATACATTACCAAAGTCATCACAAATCCAGATCCAGCAGTAATACACTTGACCTTAAACTGCTGTCCTCACCCTTGATGAGGTGTTACAGCCACTGACATATATTTTCAACCTCTCACTTAGGCTCAGTCGGTTCCTGACAAATGGAACTCGCCACTGTTACCCCTGTCCATAAGCGTGGTGACAGGGCCACTCATGAAACTACCGTCCGATCTCTATATTGCCACCCCTCTCAAGGCCTTTGAGCGTATTGCAGCAGATCAGCTCACAGATTTCCTGGACAAATACAATATCCTGTGCTCTAACAACATGGCTTCAGGAAAGGACATAGCACCTCATCTGCCCTACTGGAATTCTTTGGCATTCTTCACAGCTCACTGGACAACGGTCAGTTAATAGAGTCCGTTTTATCGATCTGACTAAAGCGTTGACACTGTCCATCACTGCCTACTGCTTGTGCTACTTCCGAAAGCTGGGCTCTCTCCCGACTCCACTGCCTGGTTCAAAAGCTACTTGGAGAACTGGTATCAAAGAGTAAAATTGCAGATGTCCACTCTGATGCCAGGCCTGTTCACTCAGGTGTCCCCCAGGGATCCATTCTGGGTCCCCTATTATTCAGCTTGTTCCTGAACTCCTTCCAAATTCTTGTTCAAACAATCATCCTCTATGCAGATGATGCTGTAATTTTGCCTCCCACAAGGATCCTAAGCCTCTACAAGACAACCTTCAGCTTGGCTTCACATCTGTTGAAAATTGGTTCTCAAATCACTATCTGGTCCTCAATAATAAGAAAACAAAGTTCGATGATTAGCAGCTCTCATAACAAGCATAAGCTGCACCCCTATCCATCAAAACCAGTCATGGAGTCACCCTGGAACAGGTTCAAGCCTTTAAGTACCTTGGGATCTACTCTAGACCTCATCCAACTACAGTGCCCACATTGACTCTGTAGCCAAAGCAGCAAATACTCGCTTGGCTTCTCTTCCAGCATAGGCAACATCTTACCCAGAAGCCCTGACTGTCGCTGCTCAGAACTCTTGTCTCCATTATTGACTATGGGCTTATCATCTATAGCTCTGCCGCCACCGCTCGACACATATCCACCTCCTCAACAACGCCTGACGACTTCTCACTGGATCCCACCACCTCACACATCACGTCGACCTCTGTTCACAGAATGGATGGCTGCAACTCACCAATCAGATAAAGTACCTAACCTGCACCATGGCGATGAAAATAACTATGGGCCTTGCACCCCTGGAGGTGTATGTGCACTTCTGCACCCTAGCAATAACGCCCCACTCAACCAGGAGGTCTGAATCACAGCCCTGCAGGTTCCACGCTGTCGTACCTCACAAGGTCAAAGATCTTTTGCCTACAGGGTGCCCAGCTATCTAAATGGTCTAAACAGTTACACCTCCTCCACTCCTACCCATGGTGCATTTAAATCAAGGCTACACCTCTCTCTCACTGCCTCTAGCTCCTGTGACTGCCTCCACTAGCTGACCCCATGAATATTTCCCTAACCTTATGCAGTTCTGTCTCCTATTAGCAATGTGGTTACCCTTAGCACGCACTTCCCGTGTTATGTCTACGACAATGCCTCTGGCTGCACTGCTCCTCTATAACTCTCCGTCCCCTACTCTTCTTCTCTCTTGTCCTCTATCCTCTGCACCTCATCCGCTATCTCCTTGTAACCTAGCCTCCAAAACTTGTTTTGTTTCTCAGATTCTTTGTAACTCAGTTTAGCACACTTTTGTAACCTTGTCCTATATATTGAATTTGTAATCTGACTTACATGTCTTATGTTTTGAATTGTAACCTGACGTGGAACCTTTGTAAAAGACCCTGGCTCAAAGGTATTGTAATCCTAGACCTAATAAATAAAATGAATAAATCTACAATGAACTTGGATGGGTGCCTCCCCGAAAGGCACACGCTGCACACAGCACTAGTAGGTGCTAGGTACTGATCTGGCAAACTCTCAAGCTACCTCTCATAACTTTTCACCCAGAAACAAACCCTCATCTACTCACTCGGGTCAGAAGATTGCTGCTGATTCCGAACTACATACCCCAGGTGTAATCTAGGGCAAGCCTCCATATTACTACAGGCTCCCCTTTGGTTGGAACAACATCCCTGAGAACATCATCTCTCATCTACTACCTACTTTTCATGCAAGAGATTATGGTTGGCAGATGCAGAGCCCAGCAAAAAAAAAATGCTGCCTTCTTACAGGAGATTGCCCTCTGATACTCACTGTAGTGAGTTCTCAAAGCCAGCCTGTCCTTGTAGGTCCAGGACTTCTGCCAACAATGCTTCAATCTCCGACCCATAGCCTTCATCTCCCTAAGCCTCTTTCATACCACAGGGATCCTAAGTGAGAATTTCTGGGTAGTATCTGAACTGATGTGACAGTATCAGGGTTCCAAGGCAGCAGCCTTATTATAGGCTACCACTGCTCCTCCAATCCTGCCCCATAAGCAGCCATCACACTTGAGAGGTTCATTGCTACCTGAGTCCTGATGGGGACAACCCCATTAAAAGCAGCAATGGACAACATCTGCTTGGGTGGACAACAGGGGTGCCCTGAACACGAACTATGATCCAACCAACAGACCAGATCCATCTCGAGGTTGCTGATCTTGGGCCCAGTGCGAATACTAAGTCCAAGGCATGATCATGTTGATGGGTCACAGCAATAGCCACTTGTGCGAGGCCCAGTCAATTCATCAACTGGAGGAAACCTATCCAAATTGCAGGACTTTGTCGTTGACCCAGGCATCAAAGTAGCCCAGAACCAACCATCTGGTTACTCCAACACCCTCTCGGTGATGAAGTCTGCTATTTCCACAGGAATTCCCTCCTGCACTCCAGAGGCCGGTATATGGAAAGGATCTTGCAATCTGCACCCTGGACTCCCACTCACGACCACGCATTCAAATGATAAAGTAATTCCCACTGGTGCACCATAAAGTTAAAATCTGATCTAAAACAGATGACCACCCTTCCACGATCCCTCCATGGGCAGTGAACCACAGAGAATCCAGCCGGGATTGACACCTCGGAACTGGACCAGCATCATCACCCAGTCAAGTCTCCATGATGACGCCATGATGAAGCCAGATCAAGCATAGAAACCAAGTCTGATACAGCTGTGGATTAGTGCCCTATTGATCTCACACTGCACAACACTGCCCGAAGAGGATAAGTGGAGACTGCCAGCCTACAGGCCACCTGCCCACTCAGTCCAGTGGGAACCCTGGGTATGGAAATCAAACACGCCTGGCATCTCCCAAGGACCCTTTTCGCCCATGTCTGGCCTTTCCCAAGGTAATCTGGCCCTAGGGTGTCTCCTGGTCCTCAACATCTTGATAGTGCCCCCAGTTAAAAGCCCATGCCCCACTGCCTACCATCCCACCTCCTCACGATGACCATCTCCATGCAGTGCCTATATGCCACTACTAGCAGGTGGGGGCCATCAAGGGTGGCGGTCCAGCAGCTGGCATTGGGATTAACTAAGCCTGAGGCCTGGGACCCACACACACATTATCCCATTGAGGGGCCTGGGACCCACACAATTATCCCACTGAGGGCCTAGGACCCACACACATTATCCCACTGAGGGGCCTGGGACCCACACACATTATCCCATTGAGGGCCTGGGACACACACACATTATCCCATTGAGGGGCCTGGGACACACACATTATCCCATTGAGGGGCCTGGGACCCAGACACATTATCCCATTGAGGGGCCTGGGACCCACACACATTATCCCATTGGTCACACAAAAAAAACACCACCCAACAACTTCCATCTTAAAGAACTCCAATCTAACAGGAGTCTGCACCATAGCTCCGATCCCCGTTAAGCTAACTCTAGACCACAAAACAATCACAACCCACACCACAATGATTGTAATGCAATAATACATCTACTCACCCATTCCAACAAACATAAGGTGTCTAAGCTAAAACCCTTTACCTAAGACACCTTTCTTCTCTCCCAACCCTCTAAAATAAACCACTATTAAATGCAAATAAAACAGAAGGTGAGTAATTCATTAAAACTGATAAGCAGTCCAGTGATTTAGGCTTTTGTTTATGTCCTCATAAACAGTGCAGTAGTGCACTCAAGTCTCTGCTTCCACAGGAAAGTTCAAGTAAGTATTTAGGAGGCAGTATAGCGCAGTGGTCTAAGGCTCTGAGCTGCAAATTTGGTGACATCCAGCAGACCAGACCTGGGTTTGAATCCCACAGCTTCCACTTGCATACTGTGTGACCCTGAGTAAGTCACTTAACCTCCTTGTACTCCCAGGTCGCTCCTGTAAAAAGCTTCAGCTTAGTGTGCTATACCTGGTTAAACAACTAAATAAAAAAAAAAGTAAGTCTCTTTTCAGGGAAGCAGTATGTTTTACAACCTCAGACAGCTCTCTCACTGCTGCTTGGGAGTACTATTAAATAGTTCTCAGGAAGCAACAAAGTAACAAACTCTGGTCAGAGCCAACACGGCTGCTTTACTGCTCTAAGAGCACTCAGAGGGCCAAACAAAAAAATAGCCCAAGACTGCAGAAGTGAACTTCGCATGTGTAACTGCAGAAGTCAAATCGCTTATGCGCACTGAGCTCACAGCAGCCATCTTGGGCAGGACGGCTCTTTTTTTCCCCAACTCCAACTGCAGAACTGAAATAGAAGTGTAGAACAGGCAGCAATAAAATAGTGCGCTCGCATGGGGGAGGAGGGACTAGTGCAGCCGGGGTGGGGGCAGTGGAGAAACAACAGAAAAGCACGGACCACAGCACTGTGGAAGAACAGAGGAAGGCATCTGGTAAATTGCTTCCACTGTCCTCTCTCTTCCACATGATAGCCACACGTCAGTTTGGCTCCACCCATAAAAGGGAAAACAGTTACTGTCATTGTCTGCAGTCTCTTCTCGTGGAGTCTACTGAAAGCAGTCCAGGTCCCAATGCAGCTCTTGGTATTTTGCCCATTGTACCTCTGTGCATGGGGGAGGGCTGGATTTAATCAGTCAGTCTCAGCATTCCTGCCACCACAACCATGCATCGCGTAACTCGGTAAAGCCAGTCTTTGTTTTGCTGCCGATGAGCAGCAGAATCTAATGGGACTTCCTAGGTCCCCAATCCAAAACACTGCCCCACACCACAGAACGTGTGACCTCTGACACGGGTCAGCCTGATCTCATCATGCTCCTCTGCCCTATCCTGTCCTCGGACTACACTGGAAACAGAATTCTGCTATCTTGAGCTGGGGCCAGCAGGTCCATCCCCGGCTCAGTCCTCCGCTACTCACTAACTTGTTGACTCGTAGATACCAGGATACTCAGCTGCTCCTGGAACTCTGATCTCACTGACCTGCCGCAGCAGAAGATAAGTCTCCAGCAAGATTTAAACTGCAACTAAATGAAATGAAGAAATGTGCTAATTTACTAGCTGAAGGGCACACTGCTCTGCTTTATAGAGTGGGTGCACTCTCTTAAAATAATAAAACAAACTCCTAAAACTAACTCACTAGAACACTACAGTGTATACTGGAGCATTGCTCTGCATGGAATTCCATCCTTTTCAAAATGCTGTTGTACCACAGTTCAGCGGTCATGGAATGTGGCTGTACCCTTCTGTGGTACAACATTCTGAAACCTCTAGAGAATGCACAAGTCAGGTCCGTTCTGAAAGCTAAAACCACCATGTGCACATTTCACATAATACTATACACTATAAAAAAATACAGGATGAGCAACTTATGCTCAGCCAGTGTGTTCTACCACCTCGATGTTCTGATTCCCATGGACTTCTCGAGCTTTGCTCTCTAGGTCAGAAGGAATCAGAACCACTCTCTGGCAGAACACACTGGTTGGGCATAGTTGCCCATCCAGTATTCTCTATATCTAGCACTGTCTTCTAACTAGGATGCTATTACTACCAGTTAAGTGATTAAACTGCTGCATAACTTAAACCAGGTACAGGTTTAAACTCCTCTGATTCGTCCCCATGTTGCTGACAAAATTAACAATGAATTACAGCCTCAAACAGGGATAAGAAATTACTTGGAAGCTCACTGCAGGAGCTCCAAGCTGACAGCTAGCCCAGCCTGGCACCCACCTTCTTTTTCTGTATATCAAGGCTACTTTGCTGTACACACTTTACACTGTAGTCAATCTGGAGGTCTTACTGTAACTTCAATATTTTGCACAGTGCAGAATGTATTACTTTGACTTTGAATTGCATCTTGCATCTGTATTTAAGTGGTGACCCCAGGGGGCCTAATGGCGGTGCCAGACCTATCGGGCTTAACGAGTGAATGCATGGATCCAGGGGATCTTGTGCTCGCCTATAATAGGGTAGTAATAGGTGCCCTGGATTGCTTCTGCTCGTGTTTGACCACTCACCCTTCACCAAGACCCCATGGTTTGATGGGGCCTTGAAGGAGTTGAGGAGAGCGGGTTGAAGGTTAAAGAAGGTTTGGCGGATATCCAGCCTGCAGGTTGACAGGCTTGGATTGATGGATCATTATGATGTCTATCAATCGACAATCACTCATAAGAAGGCAGAATGCCTGTCCAGAGATTGCCACTGTGCAAAACGACCAGCTCAGCTCTTCCAGACTGTAGACAGATTGAGCAATCCAATCTGTCTGCAGTCTGGTGGAGCACTGCCACAAGAAAGATGTGATGAGTTTGCCCAACGTTCGCAGATAAGGTTGTCCATCAGGTCTGGTATCCATCCAGCCCCTATAAGGGGTGTGGCAGAGGTCAGCAGGAGGTTGCAAGCACCTAGCTTGTCTGGTCTGACTTTGGCTGACTGGACATCATGGACATTGTGAGAATCATTCAGACTCTGCGGCCAACTATGTAACTAGCTGTAGTTTGGACCCGGGTCCAAGCGTCTCCTTGTGGGATGCACTGAGAAAATCGGCCCAGTCTTGGCTGAGATAGTCTAGCAATCATTGGAGAGGGATCTTTCCAGATCCCTAAGGAGAAGCAGTTGTACGACCGCTCCTGAAATAACCCTCCCTTGATCCAGATAATCTCGTTAACTACAGATCGGTCTCTAACCTGCCCTTTGTGGGTAAGGTTATTGAGAAGGTGGTTGTGTTGCAGCTAGATGATCATTTATCTATCCACAATGTCTATGACTCTCTCCAGTTGGGATTTAGGAAGAGGCATAGCACCGAGACGGCCCTTGTTTGGGTGCTAAATGATCTCCTGAGAGAGAGATTGGAGGACTTGTTCCATCTTGGTCCTCCTTGATCTCTCGGCATTTACACTGTGGACCACGGTGTGCTGCTGGAGCACCTGCAGGTTCATCTGTGGACTGTTGGGTACCGTCCACAGGTGGTTTCGATCTTACCTCGAGGGTGGAGCACAGAGTGGTCTCAGGAATTTATTCTTCTGATCCTCTCTTCCTATCCTGTGCGGTGCAGAGGGCTCCATTTGGGCACCCATGTTGTTCACTATGTGTATGCTGCCATTGGGAGACATTAGTAGGTGGTATGGTCTGAGTTTTCACTGCTATGCAGATGATACTCAGCGGTACATGTCCTTTGTACCCGAACAGGGAGATGTTCTCTCGGTGTTTAACAACTGCCTATCCAAGATCCAAGACTGGACGAGTGCTAGTTGGCTGAGGTTGAAACTGGATAAGACTGAGGTGCTGGTGGTGGACCCTGATTGTCGGAAGGCAAGTGTGGTGGCAGGACAACCCTCTGGTCTTTAGCTCGGGGTGTCCAGCCTACCACCTCAGACCGGTGCGGAACCTGGGTGTTATTTCTGACAATGGTCTGACCCTAAAGTCACAGGTGTCAGCCTTGTCAAGACCTCTTTTACCACCTGAGGAATATCGCCTGGGTGAAACACCTTTTCTCTTCTGGCAGTCTTTACCACTGGTCCACACCTTTGACCACTTGCCTTGACTACTGCAACACCCTGTACCTTGGGCTACCAGGGGCTGATATCCGTCACCTGCAGCTGGCGCAGAAGTGCAGCTGCCAGGCTTTTGACTGCACATCTAGGATCAGTCATATAATGCCTGTGCTCCATGGACTGCACTGGCTGCCAGTCGCGTGGCGTATCACCTTCAAGGTCGGTTTGCTGATCTACAAAGCCCTACATGATCAGGGACCCGTTACCTGCAAGATCTCCTCTCTCCCTATTGCCCCTCCCGACCATTCCGATCCACCAATGAGGGATTGCTAGAGATTCCCAGGGTGTGACTTTAAATATCTGGTGTCTGTTCCTTTGCATTTATGGCCCCGACCCTGTGAATTCTCTACCTCATTGGATAAGGGATTGCCTGACCGTCAAAAGTTTTAAGACGGAACTCAAGACAAACTTTTTAGCCTGGCATTTTCAGCAGAAGTTTAATGTTAGTGTGGACCCATCATTTGTTTATGAATCATCTGTTATTTTAAGCTGGCCCAGAGGCACTGAGGGTTGAGGCGCTGGATGCCACACCTCGCCACGCCGGCGACCCGGGTTCAGGAATGGACTCGGGCCGCTGGGAGCTGGCAGGGAGGAGAGACTGAGCATCCGATGGACTGGTCTCCTTTCGGGAGGTTCTGGGACAGCTCAACATCTTAGCGGCCCCGGTGGAGACCAAGGGCACTACAGATATTGAGCCAAATAAGGGGAGAGCAGTGGCGGACATCAGCGGCATGGCCATGCAGACATCACTGCATGTCCGTGCTCCTGGTTGAAACTGGCATGGAAAATCCCGGTCTCAGGGATAGGCAAAGGGTCCTCCAGTGCCACGGTCACACTCTCTCCATCAGCCTCCAGCCCGGTGGATTAGAGCCGGGCAAGGTGGCCCCCAGGGGCTCAGAGCGGGGATCCATCGGGCTGGGGAGGCGATCTGGTGCAAGAGGCTTCAGACAGGCGGTAAAGTCATCGCGAGCAAGGAAGCTGGAGAGAGTTCCCCAAAGACCAGAGTAGAAATAATGTCTACAAAAACAAAACAAAAAAAACACTATTATTTTAAAAATGTTTTAATGGTTTTAGAGTGCTAAAAGTTGATGGACTATAATTTATGCACAGGCACCTTTTAAATAAATAACGACTGATTTGATTTTGATTTGAAATATGTGACTGTATTCTTCCCTATGCCCAGCCTTCTCCCCGCCCACCGCAACTGGAAACAAGCCTCCTGGGCTCTGCTTGTTTACCTATTATAGATCGCAGCATCCCCAACTAATCACAGCACTTCCTTCTTATTGCTGTAAGAGTACCTCACACATCAACCACTGTAACAGGCTTCTCAATGACTGCCACTTGAGTCACAGAAAGGGACAACAAAGCGGCACTTTTTAAAAAAGTGACAATCTATAATAAATTTATAGGGGTGCTAGGAGGGCCTTTTACGGATATAAGAGTGTCTCCTCTTGTGTCCTTAGGGCACCAGAACTGCTCATCTTTGGCTGCAGTTCTCTTCCCTAAGAGCAGCATGAGGAGATACTCATATCCGTAAAGAGCCCCCCTAGTGCCCCTACAAACATATAGTAAAATATGTTTTTTGGTTGTTTCTGCTCCCGGTTGTCATCCGGAGGAGCCCTCAACCCCGTCCCCAGCATCTCCCATCCGGTGCTGGCCTATACTCCCAGGGCTTACCCCCACCACCAGCGGGCTGGCGAGGTACCCAACCCCACCGAGACTGGATTCAGTGTGGCCAGCTGTGGCTGGCTGAGGCGGAGCCTGCAAGGCACCCTCCACCACTGTGCCACGGCATCTTGTGTTTTTCCTGGTTTTCTCCCAGGCGTTGAGGCATCCAATGATCCCCATGGAGAGGGCATGTACGCATCCATGTCCCCCTCAAGCATCTGCTCCAACTCCTCCCCTTCTGCAGCATGGCACCCTGTGCCCCAGCCTCGCTAGGGGAGCAGGCAAGCGCTGACCAGTGAGGACCCCTCCCCAAGAGAGAAGGAGAGTCCATCGGACGCTCAATCCTTCTTTTCCTCACAACCCCGCGGCCCATGCTCGCCCCCGAACATGGGTCACGCGAGACGAAGGTTTCCAGTGCCTCAGCCCTCAGCACCACCGGACCAGCTGTAAATATGTTTTAAATAAAAATAAATTAATAAAATTAGAAGGCACAATACAGTTTATATTTAAAATACTTACCTTCCTCTTACTTATTATGAAATTTTCATAAACAATGGATTCTCTGTCACTTGGTCATACATCTGCTCAGGTTGTTGGTCTACAAGTGACATCACAATCCATGTTTACTGTATCACAAGTGGCTGCTGTGGAAAATTATGATGTCATAGAAGATGATTATGGCGCCACCTGCAAACTATCAACCAAAGCGGATGAAGATCAAATGACAGAGATCCCTCTTTTCAAACAAATGTCCTTAGTAATAAAGAATATGAGTAAGGCAAATACTGGGAATGTCTCAACAGTGACCTGAATTCTGTCTAAATACTACTTTTTCCCCTCTCCATACAGCTTCATCTCTCGGTCATGACCTGTCAGGGATTAGCTCTGTTCTGGCCCTGTTCACCCCTAATCCTCCCAGGTCCCTGCACAATTGAGATCTCCACTGTTCTTCCCTCCATGACAGGGGCTCAGCGGGAGGCTGTCGTCCCCATAAGGCAGTCCACTATGCAGACTAGGACCCAGCTTTCTGTGGGCACTAGGGTCAAGGGATACTAAACCCAGGTTGTCATAAAGAGGGTTAGAGTTTTTTCTCCCAGCTTTCAATCCAGCTCGTGCCTTGGTATGGGCAAAGCCCATCCAGCTGCCTCAGCTGCACATAGTGACATCCTGCAGAGGCATCACCTCCCTCGGCTCACAGCGAGGGTCTGTGCAGCACTGGAGCTCAGTAACTTCCTTCCCCGACCACAGTGCACTGCCAAGCGTCAGACGCTGCAATCCTGTCTGTTCCTGACGCGATGTCCTGGTTTGTTCCTAAACTCTAGTCACCAGCATAACAACAGTAGGCCACTGGGGTGGACAGAAGCTATGTTTCTCAACGCTTGAACTGGGACATCCGCAGCTCTCTAAATACAATGAAAATTTTAGCTCGCTGCATATCTGACAATATTAACTTTAAAAAGTGGCCTTTTTGTTCGGGTATTGTTTTGATCACCCTCTAATCACTTCAGCGATTTTTTTTAACTGAGTGTCAATTGCCATGGTCCTGCCGGTAAATACACGTGTTTACTATAAAATGTCAAAGAGTTAAAATAAGAATGTTCTCGAGAACTGAACAATTCTGGTGAGAAAAATGGAGCATTCTAACAAGAGAAGCTGTTCTTCAGCCTCAGGGAGATGCGGAGTGGATATATATCAACATTCTTTTTCAAAGGTGGATTATGGATAGTGATACATGCCTCTGGTCCTATAAAGGAACAAACTACACTCCCATGCTGCGTTACTGCTTTTGTGCTTAATGCACGTGAGGGCAATTCAATTCAGGTATTAAGAGCCATAAACTAAATTATCACTGTGTGTTTCTTTTTTTTTCAGTTTTGATAGAAACTAAATGTCATTTTTAATACATTCTGCAGCACATTATGTTTGCGTACATAACTTGAAGCCCCTTTCAGCCCAACAAATAAAAAATAAAGTCATTTTCTTCCTCTGCCACTTCATAGTGTGGCTGCTTTGCACCCTCATATTCACTGGATTTAAAAAAAAAAAGGTATTTCGCAGAAACAGGGGAAAAGAAAAGTGACTGCTGAGTTGGTCTGTGCAAGATTTTCACAGCTAATCACACAAGACTGATTCACTGCTCACCTCGCTCTGTTCACTCATTTTCATATCATACTTTTCACTGCCCTGTCAGCCAGCCTCGCCAAGGTCAAATGAAGGAAATGATAGCATATACTACACAAGATTTATTATAAACGGACTCCTTTCCCTTTTATGTAGAGCACATGCGTTTCCTGAGAGAATGAAGGGAAAAAAAACATCAGACACGGTTTCCCTGCCAAGTTATGTCAGGAACAATTTTCCAGAAAACTGAAAGAACATTTGTGGTTTAAAGCATTTTAAAATTGACCTCTCAAACGTGGATTTAAACCCTGTGAATGTGTGCCATTACATAATAACGCAAACTGGCACTAAAATCTGTCTGACTGAATGAATGATGTAACATCATTCCTGCAGTCTTCCCCCTAGGACCTACCGCAAACTAGATGTCTCACCCAAGTGTAGCTCTCTCGGAAGGGCAGTGTTTTATTACATCAATAAATAAATGACAACAACGTTCTGTAAAGCAAACTTGTTATATCAGTGTTGTTCCCAATTGCTATGTTTTGTTTGGGAACCACTTTCCATCACCCTCAGTGTCCATTTTCCCATTCTTGGAATCCTTGGGACTGACACTCCATTCCTGACTCCGCTCACTCTGGTTACTCTAAAGGGTGGATTCAGATGCAGTCATGAACTGTGTGTGTCCACGAGGCGGATTACAAAAAATGCATCTTTAGCAACAACAAACTGAAATTTGTGCAACTTGCATAAAAAGTAAAAAAAAATTTAGTTTGTGGAAATGTTTTAATGCAAATTCACCTACATACCGGATGGGTGCTCTGACACTTGAAAGCTAAGGATCAGGCCAAACCACAGTATTTATATCAATTGGGCTAAGGCCTTGGATACAGTGGCCAATCCCATCCTGTTGTACAATTTGGGGACGGGAGACTCTCTGACCTGGCAGTCAGGTGGTTCCCCTCCTACTTTTCTGACTGGCACCAGTTGGTCTAGGTAGGTGATGCCATATTCTATCCCCTACCCTTTAAGTTAAGTGTTCCTCGGGATCCATCATTGGCCTACCTCTTCCACATTTTAAATGACACCCCACCTTCATTTCAGTCTGTGTCCCCTGCATATCCACATGTACACTGATGACACAATACTCTTTGCCTCAGCCCCTTGATATGGAATTGTTGCTTCAGTGGAACTATGACAATGTCCAATGCTGGCTGCACTCAAACCAGCTCTGCTTAATGCCAAAAAGTCCAAGACTGTCTCTATGACCTTTGGAACAAAGCAGAGTAGCTAAACTCTAACACACACCAGTCTTGAGGACTCGAAAAGACACCCACTTCAAGTTATACCTCACTTTGAGTATCTCATGAGTGTGGCTAGACCAGCACCTCAGCTTCTCCACCCACACAGACACTGACATAACCCCACCCCTACCCAAAGCAGGCACACTGCAACACAAGAAATCCATCCTGCCTGCTACTCCCAGTCAGTTAACCTCAAGGTGATCTTGCTGCTGTTTACTCACGTGGATGTGGTTTACAGTACTGCTCCCAAATCCCCCTTTTTTTACTGCACTTCCTACAGCCTTGTAATCCCACCCCAGCGGCACTGGAAACAAGCTTCAGCTCAGTGGGCCTTTCTAGGCCAATAAATATTAAATAAACAAATGGTGATGTTTCTACACACCAGTTGCTTGTATCCCAAACACGTAGCACAACTGCCCCTAATCAGGGTTCATCTTTCACAGGGCAGGGCTGTGCCAACGATAGTAAGGACCCCCTGCAAAATATTTTGTGGGGTTAGAGTTACCACTTGTCCCTACTTTTGCAGGACAGTCCTGATTTGGGCAGCTGTGTCCTGTGAAAAACATGAAAAATACTAAATGTCCTGACATTATAGTACAAAGAATATTTCAGACTTTCCTCTAAATGTGGCAAAAACTACAGTACCTTAACTAAAATACATTAAAATGATTAGAAACACTAGGAACATTTAAAAACTGTAACACTTAGTCTTAATTCTGATATTTAGAAAAAATCTGTTGTGTTGGTTGAGGTTACATATTGACCCTGAAAAATCATGTTTCAGTAAGAAATGTCCCACTTTGGGCTTCTTAAAGGTGGTAACCCTATGTGAGTCCTCCTTCCCCACTAATAAGTCAAAACAACCATTAGCACATATAAAATATTTATAGCGTATGTTCTTTGTAGCAGTTCTGCTGAGCTGCTGGTGGCTTATCCATGATGTCCCTTCCTCCTTGCTGACACCATGATAAGGAAACTGAACAGTGTAACTTGTCCCTACTCCTCCTGGTGACACAGGCATCAAAAGCAGATGTTTTGAGTAATAGGCCCTGTTACTTCTTTATTCTGTTACCCTCCCCATCCCATGAAATAGGAGCTGGACTCTGCAGCACAGATCCCACTTCTGACACCTGCTGACAGCCCCAATTTGAAAATGGATAAGCAGCATACAAAAAGAATGTTTCAAGTTTGTCTGTGACAATGCAAGTTTTTCTAATGCTCACCTCTGAGGCAGGGGCTCCTGACAGTGGGGCCCTAATGCATCTGCATCTGTTGCACCCTCCGTCACAGCCCTGCACATGGGCTTCATTTAGGGGTAGTCAGGAGTTGCAGCAGAGATTCTTATGATTTCTTTGCTCCTTATGATGTCCTTGGCAATCTCTAGGAAACCCTAAAACAAGGGCACCGTAGGATTTAGTGATACATAAAGTTTGCTGGCTAGGATGCATTGCAGCAGGTATATTTCTGCTGAAATGACACCACTGATCTTTCACTAATGTTCGAGTGACCCTCTTTGTCTTCATACAAGCTTGTCATACCACTTGATAACATCTGCAAGTCAAAATAAAAGCTCCTCAAATTAGGAGTCCTCACTGGGGATGTAGCCATGCCTCTGTTTTGTGTTGAGGGTTTAAAGGCTTTTTCTGGCATGCTATGCATAATTAAGTGGAAAAGTCAGACTGAGAGACCCACTCTCAAGTTTGTGGGGACCCAATTTGCACCGTGTGTGCAAAAACATTTTCTTTACTTCCTGCAGTTTAGTAGGTTGTATCAGACTGATTCTACTGCCTTCCAAGCTGACATTTTCTGTAACTACAAATCCCATAATCCCTGCCGCTGACATCAGAGCAGGACTGCAGCAGTGGGAGATCCAACAGCCTGCAGTGCATGTTAAGAGTTTTTATGAGCTCTGATCTTTTGTTTGCTGGTCCAGCTATCCTGCCGTAGCTAAGTATAGTCACAGTGGACTGTACTTAAGATAGTTTACAAGCTACTGTAGATAGACAGATAGATAGATAGATAGACAGACAGACAGGGACAGACGGAGAGACACAGATAGATAAAATCTTTCTTTTTGACAGGAAATAACTTTAGGACTTATAAAGCCCTATTTTCAAAGTTGTCCTGTTAAGATTACGTTACAGAACTTTAGACCAGTTCCAAAATGTGCATGCAAATCAGATAAAACATTACAGAATATATGCAATCCTAACTAAACAATCAATAATTACTAATATAAAGAATGGCTAAGACATTATAGAACATGAACAAACCAACAATTTTAACAACTGCAGATTTCAACCATTTCAGAATTCAGAGCCACTTTAAAAGTTGCCAATTTGTCAAATATTTCTCAATTCGAACACAGTTCATTCTGAGTTTTGAGATGAAATAGTTTGATTGCAATATAGTAATTGAATTAAAGACAAAAGCGACAGTCTGACCCTTCTTTTTTACATCCCTTAAGTCATGCTTAGGCCCAGGAGAACAGCAGGATCAGCAAACATCTGATCACAGCTTATAAAAAACTCTGACAGGTACTACAGGCTGTTGTATCTCCCACTGCCACAGCCCTGCTCTGATGTCAGCTGCAGGTATTCTGGGATTTCTGGTTACAGCAAATGTCAGCTTGAAGTCAGCAGAATCAGTCTGAAACAATCTACTACACTGCACTAAACAGTAAGTAAAAAAAAAGGAAAACTGTTTTGCACACAAAGTGCAAATTGGGACCAGCCACAGACATGGGTGTAGGGTGCTTAGTGCCAACTGTTCCCTTTTAAATTTGTAGTCTCCCATCGGGAATGTAGTCAAAGCTCACCTGGTGTTTTTTTTTGGGGGCACTAAAGCCTTTTGTGATATACTATGCATCCTGTAACTAGCAACCTTCCTTCAGGTTGCTATTAAAAAGCAAATACATTAATACTTTGTAGAGTAGAGATTTAGAGGAAGCATTAACAGTGAAGCTTTAGGAAATAAATATCTATTGTGGTGAAATATGTTAGGAGAAGTGATCAAAAACAAGTGGCGACTCATTAAATGAAGTGGGAGTGAATGTGTCTAGAGGCTGGTAAAACAACACTATTTGAAGTCAGCTGGCTCCTTCTGTTGACAGGGCTGTTCAGATATATTTGGGAAGAAGGATCTGCAAAGATGCAAACAGTCCTCTTGTGTTCAGTGAGCAGTAAGTAAATTGCTGGGGATCGGGTGCGGAATACTTTAGCAGGCAATTCCTCTGTCTTTCATTCGGTTTGTCTGTGTTAAATTCCCTCTGCCTCATCCATCCTCACATCCACTCCCAGCTTTGTCCATCCATCAATCCCCACACTTTGTCAGCCACTGACTTCATCCTGGCTCATGCAATCAGGCCCAGCAACGCACCAGAGCAGCCACTGGGAGCTTTTCGCCTCCATCTGCGCCTCCCTGATCTGCTGACTGAGGTCCCTGACGCTGTCGCTCTATTGCACAGGCAAGCAAAAACATTTAATACTGGGCCCTGATTTCTCAGAGCAGCACTTCACCTTGTTTTTTTTTTTTTTTTGAGACAGAGAGAGAGAGAGAGAGACATTTGCTGAATTTTCTAAAATAATTCGTACTCTAGTCAGGTTGAGGCACAATTTGTCTTTCCTCTCCTACTCATCAATAGACATCACAGGGAGAAAATGTATCACTAATTAAGGACTGATAAGCCCCATGTCAAGTGCACTTTAGCAAGAATGCAAGCGTGTAGCCCTGAATGGATGGTTAGCAAGTTTCAATCTAGACAGCACTTATTTAATCATTATAGTTACCACAATATAGATTTTACATAAACAATTATTTTGCGAAATAAAAATAAGCCGGCCTGTACAGTATGTATGCTAGCCTGTTAATGCGTTTAATCTGATGTTGTAAGTGTATATGAAATATGCAACCTGGACCCATACGATAGTGCTGATGTGCCTAACAGCTGGCAGGTAGATATTTGAGGTATCTGTTCCTATAATCTTTAAATATCCTCATTCATAAACTTGCTTATGAATGAAAAATGAACAAGGCTGGATAGAAATGCGTTCAAATCATTTATGAAACCCTGCAGTAATATATAATTTATTGGTTACAAGATATTTTTTACTGAATAAAGGTATCAGACTACTCTTTTTGTACATATACTGTGCATATAACATACTGTTTGCCATCTAATGAGAATTATCTGCCATTCTTGCTTAACTTCCTCCTGGACACCCTCAGAAAGAGATTGGTAGAATATACACATATAGTACGTAATAAGACAATCCATGGTGTGTAATTATGGGTCAGTAATCACAGACCTCAAGTGGGTTTTAGGTGCAGTGTGTCTATAAACATGAGAGGTTAAGAAATACGATTATTGGCAATAATTACATATCGTTAGTGCCTTATTGCACTAATAACATGGGTTCTACTTGAAAATGTGCTAAGAGAAAATTATGTTATGCTTTTAATAAGAAAATATTGTATACTACATGAAATATGAGAATATGTTTCCAGCAGAGGTGTACTTATAGTGCAGCTGAAGCTGGTGCACAGGCTAAACAAACACAGCAGGGTAATTATGGCCAGATTATTACACACTTTGACTGGTCTTTGCACCAATCAGGTGGCTAGAATGATCCTAACCACATTTTAAAGATACACATATATATATATATATATATATATATATATATATATAGGATGTGCAATGACCGGACGTATGCAATTTACATCAACCACAGGGTGATGACATGTTTTCAGTCAGGTCTTTACGTGTTCAGTTTATACACACCATATTTAATTTTAAAATTAGCTTTTCTATGAAAATAAACAGTTTCTGTTTAATTTGAATAGCTGGTCTCAGTGTTATGATGTCATAAAAACTATTCACTCTGCTCTCCCATGGGTTAAATCATTCCACGGTTACAGATTTTATTGATGCATTTTATGTCATTGTTCATACCCTGTATGTTTAATATATGGTGTTTTATACTGTACATCACCCAGAGCCTCCAGGAATGGGCGCTGTATAAAAAAAGTTTACTTATTAAAACTATTAGGTGGTGATGTAGCAAGAGTGAGGCTGTAATAATTATTCTCACACTAGCTACATCAACAAATGTCTCTCATTACCTTGAACAAATTTACTTCTACAGGTGATGTATAAATAGGAGATACGCAATGGCCTGACTTAGAATCTGCTATTTGTCTTCATTAGTGACAGGCACTTGGGTTACTATCCCAATACTGACACTGTAGTGCAGCATGAAGGTGCTGCACTCCTGAGGTGCCATCTTCGAATGAGACGTTAAACCGAGGTCCTGTCTGCCTGTTCTGGTGGTTGTTCAGGTGGACGTTAAAGATCCCATGGCACTTCTCGAAAGAGTAGGGAAATTCCCTGGTGTCCTGCCAAATTTCCTCCATTCACTAGAAATACCACCAGCAGCTGAATCTGGTTCAGTTTCAGTTTGGTTACCATCTGTATTCCCACCCGGGGTTGCCCTGAAAAAGGGACTTCTTGTCTCAGTGTGCTTACCCAGTCAACAAAATTCAATAAATAAATAAATGAATGACCATAACTCAAGAGCGGTGATGCGGAAGTAGTTTTGAAGGTCTTGACTCCTCACAAATGATGAGAAATACCATATTCTCAGTCAAGTCATTGTGTGCCCAGTTTGTGCCACACATGTTTAAATACAGACCTTTCAAGTTTGCTCTTTAATTGAAACTTTATTTAAACGTGACTCCCCGGTTAATTGCTGGCGTTCCTCTGCTGGGTCATCAAGCATTGTTTCTGATGCTCTCAATTAATTAAGTACAGCATTATGACATATCTAACTTACAAACTACACCACCTGCTCCGTAGCTACATTGCTTGGGGGCACTGCTGAAAGCCCCTCCATCCTGATGGAGGCTAGTTTGATGCCATCCTAGAGGAGGCCTCCTAAAGACACAGCATCACAACTATTCAAAGCCTACGCCACACCTGAAACTACCCTAAAATACTTCAAATCATTTATCATTAAAACCCATTTGAATATTGTACTAATGCTCTCCAGAGTTTAAGATTTTATATAAATAAATATACCTTGTGATGGTTGAATCAACTCACCACTCGGTATACGAACACAGTATATCACCCACTATGTCATGTTTTTCCTCACATAAACACTGTTGTTTCCATAGAAGAAGCATCCAGGGTTCAGTTATTTTTTGGGATGGAGGTCAAAATGTTCCATTGGTCCAAATCTGGTGGCCATTCAGGTTTTCTTGTTTTTAATTAAACGTAATTGATTTTCTGGATCCTTTCAGAGCACAAAACAGACATTCATATATTTCTCAATATACTGTAGCACAGACAACAATGAACTTACTACAAACAGCTAATAGTTAGCAAAGGAAAAGAAAAACACAAATTAAAAAAAAAAAACAATACTCAGTGGGAGACAGGCTAATAAAGCCTGAACTAGGTCACCACCTGAGGGCCAACAGTATTGCTCGATCGACTGGTATGCAAACAAACTGAAATCCACTATGTCGCCTAGCTATCAAAACCCATGGATTCCTTCACACATGTGGGGTTGAGCTGGAGGGTGGAACCCTCTTGATACAGAATCTTATCAGGAGGGACTGAACTTACACAAGACCTTCACTCCAGATTTACCAAATCTACGCCACATTTCTGCCCACTTTCTCCAGTTGGTAGTCAATGCAATTCAATTTATCGGAAAGCAAAATTGAAAGAAGGAAACCTACCTACTGTAGATGTTTATCTTTTGATGCTGTAACTGAGTAATTATCCTCTCCATTTCCTGCAATTTATGACAGTTTTCTTTTTGCCACTACTCTGCAGTATGGTGGAATGTTCTTCAACCACAATTGGGTAATCACCTTCCTGGCTACAGCCACTAAAGATATTATAAAAGTAGACCTTGGCTTTATCTTTCATGCCGGGGTGGGGGGGTGGGGGAGTAGACCCAGTATCCAATGTTGGAATGTGTTTGGTGGGGCGAAAGGATACTGGGTCCCAAAACTCCTTAACAGGCATCTCCAAAAATGTGGTGTGGGTACCCACCTCCCACATCCCTTCCAGCAAAGATCAGTGATGAGTACCATAATGCTTTGATATAGTTGAGATGCGGACGTACCTCACTACTGTTTACCAGTGGGCTCACTTGCCAGGTGGGAGAATAGTACTCTGTATGAATTCCAAGCCTGCCCCAATTCCTGTTCTCTGAGGTAGCACACAGCTTCCTCCTCCCATTTTCTCCTGAGGCGACTGTGTGATCCTCTTCAGAAGTATGGAGAACTGGACATGGTGGAAATCCTCCCTTCCAGCCTGAGCGGGCTGTCATGGACTGCACTAAAGTCCTCTGCAGATACCTGTCTGTCTGAAGCAGTGCTACTTTTGGGCCTGCAATCAAATAATAGGCAACTGCAAAAACAAAAAAAATCTTGGTTTGAAAGACCAAATTCCTGACTTAATTGGGGAAGGACTTCAAATTCTCCCTATATAAAGTTGTCAATGCGACAAATACTCGCCTCACCCAGCTTCAAATCCAGCATCTAGTTCAAGTGCGTGTCCCACTTTTTAAGTCAATTTTCTGAGAGGACATTTGTATCAAATATTGTCTGTTTCAAAACAATTGCTCCTTTTTTACTTCCACGCTTGCACAGTCAGATGTCAGCCAGTTTTCTTTGTATCGCTTTGGAGAGTAAAATACGTACTCATCCTCCCTTATGTTGGAAACTTAATTTATTTGTCAAGTGAAAGACTTCAAAGTGGAGTAAAGGGAATCCCTGGCTGCATCTCATTTATTTATTTATTTAGCTTTTGTTTTACCAGGTAAGCACACTAGACAGTCACGTGCTATTTTCAGGTGTGACCCGGAGAGTTACAGAGATACAAGCAATAACAGTACAGAGGCTAGCATCAAGTTACACAAAGGTACAGTCAGAATACAAGCAAGAAGGACCAGCCGAAACAAAGTACTAAGGCTTGGGTCCAACTGTCAGGCAAGGTACAGACAGGTATAAGCAATCATCTACAGTCAGGTAACAGGCAGAGAACAATTTTAGTGCAGGTCAGTATGAGGCAGAACAACCCAGGAGGGCAGCCAGGAAAAATTAGAGCCAGTGTCAGCAGCTACAATATTTGTGAATATTGCTTATTTGTTATTTATTTTGGAATAAGTGCGCGCAGCCAGAATTTTTTTATTTTTTATTTCAGGCACTTCATGGAGGGAGGGAGGGACTACAGGGGACAGAGGCAGCTTGAGGCTTGTTTTGGTAATCCCAAGGGAGGACCTGAAACAACTGTGGTGGGGCAGTTCTTACGTGAAGAGGTAGGAGGTTCCAGGTTTTGGGGCAAGAGCTGCAAATGCTCGATCTCCTGCAAGGGAGTGAGTCTTCGAACCTTCAGCACCTGGATTCAGTGAACCTCAGCTGATAGCCAGAGGGACAGGCTTGAGGAGGTCAGCAAGTGCTGGAGGAGTAGATGATCGGATGATGTTATCCGTAAAGTTGTCCACAAGCAATGAGCAATGGTTGCTTGGGGAAAGCAAACCCAGTCTAAGTAAAGTAGACACCGATGGGTGAGGCAGGGCTGATAGGGGCGAACCGACATATGTTGTTATACAAGGTGTCCCATATGGAGAGCCAGGCTTTGGGGCATCTGCATGGAGGTAAGCCTGCACAAAGTAAGTGGGGAGGAAGACCCTTTGCCAGGGCAAGTCTGGCAGCTGGGTGAGACAACTTTTGCTCTGTATGCAAGTCCTAGTTTGCAGTTGGTTGCCTTACAGGAGTTAAGTATGTGCAGGGTGAGATCCATTTGTGGGTCAAGAGTCACCCTCAAGTACTTAACGATTCCACCACCTTCAAAGGGTGCTGTTAGTGCCATCGACTCTGAGCACGGCCGGGCACGCTCTCACCTTGGGAAGGGAGCTGAATAACATTGCCTGCATCTTCTGAAGGTTGATGACCAGCTTACTTGCCTTGAGCCAGGATTGGATGCGACGAAATCCAAGTTGAGTCCATAGTTAATGTTATCAATACTTTGTGAACTGGCAGGAGCACCATATCATCGAGCCTATAGAGTAACTTGTCTAAAGGTTGGGATTGAGGGCAACTGGTTTATAAGGAGGGAAAACAGGAGGGGACCAAGGACTGACCCTGAGGTACCCCACAGGCTACTGGTGATAGGCGGATATGGCATGTTGGAACCTCATGTACTGTTTCCTACCCGAGAGAGTTAGAGAACCAGGCTAGGATGGGAGGAGAGACCAAAGACTGGAGAGCAGAGCCCAGGAGGGTGTGATCAACCAAGTCGAAGGCCTTGGACAGGTCTATGAAGACGGCCCCGTGAGTTTGCCTTGATCAGTCGCGGTTCTAATGTTGGAGGTGACCTGTGCTAGGGCAGTGGAGGTGCTGTGTCCTTTTCGAACCCATGCTGCTCTGGGAGAGAAGGTCACAGGTTTGGAGGAAGAGGGCAATCTGGGAGGCCATTACTTTCTCAAGCAGTTTGTTGACTGCAGATAGAATCGCTATGGGTCGATAGTTCTTATGTAATTTGGGATTGCCATGCTTGAGGACAGGGGTCACAGTCACCTTCCAAATGGGAGGGACAGACCCCATTGTGAGTGAGGAATTTAGAATATGGGAGATCAAGGCGGGCCAAGAAGAGGACCCCAAGTTTTAGCAGTTTGGGCATAAGGTTGTCGTGCCCAGCACTGGAGTCTGAGGAGACCTACTAGAAGCTTCTGGGTTTCTTTGAAGGAGACAGACTTAAAGTAAAAGGGAGGGAGGGAGGGATCGGGTGGAGCACCAGGAGCAGGACCCATATCCATAGAAATTTCCACATGTCCTACATTTTGAGGGAGCAGCACTGGAACAATCCTACCTCTCATGAAGGTCCATCACTTTCTGATAAAGAACACAGAATAAATGTCAGAAATCTACAGGGTGCTCTATGACTGCAGGAACATATTTTCCATGTAAGCCATGCCTTATTACTTGAGGTTTTTGGGAGGGACAGTATTCTGGGGCCTAGCTGTCAGTTTGGCTGCTCCTACTGCCTGATTCCCATCACTACTTAACATAACTGATGTTTTCTGCCTTTTTAACTCAGTTTTGCCTTTATGCTGCAAGCAGGGGTACCCACCTCTCTCCTACTCACCTTCGCCCAGCATCCCTGCTGGCTGCCGGGTTAATGGCCTCGTAGCTTGACCCCCACAGCAGGGCTCCCAAGGGAGACCAAGATCCACCTATTCGCTCACCCGAGACTTACGTTTCCGGTGTCATTCGATGAAGGTCACAGGGCTTCACATAGCTGTGGCGCACAGGATTTTACCTTGTGTCAGTTTCCCACAAGAACGTCACGATGCAATGACATCAAGCACCTGGCACGCTGCAAGCCACAGATGCCCCAGAGACATCTGCTGCTGCTGTTCCTCTTACTTGTGGTGCTGGCTTGGTGTGCACCCAACCTCTGCTCAAGTGCCAGGCACCACCAACCCCCAGAGGTGGAGAGCTGTCCTTGGGATGCTCATCCAACCTCCCCTGGCCAGCTCTCTGACACTCCGGCCTGCCTCCAAATACGGGTCATCATCGCTAGGCAGCAGTATCACGGCTGTACTGGGGCCAGCCCTGCTGAATTAAACTTCATGCAAAATCGATAAAACTCATTACTGCCATCGGACACCAGCACAGCGGTAAGGTTAAGTGACGCAGGTTTGGAACAAGCGCGAGTCATCAGGGACCGCCAGGGGAGGGAGGGTTGAGCATAGAGGGAGGGTTGGTAGTATCCTCCACTGCAACGCTATCATCTGGCTGAGCACAAGCAGCAATGTGGCTGGTGGACCAAGCATGGAATGAGGCCGACACAGACGCCAGCGTGCAGCCATGCTTTTGCATATGTGCACCCTTGACATCAGAGTCACGCAATGTCTTTGGGAACAGAATAATGTTGGAAAATGACTCTGGCTTCAGGGACATATGGTAATACTTCTCCTGCACCAACCTCACCTGGAAGTTACAATCAAGGCTCCGTGGAAACCTGGCATCCAGATAAAGGGGTACAGGGGCTGGGTACACCATGGGTGTTCTTGAGGAGGCGAAGCCAGAGATGGAGATGGGGTATAAACAGAATAATACAAAATTAAACAACTTATTACTGCAGCATGCTATTTGTACTGCATGCAGCAACATCAGTAGCTCAGTAGGTTGCACACTTGCTTCTGGGACCAGAAGGTCATGACTTGTAGTCCCACACCAGGAATTTGGACTAACATCAAATACTGACACTGTAGTGCAGCACTGAATGGGGGTGCTGCACTGTTGAAGGCGATCCATTGGATGAAATGTTAAACAGAGGTTCCTTCTGTTCATCTCAGTGGCCATCCACGTGGAATTTAAAGATCCCATGCCACTTATAATAAGTAGGAGGATTTTTCCTATGTGCTAGCCAACATTCTACCAGTCAGAAACACAGGTCCATGTAACCTTCCACCACCCACCCAGGGTGCGCAGAAAATGAACTGCGGAACTTAGCGTACCTTTCCTAATCAAAAACTGCAAATAATATAAAATGTAAAATAAAATAAAAAAAATGTGGTGATTCTTTTCCACTCACTATGCACTTTCAGAAGTAAACTGTGGGGTATACAAGGAATGAGGGCAATAATTACAGATATCGATATACATACTATAGGCTACAGTTAGGGTTGAGCTGGGGTTTCTATGTTAAACATCAAATTCTGCACTTTAATAACTTTGCAAGTGTGCAACACATTTGTACAAAATTTGGCATGCACTGTCTAGTGGGTGGATCTCTTCACATGCCAAGTTTTATTCAGACGGATGTGTGGATTCTGAGATCTGGATAGTGCAAAAACCTTACAAATTGCCCTTTTGCAGTTTTTTTGTCATCGCCTTGCACTCAGATGGTGTGGAATTTTGGTGTGAAATTTGTATGGTAGAAAGAGCTTGGGTCACAACAGTGTCTTCGCTGGTTTGGCGAAAAAATATTAATCTGTTCCAAAGTTATTCCATTTCTAAGTTTTGAGTTCTGAGCATGCCCAGTTCAGTCTTTTGGATTGCTTCCTGGAACAAAAAGTAATTTGGTCTCACAAAAGGTTCTTTTCGTGAGGGCCCAATCCTTTCGCAAGAAAATTGTTTTTTCATGAGCCACCTACAACAGCTCTCTCTTTTTGGCTGTAACTGCCTTCAGAGAGTCATCTGTTACCTTGTTTCTCAGCTGCCACCACCTGGGTTTTGCCCCACCCACACTTACTTCTTCCTGCACAAGGGCAGGCACAAGGCTAGGAAGGTCACCACAGGTTAACTTGGGTGGTATGCTCTTCTGATGGCAGAGGCCAAAATAGTTCTTCCTTAGCCAGAGAAAATAACTCACTACCTTGCAATTAAGACACAGTCAAGACTGTTAGGTAACACAGAAACACAGAATTTGATGGCAGATAAGGACTGCTTTGCCCACCTAGTCTGCCCATTTCCCTACCTATTGGATACGCTGCAAATCCTAGTTAACCAACAGCCTACTTCCTCCTACCCCTACTAGAATTGCCTTATGTCTGTCCCATGCATTCTTGAATTCCCACACTGTTTTTGACTCCACGACCTCCTCAGGAAGGACGTTCCCATACATCCACAACCCTCTCCATGAAAAATGCTTCCTCACATTACCTCTGAGCTGTCCCCCTCTATCTTCAAACTGTGCCCTCTTGTTCTTGCATCTCTTTTCTGAAAGATGCTACCCTCTTGGACTTTGTTGATTCCCTTGAGGTACTTGAAAATTTCTATCTTGTCCCCCCTCACCGTCCTTTCCTCAAGGGTATACATATCAAGCTCCTTTAGTCTCTTCTTCATATCTTCTGGTGCAGACCCTGCACCATTTTAGTTGCCCTCTTCTGGACTGCCTCCATCCTGTCTATGTCCTTGTGGAGATGGGGTCTCCAGAATTGCACGCAGTATTCCAGATGGTGTCTCATCAACTGTCTGTACAGAGGGATAACAAGTTCCTGTTTTCTACTGGTGATGTCTCTCCCTACACATCCCAGTATCCCCCAGTCCTCCTTACTGCCTTCTCACATTGCTTTCCCACCTTTAGGTCATCTGATATGACTACCTCAGGTCCCTTTCCATTTTATGTTGCTTGCCGCATGTGCAAAAACATAATGCCATCATCCGAGGTTTTTCGGTGTGTCAGCCCCTCTTCCAATGCAGTCAGTGTGTTTGCAGGCGTGGCCCCAGTTCCCCAATCACTGCAGCTGTCTATGACAAGCTGAAAATGCAGTGGCATACAGTTCAAAGGGAGAGCCCCCACGCACACACACGCGCGCAAACAGCTTACTGTGTGCTGATGCGCTCCTCCCCACGCACACACTGTATGGCCGGCAGGGGTGCCCAATCCGCCGTCGGCTCCACGTCCCAACAGCTGTCCAGGTGCCACACTGGAGCCCACCCCAAGCGTAGCAAAACCTGTTATAGTCGGCAGGGTGCCCAATCCCCGTCGGCTCCAAGGCTACGCCCCCCAAAAGCTTTCCGGTGCCACGCTGAGGCCCACCCCAGTGTGGCAAATCTTGTTTTGGCCGACGGGGTGCCCAATCCCTGCTCGGCTCCACGTCCTCTCGAACAGCTTTTCCTGCTGCCACGCTGGGAGCCCACCCCAGAGTGGCAAGCGTCCCGATGTCGTCTTCGTAAAAAAAACAAAAAAAAAACTGTGAATAAAAAGCGGACCCTCATAGTCTCCTGACCCCTCCCACAACCACCCTGCGCACCCTGCCTCCCCACCCCCTCACCCCGGACCTCGGGCGCGCGATCATCGGTGGACCAGGAACACGTCTGCACTCTTCAAAGCCGACCGCATGAACTGAGAAATGCGGTAAGCTGTATAATGGGATAGATAGGGTTTTTCAACTTTGTTGCATATCTCAGGCATTTTTGGAATTTTGCACCAAATTTTCAACATGGGGTTTTGGGACCCCGTCTCATGAATCTGTCACTGTCATGGCGTTATCGGGCCCGAAGGGTGATTTCAGAATACCGCGGAAATCACCTTTCTGAATGATTAAAGAAACGACACTGCCAGTGTTCATAAGGTGGCTCTCAAAAAGCCTATTTTGAAAATTTGGTGGAAAATACTAAAAATGACTGTTTTTGGAGTCGAATGCTATGCAGTTCTACACACGCCGTAAGTTTGCGAATTTTCAATATTTTCACTCCAGATTTTCCAACATTGCCATTTTACCACACCTCCTTATGAGCAGTACAGCTGTCATTTTTCACATCCCTGCCCCAAACGTGTTTCCACCCATGTAGGGCACAATGGCGCAGTCGGTACAAACTCAATGTATGGGACACATAAAGAAAATCACAGTGACACTGTTCATGAGCAGAGGTCTTAAAATGGCTATGTTGAAATTGGTGGAAAAATTCCTAAAATGACTGTTTTACAGCGCAGCTATGCAGTTCCTACGCACGCCAGTAAGTTCGCGAATTTTCTGCCATTTGCACTCTAATGACTTCCCAAATACCTAAACAGCACATAGAAGCAAGCAACATTCGCACTGACAAATGCTTGTTGTTGTTGTTAGTACCTCATCCCCCATTGTACTCTTCCCTGGGTTTTGTAAATAAAAGATTTTACTTCAGGAATCAAGGTGCAACTCCAGGATGTCAACAGTACAAAGAGAGAAAACACTTTTACAGGAATAATAAATAAATGGTTTGAATACAGACAACAAGAGAAAAAGGCTACAGGCTGTATTGTTCTATCCTTATCGTACCTCCTAGCTACTCCTACAGAAAGACTGAATTCCTATCTTGTCTGGTTTGGCTCCACAAGCAGCTAAAAGTAGGCTCAGTGCTTAAATCCCACATGGTGGTTCCCAGACAAAAGCCCCTCCAAAGGAATCCACAAAATTTATAGCTTACATTTGAAACTCTGTAATGGGTCATTCCTTTGAATTGACCAACCATGTTAAATTCTGTACAAGTTTGAATTCTCTTGTCCCAATCAATTTACAAACCTACAGATGCCCAATTAGATCCATTTAACAACCAGTTTGTATTTGAGTTATCCAATCTTTTCAAACTCTGTGTGTATGTGAGTATGTCCTCCCCTTTTGTCAGTCCTGACATTTATAACCTATTACAGTGTCCAGAGGGATGGCCTGCTAGTGACGTAGAATCCCAGTGATTTGCCCTGTGTTGTTAGTAAGCCCAGGAAAATCTTCTGGTGAGATTCAGAAGACCAGAAAATAGTTTTAGTAAATCCAATTAATTACTTAGTTCTCATTTCTGTCACACTGCCATCTAGTTTTCTGTTTTAGAAACTGAAAATTGTAAAGCTTTCCAAAACGGTGTCTAGTTGAGACATCAAAACATGTATCATGCTCATTGGGACTTCATTTTCTGGATTCCTTAGTTATTTGCTCCCATTATGGCCCAAGAACATACATTTAATGTTATTTAAATCCTTTTCATGACTTGCTAAGATCCTTTACTGTGAATATGAAAAAGGATTTGCGAAAAAGGATCCTAACTCATGAAACAGGATTTAAAAAAAAAAAAAAAAACTAAGTCAAAAATCCTTGTTCATGAGATTTATCATAGATATGAAAAAGGATTCACAAAAAGGATCTTAACTTGCAAAACAGGATTAAAAGATTCCTCTTACCTCTTGCAGACTCCATTCTCCTCTCCTGCCAGGTCTGCTCCTTGCCAGGCTAAAACAAACTTAGCATAGGATAGCTCGCTTTGCCCTTGGTGCTAACTCTAGAGAACACCACTGCTCTGTTCTTGATTCACTTGACTGGCCTGCCCTTGAAGCCAGGTTGCAATAGTCCACCCCATATCTAATCTTCAAACTTGTTCACACATTCACTTCTCCCTGCCTCAAGACCATTGTCCAACGAAAAACTGCAACAAAATCCTTAAGGTCATCTGGCTCACCATTGCTAACAATCCTAAACCTTACCTTGCGAGTTGGTCAGACAGCTTTCTCCTTTCTGGGGTCCTCTCTCTGAAACTCTCTTCCACCTGCGATTCTAACCTGCCCTTCTATTTGTGTTGGCGCTCTCTCAAATCCCTTGTCTCCACCCAACACTGCATCTGTACCTGAGTCCTCTCAGTACTGCACCTGTACCTGGCAAGGGAGGAGACCTGGCAGGAGAGGAGAATGGGAGCTCCATAAGAGTTAAGAGGAATCTTTTAATCCTGTACCTAACACTGCACCTGTATCTGAGTTCTCCCAGTACTGTTCCCCGTACCTGTGTCCTCCAGGTACTGCACCTGTACCTGTGTCCTCCCAGTACTGTACCTGTCCCATGTCCTCCCAGTACTGTACCTGTACCCATGTCCTCCCAGTACTGCACCTGCACCTGTGTCCTCCCAGTACTGCACCTGTTCCTGTGTCCCCCACTACTGCACCTGCACCTGTGTCCTCCCAGTACTGCACCTGTTCCTGTTTCCCCACTACTGCACCTGTACCTGTGTCCTCCCAGTACTGCACCTGTTCCTGTGTTCCCCACTACTGCACCTGTACCTGAGTCCTCCCAGTACTGCACCTGTACCTGAGTCCTCCCAGTACTGCACCTGTACCTGTGTCCTCCCACCCTTAGCCCCATGCTTCCTCCTCCCTCTTTTCTCGCTTAATGTGTGCCCTCCCATAGCTCTTCCCTTTCACTTTAGCACTCCTGCCTGCCCTATTCCTCTCACTTCACCCCTACTTGTATCTTTCCTCCTATATCCTGCTCCCCACCTGCGTTGCCATCTGCCTTTATTTTTCTTACTTAAACTGTCTCCATTAGCCTGTTCTCTGAACATTTTAAGTTATGCTCTGTTGTGATTATCTCACTACAGCATTTGAAATTACTGCTAATGCATCTTGTATATATTTCAGTTACTGCTATCATTTTGTTTTTGAGTGATTTGTAACTAATTTATTTAAATTTTATTTCCTTAGTCGGGACTATGGTCAACGTGTTAGTTTAAACTCTGCTACTTGTGTTACCATTATATTCTGTACCTCCCTTTGTACTCTCCCCGGATCACCCCTGAAAAAGGACATTCTGTCTCAGCGGGCCTACCCGGTTACCAAAATGCAAATAAATAAACCCAAGTCCAGCATCCTTTTCATGTGAATGAGAAAGGATTCACAATGAAGGATCCTTACTCACAAAAAGGATAAAAACAACGAAGTCAAAATCCTTTTGCGTGATAATACTTTTTAGCTGAATGCAAAAAGATGGCGAACAAGTTTACTGGCATTCAAAAGGACTTTTACCTCCTTTCCAGTTCCATGTTTTTTATTTGCATTGGTGTTCAGTAGTACCCCCACCTCCAATTTACCCGTTCACTAAGACCTCCAAATGTACTGTATATCCCTGGTGTCTAGTGGCACCCCCCGATCCGCTGATACCCATATTACTTGTATTTATTTCCCATTGGTGGCCAGTGGCACCCCACCCTTCCATGTCACTCTCAACCTGTAAATAAGAAAAAAGGTCCCTTGATGACTTGATTTTTTTCCAACCTCAAAAAAAAAAAAAAAAAAAAGTCTACCGCTGATCTGACTCACACCACCACCTGACCTCCCACTGTACCCACCACCCTGCACCACTGCCTGACCCCTCCACACACCACCTACTCTCAAACTGGCCCACAGTAGAAGATCGACGGTCTATCGGTTGACACGCCTTGTTGCTGGAACGACAAAAAGGTAACTGCGGTTCAACGTATTCCCGACCGCAGTTACCTTACTTGTCAGACAGCAGTTGCCGGTTCCAGCAGCAAGACGCGGTCTTCGATCGTGAGCGTGGATCTTCACTGGGGGCCAGTTTGGGTGAGGATGGGGGTTAGTAGGAGGTGGTACAGTGGTGGTAGGGTGGGTGGCGGAGTGCAATCGGCGCTGACTTTTTTTACCGCTTAAAAAACAAGACATTGAGGGACTGTTTCCTTATTTACAGGTTGAGAGTGACATGGAAGGGTAAGGTGCCACCGTCATCAAGGGGTATAAATACAAGTAATAAAGGATTGGAGGGTGGGGGTGCCACTAGATACCAGGGATATAGATTTGGGGTCATACTGAACAGGGTATGACTGGAGGGTGGAGGTACCACTGAACATCAAAAAACAGAACTGGAGGGGGGGGGTGCCACTAGACACTAGGGCTATACAGTTAAAAATAATGTATTTATTTTATTTATTTAGTTTTTGTTTACCGAGTAGGTGCACTAGCCATAACATGACTATTTTCAGGCACGACCGGAGGGTACAGTACAATACAACAGCAAAACATGACAATTTACAGAAATATCTTTGGGGATAACAACATCAACAGTAAAACAAAGTAGGTCTGGAGCGATAGGTAAATACATCAAACATTTCAGCAGTACGTCATAACAATAGGTTTACATTAATTGATAAGCAGTAGAGGTGCAGGAAGGAAAGCGGCAATGCTGAAAGGTGGTTATACAGTGTAGAGTGTAGAGAGATTGAAAGAGAGAAAGGATTAAAAAGAGATAGAAACGAAACTGAGTGTAAGTGCAGGACAGTGCTGGTGTTGAGGGAGGGGCTAAGGGGTTTGAAACAGGAGCAATTGTTTGTTGAGATTAGGTACTTACGAGCTCAGACTTAAAGGCATTGTGAGAGGGCAAGGCGCACAGATAGGGGGATGGAGTTCCACTATTGGGGAGCTAGAACAGCAAAAGCACTTGCTCCCTTGGAAGAACTGTGCCTAGGGATATAGACAAGGGACTTGTCCAGAGTGCAACCCGAGTGAGAGGGCTGTCATGTAAAGTACTCAGGAAGAGACGAGGAGTTTGTGAACTGATGAGAAGGGGCCACGTATTGGAGGGTGGGGGTACCACTGAAAAATGAAAATATATTACAACATATATGGAAATTGGAGGTAGGGGGTGCCATCAGACACCAGGGCTATTAACTTAAAATGAATGGGACCGGCACAATTGTAGGGTGGGGTTTCCAGTGGATACCAGGGAACAGACACATTTCAAATATGAAAATTAAATCTGACAAAATTATGGATGCTTGGGAGTGTGGGGTCCAAAGGACCCTGCACCCCACACCAAAATAAGGATACGATTATACCATCTCAAAAAGTAAGGAGATAAATTGCAAAACTTCATTAATGCACCAGTTAGGATCAAAGCAACAAAACCTGAGAAATGTGGTGTTAGGGTTTACAACCCTAACACCTCTCCCTCAGGGAGCACACCAGGAGTGGGTGTGCCTTGGGGTACTCAAGTCTAACACTCACCCCATTGTCCTACACCATACACATCTGACCTTGTTTATGGATGGAATGGGGTGAGCGTTAGGCTTGAGTATCCCAAGGCACACGTGAACACCCACATCTGATGTGGTGCCTGAAGGGGTGTTAGGTTGTAAACCCTAACACCACATTTCCCAACTTTGTCACTCTGACACTAATTGGTACATTAACAAGGTTTATATATATATATATATATATATACATATATATATATATATATATATATTATGGTAGCATGGTAGTGCTACCATAATTAGGATTGAGAGCCATTTAAGGTTAAAGGGTCAAACTTTGCACCTTAATAACTTTGCCACTGTTTAATGGATGTGCCTGAAATTTGGTGTGCACGATTGGGCATGGTAGATCTTTGGGATCTGCCAAGTTTACATACCGATCGGATATCACAGTTGCGAGAGTTATTAGCGCCAGCGAAATGTGCACTTATGCTTTTTGTGAATTCTTTGCTCTTGCCTGCAGGTCGCAAGGTTTGTGCGACCGTCCGAAAACTTCAGGAACGTATGGACGGGTCCCATGTGCCTTTTGAAGATTTTGTGAAAAAATATTAAACAGTTCAAAAGTTATTCAAAAAATAAGTTCCCATTATAAGTCAATGGGAAAAGTTAACAAAAGTTCGACAGTGTCGCAAATGCACTTTTACTGTCGAAATGGCCCTAGTAGTGTCTCAAATCCGCCATTTTGTTTTCAGTTGGTGATCAGAAAAATGCTTGGCATTTAAATTTGGGACCCTCTAGGGACACAATTCTTTTGTGTTCACCTAGTCGGACCCTGAGGATGCCAGCCATGTCTTTATTTTGGGGTAAGACACCCCAGAAATATGTTTTTAAATTTCTGGAACCAGTAGTGTCGCAGGCACGACACTTCGTAAAATTTTGTGAAACTGCCTCAAATTGTGACACTACTTTTTCAGACTTGGCCAAAATGACAGGAATTCTTTGTCACCCTGCTGCGAAAGAACAGTTTGGCCTTTAGAGCTGAAATTTGAGGGAAGGCTGCCAACAACTCACAGATGTGCCTTCTGGTGGTTTGGTGAAAAAATATTGCATGGCTGCCAAGTTATGGTACTCCAAAGTTGGCATTTTTTCCCACAGACTAACATGGTGGCGCACGCCACGCCTGGGGCTCGATTCTCGAAAACGGTGCGAGATACAGATTTTTCGTCAGAAGTTGCATATGGGCCATGTAATACAAAACAGTAGCCAGGAAAATAATGATTTCTGTGAAATTTTAATTCTTTTACGTCATGCAGTTGCTGAGATATTACTAATTAAGCACTTCCAATGCTCGTTTTAAGCTTGATCCCCATTACAATGCATACATTCTTTGTACACACTGTTTTCCTGCATGCACCTGTTTGGAAAACAAAGGGTATGTGCTTCCGTTACTGGTACAGTTAATGTTTCCACTTGCATTTATATCCCCCTTGTCGCTACTGCTCCTGTCACGCCACCGCAGTGCATTACTCTTTATTTTCTCATTCGCTAGCATTACCATGTGCGCCACTGTTAGCGCTTCTGTTTGTGTTGCTGTTCCTGTTACTATGTCACAAGACATCACGTGGTGGGAGCGGGGCCCGCTCCCGCCGCCACATTACATTCACTATTTCTGTCATCATTTTCAAAGAAGGAAATTAGAAGCAAAAACTCCATTTAATGCATTAGTTAGGGTTGTTCCACAGCAGCAAAGCGAGGAAATTCGTTAGTTGAGAGCCCTTGATCCTCGCCCATACCCCCAACGGCACTGGAGCGCGTTGCGGTTGTCCTAACTCTCACCCCATTCTCCTATACCCTGCTTCTTCACATATCTGATGGGGTGAGGTTGGGGCCGGCAACCAATGTGCACCCAGATGCCGGTTGAGGGTGCAAGCGGTCGAGAGACTCCCTTGCACTAACACCAAATTTCCTCGCTTTTTGTGTGGAACATAACTAACATTAAACTGAGTTTTGTCTATAACACAATTGGGGTGAGCAAATAACTAACTGAATAAAAACATGTATTCTCACTGCAGCGAAATAACCACTGTGATGACATCGCCACAGTGAAAATAAATGGATTTATTTTACTGTAGTGATGTCACCTGCAGTTATTTTCACTGTGGTGATGTCATCAAACAAAAAAGCAGAAAACACACTCCTATTGTATAAATAGTATACATGATGTGCACTAGTGTGATATGAAAAATATTTTCACTTTTGCACAGTGACCTCTGGATACTCACAGTGGCTTTGCCCTCTATCCTCTCTTTCTCTTCCCTTTAGCATAGTACTGTCCACTAGCTGGATTCTCTGATCTTGCAGGGGGATAACCTAGGTTAGATTCTTCCTCCCTCCCCTCTTCTCCCCCCCTCTCTCTATTATATATTTCAGTACTTGGGTATTACTGTCCCTCTTGGGGTTCCCACATCATGGAGGGCCTAGTCTTCGCAAGCCTCGTACTTCACCTTCTCCCTTCCCCACTTCCGTCCTTCACGTTCTCCCTCCCACTTCCTCTCTTCCCTCTGCCTCTGCTTAGCTCTCACTCCCTCGCTGGGTTCTCAGCATCCAGGAGGACTAGCTCTAGCTCTAGGTAAAGTTTCTTCAACGCTCCTTGTGACTCCTCCCACCACCCTGCTCTTCCAACTGTCCTTGCTTAGCTTGCCCTCTTGCTGGGTTCCACGTCCAGGAGGGCTAGTTTTAAGCTAGCTCTTCCTCCCTCCCTGCTACCACCCTTTTCTCCCCCGCCCATCCTTTTAACCTTCTGCCGTCAGGGTACCCTAGCTCTTATAGGCTCTGTACAAAATTTTATTTGCCCTTTGCTCTGAGTGTTGCGAACTCCAGCTTGCATTTAGTCGGTTTAACCTGTTGTCACACCACTAGCCTAGCTATTTGCTACTACTGGCTTAGCCCTGCTCACCTCTGTCCTACCTACCTCCCTCCCTCCAGCAGACTCCACCTGCTCTTCCCTGCTCCACAGCCCTACATCCCCCCTTCCCAGTAGGCTCCCCAGTTCCTGCCTGCTCCACTGACCTACTTACTTCCTCCTCCCAGTAGGCTCCCTGTTCCTGCCTGCTCCACTGACCCACTTACTCCCTCCCCAGTAGGCTCCCCTGTTCCTGCCTCCTCCACTGACCTACTTACTTCCCCTCCCCAGTAGGCTCCCCTGTTCCTGCCTCCTCCACTGACCTACTTACTTCCCCTCCCCAGTAGGCTCCCCCAGTTCCTGCCTGCTCCACTGACCTACTACTTCCTCCTCCCAGTAGACTCCCCTGTTCTTGACTGTTTCTCCCTCCACAGCTGGCTTCCCTTAACTCTCTTGCTTGACCTTCCACTGCAACCCTTTTAATTCAAAGCAACTGTACGGATAACTGCGATTGCCTATACAAACCCTTCAGGCGTAAGAAAAACTGTTGTTTCTATTACGGTATCCTAATCATCTATGTAAACTAAATGTTATTGTTAGTGTAGCTAAAGTGTTGTTTATTTTACTGTATCCTAATTGGCCATGTATACTAAATGTAACTGTTTGTATAATGTACTGATCTTTCCACCTAATTGAACCCCCGGTCGCACTGGGAGACGAGCACTTGCTGCTCAGTGTGCCTTCCTGGTGAAACATTTCAATAAATAAATAAAGAAGTGAAAATATTTTCCATATCCCACTCCTGCCCATCATGTATCCCATATATATATATATATATATATGTATATATATATATATATATATAAATATGGTAAGGACATTGCTAGGGGATTTATTGGATATTGAGCATCACATGACCGTCGTATATCAGGCGCAACCGCACACCTGCACTTTTACCCACCCAACAATTTTGACATATTATAAAATAGATAAACCACTCCGAGTGTGCGGTTGCTGGCTCTGATATACTTACGCACTAGGTGGCTGACCACTCAGCCTGCGACCCGCTCGCAACAACACACACCAAGCGGCATATATCAGAGCGCCACCACACACCTTAGAGTGGTTTATCTATTACATATACACATACATACACACGCGGTATTTTCCTAGCTAAACCATCGGGTTTCTCTTCTTCCTATCATGTATCAACCATCTAACAAAAGGGGGAGGGCTCCTCTTGGGAACCCACCAATAGAGAAACAAATGGTCTCCAAAGTAACAGTTTGGCTAAGAACTCATTAACTTGTAGCAGCAGTGGTTACTCAATCAAACTGCTATCTTGAAGTTAGACAACAGAGCATGGGGGACATCAGTTTGTGAGCTGGTGGTCCATTTGGCAACTAGCTTTCAAAAATCTGGCAGCCAAATCAATATATTTAGTGGCCATCATTTTTAAGGGCTCAAAAATAATTTTGTGGGCAGGTAAGCAGTTGTGAGCAACTTTAAAATCTGGTAGCTGAAACAATTTTTTTCAGAGGCCACTCGCCACCTGGCTAACTGATTTGCCCCACCCTACAGCAGAGGTACCCTGAAAATACATCATGAAATAGCTTTACATGTGGGAGGAAGGAGGACCTCAAGAAGTCACAATTGTTACAGCAACTGCGGCATCCGCTTCAAGTTGATGTCCCCAATTCGACTTCTGCCTCCCAGTAAAGGATGTGCCCACTCCAGTCACCTTATTCAAAGCTGTCTGCTGTTGCACCATCAAATCTTCTAACAAGATACACTACAGCCTTCCTTTGACTTGTGGCTTTATTAAATCCTAGCAGTCATCAGATGGAGGGTGTTGGAAAGGCAAAAAAATGCTCTCTGCTGTGAGACTACCCACATCAGACAACCCTAATTAGACAGCAACCAAATTTTATTAATAGGCTGGACGTTGTGGAATGAGCGGTTATAAATGGGGCCTGTCACGCCTTTATTCAGCTCCCAAATGAGTATTCTCAGTTCACTGGCTGCATCTGAAGCATCATCGCCGGTGCGGATAACAAATGATGGCTATTAACCGTATTGTTAGTGATGATGGCTGAAAACAAACAAAAACCCGTAAATAACAATCTGCAGAAAATTAACCCATAAACTTGATAGATACCCAGCTGAGAAGTAATAAATGGCGCTTTGAATCCTGCTGGGGAGAGGGAGGAGGGCAAGCAGCATTGGGATGCTTCTGTGTCATTAGCACGTTTTTCCACGATAAAAATTAGAATTTGATATATGACCAACAACACACTCAGATATTAATTTTGGTATTACTCGCTATCTCTGTTTTACTGCTGGTTGGCTGTAGCGTTATTCACAGATTAATGTGAGAAAACACCTCAAACACTTAGACCAGGCCAAACCCTTGATGGAAAGGCTCTTGCTGACAAGCTCAACCTGCTCAGTCTTTTGTTTTTGAGGGTGCACAAAAAAACCTAATTTCTCATATTAATTAGCGAAGCGTCCCCTGCTTAGCATTCCAGCCAGAACAAGTCTCTTCTTTGAAATGCGAGCTAAGTGTGTTCCCAGCCACCCCTGTTGAAGCCTGCTCTGAAAACAAGATGCTGCTGTTTCACAGGCTCTCTGCAATTTGCACAGGTCCCATTTCAAGGCATTCACAACAAACTTTATCTGCAGCTACTGTCAGTTATTAACCCTATCAGTAAGAGCTATTCATTCTGCCTTTGTGTTGTTTAATGCCGCTTCTCCCTCTCAGCCAAACTCGAAAGCTTCTCCTGCCACCGAAGTGCTGTTTAGAAACAAACACTGCACTGCATTGATTCAGCTGCTGTTAGTTGACAACAGTTTCATCAGCCACTGGAAGGGCTGGGCAACTTTGATGTAAACTAATTAAATTTGCTCTGTTTAGATGGAATGCTTAAACGTGGCTTAACAAAACAGGACCCAATTAGCTTCCCTTTTTATCAATGAGGATGTTTTTGAAACAACTTCAAGGCCTGTTTTTCTCTGTTGTCGTTTTAAAAGAGACAAACCATGTGATTTTGTTACATTAGTTAGCTTCCAATAAAAGTGATACTGCATCCCGAGCAGACTGCACATTGCCCGGCTCTGAGAGTGCACTGTCATTTGTTCATTCTGCCAGTGTGCAAGTTGGCTTAGAATATTAATACACTGTACTTGGAGTAAATAAAACGCTTTTTGTGCTAAACTGTGCTAAATCCAAACAGGAAACACAACATCTGGCTTCCTGCCTGATTATGAGGGCCGTATACTTAGCACAGCAATAAAGAGGATAGGATGATATAGTCAGTAGCTAATGTAAACAGAAACATCAATATACCCAACTTCTTTACATATTGCTTAGTTCACGCACCACGAGATGTGGATTTAATGTTTTTAGAAGTTCCTACTCTCTTGCCATACCTACCACAATAAAACGAAACATCATGTGAGATGCTGTGCTGTTCACACATCACAAATATGCAAGTCCGGCCTGACAAACCATGGTATACATACAGCATGAATGGGCTAAAAGTAACTTTGTGGGAAGACATTTTAGAAACTGCTGGTGGCGACCACAATTACTGACTTAAGTTATAAATTGCAAAAATAGTGCTAAAAGCTGTTTTAAAAATGTCTACGGAATAAAAAATGTAATAATGATGGCGCATGTCAGGAATACATTACTGTCGAAGTCTTAAGCTAACAAATATTGCTGCTTTAAATACAAGATGCTGTGCAGTGAGAATTTCCTGCAACTTTTAAAACTTTTATATGTGTACTTGTGTGTTACGTCCAGCTAAATCTGTGCAGTTACAAAAAGTTACAAAACACATTTTTTTTATTCAAGAAATGTAAAATTTGTCTTACATTTGTCTCCCCTCAGAATTTTGTTTCTAAACAGCAGGGAGAACAAAAAACAACAGTGCTGCCGTGATTCCGATTCCTTTTATTGGTCTAACACAATTTTTTTTTTGATTAGCTTTGAGAGACACTGTCGTAAAGAAAAAAAGATTTTGATAGTCTAATAAGCGTGTCACTTGCAACTTATTTGTTGCTTTGTCTTGCATCTTTCTCTGGATTAACACGGCTACCATATTTATGTGCAACTAAGCAGATTCTAATTTATTACTGCCAAGTCACAGTGTACAGATACTATCTTGCGGTTTGGGATAGTTCAGATAGCAGGAGCCATCCACAGAACAGGGGTCTATAGTGTGCTCGAATTTAACAACTGGCCAAAATCAAATCCGACGCATTGAGACATCCTGGCAGACTGGAGAATGCATTACTCACAACCCCTAGGTAACAAATAGCTCCTGCTTTATCAATCAGCAACAGTTATTTCAATTTGGGTTTAACTAGATATCATTACGCAAAAGGGTCGCGAACCGTGAAACAGTCTGCCAGCGAAGGTGGTAGTCACCAAGGCTGTAATTGGTTTCATGCGTGGCTGAGACTGAGTGAAGGGTTTGGTGGTTCAGTAGCAGTTGGGAGGGCAGGGATAAAACCCTCAAATGGACAATAGGTTCCGGGGCAGATAGGGAATTGCGGGCAGACTAGCTGGACCTTTGGTCTTCTCTGCCATCAATGTCTATATTTCTAAGAGGTGGCTAGGACAGCAATACATTACCACACTAGTGCAGTAGTTTGAATAGCCATGTATAATGTTGGCCCAGTGGTGTGGTGGGCTGTGCACCTCACTTCCTGCCATGCGGCGACCTGGTTCCAGCAAGCGGATGTGGCTCGCTCAGGGGCTGGCAGAGAGAGAGGATTGAGCATCCGTAAGACTGCTCTCCTCCCTCAGGGAGGGGGGCTGCTGTGGCTCGCTGCTTGACTGCCACCTGGAGGTATCTGGGTGGCAATGCAAGTGAGTCACGAGCAGAGGGAAGGGATCCCATATGCAGGGCACCGGGGCACCTCTGCAGCAGCACAGCGTGCACATCCCACCATTACACGTCCTGTGGGCCCAGGGAGAAACTCAGCAGGCAACAACTCCGACTGCAGGATGATGACTGACCCCTTTCAGGCCCTCCAGAGACAGTGGCCGGCACCCCCCCCCCAATCTGGTGGCAGAGGATGATCATGGAAGATAAGTCCCAGAGAAACCAGGTGATGAGGCGGGGGGCAGCTCAGGGGAATAAACACCCACATGGAAACAGATAAGTATATATACTGTACAGTAATGTACACAAAAATCTAAGTGGATAAAATCCACTGATTCAAACCATTTACTGCCCTCTCCTGCGCACACCACAAGGATATTCTGCTTACTGCAGGGTCGATAGTGGGTGTAGGGTCCCGCTGAAAATATCCAAGTATGTAGGCGGGCTAGTCTGACATTGTACATAGGTACATTATGCAGACTTTTCTGTTTGTTTCTTGACATTGTAGCAGAATGAACCACATGGCCTGAGATTCAGTTTAAAATAGATACTGTGACCGGAGCCCGCCAAGATGGAAGGAAGTTGTCCCCACTCCTGCGAGGGGACGCAACCATGCCAGTGGGATGTTTGAAATATCCACTGCTGTACAGAAATAGCTTTTTTTTCATATAGAAAATACATCACATACTTAATTCACTGCTGACAGAACATGATGTATGCCTCAGAACGCCATCCTTGGTACTCTGCTGACATCATAATCCACTTGAGCTGGGCTGTCTTCAGTTGATGGACGCCATCCAAATAACCCAAACAGATCACAGCACCATTCGTCATATTCTGTCAGCCATTATCCGCTATGTAGTGCCCACAGAAAGACAATCACTGAAGCTCTTTGCACAAATTCTATGGACTGCATTTTTTCCTTTCAGCCTATAGCACTCCGATATTAAATAACTATAAAATCCGAGTGCCCAAAATAACTAAATCACCTGGCAGCCAATTTCTTGAGTGTTAAACCGCAGGCCCGGAAAATGGTGAGAGTGTGTTGAAATAATGTAAAGGAACCCATAAATTCAAACTTTATGTTCTGTGAAGAACAAATATGAAAAAGGCATCAAAATAATGAAAGATTGTTTATGTATTCTGGCATGAAATGGGAATGTGTTATGTGAGAGAAAAAGAGAGAGAGCTGCAGTGGAGACAGATCGACAGAGCTGACAGCGCTGTATTCATCCTGCATGGTACAGCAGACGTCCTGCTAGTGGCGGTCGACAGCGCAATAAATCAAGGACTCTAGATGCTGTACCTACAGCTTATTACATCCAAGATGACAAATAAATAATAATCCTTGTCACGGCAGCTCCTTTGCTCAAGGATTGCGCCTGAAACCTTTGGTTCATCAGTCGTGATCTTAAGTGAAAACACTAGAACAAAGGGGACTGCGCAGCACGGTTTGCTGGGCTCATGGAACAAACAAACTGGGCAGCAGAAACCAAAAGGGCTGAAAGGAGGCAGGAGAGAGAGAAGGTCATGGAGTCGAGAATAAGTTTAAGGCAAACACAGTTGGCCTTTGCATGTTAAAAGTTTTAACAGGGATGTTTTAATGGAGTTTAGATTGTTGATGCATGCTACACATTATTCTGCAGTCTCAGCGGTGTTCAGTGCAATCAGAACTTATGCTCTAGGTTGCTTTCTTGTTAAACATTCTGAAAACCCAAACTCCAATATCCCTGTGTAGTCTCTTTTTACTCACTCCAATAGTACTTACATCCTATGATTGAATACGAACATATATTCCAATTACCCAGGTGTCAATAAACATTGGCCAAAACTTTCTGACTTTACTGCACCAAAGTCCTGGCCTCTACTACCCTCAGACATTAGAGAATCCTCTTGTGTTACATGCTGCAAAACATCAAGTGTCAAGGCATACGTGTTAAAAACCACCTCATGTAACTGCAAATAATAATAAGTCAAGCTGCAGGTTAAATGACAAACAACATATGTTTTATCATGTCTTGTGAGCCTACATGTACTGTGCAGGCCCAGCCAGAAAATAAGCATTTTAACTAGTGCTCCCAGAGTTCCACACAATCAGCAAAACTTAAAAAGTGTCAGTATCAGAAAACAAGTGGTTAGATTTTCCTGTAAATTGCATCATTTCATCTGGAACCTAAACTACACCTGTAATTTTCCCTTAGCTGCTGTGTTACTTATAACACACTACCGTGTCTTTCTTCTCTTTTTGTAACTGGGTAATGCCCACTAGGTACAAGTGCCTGTTTTCAGAGGCAAACTGGGAACACTGAGGAGGTTAAAGCAACTTGTTCAGGGTCACACAGTATGCAAGTAGAGGTTATGGGAATCAAACCCAGTGTTGTTGGATGTACCAAGCTCATTCACAGCTTGTTACTCTGCTCTACTCTCTAGGCTATACTGCCATTTGAAAATAGGCATTTTAGCGGCCCATTAGTGCAGCGGTGGGATTTCTGCTTGCGATGCTGGTGACCCGGTTCGGGAACAGACCCAAGTCGCTCGGAGGGCCGGCCAGGGGAGAGGGATGGAGCGGCCCTATGGACTGCTCTCCTCTCCGGGGAGGGTGCGGGCAGCATCCGGGTGCTGAGGACTCCTGGGGAGGCCGGGAGCCTCGGCTGCCACGCTAGTTTCAAGGGAGGCGGGCGGACGCTGGTGTCATTGCACGTCCCGCCTCCGGGGAAAACTTAGGAAAAGAGGGAGGGATCCCCGCTCAGGTGAAGCCTCCCCCGGCTTCCACCACCCCTGCCGCTGCACTCCCAACCAGTTATTAGTTCCGAGGCACTGGCATTAGGGGAGCCAGTGCCGCGGCCCCAGCCCGGGGGTAAGCTGGGGTGATCGGGAGGGCGGCAAACAGGCAGGTGGTGGAAGCTCCGGGGCCGTGACTAGGCAGATGAGTGACGGAGGACCCCTAGGAAAAAAAAAAAAGGAAAATAGGCATTTTATTTGCCTAATAAAAACAAAAAGTCAAGCGCTGCGCCAGTGTGGGGGCTGAAAACAAAACACAAAGGTAATATTGAAGGCATGTTGAAAATACAAAATAGAGTCAGAATTGAAGTTTCACCATAAGTTGTCCTCAGGAATCATCTAAAAGAGAAAAAGCACAGTTAGCCCCTAGTGCACTTAGCTGGTTACAAAAGCTAAAATAAATAAACAATTCTGTTTCTTCTGTCTATGCAGCAACATCTATGGGAATCTGCATCTGTCCAGGAGGGAACCAGGATCCTAGGTGATAGGTTTAAATACTTCATTGGCAAGCATTTAAACTAGCCAAGGGGGAGGCACTGGAAAGGAGCAGAGAAATCTGACCCCTCCCCCCAAAAATCAGGGTACTAAGTGAGGAACACCAACATAGAGATGTCGATAGGGAAGTGCAGGGTAACTGGAGAAAGTGACAAATGCAATAAGGACAGGGATGGGGCAAAAGGGTAAGGCCTTCAAGAAATGGAGGTAAAGAGTACCAACGCCGTAGTCTGGGCAACAAGCTCCCTGAACTGGTGGCCTTGATGGAAGAGGGATGCCTGGATATTGTAGCAGTCACAGAAAACATGGTACACAGAGAACCATGACTGGGATGTTAACATACCAGGGTACATAACCTACAGGAGAGACAGGGAGGGCAGAAGTGGGGGAGTAGCTCTCTATGTAAGGGAAGGGATAAAAGCAACTGAACAAAACAGTAAACAGGGAGGAGAGGAGGCACTGTGGGTCACCTTAGAGACTGAAAATGGCACCACAATCCGCACAGGGTTGTATACAGACCCCATGTCAGGGAGGAATGGACAAGGATATGATAGAAAACATACTTAGGATGGCAGAGAAAGGGAGATACTGTTGATGGAGGACCTTAATATGCCAGATGTTAACTGGAGCACCTTGCTGCAGCCACATCCAAAAGCAGGGCCATTCTTGATGCCCTTCAGGTGGCAGGCCTCAGACGGCTAGTTTTGGAACTTACTCGTGAGAGAGCAATCTTAGACCTCAGACTTTAAATGGGGACAGTGAGAGGATCTCAGATCTAGAAGTGGGTAGCCATTTGGGAACAAGTGACCACCAAACAGTGTGGTTCACGATAAACTCATCTTCAGAGTCAAGCCATACAAAAGTGAGGGTTCTGGACTTCAGGAGGGTTGACTTGGCAAGATGGGAGAGTGCCTTAGAAAAGCACTAGCAAACAGGCTAGAAGGAGGTGCAGCAACAATTGGGAAATATCAACACTGCCATCACAGAGGCAACAAGCCTTTGTGTGAACCAAATAAACAAATCAAAACGAAAGAAAAGACACTATGGTTCTCAAAAGAGGTGGCGGTGAAGGTTAGGGAGAAAAGATAGCATTTAGGAAGTATAAGGAAATACAGAAGGAGCAGGACAGAGAACTGTACCAGTTAAGGCAGAAGGAAGCAGGAGGGTAGTCAGAATAGCAAAGGCACAAACTGAGGAAAAGATAGCCAACTCGGTTAAGAAGGGAATAAAACCTTTATAGGTATATCAGGGACGTAGAAAGACAAAGGGAGGGACAGTGAGGCTAACTAGAATGGATGGTGGGTGGGCAGAGAGTGGCTGTGAAAAAGCAGGGATACCGAATGAATAATTCTGTTCAGTATTCACAAAAGAGGAAGCGGGGAGGTGCCTAATCCAATTAACAGAAGCACTCTGGAGAGGGGGTCGTTCCCAGTCCTTTCACAAAAAGAAAGAGTTCTGAAGGAACTCCTAAAACTGAAGGTGGACAAAGCAATGGGGCCAGATGGAATTCATCCCAGAATTCTAAAAGAATTAAGTAGAGAACTAGTGACACCAATGGACTACCCTTTTAACAAATCATGGGAGGATGGTGTGGTACCTGAGGACTGAAGAAGGCTGATGTGATTCCCTTCACAAAAGTGGGACCAAGACAGAGGCAGGAAACTACAGACCTGTCAGTTTGACCTCTGTGATAGGGAAAGTGATGGAATCACTTCTGAAGGAAAGAACTGTTGAGTACCTAGAGGCCAGTGGAGCACAGGACCCAAGGCAGCATGGGTTCACAGTGGAAAGGTCATGTCAGATAATCTAACTGATTTCTTTGACTGGTGACCAAAGTAGAGACCATGGAGGGCTGTAGACATGGCCTACCTAGACTTTAGCAAGGTATTTGACACAGTCCCACACAAAGATTAGTAGTCAAATTAACCAGCCTGGGAGTGGGTCCCTGGTAAAACACTGGCTGAACAACAGGACACAGAAAGTAATTGTAAATGGAGTCACTCTGAAGAAGGAGGAGTTACTAGTGGGGTACTGCAGGTTCAGTACTGGGTCCAGTCCTTTTTAATGTCTTATAAGTGACACTGCAGAGGAACTAGAAGGAAAAGTATGCCTCTTTGCAGATGACACAAAGATCTGCAACAGGGTTGATATACAAGGAGGCGTGGAAAGGATGAGAAGGGACTTGGCAAGGTTGGAGGAATGGTCAGAAGATGGCAGCTTGGATGCAAAAAAGAAGTAAGTAATGCACCTGGGAAATAAAACCAGGGAAGATTACACAATGGGGGGTGGTTTAGTAACAACAACAAAAATGGAAAGGGACCTGGGGTAATCATATCAGATGACCTTAAGGTTGGCAAACAATATGAGAAGGCTGTAGGGAGGACTAGGGGGACACTGGGATGTATAGGGAAAGGCTTCACCAGTAGAAAACAGGAAGTTGTTATCCTCCTGTATAGACAGTTGGTGAGACCCCATCTGAGTACTCGTCCAGTTCTGGAGACCCCATCTCCATAAGAACATAGACAGGATGGAGGCAGTTCAGAGGAGGGCAACTAAAATGGTGCAGGGTCTGCAAGAGAAGCCATACGAGGAGAGACTAAAGGAGCTTAATATGTATACCCTTCAGGAAAGGAGGGAGAGAGAGGACATGATAGAAACGTTTAAGTACCTCAGTGGAATCAACAAAGTCCAAGAGGATAGCATCTTTCAGAAAAGAGATGTGCAAGAACAAGGGGACACAATTTGAAGATAGAGGGGGATGTCTCAGGGCAATGTGAGGAAGTATTTTTTCACAGAGAGGGTGGTAGACGCATGGAACAGCCTTCCTGAGGAGGTTGTGAGTTCAAGAATGCATGGGACAGACATAAGGCAATTTTTGTGAGGGGGTAGGAAGAAATAGACTGTTGGTTAAATAGGATCTGTAGCTTATCCTCTAGGTAGGAAACGGGCAGACTAGGTGGGCCAAGTGGTCCTTATCTGCCGTCAAAGTCTATGTTTCTATGTGTTCTCCTGCAGACAACTCCATTTGTTTTGTAAAATACTGTCATCCCACTGATCTTGAGACCTGAGGCCAAGCCACTGTTGTACCATCATGTCCCCATCTGCTGAGTTCCATTTGCCCCTCCCATGAATAATACGACCAATTCCTACAATTTTCAGGAAACAAATCAATCTACAATGGAGGGCCATAAGCTTTTATTGTTTTGAAACTAAAATAACGTATGTGGATGTTTTATTCTTGGACTTCAGCAAGGCATTTGACTCTGTCCCCACAATGGTCTGGTGGAGAAACTGATGGGACTAGGAGTAGGCCCTTTGATGGTCAGATGGATTGAAAACTGGCTAGCTGGGCGCACCCAGAGAGTAGTGGTCTGTGGGGAGCTCTCGAACCTAGAGAGGTTGGTAGTGGGGTACGCAGAGACTCGGTCATGGGTCCGATCCTGTTTAATGCATACATATCGGACATCAGGGAGGGTATAGGGTGTGAAATGAGTCTCTTCGCTGATGACTCCAAGATGGGAGCAGTAGTTGAGGGAGAAGAGGGGAGGTAGGCCCTGCAAGGGACCTGACACCCTGGAAAGCTGGGCTCACACATGGAAATTAAATTTCAATATCACCAAGTGCAAGGTATTGCATCTTGGGCGGGAAACCCTAAACACAGGTACACCCTGGGGAGGCGCTGGAGGCCTCAATAGGGGAAAAGACCTAGGGGTCATGGTGGATGCATGTATGAATAACTCTGAGCAGTGCAGGAGAGCGGCTAGCAAGGCAAACAGGATGTTGGGATGCATCGTAAGGGGATCACCTCTAGGAGCAAGGAAGTGATTCTGCCGCTGTACAATGGACTGGTTAGACCACACCTTGAGTACTGTGTACAGTACTGGAACCGTGCTGAAGAGGGACATACAGCTCCTGGAGAGGGTACAGAGGAGGGCAACTAAGATGATACGAGGCTGGGGATTTGATATGAGGACAGACTTGAGGAGCTCTGCCTGCTTTCATTGGAGGAGGGAGAGACAGGGGACATGATTGAGGTCTTCAAATACCTCAAGGGAATAAATAGGGTAAACATGGAGGGATCTTTTAGACTAAAGCAGGAGGTATCACCAGAGGGCATGGTTTGAAGTTGGAAGGTGGAAGGGTGAGGGGGAAAGAGGAGGAGGTTTTCACTGAGAGGGTGGTGGACCCTTGGAATGCACTGCCTGGCGAGCTGGTTCAGAGATCCACAGTGGAGGGCTTCAAGAGAGGTGGGACAGACACAGAAAGTGGATGTATCAGATGATAGCCTGTCCCAGGGGGTGGGGATGGATGATAGGAGTTTCTGGAACACAAGGGAGGGAGGGCCTCAGCACCCAACTAGGGATCTGAGGTTCGAGCAGACTCGATGAGACCGTGAGGCCTAATCTGCTGGCAAATAGTATGTTAGTATGCGTGCAGAAAACATAATGTAATTGAAAAGAAAAATCTTTGTGGCGTTTCAGGATGAGAAATATGTATTATCCGTATGCATCTGTGCCTGAAAATTCAGACAAATGCTACATCTTTTGTTTGCATGTACTAGGCCTCACTGTCTATGAGGAGGCAGACTAGTAAGCCGGTAACACCTCAAGTCATTTGTGTGCCAGGACTACTACTCAGCTAGCTTTGATTGCAGTCCCCCCCCTCCCCAAAGAACATAGCAACGTGGTAATTTAAGATCAGAAGGGACTACTGGGAGAAGACATCTGCCCTCCCACCCCAGCTTTATAAGCATTGATGAATACCCTGTGAAAACATATACTGAGTGAAAGGCGTTCTACTCACTCTTCTACACACAGTACTTGGTGATTCCCTTGGTAAGCAGGAGTTTTCTTGGCTTACCTTGAAGGCCTGTACTGTGTTCATGACTACCATCTCTGTTGATAGGTTGTTCCATAGATTCACCACTCTCTAGGACAAGAAATGCCTCCCAATGTACTCCTCAATCTACCCCCTATGAACAGTAAATAACTGGGAAAAACACTCTTATAACAGAAACTATACACATAAACATTTATCAGAACTTCTCCTAGCTAGTTTCAAACCTGTGATATTCCTGAGGGGAAACAGTGTTTTCCTCACATACCATATGAATATGTCTCCTCAGCCTATTTAGCAAACAAACAACAATAGCTCAGCAAGTGCAGGCCACAACAAATGGGCAGAAAATAGCTGGTTCTTAGTAACACTCTCAGTTTCAAAGGGTTATCCATTGTTCAGTCTCCTGAGCTTTAGTGAACAGGCCACATTAATTCATTACTAACTGGTGGCCATTTTGTTTCAAGGTAAAGCCGTCCCTAGCAGGGTGAGAACACTGCATCTGCACAGGGTCCCAAGAACAGAGGGACCCCAGAAAGCCTCAGCTGTCCAACTGGCTTCCTTTCTTCCTGGCCCCTATGTCTCCGTCCGAATCTCTCCAGAATTTACTGCTGATGTGTGCTTCTACTCATTGCTTCGATTCTGTCCTTAATTCAAGAAAAGTGCCAAAATGACACAAAACTAGCTGAAAATATAGCTATTGGGGTGGGGCCCCAGGTAAGGAAAAGCGATGTGCCTTAGGGGTTCCTAGACTTCTAATATGGACCCCAGCAAGGAGGTTCAGTACAGGACCCCAGGATAGCTAGGGCCACTGCTGTTTCAAGGTTAGCGAAGGATGATCAGATTTTATGAAGGTACTGAAGGTAATGAGTTAACCAATCTTGTGACACCCTTCACATCTTTGAACACTTAAGAACTGAGGCGGGAAGAGGGGCTTGGATACCATCAGTAATCCTAAGGAGCCATGACGAAGTGTAGCCACAGCTCTGCCTGCAGAGTTAAATTAACAAAGGAACCCAACCCAGGTATGTTAATACTTTTATTAAAATATATATTTTTTAAATAAATGTTTCTACAGTTATAGTTTGAAGTGTTCTACTATACATGAGGGTATCCAGTTATTAATCTAGCCCTCTAGAATATGAGCCAATCAGGATACTCCATTTAACGTAATTAAATCACGCATCATTCTGGTCTACTGGTGAAGGATGCAGTTCGTTCAGCCACTCCCCACAGGTTTGCCAGCCTTTTCATCAGTGTCGTTCCACTACATTGTACAGCGAGTTTTACAGTAACTGTGATCTGCCAGCCATTGCCAGCTGTGGAATCAATGCTATATTACACCTGCACTGGGCACATCTAGCAACATCTCCCATCCGATGGAGACAGTGGACATGGCGACAGTGCAGGCCGTCACTGTAAACCTAGACAAATTCTGTCTAACCAAGGGAATCACAGAGTAAACTGGGTACTGGAGTGGGAAGGGTATTCCTATAAATTAATACCAGTCTGCACTGTGGGTGGGAAGGAGATTCCTATACATTAATACCTGTATGCACTGCATATTTATTCATACTTGCTTATTAAGCTGGGGTTGGGCATGAAGGACCTAGAGCCCCTTCCGACCTTAAATTACAATTGTAACATCCAACATGTTCAGCTGTTTGTTCTCTTAGATGAAGACTTTGCTTCAATGCCTACCCAAACACTTTTCGCCTTTAAGAGAACTGTATTTCTACAACAGGACATTACAATCATGTAACCTCATTGGTCAAAACATATAGCATGGCTGTTGATTGGGTTTCTAACAACTGTGCACCTCACCTGAGCTACATATCTTTTTAACTAATACAAATCCATTTTATAAGTGGGATAACACATGCCAGGAATACGGTTATTAGGAAGTAATGCACTTCTCAAGGGTTGCTGCACTCCACACGCCTCTTGCCTAACAACTGCCCAATTATTCCTTAAACCTGCACACCCTGTCATGTTATTCCATACCTAGCCAGCAAGCCTATGTTTCCTGCAGAAATTGTGTTTTGAAGTGATTTTTAGAGCTTAGGGGTATCTCACATGACATGCGCTAGCCAATGCTGGCGACAGTCCCTTTGGTAACTGCTGAGCATTTTTGTACAGGTGGAATTTAATGGGAAGAGATCATAGTTTGCTTACGGACAAGGTGGCCGGCGATCCCTTCCACTTCTGTATCTGATCTCCGCCCCCAAGCTCAGGCATATGACATGCAACAAGGGAAAGTGCGGGGTGCACCCCACTGAAATGAGTTTTTTTTTGTTACTCTATAATACACCATGATGGCGAGTTGGAAAATAATGAAGGCCACCGCTTGACTAACAAGACCCTTCTTAGTCAAGCAGTGGCTTCAATAATCTCCAACTCGCCCATCATTATGTATAAAATAGTAATAAACAATACCCTCATTCATTTCAATAGGGCACCTCTGGCGCTTCCCTGCTGCAAGTCATAACATGCCTTAGCCTGGGGTGGAGATCAATAGGAAGAGGAAGGGATTGGCTGGATACCTTGTCAGGGCCAAGCTATGATCCCTTCCAACTAAATTATGCCTGCACAGAAATGATCAACAGTTACAAAGACTATTGCCAGCATCATGTATAATTTTAAGTAAGCAATGCATTTACTTTTGAAATAAACAAAATCACTTTGAATACTGCTTCACAGTCTGTTATTGTTCCATCTTTACTGGCCTTCTAGTAAACTCATTTGGTGTTTTGAGCTACACACTGGTGGTGAGGACCATCTTAAAACTGCTGATGCAGTTGATGTCCCTACAAGCTATTCCATTGTTCTCACAATGCATCAGTGTGACACAATGTAACTCTGCGGTTGGCGTAGACGAAACGAAATCATACAGTTCTAAAGTAATCCTCACTACCTGTGTGAATCAAAACATCCACTGACTTTACTAAAAAGCCTGTAAAGGTGAACAGTGACAGAACTGGAACTGGTATTTAAAAGGCAGCTTCTAAATGACGTGTAGGTTTAACACGGCTCTCTTTTTAAAGCAGCAATATTTGTAACTCACCATGTAGTTTTTCAGCACAAAGATGCCAATAAAATCCATTTTACTATGTCTTTGTTTTCATTCCTGAAGGAAGCTACAGGATTTTAAGTCTTACAAGTTCCAGCTCCCATGCCATGCCCGCCATTAAAGAATTAAATACCATGGCACAGTGCTGTTTACCATCCGAAACTTAAGGCAGCGCCATCCTAATATATCTGCAGTGTGACTCTAGTATTTACATTCAACAGGTAACCTCGACAGAAGAGAGTCTTAAAAATTGTGAATGTCAGCCATCTTTTAATAGACTTCTTAATTTAAAAATCAGCTATAAAAGCGGTTTTAAAATATCTGAGAAAATCAAAAGATACAAGATGAATGTAAGATTCCCAAAATACATTTCTGCTAAAAAACTACAGGATGACCTTTTTCCTAACAAATACTGGTGCTTTAAAGAAGATGGAAATGATTTTTAAATGGTTCAAAGCCCACCTGTTTTCCTTTCCATGTCAGTCATGGTTTTTTTGTTTGTTTTTTTATTTGTCGACTGGATAAAGTAAACTGAGCTGATGGCCTCTCCCCCATTAATTATGCCATTAGTCAGCCGGCCCGGTGGCACTGAGGCTGAGGTGCTGGACGCCACACCTTGTGCCACCCAGCGACCTGGGTTCAGGACCAAGCTCGGGTGCGGGGGTTGCAGGGAGGACAGGATCAAGAGTCAGAGGACTGCTCTCCTGTCCTGGGTGGGTGGGGGCTTCCATCTCGGGCTCTGGGGAGCACAGCAGCCTGAGACCAGGAAGTCTTGAGGGATTGGCTGTGGCAGCGACCCTGTACACTGCACGGGAGCATGTGTGCCCACACTGGGACACATTGCGACTAAGCCAATGAGGTAAGGGTTTAAGTAGAAAATCCCCATCCTCTGGGATAGGCGGCGGCACCATCTCCCTCAGCCACACTCCACTAGCGGACTCGCTCCTCTCCTGGGCCAAGCCCAGCCCGGCCCAATTCTAGATAGAGTGCCCTGGGCAGAAAGGGCAGCCCTGCCTTGGTGGGCTTAGAGTCGGGGGATAGGTGGGCTGGTGCCAGGAAGACAGAGGAGTTTCAGGCTCGGAGGCAGAGCTGGAGAGTAGTGGATGCCTGAGAGACAGAAACAGAGTTAAAAAAAAAAAAAAAAGAATTAGGCCATTAGTCTACTCCTGTACCCTATTTTGCACTGCCCCCCTCCCAATTCAGGCACTTGTAAATACACTGTGGTCTCCCTTACAAGCTCGCCTACATGTCAACTGCTCAGAACCGTACTGTACCTGGGGAGGAGTGTACCAAAAGTGGGCACCCCGTCGGCCATACAGTGTGGGGAGGGGAAGGCGCATGAGCACACAGTGTGCGTGCATGCACACCTGTGTGTGTGTGGGGGGAGAACTCTGCTCACTCAAGCGGAGCTCTCCTTTCAACTGTCAGAATTGCATAGATCACCTCAGCCTATGGCACTGTTCAATTTAATGTCTGACCCTTCAGTTACAAAACTGAGGGTCACCTGACCCGCTCCGCTGCCTCAGATGCTGTTTACCTCCCAAGCTGCTACATGGTTACTGCACCTGCTGTAACTGTGTAAATAACCTTACCACACTGATATTTTCTGAATTTTATTTTTTCTGTACCCCTTTCCCTCTCCCGGGTGCACCTGAAATGAGCCTCCTCCAATCATTGTGCCTCTCCTGGTTAACAATGTTTAAATAAATAAATAAATAATTTTAGGCACAACCTGGGCCTAGACAAGCAAAATATAAAGCGAGATTAAAACAAGAGCTACATGGGTTAAAACTATGCTGGAACACAGCTACGACACAGACAGATATATTCCATGACATGAGTTGCACCATTCCCTGCTAGTTATCTGAATGGCCGGAATGGTTTAAATGATGACAAAGAATACTCAGGCAGTATGAACAGAGAGAGTAGCAGTTGCTGAAGGCCAAAGGATGTAGTGCAGTCACAACTGTAATAACAAGCATTTGTCAATGCCGAATGTTGCTTACTTCTATGTGCTGTTTAGGAATTTAGAAGTCATTGGAGTGCAAATATTGAAAATTGCGAACTCACGAGCGTACGTAGGAACTGCGCAATGCACGCTCGTAAAACAGTCATTTTAGGAATTTTTCACCAAATTTTCAACATAGCCATTTTCAGACCTCTGCTCATGAACAGTGTCACTGTGATTTTCTTAATGTGTCCCATACATTGAGTTAAGCCCACCAACTGCGCCATTAATAGGCTACATGAGCGGAAACATGTTTTAGGCAAGATGTGAAAAATGACAGCAGCACTGCTCATAAGGAGGTGTGGTAAAATGGCAATGTTGAAAATCTGGAGTGAATAATGAAAATTCATGAACTTACGGTGTGCGTAGGAACTGCATAGCATACGTCGTCAAAAAGCAGTCCTTTTGAAATTTTTCCACGAAATTTTCCAAAATAGGCTTTTGCGAGCCACCTTATGAACACTGGCAGTGTCGTTTAGGTTAATCATTCCAGAAAGGTGATTTTGCGCAGTGGCTGCGAAATTACCCTTAGACGGAAATAGCACACGACAGTGACATCATTCATGAAGGGTCCCAAAAACCCCATGTTGAAAATTTGGTGCAAAATTCAAAAATGCCTGAGATATGCAATAAGTTGAAAAACCCTATCTATTCCATTATACAGCTTACTGGCATTTCCTCAGTTTGCGGTCGAGCTTTGAAGAGTGCAGAGCGTGTTCCCGATCACGAAGATCATTGCGCCGAGGTCCGGAGGTAAGTATGGGGTGAGGGTGTGGGGGAGGCAGGGTGCGCAGTGGGTGGAGTGCGGGTTGTGGGGAGGGCAGGGAGGCGCCAAGGGACAGTTTTTTATTTCCAGGTTTGTTTGTTTTAATGCTGATGCGGAATGTTTGCCAGCTGGGGTGGGCTCCCAGCGTGGCACAAGGATACAACTGGTGGGCGTGGAGCCAGGGGAGTTGGGCACCCCGTCGGCTATAACACATTTTGCCACACTGGGTGGGCTCCCAGCGTGGCACCTGGATGCTGGGGGAGACAGTGGAGCCAACAGGGATTGGGCACCCCGTCGGCGACAGCATGGGGAGAAACTGGAGCCGGCAGGGATTGGGCACCCCGTCGGCCGTATCATTTTGCCATGCTGGGGTGGGCTCCCAGCGTGGCTCCTGGACTCTTTGGGCGTGGAGCCGGCCAGGGATTGGGCACCCCGTCGGCCGTACAGTGGGGGAGGAAGGCGCATGAGCACGCGGTGTGCGTGCATGCCGCCTGTGTGTGTGTGGGGGAGAACTCTGCTCACTCAAGCGGAGCTCTCCTTTCAACTGTATGCCACTGCATTTTCAGCTTGTCATAGACAGCTGCAGCAGTGATTGGGGAACTGGGGCCGCGCCTGCAAACACACTGACTGCATTGGAAGGCGGGCTGACACACCTCCAAAACTCGGATGATGGCACTATGTTTTTGCACATGCGTGCAAGCAACATAAAAATGTGATTTGTCCTATCTTCTGATTTGTTTTGACCTTATTTTGTTAAATTAATAGAGACTAAAAGGAAAACACGAGGGACACTGTTAACCCCAAAAGTGTCCCTAGTTAAAAAAAAAAAGAAAATTCTGATTGGACACATTCTGTAGACATTGCTGATGTAGCTGGAAGTTTGATTCCGATTCTTAAGTGAAAACAGACTGCCCACCATACTGGTGCTATCACATAATAACATGTCTGTTTACATTCCTTGATCAACTTAACTGTATCTGTCCTGGATTTAGGGATGTTCAACACAGTCTAGCCACTCATAATGCAGCAGACTATTGCATCACGGTGGCTGCACTGTTTGGGGTGTTTCTAATGTTCAGGAAGTATGCAATAAGAGTAGATCAAGAATTTGAAACACAAAAGGTTGGGTATAATTATAAATTAGTGTGCATTTAAGTTTGGCTAAACAAGGAGGCAGATAAACAGCAACATCAATACATTTTAGAGAAGGTAAACACTCATAAAATGAGGGGTTCCAACTAGAAATAATATGATGCAAAACAGGAGCGGCGGTGTTGGTTTCCCATTAACAATCCTGTAGTCTGACGATATATGACAATTAGACTCTTGTCAATTCAATTCAATTTATTGGAATGCAAACTGAGAAACACTCTTTTACAATTGCCCAGAACCCAAACAATAAGCTAAATAAACTGCATTTACAATGCATGGAATTACACAAGACTCCCAATTGGCTACTAGATTGCTCACTAACATCTTAAAATTACTGATCTAACTGCCAACTGACACTCGTAGCATGCATGGCTTGCGTTACATAGTGAAAACTTATTTGAAACTAAAGAAAATGGCAAAAACTCACAATAACAACTTCAAAGTCAGTTATTTCTATTGATTAACAACCAGCTAGAGGATGTGACCATCAGCTACTCCTCATGCCACCGTCTCCCAAAGAGTCATTAATTCCTCAGAAATGACCAGTGCCTCAGTTGTTATTGCTTAAAAATTCAGTGCAAAACTATACACTATGCCGCGGATATTCAGACTAGCCAGGCAGTGCGCAAACCTGGGCGCAAGCGCAGCTGTGAAGCGCTGGGACCAGGTCCAGGTGATATTCAATGGAGACTGTGCCGCGGGCAACACCGTTGAATATGGCAGGGGCCAGCGCACACATTGTGCATGGTGCAGTGGCACTGCACGGAGCAAGCCACAGCTAGGGAGCACAGAGAATGCGCCAGCGCAAGTGCAGTTCGCTGGGCGCATCACCTGGATATTCAGCAGGGGGCATGCAAATGAGGCCATAATATATGCAAGGCGCAAATGGGGCCATGCGTAGTCATTATGACCCATGTGCATGCCTGTGCAGGGCAGCCCTGTGACTTGTGCCGGTGCCCTGCACAGCATGGCGTGTGCTGTGGGGATCGGGGCATCCCGCCCCATAGCCGCCATCGTGGGCAGAAGTGTAAGCGACATCAGTGGCCCCAGTCCCGATGAATACAACATATGACCATCCCTGGTGGTCTAGTGGTCCCTCCCTTCCACCCGACTCCCTGATGCCCGTAACATGTAATGATGCCTGTCCCTGGTGGACTAGTGGAACCCACCCGCCCATTGCTGTGATCGCGGTAAATCATATTACTACATTCCTGGTAGTCTAGTGGACCGCCCTCCCTCTTGAGTCCCCAATCGTGGTAAAATGCACACGTCATTCCCTGGTGATCCAGTGGCACCACCCACCCTCCCACCCACACAGGACCCCTTGCCCACCCACCCCACCCCGTCATCTGGGAGGCTGCATCCGCCCATATACAGCCAGCTGCCCCAAATGACAGATACAGTATGGTCTATAAGCCCATTGGTCCCCTGTGGACCAATGGGCTTGCAAGGCATACTATCTCAAGTACAATATGCCCTGCAAGCCCATACTGTATCTGTTATTGATGGAGTGGCATGTGGGCGGGATGCAGCCTCCTACCCGATAACGGGGGTGAGGGTGGGCAAGAGACTCTGTGTGGGTGGGTGAGTGAGGTGCCACTGGATCACCAGGGAATGACGGTGTGCATTTTACCACGATCAGGGACTCAGAGGAGGGGGGTCCATACCAGGGAATGTAGTAATGATTTACCATGATCACAGCAATGGGTGGGGGTTCAACTAGTCCACCAGGGACAGGCATCATTACATGTTACGGGTCTCGGGTGGAGGGGGGACCACCAGACCACCAGGGAAGGGAATCAGGGACTGGGGGCCACTAGACTACCAGGGTTTCATTTTATACCTATACTGTGCGATCGCTGCTACGGAGGGGGCCAGGTACAATGAGTGCTTGTCGATGGTGTTCTGGGTGGCGGGTGGCCACCCAAGGCTGGGCTGCTGTGTTGCATCCTGCAGTACTGCAGCCCGCCTTTGGGTGGCTGGGAGTTGCTCCTTACTTGCAAGGGCTCAACTTTGAGCCCCACTATTCGACGCACTGCAGGGTTGCACCAGCATATGTGCCGCATCACCGGGCTGAATATCGGATGTGCCGCATATGCATGGGCATGTCCCCTGCATCTGCGCTGCATACCACTGCATTGCGCCCCGGTGCATCGAGAGCGCGCTTGCACTGGGCAGCCTTTTCAATATCCTAGCACAATTCGGGTTGCGCCAGGCACAACCCTTGAATATCTGGGCCTATATGTTAAAAAATACATATATTCATTTAGTGTAATGCCAGTTTAAACAAGCTTGTATGTAGCAAGGATTTATAAATTATTTATAACACTCACAAAGTCTGCATAAAGGGTGAAAAATAAGGGTGTAAGTTGTGAGAGTTGCAGAGGAACAGTCAGGCACAAAGGGCCCCTCTTGCTGGTCCCAATGTGCACTTTGTGTGCAGAACATTTTGCTTTTCTTACAATCTGCTGTACCACAGTAAGCAGTATCAAACTAATTTGCTTACTTTCAGGCTGACATCTTCTGTAACTACAAACCCCACAAATCCCTGTAGCTGACATCAGAGAAGGACTGCAGCAGTGGAGATTTAACAACATGCAGTGCATGTTGGAACTTTATAGCTTTGAACAGATGTTTTCCGGTTCTGCTTTCTCCCAATGCTAAGAACTGTCCTCTGTGACTGTACTCAGTCCCGAGACGACAGCGGACCAGCAAACGAAAGACCAGAGTTTATAAAAGCTGTAACATACACTGCAGGCTATTGACTCTACCACGGCTGTAGCCTTGCTCTGATGACAGTTGCAGGAATTCTGGGATTTGAAGATACAGAAGCTGTCAGTCTGGAAGTAAGCAAAATTAGTCTGATACAATCTACTGAACCACAGTAAACAAGAAGTAAAATAAAATGTTGTGCACACAAAGTGTCCATTGGGACCATAGCCACACCTGGGTGTGGGTTCTCGGTGCTGATTGCTTCCCTTTAAAGAACCAGATTTTGAGGTACATTTGAGGATTTAAAGAGCAAAACGATGAAAAGAATGTTGCTTGTAATGTGGAAGAGTACTGGATACACGCATATTTATTTTATTTAGCATTTCTGGCCCAGGAAAGGCCCACTGAGTGAAAGCCCATTTCCAGGTGTGTCCAGTGAGCAGAGGGAGGGTAAGTAACTTGCTCAGTCATGCAGTATGCAAGTGGTGGCTGTGGGTTTCAAACCCAGGTCTGCTGAGTCTGTAGGTTCACAGTCTGCTGCCCTAACCCTCTAGGCTATACTACCTCCAACATAAATACTGAGGCACCTGGTCCATCCGGTCTGTGCAGTTCTGATAAGTTCGGTTACATACAGTAGGAAGTGCTCTGTAAATGTAAATATACCAGAGATATAACCGATGATCCGAAAAGAGAGCCACGCTGAAATAAAGTCCAAATAACATGTTCTTCTAATAAGATTACACATTTATGGGACATGATAAAGACACCTTAGAGATCCAAACAGCTTACATAAAAATTCTTCTGAATGTCTAATGAGAGCTATTTCACCCAACAAATATGTACTGGACTTTCCTCAAACCAACACAACACCACAGACCTACACACAGTACATAGAAATTGTTGGCAGATATAGGCGTCGCCCACCTAGCCTGCCCTATCACCACTAACAATTGAGCTCTATCATGCTGGCATTAGGTTGTAACATATTTAAGTTCAAAAACATTAAATACAGTCTCTTAGTTGGTGCAGATCATTTTCAATGAGCAAATATAAGCAAGTCACAGAAGCACATCCCACCTATTTTCATGTGGAATAAAGATTCTAATATCTGCAGTAACTTCTGATCCTGCCACTTACCCTGTTACTTTGAAATAAAATATTTACATATATACTGTACTTATTCCTGACGTGAAGGGCCAAAAGATGTCATAAATAATCATGACTGTATGCAGTACGTAGAAAGAAATATCAGATAAAGTCCTCACAATGTTTTGCTATCTGATTTTTAACCTCTGTGGCTTGCCTTACATCACCCACATACAAATGGTTTCCTACCCTGCTTACTCGGTATTAAATAGCTGGTATAACATTGCAAAATGCTAGGCACATCAGAGGGTAATGTTAACCATTTTCTGAACTGCACAGCACTAGAGTGCTAAACATTTTTAATGTTTTTTTTATTCAGGTTTAACATTTTAAAACAATAAAATGAAGCATTTTTAATTTGGCTTATCAGTCCATGCCATGTGCTGTGGTTTTAAAGTCGATTAGCATTTTGTGCACAAAACCCTGCTAATCAATATTTTTGAACTTATTTAATACACTGTTACTTCCATTCCACAAAGCATGTATGTTTCCCAGGACCGAATTTTACTTCCATAATTTCCGCTACCTTAATGTTAGTCACTGTTGGGAGCGTTTAGTTATAAATTGTCCTTCAATAAAAGTAAAAGCTCCCACCACAACAACAAATAAAAGGCAAAAGGTTTAAATCAAGGAAGTCAATTTCCACATGCTGATACTAAATATTTCATGGCCCTATTTTATTCTGACATTTGTAGATGACAAAAGTGTTACAAAGGAAATAAAATGCTGATTAAAGAGTTCACTGTCATAAAGGTTACTGAATTGTAAATGGCCTTTTCCATCTTCCTGTTAATAGGTACCCAGCTGTAAACACCATGAAGGATGTGACGGGAGGTCTTCAGCGCCTCTTTAGGAGTCGTATAAACATTAATCACTGAATCACCAAGCCATGCTTAATTGCAAGTTGTATATCACCCAAATCCATGGTAAGTAGAAGGAAACTCATTACTGCTGCTTCATAACTACTGGGTACTTCTCATTTTAACCTCCACACACCAGGGACACTTTTCCTTACAATTGCAATGCAAGAGAGGCAGCAAAGTCACCAGTTGTACTGGTGTGTAAGTCAGCTGGTTCAGTGCTCTAGTTAGTAGGGTGGGAGGGTTTAGTGATTTTCCCTACACTTGCTTCCTGCCTGAACATTTTCTGCTCTCATTTCCCAACAAAAGGCAACACAAGGCATTTTTGAGGGTGCCCAATCCCAGAGGTTCTGGGCACCTTACAAACATGAGGAAAAACAGATGAAGAAAATAAAAGTACAGCAAAGAAATAAAATACAGCCCTAAAAGATGTCAGCAGAGCAATGCTAATTATCACGTATTGATATCAGAAAGTAACAGAGCACCATACGTATCAATATTTAAATAACTGTTTAGTTTCTGGTAACCAGGTAAGTACGTTAGGCAACAGATGAGTCCAGTATTACAGTGTACACAAAACAAGTAATGCACAACTGTAAACGGTTATGTATTTTAGCCAGTATTTTCTTGAAGGGCATCAGTAATATAATTAAAGATTTCTCCTCTCATGTTCTGTATAGATCAGGTTTGTCAGGAAAATAGGTAGCTAGGTAGGTAAAGTAAAAGATTCCACGTCACTTGTAAGACAGGGAATATCTACTGGTAGCTGCCTAACAATTCCCTCTGCCCATAAACAAGTCCATGTAATCCAGCCCCCACAGCATGCACCTGAAATGAACTGTCACAGCTCAGTGTGCCTTTCCTGGTCAAAAAATGAGAAATAAATAAATGAAACAGATCCCTGGTAACCCGACATCAACAGACATACCTAGAACTCACTGTGCCTTTCCTGGTCAAAATTTACAAATAAAGTAGGTGGATTTTATTATTTCTATAGATCTCTTCTTAACGCTCCGAGAGTTGAACAAAATTAATAACAAAACAATCAAACAGGAACGATGAATAGGGACAGACTGGATGGGTCAGCAGGCCATTTTCTGAGGTCACATTCTATGTTTCTATGACAATATTTAATAAATAAATGCAAAAAATCACATTCTGAAACATAATTTATATCTAATAACTATAAAAGCAGAGGAATGAGTAGCATGATACAGCATATCCATCACAACTGAGTTAAAATACACCATCGTTACAAAATGGTGAGTTACTATAAACCATCCTTACGCAGCTGTGAGTTAGAATACACCTTCCTTACACAACTGCGAATTAGACTATACCATCCTTGTAAAAAGAGTTACAATTTACCATCCTTACACAACTGTGAGTTACAACTGGGTGAGTGACTATCCTTACACAACTGTGAGTTACAACTGGGTGAGCAACTCCATCCAAATACAACTGTGAGTTAAACTACATTATTGTTACAAAATGATGAGTTACAATAAACCATCCTTACACAGCTGTGAATCAGAATACACGCTCTCATACAACTGTGAGTTAGAATACACCATCCTTGCAAAACAGAGTTACAATTTATCATCCTTACACAATTGTAAGTTACAACTGGGTAAGCAACTCTGTCCTTACACAAGTCTGAGTTACAACTGGGTGAGCGACTTCATCCGTACACAACTGTGAGTTACAACTAGGCGAGCGACTCCATTCTTATACAACAGTGAGTTACAACTGGGTGAGCAACTCTATTCTTACACAACTGTCAGTTCCAACTGGGTGAGCGACTCCACCTTACACAACTGTGAGTTATGGACTGGGTGACGACTCCATCCTTATACAACTGTGAGACAGACTTTGTGTGACTTCAGCTGTTCTGGACATAACTGCCTGAATGTGCATTATTAACGGAAATTCTGTAACATGTATATACTTGCTCTGCACTATTTCACCTTGTATATAACAGCTATGATTCTGCAGTGTCAGGGGCTCTGTAGGTTCACACTTGCCTGGGGAGCTGGAAGATCAGATGGTTGTGAATACTAGCCCAACACCAGGCCCTTGGGGTAATACTCACAACTGACAATACAGTGCAGTATGAGGGGTGCTGCCTGATGAGGTGCCATCATGGGACTATAAACCAAGGTCTCTTCTTCCCATCTCTGACAACTGTCCAGGTGAAATCAAAATATCCCATTGTACTTATCAAAGCAGAGCAGGGAGTGTTCCAACAGGTCCATGCAACCCACCCTACAAGACACACCTGGAAACAAGCTATCATAGCTTAGTGTGCCTTTCCTGGCTAAAAATAGAAATACAAAAACAAATAAAATTTTGACCATGTTAACTGTGGCGACTCTACTGCTTTAAAGCGCTTCTCAGGACCCTCCTGAAAAATAGATGTTTTAACTAAGTGGGTTATCCTGTACACAAACATTCTAAATAATTTATAGGCAGACTGGACGGGTCTTATGGTCCTTATCTGTCATCAACTTCTATGTTTCTATAAATGGGGAAAAAGTAAAACAATCGCCTGGTCATAAGATGCAATGCATATCAGGTAGGCATGAATGTCTATGTAAGTACAATGTTATTAAGTAAAGAGATGAACTGATAAACATTTATTTTAAAACAGAAAGAATTAGATCAAACAAATAAAATCCATTCAGGGCAGTTATTTAAACAGCTTCATGCCTCTCTCTTCCAAGAACCAAGATTTAGAAATGATCTCTCCACAAGGAACCTTAAGGCACAGTGGATTAAGCTAGTAACACCTCCAGTGCTTGCATAAGAATGAGAACATGAGTAGACCATGGCAGCAATACTACAACATGTTTTATAACACTTCAACGTGAAAAGGTTTTTTTTTAATGTATTTTTATGTTTTTAAATACTGAAATAGGTGTTGCAACAGGGTTACACTGGTTAAGCCTTGAACTGTCAAGACTATTTATTTTCGAAAGGGTGCACAAGTACAGACTACCCAGTTGAACGTACACCCCAGTGGTAACAATTCAGTGTTCTTTAATAAAACTTCATCTAGGCCTCTTACAAATTAGTGACTACGAAGACAGAGGTACTCACCCACTCTAGACTGCAAGTCTGTTTTACAACACATACACACCGATCCAACACTGATTGCATCAAACTCCAAAGGAATACGAATATAGTGCCCAGATTTCTCCTGTATGAGAAACCATTAAACTGGGATTTACCTGGGAAGACAACACCTTGCGTATCAGTCAGGTATCGGTTTCCTTACCATGATTTCATTCTATTCACTCATTCACACAGCAGTTTAAGGGAACATAGCTTGGGACACTGAGTTTTCCATGCAGTCTTGGATATTGAGGACAATGTCCCTTTACACATGAAACATTAATAGAACATATTAATGCTTGCACACCATTTCACGAGAACATTAGAGCTCTTGTACTATTAAAAGTATCCCTTAAAACTGCAACCTTTATCAGCCTTTTGTGGGTTTTAATTAATGCCAAGAAGTGCTTACACTAATGTAGTTTTGAGCTAAGTAAGACAGCTAAAAGGCATCTTTCTGCATTTAGCTTTTATGAGAAGTCTCCTTTCTTGCATGAACTACAAGAACTGAAAAAAATGTACCATCCTGTTTTTTTTTTTACATTCAGATCTCTGCCAGTGCTAGGCAGTATGCTAATGAAAACCGCTTGATAAATGACTGCCTGATATTTTCCAGACATTTTTCTCAGAAGTGCTCTAAACTGATGTAGCTCGAAGAGAATAAGGCACATTAAGTCATTATATCAATTTTTGTTACCCAGATACTTCAGTCCCAGTTAAGAGCTGACAGCCAGTATAAAACAAGGCAAGGGCATCATACGACTTCATCGATCAAACCTTGTCGTAGACAGATTGCCTATTACACAAATAGAACCAGCAGATTCAGTGTGTAGCTTTATGCTCTCAAATTAAAGGATAGCAAGGAACTCTCCCATAAATCTGCTAATTGCTGCTGAATTAATTTAACAATTTCAGCGGGCGAGAAATGAAAAAAAAAAAAAAACTAAAGAGAGAGATAGACAGAGAGAAAGAGATTGGCTTGTTGACGAACTTGTTCGCTGTCACAATGCGAAGTTCCATAACAGGCTTTACTATACCTTGATTGGGCAAGGTGTCACAAACAGTCAGATCCACTGTGGTTCTAAGCAACAGACAGCTGACAACCATAAAACTCTGCCCAGATCGGAGACCATTTATTTGCTGCCTTTTTTTCTGAAGCATGAAATAACTTGCACTTTGCATCTAATTAGCTTTCCTCTCCAAGCGGTCTGTTTCCTAAATCAGAATTATGGTTGCAAATGCTCCAGATCACAGAAAGTGCTCCCACATGGGCACTCAACAAATGATAGCGGTGATCTGCACTACAGAGAAAGGCACTGGAGTACTTTGAAATGAATCAGGGCTGCGATACATGGAGACATCACCATAATAGAGGCACCCCTTCGGATATATTTTGGGTAACATGCTTGACACTGCCGAGTGTTTCATGTAATCAGTTGTCCTCAACTGTGGTTTAAAACAAGAAAATAAATACATTAAAAGCAAAATGTTACAAGTTTATTAAAATTGTGATCTCAGCTAGGACTGTAATTAATTTTACATGTAGCTTAAACCACGTTCCAGACAACATGCTTTTCTCCTGTCTTACCAACTTTTCAAAGAAATATTAATGATACTCCTTACTACAACATGTATGTAACCTATGTACATAGTGTGGATATGCAATGACCAGACTGAAAATATGCAATTTATTTCCAGGAGTTAGAAGCTCTCCCTCAACAATATTCGTGTTTTCTGACTCCCTACTCATTCCAAGTCTTGACTAGACACCATGCTTTTCTCTATTCCTTGTAACTGCTGAGGTTGTGATAAAATTACCCTGTGTACCCTCACTTCAACTTCCGAGAGCTGTTTATTTTATAAATGGAGTATTGTACTTCTATGTGTATAATGTGCCAGTACTGATATATCTCTGTAATAGTTTTGTCAATAAATTTTTTCACAAATGTCACATACATACATACTATAACAATGTTTACCATGTATACAGAATAGTAAAGTTCACAGTACATAACACATCTGAATACCTGTATCTAACTGAGTGTAGATTCAGAATTTGTTTTACAATTTAATTCTCTTCTACTCCTTGCAAAATGTGTTGTGGCACTCTGTGTGGAAGGTGCCACATGAAAGTGCATTTACGAGTGAGTTTTGCAAGTTGCCCCATGTCTATGATATGAAAATCAACCCCTATGAGGGAGTTATGAAAAGCACCTTAAGACAGATATATGAAAATCCGATCCCCACAAAGGAGTTATGAAAATCGATCCACCCATGCGTGAATTATGAAAATCGCACCCTCATAAGTGAGTTATAAAAACAGTTTGCCTAGCCGGCCTGCCGCGCGTGATAAGATTTCCGCTTTGGCGCGGCGACCGGGTTCGAGAGCGGACCCGGATCGTCAGAGGGCCGGCCAGGGGAGAAGGATTGAGCGTCCGATGGGCAGCTCTCCTTCTCCTGGGAGGGTGCGGCAACATTCGGGCGCCTGGGGACTTCCTGGCGGAGGCCGGGAGAACTCAAGGCTGCCGACGCTCAAAAAACAGGGGTTGGAGGCGGGCGGACGCTGGCGCCATTGCACGCCCCCGCCTCCTCGGGAGGGCATATGGAGGGAACAAAATCCCACGCCTTTGTGTCTCGGTGGACGCTTCTGCCCCAGGAAAGCCCTGATTGGCCACTGGAGCTGCTCTCAACCAGTCACAGTTCCGCTGTCCGATATGGGGGTCGGAATCGTGCCCCACTCTCTGGGGTAAGCCAGGGATGACCGGGGAGACAGTAATTTCCAGTGGCCGGGGCTCCAGGGGTCCGTGACCAGAGTCGATGGTCGGCTAGAGGTGTGGGGATAAAATAGGAAAATAAAAAAAAACAATAGTTTGCCTGCCGACAGTGTGAGTTGCTGTATTGGTCCTAGTAAGAACAGATCCAGAAGCAATGGTTTGATACCTTTTATTGGACCAACATAGATGTTACAACAAAAGAACAATGTACTCTAGCTTGGACCAACCAAGTCCTTCTTCAGAAGCTTTATGACAGTTATTTAGAAAATCCCACACTATTAACACCCAGATAATGCATAAACAACATAAATAATTCTCACTGGTTTAACATACTCATTTGAAACATAACAGAAGATTATGTCAGAGAAGCAAACTAACAGCAGTATGCTTTTAGCTGAGAAGCCCCTGAAAGTCATAGCTGCCTGCTGAGTAAGTTAGGAAAATTGCTCCCCGCCCATGAGTGGTGTTAGACTGCATGTTTCTGGTCAGGTCTTTACGCTTTCAATTCATGCAACACCTATAAATTCAATTTCTACTTTTAACTTTCTTTTCATTGTTTTCCAGGAAAGGTAATATAAAACAAAAACATTAAAAATAGCAGAGATAAGACTTTTATCGTACACTACAATAATCAAACATTCTACATCGCCCATCTTAGCATTACCACTCTTGAGGGGATAACAGACAGACACTTACCATTGTAAACAAAATGCAAAAAGTCTAGAAAGAGCATGGAGATTTTATAGCAAACATAAACTATGCCTGTATCTGTAGGTGGTTATGTATCTATATATGTTATGGTGATCACTATGTATGTTAGGGAAGCGATGAGGATAGCCACAGTAACCTAATGAAAATCAAATGTGGCTAATAAAAACACAATGTGGCTAGAGAAAATATCGCAGTTTACTGTATTTGTCATCACAAATACTTCTATTTGCAGTATGTGGCAAAACCTTTTTCCTTTAGTGCTCAACCAATGTATATCTATAGTTAGATATTCTGCAACACCTGTGAGGATATTACTAGGCAAATATAAGTGATGTTTTTGCCACTATAGGGACCTAGTGTGAGAATTCCATGATATTGTCACTCTAGGTCCACAGTGACAGAAACATTCTCTGCAGGTCCTGACTGGTGGAAGCCCGCAGCACACCGCTTATTTTAGAATACTCTAGTTTACGCGTAGTGCCCGCTGTTGCTCACATTTGACACAGCAAGCTTTTCTGCTCAAAATACCCAGTCACTTAAAAAAGTTAAATAAGAAAGTGCGATTTCCTACAAAATCCTCAAGCAGACTCAAGGCTGGGACATCTGATATCTGCGTCAGGTAATTTGCAACCCAGGCTCCTACAATGAGCCAGTACATATTCCACTAGGCCACATCCTCAACCCCAATTCGTGGATACAGTGACAGGGCTTGCATTAGCACTACTAAAGTGCGAGTCAGTTTGACTCTCTGCTTCAAATGTTGAAGTGGAGGGTCAGACCAGAAAATCTTGGGGTCAGGAATTTCTGGAGTGGTTTTGCACGACATTATCCGGCTACTTTTTCTGCTAAGGATATCTGTGCAAATCTTTCAATATACACGTCAGTGCTGAAGCACCGCCTTTATTTTTGTGCTTAAAAATCCCACTTGGGGACTTCAGTTGGGGTTAATGCAAGCCCTGCTGTGACACTCATAACAGTGTTATGTACGTTATGGAACTAAAAGAAAGACAGAGGAAGTGAAACACCAAAGAGTGTTGCATAATATTTAATATACCACTGCTTCACTGGAAATATCTCTGATACTTCTCCTCATGCAGTTTGACATCACTCATGGCTTCGCCACTCATAACGCTGTAAGGTCAAACTGCACTCAGGGAAAATATCATATATATTTCAGTAGGCTATCTATATATATATATATATATTTATTTATAAAATGGGGTATAAAAACTGACCAAATTGAATAACTTCACCGGAAAATAAAACCTTATTCCATTAAAAAAAATCCATTTTATAAATTTTATAAGTGCATTTTACATACACACACACACACACACACACACACACACAATGTGCATATGTAAGGATAATTGCAATGAGTGCGTGATCATAAGGGAATATACTTGACTTGGGTGGTTGTTGGATGTGAGGTCTAGCCAAGTGCTGCAACCATTCAAGAAGTGTGCTTATTTACCATATGACCTCCCACCCTAAAGTGTCTTTGCCAGCTTATAAATGGCTTTTGTTTGCAAAACAAATGTGAAATTCAGACAGAAAGGAAACTGCTGGAAACCCTCACAGAGCAGTACCTGCTGGTGTTCCTGGAGGCTAATGGACTACAGGGCAAGGCACAGCATGGGTTCATGGCTGGAAGGTCACGCCAGACTAACCTAATCAGCTTTTTCTGATGGGGTTATAAAGACAGTGGACAGGGTGGGCAGGTAGCTGATGTGCTGTACTTGGACATCGACACTGTATCACACAGAAGGCTGGTTAAAAACTGGAGGCAGAATGGGGAGGGTGAGTGGGACACAGCAGGTGGTAGTTAACACGGAGTTCTCTGGGGTCAGGGGCTTACTAGTGAGGTACCACAGGGATCAGTCCTGAAGTTGGTGGTATTCAACATCTTCATATGTGACACAATAGAGGGCATATAAAGCAAAGGACAACAGCTGCACTCCTCTCGGATCCAGAAAAGGGTGCTGCCACTGGGAATAGTGCTCCCCAAACTCGTTACGCGGGACCAGAGGGTGGTAGCACTCTGTCCATGACACAGTGTCAGAACACACCGTAAGACACTGAGATGTGACCTTACACCAAACTCAAGGACCAGGTGCCCCGTGCTGAGCTCTGTGGATCTTCTTCTTCAGGGGGTAGGTACCTGGTGGTGGGACTCTCCTTAAGTACTCTGCCATTCAGTAAGCTGACCAATCAAACTGTGTGGTGGTTTGTACAGAAGAAAATGAGTGGAGGTTAAGTGGTTCTTTGGGGGATCCAAACCTACAAACCTCATGTGAAATTAAGTGACTAGAAACATAAATCTAAAAATACTTAACACCAAGGGCCCACTGCATTTCAAGGCAGAATACAACACATTCTCTGGAAAATAGGGAGCATAGTTCATGAGGTCTGGACCATCCTTATAGAAGACCCCAACCTTGCAGAAGAATTTGGTGGGAACCCTCGAGTTACTTTAAGGAGAGCCCTAATCTGAAAGACAAACTTGTGCACAGTCAATTTAAGGCAGGAAGTGCACTGCCTACTACTGCCACCTGACTACCCAGATGCCCCACTGGTATGCTTATATGTGGCACTGCAATGTTTGCCAATTTTGCAATCAAGCAAATCTATTGTGTGTAGAAGGATACAGTAGAAATGTAGACATCTGGGAGTTCATTTCATGCGGAACTGACATTGTAGTATATGCCCTGTGGTGTGGTTGGCCAAACTGTACATTGGCAGAAATGTACTTCCACTGTGGCAAAGAATACAAGATTTTGTGAGGAATCAGAAACTCAAACCTGGATACCCAGTGGAGAAGACTCTGCAGATTACCATAACCATGATCCCAAGAAAATGAAATTGATGGGACTGGAAATGATGACATGTGGCAGAAGCGGCAGGAACAGGCACACAAAACTTCTCCAGAGAGCAAACTTCTGAATATTAGCACATGGAGGCCTTACTCCCAAGGGTCTGAATATCTACTAGGGTCTGAAACCACTTTCGGGGACCTAAATCTAGTTATACCGACATCAGTGTTAACCTTTAATACCCCAGACCCCAAACCCCACAATGAATGATATCAGTTTCTCCCATATACCCTTGTATGTCTTTATTCCATTCACGCTGCCATTCCCATAGATATCTGATTTACAGTTAATGGGCCAGATATTCAAAACTTTGCCCGGGGCTAAATTAACACTGCCGGCGGAGCAAACTTAGCCCAGAGCACAAAGCAAGCCATATTCAAAAAGAATAGCCGGGGCAAACAGCTTCTGAATATAGCATGGAATGAGGCTAGGCAAACTGGGCTGGGAGTGCAGGGCAAACTTAGCCCTGGAATAAGACAGCTCTGAATATAGCAACCCAGGAAGTGCAAATCACAACAGCAACACAGTGCACAGCGATGTGAAGGTAGGTAGAGGTGAACTATGAGGCCAATGTGTTTGCCAGAAAATGTGTGGACCAGTACAGCTGCAGGCAGCAGTGCATGTGATAGTACAGTGTTCAAAACTGTATAATATTCCCCGAACTGTTTAGCAGGCGACAGGCCCAACATGCAGGCGTTTACTAACAGAGGACATTACTGTTAGCTGTTGTGTGACCCACAGATGCTGCATCTGGCAGTGGATGCTCACAGTGACATATACATGTCCGGCTTTGTGTGCTGTGGCAGTTGTACAGCTGTGTGGTATGTGGCCGGGGGACATATATTATCAGAAATGCACACTGGTGTCGGGGTATTCTAATACTGGTCCAGGTGCACTGTGTGATGTGTCCCAGCCTTGTGGCCACACCTTCTCAGACACAGCTGGGCCACCCGTACACTCTCCCTCAACATCCTCCATGCCCATAGTGCTGCATGTGTGTGCTGGCATCTGTTGGTGTCCACAGAAGAGTGATCTCCAGGTGTGTGCTGTATGGCCACACTGCCATGCTGTCCACTGGCAGCAGGGTCACCACTTACTGCCTGGCATGGCTGGGACTGGTGGCAGATGATGGCATCATTGTGATGCCATCAGTTAGTAACATGTTCCTCTACGTTTGGCTTGTCTATGTCATATTTATTTGTTAAGGTCACACAAAGCGCGCAAACACCGATGCCAAAGCCATAATGTCGTGCAAAGCTGATTGCCCAGGGTTAAGACTACCTTTTCCTGGGCATAATGTGCACTATGCTAAGTGTCGACATTAAGTCACGCAAACCACTTTGCGCTGGGCGCTAGTTGCTGAATATAGCACTGTGTCTGTATTCATGTACATACCCACTCAGTTTGCCCCTTGCATACATTATGATTTTGCCCGCACTAATGCAGTTTGCACGCGTATTTGGCCTTTGAATATAGCAAACTCAGACTAATCCCGCTAAATCTGCGTAAACAGTTTTGCCCGTGCAAAGTTTTGAACATCTGGCCCAATATGTCTGAATGTGAATGCATTTGTTTCTTGTTTAATCTGCTAGCTGTATTAAGTATAATGTACCTCTTACCGTCATGCATACTAACTTTCTCTTTTGATGTCTTTTATTGACAGGCATGTCTTTTCTATCTTTAAACCTCCGGGTGTTAAATATCGCAGTGTCGTGCATGGAATTCTGTTCCATACCTTTGGGTTTACTCGGTACCCTGGTGAACGTCCAGCTCATATGCCTTCTTTCTTCTTGTCCTCTGTATTTCATTATCAAAAGTATTGCTGTATTCAAAGAAATGTGACAGTACTGGTTTGGTTTAAAAGTTTGAATTGAATTACTTTAAGTCTGTACAGTTTTTCATTATCTCTTCCTTTTTGATATGCCATGTTGCTTTACTGTATATAATGAAATTATTTACTGTACCTAATGAAATTAAGAAGGCAAAAGTAATAAGTATTTTGTAATTTTATGTTTGTAGTCACTTAATTTCACATGGAAGTGTCTAGGTTTGGATTTCCCAAGTGCCACTTAACCTCCACTCACTATTTTCTTCTGTGCAAGCCACCACACAATTTGATTGGTGGCGTACTGAGTGGCACAGTACCTAAGGGAGCCCCCAAACCAGGTACTCACCCTTTGAAGATGCTCCACTGAGTGCAGCACCAGGGCACCTGCTCCTTGAGCTTGGCGGAAGGTCACATCACAGTGTCTTACAATGTGTTCTGATAACCGTGTTTAAATAAAAACTTTGCACATACCATCTGATCGGGCATTGATCTGTGCTTTCAGACACTGCTTTCTAAACACTGTGTCACAGGCAGAGTGCTGCCACCTTCTAGTCCGGTATGTCACGACAATACCAAGATCTGTGTAGGAGTGTGGTCAGGGAAGGGGATAAGGGGCATTAAAGGGATCTAGAAAGGCTGGAGATGTGGCTGAAGGTGTAAGAATTTAGATTCAATGCCAAGAAATGTAGGTTACGCATACTGATAGGAAAAGCCCCACATACTAACTACTGGAGGGGGCAGTGAGGGAGGTTGAGAGTACTGCAGAAAGGGATCTTGGAGTCATTATCAATGATAAGCTCAAGTCCTCAGCCCAGTACAGCAAGGCATATGGGTGGGTGAGTGGAATGTTGGGGTGTATAGGTAGGGCATTCACCTGCAGAAGGAAGGAGGTGATACTGCTCTCAACAGGTCTATGGTGTGACTGCACCTAGCATATTGTGCCCACTTCTAGAGTCCCCACCTCAGGAAGGACAGGTACCACTTAGAGAAGGTTCAGAGGAGGGCTACAATAATGTCACCTGGGCAATGGTGGAGGATAGGTCATAGGTGTTATACGAGCTTTGGAGGTCAAAGACCCCATGAACAGCTCGCCACTTTTCAGTAGAAAATTCTACATTTTGAACACCTATATGCATGTTCAGCGATGTTTTAAACATGGCCATAGTTTCGCTGTTAACAATTGCTTCAAGTAATGAATTCCATAAACTGACAACCCTTTGGCTAAACCATTTGTTTCTCCTGGTTGTTCTGCTGACTTCTGTGTTAGTGTCAAATTGTGAGACCCTGTATTCCTTTGACTGGGATATTTTACCAGCCCAATGGTTTCCCAAATGTCCTCATTCTTACTTGCACTGAAGACCAGACACAAATCCCCATGTGCTCTTCTATATTCGAGGAGTGTAGGCCCAATTGATTTAATCAGTCTTGGTAACTCATGTGTCTCATGTTCTTTATCCGCTCTGTTACCCGTCTCTGCACTTTTCCCCAAGTTTATTGCTGCCTATACTTTGTGGAACACAGAATGGTGAACAATACTCCAGGTGAGGCCTAACCAGTGAGGAATAAAGTGGGATCATTATGGAGGGCTCCTGTTTTAATGTGTTTAAAATACATGATATTATCTCATGACATTTTTAACTGTCTCCTTGACATGTGTATCAAATGACAGGAGTTGGTAACTGTTACCCCTAAGTTCCTCTCAATCTCTGTAGTCTGTGAAATAGAGTTATTCAGTTTTGTATGCAAATTGTTTGTTGAATTGGAGGATGTTTAAGGAGGGGCTGGAGAACCTGAACAAATAGTCTCTCAAGGCCAGAGGGAGGGCATACTTGAGACCTACTAGTTCTTGAGGTAGATTCCTGGGATCTATTTGTGAAGAATAAAACAGAGCAACCTAGGGTACAATGGTGCAAGTTAATGGGGGAGAGATTCAAAGAGATGTAGGAATTACTTTTTCACACAGAGGGTGGTGGACACCTGGAATAGTCTACCACTGTAGTAGAAGTCAAATGACTGACCAGTTTCAAACATGGCTAGACACATGGGGATGGTATGATTTTGGGGGAGGGGTAAGGATCGGCAGCCTTGGGGTGGGGCACTGGAAGGGCAGAGGCAGTCACACTTAAAATGTCAGTTTCAAAGCGTAACTGTGGAGTAGTTAAATCATTACCTATCTGCAACAGGTATACGTACCCTTTAGTTACATGTTTGTTGCATGTAACTACATCACAACTGCAGTTACAGTGTAGTTAAGGGAACTTAAATGGTTACCCAAGAGGCTCAGTAACTCCAGTCTAATGTCAAATCGGACATGGAATTAGGTAGAAAATGGGCAGACTGGACAGACTAATGAGTCTTATCTGCTATCAGAATCTGTATCTACTTAGGTAAGGTAGGCAAACATGAGAGAATAATCAACTGTCATGTGATGTGTTTCAATCAATGAGGTTACAGAAGTTTTATGACCCATGGTGTGTGTGAGTGTATGTGTGTATAAATGTGCACAGATATATACATACATACACAGTGTGCATCTATCCTCTTTCCATTCTCTCTGCTCTTTCCCTCTCGCTCTGAAATCTTTCCTCCATGATTTCTCTAGTCACTCCTGCATTTGTTTCTGCTCTCAATCAATCAATCAATCCTTTATTTTACCAGGCGAAAACACCACTGAGAAAAACTCATTTACAAGGTGGACCTGGAAGGGTTAGGTAAGTCACAGGACAAAAAACATACAGGGCAGGCATAAGAATTCACAAATGCATACAGCATAGTTACAGATGTAATACATAAGAGTACATATAATCAAATACATTAACATGTGAGCACAGTTACAATGAACAGAATAGGATGCAATGAGACACTGTGCGGGAAAATAAAACTTAGGCTACTATAATGATGTGGACATAAACACTTTCAGCAATACACCAGTGGCTACATGTTTAATATATATATATATATATATATATATACACAGACATACAGACAGTGTGCTATACCTGGTTAAACAACTAAAAAAAAAATATATATATATATATATATACACACATATACTGTACGTATGTATATATACAGATGCAGCACCACATAAGTTAGGGCAGGGAGTTTTGTCAGCAGGTGGTCCAGAGTGAATAATACAGCACAATCAGAGGTTAGGGTACAACTGAGCAGGAAGAAGGAATAGTGAAGGGCGTAGTGACACAATTAAGGAGACGAGAAGAGGAGTGGTGACGCTAGTTACTCTACTAACTCAAACTGGAGAAGGAGACTCTAGTGGGGACATTTGCATGTTTCTTTGACAGAGCGGTCGAGAAGGGTTTTGAAAAGGGCAGCTTCACGGGATTTCAAGTTCCAGTGATTTTGTGTAGTGTTCTAGGGCAGGGAGGGCATGGCTTATGGCTGCTTCTACCAAACGAGATCTGACCTTAGGGACAATGAGAGAAATATAGGATAGGCTTCTCAGTGGGTAGATACCCGTGACACAGCAAGGCAAATAATCTGTGATATATATTGAGGGAGCAAGTTAGTAATGGCTCGGAGGGTCCACAGGGTCGCTCCTTGATGCCTAAGACTCAGCTAACACCACCCTACAGCTGCATAGAAGGAGCAGTGGTGAGTAGAACAGGGTACACCGTAATAAATCTGAGGGCCCTGTGGTATAGTGTGTCAAGTTTTGACAATGCAGTTTTTGATCCTTGCCCATACAGAAAGTCGGCGAATTCAACAGTGACATAAATGTTGATTGGTCCAGCCTAGTTTTTGTCTCCAAGGTAAGCAGGTGTGCAGTCCTGAAAAAGACCCAGCCTTTGCCTAAGCTTTTGGATAGCTCCTCAATATGGTATCCAAATGAGAGTTTAGAGTCTATCAAGACCCTAGATATTTGAGCTTATCAACATGTTCGAGAGGCTCGCCTGGGAGTGTTGTTATGTATGGCGAATGCCATGGTTATGTTTATAAGGAGAGTGGATCGATGGGGAGAAGAGCATGGTCTTAGTTTTTTGGCATTTAGGAGTAACTTTAAATATAATATGTTTTCCTGTAGTAGGTTAAATTCCAACTGGAGGTCACTGAATGCTAACTCCAGGGATGGTCTGTCTAAGTAAATGACAGTATAATCAGCAAATAAGTGGATACTTCCTGACTAAATACCTGCATTGATGTTGGTAATGTAGATAGCAAATAGTAAAGGTCCTAAAACAGACCCTTGCAGAACACCTCTTTGCAGTACTTTTAAAGGCGACAGGTCCCTTCAGCTTTGACTTGTTGGTGGTGCCAATAAGATAATGTATAAACCAGTTTATTGCTGCATGATATTGGGGTGGACTTCTGTCAGCTGTCCTCCACCCTACACAGACACTGGCACAGCCCCTCTCCCCAAGTCAACAGTCTCTTGCGCCTGCTCCTCATATTATTCTTTGTTGCTGTTTAGTGTCTTTTTGCTTGTTCCCCAATTAACTGTATGACAATTTTGTTCTTGAAGTGTTTCCTATAATTTGTTTATTTTGTTACAGCTGTTTCCATGTTAATGTTTTAGATTGTATTGTTGTGGCAGTTTTACACTGTACTTTGTATCTGTTCTGTACTCTTGCCCTCCCACAGAATACACATGGACATTAGCTGTTCCCAGTCAGTATAACATTCCTGGAAAAGTTTTTAAGTAATACATAAATAAACAAATACATGAACATATGCCGATTTAATATACGAACATATGAATGGTAGGCAGATTGTTAGCGTGTCTCTACTATATGTTACATACTCCAGACATAGGAGTACTGCTCACACACAGATCCAGTACGTGGAACTGTAATGCCGGACACACGCAAAACGGAAATTTTCAACAATTTCAGCTGCATGGCTGGTTACAGTTCTCGCCTCTGCTGCCTAGCTGTATTATAAAATATTCCACTTAGACACAAGAGATTCCTTAACAAGAATATGAAGACTGAAAATTAATTACAGAGGTATTCATTAAAGGTGCTTTATTTGGTTACAGTGGTTGTATACAAAACCTGGCTTTGCCAGTTTAAGACAAATTGCCCTAAAGATGAAGTTATTAAACACTGCTGTAGGCCATCTGTTTTTATTTAAAGCGACAATTACACTACCTTTGCTAAGTGTATAATAAATGCAGAGCAGCAAAAGAAAATATGCTTGCTGGTTGGTAACAAAAAACAACAAAAAAAACAAATCTTTATACAGTTCCCAGATAATGAGCGATTAACACTTATGACAGTTCACAAAACTGTAATTTACTTCAGCTGTTTGTTGTAGATAACTGCAAAACCAGGGTGTGCACCAGTCTGTCATCCTTAGTAACTGCCCTTAATTACAGTCACAACAGCTGGCACTGTCAGGGCAGTGCAGCGTGCAAACATACAGCAACACATAACTGCCTGCAGCTACCAGTGGGTGTCGCGGGAGCTGCTGGCAAGGCTGTAGTACAAGACAGGGAGCATGAAAAGTTAGGAGAAAAGGAGAAGCGCCATCTAAAAGTACTGTACCTCAGCACACCTGAAACCGTACTGCTAGCAATCGCTTTCCTAAAACAACGAAGTGCTCTGAATCTGTGGACAATTTAGGAGACATTTTGTTTTCCATAGTTTGTCTTTGACCAGCAAGTCAAACACTGCCAACATGACAGTCTAGGCTGAATTAGGCTTTGTGTCATTTAGGCTAGCATTCCCCAACTTCAGAAGCCTCTGTAGGAACTCCAGTGGTGAAATGATCCAGCTCGGGCATGCACCACGGGAGCTCCTGGATGGGGTGTTTTCCCATCATGATCCAGCTCGGGCATGCACCACGGAGCGCCTTGGATGGGGTGTTTCTCTCATCATGATACAGCTCGGGCATGCACCACAGGAGCTCCTGGGATGGGGTGTTTCCCATCACTGATCCAGCTCGGCATGCACCACGGAGCTCCTGGCGGGGGTTTTCTCATCACTGATCCAGCTCGGCATAGAATTTGATGGCAGATAAGGACCACTTGGCTCACCCAGTCTGTCCATTTCCCTACCTAATGGATAAGCTGCAGATCCTAGTTAACCAGCAGCCTACTTTTCCTACCACATCCCCCTAGAATTGCCTTATGACTGTCCCATGCATGCTTGAATTCCACCACTGTTTTTGACTCCACAACCTCCTCCGAAGGCCGCTCAATGCATCCACAATTCTCTCTGTGAAAAATACTTCCTTACATTACCTCTGAGCCGCACCTTCCCCCATCTTTAAACTGTGTCCCTTGTTCTTGCACACCTCTTTTCTGAAAGATGCTACCCTCTTGGACTTTGTTGATTCCCTTGAGGGTACTTGAGCGTTTCTATCATGTCCCCCCTCTCCTCCTTTCCTCGAGGCTACATATTAAGCTCCTTAGTCTCTCTTCATATGTCTTCGGTGCAGACCCTGCACCATTTTAGATGTCCTCCTCTGACAGCTTCCATCCTGTCTACGTCTTTTGGGAGATTGGGTCTCCAGAACTGCACACAGTACTCCAGATGGGGTCTCACCAACTGTCTGTACAGAGGGATAACAACTTCCTGTTTTCTACTGGTGATGCCTCTCCCTATGCATCCCAGTATCCCCAGCCCTCCTTACTGCCCTCTCATTGGTTGCCCACCTTTAGGTCATCTGATATGACTACCCCCAGGTCCCTTTCCATTTTGTTGTTGTTAGTATCTCAGCCCCATTGTGCACTGAATCTAAGCTGCCATACATTTGACCATTCCTCTAACCTTGCCAAGTCCCTTCTCATCCTTTCCACCCCACCTTGTGCATCAACTTTGTTGCAGATCTTAGTGTCATCTGCAAAGAGACACACTTGTCCTTCAGTCCCTCTGCAATGTAAGCTTATAAAGACATGGAAGAGGACCGGTCTCTAATACTGAACCCTCACGTATCCCCACTAGTAACCCCCTTTCTTCAGAGTGGACTCCATTTACTGTTACCCTCAGTCCTATTCTCCAGTCAATTCTTTATCCAGGCTATCATCTTGGGACCCACCCCAGGCTGGCTAACTTGTATATTAATCTTTGTGTGGGACTGTGTCAAATGCCTTGCTAAAGTCTAGGTAGGCCATGTCCACAGCCCTCCCTGATCTACTACTTTGGTCACCCAGTCAAAGAAATCTATTAGATTCGTCTGGCATGACCTTCTCACTGTGAATCCATGCTGCCTTGGGTCCTGTGCTCCTCTGGCCTCTAGGTACTAGACAATTATTTCCTTCAGAAGTGATTCCATCATTTTCCTATCACTGAGGTTAAACTAACAGGTCTGTAGTTTCCTCCTGCCCTGCTCCCACTTTTGTGAAGTGGAATCACATCTGCCCTCCTCCAGTCCTCAGGTACCACCCCATCTTCCCATAATTTGTTAAACAGGGTAGTGAGTGGTGCCACTAGTTCTACCTTAGTTCTTTTAGAATTCTGGGATGAATCCCATCAGGCCCCATTGCTTTGTCCACCTTCAGTTTTAAGAGTTCTTTCAGAACCCTTTCTTCTGTAAATGGGCTGGAATCAACTTCTGTATCCAGATTGTTTCTATTGTTTGGTTTAGGTACCTCCCCTCTTCATTTGTAAATACTGAGCAAAAATATTTGTTTAGTATCTCTGCCTTTCACTGTCACCCTCTGCCCACCCCCCACCTTTATTAAGCTGCACTATCCTCCCTTGGTCTTCCTACGCTCCCTGATGTACCTATAAAGGTTTTATCCCTTCTTAACTGAGTTGGCTATCTTTCCTCGGTTTGGGCCTTTGCTGTTCTGACTGCCTTCCCAGCTTCCTTTAGCTTTAACTGATACAATTCTCTGTCCTGCTCCTTCTGTGATTCCTTGTACTTCCTGAATGCTTTCTTTTCTCTTGAACCTTCACTGCCACCTCCTTTGAGAACCATAGTGGTTTTTACATTGTTTTGTTTTGTTTATTTGCTTCACACAAAGGCTTGTTACCTCTGTGATGGCAGTTTTATTATTCACCATTGTTCTTCCTCCTCCTTCCTGCCCATTTGCTAGTGCATTCCTTAGGCACTCACCCATTTTGGCAAAGTCAGCCCTCCTAAAGTCCAGGACTTTTGCCTTTGTATGGCTTGACTCTACAGCTGTGTTTATTGTGAACAATACTGTTCGATGGTCGCTAGTTCCCAGATGGCTACCCACTTCTACATCTGTGATCCTCTCTCCATCTCCATTTGAGAGAACCAGGTCTAAGACTGCTCCCTCTCCCGAGTGGGTTCAATACCTAGTTGTCTAGCAATGCCCCTGTAGGGCATCTAGAATAACCCCACTCTTAGAGTGGCTGCTGCAACTGCACTCCAGTTAACATCTGGCATATTCAGATCACCCATCAGCAATATCTCCCTTTTTCTGCCATTGTAAGTATACTTTCCATCATTTCCTTGTCCATTTCCTCCCCTAAGACGGGGTCTCTATACAACCCCTGTGTGGGAGCTCCTGGGATGGCAGTGTTCCCTCATCACTGATCCAGCTCGGGCATGCACCATGGGAGCTCCTGGGATGGGGGTGTTTTCATCACTGATCCAGCACGGGCATGCACCACGGGAGCTCCTGGGGTGGGGTGTTCCCTCATCACTGATCCAGCTTGGGCATGCACCATGGGAGCTCCTGGGATGGGGTGTTTCCCTCATCACTGATCCAGCTTGGGCATGCACCATGGGAGCTCCTGGGGGGTGAGGTGTTTCCTCATCACTGATCAGCTCGGGCATGCACCATGGGAGCTCCTGGGATGGGGTGTTTCCTCATCACTGATCCAGCTGGCATGCACCATGGGAGCTCCTGGGGTGGTGTGTTTCCCTTCATCACTGATCCAGCTCTAGACATGCACCATGGGAGCTCCTGGATGGGGTGTTTCCTCATCACTGATCCAGCTTGGGCATGCACCATGGGAGCTCCTGGGGGTGGGGTGTTCCTCATCACTGATCCAGCTTGGGCATGCACCATGGGAGCTCCTGGGATGGCAGTGTTCCCTCATCACTGATCCAGCTCTAGCATGCAGCAAGTGAGTTCCTGGGGTGGGGTGTTTCCTCATCACTGATCCAGCTCGGGCATGCACCACGGAGCTCCTGGAGCGGGGTTGTTTCCTCATCACTGATCTAGTTCTGGCATACACCAAGGAGCTCCTGGAAAGGGAAATCAGCTCATCACTGATCCAACACAGGTCTGCACCACGGGAGCTCTTGGAATGGGGTGTTCCCCCATCACTGATCCAGCTCTGGCATGACCAAGGGAGCTCCTGGAATGGGAGGAAAATCACATTTCACTGATCCAGCTTTGGCATGCACCATGGGATCTCCTGGGATGGCAGTGTTCCCTCATCACTGATCCAGCACTGGCATGCATCAAGGGAGCTCCTGGAATGGGGTTGTTCCCCTCATCATGGATCCAACTCTGGCATGCACCAAGGAGCTCCTGGAATGGGAGGAAAATCACATTTTCACTGATCCAGCTTTGGCATGCACCATGGGATCTCCTGGGATGGCAGTGTTCCCTCATCACTGATCCAGCACTGGCATGCATCAAGGAGCACCTGGAATGGGGTTGTTCCCTCATCATGGATCCAACTCTGGCATGCACCAAGGGAGCTCCCTGGAAGGGGAAATCAACTCATCACGGATCCGACTCAGGCCTGCACCAAGGAGGTCTTGGAACCAGGTGCTCCCGCATCACTGAACCAGCTTTGAGATGCACCAAGGAGCTCCTGGAATGGGGAAAATCACATTATCACGATCCAGCTTTGGCAGGCACCATGGAATCTCCTGGGATGGCAGTGTTCCCCCATCACTGATCCAGCACTGGCATGCATCAAGGAGCTCCTGGAATGGGGTTGTTCCCCTCATCATGGATCCAACTCTGGCATGCACCAAGGAGCTCCTGGAATGGGAGGAAAATCACATTTTCACTGATCCAGCTTTGGCATGCACCATGGGATCTCCTGGGATGGCAGTGTTCCCTCATCACTGATCCAGCACTGGCATGCATCAAGGAGCTCCTGGAATGGGGTTGTTCCCCCATCATGGATCCAACTCTGGCATGCACCAGGGAGCTCCTGGAAAGGGAAAATCAACTCATCACGGATCCGACTCAGGCCTGCACCAAGGGAGGTCTTGGAACCAGGTGCTCCCGCATCACTGAACCAGCTTTGAGATGCACCAAGGGAGCTCCTGGAATGGGGAAATCACATTATCACCATCCAGCTTTGGCAGGCACCATGGGATCTCCTGAATTAAGGTATTTCCTACGACTGATCCAGCACTGGTCCGCATCAAGACAGCTCTTGGAATGGGGTATTTTCTTCATCACTAATCCCACTCTGGCATGCACCAAGGAACAAATGGAGTGGGGCATTCCCTTTATCACTGATCCATCTCGGTATGCACCAAGGAGCTCCTGCAATTGGAGTGTTCTCCTCATCACTAATCCAGCACTGGCATTCACCACTTGAGCCTCAGGAATGGGGCATTCCCTCATCTCTGCTCCAGTTTTGCACATGCAGGGCTAAAAGGTGACTGAGGTACCTCAATGGCCTCCTGAGCAAACCATATTCAATTCCACAACATGCCTGCAAGAGTGCTGCACCAGTGGAGGTGTCTGCATATAGGGCAGACCCCACCTTATGCACACATCAATCACTAAACCACCAAGAAAAGATGGAATGAATCAGAACAACAGGAAATTTGAAATTACCCACAACATGCGTGTGTGTGTGTGTGTGCATGTGCATGTGTTTGGAGAGGGGCTGGGAACTCAAGGGCCTGGTAGCATCGACCATCTGTAATAACTGGCCTTACTGTAACTGTTTTCCATTACAAATTAGTCATTACATAAGACTTTCCGTCCCCCAATCGGTTAAGGAATTTACCAGAGCTAGAATGCTTCATGTAATGCTTGTGAATGGTATACTGACTGGTGCAAGTAATAGCTGAATTAGCACCGCCCCTCTCCACGCTCCAGCAAACCTGGGGGTGGGAGGGTTTGCTATAGCACCAACTGGACAGACATATTTGCCTGCTTACACGGGTGCAAGGGACTAATCCCACCTCACCAGCACGAGCAGGACTGAACATAACGCAGGTGGCCATGTGCCATGGAGATGCGTGAGCAGCGTCAGTGGCTCTTGGGAGGGGTGCTTCCAGTTTACGCACACTTTTAGTAAAGTGCTGTTTAGTGCCAGCAACGCATGACAGGATAAACAGAGGATCTTTTATAACTGTGATTGCCGAACCAACTGTGTGAGTGTTTCGCAGCCACTAGTCAGCACTGCTAGTGACTGGGAAAATCCATACTTTTCACTGGCCCAACTGGTGAACTGACTGAAATGTTGCCTTCTCCAATGCAACCCAGCAATGCCAGGAGAAGGAAAGGTTTAATAGCCCTAATACACAATCTACACAGTTGGCTAGTGGGCTAGTTTCATTTCAATCTCTGCATCCATCCATCAATTCATTCATCCATCTACAGTATCTCCATCCATCTACAGTATCTCTATCCATCCATCCATCCATTAATTCATTCATTCATCAATCTTCAGTATCTCCATCCATCTACAGTATCTCCATCCCTCTCCATCCATCTACAGTATCTCCATCCAGCTACAGTATCTCCATCCGTCTACAGTATCTCCATCCATCTACAGTACCTCCATCCATCTACAGTATTCTATCCATCTTCAGTATCTCCATCCATCTACAGTATCTCCATCCATCTACAGTATCTCCTAAGATACTATGTATCTGACTTTGTAGGACTTTATTTATTTTATTGCTGTTCCTTCCCCTCCCCAGGATGCATCTTGAACGAGCTATCATTGGCTCAGTATGTCTTTCCAGGAGAAACGCTTTAATAAACAAATAAATAAATCTCCAACCATCCCACCATCCATCCATCTACAGTCTGTCTGTCTGTGTACAGACAGTATCTGTCTATCTCAGTATCTGTCTGTATCTAACAATAGCCATCTATCTATCCATGCAGATATATCTATCTACAGACAGTATCCATCTATCTATCAATCATATGTTACTATCACTCAACAGTATCTATCTATCTATGTAGCCATCCAGCTATCGTATTTTAAATAGCATGTATCATACTTAGTACCTCAACACACTTCTCATAGAACTGGGAACTGCCTGAGCAATGGCCCTGTGTAGACTTGGAAGCCTGTTTACCGATTAATGAAATTTCATGCTGCCTCACTAAAAGCATCCCCCCAATGTGTCTGTTTAGCGCCACAAAAACAGGATGAAAAGGATCAGCAGCAGTGTCGAAGGCATACACAAGCATTACACACTGGCTTCATAAACTGGAAGCAATCAGAGGTGTAGCCAAAGATTTCGATCTGCACCAAGTGGACAACTGCTACCCCTTTGATGTTCTGGTGTGCTACCTCCACCATGCATGGGTAATGCAAATGCCATGCATGCTCCCTAAGACAGCCACATACCAGCCCAGAGCCTGTAAAGTTGCATTGTCCTTGGGATGCAATGACAGTGACCAGTCCTTCTAGTTTCGACTCCTATGAATAAAATTTCAGAAAGGTTCAGCATTTTCTTTGTTCGTTTCATGCAAAGGAAGCAGTTCTGAGTCTATTTGCTACCCTCCTTAAATAAAAGTGTACACCATGGAGTACTTAGGGTATGCCTGGCTACACCCATGGAAGCAATCTGATTGGTCAACAGGATTATTTTTTCCATACAGATTTTTTCCTCCTGGAAGCCTGGCAGGTGGCTCGTCCCTCCTTAAAGGGAACTCAGTCTCCGGTCCCACCTTTCCCTGGCCCAACTGACTTGGCAATCCCCACGGGTTGCCCCCCATTGACAGGGCCAAGGCAAAGGCGCCCGGCTTAGCCCCCTACCCCAGAGACAAACATCCAGATTCCAAGCATTGGGAAGGGAGGGGCACAGGGGGCCATCATGGAGCCTGCCAGCTCCATTTTCCTCCTCCTGTCAATGCTGTACATCGGCAATGTGCCTCCTGATCTGTATCCCCTCCAGCCATCGATATAGGACAATCAGCGAGCGGGACAGCAATCCCTCCCTCCCTGAGAAAGGGAGAGCAGTCCTCCGGACACTTGATCCTCTCTCACCTTGATGACTCCCAACAGCTCTGTCTCATTCCCAAACCTGGGTCACCTGTGTGGCACTAGGTGTAGCATCCAGTGCCTCAACCTCCAGCACCACCAGGCCGGCTTCAACAGGATTTTTAGATGTGCAGTTATCTGAGTACAATCACATACCTAGACTTCTCCTCACTACCTAATTTATGCTCCCACCTTGCTCCCTGGCACCCCATTCATTTGGGCACATCTGGCACCCCACTCCTTTGGACACTTGGCACCCCTCCTGGGACATACTTGCACTCCCATTCCTTTGGGTACATCTGGCCTCACTCCTTTGGACATACTTGGCCCCACTCCTGGGACATACTTGGACCCCATTCCTTTGGAGCTTATCCGCACCCCACCTCTTTGACACACTTGGCACCCCATTCCATTGGGCACATCTGGCACCCCACTCCTCTGGACTCACTTGGTACCCCACTCCTTTAGGCACATCTGGCACCCCATCCTCTGGACACACTTTGTACCCCACTCCTTTAGGCACATCTGCACCCCACTCCTTTGGACATGCTTGGCACTCCATTCCCTTGGGCACATCTGGCATCCTACTCCTCTAGACACACTTGGCACCCCCATCCTTTAGGCACATCTGGCACCCACTCCTTTGGGCATATCTAGCACCCCACTCCTTTGGACATACTCGGCACCCCATTCCTTTGGGCACATCAGCCCCCCTCCTTTGGGCACATCTGGCCCCCACTCCTTTGGGCACATCTGGCCCCCCCTCCTTTGGGCATCTGCACCACTCCTTTATCATAATCAGCTTGCCAAGTCAGGTAGCATTATGTTTTTTCTGCCCACGTCCCAATTCAGTGCACAGACTGCCTGTGTCTTGAGGAGCAAGGGCCTGATGGTGGTAATCAAGCACACCATCATCAGGCACCTCCACCGTGCCACTGTCAGGAGCTGTCACTAGAGTCATGCAGTGCTCAAACCTTTCCCAGAAGGAAAAGCATCCTCGCACATATTCTTCTGCTCTCTCTGCACCTGAACTCTATTTGTTCCAGTATCAGGGTGCAAACCCAGAGCATCACTGTGCCTTGTGGCTGCCTGCCACACAGTGAAACACACCTGACCCAATCACGGGCTTTTTATTTATTTATTTATTTTTTTTTTTTATTAAAACCATATAGAGGTACATTGTTATATAGAGTATAATATATTTGATCCATCATTACAAATATAGATCAGACATCATTATATTCCCAGTCAATCCCAAGTAGACAGTTTATATTCAATATCAATAGTTTCACTTGAACTACCAGCCAATATTTTTCAGCTTCTGTTAAGTCAAATACTATACATTTTCTGCCTCTAAGAGATCTACACCAGGGTCAGGCTCCTCCAGCTTCTTCCATTCCTCCTCCTCCTCACCCCTTCTATGGGACAAAGGATGGGTCCCATCTGATATAAAAACCCAGCTGCCATTGAAGCTCAATCTTTCTTATCTCTTATTGCATCTGGCTAGTAAGCATTCTATGGTGTATGCCTCCTCTATTATTTATACCAGTCATGGATTGTTGGGGATCTATTCTGTTTCCATGGCTGAGTAATTACTTTCCATGCTCCTAATAAATAAGTAAATAAAAGGGAACCTTTCTGCATATGAAGGCCCTCTGGGGTACCAAGAGCAAAACTAGTTCTGGGGTGAGAACCGCCTCCTCCAGAGAGTCAGCTATCTCCTGCCAAAATCTTCTTTTTTTTTCAAACTGTATTTCTTGTTCCTCAGCCTGGAACTGTCTCAGGCCTCCTGCTCGCGCCAGCTAGCTCTACCTCCGCTGTGTTCCCCGACCATCTTCAAGGTTGTTCATGGTTCCCGGGTCGGGTGGGTCAACTTCGGAGAGACCATGGGGCAGTGGTGGGGAACCAGCATTGGGAGTGTGACACTGGCTGTGGCAGGGACTGTCACCTATCCAGGGCTGGAGGAGGTATTTTCTGGTAGTTTTAGCCTGAGATTCTCCCCCCCTGGTGGGCATGTCTGACACCGCGGATGGCAGCCTGTCTACGTCATCCATGCTCCGATGTGCAGCCCGGCGGCTCGATGGTGCCCCAGTCTCCACTGGGGTCGCCAGAGCACTGGCTTCCTATCTCCCACCCGAGAGAAGAGCTGCCAGAGGGCACTCAATCCATTTCTCCTCGACTCCCGAGCTCGGGCCTCAAACTCGGGTCGCCGGCGGAGGTGTGGCGCCCAGCACCTCAACACAGTGCCACCGGCCAGCCCCAAAATATTCTTAAGGCTGGACAAGACCAGAAAACTGTACATGATTGGCCATTGGTTCACTACACTGTCTCCAGCAGTTTCCTACTGGGCCTGGGAGAAACTTTGCCAGCTTAGTTGGGCGTGTTAAAATAGCGACTACGCACCTTCAAGCAATTCTTGCCAATATGGGGGCCAAAGAGACCTCCTAAGTAAAGAGTGTATACTTAAGCTACATTTCCTCTGAAACTGGGCTGGTAATTCCCATTCCAGGCTCCAATATCCCTATAGTCAAGTCCATTAAGTATTTTCTAAGTCCCCTATATAAGAGCCCAATCATATGTTGCTATGTATTACCTGAAGGGTAGAAATAAACATATTTAATAAAAGGGAAGTGGACTTGGGAGATGGCTCCTCTGTGGGCCTTTGTGAAATAAGAAGGTTTGCACTTGAAAATATCAAACATATTCCTATTAGTTAGGTTATGAGCTTCCTGCAGTTGTGAGAGAAGACTACCCTCTGCATCCAGAAACTAGAAGATAAAGGATAGATCGCTCTGGTGCCACCTCTGAAAACTAAGTTCTATCCGAGCAGGTAGAAATTCTGCTTCGGATTTAAGTAGTCTTACAAAATATAACCGAGGTGACATGCCAGAACACTTCTTATTTTGTACCATGTTTGTAAAGTATTCTGAGCTCCTATATAGTAATCCTTTAAACTCGGAGAGATGATGAGGGTGCAAACACTGCTCCAGAGACACCATGAAGGTCATTAAATAACATCTCTATGTGCTTCCAAGGTGCTTTATACGAGCGTAAGCCAGTTCAGTAACTGAGTATTACTGCATACGCGATAATGTAACAGGTAAGGGAGGTTCAACCCTCCCTTCTCCTTTGGTAGGTGGAGGAGGACCATCTAATACGGAGATTTCTTCCTCGCCAGACAAACTGAGCTAGGAACTTGTTCCAGGATAAAAAGTAAGGGGCGGGGAGGATCGGGATTGTCTGAAAGACAAATAGCAATCTAGGTAGGATATTCATCCTTAAAAGTTCCATTCTAGTATAAAAAGGAGATGTAGCTGTGTGCAACAGTGAAGATCTGTCTCTAATATTGGAGGGGTTCAAAATTTACCAGGTATAGGTTATGAAGAGATTGAGGAAGGTGAATTCTCAGATATTTAATTTTAGTACCTCTCCACCTAAAAGAGAGCGCACTCAAAGCTGGAGTAGGACAAAATTCAACGTTAGCACTCTGTCTTGCCTTATAACCTGAAACCAGTGTGAATTCTTCTAAAATTTGCCAGACTGCTGGGAGTGATGCTCCGATTCCAGCAGTGAGAGCAGAATATCGACAGCATACAGTGCTATTTTATAGCTTTCTTCTCCCACCTGAATTCCCTGCACATCCTGTGCACTCTTGATAGCCACTGCCAAAGGTTCATGTACATAGCAAAAAGAAGTGGGGAAGGGACAACCTCTGGTGCTTCTTCCAATATCAGTAGGTAGAAACACTGCCGCTTATCCTAATATCGCCCTGGGGGTAGAATATATATTACTAAACCAAGAAATAAACCTTCGAAAGCCAAAGGAGGCCAGCACCTTTCACAGAAAGTGCCAGACCACCTGTCAAATGCCTTAAAAGCGCTCCAGACTAACAATAACGGTTGGAAGGTAGTGTCTAGCGATATGATCCATAAGCTTGAGTCCTCAGAGTCCAGTCACTGGTATTTTAATCCATTTGTTCTTTCAAAAGCCTTTTATAAGTGCAGTACAACAATCCAAGGTGTATGTTCATACTAGGATACACAAACTTCCTGAGTGGTTGAATTTGAAGTCCTTCAGAAAAACCTGCTTGACCTGAAACTCTTACTATATGCAAAAAAAAAAAAAAACACAAAGCCATGCTTTTCTCTCCCTTAGTCCTTTTCTACAAAAACAAGCTAGCTGTCACGAACTCCAAATAAGCACCTTCCTGGGTGAAAACTGGAGTTTGTGGAGAAATTTAAATACTTGGGGACTGGATTGACTGCAAGCTGTCCTTTTAGACCACTTAGATGAGCTAGCCAAGAAATTGAGACAAAGACTTAGCATCTTCTTCCATCAAATACTCATTGACTCGGAGGCTAGAAAACACCTCGTCCAGGCTACTTTTATGCCACTTCTGGACTTTATGGACTTCTTGTATTGCCACAGTACTAGCTCAGCTCTCTCCAAGCTTGACACCCTTTACCACAGAGCCCTCAGGTTTATCTCTGATGCACCTTACTCCACTCACCACTGCGCCTTTATGCTTCCATAGGTTGGAGCTCACTTAGCTTGAGGAGGCAAAAATGCTGTACTCTGGACCTACAAGGCCATCACTCATAAGCTTCCTCAGTACCTCATAGGCTGTCTGCCCATCTGCCCCCCAGTATTTATCCTCTCAGAAATCTCACCTACATATCCTTGTTATTCCCAAAGTTGAAATGCGCTTTAGTAGACCCCCATAAGCTACACCCTTCCAGTGCTCTGAATAAGATACAAAATCCCTTAGGCTCACTCACCCTGTAACACTCTCCCATTCAAAGCCGTGCTCCTAAAGACTTTCTCTGAGGTCTGTCACTGTTTCAAATAGGAAGTAGTATCCCAATGGCCAACCCACCTTCTTTTTATTGCTAATACTTCATCAGGATTGTCCACTAGGATATCAACCTATGAGATGCTGTTTCTGAATAGTATACCACCTACTGACAACCTTCATCCCCACCTGCTACATTCCTTACATCCTCACTCTTCCTACCTCAGTACTGTCCTTATCTGCCCTCATCTACCCTTCCCCTTTCTTACTTTTTCCTCTTCCACATCTGGACTGCTCATACATGTCTCTATACCCCTATCCTTCTACTTCAGCGCCCAGCATGCCTGGTCACTCGTCTTCCTAACTCAATCAAGAGTAGGCTGCACTCTCCAGCACGCTGAACTTAGGTCATATAGACTCTGTCATTCTACAGTTACATAAACTGAGTACTTCTTTAAACTGAAGGCTAGGGATCACCTATGCGGCCGTGCTTACCGTCAGGAGGAGGAGTGAGTAGGCAGGAGCAGGCGCTCAGCGTCATTGCACGCCCGCCTCCCTCAGGGAGTGGGCTAATGGGAGTAAAAAAACCCAGGCGTCTATATGACGCTTTACTCCGGGACGCCTGATTGGTCACCGGAGCCGTTCCCCGACCAGTTAGCTAGTTCCGTGTCCGAGCACCGGGTCGGAACCCGCCCCACTCTCTGGGAAGCCAGGATGACTGGGGAGTCGGTAATGTCCGCAGACCGGGATCCCGGAGTCCGTGACCAGGCTGAGGACAGACATGGGGCGGAATAAAGAGCAAATTTCAAAAAAAAAAAAAAAAGTAACAGCTTCATGTGTAGGACTACTGTTTACTATTTAGCCAAAGTCACCCAGCGGCACCAGAGTTTCCCTGATTGGCTGCAAGTCCAGCATGATCAGTGTTAGCAAGGGGAAAACGGTGGCATTTAAAATAACAACTTTCTAACTACACAGGGATTTCCCTTTTTGCAATGTGATCCCAGTTGGTGGCTCCCAGGCGACATACTCTGGCGGCATTTCAGGGCTCTTGGTAGGATTTTTGTTTGGAGGCATGGGACTTTCTTTGAAAAAAGGGGGGTCCACAGCCCAAAAGTATGAAGTCCCTGGAAAATTTCAGGGTCCCCATTTAAATACATGAGCCGCACCACACTAGCATATACTGTAAGATTCTGTAGTAGCATGGGAGCACTCTTTTGATGTACTTTTGGGCATTTAATCATTTTTATGTTATAATGAGTATGATCCAACAATTATGGCCACCACTAACTAACATGGCCCTTGTTAGTTGAGCAGTGGCTGTAATTTGTTGGAAATCACCCTATATAACAAAAACTGGAGTTTAAAATGGCCCCATAGTGATCAATGGAGCGATCCTGCGCCTACAGAATATTACAGTGCATGCTGTGCGGGCGTAGCTCACTCAAATGACTCCCAGAGCTTTAGAAAGGAGCATCTTGGGAACTTTCACACACACACTAAAGAAAAGCACTGGATGCCACACTGCGCACCACACCGCAGCCGGGATCAGGAGACGAGCCTGGGTCGTCCGGGGAGGGGAGGCAGAAGATGGACTGAGCAGCCATAAGGCAGCTCTCCCTCCCGGGTGGGGACCCAGCCGCTCCTGCTGAGACTGCCCCCGGTGGAGGCCTGGGAAGTAGCAATCAGGAGACACTAGCCTAAGGAGAGTGCGGTCACTGCGTCGCGTGCCTCCACATGAGTCTGAGCAACCGCAGCAAGGCGGGGAGAAACTGTAAAACGGAGCTGGTAGGCTCCATGACGACCCATAGTGCCCTGGCCAGCCCTCTGATGTTGGTCTCTCGGGGAGAAAGTTGATACCCTTCACCATCTGCCCTGCCCATGGGGAGGGCAACCCATGGACGACTGCCGTGAGGGTCGGGTGCAGGGTAAGCAGAGGTCCCAGACCGAGCCCCTCCGGAGGGAGGGGCAGGGCCGCCTGCCAGCTCTACCATGTACCCCCGTTGTCAAGTAGGTGGGAGGTGGTGATTGGGGGTCAAAAAGCTTAATAATAATAAAAAAAAAGGAGCATCCCAGGATTTAGGTACCCACACCCCGAGAGTTCTGGCTTCCCAAGTTATACAAATTTAACATATTATAAAAGTGCTATCCTAATATATTGTATGTTTTCCTTAACAACAGTAATTGTGTTGTAACTACAGCTACACAATGGACAAAACAAATCCTGAAAGTTGATTGGCTGAAGTAATGTCTGACCCATGATGATATCTCAGTGTATCTTCACTGGTAGGAGCCAATTACCAAAAGCAAAATCCCATCATTTGTAGGCCAGCCTACAATCACAATAGTACATTCCAGTGTGTGACACATCATGGGATTTCAACACATCACAGGTCACAAGGCACCTGGGGGAGGACAGCATCCTATGGCATATTACACCCCACTGTGTATTAACTGCTTAAAGCAGCAGTATATTACTTGCCATAGCATTTCATCACATCTTTTTTTTGGGGAGGGGCAAAATTAATTTCTGATATCCTAGAGTCATGCTCTGTGTATTTATAGTTTTCTGAGATTGTTAAAACAGCTTTTACAACAAATTTTGTAACTAATGACTCGTGCCATTAAAGATGGCCCCCACTCGCAATTTTACAAATCTTTTCCACTGGGGACACCTGTCCATTGTACATGCTACTTTCATCATGTGGATGTATTAGGATTTTGTTACCACACTGTTTCTGATGGCAAGCAACACAACACTGTACCAAGATATTTAATTTTGCCATGGAAGGCTTGGCACAGGAGTGGAAACTTATAAAATTTCAAACTCCCATATCTTGTTCAGGAATGAAAGAAAACAAAAAGAAAATGGGGTATCTTGATATTTTTGGCAGACAAACATTATTGCTAAAAAACAAACAAAACAAATGCTATATAATCACTAACAAACACTGCTGCTTTAAATGCCATGGCAGGGAAGGAGCTCCACAGTAACCTCTGCCATGGAACTCGGGTATTATTTACTTTTTACCCCAGAGGCAAAGCTGCTCTAATGATCCAGTTCCAGATACAGCACCAAGGATCAGACACTCACCTATGTTCTTCTAGTTTTAAAGTTTTCAGTTGGAAACTTAAATACAAATGCTGTCTAGAAAATAAGCGATTTAAATTGACCTACAGCGGAACATCAATCACCCTGTTGATTCAGCTCTGCCTCTCATCCCCACAGCGCAGCGTCGTTTTTAATAAACACTTGAATCAACGCTACATAAAGAAGAGCTTTACAAGTTTGACTGGACTCACTACCTCTGAGACAGCCTCAAATGCAGCATAAAGCTAATTTCAGCTGTCACTTATCAGAAGTAAAATGACAAATATCTGTAATATCTGTCAGAGTATGAATGCTCTAAAGAAGAGTTATGCAGCTGTCAACATTTTGATGACTTTAACAAGACAAAATAATGGAAGAAGAACAGAAAACAGATAGCGTGATTGTTATGCATCGAAGTTACTAAACGGTCCTATTACTTTCAGTAATCAGATAACATTTTGAAATACAAATCAGAGGAAAATCGGAAACACAGGTTACAGAGGTAACCTGCAATAGGTAGGTTTCGGTAGTATGTTAACAGCAAGTTACAGATTAACTCAATACCAGTCTGATTAAAAGGCATACAGACATCTATCTATATGTGCATCTGTCTGTCTACCTATCTATACATCTGTCAGTCTGTCTGTATATCTACCTACCTACCTATCTACAGAGAGTATCTGTCTGTCTGTCTGTCTGTCTAGCTATCTACAGACAGTATCCATCTATCCATCTCTCTATCTACAGACGGTATCCATCTATCTAGACAGTATCTGTCTATCTACAGACAGTATATATCTGTCTATCTATCTATCTACAGACAGTATCTATGTATCATTTTCCATATACCTGTCTTCAAAGCTTAGTTTGGAATCTTCTTAGAAAAACACTTCAGCTTGAACTTATGCTGCAGTTTCTGCTCTGTACCAGTTTAACTAGAACAGAGTTACAATCTGAAAAGTGCTGAAAGGCTCCAAAACAAGCTCTGAAGAGAATTCTTTTATTTGAGAATTTTGACCAGGAAAGACTCACTGAGCCAAAGCTCATTTCCTGATGTGGCCAGGAGTACAAGGAGGTTAACTGATCTGCTCAGGGTCACACAGTATCCAAATGGCAATTGGAGGTTTCAAACCCAGGTCTGCTGTGTCTCCAGGTCTACAGCTTGGTGCTCTAACCTCTAGGCAATACTGCCTCTTTTATATTTTAAACTTTATAGTTATTCATTTAACAACGTATATACAAATGTCATTCCTGCTAGGCGCCCATAAGGATATAACATTTCAACAACCAATGCGGTGCCACCCTCTTAATACATGCAGGTAGATAAAAACAATGTACTCAATCTAGAAGATACATCCTTGGGGAATCAACATTATATATATAAACCATAATGTTTGGTAAACAAATTAAATGCTGTGCTTCTGAGTCCATGAGCTGCATGAAGATATAAATACCATAAACATAAAAATCCCTAGTCTCTGCTTCCTACAATAGGAAATAGAGATTCATGCGTTTACCAAAATTGAGCACCTAAAGGTAACTTTCAGAGTAGACTTTGGCTCTGCATTATATGGTTAATCTGGGCGTACTGACAGGAGACAGTCCCATGAACAGCATGTGAGATACAGGGAGATCAGAGCAACAAACAATTGCCCCTGCCCCAACCAGCAATTCAAATATTAGCAAAAATTTTGAATTACGACCCTCGTGCAGCGGTAACACTACTGCTTATGATTCCAGCGACCTGGGTTGGTGGCGAGCCTGGAGTCAGCTGGAGGGCGATCAGGGGAGAGGACTGAGCGCCCAATGAGCTGCTCTCCCTTCACCAAGAGGGGTAGGCTGCAATCCTCGCTGCCACTGCCCCTGGGTGACCACAGATGGTGGTGCAGCAGAAGACACAGAATGACAGGGAGGGACGGACGTTGGCCGAGGACTGGAGGAGAGGCATGTCTCTATGTGCCTCCGTCTCATGGTCCTCCCTGGTGCCAACTGCCGGGGGCAGGGACAAGAAAATTAGGAACAAAACACGTCTGGGCCAGGCGGCGAGCTCCCACACCAATGACCGCAGGTAACTGGGGTGCAGCTCCCGTGCACGTTCCTGTGAAGGTTTTGGAGGGAAGAAATCCTCCACCCCCCTGGGGGTCATCCGGGGATGCCTAGAATACTGGAGCGGGAACTAATGGAGCGAGCTCCTCCGGTCCTTGCAGCACAACCTGTGTGGTGAACTGGAGGACCCCAAGAGAAGGACCAGACATGGCGATGAAGGGGTATAAACAGAAAGTAAAAGAAATATTTTTTAAAAAAACTGCTATAATAAAGAGCATAGCGTTTTCCCGTATATAGGGGTGGGTAAATATGCAAGCCTAGAACACGGACACAGAACAGGAATATCAATTAGCAATGTCATTCGGTAAAGTTCCGAGTGCACAAGGCTACAGAAATTGGGTTGGTAGGCAAACCTGAACTGGCTTCCCCTCTGGTCCTTCAGGTTTCAGTCACCATCTTCTTCTCCTCCATATCCAACTGAAGCTGCTTGCCGCTCTGGCGTGGTGATGGTGCATGTGTTGGGCCCATTTCAGGGCATCACTAGGGTCAGAGAACAAAAATACCTTTCCTTGATGGAGAATCGCAGGCGGGCTGGTAAAATCATTGCATGAGAAATCTCAGCTTCTGCTGAAAACAGCTTGTAAGCCATCAAATGTGTTTTTCTCTGCCTAGTGGCGTAACTCAAATCTGGGTCTAAGCTCACCTGATGACCATCCTGTAGAAGAGCCTTTTTCTTCTGGCCAATGCCAATATGTAATCGCTAGTCCCCATACTGTCCAAGACCATGACAATTATAATAGCCTGAGAGCCATACAATACAACTTTTTGCATAGAACATACTTCACTCTAATCCTGGACATAAATTGAACCCAGTCCCCCAAACACATGTTCGAAATGTAAAGTGTGTTTAGGGGACGTTTACCACCTTATGTGGTCCTGCCCCACAGTAAGCACCTTTTGGGCTGAATTACTAACTGATATCCAAAATATTGGGTTGTGAAATGGGTATGGATCCAGTAGATAGTTTATTGGCCTGCCCAGGGAGTGTCAGGTCACGGGGAGTCTGTTCTAAATACCCACTGAGACGCCTGGGAATTGTAGTGGCGATGTAAGTTCTGGGCCCAGTGTTGACTTTCACATGCTGCACCTACAGTAGTCCATTGATAAAATCACTCCTGCAGAGTATGAAACTGGAACATACCCAAATATCACACACTAAATCAAACTGCAAAATATTAAAAATCTGGGACCCTCTTGAAGAGGCTGAAGGTCACCCTGGTTCCTCACGCTTAATGACTTAGATACCCATAGAAAAATCCAGAAAATCTGAAAAATAAGATAACCTTTGACGCTCCATCTAGGTTTAGATCTTGGTTTTGCTGAGTTGAGAGGAGTTTGTACCTCTCTTACTTAAGCGGAAAGTTCCACACACGGCTCCAGTAACAAAGCCTAGGGGCCTAATTACCAACACCTACAATTATTAAAAGTAAGGGTGACCTGGGAGATTGTACTACCTTGATACAACCTGGTAGTAATAAGGCCATTGTATCCTGATGTAAAAGACTAATGTTGGAGATACACTGAAGGTTGTGTTGTGTGTTACACTATACAAGCGATCGATTAACTGTGCTGACTTTTTACATAAAGTTTACAAAAACGTAACAATTATTAGTAGGAGCATCAGGGTTATCCTGTCTCCCCCTCAAAGCCACTCGGTATGCTTTCTGTACTACTAAGTGGTGATCCAAAATGGGTTGTCCTTGCTTCTCCAACCATTTGTTTTGTTTAATTTAACCAGGGTGGTACACTAAGCAGAAAGCTCATTTACAGGTCCCGACCTGGGAGCACAAGGAAGTTAAGTGACTCGCCCAACATCATACAGTATGCAAGCATGGGCTGTGGGATTCAAACCTAGGTCTCCAGGTTTGCAGCTCAGAGCCTAAACCACTGTGCTATACTGCCTCCATTCAGTTAGAATAATCCCAGGTGGTCTCCTTCACATTGCTCTGGCATGCCCACTGCTCTTAAGTTGGCTGCTCATGGCTTAGTTTTCCACAATCTCAAGCGAGACTCCAATGCGTTTTCTTTAACCATGCTTGCAGTAGCACCAAGGCCACCCCGGCACTTTACGAAGCTCATTGATTCTGTTTTAACGAAAGAGCTCCATTTCAAGGTCGTTACTTTATTGGAGAGAGAATCACATTTCTCAACAAATCCTTCCACCAAACAGATGAGTCTGCTTAGTTTTGTGCCAAGACTCTGCAATGTCTCTTCCCCATTTCTTCCATCTCCAGGGCAATGAGGCCTGATTTGACAACGTGGCTGGAGGGTATGGAAGCAGTTCTTACTCTCCTCCGTCCTGCAAAGCTTCCTCTCTTTTCGATTTCCTATTGTTGTAGCGCAGGTCTTCCTGTTGCTGTGGACCATCTTTGTACATGCCAAATTGCCCCAAAAAGTAAGTTTTAATGTTTAAATAAATTCCAGCTTTGCACAGCATTAATCATTGTTGGCCATGTTGCTTGGTCTCCACAGCGCCTCCCAATAATGCCTCTTTAGGTAAGATAAGAACATGGAAGCAGAAGTACTTACTACTTTAAGAACTAAATCATACTTCCTTTTTGTATCTAAGTTAATACAATGGAGAGTGTAAACAAAAAGGCACAACTGTCCGGTTCCATAGCGCGAGCGATGCAGGAACACTCTGGCATGTTGCAACCATGGTGTGCACTACCAGACCAGGAACTCGGGCGCTGAGGCTGGCAGGGAGATCTTGGGGGCATGGAGCTTAATGCATGGCTCCTCGTGTTGGCGTGGTGGTGGTGCCTTTAACAAGGTTGGTGACCTAGCGTTGTCAGACCCCTCCTGTCCAATCACAAGTGTGTATGAGACAGTAAGTGGAGGCAGCAAGAAAAGTGGCAGAACGTGCCACTGGCACACGGGTGACAGCCTCCAGGGCGGACCACAGCCTGGTAAAGCAGCCAATCACAAAGCACGGGTGTTATGAACAATGAATTAGACTTATAATAAACCGTGCTGCATTTAACCAATTGTCTCCTTCAGAATACGGCAATATATTTTGAGTGTCTCTGAATTCCTAGTATTAACTGGCAAACAAATGGTGTAGTTGCCATATTGGTCCTTTTAAGAACAGATCCAGAAACAAATGATTTGATACCTTTTATTGGATCAACTTCTCCCAGGATGGCCACTCAATCTCAGATATGTCTGTGATGGTCTTAAAAGGACATTTCAACAGTGCACTTAACAGAGACGGGCTTCGGAAATTAGACTTATTTTACTTCTCAATATGGTGGCGGATGTAATGAACATTGATGCGGTTATATGACACATTATTCCATTAAACTTACACAGATCTTTACTTTAAAGATGGACATAAATACTTTAGTTAAGTCAGCGAGCCTTTGATTTGTAAGTTTCTGGTTATCTGCATGTTGGCTTCTCACCCTTAACACTGTGTGTGTGTGTGTGTATATTATTGTATGTGTGTATGTTGTTTGTGTGTGTGTCTTGGCGATGACGTGTGGGTGTGTGTGGTGTTTGTTGTGTGTGTTGTGGTTGTGTGGTGTGTGTGTACACATGTATGTGTGGGGGTGTGGCACGGGCAATTTTATGTAGCTAGACATTTGGCTCTCATATATAGTGTACATTTACTTCCTTCTACAAGTTGTCAGTGGTTGGATTACAAACTGTCACATTTTTAAATCTGTTCATATTAAGATGCATATCTCATTTACTTGGGGTTCATAAAAGGTTTAATTCCTTTGGGTAAATATTGCAAAGATTGGTGTGAATGATGATGTATTAGGACTCTTGTATATACAGTATATCTCATTCCTACTGTTATCTTTCCTAGGAAAAGTGGGGGGATGGGGGATTTATTCCTATGAGTTTTCATTTAGATTCCTTAGACTGATTCTATGCATTTTGTTATACACTGACTCTGTGCTGAAATCTGTACATATCAGGCTCATGGTCTCATTTTCCTGGGGTCCCTGACAAGTACTTTGTTTTGTTTGTTTTTATTTGGCACTCATACTTACAACTAATATTATCATGTATTAAATCCTGTTACAACACTGAATGCTTTAAAGTTCATAAAATGTACTAACTGGTTGAGAGTATAGTTGGGAAAATGTCTCGAGCTAAGTTCTAGATTACCGTTTGAGTGAAACATTTGCTCACTTTGAGTAAACTTCACTTTAATCCTCTGTATGCTATATATGTATGTGTGTACATGTATATGACTTTATACACGATACAGTATGTGTTATTTATATTTACGTTATATAGGTGTGTATGTATGTGTGTATATATATATATATATATATATGTCTGTGTATGTATGTATGTCTGTGTATATATATGTATATGTGTGTATATATATCGTGTTTATGTCTGGATGTGTATGCATGTATGTGTGATATGTTTGTATGTGTATATACGTGTGTATGTATGTGTATATGTGTGTATGTTTAATTTGGGGCTTGTTTTCAACTTGCAATTAGGCGTCATTTCAGCATTTTGCCTTTCTGTCTGTTCTTTAAAACACAAGGACACTTGCATAAAAGTTGTAAACTCATCTTACGTATTAGGCAGAATAGTACCCAAGTTTTTTTTCTTTGTTTTTAATCATCAGAATGCTTTCTTGAAGCATACTAGGACATTTTAAAATTTATGTGAGAAGAGCTCTCGCTTGTTGATCATTCTTGCTAACCTTGTCCTTCAGGGATTTCTTAACTAAAAGCATACTGGTATTAATTAGCTTATCTGACATAATATTCTGTTATGTTTTAAATGTATGTGTTAAACCAATGAGCATTATTTCTGTTTTTCAACATTATCCGGCGGTTATAGTAAGGGATTTTCTAAACAACTGCCATAAAGCTTCTGAAGGAGGACCTGGTTGGTCCAAAAGCTAGAGCACTTTGTTCTTTTTGTGAAACATCTATGTTGGTCCAATAAAAGGTATCAAATCATTTGTTTCTGGATCTAGTATTAACTGGGTCACCCCTGGTATTTTCAATGGAGAAGATTTCATTTGACACAGAAAATATATCTGCATTTGTTGTATTTTATTTTTTAATTTTGTATTGTTTTAGATTTACTGCTCTATGCTGTAAAATGTTTGCCCTCTCTGTGGTTTTGAAACTTTGATATTAATATGAAGGGTAACAATGCCTGTAGGTTTGCATTCTACCACATTTGATTTCAAAGCTGTTAAAGTTTAATTCTGTTTCGCTTCTCGTGTTCATTGTGTGGAGAATATAACTTTCATCTTGGGCTGATGAGGCCACACACATGCCACCACTACAGATTATTACCAGACTTTGAGATTCCAGTTGCTTGACATAGAGACTGTAGTAAACATGGTTAGACTTTGGTTTTGCTCTGGTGCCCTGGCAATGTACCTCACTCCTTCAGGGCCTCTTATGCCCGCTGTACACATTCTGCTGTCCACAGATACACATACATTGATAAGGGAGATCACAGTGTCTTTATGCCTGTAAGCTGTCTCTTCATGCATTCTTAGGGCGCAAGAACCGCAAGTCAAAAGGGAGCAGTTCTGGTGCCCTAAGGAAGCATTAGGTGACACTCTTACAGGTGTGAGACACTCTGCTCTAATTTTATATGGATTATTAATCATCACACTTTTTATTACTTTTTTATTCTTTGGTAACCAGTTAAGGCACACTAGGCACAAATGCCTGTTTTCAGGGGCAACCCTGGAGCACTGGGGAGGTTAAGTGACTTGCTCAGAGTCACACAGTATGCTGGTGGAGGTTGTGGGAATCAACCTAGGTCCACTGGAAGTACCAAGCTCATTCACAGTTCATTATTCTAACCTCTTGGCTATACTGCCAGCCACTATCACAGTAAAGAGTGTGACATTCATTTACAGGCCTTCAAGGTAAGCCTGGACAAATTTATGCATACCAGGGAATCACAGGATACCCTGGGTAGTGGGGTGGGAATCACTGGATACCCTGGGTAGTAGGGGTGGGAATCACAGAATACCCTGGGTAGTGGGGTGGGAGATCACTGGATACCCTGGGTAGTGGGGGTGAGGATCACAGGATACCCTGGGTAGTGGGGTGGGAATCACTGGATACCCTGGGTAGTCGGGGGGGTCACTGGATACCCTGGGTAGTGGGGGTGGGAATCACAGGATACCCTGGGTAGTCGGGGGATCACTGGATACCCTGGGTAGTCGGGGGTCACTGGATACCCTGGGTAGTGGAGGGTGGGGAATCACAGGATACCCTGGGTAGTCGGGGATCACTGGATACCCTGGGTAGTCGGGGGAATCACTGGATACCCTGGGTACTGGGGTGGGGAATCACAGGATACCCTGGGTAGTCGGGGGTATCACTGGATACCCTGGGTAGTGGGGGTGGGGAATCACAGGATACCCTGGGTAGTCAGGGGGATCACTGGATACCCTGGTCAGTCGGGGATCACTGGATACCCTGGGTAATGGTGGGTTTGGAATCACATGATACCCTGTAGTAGAGAGGGTAGGGAACCCTTTACATATTTGCTCAGCACACTTATCCTTTATAGTTTATGAAGTGAATGAAGAGATCTGATGGGCTTAGAGTCCCTTGCTGACCCTAAATTTATGTTACTTTGTTACAGTTAAAGAGATTCACCAAGTAAACTGGAGGTAGATGTGCACCCACAGTTCGGTGCCTACCTCCACTGAACTGCCTCTGAGCCATAGTTTCCCAAAAAATAGTACATTATTTATCAGAAAATCCACTCCTAAAATTCTCAGTACCGAGACACAGGCACTTCCGGTTGGAAGATCCGCCCCGCTCTGTTAACTTTATGACGAGCACAGGGATGAACTACATTGTAGCCTATGGGGGTAACTTTATCAATAATTTTATTTACTGCATTGATCATGTGGCGATTAACGAGGGCACCGGGGTGACTAACAAGGGCCTTGTTAGTCAACGGTGCCCTGCTATGCTACTAAACATAATCTTACCATCAATGAAGAGTCAGGTTATGATCATGGGCACAAACAAAACAGTCAAAAAGTGGAGGCTTGGCAATAAAAACTGAATACTGTCAAAGCCTATGTTTGCTTGGGCCTCCATCTCTCTAATGATGGTAAATGGGTTAAACATTTCAATACTATCTTACCTAAATTAAAACAAACTGCTAATTCCCTCAGATCCTTTAATCATAAATATGGGAGGAATTCTGTTAAGCCATTAACTACTGCACTGAGGCAAAGTATTATGCTCAAGCCGCTATACCATGCAGAGGTCTGGGATTATGATAACTGTCACGCAGCTGAAATTCCTTAAATAAACTGATAAGGTCCTGTCTTGGCCTAATCAGTTCTACCCTGCTGCACTGGTGCGAGCAGAGATTGGCCTAGTTAGTCCTTTAGTTTACGCCACGCCAGGCCAGGAAAGTGAATTATTGGGTTAAATTACTGTTATTGGAACAAACAGATTACCAGCTCTCTCACTGAAAGAGAAGTATCCCTGGAAAGTATGGGCTCGACGAAGTCCAAGTGCTATTAGGGTCACATTCCATTTTGGAACCAGTAGGCTTCACTTTTTACTAAGCTATCTGGGTAAAACATTACTATAAGCTTAAAATATAAGCCATATATCACGAGGAAGCTTGCTAATCATTTCAATGTTCTGATCTTGCAATTACATCAAGCTAAAAATAGCACCCTGGTCACGCCTCCAACGATATTTCCTTTCCACAGAGAATACTTGGATGTGTTAATGGACCCAAAACAAAGACATTTATTTACTAAATTCGGACTGGAAATGTTTCCAAGAAATGTGCTGCTGGCCAAATATAATAAAGATAGGGCAATTAGCGCCCTACTGTCCATGTACTAATGAGAATGTGGAAGATCTGTATCATGTCATCCTGATATGTCCCTGGTATAAAATCCCTAGGAAACTTGGCTAACTTCTATCCTGAACATCACTGCTACTACTGACCCAGTGTTGTTACTAAATACTCTTTTACTACAAAGGATGAATATATAATACAAAGAGTGGCAGGCTACCTGAGGTCAATCTCACAAATCAGAATCAGACACAAGTAAATACTCTCCATTTAGTAATATTTTAAAGGACGGTACTGTTGTCTTTGACTCGGAGAACATAACGTTTAGAATTTACAGATGTTTTAACTTAGATTTGAGTGTTTGCAGCTAATGTATTTATTCTCTCTCATGTGAGTCATTAAATGCTTTGGATTTTAATGTGTTATTATGATTAGCGATTGTATTTATTTGTTTCTGATCTATATACTTATTAATATAGTGTAAATGTCTGTTAGGAAATACTTTTATAAGCTATTGTATTTGTGTATTTTTATATTGTAAAGGTCTATGACCGATCAAATAAACAATTTACTTACTTACTCCAGCTCAGTTTTCTAACCTGCATCAATCCAGCTTCCACTCTAACCACTCCACCTACTCACAGTAGAAGTAGCAGTAGTAGAAACTGTATTTTTATACAGGCATCATTGGTACATTTACACCACTAGGACAACAAAGCCCCATTTACAAGGTAGTCCTGTTTCAGATTACAGTTTAAATGTTCACAATAATAGAGACAAATGGACACAAAGTTACAGACAGAACATGTTTAAACAGTACCGTTTTAAAAATATGTAATAAAAGCATATGAGGACTCATTTTATGTAAGGGCAGAGTGTCTTTAATTCCAATTTCATAGCAGTACTGAAAGGTTCTATGTAATAACAGCTAAGATTTAAACGCTACTGACAACACAGCGAGTGCAAATTGCCGAAAACAAAACCGATGATCAGCACTACACCAACCCGTCAAATCCACATGACATTATACTTTTATATGGGGAAGATGATGTACACTTACTATGTATGTGGGGGCTATGCCTCCGCACCCATATATAATCAACTCGGGGATACTGGGGAACAGAGGAAAACACAAGAGGGGTTATCCCACGGGACACCAGTATGCAGGGAGACCACTGAGTGAGGGACAACCCGTGGGTGGGGGACAAAGAACAGAAAAAAAATAAATAAATTGCAACAACTACAACAATTTAAAAAGAAATAACCTACATGCAGTCCCGAACCTGGGTCCATGAGCTTTGCAGGCAGTAACTAGAACACCACGCCAGGCTTACCAGCTCAGCAGGAGCTCGCTGAATTAATCCATTTAGCCTACCTATTCAGTAACTCTACACTCCCAGCTCTCGCCATTCTGTCCCTCCACACTCGCTATTCATTACCCTCGCTATTCTTTCACGGTCGCTATTTCTCAGGGCACTCAATTTGCTTTGCCCATATCACGGGATACCATATTGAAAGCCTTTGGTTCAGGGCTAGTACTTGAATCTTTGGATCAATGTCATTCCAAAACTTTGCTACTGTCTGTTTAAATGACACAGTTCCGTATGTTATTTGGTATGAATTCTCCTATATTCTGTTTTTATTGAGGTTATATTTATGGTCAACCTTTGCAATGTCTCTATTAAGTCTGTTGGTTTACTTTGGTTAAGTATATTATTTCCCAGACCAGCCCAAATCAATTTGCATCTATTTTCTATTGTAGTCCATCCCAAGTCCTCATACGCCTTACAGTGATGAGTTTTGTACTCGCAGCGTAGTATAAATCAAGCTAAGTTATTGTAGGTCACGTCTGCTTTCCTTAGAGTGGTTTTGCTTGCATGGCTACAGACGTGACACCCAGATCTAAAATTGGCAACAGAATTTGCATCGCAATTGTATATCTCATGTTTTTGTTCATGTAGAATGCTGCGTGCCTGAATGCCCTAAGTTTGCTGTTTACCGTGTTTGTTTCTTTGTTAAAGCAGCAGTACTACCTAACCAGGAAGTGATCAGTTTCCAGCTGTTGTAGAGCTACAAAAGATATGGCAGCTGTTATCTAGTACTGCTGCTTTCAACTTGGCGGGTGGCAGAAATGTAAACAAAGGAAAACAGAGCAAATTGCTGGGGATCGCATAATGCCAGCGGAAAGAGTAATAGGTATAAGCTCAGCAGAGCACAGGGAATAAACTGTTGAAAAGCTGAGATTTTTTTTACATTGTATTGCTGCTGTAATGTGTTTGTCAAATTTCAATGTGTAGTCCAGCCAGATACCTAGATATTTACATTTGAGACCTGCTCTAGCCATTATACTGTCTTTTGTTTTATTTTTAACTCTGGTTTATGTCCATTCCTTCCAGTGCTATCATTGAAAAAGACCATAAATTGGGATTTTTTGCCATTTAGTACTAATCTAGAATGTTCAAACCAGTACTTGCAATTCTGAAGTCAGATTGCAGTTTTGTTCTGCATGTTTATGGTTTTCACCGCATGCACCAGTACCGTGATCGTCCAGTGTAAAGTCGAACTTCTATGTTGTTTATGATAGTTGGTAGATCATTCACGATACTGGCTGGGAACAGCAGGAGACCTATTATGGAGCCCTGTTGTACTTCCTTGGAGACTTCACACAGATTAGATAATTTGTCTTCGATGCTAACTCTTGAGTTCCGTTTGTGATGTATGAGGTAAACCATTTCAGTACTTCCTCCAAAATATTTCGATTATCTATCCTTTCTAGCAAAATGCAGTGGTTTTCTAGGTCAAATGCTTTTGACAAGTCCATGAACACCACACCCTCCTCCTCTCCTCTCCTTTACTTAAAGGGGTGGAAACTAAATCTAAGAGGTCGGTGAGTGCGGTACTGTGGAGTGTCCTTTTCTGAGCCATGTTGGTATTTTGTAATGGATTGTAGTTCTCTAGTAATTGTATAGTTGGGTATGTACCAGTCTTTCAACACTTTGATATCACTGGTAGGGCAGCAACTGGTCGATAGTTTGATGGTATTGCAGCACCATTTTTAAAGATGGGTACTATTTTAGCCGCTTTCTAACTCTCTGGGTATATTACCTCACTCAAACTCCCAACTGTACAATTTGGCAAGAATGGGTGCAGGGATATCTGCTGCTGCTTTTAGAAACCTCTAATCCATCAAAGCTGCGATCTGTTTTAAGTTTTATTTTTAAGATTTTAAGTACTTCTTTTGTGGAGACAATTCTGAAACTTGGTACAGTGATGTTTATATTTTGTTTCCTCCTATCTTCTAGTTCTTTAGGGCTTATACCTCTTTCTCTGACTTTATTTGTGGAATTTGTATATTGGGTAACTGTGTAAAGTATCCATTTAGTATATTTGTGGAGTGTAGTGGATCTTGAAGTACACCATTGTGTTCCATTTGAATAGGGAGAGTTTTTTATTGGTGCTTCAAACGATTTTATGAGGTCCCAATACTGTCTAGGTCCAGTGGACTCTTCGATTTACATTTATATACCGTAGGACTTTCTTTTGGCTTTTCTAATCTCCTGGGTCAGGTTATTTCGGCTATTTTAGAATTTCCCCAGTCATGGTTGTTTAAGGTCCTGTTTGTATTTTCCACAGTTTGTTTTACTCTTATTTCCTTCGGTTTTTTTTTTGAGTTATCCATGGGACATGATTTTTCCTCCATTTTATTTAAGGGTGCCAACTTGTTACAGACTTCATAAAAATATTTGTAAATTCAATTACAACCAGGTCCAGCTCCAGAATTAAAAACAAGCTTGACCAATTTATATTAGCCAGTCTATTTAGCAGCATTTTGTTTGTGTATGTTTGAAAACAACCCCTTTGTATTTTTGCTGGTACTGTTTTGTTTTTAAGTTGTTAACAACTGTAAGTTACAACTAATGGTGTTGTGGCCACCTTGTGCTGGAGCTTTTGACTCAATTTAATTGACATCAATTTTGGGGAAATAAACACAGGGACCCGATTCTCAAAGCGATCCGCATGGCGCAAGGTGACTTCGTCCAACATGACGGACACAAGTAGCACTGTGCACCAATAGTCGCACCACGTGGATTCTGAAAAGCAGTCTGTGATAACATGCACGCTGCTTGTGCCAAAGTGGACTTGCACCATCGTTGCGCCACAAACTCGGCTGCGACATGGTAGCAAGGGTATAAGAGCAACAGCAGCGCCCTACTCAAGGGCAGCTGCCATGTCCCTAATATGGGATTCTCAAACAACCCCATGGAGCACATCAGTCAAGTACATTAACACCAGCTATGACCTGGTGTAAGTGTACTTTGACGCCCAACGGGGTTGCGCCTAATATGCCACAAGTGAACCCAACAGCCCCCACGGTCATACATAAGCCCCCAAGCCCCGACAGAGCATCATTGTAAAGCCTGTGGGCTATTGCCCCCACAGCTCCCGATCCTCGACAGTAGTAATAAATATGCCCTGTGGGCTACCGCCCTCCAGTCCCAAACTCGAGATTCTAACAGTGAAGCCCTTGTGGGCTAGCAGACCCCATCAGCCCTGAAATATTTTCATGTCAGTTATTAAAAATAAATGTTTAGAAGAACTTGAGCGCCTCTGCCCAAAATGTTGAAACCCTTTTGAAACCAGAAAAGTTAAAGGTATACCAGGAGAATCAGGCTCATGCATCAAAGTGGTAAACGAGCCCAGTGGCTGAATTGGTTGCCCTTTAAATGCATGCAGCAACTTATTACAAGGAGACAATGGTGGCTTATCCAGATCAGACCACGCTTGATTGTTAATAAAAGTTACTGGGGAAGCGGAGTCTACCATTAAACGCAACTGACGAATACACACAGAAAGGAGGAACATCTTTAGTCTGCATTTGTGGTGCAATAGGAACCACTGCACTGTCTGTGCTCTCTGAACTGATCACTGCAATTCTCCTGCTTCTGCAAACCTTAGCCATATGCCCCTGTCGTTTACACATGACACTGAACTTCTCTGAATTTGCATTGGTCTCTGCTGTGCTGAGACAACCCACATGATGTTCATTTGTACTGGCCATGCAGTTTGGGTGGAGTGGTTGAATTTTCTTTGAAAACAGTGGTTTAGACTTAGGTTTGAGTTGTTTCAATGTGGGGTTTACTGTGGCTACTTGTACCTCATTTTAGTGTCCATCTTAGCATGTGAATCATTTTCTGCAGCCTCATACATTTGTGCCAACTGTAAAAGTTCATCAGCAGACTTCCTGACACTTATAGAAAGTAATTGCTGAATACAATGTTCATTATTCAACCCCATAACAAACTTATCAGCTAAATTAGATTCAAGATGCGCCCTGCTCCACTACATGTGAGAGCTAAGCTTTTGATCTCAGCCACATAAGATTGTAATGACTGACCTGGTTTCTGATGGTAACTGTAGAATTTATAACGCTCGCCCTTGGAAAAGTTGTTAAACTGTATTGTGCATTCAATTTAGCCTTTAGCTTTTGATATGACAAATCCTCCGACCGGTCCGTGCACACAGACTGCATAAAAGTGTGAAGGTTTCACTCCCCAAGAAAGTACAAAAAGCAGCTTGAATAAGTTTATCCTGTTGCTCATCAGTAGCAGATTGTGTGGCAGGATTAAGTAATAACCACTAATCAAACCGTCGACCATGTATCCCAGTCCGCTCATGTCAAAGCTGGCTGAAGTTTCCATAATACTCCACAGTTCCAAATTGCTTACTTGCCTCCAATGCAGAAAATCACAAAATGGTGTAATTCAGTAAGCTGGAGCTATGAACATTTCACCATCCTTGTTGCCAGTTTGTTGTAGTTGGTGGCGAAAATTAGTACCTTAAACACATCAGGTCTTAGTAATAAGGAAACATGCACCACACAGAAATCTAGGCCTTCTCTGTTTACTTCCATACAGCTCAGATACAACAGGGAAACTGTTCTCAACACACACACAGGAAGTACAGCTGTACTAACATTTCTTAAAGCTGCACTACATAACAGCAGGGACCTTAAAAACTTTATTTTACCAGGAAAAGGCTCCATTGAGCAAGGCTCACTTTCACAAACGTCCTAGGTAAGACAGATTGATGTACATCAAATGAAGTGACAGTATACAGAACAGATCATATAATACAAAGTTAGAGACTGGTTCAGGTACAAATTATCAATTCTTCTCTAGTACTGGGACTAATACAAAGAAAGCATTTTGATACAGGAGTTACAGCATAGAAAGAGAGAAAACATTTTAGTGTTTCAAATAGTACAAGGATTAAATAAATTCTAATAGCAAACACATTAGTCCACAATATTGGCCAAGTAGGGTTTGGAAGTGACGGGGGCTGAGAAGTGAACTCAATATAAGTGATTCCTGGAGGGCATTCCAGGCCATGAGCAGCCCAGCTACGAGCCATCTTACCAAATTTTGATAAGTGCCTAGGGCTCGGTAATACTATGCTTTTAGATTGTATAACTCTGAGGATCTGCGAAAGGTTGGAGATGTATGATGGTAGGAATTCCACAGTGCTTTAAAGAACCAATAATTTAAGCAGTGTTTACATGGCGGCAGCGCCCGCATCTGTGCGCTATCCCTTCTTGCTGTGCTAGCTGCTCCTCTGGTAATTCACCATTTACACAGCTCGCCTCGCAGCGCTGCAGGTCGCTCTGAGGAGGGGCTGTGAATGCACCGGAGGACAAGGAAGATATCCTTTGCAGTGGAGTGAACACAGCAAAGCTCCCACTACCATGTAAAGCACTCGCTTCTGCTGCTGAGCACCACAACTGAGTCGGATCAAAAAGATCTGATGGACACTTAAGGTGCTCCAGTGTCCACACTTTCGACTTTGCAGCGTATCAGCCCAAGCGCATGGGTTGATGCGCTGCAAAGTCGGCAGGTAAACAGGGCTTTAGATGTCTGAGCCTTCTGGTTTCTATGGAAGCCCATCCCACTTCCTTGTATAAATGGCAGTGATGGGTTCTGGCCTAAAGACTGAAATGAACAGGAGCACTCTGTGGTACAGCACATCTAATCTAGCCAAATTAGAGGCCATAGTGCGTCTGTATATAAAATCATCATAGTTCAGTAGGGGAAGGAATGTCTGTTTATTTACAGCATGGCGGACGCACCGGCTAACACCCCACGATCGCCCCAGTCACATGGCTCTTCCTCAGTGTCTGCCATGCTATAAATAAGCAACTAAATATCCCTTTATTATTCTCAGGTCTGGTGTGTGCCCAGCTTTTTTGCTTTTACTACAACTTACAGTTGTGTTGGCTGAGCACCCGGAGAGGCTGATGTGTGCTTTGCTGCTATTTCTTTTAGGGAAGGAATGTTGCCTGGATAAGTCGCTTAACTTCAGAGTAAAACAGAAATTGTTTCTGTGTTAACATCAGTGTCTCTGATGTAGTTTTTCACAGAGGTTTTCACATGCACAGTGAAGGATATGTGATATGGGTAGATACAAAATGGCATCGACGAAAAAGTGAAAACTCAACAGCAAAGAGAAAACGTGATGAGCACTACAGTGTGCTCCAGAAACAGCAACAGGTGCTGACTTTTCAATGGGGGCCCTCGCACCTCCCAAATTAATATAACAAACTCCGGGAGGATGACACATTTCAGGGACGGTGGAGAAACTTGGAGGGGGCATATGATATAATTCTACTCTGGGGAGGAGGATGTAATTTGGGAGGGGACACAGTCAGGAGGGGTACAGAACAGAACTGGGAGGGCGTGAACAGCAGCACAACATAGAAAAATTGAAGTAGACAACTTAAAAACATAAAAATACTACCGTGAGCATTGAGCCCAGGTCTCCCACAGCTACACAGCACACACACAGTTAGTACTTCCAACTACTGCGCTACAGAGCATCATGGGTTTCCACCACACAACAGCTAACTACAGTTTCAGCCAGCTTACTATACACCACACCGACCTTTGCTAAATACACCGCACTTTAAACCCATGTCGCTAAAAACACAGTCGCTTTTGACCTCACTATAATTACTCTCACTCACATTCCTTCGCCTTAACCAACCATATACCAAGGACTTATAGGTATCGACCTTTTCAAGCATTTCACTTGTTAGGGTTGTGATTCCTAATGGGGGATAGGAGACAGGTTTCGGGAGGAAAATTATATACTTCATTTTGGCAGCATTTAGAAGTAGCTTAGAGGTGACAAATTAACTTGCAGTTGATCAAACACCTCTTGTAATAAATTCACGGCCAACTCAGCTGTGGGGCTCATGTGTAAAGAACAGTGTCGCTCTGCATAAAAACGCAGTTTTGCATTTGCGATGTTATCACCTAGGTCATTAGTATACAACATAAATAACTAAGGTCCCAGTACAGAACCTTGTGGCACTCCTTTGCGTGTTTGTAACACAAGAGGAGGTCAAGCCCTCCACCTTCAACTGTTGGCATCTCCCCAGAGGTAACAACTATACCTGGCAACCACCTCAGAACTAAAGCCAGCAATCCTGGGATTATTCAGTAGAATACTGTGGTCCACAGTATCAAATGCTCTGCTGAGCTCTAGAATATTGCCACATTGGTGAGTTCTTGATCAAGAGCTGTGAACCAATCATTCGTAACTTTGGTTAGTGCTGAAGTAGTACTATGTTTAGCTTGAACACCTGATTGGTTAGGAGTTATAATAAATGTCTCCAGGTACTCTCTAATCTGCTCATGTACCAATTTCTCAAGCAGTCTGGCTAGAGCTAGTAGGATGGAGATGGGCCAGTAGTTATTGACAGAGGTTTTGTCTCCTGATTTAAACAGCGGGACAATATGAGTGTTTTCTATAGGTAATGGAATGTCACAACTTGTGATCTATTGATTTTGCAAATCTTTGCTATGTAACTTGACATAATGTATGTCTTTATGTGACAGTACCTTTGGAAACGAGCCTCTGGCTCAAAGGTTGTAAACTGATTCTTAAATAAATAAATAAGTGATCGATAGGTGGAGAGATGGGTAATAGGTGCGTTAGTACTGGGTACCTCATTTTAAAAGAGATGTTCTATATTACCAGCCCCAGTACTTTTTGGGGATCCAGAGTCTGAAGGAACTGCTCTACCTGCTTATAGAAGAACTCCTGGAAGTGGAATACATTTGAGCTGTTTGGAAGGGGGTAAGTATTTTCTGCAGTGGTAATAGGGTAATAGGGTCTGGGCTATAGTCGAGTTGTCTAATGTGTTTCCAGTGGTGGGAAGTATGAATTAAGCTCTTTTAGGATTACCTGTTTGTCTGTACATAGTTTATTACCCACTTGTAGCTGTCTAGGTAGCAATGGGGAGATTGACCTGCCTTCTATAGTCTTTATGACTTGCCAAAATGACCGAGCTACAGCGATGCTGGCCAAAGGATCAGCAGATGTGGCAGTGATTACGGAAACATGGGCCACCCAGAAAATGATTGGGACCTAAATTTGGAGGACTATAATATATTCAGGAGGGACAGAGAAGTGGGTAGAGAGGAGGCGTAGCACTGATAGTGAAGGATGGAATATTGGTAAGTTGAGTGGAAGAGGCAGAGGGGAGTGGAAGCTATTTGGGTAACCCTACAATCGGGGAGGAAAAGATTAAAAGTAGGGGTGGTTTACAGACCACCTGCAATGGATGAGGATCTGAGGGAAATTGGTAGAGCACATCAAGGGGCACTGTGACAGGGGAAAGGGGAGTGGTGGTCGGGGACCTGAATATGCCGGGGAAGACTGGGACACCATGGCATCAGCGGTGGCCAGGAGCAGAGGCTGATGGATGTGTTTCAGGATACCTTTCTGGTCCAACAGGTGGGGAGGGAAGGATACTGGACGTTGTCCTGCAGACAGCGACCGGATAAGGGATCTGGAGGTGTGTAGCCCGCTGGCAGGAGGGGACCATGACACGGTCTGGTTCATGCTGTGCCTGGGGAAAAACCGCTCAAACACAGTGGTAATGGATTTTAGGGGGCAGATTTCATTGGCATGGACAGGATACTGAGGGGAGCATGAACCAGATCACGCCAGATATGGATGTACATAGATTGTGAGAGGCCACTAAAAAGGGTACAGGAGGCCACTAGCTTGTATGCAAGGGTAAGGAGCAAAATGGCAGGGCCAGCAAGCGTGCTGGTGGACCAAGGAGGTGCAAGAGGCAGTAAGGTGAAGAAGGCTGCCTATGCACGTTTTAAGTTGCCCAGGGGGGGAGAAATGGGAGAGGGGGTGGATATGAGCTGTCGGCTAGAAGGGTCACAAGAGTGGTGAGGGGATTGAAGGCGAGGATGGAGTACAACCTGACTAAGGATATACGAAAGGGAAGGGTTTTATAGATACACAGGGGAAAGAGGAAGGAGAGCACAGATTCCCAGGATTAGGACTGGGGATGGATGGGTTCAGGAGGCGGGGAGCAGGCAGAGGTACTGAACAAGTATTTTGCCTCGGTTTTTAGGGAGGGAGACATGGACTGCATTAAATCAGAAAACGGAGGGGGTAGCTGAGAGGATAGGGCATAGGGAGATGAGAGGATCGAAGAGGTCGAGCACCAGGCGGCCAGGCCCAGAAGAGGACGGGCTTCTACTGAGGAGAGGGCTAGGGAGGGGAAATCACAGAGGGCAGCGTGAGGGAGGCCCTACAGTTGCTGAAACTGACAAGGCACCAGGACCGGATGGGCTGCATCCAAGGGTACTGAAGGAGCTGGTGGACTAACTAGCAGCTCCACTAGCTGGGCTGTTCAATGCTTCTCTCCAGACAGGAAGGTGCCCCAGGATTGGAGGGTGGCTCACGTGGTGCCATCCACAAAGGGGGTCTAGGGAGGAGATGGGAAATTACAGGCCTGTCAGCTTAACGTCAGTGGTAGGCAAACCCAATGGAGGGCTTCATCAAAGGGATGCTCGGGAGGCAACTGGATAGGCTGGGACACATGGATGACAAGCAGTATGGTTTCGTCTCGGGAGATCGTGCCAGACCAACCTCATAGATTTCTACGACTGGGTGACAGGGACCCTGGACAGACAGAGTCCAGTGGATGTCTTATATTTGGATTTTAGTAAGGCGTTCGACTCGTACCCACTGGGTTGTTGGCAAAACTGGGGAGATGGGGGTGGGAAGACAGTTGCTTAGATGGGAGGAAACTTCGCTTACAGATAGAACACAGAGGTGGTGGTGAGAGGACTGCCCAGGGGGTGCCCTAGGGATCGGTACTGGGGCCACTCCTGTTCAACGCCTATGTCTCCGATATAGGGACAGGAGTTAGAGTAGGATGAGCCTCTTCGCAGACGACTCTAAGCTGGGAGCACTGGCCGACGGGAGGAAGCAAGAGTGGCAATCCAGAGGATCTGGACACCCTGGAGGGCTGGGCAAGGAGATGGGGCTGAGTTTAACCTGGAGAAGTGTAGGGTATTGCATCTGGGGTCAGAAACCCAGGGCATGTTTATACCTTTGGGAGGGTTCCACTGCAAGCCACTTAGTGAAAGGGACCTCGGGTGGTGGTAGACACCAAAATGAACAACAGTGAGAACTGCAGAAGAACATGGCAAAGGCAACAAGTTACTGGGCTGTATAGCCCGGGAATAACGCCCAGGAGGAGTGAGGTGATCCTACCTCTGTACAATGCCTTGGTTAGGCCGCACCTTGAGTATTGTGTGCAGTTTGGAGGCCGTGACTTTAAGAAGGACATAGTACTGTTGGAGAGGGTGCAGAGGAGGGCAACCAGAATGATCTGGGGCATGGGGATAGGACATATGAGGACAGGCTGCAAGCCCCTTGGGCTGTACTCACTGGAGGAGAGGAGGGATAGTGGGGACATGATTGAGGTTTTCAAATATGTGAAAGGAATTAACAGGGATGGAGCCAAAGAAATGTTCAGGCTAAAGCAAAGGGCAAAACCAGAGGACATAAGTGGAAACTGGAGGGAGGAGCCTATAGGGAGAACGTAGAAGGCATTACTTCACAGAGAGGTAGTAGAGCCATGGAATGCATTGCCCTGGAGCCTAGTCAGAGCAAGACACTGTGGAGGGCTTCAGAGGGGTGGGACAGATGCATGGGGGCATTGAAGCCAAGATTGACCTCACAGGGACAAGAGGGGGAAGCCCGCTAAGGGCTGGACACTGAGCAGACACGAAAGACCAACAGGCCTATTCTGCTGGCTTTTAGTATGTTAGTATAAAATCAGGGTAGAGGCAGGACTCTAATGAAAATAAGATGATGCACCCCAGCTGGATTATGCTGGGTAAACAGATTGCAAACAGCAGGATCCCAGTGAAAATGAAATGTCACGACAGATTTTCCACTGTCGGTGCGGGCGCCTGCAGATGCAGCTGTGTCCGTGAGACTTGGCGCAGCCCATGCACCTAGCTTATCTTATACACCTGCTTTCAATTTTATAACAGCTGCAGATTTGGCGGCAATTGGATGTGCTTGCAGCAGCTGACATCTAAATTTAGTGGCAAGTAACCCCACAAAGAATGCAAGGTGCCCTAAAATGACCTATGCTAGACCATGGAAAAGTGGTCCAGCAGGCATCCCTTTGGCTAGGGACGAGAATCTCAAAGTGTTGGTGCTCGTCCAGTGTCTCAAATATCTGACATAGTGGGTACTTGTACCAAAGAAAAGAAAATCGCAAATTTTGTCCGCCACGTCCCAGTTGGACTATCCAGGGTAAACTCATTGCACATAAAATAGCGGATAAATGGAATGCAGCTAACAAAATCTTTAGAATGTGCAAGAACCTTGACAAAGCAAAGGGCTTGAACAAACACAGCAGCACACTGTCTTTCTTCTAGTGTTCAGGTTTTTTTTTCTTTATTCTTTTGGTAACTGGGTAAGGCCCACTAGACACAAGTGCCTGTTTTCATAGGTGACCCAGGAGCACTGGGTGGTTAAGTGACTTGCACAGGTTCATACAGTATGCAAGTTAGAGACAAAAAGAACCTCTGTGCGCAAACACTGAGGCAAAGGTTACCCCAAAGGGCATTTGGCTGGGAAGCCAAGTTTCAAGAAAATACAAAATCACATGCCACACAATGCAAAGCATCATGGGCTGTATATGCAAATCACTGCAGAATGTTATGCTGGTTCAACTTTAAGCAGAATTGCATGGTGCCGAAGGCCTCTCACACAGTTTAAGTTAAGGTTGTGGAATCAAACCCAGGTCTGCTGAATGTACCGAGCTCATTCACAGCTCATTACTCTAACCTCTGCGCTATACTGCCAGCCAGTTAATAACAGCTGTGGCGCTCTCATGTTCCATCTCCATCCCTTTTGTTTTGTTTTCTGCCTCATCATACTCAGCAATCTCTGATTGCACATCTTCCTCTCTTTAGTAGTGCAAATGAGGTCGGAGAGTGACAGCTCTCAAAAGCCACAGTGGGAACGCCTCAGTTCTAGTGGGGCCCGAATCAAACAGCTGAGCTGGCGGGCTGCGTCGGCTGGCCTCACTGACTTTATGGCAAGGACATACATGCCCAAAGGGCTTCATTTGGCAGCGAGCAGGAAAAGCAAACAGTGCAAGACCTCACACACACACAGCCTCTGATTTACCTGTCTGACTAGCTGAAAGCCTGCTTTTTCCTTCAGAGTAGTCTTAGCTGCCTAACGAACAATAACAACCAATCAGCCTGAAGCCCCAAGTGCTTCAAAGGTGCGCATTTCTGCATGTCAGAAAGGGTCAAATGGAAATGTTCTTTGAAAATGAAGTGTTTAGTGAACAAGATCAAGGCATCGACAAGAGTTCACAGCCAACCTCAGGTTACAAACTTACAGAGATTCTACAGAACCCCCACCCCACTCCACCCCAATAAAAGGCCTCAGATCTCATCACATTATAAAACTGAAATGACAAGGCATTTCATTCCTTTCTTTGTTTTTTTTTTTTTTTTTTTGTTTACTAACGATATCTGCATTAAAACAGGCTCTTTGTCCCTTTGACTTTATCTGTCTCTGCTGTTTCTCTTGCTCTGATAATCCTCAGCCTATGACATCAGAATATTTTCTGTGGCAACAGGTTGTGATGTCATAATTAGAGGCTGATGACGTCATGGCAGGTCTAAGCAATGGCAGCTGATGAAATCGAAGGTAAAACATTCTGTTTTATTTTGTAACATCTGACTTTTAACACTCTGGCTAAAATGAGCGGTGCTGTGTTGGAGCCCCTGTAATCCATCTTCTAATTACTAGAACAATTAAAATGGTGTAGGGGCTGCATTATAAGCCCTATGAAAAGAGACTGAGGGATCTCTCGATAAGTACATACTGAAGAAAGGAGGAACGGGAGAACCTGATAGAGACCTATAAGCACCTAACGGGGTGACTAACATAAAGGGTGGGAGCATTTGTTAGAACAGAAGGGGCATGCCATGAAACTGGAAGGGGAAATTGGGAGGATGTAAGTAAACAAGCAAAGTTTATTTATGGAACACTATTCCCACAAGATCATAGCATTTTACAAAGAATCATCATCATAAAATCATAAAACATCCATTTCAGCAAAATAAAAATATTTAAAAACATACATAAACAGCAGGATTAAAAGTCAGAAATGCAAGTTCAAATATATAGGTTTTAAGGTGAGGTAGAGAATTCCACAAGGTCAGAGCTATAAAGGCAAACAATCTAGCACCGAAGTTGTCAAACAGATCCTGAGAATCTCCAACAATCCTCGTCAGTGGAGGGAAAGGACAAGGGGCGGTAAGGACTTGGAGATCTTAGATACTGGGTGCCCCTGTCCACAGAGGGCCTTACAGGTCAGTAATCCGACCTTAAAGGTAATCCTCCACTGTACTGGCAGCCAGTGCAGTTCGCAGAGCACACATGTGACATGGCACAATCTTGATGAGCCTGGCAACAACCTGGCAGCCATATTCTGCACCAGCTGCAGGTGGCGAAGATCCATCCTCGAGCCCTAGGTATCGGGCATTGTAGTAATCAGGCATGCGTGGACACAAAGGCGTTGACCAATGTCAGAAGGTCTTTAGGTTGGACCACGTGCTTTATGTGGGCTATATTCTCTGGGTGAAGATATTTCTCCGGTGAGGATATTACTCTGGGTGAGGTAGTACTTCATCACTGAAGGAGGGATAGATGCCTGGAACAGTCTTCCAGCAGAAGTGATGGGGCAAAACAATGGTGGGGTTCAAGCATGCATGGATAAGCACAAGGAATCATAGTGGAAAGGAAGGGGCAGCCATAGATCAGGAAGGGTCAGCTGTAACAGTATAGGCAAAGACAAAATGGGCAGACTAGGTGGGCCAAGCAGTCCCTACCTGCCAACAGATTCTATGTTTCCACGTTCTGTGTAGTTTGGGCCTTCCACCACTCTAAGACTACCTCCCAGTCTCATCACCAGAGCCAGGGTGGGGCCTGATACTCTTGGGCGGAGGGCTTCATAGGCACACAAGGCATAAATTAAGCGTGTGCATCACAGTCTGTGATGCAATAGTCGATGTAATGGGACTCAAAATTATGTTAATTCATGGCATAGCGAATCAGTGTTCCAGGGGCCGAGATCAGCTCAAAGGCACTTACAAGGCTGATCAGCATAAGGATTACCAATGCCAGGAACCAGAAAGTGCAGATTGGGGGTTAGTGCTGCGGTGCTGTACAGAGCTAGCAGCAAGTTCAGTAAAGCAGGACAACTGAGCTGCATCTAATTTAGAGCCAAAGTAATGACAGAGAAATTGAATCCTTTAGAAACCCTAAGGGAGAGGCAAGGAGTGCAGGGCAGAGAAAAAAGAGACTTGAGAAAGAATGCAGAACACAACCACAAGGAGAGAAATGGGAGACGGAAAAATCAAAGAAAGGTAAAACTGAAAGTGTAGAATAAAATGCAAAATGGTTTTACAAACCAGGCCCACCTAGTGGCGCAGAGTGCTGAGACACTGGCAGTGTTTCACCTCTCATCATGCTGTTGTGACCCAAGTTTGGGAATGAGCTTGAATTGCTGGGGTCAGCTGGTGGGGGAAGGCTGGGAGTGGACCAAGTAGTGTCTGGCAGCTCTCACCTCTTATAGCGCCGTGACCCAATCAGGAATGAGCTCGAATTGCTGAGGGTCAGATGGTGGGGAGGGCTGGGAGTGGACCAGTAGTGCCTGGCAGCTCTCACCTCAGAACGCCGTGACCCGAGTTCGGGAATGAGCTGGAATTGCTGGGGTCTGCTGGTGGGGAGGGCTGGGAGGGACTGTTGTGCCTGGCAGCTCTCCTCCCGGACTGGGTGGGAGCTGTCTCGGCTCTTGTCTGCCAAAAGGTGGAGGCCTCTGGTAATGCGATGCTTGGGTGGCTGACAAAACTCAAGTGGGTGACAGGGACTGGCAGTTCTGAGCTCATGAGTGCCTCCACACACGTGTCGCCTGTTTTGCTATGGCCTTAGAGACAAAAAACCTGAGGATGAAAATGGAAGGGACCAGACTACACAAAGCCCTGCCCTAAGCGCCACAATCCACCCTGCCACTCTGATGGATGGATGACAGTCTCGACCCTCCTTCCTGGATCAGAACGGGAGGAGATCCATGAGGACGAACCCCCGCCCCCAGAAAGACAGAAACAGAGGGCCGGCCAATGACTTACAGGACAGGGCAGAACAGCCACCCGGTCAGCCCAAGAGGATACAAACATTTATCTAAAAATGGTTATAAAATCACTAATCAAGATTAAGGGATTGCTATTAAAAAAAAGGGTTTGATTAGCAACTCTACTAGCCATTTTGCACACCTTAATTTATATCTTAGTGCAGCAGCGATTTTGTCCCTGAAAGACACCTCCTGCTTCTCCATGGCGTTTTGCAGCACCACGTTACTGGCCTTACCAGAACACAGCACTCGCCGTGAACAGAGGAAAGCTTCGCTGCAGACCACATGGACTGCTGGTGCTGTGGTCACGGCACTCAGCTGCAGACTTTCCAGGGCTCTCCTGAATCCGTGCCCATACAACAGCAGTGGGATTGGCTAATGCTGTGCTATTGGTGGTTCAACAGATGCTGAATGTCTTTAGTAACAGACAGACAGTCCTGAAATTCAAATCTGGGGGAATCATGTGTACAGAGTTCTTGAGCTGCTGCTACCTAGACTGACGTCACCAGACATCTCGTGTGTAACTGAGATCGGTTGATGCCACTCCCTCGGCTGACACCACCAGAAGCCTCATGTGTGATTGCGTTTTATGATGCTATTCCCTAGACTGATGTCACCAAATGTCTCATGTGTAACATAGTTCTGCTGATGACATTCCCTAGGTTGATGTCACTGGAAGTCTTGTGTGTAACACAGTTCTGTTGATGCCATTCCCCAGGCCAATGTCACCGGACCTCTTGTGTGTAACGGAGTTCTTGTGTCGTCATTCTCGAGGTTGATGTCACCAGACACCTCATGTATAACAGAGTTCTTCTGCTGCCACTCCCTAAGCTGACATCACTGGCAGTCTTGTGTGTAACGGAGCTCTCTTGTGCCACATGGAAATTTGTTGCTGGAAACTGCAAAATTCCTTCAGGACAAAAATAAATAAATAAAACTGGATTTGTAACACAGTGTTGAATGTCTGAATGGGCACAAAAACTTGAAACCAGGTCTTTTGAATGAATGTTAATTCAACAGAAAATCCTGAGGCGCCCCACACCAAGAAGGTTAAAAGCGGAACAACTTCCCAGAAAAGTTGTCACTGAACAGTTTAACTGCAGAATGCCGAGTATTAATAGTAATGGCTGTATGAAAGATAGAGGTTACTTACTTGTAACCATAGTTGTACTATGAGTATTCAGTTCATATCCAAACTTAAGCAGCCTTCACTGAGCATGCCCCACCAAAAACAGTCTTCAAGTTTCACTCTTCCTACCACCCAACCATGTGGTTCTCTGGTTCTGTCCCCTTTCACTCAGATCTCCAACATAGGCAGTCTTCCACTAAGCATGTTCAGTCACCAGAACAGTCTTCAAGTTCGACCTCCTACCACTCAACTATGTGGTGGTCCTCTGGTCCTCCACCATTGCTCTCAGATCTCCATGCTGGATCAGTAACCCGAAACAAGTCTCGCCAGAGGAGGTTGGGTGGGCTGCATGGATATGAACTGAATACTAGCAGCAGAACTATGGTTTAGTAAGTAACCTCTATTTGTAACTACCTAGATTCAGTTCACTATGCACACTCTACACACCTAGGCAAACTCCTAGTGATCTTTTTTTCTATATAAATTTAAGTGATATTTTGTAGGTTTTCTCCCGTTCTCGGCCCGAGGCCCCTGGCACACGACCATGCATGTGTGTGGAAGCACACACACACACACACCATGGGCAGCTCAGCCTTCCGCCTATGCTACCCACTGACCTCCACCCAGTGGGAGTGGAACTATGGGTGGGGTGACAACCAACCCCACCACCCCAGGAGAGCTGCCTCACTGGCTAGCTCAATCCTGCTTCTCCCCCACATGCACTAGCACCCCAATGACCCGAGGTCATTCCAACCTGGGTCACCAGCCAAGTGCAAGGTAAGGCCCAGTGCTCAGCACCACCAAGCCGGCTAAACTCCTAGTGATCTTCAGGAGAACGGAGCTAGATGTAAACCCAAAATTAGGTAAACAGAAACTGATAACAGAGGACTCAAAACAGCATTACAATTGAGCGAGTCAATGCCATAACGGGCAACAAATGTGAAAGATTCGACCAGGCAGCAGCCCTATAAATTCGAAATAGCAACGCATCTGGCAGCAGCAGCAACAAAGGCAGCCATATGTCTCTGAGAGTGAGCCTTCACACCACCGTGACTCCTCCCCAGCCAGCCTATAACACAGAGCAATGCAGGAGGTTATGTATCAGGCAACTGTCTGACTGGCTGCCATCTGCCTAGGGCAGCTTCAGCATATGTGACAAACAGCTGGTGAGCCTAACCATATAATTCTGCCATATGCTCCCGGCAGAAGGGCAGAGCTCTGTGAACATCTTGAGTGTGGAGGGCTTGGCCTTTGAAGCTGTGGCTTGCAAAGAAGGTTAGTAGAATGAGCACCTGATTAGGATGAAAGTTGGAGATACTTCGCAGAGATTTCACACGGGATGTAGGACAACTCTGCCCTTGTGTGAAATCAAATAGGAAGCACCTAGAACTCATTCGCCTGTCTGGCCAAGATGACTACAACCAGAAACATGGTCTTCCATGACAGATGTGAGAGATCATGTGTGTATAGGCTCACATGGTTTATCCAATAGCCGTGACAGCACCAGTGGTAAGTCCCAAACTAAGGGTGATTCTTGCACCAGGGGGGAGGGGTGGTCCAGTCCTTTAAAGAAACAGCCAAACACATCATCCTGTGCCATCAGCAACTCTGCCTTGGCATGGTATGCAGAAATATTGGCCAGACTGACCTTGAGGGAGGTGGCTAACATCCCTGCCTGAGACAGGGACCAAAGGAAATCAAGTTGGTGCTGGCGGCAGGAGAGCAACAATCCTTGATCCACACATGAACAAGAAAATCCGCACCCACTGGCAAGTGCACGCCTTGGCAGTCAACTCCTTCCAAGATGCCTCCAACACCCAGAGAACATCTTTGAAAGCTCAAGGGTCTGGCACTCTAGCTGCTCAGTAACTAGGCAGCTAGGTGCAGGAACTGTCCCTGGATGTAATCAGTAGGTCTGCTGGTTCTGTGACACCGAGCAGTGAGGGACTGACCTGTTCCTATCCCATGCTTGTGATGTTAGGCCAACAGTGAGGGTTTCAGAGCATCTCCGAAGGCTGCATTTCTCTGTTAGCGGCTCGTGGCCTGCGGAGGTCAGTGGCCATCTGGCCAGCACAGGCTCACTGAGACAAGACTCTTGTTTTCAGGGAAGAATCTATGGCAGGCGGGCTCCCGCGCAGGCTCACTGAGACAAGACCTCTTGTTTTCAGGGATGTCCAATCGCTGGCAGTGGAAAGGTTGTGGTACATGGTATTCACAATGAAACACTGCAGTTAGGAATACATACAACAACAGGAACAGATAAAACAACTCCAGAAGATCGCACAAGAGCTGTCAGCTTTCCTTGAAGTCCATCAGGCTAAGTAGAACAGGCACAATGGATTTTATAATGTCTCCACTTCAGCAACAGGATATAAAAACTAAAGTGAGTAATTATGGTTTAATGTATTTATTCCAATTGAACACGGAGGGCTGTAGCTTCTATAATGAATGTACATATTTAATGAAATGTCGATAGTTTGGTATGCTATAGAGAATAGGCAGTCTAATTCATTTATGTCACTTTGTCAAACTGATCACATACTTATAAACTTACACATATACTTTTATACACAGCAAGTTTGGTTGTACGGTCCATTTTAAATGCTGTGTTTTGACTTCTGTATTTCCTGTTTGGGGGTTGTAAGTGTTTTGGGTAAAGTTTTGTTTGGAAGATGTTGCAAAAATAACTTGTATTGAACCAATATGCAATAACACTGGATCTAGTGGTGGGGGTTTGGGGAAGAGACCTGGGTGGGACCCAAGATTTTAAAAAGGGTCCTGCATCAACAATGAATGGGAGAAGAATGGGAATAGGGCGGTCAGCAAACAGGTATAACATTTCTGTTATCCTGCACTGAACATGATAACTATTGGTAGTGGGCCGTGATACAATTAATTCTGGTTATGTTGAAAATATATCATATTATGTTGATTAGTTCTGTTCCTGCAAAGGTCAAAGCAGGGTCCTGCTGCTGCTGCAGGATCTTTATTAATGCTGGATCCGCTGCTGGGGAGACTAATATTACTCAGCGGGTACAAATGGCGCAGATACCAAAAGTGCGAATACTGTGGAAAAGTATGATTGCGCTCGTAGAACGGAACATCACACAGCTTCATCTCGTGTTGCACACGGCATTGCAACTGCTGCTAAAGATAACAAGACTGATGAACCTTGTTCAGAAAAAAAATCTGCATGTAAACATTTCCAATGAAAGCAGTAGTCTATTATTTACAAGGTTTCAAAATGCTCAGCCTGCTACAGAGATGAAGCAGGTGTTTCACAGCAGACCGAGCTGGGGGTGGGGATCATATTCCACTTCAAGGCCTATATTTAAGTAGCATTTTCCAAGTTTTATGAGGGGTGGTTACACTCTCTTGTGGTTTTACTCCACTCTTGACTCTGTGCTACCCTTTAGAAATTCAGTAGAGCAACAAGAAGGGTGACACAAAAGCCTAATGGAGCAATGGTATCATGTAGCAATGTTTCAATTCTGTAGAGACATGGTGTCTTAATCATAAACTGGTCCTCAATGACAAGAAAACAAATCTATGCTCTTCTGCAGCTCTTATAACCCACACAAGCTACACCACTTGGCTATCTCCACCACCCAGGGGAACACTCTAGATCAGGTGGTGTCCTTCAAATACTTAGGGATTCAGCTTGACCCTACTCTTCCTATGGACTTCATGTAGATAATGAAGCTAGAGCTGCTAATACATGGCTTGGTCTCCTCTACAAATACAGACCACACCTCACGCCAGAAGCTTTGAAGGTTGCAGTCCTGAGCTCTGTGATCTCTGCAATAGACTATGGTCTCATCATTTATGGCTCGCCACAACCACAACCCATAGGCTCTTAACTGCCTTAAATAAGCATGTCGGCTCATCACTGGTGCTCACCGCCTCACCCACATGTGACCTGTACACTCAGACCGGCTGGCTCCAACTATCAAACCGCATAAAGTTTCTCACCTGCTCCATGGTCAAAAATCTACCTTGGCCTTGCACCTTCTGGGGTCTCAACTCTGTTACAACACCAAATTAACAAATGGTGCCTTAGGGGATCCACGCTACAGCTACTGAAAGTCCCCCACTGTCACACTTCACAGGGACAACGCTTTTGCTTATCGAGCACCACTCTGGTTCAATGGCCTCAGCCCAACCATCTCCTCTGTCCCAACTATTGGTATATTTAAAACTAGGCTCCGGGACTATCTCACTACCAACAGCTCCTGTGACTGCCCAACTTAACCTTGTTTCTCCACTTCCTTTCTGTTCTAGTTGCGCCCGCCCTGGATTCTACCCTCACATCTTAGTATACCCAATGCTGCACTTTTCACCTCTTGCCACCCCTTCCTACATTCCTTCTCCCCCTACCTCTTCCCTCTCTCTATGACTCTGGTACCCTTATCTGTTGTCTATTTTCTCTGACAAACGCTTGGCTGCCTTGTTACAATGCTACCTTTGAACTGTATTAATCTGTACTCTGTTTGCAATGTCCACATTGTTGTAATGCCTGTCTTGATGTTCCCTATAATTTGTATTTCTCTGACGTGGAACCTTTGTAAAGAGCCATGGCTCAAAGGTATTTGTAATCCTAGACTTGATAAATAAATAAATAAATAAATGGGTAAACCCCTTAACAGTGCCTAAGCCGCCACGCATCGCAGGGTAAAATAATGCTACAAAACCAACACTGGGGTCGAGGGACGGAGGATCCAAACAAGAAAAAGGGAGAAAATTAATAATACTGTATGTATAAAACTAAATACGATGTACTTGTAGTACCAAAGGTACATGTATTTCTGACTGGCCCATCTGGATACCTCAAATTTCCAGGTGAGCCCATCCCACACCTTGCAAACAGTGAAACATCTAGCACATATCACATCCATTTCCTGATTACATGGGAGGGAGGGATTTTACCGTAGTATAAAAAGTATTACAGGTCAATGAACAACTCGGCACAATGTAGGAAGGCAGTTGCAATGGCCAACAAAATGCTGGGTTGTATTGCAAGGGTATATCCTCGAGGAGGGAGGAGGTGATTCTGCCACTGTATAGGTCATTAGTTAGACCACACCTGAGTACTGCGTGCAGTACTGGCGTCTGTATCTGAAGAGGGACGTTGTTACTGGAGGGGTGCAGCAGAGCGACAAAGATGATCAAGGGGCTGGGGACTTATCATACGAGAGGAGGCTGAAGGAGTTGAACATGTACTCACTGGAGGGGAGGAGAGGAGAGACAGGGGTGACATGATTGAAACCTTTAAATACATGAAAGGAATAAACAAGACAGGTACAGAGGGCTGTTCAAAGTAAGGGAGCGGAGGGCCACCAGGGGCCATGATATGAGACTGGAGCGAGGAAGGTTCAGGAGGAAGATGAGGAGACACTTTTTACAGAGAGGGTGGTGGCTGGGTGGAATGTTATCTGCTGAAGAGGTATGCAGTAGAACAGTGGACTGCTTCAAACGAGGATGGGACAGGACAAGGGGAGGGTTAATGAAGGAAGGGTGGAAGGAGAGGCAGCTGCAGAATAAGGGTGCTAGCTGCATATTCGAGCAGACTTGATAGACCTCTAGGCCTTTATCTGCTGGCAAATTCAGATGTTCTAAAAGCAGACATTGATCTATGTACCAAGTCTGGCCCCTGCCTCAACTGGATTTTCCACATAAGGTCCCTGTGTCAACTTTTCTGGTGATCCCTCCCAACCTTGGGTTCATGAATCTAGGCCCAAATCTCTTAAAGGGTATCTATCATGCTCACTTTGGCCCCCACCTCCTCCAAAGTCCACTGGAGCTGGCTTACCTTTAGTGGACCCAGGGATCTACATGCTATTTTTTTTTAAATGCAATCATTTACAAGGGAAGGGACTGTACTGCTTGCTAGTTGAGCAGAGATTTTGACTTGACCCAAATGGACCTCTAAAATATTTAAAAAATCGAATTACATAGACATGCCTGTTGACTTGCAGAGTGCACTGCCATGCTCTCCAAACTTAGATATCACAAAATATCTCGGCAAGGGGAAGAGGGGTAGGCACTCACCCAGGAATGAAGCTTCTAGGGGCCAAATTATTATGTCTTCCTCTGTTATGTGGCTGCTGCAAAACTTTAACAATCAGACTACTGAGACCATGAATGGTACGCGAGTGCCAGCTGCCTGGGGGTGTCTCTAAGATTTCTAACTCAGATGGTTTCCTTGCATTAGATTATGCTGTCAACAGTTATAGTATAAATACTAGCAAGAAACACTGAATAAAACGTGATGTCAGTTTGAATGCTTCTGTTATCCTCGTATTTGATGGTAATATATAACATCACATCATTGCAACGCGTCGGGCACCTTAAACTGGTTAAATCCACACTGGATGTCGGCTTCACTCTAATCATTTGCATTATTGGGGAATGCTAGGAAAATGTTTAGTATCGCCAAATGTTCTCATTCACCCAGCTATGGCCTTAGAACCCAGGACAACAAGAACCAAATCTAAGAGTGCAAACCTTTCTTCGTCTAGCTGGCATATTCGTACATATGCCACCTGATTGATTTATTTAAAATGTGTTGACTGGCAGTGGCACGCTGGGCCAGAGCTCATTTCCAGGTGCAGCGGGGTTACAAGGTGGTGAGAAATACAATAAAGAAGAACTGACAAATGCAAAATACAGTGTCGAATAAAGTGACAAGTGTAGTGTACAAAACAGAGCATCAGATGGTACATGGTACAACATTTACATACTTACAAGAGTTTACAGTGGCTAAAAGTGACAAGTGTAGTGTACTACCACAGAATATCAGACAACAAGGTACAAAACTAACAGCGTGACTGATAATACATTATTGTAGTGGAACAGTGTGGAGCGTGCAGTGCATTCTGTTTGTGAGGGCACTAGAACCTTGGAGACCTCTGTAGAAAGTCTGGAGGTCTGTATTCATAAGCCCGTTTACAATAACTAAGTTGTTGCACACTGGTGTGCCTCACACCAAAGTCCGCCTGTACCTGGTTGATTATGAAGACAGTGGTGTACACCACTTAAGGTCATCGTTGTCACACTGGTGTCGCAGGAACTGCATTGTGGGACCCATCTTTCAAGGAGTTCCCTGTGTGTGTGTGTGATGCTAAACCAGGCAATGAGGTGAAAAGTGGCCGCCTTACACAGCACTTGAAACCACTTACACCAGTTCAGCTCCTCTGTCTGGGAGAGGAGCAGAAGAGCCACACCGGTTTGATGCCTGCATAATTTACACATGCAAATGTGCACTGGTGTGGGTCTCAAACCATCTACACTGGTGCAGACAAGGCCAATATAAATGGGACTTTAGACTATGGCTGTTCAGAAATGGTTTTTTTTTGTCAACTTTCACTCCGGTCATGCCCGAGGAACTCTCTCAGGCATCTTTGTCCGTGTCCTGCCCTCCTGAGGCCCCAGAACTGCACTTCATCTCCTCCACTCCCCCGCAGCCAGCACCCCCAGTTTAACCCATCCAGGGTGGGTTGCCCTTCTCTCTTGTGTGCTCTACTAAGGCAGTCTCTGGCTGCAAGCGAGGTCCGCAGGAGGAACTGGAAGGCCAGTCTGGGTAAGCCCGGCAGAGGGCATGAGATACAGGTGCTGTCGCCTGTTCCTCGGAGCTGGATTTTTCCTCTTTGGACCTCCCTCCCCTCAGCGTGAGGCACGTCTGACACAATGGTGCACAGCAACCCTGCCAGCGTCAGCCCGCGGCTGTGTAGTGTGCGGCCTGCGGCGCTGCGGTGCTCCCGATCTCCACCGGAGCCGCTGGTGCGCCGGGCTATTCCTCACCCACGAGCCTGGAGAGGAGAGCCGAGGGTGCTCAATCCTCCACCATCCCCTGCTGACCCCTGGCTCCTGAGCTCACTCCCGAGCTCGGGTCGCCAGCGAGCAGGAGGGTGGCGCCCAATACCCCAACCTCAACACCACCGGGCGGCCCTGATCAGAAAATGTTGAGGAATAAACATTTAGCAGTGTCTAATAAAGACATGACACAGTAATGGCGGAGAGGTAAAGCACCAATCAGAACTGGGCGGTGGCTAGCAGAAATGGAGGAGAGATCAGCAAACAGGAGTGGCTAACGGAGTGTGTAAGACAGACAAATGCGAGAGGAAGATTATTTCTCAGACCAGAAAAGCGGACAAAGAAAAAAGATGACTGACCAGTAGAGGTTTTGCAGTGAGGGATATGGAAAGAGCAAACATCAGATGGGCGGAGGCAAATATAATGACGGGATGGAGGGGTGAGACAAGAGGATAGGTAAGAGGGGATGCTAGGGAGTCAATATTTTGTCAGGAAACAGGAGCACTGGGAGACATGTTGGGCTTCAAGGAATGGGAAAAAGAGATTCAGATAAAGGAAGCAGTGATGGGTAACGGAGGCACTGAGGATGAAATGACAGAAGGAATGAAAAAGAGGCCATAGGAACCTACATAATGATGGCAGGAAAAGACCAAGGGTCCAGGCAATCTACCCTTTAACACCCTATCGTACCCATGTCCTTTTGTCAATAGGTTTCCGCTACACTATCCATCCCCTTGCTCCCTGTCTGACTACTGACCCTCCCCAAGTAACTCTTAAGCCCTTCACTCTGTCCCAACCCTGTATGGAACCATTAATGGTTTTGGCGCCCACCCTCCACTGGCAGGCTGTTCCATGACTCAACCACTCTCCCTGAAAAATAAAACATTCTCAAGCCCCTTCCGATCCTAAACCCCCCACACCAGCTTCCACTCGTGTCCTCGTGTTCTAGATTTGCTATTCCTGCTGAACATTCCTTGCAGTTCAGTTCAGGAACATGAAGGTCTCCTCATATCACCCCCTCACGCCTGGAGGTTCGTGCCACAAGCTGATCCTCACAGGATCCGCCTGTTGCCCCTGCATCATTTTGGTTACCTTATGCTGCACTGCCTCCAGCCTGCCCTCATCTTTCCTCTGGAGAGGACTCCAGAACTGGGCACGGTACTCAGGTGTGGCCTCACCAGTGATCTAAAGAGAGACAGTAACACCTCTTTCCTTCCGCTGTCAGAACCCCCTCCTAATACATTTCAGCATCCTGTTTGCCTTACTGCAAACCTTGATACACTGGCTAGATTGTTTAAGGAGTCACTTATGATGACTCCTAGGTCCCTTTCTCAGAGGCAGTGCCAGCTTAACCCCTTCCCACCCAATACTCCACTCTGTTCTTGTTCCTATGTGTATCATCTTGCATTTTGGGCACTGAATTTCAGCTGCCTGACCTTAGACCACCTCTGCAACCTTTGCAGGTCCCTCTGCATCTCCCTTACCCCTCCTTACTGTCTACCCTGCCAGTGTTTAGCATCATCTGTGAAAAGACACATCCTGCCCTGAATTTCTTCTCCTATGTTGCTGATGAACTTACTGGAAATGACTTGACCCAAAACTGATCGCTGTGGAACCCCGGTGCTGACCTCCTTCTCCTTGGACTATGTATACTACCACTGTCCAGCTGGCCAGCGAGATTTAGGGGCAGCTCTGTAAACCATGTCTGTGTAGTCGAACCTATGTAGTCAAACATGGGTGTAGTTTACAGTGCTGCTCCAAAATGGACCTTGGCTAGACTGGGCCCTCGCTCAATACCTTCTGTTGATTCACCCAAAATCCAGCTAGGGGTTTCACAAACTCACCAGGAAAGTTCAAAGAGACAGTATTGCCCACCCAGAAAGAGGTGTGTAATTGTTTTTTTTAACTATAATTGTTTTTATTACATTTTGTATTGGTGCAAGTCTGTATAATGTGTGGCACAGAGCCACCACCTCTGGGCACAATTCTAAAAGTGAATCTTTACCATAGTGAGTTCTTTTCTCTGGTAAAATGAAATAAAATAGTTTTCTGAGCTTCTCTCTGCCAAAAGGAGGGACCTGGCAAGCCAAAACGTGGTATTGTAACTTGTGCATTGCTCCAAGAGATGCTTGAGAATGACTATCCTGATGTTTATTTTTGATGTGATGTGTTTTATCGCATCTGTTAGTTGTTTATTTTGCTGTGCTTCTGATTGGCTAACATGGCTGCCAAACGTCCTATTTTAAATTAGGCCAAAGGTTTCTGTTTGACATTAAAGAGCCTCTTTCTTACACCCAAGGGAAGAAAGCAAAACATACAGCATTTAGACTCTCTTCAACTTAAAATTCAGATACTGCCTGCATTTGCCTGTCCCTTTTTCATCATCCCGAAGGATATTTGGGGCTGGCAGTACAGCCTAGAGAAACAAGCTGTGAATGAGCTCAGTGCATCCAGCAGACCTGGGTTTGAGTCCCACAACCTCCGCTTGCATAGTGGTGACCCTGAGCAGGTCACCTAACATCCCCAGTGCTACTGGGTTGCACCTGAAAACAGGCCTTTGTGCCTAGTGGGCTTATCTGGTTACCAAAGACTAAAACAAATTTGCATAAAAAGCAGAATCTCTTGTCACTTGTGATGTCACTGAGATCGAGTAAAAGGTTTAATAGTTACACTGGGGAAAGTAGTAAGATGGGGCAGCAAGAAGAGGGGCAGGAAAGTAAGGGCAATAACCCTAACTAGACATTAGGTCTCAGGACAGGACAGAATAAAAAGGAGCAAACTGGATAGACATTATATGTTTCTACAGAAGTTTTCTGTTTTACGTTTTAAATTTATAATGCACCCAAGCCTTCAGGAAGTGCGGCCACAGGAATAAAACTGCCTTGCCTATACATCTGTACAGTTCTTAGCAGCATATGTGCTGGTCCCTGTTTATGAAGCTGGAAGACAGACATGATGGACCTTAAGTCCCTTCTGACTTTAAAATACTAAGTTACTATGTACATTGAGAACAAAAGGTGTCACTTACCTAGTTCATGTTGTGTGCTTGCACATGTACTGAAACTGTTTCCTATCTCACAGGACCCTGATAATGATCACTGGCATCAGGCGTAATGCGGTATGGTACCGTCCACTGACCCGCCATTTGCTACTCAGCATGTATATCTCATTTTATTTGCAGTACTTTTTGCTTTGGAGTCATTCGGACTGAAACCTATATGTTGACTGTACTATATGCCATTTTGTTACCACAGTGTCTACCTGTTCTAGCGCCTCACTCCTTCAGTCTTTTAGTGTAATCCCTAGGCAGCGATATTCTAAGGCTACTACCCTGGCTGTATGACTATAGACAGGTTGAGGGGTCTGAGTTCTCTAATAAGGTGCCTCCACCCAGAGAAATGGTATTGGGGTTGCTTATCTGCTCTAGTATAGCCCTCTGGGAAGCTATAACCACCCACCAGCCCTCCTAGTGGCCTAAGATATAACACCGTGGTGAATTCACAATCAATGGGCAGCAGTAACAACATGCTCACAAACTTCACACTTACCACCAGGGCTGGACTTGCGGCAACTGCCTTGGAGACCCCCTGGAAAATAAGGTTAGTAATGCAGCAGTACAACCTTAATACTGTAACCCAACTAATAATTCGCACAATAGCCATGTTAAACGTGAAAATGACAATAAGATTTATTAAGAACAAGAAAGGGCGGAATCTGGTCAAATGATTTGTATTCTGACTTAAATCAGGTTTTTCTGGCATGCACTTTAAGTCCTAATTATAGAGTTCAACAACACTGGGTACCCAGAATGTTATGCAGGATAGCCTGAGGCATTGCCCAGGGGTGGCCGCATTGCAGTCGACGCTGGGCCCTTGATGCAACAAAAGGCAGTTAAACATGCAAACAACCCAGTTATTTGTAATCCAAGCCAGTTGGCTCAGTCCTTCATAAACCCAAGAAAAAGTGAAACAATTAGATGGTACCACAATTGATTTAAACCCTTGTTGCAGGGTGCTACCCTGATTGTACTCATGCTACCTGAAAGTTGCTGCAAGACTGGCAGTATGTAGACCTCATGGTGATGATCGATGGGCAGAGGAAACTGGGCGACAGGACATCCCTCCAGATGGTGTCGCAACCTGCACGATGGCGCTGTGCAGGGGCCTAAACCCCCAAGCCATTCTCTCGCCAAACGGCCCTGGTGAAGGAGTAGTATTTCAGGCCAGAATGGCAGGACTCCAGGCAGGTGAACGGTTCCTGCAAAGTTTGTGATCTTCTGCTGGTGAAGCCTCCAGCTGGCATAAACAGATTCAACCGTGAGGAACCAAATCACAACCCACGAAACACATTCAGCACATCTGAATCAATCACTACTTCGTTAACAGTTTGGATTCAGTCCAGTTGCAACTTAACAGCTTTACTGCACAAACCTTTAGATCCGAGTATGATGCACACACACGCTGAGCCGATCGCTTCAGGAGCAAGTCTTGGTCCAAACTGCAAGTGGCACTGGCAAACTTCTTCTTTTCTTATGACGCAGTTCCAGGCTGGAATCGGACAGGTCCGACTTCTGCAATTAGACCGTCTCAATGCAGGAGAAGGTGGCAGAAAGTCAAGTCTAGCCCTTCCTGCCGATGCCCCTATGCTCCTTCTGGGAGCAGCTGCTCAAAGCTCCGAGCTGTTCACACTTCAACCTCCAACTCTAACTGCTCCACTGTCTCTTGGCACACAGGGTATTTCCTGTCGGTCCAAAAGTTCGTTAGCTAAAGGAGCCAGTCAGTCACTAATGGCTCCCCTCCAGGTCCATTTGGGCACCAACTGATAAAACTACAAGACTACAGAATTTCTTCCCACAAGACCCTGGGGACAGGATCCATTTTAGGTCCCCAGTGGTTCGATTGGTCCAATTACTGGAAGTCCAGGACCCAACATGGTGGCTTTCCATCCAAACGCTCGAGCTGCAATCAAAGCAGGTTAGACAAACATCTCTATCTTTAATATAATAACAGATAAACAGTAGACAATCACAGTTTTATAGAAACATAGAAACATAGAATTTGACGGCAGATAAGGACCGCTTGGCCCACCCAGTCTGCCCATTTCCCTACCTACTGGATAAGCTGCAGATCCTAGTTAACCAGCTGCCTACTTCTTCCTACCCCACCCCAGAATTGCCTTATGACTATCCCATGCATGCTTGAATTCCACCACTGATTTTGACTCCACAACTTCCTCCGAAGGCCGTCCATGCATCCACAACCCTCTCTGTGAAAAAATACTTCTTAAATTACCTCTCAGCCGCCCTCTATCTTCAAATTGTGCCCTCTTGTTCTTGCACACCTTTTTTGAAAGATGCTACCCTCTTGGACTTTGTTGATTCCCTTGAGGTACTTGAAAGTTTCTATCATGTCCCTAAATCTCTCTTCATATGTCTTCCGTGCAGACCCTGCACCATTTTAGTTACCCTCCTCTGGACAGCTTCCATCCTGTCTATGTCTTTGTGAGATTGGATCTCCAGAACTGCACACAGTACTCCAGATGGGGTCTCACCAGCTGTCTGTACAGAGGGATAATAACTTCCTGTTTTCTACTGGTGATGCTTCTCCCATGCATCCCAGTATCCCCAGCCCTCCTTGCTGCCCTCTCACTATTTATTTATTTATTTAAGAGTTTAACCAGGAAAGCATACTGAGCGGGAGGTTCGATTCCAGATGCGCCTGGGGGACTTGTCCCAACAGATACAATTACGATACAATCTGTAAATCAGGACAGGCATAATAAATAGAGAGAGACACTAATCAAAACATGATTACAGGAGAGAGCGCAAGTGCAAAACTGACTGGAGACAATGATGGCACCGTAACCTGCACTTAGACTAATCTTGTGAGGCTCACATGTCCTACAGTAGTGGGCTCTGGGCAGTACGGAGACTAACTAACACAAGTACAACTGGTGGAGAAGTGGGCACTGAGGAGAAGGCTGATGTGATGGGAGTTGGAGGACTGTCTAATGTTAGCTGGCAGCACATTCCAGAGCTTGGGAAAGCGGCTTGACCTTCTGTGGTGCTCATGAACGGACATGGAGGAGCCTGGAGTCCTTGCTTCTGAGGGGGTAGGCTGGTGAGGGTTGGGATGAGACAGCATCAGCGGTAGGGGAAGGGACTGGACTGGGTCCAGTATTTGGCTGGGTCCTAATACAGTGAATCTGTCTCCATTCCTGGAGTGAGGGCAATGCTAAGGTGCTGTATAGGACACAGTGGTGAGTCGTGGGTGGGCAATCCAGAATGAAGCGGCAGAAGGTGTGGAAAAAGTGAGTCCAGGCTGGCTAGGGAGGAGGAGGAAGCAGAGCCATAGACTACGCCGCCATAGTCGAGAGTACTGGGAGAATCATCTTACAGACAATTTTCTTCCGGGACGGATGGGGATACTTCCCTTGTTGTGGTAAAGGCGCAGTTTAGGTAGCATTTTCTTGTGGATGTAATCTAAGTGGGTAGAGAAATCTAGGTGCTTATCAAGCCAGACACCTAGGTATCTGAAGGAGGTGCCTCCTCCAGGAGGTATCGTCCAGGGTTGGAAAAGAGGGGCAAGCGGATTGGTGGTGATTGGGTCTCTGTGAACCGAAGGTTAGCGAAATGGTTTTCTTGGGGTTTAGGAACAGCTGGTTGGCACGGAACCAGTGCTTGACCGCGCTGAAGTTCTTATATAGACTCTCTGCGCAAGAGCAACTGCAGAATGGAGCAAATTAGATCATTGTCTGGCCAGTTGCAAGCCCAAATTACTTGAACCCAGCACAAACCATTTTCTAAACATAGACTAGCTATTCTCTTAAGGGACAGGCTGAGGCTTAATATAGCACTCTCACGCAAATACACAGAATCACACTAGAACGGGACACCAGCCCCACAGTGGGCATTAAGGAGCCCAGGAAGACATTATAGTAAACCCCAATTTGTAGGGGGTTACATTAGGCATTCTGCTTCTTTGTGATGGCAGCTGGTCATTTTTGTGCGCACAGGTCCTCTGTTTGAACTATCTCATCATAAGTGACAGCTCATGTTACAGTCATGTTTTCTAAACACCATTCTGCACTCCTTTTCAATCCCCAGTTGTTAACTCCTGTCTTTCATTTCCATTCCCAAATCCATTTATAAGGGTCCATATTTCAATTTATATTCGCCATGTTACGGTTTATGCTCTGTGGCTTACAGTTAGTCCTGATGCTCTGCCGTGTCCCATAAGGTCTCAGAGCAGTTTCAGTTACATTCTAGTTATCCTTACTCACAAGAAACGTGATGTCATACAATCTCTGCTCAATAAACATCTGTAAATGTTGTTGAAACTCTTCGTAGTATATATATATAATCAAGGCCCCGATTTTTCCACGCCACGGAGATCGTCACGGAATTTAATGTAAACTATGGAAAAACACGGAATATTATTCCGTGGTTTACATGAACTGTGGAATATTATTCCGTGGTTTACATGCACTGTGAAATATTATTCCGTGGTTTACATGAACTGTGGAATATTATTCCGCAGTTTATACTGAACAGTCAGTATTTAACCGCTCCCGCCAACACAGCAGTATGGCTACTGATCGCGACACCAATGACCCGGGTTCAGGAATGAGTCTGGGAAGTTGGAGGACCGCTTGGGAAAGGAGGATCAAGCATCCTATGGACTGCTCTCTCCTCGGGGTCACCAGTGTTTGGGCAACCCTTATGGTAGTCTGGGGTACAAACAGCCGACTGACTACATTTGGGAGGTGTGTCGGATGTTCTGCATGCTGCCTCATCACTGCGCCGACACACCTCCCGGGGAAAACGGAGGTTCCCTGCCACACAATGATGCCCACCTCCCATGTTGCAGATCACTCCCATTCTATTATTCACTCTTCACTGGGAAAGGGGTCCTCCATTGGCCCCGCCTGGGGATAAGCTGGGGATAAGCTGAGGTGTTCGTGAGTGAGGTAAGTCTGGGGTGTGGACGGGACCTATGGCACCAGTGGATTAGGAGATAAAGAACAGTAAATAAAAAAATTAAGAGTCAGTATAAACTCTGAATAAAACAAATCTGTAGTTTACATTGACTCTGACCATGGAAATTATCCCATAGATCATATAAATCTCAGAAAACTATTCCAGTTCATTTAATTTCAGTATCTGCAGAAACATGTTTATGTTTCTGCAGCATGCTTTTTGGAATTTGTGGAGTTTAAAACAAAATCTGAAAAGCCTTTTGGACTACTGGAATGAGAAACTGGCATTCTGGCCCACTGGTAAAACTAGAGGGATAAGGATGGCTGTGCAGTCGGTAGCCATAAACATTACTCATTCAAATTTGGTGGCCCTGGGGACTCTCAGACTGGGGTGGGAGAGTGATGAGGCTGAGATGAACAGGGTGAATAGTTTTACTTTTAGTACTAAGAACATAGGAGTTAACTGACCACCTTCTCTGGTTTGTAAGTCCCTGGCAGCCCAAAACTAATATTTTACCCCTACCTGGCTGTTTGTGGAGGGCTGCTGACTGCTAACAAAACCCCAACTGTTGCGCAAATTTCCGCTGAAATAGGAAACTAATGCTACAGAAGCTCTGCGGCAACAGCGGGACTTCTAGTAATTTAGACCCAAATTGCAGCAGAGGAATCAGGGCCTTGTATATAATGATGTTCACCAATAATAACTTTAAATCTTACATCAGACTCTAAAGCAAAGCCAAACTAAGGGGAAAAGGGAATCTTACAAGACAGGTGAAACAGGGTGCTCTAGAAGTTGCATAAAAGGTATAGCTCAAGCTAATCCGGTGGCATGGAAGACTGAGGTGCCAAGTGCCTTGCAGTCTGCCATGCTGGCGACCCGTGTTTGGGAGCAAGCATGGGTTGTCGGGGTAGGCGTGGGGAAGAGGATCCGCAGGACAGCGCTTCTCTTCCAGAGTGGCATCATAATGTCGACGTCTGGCTGCCAGTAGGTGGTGGCTGGGGTAGCACCACACTTGAGACGGCAAGGATTTCCTGGAAGGGTACTGCGGGCGGTCCATGACCTGTGTGTGCCTCCACGCCGCCATGGCTGGAAATGGGGAGCGCAAGGAAAAGTGGTTGCAGGGCTTAATCAAGTCTCACCTGCCAGCCCCCATCCTGTGCCACTGCCTTGCCCACCGGACCCGCTTACTTGATAAGAGTTTCCAGGTGGGCGGAGGACAGACCTCCCCTACCTGGCCCCACCATAGAGGGCAATCCATGAGGGTCTCTGGGTCTGGTTGGGCGGAGTTGAGTTGGTCACCTGATTGGGGAGACAGGAGTGAGACAGCCACCCATGCCGACTTGTGGGGGAAAAGCAATATATTAAAAAAAAAAAAATAGCTCCACATTTTCACCATCCCATGTGCCGCTGCTTTTTTAACACTGTTTCTCATCTTTTAGGTTCATAATGTTCTCCATTTACATTAACGTATAGTTGTTTTCACTGTATTTACATTATAATAACTGGGTTTTGCTTTTCTACCATGGAGAAACCCATCGCTGATTTGTCATATAAAGGAGTGTTTACAACGGCAAACATCCACCAGGTTTCCCTCACTGTGCACATGCTCCCGCCACAGTTCTTCTGTGTTCTTCCCTCTAGCTGCACTGACTCGCGCTCTGCCTTTTCAACACTGCACGCCACTCAGACTGAGTGGTAAGCTCTTTCTTTTAAATACAGGAGCAGCTGCTGCTCTCCAGAAAACACAACCTCACACAATAAAAGAAAAAAAATAAATAAAGTAAACAACCAAACCATGGACCACGCTAACAACTAAGCGGAGCTGGTCTGCACAGGCTGACTTTCATTTATATAATTGCTGTGGCCAGAAAGTAAAACTAAGCAATTATATAAAATAAATATGGGGTAGTGTGAAACTCAAATTTTACACACACCCTCAGGTTTGGATGCCTAAATAAACCCTCAAGTTTCGTTCTCGGGTTTATGTGGCATCCAACCCTCAGGCGTGAAATTTCTCGTTACACACACCTACAGTATATGATGTATTCTCCCATGTACCCTCCTGAGATGCACCTGCCAACTAGCCTTGTGTGCCTTTCCCAGCCACCAATCTCTAAATAAATACATACATACATAAATAATATGTCTTCTTTGCCCCATGTTATGCATTATTAACTAACAGAGTAGCTCATGGAAGACTGAAGTGTTGTTTAATCAGATAAAGCTGGTTAACTGAAGCACTCTAGGTGCACATTATGCATATAGTCAAGGTGAATACAATAGTCTGATCACAACATAGTCACACAGGATACGAACGCAGCTTGTCCTTAGTAAGCACCATTGTTATTTACTGAAAGCTCACTGTCTGATAAACTGTAAATGACCTTTACAAGAGATCCTTGGAACGAACACCCACAAATGAATTAGGTGGAATGTTTACTTTCGCAAAGACCCAAAGTGACTTTGAAGCACATGTTGTGCCTTGTTCTTATCACCTTTAAGTGCACTGGGAGCAGGTTTATAAGACATTCTTTCAATACAAAGTTGCCTCTCGCAAATTCTAGAAGATAGGTCAGTTCGTGGAACAGAGTAAGAACTCTCGAAAGCTAGTCTTTTTCTTTAAAGAATCATTTTTGGTAGGCCAATAAAGGTATCACTAACAATAGGGCCCTTGTAGATTTGTTTCTGCATAAGAGAGCAGGAAGTTTTGCCAAGGTGCTGTAAAGTGAGGCACTGACCAAGTCACCAAAGCTTGATTAGTTTTGCACCAATGCATTCAAAAGGTGGCGGTCAAAGGGTCTGTGATTGGGGTGCGGGTCTCCTAACCAGTTCCAGGGCTCCCAGATCTGTTTGCCATTTTCCCTGTAAATTAAGGGCGATTTTCCTGTATTTTCCTGCAAATCACACTATTCCCATGGAAATCGAATTGCACTGTTTTCCTGAGGGGAAAAGTATTGGGGAACAACTCCACTGTTGATAGCACCATTTCCAGTAAAATACAGAAATCCCTGTAGATATGGTACTCTGCAGTTTATTACTAGGAAATGATTTCCAATTGCAAGTGATACTTTGTGACAAAGACTGTCATAGACAGTGTACAGCATAAATATCTCTAAGCAAAACAAATGGTTGTATTAAATGCACTGAAAATAGAAAACAGAGTTAAAATCTACGTTTTGACCTTAGGTCTTCTTCAGGAAGTATCTAAAGAGAAAAGTTAGTGTTTTGTTTTTTCTCTTCTAGATGTTTCCTGAAGAAGACCTAAGATCGAAACGTAGATTTTAACTCTATTTTCAGCGCATATTTAATATAACCATTTCCGCTTTACTTTAGACCATATGCTGATGCAGTGCCTTGTTTTTGTTTTTTGCAATAAGCATCTCTAGATGTGTTTACACTACCACTGCATTGTAGCACTGGTGCATCTCCCATGCATGGAGTACAACGCTGCAGCCATTCCCTATTTCCAGCATGTCCATGCAATTTACATGTGGAACAATTCTATTGGCTTGGTTCCTTCCCGACCTGTCTTTTATGTTTAATTTGTAGGCAAACAGAAAAACATTCCCTTCCACTGAATCAGCATGCTTGCTCCTTTCCACCAACCCCTGACCCAAACTCCAGTGTCATCTGTTATTAATAAACCTCCCTAGTGCTAGCCTGGTGGCACTGAGGCTGAGGCGCTAGACATGCATCAGATGCACCGGCAACCCATGTTCGGGAGCGAGCACAGGTCACCGGGGGTCAGCAGGAGAAAGGATAAAGTGTCCAAGGGACTGCTCTCCTTCTCTGGGGAGGGTGTGTGCAGTGATCGGTGTATGACTGGCTCCTAGTGGAGGCTGGGGATAGCACACCGATGCTGCAGATAGGGGCGGAGATGGGGCAGATGCCTGTAGGAGCATGTGCGGTGTGTACGCACTCCTCCGCTGGCATCATTGCATGCCTCATCACCTCAAGGAAGAAAATTGGGGAAAATGGCCTGGTTGTGCAGCTTGATGGCTGTCCGTTGAAACGTGACACCTCCAGAGGCGCCACCGCCACTGCTGGATCCAACTTGGATGGGGAAGATGACAGGCTCCCGCCACAGAAGTAAAAGAAGTGATGGCCTGAAGTGTGGAGGTGCGGGATGGACAGCGGCCGGAGGACAGGTTGCCAGGTAGATGAAGCCAGCCAGGGGCCAGGAGGAGAAAAATCACAAAAAAAAAAATGAAATAAACTCTCCCTCAAACACTCTCACTGTGTGCTCTCTCTCCTTCCATCACTGATGACTCATGACTCCACTAAGGGGTGAGGCATCCATTCATGGATGAAAATGCCTGCCAATTTACTCTTCCCATCACTGCAGTGACCCAAAACACTCACATCGAGAGCCTCTACAGTGCTCCCGGAACAGTCCACACTGACCAGCTGGTAGGACCTACACAGTGTGTGAGCCTCATATGGCAGTCAAGGAGGAAAAGGACCTGGACGGTATTAAACACGGGGCTGAAGCAGGAGAAGCAGTGTGTGGCCACTACTGGGGGACCAGCAGAATATGGGGTGTATCAACAGGGTTTGGCCAGCACAGCAAGTGAAGTAACGCTGTCACTTTACAAGGCCCTGGTCACGCCCCCACCAATACCACATGCAGTTTTGGTCTCCTCAATATGAAAAGGACATCAAGGTAGGAAAGAGGGCAACATATGGCCTCCAAAATGATCAGCAGTAAGGTGGAGGAAGCAAGAAGAGAGACCAGAGGCCCTTGGTATGTTTACCCTGGAAGAAGGACGATGAAGGGACATGATCTCAGTCTTTTGTTCACCAAGTGTTATCAACAAGATAGAACAGTCAGGGAAGTTTGATCAGGTGTCCGGTGTCCTGCAGTAGGACACAGGGATACAATTTCAAACTTAGAGGAGGTGAATACAGAGGTAGTGCTAGGAGACACTTTTTCCCAAAGAATGGCTAACCTATGGAACAGCCGACAAGAGGCGGCAGGACATGATGGCAGTAAAAGCATTTAAGGTAAGCCTGACTATATTTCTTCTTATCACTAGGTACCCTGGGTAGTAGTGTGGGTAGGGAATCCCTGGGACTGCGGTAGCAGGTAAGTGGAATCACTGGGTACCCTGGGTGTAGTGTGGTGAGAATCTCTGGGTACTGTGAGTAGTAGGTAGGTGAGGGAGCATGCGGTTGCCCTGGGTTGTAGTGTAGGTAGGAAACATCGGTACCATGGGTAGTAGTGTGGTAGGGAATCACCAGGCACCTCCCAGTAGTAGAACAGGTTGGGAATCATCAAGTACTCTGGGTAGTAGTGCAGATAGGGAATCCCTGGGTACTGTGAGTAGTAAAGTAGGTAGGGAATCACCGGCACCCGGCAGTAGCGCAGGTAGGGAATCATCGAGCACCTCCGAGTAGTGTGGGTAGGGAACCGAGCACCCTGGGTAGTAGTGTGTGGGTAGGGAATCATCGGAACCCTGTAGCAGTGTGGGTTGGGAGTCATCGGGCACCCTGGCAGTAGTGTGGGTAGGGACTCACCAAGTACCCTAGGTAGTAGTGTGGGTAAGGAATCACTGGGCACCCTGGGTAGTAGTGTGGGTAGGGACTCACCAAGTACCCTGGGTAGTAGTGTGGGTAAGGGATCACTGGGCACCCTGGGTAGTAGTGTGGGTAGGGAATCACTGGGTACCCTGGGTAGTACAGTGGGTAGGGAATCATTGGGTGCCGTGGGTAGTAGTGTGGGTAGAGAATCATCGGCACCCTGGGTAGTGTGGTAGGGAATCACTGGGCACCCTGGGTAGTAGTGTGGGTAGGGAATCACTGGGTACCCTGGCTAGTTGATTGGGTAGGGAATCATCAGGTACCCTGGGTAGTAGTGTGGTAGGGAATCACCGGGTTCCCTGGTAGTAGTGTGGGTAGGGAATCACTGGGTACCATAGTGTAGTATGAGTAGGGAATCACGGGAACCTGGGTAGTAGCGCAGGTAGGGAATCATCCAGTGCCCTTGGTAGTAGTGTGGGTAGGGAAACATCAAGTATCCTGGGTAGTAGTGTGGTAGAGAATCCCTGGGTACTGTGAATAGTAGAGTAGGTAGGGAATCACTGGGTACCCTGGGTAGTACTGCAGGTAGGGAATCCCTAAGTACTATGAGTTGTAGAGTAGGTAGGTAGGGAATCACTGGGTACCCTGGCTAGTAGTTTGGGTAGGGAATCACTGGGAACCCCAGGTAGCAATTTGGGTAGGGATTCATCGTGTACCCTGGGTAGTAGTGTGGGTAGGAATCACTGGGCACCCTGGGTAGTAGTGTGGTGAGGAATCACCGGTACCCTGGGTAGTTATGTGGGTAGGGAATCACTGGGTACCCTGGGTAGTATGTGGTGGGAATCACTGGGTACCCTGGGTAGTAGTGTGGGTAGGAATCACTGGGTACCATGGGTAGTAGTATGAGTGGGGAATCATCAGGTACCCTGGGTAGCAGTATGGGTAGGGAATCTTCGTTCCCTGGATAGTAGCTATGGGTGAGGAATCATCAGGTACCCTGGGCAGTAGTGTGGGTAAGAAATCACTGGGAACCCTGGGTAGTAGTGTGGTAGGGAATCACTGGAAACCCTGGGTAGTAGTGTGGGTAGGGAATTTCTGGGAACCCTGGGTAGTAGAACAGGTAGGGAATCATCATGCACCTCAGTAGTAGTGTGGGTAGGGAATCATCCAGTACCCTGGGTAGTAGTGGGTAGGGAATCCTGGGTACTGGTGAGTAGTAGAGTACGAGGGAATCACCAGGCACCCTGGGTAGTAGTGGCTAGGGAATCACCAAGTACCCTGGGTAGTACTTGGGTAAGAATCACCGAGTACCCTGGGTAGTGGTGTGGGCAGGGAATCACCAGGTACCCTGGGCAGTAGAGGGTAGGAATCACTGGGTCGTTGTAGTAATGTGGGTGAGGAATCATCAGGTACCCTGGGTAGTGTGTGGTGAATCAGCAGGAACCCTGGGTAGCAGTGTGGGTAGGGAATCACTGGGAACCCTAGGTAGTAGTGTGGTAAGGAATCAAAGAGTACCCTGGGTAGTGGTGTGGGCAGGAATCACCAGGTATCCTGGGCAGTAGAGTGGGTAGGAATCACTGGGTATGTTGCATAGTAATATGGGTAGGGAATCATCAGGTACCCTGGGTAGTAGTGTGGGTAGGGAATCACCAGGTACCCTGGGTAGTAGTGTGGGTAGGGAATCACTGGATACCATGGGTAATAGTGTGGGTGAGGAATCATCAGGTACCTGGGTAGTAATAAGGAGTAGGGAATCACTGGAACCTTAGGTAGTGAGTGGGTAGGGAATCACTGGGAACCTTGGGTAGTAGCGCAGGTAGGGAATCATCCAGTGCCCTAGGTAGTAGTGTGGGTAGGAATCATCAAGTATCCTGGGTAGTAGTGTGGGTAGGGAATCTCTGGGTACTGTGAGTAGTAGAGTAAGTGGGAATCACTGGGTACCCTGGGTGTAGTGGGTAGGGAATCACCAGGCACCCTGGGCAGTAGTGTGGATAAAGAATCACTGGGTACTCTGGGTTGTAGTGTGGGTAGGGAATCACCGGGAACCCTGGGTAGTAGCAGGTAGGGAATCATCGAGCTCCCCGGTAGTAGTGTGGGTAGGGAATCACTGAGGCACCCTGGGCAATAGTGGGTAGGGAATCCCTGGTACTGTGTATAGCAGAGTAGGTAGGGGAATCACCAGGTACCCTGTAGTAGTGGGTAGGGAATCAGCAGGAACCCTGGCAGCAGTGTGGTTGGGAATCCATCGGCACCCTGGGTAGTAGTTTGGGTAGGGAATCACTGGGTACCGTGGGTAGGAATCACAGGGTACCCTGGGTAGTAGAGTGGTAGGGAATCACAGGGCACCCTGGGTAGTAGAGTGGGTAGGGAATCACAGGTAGCCTGGGTGGTAGAGTGGGTAGGGAATCAGGGTACCCAAGTGAACAAGGAATCCCAACAAAGTTGTACATGTTCACACAGAATACTTATTGAACTGTTCTTAAGAAGCAGAAGGAGTGTACATGATAGACCTAGAGTCATTTCTGACTCTAGTTACTATGTCAGTGTTGCCCAGCTTTGGTGCAACATTTCATTTTCAGTGGGTAACATACAATGCTTATAAGCTGTACACTGTGTTTAGCACTACTTACGACTAACAAGTTCACTTGTCATCAGAAATTTTGCCTTATCAGGACATCATTGTAAAGAGCCCTGTTCAATGTTTTTATCCTGAATAAAACTGAACTGAATTTTCGACAAGGATCGCCCAATGCTATCTGTTGCCCCGACCCAACCTGGTCTTACTCAGCACCTTATTGTTCGTCAGTGAGCTTCCTACTGCTACCTGTTGCCCTCAGACAAACTCAGCACCTATTAGACAGTGAACTCCCTACTACCGTTGCACCCTGTGTGTGACTCAACACCTTATTATTCAACAAGGAGCTCCCTGTTGCTCCTGTGTGTAACTCGGCACCTTACTGTTCGACAGTGAGCTCCCTACTGCTACCTGTTTCCGTGTCTGACTCAGCACCTTACTGTTCGACAGTGAGCTCCCTACTGCTACCTGTTTCCCTGTGTCTGACTCAGTACCTTATTGCTCGACAGTGAGCTTCTACTACCTGCTGACCACTGTGTCTGACTCAGCATGTTACTGTTTAAAAGTGAGCACCCTACTGCTACCTTCTGCCCCTGTATCTGACTCAGCACCTTACTGTTCGACAGTGAGCTCCCTACTGCTACCTGTTTCCCTGTGTCTGACTCAGCACCTTACTGTTCGACAGTGAGCTCCCTACTGCTACCTGTTTCCCTGTCTGACTCAGCACCTACTGTTCGACAGTGAGCTCCCTACTGCTACCTTTTGCCCCTTGTGTGACTCCAGCACCTTATCGCTCAACAGTGAGATCCCTACTGCTTCCTACTGCCCCATGTCTGACTTAGCACCTTATTGTTCAACAGTGAGCACCCTACTGCTACCTATTGCCTCTCATGTCTGACTCAGCTCCTTGTTACTCAACAGTGACCTCCCTACTGCTACCTGTTGCCCCGTGTCTGGCTCAGCACCTTACAGTTTGACAATGCGGTTCCTACCGATACCTGTTGCCCCCACCCTCCCCAGTGTCTGACTCTGCACCTTACTGTTCAAAAATGATGCAATGTAGAAATGAGAGGCACTCAGTTTTCCCAGGAGGAGCAAAAATCAATGAGGCAGATGGACTGAAATGGTAGTGAGTAATTTATTTGGTATCCCACAGTAGCTTCACTATTTATACAGCATTGTAGGGTGTTCTTGTAGAGTAAAATCAAATCCAACCATGCATAACAACAAAATAATGATGGCGGCCAATCAAGGTACGAAAAGGTGACCCCTGCGTCATCTGCTATAGTATTTCGTCATGAGCAGCAACCAAGATGGGTCACGCCTATTTTATATAACTGCAGCAAGGCAAAGCAACTTTGTAAATTACCATTCTATTTTAATCGCAATTAAGAGCTGCACAGATAGAGAGGGATCCCTAGAGAATAAATTACCATAGCACCCTCTGTGCTATGGAGACATACAAGTTCCTGGGAGGAATTAATAGGTGAATTGTGAAGACCAAGTCAACAGATGCAGTAGAGCAGCCATGAGAGGACAGAAATGGAGGATAGTTGGAGGAAATTTCTGGAGGGACGTGATGAAGTTCTACTCTAGCGAGAGGGTGATGGTGCCGTAGAAGAGATTGGTGGCAGCAATGGCAGGCGTAGGGACTATAAATGAGTTTAAACTCAGCTAGGAGAGGTGTAAAGGGCTGATAGCTCCAAGATGAGGAGCTGGAGGGGTGGGGCTGGGTGAGAGGGTTTGGGGTAGAAACCCTTTGAGATATTTGTTCAGAGGGATAGGTAGGAAACTGTTTCTGGACAGACTGGATGGCCCCTTGGCCTTTATTTGCCAGCTACATCTGTGCTATCATAGTTGACCAATAACGACTGAGAAGCTGGTCACTTCTGAGAGATTAACAACTGGCTGGGGAAAACGAGAGCCACCTCCTCCAGCTGGGTGTTGATCCAAGAAAATGACCGCTTCGAGGTTGTTATTGTATACTGTAAGTCTAATCACAACAACAACTTTAGTTTTGCCTTTTTATGTAACCCCTCCCTAGCAAATTGGGGTTTACTATAATGTCTTCCTGGGCCCTAGTGCCCACTGTCAGGCTGGTGTCCTGTCTCCAGTAATTCTATTTGTCTGCATGACAGTGCCCTGTGAGCCTCCGCACCTGTCTCTTTAAGAAAATGGCTACTCTGTGTTATAAAATTAGTCTGAGCTGGGTCCCAGTGATTTAAGGCTTGTCACCAGTCAGACAGTCTGCTATACTGCTCCATTCTGCAGTCACTACGTGTAGAGGGGTTCTACCATGCCAGCATGACAAAAACTGTGACTGGCATTACGGACAGGCACATAATGGGGCGCAAGTTGTAGTCGGCATGAAGCCGCTGATTTGGATCCATTTTTTTTTTACATCGGGGCTTCAACCTAAGCCCCCGCACCCTCCAAACTAAAGGATTCTAACTCTAGGTCAGAGTTAGTTCGGGAGGAGGTGCAGGTTGTAGTGGTTGCCCCTTCCAGTGGCACTTCTACAGTGGCATGGTGCTGTTGTCGATATCGACGCATGTTGCCGAGAAATGTCGCTGTTAGGGTGGCATACCATGCAGAGGAGCCCTTAGGAACTGTGATTGTTTACTGCTAATATGCGGTTATTGTAATGATTGAGAAGTATGTCTGATCTGCTTTGACTGCAGCTCGAACATTTGGATGGGAGCCACCATGTTAGGTTCTAGACTTCCAGTATTTGGACCAATCGAACCTCGGGGACCTAAATGGAGACTGTCCCCAGGGTCTTGTGGGAAGGACATGCTGTAGTTTCAAGTGTTGGCACCCAGTTGGACCTGGAGGCGGAGCTCTTATTGTGACTGACAGTTCCTCAGCCAACCAAACCTTTTGGATTACAAAGGAAACAGAACTGCCTGAAGCAACGGATCAGTTACAGTTGGAGGTTGAAGAGTGAACAGCTCGAGCTTTGAGCAGCTGCTCCCAGAAGGAGCGTGCAGGAATCGGGTGGAAGGCTTTGCTGGCTTGTCTGTCATGTTCTCCTCCCACTGAACTGCCTTTTGCAGAAGTCAGATCAGGTTCTGAGTTCCATGCTTGGAATCTGCAGCAGAAGAAAGAAGTTTGTTACTGTGACTTCGGATTTGGACTGAAGATTTGCTCCAGAAGCGATCGGCCTGCCTGATGATAGAATTTGCCTCAGATTGACAGGTTTGCGCAAAGCTGTAATTTCAACTGGACTGTATCTGAACTGTGGCATAGAGAAATAATTGATTTAAATGTGCTGAATGTGTTTCGTTGTTGCAATTTGGTACCCCACAGCAGAATCTGTTACGCCAGCTGGAGGCTTCACCAGCAGAAAACCACGAACGCTTGCAGAACTGTTTATCCTGCCTGGGCCCTACCACCTCGGCCTAGGCTGCTACTCCCACTTCAGAGACCATCTCGCAAAAGACCAGCATGGAGATTCGCCCCTGCCCAACACCATCGAGCAGGTAGCGACCACCCAGATGTGAATCGTGTTGCACCCTGCTTCCCCTGGCCTTCCTGATCAACACCACGAGGTCTTCATCCACTGTCCTGCATCCAGGTTATGGTAGCTTGAGTACAGGGAAGCACCCTGCAACAAAAAAGCAGCAATCATTGTGTCACCATCTAATTGTTTTTGTTCTGGGTTATTGCAACAGACTGAGCCATCCAGCTTGGATTACAAAAACTAGGTTGTGTGCATGTTAACTGTTTTATTTCTCAAGGGCCCCAACAACAGCTACAATGCAGGGCACCCCGGCAACGCTTCAGGCTAGCCTGCATGACACAGGGTACCCAGGTTTGCTGAACTGTCTTATTGGCATTCACAATGCATGCTGATCAACCCTGATTCAAATCAGATTGCTAATCATTCGGATAGATTCACGCCTCCCTTGTTCATGTCCCTGAATAAATCTGATTGTCTTTTTCACGTTTAACCTGGCTAGTGTGCATATTATTAGTTGGGTTACAGTGGTAAGACTGTATTGTAGCATTAGCAATCTTATTTTCCAGGGGGTCTCCAGAGCAGCTGAAGCAGATCCAGCCCTGCAGGTAAGTGACAGGGTGTAAGCATATTATTTCTGTTATCTATTGACTGTGAATGTGCCCTGTGTCACTGTTTAGGCCACTACAAGGGTTGGTGGGTGGTTATAGCATCCCAGAGGGCTATACCGAGCAGTTAAGCTGCCCTAATACCATTCCCATTTACAGAACTCAGGCCCCTCAACTTGTGTACTGCCATACAGGCAGGGTAGTAGCCTTAGAATAGCCACTAGGGTTACATTTAGTTTTAGCAGTGTGGTGTGATCCGTGTGCCATACAGTGGCAGCTGGCAGATGGATCGGACATTTCTCAGATGTTAATAGCCAATCAGGAGCCTCTCTAGGCTCATGAATAATTAATTAGACTGATAATGAGCAAAGTTTATTTAGTAATAATGTGGGAGCCCTTATTATTAACTGAAATCAAGCAGATTACAGCCTTATAATGTATGGTAGTGCTGTTATGGCCCAAAAATCATCTTTTTACAGCGTTGTTACACTATCGATGTGACGTCCACGCCTTGTTATACTATCGACACTGCGTCACATCGACAGTGTAACAGAATCGAACCACCACGCAATGCTGTTACTATGACCCCATAACAGCCGAACATTCGATGTTTAAAAGTTTAGAAATTAAAATGCTCGCTTTGAAAACCCATGAACGGATATGTCATCCTTCACCATAAGGTAAGCCTGCAGCCTGTTGTATAGTACTAGATTGTTTCCAACACTGCATCATTTTTTGTTTCTCCACTGACCATACACTATAAAGGACAATGTATGGGCAGGTGGTGTGCAACTCTTCGTTTCCTTCTCCTCGGTTCCTTGGCTACCCTGTAAACCTCTCAAGCTTCGCTTCGAGTTTAACAGTCGCAAGGGAACCACTGGCAAAACATAGCTTGTTACACACCGGCTGCCTATACGATATCCTATGTTATGCCATTGTTATGACATCATTCTGTTGTTAACCCCCAACTCTTTTCTTTGCCTTCCCAGCGGAACTCTCTTGGACTACCTCTCTAGCGTGACCGCTCTACTGACTGCTGTGTTCCCCACCATCTTCAAATTAGTTATGACCCCGGAGGCTCTGGAGGCTACAACCCAGGGAGGTAGAGGGGCAGTGATGAGGAACCAGCGTTGGTCGTGTGCGGCGCTTGGCACTGGAGGAGCCATCGCCCATCCAGCGGAGGGTGTTTTCTTCCCCAGTTACGCCCAGACGTAGGACGGCCTCCGGACGCTCAATCCTCTCTCTCCTTCTGACCCCTGGCGCACCGGGCTCTGCCCCTGAACCCGGTCACCGCGGCGCGAGGTGTGCTGCTCAGTCAACCTCAGCGCCACAGGGCCAGCCATTGTTAACCCTTCTTGAGTATGTCATATCAATGGTATAACAAAACGGAATGCTCACAACAATCAGTGTTCTAACAAAAGGAATGCTCACAGCAATCAATGTTCTAACAAAACAGAATGCTCACAACAATCAGTGTTCTAACAAACCAGAATACTCACAACAATCAATGTTCTAACACAAGGAATGCTCACATCAATCAATGTTCTAACAAAATGGAATGCTCACAACAATCAGTGTTCTAACAAAACAGAATGCTCACAACAATCAATGTTCTAACGAAATGGAATGCTCACATCAATCAATGTTCTAACAAAATGGAATGCTCACAACAATCAGTGTTCTAACAAAACAGAATGCTCACAACAATCAATGTTCTAACGAAACGGAATGCTCACAGCAATCAATGTTCTAACAAAACGGAATGCTCACAACAATCAGTGTTCTAACAAAACAGAATGCTCACAACAAGCAATGTTCTAACAAAACGGAATGCTCACAGCAATCAATGTTCTAACAAAACGGACGGAATGCTCACATCAATCAGTGTTCTAACAAAACGGAATGCTCACAGCAATGTTCTAACAAAACGGAATGCTCACATCAATCAGTGTTCTAATAAAACAGAATGCTCACAAACAATCAGTGTTCTAACAAAACAGAATGCTCACAACAATCAATGTTCTAACGAAATGGAATGCTCACATCAATCAATGTTCTAACAAAATGGAATGCTCACAACAATCAGTGTTCTAACAAAACAGAATGCTCACAACAATCAATGTTCTAACGAAACGGAATGCTCACAGCAATCAATGTTCTAACAAAACGGAATGCTCACAACAATCAGTGTTCTAACAAAACAGAATGCTCACAACAAGCAATGTTCTAACAAAACGGAATGCTCACAGCAATCAATGGTCTAACAAAACGGACGGAATGCTCACATCAATCAGTGTTCTAACAAAACGGAATGCTCACAGCAATCAATGTTCTAACAAAACGGAATGCTCACATCAATCAGTGTTCTAATAAAACAGAATGCTCACAACAATCAGTGTTCTAACAAACAGAATGCTCACAACAAGCAATGTTCTAACAAACGGAATACTCACAGCAATCAATGTTCTAACAAAACGGACGGAATGCTCACATCAATCAGTGTTCTAACAAAGCGGAATGCTCACAGCAATCAATGTTCTAACAAAACGGAATGCTCACATCAATCAGTGTTCTAATAAAACAGAATGCTCACAAACAATCAGTGTTCTAACAAAACGAAATGCTCACAATAATCAGTGTTCTAACAAAACAGAATGCTCCACAACAATCAATGTTCTGTAAAATAATTCAGTAAAAGTAACTGAATCTGTGATTACACAATCTTGGTAGCCCATACACTATAAATATAATGTATGGTCTTTGGTTAACAACGCGCTGAAAACACTTCTTGAGGTTGCCACGACATCTGAAAACCTCTTGAGCTGCGCTCTCGAGGTTTACAATGATGTCATGGCAACCTCTCAAGTGTTTACAGCATGGTTATTAACCAAAGACCATACATTATCCTCTATTTTATTTACCAGAAGGTGTACTAGGCACCCACATGCCTATTTCCAGGCATGACAGGAGGTAACAACAGATTTAGGATGAAGCAGTGCAGTATATAGAAGAAAACAGATATATATATATATATATATACGAGGTGCTGACAGTGTCAGATGTTCTAAAAGTGCATAAAAAGTTATCAAAACATTGCTATAGTTAAAACACAAAACCCTTGACTGCACTGGAACCTGGTTCGCAATATCATATATCACTTCGTTTGACTGGCTGCTTTAATCTATTAGAAGAAAAATTACTGTGGTGAGTAACCTTTCCTTCCAACTACAGTACATGAATTAGAACAACCTAGCCAAAGCTGTGCAGACATCATTCAGTACCCTGGATTGGTGCGTTTAGGATTACTTTGGGAATAAGTTCAGAAGTACAGAAATCACTAATACTGTTTCTTCCACCGCCTGATATTCTGTATTTGTACACTGTACTTGTCATTTAATTTCATGTTGTACTTTGTGTTTGTCATATTTTGTTTATTGCCTTTTTACTGCCTTGCCACCCCACCCCAACCAGGGATGTACCTTGTAATGAATTCCTGCTTAGTTTGCGCTCACAGCCATCACATTTAAAATATATGCATATCTAGCAAAATAAACTCGCCTCAAAATGTCAAGCAGTATTTGGAATCCACAGGAACAGTAGCACCACACTGTGAGTTACAGGGCTGCGATGTCCCAATCTAAGACCGAGAACCAAATGGTAAAGTTGACATGGTGTCTTAGATCCAAACATCATGGACCCCACAAAACTTAAACAGTGCCCAACTGGCTGCCCCAATCCCATGCAGGAACCCAGATATCCCGAGTCAGCACACGCTGAGGCAAGCCAGCCTGAGGTAGTTGCCACCTGCAGCGTGCACACAGCTGGAGGGGCCAACAGCGAGCTCCACCACTGCAAAGACCCATGCCTGGGCTAGGAGCTTGCTCGGCCACAGGGAAATGCTGCCTGTGTGGACAATAGGGGAGTAGGGAGGATCTAGAATGTGCAAGAAAACCCATGGCCATCTGTATGATGACCGAGGCCCTGAGTGTTCCCTGTGTCTCCATCTGTATGATGACCAAGGCCCTGAGTGTTCCCCTGGGTCCCCATCTAAATGATGGTCAGGGCCCTGAGTGTTCCCCTGGGTCCCCATCTACATAACGGCCAGGGCCCTAAGTGTTCCCTGGTCCCCATCTAAATGATGGCCAGGGCCCTAGTGTTCCCTTGGGTCCCTGCCTATATAATGGCCAGGGCCCTGAGTGTTCCCCTGTGTCTCCATCTGTATGATGACCAAGGCCCTAAGTGTTCCCTGGATCCCCATCTATGTGATGGCTATGGTCCTAAGTGTTCCCTGGGTCCCCATCTATACAGTGTTCCATGCCCTGGGCCCCCATCTATATGATGGCCAGGCTGAGTGTTCCCCTGGTCCCCATCTATATAATGGCCAGGGCCCTGTGTGTTCCTCTGGGTCATATATCTATATGATGGCCAGGGCTCTGAGTGTTCCCCACTCTGGGTCCCCAACTATATGATGGCCAGGGCCCTGAGTGTTCCTCTGGGTCCCCATCTATATAATGGCCAGGGCCCTGAGTGTTCCTCTGGGCCCCATCTATATTATGGTGGCGGCTCTGCATGTTCCCATGGGTCCCCATCTATGTGATGGCCAGGGCCTTGAGTATTCCCCTAGGTTCCCATCTATATGATGGCCAGGGCCCAGAGTGTTCCTTGGGTCCCTGTCTATATAATGGCCAAGGCCCTGAGTGTTCCCCTGGATCACCATCTATATTAGCAGTGTCAGTGGCTCAGTAGGTTACACACCGCCTCTGAGGCTGGGAGATCAGAGGGCTGTGGGTTCAGTTCCCACATCTGGCACTTGAGTTAATATCCCAGTACTGACACTGTAGTGCAGCACGAGAGGGGTGCTGCACTCTGAGGTGCCGCTCGGATGAGACGTTAAACCGAGGTCCTGCCTGCCTGGATTGGTAATAGTTCCAGTGGATGTTAAAGATCCCATGGCACTTATCGAAAAAGAGTAGGGAATTTCCCGTGTCCTGGCCAAATTTCCTCATTCACAAAAAAAATGCCACCAACAGCTTAATCTGGTTCAAAGTCAGTTGCCATTCATCTGTATCCTCTCCCGGTCGTGCCTGGAAAATAGGCAGGATTTGTCTAGTGCATTACCCGTCAACAAAACTAAAATAAAAAAATAAAAAATATGATGGAGTTTGTGGAATTGGGAGGGGCCTTAGACAAGTAGCACACATGTTAACTTTCTCGAAGTGCTACCTGTCTATGGCATGGATGAGGCTAGGGCACTCCGCACCGTGGGATTCAATGACTGGTTGAAAAGCTGGTGCAGAGCTCAGGATTTGGCTTCATTGGGACTGGGGCTCCACCTGGAGGGATGCAGGCCTCATACAGGTGCGACGGTCTGCATATATCCTGAGGGGAACCAGGATCCTAGTGATAGGTTTAAATGCTTCAGTAGCAAGCATTTAAACTAGCCAAGGGAGGCACTGAAGAGAGAAGTGAAATCCTAGCCCCAAAAAAATCAGCTAATTAGTGAGGTAAACACCAAAATAGAGCAGCCGATAGAGAGAAGGGCAGGGTAAATGGAGAAAAAGACAAAGGCAGTAAGGACAGGGATGGGGTAAAAGAAATAAAGCCATAAAAAATGGAGGGTAATGAGTACCAATGCCTGTAGTCTAGGTAAAAGCTCCCTGAAATGGTGGCCTTGATGGAAGAGGGATGCCTGGATATTGCAGCAGTCACAGAAACATGGTACACAGAGAACCATGACTGGGATGTCAACATACCAGGGTACACAATCTACAGGAGGGACAGGGAGGGAACAGGAGGAGGAGGAGGAGCTCTCTAGTAAGGGAAGGGATAAAAGCAACAGAAATAAAGGGTAAACAGGGAGGAGAGGAGGCACTGGGTCACCCTGGAGACTGAAATGGCTCACAATCCGCACAGGATTGTATACAGACCCCGCTCAGGGGAGGAAATGGACAAGAAATGATGGAAGGCATCCTTAGGATGGCAGAGAAAGTGGAGATATTGCTGATGGGGAACCTGAATATGCCAGATGTTGACTAGAGCACCTTGCTGCAGCCAAGAGCAGGGCCATTCTCGATGCCCTACAGGAGCTAGTTTTGGAACCCACTCGGAGAGAGCAATCTTAGACCTGGTACTCTCAAATGGGGATGGAGAGAGGATCTCTGATCTTGAAGTGGGTAGCCATCTGGGAACAAGCGACCACCAAACAGTGTGGTTCACGATAAATTTAGATGTCAAGCACACAAAAGTGAAGGTACTGGACTTCAGGAGGGTTGATTTTGTCAAAATGGGAGAGTGCCTCAGTAAAGCACTAGCAGACAGGCAAGAAGGTGGGTGAAACAACAATGGGGAAACATCAAACCGCCATCACAGAGGCAACAGGTCTTTGTGTGAAGAAACAAATCAAAGCAAAGAAAAACACTATGGTTCTCAAAAGAAGTGGCGGGAAGGTAAGGGAAAAAGATAGCATTCAGGAAGTATAACGAAACACAGAAGGAGCAGGACAGAGAACTGTACCAGTTAAAGCAGAAGGAAGCAGGTAAGGCAGTCAGAATAGTAAAGGCCCAAACTGAGGAAAAGAGCCAACTCTGTTAAGAAGGGGAATAAAACCTTTTATAGGTACATTAGGAGCAAAGAAAGACTAAGGCAGGGATACTGAGGCTGAACAAAGAGGAAGGTGGTTGCAGAGAGCGACAGTGAAAAAGCAGGGATACTGAACGAATACTTCTGCTCAGTATTCACAGTGGAAAACACAGAAACATAGACTTTGACGGCAGATAAGGACCACTTGGCCCACCCAGTCTGCCCATTTCCCCTACCTACTGGATAAGCTGCAGATTCTAGTTAACCAACAGCCTACTTCCTGCCACCCCACTACAATTGCCTGTATCTGTCCCATGCATGTTTGAATTCCCCACTGTTTTAGCCCCAACAACCTCCCCAGGAAGGCAGTTCCACACATCCACCACTCTCTCGTGAAAAAGATTTCCTCACATTACCCTGAGCCGTCCCCCTCTATCTTTAAATTGTGTCCCTTTGTTCTTACACATCTCTTTTCTGAAAGATGCTACCCTCCTGGACTTTGTTGATTCCCTTGAGGTACTTGAACATTTCTACCATGTCCCCGTCCCTCCTTTCATCAGGTATACATATTAAGCTCTCTCTGTCTCTCTTCATATGATTTCTGATGCAGACCCTGCACCATTTTAGTTGCCCTCCTCTGGACTGCTTCCATCCTGTCTATGTCCTTATGTAGATGGGTCTCCAAAACTGCACATAGTACTCCAGATGGGGTCTCACCAACTGTCTGTACAGAGGGATAACCACTTCCCTTTTTCTACTTGTGATGCCCCTTCCTATGCATCCCAGTATCCCCCTGCTCTCCTCACTGACTTCTCCATTGCTTACCCACCTTTAGATCATCCGATATGACTACCCCAAGTCCTGTTCCATTTTGTTGTTGTTAGTACCTCCCCTGCTATTGTGTACTCTTTTCCTGGGTTTTGTTTCCCAGGTGCATTACTTCACTTCTTTGCATTGAATCTAAGTTGCCATATGTCTGACCATTCCTCAACCTTGCCAGGTCCCTTCTCATCTTTCATCCCCCCTTGTGTATCAACTCTGTTACAGATCTTTGTATCATCTGCAAAGAGCATATCTTTCCCTCAGACTCTCTGCAATGTCACCTATAAAGATAAAGGACTAGACCCAGTACTGAGCCCTGAGGTACAGTGAAGAAAGGAGGGTTACTAGTGGGGTCCCGCAGGGTTCAGTACTGGATCGGTCCTTTTAATGTCTTTATAAGTGACATTGCAGAGGGCCTGAAGGAACGATGTCTCTTTGCAGACGACACAAAGATCTGCAACAGGGGTTGATACACAAGGTGGGTGGAAAGGATAAAAAGGGACTTGGCAAGGTTGGAGGAATGGTCAAATGTATGGCAGTTTAGATTCAATGCAAAGAAGTGCAAGTAATACACCTGGGAAACAAAACCCAGGGGAAGAGTACACAGTGAGGGGTGAGACTGACAACAACAAAATGGAAAGGGACCTGGGGTAGTCATTATATCAGATGACCTAAAGGTGGGCCAGCAATGTCAGAAGGCAGTAAGGAGGGCTGGGGAGATACTGGGATGCATAGAGAGGCATCACCAGTAGAAAAACAGGAAGTTGGCCTCTGTACAGACAGTTGGTAAGACCACATCTGGAGTATTGTGTACAGTTCTGGAGACCCCATCTCGCAAAGACATAGACAGGTGGAGGCTGTCCAGAAGAGGGCAACCAAATGATGCAGAGTCAATGAAGGGAAGGGTGGAAGGTAGGGGCAGCTGCAGAATAGGGTGCTAGCTGCACATTCGAGCAGACTTGATAGACCTCTAGGCCTTTATCTGCTGGCAAATTTTGTATGTTCGCATATATGAAGAAAGACTAAAGGAACTAAAGATGTATAGCCGCTGAGGAAAGGAGGAGAGGGGGACATGATAGAAACTTTCAAATACCTAAAGGGAATCAACAAAGTCCAAGAGAGTAGCATCTTTCAGAAAAAGAGATGTGCAAAACAAGGGCACAATTTGAAGATAGAGGGGACGCCAGAGGTAATGTGAGGAAGTATTTCTTCACAGAGAGGTTGTGGATACATGGAACAGCCTTGCTGAGGAGGTCGTAGAGTCAAAACAGTAGGAGAATTCAAGAATGCATGTGACAGACATAAGGCAATTCTAGTGGGGGTAGAGAAAGGCTGTTGGTTAATTAGGATCTGCAGCTTATCCGTAGGGTAGGGAAATGGGCAGACTAGATGAGCCCAGCGTCCTTACTGCCGTCCAAATTCTATGTTTCTATGGCCATGATACTGAGTGTTCCCTGGGTCCTCATCTATATGATGTCCAGGGCCCTCAGTGTTCTCCTGGGTCCCATCTATATAACAGTCAGGGCCCTGAGTGTTCACCTGAGTCCCAATCTATATGACAGCCAGGGCCCTGACTGTTTCCTGGGTCCCCATTTATATGATGGCCAGGGCCCTGAATGTTCCCCAGGTCCCCTTCACATGATGGCCAGGGCCCAGAGGTTCCACTTGGTCCCCATCTAAATGATGCCCAGGGCTCCCAAGAGTTCTCCTCTGTTCCAGTCTATATGATGGTCAGGGCCCTGAGTGTCCCCCTCAGTCCCCATCTATCCAATGGCCAGGGCTCTTGAGTGTTCCCCTGGGTTTCCATCTATATGATGGCCAAGGCCCTGAGTGTTCCCTGGGTCCCTGTCAATATGATGGCCAGGGCCCCAGTGTTCCCTGGTCCCTGCCTATATGATGGCCATGGCCCTGAGTGTTCCCCTGGGTCCCTGTCTATATGATGGCCAGGGCCTGAATGTTCCCTTGGGTCCCCATCTTTATGATGGCCAGGCCCTGAATGTTCCCCTGAGCCCTGTTCATATGATGGCCAGGGCCTGAGTGTCCCCCTGTGTCCCCGCTCATATGATGGCCAGGGTCCCACTGTTCCCTGGGCCCATGTCTATATGATGGCCAGGGCCGTGACTGTTCCCCAGGGTCCCTGTCTATATGATGGCTAGAGCTCTGAGTGTTCCCCAGGGTCCCCATCTATATGATGGCCAGAACCCTGTGTTCCCTGGGTCTCCAGCTATATAAAGGCCAGGGCCCAAGTGTTCCCCTGGGTCCTTATCTATATAATGACCAGGGCACTGAGTGTCCTGCTGGGTACCTGTCTATATTATGGCCAGGGCCCTCAATGTTCCCTGTGTCTTCAGCTATATAATGACCAGGGCCCTTAGTGTTCCCATCGGTCCTCATCTGTATGATGGCCAGGGCCCTGAGTGTTCTCCTGGGTCCCTATCCATATGATGCTCGCGGCTCTGCGTGTTCTCCTTGGTCCTCATTTGTATGATGGCCAGGACCCTGAGTGTTCCCTTGAGTCCCCATCTATAGGATAGCCAAGGCCCAGAGTGTTCCCCTGGGTCCCCATCTACATGATGGCCAGGGCCCTCAGTGTTCCCTGGGCCCCTGTCTATATGATGGCCAGGGCCTCGAGTGTTCCCCTGGGTCCACGTCTATGATGTCCAGGGCAGTGAGTGTCTCTCTGGGTCCCTGTCTATATGATGGGTAGGGGCTCTGAGTGTTCCTGGGTCCCTGTCTCTATAATGGCCAGGGTCCTGTCTGTTCCCAGGGTCCCCATTTATATGATGGCCAGGGACTTCATTGTTCTCCTGGGTCCTCGTCTATAAAATGGCTAAGGCTCAGAATGTTCCCCTGAGTCCCTGTCTACATGATGGTCAGGGTCCCAAGTGTTCCCTGGGTCCCCGCGTATGATTGGCCAGGGCCCTGAATGTTCCTTTGGGTCCCCAGCTATGTGAAGGTCAGAACCCTGAGTGTCTCCTGGTCCCCATCTATATGATGACCAGGGCCCTGAGTGTCCCCTGGGTCCCTACCTATATGATGGCCAGGGTCCTAAGTGTCCCCTGGGTCCCTATTCATATAATGGCCAGGGCCCTGAGTGTTCCCCTGGTCCCCATCTATATGATGACCAGAGCCTGAGAGTCCCGCTGGGTGCTTGTCTATATGATGGCCAGGGGCGCTCAGTGTTCCCATGGGTCCCCATTTATATGACGGCCAGGACCCTGAGTGTTCCCCTGGGTCTCCATCTACATGATCGCCAGGGCCTGGAGTATTCCCCAGCGTCCCCATCTATATGATGGCCAGGGTCCTGAGTGTGCCTCTGGGTCCCTATCTATATAATGGCCAGGGCCCTGAGTGTTCTCCTGGGTCCCTATTTACATGATGACTAGGGCCTTGAGTGTCCCCTGAGTTCCTGTCTATATGATGGCCAGGGCCTCAGTGTTCCCCTGTGTCCCCCTATATAGTGACAAGGGCTCTCAGTATTCCCATGGGTCTCATCTATATGATGGCTAAGGCCCTGAGTGTTCCCCTGGGTCCCTATCTATATGATGGTCAAGGCTCTCAGTGTTCCCCTGTGTCCCCATTTATATAGTGGCCAGGGCCCCAGTGTTCCCCTGGGTCCCTGGTATATGATGGCCAGGGCCCTGAGTGTTCCTTGGGTCCCCAGCTATGTGAAGGCCAGAACCCTGAGTGTTCCCTGGGTCCCCATCTGTAATGATGACCAGGGCCTGAGTGTCCCCTGGGTCCCTATCATATAATGGCCAGGGCCCTAAGTGTCCCCTGGGTCCCTATTTATATAATGGCCAGGGCCCTGAGTGTTCCCCTGGGTCCCCATCTATATGATGACCAGAGCCTGAGAGTCCGCTGGGTCCTTGTCTAATGGCCAGGGGCCCTCAGTGTTCTCATGGGTCCCCATTTATATGACGGCCAGAGCCCTCAGTGTTCCCATGGGTCTCCATCTATATGATGGCCAGGGCTCTGAGTGTTCCCTGGGTCCCTGTCTATATGACGACCAGGTCCCTGACTGATCCACTGGGTGTCTGTGTTCACCTGGTCCCCATCTATATGATGGCCAGGCTCCAACTGTTCACCTGGACCCCATGTATATGGCAGCCTGTCGCTGAGGCACAGGTTAGACGTGAGGAAAACCAGAAGCAGTTGTAGAATTCATCAAAAATTATTTATTTACACTAGCAGTATCATAAAATAAACTTGTTTAGTACAGCCTCTCTTCTTGCACTTACCTGTCCAATGCAACTTCTAATGCACTTGCCCTGTGTCTGTCCTGACAAGGCCCCTCGGCTGCCTCACCCTGACCCTCTACACCAATGCCTTCCCCTACCCTCAGCCCTCTCCCTATTGTTTCTTGAGTTACCATCGCTCAGTCTGATTTTGTCAAGCAAAGTTACTGTCTAAAACCATGTACCTGTAACTGTTTTATGTTTTAGTGTCTGTTACCCTGTAACCAGTATGACGTGGAACCTTTGTAAAACAGCCTTGGCTCAAAGGTACATTGTAATCCTAGACACAAATAAATAAAAATAAAACTATTTACAAAGACAAAATAAAATAATATTTTCCTTCAGTCTGTGTGCGCCCATCTCTCCTTCTTCAGCTGTTGCAGCTTATCTCCTTTATAAGTCCTTTCAACCCCATTCTTAGCAAGCATCCTGTTTTTGTAAATATCAGGCAGGAGCTGCTAGAACACATTGTGCTTGCTGAGGCCCTTTGTAGCTTTTGCAAAAGGCTGGAAGATTTGAACTCAAGTAACTTCTAGAGTTTACTATAGCTGTCTGCAATCATCTCAAAAGATTATTATATATTTCAACAGTAACACTACATATTTTCTAAACAAAAGGGATCCCAATATCAGTTACATTTCCATACAATGATTTGCATATATTTTTATATCAGCGGATATGCAAGGGAGGAAAAAAGACTGCAAGAGAGGACTGGAGACAATGAGAGGCAAAGGACTGCAAGATTGTCAGGGTGATCAAACCGAGGTATTCCAGGAAAACTGGGGCATGAACGAGACAGAGAAGAAGCAGAAAAGGACAGATCCTTGCATTTAAACACTTTCTCCATAACAAATGGGACAGGGTCCTATTCCAACCTGTCACATAGCCAGGACCATGAATGTTCCTCTGTGTCCCCATGTATATGATGATCAGGGCCCTGAGTGTTCCCTCTGTCCCCATCTTTATGATGGCCAGGGCCCTGAATGTTCCCTGTTCCTGTCTATATGATGGTCAGAGCCCTGACTGTTTCCCTGGGACCTAGTGCCTCCCACATGGGATCCTAGTGGACTGTCTTGGATGGGGAGGACGATGGCCCTCCCGTGCGCAGGGGCAAAGCTTATGGGTGCTAGGTACCAAAGGAGACTGGGGATGCAGGCCTGAACAGGGAATGTCCCTGGTGCCAGGGTGTATAATCCCTGACTAAGAAGTACATAGTCGGGGAGAAAAGGCTCCATAGAAAAAGAAAAAAATGGTACCCAGTTGCAATAAGCAAGTCTAGTCTAGGAAATGGGGCCAAGGCAAAGGGCAGCTGCAGTTCCGCTTTAATAGCAAGTTGTGAGAGGCAGTAGAAGTAGTAGTAGTAATACATTTTATTCATAATTTCTCATAGAAGGATTTCCCAGTTGAGCAGAGCTCATTTCCAATGGGGTCCTTGTTACAAAAAGTTATTAAATACAAAAAGTTTAAGTTGCTGGCTGCGTGGCACCAGGCAATAGGGGATCGCTTGGCAGCTAGTGACCCAGGTTTGTGCCCGAGCCCAGGACATCAGGCGCGAGGCCAGCAGAGATGGCTGAAGAGCCCTTGACGCCTCCTCCCAGGAGGGTGGGTTGTGGAGGCATCACCCTTTGGCATCTCCTTGTGGCCAGATATGGCCTTGCACCTTGTGGTGTGGGTGACTGCATGCCGCATGTGCAGGTTGCAAGGCTGCCACAGAGTGCCTCCCGAGCAGACGGGAAACTAGTAAATGGAAAATGGACACCCGCATCGCCAGATGACGGCGCCCATATCCCCTGGTCAGGGGAAACTGGGAAGCTTTCACCCCTGCCCATGCTGCCCGCCTAAGATGTGAGGGGTGCCGAGGCACCTCCTCGATCTCTCCTACTGCTGCCTCTCCCTGGCAGGGGGCCTCGTGAAGGGATACACTGGGACAGGCGGGCAGGTGGGCAGATGATGTGACTTGGCCACCCAAAGGAGTGGCAGACGGGTCTGATGGAAGGGGCATAAACAGATTAAAAAAAAAGCTTAAGTTGCTTACAGAGACGACATATCATGCACATTTCACACAACATTAACACATAACACTCTTCAATAACATCCAATCAATAAGATTCATTTTAACAGGTACAAAACATTTCTTGTTCACCTTCAAAGTGCTCTGCTCACAAATACAAAAGAACTTACTACTCTGAATGCTAACACTGAGATAAAATTCTAAAATTAAGTCTAAAGGACTACATGGTACAGGTAAACAAAAAATATTTTACCAAGGAGCTTGGTGGTGTGTCAGTCATATCAACAGTTAATAACAGTAAAGAAGACTTTGAGTTTCCATAGTGTACTGGTTATCATGTTTGCTTAACAGAAGAAAAGTCCCTAGGTGGAAACATATATAAGAAAAGGTGGTTTTGAGGGTCGTGCGACAGCCAAAATCATAGCGCACTGCACTCCCTGGCCAGTGACCTGAGTTTGGAAAGGAGATCGAAGCCGGCAGGGTGGCCCGGGCAAGCGGATGGTGCTGCAGCATGGCCATGCTCCATACTGCTCCTGACTCAGAGAGGGAGGATGCAGCATTTAGCTGCAGTAGCGGCTGTAGTAGCCGGGGAGTCATCCCTCGCAATGATGCATAGTTAGGTGGTTAGGCTTGGAGCTACATACTGCATCAGGGGAGGTGGAGAGGTATTAAGAAGGGGAGAAAATGGTCCTTGCAGGATGATTTCCTGGATCCCGGAGGCTCTGCGCCACTGACATGGCACCAGGACCACTTCTGGATGTGAGTCACTGGGTGTGGTGAGGATGGCCCAACCTCTCTAGCTCTCACATGGAGGGTAATCTGTGGGGAATATAGGTAATGAGAGGAAGTATTTTTCATGGAGAGGGTTGTGGATGCATGAAACAGCCTCCCTGAGGAGGTCGTTGAGTCAAGAACAGTGGCTGAATTCAAGAATGCATGGGACAGACATAAGGCAGTTCTAGTGGGGGTAGGAGGAAGTAAGCTGTTGGTTAACTAGGATCTGCAGCTTATCTGTTAGGTAGGAAAATGGGCAGACTAGGTGGGCCAGGCGGTCCTTATCTGCGCTCAAATTCTATGTTTCTATGTCTATGTTTCTATGTTTTAGGTCCAAGGTAAGTCTCTCTGAAAAGGTGGGTGACAGGAATGAGGTCCAGGGTTGACCTCGGGTGGAGGGGGGAAGATGCCGCTACAAAGTATATAACTTGTATTTAAGAAAACAATAATAATGGTAATCTGGGGATCCTTGCTTTATCCAATATTTCAAATAGAATTTGCCACCACAGTCCATGCTGGAATAATATCTCACTGGATAAGTCCCAACTAGGTCCCTACAAATGTTTAAATTCGCCAGTGAAGTTACTGGTATATGGCCCTACCTACTTCAGAATTTGCACAGTGATTTGCCACTACGGCCAAAAACAATAGGAAGTGGTGAAACAGGGCACTGTATAACTTGCCATGACATGAAGTGTGGACTTTGCGCTCACAGATAGTACAGTGCAAACTTCTTGAAGCGTGTGCTATGTGAAGTTGGCGCTACGCAAAGTAAGAGCGTTTTTCACTTCACATGCAGCTAGTTCCAACTGCAGGCAAGTCAAGTTTGTAAATCCTCCAGCTGGGATACAGACTCAATGTCCCGAATTTCCACCATCAGAAGATACGCCAAAGTTCAGCTACTAATCCCAAAATGCCCAAAACGGCACAAAAACAAAACATACAAAATACTGCACACACAAATAAATTACTTTTGCCCAAAGGAGTGAAGAAAAGGCAGAATTATTAGAAGCTGACAGAGGGCCAATGATTTTCCATTTTCAAAATGGTCAATTTCAGTGGACAAAATCTTAAAATCTGTTTTTCTATTCTGTACCCAAAATTGAGGTCAACACATTGTTGTATAAAAATGTGGCTTAATTTAGGGCATTTGCTAAAAAAATTGGTGCAAAGTGGGGTTGTCTGTATGGTAAACTACTGCAAATAGTATTTTCATGGGAACTGACCTCGGGTGCTGGTTTAAAATGACAAATTCTGATTTCTTACCGTGGTTTCCATTGAAAACAGAAAATCACTGGCCCTACTGTCAGAACTCAGACCTGTGCAGGATCGTCCACTGCCAAGAAATACAATGGAAAGGGCTTACCATACCTGATCAAGGATGAGCGACGGGCAAAAGAGAGCATTGCAAGGACTAGAGGTGCATGAAGGTGGTAATAAAACAGATAATCTGTCATGTGGTACATTCTTACCTAAAAAGGAAAAACAAAGAAACATTAATATCCTTAAGATACATTACATTTTGATGCACAATTTGATAAAGCGTTGTCTACTCCTAACTTGAATCAGGAACGAAGGCCAATAATCATATCTATCTGTCCAATGGAGAGTATGTAGGGATTGGATTGGGGTAAGAACTGAAATATACTGATGGATTCAATAATTATTTGCTACAAAACACATTTAAATCCAGGACTACATTAAGGCCTGGTGGCTTGTGTGTCGTGGAAGTGAAAAGTCCATCTTGTTTCTTTTTGTAGAAGTTCTTGCACCCTACCTCCTCGTCATTTATATATAGTAATATATATATATATATATATATATATATATATAGCCATTTGGTCCCCATCGCCTTATCCGCCAGCTGAAGACAGGAAACATAGGTATTTTTACAGGTTTTCTCCCCCAGGCCCCGACGCATGGCCGTCGAGCGTGGTGGAGGCACACACGCACCCCATGGCACCAGCTCAGCCCCTTCCACTTTCCGGTAACTGTTTGCCACCCCCTCTCCGCCTATGCCACCCACCAGGCTTCCACCTGTGGGAGCTGAACTATGGGGGTGCCAACCCACCTCACCACTCGACGGCAAGCTCGATCCTGCTCCGCCCCTGGCACCGCGTGACAACCCAAGGTCATTCCCAACCCAGGTCACCAACGAACGCATAGTAAGGTGTCCAGCGCCAACCCTCTGCACCACTGGGCTGGCCCTCCTCGCTCTTTTCAGTGGTAAAGCACAATCTACAGCTGTCAAATCCACACAGGTCTGAGCTATTATGGTAACAAAATTGAACACCCAACGGTGTGCCCCTTTTCCTTGAATTATGACCTTTACTTGTTCCTAAATATATGTACATGCAACTGACGACAGTATGCCTGATGCAAGTTTTGTTACAAGGACAGCAAAGGGCATCTACTTCAAATTCTGAGGTACAATCAATAAACTCCCTAATCATACAACATGCTACATGTATAAAATTGCAGCAGAAGACCACCTAGTGGTCTATCAAGTCTGCTCATGTTGTGGAGTTCTTAATGGTAACTATGACTCCACCCTCCTCTATTGCTACCCCCTTTTGCCATCCCCTTGACCCTTTACCCTATCCCACCCTCTTCTGAAGCCACCCACCATCTCCAATGAGACCACTTCCTCAGCAGCTTATTCCACCCTGCAACCACCCTCTGAATGATAACATGCCTCCTGAACGCCCCTCCAGTTTAAGGCAATGCCCCTCACAGTTTTATTTCCACTGCGACTGAAAGGGCTCTCTTTGTTCACCTTGTTGATGCCCCTTCATGTACTTAAAGGTCTCAGTCATGTCCCCTACCCTCCTCTCCTGCAGGAGAGTACATGTTCTGGTCCTCCAGCCTATCCTCACATGTCCTGCCCTGCTGACCTTTAACCACCTTAGTTGCACTCCTCTGGACCACATGTAGCATGTTACTGTCCTTCTTCAAGGGAAGCACGACAATCGTTCCTGACAATAGGCTCCATGACATGTCGCTCTCGACAATCCATCCCAAGTCAATTAGCATCTTTAGCAACCCGCTCCTGTAAATACGCTCCCTGTGTGTTACATAACTACATTCAGCAGCAGCAAACAAAACTAAACAAAATTATTTGAAAGTAAATGAATTCAGCAGCAGTAAACGAAATTCATCACAAGTGGTAGAATAAAACTTTAATTAGCTCCTTGTTGTGTGTTAAACAATGAAATTCAGCAGCAGTTAATGAAATTAAACGAAATAAAACAAAACGAAATTCATCACTAGTTGAGAGTAAAGTAAAGGCAACCAAAAAATAAATAAAATATGTTTTCTTAATGCTACACCTCCCACAGCTACAACTATACTGTATATGTGATGAAGTAATGACTTACCTTTGTAGCGCAGGTGTATAGTATAGTAGGTTTATCGGAAAAGCTTCCAAATCTTTATTAAGTCAAGTATTAAAATAGTTTGGTTAATGTAATCCATAAAAGCGTCCATCTTTATTAAGTCAAGGATTAAAACCAAATTAGTAATCGAAGCAGTGGATGACACCATGGAGGAACTCCTCCGTAATACGATCCTCAGTCTACACTGTCCTTGTATACTCCAGAGATTCTATAGGTGGGTTACCAGCGATAAGCTGTTCAATCTTGGAATCCCTTTTTTGCATACCCTGATCCCATCGACAAACTTCCACAATGTTGGGTAAGCCATAGAGTATGCTCTGCATACCTCTATGAAATGCTTCTACCACATTGTTTGTCTTGCACGCTTGTCCCTTACACTGACATAGTGGTTCCACAGCTCAATACTGTATAGCAGTTGTCGACAGCCAGTGCCCTTGATGTCTTCCTCCCACCCAAGTGTCTTGAAATAATCTATTATGGGCTCAAGCTCTGGTGGAAAAATATTAAGGGCTTCATCAGTTACTTCTTCAAATCTAGGCACCACTTGTTCCGGGGACACAAAGACAAAGCAGGCAGTACTTGCACTTTAGTGCAAATTCTGCATCTTGAGCACTTGGTAGTCAACCCCTCTGACTGTATTTTGTGGTATACACATTGTGTAAAGTGGAAGAAGCAACCGATTTGTTTGGCACTGGGAACACATTTTGAAATGCTGTTATTGATGCCCTCTCAAAATTTATCATGACAAACTCTGGATTTAAGTTCGGATTTATGTCCTTTAATACCTGCAACATACGCTCATATGTCTCTCTTCTCTTTCCGGGAGCAGTGCATAGACAGCCCGGCTGCATATTTCAAACCTTTCACCAAGGATAACATATATTTGATGGAACAGTGGTGGGGCTACATTAAAAGTTCCATCAGCATACCAGTTTTTGGCTTTCTCTAGAAACCTTAAATTACTTTCTGTTCCGAATATTAATATGCGGTCAGGTGAAGGGACACTGTCTACAGCAGGAAATTGACAGTCGAATCACCAGACTCTGGCTTGTAAGTCTTGCAGTTTTCAGGTATTACAAGGTCTTTAGGATTGGGAGGTGCACCATGTGCATAGACCCTCTGTATTGTCCGTTTCAAATTCCTGTCCACCAATTTGCCTTGAGATGCCAACGACACATTCGTTTTGCATGTATTAGGACTTAGGCAATGCTGTCCTATGTTTGTGCAGCTCGCTGTTTGGCTAAATTAATTACCTCAACCTTTTCCGACTAAAGCAGGGTCCGGGGCATGTGTATGTTGACTAAATCTGTACTCGACTGTGGGCTCTTCTTAGCTAGCTGTGTGTACTCTGGCATTACATCCTTTGGGTTTTGCACAGTCTTCCCACACTGCCAGATTGCTTTGCCTTGGAATCCGTGCATGTGTGACGTAAATAAAATTATACTCATCTACCAGCTTCTTCTTATTGTCATTACGGAGGTTAGAAATGGCAAGCCATCGGTCAGGAGAAACGCACAAAGAAACCTCATGGCAGTTGTTTGGGGTTACATTCAAAACTAATTGCTATTACAGATAAATGAGTACAGCTTGTACAATGATGTGTTAATTAATTGTACTGTAGCTTAACCTATTAAGCAATTATAGTGCTTTGGCAGTCTGTAAGGCATGGTCAGAGGATTTCTCAGCAGGAGGCGGGAGGCGGTTTGAAAGGAGCAAGTTAGAATGGGGGGCGAGTTTACAGAAGCGAGTTGTCGGGAACTAATTGGCGGGAGCGAGATGTCATGTACCCTTCTTCAAGTACAGTCACCAGTGCTGTATGCTATACTCCAGATGTGGATGCACCAGTGATTTGTACAGCAGCAATATGACTTCCCATGCCTGCTAGTTATTCCCTGGCAATGCTGCCTAGCATTTTAATGGCTTTCGCCACCACTTTCCTGCAGTGTGAGGAGTGCTTGAGTCACTAGTGATTGTCACCCAGGTCTTTTTCTTCCTGAAGTTGGTTATCGGACCTCTAGCAGACTGTACTTTGTCCTTGGGTTCTTAGCTCCCTATGTGCCTGACCCTGCACTTCTTTACACTGGACCAGAGCTGGCATACTCCAGACAATCTGCGAGCTTGATCAGATCTTCCTTTAGGTCCTGTATCCTTTCTGCTCTATCCACCCTTTCCATTGAGCTTGGTGTCCTATACAAACAGGCAAATTCTGCCTTTATGCCATCCCCAATGTAGTCAAAGAATACATTAAACAACACTGGACCAACCACCGCACCTCACGGAGCCCCACTGGTGATTCCCTAGAACCTGAAAGCTCCCATCCACCACCACCACCACCACCCTCTGGGTCCTATCATTCAGCCAGTTTGTCATCTGTCCAGCGAGTTTCTCCTCCACCTCCAGATTCTTCATTTTTTTTCCATATAGGTTTTATGCCTACCCAAGCCCGGCAGGTGGCTCTGGCCTCTCGTTGGAGTACTTCGGTCTCCAAATCCTTCTTTTTTGATCAACCTCCTGTGGGCCCCATAAACAAAAGCCTTTTGTCACTTGGTCAAAAGAAACTGATCAGGTTTTGCTTGACAGGATTTTCCAGCCATGAACCCACGTTGACTCTCTCTTCCTGGGGTATACCTATACCAGCTCGACAACACTGTTGTCCGGGTTCAGCATAGCGTGATCCTGATGTCGACAGGCGAAATTTCACCTGTCAGACATTGGAGTGTTTATCGGGGGCTGTGCCTGAATCCCCTTGAGCCTCCCTCCTAAGACTGTTAACTCGAGATTGGGTTAACTTTCGAGAAGAGGCGAAGGCGAATTTCACCCATGGGTCCCCCACAGCGACAATTTCAAAACTTGTCTAAATTGTCGCTGTGGGATTTCACCATCGGGTGTCAACTGCCCATTACCCTCTTCCTGGAGACTCTTTCCTCAAGGAAACCTACCAGCCTTTCACTGAAACAGAAAATGATGGCAGCAAAAGACCACTGGTCCACCCAGTTTATGCATACAACCTTAACAATCCCAGAACCAAAGTCCATACAAGGTTCTACTCTGCACTATCCAACCCACCACATCAGCTGGCAGAATGTTCCACGACTCTCCCAACCTTTCTGTAAAATAAAATGTTCTTACTTCCCAATCATGCTCTCGGGCTCTTGATCCACTACTTATGCTAAAGAGTTCCTTGCAATTTACCTTGTTCATTCCTTTCAGAAGCGTGAAGGTCTCTGTCATATCTCCTTCTCTCGGTCCGGCCTCCAGCGAATACATGTTCAGTGCCTTAAGCCAATCCTCAGAAGATCTGCCCTGCTGGCCCTCAATCATTTTGGTCACCCTCAGCTGCACTGTCTTCAGCCTGTCCTTATCTTTCCTCGGCGACTACAGAACTGAGCACAGAACTCCAGGTAGGCCCTCAATAATGATCGACTGGTAGTAATGCCTCCTTCCTTCTACTCTCAGTACCCTTCCTATACACCCTAGCATCCTCTTTGCCTTACTGTAGGCCGTTACACTGACTTGACTGTTTTAGGAGTCACTGATGATGACCTCTAGGTCTCTTTCCTCAGAGGTCATGCCCAGCTCCCCTTCCCCGTCCTGGGGTTCTTGTTCTCTACATGCATGACCTTGCACTTTTGGTATGGAATTTCAGCTGCCAAACTTGTAAACACCTCTCAAGCCTCTGCAAGTCTCTTTGCATCTCCCTAAGCCCCTCCTTGCTGTCCACCCTGCCACAAAGCTTTTCATCTGTGAAGAGGCACATCTTTGCTCTGGATTCCTTCTCCCATGTCACTGATGTACATACAGAAAAGGACTGGATCCAGGACCAATCTTTGTGGCACCCCACTAATAACATCCCTCTCTTCTGGTTTGACTCTGCTAACCACAGTCCTCTACTGTCTTCCTTCCAACCAGTTTCTCACCCTTCTGTGTCCTTGATGCACCCAGATCCTCTAGCTTCTTCAGCAGCCTTCTAAGGCACCGAGCTAGCTTTCCTTAAGGACAGCTTCCATGTGAGCTTACCCGCGTTTTAGGTTAAACTGACCAGTCTGCAGTTACCCAGGTCATCTCTGGGACCACTCTTTAGGAGCAGCGCCACATGCGCCATTCTCTAGTCAAGTGATACTACCCCGATTCCAGCGAACTATGGAAGAAGTCCGCCAGAGGGCCTGCTAGTTCCGCTGCTAGTTCCTAAGCATCCTGGGATGGATACCACGTGGGTCAATAATCATTTCTTCACCCTGTCCTCACAGATCTTTGTCTCTATGCACCACCTTCCTCCTCCTCCTCCTCCCTTGCAGTTCCGGGTTGCCCCACTCCCTTGTAAAGACAGAGCAGAAGTATTCATTTATTACCTCTAGCTTGCCCCACTATCTTCCACCCACCCTCCAGTCTCTTTAGCCTCACAATACCATCGTTCCTGTCCCTTTTTTCTAATGTACTAAAAATGGCTGTTCCCCCTTTATTTAAACCATTCATACACATCTAAGTGTGGACATGATGCGCTGCATGCGAGGACTGCTTTCCAGAACAGTGAATACAGGCATGTGAGCTACGTGTGCAACACCCCTTCATTGTGATCACGTGCTTGATTTTGTTTTTCAGTTACCCACTTTAGCTTGCGCTCAAAGGCCCCTTCAACTATTTTCCCTCCTACCACACAGCAAGTCGAGCTGGCGATTTTCAGTCAGCGGACATGTGTTGGATTGGAGCTCTGGAGCCATGAGCAGCAGGAATTGCATACTGAGTGAGGAGGAGGAGAGCTGCATGCACGCAATACCAGGCTGTGAGCAGGTCGGACTCGGACAGCCAGCAACACCAGACGATGGGGATCTTCTCAACATGCAAGTATGAGTCCGTGGTTCATCTCTCCTCCTCCTGAATAAATTAGAGCACGTCCAGCAAAATACTGATAACAAGTAGCAGTAGGAAGCTGAAGCTTGCTTTTGAATAGTAAGGCACGGAGTCTGACCGGGCAACAGGAAACAATACCACTGACAAAGAGGAAAAACAGTTATATTCTGAACAGAGATGTACTGTTAGAGCAGTGACTCCCTCTGCTACCCGTTGCCTCTGTGTCTGACTCCAGCACCTTCACTGTTCGACAGTGAGCTCTCACTGCTACCTGTTGCCCGTGTCTGACTCAGCACCTTACTGTTCGACAGTGAGCTCCCTACTGCTACCTGTTTCCCGAGTCTGACTCAGCAACTTACTGTTCCGACAGTGGCGCCCTACTGCTACCTGTTGCCCGTGGTCTGACTCAGCACCTTACTGTTCGACAGTGAGCTCCCTACTGCTACCGTCTCTCGAGTCTGACTCAGCACCTTACTGTTCGACAGTGAGCGCCCTATCTACCTGTTGCCCGTGTCTGACTCAGCACTTTATTGTTCGACAGTGAGCTCCCTACTGCCACCTGTTTCCCAGAGTCTGACTCAGCACCTTACTGTTCGACAGTGGGCTCCCTACTGCTACCTGTTTCCCCAGAGTCTGACTCAGTACCTTACTGCTCAACAGTGAGCTCCCTGCTGCTACCTGTTTCCCTGGTTGACTCAGCACCTTTACTGTTCTGACAGTGAGCTCCCTACTGCTACCTGTTGCCCGTGTCTCACTCAGCACTTTATTGTTCGACAGTGAGCTCCCTACTGCTACCGTCACCCCTGTGTCTGACTCAGCACCTTACTGTTCGACAGTGAGCCCCTACTGCTACCTGTTTCCCTGTCTGACTCAGCACCTTACTGTTCGACAGTGAGCTCCCTACTGCTACCTGTTTCCCGGGTCTGACTCAGCACCTTACTGTTCGACAGTGAGCTCCCTACTGCTACCTGTCACCCCTGTGTCTGACTCAGCACCTTACTGTCTCGACAGTGAGCGCCTACTGCTACCTGTTTCCCGAGTCTGACTCAGCACCTTACTGTTCGACAGTGAGCCCCTACTGCTACCTGTTTCCCGAGTCTGACTCAGCACCTACTGTTCGACAGTGAGCTCCCCACTCTGCTACCTGTTTCCCAGTGTCTGACTCAGCACCTTACTGTTCGACAGTGAGCTCCCTACTGCTACCTGTCACCCCTGTGTCTGACTCAGCACCTTACTGTTCGACAGTGAGCTCCCTACTGCCTACCTGTGCCTGTGTCTGACTCAGCATCTCTACTGTTCGACAGTGAGCTCTCACTGCTACCTGTCACCCCTGTGTCTGACTCAGCACCCACTGTCTGACAGTGAGCTCCCTACTGCTACCTGTTTCCTGTGCCTGACTCAGCACCCTACTGTTCGACAGTGAGCTCCTCACTGCTACCTGTTTCCCGAGTCTGAGTCAGCACCTTACTGTTCGACAGTGAGCACCCTACTGCTACCTGTGTCCCTAGTCTGACTCAGCACCTTGTCGTTCGACAGTGAGCTCCCTACTGCTACCTGTTTCCCAAGTCTGACTCAGCACCTTACTGTTCGACAGTGAGCTCCCTACTGCTACCTGTTTCCCGAGTCTGACTCAGCACCTTACTGTCGACAGTGAGCTCCCTACTGCTACCTGTTTCCCGAGTCTGACTCAGCACCACTGTTCTACAGTGAGCTCCCTACTGCTACGTGTTGCCCGTGTATGACCCAGCACCTTACTGTTCGACAGTGAGCTCCCTATGCTACCTGTTTCCCGAGTCTGACTCAGCACCTTACTGTTCGACAGTGAGTCCCTACTGCTACCTGTTTCCCGTGTCTGACCTCAGAACCTTACTGTTCGACAGTGAGCGCCCTACTGCTACCTGTTTCCCGAGTCTGACTCAGCACCTACTGTTCGACAGTGAGCTCCTACTGCTACCTGTTCCCCTGTGTCTGACTCAGCACCTTACTGTTCAACAGTGAGCTCCCTGCTGCTACCTGTTTCCCAGTCTGACTCAGCACTCACTGTTCGACAGTGAGCTCCCTACTGCTACCTGTCACCCCCGTGTCCTGACTCCAGTAACCTACTGTTCGACAGTGAGCTCTACTGCTACCTGTTTCCTCAGAGTCTGACTCAGCACCTTACTGTTCGACAGTGAGCGCCCACTGCTACCTCGTCACCCCGTGTCTGACTCAGCACCTTACTGTCTCGACAGTGAGTGCCCTACTGCTACCTGTCACCCCTGTGTCTGACTCCAGCACCCACTGTTCAACAGTGAGCTCCCCTACTGCTACCTGTTGCCCGTGGTCTGACTCAGCACCTTACTGTTCGCCAGTGAGCCCTACTGCTACCTGTCACCCCCTGTGTCTGACTCAGCACCCACTGTTCGACAGTGAGCGCCCTACTGCTACCTGTCACCCCTGTGTCTGACTCAGCACCTTACTGTCTCGACAGTGAGCTCCCTACTGCTACCTGTCACCCCTGTGTCTGACTCAGCACCTTACTGTTCGACAGTGAGCTCCCTAAGATACCGTTGTCTCCGAGTCTGACTCAGCACCCTACTGTTCGGCAGTGAGCACCCTACTACTACCTGTTTCCCCGTGTCTGACTCAGCACCTTACTGTCTCGGCAGTGAGCTCCCTACTGCTACCTGTTGCCCCAGTCTGACTCAGCACCTTACTGTTCGACAGTGAGCCCCTATGTTACCTGTTTCCTCCGAGTCTGACTCAGCACCTTACTGTTCCACAGTGAGCTCCCTACTGCTACCTGTTGCCCCGGTCCGACTCAGCACCTTACTGCCTCGACAGTGAGCCCCTACTTGCTACCTGTTGCCTGTGTCTGACTCAGCATCTTACTGTTCGACAGTGAGCTCTCTACTGCTACCTGTCACCCCTGTGTCTGACTCAGCACCTTACTGTCTCGACAGTGAGCTCCCTACTGCTACCTGTTTCTGTGCCTGACCTCAGCACCTTACTGTTCGACAGTGAGCTCCCTACTGCTACCTGTTTCCCGAGTCTGAGTCAGCACCTTACTGTTCGACAGTGAGCACCCTACTGCTACCTGTTTCCCTGAGTCTGAGTCAGCACCTTACTGTTCGACAGTGAGCTCCCTGCTACCTGTTTCCCGAGTCTGAGTCAGCACCTCATCGCTCGACACAGTGAGCTCCCATACTGCTACCTGTTTCCTGAGTCTGAGTCAGCACCTTACTGTTCGACAGGTGAGCACCCTACTGCTACCTGTTTCCCGAGTCTGACTCAGCACCTTACTGTTCGCACAGTGGGCCCTCACTGCTACCTGTTTCCCGAGTCTGACTCAGCACCTTACTGTTCGACAGTGAGCTGCCCACCATATCTGTTGCCCCCAGTCTGACCAGCACCTACTGTCTGACAGTGAGCTCCCTACTGCTACCTGTCACCCCGTGTCTGACTCAGCACCTTACTGTTCGACAGTGAGCCCCTACTGCTACCTGTTTCCTGAGTCTGACTCCAGCACTTTACTGTTCGACAGTGAGCTCCCTACTGCTACCTGTGCCCCGAGTCTGACCCAGCACCTCACTGTCTCGACAGTGAGCTCCCTACTGCTACTTGTTGCCCCGAGTCTGACTCAGCACCTTACTGTTCGACAGTGAGCTCCATACTGCTACCTGTTGCCAGTGTCTGACTCAGCACCTTACTGTTCGACAGTGAGCCCTACTGCTACCTGTCACCCCCGCGCCGGACTCAGCACCTTACTGTTCGGACAGTGAGCTCCCTACTGCTACCTGTCCCCCTGTGTCTGACTCAGCACCTTACTGTTCGACAGTGAGCTCCCCTACTGCTGTTTCCCCTGAGTCTGAGTCAGACCTACTGTTCATCAGTGAGCTCCCTACTGCTACCTGTGTCCCCGAGTCTGACTCAGCACCTTATCGCTCGGCAGTGAGCTCCCTACTGCTACCTGTTTCCCAAGTCTGACTCAGCACCTTACTGTTCGACAGTGGCGCTCACTGCTACCTGTTTCCCGAGTCTGACTCAGCACCTTACTGTTCGACAGTGAGCTCCCTACTGCTACCTGTTTCCCTGAGTTCGACTCAGCACCTACTGTTCGACAGTGAGCTCCCTACTGCTACGTGTTGCCATTGTCTGACTCAGCACCTTACTGTTCGACAGTGAGCTCCCTACTGCTACCTGTTTCCCGAGTCTGACTCAGCACCTTACTGTTCGAGCAGTGAGCTCCCTACTGCTACCTGTTTCCGTGTCTGACTCAGCACCTTACTGTTCGACAGTGAGCCCTACTGCTACCTGTTTCCCGAGTCTGACTCAGCACCTTACTGTTCGACAGTGAGCTCCCTACTGCTACCTGTTTCCCCTGTGTCTGACTCAGCACCTTACTGTTCAACAGTGAGCCCCTGCTGCCTCCGTTTCCCGGTCTGACTCAGCACCTACTGTTCGGCACAGTGAGCTCCTACCGTTGCCTGTCACCCCCTGTGTCTGACTCAGCACCTTACTGTTCGACAGTGAGCTCTACTGCTACCTGTTTCCCAGTCTGACTCAGCACCTTACTGTTTGACAGTGAGCTCCCTACTGCTACCTGTTTCCCCGAGTCTGACTCAGCACCTTACTGTTCGACAGTGAGCTCCCTACTGCTACCTGTTTCCAGTGTCTGACTCAGAACCTTACTGTTCGACAGTGAGCTCCCTACTTGCTACCTGTTGCTCGTGTCTGACTCAGCACCTTGCTGTTCGACAGTGAGCTCCCACTGCTACCTGTCACCCCTGTGTCTGACTCCAGCACCATTGTTCCGACAGTGGGCTCCTACTGCTACCTGTTTCCCCGTGCTGACTCAGCACCTATCAGTTACAGTGGGCTCCCTACTGCTACCTGTTTCCCGAGTCTGAGACAGCACCTTACTGTTCCACAGTGAGCACCCTACTGCTACCTGTTTCCCGAGTCTGACTCAGCACCTTACTGTTCAACAGTGAGCTCCCTACTGCTACCTGTTTCCTAGTCTGAGTCAGCACCTTATCGTTCGACATTGAGCTCCCTACTGCTACCTGTTTCCCTGAGTCTGAGTCAGCACCTTACTGTTCGGCAGTGGACGCCTACTGCTACCTGTCACCCCTGTGTCTGACTCACTCACTGTTCGGCTGTTAGCTTCCACTGCTACCTGTTGCCCGGGTGTCTGACTCAGCACCTTACCGTTCGACAGTAAGCTCCCACTGCTACCCTGTCACCCCTGTGTCTGACTCCAGCACCTTACTGTTCGGCAGTGAGCTCCTAGGCTACCTGTTTCTCGGTCTGACTCAGCACCTTACTGTTCGACAGTGAGCACCCTACTACTACCTGTTTCCCGTGTCTGACTCAGCACCTTACTGTCTCGATTATAGCTCCCACTGCTACCTGTTTCCGAGTCTGAGTCAGCACCTTCATCGCTCGACAGTGAGCTCCCCTACTGCTACCCGTTTCCTGAGTCTGAGTCAGCACCTTACTGTTCGGGACAGTGAGCACCTCTACTGTTACCTGTTTCCCCGAGTCTGACCAGCACCTTACTGTTCGACAGTGGGCTCCCCACTGCTACCTGTTTCCCAGAGTCTGACTCAGCACCTTACTGTTCAACAGTGAGTCGCCCTACTGCTATCTGTTACCCCGGTCTGACTCAGCACCACTGTTCGGCTAGTGAGCTCCCTACTGCTACCTGTCACCCCCTGTGTCTGACTCAGCACCTTACTGTTCGAGCAGTGAGCTCCCTACTGCTACCTGTCACCCCCTGTGTCTGACTCCAGCACCCCACTGTCTCGGCTGTAAGAGCTCCCTACTGCTACCTGTCCCCCCGCGGTCTGACTCTGCACCTTACTGTCTCGACAGTGAGCTCCCTACTGTTGTTTCCCCTGAGTCTGAGTCTGCACCTTACTGTTCGTCAGTGAGCTCCTACTGCTACCTGTGTCCCTTAATCTGACTCAGCACCTTATCGCTCACAGTGAGCTCCCCTTACTGCTACCTGTTTCCAAGTCTGACTCAGCACTCATCAACCGACAGTGAGTCCCACGCCACCTGTTTCCCGAGTCCGACTCAGCACCTTACTGTTAGAGCCAGTGAGCTCCCTACTGCTTTACACCTGTTTCCCAGTCTGACTCAGCACCTTACTGTTCCGACAGTGAGAGCTCCCTACTACAATGTGCTGCCTCAGGTATTCAGCACCTACTGTCTCGACAGCAGCCCCTACTGCTACCTGTTTCCTAGTCTGACTCCAGCACTCACTGTCTGGCTGCAGCCCCTACTGCTACCTGTTTCGTGTCTGACTCAGGAACTCACTGTTCGGCTGGTGCGCGCTCACTGCTACCTGTTTCCCGAGTCTGACCTCAGCACCTTACTGTTCGACAGTGAGCTCCCTACTGCTACCTGTTTGCCCCCTGTGTCTGACTCAGCACCTTACTGTTCAACAGTGAGCCCTGCTGCTACCTGTTTCCCTTGGTGTCTGGTTCAGCACCTTACTGTTCGACAGTGAGCTCTCCTACTGCCACCTGTCACCCCTGTGTCTGATTCAGCACCTTACTGTTCGACTGTGACGCCCTACTGCTACTCAGTTTCCCAGAGTCTGACTCAGCACCTTACTGTTCTGACACAGTGAGGCCCACTGCTACCTGTCACCCTCGTGTCTGACTCAGCACCTTACTGTGTCGGTTAGTGAGTGCCCCACTGCTACCTGTCACCCCTGTGTCTGACTCACAGCACCTACTGTTCACAGTGAGCTCCCCTACTGCTGGCCTGTTGTCCGTGTCTGACCTCAGTTAATCTTACTGTTCGCCAGTGAGCTCTTACTGCCACCTGTCACTCCCCTGTGTCTGACTCAGCACCTTACTGTTCGACAGTGAGCTCACTGCTACCTGTCACCCCTGTGTCTGGACTCAGCACCTTACTGTTCGACAGTGAGCTCCTACTGCCACCTGTCACCCCTGTGTCTGACCTAGCACCTTACTGTTCGACAGTGAGCTCCCTAAGATACCTGTTTCCCTAGTCTGACTCAGCACCTTACTGTTCGACTGTAGCACCCTACTACTACCTGTTTCCTCGTCTGACCCAGCACCTTACTGTTCGACCATGTGAGCTCCTACTGCTACCTGTTGCCCCGTGTCTGACTCAGCACCCACTGTCGACAGTGAGCCCTGTTACCTGTTTCTCCGAGTCTGCTCCAGCACCTTACTGTTCCACAGTGAGCTCCCTACTGCTACCTGTCACCCAGTCTGACTCCAGCACCTTACTGCCTGACATGAGCTCCCCACTTGCTACCTGTTGCCTGTGTCTGACTCCAAAGATTACTGTCTCGACAGTGAGCCTCTACTGCTACCTGTCATTCCCTGTGTCTGACTCAGCACCTTACTGTCTCGACAGTGAGCCCCACTGCCACCTGTTTCCTGTGCCTGACTCAGCACCCACTGTCTCGACAGTGAGCCCCACTGCTACCTGTTTCCCTAGTCTGAGTCAGCACCTTTATCACCGACAGTGAGCACCCTACTGCTACCTGTTTCCTGAGTCTGAGTCAGCACCTTACTGTTCGACAGTGAGCCCCTACTGCTACCTGTTTCCCGAGTCTGAGTCGCACCTTGTCGTTGAGCAGTGAGCTCCCTACTGCTACCTGTTTCCTGAGTCTGAGTCAGCATCTACTGTTCGAGTGAGCACCCTACTGCTACTCTGTTTCCCTAGTCTGACTCTGCTAGCACCATTGTTCGACAGTGGGCCCTACTGCTACCTGTTTCCGAGTCTGACTCAGCACCTTACTTTCTACGGTGGCGCCCTACTGCCATCTGTTGCCCCAGTCTGACTCAGCACCTTACTGTTCACAGTGAGCTCCCTACTGCTACCTGTCACCCGTGTCTGACTCAGCACTCACTGTTCGACAGTGAGTCCCCTACTGCTACTCTGTTTCCCTGAGTCTGACTCCAGCACTTTACTGTTCGGCAGTGAGCCCCTACTGCCACCAAGCTGCCCCAGTCTGACCCAGCACCTACTGTTCGACAGTGAGCTCCCCATTGCTACTTGCTGCCCGAGTCTGACTCAGCACCTTACTGTTCGACAGTGAGCTCCATACTGCTACCTGTTGCCAGTGTCTGACTCAGCACCTTACTGTCTGACAGTGAGCTCCCTACTGCTACCTGTCACCCCCGCGCCGGACTCAGCACCTTACTGTTCGACAGTGAGTGCTCTTACTGCTACCCCCTGTGTCTGACTCAGCACCTTACTGTTCGACAGTGAGCTCCCTACTGCTGTTTCCCTGAGTCTGAGTCAGCACCTTACTACCATCAGTAGCTCCCTGCTACATCCCCGGTCTGACTCGCGCCTTCGTTCGCCAGTAGCTCCCACTGCTACCTGTTTCTCAAGTCTGACTCAGCACCTTACTGTTCGGCAGTGAGCGCCCTACTGCTACCTGTTTCCCAGGTCTGACTCAGCACCCAACACCGACAGTGAGCTCCCTATCACACCTGTTTCTAGTCTGACTCAGCACTTACTGTTCTATTGCGAGCTCCTCACTGCTACGTGCCATTGTCTGACCCAGCACCTTACTGTTCTGACAGTGAGCTCCCTACTGCTACCTGTTTCCTAGTCTGACTCAGCACTCACTGCTCGACTGGTGAGCTCCCTACTGCTACCTGTTTCGTGGTCTGACCTCAGCACTACTGTCTCACAGTGAGCTCTACTGCTACCCGTTTCCCGAGTCTGACTCAGCACTCCACTGTCTCGACAGTGAGCTCCTCTGCTACCTGTTTCCCCTGTGTCTGACGTCAGCACCTTGCTGTTCAACAGTGAGCTCCTGCTGCTACCTGTTTCCCGGAGTCTGACTCAGCACCTTACTGTCTCGGACAGTGAGCTCCCTACTGCTACCTGTCACCGGTCTGACTCAGCACCCATTGTTCGACAGTGAGCGCCTCTACTACCTGTTTCCGAGTCTGGCTCCAGCACCTACTGTTTGACAGTGAGCCCCTACTGCTACCTGTTTCCCGAGCTCTGACTCAGCACCTACTTGTTCGACAGTGAGCTCCCTACTGCTACCTGTTTCCCAGTGTCTGACTCAGAACCTTACTGTTCGACAGTGAGCTCCCTACTTGCTACCTGTTGCTTGTGTCTCGACTCAGCACCTTGGCTGTCTCGACAGTGAGCTCCCACTGCTACCTGTCACCCCTGTGTCTGACTCAGCACCTACTGTTCGGCTACAGTGAGCTCCTTACCGTTACCTGTTTCCCTGCGTGCTTGACTCAGCACCTTACTGTTCGACAGTGAGCTCCTACTGCCACCTGTTTCCCCAGTCTGGAGACAGCACCTTACTGTTCGACAGTGAGCACCCTACTGCTACTCTCGTCTTCAGGTCTGACCTGTGCACCTACTGTTCAACAACAGTGAGCCCCATTGCTACCTGTTTCCCAGTCTGAGTCAGCACCTTATCGTCGACATTGAGCCCCCTACTGCTACCTGTTTCCTGAGTCTGAGTCAGCACCTTACTGTTTCGACAGTGAGCGCCCCTACTGCTACCTGTCACCCCCTGTGTCTGACTCAGCACCCATTGTCACAGTGAGCTCCCTACTGCTACCTGTTGCCCGTGTCTGACCTTGCAGTTCCTTACTGTTCACGGTAAGCTCCCCACTGCTACCTGTCACCCCTGTGTCTGACCTCAGCACCTTACTGTTCGACAGTGAGCCCCTAAGTTACCTGTTTCCCAGTCTGACCTCAGCACCCTACTGTCTCGACAGTGAGCACCCTACTACTACCTGTTTCCCGTCTGACTCCAGCACCACTGTTCGACAGTGAGCTCCCTACTGCTACCTGTTTCCCCGAGTCTGAGCTCGCACCCATCGCCTCGACAGTGAGCCCCTACTGCTACCTGTTTCCCTGAGTCTGAGTCAGCACTCACTGTTCCGACAGTGAGCACCCTACTGCTACCTGTTTCCCTAGTCTGACTCAGCACCTTACTGTCTCGACAGTGGGCTCCCTAATGCTGCTCTGTTTCCCTAGTCTGACCCAGCACCTTACTGTTCAACTGTGAGCTCTACTGCTATCTGTTACCCCAGTCTGACTCAGCACCTACTGTTCGACAGTGAGCTCCTCACTGCTACCTGTCACCCCCTGTGTCTGACTCAGCACCTTACTGTTTGACAGTGAGCTCCCTACTGCTACCTGTCACCCCTGTGTCTGACTCAGCACCTTACTGTTCGACAGTGAGCTCCCTATTGCTACCTGTCCCCCCTGTCTGACTCCAGCACCCTACTGTTCTATTGCGTGAGCTCCCACTGCTGTTTCCCTGAGTCTGAGTCAGCACCTTTACTGTTCATCAGTGAGCTCCCTACTGCTACCTTAGACTCTCGAATCTGACTCAGCACCTTATCACCGCCAGTGAGATCTCTACTGCTACCTGTTTCCCCAAGTCTCGACTCCAGCACCTTACTGTTCGACAGTGAGCTCCCATCACAATTGTTTCCTAGGTCTGACCCAGCACCTACTGTTCGACAGTGAGCTCCCTACTGCTACCAGGTTTCCCGAGTCTGACCTCAGCACCTTACTGTTCACAGTGAGCCCTCACTGCTGGCTGCAGGTTGCCCGTAGTATGACTCAGCACCCACTGTTCGGACAGCGAGCTCCCTACTGCTACCTGTTTCCCGAGTCTGACTCAGCACCTACTGTTCGACAGTGAGCTCCCACTGCATACCTGTTTCCGGTTCGACTCTAGAACTCACTGTTCGACAGTGAGCGCCTCTACTGCTACCTGCTCTCTCGGTGTCTGACTCAGCACCTTACTGTTCTATTGCAGTGAGCTCCTACTGCTACTCAGTTTCCCTGTGTCTGACTCAGCACCTTACTGTTCAACAGTGAGCTCCCCTGCTGCTACCTGTTTCCCCAGTCTGACTTCCAGCACCTTACTGTTCGACAGTGAGCTCCCTACTGTTACCTGTCACCCCCTGTGTCTGACTCCAGCACCTTACTGTTCGACAGTGACGCCCCTACTGCTACCTGTTTCCCAGAGTCTCGACTCAGCATCTTACTGTTCGGCTGTGAGCTCTCACTCGCTACCTGTCACCCCGCGGTCTGACCTGCAGCACCTTACTGTCTCGACAGTGAGTGCCCTACTGCTACCTGTCACCCCTGTGTCTGACTCAGCACCTACTGTTCGACAGTGAGCTCCCTACTGCTACCTAAGTTGCCCGTGGTCTGACTCAGCACCTACTGTTCGCCAGTGAGCCCCTACTGCTACCTGTCACCCCCTGTGTCTGACTCAGCACCTTACTGTCTCGACAGTGAGCCGCCCCTATTGCTACCTGTCACCCCTGTGTCTGACTCAGCACCTTACTGTTCGGACAGTGGAGTTCTCATCGCTACCTGTCACCCCGTGGTTCTGACTCCAGCACCTTACTGTTCGACAGTGAGCCCCCTATGTTACCTGTTTCCCGAAGTCTGACTCAGCACCTTACTGTTCGGACAGTGAGCACCCTACTGGTACCTGTTTCCGTGTCTGACTCCAGCACCATACTGTTCGACAGTGAGCTCCCTACTGCTACCTGTCACCCCTGCTGTCTGACTCCAGCACCTACTGTGTCTCGACAGTGAGCTCCCTACTGCTACCTGTTGTCTCGGACTGACTCCAGCACCTTACTGTCTCGACAGTGAGTCTCTTATGTTACCTGTTTCCCCGAGTCTGACCCAGCACCTTACTGCTCGACAGTGAGCTCCCCTACTGCTACCTGTTGCCCCGGGTCTGACTCCAGCACCTACTGTTCGACAGTGAGCTCCTCACTTGCTACCTGTTGCCTGTGTCTGACTCCAGCACTCTACTGTCTGGCTGTGAGCTCCCCTACTGCTACCTGTCACCCCCTGTGTCTGACCCAGCACCTACTGTTCGACAGTGAGCTCCCTACTGCTACCTGTCACCCACTGTGCCTGACTCAGCACCTTACTGTTCGACAGTGAGCTCCCCTACTGCTACCTGTTTCCCGAGTCTGAGTCAGCACCTTACTGTTCGACCGTGAGCACCCTACTGTTGCCTGTTTTCCCTAGTCTGACCTCAGCACCTTACTGTTCGACAGTGAGTCTCCCCACTGCTACCTGCCTCTTGTGCCTGAGTCAGCACCTTACTGTTTGACGGGTGAGCTCCCCTACTGCTACCTGTTTCCTGTGTCTGACTCAGCACCTTACTGTCTGACAGTGAGCTCTTACTGCTACCTGTTGCTCTTCCGAGTCTGACTCTGCACCTTACTGTTTGACAGTGAGCTCCTACTGCTACCTGTTTCCCGAGTCTATTCCAGCACCTTACTGTCTCGACAGTGAGCTCCCTACTGCTACCTGTTTCCAGTGTCTGACTCAGAACTCTTACTGTCTGATAGTGAGCTCCCCTATTTGCTACCTGCTGCCTGTGTCTGACTCAGCACCTTACTGTCTCGACAGTGAGCCCTACTGCTACCTGTCACCCCCTGTGTCTGACTCCAGCACCTTACTGTCTCGGACAGTGAGCTCTCTACTGCTACCTGTTTCCTGTGCCTGACTCCAGCACCTTACTGTCTCGACAGTGAGCTCCCTACTGCTACCCTGCCTCTCTAGTCTGAGTCCAGCACCTACTGTTGTACAGTGAGCACCCTACTGCTACCTCAGTCTCCGAGTCTGACTCAGCACCTACTGTTCAACAGTGAGCTCCCCTACTGCTACCTGTTTCCCGAGTCTGAGCAGCACCTCATCGCTCGACATTGAGCTCCCTACTGCTACCTGTTTCCTGAGTCTGAGTCAGCACCTTACTGTTCGACAGTGAGCGCCCTACTGCTACCTGTCACCCCTGTCTGACTCAGCACCTACTGTTCGTCAGTGAGCTCCCTACTGCTACCTGTTGCCCGTGGTTCTGACTCAGCACCTTCACTGTTCGACAGTGAGCTCCTACTGCTACCTGTCCCCCCTGTGTCTGACTCCAGCACCTTACTGTTCGACAGGAGCCCCTGTTACCTGTTTCCCCGAGTCTGACTCCAGCACCTACTGTCTCGACAGTGAGCACCCTACTACTACCTGCTTTCCGTGTCTGACTCAGCACCTACTGTCGACAGTGAGCTCCCCTACTGCTACCTGTCCCCCCTGTGTCTGACTCCAGCACCTTATTGTCTCGGACAGTGAGCTCCCTACTGTCTACCTGTTGCCCCGAGTCTGACCTCCAGCACCTTACTGTTCGACAGTGAGCTCTCCACTTGCTACCTGTTGCCTGTGTCTGACTCAGTGACCTTACTGTTCGACAGTGAGCTCCCCACTGCTACCCGGCACAGGTCACCCCTGTGTCTGACCTGCACCTTATTGTCTGACAGTGAGCCCCTACTGCTACCCAAGGTTTCCCAGCCTCGACTCCAGCACCTTACTGTCTCGACAGTGAGCTCCCCATTTCTACCTGTTTCTCGTAGTCTGAGTCAGCACCTTACTGTTCTGGCCAGTGAGCACCCTACTGCTACCTGTTTCCCGTGGTTCACTCAGCACCATTGTTCTACAGTGAGCTCCCTACTGCTACCTGTTTCCCGAGTCTGAGTCAGCACCTTATCGCTCGGCCAGTGAGCCCCTACTGCTACCTGTTTCTGAGTCTGGTTTCAGCACACTCACTGTCTCGCCAGTGAGCACCCCACTGCTACTCTGTTTCCAGTCTGACTCAGCACTAATAACTGGCCAGTGGGCTCCCCTACTGCTACCTGTTTCCTAGTCTGACTCAGCACTACTGTTCAACAGTGAGCGCCTTTACTGCTATCTGTTACCCCCGAGTCGACTCAGCACCTTACTGTTCGACAGTGAGCTCCCTACTGCTACCTGTCACCCCCGTGTCTGACTCAGCACTTACTGTTCGATAGTGAGCTCCTCACTGCTACCTGTCACCCCCTGTGTCTGACTCCAGCACCTTACTGTTCGACAGTGAGCTCCCTACTGCTACCTGTCCCCCTGTGTCTGACTCTAGCACCATACTGTCCGGCTGACAGTGAGCTCCCTACCTGCTGTTTCCTGAGTCTGAGTCAGCACCCTTACTGTTCATCAGTGAGCTCCCTACTGCTACCTGTGTCCCCGAGTCTGACTCAGCACCTTATCGCTCGACAGTGAGCTCCTACTGCTACCTGTTTCCTCAAGTCTGACTCAGCACCTTACTGTCTCGACAGTGAGCTCCCCACTGCTACCTGTTTCCTGAGTCTGACTCCAGCACCTACTGTTCGACAGTGAGCTCCTCTACTGCTACCCGTTTCCCGAGTCTGACTCCAGCACCTACTGTTCGGCTGTGAGCTCCCCACTGCTACGTGTTGCCCGTGTCTGACTCAGCACCTCATTGTCTCGACAGTGAGCTCCCTACTGCTACCTGTTCTCTAGTCCGACTCCAGCACCTTACTGTTCGCACAGTGAGCTCCCCACTGCTACCTGTTTCCCGTGTCTGACCCAGAACTCACTGTCTCGGCCAGTGAGCGCCCATCTATACCTGTTTCCCGAGTCTGACTCAGCACCTTACTGTTCGACAGTGAGCTCCCTACTGCTACCTGTTTCCCCTGTGTCTGACTCAGCACCTTACTGTTCAACAGTGAGCTCTCCTGCTACCTGTTTCCTCGAGTCGACCTGTGCACCCAACAGTCTCTATTGCGATTCTCACTGCTACCCGCTGTCACCCCTGTGTCTGACTCAGCACTTACTGTCGAAGCAGTGAGCCCTACTGCTACCTGTTTCCCAGAGTCTGACTCAGCACCTTACTGTCTCGACAGTGAGCCCACTGCTACCTGTCACCCCTGTGTCTGACTCCAGCACCTTACTGTTCGACAGTGAGCGCCCTACTGCTACCTGTCACCCCTGTGTCTGACCTCAGCACCTTACTGTTTACAGTGAGCTCCCTACTGCTACCTGTTGCCCGTGGTTCGACTCAGCGACCTTACTGTTCGCCAGTGAGTGCCCACTGCTACCTGTCACCCCTGTGTCTGACTCAGCACCTTACTGTCTGGCAGTGAGCTCCCACTGCTACCTGTCACCCCTGTGTCTGACTCAGCACCTTACTGTTCGACAGTGAGCCTCCTACTGCTACCTGTCACCCCGTGTCTGACTCAGCACCTTACTGTCTGACAGTGAGCTCCCATGTTACCTGTTTCCCGAGTCTGACCTCAGCACCTACTGTTCGACAGTGAGCACCCTACTGGTACCTGTTTCCCGCGGTCTGACTCAGCACCATACTGTTCGGACAGTGAGCTCCCTACTGCTACCTGTCACCCCTGTGTCTGACTCAGCACCTTACTGTTCGACAGTGAGCTCCCTATCACACCTGGGCTGCTCCCGAGGTCTGACTCAGCACTCATCAATTGGACCGTGAGCACCCTCTACTGCTACCTGTTTCCCCGAGTCTGACTCAGCACCTACTGTTCGACAGTGAGCTCCCTACTGCTACTTGTTTCCCGGTCTGAGTCAGCACCTTACTGTTTGACAGTGAGCTCCTACTGCTACCTGTTTCCCTGAGTCTGAGTCAGCACCTTACTGTTCGACAGTGAGCACCCTACTGCTACCTGTTTCCGAGTCTGACTCAGCACCTACTGTTTGACAGTGAGCTCCTACTGCTACCTGTTGCTCCAGTCTGACTCAGCACCTTACTGTTCGACAGTGAGCTCCCTATGTTACCTGTTTCCGAGTCTGACTCAGCACCTTACTGTTCGACAGTGAGCTCCTACTGCTACCTGTTGCCCCGAGTCTGACTCAGCACCTACTGTTCGACAGTGAGCTCCCCTACTTGCTACCTGTTGCCTGTGTCTGACTCAGCACCTTACTGTTCGACAGTGAGCTCCCATTGCTACCTGTCACCCCTGTGTCTGACTCAGCACTTACTGTTCGACAGTGAGCTCCCCTACTGCTACCTGTCACCCCTGTGCCTGACTCCAGCACCTTACTGTTCGACAGTGAGCTCCCTACTGCTACCTGTTTCCCGAGTCTGAGTCAGCAGCACTTACTGTTCGATCGTGAGCACCCTACTGCTACCTGTTTCCCCGAGTCTGACTCAGCACCCTACTGTTCGACAGTGAGCTCCCTACTGCTACCTGTTTCCCGAGTCTGAGTCAGCACCTTACTGTTTGACAGTGAGCCCCTACTGCTACCTGTTTCCTGAGTCTGAGTCAGCACCTTACTGTTCGACAGTGAGCACCCTACTGCTACCTGTTTCCCGAGTCTGACTCAGCACCCTACTGTTCGACACTGGGCTCCTACTGCTACCTGTTTCCCGAGTCTGACTCAGCACCTATTGTTCGACAGTGAGCGCCCTACTGCTATCTGTTGCCCCGAGTCTGACTCCAGCACCTACTGTTCGACAGTGAGCTCCCTACTGCTACCTGTCACCCCCGTGTCTGACTCAGCACCTTACTGTTCGACAGTGAGCTCCCTACTGCTACCTGTTTCCCTGAGTCTGACTCCAGCACCTTAGTGTTCGGCAGTGAGCTCCCTACTGCTGCCTGTTGCCCCGAGTCTGACTCAGCACCTTACTGTTCGACAGTGAGCCCTCACTGCTACTTGTTGCCCCGAGACTGACTCCAGCACCTTACTGTTCGAGCAGTGAGCTCCCTACTGCTACCTGTTGCCCCGAGTCTGACCTCAGCACCTTACTGTTCGACAGTGAGCTCCCTACTGCTACCTGTTGCCAGTGTCTGACTCAGCACCTACTGTTCGACACTGAGCTCCCTACTGCTACCTGTCACCCCTGTGTCTGACTCAGCACCTACTGTTCGACACTGAGCTCCCTACTGCTACCAGTCACCCCTGTGTCTGACTCAGCACCTTACTGTTCGACAGTGAGCTCCCTACTGCTACCTGTTTCCCTGAGTCTGAGTCAGCACCTTACTGTTCATCAGTGAGCTCCCTACTGCTACCTGTGTCCCGAGTCTGACTCAGCACCTTATCGCTCGGCAGTGAGCGCCTCTACTGCTACCTGTTGCCCCGAATCTGACTCAGCACCTACTGTTCGACAGTGAGCTCACTACTGCTACCTGTTTCCCGAGTCTGACTCAGCACCTACTGTTCGGACAGTGAGCTCCCTACTGCTACCTGTTTCCCGTGTCTGACTCAGCACCTTACTGTTCGACAGTGAGCTCCCCACTGCTACCTGTTCCCGAGTCTGACTCAGCACCTTACTGTTCGACAGTGAGCTCCCTACTGCTACCTGTTGCCCGTGTCTGACTCAGCACCTTACTGTTCGGCGTGAGCTCCCTACTGCTACCTGTTTCCTGGTCTGACTCAGCACCATACTGTTCGACAGTGAGCTCCCTACTGCTACCTGTTGCCCCAGTCTGACTCAGCACCTTACTGTTCGACAGTGAGCTCCCTACTGCTACTTGTTGCCCCGAGTCTGACTCAGCACCTTACTGTTCGACAGTGAGCTCCCTACTGCTACCTGTTGCCAGTGTCTGACTCAGCACCTTACTGTTCGACAGTGAGTCCCTACTGCTACCTGTCACCCCTGTGTCTGACTCAGCACCTACTGTTCGACAGTGAGCTCCCTACTGCTACCTGTCCCCCTGTGTCTGACTCAGCACCTTACTGTTCGACAGTGAGCCCCCTACTGCTGTTTCCCTGAGTCTGAGTCAGCACCTTACTGTTCATCAGTGAGCTCCCTACTGCTACCTGTGTCCCCGGTCTGACTCAGCACCTTATCGCTCGACAGTGAGCTCCTACTGCTACCTGTTTCCCAAGTCTGACTCAGCACCTTACTGTTCGACAGTGAGCTCCCCACTGCTACCTGTTTCCTGAGTCTGACTCAGCACTCACTGTCTCGACAGTGAGCTCCCCACTGCTACCTGTTTCCCGAAGTCTGACTCAGCACCTTACTGCTCGACAGTGAGCTCCCTACTGCTACGTGTTGCCCGGGTTCGACTCAGCACCTTACTGTTCGACAGTGAGCTCCCTACTGCTACCTGTTTCCCGAGTCTGACTCAGCACCTTACTGTTCGACAGTGAGCTCCCTACTGCTCCTGTTTCCCGTGTCTGACTCAGAACCTTACTGTTCAGTGAGCGGCTCTACTGCTACCTGTTTCCCCAGTCTGACTCAGCACCTTACTGTTCGGACAGTGAGCTCCCTACTGCTACCTGTTTCCCCTGTGTCTGACTCAGCACCTTACTGTTCAACAGTGAGCCCCTGCTGCTACCTGTTTTCCTAGTCTGACTCAGCACCTTACTGTTCGACAGTGAGCTCCCTACTGCTACCTGTCACCCCTGTGTCTGACTCAGCACCTTACTGTTCGACAGTGAGCCCCACTGCTACCTGTTTCCCGAGTCTGACTCAGCACCTTACTGTTTGACAGTGAGCTCCCTACTGCTACCTGTTTCCCGAGTCTGACTCAGCACCTTACTGTTCGACAGTGAGCTCCCTACTGCTACCTGTTTCCCAGTGTCTGACTCAGCACCTTACTGTTCGACAGTGAGCTCCCTACTGCTACCTGTCCTCTGTCCCACTCAGCACCTTACTGTTCGACAGTGAGCGCCCTACTGCTACCTGTTGCCCGAGTCTGACTCAGCACTACTGTTCGCACAGTGAGCGCCACTGCTACCTGTCACCCCTGTGTCTGACTCAGCACCTTACTGTTCGACAGTGAGCGCCCTACTGCTACCTGTCACCGCTGTGTCTGACTCAGCACCTTACTGTTCGACAGTGAGCTCCCTACTGCTACCTGTTGCCCGTGTCTGACTCAGCACCTTCATTGTTCGACAGTGAGCGCCCTACTGCTACCTGTCACCCCCTGTGTCTGACTCAGCACCTTACTGTCTCACAGTGAGCGCCCCTACTGCTACCTGTCACCCCTGTGTCTGACTCAGCACCTTACTGTTCGACAGTGAGCTCCTACTGCTACCTGTCACCCGTGTCTGACTCAGCACCTTACTGTTCGACAGTGAGCTCCCTATGTTACCTGTTTCCCGAGTCTGACTCAGCACCTTACTGTTCGACAGTGAGCACCCTACTGGTACCTGTTTCCCGTGTCTGACTCAGCACCTTACTGTTCGACAGTGAGCTCCTATGTTACCTGTTTCCTGAGTCTGACTCCAGCACCTTACTGTTCGACAGTGAGCCCTACTGCTACCTGTTGCCCCGAGTCTGACTCAGCACCTTACTGTTGACAGTGAGCTCCCTACTTGCTACCTGTTGCCTGTGTCTGACTCAGCACCTTACTGTTCGGACAGTGAGCTCCCTACTGCTACCTGTCACCCCTGTGTCTGACTCCAGCACCTTACTGTTCGACAGTGAGCTCCCTACTGCTACCTGTCATCCCTGTGCCTGACTCAGCACCTTACTGTTCGACAGTGAGCTCCCTACTGCTACCTGTTTCCCGAGTCTGAGTCAGCACCTTACTGTTCGGACCGTGAGCACCCTACTGCTACCTGTTTCCCGAGTCTGACTCAGCACCTACTGTTCGACAGTGAGCTCCCTACTGCTACCTGTTTCCCAGTCTGAGTCAGCACCTTACTGTTCGACAGTGAGCTCCCTACTGCTACCTGTTTCCCTGAGTCTGAGTCAGCACCTTACTGTTCGACAGTGAGCACCCTACTGCTACCTGTTTCCCCGAGTCTGACTCAGCACCTTACTGTTGACACCTGGGCTCCTACTGCTACCTGTTTCCCGAGTCTGACTCAGCACCTTACTGTTGGCAGTGAGCGCCCTACTGCTATCTGTTGCCCCAGTCTGACTCAGCACCTTACTGTTGACAGTGAGCTCCCTACTGCTACCTGTCACCCCTGTGTCTGACTCAGCACCCTACTGTTCGAGCAGTGAGCTCCTACTGCTACCTGTTTCCTAAGTCTGACTCTGCACCTTACTGTTCGACAGTGAGCTCCCTACTGCTACCTGTTGCCCGAGTCTGACTCAGCACCTTACTGTTCGGCAGTGAGCTCCCTGCTACTACCTGTTGCCCCGAGTCTGACTCAGCACCTTACTGTTCGACAGTGAGCTCCCTACTGCTACTTGTTGCCCGAGTCTGACTCAGCACCTTACTGTTTCGACAGTGAGCTCCCTACTGCTACCTGTTGCCCCGAGTCTGACTCAGCACCTTACTGTCTCGACAGTGAGCTCCCACTGCTACCTGTTGCCAGTGTCTGACTCAGCACCTTACTGTTCGACACTGAGCTCCCTACTGCTACCTGTCACCCCGTGTCTGACTCCAGCACCTTACTGTTCGACACTGAGCTCCCTACTGCTATCTGTCACCTCCTGTGTCTGACTCAGCACCTTACTGTTCGACAGTGAGCTCCCTACTGCTACCTGTTTCCCTGAGTCTGAGTCAGCACCTACTGTTCATCAGTGAGCTCCCTACTGCTACCTGTGTCCCCGAGTCTGACTCAGCACCTTATCGTTCGACAGTGAGCCCTACTGCTACCTGTTGCCCGAATCTGACTCCGGCACCTACTGTTCGACAGTGGCTCCCCACTGCTACCTGTTTCCCGAGTCTGACTCAGCACCTTACTGTTCGACAGTGAGCCCCTACTGCTACCTGTTTCCGTGTCTGACTCCAGCACCTTACTGTTCGACAGTGAGCTCCCTACTGCTACCTGTTTCCCGAGTCTGACTCCAGCACCTCACTGTCTCGACAGTGGAGCCCCTACTGCTACCTGTTGCCCGTGGTCTGACTCCAGCACCTTACTGTTCGACAGTGAGCTCCCTACTGCTACCTGTTTCCCGAGTCTGACTCAGCACCTCACTGTTCGACAGTGAGCTCCTACTGCTACCTGTTTCCGTGTCTGACTCCAGCACCTACTGTCCGACAGTGAGCCCTACTGCTACCTGTTTCCTGAGTCTGAGTCAGCACCTTACTGTTCGACAGTGAGCTCCCTACTGCTACCTGTTTCCTGAGTCTGAGTCAGTACCTTACTATTCATCAGTGAGCTCCCACTGCTACCTAATGCCCTGTGTCCGACTGCACCTTACTATATGGCAGTGAGGTTCCTCGACCTGCAAATAATGTTCAAATGGAATCTCCCAATTCCAAAACAGGGAGGCAGAATGGTCTAGTGGCTAGAGCAGCAGCAGCTTGGAAACCCAACAGCTAAAAGGTTTGAATCCCACCAGAGCCGCCACTCACTGTGTGACCCTAAGCAAGTCACTTAACCTCCCAGTGCTTTCATACCCAGTAGTGGAGCTGGGCAGAAGCAGGACCTCACTGAAAACAAGATTTTATTTATTTCAGATTAATAGATTTGAGCCAGGGCTCATTTACAACGGTTCCAAGTCAGTGAGAGACAGTACATACAATACAATACAAACATAATACAATACAATGGAGCACAGCACAATACAATACAGCACAGTGTAGTACAACATAATACAATATAATACAATACAGCACAGTACAATACAATACTATACAGACAGCATAATACAATACAGCACATTGCATTACAATACTTAGCACAGTACAACATAATACAATACAGCACAGTACAATACAATACAATACAGCACAGTACAATACAATACAACACAATACAGTGCAATGCAATACAGTACAATACAGTACAGTACAATTGTAAGCCCCTCCTACAAATGGGGCTCCAAAGAAGTCTTCCTTGAGCTTGCCTAAATGCTCACTGCCAGGCTGGTGTCCTGCATTTAGCAGTTTAAATGATTACCAGAGCCTGTATAGCCTCTGTGTACTGTCTCTTTAAGAGCTGCCTGATTGCAGCTTAAGTAATCTGAGAGGAGCTCTGTTGAAAGATGTAACTATTTACTGAAAATCATTTAGAGTGATAATGATAATATAGTTTGTCTAACCTGCTTTCTTTGTAGCAAGGACTGTTTTGTTTGTCTCCACTATCTTGGTCCTGGACTGCAAATTGGACCAAACAGTACTGGTGGAACCTAAAATGCAGCCAGAATATAGGAGCTGTCTGAATTCAAAATCTGTAGGAACTGTAGTTTGGAGGGTTTTTGCAACTGAAGGAGATCTTGCTTTGACTGACAGCAAAATCAGCCAACCAAATCTTTTGGATCTTGGGAAGTTCCGGCTGCTTGCAGTTTTCAGTTGGTTCTGAGCTGGGAAGTGAAATGAGAAGGGCTCAAGTGTATTTTGGGCAGCAATCCTGAGTGGATTCACATGGGAAAACTGTGAAAGGGCTGAGTTTTTGGCTTGCATGTCTGCTGCTGCTCCTGAGAGGGAGAGAAGATAATTATTTTGGACTAAATCCAAGTTTGTGTGACTAAAGTAAGCTACTGAAGTGGGCCAGGCTCAACCTGAAGAAGACCAAGAGTTTGCTGAATGTGATCGCCTGTCAGGAGTTCCAGCTACCACAAAGCTGCCGGTGTGCAGAGACTTTTTGCGATCAGTGACTGGGAGCTTTTGCCTGGTATGAGTAGAGTTCCTGTACACGTAAATGTGCTATGAGATGCTAGTGGGTTACGGTTAGTTCCCACTCTGTGAACTGTGTTCTGCTTGCTGGAAGCTGTATTCAGCCCAAAAACTGATTGCATCCGAATTTGTCTCCGTGGTCTGGTCTGGGCCTTGCCAGACTGGCGAGCCAGACTACCCACTGCACAGAGAAGCCATCGATAAGAGATCTGCCTGGGAATCAGCCCCTGCTCCACACCTGAACAGGAACGATGCCTCTGCGACTGTGGGGCCCTGCTTCTCCTGGCATTCCAGATCAACCACCTGCAGTCGCACTTTCGGCCCAGCCTGTGTCCAGTCTTGGGTATCTTGAGTAAATACCAGGGTAGCTCCCTGCAACAACAGCTTAATTTGAGTGTGTCATCTGATTGTCTTGTTGTTTCGCTTTCCTTTACTAACTGAGCCCTCTGGCTTCAGATTACAAATATTGTGTACTGTGCATGTTGTGTTTTCCATCACAGGGCCCCAACCAGCTGCAACCCCGGCAACTGTCTGGCTAACCCATCTCTTCTCTACCTGGGTACCCAGAGGTGTGACTGTATGGGGACTCAAAGCGCATGCATAACTGCTTGATTGATATAACTTTAAGCTAATTAACCTGATTTTGCCCCTTCCTCATTCAAGTCCCCTGAATAAATCAGACCTAACTTTTCTGCATGTAATCTGACTGTGGTTCCAGTTTGTGTTCAAAATACTGTACTGTTGCTATTTGCTCTACATAACCTTGTTTTACAGGGGTCCCCAAGGTCGAGCCAGAGGAACCAGCCCTGGTGGTAAGTGCAAACAGTGTGGGGCCTTGTGTGGGCGACCAGGGTATTGTGAAAGTGATTACTGCACAGTGTTCAGGCCACTGGAGGAAGGGGGTTACAGTGTCCTGGAGGGCTGTAGCCCAGGTTAGCTTGACCACTCACTAACCTTGACCTCCGGTGGAGACACCTGCTTCAGAACTCAGGCCCCTTAACCTGCTACTAGCCAAGTAGGCAGGGTAGTAGCCCTGGGATAGCGCCACCTAGGGGTTACACAATACATTATAATACAATACAGCACAGCACAGTACAATACAATACAGCACAGTACAATACAATACAATACAGCACAGTACAGTACAATACAATACAATACAAGCAAAGTACAATACAATACAGCAAAGTACAGTACAATGCAATACATGGGTTACATATGAAGTAGGAGGGTAATCATCAAATAAGATATGTTTGCAGGAATACAGTTGTTGACAAAGAATGAGAATATTTCACAATTCAAATGAATGCAGTTACAACTTGTAGGATGCAGCAATCGCACTTAAGCAGTGAGGTACAGCCCTTATATAAGTGCCAGGTATTAAGGCAGGAGGGGCCCAGGTGAAGTGGAAGGAGGAGCAGGAGTTGCCAGAGAAGGCACTGTGTTGTGGTGTAGTCACATGGGCAGGGCAGAGAAGTGTGGGTTGGAGGGACGGGGAGGTAGGTCAGGTGACGAGGGGGTAGTAAAGGTGGAATGGTGGTAGGCCAAAGGTAGCTGAATGGCATGTTAGTAGTAAACTTTAGGCTATCTTGTGTTACATATGGCAGGAATAGGATTTTCAAGTGCAAGATGCAGCAGAACCCAGATTTGAACTGACTGAGTTTTCCACAGTGGTGGAGTACAAGGGCGGGTCATTGAACCATTTGGGTCCTTGACATGAGATGGATCTCTGAGCCAGTGTGGTGTGCTTGTAAGGAACTAGAAGCTCACCTTTAGCTGCGCTCCAGTGTTGACAATGGAATGCCTGTATTTGAACAGGGAGGAGGTTGAGTCAGGTTGTCAGATGTTACATCTCAGCTGGGCTTTCCTGGGTAAACAAATATCTCTTCAGTGGCTGGTCTTCAGTTTCACCTTAACACCATCTGTGTTACAATGGACAGGATTATTTTTTTTTACTAAGCAGGGCTCTTACGCTGCAGTTACATGGATGGCTCTCAAGGGGAGCTTTTCTTGTGGGCAGTCTAAACCTCCCTGATGTGGACTGGGAGATCCCGGCTGCAGTATCTGCTGGGAGCAGGGGGATCCTAGAGCTTCAGGATGTATTCGACAACAGCTGGATAGGGAGCCCACTAGGAGATAACCTGCTGGACGCTGTCCCTCACATTGGGGAAAGTGTGGAAGAGGTGGTGGTGGGTGACGCATCTAGATACAAGTGATCACAGGACTGTAAGGACAGGGAGGAACTGTCGGACCAGCATGAGGGTTATGGACTTCAGCAGGATGGACTTTAACAGAATGAGGAGGATATTTGGGGAGAAATGTCAGGAAAGGAATAGGGGATGTGGAGGAGTCATGGAAACTATCAAAGGGGGTTATTGAGCCACTGATATTTGCATTAAGAAGGTGAAGAAGAATAAAAAATTAGGAGACAACTCTGGTTTACAAGGAAGGTGGCAGGGCTGTTGGGGAAAGAAAGAAGGCATTCAGAAAATATAAGATGACACAAAGGAAGGAGGACAGGGAGGCTTACAGAGAGAAGCGGAGGATAGCAGGACAGAAGATAAGGAGGGCTAAAGCTGACACTGAGAAGAAAATAGCTAGGCGGGCCCAAAAGGGAGATAAAACCCATTTTAGGTATGTGGGGAAAGAAGGAAGTCAAGGCAGGAACAGTACAGTTGAGGGGGAGAAAGGAATACAACTGGAAGGGACTTTGAGAAAGCAGAGGTGCAGAATTGCTACTTCTGCTCCATCTTCACGGAGGAGGGGTGGGGTAGGGGACCCAAGCGGAGGAGGAGGGTAGGGAAGACAAAAGGTGGATCCTAGCCTGTTCAGTGTAGACAGGGTTAGGGAGGAACTAGGCAGATTAAAGATGAACAAAGCAATGGGGCTGGGCGGCTTGCACCCGAGGTACTCTGGAAGCTGAGGAAAAGCTAGCTGCCCACTGGCGAGACCATTTAACTTGTCCCTGGATACAGGGTGGGTCCCAAGGGACTGGAGGAGGTGGATGTGGTACCACTGCACAAGGAGGTGGCAGGGAATTATCACCTGGTCAGCCTCACCTCGGTGGTGGGTAAGGTGTTGGAGGCACTAATAACAGAAAGGGTGGTAGATCACTCTGGTGGATAGCGCCTGCAGAATGATAGGCAGCATGGCTTCACGTAATGGCAGATCATGCCAGATGAACCTGATAAGAGTTCTTCAAATGGGTGACGCAGGTGGTTGACCAGGAGGGCGGTGGACGTAGCTTATCTGGACTCGGCAGCTTTGACACCATCCCTCACAGAAGACTAGTAAATAAGCTGGAAAGCTTAGGGGGATGGAAAATAACTAGATGGGTGGAAAACTGGTTGGCAGGCAGAAGCCAGAGACTGGTGGTAAATGGGGTGCACCAGGGTGAGGGGGGTGACAAGTGGGTACCCAGAGGTCAGTACTGGTCCCTCCTTTTATTATCTACATCAGGATATTAGGGGACAGGCTGGGGAAGGGTGCTCTGTTTGCAGATCTACACGAACATCTGCAAAAGGGTCGACACCCACAGGGGTGGAGGCATGAGGCAGGACTGGAAGATTCTGGAGGGTGGTCGGAAACTTGGCAATGGAAATTCAATGCCAAAAGTGTGTTGTGATGCACTTGGGGTGTAAAACCCATGAGCAGCTTACACTTGGGGAGGAGAGAGAATCAAAAACAGAGCAGGAGAGGATCTGGCATTATAATATCAAGCAACCTTAAGGTAGGTAGCCAATACGCAAAGCTTTTGAAGGCAAATGGAATGTTGGCATGCATTGGGAGGCACATAACTAGCAGAATGAGGGAGATACTGATGCCTCTTTACAAAGCCATGGTGAGGCCGCACCTGGAGTACAGGGTCCAGTTCTGGAGACCGCACTACACAAGGACATAGATGGGATAGAGAGGATTCAGAGAAGGGCAACCAAGATGATGCATGGTATGCAGGGGAAGCCATATGAGTAGAGGTGGAGGAACTGGATCCATACCCACTGGAGCAGGGTGTAGCCAGAATTTTAAACTTGTACTCAAAACTGATGCACTGTTGCCCCCACATTATGTAAAGATAAAGCAAATATGCGCTGCCATGCCACACCAACAATAGGTCTGTCCCCTCTCCGCTTGCCATGTCTGAGTTCAAGTAATCAGTTTCTTCCTGTAATCCTCCTTCCTTTGTTTTTCTGCCTGCCTGGTAAGTTGTTCATGTCTGTGTATTTGGCTGGTGGCATCAGTGCCCCATAGCGTAGCAAAGCAAAAGAGCTCAGCGTGACACAGACACAATGTAACTCACAATGTCTTGCTTTCCTCTTTTGTTGCCCTCGCGATTTTTATTTTACTGTACTCAGCTGAGTACAGTGCGTATGCTCGCCGACACCCCGCACTGAAGACCAGAGGGGGGACATGACAAACTATTAAGTACATGAAGGGGATCAATAAGGTGAAGGCGGGGCTTATTTAAAAGGAAGGAGGGGCTAAAACTGGAGGGCATAGCCTGAGACTGAAGCGTGGAAGATACAGAGGCAATGTAAGGGGCGATTCTTCATGGAGAGGGTGGTGGAGGCCTGCAACAAACTACCAGAGTAGGTGGTGGGGGCTGAAACGGTAGAGGAATTCAAGAGGGCATAGGACAGACATATGGGGTTGGTAAGTGGGGGGATGGTAGGAGGACCCGTGGAAAAGGAGATGAGTGGGGGGCAGACTCGATGGGCTGTTGGGGTCCTTTTCTGCGTCAGATTTCTGTGATTCTGTGAGGGCTAAACAAGAGATGCAGTCCACTCTGACTTCTGGGGATGAACAGCACAGACCACAGGTCTTCATGCACCCTCTGCCAGGTCACTGAGGTGGCATTCAGGCACCCCCTGTGGGGCCTCTAAGGAGTAGCATTCATGCACCCACTTGTAAACAATAAGGAGTGGCATTTGTGCACCCTTGTGGGGTGACTAAGAAGTGATGCTCAGCACCACTGTGGGCCCACTAAGGAGTGGCATTCATGAACTCTTGCAGGCCACTAAGGAGTGGCATTAGTGTTGCTCTGAAGGCAACCACATGCCCACCCTCCCAGTCAAGAGGCCCACTCTCCCAGTCAGAGGCCCACCCTCCAGGCTGGAGTTTGAGTGCAGTTGTGGTGACCCCACTCATAAGGGTATGGGAAAGGGGTCAAAATGGGAAAACAGAAGACAAAATCACAAATGGACAGCCAACTGTTTTTTCATAGAACACAGGCAATGGTGGCAGAAAAGACCAACAGTCCATCCAGTCTGCCTGAGTTCCCTATTTAGCCCTGGGACCTACTGTCCCTCCTGGGTCTAGCCCTTCTCCACCCTGCCCCCAATCCCCTCCCAGCCTGTGCCACCCCAAACAACACTACACCCTTAATTCTATCCCATTCGGTGCTTGAACCAACCAATAGCACCCACCACTTCGCAGGCAGACTGTTCCACAGCACCACCACCCTTTCTGTAAAGTAATACTCCTCAAGTCCCTTCTGAGCCTCCCTCCTGTCAGTTCCCACTTGTGTCCATGTGACCGTGAACTAGTATTTCAGGTGCAAGCCTGTACCCAATCATGGATCTGAATTTGAGGCTACAGGCAGAACCCCAAAATGTGAAAAGAGAAGAGGGCACTACAAGGCACAAGTCTGTAACCAACCCAGAAAATGTGGGTGGTGGTGGTGGGAAGAACTGACCCTAATTAGCTAGATGGACCATGGCCCTGGCTTGGGTGAACACACACCAGTTTTTCGGGGAGCAGTGAAAGTGTGCGGGGAGGGACTGGCTTGAATGTCACCCTGTAACTAAGAGTCTGATTATAACATTGGCAGTTAAATAACATCCTGATCAAATTAAAAAGTAACATAACTGTTTACAATTCTGCCACACTTATTAACCAAATTAGGGCACTTAGATCTTTGCAGCCCCTTCAAGTCCACTCTTGGTGTAATAATGCAAAAACAAGCATCCAGCGTACATTACCATTTAGGTATCGAGTAGGAGCCATTAATTAAGACATGCCTGAGTGTTACCGCGCAGCAGCAGCGGAGTCACTTTACGCCTGTATGCCTGTTTGGGGCTGGATAGGCGCAGGAGAATCTGGGTAGCTTTCTCCATAGCTCTGCCCTGTTGGCGTTGATTATGTATGATTAATGATTTAAAGGGATAAAAGAGAAAGGTCAACTTCTGAGTTCGAGACAGAGCAGCTACACGGGGAGTAATTAAGATACTTGTGTAAAGCATGATTAATAAGCACAACTGGCACAGCGCGCTGTAAACAAGACACAGCCAGATGGTCTGATGAAACGGATTTTATTTCCCTCCACAAGGCTATTTTAAGCAGCAATATAGAAGCTGTGGTTCCAAGTCACACAGAATTATTATTTGCATCCCTCCCAAAAGAAAAACTGTAACTTTTTTTCCTTGCTGGCACACCATCATGCCTGTTCACCCACTGACAGACAAGCACAGTCTGAGTGTAAACAGCTTCACTCATCATGGCTTAATTTTGCCTTTTATGTTAAGTTATGTGAACTGCTGCTCTTGACAAGGTTCATCATAATCTTTTAACGCCACCCACAAGTTTTTTTTATTCTCTACTTGTCATGTGACTGGCAGTACAGAGGATTGGCAGCGTCATTTCGGGAGAAGGCTGGGAGACAGGTGTCAGAACGGTCCAGCAAGCAAACCTAATCGAACGCTAATCAGCTCTGCTGTTCCTTTTACAATCCATGTCTAATTCGCAAGTTTCATTCTTTCTGAAAACAATTACTAGGTTTTGAAGTTCAGTATGCATTTACTCAAGTGTCTCTTTGCATTAACGTAAAGGAGAACAAGAGAAAAGGAGTCAGCAGGGAAGGACATCTAAAGACCCTGAACTAGATGAAGGCTTGATTTTAAAGTACTATAATTCTGATGCTGAATAATGGTTATATGATGCATTTAATTTAATGATATTTCCTCAGCCACCAAGAAAATATTAGCTTTTAGTCTAAACTCTGTGCATACAAATCATGTGGTACAGTGAACTTCACATGCTTATATCAAAGCAACAATGGGGTACTGTTAAAGAGCTGTCTTCACAAAGCATCCACAGCACCTGAAAAGGCAAAATATAAAGTGGCCCAATGGTGCAGCAGTTTGCAATGGTGAAAATCAGATAGAAATACAGTAATACCTTTGCCATACTAAATGGGCTATCTGGGGTGTTCTAGTAGCACAAATAGCAATAAATTGCTACATTTTATTTTTTTTTATACACTGGACGTGGAACAAATTTATTTTTGTTCTTGTTTTGGCCTATTCCCCCATCCCCATTCAACAATCAGGGTCCCATGACTACCCCTCCCCCATGCCAGGTGTGTGTGTGTGTGTGTCTGCGTAGGTATATGCTTTCACAGCCGATGCCACTTCTTGGTCAGAAGGAGTGGTGATGGTGTGAAAATGGTGGCTAGCCCTGTCCCCCCTCCTCCCTGCAAGTCCCACATTTCACTCCCCCAGCCTTAGCGTGACCTCGGGGCTCGTCTGAACCGCAGTCTCCCACATGGGAGTGCGACATTCTGCCACCATGCCACTCGGTCCCACATTTATGAACTGAGGGGTCCATTTACACAGCAGCAGAACCCCTCCCACTTTTCTTCTATTATCTCATTCAGACTTTTTATTCTACTTGCAGAGTGCCAGTAAGTTTCTCCCTCCCCTATTTCTATCACTGGCAGTTGCTATAATATCACTGACCCAACAAATGGGGCGTTTTGTTCCACGGAAAATAGAAGAGTTAGAGGACATGATCATGGACTCAAATATCTTAACGGATAACACTGTCAGACCAAAACAGTGTCAAAACAGTGGTGGAATTCAAGCATGCATGGGACAGTCATAAGGCAATACTAGGGGTGGAGGTAGGAAGAAGTAGGCTGCTGGTTAACTAGGATCTGCAGCTTATCCATTAGGTAGGAAATGGGCAGACTGAGGGCCAAGCGATCCTTATCTGCCATCAAATTCTATGTTTCTAGACCAAATGCAGATCTTCGGCTGTACACGGATCCAGATGAGAGGACAAGGCACACAGTGCACTTGGAATAGACTGCCACAGCCACGGATCAGCTGGGAATATGTCACTGGATGAACTGTAACTGTTAGGTCCCTAATGGTTACCAGAAAGGATAAAGTCAAACAGAATGACAAAAAATGCACAGAGTCAACGGATTGGAACTTTGATCTCTGAAATCTGTTTTAGCCAAGATCTTTTGTGGGTTGCCTATATTCACGTGGAATCAAAGTTTATTAGTCTTAAGTCTGTAGATAACGTAGCTCTGCTGACTTGATAATGGGTGAACATTAATTTATTTAGCCCATTCTATTGTTTGCAAGACTACAATGGGAGGTCTTGGGTAGCAGTAGGATGCTGTCAATCACCATAAACATTTTCTTGCTCCACCTTGACATGTCTATAATCTGAATATACCTTTCACAGTGGATGGGAAACCTCAGGGAAGAGGAGTTTTAAAACTGCTGGGGTAGCCATCTTTATGGTGGATCCACATGTAACCCTCCTGCCAATTTATGGCTTACCTTGCCAACAGCTCCCTGCTTCCAACCACTCTTCTCATGTGCCTCCAGGAATGGCCTGTGTTTTTATTTCTGTCCCCCCAAACAAAAAGTCCTTTCTCTGCTCTGGTACCCCAGTTTCAGCCCATGTAAATCCAGGCCCTGCAGGGCTCCTAATTAAAACTGCGATCACCCGCTTAGGTATGCACCCTGGTGCAGCGGGATCGCGCCTTTGACTCTCACCTACATCCCAAATTGCAGTCATTCTACAGAGTGTTCCGTTGGTCCCGTTATTCAGTAAATTTGAAGAGAACACAATAGGTGTGTTCGATTGGGGCTCATGAATATTAATGAACCATAGCCCTGATTAGTTATGAATAATCATGAGGGTCATGTTCTGCTTTGAGCAGCTTGTTCTCGGCTGTGGCGAAAAGGAAAAAAATGTAAAAAATAACATTGTAACTGCTATGTGTGTTTGGGAACATACTTAAAAGAGGGAAGTGTTTAAATGACTAGAAATGCTGCTCCTGCAGCTGGGTCGTCGGCGCACTGGTTGGATTCCTGCTTGCACGCCAGCGACCCAGGTTCAGGAACGGATGCGGGACACTGGAGGGCCGGCCGGGAGAGATGACTGGAGTGTTCGGAGACTCGCCTCTCTTGGGGAGGGTGGATTCAGGACAGGCGTTTGCCGACCCTGGCGGAGGCCGGGGTGCGGCTTAACTGTCCCTGAGCCCTAACCTAAGGGGAATAGGGAAACCGGCTTACGCCTTTGACGCTGTGGCAACCACGCCCCAGGGAGCAAAGCGAAAAGCTGCAGGGACGACCGGATGACGGTCCTGGCTCCTGCTTTGCCGAGCCCCCGATGCACCCTCACATTCACCCTAGCAGCACCCGGCCAAGAGACAGTGTGCTGGCCAGTCCCTACCTGCACCTATCTCCCTCAGAGGAGGCACCGCCTGGAGACGGGTTACGCCTGGCTACCTGGGGGCTGCGGAAATGGGGTGAGGGGCTGGCATCGAGGCAGGGGTGCCAGCGGGACCTTGGCAGACCTGAAGGAGTGGCCACCCTGGAGCAAGGAGGAGGTGGAAAAAATGCTGCCCTGGCTGCACCAGCAACTTTGGGACTCAGATGACACAGCCTGTCTGCTGCTGCAAGGCATCCTTAAATATTGGCAGCAGTGACAGGAAAACGGACTGAGCAATCATTTAATTCAGTGTAGCGAAGCAAGTATACAACCACGCTAATGGACTGTGGTGCATTGGGGCAAATATTAATTATTTCTGGCTGCATCACGACTTTGATTTGGGACTGTCACTAATCTGCTAAGGGACTGTGTGTTTTAACAGCCACTGCAAGCAGCCACAGCTTATCGAAAAACAGGATAACAAAGTCAGGACTTGTGGGACATTAGCCAAAGCTCATGGAAAATACCAAGTACTCATGGGGACTTACAGGGACCTAATTTAGGTGCCAAAACAATAGACCAACTATGCATCAGTGAGGTTCATGCATAATTCATTTTCTGATTGACAGGCCCTCCAGCCAATCGGAGGTTTTGCACCCAAACTCTCAGCCAACTAGGAGCCTCAGGAGAGCCCTATAAGAGACTATGTTTTCCAGCATTTTGCCAGATCGAAGAGATTCGAGCGGGAACCCCCTCAGGAGTGGGGGCTCAGGTCCCAGCAAAGTAAATGGGCCTGGTAATCCAGCTAAGCCCTCCATCCAGGAGGGGTGTTCTTGTTTTCTTGCAGTTAAAGTAGTTTAGCTGATGATGAATCTGCTAGCCTGGAGTTGCCAGAATGTCCCTAGGTGCTATCCTCCCTTCCACATCGGGAAAGATGTGGACCTGAAACAGATGACATCAAGCAGCTGTGAGAGGCTTAAAATCCTCAGTTGTGAGAGAACTGAAGCACTTGGGAGCCTTATAGCGGGAGATCTACCATGAGGAGCCTGAGCGGTACTCTTGTACCCCTGGTGCAAGAAAGAAAGCAATCTTAGTAAATCTGGGCTGTCTTGCCCAAGTGACTGTTCAAGTAACCACGTTCTAGGGTCTGCAGCCTACAGCTGCGCGATAACCTAGCCCAGCTGGTGGATCTCTTCTGAATTGTTTCTGCTGATTTGTGACTGTCCATTGGGTCAGCATCCTACTGCTTAGCCCAGCAGGGTGGACCCCTGTAGTAAACTGTTCACGCTGACCGTGTCTGTTCTAGGGGTTCCTAGTGAGAGCCCAGGACAGACTAGTAAATGTGCTGATATGTACTTGTGCTAATTATCTGGTCACGATGTCCTGGGAGCCGCCAGCCATAGCTGCACTGCCACATTAATGGACTGAGAACCTGAAAGTAAATTTCGACCGCATTTAGTGACCTGGAAAGGACAATTTTCACTCTTCTTGATTATGTCTTGAAATATAAATGTACTGGATGTGACAAACATATAAATGTGCTGAATATTCAGGATTGCCAATCCATGTTCCCACCAACGTAACCGGGCTGGTGACCTCCACCTGACTTGCTCAGTTTGCTACATGCAGGGCAACCCTGCTCTACTGCCAAAAGCAGGGCAACCCCTGCACTTCTGCTAGAATCTAAAAGTTGATTGCTTGTTAAATTGTCTTCCAAGATAAACTCTTCCTCTCTTAAATTTAAAGCTGCCAACGCCAAAGCTGCAACATCCACCAGGCCTGCAACCATCCCGGACTTTGTAACTGGGTACCCAGGGTAAAGTGTGAGACTGCAGGGCTTCAGACATGTTTGGGAACTGGTACCAGCTCTGGGAAATGAAATGTGTTCCATCTGAATTAATGCAGTTTAGATAGCTAGGGCTCTGGGTGTCATTTCCGCTGGTCTAGTAATGTGATTTCTTTCTGCTTAATCTGGTACTTACCCAGCTGGAGGGTTTTCACCAGCACAGACCAATCCAATCAAACTAATCAACTGTATATTTTGTAAATGTAATCAGTGCATAACCTCTACTCCTTCTGTTTCCCATTCCTAACTCCTGCGCCCCTAAATAAATATTATTGTTACTGTTTTTGCAAATGGTTGTCATGAACATATTATTAGAGACAGTCTTTAATTTTCAAATGTCTGAAATGAGGGAACTGTATATTGGGTCATATGCTGGGGTGGCAGATGGTAATTGTGGGTGGTATAACATCTCAGAGGGTTGTACCAGGTAACAGCACGCCCACTTAAAAAGTATACCCTGAGTGGAGGCACTGTGAATTGTAAAACCTTATGGAAGGAACCAGTTTAAAGTAAATTTGGAAACCCAGGCCCCTCAACCTAAATCCTAAGTAGTAGGCAGGTGTAACTCTAGAGAAGCGCTACTTAGGATTGCACACACGAATTACAAAACTAACATCATCTCAGCTTGTCTTCTCTCTCTATTTACTCACGCCAGCATTTACCTCTTCCTTCCTCCTTTCCTTCTCCTGCCCTCCAGGCAAATTTGTTGATTAAGGCTGCTGTTACTCCTTCCCAGCCATCACTACTTGTAGCGCTGTATTTCCCTGTATACTAATTCCATGTATGTATTTGCAACTTCCCCACTCCCCTTCCCCGGTTCGCACCTGGAAACGAGCTTTGACTCAGCATGCCTCTCCCAGTCAACAACTTTAAATAAATAATAAATAAAATGAGCGATACAATTTAAAAATGCATGATGGGGCCAGCCCACCAGCACAGCCAGATGCTATTACTGGCGGTGCCAACGACACAAGTTCGTAGAACCGAGCCTGAGGGTTGGAGGTCGGGCAGGGTGGAGGAGGAGGATCGAGTGTCCCAGGACTGCTCTTCTGTGGGAGGGTGAGATCAGTGCCCAGCATTAGCCTGGCCCTAGCGGTGGCTGGGGGTCGGCATGCTGAACCACACACAAGGGAGGAGGCGGAGGCGGGAGATGCCTGGCGTGCTGCATACAGGGCGCTTGCAGGATGGCCACTAGTGTACTCTGCCACTTCCTCCCGCCGGGAGAAAATGGGAAAATACCAACCGACAGGATGACACCAGTCTCCCACAGGCCCTACATCCAACAATCTGGGCATGTCCACGCAAACCGGATCCTGCTCCTGTGGGCTTGAGGGAGCCCAGTTGACACCCCTTTGGGGCAGGGGTGGGGGCGGCCTTGGGAGCAGAGGCAGACAGGTAAGTCCTGAGAGTGCCAGGGTGATGGGGCTGGTTACAGAAAGCGGGAAGCATGCATGAAGGGACAAACACACAGCAGCAGAGAATCAAGGCATGCCAGAAAACAAGAGTTGCTAAAAACTGGCACAGTGCACAACTCTCCCAGGTAAAATGAACCGCTGCCAGGCTAGATGCCACCTCCTGGACCGGAGTTCTAGGGACTGCATTAATAACATTACTTACAGTACATGAAGTCCTACTGCAATGGCAGTGACATATTTCAGGATGTTGTTCCAAGCATTATTGACCCAGCATATACAATATAAATATTCAGACAGTGTCTGTGATTCAGTAGGTAGTACATTCACCTCTGGGGCTGCAAGATCGGATGGTCATGGGTTCTAGCCCCACATCAGGCACTTGGGGTAATAATACACTATACTGCAGTACCAGGGTGCTGCACAGTTGAGGTGCTGTCCTTGATGAGACATTAAATTGAGGTTCCTTCTGCCTAGCTGTGGTCACGGTCCCGTGGAAGTAAAAGATCCAAAAATGTAGAGCTAACTGCACCTCAAAATAACCCAAAGCGGCACTAACAAACGAGAACTAACCGCACTCTCGAAAATAACCCAGAGCAGCGCCAACAAACGAGAACTAACCGCACTGAAATAACCCAGAGAGGCAGCAACAAACGAGAACTAACCGCACTCGAAAATAACCCAGAGCACGCCAACAAACGAGAACTAACCGCACTGAAATAACCCAGAGGCGCAGCAACAAATGTAGAACTAACCGCACTTCAAAATAACCTAGAGAGGCGCCAACAAACGAGAACTAACCGCACTTAAAATAACCCAGAGAAGCACCAACAAATGCAGAGCTAACCTGCACTGAAAATAACCCAGAGCGGCACCAACACCATGTAAGATTTTTACAGCTTTACTGCTTGGTTTCAAACAGTGCTGTGCCTGAACTGCCACACACCACTCACCCCGCGCTCGGGACAAGCCTTCGCCGGGGTGGGGGGTGAAGAAAAGATCCCATGGCACTTATCGACAGCATGAGAGCTTCCGTGTCATGGCCAACATTTCACCCGTCAATAAAACTATTCATGCAACCCAACCCCCAGGACGCACCTGTAAACATGCTGCAACAGCTTAGTGTGCCTTTCCTGGTCACACATTACAAATAAATACATGAAAAGAGTAAACAACCCAAGCTGGGCAGGCTAGGACTGGCATCGTTGCCAGCAGTATGTGAGAGAACATGAGACATATCTTAGATCTGTACAGTCTGAGAGGATATCAATTTGCTGTTGCCTTCTAAATCCTCGGTTTTATATACAACATATGTCGTATGGGGCTGGGATGACAAAGCTATGCATAACATATTAATCTGATGTCTTAGATCCTACACACCAACACACCTCAATGATGAGGTTATCTTGTATCTTCCACTGCAGGGACTGCTTCTTGATTCTCATTTTAGATCAGGGAGCACTCCAGCCAATCTGATCACTCCTTTCCTTGTACATGAGACACCCTTATTTTGTAAAGTGTGTCTCTCTCATGTAGCTTTTCTAGAAACTGGCACATTTGAGGAAGGTTTTAAATTTTTTTTTTTTGCAGTTAATTTTTTAATTATTTGAAAGAGTCGAGTTCAACGACAGGATTAAAAAGCAATTCACAAAAGAGGAGGGGAAGTGCCTAATCCAATTAACAGAAGCACTCTTGATAGGGGGCTGATCCCAGTCCTTTCACAGAAGAAAGGGTTCTGCAAGAACTCCTAAAACTGAACGTGGACAAAGCAATGGGTCCTGATGGAATTCACCCCAGAATTCTAAAAGAATTAAGGAGGAACTAGTGAAACCACTGGCTACTCTTTTAATAAATCATGGGAGGATGGTGGTACCCGAGGACTGGAGGAAGGCGGATGTGATTCCCTTCACAAAAGTGGGACCAAGACAGAGGAGGAAACTACAGACCTGTCAGTCTGACCTCTGTGGTAGGGAAAGTGATGGAGTCACTTCTGAAGGAAAGAATAGTGACCAAAGTAGTAGACCAGGGAGGGGCTGTGGACATGGCCTACCTAGACTTTAGCAAGGCATTTGACACAGTCCCACACAAAAGATTAATAGTCAAATTAACCAGCCTGGGAGTGGGACCCAGGGTGGTAGCCTGGTAAAACATTGGCTGGACAACAGGACACAGAAGGTAATTGTAAATGGAGTCCACTTGAAGAAAGGGGTTACTTAGTGGGGTACCGCAGGGTTCAGTATTGGGTCCAGTCCTTTTAATGTCTTCATCAGTGACATTGCAGAGGGACTGAAGGAAAAGTATGCCTTTGCAGATGACACAAAGATCTGCAACAGGGTTGATACACAAGGAGGCGTGGAAAGGATGAAAAGGGACTTGGCAAGGTTGGAGGAATGGTCAGAAGCATGGCAGCTAGGATTCAATGCAAAGAAGTGCAAATAATGCACCTGGGAAACAAGAACCCAGGGAAGAATACACAGTGGGTGGGAGGTAGAATAACAACAAAAAGGAAAGGGACTGGGGTAATCATATCAGATGACCTTAAGGTTAGCAAGCAATGTGAGAAGGCAGTAGGGAGGGCTGGGGTACACTGGGATGTATAGGGAGAGGCATCATCAGCAGAAAACAGGAAGTTGTTATCCCTCTGTACAGACAGTTGGTGAGACCCCATCTGAGAGTACTGTGTCCAGTTCTGGAGACCCCATCTCCGCAAGGAAATAGACAGGATAGAGGCAGTCCAGAGGAGGGCAACTAAAATGGTGCAGGGTCTGCAAGAGAAGCCATGAGGAGGAGAGACTAAAGGAGCTTAATATGTATACCCTTGAGGGGAGAGGGGGACATGATAGAAACTTTAAGCACCTCAGTGGAATCAACAAAGTCCAAGAGGGTAGCATCTTTCAGAAAAGAGACTTGCAAGAACAAGGGGCACAATTTAAAGATAGAAGGAGGGGTGTCAGGGCAATGTGAGGAAGTATTATTTCACAGAGAGGGTAGTGGATGCATGGAACAGCCTTCCTGAGGAGGTTGTGGGGTCTAAAACTGTGGAGAATTCAAGAATGCATGGGACAGACATAAGGCAATTCTTGTGGGGGTAGGAAGAAATAGGCTGTTGGTTAACTAGGATCTGCGGCCTATCCTGTAGGTAGAAATGGGCAGACTAGATGGGCCTAGCGGTCCTTATCTGCCGTCCAAAGTCTATGTTTCTATGTTTCTATGTTTCAGTGCAATGACTATAGTAATAACATGTACACAGGTGTAGCCAGGAATTTTAAACTTGTACTCAAAACTGATGCATTGTTGCCCCTCACATAAACATACTGTAAACCAAAATATGTGCTGCCACGTCACACCAACAATAGGCTGCCCCATTTGCCATGTCTGAGTTCAAGTAATCAGTTTCTTCCTGTAATCCTCTTCCTTTGTTTTTCTGCCTGCCTGATAAGTTATTCTTGTTTGTGTATTTGGCTGGTGGCATCAGTGCCCCTGAGCTTAACAACAAAGACAGAAGGGCTTAGCACAACACAGGCACAATGTGGCTCATAATGTCCTTTCTTTCCTTTTTGTTGCCCTGCCTGATTTTTTTCTGTACTCTGCTGAGTACAGTGCATGCCTGCCGACACCCCTGCACGCATAGTCCATGAAAACATCATCGCAGCATCTCCTACAACTATACATAGGTGTGCTATCTGATAATTAAACATTTATTACATTATTGATCAATCTTGATCAATAACATTATTAATACCACCCCTGAGACCACACTTGTGGCTGTAAGAGAGATCTCACTTACATTCTTAGGGTATCAGAATTGCTCACTTTCGGTTTGTGGTTCTCATACACAAAGAATGCACAACCATAACAGTGGTCTCAAAGGGCTATTAACATATAAAATTAAGTATAAATGTACGTTTGCATTTTTTTTTTTTAAACTTTCTATTGATCTCTCCCCCTTCACCACAGCGCCTACCTTCCTCAGGGACTCCCAAGGCATCGTGCCATGCCAGATCTCCGGATATGAGCCCTCACATGTCCGTCCTGTCATCGCCTCGGATTATCCCCCGAGTGCGGTGGGAGGCCTACCCCAAGCCCCCAGCCATCATCCAAGTGTTGGCCGGACTAGTGCGACCCTCTCTGGTCCTGGTCTCGTGATGCCGGGGCCCGTCTCCAGGCATCGCTGCAGATGTTTTTCCGCTTTTCTGAGGAGTGGTGTGCGCCTGACGCCAGGCGCCTCCCCGCCACGTCAGCCCACCACTCCCAACCCTGTCTGTTCGCTTCTCCGACGCTTTGCTGTACCTCCGCCTCTGCCAGAGGTCAGCCAAGCGAGATTGTACTCCTCCTCCCAGGAGAGAGAGCTGTCCTCCGACGCTCAATCCTCTCCCCTCCTCGCTAACCCCGACGGCCCAGGCTTGTTCCTGAAGCCGGTCGCCAGCGTGGCGCGGTGTGGCGCCCAGCGCCAACCCTCAGCGCCACCGACATTTGCATTTTTGCATTTCATTTTCTTTTGTGAAATTAGAGGGTTTTTGTTGTTGTTTCTAGCACTTCCGCCAGTATGGGATGCACCCATATTACCCCAGGTCTCAGGAACTACCTCCACCCCAGCACTTCCCACTCAGTTGCCAAGTCTGGGAAGACTGTGACTTGTTCCTCACAGAGGGCTCCCCATAGGAGAGAACATATCACCCCATGAGCCCTGGCCAAGACTTAAGCTTTTTATGTTGTTTCCGTGGGTGTAGGCAGCCTAGAGCCCATAGCCTGTATGTGCACAGGGTGTCAGGTGCACCGACTCCTAACCTCCACTAGAGGTGGACCACTGTAGACTGCCCTGGCCCTCCAACGCCGGGAGTAGAAGGAGAGGAGGACTCCTCAGGATGCTCACCCTCCTTCCCCTGGTCGAATCTCTGCGACACTCTGGTCTCTGCTCCTGAACTCGATAACCGCACCGCAAATGGTAGCGCGCTACCACATGCACCAGCGGACTGGACACTGAAATTAAAGTTTTGTAGTTTTCATATTCCTTAATGGTGTTGATGTACAGATGGCTCTGCAGTGCCTTGAGAGTACAAGATGTCATCCCACCTCAAGCTGACGTGTTTTCCATTTTGTGTCCCCTAGGATGTCAATGAGTTCCAAACGCGCACAAGCAGAGTGTGTCGCTGAGTGACCAGTCAGGTCCTCCTCTTACCCCTGGTCTTCAGTTGCAACGCCGTTGCAGTAGCGCAGGGGAGCCAGGGCTGAATCCTCCTCATCCTCCCTCCAACCAAGATTCCCGGTGTCACAAGCTGCAACACTACTGGCATGCAGTGTCAGTGGCTCAGTAGGTAGCACACTCACCTCTGAGGCCGGGAGATCAGAGGGCTGTGGGTTCAGTTCCACATCTGGCACTTGGGTTAATATCCTAGTATGACACTGTAATGCAGCATGAGAGGGTGCTGCATTTCTGAGGTGCCGCTTCGGATGAGACGCTAAACCGAGGTCCCATCTGCCTGGATTGGTGGTAGTTCAGGTGGATGTTAAAGATCCCATGGCACTTATCGAAAGAGTAGGGGATTTCCCGTGTCCTGGCCAAATTTCCCTTATTCACTAAAAAAAAAATACCACCAACAGCTTAATCTGGTTCAAGGTCAGTTGGCATTCATCTGTATCCCTCCCGGTCGTGGCCTGAAAATAGGCAGGATTTGTCTATGCACTTACCCGTCAACAAAAAGCTAAATAAATAAAATGCTTAAAAACAGCTGATGGGATGGCATCATGGAAATGAAATCTCAATAGATAAAAACAGGCGGTGTCTCCAAAATTAAATCTAAAAAAAATCAGGTGGTAGGATGGAGTCATGAGAAACAAAATCTCAAAAATAACTGGTTGCAGAATGGCGCCATGAGAAATTAAATAAAAATGAAAAAAAAAAAAACGGGACAAGATGGCATCACGAGAAATAAAACCTCAAAAAAAAAAAAAGATGGTGGGATGGTGTCATGAGAAATCTCTCCTGTTCGTTGTTGAGCATTTAGGCACAGCAAGGTAAAATAAAGGCTACGGTATCCAATCCCAGGGACTGCACTTCAGGCCCAGCACTAGACAGCCTGCCTCTGTAGCACTCTTTCATTTAATACTGTTTGGTTGTTGCATTTTTTTTCGAACCACTAGCTTGTATTTAATAATTTTTTAAGGAAACAGTCCTGCTACTATTAGCCTCCCTCGCCTGAGGTACAGGTTCTGTACACCTATTGTTTGCGTTTGTTTTTGCATATGTATTCTCACAAGACACATGGGGAAATTAGTTGCTTGCAGCGCAGTATGAATTTTTGTAAAAATAATAAGTGCTCAGTTTGTGTTGGATTCAAAGGGCACACAAGTGTTACAGTTGTTGAGTACCAGAATTTTTATGGCAACCGTGACAGGAGAATGAAGGGTAAGAGGACCTTAGCCACTATTACAGAGAGCAGAGGAGTAGTATTCTGTTTTCTATATAATAACTGGTGTAAGATTTTTCCCATAAGGAAACCTGGTTGTAATTTTCCATTATAACCAGCTGGTTATAACGGCAAACATGCACCGGGTTTCCTTCTAGACGACGTGATGCACCAGTCACGCTTTCTCCTTCCTTGTTGCACCTCAGATACACAGACTTCTCCACCCTTCAAGTAGTATGCTATTGATATTCTCAATATAAAATGAAAAGACTCTTTCTGTGACCCTGAAAAACAAAAAGGAAACGTAACCTGCGCTGGGTTTCCCTGTCAGCAGGCATGTGCCAGCTTGCTGGAAGGACGCTGCAACCGCTGCTCAGCGGTCAGTTTACCAATAAAACAAAGACAAAAAGTAAAGTTTTTAAACAAAACTCCATTCTCTATGCCTGGAACAAGTGGGGATTCTAACTTGGCAGACCACACAGAATCCTGGCTGGTCCACAGCTGAACACAATCTGTTTGCTTCCCGGTTTGTGTATTTTATTTTGTACAATTGCTGAGGTGAAAAGCTCACACCAGCAATTATAGAAAATAAAATATAGAGTAATAAAAATGATATTTACACACACCCTCATTGTGGGATGTACTTCATATGCCTCGGATTTATGCAGCATCCTACAACCTCGGTGTGTAAAATCTCATTATACACACCACCCCATATATTATTCTATATATTATAAACACTGAGGGGTAGACTGGTGGGAGGGAGGTTCAGGTGAGGTGGCAACTACATGGATGTCCCAGCTACTCCAGCAACTGCCTTTTGTGTTTTGAACTGGCACAAACCAGGTCTAACTGTACCTCCTCATCAGAATTCTCTCCCACAATGCAGTGGAAGAATCATGAACTGCTAATGCAAATGATATGCGCTAGCACAACAAAATGTTTTATAGATTATTCTGTATTATGAAATGGGCAGAAAGAATGTTGGTTCCTGACAGTAGCGCCATTTCACCAGAATCATAGGGTTGCAAAGCCCTCCACCCACCACATTTTATTTATTTATTTATATCTCGATTATAATACCTTTGAGCCAAGACCGTTATAAAGGTTCCACGTCACAGTGTAATACAAAACAAGTCATAGAACAAGACAGGTACACGGTAGTGAACACGATACAATGCACAAATGTAGACAGCAAGGTAGTTGACAATTTAACTCATGCACAGGAACAGATAAAATAGGATTATAAGGAGGGGGTCACCCCAGAATTCTAAAAGAACTAAGGGAAGAACTAGTAACACCACTGACTACTCTTTTAATAAATCATGGGAGGACGTGTGGTACCTGAGGACTGGAGGAGGGTGGATGTGATTCCCCTTCACAAAAGTGGGAGCAAGACAGAGGCAGGAAACTAGAGGCCTGTCAGTTTGACCTCAGTGGTAGGGAATATGAAGGAATCAGTTCTGAAGGAAAGAACTGTTGAATACCTAGAGGCCAGCTGGGCACAGAACCCAAGGCAGCATGGATTTACAGCAGGAAGGTCAAGTCAGACAAATCTAATTGATTTCTTTGACTAGGTGACCAAAGCAGTAGACCAGGGAGGGACTGTGGACAGTCACCTAGACTTTAGCAAGGCATTTGACACAGTCCTGCACAAAAGATTAACAAACAATTAGCCAGCCTGGGAGTGGGTCCCAGGGTGGTAGTCTGGGTAAAACACTGACTGAACAACAGAACACAGCTGGTAACAGTAAATGGAGTCCACAGGAAGAAAGGGGGTTACTAGTGGGGCACCCGCAGGGTTCAGTACTGGGTCGGTCCTTTTAATGTCTTTATAAGTGACATTGCAGAGGGACTGAAGGGAAAGTATGTCTCTTGCAGATGACACAAAGATTTGCAACAGGGTTGATACACAAGGTGGGGTGGGAAGGATGAAAAGGGACTTGGCAAGGTTGGAGGAATGGTCAAATGTATGGCAGCTTAGATTCACCGTAAAGAAGTGCAAGTAATGCACCTGGGAAACAAAACCCAGGGAAGAGTACACAATGGGGGTGAGATACTGACAACAACAAAAATGGAAAGGGACCTGGGGTAGTCATATCAGATGACCTAAAGGTGGGCCAGCAATGTGAGGAAGGCAGTAAGAAGGGTTGGGGGGATACTGGGATGCATAGGGAGAGGCATCACCAGTAGAAAACAGGAAGTTGTTGGCCCTCTGTACAAACAGCTGGTAAGACCACATCTGAGTACTGTGTACAGCTCTGGAGACCCCATCTCCACAAAGACATAGACAGGGTAGAGGCTGTCCAGAGGAGGGCAACCAAAATGTGAAGGGTCTGCACCAGAAGACATATGAAGAAAGACTAAAGGAGCTTAAGATGTATAGCCTTGAGGAAAGGAGGACATGATAGAAACTTTCAAATACCTCAAGGTAATCAACAGAGTCCAAGAGGGTAGCACCTTTCAGAAAAAGAGATGTGCAAGAACAAGGGGGCACAATTTAAAGATAGAGGGGATGGCTCAGAGGTAATGTGAGGAAGTATTTTCACAGAGAGGGTTGCAGATTCATGGAACAGCCTTCCTGAGGAGGTCATAGAGTCAAAACAGTGGGGAATCCAAGAATGCGTGGGACAGACGTAAGGCAATTCTAGTGGGGGACAGGAGAAGTAGGCTGTTGGTTAACTAGGATCTGCAGCTGCAAGCAATGTGAGAGGCAGCAAGGAGGGCTGGGGGATACTGGGATGCACAGGAGAGGCATCACCAGTAGAAAACAGGAAGTTATTATCCTCTGTACAGACAGCTGGTGAGACCCCATCTGGAGTACTGTGTGCAGTTCTGGAGACCCAATCTCCGCAAAGACACAGACAGGATGGAAGCTGTCCAGAGGAGGGCAACTAAATGGTACAGGGTCTGCACCGGAAGACATATGAAGAGAGACTTAAGGAGTTTAATATGTATAGCCTCGAGGAAAGGAGGAGGGGGACATGATAGAAACGCTCAAGTACCTCAAGGGAATCAACAAAGTCCAAGAGGGTAGCATCTTTCAAAAAGAGGTGCAAGAACAAGAGGGCACAATTTGAAGATGGGGGGGCAGCTCAGAGGTAATTTAAGGAAGTATTTTTTCACAGAGAGGGTGGATGGCTGGAACGGCCTTCCTCGGAGGAGGGTTTGGAGTCAAATCAGTGGTGGAATTCAAGCGACGCATGGGACAGTCATAAGGCAATTCTAGGGGTGGGGTAGGAAGAAGTAGGCTGCTGGTTAACTAGGATCTGCAGCTTATCCAGCAGGTAGGGAAATGGGCAGACTGGTGGGCCAAGCGGTCCTTATCTGCCATCAAATTCTATGTTTCTATGCAGCTTATCAGTTAGGTAGGGAAATGGGCAGACTAGGTGGGTCAAGCGTCCTTATCTGCCATCAAATTCTATGTTTCTAGGAGGGGAGCTGTCAGCAGACTTGACATTGACCGAAAGTGCCAGAGTAAATAAGGAGAGGAGGGAGAAGGGTAAGGAGGAAGGAAGAGCCACAATGAGCAACACTGTCAATATTAAAGTAGTTAAGAGGAGGAGAACAACAGAAAGAGTTATTGGGGGGTCAGGAGAGGGTGCTGGGGTAGAAGAGAGTTAGGCTAAGGCAGAGTGGGGAGGCTAAATGAAGCAGTCACAATTGCTAAGAGCAGTTAGGTGTTGTCTGAGTTTGAGTTAAAAGGATCAAGTTTAGGTTCCCAAGAATGTCCAGGGCTAACCCATTTAGCCAACATGGGGCCAGGAATCTGAAGTACAGTTGAGCCTGGGAGGTCCAGCAAAATGAGGCCTGGTAGGCTTGCCTAGATGCACCCTGGTACTGGCGAGGTGAGGTAGGTGGGTAAGAAGAAGCTGGGAGGACAGGGGGTCAGCCCCAGGGTGATTTTCTTCACGAGCAAGCAGGTTTGATACATTATCCTGCACCTGAGGTTAAGCCAGTTAGTAGGGTATAGAGGTTGCATGTATGTGTCAGCCTATCAACCCCAAGACCAGGCGACAGGATTTATTGACGGCAGTGTGTAGCGCTTGAGGGTTGACTCAGATGCAGATATTTATAGAAATATATTACGGAAGCAAGTTTTATGGGTTTCCAGGGGTTGCAAGGAAACCATAGGGATCTCAACTGTAACCCCTAGCTACCCCTAAATAACACTCCTGGTTCCTGATTGGTTAAGAGGTACTTTCAGCCAGGTTGTTATCCCAGCATAACAGCTCAGCTGAAAGTACCTCAACAAAAAACATGTTTAATAAAATAAAATATAATTTACTAAAAAGGAGCCATTTCATAATCGCAATAAGGCACTCCAGTGCGTAAGTTATTTATTTGAAATTTGTTAACCAGGTAAACCCACTGAGAGTGCAGTCCCTTTTCAGGGCGCACCAGGCCAAGGGTACAACATTTACATATAAGACAGTAGCTACACAGAGTATGTCAAAAAGAAATATTGCAGCACATGTACACAGTAAATGTAGTAGATATATGTACACCCTATATACAATGGTGCAAAATCTGCAATAAATGTACAACACGAGACCCATAAATACGGTACTACGGTACAGCATCGAGGTAAAGCAAGTACAGGCCTTGGGATGAAGTAGATATTCTGAAACAGAATGCTTGAAAGCAGCAAGAGAGTTGAGGGAGAGAGCAGAAAGAGGTAGTGAGTTCCAAGTGGTAGGCCGGTAAGCAAATGACCGCCTGCCTATCACCAGATGGGGAGATGGGGTGGAAGACAGGAGAAAGGGAGGCTCTGAGTAGGCAAGGGAAGGTTTAAGCATTAGTAAGCCACTTAGATGGGGGAGAGAAGAGGAAGGCAAGTTTTAGATAAAGCAGAGGAGAAAACTGCAGCCTATGGCTCCAGGTAGGCCAGTCTAGTGCCACTAAAACTTCACAGTGATGCTGTCGAGAGTCAGTTCCAAGGGCAAACTGACCCACCCTGTGGTAGAACATTCTAAGTTGAGAGAGAATGGAGGCTTTGGCTGAGAGAAGGACAGGGTGCCATAGAAAAGTATAGGGATGAGGTGGCAATCTTTGACAGGAGTCATGAGAGGAGGTGAATGCAGTAGAGCAACCGAGTTTCTGTTTAAGCTTTTGTATTCTGAGCCATGCTGACATGCAAGATACTCCACCGGAGGCCAGAAACCCGGCCAAGTGTACACCCTGGGGAATGCTACAAGTCTCGATGGCTGAGAGGGACCTGGGGGTGGTGGTGGATGTCAAGATGAACAACTCTGAGACTTGTAGAGAGCAGCAGCCAAGGCCAACAGGATGCTGGGATGCATCGCTAGGGGATCACCTCCAGAAGGAGGGAAGTGATACTCCTCTGTATAACTGCTTGGTGAGGCCGCCTTGAGTACTGCATGTAGTTTTGGAGGCCACACTTAAAGAGGGACATTAAACTCCTGGAGAGGGTCCAGAGGAGGGCAACCAAAATGATTTGGGGCTTGGGGGACAGGACCTATGAGGAGAGGCTCAAGAGCTAAATATGTACACATTGGAAGAGAGAAGGGACCGAGGGGACATGATAGAGGTCTTTAGGTACAAGAAGAGGGTAAATAGGGGAGGAACAGTCAGGGTGCTCAAGGAAGGAGGAGGGGCCACTAGAGGGCATGGGTGGAAGCTGAGGGGAAGATTCAGGGAGAAAGGAGGAGGTGCTACTTCACTGGGAGGGTGGTGGAGCCATGGAATGCGCTGCCTAGGGGCTGGTGGAGGCAGAAATGGTGGAGGGGTTCAAGAGGGTGGGACAGGTACAGGGAAGGGTTCTGGAAGCAAAATCCAATGCAGCAAGAATATCCGGAACTGGGAAGGAGAAGCCAGAGAAGGTGAGGGCAGCAAGGTCAGCACCCAGGGTGGGGCTGACCAAACGAGCAGACACGAAAGACCGTTAGGCCTATTCTGCTGACATTTTAGTATGTTAGTATTCATTGTTACATGTTCCTCAAAGGAGAGACAGGGTCCAGCAGGATAATGAGGTATTTGAATGACAGAATGGATTCAAGGAATCTCCTGAGACGGACCGAGTAAGAAGTGTACAGTTAGAGGCAACCTTCAGGAGGGGTTGAAAATAATATAGCTTTGGTTTTCTTCATATTGAGAACTAGGTGATTCTTAAGGAACCAGTTCTCAAGTATTGAAAGTCAGTTTCCAAATTCTGATTAAGCCACTGGATATCGGTTTAATACGGTGTCATCTGCATAGAGTTGTACTGAGGACTTGCCGAGTGAGCTGGAAGATTATTTATAAATAGCGTGAATAAAAGGGGCCCCAGGATGGAACCCTGGGGTACACCATGATACGGTTCTAAATGAAGAGAGAGAGCCCCAGACCATTTTACCCCTTGGGAGCAATTCGATAGGTAATTTTAAAACCAGGATATAGAATGAAGGTCCATGCCCAGAAGGTGTAATTACTAAAAAGTAAGGTATGATTAAGCAAATCAAAGGCCTTGGTTAAGTCAACAAATATGGATCCAGGAGAGTCCTTTATCCAGAGAGTTGAAGATATCAGAGGTCACCTTGGTAAGGCTGAGAGGGTACTATAATTCTTTCTGAAGCCATGCTGACAATCGGTTATGAGATGGCGATATTCCAGATAAGACTGAAGCTGGCTGAAGATGAGACGTTCTTGAATCTTGGCTAGGAGGCACAGGATTGAAATTGGCCTAAGGTTTTCGACTGCAAGCATTCCTTCTTCGTGCAATGGTGCCACAAATGCCACTCTTCCATTTAGCTGTCCGCTTCCCACTGATAATGGATTTATCAGGTCTCGAAGGGAGAAGCAAGGGCAGAAGCGCCTAGCTTTAGGAAACCTGGTTCGAGGAGTCAAAACCTGGGGAACTGTCTTTCTTGAGTTTTAAAAGCAGTTGCAGTACTTCTTTGCAGGTAATCAACTTGAGGTGAAACTCGGGGCAACAGAGAGGATGCTGTGAGGGAGGCAATCAGTGTCGGGGGTAAAGTGCGCGGTGTAGCTAGAGAAGTCTGTAAAGAAATGATTTCAACCATCTGCAATTTATTGTGGATCTGTAAGGTAGTGCCACCGGTCATAGAAGTGCTGTAGGACAGGGGCGTGACCTTTAACGAGTGTACTGATTTGTTTCCAGAACACTTTGCGGTTACTGAGACTTTTGGTTTGCACTGAGCAGTATTAACACTTGATGCTGCAGAGATTCCTCTTACATGAATTCGGAGTTGTCTGAAGGTTTGCCAGTCAGAGGGGTTGCCACTCTTCTTGAAGGTTGTCCAGGCTGAATCCCCACACACCATGCGATGCCTTAGGTCATTACTAAGCATAGTCTTCCGGCGCTGTCCTGGAGAGGGCCCAGTGCCCCTACCTACTACCTAGTATACAGAATAAGGGTCTAAGCTTGGAAAAAGACCAAGGTTGCATTATAAGCCTGGAAAAAGATAACGGGATACAGAGGATGAGGAACAAGAGAATATAAATGTGCTGAGAAAGAGAAAGGTGAGTAAGCCTCTTCAATTAGAGAATTGCTATGTACCTGCATGGTGAGAAAAGGACTGTGTGCAGGTGATGTGTGTGAGCTAGAGCGAGAATGTGGCTGTGTTAGAACAAGAGGGCACAATTTGAAGATGGGGGGGGCTCAGAGGTAATTTAAGGAAGTATTTTTCACAGAGAGGGTTGTGGATGCATGGAACGGCCTTCCGGAGGAAGTTGTGGAGTCAAAATCAGTGGTGGAATTCAAGCATGCATGGGACAGTCATAAGAGCAATTCTAGGGGTGGGGTAGGAAGAAGTAGGCTGCTGGTTAACTAGGATCTGCAGCTTATCCAGTAGGTAGGGAAATGGGCAGACTGGGTGGGCCAAGCGTCCTTATCTGCGTCAAATTCTATGTTTCATGTTAATGTTGAGAGGCTGTGAAAGCAGAAGGATGGACAGGTGCTTCTCAGGGTTGAGTGCATGTTTTCTGCTCCTGAGACACAGCATGGAAAAGAGTTGACCTATGGTGATCCTTTCCCAAAAGATAAACTAAAATGGCGTGCCTCCACCCAGCATATATGTTAGCGGGTCTGACTGCTTGCAGTACAACCCCTGGGATGTCATACCAACCCACCTCACCAACAGTTACCCTAGGCATGGACTTACCAAGTTTGAACCTCCCACATTCAGTTAAAACATTTACCTTATCCCATTTCATCCAATAAATAGGTTCACTAAAATCAGGTTCTGGATCAATTTTCTGCTGCAGAACAATAACTCCATGGTTTATTTACAGGAGAAGAGGGTTTAGGAGTAGGGTAAGTGGAATAGAGGTTACACACTCTGATTCTGCATTTCTCCAAAATCACATTCCCTTTTATTCAAACCCAGATCTCCATCAATACAGCCATCAAATCTGTCTAGCTAGTTAACTGCTGCAGGTATGCTCAAACCCAGTCCTTCCAAAACCCCAAAGTCCCTTACTGGGTACCCAGATTCTAGTTGCAGGCCTGGGTGCAGCTGGTAGCCGACACTGGCACACTTGACTTGAATTAAACTTAACCTTTTACATTCCTTTCTTTTATTTAGAGCTAAACGTTTATCTTGCCCTCTAGTCCTTAGCTCTACCTCCTGCCCTAGTGGGCCAACATATTTACAGTCCCAGGTGCAGGACAATTCTTGCAATTTACTCATGGTTCTGCAGAATCAGCCTTAGATGGCACATTTCACTCAAGTCCTGGGGATGGATGGCAACACAGCAGAACCGGGCACAAGGTTTGAACAGGGGGCACAGGGCGGCAGCTTGCTCTCACTTTCTCTTGCTTGCAGATCTTGCAGCTTGTCCCCTATGGCCCATTACAGGCCCGCTGCAGGGCATGTGCACAAGGCCTGCCAACTACAGGGGACCCAGACTGGGAGTGGCCCCATGGCTAGGCTCCCTCCGATCAGAGCACCCCAGCACTTAGGTACAAGACCCATGACCCCTGCAGTGGCACACCCCACTTGATGGGGTTAGCAAGTTCCCCACCCACCTAGCCTCTGAGTGTCAGCAGAAACCTTCAGCATATTCTCTTCTGCTTCTCTTTCTTTCTCTATCTTCTTCTGCCACGGTGTGTAGCCACAGCAATCTGTCTCTCTTTTCCATGCTGTATCTCAGGAGCAGACAACATGCACTCAACCCTGAGAAGCACCTGTCCATCCTTCTGCTTTCACAGCCTCTCAACATTAACACAGCCACATTCTCGCCTAGCTCACACACATCACCTGCACTGACAGTCCTTTTCACCGTGCAGGTTCATAGCAATTCTCTAATTGAAGAGGCTCACTCACCTTTTCTTTCTCAGCACATTTATATTCTCTTCTTCCTCATCCTCTGTATCCTGTTATCTTTTCCAGGCTTAGAACACAACCTTGGTCTTTTTCCAGGCTCAGACCCAACCTTTGTCCTTTTATTCAGGCTCAGGACACTCTGCCAAGCTTCCTTCTTCCTTTTTCCGATGGGGCAGGCACTCCCGCCTGGAGGACAAATTGCTAGCAGCCCCTAGTAGGCCCATCCTACAGCTGCATTCTCTCCAGGGGCAGGAGCCCCGGAGGGACTCTCTCCCGAACTAACTCCAAACCCAATTGTCCCAGCTTTATTGGGAGCCCTTTCCTGCTCCCCATTGGCTGAAGCCACTGTCCTTAGGCAAAATTAATATGTATTGGGCTCCCTCAATGCCGCATTGGTTCAGAAAAAGGCACCTAAACTTTCCTGGTATTTTCCCCAATGTCCTTTCACACAGTCACAGTCCCTGGCAAGAATCCTGGCTCGGTGGTTGGCTGGCTGGTGTCACATGGCTGTTAAACATAGTGGCCGTAGTAAACAGTGCCACAATTTATACAGTGCCCTTCTTTAACTCATTCCTGCAGCCAAACAGTAATCATTTATCTAATCATTTCCCCCAACGCTTACCACCCTGTGCCCTGTAGCGACTGGACTCATTAACATTTCTGTTTACCCTATTCCCAGTCACTGCTGCCATTTTCTATTGCCCCTCAGCGGCCCACACAAGTCCCAATGCAGCACTTGTAGGCCTAACTTATTCACTAGCTGCAGTCTGTGGATTCCGTTTGTTTATTTAAACCCCACAGACTGACAGCTTTCCTTTTTCTTGCACACCTCTTTACATTTATTTTCTTCCTTACATAACTATCTCTCCTCTAACTGCTCCTGCTTTAACCCACCTTAACTCCCTGACATGAGCACGAACAGCTGTCTCCCAAGCTCCTCACCTATCCTCAACCCCTCCTTCCCCCGCATTTAACTCTGTCCTACAGCCGCCCCATCCCCTCCTTCCTCTATCAACACCTCCACCTGGTTCTGTCCCCTGGCAGGGTTCTCAGCATCCTGCAGAGGGACAGTCCTGCGATCACCTTTCTTCATTTCTTCTTTCTTTTCTTTTAATTTTTATTTTTATTGGTATTGCAAGTAAAAGCTTGCAAAAGTATGCACAGGAGGATACCTAAAATACACTTTCTGACAAATTGTTCATTTGTTAAGGATAAAATGAAGGAACCCCATTCGTTTACAAGATGGGAAGTAAGCATTAAACTCTACAACAATCATAAATTCAGCAAATGCATGCGGTCAAGGAAACTAAATCGGATCCGGTAAAGTATAGTTCCATGTTGCCCCATTACCAGAGTGACCTACAGGTCCAACGACCCCATGGTATATGGAGTAACACCATCAGAAAGAATTTCCCCAGCTTCCCAGGAATCAGTCTGTTCAACAGGTGTAAAGTAAAACCCACCATGAAACAGTTTAAGTTCAACCCATTGAGGAAAACAACAGCATTACGGATATGAGTAAAACAATTAGCAGAAACATGTCATGGAAAGATGGAAACTGAAACGTTAGTGTGTCCAACAGATGGAGCATGACAGTACTCCATCTACAATAACACTAGCGATTGGCTTATGAGCCCACTGTATATTCTGATACATGAACAAAAGATTGCGAAACAGTACAGGAGCTGGAATCGACAGTACAGTCTAAGGGAAATACCGCTATCAAAGAAAAAGAATGCCAGCTGTCCGTACTGAATTCCCAAACTAAGGTACGTTAGTTGCTCAAGAGTCTATAGCAAGAATTAAAGTCAAATCATTCAGTCAGTAAGCCAAAAGAAATGTAAGTGCTGCCCAAACCTTCAGAGACACTTATGGCCAATACAATTAAGATGTTAATCATCTTCTGAAGAATCCACCACTGCCTCCTGCAATTCCAGATTGGCTTGATGCGCAGTAGCAGTTTCTCGGCATCTTTGGGTTCGGTAAATAGATATGTCTGTCCATTCCACTGCATACATAGTTTCACGGGAGCAAGAGTTGATGCTGCAGCAAGTTGATGGAGCCAAGACCTGATGCCATCAAAAGCTTTCTGACACTGCCTAGTACTGTATGAAAGGTCTGGGAATAGTAGCACAGCATCATCCGTATGGCAGAGACCGCTTCTGTCGTGATGTAGTGAAAATTTGCTACATCTCCAATCCCAGTGCATACCAGCATAAATGTACTAAGAGTAAATGATGTTACAGCAGCCCGCCTCGGTGTTATTTAAAGGCCTTTTCCAGAGACAGTGGAGAAGGTCATCTTCCAAAAACCCCAAAACACTAGAAATAAACATTCAGGCAAAGCCCAAACTGTCCTCCCTCCCCGATTCTGAGAGGCCAATGATATGAACATTCTGCTCCTGGCTTGGTTTTCCACAGTCTCAGGCTGTTGCATCAGGGGTTCTCCTTCACCAGGTGGGCAGTGGCGGCGGTAGATTTAGTCACAGAAGTATTGGTCTGCTGAAAAGACAGTTCAAGTTATCCATTCTAGTTTCCAATGTAGCAACCCTCAGGTGTAAACCATCAAATTTATGGTCCAAATCTTGAACCGTTTAACTAACTGCCTCAATGTGACATGAATGGAAGCCAGAGTCACTTCACCCATTGGAACTTCAGCAGAGGTCCCCGCTTGACCACGCTGTACGGACGCTCGTCCCGCTTTTGACCTTTGGGCTTAAAAAGTCCTCTGTTGGCGGATTAGAACCCTTAGACTTGCCCATATTAGTGTAACAGTAATCCTCAACGGAACACAAAAACTGAGCTGGCATTAACAACAAAACTGGAATAAAAATCAATTTAAAATAAATTCTCCTGGGAGCCCAAGTGAAGAGCTGCATCCTCTTAGACTGCTCAGCAGCCCTCCCCACTTTTCCTTCTTTTCGACCTATCTTCCCAGCCCAATAATCCTGTTCCAACACCAGCGCTACCCCTCAACTTCCCACCTCCTTTGTCCTCGCCTGGTTCTGCCTCGCAGGGTTCCCTTGCATCCTGGGGGTCCAGACCCAGGTATGCCTCCTCTACTTAAAGCAGCAGTACTACCGAACCAGGAAGTGATCTATAAAATTCTGTTTTTGGCTGTAAGCATGCAGCCAAAGTTCTAGTTCCATACCTGTAAATATATTTTTCCAGTTATCTTTAGTTTTTAGATATTTGCAATTTATTTGAATTGTTGTGCGCTACAACAAATATGGCGGCTGACTAATTTTCAGCTGCACTTTTTCTACAGGTCACATCATGTCTTTTGACAACAGCAGAGAGACCCTCTGCTGACCATTCCGGATGTCTCTGCAAGTCATACACATGTGCAGTTGGCAGCAGAGGCGGTTCCAGTGCAACATGCCTAGTGGCATAAATGCAATCAAAGGCAAAAGAATAACTGAGCAAATTACTTGACGATAGTACAATGTCAAGTAGAAAGAGTACCAGGTATATGATTAGCAGGGCACAGGAATAAACTGTCAAAAGAGCAATTTTTTTGGAGTACTGCTGCTTTAACCTCTCATCCCCTCATTCCCACCGTACTACATATACACTTAATAGGTAGCCCCTTACCCACTATCACCGTATGCAACTTAACCTCTCCCTTTTGCCCAATCCTTTTGTACTGACTAGCTGCTGCTACTGATCACCCTCCCTAGGGAGGCAGTATACGCAGTGGTTTAAGTCTCTGAGCTGCAAACCTGGAGACCTGGGTTTGAATCCCACAGCCCCACTTGCATACTACGTGATCCTGAGCAAGTCACTTAACTTCCTTGTGCTCCCAGGTTGCACCTAGAAACAAGCTTTCAGCTTAGTATCTCTCTCCTGGTTAAAAAAACAAACAAAACAAGACCTGCACTATGTCCCACTTAAGTAAGCTGGTTTATCTTTATACTGTTATTGTCTGGGCTCCCCTGTCCCTCTGCTCTTCCTTCCCTAGCTGGCTCCACTAGATCGTAGCACTCTATGTCTATGATGTACCGTCTACCTGTTCTTAATTGTAATACCAAACCAGCAGTGCGTTGCGATATTGTTGGATTCAAGATGTATTATGTATGTTCACTGTATTTGTATGTTTAATCTCTGATGTAATTCCTCATGTATCCCCCCAGGTCTCACCGGACACGAGCAACTTGCTGTTCAGTGTGCCTTCCTGGTGAAACATTTCAATAAATAAAAATAACTAAATTTATCTCCTTTTCCAGCCTGTCACTAGTGCTACCTCATGCCCCAGTGCTAGACAGGCTCCCGGCTCAATATTCATGAGTCGCCACTGGTGCATGCACGAGGCAGCCCCCATTCCTCGAGCGACTGGCGCTCACTAAAAGCTAATTTTTTTCTCCCAGTTGCTTCTCTCTCAACTAAGGTCCCGATCCCTCTCTTACTGCCCAACAGGACAGGGACCACAGAGAAACCGTCAGTGACCATAAGCGGCCGCTCAAAAATCGCTACTGCTCGTGTGGAGCATCTTCCGCACCAGAGTGTCACAACAGACTGGCAGCTCCATGAACCAGCTCCTCCAGCCCCACTCTCTCTCTCTCTGAAAATCAACGTGGGGGCTGGCAGGAGAGGCAGGAAAACACAGGGACAAACCAGGACTCAGGCCAAAAAGAATGGGAGTGGAATCAAAATCCCTGCGGAAATGAGCCTTTTCGGGGGCTCACAGGTAAGCCCTCAACAGGGGGTTACATAAGCCAAGGAGATTTTAGATCTTTGGATCTCCTTCTTGTGAGGGAGCATGCAGGTTAGTTATAGAATTTAATGTAACAAAGTAATCCAGGGCCTGATCCACATCAGGCAGAGGCTGTGATAGGATGTCACTCAGCAGAGGCGAGGTGACGCCAGGAAGGCTAATGGGTCAAGCGTGACATATTTCTAGATTTTGTGAGAAGGGTTCGGAATTTGTTGGTCAGGCTGCCTTCAGACAGAGAATGCCTAAATTATGGAACTCCCTCCTGCTGACATCTGGCTCACGCCTTCAACCCAGCAATTCAACCTACTCATCAAAGCGCACTTCTCCTCCCCATGTGTCTCGACGACCAATAAATGGGTGTGTCCAACTCTGCTGACCTCGTTCCACTTAAATGACAAATCCAACGTCCTACCATCTTACTGGAGGTCTAGTTTAACTAGTTTGATTATTGCTCTCGCTGTCTCTTTATCCTATTCAATGTGCATTTGTACCGACTGTAATGCTTTGTTCCTGGTATATGTACTTTGTATTACTGACTTCCCGTGTTGATTGTATTTGAATTTTTGTATCTCCACTACCCTCCCGACACACCTGGAATCAAGCAGTACTCTGCTTAGTGTGCCTTCCTGGTAAAACTTTTAAATAAATAAATGTATTAGTCCAGGTGCAGAAGACTGGGAAGTGATCGCTAGGCAATCGGAGAGCACTTCAGGGGACTGCACCCTATGAGGGCAACTGGAAACAAACCAATCCAGTAATGTGTGGTTACCTGACTTGGTATTCAGTCTAGTAGGATGAGATATATGTTAGGTAAGGTTAGAGTCTGCTAATATTGAATGGCTTTTTTGGTTTAACCAGTCAATATTGAAGTCTCCACAGAGGAAGAGATTATGACCAGGGAGGTCAGAGAGGAGGCTATAAGGAGAGGAGAACATTGTAAGCATCCTGTATCCTTGTAAGCATCAAGGCAGTATAGCATAGTGGTTTAAGGCTCTGAGCTGCAAACCTGGAGACCTGGGTTTGAATCCCACAGCCCCACTTGCATATTGTGTGACCCTGGGCAAGTCACTTAACTTCCTTGTGCTCCCAGGTTGCACCTGTAAACAAGCTTTCAGCTTAGTGTGCCACTCCTGGTTAAAAGAATCCTTCAAGGGACGGTGGAGATACAACCTATAGTGAGTTGTATAACATTGCCCAGGGTTAAGGTTAGGAAGATGCATTCAGCGAGAGAAGGAACTGAGGGGTCAACCTCCTGAGAGACTGTCAATGTGAATCTTATGTAGATTAGGACCCGCCTCCTTTTTTACCCGTCCAGTCCACCTATAACAGGAGTAGCCTTGTAATGCAATTTCATGCTCAAGCATGCTAAGGTTTAAAGCCAAGTTTGGTGACTGCTATCACATCAGGGTTGGGTAGAGACATTCAGACCTCTAGCTCAGCCATTTTGAGCATGAACTCTGGGCATTTATATGGGCAATCTTCAGACCCTTATGGTAGGGACAATTATGACCTGAGGATATGGAGGAAACAAAGTCAGAACCTGCAGGTCCAGGGTTTGACTCGACATCACACGTCAAGAATAAGAAGAAGGAATAAATATAAAAATTGGTGATAGAGCTTCAGGGGAAGGAGCCATGGGAGGTTATGGGCATACCAAGCACCTTGGCAAGCCGTTTCGTTTTTAGAGAGAGGAGATGCTAGGAAGCAGGGGTAGTGGTTTGGGATAAACAGACAATGGAAGCAGGAAAGCAAGAGCAGATGGTGTAGCGGTGACTCTGAGGGCCACCAAATGGTCTGACAGAATGAAGGCGAAGATGTAGATCAGGGCCACGACACATCCGGTAAGCTGCATGTCTGGAGGAGTTTGAGGATCTTGCTTAGAGTGCTGGGAAATGAAGAGAGAGAGCAGATCTAAGCAGCTATGCTGAGGACTGAGATTACAAGAGGGCTAGACCGGTCCAGGAAAGTTTTTCTTTATTTAGATTATAGAGCAATTTTACAAGTCTTATTTACAGAGCAGGAGACAGGTGTAGACAGCCTGATGAGCCCAGATTGGGATAGGAGTTGTTTAGTAACAGAGACAGCAGCAAACGGAAGTGCAACAGCAGGGTTAGGACATGCAGTGAAGGAGAAAAATGGGATACAAGTATTTTTGCTGGATACAAGGCTCAAATAGGGGTCAAAAATGAAAATTATGGTCAGAAAATTAGCTGTATAAATAAGAGGAGACACACCAAAGGTTAGGTTGATTAGCGAATAATTAGAAAGAATAGACAGGAATACTGAATTCGAGGAAAGCGAGTCTTGGGCTGCCATGCCTTAATTGCGAATTTAGTATGAGAGACAACCACGCAGCACAGAGGCAGTCTTGGAAGGGTTTACTAATGCCACCTACCGACAGCTCAGTATAAGGAGCAAATGAGGAATTGGGGAGACAGACTACATTATGAGAAGACACTGCCTGTGCCTATTAAAGGCAGCACAGCCAAGGGTGGGAGTGATGGGGGCGGACAGGAGACGCAGCATTGCGGCGCATCGGGAAGAAGCAGGCTGCACTGTGCGCCGAGCTCAGAGCTCTGATTTAATAGTAAAGAGCTAAAAAGCAAAAGAGATTGTAATGCTCTGAAGCTCGGGAAAATAATTTTAGAGCTCAGTTGAAAAGCGCTGAATCTCTTTCCCTGCCACAGTGAGATTCGTGACCAGGCTGAGGCGTCCAGTCAGAGGAGGCTGAAAGAAGGCACCCAATTGAAAAAGCCAACCGAGAAAACAAAGCTGTCTGGTCTGGGGCATACCTTGAAAACTCTTTGTTGGCTGGTTTCATGCAGCTGGGAGGGACAGTCAGTCAGATCCTGCAGGGGCCTTGAGGAAAGGAAGAAGGAGAGGTTAGTGCTGGAATTTATATATGGTTGGGACTGGCGGGATAGTTGGGGGATCGCAATAGTGTAGGTGGGAGAGAGAGGAGGAGGAGTGCAGGCAAGAGAGATGAGCGAGGGTCAGGTCACCAGAAACAGAAGGAAGAAGATGGCACAGCAAAAAATATGTCTGCAGAGTAGGAGGAGGAATGTAGGTGTGTGAGATGGGCAGATACAGCAGAAAGAAAAGATGGCTCAGCAACGTGGGTTTGCTTGAGTTGAAAAGACTGAATTTGGAGGAGATGTAGAGAAAAGGAAAGTGCAGTAGCACACAGGAGCAACAGCAGTGAGAGAGAGGTTGAAAGTCAGCAAATCAAATTAGGCAAATAGCACTAGTTCAGAGATAAAATCAAACATAAGGCAGCACTGGCTATACACTAATAATTAATTATGGTGGGATAACAGCCTTCTTGGGTGGTAGAAGCACTCTGCTTTGCATCATGCCTCAACCCAGACAAGGCAGGCAGTTATCCCACTACAACACACCCCTTTACTGCTTAAATATTAGAGAACGGAGAGGTCAGCCACCATCAAAAGAATCATAATTTGCCTAAACAGAGCTCAACTGCCCTGTATTCCAAAACAACGTTGGATTATATTTGCATTGTAGCCTCATGTTAGAGCACAGAGCTGAGACCCTGGAGACTCAACAAACCCGGGTCTGAACCTCACAACTCCCACTTGCAGTGCCTCAGAAAAGCACTAGTAAACAGGCAAGGAGGAGGGTGGGAGGAACAATGGGAAACATCAAAACTGCCATCACAGAGGCAACAAGCCTTTGTGTGAAGCAAGCAAACAAATCAAAATGAAGGAAAACATTATGGTTCTCAAAAGAGATGGCAGGGAAGGTTAGGGAGAAAAAGACAGCATTCAGGAAGTATAAGGAAACACAGAAGGAGCAGAACAGAGAACTGTACCAGTTAAAGCAGAAGAAAGCGGGAAGGCAGTCAGAATAACAAAGACCCAAACCAAGGAAAAAGACAGCCAACTCGGTTAAGAAGGGGATAAAACCTTTACCGGTATATTAGGGAGCCAAGAAAGACCAAAGGAGGGATAGTGAGGCTTAATAAAGGGAGGGTGGGTGGACAGAGAGATACAGTGAAAAGCAGGGATACTGAATGAATACTTTTGCTCAGTATTCACAAAGAAGAGGAGGGAGGTACCTAATCCAATCAACAGAAGCACTTTGGATGGGGGTTGATACCATTTCTTTCACAGAAGAAAGAGTTCTGAAAGAACTCCTAAAACTGAAGGTGGACAAAGCAATGCGGCCTGACAGGATTCACCCAGAATTCTAAAAGAACTAAGGGAGAACTAGTGAACCACTGACTACCCTTTTAACAAATCATGGAGGATGGGTGGTACCTCTAGACTGGAGGAGGCAAGCGTCTGTGATATCACAAGCAGAAGATGACAACTGCAGCTCCAAACTTAGCTTCAGCTGTATGTGAACTGTAAAGGGTAAAGTTCCTATTTCTATATAAACACGCTTGGTAACAAAGAACAGAATGGCTTAAAATTCCTTTTCTGTTTGTTTTGACAATGCAGTACAACTAATTTCTTCTGACATTAACTGAGATATTTTTTTCCATTAAGTATTTTATTGAAATTTTCAATATGGTTTCAAAATTTTATAATGACACAGCTGTAAAATGTAAAAGGCATACAAGATCATATCCTGTCAAAATATGAATCTAAGACATACAATAAACAGTATTTTTTATTTTATTTAAAAGTTGGTAACTGGGAGAAGCAGACTGAGTTGAGACTCGTTCCAGGTGCGACCGGGAGAAGGGGTAAGGAGGCTAAACATACATACATACAAAGTTTTCAGATAGTGAACAATGGTGTCTCAGGCAGGTTACAGTGGTGCCTGGGTAAGAAGGCAAGTAGATAAGTGCAGAGATGCAGGCAGATTACAATGATGCCTGAGGTGGTAGCAGAATACAAAGAACTGGCAAAAGTACAAAATATACAACTAAAGTTACACGTTGCAAATGACATATTGGAATGCAAGGTGAACACAAGGTACAACAATGACATATCACAAACAAGGCAGGGTTTTAAATAACTCATTAGCAGTTTTTCCTGTGACAATACTAACTGTACAGAAAGTATTTATATAGATTTTCTAGAAGTGTTATGTTTGTTAAACACAAGGCAAATGCTATGCATTTTACAATGATTTAGCACTTTTATGAGCAAAACGCTAATCAATTTTAGAGTTAAATAAAACCCTGCAAGGTACTTGAAAAGCTGATTTAAATATCATGGACTTTAAAAGCAGAATTTGTCAGGTTGATGGCAAGAGCAGGGAGAGGGGAACAGTGGAGTGTCCAGTACGGGAAAAATAAACCTATGATTAATAAATACTTAAAAACCTTAGACCTCGGGACCCATATTCGAGATGGGTACAACTGCAGCTCATCCGTTTGTACTGCTTGAGCTCGCCCAGCTCTGAGTGATATTCAGATGAATAGTGCATCCCAGCAGTGGCGCTACCCAACTGAAGATTGGCAATGTCGGCCCAGTGCTAAGTGGAACTGCGCTGTGATAGGGCATTCAGGGAACTAAGGGGCCATCTATGCCTATTATGGGCTCATTTGCAGGTGGTGCAGCAGCACCTCAGTGCCCCTTCTCTGTAAAAGCAATCCCTGGTAGCCTGATGGTTCCTCACCCCACCCCGATCATCTGGTTGGTGTGTTTTATATTCCCTGGTAGCACTGTGGTCCCCCGATCACCTGGTTGGAACATGTTTTCTTTTTTTTAATGTAATGTGCTTTTATTTTTGATAAAAGAAAGACATTACAACACAGTATGGCACAACATCTACACACTGTTTGAACTGACATGGATCCCCATAAACTCATGTACTACAGAGGATTCATTCTGTTTGTATACAGCAAATCAAGGTAGGCGAGAGTTATACAGCAACATGTCAGACAATAGTAGGGTAACACTTTCTTTAAACAGATCCTAATACATGTTGAGCTAGAACCCCATTAATCCGCTTCATCCTGAGGGTGTATTAATGTTGCAGTTTCCCAAATCTTTCTCAAAGGTCTTGTAACGGCTACTTACTTGTTCTCTATTTTCAGGTTGAAGAAGATGCGTCTTGGTACCATTCTACATAGCTTACTGTGTCCTAGTCTAGCCAGTGACACAGCGTTACTATTTTGACTGAAGCTGCTATGACAGTGATATAGAATCTTCTTTCTCTGAGGAGACCTCAGGTCTTGAAGAGATCGTCTAATCCCAGCATTGGGTCTGCTTTTACGGTATGGTTCGCTATAATGGATGGATAAGCTCACAGTTCAAAAAATATTACTTTGTGATACCTGGTGCATGACTGACTGCAGGCTTCCCATTTTGTGTAACTGACTGGTGTATAATATAGAAGATAATGTATGGTCATCGATCGTTAACCAGTTTGTTAACCATTGAGAGGTTGCCAGGGCAACCGTGTAAACCTCGAGAACGAAGCTCGAGAGGTTTTGTCACCATGCAACCTCGAGATGGCTTATAAAACCTGGTTGATGACCGAGGTATCATGATATTATAACTATAGTGTATGGTACCAATAACTTAAAAAAAGGTCCTTACTGAAGTTCTTTCAGTCACTGCTGTGCTCCAGGTCATGCTTTCTTTCCAAAGCAGCCATTTCAAAGCAGTTGGCTCAAGATGCGCATGCACAGACTGTTCCCAGTTGTTAACCCATTGACATGACGTACCATTGATGGATTACAACATCGTGGACGATATATCAATGGTAAAATGTTATTATAAAAGGTAGATTTCTACATATACAACATTATACCATACATTATAAATGTTGCTCAGTTTGCAGAGCACAAACCACCAGGCTGTTTTGGGGCTGGGGAGGGTTACCTGTGTCTGACTTGGATGTCTGGATTTTCTCTGTTTGATTAGCAGGTTATTTTCTCTGTCAAATTGTTGCGTGAGGGCATCTTGCTGACAGGAAGGCACTCATCATGAGTGCTGGGTCAGAGCTTTTAGCTGATTGTTTCGAGGGCACAGTTTAGGCCCAACCCTTCCCACCTCTCACCCCACCCACCCCTGGAAATAGTTCCTTTATACCTGGGGTTCTGACATCATTTCCTCAAGAGTGCAAGGTGCATATCACTGTCATATCCTCTCAGCACACTGCACTGACAATATAAGCATACACATTGTATAATATATATATTTCTATATCACAAACCAATCACACACTCACACACACACACACACTGAAAAAGTAGATAAACATGTGGGGAGTAGTACAATGTAATGGCTGTGGGGCAGCAGTCTTCCGGGAGTCTTTCTGGAGGCTGAGATGCTGCCCTATTGCAGACAACTCTCTGCCCTGAGGAGGAAGTTGCCCATCTTCAGGCCATGCTGGACAGTAGTAAGGGAACCTTCCCTTAGGCCACACTGGATGGTAGGAAGGGAACCTCCCCATCCAGGGAGCACCAGAGCCACCACCACTACCTCAGAGGTTGGAAGAAAACACAGCAGTTGGACCACAGTGGGCTCAGGAAGGGTGAGGATGGTGGAACAGAGGCACACCCAGTCAGTTGTTCCACCCACAATCCATACACCATTCTGGGAGCATAGCTCCCATGGATGCACCCACAGAGGAGACTAAGGAGGCTGAGGACAGCTGTCAAGGGAGGCCCACAGGGAGGAGACAGAGGACACCACAAGGAAAGGAAGCAGCCCTGGTGGGGACCCAATTATTAGGGGATAGAACTGGGGGAGCAGGGAAACTGAAGTAAGGTGCCTGCCTGGGTGCCATGGCTTGAGGACAGGAAGCGCATCCTCAGGATCACGAGAACAGCTGCACGGAGTCTGAGCTGGACGTCATTGTCCACCTAGGGACAAATGACTTGGCTCATCATGAGATTAGAGCAGTGCAGAAGGACTTTATAGAATTGGGGAGGGCCTAAGACAAGTAGCACACACAGTATCCTTCTCAGAGGTGCTGCCTGTCAATGGCATGAGTGAGGCGCAGGGTACTTTGCACCATGCAGTTTAATGAATGGTTGAAAAATGTTGTGGAGCACAGGGTTTGGCTTCATTGGGGACTGGGGTTCCACCTGGAGGACACCAGCCTATACTGGCAGGATGGTCTGCATCTGTCCAGGAAGGAACAAGTCTTTTGAGCAATCGGTTTAAATGCTTCATTGGAGCTTTTAAACTAGTCAAGGGAGGCACTGATAAGCAGCAGGAAAATCCCGGCCTCCCCTACAAAACAGGGTACTAAATGAAAAAGACCAAGGTAGAAAGGTCAGTGGGGATGCTGCAACAGAAGGTAAAGCCATCAAAAATGGAGAGCAATGAGTACCAATGCCCGTAGTCTGAGCAACAAGCTTCCTGAATTAGTGGCCTTGATGGAGGAGGAACATCTGGATATCGTGGCAGTCACAGAAACATGGTACACACAAAACCATGACTGGGATGTAAACATACCAGAATACACTATCTACGGAGGGTAAAGAGGAGGAGGAGTAGCTCTTACATAAGGGAAGGAATCAAAGCAACAGAACAAAAGGGTAAACAGGGAGGAGAAGAAGCACTGTGGGTAAATTTGGAGACCGCAATGGCACCACAATATGCACAGGGTTGTATACAGACCCCTTCTCAGGGGAGGAAATGGACAAGGAAATGATAGAAAGTATATAGAATGGCAGAAAAGGGAGATATTGCTGATGGGTGATCTGAATATGCCAGATGTTAACTGGAGTGCAGTTGCAGCAGCCACTTCTAAGAGTGGGGTTATTCTAGATGCCCTACAGGGGGCATGCCTTAGACAACTAGTATTGGAGCCCACTCGAGAGGGGCAATCTTAGACCTGGTTCTCTCAAATGGAGATGAAGAGAGGATCACAGATGTAGAAGTGGGTAGCCATCTGGGAACTAGCCATCGAACAGTATGGTTCACAATAAACACAGCAATAGAGTCAAGCCATACAAAGACAAAGGTACTGGATTTTAGGAGGGCTGACTTTGTCAAAATGGGTGAGTGCCTAAGGAATGCACTAGCAAATGGGCAGGAAGGAGGGGTGGAAGAACAATGGGGAATAATAAAACTGCCATCACAGAGGTATCAAGCCTTTGTGTAAAGCAAATAAACAAAACGAAACGAGGTAAGAAACCACTACGGTTCTCAAAGGAAGTGGCAGTGAAGGTTCAAGAGAAAAGAAAGCATTCAGGAAGTACAAATGAATCACAGAAGGAACAGGACAGAGAACTATATCAGTTAAAGCAAAGGAAGCTGGGAAGGCAGTCAGATCAGCAAAGGCCCAAACTGAGGAAAAGCTAGCCAACTCAGTTAAGAAGGGATAAAACCTTTATAGGTACATCAGGGAGCGAAGGAAGACCAAGGGAGGGATAGTGAGGCTTAATAAAGGGAGGAGGGTGGGCAGAGGGTGACTGTGAAAAGGCAGAGATACTAAACAAATATTTTGCTCAGTATTTACAAAGGAAGAGGGGAGGTACCTAAAACAAACAGTAGAAACACTCTGGATACAGAAGTTGATACCAGCCCATTTACAGAAGAAGGATTCTGAAAGAACTCTTAAAACTGAAGTGGACAAAGCAATGGGGCCTGATGGGATTCATCCCAGAATTCTAAAAGAACTAAGGGTAGAACTAGTGACACCACTGACTACCCTCTTTAACAAATCATGGGAGGATGGGGTGGTACCCGAGGGACTGGAGGAGGGCAGATGTGATTCCCTTCACAAAAGTGGGAGCAAAGCAGAAGCAGAAAACTACAGACCTGTTAGTTTGACCTCAGTGGTAGGGAAAATGATGGAATCACTCTGAAGGAAAGAATTGTTAAATATCTAGAGGCCAGAGGGCACAGGACCCAAGGCAGCATGGATTCACAGTGGGAAGGTCATGCCAGACAAATCTGATAGATTTCTTTGACTGGGTGACCAAAGTAGTTGATCAGGGAGGGGCTGTAGACATGGCCTACCTAGACTTTAGCAAGGCATTTGACACAGTCCCACACAAAAGATTAATATACAAGTTAGCCAGCCTGGGAGTGGGTCCCAAGATGACAGCCTGGGTAAAGAATTGGCTGGAGAATAGGACACAGAGAGTAATAGTAAATGAGTCCACCTGAAAAAGGGGTTAGCAGGGCACCGTGGTTCAGATTAGACCAGTCCTCTTCAATGTCTTCTTATAAGTGACATTGCAGAGGGACTGGAAGGAAAGTATGTCTCTTTGCAGATGACACTAAGATCTGCAACAGAGTTGATGCACAGGTGGGGTGGAAAGGATGAGAAGGGACTTGGCAAGGTTAGAGGAATGGTCAAATGTATGGCAGCTTAGATTCAATGCTAAGAAGTGCAAGGTAATGCACCTGGGAAACAAAACCCAGGGAAGAGTACACAATGGGGGTGAGATACTAACAACAAAAAATGGAAAGGGACCTGGGGTAGTCATATCAGATGACCTAAAGGTGTGCAAGCAATGTGAGAGGGCAGCAAGGAGGGCTGGGGGATACTGGGATGCATAGGAGAGGCACCACCAGTAGAAAACAGGAAGTTATTATCCCTCTGTACAGACAGCTAGTGAGACCCCATCTGGAGTACTGCGTGCAGTTCTGGAGACCCAATCTCCCAAAGACATAGACAGGATGGAAGCTGTCCAGAGGAGGGCAACTAAAATGGTGCAGGGTCTGCACCAGAAGACATATGAAGAGAGACTTAAGGAGCTTAATATATATAGCCTCGAGGAAAGGAGGGAGGGGGGACATGATAGAAACGTTCAAGTACCTCAAGGGAATCAACAAAGTCCAAGAGGTAGCATCTTTCAAAAAGAGTGTGCAAGAACAAGGGCACAATTTGAAGATAGAAGAGGGCGCTCAGAGGTAATTTAAGGAAGTATTTTTCACAGAGAGGGTGGTGGATGCTGGAACGGCCTACCAGGAGGTTGTGGAGTCACAACAGTGGTGGGAATTCAAGCATGCATGGGACAGTCATAAGGCAATTCTAGGGGTGGGGTAGGAAGAAGTAGGCTGCTGGTTAACTAGGATCTGCAGCTTATCCATCAGGTAGGGAAATGGGCAGGATAAGGGCCAAGCGGTCCTATCTGTCAGTCAAATTCTATGTTTCTATGTTACATTGAGTCAGTCTGTTTTTATTATTTTTGGTATAAGCATACACGTGGTATATGTTTTATACTCCGCTGACACAGTGGTTCCCTCTACCACCCGATCACCTGGTTGGAGTATGTTTTATACCCCTGGTGACACAGTGGTTCCCTACCACCCAATCACCTGGTTGGAGTATGTTTTATACTCCCTGGTGGCACAGTGGTTCCCCCACCACCCAATCACCTGGTTGGAGTATGTTTTATACTCCCTGGTGACACAGTGGTTCCCTACCACCCAATCACCTGGTTGGAGTATGTTTTATACCCTGGTGGCACAGTGGTTCCCCTACCACCCGATCACCTGGTTGGAGTATGTTTTACTGTATATTCCCTGGTGGCACAGTGGTTCCCCCAACTTCCTGATCGCCTGGCGGAATACGTTTATATTCTGGCTAGTGGCACAGTGGGACCCCACCCCTGACTGTCAGCTGGAATGCATTTTATATTCTGGCTAGTGGCACAGTGCGCCCTCACCCCCAGTCGCCTGGTTGGACCATGTTTTACATTAGTTGGTGGCATAGTGGTCCCCCCACCCCAATCACCTGGCCAGAATATGTTTTATATTCCGGCTAGTGGCACAGGGGATCTCCCAACTCCCGATCGCCTGGTTGAGTATGTTTTATATTAGTTGCTGGCATAGTGGTCCCCACCTCCAATCACCTGGCTGGAATATGTTTTATATTCCGCTAGTGGCACAGTGCACCCCCGATTGCCTGGTTGGAATATGTTTTATATTCCTTGGTGGCATAGGGGTTCTTCCCACCCCCACTGCCCAGTTAGAATATGTTTTATATTCCTTGGTGATCTAGGGTTCTCCCATGCCCCAACCATACACCAACCCCCAAACCCACCCACCTGCCAAGGATCACCTCCTCATGCCCAGTGCAGCTCTCAGTGCATTGGCGGCGGCACAGCCCTCCTCTTACCTTGGCCAGTAGGGCTCCTGAGGAATGTTTTATATTAATAATGAGGAGGGCATATTAAACAGAGACATTATTCTGCTAGTGCTCAGAGCGCCTCTTTAAAGTCTTTTATTTTTGTTTTTCTCTCTCCCCAGTTGGCCCTCTTTCCGAGGAGTGCCCAGCCCCGTCATATCAATGTTCTGCTGGGACTTACCTGCCGGACGTTTTCCCTGGGCTTGCTTTGGTCAGCGGAGTTCCCCAAGCCCCGCTGCAGAACTGATCTGGTTCTAGTTGGCATGCCCAGCTGGTCGGATGCGGAGCCTGCAGGCACCCTCATCATCCTGCCGCCACCATTTTCCTCCGTTTTCTCACCCTTGGAGACATGACACGGAATGACTTCAGGTGCATGGCACACCCCGTATAATGTGCGCCTCGATGTCTGCCATGTCTCCCAATCCTTCTTGGCTGCCTCCCCAGCTTCCGCCAGGCAAGTTTCAGGCTCTGCCCACCCTGCCCACCGGAGGAGGAGAGCAGTCCTACCGGATGGTCAATCCCCTCAACTGACCAGACAGCCTGGTTTGCATCCCAACCCAAGTCGCCAGCACTGTAAGTGGTAGAGCTACTGCTGTGCCAGCGGCTGGCCTATCTTTAAAGCTTGTCTGCTCTACAGGAACAGCACTATAGCTGTGACTTCATCCACCAACTCGTCTTTTTTTTTTTTCACATAATTTTATAACATTTCAGATATGCACACTACATATTGAGACTTTCTTGGTTCCAAGTACAAAAATTGATTTTACAACTATGGGGTAAAGAGAACAACATAGGACTATTAAATCTGAATTTATACTGGGCCGACCCGCGGCACAGCGGTGGATTTCCGTCTGCGACACCAGCGACCCAGGTTCAGGAACGGACTGGGTTGCTGGAGGGCCACCGGGAGAAGGAAATGAACGTCCACGACGGCTCACCTTCTCAGGGGAGGGTGGATATGCAGCCGGGCGCCTGCTGACTCCTGCCAGAGGCTGGGAGTACAGCAGGACATCGGCCTAATACAGTAGGGGAGGGACGGACATCGCATATGCCTTGGTGGCCAGTGGTCACTTCTCAGAGGAAGCAAAGCGGGAAAAGTGGCACCAGGCCATCGGGTGACGTGCCCTCCAGAACCCTCACACCAACGGGCTCCCGGACCTCCATATGCCTTTCCAGCAGCACCCCAGATCATTGGTTGGCTGCCAGGGCTGTTCTCCCACAGAGGTAGAGACCCACCGGTGAAGGGATACACCAGGGTTACCTGGGGCTGGCTGCGATATGGGTCAGTAGGGGCTCAGAGTAGCCACAGTGGGGAGTTCAGGTGGGGCCTCAAGGAGAGACCGCCAGGTGCGGGGAGGAGTCAAAAAACCACTGTACAGTGTTGTATGTTACAGAATAATTTTGAGTTGGCCCCTGCAGCAGCGAACACGGACTATATACAGTAACACGTCCCGATCATTAAAGTTCCATCTGTACTACTAACACTATTACCATTGCCTTTGTGATGTGAAAGTCTGTGTAAATCCGCTTCAAGCTGAATTACTGTATATGTATTGTTGCTGTTTTGCTGCACAGCACCCAAAGTCCCTGGAAATGAGTGCGTTTATAAATAAAATATCTATCTATCTAAATCTGAAATACGATAATCGGACACATAAAGGTGACATGAGAAACATTCAAAAGAGATAGCCATACAACTTATCAACTACATGCACCTACAAAGGAATGACTGGTTATGCATGGCTCTCCAGCCCCAGCTGACAGCGCAGTCTTACAAAACATTCTGCCACTGTACTGATAAAGGAACCCAGTGACCAAAACAGATCGCCTCCTAATCGGGTCTGTTGTGCCGCCACACTTGATTCGCTAATCTGACCTTTTACAGTCACGCCATAACCTCGGTGGCATGCATATACGATTCCTAAAAAGTTTCAGTTATAAAGACTTTCTTACTTTTAGCTAACAATTCACAGTTGTCATCAGCAGAATTCAGTTACACAAAATTCCAAAATATGAATTTCTGGACGTTCCTTTTTTTTTTTCAGTTACTAAAAGGGTCAGGAAAAGTGTGAGAAACGGCAGCAGTTAGTAATGATCCTACTTACATGAATAAAATTCATACCTCCAAATGATCCACGTGTAACTGTACCTGAATAACAACTGCTGTGAAAAACTCTCTGCAGTCGTTTCTTTTTATGGACAACATTCTGCACAGTTCTCTTCAAGTAACCAGTCATTTGGAATTTTACTATGTCATGGTTTGTGTATAGAATGCTAAGTATGAGCTATTGCCCTGTCAGAACCATGCTAAGAGTTCTGTACACAAACCATGACATAGTTAAAACTCCAGTGGCCCAATATTCAAAAAGTTTCTTGTGAGCTAATGGGTCTTGCCATGCAAACCAGGGTTGTGCCGGAGCCCCATATTCAAAAGGGCTGTTGCATGGGCAAAGTGGGTTAGCCCGTGCAAAACAATGTATGTATGAGGTAAGGAGAGGCATGGCCATGAATAGCCACGATACCCCATCTTCAGCAGCACTGCACAAAAGGGTTTAGTGTGGTCCTTTGCTCAGCACAGATACCACCTAACAAAACCCCGACTTAACTCTGGGCAACCCCAGCGGCTGCCAGTGAGAGTGCCATTGCTGGTTGGCTGCTGGGGAGTGCAACCACCCCTGTGGTCCCTGGCACCTCCCTGCCGATCCCCAGCCCCATAGGTAGAATTAAAGTCCCTGGTGCTAGTGGAGCCCCTCCCGATCCCCAGCCCGTAGCTAGAATTAAAGTCCCTGATGCTGGTGGTGTCCCCCTTCCAATCCACCAGCCCTGTAGGTAGGGATTAAATGCCCCGTGGGAGTGGTGCCCTTCCTCCTCCAATTCCAGCCCCAAAGTAAAAGTGTGTATCATCAGTGGCAGGTCCCCCCACCTCACGCCAGCCCAGATATACAAACCCTCCCTGGCATCCAGTGGTTCCACCCTCCTCACAGCACTCACCACCTCCATTCACTGTATCCTCATCAATGGTGCTGCGGGTGCATGTAACAACTGGCATATCCTCCTCCCACATCATCTCGACCAGCCGCCCTTATGTACAGGCAGGAACCTCGACTCTTTTTATAGGACAGGACACCACCCTGTTCTATAAATAAGAGGTACGCCCTGCCTGAACATATGGTGGCCAGCCGAGGGTGGAAGAGGGCTGTGCTGACTCACACCACCCTGTTCTATAACAAGAGGCACGCCCCTGCCTGAACATATGGTGGCCGCCGAGCAGGTGTGAAGAGGGCTGTGTTGATCGCCACACCACCCTGTTCTATAAATAAGAGGCAGCCCCTGCCTGGAACATATGGTGGCCGCCGAGTAGGTGTGAAGAGGCTGTGTTGATCGCCACACCACCTGTTCTATAAATAAGAGGCACGCCCCTGCCTGAACATATGGTGGCAGGCAGTAGGGTGTGAAGAGGGCTGTGTTGGATCGCCACACCACCCTGTTCTATAAATAAGAGGCACGCCCCTGCCTGAACATATGGTGGCCGGCCGAGTAGGTGTGAAGAGGGCTGTGTTGATCGCCACACCACCCTGTTCTTATAAATAAGAGGCACGCTCCCTGCCTGAACATATGGTGGCCGCCGAGTAGGTGTGAAGAGGGCTGTGTTGATCGCCACACCACCCTGTTCTATAACAAGAGGCACGCCCCTGCCTGAACATATAGGCGGCGCCGAGTAGGTGTGAAGAGGGCTGTGTTGATCGCCACACCACCCTGTTCTATAAATAAGAGGTACGCCCCTGCCTGAACATATGGTGGCCGCCGAGTAGGTGTGAAGAGGGCTGTGTTGATCGCCACACCACCCCTGTTCTATAAATAAGAGGCACGCCCTCGCCTGAACATATGGTGGCCGCCGAGCAGGTGTGAAGAGGGCTGTGCTGATCGCCACACCACCCTGTTCTATAAATAGAGGTACCGCCCCTGCCTGAAATATATGGTGGCCGCCGAGTAGGTGTGAAGAGGGCTGTACATACGGCGCCAACCAAGGAGGCGTATGAGGATTATGCTGGTCTCTGTATGCACCCAGCGGCAATCACCGATGAGAACACAGTGAGAAGTGGGGAAGCCAACAAGAGGGATGGAGGCCACTGAGCAGTGGAGGGGTTGAAGGTAACATCTGGCTGGGCCGAATGGGGCACACCACTACCACCAGGGATATACACTTTATGTCAGGACTCAGATCGGAGGAGGGAGGGAGGGCACCACTACCATCAGGGCATTTAATTCTACCTACGGGCTGAGGATCGGGGGACACCACTAGCACCAGGAACTTCAATTATGGGGCTAGGAATTGGGGAGTACCACTAGCAACAGGGTTATTTATACTTCTGGACTGGGAACGGAAGGCGGTGCCACGCAATCATGCCTTGCTACACCATGCAATGAGCCCATAATGCATGCCCAATGGACAGTGCTAAGTGGCTCAGTGCTAGTTGGCATGGTCCTCTACTCAGTCGAATAGTGCCGTGCACTATTACACTGAATATAGCATCTTGAATGCACCCAGGCAATGCAAGGCGCAGTGCACATCTCTGTGCTCGCTTGCACGCTTCTGAATATCGGGCGGAGACCTCTGGTTCCATGAAGGAATTGTAACAGAATGCTGCCCATAAACAAACAAATGCAAAAGGCAGTTGCAGTTAAATGAATCATTTAGAGGTATGAATATAATTTGTTTTTTATTACTTATTTATTGCATTTTCAATATTTACATACATTGAAGGGCCTTCCATACTATCCTTATTGTAAACATATAGATTTGGCATGCTGTACTTCTGTCTTCATGCAGAATGTCTCTGAAATTCATATTCTGAGAAAGTGTCACACCGATGCTATAGTTTATTTCCTTCACAGCCACAGAGTTCTACAGTACAATGTGGATGCATTGTGTCAACAATGGGCGCTAAGCAAGGGACATGAACTACACCATACAGTTCTAAATGGTACTTGACACCTGTGTAAGACAGAAACACCCATTACGATTACAAAAAGCCTGTACAGATGGAACGGTTAACAGAATTAGAACCAGTATTTTTAAATCTGTTTCCACAGGGTAAAGTAACTTTCAGGTTCAGTGCAGGTCTGCTTTAAAGTGACTAATTTTGACCAAAAGATTCAGTTGTATTTTATTTTATCAGATAAGACTAGTAACACTGATTTCAAGGCAGTTCTTTGTTTTAGAATAAGCTTAGAAAGTGGAGCGATATCAAAAGAATAAACACAATCCACTAAACGCCAGAAGTTAAGTGCATGATCTGATCAAAATACAATGTTCTCAGGCAAATCTTCCTCCACAACAGACACACACACACACTCTCTTGCTTGGCATATCACTGAATACCTGCTCTGATGACAAATACACTGTAACTTTTCCAGGATGGAAAGCAAATTCCATGCCATGCTGGTCCCTTGCTTTTTATCTGTCTACTATTCCAGCCCTGGCAGCATCTCTAGTTCCGTTAATTGTGAATGACTTTAGACATCAGGCCAACGCTGTTCCGCAGATCAACAAAAGCGGAAGTGACAGGTAGTCTACAAACCAATGACTGCCACCGAGCAGCAACTAAGGTTAGCTTTGTCTTTTCTGGGGCCCTTGGGGCACAAGACCTTAGCCTTCGGACGAGAATGAGACATACTGATAGACTCCATATGGTCAGGTCTCGCAGCCATCAAACAACAAGTAATATCACTGAGTACAGAAACCGCAAGGCACTGCCAATAAGAGGCTGGCTCTGTGGATCTTTGCCAATTACAGCCTTTTAATCAAATCAATGTCTGACTGTTTTGAAGCGATACATATTTCAAAGATGACAAACCTCCAAGAACTGTGGCTGTAAAATGAATAAGCGTGTCTGCTTCTCATGCCGAGATACAAATCTGGGTGGCTACTTGGTATATAGCTAGAGAACTGAGATGCAGGGAGTTTGCTGGTTTGCAAGGACCACACAATAAACACCCTTTACAGAACTGACTTGCTGTGCAATACTTGTGCACAGTTCAGGTAGGATTTTTTACACTTTTAGTACACAGATACTGTGCAGAAACAAGCAGTGCCTGGTTCTGAGCCAGAATTCAGTGGGGTGCAGAACAGGCACTTTGCACCCACTGCACTGTGCTGTAGCGACACACCTGTGCTACAGTACATACAAAGGGGCGCCCAGATAACAGGGAAAACCGAGGAGTCAGATGTTAGCAGGATCTACTGGGACTGGGAATGCCTGCTTGCATCCTGGCGGGTGCAGATGTGGTGCTATGAAGCACTGCAACATGTCATGTCATCATGCTAAACTGCAAGGGTGCATCACATGGCACCCAGGTCCCCCACTTCTGTCCTATTTCATGAACACCCCATTCAAACCCCAATCAGCTGATCCAGGTTTCCCCATACTAATGTAATCCCTTGGTCTACCAATTTAAGTTCTCCCCTCCCAATGGAATGTCTTCCTTCCATCTCCCAGTACATGTTATCCTGTTTCAAATGCAACATCCCCATCACACTTGCAAGTCTCCCACCCGGTTACCACTGTAAGTTACACAGATGGTAATGCACAGAAAAGAACGAATAGTCCATTGAGGCCACCCTGCTGTAACTACGTAGCTTTATGCATCCGTTTTAAATGTTCTTTTTTAAATAATTCTGCTTATCCACCTTCTGCCTGGTTGGCCCCTCACACCGATCCCCCAGCACCATCACACGGCTTCTCCCAGACTTCTACCTTTCTAGAGACTCCCTCGGCTTATGCGCGCCCGTGGTGTGGCGCAAGAATACCTTGGACCTGCTTTTATGGATTCAGCTTCAGAAGGTGCCCAGGTCACCAGTGCTGGCATGCAAAGGGTCAGTGTTCATCCTGCCAGTCAGGGCGTGTTTCTGATTTCTGTCCTGCCCCTAAGGAAGCGCTGTCATGTAGCGTCAAGGGTGATGGTATGCACGCTTCCGCATGTGACATAACTGATGTCCGCTGCTCCTTGCACTCACATTGCAACTGCCAGTGTCCTGCTCCCCAGCTACCGCTAGGAGCCAGACATGCACACTGGCCATTCGTCACCCCTCTCCAGGAGGAGACAGCAATCCTCTGGATCTCGACCCCCCACTGATCCTCTGGCACCCAAGTCCCTCCCGACTGGGTCATCGGCGTCCCAAGTAGTAGCACTATCGCTGTGCTTGGAGGTCGGCCTTATTGGATTTCTTTTAGAATTTTTGCCTGGGAAAGGCACACTGAGCCAAAGCTCCTTTTTGGGTGTGACCAAGAAGCACAGGGAGGTTAAGTGAGTTGCTAAGGGTCAGACAGTCTCCAAGTGGTGGTTGTGGGTTTCAATCACAGGTCTGCTGATTCCAGGGGTGTCAGGTGGGGTAGGCATTAGGGGGCTGGACCTCCGAATCTTTATGAGCCCTGAATAAAAGATTCACAATTTCTAAAATTGATCCCGGCTATTTTTTTTTCACTGAGCGGGCAGGTTGGAGTTTAAGCCCTAATCTTTCAGATACTAGAAATGCCTCTGGCGGAGCTCCCTCTTTTGCAGCTTGTGTTCTAACCATTAGGCTATAAAGTCACCCTACATTTATCTACAGATGTATATCCCTGGTGGGCTACGGACTTAAACTCATGACCATCCATCTCAGAGGCACATAAGACATGCTGAGACACGCCGACTTCAGTATTACATTTAATTCAATAACACTGCCTGGTGGGTTGTGGGATGGTGGAGAACAAAGCTCTCTGCAGTTTCTATACTGAAAGCTGCTTGTGTCATAGCAGATTGTGCTGCCTCAAAGCATTAGTAACTCAGAACAGTTGGGTATAAACTTCCTGGGTTTATAAGTTCTTTTACTTCTGCCTGTTGCAGAACCAGATGAGTATGATCAATGGGCGCAGTCAGCGCATGTCATTCAAGGGGCTTTAAAGAGTCCCGATGGACAGTTCTGGAGAAGCGTTGAAGAAACAGAATATATCCACAGCTTAGTTTGCGTTACATATACAGGGGATGTCGGTAGTCCGACTCACAAGATACAATTTCTCTTCAAGTGTGAGACGGCAGGACCACAACTTCACGAGTGGCAGAGCCACGAGTGAGTTACGAAAGTCCTGCCCTCTCACAAGTGAAGATAAACAGCCTATTTTTAGTCAGGCAATTGTATATTCGATATATATATATATATATATATATATATATATATGTAACCCTTCTGCAAATGGGGGTTCCCAAAAGTCTTACAGGAGCTTGCCTGAATGCTCCAAGTCTGGGCAGTGTTCAGTGTCTGAGATGTTTAAATGTGGTTCCAAGTGAGTGCTATTTGAGCCTCCACGCACTGTCGCTTTAAGAGCTGTCTGCTTGCAGACTTAGTTAGTTTGTATGGGGAACTGTGCATTTAATGCTCAAATCCCGCTCGAACTGCTGCCAATTTGTTCGCTTTTCTGCTGTCGCAACATGTGTAGAGGGAGCCTTGTTGAAAGATATAACTGTTTGCCAGAAATCATTTAGAGTGACTGAGAAAATGTAGTTTGTCTAACCTGTCTTCATTTCAGCACAAACTGTTTCAGTGTAGCTCTTTCATTTTGGTCCTGAATTGCTGACTTGGACCAATCAGGATGATAGGGAGACCTTAAGATGGAGCCTGTGGGCCGAATCAGAACTTGGGACTCTCAATTTTGAGCCAGCCACAAGGAGTTGTATGGGCAGTGACTCTGGGAAATGTAGTTTTGACCTTGGCGCCTTTTTTTCACCAACAGGGGAGCCTTATTGTGAGTGACGGCGAACCAGCCAACAGAATGAGTGCGGAGCTAAAGAAATGCCCTGCTCTGTGACTGGAAAGATCAGATCAGTTGTGACAGTGAAGAGAGAAGGAGCTCTGTGCTTCTGTGGTGTATAGTTTATGGAAGTGCGTAGAGGCTCCTGAGGTTCGCCTGCAGCTGTTCTAAGTGCTAGTTCGGACTGAATCTGACTTGTGAGGAGAAAGAATGAAGTCTAAAGGTAGAAACCAGGCTAACCCTGTAGAAGACTGGAGAAATTGTTGAATCGCTCGGTCTGTCAGGAACTGAAGCTGCTGTGTGTGCTCCTGGGTATTTTGCAGTAATGAGATCAGGATCTAGAGCAGCCTGCCTGGTATAGTACTTTCCTTTTACATATGAATGTGCGTAGTGCTTGTGGGGAATCGCTATTTCCAATCCCCTGTGCTGTGTGCTGTGTGTTGAAGCTGGAAGCAAACCCCAGCTTGTCTCGGACTAAATCCATTTGCTATCTACTGCAGTGGGGTCCAGTCACAGGACCTTGTCTCCATGCCCTGTTGTTCTGGCAGCCAGAAGAACATCCACCATCGGGTTCTCAGCTTGGGTATTGCGAGTACAAATCAGGGTATTCCCCTGCAGCCTGCTTTCAATTACAAGTGTGTCATCTAATTCTTGTTGTTTCACTTCTTCATGGACTGAGCCATCCGGCTCCGGATTACAACTGGTGTTGTGCATATTTTTTCTTCTACAGGGCCCTGTCCCTCTGCACCTGCCGCCAACCCAGGGCGACGGACCTGGCCAGCACCTCAACCTGGGTACTCAGAGTGTGACTTTTTCAGACCCTGTATGTGTGCACAGTACAGTGATTTAATTCTGCAATTAACCTGATCTCTCCCTCCGTGTTTTATTCCCCTAAATAAACCAGATTTGATGTTGTTAAACTTTAAACTGTCTGAATTGTCAGTACCTACATATCAAGCATTGTATTGGTTTGTGTATGTTGATTAACCTTATTTTACAGGGGTCCACAGAGACGAACCTCAGAATCAGTCTCGAGGGTAAGTGGTACTTTATGAATGAACAGTGTGTACATGTGGGGTATTGAGACTGTAACTTCTGTGCATTGTGTGAGCCACTAGAGGGAATAAAAGGGTCTGTGTGTCCCAGAGGCTGTGACCAAGCTAGTCTAACCACTACAAACCCTGACCTCTGGGTGGAGGCACCCGCCATAGAACCCTAGGCCCCTCAACCTGTAAGTAGTCAAGCAGGCAGGGTAGTAGCCCTTGGGATAGCGCCACCTGGGGTTACATATATATCTATACACACACGCTCTACACACACACATTTCTTTGATTTCAGCAGCTGGTTTCAGTACTACACTAGGAAACTGTGATGTCAACAGCATTGTGAAAGCTGCTCTGTGATTGGGTCACTATTCTTCTGTGATTTTATTTATTCATTATCTGTTAACCGGGTTGGTGCACTGGTCCAAGGACCTTTTCAGAAGTGACCGGACCCGAAACTAATTGCAAACAACGGGACATGCAGTAGGAGCGAACAATAGTGAACATACATAAGCAATAGCTAGAATCTAGTGCAAGTCAGGCTAACATACAGTGGTGGGGTAATACCACAGGTAAACAGTGCCAGATACAACAAACAAGGTGTGCACCTAAAAGATACAGTGTATATAAAACACCCACTGTATATACAAAGCTACGTAGCAATATCCTCTAACAATAGATCAGAAATGATAGTGTGTGATGACAACACAACCTTCAAAATATCCACTGTGACAACAATATAGAGAACACTGGATGGGCAACTATGAGCAACCAGCGTGTTCTGCCACAGAGGGCTCTGATTTTCTCTGACCTTGAGGCGAAGCTTGAAGAGGTCCATGAAAAACAGAATCCAAGGTGACAGAACACAGTGGCTGTCTATAAAGTTGCTCATCCTGTATTTTATAGCGATGGTATTATGTGAAATGAGCACATGGCGATTCTTTTGCTTTCAGAATGAAACTGACTTGTGGAGGTTCCAGAGGTCTCACATTGCTGTTGTACCACAGTAGGGTACAATCACATTTCATGACCTTTTGAACTGTGGTACAACAACATTTTGAAAGGGATGGAATTCTATATAGAACAATGCTCTGCTTTTCTCATGACCATTTTAGCATCCTCTTGTTTTAGTATTTCGATAGTCCTATATTATATTCATTTCCACAACAGCAGATTCTGATCTCACAAACGGAGGATTGTGAAGTCAGGTGCAGAAAAGCCACACTGTTGTCATGTCAATGCCTTAGTTATAAAAGAAAAGGATATGCTTATATCTTTTTTTATCATATAAATGTATTTGTGATAACCTTAGATTAATAATCAGTGTATTTATAATTTTCTCAGAGATATTTTTTTTTATTTTGTTCTTTTTGGTAACTGGGTAAGGCCCACTAGGTACAACTGCCCGTTTTCAGGGCAACTCAGGAAGCACTTGGAGGTTAAGCGACTTGCTCAGAGTCATAGTATGCAAGTGGAGGTTGTGGAATCAAACCCAGGTCTGTCTGTTGAATGTCAAGCTCATTCACAGCTTGTTACCTTAACCTCTAGGCTATACTGCCACCCCAATTCAAAACATTAAAGATGGTGATCACTCTCACCTTTTAACTATCTCAGTCTGTTGCAGTTCCTTTCAATGAAAGTTGTTTGCATTTGTCCCTGTTGGCTCTTCATTTCATCTCAACTCATTATTCCTATTTTGTTTTATATGTGTAGACAGATATACCCCCCATTTTACTTGAATGGGTTTGGTAATTAGGTTTATATGTTGATTTTGGTTAATATTAATAGTTTACGTTGTTGTTTAACCTCTCATCTTCAAGGACATGGATCTTGGGAAATGTCATATTTTAGATTGAGGTGTTATGAATTTGAATATATTTGTACAGTTTGTAAGCTGTAATAGCACACTGCCGATCGATAAAGCTTGACTCACTGACTGACTTTCAATGAATGTGCAGACAAGGAAAACACTGTGGATGTCCTAGGAGGGTGCTACCACACATCTCTGATGGTAAACAGTGTTGAATCTCACCAAGATTTTAAATTGTTTTCAATGACAGGCGTAGCAATAGAGTGAGAACTTTTCAAAACAAAAATCCCACATCTCGGTTCAGGAACATTAAAAGAAAATGGGTAGATTAATGTTTTGCCAGAAAACCACTATTGCTAAAACAAACAAACAAAAAAAACAACACATGGTGACTAGCAAAATTGCTTTTTAATACAAAATGTATATGGAATATCAGCTGATATGTACCTAAAATAATGTTTTCAAAGTTTCCTGAGGCATCAGTGACTCTGTAAGGTCTCCAAATAGGGGTGTGTGAGTAATGTACAGCATTTTCACATACCACGAATATAGGTTATTAGTAACTTAGAAGGAAAAGCGAATAATCTGCACTATTCATTGGCTATTCAGTGGGAGTTCAAGATCTCCCGAGACTTCCTGGCCACTTTGGAAAGCCCAATGAAAGCAGGTCATGTGACCCAGCACTGCAGACGCTTCAGGCAGGAGAGAGACAGATGACTTGAGCTGCTATAGAGAAAGAATCTACTTCCAGCCACTATTAAAACTAGAAAAAAAATCAGAAATCTTGACTTTTAGCTAGAAAGAGTCATACTGTTTACACAGTAGGGTGAAAATTATGCTTTAAGAAAGGAAAAATACTTTCATTTTCATATTTATTTTGTATACTTGTTGGCTCACTGAGGAGCATATAATGCCCGTTTTCACAAACAACAAGTACAATATTAAATAAAATACAAATACAAAAATAGTTAACTACAATGTTTAGCAAACTGCAGTTAGACACTGAATTGACAAAACACATACAAAACAATTTGGCAGCAAGTCCAAATATTTCTATCACTCCGGGTCTTAGACAAACATTTGAGTTGAATTATAACAAATAATATTTAAAGACAAAAGAGAATCTACATGTGTGGGCTCGTCTGCCAATGTCCTTAATAGACGGATTCAATCCCATTACAAATAACAATTTTACCCTGGCTTCTATATTTCATGGAGACCATCCGGCGGCCCTTCCCTAGATCAGAAGAGACCTGATGGAATGAACTGATCACACAATATCTCTGGTTAGGTAAGAGACCACAAATTGCACTTAAAAATACAATTACCCAAGGAGGAAGGGACTGGCATTGCCAGACTTATAGGGATATGCCAGAGCTGCATAACTGGCCTTGCGTGCTAGCGTAGATACGCCACCCACCCGAACCGACAGTGGGTTCAGGTGGAGCGATGTAATCTCTCAGTTCAACTTAGATTACTTAACGTGTTCCAACCAGCTCAGGAAAATATACATACGGAACAATAGTACTATACTGGATATTATGCTCCAGAGTTGGATTTTGTGTAGTAAAGAAACCAGAAAATGCCACGGAGCGGCATGGATGGGGATTCGGCTCTGGATGGCTCCTTTGTGCCATCCAGACTGGACCATGTTTTAAAAACTGGATTAAGAGGGGACTGGTACACATATCAATATTATACAGAAGATACCTTGAAACCCTTTCAGCAGCTGCAAGCGGAGTTTGCTCTGCCCTCAGGAATTTTATAGATACCTTCAGATGCGCCATTTTCTAGGAGCCTCTTTCAGACTAAATACCCAACAAATTTCAGTGATCATTATTTCTCCAGATAAAACAGATTTTTATTTATTTATTCTAGGATTACAAGTACCTTTGAGCCAAGGCTCTTTATAAAGGTTCCACGTTAGAAATAAACAACAAGGAAGCAACAGTGAAATAACAGTAAACAATTCATGTACAACAGTGCTATTGAAAGGGTCAATTATAGGAAGCAAAGCATTTACGGAGAACAATCCCCAAACATCTGATCTCGATTATATAAGGTCTACATCTCTGAACCACAAATAAGGTGGGAGGGCATGCATATAACCTGGTGTGCAGATCTGATGATAGATCTTACAAAGCAGGATTAGTTATGGATTTGGAGGAGATAACACAGGATTATAGCATCGTATTCCTGGAAGGAATTTGGCTGGAAGGTGGTGTCCATATTCTTCAGACCCCACAAATTATGGCAAAGTTCTCACCCTCAGGAGATACATCCTGTTGGAGGGCTGCGACTGTGAAGTAGCCACACATGCTCATATCTTTTGGTGGTGCCGGCCCTCGCCACTGTTTTAGGGAGAGATAGGAAAACCATTCATGATCTATACCCTGAGTTGAGGCGACGTCATGCTGGCAACAGCCATATTATTACATTTCCCAAGACAGTAACAAAAACATAAAAACATAAAATATACCTCATGAGTATTTTATTGACAGTGGCAAAAGATAATAACAAGAAACTGGCTGAGCAGATCCCCACCGACCATCGCCAGTTGGGAAGACCTGTATATGATAGTTACAAAATAGAATACTTAATGGCAAAAATCCAAGGAAAATAGATAAGTTAATGAATAAATGGACCTCATGGTTCTTACATATGGTGGAAAGATGCCCAGATCTGATACCCTAGACCTTGATAAAGAAAGTGGGAGAGGTGGAAAGAACCTGGATGACCTAGTGTTAAATCTGATGAAACAGATGAAGGGCTTTCAGTATCCAAGAGGATATAGAGGTGAAGATTTAAACAGGGATCATGTGTAACAGGCTAAGGCCGCTAGAATTACAGATTTCCCAGTGTGTCAACAGCTATCTCAGTCATAAATGTAATGCAAGACACCTCTGGTATATAAAGGAAACCAACAATTGAAATGTTAAATGCTCTGTGACAAGACATGCCATAAATAATGAAATGTCTCTACCTACTCCCTGGAAAAAACTTTTAATAAACATTAAAGTCTAAAACAAAAAGACCAAACATTCCTGTTAAATAGTCATTTTATGTTTGCTTGCCGTATGTGGCAAGAAGCATAGTGCCACCATACAAGTTTTCATAGGTGTGCCACGTTTCCAATACCCTACACCTTTTGCGGGTGTGGCGCTGCTACCAATAAATGTCCGAGCTGTCTATGACAGCAGTTCAGATGCAGTGTGTACAGTTCAAAGTAAAACACCGCTACAATCAGCGATGGTAGCAGTATAGGCAATTTGCACACGCCATCAGCAGGCAATTTGCTGCAGTATGCAAACTGCCTACATGTCAGCACTGTATCTGAACTGCTGTCATAGACAGCTCCATCTTTTCTTCACCTGATCCCATCGGCTCCCCACCCCCAAACAAATACCCAAGTAGCACGCCCACCCCAGCGTCTCATGCGCCCCCCACCCCAGCACACTGTATGGCCAAAGGGTGCCCAACTCTGTTAGCTCCACTGCCCGCCCAAAACTGACTTCCAGGTGCCTTGCTGGGAGCCCACCCCAGTGTGGCAAAGTCCCAGAGGACCGACAGGGTGCCCAGTCCCCTTCGCTCACTGTCCCCCAAACAGACTTGGTGCCACGCCAGAGCCTACCCCAGCGTGTGCAATCCCGGCATAGCCAATGGGGTGCCCAATCCCCCATCGGCTCCACTGCCCCCAAACAGACTTCCAGGGTGCCGCTGTGAGCCCACCCCAGCATGGCAAAAGTCCCGTCGTCTTTGTAAAAAAAAAAAACTCTTATAAGAAAAAAGCGGTCCCTCGTTGACTCTCTGCCCCTCCCCAACCCATGCCCACCCTCTCGTACCCCAACACCCCCACCTCACCCCATATTTACCTCCAGAGCCCGGCACATGATCTTCAGTGGACCAGGAACATGTCTGCACTCTTCAAAGCCAACCATGAACTGAAGAAATGCTGGTAAGCTGTATAATGGCATAAATGGGGGGTTCTACTAGTGCATATCTCTGCCATTTTGGGAATTTTTCACCAAATTTTCAACATGGAGTTCTTGAGACCCCACCTCATGAACTCAGTTACTGACATTTTGTTACTCGGTCCCGAAGGTGATTTTGCAGTCACAACCACCTTTTGGGACTGATTAATAAAACAACAGTATCACAGTTCATGAGGTAGCCCCAAAACCCTATGTTGAAAATTTGGTGAAAAATTCCCAAAAATGACTTTATTAGTCGTTGTGCAGTTCCTCGCACACTTGTAACTTTGAGAATTTTAATATTTTCATTCCAGATTTTCAGAATTGCCATTTTACCACACTTCCTTATGAACAGTACAACTGCCATTTTTCACATCTCGTCCAAAATGTGTTTTCGCATAGTGGCGCACAATTGGGCAGTCAGTGTGAAGTCAATGTTTGAGACAGATTAAGAAAATCACAGTGACACTGCTCATGAGCAGAGGTGTTAGAATGGCTATGTTGAAAATTTGGTGACAAAGTCAAACAATGACTTGTTTCGGCGTGCATTAGCAATTTCCACGCACCCTTGTAAGTTCACTAATTTGTAATATTTTCAGTCCAGATTTTCAACATTGACATTTTTCCACACCTCCTTATGAACAGTACAGCTGTCATTTTCACACCCTGGCCAAAATGTGTTTCACTTCTGGCGTAGAATAGCACGGTCGCTGTGGGAAATGAGTGTTCAGGACAGATTAAGAAAATCACAGTGACACTGTTCATGAGCAGAGGTCCCAAAATGCCTATGTTGAAAATCTGCTTAAAAATCCCCAGACTAATTACATTACGGGTGTACATTGTGCAGTTTCTATGCAAGTTTGTGACTTCACCATTTTTTATATTTTCACTCCAGATTTTCAACAATGCCATTTATACACCTGCTCATGAACACTACAGCTATTTTTCACATCCTGTTAAAATTCATTTTGCACCTGTGGCGTAAATGGCGCAGTGGCTGTCCAAAATCACCTTTCGACCTAATGAACTGATAGTGTCACTGTTCATGTGGTGGAGTCACAAAAGCCCATGTTGAAAACTTGGGTAAAAATACAAGAAACGGGTGTTAGGGTTTTCGGCCCATAATGCCTTACCCTGTAGGGACTGACAGGCGTCAGGGTGTGACTTGGGATTGTCGACAGTAATGCTCATGGCATTCCACCCCACCCTGCAGCCAGTGACAGGCACTGAGGTGCACCGGACCCTTGCCCCAGAGTTCATCTCATTCTCCTATACTGCACCCATTTCAGCGTATTTCTTTATGGAATGAGGTGAATGTAAAGCCAAACACCCAAGGCACACCTTGACACTTGTCAGTGTCTGAAGAAGGGTAGGGGTGAGGATTAATGTCGCGGGTGCGACATGGTGACGACCCAAAGGCACACCCCAATGCCTGTCCATTTCTGCAGGGTGAGGGTGGAGTTGGTGTCAGTTCAATACTTCAATGCCATTCCTATACTGCATCTAACTCCTGCAATTCCACTGCTAATGCCAGCAAGCAAACATTCGGCCTTGACAAATTCTTGTTGAGTCTGACCTTAGAAGTTGTCAACCCTGGACAATTGGTGATGTCACTGGGAAGTGGAATGTGAAAGGAAGACTTTGAACAAAATTGATTTCTGTCCAAATGATTTTCTAAAGAGTGGGGATTTTTGGCCCCTTCTACTTTGGTATCTAGTACCTTGAATGTTTATCACCCTGTTAACAGGGAGGGAACCAATTGTGGAAGTTGTTCCATTACACCTTTATGAAGCAAAACACTCATTCTTAGGTTACACCCATCATCCAGCGAAAGGTACCTGGGGGCCTTGTACAGCATACAGTGGTGGGTCAGCCTTCAGAGGTTAATGATAACATGGCAAATGCTGTTGTATGTGACCCTTCGTTTTGACAAGATTCTCTCTACATGCAGCACAGACTGGTAGCCCATAGTCCACTACTGAAAACAGAAGGATATGGGCCACCAGCCTATGTGATTCAGATTTTAAACAAAAGTCTTAATCTTTGATGTATTACTCCAGTTACATATCTGACATGGGGCTCAAAGAAGAGTGCTAAGATAACTGAAAATATCTAAAACTGTCTATAATGTCTAAAGGTTCTCCCCTCAAGACAGATGCAACTAAGTCAAGTTTCTCTTACTTTCCCAGGCCCAGTGAATATCATTACCTTTGTGTTTTCAGTATTCAGTATCATTTTCTTGACACTAACCACTTTTGACAGGAGGTGAACTCCTCCTGAACACCTTTTAACACATCATTCAGATATTATTGGCAATGGCGTGTACTGTACACTGCGCTCCAGTACAATTCAGTCAGCGACTGGCTGTGGTAGTATCAGGGCCGGCTGTGCTAGTCACCGGCTTGGGCCGGATTGGGGGCGATCACTGCCACCGTGTTAGGGGCCGGAGGGCCACTAGCCACCAGAGATGGCCTGAACAGATCAACAGGCAGGTCGGGGTTAGGGAGGGGGTATTGCTGCACTACCATGTTTCATGGGCATAGCCAGGCATACCAAGTACTCCATGGTGTACAATTTTATTTAAGGGGTAGCAAATACACTCTGAACTGCTTCCTTTTGCATGAAACAACAAAGAAAATGCTGAACCTTCTGAAATTTATTCATAGGAGTCAAACTAGGACTGGTCACTGTCATTACATCCCAGGACAATACAACTTTATAGGCTCTGGGCTGGTAAGTGGCTGTCTTAGGGAGCAATGCATAGCATTTGCATTTACCCATGCATGGGGGTAGCACACCAGCACACCTAACAGGGGGTAGCAGTGCATCCACTTGGTGTGCAGATCTGAAATCCTGGCTACACCCTGCCATGTTTACAGAAAGTTTTATGAATGGGACTGGGGCTTGGGAGGGGGTGCGGTACTAGACTACCAGAGAATCAGGGATAATATTTTCATTATGGCAGTGACTGGGGCTTGGGAAGGGCCACTAGTCTACCATGGATACAGGCAAATTCTTATTTTAACACAGACTGGGGGCAGGGGACCACTATATGACCAGCATTACAGGAAATTCTCATTTTAACTCAGATTGGGGCATTGGGGGGACCACTAAACAACCAGGGATAGGAGGAAGGGAGGGGGATCATTATATTACCAAGGATATGGGGAAATTTTATTTTAACACAGATTGGAGCACAGAGGAGGGACCACTAGATAAACCAGGGATACAGGAAATTCTCATTTTAACTCAGATCAGGGCATAGTGGGGGCACTAGACTAACAGAAACTACGCATTTTATGTTAAAAGTGACAGGCATCGGAGCTGTGGAGGAGGAACTGGCCGCACTCCCACAGCGCCTGGCATGCAGATGAGCCCATAATGGCATGCAAATGGACTGCTAGCACTGTACATGCCCAATGGGCTCATCTGCATGTTTGGGCTGAATATCACCCATGGGCGTAATGGCGCTATCGGTTTGTGCCATGCTTTACCCCTATGGCGATCTTCAGTCCCGCCCTCTGGCAGCACTGCTCCAAACATGGTGACTGCTTACTGTGGCCGCACTACCAGAGTCCAGTATTCAAACAGATAGTGTGGTCAGTTCTGATTGCGCTTATCTGAATGTGGCGCCATAGCTAGCCAGCTCTGTTTGTGCACACGCACACCTGTTTGTGCATGTAGCAGGACAACTCTGAATATGGGGTCACTGGCAGGTTATAAACTAAATCCAAACAAAACCAAAACCCTTACTATCTGCTTCAAGCCCTTGGACCACACCACATGATGATACCTCCTTAGATGGGAACTTACAGTACCTCTTTCAAATACCTAGAGTCAAAATATCAAAGATCCACAACAGCTTTATCCTCTGAACTGCACAGCAATCACTAGCCACATTCAACAGGATCTACAAACATGGGATGGACTCCACTTGGCCTAAACCAATGAGCAGAAGTTACAAGAATGAATACCTAGATTACCCTATCTCCTCCAAACCTTACCTGTTCCAGTCCAGTTGCAGCAGTGCAACATAATCAGGAAATGATTATCAAAATTATTTTTTGGGTTGTAAGCATGCAGCCATAGATGATGTTTCCATATCTGTAAATATTTTTTTCTAGCAATCTTTAGTTTTCAGGTATTTAAAATTTATTTCAATTGTTGTGGACCACAATAAATATGGTGGCTGCCTAATTTTCAGCTGTGCTCCCCTTCACGTCATATCACGTCTTTTGGTTACTGCAGTGGAACCCTGTGCTGAACATTCCCAATGTCCTTATCTAGTACAGCCAGTCTACACATGTGCAGTTGGCGGCAGAGGGGTTCCAGTTCAACACGGTGGGTGGCAGAAACGTAAACAAAACAAAGGAAAACTGAGCAAATTACGGGATGATAGTACAATGCTGGCGGAAAGAGTACCAGGCAAATGCGAAGCAGAGCACAGGGAATAAACTGTCGAAAAAGCACTTTTTTTTACATTGCACTGCTGCTTTAAAAATGTCACAGTGTGGGACAAGGCAATTTCCAGATTTGGCAAGGCAAGAAAGCCCAGAGTGAAATATAAAATCTTGCAAATCCTCCATAAAACAGTGAGATTGGCTCTCCAGCCTTTCACAATACTGTCAAGCAGCAGAAACTACGTGCAGCTCTTAGGTGGCTGGCTGGCCCCAAAATATGAAAACGCTGGAAGTGCAGAACACCTGCAAGACCACCTGCACAGCTCAGTTGGACACTCTTCACATCCTAAGATACCCTTACTGCTGCAGCAAGAACACCCATATACCTATCCAACCTAACCAGTTGGAAAAAAGCATTACAACCATACCGTGATACAACAGGCTACATAATATGCACTGCCAATGCATATTATATTGATTTTCGACCCCAGACTTGACCCTGGGTATTGCAGATGGAAATGAATAGGTTTGACACACTTTTCCAATTTGTGGATGCTGGACTCATGTTATCCTTGAGCACCAAGGATAAAATACCTTTAAACAACAGACCACTATAGATATTTACAGGTGAAACATTACGCACAAACTGTAACCACCAGAACACAGAGCCCTTCCATACCCTCCCATTACAACCTGTTAAACAAACAATGCACGTCAACCATCTTATTTCAGCCTAATATCAAAGCACCTATTCAAATGAGATGGTGCCAGGAACTCAACACCCCAATCCCAGATGTTTTCTAGAAAAGGCAGTAGAGCAATCAAGCAAAGCTTCCTCTTCCTCAACACTCTGAGAATTCTCATGGAAACACAAGGAACGATGTTCACAACTCAAGTTATACAGGTCACTTATCAACTGCATACCAGCAGCATGCTGGAGAAACTGTGGAGAACAGAAAGCGCGCCACGCCTTCACATACCGTGGTCTCACCCTCTACTACAACCTTAATGGATGGTAGTACACAAGGCCAACTGTTGGAGCATGTGGCTCCGTATTAAACCCTATTGTATTACCAACTGTTGGAGCATGTGGCTCCGGTATGTAAACCCTATTGTATTACCAACTGTTGGAGCATGTGGCTCCTGTATGTAAACCTATTGTATTACTAACTGTTGGAGCACATGGTTCTGTATGTAAACCCTATTGTATTACCAACTGTTGGAGCATGCGCCTGTATGTAAACCCTATTGTATTACCAACTGTTGGAGAATGCGGCTCCTGTATGTAAACCCTATTGTATTACCAACTGTTGGAGCATGTGGCTCCGGTATGTAAACCCTATTGTGTTACCAACTGTTGAGACATGTGGCTCCTGTATGTAAACCCTATTGTATTACCAACTGTTGGAGCATGCGGCTCCTGTACAAACCCTATTGTATTACCAACTGTTGGAGCATGTGGCTCCTGTATGTAAACCCTATTGTATTACCAACTGTTGGAGCATGTGGCTCCTGTATGTAAACCCTACTGTATTACCAACTGTTGGAGCATGTGGCTCCTGTATGTAAACCCTACTGTATTACCAACTGTTGGAGCATGTGGCTCCTGGATGTAACCAAACTGTTGGAGCATGTGGCTCCTCCATGAAATTGTTGTCATATGGATACCTGTAACTCTCCCGGTCGCTCCTGAAAATAGGCACGTTGCTGTCTAGTGTGCTTACGGTTAACAAAAGCAAATAAATAAATAAAGGCCATACACTTTCTATCGCCTCCCATGTGGCGACACACACTCATACTGTTATTTTACCTCTGACACATAAAAATCCCAAACTAAAATACCTGCTCAGGATCCTGCTTACTATGGCAAGCAAAGCCATTATGGAAATTAGCTATAAACTGTTCCTCTCCTTACATGCTTGGCATACATTCACATACATCAGTACACCAGCTATACAAAATAGGAAAAAATCTAGCACATTAGTGATACAACATTTATTCATGACAAAATAGACACCACAGAACCACTACATTATGACAGCTGATGGCCTTCTATCCCATAATTCCAGCAACAGGTATCTGAGGGTTTCTTCCTCTTTTGACTTCCTGGAAAAGGGAGGAAGAGAAATTAAAGGGACACTGTCAACCCATTTTCATCATATTTTTCTAGTTAAAACCTGCATTTTATGATTGCTTACCTTCTCTAAAATTCATTGATGTTGCTGTTTGTTTTGTCTGCCTCCTTGTTTAGTACAACTGACTTGCATGCTAATGTAGATCTATAAACAACCTCGTTTTGTTTACAATCCTGAATCTGTTCTTACTGCATACTTCCTGAGCATTAGAAACCCCACCCCAAACAGTGCAGTCACTTATGAGGCAGTAGCCTCCTAAACTCCCATTGCATCATGGGGGCTAGACTGTGTTGTGGTGTTCCCAAACCAAAAGATGTAGCTGGAGCTGATCAAGTAATGTAAACAAACCTGTTTTGTGCGGTAACACCAACATGGCGGGCAATCTGTTTTCACTTTTTAAAGAAAAATAAACAGAATCAAACCTCCAGCTACATCAGCAGTCTTTACAGAATGTTGGCAATCATAAGATGTGTTTTACGTTTGCTTGCGGCGCATGCGCAAGGCGTCTTGGGAAGAATAGGACACTTTGGAGTGTGCCTCCTGTGCAATCCCTGCTCCGTTGAGCAGGTGTGAAATGCCTGTCGATGTTTTCATTGTATGACAGCGTTGGTCTTCTCTTCAAAGAAAACCACCGCTGTGTGCTAGCAGCGTCAGGCCCCCTCCAAATCTTTGGTGCCATGCTGGGAGCCCACCCTCTCCCTGGCCCCCTCCCACAACCCGCACCCACCCTGCGCACCCTGCCTCCCCACCCCCTCACCCCTACTGCCTCCGGGCTCAGTGCGATGATCTTGCTGGACCGGAAATACTGCACTCTTCAAAGCCAATTGCCAACTGAGGAAATGCTGCAAGCTGTATAATGGGCTAGATGGGGTTTTTCAACTTTGTTGCATATCTCAGGCATTTTGGAATTTTTGCACCAAATTTTCAACATGGGTTTTTAGGACCCCCTCCTCATGAATTCTGTCACTGTCATGGCGTTGACCGGGCCGAAGGGTGATTTAAGCGATCACTCGCAGCGGAAATCACTGCTTCGAACCCGATTAACTAAACGACAGTGCCAGCCTCATAAGTGGGCTCTCAAAAGCCTATTTTGAAATTTGGTGAAAATTCAAAATGACCGTTTTGACGACCGTATGCCAGCAGTTCCTACGCAGTGCTCGTAAGTTCGCATATTTTCAATATTTTCACCCAGATTTTCAACATTGCCATTTACCACACCTTCTTATGAGCAGTACAGCTGTCATTTTTCACATCTCACCCAAAAGCGTGTTTCCGCTCTTGTAGCGCACAATGGCACAGTCGGTGAGCAAACTCAACGTATGGAACACATTAAGAAAATCACAGTGACACTGTTCATGAGCAGAGGTCTTAAAATGGCTGTGTTGAAAATTTGGTGATAAAATTCCTAAAATGACTGTTTCTGACGTGCGTTGCGCAGTTCTCGCCACGCTTTCGTAAGTTCACAGTTTCAATATTTTCACTCCAGATTTTCAACATTGCCATTTTACCACACCTTCTTGCCAGAGCAGTACCAGCTGTCATTTTCACATCCACCAAAGCGTGTTTCGCCCATGTAGCACACAATGGGCGCAGTCGATTGTCTTGAAATCAATCATATGGGACACATTAAAGAAAATCACAGTGACACTGTTCATTGTAAGAGGTCTTAAATGGCTATGTTGAAAATTTGTGAAAAATTCCTAAAAATGACTGTTTACAAGGCGTTGCGCAGTTCTCATGCGGCATAAATAAGTTTCTTAATTTTCAATATTTTCACTCCAGATTTTCAACACTGCCATTTTACCACACCTCCTTATGAGCAGCACAGCTGTCATTTCTCACATCCTGCCCAAACGCAGCTCAGCCGTAGCGCATAAATGGCTTAGGTCGGTAGCAATCAATGTATGGGACACATTAAGAAAATCAAAGACACTGTTCATTAGCAGAGGTCTTAAATAGGCTATGTTGAAAATCGGTGAAAAAAATTCCTAAAAAGCCAAACTGTTCGGCGTCTTCGCGGTTCCTCGCAGCTTGTAAGTTCGCGAATTTTCAATATTTGCACTCCAATGACTTCCAAATACCTAAACAGCACGTAGAAGCAAGCAACATTCGGCATTCACAAATGCTTGTACTTCTTTGTCACTGATTTTTAAGCCATGTCCAAGTGCCAAATACCACTGCAAATACCTGCAAGCGAACGTTCGGCGTTGACAAATGCTTGTTTAAGCTAGGCCACTTCGAGACCTAAGTGTCCCTTTAAACAAAATAATAAATGGTTACAAAAGATAGACTCCCCATCATAAGAAAGATGCCTCGCTGGACAGTACGCTGTCTATATACCTACCCTTCCAATTAAATCCAAGTTCTTTCCATGCCCTAGTCCTAAACTACCCTGAAATAACTGTAAACTGTATGTATTCTCCTGTATGTTTAAAGCGTCAAAATAAATATTCTCAGACATATAGTACTAGTTGACAAGTAGCAAGGAACTTATTTCTGATGATGCTTATAGCCATTAGCATTTGCTAGAACATTATGTCTCAGGAAATGGATACATGACAGGCCGTTATGGACTATAGCCGCGACAGTTCACTCCTCGAGATCTCGACAACAGTTGCAGGAAAGTGAAGTTATCCCAGTGTAAGGTGAGTAATTAATTTAGAGGGTTAAAAATATAAATAAAATCGTATAAGTGTATTCTGTTTCAGCGGGGAGAGAGTGAACTGTCAAGGGGTGAGCTGCCCACAGCGATTTGACATGCTCCCCAGAAAATACTTTAAATTTAAGCTTAATAGGCATACTTGAAACTGAAATGCACTGTTTGAGTAACTGATTACTACCATAGAGCTGTAATTCCAAAGAATGGAATCCCACTCAGGCCAGGAGTGACCACTTATAAAGTCTGAAATATGTGAAAATTAATAAAATTTACATACAAAAAAGAGAAAACACCTGTAGCTGAATTGAGCAGCAGGACTGTTTGGCAGTTCATATGAGAATGAAGTTTGGATCCACATTCAACCTCTGGCCTGGGCACTGTATGATAATCTGATTCCTGTCACGAAGATTATTCCTGGTCCAGGACCTGTACAATGACTCAACTCTAGCCCAAGCCCTGTACAATGATTTGATTCAGGCCAGTTCCTGTACAATGATTCAACTCCTGGTCCAGGCCTTGTACGATAACCCGACTCCTGCCCCAGGCCCTGTGCAATAACCCGACTCTAGCCCAGTCCCTGTATGATAACCTGACTCCTTGGTACAGTCCCTGTACCATAACCCGACTCCTGGCCCAGTCCCTGTACAATAACCCGACTCCTGGCCCAGGCCCTGTATGATAACCTGACTCCTGGTACAGTCCCTGTACCATAACCCGACCCTGGCCCAGTCCCTGTACAATAATCCGACTCCTGGCCCAGACCCTGTACGATAACCCGACTCCTGGCCCAGTCCCTGTACCATAACCCAACTCCTGGCCCAGACCCTGTACACTGTACAATAACCCGACTCCTGGCTCAGTCCTGTACCATAACCTGACTCCTGGCCCAGATCCTGTACAATAACTGACTCCGGCCCAGGCCCTGTACAATAACCGACTCCTTGCCCAGTCCCTGTATGATAACCCAATTCCTGGCCCAGGCCCTGTACGATAACCCGACTCCTGGCCCAAGCCTGTACAATAACCCGACTCTAGCCCAGTCCCTGTGCTTGATAACCCGACTCCTGGCCCAGTCCCTGTATGATAACCTGACTCCTGGTACAGTCCTGTACCATAACTCACTCCTGGCCCAGGCCCTGTATGATAACCCACCCTGGCCCAGGCCCTGTATGATAACCAGACTCCTGGCCCAGGCCCTGATGATAACCAGACTCCTGGCCCAGGCCCTGTAGTATAACCTGACTCCTGGCCCAGTCCCTGTACATAACTCCCGACTCCTGGCCCAGGCCCTGTACAATAACCCGACTCTGGCCCAGGCCCTGTACCATAACACGACTCCTGGCCCAGACCCTGTATGATAACCTGATTCCTGGTACAGTCTCTGTATAATTATTCAACTCCTGGCCTTTGCCCTGTACAAAGATTCTACTCTGGCCCAGCCCTTGTATGAGGATTCAACTCCTGGCCCTGTATAATGAATGAACTCCTGGTCCAGACCCTGTATAATAACGGACTCCTGGCCCAGAGCCCTGTTCGACGAACTCCTGGCCGCCCTGTACAATAACCCAGACGCAGGTGAGCACTAACAATGTCCTGTCTTCCACTTTCACACCATTACAGGGGACCTGCCAACGTTGTCTGCTATCCCACTCACTTTATCCCAGCCAGCAGCATGCTGGGCATAATGACTGGTCATTACAACCATGTCATCTCCCAACACACACAACATCTATCCATTTCTTCTCCATTCCCAGGTCTACTACAGACATGTGCCTGTATCTTAGTAAAAACATGCTGTGCCACCATCATGCCCTGGTTCTCTTGGTACAGCCACCTTTTTATATGTCCCTGTGCCCAGTCACAGACACTCTTTGCACTGTGAAACTCTGCCTCACGGTCTCTCCATCAATACTGGTGCCATTGCTAAGACTGGGCTGGTATGCTTGCAACAGAAGAGTGTGGCAGGGAGAATATATAAACATAAACAAGATGCGAAGTGAAAAAGGACTGATGAATACATGATTAGTATGAGATGGCAACACATTTCCAACCCTCTGAGCAAAGCTTTGTACATGAAGCTAAAGAACATCCAGAGTCTAAAATAATTTAGAAGCCAAAGTATGCATCCTTCATAAAAGGGAGTTTGAAAGGCTGGTTTTCGGTTTTACTTGCCATCGCCTCACTGAGGTATGCAAAATGGACACCGAGTTTCACTTTAGAAAAGAACAGGCCTTTGTACTGCTTGCTCTCCTGCGCTCCCCAAACATCCAAGGAGCAAAGGACTTGAATCCATCTGACTCACCTGTATAATCAGTTATGTATTGCTGAACAAGGGATGAAATCAAATTACCAAAAAGCAGACCCTGCACCAAAACTGTGTGCAGACACCAGGGATTTTATAGAACCGGCAACATTTCATCACAGTGGGGCCAAACCATTACACTAAAGGTCTTGCCAATGCCGCTCTGTCATTTCTTTCGTTGCTGAGATAGTGTAGTCTGTGGATAGAGCCAGGTTCAAATCCCACCACTACCACCACTGGCTCACTCTGTGACCTTCAACAAGTGACATGACTTCCATGTGCTTCAGACTATCCTGAATGTAAAAATGGGGGAGCAACAGAATCCCTCCACCCAAAAAAATTTATTTAGTTGAACTTTTTCTCCAGGAAGAGCCAAAAAGCTGGTTTCCTGATGCATTCTGGGAAGAAGGGGTACAGGAGGGAAACAGATTTACAGTATAGCCAGGGTCGGCCTGCCAGTGCAGCGCAAGTGTCCGCTAAGTGACGACATCCTGCTCAGTGATTTGATCTGGAGTCCACTGGGACCACAGGACCGCCAGTTCATTGGCAGTATCTGTTTGGCTTCCACCCCAGCCAGCACTATCCACTTGTGATGTCCAGAAGCCTGACGGATAGCTGGGAAACATCCACTAGGACAAAGTTAACTATACGGTACATGCATGCTGCGGCCTCCGGCATGCTGTGGTACCTCTCCACAAAGTGAGTCAGTGGGGGCATGAGCACCAACATCTGATGTGATCCAGAACTCCCACAGAGTACAATACCCGCGGTGTTCTGTACCATTAGTGTAACCACCTTACTTTGTATAAGATGAATTCTATTGCCCTTGACTCGGTGCCCCATGGGAGACTGACTAGTAAACTGATGAACCTGGGGAGAAATTGGTTAAGTGGGTTGAAATTGGTTGAGAGACAGGCGTCCAGAGGGTTGTGGTAGGGAGGCTCTCAACTCCCACAGCGGTCACGGGGGTCCCACAGGGATTGGTGCTGAGGGCGGTGCTCTTTAACATCTTAGTAGCTGATATAGTGGAAGGGTTAAGAGTAAGATCATCTATTCCAAGATGATACCAAGATAGGTGCGGTGGTGGATGGTGTGGAGAGTGGGAGGGAATCAAGGAGGATTTGTTAACACTAGAGCAATGGTCAGACACTTGGCAGATGGGCTTCAATGCAAAGTGCAAGGTTAGGAACTTGGAGTCAGGAACCCAGGGTACAGCTACCATTCGGGAGGGATGCAGATATCGGTCTCTGCAGCGTTAAAGGATCTGGGGTGATGGTCACAGTGAATCGACTCACTAGTCTCAATGTAGGAAAGCGGCGCCAAGGCCAACAGAATGCTGGGGTGCATTGCCAGAGGAATCAGCTCTAGAAGGGAGGAAGTCATTCTGCCGCTGTACAGATCACTGGGTTAGGCCCCATTTGGAGTACTGTGTGCAGTTCTAGAGCCCCTATTTAAGGAAGGACCATCAAGTTTTTGGAGGAGGTCCAGCAGAGGGCAAAAAGATGCTAAGGGAATGGGGAGAAACCTTACGAGGATAGGTAGAGGGACCCCACAGGAAAGGAAACAACTCCTGGTGGGGGACTCCATTGTTAGGAAGGTAGAACTGTGGGAGGAAGGGAGAGGGAGGTAAGGTGCCTGCCTGGTGCCATGGCTTGAGAGACAGGGGCGAATCCTCAAGATCGCAGAAGCAGCTGCACAGGGAGGAGCTGGATGTCATTGTCCACCTAGGGACAAATGACCTGGCTAAGAAGGATCAGGAACAGTGCAAGAAGCGCTTATGGAGATGGTGAGGGGCCTTAGACAAACAGCACACACGGTAACCTTCTCGGGGTGCTGCCTGTCTATGGTCAGGTGAGGCTAGGGCTCCACACCATGGGATTCAATCAGTGGTTGGAAAAATTGGTGCAGAGCTCGAGATTTGGCTTCATTGAGACTGGGGTCCACCTGGAGGGATGCAGGCCTATACTGGCACGATGGTCTGCATCTGTCCAGGAGGGAGCCAGGATCCTAGGTGATAGGTTTAAATACTTCACTGACAAGTATTTAAACCAGCCAAGGGGAGGCACTGGAAAGGAGCAGAAATCCTAGCGCCACCCCCAAATATCAGGGTACTAAGTGAGGTAGACACCAACATAGAGATGTCGATAGGGAGAAGCTTGAGGTAAATGGAGAAAGTGACAAATGCACAAGGACAGGCATGGGGCAAAAGGGTAAGGCCATCAAGAAATGGAGGGTAATGAGTACCAATGCCCGTAGTCTGGACAACAAGCTCCCTGAACTGGTGGCCTTGATGGAAGAGGGATGCTTGGATATTGCAGCAGTCACAGAAACATGGTACAGAGAACCATGACTGGGATATTAACATATCAGGGTATACAACCTACAGGAGAGACAGGGAGGGCAGAAGAGGGAGGGGAGAGAGCTTTCTGTAAGGGAAGGGATAAAAGCAACTGAATAAAAGAGTAAACAGGGAGGAGAGGAGGCACTGTGGGTCACCTAGAGACTGGAAATGGCACCATAATCCACACAGGGTTGTATATAGACCCCCATGACAGGGAGGGAATGGACAAGGATATGACAGAAGGCATACTTAGGATGGCAGAGAAGGGGAGATACTGTTGATGGGGACCTTAACATGCCAGATGTTAACTGGAGCACCTTTAGTGCAGTCACATCCAAAAGCAGGGCCATTCTTGATGCCCTTCAGGTGGCATGCCTCAAACAGCTAGTTTTGGAACCCACTCGTGAGGAGCAATCTTAGACCTCATACTCTCAAATGGGGACAGTGAGAGGATCTCAGAACTAGAAGTAGGTAGCCATTTGGGAACTGTTGGGGAATTGTTAGACTACCTGAGGGAGGTAGTACAATAGAGGAGGATGCAAAAGGTAGCTATCCCAATGATTACTTTTACTCTTCTCTCTTCACAAGGGAAGACAGTGGCCCCTGCCAGAGTCAAGACGGTCATAAAAGGGGTATTGGAGATAAGGCAGACCATATTTACCAGTGAAAGGATTCAGAAAGGGCTAGCAGCCCAAAAGACAGATAAGGTCCTAAGGCCTGATGGGATGCATCCAAGGGTACTCAATGAACTGGCAGGGCTATTCACTAGCTCATTACAGAAGGGGTAGTTCCAAAGACTAGAGAGTAGTGGGTGTAGTTCCATTCCATAATGGGGGTAGACAAAGAGCAAGAGGGACTGCGACCTGCAGTCTTACCTCTGTTGTGGGAAAACTGATGGAAGTCACTTGTCAATGAGGGACCTCATGGATTACCTGAAAGCAACAGTCTCCAGGATGGTAAACAGTATGGGTTTGTGGGAGGGAGATCTTGTCAGATCAGCCTGATAGTTTTGACTGGGTGATGAGGGTACTGAATAGGGGCCATGCAGTGGATTTACTGTACTTCAAATTCAGCAAGGCTTTCAACTCAGTGCCTTACAGAAGACTACTGAAGATGATGGAGGATCTGGTGCAGCAAAGGACATAGTAAGATGGACAGGAAATTGGTTGAAGGAGAGGCAGCAGTGGGTTGTGATTAATGGTGTCCTATCAGAATACAGGAGGTCACAAGTGAGGTTCCACAGGAGTTCAAGCAGGGTCCTGTCCTCTTCAATACATTCACTGGTGATACTGAAGAAGGAATTGGGGACAAGTTGTGTCTCTTTGCAGATGACACTGAGCTCTGTGGGAGGGTAGAGCACAATGAGGGAATTAGGAGATGCAGAGTGACCTGCAAAACTAGAGAGGTAGTCTAAGGTTTAGCAGTTAGAATTCAGTGCCAAAGTGCAAGGTGATGCACCTAGGGAACAAGAACCCAAGGACAGAGTACTGGACAGGAGGGTAAAGCTGAGCACTACCGCTGAGGAAAGGGACCTAACAGTCATCAAGTGAGTGCAATGATCTAGACAGTGCAGCAAGGCATCTAGTAAGGAAAATAGATGCTGGGATGCATCAGAATGGGTAATGATGGTAGAAAAAATTATTACTACCTCTATAGATGCGCTGCTGAGGGCCTCATCTGGAGTACTATACCCAGTTTGTGAGTTCTCACTTAAGAAAAGATAAGGACAGTCTGGAGATGGTGCAAAAGGAGTGACCAGGATGATTCAGGGCGAACAGGACAGATCTTAAATGGATCAGCTCAAGGTCAAGGCACTGAACCATGTACTTGCTGGAGACCAAGCGAGAGAGGGGTGATATGATAGAGATCTTCAACTTCCTGAAAGGAATAAACAAGGTGAACTGTGAGGAACTATTTAGCATGAGTAACAGTTCAAGACACGATAGCATGAGTGGAAACTGACAGGAGTGAGGTTCAAGTTGGATATGAATCAACTTTGTCTTACAGAAAGGGTGGTGGAACTGTGGAGCGGTCTGCCAGCAGAGTTGGTGGGCACCAAAACCATAAGCGATTTCAGTTATGTCTGGGACATAGTGAAAGGGTAGTGGTTACTCAGGGTGGCAGTAGTGGGGAGGATAATGAGGATTATTGCCCCGTATGGACAATAGGTCCCACAGTTTGATAGGGAACTAGAGGCAGACTGGATAGACCACTGGGTCTTTCTGCTATCATTGTCTATGTTTCCGTAACCCTCTGCTGCCTCCCTACCAACCACTTTTCTACCCATCTAATAGTGCTCCTTCCTGCACCCAGATCCTCCAGCTTCATCAACAATCTTTTGTGAGGCACTGAGTTGAAAACCTTGCTGAAACTGAAGTAGAGTAAATCCACAGCAAGGAACTTAACCACTACTTCCGTTACCTAGTCAAAGAAGCTATTTGGGTGGTATTACAAGACCTTCATGCCACAGACCCAAATTTTTACTACCCTGGTGTCTGTTGCTCTCAGGTAGTCGATGAGGTCCTCTTTGACCAGAGTCTTCATCAGTAGAGGTGGGTAAGCAGGATTTTTCACCTAGAGCCAAGCCAGAGCCGAGCCAGGGGTCTGACTTGATTGGCTTGACTGAGCCAAAAGACGAGCCGAGCCCTGGCTATTGCAGGCTGATTTCTGTATAGGAGTTGAATGTTTTGACACTACACTAACTGCTCAGGATGACAAAATGCTTACTTAAGGATGGCTGCTTTTTGTTCATCCTCCTCCTCCTCTATTACTCTACTTCCTTCTGACAGTCTAATAATTCCTCCTTCTCTTAAAAAAAACTGCTTTTCCCACACTAGACCCCCTCCACAATATGCAGCTCTTTGTCTGTTTTGCCTAACTGACTGCACTACTGGCTTCCCTATTTCTCATCTGGTATGCAATCCATTCTTCCTCCTCTTGCTTCTCCTTGCATCTGGTAAAGGCCTTTTTCTTGGCCCTCACTGCTTCTTTGACCCTTTCTGAGAACCATACTGGTCTCTTGTACCTGTTCCTTTTGGTTACCATTCTCATGCATGACTGTTGCCTCAAGAAAGGTCCCCTAAATTGCCTTCCACTTTTCTCCACATCTCCGATGCCTTTCACCCTGACTAACTTGTCTCAGACCAGCTCCCTCATTATGGTAAAATCCGCTCTTCTGAATCCAAGAATTCACGTTTGATGAGGGCTTTCTGGTCCCAAGTGCCAGCTCAAACCAAACAGAGTTATAGTCGCTGGACCCTAGTAGCTCCCCTACCGCACATCTCCTACCACCTATGAGTTGGTGAGCACCACATCCAGAATTGCTGCCTGCCTTGTGGGTCCTGTGACACAGTAGAATAGGACCCTGTCCCAGTTGTTATGGAGAGTTTGAATGCAGGGATCTGTTCTGTTCTTTCCTTTCCTGTCTCTTGTCTGTCTGGTTGCGCAGCAAAATTCACTGTGAGACCTAAGTTTGATCACCTGATAGTCTCACAATTCTTTGCTTCTCACTGTCTCTCAGTCTTCACTTGCTCTTCTGTCTTTCTTCCCTTGCATATCTGCTGGTATAAAATATATGCAAATCATTATGTGGAAATGCAACTGATATTGGGATCCTTTTATTTAGAAATTTTACAGTGTTACTGTTGAAATGTATATAATTATAATTTGAAATGATTGCAAAAGCTATTGGAACTCAATGGGATAACCTGAAATGCAATTTTAAGCCTTTTGCAGAAGCTGTGGAAAAAGAGCCTCAGTTCTGGGACATTGTGCTCTAGCTACACCTGCCTGATATTTACAAGAACATTTTAGAAAAATTGGAATACTTGTTAAGAAAGAGGTTGCAAGATTTATAAAAAGAAAAAGCTGCAATTTCTTGCAAGAGACAGAGATTGAAGGAAAACTCAGATGCATATTCTGTTTATTCTTTGTGAATAGTTATACTGAACAATTTATTTTTTACTTTATTGTTATTCATAATAAAACTGTTATTGCGAATTTTACAACTGCTCCTGATTTTTGCTATGCTTTCTGACCTGATCCTCAACGACAGATGGTGTCAGCCTAAGTGGGATTCAGCCCGTGCATACTTTAAGCCAGGAGTTTTGTGCGTGGGTACTGGACCTAGTACCAGGAAGCATAGAGAAAGGTATGGATTCTGCAGTAGCAAGTCCAGGAGTGGTTACCAGGAGAACAGCAGCAAAACTAAGCGAGACAGAAGTCCAGGCTGAGTTGTACAGCCAACACAAGTTATGGAAAAAGAACAGGCAGTGACAGAACCTGAAAGTCTGATGGACTTTTTCAAATGGTGGGCTATACAACAAAAGAGACCGAGAAACAGAGGAGAGAAGAGAGAAGCAGATGAGAGAAGGGATGCAGCGACAGGAGTAGCAGAGGAGAGAAGTAGCAGATGAGAAGGATGCAACAGCCAGAGAGCAGCGATGGCTGGATGCCTTGCAAGCTATCAAAGGCAGAGAATCTGGCACAGATCCAGACAAGCAACAAAACACAAGCAACTTAAAAGCCATTAAACTTACAAAGTTGTGTCCTCGGATGATACTGAGGCATACATGACATCTTTTGAAAGAGTTGCCCAGCCTGCCAATGGCCAAAGCAGCAATAGAGAATCAGACTGGTACCCTACCTGACAGGAAAAGCCCAACTTGCCTACAGCAATATAACACTGCACAGTCAGAAAACTATGACCTGGTGAAAAGCAAAATCCTGAAAAGGTATGACATCTCAGGAGAGACCTACAGGCAGAGATTTCGATCTATGAGGGTACAACTCAGTTGACAATCCTTGAGAAGCCTTCACCTGTTTTGTCAGCCTTACCCCTTGGCTTGTTCCCCTAACCCAATCTGAACCTCAACCTTACTGTTATCCACCTTTGGGCTCTGAGTCCCCAACTCCAGAGGAGCACTAGCTAGGTTTCCTCCCTCTCTCCTTGGTCCCATAGTCTCAGAAAACACCACATTCAGTTTAACTGTCCAATGTAGACATCAAACTTCTGATCCAGCACACTAGCCCCCACCTGTCAAGTGAAGTGCGTGAACCCCAATCCCCACAAAGTAGTATCCCTTCTCCTGACACCATCCCTTTAACCACATTAAACTCCTTGATCTCTTCCTTCCTTCCTTCCTTACTTTATCGTTCCCAACCCCACCCCTACTCCACACATGAAGAACTTCTGAAAAGACCAGGGAGATGGAGTGTGCATTCAATCTGTCCCCAGCCTCTAAACTGTCTGCTTCACTGTCTCCATGGGCTGGTCCACCAGATCGTTAGTACCCATTGTACCAGCACTACCAGTTCCCTCCCTCCCTTCTTTTTTTTTTAATATAGAGATTTTATGGTGTTTTCTATAGGTTTTCTCCCATGTTCCCCCCACAGAGGCCCCAGCACCTTGTGCTATGTGGTGTGGAAACACACATGAGCACCAGAAGCCAGCTCAGCCCCATCTGCCCACCCGTGCTGCTGCCCCTCCTCACCTACACTACCCACCAGACCTCCACTCAGTGGGGCAGAACTCTGAGGAGGCGACAACCCCTCCACCACCCCAGGAGAGAGAGCAGCCTGCCCGCTTGCTCACTCCTGCTCCTCCCTTCTCTCCCCATGCCAGCACCCGATCACCTGAGGTCATTCCTGAACCGGATCACCGGCATGGCGTGAGGTAAAGCATCCAGCACCTCAGCCCAAGCGCCACCAGGCTGGCTCAGCTCTCTCCCTTCGCCATCCTCCCTATCTTGTCTATCTGGATGGCTGATGCACCAGGAAGGTACCTGACCCTCCCTTCCACCCACCACCCTCTCTAATCCCTAATCACTGAATTCCCAACCATGAAGACTCTCCTTACTCAATTCCTCCTACTCATCCACCTGGGTACTACCAAGTCCTCCTGCCCATTTCCCCCCACTGACTCAGTCCCCACCCGTCAGGTACCTGGGTCACCTTCCGAGTGCAAAGCAATTTGCTGTTGGAATGGTATAAGGGCTGGCTGACCTCACTGTGGCTGCCCTGCTGCTCTTACACTTCCACTTCCCCTCCAACCACTCTCCACCCCTCTGGATATGGGCGTACTATGTTTCTTACTTGCAAATACTTACAAAAATTATTTCCAGGGACCCAAATCTGGTTCCTATCCCTTCAAAGGAGTGAGCAGTGTCTATTCTTGGGAGCAGAATGGCGCATCCTCAGAATACCAGTTCCCAGCCCTCCCACTCTATGTACTTTTGTTGATCACAAAGATGGTGTTGTCCCCTAGGGAGCCAACTGAATGGGGAGTAACTGTACTTTCATAAGTTTCTGCAGTTCTATGCAACTAACAGGGTGCCCTTTCATGGGGTAAGACTTTTCCTGGGTACTGATTTCACTTACAGCTCTAGAGCGGAGACAGCCCTCCACAACCAAGGGGTGCAAGGTCAGACATCTCTGAAAACCAATGCAGAGTCTGTGCATCTCTGATGGCTCAGTAGTACCACTTAATCTGAGGAGACCCACCCCTAGCTTCAAGTGAGCCCTCAATTTAACTCAACTATATGGGGATGGTCCCCTCCCAACAGAATTTCCCAAATAACCAGTCAGTATTCTGAAATCAGATGTGCAATTAAAAGTAACTGACTATGAACAGGAGTTTAGCTGCCATGACCGTAAGTACTACTTCAATTTTTCCCTGCCAGGGATAGGTTTGAGCCCTTCATCTAATACACTCCTCCCTAAGGTCCTTTATCAGTTGAGTGAAATTTAGAGTGGGTATTTTGGTATGCCTACCTCTCTAACGCCCGTGCAGATGGTCCCCTATGGCACCCTCCTGAGCCCTTCCTGGACAGAAACATAGACTGTGACTGCAGAAAAAGCCCATCACTAAGGCGATGAAGGCTTTACCTCCTGACTAGCCAGTGACCCATGTTCAGGAATGAGCATGGGTTGCCAGGGGCTAGCAAAAATGGGAAAGGATTGAGCATCCCAGGGACTGCTCTCCTCTCCTGAGGGTGCCCAGTCATCTCGGCATCTGAGTGCTACTGGGTGGAAACCTAGTGGTAGCACAGGTAGTGAGTGGCTCAACAGGTGGGGCCAGAGATCTGCAGGATGTGCCTCCTAGGCAGGGGCTTGGGACGAAAAATGGAAAAAGGGACCCTGGGCTATATGTTGCCCTGCAAATCTCCCCCCGCACCACCATCTGAATGCCTGGAGTATCTAGATATGTACTTTGGGGGGTTCCTCCTCTCTGGCTCTGCCATGGGGGAAAATTCATGGGGACTCGCTCCAGGTAGGTTCAGGGAGGTGCTGACAGGAGCTAAACAGCTGCCTGAAGGGTTAAAGACATATGGAAAAAAAGGCCTGTCGGTCTATCCATTCTGCCCATCCCTGCCTAATACTTCAGTGATGGCCCTATTGTCCATCCACTGCCGTTTTTCACAATATACAGCTCTGTGTCTGCTTCTGTATCCTAGCTGCCCTCCCTGCTTCCCTAGTTCTCATTTTGTACTCTCCCATTCCTCCTCTGCCTGCTTCTCCTTGTGCCTAGTGAATGCCTTTTTCTTGGCCCTCACTGCTTCCATGATCCTTTCCAAGAATCGTTCCACCGCTGCATCAACATAAATTTTGTCGATCAGCATTACAGCGACGACACAATACCAACAGTTGGCATTGTGCCATCAGGAAACACGTTTTTGAGGGGCAATGCTAAGTCGAGTTGCTTGGGGAGGGCAAAATCCCTGGCGAATGCAGTGTTGGCAATACCACAGACTGTTACAGCAAACTACCGATTCTGTCGCTGTAACAGTCTCTGTGGTATTTCCATCGCTGTAGCAATGGTATACATCCAAGAACAATATTGCCATCTTGTACCTGTTCCTTCTGGTTACCATTTTCATGAATGATTTTTGCCACAAGAATGGTCTCTTAATTGCCTCCACTTTTCCTCCACACGCAGATGTTGTCCACCCCAACCAACTGGTCTCGAATCAGCTCCCTGAGTAGGTTGGAGTCCACTTTTCTGAAATCTAGGACTTCAGCCTCTGATGAGGTCTTTCCCATCTCAAGGGCCAGTTTGAACCAAACAGAGTTATGGTAGCTGGACCTAGTGGCTCCCCTACCTGCACCCTCCTACCACCTCAGAGTTGGTGAGCACCACATCAAGACTGGCGGCCTGGCTAGTATGTTACTAAACCAGCTGCACCAGCAGGCAGTCCCGCAATTTATCCAGCAGGGCGGACTTCTGGAGCCCTGGCTGTATCATTCTTATCATTAACTGAGCTTATTAGGTCACTGTACCTGCCATGTGCCAGTCTGAATCCCCACTGTTTTGCGCATACTACAGTAACTCTTTGGCAGACTGTTGCACTTGTCCAATGTACAGCAGGTATTTGGGGAAGTGCATAAGATTTCCCAGGTTCACACTGTAGGCCAGAGACCTCGCTAAAAAGGTTGATGGTACAGCTGTCCTCGTTATAGCAAATCCTGTTTTATGAATCCGCATATAACAAACTGGCAGTCTGGAACCCCGTATCCTAAAGTGAAATCAATCAGAGTTCCAGTTTTTCAGTTAGCATGTACCACTGAAAACCCCATGTGCATATAAGCACTTACCTTTAAAACCTTGTGACTCAAAATATACTGTAAAAGCTGCCCAGACAAAGACAAAGACATTGACCTGAAGCATGGCTGATCAAAAAGAATGGCATTAGACGTAAATACAAAACAAAACATAATCAACAGACTGAAAGCCAGTGAGGGAGTAGGTAAGCTAGCCACCAGATTCGGCCTTGCCAAATCTACAGTCTGCACTATCTGAATGCAATAAGACTCCCTCGTTCCTTTGCCAACCAGTATGCTGAAAAGATGGACTTGATGTAAAAAGCTGTGGTTGGCTGGAAATGCTGAAACTGACGAGGCTGTCAGGATTTGATTTGACAGTCAGCGACACTCATAGTGTCCCCTGTCCAGTGTGATACTGGAGGAGGAGAAGGCAGACTCATTTGCAAAGCAGCTGCTGTGAAAGGATTGCCAGTTTAAGTCATCACCAGGTTGGCTGTGGCGTTGTCAGCGCTGATATGGAATTCGTCAGGTAAAGATACAAATCAATGCAGTTCTCGCTATTGCGAACCCTTGTTATAACGAAGTACCAACAAGGCTCGGAGGCGTTCATTATAACGATGGTGTACTGTATTTACAAGCCCTAGGATGGACCTCTTGGGGTTCAAGAGTTTTGCCAGCATCAGCATGATACTGAAGGAACATGTCCTGTGTCTCGAGGCTATCAACCTCTGCCATAAACTGGTTCAAGTCTACTGGAATCCCATCCTCTCCTGGTCCTCTAGAGGACGGCATGCTAAAGATATCTCAGTTATTTCAGGAGTAGAGAATGGCACACTGAGGGAGTTAGCTCGAGCAGGAGTAAGTTGGGGTGGGGCAGTGAGAGGAAGAAGTCAAGTATGGTCCAAGGATGAAGCGGTTTATACACTAAAGGATGAAAGCAAGCCATACTGCCATTGAGATTGCTACCTGTTATTATTTATTTTATTTTTTGGGTTATTTAACCAGGACTAGCACACTAAGCTGAAAGCTTTTTACAAGTCCGACCTGGGAGCAAGGGAAGTTAAGTGACTTGCTTAGGGTCACACAGGCGGCGGAAGCTGGGGGTTCAAACCCAGGTCTGGTCTTCAGGAATTCACCAGATTGCAGCTCAGAGCCTTAAACCACTGCGCTATACTGCTTCTGCAGCAGTAGTACCCACTTACAGACCTATAACTCATGCTCATGCACTGGTCAAGCTGTAATCAGTATTCAAGGCGCTCATCTAATACTAGATAAATGTCACAAATTATCAGTGAAAATACAAATAACGGTATCTTGCATTCTATCCAATGGGATACACTAAAAACAGTTTTGTGAGGAGAAATGATGAAGTATGCCACTCAAGTAAAGAAAGCGTACAGAACAGACAACTTCAAGAAACCTTAACTTTCTTGCAAACAGCGCATATGCAAGGGAACACATCAGTGACCCCACAGAAACAAAAAGTGAAGCTGCAACTTCAGGAATCGTTAATGTACAGAAGGAACAAGTCCTTCTCTATCTTAAGGAAAGATATTATGAAAGGCGCTAAAGTCTCAAGACTATTAGCATACAGACTTAGACAAAAGCAGAAATTGACTACAATACTTGAAGATAAAACATCCGCGATAACAAATCAATATCTCTTTTATACCACAGTGATCCTGGAAAGTTTCTGAGTCTTTTACCAAATCCTATATACTCAAGGTCAGGAACCCACCACAGATAGATATCAGATCTTTTTACAAATTTACCTTTGCCAACTTTAACAGAAGAAGAACAACAGATGGCATTAATTAGACCCATAACAGTGGCGAAATATATACGGCCATCACGACGCAAAAATAGTAAGACTCCTGGACCAGGCGGTTACCAACCAGAGTTCTATAAAACCTTTAAAGCAAAACTGCTGCCATCGCTAACCTCTGGCTTTAAGGAAGTCCACTAAGGAAGGCCCCGGTAGGAATTATGCTTACATATCCGCTATTCTTTAAGTCCAAAAAGATTCAGCAAAGTGTGAATCATACTGGCCCATTTCTGTCCTTAATCAGGGTACTCAAAAGGGCACCTACACCTACTAAAATCCCACCAAAGTATAACAGATTGGTCAACTATAGATTCACTCGAGGATGTAAACAAAGCTCTTGACCTGTTTATCAACCGTTTCACTGAGGCATGATATCCATGCACTGGTAAAAAATGAAGGTTAAAAGGTACCCATGGATTGACACTGAGCTTATCCGCATCTCAAACAGAGGATCACCTCTGGCACTGTGCTCGAGCCACAGTTGCCCAAGCAGATATTCAAGAATACAAGCAAGCAAGAAACCGCTGCACCTGTGCTATAAGGATGACTAAAAGCAAATACTATAGAGAAGTGCTCTCAAACTCATAGGGGATGGGAAAAATTCTGGAACAACCTTAGGACCTCTCTGGCAAAGAAATCAAGTCTCCACCCACCATGTCAACACTGATGGTACTCCAACGCTTGACCTAGATACCATCACCAATATGTTCATCAATGCTTTCTCCAACCTAAGCAGTGTCCTCCGACCTGATTTCTTCAATGCTCCTACCACTAACCCCTCCTCTGCTGCTGCATCACAAGCTCACCCAGCTCTGCAGTTCTTCTTCAAAGGATCCCAATGCACTCTGCCAGAACATATATTTGCAAGGCTATCAGCAAAACTGGATATAGTGGTGACTCTCGACTTGAAACTGCTTTCACTTGTCCTAGATGAGATCATTGAATCCTTGATTAAGATCTTCAACCTCTCCCTAAGGTATGGCCAATTCCCATCACACCTGTGCATAAAGGTGGTGCCAAGTCACTGCACACCAATTACAGGCCCATCTCTGTCTTCCCCACTATCCAAAGCACTTGAACATATAGTCTCTGACCAGTTTGTAGAATTCCTTGAAAAACATAATATTCAGTGCCCTGAGCAGCACGGCTTCCATAAGGACATAGTACCACCACGGCTCTGTTGGAATTCACCGGCTACATCCATGATGCCCTGGACCAAGGACTTTGTGGAGGAGCCATTTTCATTGACCTGACAAAGGCCTTTGATACAGTTAATCACCACCTTCTACTCAGACAACTGACAGCTCTTGGGCTGTCCAAGGATACAATGTGCTGGTTTGCCAGCTACCTCGGGAGAGAGTTCAAGTGTTAAATTTTCTGGAGTCTCCTCAGTTGAAAAACCAGTCCTCTCAGGTGTCCCTCAGGGGTCTATACTGGGCACTTTACTATTTTCTCTCTTCCTAAACCACCTCCTGGCATCTGCCAACAGAAGATACTACTCTATGCAGATGATGCGGTACTCTTTTCTAGCAACCAGGACTTTAAGCTACTTGAGAGTCAACTGCAACATGATTTCAGCTGTGGAAAAATGGTTTGGCTCCCACAAACTTGTCTTGAATTAAAGCAACACAAAAGTCATGACTTTCTGCAGTGCTTGTAGTCTGTATAAACCTCTACCCTCATTATCAATAATCAAGGGGGACCACACTTAAGCAGGTTCATGAGTTCAAATACCTCGGCATCACCCTGGACAGCTCACTTTCCTACCATCAGCATATTGGGATTGTTGCTAAGTCTGCCAACATACGTCGGCCTGCTCACAAGTATAAACACTGTATGACCTCTGAAGCCCTAAGACTGGCCATCCACAGCTCTGTTACCTCCATTATCGACTATGGGTTAATCATCTATGGATCGGCCTCCCCGCTGCATAGGAGGATATCAGTGATGACATAACAGAGGCCTGTAGACTTCTCATGGGGGCTGACCGCCCTAGCAGCACACCTGTGACCTTTGCACGAAGACTGGTTGGCTACCTCTCATTAGCAGAATACAATACCAGACCTGTCTGATAGCCAAAAAGCTCTTTTAGACTCATGCCAACAGGTGTTGCAAGTCTCCTTACTGCCAACAGCAGCACCCAGTCAACTTCAGCAGTTCTCAGTACCAGACTTTCCATGTCCCCAGGCACCAGACCTCGTGGGCCAGAGATCCTTCATGCACAGGGCTCTGCAGTGGTTCAACATCCTTAACAAAGAGACTCTTGTTGCTGCAACGCTAAGCCACTTTAAAAGGACTCTGTGGCTATTCCTCTCTACCTCAACTTGTGACTGCCTCCCTAAGAAATGGTCACCACCCTCTATTTGGGGCTGCCCCCTAAGAAATGGTCTCCGCCTCTACCCTAGCTGTAGCTATAATCAGACACAAACCTCACTTTCTTGGCACCAGTCTTATCTCTCTCGCCCTCCCATCCCTCTTCTCGGACTCACTCACTCACTGGTATGGCCACTGGACCCTGTCCCTCTCGCTCTTTTCATCCCTGTCTGACAACGGCACCTATCGTCCAGCTTCCTACTGACTTTTCCTACCAAGTATACTGTTTTCACCACGAATCCTGTTAGAAACTAGCTTGTGGTTGTTTTCTGCAACAGACTGACTGAACTATTTCATGTACTTGTTATTCTGTATATTATGACTGTTACCATGTTTACCATTGTTGTATGTTACTCCCATCCTCTAACGTGGAACCTTTGTAAATGTAATTGTAATCCTAGAGTTTAATAAATAAATAAAAATAAACTATTCACTAGTATATCAGCAAAACACCTAGAACTAACACTACCAAAATTAATACATAAAGATCAAGCTAAATTTGTACCACACCGACAAAGTTGGAAAATATTAAAAGAACCCTTTGGCAGAAGCCCATAGAACCAAGACTTCCTCCTAAGCTCTTTGTATGGATGCTCAGAAGGCATTTGATGGGGTCTATTGGAGATTCCTGCAAATAACCCTTCAGCGTTCCAATTTCCTGAATCCTTCAGACTACTCCTTCAAACCTCCCATGCAGCCCTGCAGGCCATGATTCAAGTGAATGGCTCATTTTGCTTCATTTCCAGCAATACAGAGGTATCCAAAAGACTGCCCACTTTTCACGCTCCTCTTTGCTCTATATGCAGAGCCACCAGCCCAGGCCATTAGAACCCAGATCTGTACCAAAGGCATCCGGATGGCAGGAGGAACACAAGGTGGCATTATATCGCGGATGACCTCTTGGTCTACTGAACAGACCCAGAAAATTCACGATCCTGCGAGACATGGAGGCGCACAGGATGCAAGCTAAACATGTGTAACCTCCTCCCCATAGAGAGGGCTTACTTTTAGCATGCCTGAAAGGGGTCCGGAGACACATGGGGAGTAAAGAAGATAATCTCTGCAAAAGTATTTCTGGACACTGATTTTTTAAGAGCAGGCAAAGCTGCACTGTAACTGATACTCTGCCTGTCACCTAGAGGGCAGCTGCTAAACTCTGGGGCCACTGAAACTCAAAACAAGACTGCATGCCTGCAACAGACATTTAAAGTTGGGACTCTGTGTGAACTGCATAGACTGCTTTGTGTTGCAGTAAACTTTGTTCCCTCTAACCTGCTATGCAGGTAATGAGAAAACAAGTAGCCAAAAGACTACAACAGAGAAACTTTTGGGTAATGTGTTCTTGCGCCTTTGCCACCAATGGGACGTAGGAAGTGATTAACAGCAACCTGGAGCAATGCCTGCTATCAGTTCCTGGGAAATCCTGGTACCTCCAGAGTGTCAAGCCATTCTGTATTTGGACTCCGAGAGGAGAGAAACTACACAGCTTCACAGAGAGAGTCACGAGACCCTAATCCAGATGGCCCGCAGTCTGGGTAATCAGCCAGGAGGCCAGTGATTCCAGGACACAATTCAGTGATCAGGAGAGGGTTCCTGGATACCCTCCAGTACCAGCTAGTGTGGAGAAGACCCAGTAAAGCCTTTCCCCAGTCCACCTCTGCAGCAGTTTGCAAAGCTTGTGTCCTGAGGAGAGTGCTCAGTCCAAGTGCTCCTGCATCCACCCTGCTGCATACTGGGGTTCATGAGCTCGTTCCTGTGTTCCAGTTTTCAAGAAGCTGAATCAAGAGTCCTCCATCTGCAGCAGCCTGGGCGCCTACAGTACCTCCCCAGTTGCCCTGGCTGAGGATTGATCGAGGCACGTGTCCCAGCCCCCAGCCTGCCTGGAGTTCCCGGGAGTTGCCACTGAGGAACCAGCATCCAGCTTCAGGAGTAGCCATCCGCCACCTCCTCAGCAGCTCAGAGTTTCTGCAAACCATGAGTAGTAGGTTGCCCTGCACTGGGAAAAGATCAGAGTGATTACAGGTTCAGCCAGTTGTTTCAGCAGCCACAGATTAAAGATAAAGTTTTACTGTTTTCTTCAGGTTTAAGTGCACCTACAGGTGCCCAACCCATGACAACTTTCAGGCCTGCAACAGCCTGGGGTACCCTCAGCAAGAGACTGAGTTAAACACTGGTACAGCCAGGGAGGTCTGTGCATGTTGCAGGTGGTGGGTGTAAACTTCTCTGAGGTGCTCAAGCGTGAATGTTTATGGTTACAGGCAAAGTCTTTATGGCCATTTACCAAAAGTCTATCACCGTGCACCAAATACCTTTATTTGTTACAGGTACTGACAAACACTAAGCTGAAAGCTTGTTTACAGGTGCAACCTGGGAGCACAAGGAAGTTAAATGACTTGCTCAGGGTCACACAGTATGCAAGTTGGGGCTGTGGGATTCAAACCCAGATCTCAGGTTTGCAGCTCAGGGCCTTAAACCACTGCGCTATACTGCCTCCTGGAGGCACCATGTCAAAACCAAATATTGCTCCCAGTTATAGGCAAACTGGATCCAGGCCCCTCAACCTTGTCCAGGCACACAAAGCAGGGGTGTGACTAGTCCTATACCAACGCCTGCTTACACATGAAAAAACAAAGTTCTCCAGAGGGTATAATCCATCAGCCTCATTATGTACACTACCAAATTTTCCTTTCTATGGAATAGATCTGCAATCCGATACCTAGGTGTTATGGACCCCACAGATAGTTTAACACTTTATCAAATAAACTATGCCCCTTAGCACAACAGATAAAGGAGGATCTCCAGAGACGAGCCTCTCTACCATTACCATTGATACATAAGGAGGAAACATTACGAATGAACATTCTTCCCAGGTTGCTATATCTTAATCAAGCTCTTCCTATTATGCCTCTACCAGAGGCATTTCATCTTTTATTTTTCCTCACCTTCCAGCCTTGGCTAGCCCCCATCAGACCGACCCCCCCAGCCCCATCCCTCTGAATTACCGGGACTTACCTTGCGCCCAGCCCGGGAGCGGTGCCTGAGAGTCAGTCACCATCCTTCTGCCAGTGATGTTTTCCCCACCATTTTCTCCCAAGGGCCCGGGAGTGGAGTACAGTGTGGAGGCATTCATCAGTCACCACGGCCCCAGTAACAGCCCCTTCCTCCCACCCCACTGGCCTAGGCCTGGCTCCTCTCTTGGCGTGCTCTCCCCAGCCTCCACCAGGTGGCAGCCATCAGCCGAGAGGGCCATCCCACCTCGGAGGCGTGCCTGTCGGCAGCTCCATCCAGCTCTGCCCTCCCCTCCCCGTTGCCGACCTCCCAAAGGCCTGGGCTGCGTTCCCGAACCCAGGTGCGCCAGCGTGGCCTGGAGTTAGGCATCCAGCGCCTAACCTCAGCACCACCAGGCCGGCATCACCAGAGGCATTTCAACCTGAACGGCCAAATTTCAAATTGGAGGCTGTGGGGTACGCTGCCCGTGCTCAATGTGAGAGGTGCGGGTGGGCGCTGGTATGCGTTGCACATCCCGCCCCAGACTGTCACAAAAATTTACGGTCCTGTTCCGCTGCGGTCCCCACTGCCATGAGTGTCAGCAGGAGGCCTGGCTCCCATGGCCCTACCCTGAGAGGGTAAGCCGGGGCAAGCTACCTGTGACTGTAGGAGGGTGCCAGCCCGGCCGGCCCGCCCAGAGTAAGCCTGACCATAGGGGACAGCATATGGGCATGGGCTGAGCTCCCTTCAGGGAGCACAGGGGAGCCAAGATTTAAAAAAATACAGTAGAAAAGGACTGAAGCATAATTTTCTTTTCTTTTTATATTTCTGTTTATCGCTCCTACATCCCTACCGGCGCTGCATCCTCAGGATCGTCAATGAAATCCTGCCCCTGCCACCTCCTTACCTGACTGCTTGGGTCCCCCTATCCTGCCGTGGTTGACCCCGGGCAGGGTCAGGGTGGGGCAGGACACCTAAACCTTCAATGTCTTGTCGGGACCCGAGACTTCTGGGCAGGCGGTGGCATATCAGGACCAAGCTCGGTGCTCCATCTCCCTGGCGGCGGAGGGTGATTTTCTGTTTTCCTCTGGACATCACTTGCCCAGGCGTCAAAGCGCGGCGCCGACATCATGCGTCCTCCCACTTCTGCTTGTAAGCTTGCTGTGCCTCAGACCTCCAGCTGGGGCCTGTCAAGTGCCGGGCACTACCCCTCCCTCCCTGGAAAGGCAGGCTGTCCCTGGGATGCTCAAGGCTTCTACCCGGCCAACCCTCAAGCGCCCGGGCTTGTTCCCGAACCAGGTCGCTGGCATCGCATGAAGCATAACTTTCAATTTTATGAAGCAGGTGAGTTTAAATCATTTCAACAACTGCAACAACAATACTCTCTAGGCTCCAGAGACCATTGCTGGTATTTACAAATACGTCACTGTATAAGAGAATGACTAGGTTTGAAATGGGATAGAGGAACTACACATCCACTAGGAGACTCTTACTACTGACAGCCATGGCAGGTCACGTACCAGAACATGCCATCTCATTGATACACAAAGCAATGGGAACATTACACTTGAGCTCTAAAATAACAACCTGTCAAAAATGGAGAGAGAAATGAATTGTACTATTTTGGAGTCAGAATGATGTTATCTGTCTCTCTCAACGTAAGTTAACCTCGTAGTATATCTTGCAAGAAAATATCTGGAAAATCACAGCCAGATATTTCTGCACTCTAATATCACAAAAGTCACGAGACACAAAGGAAATGAATATTGGAGACAATGTGAGAACCAAAAGCTACCCACACAAATATTCTCTGGGACGTCCCAAACTGCAACCTTATTGGCAGGCAGTGGAAAAGTCTTTACAGGACATTGTCCCTCACTGGGCCCACTTACTCCCCAGAATGCAATCCTGCAGCTGATTCCCCAGTAGGCAGGGGAGCTACATGCAGACATTGCCTGGGGATGTGGTTATTAGCAACTAAAAAGCAATTCTGAGACACTGGTTACTTGGTATTACTTGGTTTTGAAGACAAAGCAGGCAAAAGCCCACTGAATTGTCTCCCACTCATAGTGGGTTTATTGTCGGAACACATTCTGGACCAGGAATATATCAAGATGTTTTTAAAGGTTTCCAAGGTGGGCAAGGACGAAATAGCATGGGAGGAGTTCAAATTCTGGCTGTTCTCACAGTATAAAAATTTGACATTTGACTGTGTTCACCTTAGGAACAATGAGTTGTTTACTATGTGATCTGAGGTGATTGGTCCTAGGATTACATTTTATACGCATTGAGCAATTAAGGTTGGGTTTTGCAGGATTTTGTAAAGAAGCAGTAAGTCCGTGCTTTTTCTTCTAGTCTCTAAGGTAAATAATTTTAGTTTATTAATTCTATCCTCGTATTCTGTAGTTTTTAACTCCTTGATTGACTTAATCACTTTCCTTTGTGTTTTTCTATTGAGTTTATATCACCGTAAGTGGTTAACACAGATCCACCCCAGCATAAAGACTAGGGAGGACACTGTCCGACAAATAATACATGATGGAAAATTTACTGCAGGTATCAACCTAAGGATGAAGAAGTTGCATAGCCTCCGAAAGCCCTGGATGTTACGGCTTAAGAACCATAGAACTGATATTGTTCCATAAAAGTATACCACAGAAGCAATAAGGGCTGCAGAGATTTGAGCAACTCTCATTACGGGTGGTGAGAGAAGGTATTGACAGAAGAATATAAAAGAAATTTTGAAATTACTGATGACCACTGACTAAGATGATATAAATGTCGATATAATGTTTTGAAATATCTGAGGCATCGTCATTACAAATATCTGTGTAACCCCTAGATGGGCTATCCAGGGCTACTACCCCTGCCTGATTTGCCACTAACAGGTTGAGGGCCTGGATCCAATGGCGGGTGCCTCCACCCAGAGGTCAGGGTTTGCAATAGTTAAACTTACTTGGTCACAGCCCTCTGGGACACTGCAACCCCTTTCTTCCCACTAGTGGCCCACACAATATATCAGAATTACCTTCACAGTATACACTTCCCCCAGGGCTGGTTCAGGCACTGGGACCTCCTGTAAAATAAGATACAGTGCAACAATCACAGTACAATACTTTAACACAGACAAATACCTCAGGCAGTATAACTTTGCTGAAACAAGCAGCTCTGATTTATTTAGGGGAATATAACAAGGACAGGGAAATCAGGTTAATTAGCTTATCACTTTACTCATCTACCTATGGCTCTGTGCACAGGCCTATCCCTACCAGTTACTGTCCCTGGGTACCCAAGCCCTAGTGGCTAGTCCAAACCGTGGCAGCTGGTAGGGTCCCTTCCCACAGAGAAAAGAAAAATTAGTTTTAAACAGTCAGCAGTACAGTGATTCCATTTGGATTTAATGTGGCAATTCAACAGGGAGTGACCCTGAATTAGTACTCACGACCTCCAAACAAGATAGGGTCCTTCAATGTCAGCAGGGCTACTCTTGAGCTCCACGAGACTCTTCCACATTTATATGGCAAACAGGCAGGCTGCTTCTCTATCCGATCGCAATTACTGCACAATACCGGGAGACACACAGCAGATTCAGTTCCTGACAGACCGAGTGCAATTCAGCAATTTCTCCAGTCTTCTACAGGGTGAGCCTGGTTTCTACTCTTCAGATATCCTTTGATTCTCTTCACAGGACAAATTCAGTCCTAACAAGCAGTTACACAAGCTGCAGACCGAACTCTGGGCCTTACACACGCTTCCCAACCAAAACTGCACACTGAAAAAGCACAGGGCTCCTTCCTCTTCACTGCCAGAGCTCAACTGAAACTCCAACAGACAAAACCGGGCACTTCCTTTGAGTTCCTCCCAGTTCTTGACTGGATTGGCTGTCACTCACAATAGACTGCTCCTGTTGGTCCAAAAGCGCAAGTCTAAACTACATCTCCCAGAGTCACTGCCATACAATCCTCTTGTGGCTGGCTCAGATTATGAGTCAAGTTCTGATTCGTCCAAGGCACCATTTTAGAGCTAGCTTACCCCACACTGGTTGGTCCAGTTCAGCAGTTCAAAACCAGAATGGGAACTAGGCAGACACAGTTCTGACTGCAAAGAAAGCAGGTTAGACAAACTGTAATTTCATTATTACTCTAAATGATTTCTGGAAAACAGTTACATCTTTCAGATAGGTTCCTTTGCACTCCTAGTGACTGCAAAATGGAGTGAATTGGCAGCAGCTCGAGTGGTACTCAAACAGAGAAGCACACAGTCCCCATACAAACTAATTATGTCTGCAAGCAGACAGCTCTTAAAGACAGTACCAGAGGTTCTAAAACACTCACTGATAAATGGCTTAAATGCCAAACACCATTCAGGCTTGGAGCATTCAAGCAAGCTCCTGGAAGTCTTTTGGGAACCCCCATTTGCAGGGGTTACACCTGTACGTGCACTGTAACAGTGAAAATGTCATTGCTCAAAAAGTTTAAAATAATCTTTAAATTAAAAAGAGGATTCAAGGCACTCATAAAACTCCTATATACTGTGATTGACATCATCATGTTCTGTAAGCAGGGAGCCATTCTCAGCGTTTAAGCAAAGATATGCCTCTCTGACCGTTCTTTCCTTAGTGGGTATACCAGGCTCCTTTCATTTTCTTCCCTTCCCAATACTTGTGCCAATTCTGTACCTTGCACTAGTGTGGGGAAAGCAGTCACTAGTCAGTTTGGCTATAAGTATGGTGTGGGAGGAAAAAAAAGTGTAGTCTCAGTTCAGTACATGTAGCTGTCCGGGTCTCTGAGGCTTCATGCTTTTCATCCTTGCAGAGGTCTGCTCTCGACTTTCGATGCTGCTGCTTCACCTGACTGGAGGTCGTCTGGACTTGAACAGGTCCCTGATCGTAACGTGTGGCCACCACAACCATTGCCACTTGGAGCTGCTCCAGCTGCCTTTGATGGTTTCTGTATTGCTGTGATTTTGGCTTTCAAATGATGGGTGAGCATACAACGCGGTAATGTGTTGTCCTGTTGGATATTCGCTGAGCTGTTGATCCATGTGTGGGATCCTCTGCTGTGGTTTCTGAAGCATGTTCTTCTTGACTGGGACAATGATGTTTCTCTGTGCCTCCCACAGCTCTTTCTTCTTCTACCGGCTGAATGTCATGGCTCCCCTTTAAACCAGAATTTCCTCTCAGTCTCCTGCAGCAGTGAGGCCCTCCTCAGGTGGAACTGAAGTGTTCATGTCTCACCCACTGGGCATCACAGAAGATGACACCGTCACTCATGTGTCCGAGGCAACAATCAGTGCACAAAACTGTTGGCTGCAGCAGAAGAATCCAAGCTGTAGGGGCCCCAATTGTGATGGCGTGTAAAACAGCAAAGTATTGCATATCATATGGACCCCAAAAAGGGCCATGAGCTTTTCAGGAACATCAGTAAAGGCTCTCCAATTCACACTGTGGCTATGAGAAAAGTCCCTGAACACCTGGATAAGGCGCCCCTTTCCAATTAAGGGATCCAATTCCACTGTCAGTTGTAAGATCTGTTTTTAACCACAGAGCTAAGGAAATTGGCAAGTATGGGATGGGGATTCTCCCAGGCATGGGTGGTAGTATGAGAGAGTGTTGAGCATGCTTGACTTCCAGAAGAGTCTTCTTGCATCCAATTTTCAACACCTTCAGGAAACCTGAGCGTTGGCTATTCCAGCAGCTTCTATCTGCCAGCTCCTCAACTCTATGTAGAGCATGTAGGCGAGTCAATGTTCCGCCTCATTTTTGCCACCAGTGAGTTTGAGCAGTCCTCTGCCATCAATATGTGGTCTCTGCTTGATTCATATCCTGTGCCTGGGCAGCTTACTGCCCATGTATGCTGTACACTGTAATGCTGTGCCTGCTTAGTTACTGTACATTGTGTGCTGTGCACTATACTGCTATGCTTGGTCAGCTACAGTACATATTGTGCTGTGCATTGTAATGTTGTGCCTGGGCAGCTTACACGTACATCATGTGCTGTGCACTGTAATGCTGTGCCTAGGCAGCTACTGTACATCATGTGCTCTGCACTGTAACGCTGTGCCTGCTCAGTTCCTGTACATCATGTACTGTACACTGTAATGCTATGCCTGGTCACTTACTGTACATGTGTGCTGTGCATTGTAGCATATGCCTGGTCAGCTACTCTACATTGTGTGCTGTGCATTGTAAAGCTGTGCATGGTCACTTACTGTACATGTGTGCTGTGCACTGCAGCGCTGTGCCTGCTCAGTCACTGTTACATCGTGTGCTGTACATTGCAAGCTGTGCCTGGGCAGTTACTGTACATCGTGTGCTGTGCACTATAGCGCTGTGCCTGCTCAACTACTGTACATCATGTGCTGTGCATTGTAGCTGTGCCTGGTCAGCTACAGTACATTGTGTGCTGTGCACTGTAACACTGTGCCTCAGGCAGTCACTGTACATCATGTGCTGTGCACTGTAACGCTGTGCCTGGTCAGCTACAGTACATCGTGGTGCTGGTGCATTGTAATGTTGTGCCTAGGCAGCTTACTGTACATCGTGTGCTGTGCACTGTAATGATGTGTCTGGGCAGTTACTGTACATCGTGTGCTGCGCACTGTAACGCTGTGCCTGGTCAGTTACTGTACGCCGTGCACTGTACACTGTAACACTGTGCCTGGTCAGCTACTCTACATTGTGTGCTGTGCATTGTAAAGCTGTGCATGGTCACTTACTGTACATGTGTGCTGTGCACTGTGCGCTGTGCCTGCTCAGTCACTGTACATCGTGTGCTGTACAGCGCTGTGCCTGGGCAGTTACTGTACATTGTGTGCTGTGCACTATAACGCTGTGCCTGCTCAACGACTGTACATCATGTGCGGTGCATTGCAACCATGTGCCTGGTCAGCTACAGTACATCATGTGCTGTGCACTGTAACGCTATGCCTGAACAGCTACTGTACATCATGTGCTGTGCACTGTAACGCTGTGCCTGGTCAGCTACAGTACATCGTGTGCTGTGCATTGTAACGTTGTGCCTAGGCAGCTTAATGTACATCGCGTGGTGCTGTGCACTGTAATGATGTGTCTGGGCAGTTACTGTACATCGTGCTGCGCACTGTAACGCTGTGCCTGGTCAGTTACTGTACATCGTGGCGCCTGTACACTGTAACACTGTGCCTGGTCAGTTACTGTACATTGTGTACTGTGCATTGTAACGCACCTGGTCAGTTACTGTACTTTGAGTGCTGTACACCTAACGTGTGCCCGGACAGTCACTGTGCATGCGTGTGTTGTGCATTACAACGCCTGCCTGGTCAGTTACTGTACATCGTGTGCTGTGCTCTGTACGCTGTGCCTGGTCAGTTACTGCACATCGGGCGCTGTACACTGTGACACTGTGCCTGGTCAGTTACTGTACATTGTGTACTGTGCATTGTAACGCTGCACCTGGTCAGTTACTGTACTTTGAGTGCTGTACACTAACGATGTGCCGGACAGTCACTGTACATCGTGTGTTGTGCATTGTAATGCTGTGCCTCGTCAGTTACTGTACATGCTGCTGTGCATTTATAGCGCTGTGCCTGGTCAGTTACTGTACATCGTGTGCTGTGCACTGTAACGCTGTGCCTGGTCAGTTACTGTACATCATGTGCTGCGCACTGTAATGCTATGCCTGGTCAGTTACTGTACATTGTGTACTGTGCATTGTAATGCTGCACCTGGTCAGTTACTGTACTTTGAGTGCTGTACACTAACGATGTGCCTGGACAGTCACTGTACATCGTGTGTTGTGGATTGTAACGCTGTGCCTAGAGCAGCTACTGTACATCGTGTGCCATGCATTGTAATGCTATTTTCAGCTCACCCTTCTTTGCTAACAGCTGAGAACATCGTTTAATCTGAGTGAGATCTGTTGGTGCCCAAGTCACCATCTTGAAGTTTGAGGCTTACTCCCACCACAAGTTGGTACTACAAGAGTCTCTCTGTCTTACAACATGTTTAGGGTTCCAGAGTTGAGGAGTATATTCAGTCCAGAATCAGGATTCCGTTGCGATACTTAACAACTGGCAAAACACATGCAAGTGCAGATTCCAGACAGGGGTTAGCGGACCTAAACCGTTAAGCGGCCAACTTTGTCAGCAGCTCTCTAGCGCCTTCTCAGAGCAGCCATATTTAAACCGCTCTCCTAATTATTTCAAATCTCAAAAAGTTCAAAACAAGGGAAGCATCTTACAAAACAGGAGAAGAAGGGCAATCGAAATTAAATAAAAAAGCATGAGTACAGAATACTCTCTGTAACATAAACTGCAGCCTCAGCAGTGGTTAGAATTTTGGTTTGCTCTCTGTGTGCTCCGCCTCTGAAAAAACATATTAAAGGGAACAGTCGGCACCAAGAGGCCTCCACATTCAAATGTGGGCTGATCCCAGTGTGCACTTCGTGTACAAAAACATTTTGTTTTACTTAACTGTTTACTGTAGTATAGTATATTGTATCAGACTAATTTTGCTTAGTTCTAGTCTGACATCTTCTGTTACTACAAATCCCAGAATCCCTGCAGCTGATATCAGATCAGTAGACAGAAGTAGGAGATTCAATAGCCAGCAGTGCATGTTTGAGTATATATTAGCTCTTATCTTTTGTTCGCTGGCCTCGCTGTCCTCCATAGGCTAAGTACAGTCAAAGAGGACGTGCTTAGCCCTGCAGAAAACATCTGATCAATGATTATAAACTCCCTAACATGCACTGCAGGCTACCGAATCCCACTGCCGCCTACTGCTCCTCTGTCAGCTGCAAGGAGTCTGGGATCTGTAGTTACAGAAGATGTAGCCTAGAACTTAGCAAAATGAGTGTGATATATTCTACTACACTTTAATAAACAGTGAATCAAAATGTTTCTGCACACAAAGTGCATATTGGGACCAGCCCACAAATCAGTGTGGGGAGCCCTTTGGATTGACGTTCCCCTTTAAAAATGGAAATGTGCATAGGGATCAGTGCACTGTTGTGCCCGATATTACTTGAGTAGGGGCGTTTGCCAGGCCGTGCAACTATAAGCCATATTACCAGCCCCCACGTGATATGCGGGGCCAAATACCTACACCCCAGCTAGCCGATCTGAGGCCATGTAGATCCGTGCATGGGGCCAGACCTGAGCCAGACCATGGGCTTCCAATCAGAAGCCCAGCCAGCTCCACAGTGAATCCTCTGCTCTGCTGAAGCAGGGGTCATGGGACCTGGCAGCTGCGTATGACATGCCCCATACAGACCATCTGTGTTGCTCTGGCTTCAACAACCTGTGCCCTGCAGTCGCTATCTACCCCTATCCCTCTGTGGAATACAGGGCTGGGATCCATAACTGCAGGATGTCATGCTTTGGTACACACCAGTCAGGAGGTGCATACCTGTTACTGCAGCCCTCTGGCTGGCTTAGAACCCCGACACTGGCCTGACTGAGCATATCTGGCGTTGAGCATTCACTCCAACATCTAACGGGCACACACAAACCCACCCCTGACCAGACCAGCCACACAGCTGGGTGAGATCCGGCGATGGCCACAGGCAGGGGTGCACAGTGAGTGCCTGCCATTTATCGCCATGAGTTTCTGCTGGTGTCAGGGACATGTGTATCTGGACTCTATGCACTGCGCGCAAGGGCTTATACTGTGGGTTCCTGTGACAGACTCGACAGCAACCACAAGTCCTAATTTTCCCAGACAGCAATGCTGCAAGACTTGCAAAATCAGAAGGTATTTGTAAGAAAGTCTACGTGAAGCCAAGCAAAGAAAAAAAGCAGAATTAAACCATTATAATTCCAACACTGAATACTGGGATCCATTGTGTTCAATTTAAAGAACCGGTATAATCATATAAAACATGCAGTTGTACCCCTGAGCAATTACCAGTTCACTTCCAAGCATGTATATAAAACAGAGAAGAGATATATTTTGATAGCTTCATCAGGTTAATTTGTTGTGACATGGTTTAAAGCATTCCTCTGATTTACATGCTAAATGCTCTGTACTGTAAACCTACAAACCAACCAACCATCAATGAGTTACTAAGCAGTTCTGTAACAGGAGGCCTTTGGAGAAGATAAACTCTCACACCTGAGATAAATCAGGAACTGATAATTATAAGTTCAAAGTACAACTGGAGATAATTATTCTGTGTGGGGCTGGGATGCTAAATAATTTACAAAACTAGACTCTGTACATACTAACTTGTTAAAGGAAGGAACAACAATGCAGAGGTACTGAGGTATAAAGATCACTGGAAAGTTAAAATATTGGTAATTTTATTTTTACTAGTGTCATGTACTAACAAGAGATACTGTGCTTAAGTAACAAAAAAATTCCTAGACTTACCCTGCAGGGTCATGAAAACTGCTTCCCCTGCCACTCCTTACCAATCTCCCAGGCCCACAGCAATTTGATGATGTTATTCTAATTATTTCTGCCTTATATTTTTTGAAAAGCTTTTCAAAAAATAAGATAAATATAATAAGACAGGATCATTTTAATGTAGCAAGATGTTCAATTTTCCTGTTTTTAACAGTACAAAACTGTGCTGAGACTGAAATTACACCACCCTGTCTCCTGTGGAATGTTGCAGCTATGAGAACCCAAGGCAGAGACAGCAGTGACAAAAACACACTGTGCCAACAGAAATACAATCCTGACACCTGGGTGGCGGACACCTACTTTCAGCCATGGTGGTATCCCAGCACACAGCCATGGTCAAAGTGTCCCCAGTCAGGTTTTCTCAAACTTGAAATTTGTCAATTGCATAATAGCAATACTAAATGACAGAATGTGGTATGTTATGGTATCACCACTTCTTAGGAACATAAGGCACTCAGCTATACCTCCTGCCTCACAATGCACCTGGAGGTGTGGCGCCATCCATTGATATACCACACCCAATTGTGTATTACTATTTAATTATAAAATGGACAACAGAAGCCAAGGCATGTGACTGGTCACCCATGATCACATGTCCATATGTTATTCTAGCAGTACAACACAAGTAAGAAATAATTAACTTTCTGAACCTCATTACTCAGTTTAAAATGTAAAAATCTGGGAAACCATTTTATAATCACAATAAATCACCCCAGAGTGTGTGTAACTTGGGATAATGGCACTTCTTAGGTGAATAGGGTACATGCTTTCTGGGTGTGCTGTTATCTTACGGAAACACACAACTTCTCATGCCTTGCTGCTTAAATTTAGTGTCACACTTAATCATGTCTGTACATCGGAACAGTTACAATAACACAAGGCATCTCCTACTTGCCAATCACATTACAGAAAAAACATCAAACAACGTAATTGGGAGTGCCATGTCAGTAAACCAATCATTTTGCCAGATGCATTTGGAAACACTTGCCGCTCGTGATAACTGGAGGTGGGGCTTAGTCAGATTGAGGTAGCAAGTGAGTTTTATTTTCTCAGAAGAAGCCAGAAAGGAAGGAAGGAAACATATTCAATTCAGTGCTTTAGAGTAACTGGTAATTGCTATTTTTTTTTAAACTTAGATTGTGGGCTTTTAGTGACACTGTACTTTCTTTTGTCTTTACTTAGAATTGTTTTGGGCTAGTTAAAAATTTAAAAGCGTAGTGGTGGCGTAATTCCGTGCTGTCTTTAATTGTTGCAAATTTTCGCCCACCCTCCCGCCTTCCCCAACTCTTAATTATATGCCCTGTTAAATCTGATTGACAGGAGCTAAACACAGGGTATAGTAAGGGTGTGAAGTAGGAGGGGCATAAGGGGAAGAAGCCCACCCTCAGCACGACAAGTGTTTTGACTCATTTATTTATTTATTGGTTTCTTTTCTTTTCTTTTTAAAGAAAATTATCTGAGGATCAGTGGCAGGATTTTAGGACAGTAAATTAATAAAAGGGAACTAGGAGAGTTTCAGTAGCAGACAAATGGCGGAATAGCAGTATAATAGCAGTATAATGTGGGAGTGGTGCAATGCAGTGGCAGTGGGGCAGCCACATTCAGGCAGACCTTCTGGACACTGAGGTGCTGCCCTATCTGCATGCATCTCTCTGGACTGCGGGATGAGGTAGCCAGACTCAGACTGGAAGTAAACTGGGTCAGGATTACCATCACCCTATCCAGAGACCACCAGTCCAATGCAACTGCCTCAAAGGATGCCGAGCAGGAGCACTTGGATGACAGTGGGCTCAGGGAGGTTAAGCGGTCAGGCAGAGGCACATCCCAGATCCTATTCCACTCAAGAACTCATATCCACACTGGCAAGCAGAGGACAACCAAATAGAGGTACCCAGAGAAGTGGAAGAAAGGATGTGACCTCAGCGGGAAAGCAGTGGACCCCAAAGGAGGAGGAAGCGAATCCTGGTGGGGACTCCATCATAAGAGGGATCAAGCTAGGAACACAGGAGGGGAGGGGAGGTGAGGTGCCTACCAGGTGCCACGACATGGAGGATGGAAGGAAGATCCTGGGGATCACTGGGAAGGCAAGACGGAAGGGTGAGCTGGATGTCATTATCCACCTAGAGTACTAATGACCTGCCAAATGGGGAGCAAAGGAAGTTCAGGAAGAGTTTAGGAAATTGGGAGGGTCTCAAGCAAGTAGCTACTTCTGTCACTTTCTCAAGTACTTCCTGCGAGAGGCAACAGAAACATAGAGTGCATGCACAGAACTTTAACTCATGGTTGAAGAACTGGTACTGTGAGGAAGAGTTTGGATTCATTGGTGACTAGGGACCCACCTGGAGGGATGGAGATTTGTTCAAGCCTGGCCTGCATCCATCCTGGAGGAATCCAAGCACTCAATGATAAGTTTAAATGCTACATTGACAAGCATTAAACTAGCAAAGGGGTGAGCCAGCAGGAGGTACCTAACACTCACCCCTACAGCTAACAGTGGAACCAGTGAACCAGAGGAGTGGCTATCTCTGCAAGCAGTGTGCAAAGATGGAGATTAGTGCCCAAGGGTGGATAGGCAGAAAGGGCAAAATTCAGCAGAAGAGAGACAGCAAGGAGACCAGAGGATAAAGGACAGCAAGGAAGGGCTGGAACAGAACAGCGAAACAGTCTAGGGAGGTCAAATCATGGAAAGCCATGTGTGCAAATGCCAGGAGCCTTAGCAACAAGATGAAGATCTGGAGGCTGTCATGGTGCAGTCAGACCTGGACATTGTGGCCATCACTGAAACCTAGTGTAATGATAACCACGACTGGGAGATGGCCATACCTGGCTACAACATATTCAGAAGAGACAGAGCAGGCAGGAAGGGAGGAGGAGTGGCACTGTATGTGAAAAATGACATAAGAGGCCACAGAGATCAGGAAAGAACAAAATGGGAGAGATACTGTGGGTTAAGCTGGAAAGGAAAGCGGAGAAAGCCATTGCACATGTGTGGTCTATAGACCACCAGTCCAGGAGGAAGAAACAGATAGGAGCTGATGCTAGCCATCCAAAGGATGGAAGACAAGGGTGAGGTAGTACTGGTTGGAGACTTCAATATTCCAGGCGTGGACTGGAGCATCCCAGCAGCTGCATCAACTAGAAGCAGATTTATCCTGGAATCTCTTCAGGGTGCCTTCCTCAAGCAACTGGTCATGGAACCAACCTCGCAGAAGGCAATACTGGACCTCGTGCTCACAAACAGGGACAGTGTGATGGGGGTAACAGTGGGGAGCACCTGGGGAACAGTGACCACCAGTCACCGTGGTTTGAAATCACAGAAAGAGCAGAACCAAACCACACAAAAACACGTATCCTGGATTTTAGGGGCAGACTTTGGGAAAATGAGGAGATACTTGAAAGAGGCATTAAGGGAATGGGACAGGAATCAGGATTGAGGAACAGTGGGCAGTATTTAAAATGGGGATTACAAGAACAGAATTATGCATTAAGCAGGTTAACAAGAGGAAAAGGAAGAGGAGACCATTATGGTTTTCAAAGAGGTGTAAAAGAAAGTGAAAGCCAAAAGATTGCATTCAGGCAATACAAAAGACACAGGCAGAAGGGGATGGGAGAAGTATCAGGAGAAGCAAAGGGAGGCGGGAGGTCAGTAAGGAAGCCAAAGCTCAGACAGAAGAACACATTACAAAATCAGTGGGTAGAGGGACGACAAACCTTTACAGGTACATAAGTGAAAAAAGAAAGACAAAGGAGGGATAGTGAGACTTAGGGGAGGATGGGAGCGCGTGGAGGATGACAACAGTAAAGCCGACATATTGAACAGGTATTTCTGCTCAGTCTTTACTGAGGAAGAGAAGATAATGGGTCTGAAGGAGTACAAAGGGTGAGAATGGTGCAAATGGACACAAGTCCCTTACACGAAAAGGGTCCTGAAGGAACTGGAAGTAATAAGAGTTGATAAAGCAATGGGGCCAGATGGAGTGCACCAGGGTCCTAAAGAACTAAGAGGGTGGTGGCTGAACCTCTGGCTATCCTGTTTAGCCGATCACTGGAAACAGGGAGGAACCCAAAGACTGGAGGACAGCAGATGTAGTCCCTTATACAAAAGTGGGAACAAAGAGGAAGCAGGGAACTACAGACCAGTCAGCCTCACCTCGGTAGTGGGGAAGATCATGGAAGCACTACTGAAGGAGATTGGTGGAACATCTGGTTGTCAATGGACTACAGGACCCAAGGCAGCACAGTTTCACCAGGGGAGGTCATGTCAGACCAACCTCGTTGAATTTTTGGACTGGGTGACTAGGGAGGTGGATCAGGGGAGGCAGTGGACATGGCCTATCTGGACTTCAGCAAGGCCTTTGACACTGTGCCACATAGAAGACAATTACACAGACTGGGGAATATGGGTGTGGGCAGGACAGTAGTGTGGTGGGTAGGTAACTGGCTGGGTGGCAGGACACAGAGGTGGTGGTAAATGGCTGTCACTCCACAGAGGGAAGAGTGACCAGGTGGGGTACCACAGGGATCAGTGCTGGGACGGTCCTATTCAACATCTTCATCAGTGACATTGTGCAGGACCTAGAAGGCAGAATTTCACTGTTAGCTGATGACACAAAGCTCTGTAACAGAGTAGACACCAGAGCGGTGTAGACAGAATGAGAAGGACCTGCAGAAACTTGAAGAATGGTCAGGGTTTGGCAGTTGAAATTCAATGCAAGGAAGTGCAAGATAATGCATATGGGGCACAAAACCCTGGCACAATATATCAGTTGGGGGTGAGGATATAGCACCAAGCAGGAAAGGAATCTTGGGGTTATCATCTCTGATGACCTCAAGGTAGAAACAGTGTAACAAGGCAGCAGGTAAAGCAAATAGGATGCTGGGATGTATAGGCAGGGGCATCACCAGCAGGAGAAAGCGGAGGTCATAATTCCACTATACAAGACACTAGTGAGGCCCACCTGGAGTACAGTGTACAGTTCTGGAGACCATACCTACGTAAGGACATAGACAGGGTAGAGAAGGTTCAGAGGAGGCAACAAAGATGGTGCATGGATTGCATCACAAGTCCTATGAAGACAGGTTGAAGGAACTGAACATGTACTCCCTGGAGGAGAGGAGGAGAGAGGGATATGATAGAGACATACAAGTATCTCACAGGGAGGAACAGGGTGCAGGAATACACTATTTTTAAGCAAAAGATGTTCCAGCACTAGAGGGCATGGGACGAAGTTAGAGGAGGGCGATTCAGAGGAAACATGAGGAAGAATTTCTTCACAGAACAGGTGGTGGACAAGTGGAACACCTGCCAGAGGAAGTGGTGGGGGCTGAAACAATCACAGGATTTAAGAATGCATGGGATAGACATAAAGGAATTCTGGATGTTAGGGGTAGGGGCAACAGACTTCAAGGAAAACATAAACTGAACTTACAAGCTCAAATGGGCAGACTGGAGGGCCATAGGCCCTTATCTGCCGACACTGTCTATGTATCTATGTACAACATTTATTTAACCACTAGCCCCTAACCCCGTTATTCAGCCTCAAAACTAGCCCCTCAGTTATTTAAATCCATTCCACAGCACAGGAAAATGAAACATAAAATGCAGTCACTATCCACGCAACTGTTAGAGAGTTACTAAGGCACTTTCTATCAATCAGTGAACAACCGAAAGCAAAAGCAAAAACCTTCTCAAGTCGTACAATGGTAGAGACACACAGTCTGCCGAAGTACATTCATTAGCCTTTAGTACTGCTTGTCCTTCTTTAACAAGTTATTTGTTCGTACAGTACAGTATACCAAATGGCATTATCACTTGCAGTAATGCATGTCCAACCTGTTGCAGCAGGCGTGCAGCTCCAAAACCTCCTACTCATTAGTAAGCAAAATTTGAAGTATTTTATTTTGCAAACTTTGGTTTTTAAAGTTCTCTTTTTACGGCCGGACTGGTGGTGCTGAGGGTTGAGGCACTGGGCGCCCACTCGTGCCACTGGCACCGAGTTTGAGCCGGGGGTCGGTAGGAGAGGAAGAGACTGAGTGTTCAGATGGACTGCTGTCTCTTCCGGGGGCAGTGCAGGGTGCAGCTCGCTCTTGGAAGCGACCTCTGGCCAGCTGACTGGAGGATCGCCCGACTGCAGCAAGTGCTTCGCGTATGCCTGGGGGCGGAGCCACAGCCTCCGTTGCCTTGCTGGCTGGGCTCCGCTCGGGGGGACCAACTACAAGTAAAAATCCCGGCTCGTCAAGGGAGATGATGAGGGGCCCCAGTGATCTCCCTCTCATCCCAATGCCGGGCCAGGCCACACTAGGATCCACGCCCATGGACCTCCCAGAGGTATGGACCCTAATTTTATAAAGAGCCGCCGAGGGTGGGCGGGCCTTGTTCCTAGGGGGTAATACAGAGTGCTGGGAAGTTCCTCTGGGAGGTGGGTATGAACCGGTGTTGGATGGCCATGGCGGGAGAAGAAGGGCAGGATTGTGTGGGTACCTCCGAAGGATACCTCGGAGATAACCAGAGTATCAACAAAATTGAAAAAAAAAAAAATCTTTTTCATGTGTGCCACCATGAACATGGGTTTTGGGTCCATAAAGTCCCCAGGCAAGTCCTTTTCAGGGATATCAGGTTGTACACTTTAGAGCTAATGTAGCTGCAAAACAGCAACGTGTTCAGAGCTGCAGATAACACTGGCACTCTAAAATAATGCACTCACCATTTGTGACATTAGGCAAGCACATTTAAACTTGGAAAATAGCTCCTTTTGAAGTACTGTCTCTCCGGAGTATTTCCAAGACTTACGATAGTCGATACTCATCAAAAGAAAGTTTCAAAGAGTATTTCTTAAAATTTGGTGAGTGAATTAAGCCTGTATTCCCCTTATCTGGAGCACAAACAAGCATATCCCTTATCTAGAGCACATATAGGCCTGTACTCCCCTTCTGTGGAGCACACATAGGTCTGTACTCCCCTTCTCTGGAGCACAAATAGGCCGTATCTCTCCTTATCTGAGCACTCGTGTGTCCCTCTGTGTGATCCTAACAAACATCTGGTCAATTTCATGGAACGCCCCTACAAGTCTTCCACACCAATCATTCCAAAGTTATGTCCTGAACCCTAGCTTCCCCATTACTATAGCTCTTGCTCACCCAGGTCCCCAAGGAGTCACTAAAGCCTGCCATCCACGCCCTGATTTGTACTCCTTGTTTCAGAGTCATGAGGCAGAACACACCAAAGAACTGGTCAACATTTCTGCAGTGAGGCTGTTTTAATTAAAGTGAAAGCTTAGAACATTGCCTTGCTGGCGTGCCTCAACCCTGCCATGGAGGGACCACCATGTTGACTAGCAGATGTGTTCAGAATTGCCACACTACTTGGCAAACACCATGTATTACAGTTTTAAAACCTCACATGCAGCTGCTGGCGAGGGCAGTTCAGTTCCATGCTCATTCAGTCTTTGGCCTCTCATGTGAGACTGCCAACAAAGGCACCAGTTGTGTTGGTGGTTTTGTGATGTGGACACCTGCCCACTCTGAATCGGACTGAGACCACCACAGCTTATTTTACACAGGCTACTGAACAGCCCTCAGTTGATAATGGCTTCCAGCCACTACAGACCTGGAGCAGATCTGAACCAGTGATATAGAGGAGAAGGTTTCTTAACCCTCTGTCAATCCACTGAGCCATCCGCTTGCTCATATTTTATTTTTATTGTACATGCTATAGCACTATTACTGCACTAGCCAAAGTCTCTAATGATTGGTTTAATGCACTGACAGACAAGACGTGTATGTGCCTTGTTTCTTGACCTGAGCAAGGCCTTTGATACAGTGGATCATACTCTTCTGCTGGACACCCTACGCACCGCCAGGGACCAGACTGCCTTGAAATGGTTTGCTAGCTATCTCATTGGTCGCCAGCAGCAAATCAATGCAATGATGACTTCTCCCGTTGAAGACTCTCCTGAGAGGTGTCTCTCAGGGCTCCATCCTGGGCCTCTCTTGTTTGCCATCTACAGTAATAATACTAACACTGGTATAAACTTGGTAATATCCACCTGTTCACCGATGACACCGTTATTTATATAGACAGACCAACTCCTGAACTGGCATGTAAGGACCTCCAACTCGACTTGACAAACTACAGATGAACCTCCTTCACCTGAAATTACTACTGAATACCAAAAAAAAAAAAGCAATGTTTTTTCTCTCATGCTGCTAGAGCAGCTCTCACCCCAACACTACACATTCTCCCTAAAATCATTACCCTCTTAGGCGAACCACTAGAATTTGTGACAGAATTTAAATACTTGGGCATGGGTTGGCCAAGTTGTCCTTTATAGACCACATAGAAGACCTTACTAAGAAGCTAAAACAATGGCTAGGAATTTTCTTTAGGATCAAGTGCCTACTCACCAAGGAAGCCAAAACTAGACTACCTCACGAGCCACCTTCCTACTGCTCCTTGACGATGCTGATATGCTGTAATGGACAAAGTGCTAGCCCCGCCTCTTTCTAAGCTTGACATACTGTATCACTGCACACTGAGATTCATCACTGGTGCCCCTACTCTGTGCACCACTGCTCCTTTACTCTCTTGTCAGCTGGACCTCTCAATCTCAGGTGGCAAAAAACACAGCCATCTGGACCTTCATAGCTATCACCAAAAGGCTACCCCATACATCTCCGACTTCTTGCCCATCTCGCACCTGGAAGCTATGCCCTGAGGAGGTTATCCTAATGTAACACTTATTATTCTAAAATCAGAACCAGGTTTGGTAGCTCGTCCATAGGTCATGCTCTTCCCTCCCTGTGGAACAAACTACAAAAACTTTGAAATTGGCTATCCCGGCTAAGCGGACAACCTTTAAGACCGTGCTCAATCATTCCCTCACTGAGACATGCAGAGAATTGTTGACAATGCGACTGGTTGGAATGAGCTGAATTAAGGCACCTAACCCTCTTAATCTTAGCATACTCTCCACCCTGTCTCTGTTCTTCTGTGATGTCCCTATACGCTCCTTTTGAGCACAAGTACTCTCTTCCTCCTCCTTTCCCTCCCTCATGGTTCTGTGTCTTCCTTTCCTTCGCTGTGTTCCCAGGGCCACCTGTACCTCTTCACATGTATGTGTGCACAGTTGTTCCTTTGACATATAACTAATGTTGGCACAGTTGTTCCCAGGATATGTAAACTACTGCACAGAACTGTATTATTGTATATTTGCCTGTATCAGTTTATGCATTCAACATCCTGTTACCTATCCTTATTCTACACACAATGTTTTATTTTATACTATTTTTGCATTGTCACTTTTCCATGTCCAGGTCCACCTTGGAAATGAGTTTTTACTCAATGGTGTTTTCACCTGGTAAAATAAAGATTGATCGATATGTTTTTCACACTGCCCTGGTGTGTCACCACTTTCGCCCACCTCGTAACAAGTAAAGTAAAAGAATAAATCACATATCTTCAGCTCATAGTGGTGTGGCGACTGAGTCGACAGTTATGAGCTGGGGGTGTTCTAAACATATACTTGTGTACCAGGCAAGTGGTGTGGCTGAGGGGTGAAATGGTGACACACAGCTGGGCTGAGAGACGAGTTTTGAAATTAGCGTGAGGGTAGACAATGGCACAAGGTTCTGGGCGATGTAATGAGATTAAAAACTAATGTGCAATAACTTTTTTCCTATTATGTCCTTATGGTGTTTTTTCCTGTTGTTCCTGTCCCTCGCCTCGGCCCTTGGCGCAAGCACGTGGAGGCATCGCATGCTGCACATTGCGGGACACCCCACCCTACCTGACCCGCCTGCACCACCACCGGCCTACACCAGAGACGGCCCCCGGAGAGGAGAGCCACTGCTCGATCCTGGTCCCACCTCATCCCCGTGCGGCACCTCGATGACCGGGTTGTTCTCAAACCCATGTCACTGGCGTGATGCGGTGTGGCGTCCAGTGCCTCAACACTCAGTGCCACCAGGCCGGTGTAATAACTTTTTGACATCATTACTGTGGCATAACAGCTTTTCCCATAACCGCTTAGTTAGTTAGCTAGCTAGTTAGTTAGTTTTGATTTCTTTAGTTACTTCTTCCTTGCTTTTTTGTTACACAAGCGAGGTCTGTGATGCCCACATCAGCAATGAGAGCAAGCTTGAGTGGTTCATTTAGGCATCACACACTGAGGATACATAAAAACAAGTTTTAACTGCTTTCAGTATCATACTTTACAATTACTGGTTCTCCTTCGCTGCCCAAGGCTCCCAGTGCTCTTGTATCAGGTGTCAGTCATCAGATAAGTGTCAGAGAGAGTGGTTTCTCCATTAAACACGACTGTTACTTCACACTCATGTATAATAAAGCATTCAAAACACTAGTTTAGAGCTGTGATTAATCCTTACCTGAACTGATAGTACAATTAACATACAACGATATGCGAGGGAGTGACAAACTTTGAGAGTAAACAGAAGCAAACCACAGCCTATCCACTCCGGATTAGCACGGGCAGGGCACCGGCTCATCTAACTCTTCAAGTCCATATCCATCTCGGTCTCTACAAATCCCCCAAATGTATTTATTTTTTATTTTATTTTAGTCTTTGGTAATGAGTAAGGCCCATTAGGCACAAGTGCCTGTTTTCAAGGGCGACCTGGGAGCACTGGGTCAGAGTCACACAGTATGCAAGTGGAGGTTATGAAAATCAAACTGAGGTCTGGTCTGCTGGATGTATCAAGCTCGTTCACACCTCATTCCCCTACCCTCTAGACTATACTGCTAGTCCAAATTCTCTGGATTAGGACTGCATCAGGAAAAAGAATACTAGGAAACCACACTTGCATGTTTATCATCATTTATTTCAACGTTTCCCAAAGACATACTGAGCTGCTAAAAGGTCATCTCTGGGTGTGTCCTGTGGCGAGGAAGCTGAGACAGATCAAGAGGTGGAATAAAAACTAAACAGTAATGACAACATTATATTACAAAATAGATGTCATATACTGCAGTACAGTATATCACAGGAGAATAATTATGAATGCCAAAGGCAAATCAGTACAACAGATACATGTAGTAGATAAAACTGAGTTATGACAGGCCGGGAAACTACTCACACAGGTACATCATGAGGATGGAGGGACAAAATGGCCAGGGCAAAACTGGTGGAGGGAGGAAGACAAGAGGTAAAGGATCATAGTCAGCTGCATGTGGGAGAAGAAAAGTCATGAAGGAGAGACTTTGGGAGAAAGCAGATGTGGCAGAGAGGACTGACGGGAAGGGAGGACCAGAGTTTAGAAACGATAAGAGACAGCAGACTGACCATCAGCAGATTTTCTAGAGGGAATGGGGAACATTACTGTGGAGAGGGCAGTAGGGATGTAAGGTAGGAGGAAGGAACCAAACCAGAATCTGGATATAAAGGAGGCACAATGGGAAAGGTGTCTGGCATCGGGGAGTGAAAGGCGGAGCAGAGTGAGCAGTGGGGATACGAGGGGATGGTCCAAAGCAAAATGACAAAAAGGTGAAAAGGGGGTCCAGTCTGGCAAGAAGAATTTGGAGCTCCTCTACAGACTATGTCACTGTAACCCCTACAAATGGGGTTCCTGAAAAGTCTTCCTTGAGCTTGCCTAAATGCTCACTGCCAGGCTGGTGTTCTGTGTTTTAGCAGTTTAAATGTATTGCCAGAAAGTGCCTGTATAGCCTCTGTGTACTGTCTCTTTAAGAGTTGCCTGGATTGCAGTCATAATTAATCTGAGCGGGAGCTCTGTTAGAAGATGTACTTGTTTGCTGATCATTTGTTAGAGTAGTAATAATATTGCAGTTTGTTCTAACCTGCCTTCTTTGCAGCATGGACAGTTCCGTTTATTTCCATCATCTTGGCCCGGACTGTCAGAATGGGGCAATCAGTACATTTGGGACTCTAAAATGGAGCCTGTCTACAGGGGCTTGGTGGGCCAAAATGTGTAGGAATTGTAGTTTTGGGCTTTTGGTGCCTAAAATAACCTGGAGGAGAGCCCTTGTTGTGACTGACAGACAGATCAGCCAACCAAACCTTTGGATCTTGGGGAAAATCCCACTGCTTGCAGTTTCAGTTGATCTGAGTTGGGAAGTGATGAAGTAACAGCTCAAGATGGTTCGAGCAGCAATCCATAGCGGATTCGCACAGGAGAACTGTGGAAAGGCCTGCATGCCTGCTGCTGTTCCTGAGAGGGAACTTGTGCTTTTTTCGCACTGAATCCGAATCTGGAGAGCGAATTAAGCCACTGAATTGTGACCAGGCTTTAGCCTGAAGAAGACCGAAGATTTGCTGAATGCGATCGGCCTGTCAGGACTTCCAGCTACCTCTGAACTCTCGGATTGTGCAGAGACCCTGTAACTGCGACTGGAGAGCCATTTGCCTGGTACAGTGGAATTTCCTTACATGTGAATGTGCTGTGTGCTTATAGTGGGTCGTGATTTGGTTCCCCACTATGTGTCTGAACTGTGTTTTGCATGCTGGAGGCTGTATCCAGCTCCACGGACTAAATTGGATCCATTTCCGTTTGCCTGGGTCCTGCTACTGGCCCAGCCAGAATACACTACTACACGAAGAAAGTCATCGACGAGGAGACCGGCCTGGGGATCAGCCCCTGCTTAACACCTTGAACGGGAATGACCCTCGGTGATTCGTGTGGGCCCTGCTTCTTCTGGCACTCCAGCTCAACAGCCTGCTGTCTCGATTTCATCCTGTCTGTGTCCAGTATTGGGTATCGTGAGTAAACATCAGGGTAGCTCCCTGCAACAACAGCTGAATCTAAAGTGTTGTCATCTGATTGTCTTGTTGCCTTTCCTTTCATGAACTGAGCCCTCCAGCTCCGGATTAGAAACAGTGTGTATTGTGCTTGTTGCTTTCTTCCATCACAGGGCCCCAACCAGCTGCAACGTTTCTGGCTAGCCCACCGTTTTCCTACCTGGGTTCCCAAGTGTGTGACCGTGAAGGGACTCTGAACTGCATGCATAACTGTCTGATTAATACAGCTTCAAGCAAATCAACCTGATTATGCCCCTCCTTGTTCAAGTCCCTAAATAAATCAGATTTAAGTTAGTTTGCATTTAACCTGACTGTGGTTCCAGTTTGTGCCAAAAGTATGGTACTGTTGCTATTTGCTAGCTTAACCTTGTTTTACAGGGGTCCCCAGGGTCAAGCTAGAGGAACCAGCCCTGGTGGTAAGTGCAAACAGTGTGGTAATTGCCTGGTGAATAAGGGTCATTGTGAAAGTAATTATTGTATGTTGTTCCGGCCACTAGAAGGGAAAGAGGAGGATTACAGTGTCCCAGAGGGCTGTGCCCAGGTTAGCTTAACCACTAAACAACCGTGACCTCTGGGTGGAGGCACCTGTTTCATTACCCAGGCCCCTTAACCTGCTACTACAAACAGGCAGGGGTAGTAGCCCTTGGGAATCGCCACCTAGGGTTTACATCACCATAGTCAAAAGAGGAGCCTCATCTTTAAAACAATCTCTTGGCAGTGTTGAGCTGCCTTTACCAGAAAGTCAGAGTAGGGCTATCAAAAATGTTGCAGGGATTGCAAGGGATACCCTACAAGGAGAGACTGGGGATCTCAACATGTACACCCTGGAGGAGAGTGAAGGTGACATGACTGAGAACTTCATGTACCTCACAGGGTGAAAAGGGTGCAGAAGAGGATACTTTTCAAATGAGGATAACTTCCAGGACTGGGGGCATGCGATGAGGCGGAGGGGGGCAAGTTCAGGAGGGATGTGAGGAAATAAGTTTTTCACTGAAAGGGTGGCAGATATCTGGAACCAACTGCCAGCGAAGTGGTGGAAGCGAAAACGGTGGAGGGCTTCAAAACATGCATGGGATAGACACAGGGGAATATCAGAACTGATTGTAACCTGTCTGACAGGTAGGAGCTGAACCAGATGAGCGAGGTGGAGGACATACCCAAAGCTGCTAGCTTGTTCAGAAGGAGGCTGTGATCCATGGTGCTGAAGACCTTAGGTAGGTCTACAAAGACTGCCCTGTGCCCAGCCCCCTGTCCATGCTGGTGTGGATGAAGTCCATAACTTGGAGAAGGGAGGTAGCTGTGGAGTGGTTTAGCCCGAACCCTGCTTAGTAAGGCACCAGAAAACCAGTGCTGGAGAAGAACATGAGTGGTGTCAGTCTTTGGACAGGACTGACATGAGGAGATTGGTAAAAGCTGGAGGGTACATCCACTAAGCCACCCTTGTGGAAGGGACAACCACTGCGTGTTTTTCAGCTGCAGGGAAGAATGCAAGTGGAGGTTGCAGGAATCAAACCCAGGTCTGCTGCATGTACCAAGCTTGTTCACAGTTCATTACGGTAACCTCTAGGCTATACTGCCAGCCTAAAGGCCCCATTTTTAAGGGTCAACAACATGTTTAGGGTTTGTCTCAACTCCATTTGTACCCCAAATGACTAAAGCTAGCTTAGAGATCACCAAGGGCAGAAGGTGGCGGTGGTGGGTTGCAGGAACCTAGCTCAGGGAATGAAATTTAAAGTCTGACTCAGTCACAGGAACCACGTGGGAGGCATGGCTACTGTGTAACAATATACCTTCTAAATACCTAAATTTTCCTTAAATACAATGTAAAAATTCAACATTTCATGTCATTTTATTTGTTAATGGGTAGGTCCAAGAGCAACAGGTCCCAATTTCAAAAATGACTTGGGGCATAAAGTAATGACAATACAATAACATTGCAGAACCAAACATTAAATAAAACAACTGCATTTAGACTGTTCCAGCTAATGTGGTCTATTTAAGTGTATAAACTGCCCGTGTGTTACAGTTCAACAGAAACTGAGCTAGAGCATGCCACAGCTTACTGAGGAAGCCTGCCCTCAGATCCCCAACCGATCTCCCATCCTGCATCTAGAGCACACCAGTCTACTAAGGAAGCTTGCTGTCAGACCTCCAACAGAAATCTCCCATCTTACATCTAGAGCATTCCACAGTCTAATGAGGAAGCCTGCCCTCAGACCACAACACAGATACATAGAAACATAGAATTTGACGGCAGATAAGGACCGCTTGGCCCACCCAGTCTACCCATTTCCCTACCTGATGGATAAGCTGCAGATCCTAGTTAACCAGCAGCCTACTTCTTCCTACCCCCACCCCTAGAATTGCCTTATGACTGTCCCATGCATGCTTGAATTCCACCACTGATTTTGACTCCACAACCTCCTCCGAAGGCCGTTCCATGCATCCACAACCCTCTCTGTGAAAAATACTTCCTTAAATTACCTCTGAGCCGCCCCATTATCTTCAAATTGTGCCTCTTGTTCTTGCACACCTTTTTTGAAAGATGCTACCCTCTTGGACTTTGTTGATTCCTTGAGGTACTTGAACGTTTCTATCATGTCTCCCCTCTCCTCCTTTCCTCGAGGCTATACATATTAAGCTCCTTTCGTCTCTCTTCATATGTCTTCCGTGCAGACCCTGCACCATTTTAGTTGCCCTCCTCTGGACAGCTTCATCCTGTCTATGTATTTATGAGATTGGGTCTCAGAACTGCACACAGTACTCAGATGGGGTCTCACCAGCTGTCTGTACAGAGGATAATAACTTCCTGTTTTCTACTGGTGATGCCTCTCCCTATGCATCCCAGTATCCCCCAACCCTCTCACATTGCTTGCCCACCTTTAGGTCATCTGATATGACTACCCCAGGTCCCTTTCCATTTTTGTTGTTGTTAGTATCTCACCCCCATTGTGTACTCTTCCCTGGTTTTGTTTCCCAGGTGCATTACCTTGCACTTCTTAGCATTGAATCTAAGCTGCCATACATTTGACCATTCCTCTAACCTTGCCAAGTCCCTTCTCATCCTTTCCACCCCACCCTGTGCATCAACTCTGTTGCAGATCTTAGTGTCATCTGCAAAGAGACATACTTTTCCTTCCAGTCCTTCTGCAATGTCGCTTATAAAGACATTGAAGAGGACCGTCCTAATACTGAACCCAGCGGTACCCCACTAAGTAACCTTCCTTTATTCTGAGTGGACTCCATTTTACTATTACTCTCTGTGTCCTATTCTCTAGCCAATTCTTTACCCAGGCTGTCATCTTGGGACCCACTCCCAGGCTGGCTAACTTGTATATTAATCTTTTGTGTGGGACTGTGTCAAATGCCTTGCTGAAGTCTAGGTGAGCCATGTCACAGCCCCTCCCTGATCTACTACTTTGGTCACCCAGTCAAAGAAATCTATCAGATTCGTCTGGCATGACCTTCCACTGTGAATCCATGCTGCCTAGGGTCCTGTGCCCTCTGGCCTCTAGATGCACAGATGTTGTCAGCAGATAAGGGCCTTGTGGAATATCCAGTCTGCCCTGTCCTCTTTCTAATGCTAGATCTTCCATCCTACAATCTAGAGCACCTACAGTCTAATGAAAAACCTGCCTCAGACCATCAACAGAGATATTTCATCCTACAGTTAAAGCACTACAAACTCTAATGAAAAAATGACCCTCTGACCTCCTAGAGATCTTCCATCCCTACATCAAAGGGATGTGTGGGTTTGGGCTGCTGGAGTGGCCAGAGGAACCCTGTCTCACGACCATGTGGATGACCCGGTTTCAAGCTGTGGGCCCAGATCCCCACTAGGGATGGGAGCACCAGTTAAGTATCGTTCAGAGCCACCCAGAATCAATACCATTTTCTGTAAAGAACCTTATCAAAACCTTTTGGGGATATAAGGGTCTTATAACTTTTAAAACATTGATTAAGGAGCTTAATATACTCCCACCAGGTCTTTATCTAGTAAGAAAGATGATGGCAGAAAGAAACGAAGGAAGGCTGGAGGTAATGTAGTACCAGTCCAAGCTGTTTTAGAATCCTTTCCTTCAATACTGAAATGCTGTATTTGTTTATTCATTTATAATGGCCCAGAGCCCCCAGGATTGGGCGCTGAACAACTCTAATTTACTTCTTACTTACTTTTACCTTACTACTCTAATTATGATGTATGGGAGCCCTTATTACTGCTATAAAAGCAGCAAGATTATTTCTTGTACTCCATCGTTATGACCTGGAGGTTGTTCACCCTCAGTACGTCCACAGCGATGGGATTATAACAGGAGCCGATCTGCGCATGCGAGCATTTTAAGTAGCGGCCAGAACGATCGGCCGTGGTGGTGAGACCTAGGAGAGTGGCGGCACCAAGTGAGGCTGAAGAGGCTCTATGGGGTAGCGAGCAAATTAAGGCCCCATGAAACGGGCGCTCACTTGATTTTTTTTTTACCCCATACACTATAAAATATAATGTATGGGGAGTCATTGGTAATCTGATTGAAATTGCTTCTTGAGGTTACCAAGACAATGTAAAATCTGTCGAGCTTCACTCGAGGTTGGTGTAGTTGGCACAGTATCCTCTCAAAGTGATTACAGCATGGACATCAATGACTCCATACATTATCCTCTATAGAATAGCTTCCAGGGTGGACAGCGTTTTTTTTATTTAGTTTTTGTTGACCAGGTAAGTGCACTAGACAACTTCTGCCTATTTTTCAGGCATGACCCGGGGAGGGAATACAGATGAATGCCAACTGACCTTGAACCAGATTAAGCTCCTGAAACCGTTTACTGTACTTTAAACTGAAAGGTTCTGAAAGTTCTGATATGGTTCAAATAACTATCAGAACCTTTAATGGCTTATCAGAACTGTTTAGAACTTTAGAAACTTTTTGGTCCTTCCATACCTAATCCCTGCACTCTGGTGGCCAGGATGGAGGTGTTAGCTGAGGCAGCACTCTTCCTCTCTAGCAGACAGGGATCTTGTTGTCCCACTCCTGGCAACTCCTGCTGGAGGGATCAGAAAGCTGATACATTATGTGTTGCCGCTTTGGCAACACCGGAAAAGCAGGCTGGAGATACTGTGCATCATGGTGGGGGACCCTGACAGCATACATATGCCAGTGTCACAGGAGCCAATGGGAGGGTCACCACAAAAAAACAAAACACGGCTCCTTTGTGAGACTTTACCCATGCCTAGTGACATCCATTCAGAGTCATCCCGACAGTGACAGCCGCAGTGCTGAGTGTTGTAATCACAGTGTCAGGGGATACCTCATGTTTTCTATCGGAGGTGTGGCCCCGAATCCCCGATCTCTAAGATTCCAACCTGGGGAGACACCTGCAGGCAGTCTCCTGGACACTAGAGACCAACACAGCGACATGTGGATGTTGCCTTAAATCTCGCTCACTGTGATGGTCTTCGCAGTAGAGAGTCACTGTGGCGTCGGTATACCCTTTTATGTATATCACATGGTCCAAGTGGTGTTTCCTCCACAACACTCTGCCCAATTCATCAGCAATGCTCGGGAATGCCATCCTGCCTTGGTAGTTGACCCCACCATAGGGGTTAAGCCACAGAGCACCCAAAAGCCACAAAGGACTTGAGGCATGACTGGGAACTGGCATTGTGGGTGTTAGCCCTCAGAAGGCACGTGGATGTGTGATTTGTTTATTTTTTTATCAGAGCTCCACTCGGTCACAGAAGGCAGCTTTCTGTTGTGTCTTGGGGTGGTGATTCCCCAGTGAATTGTTTCCATTTCCACCACTGCATTTTTTAAATGACATATTTTGTCGTCATCCCAATCCATCTTATCCAGCGAGGATCTGGACTGTGCTCTTCCTTCCTTCCTGTCATTAGCTGTCTATCTCTCCTTCCCTTTCATGGCATTACCCCATGAGGCTGTACCACCATCAGAAAACATTATGAGGTGCCAAGCTGGGATGTGGTGGCTGGAGATAGACCTACGACTTGCATGAATGGCTGGATCGTTTTCTGCTAGTAGATTCCTCATTCAGTATGGTGGAGCTCTCTCTATTGTCAGAGGGATTCCCCAGAAAATAACGCTGACACAGCTTCATAGTGGGTGCTTGACTGGCAATTTATTTTATACAACACATCATCATCTTTACTTTTCCACTTTTAAATTTATGTATTTACAAATGTTCCTTTGTCTTTTTCCACGATATCCATCATAAAGTTCAGCCATTAAAATTCTGTTCAGTCACATAATTCAATAGTCTTTTAAAACTGTCTCTGTTTCTCCTATCGTCTTCTAAGGGTCCAGACATTTGTAAAGTCCGATACCCTTCTTCCACTTTTCCTTGAACAGTCTGTTGTCCATCGTCTTCTCGGGGTCCGACGGCTTGAACATCCCAATAGCCATTCTCCTATTCCCACTACTGCACACTCCCTTGGGTCCAGTTGCCAATAGCAACCCCCCCAATATTATTACTCCTTAATTATACGCCTTCCTTTTCTGTCTGCTTCCACGTCCGGGCGCCTGCACCCGGCCCATTGATCTAACCTGCCCCCCGACTTTATTTTACCCAAATTTCCTCCATAACAAAACCCTCCAGAGAACCTTTCTTCTTTCTCCGACCTGTTGCCCTTCCGGCAACCCATTCCTTCCAATCCTGCCTCCTCTAGGGTGGCGTCTCTTTTACTTATTTTGTTGGCCCATTCTGCCAACCCATGTCAACCGGGCTTCCTCCCTTCACCTGTCACCCTCTTTCAGTGACCCAGTATCCCTTCCTCTTCAGCTTACCCCTCGTCCTTACCCCCAGTAACCAACCTACTGGGTGGTGCTAACTTCAGATCCCAGCAAAAAAGGAGACCCCTCCTCTGTGGCACCTAAATACCCCTAGACACCCCTTTCCACCCCCATCCAATCCTTACCTGCCTACCTGTCCTGTCACATTTGTCATTGGAGGATGACATCATGCACTCCTCCCCTTGCCTGGCTTCCCCTACCCCCCAACCTGAGTCTACCTACCTGCCCAAACCCACCTCCTCCTGACCAGTCCCCGTGCTCTTTTTGAAGGAATCCTCTGACAATTTAGGTTGTCCTTTAGGGACAACCGCATTTATCCTGCCACTTCTAACACAACTGTCCCTACCACACTGCTCTGACATAAACCAGCACCCCCACCGCTCTAACACAACAGCCCGTGCTGCACTGTTCTGACACCACGCCAGTCTTCCTCCCCTGCCCCTTGTAACACAACTGTCCCTATCACACTGCACTGACATAAGCCAGCACCCCACCCTATAACACAACAGCCCTGTACCGCACTGTTCTGACACCCGCCAGTCTTCCTCCCCAGCCCAGCCTAACACAACTGCCCTCTACTGCACTGCTCTGACATAAATCAACCCCCCACCTGCTGCATCCGCCCTCTCCCCAAGGGCAGCTCTCTCTTCCATGATGCACTCAGCCTCTCACTAGTCACGGTGTGAGATTCCATGGGTCGCCGCACACCACGGCCTTCAGGCGCGCGCCATTTGCCTCCTGCCTGACCCACATGCACACCCATCCTCTCTCCCCAGGAGTCAAGTGCTCTCCTCCATGGTGCACTGGGCCTTTCACTAGCCACAGTGCGAGATGCCATGGCTCACATGCACATGCTGCTCCCCAGGCAGCTGCATTCCATTGCCCTCTTGACTGACCCGGCACCCTCCACCCTCTCTCACTGGGGCGGTACCTCTCCTCCATGATTCCCTCAGCCTCTGCGCCAACCACAGATGTAAGATTCCATGGCTCTCATATACACCACCGTCTCTGGGCAGCTGCGCTCTGGCCCTCCCAACCGACCTCTGCACCCTTCCGCCCTCTCTCCTAGGGGCGGAGTGCCTCCCATCTGTAAAGCATCCAGCTCAGCCAATCACAGTGTGAGATTTGGCACGCCTACATGTGCACCCTAGTCTTCAGCAGGCAGCTGCGCGCTTCACCTGCCCTCCTGGCTGACCACCCCACCCTCACCCTCTGTCCCCAGGAGCCAAGTAACTCCCTTCTGCAGATGCCCTCAGCCTCCAGCAAGTGGCAGTAAAAGATTCCTCGATTCAGCATGCACTTTACAGTCTGGAGGCAGAAGCGTGACACCAGGGTATTAAATAGCTGGTCCCGCGTAGCAAAATGGGTCATGCTAACCATTTCACAAATGCATAGCAGTACACTGCTAAGTATCCATATTTAAAGGGGGTCCATGAAACAGTGGACAAAACTAATAAAACATATATATTTTCTTTCAGTTTTGCTAACCATTCTGTGCCAAGTGCTATGCATTTTCACAGCTGATTAGCAGTTTTATGTAGAAGTGCTAATCAATTTTTCAGTTTATTTAATGCCTGGTGACACACTGCCATTATGCTGTGCCACTGGCTAGTCCAGTTAATTATTTATTTTCAAAGACTGACTTCCTTAGTTCCAGAGTAGGTAAAGTTGAGTCTTAGGTGATAAGCGTCCCTCTGAAGTCAGCAGTGTAACAGCTCTTAAGCCAACAAACTCTTTGGTATCTAACATATACATACCAATGTCATCAACAGCTCAAAGAGGGAAAGATCAGCTGTTCTCTTTGATGATGGAAGGCCTATTTAAATGCTGCTGCAAATATCTGCTAGGCCACAGCGTGAGCTTATCCTGTGAACTTCTGCTCACCCCTTAACACAGCCCACTCAACTCATCAAACAAAACCCCTTGCCCCCTCTGTGGCTTGTGAAACAAAGTCTGGTCAAAGTTCAGCCAAAGGCCAAAAGTAGACTGGACTCAACCTAACAACAGGGTCCACATTCAGTCTCCCTCCTCCCCAAAGCCATATGCATGCTTTAGTTCATTACCAACCCTCACAGCGAGGAGAGAGGCAACATCACAGGATAGTTCACTGCTGTTCTACTGGCATTAACGTTAGGCAGGGCACTGCTCATTTCCTGCTCATAAAGAGTGGGATAGTAAACAACAGAGTTGAGATCATGCTGCCCTTTAATTTCAGGCTATAATGGAGAACTTCCGCAAGGCTTCTCGCTCCAAAAAACAGCATGAAGAAACTCAAAGCAAGAGTTCCATGCCAGTTTAATAACCTCCGTCTTTCCTTCTGAAGTGCCTCCAAAAAATATCAGTGCTGCTGAGTGCTGACCACCAGTCCGGAGACGCAGTCGAGTTTGCCACTGCTGAGTTTTCACGTGCAGGACAGGAAACAAGAAACTGGAGCACCTAAAGCCTGACGCTATTTTCACTTCAGTCACTAGAGAACAGAGAAGTAATGCTGAGAGTAGCAGGCCTACTCATCTATTGGACAGATCATTGATTGATTGATTGACTGACTGCTTGATTTAGTTTTCCCAGGAAAGTGGACTGGATTAATGGCCCATTTTCAGCCTAGATCTTTGGAAGAGTACAAAAGTAGGGAAGGCGTTACAATTAACAATGTACATCTCACTAATAATATATTAATGGCAGTAGTTAAATTAGAAATGTTTAGGTGGGAACTCTCACATCTAGATTTCTAGGTGGTGGAACTGTCAATTCTAGGTGGTGGAACTCTCCTATGATAGTCAGTGGAGAAAGATGGCAGAGGTGATGGAACTGTTACACATTCTTGGAGAGGTGGTGGAACAGAGTTCCTGTGGACTCCTACCAGTAGCAGCAGTGTTTGTTAGTAACCATACACATGTTTCAGCAATAAGGTTTGTCTGGCAAAATATCAAGATGCACATTTTCTTTTGTTTTCTTTCATTCCTGAACCAAGATATGGGGTCTGAAGTTTATAAAAGTTCCCACCATGCCACACCCACCATGAAAAAATGTAATATTTTGTGCTGTTTACTATCAGAAACATGTGGAAGAACCATCCTAATACAACTACAGCGTGAATCTAGCATGTACATTCAACAAGTAACACCAGAGGAAGAGATTTTTTAAATGGTGAATGGCGTCCGTCTTTAATGACACGAGTCATTAATTACAAAATCAGCTATAAAAAAGTGTTAACATCTGACAAAACAAATCAGTGTCAGTGGCTCAGTAGGTAGCACACTCGCCTCTGAGGGCGGAGATCAGAGGGCTGTGGGTTCAGTTCCCACATCTGGCACTTGGTTAATATCCAGTACTGACACTGCAGTGCAGCATGAGAGGTGTGCAGCACTTCCAGGTGCCGTCTTTCGGATGGGGCGTTAAACCGAGGTCCCATCTGCCTGGATTGGTGGTAGTTCAGGTGGATGTTAAAGATCCCATGGCACTTACCGAAAGAGTAGGGAATTTCCTGGTGTCCTGGCCAAATTTCCCTCATTCACTAAAATACCACCAACAGCTTAATCTGGTTCAAGGTCAGCTGGCATTCATCTATTCCCTCCCCGGTCGTGCCTGAAAATAGGCAGGATTTGTCTAGTGCACTACCTGGTCAACAAAAGCTAAATAAAATAAATAAATAAAAATGCACTTATCATGAATCTTAGGTTGTCAGAAATACATTTTTGCTAAAAAGCTATATGATGAATTTTATTTTTTATTTTCTTATTTATTCCCCAGCTCTGGTCTCCTTGGGAGTACCAAGGAGTCATCCCTCTGCGATCCGCCCTACCTGCACAGTCCTCCGTTGCCCATGTAGCCTCAGATTACCCCTCCCGGGTGGAGACGAGTGGGCCCCCAACACCCCGAGCAGTCTGTAGCGTCGGTCAGGAGGTAGTTGCAAATCAAGGGCAAGCTCTGGTGCTCCGTCTCCACCAGAGCTGAAGAGGCATTACCATTTTTCTTGGGAGTGGCTGGAGCCTGGCGCCTGGCGTCAAGGCATGGTACCGACGTCTGCTACTCCCCGTCCTTTCTCTACTTTGAGTCCTGGTAGAGACGAAACAAGTGTCTATGTCTTCTGTTAGCACCCTTTGCAAACTGTGTGAGAGGCCTTCGGCACCATGCAATTCTGCTTAAAGTTGGACCAGCATAACATTCTGTGGTGATTTGCATTATGGGGGCATGTGGATTTTGTATTTTCTTGAAACTTGGCTTCCAGCCAAATGCCCTTTAGGGTAACCTTGCCTCAGTGTTTGCACACAGAGTTCTTTGTCTTTATTTTTAAGGCCTAGTTGAAGGTTTTTAAATATGAGTAAATAGGGTAGTCATGTTTATAACAGTAATCAGGAAAGAGTGAAGTGGCTCATTAATTCTGTATGTGAGTTGCCCAAATTACATTAGCAATTTCTTTCCAACCTATGCAGTTGTGGGAATTAAGATAGAGGTCTCAGAACTTGTTTAATCAGGACATAGGAAATTTCCACCCATTTTGTGATCAGGCAATAATCCAAGACAATGATAAATGGGTAATGCTGGGATTTACCATGCCTGGTGTGGTGTGTCATGAGGTCGCAGGCGAGATAACATAAACCACATAAAAGTGTGAGTAAATCTCAGCATAATCCACCTCATCGAAGTAATTACTGTGATTATACAATTAAACAATAATCAATGAGAAGGTGTAGGCTATGCTGGGATTTACTTACGCCTGACGCGGTTTGGTCACGGCCACAGGCTGAGTGTCTCAAATTCACACCAGGCTGACTAAACTCCAGCATAAACCCACACCCTGGAGTGGATTATTGTGATTACACATTGGGACATTTAATAAAATACATTTAATTATATATAAAAAAAAACTTAAGCATTTTTTGTTTGTTTGTTTTACAGAAATATTTTTCCACAGTAGTGTAAATAGCCCTTTGTTGGCAGGTAAATTATGATTATAGATGTGTTGTGTCTCTCTCCCTTCATGTGACCTCGAATTTTATTTTTTGGTCTGAGTGGTGCTTTTTTGTGAGTCCCTTCCTGTGTGCACTGCTTCATTTCATTTTATGTTTTTTTCCGCTTTGCACTAGGAGAATAAGCTGTGGTAGAAGGTGAGAGAGAGAGAACCTGAAAACACCACTGGTGGGAGAGCGAGGTGGGTGTGAAAGCACTCACTGGGAGAGTGATATGTGCCTGTGTGTTACTAATTGCAGTTTAAAAGGGAGACTACTCAATGGAAAGCAAGCGAAGGAGTTTTGTTTTGTGATCCGGGAATGGAGTCAGGAGTGAGCTGTAATTTGTAGCTTTGCAAACATGCGGCAGCGGAGCAAGGAGAGGAGAAGAGAGACACAGCCAGAGAGCGAGTGAACATCAGAGGAAGTGAAGAAGGTGTGAGGGGTGTTAGGGAAGTGACAGTAGGGAACATAAGGTTTTGAAACTTAAGCTGACCACAATGTTGGGCTTCAGTGCTGTAGCACTGTACTTTTACTTAGCGAGGATTTGTCACTTTGTCTGTTGTGGTGGTTAGCGGGAAAAGAATATGGCGGTGGTTTGTTTATATTTTTGCTTACGGATGGATTTCTTTGTGAAGCGGTTATTGGATCTTTACCATGGGTTATCATAGGATTTACCCACGTGCCAAAGATCCTCAGTAGCCAATCAGATTTATAGAAAAACAGAGCCCACTGTATAACTGGTGGTAAGTAAAGGCTTTAAAATAAATTAGTAAAAGCTCACATTATTTTGAAACATACTACTTTTAATTTGATTTTATTTTATTGATTTTTAGTGTAAAATCCTCCCTCTGTATATTACACAGTCCGCTGTTGCTAGGTAGAATATGGTTGTAGAAGATATGCCCTGTACTCTCAACTCACCCACACACATATGCTGGGGTGCTTGTTACTTGGTGTCCATGTGGGTGTTGTGAACAGCTCACTTATTGAGGAGGTCGGACTGGGTTGGCGCTGTGGTTAGACAAGTGGAGTGTGGGCAGGGGATGGGGGTCACAGTAGCTGGGAGGGAGTAGAAAAAGAGCCATGGCCTGAGTTTGATCCACATTCCAGTTTCAAGGTACACTGCTATTATGTTAAAGTAAGTAGCGTACTAATGGGTATAGCATGATCATTTGTGCGTTTTGACTTTTGGATAAAAAAATTTTGTTTCATTTTTTTTTATTTATTAAATGACAGTTTCCGTTCTTGAAGCAAAATTCAAGATGGTGGCTAATGATTATTTTTTAATTGTAAATTGGTCTGCTAGCACCTTACCCGTGGGTTATGTGTGGCTCTACCCATGCTTAAGAATGCCAGTTGACCAGGTTACTGGATTTTCTGACTTTATCGTATAATGTGATTTTTGCAATGAACAGATGCTGTAGATAGAGAGAGAGATACTGTAGACAAGACACATAGGTACTGCAGACAGACAGACAAATATATATATGACCCCACCCCACGGCAAGGGCAGGGTTGTTACCATCATGCTCATCAGAGGAATGTCTTGTCTTTGCACTCCTCCTCTGGCATCAGTTGTTGTGGGAGGAGCTAAGTGCGCAGTAGATAGGGCCTTTATTTATTTGCTTTTGGTAACGGGTAGGTGCACTAGGCATAGAGACACTGAGATGCCTTTTTTCAGGCATGACCCTGGAGGATACAAGTTGAATACATGATGACAAACAATGTGAAACAGTACATCAAATGGGTGAAACAGTGGGTTGGAGGTCAAATATACAATCAACTTAGTGGTTAGGAGAATACAGTTTAGGATAAAGTCAAAATAAACATAAACAAGGTAGGTGGAATAGCATGTAGAGTATACATTAAGGTGCCATTACGATGCCATTAAGATTTGAGAGTAGAACACCGTAAGTCAACTTCTGAGGAGAAAGCCGGGACTGGGGGTCCAGAGAGATGAAGTAATTAGAGCAGTGGAGAAGAGGTATGAGCTACTTCAGTGGATTGGTTAGAGGGAGAGAAGGGACTAAGAGGAGGAGGAGGAAGGGGTATACGTAGGAAAGGGTGAGGATGGAAACATACATGGAAGAGGGCATGAAAGAGAGGTGAGGGAAAGTTCTGGGGAGAAGCGGCTGCCATTCTCATACTACCTAACGTGTCATTTCAAACTATGCAGCTCTTACTCTGTCACAAGCTCCTTTGTCCTACTCAATGTTCTCTTTTCAGAACTTTAGAACTGTCACAATTGTTATTACTACGCCACTGTAGGGTGTTGAATAAGGCCTGCAGACTCTTTGCTGGTGCTGCCCACTGCACACATACCTGTGACCTCTATGAACAGTCAAACTGGCTGCAACTTCAGGGAAGGATTACTTTTCAAACCTGCCTGCTAGCAGAAAAGTCATTGATGGGACTCATGTCTCCTGGGATTCAGTCTCTCTAAGTCCAGCCAACCTCTCCCATTACACAAGAAGCTCTGACAACTATTCTCTGTCTGTTCCCCACTGTCGCACTGCCCAAGACCAGTGGTCTTTTGCAGGTAAAGCCCCTAAGATGTTTAACTCCCTTGGCAGCGAACTCACCAACTTAGGCACCCTCTGTCTCGCTCAACACAAGCTACATCAAACGCTTGTGTCCAAAGCCACCTGACTGTTTCTCCTAACCTCCCTGGCAGTCGCCCTAATCTTCGCACCTCTTTACTATCCCCACCTCTGCCTGCCACCACCCTCCCCCTCTATATGCCTGCCTTTCTCCCTAGCCTGGTCCACCACCTTCCTCTCTTACATCCTTCAACTCCCTTCTCTAATCTGCTCGCCCACCCACTGTTGCACAAGTTCCCAAGCCTTGATTCCCATCCACCTCTCCTTCTGCCTCCCTCTCAGTTACCCTCTAAGCCCACTCTCTCTTCCTACTTTCCTATGCTACCTAGCACAACTGGCAGCAACTCAATTTTTCCACTCCACCTTTCCCTTGACAGTGCCCTTCTGGCAGCTTTAATTCATGTAAATATTGTTTGCTGCGACTCATCATTCTAAAATGTGTGCTTAGTTGTGTTGTTCTGTTAATTACTTTCCACGCCACATAAATGCCCTCTCAGCACACAAACACCGGATAGGTCTCCTTTACCGGCACAAGGACTGCCTCCCTCCTGATGCTCTTCGGTTTGCCATCACATCCTCTATCCTGTCCCTAGTGGACTATGGGCTCCCAGTTTACGGTGCTGCTGATAATACTGCACTCCATAAAATTCAGCTCTCCTCAACAAGGCTTGCAGGCTTCTAACTAGTGCCCCTAGCGCACCCATACCTGCTCCCTCTACTCCACTGCCAATCTCCTCAACTTTGAAGAAAGACTCACTACCAGACCTGCCTACTTACCAAAAAATTCTGCTCAGTCTCTCCCCTGGGGTCTCTGCCCCTCCAGCTTCGCCGCCCGACTATCTCCACCTGCAATTTGGACAAAGCTATCCTTGTGATACCCAGCTAAGAACCTCCCTTGCACAGAGATCCTTCTGTCTCAGGGCCCCTCCTGGTTTAACGCCTCCCAGCCACTGTCACCAACACACCCAAAATTGCCCCATTTAAAATCACTCTTCGAACTGCCTCTTCAATACCCGCTCTGTAACTGTAACTAGCCAGACGCACATGCCTTCTAGTGCCCACAACTTTTGACAATGTCCAATTGACTACCTCCACTCACACCCCCCACTGGCCCCTCTCCTCTGCATAGCCTTGTATTACTGGGGTACCACCTTGATTCATGTGTAATATGTAAAAGACGATGACTGATGTTCTCTTATTGTAACAATGTTTCTCTTGTTTAACACTGTAAATAGACTGTATAAAAATGTAAAAAGACTACATAGAATGTTTACAATTTCTATATGACTGCATTCTTTGTAACCTGCATTCACTGTTCTGTCCTCCATGTGCTGAGGTACCTTTGTAAACGAGCCTTTGGCTCAAAGGCTGTAAATCCGATATTATAAATAAATATTACCTGTAGCTTTTGGACCATGTATACCCTGTAATGAAATTAGTATTCTAACTGCTTGCCTGCTAATCTCACACAAACTGTACTTCTATTCTTTGTATACTGACGTGGAACCTTTGTAAAAGAGCCATTGGCTCAAAGGTATTTATCCAAAATTCTAATAAATAAAATAAAAACTGCTTGTTTTATCCACGTACTCCGCTCCAGTTGTTTATCTGCACTGTACTGCCATTGTATGTTATCATACTGCTCTGTCCTTAACAGGACTTCTTGTAAATGAATGTGCTCAATGGAGCTTTCCTGGTGAATAAACTTGAACTTCAGGTGAGAAGACTTGGAAGTTCTGGGTGAGGGCCCAGAGAATTAGTAAGGTATACACCCACTTTGGGAATGGGGCATCACGCCCCAGGTGCTCTCTAGCTGGCTGGCTACGGGCACAGGCAGAGGCTTCAGGCCCAGTGTCCTTCTCACGGTACAGATCAAGGGAAGCCACGCTTGCACGGCCTGCCTGTAGCTGGGTGCAGGCAGTTTGGATGCTGCTGTGGGAGTGGATGCTTGAGGTGTTTGCGGTGGCTAGCTCAGGACTCTGGCCAGGGATTTGATCTCCCCTGTACACCCATCTAGCAAAGAGAGTGCCTCACCACCCCTGCTGACTGAGGGTGGCATAAGGTCAGCTTCCTGGATCCCCAGAGAGTCTCTGCTGGTCCTCTGTGCAGACCTCAGCAGTCATGATGTAACCAGACCCAGGAGGTGGAGACAGTCAAACATGTATGGGCCCACAGTCATCGGTGTTACCTGGAAGGGAGAGGAAGTTCTTTGGGGATTCCTCCTGATAGCCTTCGGGCCTGATGCAGATTCCCTTGAAGAGGAGTCTGATACCGTCATGGATGGGGGTGAGTCGCTGTGTCTCTCACTTCAGAAAATGAATACGCAGACAGAGCCAAAGCTAGGTAAGCAACAGCCCATAACAGAGCATGCATTTCCAGAGAATCAGTGCACGCCCAGGTGAACTGAAAGGCAGGAGGCCAGTTGTGAAAGGAAGGTACATGTAAGGGTGAAATGTTAAAACCAGTAAAGTTTTGAGAAGTGAGGCTCAAAGTGTTCAGAAAGTAGTGCACCCGCATAAATATACAAGTTAGTTTGTTTCCTTTAACAGCCATTACAAAAGGTAGAGTCCACGAACTTGTTTAAAGATCAAGTCCCCCAAATAAATACATGTACATTATCCAAACTTAGTGGACACCTTGTGCAAAACAGCATATGGTCGTCTACATACTCATGTGTGCAACTGGTTTCCTGCTGGAGCGGGCTTCACATGAAATTGAGGATAAGTATCAAAGTGTCCAGTTGGGGGTAGTGTGGAATATTTGACTTCTGGGGAGAAGACCAAACATCCTTGTACTCTCTATGTGACTATTTCTACTGGGCACACAAGGACCAATTAATTCATCAATCTCTGGGATCAATCTGCACTCCTTTCTGCCAGAACAAATTTCACTGTCTCCCTCTTGCCAACATCAACGTGTCCACGTCTGAGCCAGGTCCTTGTCCTGCTAGACAGCCCCTGTAGCGATATAATTACACTTCTTCCCTTGACATCTTGTATGATTGTTTTCCTAACAGTATATTACTTCGTTAGTACTTTCCAATATACGTTATTTTTAAACTGTCACTTTCGCCCGACTCATCCCGATCTGCACTCGTCTGTTTATCATAACAATCATTAATAACTGTCACTCCGCGCCATCAATTTAACGAACTCCTCCTCATTAGCATGTGCTAGCATTTGTTCCATGGAAGGGCTGATTATTTTTTCACAACAGGCCAAGCCAATTACTTTAGCGAAATGGAATCACATTAATCAAAACTTAACAAGCTGGCAAATTTAAAGATATCAGATTGCAAAAGACAGCATAACTAATATGTCACTGTCAGAGGTGCTGGTAGGTATGCACCAGCTGCACTAAATATATCCTCGTGCACGGTCCGCCCGGGCTGGACGTTTCACGCGAGCTGACAAGTGCTGGAGCGAGGGGCTGGGCAGGGTCCTACTCAGGGGTCGTTAGCAAGACTCTAGCAAGGACGGGGGGGGTATAGAGGGAAAAGGTGGCCACATCTTTTTTAAGGCTGGCAGGCGGCACTTCATCATGTCGCCTTCGCCAAGACGTTTTCTTTACACTTTAAATGATGATACTCATCAATCATGCCCCGACAGCTACATCAAAGCCAGCTGCAAAACATGCAAAGCCTAGCAGTCTAAAATACGCTGACGCAACTAATAGAAACACACCAAAAAAAAATTCCTTTCTACGACTACAGAACTGAAAATGAAACAACACACGTCTCCAGCACCCAGTTGTTACAAACCTTAATAGTGCTTTGTTCATTTTCTAAACAGAATACATTAAGGGCAGTGTGGGAATTACAGTTTATGAGCTTTGGGAACTAGGAGGGTCCCTGAGGGTGCTGCTGTTCTTGTACTGAGCTCCCTTCACAGATACATCAGTGGCAGTGATGACTGAATACAGGGACTCACTTCAGAGCTTTGGCAGCCAATCCCAGAGGCGTGTCAGGCACAAGTGAACCAGGCAGCCACCTTGGGTGCCAGTACAGCAGACACACAATATAGCAGGAAGTATAAGCAGAAATCAGCTTGAAATGTAAAAAGTGTTAATATAATAATGACCCTTCATGGGGAGCAGTAGCGGCTCTAGCCACAAATGGTTACCAGGGCACAGCTGGGGCACCACCGATGGCAGCCAGGGCACTGATATATTGTTACTATGGGGCTCGGTACCATATGGGGCACCAACTGGGCACACAGTATTTTTTACTGGGGACGTGGCTCTGGCAGGCCCTGGTGTAGGGGCGCCACTGATGGGGAGTATGACGCCATTGAGATGATAGCTGACGCTTTTTTTTAGGGCTGGGTGACTGGGGCCCTCGGTTTGTTTTTATTTATTTATTTAGTTTTATTGACTGGTAAGTGCGCTAGCCAACAAGTGACTATTTTCAGGTATCAACGGGAGGTACAATTACAGAACACAGTGATACATAAGAGATTACACAAAGCAGGATACATTTGCAGGATACATAAGAAATTACACAGAGCAGGATACATTTGCAAAGGACAAAGTCACACAGTGTAGTCAACATAGCAATAAGGATAAAATTACATGTATTCAGTTGTTGAGAACTAGGGGAGGAGGTAGGGACAGGTGTAAGGGTAGGGCAGGAGAGGCAGGAGACAGGGGTGGTAGGGCGACAGCAAAAAGGGGAGGACAGGAGGAGGTTGCGCCAAGTGCGGCATTAGCGGAGAAGGTTACCACCTGTGGCCGACGGTGGAACCGGGAGTCGCAAGAGAGACGGGAGAGGTCGGGGAACAGGACAGTGAAGCTATGGGTGCAAAAAATAGAGAGAGAGAGGGTGATGTGCAGGGGGAGGGCGGTGGGGGACTAGGTGCAAGGGTGAGGAGGGATTTGAACTAAAGGAATGGGGAGGGAAGGGTAGGGTGGGAAGGGCAGGGTATAGGAGGAAAAGGGATGAAGGGCACGGAACAGATGGGAGGTGAGTGGGGTAGAGAGATGAGTGCACCTAGTAAGAGCGCAGCGAGAGCAGAAGAAGGAGGAGGACAAGAGGCGAAGCGTGAAAACGCATTGGCGGGTAGAGTAGTAACCTGCGGCCGAGCCGGTGGAACTACGAGACGGCAGAGAGAGAGGAGTCACGCAAACTGGTGGGAGGTGGATAAAATTGGAGAGGGAGGGGGTGAGGACTGAGCATAGGGAGAAGAGGGAAGAATAAAGAAGGAGGGAAAGCTGGCAGGGAGAGGGGCAGAAAGGTGAAAGAAAGGTAGGAAGGGTGGCGGCAAGTTACGGCATTAGCGGTCAAGGGTAGCAACCTGTTACCCAGCCGTGGAACTGAAAGACGGCAGAGAGGGAGGAGGCGTTGAGGGGGAGGAGGAGGCAAAGAGCAGGAGAGGGAGGGCAGGAAAAGGGAGGGGTAATGACAGGGGTACTGGAGAAATGGCTAAGGGGAAGGGAAGAGAGCTGGGCTGGGAAAGTAAAGTTACAGGAACAGAGGGTGCAGGATAAGGAATGAAGGTGGGGAAAAACAGCTCAGGAGCGAGGGCAAGCTAAGTGACTAGGCAGTAATTAGAGAGCTTACAATTGGCATCAGAACAACAATGTTATACAGTATCAACAAACATGAAACATAAAAGCAAAAACAACCAAGAATAAAAAAGCAAGTGCCTATAATACATAATAGGGAGGGAGGAGAACAGGTTAGGAGCATGGGATTCAAGAGGATCAAAACAAACACATTTGTCCATCGAGGTAAGGAAAGCTCTGAGATTGTGCTTAAATGCATCGTGAGAAGGAGCATTTCTTAGTCCCTGGGGCAGCAAGTTCCAAAAGTGAGGGCAGCATAACTGAAGGCTCCGAGCCCTTTTGTGTGGCAGAGAGGAATATTCAATAAGGACTTGTCAGAGGATCTAAGGTCCCGTGAAGGTATAACCGTTGAGTAGTTTTGAGAGCTCAGCTGGCTTTGATGCTCTGATGATGGTGTCCGAACGGTTGCAGAGGTAATATTGCCTGGTGGAGGATCTGACAATGCCTCAATCTATCAGGGATCTTTTCAACAGGGTGCTGTTGTGTGCTTTTCCACAGGAAATAAATGCCCCTCAATGAGAGGGACCTTAATAACATAATCCCCTCCCCATGTATCACTCCTCCAACCATGCAAATAACACCAGTAATACGTAAGCAATAAGACACGATGGGGTGTGCATTAGACAGGTTCTAATGCACGGCTAGGGGAACGTAGTAGGCACGAGGCCACAGACCGAGCACGTCCAGTCTCTCAGCCGCGTATTAGAACTGTCAATGCACATCCCGGAGGGCTTATTGCGCTTTATAAAATGAGCCTGTGTATTCTAAATGGGGTTCTAGTTTTAGCTGTGCATTAGACACAGCTAATGCACTGACTAACAACCAATCAGATTGCTTGAAATCCTTTGCCCATTTTATAAAATAATGATAACATGCTCAGCAAATGCAAACAATAATCATTCAAGACAAGGTTGGGGGAGGGAAAATAAAGGTAAAAGTGCAGGCAGTGCAATTCAATTCCCAAAACACTCCCAACTCAGAATGGATCAACACCTCAGTCCCCCGGTGCACCAGTTAACTCTACAGTCTCTCTGGGAACTTCCAAACAATCCTAGTCTGCACAAAATATGCTGGACTTGCAGGCCTGTGAACACTGGACCTCGGTTCCGTTGGGTACCATTAGTTCAGTTTATTGGCTGATGATGTCAGATAAGAAATTGACCAAGAAATAGTCACTAGTTCTCCCTCCGATTGGCTTGCTGCAATGATCAGCTTCTCACGGTCTCAGACATACCACATCCAATATGGCTGCCCCATGCATTTCAGTTCATCTCTTGCTAAACTCTGCACTTTCAGCATTTTGTGCTTCAGGCTGCTAGATGGGGCCTTCCTGTCCCCTTTGGTGGTTGCTGGGGCATCGTTGGAGGACAGGAGCTCTGTCAGAAGCCCCAACAGCTGTACTCCTGTCGGGAGTAAGGATGTTCCTTTCTGGGGCTCTCAGCCACACAAACTCATGGGGCCTGGCTACCCCAAAGCCGTGAGACCAGCCCCTGGGAAGACCCTGTGCTAGGGTTGGGCGCTGGGGAAGAAGGCTGCTGTCTGGGCATACAGCCGCAATAAACAACACTATTTCACGGACTTTTGGTTTCCACGAGTGCTGAATTTTTCATTTTATTGTATTTGTGGACTGGCAGCCTTTATTCAGCACGCCTGCTCATCCAGAGTGCACCTTTGTGTTTTCTCTACTCCAGAGCCATACTGGTTCCTCCAGTGCTCACCCGATCCCACTGGTGGCTGTGTGAGGGTCTGGTGAACTTATTTATTTGTGACTATGTTTTGTTTGTTTTTTGTCTCTTGACCCCTGCTTGCAGGGTCCTGTGGAGCAAGGAGAATGAAGTGCTGGTGGTACTCGTCCATCGTTATCTGGGCACTCCTAGCACCAAAAATGAGTTCTATGGCTTTTGCTGTCGCCCCACACACACACACAATGTCCCTGGGGTAGTGGGGCAAGGAGCTCAGACAACTTTGCTGGCCAGGGGATCTGGTGCAATCAGCACCAGGAAGCTTCTGTCTGCTGTGCTTTCCACTCCCGAGGCACTGCCGCTGGGGCAGGGGAGCAAGGAGTTCCAGGAGGCTCCTCGAATGTGGCTACTGTGCCACTTGTGGCATTTAACAGGACTGTGTGGGGACTGCTTAGCTCCTTGACCCAATGGGAGAGTTCAGAGAGGGCCGGGGAGCAAGAATCCATGTGGCACTGGCTGCGAAGATGCACTACACCTGCTGGGGTGTGCTACCTGGCCCAACTGGAGAGTTCATGAAGGCCGAGTGAGCAAGGCTCCATAGGGTACAACCACAGAGAAACAAATGACTACTGTGTTGTTTGTGCCCCCAGCCATGTCTGGAAGTTTGTGGGGCTGGGTGAGCTTGGACTCCATGTGGCTCTGGCCACAGATGAAAGGCTGAGGCCGAGCTTTCAGCCCCAGTTTGGCAGACTGGGGTCCGAAGAGCAGAAGCTTCATGCGGCTTGCTAATGGAGGCTGAGACGGGTCCCAGATGAGTCAGCAGCATGCAGAACTCTGTAGCAGGAGCAACAGGTAAGCCCCGAACTTTGGAAGGGATTTAAAAATAAAACAGCTATTGCCACCCTTATATTGATGCACTTTGTGGAAGTGAGGTGGGGCTGACAGGATGAGAAGAGGCGAGGGAGCAGTGAAGGTGGCACCACAAGTATTTCTGCTCATGGGTCCATTAGGTCTGAAACCAGTCCTGGCCCAGCCCCAACAAGCCTCCCACCCACAATTCCAAAACTGAAAAGGTCCTGTAACACTTATCCATGTTTACTTAAAACGCTGGAAATATTACACTACTTTGAAACATTTTCTCATTTGAAACACATGTGCAACAAAATAGTATTTAAAAATAACGTTTAAATTTACTGCCATATTGTGTTTATTTGTGTGTTTTTTAGTCTTGCTTTTTCCTTGCCCTACCCAATCACCCTTCTTGCTGTCGAACTCTCAGCACTATTTGCCCAAAGCACCTGGCCTTTGTCCTTCATGACTTACTCACCATGGTGGAATGGGGTGGGGTATCCCAAATTCTGCCAAGGGACATGTCTGGTTGGGCCACAGATCCAAATCACGGGGCCGAGAATACCATCCTGACCAGAATTCTCCCGTTCCACCCCACCTCCTGATGCACCACAAAGCTTCTGTGTCTTTGCAGCTGCTACGCACTGCAGCAGTGGAATTGGAAACCAACCCCTTGTGAGGGAGCAGGCTTCCTGCCCACCGTGATGATTTGCTGTGGTGCCAGACTGCCCCCACCCCCATGGTTGAGACACACAGCCAGCAGCATGCTTCTCGGCCCTGGACACCCAATCCATAGACACCAACGTCCACTTCTGAACCCAGCTGGGTCATATAGAAGAATGGTATGATTCCAGCAGGCACGCCCTGCTATATTGTGTTTCTGTCACTGGTGCCGTCGCAGTGAGTGCTTGGCGCCATATTCTTTGGGGAAGCGACTTGGTATAACCTTGGTCATGGCACATTTCCTAGTGCTAAAACAGGAAGTTTAACTCCTTGATGCATAGAAACATCGAATCTGGCAGCAGCAGGAGGCCGATGGCTCATCAAGTCTGCCCACAGTCGTTACCACCATAACCCTGGCCTAATTCCATTGTGGGTTATTCACCCCCATCCTCCCTTCCACTAAGTGGAATCATGATGTCATCTATTGCGTGTGTGCAGAGCTAGGACTGCTTGATTGAACATTTGCTGTTGTGATGTCCTCTCTCTGTTTGGTGGGGTGGGGGGCAGATAGAGGAAGAGAGGCCATGGTACAAAACAATGGGGGAGGGTGCTCACTGTCTGTGATGACATTGTAGTCTTTTTTCTGCTGTGGAGCTGGAAGCAATGTGGGATTTCTTGGCTTTGTTTGCATTATTTCCTTTATAAGTGATCAAAATGTACCACTGTAATTAAGGGCTAGTGCAACCATCTGCAGGGTAGTGCAATTTGAATCAACTTGCCCTGCTAGCTACTGCAAAAAGGTTAACGTTGACCTCTGTTCCCTTCCTCCCCCTTCCTACAAAAAAAATTAAGGGCTGGGGAGGGTGACAACCAATCAAGATGGCCCCATCTGGTTGTCGATAACTTGACTGCAGTTGACGATGAGGTCATCTTGTCTGAGATGGCCAAGGTACCAAAACAGTGCCATAACACCATTTGTAGGGAAGCTCTGAACAGAAATGTCCCATTAAACACTAGAAACACTTACAGTTATTCCTCCATCAAACAACCTAAATTTGTAAGGGAGCAGTGTAGACCAGATAACTGTTACATTATCAAGTCATATCTTAGTAAATAAACTACTGCTGCAATTGGATTAGAAAACTGTCTCAGTGACAGCGATCCCACCAAGTGAAAAATTAGCTGTACTGTAAGTCTGAATTCAAGTGTTTGGCAATTTTTGAGTATGGCCCTGATACCGTCTCTGAATAAAGCGGAAGTAGGTTAGAAATCTGCGACCCTCTTTTTCTGGTTCTTGCTCACAATCCTCCAAGCTGATTTTGTCAGATATTGTACTAAACTTCCAAGCTCAGTCAAAGGAGGCGGAAAACCCAATTTTTGTAACACTTGTTCAGTGAACACCAAATTATCGTACAGCTACGGACTGTCAGCCATGTGGATTAAAAGGTTATGCAGGAATCCATTTGTGCTTCTTCTCCTTTGTCTTTTAACTAACAATTACCTCAAATACTCTTTCTTTTCACATTGCACTGGGAGAATAATCATAGCTAAAATAATTTTGTGTCCATCAAACTGCAAGTTTTGGGATGACCAAACTTTCCTGTTTTTCTACATACTGTAGGATGTAAAGTGAAAATGCTGGCAGGAGAGCGTCTGTCTCAGTGGAAGGTGGGCCCAAGTGGCCTACATACCTGTCTATATGCAAGTGTTGCTCAGGTGGTAGATGCAGCAGTTCCAAAATTAAAGCTTTCATAAAGTCACTGTGTTGTTTAGTCCTAGCGTCTTTGAGGTTGTCACGTCAAATGGGTGAATTATTTGGCGACTCATTTTGAGCACCGAAGAAACAGCTCCTGTTATTTGCGCGAGTTGACCTTAAAAGCAAATGTAATTTCAGCAAGGGCAACTTGTGTTGGGTTAGCATGGACCCACTGTAGTTACTAGTGTGGTTCGGTGATATTTATAGGAAGAAGTGCGCATCTCCCGCAGAAAATAACTGTAGCGTTCTATCAGTGAGTGTGATAGTGGCGGTTATTTTCTGTTTTCCGTAAGTGAGCTGTTTTGGCGTTTGCTGTATTTGCTGGTGCTCATTTGTGTTCGCTGATATGGTGCAGCTGTTTTTTCTTTCACTCTTTTGACATGGAAGCCTCGATGGTATCCCAAACAATGCAGATTATTCCACCTCGATTTCCCTCCAGCTCATCCAATGTTATTATCATCAGCCTCTCTTTGCAGGAGATATACAAGACCCCTGCTGTGGTGGGCTTGAGAGTGTAGCAGATCACTCTTCATGGCTTCCAGCTCCATTGTACAGTCCACTAACTTCTCCATATCTGCTTGTATGTCCTCCATATTGCTATCCCCTGCTTAATGTTTTACTCAATTGTTTTATTTCTGTTAGCAGCGTGTGAGAGGGGCTGTCCTCATCTACTGTAGGTCTTCCATTTCATCTGTGAAAATTATGACGAGGGAGTCGAGGCCCATGCCAGAGAAGCTCTTTGTGTGCGCAGTCCCCTGCAACTGTAAACTTCATGCCAGCATCTCCATAGTTTGCAGTTTTCTGTGCAGGTTCATCTTAGCTACCAGGTCCATAAATTTAGTCCAACAGTTGGTATTCTAATCGAGGTTGGCTGCTCAAAACAGTAAAAACACCACCAACAGCTTAACCTGGTTCTATTTCAGTTGGGTTTGCATTTGCACCCCCACCACCACCACTGGGATAAGGCTGAGAATATACAGTATTGTTTAGCCCTCCTTTCCAGGTCAACAGTAACTAAATAAATCAACAATATCACTATATAAAACTCCCCAGCACGGTCCAGTGGCGCTGAAGGTTGAGGCATTGGATACCACACCTCACATCTACGCCGATGACCTGGGGTCGGGGCGACCTCGGGCATCGGACAGTCGGCCAGGGGAGGAGGATTGAGCATCCAGGGACTACGCTCCTCTGGGGAGGGACAACGCGTTGCGCTGGCTCCTGGTGGCGGCTGGGGTCGGTGCATGCTGCAGTGAGATGGGGGTCTCGCGGGCTGATGTCGGACATGCAGTGTGTGTCGAGCGCACACAGCAGCGTTGATTAAAGCCAATGCACGCCTGTGCTGCAGTGGGTGTGGACCAGTACAACGAAAAAATCCTCCGCACACACGAAGATGTTTGGTCCTGATGGCACCGCACTGCTCTCACTCAGGCTGCTCCTCCCAGATCCTGACCCGGGCTTCTGCAGTGGGGAGTGCGTACCTGCCATGAAGAGCCTGTGAGAAGAATGGAGGAGGGTGTCGAGTAGAAGCACTGGGAGTGGTGTGGTGCCGTGGGACCAGTCGGATAGGGGAACCAAAGGCAACACCCCAGCGAGAGGAATAAAGAAATAAGCTTAAAAAAAATAACAACCACCTCCCCCTCACCCTCCCAAGGTGGAGAGCTGAGTTTCAGGCAGCTATGCTGGGCAAGGTGTCACCAAAATGTGAGGTGTCGGCGAATGTCCATCAAAAAGTTTAAAGTCAAAACATGTTGAATTGAATGAGTCCTTGGGTGGGATATGCTGTGTGCACATTTATTCTGCAATTCTTGTTCTTCTTTGTAACATAATGAAGGAAGGAAGGAAGGAAGCTAAGAAAACAAGCTTGAGCGAATACAAGGGAGCCATTTTAGGGCTTAAAATAACATGAACTGGTAAGCAACGCAATAAAAGACTAGCACGCCAGTCTGGATTCTGCACCCATGTGTGTAGAACTGCACAGCAAGGACAACGTAAACTCCGATGTTCCTGTCGGTGATGGTAGTGAGCTCTTTATTATTATCATCAAATGAATGTTCACACGGTGGGTGAGTACTGTAGAAAGACAAAGGGGTTAAACAGTGTGAAGCCCAATTGTTTGAATAACTGCATTAAGGAAGAAGTGTTTACAGTGTTAGCCACAACTACACCAACCAAATGTAGTGAGAAAGAAACAGTTCAGCTGGCAAAGTACCAGTCAGGATTCACAGGAGCCTGGGTTCAAATCCAGGTTGGGGTGTAACATTATCTCTCTCACAATATTTTCTCACTTTTCTACGGTACTGACTACGCTGAGCTCAAAGCGATTGGTATGGCAGAATAAGTGCAGAAATGTGTTGTTTTACATTGTTAAATATTAAAACAGACATCCTCTGCGGCTCAGCTCGTCATTCACGTCATCAGAGGGCTGATGGCAGGAAGACTAAGTATTCATGTTTGCTGATCATGTCGGGAGGGGTCGTAAGATCAACCTGATAAAAGTTCTAATGCAAAACAGTAAGTAGAGGTGGACCAGCCAGAATTTTACACCTAGAACCAAGCCAGGGGTCTGGCTTGACTCTACCAGCAAAACATGAGCTGAGCCCTGGATACTGCAGGCTGTCCTCTCACAGGAATTGAACATTTCAGACACGACACTAACTGCTCAGGCTGACAAAATGTGACTTTCAGCATAACTGGCCTAGCGTGACCTTGACTCTCAACTGCCTACAGAGGTCGAGTCGAACCTGTTCTGGCTTGCCACCACCAATAAATAATAAGTGTGTAAAATTCTGTTTTTAGGCGTTTTGCTTAATTGGGAACATTAATACAGGGAGGAGAATTCCACTTTAATTCCCCTTCCACTGAGTCTAAACAGATTTGAATTCTAAGAGCCACAATGGAGCTTGGATATGACGCAATAACCCACAACAGGACACGTGTTTCTACAGAATTAATGCAACACACCTGGAAAGTGAATGAATTCTTAAAACAATGCCGAGGTAGGTCACTGCACTTATAAAATGGATTTTTTTTATGGAAACATTTTTATTTTCTTTAGGTCAGGCAGTTTCTGGGTAGAATATATGAGTTTGGTAGCAAAGGCCATGTGCCTTTGAATTAACCTGGACATGAATGTATTTATTATTTTGGATTATCTTTTTATCCTCCTTCCTTGCTCTCCCAGCCTGCCACTCCTTTGGGTGGCTCAGTGTCTCTGTTGTCCGCAGTTCACCCATCAAATGAATCCGGAGCTTACCTGGGTCCAGGAGGGTTCCGCTTATCCCTGCCGAGGGGCCTCCTCACCCAGAGGGTACAAGGGAGAGGAGTAGCAGACTCTGAGGACCTCCAGGAAACAGGAGGCGGGTGGACAGGAATGGGTGCTGTGGGGACTACAATGTCGGGAGGACATGGCCGCTGTCATCACGCCTGGCTGACTCGGCGTTTTCTGGTTTCAGCCCTCCCATCTCCCTGTATGCATGCAGTCGTTATGGCGTCCTGGGGGTGGGGGCATCGACAGTGTGTGGTCACCCATGCCAAGAAACATCTCTGCTTTGGCGGCCCAGTGTTGCTGAGGGATGAGGTGCTGGATGCCACATGCTGCACCACGCCAGCGACCAGGCTCGGTAATGGACTTGAGTCATCTGGGGTTGGCAGGGAGGAGGGATCGGGGGTGGGATCGAGTTTGCCCACTCTGTAAGTAGCTCCTGGTGGAGACCATAAGCCCTACATGTAGTGAGCTGGACATCAGGGCAGAGCAGCGGCAGCCAGGCTGCATGGGTGCACTGCCAGGCACTGCACATCCAGCTCAAGGGAGACTGCAAGAGGAAACAACCCTGGTGGCCTAGTGGAGGTGAAGGGGCTCCAGTGCCCTGCCCACATTCCAGTTCCGGGCGATCTCATGGTTAGCCCTCCGGTTCCTCAGCAGTCCCTACAGTTACAGAAAGGCTGGCGAGGGTGGGCGGGCCCTCTGGGGTATGGATGTAGCAGAGGACGGTGAGGAGATCAGACAGCGACAAGAGGGTTCCATGAAGAGATGCCTAAGCCCCAGGAGGAAAAAAGAATATACAAAAAAAATCTCCACTTAGCCACTACCAGGAGTTGCTATGAGAGCAGCTTGCAGTGAGCCCCACCCCCACCCCTGCAGGAAGGAAGCATCCAAAGAATAATCAAGACACCCTCCCCACTGGCCTCCTCTCCTGACATCCAGGCTCGGGTGCAAACCCAGACTGCCAAAGCGATGCCTTATCACTTGGTGCTGTGGAATTTATTTTGAAGAAACCTATGTCCTGTTGTGGGTTTTCTGTTTAAAAGAGCAAATGTTTTTATTGTAAAGGAAAAAGGTTTATTGTCAGTTAAGCTGTTGCTAGATAGATTAGGGCAAGTTAGTTACAAACTGTTGGTATACAGACATTAATAAATGGTCATGTTGGTCTTCTCAGAAATGCAACTGCTTCCAAGCTCTAGTCCATTCACATTCCTTATCCTCCCCTTCCAGACAACTATCATAATTTGCAACTGATTTCCCTAACTTATCCCCACAATTCTCCCTCCCAGGCATACCTCTCAACCTTTTGTCCCCAAATGTGGAACATTGCCTGTCACAAAGTGGAACAAATGGGCAAAATGTGGAACACTTAATCAAATCTTTACCTAAGAAGCTCAAAACACTATTAAAATGTTGCATTTATGTTGAGAATGTCTGTTATTAATTGAATAAGTTATTTTTCCATCATTTACCATGGATAGTTGCTTTAAAATGTTGACTCGAATGTGGAACAAGTCCTCACAATGTGGAACAGAGACCTTTTCTGAAGTAAATGAGGAACGTTCTCGTAATGTGGTACAGTTGAGAGGTATGCTCCCAGGCAGCCCTCATTTATGGTACTTCAGTTCCTCCACAACCTTATCTACACTGATGTTGCTACCCTGGCTGTAATCTTCTCCCACTAATTCCTGGCCCTTACCCCAGCCCTTATTACTCCCTTACACCTCCTAGTATTAGCCCCAGCCCTGTCCGAGTTCCCTATACCCTCCCTTCCATGTCTTTTACCAGAGGCTGTGAGACACCGTTTCTCAGTCACTCAAACACTGTGTCTCCTTGTCTGCATTGGCTTGCCCTGGAACTTGGAAATTTTGGGTGCCTTATGTTAGTGTATGCCTTGATTCCTCCACTGGGATATGTATGTACTGTATTATCTAGTGTACTTTTCTTATGTCCTACCTTGTCCTGTTATGCTTCAATCAACTTCTGTCTTTTGATTATGTATATATAATTGTTTTAAATGTATCTGTTTATGTACCAACTATTGAACCTTGACCTTATCAGGTCCATCTTGCAAATGAGCTCTGCTCAATGATGTTCACCCGAATAAATAAAGATTTGATTGACTGATTGATTGATTGATGTGATGTGTTTAGACCAGTGAAGTGTCTGGATTCTGATGCCCATTTTATAAAGGAGAACACATGTACAAATGAACCTCTTCTCCCCATTCAGTACATGCCTATCTGAGATAACCGTGACCTCACACTTGATGGTAAGACACTTCTTTGGTTATCATGGAATGTGAAAATATCCAAGCGGTGGGGCAGCTCTCAGACCCTATTACAGGATCATAAAAACTTCTGAACAACTGAGAAGGGACCTTGTTGTTCCAAAACAAGTGTTGTTCTTTCCTACAGCTATGATACATTCTCTCCTCTTTTTGGATCCATAATACAAACCAAGTGCAAACCCACCCCAACCCTGGCTTGCAGGATAAATCATTATCCCCAAGGATACTGGGAGTAAATTTCTAAGTCTCTTCTTTACCTACCCAGACCGGTTACTGAAGACTAACTTGGACTGGGAGTTAAAACGTAATAGAGTGGATTCTGGTTCCTCACACTGTGATTCTAAAGCTCATACTCAAGAAGAGATGTGCTTAGTCATAAAATACAGAACAAAATCTTACACAGATCATACCCTGCACCAAAGGTTGGTACATGATATAAAAACAAAACTGTTAACCCGATATCTTTCTTGAATCTACTTTCTCTAGTTTGAGTGATTTTCCCCTTGTTGAGGTATTTGAACTCAAAACAAATCACCTTAATGTCAATCCTATTTATCCTGTGCGGGGACTTGAACCTTTCTGTCATGTCACCTTCTCTCTCGAGGGTACATGCCCAAGTCTAGCAGCCTCTCCTTTTTTTTTTATAGATACTTTTGCCCCCATATCTCAATGACCATCGTCTTCCACCCCCATGGAGCATTGGCTTATCCCCGGGCAGAAGAGGCGGGCGGCTCGCCTCCCTACCCATCCAGTTGTTGCGCGGTCTGAGGCGGTGGCTCGGAGATCGGCCAGGCAGAGAATTTTCTTGAGTTTCTGGTCTGGGAGGTGTGGTGTGTACAGACGCAATAGCGTGAACCACCTAAATCCTCACACCTCCCAGCCTCAACCGTTGGGCCTCACGGTAAGTCGCCCCTGGGTCTCCTGGGAGCACTACACCGGAGATGCATTCCCCCTCCCTCCCCCACAGATGGAGAGCGTGCAGCCACTGCTCAATCCATCTCCCCCCCACTGACCCCATAGCCACCCGGGCGTTTCCGAACATGGGTCGCTGTGCATAAAGCAGTAGCACTACACGCTCGCTGACATCAGCAGCCTTTCTGTATATCCTGCTCCCCCAGACCCTGGACCATCTTGGTTTGCTCTGCAGGTACTGCTCCTGCTTTTCCATGATCTTTCCTCCGATATGAACTCTGGTACCCTCGCATTACTCCAGATGTGATCTCACCAACAAAATGTACAGTGCAACCTTACCTCCCCATTTCTGTTACTGATCGCACTCCGTGTGCATACCAACATCCTGTTTGTCTCTGGGTTGCTCAATCCCTCCCCACTGACTGGCAATGCTGCCACTGTCCTGAGAGTCCAGCAGTGGCCGTGTACTGTTCTGACACCAGGAAAATCCATCATATCATATTTGCTATGTTTTCTAAATGCTGTGGGTTTTATGTGCAACTAAAGTACTGTTTACATTATATATATATATATATGTATATATTTATTTAGTTGTTAACCAGGTGGGTGAGCTGGTTCCAGGGACAGTTTTCAGGTACTACCCGGCCATTAACATGACACGTAGTGAGTTTGGGCAAGATTAAATACAGGCAAAGCAAGTCATTTACAGGTAAAGATGCAACTGGAAAATGCAATACAAAGCCATAGCAATATGTCAAAAGGGTACAGGACATGATGCAAAATATGAACTATAGAAGAGAAAACAAACTCAAAAATTCTGCCAATATACCCAAGATTTTAAATAATTCAGGCAATTTACACAAATATCCAGCATAAACAACGGCATCACAAGGTAGGAATTATAATGAGACCAAACATGCAGCGATCAATCGCAGGAGACATCTGCGATATCACAGGAGCACTTGCAGGCTCAAACAGATGTGAAAGTCGCCTTATAGTGGGTTCTGAATATGAAGTTATATATAGTATTTTAGTACTAAAGTGTAATATAGGCTATATTTTTATACAATATGTAACCCCCTGCAAATGGGGTTCCCAAAAAGACTTCCAGGAGCTTGCTTGAATGCTCCAAGCCTGAATGGTGTTTGGCGTTTAAGCCATTTATCAGTGAGTGTTTTAGAGCCTCTGGTACTGTCTCTTTAAGAGCTGTCTGCTTGCAGACTTAATTAGTTGTATGGGGGACTGTGTGCTTCTCTGAGTACCACTCGAGCTGCTGCCAATTCACTCCATTTTGCAGTCACTAGAGTGCAAAGGGAACCTATCTGAAAGATGTAACTGTTTGCCAGAAATCATTTACAGTAATAATGAAATTACAGTTTGTCTAACCTTCTTTCTTTGCAGTCAGAACTGTGTCTGCCTAGTTCCCATTCTGGTTTTGAACTGCTGAACTGGACCAATCAGTGTGGGGTAAGCTAGCTCTAAAATGGTGCCTTGGAACGAATCAGAACTTGGACTCATAATCTGAGCCAGCCACAAGAGGATTGTATGGGCAGTGACTCTGGGAGATGTAGTTTAGACTTGGCGCCTTTTTGGACCAACAGCAGCAGTCTATTGTGAGTGACAGCCAATCCAGTCAAGAACTGGGAGGAACTCAAGAGTGCCGGTTTGTCTGTTGGAGTTTCAGTTTAGCTCTGGCAGTGAAGGGAAAGAAACCCTGTGCTCCTTCAGTGCATAGTTTCAGTCAAAAAGCGTGTGTAAGGCCCAGAGTTCCGGTCTGCAGCTTGTGTAACTGCTTGTTAGGACTGAATCCGTCCTGTGAAAGAATCAAAGGATCTCTGAAGTAGAAACCAGGCTCACCCTGTAGAAGACTGGAGAAATTGTTGAATTACACTCGGTCTGTCAGGAACTGAATCTGCTGTGTGTTCTCCGGGTATTGTGCAGTAATTGCGATCGGGATAGAGAAGCAGCCTGCCTGGTATAGTACTTTCTTTTTTTACCATATAAATGTGTGAAGAGTCTCGTGGAGCTCAAGAGTAGCCCTGCTGACGTTGAAGGACCCTATCTTGTTTGGCGGTCGTGAGTACTAATTCAGGGTCGCTCCCTGTTGAATTGCCACATTAAATCCAAATGGAATCACTGTACTGATGACTGTTTAAACTAATTTTTCTTTTCACTGTGTGAAAGGGCCCCTACCAGCTGCCACGGTTTGGACTAGCCACTAGGGCTTGGGTACCCAGGGACAGTAACTGGTAGGGATAGGCCTGTACAGAACCATAGGTAGATAGTAAAGTGATAAGCTAATTAACCTGATTTCCCCTGTCCTTGTTATATCCCCCTAAATAAATCAGAGCTGCTTGTTTCAGCAAAGTTATACTTCCTGAGGTATTTGTCTATGTTAAAGTACTGTACTGTGATTGTTGCACTGTATCTTATTTCACAGGAGGTCCCAGTGCGGAACTAGTCCTGGGGTAAGTGTATACTGTGAAGGTAATTCTGATATATTGTGTGGGCCACTAGTGGGAAGAAAGGGGTTGCAGTGTCCCAGAGGGCTGTGACAAGTAAGTTTAACTATTGCAAACCCTGACCTCTGGGTGGAGGCACCCGCCATTGGATCCAGGCCCTCAACCTGTTAGTGGCAAATCAGGCAGGGGTAGTAGCCCCTGGGATAGCGCCATCTAGGGGTTACAAATGCATTTTAAATGTAACATGTTTATTAAATGAGCTTACACACACACTCACTTTTGCTATCACTTTAAAAACAACATGAAACATTTTTATAACCCCTCAACCCACCCACCCCACTGCACACCAACTACTACAATACATTTATAACTTGCCATTTATATGACTCACCTTATTGTTCAAAGTCTTTATTGCTTTAGGTCTCTAATCAATGGCCCTAACTTGGAGTTGCTACTATCTGATACCATTTCTCATCTGACCTCCCGCCCACCTGACAGCCACCACGCCACCACCACAGTTCCACTCCACGTGGACAGTCTGTTTGCCCCATCCATTCCTGAATGCATTTTAGCTATGCGATTACCACAAACATGCAAACACTTTCCTAATTTAAAAAGAAACTGCTACTTTCTGGCGGTATACAGCAGCATACATCAGCACAGCCGCAACTGCAGCTCCCAACAGAAGTTATTTTGTACAAATTGGTAACCGGGAAGGTACACTGAGCTGGGGCTCATTTCCAGGTGTGGCACCTGGAGTAGTGGGTTACAAATACAGACAGAGGGCAGAGACATCAATCCAGACATTAACACAAAAGGGAAATTATAAGTAGCAAGGCAGCAACAGTCAATGAACTACAACAGGAATCACAAAGCTTAAAACAATTGGCCATCACAAGGCTTCAGTAGAGGATTAAACAGTGTCTAGGAGCTGTCGAGTGTCAGTAGGTGAGTCATAGCGTCAAGGGGCTATGGACATTGAGGAGGGTGCTAGAGTTAGAAGGCAACAGCATGGTGGTAGAGGGTGAGCCGAGCAGGTGCTGGAAAGCAGGGAGGGAAGTGGATGAGCGAATGTGAGAGAAGAGATTATTCCAGTGGAAGGAAGCAGTGAGAAAGCTGATGGTCCAGATGTGGTGCATGGATGAGGAAAAGAGAGCAGGAGTCCCTGGAGTGCAGTGGGTAGGAGGATAGATTAGCAGGTGATAGAAGGGAGGAGAAACAGAAGGAAGGGTCTCGAACAAGTATTTGGCAGTGAGGTCAGACGAGTATCTAGACGTTTGTTGGGAAGAGGTGATGGAGAGAAAGGAGTAGAGAGCAGTGGTGAGTGCAGAGCGGCGGGTTTGTGCTAGCGTGACAGAAAGAGTTTTGGAGGTATAAAGCCTGGCGAGGGACACAGCAGGGACAGTGCCGTAGGCTATACCAGCATAGTCAAATACTGGTAGGATCATTTTGGTTATTAGTTGGTGGCGTATTGGAAGGATGGGCAGTCTTTGTTTCGATATAGGATCCTGAGCTTGGGGCGGAGCTTGGAGCAGATGGCATCAATGTGAGTGATGCAGCCAAGGTGGCTATCCAGCCAGACCCCTAGGGATTTGAACGCATGCACTACACCTTTGCACGTGCAAAGTTCAAGGCTGCAAAAACTAGCAGTCTATAAAGTCAAACACTATGGCTTCCAGAGATGAGCCAAACAAATACATAAGTGTGTGTGGATGAGAGCAGGCTTCAACAGTCCTGCAAGGACACAGCAAGCAACCCAGTGCTCTCTAGTGGCACCCAAGGCCTGAACTCTCCTAATACCCTGATATAGTATTGCAGAATGGGTTAAATCGTCTGCATTTTTTTAACATTTTAAAACAATTTTAACATTTCTAAACATTTGTAAATACTTTTACTTTATTTTTTAAAATTTACGCTTGGACCCATTTCTATAAGTGTATTATGACACTCCAGGGGTGTGGGTTGTTGTCTGATAAGAGCACTTCCCAGGTGCTGAAGGCACCGCTAACCTCACTACGCATCTGGGGCGTGCATTTATTAGACAACAACCTACACCGCTTTGTGTTTTACTGCTTACATAATGGGGACGCCAGTGCAAATGAGCTCTGTTCCAGGGTTCACGCTCACAGGGACATGAGTGGAAGCTGGAATAGGGAGAGTCAGGAGGACTGTGAGAAAGTTTTATTTTACACAGAGAGTGGCTGAGTCATGGAACAGCCTACCAGCAGAGGTGGTGGATGCAAGAACCGTTAATGGTTTCAAACACAGTTGGGAAAGAGTGAAAGGATTAATAGTTATAGAGGAAGAAACAGTAGAGCAGGGAGTGGGGGATTGGGGGATAACCCTGACTAGATATTAGATCCGGGGATAGGACAAGGTAAAATAGGGCAGACTGGATGGACTGATGATTTGTTTCTGCCAACATTTTCTGTCATCCCTAATAAAACTGAACTGAATCAAATTCAGTACTTTGCAGTAACAATGTTTCAGAATATGAGGGAGTTTCATTCAATGGGGAGCTCAGATTTTACAGGTAGAACAGCAATGAAATCCTTTGTGTTGGATCTCTTCAGAGCCAGAAATGTATGCTCAACAAGAGTATTCCCCACCCACACCCCATCCCCACTGGCTGTTATTCACAGTGCTCTGAAGCACTGCTCAGAGTCACCCTTCCATACTAGCCCATGTAGTAGCTTGGCTACAGCAGGGTCTTTGGCCCAAAATCAAGATGGCAAAAGGTGGCAAATCTAGAGGTTAGAGTAATGACCTGTAAATGAGCTTGGTACATCCAGCAGACCTGGGTTTGATTCCCACAATGTCCACTTGCATACTGTGTGATCCTGAGCAGGTCACTTAACCTCCCAGTGCTCCTAAGTTGCCCTGAAAACAGGTCTTGTGCCTAGTGGGCCTTGCCAGGTTACCAAAGAATAAAAGAAAAATCTGACAGGTATTTGATTCTGAAGTGTCCGATGGGGGCTGGCGAAAAGATGTATGAAATATGAGCTAAACTGTGTTGATATATATATATATATATATATATATATATGTAACCTCTAGATGGCGCTATCCCAGGGGCTACTACCCTGCCTGATTTGCTACTAACAGGTTAAGGGGCCTGGATCCAATGGCGGGTGCCTCCACCCAGAGGTCAGGGTTTGCAATAGTTAAACTAACTTGGTCACAGCCTCTGGGACACTGCAAACTTCTTTCTTCCCACTAGTGGCCCACATAATATATCAGAATTACCTTCACAGTATACACTTACCCCCAGGTCTGGTTCGGCACTGGGACCTCCTGTGAAATGAGATACAGTGCAACAATCACAGTACAGTACTTTAACATAGACAAATACCTCAGGCAGTATAACTTGCTGAAACAAGCAGCTCTGATTTATTTAGGGGATATAACAAGGACAGGGAAATCAGGTTAATTAGCTTATCACTCTAATAATCTACCTATGGCTCTGTGCACAGGCCTATCCCTATCAGTTACTGGCCCTTGGGTACCCAAGCCCTAGTGGCTAGTCCAAACCGTGGCAGTGCGCTGGTAGGGCCCTTTCACACAGAGAAAAGGAGAATTAAACAGTCAGCAGTACAGTAATTCCATTTGGATTTAATGTGGCAATTCAACGAGAAGCGACCCTGAATTAGTACTCACGACCTCCAAATAAGATAGGGTCCTTCAATGTCAGCAGGGCTCACTTGAGGTACACAAACCTCTTCACTCATCCATATAAAAGAAAGCACTATACCAGGCAGGCTGCATCTGTATCCTGATCGCAATTACTGCACAATACCGGGAGAACACACAGCAGATTCAGTTCCTGACAGACAGAGTGCAATTTTCAGCAATTCCTCCAGTCTTCTACAGGGTGAGCCTGGTTTCTACTCTTCAGAGATCCTTTGATTCTTTTCACAGGACGGATTCAGTCCTAACAAGCTGTTACACAAGCTGCAGACGGAACTCTGGGCCTTACACACGTTTTTTGACTAAAACTGCACACTGAAAAAGCACAGGGCTCCTTCCTCTTCACTGCCAAAGCTCAACTGAAACTCCAACCGACAAAACCGGCACTTCCTTTGAGTTCCTCCCAGTTCTTGACTGGATTGGCTGTCACTCACAATAGACTGCTGCTGTTGGTCCAAAAGGCACTGAAGTCTAAACTACATCTCCCAGAGTCACTGCCCATACAATCCTCTTGTGGCTGGCTCAGATTATGAGTCCAAGTTCTGATTCGGTCAAGGCACCATTTTAGAGCTAGCTTACCCCACACTGATTGGTCCAGTTCAGCAGTTCAAAACTAGAATGGGAACTAGCAGACACAGTTCTGACTGCAAAGAAAGCAGGTTAGACAAACTGTAATTTCATTATTACTCTAAATAATTTCTGGCAAACAGTTACATCTTTCAGATAGGTTCCCTTTGCACCCTAGTGACTGCAAAATGAAGTGAATTGGCAGCAGCTTGAGTGGTACTCAATCAAAGAAACACACAGTCCCCATACAACTAATTATGTCTGCAAGCAGACAGCTCTTAAAGAGACAGTACCAGAGGCTCTAAAACACTCACTGATAAATGGCTTAAATGCCAAACACCATTCAGGCTTGGAGCATTCAAGCAAGCTCCTGAAGTCTTTTGGGAACCCCATTTGCAGGGGTTACACCCTTCCTGGCCTGGGAAAGCTTGGCGCAGCGTCAAGCAAGTACCCCATAGTTTCACTGCAACCATATACATTTGCATTAGGCTCGCACATGTAATCATCAGTCAATATATCATTTTACAAGAACACATTTCTGAAACATTGCAATCGTCCTCTTCACAGTATTACATACAATTGTACCATAACTCAAGTTATTACCTCTTGTACATGAAACCTGAAGAGGGGCCCTTCCTATCAGTTACCTTGGGGCTGGATGGGGCAAGGCACCATATGAAGGGCAACACAAGTAACTTGGAGTTAGCACTGATGCTCAGTTTGGGCAATGAGCTCGGGGACACATACACTCCTTTATGGACAACATTGAGAGGCAAATCCACAGGCCTCCCAAGGGAATCATAACTGAGGTGCACCACAGGCTTTACAGCTCGACCAGTCTTTCTAGGGGAACTGTTACAGTTTCTGCACTCTGAGCCTCATTTTCAGCATTGTCCTCACTTGTCAGGGAGTCTCCATGGGGTAGAGAGTGTAGAACTTGGGGCACTTTCAGCTCCAGGAGTTACAGTTTCTGAGTCCACAACATTTGGTTCGCATGGAGAGCTTTCTGGACACTGGCAGTGGACTGTCAGGGCACTCAAAATACTCTTCTTGTTGGGTGTATCACCAGTCTGCCCCAATCTATCATTTTCCTCCCTGAAAGCTCAAACAGTTCAACCATGCACAATGATTCCATTTCATCTGATCTGATGCTTTGCACTTCACTTTCTGGGAGCATTGGCTCCAGGGATGAAGCTGGGGGCTTAGACAGTCCAGAAGGCCCAGCTTCATCTCCAGTATTGACTAGGGGATTGCCCGAAACAATTGACTCAGTTCGTAAGAAGGATAGTATTCAAAGTCACTCTCACTTTCTTCCGATATGGACTGACAGTCATGCTCAACTGGGACTTGTGGAGGGGAACACTTTAACTTTGCTTCTGTAGGTGCAGACTTTCTTGATCTTTTCTAGCAGCAGCTCTAGTCACTGGTCCAGAGGGGCATCTTCTAGGGCTCAGACTCAATTAAGATTTGTCCAATGGGCAGTAAATGATTTCTATGCATTGTTTTACATCTTTTGAATTATTCTCAGGCCTTACTTTGTACACTGGCAGATCATCTAGTTTGCCCACTACAATGTGAGGAGATGGTTCCATCTGTCAGCAATCTTGTGCTTGCCATGCAGTCCCAGATTTCTTAGCAATACCCTATCTCCCTCCTGGAGTTCCTGTGCTTTCACCTTTTATCATACCTTTCTTTGTTGGCCAGATTTCTTTTGGCAGCCATGGTTTGAGCCAGTTGAGTACGCATGAGTTAGCTGGGCCTTTAACTTTTGCACATACTGTAAATAGTTGTCAGCTTGAACCCCATCAGGAGAGACCCAAAACACACATCTACTGGTAGTGAGCTTCTCTTCCAAACATCAAGCGGTAGGGAGAGAATACAGTGGCATCACTTTGGTGCAGTTATAAGCATGTACCAGGGTGCTAATTTGTTAGCTCCATCTAGGCTTGTCCTTTGGGTGCAGGTGCCTAGCATATCTAGCAAAGTCGGTTGAAACGTTCAGGCTGTGGGTCCCCTGGGGTGGTAAGGAGTGGTTCTGGACTTCCGCTCCCACAGAGAAAGCATCTCTTTGATCAGACGACTCTCAAAGTCTCTCCCTTGATCAGAATGGATTCTTTGTGGGCCCCATAGTGAACAAAAGTTTTCTACAAGTACTTTGGCCACAGTGGATGCTTTCTGGTCTTTGGTGGGAAAGCTTGGGCATATCTCGTGAAATGGTCAGTGACCACCAGCACATTACTGATATTTCTTTGATCTGACTCCAAACTCAGAAAATCAATACAGACCAGCTCCATGGGTGCATTGGCTGATGTTAACAAGGGGGTGCCTCTGGGCAAAGCTTTCTCTGTAAGCAGCGACTACAAGTTCGATGTGTTGTTCCACATCAGCCCCATCTTAGGCCAATAGAATCTGGATCTCACCAAGTCAAGTGTTCTGTCTATACCAAGGTGCCCCATGTGGTTGTGCAAGGACCTCAGTACTGAGTCTCGAAGGCAGTGGGCAGCACTAGTTGTTGTTTGTCTACTTGTCCCCTCTGTCTACTGTTTCTCTGTATAACAGTTTATTGATCAGTTTCAACTTAGGACCTTCTTTGTATAACAGTGCAGTTCTCAAATCAGTGGAGCGTAATTTGGACACATCTTTTCCTGCAAGAGGGCTTCTAAAGCTGCTTTGATCATGGGATCGCGGGATTGAGCCGCTGAATACTGTCATTGTCCAGCTGAGGCAGTGCACCAATGTCTATTGCAGAAAAGTGGCAATAAGCAGCAGGTATGCAATTCTCAGAGCTCCCAAGCAATCCACCATGCAGTCCACTGCGTCCGTGGACATGTGTTCCTCCCTGTCAAACTTCCGGCAGAGTGCCCGAATGTCAGGTTCTGCAATCGGACCCAATCATTCTGGGAACAGGCCTCCGGGAGAGACATCAGCATCTATGTGGTTCAGACCTGCTCGTGATCAGAGCATAGTCATATGTAGATAATGCAAAGCCACCTATGGCCAGTGGCATCCAACTTAGCTGAGGTCTGCACATAGGTCAAAGGATTATTGTCAGTTTTACTAGTATTTTAGCCCCATACAAGTACTCATGGAATTGGTCAACAATAGCCCACTTCAAAGCTAGGAACTCTAACTTATGTACAGGATAGTTCTTTTCGGATGGGGTCAGGCTTCTACTGGCAAAGGCCACTGGTCTCAGGCCATTCTCGTCTCTTGGTACAACACAGCCCCAACCCTTGCAAGCTGGCATCAGTGTGCAGGATGTAAGGTTTTCTTGGATCGGCATAGGCCAGCACTGGAGCATGGGTAAGTTGATATATGATCTCATGAAAAGCAGTCTCACAATCAGGAGTCCAGCGGGCCCCAAATACTTCACTCGGATGAAAATACACTCTTTCAGTCTTGAGGCGCTGACTTTGGTATTTTTGTGGGTTGGGGATACCCTTGAGTAAGGTTAAGTAAAGAGGCGGATCACTCTTGAATAGTCCTTGATGAGCGCCCGATAATAACCACAGAATCCAGGAATCTTTGCAGTTCTTTTAGATTTTTGGGCTGTGGCCAGGTGGTCAAGGCCTCAACTTTACTTGGGTCGGTCTCTATTCCCTCGGTGGATACTATGTGCCCACATACTTTACTGATGTTTGAAAGAATTGACACTTATCAATGGACAGTTTAAGGCCAAAGTCCTCCAGTCGGTCCAATACCTTAAATAATCTGTCTCATGTTCCTCCAGTGAGCTGCCAAACACAATAACATCATCTAGGTATACCAGGCACTCTAGTAAGTTCATGTCCCCACTGCACGCTCCATCAATCGTTGAAAAGTGGCTGGGGCACCTGAAATCCCTTGAGGCATCCTCATGAATTCATAGAAGCAAGCGGACAGATAAGGCCGTCTTCTCACGGTCCTCTGGGGCCATCGGATCTGGTAGTACCCATCATGGAGATCCAGCACAGAGAACCACTTGCTCCGCGTTTAGGCAGTCCAAAGCATCCTGAATGCGGGCATTGTGTACTGATCAGGGATAGTCCGCCGGTTTAAGGTGCGATAATCCACACAATCCTTACTGTTCCATTCTTTTCCTCACTACCACAATGGGGAAGCATAAGGGCTTCTGGATTCTTGTATTACACCAGCAGCTAACATCTCTTGCAGATGCCGTCTCACATCATCTATGTCAGCAGGTGCCAGGCGTCGAGACCTCTCACGAAATGGTCTTTCGTCATGCAGCGGATATTGTGCTCAGCTCCTTGCACGCATCCTACATCCCATTCCTTTAAAGAAAACACCTGGTCTCTCTGGGCAAGCTTCTCACTGATCCTCACTTTCCATTCAGCTGGCAGCGGGAGTCGCGAAATCAAACAAGTCAGGCGTTACTCTGTCATTCTTCCTTGAACTCTTGCTGCTGGGTAGCACTGCAGTGTCTGCACAATGCACATTAGCCAGGATGCAACCTCTGTTTACTCGAATGTCTCTTTCAGACACATTATGAACTTGGACCATTACCCTTCTGGCATAAGCATGGGCTCTAGCGGGCAAAATACTAAACTTGACCAGCAGTCCCTCTGGCAATTTTCCATCGCCTGGTGCATCCAACATTAATATTTTATTCTTAACATCCTTTCTGATACGGACCTCTCCTGTAAGGTACACTGGGCATTTGGCGCCAGGATCAGAGACTCAGGATCCTTCTTCCATACAATTCGACCGGTTCCTCTGGTTCTGTTTTTCAGCATCTCTCGTGCCTCATAGGCCTTCTTAATTAAAGCCGAACTCTTAAAGCTCTACTAGTCTTGATCCCTGTTTTCATAACACAACTGTGCCAGCCTTCCGAACATATGAGCATTTGTTCCAATCAACAAAGGACACCATCATACAGTCCAGTGGGGACACACTAAGGCTAGGGTCTCTACTTGTTCGGCCACCCAGCCACGGAGGTGGGGAAAGACAGCCAAATTCGGATATACCGGAATAGGGTAGGCCTTCTCACTTAACCCCACACATGCAGTCCTTCTAATGGTTGTAAGGTACCGTCTGACAAATGCTTCTGATACCAATCCTGGAACATAATTGTCACTTGGAGCCACTGTCTAATACAGCTCTTGTAGACACTCCATTCACCTTTACAGTGGTCTCCATGGAGGGACCCCTATTCTGGACCAGTCTGGAGAGGCGGTAGTGGGGGCCTGGGCAACTGACCTTGCCACAAAGGACGTGAATTAGCATTTTGGTGCCTCACTGGGATCATGTGCACCTCTTAACCACTGATTTCTTCTCCAAGCTCTCCTTGTAGCCTATATGCAACTTTGTCAGTGTCTTTTGGGGACTGGCATTCCCTTTCATGTGCCCATCTTTTCCACAATTATAGCAAAACATACTTTCTGGAGTTTGAGCTGGCGGGCGCCACACTGGGAGCCAGGGGCGGGAGTATTACTAACTGGAAACCTGGGTGCCATCTCTGTCTCGGCGTGATAAGCATTTGGAGACATCTCGTCAGTTTCTCCACTTCCATGGTCAAGGAATTGAGTTTGGAGCTGTTATCAGCAGGAGATACATGGGTGGTACCCCCACCCCATAGCAGATGCAGTCGGATATAGGTCAGGCCCGTACTTGCAGGCGTGGCCTTCATAAAGGACTGTTTTGAATTCCGGATCTCTCTCAACAGTTCGCCCCATTGTGGCATATCTTTTCCTTGTCAGAGCACTCATTGACTGTCAACCTCTGCCCTGAACTTCACTTGATGGGTCACCCTCAGTCACTCGGGTCGTAGCCACAGCTGTTGGTGCAGGTACCTCCCAAGGTCGCCTTTTCTCAACTCCTCGAATTTCTCTCATTAACTCATCATAGGAGGGTGGGGATTCCAGTCGATTTGCCAGGCGTAACTGAAGCAACAGCAGTTCTGAGAAGGGGGCAGACTTAAGGATTCTGTCCAGTCTGGTTTGGTCCAGTTCAATCGCTGGCAAACTACCCTTTCTGAGGCATTCTTGCAACAATTTTTCCAGCCGAGAGACATACACAGACAACAACTCCCTTGGTACTGTTGTGCATTTCTTACTCTCCACCATAGGTCCTCATCAGAATCTGGGCTCCCATACACATTCTCAAGGCCTCAAGATAGGCCTGTGCAGTCGCTTCAGGGTTACTGGCCCGTTTAGCACGGATGGTAGCCAGGGCAGGACCTCGGAGGCTCTCACTAACCCTCTTTGCTTTCGCCTTCCGAGCATTGCCATTCTAGCACTTAGGGGCAACATAGTCTATCCAGGTCTCCCAGTCATCCTCCGTTGGGGGTGGGAGGGTGCCAGAGAAGATCCTCAACCTTCGTAAGAGTCGTGACTAATGGCAGGTGCAGAAATAGGAGTCTGCATTGGTTCAGCCACCATTACGGGCACTGGAGCAGGAGAGGGTGTTGGGGAGGAACACCCCAGGTGGCAAGAATAGTTTCTTCAAGTCCTCCACAGTTTTCCCTCTCCCAGCAACCATTCAGCAAATTTCTCCTCAAAAGTTTCAGATAGTGATGGGGGCTGATTCCCCGGTCTTACTGTCCTTAGTTATCACTCTCAAGCAGTGAGGGCTCCCTCTGGGGTAATGGTCTGTGGCACTTTGGAGCTATCTATGGGATCCTTAAACTCTACTAGGGCCAGGAAAGTGTGGGTGAGCAGATTAGCATGCCGACCCACCACCACAGGGTTTGTAAACCTTCCACCTTGGAAAGTACTCCCTGCACAGTGTCCGTTATTGATACCAGGGGATGTCCAGGATAAGCATAGCATTTTGGGGTGATCTCCTCCCAGTACACCACTCCACCAGCGGTGCACAGCCACTTCTGTCGGGTACCCATTTTTTCTTAACAGTGGTTCGTAAATATGGCCACTAGAGGACACACATCCCGGTGAGCCTCCAAGATGTAACCTCTAGATGGCGCTATCCCAGGGGCTACTACCCTGCCTGATTTGCCACTAACAGGTTAAGGGGCCCGGATCCAATGGCGGGTGCCTCCACCCAGAGGTCAGGGTTTGCAATAGTTAAACTAACTTGGTCACAGCCCTCTGGGACACTGCAACCCCTTTCTTCCCACTAGTGGCCCACACAATATCAGAATTACCTTCACAGTATACACTTACCCCAGGTCTGGTTCCGGCACTGGGACCTCCTGTGAAATGAGATACAGTGCAACAATCACAGTACAGTACTTTAACATAGACAAATACCTCAGGCAGTATAACTTTGCTGAAACAAGCAGCTCTGATTTATTGGGGGATATAACAAGGACAGGGAAATCAGGTTAATTAGCTTATCACTCTAATAATCTACCTATGGCTCTGTGCACAGGCCTATCCCTATCAGTTACTGTCCCTGGGTACCCAAGCCCTAGTGGCTAGTCCAAACGCGTGGCAGCTGGTAGGGGCCCTTTCACAGAGAAAAGGAGAATTAAACAGTCAGCAGTACAGTAATTCCATTTGGATTTAATGTGGCAATTCAACAGGGAGCGACCCTGAATTAGTACTCACGACCTCCAAATAAGATAGGGTCCTTCAATGTCAGCAGGGCTCACTTGAGGTACACAAACCTCTTCACTCATCCATATAAAAGAAAGCACTATACCAGGCAGGCTGCATCTGTATCCTGATCGCAATTACTGCACAATACGGGAGAACACACAGCAGATTCAGTTCCTGACAGACAGAGTGCAATTTTCAACAATTCCTCCAGTCTTCTACAGGGTGAGCCTGGTTTCTACTCTTCAGAGATCCTTTGATTCTTTTCACAGGACAGTTCAGTCCTAACAAGCTGTTACACAAGCTGCAGACCGGAACTCTGGGCCTTACACACGTTTTTTGACTAAAACTGCACACTGAAAAGCACAGGGCTCTTCCTTCTTCACTGCCAAAGCTCAACTGAAACTCCAACCGACAAAACCGGGCACTTCCTTTGAGTTCCTCCCAGTTCTTGACTGGATTGGCTGTCACTCACAATAGACTGCTGCTGTTGGTCCAAAAGGCACTGAAGTCTAAACTACATCTCCCAGAGTCACTGCCCATACAATCCTCTTGTGGCTGGCTCAGATTATGAGTCCAAGTTCTGATTCGTCCAAGGCACCATTTTAGAGCTAGCTACTCCCACACTGATTGGTCCAGTTCAGCAGTTCAAAACTAGAATGGGGAACTAGCAGACACAGTTCTGACTGCAAAGAAAGCAGGTTAGACAAACTGTAATTTCATTATTACTCTAAATAATTTCTGGCAAACAGTTACATCTTTCAGATAGGTTCCTTTGCACTCCTAGTGACTGCAAAAATGAAGTGAATTAGCAGCAGCTTGAGTGGTACTCAATCAAAAACACACAGTCCCCATACAAACTAATTATGTCTGCAAGCAGACAGCTCTTAAAGAGACAGTACCAGAGGCTCTAAAAACACTCACTGATAAATGGCTTAAATGCCAAACACCATTCAGGCTTGGAGCATTCAAGCAAGCTCCTGAAGTCTTTTGGGAACCCCCATTTGCAGGGGTTACATATATATATAAAAGCTTTCCTGAGGTATGCAGACCCCATTCAAAAGAGCTTGCAAGTGTATATTTTTGATGAAACAGTGCTCGACTCCTCGGCACAGCTTAAACAGCTAAGTGATTGGTCTGTTCTGTCATCAGGGACAGGCTGATAAATATGCACGATATGGGAGAGCCGAGAGTAGGGTCCTAACTGTAAACTCTGGCAGTCAGTTTGTTCACCATTCTGGTTCCAGCTGCCTGCATTTCTGATCGTCAGCTTGGTTTCTACACGTCACATGATGAATACAGGCCTGCACCGATCATCACTGTATGAACTGCTGGATGGTAGAACAGTCAGCACTAAGAGCCCCACACCCAAGTGTGGCTCTGATCCCGGTTTGCACTTTACGCAAAAACATTTTTGTTACTGTTTACTGCAGTATATTAGATTGTATCCAACTGATTCTGCTGACTCCAAACCTGACATCTGTTGTAGCGAAAGTCCCAGAATCCTACGGCTGATGTCAGGCAGATACAGGCGGGATGAAAGCTGCGTCAAAAACACCGCTTACTCTATTGTTAGATGATAAATACAAACTTTTGTTATAAGAATGAACAATAGACCCCCTCACAATGCGTGAGGTCAACGTTTCACGTCACACTGACGCACTTTCAAGTTGATGGAGTAAACCTCTGTTTTTGATGTGCAGCCATCATTTCCACTTCCTGTATTTACAGCGTAACTGGTGATTTGGCTCCATCAACACAATTCCTGAGCCACTTGTTTTCGTTGGATGTCAGCAGGGCTGCAGCAGGAGAAGATTCAATGGCTGCAGTGCATGTTACAGTTTTTAAGTTCTGATCTTCTGTTTGCTAATCTTGCTGTCCTCCCGGGCTCGTAGAGTCACACATGACAGTGCTTAGCCCTGGGAGTACTGGCAAACATCTGTTCTGAGCTTATAAAAGCTGTAATATGCTCTACAGGCTACTGACTCTCCCACTGCTGCAGCCCAGGTCTGATATCTGTAGGGTGAGTGGCGAATAACAGAGTACCCTGGGTAGTAGGTCGGATGAGGAATCACAGGTACCCTGGGCAGTAGGGTGGGTGGGGAATCACAGTGTATCCTGGGTAGTAGGGTGGGTGGGAATGCATGGGGCACCTGGGTAGAAGGGTCGTGGGGAATCACACGGCACCTGGGTAGTAAGGTGAGTGAGAATCACAGTGTACTGAGTAGTAGGGTGGGTGTGAACCACAGTGTACCCTGGGTAGTAAGAGTGGGTAAGAATCACAGTGCACTCAGGGTAGTAAGGTGGGTGAAAATCACAGTGTAGCCAGGATGGTAGGGTGGGGGTCATAGTGTACCCTGGGTAGTACTGTGTGGAGAATCACAGGGCACCCTGGGTAGTAGAGTGGGAAGGAATCACAGTGTACTCAGGGTAGTAGGGTGGTGGGGAATCACAGTGCCGCTGGGTGAGTAGGTGATGGGGAATCTGAGGATACCCTGGGTAAAGGGTGGGCAGAGAATCACAGGATACCTGGGCAGTAGGGTGGATGGGAAATCACAGGGTACCCTGAGTAGCAGGGTGGGTGGGGAATCACAGGTATCCTGGGCAGGGTGGGTGGGAAATCACAGGGTACTCTGCATAGTAGAGTGGGTAGAGAATCACAGGGTACTCTGGATAGCAGGAGGGTGGTGGGGAATCACAGGGAACCTTGGGCAGTAGGGTGGGTGGTATTACAGGGTACCCTGGGTAAGAGGTGGGTGGGGAATGACAGCATACCCTGGGTAGTAGGATGGGTGGGGAATGACAACATATCCTGGGTAGTAGGATGGGTGGGGAGTTAAAGGGTACCCTAGGTAGTAGGTTGGGTGGGGTATCACAGGGTATCCTGGGCAGTAGAGTGGGTGGGGAATCACAGGGTAGACTGGGTAGTAAGGTGGTGGGGAATCACAGGGTATCCAGGGCAGTAGGGTGGGTGGGAAAAAATAGAGGTACCCTGGGAAGTAGGGTGGGTGAGGAATGACAGCATACCCTGGATAGTAGGGTGGGTATGTGAGGAATAACAGGGTACCCTGGGCAGTAGGGTGGGTGGGGAATGACAGGGTACCCTGCATCACAGAGTGGGTGGAGAATCACAGAGTACCCTGGATAGCGGGGGATCACAGGGTACCCTGGACAGTAGGGTGGGTGGGGTATCAAGGTACCCTAGTTAACAGGTGAGTAGGGAATCAAAGGGCATCTTTGGCAGTGAGGGTGAATCCCTATAAATTAGTAGACGTTTGCACAGCATACTTGCTGATCCCTGCTTATAAGACAAGGGGCACTTACACTACAAGATTACTAAATTTTAATAGGAATAAAATGCTCCAGATTTGGGGTGTACGATAACCATCTACTTTTTCCTTTGATTTGGAGCACTTATTTTGTGAGGCCAGTATCAGAATGGTAAATGCCCACTCCCATCGGGTTTTACTGATGTCACTAGTTTTACTGAAATGAATGCAGTGAGGTAAGTGTGTGTGAGCTGAGGTACAATTGAGCAGCATGAGACATTGGAGGGTGTCTGAGTGCGAATGTAGTGTGCGTGCCTGTGTGTGTTTGTCTGTGTGCTCATGTGCATGTGTAAGATGAGATTAAAAGTGAGCAGCGTGAGATGTTACGTGTGTGTGTGTGTGAGTGAATGCTGCATGAGAAGAGGTATAAATGAAGCAGTGTGAGAGGTTAGTAGTGTGTGTGTATGTGCATGTGCATGTGCAGGTGTGTGTGATAAGGTACAAGTGAGCAGCGTGAGATGTTAGGGGTGTGTGCATGTGTGTATATGCATGTGTCTGAGTGTATATAGCATGCATATGTGTGTAGTGTTCGTGCATGCAGTGATAAGGTAAAGTGAGCAGTGTGACATGTTTGTGTGTGTGATGAGTGCATGTGTATCATGAGGAACAAGTGAGCAGCATGAGACTGGGTTGCGTGTGTCTGTGCGTTTTGTGCGTGTGTGTGTGTGTGTGTGTGCATGATGAGGAACAAGCGAGCAGCATGAGATGCTGGGTGTGTGTGCTTGTGCATGTGTATGCGCAAGTATGTTTTCATGCATCTGTGTGTGATGAGGAACAAGTGAGCAGAGTGAGATGTTGGGGGTGTGTGTGTGCAAAAGTGTGTCTTCATGCATGCGTCTGTGTGTGTGATGAGGAACAAGTGAGCAGTGTGAGAAGGGGTGTGTCTGTGTAAGCATGTGTGTGCAAGATGAGGAACAAGTGAACAGCATTAGATGTTGGGTGTGGTGCTTGTGCATGTGTGTGTGTCCAAGTGTGTCTTCATGCGCCTGTGTGTGACGAGGAACAAGTGAGCAACATATCTTAAGTGTCCCTGATTTTGCCTCAAAATTTTACTCTGTCCCTCCTAAAATTTGTGTTTTGTGGCTAAACAGTGGGGACTGTAAGCACAAAACAATGTTAAACATTAAAGTTACAGACTTGTTCTTCTTTAGAAAATGCATTTTGCACTAAGCCGCATATTCTACCAGCTTTCTGGGTGGATATCTCTAATTTTGAAGATGTGTCCCTGATTTTGGTCCTTTGTCCCTGATTTATGAGGCAGAAGGTTGAGAGGTATGGTGAGCAGAGAGAGATGTTGGGGTGTATGTTTGTGTGCAAGTGTGTTTTCATGCATGCATCTGTGTATGTGATGAGGAACAAGTAGCAGCATGAGAAGTTGTGGTGTGTCTGTGTAAGCGCATGCATGTGTGTGTGTCTGATCATGATACTGTATACAGTGCGTGTGTGTTCGCGGCATGCTTGTGATGAGGCAGAAGAGTCACCTGAGATGCTGTATGGGTGGGGGTCTGTACAAGTCTGTGCGTGTGTGTGTGTGTGATGAGGAACAAGTGAGCAGCATGACAAGGCACAGAGCTACACAAGAGTCAGTGCTGTATCTCAGTGAGAGATAAATTCAGACTTTAATGGGACTGGGACTAAGGCCAGTGTGACCCAATTACAGATAACCTGATACAGGTCAAAATTAGCTAGGCTGCACACAGCACACTGGAGCTGTATAAAGAACATTTCCTCCAGTCCAAACACTCGGTTCAGTCATTCCAGAGAAGCCTGAGCTGACAAGCTATCAATTTCTGATTTATGTTCAGCAACTCATCTGAAGATTCTCTAACTGCCACTGAATTCAACTTCTTAACTAGTAGGCAATTGTACGCTTCGACTTAGTCAATGAGAAAAGTTTTTTTTCTTTTTAAGTTTGCATTTGTTTTTACATTTTAATCCTTATGACTGAGGTCCAAGGAGAAAACAACTTGAATCTGTATTCTACACTCTAGTCCCACAGTGCCAAGGACAGAAGCAGCAGCTACTATGAAGAAGAGAAACCAGTGTGATTACACCAAGTGCTGCGGAAACAGAAAACACTTTTAGCTGCAGCATTAGCGGGCAAGCACCAGATGTCATCATTGTTTTTGTTAGAAAGTAATAACCAGTAAAGTCCCAGCAATGCTTTACAAGACTAAATGCCATAGTAACTGGATATATGGTCAGGGCTATTAGTCCATTTGGCTAACATCACGTGTAACCCCCTCACCCCTGCCTTTTACCAAAACGACAGGTGGCATGCTGTTGGCGTTGCAGCAATACCTGGTGGGGACCTGGGTTCGAGGAGGATGAGGTTACCTGGCACAAGGGGACCTAGGTTTGGCTACTCTGCACAGGGGCACCCAAGTAAATCCGACTACGGAAGCAATAACTGTAATGTCCAGAACCAGGATTGGATTTTTCAGTGTGGCTTTTATTCATAACTAGCTGAACATAAAAGCATAGATGGACCCCAAGGGCTCGATATACTGATAATGCAGATTGGAGACTACCAGGTGGTCCATAAAGAATGAACCCATTTCTACTGTTTTCTGGCTCTGGACCCACCAGGCACACAGCCCGGACTTGCATGCGCTTTGGATACACAGCCGACTGGCCCAGCTCCCTGCCGGCCACTTGACTGATGGTCCATTTAAAGAATTAACCCAAATTTTACTTGTTGTGGCTACACCACTTAGTCTGCGACTCCTAGAGAGATTTTCTTCTTACTTCCTTCTGACTCCCATCAAACAAGGAGAATTCTTTTCCCAAGTTGTGGCTCCCACACCACTTAGAGTCTGCGAAACCTAGAGAGATTTTCCAGTTTGCGACCCGTCCTGGGTACCTATCTCATCACTGGCCAGGCGCATGAGGCAAGTAGCAATCACAGCAGAAATCTGTAGAGGTGGACCTGGTTACTAAAGATGGGGTGTTCCCACCTCAGTGCCCACAGCCCATACCCGCCATTTCTCTGGACAAACAGAAACTAAAACTTGAAATGTAGATTAAACGGTGGATGGACTGTAGCACCACCTCTACAACATTACTTGAATCCATACAAACTGTAGATTTTGATACTACTCCATTTGTTTGTCCTAGTACAATAGGCCTCCCAAATAGTAGTCCAAATCCCATACTTCTTCACATTTTCCAAACTGAAGAAACACACTGTTTGCCCTCTCAAATTAGAGCAAAACACTCACCCTTTGTTGCAGGTGCCCCACAGTGATACAACTTCTTTCCTCTTGTCAGACTAAAACAGAAACTGTAAAAAGGCAGCTTTCTTCCTGTAGTAGAAATTAGGGATTGCCCTGGAATCCACAGAGGTATACTTTACTCCCCGGAGGGGGGCACTGAGACCTGGACAGCGGTCTCCACCACTTGAAACTGGACATTGACCTTCTCACACAGAAGGTAAACAGGAACACTTCCTTCTCCCAAGGAGGTAAACAGAAAAACTCCCTTCCTGCTTGACAGTAAAACAGGAGACCTGACTTTGAAAACTCCCAAAGTTCTAACTCACTCCCTGTGCTGCAGATTCCAATGTGGCTTATGCAGCTGCGACAGTTCTAAGGTGATGTCATCTCTCAAGTCTCAGCTGTGACTGAGAACAGAGGAGACAGTGTGAAACCCATTTAACTGGAGTTTCACAAGCTGCCTTCCTGCCTACCACTAGGTCTTACTGGGATTCTAGTAACCCCAGGTAACAAGGGTTACGTCGCATGCTTGCATGTGGGCATTTATACCTATCTACCATTTTCAATGTTTGGCTTATCCTGTAGCCTTACCAACCTTCAGCCCGATCCTGCCAGATTTCAGAGGTTAAGCAGGGTCGGGCCTGAATCTGAGTTGACGGGAGACTACCAATGAATACTAGGTGCTGCAGGAAGTGATGTTGATAGTACTTTCATTTGTTTTATTATTACGAGCAAGCGTGGAAGCACTTTCATTCACAGGAAGGCGGCTGGCCATGGAGGAGGCCAGGTTGTGTCGTGTTGCCTTCTCGTGCTTAGGAAGGGGCTTCAATAAGGAAATCTAGGTGGTGCTGCCGGGTGGGGGATTATTTATTTCTTTGAAAAAGAGGAAGTGCAAAAGTGCTACAAGGCAGAGATGGCGGCTGGCTGTAAAGACGGGCAGGTTCTGCCGTCCCCATCATGGGATCTGTTTTAAACATTAAATTGTGGGTGCTGGGGAGGAGGGTGGGTGGATGGGTGGCTGTATGGACAGGGGATGTATGTTTAAACAAGTGGGCTGGGGAGAGAGGTGGGGGCTGTATGTTACTTTTTTAAATTGCTTCCGATTACGAATAGTAGTGTTGCTATTCATTATTATGTTTTCTTGACGCATGTGAAACATAGTGCCATCATCCGAAGTTTGAGGTGTGTCCCCTCTTCAATTCAGTCAGTGTGTTGGCAGGCTGGAGCTGTCTATGACAAGCTCCAAATGCAGTGCGATACAGTTGAAGAGGGGGCTACGCTTCAGTAAGCAGCGATAAGATATCGCCTGCTCATGGTAGAGCTCCCCACACACACACACAGAAAGCACTCACGCGCGATACTGCGTGCTGCCCCACGCACACACTCTATAGCCGACGGGGTGCCCAATCCCTCGCCGGCTGTGCAGCCCTCCCCCAAAGCCTTCCAAATGCCACGCTGCAACCCAATGGTATAGCCGACGGGGTGCCCAATTCCCTGTTGGCTTCACTGTCTCCCCGAGTACAGGGTGCCACGCTGAAGCCCACCCCAGCGTGGCAACAAATGCCATGGCCGACAGGGGTGCCCAATCCCCGTCAGCTCCACGCCCCCAGCCGCCTTCTGCCATGCTGGGAGCCCACCCCAGCGTGGGTAACGCCCCTGCGTCATCTTTTTTTTTTTTAAATACCTGAAAATTAAAACGGTCCACGCGCTTCTCCCTGCCCCCTCCCACAACCCGCACCCACCCACTGCGCACCGCCTCCCCACCCCTCACCCCCATACTTACCTCCGGACCTTGGCGCGACGATCTCGTGGACCGGGAACACGTCTGCACTCTTTCAAAGCCGACAGCGAACTGAGGAAATGCCGTAAGCTGTATAATGGGATAGATAGGGGTTTTCAACTTTGTTGCATATCTCAGGCATTTTTGAATTTTGCACCAAATTTTCAACATGGGTTTTTGGGACCCTTCTCATGAATGCTGTCCCTGTAATGAGCACACCCAGATCCTTCTCCTCCTCTGTCTGGGCTAGCTGCACTCCCTAGCTGGTAACTCCTCCTTGGGTTCTTCATCCCAAAATGCAGCGCCTTCACATCTCACCCAAAATGTGTTTCCGTCCATGTAGCGCACAATGGCACAGTCGGTGTGCGGGAAACCAATGTGGGATAAATTAAGAAAACCACAGTGACACTGTTCATGAGCAGAGGTCTTAAAATGGCTATGTTGAAAATTTGGTGAAAAAATTCCTGAAAATTACTTTTCTGGCGTGTGTTGCCAGTTCCCTTAAGCTCATAAGTTCACGAATTTTCAATATTTTCACTCCAGATTTTCAACATTGCCATTTCACCACACCTTCTTATGAGTAGTACAGCTGTCATTTTCATATCTCACCCAAAACGGCTCGCTTCATGTAGCATATGCCACAATGGCGCAGTCGGTTGTTCGAAATCAATGTACAGGACAAATTAAGAAAATCAGTGACACTGTTCATGAGCAGAGGTCTTAAAATGGCTATATTGAAAATTTGGTGAAAAATTCCAAAAAAATGACAGTTTTACGAGGCGTGTATTCTGCGCCCAGTTCCACATACGCTCGCAAGTTAGCAATTTTCAATATTTTCACTCCAGATTTTCAACATTGCCATTTTACCACACCTCCTTATGAGCAGTACAGCTGTCATTTTTACATCTTGTCCAAAATGTGTTTCTGCCCATGTAGCGCACAATGGCTCAGTCGAATGCGAAATCAATGTGTGGGACACATTAAGAAAATCACAGTGACACTGTTCATGAGCAGAGGTCTTAAAATGGCTATGTTGAAAATTTGGTGAAAAATTCCTAAAATGACTGTTTCTGACGTCTTGCACAGTTCCTATGCATGCTCATAAGTTTGCGAATTTAATATTTCCTCCAGATTTTCAACATTGCCATTTTACCACACCTCCTTATGAGCAGTACAGCTGTCATTTTTTACATCTTGTCAAAATGTTTTCTGCCCGTAGTAGCGCACAATGGCTCAGTCGATGTCGGAAATCAATGTGGGACACATTAAGAAAATCGCAGTGACACTGTTCATGATCGGAGGCACCAAAATGCCTGAGTTAACAATCTGCTGTAAAAAATCCCCAACCTAATTATATTACGGGTGTGCGTTGCACAGTTTCTATGTACGCTTGTGACTTCACCATTTTTTAAATATATTTACTGCAGATTTGCAACATTGCCATTTTTACACCTCCCCATGGACAGTACAGCCGTCACTTTTGACATCCTGTTGAATGTTTTGCACCTGTGGTGCTAAATGCCGTAGTCACTGTGCATAAGCAGCTTTGGCTAACAAACTGATATTCCCGTTCATGAGGTGGGGTCAACAAAACCATGTTGAACATTTGGAGAAAATACCAACGAATGCCTGAGGTATTCGGGTTTCCAACCCAACACCAACCCTGTAGAGAATGACAGGCATCAGGGGTGTGACTTGGGATTCTTGCCTGTAATGCTCATACCATTCCACCCTGCAGCCAGTGAGAGGCATCGGGGTATGCCGTGGACTCTTATCCAAACTTCACCCTATTCTCCTATATAGCACGCATCTCACGTGTTTCCTAATGGAATGGGGTGCGTATAAGAGCAAAGACCCCAAGGAACACCGTGACACTTGTCAGTGTCTGCAGGGTGGGGTGTAGTGAAATGGCGTGGCTGTTATGCCTGGCGCACCCAAAGCACACCCCAATGCCTGTCGCCTCTGCAGGTGGTGGTGGTGGGTTGGCTTCAGTTCAGTACTTCACCGCCATTCCTATTACGCAGCTCTGTAACTTACACTACCACTGCCAATGCCAGCAAGCAAACATTCGGCATTGACAAATGCTTGTTCGTATCTGGAGTAACAAACAGTGCATTATTCGCAGTATTCAGAAAATACTTTCATCCCTCGCACACCCCTAACAACACATAGAAACATAGACTTTGATGACAGATAAGGACGCTTGGCCCATCTAGTCTGCCCATTTCCTATCTACAGGATAGGCTGCAGATCCTAGTTAACTGACAGCCTATTTCTTCCTACCCCCACAAGAATTGCCTTATGTCTGTCCCATGCATTCTTGAATTCTCCCACAGTTTTAGACCCCACAACCTCCTCAGGAAGGCTGTTCCATGCATCCACTACCCTCTCTGTGAAATAATGCTTCCTCACATTGCCCCTAGAACCGCTCCTTCTATCTTTAAATTGTGTCCCCTTGTTCTTGCACGTCTCTCTTTTCTGAAAGATGCTACCCTCTTGGACTTTGTTGATTCCACTGAGGTACTTAAAGTTTCTTATCATGTCCCCTCTCCCTTCTTTCCTCAAGGGTATACATATTAAGCTCCTTTAGTCTCTCTCTCATACGGCTTCTCTTGCAGACCCTGCACCATTTTATGCCCTCCTCTGGACTACCTCTATCCTGTCTATGTCCTTGTGGAGATGGAGTCTCCAGAACTGGACACAGTACTCAGATGGGGTCTCACCAACTGTCTGTACAGAGGGATAACAACTTCCTGTTTTCTGCTGCTGATGCCTCTCCTATACATCCCAGTATACCCCAGCCTCCCTACTGCCTTCTCACATTGCTTGCTAACCTTAAGGTCATCTGATATGACTACCCCAGGCCCTTTCCTGTTTAGTTGTTGTTACTACCTCCCACCCATTGTGTATTCTTCCCCTGGGTTCTTGTTTCCCAGGTGCATTATTTTCCTTCTTTGCATTGAATCCTAGCTGCCATACTTCTGACCATTCCTCCAACCTTGCCAAGTCCCTTTTCATCCTTTCCACGCCTCCTTGTGTATCAACCCTGTTGTAGATCTTTGTGTCATTTGCAAAAGGCATACCTTTCCTTCTAGTCCCTCTGCAATGTCACTGATGAAGACATTAAAAGGACTGGACCCAATACTGAACCCCTCACGGTACCCATAGTAACCCCTCTTCTTCAGAGTGGACTCCATTTACAATTACCTTCTGTGTCCTGTTGTGCAGCCAATGTTTTACCCAGGCTACCACCCTGGGACCCACTCCCAGGCTGGTTAATTTCACTATTAATCTTTTATGTGGGACTGTGTCAAATGCCTTGCTAAAGTCTAGGTAGGCCATGTCCACAGCCCCTCCTGGTCTACTACTTTGGTCACCCAGTCAAAGAAATCTATTAGATTAGTCTGACATGACCTTCCCACTGTGAACCCATGCTGCCTTGGATCCTGTGCTCCACGCCTCTAGGTACTCAACTATTCTTTCCTCAGAGTGACTCCATCACTTTCCCTACCACAGAGGTCAGACTGACAGGTCTGTAGTTTCCTGCCTCTGTCTTGGTCCCACTTTTTGAAGGAGAATCACATCCACCTTCCTCCAGTCCTCGGTACCACACCATCCTCCCATGATTTATTAAAAGAGTAGCCAGTGGTTTCACTAGTTCCTCCCTTAATTCTTTTAGAATTCTGGGGTGAATTCCATCAGGACCCATTGCTTTGTCCACCTTCAGTTTTAGGAGTTCTTGCAGAACCCTTTCTTCTGTGAAAGGACTGGGATCGACCCCCTGTCAAGAGTGCTTCTGTTAATTGGATTAGGCACTTCCCTCCTCTTTTGTGAATACTAAGCAGAAATATTCATTCAGTATCTCTGCTTTTCGCTGTCCCTCTGCCCACCCACCGTTCATTCTATTCAGCCTCACTATCCCTCCCTTTGTCTTTCTATGCTCGCTGATGTACCTATAAAAGGTTTTATCCCTTCTTAACTGAGTTGGTTATCTTTTCCTCAGTTTGGGCCTTTGCTATTCTGACTTCCCTCCCTGCTTCCTTCTGCCTTAACTGGTACAGCTCTCTGTCCTGTTCCTTCTGTGTTTCCTTATACTTCGGAATGCTATCTTTTCTTCCTGACTTTCACAGCCACCTCTTTTGAGAACCATAGTGGCTTTTCTTTCATTTGATTTGTTTATTTGCTTCACACAAAGGCTTGTTGCCTCTGTGATGGCAGTTTTGATGATTCCCATTGTTGCTCCACACCTCCTGTAGCCTGTTTGCTAGGTGCTTTCTGAGGCACTCTCCCATCTTGCCAAAGTCAGCCCTCCTAAAGTCCAGTACCCTCACTTTTTGTATGGCTTGACTCTGTAGCTGAGTTTAACGTGAACCACACTGTTTGATGGTCACTTGTCCCCAGATGGCAACCCACTTCTAGATCTGAGATCCTCTCACTGCCCCGCTTGAGAGTATGAGGTCTAAGATTGCTCCCTCACGAGTGGGTTCAAACTAGCTGTCTGAGGCCTGCCACCTGTAGGGCATCAAGAATGGCCCTGCTCTTGGATGTGGCTGCAGCAAATGTGCTCCAGTGCTCCAGTTAACATCTGGCATATTCAGGTCTCCCATCAACAGTATCTCCCTTTCTCTGCCATTCATTTTCATCTAAGTGTGTTTTGTAGAACACATATGCAATAATACACAACAGGGTGTGTGAGTATGAGTCACCTCTCAAGGGTGTTGAGGCACGGGCACTTGTGCCGAATGCCTTCAAACACCAGAGAGAGAAGTTTGAGTATTGACCCATACTCACACATCACTGGAGTATTTTATTGCACTTGTGAAATGTGTCCTTTAAAAAAAGAAAGAAAAGAAGCTATAAATTCAAATAACTACTTTCTGTACATTGTTTTCAGTTATTAAAAAGAAATAGTCCACTTGCTCTGCAAACCTGGTTCCTGTTGCCGACTGGAACTTGAGAGCTTTCAGCCTGGTTTTAGCACGTTGAGTGGTTCCCACTTGTGAGCCTCACTTACTGTTTTTAACTGTCAACAAGTAGCGGCAAGCCTCATTTTGTTATTTTTTTTTACTTGAAGAAATCAGCACCAATTTGGATTATTTCTGGCCAGAGAAGGTGTATGAATATTGTGAGGGAGCCACTTATGTGAGATGGCTGGCTTCTTGGCTGGTACTGTAACCTATGTAATTATGGGCTAATAATTTCACAGGTTGGAGTACTTCTCAGCCGATCAGATGGCAGGATTTGTCTTACACATTTTATTGTAACATTCCCTCCCAAGCTGGAAGTTTACCCAGGGCTGGACTGGACACTGTCACTTGCTCTGTGGGCTTTTCATCACCCTTCTCACTGTGGCTGGTGCACCACCACCTCTCTTCACTCAGCTGGCCCTGGACTGCCTTTAGGGTCAAGGAGCCTACACCAAAGAGGTTGCTCAGTTTCAAGCAGCTCTCAAAGATGCACAAAGTGCAAAACCATGCCTCCACAGACAAAACTAGATGCACGATTAAGACCTCCTAAAGGTGCCGTCTGAAAATGAAGAACGCTCACATACCAGAGTAACACCATTCAGATGCACACACCAAGATAAGGTGCATTTAAATTTATTGCAAAATGCCTAAGAGACACAAGACAAATGCTACTGCCCTTAGAACACAAACTTACAAACTTTGGAGACTAGTTCAGCTCTGCAAAACAACTTATTTAGTACATCCTGTCCCTGTGAAACTGACATCAGTTTGGAGACTAATTTAGCTCTGCAAACCAACTAAATTAGTACGTCCTGTCCTGTGAAAAAACATCAATCTGGAGACTAGTTCACCTCTGCAAAACAACTATATTATTGCATCCTGTCCATGTGAAACTGACATCAATTTGGAGCTCAGCTCTGAATTGCAAGTTGGTTCAGGACTTGTATGAATGTTTTCTGCCTGGAACTGACAGCCACTGAGAACCAGTGGTTTAGCAAAATGCTAGCCTCTGATATTTTGATCCCTGGATTTCTGAACAAGGCATTTTTGTCTGACAGAAGTCTCTGAGGAGGACAGCATTTGTGAACAGCTCCCAAGTGCTATTCCTGTCTGACTAAAGCGTTTGTCCAAAACAGACTTGACTCTGTGACAGGGTTGAATACCACCCTGTCCCAGTTGTCATGGAGAAAAGTTTAAATGCAAGGATCTGTTCTGTTCTCTGCTTTCCTGTCTCTTCTCTCTGTCTGGTTGCAAATAAATTTTCTTGTGAGACCTAGGACTCGATCACCTGATGGTCTTGCAACTCTCTGCCCTCACTTGCTGTTCTGTCTTTTCTTCCCTTGCATATCTGCTGGTATAAAAATATATGTGAATCATTTTGTGGAAATGTAATTGTTACTGAGATTCCTTTGTTTAAAACTGTATATATTTATACTGTTGAAATGACTGCAAAGCTAAAACTATCTAGTTATACTGTTGAAATGATTGCAATGTTATTTGGAACTCAAGGGTTAACCTGAAATGCAATTTTTAAGCCTTTGCAGAAGATATAAACAAGAGGTCAATTCTGGGTCACAATGTTCTTTTTTGTTGCACCTGCTGAAACTGACAAGAACACTAGAAACTTACAAGAACACTGTGTAAGAAGCATGCTATTTTCTTAATGAGCTTGAGCTCTTGCACAGACTTCTAAAAAGGAGCTGCAGTGTTTTACAAAAAGAGAACAAAGACTCATGAGACAGATTGGAAATTAAGAAAAACTCAGAAGGACTCTGTTTCTACTGCCATTGTAAATAGTCATTCTGAACAATTTAATTTTTTATTTTACTGTTATTAATAATAAAACTCTTGTTGCAAATTTTACAGCTGCTCCTGGTTTTCCTGTGCTTCCTGACCTGCACCTCAATGACAGACACCCTGAAAAATGACTTTGATACAGCTAAGGTTCCAAGCCTGGGCTCTAGCACTGACTTAAGCGCAGGGGTTACCTTGAAAGCTGCTCTGCATTTGGGAAGGTGGTGAGCCACTGCCTTTGCTACTGTTAAGATTTAATCCTGATGCACAGCGGAAAGAATTTCTGCCAGACGCTAGTGACCCGTTTTGGGAACTAACTCAGGATGCTCGAGGGATGACTGAGGTGGGTTGAGCGGCCATTACAGGCTCTCCACCTCCACGGGGAGGGGATTGAGTACCTCCAGTTCAGTGCTCCTGAGTGACCATGGGATGGCTGTTACCAGAGCACCAGCAAGCGCTGCTCCACGAGGGGCGCTGGATGCAAGTTGAGGTTGCGTTAAGGCGCCTACCAAACATGCCGCCCACCAGAAACTCAAAATTATAAACCCTCCGACATTCCCAGTGATGCCTCTGGCCCACAGCAGATTTGGGTCTCCGTGACATTCCACACTAAATCCAACAGGGTAAGTAGCGGGGCCCGAGGCTCCTCCCTGGGGTGGGGGTAATCCAGGGGCACTGTACACAGGCGGCCCAGGTCTGCCTGCAGCAGCAGGCGGCAGATGGTTAAGCCACTGTATGAATAAAAACCATACCAAGTTAAAAAATTGATTTTATCCTGACACAGGATTGTACCAGCTGAGGTCCCGAGTGACTGATCACCTCTCGAGGTGGGTGAAGGCAAATCCCTTCTGGGGTGAACAAGATTACAGTCATCTGGAGCATCATGGCCCACATCCTTCGCCACTGGAAGTGCACTGGGTCTACCACACCTGGAACCAGCTTACATAATAGACCTTATATCATTCAAAGTCTTTATGGCCTGCACCCATTGCCAATGGTAGCATGTTGGGTCTGCCACACCTGTATCCAGCCTACAGAAAAAGCATCCACCCGCATCTCCCTGTAGCACCAGACTGTTATCCAAAGTTTGTAAGCAGTGTACTGGGTTTTGCCACAGAACTTATCATTCCTACTGTTTAGCCAGACATCCAGCTACTTTCTAGGATTCTTGCACAAAGTACAGTTACTAAGAACTTACAGTAACAGTAGATCTTCGAGAAGAGCTCTTGCAGCAGGTAATAACAGTTAGGACTTTGCCACCAGGCACTAGGACCTCACAGAAAACTTCTAGCTAGCAGTCCAAGATGGGAGACTGCCCCAATGTCAGGTCAGCCCATGGCGTCAGCCACTGTATAAATGAAGCGGTCCACCAGCGCCACCCAGTTGTCTGCTGGAGACCAGCTAGCATAAAGGATGCAACAAACCGAGGAGGCTTTGTCATCCTGATAGGGACATTCGGAAGAAGCACTGGGGAAGAGGAGGGAAAGCATACCTGCTGCAAGAGCTCCTCTCGAAAATCTACTGTTACGGTAAGTTCCTACGTAACTGTAATATCTCACTTTGAGATAGAGCTCTTGCAGCAGGTAATAACCGATAGGACTAAGTCCCAAGCAGTACTGGGATATCACCAGGTCAGAAGAGCGTGGAAGTAGTGATGCCCCTGAGCTCCCACGAGAGTAATTCCTGGAGGACTGCCAGGCTGAAACCTGCCCTCCTTCAGGAAGCAATGTCCAAACTATAGTGCTGGACAAGGTGAGCACCGAACTCCAGGTGGCCGTACACGGGTCTGCTGCTGACACATTTTTGAGCGATGCCAAGGATGTCACCATTTCTCTGGTCGAATGAACTCTCACGGGACCCAGCAGGGTTTTTCCATACTTCTCATGGCAGAAAATGATGCAGCTGACCAGCCACTTGGACATGGTCTGTTTGGTGACGGTGCTCCCAACATTCGTTGGGCAAAGGATACAAAATACTGGTCTGACTTCCTTATGGACCATGTACGCAGGGGCAGTGTTAACATGCACCAAAAGGGCAAAAGTTGCATCCTTTCCAAAACTGACCCTCTTTCCTTTGCCAGTGGGTCTAAATTAAGGCACCTACTCAATAAAAAATCTTAAGGAAGGGCGTTGGACTGTTCATAATCTGCTGTAGATTATGTTTTGACCCCATAGGTTCCTCTTTAGACCCACTTTTTTTTTAGACCAGTGGGTCCAATTAGAGCCCATTTTTAAACCCCCAGGACTGTCACTGTGTGTCGGGTCAACATAATACCAAAGGATTCTATGTGCATCTAGAGTATGCAACAAGGCCTCCCCTTTGTTGGAGTATTCAGGGTAGTAGACGGAAGGTGAATGTCTTCATTGAGAGTAAACTCTTGACACCATCTTCAGGGAAAAATTTAGGATTTGTGCAAGGGACACCCTGTCCCTATGAAAAACCAAATATGGCTCCTTGCACATAAGAGCCTGGAGCTCGAAATTCTCTGGGCGAAGCAATAGCAACTAAAATAATGCTTTCCAGAGAGAGAACGTGAAGTTCGCAACTCACAGCTGGTTCAAAGGGGGCAAAGTCAACTTCTCTAGCATAAACAACAGATCCCATGGGGAACAGGGTCCTGAATGGGAGACTTTATGTGCAGGATACCTGAGGAAGGTACATGACAGATCTAGCTGTGCAAGGTCCTACCATCCACCAAAACATGATAGGCTGAGATAGCTGAAAGATGTACCTTTATGGATGAATAGCTTAGACAGGAATCAGACAGGGATAATAGCTACTCAGGACCCAGTTCACTTCACAGAGAATGGATCCAAGTTGTGGGCAGCAGCCCAGAGGCTGAACCGCTTCCTCTTTATGGCACATGTGGCCCTAGTAGATAGTTTTCTGGTGGCCACTAACACCTCTGCTACCCCTTGGGACACTCCGTACCTGCTCCTGGCTAAGTCTGCAGGAGTCATGTGTAGAGATGCAGAGATCTGAGGTTGGGGTGAACTAGAGAGCCCTGCTCTTCAGATAGCAACCGGGAGGACAGATGAAGTGGGACTGGGGTTCTACCGCCAGCTGCTGCAGAAGCGGAACCAAATCTGTTTGGGCCAGAATGGTGCTACCAGAATCATGGTTACTGGTTCCAACTGTAGCTTGAGGAGGACTCACTGCAGAAGGGTGGGAAGGCATAGAGAAACCTCCCAGTCCAAGAGAGGACACCTCGTCTCTCTAGAAAACACCAGGCCCTGGCTCGAGTGAGCAAAATTGGTCAGTTTGGCATTGAGTGGGGACATGAAGAGTCCCGCTCTGGAGTGCCCATCTTTTGAATAGGTTGTCTACTGCATCTTGAAGTAGTTCCCATTTGTGAGCTTGGGATTGTGAGCAACTGAGACTGTCTGCTAGTGTATTCTGAAGACCTGGGACATGTATCGCGAACAGTTCCAGGCTGTGACCTACTGCCCAGTACCAGACCCTCATGGCTTCTCTGCAAAGGGGTAGAAGGTGTTCCCTAGTTTGTTGATACAGACAACCACTGGCATGTTGTCCATCTGGACTAGAACTGGACCTGGAAGGATGTCATCTTGGAACGCCTGTAAGGCATACAGCACAGCCCTCATCTCCAGAATGTTTATATGCAGAGAGCATTCTGTCTGAGTCCAAGACCCATGGGTCTGACTGCTCCTGAAGTGGGTACCCCAACCTGTGCCCGACACATCCGTGGTGACAATCTGTTGAGGGGAGGTTCCTGAATGGAGCCCCTATCACCAAGCAGGAGGGTTTGGCCACCATGCTAAGGTTTGGTGTATTGCCTTGGAGATCCTGACCTTCTGGTTGAGACTGTCCCTTCGTTGATCCCACTGCACCCTGAGGTTCCACTGCAGAGTTCTCATGTGCAGGCGAGCGAGAGGCATGGTCACTATGGCAGTGGCCATATGATCCAGGAGTTGTAATACTGTTCTGGCTGCAGCCTGGTCTACGGAGACAAATCTCTGAGCCAGCATCTGAAGGTGATCTGCCCTGTTTGACCAGAGAAAGCTCTCTCCTGAACCATATTCAAGATGGCTCCTATGAATTGGAGCCTCTGAGATGGCCATGGGGCAGACTTTGGGAGACTGAAGGTTATCCCAAGGTCCCGAACATTCTGAAGGTGCACTCCAGGGTCTAACAAAGCTGTTCTCTGGATGGGGCCGATAGCAGCCAGTTGTCAAGGTAGGGGTAGATGTAATGTCCCTGCCTCCTGAGACTGCCGCTGCTACTGCCAGGCACTTGATGAATAGCCGAGGATAGGCCGAAGGAAGAGCCCTGAACTGGTAGTGCTCTCCTTATGTAAATGTAAATCGGAAATGCTTCCTGTGGGACGGCAGGATCTTTTATGTGTATGTGTCCTGCATGTCCAGGGAGCAGAGCCAATCTCTTTGGTGTAGCATGGGAAGCAACCCTGGAGTGTCACCATCCTGAATCTTCTGTACTCTATGTAGAGGTTAACATGACTGAGGTCCAGGATGGGACGAAGGACCCATCTTCTTTGCAACTAGAAAGAAGTAGCGTAGCAACCTTTGCACCTCTGGGACTCCAGTACTACTTGAATGGCTCGTTTTGACAAGAGGGCCTGGATCTTACGCCGAATAAGGCCTGCATGGGATGGGGAGCAGGTTGTGTAAACTGGCGGGTTGTCCAGAGGCAACTGAGAAAACTCAGGGCATGGCCTTTTTCTATGAGTTGCAGCACCCACTGATCTGTGGTGATGCTCATCCAACTCTGAGGTAAAGGAGAACTGCCTCCTACTGCCTCCCCTAACATCTCTGCGGGGAGGGCAAGGAGTCAGGCTGAGGCTGATGGGGTGGGAGAGAGCTCTGGACTGCTTAGCTGTTTGCAGTTCCTGTTGTCCGAGGGTGCTTTTCTCTTGAACCCTCCTCGTTGAGGCAGTTTCTTTGATTACTGTCCTTGGTGTCTCCGAAAGGACAGCGCCTGGGGAGGTTGGGAAGGTTCCAGTTATACATTTTTGTACTTCTGAGACAGCCTTCCTGGAGTCCTGTAGGCTGTAATGATCTTTTCAGCCTCTTGGCCAAACAGCACAGGGCCCTGGAATGGCAGATCTAGAATAGTATCCTGTAGATTCTGCCTAAACCCAGATACTTGAAGCCACGAGTGTCGCCTGAGGCATACTCTTGAGGCGGTGGCTCTGGCTGCTGTATCTGCCACATCATGAGCTTCTGAGGACATGTTTTCCCACATCTGCTCAGACTGCAGGACTACCAAGAGCTCTGACCTGTTGGGTGTACCTGTCTGGGCCTTGATTAGGTCCATAGCCTTCTGTCATAGGCACTTCTAGTACATGACCATATGTGCCAGGAAGTTCAAGGACCCGACAGTAAAGGTGGAAGAGGCGTACACCCTCCACCCCAGCTGATCGATCTTTTTGATTCCTTGTCTGGTGGTTGGGAGCTGGTATGCTCCGGGCTGCTGCGACCTGCATGAGCCGCTGTAAAATTATGAGTCCGCCTTTGGGTTGCTCACTGGACGTGAGGCTCATTTCTAGGGGTTCTGTATAGGTGGTCAGCCTTTTAGGCACCGCCAAGTAGTGAAAGTCTGTTTCCATGCCAGCTTTGTCACATCCTGGAATGGTTCCACCAACGGGGAATGACTAGTGACTTGGGGTCAGTAGCCCCCAAAACTTAGTCAGGTGTCTCCTTTCTGGTCTAGGTCTTCCATTTCCCACTGGTTGAGGAACTGGAGAGTTTCATAACCTCAAGAAAGGTGGGTCATTAGGTGCAGACCTAGGTGAGTCCTTCCTGGGATCCAGTGAGGGAAGAGGGAGGTCATCCTTGGAAGAGGCGTAAGTCAAGGAGGAACCACTATAGTCCCCTGATTGTTCTGTATGACGGTTGGTAGACCTGCTGTGATGCCAGGGTGGCGTCCTCTTTACCTACTCCGCCCTTGGGAGGCGGTTCCCTAGACCTGCTCTGCCTGCGAGAGAAGGACCGAGGATGTGTGATGTCTGCGACTCAAACATCCTTCTGAGCCATGATCAGAGCCACCTGGAGTTGGGCAGGCTGGTGTCGGGGGTGGCGGCCGGAGTTCTCTGAGGAGGTGTTGGCTGAGGTACTACTGGTTGAGTATCTGGACCACTACAATCTCCTAAGTAATCAGCAGCATGGCTTTAGAAAGCATACAATACTGTCACTGCCCTTCTGGAATTCACTGGCTTTATCCATCATGCTCTCGACCAAGAAAACCTGGTTGGGGCCACCTTCATAGACTTATCCAAGGTCTTTGACACTGTGAATCATGGACTTCTCCTCAATCAGCTCACTACCATCGGGCTCTCTATGGAGGCAACACGCTGTTTCTGAAGTTACCCAAGTAGCGTGTCACAAGTTAAGATTGGAGACATCCTCTCAGACCCCAGACCAGTCAGATCAGGGCTTCCACAGAAATCCATCCTTGACCTGCTTCTTTTCAGTATTTTCATAATAAACTCCCTGACTCCTGCATGCAAATGATGCTGTCATCTTCACCAGTGACCCATAGCCAGATCGTCTGGAGTCAGATCTGCAAAAGGTTTTACATCTGCCGAAAAATGGTTTGAGGAGCACAAGTTAGTGATGAACTACAAAAAAAAAAGTCCATGTTGTTTGCCAGTTCTCAAAGTAGACACAAAACTTTCCGCTATTCATCACGAACAGTAAGGCACCTCCTTGATCTAGTTCATCACTTCAAATACCTTGGCATCACTATTGACTCAAACATGTCTTCGCCACTCATATTGCCAATAGTGCTAAAATGGTTAATGTGAGCATAGGTATGTTCTACTGGCATAAACACTGCCTCATTCCTGATGCCTTGAGCCTGGCAATACACAGTTCAATATTTGCCCTAATTGACTACTGGCTTAGTCATCTATGGTTCAGCCAATGACACGACCCTTCGCTGCATCTCTACGGCCCTGAACAAGGCAGGCAGACTGCTCACATGTGCTGTACGCTTAACACACACCTGTGAATGCTGATGTTCAACAAACTGCCTGCTAAAGGATAGGATCTTCTATCAAACCTGCTTGTTAGCCAAGAATATCTGCCTTGGCATGCTGTCCATTGGGGTTGCGAATCTTCTCAGCCCACAACAGGCCACTAGAAACACAGAAGCTCCAACAATCACATTTTCAGAGTCCCTCGGTGCCGCATGGTTCCTGCACGTGCCTTTGCCCATCAAGCCCGCTTGGATGAACTTGCTCCAGCATGAAATAAACTCTACAACCTCAATTGGTCTCTTCAAGCACAAACTATGTTCTCAGCTTCTTCTAAGATTCACCTGTGACTGCTATCGCTAAGTCCTCCTTGATGCCCTGACTAGCCCCATAGCCTGCACCCTGCTATCTTTGACCGTGCAGGACACATCTAGCACTTGCCTCCTCCTCCCTCTTCCCCTCTCAATCCTGTAATGCCACCTCCACCCCTCCTCCTCCCTTTATCCCTTCCTTCCTTCCTCCTCCTCGCTTTTTTATCTCACTCCAACACCCTTGACCAGCCAGGTACTCCCTCCTCCCTTTCTCACCCTCTGGCACTCCACTCTCTGTCCTCCCTTCTATCTACATAGAAACATAGAAGTTGCGGCAAGAGAAGGACCGCAAAACCCATCAGCCTGCCCTTTTCTTTTCTACCTTATAAATGTGCCATCGCCTTTGCTCTGTCAGTGGCCTATTCATTCATAGTCATTTGTATTGCTCCCTTGTCCTATCCATGCTTGTTTGAAGCCCTGCACTGTATTCATAGCCACCACTTCTTGTGGTAAGCCATTCCATGCATCCACCACCCTTTCTGTGAAAAGAATTTCTCACATTCCCCTTAATCGGCCCCCTCTAATCTCATGCTGTGTCCTCTTGTCTTGCTATTTTTTTATATTTAAACATGTTAGACTCTTTCACCTTGTTAATGCCCTTAAGGTGTTTGAATGACCTCGATCATATCACTCTCTCCTCCTTTGCTCAAGGATATACATATTGAGCTCTGTTAATCTGTCCTCATATGTCTTCTGATGCAGTCCCTGCACCATTTTGGTTGTCCTTCTCTGGACTGCCTCAATTTGGTTAATGTCCTTGTGAAGGTGTGGCCTCCAATACTGCATGCAGTACTCCAGATGGGGCTAACCAGTGTCTTGTAAAGAGGATTATTACTCTCTCTTACGACTTGTGATACCCCTACTAATACACCTTAACACCCTAGCCTTACCTACTGCTTTAGAGGTCTGCTTGATGATTTCAGGTCATCAGTGATGATGATGCCCAAGTCTCTTTCTTCCTTTGTGACTGCTAGCAACTCCTCCCAGCCTATAGGTGGCTTCAGGGTTTCTCTTCCTATGTGCATGATTTTGCACTTCTTTGCATTAAATCCCAGTTGCCACTCTTCTGACCATTTTGCTAGTTTATCCAGATCTCTTCTCATTCTGCCCACCCCATCTGGATCATCTACTCTGTTGCAGATCTTGGTGTCATCTGCAAACAGACAAGCCTTACCCTCTAGTCCATCTGCAAGGTCACTAATGAAGATGTTGAAGAGGACTGGCCCAGGACTGATCCCTGGAGTACCCACTTGTGACCTGCATCTCTTCTGACTGTATACCATTTACCACCACTCTCTGTTTTCTGCCCGTCAACCAGTTTGCCACCCAGTTGACCAACTTCTGACCCACCCAGTCTGCAGCTTGTTATCAATCTTCTGTGGAACAGTGTCAAAAGCTTTGCTGAAGTCAGGTGGCGACATCAACTGCTCCCCCCTTGGTCCACCACTCTGGTTACCCAGTCAAAGAAATCTATGAGATTAGTCTGACAGGACCTTCCTTTTGTAAACCCATGCTGTCTTGGATCTTGTGCCCTATGGATTCCAGATGTTGCACTATCCTTTCCTTAAGAGTGCCTCCATAATCTTGCCACTACTGAGGTAAGACTGACTGGTCTGTAGTTCTCCGCCTCCCTGCTACCACTCTTGTGGAGCGGGATCACATGAGCCCTTCTCCAGTCTTCTGGGACCTCTCCTGTGCTCAGAGACTCACTAAACAGTTCTGCTAATGGCTCTGCTAGTTCCACCTTTAGCTCCTTAAGTACCCTGGGATGTATGCCATCAGGTCCCATTGCCTTATCCACCCTGAGCTTAGCAAGCTCTTGTAGGACCCTTTCTTTTCTGAAGGGAGTAGTGCTCACTTCCTCCCCCTGTGTCCATGATGCTGAGCTGTGGGCCCTGTCCTACCTTCTCTTCAGTAAATACTGAGCAAAAGTATCTATTTATGATAGATGCCTTACAGGGTCCTCCTCCTCACATGCTCCCTTTTCCATTAAGCTTAGCAATACCCACTCTGGACTTTCTTCTTTCACTAATGTATCTATAGAAAGTCTTGTCACCTTCTTTTACTGTTGTGCTAGTGTGTTCCTCAGTTTGGGACTTTGCCTGCCTTACTGCCTTCCCTGCTTCCCTTAGGGCAGTTTGGTATGCCTCCTATCTTCATCCCGCTGTGTTCCCTTATATTTCCTGAAGGCCAGCCTTTTGGCTCCTGACCTTTTCTGCTACTGTATTTGAGAACCAAAGCGGTTTCCTTCTTCTTTGCACTTCCTTTTCTAACACAATGGGATGTTGCTTCAAGTATTGCATCCTTAATGCTTGCCCACTTTGCCTGTACCCTCACCTGTGTTTCTTTTGCCAGGGCTAGCTTAACTCTGTTGGCCATCTTATCAAAGTCAGCTCCTCTGAAGTCCCATATTTTTGCCTTGGAATGGGATGATTTAGATGTAGTAGCCAAACTGAACCATACCATGTGATGGTCACTGGCCTCAGGTGACCTTCTATCTGGAGATCTGTGATCCTTCCCTGTTAGTCAGTACTAGATCTAGGATAGCCCTGTCTCTTGTGGGTTGCTGTACCAGTTGTTTGAGGCCCTCCCCATGCAGGGAATCCACTATGTGGATAGTTCTGGCAGATGTTCCTGCTGGTATTGACCAATCTGTATCTGCATGTTGAGAGTCTCCCATTATCAGAACCTCCCTTTAGCTGTCATGTTTTGTATATCTTCTAACAGTAATGTATCTATGTCCTCCCCTGGTCTGAGGGCCTGTAGACAACCCCAGTTCTTATGGCTGTTCCATTTCCTGTTTCAGGGTGACCCACAGTTCTTCTGGCTCTTATGTGTATTCTGAATTTCTGTAGCTTTGATATTTCATTGACATACAGGGCCACCTCCCCCCCTTTGCACCTCGGTCTCTTCTGAACAATACATAGCCAGGTACTGAAGTCTCCTAAGTGTGGTTACTGGTAAACCACGTCTCACTAATTGCTACTATGTCCAGTTTAGCCTCTGACATTATTGCCTGCAGGTCTGGGATCTTATTTCCCAGGCTGTGAGCATTGTGTACATGATTTTCCATTGGCCAGATTTTGGTGTGTTAGTTGTTGGGTGAGGTTTGGCATTACCCGCAAGGCGTATGGAGAGACAAACCTTTTTTTACCTGGTGATGCAAATGAACTGCAAACATGCTGAATCCCTGTTTGACCACTAGCTGAGGGGAGGGTGTTCTTCCATTCGACGTATGGGGTGCTGCACCCCTCTCCCATTTGCTAGTTTAAATATTCTGCAAAGACGCCAAACTTCTGCCCCAATGCACTGACTCCTCCTTAGTCAGATGCAGTCCATCAAATTTAAAGAACTTTCGCTCCCAGAACTGTTGCCAGTTCCTACAAATCTGTGTCCTTTTCCTGGCACCAGCCCTTGAGCCACGTGTTTGGCTCCCTATCTCCCCTTCTCTGACCTTCCGTCCATCTGCTCCCTCTCCCAGACTGGCAGGATCTCAGAGAAGGAGATGTAGACGAAATAGATGATAGTTTGTCACCCAGCCTGGTCAGGTGCTCCTTGGTCTCCACAACTGACCGGGTTGGCGAGATCATTAGTCCCTATGTGTACTAGGACATCAATGTTTTCTCCTACTTTGTGAACAATTTAGTAAGCGTGTCAGTGTCCTCCATGCTGATGTACCTGGGAGACATCTGACCATTACCCCTGGCTGGAGATGGGTATCAACTCCCGAATCATGGAGTCTCCATGATCAGAGTTTTTGGTTTCTTTTGCTTTTTTGTTTTGGTTCCTGATTTGGGTGAGTTTTGTTGTGCTAGCTCCTGTGCTGCAGTGTCCTGCTCTGCAGTGTCTTCTGCATCTTTGTTTGATTTCAGAGATAGAGGCAGATACCTGTTTGTAGTGTTTATATGGTTTTGGAGGTAATATGTTGGAGAGCAGAGTGATGGGGCACCGATTTGCCTCCTAACCACCTGCCAACCTCTGGACCAACTACCCTCTGCGGTCGAGGTTTTTCTGTTGGATGCTGGGGAAATGGCGGGTGGTTCTTGTAATGTATTTCCTCTTGAATATTAAATTTGAGGCGTGCAATCTCTGCCCATGCTGCCCGGAGCTGAGCCTAAGATCTCCAAAGGCCCAGCATGTAGGACAGTGTCCTAAATCCTGTAAGACTGTCCTTCTGAAAATTGTTCCACAGTACCTGCAGTTAATGATATCCATTCCAGATAAGTTGCTGGGTTTATAACCTAGTCAGAGTAATCAGAAGGAAAAAAAAGGGAAAAAATGCAAGTAATGTTTGATTGTGTTTTGTTTAACTTGTTATAACAAGTTAAATTACTAGTGTGCTTATGTGGCTCACCTTGTGGAGGCCCACTGATCCACCCTTCCTGCTCTGCCACAGGAAATGTCACAACTGTGGTACCCCATAAAGGGAGTGAATCGGGTGGTTGGGATGGGGTGGGTGGCTGGGCCCCTTCCCGCTCAAAAAAAAAGAAACCACGGACGAAAGAACAAGGAGGTAAGAGCAGAAACAATCAGTCAACAACAAATGCAGTAACCCTGAAAGCTTATCCTAATGTTAGATAAAACTGTAAAACCGTAAAGCACCACCTGTAATAATTTCAGAGAAGATATCAGCTGTAAGAAACACTTTGCTACAGAGAAAAATAAAACAACGAAATGTTAGCAACAAACAGTAGCAATCCTGTGAGTAAACAATAAAACAACACCACACAGTAAATCTGCTTAGCCAAAATAAGTCTTAATCCTTTTCCTTGCTCTGGTAAGTTTCTCTACTCTGCCTTTCAAGCAGTCTTAGAAGGAAAGAGCTCAGGTGAAGCTAGGTGCCTTGGCCAGCAAAACAAGTCTCTCTACAGGCCTGCTGAAGGCCTGCACTGTAACCGTACGTTGTTCTTTGTACTTAGTTGTTTTGTAATTACCTGTTCTAGCTATACTGTAACATTGACTTGCCTGGTTACCTTGTACCAGTCCTTGTTCTGTTTACACTGTACCCTGTCCTTGACATGGAACCCATGTAAAGAGCTTTGCTCAAAGGTATGAATCGAGCTCTCAATAAATAAAAATAAACTACCGCAGCTGTACCTGTAGATTCCAGTTTTGGAAGTAGGTCACTCTTGATGGTGTTCGTACAACTTGTAAAGAGTGCTCCTACCTCCTAAATGGATCATTGAACCGGATGGCTATTCCGTGTGTCGGACTGGCTGGCCCTGAAGGGACTGGTGGCAGGCCCTGGCATCCCAGGGGCTCGGTGCCAGGCCTCATCAGTCATATCAACTGAAGTTTGGTTCTCGTTCTGAGGCCAGGCACTTGGGGCTTAGCAGATAACTGGGTGTCAAGCCCTGTGGCTAGAATTTGGTAGGGCTTGATGTCTGGTCAGCTGTCGTCAGGTCCTCTGGGGAGGCCCTTGAGGGGCCGATGACTGCTAGGAGGCTGATGTCTGGTCTGGCTCCAAATGAAGGCAGCAGGTTGGAGGCTGTCGTTGGTCCAAAGGGATGGTTGATGACAGGGGTGGCACAGAGAGGGTGCTTCCTAGAGTGCTCTCTACCCTGGCACCTGTCATGGTCATCAGTCTTGAATGATGAACTAGAGGATCAGGCCTGATGATGGCGGGGCGAGCGGACACCATCGAAGTGGAAGCAGAAGAGGCCAAATTCTTGGCCCAAGACCTACACAGTTTCTGTGGGGCCTGATGACCAGAGAAATAGAAAGAAGAGACCTGGGAAGGCTCTTGCCCCGACCTTCGGCTGATGTCTGGGAAGAGGTGGGCTGTTTAGTGGGTCGAAACCCCAGGAGTACTAATGACCTTGGGCGCACAGAGTCCAACCTCTAGCTGGAGGGAAGCCTTGGAGCTATTGTGCAGGGAATGGGACTGCAAGTCTGACCTGGACCTGTCCTTATCTTTGCTATGATGTTTCCCTGACTGCTGCTTCTCCTTGGGGAAGGCGTCGTGAGTGGAGGATGAATAGGGAGCTGTGCCCACAGTGCAATTTCTGCACTACAGCCACTTTTCCAACAGGTGAGCCTTGGTGTCTTCAAACAGCGTATGTGAGTGCGCTTATTGAACGAAGGCAGTGTGGGCAGTCGTCTGACTTGTGCTGCGGTTCGGAACAGGAGACAAGATGAATAGATGTCTCTGGCGGAATATGCTTTGCCACACGCACACTTTGCCTTTCACCACGGTATAGTAGTAGTAGACTCAGCAGACATAAAGAGGTGATCGAAACTCGAAAGGTAGAACTGCGGGCGTCCAGAAAAATGGCAGTCGACGAATAGCAGGGAGGCGTCTGTGGAGCCGAAGTGCAGGGTCGGCGTCAGGAAAGAACTGGTGTGGCACCAGGGCGGCCCCATCTTGGACCGCTAGCTAGAAGTTTTCTTTGGGGTCCTAGTGCCTGGCAGCATAGTCATAATGGCGTTACCTGCTGCAAGAGCTCTATCTCAGAGAGATCTTTAGAACCAAGCCCATAGCTACAACTTACAGCCAGGAGCAACTGTTTTACTGTCCATCCAACTGTAATCTAGCCAGTCAGCAGCTGCAGCCAACACAGATGAATTTACATAGTGCCGCACAGGTCCAAGCATTACAGGCCTGCAACCCTGCATCTGTGTGCACACTTGAACTGTAAATGGGAACTCCCAGAGGGACTGTGGGCTTAACTGGTACACAGGTGGGGGGTGCTGAGACACTCCTATGGTGGGGTGAATGCAAACTGCTGTTTTTGTTTATTTTATCTTTGCTTCCCTTGTCCCCTACCTTGTTCTCCAACCCCAAAATAAACCCGTTGGTTATTTATTTGCAACTGCTGCTGTATTTTGCCATTAGTGCCTTGCTGTTTATTTGCATGCTTAGAGTGATAAGTGGGGAGGGATTGCATTATTGTGTTCCCTGTCACAAAGTGTGAGGTTGTATTTATTTACTTGGGGAAACACCCTAGCTGCACTCTGTCATAAGGATACCTGTAAGTGGATGCACCACATCACTTTCCAGGCCGATATCCAACCACAAACCCAACAGCCATTCACCTGAAGGCATAACAGACTTTGCCCTTTACCATCTCCAGGCTTAGTCAGCACACCTCGCCTGTGGGGGTGGTTACATTATACTCATAACAAAATAGTGTTAAAATATATTTATACATACATACAGTAGCTTTATATCAGTACCATCTCTGTAGGAGAATGCCCCAGTTATATAGTAAGTAACCATACCGATGCACAAGCATGGTGTCTGGGGACACTATGCTGACAGAGGTGCCATCTTTGGATGTGACATAAAACCTAGGTCCTATCTGCTTGTTCTGGAGTTTTTCAGATGAACATTAAAGATTCCATGGCACTTTTGAAAAACAGTAGAGGAATTTCCAACATTTCACAAAAACTATGACAGCTTAATCTGGTTCAGTATCAGTCGGTTTGCATCTGTATATCCCGCCCCTGGAATGAGACAGAAAAAAAGACAGGTGCTGACTTCAGGTAGCAGCCTGTAGCTTTCCTGGATAGGGACATCCCTGGAAGCAGCCACTGAGGCAGCAGTATGATGGGTAGAATGAGCCTGAGCCCTCACGGAGGCTCCTACCCACCAACCTATAGCAGAGGTCAATGCAGAATACAATCCATCTGCCAATCTTTGCTTGCCAGCCAGTCTGCCTGGTGCGGCCCTAAGCATAGGTGGCAAATATGGTGAACCTCTCCCAGAACACTAGCTGTGTGCTCCTTTATAATAGGCAGTGTTCGCCGAGGTCCAAGGAATGGAGCCCGCGCCAGCCTCTGAGGTGTGGTTGGTGAAGTACACCGGAGATTAATCATCTAGTTAAGGTGAAACTCTGACACAATCTTCAGGAGGAACCTCAGGTTGGAGCGAGGGACAACCTTGTCCCGTGAAAGACCAGGTAAGGGGCGCCACCGAGAGCACCTGGGCTCACTGATCCTTCTGGCTAAGTGATAGCCAACAAAGGCAGTCTTCCAAGACAGGGTGAGGATGTCACACCTGTGCACTGGTTCTAATGACTTGTCCATGAGCTGTGCCAGAACCAGCAACAAATCCCAAGGTGGTGGTGGTTTATGCACGGAGGGAAATGTGGTTGAGGCCTTTGAAAAGCACCAGACCACCTTCTCCTGCACCACCGACTGTGTACTGGCTTGTGTCCAGTAGGCAGAGATGGCTGTCAGGTACACCTTAAGGGTTGCGCTGAAGGCCTGACTAGGAGGAACCAGAGTAGTAGAGAATGCTAGCCACTGGACAAGATAAGGGTCCAGCCCCTGCCCTAGCACCAAATGGAGAACCTCTTCCATTTCAAGCATACATTTTCGGTTGTCTCCTTCCGAGATGACTCGACTACAGCAATGACATCTTTGGAGAGACCCAAAGCCTGGAATTCTAACCACTCAGGAACCAGGCTGTCAGGTTCAGAGTTGAAGGTCTGGATGGAGTACCTTGCCCTGATGAATGAAAGCAGGTCTGGGCGGAAAGGAAGGCGCCTCGGTGCCTGCTGCTGAAGCTGAGGAGATTGGGTACCAGAACTGGCATTGCCAGTTTGGAGCTACTCAGGATCATCCATGCCTTGTCCATCCTCACCTTGAGCAAAACCTTGTGTATCAAGGGAAACAGAGGAAGGCATAGGAGGCCTGGGGTCCAGGGCCTGAAGAGGCATCCCCTGCCTGCATTCCTTGCTGAGGGGCCAGCAGAGTACAGCCTCAGCTTTGCATTCTCCTGGAGGTAAACAGGTCCACCAGAGGGGTGCCCACTGGGAGAACAGACTGTGTAGTACCTCTGCAAAGATCAATCGAAGACGCCTCAACCACATGGCTGAGAGCATCCCCCAGCTGATAGGCGGCACTGGCCACATGGATGGCTAGAAGATCGGCCTCCAAGCTGCACACGAGGTCCAAACATGGAGAGCTTTCCTGCACAGAGGAACAGAGTGCACCCTCCTGTTGTTGAGGTAGTACATGGTTGTGGTGCTGTCCGTCTGGAACTGAAATGAACTGACCCGAATATGTGAAGCAAAATTAGTCAGCGCCAGCCAACTTCCCGAGCTCCAGCACGTTGATATGGCACCGGCACTCCTTGGTGGTCCAGAGCCCATGGACTCGTTCCCCAGGTGGGCACCCCCAGCAAATGAAGAGGCATCAGTCATCAGGATGACCATTGGCTCTGGGCGACAAATGGGACCCCTTCCTGCAGATGTTCTGGGAGTAACCACCACTGGAGGGTGTCCCACATCAGCTGGGTCACAGAGACTGGCTGGTCAGTGGTCCTTGCACTGAGATCACTGGCGGCCAGCCCCCATTACAGAAAGCACGTGCTTCTCCAGTGGGATCCAATGGACCATGCTGGTGCAGGCCGCCATGTATCCCAGGAGGTGCAGGAAGTCCAAAGCAGGGCACAACTGTCCAACCTGAAATGATCGGGCAAGGAGGAGAGAGCCTCTGCCCTGTCAGCCAGGAGTCGAGCCCTGGCTCTGCAAATCGAGCTCCACCCCAATGAAGTTGATCACCTGTGAAGCACAAGTTCCAATCTGGCCTTACTGACCAGCAGGCCAAGAGAGATGCAGGTCTGGAGTGCCAGCTTCTTGGACCTCCACCTCCTTCCTGGAGGGACACGCAAAGCCAGTCATCCAGGTAGAGGTATACCCAGACTCCTCGACACCTCAAGTAAGCTGCCACCACTGCTATGCATTTGGTAAAGACCCTGGGGCCAAGGACAAGCCAAATGGCATGGCCTGAACTCGTAGAGGATCCCTCCACCCAGAACCGGAGGAGCCAGCAGTGGGACAGATGGATTGGGATGTGAAAACGCATCCTGAAGATCCAGAGAACAAAACCATGTGTTCTGCTCGAGAGATGGTATAATCTGAGACAGAGTGACCATCCTGAAGGTGTGTGACCTGAGAAACTTGTTCAGATCATGGAAATCTAAGATGGGGCACCAGTCCCCAACCATTTTGGCACCAGGAAGTACCTGAAACAAACCCTGGGTGGTCCGGAGGATCTGAGACAGGAGCTACGACCTACTTAGGAGGAGCTGGATGATGTCCCAAGGACTTCTAAGATGTCCGTGGACACAGTGCCCTCCCGTGGGGCATGGGCTGAGGCAAGGTGGGCAGCCTCAAACTCAGAGGCAGACATTTTTTTTAACTTTATTTTCCTCCTATCACGGCAAGGGGAACTCTCTCAGGCATCCTCTCCATGTATCTGCCCACCAGAGATCCGCTGTGATCTAAGCCCCCTCCCTCCCCAACTCCGCTGCCAGCACCCCTGGTTTAACCTGCCCAGGAGGGTAGCCCGACTACTACTTTGGGCTCCCTTAAGAGACAGACTCTGGCAAGCGAGAGAGGGCAGGCGGAGGAGCGATGAGGGTTGGCCCCAGTCAGATCCGGCACTGGGCTTTGGAGGAAAGGTGCCATCCTATTCCCACTCACCGGGTTTTCCATTTTCTTCTCCTTCCTCCCTTGCATCGCACCCCCTGATGCTTATGCGTGTGGCAGCCCTACTAGCGTGCAGGCACACTGGGACGTGCTGTCTGGGCTTCTGCGGCACCCTGATCTCCACCAGGGTCGCCAGAGTCTGGACGGCCCAGTGCCCTCCCTCTGGGACAGGACAGCAGGCTCCGGGCGCAATCTGGTCCTCCTGCCGACTTCGCACCCAAGGTCGCCCTGAACTCGGGTCACCGACATGGCGCAAGGTGTGGCCCAGCACCTCAACCCTCAGCCACAGGGCCCAGAGGCAGACCTTGACCAACCATCTTGAGAACCCACCTGTCCATGGTTACAGCGGACCAGGCAGAAAGGAAGTGACAGAGACGGCTCATGGAAGGATCCAGGGAAACATGATATGGGCATGAGGGGCACCCTCCTTCCGTCACTGGGCAGGCTTTGAGGCAGCGGAAGGCCCAGCTGAGGAACCGCCAGGGCCCTGGCCACCAGGCCTACATGAGCGACCATGGCCACAGACTTGCTCGAGGTTGCCAGGCCTAAGTCTGCTGTCCAGCCTGAGGCTGGGCTGGTTTGGCTGCAAGGGCAGAGAGGGGCTGAAAGGGCTTCTTCTTCTTCTGCTGCGTAGAGCCCTTGGGGTCTCTCTGGGTAGATGTCACCGAGTCCAAGGTGGCACTGGACTTCTCAATGTGGTGAGATGCCCCTGACCCTGGGCCCAAACAAGTCAGTAACCAGGAAGGAACATCCACCAGCTTGTGCTGGGTATCTGCCGTAAAGGTAGAGATCCTCAGCCAGGCTCTGGCGGCGCATGGCCACTGCGGCCACCATGGACTGAGCTGCAAGAGTCGCCAATGTCCATGGCAGTCTGGAGCTTTTGCTTGGCTACTGCTCAGCTTTGATCCTGCACCTGTTTGCCTGTGGTCTGCAGGTCTGCTGGAAGATGAGGACCTCATCAAGTATGCCCAGGAGAGCATGCAGTGGTAAAGCAAGGGTCGAACTAACTGCCAAAGGCCAAGAGAGGAGGCAGCATACACCTTTTGGCCATATGGTCCAATTTCTTGGACTGCTTATTGGGAGGTTTGTCAATGTTCTCCACATTTCTGGTGGACCTGAACACAGAGTCAGCCATGAAACCCTCAGCCGAGGGTGCTCTGTGAACTCCGAAGGGGAACGGTAGGGACCACATACTTGTGGGCTATCTGGTTGGATGGCACACGGCAAGAGGCTGGCTGTTGCCACAGCTCCAAGGCAGGACCAAGAATGGCATCTGCCACAGGGAAGGCTTCCCCCAGGGAGTCACCCCGTCAAGGATCTCATGAGGGTACTGAGCCCACTTCTGAACAGGCTCCAACAGGAGACCAGTAGATTCCAAGATGAGACAGAGAAGACCCATAAAGGAAGCAGGGCCCAGCTCACCGACAAATCCTCAGCTGACTCCAAGTCCATCGAATGGGAATGCAAGGAGGAACTCTCCAAATCAAGATTCATGGAAGAGAGGTCAACTGTCGAGTCCCCGCTGACCTTCTGGGAATGGTCAGGATAACGGTGACCGACAGTCGATGGGTCAGACCCAGACCGGGCGGCCTCCTTAGTCAGAGTGCCGGACTTCAGCTGTTTCAGTGGTGGCTCCAACAGAATCGGCAGAGAGGCCGAGCCGGGACCTGATGGGTTGGCTCCTGTTGAGGCAGAGAAGGCTGCGCCTCTGTGGTGAAAGCAAGTAACTGCTGGGGTCAGAGTTGGGATGGGCCTCACCCGGTAAAATGAGCTGTTGCCATATCAAGTCCTCGTAGCACTAGAGCAGCTTGCGCCAGGGCCTCTTCTCGCCAAGGAGGATGGGGTGGATGAGGAACAGCCAGGCGGTGCACTTGCCGAGTGTTGAGAGTGAGTATTGATGTCGCATGGGCTACTCTACTTGGACCTCGAGAGGGATCTTTTGACTGTCGGAGCCGCTGACAGAGGTCTCTGAGGGACCCGCAAGCTGGTCTCCTCCGGGTCCAGAAGCTCTGGTGAGACATGGCGGATCAGCGAACTGGTCCGTCCTCCTTGAGTGAGCTGTAGGGACCAGGGTCCTAGAAAGATAGGTGTCGACCTTGTCTGACAACAGGTTGACTGGCTCAAGAAATATCTCGCTTGGAAGATCGACCTGTGTCTCAACCAACTGGCCCAACAGGGAGACTGTGGGGCCAGTGGCCTGGGCCAAAGAACTGACCAAAGTCGGAACCTCCAGAGAAGTGCAGGAATCAGAGGCCCGAGAGCACTCCCAATCCCGATCAACAGCAAAACCGTTTCCTGGTCTCTTTTTAGGTTTGGAATTTGACTTGGTGCGCGAGGACCCTACCCATGGGTGGGAAGGACCTGGCACAATTCTTTGAATGCCCCTGTGAAAGAGGCACCCAAGGGAGGCTGACAAAAAAGAGCCAAGAAACCTCGAGCTGTGGCCTGGGCCATGGCTTCCTCAAATGCCGCAAGCTGTTTGGCAAACCCTGCAGCCACGGAGACCACCTGACAAATGTCCTTAGATTTGATAGGTGGATCCTGATCATCTGGATAACCCAGAAGCAGGTGGGCATGGTGATCCTCTAACACAGATGGATGAAAAGTGCGGCAAAAGCCACAGGCCTGGGGATCGTGCTCATGGCCCAGGCAGTAGACCTACATGGTGTGCAGATCTGTCTGAGACATCTTCTGTCGGGCATATTTTCGAATCCTGGGGACAACTTCTCATTGTCCATACCAGAGACCAGAAGCAGTAAACCTGAAGACAAAGTTTAATTGAAAATTTAAGGTTTTACTATGCAAGGGCCTTCCCAGTGCGAGAGCAGTAAGGAGGGAACCTTCTTCCAGCGAAAGGAAGATTTGATGTCATGGGGCAGTGCCAAGGGAGTTACCACCGGGTGGGTGGGAGACGCCAGCTTGAAGACATTCCGCAAGCCTTAAAGGAAAGAAACACTGCCTGAAATGTGGATAAACACCATATCCACGTCCCTAGAACATAAATATTTACTAACCCTCTTTTCCTGGTCAACAAAATGAAATAAATAAATAAAAACTGCCCAAACAAGGTAGGGATTCCAGCTCCAGACCTAGTGTTTATCACCTTTGAATATTCACTGTGTTGGACAAGCCCAGCTGGATACTTGGAAAGTTACAGATCGCCTACCCCAGTTAGCTCCTCTCCATCTTCCAAGCTCTGAAAATCTTAACACACATTATTTATTTTCTAATTAGATAGGGATCTGTGATCACTTCTAGTAAATGTAAAACATAAGCACTGGCTAACTGATGAAGCCCTTAAGCTGCATGACTGACTAGCTCCGTCATATCGACTGTACTATGGACTGGTGGTTTACGGAGCTGCTACTGACTCTGCTCTATACAGAATCAGGGTAGCCCTTAACAAATCCTGTAGACTGATCCCACGAGCCCACCCCAATACACACTTCTGAGCTTTACTCCTGTACTGGTTGGCTTAACTTGGAAAATAGGATCCGTACCAAGTGTGCCTCATAGTTAAGAAGGCACCTTGGGCCTCACTACCCCAGGGTGCTTGGAATCCTCCTCCCAACAACACTGCCAGGAATACTAGAAATGTGAGAAGTTAGATCCAAAATACCTTCCGTTGGAATTCCCAAGGTCAGCGATCCTTCGAATACAGGCCCCAATATGGCTCAACTCCCTTAGCACAGACTTTCTTTCCAGTACAAAAACTGGCCAATTTAAATCAAGCTTGAGGGCTCACCTGCCATCCAACAACTCTGTCTCTAAGTGTGATTGTGAGCGTAGCACTCAATCTCCCACCACCTCTGACTCACTCCCCATCACCCCCCACCCTTTCTCTTAACAAGGATCATGTGCTGCTTTCTTGTTCCCCTTGCCTCTCTCAGCTCTCTGAATTCTCCACCTACTACTTCACTCACTCCGCCTTTCCCAAATCTTTCATCAACACTTTGCCTCTCCTCTGTTACCCCACTCCATAATCAGGCTAAGTTTATTGTTTGAATCGTTCACTGTTCCCATATAGTTTTATACCAAACTCCCTGTTTATGTAATCTTGTAATGAATATTACTATGCCTTTTGATTGTCTGTATACTGTATTTTGGTTTTGTGTGTTCTGTTCTTACTCTAATGTGGAATCTTTGTAAATGAGCTATTAACTCAAAGTGTTAATTCTAGTATCAATCAATAAATAAAATATAAAATGTAAACACATATGACCAGTGTAGCAAACTGAAGCGGAATGCTGATGCAGACGTTGTCACTGCTAGATTCCCACCTTCTGATTTTCCAGGTTGGTCCCAATATCACCTTTCAAGGTAGGCCACTGAACCACAGTCCAACCTTAATATCCCGCCCCCAAAATGTGGCATTATTGTCTCAGAGCTATTTTTCCTTTATTCCATTTATCCAAAAACGAAATCTTAGCTGGAGATTTGTAAACCGAAGGCACTTGGGAGACAGCCTTATTAATGTATCTGAAAAGCAACATCCCATAGCAGGCATCAATTAAGTTCTGTTTGGCTCATACAGAAGTTATAGACTCCTACACAGCCCAAGTGCAGCATGTACTGTAACTAAGATTAATCCTACAGGAGTTTTTTTTATTTCCTATTCTGCCTATCTCTCTCTCTCTACCCTAGATTGAGCAGATGGATGTGAATTCAAAGTTTCCTGATCTTTAGCAGAAGTTATGGAGGTTATCTTTGGCTGTATATCTTTCTGCTGGCGGCGCCCTTGGCGATGAAGGATTAACCACCACAGCTGTCTCTTCCTGGAATGATGCAGTGCAGTGCTCCCCACACGACAGCATCACTTAATCTTAATGTCCGCTCTTCCAGCACAGCCGTGCAGGACAAAGCCAATCAACATCACATGCCACCAGGATGGACCCACTGTTTGGCCCTGGAGTCTTTCACCCTCACAGGCCTATTAATCACCTTCAGATCCACACCACAATCCCAGAGTTCAATTCTCTCCAGCGACAATTAAAGAGCCACAGCGCCTTTCTTTTATGTGTTCAAAAGTGCGCCCAGTTAAATTTCCTCCCCAAATAAAAACTCATGCTGTATCATTTAAGAAACACTAATATCTACCTTTGTAGGTTAATTAAACCAACAGCTTATAAGTCCAGCACAAAATCTAGTCAAATGCTGTTTTAACTATAAAGACTCTAAATGTTCTACTTTCTGTTGCTTGTAAAAATTTCCAGTTTAACAGAATTATTTTTTATTTTATTTTAAATTAGTTTTTCTCAAGATAAAGTACAAGACTGCTGTCTTCAGCTCCAAGTATACTACTGTTCTATTAACTGAATCTGGGAACTAGCTTTTGCTGCTTAAAGATATATACTATATTTCCACAGCAACTGGAGGAAACAAAATAGAATCAGCAGCCTACAATTATTTTTAACTTTCTTAATTTTTTGTATAAAACAATGCAAACCACACTTTTAGGATTAAGACACAATAAGGGGTTGGGATACCATCAGTTACAGCAGCAGTACAGTACAAAGTAAATAAAATAATGCTTTTCAAAAAGCCTAGTTTTCTGGTTCCATTAAAACTATTACAATACATGTTAAATCCACTTTTCTAGGCAATTCCTGTTCCTTTCACTATATATTTTATTTTTTTAGATCCTAACCCCTTGTCAGTTTTACATAGCTATTTTAAGCCAAATGAAGCATCAAAGGCACCCACCACCTAACAGATCTGATGTATCAGCACTCCTGACTGAACTGGGAATGCCCTAATCGCCACTCCGACCAAACCAGACATGTAAGAGTGCCCATGCAGAACTGGTTTGAGACTCAAAACACTCTTTAAGAGCAGCTGCGCTTTGGGAAAACTCTGGAAACAATATTTAGCCACAATTCAGCATGTATTTCATATATCATTTATAGATTTCTCCTCGTCACTAATTACTGAATAAATTCTCACAAAACAAAATCTTTATCCTTTAGCATTCGTCTGGCTCTCAGCTTATTCCCTACTTGCAGTTACAATGCCCTGTTGTGACATAACTGTCTGTTGCCATGAGAATAACTGTGATGTCACAGTCACAAGCAGAGTATTATGACATCAGTTTGGGAAGAAGCAATAGAAGCTAATGAACCCTCAAGAACAGCTATTCTGTTTTCATGGATGTGACCTCAGTAATAAATAATTTGGGTAATAAATATAGAGCTAATGAGAAATATAAGCTGCTTTGGGTCCAAATATGGCGTTTATCAAAGTTCTCCTCGAGGCCAGTGGCTCTTAACTGCAGAGCTTGTGTACATATGGACTTTATGGGGACTGCCTGTGGGTTACAAATTAGCAGCTGTCTTCATCACCTCTGACCCAGGCTGGTATGTGATGGGAACAAGGGCGACTGGTAGATCAGTCAGGCCAGAATGCCGTGAAGAGAAAGAGCCGCAACGGTTTATGGACCTGTAGGGGACTTCATTAATTTAGGCACCACTGCAGCATCCAATTGCTTGTCCAATGACAGGCCTCCAGACTCCCCTTGCAGTGATTGACAGCTCGCACTACCAATCAGGGCTACAATTCCCCAATGTACAGGAAGGACTGTTCCAGAACTACAGTAGTTCAGTCTGCCCACAGCTGAGATCGGTGTGAGATCCTTAAGGAGCAGGTCTGTGTGTACTGTTGAGACAGCCTGAGGCTCTGCAGCAGAGACAGATCACGTATCTGCAGATACAGAAACAGAGTGAAAGATGAGTGAGGTAGGACTCCATTGACACTAGGTAATCACATGCTAACTCAGCGTGAACTGATGCTTAACGGAAAGTCCCCTCAACCTAGTGTCTGTATACCTGTGCAGTCTGTAGGCATGAACAATGATTCCCTCTCTTGCATCCCCAAATTTCTTTTTTTTTTTAATACTTTATGTTTATTATTTTCTTATGTTGTTAAACACATACAATCCATATTTGAGACAGTCCATATAGCATTACAATAACCTTAGGGAGATAGAGTATTCTCCTTAATATAGGATAGATGCATCTCTAATATTATGATACCACATCTGGGGAATCGCTAAATCAGACAACTAAGTAAGTAAACATAATATTATGCTGTATAGGTAAGCCCATGAGCGGTATGACTCTTTCGAGATAAAACTAAAGTCCAAAAGTAAAGTCCGAAATATCTGTGTCCCATAGTGGGACTAGCAGCGTCATACTTTATACCTATAAGCTAAAAGTAAACTAAATTAAATATCTCAGGCAGCAAATTCACCTTAAAGTTGAGATTAGCCCAACATCATAATTATATTACTTCGCTCACAGCAAACAAACAAATCAAGACAACAAGCCCTATGTCCAGTTATCTGGAGGAACAGACACCATCTCACTCTAACATTCCTCAGTCTCCGAGATGTTAAGTCGCTGTAGTCGTTATTCCGGTGTTTGGCAACAATCGTAAACCCACTTGCCCGGCTTCGATCGGATGGAGACCCATACCTTCCCATCATGTACTACTCGCAGCGGGCAGGGAATAGGATCGCGTGGGGAATCGAGGCCTCTTCAGACTTTTCCGGACCCCATCAAACTTCTTGCGCCTGCTACCAGTCCCATAACTTATATCTGGAAACAGGAAGATGGGGCGATCATCCTGATAGAGAGGGCCAGCTTTCCTTGCCAAACTGAGGATTTTGTCTCTAGTGCCCACTCCATCAGTGACAAGCAGCAGGTGCGAGAGGTATCACCATCAGCTTGAGGCCCTCGGTGTGATTCGGTAAGCTTTTGCAAGCCAAACTTTATGCTTTGCCCTTCTGGAACCACTTTTCATTTAGCCAATCCTGTAGGAAAATAAGGATGATCCCTTCAATCCCTCCGGCAATCCCAAAACCGAATGTTAGATGCTCCAACGATTCCAATCTAGCCGAGATGTGTGTTTTCTTTAATTATGGCCGATGAAGCTGCCACTGCCGAATCAGCACTTCTTCTGAGGTCTGTCATTTCCGTTTGCAGGGTCTCCATTGTTTTCTACGACCATGACTCTGGTGTTGAAATTATCTATTTTAGTATTTAAGTCTGTGACCGTGGAGATAAGCCTCTGAAGTTTCACCCCAATGGAAGACAGAGTTTCTTCGGTTCTGGCTGTGAGGCGGCTTGTGACTCTGGCCCAGCCTCGTGGGTTGATTTGCACCTGTAGTCTTTCCACTAGTTGTAGCCGATCCTATTCTTCCGAGGATTACCCATTTTGGGCATCAGATCTTCCTCTTTCCAGCGGTGCAAAGTATTTGCCCTAGGCTTTACTTTATATATGTACAGTAGTTTTAAGAAATTGTAATTCTCTGCTTCGAGCTGTTCTGGTTTGCTGCCTACAAACTCGGGCTCCACAGCGCCCCCAGTCGCATCCCCTAATTTCATCTTAATTTACATACAAATGAGGTTGCTTCAATCGGTTTTGCCCTGGTGAAAACCTGTTTGTCATCATTATAAAGGTCATGACCTCATTCATGCAAGGCATCATGGGGCGTTGATGCTGGTACCTGCACAAACCAGCCGGAGTTATACTCTCATTCAGTTATGTTACTTGTCTTGTGGAGTCCCTGTATTCTTTAAAAGCAATTTTTTTTGTATGTGTATTTAACCTCCCCTGCTCTCAAGCCCGCTGCCCAGGGAGTCGCCTATGGTGTCTGCCCCTCTCTCCACCTACCTAAGTCTATTAGTGAGACCCCCATGGAACAGTGGCATATACCCCCAGGTGGGTAAAGTGGGGCCTGTACACCCTGAAGTCCTTCTTGTTCTCGGCGGGCAGGCAGGCAGGAGTTATGGGGTCTGCACTGGGCACTCTATCTCCCGGTGCTCCAAGAGCTGATTTTTTTGTTCTGGGGGCGTGGCGTGCGCCTAGATGTCAGGTGCAACCACCGGCGTCTGTCACGCCCAACCCTCAGAGTGGCTCTGACGTTTGCTGTGCATCTGGCCTCCGCCACAGTCCAGTCAAGCGCTGAGCCTCAACCCCTTCCCCTCCCGGAGAAGCGAGCGACCCCTGGACTGCCCTGTCTCCTGAGTGCATTCCTGAACCCGGGTTGACAGTGTCATGCAAGTGGTAGTGCTACTGCTGTGCTGGTGGGCTGGCCAAAAGCATTTTTTCTAACTCGGATACACTTTACAGAAAACAGCACGCCACTTACTATGCCTTGAAAAGTTTCATGGCCAGCAAAAGACAAGAACATAGGGACTGCCGAGGATAGCAACATCACTGTCTAATTCAGTATAACCTCTGCAGGCTTTTAGTACAAAACGTCATAAAATTCCAGGATGCCTAACATGAGTTGGGTCATCGCTCTGCAATGGGGTCAGCAGGTTTCACACCAGACTTAAGTACCTTAATTTGCATTTAAATCCTGATGAAATTAGGAAGGTACAGTAAAGGCAATCATTGTTCATGCCTATAAACTACACAGGTAAACAGAATAAAAGGCTGAGGAGGACCTTCTCTACAAGGCTGCAGCTAATCCTTTCAGAGACTTGTGTGCTGCAATCTGGGCAGCAACAACCATGGCAACTAGTCCGGGAAGTTGCCCAATGCTTGTTACTGCAACACCTAGGAGACTAGATGCCAAACATGTTCATTAGGTTGGGATATGGCTCAGCTGCCTGTGTATCAAGTAAGTAATAAGCCACGACGCAAATTGTGCATTATGATTTTAATGTACCCCAGAAATATAGTAAGGCACAAGGCTGAAAACCAAGTGTCCTCAGCCTGGGAAGTGCATTAAAATCATATGATACACACCTTGAGAGGCTTATTACACCTCTAAAATGGCTCAAAGTCATGTTTTTGGGGAGAAATGAGTTTTGGCACCTGACTGTGCATTTATAGAGATTTATTGCACAGTCAGCTGACAACTCTTAGCCAATGAAATGTCTAGATTTTTCTTGCCATTTTTATAAAGGATCATGTTCTGAATGTGGAGATCAGAGAGGCCTGAATAGAACAAGAGAAAACAACCATTTGCACGAGCCAACGCCAAATGCCTCGGAGTGGAAGGTGAGCGTAAAACCAGCCAGAGAGGGACTCACTGCAACTGCACCATCCCTCCTGTGCCGTCGTGGGAGATTCTCTGGTATGGGAGAACCATGAGTTAACTCACGAGTTCCCTGAAATGGCATCGTGCTGTTTGGGAAAACATTTAATGAACTAGGCCATCCAGCTGGATTTACAAATGCCCTTGTGGGTTAAGAGAATTTTGGTTTGGGGTTTAAATTACAAAACTTTGTTGTTCATTTCTTAACGTGCACCACCACCAGCCAACCAATGTTATGGGACATGCAGCTTTACATTGCTGGGTACCCAGGGAAGCACCAGGAGCTCCCATTAATACCTAATTAACATGGGTAATAGTGGAGAGTGGGCAGTGTACCCCATGCATGTGGGCAAAAGTGAAAGTGCTGTGCATTTGTGGTTTGTATGGGCATTGTATTTGGACTGAGCCTGGAACAGCACCTAAAGTACAGCCCAGCTTTGCATCCAATGTGTGGCTATATCTGGAAGGCAGACTGATGAGAATTCTGTATATTTAGACTGGGCCTGGAAGGGCAGCCTGTATATTTAGAATGGGCCTGGAAGGGCAGCCTGTGTATTGAGACTGGGCCTGGAAGGGCAGCCCTGTATATTTAGACTGTGCCTGGAAGGGCAGCCCTGTGTATTTAGATTGGCCTGGAAGGGCACGCTGTGTATTTAGACTGGGCCTGGAACAGCAGCCCTGCATATTTAGACTGGTCCTAGAAGGGCAGCCCTGGTATATAGACTGGGCCAGGAAGGGCAGCCCGTGTATTTAGACTGGGGCAGGAAGGGCAGCCCTGTGTATTTAAACAGAACCTGGAAGAGCAGCCCTGTGTATTTAGACTAGGCCAGGAAGGGCAGACCTGTGCATTTAGACTGGCCCTGGAAGAGCAGCCCTGTGTATTTAGACTGGGAATGGAAGAGTAGCCCTATATATTTAGACTGGGCCTGGAAGGGCCGCTCTGTGTATTTAGACTAGGCCTGGAAGGAAGCTCTATGTATTTAGACTGGGAATAGAAAAGCAGCCCTGTGTATTTAGATTGGGAATAGAAGAGCAGCCCTCTATATTTAGACTGGGCCTGAAAGGGCAGCTCTGTGTATTTAGACTGGTCCTGGAAGTGCCATCTATGTAACCCCTTACAAATGGGGATTCTAAAAGCCTTCCCGGAGCTGCTTAAGAGCTCCTTGCCTAACTGGTGTTCGGCTAATGCCGCAAAATGCAGCCGTGAGTGCTTTTAAAGCCTCCAGTACTGTCTCTTTAAGAGCTTCCTGCTGCAGGGTTTCAGTGATTTGTACAGGGGACCGGGTTTCTACTCGAATCCAGCCTGAGCTGTGGCGCAATCACTCCCATTTGTAGTGGCTGTAAGTGCAAGGGAGCCTGACTGATAGATGTAACTGTTTGGCTATAATCATTTAGAGTATTAGTGAAATTACAGTTTGTCTAACCTGCCTTCCTTGCAGCTTGACTTTGTGTGCTTGGCCTCCATTTTGGACCTGGATTGTTGAACTGGGCCAATGGGGTAAGAGGGATACCTAAAATGAAGACTGCTTGAGCCAACCAGAATTAGGACTCTCTTTGGAGCCGCTGGCCATAGGGGATACAGCCAGTAATTCTGGGAAATGAAGTTCTGGACTGTGGCGCCTTTTTTGCACCAATGAGGACCGAATTAAGTGACTGGCATCTGCAGCCCACCAATGGGATCGGGTGGTGCCCGAACTGAGATGCTCTGCCCCAACTGAAAGAGGGCAGAGTCGTTGTGGCTGTGAGCGAGGAAGGAGCTCTGGACTCCTGCACCGTTGAGTTTTTGTGCGGGAAGTGCGTGTGGAAGGCCAGATTCAGGCGGCTTGAACGCCAGCAAGTGTCGGGCAAAATCTGCTAGGCAGCGGTCAGAGGAGGTTATGCAAAGTGCAGCTACCTACCAGGCTCACCCTGTAGAGGACTGGAGAATCTGCTTTAATCACGCGGTCTGTCACAACAAGTGAAGCTGCGTCGTTAGCCGGTGTACTGTAGTGAAAGCAATCGGGATTATACAGCAGCTGCCTGGTATGGTACCCTCTGCTCTTCATATAAAATGTATGGAGAAGTGTCTGAACCCAGGCTCGGTCCTGCAAGAGGTGTGAGAGCGCTTTGGTTGGAGTTGTGAGTATTAAATCAGGGTAGCTCCTGTCAGATGTTCATAGTGAGGGCAAGATTTGTCTGGCTGCTTTATTGGCTACACGAACTGAGCCTGCTGGCTCTGCTTAATCCTCTTAGGAATCAAGTGCTTTTTTCTGCGTCAGGTCCCCAACCAGCTGCATCGAGAGGCTAGCCTTCTATGGCCTGAGTACCCAGAGACAGTGACTTATAGGGTTTGGCCTGTGCACAGTGCCCTAGATAGATATATAGATATATAAGTATTAGAGTGGTAAGCTAATTAACCTGATCTCCTCCAGTCCTTGTTATCTTCCCCTAAATAAATCAGATTGGTTGTTGCAAAGGTATACTGACGGAACTGTGTGTCTATGCTGAATTACTGTACAGTGGTTATTGTATAACTGCATCTTACTTTACAGGGGTCCCCAGAGCCAAAGTGATTGAACCAAGCTGGGGTAAGTGTATGTGGCAAGGGTACTGAGGTTGACAGATGTGGGCCACTAGTGGGAAGAAAGGGGTTGCAGTGACCCAGAGTGCTGTAACCAAGTCATAGTAGACTGTTTCAACCCGACCTCTGGGTGGAGGCACCCGCCATCGGATCCAGGCCCCTCAACCTGTTAACGTCAGAGCAGGCAGGGGTAGTGGCCCTTGGGATAGCGCCCTAGGGGTTACATTTTGGAGGCACCGCTGGGATTCACGTCCCCTAGTGGCGAATATACTAACTACCCCCACCATGGCCAAACTCAAGGAAAACTGGAAGGGGATATCACGACTAAAATTAAGTTAGACCCTATTAAGATGATGGTGCATAAACTGATGGGGTGGGGTGAAGCTGAAGAGCTGGATTCCCAGAAAATTGTGTTACTGCTGGATGTACCTCTGGGGATAAGGAACGCTGACCTTGTTTCTGCAGTTGAGCATGTCAAATGTCTGGGCAAGGTGGAGGTGAAGGGCGAATGGCTGACCTACTCGACCAGACCTTACAGGTGCTGCTGTTATGCAGTGTAATTATAGACCACGAGAGGTTGCCCCGGTGATTTACCGGAAGGTGTTCCAAAGGGCGGAGGTCATTCATTCTCGGAGTGGCTCGGTCACCCCAGGGGATCCCCAAGACTAACAGCTTTAAAGATAAGCTGCTTAAACTGTTAGCTGCAGAAGAGGACCACCCAGGAATTACTACAGGCATTAGACCTTTCCAGTAATCCCACTCTCAATCGTCCCGGTACATCTCCCGGTCCTCTAAGAGTTCTAGCCTGGCTTCCCACCTATAGTAGTTCCCCATACAGTTAGATTCCTATAAAAGATTGAAACTTTTTCTGGTACTGTGCGTGTGCCCTCGGGAGAAGATGATTTGGAGACTTGGATGGACTATGCTACCCTTTAGTCCAAGAGTGGCAGTGCTCTGAGGGAAGAAGCGAAGAGACTGCTGGAGAGCCTGAAGGGCCCAGCTTTGAAGCCATTCGTTTCTTTAGGGCTACTAGCCCGAAGCCACTGCAACAGAGTACCTTTTGCCTTAGAGGGGTGTTTGGGAGTACTGAAACTGGGGAAGACTTGTTGTGAAGTTCAAGTCAGCTAAACAGTGGAGGAATGAGAAACTGTCAGCCTTTGTCACCAGAATGGAAAGGGCATTACAAAAGTTTATCGAAGGGAGGGGTAACTGCCCCAGCATTGAATCAGGTCCGCTGGAGTATATCTTGAAGTCTGCTAGGTTTTCCAGTGTGATATTGTTAAAACTCAAGTTACATGATCAACGGACCACCCTCCTGAATACTGCCAATTGATGAGAGAGATTCAGAGGTAGAGACCAATGAAGAAGGGTGGAACCCTATGTGGGGCCATGAATCTATGCCAGACCCCTGAGCCCAGTGAACCTGATGAGACCCACCCCGAGGGGACTGAACCAGGTGCCAGATGCTTTTCCTGTGCCCCCAGAGTCTCAGGGTGGAGTGGGGTGCATGCTGTCTCTCTGATCCCGGGTGGAGAGTGATTTGAAGGCTGAGATTAGAGATCTATGGGAATGGTGAGAGAACTGAGACACAAAATTGCCAACCCCAAATTTGGGGAATCTGAGTTATCTAGAAATAAACAACCTAGTCAAGAGGAGCCTCCAGAGCTCCGGATGCCTCCCGGCAGGTGAGATATTTTCCTCCCAACAAAGACTCTCGAGATATTAAGTTCTGTTACCATTGTGGGGAGGATGGACACTTTCAGACAGAGTGCCGGTTACCCGAGAACTTAAGGAGGGTCAACAGTAGACTAGTGGCTTGGCATCGAAAGGCCTTTGCCAGACCTGAGGGAGGGCCCTCGGAAGAGTTTTGTCACCCGGCCAATGCCCAAGCAACGCCAAAATCATGCCTCCTGAATGGTCTGACGTGGTGGGTCCCTCAATGGAAACCACCGTGAGTGAATAGTACACCCATCCGGCTGTGTTAGACAGTGGTTCCCAAGTGACCATTATGTTTCAGGACTGGTATCGAAAGCACTTGCCTGAGGTGCCTCTGCAGCCTTTGGATGGCCTACATGTGTGGGGCTGGGTGATGAGGCCTACCCTATTCTGGGTATATCTGGATCTGGTTGTCTTTTCCTACTTCTGTAGCTGGGGTGGCTGAACAAGGAAACCTTGGCACTGGTGTGTCCCCACTGGACTGTATGATGGGGTGCCCTTGTTAATTGGAACCAGTGTTCAGATGTTTGGTCGCTTAGCGCAGCTGTGCTCTGAAAAACAGATGTCCAGGACTGAGAGAGCCCTCAGAATACCCGCCTTGATTCAGAAGGCCTATGAGACTCAGAGAAAGGCCAGGCAGGCGGAACCCAAGGTCCGTGGGTGTCGTCTGGAAGAAGGATCTAGAACCCTTGCTACTAGCCCCAAATGCCCAGTGTGTTCTACAGGGTAAGTCTGGATTAAAAGGATGTTAAGAATAGAATATTGATGCTGGATGCACCAGGTGAGGAAAGTTGCCAGAGGGTTGTTGGTTAAACCCATTATCTTACCTGCTAGAGCCCATGCCTTTGCCAGAAGAGTAATGGTTAAAGTGCATAATCTGTCTGATCGAGAGATTCGAGTGAAACGGTTGCACGCTGGTCATGGTGCACTGTGCAGATACTGCTGTCCTGCCCACAACATGACTCCTGGGAGAAGTGGCCAGTGACCCTGATCTGTCTGATTTTGGTGATTCCCCACTGCCAGCAGAGTGGAAGAAAAGGATCAGTGAAAGGCTCGCCCAGAGGGAACAGGTGTTTTCATTGAAGGAGTGGGATGTAGGATGTGCAAGGAGCAGAGCATCACATTCGGCTACAGGATGAGCGACCTTTCCGTGAGCGATCTCGGCGCCAGCCCCCTGCTGATATAGATGATGTGAGGCTACCTGCAGGAGATGCTTGCAGCTGGGGTGATACAGGAGTCCAGAAGCCCCTACACCTCACCCATTGTAGTAGTGAGAAAGAAGAATGGAGCTGTCTGGATGTGTGTGGATTACCGTGCATCTTAAACAGGCGAACCATACCCGACCAATACACCATGCCACGCATTCAAGATGCCTTGGACTGTCTAAATGGTAGTAAATGGTTCTCCGTGTTAGATCTCTGCAGTGGATACTACCAGATCCCGATGGCTCTGGAGGATCGAAAAAGACTGCTTTCATTTGTCCCTAGGCTTCTATGAGTTTATGCGGATGCCCCAAGGAATTTCGGCGCCCTGCTACTTTCAGCATTTGATGAAGCGAGTTGTGGGGGACATGAATTTGCTCGAATGTTTAGTCTACCTAGATGATGTCATAGTGTTTGGCAGCTTGTTGGAAGAACATGAAGGCAGGTTGTTCAAAGTCCTGGATCGACTTGAAGATTTTGGTCTCAAATTATCTATAGATAAATGCCAATTCTTTCAAACCTCCGTAAAATATGTGGGGCACATAGTATCCACTGAAGGCATAGAGACTGACCCCAGCAAAGTGGAAGTTTGACTATTTGGCCTTAGCCAAAGAATTTGAAAGAGCTGCAACAGTTTCTGGGGTTTTGTGGATATTATAGATGATTTATCAAAGACTACTTCTCAAGTGATCCGCCCTCTGCTTAACCTCACGCAGGATATCCCCGACCCACAAAAGTATAAGAAAGCTGTGCCCTCTGAGACTGAGAAAAATATTTCCGCCAAATGATGTGTTTGGCACCCGCTGGACTGCTGATTGTGAGGAAGCTTTCCATGACATTATATATCAACCTACCCATGCCCCAGTACTGGCCTATGCTGACCCTGCAAGCCAGAGTTCTCCATACTGATGCCAGTCTGCAAGGGTTTGGGCTGTGCTATACCAAGAGCACCCAAATGGTCTACGACCTGTAGCTTTGCCAGCAGAAGCTTGACTCCTTCAGAAAAGAACTATCCGTGCACAAACTAGAGTTCCTGGCTCTGAAGTGGGCCATTGTTGATCAATTTCAAGACTATTTGTATGATGCTAAGATATTGGTGAAGACTGATAATAATCCTCTGACATATGTGCAGACCTCAGCTAAGTTGGATGTCACTGGTCATAGGTGGCTCTCTCGTTGTCTACACTCACGATTACTCTGTTGAACACACAGCAGGCCTAAACCATATAGATGCTGATGCCCTCTCCCGGAGGCCTGTGTCCCGAGCTAACTGGGTCCGGTTGTCAGAACCTGACATAAGAGCTCTTTGCCAGAAATTCAACAAGGAGGAACAGGTGACCTTGACAATGTGGACTGTATGGTGGACTGCCTGGGGCCATCTGAGAACTGTATACCCGCTGCCTACTGGTCATTTTTCTGCATTAGACACTAGTGCACCGCCTCATTTCAACAATGATAGCCTCCAGCGGCTCAATCTCGAGATCCCATGATAAAACTGCTTTGGAAGCTCTACAGGGAGGGAGATGTGTCAAAACTGCATTCCACTGACTTGAGAACTGCCCTGTTATACAAAGAAGGATCCAAATTGACACTTGATCAATAACCTATTGTACAAGGAGACCGTAGACAAAGAGGGGTGAATAGACAAACAACAACTGGTGTTGCCCACTGCCTTTAGAGAACTGGTGTTGAGGTCCCTGCACAATCACATGGGACACCTCGGCATAGACTGAACCCTTGACTTAGTGCTGTCCCGATTTTATTGGCCCAAAATGGGTGCTGATGTGGAGCAGTATATCAGAACTTGTAGCCGCTGTTTACAAAGAAAGACCCTGCCCCAGAGGGCTGCCCCTGGTTAACATCACTACTAGCGCCCTATGAAACTGGTCTGCATTGATTTCTTGAGTCTAGAACCAGATCTAAGAAACATCAGTAATATCCTGGTAGTTACCGATCATTTCACCGGTATGCACAGGCTTTTCCTCCTAAAGATCAGAAAGCCACCACAGTGGCTAAAGTCCTTGTTGAGAATTTCTTTGTCCACTATGGGGCCCCCAGCGAATCCATTCCGATCAGGGAGAGATTTTGAAAGCGCCTAATTAAAGAAATGCTATCCTTGTGGGGGTACGAAGTCAAGAACCACCCCATATCATCCCAGGGAGATCCCCAACCTGAGAGGGTTTAACCGGACTTGCTTGATATGTTGGGCACACAGCAACCTAAAGACAAGCCTAGATGAAGCCAGCAGATTAACACCTTGGTACATGCTTACAACTGCACCAAAAGTGATGCCACTGGGTTTTCCCGTGCTCAGACTGGTGTTTGAAGAGAAGCTAGCCTGCCGGTGGATGTATGTTTCGGGTTTCTCCTGATGGGGTTCAAGCAGCTAATCATCTACAGTATGTGCAAAAGTTGAAGGCCCAACTCAACCATGCCTACAACTAGCCCAGACCATGGCTGCTAAGTGAAACCTGGCCAATGAGGAGAGGTATGATAAGAAAGTGAAAGCAATGGAGCTGAGAGAAGGGGATAGAGTGCTATTGAGGAATTTGGGACTGCATGGCAAACATAAGATCGTTGACAGATGGCATCACCTCCCTCATATTGTTGTGGGAAAACTGGAAGATTTACCTGTATATAAAGTGCGACCTGAAAACAATTCAAAGATGTGAAAACTATATACAGGAATCACCTGCTGCCAATCGGACAAATTTTGATAGAAGCTGAACCTCCCAATGCCCTCTCCTCAGCCTATAACTAGAGCTGCTGCCAAAATAAAACCAAGATTGGTTGACTCCTCAGAAATCAAACTAAAGAGGCTTTCTCCGCCCGATGAAGTTGATCAACAGTCTGTGTCTGAGGACAGTGAGAATAATATTGAGTATTACCCTCTTATGAACTGAGCCAAGTGTTCAGGGCAATCCCCTAATTAACTCTGGGGGCGAGTTGGGCTTCCTGGACTGTCTGAGCCCCCAGCTTTGTCTCTGGAGCCAATGCTCCCAGAGGATGAAGTGAGTGGCATCAAAGCCGAAGAGGTGGGATCCTTGAGCCTGGTTGAACTGTCTGGCCTGGCTGAGCTATCTGACTTTTCAGAAGAAGGAAGTGATGTGGGGAGCAAGCTAGTGATATGCTAGAACCTGAAGAATATTTTGAGTGCCCTGATGGTTCCTTGCCAGTACCAGAGATTCCCCCTGACCCAAATGCTGCGAGCTCAGAAATGGTAGAACTAGGCCCTGAAGGTACTATGGACTCTGGGTCCCCTCCTCCTGTAGTGTTCCGACCCATCCCAGTGGGGCTGAGAGGGTGTCAGAACCTTCAGAAATTTTATCCAAAACTCCTAGACGGACTGGCCGAAGTACGGCCTGTAGTGAGGTTGAGTTATGAGTCCCTGGGTCAGTCTGTGGATCTGCCTCTGAATGTGGTCCATAAAGGGTGTACGTGTCCCCGAGCTCCTTGCCTAAATTAACCCTGGGAAATAATTCTCAACTGTTAGTATCGCCTCTGAGTATGGTGCCCTGCCCCATTTAGCCTACACATAGCTGATAGGAAGGGCTCCTCTATCCAAGTGTCATGGGCAGGAAGTAATGACCTGATTTACAAAAGAAAAAGGTTGTCCGTATGTGTAATGTTGTATAACCAATAGTAAACTGTGTATTACAGTACCAATGTATGCAACCAAGGGTCTGATGTTCTGTCAGTTTAAACTGCTTTGTCTTAAAGTGATTTAAGGGTAACTACTTGACGAGGCGCCAAGTTCTTTCCAGGCCAGGAAGGGTGTAACCCCTTACAAATGGGGGTTCCTAAAGCCCTTCCCAGAGTTTAACAAGCTCCTGCTCAACTGGTGTTGGCTAATGCAGCCAAAATGCAGCCATTGTGAGTGCTTAGCCCAGCACTGTCTCATTAAGAGCTGCCTGCTCGCAGGTTTCAGTGGTTTGTACAGGGGACCGGGCTTCTCATCGAATCCCGCCCCGAGCTGCGGTGAAATCGCCTCCGATTTTGTAGTCACTGTAAGTGCAAAAGGGAGCCTGACTGATAGATGTAACTGTTTGGCTATAATCATTTAGAGTATAGTGAAATTACAGTTTGTCTAACCTGCCTTCCTTGCAGCTTGGACTTTGTGCTTGGCCTCCATTTTGGACCTGGATTGTTGAACTGGGCCAATGGGGTAAGAGGATACCTAAAATGAAGACCGCTTGGGCTAACCAGAATTAGGACTCTCTTTGGAGCCGGCTGGCCATAGGGGATACAGCCAGTAATTCTGGGAAATTAAGTTCTAGACTGTGGCTTTTGCACCAATGAGGACCGAATTAAGTGACTGGCATCTGCAGCCCACCAATGGGATCGGGTGGCGGAACTGAGATGCTCTACCCAAACTGCCAAGGGGTAGAGTCGTTGTGACTGTGGCGAGGAAGGAGCTCTGGGCTCCCTCCATTGAGTTTTTGCGCGAGGAAGCGCATGTGGAAGGCCAGATTCAGGCGGCTTGAACGCCCAGCAAGTGTCGGACAAAACCGCTAGGCAGCGGTCAGAGGAGGCTGTGCACAGCTACCACCAGCTCACCCTGTAGAGGACTGGAGAATCTGCTTCAATCGCACTGGTCTGTCAGGACAAGTGAAGCTGCGTCTGGGCCTGGTGTACTGTAGTGAAAGCGATCGGGATTATACAGCAGCTGCCTGGTATGGTACCCTCTGCTCTTCATATAAATGTATGGAGAAGTGTCTGAACTCCAGGCTCGGTCCTGCAAGAGGTGTGAGAGTGCTCTTTGGTTGGAGTTGTGAGTATTAAATCAGGGTAGCTCCCTGTCAGATGTTCACAGTGAGGGCAAGATTTGTCTGGCTGCTTTATTAGTTACACAACTGAGCCTGCTGGCTCTGCTTAATCCTCTTAGGAATCAAGTGCTTATTTTCTGCATCAGGTCCCCAACCAGCTGCATCGAGAGGCTAGCCTTCTATGGCCTGAGTACCCAGAGACAGTGACTTGTAGGGTTTGGCCTGTGCACAGTGCCCTAGATAGATATATGGATATATAAGTATTAGAGTGGTAAGCTAATTAACCTGATCTCCTCCAGTCCTTGTTATCTTCCCCTAAATAAATCAGATTGGTTGTTTTGCAAAGGTATACTGACGGAACTGTGTGTCTATGTTGAATTTACTGTACAGTGGTTATTGTATAACTGCATCTTACTTTACAGGGGTCCCCAGAGCCAAACTGATTGAACCAAAGCTGGGGGTAAGTGTACATTGTATATGGCAAGGGTACTGAGGTTGACAGGTGTGGGCCACTAGTGGAAGAAAGGGGTTGCAGGAACCCACAGGGCTGTAACAAAGTCATAGTAGACTGTTTCAACCCCGACCTCTGGGTGGAGGCACCCACCATCGGATCCAGGCCCCTCAACCTGTTAACGTCAGAGCAGGCAGGGTAGTAGCCTTGGGATGGCGCCCCCTAGGGGTTATGCATGTTTAGACTGGGCCTGGGTGCAGCCCTGTATTTAGACTGGGCCTGGAAGTTCAGCTCTGTGAATTTAGACTAGACCAGAAAGTGCAGCCCTGCGTATTTAGACTGGGCCTGGAAGAGCACCCTGTGTATTTAAACAGAACCTGGAAGAGTTGCCCTATGTATTTAGACTGGGCCTGGAAGAGCAGCCTGTGTATTTAGATTGGGAATGGAAGAACAGTCCTGTATATTTAGACTGGGCCTGGAAGAGCAGTTCTGTGTATTTAGATTGGGAATGGAAGAGTAGCCCTATATATTTAGACTGGGCCTGGAAGGGCAGCCCTGTGTGATTAGACTGGGCCTGAAAGAGCAGCCCTGTGTATTTAGATTGGGAATAGAAGAGCAGCCCTGTATATTTAGACTGGGCCTGAAAGGGCAGCTCTGTGTGTTTCGACTGGGTCTGGAAGTGCCATCCTGCATATTTAGACTGGGCCTAGAAGTGCAGCCGTGCATATTTAGACTGGGCCTGGAAGAGCAGCCCTGTGTATTTAGATTGGGAATGGAAGAGTAGCCCTATATATTTAGACTGGGCCTGGAAGGGCAGCCCTGTGTATTTAGACTGGGCCTAGAAGGAAGCCCTATGTATTTAGACTGGGCCTGAAAGAGCAGCCCTTGTATTTAGATTGGGAATAGAAGAGCAGCCCTGTATATTTAGACTGGGCCTGAAAGGGCAGCTCTGTGTGTTTAGACTGGGTCTGGAAGTGCCATCCTGCATATTTAGACTGGGCCTAGAAGTGCAGCCGTGCATATTTAGATTGGGAATGGAAGAACAGTCCTGTATATTTAGACTGGACCTGGAAGAGCAGCCCTGTGTATTTAGATTGGGAATGGAAAGTAGCCCTATATATTTAGACTGGGCCTGGAAGGGCAGCCCTGTGTATTAGACTAGGCCTAGAAGGAAGCCCTATGTATTTAGACTGGGCCTGAAAGAGCAGCCCTGTGTATTTAGATTGGAAATAGAAGAGCAGCCCTGTATATTTAGACTGGGCCTGAAAGGGCAGCTCTGTGTATTTGGACCTCGGCCTGGAAGTGCCGTCCGCATATTTAGACTGGGCCTGGAGTGCAGCTGTGCATATTTAGACTGGGCCTGAAAGAGCAGCCCTGCATATTTAGAATGGGTCTTGAAGCCCAGCCCTGCATATTTAGACTGGGACTGGAAGTTCAGGCTTGTGAATTTAGACTGGCGGAAGTGCAGCCCTGCATATTTAGACTGAGCCTGGAAGTGCAGCCCTGTGTATCTAGACTGGTCCTGGAAGTAAAGTCCTGAGTATTTAGACTGGTCCTGGAAGTGCAGCCTCATGATTTAGACTGGGCTTGGAAGAGCAGCCCTGTGTATTTAGACTGGGCCTGGAAGAGCAGCCCTGCATATTTAGACTGGAACTGGAAGAGCACCCTGTGTATTTAGACAGAACCTGGAAGGGCACCCTGTGTATTTAGATTGGGCCTGGAAGACACCCTGTGTATTTAGACTGGGCCTGGAACAGCAGCCCTGCATATTTAGACTGGGCCTAGAAGGGCAACCTTGTGTATTTAGACTGGGCCTGGAAGATTAGCCCTGTGTATTTAGACTGGGCCTGGAAGATCAGCCCTGTGAATTTAGACCGGTCTTGGAAGATCAGCCCCTGTGTATTTAGACCGTCCTGGAAGTAAAGTCCTGTGTATTTAGACTGGTCCTGGAAGTAAAGTCCTGTGTATTTAGACTGGTCCTGGAAGTAAAGTCCTGTGTATTTAGACTGGTCCTGGAAGTACAGCCTGCATATTTAGACTGGACCTGGAAGAGAACCCTGTGTATTTAGACAAAGCCTGGAAGAGCAGCCCTGTGTATTTAGACTGGGCATGGAAGGGCACCCTGTGTATTTAGATTGGGCCTAGAAGGGCACCCTGTGTATTTAGACTGGGCCTGAAGATTACCCCTTTGTATTTAGACTGGGTCTGGAAGAGCAGCCATGTGTATTTAGACAGAGCCTGGAAGAGCACCCTGTGTTTTAGACAGAGCCTGGAAGAGCAGCCTGAGTATTTAGACTGGGCATGGAAGGGCACCCTGTGTATTTAGATTGGGCCTGGAAGGGCAGCCTGTGTATTTAGACTGGGCCTGGAAGTGCAGCCCTGCATATTTAGATTGGGCCTAGAAGGGCAACCCTTTGTATTTAGACTAGGCCTGGAAGATCAGCCCTGTGTATTTAGACTGGGCCTGGAAGAGCAGCCCTGTGAATTTAGATTGGGCCTGGAAGAGCAGTTGTGTATTTAGACTGGACCTGGGCGTGCAGCCCTGAGTATTTAGACTGGACCTGGAAGTGCAGCCTCACGTGTTAGACAGAGCCTGGAAGAGCAGCCCTGCATATTTAGACTGGACCTGAAGATCACCCTGTGTATTTACATAGAGCCTGGAAGACAGTTGTGTATTTATACTGGTCCTGGAAGGACAATCCTGTGTATTTAGACTGGAGTTGGATGAGCAGCCCTATATATTTAGACTGGGGCTGGAAGGGTAGCCTTGTATATTTAGACTGGGTCTGGAAGGGCAGCCTGTGTATTTAGACTGGATCTGGTGTATATCGGAGGTTTGGTGTGCATCAAGGGCTTTGGCATATCAGGAGCTTTGGTGTATATCAGGCAGTTTGGTGTACATCAAGAGGTTTGGTGTAGATCGGAGGTTTGTTGTATATCGAGGGTTTGTTGTATATCGGGTTTGGTGTATATTAGTGGGTTTGGTGTATATCAGGAGGTGTGGTGCATATTGGGGTTTGGTGTATATCAAGGGGTTTGGTGTATATCAGGGGTTTGGTCTATATCAAAGGGGTTTGGTGTATATCAGGGGTCTGGGGTGACAAAACCACAAGTAATACCATCAGTGAGTTCTGGCTGTCGTCCTTTGATGCCAATAAGTTTCTAGTTTCAGAACCAATACTTTAGAGTGTATGTACACAGTATGTCTGTGGTTTGCAGAGATGTACAAAAACCAGCTAATTTGGATATAACTTCTCTCTTTGCATCCGTTCACGGATCCTGCGCACAACTCTTCCTGCAAACTGCCTCTTTGTTATGCTACTGTACCTCAGTCTGTACTAACTGCCTGCATTGCTGCCAGTGTCCCTGTTCACACAATCTAAATGGTTCAATGAAAAAGTGTTTGCAAAGTTCTCAAAGGCAAAGTTAGGATATCAGTAAATTATGGAGGGGAGGGTGGTGTCAAAACCAACACAAACCTAGTTAAATTTGGAAAATCCTCACTTTAGCTTACATTTGCAATTTACTGCTGAACCACTCGCGATTTCTCATAAGCAACATTAAAATGTATGAGAGGGCCCTTGTGTGCTATATTCAGCCACTACTCCTGATTTATAATACCCAATTTAGGAAACAAAAACAGCTAAACCTGATTTAGATCACAGATTATGGCGTAAACAGCAGCAAGAAAGTATTGCAACTCTGAAATGCAATTTAAATATGTTTACATTTCCAGTGATGTATTTATACTATTCCTCGTTTGGCTAAACTTTCTATAATTAGATAAACAGTATCCCGAGGCCCAAGCCTGATTACTTCTATGCATGGCTATAACACTGCAAGATATACAGTAGATTAGAAGTAAAACTATCAAGCAGTTATTAGATATCATCTGACTAGTGAAAAACGAAGACTATGTTAAGACAATCGTCTTTCTACTTGACTGCAATCGTGTCACGTCAAAATGAAACAAAAACTGGAGTACAAACACAAATAGCCAACGATAAAGCATTTAAGTTTTCAGCCAAAGAAAATAGTTTTATTGCTTTATTTAAAGCAGCAGTATTGTTAGCACAAAATATCACCATATAGTTTTTGTTAGCGATAATATGTCTTGAATAACAAGATTCATCATCAGTGTACTTTCATTTCTCTATATTTTCAAAACAGCTTTTCTCACTAATTTTATAATTAATGACTCAAGTCAAACATAATGATGGTTGCCACTAGCAAGTTTCAAAATCCTTCCCTCAAGGCTACTTTTTGTCTTTACATGCTGGAGTCATACTGTGGCTGTATTGGGAGGATGCTAAAGGTGGTGGGGAGGTAGAGAAGCAGAGAAAAAGAAATCCTGGCAGCACTGAATGATGGCCGCCACCCCCAAGGGCTGACCCCAGCTTCTGAATTGGGTCTCGGGGGTGTGTAGAGCACCATACCTTCCTGGCCCTGCCAGGCAATCTCTTGAGGGGCCACCAGGTTCGGACTGCGGGGTCCTGGTCGGGTCGAGAGAGAGAGAGTCCCTCCGTCAGGAGGGCAAGCTTACCAGGGGCTCTTGGAGGATAAACTGTGCACGAAAAAATTAAAAGAAAGAATATTTCTGATGGGCACCAGTTGGGTGTGTGCAATTTCTTCTACTGATTGTCATTTTACAGTGAAGACAATGGGCGAATTTTCTAAGCAGTGTGGTGTCCATTTCTACCAGGGTGGTGAGTGCCTGAACTGTTGTGTGCACTAGTCTGAGTTTACTGTGTGAGCAGCACCACCACCATCCCAGTGCTCACTTTCGTTGCTTTTGTAGAACCCAGTATCTCAGGTCGGAATAAAACACAATAAAAAAAGCAAAATGGATATATTGATGTCTTTGCCAGAAAAACATTACTTAAAAAAAAATAACTATATAATAAATAGTTTTCCACTAACAAACACTATGCTTTAAAATACTTAGGCGAGAACAATAAGCCATAGTACCCAGTACATCCTAGGAGACAGGGAGGCGATACAGAAGTGAAGGCAGTAAATATGCAAGAATAAATATGGAGAAGGAAGTTCGATTGTGATGCATTATAATACATCACGAGTCTCAGAACTGAAAATGATATTATGAGGATTTACAAGAGAAGGGTGAGGGCTAGCACAACTAACCAGGGAGTCCTGGGCGAGAGAAAGGAGTTCAGTAAAGGTGTATAGTGCATAAATCTAGTCAACGCCCTGGTTTTCTCACGTCTTGACTCCTGCTGTGCGCTCTGCAATGGCTTACCTGGGGTCAACTGCGCCACCTCTAGCTGGTTCAGAATGCAGCAGCGGGTTACTGTCCTCTGCTCGAAGATCATATCACATCACTCCCTTGCTATGGGTTTCGTGCTGGCAGCCAGTTAGGTGGTGCACTGACTTCTGGGTGTTGTTAGTGACACATGAGGACTTAAAACCTCTCACCTGGTTAAATAACTAAAAATAAACAAACAAATAAAGCACTGGGCCCCAATATCTAAGTGAGCTCCTGATTCACCATGTGCCATCCAGGATTTGAAATCCAGAGAGTGGGGTCTGCCGAGGTGCCACTATCCCATTTAAAGCCTGCTGGTGATTGGGGTTTTCTCGGTGGTGGAGCCTGCCCTCTGGAATAAGCTACCCTACAGGATCTGCACCAGTAGGTCAGTGCAGCCTTTTAAAAATCAAACTGAAATGCTAGCTACTCCAGTTAGCTTTTGAGTAGTCTAGTCTGAGTGGCTCTGCTTCACTCCTGTTATAAATGATAAATTAGAAACAGTAGCGAAAGATTAGGATACGTGTATTTATTAATGTAACTGGTTTGTCTTTTCTATGTTCCTATTTATGAGTACGCTATTGTTTTATTTTACAGGCATTAAACTAATTAAATAAATTCAGAGAAACCATTCAATTTCTACCCACTCCCCAAGAGGGTCTGGACCCCATCTGTACATGAGAAGGGCAGACAAAAACATGGCGTGCCCCTGCACATACGGTGCATGTACTATGGCACCCATGGAGGGACATATGCTGGCAAACTGCACCCCTCACATATACAGTGTGTATGTGGCACCCACAGTGGGACTTGCACTGGCCCACTGCACCCAATCCCACTCTGTCACTATGACTACCCGGATGGTTGAGTTGGGACTGGGCATAGGGGGCCTGTTCACAATGTACACACACAACAAAAGGATTTCCTTGCTTTGAAAGGGCTGCGGAGGGCACTGGCAATACACCAGGGAGACCCTGCAATAACTCTTATGCACCCTCCGCACCTTTTGAGGCTTGAAGGGTGGCCTCAGTCCTGCAAGATGGCTTGAAGCCAAGCTGGGAGCCTTGATGGATCTTTTGGGGGTTTCTGTGCATTTAAAATGTTCATCCAGTATGGAAATATGGTTGTCCGTTACAGAGCAAGTGCTCTCCCTGGCACTGCCTCAGGCATTTAGTGCATGCTTAGTGTTTCCATTCCATCCCTGGGAATACCCTCACCCCTGCACGCACTTTCACACGCATATGTTGGGTGGCCAGGGCTGTGAAGTTTGCCATGTGTGGCCAAATCCAGGGAGCAGAGGATACGTGGTAGATATCTAGCCCATCTTTGTGGACCATGACCTAATCATGTTAACGTCATTTGTGTGAAACTGTAGCTAAACAATGCCCCAACACCTGTATAAACTGTTAATCATACTGTTATGGTTTACATTTGTATTCCCTATATTATTTTGCATATTGCAGTGTCCTGTTTTGAGTTTCACCCCACTGTGAAGCCTTTCAAGGCACTTTAAGCATTAATGTGCACAGGATGTGATAGAGCACTGTGAAATTTGCTCACGTCTGCAAGGGGACATCTTCCCTTCCTGCAGTGCTCCACCAGACCCCAAGACATGTGACTGCTCACATGAGCTCATGTGACCGTGTGTTATTCAAACATAACAGCAAAGGTCAGAAATGCTTTGCTTTCTAAAGCTCATTACTTGTGTTTAAAATCAGATGAACAATTTCATAATTAGCAAAGAGGCACTCCAGACTGCAGGATTTTTCCCCACCCAGTTTATAATGTCAGATAACGGCACTTCTCGGGTGCATAGGGTACGCTGCTTCACCATGTACCTCACTTCTCAAGGCATGGTGCTAACTCACAACACTGCACACACCCTGTCATCACACAGTGCCTAAATTATGTACAATAAAAGACATTGATATAGTCCAGTGGCTGGCGGGTTGGAGAACACTGACTGTGAAGACTGTCTGATAGAATTGGGGCTGTTTTCCATAGGAAAGAGAAAAAACAGAGGTGAAATGATCATGGTCTTCAAATACCAAAATGAAGAACACCATCAGATTAACGGCAGCTCTTCAGGATACACAAGGATGAAAGGATAAGGGATACACACTGTCAGTGAAAGGAAGAAGAGTCAAGGAAAATGTCAAGAAACATTACTTCACCCAGCGTGTGGTGGACACTGGGAATGAACTTCAACAGCTGATGGTATATCAGTTGATAGTGTAACGCGTTAGGCTCAGACCTGACAGGTACAGGCTGGTCCATTGGCACAGTGCTAGGGCTACGCTCATGAAGCTGGCGACCGGGTTTGGGAACAAGCCCGGGTCATCGAAGCTGGCGGGAGGGAAGGAGGATCGAGCGTCCAGTCAGTACTCTCCTCCTTGGGGGGTTGTGTCTCGCATCATTACTGCCACCTGCAGATGTATGGGTGTCAAGTGCTCAGAACACAGGAAGGGGGCACTATGCTACATATCACATGAGCATGCGGTCACATGCTCCACGGTCAAGGACTGGGTCCCAAATGGTGGCATCCCTTTGGTGTATGGGATATATGGCACAAAGCGAAGGGAGAAACTAACAAATAGGATTCAAAACAAACCTCTTCCGCTCAGAGCTCTGTGAAGTCTGGTACATCCAGACTGAAAGGCAGGTATATCTGCCACACTGGAGCAGAGGGGAGCAGAAACAGTATAATAAAAACTAAAAACAAAAAGACCCGACAGGTACTTCAGAGAAAAGGGATGATATGGTAATAATAATAATAATAATTTTATTTATATAGCCTTTCACTGTATCAAGGCGCTGAACAAGTTAATAAAAGCTTCAACATACAATACAAACATCAAAACCATGAACATTATAAAATATATCATAAAAACATAATAAATTACAATAAAATTTCACACATTTACAATACATTTAACCTTCTAAGAAGGCCATTCTCCATAGATGTGTTTTCAATTCCTTCTTGAAAATCTCCACGGAGGAGCATTCCGTAACTGGTATTCCCACAGAGCTTGTGAGAGGAAGAACTTGACAGACTGCTGGTTTCTTTCTTCCATAAAGATGTATGTCTGTCTGTATATATACTGCATATGTAAGTATGCATACATACAGACAGAGAGAAGAGATATATTTCGCTGGATACAGGTAAGTTTGCCACAGTTTGCAACCTGATCTTCCACACTGCTTCTACCAGCAAAAACAAATTTTATCTAAAAACCTGTCATGCACAACATATGCTGATGTCACCTCAGTGCCGGCGTTCTGTTTTCCGCTGCACCTAATGTGTACTCACATGGCGCACTTCCATATTTACTGTCTTGTTACTATTAGCACGGGATGACTACAGGAGGTTTATAAACTCTCTGCTCATTAGTGGTTCAGCTCTCTACACAGGTGTTTGTAATAATTAAAATTAATAACTCAAACCTGACTCGGCAGGCATGCCTGGGGGCTGTACTGCCTACCCTGGCATTGTCATTAGCACGATAAGATTACAGCAGATGAAGACGGATTCTGGTAACTGAAGGCCCAAACAGATTTGGAAAGTCCATCTCGTTGGCAGCCTCACATGAGAGGCCAAGGACTGAAGGACATGGAATTTGAACTTCCCTCTTACCTATGTGGCGGCCCCTCCATTACAGGGTCAACCTGCACTGGCGGAGCAGTGTAGAGGGAAGTGTATGGTGATCATCATGATGTACATGTAATGTGGCATGACAGAGGACTTCAGTCTCCTGTGCTGTCCATCTTACAACCTTCCAGTGCACTAAAATTTACTGTAACAAAACAAAAAAAGCACTTGCCAACGACAATGGGGCCATATTAATTGTGCATTTTATCCTGCAGCACAAACAGGCACACAGTCATCCAAACATGCATAGAGACATGCAGTCATGCACACTTACTTGCACAACATAATCACACATACACTGAAGTACACGACACACTCCACAAACTGATGCACGCTATCACCACACAGACACAGAGACACATTAACAAGCGGATGCACAGGAATGTCGTCACACACACGCACACATACACACACACCAGTGTGCACTCATCCTCCACACACTAAAACACGCATACATTTAGATACAGAGACAGCACATTATGACACACACAAACATGCACAGAAATGTTATTGTAACCCCTAGATGGGCTATCCCAGGGGCTACTACCCTGCCTGATTTCCACTAACAGGTTGAGGGCCTGGATCCAATGGCGGGTGCCTCCACCCAGGGTCAGGTTTGCAATAGTTAAACTAACTTGGTCACAGCCCTCTGGGACACTGCAACCCCCTTCTTCCCAATTAGTGGCCCAAATAATATATATCGAATTACCTTCACAGTATACACTTACCCCCAGGTCTGGTTCCGCACTGGGACCTCCTGTGAAATGAGATACAGTGCAACAATCACAGTACAGTACTTTAACATAGACAAATACCTCAGGCAGTATAACTTTGCTGAAACAAGAGCTCTGATTTATTTAGGGGGATATAACAAGGACAGGGGAAATCAGGTTAATTAGCTTATCACTCTAATAATCTACCTATATGGCTCTGTGCAGGCCTATCCCTATCAGTTACTGTCCCTGGGTACCCAAGCCCTAGTGGCTAGTCCAAACCGTGGCAGCTGGTAGGGGCCCTTTCACACAGAGAAAAGGAATTAAACAGTCAGCAGTACAGTAATTCCATTTGGATTTAATGTGGCAATTCAACAGGGAGCGACCCTGAATTAGTACTCACGACCTCCAAATAAGATAGGGTCCTTCAATGTCAGCAGGGCTCACTTGAGGTACAAACCTCTTCACACATCCATATAAAAGAAAGCACTATACCAGGCAGGCTGCATCTGTATCCGATCGCAATTACTGCACAATACCCAGGAGAACACACAGCAGATTCAGTTCCTGACAGACCGAGTGTAATTTTCAGCAATTCCTCCAGTCTTCTACAGGGTGAGCCTGGTTTCTACTTCAGAGATCCTTTGATTCTTTTCACAGGACAGATTCAGTCCTAACAAGCTACAGACGGAACTCTGGGCCTTACACACGTTTTTGACTAAAACTGCACACTGAAAAGCACAGGGCTCCTTCCTTCTTCACTGCCAAAGCTCAACAGAACTCCAACCGACAAAACCGGGCACTTCCTTTGAGTTCCTCCCAGTTCTTGACTGGATTGGCTGTCACTCACAATAGACTGCTGCTGTTGGTCCAAAAGGCACTGAAGTCTAAACTACATCTCCCAGAGTCACTGCCCATACAATCCTCTTGTGGCTGGCTCAGATTATGAGTCAAGTTCTGATTCGTCCAAGGCACCATTTAGAGCTAGCTTACCCCACACTGATTGGTCCAGTTCAGCAGTTCAAAACTAGAATGGGAACTAGCAGACACAGTTCTGACTGCAAGAAAGCAGGTTAGACAAACTGTAATTTCATTATTACTCTAAATAATTTCTGGTAACAGTTACATCTTTCAGATGGGTTCCTTTGCACCTAGTGACTGCAAAAATTAAGTGAATTGGCAGCAGCTCGAGTGGTACTCAGAAAGCACACAGTCCCCCCATACAAACTAATTATGTCTGCAAGCAGACAGCTCTTAAAGAGACAGTACCAGAGGCTCTAAAACACTCACTGATAAATGGCTTAAATGCCAAACACCATTCAGGCTTGGAGCATTCAAGCAAGCTCCTGGAAGTCTTTTGGAACCCCCATTTGCAGGGGTTACATTATCAAACATGCAGTCATCCACAGATACGTGCAAAGGAACAACATCACGCACTGACAGCATTCATATACTCCACACACTAAACAAACATGCACTCACACTCACTCAGAGACATACTAACATTCACACACATGCACAGGAATACTATCCTTTACACAGTCATGCAGGAGTACGCAGCTGTACATACAGTACATGGGCAGCAAGTGAAAATATTATTTGGTGGGGCGCTAGTAGGACATAATAGGCCAGGGTCTGCTTTCTTTTTTTTTTGTATTATATTTTTTGGTTTTAAAGCGTACAACTGACATACAGCATTAATACTGAACAAATAAGATCCACAAACCTGGAAAAGAAACAGGTAAAAACATCAATTCATTCTGTACTCTATAAATACAAACCCTTGATATAAGAGGTGCAACTACAACTACATTCATTTGGATAAGATGCGTCTCAGCAGGGGTACAGGCATGGTCACTCCTTCACAGCAGGCCTCTCGCGGTATGGCAGCCTCTGCCAGACAGAGAGAGAGAGAATCAGATATTTATCTGGCTTGTGCAACAAAGTGCTCCTCTCTCCTCCTCAGTATATAAGCAAGCCTTTCCAACACCAGGGACTGGGCGCCAATGTCTTCCACTGGGTAAGCACTGAGGTAACACAAGAGACCCACATATTTTGTATGCACTGGCGAGCCAAGTGGCAAATACTCAGATCCATCAGTGATACAGGAAAGAGGAATTGTTCAACCAGGAAACACTAAGCCAGAGCTTGTTTCCAGGTGCAACTTAGGAGCACAAGGAAATTAAGTGAGTTGCTCAAGGTCAAACAGTATGCATGTGAGGACTGATGAGATTCAAACCAGGACTCCAGGTTTAAAAGCTTAGTGCCCTTATACTGCCTTCATATGGCTCCAGCCTTCGTCTCCCATGTCCTCCACACCCATCAATAAAGACAGAGGCGTACATGTAAGTTGCTGACCCAACAGGGTAGTTATTGCCTGCTCCACACTCATCGAAAACTGCTTCAGGGTGCACAATCCGAAAATAATGTTTATACGTGCCCAAGAGCAGTCCTGTATCTCCCGCACACTGGGGTTAACCCGTGTACTGTGCACCACACTTGAAGGACAATATGGCCACGAAGAAACTTGTGCTGTGATTCTTGGAATCTGTTACAGGTCAGTATCAATTCAATTCAATCAAATTTTTTATTTATAAACGGCGCCTTTCAAAACCAAGGCGCCTGTACGATAAAATACATAAAATAAAATAAAAATTACATACTTTATGTATGTAGGCCCATATGCAATCATAAGATGGTACCCCAGTTTTCATCAGATATGGTTACCCCCAAATCTTGTTCCCACTGCCCTCTGACCTTGTTGGAAAGGTCTGGAAGCAATACTCTGTCTTGTTTGGCCAATCTAGCAATCAGCCCTCTAGCAGTTTCCCTCAATTGATAGGTGGCCTGTTCCGGACCACCAGCTGCAAGTCCTCCACTGAGTCCCTGCCTAGACTTCTAAATGCCCCTCACCTGTAAATATCTGAGCGGTGGGAGCTGGGGAGGCCCAACTTTTCCTGCATCTCATTAAATGGGTGGGAACCATCCTCAGAGTAGAAATCCCAGCATTGAACCCCCCAAAGTCTCCCACTCCTAAAACCAGCATCATCTATGCCAGGCAGAAAAGGCGGATTGCTGGCTACTGGGATCAGCAGAGTCTGGTCCTCTCTCATCTCCCCACCCCACCAAAATCTCTTTCTGATTTCCTACCAGGTCTCCAGGGCATGTTGCGTTAGTGGGTTCGAGAACTCACTCTGGTTATAATCATGCTTGCCCTCTGGGGACAGATATACTGAAGCTACCTCACACTCTTCTTCCTCCAACTCCAGACAACTCACTGCTCCCCTGTTCACCCAGTCCAGTATATATCTTTGCTGGATGGAAGTGTGATACCTTTAAGATCATGGAAATCGAGGCCCCTGTTCTATCCTATATTTCAGACTCTGCAGGCTCATCCTAGACAAAATAAATAAAACATAAAAAATCCTGGGTCACTTGCCCTGCCATATAAAACCAGTGAACCGCTTCTCCAGTTGTTTGATGTCATCTCCAGTGGGACCCATGGGCAACATCTGTCAAGCGTAAAGCATGATCCGGGGCAGAACATTCATTTTTGTCAAGTTAATTCGGCACAGCCAAGAAATGAGGTAACGTCCCATCTGTCTAGACTGGCCAATAAAGTGCTGATCAGTGGGTCAATATTTAGGGCGTACAGACTGTTCAGTTCCCTTCCCATCTTAATCCATTCTTATGTCATGGATCTCCCACCACCTTTAAGACCCATGACTCTCTCCTCCACTAACTGGTGGGTCCCTAAACCATGAGCTCCGACTTGTGCAGATTTAACTTATAGCCAAAGAAAGTTGCCAAGGCACGTATTACCCCAAAAGAGCTGACATGGACTCCCTGAGATTAGTAACAAGAGAAGCAGATCCTTCGGCATATAGGGTAATTTTTGTTGTCTCCCTCCTTGAACCCTCAAATCTCCCACATTTCCAGGATTCGATGGCCAGTAGCTCAAAAGCCAGAGCAAAAAGCAGGGGGACAAGGGACAGCCCTGACGTGTGCCATGGGACAGCCAAAATTCTTCCAACAGGCCCCAATTACCAGTACTTGGGCCCTCAGGTCCTTGTACAAAAACTTCCCTATATTCTCAAAGTCCTCCTAACCCCGTCCTCCAGTACCCTGAATAGGTACTCCCGTTCAATCCTGTCAAAGCGTTGTCAGCGTCCATCAACAGCACAAGTGCTGTACCCAGATGCCGAGACCCCAGTGCACCACATTCAACAGCCTCGCATGTTGTGGTATGACAACCTTCCCTTCATGAAGCCTGTTTGGTCTGGGTACACAGTCTCTGGGAGAACCTGCTCCGGCGTTGTGCCATAATATTGGCAACAATTTTAAGGTCACAGTTAAGGACAGATACAGGCTGGTAGGATGAAAACCCTCCAAGAGATCCTTCCCTGGCTTGGGCAGCATGCGTATGGAGGCCTCATAACATGCGGCAGGGGCCCCTCTCCTCACGGGCCTCCTGAAACATTTCAGTTAACTGGCCCTGTATGGAGTCGGCCAGGTGGCGCTGAAGGTTGAAGCGCTGGACGCCACACCTTGCACCATGCTGGTGACCCAGATTCGGGAACAGACTCAGGCTGCGGGGGTCGGCAGGGAGGAAAGGACTGAACATCCAGAGGACTGCTCTCCCTTCCGGGGAGGGATCCAGGCTCTCGCCACTCCTTAGTGGCCCCAATGGAAATTGAGGGCACCGCAGGAACTGGCGGTGCAGCGACATGGGGTGGAGCATCCGGCGACATCGGCACGCAGTGCCAAGACATCAGTGCACAACTCGCGCTCCAGGGGAAAACCTAAGTGAAAATACCTTGGAGGACCAGGGAAGCAACGACGGCTCCAGGGACCCAGCCCAAATCCCCAACGTCGAACCATCCCTCCAACAGTCACCCAAGGCCCTCCACCAGGACTGATCCTCTAATCACAAAAGGCCACCAGGTAAGTGGGGCGGTCCCAGGAGGTGATCCAGGGGCTGGAAGGTCCTGGTGGGAGGAGGGTCTCAATGGGGAGTAGAGGTGCTGAGTCAAGAGAATACCTCTGAGAGATGCCCTGGTACCCCAAAGCAATAAAATAGAGAGTAAAAAAATTGGCCCTGTATTGGCCCCCACTCCTTATCATATTCAGCTCCAAACCTGCCTGGACCATTCACCTTCCCTCTTTTGAGTTTCCTAATCGCCCGTAGTACCTCCTCCTCTTCCTCAGTCACGGTGCCCCAACAGGTCCCTCTGCTACTTGGCGAGAGTTGGCACATTTATGCCTGCAAAAATGCAGTTGCTGCCTCCCCAGTCCGACCTCTATCCTATATAAAGATTCATTCAAAAAGCAAACAGATGCATGACTATCCCTTGCCTTGTGTTCTGCCTGCCCAGTTAGGCCTTTAATCGTTGGACTCTGAGCCGACACCCTTCTCCCTTGTACCAGCCTCACAAGGAGGGGCCCTGGTTTGTTCCCCATTCAAAAAGTCACTGATGAACAAAAAAGAACACTGACTTCACCTACCCTGCAGAAACAGATTCAGAGCCTCCTTGTAGCTGTCAGTTCTCATAGCACCACTGACTCTCCCCCTTGCCACTTTTTGTTGCAAGTACTTCAGTTTTTTTCCTTTTGCTTCTCTTCAGGGAGGTCACAAAGCTAATTATAACCCTCCACATGTAGGCTGTGCCCGACTCCCATAGCATTCCTTTGTTAGGTGCTGCAGCTGTTAGTCACCAAATTGTTACTCCAGTGATCCTTGAGTACTACGGAAACTCCTCTTCAGCAAATATGTTCTGGGAACCTCAAAATCAACTAGACTCCCTCTCCCCCAAAGGCAAAAGCAACCGCCACCATGGCACCATCTGAAATTTATATTAGGCTATGATCCACCTGTCGTACAACCTTGTAATGGTCTCCAGAGACAAAGATATAGTCCAGCTTGGACCACGCCTGGTGGGGCTGGAGAAAAGTCTCACCCTTTTGTTTGGGTTTGCGGTGATGCCCACCCAGAGTGGTCCAGCTCCGGTCCATCACACAGTTAAGTCCTCTCCCAGAACTAATTTGGGAACTGCTCCCTGTAAAGTATGTCTCCTAGAGCTTTATAGAAGTCAGGGTCAGTGACTGCTGGGGCATACACAGGAGACTTTCTTCCAATACAACTCCTCAGTGATGAACAAAAATGTGCCTTTGCACTTGTCCTTCACTACCTTTTCCACCTTGAGGGCAGGCTTTTTCCACTAGGATGGCAGCTCCTCTTTAATGTGAGAATCGTAGCTGAATAGCACTCCCCACCCCAGCTCAACTAGTTTTGTATGCTCTGCCTAAGTGAGGCAGGTCTACTGGTGTAAAGCTATATGAATCTGCCCTGCATTCAATGCTGCCAGGAGCTTCTTCCTTTATCAGGAGAAGAAACACTCCAGACATTCCAGGATACCACTATTACATTATCCACCATGAAGGTATCCAGTGATAATAGCGACTGAAAATTAGTAACTACAGAAATAGCGACTCATTTTGGTATATCATTCTGGGCTACCCTGCACACTAAGCGACCATATGTGGGGCGTGACCCGTGGGAAGAAGGGTGACCAGAAGGGAGAATAGCCGAGGAGGGAGGGAGGGACAAGGAAGGGTTTTAGGGACTGGTGTACCTGCTGCGCTGTGCTAGCCGTGTAAGCGTGGTGGTGTGGATGGCTAGCTCTGGCACAGCAGGTACTGGGTTGAGACTGGGACCAGGGCGATAAATTTGCCACCTGCAGCTCTGGGACTTAATGTTTACTGAAATCTTAATTTTGCCCCTCCCTGACATGCCCCCTGGAGTTGAGAATCCTAATTCAGAGTCGTCCCCTGGAAAAACACTTTTAATATTCTGGATGTCAGGTCGCCTTGAGTGTATACTGCCGATTTGCTTTTTCCGATGATACACACTCGCCATAACAGCGACTGCTGTTTTGGCGAGCTATTATGAAATGGAATCCATCACCAACACTTAACTAATCCTGAATATGCATAAGCTGCCCTTTCCTGACCCTTCCAGAATGACCCACCCCACACACACCATTCATCCACCACGTCTGAGTACCTCAACTCCCTTTGTTGGAATGAACCACTTTCTTAAAGCTATCCCGCCCACGGATCAGCAGGGCCTGATGGTTTACTGCCTACATTCATCAAATCAGCAGCCCTGCCTTGCTGGCCCAACTGGAAGAATGTTCAGCTTATCTATTATAACCCAGGTGGTGCCGACTTTATGGAAAATTGCTCGATGGTTCCTGTTCATGAAAAGGGACACAAAAACATGGACAATTACTGACCGATTGCCATTCTCTCTACTCTTAAACTACTTGAGAAGGTTGTGGTCACCCAGGTCACTAAATATCTCCATCTAAACAAGGTCCTATCCCCTGCCTAGCATGATTTCCATCAGGGCACAGTACAACTGTGCAAATTCAAATCTCTAATGTCATCTTAACAGCAATGGATAAGGGTATATTCACAGAGGCCATTTTATTGACCCCACAAACATAGAATTTGGACGGCAGATAAGGACCGCTTGCCACCACCCAGTCTGCTCATTTCCTACCTACTGGATGTTCAGCTTATCTATTATAACCCAGGTGGTGCTGACTTTATGGAAAATTGCTCGAGTGGTTCCTGTTCATGAAAAAGGGGACACAAAAAACATGGACAATTACTGACCGATTGCCATTCTCTCTACTCTAACAAACTACTTGAGAATGTTGTGGCCACCCAGGTCACTAAATATCTCCATCTAAACAAGGTCCTATCCCTGCTAGCATGGTTTCCCATCAGGGCACAGTACAACAACCGTGCAAATTCAAATTCTCTAATGACATCTTAACAGCAATGGATAAGGGTATATTCACAGAGGCCATTTTATTGACCTCACAAACATAGAAACATAGAATTTGACGGCAGATAAGGACCCTGGCCACCCAGTCTGCCCATTTCCTTACTCACTGGATAAGCTGCAGATCCTAGTTAACCAGCAGCCTACTTCTTCTACTCCCCACCTCCCAGAATTGCGTTATGACTGTCCCATGCATGTTGAATTCCACCACTGATTTTGACTCCATAACCTTCCTCCGAAGGCCGTTCCATGCATCCACAACCCTCTCTGTGAAAAATACTTCCTTAAATTACCTCTGAGCCGCCTCTCCTCTATCTTCAAATTGTGCCCTCTTGTTCTTGCACACCTCCTTTTTGAAAGATGCTACCCTCTTGGACTTTGTTGATTCCCTTGAGGTACTTGAAAGTTTCTATCATGTCCCCCTCTCTCCTCCTATCCTCGAGGCTATACATATTAAGCTCCTTCAGTCTCTCTTCGTATGTCTCACGCTGCTCGATCTTGTAGATTACCCACTACTGCTATCCAAGTTGTCCTCACTTGGCTTCTCCCAGGATGCCACCTCCTGGTTAGAGAGCTACCTCTCTAGAAGAAAGCAATTCATTCAATAGGAACTGCAATTTCTGCCCTTGCCCTTACTATTGTCGAGTCCCCAGGGATCTATCCTTAGCCCCTCCTTTTACTCTTTATTGATCTTCCCACTTTGCCGGTTCCTCTATGCAGATGACATGGTACTTTACTCAAGTGCTAAGACCTTCCCTCCATAAATGCCAATTTTCAATCTGATTTTGACTGTCTACAAGCATGGCTGCTACTAAACAAGCTTCTTCTAAACTGTAAGATGGCATGCTTTTGGCTTCTCACCTAGAATCAAATCCTGTACCTCTGCCCTCTTAATCCAGGGCCCAGAAGGCTCCCCCTGGAGACGGTCAACTCATTCAGGTATCTCAGGGTCACACTTGACCCATCTCTTGATTTAACCCTAACATTGCAGCCATGTGTAAGGTGGTTAACATAAAACTGAGGCTGGCCTATAAAATCAGGTCCTCCCGCAATTCTGCTGCAGAGCCTGCTATAACACAAGGTATACTCTGTGCTTGTCTAACATATGGCTCCCGGCCTATCCTGATGCGAGCAAAGAAGTTTTCCAAAATGAAGCACACGCTACAATAGCAGATGCCGATCTGCACTCTCTGCACCCAGACTAACTCATCACTACCCCTGCTTAGCTATGTGTATATTTGTACGTGTGTGTGTATATATATATATATTTATATATATGTGTGCGTGTGTGTAGTGCCAGCCTTTACCCCAGCGGATAGTGCTTTGTGATCCCATGCCGGTGAGCTGAGTTCAGGTATGAGCTCAATAAGCCAACTGAATGGACTGAGGGACACCGCTGTCACGTGGCATCACCCTCCCCCTAGCCTAGGGACGGAAGGTGCAGGGCTGCCCACCCAGGCCCAAGTACCATATAGTGAAGAGAAATCTTTCTTGGCATAGGACCGGCACCTCTGTACCCATGGCTGCCCAGAGGGTCTTGCTCTTTGGCAGACAGATGAACTCTTTCCTGCATGTCTCTATCTGTAGTCACAAGGAAGTGTAGGGCCCAGAGGGCCTTGTGCATCTGCAGCCCTCAGCCCCACAAATCCTTGACATCTGTTGCCACACAGATTGAGCCCTGCACTTCCACAGCACATGAACTCTTCCCTTGGCCCTGCATGTCTGCATCTATTCACTGTGGGTCCCAAATGAGGATATTTGATTTGATAAAAATAAATTTTTATACAGGCACAACCTATTAGGAATTAAAATCCCTATTTACAAAGAATGTCCTGTGCAACACAAAACATATAAACATTATACAAAACATCAATATCAAATATAAAAATAAGTGTTTGTTAAAAGGCACATCACAGCATATTGCAACACTGAACTGAATGACTGTTGTTAATATTATGCATAACAATTATGAGGTTGAAAGGACTTTCTCAAACCGATTGAAACTCTTTAACAGAATTATTTTCCCTTGGTTCTAACTCAACCTTATTCCAGGACATTGCAGCTGCTTGCAGCGTGGCCTTCCAAACCTATTATAACTATGGAAAACATAAAATCTAATGCAATGGTTCTTAGATTATGTTTTATATCTCTTGTTGGGAAATTTCTTGCAAAAACTGCATTAATGCACCAGTTAGGTTTCAACTTAATGCAACAAAGTAGGGCATTAGGCATTACAGTTTCCAACCCTAGGTCCCCACTCCCACCCCCCAAGCAGCAAAGGACAGGACCACACAAGGACACACAGACAGCCATCATGAAGTAAGACAAACAAGTTAACTGCTTCCAGATGACACAACTGCAGTAGCACTGATGTGATACCTTTGTGGATTTGTATCTGCAGGTGAGTAAGCACAGATCCAAAGGAGTTATGAAGCTACACCTGTATGTTTATGTCCTACAATGTGCATGAGTATGTGAGGCTGCAGAAAGCCCCATGCACCTCTGCAGTCAGAGGTACTCATGCACGCAGTATGGCGACTGCTAGGACAGCATGATTCACTACAAGCACGCTTTTTCTGTTTGCAGCTACATAACTGAGAAACTGTTACCCCTTTGACTAATTTCTAGACATGCTGCTGAAACTATAATACCCACATTACAACAGTACTTCTGGCTATCTAACTGCAGGCCTGCCCTCTGGAGCCAGAAGTTGGTGGTATATGTCTTATATCTGTGGCTGAATAAGCGCAGGTCCCTCAGTGGTCTGTGCTTCTGCAGACAGAGGTACTGTTGCAATTACTGTAGCATATATGTTTTTGGAGCCTGCACTTCTGCCATCAGAGGCTGGTGTGTATGTCTTCAACCTGTGGTTGCAAGAAGCACAGGCCCAGCAAGTGCGTGTATAGCTTACCATGTGCATGAGTGCCCCAGACTCCAGAAGTGCTAGCCCCTAAGGGACCAGTGTTTCTGCAGACAAAAGAATTCTTGTAATTTGGTTATTGCAGATCTGCATCTCTAGCTGCAGGAGCCTGTATTTTACACACAGAAGCAGTTTTGTGATTTGAGTATTGTGGATTTCTATATGTAGTGACAAGTGAGTGTGCATGTCTTCCAGTGTGCATGCCACAGATACAAATCCATGAAGACTGCTACTGCATTTGTTGCATCTGGAAACAGCTGTATGTTGTTTGTCATACCTGATGATGGCTGGCTGTGGTTGCTTGTGTGGTCTTGTCCTTTGCTGCTTGGTTGGTGGGGTAGGGAGTTAGGGTAACATAGAATGTGACGGCAGATAAGGGCCTCTTGACCCACCTAGTCTGTTCCTTTTTTTTTTTGCTGCAGACCCAGCTTGATCTATGGTGCTGTCTCTTCCCCTCCCTCGCCACTTGATGCCCTTGTGCCTGTCCCAGGCATTTTTGAACCTCCACATTGTTTTTGCCCCCGCTGGAAGGCTGTTCCAGGAATCCACCACTCTTTCTGCAAAAGTACTTCCTCACATCTCTCCTGAATCTACCCTCAGGTTGGAAAACCTAACACCACATTTCCCCACTTTTGTGGCATTAAGCTAAACTCCAACTGGTGCAATAACACAGTTTTTGAAAAAAAAAATATATATATACATATACATACATACACACACACACACACAGGAGATATGCAATAAGTTGACTCAAGATATGCAATTTATTTTTAAGTGTGAGGGGCAGGACTATAACTCACTGATGGCAGTGCCAGGAGTAAGTTAAGTGATGATTAATTGCCCATCTTGAGTCAGGCCATTGTATAATCAATATATACAACAGCGGTTTACAAGTTACAGCTTTTAAATCTGCAGTTTGTTGGAAGATTTTGCTGTACTCATTCCATTTGAAACACTGACTTCAGTGCTGCATTAGGCACTGTGATGTGATCAGCACTGTAGAAGCTACCCACAGACTGGTTCAGTATTCCACTGAGATGACAAACAATTTAAAAAAATATCCACTGAGTTATGAAAGTTCTGCCTTAAAGTCATGATAAACTGTATATTCTGAGTCAGCCCATTGCATATTCAGTTTATACAATTTCAGTTTACTGGTTATAGCTTTTAATCTGTTGTTTGCATACACAGTTTACTGATTCATTGGATTTCATCTGCTGGCTTCTAGTGCTGCATGGGGCTACTGTGATGTCTTCAGCATAGCGAAAGCCGCTGTCTGATTGGTTCAGTATGCACAGTGCTGTCTCCAGCAGGGAAGATTTATCTGTGACACATCTAACTCACAAGATAACATATCTTGTGAGCTGGGTATATGATACAACATTTTATCTTCATATTTTGTATTGAATAATAAAACACATAATTCAGGGACAAAATAAGAGGCATGGAAAGCTAATTTGCTCCAACTGGAGCATCTATTCAACTGTCTTGCACCCTTGCACCCCAGCAGCTGTTAAAGCCAAATAACAGGCTTTGCCCGTTAGCTGTATTTATCACTGCTCAGACCCTGAAATGTTCACAGAGTAGCCAACATTCATCTCTTAGGTTGGCCCCTGTATCTTCTGGTGATGAAGAAAGCATCAGTATTCCAGAGCTGCTTCATGCTCCAGCATTCAAAAATCCTTATTTTGACCCCTGTAATTAACTGTACAGTGAGTAGATGCCATTTTTGTAAAAAGCCTTACATGATGCGCCAGATGAACACCACTGGAATTACTCCCGGGTCTCGGCCTCCTTTCAGCTAGCCATTTTGTAGCTGACCTAGCAGCTACAGAATGGAATCATCAGACCACTTCGGTGCACACGGTGATCAGGAGTCAACCAAGGCAGCAAAATCAGTGGGATGGGCTATCTGAGGGCACTTTCCTTCAGAAGCTGAGCAGACAACAGTCTGCTGTGTACTAGTTTTCATTCATATTCTTGTTCAACTCCAAAGGTCTGCTGTTTTGCATTTCACATTTCACTGGGATAAAGTAATCAAGTTTTTTTTCATAAATGAGCCTCTTAGCCTCCCAGAGAAAAGTGACATAAATCGGCCTGAGAGCCACAGTGTGTCATTTAACAAACAAACATTTGTCAATGCGAATGTTGCTTGCTTGTATGTGCTGTTTAGGTATTTGGAAGTAATAGTTCCATGCCTTCCTCCCAAGACATGCACTGTGTCTTTCCGTTCAGTATTCACATAAGAGTGGAGGGCAAGGGGCCACAGCAGTACAGCAGTTGCCAAGGGGTGGAGAGGTGGACAATAGTCCATTCAAAGGCAAGAGAGTCCTGCAGGAGCTCACTAAATTGAAGGTGGACAAAGCGATGGAACCAGACGGGCATACGCCCAAGGATATTAAGAGAACTGCAAAGGAGATAGCAGTACCTCTGGCAGCCATGTTCACTGAGTCATTCAACACGAGAGAATTGGAGGAGGGCACATGTGATCCCTCTACACAAGTCCGCAGCAGGGAGGAGGCAGGGAACAATAGGTTATTCAGCCTCACCTCAGTAGTAGGTGATCATGGAGACATTGCTTAAAGAAAGGACAGTGAGGCATCTAGAAGCCATCAGAGTCCAGGACCATAGACAACATGGATTCACAGTGGGGACATCATGTCAGACAAATCTGGTTGATTTCTTTGACTGGGTGACAAACTTTGACTGGGTGACAAAGGGAGTGAATCAGGGTGAGGCAGTGGACAACGCTACCTTGATTTCTGCAAAGCCTTTGACACCATCCCATATAGGAGGCTGATAAACTAGCTGGGTAGGCTGGGCATGAGGAAAGGGTAGTAAACTGGGTTAGAAACTGGCTAACAGACAGAAGGCAGAGAGTGGTGATAAATGGTGTACAGTCTAGGGAGAGGGGTGACCAGTGGGTGCTGCAGGATCGGTCCTGGGGTCAGTCCTGTTCAATATCTTCATTAGTAACACTGCAGAACGCCTGAAGGGAATTTTTCACCAAATTTTCAACATAGCCATTTTAAGATCTCTGCTCATGAACAGTGTCACTGTGATTTTTTTAATCTGTCCCAAACATTGATTGCACACACCGAATGCGCCATTGTGTGCTACATGCTCGGAAACACATTTTGGGCAACATGTGAAAATGACAGCTGTACTACTCATAAGGAGGTGTGGTAAAATGGCAATCTTGAAAATCTGGAGTGCAAATATAAAATTTGCGAACTTATGAGGTAGTAGGAACTGCATAGCATGCTTTCGTAAAAGTCATTTTAGGAATTTTTCACCAAATTTTCAAAATAGCCATTTTAAAACCTCTGCTCATGAACAGTGTCACTGTGATTTTCTTAATGTGTCCCATACTTTGATTTCGAACACCGACTGCGCCACTGTGTGCTACATGGTGGAAACATGTTCTGGGTGATAAGTGAAAAATGACAGCTGTACTGCTCATACGGAGGTGTGGTAAAATGGCAATATTGAAATCTGGGTAAGAAAATATTGAAAATTCGCGAACTTCTGACGTGCGGATCAGCACAACAAATACATTGTAAAACAGTCATTTTGAATTTTATCACCAATTTTTTAACATAGGCTTTTGAGATCCCACCTTATGAACACTGGCACTGTTAGCGTAATCGGTCCCGAAGGTGATTTTGCTCAGTGACCGCTGAAATCACCCTTCAAGCCCGATTACGCCATGACAGTGACCGAATTCATAAGGAGGGGTCCCAAAACCCCATGTTGAAAATGTGGTGCCAAAATTCCAAAAATGCCTGAGATATGCAGCAAAGTTGAAAAAACTATCTATCCCACTATACAGCTTACTGGCATTTCCTCAGTTCGCGGTCAGCTTTAAAGAGTGCAGAGATGTCCCCAGTCCACCAAAGATCGTCACACCGTGGTCTGGAGAATAAGTATGGTGTGGGGTGTGTGGTGAGGCAGGGGTGCACAGTGGGTGGAGTGCGGATTGTGGGAGGGCAGGAGGGCGCCAAGGACAGTTTTGTATTTACAGGTTTTTTGTTTTTTTTTAATAAGACGACTAGGGACGTTTGCCACACTGGGGTGGTCTTCCATCATGGCAGCTGGAAGGCTGTTGGGGGGCTGGAGCTGATGGGGATTGGGCACCCCGTCGGCCGTAACACATTTGTCCAAGCTGGGGTGGGCTCCCAGCGTGGCACCTGAATGCTGGAGGAAGTTGGGCGCTGAGTTGAGCACCTGTCGGCGTACAGTTACGTGTGTGCGTGGGGAGGAAGGCTCATGAGCATGCAGTATGCATGCGTGTGTGTGGGGGGGGTTCTGCTCACCGAGCGGAGTCTCCTTTCAACTACACGGCCACTGCATTTCCAACGGCTGCCATAGACAGCTGCAGCAGTGACTGGGGAACTGGGGCCGTGCTTCCACAAAACACACTGACTGAATTGAAGACGGTGCCACACCTCCAAAAACTCGGATGATGGCACTATGTTTCTGCACATGGTAAGCAACATAAAAAGTAGAGCATTTGGGCTTTATAGCCCCTTTATTAACTGAATCCCAACAAGTTAAAATAAAAGACTAAAACAACCTGAGAGCGAGAAGAGAGTGAGTGTGTCTGCATGCATATGTGTGCAAGTCTAACAAATAAAAATTTGGTAGGATTGTTTCTAGTTTAAACATTTTGGCTGGGAAGGCCCACTGAGCTGAAGCTCATTTCCAGGTGCATTCTGGGAGCAGCAGGAGGTTACGTGAATTGCTCAGGTTCTCACACTATGCAAGCGGAGGCTGTGGGAATAAAATCCAGGTATTTATTTATTTATATATGCTAGTTGGAGACAATACCTTTGAGCCTATGGAGTGCATTTACAAGGTTCCTTGTCAACACAAGAGTCCAATAAAGTTACAACAAACAAGTACATGCAGCAGAGTGCAATCAAGTTAAAAAAAAAAGTACATGCAACAGATGCAACAAAGTTACAACTACATGCAGCAGAGTGCAATAAAGTTACAGGTAAATGCAGCAGCAAAGTTCATTAAAGTTACAACAAACAAGCACATGCAGAGTGCAATAAAGTTACAACAAACAAGTACATGCAGAAGAGTGCAATAAAGTTACAACAAACAAGTACATGCGCAGAGTGCAATCAAGTTACAAGTAAATGCAGCAGCAAAGTGCAATACAGTTACAAGTAAATGCAGCAGCAAAGTGCAATAAAGTTACAACAAACAAGTACGTGCAGCAGAGTGCAATAACAGTTACATCAGACAAGTACATGCAGCAGAATGCAATAAAGTTACAACAGAAAAGTACATGCAGCAGAGTGCAATAAAGTTACAACAGACAAATACGTGCAGCAGAGTGCAATAAAGTTACAACAAACAAGTCGTGCAGCAGAGTGCAATAAGTTACAACAAACAAATACATACAATAGCGTGTACCTGAGGGCAGATAGAGGCAGGTCACGCCCAGCACTGTCAGAGTGTAAAGAAATAAGGTAGAGAGAGGACAGAGCAGGTAGCAACTCATGGAGCATTGTCTGATGTTAGGGAGGTGAAGGTCAGTAGCATGCGCAGGCGACTGCAGGCGCCAGGGCGCTCATCAGTCCAACCTTGAATTGCCTACTTTAGGATGGCTAACAAAGGATTCTGGTAGTTCATTAATCCACAGTGGGTCCTCAACAGCAAATGAATGCAAATGAGAGGAATACAGGATGAATCAAGCTAATTCCTTGAGGAAACACCTGTGGTAGTGACCTTGGAGGATGTGGAGGATCTCTGACCACAGGCCCCAAGGGGGAGAACGAACCCAGAGGAGGAGGAGGAAGCAACTTCTGGTGGGGACTCAACTGTGAGGTGGGATAGGTTTGGGAACAGGAAAGGGAAGAGGGAGGTTAGGTGTCACACGGCACAGAGGATTGTTAGCGCAGCAGGACAGGTGGCAGAGCTGGATGTCACTGTCCACCTGTGGAGCAATGACCTGGCCAGGATGGGGCGGGATAGTGCAGAGGGAGTTTAAGGAGCTGGGAGGGTCTTAGGTAGGCGTTAGGTAGCTGTCACTGAGTGCTGCTTGTCTACGATATGGGGGGCGGGATCTCCACACCAAATTCTTCAATTCATGGTTGAAAGAATGGTACAAAGAGGAGGGTTCAGCTACATTGAGGACTGGGGATCCACCTGGAAAGTTAAAGGCATTTACAGGGTGATAGCCTGCATCCATCTGGAAGGGGAACTGCAGTCCTCAGTGGATGGTTTATTTATTTTGTAACTTTCTGTTTATTCATTTTTCATAAAACACAAAGTTTATGTTCCAGATGCATTACTTGAGGATTTACAATAAAATTCACCGAAGGGCACCCTCTCGATACACAGAGATAGTAAAACAAAACACATCAATTAGATACGCCATGTGGGGAGAAACCCAAGAACAAACAGCTAGATAACTTGTTATTAATATATGCTGCTTATGAACCCATGAGCTGCATGTTAATACCGAATCCATTAGTATTGATACCTTAAATCCAATCCCTTTAACCTGTAAAGGGAATATGAAAACAACACATGCTTGACCTATTTTAAATGTACCAAAGGGTACTCACACATTTAGATTCAGAACTCCCAGCTTTAAACAGCCCACTTAGCCCTCCCAAACAGGGAACTAAGATAAACAAAATGGTAACATTTTTACTACAGTTCACATCCCTCTAAACCCTCCCAACCATAACCTCAACATTGGTATACAAAATAAAGTTTAACATCCAACTATAGCATGGGGCTACATATTAGAGGGAACAAAGCCCAGTTTATGAACCTGCTCCTTAATTTATAGTGAACAGCATAATTCAAGTGTCCATTTAGTCTTTGTCAGAGTCGGGCTGGGAGCAAACTTCTCTCCTTCTCTGGACAGGGACATGTTTTGCACCCATTTATATGCCTCAGAGGATCTAGAAGATAACGATTTCCCCTCATGGACAATCGTGGCGAGACAGGAACAAGAGTCTGTGAGACATCCCTGCCTCGAAGCATGGGCGTGGCACGCCATCGATCTCTTCCTCCGCTGGTGGGTAGCATGTTCAAGTCCCAATACAAAGAGATGTGGTGTCCGTCTATGTAGTAAAGACCTTTCTGCTCTTATAAGGCGAGACAAAGTCTCATTCCATCCACTACAAAAAACATTGGCCCTTGAGCATCCACATTCACTGGTCACCCATGAAATGCCTCCCGTAAGCCTTTGGATAGCCCAGGTACGAGCCAACAACGTTGCCCCAGCTGCTGCTCCAACCATTCCTCAGGAACAGGCCCAGAGGATCCCTTCACTATTCTCCGCATCCCAATTACTCATTGGTTTGCAGCCCTGGCCTGGTTCTCAAGCTCTCTAAATGAGACCTTATGCGTGTTTTCTTTACCAGGTTGGTCGTAGCTCCAAGGACTGCTTCCGATGCTTCTGTCTAAGTGGCTTCAGTTTTAGATGAGAGACATCCGCTTCCATGTTGGTGACTCTATTGGTCAGAGAGTCAAATTTGTCCGCTTAAGATCGCCATTGGGCTAACGGTTGAGTCATTTTGTGGCCCAAAGTTTGTATAGTTTCCTCACCTGCAGCGAGGTCGTGGTCGGAGGAACAGGAGCATTTTTAATTTACTGCCCTCTGATGTAGCTTTATCCTCTTAGGATTACCCATGTTGGCATCAGAGGTCTTCCACTAGGAGATGCGACATTGTACCCTGCTCACAGCGTCCATTAAATTAAGTTTAAAGAGCAGGATCCTACTGTCGGACACCTGCTCCTCAAACATATATATTGGTAGATCTGCTTTCATTGTTGAGGGCATTAAAATTGAATGCTTCCTCTGGTTAAAAGTTATAGCAACCAAAGTTGCACCCCATAAAGCCTTGTGTGACACGCCTCCTTTTGTGATGTCAGAAAATGAATACTGAGGCTGCATGTCAATAACCTGTGCAGTATGTATGCAATATGTCTATGGCGTTAGTACTATTTAGAGGTGCCATGTAGATAAATCAGCAGATGGCCATGAACGGTCCCTGTTTACTGGAGTGCTCACTTCATTGTTCCAAGTGGCAACTCTAAATAGTACTAAACATCACTGACAAATGGCACCAATCTAGATCTATGGAGCACACACAAGCAGCCTTCATTTTCTGACATCACAAAGGAGGCGTGTCACAAGGCTTTGTTTTAATGGGGTTGCAACTTTGGGGTGCTATAACTTTTAACCAGAGGAAGCGATTGAATTTTAATGCCTCAACAGTAGAGCAGGTCTACTATTATATATGTTTGAGGGGAGCAGGGTGTCTGACAGTAGGTACCTGCTCTTAAGTAGTTTAATATGGCTGAATTAGGAGAGCTCTAATCTTGGCTGCCATCTTGCTTGCTCCACAGCACCCCCAGTGGATGGGTTTAAATGTTACTTTGATGAACACTTAAACTAGCCAAGAGGGTGGGGTGGTGCAAAAATTGGGAGGAAGTAACTGCCCCCCAAAAACAGGCTGAAGTAGAAACTAGAGAATCCATGGGAATGGAATCCCCAGGGTGAAAATCAAAGGAAGCTGGCAGTAGAACTTAAGAGGGATGGGAATGGAAGCATTAAAAGAGAGGGGAGCTTGCTCACGGGCGAGCGTAGGGCTACTGCTATGACGCCAGCAACCCGGGTTCGGGAACGGACTGGTGGCTGGGGAGGAGGATTGAGCCCATGGCTGCCTCCTCCTCCGGAGGGGTGGATGCAGGTCCCGCCTGCGATACCGCTACCTGGGTGACCACAGGTGGAGGTGCAGCGAGACAGCATACAAGGAGGGAGGACGTCCTGCCGGGACAGCGTTACGGCTTTACGCATGTTGTTCTGCCTTTCTTTGCAGACGCCCTGTGGGCTGGGATCCAGAAAACGGAAAACCTGTGCTGGGCTCCTGTAGACGGGACCCGGTTGTCCCAAGATAATCCTCAACCAGGCTCCATAGATGGGGCTGGAGATGCCTCCCACGCATACTTGAGGTGTGAGAGGGGACTAAGGGTGGGGTCCTCTCCCGCCTCCGGGGAAAACCGAGGCAGGATGGGGAAAGGCTAACCAACACCCAGAGGGAGGTACCTGGGGCAGAACTACGGAATACACAGCCTAGGGATCCCGAAGAAAGGAGCCTAGCACAGCAGAAGGGGCATAAAGAGAAAGTATAAAAAAAAAAAAAAAAAGAAGGGAGGAGAAAGGTAGAAAGGAAAGAAAAGGATAACAAGCATAATGGTAAAATCTGGAAGGCTGTGTGCAAATGCCAGATGTTTAGGATATAAGGGTCCGACCTAGAGGCCATGATGGCAGAGGCTGACCTGGATATTGTGGCCATTACTGTCATGGTGCACTGAAAACCATGACTGGGACATGACCGTACAAGGCTATACTCTGTTCAGGAGGGACAGGGTGGAAAGGAAAGGAGGGGTGTGGTACTTTATGTGAGGAAGGCAAAAAGCAACGGAGATACAAGGAATATGGGGGCAGAGGTATCATGGTCATCCCAGAGACAGGGATGGAACCTCTATTCAAACTGGCGTGATCTACAGACCTCTGGCACAGGGGAGGAGTTAGATAAGGTACTGGTGGAACCTACTGGCAAGATGGCAGAAAAGGAGGGGTGCTGCAGGTGGGGACTTCAGTCTGCCGGATGTGGCTGGAACCTCCCAGCTGCAGCTTTGGCTAGAAGCAGGACATCCGGATTACCTGCAGGTGTCTCAGGCAACTAGTCTGTGAGCCCACCTGTGATGGGACAGTACCTTGACCTGGTACTCGCTAACAGACACAGTGTTGCAGATGTCAAGGTTGGAGACCACCGGGAACACCAGTCACCGTGACAGTATGGTTCAATATGAGGACGAATATGGAATTGAATCACATCAAGGTGAAAGTCCTGGACTTCAGGAAGGCAGATTTTAAAAGATGGGTGAATGCCTCAGGGATGACCCTGGGTGGGGTGGAGGAACAGTAGGTGAAGCAAAAGACGCCATAGAAAGGCAACAAACCTAAGCAAAACCAAGAGGAATAAGAGACCACCAAAGCGGTGGTGGAAAAGGTAAAGGTTAAAAGGGTAGCATTCAGAAGGTACAAGGAGATGCAGATGGAGGAGGATCGGGAGGTGTATCAGAGAAACAGAGGGCATTGAGGGCAGTAAGGGCGCCAAGGCACAAACTAAAGAGAGAACAGCCCAGGCGGTGACGAGGGGACAATACTTTTTTCTGTATGCAAGTGAAAGGAGGAAGACCAGGGTAGGATCACAAGATTAAAAGGAAGGGGGACTGCAGAGGGGACCAGGAAAAGGCAGACACCCTGAGCAAGCACTTTTGTTCAGTGTTCACAGAGGAAGGAGAAGGGAGGGGTACAAAAAGTAACAAGAGCATTTGAGGGAGGAGGTACACTAGTCCATTTTCACAGGACAGTGTCCTGAAGGGAATTACTAATTTGAAAGTGGACAAAGCAATGGGGCCAGATGGAGTGCATCCAAGGGTATTGAAGGAGTTCAGGAGGTACTGGCTGCAGCTCTGACAGTCCTATTTAACAGAGACTGGAGAAGGGCAGATGTAGATCCACTCACAGAACTGGCAACAAGGAAGAGGCTTGCAATTATAAGCCAGTCAGTCTGATATCAGTGGTGGGAGAGTTAATGGAGTCACTACTGAAGGAAAAGATTATGGAATATCTTGAATCAAATGGGTTAGAAGACCCAAGGCAGCATGGATTGACGAGCTAGGGTGAGATTATGTCAAATGAATCTGACAGATTTCTTGACTGGGTGACCAAGGAATTTGATCAGGGTGGAGTGATGGATGTGTTCTACCTAGATTTTAGTAAGGCTTTCAACACCGCTCCACTTAGGAGTCTAGTAAGCAAGCCAGCTAGCTTAGGAGTGGCTCCAGAGGTGGTAAACTGGGTAAGAAGTTGGTTATGGAAGAGGCAGCAGAGGGTGGGGGTAAATGGAGTTCACTGAGAGGAAGGGAAGGTGACCAGTGAAGTGCCTCAGGGATCAGTGTGCTGGGACCAGTTCTCTTTAATGTCTTTTTAAGTCACATTGCAGAGGAGCTGGAAGGAAGTCATGCCTCTTGCAGATGACACCAAAATCTGCAACAGAGTGGACACTCCGGTGGGGGTGTGGAAAAGATGAGCACAGACTTGAGAAAACTCGAGGAGTGGTCAAGGGTATAGCAGCTGGGTTTCAACGTGAAAAGTGCAAAGTAATTCACTTGGGGAGAGAAATTAGGGCAGATTACAATGGAAGGAGTGGTACTGACACCACCAAGCAGGAAAGTGACTTCGCAATCATTCTGAATAACCTAAACATGGCCAGGCAGTGCAACAAAGTAGCTGGGACAGCCATTCTGATGCTGGGGTGCATAAGGAGGGTATTCACCAGCAGAAACAGAGAGGCTGTATTACCTCTATAGATCACTGGTATCACCCAACTGGAGTACTATGTCCAGTTCTGGAGACCACATCTCTGGAAGGACACAGACAAGTAGAGGTGGTCCAGAGGAGGGCTACTAAAATGGTGCAGGGTCTGCATCAGAAACCCTATGAGGAGAGAGTTAAGGACCTAAATATGTACACCCAGAAGAAAGAAGTGTGTGTGGGGGATATGTTAAAGACCTTTAAATACCTCACGGGGGTAAATAAGGTACAGGAGAGTCTGGAGAGAAGTATTTTTCAGGAAAAAGATTGCAAGGACAAGGGGCATAGAAACATAGAATTTGATGACAGATAAGGACCGCTTGGCCCACCCAGTCTGCCCATTTCCTACCTAACGGATAAGCTAAAGATCCCAGTTAACCAACAGCCTACTTCCTCCTACCCCCACTAGAATTGCCTTATGTCTGTCCCAGGCATTCTTGAATTCCCCTACTGTTTTTGACCCCACGACCTCCTCAAAAGGCCGTTCCATACATCTACAACCCTCTCTGTAAAGAACATTTCCTCACATTACGCCCAAGTTGTCCTCTATCTTCAAATTGTGCCCTTGTTCTTGCACATATCTTTTTCTGAAAGATGCTACCCTCTTGGACTTTGTTGATTCCCTTGAGGTATTTGAAAGTTTTTCATGTACCCCTCCCCCTTTCCTCGAGGCTATACATCTTAAGCTCCTTTAGTCTTCTTCATATGTCTTCTGGTGCAGATCCTGCACCATTTTGTTGCCCTCCTCTGGACAGCCTCCACCCCATCTATGTTGTTGCGAGATGGGGTCTCCAGAACTGTACACAGTACTCCAGATGATGATAAGAAGCTGGAGGGGTAGATTCAGGAGAGATGTGAGGAAGTCCTTCTTCATAGAAAGAGTGGTGGATTTCTGGAACAGTCTTCCAGTGGAGGTGGTGGGGTGAAAACAGCGGTAGGGTTCAAGAATGCATAGGATAGGCATAAGGGAATCTTAAGGAAAGGGAAGTGGGGTGGGTGAATGGGCCAGAGATCTAGTAGGGTCTACGGTGACACTGTAAGTAGGGAAACTGGGCAGACTAGGTGGGCCAGTGGTCCTTACCTGCTGGCAAATTCTGTTTCTACGCTTTTGTGTTGTCTAACCTCTAGGCTATGCTGACAGTCACAAACCTAGTAACTTGCATTAGGTGTCAGCGACTGGTGAAACCTTGAACATCGAAGACTGGTGACTGCACAATGTGGCCACTGGAACCTACAGGTGGCTGCCTTCTTTATTTTAAAGGTTCCATTCCATTTTGACTTAGTGTACTGCAGACCTCTGTGGTTCTGCTCATTTGCTGCTGGATGGATTTGAGAAACGGTGGCTTAAAATGACCTCAAAACAAAGCTGTTTGTGTTTTACTTCTACCAGTTAGAAGGTTTTGGAACAGAGGGCATGTTTTGACTTTCAAAGGTCAGCCCTTCCTTCCAAAGCAATGTTACTAAAAAGTTAAAAAAAAAAAAATGGAAAGCAAGTAAAATGTCTTGCCTTTGTCAGTAAGCTAAATACTGTTGCTGGCTTGCAGGCACCATTTTGAAGTAATGTTATTTAAACCTTCTCGGTGATCTTCTCATTAACTCAATTTACTAACCGTTTATTAAACAAATTAAATAATTCCCTTCTTGTAAGCACCTTTTCCTTCCTCCACCTCAGAGTCCCTATTAGGAGCCGCCACTCTCTGTATTTTAATATAACCAGATTGTTTCTCGCTTGATCTGAGCCATTTGTGCACAATGTATTAATTGCTGTTTACTCGTTAATTAAAAGAATTTGCATCAGCATTCCATTTCACGCTTGTCCTGTCCTAGGCCAGCTCCTCCCTTCACAAGCCCCACTCCACTGGAATACATCACCTCTCACTGCATGCAGTGTGTATTTTTATACATTAATGTACAGAACAGACTAGATGAATACAAAGAAAAACACACACATCTTGGCCAAAAGAAAGGAGTGAGGCATTCAAAAAATTCACACACAACCTTTGGTGACACCCAAGAGAAAATTATTTTTTCATCCTCTGGCCAGCAGGCTCCCCATCCCCCAACAACCACCCACCCCAGACACACTAACCATCACCCAGCCGTGGGGATCCAAGGGCATCGCAGGACCCAAAAAGGCCTGTGTTGTTATCCATCGCTGCCACTTTCTCTAGGTGTTTCTTCCCTGGATTGCCCCTAGAGCAGCTCGAGCAGAGCCTCTCAGCTGTATGAAACAAAAATACATTTATGTGCTAAAATGCCAACAGAAGGGGATAAAAATGTCAAAATGTTGTAACGTTGTGCAGTCACATTCTGCGTTGCAACATTTTGACATTTATCCCCTTCTGTTTGGCATTTTAAGCACATAAATGTATTTTTGTCCCTTACAGCTAATAAGTTACAGGTGAGGTGGAGTCCGGCAGAACTCACAATTCTCAGCTTGTGAAATCACAGGCTGTTGCTGTGAAATGACTGTTAGGAAATTTTGACGACAGTGCCTGAATAAGCCCGCTGTAGATAAACTGTAAAGGGACAAAGTGCCAGTTTTAGTGTAAATACCCTCAGTATTTTTTTTTTTTTTGTAATTTTTGACCAGGAAAGGCACACTAAACTGATAGCTTGTTTCCAGCTGGGTTCTGCGAGTGCTTACATGCACCTGTTTTACTGAGCAATGGAGAACAGAATAGTTTGAAATGTAAGGTCTTGTGAGTTCTTCTGATGTGAAATGTGATTTTTTCCCCTGGTGTGAAGCTCTGCTGTTTTGTTGTCAATTCTCTTTCTGCTCTTACACCAGGGATCTGCCCAGTTGGGAACCCTTCAGCTGTTGTCAGAGACAACTGCCCAACTTCGAACTGCCCTGCCTGTGTCTTGGAGTTTCTTTAACATGCTGTTTGACAAGCCCACTGTCATGTTGCTCCATCTGACTCCCTCTGCCCTCCAGGTTAGCCCTCGACAGGCATTCCTCACACAGCTAGCTGGAATGTTTTCAGTCCATTTCTCCAATGGTGGGGCCACAGGGAGCGTGCAGAAATGCTGGCTGCTCATCTGCACTGCTGTCACATTATTCTCTTTTTTTTTTCTGACAGAAGTTTTTCTCCAGGATGGTAGCTTGTTGCAGGGATGTACCCTGTTCGCAGGGATATACCCTGATTGGGCCACACCTGCGGTCAGATGGCTACTGAGTTTTTTCCTGTGGTTTCCTCCCACCTCCCTAATGGGGGCAGTGCCTCTATCAGCCCTGCATTGCCACAGCTCACCCCACAGCGGGAGCAAGCTCCCTGAACCAGCTGCAGGGGTTGCTGTGGTGGTGGCACAAGCTGTCAACTCTCCCAAGTTGAGGCACACTACCAAGCGACGCTGTCTCGGCCTTGACCTGTGTCCCTATACAACCTTCCCAGCACACCTACAAGCCCGGTTTTTGCAGAGCAACGTGTCAGGCCATCGGGGTGGATCTGTGTGTTCTCCTTCTTCATGCCGACCCCAGTTACACTGCCAAACAACACAGGTCACTCTGGAGGTCAGGATCCTATGAGACATCGGACCTCTTCTTGTTGGCCCCATCAGTAGCCTCATGCTCAGGCTGCTGTCCTCAGATCCAGCACCCTACACTGCACAATTTTGCCTAAGGCTGTTGCACTGAAAACAAATTGCATCAGCATAAACACGCGGGAGAACAGAAGGAGCGATGTGATGGGGTGGGCGCTAGAACATGGTGCATGCTAACCAGGCCTTCAGTTATTTTCATATTTAGAGTAAAACTCCACCAAAATAAACAGACTGGAAGAATTTGAAGGACAAAAGAAAATAAGGTGGCCTCCTGTTCTGCAGGGATGGAAGTCCCAAATGGCTGATTTGAGCAAAGGGTACTTTATCAGCACTGTTTTATATTAGCGTCTGAAAGCTGATAACTGTTGGAACACGGACTTCCATAATTTCATCTCTCCCACAAACGTTGGCTTAAACACCGTTTTGCTCCCTCCTATTTCAGCTCTGTCTAGCAAGATCATTTCTGGCTCTGTTCCTGTTGCTTTACCTCTCCCCTGAGCCGTGTGTTGCGTCAAAGCGTATTTTTGTGCTAGTCACTCTTCCAGCCTGGCATACTGCACCTTCCATTTATTTGTGGTTATAGTTTTTTGCCCTTCCTTATTTACTGTCCCTATTGCCTACATCATTTTTTGCTGTTTATTTGCGGTACCATTCCCAATATATATAAATATATTTTTTATCTCTTGTACACCCGGGCACACCTGGAAACAAGCCTTGGCTCTGTGCATCAATCCTGGTTACCAATTTTCAGTAAATAAATAAAATTTGGGAACCAGATTGTATTCTGCTTCCAAAAACTGGGCAGGGCTTCCAAATTTGGACTTGTGGAAGTCTTGGAGCCTCTATAAAAATTTACTGAAGCCCAGATACTAATACAGTTCGTACTGCCAGCCTTACATACACATCAGGAAATGAAAAGGCTATTTATACCCTCAGCTCCTTATTTATGAGCAAACAGAAACAACCACAAGTTATGTGTGTGGGGCGGCTGGGGGTGGAGGATGCTAAAAGCCTATCCGTTCAAAACACTGTTTTCAAAAGACTGAAAACATGAAGGAAAGGGAAATTGTTTAACCAGGAAAGCCACACTAAGCTGAAGCGTGTTTCAGGTGCAACCTGGGAGCACGAGGAGATATGTACTTTAGCAAGGTCACACAGTATGCAAGTGGGGGCTGTGGATTCAAACCCAGGTCTGCACATTCACAGCTCAGAGCCCTAAACCTCTGTGCTATACTACCTCCACTCAACTTAGGATAGGGATAGAAGGGTTGGCTGTGACCCAGTTCTGATTCTGACTCATCTTTCTCTGGTTTGCCAAAACAGATACATTTTAAAACTGGTCCATAACTGAGTCAGAGGTAGGCCCGGACCAGGTCAAATGACAGACTCAGGTTACCCCTTCATGCTCTTTTATAAACCCTTTTTGATGTAATTTAAAATAGTTATTTAATGAGTTTTCAACTAATTTCTTATTTTAACAGGATAAAGCTCCAGAATCTCTTACATTGTCGCGACAGAGTCAGAACCAGGTCACTTGAACAGCCAAACCTGGTGAAAAGACTGAACTAGGTCATATCAGAGTCACATTACAAATGACACTGATTTCCAGAATCGGGTCGAGGTGGGCCATACTGGGAGGTTCTTATCTGACACAGAACCGGTCCTCCCGTCCTTAGCTTTCAATCCTTTTGGCCCACATCGTTGTCGTTTGTGTTTTTTGTTACTTTGACATTTCTGTGCCCATTCCGTCAGTAACACCAGAAAGAGACTGAACATTACACTGTTCAACCTTAATATAAAATGTCATCCACAGAGGGAGGTGCCAATTACTCTTGGTTTCACATATTTACTTTTGTATTTATCAAGTGCTGTACGATTCCAGCCTGTCTGTGCAGCAGTAGCACTAATGCTTGCAACACCCGCCGACCTGGGTTCACAAGTGAGCATGGGTGCGCGCAGGGGGCTAGCCAGAGGGGAGGAGCAAGCACCCCAGAGGGTGCGCTTTACCTCTAGGAGGGAGGGTCTGTGCGGCTCTGCAGCAGTACGCCACCGAGGGGCAGGGCAGATGTCCCCTGACTGTGACCTGAGAAAACTCTGAATGCTCACATCCCTGGCAGTCTTAGCCCATGAGGCACCAGGGTTCAGGGAGAAAAAGGGTGAAAAAACACTGCAAAGTGGCAGAATGAAGCAGCGTCTCTCTGAGTCTCTGCACCGCCTACAAGGCTGAATGCCAACAAGCGAGCTAAAACTCCAGCTGGGGCTTGAGGAACCCCAAGGGGCTTCATCACAGGAGGAAACTGGGCACCACACACAGAAGGCAAGTCCCAGCGATGGCAGGTGACAGGGCTGGAGGGGACACTGATGAAGAGGGTCGGCCGTGAAGAGAAGGAAGATAAAGAACAGAACATGTACAAAATGCTGCATGATTGCATTCTCTCTCATGCACCTGAGTGTCTTAAATGCTCATTATGCTTCAGATCCATACACTAAACATTGCTGTAGTCCCTAACTTGTACACCCTGATGCTGCTCTGTCTCCTCAAGATTACATTATAGTCGTACTGCTACATCAAACTAGTTAGTGGGAGTGGGCGGGAGTCTACGTCGTCCCAGTAAAGTCACAATTTCTTTAACACACCAATTTGTGGTTCCAACTAGTTAGAGTGCAGAGGTTACAGCACCAAGCTGTGAACCTGAGACCCAACAGAGACCTGGGTTTGAAACCCACAACTGCCATCTGCATACTGTGTGACCCTGAGCAAGTCCTTTAGCCTCCCTGTGCTCCTGGCATGCACCAGAAAATGAGCTTAGCTTAGTGTACCATTCCCAGAAACAAATTATAAATAAAAAATAAACATTAAAAGATGCAACAGCTCTCAACAAAAAGTACGGCTTGGGTGAGAAATCACTTTCTCCAAAGATGTAGCAGTGTCTGCTAACCCAAAATGAAAATATAACGGCACAACGTTAAATATAACTGCATGTGTTTAGGTCTCTGAAGTTATTTCACATTTTTGTTGTGCTTAAACAGAGTGCCCCACAACTGCAAGTGTGTCCGGCATTAATACTACCCATAGCTAGACTGCACAGCTTTCTATGTTGGTTTGCTAATCAAATGTCAACGTGGATGCCACCTCTTCCCACCACTATAGTAGCAGCTTTAACAAGGGGAACAAACATTTAAGTGCATAAGACAAAATCGTGGTAGCTGTTGCTAGCAAAACCTTTGCCGAGAAACACTGAACTAGCAGCCACTTCATTTATTATTAGGTGCGTCAAATTCATGTTTTCAGTCAGGATTGCACTATCAACCCCTATTTTTATTTTTTCGTTGGTTTTACAGCTGTGTGGCATGCATATTTTGTGACAGATTTTAGAGGATAAGCCTCTGTGTCAGTATCTGCAACCTCTAGGTGCTGGTGACAGCAATTCCGTGTGGTTTAATGCAACTCTGGATGCCCACCACTCCGACTCTAAGGCCCTGTCCACTACCCCTCTGTAACGTTACAGAATTGCCCAAACTCGTTACCGCAACAGTTTGCGTTTACACCTGTAACGTTACAGAAGGCGTTTGAACCATTGTTGAAACCACATATGAAGTGGTTTCAACAATGGTTATGAAAACTGGTTACGCCGGTAACGCTACGGGCGTGGTGGTGGACGCAAGGGCACCGTCCCCAGCGCAGCGTGAGCGCATTGTGGAATGGGTGCCACTGTAACGTCGCCTGCTCCTGAAGTGGCGGTGCCGGTCCCGTGAACGACACCGCAGACACTGCACCGCCCTCCCAGTTGTAACTTGTTTCATCCTCACGGGGTCTGAGCGGTGCAGTGTGATGGGGCCCAAACAAGGATCATAGACTTCAGGAGGGTGGATGAGGGAGTTATTCAAAGAAAAGTTAGGCAAGGTAGTGAGGGCAGAAGGGTAAACGCCAAATGGGAAATCATCAAGAGACCATCAGAAGCTACAGACACCTGTGTGAGGCAGGCAGGAAAGAACAAGACAAAAACAATGTGGTTCTCCAAGGTGTAGTGAATGCAGTAAAGCAAAACAAGCAGCATTCTCGTAGCAAAGTGAGAAGAATGAAATCAACAGGGAAGGATATCCAGAAATGCTTAATGAAACCAATAGCACAGGTGCAGAGGAAGGAAGAAGCAGCATGAAAAGGGCTCTAGAAAAGTGGAAGAGGCAGTTCAACCTATGATAACTCTTTTTATGTTCTAACTTTTTATTAAAAGAAGTTAAAAGCACACATACAATATACTCAGAGGATCAACATTACAGTTCACTTCAATGTACACATTCCTCTTATTAGCAACCACAAGTCTTATCAAATGCTATTTCTGGTACAACTACAGGGGCAATCCTAGACTTGATTCTTACAAATGGGGAACGGGTGGGAGAGGTGTCCGAGGGGAGAACCTTGGCATGAGTGTCCACAGCACCGCTTTGTTCACAGTAAAACGGCTGCTGATGTTCATCAGAACAAAGCGAAGGTGCTAGATTTCAGGCATGCGGACTTTAAGAAAATGGGGAATGCGTTCAACATGCATTGGCAGGGGTGGGGAACTTGAGGTGTGAGGAACGTGGGATACAATAAAAGGTCATAGTGGAGGCCAAGCTCTGAGTCAAGGTGGTAACTAAAACAGGATGAAAAGGAAGCCACATTGGTTTAATAGAGAAGTGGTGGAGAAGGTCAGGGCAAAGAGAAAGACATTTAGGAGGATAAAATGACACAGAGGAGGAGGATAGGGCTATATACCAGGAGAAGCAGAAGAAAGCAGGTTTGGAGGTCAGAAGAGTGAAGGCAAGAACAGAAGAGAGAATAGCCAACTCAGTCAAGGAGTGGGATAAAACCTTCTTCCGGCGCCGGCACGGTGGCGTTGAAGGTTGAGGCACTGGATGCCATACCGCGCCACGCCGGCAACCCAGGTTCAGGAGCAGACCCGGTCGCTGGTGGTCGGCCGGGGAGATAGGCTTGCACGTCCCATGACAGCTCGCTTCTCGGGGAAGGAAGAGGCCTATGCCAACACACTTGCCTGACTCGAGCCGGAGTCTCAGAGTACTGCAAGCCCCAATTGTGGGGATGGCACGTAGTGGCACAGTGCGGACGCGCCCGGCTCCCCATAATGTCAGGAGTTGCACGCTGTAGGGGAGGGAAGAAAAGAGAGAAACTGCCTGCCGACTCCGGAAAGATGGGGCTCCAAGAGTGCCTCCAATGTGCCCCCTCGCTTGACCACAGCTGGACTGATGAAATGAAGTATTACAGGGTGTCTGGTCCCACTGCCCCCGCCAGGGGCAAGCCACAGCTCCATGGGGCATGAAGGTGAGTACGAGTGGAGCTGGAGGCAGGAGGATGACTCATTGTGGGGCCTTGAAGGGTCGGAGTTGGCAGGACATGGGAGGTTAAAGTGTAATTTCAAAAAAAAAAAAAAATTCCAGTCTGTGACCGAGAGAAGAAAGTCAAATGAGGGATAGTTAGGCTGAAAAGTAAAGAACGGGTGGGTGGAAGATGACTGGAGAAGGCAGAAATACTTTGACGGCTATTTCTGTTCAGTGTCTCATGGTAGAGGAGGATGGGAGGTTAGGAACATCAGGAAAATTAGGTGGTGGGGGTTGACTCAGTCCTCCAGGTGGAGCAGGTCCTGAGGGTGCTAGATGGGTTGATGGTGGACAAGGTGATGGGGCTGGATGGGTGCACCCCAGGTACTGAGGAGCTTAGAAGTACTAGCACTCCCTCTGACCAGCCTCTTCAACAAATCCTTGGAATCAGGGAAGATCCTGATGGCTGGAGAAGGGTAGATGTGGTCCCACTTGCAAAGGGGGGACAAGGAGGAGGCAGGCAATTATAGACTGGTAAGCTTGACAACGTGGTGGGCAAGCTCATGGAGAAATTGCTAAAGAAAATAATCACTAGTTATCTAGAAGCCAGTGGCCTACAAGACCAATGGCAACAAGGGGTTCACTGAGGGAAGGTCATGTCAAACAAACTTGATTGAGTTCTTTAACTGGGTCACCAAGGTAGTGGATCAGGGGCTCTATATACATTGCGTGACTCTCGACTTTAAGAAGGTATTCGACTCTGTGCCGCCCAGGAGAATACTGCACAAAATGAATTTCTTGGGTTGGGGCAAGTAGTAGATGGGTGCAGAACTGGCTGGAGGGCAGAAGGCAGAGGGTATTGTTAACAGGACACCTTCAAAGGAGGGAATGGTCACTAGTGGGGTACCCTCAGGGTCATGCCGGAGCCTGGTTTAATATATTTATAGGGGACATAGTAGAAGGCTAGAGGAGAGTACATCTATTTGCAGACAACTAGAAGGTGTGCAATAGGGTAGATACGCCTGAAGGGATGAGAGTATGCGTAGGATCTGGAGAAACTGGAGGAATGGACCGGGAGTGGCAACTGTCTTTCAATATAAAAGTGCAAGATCATGCACTTATGCAAGAAAAACCAGGAAGGGAATACCGGATGGGAGGCATGCCCTGGAGGTAACCGAGCTGAAAGGGACCTGGTATAATCATTTCATGGGACCTGAAGGTGACAAAGCAATGTGAGAAGGCGGTGGCAAGAGCCAGTAGGATGCTGGGTTGTATCGGTGGGGAATCACTAACAGGAAGAGGGAGGCCATACGGCCCTTGCACAGGCAACTGGTCAGGCCACACCTTGAGCACGGAGTCCAGTTCTGAGGCCATACTCAAGAAGGATGTGACACAGAGGCAGCAGGTCCAGAGGAGGATGACAAAAATGGCAAAGGGCCTCAGTCATTTGCCACAGGAGGAACGGGTTGAAGGACCCAAACATGTACTCCCTGGAACAAAGAAGGAAAGGGTAGACATGATTGAGACCTCAAATATATCAAGGGTATTAACAGAGTGCCAGTAGGGGACATCTTCCACCTAAAGAGGAATCGAAAGAAGGGGTATGATATGCAGATAGTGGGGGAGTTCGGAGGAAACATTAGAAAATTCTGCTTCATGGAGAGGATGGTGGATAACTGGAACAAACTCCCAGAGGAGGTGGGGGACTGTGGGGATTCAAGGGAGCAATAGACACAAAGGTCTTTTATCGGGGCGGAGGGTAGGAATTGCAATGTTCTAATGGTTCTCTGTTTCTATAAAATATATGGGAGTGGCAGCTTAAATGTAACTCCAAGAAGTGTAATGTCATGTGTACTGGCAGTAAAAACCCTGGAACAGACTACTGGATGTGGCAGTGAGGGTGTTCAAACCTCTGAGGAAAGGGATTTGGGAGCCACTATCAGTGACGATCTCAAGTCTACAGCCCAATAAAATAAGACAAATGAAGAAGAAGAAGAAGAATCAGCATTTATATAGCGCTTTTCATACATCCAAAGCGCTTACAAGCAATGCTAGACTGGTAGTGAAGTGACTGAATGTGTGGTGGCAGCCATATCAAGACATCATCACCCACACACGGCCTGGACAATTGCATGAACCGGTATATGGGAAGGAATGTTGGCCAGGACACCGAATGTTCCCTACTCTTTGCAAAGAGTGCCCTGGGTTCTTTACTTCCACCTGACACCCACCATGACAACACCAGGATGGGCAGAAGGGACCTCGGTTTAACATCTCATCCGAAGACGGCACACCCCAGCAGTACAGCACCCCAATACTGCAATCAGATGCCAGCGATTTTAGGTGCAGTCCAATCCCGTGTGGACGAGAACCCACGACCTTCTGGTCCGAGAGGCGTGATGTGCTACCAACTGAGCCACGCTGACACCAAATGGGAAGGTAAGTAGAATGTTAGGGTGTTTAGGTAAGGTGTTCACTTGCAGTTGGAAAGAGGGATACTGCTCCTGTACAGTAGGGCTGACAGAACTAGTTCTAAAAGATTAATCCTTTTAGAACCCAGGGTTCAAGTTCTAATTTAGAACTAGAGCACCCATGGGTTCTAAGCATTAAGGGTTCTAAATACAAAAATGTTATTTTCTGTTGCAATATTTCAAAACAGGAGATGCCAGTCTGGAAAGCAATCTAACTACTGGGATTTACCTTCTACTATGAGACACATATGAGAACGTGCAGCTCACAATGGAATTCTGACTCTTGGCATCTGCATTTTGATTGTCACACGGTGTTTCTCTTTTTCTCCCCACCTTCCCGCGCTTCCCATAGCCCCACTCCTTCAGGTTCTCATGCTGGTCTCCGTCTGTCCACCCAGACAGCTCCAGCTCTGCTGCATATAGCCCAACAGACCCCGCTGAAGTCTGAACCATCAGGCACACAATTTCTGGTCAACTGGTCCCCAGCGGACTGATCCGGGACGTCAGTCGGGGATAGGAACAGTCCAGGGCTGCACAACCTGGGGTGGCATAGGTAAGCCTACCTGAGGCTGTCATCAAGGACTGTGATCAGCCATTTTCACATTTATTGGGTCGCCTCCCCCATGCAATGCGACTCGCCGAGCATCCTGGGGGCAGGGGTTGTCGGTGTGGTCACCACATTAAGAACACTTCCACAGTGCCAGCAGCAGGAGCCACCACCGAAGCATGGCATAGTGACCCACCCACCCCAGGAGGGAAGAGTCCAGGGATGCTCTAAACTCCTCCGTGCTGGCCTCCACTCCAGGCATCTGGGACTGGGCGTGAACCAGATTCTTTCTTTTCTGCATGCACAGTGAGACAACAGTATAGTGCTGAGAGAGCAGGTCTTTACAGTGTTTTTTCCCTCCTCTCAGTATGTCTCTCTGTTCTTTCTTTCCAGTCCTACGAAGGAGTTTGAGTTCTAAAGAAGATCAGAATCTAGAACTGTTTGAAAAGTTCTAGAGCAGAACAAGAAAAACAGGTTACTCTCCTGTAACAGTAGTTCTAGAAGTGGTATAAGATGTTCATCCACACTGTCTGGCAGTTGCCTTCCCTGTAAGACTTGGCTGGAAACGCTTCTGTTGGTTCTCCCACCCACCCGGTGACAACTCCCTTGACTCTGCCCCATGACGCCAGATCTTGCCTGCTGGAAACAGAGTTTGTGCACTGAAGCTGGGGAGGTCGGGTGGGTCCATGTGGATGAACATCATATACCACTCCTAAAACTACTGTTACAGGCGAGTAACTGTTTTCTAGGGATGTGGATATGATGTTCTATCCACACTGTTTGGCAGACTCTAGCAGTTCTCTGGAAGGAGGGAGGCAAAGTAGCGCCACACCTACTTCGGGAACAGAGACTGGCGAACTGTGGTCCCAAAACCAGCATCCTGGTGTGACCCGAGGTCAATGCAGTAATGGGAAATGAAGGTGTGCTAACTTCCAGGTAGCAGCCCTGTAGATTTCCTGGATAAGGAGCGTCCCTAGAAGCAGCCACCGTTACGCAGTATGGCGGGTGGAATGAGCCGTTAGCCCTCGGAGGCTCCTTACCCGCCAACCTATAGCAGAGATCCAATGCAGGATGTGATCCACCTGCCAATCGCCCGCTTGGCTGCGGTCGGCTAGAGTGCGGCTTCAGCGTAAGTGACAAACAGCTGGCGTGCCTCTCCTCGATCTCCAGCTGTGCGCTCTTTATAATAAGCGAGCGCTGCCTCAGGTCCAAAGTATGGAGCCTGTGTTCGCCTCCAGGTGTGACTGGTGAAGAACACCAGTAGAGTCATCACCTGGTTCAGGTGAAACTCTGACACAGCCTTCGGGAGGAACCTGGGTTTGGGCACAGGACAACTTTATTCCTGTGGAAGACCAGGTAAGGAGACTCCACCAAGAGCACCAGGAGCTGACTGATCCTTCTGGCTGACATGATAGCCACCAGGAAGGCAGTCTTCCATGACATGTGAGACATGTCACACCTGTGCATCAGTTCGAATGGCTTGACCATGAGCTTGCCAAACCAGCAACAAGTCCCACGGTGCTGGTGATTCACGCACCAGAAGGGAAATGTGGTCAAGATCCTTGAAGAAGCGCCAGACCACCTTCTCCTGTGCCACCGACTGCTGACCAGCCCACACCTGGTAAGCAGAGATGGCTGCCAGGTGCACTTTAAGGGTCGTTAACAAAGTCCCCCTTGGGAGAGAGACCATAGGAAGTCCAAGAAGCTAGCCACCCAACAGATCGAAGGGTCCAACCTCTTGGCCTGGCACCAAATGGAGAATCTCTTCCATTTGAAGGCACAGCACTTTCTGGTCGATTTCTAGAGATGCCTCCACCATGGTGAAGACATCTTCAGAGACCCAAAGCCTGGAAGTCTAGCCGCTCAGGAATCAGGCTGTCAGGTGCAGGGACTGAAGGTCTGATGGAGTATCTTCCCCGACTGATGGAAAGCAGGTCCGGGCATGCTGGAAGACACCTCGGGAGCCTGTTGCTGAGGAGATCAGGGTACCAAAACTGGTGGGGCCAGTCTGAGCCACCACGATCACCTGTGCCATGATCAAGGGAAGTGGAGGGAAGGCATAAAAGAGACTTGGGGTCCGTGGGCCTTGAGAAGGCATCCCTGCAGTGAGCCCTGCTGAGGGGGTGGGCACAGAACAGCTCAGCTTTGTGTTCTCCCTGGAGGCGAACAGGTCCCACTAAGGGGTGCCCCAGTGGGAGAACAGACTGTGAATTACCTCCGGATGTAGGGACCCTCGGAGGATGCCCGCTGACACCTGGATGAGGGCATCCACCAGCTGATTTGAAGCTCCTGCCACATGGATGGCTAGATCATCTGCCTCCAGGCTGCGCACAAGGGTCCAGATGCGAGAGCTCTAGCACTGAGGCAAGGAGTGCGCCCCGCCCCTGCTTATTGAGTCAGTACATGGTCCTGGTGTTGCCTGTGTGGACCTGGACCACTTGACCCCAGATAAACGGAGCAAATGCAGTCAGGGCTAGCGAACTTCGAGCTCCAGCAGGTTGATGTGGCATCGGACTCCTGGGAGGTCCAGAACCCGTGGACTCTGTGTTCCCCAGCTGGGCACCCCAGCCCGTCAGAGAGGCGTTGATCGTCAGGATGACCATCAGCTTGGAGTGGACAAACGGGATCCCTTCCTACAGATGTTCTGGGATGAGGCACCACTGGACAGTGTCCCATATCCTCTAGGTCACCGTGACCAGCTGGTCGAAGTGACCTTTGCACTAAGACCACTGGCTGGCTAGTCCCCATTGGAGGGAGCGATATACCAACGGTCCATCAGACCACGCTGCTGCAGGCTGCTAATTTTCACTTCAAGGCCTTCAAGCCAGCTGATAACATCAATCTAATTTATAGGAACAACCCAAAACGCAGCAAAGGGGCAGACAGGATCAACTACAAAATACTTAAGCTCTCCATGTTGTCTCTAGCTGTTCCCATCACCAATATTCTCAATCGTCCTTTTGCTCAGGCTTTTTCCGAACACCTGGAAAACCGCCACCATAAAACTGCTGTAGAAGTCTGGATCCAGAAACGACATCGGTAACTACCACCCTATTTCTTTCCTAGCCCTCTTTCTAAAATCATCGACAACGTAGTTCATGCTCAACTCACTGCCCACCTTGAATCCTACAACCTACTCTCCAGTGCTCAGCATAGCTTTAGATCTAGTCACAGCACCGAAACAGCCTTGGTCAGGTTCACCAGTGACATTCTCAAAGCTAACGATAAAGGCCAACATACCGGCTCTGTCTTTGTAGACCTGACCAAGGCATTCAACCTTGTTGACCATGCCCTCTTCCGAAACACCCTTCGAGGTCTCCACCCTCTGACAATGTTGTCAAATGGGTAGAGAGCTACCCAACTGGGCGATCCCACCAAACCTCCACTGAAGGTCACCCTCCTCTGCTTGTGCGATCAAATATGGTGTCCCCCAGGTCCATCCTGGGCCCCTGCTTTTCTCACTTTTCATCAATAACCTCCTCATCTGTCATTCCACTCAAATAGTTCTATATGCAGACGACGCCCTATTCTGCAGTCACGAGAACCTGAACACTATGTTCCATAACTTACAGTCGGATTTTGGAAAGCTCCACTCCTGGTTCTCTGGGTACGGCATGGTCCTAAACTCCAAGAAGACAAAACTATGATCTTTCTGGCCCTCAAAGCCTGTTACAAACATTTTCCTTTTTGACAACTCAGGGAATCTCATCAAACAGGTGACAGAATTTAAATACCTTGGTCTTTACCTTGACCCCACCTCTCCAACAATTCGCATATAAGCAACCTTATCAAGAAGATCAACTCCAGACTCAGTCTTCTATACATGATCCTCCTCATCCTCCCACACCCAGTACTCAACCCCTCCATGCCCATCCTTCCTTCCTTCTCTTTTTCTTGGTCTCCCCAGAAGAAACACTAATGGCTTTTCTCTCTCTTAATCCTTCCAAAGGCTCATCACTGGATGATCTTGACCCTAAACTTCTACCTTTCAGCTTCTGCTATAGCTTACCCTCTCTCCTTGATCTTAAATCTTCCTTCTTATCCTCATCTGTTCCTCATCCTGAAACATGCTGTGGTCCTCCCTCTCCCAAAGGGTGACCCCTCCTCTCTTGCAAATTTTCGCCCAATCTTCCTACTCCCTGCCCTTGTTAAACTCCAAGAACACCTGGCTCTCTCTCAGCTAACCTCCTTCCTCGATGACTCTTCCTTTTTACCCCATTCCAATCTGTTTTTCAGAAGAACCACTTCACTACCACCTCCTACTCAGGCTCACTGACTCCATCCTCATTGGGATGAATAATGGCCTCATTACCTCTGCCATCTTTGTCAACCTTGCCAAGGGATTCGACACAGTCTCCATGCCCTACTTCTTGACTCCTTACAGCTGCTGGGTTGTCTACTTCTACCCCAAACTAGTTTAGAGCTTACCTCTCAGGCAGAACACAATCAGTCAAGATCCAGGATACAATCTCCCTCCTCTCTATTTTGCACTGGAGTCCCACAGGCTTGGTGCCTGGGCCCATTCTCTTCTCCATCTTCCTAAATGACTTACCTGCAGTATGCTCCCCTTCACCTCTATCCATTATGTATGCCGGCGACACTGTCCTGTTCTCGCCTGGCAAATCAGGTTTTAAATAATTGATTAGCAGTTTTTTCCTTGGGAAAATGCCAACTGTACAGGAAGTATTTATATAGGTTTTCTAGAAGTGTTATGTTTGTTAAACACAGTGAGGTAAGTGCTATGCATTTTCTCAATGTTTTAGCACTTTTATGAGCAAAACGCTAATCAATTTTAGAGTTAAATAAATCCCTGCAAATGCCCTGCTGATGTTGGAACCACCCTTCAGCTTCACTTTCACCAGGTTCAGTTATGGTTTGCCTCATATCAACTATTCCAAATGCCAAAAAGACTGTCTCCATGACCTTTGGCACTAGGCAGAGACTCTCTAGGCTCCACCCTTTACCATCTTTCCATACCCTTGATGGGACACTATTAGAGGACACCTCCTCATTCAGATACCTTGGGGTTTGGTCTGGACCAACACCTCAACTTCTCTGGTCACAATAACGCCATCCTGAAAAAATTAGCGCCCAAGCTTGGTGCCTTATTCAGGACCATATTTGCATCCCTCCCACAGTGCGATATGAACTAGCCCAGAAGATGATCCTTCCCATTTTCGACTACTGTGATGTAGTCTATGGTGCTGCTCCCAAATCCTCCCTAACCAGATTGGACACTCTAACTCCTTCTGTTGATTTGCCCTTGATGCTCCATCATGCTCTCATCACTGTGACCTCTACCACACCACTTCCCTTCCGGCTTGCCAACAGGCACCTCACTCATTATGCCAAACTCACTTCTAAATTTTGGTTAGGAGAACTTCCTCCTACCTCTCATGTTTGCTCTCTCTCCCGCCTCTCACCTCCCATTCCCTCAGATCCTCTGTCACTCGCACTTTGTTGGTCCCCATCGTACCACTCTCATCGGTCAGTAGGCTTTACCCACTGTTTCCCGCAAATCTGGAACTCCCTCCCCCAAATACTGCACCTCCTCCCACTCCCTTGCCTCTGCCTTACGTAACTTTCTCTCATCTAACCGCCTCCCGCTTTAACCCTTCTTAACTGTCCTCCTATGCCTCTGCTCCTCTCCATGACTCACATCACCTATCAAACCTTCCACCCCACCAGCTTGTGTCTCAGCACGCCTCCTCCCTTTCACCACTATGTACTACGTTCCTCATATATGCCACTTGTAATTAAATGCATATTTCACAGGTATGATATATTTAATTGTATGTTATGTTATAAATGCGACTGAATGATTATTTATGATATTTTTTAACTGTCATGTTACAAGTGTAATCAAATGTTTAATTTCTTGTGTGTTTTAAATGTTAAACTGTATGCCTAATTCTTCATCCACTAGTACCCCACCCCCCAGGTCGCACCAGGAGATGAGCAATTTGTTGTTCAGTGTGCCTTCCTGGTGGAACATTTGAATAAATGAATAAATAAATAAAATCAGAAAGTTCCTTCTTCCTTCCTCCAGACAACGCCTGGCCACCACCCTACTCCTGCCCCTAACTGATTACGGATCCATTATTTTCGCCCCTACCACCTCGCCTCTCTGCACCAAACTAAGAACTGCTTACAACAGCATAGCATGCTTCATCACGGGTCTCCCTGGAAAACCCACCACTGCATCCTGTATTCCTCCCTGAACTGGCCTACTCTCGAAGGGAGGTTTCCCTTCAAAACTCTCTCTTCCTACACAAAATCTTCCTTAAACTGCTCCCTACCAGTGTAATCTCCTTCCACCTTGGTTTCTGACATCACATTCTCCACCGCATTTAGACAGGCTCAAAACTCTTATCTCCTACGCCGCACCAAATATTATAACAAATTACCCCACAATATCCAGACCTGTAATTCCATGAATGCCTTCAACTCCTCCCTCAAGGACCACCTCCTTAATGCCTCCACCTGCCGATGCTCCTCCTAGTCCCACAGCACAACTCAGTCGGGGGTTCCATTCTCTCAATGTTTCCCGACCGCTACCCCACCCTGTGGTTTCCTGCACTTTTCCTTCTTTTAGCACTTCTCCCCACCCCATTTGTCTTCACCTACCTTCCTTAAAATTGAAGTTATTCATTATTCTATTTGTAACTATACTGTCCTGCCATCCTTGTATTTTATTAAATGTATGCCCTTGTGTTTTCATCAATTTGTATCGTGTATCCTACACTGGACGTTTGTCAAAAGCAGGCATTTTGCTCACATACTTTCCAGTATACAAATAAAATTGATTGATTGATGTAACCCAGAAGGTGCAGGAGGTCCCGGCAGGCGTAAGTGCCCTACCAGAAATTATTGGGCAAGGAGGAGAGAACCTCTGCCCTGTCCACCGGGAGCCAAGCTCTGGCCTGGCACAAAGTCGAGGCTCTGCACCATGAAACTGATTGCATGTGAGGGTCACGAGTTCCAACTTGGCTTGCTGACTAGGAGGCCAAGGCCAATGAAGTCTGGAGGGCAGGTCCCTGGACTGCTCCACCTCCAGCCTGGAGGGACCTGCTATCAGCCAGTTGTGCAGATAGGGTACACCCAGACCCCTCGGTGCCTCAGGTAAGCTGCCACCACTGCTATGCATTCAGTGAAGACCCTGGAGGCCAAGGAGAGGCCGAAAGGCATGGCTTGGAACCAGAGGTCAACCTTAACTTTTTTTATATAGTTAACCAGGCTAGTGAACCAGAGGTTGCACTAGCCCGAGAGGTTTGCAGTAGCCCGAATCAGTATGGTTACATAGAAACATAGACTTCGATGGCAGATAAGAACCACTTGGCCCACCTAGTTTGCCCATTTCACGTATTGATAAGCTGCAGATCCTAGTTAACCAAGAGCCTACTTTTTCCTACCCCCACAAGAATTGCCCTATGTCTGTCCCATGCATTCTTGAATTTCACTGTTTTGGACCCTGTTTTTTTTACCAGTGTTTTGTTTTGGTTAACAGTGATTTGTTAAATGAAAGACAAATAAAATTGCATTTGTCCTGCCAACAGCCTGGACACCTACCAACTGATTTTGCACTGTGCCTTTATCTGCAAACCTGCATACACTGCCTCAGCTTCTGTGGTTGAAGAGTCAGTGGTTCTGCCACTGATGACTGAAATGAACTCTGTTCCGTGAATTTTTTCTCAGTAGCGCCATGTGTTCTACCTTGGCTGCGTAGTGAATAAAGTTGCTGATCTGATATTAGCCCTTTCATATCATCAAGGCTGCACATCCACACAAAGCCTGTGAAAGGACATCCTTTCTTAGCAATTGAATGGCATGTGTGAAACAGGTTACCCAGACAATTAGCGTTGCTTCATTCATGTTCTTCAGCATTCCCTCTGCATTACTTGTCTCTGGAGTAGCAATGCTGGCATCCTCCTTTTCCTTTGCCCTAGCAGGAACTTGACTGATATTATGGGAGAAGACAGAGTCAAGTCGGATTTTATCTGTACCGAAATGAAAATTATTGATATTTCCCACCTTACCCAACTGTATTTTACGCTTGATACACAAATGGCAGAACATCAGAACTTTGCACCATCATACCCCAACCAGTTGTATTGTTCTAGCCAACATTGCTGGAACCGACGGCTTCTTGTCTTCTCATGCTCATGATCAGTGGAGGAGCTGGGGAGCTGGGGGCAGGTCAGCTCCTGGCTACCCTCAGTGTGAGTAGTGGTGCCCTGCCACCATCTTTATTCACTGTTTAGTGCCCATTGTGAGCCCGTGATTGACTGAATGCCCCCCAGCTCCCAAACGCCCTAAACCTGGCTCCGTCACTGCTCATGATGTTTTGTTTGTCTTCGTCAGCATGCTCTCTATTAATGTCAGCTAGGTTGTTGACTTTAATATATTTCCACATTTTCAGATCTGTAGGTAAAGTTGTGTCATGAAAAGTGTGTCTTTTCTTCCTTTCTCCTTTCGCTTCCCATCCTGTCCACAGATCCCACAAATGCTTGATTGTTTCAGTTCTATTAAAAATGTTCACCAAAAAGTAAGGATAAATTCAACAGCATCAACCCATATTGTTATTTATTTATTTGCATTGTTTGGCAACCAGGTAACTCCCACTGGGCACAAGACTCATTTACAGGAGTGGCCCAGGAACACAGGGAGGTTACGTGACTTGCTTAGATCTCACAATAAGCAAGTGGAGGCTGTGGAATTTAAACCCAGATCTGCTGGATGTACAAAGCCCACGCACAACCTGTTGCTCTCCTGTTAAACACTCTCCAGTTTTCCAGTTGTCCTTTCCATGACAGTCATGTATTCTGATATGCTTTGCCCACCTTTTGATAACTGAACTATCAGTACTTGTGGTATCCTCAATACTGTTGTGTTCCCTTTACCTCATCAGCTACTGCTGTTTCTTTTAAATGTCTAAGACATCACATTCTACAATTTCAGACACACACCATTCCATGCTATTTATTTCAATGGCCTCAAAGGTGTAGCTAATATCGTGGAATGTTCAGGTTGGTAGTATAAAATGAGAGCAGCAGCTGCTGAGGACTTAGGAGAGAAACAATCAATACAGTGACAAAGGCAATAAAAATGTGAAAACTAATTTGAAAAAGTGGGTCTAAAACATGAGAATATAGGAAAAACAAAAGAAACCAATCACAGCATATGAATGTGTAAAAATCGTTTCTATCATGGCAGTAAATGACCATACTTAAAATTCAGAGTTGAAAAGATTAGGTTGATTTACTGCTAATGGTCTTAAGGGCCATACTTACACCTCCTAGACAGACTGGTTTACCAAACAAAGGCCTGTGACTAGAAAACCAGAACTTTTTGTAACCTGGACATGCATGCAACAGTGAATGATTTGATACAATCAGATTTAATGCTATCTGAATACTCAAAATGGCCCCAAACTGGACTACATTTAATCAAAACCGATGACCAGACAAAGACCCTGAAAACCAGATTATCCGGTCTACAACTGGACAGGTGGCAACCCTAGAACTGTGCTGCTCCTGGACACAGTCACAAATCTGCCTGCCATGAGTACTGAGCTAAACAAGGAAAGGAAAAGGAGAAATTAACTTTACCAGCAAAGAAAAATGGCAGAGTTAGTATAAATGAAACAGTTTGTAAATGCACTACACACAGACATCTATTTTTTTTCATTTCACTAATGTTAAGGCAGCACATAGTTGAACCTCTATGAAAAGGACCTGGCTCTAAATTAAATACGTTACACTTATGTATTTATTTGTTTAATTATTTGATAACCAGGTTGAGAATGGAACTGCAGCTTTCCACAGGAGGAACTGCACTAGCCCAGCCAGGCAAGTAACAGAGATTCTGCACTAGCGTCAGCAATCTGCACTAGTACCTGGGCTAGTAAATGAATGTTAAGGTTGACCCCTGCTTGAACTCATAAGGGCTCCCTCTGCTCGAAGCAGAGGAACCTTCGATGTCAGATTCATCGGGATGTGAAAGAACACAATCTGAGATCCAGAGAGCAAAACCACATGTTTTGCTCCAGAGATGGTATGATCTGGGACACAGTCACCATCCTGATGGTGTGGGACCTGAGGAATTTGTTCAGATGTGCAGATCTAGAATAAGGCGCCCGCCCCCGGTCCGCTTTGGCACAAGAAAGTACCTGGAGACAAACCCTGGGTGTTCAGGAGAATGTACAACTCTGACCATGACCTCCTTGTGGAGGAGCTGGGCTATGACATCTCGAAGAGCCGACTAAGTGTCTACGGATACCTAGTCCTCCATTAGGCGTGGGCTCAGCTTGGAGGTACTTGTCAAAAGGAAGTGGCAGAGCCGGCCCCACAGGGGGACCCAGGGAGGTGAGATGGGTATGATGTGGCAGCCCCATCCTTTCACTGAGCAGACCTGGAGAAGAAGGATCCGGACGAGGAGCCACCTGGTCCCTCCTCCAGGCTGGACCACCAGGCCACGGACTTGGCCCGAGGTCGCCAGGACTGAGCCTGTTGGCCAGACTGATGCTGGGCTGGTTTGGTCAGCAGGGGTGAGGACCAAAGGGCTATGCTTTCTGCTGCTTAGAGCCTTTGTTGTCCTTCTGGGCAGATGTCACAGAGTCCAGGGTGGCACTGGACTTTTCTAATGCGCTTGAGGTGACCTCCACACCAGGTCCAACAAGGTCAGTACCCAAAGGGACATCCACCAGCTTAGAAACACAGAAACATAGAACACAGAAACACAGACTTAGACAGCAGATAAGGACTGCTTGGCCCACCTAGTCTGCACATTTCCTCACCGAAAGGATAAGATGCATATCCTATTTAACCAACAGCCTATTTCTTCCTACCCCCACAAAATTGCCTTATGTCTGTGACATGCATTCTGAATTCTCCATAGTTTTACACCCACAACCTCCTCAGGAAGGCTGTTCCATGCATCCACCACCCTCTGTAAGAAAAATACTTCTCACATTGCCCTGAGCCCCCTCATCTTCAAATTGTGTCCCCTTGTTCTTGCACATCTCTTTTCTGAAAGATGCTACCTCTTGGACTTTGTTGATTCCACTGAGGTACTTAAACGTTTCTATTATGTCCCCTCTCTCCCTTCTTTCCTCCAGGGTATACATATTAAGCTCCTTTAGTCTCTCCTCGTATGGCTTCTCTTGCAGACCCTGCACCATTTTAATTGCCCTCCTCTGAACTGCCTCCATCCTGTCTATGTCCTTGTGGAGATGGGGTCTCCAGAACTGGACGCAGATGGGGTCTCACCAACTGTCTGTACAGAGGGATAACAACTTCCTGTTTTCTGCTGGTGATGCCGCCCCTATACATCCCAGTATCCCCCAGCCCTCCCTACCGCCTCTCACATTGTTTGCCAACCTTAAGGTCATCTGATAATGATTAGCCCCAGGTCCCTTTCCATTTTTGTTGTTGTAACTACCCCCATTGTGTAATCTTCCCTGGGTTTTTGTTTCCCAGGTGCATTATTTTGCACTTCTGCATTGAATCCAAGCTGCCATACTTCTGACCATTCCTCCAACCTTGCCAAGTCCCTTCTCATCCTTTCCACGCCTCCTGTGTATCAACCCTGTTGCAGATGTTTGTGTCATCTGCAAAGAGGCATACTTTTCCTTCCAGTCCCTCTGCCATGTCACTTATAAAGACATTAAAAGGACTGACCCAGTACTGAACCCGCGATACCCTACTAGTAACCCCTCTTTCTTCAGAGTGGACTCCATTTACAGTCACTTTCTGTGTCCTGTTGTCCAGCCAATGTTTTACCCAGGCTACCACCCTGGGACCCACTCCCAGGCTGGTTAATTTGACTATTAATCTTTGTGTGGGACTGTGTCAAATGCCTTGCTAAAGTCTAGGTAGGCCATGTCCACAGCCCTCCCTGGCCTACTATTTGGTCACCCAGTCAAATAAATCAATTAGATTCGTCTGACATGACCTTCCCGCCAGAACCCATGCTGCCTTGGGTCCCGAGCCCCATTGGCCTCTAGGTACTCAACAATTCTTTCCTTCAGAAGTGATTCCATCACTTTCCCTACCACAGAGGTCAAACTGACAGGTCTGTAGTTTCCTGCCTCCGCCTTGGTCCCACTTTTGTGAAGGGAATCACATCTGCCTTCCTCCAGTCCTCAGGTACCACACCATCCTCTCATGATTTGTTAAAGGAGTGAGTGGTGTCACTAGTTCTCTGCTTAATTTTTTTAGAATTCTGGGGTGAATTCCATCTGGCCCCATTGCTTTGTCCACCTTCAGTTTTAGGAGTTCTTTCAGAACCCTTTCTTCTGTGAAAGGACTGGATCGACCTCCTATCCAGAGTGCTTCTGTTAATTGGATTAGCACCTCCCACTTCCTCTTTTGTGAATACTGAACAGAAGTAGTTATTCAGTATCCTGTTTTTCACTGTCCCTCTCTGCCCCCACCGTCCATTCTATTCAGCCTCACTATCCCTCCTTTTGTCTTTCTACGCCCTGATATACCTATAAAGGTTTTATCCCTTCTTAACCGAGTTGGCTATCTTTCCTCAGTTTGGGCCTTTGCTATTCTGACTACCCTCCCTGCTTTCTTCTGCCTTAACTGGTACAGTACTCTGTCCTGCTCCTTCTGTGTTTCTTATACTTCCTAAATGCTGTATTTTCTCTCTAACCTTCACTGCCACCTCTTTGAGAACCATAGTGGCTTTTCTTTCATTTGATTTGTTTATTTGCTTCACACAAAGGCTTGTTGCCTCTGTGATGGCAGTTTTGATATTTCCCATTGTTGCTCCACCCCTCCTTCTAGCCTGTTTGCTAGTGCTTTTCTAAAGCACTCTCCCATCTTGCCAAAGTCAGCCCTCCTGAAGTCCAGAACCCTCACTTTTGTATGGCTTGACTCTGTAGATGAGTTTATCGTGAACCACACTGTTTTGGTGGTCACTTGTTCCCAAATGGTTACCCACTTCTAGATCTGAGATCCTCTCACTGTCCCCATTTTAGAGTACAAGGTCTAAGATTGCTCCCTCACAGTAGGTTCCAAAACTAGCTGTCTGAGGCATGCCACCTGAAGGGCATCGAGTATGGCCCTGCTTTTGGATGTGGCTGCAACAAAGGTGCTCCAGTTGACATCCAGCATATTAAGGTCCCCATCAACAGTATCTCCTTTCTCTGCCATCCTAAGTATGCCTGCTATCACATGCTTGTACATTCCTCCCCTGACATGGGGTCTGTATACAACCCTGTGCGGATTGTGGTGCCATTCCAGCTTCTAATGAGCTTGTGCTGGGTATCTGCTATGAAGATTGAGACTGCGAAGCCAGCTCCTTACGGTGTATCTGGCAGAAGAGAGTCCGGCTGTTTCTAGCAGAAGAGAACTGGTTGCAGAGCAAGAAACAGAAGTCCAGAACTACAGATTTTTACTAATTAATCACTTCTGTCTCAGCAGGAGTAGTACCTGTTTGGATTAAGCAAACAGATACTTTATTAGAAGAAGGGGTCTCATTTAAGAAAAAAAAAAGTGTTTTTTCTGAGGAAGGGGCAGTATCACCTTAATTTACTGAGAGCAGAGAGTGAATCAAATTGGGGTCTCGCTTAGCAGCTGAGGTGTACAAAAGCAGCTGTCTCCAATTACAGCTTCCAGCTGTTTCTAGCAGAAGAGAACTGGTTGCAGAGCAAGAAACAGAAGTCCAGAACTACAGATTTTTACTAGTTTACTAGCTCAGGGAGGGAGAGGGTGGTGGAACAGAGTGCATCCCCCAGTTGTAGCTCTCCACAATTCATATGCTGTTCTGGCAAAGAGTGGTTCCTCTATGGAGGCACCTGCAGTGGAGACCAAGGAGGATGCTGGGAACCTCCACAAAGGAGACCCACAGGAGGGTGGCAGGAGACCCCACAGGGGAAGGAAACAACTCCTGGTGGGGGACTCAATCATTAGGGGGTAGACATAGGGGAGGAAGGAAATAGGAGGTAGGGTGCCTGCCTGGCGCCATGACTTGGAGGACAGGAAGTGAATCCCCAGGATCGCAGGAGCAGCTGCACGTGGGAGGGAGCTGGATGTCATTGTCCACCTAGGGACAAATTACCTGGCTGTAAATGGGATCAGAACGGTGCAAGAGGAGTTTGTGGAGTTGGGGAGGGCCTTAGACAAGTAGCATGTACGGTAACCTTCTCGGAGGTGCTGCCTGTCTATGGCAAGGATGATGCTAGGTATTCCACACCATGGGATTCAATGAATGGTTGAAAACTGGTGTAGAGCACTGGGACTGGGAAGCCACCTGGAGGATGCAGGCTTATACTGGCGTGATGGTCTGCATCTGTCCGGGGGATCCAGGATACTAGGTGACAGGTTTAAATGCTTCATTGGCAAGCATTTAAACTAGCCAAGGGGGAGGCACTGAAAAAGGAGCAGTGAAATCCCAGCCTCCCACAAAGCGAGTAGTTAGAGAGGTAAACACCAAGGCAGAGAAGTCAGTAGGGAGCAGGACAGGGATAAATGCAGAAAAAGGTGTTAAGGACAGGGATGGGGCTAAAAGGGGTAAGCCATAAAAATAAATGGAAGGTGATGAGTACCAATGTCCGTAGTCTGTGCAACAAGCTCCCTGAACTAGTGGCCTTAATGGAAGAGGGATGCCTGGATATTGTGGCAGTCACTGAAACATGGTACACAGAGAACCATGAGTGGAAGTCAACATACCAGGATACACAGGAGTGACAGGGTGGGTAAAAGAGGAGGAGGAGTAGCTCTCTATATAAGGGAAGAGATTAAAGCAACAGAACTAAAGAGTAGACAGGAAGTTGATGAGTCACTATGGGTCACCCAGGAGACAGGAAATGGCATCACAATCCGCATGGGGTTTGCGACAGACCCCATCTCAGGGGAGGAAATGGACAAAGAAATGATAGAAGGCATCCTTAAAATGGCAGAAAAAGGGAGATACTGTTGATGGGGGACCTGAATATGCTAGATGTTAACTGAGTACCTCTGCTGCAGGCACATCCAAGAGCAGGGTCATTCTTGATGCCCTACAGGAGCATGCCTCAGACTGCTAGTGTTGGAACCCACTGGATGGAGGAGCAATCTTAGACCTGGTACTCTCAAATGGGGAAGGAGAAAGGATCTCAGATTTAGAAGTGGGTAGCCATCTGGGAACAAGTGACCACCAAACAGTGTGGTTCACAATAAACACAGCCATAGAGTCAAGCCATACGAAAACAAGAGTATTGGACTTTAGGAAGGCTGACTTTGGGAAAATGAGAGAGTGCCTTAGAAAAGTACTAGCAAATGGGCAAGAAGGAGGGTGGAGGAACAATGGGGAATAATCAAAACAGCCATCACAGAGGCAACAATCCTTTGTGTGAAGCAAATCAATAAAACAAAACGAAGGAAAAAACACTATGGTTCTCAAAAGAGGTGGCAGGGATGGTTAAGAGAAAAGGATAGCATTCAGGCAATATAAGGAAACACAGAAGGAGCAGGACAGAGAACTTTATCAGTTAAAGAAGAAGGAGGCAGGGAAGGCAGTCAGAATAGCAAAGGCACAAACTGAGGAAAAGATAGCCAACTCTGTTAAGAAGGAGGATAAAACTTTTTAGGCACATTAGGGAGCAAAGAAAGACCAAGGGAGGGATACAGAGACTTAATAAAGGAGAGGAATGTAAGAGGGTGACAGTGAAAAATCAGGGATACTGAACCAATATGTCTGCTCAGTATTCACAACAGATGAGGAGGGGAGGTGCCTAAACCAAACAAGGGAGAAACTCTGACTAGAGGGTCGATACCAGTCCATTCACAGAAGAAAGGCTTTTGAAAGAACTCTTGAAACTGAGGGTGGACAAAGCAATGGGGCCTGATGGGATTCACCCAAGAATACTAAAAGAAGTAAGGGTAGGACTAGTAACACCACTGACTACTCTCTTTAACAAATCATGGGAGGATGGAGGGTACCTGAAGACTGAAGGAGGGAAATGTGATTCCACTTCACAAAAGTGGGAGCAGGGCAGAGGCAGGAAACTACAGACCAGTTAGTTTGACTTCAGTGGTAGGGAAAATGATGGAATCACTTCTGAAGGAAAGAACTGTTGAGTACCTAGAGGCCAGTGGGGCACAGGACCCAAGGCAGCATGGTTTCACAGCAGGAAGGTCATGTCAGATGAACCTAATAGATTTCTTTGACTGGTGACCAAAGTAGTAGACCAGAGAGGGCTGTGTATATAGCCTACCTAGATTTTAGCAAGGCATTCAGACACAGTCTCACACAAAGATTAATATAAAGTTAGCCAGCCTTGGAGTGGGTCCCAAGGTGGTAGCCTGGATAAAAATTACTGACAAAGGACGCAGGTAATAGTAAACGGAGTCCACAGTGAAGAAAGGAGGGTAACTAGTGGGGTACTGCAGGGTTTGGTACTGCGACCAGTCCTCTTTAATAGCTTTATAAGTGACATTGGAGAGCACCTGGAAGGAAAGGTATGCCTCTTGCAGATGACACAAAGATCTGCAACAGGGTTGATACAGAAGGTGGGGTGGAAAGAATGAAAAGGGACTTGGCAAGGTTGGGGAATGGTCAAATAAGTGCTCAGATTCAATGCAAAGAAGTGCAAGGTAATGCATCTGAGAAACAAAACCCAGGGGAAGAGTACACAATGGGGGTGAGTTAATAACAACAAAAAAATCGAAAGAGACCTAGGAGTAATTATATCAGATGACCTAAGGTGGGCAAGCAATGTGAGAAGGCAGTAAGGAGGGCTGTGGGATACTGGGATGCATAGGAGAGGCATCAACAGTAGAAAACAGGAAGTTGTTATCTCTCTCTACAGACAGTTAGTGAGACCCCATCTGGAGTACTCATGCAATTCTGGAGACCCCATCTCTGCAAAGACATAGACAGAGTGGAGGCTGTTCAGAGGAGGGTAACTAAAATGGTGCAAGGTCTGCACCAGAAGACATAACGAGGAGAGACTGAAGCAGCTTAATATATATACCCCTTGAGGAAAGGAGGGACATGATAGAAACTTTCAAGTATCTCAAGGAATTAAGGTACAAGAGGGTAGTATCTTTCAGAAGAAGAGATGGGGAAGAACAAGGGGCACAATTTGAAGATAGAGGGGGACGGCTCAGAGGTAATGTTAGAAAGTATTTTTCACAGAGAGAGTTCTGGATGCATGGTCTATAGGAAAACGGGAATACATAGAGCCTGAGGAGAGGGTAACAGAGATAATAGGGCAGCTCACTCTGAAATCTGGTCTGACATTAGGTGGGTCATGGAGACAGACAGTTAGAAGAGCTAGCAAAATGAAAACAGCAGACAGGAAAATGTTACAAATATTAAAAAGTAGTCAATTGTAACTTTTATTTCTTTTGCTGTTTGCTCATTGGAAAGTTTTCTATGGTATAGTATTATGCTGGATGTATGGAATAGCACTCTGCCTGGTAGCTGATACATCTAGTTTGGCACGGGTCATGATGTCACAGAGAAAACCACTAGTATTGTTCACGCTATATTCACCCAGTACCATCTAGTTCTATTCCCCCACTACACCATCAGCAATGTGACCTCACTGATTGTGACATCACAAGTAACTGACCTGGCAGCTACTGGTGGCTCTTACTGAGTAGCTGTGATGTCACAGTCAGTGGTCTAATGTTGCTGGCCTGGTGGGGAGAATGAGTGTTAGTGTAGTGTCACTCCTTTATAGAGTGTTGGTGAGGTCCCACCTTGAGTACTGTGTCCAGTACTGGAGACCACATCTCCAGAAGGACGAGATCAGGTGGAGATGGTACAGAGAGGGCAATCCAAATGGTGCAGGACTGCATCAAAACCCCTACGAGAAAAGACTCAAGGAATTAAATATGTACTCTCTAGAGGAAAGGAAGGAAAGGGAGGAGCATGATAGAAACATTCAAATACCATGAGGTATTTATAAGGTACAGGAGGGTAGCATTTTACATAGAAAGATGCTCAAGACAAGGGGTCATGCCATGATGCTGGAGGCGAGGAGACACAGACGTGATGTAAAGAAGTACTCTTCACGGAAAGGGTGGTGGACACTGAACAGCCTCCCAAGGGAGGTGGTGGGTGCTGAAACGGTAACAGGATTCAAGCATGCATGGGACAGATAAGGCCTTAGTAAAAGGCAAGGAGGGGGAGACCGAGGATCTAGTAGGGTCTGCAGGAGGCACAGTAGGTAGGGAAATAGGGCAGACTAGGTAGGCCAACGGATCCTTATCTGCCACAACTTTTATGTTTCTATGTTAATAGAACTAGATATGTCAGCCGCCAGGCAGAGGGCTGTTCCACAGATCACACCTACTAACATCAGGTAAAAATCTTCTAATTGGCACCTCAAATACAAAAAGTAATAGTTGATTGCTTTAAAAAATATTCATTTTAGGCAGTACACCAGCTCTTTAAGGGCACACTGGATAGGAACACTGGGTCTTTATCTGCTGAAAAATTCTGTGAATATCTGCTGGTCCCAATTTCATCTTCTTTCAATGGAAAACCTCCTTTTGTTTATTTTCTTTTAGGATCTGGCTGCTTATAGATCAGCAGCAGCTCTGAGGGGCCCATCAATGCATAAAAGTCTCTGTTGCTCACGAGGAGCTCTAGATGAAAGTTTGCAACCTAGATTAGTAAAGTCTCTGGCGTGACTGCCATCCGTGCTCAGCAGAGGTCTATTACAAGAAATGTACTAACACAGCCATCATCACTAATTCAAAGCAGATAATAAAAGAATGACACATTTATTATCATTATTAATTAACAGTTTTCTGAGATGGAATTAAATCAATATGCTCTGATATCATTTAACTAGTTATGCAAATCAAACATTTAGAGCTCGTGAACGGATATAAATGCCATTCAAAATTCACTTCACACTTATTACTGTAATATCAGAGCTTGCAGTTTGCTAGCAAGGAAAAAAAAAGAGAGGGTCTTTAATGCTCATTTAATTACACTCAGACATAAAGCTTATGGAATGAAAGTTGGGTCACTTGATTAGTTAGGAAGTCACAGGAAGGCAGCGCAGTCAGGACAGACAATGAGATAATAATGTGAAAATGCTGAGATTTGTACAGCCGAGGACAGACCTTAATAAAGCAAAGTACCACGCCATTTGCAAAGTAATATTTAGAATGATTAAAGTGGTACAGGTGATACACAGACAGACACACAGATAGGTACTGTAGATCAACAAGACACACAGATAATAAAGGGCAACAGCCAGACAGAACAAACAATATCCTGTAGACAGACTGACAGACAGACAGACAAGCAGACAGAAGGATGATGCATATTACCAAAGGATAGTAACCTAGCAACTTAAGGCTGAAAGGACACTAGGTCCTCATGTCCACCCTATGCTCTGCTTACGTAAGACACTAGGTTGATCATGTCGACCCCTTTGCTTCATAAGCAGGGACAATTTCCACCACAGTACTAGCCAGTATACCATCCTGTTCCCTTGGTAAGCAGAAATATGTCAATGCTTACTCTGAACACCTGTACTGTCTTCACATACACTGTATCTGCTGGTAGGCTGTTCCTTGGGTTCACCCTATCTGGCAGAAGAAACACCTCCCAACATTACATCTGTAATTATCAATAATGGGATCCTAGTACCCGTACACAGTACTCGAACTCCATGTGAGGCCTGACCAGATGCCTTGTAAAGTGGCAGGATAACTTCCCCTATTGCTGCTGGTCACCCCCGCACCTTTGATGCAGCCACCATTCTGCAGGCCCTCGACAGCAACTTGTCACCCCATTTTATAATGCACCTCATCATTCTTCAGTTGTCTTGGCATGGCCGCACACAGCTTGTCATGCAATAGCCCCATGTCTATTATGAAGCCCCAGTTCCTTTTCCTCCTCCATTGCAACATGAGGGGCCCCAGTGTGTAGTTACTACCTTCCATTCTCAGAGAAGTCCAGCACAGTGTTTAGTCACTACCTTCCTTTCTCAGAGGAGCCCCCACAGTGTGTAGTTACTACCTCTGTTTCTCAGAGAAGACCCCACAATGTGTAGTTACTACCTCTGTTTCTCAGGGGAGCCCATCACAGTATGTAGTTACTACCTCTTTTCTCAGGAGCCCCACCCAGGGTGTAGTTACTACCTCCATTTCTCAGAGGAGCCCTCACACAGTGTGTGTAGATACTACCTTTGTTTCTCAAAAGAGCCCCATCCAGTGTGTAGTTACTACCTCCGCTTTCTCAGAGGAGCCCCAGCCAGTGTGTAGTTCCTACTGCCATTTCCCAGAGGAGCCCCCACAGTGTGTGGTTACTAACTCTGTTTCTCAGGGGAATCCACACAGTGCGTTGTTACTAACTCTGTCTGTCTTCTCCAAGTGAAGTACATTGAATTTGGCTACATTGAATCTAAGATTCCAGGCACCTGACCAATCACATAGTTTGCTCAGGTCCTCCTGAAGTCTTTGCCATCCTCAAGGGAGTCCACCACCCTGGCCAGCTTAGTGTTTTCAGCAACTAAGCACACTGCTAAAGACAAGCTTCCAGATCATTGATGTTGCAAATTAGTGACCCCAGCACAGGTCCCTGATGGGCGGTGCTTCTAAGTACCTCTGTCCACTCACTGTGCCACCTAGTCAGAACCCTCTGCTTCCTGTCCCCAAGCTACTTAGCAATCCACCTTGTGCATGTATATGTATACCACACTGGTGTACTTTGGACCCAAAGCTTATCATGCAACACAGTGTCAACAGCCTTGTTAAAGTCTAAATATACAATACTTAGGGCCTGCCTCTGCTAACCTCCCTGATCAACCCTCATAGAATATGATCAGGTTGGTTTGGTATCATCTATTCTGCACCTAACAAAACCACACTGAGAGGCAGTGAGAACCTAGTCCCTTGTTAAGCTACAGGATAAACAGACAAAGATAGATAGATAGAGAGAGAGACAGATAGACACACAGACAGATCAATATAAATACTGTCTGTAGATACATATTGATGGATGGATAGCTAACTAGAGATTGATACCATCTATAGATATAAATACTGCTAGACAGATAGAGATAGAAACATATAGATAGCAATAGATAAGACAGAAAGACAGACAGATAGAAACAAAGACAGACAAGAGAGAAAGACAGATAGAAAGACGGGTGGACAGATAGATAGATACTGTACCTGATTTACCATATTACGCATTTAGGGCTTGCACGAAGCCCTATGTCAACCCCATGTGGACTTGGATCAGCTGCACCAAGCTCAATCCTGCAGAATGCACTCGATTCAAACAGATTGGACACATCTGTGACATTTTTCCCAAATATCTGGCACAAGCCCCATAAAAGGGTACCCAACATCGCCACAAGCTAGACTAGAAAAAGCTGGTCTAACTTGTGGCAACTGGCACACAGGATAAAGAATCATGATCAGCTAGTCAGGAGTGCCACAAGCCCCATGTATGCCATATGTTTGGCGCCCCAAGGCTCTCAAGGCATTCTCGGACTTTCATGAATCAACCTCACTGTCTTAGAGATAGATACAGAGATAGATAGATACTGTTTATAGAGACAGATACAGAGATATATAGATACTGTCTATAGAGATAGACAGATACAGAGATAGATAGATACTGTAGATAGATACTGTCTATAGAGATAGATACATAGATACTGTAGATAGCTAGACAGATAGATACTGTCTATAGAGATAGATACTGTAGATAGATAGATACTGTCTATAGAGATAGATACATAGATAGATACTGTAGATAGATAGACAGATACTGTCTATAGAGATAGATACATAGCTAGATACTGTAGATAGACATATAGATACTGCCTATAGAGATAGATATCAGATAGATAGACAGATAGATACTGTCTATAGAGATAGATAGATACATAGATACTGTAGATAGATACTGTCTATAGAGATAGATAGATACATAGATATATACTGTAGATAGACTGATAGATACTGTCTAGAGATAGACAGATACAGAGGTAGATACTGTAGATAAATAAATATATACTGTCTATAGAGATAGATACATAGATAGATACTGTAGATAGATAGATACTGTCTATGAGATAGACAGATAGATAGATACTGTAGATAGACATACAGATACTACCTATAGAGATAGATACATAGATAGATATTGTAGCTAGATAGACAGATAGATACTGTCTATAGAGATAGATAGATACATAGATACTATAGATAGCTAGACAGATATATACTGTCTATAGAGATAGATAGATACATAGATAGATACTGTAGATAGATAGACAGATATATACTATCTATAGAGGTAGATAGATACTGTAGATAGATAGATACTGTAACAGATAGATAGATATTGTTGATAGATACTGTAGATAGGTACTGTCTAAGAGACAGATAGATACTGTAGATAGATACTGTAGATAGATAAATATATAGATACTGTTGATAGATACTGTAGATAGATACTGTCTATAGCGATAGATAGATACTGTTGATAGATAGATACTGTTGATAGATACTGTCTATAGAGATAGATAGATACTGTTGATAGGTACTGTAGATAGATACTGTCTATAGAGATAGATATATACTGTAGATAGATAGATACTGTCTATAGATATACATGGATACATAGATATATACTGTAGATAGACAGACAGATGGATACTGTCTATAGAGACAGATATATACATAGATAGATACTGTAGATAGACAGATAGATACTGTCTATAGAGATAGACAGATACATAGATAGACACTGTAGAGATAGACAGATAGATAGATACTGTCTATAGAGATAGATACATAGATATATCGTCTATAGAGATAGATACATAGATAGATAGATATTGTAGATTCATAGACAGATAGATACTGTCTATAGAGGTAGATACATAGATAGATACTGTAGATAGATATATACTGTCTATAGAGATAGATAGATAGATACTGTAGATAGACAGATAGATACTGTCTATAGAGATAGATACATAGATACTTGTAGATAGACAGATAGATACTGTCTATAGAGATAGATACACAGCTAGATACTGTAGATAGACAGATACTGTCTATAGAGATAGATACATAGATAGATATTGTAGATAGATAGCTAGATAGATACTGTAGATAGATACTGTCTATAGAGAGATACATAGATAGATACAGTCTATAGAGATAGACAGATACATAGATGGATAGATACTGTAGATAGACAGATAGATACTGTCTATAGAGATAGATACATAGATACTGTAGACATATAGATACTGTCTATAGAGATAGATAGATACATAGATAGATACTGTAGATAGACAGACACTGTCTATAGAAATACATGGATACATAGATAGATATATACTGTAGATAGACAGATAGATACTGTCTATAGAGATAGACAGATACATAGCTAGATATATACTGTAGATAGATAGATAGATACTGTCTATAGAGATAGATAGATACATAGATACTGCAGATAGACAAATACTGTCTATAGAGATACATTGATATATAGATACTGTAGCTAGATAGACAGATACTGTCTGCAGAGAGATAGATATATAGATAGATACTGTAGATAGATATATACTGTCTATAGAGATAGATACATAGATAGATACTGTCTATAGAGATAGAGACATAGATAATACTGTAGATAGATACTGTCTATAGAGATATATACATAGATAGATACTGTAGATAGATAGACAGATAGATACTGTCTATAGAGATAGATACATATATAGATACTGTAGATAGACAGATAGATACTGTCTATAGAGATACTGTAGATAGACATATATATACTGTCTATAGAGATAGATAGATACATAGATACTGTAGATAGACAGACACCGCTATAGAGATACATGGATACATAGAAAATATATACTGTAGATAGACAGATAGATACTGTCTATAGAGATAGAGAGATACATAGATAGATACTATAGATAGACATATAGATACTGTCTATAGAGATAGATAGATACATAGATAGACACTGTAGATAGACAGATAGATACTGTCTATAGAGAGATAGATACACAGATAGATACTGTAGATAGACATATAGATACTGTCTATAGAGACAGATAGATACTGTAGATAGAAAAATATATACTGTCTATAGAGATACATGGATACATAGATACTGTAGCTAGATAGACAGATAGATACTGTCCAAGGAGATAGATAGATACATAGACTGTAGATAGACAGATACTGTCTATAGAGATAGACAGATGCATAGATAGATACTGTAGATAGATAGATAGATACTGTCTATAGAGATAGACACATACATAGCTAGATACTGTAGATAGATACTGTCTACAGAGATAGACTATATATAGATACTGTAGATAGATAGATACTGTCTATAGAGATCGCAGATACATAGATACTGTAGATAGATACTGTCTATAGAGATAGATACACAGATACTGTAGATAGACAGACACTATCTATAGAGATACATGGATACATAGATAGATATATACTGTAGATAGACAGATAGATACTGTCTATAGAGATAGACAGATACATATAGATACTGTAGCTAGACAGATAGATACTGTCTATAGAGATAGAGATACATAGATAGATACTATAGATAGACATATAGATACTGTCTATAGAGATAGATAGATACATAGATAGATACTGTAGATAGACAGATAGATACTGTCTATAGAGATAGATAGATACACAGATACTGTAGATAGACATATAGATACTGTCTATAGAGATAGATACTATAGATAGAAAAATATATACTGTCTATAGAGATACATGGATACATAGATACTGTAGCTAGATAGACAGATAGATACTGTCTACAGAGATAGATACATAGATACTGTAGATAGATACTGTCTATAGAGATAGACATGCATAGATAGATAGATACTGTAGATAGATAGATACTGTCTACAGAGATAGACAGATACATAGCTAGATAGATACTGTAGATAGATACTGTCTACAGAGGTAGATACATAGATACTGTAGATACTGTAGATAGATAGATACTGTCTATAGAGATAGATACATAGCGTAGATAGATACTGTAGATAGATAGATAGATACTGTCTATAGAGATCGATAGATACATAGATACTGTAGATAGATACTGTCTATAGAGATAGATACACAGATACTGTAGATAGACAGATAGATACTGTCTATAGACATATATAGATATTTGTAGATAGATATATACTGTCTATAGAGATAGATAGATGCTCTCTGTAGACAGATACTGTCCATAGATAGATAGATACCGACAAACCCTTCCCTCTCAGTACCTATGCAATGCCCTGCTGCAGTTCCACCCCACCCACCTAAAAACAGCATTCCTTCCTTCAGACCTTCCACTGTTCTCTTACTGTGATTTCTCTATCATCCAAAGGTGTACCAAGGGCCAGTCCCTACCTATCCTTACACCATTAACCCAACTCTTCCCTCCACTCTCCACATCCTGAAGGGCTGGATCCTGACCTCTCTTCTCTCTCACCTTCACCCTCTCTTCTGTTCTCCCAGAAGCCTTTTCCCTAAGCTGTAACAACCTTCTTCCCTCCTACTGTACTCTGCCTCTCATACACACCTGCTCCCTCTCCTGCCTCCTGCCTGTGCAGGCAGGGTCCCCAGCATACAGGAGGGTCAGGCCCCAGCAGACCTTTCTCCTCCTACCTCTTCCTTTGCCTCCTCGCTCCATCCCCTCCATCACCCCTCATTTCTGCCTACCAACACATACAAGTTAGCTAGCCTTGGAGTGGGTCCCAGTAGTAGCCTGGGTAAAACACTGGCTGGACAACAGGATGTAGAGGGTAATAGTAAAATGGAGTTCACCTGAAGAAAGGGGTTACTAGCGGAACCGTGAGGGTCTGAGATGAGACCAGTCCTCTTTAATGTCTTTATATGACATTGCAGAGGGACTGAAGGAAAAGTATGTCTCTTTGCAGATGACACAAAGATCTGCAACAGGGTCGATACAGAAGGTGGGGTGGAAAGGATGCAAAGGACTTGGCAAAGTTGGAAGAATGGTCAAATGTATGGCAGATTAGATTCAATGCAAAGAAGTGCAAAATAATGCACATGGGAAACAAAAACCCAGGGAAGAGTACACAATGGGGGTGAGATACTAACGACAACAAAATGGAAAGGGACCTGGGAAGTCATATCAGATGACCTTAAGGTGGACCGAGCAATTTGAGAAGGCAGTAAGGAGGGCTGGCGGGATACTGGGATGTATAGGAGAGGCATCACCAGCAGAAAACAGGAAGTTGTTATCCCCTGTACAGACAGTTGGTGAGACCCCATCTGAGTACTGCATCCAGTTCTGGAGACCCCATCTCCACAAGGACATAGACAGGATGGAGGCAGTTCAGAGGAGGGCAGCTAAAATGGTGCAGGGTCTGCAAGAGAAGCCATACGAGAGAGACTAAAGGAGCTTAATATGTATACCCTCAAGGAGAGGAGGAGAAGGGGGACATGAAAGAAACAGAAACTTTCAAGTACCTCAAGGAATCAACAAAGTCCAAGAGGGTAGTATATTTCAGAAGAGTTGTACAAGAACAAGGGGCACAATTTGAAGATAGAGGGGACGCTCAGAGGCAATGTGAGGAAGTATTTTTTCATGGAGAGGGCTGGAGACATGGAACAGCCTTCCTGGAAGAGGTAGTGGAGTCAGGACAGTGGGGAAGTAGGCTGTTGGTTAACTAGGATCTGCAGCTTATCCATTAGGTAGGGAAATGGGCAGACTAGGTGGGCCAAGCCGTCCTTTTCTGCTGTCAAATTCTATGTTTCAACATACCTCCTCTCTCACCTTCCTTCTCCCCTTACATAGCCCTTGTTGTGGCTGACCCCTAATCTCTAATGCACTTGTAGTTAACTTGCACTTCTATTACACCTTAGCCAACCTGTTCTGCCTGTGTTTACTTCTCACTGACTTCCTAGATGAAACTATAACAATTCTATTCAGCCATTTTCTAGCTACACAGTGATGTGTCATTTAGTGTATGCCTAAATGTTATTTTGTGTTGTTCTATCTAGTCCAGAAGTGTTGGCGTAGTATCTATCTAGTTCAAAACTGTTAGCATCCTACTATTTCATTACTCCTGTACAGTCTGCTCAAATTTGAATGTAACCTACTGTAAATTTATATAGTGTACCAAATCTCTGTATACTATCCTCATGTACCCCTACCCCCAGGTCACAGTGGAGATGAGCAACTTGTTGCTCAGCGTGCCTTCCTGGTGAAATATTTCAATGAATAATTAAATAAATAAATACTGTCTGTAGACAGATAAATACTGTCTGTAGCTAGATAAACAGATACTGTCTGTAGACAGATAGTTAGATACTGTCTATAGATACAGATACTGTAGATTGACAGAGACAAATACTGTCTGTAGATAGACAGATAATGTATGTAAATAGATAGACACTGTAGATATACTGTTGAGAGACAGATAGATTGATAGATATTGATATACAGAATTGTATACTGATAGATGGACAGAGACAGATGTGCAAACAGGACAGACAGACAGACAGATGTGTACTAATAAATGAACACACAGTGAGAGATCTAAATATGTATACTGGCAGTGCAGACCTAAGAAAACTTTGATTTAAAAAAATATTTTGCTCCTTTCTGGTACAAGTGATGCAAGACAGATTCACTCATCTTTCTGCATTTAAAACTACATTATAAGTCGTCGGTGGTGCGAGGGTTGAGGTGCTGGACGCCACACACCTCATGCCATGCCGCAACCGGGTTCGGAATGAGCCCAGGTTGCGGGAGTCAGCAGGGAGAGAGAGTTGAGCGCCTGAAGGACTGCTCTCCTCTCTCGGGGGTCCAGGCGACTACCTGTCACCGCAGACAGCCCCAGTGGAGACCGGAGGCACTGCAATGCTTGGGGCTGCATAGCAGGAGGGACGAGAGCCGCCGACGGACGGGCCTTGGCATCACTGCATGCTCGGGCTGTGCCAGGGGAAGGAGGAAAGGTGTAAACACAGAGGAAAATACCCCAGAGCACTGACCTCCCTCACATCCCCGACACTGGATGCTCACGCAGATAACCCATGCCCGACCCCAAGAAGGAGATGGACCCTCCAATTTCAGATGGACGCCAAAGGTAGGAGAGGCAGGCCCTGCCTCGGGGTGATCCGGGGTGCTGGAAATCTCCTGACCCGGGGACTATGGTGAAGCATCACAGTGGGGAGTAGCAGGATTTAGCATAGGCACCTCTGAGAGATGCCTCAGTGAGCCGGGTGCCAGAAAATAATTGGGGGACTGCATTATAAAATTATTCATTCACATATTGCAATTTGATTGGCCCATAAGAATTAGAACCAGTGGGTAAATCTCACATGACCCACAGTCTGGAGTCCTGCACTGTTTTTAAAGTCTGTTTAAGTCTTTTACTTGCTTTAGTAAAACATAGAGAATACTGGATGGGCAACTATGCACGACCAGTGTGTTCTGTCACAGAGGGGTTTCGATTTCCTCTGACCTCGAGAGTAAAGCTTAGAGGTCCATGGGAATCAGAACCCGAGGTGGCAGAACACACTGGTTGTGCATAAAGCTGCTCATCCTGTATTTTATAGTGTATAGTAGTATATGTGAAATGTGTACACAGCAGTTCGTTAGCTTTCAGAATACAAGTGACTTGTGCAGTCTGTTTTTTTTTTTTTTTAATTAATGCATTTTTCTGCCTGGAGCCTTGGCAGGACGGCTCACGGTCCTCCTCATGAGGAACTCACTCTCTGTCCTGCCACTCCCACTCCTGTCGCATCCCTCAGAAATTCTCTCATGCTTGCCCCACGTGGTGGGGGGCTAGGAGGAGGGTGCTACCCCCGAGACCCAATTCAGAAACCAGGGATGGCCCTCGGGATGTGGTGGACCATCACAAAGCCTGCCAGGTTCTTTTCCACCATTTTCTAACCCGCCCTACCAATGTAAGGACATCAGTATGTGCCTCCCAACCCATACTGCCCCCGGCCATCGCCAGAGGGCAGTCAGCAAGCCGGATGACAAACTGTCCCTCACTGAGAGAGGAGAGCAGTCCTCTGGACGCTTGATCCTCTCTCACCCTGCTGACCCCCGCCACCCGGCTCATTCCCCAACCCAGGTTGTCGATGGCACGGGGCATAGCTTACTCAGCGCTTTAACCTCCAGCACCACCGGCTGGCTTGACTTGTGCAGTCTCTAGAGGTTCCAGAATGCTGTTGTACCACAGAAGGGTACAATCACTTTCCATGACCTTTAAACTGTGGTACAACAGCATTTTGAAAGGGATGGAATTCTATACAGAACAATGCTATACTATACACTATAAGAGGATGTTATTTATTTATTTAAAATGTTTTACCAGGAAAGGCATAGGAGCAAATGCTCATTTCAGGTGTGTCCTGGGGAGGGAGGAAAGGGATAAAGGGATACAAACACATATAAACATCATATGCAGTCTAAACTTGTACATGCAGTAATTAGAAGTATACACAGGAATAAAGGTTGATATACATTGTACACCAGAAGACAGTGAGATACTGAGTCAGCTAGTAGAGTTATAAACAGTGCAAGATATTTCTCTCCTTTTTTTCTTTTTGAAAACATTTTCAAACTGGGATTCTTTGAGGTGGCAGAGCTAGTGGTGAAGCAAGCTAAACATGTTCTCTTGGAGCTCCACTGGAATCTGTGTTAAAACAGCCTACAAATGCATATATTTTGATTTTAAGAGTTTATGAAGCAAATTAACTGCAGTCAACATATTAGTGATCAAATTTTGGTCACAAAGGAATTAACTAGAGCAGCCAGAAAGCAGGAGCAGGCGGGTGTACTGGGCTCTTCAGGCATATGGGAGGTAGCAGCCTGCGGATAGCTTGGGATATCAGCTGGTGACCCTTGAAACTCTCAGAAGGTAATTACAATGCTGACCCAAACAATTCAATGCCTGGATAAGAGGTTCAACCAGCTGTTAGAGCGTCTCGTGCTGGTTATGCACTGCACAAGCGATGGCTGGAGCTGTGAAAGAGGCTGAAAGGTGGCAGGAAAGCGCTGGCCATGACTGCCACCATGTGGTGCAGGACCAGGCGGCATCATGTAATACACTGGAGCAACTTTGAGAATGTGACAAGGCGACGGACATAAGGTTGCTCAGGGTCCCAGAAGGAACTGAGGAGGGCACCTATTGACATTTTTGGAAAGGTGGCTCCTGGAGGCTGTGAGACTGGGGTTTGATGTTCAGATCAAAAGCTTACTGAATCTCATTGTGTCAGTGGTTAGGGTGGGACCTAGCTGCGCATGACGCTCTTTACCATTTCTCTTTCCCTCGCCATGAACTTATCTGTGAGACTTCACAGCCAGAGTTTTGAACATATTGCTAAACTGCACTACCTTCATTTATACATGTAATGTGCAGGCTGCAATGAGTGAAGAGCAGTGGTATGGGAGGGAGTCATGCTAACGGGGATCGTAAGCATGGGTGAAATATGTCTCAAGGAAGAGGGCATGTCAGTGCACAAATTATGTTAGGGTACCAGAGCTGTCTGAGCCTGAAACATGGTGCTGATTAACTTGTTTAACTATGCTGCATCGTTGCAATAGGGTCCTCACCATGAACCTGAGTTTGCACCATGTGTGTCTACAGGAGGAGAGAATGCCATCACTACGGAGATTCGAGGCACTGAATCAGTCGGGCAATGTGGACACTTCTCTTGCAAGGTATGTCCTGCACAAAGTCCTAATCTCAGAGTGCCAGATGTCTGGATTCCTGTATTATATGGTTCAACTTAAATGGGCAGACTGGGTGGGCCATGAGCCCTTATCTGCCGACACTATCTATGTATCTATGTATAAAGATGCATTATTAAGTTACCTATACTATACAGAGTTTGAGATCAGTTTCAGAAGTGCCGTTGTATGTCCAGCTCTAATTTAATCTTATTGATTGTCCATGTGCTCATTATTTAATGTGTTTGAGTTCTGGGGATTCTGGAGAAAAATCTGTATATTCTGGGGTTCAAAACTTCATGTCAGCTAGGAGTAAGTTGAACTGCCATAGAGCAAGGAATGCATTTGGTATGTTTCATTTAACTGCATCCTACTTGCCACCAGAGCACTGACTGCATTATTAGCTTCAGAAGAGTTGGCTGACTATGTAAATGTAAAATGTGCCCCCATGGTTACAAACTCACAACAGACAAACTAGTTCCTGTATGGACTTTAACGTGTGTAACAGTACGTTTTTGAGTTTACTGTTTCTGGCAAGCACATATGCCTATATTGTATTTTAAAATGCGATAAATACAAATTAAAAAAAATAAAGCTGGAATTCAATTTCAGTAATGCAGTAAAGAACACCAGGGTGTGTGTTGCAATGGAATTTAGCCACTTCTACTGGATTTGAGACAGGAGGTGCACAAAACGCTTGTAATTCCCCCAGCACACGCCTGTGGTGCCTTATTGCTTAAAAAGGTCCTTTCGTTACAACAGCTGCTTTGACACATGAGTCTTGAAATATGAACTCTTAGTTACTATCAGACAGATAGACAGATACAACAGAGACCGTTTCTTTGTTTTGTAACTTAGTATTCTATCAGGAGCACTGTTTAAATATTGTATAGTAAGATATAGCCAAGATTTAAGAATTGTGAATTTCCATCAGTCCCAGGATCTAAAGCTGTCATTTTGCTATGGATTTGCTGCTTTGTGTATTTGTATCTGCACTTTAAACACATATTTTGACACACTGATGTATCTGTATTTTTGTATAGCACTTGGGTCACTTATCTGACTCCCACCAGAATCACTTACCTGAAACATCCATTAAAATCTGGTAATAGTTCAGGCAATCTGCTTGGACTACCAGTGACCATGTGGCTTTAAAGCCATTTCTGACTACTGCGATGTAGCCTACGGTGCTGCTCCAAAGTCCTCCTGACCAGACTGGACACTCTTCTACTCTTTCTGCCGCTTTGCCCTTGATGCTCCCTCTTGCACTCCACCACCGTGACCTCTGTCGAGCCCATTCCTTCCCTCCCTTACAAACAGACGCCTCACACTGCGCCAAATTCACCGCTAAACACTGGCTGTGTGAACTCCTTTCCTACCTCTCCCCTCCTTTATAGTAGCCCCTCCTCCCTTCCACTCCCTCAGATCTACCGACACTGCTTGCGCCTTCTGTCCCCGCCACTACACCTCTCCAGCCAGTCTGGGCACTCACTGTTTCCTTAAAATATGGAACTCTGTATCTCCCCAACCGACACTCTTCCTCCCTCTATTCCATCAACACTGCCCTCTCCAACTAGCTTGCACCCAACTGTTCCTGTCATGACCTGCCTTAATTTTCCTTCGTCTTGCTCCTTACAGTTTGTCCCTTTGGAATTTATCCAATGCCTCTATCGACTCTACTGCCTCTACTGACCCTAGCCTCCTAGGTGCTAGTTCTCATACCTTTCTCCCTTCCCCTACTCTCTCCCCCTTTTCTCTAGCCTTCACACTCCTCTTGCAGGGTTCTCAGTATCCTGAAGGGGTCCTATAGTACCTAGGTTTGCCACCTTTTCTTCCCCATCTACCTATCCTTGGCCTTCCAGGTCCCCTTGCAGGGTCCCCAGCATCAGGCCTCATCCTCCCAGGTGTTATTTCTCACCCCCTCACTATCCTCTATAATTACAACGCCTAACCGCAGGAGGGTTTACAAACGCCTGAACTTCCCTGCTCCCTTGCAGGGTTCAATCGCATCCTGAAGGATTCCTTTGGGTCAGGCCTTATTTCTCCTCCTTGGTGTTAATTAGACTTGCTCCCTCTCTCTCTCCCTCTCTAATCCCTACTCCAGCCCCTGTCCCCTTGCAGGGTTCCCCGCATCCTGAAGGGGTCTCTCTGGGACACGACTCGGCACTATCTGTCATCTCATCCTCTCTCTCCTTCACCCTTATTTTAGATAGCACTTGTTCACTTATTAATTGTTCTCACAAATTACATAGGTATGCAACACTGTTTGTAACACCTGCTTTAATTGTATACTATGTTGATCTCTATACTTGAATGTAGAATGTCTCATCCCTATTGCCCCTTCCCCAGGTCGCTCGAGAGATGAGCAACCTGTTGCTCAGTGTGCCTTCCTGGTGAAACATTTCAATAAATAAAAATTAGCCCAGCCCAGGACTAACCTCTTACAATGCGGCGCTCGGCGCTACTAATGGGTGTGGATGTTTACACTATACTGTCTGTCTATGAAACAGATCATCTGCATTGTGCAAAGAAATCTCTGCTGTCTGATCCTTGTTTGGGACTCTTCAGACTTTACAGTCTCTCACACCAGAGTGCAGCCGCTCCCTGTGGTTGTTCTGTTTTGTTCATGTTTTGAATGAACTTTCTATCGCCTATATATTTTGGCCTGCACAGGATTTTTTTTTTTCTTTGCCTTTGTGCGATACTCGTGTCCGTGGTCATGTGTTGTTGCAAAATATGGAGGCACTTTTAGTTATGTGTATAAAACTGAAAAGCAGTTTGAGTACTCTACTCACGGCAAACATACAAACTCTAGAAATAAAAAGCTGGACACCATTACTACTGCATTGAACAAACGCAGACCATACAATGTCCAAGATATCAAAAATATACTCTATTTAGGGTATAGCGCTCTTACAAATGTACCTGGGGACCCGACCAGGTGTGTGTATTAGGAGTCTAGGCAGGTACATTTTTCAGAAAGGTATATCCCAAACAATGTATATGTGTGATATACTGGACCAATCTATGGTCAGCATTATTCACTGTAGTAGCCACAGTGCCCGCTTCTGTTTCTTTAGTTACACATGTAACTTCCAAGGAGTCACCCAAGCCAACAAGAGTTACACTGTAATCGTAAGAAGTATATCAGTGTGGCCTAGTTGATGGAATATCCACCTCTGAGGCAGAAGGTTGAGGGTTCTAGTCCCACACCAGGACTTGAGCTCATCCCTAAAATGCTGGCACTCCAGTGCACTACTGGGGTGTGGGCGGGGGCTGGACTGTTGGAGCACGCTGTTCTTTAGATGAGACATTAACAGAGGTCACTTCTGCCCATCTATGATGCTTTCCTGGTGGATATGCAGCTGGAAATTAAAGAACCCATTAGCATTTTGCATGAGTATGAAATTTTATTGCAAGAAAATAACTCCTACAAAATCCTCAGAAAATATATATATATATACTGTATATGTATCTATCAAAGAAAGAAACACAAAATACTAAACAAAATAGATTCAAAATATAGGGTAAACATAAGCGCAGGAGTAAGGAATCTTCTCTGGTGTCATGCAAACATTCCCCTCCCATTAATTTATTCAGTCAATGTTCCAGGGTCTTGTGTTGATTGCATGATCATGTTTTGGTTCCAGGGTCATGTGTTGGTGCTGATGAAGGAGCTAGCACTACATGTTCACAGTCACCGCACTATCAGTCTCTCTCTTGCTGCTTGTAAAGAGCTTTGGGTACAATATCAATGTATTAAAGTGCTATATAAATGGATTAAGCCTTTTCTCTTTATTTTATTCTCCCCTCTGCAAGTGGCTGCAATATCTTCTTTAAAAGTGTCACAAAACATTTACCTACAGATAAAATAAGGCGTCTGGACATTAAACAGGACCTGCTTATTTATTTTATCCTGGAATACTAAGAATAAATCGTTACTGGTCCAGTGACCCTATGGAGACTGGGGAACCACTGGAACTGACATCTGATACTCTGATCCAGGCAAAATAAAAGTTTGGATCAAGGCAGAGGACTGGAGCTGGCCGCTGGTGCAGCAGTACTACTACCACTTGCACACCAGTGACCTGGGTTGAGAAGGAGCCTGGGCTGCTGGGTGACCAGACAGGGAGGATGGTTGAGCATCCCATGAATGCGCACCTCCCCAGGGATGGGCATGATTCTAGTCTCTGCCGCAACACTGCCTCCTGGGTGACCATAGATGATAGTGCTGTGGGGCCAGTCAGCAGGAGGGAGTGTCACTGGACTGACATCTCTCAAGCCAGATGCAACCTCCTTGTGACACTCATGGGAAGGCGAAGAAAGCAGAAAATCCCGACTGCGCAGGATGCCACCCACTGGTCTGCCAGATCCCATGCCGCTGACTGAGGCTCTCTCTCCTATACCAACACTTCAACTTTTTTTTTTTTGGGGGGTTATTTATTTATCTTTCCATGGCTGGGGAGGTTTGTACTTTGGTTCCTCCCACCATCTAGCTAGCTAGCCGGTTGCCGCCCGGTCCTGGGCAGAGCTCAGACCTCCCGTCCACTACCCCGCCTGGTCACATCATAGCCAGTGCGTACCCACCACCGTGGAGGCCAGGAGGGTGGTTCGGGAGGGAGCTAACTAGTGGGGACATGGCCCAGTGCCAGAGAGCAACCGTCGTGCTGCGAGTTTTTCCTCTTGGTGTTGTGGTTCCCCTGCGGGAGGGAGAAACTGCAATGGCCTTAATGGAAGGAGTGCAAGCACAGCCTGCAGGCGCCTTCCCAAGGCCTGCCTCCCACTCCTACTTCTGCAGCATCAGTGGTGCTGCCCCCAGCTTCCACCACGGAGCAGGCATACACTGACTGCTGGTATCCCTCCCCGGGAGAAGAGGAGCAGTCCTCCAGACGCTGATCCTTCTCCAATCCTGCCAACCCCAGAAGCCTGTGCTTGTTCCCTGAACACTGGTCGCGCATAGCGTGAGGTAGGCATCCGCCTCAGCCCCACTGGGCCGGCATCCAACACTTCAGCTCTGCTTGGGGGTAAGGGTGTCCCTGGTGGCCCTTGCCATGGGGGTCATCCACAGGGAACACAGGAGAGAGCTAATCCTAAAGGAGGTGGGTGATGGGGATGGGCAGGGCGGAGGGGCTGAATGGGCCAGAAGGTGTCGGAGCGAAAAGTACAGTAAATAAATAAAAAACAGGCATCTGATATTCTGATCCAGGCAAAATAAAGTTTAGCTCAAGGCTGAGGGATTGGTATTTGTATGCAGAAAACTGCAAGATTAAACTTTCAGGAATAGGTTTGCTAGATTCTTGCCCTGGATTATTTTTTTAATGTTTGTTTACTTTCTCTGTTTGTCCCCATTTTTTGCTGTGTCAGCTGCTGGGACCTCCTCCACCTACCCAAGACCCTCTACCCACCGCAGGAATCTTCAGTGCTCCAGCCCACCGCCAGCCTTTGCTGGAAACAAAAACCTAGGGCAGTCTAGTAGTGCACCTGGGAAACAAAACCCAGGGGAAGAGTACACAATTGGGGTGAGATACTGACAACAACAAATATGGAGAAGGGGCCTGGGGGTAGTTATATCAGACGACCTAAAGGTGGGCCAGCAATGTGAGAAGGCAGTAAGGAGGGCTGGGGGGATACTGGGAAGCATAGGGAGAGGCATCACCAGTAGAAAACAGGAAGTTGTTATCCCTTTGTACAGACAAGTTGGTGAGACCACATCTGGAGTATTGCGTGCAGTTCTGGAGACCCCATCTCCTAAAGACATAGACAGGGTGGAGGCTGTCCAGAGGAGGGCCACCAAAATGGTGCAGGGTCTGCACCAGAAGACATATGAAGAAAGACTAAAAAGGAGCTTAAGATGTATAGTCTCGAGGAAAGGAGGACGATAGACACTTTCAAATACCTCAAGGGAATCAACAAAGTCCAAGAGGGTAGAATCTTTCAAAAAGAGATGTGCAAGAACAAGGGGCACAATTTGAAGATAGAGTGGGGATGACTCAGAGGTAATGTGAGGAAGTATTTCTTCACAGAGAGGTTGTAGATGCATGGAATAGCCTTCCTGAGGAGGTCATAGAGTCAAAAACAGTGGGGAATTCAAGAATGCATGGGACAGGCATAAGGCAATTCAAGTGAGGGGTAGGAGGAAGTAGGCTGTTGATTAACTAAGATCTGCAGCTTATCCATTAGGTTGGGAATGGGCAGACTAGGTGGGCCAAGCGGTCCTTATCTGCCATCAAAATTCTATGTTTCTATGACAACCTCCCTGGATACCCGACCATAACCCACAGATTATCCCCACTGGCAGGACCTCCCAGTTCCCCAAGCAAGGAGAAGGATTCTTCATTTCGATGGTCAAGGCCTATATCATGCTGAGGCACGGGATGCTTCATCTCCTGGTGCTGCTGGATTTGTTCCCCTGTGCTAAGCTCTCCCTTTATCCCACCCCAGAACATGATCCTGAGAAGTAACCTGGTGAATCACCTATAAGGGCCATCGGAAGGGTTGGTAAGCCTACCCTACCTCCAGTAGTCCTGCTGGACCCTCTCTGAGCATGTGAAGCCTCTTCATCACTTGACAGGCAAGGGGAGTGCATTGCCAGCGTGAGGTCACGAAGAGGGCCACTTATTTCTCCCCATGCAACAACCCCCCAACAGAAGGAGGTGCCCTCCCTCCTGCTGAGGCAGGAGGCATCCAATGAATGCTGAACCCTGCCTCACCAGTCAGCACCAAGCGTCCCAGACACGGGGTGCAAGCATATCATCTGGATGGCAAGCAGTAACTACTGTTTCACTGGCCAGCGGCCCCGGATTAGTTATTAATGAGATTACAGACTGAGTGCCGTATATGAGACACTCTATATTCTGTGAAGAGTGTCTAACATGCACATGCCCTAGAAAAGGGCAAATTCGGGAAGTTTTTAACATTCTTGTGTATGTGTATATATATATATATTTTTTTTATTATTATTTATTTACCATGCTTTATGTTGGGGCTTTGCCAGTCACCTTCAGTCTGTACCTGCAATCCCCACAGCTTCACCATGACAGTCGCAACCTCAGGACACACCTCCACCCCATAGGCACCCTGGCTTCCCCAGGCGGAGCCGCGGTTCCTTGATGAACTCCTACTGTGGTACCAGAAGGCATCCTTGGCTTATCCTCAGGGGCAAGGCCGCCGGTTCCCAATGGATCAACATATGGTAGCAGGGGTAAGAGTCACCTGCCACGGAGCGGGGTCCGGGGCAGGTGGACGTGATTTCATCAATGTAACCCCAGGTTTTCATTGTAAAACCTCTGAGAGGTGGGACGTGTAATGACATCCAGGGCAGAAATGCCTCACGCCTGGCCCGTCTCCCACAGACAGGCTTCAACAGCTGTATCCTCCCCAGCCTCCACCAGAGGTTAATCACGTGCTGGTCACAACAGCCTCAACAGAGGAGGAGAGCAGTCCATAGGACACTCAATCCCACCCCCACCCCGGCATCCCGAGTCTGGATTCGAACCCAGGGTGTTGGCGTCACAGGCGAAATCCAACAACATTCTTTAATATATTATTGATCAACCTCAGTCAATACTGTTACTACTGCAGTAGAGACAACTTTTAAGGTTGTAAGAGTGGGAGCATGGCCAACTGCCAACCTTGACGACGCTTTCTAGAGATCTTCAACTGCAAGTTTTATTTCTTTTAATTTAGCCTTACAAAGTACTCAAATGGCTACAAGAATGACATATCAGAACAGAGCCACCTGCACTGCATCGAGTGATGCCAAATTCAAAGCACAGTTAACACTGCTGTGCTGAAGATGGTGCAAGGGAACAAGTCGAACCGGAAGTGAAATGGAGCCCACCTGAAAGAGACACATCAGGGAGCGAGCAAAAACCTAGTGGCAGGGCCCAGCAATAGGGACTCGCAGAAACCAACAGTTTATTTGTTTATTTATGTCTTTGATAACCGGTGAGCAAACTTATCCAGAGGGTCGATTTCAGGTGCAACCTGGCCACCAGGGTAGCAAACACAACAAACATCAGTACAATACAGAGATACAATTAGAACAAAACAGGACTGCCAGAAACACTTGGTATGAGGTCACATTACATAGTACAAATATTTCAGAGAAATCAGTACATACTGGTGTAGTGACATACATTAAGTGGCTATGCAATATCAAAGGCTTAACATGGGGATTATGGTAAAGTATTACATGCAATGTCATACAGTCACCAGGAGCCAAGAAAATGAATACAGTTAAAATGAAGGTTCAGTCTATCACCAGGAGTGGTATAGGCACAAGTCATAGACAGAAATGCAACTTAGTTAAGTTGCAGAACCTGCTAACAGTTCAGAATAAAACAGGTAGTCATGTCCAGAATGAACAGAGGAGCAGAACAGTGCAAGAGGGTAGGGGCACTGGAGGTAGGGTGAGGGCACGAAAGGAGCTATGCCAGGATAAGGGCCCTGGTACCACCTGGGGAACAGCTGCAGGTACATGCGGCCTCAGTCGGGAGCCACGTTAAGTTTGCCTTGAAAGACTGATGGGAGGGGATGATCAGATGGACAAAGGAAGTCTATTCCAGAGGGAAGGGGCAGAGACAGAGAAGGCTTTACTACCCATAGTAGTAGTAGTGTAGGGACTTCCAGTGGGGGAATGGAGGAGGCCTGGAGACTCTGAGAGACCACTCTGTCAGTGAGTAGGGAGGCGAGAGGGACAGCTGATGGGGCCAAATGGGACTTCTTAAAATTCATTCAGTTTTAGACTGAAAAGTGGAGGAGATTTCATGTCCAAAATAAAAGTTATGGACACTAAAGTCAGTAAATTGGATGGCGATAAAAGCATCAGGTAAATCAGCAGAAGCAGCTCTCACAGTATCCACAGGGCTCACGAAGAAAAGACCTTCTTAGAAAGAAGTTGGGAGAATTTGGAATATTCAGCACAAGCCTCACACGTCAGAGTCCTGGGTTTACCTGAAGGGTAGGACACTACCCCAGAGATTTTCTTAAAGATCTGGTTAAAGGAGATTCTACACTTTGAGGGACAAGCTACCATTTTGAAGGCTTAGAACTACACCAGGGACGGCCAAAGCCGCACTGCTACAAAAAGGTAGCTCCCTCGAACCCATCTTCTTGTCCTGGGTACAACCCTGAGAGAGACAGTATTTCACTAAAAAGCAAATTAACGGGGTCCAATAGACTGGCATGACTTCAAGATCCACCTGTTCCCTGACCTGAGGTATGCAACATGCCAACACAGGAAAAGTTCTGACAGTGTGCAGGCCCGTCTCTGCCAGCTTAGTGTTCACCACCTTCTATTAATGCTTGCAGTCGTAAAAATTGTCTGTGGTGAACAAACCTACCAACTTTCTGAGGCAAATGGGGCAGAAATACTGGTCACAAAATCGAAGGAATTCCGAGCTCTTAGGGACCTGCTTGGTCATCCCAGTACTGTAGAACTGCTCTTATTATTGTTATTTTCTAAACATGACATGTTAAAAGCGTCTGTTTTTTTTATTAATTCATGCTGTTGACACTGAATTCTAAGGCTCCTCTGACCAGCAGTTTTATAGTGGGATAGCTGTTTTTTTTTTTGTTTTTCACTATCTGTTTGTTGTTACCAAACAGTATAATATACACTGGCAAGTTACTGTGTGGGTCACTAATTCAATTTTAATTTGTGTAAATCACCATAAATTTTAATCCACACTGTCTTTCAACGGTTTTACTATAGCGCTGAGACAGCACTCACACCGACATCCCCACAGCGGCGGACACAATGGCGGCGTCGGCATTGCTGCAGTTAGGGGATGCGGTGTGTTTTCTATCAAAGGGTGCAGGCCGAACTCCCCACCCCACCTCTGCCTCTAGATATCTAACTCTGAGTCGGAGTTGGATTGGGGGAGGCGCAACACCAGAAACCACACTGCCAGTGTCCTCCATGTTCCAGCACAGCGACTCGCCACTGACAAGCGAAATCTGTCACTGTGCTGGTGTCGACTTCTGTGTCAGCACACCTCTTTCAAGCGTCTATACAGGGCAAAGTAGAAACAGTATCAGTTGATCATCTGATATTAGGATGTGCAGAGGTTTAACCATTCGTTATAGGGTGCACGATGATGTAGTGATCCTTTGTTTTGTTTATTTTTACTTTCTCTGCTCATGGCTGGACTAGCCTTTTATACTATTTCCTTATTCTCCTACTGCTGCCACCGATCCCTCTCTCAGAGCTCCCCTCGTAGGTCCCAATTAGCAGCCCGAGGAGTCTGCCCCATGAGTGTTAGCCACCCTCGTATCTTCAGGGCCTCGGATTACCCTTTAGGCAGGGCGGTGAAGATCCCATCTCCCCTGAGCATTTGCTGGAAACACGCTAGCGAGTCTGCTTCTCGACTGTTGCCTGGAACCATAGCTAAGGCGCATCGCCTAGATCAGGGCAGGGTTTTTCCGGTGTTCTGATGGATCCCTGATGTTGGCGTGCAATGAGGAACAAGGCTGCGGTGCGTAGAGATGCTCGTCGAAGCCCGTCCACTGCCGGCGTCTACCCTTGCACCAGACGTCTCTCAGCTGCACCGACCACCTGAGGTTTCCCCAACAGGTGGCGATATCATAAGCAGAGTAGGCCCCCGGAGAAGGAGAGCAGCCATTGGGCACTCAATCCTTCCCTCCCGGCAACCCCTTGTCGACACGAGTCCTCTCCCAACCCGGGTCGCCGTGTGGTATCCAGTGCCTCAACCTCAGCGCCACCTGGCCGGTGTTAGGCTAGCCTTTTGAAGACATTATGAAGCTGTGCTATATGGATAAGCCTCAATAATAGTATACTAAGTCATACAAATATTTCCGGTAATACACTGCTGCTCTCTCAATAATACTATCCTGAGAAATGATAATAGTATTGTTTTGTTGATAATACTACAGTTCAAAGGTCATCAATGAACTTCAGCAGCACGAGAGCAGCTACCAGCGCGCAGGCGTGAGCCAGCTTTTCACTTGAACTGTTTTCTGACAGAAAGCTGGCTCGCCACTTCCACTTCGTAGTTTTATTTCCTACTTCCAGTTTGCTGTCTACTTAGTGCAGTACCTTTTCCTGCAGCAACTGTCCCCAGATGCACCCAGCAGCACAAAGGTAAGAATAAAAACTGCCTTGGAGCCCTACATCACAAAGTGTATTTACAAGACAGTAATACCATCTCAGGTTTGGGGACTTTGGGAACCTGTCAAGCTTAGCTCTCGGGTTCCAAGTCCCAAAACCTCTGATGTATTACTGCCTTATCATACACACACTTAACTATTATTCTATTTTATATCAGTTGCAATGAGAATTATTTATCCTACAGTGATGTGTTATCTCTTGATGTATCCAGTATTATATCGCTGACTACCTGTTTAGTTTATTTACTTTTTTATTTTATTTATTTAGTCTTTGTTAACGGGTAAGGCCCACTAGGAATAACTGCCTGTTTTCAGGGGTGACCTTGGAGCACTGGGAAGGTTAAGTGACTTGCTCAGAGTCACACAGTATGCAAGTGGAGGTTATAGGAATCAAACCCAGATTTGTCTGCTGGTTGTACCAAGCTCATTCACAGCTCGTTCCTTCAACCTCTGGGCTATACTGCCAGGGAACTTTGGGAACTTTCTACTGTATTACAGTAAAATCAATAAACTATAAGCGGACGAAAGGTTGTAAGAACGGTCTCAATTACATCTAAAGGCAGCAGAAACAGTCGTCTCGTACCATGGAAGAATGCACACAAAAGCTGACCCCAGCGAACTAACAGCAGCAACCGCGTCCAGCAGAGGCGCCGGCACAGGGTTAGGAAGCGAGTCCTGGGCATCGGATATCAACTGGAGGGAGGAGGACTGAGCCCTTTGTAGATGCTTTCCTCCTCCAGGGAGGGAGGTCGACACATTCCACTGCAATACCACCAACTGGATTACCACAGGTGGCTCTACAAGTCGGACGAACCAGCAGAGCAGGTAGGAGAGGCTGGAGCCATTCATCCATGTGTATGCACACACTGCATGCACAGCTGCCATGATGACTAAACATGGCACTAGCCATGGGGAGGGTCTTGGCTGGCCTCCTGTATTAGCATCCTGCAATCCCCCGATTAGTCCCCCATACAGCATTCATGGCTGCCATGAGGGATCAAACATGACACCAGTCTTGGTGTGGGGAGAAACACAGGAGGAACCCCCCATGGACAACTCACGGGCTCTGCACCCACCGATTTGGGGCAGGTCTCCCCATATTAGCATCTCTCTTTGGATTAGTTCCCCAGTCTTGGGGTGCCCACCATGGAAGGATAGGCCACACTTTTCTTAGGACTGCAGGTTAAGTCCCAGGAAGGCAGGATGATGGGGATGGGGGTTCTGAAATGAACAGATGAGGTACACCCCAGACACCAACTGGGTAGATAAAGAGAGCTTAAAAACAAATAAAACTAAAGTATGTACACAAGGCCACTCTTACAACTGAAGACTGGTCTCCACCCTGGTATTACCATACAAAACATGTTCGGCCGCTGCTGCTGTTCTGAAAACTGTAAATGCTAACTGGATTATCATATAAAAACATCGTGCAGCAGTAAACACTATGCCAGTTTATGCAACACCTGTAAAAGCAGAGGCTGGGCACACTTGCTACATTTGTGAATTTCCCAAATATGAAACTGCCACAAACTGTAGGTTTCTCAGCTGCCTGAATATAATCCCCCCACCCCGAGTTGTAGAAATACACTGTCAGATGCATATTTAAACAGATAAATATTTAAAAACTTTCAAAAGCCAAGGCACAGTACAACACAATAATAAACACATACAACAAGACTAATAAAACTAACAATCAAACACCTATATAATAATATACTTCAATTTATAGCTGTAGGTTTTGGCAGTTTTCTCAAATCTGAGCAACTGGGCACAGCTGCAGCATGCATCTGTACTTGTGCTAACGAGAGCCAGTTCCGTCATCTTTCAAGAAGAGAGCATGGTAAGTAAGAAAATATTTTTATTTTTTGTTCTTGTTTTGACAGTTTGGAAAATTAATTCATATTCTCCGCAGTATTTTGTAGCTCATGACTGTGACTTGATTGTTATTAGTCCTGCTTTAGTAACGAAACAGCAATATGATCCTCCTCTGACAAGAAACGCGGCATAATCTATTGCATTATTACTCCTCTGAACTGAATGCAATTAATTACCTCCACCAGGACGCAGGAGTGAAAATTCATCAGAGGCAGCGATGAAAAATGTGCCCGCTGCTTTAAAATAATAGCTGCTTAATGGCTTTTGGTTTGCTGGCTAATCTGCAGCATCTAATAAACAAGTGAAGACTAGTTATCAGCGGTGAATCTGGCAGTTTTCGCCCCTTACAACTTCAGGCTAATGCCACCTTCCATCGAGGGCTAAATGGAAAAATAAAATTCATGATCCACAAATAAAATGCAGGACTCATAAACGTATCAGCCCATTATAAAGCACTGCACTGTATTTTCATGTTAGAAGCCAGGTTTATTCTTGTATTAATTGAATGCAAGCAGCATTGTAACCAAAGATCATTCGGCAGAGTTAAAAGCATGCTGATTCGTATTTACTTTTAATCTGCAGGACTGTAAGTATCTCAGATTATGCCTCGTTAAAACAAAGAGACGTTACAATGTACCAAGTTTTTGTCACTACTGCTGCCTCTGTCCCAAGTTCTCAGTGCAGCAACATTCTGAGAAAAACAGAATGATGTCATTTAGGTCACAGCTCAGTTTCCCACCTGCTAGAAAGCTGCAGATTGAACCCTTTGGTATAGAAATATCAGTTAATAAAAAAAAAAAAAATACAGAATATTACAGGCAAAGAAAAAAAACAGACCTGCAGTTCAACAAACTTGCCTGATCCCTACTGTAGCCCCTCAGTCTAGCACTGGTAAGGCCGAGCAGGGCTCTCGGACGGTAGCTCTGCCTCGTACCCTGTCTGAACCCCTCTCAACTCTTCACACCCCACCATTCTCTTCAACAATCCCATGTGACTATCCTACCCTCTTCTTAAGCCTGTAATCACCTTCACGTTAACTTCATCTCTGTACAGATGACTCCACCTACCCAAATCCCTCTCTGTGAAGAAACACTCACGTGCCCCAGCTCCATTAATTTACAGCTGTACCCTCCTGTCACAGACCCATCGCATTTCCTGAATAGTTGCTGGCAAGCCACTGTTTATTCCGTTCAGATATTTGAATGTTTCTATTTTATCCCTGCTTGTCCCTTCTGGCATACAACGACTACTTGTTTACATCAACCAAACTCCCAAAATAGGAGTCTTTCCTTGTTACACATGTATCATTTTGCTTGCCCTCCTCTGGAATAATTCTAAGCAGTCCTTGCCCCTTTTAAGGCCAGGCTTCCAGAACTGCGCACAGTACTCAAAGTGTAGCACCTACAAAGGGGCAAAATCACTTCCTTTACTTTTGCCAGAAAAGACCCTGCCGATATACCCTAGCATTCTCGGACTTTTCTGTCTGCCTTATTAGATTGGGCAGTGGTCTTAGGCTGTCACTTGTAACAACTCCTGGTCTCCTTCCTCGGAAAGCCTCGCTAGCACCACTTACAGACAGCTTGCGTCTTCCTATGGAAATGGCACACTGTTTAACGAGTCATAACACACGACAGGGTGCATGGGTGTTGCTGCAATAATTCGATGTCCGGGGGTGAGGCAACAGTCAATAGCCTTCAGCCTCTGAGATCTGCTTTATTTGCCCCAATCCCAATGGGTTTGAAATTTCTCCCCCCTATGTGCATGCCCTTATTATCATTACGATGTCACTGCAAGTTGTTTACTTACTTTTTTGTAAAAACAACTTTTAAGATGGGTCTCTGAGTAGAAATAATTTGACACTGAGGACTTGAATGACATCATCAGAATGCTGGGGCCTGAATGATCAAGAAAGATGATGTAATGGACAACATTCATGAGTACAAGCTCAGGCTGTTTGTCACAAGCATTACTTTATTACTAAAGATAGTTACTACTACTAATAGAATAAAATATACGGAATCCGTAGAGTGGACACCAGGGACCTGTTCACAGTATAGCCTTCAAAGCTGAGAGTGGCGCTGCGGGCGCTGAGGTGTCTTCCTTGCCACCACCCTGTGTCTGCTGCCTGTTTGATCAACTCTCAGACATCGCCTGCTTACTGTAACTATTCTGTGTTGGGAGCTCCAGCGTGAATTAAGTTTATTCTTATATTTGAGCAAAATCATTTGCAAAGTGTGAGTCTATCTACTTCACGTTTTGTGTACCAGTGTGAAAAAATCAAACAAAAAGCAAAGACTGTTATGCGAGTCAAAGTCCTGGGCCACTTGTTCTTTCTGGCTTACCTGTCCACAACAAGTAGTAATACTTCCACCAATGGAAGCATACGACACTGGCAGGGCGATGGGTCAAGAATGATGTCAGATAAAAACTTGGATGTAGCCAGGCACTCTCCACCTCCGTTAAAGAAGAAAGGCAACACCAGAATGCTATTTTAAAACATATTTAAAAACATTTGTTTATTACCACAAGGCCAAGCAGGTTATACTAGATAGCATTTTTGGGCGTGAGGGTCCTTAATCAAAGGTATTTGATAAAGGAACTTGCATCTATAACGTATCAGGTATAACCTGTTTGGCCTGTAGCATAATAAATGTTTTTTCCCATATACATTTTTTCTGCTCCTCTCGGGAGTGGGCAGGCGGCTCTAGGCCCTCCCTCGGAGGGACTCGTCTCTCCATCAGGCTGCCCCACACCCATCCCACCCGGCCATCCCCACAGGTTGCACCCCCCCATGACAGGGCCAGTAGCGGGGCACCGCCCTCCCCACCCCAAAGCCAACATCAGATTGCCGGGGGTCGGTGCGGGCACAGCAGGTGTCATGAAGCCTGCCAACTCACGTCCTTTTTCCTCCAGTTTACACCCAGGGCCAACAAACATGAAAAGGGAGGGTGACTGTCTCTGCCTCCGCAGAGCAGTCTAACACCCTGGACGTGGGCCCTCCTCATTCTGGGGAGCATGCCTGTGCCAACACCCAGCCACCACTGGGTGTTAGTCTACAGCACGCTGCACTGTCCCCCCTCCCCAAGGAAGGAGAGCTGTTGGCGGACACTTGATCCTTCCTTCCGAGCCCCGACGACCCTCCACCCCTGAGTGACCAGCGTCCATTCCCGAATCGGGTCACCAGCGGCGCACGGTGTGGCATCCAGCTCCTCAACCCTCAGCCCCACTGGGCCAGCTTCAAATAAATGTTTTAAATATGTTTTAAAATACCTCTCTAGTACTGCTTTCTTCTTTAAATGAGGTGGAGAGTGCCTGGCTACATCCAAGTTTTAGTTATTTATTTTTTTTGTTGTACTCTCTATTTTTCCTCTTCTCCCTCAACTCCAGTCTCCTCGGGAGCACCTAGGAGTCATCCCACTGCAGTCCGCTCCTATCTGGTCAGTCCTCAAGTAAGCCCATGTAGCCTGCGGTTTTACCCCTGGGCAGGGACAAAGGTAGGCCCTAACACCCCAAATTTCTCTGGCAGCGTCGGTCGGGTGCCAGGAGGCGGCGCCGTATATCATGGGCAAGCTCCGGTGCTCTGTCTCCGCGGAGCGAGCAGCATTTTCCCCTGTTTCAGGGAGTGGCTGGCACCCTGGCGTCAAGGCGTTGCCACCGACATCTGTCACTTCCCCACCCCTTCACTATGCTCCAGCGCTTGCTGTCCCTCCGGCTTCCGTCAGAGGTCAGCCGAGCGCACGAACAGGGACCCTGTCCCCTCCGGGAGAGGAGAACTGTCCTCCGGACGCTCGATCCTCTACCTCCCCTGCCAACCCCAAGCAACCCAGACTCATTCCCGAACCGGGCCACGGCGGCGAGGTGTGGCGTCCAGCGTCTCAATACATCAAGTTTTTAAATGTCTTTTTGCTGTGAGCACCCCAGCCCAGTACGAGTTTTCTTGTGTTATGGAAATTATGTCAGATATTTTATTTATTTTTTTACCTAAAGGGTGGTGGCAGAATAGAACAAACTTCCAGACAAAATCATACACACCGAGACAGTGGGGAGGGATTTTAGAGGAGATGGGACAGGCATATAGGTAAAGTGTGGTTGGGTACAACAGGGTGGAAGGTGGGCAGAGAGAATGGCAAAGGCTCAGTCTATTAGATACTTATGCAAGTGCAGACTCACTGAGCCACTAGGCCTTTAAGAATGGGGCAGACATATGGGTAAAGTGCATTTGGGTACAGTGGGGTAGAGGGTGGGAAAAGGCTCAGAGAAGGAGAGCTGCCACCCGGTGGTGCTGAGGTTGAGGCATTGGACACCACACCTCACACCACGCTGGTGATCTGGGGTCGGGAGCGACTCGGGCTGCCTGGGGTTGGCAGGGGAGAGAGAGAGAGGATCGAGCATCAGATGGACTGCTCTCCTCCCCAGGGAGGGAGGGTCGCTGTCCTGCTCCTTGGCAGCCCCTAGTTGAGGCTGGGGAGCGTCAGAGTCTGGAAGACACAGAAGCATGGAGACTTGGCATGCACATGCCTCACATGCAGCGATTCATGCCAAGGGGGTGTATGAGAAAATGCAAAATGGAAGTAGCAGGCTCATGATGGCCTGGCCATGCCCGTTGCGGCTCACGCGTCTAGACTGTGCTCGGGGTGGGGTGGGGGATCCATGGGAAAATATGCCAGAAAAGGGCTGGATCGGGGGCAGCTGGGTTCATAAGATGAGCTCTCCAAGGGGGGGGCCATAGTCACCTGCCAGTTCAGCGAGGTAGAAAAATAGATAATAGGAAAAAGTGACTTATGAGGCTCAATCCATTAGATAGTCATGCAGGGCAGACTCACTGAGCCGCTAAGCCTTGAGGGAATGGGACAGACATATGGGTAAAGTGCAGCTGGGTACAGGCGAGGGGTGGCAGGCAGACTGGCAGAGGCTCAGTCTGTTACGCGAGCAGGCAGGCATAGGCAGACTCGTTGAGCCACTAGGCCATGAAGGGATGGGACCGGCATTTGAGTAAAGTGTGGCTGGGAACAACGGGGTGGGGCTGGCAGGAAGACTGGCAGAGGCTCAGTCTGTTAGATAGGCAGGCATGGGCAGACTCGTTGATCCGCTAGATCTTTTCTGCTGACAACATGTTCTATGATTCTGTGTGTCATAACATGCTACTACTGGGGGAGGAAGGGGAGAGGGAGGTAAGGTGCCTGCCTGGGCGCCACGGCTTGGAGGGACAGGGCGCGAATCCTCAGGATCGCTGGAGCAGCTGCAGGGAGGGAGCTGGATGTCACTGTCCACCTAGGGACAAATGACCTGGCTGGGAAAGGGATCAGAACACTGCAGGAAGAGTTTGTGGAGTTGGGGAGGACTTAGACAAGTAACACTCACGGTAACCTTCTCGAGGTGCTGCCTGTCTATGGCATCGATGAGGCTAGGGTGCTCCATACCATGGGATTCAATCGGTGGTTGAAAACTGGTGCAGAGCTCAGGATTTGACTTCATTAGGGACTGGGGTCCACCTGGAGTGGTGCAGATCTACACTGGCGAGATGGTCTGCATCTGTCTAGGAGAGGAACCAGGATCCTAGGTGATGGTTAAATGTTTCATTGGCAACATTTAAACTAGCTAAGGGGAGGCACTGGAAAGAGCAGGAAAATCCTAGCACCCACCAAAATCAGGGTAGTAAGTGAGATAAACACCAAGATAGAGATGTCGATAGGGAGAAGGGCAGGGTAAAAGAGAAAATCCACAAGGCAATAGGACAGGGATGGGGCAAAAGGGTAAGGCCATCAAGAAATGGAGGTAATGAGTACCAATGCCACCTTGATCTGGGCAACAAGCTCCCTGAACTTGTGGCCTTGATGGAAGAGGGATGCCTGGATATCGTAGAGTCACAGAAACATGGTACACAGAGAACCATGACTGGGATGTTAACATACCAGTGTAAATAACCTACAGGAGAGACAGGGAGGGTAGAAAGGGGGAGGAGTAGCTCTCATGTAAGGAAGGGATAAAGGCAGCGGAACAAGAGAGTAAACAGGGAGGAGAGGAGGCACTGTGTGTCAACTCAGAGACTGAAATGGCACCACAATCTGCACAGGGGTTGTATACAGACCCCATGTCAGGAGAGGAGTGGACAAGGATATGATAGAAGGCATCCTTAGGATGTCAGAGAGGAAATACTGTTGATGGGGATCTGAATATGCCAGATGTTAACTGGAGCACCTTTGCTACAGCCACATCCAAGACAGGGCCGTTCTCGATGCCCTACAGGTGGCATGCCTCAGACAGCTAATTTTGGAACCCACTTGTGAGGGAACAATCTTAGACCTCGTACTCTCAAATGGGGACAGTGAGAGGATCTCAGATCTAGAGTGGGTAGCCATCTGGGAACAAGTGACCACCAAACAGTGTGGTTCACGATAAACTCAGCTACAAGTCAAGCCATACAAAAGTGAGGATACTGGACTTCAGGAGGGCTGACTTTGGCAAGATGGAGAGTGCCTTAGAAAGCACTAGCAAACAGGCTAGAAGGAGGGTGGAGTAACAATGGGAAACATCAGAACTGCCATCACAGAGGCAACAAGCCCTAAACAAATAAAGAAAAAGGCACTACGGTTCTCAAAAGAGGTGGCGGGAAGGTTAGAGAGAAAAGATAGCATTTAGGAAGTATAAGGAAACACAGAAGGAGCAGGACAGAGAACTGTACCAGTTAAGGCAGAAGGAATCAGGAGGAAGTCAGAATAGCAAAAGGCCCAAACTGAGGAAAAGATAGCCAACTTGGTTAAGAAGGGGATGAAACCTTTTATAGGTACATCAGGGAGCATAGAAAGACAAAGGGAGGGATAGAGAGGCTGAATAGAAAGATGGTGGGTGGGCAGAGGGACAGTGAAAAAAGCAGAGATACTGAACAAATACTTCTGCTCAGTAGTCACAAAAAAGAGAGAAGGAGGAGGTGCCTAATCCAATTAACAGAAGCACTCTGGATAGAGGGTCGATCCCAATCCTTTCACAGAAGAAAGGGTTCTGAAAGAACACCTAAAAGTGAAGGTGGACAAAGCAATGGGGCCTGGCGAATTCAGCCTAGAATTCTAAAAGAATTAAGGGAGAACTAGTGACACCATTGACTACCCTTCTAAAGAATCATGGGAGGATGGTGTGGTACCTGAGGACTGGAGAAAGGAGAATGTGATTCCCCTTCACAAAACTGGGAGCAAGGCGGAGGCAGGAAGCTACAGACCTGTTAGTTTGACCTCTGTGGTAGAAAGTGATGGAATCACTTCTGAAGGAAAATATTGTTGAGTACTTAGAGGCCAGTGGGCTGGGACCCAAGGCAGCATGGTTTCTCAGGGAAGGTCATATCAGATGAATCTAATTGATTTCTTTGACTGGGTGACCAAAGTAGTAGACCAGCGAGTAGCTGTGGGCGTAGCCTACCTAGACTTTAGCAAGGCATTTGATGCAGTCCTCACAAAGATTAATAATCAAATTAACCAGCCCAGGAGTGTATCCCTGGGTAAAACATTAGCTGGACAACAGGACACAGAAGGTAACTGTAAATGGAGTCCACTCTGAAGAAAGAGGGGTTACTGGTTGGGCACACGCAGGTTTCAGTACTAGGTCCAGTCCTTTTTAATGTCTTTATATTGATATTGCAGAGGGACTGGAAGGAAAAGTGTGCCTCTTTGCAGATGATACAAAGGTCTGCAACAGGGTTGATACACAAGTGGTGTGGAAAGGATGAGAAGAGACTTGGCAAGGTTGGAGGAATGGTCAAGTATGGCAGCTTGGATTCAATGCAAAGAAGTGCAAAATAATGCACCTGGAAACAACAACCCAGGGAAGATTACACAATTGGGGAAGGTAGTAATAACAACAAAATGGAAAGGGACCGGGGTAATCACATGAGATGACCTTAACATTGTAAGCAATGTGAGAAAGGCAGCAGGAGGCTGGGGATACTGGGATGTAAGGAGAGGCATCACCAGCAAAAAAACAGGAGGTTGTTATCCCCTGTACAGACAGCTGGTGAGACCCCATCTGGAGTACTGCATGCAGTTCTGGAGCCCTGCATCTCCTCAGGACATAAGACAGGATTGAGGCAGTTCAGAGGAGGCAACTAAAATGGTGCAGGGTCTGCAAGAGAAGCCATACAAGAAGAAACTAAACAGCGTAATATATATCCTTAAGGAAAGGAAGGAGGGGGCATGATAGAAACTTTTAAGTACCTCAGTTGAATCAACAAAGTCCATGAGGTAGCATCCTTCAGAAAAAGAGATGTGCAAGAACAAGGAACACAATTTGAAGATAGAGGGGGACGGCTCAGGGGCAATGTGAAGAAATATTTTTCACAGAGAGGGTGGTGGACGCATGGAATGGCCTTCCTGAGGAGGTTGTGGGGTCTAAAACTGTGGAGAATTCAAGAATGCATGGGACAGATATAAGGCAATTTTTGTGGGGTAGGAAGAAGTAGGCTAGCCTGCCAGATGCAGCGCTGAGGAGGCGAGGTGACCTGATCCCTAAGGTCCCCCTCAAGCACCAGAAATTCCTCCTGAAAGCCGAGTGCGAGGGTGCCGTGGGCTCTGCGGCTCCTGCAGGCCTCCCTGCAGATAAACCAACTGAACATAAGCTCCCGCCCCTGCCCCAGTGCAGGAGAGAGTCCGACCACAGAATTGTTTTTTGCTCCTGCTTTGCCCTACCTTGGACCAATAACCAGAACCTACAGAACAACAAGAACTTGCTCGTGTGAGGCGGCTGTGTGTGTATCGTGGAAGCGACTGGGACCCCATCACAGTAATCTCCATACCTGGACTCTGCACTGACTTTTGAATTTGATGCCAGCGCCCATCCCCATTGGTTCTGGACGGTCGGTGACGCTCTCCACTGCTCCTAAATAGGGAGAGCTTGTCCCACCATCCCAAGCCTGCCAGGACGGCGCTGAGGGGAGGCGAGGGTGACCTGATCCTGAAGTCCCCTCACAGACCAGAAATTCCTCGAAAGCCGAAAGTAGGTGCCGTGAGCTCTCTGCCCGGGGACTCCTCATGGATAAACCAACTGAACATAAGCTCCTGCCCCTGCCCGTGCAGGAGAGTCAGACCACAGAATTGTTTTTGCTCCTGCTTTTGCCTACCTTGGACCAATAACCAGAACCTACTGAGAACAACAAGAACTTGCTACATGTGAGGGCGGCTGTGGGTGATCGTGAAGCGCGACTGGGACCCCATCGCAGTAATCTCCATACCTGGACTCTGCACTGACTTTTTGAATTTGGCCAAAAGCGTCCATCCCTATTGGTCCTGGACGGTTGGTGATGCGCCCACACTGCTCCTAAATAGGGAGAGCTTGTCCCACCGTCCCAAGCCTGCCAGATGCTGCGCTGAGGGAGGCGAGGGTGACCTTAATCCTAAGGCCCCCAAGACCAGAAATTCCTCCAGAAAGCTGAGTGTGAGGTGCTGTGGGCTCTGCAGCTCCTAGGCCTCCTCGTGGATAAACCAACTGAACATAAGCTCCCAGCCCCTGCCCCGTGCAGGAGAGAGTCCAATTTTTGGCCCTCCACTCCCACCCTCTCCCTCCTCCCATTAAATCCTTGCTGGCTCCGCTTCTGAGCTCTCATCCTATCAGCTAATAGGGAGGTCCTGCTTATATTTCAGCGCTTAGCTTAATACTTCTCAGTGAAGTCCTCCCTCTCACCTCCCAGATCATGCTGTATAATCATCTTCAACTGTTTTACTGACATTACATGTGTTATGATGCTAGACTGTTGATGGTACTTATATTGACCAAGTTTCTTTCTTGTTACACTGTTTCTGTGCCATACTCAATCGTTTATCTAGCTGAAATTTTACCTAGTTGGTCCCTATAGATCAGCCCTTGCCTATGGTAGGTCCTGCTATTGAGGGAGCAGGTCCTCACTTGCTAGAGCTGTGAACTGCCTGCCTACAGTGGCTAGTGGTGTAAGTTGTCCTAAATCCAATACTGCTACCTACAGTGCCAAGCTAATTGCCTGACCTGTAATTTGACTTATAGAGCAGAAAACAGTGCTGTGTGTACTCCTAAGGGATAGGGCAGTTCCTGCCTTCCAGAAGTCTAGTCTGGTTCCTCCTCCCCAACTGTCAGCACTCCTGCGCTGCTCATCTCCTTATCCAAAATTGCTTGGTACTGACCAAAACAAGCTCCCAGCTAACCTATTTCTTCGCTTAGTATTCCTCATTGCCTCTTCCTTTCCTTGTAGCTCCTCTCTGGCTGATCAGACACAACTTACTAGCTGGCCTAATGTCTCCAGTCAGAGCATGGGCTGGCACCCCACCCTCTGCCTAGGGAGGGTAGGGATACTAGCAAGGCGGATAAAAGGGTGTGCTGACAGCCACCTACAGGATGCTGCTCCCCGTGGGGTCTTGCACTGGGGCTTACCCTGCTCCAAATGGTCACCACCCTTCCGATGTCTCTGGATGAAAACTGGAGATGGTCTCCCTCCTGTGAGACAACTGGTTTCACCTTCTCAAATTCCCTTGTGAGTAACAAGGCCCACCACTGTATTACCTGCTGCCTAGACCTTCGGTGCCCAATGTGCACAACCAGGGTCAAGGCGCATCGGAATCTCCCAGCTGGCCAATCCCACATGAAGTGGTATCCCCTGGCTCCTCCTCCGACCACTACCTATGGCTGGAGATATTGAATCCAACCCTGGCCCAATCAACCGGCCCACAATATCCCTCCTGCATGGGGCACGGGTAGGGGTTTGAAAGTAGCTCATCTCAATATTAGCAGCCTGCTGCCAAACCGTGATGAGCTAGTAGCCTGGGTGGCACTATATAAGCCCGACATCCTTGGGTGACGAGACCTGGCTTAAACCCTCTGTCCCCATTCAGCCTGTGTACTTACTGGGTATGAGTTCACACGACTGGACAGAGCTGGGAATAAAAGGGGGGCATATTGATCTACTACCGGAGTCATTTGAAAATCTCCTAGTTGCCCACCAACAATCCAGTGTGTCCCCCTGTGAGTTTCTGCATGTGCTACTCCTACTTGGGGACACAAAGAAACTGCACCTAGTGTGCACCTACAACCCTCCAAATGGTGGGCTGTCTGGATTAACTCACCTCATGGACTCGGTCGGACCCAGAGTGGGGAAAACAAACTTATTATCCTGGGTGATACTAAGCTTAACTGGGAAGGTGGCAATATGAAGCATTTCGAGTCCCTACTGCTAACTTTACCCTGACCCAACTTATCCAGGAGCCAACTAGGCGGTCGGCAAATGGGTCCTCCTGCACCCTTCTGGACTGGATCATGTCCAAGCCTGACAGGATTTCATCTGCAGGCACGCTGTCTGACTCCATATCTGACCACTCTCCAGTCTTCTGCGTATGGAAAATTCCCTCCCCAAAATTCCTCACAAAATTATGCATGGCAAAACTACTCCAGATTTGACCCTGGGGGTTCCTGGAGGACTTAAGGCTTACTGACTGGTCTGGGGTGCTTGGAGCCACTGACCCTACAGTGGCTACCTCTCACTTCCTTACCACCTTTGGGGCCCTGCAAGACAGAAAACCGCCCCAAGGTCACCCGTAAGGGTGGGAGGGGTCTGCTACCCTCTGGCTAAATGGGAGTCTCTTAGCCCAAATGCGGACAGAGATAAGTGTTGGGCCCATTTCAAAGGTTCCAGTGATCCCACCATTTTCAAAAATACAGACACCTTAGAAATAAGTGTAAAAGGCCATTAGGGTTCATGAAGAGTGACTTTTGCAAGACCGCTTCTTCTCAGTACTGCCAGCGATCCTAGGAGGTTCTGGAGAAATATAAAACCCTTGTCAGTGGGTCCTCCCATCCTGGGGTAACGGACATGGTTATAAATGGGGTTTCTGCAATAATCCCCATACCATCGCTAACTCCCTAAATTCACACTTCTCCAACCTCTCAGCTTTCACTGCTCTCTTCCCAGCCGATCAGAGCTTGCTCCACCCCCCCACTCGACAGGTGGATCTCCCTACTAGGCAAATGTTTTGCCTTAGGACCGTGTCAGTCCCAGACACACAGCGACACCTAGCAGACCTCTCCCAGTATTCTAGCCCGCCAAGACAACCTGGAGCCCAAGCTTCTAAAGCTCAGTGCTGCATATATTGCCTCCCAGTAGCCCACATCTTCAACCTATCCCTTGGATCTGGGATCATACCCGATATCTGGAAGAGGAGAGATTGTCCCTGTTCTGAAGCAGGGCAATCCTAAATCACCGGATAATTACTGTCCGATTGCTATTCTCTCATCCCTTAGCAAGCTCCTTGAAAAGATAGTGGCTGAGCAGCTCTCGGAGTACATCCACTCCCATGAGCTGCTGTCCCCGCCCAACATGGATTTCAAAGGGCATAGCACCACCACAGCCTTGATCTCTGTAACATCAAGCATCAGAACAGCCATGGACCAGGGTAAACTCTCTGGTGCCATATTCATTGACTTGTCCAAAGCCTGACCTCGTTGATCATAAACTGCTTGGCTCACAGTTGTGGTCACTTGGCCTCTCCCCATGCTATGCAATGGTTTATGGGCTACCTGCATGGTCAAAGCAACGGACCTGCTTCAATAAAATCCTCTCCGAGCCCCTACGGTGACCTCTGGAGTCCCCAGGGTTCGGTACTGGGCCCCTCCTGTTCTCCTGCCTTTATCAATCAACTACCCAAGGTGACAACCAGCTGTAGTGCCACCTTGTACGAGATGACTTGGTGATACTGGCTCACTCCCCAGGATGCCGCCACTCTAAACCAGTGCTTGTCCCATGACTTTAACAATATCTGGTCCTGGGTTACCAATGATAAACTGGTCCTGAAACTGAAAAACCCAGGCTATGCTCTTTGGCTCCAAGGCCAAAATCAAAGACTTATCGGCCTTGCTAAACATCACCAGTGCCGATGAACCCCACTACCGGTAGTGACCTCTATCAAATACCTAGGGTAACACTTGACCCCAACTTGACATGGGGAGTCATATCCTTAGTATCTGCAGGGCAGTGAATTGTAAACTAGGCCTGGCCTACAGGGCCAAGTACAACCTTACACCGGCGGCCAGACTTGCCCTTGCGAGAGGAGTACTTCTTCCCTCGCTCAGCTATGGTCTGCACCCATTTGCTCGCTCTCAAAAACTCATCTCACTGGGTGGTACGGCATATAACAGCATCTGCCATTTCGCTCTGGCTGCCCCCGTCTCACCCACCGATGTGAGCTATATGATCAACTTTGCTGGCTCTCCCCAGCCAGATACCTTGATTTGGGTTGGTGCCTCTCAAGGAAAGTGATCAGAACTGGCATCCTCCAGGGCTAGCCCTGCTCCTACCACAAATGGGCGCTACCCCTACCATCTCAGGTCCCAGACCTCGGGGATGCTCAAAGTCCCTCCACCTGCACCCTCATGGGGGATCGGATTTTGCCGTTAGTGCACCCAGGCTTTGGAACTCCCTCCTGGTGACATCCGCCGGTCCCTCCTATCAGAGTTTTCAGAACTCCCTGTGGGCTACCTGAAACTAGCCTCTGTGTGTGACTGCCCCAAGCCTCCCTAGGGGAATCCTAAACTATTTGTCATACTTGCCCCAAGCTGCCTTCGCTGAAGCTGCTTGTTACTTCTACGGACCCCAATGATCCCATTAAACTCTTTTCAGTTCTCTGGGTTTCTGACTGTTGGGTATACTTTTTGTCCACAGCATTGCACCATGATCATAAGTCGGATTGTCCACTCCCATGCATCCTGGTCCTGCCTTAATCTATATGTCTTAATGCATGATGACTTAGTGGAAGATTGTCTATGAACCTCCGTGTCCTAGGGTGCTAAACTATATAGTTATAAGTTTAAGTTATAAGTTATATTATGACCCACCATTCCTTTGGATAGTGTTCTACTCCTGTATGTTACTCTTATTAGTCAATGATGTACCTTATTTCCCATATGTCTCGTTATATTTGTCATGATGTACCTGCAACCTTTATGTACAGTTATCTGTATCCCTTTGTTGTATTCTCCGGGTCGTTCCTGAAAATAGGCATAATACTTGTCTAGTGTACTTACCGGTAAACAAAAGCTAAATAAATAAAAATAAATCCAGTAGGTAGGGAAATGGGCAGACTAGGTGGGCCAAGTGGTCCTTATCTGTCGTCAAATTCTATATTGCTATGTTACTGATCTTTAAAGAGACTCCAGCATCTCAGGAGAAACTACAACAAATAATGTTTTGACACATTTCCATCTATTTATTTTGATTTAGCCTCCCTCTTCCTTTATAACTCAGCAAAATGACATGAAAACAGGATCCCTGACCTCCTAGACTGCATCTGCCCTGAATGCCTGTTTACGCGGATTTAAAATTCCCATATGTATGACATCATGGTCATTTCTAATGTACAAACAGTATTGTCAACTGTAATTACTGTCACTCTTGTATGTAATAATTCTAACAAATGTATCTTGTCTACTGTATGAAAATGTATCTAAGTCTACTGTATGTAACCACTGCCTCACTGTAACTAATCCCGGGTCACCCCTGAAAAAGGACCTCTGGTCTCAGTGGACTTACCGTTACCAAAATTTAAATAAATAAATACATTTCCACACCAACAGACTAATGTCACAAGCAACCAGCGCAGATTAAATCTAGGGAGCAGTTATACGGTTTTCATGCTTAAAGAGATGGTAGTTACTAAAATAGAAGTCTTACGTCAATGACATTTAGAAAAATTATGTTCAACTTGATTGTTTTCTAGTTTTTTTAGTTTTAGTACTTAATCATGTAGTATGATTTATTCTGCATGGTGCCCTAAGTGTGTACAGAGGCGCAAACAAATGCAGATGAACTTGAACATTATAAATGGGTTAGAAACTGTCAACCACAAAAGCAGTTTGCTTCCTTCTCCGTGAATTCAGTCACATATTTGTTGTGGATGCATCTTATTGGGTTTCTTTGTTTGTTCGTTTGTTTACAGGACAGCTTATTCATCCATGTAAAGAAAATTATAAACCAGCAGTGAGAAAGGCAGGCCGTCCTACAGCATGGCTGGCTGTCAATCAAATGTTCTGCCTGAACAAGTGGTTTCGTCAGGAATGATCCATGATCGGTGTGCCACCATACTGCGGTAATCCAACGTCATGGGTGGGCTGTGAGACAGAAGGTGCAGCCGAGGGCCTTCAACCCCCAAGTGAGGTCACTGCAGAGATGATGCACTCTCCAGTGGAATAACACATGTATAATATGTAAATGTCAAACGTTTATAAAAACACAATAACTCACTACCATGGGTTCATACAAAAGGTGTACAGAGCTTAGTAAGGCATTTTGCCCATATGCACTCTGTTCTTTTATCAGTAATAAGAAACTAAGTTGCCTTCTAATATATATTTGTCTAATTTTTTTTTTAAGATTTTTGTTAGTGCTACTGACAATGTCTTTTTAGGGAGACTTCAAGGGTTCACCACTCGCTGAGTGTAAAAAGCTCTTCGTTTTCAGTATTAAACTTTATTGATATCAGATGCATTTTTTCACTCCAGGATATGCAGCAGGACAGAAGAATGATCCGGTTACCATGAGTCCCAGGTAACTGATGGCAGTCAACTGTACCCTGTGCTTCACAAGCCACTTTGGGTGGGCAGTAAGATCAGGCTTACTGCTCACCCTGTTGTGGGTTATTGCTAGCATTCCTCACAACGAAGGAACGTAGTGTGCTAAACTCACACAGCATGCAGTTTACTAGACTGAAGAAAGGATGAGAGTCACAGACAAGGGATGGTACACCTGACTACTAATGTGTATGCAGCAGGATGAGGGCACAGGATAACATAAATCTGTCACCCGTTCCTTGGCATTTCCAGTACTTACACACATGAAAGTCAAAGCTGGCTGTATTCTTTATATTTATTTCTGTTTTTAGTTCTCTCAATTACTGACATATGTTTTATTTAGTAATTGGTTTTCCTACTAAGTTATTGAGCAATTTGGTTTCTGTATTTCTCGATCAATTTCTCCTCTCAAGGGCACAGTTGAAAAGTGATATTTGAAAATGGCCCTGATAGATTGCAGAGTTAGTCGGCAGCGAGACAAACGCCCTAATCCAGCACAAATTAGTTCAGCTGCCAGCAACAGTTTCATACCCAGATGTAAATTGCGTTGTCAGAGCTGGTGACTTTTCAGCTAACAAGAAAGCACTAGGGCTGATAAAGATGAACGCAGAGCTTCGCTGCCTTCAAATTTGCCAAAACTGCGGTTCAGCACCTTATTAGCCAGAAATACATGATTTGTGGTAACTGCTTCCTTTACTGTATTATGGTAGGCATCTTCAAAGAACAGACGTTTCCCAAATTGTTATTTAAAGGGAACATAAGCCTTTTGAGGTTCTTGTCTTCTGTATAAACGCTGGCTTTATTGTTTTTTATTTACCTGGAAATGTGGGCGATGCTTGTACCCTCCTCAGCTTCCTTCCTTGGGTGCTTCTTCATTTACTTTGAAACTAGGGATGGGAGGGTTGGCTATGACCAGGTTCTGATTCTGACTGATCTTTTTCCAAAAACTTCTAATTTACTATGGCTTACTACAAAGGTACATTTTCCAAACTGGAACAGAACCGGTCGTGGTAGATCAGAACCAGGTCCAATAGCAGCACCAGTCTGCTCCAAATCCCCGTAATAAGCCTTTTCTTTATGTCACCAATGTTTAAAATAGTCATTTTGTTTTGCTCCTACTAAGTTCTCTTTTATCAGAAACAGAGCTTCAAAATCACTTACACTATTCCAGGGAGGGTCAGAACTGGGTCACTGGCAGTGCTGAACCTGTCAACGAACTGGACAGTGCCAAAGTATTAATGACTCTGATTTTCAGAGTCACATCAAGACAGGCTGATTTAGGAGGGTCCTGATCAGACATAGAGCTGATCCTTCAATCCTTCCATGAAACAATCTTCTTTTTCCACTTTCCACATCCCTTACTATTTCAGCCTTTTCCACACCTGAGTTCATTTTGTAATTTCTGATCAGCTTCCAAACCTGGTGATATCCACTGAGCAAAGGTCATGCAGTGAAACTTGTAAACCTCCACTCAATGGATGTCACCGTTCTCTGGAACTGATCAGTGATTTTAAAATGAGCATCAGACCCTAAAAAACAAAAACATAAGATTATTTAAAAGTGAACAAATGAGACTGCACAGTAGGGATATCAGACAGGTAATGTACAGGCCCACATTTCCAATTATATTTAAAAAAGGTAAAGAAAGGGTTATGGTCTCTTTAAAAGCTTTTCAGCATATGAAGTGCAGAGAAGATGCTGTATTACTCCTGTAACCCCTACCGTACCCACCTGCAGGGTTGGCTGACCTAAGATGCAAATTACTGTTGTCAATGCCTGTACTACTAAGTCCGCTACCTTCTTGCTGTAATGTATATGCCTGATGTTATTGTATGTACCTTGATATTGCCTGTTGCTCTTCTATGTACCTTGTAATCTCATGGCGCGCACCTGAAAATAGGCACTTGGCTGTCTAGTGTGCTTACCTGGTAAACAAAGCAAATAAATAAAGTTTTCTCACTCAGATCACCTTTGAAAACACCTATGCACAAGTCACGGACACCATAGAATGGCTAGTCCCACATTAGTCATACTCACAGCTTGGATATTTCTTCTCCCAAGCATCCTTTTCCGGATCCATGTACTCCTCCTCCTGCTACCTGCCTCTCCCGGATGCCCTGAGTGTTCTAAATGACAATTTACACAGCCCATGGGCTGCATCTGCTGCTGAATGCTGCTGTTTCCCAGGCTGCCGAGATGATCAATCGGCATGTTTGCCTGAGCCCCTCTCTGCACTGTTACAAACCACGCTGAAGAGGGCCGTCAGTCTCAGGGCAGTCGGCAACTGAGGGGCGTCAGCATGTACTATGCACTGGAGTGAGTGGCGTGGCCTGTCCACACAGCTGCTTAAGTCGCTCACTCCAAAACACATCCCTGCTCCTGTGCTGGCTCTGGAAGAGGGCGACATAACATGCCACAGTAAGTGTCCACATGGCCACTTTTGTACCACTGCAACACTTGCTCAGGTTGCTGCAGTGTAAAGGCAGCTGTGGAAACACGCCTTTTACGCCTGTTGCACTGGGGTGTGACGTGGTACCTGGCTGAGACAATGACTGCAGTACCACGGAGTACACAGGACAAAACACGTTGGTACTTTGGTTTTGTGCACCTGTCTAAAGCACACACACACACACACACAAGCCTCTATCCATGTGCAAGCCATCATGGGTATGATTCCTTGTGCACGTCAGGCTGACAATGCTTTGCCAGAACAGACACTGCATCTGAAACAGGCTTGTAAATCTGTTCCAGTATATGCAGAGAATAACAGATGGCGGACAGGGGTTGTGTCCTCTTGGGAGTCCTTGGTGTACTGAAGTCATTGTCTCAACCAGGCACCAAATCAGAACCAGAGAAACAAACACATTTAACATGATCCCATTTATTGCATTATAAATCATGACATCATTCTTAGCCAATCACGATTATCTCTAAACATTCTAGGTTCTGTTATAGCCATTACAGGGTGTCTCATGCAGGCAGTTCTAAAATTCTGAAGTTCTGAGTTGGCACAGTCCATTTCTCACAGTGGGGATTTTCTAATACTCTGCATAACTGAAACATTTTAATTCTAAAATCAAATGTTTTTTTTTTGTACAAAGGTCTTTAACATGATTTACAATATGTTTATGTGTACAGTTCTTGTGTCTCTTATGGTTGTAAGAGTGCATTCTCAGTCTCAAGTCCTTTGTGTTCCAGAACTACTCAGCTTCTTTCACAGTTCTCTCACCAAAGGACTCAAGAATGAACTTCAGTATAACCATGAGAGTCAGTAACTGTACACAGAAACTGCCTCTCCAGTATCTCCATGCGACCCGTTCTAAGCGTCGGGTCTGTACTTTGTCATTCTCAGCCTACACTAGATCAGGCGTACGCCTATTTAATAGGCAATGTAGGTTCTGCCGAACCTAATCAGCCCTCATTTTTATAAGTATTTGCATACCCATAACACCTTGCACTGACTGAGGCTTTGAAAGTATACATGGTTTAGCGATGCAGAAAAACCAAACAACTTGGTCAGCTGACATGGACAGCCAAGCTCAATGCTGCCGCCAAAGCCAATTTGGGTAACTCCTGAGTTTTATTGCTGACAGTTTCTACACTTGGTACTTGTTTTGAGTTGTCTTCATAAGTTTTTGTTAGAAACGGCAAACTTGGGTGTGCAACGGCAGGAAGCCTGCATTCAGTTTCTGAATTTTACAAAGGGGAACAACTTCTGAGTCATAATCAGATTAAAAACCATAGCAAACAATTCTATGGGTCTGTAGACAAAAATATGTTTATTCAAGGGCTTATGCTTCAGTTTTGACTTTCGTCATTTTCTCTTAATCTTATGCTCAAAACTTTAGCACTGTCAAGGAGAGAGTGCAAAAGTGACTTAGCTCATCCAGTTAAAGGATACTGGGAATGTGGCTGCCCACCATACCCCTACAGAAGACAGCCGCTGAGGAGGAGAAGATGTTCAGAACAGAGGTATCAAGTTGTTTAGCAGTTTGTCAGGCAAGCGCTGCAAGGAGAGAGAGGACTTATTCAAATCATTTAGCCTAGAGAAGAGAAGCAGAAAGGGATGTGATCATGATGTTCCACACATGAAAGGGGATGGACAGGGAAAGGGTGTACAGATGTTTCAGCAGGCGAGTTTAAGAAGAAGTGCAAGTTTCTACTCTACAGGACATGTCTTCAAACTTGGGGGTTAGGATAAGGAAACATTAGAAAACATGAAAGCATTTCACCAAAGAGTGGTCTGTATGTAGGATAACCTACCAAGTGACACAAGACTAGGCAGACTTCTGAGGACACTGCCACTGAGGGTTACGTAGCATGAGTAGGGTAAAATTCTGTCTGTTAGCTTAAATGTGTGTCCATATTCAAACTGGATCTAGTGACTGCTGAGCAGTAGAAGGCTGGACAAGACGGACCTAGGCCCCTCATGTCATCACAATACTATGTCACTTTACGCAGCAGCACTCCAGCTGGAGTGGACTGGCACCAGATCTGGTGTCACAGCAACCCCTGTGGTGGGCAAGTAAACACCACATGGCCCTTTGACACTGTTATCAAATAGGCAAATCAAAAACTAGGTTTTCTTTATAGAACCCCAAACGTTTTCTATGCCTACTTTTGCCAAGCAAATTTCCAATCAATCAATCTTTATTTTACCAGGAGAAACACTGTTGTGAAAACACTCATTTACAAAGTGGTCCTGCAGACATTACATAATAAACACTGGCAATTGGTAGAGCATAAAAACATAGACTTGTAACATAGGTAAGATGATACATGAAAGATATACTATATACAGTATGACATAGGATCAAAAACATCATCAAATACAATATATACATGAAAACACAATCCCGGCCGTGTAAGCAGAGGTACATTATTAAAAATGGATGGATGAACCAGGAAAGTTGAGGTAATAGGCAGAGCGAGTTAAGGTGAGAAAGGGAAGGTGCACATAGACATAGAGGGAAATGTAGGTGATGAGAGAACTGGATAGGGAAGGGTAGGGATACAGGAAAAATGTGAGGTAGAATAAAACACACAAAATCACGGTTAAGGCCTATCAAGAGATGTAAAACAGTGGTTACAGCCTAGGTGGAGAAGATGTTGACTGGAATCTATTCTTAAAAATTGGAAGGCACAGAGATGGATGTCAGGTTGGTGTACTAGTTCCTCGAAGCAATTACAAGTTTCGTCCAATAGGTGCGCAAACAACGTTTAAGGATGCCAGACTGATGAATTGCGATAGCTTTAAGAACTTTTGATACTGTTCCAGAGAAGGGAGACAGAGTAGCTTAGTGATGACGCACTGTACCAAGTTCTAATCCTAGGAGGGACAAGGGTGATATAGGAATATTTTCTGAGGGAGTAGGTCCCCAAGGAGAACTAATAGTTTAGAAATATAATGGGGAAGCGTGCCTGTTAGGGCACAGTAAGTCCATAATACTGCATTTTCAACCTCCTTGTCTTTAGTGAATGCCATCCTAACAGGGAGTACAGAGAGCAATGGTGTTTATTATATGGCGTGTTGGTGATGAATGTAAGTGCTCTGTGACATAGGGTGTCTAGGTCTGAAAGAGAGGCAATGGCTATAGATAAGGTTGGCGTAATCAGGAAAAGGAGAAAAGTTGCACTATTTAATTTCAGCCCTGAAGGTAAGTAGGTGCTTAATCCTATAAAAAATGCCAAGACTTTGTCTGAGCTTTTGGCAAGTTCTTCAACATGAGGAGTAAAGGAGAGCCTACTGTTGACCCAGAGCCCAAGATATTTTTATTGATCGGCTCTAGTGGTTCCCAAGGAAAGCAGTAATTTGGGGTCTGTCGCCTGAGTGGTGAGTGACTGCAGAATTTGTCTGGGGAGACAAACATGACCTTAGTTTTTGGCACTGAGGAGCAGTTTGAGGTGAAGTAGATTATGTTGCAACATTTGGAATTTTGTAGGTCAATGCAGGCCTGTTCCAGGAAAAGTTTATCGATATAAAGGACGGTATCATTCTGAGAGATGTATATTAGCAGATGGGATCTTGAGGTTGATGTCATTGACGATATTGCAAATAGTAAGGGCACAAGGACAGACGCTTGAGGAACTCCTCTCATGAGGGTCTTAGCGGAGAGAGGTCACATTGAGACTTAACCTACTGCTGATAACCTATTAGGTAGGAGGTAAACCATTTGATGGAGGTGTCGTTTAGGCCAATGTTACGTAGCATGTGCAGAAGGAGCTTCGTGGTCTCACAGATTGAGCGCTTTACTCAGGTCTAAGAATAAAGCACAGATATGTTTTATAGCGTTGAGTGCTGTTTGCCAATCACTGGTTACTTTGGCTAGGGTGGTTATAGTACTATGTCTGGATCCGAACCCGGACTGCAGGGGGTTCAGCATATTGTGTGACTCAAGGTAATCTCTAAGTTGAGTGTTAAGTATTTTTTAAAGAGTTTGGAGAGGGTTGGCAAGAGGAAAATGGACCTATAATTGGTCAGATCACTAGGGTCACCTGATTTGAACAATGGTATGATGTGTGCTACTTTCCAGTCGTGGTATGTTCACTTGACAAGAGATTTGTTAGAAAGATGAGTGATAGCAGCAGTCAACACGTTGTGCCCAAGCTTCAAAGTAAGGGTTGATTTGGTCTGCCCCAGCACTTCTTATTTAAGTCAAGTGCTAACAACAGATCTTCCACTCGCTTGAAGTTGACAGGTTTGAAGCAAAAGGAATTAACATTGGAAGGGCCCTGACTGGGGAGTCTTAGTTAAGAAGAGACTCGTGATAATGTATTTGCCGGGATGAGTCGAAGCGAGACCTGCCATAACACGTGATTGTTTAAGAGATTTAGGATGTCTTCTTTGTTGGAAGTGTATTACGGAGATGATCTTTATGGGAGGGTGGGGGTGGTGGTGGTGGTGCTGGGGTGACCTTGAATTTCTCCCAGTGTCTTCCAGAACTTTTAGGATCTTTAGTGGTAGAATCCAAAGCAGACTGAAAATACTTTGCTTTTTCAGCTGTAATTAGTTTTGTAAAAGGTTCCTGGGGCTCTAAAGGCCTCCCAGTCAGAAGGTAAATACAGGTTACTCACCTGTAACAGGAGTTCTAGGAATGGTATATGTTGTTCATCCACACTTATTGGCAGGTTCCTTGCCGCTTTAAATCTTGCCAGAAGGTCTTCAAGCTGGCTCCTCCCACCCACCGGGTGGTAAAACTCCTAGCTCCGCCCATGACACCAGATCTGGCCCGCTGGAAGCTCAGGTTGTCGTCCAGCCGGGGAGGTGGGGAGTGTGGGATGAACAACATATACCATTCCTAGAACTCCTGTTCAGTGAGTAACCTGTATTTCTAGGGACATGGATATGTTGTTCATCCACACTTATTGGCAGACTCCTAGCAGTTCTCCAGGAGGAGGGAGGCAAGGTGCACACCCCCTACTTAGGGAATAAAGACTGGAGAACCAGGCCCCAAAACCAGCATCCCGGCGTGACTCAAGGTCGATGTGGTAATGGGTAATAAAGGTGTGTGCTGACTTCCAGGTAGCAGCCTGCAGATTTCCTGGATGAGGGCGTCCCTGGAAGCAGCCACCGATGCAGCAGTATGATGGGTAGAATGAGCTCTTATCCCTCTGGGAGGCTCCATGCCCGCCAACATATACAGAGATCTATGCAGGAGATGACCCACCTGCCTATCATCCTGCTTGGCTGCAGGTCTGCCAGGTGCGGCTTCAGCGAGGTGACAAACAGCTGGCGAACCTCTCCCGAATTTCAGCCGTGCGCTTCCTTATAATAAGCGCAGCCTTCTAGGGTCCAAAGTATGGAGCCTGTAGTCTGGCCCGAGGTGTGACTGGGGTAGAACACCGGCAGAGTCAACACCTGTTAAGGTGAAACTCCACACCACCTTCGGAAGGAATTTCGGGTGGGGGCGCAGGACAACCTGTCCCTCTGGAAGACCAGGTAAGGAGACTCAATGCAGAGCGCCTGGAGTTCTCCCATCCTTCTGGCTGACGGATAGCCACCAGAAGGCGGTCTTCCACGACAGGTGAGAGAGTTCACACCTGTGCATTGGTTCGAATGGCTTGCCCATGAGCTTTGCCAGTACCAGCAGTAAATCCCACGGAGGTGGAGGTTCTCAATCGGAGGGAAATGTGATCAAGGCCTTTGAAAAAGCGCCAGACCACCTCTCCTGCACCACCGACTGCTCCCCGGCCCGCCGCCTGTAAGCAGAGATGGCTGCCAGGTGCACCTTTTAGGGTCGACCTAAGCCCTTGACTAGAAAGGGACCATAAATAGTCCAAAATGCTTGCCAAGGAACAGGAGGAAGGGTCCAAGCCCTTACCCTGACACCAAATGGAAAACCTCTTCCATTTGAAGGCATAGCATTTCCTGGTCGACTCTTACGGGACGCCTCAACAAAATTGAGGACCTCCTGGAAAGAACCAAGGCCTGGAACTCTAGCCGCTCAGGACCCAGGCATCAGGTGCAGGGATTGAAGGTCCGGATGGAACACCTTCCCTGATTGACTGAGAGCAGGTCCAGCGAGCTGGAACCTGCCTCGGGAGCCTGGAGCTGAGGCTGAGGAGATCTGGTACCAGAACTGGCGGGGCCAGTCTGGGGCTATCAGAATCACCTGCGCCTTGTCCTCCTTGTCTTGAGAAGCACCTTGTGAATCAAGGGAAATGGGGAAGGCGTAAAGAGGCCCGGGGTCCACAGCCTTGAGAAGGCATCCCCTGCAGCGAGCCCTGCTGAGGGGGCGGCATGAAACAGCCTCAGCTTCGCATTCTCCTGGAGGCAAACAGGTCTACCTGAGGTGTGCCCCAGTGGGAGAACAGATCTTGTACTACCTCCGGCAGGAGAGACCACTGTGAGATGCAGCCCCTATCCGGCTCAGGGCATCGGCCAGGGTGTTGGAGGCTCCTGCCACATGAATGGCTAGGAGATCCGCCTCCAGGCTGCGCATGAGTGACCAAATGCGGAAAGCTTCCTTGCATAGAAGCATGGAGCGCGCCCCGCCTCTGGCGGTTCAGGTAGTACATGGTCGTGGTATTGTCCGTCTGAACTCGGACCACTTGACCCCCGGAGAAATGGAGCAAAAGGCGGTGAGAGCTAGCGGACCGCTCGGAGCTCCAGCAGGTTGATGTGGCATCGGGACTCCTCGGGACCAGAGGCCGCGCACTCAGTGTTCCCCAGATGGGCACCCCAACCCATCAGAGAGGCATCGGTCGATAGAGAGAGCCGTCGGCTCGGGCAGACAAACGGGATGCCCTCCTGCAGATGGGATGGAACGGTCCACCACTGGAGAGCGCTCCACATCTCCTGGGTCACGATCACTAGCTGGTCCAATGGATTGCAGCGTTGTGACCACCGGCTGGCCAGTCCCCACTGAAAGGGGGCGTGTGCCGCGTGCCCAACGGACCACGCTGGTACAGGCCGCCATGAGACCCAGGAGGCGCAGGAAGTCCCGGCAGAGCTGCCGATTGCCCAACCAGAAATGATTGGGCAAGGAGGTAAGAACCTCGGCCCTGTCCGCCGAGCTGTGCTCTGACTCAAGAGAGTCGAGCTCTGCCCCGATGAACAGGATCACCTGCTTCGGCTCGAGTTCCGACTTGGCCTCATTGATGAGAAGGCCGACTTGAGAGCAAACCTGGAGGCCAGATCTCTGGACCGCTCCACCTCCGTCTGGAGGGGCTGCTATCATCAATCGTCCAGGTAAGGTACACCCGGACCTCGGCGCCGCAGGGAATGCTGTCACCACTGCCATGCATTTGGTGAAGACCCTGGAGCTGGAGATAAGCTGAAGGGCATGGCTTGAACTCGAAGAGGGATCCCTCCGCTCGAAGCAGAGGGATCTCCGATGTGACAGACGGATAGGGACGTGAAAGAACGCGTCCTGTGGGTCCAGAGAGCAGAACCACACGCTGTGTTCCAGAGATGGTATTATCTGCGCCAGAGTGACCATTCTGAAGGTCCGAGACCTTAGGAACTTGTTCAGGTCGTGTAGGTCGAGAATGGGCGCCAGCCCTCTTCGTTGAACCAGGAAATACCTGGACACGAACCCGGGTCTAAAGGGGGTCCCTCTACCTCCGTGATCACCTCCTTTTGGAGGAGGAGAGCGACGCCAGCTCGATGAGCCACCAGTGAGGCTGCGGACCCGGGGCCCCGAGTGCGACGGCTCTGAAGGGTGGGGCCTGCTCGAATTCTAGAGGTAGGCCTTTTCCCACCACCTCAGTACCACCTGTCCGTGGTAACAGCGGACCAGGCGGAAAGGAAGTGTCTGAGCCGCCTCCCCACGGGGAACCAGGGTAAGGTGCAGGATGGTGGCGACACCCCTCAGCCCGTCACTGGGCAGGCTTGGAGGAGGGACCGCCGAGGGACCTCCTGGGCTTACCTCCCTGCTTCCTGTTGGAGGAAGCCGGCGGCTTGGTTTGGGATGCCAGCTCGAGCCTGCTGGCCCTGACGTTGCTGGGCCGGCGGCAGCTGGTGCAGAAGGACGAAAGGGCTTAGGCTGTGGCTTGCGGCCTTTGTCCTTCTGAGCAGAAGAGACCGAGTCCAAGGTAGCATTTGACTTCTCGATCCTCTGCAGGTGACCTTCCACCCCAGGGCCGAAGAGGTCAGTCCCCAAAGGGAACATCCGCCAACTTGTGCTGGGTATCCGAGGTAGTGGATATCCTCAGCCAAGCCGACGATTACGCAGCTACTGCGCCGCCACAGACCTGGCACATGAGTCCCGATGTCTAAAGCAGTCTGGAGCTGCTGTTTGGCCACTGCCCTGCCCTGGTCCCACACCTGCCTGACCGTAGTCTGCAGATCCGTGGGAAGATGAGGACAACCTCATCCAGGGAGCCCAACAGGGCGTGAGAAAATGTGCCATGAGGATGCGAAACTGGCCTGACGAGGCGCAGAGAGGACGCAGCATAGACTTTTCGCCCGCATAATCCAATTTCTTGGATTCCTTGTCGGAGGTTTGTCCACATCCCTTGCGCTCTCGCACGCCGAAAATGCTGTCGGTAACCAACCCCTCGGCGAGGGGTGTTCCAAAACCGGACATGGAACCGGTAGGGACTGTACATTCTTGGCCATTCTGGCCGAAGACGCAGGGCAGGAAGCAGGATGCTGCCAAAGCTCGAAGGCGGACCCACTATGGCTCGCCACGGAAAGGCTCCGGCCGAGAATCCTCGTCCAGAATCTCCGTGAGGATACCTGGCCCGTTTAGAAACAGGTTCGAGCTTCATCCCGTGGACTCGAGATGAGCCAAGCAACCCTAAGAAGGACGGGGCTATCGTCCACTGACTGCCTCCCGAGGACTCCAAGTCCATGCGCTTGGAGAAGAGGAGGAACATCATCGGACTCAGAAGAGTCCTCAAAGAGCTGCTCGGGCCTGAGCCACCCTCCACCTGCCGAGGTTTATCGGGAGTGAGGGTGACAGACAGCCTATGGGCAAACCCAAGGCCGACCGAGAATTTTGGTCGAGCCCCAACTAATGGCTGTGGAGGCGGAGGTTCCACCAGAATCGGTGGGGCAGCTGGAATTGGCTGAACAACCGCCTGGGAACAGGCCTCGGCTACAACGAGGGTTGTTTCGCCGCTCCGTGACAGCCACTTAATGGCGGGGAAGACGCACTGGTCGACTTTCCTGGTCAAAAGGAGCTGTTGCCACATGAGTTCCTCGCCTCCGCGCAACTTGCGCGAAGCCTCCTAAATCCGAGGAAGAGGAAGGCGGCAACACCGCTTACTGCGGTGCTGAGACGGGCACGCCTATGGCAGCCCGAGTCGGTTGGACAGCGAAGTATGTCCGAGACCAAGAGTCTCGATTAGGCTTGAGGAAGGCGAGGAGAAGTGTCGGAAATCGGCACTTCTCGCTCGGACTGATCCCACCAAGGCTCCGGAACGGAGGCACAGATGAGCCGACAGGATCTCTCAACTCCCACCGGGGAACGGAGAGGGATTCTCAGCTTCTCAGCCGACAACCCATCTAACGGTCGAAAAATCTCGACCCCGCGCCGACAGAGTCTCGGTCAACTGGCCTGATGGGACACCGTGAAGCCAGTGGCGAGGCTGAGGGGTCGACAAGTCGCACTGTCGACAAGAAGGGAGGGGATCTTTCCCCGCTCCCAAGAGCGTCGACGGAGAGACTTACTTTTGCTCTTTTGGACCTGGAAAAGGTCCGAAGAAGTTGGACCCTCACCTTTTGTCGAGAGGGTCAGACAAAGCTCCTTAAAAAGCCGATACGAGGCACCGAGAGAGGCGGGACAAATGCGCCCGGTAGAAGCGCCTGCGCCTCCTCTTGAACGATCATCTGCTCGAGCTGATCTGCCGAGCCCGCCGCCGGACACCGCCGACCGGGCCTCTTTAGATTTCACCGTGGAATTCTCTTCTCCGGGCGCCCCAGTTGTAATCGGGCAGCACGGTCTTCAAGGCGAGGGCCGAAAGAAGAGCACAAGTCGCAGGCCTGCGGGTCGTGCTCAAGGCCCAGGCAGTAGACGTATGTGAGTGCGGATCCGTCCTAGACATCTTCTGCCCGCAAGGGCACCTCCGGAAACCGAGTCGATTGTCCATCGCGAGCCTCGAGGAGAAGAAGACAAAGTCTTTTAGCAAAAACTTTTGATTTCAAACTTTCAAAAATTAGGAACCAGTCTTAACGCAGGCGTTAAGGAGGGAACCTGAGCTTCAGCGGTAAGGAAGATCTGGCGTCATGGGGGCGGGCCGGAGTTTTACCACCTGGTGGATAGGAGGAGCCAGCTTGAAGACCTTCGGCAAGATTTAAAGCGGCAAGGAACCTGCCAATAAGTGTGGATGAACAACATATCCATGTCCCTAGAATCTAGTTTTCCTTGCCTTTTCAGAGGGCATCTCTTTCATGTAGGGCAGTCTTGAGTGCATAATTGAACATGGGGCATGATTTTTCCTAGTTCTGATTTTGACTAATGTACGTGTTTATTAATAACCTGCAATAACAGGAATTTAAATATAGTATAAGCTAAGTCCAGTGAAGGAGCTAGGTAAAAGTCTTGCCACCTGATTTGAGATAGATCCAGAGGAAATGAGCACACTAAAATGACAGCGATTCCTTTTATAAATATAGGTGTCCTTCATCTGCCTGCAATATCATCTGTAACTTTCATTGCTACTCTATTGTGGTCATGGCTGAAAAACGCAATGTCTTAGCTCAGTCCATCTATCCAGTTACAAATAAATAAATGAAATACTTAAAGGGACAGTAGCCATCATAGTTTAAGTCCAGAAAGCTCTTTTAAATGAGGTATTGGGCTTACCTGTAGCTGAAAGCAGTTCAAAGAAATGGAAAACTGAGTCTGCAGTAATATTAATACTTATTGCAGCCATTTTTAGAACATCATGATGTCACTGAGGAACAAGCTGTGTCTAACTTCACTGAGTCAAGCACAGCTTGTTCTCGATGACATCACAATGTTCTATAAATGGCTGCCCTGTAGTATTAAATATTAAACTGATTCACCTGTCTGTATCTCTGGAGAGCTTCTAGCAACAGATGAGCCCAATACCTCATTTGAAAGGGCTTTCATGGCGTTCAAAGTATGTTCACCACTGTACATAAATATTTCCCTTTAATTAATTAATTTATAATGCCTACAACTGAATGTGCGGATCAGGTCTATAGGTCAGCAGACAATGCTCACCTAGAAAACCTAGATCTCATGTACTGAAAACACTGCAGATGTGTTTTGAAGACTGACCTGTATACTCTACATTGCAAACTTTTCAATCCTCATGGTAACAAACACAGTAATTTAAGGTCAGAAGGTATTCTAGGTCCTAAGACCCATCATGTCGGTGCCCTCCCTTCATGAAACAGGGCTGCTCTACCCACTCTATTATCCATGGTACCCAATGATTCCCATCTCCCACTACTACCCAGGGTACCCGATGATTCCATCTCCCACTACTACCCAGGGTACCCGATGATTTCCCATCTCCACTACTACCCAGGGTACCCGATGATTCCCATCTCCTACTACCCAGGTACCCGGTGATTCCATCTCCACTACTACCCAAGGTGCCCGATGAGTCCCATCTCCTACTATTCAGGGTACCTGGTGAGTCCCATCTTCCACTACTACCAGGGTACCCGATGATTCCCATTTCCTATTATACACCCAGTGTACCCAGTGATTCCCATCTCCACTACTACCCAGAGTACCTGGTGATTCCATCTTCCACTACTACCCAGGGTACCCAATGATTCCCATCTCCAACTACTACCAAGGGTTCCCAATGATTCTCATCTCCCACTACTACCCAGGGCCACCTGGTTATTCCCTACCCACTCTACTACCAGGGTACTCAGTGATTCCCTACCCACACTACAACCCAGGGTACCCTGATGATTCTAGTGCATACTACCCAGGGCAAATTCGATGATTCCCTACTCTATTCTACTACACTGGGTACCCTGTGATTCCTTACCCACTTACTACCCAAGGAGCCCAGTGATTCCCTACCCACTCTACTGCCCAGGGAGGCCAGTGATTTCCACCAACTGTATTACCTAGGGTACTTGGTAATTCCCTACTCACTCTATGACCCAGGGTCACTGATGATTCCCTGCCCACTCTACTATGCAGGGTAACCAGTGATTTCCTGCCCACACTACTACCCAGGATAGTGGGTGATTCCTAGTCACTCTAATCCCCAGGGTACCCAGTGATTCCCTACCCACTCTACTACTCAGGATACCCAATGATTCCCTGCTCACTCTACTACCCTAGGAACCGGTGATTCCTACTCACTCTACTACTCAGGGTACACTGTGATTCCCTGCACACTACTACCCAAGGTACCCAGTGATTCATTACTTGCCCTACTACCCAGGGTACCAGATGATTCCTAACCATACTACTACCCAGGGTACCTGTGATTCCCTACCCACTACTACCCAGGGTACCGGTGATTCCCTACCCACACCATTACTCAGGGTATCTGATGATTAACTATCCACTCTACCATCCAGGGTACCCAATGATCCACTACCCACACTACTGCCCAGGGTACCGATGATTCCCTACCCATGCTACTACCCAGGGTACCCGGAGGATTCCCTACCCACACTACTACCCAGGTTACTTGGTGTTTCCTTGCCACACTACTACCCAGGGTACCTGGTGCATCCCTCGCCCACACTACCCAGGGCAACTGATGGATCCCCTGTAAGCAGGCGCTTGTCCAGCTTACCTTGAAGTATTCTGCTGTCAACATGTCCATGGCCTCTGTTGGTAGACTCTTCCATGGGTTCACAAAGCTCTGGGAGAAAACTACCTCCTAACATTACTCCAGAATGGACCATCCCTGTGCTTCAGGGTGCATCCCAGCGTCCTTCTACAGGACACCAGATCAAACATATCAGACTGTTTAATCTTGTCAATACCCTGCAGTATGTAAAGGACAGATCACACCCTTCTCCACAGTGAACATGTTGAAGGATTCCAGCCTCTTCTTACAGCTTTTGTCCTCCCACACGCTGATCATTTTGGGGCACGGTGTTGCACCCACTGGACTCGTCAAGTCCTTTCTGTACTGAGGAGACCAAACTGCACACAGTACTCCAGATGAGGACTGACCAGGGCCTTGTAAAGACACAAAGCTACTTCCCAGCAATGCTGGTCACCCCCATTTGATGCACTCCAGCATTCTACTGGCCCTCTTGACAGCAGCCCCACCCTGCTTGACATGCTTCACCCCATGTCTATTATAACCCCCAGTCCTTCTTCTCCCCTTAACAGCAGCAAAGTAGACCCACAAGGTGTGTAAGTCCAACCAGTGCCTTTTCTCCACAAGTGTACCACCTTGAATTTGGCTGCATTGAATCGGAGGCACCAGAACTCAGACTAGCTATTCAGCATGTTCACCTACTCTTGCAGTTTGTCTCCTCCACATGGGAGGTCACCACCTCACCAGTTTAGTGTCAAATCATTTAACAAAAGTGGCCAGCACACTGGAAAGGTGCAGCACTCGGCTAAACATTGAACCAGCAGCAAAAAACCCAAACAATACAGGTAAATACTGCAAAAGGTTTTTTGTGGAGGCGGGGACAGCACTACAACCCCAGCACTTCAAGCTTCATTAGGATCTTCCTCAGGGAGAACCTGCAGAGGTTGAAGTGCAGGGCTGTAGTGCTGTCTCTCATCCATAATAAAACCTTTTGCAGCATTTACTCTGCATTTTGTTGATTGTTGCACATGCCACAGTTTTGCTTTGTTGCTAGTTTAGTGTCATCTGTGAACTTCAGTACCTGCTGGAGAACCCCAGTTCCAGATCGTTGATTAAAGATGCTAAAGAGCTGTTACCCAGCCAGCCCGGTGCGCTGAGGGTTGAGGCACTGGACATCACACCTCGCGCCATGCCAGCAACCTGTGTTCAGGAGCGAGCATGGGCCACCGGGGATGGCAGGGGACAGCTCTCTCTCCGGGAGGGAGGACTGGTGCTCCTGCTGAGCGACTGCCCCGTGTAAAGACATGGTGGCAGTGCAGGACTGTGGGTGCCATGGAAGGAGGTGCTGCGGGACTTCGCGGATGCGCTGCACCTCCACGTACACCGTCCTGCATGTGCGCTCCAGCAATGGGGAAGGGACAAAATGGAGGAAAAACACCCCAGCTGCAGGATGACAACTGACTCCTCGCAGGCTCCGCACCCGGCGACCAGAGAGCTCTAGGTAAGTCCCGAGGCGAGACCGAGGTGGCAGGGTTGAGAGGTCGGTTAGAAGGGGGCTGCTGGGGCAGAGAAGGAGAGAAACACCGATACAAAAACAAAAAAATGAGCTGTTACCCTGGCAACCAACCCTGAGAACTCCATCACGTGCCCGCTCTACTTGGAGTAGTGCTCGTCCACCACGACCCTCTGCTTCTTGGCCCCAGGCTGGTTAACAATCCACCATGTGTGTTATCTCGTGTATACTGCACTGGTTTACTCTGCCCAGAAGCCTGACATGTGCCACAGTATCAAAGGCCTTGCTGAAGTCAAGATCGACTATGTCCATGGTCCTGTCATTGTCCACCACCCTTGCCACCCCCCTCAAAGAACGTGATCAGGTTAGTCGGGCATGGTTGGTCTCTCATAAAAGTTACACTGGGTGGAGTAAGAACTGCAGCGTACTCAATGTCCAGCATTATTCTGTTCTTGATAATGGCCTCCAGGACCTTAAACCCAGTACTGACGTCAGCTACACAGGCCTCTAGTTGCCAATTTCCACCGTGCCCTTTCTCGGAGATGTGGACTGCACTGGTCAGTTTCCAGTTCTGCCTGGACACACTCCAAAAGATTATTGCAAATGGCACCGCTGGCTGTTCCTTCAGCTCCACCGTGATCCTGGGATGTATGCCGTCCACCCCTTGGGACTTATCTGACTTGAGGCATACCTATCTCAAGCTAGGTCCTTGCCAGCCTAAGTTATGACTACTGTGTTAAGTATCACCTTTCCCCTGTACTGCTACCCTTGACTTCTTCCTGTAATAGCCCTCTCCAGAGTGTTGTACTGCTACCTATTACACTATGTAGCTGTCTTCGCCTGTAACTAATTTTGCTGCAATGTCTTCATGATTCTGTACTTGAATTTCTTATTATTGTGCTGATGTACTATGTTCTGTCCATCTTTGTACCTGTATCCTCTGTAACTAATTCCGGGTCACTCCTGAAAAGGACCTTGGGCTCAATGGGTATACCAGTTACAAAATTGAATAAATAAATAATCTTTGCCCGGTAATCAGCTACTGCGGCAAGCGTTATGTTCAGTGGCTGCACTGTGGCCACCCCTGATGTTATGGCCTTCCCACTGAGCCCTTCACCCACCAGGGTCCTCTGGTGAATGCTTAAATTATGTATTCATGAAGCATTATGCATCTCAGCTATCGCCACTGGCTCACTCACAGGTAACCCAATCCCTCCTTCACCTTCCTCCTTCTATTTACGTATCCAGAAGGCGGCGTTGGTGTTGTCCACAGCTCCTACTGCTATCCTGGCTTCCAGTCCATCCTTGGCTCTCCTAATTCCAATCCTGCAGTTCCTCAGTGCTGCTCTGTTTTCCTATTGGACCCGGAAGCAAACAACTCTTTCCATTGGTCACAGACCTTTTGTACAGACCCGCTGCTGTCTTATCACTTGCTGAAGATGTTATCCCCAACTTCACAACTTAGGAGGTGTGCCAACTCACAAAGTAACTTGCATTCAAGACTTTGCCAAAGTCCAACTATGGTTCCAGGAAAATCTGTTAAAGCGTAATACCAAAAAGCTGTTTCCATGGTCTTCAGCTCCAGACAGAGGCTGGCTGGTTTCTAGTCCTCCCCTACGTTCATCATACTAGACAGCTCCTCCTAGAGGTGGTAAACAAGTTTAAATACTTAGGAGTCTGGCTGGCTAGCCATCTAGATTTCTCCTCCCATATAGATGTCATCTGTACTAAACTCCGCCTTAAACTTGGCTTCCTTTACCACAACAGAGACTGCCTCCTCTAATGACTCTCCGAGACCTGATTACAAAGAGACAATTCTGCCCGTATCTCAGATTACGCTGATGTCATCTACACCTCTGCTCCCGCAACCTCCCTCTCCAGGCTTGACACTCTCTACACTCCATTCTGTTGCTTATCCACCTCCTCTTCCTCTCACTCACCACTGTCTCCTCTACCCTCCTCTCCATCACCCTCTTTCCCACAGAAGGAGCTTCACTGCCTCTCCTCATTGCTAAATACTGGTTTGGATGCTTCCTTCTATTCCTCTCCTGCTTTCTCCTGCTCTCCTTCTTCCTACTCCCTACATTCCAGGGACTCTTGTTCCTTCTCCCTTTCCACCCTCACTCCTGGGTGGGCCTGTCTACCTTCTCTAATGCCTCCCTCTTCCTGGAACCATCTTCCTCTGCCCTCACCACTCCCCATGCGCTCCACCACCTAAAGGTCAATCTTCATCTCCTTCCTAAGCTAGCTGCTCCTGTACCTCCCCACCTAATCCCTATCAACCCCTCCCCTCTTTTCCCAGTGCTCCTTCCTGCTGCAGCTTTGCCTCATTTGTGCATTGCCCCTTGTTTTGGCACTTAACTTTGTGTACATAACTAATCGATGAATTGTCCTGATGTAATGTTCTGCTTGTATAATCTAGATTGCTATGTTACCCATCACTTATCAATATTATTTATTTATTTATTAAATTGTGTTAACTGGGTAAGCCCACTGGGCCCCGGAGGTTCCTTTTTCAGAGACGACCGGAGCTAGTTTCATAAAGTAGAACAAGTTACTATACCGTGATGCTGTTTCTTAAATTGTACCGATACTGTGTATGTTTGTATACTTAATCTTGTATCTCCTGGGACTTCTGGTGACATCACCTAGCGCATGCGCCTGATTTCAGACTCTGGGACTACAGCATCAAAAAAGAATTAAAGAGAAGTTTAAATTAGCCATCCGACATCCTGACAACAAAAATTTACTAGAAGGAGATGGCTAGCAGGAAAATCAGAGGTAAAGGCATGAAATCAGCAAAGCTTAAAGCGCTTAATGTCGGAGAGGAAAACGTACTACCAGCAGACTCCTCCGGTATCCAAGTCTCAGCACTGCAGACTCCGAGGAAGGTCTGGAACCGTTAGATCACCGCGCCATAATGGCAAAGCTAGGCGGTATAATCTGATCTCTCCACAGGGTTGAGTCTTCAGTGGCAGATGTGAAGCAGAACTGAGCATAGATAAGCGTACTACAGCCACTGAGCAGGCAGTGGGATCGCTGGCAGACCTCAAGTGGACAACACGATCATGCTATACTCTACCTCATGACAAGGGAAAGAGAACTGCAATTAAAATTAAATGACTTGGAGAACAGATCGCGTCGTAACAAATTTCAATCTTTGGGGTACCAGAGGGGCTAGAAGAATTGTTTACTAATATGGAACATTCATACTACATATATTAGAATCTGCATTAAAACTCACAGTCGACCGCTCACTTGTTATTGAAAGAGCTCACTGGTCATTGGTGCAGAAACCAAAGAACAAAACACTCGGCCTCGATCCATAACTGTCTGAATGCTTGATTCCGTGATCAGCAATTGATCTCATAACGCGTGTGAAATCGAAGGAAGTGACACTAGATGGGCAACGTTTGTCATTTGATCAGGACTTCTCAGACATACTTACCACAAAAGAAAACAAGTAAAGAGATCATTAAACAAGCAAGAAAACAACTTAAAATTCAACTGTTGTACCCGGCCAGACTGCGTCTCTTCACAGATACAGGCCCACATATGTACCAGTCGTTGTTTGAAGCAGCTCCGACCCTCGTGGGATGGGGATAAGGATCCTGGATTTCTTTACGGTGACTCTGGAGCCCGAAATCTCTAAGAAAGCATGGCGCAGAGCAGGAAGGCCATGCGCACTTCCCTGCAGTTCTTTCTTGGCCTACACATCTTGGTGCTGACCTTAGAGAGTTGGTTGCGAGGGAAACCGCCACCACCATGGAGAAAGGAGAGATCCACTCAGTGCGTTTCAGACCTGAGGGCAGTAGCAAAGAAGAATTTAAAAAATCTTGTATCTCCTATCTGCCTGCTCCCTGGGTCACACCTGGGAATGAGCTTCAGCTCAGTGTGCCTTTCCTGGTCATAAACTTTTAAATAAATAAATAATTCAAACTGCCTTCAAGGCCATGTGCTATGTAGGTCTTAAATCTTGAAACACGTTTCTACAAAATTTGACTCACAAGAATTTTAATACCTTCAAGAAAGTGTTCTTAAAATGGCTTGATTAAATCATGTACCTCGAGCAGAATTAATTTTGTAAAGATGAACTGGATGCAACAGTATGAATTTTACTTGAGTAATACTGTCACTGATATTCGATGTACTGTTTTTAATTGGAGCATGTTAGTAAAGCTTACTTTAAAAAATGTGTACTTGAATGTATGCTGTTGATTTGGTTTTAATCTTGCTTTTGGTCCCCGAGCCATCTTACCTATACCTACCTCTCCTCCTCTGGCCTTGTTGTGCTGCTGGGGCCCTCAGCCCTGTTAGCCACTCTCCACTATCCCAGCCAGTGGGGATCTGCACACAGCAGAACCCGAGGTAGCAGCAATCATCATATAGACACAGCCCTGTCAGCTACTCCCCCCAACTCTCCCAGTCAGTGAGGATCTGCACAGAGCAGGGTCTGAGGATACCAACAACAACCATCATATAAACTCAGCCCTGTCAGCTGCTCCACCCACCATCCCAGCCAGTGGGGATCTGCACAGAGCAGGGCCCAAGGGTACAAACAACCATCATATAAACTCAGCCTTGTCAGCTGCTTCCCACCCCACCCCGTCCCAGCCAGTGGGGATCTGCACAGAGCAGGGCCGAGGATACCAACATCCATCATGTAGACTCAGCCCTATCAGCTGCTCCCCACTGTCCCAGCCTGTGGGGATCTGCCAGAGCAGGGCCCGAGGTACCAAAATCCATCATATAGACTCAGCCCTGTCAGCTGCTCCACCCACCATCCCAGCCAGTGGGGATCTGCACAGAGCAGGGCCCAAGGGTACCAACAACCATCATATAGGGTCAACCCTGTCAGCTGCTCCCCACCATCGCAGCCAGTGGGGATCTGCACAGAGCAGGGGCCCGAGGGTACCAACAACCTCGTATAGACTCAGCCCTGTCAGCTGCTCCCCGCCATCCCAGCCTGAGGGATCTGCACAGAGCAGGCCCGAGGGGTACCAACATCTATCATATAGGCTCAGCCCTGTCAGCTGCTCCCTCACCATCCCAGCCTGTGGGGATCTGCACAGAGCAGGGCCGAGGGTACCAACAACCTCATTATGGACTCAGCCCTGTCAGCTGCTCCCCACTGTCCCAGCCAGTGGGATCTGCCTGAGAGCAGGGCCCGAGGGTACCAACAACCATCATATAGGCTCAGCCCTGTCAGCTGTTCCTCACCATCCCAGCCAGTGGGGATCTGCACAGAGCAGGGCCAGGTACCAACAACCTCGTATAGACTCAGCCCTGTCAGCTGCTTCCCCACTGTCCCAGCCAGTGGGATCTGCACAGAGCAGGGCCTGAGAGTACCAACAACCCTCAATAGACTCAGCCCTGTCAGCTGCTCCCCCACTGTTCCAGCCAGTGGGGATCTGCACAGAGCAGGGCCCGAGGGTACCAACAACCCTTAGAGTAGACTCAGCCCTGTCAGCTGCTCCCTCCACTGTCCCAGCCAGTGGAGATCTGCACAGAGCAGGGCCTGAGAGTACCAACAACCCTCATATAGACTCAGCCCTGTCAACTGCTCCCCCACTGTCCCAGCCAGTGGGGATCTACACAGAGCAGGGCCGAGGGTACCAACAATCCTCATATAGACTCAGCCCTGTCAGCTGCTCCCTCCACTGTCCCAGCCACAGGGACCTGCACAGGGCAAAACCCAAGGTACCAATGACAGTTATAAAGATTCCTTGGTGTACATGTTATTGTCCGTGGTTTTCTCCCTTAAAGACCCTCCCTCCACCCCTGGCGTGAGTTGTGAATACATTGGCCAAGGACATCACAGCGTTACTGAAGTGAGAGGTAAGCTCCTGGCCCAGCTGCGGGGTCAGTGTGGCGCCGCATCCAGCATCAACCCTCTCTGACTGGCAGCTATCTGAGCCACGCCTGTCCCTGATTCTGACCTGGGTTCATTTCAAACCTGGGTCGCCTGTACAACAGCACAATACGCCACCATTATAAATAAACTTTACAATAATTTGTAAAGCCCTTGTCTGTGACAAATAGTCAACATACAGTACACGCTGTATACCTTGTGCCTATATACACAACTGTTGAACTCTGAACAAAATAACTACCACGGCAAGTTGCATCACAAAAGCCCATATATTATGCACAAAGTAGCAGGAATGAATACGGCTCAAGAATTTATGAGGCAGCATGGCTAAGTGACTAGAGCACTAGCTAGAAAACCAAAACCAAGAGATCCAGTTTCTAATCCCACCAGAGCCACTTACACACTGTGACCTTGAGCAAGTCACTTAACCTCTCAGTGCTTCAGTCCACCAAGCTGTGAAGTGTATAAAAGCAGGACCCTGCTGAAAATGAGATACTGCATCTCAGTTGGGTTATTCTGGTAAACAAACAGTAAATAAAACAAAAAAGCAATGCCCTACTTGCAATTGTTTCTGGTTGAGAAGTCCATACGTCATAAATAAAACATAACACAATGCTCACACCCTGTCTCACAACTAAGACTGTGTCTGACCTGCTTGGAAGGCACTGGTATACAAAATGTTTTCCTGTTTTGTTCTCTGACAAATTATCCCTTGCAACTGCCCTTTGATGTTCCTAGTCACCATTTTTTTCCTGGAAATTGATGGCATGTGCTCATGGGTAAGTTATTACGCCCCAAATTTTAAACAGTGAAAGAGCATCGTACAGATGTTTCCTGTTTATTTGCTCAATTAAAACACTGGCGGTAAAATTACACCTCAATTAATATTCCGGGGTACTGTAGAACTAAACAGTTTACCTTCTGAATAATTTATTTTCAGACATATTCCAGCTCAGACTCATTACAGGAGTAAGGCAGCCAAAACAAAATATTCCTCCCTTTCCTGGCATTTTTTTCCTCTAAATAGCAGTCCCTAAATCAATATTATTCACTTGGTATTTTTAAAAGCAGTGCATCTTAATAATTACACAGCATTAGAGTAGGCAATAATTTTACTGGCTAAGCATATTAAATTTAGAAAGCGATCTGTCAAGTAGTTCGTTGTTCCATCTTCGGAATTTGTAAGCAGTGAGTGAGGCTGGAATCATGTTAGTTTAGTATGAATGTCACATCAAGTTTAAGGGCCTGGATCTGATTCCCTGAGTCGACAGAGTGCGCTATATATCTTTATTAGTTTCACTGGTCAGTGCGGTGACCAGTTGTTTATTCTCATTACTCACGATGAGGCGAACCATTTGGCACAGGCTACATTCACAGCTAAAAAAAAAAGAAGAGTGCAACTTTGCAGAAACAGAAAGTGGAGATCGGTAACATAGAAACATATGTGAATCTGACAGCAGGTGGAGACTGACAGCCTATCAAGTCTGTCTGTATTTCTTACTACCTTACCCCCACCCCCCATCTACTGCTGCAGTGCGGTACTCACTCCCTCCCTCCCTCCCTGGTTCCTCCAAGTGGGACTATGAGTCCATTGACCTTATCTCACCCAAAATGAACCAACTTTTGCCCCCACAACCTCTACTGGCAATCTGTCCAAGGCTCCACCACCCTTTCAGTAAAGAAGAACTTCCTCATATCCTTACTGAGTTTACTTCCCACCAACCTGCAACTGTGCCTACACATCACTGCATCTTAACAGGTCCTCACAATTTTACCCTATATATATATATATACCCTTGGGAATTTAAATCTCCATTTGCACCTCCCCCAATCTGGCCTCCAGCCAGTACATATTAAGGGCATTCCAACATTCTTTGCATGATCTGCTCTGCTAGTTCTGAATCACTGTTGTGACCCTTCACTGTATGGACTCCAGCCTGCCAATGGCCTTTCTCAGGTAAGAACCCTAAACTTGGCACAATACAAGTGAAGCCTCACTAGCGATCTGTAGAGGGGCATCATCACCTACCCCTCCTACTGTCAAAACCCTCCCTATACACCTCAGCATGCTAGATGCCTTGCCATAGGCTTTACTGCACTTTCCATTTACTTGGTGGAGTCACTGATGAGGACTCCAGATCCAGCTCCTCTGCTGAAGCGGACAGCTTAACCTCTCCCATCCAGTACTCCATGCATGGGTTATTATTCCAATTTTTATTTTTTTCCCCAATTGTTTAACCAGGTGAGATGCACTAAGCTGAAAGCTTGTTTGCAGGTGCAACCTGGGAACACAGGAAGTTAAGGACTTGTTCAGGGTCAAATAGTATGCAAGTGGGGCTGTGGATTCAAACTCAGGTCTCCAGATTTGCAGCTCAGAGCCTTAAACCACTGCGCTATACTGTCTCCCCTGTTTCCCTAGGTGCATCACCTTGCACCTCTGGTACTGAATCTCAGCTGACACACTTCGACCACCCCACAGGCCTTCTAGGTCCCTCTGAATTTCTCTCACCCCTTCCTCACTGTCCACTGTCCTGTATCTAGAGGCTGTATTACTGCTACACTCCCCAATGAAAGAATCAGATGTAGAAGTAGAGTTCATGACTACAGACTTCTAGTATACATAATTCTGTTCATACAGAGCGTGATTAAAACGTAAACATAAACATGTTATTGTTAGTTGTGATATCACCAAAATGAAGATAACATATTATTTCCATTTCGGATAGGTCATAAAGAGAAACTTGACTAAAGGGAGGGCATAGAGCTAGGACAATGCCCGATGACGACACAATGACTTCTACTGCGCTCAGAAAAGGGCTGTGAAATGACAGAGAAGCAATTAAAGTTTCATTACAGAGTTCCTGACCCCACTGGTACATCTTTAGGAAAATGTAATATTTATGTTTCTTCCAGTAATTCTCAACCTTATTTCTTTATTACAGAGGACATCTGCATGATAACAGGATCTCTGCCCTTTCTGCTGTGGCTGCTTGCCTACACCTGACATCACAGTTCTGTTTGTGACATCACAGTCTGTTGCTGTAGAGATAATTATGGTGTCATAAACTGGTGATTATGATGCAAGTGTAGACAAGCTGCCAAATAGATAATCTAGAGGACAGTAATCATGTTTTCATGAAATTGCCCTCAGTTATATCGAAAAAGACTCGTGCTTGCAGAAAATATAAGAAATATAAACTGAGTTGTATCTAAAGCTTACATTTTTTATAGTTATCCCAGTGGTGTCAGGGGCTCTTTAAAGTTTTACAATTTAAAATACATTGTATAAACTGACCCACAATGCTATAACTGACAATCTGACATTTATCGTCACTTCTGAGGAGACAGAAATTTCATAACTCACTCATGGATTCGCCACTCATGGGTTTCATTCTTACCTTCTCGCCTTGAAGATAAATGACACGGTCCAAGTCAGGGCATTGTGCATCTCCATACACAGCAAGTGACAAAGCCACTTTAGGAGTCAACCAGTGTGATCAGGCATGTGGGGCACTATCCACCTCTGCCAGATGTCATGTGCTCTTTCTATACTGACATCACTGTATTTTCAAAATAACCTGTGACATTTTTTCTTTTCAGAGGAGGCAGCAATGTTAGTCCTTGTGGTCCCTCTCCAATTTATCCATTTCTGTCCATCTGCCTTGGATAGGACTGTGCCTCATAGTATAACTTAGTGGCTAATTTCAGGGCTCTCAATTTGTTTCCTTCCATCTGCCTCCAATAGCCTAGGCCATACCTGGCGAGCAGTTTCATGACATCCAATCTGCTACTGTCCACCTGCCTCAGGTAGGCCAATTCATAACTTAGCCAAAAATATTAGGACATTACAACATCAAATCCCAGTCATGATATTTACTGCTGTTTTGACAAGACAATAATTGTAAAGATAAATAAAAATTACATTAAATCAAGGTACAAATGGTACTAAAGGTGCCAAATAAGGTGTATAAAGTATAAACTAAGTACAAATTAAACTACTATATACTGTGTGTTACCTGGATTCATACCACTGTTCCTTTTCCTGCTTAGGGAACACACATTCAGTGTGCCACTGAGCTGCAGGTATGGGAACTGCAGTTCCTGTGGAGTAGTGGTTAAGTCACAGTCTGGAAAACAGGCAACTGGGGATCTAATCCCAGCAGGTGAGTTACCTTCACATATTGTTGTTCTTAGCTAAATTTACTTCTCATATAATTGTCTAGCCCAACGTCACACCATCATGAATTACCACTAAAGCGAGTTTCCATCTTACAAAAATGTTTAAGTCCCTGCCAGGGTTCAAACTGTGTCTACCTGAATTGAAACCCACTGATCCTTTGCTTAGTAAGCAAACAAACATTCAGTGTGTCACTGAGCTGCAGGTGAGTGAGATGCAGTTCCTGTGGTGTAGGCGATCGTGTCACAACCTGAAAACAGGCAACTACAGATCTAATCCCAGCAGGCAATATTTTTCACCAATAGTTGTTCTTAGCTACATTTACTTCTCATATAATTTATCAGATCAACTTCACACCACCATGAATCTCCACTCAATTGAGTTTTCATCTTACAAAGAAAATTTGAAAAAATGTAGTCCCTGCTAGGATTCAAAATGTGTTTCCTGTATTTGAATCATTGTTTTATTTTGCCTGTTAATCAAACACACATTATGTGTGCCACTGAGCTACATGTAAGTGAATTGCAGTTAGTATGATGTAAAGGTTATGTCACATCATGCAAAACAGGGGACTGGGGACTCATCCAAGCAGGCAATTTACCTGCAGAAATTGTTGTTCTTGGCTAAATTTACTTCTCATATAATTTACTATTCAGCCCACACCACCATGAATCACCACTCAAGTGAGTTTCCATCTAAAAAAATAAAATTGAAACAATGCTTAAGTCCATATCAGGATTTGAACTGCAATCATTTGCCTACTAAGTTAACACACATTCAGTGTGCCACTGACATGCATGTTAGTGAGCTGCAGTTCCTATGATGTAGAGGTTATGTCACACCGTCAAACAGGCAAGTTGAATAAATATACTTATATAATTTACTATTCCAAATCCACATCACCATGAATCACCACTCAAGGGTGTTTCCATCTAACAAAAGAATTTGAAAACAATTCTTAAGCCTTATCAGGATCTGAACCGCTGCTGATCATTTACCTGCTAAACAAACACACATTCAGTGTGCCACTGACCCACAGGTTAGTAAGCTGCAGTCCCATAATGTTGAGGTCTCCATGATGTTGAGGTTATATGTTACACCTGCAAAACAGGCAAATGGGATCTAATCCCAGCAGGTGATTTACCTTGACAAATTGTTATTCTTAGCTAAATTTTTCTCATATAATTTACTATTCCACTACACACCACCATGAATTGTCACTTATTGAGTTTCCATCTTAAACAAAAAAATATTTCAGCTCCTGCCAGGATTTGTACTGCTCATCTATTGCCTGCTAAGCAACACACATTCAGCATGCCACCAAGCTGATGGTAAGTGAGTTGCAGTTCCAATAATGTAGAGGTTATGTCACAATCTGCAAAACAGGTGATTTGCCTTCATAAACTGTTGTTCTTAGCTGAATGCACTTACATAATTTACTATCCAACTCTATGACACCATGAATTGCTACTCCAGTGTGTTTCCATCTTACAAAAATTTAGAAAAAAATGCTTAAACCCCTATCAGGATTTGAACTGCTAATCCTTTGCTACTAAGGGAACATATATTCAGCATGTTACTGAGCTGCAGTTCCTGTGATGTCGGGGGTTATGTCACACCTGCAAAACAGGCAACTGGGGTCTAATCCCAGCAGCCAATTTACCTTCACAAACTGTTGCACTTAGCTAAATTTACTTCTCATATAATTTATTATTCTACTCCACACCACCATGAATTGCTACTCAACTGAGTTTCCATCTTACAAAAAGTTAAAAAATGTTTAAGTTCTGACAGGATTCAAACTATGCCAACCTGAATTTAAACCACAGATCCTCTGCCTGCTAACAAACATACACTGAGCTGCAGGTAAGTGAAATACATCTCCTACGGTGTAGAGGTTGTGTCACATCCTGCAAAACAGGCTACTAGAATCTAAATCCGAAGGTGACATACCTTTACAAACTGCTGTTGGCTAAATATACTTCTCATATTTACTATTCTGACTCCACACCACCACAAATCATCTCTCAAGTGAGTTTCCAGCTTAAACAAAAAGTTTAAGTTCCTGCCAAGATCTGAACCTTTAATCCTTTAAGCAAACACACATTCGTGTGCCACTGAGCCACAGGTAAGTGAGCTGCAGTTCCTATGATGTAAAGGTTATGTCACATCCTGCAAACAGGTGACTGGAGATCTAATTCCAGCACACAATTTGCCTTCACAAATTGCTGTTTTAGCTGAATGTATTTATATAATTTACTATTCCAACTCCACACCACCATGAATCACCACTCAAGTGTGTTGCCATCTTACAACAAAATTTGAATAATAAAAGGCTTAAGTCCGTCAGGATTTGAACTGCTGATCCTTTGCCTACTAAACAAATTCACATTCAGTGTGACACTGAGCTGCAGGTTAGCAAGCTGCAGTTCCTATGATGTAGAAGTCATGTCACACCTTCAAAACAGGTGACAGGAATCTAATCTCGCCAACATTCACCTTCACAAATTGTTGTTCTTAGCTGAATTTACTTCTTATATAAGATACTATTCCATTCCACACCATCATGAATCACCACTCAAGTGAGTTTCCATATTAAAAAACATTTAAGTTCCTGCCAAGATTTCAACCACTGATCCTTTACCTAGAAAATAGAATTTGCCAGCAGAGGAATACCTACTAACTAAATACACATTAAGTGTGCCACTGAGCTGCTGGTAAGTGAGTTGCAGTTCCTTTGATGTAGAGGTTATGTTACAACCTTAAAAGAGATGACTGGGGTCTAATCCCAGCAGGTGATTTACATATACAAATTGTTGCTCTTAACTGAAGGTACTTACATAATTTACTATTCTTTTTTTTTTAACTCTATTTCAGTCTGGCTTGACCCCAGAGAACTCTTGGTATCCACTCTTACCTCCAGCTCTACCTCCGGACCTGAAACTCACCAGCTTCCTGGCACTAGCCGGGCTATCCCCCGGGTTCTGAGCCCTCCCAAGTGGGGCTGCCCTATCCTCCCAGGGCACTCTATCTACAAATTTGGGCCAGGCGGGCTTGGCCCAGGAGCTGGATGAGTTCAGCCAATGGATTGTGGCTGTGGGGTGGTGCCGCCTATCTCCGGCAGTGGTTTTTTTACTATTTTTTGTTACGCCCCCCTCCTCCCCAACGTGCAATGGCACCAGAGAACATTTTGTCATGGCTCTGCAACCCTCATCTTGAGCCCCGTAGGCTATGTACCTCCGTCTCCACCAGAGGTCGCCGCAGTGCTGGAAGCATCCTGGACCCCCGAGGAAGGAGAGCAGTCTTCTGGATGCTCAATCCTTCCCCTCCCTGCTGACCCCAGGGTCCAGGCTCTTCCTGATCCCGGTCACCGCATGGCGCTGAGGTGGCCCAGCGCCTTAACCCTCAGCGCCACCACAGGCCGGGCCATAATTTACTATTCTAACTCCACATCACCATGAATCATCACCAAGTGAGTTTCCATCTTAACAAAAAATGTTTAAGTCCCTGCTCAGATTTCAACCACTGACCCTTTGCCTGGAAAGCAATCACACAGTGCTACTGAATTGCAGGTAAGTGAGTTGCAGGTCCTATAATGCAGAGATTATGTTTAAGTCCTTGCTCAGATTTCAACCACTGACCCCTTTGCCTGAAAGCAATCACACATTCAGTGTGCTACTGAATTGTAGGTAAGTGAGTTGCAGGTCCTATAATGCAGAGGTCATGTCACACCTGCAAAACAGGCGACTGGGGATCTAATCCCAGCAGGCGATTTACCTTCACAAATGTTCGTCTCAGCTAACTTTATATATGTAATTTACTATTCCACTCCACACCCCATGAACTGCTACTCAAGTGAGTTTCTATCTTACAAAAGAAGTTGAAAAATGTTTAAGTACCTGCCTGGATTCAGACTATGTCTGCCTTAATTTAAACCATGGTACCTTTGTTTAAGTACACATTTAGTGTGCCACTGCACTGCAAGTAAGTGAGCTGCATTTCCTATGTTGTAGAGGCTATGTTATAACATGCAAAACAGGGATCTAATCCCCAAAGGCAAGCTACCTTAACAAACTGCTGTTCTTAGCTGAATCTCTTTCTACTTCTTATGTAATTTAATGCTTCAATTCCACAACACCATGAATCAACACTCAAGTGAGTTACCATCTTACAAAAAATGTTGATGTCCCTCCAAGATCTGAACCACTGATTCTTTGCCTGCTAAGCAACATATATTCAGTGTGCAACTGAGCTGAAAGTAAGTCAGCTACAGTTCATATGGTAAAGAGGTTATATCACAACCTGCAAAACAGGTGACTCAAATTATATTCAAACACAGACAAGCCTAAACCATGACTTATTTAACTGACTACAACAACTACGCTCAATTATCTAAAAGTCTGCTATTTAGCTCTGCTGAAACCCTTCACTGCATCTGCAATGACATCTAACAATTTCTCTCATACAACAAAATTGTAGCGAGAAAGAAAACATTGTGCAATAGAGTGGATCAAACCCAGGCTTGTGTAAGTCTGAGACCTACGCCAAGATCTAAAAGCCCCATCACTGACATTATCAATAACATCATTCAGCTGAATCACTCACACTGAATATAACCTTAAACTTGACTAAATGCACAGAAGAGTACACATGACCACAGCAGATACTAATAGCTATGCTGTGGCACCTAAAACATAACTTAATCTGGCTCTCACCCCTGCATCCACAGGGATCATTGGTGCCCAAGACTGACTATGGAGTAAGCTGCTAAGTAAGGATTAAGGTATGTGATAACAGGCACATGCATCAGCACTGAACACTGATGCACATGACCGTATCACGCCTGACTTTCAAAAAGGATTTACATAAATTAAAGCGCTTGTTTTTACAAAAGAAATATTTTGCGAGTTTAGCTTGCTTTCTGCTATCAGAAACAGTATTTGACTGAACTCAGTTAAAATGGACCAAACCTGTCACTGACGAGCCTACCTGTGCTTCAGCGCCATTTGCAACTGTGAGCGTGCTTTTAGCATCGGGTGGCCGCATATAAGAGTGAACCGACAGGGTTACAATTTTAATAAAATTTATAAAAATGGATATTGACTGGAGGCATCCATCGCTGGATTGTACGCTAGATCACAATATAGACTGTTACAGGAGTGCAGGCACCTCTGGGAATACAGGGAGAAAAAAAGGGAAGTAAAAGGCTGACAGTGTCCCTTCAAGTCTGAAAGTTAAGTAATCAACAGTGTAAGGTTGATTCTTCAAGTGTTAAAAAGTATAGTTTTAAAAATATTAATGAAACTAGGCTGTTGCAACTCGTGAAAGCAGACCCTGCTTTTCGTGACCAGTGAAGCTGCTTTCATGACTCACAAACCCACTTTCCTGAGGTTTAACTGTCACAAAAGTGGGAAAGAACAGAAAACTTTGTACATCAAAAAGACAATCTGTTCAAAGTTATGTCTAAAAGTGTATGGCTGATGAGCAGAGCCAGCTTGACTCTGCAAGTGTTTTTTTTTTTTTAAAAAGCATGCTTTTAAAACAGTAACAAATTAGGCTGAAGCTAGTCATGGAAACAAGCCCTTCTTTCTCACTGTGAACATGCTTTTACTGACTCTCAAAATCACTTTCATGAGATATAACCTCACTCGTGGACTGCTTCAAACAAGGAAAATTCATATGACTTTGCAGGCCATGTCTGTAAGAATGCAGCTGAAATCTAATACATATCCAGTTGCTTCATGATTGGCCTGCAAGGCTGCTTGCTAGCAAAACAAGCTATGGGTCTGTGCAGTCCGTGTCACTATGCTAATAGTGTCAGTTGTTATACATGTTTTGCAAAAGGTATGGAAAGTAACTGTGAAAATAGAAAATAATGTATAGGCAACAGTGTGCACAAGTTTGATTTACACAACTGAGGGTGTATGAAACCTACTAAACTACAAGGTCGAAGGTCATGGTTCTTAGTATCACACACCAAGGGTGTGTAAAAACATGAGTTTGACTGTTGCCTAGTTTTATTTTATAAAATTACTGGTGTTGGGTTGCCTGTTGCAGTGAAGAATGAACAGCTTACTGTACTCCCTTTAAAACAGCTCAGGTGGAGCATAAAGTAATCTCCATTACACATGTACATGTGTGTGAGGGGTAATGGAGATTTACACACACTGGTTTTAGGCTTCCATCATACCTACCCAATAATTGTACCACATTGATAAATCTATTAAAACCCTTTGAGAACTGAATATGTGTGAACGATAGATTCTGGACGTATATATACGCCCACAGTCTTCTAAGGGTTAGGTTAAAGCACAGCACGCACAAAGCAGGGAAATGAAAATTAGGGTCAAGTGTCCCCAGAGCCCTGGTGACTCAGTGGTGTTGTGTTCCTTGGGATTTGAATGATCATGTGACTCAGTGCTGGCATTAACCAAATATTAGGGTTCGACTCCAGTATTGGCACTTTCTATGTCATTTACCTTGTGTGGTAAGATAGTACAAATACTAGTGTAATGCTAGCACTGTGGTGCATGATTGTTCAAACACTGCAGGACACCACACCACCAATTTGCCAAGGTTCCAGAGACTTTGAACCATACCTTTAATCTCCCTACTATGTAGCTTTATGCTTACAGAAACAGAGAACTCTTTTGCAGAAAAGAACCAGCAGGCCCATCTAGTCTGTCCTATATTCCTGCCTACTGTTACAACCTAGACCCTGTTTGGTCTGAGGTGTCCCTCCTCCTCCCTTCCTCTACTTATCATGCCCATGTACCTCACTCATGCATGCTTAAAGTTCCCCACTGTCTCCACCCCCACCATTGCTTCTGACAGGCTGTTCCAGGCATCCACCCCTTCGTGAAGATATTATTTCCTCACATCCTCCAACTCCCCCAAGCATCATGGCATGCCCCATGTTCTGGTGCTCCTCTTCCTATTTAAGAGACTCTCCTCCCACACCCTGTTCACCCTAATATGGTACTTATGGGTCTCAATCATGTCCTCTCACTCTCCTATACTCTAGGGAGTGGATGTAGAGTCTCCAAGCCCTCTTTGTAAGGTTTCTTTCAACTCACACACTATTTTGGTTGCCTTTTCTGTACCACTTCTACCCTGTCAATGTCCTTGTAGAGGTGCAGCCTCCAGAACTGGACATGGTACTCTAGGTGGGGCCTCACTACTGAGCCGATACAGTGGCAACACCACCGCTCTTCTCCTGTTAGAAATCATCTCCCTATGCACCCCAGCATCCCATCAGCCTTGCCCACTGCCTTATCGCACTACCTTGCCACCTTGAGATCATCCGAGATGATTACTCCAAGGTCCTTCTTGCTTGGTGACTAAGTACTTCCAAATATTGCATGCAGACCCTGGGTTTCCCACTTCAACTCCAAGAGATGTGCTAACATAGTTTATTCGATTAATTTATTTATTTTTGGAAAAGCTATCTAAAAGCAGCTGCACAGTGACATGCACTGGGCCACTCATGAAGCAAGCTCTCAATGATGCTCACTGCACCAGCCCTGTGGCTAGCCCGCAGCAGCTGTGTAGTTACATTCAGTGCTTCAGATCTGTAGCTTGCTTTGCGCGGGCCCTGCGTGCCATATGTAAAGCAGTGCTCCCCATCAAGCAGGGGGCCAGACTTGCAGCTTGCATCACACCGGCCCAACGCAGCAGTCTGCCTTTGTGACTCACAAACCCACTTTCTTGAGATACAAACTCTCTTTGTGACACCTGGCCAAGCTTAGAGCATATTTTCTGTGGCTCCCTGACTGCAAGACTTTATTTTATCTAATTATACAGGTTTCCAAGCATTTCTCAACATTGGTACTGTCTTGTCACACAAAGTAATGACACCGCAGCACTTGCATACAGCATGCCGATGTAAGGGTAATGCCAACTCAACATCGAATAATTATTTGAACCCCAATGAACACCACAATAGCAATTCTGCTAAGGTTCCAGACTTCCTACCCTATTTTTTATTTCCCTCCTTTGCATTTCAACCCAAATAGATGCATTACTGTAGTTTGTTTGCAGCAGATATACACACACATTACATACACAGCTATTAATGAGAAAATGCAGCATACTGTGACATCTGTAGTTGAATGAGGTACTAATAACTAGAAAAGGGGGCCCTTTGTTACAGGCCAGCTTTACCCAAGACACATTTACTGAAACCGCTTTGACCTGTGTAAGTGTCACTAGCTGTACCAGTGCACAATCGAAAACAAGACATCAGAGCACCTTCTACCAGGCAGAAATATCTGGCAGACAAAAGAGGAAGGTTCAGCCTGTTTTCGGACTGGGACATGAAGGCAAGGATATTGCTTTGCAAAGCACTGTGCAGTCAAGGCAGCAAGAAAGGAAAAAAACTAATGGCCATGATTAATGACAGCGGGCTAGAGGAGGCTGGGACACAGCCACCACATATATCATCCTTCCCATCAGTCTCTGCTCCTCCTGCCTGCTCTTCACTACCAGCATAGCATCGCAAAATGGTTTATCTGCCTCAGACCTTCTTTTTTCCTAACAGGAATAGCAGTTATCCCCCAAAAGTGACAAAGAGGTGAAAGGGAATGAACAGAAAATGTCGTGGAACCTAACTGCAAGCTATTCTAGAGGAAAAAATGCGCAGCCTGTAATCATTCAAGATTTCAGCAACTTGACTCTTCCCTTGCTGAAGCCCCCACTTTCAAGGTCTTATCTGCCATATGGTTCCCTGTTTGGGATGATTTATTAGGTGCGGAAAGCACACTGATAAGTTTTACTGCATTTTCTTGCATAGGCAACCTATGGTGTCAATAGCGAAGCTCAGGCCGCTTTAATGAAAACTGTAAGCACCAAAGGGTAACCATTTATTTATGAGCCCGCTCTAGTATTACTAGGGGCAAGATTTATCTTCCCTTCTCACGCACTCTGCAGAAACCAAAGCCGGTCAAAGCAACAGAGATCATATCCCCACCATGTGTCAGAAACTCCGCTCATGAAATGTGAGCATACCGTGGTTCACTGAAGGACTTGATGTTTACAATCTGCATACAAGGACAATATTTTAGTTATCTGCAATTAAAATACACAAAATGGTGGACCAAAGAGCATGTTAAAAATCCTAAAAATGACCTTTTCTTTATGAATGAAGCTACTGGTTTTCTGGATCAATGCCCTACTTAGGACCTGATTCACAACAAAGCAGGGATACGTGCCAGTCCATGAAGCAAAACCTGATGCTAGTCTGCAGTATACAGCACCCAGGACCCCTGCCTGCTGCACTCTGCAAGAGCAGATCTCTGTGCAAGGAAAGAGGCAGGACAGAGGGGCTTGTGGGGACACAGTTGGGCAGGACACTAGGTACCTCCTGGATGCCTCAGTCTGCCACAGAGTGGATCCCCCACTTTGGGCAGGGACAGAGGTTGGGCAGGGGCTTGTGGGGGTCACAGTTGGATGGGACACTGGGTACCCTCCTGGATGCCTCAGTCTGCCATAGAGTGGATCTGCTGCTTTGGGCAGGGACAGAGGTAAGGTGGGGGACAGAGTTTGGACAGGACACTAGTACCCTCTTAGGGGCCTGGGTCTGCCGTGAGTGGATCCCCACTTTGGGCAGGGACAGAGGCTGGGCAGGGGCTTGTGGGGTCACAGTTGGTGGGACATTGGGTACCCTCCTGAATGCCTCAGTCTGCCACAGGTGGATCTGCTGCTTTGGAGGCAGGGACAGAGGTAGGAGTGGGGACAGGTTTGGGCAGGACACTAGGTACCCTGCCAGGAGCCTGGGTCTGCCATAGATAGATCCCCATTTTGGGCAGGGACAGAGGTTGGGCAGGGGACTTGTGGGGTCACAGTTGGGTAGGACACTGGGTACCCTCCTGAATGCCTCAGTCTGCCATAGAGTGGATTCCTCACTTTGAGCAGGACCAGAGAGTGGGGGGTTGTGATACAGAGCTGGGAAGGACACTAGGCACCTTTGGATGCCTGGATCACAGAGTCAGACTGGCCCACCAGGATACCTGGAAATTCCAGGAAGTCCCCTCTCTGCTGGGTCCCTGGCCACCTTCTACACTGAAAACTCTTGCATTTATTATCCATTTTCTAATTAAAGTATTAAGACACTACAAGTAAATGTACAAGTCAAACACAAACCTAGTGTATTAAATTTAAGTGAAATACTGACATACATGTATCATCCTGGGCCTCCCTACTTATTTTATGGACGGACCCTGAATCTACTTCTCCAGGCGGGCCCCAGTGCCCCAGTCCGATCCTGCTAAATCTGCAGAGGAGAAGACCCCTGCTTTTGCAGAACAGATGATTTCTGAATATACTGTAGCAGTCTTGTAAAGACTGCTGTAGCAGGGATTGTGGAAACAGCAGTCCTCCAAGATTTAGTACTGGTGGAGCACGAAGTCTGAAGACAGTACCTGTATAATGTCATGCTTATTGTGTTATCATTTGTAGGATACATGCGGTCCTCTATGAACTGCCGTAGCAGGGGATTGAGGGACACATTAGTCCTCTAAAAGCTCTATAGCAGGGGATTGTGGGATACATAAGTCCTCTAAAAACTGCTGTAGCAGGGGACTATGGGACACATTACTCTTTTAAAAACTGCTACAGCAGGGGATTGTGGGACACAGAACAAAGGAGTTGGGTCAGTCCGATTCGCGGTGAGGATTTTCAGTAGCCACTGCCGCAAACAGGAGGTGGAGCTGCAGCATTGGTGAAGGTCACCAGCAGCTGTAGCCACACATCAGCCAGGCCACATCGCAGTAGGGATCGGCAGCATCAGAGGCCGCACGGCAGCAGGAGAGGCAGCCGGTTAATCAGGCACCAGGGTGCCAAGGAGCAGGAATTTCAAGATCACGGGTGGGCTGTTTAAGGCCTGGGCCAGCCCGAACTGCAAACAGAACAAAGGAGCTGGGTCAGACTGCATTTGGTGGCAGGGTCTTTGGCGGCCATTGCCGCAAACAGGAGGCAGGAGACGCAGCATCAGCTGAGGGGGTCACCAGCAGCCATAGTCAAGATTAGCCAGGGCCGCATTGGCGGCAGGGGATCGGGCAACATCGGAGGCCGCATCAGCAGCAGGAGAGGCAGGCGGCCAATCAGATGCCAGGGCACCAAGGGATGTGAATTTCAAGATCGCGGCTGGGCTATTTAAGCCTGGCCCCAGCTAAAGACTGCAAACAGAACAAAGGAGTTGGATTTTTCTCCCACCCACCCTGCACCACCTCCATAATAAATGGTTTAGTATTACCACGCCCAGTGGTGGTTGCACCAATCAGGTCAGGACAGGAGGCGGGTAGAAGTAGGGGTATGGCGACAGGAGTGCTGTGAGGTAGAGGCTCCTCGCTTTGGAGAAGGACGCTCGGTTGCAGATGAGACCTGGGTAACAACACCTCCAAAGGAACTGGGACATTCGTGGCTCAGCGCTCAGAGCTAAGGTACCTGCTCAAAACTACATAACTAGGATTCTGTGGCATATATGGGACATCTGTGGCTATTAAAGATGCTGTGGAACTGGGGTGAAACTACAGTAGATTCTAGGGAAGCAGGGGACACTCAATGCAAGTGCAGCCAATTTGCCGTATCCCAAAGAGACTCTACTGTACTATCTGCTTATAGTTAAGGTACTGTGGCATATATGGGGCAACTGGGTTATGAAAAGGTACTGTGAACTGGGTGAAATTCAGTAGACACTGTGGTAATTGGGTGCTGGCTTGATATGGGACAAGGGACAAACATGCACTGTATGGTACACGATGTACAGGGTGACCGCGATTGGCCGCCAAAAAGGGCGATTAATCACGCCGCCTATGTTCAGGGCTACCTGACAGAGTAGCGACCGGATACCTGGGTGGGCGAAGGTTGGGCAACAGGAAGTGTAGCACGTGTACACACATTTGTCTGCGGGTGGGAGAGGAAGGAGGGCGGTATGTGGGAGAGAGTGTGCCGGGTAGCTGCTGAACTGGTCAGCTAGCATGGTGGGGAGGTGGTCAGTTGGGGTGTGCAGGGTTCGGTTCAGGCGTCGCATTTTGTTTCGCCAGCAGGTGGCTTGTTTTTAGAAATTAACCCTCCTGACATGCACCCCTTGGAGTTGAGAATCCTTTGGTTGGGGCTAGGGCACAGCCTCTGCTACACACAGAAAACCAGTCGCTGGTTATTTAGTCACTGCAAGTGTACATCGCCGTAATTCATTTTCGGCGATGACACTTGCCCAAATGGCATCGCTATTAGGCAACTGCCATTACGATATAGAACCACACTGTACTGCCTATAACGGCTCCTTTGATTCTCTGGAAGTTAACTTGAGACAAATGGCTGTGCTAGGTTAGAGATATGGGAGGCAGCAAGGGTCTCTGTGGGAGGGAGGTTTGAAGATGCTAAGAAGGAAAGCAGGCCTCGGCAGAGACTCTACTGGAAGGGAGGAGGAGGACTTCAGCAATGTATGGTGGGGGCAGATTGGTGGGATGCAGTGTCTGTGGGGCTTCAATGGCCATGAATACACTGTGGAGGCTAGGCTGCTGTCCGATATGAGCCAGGTAAAGAAATTAGAGGCTGAGGCACGATTCTAAGGGACAAATTGGGCAGGTGCAGGAACAGCATGAGCTCAAGGGAGGAGGCACATCTTCAAAGCTGGTTCAGGATGGAGGTGTCTACTGCAGCAGGGTCACCTGGAACAGCGGAGGCAGAACATGCTTAGGGGTGTCAAGGGGAAGGGTTTGAGACAGGAAGGGGATGAGCGATGGATGGCGGAGGTGGGTACTGCTGGTGGTAGTGGTGAGGTCACCAAGGACCTGGGCGGGGGGCAACCCTCCGATAGGGGATGAAAGAAGACAACAGGCTGGTGGAATTCTAGTCTCCAACAGGTACTGCTGCCAGGACACCACGGCGTAGAGGGTATCAGAGGGGAAGGGGGAGCAGAAGGAGAGGGGAAGGGGAGCAGGAGGAGGGGGGAAGGGGGAGCCGGATCACATGAAACATAGAAACACAGACTTTGACAGCAGATAAGGACTGCTTGGCCCACCTAGTCTGCCCATTTCCTACCTACTGGATAAGTTGCAGATCCTAGTTAACCAACAGCCTACTTCCTCCTACCCCTCTAAAATTGTCTTATGTCTGTCCCATGCATTCTTGAATTCCCCACTGTTTCTGACCCCACCACTTCAAGAAGGCTGTTCCATGTGTTTACCACTCTCTGTAGAAAAATACTTCCTCACGTTGCCTCTGAGCCACCTCTCTACAAGTGTGCCCCTTGTTCTTGCACATCTGTTTTTCTGAAAGATGCTACACCTCTTGGACTTCGCTGATTCCCTTGAAGTACTTGAAAGTTTTTATCATGTCCCCTCTTTCCTTTCCTCCAGGGTATACATATTAAGCTCCTTTAGTCTCTCTTTGTATGGTTTCTGATGCAGACCCTGCACCATTTTAGTTGCCCTCCTCTGGACTATCGCCATCCTGTCTATGTCTTTGTGGAGAAGGGGTCTCCAGAACTGCACGCAGTACTCAGATGGGGTCTCACCAACTGTCTGTACAGAGGATAACAACTTCCTGTTTTCTACTAGTGATGCCTCCCTATGCATCCCAGTATCCCCCAGCCCTCCTTACTGCCTTCTCATATTGCTTGCCTACCTTTAGGTCATCTGATATGACTACCCTCAGGTCCTGTTCCATTTTGTTGTTAGTACCCCCACCAATTGTGTAATCTTCCCTGGGTTTTGTTTCCCAGGTGCATTACTTGCACTTTGCATTGAAACTAAGCTGCCATACTTTTCACCATTCCTCCAACCCTGCCAAGTCCCTCCTCTTTCCATCCCCACCTTGTGTATCAACTCTGTTGCAGATCTTTGTATCGTCTGCAAAGAGGCATACTTTCCTTCCAGTCCCTCCGGATAACACCTATAAAGACATTAAAGAGGACTAATCAGTACTGAACTCCTGCGGTACCCGCTAGTAACCTTCTTTCTTCACTGTGGACTCCATTTACTATTACCCTCTGCGCTCCTGTTGTCCAGCCAATTTTTACCCAGGTTACCATCCTGGGACCCACTCCCAGGCTTTCTAACTTGTTTATTAATCTTTCGTGTGGGACTGTGCCAAATGCCTTGTTAAAGTCTAGGTAGGCCATATCCACAGCCCTCCCTGGTCTATTACTTTGGTCACCCAGTCAAAGAAATCAATTAGATCGCCTGACATGACCTTCCTGCTGTAAATCCATGCTGCTTTGGGTCCTGTGCCTCGCTGGCCTCTAAGTACTCAACAATTCTTTCTTTCAGAAGTGATTCCATCATCTTCCCTACCACTGAGGTCAAACAGGTCTGTAGTTTCCTGCCTCTGCCTTGCTTCCACTTTTGTGAAGGGAATCACATCCGCCTCCTCCAGTCCTCAGGTACCACCCCATCCTCCCATGGTTTGTTAAAAGGTAGTCAGTGATCTCCCAGTTCTCCCTTAGTTCTTTTAGAATTCTGGGATGAATCCCATCAGGCCCCATTGCTTTGTTCACCTTCAGTTTTAGGAGTTCTTTCAGTACCCTTTCTTCTGTGAATGGACTCGTATCAACCCCTATCCAGAGTGTTTCTGTTGTTTAGTTTAGGTACCTCCCATTCCTCTCTTTTGTGAATACTGAGCAGAAGAATTCGCTCAGTATCCCAGCTTTTCACTGTCACCCTCTGCCCACCCCTCCCTTTATTAAGCCTCACTATCCCACCCTTGGACTTCCTTCACTCCCTAATGTTCCTATAAAAGGTTTTATCTCCTTCTTAACTGAGCTGGCTATCTTTTCCTCAGTTTGGGCCTTGCTATTCTGAATGCCTTCCCACTTCCTTTCTGCTTTAACTGGTACAGTTCTCAGTCCTGCCCTTCTGTGTTTTCCTTATACATCCTGAATGCTATCTTTTTCACCTAACCTTCCCTGACACCTCTTTCGAGAACCATAGTGTTTTTCCTTCCTTTAGTTTTATTTGCTTCACAAAAGGCTTGTTGCCTCTGTGATGGCAGTTTTGATTTTTACCCATTGTTCCTCCACCTCTCCTTCTTGCCCATTTGCTAGTGCTTTTCTGAGATACTCTCCTATTTTGCTAAAGTCAGCTCTCTAAAGTTCAATACCCTTTATTTTGTATGGTTTGACTCTACTGACTGTGTTTATCATGAACCACACTGTTTGGTGGTCGCTAGTTCCCAGATGGCTACCCACTTCTAAGTCTGAGATCCTCTCCATCCCCATTTGAGAGTACCAGGTCTAAGATTGCTCCTCCTCGAGAGGATGAAACACTAGCTGTCTGAGGTGTTCCTCCTGCAGGGCATCGAGAATGACCCTGCTTTTGGATGCGCTGCAGCAAAGGTGCTCCAGTTAACATCTGGCATGTTCAGGTCCCCATCAACAATATCTCCCTTTTCCTGCCATTCTAAGGATGCTTTATAATTTCTTGTCCAGTTCCTCCCCTGAGATGGGGTCTGTATACAATCCCCAAGTGGACTATGGTGCCATTTCCTGTCTCCTGGGTCACCCACAGTGCCTCCTCTCTTCCCGCTTACCCTTTAGTTCCATTGCTTTGATCCCTTCCTTACGAGAGAACTACTCCTCCTCCTTTTACCCTCCCGCCCTCCTCCCAGATTGTGTATCCTGGTATGTTGACATCCCAGTCACGGGTCTCTGTGTACCATATTTCTGTGACTGCCACAATATCTAGGTGTCCCTCTTCCATCGAGGCCACTAGTTCAGGGGCTTGTTACCCAGACTATGGGCATTGGTACTCATCGCCCTTTATCTTTAGATGGCCTTACCCTTGAGCCCCCTCCCTGTCCTTACTGCCTTTGCCTTTTTCTCCATTTACCCTATCCTGCTCCCTATTGAATTCCTCGTCCTTGGTGTTTACCTTGATAACTACCCTGTTTTGTGGGGGGCTAGGTTTCCTGCTCCTTTTCAGTGCCTCTCCCTTGGCTAGGTGAAGGAGACAGCAGAGGTGTGAAGAGGGGAATGAGATGCATGGTGGGGGAAGAGATGTGCAAAGATGGAACCCAGGAGGCACAGAGATATCAGGGAGTCAGAGTGGGGAGCACAGGATTCTGAATGTAAAGCAGAAAGTGAGGAGGAGAAAGGAGGGCAGGGGAATCAGGGTGGCTCTAGACTTGAGGATCACATGGAAAGGAGTTGAAACAGGCTACTTATTCATCGAGGCTATCGGGAGAATCGCTGGCAGGAGGCACATTGCGGTGCAAGGGATCGGAGAGCTAGGGCGGGCAAAGGGGTAGTGTTAAATACCAACAGGAAGGTAACATAGAAACATAGAAGTTGATGGCAGATAAGGACCCAAGGCCCATCCAGTCTGCCCATTTCTTTTTCTACCTTATAAATGTGCCATCATCCTTTGCTGTCAGTGACCTATCTATTCATAGTCATTTGTATTGCTCCTCTTATGCCTATCCCATGCCTGTTTGAAGCCCTGCACTGTATTCATAGCCACCACTTCTGTGGTAAGCTATTCCATGCATCTACCACCCTTTCTGTGAAAAGAATTTCTCACATTCCCCTTAATCGCCCCCCCTAATCTCATGCTGTGTCCTCTTGTCCTGCTATTTTTCTTATATTTAAACATGTTAGACTCTTTCACCTTGTTTATGCCCTTAAGGTGTTTAAATGTCTCGATCATATCACCTCTCTCCCTCCTTTTGCAAGGGTATACATATTGAGCTCCATTAATCTGTCCTCATATGTCTTCTGATGCAGTCCCTGCACCATTTTTGTTGCCTTTCTCTGGACTGCCTCAATTTGGTTAATGTCCTTGTGAAGGTGTGGCCTCAATACTGCACGCAGTACTCCAGATGGGGCCTAACCAATGTCTTGTACAGAGGGATTATTACCTCCTCTTACGACTTGTGATACCCTACTAATACACCCTAACACCCCTAGCCTTACCTACTGCTTTAGAGGTCTGCTTGGATGATTTTAGGTCATCAGTGATGATGATGCCCAAGTCTCTTTCTTCCTTTGTGACTGCTAGCAACTCCCTCCCAGCCCATAAGTGGCTTCAGGGTTTCTCTTCCCTATGTGCATGATTTTGCACTTCTTTGCATTAAATCCCAGTTGCCACTCTTCTGACCATTTTGCTAGTTTATCCAGATCTCTTCTCATTCTGCCCACCCCATCTGGATCATCTATTCTGTTGCAGATCTTGGTGTCATCTGCAAACAGACAAGCCTTACCCTCTAGTCCATCTGCGAGGTCACTAATGAAGATGTTGAATAGGACTGGCCCCAGGACTGATCCCTGAGTACCCCACTTGTGACTTGCATCTCTTCTGACTGTATACCATTTACCACCACTCTCTGTTTTTCTGCCAGTCAGCCAGTTTGCCACCCAGTTGACCAACTTCGACCCACCCAGGCCTACCTAGCTTATTTATCAATCTTCTGTGTGGAACAGTGTCAAAGCTTTGCTGAAGTCAAGGTGGCGACATCAACTGCTCCCCTTGGTCCACCACTCTGGTTACCCAGTCAAAGAAATCTATGAGATTAGTTTGACAGGACCTTCCTTTAAACCCATGCTGTCTTGGATCCTGTGCCCTATGGATTCCAGGTGTTGCACTATCCTTTCCTTAAGGAGTGCCTCCATAATCTTGCCCACTACTGAGGTAAGACTGACTGGTCTGTAGTTCCCCGCCTCCTCCCTGCACGACCACTCTTGTGGAGCGGGATCACATGAGCCCTTCTCCAGTCTTCTGGGACCTCTCCTGTGCTCAGAGACTCACTAAACAATTCTGCTAATGGCTCTGCTAGTTCCTCCTTTAGCTCCTTAAGTACCCTGGGATGTATGCCATCAGGTCCCATTGCCTTATCCACCCTAAGCTTAGCAAGCTCTTGTAGGACCCTTTCTTTTGTGAAGGAGTAGTGCTCACCTCCCTCCCCGCTGTGTCCATGATGCTGAGCTGTGGGCCTGCCCTACCTTCTCTTCAGTAAATACTGAGCAAAAGTATCTATTTAGGATAGAGCCTTTACAGGGTCCTCCTCCTCACATGCTCCCTTTCTCCATTAAGCTTAGCAATACCCCTCTGGACTTTCTCCTTTCACTAATGTATCTATAGAAAGTCTTGTCACCTTCTTTACTGTTCGTGCTAGTGTTTCCTCAGTTTGGGACTTTGCCTGCCTTACTGCCTTACCTGCTTCCCTTAGGGCAGTTTGGTATGCCTCCCTATCTTCATCCCGCTGTGTTCCCTTATATTTCCTGAAGGCCAGCCTTTGGCTCTGACCTTTCTGCTACTGTATTTGAGAACCAAAGTGGTTTCCTTCTTCTTTGCAGGTGAGGTGCAGGTGAGGAGGAGCTGCAGTGGTTGAAGAGGGAGGCTCAAGGCGTGAAATCGGCTGGGGTGGTAGTGAGAGACAGGAGGGTAGAACAGATGCCAGTAGCTCAGGAAAGGAAAACTGTCAGGCAGGTAAACCAGAAGGAAAAAGCAGGCAAAGTACTACTGATGGAGACTCAATCACAAAGGGCATTAAGTGGGGGCAGAAACAGTGCAGTTTAGGTGGAGTGTCTGCTGGGAATGGCGTCCGCTGAGGTAGTCCACCATATTCCCACAGCAAACATAAGACATTCCGCTATCCATCCTGAACAACAGTGGCGACGTGCTGGACCTTATGCAGTAATTTAAGTACCTGGGTATCACACTTGACTCCACCCTGTCCTATGCACAGCATATAGACAACACAGCCAAGGCCATCAGTTCCACAATTGGGATACTACACCACAAGCACAGCCTTCCATATGAAGCACTTAACATGGCCATCACCAGCTCAGTTGTTACCCTCGTTGACTATGGCCTGGCTGTTCGGTTTCTGCACGGACTCAGTGCTCCATCCCATCTCCCTTGCCCTTAACAAGGCCTGCCGACTCTTCACAGGTGCTGCAAGGCTTACACACACACCTGTGAGCTCTATTCATGGGCAGGTGGCTCCAGCTGAAGAGCAGAGTTAAGTACCATACCTGTCTACTGGCCAAAAAAAAAAAAATCACACTAAATCTGATGCCACCACGAGTCCAGAATCTGCCACGCGCCATGTAAGTGCCAGGCTGACCAGAAGCACCCACAGCCAAATTTTCAGTGAACCTAGGTGCCACACTGCACACGGTCAACGGCATTCTACTACCATGCACCACACTGGACCAACACTCTTCCTTCAGCCGTCTCCGATACCACAACCATTGGTACTTTCAGGCATAAGCTCAGGCAGCACCTTGCCACGGGAAGACAGCTGCGTTGTGTTGGCCACTCATGATGATCAAAACATTTCCCTCGCGTTAGGACCACCATGCAAAGCAGCAGCCGCGTGGTGCTCCACCTAATCCTAGGGCTCCTACCTCACAGCACTTCATTGTTCCACCCCCGTCACCCCTCCCTCCCATTGGGCACCCCTTCCCCTCTGTCCCCACCCTCACACCCCCTGCCTGATGCTCTCCCAGACCCATTGTCTCCCACCTTCCTTAAGTCTGTTCTGAACCCCTTATGCAGGCTTACACTTTACTATGCCGCAGCTGTGCCTGTGCTCCACTCATTTCTCCCCCAACAAGTATGCCTAACTTCCAACGCAGGCGCCTTCTCACCAATGCCTTAGTGGTGTCTAAATGTTATACCTTAAGCTACATGCTATCCCAACCTTGTAATTCACACCAATTTATTGTCTACCTAGCTTGTAATGTATTGTTTTGTACCAGCACAATTTTGTACTTGCTTGTACTGTAATGCCTTGTATGTACCTGTTCAATTTTTTCTTGTAACTGACGTGGAACCTTCAAATATGCATCCACTCAAAGGTGTTCTCAAGATATCAATAAATAAATAAATAAATAGTCTCTCATGGGGTAGGGAACAGGATGAGAAATTGCATCTAGTGTTCCATCTAGGGACAAATGATCAGGAAGGAAGTAGTCTCCTGATTTGCAGGCGAGCTTTAGGGCTCTGGCTAGGTTTTGTACTGATCTCTGCTTCAAATCTATAGCATTCTGGAGGTGCTGCCAGTGCCCAGAGCCAGTACGGAGAGGAAACAAGGATAAAGGAATTCAATAACTGGTTGGTAATGTGGTGTAAGCAGCTGGGGTATGGGCTGGTGTGGCACTGGGGAGCAATGCGGGACGATGAGAGTCTCTTGTTCTCGACAGGCTGCACCTTAACAGAGAAGGGGCAGCTGTACTAAAATGACGTTAGGGGAGTTCTTTGAAAAGCATATGAGTTAAACTAAACAAGGAGGGCTAGAGTAAAACCACAGATAACTACAGCTCAGAAGGGGCTCTAGGCCCCTCCTCCTGAGGAAGGGATGATGTACTAGGTTCTGGTATGCCCTTAGGCAGAGGAAGGGAAGGAGCAGGGCTCTCGGGACATGGGCACCCATGTCCTTTACATAGATTTTGTGCTTGGGACACTTGCTTGCCAGCCCCAAGAGTCCCCAAGACTCTCTGCAGTACAGGCCCGGAGTCCCAGTGGGCTGTGTACTGCGCATGTGTGAAATGCGTTATTGATTTATTTTTCCCTTCCTCCTTTGCTGCCTGGTGGTTTCGACGCTTGGAGAGTGGCTCACACCACCAGGTGAAGTGGGAAGGGGAAATGAGGAGGAAGAACTGCCAGTAGTAGTATTCCTAGGGGGTGCACAAGTTCCCCTGAGCCGCCGCCTTGGTTCATCTGGGGACGCAGAGCTGGAGGACCAACAGGCTGTCAGGAGCCATTTTGTCGTTGATGCAGGAGAAAAGAGCAGACAAAAGAAAAAGTGTTTACATTTAACAACAAAAAAGCGCGTTGGACAGTCCTCCCCAGTCACCCAAGGAGAGGAAGGAGGCAGCTGGTGTATTTGTGTGGCCAGCAGGCTGCACATATCGCTGGAGGCACCAGTGTGTTTTCTTAACACAGAAAGGGTAATTTTTCAATTTACAATAATTTTAGGCAGTTAGGGCATTGCGACTATTTCTGGACGATGGTTTGGTGAGCTACTGGTTTTAACATCTTTTTGTGCTTTTTGTGCATGGCCAAGTCAGGAGTGCATTGCAGCCAGGAGAAGAGGAGGAGAGTGAAGAATCTGGGTGGGAGGCCTCGTGAGCGCAAACAGCATGTCTCAATTAAGCCTGACTGATTATTTTGGTGGAGGAGAATCCTCCACAGCAAAGGACAAGGAACAAACAACAACGTCATCCTCTGAGTGTGACTTAAGCACATCTCAGGAGACTGTTGACATTGTGAATGTTGAAACTGAAAATAATAAAACAGTCCGAACAGATTGCATCTGCTAAAAGCAGCAAGAAATTAAGGCTGTGGAGGGACAGCTGGAAAAGTTATTTCCATGGCAAGTAAAGGAGGAAGTAGAGGGAATATTGTTGGGAAGTGCAGTTGGTGTGAAAAGGTGGCAAAAACAATCCATTTGCCACAACTGGCCAACCAATCTGCAAGTGACTGCTTTCTACAGACATGAAAGAAACCAAGAATATTGCTGGTGCACACTGGAAAGAAAAACAGCAGAAAAACTGTTCTGTCAGTGGCACTCGAGAAGCAGATCTCGGTCCTGAGGCAAAGGATGACAGTAAAGTTGCTCAGTTAATGACAGTGTACCACCTTACCAAACAAGGGCAATCACTCAACCAGTTTGAAACACTGATAGCTCTACAGGTGAGGAACGGAATCTTTTGGGCTGGAGCACAGGCGGCTGTTGCTTGTGAAATGACACTAATGGTGGTGTTTTACAACCACAGAAACAAAATGGCTGTCCAGCTTTGCAAGACAGTGGCACAATCTACTCTGGTTGGGATGCAAGATATGACATGCTCTACTCCATAAACGAAGTCCTACAGGAAGCAATCAAAGCTCACTTAGCAGGTTCTCAGTTCCTCGGGGAAATAGCGGATGAAACCAGTGATGTAACCATTCACAAAAACCTGAACATTTAAGGCAGCAGTACTACAAAATCAGGAAGTGAGCTATCAAAATTCTGTTTTTCAGCTGTAATTATGCGCCAAAGTTCCAGTTCCCATACCTGTAAATGTTTTTTTCAGTCATCTTTAGTTTTTAGATATTTGCAAGTTATTTGAATTGTTTGTACGCTACAACAATATGGCGGCTCGACTAATTATCAGCTGCGCTTTTCTGCAGGTCACATCATGTCTTTTGACAACAGCAGAGGAACCCTCTGCTGACCATTCCTGATGCCCCTGTAAGTCATACACATGTGCAGCTGGCAGCAAAGGGGTTCCTAGTGCAACATGCTTGGTGACAGTAAGGTAGAGGCAGCAGGGGATAACTGAACTCATTACTCGGCGATAGTACAATGCCGACGAGAAAGAGTACCAGGTATATGATTAGCAGGACACAAGGAACAAACTGTCAAAAAGCGCAATTTTTTTTTCTGTAGTACTGCTGCTTTAACATTTATGTGAAGTGCGACACAATGCACAGGCCAAAATTCATCTCATTGACTGTACTGCAATATCTGATGGGAAGGCAGACACAATTGTGGGAGAACTGTTAAGTGTGTGTTCGCTAATGCAGTTGACCCTATCAAAATCATTACACTAGCAAGTGATGGTGCCAGCGTCATGACTGAAATGTACAGTGGGTGGGGCAAAGTTAAGACAGCAATTTAACCCAAGGCTGATTCAGATCCACTGTGTTACCCACAAACTGGCACTGGCAGCAAGTCAAGTATGTCGGACAACCATGTATTCAATGAATAGCAAGCAACCATCAAAAATGTGTACAGATACTACAGCAAACTCTGCAGTATGGTACAATGCCTTGCATTTCATCCGGAAACACTTCGATGACAATATCAGATATCTGTCCCTAAAAGAACCTGCAAGTTTTGGTGGCTGTCATTGCATGCTGCAGTTCAAGCAATCACAGACCATACCATGCACGCTTACAAGCCCTAGAGCATGACTAGCGCGGCAAAAGGGTGCGTAGCAAAGGCCTTCACAACAAAACTGAAATCAGTCTGCTTACCTTATGCACTTTTTTCTTCATGGGTGTCTTAGATGTGGTGAATAAACTGTCTTTAGTCATGCAATGGGACAGTGTTGACATTTCGGTGGCCAGCAGCATGATAGAAGCCACAGTTATCAGACTGCAGCAGTTTAAAGAGCAGAATGGGGTAGAGCTACAGAACACATTTTGGAGTACTCAAATAGCGTCCTGGCATGTGGCAGGATCAAAAAGTGAATGACAAAGCCAGCACTGCTGAATGCAGTTCCAGAGCGGCATCGCAGGAATATCTGACGAACTCACTGGAAAACATTCGCACAAGATTTGAGACAACTTCAGTGCAGCTGCTTGCATAACTTAAATGTTCTAAATCCAAAGTATCTTCCAGATGACGCCAACATAATGGACCATGGATTGCAAGAACTCAAGGATGTTTGCACTTTTTCCAAGAAACAACCTTCAAAGAAGAAACACTGCCAGCACTTACTGACCAAGACAGGGCTGAAAAAGATTACGGACAATTCAAACTTGTTCTGAAATCTAAAAGGACCGACTTTGCTCAGTAGTGTCTGTCAAGACTTAACTGAGAACTGTTCAGATGTATTCCCATATTTTGTCACAATGGCCAACATTTTACTTGTGTCACCTGTTACATCAGTGGCACGCGAAAGAGAGTTTTCTGTACAAAACAAAATAAAAACTACAGGTAGATGTTCCCTAAAGGCTGATACTGTGAGCAAACTCATGCAGATCGCCCAAGAAGGTGCTGAACTTGAAGACTATGACCCTCATCCAGCACTTAAGAAATTTAAGGCCATAATACTGCACAGAAAATAATTATTTTAAATTTTAAAATATTTTAATAATTGTCTTAATTGTGTTTTTTAGTTTCAGACAATTCTCAGATGACTGACAATGACTCAGAGACAGGATGATGAAGGAACTAGGGCACAGGAGTAGAATAAGATAAGTATCAAAATATTTTGTTCCAACAAAGGTGGGTGGTGGGGGGCAATACAATGTTTCAGCCCCAACTTAAGGCCAATGCTACTTTTGGTGGGGATCCCATCCGGAGAACATATCAAGATTTAAATTTCCCAGGGGTTGGGGGCTGGCCATTAAAATCAACATTCTCTAAATTTAATATTATGTTTGTTTTTGGTGGGGCAGGATCACAGTCTAACAAGTTCGGATGATTGGTTGGGGAGTAAACTATAAATATGGCCCCATGCAGTCCCTGTGTTTTTTTTAGTGGGAGGACACTCAAGATTATTGTCAATGTAGTTACCTAATCTGCTCTTTCCACAGTCTGTCTGCAACAGTGGCTTCTATTGTCATCAACAGTAGTACACACACAAAACAGTTAAGAAATGTGCAGGAGGGACAGCTTGCAGATTAAGCTATGGGAGAAGCTATGGGCAGGAGGGTGTTTGGAGAAGTTATTGGGCAGGAGAATATTTTAGGAGAAGTTATGGGCAGGAGGGTGTTGAGAATTACGGGCAGGAGGGTGTTAGAGATGATATTGCCACAGAAAACGTGGCATGTCATGAAAACAGAAGTTGAAACAGAAAAAGCAGACTGGCAGTGGTGGTCCATATAATTCATGCCAAGGCACCACCAGATTGTGCCACACACCAGACAGATTTGGAAGACCTGCTGAGCCAAGATAAATTCTGGGTGGGGATGGGGGAGGCTTTTTAGTCACCCACTGTGCAATCCAGTCATGAACACTGGCACTAGTTCTCTTTCAGCTGCCACACACATAAGAAATATGCAGGAGGGTGTTTAGGGAAGTTATGGGCAGGAGGGTGTTAGGAGAAGTTATGGGCAGGAGATGTTAGGGAGAAGTTTAATGGGAAGGAGGTGTTAAGAGAAGTTATGGAGCCGCAGGTGTTAGGAAATGGCCACAGAAAAAATGGCAATCAAATGCCATGAAAAAAGACTCACTAGAAAAGCAGACTGCAGGTTTCATGCCACCAACCAGATTAGACCGTGCCACTGTCTTAAACCGACAGATGTGGGAGACCTGCTAAGCCAAGGCAGGTTGTGTGTGGGTGGGTAAGAAATGTGCAGAAGGAGAGTCGGAGAAGTTATGGGCAGGAGAGTTGTGTTAGGAGAAGTTAACGGCAGGAGGGGTGTTAGGAGAAATTGACAGCATAGAAGTATGCCATGAGAAGTACACACAGAAAGCAGACACACTGCAGACCGGTGGTTCCATATCCACCGGACTGTGCCACTGTCTTCTTAACAGCAGATTGTGACAGCTCTCAAGCCTAAAAGGGTGTGGGTAGGGTGGGTGGGACCCGGTGGGGTGCTTTTAGTCACCCCAGTCAAATCCATGTCTCGGGTACAGCCAGGTAGTCTTACAATTTAAAGAGATTTTGTGAAGGAGAGGTAGCAGGAAGAAGTTTTGGGCGGGAGGTGTTAGGGAAGTTGTGGGCAGGAGGGTGTTAGGAGAGTTGTGGGCAGGAGAGTGTTAGGAGAAGTTGTGGGCAGGAAGGTTCTAGGAGAAGCAATAATCACTTGTATAAGGAATGGATATAACAAGTTTGGGCAGGAGGTGATGTAAGAGCCAGTCTGGTTTAGCCAGGTTAAAAGACAACTAAGCAAATTGCATAGGAGCTGTAACCCCACAATCATGTTCGATTGTGTCATCTTTCTAAGCCTGAGTCATCATTGGTGGGTGGGAGTTGGGAGGGAGGTTTCTGCAGTGTTTTATTAGAGTTGGGGGTGGTGGGCACTGGGAGTCTGGAACAGGGGGCTGTTAAATTATAATTGCAACTAAAGTGTCAATGTGCTGGAGAGAACGAAGGAGAAGTATTTTGGGCAGGAGGTGACTGGGAGACATAGATGACTGTCAGCAATGACTGTTAGTCATAAAAAATGTTTATATCTAATGACTGTACCTAATCTAATGGCAAACTTTGTTTGTAGCAGTTTGGCAAATAAATAAATCAGGCCACTGCACTCAACTGCAGGGTAGAATTCCCAATTCAATCAATGTACCAGAACTGCAAAACTGTAAGTAAATTTTTCTCATAATTGTTAAATTGTGACAGTGAACAAATGAAGGAACAACAGTCAACAGTCATCACAGGCCAATTCTTTATTTGTAATTATGTGATTCACTGCTGTGGTTTTAGCCATCTGTAGCTTTGTAAAAAGGACTGCAAAACAACACTGCTGAAAATAAAGAGCAGTTTGGCATTATTAGCAAAATAATGACTGAGAAATATAAAAATACATGGGTTTATTAATAAACAACACTGAAATGCACTTTCCAGACTCGTTCCATTCATTTCAATGGGGACCCCAAAAATTTCCAGAGGACTCCCAGATTTTCTGGTCTAGACCCCATTTTTTTTTTTTCAAGAAAGTCTGGGACTCCTCAACAAAAATCCCTACCGAGAGCCCTGAAGGAGAACTATGGTGGAGGGGTTAGTGGTCAACACGAGGAGCATAGCAAGTAAGATGGAGGAACTAATAGCCATCATTGTGCATGAAGGACTGGACATAACTGCAATCACGGAAACATGGTGGACAAACTATACACATGGGAGCGCTATCCTGGCTACAGATTGTTCAGAGGGCAGGAGAGACAAGAAGGGGTGGCACTGTACATCAGGGAGAACATAAAGGTTACAGAAGGGCAGGAGGGGGACGGGAAACCAAACTACTTTGGGTAACCCTGAGCAGAAGGGCAGGGTATACTTGAGACTAGGGGTGGTCTACAGGCCACCAGCGCAAGGGAAGACCAGGACAGGATGATGTCACAGACGATCAAGAGGATAACTCTCAAGGAGGAAATGCTTCTGGTGGGGACCGAACCTCCCTGACATAGACCGTCCATCCCAGAGGCGGCCTTGATCAGAAACAGAGGGATTCTGGAGACTCTACAGGAGGTGTTCCTGCAGCAGTTGGTCAAACAGCCAACTAGGGTAAACAACCTACTGGACATGGTCGTAATGGATGGGGACAGTGTGGAGGAGGTGGTGAGGGAGAAACATGGAATTTGATGGCAGATAAGGATCGATTGGCCCACCTAGTCTGCCCATTTCCCTATCTCATGGATAAGCTGCAGAGCCTAGCTAACCAACAGCCTACTTCCTCCAGTGACCACAGAACCATCAGGTTCGAGGTGAGAACAGGGAGGGAGGTACACCCGATACAAACACTATAGTGCTGGACTTCAGGTCGCAGACTTCGACGTGTTGAGAAGGATAATGAGGAGGGATGGAGGGTATGGAAAGACAAACTATGTGGACGAAAGTTATGGGAACTATTAGGGACCGGGTGAGGAGGCCATGCATATGTATTAGGAAAGTTAGAAAGGGTACAAGGTGCAGGAGATCACCTCTGGTTTACTGGGAAGTTGCGAGAGTGGTTGGGGCAGGAGGGGGTTTCAGGATACAAGCGAACACAAAGGAAGGAGACAAGGGGTTTACAGGGAAATGAGGAGGCAAGCAGGGAAGGTGATAAGGAGGGTGAAGGCCAACACTGAGAAAAAATAGCAAAACAGGCCAAGAGAGGGACAAAACCTTCTTTAGATATGTAGGAGAAAGGAGGAAGACTGGACAAGGTCGCAAGGTCATGGGGCGAGGTGGGAAGCCACTAGAAGAGGGCGGGGAAAAAGCAAGAAGATCTAAACAGGTACTTTGTTCGGTATTTATGAATGAGGGAGAGGGCAGGGGCCTAGCTAAGGAGGAGAGATGGGGAGGGGCATGGGAGTGAACACGTGTCCCTTCAGTGAGAGAGGGTATGGGAGGAGCTTGGCATGCTGAAAGTGGACAAGGCCATGGGACTGGATGGGTTGCATCTGAGAGTGATTCTGGGAACTGAGAGAGGAACTGGCTGCCCCATTGGAGAGCCTGTTTAACCTGTCCCTGGATTTGCGTGGGGTGCTGGAGGACTGGAAGGAGGTGACCGTGGTATCGATACACAAGGGGAGCAGAGAGTTAAGGGAAAACTACCACCCGGTCATTCTCACAGCAGTGATGGGAAGGTCATGGAGGCACTCATCAGGGAGGGGTGACGGACTACCTGGAGGAGAATGGGCTGATGGACAACAGACAGCATAGGTTCTCAAAGAGGAAATCATGCCAGACAATCTGACTGAGTTCTCTGACTGGGTGACACAGGAAAATGACTGGAGAGGGCAGTGGGCGTAGCCTACCTGGACTTCAGCAAGGCTTCTCGACACAGGAGACTGGTCAACAAGCTGGACAGTATAGGGGTAGGGGACAAAATAGTTAGATGGGTACATAATTGATTGACAGACAGAACCCAGAGGGTGGTAGTACATGGGGCGCACTCAGGACAGGGAAGGTGATGGCGGGGTCCCCCAGGGGTCAGTCCTGGGTTCGCTCCTTTTCAATATCTACATCAGCGATATAGCAGTAGGACTGAAGGAAGGGAAGGTGGCCTTCTTTTAGTAATCAGAATTACAACCTTTGGGCTAAAAGCTCATTTACAAAGGATTATCGTCACAAGGGAGGGAGGGTACATAAGTTTGGAGTCAGCAGCAGCTTAATAGGCATTGTCAAGAACATCTAATAGTAGGAAAACATGTGAACAGGAGAGATCAGTAAACATTGGCAATAGCATAACAATGTAGGATAACACAGGCAAATAACGACACATAACCAAATCAAGGTACATAGTCAATGGGATTGGGTTCACATGTCATGCCATACAATTACGTGTTAAGTCAGAGTTAGGTGCTACTTTGAGAAAAAATCAGAGGTGGAAGCTAGGCAGGATCTTGTATCGGGAGGAAACAGAAGATGGAGCTGTTCATCAAAACTGATACCTAAAGGTTACTAGGCTATAGCCAGAGGAGTCAGCCTAGGCATAGTAGTCAGAAAGGGTAGAGGAACCAATCAGGATTAGGTAGGAGAAGAGGAATCAGAGGAGGGGATGACGGTAGGCTCAAAGGTGAGTAGTGTAAGGTCAGTGGGTGAAGGTTTGTCAGGGAGAGTGAGAGGAGAAGGTGAGCAGGCAGGTGGGCAGACATGGGCAGGTGGAGGCAGGGAGTTTTCGTCAAATTGTAGAGTGAAAGAAGAACCTTAGCAAGCCTAGGGTTCTGGTACCTGCTAGGCTAAGAGTGGTTGTGGCAGCATACAGGAGGGAGATAGTCTTTAGGAGCATGGCTCTGAGGGAACAGAGGCGTGCTGGCTCGTGAGTTAACAGTGGTAACAGCAGCGTACAGGAGGGTGAATAGACTTCCGTAGCTTGGACTTAAAAGGCCCAAGTTGGGTAAGGCTTGTGGTGGCGGTTGGCAGGCTCATTTATCCAAGCAGGGCCCTGACGGCAAAGGCTCATCTCCCCAAACCAGTCCTTCTGAATGGAACAGCTGATGCATGTTTGGTAACACTTCTTGTGGCATGTTCAGCTGGAGCAGGATGGAATAAGGCTTATACAGAGGAGGTGCAAGTCCGGTAGGTCTTCTGTCCCAAGATGCAGGCATGAAGCTTAATGCGGTCCATAAGTGGGAGCCATTCAGTCCGTATGTACAGTTCACATGTATGCAATAGGCGATCTGTCCCCAACGCAAACCTACAGGCTTTATTTAAGGAGGCATGCACTTTGAGCAGGCAAGTTTTAATGAGCGCCCCATAGACTACATTCCCATAGTCCAGGATTGTACCTCTGACTGCCTGTGTCCTGGCCCTCGTAGTACGACAGAATCGGTGCCTGTACAGAGACCCTAGTTTCCTACTGACCACGTGGTAATACTGCATATATGTTAGGTGAACGATAGGGACTCATCTATGGTGAGACCAAGATACCGGAAGGAAGTTACCTACTCCAGGGTGGTGTGAGACCTGCAGGTAATTGAGAGAGGTGCTGGACCTCTTCTTTTGTTGTCCAGCAAAGAGCATTGCCTTGGCTTTTTTACTACTGAGCACCAACATGCTGTCCTTGAACCATTCCTGTAGTAGGCTAAAGTTGTTCTGCAACTCCTTAGTCAGTGCTTCATGGCAGGAGTTTTGTGAGAATAGCACTGTGTTGTCTGCATATAGCAGGATCTCAGATGTGGGGCAGGCCATCAGGAAGAGGTTCACAAAGAGATGCTAGAGAGGAGAGGGCCCAGTATAGACCCCTGGGGTACACCTACCGACACCTCAGGTGTTGGGAGGCACGCTTAATTCAGACTTTTGAGATCGCCTAGATAAATAGCTGGAGAACCATTGGACTGAGCCAGGGACAGCCCTAAGCCTCTTAACCTGTGAAGCAGCAGCTGGCGGTCCACGAGGTCAAAGGCTTTGGTTAGGTCTATAAAGACTGCCCCAACCAGCTGACCCCAGTCGAGTGCCTCATGTACGTATCCAGTGAAATTAATAAGGGCGGTATTAGTACTGTTCAGTCTCAAAGCTGTGTTGTTGTGGGAGAGGAGGTGTATTTGTGCAGATGGTCCATGAGCTGGTCAGCTATGATCCTCTCAGAGCTTTTGAGAGTGGTGAGAGAGTGTGAGATGGGCCTATAATTGAGACTAGTGACTGGTCACACCCTTTGTGCACAGAGTGTGACCAGGGAGGTTTCCTAAGCTCGGCGCTCTCTCGGAAACCACAGCTGCCTCCCCTACCCGTGAGATCACGAGGTGTGCAGAAAATATTACCTATGTTCGAACTACTGTGATGTAGTCCCTACAGTGCCGCCCCTAAGTCTACTCTATCCAGACTGGACCCCTCTTCAACACCTTCTGCCGCTTTGCCCTCAATGCCCCCTCCATACCCACCACTGTGAGCTTTATCATGCACTGGCCTTCCCCTCACTTGACAGCCAGCGTCTACTCCACTGTGCTAAATTTTCTTCCAACCTCTGGTTCAGGTCCCTTCCCATTACCTCCACCTCCTTCTTATCTCCCACCCCTACTCCCTCTCACTCCCTTAGATCTACAGACTCCGGCTGTTGGTAATCCCCACCGTCGGATCACAGTTGGCCAATCGGCCTTTCCCTACCACCTCCCGAGGCTCTGGAACAACCTGCTGGCACAAATCCACCACTCCTCCTCCTCTAGGCATTCCATCTCCTCTGCATTGACAAATTACTACACGTAAACTGCCTGTGCTGCTGACCTCCCCTCCCTTCCCCCACATCTTCTCCTCTCCTTCCCCACTGTCCTATCCTAGATCCCATGTGGCCTGACCAGTGGCTTTAGGTACTGCTATAAATGCTGGCATATATCCACCAACCTCCTGACTTACCCCCTATTGCACTTCCAGCCTCGATTCTTCTTCCTACCATGTTACTCAGAGAGTAGTTGCTGACATGTATATAGTTATATCTTTACACCCTTGTCATTTAAATCCTTGTTCGATTTTTTCTACTCCATGTAACAATGTATACAATTCCTTTTTTTTTCCAACTCTATTTTTCATCCCCACAGCTGAACTCTCTCCGACGACCTTCCTTCCACCATCTCTACCTCCCTGCTTGGCTTTTCTTGTCCTCCCTCCGCTACTCTCTGGCACGGGCATCCCCTGGGTCTGCCTCTGGGAAGGGTCACCCCCTGGGGTGCTCTTTCTTCAGTATTGAGCTAGCCCGGGCCAGAGAGGGCAGGAAGCGGAAGGACCAAGCTCAACTACGGGAGTGTGGACTGCAGAGGCGCTACCTATCAGCTACAGAGTTTCCCCCCTCTTAGTACTCCTCTCCCTTCGACATGGAGCTCCACGTGCAATGACACCAGGGAACATCTCATGTGGCTCCAACCCTCTTCTCTGGTCAGAAGGCCAAGTGGCACTCCGGTCTCCACCAGAGGTCGCCGTGGTGCTGGGCATCATCCCTGGCCCCCTGAGAAAGGAGAGCTGTCCTCCGGACACTCAATCTTTCCCTCCCTGCCGACTCCCCAGCGATCCAGGCTGCTGCTCCTCAACCTGGGTCGCGCAGGCATGAGGTGTGGCATCCAGCACCAATCCCTCAGCGCCACCTGGCCGGCTTGTGTATATAATTCCTTGTTCCAATGATTCCTATGTTACTCCTGCTTCATGCCCTGAGGTGTTATACTTATGTTCTGATGTATTTAATTTGTGTAATTCGTTTCTATGTACAACTGTATACTGTTGCTCTCCTCTGTATCCCCACTCCCAGGTTGCACCATGAGATGAGCATCTTTTGCTCAGCATGCCTTTCCTGGTGAAACATTTCAATAAATAAATAAAAATGTGGAGGAAGGTGGCCAGTCAGAGTGACAGGTTGAATAGCTTGTTGATGGGTCCGATGACCTCAGGAAGGGCTATAGAGACAGTTTCCTGTCTATACCATCACCACCCATCCTAGTTTTGCCAGGACTCTGGTAAGGTATTTTTTGTTTCATTGATGGTTACCTTTCTTAAGTAAAAGGCTGGGAGGTCCTGGTATTGGAGGAAGAGGGCGATAGTGATAGGATATGAAAATCTGCAATAGGGTGGACTCCACAGAGGTGTTGAGGACATGAGGCAGGACCTGAGGGCGCTGAGGTGTGGGCAGAGATCTGGCAACTAAATTCAACATCAAAAATTATACAGTCATGCATCTGGGGCACAGGAACCCAAGGCAGGGTACACACTTGAAGGGGAGGGAGTCAGGGTTATGCTGCAGGACAGGGACCTGGGTATAATGGTGACTAATAACCTCAAGGTGGGCAATCAGTGTTGCAGGGCGGTGGGGAGAGTTCTGACGGGACACTGGCATGTATAGGTGGGGGTTGCCAGCAGGAGGAGGGAGGTTATCATGCCTCTGTACCAAGCCATGGTAAGGCCATCTCGAGTATGGAGTCCAGATCTGGAGGCCATACCTGCACACAAAGACATAGATATGAATTAAAGGGTACAGAGAAGAGCAGAAAAAGATGATTCAGGGATGAAGGGCAAACCGCATTTAACAGAGATGTAGGAAATTGGGACTCTACACATTGGAGACCAGGCCGGAAGAGTCGAGACATGATAGCGCACTTTAAATATGTCAAAGGGATAAACAGAGTGTGTTCAGAACATTTATTTCACAGGAAGGAAGGTATTAAAATGAGAGGGCATGGCTTGAGGTTACAGGGAGGAAACTACAGAAGCAATATGAGGGGCGGTTCTTCACTGAGAGGGTGTGGAGGCATGGAACTAGCCTCCGGAGGAGGCTGTGGGGTCCAAAACAGTGTCAGGCTTCAAAGAGCATGGGACAGGCACATGGAGTTACAGGGTGGGGTTGGGGCTTGCAAAGGAGGGAGGAAGGTATAGTGGGAAGGAAAATGGGCAGACTGGGTGGGCCAGGAGGTCCTTTTCTGCCTCAAGTTTCTCTGATTCTATGACATCAGTCCTCCATGAACTGCTGTAGCAAGAGATTGGGGGATACACCAGTCCTCCATGAACTGTTGTAGCAGGGATTGTGGGATACACCAGTCCTCTAAAAACTGCTGTATCAGGGCTTTTTTTATTTTAGTTAGTTGTTTAACCAGGAGTAGCACACTAAGCTGAAAGCTTTTGCAGGTGTGACCTGGGAGCACAGGGAAGTTAACTGACTTACTCAGGGTCACACAGTATGTAGTGGAAGCTGAGGATTCAAACCCAGGTCTGGTCTGCTGGATGTCACCAGATTTATAGCTCAGAGCCTTAAACCACTGCGCTACTGCTCAAACTAGTGTAACCCCCTGCAAATGGGGTTCCCAAAAGACTTCAGGAGCTTGCTTGAATGCTCCAAGCCTGAATGGTGTTTGGCATTTAAGCCATTTATCAGTGAGTGTTTTAGAGCCTCTGGTACTGTCTCTTTAGAGCTGTCTGCTTGCAGACATAATTAGTTGTATGGGGGACTGTGTGCTTCTCTGAGTACCACTGAGCTGCTGCCAATTCACTTCATTTTGCAGTCACTAGGAGTGCAAAGGGAACCTATCTGAAAGATGTAACTGTTTGCCAGAAATTATTTAGAGTAATAATGAAATTACAGTTTGTCTAACCTGCTTTCTTTGCAGTCAGAACTGTGTCTGCTAGTTCCCCATTCTAGTTTTGAACTGCTGAACTGGACCAATCAGTGGGGTAAGCTAGCTCTAAAATGGTGCCTTGGGCTAATCAGAACTTGGACTCATAATCTGAGCCAGCCACAAGAGGATTGTATGGGCAGTGACTCTGGGAGATGTAGTTTAGACTTCAGTGCCTTTTGGACCAACAGCAGCAGTCTATTGTGAGTGACAGCCAATCCAGTCAAGAACTGGGAGGAACTCAAAGGAAGTGCCGGTTTTGTCGGTTGGAGTTTGAGTTGAGCTTTGGCAGTGAAGAAGGAAGGAGCCCTGTGCTTTTCAGTGTGCAGTTTTAGTCAAAAAGCGTGTGTAAGGCCCAGAGTTCCGGTCTGCAGCTTGTGTAACAGCTTGTTAGGACTGAATCAGTCCTGTGAAAAGAATCAAAGGATCTCTGAAGAGTAGAAACCAGGCTCACCCTGTAGAAGACTGGAGGAATAGCTGAATTGCACTTCGGTCTGTCAGGAACTGAATCTGCTATGTGTTCTCCGGGTATTGTGCAGTAGTGCGATCGGGATACAGATGCAGCCTGCCTGGTATAGTGCTTTCTTTTATATGGATGTGTGAAGAGGTTTGTGTATCTCAAGTGAGCCCTGCTGACATTGAAGGACCCTATCTTATTTGGAGGTCGTGAGTACTAATTCAGAGTCGCTCCCTGTTGAATTGCCACATTAAATCCAAATGGAATTACTGTACTGCTGACTGTTTAATTCTCCTTTTCTCTGTGTGAAAGGGCCCCTACCAGCTGCCACGGTTTGGACTAGCCACTGGGGCTTGGGTACCCAGGGACAGTAACTGATGGGATAGGCCTGTGCACCAGAGCCATAAATAGATTATTAGAGTGATAAGCTAATTGACCTGATTTCCCCTGTCCTTGTTATATTCCCCCTAAATAAATCAGAGCTGCTTGTTTCAGCAAAGTTATACTGCCTGAGGTATTTGTCTATGTTAAAGTACTGTACTGTGATTGTTGCACTGTATCTCATTTCACAGGAGGTCCCAGTGCCGGAACCAGACCTGGGGGTAAGTGTATACTGTGAAGGTAATTCTGATATATTGTGTGGGCCACTAGTGGGAAGAAAGGGGTTGCAGTGTCCCAGAGGGCTGTGACCAAGTTAGTTTAACTATTGCAAACCCTGACCTCTGGGTGGAGGCACCCGCCATTGGATCCAGGCCCCTCAACCTGTTAGTGGCAAATCAGGCAGGGGTAGTAGCCCCTGGGATAGCGCCATCTAGGGGTTACAATAGGAGTGTGGGATATCAGTCCTCTGAAAACTACTACAGAAGGATTGTGGAATACATCAGTCAAGAACGATTTAGTAGGGGATTGTGGGACAGCAATCTGTCACGCACAACTGGCGATCACCTCCCCTGAGACTTACCAGCATGGAATTTCTCATGGAACCCCCCGGGTGGCAAAGGGGAGGAGGTAATCCTTCACCTCCAGAGACCCAATCCAGAAGGGGTCCAGGCCTCCCGGGGATAGCATAGGTCAGGGGCAGGCAGGGCTTAATGATGCCTGAATTACCTTTATTTTTTATTTCTCTAATCTCCCCAGTTCCACAGCCACAGCATGGATGATGGTACATGCTGTGTGACACCCCACACGCACCACATCAAACCACATCCCTCTCTTGAGGTCGTTCACACTTGTATTGCCACCAGGCCTCCACCTGGTGGCAGTCAACAGCAGAGTGGTGAGTCTTCCCCGCCCGGGAGAGGACAACAATCTTTGGATGCTTAATCCTCTCTTCCGTAAACCCCCACAACTCAACTCTACCCTGCACCAGAGTTGCCAACATGGCAGGTGGTAACACTCCTGCCAAGCCAACTGGCCAAGCATATTTTTAAAAACAAAGCGACAGTGCTCCAGGCCCATCGTGGCTGGCTGCCCACGAGAGCTGGAGCTTTGTCTGATGGCAGGGGGCTGTTGTGGCTAGCGGTGCCCGTGGGGTCCCACCTGGAGGGCGAAATCACTTAATGCAGTAGGAATGGGACAAAATTAAAGTAGGTATCAGGGACTGTCTGAAAGATTCACGCCCAAGAAGACAGGTAAGGAATGGGCATAGAGCCACTGTGTTCAGACTCAGACACTTAACTTCACCCCATTCACAGATTCAGGCATGTTGCATGCTTGTCAGACAGACAGCACTATGACATCAGCACTGCAGCAGAACTGTGGGTAGAGCAGTGGATTATAGGTAACTATGGTGCAGCACATGCTCCAATGAGCGTCCACGAAAAAAAAAAAAGATATCAACTGCACACCAGAAAATCTGGAACCTTGCCAGAAACTGCTGGTTTGGGGTTAACTCATGTGGAGGCTGAATGCTGCAGTGCTGTATGAGCCTCTTTCTATTAATTACTGGAATAAAACAGTAACAGACCCCTACCTTTAGGGCCTAAGGTACAATTAGTCTGAATTAATTAAACACAGCAGTTCAGGGAGAGGTCCAGAATGGTTTTAAGGGGTTAGCAATTTTGTCAAGGGGCAGCTTCCTCCTCCCAGAAACATGTAATAGCAGAATTTAGGCCTCCTCATTAAGTTACTGCTGCCCCCAAAAGGGCCTGCAATTAATTTAAAATTCAGTTTGAGAAATCGTAGAACAGACTAAAACAACTACTGTTTGCAATGCTGTGTTAGTTCACGGCATAGAAGACCCACTAGCACAACATTTAGAACAGTGCAAACCACAATTCTAAAATAATCTGACTTAAAGGTAATAAAATGTCACAGCCCTCTTCCAGTTAACTAATAGCATGCAACAGGCACGTTAAAAAGAAAGGTCTTGTGTCCATATGGTCTGGCAAATAGAACTACTCAAAGACTTTACTCCCACTTTGCATTTCACAGCTCTCTTGACAACTATGAGAACTATTTTATGGAAGGAATTTATCTGGAAGGTCACAACCTTCTGTCACAACCTCTTCATAAGCCGGTTTTACGGTCCTCGAAAAAAGAACAGTTTTAGCAACTGAAAGGAAGGGTCTATTGTTTCTGGCTCCCCACTGATAGTGGGCAGTTATTTACATGCCATGAGTCATCAGGCTACATGATACTGACAGTCCATCCCTGATCAGCTGTAAAACGCTTAAAGAACCTCCAATACCGCAGGGAAATGGTGAAAAACAGTGCTTACAATCTTGTTCATATTCCAGATATGTACTTTCCTTTCCTACATTATTAATTATGAAATTTGCATAAAACTGAATCTCTGCCACTTGGGTATTCATCTGCTCTGATTACTTTTCTACAAGTGACATATAATCCTCTGCTTGTGACATCACAGCCAGTTGCTGCATGAATGATTATGATGTCACAAACAGAGGATTAGGGTGTCACTTGTAGGTTGGCCTGTTGCACACACAGGTGGCGCTACTGCTCAATATTCAAGTGACCGGGTTTGGGAACAAGTGCGAGAGTCGTCAGGGGGCCACTGGGAGGAAAAGAATTACGTGTCATGAGGATGCTCTTCTCCTCCAGAGGGAGAGAGCAGTCATGCTCCATGCAAATACTGCCACCGGTGACTACAGGTGCAGTGCTATTGGAGAGACTTAGTGGGCAGGGAAGCGGTGGCGGCGCCCTCCACACTTGTGTATCACCCCAAGCCAGCATCCCAGAGGAGAAATCCATGAGGAAAAATGCCAGAGAGAGCAACCGAGAGGCCTTACTCCTTGCAGGCCCCTTTTGGCCACAGGGCCCTCCCTCCATTAACTGGATCCGTTCTCTGTCAGGTAAGAGGCGCCTGCCGACTCTGCCATGGGGGAAGCAGCGGATGGAGGATGGGGCTCAAGCTAAGTCCCTGGGATGATGGGTGATGGAGCTGGGTTGGGATGGACCAGGACAAATGGGCCTGTACTGGAGGAGCAGAACAAATTAACACAAATGTCACTTGTAGACAAGCAGCCACAGCAGATGAAGACAAAGTGACAGAGGCACTGTTTGCAGGCGAATGTTCTTACTAATAAACAATAAAAGGAAAGCACAGTGGCATCAACCAGGATGCATGCTATGTGATAAGCATGTCACACTTTCCTGCGTAACAAACTAGAGGAATTCGCACTGGATTACATTGTGTCCCTGCAGTACCCTGCAGCACGTCACTGGCAGAAACTAGGATAAAAGCATTGCATCCTGGCTGACTCCATAAATCCAGGAAATATCTGAATTAGAAGTTAAATTCTGCCTAAATATTATGAGACTGATACACTGTCAAAGGGACAGTGGCAAAGTTTTCGTAATGGCCAAACTGTAATGTGGTACTGACTACATACGTAAGTCCCCTTTGGAGCTGTTGTCAAAAATAAATAAAAATAAAAAATGAGTCAGAAGAGATTCCTTCCATGTCAAGACTTGTTTTTGATAGCTAACTGTTCTCTGAGTCAGCAAAACATAATGTTTTTCTGGAAAAGAGCCTTACATTATCTTCCGCCAGTACAAGGCAGTTCAAGCACCAGTTTCTGTGCAGAGCAGGTACCTGGTCTTCCCTACATACTGTCCCCAAATTTTACAGGATAAACATCCAGAGATCTGCTAATGCAGTTTCTTGGGGCAAAGGCAAGCAGCAGTCACAAAGAACAGAAAACAGAATTTTAGGGAAAAAGATTCTCTCCTCCCAGCTGAGGGTTTTAGCACTGATTATTTTGCCCCAGCAGTTACTTACTAACCCCATTAGCAACAGGGAAACAGCCACCTCACTGACACTCAGAGCTGTAAATGCCCCTGACTGGCCCATACCTAGAGCTTCGCCTGTCCCAATTTACAGACAATGTCCTTCCGGACTGCCTTCTCCCCAGCAACCACCCCTTCCCCAGGTATCGCCTCCTAGAACCCTTATTATTTATATACTAGACTAACTGTAACTAATTGAAGCCTTTGTACACCTTTGTATTACTGGAATTGCTTTGTGTGTTCTTTTATTGCATCTCACCTGTAACGTTCTCCATTGTTGTACTCCACCACCAATTGTTGTCTCGTTCTCTCGCGACGAGGTGCCTTTGTAAATGAGTCTTTGACTCAAAGGTTGTAGATCCAAATTTTGAAATAAATAAATCAAATGAAGAAACTGTATCGAACTTATCCTGTTTTCTGTTAGAACAAATGTCACTGGGCCCCACCCATGAGGTCTGTATTTGTTCCTCTAGAAGACTGTTGTTCCTTGTCATTATGAAATTCAGACTGGATATATTTACTGTTACAGCACAGTTTGCTGTTACTCAGACAGTGACACTTGGTTGCTTCATTATTCCTTTCAGATGTTTCTTTCACTGGCTGTTGGGAAAAGCTGTAAAAGCATGCTTTAGGAATAATGGGATGTGGTCCATATGAGAGGTTTGAAACTAACAGCACTGTCCATACTTGAAGCATCTCAAGGTGTGTAAGAGTTGACCATTTCTACAGCAAGAAGTTAAAAATAAAGCTTACCAGTACTGCATTGCAAAATATAATGAACTCGATTGTAACTGTTAATGGAACTCTAACAGAGGCAGGGTTCCATGGTGATGTCACAGCCTTGTCTGTATGTCAGTCTCTAGCTGGATAACATAATTACACAGCAGTTATGAATAACACCAATGAGTACGTTTGAACTAACAGAAAAGAAATGATGGTAAGTCGGATAGAATGTCTTCCTTATGTAGCAGCTTTCATATGCACTCTATCCCACATCAGTAAATTAGATACTGATAGTGCTGGGTGCAATAAAGCGCTATAAGTGCATGTATTCCCCAGGCTGTACTTGAAACAAGCTGTTTATAGCTCAGTGTGCCTTTCCTGAGCAAACTTTTTAATAAATCAATTACTGTTGCTCGGATAGTATCCTAGAAATTAGGATACCAACAGATACCTCAATTTGGCCAGACAGTTGCTGTGGTAGGATAGCAGTGCTATCTGACCGTGGATCGTGCCACCAGGATCCAGATCAGATCCTAACTATCTGACCTAGGATCCCTGGATCTTAAGCGGATCCATCACTATCTGATCCTGGATCCTACATCTGTCTTTAGTAGGCTTGCTAGTAGGATCCAAGTTAGGATACCAGCACTATCGACAGATAGTGCTAGGATCCACAAAAGCACTATCTGAGCAACACGAAAATCAATTATACCTCTGCACAGCCAGACTGCATTAGAACTGGTGTTATTAAAGAGGTAGTGTTGCCCAATACATCAGGGACAGTTCTTCCTCTCTTTCAAAATGTCCCGTGAGATCCTTTTTCCTATAAAGCCTTTTCTCGCTCCAGTCATGTTTAGCGGACCCGCCCCACAGCCCATCACTAGTCTTCTCATGGACTTACTGGTTATCCACCTGTGATCCAGGAACACTATGATAATGGTGGCCATACGTGTCGTAGTCGTGTAAAACCCTGTGGAGGTACCGACTTGGATGGTGGACATTTTCCTCAGTACTCCTGGTATTCTCCCTAAAGCGCCACTGTGCAATGATGTAGCCATGCATGGGTGCATTGCACTACATAAGTGACAGGTGTCCAGCAGTGACCCCACCTCCTTCTGGTGCTCCCATTGTGTGGGTGGATGGCCTCCACCAGTCAACAGTCATGCTGTAGGAGCAGCATCCCCAAAGAAGGAGAGCTGTCCTTGGTGGCTGCTCGATCCATCCTCCGTCGACTGGCCCTCAACAACCTATGGTTGCCAGCATCCACGAGAAGTAGTGCCACCCACTGCACCAGTGGGCTGCCTCCCATGGGATCTTTAACTTCTACCTGTGCAGTCAGAGATGGGGAAAAGGGACCTCTATTTAACGTCTCGTCTAAAGGGTGGCACCTCCATAAGTGCTGCACTTTCACTAGATGCCGCACTAGTGTCAGTACTGGTGTTGCCCAGTGCCTGGTGCAGAACCCATGTCCAGGACTAGTGATCTTCCTAGCTAGAGGCAAAAATGGGGTAACTGTTATTGTTGTATTAGCAACCCCATGCATCTGAAGATGAGCTGCATCACAGCTCAGCATGCCTTCTAGGCTAAAAATTCCAAAACGTAGTTAGCTGAAGCCCTGAGTGAATGCACATAGTGCCTCTGAAATCCTGGTATGTCTTCAGTAAGCTCATAAGGCAAACAAGGTAAATGTGTCTTGGGGCACAGAAAGTTATGTTCTTAGGAGCCAATTAGAGAGTACAGAGGACATCTGATGAGCTCCTAATGTCCACACAGTACCAGTGCCCAAAGGGCAAGAGGGAGAAATGCAGTTAGATAGATTTATAGAGAGACGTATCCAGTTACATGGCTGCCACAAACGGGAGAAAAAACAAATTATTTTCATTAAATGGATATAAAAACAACCAGTTTCCTCCCTGAATGGTAAAGACTGAACAGTTTCCTCTCATTTGCTGTACCTAATCATCTTTTGGCAAGTACAGTCAGAGCCAGTTAATCCAGTAAACATTTGGTTTTACTCATTTGTTACACTACAAATCTATACACAGCAACCAGGCAATGACCAGAGCCTTTATTTTGGGGTTTACTTTATTGAAAACTTGAAAATTTGGAACCACAGTGCTTACCAGTTAAAACATTTCATTTTCCTTCATTAACCTTTTATTAATACTTGGTTAATGCTTTATTTAATTTAAAAGAATCCATGATTTTTGCTTAGACGTTTCTGTCCCTTCAGCATATGTACATTTTGTCAAGAACACCAGCCCCAAGTTATTGTGTTTCCTCTGAGGGGTTCTTCAGCTAGAGCAGACAATCAGTTTTTCAGTTTATTTATGTATTTAGTTAGTTTTTGTTTACTGGGTAGGGTGCACCAGGCATACATATGCCTATTTTCAGGCACAACCCAGGCATTAACATTGAAAATTGCACATAGTGAGTAACAACGAACAATCCGGAATGCAGAGTTCATAGGATATCATCAAACAAGGTGGGTGCAGAACAGTATCCAACTAGGAAGCAATGGGTACAGGAGGTAAGAAGAGCGGTGCACAACTGAGGTAGACTTTAATGGGTAGAGTGAGTACACTGACAATATAGGGCAGGGTACAAATAGCAGTTGTACTGGATTCATAATGTAGGCCACATTCTTAACTTGCAGAACAATAAAAAGGTTTACATGGATTTTAAAATTTTAAGGAGGAGAGGGTATGGTGGAGAGTCACGTCAGGTTAAACAAAGCATCATTGGTTTTGTAACAAGAGCAGGCGGAGATCTTGATGTGCCAGCCGTCGAGTTCTGTTATAGCGGAAGAGGTATGCTATTCCAGAGTTTGGGTGCTAGAGAAGAAAAGTCCTGCTCTCCGTTATTTATATTTACGACCTGGGAATGGATCGTAGTTCAGCTCCTGAAGATCTTAATGTGTAGTGTTTGGTAAGAGACAAATTGAGGTGCTTGGTTCTGTATTAAACTGTGGACAACGTTCATAAAGTGAGATCCGTAAGAACTTGGGGAGGGGCCTGCCAGCTTAATGTAAAGTTGGCAGAGGTGAGTGAGTGGAGTCAGTTGCACGCTAAGACAAAGTGGCAAATGTTGTTATAGTCCACAATCCCTTTACACAAAATGGAGCTAGTAGACTGGTAGGCCATGAGAAAGCTTTGGCAGGAGTAGTGCTCTCAGTTCACAGCTAAACAGTAATTTTCTCAGTTAACAGATCTTTCAGCCAAGGTTCAGAGGATGTGGGCTGAGTTACTGCTGAGATTTGGGGGCACTTTGAGAACAGGAGCCAGATTAAATGGAGGCTGAGGTTGGTCCCGATTTACACTTTGTGTGCAGAAACTGTTTTGTTTACTTACTGTTTACTATGGTATAGCAGATTCTATCAAGGCTAATTTTTCCTACAGCTAGGCTGACATTTCTAAAACTACAAATCCAGAATCCTGCAGCTGACATCAGAGCAGGGTTGCAGCCGTGAGGAGATTCAAAAGCCTACAGTGCATGTTAAGAGTTTATATAAGCCCGTTTTTTTTACTGGTCCCACTGTCACAGAGGCTGTACCTAGCCCCAGAAACAGTGGAATCAGAAACATCAGATCAGAGCTTACAAAAGCTCTTGCATACTGCAGCTACTGACTCCCATTGCTGCAGTCCTACTCTGCAGTGGATTCTTGGGATTTGTAGTTACAGACAATGTAAGCCAAAGTAAGCAAAATTAGTTTAATACATTCTACTATACTATTGTAAACAGTAAGTAAACAAAATTGTTCTACAGAATAAGAGCAAATTGGGACGCCAGCCATATAAGTTGGGTGTGGAACTTTTGGTGCTTGACTGTCTCCTTTAAAATTATAGGAAAAGAACAGTTATGTAAGAATTTACTGTAACAGTAGATCTTTGAGGGGATCTCAGTCATCAGGTCACATCACAGGAACTTCACCGTTGGTGAAGCAGGATCCACACAGAAGATGATTTTCAGCAGTACCACTGAGGCCACCCCACTGACGTCACTGGCCAACATCATCAACCCTATAAAGACGTTACCGGGCCCACTCCTGTGCCATGGGAACCAAGGGAAGAGAGAAAGGTGCCCAGGCCAAAATAAAAGGCTGGATACCCAGTTAGCCAGTTCTGAGAAGAGCCCCATAAGAGGGGGATGGTGAGGAAGCAGACCTGATGACTGAGATCCCCATAGATCCACTGTTACCGTAAGTTCTTACGTAACTGTTCTATCTTCTTTAGAGGTATCTCAGTCATCAGGTCACACCAAGGAAGGAGTCCCAAGCAGTTACAGGTGCAGCAAGAAAGTCTGGGAGGAAGGCCAACCAGAGGCTAGGACTGGAGGCCCTGCATGACAGCCCATCAGAAGCCTGCTTGACAGGCCGGCCCGTCGGCCTGCGGTTGGATTTCCGCTTGCCGGCCCGGCGACCGGGTTGAGGAACGGATTCGGGTCGCGTGGGAGAACGGCTCGGTGGAAGTGGATCGAGCGTCTGCGAGACAGCCTCTCTCCAGGGGAGGGCATCGGTAGTGTGCGGTGCATGGGGACCCTGGTGGAGACCGGGGTTCCTGCACAGACCGCGGCTTGACAAGCTCACGGAGGCGGGCGATGACATCATCATTGCACCCACCCCCGCCTCCCAGGAAAAATGGAAAGATGAGCCTGCCTGCCACCAGAATGAAGCCCGCTGCCAAGGCCTCGATATGTTCTCCAGGCGGGCCCCGACCTAATCCAGTGCCTCGGTGCATAAGTGGGGTGCGCCGCGGCCATCCATGGGGGAAAGCCACGGGGTATCCGGGGACAGCGGCCGATCTGGGAACAGAGGCTGGCAGCCTGTGACCGGGCTGAGAATACGGCGGTGGCAGGAGGGTCCTGAGGTAAAAGCAAAATAAAAAAAAAAAAAAGAAGCCTGCTTGACTTAGTGCCCGTGAAAGTATGGACAGTACTCCAGGTGGCAGCAGTGCAAATGTCAGCGGTGAGACCTTTGAAACAGGCCACAGAGGTAGCCATGCTCCTTGTGGAATGGGCTTTCACTGTCCCTGGTAACTCTGTGCCACGCTTGTTGTGGCAGAACACAACACAATGGGCCAGCCATTTGGACACACACCGTTTGGAAACCATAGTACTCTCTCTTCCTGAGATGAAAGAAACAAAAGCTGTTTTGTTTTTCTGTAGTCCTTAGTTTGAGGAGATAGTACTTCAAAATTCTGCTGTACATCTAAAGTATGGAGCAGTGTTTCCTGGATTGGCATGCTCAGAAAACAAACCGTACGTGGATAAACTGGTTCAGGGTAAACTCAGACACCACCTTGTGGAGAAACTTAGGATTTGTGCACAAAAGACACCCAGGGCCGGATTTTCCAAACATCAGAGAATGGCGCAGTGCGCTTGCGTCAAAAACAACTGATGCAAGGAGCGGTGCATCAAACCTAGCATGCGTGAACTAGCTTGCGCCATGGTTTTCAACAAAAAATGCCAGTGCCATGTCAGAAAGAGATGCCCATGCCACTGAAATGATGCACCATCCCCTTATTTGGGATTTTAAGGAATGCCACTCTGTCCTTGTGCCTATGATGCATGTCACTAGAGCTAGAGCACATAAAAGGCCTACAACAAGTGGTCAGACCTGACTTGCTACTATTAAGGACCAGTATTCTCTGCAGGACTAGTTTAGAACATTTTGGAGGCTTAGTCTCGCCATTTCATTCGCCTATTTTTGACTTAGCTTGCATCATTCACGCCCTTTGCGCTATTTTGACCTAGCTTTGCACCATTTTTTTTGACTCCAGCTTTAACCATTTTTTTTTGATGAGCTTGTACCATGTTTGACTCTTACATGCATTATTCATTTTGGTGCAACTTATGCGTTCATTCTTGTCCCTTGCGTCATTTTGTTGACACAGTGGACCCGATTGCATCAGTTCGGGGACTCTGTCACAGAGAATATTTCTTAAAATAAGTGCACAGTATTTGGCACTAGATCTGACCAAGCTGGTTGTTTGAAAGCTAGCGTGGATCTAAGGGCCCTTTGAAATCCGGCCCCGTCTTGTGAAAAATCAAATAAGGCTCCTCATACCAGAGAGCCTGAAGCTCAGAAATCTTTGGAGCAGAAATAACAGTAACCAAAAATAACATTTTCCAAGAGAGAAAGCGTGAGTTCACAAGTTGTGGCTGGCTCAAATGGAGCCAGGGTCAAGTTCTCCAAAGCAAAATTTAAATCCCAAGCCAGGACAGGGGAACAGATTGGGTTTCAGGTTCGGGATGCTACTAGCAAAAGCTACAGGACACATCTAATTGAGCCACAGCACGATGTGGCCCACAGGTCTGTGAAAGGCAGAAACAGCCAAAATGGTGGTACTTGAGGGTTGAGACGCTGGACGCCTTACACCCGCTTGCCGCAACCTGTTTTGAGACCGACCTCAGGTCATCTTCGGTGCTGGCGGGGAGGCGAGGGAGGGAGGAGCAGGAACAAGCTAAGCCGGTAGACTGCTCTCCTCTCCCAAAGGGAGGAGGGTTGTTGCCCTCCATAGTTCCACTCCCACCGGGTGGAGCCTGGTGGGGCTGTGTGGAGGGGCGGCAAGGACAGGAGGCGGAAAGGGCTGAGCTGGGCGCCGCGGGTGTGCATGGTGCCTCGACACACCTGCAGCCGTGTGCTGGGACCTCGAGGTGAGGGGTAAGCCATGGAAAAAACTACCATAAAAATAATAATTAAAAAAAAAAAGAAAAAACAGCCAAAGGAGGTGCATCTTGAGGGAGAAGTACTGGAGACTGGAGTCCAACAGGGAGATCAAGTAGTCAGAACCTGACTCACTGGACAGTTAAAAGGACTAGGCGATGTTTGGCATTCCAGATGACAAGCCTCTTCCACTTCATGGCATAAGTGGCCCTAGTGAAGGGTTTTTGAGCTACAACGAGGACACCTGCCACCTCTGAGATACTCCAAATGGCAATGACTATGTCCTCAGGAGCCAAGCATGCAGGCGAAGGGAGTTGAGGGCAGGATGGACCAGGGTCCCCTGAGCTCAAGTCCAGCAGATCTCAGAAGGCAGAGGAACCAGAGGTTCCTCTGCTAACTGTTGCAATAATGGAAACCATATCGTGCCAGGGCCATTAGGAGCCAATGAGGATCAGTGTTGGCCCCCTCCATCTGCAGCTTGATTAGCACCCTCTGAATCAGAGGAAATGCAGGAAGGCATGAAGTAACCTCCCGCTCCAAGAGCGGGACAATGTGTCTCACCAGAAAAATCCAGGCTCTGGATCTAGCGAGTAGAACCTGGGCAGTTTTCACTTGAGTGGGACATAAAACGTCCACTTGGACGACCCCATCTGTCAAACAGATCTTCAGCAATGGATGAGAGAAGTTCAATTCATTCATTCTGGACTGAGTCCAACTGAGACTATCTGCCAGGTGTTCAGTACCTGGGACATGGACTGCCTGAGGACCAGGCCGTAGTCCAGTACCACACTCTCAGGCCTCCCCGCGCAGGGGATTCAAATGCACTTCCCCCGTTTGTTGATGTAGTAGACAACACTGAGGTTGTCTGACTGGACCAACAATTGACCCGGAAGAGATGGTTCTGAAAAACCTGCATGGCATACAGGACCGCCGCATCTCAGACGTTGATATGCAGAGACGTCTTGATCAGGGACCATGTTCCCAGAGTCCGAAAAGGACCAGGGTGTGCACCCCAGCCCAAACTGGAGGCATCTGAGTGAGAATCTGGGTGAGAGGAGATCAGAATGGGACTTCCTACACAGGTTCTGGAGGTCCATCCACCACTGGAGGACCTTCCAGACTATAGAGGAGACCAGCACTGGCTGCTCCAGGTCATCCGTGCGTTGGTCCCACTGTATCCGGAGGGTCCACTGAAGAACACGCATGTGCAGTCTGGGCAGGAGACCATGGAAATGGCCACAGCAATGACCCACTAGCCTCACGATGATACCCTGAGGGGACATAGCAGTCTGGGCAACTACCTGAGCCTGTGAAATGAGGCACTCTGTTCTGTTTTGGGGCAGGAAGGCCCTGCCCTGCAGAGTCCAGGACCGCCCTTATATACTGCAGTCTCTGGGACGGAATCAAGATGGACTTGGCAGATTGACAGTTATGCCCAGAGAGTGAAACAGCTGGAGGGTCCTTTCCAGGGTCCAGAGAGCTGATCTGTGGATGAAGCTTTGAGGAGCTTGTCATCAATGTAGGGAAGATGTACAGGCCTTCCCTCCGAAGACAGCAGCTACTGTCACTAACCATTTTGCAAAGACTTATGGCACAGAGGATAAGCCAAAGGTAACACCTTCAACTGGTAATGTTTGCCCTGAAAAGAAACCAGAGAAACTGCCTGTGTGGAGGACAAACTGAGATAGGCAAGTAAGCATCCTGCATATCCAGAGAGCACAGCCAATCCTGAGTAGGGCAGCAGGCCTGGCAGAGTGACCATGTGGAATTTTTTTGTTCTGGATATAAGACTGAAGTCCGTGAGATCCAGAATAGACCTCAGATCGCCTGTTCTTTCTGGGATCAGGAAAAACCTGGAGTAGAAACCCATGTTCTTCTGCCGCCTGGGCTTAGCTCGATGGCCTTTTACATGAAGTGACTGTACCTCTTCTCAAAGAACCATTACATGGGCTGAAGGGTAGAGGAGGATTGCGGAGGAGTCTCTGGGGGCTGTTTTGTAGCTCAGGTGTGACCTCGTTCTATAATCTGAAGAATCCAGGCATCTGAAGTCATGGTTCTCACTGGTTGAGATAGAAAAGAGAGCCGGGGATTGTGTAGAATAACAGACACCCCTAACGGCTCACGATAAAATTCGTAGCACTACTACGTAAAAGTCACGTCGCCACATGATGCATACGCTTGTTTTGTTTAGTTGTTATGATTACTGTATGTAGAAGCAGGGGGTTCTGCCCCAAATTAATGACTGTTGTGATATGTGTTAAGAGAGGAAGGGGTGTGGGGCAGGCCCCATCATACCGTCAGCACCACACAATGAGCGTGGCGAGTTTGGTATTCAGAAAGTATTTACACAAACCCGCTTACACTTGTCTGACATTCTACACAAACACCGGAGAACTAACTTCTGACCACCACCTCTTGGTTAGGGACCGAAAGGGGGTTAGCAATGAGTCAGGCAGAGGAGGATCTGGCTGCGGGGCTGAGTCCGAGAAGAGGGGGTAGGTAGGGACGAGGAGGCTTTTCTTTTTCCTGGGGATGGGAGCCTGCTCTGGACTTGTGAGACACCCTACGAAGGATGGTGTTATCTGCTCCCAAGGCTGGCTATGATAAAGCAAATGGACAGACTTAAAAGCCTTGCCAGACGCCTGTAAATCATTAATGATGACCTGGACATCTGGCCCAAATAACTTTGAGCCACTGAAGGACATTCAGTACTTTCTGTTGAACATCCATCATGGAAGCCTGAGACCCTCAGCCAGGCGTGCCTTCATGAAGGCAAATATCTATGGCAGCAGCCCTGGCACCAGTATGAGAAATGTCATACAAGGACCTGAGGAGATGCTTACTGACGTCAAGTAGGCCTGCAAAGATCTGAGAACCTCCTGTTTCTGGAAACATTCTGGAAGGGCTTGGCAGCCGCTTTGTAATTCTTCCAGATGGTATTTTGGTACTTGACCATAAGTGATAGACAGTTGGCAATCTGAAATTCCAAAGTAGAGGAGGCATAAACCCTCTTACCCCAAAGGTCGATCTGTCTAGATTCCCTGTCAGGAGGGGAGGGTGCTAAGGCTAGGCACCTTGGACCTGTCATGTGCTGCTTTGATGACCGTGGAATCAGTCTCAGGTTGGGCAGCAGTAATAAGACAGGCTTTGGGGGCATGATAGAATTTATCTGCCCTGTGGGGCATGGCAGGAACCATATCTGGACGGTGCCAAGCAACAGTAGTGGCATTCTTTCAGAGCTTGGAGGATAGGAGGAATGACCTTAGGAGAGATTCTGAAATCTCCAAGAAGTCTACCAGTTCTCCCTGGTGGCATCCTCTTCCTCAGTATGGAAACCCATAGCTGTGGATAGCTGCTTCATAACAGTAAAAGCCAGGATCTTCAGGAGGGATCTGGCAGTTTATTTAACAGAGCCCTTACTCACTGAAGAAGCAGCAGACCTATTAGAGGAAAGAGGTTCCTCCTCTTCCTCAGGAGGATGAGGTCAGGGTGGCAATTCCTTCTCAACACCGACCTGTTCTAACTGGAGGTCCAATGATTGAGGGTCCAATGACGGCTCAACAGGTGCAGCCTGAGAAGGCCTAAGCCATACCGATGATGGGGCCATCACCAGCGCTGGAGATCAAGGTCTGTAAGAGCCCAACTGATGTACCACGGCTGTGGTTAACCAGGCCAAAATGTCATTGACGCTGACGGCAGGAAAAGGGTGTGTCAATGGAGGAGGGGTCACTGGCACAGGGTGCGATGAGCTGTCTGTCATGTCTAGAGAGCACGAGGGCTCAACATCACAGGACCTGGAGAAGTATCAGGCCACAATGAAGGGGCTGTCATCAACTACCCAAGGGTCGGCTAAACAGGGGGCCGAGGACCCCAGGGTCGCCAGCTGGCCTCCTGAGAAGCGAGGAGGTGCTGTTGGCCTGGGAGAAGCAGAGGCCAGGACAGCAGAGTGCATTGGTGCAGCTTCAGCAAACGGAGTACCCCCACAGGAGGAAGAAGAAGCTGTCAGGAATGGAGTCCGCCAGGGGGAACAGTCCGTTCAATGGTCTTTTCTGTCACTCCCCTCCCGAGGGCTTGTCTCAGGCCTTCGAATCCTGAAAGCTCAATAAACCCCGTGATGGAGAAAAGGACCCCCTGTCCAGAACTGGCTACCTGATGCTCCATGGGGAATTTCTTCAAAGTCTTTGCGTCGCCTAAGGGTTGTGAGATTAAATTTTGGCAGAGCTCACAGTCAGAGACGTCATGGGCAAGCCCAAGACAGCAGACACAGAGCTTGGTCATCTAAAGAAGCAATCTTCTTTCTGCAGTGACGAAGAGAGATGTAGGAGTAACTCCGACATAATCAAGGTAAAGGAATCTCTTGTTTAAGAGAGATTCTCAAAGCTAAGGTAAGGAAAACTTTTTAGGGAAAATGGATGCGGAACTGCGGCCATTTATGAGGCCAACAAACAGAGTCGATGGTGGGAAAGAACAAAGGAGGCAGGACGCTCACACCTTTATAGGGTTGGAGACAGCTGCAAATACTGATGAAAAACCTGGTCCTAGCTATATTACAAAGAGCGCCTTTTATTATTTCAAACATGAAAAAGTACTAAAGCAGTCTCAAATTGTGGAAAGAATGGTATCATACAAGTCAGGAGGTATGTGGCAATCTAAAATAGCATAACAAAGTACAGATCAAAATGTTCACTGGATTAATGCACTGCTGCTTTATATACTTTTATTTGTGTAACCCGACTGTTGTAACTTATTGCTGAACTCTCCTCATTTTCCCTCACCCAGGGACACACCTGGAAACTAGTTATTTCAGCTCAGTATGTCATTTCCTGGTAAATCTTTTGAAATAAATAAATAAAAATAAATATGTCCGAGACAGAGAGAGAGTTTAGTTTTGTATACAATAAGAACACCTTTCATACACACTGCGTCTGTCACTGCAATGGTTCTGCCATTCTGTCGGCATGCCAAGCACTCCTTAGTTCTGCGGCTTCATATTTTCAAACCAGGGGACTCTGAATATAAACTTATAACCCTCTGGTTATCAAACAAGGATTCCACCACCAACCTAAAGCATCACTGCTGGAATCGCAGCGCTGAGATAACTACTGTAACCCTCACTGCCGTGGTGGATCAAATCAGACTGGTTTGAAACGTACTCTAGGGAGTGAGGGAGGAGTGCAGAATTGGGGGTCAGCAGCCATTTACGCACTTCATGTCCCCAACCAATGATGGCATCAGCTGTACAGGTAGTTGCTCATCTGTCCTCCAAGCTCTCCTCTCACCTCTCCCACATTATGAGGACATCGCTCATGGCACTCTTCAGATCCCTCCGTTTCACATGGAAAAGGGCTGTCCCACCTAGAGAAGCTGCAGTCCCAGACTGTAAACTCTGACTACAAAGTAGAAAGTAATGATATTCAGTGACATTAACTCAAACTGAAACTCTTCACAGATAAAAGCACTATAGCCTTGTTTACATTGCCGACTTTGCAGCGCATCAACCCATGCACATGGGTTGATGCTCAAAGTTGGCACTATAAACACTTTGCAGCGCCTTAAGTAACCTTGGATCCTTTTTTTGATCTGACTGAAATGTAGGTATCAGTATCGGAACAAGCGCATTGAGGGCAGTGTGGATGCTTTCTTTGCGCCAGCTCTGATCATGAAGTCCTTTTTCCTTCAGTCCTCAAAGAGAATGTACAGCCCCTCCTTAGAGTGACTTGCAGTGCTGTGGGGGCTGTGTAAAGGGTTAACTGACGGTGAAGTAGCCAGCAGAGCACAAAGGCAGTGCGCCAGATGTGAGCGCTGCCGAAATGTAAACATGGCTTATGTTTCCACAGTGGTCTCCTCCGCTGTATCTCCATGTCTGATAGCGTGTTCCACATTTTGAGGACCAGTGTCCCACATCTTTCCACATTTTGAGTATTACGTGTCCCACAATTTAGTAACAGAAGGCTGTGGTGTCTCAAAACTGACCATAAGAGTGTGGGGAGGGAGTCAAGGGGCAAAAAGGCAAAACCAACTGGTAGCAGGGCTAAACATTTCAAACTGGTCTTCACGGAAAACACTGACTGAATGTGGAAGATGATCAAGGGGTGTTGTCAGGGCATGCTCTCTCCAGGAAATACTTTCAAGTATACAGTGGTGTATTCGGTGAGGTTTTATAGTACATTTGTGACACAGTGCAAAATGTTTATCCTCTTCACACCAAACTTGTTTAATGTCGTTGCTTTACTTAAAAGATGATGGTTTAAAAGATGAAAGGCTGGCATTGTATGATCCAGCTGGCTCACACCACTCCTTTCTCAGAAGTATGTCAAGCAACATGCATGGGAACCTGTGAACAACAAGATGCTAATTTTGTCGACTAAAGCTGGGGGTGTTCGCCTCTGTTTCTTTATTGACATTACCCACATGCCAGTAGTGCACTTTGCAAAACACAATAATGTAGAAGAAATGTGACTGAAACTAGGGAATGGACTCAGAATGAGTTTCCCAAATTGCCACATGACTAGGCCAGGTGTAGAGCTCTCCAGTTAGCATGCTACCCAGTGGCCAACTGTGAGCCTCAAAGTGAAAGTTTCTCCTAACAACTTACTTGATATTCTTGTTATTTTGCTTCATCCTTTGACTGCAGCAGAAGTTGAGGCTATTTCAAAGTTCTGGAACACATTCATTAGCATTATAGAGCCCAAGATCGCACCTAGAAGCCAATCTGGCGCTTCCTTCAGTTGTGTGTAAGATACTCTTATTGCAGTAAGAGTACCTGATGCACTACGCATAATGGACTTCTCGATGACCACTGCGCCACAGAAAGGGGACTTCAAAAGGGTATTTCTTTTTTAAATCACCGCACAATGTATAATAAATTTACAGGGGAACTAGGAGGTCTCTTATTGGTATAAGATTGCGCCTCTTCGTCACTTAGGAACCAGAATCGCTCACTTTCAGTTCACAGTTCTCCTGCCTAAAAAACGTGCAAGGCAACACTTACATATCCATAAGAGATCCTCCTAGCACCCTTTATGAAACTTATAAAAAGAAGCAAATTGTATGGTACAGCTGATGAAATTCTGTGACTTTATTTTTGCTTTAATAAGCTTTAGTCAGTATAGCTATTAATAAATGGAATACAACCATATGGGATGGAAACCTAGGTCCCAGAGATCATCAATTTAATTTAAATGCTTAATTTATAATAGCCATTATCTAATACTTCATCACTGAATATTAATAACTTCCTACAACTCAAAAGTAACCACTGCTGCACTGCTTTTTGTCAATTAAATTTTACTAGAATAAGTTGACAAAACAAGAAATAATAAGTTACAAACATATTTTGAAAAAAAATTAATGAATGCTTAAGAAATAACTTCTATAACATACAAACAAAATTAGACACTAATACTGTACATAATGAATGGTACAATGATAATTAAATCAATGACTCGTGTTAGAAAAGGGCAAATGTGAATTATGAAGGTATATTTAACAAAAGTAAAATTCAAAGGTAGACAAAACCTCTTTTTCCCTAATGTTTGTAATCATAGACACAGATTCAGTGGTTGACGTATGCTGCATAACCACTGCTGCACTGATGCCTGATATCTGTAAAACAAAAAATAACGGTGTATTTGTACATGTTTAGATGTTGATTATTTACTGTAAATCTTAGTCTCTATAGTGTTGTAATGACTGTTTTTAAATTGTCGAACAATAAACTGCTACTACTAAACGTGTGAGCCTCTTGTAGGCCACACTCTAAACAAAATGAACACTTGAAACAAGAGGCTGGTCTTCACAGACAGAGAAAAAGCAGCAAGATCTTAGCTCAATCAGTTAAATACAGTATTAAAATAGTTGGGTAGGTACAGACTTATGAAGGGATCATCTTGTCGTTGGTGGTCATATCAATTCACATCTCAGCTGATTTAAGAAACCAAGAACACCCGTTTAAAATCTTATGACTTTGGCCTGCACCCCTAGTTTCACTAAATGCAATTACCACAAGTTATTCTCTGGCACTCATGTTTCATTACTGGCATTACATGGCTGTTCGAAGACTAGAGATAGCAAAGGGACACAGTCAGCTGCCCAGTGCTCTGGTACGTTTACTTGACAACATTTATTTATTTATTCTTTGTTAACCGGTAAGGACACTGGACCAAAGGTCCCTTTTCAGGCCTGACCTGGACAGGTAACCCAAAAAATAAAATAAATAAAACAACAACAACAACAAAAACAGCAACAACAACATCACAACACACCATAAGTAAATGAGTACAAAGACATTTTAAGACAATTACAAATATATTTTTGCAATAAGTAATTCTTTTAACCTTAGTTTAAATTGAGAGACTAACGTCACTTGTTCAACACTGACTGGAAGAGCATTCCAATATATAAAACATAGAAACATAGAAACACAGAATTTGACGGCAGATAAGGGACCATGGTCAGACTTAGTCTGCCCATTTTCCTACTTCCAACAGATAAGCTGCAGATCCTAGTTAACCAACAGCTTACTTCCTCTTACCCGCCTCAGACTGCCTTATGCCTGTCCCATGCATTCTTGAAGTCCCCCACTGTTCTTGACTCCACAACCTCCTCAGGAGGCTGTTCCATGCATCCACAACCCTCTTAGTAAAAAAATACTTCCTCACATTACCCTGAGCCGTCCCTCTATCTTCAAATTGTGCCCCTTGTTCTTGCACATCTCTTTTCTGGAAGATGCTACCCTCTTGGACTTTGTTAATTCCCTTGAGGTACTTGAAAGTTTCTATCATGTCCCTCTCTCCTTCTTTCCTCAAGAGTAACATATTAAGCTCTTTAGTCTTTCTTCTATGTCTTCTGGTGCAGACCCTGCACCATTTTGGTCCCTCCTCTGGACAGCCTCCACTTTGTCTATGTCTTTGGGAGATGGGGTCTCAGAACTGCACACAGTACTCCAGATGGGGTCTCACCAACTGTCTGTACAGAGGGATAACAACTTCCTGTTTTCTACTATTGATGCCTCTTCCTGTGCATCCCAGTATCCCCCAGCCTTCCTTACTGCCTTCTCACATTGCTTGCCCACCTTTAGGCAATCTGATATAATTATCCCCAGGTCCTTTCTATTTTTACTGTTGTCAGTATCTCACCCCCATTGTGTACTTCCTCTGGTTTCTGTTTCATGTGCATTACCTTGCACTCCTTTGTATTGAATCTGAGCTGCCATACATTTGACCATTCCTCCAACCTGCCAAGTCCTTCTCATCCTTTCCACTCCATCTTGTGTATCAACCCTGTTGCAGATCTTTGTGTCATCTGCAAAGACATACTTTTCCTTCCAGTTCCTCTGCAATGTCACTTATAAAGACATTAAAAAGGACCGTCCCAGTACTGAACCCTGTGGTACCCCGCTAGTAACCTCCTTTCTTCACAGTGTACTCCATTTACTACTACCCTTTGCGTCCTGTTGTCTAGCCAATTTTTATCCAGGCTACCACCTTGGGACCCATTCCAAGGCTGGCTATCTTGTGTATTAATCTCTTTGTGTGGACTGTATCAAATGCCTTGCTAAAAATCTGGTAGGCATGCGTCCACAGCTCCCTCCTGTCTACTACTTTGGTCACCCAGTCAAAGAAACTATTAGATTCGCCTGACACGACCTTCCCATCGTGAATCCATGCTGCCTTGGGTCCTGTGCCTCACTGGCCTCTAGGTACTCAACAATTCTTTCCTTCAGAAGTGATTCCATCATTTTCCCTACCACTGAGGTCAAACTAACTGGTCTGTAGTTTCCTGCCTCTGTCCTGCTCCCACTTTTGTGAAGAGGAATCACATCTGCCCTCCTCCAGTCCTCGGGTACCACCCCATCCTCCCATGATTTGTTAAAGAGAGTAGTCAGTGATGTCACTAGTTCTACCCTTAGTTCTTTTAGAATTAGTGGGTGAATCCCATCAGGCCCCATTGCTTTGTCCACCTTCAATTTTATTAGTTCTTTTCAGAACCCTTTCTTCTGTAAATAGACTGGTATTGACCCCGTCTTCAGAGTGTTTCTCTTGTTTGGTTTAGGTAACTCCTCCTCTTCCTTTGTGAATACTGAGAAGAAATATTCGTCAGTATCCTGCTTTTCACTGTCACCCCTACCACATTCCCTCCCTTTATTAAGCTGCATATCCCTCCCTTGGTCTTTCTTCGCCCCTAATGTACCTATAAAGGTCTTTATCCCCTTCTTAACAGAATTGGCTATCCTTTTCGGTTTGGGCCTTTGCTATTCTGACTACCTTCCCAGCCTCTTTCTGCTTTAACTGATAACGTTCTCTGTCCTGCTCCTTCTGTGTTTCTTATATTTCCTGAATGCCTTTTCTCCTTAACCTTCCTTCACCTCTTTTGTGAACCATAGTGGTTTTCCTTCGTTGTGTTTTATTGATTTTTTTTCTCCAAGGCTTGTTGCCTCTGTGATGGCTGTTTTGATCACTCCCCATTGTTCCTCCACCCTCCTTCTTGCCTGTTTGCTAGTGTTTTCTGAGGCACTCTCTCATTTTCCCAAAGTCAGCCCTCCTAAAGTCTAGTACTCTTGCTTTTGTATGGCTTGATTGTATGGCTGTGTTTATCTGAACCACACTGTTTGGTGGTCGCTTGTTCCCAGATGGCTACCCACTTCTAAATCTGAGATTCTTTCTCCATCCCCATTTGAAAGTACCAGGTCTAAGACTACTCCCTCCGAGTGGGTTCGATACTAGCTGTCTGAGACATGCCCCTGTAGGCGTCAAGAATGACCCTGTCTTGGATGTGCCTGCAGCAAAGGTGCTCCAGTTAACATCTGGCATATTCAGGTCCCCATCAACAATATCTCCCTTTTTCTGCCATTCTAAGAAAGCCTATCATTTCCTTGTCCATTCCTCCTCTGGAGATGGGGTCTGTATACAACCCCATGCGGATTGTGGTGCCATTTCCTGTCTCAAGGTGACCCAAAGTGCTTCATCTGCTCCTGTTTACTCTTTAGTTCTGTTGCTTTGATCCCTTCCTTTACATAGAGAGCTACTCCTCCTCCTCTTTACCCTCCCTGTCCCTCCTGTAGATTGTGTATCCTGGTATGTTGACATCCCAGTCATGGTTTCTGTGTACCATGTTTCTGTGACTGCCACAATATCCAGGCAACCCTCTTCCATCAAGGCCACTAGTTCAGGGAGCTTGTTACACAGACTATGGGCATTGGTACTCATCACCCTCCACTTCTTTGTAGCCACCCCTTTAGCCCCATTTCTGTCCTTACTGCCTTTTGCCTTTTTTTACATTAAATCTGTTCTGCTCCCTAATAACTTCTGTACCTTGGTGTTTACCTCACTAATCATCATGTTGTGAGGGGAGGCTCGGATTTCCTGCTTCTTTCAGCCTCCCTTGGCTAGGTTTAAATGCTTCACAATGAAGCATTTTAAACCTCTCAATCTAGGATCCTGGTTCTCCTGGACAGATGCAGACCATTGCACCAGTATAGGTCTGCATTCCTCCAGGTGGCTCCCAGTCCCCAATGAAGCCAAAACCCTGAGCTCCACACCAGTTTTTCAACCACTCATTGAATTCCCTGGTGAGAAGTGCCCTAGCATCTCCTTGCCATAGACAGTCAGCACCTCCGAGAAAGTTTACCATATCGCTACTTGTCTAAGGCCCCTTCCAGCTCTACAAACTCCTCTTGCACTGCTCTGATCCCATTCCTAGCCAGGTCATTTGTCCCCAGGTGGACAATGACATCCAGCTCCCTCCCTCGTTCAGCTCCTCCCACGATCCTGAGGATTACCTTCCCTGTCCCTCCAAGCGTGGGCATGAGAGGAGCACCTTACCTCCCCTCTCTCCATCCTCCCCATTTCACCCCTCAATGATTGGAGGGTAGAAATGGGGAGGATGGGGGAGAGGAGGTACAGAAGGCAATTGAGAATGTTTGGAACTTACCTTTACTCTATACTGTGGAACTACATTGTGGCCCAAATGCTGATTGCAAACCACTGCATAAAAGTTCTCTTCTTACAACTAAGTTGCTAAGAGAAAAAGTGAGGTATAGAGTAAACATTTAAATATAAGACATCCACTGAGAGCTCTATTCTACAGCTGAGGGACAACCACCCCAGCCAAGAATAGAGATCACAGTTATCGTTCTAGAAGGAACTCCAAGGGCAAAACCACAAATATTGCTGTATGCAACAGTTAAAGCTTTCAATTCTGTTACCCGATATTATAATAAATTCAAGAAACAATCAAAATGTGAAGTAATGAGCCAACAGCAATTGCAGACCTGGTCTCAGGAGAAAATGAGAATTAAATCTATAAAGTAAACTCAATCTTTGGTTTATCTTTAACTGAACCTGAGGGAGTAAGTTAAACAAGGATCCAAAACAACTCCAAGATATTTAAATTGAGCAACTTGTTCAAGCAAAGTACTTTGAGAGTCATAAATATCCAACTTCAGATTGTCAACAAGCATGGAAGCATTCCTAATAGCATAGTCTTAGTTTTGGATGAATTCACATCATTGAATTGCTGCACAGCCCGAGCAAACTTCTAAAAATCAGTGGCCAAGACAGAAGAAATTTCACCCACAGATTTAGACTGTGCAAAAATTATCAAATCGCCTGCATGCAATAACGAATCATTAGATTTATAAACTTGAGGCAATTGGTTTACAAAATGGAGACAACAACGGCCCAATATGGACCCCTGAGGAACCCAACAACAAATTGGGAGTATATTCGAGACAATCTGGCTCACCTGAATATATTGATATCTATTCTTTAAATAATCTCCAACCCAAGAAGTCGCAGCCATAGAAACCCAAGGCCACACAGTTTTAAACCAAGAAGATTATGCTCAATCAGATCAAATGCCTTGGTTAAGTCCATGAACACCGCCCCGTCATGTACCCTTTATCAAAGCCACGCAGGACGGTGTCCGTGAACTCAACCAAGACAGTACCACCCATGTAACCTACGTAAACCTGCTGCTGTGGTGCTAATAATCCACTACACTAAAGGAACTCATTGATCTGCCCAGCAACTAATTTATCAAGCAATTTACTAATGGATTTAGAATAGAGATGGGCCAAAATCATCCGATGAAATAGCATTACTTTTTGGGAATTGGGACTACTTTGGCAGACTTCAAGAAGAAGGAAAACACAAGTTGTAATGGATAAATTGAAGATATAACACAGCGGTTTGACAATAAACGGAATGGTCAGTTTTACAAATGACCATCCAACCCAACCCATAATTAGAAACTCTATCGGAATACCTTGCAAAAGTCTCAACACTTCACACTGAGCAACTTCAGTGAATGAAAATCCAGATTTATCAGGTGTAGAGTCATCCAAGTTAGAATTAGCATCAACTGACAAAGAAGAAAAACTTCTCTTGCTGGACAGATCAGTATATTTACTATTTAATAGATTAGCAATAACAGGTAACAGCAATTTCAGCACTATCTACAATAATACCATGGATATAAGTAGACAGCCAATGAACTCGTCAGACTGGCAGTTTACCACCAGTGTAAATCCTCTGATAATCAATGGCTGTTGATGAGTAAATAAATAATCCTAATCCTAATTATCTGCAGCCCAGGAATAAATACAATAAAAATAAAAACAAAGCAACCTCTTTAAAAGTTGTATTTTATTACAGTAATAAAATGAACTTGGTATAATGCAATAAACCACTCGAAGGATGTGGGTTATCGGGGATTTATCACAGCTACGAGCATGCAAACCACTCCAGCTGGTAAATCCCCGATAAACACACCCCCTCGTGGCTTATTTTTAATTATTTCTGAATATCCACCTTGGACCTAGGGATAAAAGTGAATTCACATTATCCCAAAACCTCTTTGGTTTGTCCAGCTTGCCTCAAAATGCTTCCTATAGAAGACTTTTTGCTTTCCTCACCTCTGCGATACAAATTTCTAAGTCTGCGATAAAGATTCATTGAAGCAACACTAGGGGACTGCTTAAATTTAGACCAAACTGTATTTGCCTTAATCAGATTCTTAATCCTGGGTGAAAACTATCCTGTTGGTGACCCTCTTCGACAAAGGGTGCACAAGGAAAAGAGCTTCCTGAATAGGGAGAAGTTGACTACAAAAATAATCTAAGGCAGCATCCACATCCGGGACACATTCCAGAAAGGACCAATCAGTAGCTCCCAAATAAGAGCACAAAAGGGAAAATTAACCTCCTAAAAGATCTAGCTTGAACCAAACATGGGGAGGTGTTAAATGTTGAAAATCCAACATAGCGAAAGGGGTCAGCAGAACTCATGCATGGAGTGAGTTTACAAATTTTAAGCAACAGCAGGTAAACATGGTGTTTGCTAACAGACATTGAGCTCAGCGCAGAAGAGTATTTCTTGCTGAAAACTGAGCACTGTAACCAGTTAAATGATTATTATTATTATTTTTTTTTACTTGTTTTCTTTATAGTACCTCCTCGGCTGTTTATTTTACCTATGGTTCCCCCTTGTCCAGCCCTGTCTCCTCAGCCCCCACCGCCACAGTCAGAACTCTAACCCCTTTGCCCTACCCTCCCCAGGCCACTTCACAGCAGGTACTTACCCTGCACACTGCAGAAGACCCAGAGGCCAGGCTAGGGGAGCTGACTTAGTGCATCCGCTGCAGCGCCATTGGGACTGGCCTTCATGTACGCACTGGAGGATTCTGGACCCATTACTTCCCACGGCGCTGTCGCGACACGCTCCATGCTGCTGCATGTCTGACATCGACCTGAGCCAACCCACACTGTGACCCCTAAGCCATGTACTAGCTTCCGCCACCGCCAGGAGCCAGTAACTCAGCTGTCGTCCCTCCCACCAGCCCCGGAGGAGAGCAGTCCATGGTACGCTCAATCCTCCTCCCCCGCCAACCCTCTGACACCCCAGGTTGCTCCAGACCCACGGTCGTCAGGCGTGGTAGCGGTAAGGTGCCAGCACCTCAGCCCTCTACACCACCGGGCCGACATGGTTAAATTAACATTTGAAATGTGAAGCCGTGACTCCCAACTCTAGGCATGCATTTTTCTCGCTCAGCGCAACACCTGTTAGCAACCACAACATTTACCTACTATTGCTAACAATTTGAAAACTTGGTCCATGCACAAGTTTGCTGAGTCTGCTGCATGTTGGCAAGGAATGCTGCTTGGAGCATTGGGTGGCCACGCTTAGGAGCAGGTTGCCCCAATTAGGGCATAATGTAAAAAAATATGTGAAATTAGGATTATGTGGAAATCGGGACCATAGTTCACTACAACATCCAGAAAGATGGCTACAGGGCGATTTGCCATAGGAAGTCAGGCTTGACTACACAGCTGATAGTGTCCCTTTAAGTACTGAGTGCAGTGCTTTCACAGTTCACAGCGTTATTCATGGGTGTGATGTCAGACTGTGAACTGTGAATAACAATGTATGAACAGTGAATAGCAGCATCTCCGTCCCTCCCTCTTTACATTAAAAACAGTTGGTAACAGGGGTCAACCATGTTACATAGCTAGAATAACAAACTGGGAATGGTGTGCAACAGGGCTGCATTTGCATCAAGGGAAATGCTGTGACATCACAAACCATGGCTACGCAGCTCGAGCAATGTATAGGATAACAGAAAGGAATCCATCAGTTACGAGGCTGTAATTTCATCGAGGGAATCTGGTGATATAAACCACGAGAGCTAAGCTTGAGTAAGGTATATTATAAAATGGTCTGAGAAACAGAGTTTTCTGACTGGCTGTAAACATTCTATCAGCCCTATGTTAATCTTTGATTAACACATATGTACAGTCTAATCATATGCTGAACAAGGCTTAACACTACTTAAAAACATTTTTATTATAATAGCAATAAGAGACTCTCCAGGGGTTATAGCATTGAGCTCAGTTAATCACCTCTAGAGGCATGTAGCACTCGGCTATGTCAGGTTTATTACACCCCTAGAGGGTGATTACCAGGATCATTAACATAACCTCGGTCATGCCTTATTGCTTATGAATAGCAGACAGGAAACCATTAGTAACAAGGTTGTAACTCCACTGAGGGATTCTGGTGACATCACAAACCACACGAGCAAAATTTGAGTGTTCTATGATGTAACAAGATCCCTGAGATGTAAGGAATAAGACACGACAGGGTGGGCAGTGTTAGGATATACCTGCACTCTCAGGGAGTAAGTGAGGCCGACACCACAGGGCATTACAGTCCCTGGAAAAGCAGTATACACTAATACTGCCCTCCTTGGAGTGTCTTAATGCGCTTGAAAATTTGTTTAAAAAAATAAAAAGACAATGGCAAACATTTTAAAGTACATAAACATTTGTAGGTTTATTTTGTGATGTAACTGTAATTGTTTAGTGATATAGTAGTCCCTTTTTGAGAGGGAGAGGGAAAATAAGAAAATGCAGCTAATTCTTATGCTGCACTAAATGGTGGATCAGAGAAAACATGAAAAGCAACCCACTATTCTGAATCGTTGATCGAATTTACAAGGCCAAACTACAGTTCATTACGCTGTACAGCCCAGTGTTTGAAGAGAAAACAGATGGCAGGTCAGGGGTGGTTTACTTTCAGAGTTAGTAGGTTTACTGTCCGAGGTGGTCAACATACTCTCAGAGGTGGCTGGTTTATTTTTAGAGAAGGCTGGTTTACTATCCGAGGTGGTTGGATTACTTTCTAGAAACATAGAAACATAGAATTTGTGGCAGATAAGGACCGCTTGGCCCACCAGTCTGCCCATTTCCCTACCTACTGGATAAGCTGCAGATCCTAGTTAACCAGCAGCCTACTTCTTCCTACCCCACCCCCAGAATTGCCTTATGACTATCCCATGCATGCTTGAATTCCCACTGATTTTGACTCCACAACCTCCTCCGGAAGGCTCGCTCCATGCATCCACAACCTCTCTGTGAAAAATATCCTTAAATTACCTCTGAGCCTCTTCTATCTTCAGATTGTGCCTCTTGTTCTTGCACACCTCTTTTTGAAAGATGCTACCCTCTTGACTTTGTTGATTCCCTTGAGGTACTTAAAAGTTTCTATCGTGTCCCCCTCTCCCTCCTTTCCTCAAGGCTATACATATTAAGCTCCTTAAGTCTCTTCATATGACTTCCGTGCAGACCCTGCACCATTTTAGTTCCTCCTCTGCACAGCTTCCATCCTGTCTATTTCTTTGTGGAGATTGGGTCTCCAGAACTGCACACAGTACTCCAGATGGGGTCTCACCAGCTGTCTGTACAGAGGATAATAACTTCCTGTTTTCTACTGGTGATGCCTCTCCTATGCATCCCAGTAACCCCCAGCCCTCCTTGCTGCCATCTCACATTGCTTGCCCACCTTTAGATCATCTGATATGACTACCCCAGGTCCCTTTCCATTTTATTGTTGTTAGTATCTCACCCTCATTGTGTACTCTTCCCTGGGTTTTTGTTTCCAGGTGCATTACCTTGCACTTCTTAGCATTGAATCTAAGCTGCCATACATTTGACCATTCCTCTAACCTTGCCAAGTCCCTTCTCATCCTTTCCACCCCACCCTGTGCATCAACTCTGTTGCAGATCTTAGTGTCATCTGCAAAGAGACATATTTTCCTTCCAGTCCTTCTGCAATGTCACTTATAAAGACATTGAAGAGGACCGGTCCTAATACTGAACCCTGCGTACTCCACTAGTAACCCTCCTTTCTTCTGAGTGGACTCCATTTACTATAACTCTGTGTCCTATTCTCCAGCCAATTCTTTACCCAGGCTGTCATCTTGGGACCCACTCCCAGGCTGGCTAACTTGTATATTAATCTTTTGTTGGGACTGTGTCAAATGCCTTGCTGAAGTCTAGGTAGGCTATGTCCACAGCCCCTCCCTGATCTACTACTTTGGTCACCCAGTCAAAGAAATCTATCAGATTCGTCTGGCATGACCTTCCCACTGTGAATCCATGCTGCCTAGGGTCCTGTGCCCTCTGGCCTCTAGATACTGACAATTCTTTCCTTTAGAAGTGATTCCATCATTTTCCTATCGCTGAGGTTAAACTAACAGGTCTATAGTTTCCTGCTTCTGCCTTGCTCCACTTTTGTGAAGGGGAATCACATCTGCCCTCCTCCAGTCTCGGGTACCACCCATCCTCCCATGATTTGTTAAAAGGGTAGTCAGTGGTGTCACTAGTTCAGAGGTGGTTGGTTTACTTTCACAGGTAGCTGCTTTACTATCAGAGGCAGTTCATTTCAGAGATGGTTTATTTTCAGAAGTGGTTGGATTTCTTATACAGGTGGTTAGTTTACTTTCAGAGGTGGTTGGTTTACTGTCTGCAGATGGAAAGTCTTCTTTTATGTTACCTCCAAGTACGTTGCTCCAGTGGTGTCTGGCTGCTGTACATGCAGACCAGTAGCTGGTAAAGCCTGACTCACAGCAATGTTCTTTGAGGCTTAAAATGACATGAATTTGTAAGCTGGCGTCTGATAGTAACTGTACAGAAGTCGTATGGATCCTATAGTTCATGTAGTGCACACTGATCTTTGCTTTAGTGTCCAGATGTGGCATGAGGAATCCTAGGTAGTTCTTACCTCTATTCCTCTGGAGAACCATACTACTGCTTCAGTATGTAGGAAAGTTTGCAGGAACTTTATGGGTGTAAATAAAGGCTGTTACGTCAGACAGAATTTCTGAAATTTACATGACTAACAATTTGACCAGGCAGAGTGGAATATACGGTTGTCCATATATAAAGCTCCAGTTTGGTTGATGGTTGCATTCTAGGGTGTCTTTGTGATTCTTTGTGTCTGATTGTGTAATAATTGCAGGTCCATTTTCATTGGTTTTCAGCTGGAATGACTATGGCACATCTGAAGCCCTCCCACCCATACCGGATCCTACAGGTTTGAATAGGAACCAAACCTTTTTAAGAGGCCAGGTACACTGTTGAGAGAAAGAGATTTCAAAGTGCTTCTAGGTTGTTCAGAAAGATTGGGGATGGCGAGCAGTGATATTTCTTGTTAGAGTTTCAGAACTGTTTCAGCAAGGAGACAAACACGTTGTTTGACAATCTGAAGGTGGCATTTCCTTTTAGGCTTACACTGCAGTTGATTTCGGGCCATTTAGGAAGCCGTTCAGCCCAGGCTCAAAAACAGCAACATGCAAACACCAAGTAATGCAGCACAAACAGTGGCATACAACTCAAGTGTATGACATTAATATGGTTGAAGCTGTCAATTTTCCAGTCAAAGGATATGCCCTGTTTAGTAGCCTAATCAGTGAAGACCGTCCCTGCCCACATTTTAGTTTTCTAGTGTTTTTTCCCCTCCTATCGCTCTCTGTGGTATCAGTTTTAGGACTTGATAAATCAAGATTTCTCTTCCTAACTTTTTTCTTCTTTGCAGGTGGTGACACCAAGTCTCTTCAGCCTGAAACATTAGGTCAGCATGGCGGTCGCCTAGTAGAACAAACTGTAAAGTTAATTAGTCTGACATTTTTCTCCCAAAGTGGATTTGAAAGGAAAATGGCTACATTAGAATTGAAAACTGCGTCTGGCACAATGATATCAGGCTGTGATGTGGCAAGGTGGCACTGGATTTTTTGGTGGACGGTATTGGCACATGAATGTACGTCATTAGAATTTCATTAGCCAATCAGATTTAAGTATTTTCTTTACCTGTTTTCTAAGGAACACAACATTGTTGTGCTTAGTTACCCATGTGTTATTTTTAAAGTGCACACAAATAACAAACTATAAGACACTTATTTAAACATATGGAGAAAAAAATAAAACAGTCCAAGGTCCGTTTTTTTGTTTCTGTCAGTTTATAAGCACTGAAGCTCACGTGTTTGCGTGATGACTTCGGATGCCATTGTGCTATCGATCTGACATCAGAACTATGGTAACACAGCATCCTGAAGTCACACTGATGGTACAACAAAGTTGTGGACGCTGCTGGTTTCAAGGGAAAACTGACCAGCCATACACTAAAAAGAAACTGTATAACACTCCCTTCCGAGTAACTCCCCTCTCAACCTCAGTCAATTAATGATCTGACCCACCCAATGATTTAAGATGGAACAGATGCCTGAGTGCATGCCCTGTGCCTGCCCAGGTTGTCAGACCACAGCCAGGAAGACTTAAAGGGAAGAGAACCCTACCTTACCTAGGGGGCAGGAAGCCTTAATAACCTAACAGTATCAGGCAGCAACAGATGAATCTCCTCCAATTGGTCAGGTGATATAGCAGACTTCGCTCCCCTCCTGAACTATACCTTGCCATACCTGACTGATGGTGATAGACATGACAACCTCCTCACGGTGGACAGCATGGACACTGACCTTCACTGTATGTGTGCAGCAGCAGCATGCATGCCATGGGCATCGGCGTGACACTCAGTCCGTGCACAGCCCCCTCTCCTCCACCACGCCAAGCTGCCCCTCCCCTGAGTGGAATGAAGCCAGATACATCAGATGGAGGGAAGGTGGTCAGACAGGATGAGAAGGGCAGTGGTCTTCTTGGTGAGGGCAGTCCCCAAGCTGGCACCACTGATTGAAAAGTATTTTTATTTTTCAATTTAGGACATAGTTTATCTACTGGGACCAGCACCCATCAGGATTTGGTCTGGTTAGTCCCATCACCCTACCATCCCACGGACTTCCTCCTTCTGAAGTTACACACACACTGCCCCTCTTGGCAGGGCAGTTAGGTCCAGCCAGGCGCTATCCAAACTCAACTCTGGAGTGGAGCTTCTAGTCGGTCAGTGTGGGCCTGCAACACACCGACCTTCCCCTGCTCGGTTACCTTCCATCTGTCCTCCTGTTTTCTCTTCCCCTCCTGCCAGGCATGCAGTGACACAGGTGCAAGTGTGTAGGAGGCATGCACTACCGCATAGCGTCCAATGGCCCACTCCCTGTCGTGCTCCTCTTGCCCTGCCACACAATCTCCCCTAGGTGGCGGGCATAGAGCACAGCAGTATTACCTCCTGGGATGTTCGATCTTCTCCCGCAACTGCCCCCTCCCCAATGATCCAAGTCCATTTCTGAATTTGTGTCACTGCCGTGTGATGCAATGTCTTATCTGAAGCAGGGCCACGCTTTTACTAAATGCTGAAGGTACAGAGGCACAAGGAGAACAAGTGACTGGTTCATGGTCAGCAGCAGTGGTGGTGGGATTCAAACCTGTGATCTCTTGCTCCATAGATGAGCTCCAAATACAAGAACAGACTGCTTTCAGAGAACATTATAAAACAGACAACCATACAGCTCCACGTTGATTTCACTGCATTTAATTCTGGAATTAAGGCAACCAATCTGTTCTTAGTCGCTTGTTTGTGGTACAACTGATTATTCAAATATGGCAACAGCCTTTTAAAACCCATGGTATTCTATAGCTGACACTGTAATCAATGCAACACATATAGGCATCAGGTAGACATTAGTTTTCAAATATGAATTCTAACCAACAGATGATTTATGATTTTGAAGCTCTAGGGCAAAAGCACCAGTAACCATTAATGCCATGTGCAGTCTCAGGACTAAAAATGGATAGAATACTTAAGTTCTTGAATACTGCAGTGCTCTTCCTGAACACAGCCATTGCAATCCCACATTCACAGTAAATCTGCCACTGCTTTGCATTGGAAATATGCATTGAAACATGGGTGCTGTAATTGCCATATCCATGAAGCCCCTATAACAGGTCAGCCCACCTTCCAACATCCAACGGGAGAAGGTTCTGCACAGTGGAGCCATTTCACCAAACTCACAGAGGTTACAAAGTCCCATTTCAGCAAAATCCAAAGGGTTATAAAGCCCATTTTTGCAGAATCCTAGGGTTACAAAGCCCCATTTCAGCAGAGTCCACAAGAATAAGCCCCATTTAGCAGACTCCTGGGGCAAGAAACCCCAATTTTAGTAAACTACTTTACACAGCCTATTTCAGCAGAATCCACAAGGTTAAGCCCCATTTCAGCAGAATCATAGGGTTTATAAAACTGCACTTCAGCAGAATTCTTCCTGTTCCAAAGCCCCATTTTGGCAAACTCTTAGGGTGACAAAGCCCCATTTTAGCAGAGGCCTAGGGTTACAAAGCCCGATTTCAGCAGGATCCTACCTAGGGGCTGGGCAATCCTCAATGCCATTCTCATTCAGGAATCTGTCTAGTCCTGTGTTACCCCTACTCATGTTGTGTAACCTTCAATGCCATTCTCCCTTAGTTCCTTGCCTAGTTCTGTGTTACCCCTACTCATGCTGCGTAACCCCTCAGTGCCATTCTCCCTCAGTAACCTGCCTAGTTCTGTTACCCCTACTCATGTTGTGTAACCTTCAGTGCCATTCTCCCTTAGTTACCTGCCTAGTTCTGTGTTACCCCTACTCATGCTGTGTAACTCCTCAGTGCCATTTTCCTCAGGAATCTGCCTATTCCTGTGTTACCCCTACTCATGCTGTGTAACCCTCAGTGCCATTTTCCTCAGGAATCTGCCTATTCCTGTGTTACCCCTACTCGTGCTGTGTAACCCTCAGTGCCATTTTCCTCAGGAATCTGCCTATTCCTGTGTTACCCCTACTCATGCTGTGTAACCCCTCAGTGCCATTTTCCCTCAGGAATCTGCCTATTCCTGTGTTACCCCATCTCATGCTGTGTAATCCTCAGTGCTATTTCTCCTCAGGAATCTGCCGATTCCTGTGTTATCCCATCTCATGCTGTGTAACCCCCAATGCCATTTCCTCAGGAATCTGCCGATTCCTGTGTTACCCATCTCATGCCAGTATCTCATGCCCTATTTTTGAGGCTGCGGTCCTCCCGGGTATACCGTGGTACACTGCCCCAGAGTGAATCGTAGGGGTGGCGGTGTAGCCATCTGTTTTAGATCCGGTTTGACCTTCACCGTACCCAGTGGAAGCTCCGGTTCTTTTGAGTGTGGCTATCCATGTGGTCTTGGCTGGGCTGCAGGATTTTCCTGTCTCATCGCCTTCTGGCCTGATGGGGAATTTCCTGCAGGAGTTTGCCGAGTTCACTGCTGGTGAAACATTGGGATCCACCAGATGTATCTTTCTGGGGATTTCAATGTCTGGGTGGATGATAGTGATCAAAGATGCGGGTGACTTTTTGCGGAGTATGTCCTCTCTTGACTGACGCAGGTCGTTGCCGCACCCACTCACCAGGATGGCCACATGCTGGACCTGGTGTTTTCACTGGGGCTTGAGATCACTGATCTCGGGATTGATCGGGTTTCTTGGTCCGATCACTGCACGGTGAAGTGCACATTTGGGGCTCCGCCATAAGCCCTTCCCTGCTGAGATGATTGGCTGTCTCGCCCTTGCGTGGTCTTACCCCTGAGGGTTTTAGGCGGCAGCTAAATTATCTAGTTAATGGGTGCTGCATGCGTCGGAGGAGTTGGTGCGGGGTTGACACCTATAATAAAGTGCTCTCTGACACCATCAACTCCCTCGCACCTGTCCGTTATGCGACCCAGAACCTCATACCTGGGGTCCCCATGGTTCGATGGGGACCTCAGGGAGATGAAGAAGATGGGTCGGAGATTGGAGCGCTGCTGGAGAGGATCCCGCCTGGAGGTGGACAGACTGGTCTCATGGCTAACTATCGATGGCGATCAGGAGGCAATCAATCATAAGAAGGCAGTGTTCCTGTCCAGGGAGATTGCTGCCGGGAAGAATCGACCAGCTTCACTCTTCCGACTGTAGACAGACTTCTTCATCCTGTCTGCCTGCAGCCTAGGGAGGTTTTTCCACTGAAGATTGTGAGGAGTTTGCTCGGTTCTTCTCGGACAGGGTGTCCATGATCCGGTAAGGATGCCTCTTCAGCTAGCAATACCATAGCTAACAGTGGTCGATCAGATGTGTTCTGAGTGCACTCCGCCAAGTTGGGGGAGTTTAGACCAGTGGAGGCAAGTGAGGTTATTGAGGTAGCAACCAATTTGAGGCATACCTTTTGTGAACTGGACCCAGTGCCAACGCTTCTTAATGAGATGCATTGGCTCTGTTGGCCCAGTGTTCGCCATGATCGTGACGGTGTTCCTTATCTGAGGGAGTCTTTCCGGATGCCTTGAAGGAGGCTCTGGTGAGACCCCTTTTAAAGAAACCATCTTTGGACCGCGAGATCATGGCGATCATCGTCCTATCTCCAACCTCCCATTTTTGGGGAAGGTGGTGAAGAAGGTGGTAGCGCTTCAATTGGAAGAGCACCTCGTGACTCACGAGTTGTACGATCCCTTCCAGTCGGCTGGGCCACATAACACAGAAACTGCTCTTGTACAGGTGCAGAATGATCTCCTCAGGGCTAGAGATCAGGGGACAGGACAATTCTTGTTCTTCTCGATCTCTCTTGACATTTGACACTGTGGACCATTGTGTGTTGCTAGTTCGCCTTAGGGATTTATGTGGACTCACTGGTACTGTCATCAACTGGTTTGAGTCCTTTCTTACAAACAGGAGGCAACGGGTTCACGATGGGTAATTCCTCATCTACCCAATCTCCTTCCTTCGGAGTCCCTCAGGGTTGGTACTGGCTCAATGTTGTTCGCAGTGTACATGCTGCCTCTGGTGGATCATTAGGAAGTATGGTCTGAGTTTTCATTGCTATGCTGATGATACCAGCTATACTTTTCCTTTGCCCCAGGAACATCCAATGCAGTGGATGTATAAACATCTGTCTGACCGAGATAAGTGACTGGATGGCCTCCAGCTGGTTGCGACTGAACCCTAACAAGGCGGGTATTGGTAGTGAGTCGAACAGAGTTACATGATATGGAGGTCTCTGATTCAGCAACTGGACTTGTTCTTGGGGCTGTCTCATTGAAGGCCTCCTCTAGGGTGCGTGGTCTTGAGTGATTCTGGACAGGAACTTGACCATGGAGACTCAAGTATCTTCCGTGGTTCGTACTCTGTTTTCCATCTCAGAAACATTGCCAGGATTAGGCCCTTGTTCCGCTCTCTGGACCACCCTACCTTGATACATGCCTTAGTCACATCTAGGCTGGACTACTGTAATGCTCTATCTCGGGGTCACAGGAGGACTTCTCCGCCAGACTGCAGCTGGTGCAAAATGCAGCTGCCGGTTACTGACTGGGCAGAAAAAATTTTGCCATATTACACCGGTACTGCGTGGATTGCACTGGCTGCCGGTCAGGTGGAGAGTCCTCTTTAAGGTGGGTCTTCTCACCTTTAAGGCCCTACACGGGCAGGGCCCTGGTTACCTGTCAGTCCTCCTGACACCTGCTCCATCGGTCCGCCCTCTTGATCCTCCAGTAGTGGCCTCCTGATTGTTCCTAGGCGAGGCTGAAGTCAGCGGTGACAGAGCTTTTAGCGTTCGCGGCTCCCACCCTATGGAACCTATTACCAGCTTTGGTCAGAGAGGCCTCGACTGTAAATATCTTTAGATCCGCCTGAAAACCTTTCTATTCTCTCAGGCATTTGATGCTTAGACTACATTAGACAATGATGTATTCATTATTTGTTATTTCATCTATTCTATGTATTATGTTCTTTTAAAATTTGTACGGCGCCAGAGCCTCCGGGATTGGGTGTCTTTTAAATAAATTTGACTTGACTCATGCTGTGTAACCCCCAATGCTATTCTCCCTCAGGAATTGCCGATTCCTGTGTTACCCCATCTCATGCTGTGTAACCCCTCAGTGCCATTCTCCCCAGGAATCTGCCTATTCCTGTGTTACCCCTACTCATGCTGTGTAACCCCAATGCCATTCTCCTCAGGAATCTGCCTCATTCCTGTGTTACCCCACTCATGCTGTGTAACCCCTATGCCATTCTCCCTCAGGAATCTGCCTATTCTTGTGTTACCCCTACTCATGCTGTGAATCCTCAGTGTCATTCTCCCTCGGAATCACCTATTCCTGTGTTGCCCTACTCATGCTGTGCTTCCCAATGCCATTCTCCCTCAGGAATCCGCCTATTCCTGTGTTACCCCCTACTCATGCTGTGTAACCCCAATGCCATTCTCCTCAGGAGACCCTATTCCTGTGTTACTTCTGCTCTTGCTGTGTAACCCCAATGCCATTCTCCCTCAGGAAACTGCCTCATTTCTGTGTTACCCTACTAGTCAATTCCTTACCCAGTTTACCACTTTTGGACACATACCAGGCACAGTTTGGTTACTAGTCTCCCCATATGTTGGGCTGTGTTGAAGGCCTTACTGAAATCTAGGTAGGCCACATCTACCTCCACCCTGATCTACTTCCCTGGTCACCAAGTCAAAGAGAGGAACATAGTAGGTAGGGATTAAGGTGGGTTTACAGGAGGAGACCAGGAGGTAGCAGTAGAGGTAATGGAAGAAAAGGAGAGAGAGAGAGCGAGAGAAGGAAAAGGAGGGAAGTAGACAGAGTAGTGACTAGGGTGGAAGCTCAGGTGCAGTTGCAGGAAGGAGAGGGAAGTCTTGAGAGACAAGAGAGGGAGGGGAAGTAGGGTGGCAGTGCGGATGGGGGAGCGGGAGGGCATTCCAGAGTTTAGGGAAGTGGAAGGAGAACGCAGCTTGGCCAGAAGAGGATGACCTAGACGGAATGTTGGAGTATGGCACTCAGCTCTACAAAAGGAATAGGAGGAGTGAGTGGGAGCGGAATGTAGACATGTGAGGTAAGTGGGGAGGAAATCAGCCAGTACTTGGTAATATGGGTGGAGGCATGTGAAAGCCATCTGGCTTCAAGAGAGGGAAGACTGAGGGAGGTTTGAGGGAGCAGTAGTGAGTCAGAGGAGGGAAGTCAAGGGCAAACTGAGCATACCCTTGGATGTATCCCACCTGGCCCCATTCCTTGTCCGCTTTCAGATTTATGAAGTTCTTTCAGGACTCTGTCTCTGTGAATGGGCTAGTGTCCACTCCCTTCCTTCGATGCTCCTGTCACTTGTCTGTGGTCCCTTACCTTCCCTTCCTCCGTGAACACTGAACAAAAATATGTGTTCAGGATGTCTGCTTTTTCCTGGTCCCTCCTTCCTTAGCCTTACAATCCCTCCCGTGGTTTTTCTTCTTTCGCTTATATACTTGAAAATGTCTTATCCCTTTTTCTTTACTGCCTGGGCTATTTTCTCCTCCGCTTTAGCCTCTGGGCTCCTGAATGCTTTTCTGCCTCCTCTGCGCCTTGTTATACACTTCCTCTCCTCCTCCCCCTCCGTGTCTCCTTATACCTCCTCCTCAGGGCAATTGTGTGGAAGTGCCTGGCATGCTCCATTACCTCACTGCACGCTACATTTCCAGGGGCAAAAACGGAAGAAAATGCCGAGGGCAGAATGACGAGAGAGCACTCTGCTGGTCCTGCACCCAACCAGCTGGGCACACTGACCAGAACCAGATCCATTCTAGGTGGGGCCTGGGGAACCCCCGCAATCCTGCCAGGGACAAGCCCTGAGGGAGGATGGCCAGCAGGTAAGTCCCAGCAGACATCAGGGTGACAGGGCTGGGGTGCTCCTCGGAAGGAGGGCCAACCAGATGGAGAAAAAGAGAAAAAAAAAGGCATAAGGCACACTGCAAAACATGCGACCTACTCTGTGAGATGAGTGCAGCCCCTGATGCTTGATCCCCACACCCCTGGTCGACCCACAGTGACTTCAGTTCACCTCAAACTCTGGCTGCCAGCGTGAGTGCGCGGTAGGCCTACTGCTGTGCTACTTGGCTGGCTAACCTTTTTTGTTATTGTTATAAAACTGCTTCAGCACTACCCAAGTAACTGAACCATTCCCATTTCAAATTCTTACAATTTTGATAAATATTGGTACAAAAAAAAGAATTGAAAAAATATGTTACTACATGCCTCCACAACTTCAAAACTATTTTCAGAGTTTCCAGGTTTTCTTTTACCTCCTTCCTTGCACCGCTGGAGTGTCATTCATTCAGGCACTCATCTGTGCCAGCCCTCTGCCTAACAGACTTAGTCTCACTGATGCACCTCTGTCTGTCTCCCAGTGTTTTCCTCCAGTGCCTTGGTCAGTTCTAACCTCCCCAGGGACCTCCTCCATGGCAAGGTTACTGGAGGAGAAGGAGAATCATGTCACTGAAGTTATTTATCCAAGTGTCAAGGGCTGAGTAGTGGTGGTTTGGGGAGCGAACCTTGGGAGGCAGTCGCCCAAGACTGTCTGTCTGGGCTTTTTCTTGTTCCTTCTGCTTGCCCCATATGAAGTGTGCCCATGTCTGTTTCCTAGGGACACAGCCCGCCAGCGCACTGTCACTCACACCAACAACAGCTCCCCTGCTACTCTCCAGGTGTTGCCTCCTAACAGTGCATGATGATCAAGTCACAAGCAGCTGCAATTGCAATTTAAAACAAAAGACATGCCCACTCAACCCTAATTTAGAGGGATATACTGTATGTATGTGTATATATATAGAGAGAGAGAGAGAGATGGGGGAGAGAGAGAGTATGTGTGTGTGTGTGTGTGTGTGTGTTAAGCTCAATATTTTGATTTCAAAGGAAATGAACGCTACTATGATCCAGCTCTGCTGGAATTGGAGAACACTACTAAATAAGATGAGTACTAGGAGTTCATTTTAATACAGTGCTCTCAAACATCATAACCCTGTCTGGAAACCAAAGACCTAATTAGTTACCTATGTATCACTAAAGATAAATTAAAAAAAAAAGTACTCTTTCAGCCGTGCTGCTTGAAATGGATGTATGTGAAGTTATAAAGATGGCATCTTTAGCAGCTCCTAGAATTGCTCCAATATCTGGGCCCCTGCTGTCTTATGGACTACCACTGTTCGGAAACTAGGCCTGTATAAAAGGTGGGTCGGCCTGTAACCCTGCTGGGTCTCCTACATAATAAAGTACTGCATTCAGCACTGTACCGGGGACTGAGCATGCCAATGATTGACTGTGTTGAGGGTCCACAGCAGAAAAACCTCCTGTGGCTCAAGGTATGCATGTAAGTGCTTCATTATTTCATGTGGTAGTTCGTTCAAATGCACTAGTGGGGTCCACACTTCCTGGACTAATTTGTGACTGGAGAGCTCATACAACTCAGGCACTCCAAGTTTAGAGGAATGGGAGGGACGCTGGTGAGTGATTTTTGCCCAAAGGAAAAATTCCATATATATTCTTTGCAAAAACTGTGTCAGTGCACTAGTTAGGTTCATCTTAACGCAACAGAAGTAGAGGAAATGTGGCTGTAGGGTTTCCAATCCTAACCCCCGCAAAAGCACACCACCACAAAGCAACAGATAGCCATTATCAGGTAAGACAAACATGCAGCTGTTTCCAGATGCAAGAATGCAGTAGCACTGACGTGTTACCTTGTGGATTTGTATCTGTAGCACACACACACACCACAATACATACATAACTAATCTTGCCTACTTAGGCGGACTCTCTTCTTCACTCCTTCTGCTGCTTTGCTCCTGACTCTTCTCATCCTTCCCATACAAATCACTGCACCCTCTACCAATCTCTCTCTCTCTCTCCTTCCCTAGCCAGCAAGCGCCTTATGCACTGTGCTAACCTTCTTGCTAAAGTCTGGTTTCACTCCCTCCCTCCTCTCTTTCCTCCTCTATTTCCATCAAACTGTCCTCTTCTCACTCACTTCAAAATCATGGCCACCACACTTTAACTACCCCATAGATCCACCTCAGTTGGTCAGGCTGCTTTCTCACACAGCGTCTCAAAATTTGGAAAGCCACGACAGCCAGCACAAACGGGTAGTGCTACCACCGGAAGCCATCACCCGGGTTTGGGAATGAGCCTGGGGGAGATGAAGGCCAGCTGGGAGAAGAAGGCTGAGCATCCACACAGGGTTGAAAAATCCCCAAGTCCGAGGTCTGGGATGCACAAAAAGCAGCTTGGACTTGCACACTACAGCTTCCTTTGAAATCGGACGGACTTGGCTGTATTACTCTCAAACGACCTCCAAAGTTTTTAATAAAAATGACAAGTGCGGTGTGCATTGGCCCTTTAAGTGAAATGCTTCCCCTGTGTTCTCATGGATCCAAGGTGCTGCTGTGTACCATAGACTGCTGCCTGGCTGGCTGGTGGGCAGCAGCCTGCTTCTAGCCTGCTCGGGGGGAATCTGTGGCACCCTGCTGGTAGTCTGAGGCTCTGTGCTCCTCTTCCACGCCTCCTCTCTCTCACCAGCCAATTAAGAGCTTGAACGGTGAATTGGCGGTTTGATGCACAACTGCACGCACCACAGAGAGAGAGAGAGAGGGAAAGAGAGTCAGTATCAGAGTTGTGTGGACGGTGGCAGCCTAACTTGCAGAACAGTTATATTTATCGAGCAGACTACAGAGCGGGATCTGTGTAAAAAAGGAGCCAGAGTACGCTACGGTCGCCGTCAGAGTTGCTGGTCTGAGAAACGGTAGAGCCGCCAGAGCCCTAAGCCCATAGTAACTAGGGTACTCACTCGCAATCGGTGCCGGTCCTGAGGAGAAGAGGGGAGACTTCACTAGAGCTAGTAGAGGAGAGCAGTGAAACAGTGCGATGACTCGAGGAGAACTAAGAGGGAATCAGGGTTCTATGGGTAAGGGTGTCTCTCCCTCCTCCAAGAATTGTTAGCAGCAACAGCCCGCTTATTTAGAAGGAGGATCCATCTTGTCGTCAGTCATCTGACAGGAGCCTGCAGGTAAGGAGTTTGACACGGGTGGGGGACGCTGAGCAGACTGGGTGCCAAGATAATGCCATTACATAATAATTGGAGCTCCCATTATTTAAAAATTAAATCTGACTTGTTAAAAAAAAATAACCAAAGAGTCCTTGTTGTGTTGTTGAGGAGTGTGTGAACTGTGAGTGCATTCATGAAGGAGAGGATGGGATAAAATGTATTTCAGCTCTCTCCATAGTTCTGCTGACCAGACCTCAAGGAAGTCATAATATCCGTAGGCAGGGCACCAGTGGGTGAACAAGAACAGAAAAAGTATTTCTGGTGGCTAGCAGTCCCTCCCCGTCCGATCCATTGCCTGATATAATAAAAAGTGTTCCTGGTTGCTAGCGTCCCACCTCATCTGATATAATAAAAACATTTTCTAGCTCAGATTGGGACGGGGAAGTGGGTGATGTGGCTCTGCCCGTCAGGCTGGGGTCCACTAGACCACCACCAGGGACAGTTTAGTCTCTGACAACCAGTGGATTGGGGATGGGGACCACTAGCTACCAGGGAGATGTCATTAGTGTTACATATATAGATGCATAGAAATGTGATGGCAGAAAAGGACCGCCAGGCCCACCTAGTCTGCCCACTTGTCTAGTTCTCTGCTAGACATGCCCTTCCCCTCACCCGCCCCACCCTCAACAATCCCCTGTGTCTATCTCAAGCTCTTTGAAGCATTCCACTGTTTCCAATCAACTTCTCAGGAGTGTGCTTATAAAAATGGGAGACTAAGGCTTTTAGTTAAAAAAAAAAAAAAGAACAAAAAAACAAAGATGTACAAAGTATTGAGTGGACCCAGAGACCGTGTGTGTCTGCCTTACAGCACTGCTTCATCTATCTCAATATAAAAAGAAAAGTGGGGGTTCACTGGTGCATGCTGGATTGTGAAACTTAATTTAGAGCCAAGCCATAGTCTTGAATCCAGCCCGCGAGCTGTGAATAATTTGGCTTGTAGAGGGCTACCTGTTGCTTCCTATAAGAAATGATGAAAAATTTGCTTTAGTAAAATGTAGTGGGGAAAAGAAAAACCTGTGACTTACTAATGCCTGCCATGGACTTATGGCCCAAAAAATAACATAAGTTCTGGACTTCGCCTCCCAAAAATTTTTCAACCCCTGCCACAGGACAGCTCGCCTTCTCCGGAGGGAGGGAGATCTCGGCTCGCTACTTGACTAGCTTCTGGCGGAAGTCAGAGGAACAACAAGTGGAAGCACTGAAAAGGGTTTGGGCAGGGTGGAAGTCGGTGCTTAGTGCCTTGATGTAAGAGCGCACCCTATCCAGAGAATAATGAAAAATCAGCGCCCATCTCCGAGATGACGGAGCACCATGCAGAGACCCTGATGGTTCACGCCTGCCTTATATCCCGGGGGAGTCGGACAAAATTTGAAGTGTCTCGGCGTGTCTGTGCCTCGTGCCGCCTGAGGTATAGCCAAGGCTCTATGGGGACTTGACAGGGATCAGGTAGGCCATGATGCGGGATACTGCAGTGTATATGTCTCCAAAGGAGCGGAAATCAGGTGCTGGGAGGAGCATAAATAGAGATTACAAAACAAATTTGGAACACCTCCCATCCATCATGCTGCTCCTCCAGAGGTCCCCTTCCTGTAGTTGTATTTAAATGTGTGATTGTTACCTCACCCTATTTTGCCTCTACTCATTTTCTGCAGATTACTTCCTATCCTATATCAATTAAGTAACTGTTTGTTTTGTTAGTATCCTAGCGCCTTGCTTGTATTATTTGTTTATTCATTGTAATTTATTATTTCCTATTTTGTGTCATACTATGTATGTTTATGTTTGTTTTTCTATTACCATTTATACACTGTTTTTGACTTGCTGCTATATTTGCTGTACTCCCTTTCCCTCTCCAGGATGCATCTGGAAAAGAGCTTCTGCCCAGTATGTCATTCCTGGTGAAACTTTAAATAAATAACATAAGGCATAATGCACACTCACTTGTCGCTGCAGATACAAATCTACCATATTCAAACCATAACACTACTTCTGTATGAAGAAGCACAGGCCCACTGCAGCCACAGACACAAAACCCACCATCCCCAAATTACAGGAGTTCATTTTGTCTGCAGAAGCGCACACCCCTATAGAGCAAAACTTCTGCAGACTCAAGTACTTATGCACACTGTAAGACACACACACACTTGACAGGCCTGCACTTCTGCAGCCACAGGTGTAAGAACATGCACATTGACCTCTTGCTGCAGAAGCACAGGCGTAACAAAATCCATGATACCAAAATTACAACAATACTTCTGTTTGCAGAAGCGCAGTCACAGGAATAAGACAGACACACCAACCTCTGGCTTACAGAAGGCAGGCTCCTGTGGGGCCTGCAGTTATGCAGATGAAAATACTGTCGCAATGTGGGTATAATGATCTGAGCAGAGGATCTAGAAATTGTTTAAGGGGGTAGCAGTTTTTCAGTTCAGCAGATGCTATAGAAAAGCATGCACTAATGGACCATGGTGTCTAGTGAGGTACCTTGTACAGCGTGCTTGGGGCCTTCTGTCTACAACTTACTCATGCTCGCAGTACGATGGCCTGTTCTTACAGAACTGCAGATACAAATCCACAAAGACAGAACATCAGTGCTACTGCATTTGGGTCATCTGGAAACAGCTGTATGTTGTCTGTCTTTCCTGATGATAGCTGTGGTTGCTTGTGTGGTGGTGTCCTTTTGGTGGGTGGGGAGCTAGGGCTAGAAACTCTAACGCCACATTTCTCTGTTTTGTTGCATTAAGTTGAAGCCTAATTGGTGCATTAACGCAGTTTTGCAAAGAATTTCCTTTCTTTTTGAGGCAGTGGAATTGTATTCTCATTCACAAAGACGCAGAACATGCAGGTGCCTCTGGGCCCTGCACTAAGGGGAAGACTGTCTGCCTACAGAAGTCCAGGGCCCTGTAGGCCCTGCACTCCATGCAGCAACAGACAACAGATATCAATAATTCATGCTACTATCCAATGGGCTGCTGAAACACAGATAAAGATGCACTGGATAAACAGTCCCTCTTTCAGCCAATGCATAGGGTCCTCTGACCATCCATGGGTGCAGAGGTACTAGATCCATGCTAAGGAAGAGTTGTCTTCACTACACTGTACCTACTGGGCCCTAAGATAACCCTGTACCTTTCTGTCCCTGGTGAGGGGTGGGGATTGCATAACAGTGACATCCCCCACTCACGATCCATCCACTGGCTGACTGAGCTTGCTCCGAACTCAGCTCAGCAGTATGGGATCAAAAAGCACTACCCACTGGGATAAAGTGTGGCACTACACATGTTTTTAATAATTATTTATTTATTTATTTTTAGAAAATCCCACCAAAAAGGTGAATCAGCCAAGTGACTCTGAAATCACCTTTTGGGCAAGCGCTATGAAATTACACTCATATTGTTCATAAAGTTGGGTCCTCAAAGGACCATGTTGAAAATCTGGGGTCAAAATCTCCAAAAATGAGTGAGTTATTCATAAAAGTTGAAACCCTCACTGAAATACACTGAACAGCATTTACCTTAGTTTCTCATATTGCAGTTGCCAGTTCCAGCATCAAAACATGTCTTGAGCGGGAAAACGGACCCTGAGCCTGGGACCTCTTCAGGTGAGTGAGGGTGTCAAGGGGTGTGGAGAGGTGGGTGCACAGTGGGAGGTTGGATTGTTGGTATGGGTGTGATAGCCAATGGACTTTTGTTACAGGTTTTCAGGCAAAAGGGCCACGGAAGGGGGGTGAGATACCACTAACCACCAATTACAAAATACAGGGGCATCGAGAGGCACCACTAGGCACCAGAGAAAAGCCAGGATGCTTCTGTACCCCTAAAAGCACAAAGGGGTCCAAGGTTATAAAAATAATTAAAAATATATAGGAAAAACATAAAACTAAAAGAAAAAATATGTGTGTGGGGGCTAAGTAGACACAGGGATAAACACTGGCCACCAAAGGGGTAGACAAATAAAAATGATATATTTATTTATTTATTTATTTTATTTTATATACATACATATACAGAAAAATTATAAGACAAATATGGGTATGCAGGGTGGGGATGTCACTAGGCACCAAAGATCTTCATGGGGGAGTTCCACTGAGAACCCATTTATTTCATAATTCAAATGGAAACAAATCCTTTTGCTTTGCCTATTCACGGAAAAGGATCCTTTTCATGACCAGATGACTGTCCTTTTCGGGACCAGATGGCTGTCAATCCATTTTCCCACCCAGATGGCCATGCCATTTATTCCTTTTCACCATGGTGAAAAGGAATTCAATTCTGACCAGATGGCCATCCCATTTAATCCTTTTTCACAACAGCAATTTTTTCGCCATCTCTACATGAAGGAATCGGCTGGGCGAAAAACTTTTTTCGCTAGCCATTTCTTTCACCATGATGAAAGGAATTAAATCTTAAAAAAAAACTATAGAGGGCATACAAAATATTCAAAAAACACACAGAACAGCTCATCGACTCCCAATAAGCAAGATACATGCTTGATGTCTGTAAAGACATCGTTCAAAAAGATGGGCACTCACCAACCAATAAGAAACACACAGGCTCCAAGTAATCAGAAAACTCCAAATATATTCCAAAGTACACATGTTGCACACTTGATGCATTTGGGACTGTGGTCCTTTATCACAACTGTATCTGCAATTGGAAAGAAGCACCACCACCATTCTTTGTGCAGCCATTTCTACAAGCATGTTTGTAAAATACATCTCTTGGCACAATTATGACTTTGTTTTAGCCAGAAATAAAAAAAAAAAGATGGCTCACGAAAAGGAATTTTTCTGACAAACAAGGATTGGCCCTCAAGAAAAGGATTCTTTTCATCAGAGCAAACTTTTTGTTCCAGGAATCTATCTAAAAGAGTGAACTGAGTATGCTCAGAATCCAAAATTTTAAAGTAAATAACTTTGGAATGGATTAATATTTTTCACCAAACCAATGCAGACAACCTCTGTAGGGCAAGCACTTTGTACCCTCAACATTTGAGACCAGAATTCCAAACCATTTGGCCACAGCTCAATGAGAAAAACTACATAAAAGGCTGATTTTAATATTTTTCACTATGTGCGGCACAAAATCTGCCAATCCAACGAAACAAAACTTGGCATGTCAAGAGATCTACCTCACCAGACTGCGCATGCAAAATTCTATACAAATTGCTGAGCAGTTGCAAAGTTATTACAGTGCAAAATTTGAGGTTTAACATTAAAGTACCTATCAACCCTAACTATAGTGGCGCCACTATAATCTATCTATATCTATATATCTATCCAGCTCTCTCTATGGTTGTGTGTGTGTGTATATATATATATATATATATATATATATATATATATATCATACACACACACTCTGCATATTTGGGCCTTCGTCCCATAGAAAAAGCCACCATATATTTCCCCATGATGGTAGCCAACTAGCGATTATGATGCCAGTTAGCTAATCACACTGTATTGATGGGCTAATGACACCTTTTCCATTCTAAGCTTCTATTAGATGCCTCAAAAACTAAGTTCATGTTCATTATGTCACACCACAGCTTCACAATGTGTATCTGCTCCTGCCATCATGACTTTATTAGGTGACACTCTAGAAGTAGTGGAAAATTACAAATATCTTAGAGTCTAGACTGACAACAGACTAACTTCTGCCACCCATATAGAGGCATTATGTAAGAAACTGTGACTCAGACTGGATTCTAATTAGGCGCTGCTTCAGGCAAGACACACAAGCAGCTGGTCCAGGCCACTTTCCTAAAGCCTGTAGATTACGTTAACTTAATTTACTGTCACGGTTCAGCCACATACCTCACCAAGTTAGATGTACACTACCACAAGAGCTCGGGTTCGTTTACAGAGCTAGGGCCCAGGGACCTCCATTGTACTTTGTATGTTGCAACTGGCTGGCCCTCACTAGCTACCAGGAGACTACTGAACTTGTATACCATGCATACAAATATTCCTTAAAGAACTCCCACTATACATCACCAAGCTATTTCATATATCACATAGCGGCTACTCCTCCAAAAACAAAAAAAATTACATATTGCTGGATATTCCAAAATGTACTACACAGGAAAATCTGCAATTAGTTGTTTCATCCCTAAAACATGGAACTTTTTACTTGATTTTTTGGTAACTAGGTGACTTACTTCAAGCCTCTCTAAAACTTGCGTTGCTAGTCAGACCCAGCACCTTTTAAAATGCTCATTCAAAACTATACACTGAAACCTGTTTGTGTGGCTAGCCTACCGCTGCTCTCACCAGCTGGTAATTAAATGTAGGTGCTGTTCTTTTCCGTGATCTGACCAACAAATTACTAACTGCACTTACTGCTAGTTTAGACAGTCTGCCATATCTTGTATACTTATATTTCTATATATAACTCTAAAGTTGTGAACCTAGTGAACTTACTCTTGCTGTGACAACTGTTCTCTGTTTTATAAATATCTCTGTACCCTGTACTATTGTTCATAAACACTGTATGCAGTCCTACCCAGGACCACCTTGTAAATAAGCTTGCTTAGTGGAGGCTTTTTCCTTTACTTTCCTAATAACACATGTAACAAGCCCCTTAATAACACATGTAACAAGTCCCTTAACAACACATGTAATGAGCCTTTAATGAAACAGCACAGGGTCAGTATGTCTCCGCATTTACAGCACAGTCAAAAAACGCAACCAAATGCTGAAACTAAAGGCAGCACTAGCCAAAACATCGACTGCTACAAAACAGTGAGCACTACCTTGAAAACATGGCACAAAAGATGTAAACTGTATATTTAGTGTGGGAGGAGGCTCTGCCTCCTGAGCCCCCAATCCCACATTAAATTAACCAACACCGGGAGGATGAAGCTCGGGGATGGGAGAAACCTCTGGGGGTGATACTTTAGGAGGGAAAGGGACACAAGAAAAAAATTCAGATGTCCCAGGACAGAGAAACTGACACTCCACTCCCTCCCTGCCTGTGGCTCTAGCGCCTGAACCTTGTCAGCACCGCCAACCAGAGGCTTTCAACACTTTCCCTAACAGCAACATAGCTATAGGGTTTTGATAACTTACCTTTGATATTCTGTCCCTGTAGCTATTTTGCTTTTAGCTCTTTGACCAGCTGTTTTCAAGTGCGGTTTTCCTCGACAAATTGACCTGGTACCAATAAAACATATAACAGCCACCCACCCACCCCGAACACTATGGTAAAACACAGGACACAGCAAAGTGTCCAACCTAATGCATTATATAAAATAAAAGATGGCAAAGTCCAGCATATTCGTTAAATAATACCATCTGGGTCAAACAAGCTCATAAGGGCCACTCACCCTTCGAGCCCTGGCTTTATGGCTTGTTTGACCCTCCATGATATTATTTTCTTTATACCATGTTTTGCCATTATTTATTCTCCCTGTACATATAATGTGTGTGTGTATATATATATATATATATATATATATATATATATATATATATATACAGTATATATATATATAGATATGTACGCACTGCATATCTATATGCTGTATCTACATGTATAAATCATCTAATAACATAGGAAAATGATCCATCTTGCCCAGCCTTTCATATTCTCACCGGCCCTCACTCACAGCCAGGGTCTGACTTTGAAGAGTGCCCATAGAGGAGGGCGCCCCACCCTGCAGGGGTTAAGCTGGGGTACTGGCTGTGGAGGGGGAGTGAGGAGGCTTTGGGCGAGAGGATCTCAGGCGGGCAGGACCAGGCAGGATGCCCGAGAGAGGCTCCAGAGCTGCGACTGGAGCGAAAAAGAATGTAAAAAAAAAAAATACAGAAAGTGACGGCAGAAGGGGACCACAAGGTCCATCTAGTCTGCCCAAGAACCTGCCTGGTACTATTCCCCCCTCCTGTCCTTTGCCTTTCAGTATGCTATCTTTTATGTCTATCCCATGCATTCTTGAACTCGCTTACTGCTTTGACTCCACTACCTCCCTCAGGCAGGCTATTCCATGGGTCCATCACCTTCTCTGTAAAGAAGAACTTCCTTGTATTACTCCTGAACCTCCCTCCTTCAGCCTCATGTCATGCCTTCTCGTTCTCACTGTTTCAATTGGGAAAACTCCTGAATGTTAACCTTATTTATACCCCTCATATATTTTAAAGTCTCAATCATGCTGCCTGTCTTCCTCCTCTGTTCCAGGGAGTACATGATGAGTTCAACTGCCTGGTTAGACCACACCTGAATACTGCGTGCAGTTTTGGTGTCCCTACTTCAAAAGGGACATTGCATTACTGGAGAGGGTGCAGAGGAGAGCAACCAGGATGGTACTTGGGCAAGGGAGAGGCCTATGAGAAGAGACAGGAGAGCTCAACCTGTACTCACTAGAGGAAAGAAGAAACAGGGGGATATGATAGAGGTCTTCAAATATCTCAAAGGAATGAATAGGGTAAGTCTTAAGGGGTCTTTCAGCTGAGGGAGGTGGGGACCACCAGGGGACACTCAATGAAGCTGGACAGGGGGAGACTGAGGGGGAAACAAGGAGGCGCTACTTTATTGAGAGGGGGGTGGAGCCCTGGAATGTGCTGCCCAGGGAGTTGGTGGCTGCTACTACTGTGGAGGGGTTCAAGAAAGGCTGGAATAGGTACAGAGGAGGGTGCATCCTGGAGCCACGCTTAGAAATGGGGTCCTTGTAGGGAGGGAGGGGGCTACTAACAGTGCCCTGGGAAGGCACTTACCATTGAGCAGACTCGATGGACCATAGGGGCCTAATCTTCTGGCTGTGTATGTTACTTCCTCAGCCTGTCCTGGTATGCTATATGGTGCAATCCTTGAATCATTTTCACTTTACACTGACTGATAGGCTGCAGGTGACATTACAATCCTCTGCTAGCAGCGATGTCACCACTGGGCACTGCAGAAATTAGTATGATGTCACTTGTAGAAAGCAGTAAGTGCAGATGGAGACCAAGGGACAGAGATCCACATTCATACAAATTTCTAAAGTAAAAAAGCATGAAAGGAAGTCAAGTAGAAGAACTATAAGCTAAATTGTGCCTACATAAAAACACAGAAAACTGCCTGCAGGAAAGGCCTTTGTGGTTCATCAAGTCTGCCCCACGAGGTTGTATATGCCTCCTAGGGGATCATGACTAACTTCTGCCCCTCCCTGCCTCCAGGATCCCTTGACCAACCCTTTGTGGCAATAAACCCCCACCCTTAAAGTTCTATACTGTTTTGCACTGACTAGTATTTCAGGTAGCTTGTTCCACCCTCAACCACTCTCCCTGTAATACTTCCTCATGGCCCTCCGTAGCCTACCTATGTACTCTTGCTCCCTGAAACTATATGGCTAGTACTAAACTATCTAGTTACTGTAGATCTGTTGAAACGGTAGTTCTCCTCTTGTATGAATTTGCACTGTTTTTGCACAGCTTGTTGAAACTGTAGTTCTCTTGAACAAATTCGCTCTGTTTTGTACAACCTGTTGAAAAGATCAGTTACGCAAGAACTTACTGTAACAGTAGATCTTCGAGGGGTCTCAGTCATCAGGTCACACATATGGAAATTCACTGTTGGTGAAGCAGGATCCACATGGAAGATTTTCCAGCAGTACCACTGGGGTCGCCCACACCAGCTTCACAACCCTCTAAAGGCATGAATGGCCCCACTCCCTCCTCTGTTCTTCCCCAGAGACTAAGGAACAAACCTATGCAATGAGGGACCGGGAGAGAGAGACAGAGGTGTCCAGGCCTAAATAAAGGCTGGATACACCAGTTAGCCAGTTCTGAAAGAACCCCATAAAAGGGAATGGTAGGAGAAGGCAGACCTGATGACTGAGATCCCTCAAGATCTGCTGTTACAGTAAGTTCTTCTTACGAATGTTCTATCTTCACTGAGGTATCTCAGTCATCAGGTCTTCATGTGAAATGAGTCCCAAGCAGTTACAGATGCTGCAGAACAGTCTGGGAGGAAGGTCAGCCAAAGCTTAGGACAAGAGGCCCTGCAGGATAGCCCTGCCAAAACCTGCATGGGCTCTGGAAGCAATGTCCAGGCTGTAGTGCTTAGTGAAAGTATGGACGGTATTCCAGGTGGCAGCCGCTGAAATGTCAGCATCTAAGACCCCTTTGAAACAGGCCACAGAGGAAGCCATGCCACTTGTGGAGTGGTTTTCACCGCCCTGGCAACTCTTTGCCATGCTTGTTGTAGCAGAACATGATACAATGTGCCAACCATTTAGACAGACATTGTTTAGAAACTTGAGCCCTCTCTACCAGGGGTGAAAAAGAAACAAAAGCTGCTTTGACTTTCTGCATTTCTTAGTGCGAAGCAGGTAATATTTCAAAATTCTGCACATGTCTAACATATGGAGTAGTGCTTCCCTGGACTGGCAACACATTCAGGAAAATAAACAGGTAGGTGGATAGATTGATTTAGGGTAAACTCAGACACCACCTTAGGAAGAAACTTAGATTCTGCACAAAAGACATCCTTGTCTTTGTGAAAAATCAAATAAGGCTCCTCACACACAGAGAGCCTGAAGCTCAGAAATCCTTTGATCAGAAGTAATAGCAACCAAAAATAATGCTTTACAAGACAGAAAGCACAGCTCATAAGTCATGTTTGTCTCAAACAAAGACAGGGTCAACTTCTCCAAAACAAAATTCAAACCTCAAGCTGGGACAGGAGAATGGATTGGAGCTTCAGGTGCAGGTTCCCTGAGAAAGTATGGTATATATCCAACTGAGCCACAGTCACAGGCCAACCACAGGCTCATGAAAGGCAGAGATAGCCAAAAGGTACACCTTGAAAGAGGAGTACTGAAGACCTGAATTTGACAGAAATAACAGGTAGTCCAGAATATGGTTCACTGGACAAGTGAAAGGTTCCTGATGATGTCTGGCAGCCCAGATGGCAAACTTCTTCCACTTCATGGCATATGTGGCTCTACTAGAAGGCTTCGAGCTGCCACAAGACACCCACCACCTCTGGGACACCCCGAACCAGGCAATGGCTATGTCCTCAGGAGCCAGGCATGCAGACGAAGGGACTTGAGATTGGGATGGACTGCAGTCCCTGTGCCTGCATCAGCAAATCCCTGCAGAGCGGCAGAGGGACTGAGTCTACTCTGTTAACTGTTGCAGTAATGGAAACCATATCTGCCACGGCCAGAATGGTACAATCAGGATCATGCTGGCCCCACTCTATCTGCAGTTTGATTAGCACCCTCTGAATCAGAGGAAATGGAGGAAGGTGTAACCAATGCGTCTCACCAGAAAACTCCAGGCCTGGAACTAGCAAGCAAAAACTGGGCAGTTTGCATTAACTGGGGACGCAAAAGGTCCAACTCTGGATGACTCGTCCTGGTGAACAGATCTTCTGCAATGGATGAGTGAAGTTCCCTCGTAGCATGCTAGTCTCTGTCCTGCTGAGTCTGTCGGACAGAGTATTTAGCATGCGGGGACGTGGATCGCCAAGAGAATCAGACTGTGGTCTAACACCCAGTACCACACTCTCATGGCCTCCCTGCACAGAGGGTTACGAGTGCATCCTCCTTGTTTGTTGATATAATAGACAACACTGAGATTGTCCGACTGGATCAACAGCTGCCCTAGGAGGAGATGATTCTGAAAGGCCTGAATGGCATACAGGATTGCCCGCATCTCTAGGACGTTGATCGCAGGGAGGCTTCAATCTGGGATCAAGACCCCTGAGTCTGAAAGGGATCCAGATACACCCCTTAAACCAACTGGTGACATCCATGGTGAGGATCTGCTAGAGGTGGAGACCTGGAATGGGACTCCTTTTGAGAGGTTTGAGGATCCATCCACAACAACAGCACCTTGTGGGCTGGAGAGGAGACCAGCACTAACTGATCTAATTCATCTGTGCATTAGTCCCATTACACTCGTAGTGTCCATTGGACAACTTCCATGTGCAGTCTGGCCAAGGTAACTGTTGGAATGGCCACCGTCATCAGACCCATTAGCCTCAGGTATACCCTCGCAGGGATATAATGGCTCTGGGCCCTCCTGGGCCTGGGCAATAAGGCACTCCACCCTGTTTTGAGGCAGGAAGGCCTTGCCCTGTGCCGAATCCAGAACGGCCCATATATCTTGCAACCTCTGGGACAAGATCAGGACAGACTTGGGCAGGTTGACAGTGATGCCCAGGGAGAGAAACAGCTGAGGGTTCTTACCAGAGTCCAAGGAGCTGCTCTAGGATGGGGCCTTTAGAAGCCAGTTATCCAGAGAGGGAACACATACAAACCCTCCTTCTGAGAGCTGTAGCTACTGCTGCAAGCACTGATTAACCCTTAGACTGCCGACAGAATTATAACATATTGGAGTTCTGGACTGACATATCAGTCCGGCGGCTCTGTAAGTGTTAAAGACACGCAGCACAGAGGATAAGCCAAATGGCAATACTTTGAATTGGTACTGCTTGCCCTGAAAAAGAAACTGGAGGAATTTCCTGTGCGGTGGAAACACCAAGATATGCAGGCAAGCATCCTGCATGTCCAGGAGTACAGCCAGTTGCCCTGATTGAGTAGAGGCATCAGGCCTGGCAGGGTAACCATGTGGAATGTTATGTACTGGACAAACAGACTGAGGTCCTTGAGATCTAGAATGGGCCCCAGATCTACGTTTTTGGGGACCAGGAAGAACCTGGAATAAAATCCCCTGTTCCTCTGGCGCCTGGACACAGGCTCAATGGCCTTTTTATAAGATGGACTGTACCTCTTCCAGAGGATGAACAAATGGGCCGGGAATAGGAGGTGGGTACTGAAGGAATCTGTGGGGCATCTCTATAAGTTCCAGAGTGTGACCATTCTCTATAATCTGAAGAATCTAGGCATCTGAAGTGATAGTTCTCCATTGATTGAGATAGAGGGAGAATCAACCTCCCACCATTACCTCTTAGTCAGAAACCAGAAAAGGGGGATCTAGAAGAGAGTTAAGCAGAGGTGGATCCAGCCGCTGTGACTGATCCGTCACCCCTAGAGCACTTTGCTGCAGCGCAGAGGAGGGGGGGTAGGCAATGCGAAGGAGGCCTTTCTCTTGCCCTGAGCACGGGAGGCTGATCCGGATACATGAGACACCTTGGCGAAAGGGAGGGTGCTGTCTACTCTGGGCTGAGTATCACAGAGCGAGCGGACAGACTTAATAGTCCTGTCAGATGCTTGTAGGTCATTGATGATGTCCTGAACATCTGGCCCAAACAACCTGGAGCCACTGAACGGGACATTAAGCACCTTTGCTGGACATCTGCAGCAAAGCCTGAGACCCTCAGCCAGGAGTGCCTATGAAGGCAAATGCCTGTGGCAGCAGCCCTGGCACTATATCTGATATACTGTATCGTATAAGGTCCTGAGGAGATGCTTTCTGATATCCTCTGCAGTCTGCAAGCATTTAAGAACCTCTTGTTTCTGGGAACAATCAGGGAGGGCCTAGGCAGCTGCCTTGCCCTTCTTTCAGATGGTATTCTGGTATCTGACCATATGAGAGAGGTAATTAGCAATCCTCAGCCCCAAGGTGGAGAAGGCATATACTGTCTTACCCAAAAGGTCAATCCTCCAGGATTCCCTGTCAGGGGGAGGGAACTGAGGTGCTTAGGCACATTAGACCTCTCATGGGTTGCCTTGATGACCATTAAATCAGTCTTGGGTTGGGCAGCATAGTAAGGTAGGCCCTAGGGGCATTATATAACTTGTATGCCTTGCGGTGCATGGCCGGGACCATGTCAGGTCTGTGCCAGGTGGCTGTAGTGGCATTCCTCAGTGCTGGGAGGACAGGAGACATGACTTTAGGAGGAGATTCTAGAATTTCTAGAAAGTCCACCAGCTCCTGTCTGGTGCATCCTCTTCTCAGTGTGGAAACCCATGGCTGTGGACAGCCGCTTCATAACATTAAAGAAAGTAGGGTCCTCAGGAGGAGACCTGGGAGTATGCCTGACAGATTCCTCGCTCACTGAGGAGGCAGTGGACCTGTCAGAGGAAGAGGTTCCTTCTCTTCCTCGGTAGGATGAGGTCAGGGTGGTACTCTTCCTCAACGTTGATATGCTCCAGCTCAAGGTCTGACAAATGAGGGACCAACGACGCCCCTGGGAACCGCCCAAGAAGGCCCAAGTGGTGTCGATGATGGTGAGGCCGTTGACAGCACAGGGGACCCAGGCCTATAAGCGCCCAGTTGGTGGAACAAGACAGTAGTAAACTTGGTCAGGATATCATTAAGGTCGATGACAGTAGACTGCCATGTTGACAGAGGAGGATGATGGCACAGGGCACAATGACCTGTCCACTGGGCCTTGGGAGCCCTAAGACCGAGGGCCTGGAGATGCATCAGGCCTTGATGGAAGGCGGTCATTGACAAATCAGGCATCAATGAACTGGGGCTGATGACCCAGGGTCGACGACCAGCCGCCCTGGAGATGTAGCGCCAGCGCTTGGCTATGGGTCTGGTAGGAACAGAGGCACGGACAGCAACATGAGTCGGTGCAGCCTCAGCCAATGGAGCACCCCAGAGGAGGAAGAAGCCATTGGGGCAGCTATCCTGATCTCGGTCTTTCTTGTGACTTTTCCCCACCAAGGACTTATCTCAGGCCTTGGTGTACTGAGAACTTGACAAACCCGCGGCAACTGGGAAAGAGGGACCCACGAGGACCCCTGCCTAGAACTGGCTACCTGTTGATCCATCATGAATATTTTGAAAGCCTTCTTTCGTCGCCTGAGGGTGGTTTGATTAAATTTATGGCACAGCTCACAGTCCGAGATGTTGTGGTCAGGCCCAAGACAGCAGACACAGAGAGCAAGCTCGTCTGAAGAGGCAATCTTCTTTCCGCAGTGGCAGCAATGGAGGACAGAAGTGGAAGGATTAACTTTTGACATAAACAAAGTAAAGGAATTTCTTATAAAAAGAGATCCTAAAACTAAATAAAAGTCATAGGCAAAATGGCACAAAACTGCGCCGGAGCTTCCACGGAGACCCATGCGAACAGAGTCGACTCAGGGAAAGAACTGAGTTGGAGCGGGCCACTCATGCCTTTATAGTGTTGGTGGTGTTGGCAGATGACATCAGCATGGCGGCCCCAGTGGTACTGCTGGAAAATCTTCCGTAGGATCCTGCTTCACCGATGGTGAAGTTCCTGTGGTGTGACCTGATGACTGATATTCCCCAGTGAAGATCTGTAGTTCTCTTGTTGTAATACTTTGCACTAATTATTTTTGCAAAAATCCATAATGTTTACACCAGTTAGATACCCACCTATGCAACTCACTTTGTACAATATTCCTTGATGTCTGAATCCAGTACTTACTGTTATCTGTGTCCTACCGGGTTGCTCCTGAAAATGGGACATGTGTTTCAGTGGTCCTGCGGTCACCAAAAATAAATATATGTATTCCTTTTTATGCTCTCCCACCAGTTTCTTACTATTCCCCACTGTATTTGTATCACCACTGGTTGTGAGCAACCACTGGAGCCCACTTTGTTAATATCCTGCATGTCATTAAATGTTTCAGGCATGTTCCTTGTTTCCTTTCAGGCCGCCAGTTAAATACCATGAGTTTCCTCTCCCATCATTTGCTTCTGCAGTCTCTCCAGCTTGGCAATATTTTATGTTTGCTTGCGCATCTACAAAATACAGTGCCACCATCATGAAGTTTTCGTGGGTGTGGAATTCCTACCTCCAGTGCCCTGAGGGTTTTGTAGGCACGCCCCACCGCACTAATAAATGTCCCAGCTGTCCATGACAGCAGTTCAGATGCAGTGGTATACAGTTGAAACAACGACCACTACAATCAGTGGTGGTAACATGTAGGCAATTAGCATACTGCCCGTGCCATCAGCAGTATGCAAGCAGACCCACGTCACCTCCGTTGATTGCAGCGGTGGTTGTATGCATGCCCTGCCCACATCATTGTGTGCAGAGGGGGTCCAATCACCCATAGCTCATCCTCCCCAAGCACACTGTATGTCGATGGGGTGCCCACCCCCATCGGCTCCAGTGGCCCAAAAAAACACAAACTTCCAGGTGCCATGCTATGAGCCCACACCAGCGTGGCATAAGTGCAGCGTCCTCATGCCCCCAGAAACACTGCATGGCCAACGGGTTGCCCGATCCCGTTGGCTCCACTGCCCCCAAAACTTCCAGGTGCCATGCTGGGAGCCCAACCCAGCATGACAAAAGTCCCACTTCGACTCTGTAAAATTAAAAATCCTGTAACAAAAGAAAACGGTCCCCCCAAACTCGCTTCCCACCTCTGCGTACCCCACCTCCCCACACACACACCCTCACCCCATACTTACCTCCGGGGCAGACGACCATCTTCAGTGGACGGAACAATGTCTGCACTCTTCAAAGCCGACCGCAAACTGAAGAAATGCCGTAAGCTGTATAATGGCATAAATAGGGTTTTTCAACTTTGGTGATATCTTGGTCATTTGTTTGAATTTTTGCACCAAATTTTCAACATGGAGTTCTTGGGACCCCACCTCATGAATTCAGTGACTGTCATTTTGGTTATTCGCCCTGAAAGGTGATTTTGGCGGGTCACTGCACATAATCACCTTTCAGGACTGATTAACGAAATGACAGTGTCACTGTTCATGAGGTGGGTTCTCAAATGCCTATGTTGCAAATTTGTTGAAAAATTTCCAAAATGACTGTTTTACGGGCTCCGATGCGCAGTTTCCATGCACACCGCAAATTCGTGAATTTGTAATATTTTCATTCCAGATTTTCAACACTGCCATTTTCACACCTCCTTATGAACAGTACAGCTATCATTTTCACATCCTGGCCGAAATGTGTTTCGCACTTCCCGCACAGAATAGCTGTCGCTGTGGGAAATCAGTGTTCGGGACAGATTAAGAAAATCACAGTGACACTGTTCACGGCAGAGGTCACAAAATGCCTATGTTAAAATTTGGTCACAAATGTCCATAAAATGACTGTGTTATGAGCATGCATTAGCAGTTTTTACGCCCTGTAACTTCACAGATTTGTATTATTTTCACTCCAGATTTTCAACACTGGCATTTTCCACACATCCTTATGAACAGTACAACTGTCATTTTCACATCCTGACTGAAATGTGTGTTCGCACTTCCAGCGCAGAATAGCACAGTCAGATGGGAAATCAGTGTTCGGGACAGATCAGGAAAATCACAGTAACACTGTTCATGAGCGGAGGTCCCAAAATGCCTATATCGAAAATCTGTTGCAAAAATTCCCCAGATAATTGCATTACGAGTGTGCATTGTGCAGTTTCTATCACGCCGTGACTTCACTATTTTTTATATTTCGCTTCAGGTTTTCATCATCATCATTTTTACACCTCCTCATGAACAGTACAGCTGTCATTTTCACATCATGTGGAAATGTGTTTTGCACCTGTGGCGCTAAATGGCGAAGTCACTGTGCAAAATCACCTTTCAGCTAACAAACTGATAGTGTCACTGTTCATGTGGTGGGGTCACAAAAGCCAATATTGAAACGTAGGTAAAATACCAAGACACGACCAGGGCCTTGGGGTTTCCGACCATAACGCCTCACCCTGTAGGGTCTGACAGGCATCCACCCCACCCTGTAGGGACTGACCGCCATCAGGGTGTGACTTGGGATTGTCAATAGTAATGCTCACGTCATTCCACCCCCATCCTGGAGCCAGTGACAGGCATCGAGGTGCACCTTGGACTCTTGGGCCCAGAGTTCACACCATTCTCCTATACTGCACCCATTTTAGCATATTTCTTAATGGAATGAGGTGAGTGTAAAGCCTGAACACCCCAAGGCACACCTCAACACTTGTCAGTGTCTACAGGGTATGGTGAGGTGAAATGTCGTGACGTTATGGGTGATGACTCAAAGGCACACCCAATGCCTGTCCATCTCTGCAGGGTGGGAGCGGAGTTGGAGTAAGTTCAGTACATCACTGCCATTCCTATACTGCATCTGTAACTCCTGCACTTCCACTGCTAATGCCAGCAAGCAAACATTCGGCATTGACAAATGCTTGTTTAGGTGAGGGGTGAGGGTTGCAAACTGTACACAGCACTCCTGTTGATCCTTTAGAAAGCCAAGATTGGGTGATATGTAGGAAGTCTGTTGCACCCTGCTTCCTGTTTTTACTGGCTGAAGAAAAGACAAGAGATGTTTTGAATTCAATCAAGTCTCCGTCTTTCTTTGCATGCGCATGGTGAGTCGCCGTGACTTTTGTTTTCTCGGTTGGATATTGTCACTGAGCACCCTGAAACCCTGTGCGGCTCTGTTTGTGTTTGTCACTATGAACCTCCTCTTTTCTGCGGCTGAACCTCTACCAATGCATTCTAGCATCATGTTCCCTTTACGTATTGCCATACCACGCTGTCTTTTTAAAGTACTTCTTCAGAATTCTCCTTGTTGTGCCACAGGCTAACCACACATCTCACCAATGATCGTGAACCTGCACAGGGCAGGCTACAGGACGAGGGGAAGCTCTGCCTTGCTCCTGCCATGCATCTCAGCAGTGGCACTGGATAGAAACATAGAATTTGTCAGAAGATAAGGACCGCTTAGGCCCACTTAGTGTTCCCAGTTTGTCCCTGCTATACTGTCACCACAGAATCTATCTGATCTCAGCTACTTCCCCCTCCCTGTTTTCTACAGAGACTCCTTTGTGCCTATCCCATGCATGCTTGAAGCCCACTACTGGCTCTGAACCATGGAAAAGCTGCCTTAAAATAAATAGTAGATTCTTGAGCAAGGAGAAAACTCCCATCAAGAGATATTAAGCAAGGGCACTTTATTACCACACTGCTGGAATTCACAGGTTGCTTTATAATAACATCTTTTTATGTGCTGTCATATTACTCACTGAGCTGTTAATCCCCAAAACACAAAATAGCACTAGATTCTGTTTCTCTTCTGGAATGAGTGCGTACATTTTTTTCTTTTTGCGATAAGTGTTTGATCAGAATGACTAAGAGAAACAAGACAATTCGTTTTGTCTTCCTTGCCAACTGTTTCGACTTATTTGCCATGAGTACAGGGTATAATTAATATCACACTGCAGCCAGCATTGTCATTTTTCAAATCATTTCCTGGAAATGTTCTACACCTCTTAATGGCCCTGCTAATGCGTGGCTGTCATGTTTAGGACAGCTGCGCTTTACAAGACAAACTCAGCTGTGCGCTTGCCTCTCTGTAGACTTTTAGCTCAAAGGCTCGGAGGCCATGAATGCCAGCTGGTAATGGCTATGAAATCTTTGATTAATTTTTACCTCTTGGTACTGACGGCTGGTTAGGTGTCACCTTCCCACTTTGTTCCCGAGCCAGCTTCTATTTTTTTTTATCTCTTTGTACGCTAATGGATGAAGGATCAAGCAACTGGGCCAAGAATCATAAGACTAATTAATGCAGGAATCCTCAGTCCAGATGTGTGATGAAGAAGAAGAAGCCTGGACAGTGGCCAGACTGTTCTTGTTAACATTACAGTATCACGAGAAAAGGAAAAAAAAAACGCTGTCACTTATTGCTGGTAACATACCTTCAAAAGAAAAGATTCCTCCATCATCTGTAAGACAGAGTGCTGGACTTGCCTAACGTTGTGGGTATAGTCATGCAAGAAGATGGCCACCAATGTTTAATGTTAGAGCCTTTGAAGGCTGCGTGACATTCATGGATACTTTGGAATCACCAATATGGATATCAATATGGATGTAGTCCATACGTTTAATTGTATCATGTGTAATCTGTTGGTTATTTCCTTGACTGTATAATGTTTGTAATGTTTTATGCTGTTGCTGCATACCAGGATGTTGTCATTAAATTAATCTGTGGCTGAATTATCTGTTTTCTGGATGCGTCATAAAGATGCTACAGTACACAAGCTTTTGAGGCACACAAAAAAAAAAAAAGCGTGTTGCCCTGAAAACTTGTGCACTGGAAAATCTATGTACAACATCTATAGTGATCCAATAAGCCAGTTTTCTGAGGCCTAAAACAGCCACCAACAATTTCTATAGTGCCATTCCAAAGTTCAAGCTAACCAGCTAGCAATGCCTGTACATACGATCCGATCTCACTGTACATGATGATACCTTATTCTATCCCCTCCCCAAAGAGTATAATGCATTTTATTTGGGAAACAGAATAAGGAATGATTCTCTGTATTTGTTATGTCTCATGTACCCTCCACATGACACACCTGGAACACGAGCTGCTCACTGCTCAATGTGTTCTCTACTGGGCAGAACTTTAAAATGACTAAACAAACAAAACACAGTTATTTTTCAGGTCGGAAGGAACTCCAGGTCCACCGTGTTTACAACCCTATATCTTGCCTACACCCATGTACTCTGCCTAATATGTATTACTGCACCCTGTATTTTAAGCCTGTGAATTTGTATGTAATCCTCGTGGAGTCTTTGGAAATGAGTCCCTGACTCAAAGGTTTGTAATTCCAAATAAATAAATAAATTCCACCACCTTCCTAAGCAGGGGTGAATAAAAGGTCTTGCTATAAGTAAATTCTGCAAGAACCATGGAACCCAGTACACAGTACCAGCGGTTCCATCAATATTAGTCAATTAACTACGTCTCCGCTGGGCTATCCTGGATGAATAAGTTGAAAGCTAAGAAAACATGACTTATGTCTGGTAGATATGCAAAGGCAACCTCAACAAGAGACAGAAGCTCTTGCTGCTATCAACCAATCAATTTCTGAAAAGTAAGATTCTCAGTGGAAATGGCAGTTAACACTGAAGCTGAACACAGCACATCACCTCCAGCGATCTCAGAAACTAAATAGGTATTTTTATCTTGATTAGCTTGAAAAAGTGACTGTTCTACCAGTCCACCCTGCCAGGGTTTAGGCCCATCAGTGATCTAACGTCCTTAGAGAGGACGGCGCACAAACTTCCTTCCCCTTCACACTGTGCCTGCAGAATGCGGAGACAGTTGCGCTCATCAGTGCAGCAGCATGTCTCCTGCTGAAAAAAATAAAACAGCCAGGTCAGGAAAGCGACACGCACACAGGATGCAGCTAAACATGTGCAATTCAAAATACACAGTGGATTCTCTTCTGCATGAGTTGCTGCCATTTACGAGACAATAAACAGCAGCTCAGATTCAAACAACATGTCATTTAACGTTTGCTGTTGCTCAACATCCAGGAAAAATCAATACGAGCTCCATAGGGCTGCTAGGCCAGGAATTGAGCTCCCTTTCAGGTCTGTTTGAACTCATTTTCCTTCTCCTTGGTTGCCCCTCACACACCCCTCAGGCATCCCCTCACAGCAGGCGTGACAGCTTGACACATTGACAGCCAGCACTGAATGACAACTGAGTTGTACAAATTTCAAGCCTTATAAATCTACCTGTCACAACAACAGCATAAAATAGCTCGGACCCAGCAGGTGACTCGAAAAGCTTCCCTGACACGCTTTTCAAAGCAACGGCTTGCCTCCTGCCAAAAATTCAAAACTATCATCCCCTGTATAACTCTGAATAAAAATTCAGGGTCCATTTTCTTGCCAACAGGCCACCAATCGTCTTATTTAAAGATTAAAAGAGCGAGCTGGAAAACCATCCACACAATCTCATTTCGTACTGATATGAAGGTAGCACCACCTGCTATGGCAGGATTACCACGCCATTTTTTCTCCACAGTGCTCAGACAGAGTAAATGAGCAGGGCTTTTTTTTTTACGGTATTTAAACAATATCACAGACTGCAATGGTTCTGCTATGCATCCATTACCCTACAGCTGTTAGCTAATAATGGTGGCCCCAGCTGCGGAAAGTTCTGAAATAAAAGGAAGGAAAAAGTTAAGACATATTGTTCTTAATAACAGCAAAATGCACTCTGTGTTAAAGCCTTCCTCTAGTGAGATACTAAAAGGTTTGTGATCATCACTCCCCAGTCACCACCACCAAACACACATTTAAAGAAATCTTCCAGTGTCCGGAAAACATTTATTTTTTGTTTAATTTACTGTACTTTTCAGCTTCCCTGCCTGACTGACTTCAGCCACTCTCTCCACTGTCCCCGGACTTACCTTTTGTCCATTCAGTGCCCTATGGATTGCTCCCTGGTGGAGCTTGCTGGTTCCACAAGACCGGCGAGATAGAGCTGGGTTGTGGTCAGGATCCCAGTGAGCGTGCGGGGCCTGTGGAGACAGAAGTGGCATCATGCTGCTGCAAGCCAGGGGCGTTTTCCTTCCCTGTTAGTCCCCTCCCTGGCGCTTCAGGGGCTAGGACCAAGTGGATATCTGCACGAGCGTGCAGATGTCCCTGGTCAGAGGTACTCGGCCACCCAATGCGGCTCAGCTGCACTGCCACGGTGCCACCTGTGGTCATCCAGGAGTAGTGGCGAGCGGAGGTAGCAATCCTCCCTCCCGGGAGAAGAGCATCCTCTGGGATGCTCAATCCTCTTGCAGCAGCCAGCCCCCGACGACCCAGGCTCGCCTCAACCCAGGTCACCAGCGTTGCAAATGATACAGCTATTATTGCACCAACAGGCGGCCCAGGAAAACTCTCAAAATCTAATATTCAGACACAATTCAGTGTGTATTTCATTTCTCTTCTGCACTTCTCTCTTCATGCCTTATCACTAAAGCCATCTGCATGGAAACATCATCTTTGCCCCCTCAGACTTCATTTCAACTCCCTGCCCCCGCTGAAGTCATACTTTATTGTTTGTGACATCACGCTCTGTTGCTGTGGAAATGACTATGATGTCACCACCAGAGGATAATGACTTCAGTGGAGGGCAAACCAGGAGGATTAAAGATCTGAGGCAGAAACCACCTGTTTCTTTGCAACTGTCCTCAGCAGCAAAGGAGTGGGGCTAACGCCTATTCGGCTTCATGATCGGCTGCTGGCAGAAGTGGCATGATGTTCCCACACCCTCCACCCCTGCTGGCAGCTAAGCACCCACCTTACCCTATATGCCTCATCCCCTACCCAGTAAGAATGCCTGGGGCATTAAAACATGGGTCAGATCAGACCACCTGGTGTACAACTATATGTGTCAAAAAACAGAAAGCAGAAATGTCAGCAGTACAGCTCCCCGCTCAACAGGATAACTACTGCCTACCTGCAGGTTCTGCACATGATGACTAGGCACTACCGCAAAACCACATCTGTTAGGCAGTAGCGGTTGGGGAACCCCGTCCCTGCCAGGGAGGGGTAAGCCCTGGAGAAACATGCTGGCAGGATAAACCCTAAGGATTTCGGGGTGACAGGGCTGGGGTGGTTGGCATGAAGGGGCCGCCTGTGCTCAGAGGATAAAAAGCACTAACTGCAAAAAGATTAAAATAAATAAAAGTACCAGGAAAGGTATTTTCACAGTTCACTACTCTTCTTTCAGCTTTTTTTTTTGTTACAGGACAGGTGTATCACTCTGCGCTAGAGACGAGGAAAGGGGTTGCATTTTCTGTTATTGTTTTATTTGCTGTATTACATTTTGTATTTGTATTCTATTGCCACCCCCATGCACCTGGAAACAAGCTGTATAGCCCAGTGTGCCTTCTTGGCCACTTCTTTTCCATAAATACATACATTTCAAGCTTTGTCTAGTACCACACTGCCTACACAGCCTCCCCAATTTGAGTCAACTCACCCTGGGTAATGGATGTTCTGTTCTTGTTATTCTGTACCAATGGTTTGACTTACAGTGGTTTGTGCACCATATGGGTTTCCAGTTATTTGATGTCTTACCTTGTCTATTTGTAATACTCCACTGTCCCCAACCCCAGGACACACCTGGAATCAGCTGTACAGCTCAGTGTGCCTTCTTGGTCACTTCTTTTAAATAAATAAATAAGCAAACTTTTGCCCTTTTAATGCATGTACCGCTGTCCCTGCTCTTCCCCCATGCGAGCCCTAGAGCAGAAAATCCGAATCCGCTCTTGAACTGTGCTCTCCCAAATGGCGGAGGCGAAGCATCGTTGTTGTTCCACACCATGCAGGCTACAAGGTACAAGTCTTGCGGTGAAAGGCCAAGGCTGCATTTACCCTTGCATGGCCGCAGACTGATATATCAGTCCAAATGTCCTATAAGTTCTAATTCTGTCAGCCTAAGGGTTAAAGGGAGGAATGCGGTACTAAAGCTGCTGGCCTATAACCTAGTGATAGAACCTCCCAGTAGTTTTAATTATTTATTGATTTACTTATTTGAAACTCCAACTGAGGTAACTCCGAGAAACAGCATCTCATTTTCATTGGGGTCCTGGAGAGGACAGCCACAGTCAACAGAATAACATAGTCCAGTGGGAACAGTTACAAACAGGCTAACATGTACACAGGAAAACAAACTGTAAAGGTAATGACATCCAAACAGTAATCAAAGGCAGCTAACAAAGAGGCGAACATTGCTATTCAACATGATCACGGCCAGGAGAGGATTCTGGACGAAAAATACAGAAATTCCAAGGTGGCTGGAAAGACTGGACTTGAACACCTGCAAGCTAGGAGCATTCCTCAGCTGGAGAGGGAGTTTGTTCAAGGTGTCCAGTGCTGATAGTGTGAGAAGGCCTTTCTACCAAATTCACCTGTCACCATAGGGACTGAGAAGGTAAGTGCTGCTGTGTAATAGAGTGAGCAGGCACTGCTTGACTGCATGAAGTGGGTTAGGAGATACTCAGAGGCTGTTCCCTGTGCTCAGCTGTACAACAAAGAAAGCCAGTAGTAGTAGTCATGCTTACTTGAGGGACTTGTCCACTTCAGCTGGTCATACAGCAAACAGCGATGGGTAGACCATCTACAGGAGAAGGTGAACCTGCATTTCTTGCTGTACAAACAATCGGGGCAGCAAGTGGTTTGTTTGCACAGCGGTATATTATAGCTCCTAGGCGATGGAAGGGAGCAGGGCGTGGAGACCACCTGCTTCCTCACGTGAGCACTGATGCAGAGTTCAGACCTATACAGAAGCTTGAGCTTGGGCCCTATGGTTGTTGAGATGTGATCAACGTGCCTACTGTATGTAAGTGATGCATCAAGCAGGATTCGAGATACTGTATCTGAATACGAACTTGCTCAATATCGTTGCCATCTGATACTATGATTATAAGCTGATCAGCTGACTTAGCAAGTCCTGGGATCCAGCCATCACAGGCTTAGTTTGGCTGCACTAAGGATCAGGCACTTATTGATGAACCAGGAGGACATTGTGCTGAAATCCAGTCTGACTACTCATTAACCTCAGACATTGCCTATAATAAAATACAGGCCACTTCGTCAGTATGACGGGTGCAAATAAGCCAAAGGGGTTACATGAAAGTGCGTCTTAAAACAGAAAATAAAGTTAGGATTAATTGTTCAACTAGTGGTCTTCTTTAGGAGCTATTATGTAAAGGCATAGTTACTGAAGACATAGGAAGAATATTTGGTGTTGGTGTGTGTGTGTAGGGGTATGGGGTATGTAGGTGGGTGGGGTGTCTGTGTGTCTATCTATCCCTATATTAGCATTGTTGCGACAGTATGCCATATACCATAGGATACAAGCATTTCTGGCCAGATTTCAGATGGCATAGACATCTGACCAAGGATACAACCTCCTAGGACCCACAGTAAGTACTCAAGGTATCCATGGATCCGACCACTGGATCCACGTATCTGACTATCAGATCCAACTATCCAGGACTGATCTAATGGATACAACCTTGGATATCTGGATCGACTTCAGATCCACAACTATCCACTCTGGATCCAAAATCCTATTTTGATCAGATTCGAGAGCGGATATCAGCACTATCCAACAGATGGTAGCTGGAGCCACAAAACCACTGCCTGAGCACCACTTATTTACAGTATAAATATATTCTTTGTCACGTTGCAGCACAGAAATGGTTTGGTCTGAAATTTTCAGGGTAGATAGGACTTGCCCTGTAGATCGCCTTTCACTGGTTTGGTGAAAAATATTAATCTGTTCCAAAGTTATACATTTTAAACTTTTCCATTATTTTCAATGGAACAGTTGGATGTCCCGCTCAAGAAAGGATCCTTATGTTAAGCAGGTAATCCTTTTTGCAAACAGGTCAATCTTGTGTCCCAAATAGGATATCTTTTTGTGCTGCCACCATTTTGTTTTCAGTTAGCAAGGAAACTAAATCAAAAACTCAAAAAAATGATGTGTTCAGTAGAAACCAACTTATGTGGTCTGTAATCGGGACCCGTTTCTCCATATTCTGGTGTTAGTTTTGGAAAAATGAGTTGAAATGTGTTTTTCAACATTTTGAAATCTTCTTTTGTGACTTTGTTACGTGCTTGAGAATCCATTTTGCAAACTGCTAAAAGCATTACATGAAAAATTTATCTATTTCACAAATTGCAAAAAGAACACGACAAAGGATCCTGTTTTACAAATCTGCGAGAAAAGAACACCTAAAAGGCTTATTAACACAGCGGGTTTTTGTCACTTCACAGTGAAGAAATGGTTTGGAATTTTGGTGTGAAATTTTCAGGGTAGAAAAGGGCATGCTCCACACATGTACCCTTTGCTGGTTTTGTGAAACATATTAATTTCATCTGCAGTTATCGGGTTTGAAATGTTGCTTCATTTCCCATAGGATAACACTGTAATGCGAGGTGTTTCTTTGTCACTCTGCAGCACAGAAATGGTTTGGAATTTTGGTCTGAAATGTTCAGAGTACAAAGGGCTTGCCTCATAGCTGTGCCTTTTGCTGGTTTGGTGAAAAGATATTAATCTGCTCCTGAGTTATAAGGATTTGTAAATTCTGGTTCTGAGCATGCTCTTTGGGGAGGGACAGAATAAGATATCATCACGTGCAGTGAGATCGGATCGTGTGTACAGGTATTACTAGCTATATTGGTTAACCTGAACTTTGGAATGGCACAATAGAATTGTTGTTGGCTGTTTTAGGCCTCGAAAACTGGCTTACTGGATCACTATAGATGATGTACATAAATTTTCCAGTGCACAAGTTTTTGGGCAACACATTTTTATTATGTGGCCTTAAAAGCTTGTGTACTATACCATCTATATCACGATCCAGAAAACAGATAATTCAGTCACAGATTCATTTAACAACAATATCCTAGTATGCAGCAACAGCATAGTAACATTACAAACATTATACAGCAAGGAAATAACCAACAGATTACACATGATACAATTAAAAGTATGGGGATATCCATATTGATGATTCCAAAGTGTCCATGAGTAGTACTCTCAGTTAGATGTTGGGCTTGAAAAAGGAACCTTTTCGCAAATGGATAATTCTTTTTAAAAAAGGATACAATTATGGAGGGATTGGGCGCAGGGCCTCCCACAGGAAATGAAAATTACGTACCTACCGTAATTCTTGATCTTCTCTTGTATCTTCACCATTCATTACTGCTTGGGTTAAGCTGGGCGCACCCGCTACTGGTAGTTTTTTGAGTCGGCTCAAGCAGGCGCGCCGCCTCAGCAGACGTGCTGCGACATGCGGCCGAGGGGCCGTTAGGTGCCGCGACTCCTCCTCTATCTCAGTTCTGGTAGCAGGAGAGGCGAAAATAAAGGGTAGAAAAAGGAAAGCGAGGCAAGAGAGCCGACGGATAGAAAAAGGAAAGGATATAAACTGAAAAAGGAATAAGCCAGTAGAGAATAGACAGAGGAGGCAGAATTCCTACCTAAGGGACCACAGGGCCTCCTTTCCAGGGCAGCTCTAGGGGAGCAACAGAGAGAAGGAAAGGAAAGAAGAAGAAAAGAGGCATGTTGAGAGGGAGAACAGTGCCCATTGAGCATTGGTTGACAGGCTTATAGGCTCGAGACTAACAAGGGAGCAAGAATCCCAGTTGCTAGGACTGAGGGAGGTTCAACGAACCACCTGAACAGATTCAAATGATGGCAACATCTCTGAACTCTCAACATGCAAGTCCCCACATCCTAGCTGAGGGCTCTTAGACTGCCCAGGTAGAACCTGTTCCGGGAGAGCGCCCACCCAGGAAGGGGACTGGTCCCTTAGCACCTTGTTAAGTGCCAACACAGCAGTGTATGGGAAAGACTATGCCTTCATGAAGGCAGTTTGTATGAAAGATAGAGTGGAACTCAATCAGACTCCCTAAGGCAAGGCAAGCAGACGCTCAGAGCTGACAAGTTCAATCAGCAGCTGGAAGAGCTCAAAATAATACCTGCCAGGGGATTCTAAATTTTGCGGAGGCGCGTCAGAACATGGCCTCTTAAGCTGGGAAACTGCATAACCTAAAGAAGGTATTAGAATCGCACCTAAGAGCGGTCAGAAAGAGTTCCCTCAGAATTAGAGAAAATACAACCGTGCTCGTTCCTCTTTACCTTGAGGAAAAAGAGGATCCATTCACCAAGAATGGAAAACAGAAAGTTTTTTTTTTGGCATAAAGGCAAGGGAAGGAAGAGGAGCGAGGCGGGAGGCGGGAGGCATACAGAAGAAGGCCATTGAGGGAAAGGTGGGTGGGTATCAGTAATGAATGGTGAAGATACAAGAGAAGATCAAGAAGTTACGGAAGTACGTAATTTTCATATCTTCCTTGTCAATCTTCACCATTCATTACTGCTTGGGTGAGTACTAGCCCCCCAAAAAAGGGGGTAGAACCTGAGGGAACAAGACCCCCAGCCTCCTGCTGGTGAGAAACAGAAGGGAAGACCCTGGGCTAATCCAGAGAAAAGCCTATGTGGGAGAAGAGCTAGGAGGTGCCCCCGAGGACGGGAGACGGAGAAGCCCTGCAGAAGTCTCCTAGCTCTGGAGGAAAAAGACGGGTCCCCGGAGGCGGAATCACCCTCCGCCGGGCCGGGTGACAACCTTGATATCTGAGCCATGCCATCTGCCTAATGCAGATCGCTGTCCCCATAAGCCTGGAAGCAACCTCATTGGCGTCATAGATGCCCTGCTTGGTGTCTTGCCAGCTCCAGGCCTATAGCGGAGAGGGCAATAGCCTGTCTGGTTTGCTCCGTATCAGGCATTGATGCTAAGAGCTGAGAGAGCATCGACCACAGATGCCTACTGTAGGCAGCATGGTGAGCCTGATGTGACACAATGCAAGCTATCACACGAGAGGAAGAGAACACTCTTCGCACCCGCCGGTCGTAGGGAATCCAATCCAGTGGACGGTCGTCAGCAGGCGGCGCCGGAATGAGTCTCTGGGTATACCAAACCCGAGGACGGGTTGGGAAGGACCCAGGATTCAGAGGGGCACAATACCACGCTGACAGTCTGCGGGGCTGGAGAAGGGCGGCTGGCAACTGCCAGGAACAGATGGACGCCTCCTGGAAGGGATAGGCCAGGAAGGTACCACCAGGTGCTGGGCACGAATTCTCCAAGGAATTTCCACGTCTCCCGTTCGGTATTGTCTCGCCTAACATAGGAGATTGCAAGATCCCTCACCATCCTCGAAAGGAATTGCTGATATTCAGTGAAATCGCATCGGAAGAGATATGAGCAGGGTTTCTCTCCTCAGAGGAGGGAGGAGATGATGGAGGACTCGAGTGTCCAGAAGATTCCTGTGGCGGTGGGAGGCGAAAGACCCGCTCATGCATATACCTAACATATGAGGAGGCAGCACGCAGAACCTCTGAACTGCTCCCAGGATAACGGACCCGAGGGACCCAGAGCAGGCCTGGAAGAGCGGGGGTGGCTGCAGAGGTATTGGAGATGGGCACCCTCAAGAGGCAACTGACCTCTGCTAGGGCTCTGAAATCCGGAGAACGGAGCCCGAGCTGGCTAGATTCCAGACAACAGACCAGGTCGCAAACGGAACCCTGGGGATGCGAAACCTGGAAGAGTCCAGGAGGATCCTCCCTGTGATGAACCTGGGATTGCATGGATCCAGAAGGGCAGTCCGCAGCAACACCACGGAGGGGACCCCAGGGCCCAAGAGGAAGGCGGGGCTCAGCGCCACAGCTCCTAGCCACCTACAAGGGTGGCCGGCAGAGACGCGACTGACCCGCCCCCGCCCCTCAACCCTCAGACTCCGAGAGCCCTCCACCGACTCCAGCGTTCTCCCACCCCGAGGTGGTAACAGCACCTGCAGGGTAGCTGTCACGGGCCCCCAGGAGGAGAGCCCCTCCGCCTCACTACATCGCCCCAGGAACAGGGGCCACCCCAGCCCGAGGGCCCTCAGGAGGGAGCACGGAGCGGGGACAGCGGGAGGCCCGCTGTACCGCCAAGCACCACGTGCCACCGGGGACCCTGATTCCGAAGAGTCAGGGTGCCAGGATGGGTCCACGTCCGAGTCATCGACCAAGAGGAAGAGACCAGCTGAACCTCGATGCTGGCAACCCCGGGTCCCCGGAGAAACAAGCGCCGCAAACGGCGCGGTGCAAGAGATGGCGAGAATGACCCTGGCCCACCCGCAACCGCGCAGGCCCGCCCCAGCTCCCCTGTGGCGCCAGTTAGCTCACGGCGCGCCCCGGCGCCGGAACCCAACCCGGGCGCTGCCGAAAGCGCAAGCGGACCGCGGCGCCGTCGATCACCGCGCCGCAAGCGTGCCAGGATCCAAATGGCACCGGAGGGCAGCCGTCAGGGGTCCACTGGTGCCGGGCCAGCAGGCGTGGGCCTCGACACTGGGAGCCTGCACCTCGAGGAGGTGACTGCGGCGGTGTCCCCATCGCCGGCCCCGGAAGGGACACGGCATTCCTCCCACAGCGAGAGAAGTTTCCTCTTCGGCAAGAGAAGAGAAGCCTCCTCCTCCCACGGACCGTATAGGCCGGGGAGGGACCGGAGGAAGGGCGAGAGAGACCTACCTGGGAATCCCTTGAGCGATTGCCCTCCTCAAGGTCGGGCGGGCCTGGCCGATCTTGAACGCTGGACTTCGAGGATATGACGGTCCATGGAGGGTTGGGTCCCAGGCAACGGAGACAGGCATCATGCTGGTCAAGACGGAGAAATGCCGCCACAGGAGCACCAACGCATGGGGCACGGCCGCCTACGACTACCTTTGCTCCCGAACCTGACATGATGTGAACTAAACAAGGCAAAAACAGCAATAAAGCATTGGGCGCCGTTGATAGAAAAGTAAGAACGGTCTTACCGGTATCGAGCGTCGAGCAAGTCACTGAGGAAAACGAGGAGTCTTGAAGGATTACGAGGAACGTTATACTATTTTGCTACGCGGCGAGCAGGTGCAGCCTCGACGGCAGGAGAAACAGAACTGAGATAGAGGAGGAGTTCAGGCACCTAACGGCCGCCTCACAGTGACGCAGTACGTCAGGCTCAAGGGCGCGCCCGCTGGAGCTGACTCCAAAAAAAAAACTTCCGTGGAGTGCACGCCTCCGCTTAACCAAGCAGTAATGAATGGTGAAGATTGACAAGGGAAGATATTAGGATAACAACATATATGTGGATGGATGGGAGTGCAGGACCCAAAGAGCCCTGTACTCCCACACATAAATAAGGATACAGTTATAGAGGGATTAGAGCATAGAGCCCAATACAATTATGGAGGGATTGGAGGCCCCTGCGCCTCACAGGAAATAAGGCTAATAGCACACATGTGGATGGATGGGGCGTAGGGTCCTCGGGCCTACAGCATCCCACATGCAAATATGGATTCAATTATGGAGGATTGGACCTCCAGGAATGGAGAGAAGAAGAAGAAGAATCATCAGCATTTATATAGCCATACACAGTATCCCAAAGCGCTTTACAAGCAATGCTAGACTGGTAGTGATGTGACTGAATGTGTGGTGGCGATATCGCACATCATCACCCACACACAGCCTGGATAATTGCATGAACCAGTTTATGGGAAGAGGAATGTTGGCCAGGACACAGGAATGCTCCCTGCTCTTTTCGAAGAGTGCCCTGGGTTCTTTACTTCCACCTGGACACCCACCAGGATGGGCAGAAGGGATCTCGAGTTAACGTCTCATCCAAAGGACAGCACACCCAGCAATACAGCAACCCCTAGTACTGCGCCTGGATGCCCAGGCGATTTTTAGGTGCAAGTCCAATCCCAGTGTGGGACGAAACCCACGACCTTCTGGTCCAGGGCGGATGTCTACCAACAGAGCCACGCTGACACCACAGGAAATAAGGCTACCATTATTCTATCTCAAAATGTATGGAAATTTGTTGCAAAACTTCATTAATGTACTAGCTAGGGTTGGTTACAGTGACAAAGTAGGAAATGTGGGTTAAGGTTTCCAACCCTAATACCAACTTCCCCTGCAGAGAGCAACAGGGGTGGGGTGTACCTTGGGTTGTCAACTCTAAGCTCACTCCATTCTCATATGCTGCACCCATCTCAGCTTATTTACTCATGGAATGGAGTGAGCATTAGGGTTGCCAACTCCAATCTATGATCTATAATCAGGGGTATCAAATGGGATAGGGAGGGAGAAGCCTGGCCAGTTAGAACAAGATGCTTCCCTAGACTAACAGTGCCAGAGGCTAAGCATGAGGTATATCAGCTGAAGGACTGTGGGGTTCCCAGACATGCTGGTCCACCTGGGCACAAATGACATTGAGGGAAATAGCGGAGAGCTAGAGATACAGGCAAGATTCAGGGGCTCGCCAGGGGTCTGTCATGACATAGGATGCACAGTTTCCTTCTCAGAAATCCTGCTGATGCAAGGGGCCAGTGGGAACACAAAAGAAAAATTAGAGAGATAAACCAGTGGTTCAGGGAGTGTGAGGCCAGAGGGTATGGGTTGATGGGGATTGGGGGAGACCTGGGAGGATAAGGAGCTGTATGCTAGAGATAGACTACATCTCAATTTGAGGAGGGAATCCTTAAGTTGAAAATGGAGGAGTTCATTGGTGAAAAGTGGGGTTTAAACTTGTGAAGGGGTGGGATGGGAGAAAAGGCAGTCAAGGGATGCCGATAAAGGAGGGACTCTGTCTCCACCCCTGGGGACCAGGAGGATTGCAGGAAAAGACCAACTGGCAAAAGTGCAGACCAGGAGAAAACAGAATCCCCAAGGAACACGAACAGGGAAATGAAACTATAGGGAAAGGGTGGAAGGTAGTCCTGCTAAATGCCAGGAGCTTGGGCAATAAAATGCCTGAGCTCCAGGCGACGTTAACTGAGGGAGCAGTGGATGGCAGCGGTCACTGAGACTTGGGCCACTGCAAGACATGACTGGGACCTGAACCTGGAGGGTTACACTATGTTCAGGAAGGACAGGGGAGGGAAGGGGAGGAGGGTAGCAATGATAGTAAAAACTGCATTGGCATAGGGGAGTTGAGGAGGCGGAGGGGAACCGTGGAGGATTTGGGTCACCTTGATAACAAGGGGCAAGAGAGTAAAAATAGGAGTGGTGTATAGACCCCTGCCTGGCGGAGGAGCTGGAGGACAGTCTGGTGGCAGATGTTAGGAGACACTGCAGACTGGGCAGAGGAAAGGTGGTGGTGTTGGGGACTTAAACATGCCAGGAACAGACTGGGAGACTATGACATCCTCTGTGACCAGGGAACAGAGGTTGTTGGATGTCTTTCAAGACGCATTCCTAACTCAGCAGGTGAGGGAACCACCAGGGAGGCACGGTACTGGATGTGGTCCTGGCAGACAGTGACCAGATTGGGGGCCTGGAGGTAAGGGACCCATTGGCGGGAGTGACCATGCCACAGTCTGGTTCTGCCTGGACTTAGGAGGGGTAGAAGGCTGCACAAAGACGGAAGTAACCGACTTCAGGGGGTGGATTTAAGGAAATGGGAAGGATCCTTAAGGAGCATTTGGATGGGATTGGGTCAGACATGGACGCTGATAGTAGGTGGGAAATCATCAGGAGAGGGTGCAGGATGCTACCAGCACCTATGCAAGAGTAAGACGAAAATGCGGTAGGGCCCAAAACCCTGTTGGTGGACCAGGAGGTCCAGGAGGTGGTCACGGGGAAAGAAAGCAGCCTATAAAATTTCAAAAAGTGCTCAAGGTGAAAGGGATCGAGGGAGTATGAGCTGTTGGCTAGAAGGGCCACTAGAGTGGTGAGGGCGGCCAAGGCAAGGAAGGAGCAGAACCTGGCCAGGGAAATTAGGAGAGGGAAAAGGGGTTCTTTAGATACATTGGGGAAAGACGAAGGGTGAAGGGAAGATTAGCAGGATTAAATCAGGGGAGAGATGGGCACAAGACCCAGAGGAGCAGGCTGAGGTACTAAATGAGTACTTCACCTCAGTTTTCACCAGGAAAATGGGGATGCTGCATCATACATGAGGAGACAGAGATAATGAGGAGGGGGACCCTTACAATCGGCAGGTCTGGGGAGACGGGGGCATCACTGGCAGGTGGGGGAGGGCTAAGCAGGGAGAAGAGGTACTGGAGTGGAAATCACAGCAGAGAGTGAGGAAGCCCTCAGCTCCCTTAAGACGGAGAAAGCACGGGGCCGGATAATTACATCCCAGAGTGCTGAAGGAACTTGCAGATGTCCTGGCGAAACCCCTGGCAGAGCTTTTCACCATCTCTCTGAGGACAGGTGGGTGCCCCAAGACTGGAAGGTGGCGCATGTAGTGCCTATCCACAAGGGGATCAAGGGAGGTGGCAGGGAACTACAGGCCTGTCAGCCTGACATCAGTGGTGGGCAAGGTGATGGAGGCATTGTCAAGGAGTGGTTGGGGGGAGCCCTGGATGAGTGGGGTGCCTGGACGATGAACAGCATGGATTCATCCCGGGAAATCGTGTCAGACAAACCTGGTGGAGTTCTATGACTGGGTGACAAGTGCCTTGGACCTGGGTAGACCAGTGGATGTCTCTTTCTGGACTTCAGCAAGGCATTTGACTCTGTTCCTCCACGGGGCCTGTGGATAAACTAGGAGAAATGGGGTGGGAAACCAGATGATCCGATGGATAGGAAATTGGCTCCAGGACCGGACCCAGAGGGTCGTGAGTTGGTGGGATAATCTCTTCCCAAGGAGGGTCAATAGTGGGGTCCCACAGGGATCGGTCCTGGGCCCCTTCTGTTCAACGCCACGATCTGACATAAGGACAGGAATCAGGAGTGAGATGAGTCTCTTTGTAGATGACCGAAACTGGGGCCAGTGGTGGATGGGGAGGAGGGAGGGTGGCCTCAGGGGACCTGGAGGCTCTGGAAAGATGGTCTAGAAAGTGGAAGCTGAGGTTTAATGCAGGAAATGTAAGGTACTCCACCTGGGGGCAGAAACCCAGGCCAAGTGTACACCTGGGGGAAATACTACAAGTCTCAATGGCTGAGAGGGACCTGGGGGCGGTGGTGGATGTCAAGATGAACAACTCTGAGGCTTGTAGGAGGCAGCAGCCAAGACCAACAGGATGCTGGGATGCATCGCTGGGGGATCACCTCCAGAAGGAGGGAAGTGATACTCCTCTGTATAACTGCTTGGTGAGGCCGCACCTGGAGTACTGCGTGCAGTTTTGGAGGCCACACTTAAGAGGGACATTAACCTCCTGGAGAGGGTCCAGAGGAGGCAACCAAATGATTTGGGGCTTGGGGACAGGACCTATGAGGAGAGGCTCAAGAGCTAAATATGTACACTTTGGAAGAGAGAAGGGACCGGGGAACATGATAGAGGTCTTCAGGTACATGAAGAGGGTAAATAGGGAGGAACAGTGAGGGTGCTTCAAGGAAGGAGGAAGGGCCACTAGAGGGCATGGCTGGAAGCTGGAGGGAAGATTCAGGGAGAAGGAGGAGGTGCTACTTCACTGAGAGGGTGGTAGAGCCATGGAATGCACTACCTAGGGGCTGGTGGAGGCAGAGACAGTGGAGGGTTCAAGAGGGGTGGGACAGGTACAGGGAAGGGTTCAGGAAGCAAAATCCAATTCAGCAAGAATATCCGGAACTGGGAAGGGAGAAGCCAGAGAAGGTGAGGGGACTAGCAGGTCAGCACCAGGGTGGGGGCTGACCAAGCAAGCTGACACGAAGACCATTAGGCCTATTCTGCTGGCATTTTAGTATGTTAGTATGTTAGTAAGGCACACCCCAACCGTTGCCTGCAGGTTGGAGTGGGGAGTTAGGTTGAAACCTAACCCCACATTTCCCTACTTTTTGCTGTAACTAACCCTAACTAGTGAAATTGACAATGTTTATAGGGTTGAGTAGGCAGTTTCATAATAAGTATATATATAAATGTACTGTATTCACACAGATATAGGGCCAAGTGGGCAGTTTAATGATAGTGTATTATAGGGGTTGAGTAGGCTGTTTAATAGTAATCCCAGTGTTTGCACCTTAATAGTTTTGGTGTCGTTTGATGAAACAGCACAAAATTTGGCATGAACAGACAGGCTGTCAGAGTCTCAAGACATGAGAAGTTTTGTAATGGCAGCTTGTTCGATTTTAGAGATACGGGCACCAGAAAACAGCAAAAAAACTATACTTAACACTCGTATTTTTTGCTCTCACCTACTGTAGCAGACGATGTGGAATTTTCAAGAAATTTTCTAGGTTGAAGGGGCCTGTTAAGGTGTGTGCTTTGGAAGGTTTCAAAAAATATTTTACGGTTTCAGAGTTATAAGGATTTTTGGATAACAGACAAATGCGAACGGCAGAAAGGAAAAAAACTATCCCAAGTGCTTATTTTCATGATTTACTTGTCCTGTGGGGAAATACTGACTATATGGAAAAATACTGATCATGTGGAAAGAAATACCAATCGTGACAGCCGCCATTTTTTCAACTCACAGACATGGAAAATACATAAAAATGATATATTTTCAAGCAACAAACACATGAACCTAACTAAACAAGATCCGCTTAGCTAGATTCTGGTGTTTGTTTTTGACAAATTGCCGCTGGTCATGAGGTGAGGTCCCAAACGCCATGTTGAAAATCTGGGGTCAAAATATGTAAAACTGCAAAGTTATGAACGTTTGAAAATTTTCTATGCTCGCCATAACTTTGGTAATTTTAAACATTTTGACTGAAAATTTTTAATCTAGCTATTTTTCACACCATCACATAAATGTGACAGCTGTCATTTTTCAAATCCTGGCAGGTATTTGAAAATGTTCACCTACCAAGTTTGTGAGATGGAGCAATAAGAAGGCTATGCTGAAAGTCTGGTGCATACACAGTAAAACGGACTAACGCTATGACTAAGCATTGCAGTATTTCAATGTTCATTCATTACTTCACTAATTTTCAATGTTTTGACTCCAAGCTTTCAACACAGTCATTTTTCACACCACCTCATAAACATGACAGGTGTCACTTTTTAAATCCTGGATAAGATGTGTTTTGACACTTCTTGGTGCAAAATGACGTTTAACCAATATACTATAAATGCCACATACTACACTTATAAGGAGTACAACATGAGTATCTTGAAAATATGGAATTAAAATTATAAAAAAAAATTATAATTATTAAGAAATGTTATGTGTAGTACCAGTCTTGACCCCTGCAGGTATGCTTTAGTATCCCATCCGGTGACCTGTGTTCGGAGGCAAGCTCAGTGACCCAGCTGGATAGGGTGAGGATGGTGCTCTTATGTGACCCTCCCGCCAGGGGAATGAAAGATGCATGGTTGCCGCATGAGACAAGTACCATACAGTGAAGACAACTCTTCTCTTGGCATAGTGGCTTGCACGCCTGCACCCATGGGTAGCACGTCCCCTGTCCACTGGCTGACAGATGGGCTCTGCCCTGTGTGTCTGTAGCTGGGCCAGAAGGAAGTACAGGGAATAGAGGGCCCTGCGTTTCCTCAGCCAACCAGAGAGCCCCATGATTTTGTGGCATCTATCACAGCATGGAAGTGCAGGGCCCAAAAAGCAGACAAGAGTCTTCCTTGCCCTGTGCATCCTACCTCAAAAAGAAAGCAAACACTTTGCAAAAACTGCATTAATGTACCAGTGAGGTTCAACTTAAAGCCACAAAAGTAGGGAACTGTGCATTAGGGTTTCCAACCCAACTCCCAACCCTCACCCACCAAGCAGCAAAAGGAAAAAACATTATGGTTTTGGGTCTCCAGAGTCTTGGCGAATCAGTCAGTGGTGGGGTTGTCAACCCCAATGCCCACCCTGTTCCCTGAGTAAACAACGCCAGATATGATCTCCTTTCTTCATGCAAAGCCCACCTCCACCTCTCTCCTCCAGTTCACTGATATTATCCTTTCTGGCATGGATCTGGGCCTTGGCACCACTGCCATTTTGTTGATTTAGCCAAAGCTTTTACACAGTTACCTACCCCATTCTTCTGGACAAGCTAAGGCAGCTGGACTCTGATCCTCTATCAAGTGGTTCCACACCTACCTTGAGGGCAGATCACATGCTGTCCTTACTGTAAACTTCCTCTCCCTAACTCCCAATCAGCTCAGACATTCCCCAAGGATCTGTCCTGGGCCCAATTCTGTCTCCATTTTTCTGAATGACCTCCCACTGCCTGCTCCTCTGTGTCCATTCTTTTTTTTATCCAATTATTTAACCAGGAGAGGCACACTGTTGAAAGCTTGTTTTACAGGTGTGACCTGGGAGCACAGGGAAGATAAGTGACTGCTCAGGGGTCACACAGTATGCAAGTGGGGACTGTGGGATCAAACTCCAGGTCTCCAGATTTGCAGCCCAGAGCCTTAAACCACTGTGCTATACTGCCTCCCAATTCTCCCCATTCATATGTATACAGATGATACAGTAAGTACTCTTTACTTCTGTTTCTCTGTCCCTGACCTCATGAACCAGCTCCAACTGGACTTTAACAACATGCAGCTCTGGTTCAGAGAAAATCAGTTATCCATAATGCTAAGAAAAGGTCTCTATCAATCAGTTTGCATTGGTTCTGTCATCTCTCAACCCTCCCTGTTTACTGGCGTTCCCCAGGGTTCCATCCTGGGCTCACTTTCTCCATTTTCATTAATTCTCTCCCATCTGATAGCCTAAACTGTAAATCGCTCCGTATGCAGATGACCTTATTATATACCACACTGATAAGTCCATTGCCCAGGTCTCTTCAGTCCTCACCCAGAACTATGGCAGTGCTTTTAGCTGGTTCACTGCTAACCTGTTATTGTTAATGGGGAAAAAATCAAAACCATGCTATTTGTATCCAAACCCCACCGCCAAGATTGATAATTCTGGCTCCTCCTCCAAATACTATCATCAGATGGTCTGGTTCTAGAATACTCTCCTCATTCAAATACCTAGGGGTAACACTTGACCCGGCACTGACTTTCTCGAACCACATCAATACTGTGGTTCGTAGGGTAAATCAAAAACTAGGGACCGCACCATCTACGCCACCTACTAATCCCTGAGGCTCGAGTGCAATTGTCTAGGATAACCTACTTCCTATCATTGACTACTGCTCCCCATTTACTTGTGCATCCTCTACCCTCAGAAACAGACTCACGCCTGCCTACAACAGTGCATGCAGCTTTGCTCTTATGGCACCGCTCTCAACTCATCACTGCAGAACCCTTGGCTGGCTACCCTCCAGGACTGCTTTGATTTTGCTCTCAGCTGTATTGTGGATAGTACCATCAGAAGCTGTGATGTGTCCCTCTCGCCCCCTACTCAAGGTTACAACCCTAGCTAGGTGTCTTCGTTCATCCACCATATACCTCCCTTGAGGTACTGAGGGTCTCTACCAGCATGGATGGGAAAGCCTTATCTGTTGCTGCCACCACACTATGGAGCAGGATCCCTGCTACCCTCCGCTCATCCACCACCCATTCTGCCTTCAAATCCCTCTTCAAAATCTGGCTTATCGACAAGGCCCAGTGCTCTTGCTCACCACGGCAGCACCCCTCCCCACAACCAGCAACTCTAACCCCACACTAACCTGACTTCTGTTAGAGTTTCTTCTCCACTCTACTCAAGCTGTTCTCAAGTTCTCTCTCCATCTCACTGTTTGTGCTCAAAGTTGTGCTGAATAGGGTGGTGCAGGACTGTTGTACCCTCTTATGTCGAGCACGGTTACCTAATCCCTAAATGTACTTCATACCCTGATGCCAATATTCCTTTATCTATATTTCTGTATGTGAAAGTGCTTGACTCTGATGCCAGTGTAACCCCCTACAAATGGGGTTCCGAAAAGTCTTCCTCGAGCTTGCCTAAATGCTCACTGCCAGGCTGGTGTCCTGCGTTTAGCAGTTTAAATGTGATTGCCAGAGAGTGCCTGTATAGCCTCTGTGTACTGCCTCTTTAAGAGCTGCCTGGATTGCAGTCATAAGTAATCTGAGAGGGATCTCTGTTGAAAGATGTAACTATTTGCTGAAAATCATTTAGAGTGACAATGATAATGTAGTTTGTCTAACCTGCCTTCTTTGCAGCAAGGACTGTTTTGTTTATCTCCACTATCTTGGTCCTGGACTGCAAATTGGACCAATCAATTCTGGTGGGACCTAAAATGGAGCTGGACTACAGGAGCTGTCTGGAGTCAAAATCTGTAGGAATTGTAGTTTTGGGCTTTTTGGTGCCTTTTGCCACTGTTGTGACTCACAGAGGAATCAGCAACCGAACCTTTAGGATCTTGGGTAAATTCCCAGGCTTGCTGCAGTTTGAGTCAGATCTAAGTTGGGAGCTGAAGAAACAGCATGCTTGAGGACAGTCAAGCAGCTGTCTTGAGTAGTTTCACTACGGAAGAACTGTGGAAAGGCCTGAGTTGTGGCCTGCATGTCTGCCCGCTGCCCCTGAGAGGGAGAGAAGAGAAATATTTCGGACTAAATCCAACTTTGTGAGAACAAAGTAAGCCACTGATTTTTTTACCAGGCTCATACCTGAAGAAGACCAAAGAGTTTGCTGAATGCGATCGGCCCATCAGGATTTCCAGCTGCTTTTGAATCCCAGTTTGTGCAGAGACTTTGTGATCGTGACCGTGACAGTTGCCTGGTGCAGTAGAATTTCTGTACATGTAAATGTGCTGTGTATTGAAAGTGGGTCATGATTTGGTTCCCCACTGTGTTGAACTGTGTTCTGCTTGCTGGAAGCTTTATCCAGCTAATCGGACTAAATCCGTTCATTTCCATTCAGCCTGGCCCACGCCACGTGGTCCTGCCAGACTACCCACTGCACAGAGAAAGCCACCGACAGAGACCTGCCTGGGCATCAGCCCCTGCTCCACGCTTGAACAGGAGCGACACCTCGGCGAATCGTGTAGGCCCTGCTTCTCCTGGCACTCCAGATTAACCACCTGCTGTCTCGATTTTCATCCAGCTTGTGTCCAGTCTTGGGTATCGTGAGTAATCATCAGAGTTGCTCCCTACAACAACAGCCTAATCTAAAAGCATGTCATCAAATTGTCTTGTTGTTTCTTTTCCACGAACTGAGCCCTCCGGCTCCGGATTACAAATAGTGTGTGTTGTGCATGTTGTTTTCTTCCATCACAGGGCCCCAACCAGCTGCAACGCTCCTGGCTAGCCCACCATTCTCCATCTGGGTACCCAGGTGTGTGACTGTTTATGGACCCTGAAGTGCATGAATAACTGTTTGATTGATAGAGCCTTTAAGCAAATTAACCTAATACGCCCTCCTTGTTCAAGTCCCTTAAATAAATCAGATCCAACTCTTTTGCTTTACCCTGAGGTTCCAGTTTGTGCAAAAGTACTGTACTGCTGTTATTGCTGTGTATAACCTTGTTTTAGGGGGGTCCCCAGGGCCGAGCCAAAGGAAAGCCCTGGTGGTAAGTGCAAACAGTGTGATTACTTGTGTGGTGTATCAGGGTATTGTAGAAAGTGATTATTGTGTATTGTTCCAGCCACTAGTAAGGAAGAGGGGGGTTATAGTGTCCCGGAGGGTGTGCCTAGGTTAGCTTGACCACTACCAACCCCTGACCTCCGGGTGGAGGCACCCGTTCAGAACTCAGGCCCCTTAACCTGCTACTAGCCAAGCAGGCGAGGGTAGTAGCCCTAGGGATAGCACCACCTAGGGTTACACCAATATTCCTGTATCTATATTTATGTATGTAAATGTGCTTGACTTCTGATTAACTGTATACATCGTGTTCCTGTGATTGTAACTGTTGCTTAATATTGTCATCTTTTATGGCCCAGGTTGTACCTGAAGCGGTCCCTCGGACCAGTGCACCTGCAGTAATCAAAGAAATGAATAAATGACTTTTGGCGACAAGCAGGGCTTGCTAGACCTTCCCCCTTCTTACCCTTGTTGGTGCAGTTAATGAGATGTCTCCTCCTTCAAGTATCTTGGGGTCTGGTTGGATCTCCACCTTGATTTTTCTGTTCATGTGGATGCCATCCAAGGAAGCTTCACCCCAAACTTGGAGCACTTCACAGAAATAAGAGAAGCAACCCACTTTCTACATAGATAAATCCTCACAAAGGTGAGTCTCCCAATTTTTGGCTATGAAGACACTGTTTACAGTGCTGCTCCTAAGTCACCTTTAGCTAGTCTGTACCCCTCTTTCACTCCTCCTGTCAATTTGCCCTTGACAAACCCCTGCATACTCAACATTGTTCACTGTATGCCTCCCTCTCTCCCTCCCTCTCTTGATGCCAGGCACCTTACCCTGTGTGCCTCCTTTATCTCCAGATTCTGGTTTGGCTCCCTCCCTTATATCTTGCTCCTCTCCTCTCCTCTCCCCTTCTATCTCTTACTTCCTTCGCAGCACTTGCTTTCACTCTCTTGCTCTCCACCAATGAAATCTACTGCTGGCAAACTGTTTTCTTGTTCTGCTTCCCTAAACTTGGGTCTCACTCCTACCTTCCATTTGGTCTGCACCTTCCTTTTCCATCCTTAAATCTCTCCTCCATGATTCCTTTCTTCGCTCTTGTAGCCGATTCTTATTTTGGGGTGGATTCTCACACATGCCTTCCACCACACACCATATCTAATACTGCCCACTCCCAGTTCATCAGCTGCCAAGGTTCCATGTCATAACATGATCACAGTTATATCGGTGTATATCACGAAAAACCAAAATGGCGATGTACACTCCAAGCGAAGACATGAGGTAGAAAACAATTTTTTTTTTTTATCTGCACCCCTTACTAAAGATTCTCAACTCCAGGCGTGTATGTCAGAGAGAAGGAGACTCTTGAAAAAAAAAAAAAAAAAAAATTCTGCCACCCTCAAAACACACATTTTTCTGCTCCTCCCCAGCCCGAACCTTGCTCTCTCCCAGTAGCTGTAGCCACCCTCACCACCACACCACACAGCCAGCTCGGCAGCCTCTCACACACTACCTGCCACATACCTTCCATCCTGTTCCGTTCCCCTCCTGTTCTTCCAGTTGCCTTGTCGTTTCTCCTTGCTACCCTTTCAGGGTAGCTCACATGACGAGTGCTGAAACTGAGTCACTCATATTGAATCTCTCAATTTCAGTCACCGTTTTGACGGTTTACCGTTCTGACTCCCTGCTCCTCATTTCTGTTTTGCTCACTATTTATTTGTTCTTTTGCCAGTCCCCAATTTTACTATATGGTACATATTACATGTAATTTTATTATTTTTTTGTACAATTTCTTTATCCTCCTCAGCAGACCACTGCATATGCTAGTCAACGTTACTGGGCCTCTGGGTGGTTGGGAGCTTTCTGGCGCGTGCGCATCCTGGCAGAACCCAGAGTTGACCCGGAGGCGTCATCCTGCTAGATCCACGCTTTTCCCTGTTTTTCACCCCAATTATCCCAGAGCCCCAGAAGCAGTAGGACATCCAGGCGGAGGTGCCATGCTCACCGCAGCTCTGATCCACAGCCCTTCCGCCCCCAGGCCCACGCCAGGGGTCCTCGTATGTGATATTGCCACCCGGCCTCCACTAGAGGCAGCCAAACCCGAGGAGCCCCTCAGAATCCTCCTAAGGATGAGAGCTGTCAGCTTGATCATCTCATACCTCACCCCGGCGACCGGTGCCCTTTGACTATTTCTAACCTGGGTCGACAGTGTGGAACGAGGTGTGTATTTTGTATCTGTATTGTTCTTTCCTCTTCCCACTCCCAGGATGCATATGGAAATGAGCAGATACCAGCTCAGAATAATGTTCCTGGTAAAACTTTTGAAATGAATAAATAAATTATCCCCAGCCAGTCTCATGTCCAGTCTCCATGGGGGCCAGCAATGAGTCATCCATTCTTCAGTAACCTGCAGCTACCTCTCCCCACAGCTCTCGTCCCACTCAGGGGCTCCTGGTGAGGGCCATCCTCCCCAGTCAGGCTATTTTGGATTTGGTGGCAGACTCACTAGCAGGCTCCACGGTATGGAACCTAAGCATAATGGCCCTGTAATTCTGATGAGAAGGTGTTGGAGCACAACAGCCTGTAATTTCCAAAGTGGCTGGTGTTTCTCCTGTATTTGTGGCTCGGACATAATGGCTCCCTAATACCAAAAGAGGCTGATGTTTTAGTCAAATTCCAATGGGACAGTGTTTCCCATAATTCCTTCAGAGGCTGGTGTTTCTTGTAATTCCAACACAGGCTGGTGTTACCCATAATTTGGCAGAAGCTGGTCTTTCCCATAATTCGGACACAGGCTGGAATTTCCTGTAATTCCGCTAGTCAGGTGTTTCCTCCTGTTTTGCTCCACCCACCTCCCTGACATTGGGATAGTCCTTATTAACAAATAAGTGTGAGGAGGCGCATCATTCATGACATTAGGCAGACTGAACCTTCATCCGTGACTGGTATCAATCTGCCCCTCTCCTTCCTGGTAATGTGCTCCTCACGCCACTCATTCATTCATTCATTGTGCTTTGAGAAAGGGAAATGGCCCACTGTGGGAGAAGGATGCGGTAACTGGGCTAGGGAGGAAGTTTGCTATTTCGCCCTAAATCATGGAGCCGAGTCAGGAGAGGGCATTACTTATAATCAAGATATGGGGACCGGGGAGGGGCCAGGAGATTTATAATACACTGGCAGCTCCTGTCACAAGTGCCTGGAGCTTGCCATTTTCTAAACCATGGCTTTGGAGGATGGTGGGAGGGTGGTGGTCAGGCAGTCAGCAGCAAGGTGGGTGGGGGCAGAAACTAGCCTTGGCCACATGGGGTGGAAATAGATTGTTTTCTAAAATTATCCTATTTTTCTCTCATGAGTCGCAAATAATGAACAGCAAGTATCTGAGTGCTTAGTACCATAGTGAGCTGAATATTCAAAAAGGTATTGCCACCCCTTACTCATTGCTCTTTTTATAAATTTAAAAGAGGAAAAACTACTGCTTCATCTGTTACTGAACACAGAGGGCATTATTTCCAGGTCGGCCCATTCTTTTACTCTATTATTATTTCTGACCCAGATAACTAAGAAGTTCATAGCTTTAAGAAGGATGAAGACCATATGGCTTCGCCCCAGCTCGGACAATGCAATAAATCACTTTTATAGAGGACAAGAACAACTGAAATTAACAATTTGTGTACTTCCTGTAGTCAACAACATTACCTTTAGAAATCTGGGGAATGCGCATCCATAAATTACAGAAAGTGTTACTGCCCTGCTGAATAAACAGCAACATTTCCACAAAGGGCTCACAGACTCCATCACTCTCCCGTCAGGTGGTTCCCACTGACTGAGGAGTTGAGACTACAGCGAATGTTGCTTTCCTCAGCACTGCTGGCCAAGCAACAATCTACTTGTTAACAAAAACCTTGTTTGTTTTGTTGTCTTTATGTTTTATGTATCACTAGCCCCATAATCAGATACTGCACTCAACAAAAAGCACGTATACCCGGCAGGGCTTAATTTGGACTACTGGGTTTATTTTATAACAAGAGTGCAGTGCCTAGGAGACTGGGGCTTGGGTTTGAGCCCAGAATCCATTGCTGAGTCCAGCTTGGAGCTGGGTATGTTATGCTGGTGAGGTAACAGACTCCTAAGAAAAGAATCTGCAGGCCACCAGGCGCATAATCAGTTATCACACTCTACATGTAGCCCAGGCCTGGGGCAGACTTTGGGCATATTGTGGGATTTATTTTATATCTAGCAAGTTGTTTTTTAATTGTTTGCAGTTAGTGCTGTTTCTCCCCTGATCCCAAGAAGCCCTCCAGACACTAGCCACTTCAGCCCCGTCACACAATCTTCCACCAGGACTTCCCGCTGCGTGAAGCAGCGTGGCCTGGGTGTTCACCAGGTGCAGGAGCTACCTGGTGGCCGTGTGTCAGCAGGCGCTCAGGGACCACCGTTTTTGTACTTTTTCTGCCGCCAAGGAGTGGGCATGCAATGCCACCCAGATGCTCCCAAGCAGACTTCCGACATGGAACTTCTGCAGCTGCCACTCCTCGTTGTCTGAGCAGTCCCAGCTGCCTTGCCGCCAGCTGAGATAGGCAAGCACCAGGCACTGTAACCTTCCCTCCCGGAAGAGAAGAGCAGTCCTCTGGATACTGTATCCTCTCCTCCCTGGCTGACCCCAGCGACCCGAACCCACATCTGAACCCGGGTGGCGGTGTGGATTCAAGTGTGGCATCCGGTGCCTCAACTCTCAGTGCCACCAGGCGGCTATATCTAACAAGGGTGCAGTGTTGTGGCGACAACACACTGTGTTGCCACCTAGGAGATTCAGGCTTAGGGTTCAAGGCCCCTGAATCCCGTGCTGAGGCCAGATGGGCACTTGGTGCATTATGCTGATAAGGTGATAGGCTTCCAGAGAAGCAAACTGCAGACCACTAAGGCATTCACATCACCCTTGCTGCCTGCTCACGGAGTTCGCAATACTCATCCATTGTCCTGGAAATAAAGAGGTATGGTACGGGCAGTCAGGGGACCGGGGGATTAATGGGGAAAACAGATGCCTTTTGTTTGTCAGTCCATGCTCTTCACTGGGGCGACATACAGTCCAGGCCTCTGTGACTATACGAGTACAGGGAGAACAGTGGACCAGCAACTCTGAGATGCACTACAAGCTACAGAATCTCCCACTGCAGCAGCCCTCCTCTGATGTTAGCTGCAGGAGATTCTTGGATTTTTTTACAGAAAATGTCAGCTTCAAGGCAACAAAATTAATCAGATACATTCTACTATACTACAGGATCCTTCCACTTCATTCCTGATACTGTTGCCTGATTGTTAAAACATTGTACATTTACTTGTATTTCTTGTATATATTTGCTATATTCTTATTCTTGTACTGTACTGTACTGTATATTTTAAAAATCAACCTGCATATTATTGTACCTGTTGCTATGCAGTTCACCACACGTATTCTTGTTGTATTTTCTCCACTTCCCCACCCTGGGCTGCACCTTGAAAGCGAGCTCGGAGCTCAGTGTGCCTCTTCTGGTTACATAGTTTTAAATAAAAAATAAAATAAATACTGCAGTAAACAATAAATAAAAAAAAAAAAATTTTTTGCATAAAATGCAAACTGGGACCAGCCCATAATTGAGTGTGGGGCGCTCAGTGCTGAGTGCTCCCCTTTAACCTCTCTGAGCTTCAGCCCATAGCTGTAAAAATGGTAAAAGCAGGACCCCACTGAAAACAAGATATTTTATTCAGCTGGGCTGTCATAGGGAAAAAATTGTAAAATGGGTAAAAGCAGGACCCTGCAATAAACAAGATGCTGCATCTCAGATGAACTACAGTCGTGGGTAAAAAGGTTGTAATAAAAGTACTAAACTGCATCTTTGAAAATCCAGAAGGAGAGCAAGCAGGAGGAGCTCAGTGGCTGATGTTTCCTCCACACACATCAATCAACAACCTGACTACAGTGTTTAGTACCTGTTTTGATCTACTAGCCTGTCTCTTCACAACTAAGGAAAAACCCTACTAGATGTAAAAGATGTCCAGAAATGTTGTTTTGTCATGCTCCCGCAGATGATGATGCATCTGAGATGCAATAGCTTGTTTTCGGGGGCTACATCTCAGCTCGGTGTAACTGTCAGATGGATCAGACTGCCCTCAGTGCATTCCTGCAGCACTGTGCCACCAGGCTGGGAAGCTTACTAGGGCACTCTATGCCTATGGCGAGGTCTGTTACCTACCTGTCCTGTCTTGAAATATGGTCAAGGAGTCTAACAGGTGCTGGAGTCCAAAGGTATCACAAAATCCCATAGCGCAATGATAGTGAGGGCTGATGCATGCCAGCCAAGGTGGGATGCACCCTCTCCGCTTGGGAGGGTGTACTGCCAGCACATCCTACCTGTCCCATCAGGAAGGTAGAGCATAGGCATACCGGATAGTACTCAAAGATGGTGAAGTATGCCTGGGCAGGACAAAGCTAGAGGAAACTGGTGGAAGTCCACAGTGATCCTTACCTGTCTACTCAATGTAACAGCTATGAGGGACTTACACGTGGGGGCGTCATGTGTCTTGTTCAGGGTCACAGGAGCAAGCAAGGAGTACTCAGTGGCATCCCTCAGGGATCGGTGCAGAGCCACTTCTTTAGACCTTTTCCTCAATGATCTGGAAGCTAAGGTCTTTAGCTGACTGCTGAGAGTACTAAGCTGGCCAAGGTGGTGGACTCCTCGAGGATGGGGACACACTTCAGGAAAGCATAAACAAGCTAGGAGCTAGACCACTTCCTGGAGTCTTAGATTCAGTGTAGCCAAATGCAACATGCTATACTTGTGGAGAAAAACTGAGGTAGGAGCTACTGCAGCAGTGGAAGAGAAAAGGACCTGCTGGTCATCATGGACAAGAAGGAAGCATGACCAGCAGTGCCAGGCCACTGTCGAGAAGGCTGAAGGATGCTGGCATGCATTGGAGGTGTGAACAGCTAATCAGGGAAATAATCCTACCATTATACAAGGCCCTGGGGACAGGCCCTCCTGGAGTACTATGTGCAGTTCTGGGCTACCAATACAAAAGGGCGTGGAGGCAGTCAAAAGGGCACAATGTCAAGCCACTAAAATGACCAGGGTATGGATGAGAAAAGCTAAGAAAGAGATGGGAAGCTCTTACCATATTCATCCTGAGGAAAAGGTCGAGGGTTGATGAGCTTGGTATTCTGCATACTCAAGAATACCGACAAATCGATCAGACAGAGATGTTTGACCTGGTGTGCTCCAGCTGGTCGCAAGGATACACCCTGAAGGTCAGCGGTGGTAAATTCAGGGGTAACGTGAGGTGGCACTTCTTCTACCACTGAGTGGTGAACCTATGGAACAGCCTACCTGGGGAGACCGTGGACATGAGGATAGTACAGGGCTTCAAGGTTATCCTGTACAAATGTTTGCAACCATGGGAATCATCACACAGAATCCAAATGACCTTTCTGCTTTTAGGTCTTACATATAGATTTAGAGAACAAGTTGCTACTAAACCATACGGCTTAAAACAATGATATTTACAATAATAAATCACCTCATAATTTCAGCCAGTCAAGATGGAGAACTGCAGGACCTCCTATGCTGCATACAGTTGTTTTGTGTTCTCGCTAAGAGGAAGATTACACTTTACCAGTGCGGGGTGAATGTTAGTGTTACATTAATTTTTAAATTAAAAAAGGCACTTGCAACATAGTTAATGGTTTGCCTGTTAGAGATGTCTCACACTAAATATGCTCGCCATCTTGTGCAGTTTATGAGACTGAACTGTTCAGCTTCACTTCACAGTCCGCTCATTCAAACAGCCCAGGAAGACACTTATTCAGTAAGGGAGCTCTCACAGGCACTCCATACACATATAAACTATGTTTAACTTGCATGTTTTCTAGGCTTTTTTACATGTTCTTCTGTTGTTGTTTTATTAAATATTTCAGATAATGAAGGACATATTTCACTGTCTTTCAAAACAACACACCTGAATGTTTCCCAACTGACCTCACAATTGCTTTGCTTGTGACATCATAGTCTGTTGTCATGGTGAGCACTATGATGTCATACTAAAAGCACATAAACTGGGGTGGGGACTGTCAAAAACTTTTCTATGCACTTCTGAGGCAGGCTAACAAGACGTCAAAGGGATGCCTGAAAATAAAACTAATTAGAAAAAAAAAAGTAGTTCTAAGACTTTGTCCCAGTGAAGCTCCCAAGCCATGGAATGGATCTTGAGCCCCCACCCCCAATACGGAAATAATCCTGGGCCTCCCATAGGAAAATATCATACTTTACATACACCAGAAATAACACAAACTGCCTTTAGGTAGCTGCCGAATTTTTCTTATTTTTTCACCTAATAGTTCTCCCCATACATATTCCTGGGTCAGCCTGCCTGCTCCTCTATTCTGACTGCTGAATCACTGTTACACCTTGTTGAAAACCTCTGCTCTCTCTCTGTCCATTTTCCCAATATCAAGAACAGCCTTCCTCCTCCTTCCCTTCTTACCCTCCTCTCAAGCAACTTCTCAGGGGTAGTTTCTTCCTCCCTGCTCTTGCTCCTAGTACCTCTCTGTTAACCCTTGATTTTGTTCTGCCACGAGACTAGCAGGTCAACTGCTGCCTCTCAAAATCTGCCCATGTTCCTGTTTGATTGCATTACTGTGCATTTGTTTCTTGATTTGCCTCTGAAAGTGTATTCACTTCTAAACCTTTCCCTAGGGTCTCTCACGAAACCAGTCTTGGCTCAGTGTGCTTTTCCTGGTAACCAATTTGTTCATAAGCGGTAGCCGGATCTCTGAGATCCCACACTCGTTCACCTGACACACTTTAGCGAGACCACATTCCCAAACTTGAAATCCCGACAGTGGGTTGCTTGTACTCCATGTTCAGGGGCTTCACGCCCCACACACCCCTTAAAAAGGATTACAAACCCCTGGGGAAGGGTCAGCAAAATCCCACTGTTGGACTCTGAGTTTCAGGAATGTGGCATCAATAAAGTGTGTCAGGCGAACGTGTTCGGGTCGTGTAGTGATGCCCAGTGAACTCAATTGCCATTACCCACTTTCAGCTTTAAACTCACTTGCCATTACTCAAACTGAAATACAATACTTCTCAGGCTTCTTGGGCCTTCCTAGAAGAGGCTGGGGCCTCCCCAGGAAGGTCAATTGAGAAACTGCAGTGCAGGGACGGTCCAGTGGCGCTAAGGTGCTGGTGGCCTTACCTCGTGGTATGCTGGCGACCGGGTTCAGGAGCGACCTGGGGTCGTCGGGGTGCCTGCAAGTAGGGGAGGGAGGAGCAGGACTGAGCAAGCCGGCAGGCTGCTCTCCTCTCCCGGGGTGGTGGGTTGTCACCCCTCATAGTCCCGTCCCACCAGGTGGAGGTCCAGTGGGGTAGTGTAGGCAAGGAGGGGTGACAATACGGGTGGCAGATGGGGCTGAGCTGGATTCTGTGTGCGTTGCGTGCCTCCACATGCACATACGGCCGTGTTCCGGGCCTTGGGCAGGGAAGCGGAGAAAAATCTATGAAAAATAACATTAAAATATATATATATATATATATATATATATATAAAGAAACTGCAGTGTCAGTGGCTTAGAAGACACCACATTTGCCTCTGAGTCACAGGTTCTAGATCTGCACCAGGAACTGGGCTAATACCCATAACGGACACTGCAGTGTAGCTCTAGAAGGTTCTTTCTCTGTTGAGGTGCTGCCGTTCAGATTAGACATTAAACCAGATCCCTTTTGCCCATCTCTGGTGGATTCTAGTCCCACAGCGGGATCTTGGGCTGATACCCAGTACTTACACTGTAGTGCAGTACTGGGGATGGGGCTACACTCCTGAGGTGGCATTCTTGAAGCAGACTTAAAACCAAGGTCCCTGCAGCCCATCTCTGGTGGCTGTTCAGGCAGAAGACAGACATCACATGGCACACTGTAAGGGTAGGGGTTTCTCTAGTATTCTGGCCAACTGCTAATAAAACTGGTCCCTGTAATCTACCCAGTACACACCTGGAAATAAGTCATCACAGCTGAGTGCGCCTCTGTTGGCCAAAAATTACACATAAATTGTAATCGTTGAATTATGTATACTAAAGTACATACTGAAGTGAAGAGTTGCTCTTTAACTCAACAGCAGCCCTCCTCCTCACACCTAAGCTACAAGTACAGGACATTTATTACGAATGTGAAGCACCCATATCATTCATCTGGAAATAAATTTATCTCACTGAAGTCTCAGTGACTAACAAAGTCACTGTAGGCTGCCCTAATGGCCTAGCAGTAAAGGCGTCCACCTCCTGTTTGGGGCTGAGGGTATAAGCCCTGAGTCCATAACCCAGTCAGTGGTGGCAAGAGCTGAATGAGCTGACACATGGACGCTTGCTCCACTCCGGGAGGTCTCCATATATTACATGGGAATTATTACCCCACCCCCGCTGGCCTTGGAGGTGTGTAGATTCAACCTGCTATGAACTTGCCTAGTTTTGCCTACATCATTGATGTTGAGGTTCTACAGGGGCAACTTGGTGGGATGGCATCAAGGTGCTAACACTAAACCCCATTCCTAAAAATGAGTACACTCACAACTCTCTGAGGACATGAACCATACCACTGATGATACTGCCTCTCACTTGTGACTGCTGGAGGAGCATCCCTTCCTCCACAGTCTGCAGCCATTTATGACAAACTATGGAAATGGTGTCAAGAAGACTGGCCCATTCAACACTGCAGCAGAGGTGCAAATTGCAAGGAGTCTAGACCTAGCACTGTCTCATACTGTATGGATGCCATCCAGAATGTAAGCCTTCTGTGGCCTTGCTGGGATCTCCACTGGCACGAAGGTATGGCAGAGTTAGGTAGACTATCAGGGAATTCATGAATATTGTAAACAGAATGGGGAAAACATAGCACAGAGATAACGGAAGAGACTTAGAGTTCATTCTGTCTGCCGCCCTCCTACTATTCAGCAGTGACTGTGGCCAACGTGATTATGGACAGACATCCAAGCTAAGAATATGTCTAGTCCTGATCTGGAACCCAGAACACTGCTGAAAAAGAAACCAAGTAAAAAAGTTGTTATATTCTAGAAATTTGGTAAACCCTGGAAAACCAGTCTTTCTGAGTTACAAGTGGGGCTGAACCATTTACAGATGCAAGTGGCTTTTCCCCTCTATCGTGTTTTAACTACAACTTAAGCAACTACAATGCGTTTTAAATTGCTGTCCCTGAAGCTCACATCTTCTGCAGCAGGTCTGGGAAACAACCACGAGAAGCCAGCACTGTATTAAACTCTTTGTCAAGTCCACATTCATCATCGCTTTGCTACTATCCAATCAGGTAGCTTAGCAAATCTAAGCCTACCAAAGCCCTTGCAAAGCCTAGTGCAATTTTCCCAGCTTAAAACAGACTGACAAGCAGTTTTGCTGGGTTAAAAACAAGAAAACCAGAGATTCTGAAGTGCAAGCTCTGTCGTGTCAATGAAAACATTGCTGTGGGCAAAACACTTTTCTGTACTATAGAAAAGAATTTTAATGCCTTTCCATTTCCTTTTCAAAACGATTGGAGAAACGCCAATATCCAGCAGTAGGTAGTTTCCTTCGGCATGAGGCATTCTCTTTTCAAGTATACTCTGACATCCCCATCAGCACAGACGATATCGTATCAAGAAATGTAATACTGTGGAATGCTGCAGATGTCTTGAATCTCAATGCCAGTACTAATTCTAAGTGGAGAGAAGCAGGGGCCTGTCAGACAGTACTATGGGACGCAGTAACTACGTTCTCATTAAACAGCCCTGCTCCTAGGACTGTACACACACACCACCTCAGTAAACAGTGATCACACAAAAATACTACTTCTCCGCTGTAACTGGTCTGATCAGGCTGTATCTAACCAGTGAAGCCAGAGGGTGGAGAAATAACTGTCAGCCATAACAGGAGGTTCATAAAGAACATTTCCCATGAAGCTATGGCTATCAAAATAATTATAGAGAACAAAACAAAAGGATTATGGACCACTTCTCATGAGTAAGCTCTACAATCTTAACATTGAGAACATGGGTGTAGGCAGGCATACTCCAAGCACTCCATGGTGTGCAATTTTATTTAAGAGGGTAGCAAATAGGCTCTGAACTGCTTCCTTTTCCATGACAACTAACAAAGAAAATACTGAACCTTTCTGTAATTTTATTCATAGGAGTCAAAACTAGAAGGACTGATCACTAATACTCTCTTTGCATCCCAAGGACAATACAACTTTACAGGCTCTGGGCTGGTATGTGGGTGTCTTAGGAAACAATGCATAGCATTTGTATTTACCCATGCATGGCAACAATCATTGTCATGAGATACAAAGTTGTATTTATTGTGCCAAATGAGGCATTATACAATGGGGTATGAAAATCCTGTAACCTCATTGGTCAAACCACATCACATGCCTGTGATAAATCCTCCAATATGCCCACTGTAAAAGTTTTATATTACTATAAAACTAAAAAAGTTGAACATTGTATAATAGCAATATACCATGGCAGGGAGTAGGTATATGGGTGGATTTACCACATCTGGTGTAGTTAAGTCACTCGGCTGCGCCTCGTGACCGAACCACACCAGGCGTGGTAAATCCACCAATATACCCACTCCCTGTCATAGTATATTGCTTAAATAAACACTGTCCTGGTGTACATTTGTATATTGTCTGGCTACACCCCGACTGAGAACCCAGTGGCCATCAATAACTATCAGGTAGTGACAGAGGGGCCTCCTGTGCTTTGATTTGCAGTGTGATCTTCTGGATGCCCCTCTCACTACATGAAGGTGCGGGTCCTGTTGTATATATAACTGACCCGAATATGTCATTTACCTTCATGAGAGAGAGCAGAGGAGAACAACTCATGAGTGTCAGAGCCACAAGTGAGTAAGGTCAGTCTTTCCCAGCCACAAGTGATGTACATGGAGGTCTAAAAGAAACATTGTAAGTCTAAATAATTATTCATGCACTTAACTAGCTCATTGATTGGCCGCCCGTGCTGAGCTGAAATCTCTTAGAAATGCCCGGCACGCGTAGCGCTGACTGTTCAAGTGCAGCCCTCTGTGAATGATTAGACTACTAATTTCTCAGGGGCACGGGCTAAGAATACAGGGGAATATTTAAGAGGAAAATGAGGAGACACCATTTCATGGAGAGGGTGGTAGAAAATGGAGCACGAGTACCAGAATGGTGGTATCACGTAAATCTGTGAACAGCTTTAAAATGGCATGGAACAGGGAGAGTGAGGGTGGGGGTGGGGAGATGGGGTGGCAGTGGGATGACAAAGGGAGGGTGGGGCAGCTGCAAACTAGGGGTGCTAGCTGCACACTCGAGTAGACTTAGACCAGGTGGTCTGTTTCTGCTGGCACATTCATATGTTCGTAAAACTTAAAAATTTGTTTTAAAGTCACTTGACAAGCATTTGTACAGAAACAATACCAGGACCCGATACCTCGGCGAACATGGAAAGCAGCGAACAGACACCACGGGCAGTCTTCAAGACATGCAGCAGTGTCACCATGCTATAAAAACAGAGCTGTTCATTTCCTGTCGATTAACGACAGGCGTGGTATAGTACCCCACCAGTCAGTCGTTAATCTCCAGAAATGACCGTCTCTTCGGTCATTACTGCTTAACAACTGAGAAACAAAGACCGAATGTAATGTAATGATAAGTGGCATCGTTTGAGTCAGGCCATTGTGTATTTAATCTATATAATTAATTTTAAATTGTAAAGCTTTTAAATGACTTCATTTTTTCAAGATTGAACTGAGTCTGTTTAATTCCACTGCTCCATTTAAAGTGCAGCAGAGGCAGTTGTAATGTCAACCATCATATGCAAGCTGCTCTCCCATTGGTTAAAGGATTGTTTTGTGACCTATCCAAAAGGGAGATAAATGCTGTTGATTGACCCAACACTGAGATAATGATTTAGCTTTATTTAGAATTCTTTAGTGGCTAAAATAAATCTTTTCTCTACAGGGTTTGACTTGCACTGTATAATGTTCTATTTGTGGTGGCACATACAGACATCAAGGGCAGGCCTTCCCCATCGTCTGTCTGCTGCCTCAACCAAAGCATATGTTATGGATCACCCTTCCAATCCTAGTCTGCGAAATGTAGCATAGCCTACTGATTTGGGTGCAGAGTGAGTGAACCTGGTAGGCACCAGTTTCAATCCGTCATCAACAAGTCATGTAATGTGATTTACCGAGATTTCTCCCTACTCACACATCCTGGTAGTTGATGTCAGCGATAGTCATTCCAGCTACTTTCAAGAATTTTAAGTCTTGTCAGTCCAGTGGCGCCTCCATTACTCTCCAACTGGCCATTAATTTGCTTAAAACGCCACTGAAATGGAGCCCCACTGACTTCAATGGAGTACGCCCACACTCCACAGTCTCACGTCATTATGTGCCTGAGCACAGGGTCATGTCAGAACTATCGGCAAGTGGAAGAGATCGCTGGCCACCTCATTGACAGCCAAACTACAATCCGTCCAAAAAAGTAATGACTTGAAATTATTAAAATACCTGGAATGATTATTGCCAAAGTCAGTTACCAGAATATGTGAGTGGTAGTTGATGTAAACAAGGCTGGAAAATCACTTTAACATATTCAGTCAGCGGCTACCATTTTGAATAAGGTTGAGCATAGAACTTTTTTTTAACTTAGGTTTTATTGTTTTCACTTTTCATAGGTCCAGTACATATTATTTAGTACATCATGAAACATTCAAGATAGCAGCAGGATTCACATATATTCATTCACTCAATGTAGACAGTTTTATAACATTTGTTTCTAAATTTTAAGCTGAGTGAGCAGAGAATAGTGTTATTTCCTACTTTATTATTAACTTGTGTCTTAATCTCATTATCTAGGAGGCTGGCTGGCCTTGTTCCCACTCCTCAAGGGTGGGAGATGATATAGTAATAATTAAACGAGGAAAAGAAAAAAATGGAAAAAAGGGGAGAGGAAAGGGGCCCTCACAGCCATAACCCTCTCCAATCCCCATAACTGTCAATTTGAACTGGCTGCTCAGACTTTGTCAGGGACTTCCCCATTCCGCCTCCGCCATCTGAAAGGTATAATACAGTATATCTAATCTCCATAATACACTAATATGGGTTATTTTCAAGGTAATATATCTGGCGATGTTATGCCATACATAGAAACCATTTAGTCCATCTATTCCCTATTGTATCTTTAGTACCCTGTATTCTGGCTGTCATCATTTCCATGACATAAATTTCTTATACTAAGTCCTGCCATTGTTTTAGGAGGGTGGCTTTGGTTTCACCCAGTATCAAGTGGTGATTTTTTGCTGCTGTCAGCGGCACTGAGGTTAGGTATGTGAGGTTAGTATTTCTAGCATTATTGGGGAAATGTAACAGCATGGCTGTTTCTGGTGTGAGATCTCCCAATTCTGGGAGAATTTCCCGTATAATCTGTATCACCCGGACCAGTAATTAGCTAGCTTGAACAGTACTAGATTACGTGAGCATGGGTAGTGACCTCTGCCCCACATCCTCGCCAGCAGGTTAAAGCTGAAGGTGATCTTTCTCCATTAAAACCTATGCTGAGGGCATGCCCCAGGGCTCTATCCTTGGTCCCTCCTCTTTACAGTCTACATTAACAACATCAATGACCCCATCAAAAAGCCAACATTCACTTATTTGTAGACAACACTGTACTGTACTGAGTCATCCCACACCACAAGCAGCCTGGGAAGACCTCCAAGCTGAATTTAACCTTCTACAATACCAGCTCATAAACAAAAAGCTTTTGCTCAATGCGAAAAGACAAAAGCCATGCTCTTCTCCCCCTCCTTGCATGCGGTAATTCCTGCTGGGGGAGCTATCCTAAATTACCACTGTTCTTTTAGAACGCTAGAGTATGTAGCTAAATTCAAATATCTAGGAGTTTGGCTCGATCATAAACTTTCCTTCGCCAACCATCTCGAAGAACTACAGAAGAAACTAAGGCAAAGATTAGGACTATTCTACAGAATTAACCACCTGCTCACAAAGGAGGCCAAGATTCAACTGGTTCAAGCTACCTTCCTATCTTTAATAGATTACACGGACCTGCTCTACAGCCACTGCACTGGCTAAGTTGGACACCCTCTACCACAGAGTTATCAGGTTCATTACTGGCCTTCCACTTTCCACACACCACTGCTGCTGTACTCATCGTTAGGGCTGGACTTCCTTCACTATAGAAGGAACAGAAATGCCGCCTATGGGCCTTCAGGCCGGTGACCAACAAGCTCCCTCATATGTCTCAGATTGTATTCTCCAGAGTGTGTCAGGCACCTACGCTCTGAGGAGCTAGTCCTAATTGCCTCCAAGTTCCAAGGGTCAAAACCCGTTTCGGCAAAGCTGCTCTAAGCTTCTCTTTACCCACATTGTGAAACGGTTTACAAAGTAACTTGAAGCTGAGCTGCCCTGTTAGCCTGAATATGCTAAAGGCGCTCTCTGATGCCTTCCATGAAAGCACCTTGCAAATGTTTTCTTCACTGCTAGCTCACTAATTCCGCAACTCCCCTTTCCATCCTGACTCGCCATGTTTCTACCCCGGCTCTCACTCTTTCCCAATTAACTCTTCCTGCTGCACCCACCCTTCCCTGTCCGCTCCAGCCTGGCTAAAGTCCCACCCCATCCATAGTAGTGTCCCAATTATCTACCCCTCATCCGTCATTATCATAATAAACAAGTACCACGACCTTCTCGTCACTTTCTGTGGTTTAGCTCAATATTTCCCCAGTCGTCGGTAATATATCCTCCTCTTCTTTACCTCTCTAACCTGCCACCCCATACGGCCTCTTTCCCCTATATGTGTAGTTGCCGGCTGCCTCACTCAAAAGATCTCTGCTTATAACCCTGTATGCCTATGGTTGATTGTACACCTGCTGACTTCTTCAATTGTAAATTAATGCTGTTTTTTATTTTTATTATTTATTTCAACCTTGTACTGTATACACTGTATATATTTTTCTTCCTTGTATATTTTTACTTTTTGTGTACCTGCTTCTGTACTGTACTTTGATGTATTCATGACCAGGTCCGCCTTGCAAATGAGCCTTGCTCAATGGTGCCCGCCTGGATAAATAAAGATTTTGATTGATTAGATTGATTGAATCACCAGAATTTGTGAATTTTGCTGTGATCTGGGGGTACAAAAGTATCTCGATGTCAATTTCCAACCAAATTCACTCCAAGTTTAGAACTAGTTATTCTCGTTGTCGATGCCAAATCCAGAGCCAATCTTTTGAATTGAGCTCCCGTGACTAAGTCTGCTTCCCAAGACTCCTCGCCCTAGACTCAACTGAATGAATCCATTCATTTCTGCTTTATAAAAACGTGATATCAGGTGTCTTGGTCTAGAGTCTACCTGGATTTGTATTAACAACCTGATGAGAAGGGGATCTGGAGTTCTTCTATATTTAAACCTAAAATGGATTCTAAATAGTGTCTTGTTTGTAAATAGCGAAAACAATCTTTGAGTGAAGGGAATTCATCTTGTATTTGCTGAAATGGTATAAATATTCCTGATCATAAAACTGGTGAACATGTTCAAGTCGATCTTATACCATCTCCGAAACCCATGATCCAATATGGCAGGTAAAAGGCAGGGTCCCAAACTGGCAGTCCCATCCACTTTGCTCCCTGTTTGTTTCTAGGTTGCTTTAAATATTATATCCATTGTCTAATGTAGTTTTAGTATAAAATGAAACATCAGGGATGTTTATTATAGGTGGTGATTGAAATACTGTCATACGATTTAATAGTAGTACTGAGGTGTCTCGCTCAATCTCCAGCCATTGTGGTTCTTCCCGGTGGGGCTATCACGTTGCCATGTGAGTGAGTTGAGAGGCTAGTGCATATCCTGACCAAGAGGGTAATGCTAATCTGCCTCTCTCTTTAGGGCCTGTAACCTGTGTAAAGAGATTCGGGTATCTGAAATTATTCTATTCCATCTGCTCTGGAAGGGTAATGGTATGGTAATGTAAGGGTATAATATGTGGGGTAATAGGTTAATTTGTAGAGATTGAACCCTATTTATTAGGGAATTGGCAAATGTATCCAAGTTTTAAGTTCTTCCTTGACTTCTCTAAATAAAAGATTATAGTTTAGGGTGCAACTTTTTTTTTTAATTTCTGTTTATTAGTTATATGTGGCATATAGTGTTATGTTACATTTACATTCTTTAGACTTTCCATAAACCATACAAAAGCAATATAAACTTTATGCAAATTGTCTTGACAATTCTATCTTGATCATTTAATAGTTGTTCAATTGTAAGTAACTGTCTGGTTAGGCAGATAGCATCCTTATTTAAAATATCATCTTCTCTCCATAGGATATATATCTTTTATTATGAATTTGCCCATTCCTCCTTATATCTCACCCAGGGTCACATCCTGTCCCCCACCTAGCCAATCACTAATTTCTGCATATCACACCTAGATATGCTCAGGGTACAAAGTTAGATTCACACCTTGAGTAAAACATAACCCATGGTCTCCACTGAGGCTCCACTTTGAATTGTCTACCATGGAGCTTGGTTAATAGTTCCATGTGGTAGATATCTGCTACCTGTCCTCTCCATTCGTGGACCGTTGGTATGGTTGAAGAGTGCCATCTCTTGGTTATCGCCTTTTGGCTGCTAATATATAAATGGGTAATAAGGTTCGATGCCACGGGGGCTATGTTGAGGGAAGACAGACAACAGTACCATCTCCACCGTGGGTTCGACCATTTCACCAGTGCATTCTGAGATCTCCTGTTGTGAAGTGCACCAGAATGGCAACAACAAAGGAGAGGACCAAAAATGTGGCCCGATCTGCTAATTTACATGAGCATCGTCTCCAGCATTCCCCAAATGACTGAGGTAGATATTTTGTTAATATGGCTGAGTACGGAAACACGCTCCTACACTTCCAGGAAAATTCACACCATCTAGTGGCTTGAGAAACTTTGCATGCATGAAAAGATGCTTTATGCCAATCCTGATCCGTATATCTAGATCAAGGTCTCTGTTCCAGCTATTTAAAATAGAAATAGAAGAATCCCCATTCCTTCTCTCAGAATGTTATAAAGAAACCTATTTGATAAGGCCATAAATGGCCATTAATGGCATCTTCTGTGTATTTCTAGGACAAAGGTAGTGGTCTGGGAGCTTAGCAACAAATCCCTTTGGCGTAACAGGTAATTCTTAACCTGACTGTATCTGAATAGATCATTATCTGGTAAGTCAAAATTAATCTGTAGTGTTTCAAATGAGATTATTCCAAAATGGGCAAGGAATTGTCTAAAGAAATGGAGCCCTCACTAGTCTCCATCTGGAAAAATATGGTCTAACGATGCTGGGAGAAATCTGTCATCTTCAGATATTAAGGTGTAGATGAAAAGAGATCTCTAAAGGCCCTATGTCGTTTCAATCTATGCCATATTTTTAATACATGAGCTGTATAATTGGTAAAATTGCAGAAAAGAGTTGGCGTATTAACAGAAGACAATGTTATCTTAGTGATATTGTGTAGGTCATTTATGGCAAACTCCAAGTCTTTCCAAGGTGAGTGGTAAACTGGGGTAAGCCATAAGAATATAATTCTTAAAAGGATGCTAATGAACATAGTTTTAGGTTTGAAGGTTAGCCCTCCTGATGAAAGCAGGAGTTGTAAGAGAGATAGCCTAAGTCTCTGCTTTTGCCCATTCCAAATAAAGTTGGATATAAGTTTCTCCCATGATTTAAAGTAAAAGCCTGATGGGGAGGTAGGGATGTTCTGAAATAGATACAGTAATTTAGGAAGAATTATCATCCGAATAGTCTCTATTCTCTGAAAAAGGTTAAAGGTATATGGGTCCAAAAGGACAGATCTTTTGAATTTGGATAGACAGGGGTTCATAGTTTAGTAATTCTAACAGTTCTAGAATTTTTAGATTATTATACCAAGGAATTTAAATTTAGTTTTATACCACTTAATTGGATATTTGTTTTTAAGTCCTGAGAAGGGTAATTAACAAGGAAACATATCTGTTTTAGTCACATTTAGTTTGAAGCCTGATATTTTTGTTAAACCCTCTAGTAATTGCCATAAAGCAGGAAGAGATTTATCAGGGAAAGAGCAGTTATCAGGCTATTGTCCATGAATAATGCAATCTTGTACTCCCTTTGTCCCACGAGATCCCTCTATCTCCATGTTTTCTAATCATTTCTGCCAACGGCTCTATATATAGAGCAAATAGTATCGGAGACAGAGGACATCCCTGTCTTGTGCCCCTTGGAATTTTAACTGGTTGACTCAATGAGCCATTGACCCAGATATATGCTTTCGATTGTTGATACAGATTTTTTATACATGATAAAAAATTCGGGAAGGAAAAATTTTGCAGTGTCTGCCATAGGTATTCCCAGCTTTACCCTGTCAAACGCTTTATCAGCTTAAACTGATAATAATAGAAGGGATTTTTCTAGAATGAATGAATTCAAGAATAAGTATCAAACAGCATAGATTATCAAATGTATTTCTTTGTTTTATAAAGCCTGACTGATCTTGGTGTGTTATAGTGGTGAGAATTGTTTCTAATCTTTTGGCCCATATGGCCATAAAAATTTTATAGTCCACATTTAATATTGAGATGGGGTGATATGATTGTGGGAGGGAGGATCTTTATCCGGTTTAAGCAGAGGATAGGACATAGTTCCAGGAAGGAGGTGGGGCCTTTCTTGTCTTAACCTCCTGACATGTGGGTAATAGACTTGGGAGAAGCTGAGAAATAAATGTTTTGTACCATTCCGGACTAAACCCATCTGGGCCTGGACATTTTAGAGGTTTTAATTGTTTAACCTGATTGAGAATCTCTTCTGCACTTATTGGTCGTTCTAATGCTTTTTTCTGGGATTCTGTTAGCGTTGGTAACTTAAGGTTTTCAAAGAGGCTGCTATAAGTTTTTCCTGATCTTGACATGGGGAAGGGGTTGTATATAAAGCTTAGTAAAATTGCTTAAATGTTTGTTTTATATGGCCTTCCTTATATGATATGGAACCTGTAGTGAATGATTTCATTTTAAAATAGTAGAGGCCTTTTTCTTTGCTTTCAATTTCCTTGACAGTGCCCTAGCTCCTCTCGTGCCTCCTTCATAAGAGTATTGACGGAGATAGTTTAAGCTCTGGAGAGTCTTATGATCCATTATTTCTTGTATATCTTACTTTAGAGCTCTTATTCGAGTCATAAGATCTCTGTTTCCTCTCTATATAATGATTGGTAAGATGACAACTTGTCTGTCAAGAATTTTAACTGAGCTTGTGTTTTTCTGTTTATAGGATGAGTATGACAGCACCTCGCCTCAGATCACCGCCTTCAGTGTGTCCCATTGTACTGTATGCAAGATCTCAGTAAACAAATTGTCCTGTATTATCTGTAGAATGTTCTCTAACATGTTCCAGGAATTTTTGGTCTTGTAATAAAGAATTATTAAATCGCCAAAGTTTCAGTGTCTTTTGTTTGCCTAAGTTAATCTTAAGCACTAAGGATTGTGATCCAATAAAATTGGGGCTCTATTATTATATCTTGTACTAAGGTTAGGTGTTCTCTTGTTATAAAAAAATAATCTAAACGAGAGTAGGTTTTGTGTCTCCCTGAGAAAAAGTATATCCTGGGTTAGAAGAGAAAATTTTTCTCCATATGTCCTCTATCCCCAGAAAGGACAGATTTTCCCTCAAGATATTTAGCTGCCCTAGAGAGCCTCTGTGGTCTAGGGTTCGAGGAATCAAGGTGGGGTAGAATGATATATTGAAGTCTCCTCCCATTATCAAAATTCCTTAAGCTTTTCCATTACCCTTTGTAGGAAAGTTTTAATAACTGGGAGTGGCATCTGTGGAGGAAGGTATGTGTTCACCAGGGTCACTGGTTGTGAATAAAGTATACCTGATATGATTACATACCTGCCCTGAGACTCCACTAGGGTGTCCTGAATTTCCAACGGTGTAGTAGAGGGATTAAAATGCTGTTCCCTTTATGGCCACTTGAATTGGAGGAAGCATAAACCTGGTAGTGTCTGCACACTCCGCCCAGTGGAGTTTTGAGTGTTCCAGTGGAGACAGATGTGACTCCTGTAAAAATAAATATCAGCCTTCTGTTTACCTAAAATTGTATCATTTTATATATTTTAATTGGGGAATGTAGGCCATTCACATTCTGTGAAAAACTTTTACCGTTATATTAACCATAATCCCATGGAGAGTTTATCTCTTGAATACTTTTGGCAAGGCGACTGTGGCTCAGGGAAAAGATGAATGTAATCGGAGGGAATTTTCCTTCTCCCATCCAAGGGTCTCGTGAAGACCTATTCCAGCGCACCTGGACTTAGTATTAAGTTTGATATCTCTTTTTCCCAAACCTCGATGCCTATTGCCATTAGTAGAGCTTCTGCCTTGTTTTGCTTCGTTTGTCACCATATTTTTTAATAATTATAAAACATATATTAAAAGATAAAATAATAATGTTAACAACCACAACAACTCATAACATTTAACACTTAATCTCCGTAGAGAAAACTATATACAAGTGGTCTTCCACTAGTGGGGAGATTCTTGCATCTCCTACCCAGGTCCCAGGAAGGGATCCTTCACCTAGGTAAGTGGGGTTAATCCACTGTATGTGAATTTATGCCCACTCAAGAGGAACTCCTCTCTAAGGACCAGCTCCTACTTGTAGCTAGTCGCAACATGGTGAGTCATACAGTGAAGCCCAATCAGACCATATTTATTGTTTTAGGTTAGGGAAGAGCCCCTCATCGCTAGTTTGTTTGAAAAGATGATATTATCCCTTTATTAAATTGTCAATATACATAAAATCTAGGCTATCAAGAGGAACAGGGAAGGAGGAACCTATTTGGTTTCCCCTCAGATCTAGATATGATTTGTGACTCCTTTCCCATTTGTATCAGGTGTATTTAGTTTGAGAAGCCTAGAAGATCTGATTATAGCCCTCTAGTGTCATGAGGCTTTCAGTAATCTCCCAACTTTTCAATCCCCGCATCATTACTTAATTGCGTGATTATTTCTGAAATGCTTTCCCAAATAATAAAATGTGAAAGCACTTATGTTCAGCCTGTCTCCCCGTAACATAGAGCAGGGTAACTCTTATGAGATAGTTTCAGCTCACGGCTTTTGAATATTTCAGTGGGAAAATAGTGGTGTCCAAACAAATGCTTTACAACTCATGTTTTCCTCGATGGTTATTCTCTGCACTCGAGCAAGTCCAGTACTTTTCCAACCCATCTTAATTGCCTTTTTTTTTTTTTAAGGACTACTTAAGGCATAATTGTTCGTGGGCGGGATTGGATAAGGTAACTTTAAAACAGAAGACAGAAGATTTCCCGTTGATAAATTAGAATAGGTTAATCCAGTTTCTTGGGGACCTCGTCCCTTCAGGGACTTCGGAGAATTTGTCTCCCAAGGGGAGGTATGCCTGGAAAAGGGCAGAGGGGGACCCACTGTCACCCCACCGACTGAGAGGAAAGATGAGCACTCGACATTATGCAATAGGACCTCTAGTACTTATGGGCCCTTAAATAAATGTTTTTATCGCCTTCAGTGAGCTATGGCTCGCTCTCAACCCCCACCTCAGGTCCGTGACAGGTCTTTCCCCAAACTTACTCCCCCGACCACCTCCTCCCATGAAAAGAAAACAGTACCTTTCTTCAAGTTTAGACTTCTCAGTCTGACTGTATAGTAGGATTTCTGAAAGATCTCATCTTGTCCAGTAACTTTTGCAGTCTTTGATCTCCTATTTCTATCTGTTCCTGATCTTGTGAGGTAGGCCTGGTAGATGATTGCCAGCTCTTTGATTGTAGTTTAGAGTCTGTTTTTGACAGTATTCCTCTCTGGATTAAGTCCAGTTTTGCCTTGGCAGCTGTGTTGTACATAATGGAGCCACCTGGAAGCTGGACCATCAACTTTGCTGGGTAGGTGGTTGAATTTTATATTCTGAGCTCGTAGGAGGGGAATAGAGAGACTCTCCTTCTTGAGTGCTGCGTTGCTGGTGCATAATCATTATCGAATATAATTTGTCGATTTCCAAGCATAACCTTCTGTTTGCGCCAGGCCTTGGATAGTATTTGTTCTTTCTGGTAGTAGCTATTGAATCGTACTACCAAACGATCTGGGTCTGGCGTCTGGTTTAGTGGGGGCGAGACCCTAGTGCACGGTGTGCCCTCTCGATATCTAGTTGGAATTCGGGCCCAAATCCAGGACCAATTGCAAAAATAGTCTGTGAAGGCTGTAGGGTTGTTCCTCCTCCCCTCTGGTATCCCGTACAATCTAATGTTCTTCCGTCTCCTTCTATTTTCTGCAACTTCTTGTCTCACAGAGAAATAGTGTTCCTCGGCCAATGAATATACCGCCTTCTCCAGGATTTCCATTTTATTTGTGTTTTCAGTTGTCTGCGTTTCTATCTCATTGACCCGTGTCTGCAAGTCTCAAGGTAGAGTCGGTTTCCTTCAGTGCATCCCTCATTTCAGATCTGAAGTCCTGTATTGCAGTAAGGATAGCTTCTGTGGATGCACTCTCCAGTAAAGTCTTTCTCCTTTCTCCTCTTTTCCCCGCTTGGTGTCTGACAGGGATGCAGCAGAGTGGGGCACTTCAGAATCTGTTGGGCGCTGTCCTCGGCCTCTAGAAGATCGCACAGGGCTGGTAGCGATTTCTGTCATGGCGAGCCATGTCTCCAGTAAGTTGATTTATTTTATTTTTTACAATGTCTCCCTCACTATACTTAATTTCTGGCTTTGACAATTGCTATTCTGAAGATTCAGTGCAAGAGATGCTGTTTTAGATGAAGCGATGGAGGGCCAGATCCCTCTGTGCTTATGGCCATGTCTCAACCAGAAGTCAGGAGTGCAACTTTTTGAGGTCTGGAGGAATCTGTATACCTAGGTATTGAATTGATTCTCTGACCCATCTGTACTAAACGTTTCTGGAATCCTTTGTCAGGGTGATCTCCAATAATGAAAGTCTCTGTTTTGTTTGGATTAATTTTATATCTGGTTATTCTATTTCTCTCATATCTTCCTCTAAAGCACCTAAGGATATTTCTGGCTCAGTAATGTAAAGTTATAAATCGTCTGCATAAAATGCAGTTTTATGTTGATGTTCTTGTACCTTGTATTCTCTAATCTCTTCACTTTGCCTTAAATATTGTGCTACTCGTTCAGCATATAGTGTGAAAAGGTAAGGAGACAAGGGACATCCCTGTCGAATGCCCCGGTAAGTGGGAATCGAGAGGAAGAGAATCCATTGACTTTAACAACTGCAGATGGGGAATTGTATAACCCTCTTACATTTTTAATAAATTCCTCTGAAATCCAAACTTCTCCATCATATAATGAAAAAGTTCCATGATACTCTGTCAAACACCTTCTGCGTGTCAAGGCTTAGTAATACTAGGGGTGTATGAGTCTGTATTGTATGTTCTATGAGGAAAAGTGTTCTTTTAATATTATCAGAAGTTTGTCTAGTCTTTATAAAGCCTGCTTGATCTGGGTGTATTAGAAGGGCATATATTATCTAAACAGTGTGCCAATATGCTTATATAAATTTTATAGTCCTGGTTAAGAACTGAAATGGGGCAATATGAATCACATAGATGTGTTGGTTTGTTTGGTTTTAATATCATGGAAATCGTTGCTTGTGACCAGGATATGGGATACTGTGCCTCTGTATGGCTTTCCTGTATAGCTTTTGTCGATGGGGTTCTAATGTGTTCCCAAGCTGCTTTGTAAAATTCTGCTCCACAGCCATCAGAGCCTGGAGATTTTCGTTTTAAGAGTTTTAATAGTGTTCTATATTTCCTGTTGGGAAATTGGTTGACGCAGTTTCTGAGTTTGTCTCTCCATCAACTGTGGTGATGTTAACTGAAGAGAGCCTCCGTAACCATGTAAGAAGAAGGTGGGTCCGCCTCATAAAGTTTGATGTAGTATCTCTTAAAAGCATCTAATATTTGTGCCGTAGAAGTATGCATTTGCCCAGTTTGGGATCTTTAACTTTGGACACCCTAACTCTTTGTGACTGTCTTCTAAGGTGGTGTGCCAAAATCTTGGCTGCCAAGGCCTCCTCAAAGTATCTCTGTCTCAACCAAATTACTGCCTGTTCGGTTTTCATGGTTAGGAGTTTTTGTATTGTGTTTTGTGTTATAATTATCTGATCCATTAATGAGTCATCCCCTGCATATGAGCTTCTTGCAGGAATTGTAATTTCTCCTGAAGTTCTTTAAGATCGGTTTCTGCTCTCCGTTTTTTATGTAGCGCATAAGCTATAATATAGCCACAGTACTACTTTTAAGGTGTCCCATAGTATTTGGGGTGCGACTGTTGGGGAGGAATTATCTCTAAGAATCTCCGGGATCTTTGTTTTCAATAGCTCCTTGAATTCGGAGTCCTGGAAGAGTGAGTTATTCAGTTTCCAGAATGCAGTTTTACGTTTGGTCTGCCTAAATAAGTCAAGTAATAGGTGCATGATCCGAGAGATGGATATTGCAGATGTTTGTTTGTTGGATCTGATCTGAATGTTCTTCACTCATGAAAGATAATCAAGTTGGGAGTAATGTCTGGGGAAAAGAGGAATATGTAAATTTCCGGGCTGTAGGATGGGCGTGTTGCCACGTATCTATCAGGCCCAGACTTTTAATAATCTTCTTAAATGTCTATGACCCATCGGGGAGGGTTGTTGCTGATATGTCTAGAGTAGGGTTCAGTAAATAACTGCGATCACCTCCTAAAACCAGGGTCCCCTGTTTGTGGGTGACAATTGTGTCTACTATCTGTTGTACAGAGGAAGCTTCCTGGTGGAATATATATACTACAAATGGTATAAACTTGAGACTGGAGACATCCCACTACCAGAGCCATTCTCACCTCGGAATCTGTGTACTGGTGTAATACCTCAAAGCGGGAATTTTAGGGATGAGAATTACTGTGCCCTTCTTCTGCCTCTTTTATAAGATGAATCAATAATCTGTGAAAACCAAATCTTAATTTTGGTGTTCACTTGCCAACACGAGTCTCCTGTAACAGGAGTAAGTCCGCTCATATTTCTTTAGGGCCATTAACGTCTGGTATCTTTTAATCGGACCAGCGGTCCATTAACATTGTGGGATAATATCTGAAATAAATGGGTCATATTTGTTCAACATATAAAAGTATCTCTCAGATCCCTCCACCCCTTACATCCAGCCAGTACCCCACCCTGTTAAGTCAGAAGTACCTATCTCCTTCCAAATTAAAACTTCTATTATATCTCTCTCATTTCTTCTTGGTAACTGTGACCAAAGCAAATAAGCAATATGTGGGACCATAACACAGGAAAAATTATTCGATCATATCCCAACTGGAGAATAATCAGATGAAACAAAAAAACAGACCAACCCAGTCTAATAGGAATCAAACTATTTATAAAACTGGTTTCCATTAGGTAGGTGGCTTGACTTGGCCAACCCATTTGTGTTGACCCTAAGGCTGACCACAGGAGGGTCCGAGTGTCTCAGAGATGCTCAAATTGGGTTCCATAGACCCATAACTGGGGAGGAATTGGCGGGTTGGAGTGTAAACTTAAAGGGAAAAAAATAATAAGGATAGGTATAGTAATGGATGGGATGAAAAGTACATCATTCCTCTGTCTGCCCCAGCACAGAACATTTCAACTCACATATTGCCGATACCTACAGATGCAAACTTGAAAACTGGATCCCTTCTCCTAGATTTCATCTGCTCTGGCTGCTTGTTTACTCCTGACATCATCATTAGAAACTGCACTCTGTTCCACCAATAGCATCCACTCAGGGATGAAAAAGGAATTTGGTCCCTATCAGCAATTGAGTTATGGGTATCTCCTTTTTTTTCATTCAGCTGTTTGGCTTCTGATCCACTGCCTTATGCCAAATACCAGGTAATCCTCCAGACTCTAACCGCCCCCACAACCACTGTCTCATGTCAGCTGTATAACTCAAAATCAAATATGACATGGACCAAATTGATGATATTCTTATCTTCATTTGAAGGTACTGTTATCTCACAATGGCTTTGTCACCTGTGAGATATCAACAGACCAATATTCTCTCACGAAGATAAAGATGGTGTCTTAAGTCTGTCCATGTCATATCCCTATATATACATATAGCACAATATGAGATCGATTAACAATTAATATAACTGTATTAAGTTCAGGAATACCTGAATAGTAGAAAGTGTAAATACGTGAAAGAGATTTATAATTAGGACATGGAAAATATAAAGTATTTAGGGGTGTGTGGATCCATATTTGACATTCTATTTTCACATAAATCAAGTCTGCAGCAAAGTGCCACAGACTGGGGGCCCTGAGGAGACATCAGCACAATTTTGCTGTGACAAGGCAAAAACAGTACAGCATATATTACTTCCATTAACCGAGTACAGAAGGTTAATTAATCACAAGACCAACAGTACTTATCTTTTGAGATTAGACAGAACTTACAACACTGTAGATTTGCTCTCTGTTACAATGGGTCCTTTAGTGACTGCACCACTGCTCTCTTCTGAGGAACCTGGGACAGGTTTCACTGCCCATCAAGAGAATTGCAGTGGTTAAAACTTAAGTTCAAATGTTTGCATGATATGATTCCTTCTTATACTACCTGACAAAATGGTTACTTTGCATATTCATTATTAGCTTAGAATAGTACCTGATCATGGACTGCTACTCCCTCAAACCATTCCTTACTCATTCAAAATGGTGTCTGGTAAAGGACTGGTACTGCCCAAATCATACCTTACTCATTCAGAATGGTACTTGGTCATGGACTGGTACTGCACAAACCATTCATTACTCACTCAGAATGGTACCTGCTCATGGACTGTTACTCCCCAAACCATTCCTTACCTATTCCGAATGGTATCTGGTAATGGGCTAGTACTGCCTAAACCATTCATTACTCCCTCAGAATGGTACCTGGTCATGGACTGGTACTGTCCCAAGCATTCATTACTCATTCAGAATGGTACCTGGTCATGGAATGGTACTGCCTAAACCATTCATTACTCCTCAGAATGGTACCTGGTCATGCACTGGTACTGTCCCAAAGCATTCATTACTCATTCAGAATGGTACCAGGTCATGGACTAGTACTGCCCCAAACCACTCATTACTCACTTGGAATGGTAACGGTCATGGATTGGTACTGCCCCAAACAATTCATTACCCACTCAGAATGGCACCTGGTCATGGACTGGTACTGCCCAAAACCACTCATTACTCCCTCAGAGCGGTACCAGTCATGGTGTGTCCGGGGTCACAGGTAGCAGGGCAAAGATGGCCCCAATAGCACCAATTATAAAGCATAGTTAAAAAAAAAAAAAAGAATGGTACCTGGTCATGGACTGGAATTGCCCAAACCATTCATTACTCACTCAGAATGGTACCTGGCCATGAACTGTTATCACCCAAACCACTCACTCCTCACTCAGAATGGTACCTGGTCATGAACTGGTACTTCCCGAAACACTCACTACTCACTCAGAATAGTACCTGGTAATTGACTGGTACTGCCTCCAAATCATTTGTTACTCACTCAGAATGGTACCTGGTCATGGACTTGTACTGCTCAAAACCATTCATTACTCATTCAGAATGGTACCTGGTCATGGACTGGCACTGCCCAAACCATTTATTTATTCACTCAGAATTGTACCTGGTTATGGAATGGTACTGCCCAAACCATTCATTACTCACTCAAGAGTGGTACCTGGCCATGGGCTGGTACTGACCAAACCATTCATTACTCATACAGAATGGTACTCGGTCATGGACTGGTATTGCCCAAACCATTCATTATTCACTCAGAATGGTACCTGGTTATGGATTGGTACTGCCCAAACCATTCATTACTCACCCAGAATGGAACCTGATCATAGACTGGTACTGCCCCAAATCATTCATTACTCACTCAGAATGGTACCTGATCATGGAGTGGTACTGCACAAAATCATCCATTACTCACTCAGAATAGTACCCAGTCATGGACTGGTACTGCCCCCAAACCATTTTACTCACTCAGAATGGTACCTGGTAATAGACTGGCACTGCCAAAAACACTCATTACTCACTCAGAATGGTATCCAGTCATGGACTGGTACTGTGCAAAACTACTTGTTACTTACTCAGAATGATACCCAGTCATGAACTGGTACTGCCCCAAATCACTCATTACTTACTCTCAATGGTACCCGGTCATAGACTGATACTGCCCCCAAACCATTCATTACTCACTCAGAATGGTACCTAGTCATGGACTAGTACTGCCCCAAACCACTCATTACTCACTCAGAATGGTACCTGGTCATGAACTGGTACTGCCCCAAACCACTCACTATTTTCTCAGAATGGTAACTGGTCTTGAATTGGTACTGCCTAAAACCACTCATTACTCACTCAGAATAGTATCCAGTCAGCTCAGGGCATTGGAGGTCAGCACAGGAGAGGGGTGGAGCTGGATGGAGCTGCCAACAGGCAGGCTCTCCTCTCCGGGAGGAAGTGCGGCATCCAGCGGCTGATGGGCAACCCCAGTGGAGGCTGGAGGAAGCTCGGGTCAGAGGAGCCTAGGCAGTAGGCCAGGGGTTGGGAAGAAGGCCATTACTGGGGCTGTTGGTGCACTACACTGACTCCTGGGGTCTAAGGAGAAAACCAGAGAAAATGCGGTTGGCAGGTGAAAGATTGACCCCATAGGCGCCACTCCCGGGCCGGGCAGGTAAGAGCTGGTAATTTCAGGGGGCGGGGCTGGGGGGGTATCAGCCGGATGGAGGCCAACTGGCAGGGAAAAGAAAAAAAAGAATGTTATCTGGTCAAGGACTGGTACTGCCCCAAACCATTCATTACTTACTCAGAATGGTATCTGGTCATGAGCTGGTACTGCCCCAAACCATTCATTACTCACTCAGAATGGTACCTGGTCATGGACTGGTACTGCCTCCAAACCATTCATTACTCACTCAGAATGGTATTTGGTCATGTTCTGGTACTGCCCCAAACCATTCATTACTCACTCAGAATGGTACCCGGTCATGAGACTGCTACTGCCCCAAACCACTCATTACTTACTCTGAATGGTACCCAGTCATAGACTGGTACTGCCCCAAATCACTCATTACTTATGCAGAATGGTACCCAGTCATAGACTGGTACTGCCCCAAACCATTCATTACTCACTCAGAATGTTACCTAGTCATGGACTGGTACTGCCCCAAACCACTCATTATTTCCTCAGAATGGTAACTGGTCTTGGATTGGTACTGCCTAAAAACCACTCAATACTCACTCAGAATAGTACCCAGTCATGGTGTGCCCTGGGTCCACGCACAGGTGTCGGGGTGAGAATGGCTGGTGAAGCACCGATGAAAATAGTTAATAAAAATGAAAAAGAATGGTACCTGGTCATGGACTGGTACTGCTCAAACCCTCATTACTCACTCAGAATGGTACCTGGTCATGGACTGGTACTGCCCCAAAACCATTCATTACTCATTCAGAATGGTATCTGGTGAGCCGGACCGGTGGCACAGAGGGCTAAGGCGCTAGTGCCTACCTCGACTCACGTCAGCGACCGGGTTGAGAATGAGCCGGGGCACTGGAGGTCGGGGAGGAGCTGGATGATGCTGCCGACAGGCAGGCTCTCATCTCGAGGACGAGCGGCATCCACGGCTGATGGGCGACCCCAGTGGGGGCTGGAGGAAGCTCGGGTCAGAGGGCCTAGTCAATAGGCCAGGGGTGGGGAAGAGGCCGTTACCAGGGCTATTTGGTGCATCTGCACTGACTCCTGGGGTCTAAGGGAAAACCAGAGAAAATGCCGGTCGGCAGGGTGAGAACCGACCCCCACACGCCCCGCTTCCGGGCCGCTCAGGTAAGAGCGGTGATTCCATGGGACAAGACTGGGGGGTCGCTGGATGGGGCCGACCAGCAAGGGAGAAGAAAAAAAGGAATGGTATCTGGTCATGGACTGGTACTGCCCCAAAACCATTCATTACTCACTCAGAATGGTACCCGATCATGGACTGGTACTGCCCCAAACCATTCATTACTCACTCAGAATGGTACCCGGTCATGGACTGGTACTGCCCCAAACCATTCATTACTCACTCAGAATGGTACCCGATCATGGACTGGTACTGCCACCAAACCATTCATTACTCCTCGGAATGGTATCTGGTCATGGACTGGTACTGCCCCAAACCATTCATTACTCACTCAGAATGGTACCGGTCATGGACTGGTACTTCCCTCAAACCATTCATTACTCACTCAGAATGGTATCTGATGGACTGGTACTGCCCACAAACCATTCATTGCTCACTCAGAATGGTCCCCAGTCATGGACTGGTACTGGTCCCAAACCATTCGTTACTCACTCAGAATGGTACCTAGTCATGGACTGGTACTGCTCCCAAACCATTCGTTCACTCCGAATGGCACCTAGTCATGGACTGGTACTGCCCCAAGCCATTCGTTACTCGCTCAGAATGGTATCTGGTCAGATTGGTACTGCCTAAAACCATTCACTCCACTTCCACGCTCAGTAGTGCCATTAAGACTTTTCTACCATTTGTATGCACTTGGATATAATTGCTTTTATGTGAGTTAGTATTTGTCACATCAATAATGCAAGTGACGTTGCACTGTATGATTTGGTTGCTGAAAGCGGAATAAATAAAAATGGATAAATTCATTTATTTCCATAGCGATACTTCTGTTTGTCCAGGAACATCATTCAGGATATTTCACTCCATCACTCAAGGAACATTATCAGATTATGATGTATGGGAGCCCTTATTACTATCTGAATTCAGACAGTTTGCCATGATGATATGGTATCGATGTGACATCAAGAGGTTGTTAACCCCTCTTGACTATGTCACATCGATGCCATAACTAATCTAATCCTTAGTGCACATGCTCAGATTAACAGCCATGGCGGTGGCGTTACGATCAGAGAGCCTGGAGCAGCGGAAAAAAAAAAGTAAGATTGCTCAAGCGCCTATTATGGGGCTTCTGATCAGTGGCCGTGGCGGTTTCTCCATTAGCTTTCATACTGTTTTAGCCTCATACACTATAAAAGCTAATGGACGGAAACTGACAATAACCGTGTTGAAATCGCATCTCACGTTTCAATGAGAACTGTAAACCTCTCGAGCTGCTCTCTTGAAGTTTACCCAGTTGTCATAGAAACCGCTCAATGCGATTACAACGTGGTTGTCAGTTTCTCATCCATTATGCTCTATTTAAACCACCAGTCAGAAGGCTGAAATGATGCAAGTTCTTACCAGGACTTATCTGGCATACTGTGTTTATTTGGATATCAATACAACAGAACATTGGTTCAGTGTGTGATAGAAAAAGTCCAGAATCAAACTTTTTTTTAATTTATTGTTTCCCGATTTTTACCACGATTTCTCCTTACCCTGTCCGGCCAGGCACATGCACAGCGGTACCAGGGCGCTCCCACTGCTTGCCACCTGCTCACCTGCACTAGCCACGGACCTCCATCCGGGGCACTGGAACTACAGTGGATGACAGAGTCCTCCTCGGCACAGGAGAGCTGCCTTTCAGCTGCTCAATTCTGCTCCCTCCCTCCCCCATGCCGGATCTCCGATGACCCTGGCTCGTTCTCAAACCTGGGTGCAGGCATGAAATGAGGTAAGGCGTCCAGCATCTCAGCACCACCGGGCTGGCCAGAATCAAACTTTTAAAAGTTTTTTGTTTTTTAATACAACAGCAGGCTTTGAGCTCTAGTACCTACCTTGCTAGAAAAGTACTGTTATTGTACAAATGACACACACACACACAATATATATATATATATATATATATATATATTCTTTTGCAACTAGGTAAGGCCCACTAGGCACAAGTGCCTATTTTCAGAAGCCGAACTGGGAGCACTGGGGTAGTTAAGTGACTTGCTCAGAGTCACACAGTATGCAAGTGGAGGTTGAGGAATTCAAACCCAGGTCTGCTGGATGTAACAACCTCATTCACAGCTCATTACTCTAAGCTCTAGGCTATACTGCCAGCCAGGCCAGGACATATGCCATGGACCGCCAGAAATACCACACTTATTTTTTTATCTGCTGAGGTTGACCTCTATAGACCTTACTTGTGGCTCTACCACTCAAGGTTAAAGCAGTAGTGCTAGTTAACCAGGAAGTGGTCATCATTGCCCAGATTTTGCACTGCCTGGTAGTTTACAATTTCAGATTTAACTTTTGCTGTTTATTACTGTTTTCTGATAATTGGTACACTTGATTTTATAATACACTTATAATGTTGTGTGGATCCACAGAAAACATGGCAGCCCACACCATTTCCTGTTTTCACCCTTTGTTTACATTGCTTGTCCTATAAACACTCAGCAGACAAAGGAAGAGGTAGTGCATTCAGTTACATCAGACAAATAACCAATGAGAGAATGGCGGCACCCATTTCTCTCAGAGAGTCCAACATAGTGCTTCAGGCAAGGGCCTGTGCTAAACTGTCAAAAAATCAAGAAAATAAAACAATTAAAAGCAAATAATTCAAGTTTTTTCAGTTGTGGTGTTCATTTGACATAACTACTGTAAAAGAAAATTTTATTAACTAGTTCTGCTACTTTAATAGAGATCAACTCCAGGTATATTGTAAAAATGCCATACGACTATCTCCTGCACAGTCTACCAGACATACACGTACAAAGGGATTTCTAATTAGGTACACATGAGAAATTTGCAAGAGAAATTACCATGAGGTTCAGTACTAGGTCAGTCCTTTTTAATATCTTTATAAGTGACATTGCAGAGGGACTAGAAGGAAAAGTATGCCTCTTTGCAGATGACACAAAGATCTGCAACAGGATTGATACACACAAGGAGTGTGGAAGGATGAGAGGGACTTGGCAAGGTTGGAGGAATGGTCAGAAGTATGGCAGCTTGGATTCAATGCAAAAGTGCAAAGTAATGCACCTGGGAAACAAAAACCAGGGAAGATTACACAATAGGGGGAGATAGTAACAACAACAAAAATGGAAAGGGACCTGGGGTAATCATATCAGATGACCTTAAGGTTGGCAAGCAATGTGAAGGCGGTAGGGAGGGCTGGGGGATACTGGGATGTATAGGAAGAGGCATCACCAGCAGAAACCAGGAAGTTGTTATCCCCTGTACAGACAGTTGGTGAGACCCCATCTGGAGTACGCGTCCAGTTCTGGAGACCCTATCTCCGCAAGAACATAGACAGGATGGAGGCAGTTCAGAGGAGGGCAACTAAAATGGTGCAGGGTCTGCAAGAGAAGCCATACGAGGAGAGGCTAAAGGAGCTTAAAATGTATACCCTTGAGGAAAGGAGGAGAGGGGGACATGATAGAAATGTTTAAGTACCTCAGTGGAATCAACAAAGTCAAGAGAGTAGCATCTTTCAGAAAGATGCGTCAAGAACAAAGGGACACAATTTGAAGATAGAGGGATGGCTCAGGGGTAATGTAGGGAAGTATTTTTTTACAGAGAGGGTGGTGGACACATGGAACAGCCTTCCTGAGGGAGGTTGTGGGGTCTAAAACTGTGGGAGAATTCAAGAATGCATGGGACAGACATAAGGCAATTTTGTGGGTGGTGGGAAGAAATAGGCTGTTGGTTAAATAGGATTTGCAGCTTATCTTTTAGGTAGGGAAATGGGCAGACTAGGTGGGCCAAGCGGTCCTTATCTGCGTCCAAAGTCTATGTTTCTATGTTTCTGTAAGCATACTCAGCATACACCATACAATCGCTTCCACTTTCAAATATCTGTTTGGCACAGAGTGAGAAGAGTGTACTGTAGTAAAACATTAGGCACAGCAAGCAAACTTAGTATTACAAGCACTTTCTGTTTTTTCACCTTTGTCATTGTTCTTATACTTCTTTATCTACATTGCAGCCCTTAAACAGTGGTAGCACTAATTAAAAGTATTCAGACAGTAGGCTTCAAAGGGGTAAAAGAATGATATGCCATTTTGCAATGTAACACTGTATTTTCTTCACCTAATTAGCAAAATTCTGACAACATTTGAGTCAATTAAGCACTGTAGTTAAATTAAGGTTTTGGCATTCTGTGTTGCTATTTGTCACATTAAAAACTGATATAATAACAATTTTGTCAGGAACAAAAAAATGAGTGTTCATATAACCTAATGAGCATGTGCTTGCAGAGTACGTCTATGGGGAAGTACATCAGTGAAATGACAGGACTTGAAATCAGGCATGGCTGGGTTACCGTCTGTTCATCTAATCCTAGTGGGATCATGAGGTATGAGGTAAAGCAGAGTGCCTTATTTCCATAGGGAAAGATTAATTAGGGTAACCCGACTTCTGGAGTGCCTCAATGCTATTATCAAACTAAACTGTTTTAACTTTTAATGAATGTTGTTTATAATTATATATAACTATACATAGATACACATATATGAAACTGCATCTATATATATAATAATAGTTTTATAATGGGGTTAGGATGGAGAGGGTTAGTACCCTGGAGGAACAATCGGTTTGGCAAGGTTCCAGGGATTATAGGAAATACAGGCAGACTGGATGGACCTCTGGTCTTTTCTGCCATCATGATCTATGTTTCCATATAACTACAGTTTTAATCATTTCATTGTACATGTCCATTTCAAGTCATTAACATAGCCCTTTTAGAATGCAGTCAGCCAATCAAATTGCTCCATTACAACCACCGTTTACACCCGTATTTACTAGTCTACAAGTCAACCTCACATATCATTTAATTTCAGTTTTATTTGTTCTATCAGGTAAGTACACTGGACTAAAAGGTCCATCTAGAGGCATGACCCAGGTATTTTGTAAAACACAGATAATCATCCATTACATGATCCAATGTACATCACAATACACTTATAATATCTTGGAGAGAGAAAATTTATCAAATGCATTTAACGCTTTGACTTAAAAAACATTACACGAATAAGCAATTACCTCCTTTATATAAATTTGGCTAAAACATTTTATGACAGAAGTCAGTAACATTTACACATAGACATAAGTGACAAATGAGTTAACTTATTTTTGAAGATTGTAATGATGGAGCTAGACAAATCTCTGTTGGGAGCTCATTCTGTTTTTTAATTGCACAGTAAGAAGAAGCCGTTTCATTGCTGTTATACGTGGCAGGGTTACCAATAACAACTGATTGGCTGATCGTAAACCTCGATTTAAACTGTACTTTTTTATCCAATTGGCCTAACGGTTTCTGCCACCTAGCCTAACATTTTTTTTTTGCCAGCGGCAACCATTTTGCTTTTCATACATTTTGCAGTGATTTTCTCAGGCGAGCTGCTTTGTGGCAAAGCGGCACATTACAGACAGAATCTGTCACTTTACTACAATCGCTGTTTAGGCTGGGTCTCCCAGTCTACACAGCCATTTCCAGGGTATTAAGTAAACAATTTCTGGCGATTACAGTTTTTGTTTCAGAAGATAACAGATTTGTTCAGCCAATAAAGAAACCTAATCTTTCTAACCAGATATCTGTGACATTTTCCATATGTTCTTCATAATTTAAACATGAGTCTAATGTAATCCCTAAATATCTGAAGTGTTCGACTTGTTCCAGAACAATCTGGTCTGACATCCTGATACAGAAATGTCCAGAAAATGTAACATACTTTTGGGATGGCCATTAAGCATGGCCTTTTCTTCTTCTTCAGTAACACCCTATTAAATTTAAACCATTCCTGTAACTTTTGAGAATTCAAGAGATAATTTTTTCATTGAAACATTTATATTTGTGTCTGCCACATAAAACACTGCATCATCAGCATACAAAATCAAATTTGAATTTGAACACAAATTGGGCATGTCATTTACGAATATTGTAAAAGTAATGGTCCTAAGATTGAACCTTGTGGAACACTGTACTGTATTGAGCAAGAAGAAGACAACCATCAAATTTAGCATACTGCTTGCAGTCTTTCATTTAATTACCAAACCATTTAATTGCTAACTCTCCAGTGCCCATATAGCCCAGTTTGGTCTCCAGAAGGCGAGGCCAGCAAATTGAATGCCTTGGTCAGGTTCACGAAGACCACACAATCGGTGGCCTTTTCCATATTTTGGTGCAGGTCACTTGTGAACCTGACCAAGGCAGTCGATGTTCCGACCACTCCTCCCTGAAACCAAACTGAGTTCATTGAGTAGCCGCATGTCACAATACTCCATCAGCTGGGTATAAACTAGCTTCTCCTGTATTTTGCCCTATAAGGTAAACAATATATAGGCCTGTAATTACTTAAGGCCTCAGATCCACCACCTTTATACAATGGGATTACAAACACTGCTTTCCAGAGTTCTGGGATGTGCCAGCCACTTGTCATGACGGACAATTTTTTTTTAATGGGATAAGCCAATTAATTTCTCCAAGTTTTGTAAATTCTGCTTTGATCCCATCCACCCCAGGTCTTCTTTTCACATCAAGAGTGAGACCCTCTTCAGTTGGTCCATTTAGCAAAATTAAAGACATTATTTTGCTGCCCAAATTGGATGGAAAATCTGTTTTGTGGTCAATATCCGGCACAGAATTGGTCTCTGTGACCATAACTGACACAAAATCAATATACACAGTTGCAAAATTGTTTACCATTTTACACCCCACAGATAGGTCAACCTCGCAGTTAAGTGAGTCCCCGACCCCACCTTTCTTGGCAGCCCATTTTAGCATAAAAACTAGACTTATACGTGAGTGTATACAGTAATTTATATTTACGGACTTAAAGTAAAAAATTCTGAAATACTATATACATAGTGCAATGCATTCAAAGGTCTGAGCTTAGTGAATAATACAGCGTTAGCAATTATTTAAAAAACCTCATACCTACAAGCATAAACAATTTGAATTTGCATATTGCTAATGGTTAAACTGGCCAGGAACCCATCAAAAGTCAGTTATGCCATCTTCCAAAACTGTATGAGAGTTCCAGTACCGCTAACACTTTTGCTTTGTGGTGGTTACTCCTCCATGAAATGACAGGTCCCACGCACACACCAAGAAGTGAGACCCTCCCCTCGAAATATATCCAGTTCCACTGCATATCATGAATCAATACAAATGTCCAATAACGTGCATACTGATGTCTTTATGTAACCCCTTGCAAATGAGGGTTCGGATATGCCTGGTGCTCGGGTTAGTTACAGGCCTAAAGCCATTTAATTGGGTAGCCAGTGAGTGCTTTAAATAGCCTCCATGAGCTGTCTCTTTAAGGGCTGCTTATTTGCAGCGTAAGTAACTAAGATGGAGGGGACTGTGGTTGTATGCCCGAGTCCCACCGGGACACTGAAAGAATGACTCCCTTCTGACATCGCTAGTGGTGCAGAGGGAGTTCTCTTGGGGATGCGATTGTATATGGAAATGATGTAAAATAATAATGATAATTGGTTGCTGTAACCTGTCTTCCTTTGCAGTAAGGACTGTTTGGTTGCCTCCTCCATTTTGCTCCAGAACTGCTGAATTGGGCCAATCAGTACCTCGGGACCCTACAGAGTCGGCTGACCAATAGAGGGCTGCTTGTAATTTGGGAAAGGCATTATGGGCTATGGCGCTTTTTGCACCACTGAAGGCTAGAGGAAATGACTGGCATGTTCAGCCAGCCAATGGCAGGGTAGCTCCGATCTGGAAGGAGTGCTTGGTGCTGCCAGCTTCAGATCGTTGTGGTTAGTGAGAGGTGAGGAGCTGTGTGCTTCTGTGCTGCAGAGTGTTCGAAGCGCGTGAAGGCCTGGAAGGGCCGTTTTGTGTTGGGTCGGCCCATGACGAAACCTGGCCGCGGGCGGTCAGAGGAGGCTGTGTTGTACAGCTACCCACCAGGCTCGACCTGAAGGAGGACTGGAGAAAACTGCTGAATCGCGCTCGGTCCGAAGACAAGTGGAAGCTGCGTTGCAGTATTTCAGGGACGGTGAGTCTATGGGAGCATTGGAAGCAGTTGCCTGTTGTGGGTACCCTCTGTTGCTGTTTACCATATAAATGTGTGGAGGCTTGTGTAGCTCAAGTACATCCTGCTGCAATTAAAGGACTTTTGCCTGTTGCTGTTTACCATATAAATGTGTGGAGGCTTGTGTAGCTCAAGCAAATCCTGCTGCCATTAAAGGACTTTGCCGGTGCAGTTTGCCATATAAATGTGTGAGGAGTCTCGTGGAGCTCAGAGTAGACCTGTCAGCGTTTAAGGACCCTATCTTGTCTGGAGGTCGTGAGTACTAATTCAGGGTAGTTCCTGTTGATTTGCCACCTTGGAACCAAATGGGATTACTGTGCTGCTGACTGTTAACTTTTCTTTCCTCTGTGTGAAAGGGCCCCTACCAGCTGCCACGGTTTGGACTAGCCACTAGGGCTTGGGTACCAGGGACAGTAATTGATAGGGATAGGCCTGTGCACAGAGCTCTAGGTAGATACATACATACATAGATACATAGACAGTGTCGGCAGATAAGGGCCTATGGCCCACCCAGTCTGCCCATTTAAGTTTGTAAGTTCAGTTTATGTTTTCAATTTAGTGATAAGCTAATCAACTTGATCCCCTGTCCTTGTTGTTTTCCCCGTGAATAAATCAGATTGCTTCTGTACAGCTACATCCTGGCTATTGTGCATGTTAATGGTGAACTGCTGTTTGGTGATTGCAACATAACTGTGCCTTACTTTACAGGGGTCCCGAAGGAAGCTGGATTATATTTTCCGTGGGGTAAGTGTACTGGTGAACAGAATTGCTGCTACCCAGTGTGAGTCACTAGTGGGACGAAGGGGGTTGCAGTAGCTCAGAGGGCTGTAACCGTGGTAGTCTTAACTGCGCTTACCCGACCTCTGGGTGGGGCACTCATCAACGGATCTGGGCCCCTCAACCTGCCTCTGTGGGGGCAGACAGGGGTAGTAGCCCTAAGGGTAGTGCCCCTGGGGTTACATTTATACACTAACAAGAACTGTAGTGCTCAGAATCTGTTATGGCCATCTTGTTGTCAATTAAAATAATACTTTAGTGCATTAACCAAACCATTCCTTATGGTTCAACACAGAGAAAAGCTGCATTACATATCCCACAAAATCAAAACTCAAAGTCACTTCAGTTTGTAAACATACTGTTGTGGAAATCAGGACTGAATCAATCTTATGTTGATCCCTTTTCAAAAATGTCCTCTCAGACAGGGTTCATGTTATTTTAATCTGGCTAATTTTATGGGGCTCCTAGATCTACATGGATTCCTGTGTTTTAGAAGGAAAATGGAATATTTACATATTAATGATGTAATTTATGGTCCCAGCAAACTGGGAAAATCATCTTGGAGTTTCAGAAAAAATGGCAAAATGATCTAGCAGTCAAGCTGACCTGGTAGCACTGAGGGTTGAGGCACTGGATGCCACAACTCACTTCACGCCTGGCGACACGGTTCAGAAGTGAGCTCAAGCTGCCGAGGGTTGGCGGGGAGGGCTGGGAGGTGATCGTGGCGGCCACTGGGCTGCTCTCGTCTCCCAGATTGGGAGGTGAGTTTCCTTGCTCTTGGCTGACACCCGGTGGAGGCTGGGTGTCAAGAGCAGAGACACAGGGGACTGATGTTACTTCGGGAGGGTGGCGGGAGCTGTGGTACATTCACACCTCCATGCACATGCACCCATTGTGCACGCCAGTTCTGGGATGGGAAAGTAGAAAAGCAGAAAAACTGCCGATGTCTCCCCACTGCAGAGTGTGATGGCTCCCAACACTCTCGGACCCTGCTCCTTGTGGATCCCCATCAGTAAAGGCGGTGGTGGGAGAGGCTGACAGGGTTGGGAGCGAAGGCCCAATGGTAAGAGTAGGTGGCAGCAGGGGCAAACAGCTACATAGGAAAAAAGATCTAGGAGTCATTCTTAGTCATATGATAACAAAGATAATGCAGGCTTGTCATTTCAGTGTACTTTATCAGGACTCCTTTAAAGCAGCAGTGTAAGCGAAACAGTACAAAACATTTGACCCCCAACTCGTTTCACTATAACAGATTCCAGGCATCTTCCAGTTTTATTTGGTGGTGAAATGTTCAAGTTCCACCAAAATGTGAGTATCCTCTTATTTTAATTTATTTTTCTCAAGAAAAAGATGGCAGACACATTTGGGTAAGACATAGCGCTGCAGACCTGGCAGGGGTAGGGTTAAGAAAATTTAAAAAATACTCATAGTGTGCAGCATAAGAGCTACCCAGAAAAGCAGGTTTGACATGGAGGCTAATATTTGTATTATTTGCAGCTGAAACTAGCTTTTAGAAAAACCTTTGACGCTCACTTGCAAGGAATGTTTTGCTACAACGTATTTTAGATGTGTCACTGCCAAGCCAATTACAGCTGAAAACAGCAATAGGCTTGGCAGTGTACACCATGACCAAGCACTGTGGTTATGACACTAGTTCTGCTTGCTGACGTGGCACTTTGTGTAGTTGAAAGAAATTAAACGCTCCAATGAGAGAGCCGCTTCATTGCTTTCATTTGCATAAAGCGGAGTCACTGTTCCCCACAGTAGCCCTGTGAGGCAGCCTCAGTGTCTTGCCGCCACCACCCCTGTGGACCTCTGTGGATCGAGCAGAAACTCTGAGCACTGTACGTTGCCAGATACAGTTTCAGTTTCCCAGCACCGTGAGGACTGCCAGAGCAGTACAGTTAAGTCCAACGTTAAACACAGCCGCATAAATATACATAAACAAATGATTAACGCCTGACTTATGTTTGAACTGCTGATAAAACTAACTAATGATATGACCAACAGTGTGCTTCGTAAATATAAATACATAAACTACTGTACTGAGTGGGAAGCGCCTCTGGTCTCTCGGAGGCATGGCGCCCAATGTGGCTCACTGCTGGCAGTCACTCACCTGTAGCATGAGCACAAGCCCCAGCGACACCAGTTGGTAAGCCCCATCAGTGACCAGCAGTAGTACGAATCTGAACACACTCGCTCTCCCTCTCCTCCCAGCAGCACTCTGCGAGGGTTGTAGAGACGCACAGCATGCAATACAATAATCCCTTAGATGATCAGTTACAGCTAGCCTTACTCTCACAACACTATCTGCCCCATGCAGTCGCTTCCTGCTCTCCTACGCACAGACAGAATCTGGGGCTGCTTGTGCAGTTTGTACTTACCACAGTACTCTCTGCAATGTGCTCCGGCAAACCATGATGTTTAGAGGTGAGCCAAGATCCGATTAGCTCCAGTCTACCCCATCTCCCTGTAAGGTGCCCCAGCAACCTGTGACATTTCCAGATGAGCAGAGATATAGTAGGATTGGCCAGCTCCCACACTTGCACACCGCCCTGCAAGGTGTGCCCTGCAACCTCACATACATAGGTGATTGGAGATGCATTTGGCTCTCTCTTCCTCTGGGCCAGACTGGGTGCCCTGGTGCATTCTGTAATTTGTTAATTGTGGTTCCAGTGCTCCCAGGCTGATTTAAGCGTTTTCGGTAACTGTGGGGCAATTTTCCTGGGGTTCCTGAAGATTAAATGCTTTCCTATGGAAGCTGAACTGCTTCATCTTCCTGTATATAACCAGTGAAAGTCCATGGGAACAAATTCTTGTGGATGTCTCCATCTCCCTGTAAAATACAGGAATCCCTGTAAATCTGGGAGCCCTGAGTGCGTTTCCTCTTTATTCTGAGTTCCCAGGATTTTTCTAATTCTCAGTGTCACCTCAGGCATGGCAAGTCCTAATAGTCTGGGCTTTTGTAATAAAACCCTCAGCTCGCCTCCTACAACCAGGTCTGATTGGTACAAACAATAGGGAATATACAATCCTGACACAAAATATGCTGGAGGGGAGACCATACCTCAGAAGTGCTAGAGTCACTAATAAGTAGTAAAATCCCCCACACACAGTGATAAACTGCTTATGAAATGGGTTGGAAAGTCCTGCTTTCTTGAGTGGCAAGTTGTGAGACCACATGTTAAACCCATAGAAATGCAGAGGCTGCAACAAGTTCAGACAGGAGAGTATACTATTACAGATGCTATAAAGGTGCATGTACATACAAGCAAACGTTCGACAGTGACAACTGCTTGTTTCACTGTGCTGCTGCTTTGAATAACTTTGGGAGATTTTACAGGGCCTGCTAGATACGGTATGTTTCAATTTGCTAGGCCTACTCCTATGTTTCAGTCACCTTCTACGGAGTCACATGATAGTATCGACACCTGGGAGAAGCCTAGCGGTCCCTGGTTTCAGCAGGCAAAGGTCAAGATTGACACTGGTCTACTAACCAAATGCTGGTATACTTTGTATTGGGAAAGTAAGATTTACTTTAATCAGCCCTGCTTGGCTTGCACAGGAGAAGGTATATTTCAAGAAGTACACCCAGCTGAGCCTGTGAAAAATCTGTAGGGACATTTTTTAAAAACATAGAAACATTGGTAAAATACCTGAGAAGTAGAATCGACTAACCTGTAGGAGTCATGAAGTAAACTGGAGTTTCTGGGATGGATTTTTTGAGTGGCCTCCAGCCAGCTCAAGTTTCACTGGACCGTGCATCAACCTATGCAGATGGATGAGGATATCCCACTGCTGATGGGTGATGACTGCGGAATACTATACAGGGTGCTCATATACCCTTTACCAGGTGAGTAAATTCCATTTCGCAGCCACTAACCCAACCGGCTAGTTGCTGTAGAACCGAGTTTCAAACCCTGGCAGCTGACAGCTGGAACAAAGAATCTGTGGTTTTGTATCTAAGCAGACAAATCTTGGGAAAGTGAGATCTCTGCTGGAGGTCACTTAATGTTACGAAGCATAACCAATTTATTAAATTCGAATCAATGGGGCCAAAGACTCCTGAAACAAGACTAAAGAGGAAGTAAACATTACAAGGGTCACTCACATAGTAAAAGCCCATAAAGGTCTTTGAAATGAGGTATTAGGCCTACCTGTATGTGTTAGGTCATGATATATGAAGTTAACCCACAACAAAGCGTGGGTTACTGGGAATTAATCAAGTGTGTGTGTGTTGGGGGTTGTTGCCTGGGGCCACAGGCTGGAGTGCCGACAACCACCCAGGCGTGATTATTTCACCATGTAACCTATGCCTGGAGTGGGTTAATTCACTTCTAACATGGTCAGGAAAATGGGCACTGTGCAGTTACATATTACGTCTGTCTGTGAATGACAGTGCCATTTGCACAACTGTTTCATTTGCTTTGGTGCAATAAAGCTATGTCACTGCAACAGTCTTTACTAAAGAACATTACCTGTGGAGCATGTGGTTCTTTTGTCATGCCTTAGTAACTGTAACTTGCTGTGTCACCTCCGTAATTTACAGAACTGGACCTGTTTGCGAATACCTTGCTAACTGTAACTTGCTATTTCACCTCCGTAATTTACAGAACCAGGCCCATTTTCCATCGGCTGATATACAGAGATGCGGGACACAAATCTCGTGACACTAGCAATGTTACAATGTGCACTGTTATGAAAAGCAGCAGCAGTGATTCCGCAGTCCGAGCAGTGGGTATTATGTCTGGTTACAGAACCAGTCCCGCTTACTATCAGCCCATAAACCCTGGAATGTGCTGCAAGTGAGTGCGACTTCAACTGAAATAAAACATTTTGGCTAACAGTGACAAACAGAAACAGCGAGGGTGATCAGGAGTCAGGCAAAGAGAAGTGGAGGCAGGGAGGTAAGAAGTAGGGAGGAGAACCAGTGAAAAACTAGTAAGCAGTGAGGGTTACCAGGAGTTGGGCATGCAGAAGGAGCGAGAGGGCGATGAGTCTGGTAAAGAGATGCACTACAGGCAAAGCTAGGCCAACAGGCATAAACTGTAAACATTGCATATAATACTTGACAGTGATTGCAGAAAATGCAAGTAAAGAGCTGAGCTCGGGGCGTTCTGCAACTGCGACCGCTGTGTTTCAGCTGTGCAGGCAGCAACCGTGGATTAACTGAGTATTGATTCACGGTCACTTGACAGCTGCTGACGAATGAGAGCAGGCCATTTTCCTGACCACGTTATAAGGAAACCTAAATCATCAGTAAAGGAAATGAAGGCAGCAGCCATTGCATGGTCTCTTGAGACAGAAAGCGATGTCACTGAGAGACAAGCTGTAATTAACAACACACACCTTGGCCCTGAGTGACATCACTTTTGTTTTACAATTCTATGCAATGGCTGCTGCCTTGTTGTAATTAACAGATGATTTTGATATTCATATCTCAGGACTCCTGACTCCTGTAGGTAAGCCCAGTACCTTGTTTGAAAGATCTTTTGATGGGCTGTCACTGTGGGAGGGACCTCTGCAATGTTTATTTAGAAACATGAAAATGTTGGCAGAAAAAGACCATTGGTCCATCCAGTCTGCCCTGTTATACACTATCCAACTCTGGAACCTACTGTCTAGTCGAGGCATTCACCCTCGATTCCCACCTTCCCCCCTGCCTAACTGCTATCCATGGTAACTTAGTCTTTTACTTGATCCCATCCAGGTTTGAAACCATTAATGTTTTCGGCCCATTCCTCTGCCAGTAGGCTTTTCCATGGCTCGCCCACTCTCTCTGTAAATAAAACTTTCTCATGTACCTCTTCAATCTCCCTCCCCCCCAGCTTCCACTCATGTCCCATGTTTTGATTTGTCATTCCTGCTGTTTTTCCTCGCAGTCTACCTTTTCATTCCTTTTAGGAACCTGAAGGTCTCTATCATATTGCCCTGCTCTCTTCTAGTCTCCAGTGAGTACAAGCTCAAAGCCTTAAGCGATCCTCAAAGGATCTGCCTTTCCCTGCACCGCCTCCGGCCTGTCTTTGTCCTTCCTTGGGAGGGACTCCAGAAATGTACACAGTATTCCACTTCCCCTTTAAGATGGGCCACTGGGCCTGAGAGAGGCCAAATCCTTATGGTCCTTTAAAGCAGCAGTACTATGGAAAAAAATTGCGCTTTTTGACAGTTTATTCCCTGTGCCCTGCTAATCATATACCTGGTACTCTTTCTTCTTGGCATTGTACTATTGCGAGTAATTTGCTCAGTTATTCTCTGCTTTGTTTACATTTCTGCCACTAAGCGTGTTGCACTGGAACCCCTCTGCTGCCAGCTGCACAACATGTGAATGACTTGCAGGGACATCGAGAATGGTCAGCAGAGGGTCCCTCTGCTGTAGTCAAAAATGTGATGTGACCTGTAGAAAAGCGCAGCTGAAAATTAGTCAGCCGCCATATTTGTTGTGGCGTTACAAATATCTAAGAAACTAAAGATGACTGGAAAAAAACATTTACAGGTATGGAAACTGGAACTTTGGCCATGCTTACAGCGAAAAATAGAATTTTGATAGCTCACTTCCTGATTTCGTAGTACTGCTGCTTTAAACATTCTTATCACTTTCTCAATCAATGCAAGTATAACTCTTTTACATGAAATGTAATTCTCCACTAATTACCATGTGTGCTTCTGCATTGTTGGTGTATGTCCGGATCACCCTGTAAACTGGCTTTGTCTCAGTGGGCTCCACCCAGTTACCAAAATCTAATTAGATAAATATAAACAAACACCTATGTTTCTAAGATTTGCTTTTATAGTTCAGCTAAATGTTTTGCTGGTATCCCACAATTCTCTGAGGTTGTCTCTACAAGGTCTCTCAGAATGCACTTCTTCCCTCGAAACCCTGCTTCCAACACTTCTCCAAGCTGTTTGATTAGGATTAGCCCTCTGCTGACAGATTATTTTTGGAAAGGCCCTGGCTGTGCCCAAAAGAGCCAGTTAAGCAAAGGATTAACCAATACACTCCCGCTAATGCAGTCAAACTGTCATCAAGATCAAAGGCCTGCGGTAGATGGAAAGTAATTTAGGCAGGTGTCCTCAATGAACGGATGCACAGACAAATGCCCGAACATTCAGAGGCTTTCCTGAAAGAGGCACTATCCCAGTTTCTTTTCATGTTTTCCCAAGCATCTTTTTATGTACTTTAAATGCAATCGATCAGTCGTTCAGCAAACAATGGTTTGCCTTCATTCTGATTTCGTAAGTGCATCTCAAAATAGAACCAGGATCTCTGACAATGCATTCCAATCAACAATTTTATTTCTGCACTGCCAATGAGATGAGGCAGAACAATGCCATTTGGAGAACTTCATAAAGGCTTCAGAATATGTTCTGGCACAGGACAGTAAAACAGGGAGAGCCACAAACAAAGCGCTGCAAGGGAGAGGATAAGAGGAAACATCAGAAAACATTTGTTCGTCAGATGGTAGTGAGCCTGTGGGCTAAGCTGCCAGAGCAAGCTGAAGATGCAGGGAGTATAGTTATGTTCAGTTTTGATTGGAGCAGACTATTACTGAATATATAATGTGAAAATCAAGGTGAAGGCATGGATTCAGTCAAATGTTAGAACAACATGTCTGTGAATGTCATGGGGACAGGAGACAAACCGTCTGGACTGTGTCACCCATTCCATCTCCCAAATCCTTTGTTTGTATGTAACATCCATTTTGTAACCTGACACTAAAACAGCCAGAGAAACTAAGAGGGTCTATCACAGGTCAGAGAGAGAGATGGATGTGCATCCTGTACTGCTGCCTGAACCTCAGTAGTTGCTTCGCTCTCTTAATGGAATCCATGCTGATTGATAGTCTGCCTTGGATCAACTTCCTCATGCTCGCACCACATTTCTGGACAGAAGCAGTGCACCTTTGGAGCCTGCCGGGTCTGCATCTTGCAGCCAAGAAGTCCAGTCTGATGCTACTATGCTCAAAATGGCAAAACAGCTACTCATTCAGACAGTATCTCCACATTTGACAGCATTTTAAGGCATGACAGGGTGTGGTTTACTAAGGAACAACATACCCACAACAGAGTGTGAGTAAAGTAAGGGATATCACAACAGGGTGTGGGTCATGTAAGGGATATCACAGCCACAACAGGGTGTCGTTCATGTAAAGAATACACATCTACCCATGTACTGATTTTATAATTACTTTCCAGCATTTTTAAAAAGAGGGTCTTGAGAGCCACTGACTGTGTACTACGCAGAACTAATAAAAATAAGGTACCATTTATTTTAGTTTTCACTGTTTGCTAAAAGATCACGTTCTGTGAGGGGCAGCAACTGAAACAAGTGGCAGCTGAACTTCTGAGTCGCACGGCTTCAGCGACATGAGCTTGACTGACAACTTGCAGTTACACACCACTGACTGTAACCAAATACTACTACATGGTTAAGTATTAACAATGCTGGCCAGTAATTATACTCTCAAGACAGAGACAGATAGCTAGATAGATGGATGGATAGACAGACAGACAGACAGAATGAAGAATGCACGGGAGTAATGTGTGCCTTTTTTTTTTTTTTTTACACTCCCGAGGTGTGCGATGCTACTTAAACCATGTAAAAGCACAAGTTACCATACCACCCATGGTTTATGTTTTATAATTGCTGCTTTTAAAAGCTGCAGTCGTTCTGTGCTGTGAAGAGGAACGGAAAGTAGTTCACTGTTAGGTAATGGACTGCAGCTATCTGTTGCTCTCATTATACACAGGCGTGATGCCACTCTCTTGTGTAATGGAGAATTGCACATGTTGACTTCACTCTGTGTAATCAAGGAAAACCTGTTATTGCACACAGAATAATGTATGGTCAGGGGTGTATTAAAGAGATTTGTTTTATCAACCCAAGGTGTGATGGCCATAAAACTCGAGGGTGAAACTCAACATGTTATTTAGCCATCACACACCAAGGGTGTATAAAAAAAAAATCATAATACACCACTTATAATATTTATTTTATAATTACTGATTGCATAGTTTAATAATTAGGCAAAGCCGACATAGTGGCGTGGAGGCAAAGGCACCCATGCCTCACCTGCTGCGCCAGTAAACCGGGTTCGATGGCGGACTCTGTTCGCTGGGAGCTGGCGGGAAGAGGAGGATTGAGCATCCTGAGGATGGCTCTCCTCCTCCTCCTCCTCCTCCGGGTGTGAGTGTTTCAGGTTCCGGCATTTGTCTGGCCTAGCGGTGGCTTGGGGATAGGCAGCCAATGTCGGCACAATGGGGCATGGAGGATGGCAGCCGTCGGACGTCCTACAAGCGGTAGTGTGCATGATGTGTCTAGACAGCAGTGCACATCTGTCTCTCCATCACAGAAGAGGGAGAAATGGCCAGGTGCAGCACAGGATGACACCAACCCATCACAGGCTCTGCACTGGCTATACAGCCCTCTCCCAGAACCAGATCCATTCCCTTGGCGGTAAGGCACCTACCCTTGACCCCCAACACAGGGATAAGCCATGGGGGAAGCATGGGGAAGAAAAGTCCCTAGGATGCGGGTGATGGTGCTGGGGTGGGGTGGGGAGTTAGATTGGAGGGCTAAGCCTGCACCCGTGACAGGGAAAAAGATTAACGAAAAAAAAAAATAATAATAACAATAATTAGGCACAAAAAAAGTCTGGCTCCCATACTTTTGCCCACTCCAGTCATCAAGACAAAGCATGGGAGCAGCTCAACCGTTGGCTGCTCCTGACACTTCCACTTCTAAACAGGAGCCCGCCTATACCAGCTGCTTGACGTTCCTCCCACTCCCTGCTGGAATCTTTGGTAGGCTGCGCTGGGAAGGTTAAAGATTAGGGGTGCACAAAATTTTTAAATTCGATGGAACAGAATTCTGCAGAATTTTGGAAAATTCCGTCAGTAGTGGAGTTCGACATTCTGCAGGAAAAATGGTTTTGGATTAATAATCCAGTTTAAATAAATGGCAGATTATTTTTCCACAATCTGAGAAAACTATTCCATGGTTCATTTGATCCATGGAAAATTATATTCTGTGGTTTAGATGGACATGCTTTCTGGAATTCTGCAGAATTTAAAAGAAATTCCAAAATAATTTTAAAAGCAGAAAGTTACATAAGAATTTACAGTTAACAGTAGATCTTGAGAGGCGCTTGCAGTAGGTAATTACTTGTAGGACTGTACCTGAGGCATCAGGAACACATGGAAACCTCTGTTAGCAGTGTTTGATATTGGGACCGCCCACCTGACATCACGTGACCGATGTCAGCGTGACACCATATAGTGAGCGGTCCCCATGTCCGGCTCTCCAGTTTTCCTGCCAGAGACCTCTAAGAGTCATGACAGGAGAACGGAAGAGGCTCCTGAACCAGGAAGGACTTCTGAAAAAGAGCCGCGAATAAAGAGGGGAAAGGTGGGTAGGAGAAAGGTTACCCTACTGCAAGAACCTCTCTCGAAGATCTACTGTTACAGTAAGTTCTTATGTAACTGTACTGTCTTACTGAGAGGGCTCTTGCAGTAGATAATTACTTGTAGGGCTGAGTCCCAAGCAATCAGAGTCCAAGGGACAGGAAAACAGAAGGCTGGAACAGAGATCTAGTACATAACCAGAGAGTTAGTACAGGAGTCCCTGGAGGACTGCTAGTCCAAACCAGCCCTGCGCCTAGAAGTAATGTCCGAACTGCAGTGTTTCGTGAAAGTGTGAACGGAACTCAAGTAGCAGCCGCACAGATTTCTGTGGCAGACACATTTCTGAAATAGGCTGCAGAGGCGGCCATTCCCTTGGAAGAATGTCTTTTCACCTGCCCTGGAAGGACTTTACCATACTACTGGTAACAGAAACTAATGCAGTCGGCCAACCATTTGGAAAGGCACTGTTTGAAACTGCTGCACCTTCTTCTTTCAGTGCAAAAGAAACAAAAAGCTGATCTGATTTAGGACAGATTTAGTCCTGTTTGTGTAATAACGTAAAATTCTGTGAACATCTAACGATGCAGGATGGCCTCCCAGATTAGAATGCTCGGGTAATACACCGCAATTCAAGAGACTGATTCAGGGTAGTCTCGAAAACAACTTTTGGAAGAAACTTAGGATTTGTGTGCAGAGCCACCCAGTCTCTGTGAAAAATCAAATAAGGCACCGTACACATCAGGGCCTGAAGCTCGGAAATTCTTCGAGCAGAAGTGATTGCAACTAAAAAGAGCGCTTTCCAGGACAAAAAGCACATGTTACATGTCCTTGCCGGTTCAAAGAGAGGTAAGGTAATTTTTCTAAAACAAAATTAAGGTCCCACAGTGTAGCAGGGTAACACACCAGTGGTTTCAGATGCAAAATACCTTTTAAGAAGGTTTTTGAGACTTCTAACTGAGCCAGAGTCTTGCCCCTACTAAATCATAATAGGTAGAAATGGCCACTAGATGCACCTCCAGTGACGAATAGCTCAAGCCCAGGTCTGACAGATGGAGAAGATACTCCATGACCTGGGGAGCGGGCACGATAAAGGATCCCAAGATTTCGAGGTGGCCCAAATGGAAAAGCTGCTCCACTTCATGGCATAAGTAGCTCTAGCAGATGGCTTTCTTGCCGCTACCACAATCTGAGCTGCCTGAGGAGAAACCCCATATCTTGAAGAGTATGTCTTGAGGAGCCACATGTGAAGATGAAGAGACTTCAGTCCTGGATGTATTAACGTGCCACCCTCCTGGGTCAGGAGGCTGGGAAAGAGGTAGAGGAACTGGAAGTTCTACTGCCATTTGCTGGAGCAGCGGAACCAAATTTGTCGAGGCCAAACGGAGCTATCAATATAATTTGGGCTCCTTCTGTCTGTAGCTTGATTAGCACTTCTGCAAGACTGGGAAGGGAGAAAATGCATACAGAAATCTCCCTGTCCAAGAAAGCACAAGGCCTTGCCAAAAACACCAGGCCCAGGATCGAGTGAACAAAACTTGGGAAGTTTTGCATTTGATGGGGCTGCAAAAGATCCACCGCTAGATGATCCCAAAGGTTGAAGATGTGATCTAGTACTTCTTGTTTTAGCTCCCACTCATGTGCCCATACCCTGGTGTGACTGAGATTGTGCAAGAACGTTCTGCATGCCTGGGACGTGGACCGCCAGAAGATGGACCTTATGCAGAACCGCCCAATTCCAAACCCACATCGCTTCCCTGCAAAAGGATATATGAGCTGGTGTCCTCTGCTTCCTGATGTACCACACCATGCACATGTTGCTGACTGAATCAACAGGGTCTTTTGCTGAAGTATGTGCTGAAAAGCCTGAAGAGTATGAAGCACTGCTCTCATTTCTAGCACATTTATATGCAAGTACAGTTCCACAGGTGACCACTGGCCCTGGATCCTGTGACGCCCCAAATGGGCACCCCATCCCATTCCCAATGCATCTGTGGTCAGTATTTGGGAGTGAGGAGGGGCCTGGAAAGGGACTCCTTGAATCAGGTTTTGGAGTCCTTCCACCATAGCAGATCCTGCTGCACTGGGCTGAGATGAGGACCTGACTTTCCAAGTCGTCTCCTCTGATCCCATTGGGTCCTTAGAGTCCACTTCGAGATCTGTGATGTTGCCAGTGGGACCGTGAGGGATAGTTGCTGCCATGAGGCCAAGAAGGCAGGAGAACCGCTCTGGCCAAAATGTGTCTGTTGGAACATACCAGCTTGGCCTGCTCTCCAGGGTGTCCACCTTATCCAGGGGAGAAAGGCCATTCCTCACACTGTGTCCATCACCGCCCAATAAATTAATGGTGCTGGGAATAAGCAAGCTGGGACTTGGGGTAACTGACAGTAATACCCAGGCGCTCAAAAAAGGTGCAGGGTAGCTGATAAGGAAGCCTCAGCCCTCCTCGATGGAGCTGTGTGGAGCCAATCATCAAGGTTAGGAAAGACATTGTGCCCCTGACTCCTCAAGGACCTGCCACTACCGCTAGGCATTTGGTAAAACCCATGGGGCAGAGGACAATCTGAAAGGAGAGCTCTGAACTGGTAATGCCCCCTTAGAAAAGAAAACCAGAGGAACTTGCAATGTGGACGGAATATTGGGATGTGTAGATCGCATTCTGTATGTCAGGGCACAAAGCCACTGTCCTTTGGAAAGGAGAGGCAGTAGGCTTTGCAGTGTCAGCATCGAAAACCTCTTGTACTCTATGAAGAGGTTTAGGGTACCGAGGTCCAGAATCGGTGTAGATCCCGCCTTTTGGGTACCAGAAAAGTGGGAGTAGAATCCTTCCAGATCTGGTTTGCCGCACTGGATCTCTTGTTTCTTTTTGAAGAGTCGAGATCGCCCACTTATATGGGGAATGTGCGCCTGGGTAATGAGAAAACCCAGAGGATTGTGTGGAGGTTTTTCTCAAAATTCGAGAATGTGACCAAGCTTTATTAACTGAAGCACTCAGGCATGTGTTATGATGGACTCCCAATCTCCTAGATGGCTTATGAATCTTCCGCCACTTGTTCCTCTGACAGACGAGGAGGAAGGAGGCGGTCAGCAAGTCAGGAATGGGGGGTTGGGGAGGACCAATCCTGAAGCCCTCTGGTTTTGGCTGGAGGGCAGCGGCTGTATTGGGAGCCCTCATGCTTAAACTGGCATTTGGGTGCTTGTTGGTTTTTCGCCTGGTGTCTGTTCTGCCAATGAAAAGGATGTTTTTGTTGTTTTGCGAGTACATGGTGTGAACCGACTTAAGAGCTGTGCCTTTATCCTGCAGGCTTGTGATAATGCCCTGAGCATCTCCGCCAAACAGGACAGAGCCTCTGAAAGGCATTCTGGATAGCAGACTGAAAATCAGGGCTAGGCCAGATACTGAAAGCCAAGAGTGCTGGCAAGGCTCACAGCTGTGACCGCATTCTCTAGCGGAGGAATCCACTGCATCGTAGGTGACCCGCAGAAGAATGATGTCACGCCATCTTGGCCATTTTTAAGGTGTTAGCCAAGGTGAACTTTGCTTCAGAGTCCGTAGGGCCTCGACAACGGGCTCAAGCTGCGGAACAAAGACTTCTGGTACTCTAGCATGTGTGAGACGTAGTTCAGAGCACATACAGTTAGAGTAGAAGAAGAATAAAACTTCCTCCCAAACTGGTCCATTTGCCTGGATTGCTTGTCGGGAGGAGCTGCTAAGGTGCTTTGGCTTCAGAATCGATCATGGGCTGCAGTAATGACTACCGAATCAGCCCTAGAATGCATGCTGAGGTGGGTCTCTCTTCCGGGTCCTGTAAACCCAGTCGGCTTTCTTGGCCATGGGCGGGATAGAAGAAGGTCTCTGCCAGATGGCAGAGGATAAACCGTGAGGTTCCAGCCATGGGAGTGTGAGCACCAGACTGCCTCTTGAAATCCAGATGTTCTGCCAGTCTCTGACATTTTGGGTCCAGAGCATCTGACTTCCAGCCTTGGGCCTCCGCCTATGCTTGAGGAGGTCCACAAAGGGGATCTTCAGGTAGTGATTTGGGAGATTCCTGAGGGACTGGTTCCTCATGGGGAGGTGTCTCACAACCTGAACTGGCGGATGAGGAATTGGAGTCTGCTTCGAATCCTCGGAATTTTATCAGGAATCAGAGGTTCTGGCTCCTGGTGACCCCTTCAGACGTCAGGATTTGCATTCAGGCTGACGAATGGCCTGATGTCAAATGCGAGGAATGACTGAGAGGGCACCTTAGGATCTGGGCTGCCTGTGTCCAGAGGTAGCGGATGCCTGCTGTCCAGTTCTGAAACTAACTGTGACTTCATCTCAGACCACCAAGATTTTAGAATCTCCCTAAAATCCACCTGAGGTTGAGCAGAAGGAGGAGGAGGTGGAGGGTGAGGAAATCTGGTGCAGGGTCCATGCAAGAAACTAGAGCACAGATAATGGTGAGGATAATAACCAGGGTAGCCAGAGTAATACAAGGTCATCGAAAGGATCCGGCATTGGGGCTGATGGAGGATAGCCTGATGGTGACCCCAATGTTGTAAAGCCAGACGCAGCCCTGATGGAGGGTAGCTTGACAGCAGCCCTGACGGAGGGTAGCCTGTTGGTCCTGAAGGTGGATAGCCTGAAGGGGTCCTGCTGAGGTCCCTGGGGGTCCCGCAAAGGACCCAAGGTGGAAGTCCTGAGGCGGGCCCCAAGGCGAATACCTGTTGGGAGCCCCGACGGGGAAGGCCCATTGGTGATTCTTAAGAAGCAAGGGAACTGCAGGCTTTGAGGAGGAGCAGGGTCTGGCACTATTATTGGTGGTGGCAGAGCCACCTTAAGGCCTTTTTGAACCCTGATATCAGGAAAACCTGGTGAAAGATCTTCTTCCGCTGGGACTGGCGGGTCCAGCGACAGTGGAGGAATCTCCGACGGAGGAGGAGATGGGGGCTTTCCATGGATGGAGACCTGGGGTGACCCTTGCCTTTCAGCCAGGACAGAGCTAATGTCCAGCTGTGCGCCGTCAGAGCCTGACAGACGCGAAAGTGTTGTGCGATCGTTGGAAGACTCAGCGATTGGCTGCTCGACCTGGGTCATACAGGAGTCAGAGGCTCCGACTCCGACTTACCAACCCCGCCAGGTGCTCGCCAGAGGGTCCAATGAGCGGCTTACTGGCTGCACCTGCACAAAATAGAGCCTGGGGTAGTGATGGGTCTAAGAGTGGCAGCAGCCTCGACGAATCCAAGGTACCTGCTGTCACCATAACCAGCGGTGACGGGAGGCCAAAGTCTGCTCTGTAGGCGGGAGCGCAGGCTTGGCCACAGCACTCACCTTCCCAGAGGAAGGCCAATCCTCCACTGAAGGGCCTGTGGGCAGCTTCTTGGGGGCCTGCTCCGTCCCGATGTTTTTCTTGTCATAGAAACATAGAAGTTGATGGCAGATAAGGACCGCATGGCCCATCCAGTTTGCCCATTTCTTTTCTACCTTATAAATGTGCCATCGGCCTTTGCTCTGTCAGTGGCCCATCTATTCATACTCATCTGTATTGCTCCTTTATGCCTATCCCATGCCTGTCTGAAGCCCTGCACTGTATTCATAGCCACCACTTCCTGAGGTAGGCGCTCCATGCATCCACCACCCTTTCTGTGAAAAAGAATTTCCTCACATCCTTAATTGGCCCCCCTCTAATCTCATGCTGTGCCCTCTTGTCCTGCTATTTTTCTTATATTTAAACATGTTAGACTCTTTCACCTTGTTAATGCCCTTAAGGTGTTTGAATGTTTCGATCCTATCACCTCTCCCTCCTTTGCTCAAGGGTATACATATTGAGCTCTGTTAATCTGTTCTCATATGTATTCTGATGCAGTCCCTGCACCATTTTGGTTGCCTTTCTCTGGACTGCCTCAATTTGGTTAATGTCCTTGTGAAGGTGTGGCCTCCAATACTGCACGCAGTACTCCAGATGGGGCCTAACCAGTGTCTTGTAAAGAGGATTATTACCTCTCTACGACTTGTGATACCTTCTACTAATACACCCTAACATCCCTAGCCTTACCTACTGCTTTAGAGGTCTGCTTGATGATTTCAGGTCATCGGTGATGATGATGCCCAAGTCTCTTTCTTCCTTTGTAACTGCCAGCAACTCCCTCCCAGCCTATAGGTGGCTTCAGGGCTTCTCTTCCCTGTGTGCATGATCTTGCACTTCTTTGCATTAAATCCCAGTTGCCACTCTTCTGACCATTTTGCTAGTTTATCCAGACCTCTTCTCATTCTGCCCACCCCATCTGGATCAACTACTCTGTTGCAGATCTTGGTGTCATCTGCAAACAGACAAGCCTTACCTCCAGTCCATCTGCAATGTCACTAATGAAGATATTGAAGAGGACTGGCCCCAGGACTGATCCCTGAGGTACCCACTTGTGACTTGCATCTCTTCTGACTGTATACCATTTACCACCACTCTGCCTGTCAGCCAGTTTGCCACCCAGTTGACCAACTTCTGACCCACCCCAAGCCTACCCAGCTTATTTATCAATCTTCTATGTGGAACAGTGTCGAAAGCTTTGCTGAAGTTAAGGTAGGCGACATCAACTGCTCGCCCTTATTCCAGCACTTGGTTACCCAGTCAAAAGAAATCTATGAGATTAGTTTGACAGGACCTTAGTTTTGTAAACCCATGCTGTCTTGGATCCTGCGCCCCTATGGATTCCAGGTGTTGCACTATCCTTTCCTTAAGGAGTGCCTCCATAATCTTGCCCACTACTGAGGTAAGACTGACTGGTCTGTAGTTCCCTGCCTCCCCTGCTACCACTCTTGTGGAGTGGGATCACATGAGCCCTTCTCCAGTCTTCTGGGACCGCTCCTGTGCTCAGAGACTCACTAAACAGTTCTGCTAATGGCTCTGCTAGTTCCACCTTTAGCTCCTTAAGTACCCTGGGATGTATGCCATCAGGTCCCATTGCCTTGTCCACCCTGGAGCTTAACGAGCTCTTGTAGGACCCTTTTTTGTGAAGGGAGTAGTGCTCACCTCCCTCCCCTGTGTCCATGATGTTGAGCTGTGGGCCCTGCCCTACCTTCTTCAGTAACATTGAGCAAAAGTATCTATTTAGGATAGATGCTTTACATGGTCCTCCTCCTCACATGCTCCCTTTTCTGCTTTGAGCTTAGCAATACCCTCTGGACTGTCTCCTTCACTAATGTATCTATAGAAAGTCTTTTTTTCTTATGGGGTCAGTAGGAGAGGAGGAGGAGTGCTTTTCAGCTTTTAGCTCTTTCTCCATCGAAGCCATTTTTGTTTTAGGAAATGGGCCTCGAGTGACTGTTGGTGCCTTTTCTGTGTGGCCTGGTTGAATTGTGTGCAGGCCTCACTCCCGACATTGTCTGGTCCCAAGCAGAAGAGGCAGAGGGCATGCTGGTCCTTACACGGTAGCTGGACGCTGCAAAACAGCACTTGTTTTATGCGATTCCATGGAAGAGGAGGACGACATACAAACCCATTAGAACAAATTTCAGGCAAGAGAAAAAGTGGATACTCATTTGAATTGCTGTGACGAGCTTCAGTTGGTCTGACGTGCACAGGTCAATAGCAGGAAATAACTGGAGGCGGACGGGGACTGCCCACTATATGGTGTCTCACTGATGTCAGTCACGTGACGTCAGGTGGGCAGTCCCCATCAGACACTGCTAGCAAAATTTCCGCAGTCCTGATTCCAGGGGCACAGTCCTACAAGTAATTACCTACTGCAAGAGCCCTCTCAAAGTCAGATCTGCCATTCTGCACCAATTCGTACAGCAGAGCCAGAGTAATGACGAAATGAGTGTCTTAAATCAAGCACAGTTGTGCTTCATACAGTCTGCTCCTCTGCTGGTCAAGGAGCCAATGGAGAGGAGGCAGACCAAAGGACCCAGCAGTCTGGGAAGGAAAAGCCCTTCCTCTCCATCAGATGTCTGGGATATAGTCTTTCTGTGACAGTTTCTGAGGTGAAAACATATGTTGGAAACGCACAGCTGTGGGTAACTGGGACTGTGTAACTTTCAGATAAGCAATGAAAGAAAACAAACAGATGCCTGAGAGATAGTGAAGATCAAGAGTAGAACAAATTCCATAATATCTGACCCCTAGAGATACTTCAATGCAAAAAGCCAGTCATTATTTTATAAGGGAAGTAGCTTGAGTTGATATTTGGAGGAAACGTCATCCTCTAAATACTTGTATACTAATTTTTCCTTGACACATGGTATTTATACAAGAACAGACAATCTTAATTTTGGCAGAGCACGCCCATATGGCCGAAAAATACACAGTTCTTCCTATACTGCTGTCTGACCATGCCCCTATGTCTGGAGTTTAACCTGGGTAATAAGATGATCCCGTTACTTAGGAAATTGAATAATTAATTGTTGAATATGCTAGAATTCAAGGAACTGGGACAGCCTAGAATTCAGCAAAACCTTATAGAAAATACTATGGAGAGGATAACCTCCACCAGATATGCTAAAGCTTGTATTACATGGGGATATTATTAGTTATACCTCCTGTGTACAGAACAAAGAGAGGACATGTTCAGGAACTTACAATATAAGGTTACAAACTTTGCAGCAGTTTCACATGCAAAGTAATCACACAATTCTTTCACAATTAAATAGGGTGAAACAACCAATACAGGAACTCCTCACTTTGAAATGGAGAAGGCCTTTGTTTCTTACGATATAAATACTGTGAAGGGAAAGTCTGAGCAACCAGGGTATTCGTGATTTCACCATCAACAAAAAATAGAACCCAAATGGCAGCGACTCAAATTAAGCATCTTACCACGCAGACATTTCAGACATATCTTGAAAAGATACTGCAAGCCTTCAGATCCATCACTTGCATATGGGCCAGTCTCAAGCCCTCCTGCCAAGAAGCCCAGCCACCCAGAACACCCACCCTCCCCGTGGAGAAAGGAGGTCGCGAGGGCCAGTCTCAAGCCCTCCTGCCAAGAAGCCCAGCCGACCCAGAACACCACCCTCCCTGTGGAGAAAGGAGGTCGCGAGGGCCAGTCTCAAGCCCTCCCTGCCAAGAAGCCCAGCCGACCCAGAACACCACCCCTCCCGTGGAGAAAGGAGGTCGCGAGGCCAGTCTCGAAGCCTCCTGCCAAGAAGCCCAGCCGACCCAGAACACCACCCCTCCCCGTGGAGAAAGGAGGTCGCGAGGCCAGTCTCAAGCCCTCCTGCCAAGAAGCCCAGCCGACTCCAGAACACCACCCTCCCCCGTGGAGAAAGGAGGTCGCGAGGCCAGTCTCAAGCCTCCCTGCCCAAGAAGCCCAGCCGACCCAGAACACCACCCCTCCCCGTGGAGAAAGGAGGTCGCGAGGGCTGTCTCAAGCCCTCCCTGCCAAGAAGCCCAGCCGACCCAGAACACCACCCCTCCCCGTGGAGAAAGGAGGTCGCGAGGCCAGTCTCAAGCCCTCCCTGCCAAGCCCAGCCGACCCAGGTAATTCAATAGCCCACCTGTATTTTGGCGCCTTTTCCAACGGCTGCCTGGTCACAGCCCCTGCCGTCACCGGCCAACCAAAGCGGATTTCTGATCGCCAACTTCTGCTGCAGGAACTGGAAAACAGAGTTCAGCAGCTTCTGATAAGCCTGCCTGCTACCAACAGATAGTAAAAGCTGCATATTTCTGTTCTCAGTGCTTGCCAAATAATGTAGAGGGAAAAAGCTGTTAATTTTTGTTTTCCTACGGACTTGAATTAATTTAAAGTAAGGTGCAACACTGTAAGTAAGGCAGAGGATTGTTGGGACTGCAGCAGGACCGGTTGTAATTGAGTGACTCAGGCAACGCAACACGGGCTGCGGGGACAGATTGCTTGCTATACCACACGGGACCTGGGCAGTTAAGTACACTAGGGACTCAAGAGGGAAATTGGGCAGGTACTTCTGCCGTGCAGAGCCTCTGAGTTCTCGAGGCCAGGCGCCGCGAGACCCCTGATCCCTGCAGCATTATCCAGCTCCAACTACACGCTGCACCAGCCAATCTCAGACTAATCGCCTCCCTTTCTGCCTACTTAAAACGATTTGTTCTCCTCTTTCTCCCCAGAACACCACCCCTCCCGTGGAGAAAGGAGGTCGCGAGGCCAGTCTCAAGCCCTCCCTGCCAAGAAGCCCAGCCGACCCAGAACACCACCCTCCCCGTGGAGAAAGGAGGTCGCGAGGGCCAGTCTCAAGCCCTCCTGCCAAGAAGCCCAGCCGACTCCAGAACACCACCCCTCCCCCGCGGGAGAAAGGAGGTCGCGAGGGCCAGTCTCAAGCCCTCCTGCCAAGAAGCCCAGCCGACTCCAGAACACCACCCCTCCCTCGGGAGAAAGGAGGTCGCGAGGGCCAGTCTCAAGCCTCCTGCCAAGAAGCCTCAGCCGACCCAGAACACCACCCTCCCCTGTGGAGAAAGGAGTCGCGAGGGCCAGTCTCAAGCCCTCCCTGCCAAGAAGCCCAGCCGACCCAGAACACCACCCCTCCCCGTGGAGAAAGGAGGTCGCGAGGCCAGTCTCAAGCCTCCCTGCCAAGAAGCCCAGCCGACCCAGAACACCACCCTCCCCGTGGAGAAAGGAGGTCGCGAGGCCAGTCTCAAGCCTCCCTGCCAAGAAGCCCAGCCGACCCAGAACACCACCCTCCCCGTGGAGAAAGGAGGTCGCGAGGGCCAGTCTCAAGCCTCCCTGCCAAGAAGCCCAGCCGACCCAGAACACCACCCCCTCCCCGTGGAGAAAGGAGGTCAGCGAGGGCTAGTCTCAAGCCCTCCTGCCAAGAAGCCCAGCCACCCAGAACACCACCCTCCCCGGGAGAAAGGAGGTCGCGAGGCCAGTCTCGAAGCCCTCCCTGCCAAGAAGCCCAGCCGACCCAGGTAATTCAATAGCCCACCTGTATTTTGGCGCCTTTTCCAACGGCTGCCTGGTCACAGCCCCCGTTGCCTCGGCCAAATCCAAAGCGGATTTCTGATGCGAACTTCTGCTGCAGGAACTGGAAAACAGAGTTCAGCAGCTTCTGATAAGCCTGCCTGCTACCAACAGATAGTAAAAGCTGCATATTTCTGTTCTCAGTGCTTGCCAAATAATGTAGAGGAAAAAGCTGTTAATTTTTGTTTCCTACGGACTTGAATTAATTTAAAAGTAGGTGCAACCTGTAAGTAAGGCAAGAGGGATTGTGTGGGACTGCAGCAGGATTGGTTGTAATGGAGTGACTCAGGGCAGCGCAACACAGGCTGCAGGGGACAGATTGCTTGCTATACCATACGGGACCTGGGCAGTTAAGTACACTAGGGACTCGAGGGAAATTGGGCAGGTACTTTGCCGCAGAGCCTCTGAGTTCTCGAGGCCAGGCGCCGCAGACCCCTGATCCCTGCAGCATTATCCAGCTCCACTACACGCTGCACCAGCCAATCTCAGACTAATCGCCTCCCTTTCTGCCTACTTAAAACGATGTTCTCCTCTTTCTCTCCCAGAACACCACCCCTCCCGTGGAGAAAGGAGGTCGCGAGGGCCAGTCTCAAGCCCTCCTGCCAAGAAGCCCAGCCGACCCAGAACACCACCCTCCCCGTGGAGAAAGGAGGTCGCGAGGGCCAGTCTCAAGCCCTCCTGCCAAGAAGCCCAGCCGACTCCAGAACACCACCCCTCCTCCGGGAGAAAGGAGGTCGCGAGGGCCAGTCTCAAGCCCTCCTGCCAAGAAGCCCAGCCGACCCAGAACACCACCCTCCCTGCGGGAGAAAGGAGGTCGCGAGGGCCAGTCTCAAGCCTCCCTGCCAAGAAGCCCAGCCGACCCAGAACACCACCCCCCTCCCCGTGGAGAAAGGGAGGTCATGAGGCCAGTCTCGAAGCCCTCCCTGCCAAGAAGCCCAGCCCGACCAGAACACCACCCCTCCCCGTGGAGAAAGGAGGTCGCGAGGCCAGTCTCAGCCCTCCTGCCAAGAAGCCCAGCCGACCCAGGTAATTCAATAGCCCACCTGTATTTTTGGCGCCTTTTCCAACGGGTTGCCTGGTCACAGCCCTGCCGCCGCTCTCGGCCAAATCCAAAGCGATTTCTGGACGCCAACTTCTGCTGCAGGGAACTGGAAAACCAGAGTTCAGCAGCTTCTGATAAGCCTGCCTGCTACCAACAGATAGTAAAAGCTGCATATTTCTGTTCTCAGTGCTTGCCAAATAATGTAGAGGAAAAAGCTGTTAATTTTTGTTTTCCTCGGACTTGAATTAATTTAAAGTAAGGTGCAACACTGTAAGTAAGGCAGAGGATTGTGTGGGACTGCAGCAGGACCCGGTTGTAATTGGTGACTCAGGGCAGCATAACCTGCAGACTCAGGGGACAGATTGCTTGCTATACCATACAGGACCTGGGCAGTTAAGTACACTAGGGACTCGCAGTGGGAAATTGGGCAGGTACTGGCTGCAGAGCCTCTGAGTTCCCGAGGCCAGGCCGCAGACCCCTGATCCCTGCAGCATTATCCAGCTCCAATTACACGCTGCACCAGCCAATCTCAGACTAATCGCCTCCTTTCTGCCTACTTAAAGCGATTTGTTCTCCCTCTTCTCTCCCAGAACACCACCCTCCCCGCGTGGAGAAAGGAGGTCGCGAGGGCCAGTCTCAAGCCCTCCCTGCCAAGAAGCCCAGCCGACCCAGGTAATTCAATAGCCCACCTGTATTTTGGCCTTTTCAAGCGGCTGCCTGGTCACAGCCTGCCGCTTCGTCTCCTCGGCCAAATCCAAGGCGGTTCTGGGCGCGAACTTCTGCTACGGGGAACTGGAAAACCAGAGTTCAGCAGTTGAAGCTCCGCCAACGCCACGCGTCGCTCCCCACCGCCCCCACCACCACCCTTGCTCGGCTCTTGAATATATACCTATAGTAGGTCAGGTGACACGAAAATAAACCTATCAGCCCAGTTCTCCAGCTGCAGGTTATAGAAATCCAGCCCTAGAGGCCGCTGTCTCGCTTGGCAGACCCACTATGTATCTCACCCTATTTACAACGCTTAATAGCCAGCAGGCTCACTCTCCTTGCTCATCAACCCCCCAGTGGCCCTCCGCCCACATGACCCACCACCAACCCTGTTCCCTTAGCTTTTCTGACAATTACCGCCCAACCATCCCTACGGAAAGCCAATGCCCTCTAGTACTAACCCACCTTTCTTGCCTATACCCTTGCTCACACCTCATTTCAACTGGGCAAACACTGTACCACAGTTTTTCCCAACTTATAACCCAGCCCCTCCCAGCTACAATGACTTATTGCTACTTCCCCATCGCCTCCTCCCTTCTTCCCGGCGACATCTCTAGCTTACCAGCGCCCACCACAACAAAAACAAAACATTCTCCATTGCGCCACAGCATGAGTCTCTAAACTCTCCAGGCTGTCCCTGCTGCGACACGCATTCCTTCTACTCCTCCTTTCTGGAAACATTCACCCCAACCCTGGTCCCCCTCAACAAAACCTCCCCAAACAAACCACAGCGAAGACTACTGCTGGCATCACTTAATATCTGTAGCCTTCCCAAGAAACACACCCTACTGCAGGGTTGGATTGCCCAACATGCCCCAGACATCCTAACCTCTCTGAAACCTGGCTATCAAATAAAATCCCCAATGATGCTGTTTCCTAAGCAACTATAACCTCCTTAGGGCGGATAGATCCAGTAAGCGAGGTGGAGGCTGCGCCATACATTAAATCAACGCCTGCGCCACCATCGCTGACACCCTCCCCAAACATGAGGCCCAGACTCTTGCAGTCAAAATTAGATTGGGCTCTAAAACAATCATCATCATCTCAGCCTATATCCCCCGAGAAACCAGAAACCCGCATTTGAATCCATCCTCCACACTGTCTCACACCTCCCAAATACTAATGAAACCATATTAATGGGTGACTTCAACATCGACTGGGCATCCCCATCCTCCTCCGTCTTCAGTGATGCTGCCCAGGCTATCGGTCTCTCCAAATTATCACATCCCCAACGAGGCGCGACACAAGAACCGGACATCCTCACTACTAGATCTCATCTTTACCAACAGGCCAAAAATATTACTCAGGCTTCAGTGCTCCCTGACTCTATCAGTGACCACTCCCGTTATCTGCTGGTGGTCGGGCAAACTGCCCACTGCACCACCCAAAACCACATTGCAATCGAAAAATCAAAAAGGAGGCATAAATAACCTCAAAGAATACCTAGCCAATAGTTACTGGCTTCCTTATATAACGCACAATCAGTTGATGCCGCTCTTGCCCACTTTATAGCTACCTTTAACAAAGCCTGCGATATATATGCTCCCTCACTAGGCAGGTCGTGAAAACCAGGTCCACACCATGGATAACACCCTCCCTCCTAAAACTCATGCAACACAGGGACAACCTCTGGCACAGGGCCATAGACTCCCAACGCTCCCAGGACAGACAACTCTACAGGGAGGCTCGAAATAAATGCACCTGGGCCTACGGCAGGCCAAGGCCGATTACTATCACACACCCTCTCCTCCTCCTGGGGAGATGGGAGAAAGTTCTGGAGAAACATACATGAAATTAGCGGCAAATCACGTTCCCCACCCCTATCCAACTAAGTCTGAACGGGACGTTACCCAAGATCCTGCTAAAATCACTGAAGCCCTCAATGAAACTTTCTCAGACCTCTCACATATCCTCCCGCCTAACTTTCCACCCCCAAACCTCCTCTACTCCACTTTTGGCGAGAACAGCCCTCCCTCCTCCTTTCCGGTTCTCACCATCCCCTGCTCCTAGCCAAGCGTTATATCTCCAAAGCAATCGCTAACACTCGCTTCAAGCAACGACTCCCTGGACCTAAAACTCATAAGGCTTACTCTTGATATCACCATAACCCATCTCACACATATCCTAAACCTCTCGCTGCACCTCGGCCAATTCTCCCACTACCTGAAAAGTCGTGATCACCCCTATCTTAAAGAGCGGGGATCCCACCCTTCCGGGAATTATAGACCAATCTCTATACCTCCTCTCCAAAGCCCTGGAAAAATAGTCTCTGACCAACTTACTGAGCATCTAACAAAACACAACCTGCTCAGCAAGGAACAGCACGGGTTCAGAGCTGGCCACAGCACCATCACGGCTCACCGAGCTCACAACATTCATCCATGAGGCGCTCGACCAAGGGTCACTAGCAGGGGCTATCTTTATAGACTTAACTAAGGCCTTGACACGGTCAGCCATGAATTACTCCTTCAAGTCCTGCCGCAACTAAATGTAGTCTCCGAGGCCGCTGCCTGGCTAAGGACTACCTCACAGAACGCTCACAGCAAGTAAGAATAAACTCCACCATCTCCACTCCCAAGCCCGTTCGCTCCGGTGTTCTGCAGGGGTCAATCTAGGCCCACTGCTCTTCACTCTCTTCCTTAATTCTCTCCCAAAGCCTGCAGTGGTCATCTCTTACTCTATGCCGATGTACGCGTTCTCTACTGAAACACCCCCAACTCGTATTTGCCCAGCACACCCTCCAGGAATACTCGGGAGCTGGAAAACTGGTCTGCTGACCACCGACTGATCATTAACTATTCCAAAACCAAGGCCATGACCTTTGCTCACCGCCAAAGCCCGCGACAGCCAGATGGCTCTTCACATCTCCAATGCGGATGGTTCCCTGCTGGAGCGCAATCACTTCAAATACCTGGGGTCACCCTGGACACCTCCCTCTCCTACCACAGACATGTACGCCTCCTCGGCAGCAATCAACTCAAGAGTGGGTACCTCTACAGAATCAAAAACAGCCTGCCCGCTCATGCCATGCAGATAGCTGTCACATCCTCCATCCTCTCCCTAATCGATCACGGGATTGTAACTCACGGCACTGCTGATAACTCCACCTAAGCTGCATCACCACTGCTCTAAACAAAGCATGTCGCCTTGTCTCGGGCAGTGACAGACTCACCCACACCTGCGACCTCATAACTGACTGACTGGCTGGCTTATTTCGACCAAAGGCTCAAGTACCACACCTGCATTCTAGCAAAAAGATCCACCTCCTGCTAGCGCCAACGCCCTTCACCACATCATCAAACCGCCCTCTCAGGCTAATTACCAGACCTCCACGCTTCCACATCCTTCGTGGTTCCCCATGTTCCATCTGCCCTTGCAGAGATCCTCCAGCTACCGTGCCCCCATTTGGCTAAACACTCTTCCGCCCCTCCTCTCCCAATCCCGCAGCATCCATCTCTTCAAAGCAGGCCTAAAACCTTCTAATGGATAGCTCAAAATGTGCATGCTATGTTGGCCTACCTGTCTGCTCCCTCCCCACACACCCACACAGGGGCCCTTCTGACCTTTCTAACCCCCATGCTCAACCCAGGGTCGCAGGTATGTCCCTACCTGCCCAAACGAAGAAAGAAAAAAAAAAAAAAAGTCCCTCTGCCATGATACGATAATTAACTCAGTAATGCCACTTGTTTATTATGCCTTGAAAGTTGCCTTCCATTGCCTTTCTGTCATATGTCTCTCCACCATCTGTAACCACCGGAGAGCTAATGTTACTAAAATGTGATTTGTACATAAAACTGTAAATAATTTGTGCCTGTATATAATCTTGCCTGGCCTGTTCAGTCTGTCTTCCCCCAACTCGTGTTTTTCCTCCACCCTTTGTAACTGACGTGGAGCCTTTGCAAAAGAGTCTTTGACTCAAAGGTTTGTAATTCAATTTCAGTAAAATAAATAAAAATAAATAAATTTACACAGCTGATATTTAACCTACCCTGCAGATACTGATGAGTATTTGAGACATTTTAAACTACTTACTGTACGTGAGCCACAAAAGCAAACCATTAAAGTCCCACCAGGTGCAGAGGAAATCCACAATGCCATTAAAACTCTGAAAAATAACAAGAAGTCCCAGACCTGATGGCTGCACAGAAGAGTTTTATAAGACCTTCTAGGACTCTCGTTGTGCATCACTGTCCTGTGCAGGAAGGGTCCTACAGGAAAATTCAGCTCCACCTTCCTGGAGACAATCCACTATCTTGACCATCCCGAACCGGAAAGGATAAGACACCTTGTGCCTCATACAGAGCAATCTCAGTCCTTCACGTGGACAATAACCTTTTCACCACCGTTTCAGCCAGATGCCTGGAATCTTTATTATCCCTGCTAATCAATAAGGATCAAACTGGAGTTGTGTCTTCCAGACAAACACATAACATCATTAAAGTACATTTGCACCACGCCCCGGCAAGGGGACCCATTTCGCTACTGAGCCTGGATGCGGAAAGACCTCCGACCAAGTGGTGTGTCCTTTTCTATATCTATCTATCTATATATATATATATATATATATATATATATATATATATATATATTTATTTTATGGCTCCTCTGACCCCAGTAGGCAGCTCCAGTCCGTCTCTTGGAGGTACTCAGTCTCTGGTTGCACTGTTCCCCAACCCCACACCCCCTAAATCCCCCACGGGTGCCCCCGTTGCAGGGCTGGGGTGAAGGGCGCTGCTTTACCCCCACCAGCAGAGTGAAATCCAGACATCGGGGGACTGGCTGGGTGCTGGTGCGACCATCATGGAGCCTGTCGGCTGCTTTTCCCTTTTCTCTGGTCGCCCCTCCCTACCGACATAAGGACGCCTGCATGTGCCTTCCTGACCTGTACTGTCCTCCGGCCACCGCCAGAGGCAATCTGCAGGTGGGATGCAAACCTCCTCCCGAGAGAGGAGAGCAGTCCTCCACATGCTTGATCCTCTCTCACCCTCTGCCGACCTCGTGGCCCGGCTCGCCCCGAACCGGCTTGCCAGTGTGGCATGAGGTGTAGCAACCAGCCCTCAACCCCAGCGCCACTGGGCCAGCCTGGCCTTTCCTATTTAAGGTACTAGCTCATACTGGGATTCCCCTGAATATGTGCATATTTAAGTCAATCGAAACAACCTTTGAGCAAGTTTGTCTTTTATGATAGAGGCTCTCTATGAATCACCCGTTGGCCCATTTTAAAGTAAATGGACAAGTTTCATCCACCTTTCCTTAGCAGAGGCACAGAAAGGGTGCCCTTCTCCTCTCTTCTTTGCCACATATCTTAACCCGTGGCCCAGACAATGCATCAAAACCCCAATATTACAGGCATTCATTAGGACATAAACAGCAAGAATTAGCCCTCTACCCCAATGATTTGTTATTTCACTAAACAAGAGCCATCACTGTCACATTTGTGGGAAGCTCTGACACAGTTTGGACTAATAGCAACATACGCCTAAAACAGAAGTTCTGCCATTGAACTATAGTGTATCGGGGTGCTTTTATTGTGTGTGGAAAGCCATACACCTGAAAATGTCCTTCTGCTTCAGTGACTACTCATTGTGCAGCAGTAGGTATGGCACAAAGGAATGCGTCGAAATAATTTGCGGTGTTCTGTCAGAATCATCGCGTCACAGCCTGGCTAAATCAGCTTGTTCAGAATGGCTCGTGCTGCAAAATGACAGCCCTTTTCAATTAACAAAACAAAAAAAGACTAAACGTAAGGCAGGTGTATTAGTACCACCACAGCCCAAGACAAAGCACAGTAAAACTAAGCAAGCATTCACTGTCACAAAAGCCGCTTGTTAAGCAGAGAAATGAGAGTTCTGTAGTTTGTTTAGTTGCATGACATGCCAGAATGCTGTCTGTCTCGGCTTTTTCATTGTTTGATAAGGTAATGTAACCCCATACACTATACAGAACAGTGTATGGGAACAGTCACAAACAAGGCTGAGTTTCCACTCGGGGTTGCCATGACAACACTTAACCTCTCGAGAGCTTCACTCTTGTGATCATTGTCATGGTGACACACAGCTCTGTTGTGCACTGTTCGCCATACACTATTCAATACTGTTCCCCATACACTATTCAATACTGTTCCATACACTATTCAATACATATTCCCCATACACTATTCAATACTGTTCCCATACACTATTCAATACATATTCTCATACACTATTCAATACTGTTCGCATACACTATTCAATACATATTCCCCATACACTATTCAATACTGTTCCCCATACACTATTCAATACAATTCTCTATACACTATTCAATACTGTTCGCTATACACTATTCAATACTGTTCCTATACACTATTCAATACTGTTCTCATACACTATTCAATACTGTTCGCATACACTATTCAATACATATTAGCCATACACTATTCAATACATATTCCCCATACACTATTCAATACATATTCCCCATACACTATTCAATACTGTTCCCTATACACTATTCAATACTGTTCGCCATACACTATTCAATACTGTTCCTCATACACTATTCAATACTGTTCGCTATACACTATTCAATACTGTTCCCATACACTATTCAATACATATTCCATCTCCAGAAATTAATACGAGGTTGCTAGTTTAAATGAGATATGTCTCATTTCAAATATCTGTGCATACTGATTGCAAAAAAAGTCTATCAGCTCCCAAATTCTGATCTCTTACCTCAAGCTTTTAATAAACATATAGCATCATTGACTCCTCTTCCCTTCCACTTTCACAAAGAGTGGACAGTACTGAATTACCTTCCTGCCATGCCTTTTTGTATCTGGCACAAATGATGCCCATAACCCCTCACAGCCCTAGTGTGGAGAAAGGAATAAGCACATTTCTAGATATTTATTGCAGGGCAAGAGACCCAGAATTTGTATATGTCAGTACAGCATTTGCAAAAAGCTAAAGAAATTATCGTACCCAATTTAGAATTGTATCATCACAGCAGCTCAGTTGCCTACAGCCTTATATTGGCTGACTCACAGTTACAAGGCTCACTGGAAAACAATAGAATAAACCCACCAAGGAGGAGATGCTGCCAGCAGATAACCCGTATACAATGACAACACTGACAACTTGGTATTAAGAATTGCCAGATAATTAGCCATTTTAAGTTTCTAATTTTTGCTCTTTCATATACCATCTCTTTCTTTTAATTAATATTTTATTGGTTTTGTACCTCCGTTATTCACCCATCCCCATCTGCACGAATGTGTGCATGTGGAAACACGTGCGTCGCCGCTATGAGATGCCCTCCCATCATGTTGCCCCTCTTGCCTACACCGTCACCAGACCTCCACCCGTGACAGCGAACTACTGGGGCAAAACTACTCTGGAGAAGAGAGATATACCGTTATAACAGTGATAGTTACAATGAATCCCCACAGCAGCACCAACCTGCTGACCCCCACAGCACCATACGGGTTGTCGGAGCAATGGATGATTCATTGATAAGTGGACTTTCAGCGAAGAATAGGAAAGGCCAGGATCAGACAAAAGAGCAGGTATTGCATTAGATGCAGCGACAACATGTAAAGGAGTCCCAACCCTTGGAGGGTGCCCAAATGGAAAAATATTTCCATTTCATAGCATAAGTGGACTCGTGGAAGGTTTTGGGCCTCCACGATGACTTGAAACTGCTCTCGAAGAGACTCAAAGCACGAAATCGCTATCTGGGGCCAAAACATGAAGATACAAGGTTCAGTGCCCCGGTACACCAGCTGACCCTTGTTCTGGGTTAAGAGGCTGTGCTGTAATGGAAGTGGAACTAGGGGTTCCCTCGACAACTGCAGTAGAAGTGGGAACCAAATTTGTTCAGGCAGAGAGAACGATAAGAATAATTTTGCTCCTCCAACTGGAGTTTGAGGAGCACCCTCTGAAGAATGGAAAATGGAGGAAGGAGTACAAAATCTCCTTGTCCAAGAGAGAGACAACGCGTCGTGCCAAAGCACCATGCTCTGGAATGGCGAGCAAAACTGGGAAACTCTGCACTGAATGGGGAGGCAATAGGTCAAGTTCAGGTCGTCCCCATTTCTGAAATAGAGATTCCACCACTGCCTGGTTTAGTTCCCAATCATGATCGAGGGTGACGATCTGCTGACGTTGCCTGCTAGAATGTTTTCCAATCCTGGAACATGTATGCCTGTGAGGGACAGACTGTACAAGTTCCCAGTCCCACATCTCATCGCTTCCCTGCAAAGAGGTAGGAGCAAGTGCCACCCTGTTTGTTGAGATACCAGACAACGGAGGTGATGTACATCTGTATAAGTACTAGTCCTTGGGTAGAATGCTCTGAAATGCCTGAAGAGCACACAGTACCACTCTCATCTCCAAGACACTGATGTGTAAGGACATCTCTTGACGGGACCAAAGTCCCTGAGTCTGATGGTCCCCAAATGAGCACCCCAACCCCTGTTGGAGGCATCCGTCATAAGGATTGCCAAAGGAGCAGGGCCCCAAGAGGTGGCCTAAGGATGGGTTTGAGGATCACTCCACCATAGAAGATCCTTCTGCATAGCGGTGGAGATAAGAACTGGTTGATCCAGCTGATCCTGAAACTGATCCCACTGAACGCTGAGGGACCACTGAGAAATTCTCACGTGGAGCCTCACCATGGGGACTGTGGAGATAGAGGCTGCCATCAGGCCGAGAAGGCATAGGACTTCTCGGGCTGGGAGGTATTTGGAAGAGGCCACCATGGTGGCCTGTTCCATCAGAGTATCCTTCCGATCCAGAGGGAGGCAGGCTCTGTCCTGAATTGTGTCCAGAATGGTTCCAAGAAACTGAAGGCATTAGGAAGGAGTCAGGGTGGATGTTGGGAAATTGACCGTAATCCCAATCTGGGAAACAATCCAAGGTAATGCGAAGCACCTCCGTGAGGGACTCCTGGAAGGGCCGAGATCAGCCAGTCATCCAAATATGGGAAACCACAATACCCTGGCGTCTCAAGGCGCAGCCACCGCCACTACGCACTTGGTGAAACCCTGGGTGCCGAAGAAAGTCCAAAGGGAGAGCTTGGAATTGAAAGTGATCCTCCTGAAAGACAAACCGCAGGAAGCGGCAGTGGTTCTTAATATCGGGATGTGCAGGTAAGCATCCTGCATGTCCAGAGTGCACAACCAGTGGTTGTCCTACAACAGGGATAGCAGACTCTGGAGTGTGAACATCCTGAATATTTTGTACTCGATTAACAGGTTTAGCCTGCTGAGGTCGGGTATGGGTCTTAGGTCGCCTGTCTTTTGGAACCAGGAAAAATGGGAGAGAATCACCGTCCCTCTGACGTAAGAGGGACCGGCTCTATCACCTGTTTCTGCAAGAGAGCTCTACTTCCTCCCTTACTAGAAGCACCAGATCTCTGGAATAGGTTGAGCTATAAGGAGGAGATTTGGGAGGAACCTCTAAGAAATTCTATGCTGTGCCTGACGGACACTAACTGCAGGACCCATTTGTCGGAGGTGATGCGCTGCAGTCCTGCAGGTGGCGCAGACCTCCCCCACCTGTTCCTCTTCCAGAAATGGAGGAGGTGGGCAAGAAGTCAGGAAGTGGAGGGTCAGGCTGGAGGAGGTCCTCCAGAACAACACTGGGTTTTGAGGCGGGGTGGAAATGTTACCCGTGACCTTACACTTTCTCTGCCCAGACTGGGGGCTACTATGTCTCTGCCTCAGGTCTGTCTCTGAAAGGAGCTGCTGCGTTGACCTTGCTGGCTGCCCTGATGTTCATGGACCTCACAGACCTAAGAGCCTGACTCCTTCTTGGAGGTCTGTGATGATGTCCTTGTGTCCCCACCAAAGAGCACCGAGCCCTGAAGGGGCATCCAGTATGGCCGACTGGATCTTGTTAGCGAGGCCTGCGATGTGGAGCCAGGCATGCTCACGAAGGGAGACGGTGGTCGCTGAGGTTCGAGCCACTGAGTCGACAGGAGTTGTATGCCCGGAGTATGCAGACAAGAAATTTTAAGAGTCGAATATCCCGGACGAGTTCTCTTCGAGGTCCGAATTCAGACATATCCTGAATTCAGTCCTCCAACCTGGCAAGGGTAGCTTTTGGTGGGACACCATGTGGGCTATGTAGTTCAGGGACCTCAAGGCCATGTAGCCGAGGAATTAAACTTTTCCTCAACTGGTCAAACTGCTTGGACTCTTTGTCAGGAGGAATCGAACTCAGGTGCTTAGGAGCAGACGCATCGATCCTGAGCAGCTGAAATGACCACAGAGTCCGTCTTAGGATGGGCAGCCTGAAACAGGGCATCCTTAGGTGCCCGGTATGTCCTGTCAGCTCTCTTTGGGACAGCCGGGATTGAATCAGGCAGTTGCCAGATGGTCCAAGTGAGGTCTAGATGAGGTGCTATCCATGGGGGAACAGGGACCTAGGCTTGGTTCTCGAGATCCAGATGCTCCGCAAGCCTCTGCCACATTGGGTCTTGTTCCTCCGTCTCCCACTATAGAAGGTTTGGATAGACCTCAGAAGATCCACGAGGAAGGGTCTTCCAGAGGAGATTTGAGATACCTTCCTGGGGTCAGAGAATCAGGAAGCGACGTATTCCACAAGAGTCCCCAGAACCTGGATCGCTTGGAAATCCGGGTAGAGAAATATCTGCCCTGAGCAGCTCCCTCGGACGTGACAGTATCAGACTCGAGTCCACGTGGGAATCGGACCTGGGAGAGGGAGGAGGATGTGGCAGTCTTTCTCCAGGTCTCTAACTAGCTCAGCTCTCGCGTCCTTCCACCAGGATGTAAAGACTCCCTAATGTCTGGCTAAGAGACCAGAGGGGTGGAGGAGAGTTATAGGTGGAGGGAGGTGATCAAGGGTAACCACGAGGAGGATAAGAATATTCCGGGTACCCTGGAGAATTACCTGGGAAATGTGAATAACCCGGTAGACATGTCCCTGGGAGAGCCAATCATGCGACAGACCAACCGGGTATGGCCTGTAGAAATACCCTGAAGGGTACTGGGGACAAAGTGGGTCTACCAAAGAGACCCGACATCGGGGACTGACTCAAACTGCACTGACTCAGTCAAAATAAACATATTGCCAAGATTTCTTTTTGTTTGCCACACTGCCAACCTGGCTGTCCAAACAGAACTGGAAAGAACTTCACCGTGCTTTTAGCAGGTTTATTTGGAATGGGAACTTCCAACAAGGACAAAGGAGGTAGGGGGGATGAAGTCCCAGACTTGAAAAATGATTACTACTCAGCACAACTCTTGCTCTTGACTGAAGTAATGAGCTGTACCGGTGAGATGGGATAGGCTGAGATGGAGCAATTCACAACAGGTCACATCACACTTTCTCACTTGCCTTGGAAGTCAGCGAACAGTGACACCTGAGACAGAAGTAACCCATGGCTCAAAGTCACCATGAAGGTTTGGTCTCAATTTAGACACAATTTAAAAGCCCTTTACTGATATGGCAATATGTGTCCATCACTGGCGATTGGATTTTGCTCCAGTCATTTTAGATGCCACATATCAGACATGAACAATCAATCAATCAATCAATCAATCAAAATCTTTATTTATTCAGGCGAACATCATTGAGCATAGCTCATTTACAAGATGGACCTGAGTGGTCATAACAAAAGGTTACAGATTGTATACAAAAACATGATATTGAATAAGCACAAATACAACCATTTATGAGTGAGATAGATGTACAAATATTTACATATATACAAGGCAAAGGACAATAAACCTAAAACCTAATAAAGGAGAGAAAACAAACAGTCTAGTAGGGATAAGGCATGGATAATGGTACATGGGTGGGCATATATGTATGAGGTTTGATGGGGAAAGGACCAGATGAATGATAGAAGAATAGGAAGGAGCTTTAAAAGAGGGGTGGAGGAGAGAGGGGTGTGGGAGGGGTTGGGGGTGGGAGGACTAGGCCTTGTGGAAGCAAGTGCACTGATCTGGGATTAGGCTGGTATACAGTTTTTGAAGGATGTAAGAGGAATCAGTGTATCCATTTTCAACGACTTTTGGATAGAATTCCAGATAAGTGTCAGGGAATAACTGATTGCAGCTCTTCCATACCGGTGCAGGTGATAGGAATCTTCAGCAGGATCAGTTTGTTGATCCTCAAGGTGTAGGGCCTGGATGTGATCCGTTGAAGCAGTCTGAGATGTAGGAAGGGAGTTTGTTTGTCAGAGCTTTGTAGATCCAGATAGCAGCATTTTTTTTCTTCTATGTTGCAGGGATGTCCAACTGACTACATTGTAGAGAGAGCAATGATGGGTGCTAGAGGAAGGTCAGTAATGAATCTAATAGCTCTATGATACAGGGTGTCTAATTTGTTTAGATGGGAGAGGAGCAATGACCATAGAGGAAGTCAGCATAATCAATGAGGGACAGGAATGATGCTAGGATTAATCTTTGTTTGGAATCTTTGTCAGGTAGTGTTTGATCCTATAGAATAGACCAAGTCTTTGTCTTAGCTTTTTAGGAGCTCTTCAACGTGGGTAGTATAGTCTAGTTTATTGTCTATCCACACTCCTAGGTATTTGAATTTGTCAACATATTCAGATTTTCACCAAGGATGGTAGAGAGTTGTGGAGGATGAATGATGGGTAGTAGAAGAACAGTTCTGGTGGCAAAGAACATAGCTTTGGTTTTCTTGGCATTTAGTAATAATTCTTTTCTAATAGGTTGTGCTGAAGGAGGAGAATTAGACTGTAGGAGCTCACAAGTTTTGATGGTGAGGATTGCTCACATATAGTACAGTGTCATCTGCAAAAGGTGGATATTAGAAAGTGAGAGATTGGAATCAATATTGTTGATATAAATGGCAAAAGGATGGGACCCAGGATGGAGCCTTATGCACACCTCTTAGGAGTGGTTTAGAGTAGATAGATCACCTTCATTTTTACCAGTTGTAATCTTCCGGAGAGATAGCATCTGAACCATTTAAGAGAGAGTGAGTCAAGGCCTATGGAGTTCAGAGAGGAGATTAGAAGATCATGATCCACAGTGTCAAAGGCTGTGCTTAGATCCCAAACACAGCACAGGTATTATTCTTTTTGTCTAGGGCAGTCTGCCAGTCATTTGTGACTTTGCTAGTGCAGAGATGGTGCTATGTATAGATCTGAACCCAGATTGAGCTGGATTTAGGAGATTGTTGGTATCAAGGTAGGCAGTTAACTGAGAGTTTACCAGCTTCTCAAGCATCTTGATAGTACTGGTAAGATGGAGATGGGCCTATAATTATTGAGGTCCATGGGATCACCTGCCTTAAGTAATGGAAGCACTTTGAGCTGTTTTCCATATTGAGGGGATAGAACCAGTGGCAAGTGATAGATTGAAGAGGTGGGTGAGGGGGCGGGAAGGCATGCAGAGCTACTTTTAGAAAGTAGGAGTCCAGGAGTCTGCACCCCTGCACCCCAACAAGAGCCTACCTAGTATCACAGCTGTGGAATGGTTCAGTTTTCAATGACTTACAGTCTTTGCAAAGAGAGTTCCACTTAAGCAGAACAGATGTTTTCATTTTTTCAACTGAGAAGTTTTCTGAAAAGGATGAGATCAAACAAAGTCTGGTGACTCTGCCAAATCTAATGACCATGTCAGAACGGAGAGTATTCAAGGCCCTCGCCACACCAGATTTCCTTCTTATATCAATTACTTATGGAGGATATAGTGGTGACAGAGTCAAAAGGAATTCAGATAAAATGGGAGCGAGGGAGCATTCCGACTTCTCTCAAACAGTGTGCTCAGGTATGGGCCACTTTGCATAAAACCAAGGCCTCCGCATCTTCTGGGGTTTAAATGGAAGGTTGTGGTGTGCTTCTCTTTGGTCCCACTATTTCTAAGCACTTCTCCAACAGCAAATAGACCTTTATTGGCAGTAATGTGGTGAAAGAGGGCATCCACATAGCATTTATTGGAGTTGTCCAGACCTAAACCACTACTGGTCTGAAGTGCAGACTTGTACAACACACGCTGTGGAGCTCCAACCATTCCAGACTTCCCCACTTGATCCTGGGCCTCCTGGGGCAAAAAGGGGACAAAAGACACCCTTCTAATTTTATCCACCGCAGCACTAAAAGCTATAACTAAATGATGGTTCTCTGAACCCTGGTGGGTTGCAGATGTGATCACTTGTGATCGGATTAGAGAAATGGAAGCAATTATTGTTCCTTTCTGACTCAAGACATAAACTTAACTCAACATGGATTCCTTTCTTCAATCATAGGGAAAAACTAAAAGAATTCTCACAACTGAACAACTTTTATGAAAAACACACAACAGACATGTGGACATTGGGAGAAGGTCAGGTTTTTATCTTTACTGCAACGCATATGATATAACTATAGACCACAAACAGTAGATACAATGGACTGAGATTGCTAAATTTGATGTCCTTGGAGACAAGACATACCAGAGGAGATATTAATTTTAGTACTACGACATAATGCAGGACCAGTGCCCTTAAGGTATCAAGCGTGGCTCAGTTGGTAGCACATCCGCCTCTGGACCAGAAGGTTGTGGGTTCTCGTCCCACACCGGGATTGGACTTGCACCTAAAATCGCTGGCATTCGAAAGTGCAGTATTGGGGGTGCTGTACTGCTGGGTAGTGCGTCCTTCGGATGAGATGTTAAACCAAGGTCCCTTCTACTCATCCTGGTGTTTGTCCTGGTGGGTGTCCAGGTGGAAGTAAAAGAACCCAGGTCACTTTGCAAAGAGTAGGGAACATTCCGTGTCCTGGCCAACATTCCCTTCCCATAAACTGATTCATGCAATTATCCAGGCTGTGTGTGGGTGATGATGTACGATATGGCTGCCACCACACATTCAGTCACTTCACTACCAGTCTAGCATTGCTTGTAAAGCGCTTTGGATGATGAAAGCGCTATATAAATACTGATTCTTCTTCGCCTTCTTCTTCTTAACAGAGCTGGAAATTGAGTTTAAATCAGGTGAAACTGAAACCAGAGGGCACTCGTTGCAAACAAAAGGAAAAAGATTCAGAAGTAACAAGAAAAATATTTTTCACATCCAGAGTTGTCATGTGGAATGCTCTACTCTCAGAGGTGGTGATAAGTAGAACTAGGAATTTAAAACAAAACTGGACAAATACATTCCGAAAGAACAGTTTTGAGGTATTACTTAGGAGCATAGAATAGGAGCACAAATGGTGCAGTGCCTTAAGCTCCTCACATTCCATAGTATGAACCACAGTATAATCCTATTTATAAGGAAGGAATAACTTTTGTATGCAGGGATCAGCAGGCAGGATGCAAAGGTTGTTTGTGTTTTCTGAATTTACCTCCACCAGTTACCATTATAATGAAGTCGTAGTATTGATTTGTTTGGTTTTCTCAACTAAAAGACTGCTTACTACAGTACTAGGTGTAACGATTTACTGACTGGTCCATTGCATGGCAGACATCAGGTAACTTTAGAAGATGCTGGATGGAACTTTGGACTTCAAAGAGTCTGCCAATGAACATTAACCAAACAGAGGGCCAGCCTATCTTCGTTTACCTACTTTCTTTTTATGAATTCATGGTAGCAGCATTGCCTTCCAGGCTGATACAAACAGACTGTTCTTCTGAAATCCTGTGTATGACCCAATGGGGTCTCAGTACGAATGTCCAACTCTCGCTGTCCCAAGCACAACTCCTTGACTCTGTTTTCCCGTTTTGCAGTTGCCCGCGCAGTTCATTTTACTGCTGAAACTTGTCCCAATTCTCGTTTGCCCGCTCCCGTCCTGCCAGTCGCTTGGTAGCCCGCCGCCCGAGTTATAGGGCCTGGTGTCTGGTAAGGCAGGTTTGCTTGTCACTAAAGGACTAAAGAAAGGTGCTCCACTTACAGTCATACACAGTCAACACGAGTTCTGTCTCGCAGCAAACAAAATCGCACCAACACGGTTTAGGAAGAAAAATCTGTATTTATTCCACTTGCACATAACAGTTACCACTCCTAAGAGCCCCGACCGGTTTTACGCATGCATGCTACTATGAGGGAAAACCAATGTACAGCAGAAAGCCAGGGAGCTCAGCTAGCGGGACAGATGGGAGCACTAATGCAGTGAGCACAGTTCACCCATGCTGCACAACAGGTACTACACTTCACTGGAGGTGCCAAGGGGTAATTTTGATCTACAGTATGCTTAAGTCCCAAAGATAAAGATGAAACCTTTCATGCATGCTATCAGTCAGATCCATTTTGGCCTACAGGAAGCACGTAATCATTAATTTCTTAGTATCTTCCGTAGCAGTCTATCGCGAAGTCGGGAATGAGGAGTCGGAAGGGGCAGGTCAGGTGATTATGTGCTGGGAAATAGAAAGTTGGGCAGTGGCTAGTGATAGGAAGCCAGTGTTGGCAACTTTGCTGTCGGGCAATCATGCGAGTACCACCCAATAGGGTCTATATTCAGTGCTTTACCTAATTCTTTTGTATGGCTGCCTATGTACTGTGTACATTATAAAAAAAAACAACAATTGTTTATTGACATAACTGATGAAATTCAGAGCATGAGGACTGTGACACAAACAAGTTAATACTGGCATAGTGTGTTGGGGGGCACTGTACTGTTGTATAGAATTGTTTCTCTTGCTACCACTACAGTTCGGGTTTTATTATGCACCCTCAGGTTGCTGATAGTTCTACAGCTTGAATACTAATTCAACAATTGATTTTAATTTCCATAAAGTAAGCTGCTATATTAAGTAGTATTCTGGACAACGGACATTTGAATAGTTTTTCAGGTGGACTTTCTGGCCGTCAAATCCCCACCCTGTTTATTTCACTGAGCACAGGAGTGCTGCTGGAACTCCCTCAGAGTATTGAGACACTGAAGCCTTACAAATGGGCAGGAACTTTATTGGGTAACAATTTTGTATTAATCTTGTGTGCCCAGCACTGAGCAGTCGCCAGGTTTCCAACAGATAATGCTGTGGTCCCTACAGAAATAGTTACTTGCCGATTGGTCCTTCTAAGAACAGATCCAGAAACAAATGGTTTGATACCTTTTATTGGACCAACATAGATGTAACACAAGAAAAAGTGCTTAAGTTTTCAGACCAACCAAGTCCTTCCTTAGATGGACCTAGAGGAATGTTGGCCATGACAACAGGGAAACTCTCCTACTCTTTTTCAGTAAGTGCCATAAGATCTTTAACTTCCATCTGGACAGTGACCAGAGATGGGCAGAAAGGAACTCATTTTAACATAGAAACATAGAGACATAGAGTTTGATGGCAGATAAGGACTGTTTGGCCCACATCCAGTCTGCCCAATTCTTCCTACCTACACTATTACCACAGACCGTGCCCAATCTACATTTCTTTCTCCCTCCCCTCTTCCTTTCCACTAAGATTCCCTTGTGCTTAGTCCATGCATTCTTGAACCCCACACTGTTTCTGCCCCCACCACCTCCGCTGGAAGGCTGTTCCAGGAATCCACCACTTTTTCTGTGAAGAAGTACTTTCTCACATCTCTCCTGAATTTACCCCACCCAGCTTTACAGCATGTGCCCTTGTTCTTGAACACCTTTTCTCTGAAAATACTCCCTCCTGTACCTTATTTACCCCTGTAAGGTACTGGTCTCTATTACATCTCCTCCTCCTCTGTTCCCAGGTGTACACACGGAGGTCCTTTAGCCTCTCTTTAGGACTTTGATGCAGACCCTGCATCATTTTAGTATACCTTCTCTGGACCATCTCCACATTATGTCCTTTCCAGAGATGTGGTCTCCACAACTGGACACAATACTTTAAGTGGGTCTTACCAGCAATTTGTACAGAGGCAACCCACCTCCTCTTTCTGATGGTGATACCCTCCTTATGCACCCCAGCATCCCACTCACTCTCCCTACTGCCTTGCCATGCTGCATTTAAAGCCTCATCTTAAGGACAGCACCTCAACAGTGCCACAGCACCCCACTCACACTGTACTACAGAGTCAGTTACAGGCATTAATCCAAGTAACTGGTGAGGGCTAGAACCCACAACCTTCTGATCTTCTCTGCTAACTACTGAACCACTGGACACGGATTACCATGTACTATACTCCCAGGGCCACAACTATAGTGAGGAGTGACAAGGCACTTGCTCATCCTTTTTAGCTAAGCATTTCATTCCTGTTATTCAATAAAGTTACATAACTGCACAACCAGCTTAAAGAAACTCCAGGTGTGTCAGTTCTCTTATAAACTGAAAGTCCATGAACATCTCAATCAGGCACTGGATTTGCCTGTTGGGTGTTAGCAGTCTAGAGAAATCCTTGTCAAAATCAGCACTAAATTAAATCTAAGCAGCAGCAGTCATGTAATCTTGAGCCAGAAAATAACATTATAGTCCGAGAGCTGTCTGCTGCTTATTTCTTTATTTGGTAATCGGGAGGACTCTTTGCAATTAATTCCTGTTTACAAGGGTGATCTGAAACTAAGGCTCAATACAAAAATCATAATCAGAGGGCTTTTACTTGCGGTTCAGTGGGGCAGTGGCAACTAACTTAAACCATGCATGCCCAAGCATCCTCTCGACCACTGGGTTTGTCGCTGCAGCCCTCAACCTGTCTCTCCCACCTGCCATCCTCTTGTCTGCTTGCAATGTGGTTGCAGCTGGTTTGGGGCCCTTTAGCCATACATACTGACTTGGCAGCACCTCTTGGTGTCCTCATCACACTTCCCAACTGGACGGTGGGGACCCCTGCCACTGGTGCCCTCCTGCCATGCAGATCGACTCTGCAGCACATTGGGGCGTAGTATTTATAACTGTTTCTTAAGGGTGGAACAACCTCTCTACCCGGGGTTCCTTCGGCAATGCAGACAGACTCAGCAGCACCTCTCAAAGCAATCCTCCTGCATCTGCCTATGACCCACTTAGTCTCACTTTGTATTCCTATTAGTATAGTTTCATAGAAACATAGACTTTGACGGCAGATGAGGACCACTTGGCCCACCCAGTCTGTCCATTTCCCTACCTATTGGATAAGCTGCAGATTCTAGTTAACCAACAGCCTACTTCCTGCCACCCCCACTATAATTGCCTTATGTCTGTCCCATGCATGTTTGAATTCCCCACTGTTTTAGACCCAACAACCTCCCCAGGAAGGCAGTTCCATGCATCCACCACTCTCTCCGTGAAAAAATTTCCTCACATTACCCCTGAGCCATCCCTCCTCTATCTTTAAATTGTGCCCCTTGTTCTTACACATCTCTTTCTGAAAGATGCTACCCTCCTGGACTTTGTTGATTCCCTTCAGGTACTTGGCGTTTCTATCATGTCCCCCATCCCTCCTTTCATCAAGGGTATACATATTAAGCTCTCTCAGTCTCTCTTCATATGGTTTCTGATGCAGACCCTGCACCATTTTAGTTGCCCTCCTCGGACTGCTTCCATCCCTGTCTATCAGCATCATTATCATTCTAGTTAGAGCCTTCTCTGGAACCTGAGGCCAATGAAAGCCATCCAGCAGTCACTTCTCTCTTCACAGCCAATCCTTGGCCGAGAGTCTCTCTTTGTGGGTGGAGAGGGCCCTCTAGCTGTGCAGATCGACTCAGTAGCACCTCATGGCATTATCCCATTAATGCGACAGAGCAAGAGCCTTCCCATCCAAAGTTCCCTGAACTGGATTTCAAATTCAGATGTGACAAAAGCCATCCTAATTGTAGCCCAGGCCAAGAGGGATGGTGACCAAGGCCTTGGTTGCCCAGAGGTTTCCTCCACAGCAGGCTTTTTCTTCTCCTCTGTGCCACTGGTCATAACCGAATATTAATTTCATTCTGCCACAAATTGAGCTGGGTAATGGTCTACATTTCAATCTTGGCTTCCCCTTCTAAACACTAGTACCCTTCCAGGCTGTCTGTTCTACGATGGGAAGTAAAGTTTGTCTGTTCATTCATTTACCTCTTTTGGGCCTTCTTCCCAATGTACCTTTGGTATAAAGGAACTTCATCCCTGCAGCCCCTCTTGGGGGCACTCTCATTATGGTTCCTGCATCTTTACAGCATGGTAGCAGGAAAAGCATAAGCCAAAGTTACAACCATGTTGTACAAGCATCTTGCATACGACTACCGGACTACCTCAGTATTCCAATGACATCTTTTACCTTCCTCCACCACACTAATCCTTCCCGTGTCCACTAAACATTTCCATGTAAGAAGTCCAATGGTTAAGTCTACTGACAGATACAAACACACCAAAATACAAAGCAAGACACTGTGTGTTGCTAGAATGGACTGTAGGGTGGAGGTAAATAAGTGGAATATCACCATGATGATTCTTCAGTGTTCATTAATCGTTGTAAGATAACTTCCTATGTAAGTATGGAGACTCAGGCATTATAATGGTGCAATGTTCAGCACCATTCACTTTGAACCGTTTAATCATTTAGATATTTTTCAACTTATGTTTCACAGACTGCATTATCCTTTTATTTTATATACTTTGTTCACTTACATAGAAACAGGATAACTGTCCTACAGTTGATTTACTCCTGCTGTTTAATCCTTTGCTGAAAGCACAACCCTCTGTTTGAGACGTCACAATAATTTCCACTGCAACAAACTGTGATGCCACAAACAGCACTGCAAGTTGCAAAGGCTTAAGCAGCAGAAGCAGATAAACTCTGGGACAGGGATCCTGTTTCCATACAAACAGAAGCAGATAAACTCTGGGGACAGGGATCCTGTTTCCATACAAACAGAAGCAGATAAATTCTGGGGACAGGGATCCTGTATCCATGCAAACAGAAGCAGATAAACCATGCAAATTAACCTGGTAATGAAGAACAGGAGGATGAGAATTGCAGACTATACTGACAATATAAGCAGAGATGACTATATATTACATAGTATTTGGACACAGGGAAGCATGACACCCAGATGCTACTGTGCAATGTTACAACATCACATAGAGGATAATGGATGGGCAACTGGGAACAACAACGCTGTGTTCACTTCATGATGTCATGACAACCAAACAGACCTCGAGCAAGGCTCAAGAGGCCTGTGGTTGTCAGGACAACTTGAGATGTGAATGCATGTAGGAATGTTCACTGTTGCCCATCCATTGTCTTTATAGTGTATGGGCAACAGTAATTAATAACAGAGCATTTCTCGATCAGTGCATAGCAAAAGTTATTACGCAAAACACCTCAGACCCAGAGCCCCAGACTTACCTTTTGTATGAGTGACTCAGGACCATTTAAGATCCCACTCTAAAGATTTGTATTACCAGTATACGCAAACATCAACTTTATAATTAAACATCAAAACAAATATTATCAACAAAAATAAAGAGTGAAATCCGGCTGAAGCCATCGCGGCCTGCTTTTCTGCTTTGAACCGACAAAGAAACCGAGAAGAAAAAGAAGCGATCCGGACGGCTGTCAGGGTAACAGAGCGTGAGGGCATTCTAAGTTGTCGTACTATCAAAGAGACGACTCAGAATGGTACAACAGCAGTTTGACGTCACTACTATGATACAACAAACCTAGGGAATTAATTGAATTCTATCCGTAATTAGTAGGCTTCCATACACTATAAAGTTATAGTGTATGGGTGCCGTTTGTTGTCAATGGATTTCAGCAACTGCTGAAATCTTGTTGTAGCACAGTTCAAAGTAAACAAAGTTGTTGTACTATCGCTCTGACATCACATCGATAGTACAACAACTTTTACCCCTCGACCTGCTGACTGACTGGCTTAGGGGACGCCTATAGAAAAAAAACAAAAACATGGCGCGCGATGAAGAACAGCAGCGGGAGCCACCGACTGAGAAAGCCGGAATCGGGACACAGAGAGCCATACATGGCTCCCCTTTCTAAAACAATTGCTTCTATTTTTCTCACCGATTTAAAAAAAAAAAAAAAAAAAAAATGATGTGCTGAGGAGCAGATCGAGCCTAAGGGGAACGGCCGCAAGCAGAAGCACCAGAGGAAGCGGGAGCAGCGCCTATGCGCATAATGAAAAAATAAATACAAAACAAAAAAAAAAACATATACTATAAAAAACAGTGGATGGGTGAACATCACAACTAAATCTGCGTCCCCATCTCGGGCAGTTGATGACATCAACGAGACCTCTCAGCCAGCTCTCGGGTCTCTGTGATGTCATCAACTCCTCGATGAAAACAAGCCTTGTTGTCGATGTTCATCCATCCACTATTCTATATATTGTACTATTGATCTGATGTAAGATCAGTAGTACAACAATTTGGAATCTAGAAGGTTCTAACCCTATACAAAATCTCAAGCAACATCTTTATTTTCACAATACTAAATTAAACTTAGAAACTACCCCCAAAAATCCATATACAGTATAATAGTAGTCACCAAAAGTGTAACAATGCATGTAATGCTATCTTGGACTCTGTGGTATCATATATCACTTAACAGATCGAGGAGCACTTCCGACCAGCTGGAACACTCCTTTCCTCTGCATGGAGACAAACTTATTCTGTGAAAAGTGTCTTAAGTGCAGTGTCCTTGAACATTGGCATATTAGGGCTGTTTTAATGTCAATATATTATCACTCGATCTCGATCGATAATATATTAATACCGCCACAAAAAAACAACTTTACGCTTGTAAGAATGGTCTCACTTTACACCCTTAGAGTATCAGAACTGCTCACCTGGTTTACGGTTCTCATACCCTAAGAATGCACGTGAGATCACTCTTACAATAATACAACCATAAGACTGGTCTTGGTGACTGTATTAACATACACAAGCCTCGTTCTTATTGTGCACTATGTCACCAGAACCCCTTGATGGAATCACAGCCTTGTTATACATCTATTATTCTGTTTGTTTTTCAAACTCAAAAACTCACATTAAAGAGATTGTCCAGTTTCCAGCAAAACTTCATAGTAGCAGAACTCCGTTATACAAAATTCCCGCCACTCACAACTTTCAGAACTCTCTTCCACTGAGGTTACCTGTTGAGTGTACATACTACATTCATGCTGTGGATGTGTTAGGATGGGCCACCACATTTTGCGCTGGTAAACCATGCTGTACTTTACCAAGATATACAAGATGTTTTATGCTGGGCTCAACACAGGAGCGGAACTTTTAAAACTTAAAATCCCACATCTTACTTCAGGAATAAAAGAAAATTAAAGAAAAATGGATAACTATATTGTTTTTGCCAGGGCAACGTTATAGATGAAAATAACATTACAGTACATGGCAACTATCAAACGCGCCTTTAATACAGAACTGAATGACCTAAAATCTCATAACTTTCCAAAACCACTGTATTTCAAGTCATTCCATTGTTTAGTACTAAAACACATCTGCAAAAAAACAGGCTGCGGCCGCCCATCAGTACAGCGGCAGGATTTCCGCTTACGGCGCCAGTGACCTGGGATCAGGAACGGACCCAGGTACTGGAGGGCCGGCTGGGGAGAGAGAGGCTCGGCGTCGGATGACTGCTCACCTTCCTCGGGGTGGGGGCAGAGAAGCAACCGGCGCTTGCTGACCCGGTGGAGCGGGGTATGGCAATGCACTGGGTCCCACTGACTAATGGGGCGGTGAATCGCTAAGGAGGTCTTGAGCCTCCTGCAGCAAACAAGATGGTCACCGGCCTCACGAAACCCCAAGCAGTCCACAGACCACCTCAGCAGCACCCAGGCCAAGAACTGCACTGGCTGCTCCACTGGTACCTTCCCCTCAGAGGAGAGGGACCCACATGCTAAGAATTACATCTGGGTTACCCAGGGGCCACAATGAGGGGTGATAGGTGGCTGCGTCAGCGAGTATGGCAGCGAGGGCATAGGAAGGCCGAAGGAGGGACCTGCCCAGAGCTATGGAGGAAAAAACAAAAAAGGCTGTGACTCAACTTTTAGCCCTGAAATCACAATCCACACTGCCTGTGACATCATCATCCCAACATACTCCATGGGCCAACTGGGATAACCCTATGAGATGCAGAATCTTGTTTTCACGGTGGTCCTAGGAAGGATAGCAGCAATCAGCAGGTTAACATAATCCAGCAGGAATAGTTACATGACAGGCTAAAATATAAACAGGAAAACATCCAAACAGTAATCACAACACACTAACAAAGTGGGGCAGTGCAAACAAAGAGCACAAGTATTGTTATGTTCCGCAACATGATCAGACAGATGGGGATTCCGCAGCTGACTCCCAGTCTATACCTGGTCTTGGTATTAGCACCGAGACATGTACAGTCAAACTGGAGCTATTAAAAGTGTCAGCTGTACAGTAACTCGATGGATACTCCAATAGCTGCTCCCGCATCATACGTTATTCTCGGGACAGCCGTGGGAGGGTTGTGGAGTGCGCCGCTAGAGGCTCTTGGGTTCTAATGCGGCAGGAGGGACACAGGATCAACCAGATAAATTGTTTGCAAAAATGAGAATCGGCCCCCTCACACTGAGGTGGGGGCCCAATCTGAGTGGATGTTTCTGTTTAAATCTTCCTGCTCCCGTGCCATACCCACCATGAAAAATGACATATCTTAGTGTGGTGCTGTGCTGTTTACCATCACAAACATGTGGCGAACCATCCCACTACATCCACAGTAGGAATCTAGTAAGTATATTCAACAGGTAACCGCCAGAGGAAGAGATTTTAAAATTTATGAATGGTGGCCATCTTTAATGACATGAGTCATTAATTACAAAGTTACCTATAAACACTGTTTTAAAAATATTCTGAAAATTTAAAATATACCAAACATGAAATCTAAGGCTGTCAGAAATACATTTTTGCTAAAAACAAACTATATGATGATTTTTTTTCCATCTAACAAATACTGCTACTTAAAAGGATGGTGACGGATTCTTCTTCGCTTGGCAGGTGGATGGACTTCAAACCATAGTGTCAACAACCTGAATAAATAAGCTGGCTACAAGATGAGCCGCCCGACCAAGAATGCTGGGATGGCAGGAGCTAAGAAATGATACTGTATTTTTGACATTGTCGGCTTGCTGACACTTCATCGTGGCATACTTAAAGGAGTGCTACAATCAAAATTTGCAAACCGTATGTTGTACAGAGCGCTTTGATTTGTGTGTTAGTCCTGGTGTGTTCTTCCCTTTGTTTGCTATTAGGAGTTGTTTCTCAATCTGCCTACTAGTTTTATTGCCCTTGGGATCTCCATATTACCCTGGGTTATTGCTCTTTCCTACAATGCTTCCTGTCCCATGTGACAGTGATGTGTCTGGGACCACAGATTCAGCAAGTACTTATCCAACTGACACTGAAGGCTACATTTATAACTTAGCTATCACTTAAGGTGTAATTGAGTGGGTATTCTGTAAATTCCAACAAACAAAATGCCGTGCTCAAAGTTTTGAGGGCTACATAGGGTGACAAACCGTAACATAAACATAGCTCCAAAATTGTAAGTGCTCTTTATTGGGCTTCCACAGTGGTGCTTTAATAAACCAACTACTTGGTTGAGGAAACTTTGACTTGATTGATTTTTCTACTAAAGAGCGCACAATTTTGGAGCTGTATTCTGTAAGAAAACAGCCAGTGTCTTTACTAATAATAGCATTGATGAACTAGGGTGATTTGTGTGCTTTTATGACTGGGTGTAGTTTGATGAAATTAAAAGTGTTACAAGCAAAATATTTACTCCTGCTGGCTAGACCTAGGTAAACATGAAAATATACTGAATTAGAGTTACTTAGTTGATGCCAGAACATCAGGCTCCTATCGCAGATTACTGCTTCAGTACTTTCCCTCACTTGAATCAGTGGTCCGCGTGGCATCACTGTCACATGAGACAGGATGCACTGTAGACAAAGAAGGCGACAACCCATTCTAACATGGAGATCCCCAGAGGCCATAAAACTAGTAGGCAAATGTATTAAGAACTCCTAATACAGCCAGCCTAGTGGCATGGAGGACTGAGGTGCTGGGCACCTTACCTCCTGCCACACTGACGACCAGGGTCAGGAACAGAACTGGGTTGCTCAGGAGTTGGTGGGGTGAGGAAGGATCGAGCAACCTAAGACAGCTCTCCTTCCTCAGGGAGGGGATCAGAATGGCACGCTGCTTGCAGCACATGCACGCACCATGCAGAGAATGGAACCAATGTGGGGAGCGGCAGGGCTGCCTCTGTGGAAGTAGAGGGTGGACACCTCACCTATTGCATGTAAGTGGGCCCAGGGGAGAAAATGGAGGAAAACCACCCCAGGTGCCAGGATGATTGACCCGACCCCCAACCAGTGCCAGACGACTGACCGACCCCCACAGGCCCTGCACCGTGGCAGGGTTCTAATTACTGACCCCCACAGGCCCTGCACCGGGGTGGCAGAACAAATTACAGACCCCTTGCAGGCCCTGCACTGGTGTTCAAGCACAGCCACAAGTCCTGTGGCAGAAGACAACAGTTAAGATAAGTCCCAGAGGAGCCAGCTGAAGGGTTGTGGGTCGGGTCAGAAGGGTCCGCCAGGGAAGAACCAAGAGATAAACAGAAGAGGGGAGAAAAGAATTTCCTAATAGCAGACAAAGGTAAGGACATAGCAGCACTAAACACACAAACCAACACACTCTGCACATGTTTTTATAGATTTTGGCTGTAGTACTCCTTCAAGCAAAAAGGCAAGGCAGGCTAGATGAGTGCCACGGCTCCTTCCTTCACCGAATTCCAATGCCTCTCCCACTGTGCCACCTTCTATGTCAAATTCTGGTTTTGTTCCCTCCTGTGCTCTCTCACCTCACTCCTCTCCATCTCTCCTTTGTTCTCCTCCTTCATTCCTCCGATTCCAGCTCCTTCTATTTCCAGGTGCAAAATATTCTTTGGATTATCTACTTTTCTCCCCACCACCTCCTCCAGAACAACCTACCTCCTTCTTTCCTCATATTCACACCTCTCATTTAATACCCCCCACCTTTCTTGTCATACCTGCTCCTGTAATTAGCCTCCCCAATGCTCCTCTTCCTGACCCCTTTCCTTTTCCTGCTCCGCTCCCCACCTCTGTAAGTAATAATGTTTCACCAGGTTATCTGGTATTTTTGATATTTTGTTTTTGCTCTTAATTCTGTAGAATTTTCAACACCATGATCACAGTCTTCTGGGCTACTATTACACATCACATGACTGTACGTGCCATTTTATTACACAATTTCTGTTTATTAGATATTTTGCCTGTATTTTGAACTGCAAACATGTCTGCTACAGTTCTTCGCCCATTTATATCCCTCCCCCCTTTCTGAGTCGCACCTGAAAAACCTTTGGCTCAACATGCCTTTCTCAGTCAAAAATGTAAAAAGAATTTCAGCATGCTTTGTTGGTGTGGCACAAGGCAGAGCTAAGTGCCATAAACCTCACAACTAGTGTCTTTTACAATTTGTTGTAAAATGTAGCATCCTGATCTAGCTGTATAATATTAAATAGTATACAATGTATGTAGGATTCCACTATTTAAATAAATGCATTATTTTCCCAAGACTCTGACCCAAGTGAAAGATAAACAATGTTATTCACCCAGTGGGTAAATAACACTGTTTACTTTCACTTGCCTACATTAGTCAATTTGATTGATAGCCCATTCTGCCTATCCCACAATGAATCTGCCTCGGTTGTCACACGAACATAGACATTGTATACATAGAACATTTTTATCTATTTATTTTATTTATTTAGCGTTTGTTAACCGGGTAAGTGCACTAGCCACAAAATGACTATTTTCAGGCATGACCGGAGAGTACAGAGCGCAGAAACTTAACAGGATAACAAATTATAAGTGACATACAATGAGTTGAAGAGGATGCAATATATCAGAACATACAACGCAAAGTGCTTTACATACAATGAGTTAAAGTGGACACAATATATCAGAGACATACAGAATAGACCATTCATAAGTTTATAGGTGCCTATCTATGCAATGAATAGAGAGGACCTGTTGCTCAGTATTTACAAAGGAAGAGGGGGGTACCTAAAACAAACAATAGAAACACTCTGGATACAGAAGTTGATACCAGCCCATTTACAGAAGAAAGGGTTCTGAAAGAACTCTTAAAACTGAAGGTGGACAAAGCAATGGGGCCTGATGGGATTATCCCAGAATTCTAAAGGAACTAGGGTAGAACTAGTGGCACCACTGACTACCCTCTTTAACAAATCATGGGAGGATGGGGTGGTACCTGAGGACTGGAGGAGGGCGATGTGATTCCCTTCACAAAAGTGGAAGCAGGAAACTACAGACCAGTTAGTTTAACCTCAGTGATAGGGAAAATGATGGAATCACTTCTGAAGGAGAGAACTGTAGAGTACCTAGAGGCCAGAGGGCACAGGACCCAAGGCAGCATGGATTCACAGCAGGAAGGTCATGCCAGACAAATCTAATAGATTTCTTTGACTGGGTGACCAAAGTAGTAGATCAGGGAGGGGCTGTGGACATGGCCTACCTAGACTTTAGCAAGGCATTTGACACAGTCCCACACAAAGATTAATATACAAGTTAGCCAGCCTGGGAGTGGGTCCCAGGATGATAGCCTAGGTAAATAATTGGCTGGAGAAAAGGACACAGAGGTAATAGTAAATACAGTCCACTCTGAAGAAAGGGAGTTACTAGTGGGTACCACAAGGTTCAGTATTAGGACCGGTCCTCTTCAATGTCTTTATGGCGACACTGCAGAGGGACTGGAAGGAAAAATATGTCTCTCTGCAGATGACACAAAGATCTGCAACAGAGTTGATGCACAAGGTGGGGTGGAAAGAATGAGAAGAGACTTGGCAAGGTTAGAGGAATGGTCAAATGTATGGCAGCTTAGATTTAATGGTAAGAAGTGCAAGGTAATGCACCTGAGAAACAAAACCCATGGGAAGAGTAACACAATGCAGGGTGAGATACTAACAACAGAAATGGAAAGGGACCTGGGGTAGTCATATCAGATGACTTAAAGGTGGCAAGCATGTGAGAGGGCAGTAAGGAGGGCTGGGAGGATACTGGGATGCATAGGAGAGGCATCACCAGTATAAAACAGGAAGTTATTATCCTCTGTACAGACAGCTGGTGAGACCCTATCTGGAGTACTGTGTGCAGTTCTGGAGACCCAATCTCCTAAGGACATAGACAAGATGGAAGCTGTCCAGAGGAGGGAACTAAAATGGTGCAGGGTCTGCACCGGAAGACATATGAAGAGAGACTTAAGGAGCTTAATATGTATAGCCTCGAGGAAAGGAGGAGAGGGGACATGATAGAAACGTTCAAGTACCTCAAGGGAATCAACAAAGTCCAAGAGGGTAGAATCTTTCAAAAAAGTGTGCAAGAACAAGGGCACAATTTGAAGATAGAAGCGGAGGTTGACTCAGAGGTAATTAAAGTATTTTTCACAGAGAGGGTTGTGGATGCATGGAACGGCTTTCCTGAGGGAGGCTGGAATCAAAAACAGTGATTGAATTCACATGCATCGGACAGCCATAAGGCAATTCTAGGGGTGGGGTAGGAAGAAGTGGGCTGCTGATTAACTAGGATCTTCAGCTTATCCATTAGATAGGGAAATGGGTAGACTGAGGGGCCAAGCGTCCTTATCTGCCATCAAATTCTATGTTTCTATGACCTTGGACAATAAATTATCAGGTGACATACAAGACCTGTGTTCTAATTAAACAATGAAATACAACAGGTGTAGGTTATGCTGGGATCTACTCATGCCTGGTGGTTCGACCCGAGCCACAGGCTGAGTGGCCAAACCAGGTCAGGCGCGGTAATCCCAGCAAAACCCACATCCTGGAGTGGTTTATTGTGATTATAAAATGTGCCCCATTTTTGTGACAACAAAAAACAGAGAGTTTTTTTTATTTAAAATTATTTATATAGAATTCATTGCTCCGCCAGAAAAATAATTCTGTGTTGCTGGGGAGAGCCTGCCATTTGGTACTGTGAATGGAGCTGCAGGGTGGAGCTGTGTAATTAGAATTACTGTACCTCCAGGGCACCTAGAAAATATTGCTGCTATTTGGTTCCTGGGTTGGGGAATGTTACTAGCCAGTGTTTTTGTCTGCCCTCTGCTTCGCTCATGGAAGACTGAGAGAGTCAGAGGTGCCTTCCAATCGCCGATCTCAAGTGAGTGATTGTAAAAGAGTAAACAGAGCTCGGTGGGACGACTGAAAGAGCTGTAGTGTTTGCATTAAGCTCCATCAGAAGCTCAGTTTTTTAAACTTATGTAAAGGAGGTATCGGCAACCCTTCTCCCCACAGACGGAGTGCAGTTCAGGTGTGATTCCAGGGTCTGTGCGGCATCCGTGGGGGGCGTTTTCATTTGGGGGAAGCATTTAAGCAACAAGATTCTGTTGTGAAGGTCGCAGATCGTGAATGGCCTCCCCAATGCTGTGCTTTAGTTGGTTGGTAGCACTCGAGTGGGGGCACAGGGTGGTTGCTCAGGTGGAGTGGGAGAGAGCTGCAGTCTCAGTATGGCCCGTACTGTGGAGGCGGTAACTGGAGAGTGAGGATATTAGGAGACGAGGATGGGAAGTTACTTAAGGTGAGCCCTGAATTTGGGGGGCTTACAGTGATTTACGGCTCCTTCAGGGCAGTTTCCAAAGCCAGTAAGTTGTGCTTCCGCACGCAGTCGGAGACTCCAGCATGGCAGCTTTGATATTTTCATTTCTGGGGTTGGACTGATTCCAAAGATGAGGCTGACTGGCACCTTTTCGCTGGTAATGCTAGGATTTACAATGCCTGAAAGGTGCCAGTCAGCCAATTGGAGTGCTGGATTCTCAGACCCCATATGGCCATTGCACTATGTCCTATTTAAATAAATTGGATACCTTGTACCATAGAGCTCTAAGATTCATCACAGATCTTCCTTTCAACACTCATCACTGCCTCCTCTATAATGCTGTTGGCTGGACATCCTTACATCTCAGGAGGAAAAAAATGCTGCATTATGGATTTACAAAGCTCTGTCAAACAAACTTCCACCTTATATTTCTGGTTGCTTTACTCTGGCTACACCTAGTTCATATGCCCTAAGAAGCAATAACCTTATCACCTTGAAGCTACCTAAAGTCTGTACCCGGCATGGGAGGTCTGCAATCAGCTATTTTTAGCATCTACCTGGAATTCTCTACAGAAGACCCTAAAGCTGAACACCTTCATCCCTATAGCATCCTTCAAAAACTCTTCATAAATCTCTTTCCTGAGATATGCAACTGCTTCCACTAAGCCTAGTCCCTTTACCTTTACCCCCTTTTTTCTTCTCTCTATCTCTGTTTATATACTCTTAAACTTAGCTACATTATACCCTGCAATCCATTGCCATTCCCTTCTTTATTCCCCATATCTACTTCCTTAAGTTTCTATCCAATTATAACACACCTAACCACTTTCTCAATCCCAATACCTCACAGTTATTTGTGTCAAACCTGTCTGTTTTATTGTTTAGTTGTACAAAACCATTAGCTACCTTGCTTGTATATACGTTCTTTATTACTGTACCTATTTATTTATATAAAAATCTTTGCCTCTTCCCTGTATTTGTTTATGTATTATACTGTACTTTATTTTGATCTTGACCTATCAGGTCCATCTTGTAAATGAGCATTGCTCAATGATGTTGCCTGAATAAATAAAGATTTTGATTGATTGATTGATAAGGTGGTGGGACTTTCATAACTCACTGTGGCTTTGCAACTCGTGAGTTATAGTCTCCTACCCTCACTTACGGAAATAAATGGCATATTAGAACAAAGGCCAGTGTATATCCTCTATTTATTTAGCAGATACCCAGATCGAATATTACCTGTGCCACTTGCAGCCGACTGGATGCTAATAATATCCATACCTGTGGTCACTTCATTACAAGTAATGAAAATACTATTGCAGAATGGTCTATTAAAACAGCAGTGCAACGAGAAAGGCTTTGCAAAAGCTAGTTTCAGCTAAAATAAATAAAAATATTAGCATATCTAGGTACCTTCTGTGCTGCACAGTGTGAGAATTTTATTTTATTTGTAGATGCTGCCTTTGCCAGGTCTACAATGTTATTTCTAAGCCAAATGTGGTGACCATGTTTTTTCTTCAGATAAAACTAAATTAAAACATTTATAAAATACTCAAACTTTGGTGGAGTTACAAAATGTTATCACCTCATAAAACTGGAAGATGCCTGGGATCTTTTATAATGAAAAAAAGGGTCAAATTTTGTTGCTCATTATACAAACAGGAGCCTGCCCAAGTTGACTTTCACTTACACAAAAATAACATGAGGTCAAAATAATGATTTTGTAATGTTGGACAGCCAACGTGGTGGGGGTGCCTAACTAGGGCACCCGACAGTGCACGGAAGGAGTGAGCTACAGATTACTGAGGGACCCTCGGATTGTGGGGATGGCCGAGGGCAAGGGGCAGGGATGGAGGCAGTCCTGATTAATGCCAGGAGCGTGGGAAACAAGTTGCCTGAGCTTCAGGCCATGCTAACTGAAGGGGATGTGGCAGCAGTCACAAACTTGGGCCACCCCTGGCACAATTGGGACCTAAACCTGATGGGGTACACTGTGTTCAGGAAGGACAGGGCTGTGGGCAGGGGTGGTGGGATGACACTCATCATTAGGAATGGCATCCAATATATTGCAGGTGGTGGGGAGCAGAGGAAACGTGAGGCGTTATGGGTTATCCTGCAGGCACCTGGGGGAAAGAGGGTCAATCTGGGGGTGGTGTATAGGCCTCCTGCACAGGCTGAGGAACTTGAGAGTAGCAAATCTAAGAGATCACTGTGGTCAGGGAGGGTAGAACTGTGGTTCTGGGAGACCTTAACATGCCTGGGCTTGACTGGGGCACTATGGCAACTTCATCAACTAGGAGCAGTGCTTGCTGGACATTTTCCAGGATACATTCCTAGCACAACTGGTGGCTGACCCGATGAGGGATGGTTGCATCCTGGACATGGTCCTGTCAGACTGTGATCCGGTTAGGAACCTAGCTGTAGGGGACCCACTGGCAGGGAGTGCTCATGCCATGGTCTAGTTTTCCTGGATCTGGGGAGGGAAATTGCACTAAACGGTGGTGCTGGACTTCAGGGAGCAGACATTAAGGATATGGAGGGATCCTCAAGGGCACTTGGAGAAGATCACACCAGAAATGGACAGAGAGAGCAGGTGGCAAATTATTAAAAGGGGGCTCCTGAAGCTACCGTTGCACGATGGTCCGCGCAAGTTTGGCAGGGCCAGAAACCGAGCTGGTGACCAGGGAGGTTCAGGAGGTGGTGAGGGGAAAAACAGCTGCCTATAGAAGATATAAGAGCTTGTGAAGGGACGGGCAAGGGGGAGTATGACAGGATATCCAAAAAGGTGACCAGGGTGGTGAGATTGGCCAAGGCAAGGAAGGAGGAGAGGTTTGCACAGGGATTAGAAATGAGGAAATTGGCTCTTTTAGGTATATCAGGAAAGGAGGAAAGTGAAGGGCAGTTCAGTAGACTGAGGTCAGGAGTGGAGGGCTGTGGAGGCCAAAGAGCAGACGGAGGTCCTAATTAATACTCTGCCTCAGTATTCACAAGAGACGATGGAGGAGAAGCACCATACGGGACGGGGGACTAGGGACTTGGAGGAAGGTAGGGAGTTCTCTGCCATGGAAATCCCTGTTGGTAGGGGTGTGGAGGCCCTGAAGTCCCTGGAAATGGATAAGGTACCAGCTCTGGATGGCCTTCATCCCAGGTGCTGAAGCAGATGGGAGGTTCTTGCTGCACCTCTGGTGGACCTTTTAACTCCTCCCTTCAGACGGGATGGGTGCCCCAGGATTGGAGGATGGCCCATGTCGTGCCTATCCACAAAAGTGGCTCACGGAGGAGCCAGGTAACTACAGGCCTGTCAGTCTGACGTTAGTGGTGAGCAAGATGTTGGAGACCATCCTGAAAGAGAGACTGGAGGGTGTCTGGGGTCACAGGGCCACCTGGATGTCTGACAACATGGCTTCGCTCAGGGCAGATCATGTCAGACTAACCTTGCAGAGTTCTATGATTGGTGATAATGGTACTGGACCACGGCATGCCTGTGGCGCCCTCTTCCTAGACTTCAGCAAGGCGTTTGACTCTGTGTCACTCCCAGGTTTGCTGGACAAGCTGGGGGAATGGATAGTGAGGTGGATAGGAAACTGGCTAACCAGGCAGTTTCAGACAGTGGTACGGTGGGGAGGCATCATCCCTAGGGGATCATTAGCAGGTCCCACAGGGGTCAGCGCTAGCTCACTCCTGTTTAATGCTTACACCTCAGACATCAGGACGGTATCAGAGTGAGATGAGCTTTGCAGATGACTCAAAGCTGGGGTAGTGGTGGATGGGTAGGACGGTAGAAGAGCCTCCAGGGGACATGGAGACTCTGGAGAGGTGGTCACGCACTTGGAAACTGAGGTTTAATGCCAAGAAGTGCAGTGTTCTCCACCTGGGGCTTACAAATCCTAATCATGAGTACTTTTGGGTGGGGAGAAGTTGCAGGTTTCGGGGATCTTGGGGTGGACGTGGATGCCAAAATGAATAACTCTGCTCAGTGTAGGAGGGTGGCTAAGGCAAACAAAATGCTTGGATGCACTGCCAAGGGATAACCTCGAGGAGGTGGGAGGTGATCCTTCCTCTGTATAACTGTCTCATTAGACTGCACCTGGAGTACTGCATGCAGTTTTGACGCCAGTAGTTTAAAAATTACATTGCACTTCTGGAAAGAGGCCAGAGGAGGGCAACTAGGATGATACAAGGCCTGGGGAAAGTCCCTACGAGGAGAGGCCTGAGGAGCTGAACTTGCACTCCCTGGAGGAGACGTGGGACAGAGGGACACGATCAAAGTCTTCAAATATCTAAATGGACTGAACAGGATCAGCCCAAACAGGGTGTTCCAGGTGAGGGAGGAAGGGGTCACCAGAGGGCATTCCATGAGGCTAGTTGGTGGAGGCTCAGGGGGAGACTAGGAGACACTACTTTTCCGAGAGGTGGTGGACTCCTGGCACACACTACTACTGGAGCTGCTGTCTGTTGGTACAGTGGTGGGGTTCAAGAAGGGCTAGGACAGGTATAAGCGTAAGGTAAAGCTGAGAGATGCCGGATCCGGAGGTGTAACTGTGATGGGGGTTGGGGATTTGCGGGACAGGCAGGAAGGCAGCCACAGTGTCCTGACCGAGTGCTGATTTTCGAGCTGACTTAATAGACCTTTAGGCCTGCTCTGCTGGCATCTATGTGTATGTATGTATGCAATAGCTCCTGGGTATGGATGTCTTTGTCATCCTCGAGGCTAACTGAGAAGCTGTATATTTGGTGTACTGTGAATGCAGTTTCCAGATTCAGTCGACACAGGGAAGGATCTTGTCACGATTCTGCTGCTCACATTCTGATTGTGCCAACGCTTATCCTTTCTGTGTGAATTAAAACTCTGTGATTATTATCTTCCATCTTCTGCAAACTTTGGGGATGTGACCAACAGAAGCTGCAGCTCACAACAGTAGTCTGACATGCTGTTTCTATCAACTTCTGGAGGAGAGATTTTGGGGGACAGGTTCAAACAAGCTCTAAAGAAACCTCCAAACTCCCCTTATTTCAGTCCTTGCACACAGTAACAGCGTTTAAGTTACAGAACAAACTCTGTAATTATCAGCAATTTGTTCCTGAGTCAGACGGGCCGTGCCAGGACAGATCCTTGGCACTTGCCTGTTTCTGCTGCTCTGTGAAGATTTCCTTCCCTTCTGGCACAGACTGAGCAGCTCCCTTTTAGCACTGCACTGCCACCATGCTTAGTGTAAGGCAGGGCTGCAAAGGCGCTCAAACCATATGGCCCCTCTGTTCTATACCACCAAGGCAGTCACGGTGTGAGAAATGAAAGGAACAGGTTTCACTTGTGGGTACAGGGCCGGATTTCATCTAAGGAGAGGCTAACACCATACTGCAAAACACAGCAAAGACAGATGCACTGCCCAAACCGGAAGAAAGTTGGGGAGTTAATGCACGTGAAGTATGCACACTCCAAATTATACAGCCATATCACAGAATAAGTAAGATGTGTAAAGCAGCACTTAAATTAGTTTCCCAAATTTTATTTGCAAAACTGCATGCAAACTCTTATTTATTTTTATTTATTCAGCAGTACATAAAGAAGTACTTAAAATCTTTCTGGTTTCCAACAAGAATTATTCATTCCAAAAATACATATTAAAAAATAGAAAAGGGATGAATTAACACAGAGTAGAGAGAAATTAGAAGAAAATTATTCCTCTGAAGCAGACTTTGAAATTCAGGCTTAGGAGCTTTAAACTACCCTTTCTCCAATGAAGCTAAAGTTCCAAACATTTAATTTTAGTCTAGTGGGAATTTAAAATTAGCATGTCACACACTATGGGGTGTATTTATATTTTTCAGTATCACATTAGCACCATGACTGGGATATAGCGAAGACCATTACAGCACCAAAAGTGGCAGTTCACTGTAATGGTCCTTGTTCTCGACACAGCCATGTCCAAGGATATCGCCCCCGAATCGCTTTGACTCTGAGTTGACAATCCGTAATGGGGTGTGATGGGGCAGAACCCCCCAACATGGGGATGCTGAGAGTAATGCCTCCCATAAAAAACACTTGTGTTCCTCTGAAAGCACAATGCTGACTATCGGCATTATGCTGTCGCTGTGCTGACGGCACACAATTTGTGTCACTGCTACATGTTTTTTTTTAAATTCAAGTTTATTGACAATATTTAGGTACAATGGTTCATTTAAATTAATTAGCATTCCAGTAGATACAATGCTTTCAATATATTTGTTATAGTCCACATTTAGTATTCAAATTCGAGGGCTTACATAAATTTATAGTCCTATATACAAGGGACTACAGACATGCTCAGGCAGTGCCTGCTTTCTCCTAGTCTCCTTCAATCAATGAACTAGGCCTCAATTTCACTCCTCTCCATCTAAGTTGGCTTTCAGATCATCTTCCAGGTCCCACCACAGATGGCCCAGGTCCCATCACAGATGGCCTTTTTTTTTTTTTTTTGACTCTACTGTATTATATGATTAGCCTCTACTTCCTTGCCTAGCTGTTCGCCATAACTCCCATCTAGCCCACCTCCTCAAATGTGTTGGGGTTCTGTTATTAATTTTATATGTGAGTTCCTCCAAGTCTGCTATTGTATTCACTATCGATATCCACTCCTCCGTGGTGGGGAGGAGAGACCACCTCCTCGTGATGACCTTGTGTGCTGCGGTAGTCAGAATGGACCACAAATACATGTGTCTGGACCCCGAACCTCTTCAGGCGGCCGACCCAGGATCAACTCTGGCCACCTAATCTACTCTGCACTGAGAATATCTCAGTGATTTCTCTTTCAATTTCTTCCCAGTAATCCCGTATTACCTCACAGGTCCAGAAAATGTGCATATGGTCTACTCGAGCCTGAGCGCAGTCCTCCAGCACCTAACTGGTAGCTCGGGACTTCTTTTACTTATAATTTGGGGTGTGAGAAAATATCTGACCTTCACTGCCATGCAAATTCTTGCCAATATGGCGATTGAGTTGTGCGGCTGGACAGGAAGAAAATTTTTCCCAATCCGACTCTTCTAACCTCTGTGGAGTATCTTGTGTCCACTTACTTTTGATAGTGATTAAGGCATCCGCCTTCAAGTTCGATAAGGCTTTATAGAGCTGGGAAATCATTCCCCTCTGACTTGTGGCTGTCACTCCTTTCTGTATGACCTCTATCAGGTGTTTAGCCCTGTCTGGGTTAACATCTTTTTCATTAAGTTAGCTACATAATTTCTGGCTTGTAAATATCTGAAGTGGTCTGAGTTTTGTAAGTTATAACTGTTTTAAGGGATGCAAAATCTAATATGGTCCCACCCTGACAATACTGAGAGAGGAACCTAAGACCCAGGTATCCAGGTCTGGAACCTTTTATCTAGCTGTCCGGGATAAAGTCTGGGTCCAAGACAGTCTCCTCAGAGGCCATAGTGAGTTTCTAGGTTAAATTTCTGCCATAATCTGTGCAGTGCTCTAGTTGTATCTCTAACTGATGCCAATTGTGTAGGGGGCTCTCTATTTGGTCTGTGCTGTTGGGACGTGGTCCAGGGATTGCAGTCCTCTCCTCCTCCTTTTCCATGAGTTTCCATGCCGTAAAGGTACTGGGGTTGAGCCAGATCATAGCGTTTTTAATTGGGCTGCCAAAAGTAGTCTTCTAAATCGGAAGGACTGCTCCCCGACCCGATGCGTTTGAAGTATCTTTAAGTTAATCCTAGGTTTTTGGAGTTCCATATGAACCTAGTTTCATTTTATTCCACCCTGAAAGTCCCCTACGTATGTAGAAGGGTATACTTTGGAATAAGTGAAGAAATTTTGGGAGTATATTCATACAGCATTTGTATCTTGGAGTACATTGGAAAATTTAACAGTGACCATCGCTCAAAGTCTTTTGAAGGATAGATATTAATGGTGAGTAATTCGCCTGGAACAGCTGAGAGAAGTGTTTTGTGATGTAGATTCCCAGATATTTCAGATTTTTGACCTTCCAATTAACCGGGAAGAGGGACGAGATCTCGGGTTAGGTTTGAAATTGAAGGTAAGAACTTCCGTCTTATTTTAATTAAGATGTAGCCCGCATGATTACCAAATTCTTGGAGTATTGACCAGACCTTTTTATGGATTGGTTAGGAGTGTAAGACTGAGGAGGACATCATCCCATAGAGGAAATCTTCTTCTGGTATCCTCCATCTGCACCCCACCACCTCCTCTGTCCTCCTCACTATCTCTGCCAATGGCTCAATGTAGAGAGCGAACAGGAGTGGTGATAGTGGGCATCCTTGACAGTGCCTCTTCCTAGATCAAATCTATCAGAGATTCCTCCATTCATCCTAACGTAAGCCTGGGGTCTATAATAGATCGCCGGACTACATTTATGAATGTGGGGAACCTCTGTGCTCCAGAACAGCAAACAGAAAGCTCCAAGACACTTTATCAAAAGCTTTTCAGCGTCTAAGCTCATGAGACACGCTGAGGTTTTGATCTCTGAATAGCATCTATTAAGTTTATCGCTCTACGCTGTCTGGGGCCTGCGGCCCAGGACGAAACCTGTTTGGTCTAAGTGTATTAGATTAGGTAATATTCTATTTAACCGTGTGGCAATTATTGCTGTAAATATTTTATAATCCGTGTTTAATAAAGAAATGATACGACTACTTAATATGCGGATCTTTGCCTTCCTTGTGGACCACGGAAATCGTGGCATATTGCCAGGAAGGGGATCGGCTCCTCACCCTTCCACACTCCCAAAACCTCTGTCAAAGAGGAGATCTCCCCTCAAAAGCCTTATAAATTCCCCCCAAATCCATCAGGGCCTGGGCATTAAGCTGCTTTCAGATTTTTATTGTATGTTTTAACTCAGAGGCAGTTATAGGGCTGACGAGTGCTTTAGATTCCTGTGGGGAGAGGGAGGGAGAGAAGCGACTCTAGGTAACTCTTTTTTCTCTAGCGGGAGGTCTTCTCTTGTGTCGAGTATAGTTTAATATAGTAGGTCCTAAAGGCCTTCATTATTTGAGAGGCTTGAGTTATTTCTTTATTGCCGTCCTTCAGTTTTATTTTGGTAATAGTTGCCCTGGCTATGGTTTGCGTAAGTTTAAAGGCTAGTAGCTTTGTTCCTTTCAGGCCCCCTTCATAATATTTTTGCTTTAGATAAAACAGGGCTTTCTCAATTTCAGTACTTTGTATTTTTGCAGATGTTGTCTCGTTCTTTAATGCTTTCTGCTCTGCCCAGATTCCATTTAACTTTCTGCTGCCTTTCTAATTCCTGAATTTGAATTTAGCTCTAGCTGCTTTTGTGCCATCAGCCTTTTTTGCAGTGGCTATCTGAATCAGTTTACCCGTGCCATCGCTTTCAAGGAATCCTACAGTATCTGTGGAGACACCCCTGGCGCCTATTCTCCTCTATCGATTGTTTGAGGAACTGTTTAAGCTCTTCAATTGTTTCTTTAATTTTGGAGCAGAGAAGTGTTCAGTCTCCACAGAGTTTTTCCTAGTGAGGCCAAGGTTTATCTCCACAAACAGTGGAGAGTGATCCGACAAAATCGATGTTTCCACCCACATCGAGGTATAGAGAGGAAGGTCTCTCACAAAGGCAAAAAACATATCCAATCTCAGTATATCTGGAATCTCGGGAGTAACATGTAAACTCCTAGCTGACGGATATTTCTCCTCAAACATCCAACAGCCCAAATTGCGGGCGGCGTCGTAAAGGCCTTTGCTTTACTTATTTCAGGTCTGGGAATTTGGGATGTGGTGTCAGTCTTCTGTTGAGGATTATGTTCCAATCTCCACCCATAACTACTATACCCTCCGCTTTCTCTGCCACCGTTGCAAAAGGCGGAGTAGAATGAGATCGGAGGCCCGGGAACATAGACGTTAACCAGTGTGATTACCTGCTCTTGCAGTGTTCCTATTATTATTATGAATCTCGCTGCTGGATCTTGAATCACCTCCCTCACCTGCAGGGGAACCCGATGAGAGGAGAATCGCCACCCTTTTCCTCCCTTCACCAGGGAGGAGTGAAATACCTGAGGAAAGGCTGGGCACTTCAGTTTCATAGCCTCCTGGAGGCGAGGTGAGTCTCCTGAAGGAAGGCCACCACATCTCCGGTTCCCAAATATCTCTGGAGTTTCTTCCTCTTAATCGGACTTGTGCAGCCGTTCAAGTTGAAGGAGACTACTCTTGTACAATGATTATTCATCATTACTATTTCTCTGAAGCTTACATTCTGCCCTGCATGTCACTGTAATGCTACCAATGGACTTTTAAATTTGTATACCTTGCCATATTCTTAACCCCAAAAACTCAAAACAAGAGAACTTTTCCTTTAACTTTAACATGCAATAGTTCAACCATTTAACTTTTCGCTCGCTTAATCCAATATTTAGCCATAAGCAAACTAATTATATTAACATTTGTGGCAGCAATATTCCTGAGCCACAAAATCTTGTCTGTGTGTGTTTGACTTCCAAGGTGTTTCTGAGCATACAACCTCAGTAGAGGATTTGCTGCCCATACTGGACCTTTTGGGAGCTCAGTAGTGCAGTGAGGTTCCCTCTTGCCACCACGTATAGTGTTTATCGTGGCAATCCTCTAGCCAGTCACCTTTCTGGAGTACCTTCATGTCAAATGCCTCAATCCCCAGTCCTAAGTATACCCCTCCCCCCCAGACCAACCGGGCCGGGGAAACAAGGAAACTATTTAATCGCCCTCATTCTGCGAGAGAGGTTTCCCCAACCCACCTCCCATCCTCCCCCTTTCTCCCTCCACTCCCGTCCTGTCTCCCCTCTCTCTCTCCTTTATTTCGCATTCCCCTTCTCATTCTTTGAGGGGCCAGGTCAATTTTTTGGTATTTCAGGAGCCCACTTTTTGTTTATTTTATCTTTTATTGCAGGAGAAGGTGCACTAACACGGCTAAACCTATTTTCAGATTTGGTCCTATCTCCTGAGGACCAGGTCTACTTGGTCAGCATGAGCTCCAGAGATCCGAGCTCTGAGCATGCTCTGGCCTGGGAGAACTTCACTAACTGGGCCTCCCACTAGTCTTCACTGTTGGATCTGTCGGGAGAGTCTGACTTTATACCCACAAGGGATACTGGGCGGTCTCGACTCATGAAAGACCATCTCTTTTACCAGCTACTCCACCCACCAGGCCCGGGAGGGACGGGTTGTCAGATTTTTATTAGAGCATCTGAGGTTTATGGGATTGCCCGTGAGACAAATCCATCAGACTCTTAGAGCCAGAGCCTGGCCGCCCTTGGTATCTTCCTCTCCCTCCCCTTTATTTGTACTTGGGCTCCAATAAGTATCTCTTATCCTCCTCCTGACCCTTTTAATGTGTCCACCCCTAACGAACCAAGGGGTCTTCTCTCCCCTTCCCTCCTCTGAATGAAAAAATAAGTCGGGTGTTATTAAAATCCTCTCATCTGATACAGCGGGAAGCAACCAGTATCCTCTCCCTTACCCCCACTCCCCAGGCCTCGGTTTTGTGTTTTGCACTTGTCCTTGATCGAAAATCTTTCCACCCTTTTCTAGTCATTTAATCAAAGTCTCAAGACTGAGCTTCATGGCGTCCACTATAATTCGTTGGGCTCAAGACACAGCAAAACCTCTACAGATGCCATTCCTCCCCATTCCCAAATTCCCGAATGATATTAGCATAACACTTGTTTAAAGGTTCTTATATTTAACCATTTCAGTCTGATTTCAGTTATTTGATGTTAGAGATTAATTCACATGTAATGGGTTGAGTCGAGAGACCAGCTATATCAAAAAGGCTGGACAAGCTCCTGTCTCCCATCCTCTCAGTGTATCATTGATTCCAGTTTACAAGGAGCTAGACAGCTCTAAGAACCCTCGGGTCAAGCTGGGGGCACAGGGTGGGGACCAGAAGGTCTACAAGGGGTTCCATATCCTCGGGGTCAGCCCCTATATTAAGCGAGCTCAACATGCAGGAAACTATTAGTTCCCAACTGTCTCTGGAGTGTCTGGTGGATTACCGAGTGAGCTGCTAGGGGGCGTGTCTAAGTTACCTGGAATTCATTTCTAACGTTTAACAGCTCCGGGGCTGCTAACCAGGACCTCCAATCCCCTTTTCCCTTTTTTTTTTTTTAAATACTTCCCCTTTCCTTTTCAGTCTCGGATCCTCGGCAACTCAATAAGGAGCAGCTGTTCCCATATATCCAGAAGGGTACCGAATTATCCAGTCAATCCCTAGACTATTATGGAGCTAGCAGTGCACCGATTGTCCCGCTGAAATTGCCCGTTAGTTACACTGCTGCAGCGTGTTAGGGCTCGAGCTCCAGACAACTGACAACGTGGGCAGGTGTGCCCAGGTGTTCCGTTCCTCCCAGAGACTCGGAAACTCATCACCAGAAGGCCAGTGGTTAAGCAGAAGTCCCGATGGGGAAGGGGACAAGAAGGGACAAACGCTGCGGTTCCAGGAGTAGGACGTGAGTCAACCCCACCGCTCAATCCCCAGATCCCATGGCCCGTAACCTCCACCTTCCATCAAACCTGATTGCAATTCAAGTCAGCTCAAATTGCTCCGGGAGAGATAAGCGACCTACAACAGTCAAGGGGTAGAGAGCCGAGACAGCCAAAGTCCGACAGTCCCTCCAGCGTTAATTTTCATCGCGATTTATGCATTTTCCGAAGTCCCTCTTCTCAAGCACAGGAGTCTTCTTCCAGTTGATGATCAGGAGAGTGTAAATACCGCGCCATTTTGTCTACCGATGAAGAGTCCCCATATTTGTGGATCATCTGGGCAATGTCAGCTCGCAGCGTTGTCTTGGGGTTCGCTGTGTGGAGTTCTGCCTTCGTGGTTCCTCTGTGCTATAACCCACGAGAGGCAATCAGATCCTTCTCCAGTTTTTCCTTCGTCATGGGTGGGACATGGATACCAAGACTTTCAAGGTAAGTGAGGCCTCTAGAAGATCTTTAAAGGTTCGGTTTCCTTGTTGTGTTAGCACTTTAATTCGGGCAGGATGAAGAATCTGAGCTTTGATGCCTTCGATCTGAGGCTGTAATTATGGGCCAAAGCCTTTTCGCCTCTTGGACTGCTGATGTGTGATCATTATCATAGATTATGTTATGATCTAGGTACTTAACAGTTTTGTTGCCAAACCCGTCTCAGAATGTCCTCTTTTCTACTATCGATGCCATTTTGACAATGAAGGAGCGAGGTCTCGCCTCCGGATTTCTGGGTGGGGCACTAGAGCAGTGGGCCGGTCTATTTCTAAATCCAGTTCTGGCGGCAGTTTAACGAACTTAGAAGAGCCTGAATAAAGGTAATATTATCGTTTCCTTTTCCTCCAAGCCCTCTGGTATTCCGTATATCACGGATATTCTGCCTCCTACTTCTCCCCTCCAGGTCATCCAGTCTTGGTTGATCTCTAGTTCCCTGGCCAAGAGGTACATTACCAGGCGGTCCTGCCTATCCGATTGCTCCATAGTTTGTGTTAGGCCAAGTTCAATTGCTCTGTCTTATGTCGATTCGGTTGAGATCTGATGGAAGCTCCACGGCGTGTTGTCAATCTTGGCTACTGATTGGGCCGTTTGTTTTATCATTTGAATGATGTCTTCTTGCGGAGGATCGATCTGAGGTGAGGCCGGAGTGGGCCGAGGCCCCGTCCCGTCTCCGGCGTTTTCTTGATGTCCGCCTGTATCATCTCCCGTAATTTTTGAATGGGAGTAACCAGAGATTTTCCGGCTTGTTCCTCTTCTGTTTGGCTGGAGAAGCCATTCTAGGAGGAGTCGATTGTTTGGATTTTTCCTGCGAGGGATCGGAGAGCACACTAACTAAGGCACCATTCCAGTCGGTGGCGTCACCGGAAGTCACTGCGGCATGGTTGAACCATTTCTCCTTGCTCTAAATCATGGTTAAAGTACCGAGGCCCCTCCACCATGACTCTGACCCAGTTGTTCTTGTTTCTGGGCTGTATTTATATATAGATAGAGCTATAGACATATAATGGTTCTTCCTGGCTAAATTACTGTTAAAGTATGTTAATGCAACTCCAGTTAAAATTAAAACTGTGCAATATTTGACAAATGTCACAACACAGTGGGTGTCAGCAACAGTGACAATTTATTTAGCTGGTAGTCACGTCGTCTGTTCATGCCCGCTGAAGAAGCTCTAGCCAAGAAACTCAGCAGGGCATCAGGATGAGCCAGTTTGGTGGAAGTTTGCTATGGATTGCCACTATTTATCCTATGTAAGCACTTGTCACTTTCTAGAGTTTGTGCATGAGTGTAAGACTGATCTGCAATAAATCCTATGGATACAGGAAATGCAGCGTCTGGCTATATAATTTAGGGTGGACTTAATTCACATGGCATGAACTCTTCAACTTTCTTACAGTCTGGTTAGTGCCTCTGTCTTTGCAGTGTAGCAGTCACACTGAGGCTAGTACCGTACTCCACCCTCAAAGACTGACTGCAGTCATGTGGACTGCTTGCCCTCCTCCGTCCTCCAGAAGGAGCTTCCAGGTCAGGGACTCAAATGTGGGCTTCCCTGTATAAAAATATTTCATATTTATATAACAGAACTGACTTTCATGAGCCTGCTGATTCAATCATTTGAAATTGCTAACGAAATAGTGGGCAAAGTGTGGTCCAGTAGTTAGAGCAAAACTTGCTTCTCTGGAGACCACATTCAATTCCTACCAGCAACTCTGTGGAACTGACTCCTGCTCTGTGCGGAGGAGTCCTGGTAGCACTGCAGAGTCAGCATGGATACACTTTGGAGGGAGTGAGTCACCACACAAATCAGGAGCCTCCAGGAGGTCTAGGAGAAGCATCGGAAGGTGACATGCAATCTCTTTCCTCCACTAGGCCAACATGGCACTGGAATGGTCATCGTGTAGAGTGGCGGTAAGGTCCCATACTGGGAAAAATCATCCCTAATTGGTGTGTGATGCTCCGGACTGCCATACTCTATATCTCCCCAACTCCTCCAGTCAGACTGTGGATGTACAGTGCACTTTGAGGTGGGTAGGGTCAGCCCACTTCAAAACCCACCATGCGAGGGCTTTCCCTTCAGGTGTGGCGCACCATATGGAGCTAGAGGTGTGGCGTGAAGAGAAGCTGTGGAGAACAGCTGAAGTGGAGGAGGCAGGTAAGAAAAATCAGTGGAGAAAACCACAATCAAAACAAATAGTGTCATGGAAAGCAAAAGAAGGATGACTTACCACATGAGAGACCTGTAGTTTATATGTGAGTGAGAAACACATAGTTTATATACCAGTGAGACACACATAGTTTATATACAAGTTTATTTATTTATTTTATTTATTGAAATGTTTCACCAGGAGGCACACTGAACAACAAGTTGCTCGTCTCACAGTGTGACCTGGGGGTTACATAGGGTTGTGAAGGATGATCAGTACAATAGTATGTGGGTAGTACAAACAATATTACATTGTAAGACTGTGCAACAGTTGGAACACAAGGTATTGTACAATAAACAGTAGTGGAACATTGGGTAAATTACAATACATGTCAAAATCATGCAAAAGAACATATAAACATACACAACAGTAATAATGTGATAGAACCATTTATGGTGCATGAGTGTACCAGGAGCAGGCTTAAGGTAGTGCTAAGTGCTGTTGGAGAAAAAGTTTATATACCCTTGGTTTGCATATAACATGTTATAAGTGCAATAACCCACTCCAGGGTATAGTGTTATTGGAATGAATCAACACCCGGTGCTGTGAGGATACTTGGCCTGCCTCACAATGTACCCAGGGTGTTGATTAGTAGTAAAGTAGTAGTACACGCTTATTTATACAAAATTTTAGCCTTTAGGGTTCAAAGAATCCCTATTTACAAAGGCAAACCTGTTTGTACAAAGTTCAAATTATTAAAGTTACAGTACACAATAATCATACAATACATGTCATTCATGCGTAGCTAATACATATACCACTATTTCAATTACATAACAACACAGAATAAAAACTTAGTCAATTTCAACATCTTATGTATAAAATATCATGTGTGGATATTATATGGGAGGGTTAATCCTGAATAACACTATGCCCTGTCGGTTATTGCTTACGTGAGAGACACTGAGTTTATATACCAGTAAGAGAGAGACAGATTACATACCAGTTAGAGAGACAGGGTATATATGCCAGTGAGATAAACATAGTTTATATACTAGTGAGGACACATCATTTAAATACCAGTGAGAGACACAGAGTCGTATACCAGTGAGAAACATAAAATTTATATACCACTGAGAGAAACACAGTTTATATACCAGTGAGGGACACATCGCTTAAATACCACTGAGAGACACAGAGTTTGTATACCAGTCAGAAACATAGAATTTATATACCAGTGAGAGACATGTAGTTTATGTACCAGTGACAGATAGGAGTCAATACACCAGTGAGAGAAATATCGTTTAAATACCAGTGAGGACACATAGTTTGTATACCAGTCAGAAACACAGAGTTTATATACCAGTGAGAGGCACAGTTATATACCAGTGAGAAACATAGAGTTTATATGCCAGTAAGGGACACATACTGTATATACAAGTTTATATACCCTTGGTTTGCATATAACACATGTTATAAGCACAATAACACACCCACGGTATGGTGTTATTAGAATTAATCACACCCCGGTGCTGTGAGGATACTTGGCCTGCTCCTCACAATGCACCCGGTGTTGAAATCCTGAATAACACCATGCCCTGTCATGGGTTATTGCTTATGTGAGAGATACAGAGTTTATATACCAGTGAGAGACAAAGAGTTAATTTATAGATCAGTGAGAGAGAGACAGTTATATTGAGACACACATAGTTATATACCAGTGAGAGACACATACGTTTATATACCAGTGAGAAACACATAGTTTATATACCACTGAGAAAGACATAGTTTATACCAGTGAGAGACAGTTTATATACCACTGAGAGAAACGAGTTTATATATCAGTGAGAGACACAGGGTTTGTATACCAGTCAGAAACACAGGGTTTATATACCAGTGAGAGACACATAGTTTATGTACCAGTGAGAGACAGAGTTAACACACCAGTGAGTGACACAGTTTATATACCAGTGAGACAGACAGAGTTTATATACCACTGAGACACACAGAGTTTATATACCAGTGAGAGAGACACACATAGTTTATATACCAGTGAGAGACACATAGTTTATATATAGTTCTGGAAGTCTTATTTAGTGACTTGATGAAAGTTATAAGGGTTCCTTTAAACTATTGCACTTTTAGTGTAATTCCTGCTTTCCTGAATTGGGACTATTACCATGTAAATGACTTCCTGATCTGGAGATTCTCCAGGTAGCACTAACAATGAATGGCCTGTGAAAAGCAGAAAGCCTCCTTGATGCATGCTTTGGTTTTGTCAACTATAAATCAAGGATATTAACCAGTCAGATACACAAGAATAAAATTCTGGTAATCATGAATCGCACCCCTGCTTCACTTTCCCAATGGCTCCACTTAGATCCTTTGATCTTGGTGTCCTAGTGTGAATCCTTGTTTGGCCAGCCATGGGGTGGGGCTGCCAAGTCTTCAATGGCTGCCAGAGACAGAGACCACCACAGAGTTTGACACAGAGGTCTTTTATCCCAGCGAGCAACATCCTGCCCCTTCAAGGTGTAAAATGCGTATAAATACCATTTTTCATATGAAATGTATGCAGCTTACAATCACCAGATGAAGACTAAATTATACCACAGTAACAAAAAATATATACAAATAGGAGAAACAGAGTAACATCAGTGTTGAAAACTAATAAAAGAAGCAGTTGTCAATGCCGAATGTTAGCCGTGTACACTGGTGTCATAGGGATGTGTGTTTGAAAACTGCTTCAGTGAAGGAATCATTTTATTGACATTTAACCCTTGCATGGCCGCAGACTGATATCAGTCCAAAATTCCTATATATTCTAATTCTGTCAGCAGCCTAAGGGTTAAGAATGCAAAGTAGAAGTGATGATGTTGGGCAGTGTAACTGTCTTGTTTGTTAATATTTGTGTGGCAAATTTTTAACATACCCTTCTTATGACTCCACCTCATGAACAAGTGCAGAGAAAATTTTCAACTCCTGGCTGAAGATGATTTAGCGACAGTGACTGTGCTCATGGAATCACGCTTTGGGAAGCAAAACACATTTCCTCTAGTATCTGAAAATGACAACTGTCACAATCATGAGGTGGTAAGAAATTGCTATGTTGAAAATCAGTCAAAATATTGCAAATTACCAAAGTTACAAGTTTGCATTCATAAATTTCAAATGTAGGCTAATAACTTTGTTGTCTATTAATATTTTGCCCTAAAGTTTCAACACTAGCCTTCTTATGATCCCATCTTATAAACAAGTGCAGAAGAAATTTAACTCCCTGCCCAAAAGGGGATTTTGCGAGCAACTGCAAAATCACCTTCGGGATGCAAAAACCCTTTTGGCCAGGATCTGAAAATGACAGCTATGACATTCATGAGGTGCTGTGAACATAGAAACACAGAATTCGATTGCAGATAAGGACCGCTTGGCATACCCAGTCTGCCCATTTCCCTACCTAATGGATAAGCTGCAGATCCTAGTTAACCAACAGCCTACTTCTTCTACCCCACCCCTAAGAATTGCCTTATGATTGTCCCATGCATGCTTGAATTCCACCACTGTTTTTGAAAAATACTTATTTTCTGTCCCATTGGAGGTCTCAAACCTGTACCCTTGACACCAAAGTCAGCAGCTCTAACCGATAAGTCATAAATCGGGCTATGAAGAAATGCTATGTTGAAAATCTGGGATAAAAATACTGACAACTGCCAAACTTAAAAGCCTGCGTTCACAAATTTCAATGCAGGCTCATAACTTTGTTGTTTTAAATATTTTTACACCAAATTTTCAACATAGCCTTCTATGACCCCACCTCATGAACATACTGAATGTGCTAGCAGAAACAGACCATCCGGTCTATTTAAGTCTGTTCTCGAGTGTGCAGCTACACCCCCTAGTTTGCAGCTGCCCCACCCTTCCCTTGTCATCCCACTGCCACGCCCAACCTCCCCACCCTCACTCTCCCGTCCCTGCCCCATGCCCCTTGAAGCTGTTCACAGCTTTACATGATAACACCCATTCTGGTAGTGCGTTCCATTTTGCTACCACCCTCTCTATGAAATAGTCTCTCCTCATTTCCTCCTAAATCCCCCAATCTTAGCCCATGTCCCTGGTGTCCCTCCCTCCTTAGCTGAAAGACCCCATCTGCCCCACCCTTATTGATTCCCTCAGATACTTGAAAGTCTCCATCATGTCCCCCGTCCTTCTATCCTCCACAGTGTACATATTCAGGTGTCCCAGTCTGCTCATAGTCTCCCCTCCTTTCCACATATCATCTTTGTTGTCTCCTCTGCACCCCTCCAGTAGCCTGATATCACGCTTTGGTATGGCCTCCAAAACTGCAAAGAATACTCAAAGTGCGGCCTTACCAGCGACCTGTAGAGGGCAAGATCACCTCTCTTTGCCTGGACGAAAACCCCTCGCTATGCACCCCAGCATTCTGTTCGTTTTTGCAGCTCCTCTCCTGCACTGGGCAGTGTTGTTCATGGTCCCTGTTATCTAGGTCCTTCTCCTCTTCAGTGATCCCCAGCTTCCCGAGACAGTATTCTCTCCTTGGGTTCTTGCCCAAGTGCATAACCCTGCACTTTTGCACTGAACCCCAGTTGCCACCTCTCTGACCCCTCCTCCTAGCTTGCTTAGGTCCCCTGCAGCTACTTCCATCCTCCCCTCCATCCACCACTGCTCCGATTTTGATGTCATCAGTGAGCAGACTTACCTTGCTCACCAACCCATGTGCAATGTCGATAGGAAGAGCCCAAATAATAATGGCCCCAGCACAGAGTGCTGTGGCACCCCACTTGTCACCGGCCTTGGAGCTGAGGCTCTCCTCTCACCACCACCCGTTGCAGCCTCACTCCAGCCAGCTTGTAATCCAGTTCTTCATTTTTGCCCCTACCAGTTAGCTTCCCCAAGCCGCCCATGAGGCACCAAATCGAAGGTCTTGCTGAAGTCCAAGTAAAGAGCATCCACTGCATGACCCTTATCCAGCTCACCTGTCACCCAGTCATAATACTGTATCATAGAAACACAGAATACAGAAACATAGAAACATAGAATTTGACGGCAGATAAGGACGCTTGGTGAACCTAGTCTGCCCATTTCCTACCTAATGCACAGGCTGCAGATCCTAGTTAACCAATAGCCTACTTCCTCCTACCCCTACTAGAATTGCCTTATGTCTGTCCCATGCATTCTTGAATTCCTCCACTGTTTTGGAGTCCACTGCCTCCTCAGGAAGGTTGTTCCATGTATCCACAATCCTCTCCATGAAAAAATACTCTCACATTACCTTTGAGCCGTCCCCCTCTTCTTCAAATTGTGCCCCTTGTTCTTGCACATCTCTTTTCTGAAAGATGCTACCATCTTGGACTCCGTTGATTCCCTTGATGTACTTGAAAGTTTCTATCATGTCCTTCTCTCCTCGAGTGTATACACATTAAGCTTCTTTAATCACTCTTCAGTACGCTCTTCTGGTGCAGACCCTGCACCATTTTAGTTGCCCTCCTCTGGACAGCTTCCATCCTGTCTATGTCCTTGTGGAAATGGGGTCTCAGAACTGGACGTAGAACTCTAGATGGGGTGTCACCAACTGTCTGTACAAAGGATAACAACTTCCTGTTTTCTACTGGTGATGTCTCTCCTATACCCCAGTATCCCACCAGCTCTTCTTACTGCCTTCTCACATTGCTTATCCACCTTAAGGTCATCTGATATGACTACCCCCAGGTCCCTTTCCATTTCTGTAGTTATCTCACCCCCATTGTGTACTCTTCCCTGATTTTTGTTTCCCAGGTGCATTACCTTGCACTTCTTTGCATTGAATCTAAGCTGCCATATATTTGACCATTCCTCCAACCTTGCCAAGTCCTTTGCATCCTCTCCACCCCACCTTGTGTATCAACTCTGTTGCAGATCTTTGTGTCATCTGCAAAGAGACATACTTTTCCTTCAGTCCCTCTGCAATGTCACTGATAAAGACATTAAAGAAGACTGATCCTAGTACTGAACCTACATGTAGCCCACTAGTAAACCCCTTTCTTCGAGTGGACTCCGTTTACTATTACCCTATGTGTCCTGTTCTCCGCCAATTCTTTACCCAGGCTACCACCTTGGGACCCCTCCCAGGCTGACCAACTTGTATATTAATCTTTGTGTGGGACTGTGTCAAATGCCTTGCTAAAGTCTAAGTAGGCCACGTCCACAGCCCCTTCCTGATCTACTACTTTGGTCACCCAGTCAAAGAAATCTAATGTCTTCATCAGTGACATTGCAGAGGACTGGAAGGAAAGTATGCCTTTTGCAGATGACACAAAGATCTGCAACAGGGTTGAGATACAAGGAGGCGTGGAAGGATGAAAAGGGACTTGGCAAGTTGGAGGAATGGTCAGACGAGGGCAGCTAGGATTCAATGCAAAAAGTGCAAAATAATGTACCTGGGAAACAAGAACCCAGGGGAAGAATACACAATGGGTGGGGAGGTAGTAACAACAACAAAACAGGAAAGGGACCTGGGGGTAATCATATCAGATGACCTTAAGGTTAGCAAGCAATGAGGCAGTAGGGAGGGCCGGGGTATACTGGGATGTATAGGGAGAGGCATCAGCAGCAGAAAACAGGAAGTTGTTATCCCTCTGTACAGACAGTTGGTGAGACCACATCTAGAATACTGTGTCCAGTTCTGAGACCCCATCTCCGCAAAGGACATAGACAGGATAGAGGCAGTCCAGAGGAGGGCAACGAAATGGTGCAGGGTCTGCAAGAGAAGCCGTATGAGGAGAGACTAAAGGAGCTTAATATGTATACCCTTGAGGAAAGAAGGAAGGGGGGACATGATAGAAACTTTCAAGTACCTCAAGGGAATCAACAAAGTCCAAGAGGGTAGCATCTTTCAGAAAAAGAGACTTGCAAGAACAAGGGGACACAATTTAAAGATAGAAGGAGGGCGTGTTCAGGGCAATGTGAGGAAGTATTATTTCACAGAGAGGGTAGTGGATGCATGGAACAGCCTTCCTGAGGAAGTTGTGGGGTCTAAAACTGTGGGAGAATTCAAGAATGCATGGACAAACATAAGGCAATTCTTATGGGGCAGGAAGATATAGGCTGTTGGTTAACTAGGATCTGTGGCCCATCCTGTAGGTAGGGAAATGGGCAGACTAGATGGCCTAGCGGTCCTTATCTGCCATCAAAGTCTATGTTTCTATGTATTAGATTCATCTGACATGACCTTCCCGCTGTGAATCCATGCTGCTTGGGTCCTGTGCCCTCTGGCCTCTAGGTATTCAACAATTCTTTCCTTCAGTTATTCCATCATTTTCCCTACCACTGAGGTCAAACTGACAGGTCTGTAGTTTCCTGCTTCTGCCCTGCTCCCACTTTTGTGAAGGGGAATCACATCTGCCTCCTCAGTCCTCAGGTACCACCCATCCTCCCATGACTTATTAAAGAGGGTAGTCCGTTTTCTTTTTTCAGGGAGTTTTCTATTAATGGAGGACACTGGGGATTGGGCACCCCAGTGTTACTGAGTTATGTTTGGGGGTGCAACAGATGTCAGATGGACAGTTCTCTTCTACACTGGGGGTTGAGCACCATCAGCATCATTACTGTTTGTGTGTGTGTGTGTGGGGGGCACTGACAGGGAGGTTCAGCTTGGTGGACAGTAAGGCCGCCAACACAGACATTGATGGACAGTTTTCTTTGTTGTAGGCAAGCATTCCAGGCTGATCACGACAGATCAGTCTGGCTTGCTTACAGCAGAATCAAAGGGATGGCAGCTTCTTTGAAGTTGGTGCCATCCCCCCCAGCAAGCCAGAAACTTTGTCATAGTCAGCCTGGGTGCTGACTGGGTGGCGCTATCAGGCTCCTGCAACAATACTCTGCATTGGCGGACAGTGTCACACCCCTCAAGGAGGCAGTATTTATTTATTTATTAGCTTTTGGTAACCGGGTAAGTGCTTAGCAACAGACCTGCCTATTTTCAGGCATGACCCGGGAGAGCACAGGACACTGGTTACAATATGCAGAAATGCACAGACATAATATAGGTGTACAGGAGCAAAACAAGATATACATTGGTTAACACAGTAATAGTTACATAAGGGTACATTTTAGGCATAGATCATAATAAGGATGTAAAATAAAGCAATTAGGGTAACCATAAGATAGCTGAGGACAGTAAAGACATCAAGGTTCCTAGCCACCTAGACAAGCGTATTGCATGGGAGAACATTAGTGTAGTACTCAGGGTCAGACCCGACAGCCTGCAGTGGGACAAAGCAAATTAAGAGCATTTGCATTGGCCAGAGGCTAGGAGGTGGGTGAACAGCAGTTTTGAATTCCTCGATGGGAGGCTGAAGTTTTCACCATAAGGGGAGTGAGTTCCAGAATTTGGGAGCAAATGGGCAAATGCCTGTTCACCCATTTTGTCATGCAAGGTCTAGTGGAGAGCATGGGGACAGAGGAAGACCTGAGTGCAGGTGTGTGAGGCAGGAGTCAGGAGGTTGGCAAGATAGACAGGGAGTCGATAAGCAGCCCAGGGAGTAGGCTCGAATATCCTTAGGTGACAGCCAATTTAAGCCAGCGTAAAGGAGACAATGATGGGTAAGACGTGGGGGCAGTTAAGGTGAATCTACAGATGTTGTTGTAGACAGTGTCCCATTTGTGGAGTGTAGCAGAGTTTGCAGCAAAGAGGAGGGGCAGAGCATATTGGAGCTGGGGTAAGAGAATACCTCTCGAACAGAAAGTCTAGCGGAAGGAGTGAGGAGTGGCGCAAGTGATAAGCTCTGCCAATTTTAGCATTGACGGCATGGCACACCATATTGACATGTTGAGACAGGTCAAGTGTGGGATCCAAAGTGACCCCAAGGTACTTGAAGGACTCAGTGTTTGAGATGAGGGAGCCATCAAGGCATTGAACCCGGAGCCTGTTCCAGGGGCAGACAGTTTCTTAGAGGATCCGAATAGCATAGCACAGGTTTTTCTAGGTTCAGGACTTGGTGGTTGCTAGAGAGCCAGGTCTGCAGGAATTGGAAGTCATTAGTGAGAGTGGAGTTGATGGCAGCAACCGATTTTGACCCAGAGTAGAGAACAAGGTCATCTGCGTACATAAGAGTGCAACTATGCCGGACATGGTGGGAATATCATTTAGGAAAGGGAGAAGAGTAGAGGTCCAAGAGTGGATCCTGGGGAACTCCACGGAGATGTTTAGGGGAGGAAAGGGCCTTGTGAAATGCTACCGCCTGAGTCCGATTGTCAAGATAGCTATGGAACCAGGAGAGGGCTTGATCAGATGCTCCAATGGATTGGAGCTTCTTTAGCATGAGAGGATGGTGTACCATGTCGAAGGCTTTAGACAGGTCGATAAAGGACGGCCCCAGTGAGTGAGCCGGTCCATATTATTCCTGATGTCATCTGTAAGTTGTGTAGGTGCAGAGGTGGTACTGTGACCGGGCGGAAACCATGTTGACACGGGGTTTGAAGATTAAACATGTCAAGGTGAGCAGCAAGCTGGCGGTGGACTATTTCTTCAAGCAGCTTACTGAGAGGGCAGAAGAGATATAGGGCGGTAGTTGGACATGAGTTTGACATACCCTTTTTGTGTTATAGGGATGGTTCTGCAGTTTTCCAGGTGGATGGGACAGTAGACATTCTGGATCGAGAGGTTAAAAGTCAGGTGATAGGTCTGGTCAGCCAAGGTGCATGCCTAAGTATGCAAGGATGGATGCCCTCAGGCCCTTGACCCCCCATGCCGGAAGGGGAGTTAAGTAGCTTGCGAACTTCAAGGTATGTGGTTGGAGCCAGAAAGAAAGGGGGGGTGGAGGGGCGAGGGAGGAGAAGAGGGACAGTCAGGTTGTGGGCTAGTTAGAGTAGCGACTGGTGGAGAAGAAAAAGGGTATTGAAGGCGCTGTAATGGTGTCATGGTTGGTGCAGTGAACACCTTGAATGTTCATGTCACCTGGATTCTGCTGCTTGTCGCTGCCAAGATGTCCTTAATTTTGGACCAGTACCCAGCCGGGTTTGTAGAGGATGTTATTAGTAGGTTCCATAGTAGGTGCTTTGCTTTGGCAATACGAATTTGTCTTATGCAGTTGTTACGTAATGCACGATAGTCTTCAAAGTCTGCACGGAGGTGGGAGATCTTCCACCTGGACCAAAGTTTGTCCCTAGATTTGAGAAGTTGAAGCCGGGGGTGTTAGCCACTTGGTTCAGAGGTAATTTAGAAGTATTTTTCACAGAGAGGGTTGTGGATGCATGGAATGGCCTTCCGAGGAGGTTGTGGAGTCAAAATCAGTGGTGGAATTCAAGCATGCATGGGATAGTCATAAGGCAATTCTGGGGGTGGGGTAGGAAGAAGTAGGCTGCTGGTTAACTAGGATCTGCAGCTTATCCAGTAGGTAGGGAAATGGGCAGACTGGGTGGGCCAAGCGGTCCTTATCTGCCGTCAAATTCTATGTTTCTATGTTTCTATGTTATTTCCTGCCATCCTACATGTGGTGACCAGGATGTGAAGGTTTTGAAGAGAGAGGAGGACGAGTTGAAATATTCTGTGGCTATGTTAATGTCTTCTGTTTGGTAGAGAGGGACCAGTCAACCTGGTTAAGGTCAGTTAAGAGTCCTCATGACTTAGGCGGAGAGATTAGGAAAGGTTACAGTTTTAGCAGGGAGGGAGGAATGACAGTGTTCCAACACAGTAGATGGGATAGTGGTCACTAATTGTGCCAGGTAGCACACCGGCTGAGGCAACATATTCCGTCCTGTTAAGTAAGTATCCAGTCAAGGAGGGGTGGCACAGTTGCCCCCACGTGAGACCCTTATGGGTTCATGTATGAGCTGGGATAGATTTGCCTTGCTAGCTAAGGAGGATAGGTTAGCTGAGTTTTCTCCTCGGACCAGTCAAGATTAAAATCACCAAGGCAGATAATGTCATTCTTGCCTGTAACTGAAGGCAGAAACCCTAGGAGTTCAGTGATGCCTTGTGTAGCATTTTTGGGGGATATAAGTACAAAAATATGGAGTTTCTTTACACCCTCAAGAAGCAGTAGAGAGTGTAGGATTTCACAGTTTGGTAGGAGGGGTCCTGCAGAAGGGTAATGTTTAGGTGAGTTTTGAAGTAGAGGCAAGGCCACCTCCCTTTTAGTGCCAGGACGGTCGATACAAAGCATGTTGTATCCAGGAAAGTGGCACTGAGAGTCAGGCACTGTGGGCTTAAGCCAGGTTTCTGTGATGGCGAGGGCGTCCGGGGCGTGTAGTATAGATCCAAGCCTGGAGGTCAGGAGGTTGGCCATAAGGCTCCTAGAATTCAGGTGGGCGAAAGTTAGTCCATCTGTTTTAGGGAGAGTGGTGGCCGGGGGGCAAGGTTATGACGGACGCAGAGATGGACCAGGTTGATCTCAATGTCGCGGATAGTATAAGAGATAGGGTTAGTAACCATAGCGGGTGATGAGAGCGCCCTGATAGAGATGCAGGGTGGCGGCTTCCAGATGAAGGTGAAGGTATCCGACTATTGGGCTAATACGCTTGCTGATGAGAGCAGAGGGGGTAGAGGTAGTGGAGTGGTAGCAAGCATGTTGGAGTAGTAGAAGTCAAACTGAGTATAGTATTGGCAGAAGCCGCTGATGTGTTCAAGCAGTAAAGCTCAAAGAGGATCGGAAGGCAAAGTATTCCCATGATAGCATAGTGGTTAAGGTCACTGAGCTGCAAACCTGGAGACCTGGGTTTGAATCCCATCAGCCCCCACTTGCAAATTGTGTGACCCTGAGCAAGTCACTTAACTTCCTTGTGCTCCCAGGTCACACCTGAAACAAGCTTCAGCTTAGTGCGCCTTCCTGGTTAAACAATTTCCCCTTTCACCAAATGCTCACTATACCAACGTGTTGGCTGCACTTAGTGCACGGCAAACACAAAAAGACAAACTAGTTAAGCAATATGGCAGAGCAGAGTGTGGGCCATTGTGGGATTTACCCACACCTTGGGTGGTGATGCCTGAGCAAAGCCGAGTGCTTTAATTCACCTGAGATGCAAATAAATCCTACAACTACCCACAGAATAGGGTGCCTTAAAGTGATTATAAATAGAAACACATTTTTCAAAAGGAAGGAAAAGATAAAAAAGGAGGAAATTTTTATTAAAAGCAGTGAGGCCAACTCCATGGCACAAGCGATAGAGGTCAAAAGCAGCACACTGGAGACGGGTTTGCACCCAAGCCCAAGGCGACAGAAATGGAGTCTAGCAGGGATGGTTCAGGGCATCTATGGGATGCTCTCTCCGGGGGGTCAAGCTGCACCACTCTTGCGCAGCACCTGGTGGCCCACAGCAGCGCACATTTGCGGTCTGGGTGATCACGCACCACAGGTGCATCCAGTCAGGGCGCTGCAGTGTGCAGCCTTACTGGGGAGATAGGGAAGAAAACAATGAAAACAGGACCACCTGGCCAAACAGATGATGGTGTCCGACTTCCCCATGCGCCTACAATGCCGGAGGTGTCTGCGCTGACCCCGGCCTGCCCGGTGTGGATGGAACACCCACTGGGCAAGTTTCCCTTCCTGGTTCCAGCCCCAGGAAAGGGATACTTTAGGTCGACCAGGGCTATAACAGTAATGAGGGCAGCAAAATGGCGATGGGGGATTTGGCAGTAGAGGCCTCAGCCCCAGGAGAGGCTGGGGGATAAAAACAGACAAAAAAAAAAAACAACTTGAACTGCTGCATTTGTCAGAACAGAAGTAATGCAAAAGAAAACAACGTGGGTTGTAATACCTTTATTTGACTAACAGAGACCTATTACACAAGCTTTCAAAACCATAGAGCTCTCTTTGTCAGGCACTGTGATAAAACAGGTACACGGACAGGACTTTATACAGAGAACTCAGTATTAATTAGTAAAATGAATTCAAGCACTTCAGATATAAATAAACTTTACACATGAATGTAACTGTTCTGTTGAAAAGGATTATCAGTTCTTATAACATGGGCTTTAAAAGCAAGTCAAATTATTATTTTTTTTAGTTGTTTAACCAGGAGTAGCACACTAAGCTGAAAGCTTTTTACAGGAGTGACCTGGGAGCACAAGGAAATTAAGTGACTTGCTCAGGATCACATGGCTTAGAATAGTCAGGTGTCAATACATTAATCTCTGTTACACCTGCTGACTGTTACAAGTCCCTTACAGAGAGCACTACTCTTACCTGATACTGTAGTTACGTGCGAGCATTACTGGAGCAGTCGGACTTGTTAATATTAACGCTCACAGCTTTTCTGGCAAACAGTGTTTCTCGTGTGGGTGTTTCTCACCCGATCGATTGAGTAGTTGTTGCTTCCCACCCACCCAGGTAAACTCTTACTTTCTCCTAGCAACCTTTGGCAGAGACATAAGTCGCAGTCAGTGGAGTTTTCGTGTTTGTGAAAACCGAAATTGAACAGTAACCTCCTCCGTGGCAACCGAGAAACGCTCCTGATCCCCTAGCATAGTTGTTCAGTAGTTTGAGCTGCGCACCCTACAGGAACATTCCTATATTTACCCTGCAGTCACATGTTAGTTATACTTGCTGTTCAGTACTTTATAGCTATGCACCCTTAGGAACTGTCCCACAGAAGTACACGAATATTACTATATTTGCACTGCAGCCATATAAAATTTCCATTGACAGCCTCCATTGCAAATGGTGCTCATCATATCTGTTTTTCCTGAGCTCAATTGATAAAAGATACTATTGTTATGACCCACCCACCCAGGGAACTCTTACTTTCTCCTTGCAAAGTCTGGGAGACATGCAATTCGTAGTCAGTGGAAGTGTGGGTCTTTGTCGACAGCCGACATCAATCAGTAAATGTCTCCGTAGGCAAACGAGTCGAGAAGCACTCCTCACAGTAACTCCACAGCATACATAGTAAATATTATGTCGATATGTGTTGGCTTCTATTGATTTTTAGGGCAGATCAGTAGCTAATGCATTGTGCTTGCAAGAGCATCAAGTACTAAACAGAGTAAAACATTGCCTTTACTAATTTCATATCGCACAAGTGGAATGTTCTGTTCAAATATTGTTTCCTATCAGCATATAGCACTGTGGCACCTCTGAGTACAAAAGACATCCATAGCAGTTTCCGTAATCAGCATATTATTCCGTAGTTGTTTTTGACAGTTTTATATCGATTCTGTAAGAAATTATCCTCCCAGCTTAGTTACAATGTAGAACTGTAACTTACTACAGTTCAGGTGGAACTGTTTGTGAATGACTGTAAATGTGCTCAAAACATCACGAGCACTGGTAGGTTGCGCTGATGAGAAATACTTACTGATAAAATGTAGTTTACTACAAACCATAACTCTGTTTCATTTTAAACACAGACTGAAATAGAACAGCTAAAAGGTTAAAAGTATCACGTTATGATAGTAAAATAAGAAGTGAAACACAATGTTCAAGAATGCACTATTTTATTAAGGAGAAGGGGTTGCAATTTTACTACGTTTTACTTACAGTGCTAAACAATCTGTTAAGCCCATGTTATAAGCGCAATAACCTCTAGGCTGTGTGGTTACTGGGGATTAATCAACACCCTGGGTGCTATGAGGCAAGAACAGCAGTGAGTTCTCTGTAGGAAGTCTTCTCCATGTACATGTTTTATCACAGTGCCTCAATAGGTGGCCTCTGCGACTTTGAAATCTTTCTGTTAGTCAAACAAAGGTATTACAACCTACTCTGTTGTTTTGCTTTTTTGCATCAAAAACAAAATAAACAGAAAGCAAGAATAATGCCAGATTTTAGAGCATGGGTTGTACTGAGATTTAAGGAAAGACAGCAATTTTATTTTTATCGTGTCCTGTTCCTGGAGCTCAGGGTGTGTCACAACAAAAATCAATACAGACAAAAAATGTCACAGTACACAATACAACTGCAGAAAAACAACAATACAAATATAATAAACACATTCAATTTATTATATCTTCATGGGCCAATCAGATTCCAGTATGTAAGAAAGCCATTTTATAATCAGAAATGAAAATTCAAGAGTGAATGATGGAGCTTAAATGTTTATGTAACTTATAAGTCTAACCAGCAGTGTTAAAACACTGGTGTCTACACATCATCTTTCATGCTTCGCAAAACAAAATTAATTTAATTAACTAATTATTTAGTTCAAAACTGGTAACTGGGACATGCACACTGAGCCAAGGCTCATTTCAGGTGTGACCGGGGAGGGAGGACAGTCAAGTAAATACAATAGAATTGATGTAAGCATACAAATAGGGTGCAAACAAAGATAGAGCAACGTGGCAAAAGTGCAAAGTGACAAAGAAGGTGACAGAAATAAAATACTCTCTACATCCTGCAATACAATCAAACAACTGGTAGAACATACCACTGCAGGGAAATGGCAGCATATGACCGACCCATCAAAGGGGACATGAACCGGGAAGGGGGAAGAACAAAGGGTGAGGTCAGGTAGGGAGCCGATAGGTGCAGGAGAGGAGGAAATGCACTTAAAGGAGTAGTCCACCCAGAATGTGCAAAAACATATGTTATGTAGAGTGTTTTGATATGTATGTTAAATCCTAGTGTGTCCTTCCCTCTGTCTGCTATTTGGAGTTTTTCCTAAATTGCCTTCTAGCTGTATGGTAGTTTTATGACCCCTGGGGATCTCCATAACAAATAGTTTTATTGGCTTTTCTCCCAGGATGCCCCTGTCTCATGTGACAGTGATGTAGCCATGCCCTTAGATTTAGCATGTGTATTGCTTTAAAATTAGTTTAGCAACAGCAGAGCCTTGTAATTTCTTATCCAGGGAGCACAAATGGCAACAATTAGTTTAGCAGATACCTAAGAGCAAGCTAACTGGGGTTTCTGTAAGATAACAGCTTACTAAATAGTTCTCATTCATTATTTGTGTTTTTTGATGTTAAAACACTCCTGCTAGCTAGACCCGATGCACAGAGAAAACAAAAACAGTGAATTACAGCTATTTAGTAGCTGTCGCCTTCAGAAACCCCAGTTAGCTTGTTTCTCGGGGGTCTTGCACAAACCAATGAAACTGTGGTGATGCAAGGGTGGTAAGAAGTCTTAACCCTGGACGCCCTGATGGTGGCATGTTTGTCCCAGACAGAGGTAAAGATGAAATGGAAGAAGGAGAGAGTGACATCTATGTCGGGGCAGTGAGAATGGTAGCCAATCTGTTGCATACAGGTCACTCAGTAGAGCATCCTTGTTTAGCGACCATGGGGACCGAGACCAGATGTACTTGGGGTTGATGGAGTGATGGAGAGGGCTGGACTTTCCTGACACAATAAGTCATAAAGTGGTCACTAAATGCATCTGACAATATTCCTGATGCAACCATTCTGTACAAGGCAAGCAGAGAACACAATTCAGAAGGGTGTGGTTTAAAGAATGTAGATTGAGCCAGCTGGGTTAGCATGAGTTGTGAGAGATTTAGGACTCAATCCTGAGGAGGCTGACCTGTGGGAAGGAAAAGTCAATTAACATGAAAGTCCTCAAGAGGATTAGTTCACTGGAAGAGGAGTGAGGAGGAGGAGGAGTTTTATTTATTTATGGTGCCCTTCCCTGGAGGTCCAGGGCGCCATTACAAAGAGGAAATAGCACAACATCCCAGCACATAATTACAAGCAATAATGTCATAATATAAAACCTTTACCCTTATATACCAATACAGTACAGAAAACAAAACAAAGTAGCAAATAACAAATCATTAAATTAATTCAAACACCAAACGCCTGAGCAAACAAAAACGTTTTAAGATCTTTTTTTAATTTTGTTTTTATTAAAATTTTCGCTCTAGTACAGATGGAAAAGAGACATTACATCCTCAGTACAGAATGTCTTGGATAATACAACACAAGATAATGAGAATGCCATTATGAGCTACACGCATATAAATACAACTCTTACTGGGAGATTTAAAAAAAAAAAAAAGGATAAAGTGAAATTAGTCCTCTAGGAGTTGGGGGAGCTGGGAATATCCCCAAATAACAGAAAAATATATTGTAATGTAGCTATATGAACCATTACGATAATTGTACAACAATCGAACCCATACACCTGTAAACTCAAACTAGCAGGCAGATCATAGTATAAACATATCTTATGTATCTAAATAGCCATTAACATTCAATACTACATTACTCATCAACAATAATACCAACCATTAGAGAAACATACGCCTACAACAGGGAAAGGTATAATCAAAAGGATAGCAGAGTCCAGCTCAAGAAAATCTTCAGAAAAGTGTACCGTCCACCTAGTTGAAGCATGTCTAATATTTAACAGCCAGCTAGAAAGTTCGAGAGACATTAACACAACAGTTCCACAGAAAGATAAAATCTGTAGTTGCAAGACAACTATGTAGTAGTCCCAAATATAGACCAACAAAGTCTATTCAGGAGGCTCCAAGCTGATCCTCAGAATACTCAGTGTCCTTATTCTTCCTGAGGTGGCAGACCTTCTACAAATCTCTCCACTGCATCCATATTAGTAAAAATAATGTTTACCTTTTGAAAGTTAGCTGTAACCTTGCAGGGAAAAACAAGTTGGCAGAAATCTCGCGTCAGCCAAGCGCTGATGATACTTTAGAGCTCCATCCTCCAGGACCGAGTACAGGAAGCAACATCTGGGCAGAAGGATAGTTTAGAAGCCTGATAGAAAATATCCTGTTTGTCCCGAGTAGTTGCCAGCATCTTTAAGCCGCTCATTGGCCAAACCCACAGTCGCCAACACTGTAGACTGTCTTTCCATTCCCTCCGGTAGTTTTCACATTGTGGCAAATGGAAGATCCAGGCGATATTGGCACAATTCTCGGCCAGTCCAAGGGAATCCATAAATATAGACTGTAGCATTCTCCATAAGTCCTCAACTCGATGGATAGTGATAGTCCCATTACCTGAATATTAGCAGCCCTGATTTGGTTCTCGAGTGTCTCTACTTTTATTAGAAATTTTGAGCCCCGGCCTGGCCCGCAGCAAAATATTCCTGATGAGCCGAAGCTCCCCAATGCCTTGGAGCTCTCGCCTTTACCTTGCTCTAACTGCAGAGCCTCGAATCCATAGTTGCCAAAGAAGTATTCATTTGATTTACCTTCTATTCTATTTTCTGGAGGATCTCAAAAATTCTATCGCTCATCAGGTCTTTAGAGGAGACTGTAGGCACCATCGCTACAACACCCAATTTAGCAGAAAGTTTTCCACCGATTTCAACGAGGAAGCACCCATTTATCAGCCTTTTGGACCCATACTGGCAGAAGACAGTTCTGAAGTAAAACCAGAGCTGATTAACACTACGTAGGAAGAAAACAAGCAGTTTTAATGAAAATAGCAATCTGCTAAGGAGCTCCAAAGAAACACGTCTTTTCAACTTGCTGCCTGTTTTAAGGCCTTTTTAAAGACTTCTACCAAGGGGCTCTCTCAGAGCCCTCGGTAATGAATTCCACAATAGTGGACCTGCCACTTTGAAGGCTCTGTCACCCGACATTTTAAGTCTTGTCCTGGCGACAACCAGGAGGCTCTCCTTGGCAGAACAGAGGGCTGAACGGAAGATAAAGATGTAGAAGTTCATGCACGTAGCCCGGACCCAGCCTGTGTAGGGCCTTATATGTTAGCAAACTAACCTTTATAGGAGATATGCTACTTAACCAGCAACCAGTACAGTTCCTGCAGCACATGAGTAATGTGACTCATCCTAGGAAAGACACTCAACAATCTCACAGCCATATTCTACACTAGCTGCAGGCATCGCAGCATACCTCCACTGACACCAAGGTAGACGGTGTTGCAGTAATCAAGGCAAGACGTCAAAAGGCATGTACTAGAGATTGCAAGTCTTCACAGGGAATAAGGAACAAATCTGGCTGATATTTCTAAGATGGTAGATGCCATTCGAATGACTGCCGATACTCGAGCCTCAAATGTCAGCTCTTCATCCAGAATGACAACCAGATTCTTCGCCTTTTGAGCAGCATCAAGCCTGGAGATACCAAGGCAGAGGCCTGATACCCTCTCAGACACTGCCAACCCCACCCCACCCCACCTGACTCAACTACCAGTACTTCAGTTTTGTCCGGGCTGAGTCTCAACCAGCTTGAAGACATCCTGCCCTGGATCTCGACCAAACACTTGTTCATCACATCCACCGCTCCCTGGTCCTGGGGTGCAAAAGACAGATAGAGCAGAGTGTCATCTTCATAACAGTGAAACCCAACTCCATACTGCCTGATGATCCTGCCCAGGGCATACGTACACCAAGAACAACATGGCCAAAGGTCCAACCTTAGGGCATACCATAGTACAGGTCCCTTGGGCACGATGAGAAACTGCCCATCATAACCCTTATTGAGACTCACCCCTGAGGTAGGACTCAAACCAGCTGATGATTTTGCCTGAGTCCCACATACTCCCTGAGATGGTCTAGTAACAGCCCAAGGTCAACATTGTCAAATGCTGAGGACAGTTTAAAGAGAATAAGAATTGCCACTCTCCCCATCCTCGCCAAGAGCAAGTCATTATACACCCTGACCAGAGCAGTCTCAGTGCTGAACTTTGACTGAAACCCCGACTGAGAGGCTCATATATGTCAAAGGTCAGCAGGTGATTTTCTAGATGCAACACAACAACCTTCTCAATAACCTTGCCTAAAAAAGGCAGGTTAGAGACAGGTCTGTGAGGCTGCCAGAATATCCAGGTCCAAAGCGAGGTGATGATGATGGAGAGTAAGTCAAACAGAGAGAAGGGAGTGACTTTTGGAGATGCATAAAAACAAAAGAAAACAATGAATACAGGTAATGTGGAGGGAAGGAGATGTTGCTAAAAGATACTCATGGGAGGAGGGTAAGTCCTCCCTGAGAGTGACGGTACAGGAGAGGCTCTGGTTCACAGAGGGCAACTCCACCCAAGCTTGCCCGTATCTTGCCTGAAAAGGAGGTAGTTAGGAACGGCCAAACTAGAATCTGAAAGTATGGAGAACAGCCAGGATTCAGTAATACAGAGGATGTCAAGAGGTTGTGGCAAACCCATACTGTAAGAAGGTCCAGTTTAGGAGAAGGCCCCAGCACTGAGGCAAAAACGCTAAAGCCTTCAGGGATAGAGGGAAAGGAGGATGGAGAAGGGCCAGGGTAGAATGCCACATCACCTGTGAAGATGAGAAGCAGGGTAAAGAGGTGGAGAATATGGAAGACTTAGTCCCTAGATGGGGAACAGAGAGAGGGGACAGGGGATGGGAGAGGCAAGATCAGATAAGGAATTCCAGGATTAGGAACTTAAGATTTTATTTATTTATTTTTAAGTTGTTTCACTAGGAGTAACACACTAAGCTGGGAGCACAGGGAAGTTAAGCGACTTGCTCAATGTCACACAGTATGCAAGTGGGGGCTGTGGGATTCAAACCCAGGTCTCCAGATTTACAGCTCAGAGCCTTAAACCACTGCGCTATACTGTCTCCCTATTTCATCCTTTGTTTATGCCCTGAGTCAGCACCAGTCCCTTCGCCCTCTGCCCACACTGCTCTTTCACCCACCATCCCCACAGTTACCTGGTTCAAGCCAGTACCCAGTAGGTGGTGGGGAGACAGCGGCGGGCTTGCAGGCATCATCCTGTTTGGTGGGTTTTTTTTTGCATTGTTTTAACCACATTCCCCAAGGTTGACTTACGTGCCATGGTGTGGACATGCGGCGGAAGATACCATACATACTCAGCGCCTGTCCTTGGCCCTCTGAGAGGCGGCCACTGATGTACCACCAAGCCTCCGTTAGGTGGCAGCCAAGCCACGGCATGCGCTGCCCCCCCAAGCAGGATAGCTGTCTGTGGATGCTCAGTCCTTCCCCTGGCTAGCCCTGAACAACCCTGATCCATTCCCAAACCTGGATCACCAGTGTGGTAGGTGGTGGGGCAATCAGTATCTCAGCCCTCCATGCCACTGGGCTGGCTTGGAAAGCATCTGTAATGGGTTGTATGGTAATAAAAGCATTTTAAAAATGAAAACAATTACACATCTGTAGGGTAACAACAAGTGAGAAACCCACAAAAGAAGATTTACTTCCTTCCAAATATACATCCTATGCTTAGATCAAAGGCGTTGTTTAGGAGATGCAGTTGGGACCCCTATGGAGTATTTTCCTACAACCCTCATGATGTCTACTGCAGCACCTACAGCCTCACAATCTTATAACATGTGACAGGTGGGGCAACTATGCAATGGACCACAATGATTCTGCAAAATGGAAGCACAGGTTTAGACAGACATGCAAATCTAGTACCCCTTGGCAGCACAGGGGTTACAGCAGAGCCACTCTTTTAATAGTGCCCTGTTAGAAATGAAAGCAAAGCATTCAGTTCATTTTTCCAGTGGGAGGGATACATGGCCTCGTGTGAGAAAGGGAACATGTCTAAGTTATTACTACGGGAAGGTAATCTGTCAAAGCCCTGGTCGTTTTTGGCATGGTGAATACCACTGGTGAGATCAGAGAGTCACATTCTGCTTGCAATTACTGCTAAAGGACCTTGGATGCAGGCAGCCGGCTATTAATTATCCCCTGGCCTCAGACACTTGGACTTCTCAAGTTCCCAGTGTCTTCTGTTTTGTAACAGTAAGAAAGAGAGAGAGAGAAAAAGAGCACCCAGTGAGCAAGTCTTGAAGTTTCTCATGTGTTGTGTCACCCTGTAAGTGTCTTGAACAATTCAATTAAAATTTCACAGCCCATAGGAGTCAATTCAGTTTTGGTGTTCCGGGTCTGAATAGATGAGCTGATCTTAGAAATATTCTACACATTTTTAATACAAGGAAATACTATACATTTGGGTTAATACTCATAAGCCCTTTTAATTACTTCTGATGCAGCCGCACTCTTCCTGCTGTTATACAGACAACTCAAATGTCTTTACCATTAACCCCCTCAACAAAAGTGCAAGAAAGTTCAGCTTACTGTGTTATACACTGGTCCCCACACAAAAAGCTGTCCATGAGCGCGTGTGGTGAGGAGTGCTGCACAGCAGACAGCACACACTACGCTCAGGGGCAATATTCAGACAGTGCGCCCGACCTGAAGCGGGCTATCTGAATATGGGGGTGGCCCAACAGCCGCCAGAGTGACTATGCAACCGGCTGACACAGCCCCAGACCGAATATGGCCCAGAAGTCAACGGAGACAGCGATGCTGAATGGGATTAATACCAGGATGTCTGTAAGCCACACTCAGCCCAAACGTGCTAATGAGCCCACTGGGCACGCACAGCTCTAAAGGCCACTGGCATGCCCATTATGGGATCACTGTTGTGACACACAATGCTGCACACAGGCAGCAGCAGTGGCATTGTGTGGTGCTGTAGCCACCACCCAAAAAAAAAAAAAAAAAGAAATATCAAACCAATGCTTTCTATATGTACAGCAGCAAACACCCCTTAAGTGGTTAGATGCCCCTCCGTCCCCAGTCACCACCCGAATGTGAAACCAACCCCTCCTTGACCCACCTTCTCTGGATCCTCCTCCCAACACACCTGTGCCCCTTATCATGGGTTAACAACTGCCAAAATATGGGGTAGGAAATAAAAGTTTTGATTACCAAAAGGGAAAATGAAATTCAGTGACTTACCATTTTAAAATTACATAAGTACAAAGCGGTAGATTTTTTGTACACAAAGAGTACTGTATTTTACTTGTAATATTTTGTATTAATAACCAAAATGGATCTGTTTTAGAATACTGACTTCCAATTTTGGAACCTGGGAAGCACTTGAAATTACTTTTTTAAAATTTGGACCCAAGGAAGTTTTCACTTCCCCAAAATTATAGTAAAGCAGCAGTATTCGTTAGTCACCATATTGTTCAACAGCAAACTGAGGAGTGGGGATATACTGTAGATTTTAGTGTCTTTGGGTATTTATTTGTTTTATTATTTAGACTGCTGTTGAGTGTTCTGGTAGTTTCTGCACCGATATGTGGTTGGAGAGAGCTCTCCCAGTTAGGCGCTACTCTCCTTCTGAGCTCTGTGGATTGCCCCCCCTGCCCAATGAGGTTTATTGGTAATGTCGAGCTTTGGGGATTGTGAGGAAGAGGCACAGGGCTGGGGTCGCTGGACCTGAGGGGAGTGGAGTGCAGTGGATGGACTTTAGTGGTGGGGCTCAGGAGTCACCCTGGGGCTAAATGGGTTCCAGAGAGGGGTCCTCCCTGTCTGGTCCCCATACCCAAGGGCTCCACATTAGGTGGGCAGTTAGCTCAGCCGATTCCAACAGCTTATCCTACTCGGTCAGTGTTGTGCAATGCCAGGGTTCGTTAAAAACAAGACAGCAGTGATTACTGATCTTGTTGGGTCATCAGACCTGGCCTGCATCACGAAACCTGCTGGATGAGAATGTTGGCCCTATTCTTCAGTCAGCTGTTCCGTTGGGTTTTCGGTGATACACCATCTGAGGATGGATCGTAAGGAGTGGGGGTATAGTAACCTGTTTTAGAACAGAACTGGGCCTTACTGATATGCCAGTTGAGGAGCCCAAGTCCTTTGAGGCACCACTGGCGAGGTGGGGTGCAGAATCCTTCTTGTTCACCGCCCACCAGGGGCAAGAAACAGTTTCTACAGGAAGTCGCAGACTTCATCGTTGACATGGTGTTGTAGTACCTACATGGGTGGTGCTGGAGGACTTCAAACACCTGAGTCGATTAACTCTTGAAATTCAGTCAAGACTGTCAGGACTTCCTCCATCTAATGAATTCATTGGGTTCCACAGGTGATTACCCCATGACCCATATTTATGGTCACTCATTGGACTTGGTCTTCCTACTAGGAATGGAGACTCACGTGGTGGTGGAACCAGTCGGATGGTCTGACCATCATATCATAAGGTTCAATTTCTTGGCTCCCCAATAGGCCTGCCCCTGTGGAGATGGTCCGCTACCGCCCTTTGAGGGGTTTGACCCCAGATGGCCTGATGGTGGTGCTGGACCTATCGAGCTTGTCAATGTAAGCCTGGACCCAGAAAACCTGCTGCAATCAATCAATCAATCTCTTTATTTAGCCAGGCGGAAACCATTGAGCAGGGCTCATTTACAAGATGGACCTGGTAGTTTAAACAACAAGAAGTCACAACGCAACAATTTGGCATAGGCGTAGCAACATTAGCAGCCTGTGTACAATCATTACAAGTGAGAAAGGCATGGCTTGGCACAGTGGTGTACAATAATTTACAAATAGCAATGTAAGGCTTGACACTGAGGACAGAACAAGGCAGCATAATTTACAGGCATGATACAAAGGCAGTCAGCATACCGCTAAGTGCGAGTTCTGTGCAAGGCAGGTCTCTGATAGACAGTAGAGTACAATATTATATTGGATGAGGTCTAGACCAGCAAAGCATTATGTGGCCGAGGAGAAGACTATAAAGCAAGGGCGCTGAGGGCACAGGATGCGCCAAGGATAGTGGAGGGAGGCGAGGTTAGGAGGGTGGGAGGGGACAATTGTAATACCTTCAGGATTGACATAGCTGCATTAGTCGGTGGGGTAGGTCTATGGGTAAGAGGGAGGGTATGGGGTGAAAAGGTGCCATTAATAGGGGAGGTGACAAACAGGTAGGAGGGAGAGTCAGAGATTCAGTGCTGGAAGCAGTTGCAGGACTCCATAAATGATCGTTGGATAAGATTTTTGAAGGCAGCTAGTGGTACAGGTGAAAACGAGCTGCAGTAAATTTTGAGCAGTATTCCACAGGACTGGTGAGCGTAATCGGCCCGACCAAAGCGGCGTCCTAACTCTGGGTATGTAAAGGGCGATATGAGTCTGGCTTCTCAGCCAATAGCTGCCAGGAATTCAAGAAGGTAGGCAATCCTTAATATATTGAGGCAGCTGTTAGAGATGGCCCTATAGATCCATCAAGCTTATATCAGGGCTGTGGTGGAGGCTCTGGATTCCTCTGCTACTGTCTGTGTTCGCCCTCTCACTCTTCAGCCCTCATTCCCTTGGTTTGATGGGACCTTGAGGAGTTGAGGTGAGTGGGACTAAGGTTGGGGCGAAGCTGGCAGAAATCAGTCTTCATGCAGACAGACTTAGACTGATATCTCATTATTTTATTTTTTTATCTCCTCCATTTTTATCCTCCTGCAGCCACAGTCCCTGCCTACCTCCAGCCACCACTTCTCCTCGAGCGTCAACCCGGAGTTGTGCGTGCCCAACTGGCATACACATCTGTACCATCGAAGGGGCTCCCTCCAATGCCCCTCGCCTGACCAGGATCTACTACTGGCACATGCCTCTGTCAGGCATTCGCCCGGCGGTGAGCTGCGGCTATCAAGCTGCCACGGGCTTTGTGCTGCCATTTTCCTCCCTATTTTTGGTCCCCTGGAGTGTGAGTGTGCAAGGACGCCATGCAGCGTGCCTATCTGCCGCACTCTGCCCTGCTGCACCACTCTAGTAGTGCCCCAGTCATCACCAGGGGCTGCTACAGAGCGGTGGATCCTGGTCCCTCCCCGGATGTGACAGCAGTCCTCCAGATGCTCAATCCCATCTCTCCTTGCCCGACCCGATGCCCCGGCTCATGTCCGAACCCAGGTCGCCAGCGTGGTGGTGCAAGATGTGGCGTCCAGTGCCTCAACCCTCAGCACCACTGGGCCGCAGACTGATGTCTCATAAAGAGTACCAGTCAGTTATTTCCTGTAAGAAGGCAGATTTCCTGTCCAGGGAAATAACTGATGCAAAGAACCACCAGCCCAGCTCTTTCAGACTGTGGACAGAATGTGCAATCCAGCCTGTCTCCAGTCACGGAGAGCACTGTCACAAGGGAAGGGTGATACGCTTGCTCAGTTCTTTGCAGAGAAGGTTGTCGGCATCAGAGCAGATATCTGTGCAGCTCGTTTAATGGGGACTCGCGGTGATCAGTAGGAGGTCGTGGTTTAGTTTGTTTGGTCGATTTTGAATGGTTGGCGATTGCAGATGTCGTGAAAACCATCCAGAGTTTGTGGTCGACCTGCTGTAGTCTGGACCCAGGTGCAACTCGCCTCCTTGTGGGTGTGCTGAGGTCATCGGCCCAGTCCTAGCGGAGATAGTCAGGTGTTCTTCAGAGATAGGTGCGTTTCGGGACACCCTGAAGGAGGTGGTGGTGACACCTCTCCTAAGAAATCCTCTCTTGACCCCTGACTGTCTCGCCAACTACAGGCCTGTCTTTAACCTTCCTTTTGCAGGAAAGGTTATAGAGAAGGTGATCGCACTGCAGCTGGAGGATCATCTTACTATTCACGAGACTCTGATCCTCTCCAGTCGGGATTCAGGAAGAGGCACAGTATTGAGATGGCACTTGTCCGGTACTCCGTGATCTCCTTACAGTGAGAGATCGGAGAACCTGTTCCATCTTGGTTTTCCTTGATCTCTCTGCAGCATTTGACACTGTGGACCATGGTGTGCTTCTAGAACGCTTGAGGTTCATCTGTGGACTCAGGCACAGTCCTCAGATGATTCCACTGGTATATCACTGGCAGGTTTCAGAGGTGGTGTCGGGGATTTATTCCTCTGACCCGGTCTCCCTGCAGGAGTGAAGTCCCTCAGGGCTCTGTGTTGTCACCTATGTTGTTCATGGTGTATATGCGCCGTTGGGGACACTATGAGGTGGTTTGGCCTGAGTTTTCACTGCTATGCAGATGATACTCAACTCTACATGTCCTTTGTGCCCGGGCAGGATGATTCAGTTTTGGTATTTAACAACTTCCTCACCGAGATCCAGGAGTGGATGAGTGCCAATTGGCGAAGCTGAATCCAGACATGACAGAGGTGCTGGCTGTGGACCCGAGCCATTGGGCTGAGGGGCAACTGGCTGGCGGCCTTTGGCTCCAGGGCCAGCCAGCTGTTGGCCTCAGATTGGGTGCGTAATCTGGGTGTTTTTTTGCTTCCTTCAGCTCCAGGCCAGCCACTCCTTCAGTACTTCTTATATCGCATTGCCTCACTGCCTCGGTGCAGCCACCAATCACCCCATGCTGCAGCCCCCAGGTATCCCGGACATATACCTTCACCGAGTGGGTCCCTCTCCTCCAAGGGGAAGGCATTGGGGCGGCCAGCACAATTCTTGGCCCGGCGCTGCTGGATGGTCCATGCATTGTCTGAGGTCTCGCGCAGCGGAAGCTGGCAACCATCATCCGTTGGCCTCGGGTTCTTTTCCCATTTGCTCTCGGGCGTAACATGCCACTAATGTCAGGCTTATGCCAGCGTTCACCATGTTCCATTAGTTGATGGGACCCGTGTGTTGCCATGCCCCTGCCTCTGCCAGGGTCAGCAAGCACGGGTCACTTCCTGCCCTCCCACCCAGAGAAGGTGAGCAGTCATCCAACATTCAAGCCTTCTCTCCTGGCTGGCCCTCCAGCACCTCGGTCCATTCCTGAGCCGGGATTGTTGACGTTGCAAGTAGAAATCCAACCACTGCGGCGGGCCCAGCACCTGGGGTGTTATTTTGTGAAGGGCTGACACTTAAATCACAGGTGTTGGCTGTTGTCATATCCTCTTTACCACCTGAAGAATATCACCCATATAAAACATCTGGTCCCACCCAATAGCCTCTCAACATTGGTCCTTGCCTTTGTGACCTTGCGCCTTGATTACTGCAACTCCATTTTACCTAGGGCTTCTGGGGTTGACAATCACCACTCACAGCTTGTGCAGAATGCAGTAGCCAAGTTGTTGACTGGTTTACCTCAATCTTACCATGTCACATTTGTTCTCCACGGTCTGCACTGGCTGGCTGTTCAGTAGCAAGTCACCTTCAAGGTCGGCTTGCTGACCTATAATGCCCTACAGGACAGGGTCCACGCTATCTGCAAGAACTCAGTGTCCTAATCAACCCCTCCGCCCACTTCGCTCCATAAGCGAGGGGTTGTTGGAAATTCAGGGCCCGACTGAAGACACCAGGTGCTAGGGCATTTTGTTTGTGACCCTGACTCTGTGGCATTTTCTACCTCGTTCGTAAGGGAGTGCCTGACCGTGGAGAGCTTTTAAGTCGACCTTAAAAACTATTTATTCAGGCTCGCTTCCTGGAATATGGACAATAAACTGTCAATGTATTCTGTTGCTCTTTGTTTTAAACTGTTTTATACTGTAATATGATGTTTTATGCTGCGTCTTTTACCTCTTGTACAAGCATTTAAATATTCTGATTTGCACTTTAAAAATAAAGAAGCTGAAGCTGAACAATGTTTTTCTGTGAAAACATCAATATAGGTGCTTTTCTTTCCATTTTCAAGATTTTGTCATCTTTGTTCCGTGCCATGGCAGTCATGAAAAATTAATATTTTGGTACAGTGTTGTGCTGTTTACCATCAGAAACATGTGCTAGCACAATCTTTTTTTTTGTACATTCTATTATTTTCCCAAGGGGCCAGCGCGATCTCTTTGGAGCACCCACTGCCCGGTCTCTACTCCCAGCCTGAAACCACCATCCTGGAGACACGTGCTGAGCATCCTGCCCAGACCCATGGACTTGTTCAGCCCCCCGATCAACTCCCTGGGAGGGCCCACCCCACCTACATGGTTTCCTGTCTGTGATTAGAGGAACAGTTACTGGGCCGGGTTGGGGAGCTCGGAAAAGCTGGTGGAGGGTTGCTCCAGTGATGGGATGTGGGCCTAAGTCCCTGGGTCTCTTTCACCTCCCTGGTTCTCAGGGGTATTTGCCATATTCTTCCCTCTTGAAGTGCAGATGTACAATGATGCCGCACACCCACGTGCAGGCATCCTCCACCTCTCCGCCCCCTAAATCCAGTGTCACTATCTACAAGGTCCCGGTCTCCACCAGGGGCCACTTAGGGCGAGGCATATCCCAGTACCCACCCGGGGTGGAGAGCTGTCCTACTGATGCTCAATCCTCCCTCTCTGCTGACACTCAATGACCAGAGTCTGTTCCCAACCCGGCTGCCGGTGTGGGGTGAGGTGTGGTGTCCAGTGCCTCAACCCTTAGCCCAACCATGCCAGCACTGCTAGCACAATCTTAATACATTAACAGTATGGTCTGTCGTACACTCAGCAGGTAACCTAAACAAAACAGACTTTTAAAAATTGTGCGTGGCAATCTTAATGAGTTAAAGGAGAACTAAAGTCAAAATCTGCAAAACATATGCTGTGCAGTATTTTGATTGGGGTGTGTGGTCCTAGTGTTTCCTTTCCTTTATCTGCTGTTAGTTTTTCTAAATATGCCTACTAGTTTTATGACCCCTGGAAACCTCTCTGTTTGATATTTTTCTTGCTTTTGTTTTTCCTACAATGCCTTGTCTCATGTGACAGTGACGTGCCCAGGACCACTGATTCAACGAGTGACAGTTGCTACAACAGCAATCTGCTGTTAGGAGCCTGATGTTCTGGTCTCAGCTAAATAACTCTTTCTGTTCCAGTCTTTTGTTTTCTAGGTATGTGTCCAGGTTTAGCCAACAGGAGTAAATGTTTGGTTTTAAAGCTTTTCATTTCATCAAACTACACCCAGCCATAAAAAGCACACAAATCAGCCCAGCTCATCAATACTACAATTAGTGATGACTCTAGCTGTTTCCTTACAGAACAGCCCACTCAATTATCCTCAGGTGTTTGCAAACTGTAAATCTAGCCTTTATTAGTGCTCACTGGAAAAGGACAGGCACTTACAGTCACAGACCTACTGTTGTAAACTTGACACTTAACCAGCTCTTGCTGAGTCTATGGTCACTGACTGTATCATCTTCACATGGGGCCAGAGACATGGTAGGAAAAGAAAAGCAATAAATATCCAAACATGGAGAGTCCTACGGCATGAAACTAGTACGTAAATTTAGAAAACAGTCCTAACAGCAAAGAAAGAAAAGGATATACTAGGACTATATCCATAAAACAAAACTTTCTGCATAGCATATTTTTAAAATGTTGACTATGGTCTCCTTTAAGTCATAAATTATAAAACTAGCTAGCAACACTGTTTTAAAAATACCTCAGAATATCCGGGGCCAATCCACTGTGTATTTGTGTGTGTGTGTGTGTATGTATATGTATATATATATATATATATATATATATATAAGAGAGATAAATTGAGAACATGGTTATTTGATTGCACCACATGTATATTTTGTTTGTATGTATTAATGAAGTTGTAATATTGTAGTTAAATTTCAATTTGTTTGTTATGTATGTTTGATACTGTTGTAAAAGCTAAAATGAATAAAGATATCATACAAAAAAAATCTCAAAATTACAGACACACTGAAGGTAAATCTGAGGATGTCACAATTACATTTTTGCTAAAAAAAGTATACAATGATTTTAAAAAAAATGTCTGCTGACTAACAAACTGCTGCTTCCACAGGACCCTGAACAAAAATAAAGACCTTCTCCTACTGGGGCGGACCATCCTCAGTTACCGAGCAGTGATGTATTGGAGGACCCTGCAAGGTACCACAGCAGGTGGGGCTTTGTCTGGGGGCATGGCCGGGGACACCTGGACAAACAATAGGGGCACAGGTAGGACTGCCCAGAAGGAGCTGGGATGGAATAGGGTTCCCGAGGGAGGAGCTTGCAGCCAGGGACAGGGAGGAGCTAAGCTCTCTTAAGAGGGCTGTACAGGAAGACTTTCTTCCTCATTCCTCCTTATCCCAGGTCTCAAGCAGAAGAAGGAGGTAGCCAGGATCAGCACCAATGGCAAACCAGAGGTATGGGCTTGGATAGGGGCCTGTAGGCCGCATGGCTGGGTGGGGACCAGGCTTAGGGCCTAGATCTGGGATACCTTTCAGGCCCTCCAGCGCCCAGCTCTACACAAATTGTTTATTGTGAGGTATTTACTGTACCTTTTAGAAACAAGACATTTCAGGTGCTGGCTCTGCAGCCTAGAGGTTGGAGTAAGTGGCATTAGGGGTGGTTGCTGGGTTGAATTCCTGCCTCGCTTGCATGTGGTGTGACTAGAAGCAAATCCTGCATCCTCTCGGGTAGTTTCTTGGCCACGGTTGCATAGGAGTTAGAATAATAGCAGGAGGAGCCGCTTAGATGTGGTGTTAAAAAAAATATATATATATAAAAAGAAACTGGGACACAGTTTGCAAGTTTAGCTTACCTGCAGGTCCGGAGGAGTGGGCAGGCGCGAGTCTGGGAGTTAGGCCCATGAGGTCCGAGGGGGCTGGCTTGGTGATGGAGAGGTGCATGGGCAACAGCCTGGAACCTCCTCAACATGAGCAGGTCCCATGAGTCAGCATCCCAGCCATGAGCCGTTCCTAAGCATGGGAAGTCGGTCGGGTGGTTGGTTGAATTCAGTCCAAAGCGGCCGGTATTTCTTTTCGGGATGCATTGTAGCTTCAGGGTAGTACGATTCGCAGCTGGCTCCGCTTAGTGATGCCGGCATATCTCGGGGCAGTGAGCCTCCTGCTGGGTCTGGTCTGACTTGGCAGCACTCACCCTCCTGCAAGGCCCCTTTCTGGATTACCGCTCCATCCGATGTGGCAGCGGGCCGGGGCACAGTCGCCCTGGCAGTGCAGAGGAGCCTGGGAGTCGGGGTCCAGGAATCGGATGCTGCCTCAGGGGCTTGCTGGCAGTTTCTTACCCGAGCAGCGAGAAAGGTCGGGTTGGCCATGCCATCGCCAGCTGGTTACCGAAAGGGTGGGGGTCAGCATACGAGGCTGTCTGTAAAAAGAGTAGGCCCCCAGAGAGAGAGATCAGGGATGTGCATCCACCAGCCGTACCAGCGAGTCTTCTTGTGCTTCAAGACTAAGGACAATAGTTGCACATGTGCAGAGGGCGAGGGCCCCACATGCACAATGCAGCAATGGTCACCATCTTAGGGATGGCACTGGCCGGTGGGAATAGCACGCAGGCACAGATAATAAAATAAATAAATAAATAATAAAAGAAATACATAAATAAACTGAAGAGGCCAATACCATGGGAATAAGGAACAAGTAGACGTGAGGAGCAAACGAGGCCTCAAGTGGGGATGCTATGGCAAGGGAGAGGGAGGGACATGAGTTGACAGGGGTACCCAGTAAAGGTGATAAGCTGGAGGAATGGCTTTCTGGTGGTGTTATGAGACACATGGATGCTGGCTGTATAGGGGACTAATACAGCCCAGATCCACTGGCCATTTCCTCGGAAGCAAGAAGAGGGCGGGGAGGCAGTAGAAGACAGGATTTAGGTGCTGCAATGCAAATGGGGGAGAACTTGGTTTGAATCCCACAGCCCCTTCTGGCATAATATGTGGGCCTGACCAAGTAACTTCATTATGGGGCTCTCAGGTTGCCAGGAGAACAGGCAGCGGGTCTCTCACACACACACACACACACACAAAAAAAGGGTTATGAAATAAGCAAAGGTATTAAAATGTCCCACCGTCAATGTCCTGTTGGGTGCAGCAGCAGACGCTTAAGCACCAGCAAGGGAGAGTGGCTGTGATCCTGTTTTGATTACATAGTGCAACAGTATATTGTGAAGATGAGCAGAGACCTGAAACAGCAGCTGGCCACCCTTGTCTGGGGCAAGGGCAAGGCATGGTGGGGCGCTGTTCAGGAAGCAGGAGTGAAGGGGCAGTGCAGGTCGCCGAGGCTGCTTGCCCAACATCAGAACCAGAAGCGGCCAACCTGGGAAGCAGCCAGTAACACTGGCATTGTTGACCCTGCCAGCTGAACTTGTAACTCCAGCGGGGTGACGGGCACATCAGGGCAAGAGCCAGAGAAGCTGATGCCCATTCTGGACAAAACGCTGGTGCACTCCTCCTCCTCCTCAGAGAAAAACATGAAGGAACAGGGCCGATCAGGAGCAGCAGCAGTGGACCAAGTAACGGTATGCTTGAATTAGACTAGCTGTCAGCGGATGAGCTGAGGGCTCTGCTCAGGAGCGGGGTGCCCCAAAGGAACAGGGGCATCGGCAGAAATGGGGCAGAGAGTGGGATGCTATGGAAAAGGTGCTGCTGGGCAAGGGACAGAAAGCGTTGGCATCGGCTCCCATAAACTAGGCATGCGGTGGGCACGTACACATGGGCCGTCACCACCGGAGGTGAGATGCAGTTCCGCAACGGGGCATGGTCAGCCCATCCTGCCACAAGAGAGCTACTCAGCTGGGAGTAGCAGGCCACGGGTCCCACAGCAGGCAGCTCTCGGTGTTGGGTCAGCCAGCCAGCTGCAGGGCTCGGAAGCGGGCTCGGTGATACCAGCGGTTGGGAGATCCTAGCACACAGCCTCCGTGGGCAACCCAGTCCAATCAGTGGTGGCGCAGAAGCTCGACTGGCTGTTGGAATTACTGGCAGAACAGACTATGGCTTGGACTGGAATGGTCCTGGTGGCGCCGCTGCAACAGGGATCGGGAGGCTGGAGCGGGAGTGGCATCGTGCCACTTCCAACACCGGGCAGCAAGGGGCAGTGAGTTTCCTATCCCTAGCGCAACCCATTGGGTCACACTTGCCAGACAAGGTGAGGCAGCAAATAATCAACGCAGAATATGTTGGCGTCTTTTGCCCTTCTGAATCAGCCTAAAGAAGCGGAGAAGGACAATAAAGACAAGGATGGGGATGACGGGTCGAACAGAAGCAAAGCAACTGTGCGGAGGACATGGGAGAACTGGGCGAGGCTTCACAATTTTGCAGGGATCTTCACCCAGAGCAGCCGGGGAAAGCTGACGGGCTATGGGTCTACTTAATAGGATAATGACCATGCATGCTAGTAAGCCAGGTGTAGGTTGGCTAGAATATGATGAGGAGTATCAGAGGAGATAGCAGATGGACATGGCACGGTCCTGGTGGTCTTGGACCTCCCGCTGCTGTGGACAATCGACTTGGGGGAGGTATTCAACATACGGACAGCGGTTTTCAGTGAGGCACCCCCGTCGCGAAAAAGGCTATCAAGGTGGAATGGGGAAAATGGGGGGAAGGGTGTTGTTTCAGCTACAACCAGGGCTCATGGAAGACCGAGCACTGTAGATACAAGCACAGTGCATGGCGTGCAGGAAGCCACACTCATTTCAACAGTGTGGAATGCGACAGAGGCGGGGCAGGGAAGGCCAACAATTTTCATCCCTTTTGGAAGGAGGACTAAGGCTGCCAACACCGGTCAAGGCCAGAAATATTGAGGGGTGGTTGGTCAACTACCCAGACAAGACGGCTGCTTGTTCTTGCAGCAGGATTCAGGAAGGGTTTCTTATACCTTACTAAGGCCCAAGGAGGGCATACGAGGCCGACAACCTGCGTTCTGCCAAGGAGTGACCGGAGGTCATGCAGGGCAAACTACAGAAGGAGTTGGCTGCGGGTCAGATCAGCGACCCTTCACCTCTCCCCTGGCCCACGCTTCAGGGTGTCTCCCATTGGCTTAGTCCCCAAAAAGTGCTGGGCGAGTTCGAATGACAAATCACCTGTCAACGCGAGAATGGGATTCAGTCAACGCCTACATTGACCCAGTTGACACTGCGATTGTATTACATGTCGCTCGACAGGGTGGGGAGGTGGTGCGACAGGCGGCCATAGTTCCGCTGGGGAAGGCAGATATAGAATCAGCATTCCTACTGTTGCCGGTGTGTACCCGGCAGATAAGGGAGCTACTGGGCATGAAATTTGCGGGTACTACTATATGGACAACTGCATGCCCATGAGGGTGTGCGGTGGCATGTGCAGTTTTTCAGCATCCAGCACATTTCTGCACTGGACCACAGCACAGAAAGCCAAAGTCGATCAAATGGTACACTATTTGGATGACTTTCTGTTTGTGGGAGGGCCAACTCGGGGCAATGCACACATATCATGGCAGCATTCCACAAGGTGTGAGTCCCAGCTGGGTGTACCACTGGCCCAGGACAAGACAGAGGGCCATGCACAAGGCTTTCTTCCTGTGGGTCGAAATCGACATGATGGAGCAAGTGTTCCAGCTCCCCCAAGACAAGCTGGTGCCTTGCGCACCTGGCGAGACTCTGTAATGAGGGCACGTAAAGTCACATTACGGGAGCTCCAGCAACTGGTGGGCCACCTCAACTCGCCTGCTGGGTAATGCCCATGGGCAGGACATTCATGAGGTGTCTGGCGGGCGTTGGGGCGGGCTGTACAAAACCAAGACCACAGAACCTGCATCACAGCAGCAATGCAGGAAGACCTAGGCATTTGCAGACATTTCTGCAATGCTTCAGTGGGTATCAATGTGGCCTGTTCCGTGTCCAGCGAGGAATTGGAACTCTTCACAGATGCCCTCAGGGGCCTGGGCTTCAGGGCTTACTTGCAAGGTAAATGGTGTGCAGGGCAGTGGCCTCCAGAGTCGATCAGACGAGACAGATAATGGTGATGGAATTTTCCCATTGTCGTGGCATTGGTGATTGGGGGAGATGTGCTGAGGGACAAGCATACCACATTCAGGTCTGACAACACTGGAGTGGTGTACGCAATAAACAAACAGTTGGGGGCAAGGCCCGATGGCCAACCTCATGCGGTGTTTGTCCTCAAGTGTCTGATGTTGAATATTGTATTACCTTTAGCAGTGCATGTACCAGGTATAGAAAATGGCATCGCTGATGCTCTTTCTCGCTTACAGTGGCAGAGGTTCCGAATTGGCACCTGCGGCCGACCGACAGCCAGGGAAGTCCCGCCATTCCTATGGGAGTTGATAACCCAGAGGCCTGGGAGTTGACTGAGAATGCCACTGCACCCAGGGCGTGAATAGCATACCGGGGGGGTCAACTGTTTCTGGAAGTGCTATACGCAGGGGTGGGCAGTGAATGGCCGATCCCAGTTGCACAGTTGTGCGAATATGTACTGATCAAAACGCGTGCGGCCACCTGGGCAACAGTCGAACAGCACATGGCTGGCATCGCCTGGTTCCAGAAAGCCAGGGGCTTCTCCGACTCTACAAGGGCATTTGCCCTCCGGAACATGCTGGGAGGTTGGTGCGGGCAGCCCGAGAGGTATGGACAACAGAGCGCCCTATCAGCCCTAGCATATTCAAGCAGATCTGGGACGAAGTTGCCTAAGTATGCTCATCCCTGATGAGACAAGGCTGTTCTGGACAGCATACTTGGTAGCATTTTGCAGGGCATTCCGGTGTCGGAGTTCGTGCAGTCCAGCAAGGCTACTGGAAGACCAGTAGTGCTGGCAGAGGCTGACGTGGAGGTCACAACATCAGACGGACCAGCTTGCCCGCAGGCGGTGGTGCCGACTAGCAGCACCCCCACGGGCTCCAGTGGGATGTGGGAGCATGGGTACAGGATTATATAACTCAGCGCCCGGCAATGGGGGAGGGCCTTCTTCGTCATGGGAGTGGTGGCCCCTAACAGTGTACTAGTTTAGGCACATGTTGCAGAAGACCTTGCACAGCTGGGCATCCCTGCAGAACACTACAACATGCACTCCTTTAGGATTGGCACAGCATCGCATGCCAGGGGCGGAGGCTTATCAGATAGGACAATACAGATGTTGGGTAGATGGAAGTCACAGGCTTTTGAAAGATACATAAGACCACACATGTTATAACTCTCTTTCTTTCTTTGGACAGGTGTTGTGGCCTGAGCAGAGCAGATCTGGATTGTGGCCACTCATACATCCCCTGGGCGGCCCTCAGGGCGAGGCAGTATCCCAGAGGAGAAAACCTGCTCCTGGCACCCAAGAGGGCAGAGGTGCACTGGTTGGGACGGCGTGGGAGGCGACTGAATGAGTTAATAGCAACACTGCAAGCAAAGCCCAGGAGAGGTTGCAGCCAAATGTTTTAGTCATTCATTTGGGGAAATTATCTAGGAGTTATGCATGCGAGAGGCTTAAAAGGAGGTCAGGCAGGACCTGGCGAGAGTGAAGCAATGGTGGCCCCAGGTACATATAATTTGGTCTGATATGGTAGAGTGGCAGCAGTGACGGCATGCCCGGAACATCAAGGCAATAGAGAAGGTGCACCGCAGCAGAACGCGCCATGAGACCATTATGGACTCTGTTTGGGGGTCCACAGCAACGCACCTGGGAGTGTCTGTAAAAAGCCTGATCTGTATAGAAGGGATGGTGTACATCTATCAGAGGAAGGATTAGACCTGTTTTTGAATGACATACAACGGGCAGTGGCAGAGTATTAGTGTGGACGTGCTTGTGGGGGTGAGCTGGTGAGAACTCACCTTGAGGCAGCTTGGTAGTCTTGGAACGCTGTGGGAGGGGTAACGGATCACGGTCTTGATCAGCCAGATCTCCCTGAGGCTGACAGGAGGGCGGGCCTGACGGATGGAGTTAGGGCACCCTCTTCGGCAGTGTCCTGGCATGGCGAATCCTCTGACGGGGAGGAGCTAGCCGCAGCCGTCATAGAGCCATCCCTCATGCCCCAGAGGTTGTTGCCCCATGGGGTCCTGGTTGTTGGTAGGCAGCCCTCCTCTGGGAGGGAGGGTCAACCATCAACGATCTAGTGCTCCATGGTGAGCTAGATTCTTCCAAGTCTACCTAGCTGTGCACATCACACTGAAGCAGTGTATATATGGATAATTGGTTTTATTAATAAACACATGGCTGTGGCCACTCCTCCAAAGCTTCGTTGTCGTGTCAGTTTGTTCAGGTGAATAAGGCATACGCCTCAAAGACAATGGAGGAGCCTGCAAGGTATCGCAGCAGCAAGGGTGCCAGAAGATGGTAAAAGCTGAGGGAGCTGAGAATCAAAGGGCACTTGTGTGAGGGTACAAAGGCACATTTCTACACTAGTTTTGCCATACAGAAATAAAAAGTGAGGCGGCTACGCCTTTATCCCCGGTTCCGGCACCTATGCGCAGCAGGCGGGCTTTGTCTGGGGCATGGTCGGGGACACTTGGACAAACAATAGGGACCCATGGAGGACCGCCCAGAAGGGGCTGGGGAGGGGAATAGGGTTCCCAGGGGAGGAGCTTACGGCCAGGGACAGGGAGGAGCTAAGCCCTTAAGAGGGTTGCACAGGAGAATTCTTCCTCATTCCTCCTCGTCCCTGGTGGCATCCACAAACCTCACCTCGTAAAAAGCAGGGTGGAGGCAGGGAAATTAGTGGGAACTGCTGTCCACTGAGGATCGCCTTCTGGTCGAGAAGGAATTTCTCTTTTTTCCCACTAGGTTTTCCGGGTTTTGCCTTCTCCAGCAAGGGGGGAGCTATTCCAGTTAGAGTAGGCTAGGGAGCAGATAGGTGGGTGTCACAGTCATGAACCTTGTAAGTGGCGGCTTGGTAGTCTTGGAATACTGTGGGAGGGGTAACAGGGGATCATGCGTCTTGACCAGCCAAATCTCCCTGAGGCTGACAGGAGGGTGGGCCTGACAGATGGAGTCCGGAGGGCACCCTCTTTGGGCAGTGTCCGCGGCATGGTGGATCCTCTGACCAGGAGAGGAGCTAGGCACAGCCGGTCATAGAGCCATCCCTCATGTCCCGGAGGTTGCTGCCCTCGCGGGGTCCTGGTTGATGGTGGCAGCCCTCCCAGGGAGGGAGGGTCACCATCAACGATCTAGTGCTCCATGGTGAGCTAGATTCCTTCCAAGGTATCTAGTTGTGCATATCACGCTGAGCGAGTGTATACACATGGATAATTTGTTTTATTAATAAACACATGACTGTGGCCATTTCTCCAAAGCTCATTGTTGTGTCAGTTTGTTCAGGTGAATAAGACATATGCCTCAAAGACAAATGCAACAGTGTCGCACAATTAACAACTGCACATTGTAAAAGGTGTTATGATTAATAGAAGAAAAATGCATTTAACAGGTAAAAGCAAAGGGGTTGGTATATTTCAACATTATATGCCTGGGTACAGCAATGTAGAAAGTACTCATTTAAGAACATTGCAAGCACTTCAGAGACAGAAGTTACAGCACCTATAACTTGTAAAGAGGATTTCGTTTTAACTCTTCAAAAGGTGCAATCATGTGCAGAAGAGGTGCTTCAAAGTCACCAAAGGCTTTGTTTCAAGCCCAAGCTGTCAGCTGTCAGAGCCCTTTTGTGCAGGGTTTACTGTTTAAACCCTTTCCCTGGTACAGCTGGGACCCTTTGCTCCCATTTCACTAGTTCTTTTGACATCCAACTCAGGATTATTGCTCGATTTCCACTTAGGTAAGGGAGATTTAAATCCCAGCTGCAATGACCAGGGGAGGGGCTGGGGTTGGAGTAAGGATACAGCTTAGTCACCACTTTTATTAAACACTGGGCAGGCATTTGTCAGGGTAGTTTTCTTCAGCACACTAATTAATAACATTAACACCCCCCACCCTCAGGCCTGGGGCCTGTCTCCCCACAGAGTGTCAGAAACAAGACTTGGCAGTTCAAGGCAGAAATGATTTGCATGGAAACCCTGATCAAAGGAAAGTCTGGGCTATAACGCTGTCAAGGTTTGCTACAATTTAACACTTACACATGAGTAGACTATAGCAAAATTTAATTTAAGCTGATGATATGAAACAAAAACAAAAAAGGAAAATGTGAAAACGCAGTTGTAACCACCCTCCCCCACCCACCCTGGCAGATGAAGTAGCAGTTCTGGTAACCTCACCTTACAATCCCTAAATACCTAACCTAGTGCCTTAAACAACACAAATGATTCCACTTCAAAAGTAGAACTACATTTCCCACTGATGACTGCTCTAGTGTAGGAGGGGCTGCTAATGTGTTTGATTTTACAAAGTACTGAACTGGTATTTTTAAAATAAGGCAACTGTGCTAAAGAAGTGGTGAACTGGCGAAAGGCGAACTTCACCAAGCTATGTAAAGCGCGATGTTTGACCCTTCAAAACAATCAGAAGAGGCCAGAAGCAAAGACTTCCTCTCACTACAAGAATGGTACAATCAGATGGAATTTGTTGCAAGTAATGAAAGAATTCACTAACAGCTGCCAGATAAACTGGGTGATTATAGTAGTATTTGGTCACCATTCATTGCCTTAGAGGGTCTGTGAGGCTACTAGGTCCCCTAAGTAAGTTGATACTGGTTTAGAATGTACTGTGACACATGGTACAACTTTTATATTAAGAATAAGTAGTGAGTTATATCAACCAGATTTAATCTTTTATAAATCAATATAAGGTAGGAATGATTTTAATGAATATTGTATAGATATGGCTATCTGTTTAGACTTGCACTGGATTTAGAAACTACTATATGGCCAGCCCGTGCGGTACAGTGGTTGGATTTAAACTTGCAACGCTGGTGACCTGGGTTCAGGAACAGATCTGGGGTGTTGGAGCCGGCTTGGAGGGAGGGGAATGAAACGTCCTGAGGACTACTCTCCTTCTCCGTGGGCAAGGAGGGAGTGTGTCTGGCAGCAGTGGACACCTGGCGAGGCTGAAGGTACCCGCAGCTGCCGGCGCCAGAATGTTCGAGGAGGTGGGGTGGACACTGGGCATCAATGCACATCCCCGTCTCTAAGAAAACACAACAAAATGCCGACCCCTAGCATGACAGCCTGTCCCACTCCGCCGCACACTGCCACTAATGCCCACCAGGAGGGTCCCGCTCTCATGGCCCCAACCGGGGTGTAATCGGGTCTTGTCCACAATGTCCGTGAAGGAGTGGGAAGCCCCCTCAGTGGCCCCACCCAGGGGTAAGCCTGGGCATGGAGGGCAGAAACGGACAGGATCAGAGGACATGGGAAGGCTGGCTCAAAATAAATACATTGTACTGTATGGCTAGAAAACTTAATAAAACTATTATGGCAAAAAGAAGAGGCCAGAAGGGAAAGATCAAGATTCATTTCAGTGCAATGCAGTAACTGCTCATTGCCGCTTTTGTTCTAAACCTAGATTTGTGTGCTTTTAGTGGTGCTGTTATTTCTTCGCTGTCTCGACCTGGATTTGTTTTGGGGCTGTTGAAAATTTAAAACCTAGTTTGGTGTGCTTTTAGTTGTGCTGTTTTCCTTTGTTGTCTTTACTTGGATTTGTTTTGTGGCTGTTGAAAATTAAAAACTAGTTTGGTGTGCTTTTAGTGGTGCTGTTTTCCTTTGCTGTCTGTACTGGCTGCAGATTTGGTATGCTTTTAGTGTACTGTTTTCTTTGCTGTCTTTACTTGGAATTATTTTGGGGCTGTTGAAAATGTAAAACCTAGTTTGGTGTGTTTTTAGAGGTGCTGTTTTCATTTGCTGTCTTTACTTGCTGAAATTTTTACCCACCTCTCTCCCCGCCCCCACTCTTAATTATATGCCCTGTTAAATCTGATTCACAGGAGCCAAGCACAAGAAATAGCAGGGTTGTGGAGTAGGAGGGCATAAGGGGAGGAAGGCCACCCTGGCACAAGTGTTTTGACTCATTTTTGTTGCTGTTTTTCCTTCTTTAAAAAAAAGTATCTGAGGATCAGTGGCAGGATTTTCAGGACAGTAAATTAATAAAGAGGGAACTACAAGAGTTTCAGTAACAGACAACTACTGCAATAACAGTATAAGTGAAGTATAATGTGGGAAGTGTGCAATGCAGTGGATGAGGGGCAGCTATATTCAGGCAGACCTTCTGGACACTGGGGTGCTGCCCTATCTGCAGGCATCTCTGTGGACTGCAGAACAAGGTAGCCAGACTCAGAGCGAAGTAACTGGGTCAGGAGTACCTTTGACCCTATCCGAGACCACCCAGTTCAACGCCGCTGCCTCAAAGGATGCCAAGAATGAGGAGCACTTGGATGATGGTGGGCTCAGGGAGGGTTAGGTGGTCCAGCAGAAGCACTATCCCAAATCCTATTCCACCCAGAACTCATATGCCAGACTGTCAAATGGGGAAACCAAATGGAGGTACCCAGAGAAGTGGAAAGGAAGGATGTGGAGGTCAATCGAGGAGGTGACCCCAGAGGGGACAGCAGTGGACCCCAGAGGAGGAGGAGGAGGAAGCAATCCTGGTGGGGACTTTATCATTAGAGGCATCCAGCTAGGAACACATGAGGGGAGGACAGGGAGGTGAGATGCCTACCATGTGCCACAGCATGGAGGGATGGGAGGAAGATCCTGGGGACTGCCGAGAAGGCAAGACGAGAGGGTGAGCTGAGGTCATTATCCACCTAAGTACTAATGACCTGGCAAATGGGGAGCCTAAGGAAGTTTAGGAAGAGTTTAGGAAATTGGGGAGTCTCAAGCAAGTAGCTACATCTGTCACCTTCTTGGAAATACCACCTGAGAGAGGCATGTAGGCGTGGGGTGCACGACCAGAAACATTAACACATGGTTGAAGAACTGGAGCTGCAAGGAATGGTTTGGAGTCATTGGTGACTGGGGACCCACCTGGAGGATGGGGGCTTGTTCAAGCCTGATGGTCTGCATCTGTCCTGGGCGGAATCAAGCACTCAATGATAAGTTTAAATGCTACATGGACAAACATTTAAGCTAGCCAAGGGGTAGCAGGCCAACAATGGCGTACCTAATTGCCCACCCCTCACAGCTAGCAGTGGAACCAGTGACCAGGAGGAGGAATATCTCTACAAAGCAGTGTGCAAAAGATGGAGATAAGCACCCAAGTGGATAGGCAGAAAGGGGCAAAATTCAACAGAATGGCAGACAGCAGAGAGAACCAGGGATAAAGAATAACCAGGAGGGCTGGAGTTGAACAGCTAAACAGTCCAGGAGTTCAAATCATGGACAGTCATGTGTGCCAATGCCAAGAGCCTTAGCAACAAGATGGAGGATCTGGAGACTGTCATGGTAATCGAACCAGGACACTGAGGCCACCACAGAGACCTGGTGTAATGATAACTACGACTGGAGATGGCCATACCCGCTACAACATATTAAGAAGAGACAGGGCAGATAGGAAGAGGAGGAGTGGCACTTTATGTGAAAGATGGCATAAAGGCCACAGAGATTCAGGAGAAGTAAAATGGGGAAAGATATTGTGGGTTAAGCTGGAAAGGAAAATGGGATCAGCCATCTGCACAGGGTGGTCTACAGACCACCATCCCAGGAGGAAGAAACAGATAGGAAGCTGATGCTAGCCATCCAAAGGATGGCAGACAAGGGGAGGTGTTGGTTGGAGACTTCAATATTCCAGACATGGACTGGAGCCCCAACAGCAGCATCAACCAGCAGCAGATTTATCCAGGACTCCCTTTAAGGTGCTGCCTTAAGCAACTGGTCATGGAACCAACTTGGCAGAAGGCAATACTGGACCTTGCACTCACAAACGGGACAGTGTGATAGGGTATCAGTGGGGAGCATTCTGGGGAACAGTGACCACCAGTCACTGTGGTTTAAAATCACAGAAGGAACAGAATCAAACCGCATAAAACACGATACTGGATTTTAGGAGGGCAGACTTTGGAAAAATGGGGACATGCTTGAAGAGGCACTAATGGGAATGGGGAGGAATCAGGGTGGAGGAACACTGGGCAATATTTAAAACAGGGATTACAAGAGCAACAAAATTATGTATTAAGCAGGTTAGCAAGGGAAAAGGAAGAGGAAGCCATTATGGTTTCCAAGGAGGTAGTGGAGGAAGTGAAAGCCAAAAGATTGCATTCCGACAATACAAAAAGACACAGGCAGAAGGGATAGCGAGAAGTACCAGGAGAAGCAAATGGAGGCAGGAGGTCAGTAGGAAGCCAAAGCTCAGACAGAAGGCACATTGCAAAATCAGTGAGTAGAGAAACAAACCTTTACAGGTACATAAGTGAAAAAAGAAACTGGAAGGAATAAGAGTCAATGAAGCAATGGGGCCAGATGGGTGCACCCAGGATCCTTAATGAACTAAGAGAGGTGGTGGCTGAACCTCTGGCAATCCTGTTTAGCGATCACTGCAAATGGGAGGTACACAAAGACTGGAGGACAGCAGATGTAGTCCCCTTATACAAAAGCGGGAACAAAGAGGAAGCAGGGCACTACAGACCAGTCAGCCTGACCTCAGTAGTGGGGAAAATCATGGAAGCACTACTGAAGGACCGATAGGTGGAACATCTGGTTGCCAACAGACTACAGGACGCAAGGCAGCATGGTTTCACTGGGGGAAGGTCATGCCAGACTAACCTCATTGAATTTTTCGACTGGGTGACAAGGGAGGTGGATCAGGGGAGGCAGTGGACGTGGTCTATCTGGACTTCAGTAAAGCCTGTGACACTGTGACACATAGAAGGCTATTAAACAAACTGGGGAATATGAGAGTGGGCAGGATAGTCACCAATCAATCAGACACAGAGGGCGGTAGCAAATGGCTGTCATTCCACAGAGGAAGAGTGACAAGTGGGTACCACAGAGATCAGTGCTGAGACCAGTCCTATTCAACGCCTTCATCAGTGACATTGCATAGGACCTGGAAGGCAGAATTACCCTGTTTGCTGATGACACAAAGCTCTATAACAGAGTGGACACGCCAGAGGTTGTAAACAGAATGAGGAGGGACCTGCAGAAGCTTGAAGAATGGTCACGGGTTTGCCAGTCAAAATTCAACACAAAGAAGTCCAGATAATGCATATGGGAAACAAAACCCTGGAATAACATATCAGTTGGGGGATGAGGATATAGCATGCACCAAGCAGGAAAGGACCTTGGGGTTATCATATCTGATTACCTCAAGGTAGGGAAACAGTCGACAAGGCAGCAGGTAAAGCAAATAGGATGCTGGGATGCATAGGCAGCGGCATCACCAGCAGGAAAAGGGAGGTCATAATTCCACTATACAAGACACTAGTGAGGCCCCACCTGGAGTACGTGTGTACAGTTCTGGAGACCTTACCTATAATGACAGAGCAGGGTAGAGAAGGTTCAGAGGAGAGCAACAAAGATGGTACAGGGATTGCATCACAAGTCCTATGAGGACAGGCTGAAGGACCTGAATATGTACTATCTGGAGGACAGGAGGGAGAGAGGATATTATAGAGATACAAATACCTTACAGGGAGGAACAGGGTGCAGGAATACACTATTTTCAGCAAAAATATGTTCCAGTACTAGAGGGCATGCAGAGAAGTTGGAGGAGAGGCGATTCAGAGGAAATGCTGAGGAAAATTTCTTCACAGAAAGGGTGGTGGAAAAGTAGAACCCCTGCCAGAGAAAGTTGTGGGGCTGAAACAATCACAGGATTTAAGAATGCATGGGATAGACATAAGGGAATTCTGGAGGTCAGGGTAAGGTGCAACAGACTTCTAGAAAAACTTAAAGGAACTTGCAAGCTCAAATGGGCAGACTGGGTGGGCCATAGGCCCTTATCTGCTGACAGTGTCTATGTATCTATGTAATTAGCAGATGATGTAAACTCTGTGATATCTCTCAACAGTGGCAATATGCTGGATTAAGGGCATAGGATTAGCACAGAGCAGGTTTATGGGTAGATTCAGTGCAGTAAATTAGATTACAGACAGTTGCATGGCAATGTGTTGTGATTAACGGTAGCTACATGGTAGTGTGTTACATCAGAGTTAGTTGCTTGGTAGTGTGTTAGATCACTGCTAGCTGCTTGGCAGTGTGTTAGATTATGGGTAGTTGCATGGTAGTATGCTACATTACAGCTAGTTGCTTGTAGTGTGTTAGATCACAGCTAGTTACTTGGCAGTGTGTTACATTATGGGCAGTTGCTTGGTAATGTGTTAGATCACAGCTAGTTACTTGGCAGTGTGTTACATTATGCAGTTGCTTGGTAATGTGTTAGATCACAGCTGGTTGCTTGGTAGTGTAGTCATTTATGGGTAGTTGCATGGTAGTGTGTTAGATCACAGCTAGTTGCTTCAGCAGTGCAGTCGCACAGTTAGTTGCTTGGCAGTGTCTTAGATTATGGGTAGTTGCATGGTAGTGTGTTAGATTAGCAAACCTCTGAATTTCTCAAAGCTTATAACCTTCAGACAGAAGCCCGCACAGGTTCAGGTCCAGCCACAACACCGAGACTGCTCTTATCAAATTCACCAGCTTTATCAATAGAACAACTGATGAAGGATTCCACGCAAAGTCGGTTTCTGTGTACCTCACAAAATCTTTAGACCTTGTTGACCATAACGTCCTACTATCCACCCTTTCCGACCTTCACTTTTCGCCAGATGTTACAAACTGGTTCCAAAACTCCCATCTGATGAGGATGTCCAGGTACTTTTGAACCTGTCTGCAGAAATTGATGACATCTTCGATTCCTCTGATATTTCAGTATATGATATTAATAGCATACCAGAAATCTCCATGCAATTTATTGAAAGGACAAATACATTCAGACGAATATCTACATTAATCCTCCACCCTTCAACAGTCCAGTATTACAAACATTTCAAAATCTGGTTCAACAAGATTTGGAAGATCTGTTTAATACTGATGGACTAATAACCATAACTTAACCACAGAAGAATGTTCTGCTTTACAAGATTTGAAGAACAAAGGTTGTTATGAATGCTACTCAATATGAGGAAGAAATCACGGAGACAGTTGGATGATACTGCAAGTTATACAAGATTACAATCAGATCCTATGACGAGTTTTAAGCATAACTTGATTTATTTTTGCAAATGTCATTATCCATAGGCAGTATTACAAAGAAGGAAATGGAGTTCATGCAGGCTGAATTTGCTACTGCACCTACCATCTATATACTACCTAAGATTCACAAGGACCAGGCGAACCCCCAGTAGACCCATAGTATTAGGGTGTGGTAGTCTCACTGAAAATGTTTCAAGTTTACTGATCACTTTTAAAGCCGACTGTGTTTCGCAACAGTCATACATTTGTGACAGTACTGATGTACTTAAACTGGGGGTTCGTCTGGTCCAGTGATCTTAGGTGGGTTATGATAGACGAGAAAGTCTCTACACCAGCATTAGGCATGATTTGGATTTACATGCCCTTGATTTTCATTTGCATAATACAGATTGTGCAAGAGATTTACCAGCCGCTTTCATTTGAGAAGCTATGGAACTTGGATTTACCACTAACTGTTTTCTTTTGATAATAAGTACTGTCTTCAAACATGGGGTACTGCATGGGCACCAGTGGCACCTCCTATGCCAACCTCTTTATGGCTTGGTGGAAGGTGCCACTGTGTCTGACCCTCTCGGAATACCTTTTTTTTTTTAATCATTGAATGCTTTCTCTCCTCCGTCGGCCCCATCTAACCGGGTCCCCCAGCTCCATCCCTCTGGAATTACCGGGCTTACCTTACGCCTGTCCGGGAGCTGTGCCTGCAGAAAGTCGGTCGCCATCCTGCCGTGGTTTCATTTTTCTGTTTTTCTCCCTCATTCCTGAGGGTCCCAGGAGAAGGTCGATGCATGTGGAGGCACACATGCGCCTTACAGCCCCAGGGAATGGCCCTCCACCTCCAGCCCCATTGGCACCTGCTTGCGCAGCCCCCGACCTCCACCAGGGGCAGCTGTTAGTGAGGGATGCCATCCCACCTCCTCGAGAGAGAGCTGCCTGTCGGCCGCCTCCATCCAACCTCCAGCGACTCAGGCTCCGCCCGAACCCGGTCGCTGGCATGCCGTGGTGAGACATCCAGCACCTCAGCCCTCTGCGCCACTGGGCCTTTCTGTCCCATATAGTTTATGGGGCAGATATATAGATGACATGTTGCTTATATGGCAGGGTGATGAAACAACAGTGGATAATTTTCAGTTTTTACATTCTAATGACGTAGGTCTGAAATTCACATACCAAACAAATTCTACTGCAATCTCTTTTCTTGATCTGAACTTAGAGTGTAGATGGACAACTCATTTCTAGATCTACCCATAGGAAGCCTACCTCTGCTAATGTGCTTTTCCATGCTTCCAGTGCCCACCTTCACATCTTAAAAGTCCATACCTTTTGGTCAGTTTACTAGACTGCGGAAAAATGTTCAGCTTTGATAACTTTGAGGAACAGGCCCAGGAACTTAAAATACGTTTCTTGGAAAGAGGTTGTAATTTAGATCTGGTATATGAAGCACTGAATAGGGCTAGAAAATTAGATCAGAAAGATCTCTTAACAGTAAGGGATAAATGTAACCCAATTGAGCAGCCTGTTACACTAGTGACAACTTACAATCAAATATCAAAAGATGTTTCATCTATTGTTAAAAAACATTAGAATGTTTTGTGGGGTGATTCCTACTTTATGATGAAGTGGGGCCTTCTCCTCAGTTTCTCTGCGTCATGGCCCCAATTTGAGAGATACTTTAACAAGTAGTCTATTTGTAAAAGAAGATAGACTTAGCCCCTCCATGGATGCCCCCTCGAACAGTTGGTTGTTACAGATGTGGCAAATGCAACATTTGTAAATGTTGTATACAGACTAAAGTATTTGTACATCCTATTACACATCAAAAGTTTAACATTAGGGAGTTTATTAATTATTTTACTCCCCATCATTTATATACTCTCTTGTACATGTCCAAAAATATATGCGGGGTGCGATTCGACCCCTTAAAGAGCGTGTACAAGAACACGTCCGTGGAATAGTAAATGTTGATTCTGACAGTCCCATTGGGTTACACTTTGCTTCATATCGTGATAGCAAGGTGGATGATTTTCTTTAATTGGCCTTGAACAGATACAGGCCAAACCGGAGGAGGAAACAGGCGTGGATTCTATCGCAACATGAAACTAGGTGGATTTTTAATCTCAAAGGCCATACAGATATTGGCCTCAATAGTAATCATATTGATATTCTTCCCTATCTGTAGGTTAGGATACATCTTGTCCATTACTGACCAATATGCTTGTACCTCTGAAGCTTCCCTTTTGCCCACTGTCGTTCTGGCACGCATGGGTATATCCATTTACAATTAACTTGACTGTTTGTATGTTAGGACTTCTGCCTGCCTTTTAAATATATTTATTTGTAATCCTTATATAAAAGGTTCTCTCATATTTATTCTAAACAAATATGAGGCTTATAAAGTAATTAATTAGGTACTGTAATTTTATGGTACAATGCAATACACTTAATAGGAGCGTAGTTAATGGGGACTTCGTTTAATAAGGACGTTCCCCAGTAACCGACTTGTTCCCAACTGACTTCCATTATGTTCTAATCCGGTTGTAAGGGACACATGGGCGCTTAATTGGGATGTTTTACTGTAAAAGTGTGACATGCTGGTGCAGTATTCATCTTGTGATCATGGCTTCCAAGTGAGTAGAGCTCACACTCCCAGAATGAGTGAAAGTAATTGAAGCTTTGCAGATCCCTAAGGCTTCTCTTGCTTCTGTGGCTAAAGATTTTGACACTTCTAAAAGCCAAGTTGATTGCATAAGCCAAAACAGAGGCTATTCTGACTGAGAGGCAGTTGAATGTTAACCGGCAAGAAATGCGAGGGCAAGGACGGTGAACGGAAAGCGCCCTCCTTTTGTCAGTTTAGCGGTGCTGTCAGTCATGGTGCCAGACTGTCCGTCCCTCTGTTAAAAAAAAGCAAAGGAGCTTGCCACACAGCTCGAACATGAAGATTTCGAGGCCACCGATGGGTGGCTGGCAGGTGGAAACAGAGGAACTCCATTGTTTACAAGAAGGAGCATGGCGAAAAATCAGGCGCTGACACTGGTGCAGCATCAGACTGGATCTCAGCTGTGCTTCCGCCCTTCTTCAAGATTACAGCCCTGGGGTGTGTGTACAATGCTGATGAGACAGGACTGTACTTCAGGGGGTATCCTGATCGCGGTCATGTTCTCAGACAAACAGAACTATTTTGGGGGGCGAAGGACAGTCTCTCTATTGGTATGCACCAATATGGATGGCACAGACAAGCACCCTTGCTTATTACTGGTAAAAGTAAGAGACCTACGTTGTTTTCCCTGAGATCTTGCTACACTGCGGTAGCTTACTATTCTTCGTTGAATGCCTAGATGACAGGGTGGATCTTCCACGACTGGCTGGGCATGTGGGAGCATGAGCTGAAGCGGAAGCGGCACTATGTCCTACTGTACCTGGACAACTGTTCCGCACACCTGCTGATGTTGTGGGGATGTACCCACACATTAAAATTGTTTTTGCCACCAAACACCACCACTCTGATCCAGCACATGGATATGGGTGTGATCAGAAATTTAAAGGTCACTATCGTGCACTGATGTCAGCACGAATCGTGGATGTGATCGACCAAGGAGGAGAGCGGACTGGATCTGCAATCGCTAAAGCCGTCAGTATCCTGGATGCCATCTGCATAGCTGCCAAGGCCTGGCAATCTGTCTCCCCTACTACACTCCTGCACTGTATTTTTTTTTATATTCAGCTTACTTTTGCCCATTCCTCTGCCGTTCATCGTAGCTCTGCCCTGGTCACGGTGCCCCGAGACTCCACCACCTTATGAGCCCTCGCTCCCCGGTCCTCCCAGCTTGCCCCTGGGAGGCAGGACATGGCACCACAGTGGGCACAGGTGCCGTGGGTCCATATCTGATTGAGGGAGCCCTCGCCAGGAAGCTTATTGAGTCCGGGGCAGGGCGTCATGGAGCGTTCGGCCGAGAGGGATTTTATCCCTATAGGCTGGGGCGGAGATGTGCAATCCCGCCCCAGTACCCCTTGACTATGCATTGGTGCATTGGGTGATGTACCCAGCTGCCGCTCCATTTCCTCTCGCACCTACCGCGGACCCCGGAGAAGGAGGCAGTCCTGGGGCGCTCAATCCTTCTCCCTAACAACCCTCCGGCGACCGGGCTTGTTCCGAACCTGGTTCCCGGTGTTGCAAGCAGGAATCCAACCACTGCGCGGTGAGCCAGCACTCCTGCACTGTTTTAGGAAGGCAGGGTTTCAGACTAGCATCGCGGAACCGGTGGGCGAAACACATCAAACAGCAGCAGAGGATCCGCTGTATGATGTTCAGCCATCAGCATACATGACTGCAGATGAGTTCTCTACATTTGTGGACATCGACAATGATGTCAAAACTGAGGAAACTACAGATGGCAAAATTTGTGAAGAAGTCAAGCGTCTGAAACTGGGCGTGGGAACTCAGAAACACAACATGAATCGGGGCAGAGGAAGATCCAGTACCGATCCTACTTCTAACAAGGATGCTATTGGGCACTGTAGAGCACTGATGACATGATACATGCAGAATGGTAACATAGCATCCTGGGGAGCACTGGCAGCTGTTGACAGCCGCATTTCAAATAGGATCAGCACCAACTCAAAACAGAGTTCGATCACAGACTTTTTAAGCGCAGTGACTGAAAACAACTTATACAATACTTTTTGTTTAACTTTACTTTGTCAGTTTTGAGCACTTGCATAGCAAACAAAACAAAACAAAAACATATGCACAGAAATGCACTAAAATAAAAATATTTAATTGTTTTTGCTCTCTGACTCTGTTGTTTGGTTGTAAATGATGGTATGCAGTGACCAGAATGATGATTACAATGATCGAACATCTGGGCTCCTGTTAATCGGGATGATAGCAATAAGGGATGACTGCTCGTTCATGGAGCCGTCCCTATTAAGTGGCTTCATTTGTATTATAAATTTGTATAACTTTATAGGAATTAGTTGTTTTTAATTTTGGTGTCTTTTATTTGCTTTTGAGCACTGCACTTTTTCCTGAGTGTTCCTGTACATGAATTACTTGAATGCTATTAATGAATAACGATTTGGCGCTATTTATTTAAGCAGCTCTCTACTGAGTAAATATTTTGAATTTTCTAGAGTGTATGCATTCATGTAAAAGAATGGAATAGGAGTGCATCTTATACACTGTATCTTTAATTGTACAGTACAAATGGATTGGTTGTTGCTCACTTGCTCCTCCTTCTGATGAAGCGTCAAGTTTAGCCTTGAAGTGCCAAGGTTTGAGACTCACGGGGTCACATGGAATAAAAACTTTCTGCTGCTCATTTCTGGCTTTTTGCTTTTATGTACTTCTGTTTCAATTTTAGTGCGGGCAGTGCAGCCTGTTTGCTCTTTTTGTGGTTCTGAAACTACCTCAGCCACAGGTCACACCAAACCATCATAAATGGTGTCCTGTCCAACCCTGCCCCATAAAGTTTGAGTACCCTAAGGGTCCATTCTGGGCCCCTTAATTTTCTCCCTGGTAGTCAATTATCTTCCTGAAATCTGCATGAACAACAAACTTATCCTGTATGCCGCAGATGCAGCCCTTTTCTATAAAAGACAAAGACCTCTCCTCTTTACTCAACAAGCTGCAGGTTGATTTCAGTAGCTTTCACTCCTGGTTCTTGTCCAAGGGCTAGTGCTAACTGCAAAGAAAACCAAATCAATAGCTTTCTCCAGCCCGTGGAAGCCACTCTTTTTGACTTCACACTACTTGACATCGAGGGCAATGCAACTGAAAGAGTCAGCGAATTTAGATACCTCGGATTGCTTCTTGATAGCCACCTCAACTTTAATTCACACATAAATCAGCTCATTAAGAAAACCCACCAATGGACAGGCTTACTACACAGAGTTAGGCCTTTCCTGATCAATGAATCTAAGACCCTTCTGCCATTAGTTTCCTTAACCTGCTCTTGACTATGGTGACTTAGTCTATTTTCCACCCTCTCCCAAAACAACCTCCAAAACTCCGTTCCACCTATTACAGCATCATTGGTTTTGTCACTGGTCTCCCCAGACTGACCCACCACTGTGATCTTTGCCGCACCTCTAATTGGGCCTCCCTAGAGGATGGATTTAACAGCAAAATACTCACTTTTTCCATAAACTATCAGTGGGCCTCCTCCCAGACAACACTGTCTCCCTTTTCCCTATGTCTTCCCATCCTTAAACCACCAGAAAGTCTTCCTCCCCCTCCTTCTCCATCCCATTCTGTTGGATCATACATGGCCAAAACACCCTCTCTACAAGGGCGCAAGCTGTTCAACAGTCTTCCCCGGCCATCACTGAGTGCCCCACTCCAGTCTCCTTTAAGTGTAACCTAAAGTTTCACCTTTCTCAGACTGCCACCTGCAGGTGTACCACCACCACCACGTGACACTCACTTGGTGCTCTTGCTCTCCACCGCCTCCACAACAACTGAACTGGCGCCAGTACATAATGAAGGCAGGATCTCCTGGTCTGATAATGCCTAGCACTTTCCTACCAATGCACTTGTAAATATATGTATTATATTGTTTAGTGTCTGTTTTTGCTCAATTGTCTTAAGTCTAATTTAGCACACTGTTAAGTAACATACCAGTCAGTGTTCTATTGTCCTATATCTCCTCCCTGTTTCCACATTTGTAATCCTCTTACTGCATTGCCTTGATCATGTAACCTCCTGTTGTATTTGTCCAAAACTGGACGCTTGTGAAAACTGGCAATTTATGTTCACATGCCTTTCCAGTATAATAAACTGAAGCTGCAACTGAGATTATGGATAGTTGCATGGTAGTGTGTTAGATTATGGGTAGTTGCATGGCAGTGTGTTAGATTATGGATAGTTGTCTGGCAGTGCGTTAGATTATGGATAGTTGCATGGTAGTGTGTTAGATTATGGGCAGTTGCGGTAGTGTGTTAGATTATGGATAGTTGCCTGGTGGTGTGTTAGATCACAGATATTTGTTTGGCAGGTAGTCGATTATAGGTAATTTCATGGTAGTGTGTTAGATTATGGACAGTGGCATGGTAGTGTGTTTGATCACAGCCAATTGCATGGCAGTGTGCTAGATTATGAATAGTTGCTTGGCAGTGTGTTAGATTATGGGTATCTGCTTGGCAGTGTCTTAGATTATGGATAGTTACATGGTAGTGTGTTAGATTACAGCTATTTGCTACGGGTAGTTGCAAGGAAGTGCACTGATTATGGGTAGGTAGGTAGATAATTAATAGTTGCATGGCTGTGGGTTAGATGTTGGGTAATACATAATCTTATATACTCCAATAATGCAAAGCATCATGGGAAGTATATGCAAATCACCACAAACTAATTCTTTCAAGCAGGAGCTGGCGTATGGTGCTAAGCGACCTCACACACAATCTACAAAGAAAGAAGACACAGACCAGTGTTTCATCCTTCTTAGGACTCATCAGTGTGCCTCATCTGCATCTCATCCCATCATATGATGGTTTTATGGGTCTGGGTCATACTGAGCTCAAATTAGGAAAGCAATCTCCAACTACAAAACACAGAAACTTAACATAAAAGTACTGAGGCAAGGGTTACCCTGGAAGGGCTTTGGCAATAAAACCAGGTTTCAAAGACAGCGATGAATTATGAGTAGATGCATGGCAGTATGTTGGTTTATGGATAGTTGTGTGACACTGCATCATATAATGGGTAGTTCCATGCTATGTGTTAGATTATTGGTATGTACATGGCAGTGCTCGGGATTATAGACAGTTGCATGGCAGTGCACAGGATTATTGGAAACCACATGGCTTTGTGTTGGATTATGGGTAGTTGTGTGGCAGTACATCATACTATAGGTAGCTGCATGGTGTGTGTTAGATTATAGGTACAAGCATGGCAGTGCTCAGGATTATGGATAGTTGCACAGCAGTGCATGGGATTACAGGCAGCTGCATGGTAGTGTGTTGGATCACGGATAACTAATGTCAGTGTGTTAGATTAGGTGTAGCTACGTGGCTGTGTGCTGGATTACAGACAGTTACATAACAGTGTGTTACATTACAGGCAGTTGCATGGCAGCATGTTATAGATTATACGCAGTTGTATGGCAGTGTGTCAGATTATAGGTAGTTGCACTGCAGTGTGTTAGATTATAGACAGTTACATGGCAGTGTGTTAGATTATAGGTATTTGCATGGCAGTATGAGATTACAGCTAGTTACATGGCAGTGTGTTAGATTACAGCTAGTTACATGGCAGTATGAGATTACAGCTAGTTACATATCAGTGTGTTAGATTATAGTTAGTTACATGGCAGTGTGTTAGATTATAGCTAGTTGCATGGCAGTGTGTTGAATTATTACCAGTTACATGGCAGTGTGTTAGATTATAGCCAGTTACATTTAATTTATTTAGTTTTGTTAACCGGATAGGTACACTAGACAGCACAGCTGCCTATTTTCAGGAATGACCTCGGAGATTACAACAAAGGATATGTAGACAATAGTAGATATAAGAAAACATCATGGGAACAAGTAGAAGTCAGACATAGTACATTTACACACAATTTTCAGCAATGACAGTACATTTGCAGGAATCTATATGTAGTAACAAAACAGAAATATAAATGCAAATAACTAACAGTCATAAGTCATCATGGCAGTGTGTTAGACTATAGCTAGTTACATTGCAGAGTGTTAGATTATAGCTAGATACATGGCAGTGTGTTAGATTATAGGCAGTTGCATGGCAGTGTGAGATTATAGCTAGTTACATTGCAGTGTGTTAGATTATAGCTAGTTGCAATGCAGTGTGTTAGATTATAGGCAGTTGCATAGAAGTGCCACAGGTAATAGTTAGTTGCATGGCAGTGTGTTAGATAACGGGTAGCTGTATGGTAATACATTAGATTATAGGTAATTATATGGCCTTGTGAATTAGATAACAGGTAGCTGCGGCAGTGTGTTAGATAATGGGTAGATGCATGGCAGTATGTTAGGTTACAGGTAGTTGCATAGCAGTGCATTACATAACAAGTAGCTGCACTGCAGTATTTAAGAGTTATGGGTAGTTGCATGACTATGACAATGTCTTAGATTATGGACAGTTGCATGGCAGTGTGTTAGATTATAAATTGTTCCATAGTTCTGTGCTGATTACAGACAGTTACATGGCAGTGTGTTAGATTATGGATAGTTGCATTGCAGTGTGCAGGATTACAGGTAGCTGCATGGCATTAATTATATGGCAGTGCATTAGATACCAGGTTTTGCATGGCAGTGTGTTAGATAATGGATAGCTGCACTGCAGTATGTAGGATTACAGGTAGCTGCATGGCATTAATTATATGGCAGTGCGTTAGATAACAGGTTGTTGCATGGCAGTGTGTTAGATAATGGATAGCTGCATTGCAGTATGTGGGATTACAGATAGCTGCATAGTTATGTGCTGGATTACAGTTACATGGCAGTGTTAGATTACAGGCTGGTTACACGACACTGTTAGATTAGAGGTAGCTGCATAGTTGTGTGCTGGATTCAGAGAGTTACACATGGCAGTGTGTTAGAGTGCAGGTAGTTGCATAGCGTGTTACATAATGGGTAGCTGCCGGCGGTGCGTAAGATTATGGGTAGTTGCATGCCAGTGTGTAGGATTATGGGTAGTTATACAGTAGTGCATAGCATTATAGGTAGCTGCACGGCACTGTGTTGGATTGCAGGTGGTTGTATGACAGTTAAATTATGGCTAGCAGCAATGCAGTGTGTTAGATTATGGATAGCTGCATGGCAGTGTGCAGGATAATGGGTAGTTACACAGTAGTGCATATGATTATAGATAGTTGCATGGCATTGTGTTGGATTATAGATAGTTACTTGGCAGTATGTGCTGGAGTACATATAGTTGTATGGCAGTTAGATTACGGACAGTTGGATTAAGGGTAGTTGAGAAGATGAGTGGTGGATTAAGGGTAGTTAAGAGGCTGAGTTCCTTAGTACTGTTGCTCTGCTGTACCCTGTTGCACTTGTCGGTATATTAACCACGTCCTAGCTTAGTTCTGTGCAGTCTGTTTAGGTTTATGGTGTATTACTGTTTATAGTATGTTGTTTCATTGTTTATGTTATCTATAAAGTTTTGCTTATGTTTCATCGTTTCTGGTATGATGCATCATTGTTATCTATGAACTGTATAGCTCAATGTATGTTCACACTATTCTAACTGTATAGCTCAATGTATGTTATGCACTTTTGCCCCAGGTACCCTATCCCGGGTTGTCCCTGAAAAGGGACTGCATGGTCTCAGTGGGCTTACCCGGTTACCAAAATTCTAATAAATGAATAATGAGTGATGGATTACTGGCAGTTGTATGGCAGTTAGATTATAGGTAGCTGATTTTCAGCATGAGGATTATAAATGTTTAATAGAAACACAGAATTTAACGGCAGATGAGGATCGTTTGGCCCATCTAGTCTGGCCATTTTCCTACCCATTTCATATACAGCAGATCCTAAATGATCTCCAGCTTACTCTCGCTTTCCTATCGCTAGAGTTCCTTTATGTCTATTCCATGTGTTTGAATTCCCCTACCATTTTGCCCCTACAACCCCTATCAAGAGGTTGTTCCATGGATCCACCACCCTTTCCATGAATAAATACTTTCTCACATTACCCCAAGTCTACCCCCTCTAGCTTCATATCATGGCCCTTGTTCTTGAGCATCTTTTTTTTTGTGTGAAAGATGCTACCGCTATGCCTTATTTACACCCTTGAGGTATTTGAAAGTCTCTATCATACCCCCCCAAACTCTCCTCCAGGGAATACATATTGGGATCGTCTAGTCTCTCCTCATTGATATTTGGTGCAACCCTGTACCACTTCTGTCATCCTTCTCTGAACCGATTCTACTCTATATCCTTCGGGGACCGGCCTCCAGAACTGGACAAAGTACTCCAGATGAGGTCTCACCAATGTTCTATACAGTGGCATCACCACCTCCTTTTGAGAACCAAAGTGGCTTTTCTTTCGTTTTGATGTGTTTATTTGCTTCACACAAAGGCTTGCTGCCTGTGTGATGGCAGTTTGATGTTCCCCATTGTTGTGCCACCCCTCCTTCTAGCCTGTTTGCTAGTGCTTTCTAAGGCACTCGCCCATCTTGCCAAAGTCAGCCCTCCTGAAGTCCAGTACCCTCACTTTGTATGCGGCTTGACTCTGTAGCTGAGTTTATCGTGAACCACACTGTTTGGTGGTCACTTGTTCCCAGATGGCTACCCACTTCTAGATCTGAGATCCTCTCACTGTCCCCATTTGAGCATACAAGGTCTAAGATTGCTCCCTAACAGTGGGTTACAGAACTAGCTGTCTGAGGCATGCCACCTGTAGGGCATCGAGAATGGCCCTGCTCTTGGATGTGGCTGCAGCAAAGGTGCTCCAGTTAACATCTGGCATATTCAGATCCCCCATCAACAGTATCTCCCCTTTCTCTGCCATCCTAAGGATGCCATCTATCATATCCTTGTCAATTCCCTCCCCTGACATGGGGTCTGTATACAACCCCTGTGTGGATTGTGGTGCCATTTCCAGTCTCTAAAGTGACTCACAGTGCCTCCTCTCCTCCCTGTTTACTCTTTTGTTCCATTGCTTTTATCCCTTCCTTTACATTGAGAGCTACTCCTCCCCTCTTCTCCCTCCCTATCTCTCCTGTAGGTTGTACCCTGGTATGTTAACATCCCAGTCATAGTTCTCTGTGTACCATGTTTCTGTGACTGCTATGATATCCAGGCATCCCTCTTCCATCAAGGCCACCAGTTCAGGGAGCTTGTTGCCCAGACTACGGGCATTGGTACTCATTACCCTCCATTTCTTAATGGCCTTACCCCTTTTGCACCATCCCTGCCCTTAATGCCGTTGTCATTTTCTCCATTTACCCTGTCCTTCTCCTACGACACCTCTATCTTGGTGTTTACCTCACTACTACCCTGATTTTTTTTTTTGGGGGCTAGGATTTCCCTGCTCCTTTCCAGTGCCTCCCCTTGGCTACTTTAAATGCTTGCCAATGAAGCATTTACACCTATCACCTAGGATCCTGGTTCCCTCCTGGACAGATGTAGACCATCACGCCAGCATAGGCTTGCATCACTCCAGGTGGACCCCAGTCCCCAATGAAGCCAAATCCCTGAGCTCTGCACCAGTTTTCAACCACTGATTGAATCCCATGGTGTGGAGCACCCTAGCCTCACCCATGCCATAGACAGGCAGCACCTCCGAGAAGGTTACCATGCGTGCTACTTGTCTAAGGCCTCTCCCTAACTCCACAAACTCTTCCTGTACTGCTCTGTTCCTTTCTCAGCCAGGTTATTTGTCCCTAGGTGGACAATGACTCAACTCCCTCCCGTGCAGCTGCTCTGGCGATCCTGAAGTTAGCTCCCTGTCCCTCAAGCCATGGCGCCAGGCAGGCACCTTACCTCCTCTCCCTTCCTCACACAGTTTTACCCTCCTAACAATGGAGTCCCCCACCAGGAGTTGTTTTCTTCCCTGTGGGGTCCCATGCCACCCTCCTGTGGGTCTCCTTTGTGGAGGTTTCCAGCATCCTCCTTGGTCTTCACTGCAGGTGCCTCCATAGAGGAACCACACTTTGCCAGAATGGAATATGAATTGTGAAGAGGTACAACTGGAGGGATGCGCCTCTGTTCCACCACCCTCACCCTTTCTGAGCCACTGTGGTTCAACGCTCCTCTTTCTTGGCAACCTCTGAGGCAACGACAGTGGCCCTGGTGGTCCTTTGGTGGGAGAGGAGGTCCCCAAATCCTGGCCAACTCAGACTAGAGATGAACAACCTCCTCCCTCAGCCAAGAGGTCCTGCAGATGAGACAACACTGCATCTTCCAGAACATCTCCCGGAAGACTGCTGCTGCACAGCCTCTGCACTGCACCACTCCCATCATGTCTTTTTATCCCTACTTACTTACTGCCTCTGTGCCCTTTAAGCTCCTGATCTTCCTGTTCTGAGACAAGAAGTTCCTATATATCTCAGTAGTCTCCTTACTTGCTCAGTTAGACCTCCAGCAGCTTGGGGGGTGGGGCAGAGAGCTACTCTTTTCCTTCTTGGATGGTGAGTCTTTGTGGCTCTGTGATCACTCACTTCCTGCTCCCAAACAGGAAGTTCCTGTTGTCAGTCAAATCCTGCGCCTATAAAAGTAGAACTGGCTTGGAGGCGGGGGTGGAGGGAGGAAGGAGGGCAATACAGTCCCAGTAGAGAAGAATAGTTATAACAGCAGCTCCGTCCTCTTGGTGTTCTCTGCCTGGTCTCTGGCAGAAGCTATCTAGGACAGTTTTAAATATGGCTTTAACCTGGCTTCCTTCTAGCTAAGCCACTCCCTCTACATTACAGCTCTTTCTACACTTAGTTAATTGCACAGATAACATTTCCTTTCAGCCACCTGAGACAAACACCTAGATAACTGCACAGATAATTCACTTCAGTCAACTCAGACAAACACACTAACTTTTCTGTTGTTGTTTTACCCTAAATTGAAGGTCCCAGTAGTAGAGTTATAGTTCTTTAGTCCCAGTAGAAGTATAGTTATAACAGCAGCTCCTTCCTCTTGGTGTTCTCTGCCAGAAGCTCTCTGCCAGAGAATAGGCAGTACAATCAATAACAGCACTACAAGAGTGTGGTCCAATACTTTGGAGAGAGAGCAGAAAGCAGCCAGGGACAAAATTGCCCCAAACTGGTGGGAAGTAAGGTGTTGGAGCAGCCAGGCATGGCTTTGTCTGTCGAGAGGTAGGGGGTGGAAGTAAGGAGGTGTGTGTGAGGAGGAGGGGGGGTAGGGGGACAGAGGGTCCTCAGAGCAGGGGCAAGAGGAAGAGGTGGGGAGAGAGATGGGGAAGAGGGGAGGAAACAGAGGGAAGTAGGGGGAGGAGGTGGGGGTGAAAATATAGGGACGGTGGGGTGGGTTGATGAAAGGGTAGGACAGAGGCAGGACCATAGGCTGGTGGGCATCATCAGTTAGATAGGGCAATAGCAGGCATTTTGTTAGCTAGGCATGAGCGTAACCCTGGTAGCTACATGACAATATGGTGGATTACGGGAGGCTGAGAAGCAATGGTAGTAGGGTGGATTACTGTCAATTGCATTTGCAAAATGGTGGATTACAGGTAGTTAAGAAGCAATGGCAGTGAGTTGGATTATTGTTAGTTACATGACAATATGGTGTATTATGGGTAGTTGAGAAGCAAAGCAATGGGTTATGTAAGCAATAAACTATAAAATGATGGTATTGTTTTGTGATGAACTCATGCCCCAAGTGCATAGCGAAACATAGAAACATAGACTTTGACGGCAGATAAGGACCGCTTGGCCCATCTAGTCTGCCCATTAAGCGAAGCATGAGGTACTTGCACAGAGTGCCTTTAGCACTTCAGATGTGCATTTATCACATAACAACCAACAACCCAGAGTGTCTTATTGTGTTTGTAAAATTGGTCCCACTAGTAAACATTATGAAACATTTATGAAAAATTTAAAAATGAAAACATATGATAATATTTAGTATAAAAATGTACTACAAAATTGATAGTCTGAGGTTGAAGTAGTTTACCATCTCTTTGTTAATCCATGTACCAAGGTCCAGGGCTGCCACTAGAGTCATTTCTTTGCTAGCCTACATGGTTGATAAATATAATTTGACAGGATGTGTCTGCCGTGATCCTACTAGGAGAAATGTCGGCAATACTGGTGAGAGTGTTGAAGAACAGGATATGGGCAGATGAGGCAGTTTGTGAGAAAAGACCTAGGCCATACTCAAATTTATTCCTCTTGATAACTTAAAAATGATTCAGTTTAAACCTCTGCATAATGCCTAACTCCGTGTACAATGGTTAAAGAGGCCTCAAAAGTTCAGATGCTTGCACCAGATGTAACCTAGCACCAGAGGATTCCAAACACAGATTTTGGGCCTCTTGTCACATCCCTCTGGAATGAGATTAACAACAAGATCATTTCTACTTTGAACCTTCAAAGATATTTTCAGTTTGAATCATGCATCTTAGGCAAATTCTCTTCCACATCTGCATTTCAGGATAAAACCATAATGGCTCTTGTAGCTATGTCAAACAGCAAGTTTTGAAACACTGGCTTGATAGTGTGTCTCTTTCTTATAAAGAATGGTGTTCAATCACCTTTCGTAATCTACAACTAATTAAAGCCACTACAGAAATTAATAATACTCTCATAAATGTTCTACAATATGGGGTCTCTATATCAATTATTTATTTAACCTGTGCCCACACTTGTCTGCCTTTTTTAAATCTGAAATATCTCTTTCTGTCCCTTGTTCAGTAAAAATCACTATTTTGCTCTATTACTTATTCATTTTGTATTAGCCAATAACTTATATTCTCATATCATGTTTAAATTTGCCCCAATAGATGCTACAGTCAACCCACAAACTCTTGGTATTTTGGGGTTGCTTTCCAACTCAAGTCTGTTGAATAACTGGTGGGGGATGAATGGGCTATGGTTCCTTCTTGTAATTGTTATTACCATTGTCTGTATTGTTATTTTATTTTTCTTTCCTTTTTGTATAAAGTTTGATATAATAAAATAAAAAAAAAAAGCCACCATGAGCTGTCATTTAAAGAGAATGGTCTGAGTTGGTTGTGGAGTGCGGACAGACACCACAATATTAATGGGTGGGTTTCATCAAAGATGAAGTAGGTTACTGCAGCTGTATTTCAAGATTTAAAAAACTGTTTTGTTAGAGAATACTGTATGGGACCACAGCAGGCTGAGGAGGGGCCATTCAACTGGAGAGGAGGAAGTGGCAATCTGCAGATAGTGGAGATGGAAAAAGGATCAGTTTCAGCACCTGCAGCATTAAGAAGAAAAAAGGTAACAGTTTGGCAGTGGGATGGATTATTGTTAGCTACATAACAATACTGTGGCCATGGAACTACACACAGTCCAACATACTGAATTGCAACAACTTTTAATTTAGGCCTCTGCCGAGCAACTGCCTAAAATCCACCACTCAGCCTCTGAAGATACTGTCACTTCTGAATGATTATTATATATTGTAGGTATTTGTGAGGTTGGGATGGTTTGTGATGAGGTTATTAAAATTTGTAAAAATCTTATTTTGTTTTGCTCCTGCCAAGCACCCCTGACCGGCCACTCCTTCAGGCCTCCTAGGGCACCCTGCTGCCCCTCCACCCCGTCACCATCCACTGCCCCATATTGGTAGGCCCCAGGAAACCTGACATATCCCTTTGTCAGAGAGGTCCCTCCCTTCCAAGGGAGAAGAGTCAGTAGGCGCAATTCTATTGACTACAGTGCTGGGAGTCGGTCCGGGCTTTGTGGAACCGGGGGTTCAATTTTCTGGCCTTCCACTCACCCCACTGGGCCTATGTGGGGATGCAACCTGAGGCAGGGACATGTGGGGCGTGTCAAGGCTTCACGCTCCCTGCACGTTGCTCAATCCACCTCCAGGTGCCGAGGCCCTGTCCACCCCCGGAAGGAAACATCCAATGGACACTCTGAATCCCTCCCTACTGGTCTCTGCTCCTAACACCTGGGCTCAGGGCGTGAACCTGTGTTGCCAGTGTGCCGAGCGAACTCTTCGCTCCCAGATGGACTTTGATGCTGTTGCTACATGATTTGAAAAACAGCTTGACCATAAACTTAACAAATCTAAGTCTGTGGTGCTCGGATCTCAAAACATACTGAAAGAAAAGAGTCTCCTCTTGCTTGTAAAATTCTTGGTGGTAATGTCTTAGAACAAATCAGTGTTTTAAAGCAGCAGTACTTGTTAGTTACCATGTAGTTTCATTCAGGAATAATGTTTTCTGGACAAAAACATCAATATACTGTACCAATTTTTCTTTTCATCTTCTTTTATTATTGAATGAAGATACAGGATTTTAAAGTTTGTAAAAGTTCCGCTCCCATGCCATGCCTGTCACAGAAAAAAATACAGTGCTGTGCTATTTACCATCAAAACCTCTGGCAGTAACAGCTTAGTACGCACAGTAGGAGTCGGGTATGTAAGTTCGACAGGTGATCTTAGGGAAGAGATTTTTAAAATTGTGAGCAGTGGATACCTTTAATGACTCAAGTCACTAATTTAAAAAATCAGCTATAAAAGCTGTTTATAAAATCTCTGAGAAGCTTAAAATTTACTAAGTATGAATTTAAGGATGTTGGAATGCATTTTGCTAAAAAAACTAAATGCTGAAATTTGCTGCCATCTAATACTGCTGCGTTAAATACCTGGGAGTGTGGCTCGACTATACAGGTCCAGGTGCTGCTCCACACCTCTCAAATGTCCCTGATAACGAGGGCCATTCCTCATGTTACCCCTCAGACTTGCCCTGTCCCCTCATCCGCCTCTCATAAACAAGGTGCTGCTTGCACGGAGAATGTGCTTTAAATTCAGACTTTAAAGCAGAAATGCACTACTCTAAGATGCTAAGTCAAAATAAATGTTGGAGAAGTAAATACTGTGGTTTCCACAGTGTTCTGGCGTGTTCTCCATATTTGAGGATGTGTCCCTCATTCTGAGTGTTGGTGTCTGGTATTTCAGTGATGGAAGGTTGAAAGGTATGCTGACGTGCTCATGCAAGGAAAATGGTGGTCTTCCACTAGCTGCTACTTGCTTTAGACCACGGTGACATTATTTACCACCCTGTCAGCAAATCTGCACCATTACTCCTTGGCCAATCAGATGCACTCTGTGAACTTGTCTTCTTGTGCAACTTATGAATCTGTCACTGCTTCATGGGCAGCTCAACTGGCTTAGTCCCACAAACAGACGTGAACACCACTGCTGTCTGCGTTGTGTAACTGTGCCCAAGGGCAGCTTGCGACTACCTTCTGGCTCACTGTAGACAAGAACGCATCCATTCACTCCGTTCATCTATTACTCCGAGTCCTAACTATAAAACAGCCCAGGATAAAGAGCAAGATTGGTGAGAAGGTCTTTACCTTTTCCGTACCAAACTCCCTTGCTGTCTCAGGACTGCACCCAATCTGAATGCTTCATTTCAGGCCTCTCTTTACACCAAGGACGCCATACTAATGCAACATCCTGAGGGCACCTCACTCAGTCCAGAAAGATGTGGTATGCTGCTTCCTGGCATATGGAAACGTTCCCCTGTTTGAGTTGCTATTGTTTTACCTACATCTGTATTTATTCAGTTTACACCATGTTTTTGTAATTATAATTCGAATGACATGTATTTGTTTCCTCTAGTGTATTTATCCTGTAACACTTCTTTCTACTGCCCTTAACTGTATGACTGTTACTGCTGTCCTCCCTGGGAACCCACAAAACAATATGCCGTATCTCATGGGGCTATCTTGGTTGGAGAAATTTCAAATATCTAAAATAAATAGAAATACTTACGGAACATCTGGTGGACACCTGGAAGAGACTTCAAAGCACGTGGTGTCAGCTGACACTGTTTCCACAGTCCAAGCAACCCAGCTAAGCACTTTAAAGAAAAGGGGTAACAGGGTGTTCCTTTGTGCTGGCTGTGGGAGAAAGAAACCTTGATGGTCTGGTGGTCTTGTTTTTTCCTTAAATTCTTATGTTCATATAATTGGAAAAGTATTAGAAATGATAATATTCATGGTGGTATGTCATTGAGGTACAGGTCAGGAAGCACAGGAAAACCAGGAGCAGTTAGAAAATTTGCAAGTAGCGTTTTATTATCAATAACAACAACAAATAAAAATGTTCAGGATAGCGAACAAAGGCAATTCAAACAGAGAAACAAAAGTCCTTCATTTGAAGGTTTCTTTCCAGTTTCAAGAAGTCTCTCTAGCAAAAGTATTGCTTCTCTTTTTATAACAAGTCTTAGCATGGCAATTAATTTCTACATCCTGAGCTTGTTAAGGAGACATCCTGTTTCTCATAAAATGTATCAGAGTTCTTGTCAGTTTCTTTGCAGGGCAGGCTTGCAAACAGAACAGTGTTCAAGCTGGCCTCCTGCTGATAGCTCTGCAAAACAGTTTGCAAAAGAGGCCTGAAAGGAGCTCAGACTACATCTCAGGTTAACCCCTTAAATTCCAAATAGCTTTCTGCAATCATTTCAACAGTACAACTATATACATTTTCAAACCAAAGGGATCCCAGTTTCACATACATATACACATATATTTTATAACCACAGATATGCAATGGGAAAGAAAAGACAGAAACAGCAAGTGAATGTAGAGAGATGGCGAGAGGCAGAGAATCACGAAACCATCGGAGTGATCAGTTCCTAAGTCTCCAAAAACATTTGGCTGTGCACCAGACAGACAAGAGACAGAAAAGGAGGAGACAGAACAGATCCTTGCGTTTAAATCTTTCTGCATAACAAATGGGACAATGCTTTTCCATCCTTGTCACAGGGTACAGCTACTCACCTGCTACGCCAGTGACCTGGGTTCGAGGGCGAACTCAGGTCACGAGTGGCTGGCTGGGGAAGAAGACTAAGCATCCCTTAGACAGCTCTCTCCTTCCTTGGGAGAGGACCACGTGTCCTGCTGGGTGGCTACCACCTGTAGGAATCTGGGTGTCAGCACCACAGGACCCGAGTACACAGGAAGGGACCCCATGCCTGGGCGTCAGGGCATCTCCTCAGAGGTGGAGCACAAATGTTGCGTCATTGCATGTGCATGGGCCCAAAGAGAAAATGGGAGGGAAAATCTCTGACCACAGCTGGGTGATGATCCAGTGCCTTGTGGCTCCGCACCAATGACTGGGCACCTCGAAATAGGTGCTGAGGTGAGGACACACCACAGCAATGTAACAAACAAACACAGAAGCTGTTGGCAGATAAGGACCTCCGGCCCACCCATTCTGCCCCATTTCCCTACCTACAGCGCCATCACAGACCCTACTCGGTCTCTGGGTTTAACTCCCCAACCTTGCTTCTAATATCCTTGTGTCTATCCCACATTCTTGAATCCTGTAACCATTTTAGCCTCCATCACCTATGCTGGGAGGCTGGTCCAGGCACCCACCACCCTCTCCATGAAGAAGTACTTCCTCACATTTCCTCTGAGCCTCCCCCAGCCTCATATTGTGACCCCTTGTCCTCGAGCATCTTTTTCTTTGGAAAATGCTTCCTTCCTGTACCTTGTTTATACCTGTGAGGTACTTGAATGTTTCTATCATAACCCTTTCCCTCCTTTCCTCTAGGAGTATAAATTTAATTCCTTAAGCCTTTCTTCATAGGGCTTTTGATGCAGGCCCTGGACCATTTGGTTGCCCTCCTCTGTACTGCCTCTACCTTTTCTATGTCCTTTCAGAGGTGGGGCCTCCAGAACTGGACACAGTACTCAAGGTGGGGTCTCACCAGTGACCTACACAGGGGTATTACCTCCCTCTTTCTGCTGGTGATACCCCTGCCTGAATCTTAGCATCCTGCTAGCCTTCCTTACTGACTTGTCACACTGTTTAGCTGCCTTCAGGTTATTAGAAGTGATTACCCCAGGTCCCTTTCCTACTTTGTGACTGCTAACACCTCACCTCCCAGTTGGTATGTTGCCCTGGGCTTCTGTGCCCCAAGTGCATGATTTTGCATTGAAACCCAGCTGCCAAACCAAACCAATGAGCATTCTTCTAGCTTTTTGATCTTTCCTCATTCTTTCCCCTCTCCCTCCCCGGTGTGTCTACTCTGTTGCAGATTTTGTGTCATCTGCAAACAGGCATACGTTCCATGAAGATCTTCTGCAATAGCCGGCCCAGTGGTGCTGAGGTTGGCGCTGGAGCCCACACCTCACTCCCACAGCGACCCCAGTTCAGAAAGCGAGCCTGGGTTATCAGGGGTTGGCTGGGGAGGAAAGGATTGAGCGTCCATAAGACTGCTCTCCTTTCCCTAGGGTGGGTCTAGGGCATCCACCATGCTGCAGTGGGCCCGATGGAAATCGGGGGCACTACAAGGCGAGGATACATGCAGAGATAAGTCGACGGACATCGGCACGCTGTGCCTTGGCGTCACTGCATGTCCGCACTTCTCAGGAAAATACAGGAGGAAAATGGCAGCGACCGATGCAGTTTGATGGCGCACTTCAACAACCAGGGGCCTGCTGTAGAATCGCACTGCGGTACTGGTTCCTGTCCTGGCTCGGGGGACATAGGGGCCCCAGTGGGTGCAGCGCTTTGCCAGCCGGTATGTGAGTGAGCCTGTGGGCTGATCGGGGATGAAAGTGGCGGCTGGATGTAGGCTGGTTGGGCTGCAAGCAGATAAAGAATGATATGATGAAAGAAAGATCTTCTGCAATGTCACTAATAAAGACATTCAAGAGGACCGGGCCTAGTACCAGCCTTTGTGGCACCCCACTGGTTACCTTGCCTTCTCTAGAATGGACACTATTAACCACCACCCTCTGACTCTTACTGCTTAGCCAACTCTCTACTCATTTTACTACCTAAAGACCTACTCATAGGCTACCCAGCTTGCTCCCCAGTCTTCAATGTGGAATGGTGTCAAAGGCCTTTCTGAAAATCAAGTAGGCTACATCCACCTCTCCTCCCTGATCCAATTCCCTGGTCACCCAGTCAAAGAATTCATTCAGGTTTATCTGGCAAGACCCCGTGAAGCCATGTTACCTCAGATCCTGCAGACCACTGGTAACAAGGTATTCTACAGTCCTTTCCTTCAGCAGTGATTCCATTACTTTGTCCACTACTGAAGTCAGGCTGACAGGCCTGTAATTTCCTGCCTCCTCCCTATTACCACTTTTGTAAGTTCCAAAAGTTAGGCAACAGGCTGCAGGGGAGCAGTCCAAAATGGGGTCGCTTGAGAAGAAAGGTGACACATTCAGGATTGGAATTAAAAATGAAATGGCAATGTTTACCCACAATTCAGTGTTTTAATTAAAACAATTTCCATATCTCTACATTACCTGGTGTTTTTATTTCTAGCAAAATTTATCTGAAAACATGTATCATAATCCTCCAGATTTTATCGCTTCTATCACCCACCTACACTTGACATCATAAGCCTTTGTTTATGACACCAGAGTATATTGCTTTAGGAATGATTATGATGTCACAAACAGAAGAATAAGATGTCACGTGTTGCTGTAGAAACAGAAAGTGGCCAGGTGACAAACACGCCCTGTTTATCCGCACACTCTCTTATTAATACTGAAAGAAGGACAAATAATACAGAAAATATATACAATATAAGCTGAATACAAAAGTTTTCCTTCTGGCATCAGTAGTTCTTTGTACATTTGAAGTCTTCAATTACCAGTTCAAATACGGAATGTTATGAATGGCCACACAACAAATGGAGCCTCGAATGGGTTGTGAGATATTTCTAGGGTTATTCGTTTTGTGGAGGGAGAGAAAGCAATATCAGTGCTCTACCCCAACACAGTGCTCCCATGTCTTTTAAATGACAAATGAATAGTCTGGGTTTGATTTACTTATTCAGAAGCAAAACACATTCATTTTATAAACTATACTCAGTTTTGGCTCATCTCTGCTGTAGTTTGGCTCAGCTGCATGCGAAGATACAGGTACAGGGACCAATCTGACATAACTGCAGCAGGAACAAACCCTAAATGGGAGTATTAGAATAAGTGCAATGTTTAATTAGACACCCAGAGCCTCATACATTAGCAGTCAGTGGTGGCACAAATTCCGGGTACCCTGCATCCCCACCAAAACTGATACGCCTGCGGCTCTAACGTAACTGCCAAGGGAAGAGTCTCCTCCACGCTGCTAAGTCGCAAAGCATGCAAGTCAGCCAGACGTTATGTCAGTGGGTTTGCAGCCATGAGCGTGGTGGCTAGCGACAGCCACAAGGCTGTGGGCATGGCATAGCACTAGTCACCAGGCATTATTCCACGTCTAGAGCCCCAGTCAAATAGTACTGCCGCCTTAGTCTCTGCCCCCCCATCTCCTGCCCCTCACATTAAGGACTGCTTGGGGCTAATGACAACTAAATTTTCCTGCCTTTCCCAATCTTCCCTGGTGGTCCAGTGCCCTCTTCCCATTCCCAGGCACATAATCTTTCTCCCTGGTGTCCACTGGAATACACCTGCCTACACGGCTCCCCAGTGTCCCCCAAAATGAAAGCAGTCAAAATCGGCGTTCATCCCATACTGGCTCCTACTCACTTAATGGTGGAATAGTGGCATCCCTACCACTTGCCTGGAAGCGCTTCTACAGGCAGGGTATTCCTCAACTCTACAAAGGGCCACAAAGGGTCACCACGCTTTAAGCACTGCACTGCGACAGCAGTATGGCAACCCCTCCCTTACTCTGCGGCTGTAACCAAGTTAGACACAGTGCAGGGAAGGCTGTGTTCCCACGCACAATGGGGCCAAAACAAGGGACTGGGCGATATGGAAGTGTGCTGTTGCTGCAAAAGAAGTCTTTATCTGTTTAGCCAAAGCTGGTGCTTAAGAACAGTAAAATAAGCAGTAATGTGCTGTGATTACATTTCCCCACCCCTCAACTTTATCTCCAATACTAAAGTTTCAACGAGATGGCAAAAAAAAAAAAAGAGGTTCCTGACAGTTATCACTAGAGAAGCGGATTTTCCCTGATGCCTAGCCAACATTCCCCTTCTCTTAAAACCAGTTTAAGCAACTGTCTACAGCTGCGTCGGGTGCTGATGAGTGGGATGGCTGCCACAATACATTTACAGTGACTTCACTTTCAGTCTATCTTACTGCTTGTCAAGCACTTTGGGATACAATGTGTATAATAATAATAATAAACTTTATTTTAAGTGCCTTTCAAATATCAAGGTGCTATACAAACATTAAAACATAATTGCATAAACAACAAATACAACAATAAAATAACGATCCAAACAACTATACATCACTGAAAGGCATGGCGTAGCGAAAGGTTCTAAATGCCTGTTTAAATCCCCCAGTCGCACTCCCAAAGCTGGCGGGTAGAGAATTCAGAGGGTAGGGGCCACAAACAAAATGCATGGTCACCCTCGAATCTCCAGCAACCCTCGTCAGCCGAGCAGAGCTGTCACACAGGCAGTAGGGAACAAGAAGCTCTTTCAAGTAGTCGGGGCCAAGTCCATTGTAGGGCTTTATAAGTCAGTAAACCAACTTTAAAGGTGATCCGCCACTGAATCGGCAGCCAGTGCAGATCGCGCAGGAAGGGTAATATGCAAGAGCAGGAAGTCCCGTCAACAATCATGCTGCAGCGTTCTGCACTAGCTGCAGTGGCAGATATCAATCCCAGGAAGCCCTAAGTATAGGGAGTTGCAGTAGTCAAGGCACGAGGTCACACGTCGTGGACCAGCGTAGGCAGATCCCCAGACGGAACAGGTGCTTGATCCTAGCGATGTTCCTAAGATGATAAAGGCGGACTTGACGACTGCCCACACCTGGGATTGTAGGGTCAGCCTGTCATCAAGAACCACCCCCAGGTCTCGCACCTATTCTGAGGTAAGAATCTGGGAGCCCCCAGATAAAGTCCAGAGGGCTGACTAGCCCTCAACCCCTCTGTCCAGTGACCTGGATCCACAACCATCACCTCACTCTTTCCCGCGTTCAACTTTAGCCAGCTTGAATTCATACAATCCTGGATTTCAGCAAGGCAGTTGTTATATACGGAGAGAGCACTATCCTGGTCGGGTGCAAAAGACAGGTACAGCTGGGTAGCATCAGCATAGCAGTGAAACCTCAGCCCATACCATCTTACAATGTCTCCAAGGGACAGCATATACACTGCAAACAACACGGGGACAGTACTGAGCCCTGAAGAACCCCACATGACAGAGAGAGTGAGTCTGAAGAAAAATTCCAGACACAACTCTGCGTTCTTCCAGACAGGAAAGATGTAAACCACCTGAGGACTGTGCATGTCAAGCCACAGATGAACCTCAGGCGCTCAAGCAGCATCCCATGGTCCACAGTGTCGAAGGCTGAGGAGCGATCAAGGAGCAACACAAATTCTTCTGCTTCACAAAACCTGGTAATAAATACCTAGTGCAAATATTTTCAGGTAGACAGAACCCAGCCAAACCACAGCCCTGAAATTTCTGTGTCTAGGCAGATGCTATAGTTTATAATCTGCTAGCATTTCTCCTGGGCGGGCTAGCACAGGTCTAATATCAGGCAGCAGAGAAGGGACACTGAAGCTTTTTAATTATTGCTGTAGCCAAAATTTCTGGCATGATTTGTCCCCTGCTCCAATAATTATGGCCACTGAGGCTGCAATCTTCTTCTGCCTTGGAAGGGTGGCTGAGCAACTGCCTTTACAGTTGGGGAGGGTGAGTGGATGCCTTTACAGAAGGGAGGCGGGACAGCGAACGATATCTTTACAGCAAGGAGAGCAGTTAGACCAGCAGATGCCTTTACAGCTGGAAGGGATGGGTGGGTGGGTGGATGCCTTTACAGCAGGGAAGGGCAGGTGGGCGGCAGCTATCTTTATAGCAGTGAAGGGTGGGCAGGCGAGCAGCTGCCTTTACAGCATCCAGGGGCAGGCAGGTGAGAAGATGCCTTTACAGTGGAAGCGGGCAGGCCAGGTGAGCAGCTGCTTTTACAGCATGGACAGGTGTGCTGGCGGCTGCCTTTACAGTGGGAGGGCAGACTGGAGGCAGTTGTCTGTATAGCTGTGAGGGACGGTGGCGAGTCACTGCCTTTACAGTAGGGAGGGGTGGGTGGACAAGTGGATGCCTTTCCAGTGGGGAGAAGCCGGCGGACAAGCGGTTACCTTGACAGGGTGGTGGGGCAGACAGGTGAGTGGAAGCCTTTACAGTGCTGAGGGGCAGCTAGGCGAGCAGATGTTTTATAGCAGGAAGGGTAGGCAGAATAGCAGTTGCCTTTACAGTGGTAGGGAGCAGATGGCGAGTGCATGCCTCTGCAGCAGGAAGGGGCGGGTGGCTGCCTGTACAGTGGGAGGGACGGGCAGGCAGGTGAGTGGTTGCCTTTGCAGCATGGAGGGGTGGGCAGGCAACTGCCTTTACAGCAGGAAGGGGCAGGTGGGTGAGCAACTGCTTTTACAGCATGGAGGGGCAGGCAGGCGAGAGGAAGATGGGGCACACAGGAAGCAACTGTCTTTACAGCGAGGAAGGGTGAGTAAACAGCTGCATATACATTGCAAAGGAACAGGCAGGCAAGCACATGCCTTTACAGCAAGTAGTGGTGGCAACTACCTTTATAGTGGGAGGGGGCAGGCAGGTGACTTACAACATGGAGGTGTGGGTAGGCAACTGTCTATACAGCAAGCGGAAGAGACAGGCGGCTTAGCAACTGCCTTTACAGTGTGGAAGGGCAGGTGGGCAAGCTGATGCCTTGTAGTGGTAAGGGGCAGGCAGCGAGAGATGCCTTTACAGCATGAAGGGCGAGCAGGAAGCTGCCTTTACAGAGAGAAGGGGCAGGCAGGCAAGCAGCTGACTTTACAGTAGGAGGGGCAAGACAGCTGCTGCCTTCACAGTGGGGAAGGGTGGGTGAGCAGCTGCCTTTATAGTGGGACGGTGCAGGGGAAGGTAGCTGTTTTTACAGCAGGAGAGGTGGGCAAGCGGCTGCCTCTCACAGTGGGGAAGGTGGGTGAGCAGCTGCCTTTATAGTGGGACGGTGCAGGGGAAGGTAGCTGTTTTACAGCAGGAGAGGTGGGCGAGCGGCTGCCTTCACAGTGGGGAAGGGTGGGTGAGCAGCTGCCTTTACAGCACTGAGGGGTGGCGGCTGCTTTTACAGCTGGAAGAAGCGGGCAGCTGCCTTTACAGTGGAAGGGCAGGTGGCTGCCTTTAGACCTGGAAGGGGAGGGCAACTGCCTTTAGAGTGGGAGGAGTGGGCAAGCTGCTGTCTCTACAGTAGGGGTGTGGGCAGGCTGCTGCCTTTACAGTGGGGAGGGGCAGGTGGATAAGCAGATGTCTTTACAGCAGGAAGGGGCAGGCAGGCGAGCAGTTGTCTCAGCAGAAAGGGGAAGGCAAGTGGCTCCCATTACAATGGGGAGAGGCAGGGAGTAGACAGTTGACTGCATTTACAGTGGGAAGGGGTGGGAGGGCAATTGCCTTACAGCAGGGTGGGGCGGCTGCCTTCTTAGCGAAAGGGAGGGCCAGAGGCTGTCATTACAGCAGGAAGGGCTGGTGAGCGCTGCCTTTACAGCAGGGAGAGGTGGTGGAAGCTGCCTTTTTTTTTTTATTATTTTCTCCCCATGGTCCCAACTGGCTCTTTCCTTCCTTTTGCCCCCAGCACCGTCCCCCAAGGATCAGGACCCCACCCTTATGCCCCATGACTTACCCTCTGTGGCAGGGTGGTGGGAGCGACTCAACCCACTAGGATCGGGTCCAGCCAGGGTGGTGTCATCATCTCGGGGCGGCGCCTGCAGGGACAGTATTCATACTGTGCGGCCAGGACCTGCTTTATCCACTTTTCTTGCGGAGCGGGAGCATGCAGTGCCGACACTGGCATGCAGTGCATGCGCCTGCACGCTGCCTGTAGGTCGGCTGCTCCTCCTCCACCCCTCAACGTCGAGACTCGGCATGCCAACACCTAGCCTACACTAGATGTTAGGTAAGTGCTGGTTCATGTCCCTCACCCTCTCCAGGAGAGGAGCTGTCCCCTGGACGCTCAATCCTCTTCCTCCCAGCCGACCCCCGCGACCGCCACCTGCGTAACACGGGTCGCCAGCATGGCAGGAGGTAAGGCTTGCTGCTTCATTCCTCCACGCCACTGGGCCAGCAAGAGAAGCTGTCTTTAAAGCCTGAAGGTGTGGGTAGGCAGCTGCCTTTACCAGCTGGAAAGGGTGGGCTGGCATGTGCTTTTACAGCAGGGAGGAGTGGGCGCCTGCCTTTGCAGCTGAAGGGATGGGTGGGCAGCTACCTTTACTGCAGGAAGGGTGGCAGGCAGCTGCCTTTACTGCGAGGGATGGGCAGGCGGTTGCCTTTACAGCAGGGTAGGGCAGGCAGGTGGCTGCCTTTACAAAGGGGAGGGAGGGCGGGTGAGTCTGCCTTTACACCAGGGACTGGTCAGTAGAAGGCTTCTTTTACAGAGGGAGTGGCGAGAGGTTGCCTTTATAGTGGGGGGTGCCATTACAGCAGGAAGAGGGAGGCAAGCAGCTGCCTCTACAGAGGAGGAGGGGTGACTGGCTGCTTTTACAGTGAGGAGTGGCAGGTGGACAAGCAGCTGCCTCTACATCCAGGATACTCCCATGGCAGCAACACAAGACACATACACTGAATTCATCCAGGATAATCCCACGTGACTGCACAACACACCACTGAGCTGATCCAGGATACTCCTGCCTAGTGGGATGGGAGCATCTCACTAGACAACACAACATACGCAGACGCCAGTCACAAAAACCTCCCATGCTTTGTCCCCTTTATAGAAACAAAAGCTGCATCCCTCTACCTGCTCGCCGAGATATCATCTCTAAGATGATCCTCCCCATCTCTGATTATGGCGACATTGTCTACAGTGCTGCACTTTAGTCCATCTTGGCCAGACTGGATCCCTCTTCCACTCCTTCTGCCATTTTGCCTTGGCCTGGCCTGCCCTCCCTCCCCGTACTCACCACTGTTCTCTGCTCTCTCCCTCCCCCACTTGATAGGTCACGCTTAATCCACTGTGCCTCCTTCGTTTCTAAATTCTGGCTGGCTTCTCCCCCCTTATCTCAGTTCACTTCTCTCCCCTATGCCTCCCTCCACTTACTCTCTCTGTAACTCAGGTTATCACTCCCTACTGCTCCCCTCTCATAAATCCCTCGCTGGTCAGAATGCCTCTCTTTCTCTTTCCTTTCATCTGGAGCGGCTCTTGCACAACAATTCACTCTGCATCCTCTAAATGCTCTTTCCTCGCTTCTCCAAGACCATGCTGCTCCCTCCTGCAAATGCCCATAGCCTAGTGCCCTGCCTCCTCTTGTTTCCCTATCCACAACCTGTTCCCAATCTCTTACACTCTCTGCACCTCCCATTTCACACTACTTAAGTATTACAACCACTACACTCATCCTCTCCCATCTCAATCCCTCCTTTCCTCTCCACCCTCCTTCCCTACCATCCCTCTCTATCCCTCCTCACTCCCCACCTACTAACGTAACACCATTCCCTTCCTCCATCCACTTCCTCCTCCCTTCCTCCTCCACTCTCTTCTCCCTTACCATATCCTATGTCTTTCACTTTGTCCCTCTCCAACCCCTTTATTTCCACCTGTCTTCCTCTCCTTTCTTCCCTTTCCCATCCTATCTAGCTACCTTCCCTTTTCTCTCTCATATTCCATTTCAGTTGCTCCTCTCTGTTGCCCCACCTGATTTATGACCACCTCCTTCCTGTCCTTTCCTAACGTTACAGTCTGCAGTGCCTGTTACCCCACACCTGATGTAATCAATTTGTTTGTAATTAATTTATACTTATGCAATACTACTGATTCTGTATGTTGCTGTGCCTTATTTCTGTGTAATATTACTGCGCTTTTTACTTGTGTAACCCCTGCAAATGGGGTTCCCAAAAGACTTCCAGGAGCTTGCTTGAATGCTCCAAGCCTGAATGGTGTTTGGCATTTAAGCCATTTATCAGTGAGTGTTTTAGAACCTCTGGTACTGTCTCTTTAAGAGCTGTCTGCTTGCAGACATAATTAGTTTGTATGGGGACTGTGTGTTTCTTTGATTGAGTACCACTCAAGCTGCTGCCAATTCACTTCATTTTTGCAGTCACTAGGAGTGCAAAGGGAACCTATCTGAAAGATGTAACTGTTTGCCAGAAATCATTTACAGTAATAATGAAATTACAGTTTGTCTAACCTGATTTCTTTTGCAGTCAGAACAGTGTCTGCCTAGTTCCCATTCTGGTTTTGAACTGCTGAACTGGACCAATCAGTGTGGGGTAAGCTAGCTCTAAAATGGTGCCTTGGACGAATCAGAACTTGGACTCATAATCTGAGCCAGCCACAGAGGATTGTATGGGCAGTGACTCTGGGAGATGTAGTTTAGACTTCAGTGCCTTTTGGACCAACAGCAGCAGTCTATTGTGAGTGACAGCCAATCCAGTCGAGAACTGGGAGGAACTCAAAGGAAGTGCCGGTTTTGTCGGTTGGAGTTTGAGTTGAGCTTTGGCAGTGAAGAAGGAAGGAGCCCTGTGCTTTTCAGTGTGCAGTTTAGTCAAAAACGTGTGTAAGGCCCAGAGTTCCGGTCTGCAGCTTGTGTAACAGCTTGTTAGGACTGAATCCGTCCTGTGAAAAGAATCAAAGGATCTCTGAAGAGTAGAAACCAGGCTTAACCTGTAGAAGACTGGAGGAATTGCTGAAAATTGCACTCTGTCTGTCAGGAACTGAATCTGCTGTGTGTTCTCCGGTATTGTGCAGTAATTGCGATCGGGATACAGATGCAGCCTGCCTGGTATAGTGCTTTCTTTATATGGATGTGTGAAGAGGTTTGTGTACCTCAAGTGAGCCCTGCTGACATTGAAGGACCCTATCTTATTTGGAGGTCGTGAGTACTAATTCAGGTCGCTCCTGTTGAATTGCCACATTAAATCCAAATGGAATTACTGTACTGCTGACTGTTTAATTCTCCTTTTCTCTGTGTGAAAGGGCCCCTACCAGCTGCCACGGTTTGGACTAGCCACTAGGGCTCGGTGCCCAGGGACAGTAACTGATAGGGATAGGCCTGTGCACAGAGCCATAGTGAGATTATTAGAGTGATAAGCTAATTAACCTGATTTCCCCTGTCCTTTTATATTCCCCTAAATAAATCAGAGCTGCTTGTTTCAGCAAAGTTATACTGCCTGAGGTATTTGTCTATGTTAAAGTACTGTACTGTGATTGTTGCACTGTATCTCATTTCACAGGAGGTCCCAGTGCCAGAACCAGACCTGGGGTAAAAGTGTATACTGTGAAGGTAATTCTGATATATTGTGTGGGCCACTAGTGGGAAAAAGAGGGTTGCAGTGTCCCAGAGGGCTGTGACCAAGTTAGTTTAACTATTGCAAACCCTGACCTCTGGGTGGAGGCACCCGCCATTGGATCCAGGCCCTCAACCTGTTAGTGGCAAATCAGGCAGGGGTAGTAGCCCCTGGGATAGCCCATCTAGGGGTTACATCTTGGAGGCTCACCGCTGGGATTGTGTGTCCTCTAGTGGCCATATTCTGAACCACTGTTAAGAAAAATGGGTACCCCTGACAGAAGTGGCTGTGCACCGCTGGTGGAGTGGTGTACTGGGAGGAGATCGACCCCCAAAATGCTATGCTTATCCTGGACATCCCCTGGGTATCAATACGGACACTGTGCAGGAGTACTTTCCAAGGTGGAAGGTTTACAAAACCCTGTGGTGGTGGGTCGGCATGCTAATCTGCTCACCCACACTTTCCTGGCCCTAGTAGAGTTTAGGATCCCATAGATAGCTCCAAAGTGCCACAGACCATTACCCCAGAGGGAGCCCTCACTGCTTGGAGAGTGATAACTAAGGACAGTAAAGACCGGGGAATCAGCCGCACCACTATCTGAAACTTTTGAGGAGAAATTTGCTGAATGGTTGCTGGGAGAGGGGAAAACTGTGGAGGACTTGAAGAAACTATTCTTGCCACCTGGGGTGTTCCTCCCCAACACCCTCTCCTGCTCCAGTGCCCGTAATGGTGGCTGAACCAATGCAGACTCCTATTTCTGCACCTGCCATTAGTACACGACTCTTACCAAGGTTGAGGATCTTCTCTGGCACCCTCCCCACCCCCAAGGGGAGGATGACTGGGGAGACCTGGATGAACTATATTTGCCCCCAAGTGCTAGAATGGCAATGCTCGGAAGCAAAAGGCGAAGAGGGTTAGTGAGAGCCTCCGAGGTCCTGCCCTGGCTACCATCCCGGCAAACGGGCCAGTAACCCTGAAACGACGCACAGCCTATCTTGAGGCCTTGAGAATGTGTATGGGAGCCCAGATTCTGATGAGGACCTATGGTGGAGAGTAAGAAATGCACAACAGTACCAAGGGGAGTTGTTGTCTGTGTATGTCTCTCGGCTGGAAAAATTGTTGCAAGAATGCCTCTAGAAGGGTAGTTTGCCAGCGATTGAACTGGACCGAACCAGACTGGACAGAACCTTAAGTCTGCCCCTTCTCAGAACTGCTGTTGCTTCAGTTACGCCTGGCAAATCGACTGGAATCCCACCCTCCCATGATGAGTTAATGAGAGAAATTCGAGGAGTTGAGAAAAGGCATGACTCGGGGAGGTACCTGCACCAACAGCTGTGGCTACGACCCGAGTGACTGAGGGTGACCCATCAGAGTGAAGTTCAGGGGCAGAGGTTGACAGTCAATGAGTGCTCTGACAAGGAAAAAGATATGCCACAATGGGGCGAACTGTTGAGAGAGATCCGGAATTCAAAAACAGTCCTTTTATGAAGGCCACGCCTGCAAGTACAGGCCCTGACCTATATCCGACTGCATCTGTTATGGGGTGGGGGTACCCACCCATGTATCTCCTGCTGATAACAGCTCCAAACTCAATTCCTTGACCATGGAAGTGGAGAAACTGACGAGATGTCTCCAAATGCTTATCACGCCGCAGACAGAGATGGCACCCAGGTTTCCAGTTAGTAATACCCCGCCCTGGCTCCCAGTGTGGCGCCTCGGCCAGCTCAAACTCAGAAAGTATGTTTTGCTATAATTGTGGGAAAGATGGGCATGAAAAGGGATGCCAGTCCCAAAAGACACTGACAAAAGTTGCATATAGGCTACAAGGAGAGCTTGGGAGAAGAAATCAGTGGTTAAGAGGTGCACAACATGATCCCAGTGAGGGCACCAAAAATGCTAATTCACGCCCTTTGTGGCAAGGTCAGTTGCCCAGGCCCCCACTACCGCCTCCAGACTGGTCCAGAATAGTGGGTCCTCCATGGAGACCACTGTAAAGGTGAATGGAGTGTCTACAAGAGCTGTATTAGACAGTGGCTCCCAAGTGACAATTATGTTCCAGGATTGGTATCAGAAGCATTTGTCAGGCGTACCCTTACAACCATTAGAAGGACTGCATGTAGGGGATTAAGTGAGAAGGCCTACCTATTCCGGTATGTCGAATTTGGCTGTCTTTCCCCACCTCCGTGGCTGGAGTGGCGAACAAGTAGAGACCCTAGCCTTAGTGTGTCCCCCACTGGACTGTATCAGTGGTGTCCTTTGTTGATTGGAACAAATGCTCATATTCGGAAGGCTGGCACAGTTGTGTTATGAAAACAGGGGTCAAAGACTAGTAGAGCTTTAAGAGTTCCGGCTGAATTAAGAAGGCCTATGAGGCACAGAGAGATGCTGAAAAATAGAACCAGAGGAACCGGTCGGAATTGTATGGAAGAAGGATCCTGAGTCTCTGATCCTGGCGCCAAATGCCCAGTGTACCTTACAGGAGAGGTCCGAGATCAGAAAGGATGTTAAGAATAAAATATTAATGTTGGATGCACCAGGCGATGGAAAATTGCCAGAGGGACTGCTGGTCAAGCCTAGTATTTTGCCCGCTAGGAGCCCATGCTTATGCCAGAAGGGTAATGGTCCAAGTTCATAATGTGTCTGAAAGAGACATTCGAGTAAACAGAGGTTGCATCCTGGCTAACGTGCATTGTGCAGACACTGCAGTGCTACCCAGCAGCAGAGTTCAAGGAAGAATGACAGAGTAACGCCTGACTTGTTTGATTTGGCGACTCCCGCTGCCAGCTGAATGGAAAGTGAGGATCAGTGAGAAGCTTGCCCAGAGAGACCAGGTGTTTTCTTTAAAGGAATGGGATGTAGGATGCGTGCAAGGAGCTGAGCACAATATCCGGCTGCATGACGAAAGACCATTTCGTGAGAGGTCTCGACGCCTGGCACCTGCTGACATAGATGATGTGAGGGCACCTGCAAGAGATGTTAGCTGCTGGTGTAATACAAGAATCCAGAAGCCCTTATGCTTCCCCCATGTGGTAGTGAGGAAAAGAATGGAACAGTAAGGATGTGTGTGGATTATCGCACCTTAAACGGCGGACTATCCCTGATCAGTACACAATGCCCGCATTCAGGATGCTTTGGACTGCCTAAACGGGAGCAAGTGGTTCTCTGTGCTGGATCTCCGCAGTGGGTACTACCAGATCCCGATGGCCCCAGAGGACCGTGGAGAAGACGGCCTTTATCTGTCCTGGCTTTTTATGAATTCATGAGGATGCCTCAAGGATTTCAGGTGCCCCAGCCACTTTTCAACGATTGATGGAGCGTGCAGTGGGGACATGAACTTACTAGAGTGCCTGGTATACCTAGATGATGTTATTGTGTTTGGCAGCTCACTGGAGGAACATGAGAGCAGATTATTTAAGGTATTGGACCGACTGGAGGACTTTGGCCTTAAACTGTCCATTGATAAGTGTCAATTCTTTCAAACATCAGTAAAGTATGTGGGACACATAGTATCCACCGAGGGAATAGAGACCTGACCCAAGTAAAGTTGAGGCCTTGACCACCTGGCCACAGCCCAAAAATCTAAAAGAACTGCAAAGATTCCTGGGATTCTGTGGTTATTATCGGGAGCTTCATCAAAGGACTATTCAAGATGATCCGCCTTTACTTAACCTTACTCAAGGGTATCCCCAACCCACAAAAATACCAAAAGTCAGCGCCCTCAAGACTGAAAGAGTGTATTTTCATCCGAGTGAAGTATTTGGGGCCGCTGGACTCCTGATTGTGAGACTGCTTTTCCAGATCATATATCAACTTACCTACGCTCCAGTGCTGGCCTATGCCGATCCAAGAAAACCTTACGTCCTGCACACTGATGCTAGCTTGCAAGGGTTGGGGCTGTGTTGTACCAAGAGCACGAGAATGGCCTGAGACCAGTGGCCTTTGCCAGTAGAAGCCTGACCCCATCGAAAAGAACTATCCTGTACATAAGTTAGAGTTCCTAGCTTTGAAGTGGGCTATTGTTGACCAATTCCATGAGTACTTGTATGGGGCTAAAATACTAGTAAAAACTGACAATAATCCTTTGACCTATGTGCAGACCTCAGCTAAGTTGGATGCCACTGGCCATAGGTGGCTTTTTGCATTATCTACATATGACTATGCTCTCGAATACCGAGCAGGTCTGAACCACATAGATGTTGATGCTCTCTCCGGAGGCCTGTTCCCCAGAATGATTGGGTCCGATTGGCAGAACCTGACATTCGGGCACTCTGCCGAAGATTTGACAGGGAGGAACAATGTCCACGGACGCAGTGGACTGCATGGTGGATTGCTTGGGAGCCTCTGAGAATTGCATACCTGCTGCTTATTGCCACTTTTCTGCAATAGACATTGGTGCACTGCCTCAGCTGGACAATGACAGTATTCGCCGGCTCAATCCCGCGATCCCATGATCAAAGCAGCTTTAGAAGCCCTCTATGCAGGAAAAGATGTGTCCAAATTACGCTCCACTGATTTGAGAACTGCACTGTTATACAAAGAAGGTCCTAAGTTGAAACTGATCAATAAACTGTTATACAGAGAAACAGTAGACAGAGGGGACAAGTAGACAAACAACAACTAGTGCTGCCCACTGCCTTTCGAGACTCAGTACTGAGGTCCTTGCACAACCACATGGGGCACCTTGGTATAGACAGAACACTTGACTTGGTGAGATCCAGATTCTATTGGCCTAAGATGGGGGCTGATGTGGAGCAACACATTCGAACTTGTAGTCGCTGCTTACAGAGAAAGCTTTGCCCCAGAGGGCTGCCCCTTGTTATATCACCAGTAGCACCCATGGAGCTGGTCTGTATTGATTTTCTGAGTTTGGAGTCAGATCAAAGAAATATCAGTAATGTGCTGGTGGTCACTGACCATTTCACGAGATATGCCCAAGCTTTCCCACCAAAGACCAGAAAGCATCCACTGTGGCCAAAGTACTTGTAGAAAACTTTTTGTTCACTATGGGGCTCCACAAAGAATCCATTCTGATCAAGGGAGAGACTTTGAGAGTCGCCTGATCAAAGAGATGCTTTCTCTGTGGGGAGTCGAAGTCCAGAACCACTCTTACCACCCCCAGGGGACCCACAGCCTGAACGCTTTCAACCGCACTTTGCTAGATATGCTAGGCACCCTGCACCCAAAGGACAAGCTTCAGATGGAGCCAACAAATTAGCACCCTGGTACATGCTTATAACTGCACCAAAAGTGATGCCACTGGATTCTCCCTCACCGCCTGATGTTTGGAAGAGAAGCTCACTACCAGTAGATGTGTGTTTTGGGGTCTCTCCTGATGGGTTCAAGCTGACAACTATTTACAGTATGTGCAAGTTAAAGGCCCAGCTAACTTATGCGCACTAACTGGCTCAAACCATGGCTGCCAAAAAGAAATTCAACAACAAAAGAAAGGTATGATAAAAGGTGAAAGCACAGGAACTCCAGGAGGGAGATCGGGTATTGCTAAGAAATCTGGACTGCATGGCAAGCACAAGATTGCTGATAGATGGCACCATCTCCCTCACATTGTAGTGGGCAAACTAGATGATCTGCCAGTGTACAAAGTAAGGCCTGAGAATAATTCAAAAGATGTAAAAACAATGCATAGAAATCATTTACTGCCCATTGGACAAATCTTAATTGAGTCTGAGCCCTAGAAGATGCCCCTCTGGACCAGTGACTAGAGCTGCTGCTAAGAAAAGATCAAGAAAGTCTGCACCTACAGAAGCAAAGTTAAAGTGTTCCCTCCACAAGTCCCAGTTGAGCATGACTGTCAGTCCATATCGGAAGAAAGTGAGAGTGACTTTGAATACTATCCTTCTTACGAACTGAGTCAATTGTTTCGGGCAATCCCCTAGTCAATACTGGAGACAAAGCTGGGCCTTCTGGACTGTCTAAGCCCCTAGCTTCATCCCTGGAGCCAATGCTCCCAGAAAGTGAAGTGCAAAGCATCAGATCAGATGAAATGGAATCATTGTGCATGGTTGAACTGTTTGAGCTTTCAGGGAGGAAAATGATAGATTGGGGCAGACTGGTGATACACCGAACAAGAAGAGTATTTTGAGTGCCCTGACAGTCCACTGCCAGTGTCCGAAAGCTCTCCATGCGAGCCAAATGTTGTGGACTCAGAAACTGTAACTCCTGGAGCTGAAAGTGCCCCAAGTTCTAGCCTCTCTACCCCATGGAGACTCCCTGACAAGTGAGGACAATGCTGAAAATGAGGCTCAGAGTGCAGAGACTATAACAGTTCCCCTAGAAAGACTGTCGAGCTGTAAAGCCTGTGGTGCACCTCAGTTATGATTCACTTGGGAGGCCTGTGGACTTGCCTCTCAATGTTGTCCATAAAGGAGTGTATGTGTCCCCGAGCTCATTGCCCAAACTGAGCATCAGTGCTAACTCAAGTTACTTGTGTTGCTCCTCTATATGTGGTGCCCTTGCCCCATCCAGCCCCAAGGTAACTGATAGGAAGGGCCCCTCTCTTCAGGTTTCATGTACAAGAGGTAATAACTTGAGTTATGGTACAATGTGTATGTAATACTGTGTAAAGAGTGACGACTGCAATGTTTCAGAAATGTGTTCTTGGTAAAATGATATATTGACTGATGATTACATGTGCGAGCCTAATGCAAATGTATATGGTTGCAGTTGAAACTTATGGGGTACTTGCTTGACGCGGACGCAAGCTTTCCCAGGCTAGGAAGGGTGCAACCCCTGCAAATGGGGGTTCCCAAAGACTTCCAGGAGCTTGCTTGAATGCTCCAAGCCTGAATGGTGTTTGGCATTTAAGCCATTTATCAGTGAGTGTTTTTAGAACCTCTGGTACTGTCTTTAAGAGCTGTCTGCTTGCAGACATAATTAGTTTGTATGGGGGACTGTGTGTTTCTTTGATTGAGTACCACTCAAGCTGCTGCCAATTCACTTCATTTTGCAGTCACTAGAGTGCAAAGGAACCTATCTGAAAGATGTAACTGTTTGCCAGAAATCATATACAGTAATAATGAAATTACAGTTTCTCTAACCTGATTTCTTTTGCAGTCAGAACAGTGTCTGCCTAGTTCCCCATTCTGGTTTTGAACTGCTTGAACTGGACCAATCAGTGTGGGGTAAGCTAGCTCTAAAATGGTGCCTTGACGAATCAGAACTTGGACTCATAATCTGAGCCAGCCACAAGAGGATTGTATGGGCAGTGACTCTGGGAGATGTAGTTTAGACTTCAGTGCCTTTTGGACCAACAGCAGCAGTCTATTGTGAGTGACAGCCAATCCAGTCGAGAACTGGGAGGAACTCAAAGGAAGTGCCCGGTTTGTCGGTTGGAGTTTGAGTTGAGCTTTGGCAGTGAAGAAGGAAGGAGCCCTGTGCTTTTTCAGTGTGCAGTTTTAGTCAAAACGTGTAAGGCCCAGAGTTCGGTCTGCAGCTTGTGTAACAGCTTGTTAGGACTGAACTGGCCCTGTGAAAAGAATCAAAGGATTTCTGAAGAGTAGAAACCAGGCTTACCCTGTAGAAGACTGGAGGAATTGCTGAAAATTGCACTCTGTCTGTCAGGAACTGAATCTGCTGTGTGTTCTCCGGTATTGTGCAGTAATTCGATCGGGATACAGATGCAGCCTGCCTGGTATAGTGCTTTCTTTTATATGGATGTGTGAAGAGGTTTGTGTACCTCAAGTGAGCCCTGCTGACATTGAAGGACCCTATCTTATTTGGAGGTCGTGAGTACTAATTCAGGGTCGCTCCCTGTTGAATTGCCACATTAAATCCAAATGGAATTACTGTACTGCTGACTGTTTAATTCTCCTTTCTCTGTGTGAAAGGGGCCCCTACCAGCTGCCACGGTTTTGGACTAGCCACTAGGGCTTGGGTGCCTAGGGACAGTAACTGATAGGGATAGGCCTGTGCACAGAGCCATAGGTAGATTATTAGAGTGATAAGCTAATTAACCTGATTTCCCTGTCCTTTTTATATTCCCTAAATAAATCAGAGCTGCTTGTTTCAGCAAAGTTATACTGCCTGAGGTATTTGTCTATGTTAAAGTACTGTACTGTGATTGTTGCACTGTATCTCATTTCACAGGAGGTCCCAGTGCCAGAACCAGACCTGGGGGTAAGTGTATACTGTGAAGGTAATTCTGATATATTGTGTGGGCCACTAGTGGGAAAAAAGTGGGGTTGCAGTGTCCCAGAGGGCTGTGACCAAGTTAGTTTAACTATTGCAAACCCTGACCTCTGGGTGGAGGCACCCGCCATTGGATCCAGGCCCCTCAACCTGTTAGTGGCAAATCAGGCAGGGGTAGTAGCCCCTGGGATAGCGCCATCTAGGGTTACACTTGTATTATGTACTTATCCACTCCCCCTCCCTCAGGACACATCTGGAAACAACTCTTATGGCTCAGTATGTCTTTCCTGGTAAATCTCTTTGAATATATAAACACAACGCACCACTGAGCTGTTCCAGGGTACTCCTGCGTGGCAGCACAACACACAACCCACCACTAAGCTAATCCAAGATACTACCATGTAGTAGCACTACACAAGATCCACCACTGAGCTGATCCGAGATACTTCCACGTGGCAAGCACAAGACCCACCACTGATCTAATCTAGGATGCTCCCACATGGCAGCGCAAGACCCACTGCTGAGCTAGTCCAGGATGCTCTCATGTGGCAGCACAACACACGACCCACCACTGAGCTGATTCAGGATACTCCCATGCCATGGCAGCATTACACAAGATCTACCACTAAGCTGATCCAGGATACTCCCGTGGCAGCACAACACATAACCCACCACTGAGCTAATCCAGGATACTCCCACATGGTAGCACAACATACGACCCACCACTGAGCTAATGCAGGATACTACCACGTAGCAGCACAACATACGACTCACCACTGAGCTAATCCAGGATACTCCCATGTGGCAGCACAACACATGACCTACCACAGAGCTGATCCAGGATACTCCCATGTGGCAGCACAACACACGACCCACCACTGAGTTGATCCAGGATACTCCCATGTGGCAGCAAAACACACAATCCACCACTGAGCTAATCCAGGATACCCCATGTGGCAGCACAACATACAACCCACCACTGAGCTAATTCAGGATACTCCATGTGCAGCACAACACACGACCCACCACTGAGCTGATCCAGGATACTCCCATGCCCTGAGGTAGCACAACACACCCACCAACCACTGAGCTAATCCAGGATACTCCCACGTGGTAGCACAACATATGACCCACCACTAAACTAATCCAGGATACTCCTATGTGGCAGCATAACACACAATCCACCACTGAGCTAATCCAGGATACTCCCACGTGGCAGCAGAACATACGACCCACCACTGAGCTAATCCAGGACACTCCCATGGCAGCACAACACATGACCTACCACAGAGCTGATCCAGGATACTCCCCACGTGGCAGCACAACATACAACCCACCACTGAGCTAATCCAGGACATTCCCACGTGGCAGAACAACACATGACCTACCACAGAGCTGATCCAGGATACTCCCACATCGCAGCACAACACACAACCCACCACTGAGCTAATCCAGGACACTCCCACATGGAAACACAACACACAACCCACCACTGAACTAATCCAGGATACTCCCACATGACAGCACAACAAAAACAAACCACTGAGCTGATCCAGGATACTCCCATGAGGCAACACAACACATGACCCACCACTGAGTTGATCCACGATACTCCCACGAGGCAGCACAGCACAAGACCCACCACTGAGCTGATCCAGGATACTCCCACGTGGCAGCACAACACATAACCCACAACTGAAGCTAATCCAGGATACTCCCAGAATGCAGCACAACATACAACCCACTACTGAGCTGATCCAGGATACTCCCATGTGGTAGCACAACACATGACCCACCACTGAGCTGATCCAGGATACTCCCATGAAGGCAGCACAACATACGACCCACCACTGAGCTGATCCAGGATACTCCCATGTGGCAGCACAACATACATCACCCACCTGAACTGAACTCAGGATACCCCAATGTGGCAGCACAACATACATCCCACCACTGAGCTGATCCAGGATACTCCAACATAGCAGCACAACACACGACCCACCACTGAGTCCATGATCCAGGATACTCCCCATGAAGGCGCACCACAACACACGACTCCACCACTGAGCTGATCCAGGATACACCCATGCCCATGTGGCAGCACAACATACGCACTCCACCACTGAACTGATTCAGGATGCACCCACAAGGCAGCACAAACACATGACCCACCAGTGAGCTAAACCAGGATACTCCCATGTGGCAGCACAACACATGACTCACCACTGAGCAGATCCAGGATACTTCCATGTGGCAGCACAATACACGATGCACCACTGAGCTGATCCAGGATACTCCTACGTGGCAGTACATGACACGCACATCACACAGCTGATCCAGGATAGTGCATCTAGTTTTTACCGAACGGCTCTGTCTCCCCCAGCAGCTCTCACGCCACGCCTTGAGGTCTCTGTTGACCACACAGCCCAGTCCTCCATCAAACCACCCATTGCCGCCTGCCCTCACGCAGTTATTCCTCTTAATGGCAGGGATTTCAGAGGATGGCTGCCTCCTCCTCCAGCAGCAACTAATGCAGGATCTGCTGGCAGTCAGAGAGCTTCATGGTGGGGGTTGAGGTACCACTTCCAGCCATTCTGATGATTCGTATTTTCTGCCCTTTATATACTCATCCACCACCTGCCTCCCTGTGGCACCTGGTAATGGTCAGCAGTCACTGTCCTGCACAGAAGTGGAGCTCCCAGGCCTCCACTGAGTCGCTATGGTGCTGAACTAGCACTATCCGGCCCCTCGCTGCAGGTGCTACACAGCAGCCCCTCCCAGCCCTCTCCCAGACTGCCTGGCTTTTAGTGTCTGCCACAGTAGCCCCTCCCACCCTCTCCTGACTGCCTGGCTGTTCGAGTCGTCACACCACAGCTCCTTTTAGCTTGCCCGGCTGTTAAGTAGTCGCCTCACACAGCAGCCGCTTCCCAGCCTCTCCAAGGCTGTCTGGCCATCAGTGCCCACAGCAGTAGCCCTCCCAGGCTGCCTGGCTGTTAGTGCCACTGGCTGGTGGCTCCTCCTGCCTCTCCCGGCTGCCTGGCTGTTAGTGCCATCACACAACAGGCCCCTTTCTAGCCTCCCAGGCTGCCTGTCTGTTAGTGCTGTTGCATAGGCAGCCCATCCAAGCCTCTTCTGGGCTGCCTGGTTGTTAGTGCTATCTCACAGCAGCCCTCCCACCTCTCCCCAGCTGCCTGGCTGTTATGGTCGTCCCTCACACAGTAGCCTCTTAACCAGCCTCTCCCCAGCTGCCTGGCTGTTAGTGTCTTCCAAACAGCAGCCTCTCCTGGACTGTCTGGCCATCAGTGCCACTGTACAGTAGCCCCTCCCAGCCTCTCCTGGACTGCCTGGCTGTTAGTGTTGTCACACAACAGTCCCTTTCAGCCTCTCCCAGGCTGCCTGTCTGTTAATGCTATCTCCACAGCAGCCTCTCCCGGCTGCCTGGCTGCTAGTGCAGTTGTACAGTAGCCCTCCCAGCCTCTGGGCTGCCTGGTTGTTAGTGCTATCTCACAGACCCTCCCAGCCTCTCCCGGGTTGACTGGCTGGTGGTGCCAGCACGGTAACCCCTCCCAGCCTCTCCTGGGCTGTCTGGCTTTGGTGCCAACACACAGTAGCCCTCCCAGCCTCTCCTGGGCTGCCTGTCTGTTGGTGCTGTTGTGCAGTAGCCTCTTCCCAGCTCTCCCAGGCTGCATGGCTGTTAGTGCCATCACACAGTAGCTCCTCCCAGCCTGCCTGTCTGTTAGTGTCATCACACAGAAGTCCCTCCCAGAATGACTTACTGTTAATGCCGTCACACAGTAGCCCCATGCAACCTCTTTGTGGCAGCCTGACTGTTAATTCCTTCCACAGCAGCCCTCCCAGGTTGCCTGGCTGTTAGTGCTATCTCACAACAGCCCTTTTCAGCCTCTCCCGGTCTGCCTGGCTGTTAGTGACATCCCACAGCAGCCCCTCTGTCTCTCCCAGGCTTCCTGGCCGCTTTGTGACGCCATACAGTAGCCCCTCCCACCCTCTCCCAGGCTGCCTGGCTGTTATTGCTGTCACACAGCAACCCTCCCATCCTCTCCCAAGCTGCCTGGCTGTTAGTGCCGTCGTGCAGTGGCCTCCCACCTCCCAGGCTGCCTGGCTGTTAGTGCCGTCGCATAGCAGCCTCCCACCCTCTCCCAGGCTGCCTGGCTGTTAGCTATCACACAGAAGCCACTCCCAGCCTCTCCCAGAATGACTTGCTGTTAGTGCCACACAGTAGCCCCATGCAACCTCTCTGTGGCAGCCTGGTTGTTAATTCCTTCACACAGCAGCCTCCCAGGCTGTCTGGCTGTTAGTGCTATCTCACAACAGCCCTTTTCAGCCTCTCCTGGTCTGCCTGGCTGTTGGTGACATCCCACAGCAGCTCCTCCCTGTCTCTCCCAGGCTTCCTGGCTGTTAATGCCATCGTACAGTAGCCCCTCCCACCTCTCCCTGGCTGTTAGTGCTGTCACACAGTAACCCCTTCCAGCCTTCCCAAGCTGCCTGGCTGTTAGAGCCACCACAGAACAGCCACTCCCACCCTCTCCCAGGCTGCTTGGCTGTTAGTGCTGTCACATAGTAGCCTCTCCATGCTGCCTGGCTGTTACAGCCATCACACAAATCCTCCCAGGCTGCCTGGCTGTTACTGCTGTCACACAGTAGCCCCTCCCAGCCTCTCCCCAGCTGCCTGGCTGTTAGAACCGACACACAAACCCCTCCAAGGCTGCCCTGGCTGTTACTGCCATCACAGAGCAGCCACTCCCAGGCTGCCTGGCTGACTTCCAAGTCCCTCCTGAACTCAAGTTACTGCCATGCCAACAGAGCCATGAGAGCGCGAACAGGGCGGATTAACCATTGGGCAGATGGGGCAGTTGCCTGGCCCCTATGTTTGAGGGGCCACCTGAGTTTTCCTTTTTTAAATCCTTTTTTTTCTCCTTCTTCCTGACCCTTGTACTTTTCTGACACTGACTAAACCTCAGCAGAGGTCCTTGAATTCTCTGCAGGGGGAATCAAACTCTTTTAGTTTAGGGGAAGCTAAAATATGCAGCATTGTTAACTGTTCCCTCTAAACCCCACAGGCAAATAAAAGTCAAGTCTGAAAAGCTAGGTATGGGATCGGAGTTCTCATGGATGGAACAGAATTTATGGGTCCATACCTCAATGAAGCTGACAACACTGCTCCCCAGATATGCAATGCCCTTCCCTGTGTACTATCCCATACCTGCTCTCCAGAGTTGACCAGCCAGGAAGAGGGTCTGGCTAGATCTTTCCTAACTGGGGAAGCGGACCCAAAGTTTGGAGCACTGAAACTGGGCATGGAGAGGGAAGGTGTCAGCAGTCAGAGTGCCTTTCCCATCTCTTTATGTGCCACACGAGATGTGGGTACAGGACATCTAGGTCCTTGCTTTTCAGACTTTACTTTTTATTTGACTGTGTGGTTTAGGGATACAGTTGGCAAGGTTGCATATTTTAGCCCCCCTTTAAAAAAAAAAAAGAGTTTGATCTTCTGCAAAAGTTCAAGGTTCTTGAACTTTGCACGGGGGATTGAACTCTTTTTTTTTAAGGGGGCCAAACAATAACCTTCTATTTTCACTGCAAGAGAGGCATTCAGAGTAGCTGAAACCCTTCAAATGTATTTTAGGCATCTAAAACCATTCAGCTTCAGGGCGGAACCCTGGCTTATTGGTTAAGTTACAGGGCCCCACATTCAGAATTGCCCAGGGCACCACAACTTGTCAATCTGGCCCTGGCGGGAACCAAAGTTACTGTTGTGCCAGCACAGCCATTGGGCACTGCTGTGGCAGCACAGCCATTGGGTACAACCCAGTTACTGTTGTACCAGCACAACCATCAGGCACTGTCGCGGCAGCACAGTCATCAGGCACTGCTGTGGCAGCACAGCTATCGGGCACGAACCCAGTTACAGTTGTACCAGCTCAGCCATCAGGCACTGCCGGGCAGCACAGCTATCGGGCACTAACCCAAGTTACTGCTGTACCAGCACAGCCATCAGGCACTGCTGTGGCAGCACAGCTATCGGGCACGAACCCAAGTTTCTGCTGTACCAGCACAGCCATCAGGCACCGCCGTGGCAGCACAGTCATCAGGCACTCGCCGTGACAGCACAGCCATCAGGTGTGAACCAAAGTTACTGTTGTGCCAGCACAGCCATTGGGCACTGCTGTGGCAGCACAGCCATCAGGCGTGAACCAAAGTTTCTGGTGCCAGCACGGCCATTTGGGCACTGCTGTGGCAGCACAGCCATCAGGCGTGAACCAAAGTTTCTGTTGTACCAGCACAGCCATCAGGTGCTAACCAAAGTTACTGTGTGTACCAGCACAGCCATCAGGCACTGCTGGCACCACAGCCATCAGGCGTGAACCAAAGTTACTGTTGTGCCAGCACAGACATTGGGCACTGCGGCGGCAACACAGCCATCGGTTACAACCCCAAGTTACTGTTGTACCAGCACAGCCATCGCGGGCACTGCCGTGGCAGCACAGCCATTGGGCACTGCTGCGTAGCATAGCCATCGGTACAACCTCAGTTACTGTTGTACCAGCACAGCCATCAGGTGCGAACCAAAGTTACTGTTGTGCCAGCACAGCTATTGGGCACTGCTGTGGGAGCACGCCATCGGTACAACCCAAAGTTACTGTTGTACCAGCACAGCCATCAGGCACTGCCGTGGCAGCACAACCATCGGGCACTGCTGTGGCAGCATAGCCATCGGGTACAACCCCAAGTTACTGTTGTACCAGCACAGCCATCAGGTGCGAACCAAAGTTACTGTTGTACCAGCACAGCCATCAGGCACTGCCGTGGCACCACAGCCATCAGGCGTGAACCAAAGTTACTGCTGTGGCAGCACAGCCATCGAACGCGAACCCAAGTTACTGTTTGCCAGCACGGCCATCAGGCACTACCGTGGCACCACAGCCATCAGGCGCGAACCAAAATTACTGTTGTGCCAGCACAGCCATTGGGCACTTCTGTGGCAGCACAGCCATCAGGTACAATCCCAAGTTACTGTTGTGCCAGCACAGCCATCAGGCACCACCGCGGCAGCACAGCCATCAGGCCGAACCAAAGTTACTGTTGTGCCAGCACAGCAGTTGGGCACTGCTGCGGCAGCACAGCCATCAGGCGAACCAAAGTTACTGTTGTGCCAGCACAGCCATTGGCACTGCGTGGCAGCATAGCCATCAGGTACAACTTCAAGTTACTGTTGTACCAGCACAGACATCAGGCACTGCCGCGGCAGCACAGCCATCAGGTGCGAACCAAAGTTACTGTTGTGCCAGCACAGCTATTGGGCACTGCTGTGGCAGCACAGCCATCAGGTACAACCCCAAGTTACTGTTGTGCCAGCACAGCCATCAGACACTGCCGCGGCAGCACAGCCATCAGGTGCGAACCAAAGTTACTGTTGCGCCAGCACAGCTATTGGGCACTGCTGTGGCAGCACAGCCATCGGGTACAACCCCGGTACTGTTGTGCCAGCACAGCCATCAGACACTGCCGGCGCAGCACTATGCCATCAGGTGCGAACCAAAGTTACTGTTGTGCCAGCACAGCTATTGGGCACTGCTGTGGCAGCACAGCCATCGGGTACAACCCTCAAGTTACTGTGTGCCAGCACAGCCATCAGGCACTGCCGCGGCAGCACAGCCATCAGGCACTGCCGTGGCACCACAGCTATCAGGTGTAACCAGTTACTGTTGTGCCAACACAGCCATTGGGCACTGCTGTGGCAGTACAGCCATCGGGCACGAACCAGTTACTGTTGTGCCAGCACAGCCATTGGGCACTGCCGCTGCACCACAGCCATCAGGCGCGAACCAGTTACTGTTGTGCCAGCACAGCCATTGGACACTGCTGTGGCAGCACAGCCATCAGGTACAACCTGCCATTGCCAGCCAGCACAGCCAACAGGCACTGCCGCAGCACAGCTATCGGGCACGAACCAAGCTGTTGCTGTACCAGCACAGCCATCGGGCACTGCCGCGGGCAGCACAGCTATCGGGCACAAACCCAAGTTACTGTTGTTGCCAGCACGGCCATCGAAGTACGAACCGAACCAAAGTTACTGTTGGCCAGCACAGCCATTGGGCACTGCTGTGGCAGCACAGCCATCAGGTACAACCCTAGTTACTGTTGTGCCAGCACAGCCATTGGGCACCGCTGTAGAACACAGCCATCGGGTACAACCCGTTACTGTTGTGCCAGCACAGCTATCAGGCACTGTCATGCAGCACAGCCATAGGTGGCCCATGCATTTTAAAAATCATGTGGCATTTTGTTTTCCAAGATGTGACTCTATGACATTACAAATGCTGCTGAAGGTCCAAAGATACCATGACATAAACTTAAGAGAACTCTACAGTGTCTAAAAGAATAAGAAACGTGGTCAGTATGCAGATGCTCACAGGATCCAGGCACTATAGTTCGCCTGTTACCATCAATCTGCAAGCACTGGCTCAGCCCACACTGCTTCTATTCATCAGCAAGGCTTTAAGTGGCCCCTCTTAATTGTACCAAATAATCCAGGAACACTGCGCCTTTCTCTTAAATAGAGATGACTAATTGAAAATCTGTCTGGTTGAAACTTTCGACATGTTCCTTGCAGGCTTGCAAGTCTTAAATAAGTTTCTCTCTCTCTCTCAGTGCTCGTGTCATCCCTTAGAAATTCAAACCTCCTTAACCCCCCTTCCTGTGCAAAGCTAATCAGATTTACAACAACTGTCAAAGCCTCGGATGACAGATAAATTAATCTTCTCTTCATGAGTTTACATCCCAGGCATCTGGGCTGCTGATCTGGCCCTACAAGCGCGGGTCTCCTCAAGCTGTCGTTTAAAGTTGATGTTTTCATGGCTGGAGATGAATTGCCCTGTCATGAGAATCTATTTGTTCAGCAGTTGGTGGGTGGGGTTCTGGCTTCGGAGGGTATGATTTCATGGGTTAAGGTCCCTTAAGTTGCCTGTTTAAATCTTTGTACTGTCAGCCTTAAGACAGCAGTTGAGTGTTTCTACTACATTATTGGGAAAATAAAGAAAGACTTCAGATAGATAGCTAGGTACACAGACAGACAGATATGACAAATAGATACTGTCTGTAGACAGATAGACAGATAGACAGAACAGGACAGACAGACATTAGGCATTTTGTACCGCTTTGGGTTCTGTGAAGAGACAAAATAAAACCCTACATAAGACTTCCAGGTCAAACAGCTCTAACTGCTGAATCAAAACAGCTTGAATGAGAACCATCACTCATATTGTAAGAAACCTCTCCCATCTCCACACTCCTACATATTAAAATACCCTAATTTTAACCATCACTGGCTGAACCTTATTCCATACATCATCTCTGATGTAGAAAACAGTCATGGCACTCACCACCAGTATAAGCGAGAGTCCATACACAAAAGGCTTTGCTTGCGATACCTCTCCTTTATATTTATCAACAGTGAGAATGTGCTAAACACCACCACAGTTTCTGGAGACTTTGCGTATGGACCACGTTTGTACCCGGTGTGGTGAATGCTGCTGACTTTCTTATCGCCTCTGTTGTTTTCAGTCGCAGGCACCAAGATCTTGGCGAGCTCTTTATTTCACTTGGACATCCTCTCTGATGTTGACATGCGACATACCCCGTCCCATCACTGGGCAGCCCTGGTCAATGCAGTGGTGCGGCAGCAACGCACTGCACTGCCATCTAGGCTACCCAAATCACATGTGAGCACCAGAATCTCAATCTGAGGCTGGCTGGAGTACGGATCGTGACACAAGTGACTACGTGTCGGTGGTCAGGAGTGAGTGAATGACAGGCTCCTGGCATTCAAGTAGCTTCCGGAGGACTAAAAAGCAAGTAATAACACAAGACAGGTTGTACATTGATGGTAAATTACTACATGCCTCACAGAAACATAGAATTTGACGCAGATAAGGACCGTGTGGCCCACCCAGTCTGTCCGCTTCCCTACCTAATGGATAAGCTGCAGATCCTAATTAACCAGCAGCCCACTTCTTCCTATCCCCACCCCTAGAATTGCCTTATGACTGTCCCATGCATGCTTAGATTCCACCACTGTTTTTGACTCCACAACCTCCTCAGGAAGCCGTTCCACTGAATCCACAACTCTCTCTGTGAAAAAATACTTCCCTCACATTACCTCTGAGCCAGCCCCCTCTATCTTCAAATTGTGCCCTTATTCTTGCACACCTCTTTTTGAAAGATGCTACCCTCTTGGACTTTGTTCATTCCCTTGAGGTACTTGAAAGTTTCTATCATGTCCCCCTCTCCCTCCTTTCCTCGAGGCTATACATATTAAGCTCCTTAAGTCTCTTCATATGTCTTCCGGTGCAGACCCTGCACCATTTCAGTGCCTTCCTCTGGACAGCTTCCATCCTGTCTATGTCTTTGTGGAGACTGGGTCTCCAGAACTGCATGCAGTACTCCAGATGGTGTCTCACCAGCTGTCTGTACAGAGGGATAACAACTTACTGTTTCTACTGGTGAGGCCTCTCCCTATGCATCTCGGTATCCCCCAGCCCTCCTTACTGCCCTCTCACATTACTTGCCCACCTTTAGGTCATCTGATATGATCACCCCAAGTCCCTTTCCATTTTGTTGTTGTTAGCATCTCACCCCCATTGTGTACTCTTCCCTGGGTTTTGTTTCCCAGGTATTACCTTGCACTTTTTAGCACTGAATCTAAGCTGCCATACATTTGACTATTCCTCTAACCTTGCCAAGTCTCTTCTCATCCTTTCCAACTCCACCTTGTGCATCAACTCTGCTGCAGATCTTTGTGTCATCTGCAAAGAGACATACTTTTCCTTCCAGTCCCTCTGCAATGTCGCTATAAAGACACTGAAGAGGACCGGTCCTAATACTGAACTCATGTACCCCACTAGTAACCCTCTTTCTTCAGAGTGGACTCCATTTACTATTGGCCTCTGTGTCCCATTCTCCAGCCAATTCTTTACCCAAGCTATCATCTTGGGACTCACTCCCAGGCTGGCTAACTTGTATATTAATCTTTTGTGGCGGGACTGTGTCCAAATGCCGTTGCTAAAGTCTAGGTAGGCCATGTCCACAGCCCTCCCTGATCTACTACTTTGGTCACGCAGTCAAAGAAATTCTAGTAGATCTGCTGGCATAACCTTCCTGGCGTGAATCCATGCTGCCTTGGGTCCTGTGCCCCTCTGACCTCTAGGTACTGACATAATTCTTTCCTTCAGAAGTGATTCCATCATTTTCCTATCACTGAGGTTAAACTGACAGGTCTCTAGTTTCCCTGCTTCTGCCCTTGCTCCCACTTTTGTAAAGAGGAATCAAATCTGCCCTCCTCCAGTCCTCAGGTACCACCCCATCCTTCCATGATTTGTTAAAGAGTTAAGACAGTGGTGTCACTAGTTCTACACTTAGTTCTTTTAGAATTCTGGGATGAATCCCATCAGGCCCCATTGCTTTGTCCACCTTCAGTTTTAAGAGTTCTTTCAGAACCCTTTCTTCTGTAAATGGGCTGGTATCAACTTCTGTATCCAGAGTGTTTCTATTGCTTGTTTTAGGTACCTCCCTTTTCATTTGTAAATACTGAACAAAAATATTTGTTTAGTATCTCTGCCTTTCACAGTCACCCTCTGCCCACCCCTCCCTTTATTAAGCCTCACCATCCTCCTTGGTCTTCCTTCGCCTCCCTGATGTACTTATTAAAGGTTTTATCCCCCTTCTTAAATGAGTGGGCTATCTTTTCCTCGGTTCGTGCTCTTGCTGTTCTGACTGCCTTCACAGCTTTCTTTTGCTTTAACTGATACAATTCTCTGTCCTGCTCCTTCTGTGATTCCTTGTACTTCCTGAATGTTTTCTTTTTCTCTTGAACCTTCATTGCCACCTCCTTTGAGAACCATAGTGGTTTCTTACATCGCTTTGTTTTATTTGCTTTACACAAAGGCTTGTTACCTCTGTGATGGCAGTTTTATTATTCCCCATTGTTCTTCCTCCCCATTTGCTAGTGCATTCCTTAGGCACTCACCCATTTTGGCAAAGTCAGCCCTCCTAAAGTCCAGTACTTTTGCCTTTGTATGGCTCGACTCTATTGCTGTGTTTATTGTGAACCATACTGTTCGATGGTCGCTAGTTCCCAGATGGCTACCCACTTCTACATCTGTGATCCTCTCTCCATCTCCATTTGAGAGAACCAGGTCTAGATTGCTCCTCCTAGAGGTCATTCAATACTAGTTGTTCAAGGCATGCCCCCTGTAAAGCATCTACACAACCCCACTCTAGAAGTGGCTGCTGCAACTGCACTCCAGTTAACATCTGGCATATTCAGATCACCCATCAGCAATATCTCCCTTTTTCTGCCATTCTAAAGTATACTTTCTATCATTTCCTGGTCCATTTCCTCCCTGATGGGGGTCTGTACACAACCCTGTAGCGGATTGTGGTGCCACTGCCTGTCTCCAAATTGACCGCAGTGCTTCTTCCTCCCTCCTGTTACCTTTTGTTCTGTTGCTTTGATTCCTTCCCTTTGTAAGAGCTACTCCTCCTCCTCTTTACCCTCCCTGTCTCTCTTGTAGATAGTGTATGCTGGTATGTTTCGTCCCAGTCATGGTTCTGTGTGTACCATGTTTCTGTGACTGCCATGATATCCAGATGTTCCTCCTCCATCAAGGCCACTAATTCAGGAAGCTTGTTACCCAGACTATGGGCACTGGTACTCATTGCTCTCCATTTTTGATGCCTTTACCTTCTGTAGCAGCATCCCCCACTGACCTTTCTACCTTGGTCTTTTTCTCATTTAGTACCCTGTTTTGTAGGGAGGCTGGAGTTTTCCTGCTGCTTATCAGTGCCTCCCTTGACTAGTTTAAAAAGCTTGCCAATGAAGCATTTAAACCTACTGCCCAAAAGACTTGTTCCCTTCCTGGACAGATGCAGACCATCCTGCCAATATAGGCTGGTGTCCTCCAGGTGGAACCCCAGTCCCAATGAAGCCAAACTCCGTGCTCCACACCATTTTTTCAACCATTCAGTAAACTGCATTGTGCAAAGTACCCTCGCCTCACCCATGCCACTGACAGGCAGCACCTCTGAGAAGGATACTGTGTGTGCTACTTGTCTTAGGCCCTCCCCAACTCTACAAAGTCCTCCTGCACTGCTCTAATCTCATGATCAGCCAAGTCATTTGTCCTTAGGTGGACAATGACATCCAGCTCAGACTCCTGTGCAGCTGTCCTTGTGATCCTGAGGATGCGCTTCCTGTCCTCAAGCTTCAATCACCTGAGAAGTGCAGTAATTTATGCATTATCACACACCCTCTTGTGTGTTACTGCACTTATAAAATGATTTTAAAAGTATAAAAGAAAGGAAAAAGTGAACTGTGCAGTAATGTGATACAACTCACGGTCATGTGACCAGTTTTGACAAATCAGACTGCTTGATTGATCCAAGCCATTTTATAAATTGAAATAAAAAACATTTTACACTTCAGTAGTAACTGTGGCTAAAACAAATTTGAGCGACATGCAGGACTAACAGAGAGCCCCACCCCAAGTTCCTTTACTAGTATTGCCTTGCACCTTCACCAGCCCTCCTTCAGCTTGTTAACAGTGGCCCTAGGCAGCCTACATCTCTGCAGTAAGGGTGAGCCAAAGTGAAAATTGTCCACTTCAGTGTATTTGTTGTTCATGTGCCTGTTGAAAAAAGACATAGCCCCCACCCTCCTCCCAAGCTCAATCCTTTAAATACAACCCCCACCCCCACCTCTGCTAGAATCCCAATCCCAGCCCCAATTTTCTTTTAAAGAAGGCCTCCAGCGGCGATGAAGGTGGCAGACACAACCGCCCTCCTCCACACGGCTGCCTTCTAGTGCATGAAAGTGCTCCCATGCTTGCTCACCGTGACCCGGTTGTTTTACTGTGCGAGCATGCACGGGTGTGGGGGCACTTTTATTCACTAGACAGTGGTTGGCCGTGGAGAAGGGGTGTCTGTTTCGGTTACCTTAGTTGTTGCTGAGGGCCTTCTTTCAAAAGAAAAACTGGTTGCTGGGGAGGGGGTGCAGCCAGGGTAGAGGTAAATACTGATTTTGATTAAAAAAATAAAAGTGTTAAAGACAGCGGCCAGTCATGGAAGCAGACAGGCTGTGCGGTCGTTCATCAAACAAGCACAAACAGCGCCACTATTTTTAACCTGTATCTGAATTAGAATACTGCATTATTCATGGTATTTTGGAAATATTATTCGTTATTCACACACCCCTATCTGGCATAATGTTAGGAGCGGAAATTGTTTTATAAAACAATGTCTGGGGAGGTGGAAAAGGTTGGGTAGGAAAGTGGTAGCCACAGGACTAGTCATGACCTCCTGAGAAGGGCTAGAGTATTACTTTTTTAATTATGATGCTGAAGGTCAAAGTGATCCAAAGTGGTCCAAAGGTTCAACTGGACCAAACTGAAGGCCATTCCTTCTCCTTCTGACCTGGGTGTATCCTTACCTAGTAGCGTCCCTAACCCCCAGCTGGAGGGGCCTCCTCCGAGCTATCTATTCAGCTCCCTTGCAGAGAGAAATAGGAGCCAGGATCTTGGTATCAAACTGGAGTGGCAGGTGGTGCGGCAGCTTCCTCTGCCACAAGTGGTCCCTCTTCTGCCTTTTCATCCTGGTCCTAACCCTGGAAATGCAGAGGCATGAGCCAGAATCAACGTGCCAATGCACTGTGAACGCATAACACATGCTTCCACCTACAAGTGCCCCCAAACTCCACTTCCTCCTGTGGTCAGTAATGGTGGGGGCCACTAGCCACCACTCTAAAGGAAAGTTCCTTCCATCGGCTGACCTTCTTGGCATTCCAGTCTTGGAGTGTGAAACCAAATGGCCAGCAGTCAAACCTACTATGAGATCCTTTCATTTTAGCAAGCGAACTAGTCAGGATTCCTATTCAAACACTTGATGTTTCATCCTGTTTTCATGCAATGCAAACTATTTTGATTTTGGCACTCTACAAATGAGCAACCAGAGTGCAAATATTTATTTCTCCTCATGTCTTATTCTTTTAGATGACAATTACATATTTCTCCCACAGCCATATCATTTTTAAGCCACAGAAAAGTAACTTGGTCCTCATAATGCATTAGAAAAATAAAAACACTCAGAGGTATTCACGACTTCAGCCTCTCTCTCTCTATCTCCAAAAACTATATATGAAATATAATGTATGGCATTCCCAGGAGAAAGCTGGAGCAGTTCATCTTAAAATGCAAGGTTCTGTCATCTCAAGTAACACTTACTGCAAGAACCCATCAATACTTTTTGTCAAAAGAAACAAAACTGCACGCTACATAAAATGCGCCATCAATCTCTATTTACATAAAACAAAAAGAAGTTTAAGTACGGTTTGAATCTAAAATGGAACACTCAAGCATCTATGTCTCCATTTTCTTCCTATGTTGCATAACTATTCAGAATGACACATCCATCGAAAAATAAAACACAGCCCTTGATTAATTGACATCTGGGGCCTTATTCACAAACGATTTCTGCCGCAGACACAGAATGCGAGAAAATGTTTTCTGTCTAGGACCCCTGGTACTTTTACAACCAATATGACTGGAACGAGTAAATAAAAAATAATTTAAAATATGGGTGCTATTCCTGACGTGATGATATCATGTGACCAGTACCAAGCCCATTTTGGGCACAATGTCATGGGCCCTAACACCCTGGCTGGGAACCTAGGCTGCTATCCAGTGCTGATGGTGCAATGTTTTACATGGAAGGGTGCAATGCTAGGCCAGAGTTTAACTGTCCATTATTACAGTAATATTGTTATATAGTAATTTGAGGTCAGAAGGGACACTGTTCCACATAGGAGACTGGTAAGCAAGTTGGGGAACATGGGGTGGGAAATAAGGTGGTAACCTGAGTAAGAAACTGGTTAGCTAATAGGACACAGAGGGTAGTGGTAAATGAAGCTTGCTCCAAGGAAAGGAGAGTGACCAGCAGGGTACCCTCAGGGATCAGTGCTGGGACTGGTGCTCTTCAATGTCCTTATAAGTGACATAGCGGAGGAACTGGAAGGAAAAGTCTGCCTCTTCCCAGATGGAACTAAGATCAACAGAGTGGACACTCTGGGGCTGATGGGGTGGGATGGATCGGTAGGGATATGGAAAGACTGGAGGAGCGGGCAAGGGTATGGCAGCTGGGTTTTAATGGAAAAAGTTCAACTGTGAGCTGTATGGGCAGTCAGAGTGCCCTGAAAATTGTGTTTCCTTTATTAATATCTGCTGACTTTCTCTCTTGGCCTACATATGAAAGGCAGGAGTCAAGAAATAGTCATTTTGCCCATCTCCCAGAGAGGTGGGGCGCTTCAGTTTCCACAACCCTTTATTGAGGGACTTAAGCGACTGCTCTCTTTGACAGCGTTTTTCTATTCATGCTGCCATAAATATTTATACATTTTTATTATTTGTGGGTTTGGTGGTGGGGGTTGTGTTTTTAAAAGTTGTTGAGTGGGTTGGGGTAGTTTAATAGGGTTGTTGTATCAGGGGTCAACACTAACTTTTTTGCACTAGCCAGCAGGGCACGTTGATTCAAAACTGCACTAGCCTGCAGATAGTTGCACTAGCCCTCAATTATAATGGTACATTTTGATCACTTATTCAGGAAACAATGCAAGCCAAGGAATGCTCCGATTATTGCTCATTTATCCTGCTCCCACATTGCTTCCAGCCCCAGCAGGGAAAAGACTGCAATGCTATCACATACAGTGAGGTCCCACCCCCATTGTTTTGTACCCTGGCCTCCTCGCCCTCTTCTGCCCCCACCTAACCAGAGGGCATCAGAACAGCAAATGTTCAATCCAGCAGTCCTAGCTCTGCACACACAGCAGCTGACATCATCATGCACCTCACCACACTGTCACCACCACCCACAGGGCAATGAACAGAGTCAGGTAGAGAAAGACACTCTCAGTCCCCACCCTATAGTCAACTGAAGACCTGCACTTCTGGAAGTTTTGTACAGTCTCAAGTGAGCCAGAAGCATATCTAAGATTTCTCTGGGTGGGGTTACACAAACCTAAGGGACTTGAGAAATAGAAAACTATGACATTTTTAAAAGCATTGATTTTAATATGCTCTGCACCAGCAATAAGATATTTTCTTTAACATTGTCCTTTCATCAGCCCATGGAAACCATACAGAGGCATAATGCTATACTATCTCTATTTCTATATAGGATGATCTGTGTACCCAGGAATGCCTATTCTAAGCTTTCAAATTATGTATTTCATTAAGGTTTGTATCAGTGCACATAACCCTATATATGGACAAAGCTGTCATCCTCAACAGCAACTCTCTAATTGAGCCACTCCAACCAGCACTTCAGTACTCCTTCAGTAAAATAGAAGACTGGTTCGAGAGCACAAACTTCTGCTCAATTACAAAAACAGAAGACCATGCTCCTATCCAGCCCCCAGCTCAAGAAAAGATTCCCACCATAAACATCACCAACAATGTACTGCCCCTTGGAACAGGTACACTCCTTCAAATACCTTGGAGTCACCCTGGACAACACCTTATCCTATGCTCAACATGTTGACCAGGAGGTCAAGACAGTCAACACCAAGCTTGCTGTGCTAACAGGCACAGAAAACACCTTACCATGGCAGCCATCCGCCTATCAGTCACGAGCTCCATCCTCTCCACCACTGACTATGGCCTGGTTGTCTACAGCGCAGCATCAGACTCTGTGCTCAGGAGGGTGCACGTAGCTCTCAACAAGGCCTGCAGACTCATCCTGAACGGCGATCGAATGATCCACATCTGTTCCCTCTATGAACAGACACACCTGATGTCTCTTGGGTGCAGGACTGAATTCCTCACATGCCTCCTAGGCAAAAAGTATTACTGGGTTAAGCCCCCCTGCATAGCAGGCATCTTCTCCTCCCAGGCTCAGAACATATAACCAGAATGCAAAGGGCCCTTGCAGTGCCTTTCCAACGCACAGCTCTCGGACAGCCGTCTTCTCCTACAGAGCCCTCTTTGTCTTAACGAGGTACCCGAGTCCATTCAGAAATCCACTAGCCTGTATGACTTCAAATCAGACCTTAAGCACTACCTGACCTCCAGCTCTGTGTGCACCTGCTTCTCCAACAGCTGACAGACTCTGGATGACCAGGCCTGGCTCTGCTAACAGCAACTATTCTCAGCACAAGACAGAAGCCACCCTCCCACACACTCCTTGACAATGCCTCTGAATCACTCTAAGGGCTGCTCCTGTACACCCCAACCCCGTCTCCACGCTAGGATGGGTCTCTGCCTCCCGGCCTCAGCCCTGCCTCCTTGACCACTTTTACTAGAGGCCCACTCCATCTCCCCTACCAAAATCCTGTCCTTACTGATTCTCTGCCCAACCTAACCTAACCTAACCTCTAGCCCTCTGAAGCACTCTGCACTTGTAATCAACTAAAGTTGATGTCCATGTGCTGTATAGTGTTTTAAATGTCTAAGAAACTCTGTAACCTTTTCCTGATTGTTGTGCTGTTCAGTGTCTCAAATGTCCCAAAACTCTGTAACCTTCTTGACTGAATGTCTATACTCTGTTCATGTGACATGGAACCTTTGTAAAACAGCCTTGGCTCAAAGGTTATTTTCCTAACACCAAATAAATAAATAAAATAAAATAGTACCATACAAGATCCAAAGTTTTGTTTTTGGGATGAAAGGATACACTCGGGTGGGATAAAAGTTGGACTGTATGGATGGTGATGGCTGGCATGGTCCATTTAGAAGAGCTGGGGACCCCTACACTTGCCAGTGAAGGCAGTTATGGATATGTGGATGGTCATTTCAGAGTCTGGTCTGCAGTGGTGTCAGGGAAAGAACAAGAGTTAAGAGATTTGGAGGTTAAAAGGAAGCTATGGTGAGGCTGAATAAAACTCACCACCTGTGGTGCTACTTCTGCATACCTCCTTGCATTTCGTCAATGAAATGTTGGATACAGACACTCAGAAGGTAGATAAATGAGGGACACTGGTCTTAATAATATGGGACAAACTGTTAGATAGAGACACATTCAGAAAACTGAAGCACTCTACAATTGATCACACCCTGGACATTAATGAAAGTCCTAGCAGTGGAGTGATAATGGCTGCATTGTGTCTTTTGTGGGATCTCTCTTGAACTGCCAGATAACTGCAGTTCTTAATGAGCTGTTAATCACACCAGGCCATTTGGAACATTAAGAGAGATTAACATGAGGACTAGAGCCTGCTAAAGTAGACACTTTTATAATTTAACAGCCATGAAAACTTGCACTAGTCAAGATGAACAAGTAGAGAGTTAGCTGCACTAGCCCTGGTCAGTTTGCACTAGGGTTTGGGCTAGTAAAACAATGTTAAGATCAACCCCTGATTGTATGTATGTATGTATGGTGTGCAGTTTTTGTGAGTGGAATTTAAAGTGATTTGGGTTGTTGGAGTGTGAGTTTTGGAGTGTGTGTAGGTGTGGTTTTGAAAGAGTAGTGTATTGAGGTTACTGTTTGCTGATCTGACTGTTGCTACTGACTGAGATGTGTTGGGGGCATAAGGCGGTCAGGTGGTATTCCCCTTCAGGCTCATGGACCTCTACCTGTTTGACTGTCCCCTTTGCCAGCTGCAACTTATATAAGATGTCATGCTTTGGGGATGGTCAGGAGGCAGAAGGGGGATTCTGGGTCTGGCAGTGAAATGGAGAGGGGTGGTCGAATTGGGGTAGTGGGGCAAGGAGATTCCTGCAGCAAAATGGGACTGGGATAGGGGTCCTCCTGCCTGGTTCCCATATCCAAGAGCTCTGCTGTGTGCAGGCAGGTGGCGCAGTCTTCCTCGACTGTTCATCCTACTCGGCAGTGTTGTAAAGACCTGGCTGAGCGTGAAATGCAGGCCCAATATTGGTCTCAGCAGTTCCAGCCGGGTACTTGGTATTACACGTAGGGATGGGGTGTAGTCATTTTGTTTTAGATTGGAACTGGGCCTTGTGGATGTGCCAGTGGGGTCCACCAGATCCTTTGAGTGTATCGTGGGTGTGGGGTGCAGGATACTGCTCATCTACTGTCCACCCAGGGATGGAAAGAATCCTCTGCAGGAAGTCACAGACTTCATTGTCGACATGGTTTTGTGATCCCCAGATGGTTAATTCTAGGGATTTCAATGCCTGGGTCGATGATGAACTCTCACATTTTGGTAGAGACTTCCTCCAGCTTATGACCTCACTGGGTCTCACACAGGTTGTTACCTCCACAAATCACACTGGTGGTCACTCATTGGACCTGGTGTTCCTCCTGGGGATGGAGCTCTCTGACTTGGTGGTGGAACCAGTCAGTTGGTCTGACCATCACACCATAGGTTTCAGTTTCATGGCTCCCTCCAATGGGCCTGGCCCTACGAGGAGATGGTCGGTCACTGCCCTTTAGGGGTGTGACCCCAAGGCGCCTATTGGCAGTGCTGGACCCATCAAGCATGTCGAGTAAATCACGAGGGATCTAGGGCATCTGGTACTTGCTTATAATAGGGCAGTGACAAGTCCCTGGATTCCACTGCTCCTGTTCATGTTTGACTCCTCACTCTTGCCAAGATCCCCATGGTTTGATGGGGCCTTGAAGGAGGTGAGGAGAGTGGGTCAAGGTTAGAGAAGGCTTGGTGGAAGTCCACCCTGAGGTTGACAGACTAAGGTCCTGTTCACTATTATGCTTCTGTAACATTACAGAGGGCTCAAATCGCTACCACAATGGTTTGCGCTTACACCTGTAACGTTACAGATGGCGTTTATAACTGTTGTTGAAACCACATGAGGTGGTTTTAACAACGGTTATGAAACGATTACCGCCGGTAATTTTACCGGCCGTAGTGTGGACGCTGCGGGCACTGGTCTCCCTAGCGCAGCATGAGCCGCATTGTGGGACTGGGTGCCACCTTAACGGTCGCTCAGCTCCCACAGTGTGGATTGGTGGTAACGGTCCCATAACGGACACCACCGCAGTGTGGACACACTGCACCGCCTCCCGGTCGTAATGGTTTGCATCTGTTACCAGGCCTGAGCGTGTAGTGTGGATGGGGCCTTAGATTGATGGACCATTATATGGTCTATTAATCGATAATCACCCTTAAGAAGGCAGAATTCCTGTCCAGGGAGATTGCTGTCGTAAAACTGACCAGCTCAGCACTTCCAGACTGTCAACAAATTGTGCAATCCAATCTGTCTATAGCCTGGTCAAGCCTGGTCTCGAGAGAGGTGTGATGAGTTTGCTCGGTTTTCGCAGATAAGGCTGCCACCATCAGGTCTGGCATCTGCTCAGCCCCTCTATTGGGTATTGCAGAGGTCAGCAGGAGGTTGCGAGTGCCTGGTTTACCTGGTCTGACTTCAGCGGCTGGACATCATGGACATCGTGAGGATTATCCAGACTTTGCAGCCAACCAGCTATAGTTTGGATCCAGACCCAACGTGTCTCCTTGTGGGTTGCGCTGATGAGATCGGCCCGGTCCTGGATGAGATAGTCTGGAAATCATTGGTGGGGGAGTCTTTCCTGATTACCTGAAGGAGGCGGCTGCATGACTGCTCCTGAAACGGCCCTTGTTTGGGCGCTAAATGATCTCCTAATAGTGAGAGATCGGAGGACCTGCTCCATCGTGGTCCTCCTTGATCTCTCAGCGGCATCTGACACTGTGGACCATGGTGTGCTGCTGGAGCCGTCTGCAGTTCATCTGTGGACTGTCAGGTACCGTTCTTAGATGGGTTCGATCTTTCCTCGAGGGTAGGATGCAGAGAGTTGTCTCTGGAATTTATTCCTCTGACCCTCTTCCCCTGTCCTGCAGGGTACCGAGGGCTCCATTCTGTCACCCATATTGTTTGCAGTGTATATGCTGCCATTGGGAGACATTATTAGACAGTATAGTTTGAGTTTTCACTGCTATACAGATGATACTCAACTGTACATGTCTTTGTGCCCGAATGAGGGGTTGTCCTCTCGGTGTTTAACAACTGCCTCTTCGAGATCCAGAACTGGATGAGTGCTAGCTGGGTTGCAGCTGAACCCGGATAAAACTGGGGTGTTGGTGGTGGACCCAGATCATTAGGAGGAGGGTTTGTCAGTGGGACAACCTCTGGGCTTTGGCTTGGGGTGTCCAGCTGACTACCTCAGATCGGGTGCATAACCTGGGTGTTATTTTTGACAATGGTTTATTTATTTTATTTATTTATTTTTTGTTGACCGGTAAGTGCACTAGACAAATACTGCCTATTTTCAGGCAATGAACCGGGAGGGGGATACAGATGAATGACAACTGACCTTGAACCAGATTAAGCTGTTGGTAGTATTTTTAGTGAATGAGGGAAATTTGGCCAGGACACCGGAAATTCCTACTGCATCGCAGTGTGCTTGTGGACAATCGACAGGAAGACGGTGGTAGTAGAGAGCTGCTCTCCTCCTCGGCTTTTGCCTTAACATTTTCTGGCCTTATGATGGAACCTACCTTGGATGGAGGTGCTGTGAAGGCAGCGTTTTGTCGGCTGGAATTAGAGAGGAGTCGGAAGTCACGGAATGAAACGGCCACTGAAGAGTCAGATCTTAATGTTCAGTTGGCAGATATGGAGCGGCAGTATGTAGCAAGACGGAACGACCTGATTCAGGCATCGGAATTACGGCGGACTGGTTTTACTGATGCACGATGCAGGAACCGTAGTGATGCAGGGAGAGTCCCAGATGGAATCGGAAATGGTTTGTTGGACACGGGTCGAGGAGAGTGTGGAAACTTTTAAAAATCGATTGCTGCTATTGTTAAGCCAGGGCTACACAGGGTGAGTCCTCTTTGAATTCTGGCGAGGATTTTATTGAAGAGCTGACTGCAGCCGATGCGGCAAGCCCTTGTTTCCCATGGGGAAACCAACCAGTTCTGCTGACACACAGGTTTTGTTTCCTCAGTCTTCAGCAGAGAATCTGAATGTTTTGACTGTTACTCCGAGCAATGCTAGTACAGGCTTTCCTATATTCCTTAAATCTGACCCCCCACTACTTCAAAACTGAGTTCTTGTGATATGGGGTCCTTGGAGACTCCTGAATCTCCTCCATGGGTGACCACAGCTTTGAAGCAGCAGGGTGGGTCAGATCTCCAGACGGAAATCCTGGGATGCAAATGTTAAGCCTTTTGAGTCATCCTTATCCACAACCTTAACACCTAGTGAATTTAGTGTTCCTTTAGGTCAACAATTGGCTCCTACATCAGAACTTTTATCTAAAAATCCTGGTTCTGATATGTTGGAGCACATTAGAGCGCTGGAAGAGGGTGATGTAGGTCAAATTCCTGAGACCCCCTTTGTGGATGCTCCGGCTGGTGCTGTTTCCCTACTCCAGTGAATAGGCCTCAGGTTGGTCAGGATAAAGGTTTTCTGTATGGCAAGGTAATATTGCTGAACGCCTTTTTCCAGCTACATCTGGTCTAGGGCAGGAACCTGCTGCACGACGTAATGCTGTACGTTTGAAGTTTAGAGGGTCACAGGAGGAGATTCCAAACAGACTCTTTATTGACGAGAACTGTTAAAAACAGCATGAGGTTTTATACCTATGAGATCTATGCCCTGATTCATATGCCTGGGATGTAGTTTTTGATGTTAGTTTTAAACACCCGCAGGTTTGAACAGGTTTTGGAAGCAGTATTTAATTTTGAAACATACACCTTTATGGAAACCTTACTTGGATACCTTTAAGTAACCAGTTTCAAAGAAAATCACTATTTTGTTTCAGAATGAAGGAGTGAATGTAGCAGACATTACATATTGGTTAAAACAACACTGTACTGTTAAAAGTCCCCGAACCTATTCTTGATGAGGAGCACCTATGGACAGGGGTTGGAGATTTCAAATTGACTTATGTATAGAGAATGGCCTGACTAGACATTTGCGAATTGTTTTTTTAGGTCGAGATAGAGGAGTGCTATTTTACCCAGGTCAGCCCAGAGTCTGTTATAAATGTGGGGCTTTGGTCATCTGAGTAATGTATGTGATCAGCAAAATGTGGATTATGTGGGGACCTGGGGCATTAGGGAGCACACTGTAGAAACCCTATGAAATGCAACTTATGTGAAGAGAAGGGACACCGCTCCGAACATGTTCGTGGGCATCACATAATCAAGCTGATGCTGCCAGTAGGGCAGAACAAGATGTTTTGTAGCAAACGCACAAAAAGGAATGTCAAAGGTTGCAAGATTTGCTAGTCCATAATGTAGCTCAGAAGGTGGCTCCTGATGCAGCCCCACCTTTTTCTGAAGGTGAGGTTTCTAATATCCCAATTTCTGATGAAATGGAAATCAGTAACTCATGTTCCTCAATCTGCCCTTGAGGGAGCAGATTGAACCTCAGATTATTAACCCTTTGCCCCGGACAGAGTTTAGTGAGCAGCAAGGTGAGGGGATGATAGTCACTGATTCCCAACTAGATGAGGAAATTTGTCATCCTCAGGAACCCTCGTGTATGCCTCCCTCGGTATATCACTAGATAGTCCCTTTCAACGAGTCACTAGATCAAAGGCATCTAGAATGGGCTCAGGGGTTACTCCTTTTGCCCAGAAATAGTTGTTACCACCATTGCAAACCCATTTGCCCCTTTACAAGAGCATGACGGAGATGAGGAGGCTGGACTCGGATTTTTCATCTGTTGCTCTCCTCTCCCTGAACATGTTCAGGATCTTGAGGTTAGGGATAAACCTAAACCAAAGAAGCGGAAAAACGGAAGTGATTTTCACCTTTTGGAAGTTTTGGGTTTTCATGAAAATTACCTTTACTGGCTGTGAATATCTCATTCCTTACTGTTAATGTTAACAGTATAAAGTCTCCTTATGGAGGCGAACTACTTTTGCCAGTCTCAGTACTCACCTTGGTTCCATAATTTTTTTACAAGATACCAGGTTAAACTCTCTGGACTGTGTAAAGCTGCAAGTCAGGATTGGCTGGTGTGTTTCTTTTGGTCAATTGGGAAAGCTGTTTGTGATGGTTTAGGGATTTTGTTTTCCTCACACTTACCTGTTAGAGTGTTGCAATTTTTAGATATAGTTCCTGGGAGAGTAATGCTTATGGATGTAGTTATTTCACAGTGCATTTACCGACTTTTAAACATTTATGCCCCCCAGTACAAATCTGGTAGAGTGGCTTTATTTAAACAGATATCCCATATCTGCACACATCGAAATTGGTGATATGGGGGATTTAACTGTGGTCTAACAGAACAAGATTGGGGACGTGTGATGAAAAAATTATTTTGTGATACAAATGCCTTGTTGTCTGTTCTAAAAGTGAATAATTTGGTGGACACCTATGATCTACTCCACCAAAGGCCAGTACACACCTTTACAAAGGCTTACTCTCAACCAGAATAGATTTTTGGTTTGTATCTAAAAGGATTACGTAGCTCTATTATTATGTTGCCTTTGGAAACTTCAGATCATTTGATTGTTAAATTTACTCTTGGTAATGTAACCCCTGCAAATGGGGGTTCCAAAAGACTTCCAGGAGCTTGCTTGAATGCTCCAAGCCTGAATGGTGTTTGCGCTTAAGCCATTTATCAGTGAGTGTTTTAGAGCCTCTGGTACTGTCTCTTTAAGAGGTGTCTGCTTGCAGACATAATTAGTTTGTATGGGGGACTGTGTGCTTCTCTGTTTGAGTACCACTCGAGCTGCTGCCAATTCACTCCATTTTGCAGTCACTAGGAGTGCAAAGGGAACCTATCTGAAAGATGTAACTGTTTGCCAGAAATCATTTACAGTAATAATAAAATTACAGTTTGTCTAACCTGCTTTCTTTGCAGTCAGAACTGTGTCTGCCTAGTTCCCCATTCTGGTTTTGAACTGCTGAACTGGACCAATCAGGTGTGGGTAAGCTAGCTCTAAAATGGTGCCTTGGACGAATCAGAACTTGGACTCATAATCTGAGCCAGCCACAAGAGGATTGTATGGGCAGTGACTCTGGGAGATGTAGTTTAGACTTCAGCGCCTTTTGGACCAACAGGAGCAGTCTATTGTGAGTGACAGCCAATCCAGTCAAGAACTGGGAGGAACTCATAAGAAGTGCCCGGTTTTGTCTGTTGGAGTTTCAGTTTAGATTTGGCAGTGAAGGGAAAAGAAACCCTGTGCTCCTTCAGTACAGTTTCAGTCAAAAAGCGTGTAAGGCCCAGAGTTCCGGTCTGCAGCTTGTGTAACTGCTTGTTAGGACTGAATCCGTCCTGTGAAAAGAATCAAAGATCTCTGAAGAGTAGAAACCAGGCTCACCCTGTAGAAAACTGGAGAAATTGTTGAATTGCACCTGGTCTGTCAGGAACTGAATCTGCTGTGTGTTCTCCTGGTATTGTGCAGTAATTGCGATCGGGATAGAGAAGCAGCCTGCCTGGTATAGTACTTTCTTTTTACCATATAAATGTGTGAAGAGTCTGTGGAGCTCAAGAGTAGTCCTGCTGACGTTGAAGGACCCTATCTTGTTTGGAGGTCGTGAGTACTAATTCAGGGTCACTCCTGTAGAATTGCCACATTAAATCCAAATGGAATCACTGTACTGCTGACTGTTTAAACTAATTTTCTTTTCACTGTGTGAAAGGGCCCCTACCAGCTGCCATGGTTTGGACTAGCCACTAGGGCTTGGGTACCCAGGGACAGTAACTGGTAGGGATAGGCCTGTGCACAGAGCCATAGGTAGATAGTAAAGTGATAAGCTAATTAACCTGATTTCCCCTGTCCTTGTTATATCCCCTAAATAAATCAGAGCTGCTTGTTTCAGCAAAGTTATACTTCCTGAGGTATTTATCTATGTTAAAGTACTGTACTGTGATTGTTGCACTGTATCTTATTTCACAGGAGGTCCCAGTGCGGAACTAGTCCTGGGGGTAAGTGTATACTGTGAAGGTAATTCTGATATATTGTGTGGGCCACTAGTGGGAAGAAAGGGGGTTGCAGTGTCCCAGAGGGCTGTGACCAAGTAAGTTTAACTATTGCAAACCTTGACCTCTGGGTGGAGGCACCCGCCATTGGATCCAGGCCCCTCAACCTGTTAGTGGCAAATCAGGCAGGGGTAGTAGCCCCTGGGATAGCGCCATCTAGGGGTTACAGTAATTATCAACAGCCCGTACTAGCCCGGGGTTTTTGAAGTTGAATACGCCTCTCTTACAGGATGAGACACTTGCAGTACAGTTACATTTCTTTTTTCCTTGAGGTCCGATATTTCTTTTCTATATGATAGTCCCTGGATTGGTGGGAAGACACGAAGCGGGATTTAAAATGTCTTTTTTGCACTTTTCAAGGAATAGAGCAAGAGATGCTTATCTCACATATCTAGGGTATAGGGCTAGATATATGGCATTATCACAGGTGAGTTCTTCACAGGGTGTGCAGAGGCAAAACTTTTAGCTCTCAAGGAACAAATGATAGACTTTATCCAGAATAGGGAAAAACAATTTCGGAACACCAGAAATATTTAACTGTTGGCACTAGAGAGCAAGTGAATCCTCTTGATTTAGCCAGCCAAGATTTGCCACCATTGTGTATGACCTCTTTAAAAACGCCTGAAGGCACCTTAGTTGAAACTACTTGTCAGATTAGGAACATGGTGCAAGATCATGTTGAACAAAACTTTTCTTCAAGTTTGGCACCCCTGCTTCCTTTTTAGATTCTTTAGATGTGCCATTACTTACGGATCAGGAAACTAATGACCTTCAGGTTCCGTTCACTTTAGTTGAAATTACACAACAATTGGTCATTTGTCCATTTCTTCTAAACCTGGAGGGATGGGTTGCCAAACCTGTTTTATAAAACGTATGCAGATATACTTGCGCCATGGCTGTTGCTTGTTTATCATGCTGTTTGGCATGAACAAAAACTTACCCTTAGTATGGGGAATGGGATCCTTTTTGTATTCAAAAGGAGATCCTCGGAATTACTGAATTGGAGGCCTTTAAGTCTCCTGACTTCAGATTATAAGATTCTGGATAGTATTCTTAATAACCGATTATTAGTTGTATCAAAAAATTACTGGTTACTGCCCAAACCTGTGCTGTCTTAGGGAGGAATATTTCTCAAAATTTAATATTTATTAGAAATTACTAGAGCTGGTACACAGGAAAAGATCACTGGTTATCTATTAGCGTTGGACTTGAAAGGCATTTGATTCAGTAAAACATAACTATCTTTGGGAGGTTTTAACTTATTATGGCATACCATCTATTTTTTGGACCTACTTAAAACTTTATATAGGGCAGCTATGGTAACGTCTTTGGTTAATGGTTTTTGGGGTTCTGGTTCCTTACCGGAGAGGAGTTAGACAAGGATGTCCCTTGAGTCCTCTTTTATTTGTATTTGGTTTAGACCCTTTATTACGATATATTGATAGGGATGCGAGGTGCAGGCTATTGTGACTACTGAGAGTTTCTGTTTCTCCAAAATTTTAGCTTATGCCAATGATTGTATCTGTCCTATTGCAGATATAGAATCAGGGAAACATATTCTAACCTTCTTCAGTTCTGTACAATTGAGTACTGGTATTAATATTAACATGACTAAAAGTTTTTGTTACCTTTGGGTACCACTCCCAGTGTGGATTTGTTTGGTATACCAGTCATTACTACTAAAGTGAAATTTCTGGGAGTTTTTTTGGTTCTCAGGAATCAGTGAATAGTAATTGGGATGGAATCTATGATCGGCTTTTCTAAAGTAAAAAATGGCAAGCATGGAAAATGACACGGAAGAAACGTGTTTTTATTAAAATCTTACATAGCCCCACTGTTTCTTTATTTGTCTCGTATTTTCTCTTTGCCTTTTGTGCTGCATACTAAAATTTTGGGTCTTTTTTTCAGTTATTATGGGGTAGTCGTTAAACCCTGTGAAGAGAGCACACACTTACAGACCCTGGAAAGAGGGTGAACTAGGTATGTTACATCCAATAGTACATTTTTTGGGAATTTTTTTATACCTCCATTAGACCACTTTTGTTGGAAAACACTGCTGTTGGCACTATATGTATGAATCTGTGGGGAGCCCATTTTTAGCAGCTTGGGGCAGAGGTAAATGGCACCCAACAGAAAGAAAGCTTCCTATTTATGTGCAACATATACACTCAAATATATTTGTTTATGGAAGATTAAATTATGTTGGTTTGTGTCACGAGAGAAGATTTTTATAACCATGTTGTTTCTACCTGTTATTTTGAGGAACCCTTTTTAGTTTCTACAGACATAGATACATCTGTTTTGATTGCTAGTATAATAGAGCCTAGAATACCAGAGAAAATGCGGATGTGGTTTGGTTGTGCACATCAGAAACTAAATGTAAAAGCAACCAGATGCACAAACAGATAAGTGATAGGGTTTGTCCAGAAGTTTTATGTTATGGACAGTTGGAGATTATACGACTTTTATATTTTGAGTGCTCACACGTTGCATCTTTTTGGTCAGGCCTGGCACTTTGGTGGGGTGAACCATTGTTTGAATATATGACATATAATACCTTGATACTGGGCCAAATCCCTAGAGAATGGCGTAAATGGCATAAAAGTACAGTATATGTACTTCTGGCATGCCTTAAATGGCATATTTGGCATGCACGATGTCTGAGAATTTTACAAAACAAGATTTTTACTGTGCAAGAAATATATTTTCATATACAGAATGATCTGGATGCATTGTATGCTTCAATTTAATACACTGGGACAACTGTTGGAGGGATTCTTTGGGAAAATGTATTTTGGGTAGGATGATCTCTTTGGTTTTATTTTTGAATTTTTTTTGGTTTTTAGTATTTTATGTGAGTTAATTATTTATCCATAGTTTGTAGAGTTTAAATTAAAACCTTGACTTTGTGTTTTCTTTAAATGGTCTCTTTTAAGGGGCGGGTATTTGTATACTCTTTGTATGGTTTTCCTTTCATGATGGGTATTGGTATTTTTTTTCTTTTGATCGATATGTTAAGCTTTTTGAATTATAAAGATTTAATGTGAGCATTTAGCTTTAATTTTTGCTGTTTATAATTTGATTGTTTTGTTATTTAATTTGTGTGAATTAACACTGTATGCAATGCTCTGTTTTTGGTTTTGCAATAAAAATTTCCCTACTCTTTTTGATAAGTGCCATGGGATCTTTACCATCCACCTGAACTACCACCAATCCAGGCAGATGGGACCTCGGTTTAACGTCTCATCCGAAAGACGCGCACCTCAGAAGTGCAGCACCCTCTCATGCTGCACTACAGTGTCAGTACTGGGATATTAACCTGCGCCAGATGTGGGAACTGAACCCACAGCCCTCTGATCTCCAGCCTCAGAGGCGAGTTTGCTACCTACTGAGCCACTGACACTGCATTGGTTTGACCCTAAAATCACAGGTGTTAGACGCTTTCAAGACTTCTTTACCATCTGAGAAATATCGCCGGGTGAAGCAACTGGTTCCTCCTGATGATCTTCTGATGTTGATCCATGCTTCGTGACCTCTCGCCTTGACTAATGCAATGTCCTTTACCTAGGGCTACCTGGGTTGATATCTGCCCCTGCAGCTGGTGCAGAATGCGGCTGCCAGGCTTGTGATTGATACAACTAGGACCAGTCACATCACGCCTGTGCTCCACGGACTGCACTAGCTGCCAGTGTGGTGCGTATCACCTTCAAGGTTGGTTTGCTGATCTACAAAGCCCTATATGATCAGGGACCCCACTACCTACAAGATCTCCTTCATCCCTACTGCCCTCCCAACCGCTCTGATTCACCGACAGGGATTGCTAGAGATTCCCAGGGTGCGATTGAAGACATCCAGGGCCCGTTCTTTTGCATTTGCGGCCCCCCACCCTGTGGAATTTTCTACCTCGTTGGGTTAGCGAGTGCCTGACCATCCAGAGTTTCAAAACTGCTCTAAAAACACATTTGTTTAGCCTGGCGCTTTTCAGATAAATTTTAAATATTGAGATAATATTTTACGTATGTTACCACTCTGCCTATTGTTGCATGTGTCTGTATTTATTTAAAAAAAATGTGATTTGATGTATTGTATTTTAATCAGTGGAGATGTTTATATACTTCATGTACAGGCCCTTTGTTAAATAAAACTGATATGATGAAATAATGCACCTGGGCCACAGAAAGCGGGGAGTGGAGCCAGCCCAGTGGCTCTGAGGGTTGAGGTGCTGGACACCACACCTCACGCCACGTCAGCCACCCGTGTTCGGGAACGGGCATGGGCCGCTGGGGATGGATCAAGCATCCGGAGGACTGCTCTCCTTCCCGGGAGGCAGGGAGGGGAACTGCAACACCGGCACCTGAGTGCCCCTGGCAGATTCCAGGGAGCAAGGTGATGTGCAAGCATGGGGGGCCGAGTGCAGACGTCGAGGGAGCGCATGGGCGCGCAGTGAGTTCTGTCTTGGCTGGCTTCATTGTGATGCACCTGGCTCCAGAAGGAGCAAAAGCAGAAAATCCTGCTGCAGCGCCTCTTCATCACACTCAGACTGGCTCCCACAACCCGACCCATGTCTCGTAACACCTTGGCTGGTGCGCGGCACGCCCTGGGGGTAAGCCAGGGAGCAAGGGAGAACAGCTGATTTGGGAGCGGAGGCGATGAGGGCCATGACCGGGCTGAGAAATCAGCGCTGAAGTGGACAAAAAAAAAGAAAGCGGGAGCAGAGTATAAAATGGGCAGAGTGATATGAACAAAGACCGAGCAAGAAACAGACCTAGAGGTAGCCATATCGGATGATCAAAAGTGGCCAGGCAGTGTGACAAGGCAATTGGAAGCTTAGTGGCATGCTGGGGTACATAAAGCAGTATCGTCAGCAGGAAAAGGAAGTGGTGCTGCTCCTACACAGATCCACAGGTAAGACGTCACCTAGAGTACTGTGTGCAGTTCTGGAGACATCTCAGGATGGACATACTCAGAGTGAAGGTGGTCCAGAGGAGGGCTACCAAAATGGTGCAAGATCTACATCGAAAGCCCTATGAGGAGAGACTTAATGAGCTAAATATGCCCACCCTGGAGGAAAGGAGGAGAGGGATATGAGAGAGACCTTTAAATACCTCATGGGGGTAAATAAGGTACAGGAGAGAGGTATTTTTCGAGAAAAAGTTGCTCTAGAACAAGGGAGCATGCTATTAAACGGGGTAAATTCAGGAGGGATTTGAGGAAGTACTTCTTCACAGAAAGGGTGGTGGATGCCTGCAACAGCCTTCCAGCAGAGGTAGTGGAGGCAAAACAGTGGGGTTCAAAAATACCTGGGTCAGGTACAAGGGAATTGTAGGGTAAGGAATGGAGGGAAGAGATGGCATCATAGATCAAGTTGGGTCTACAGCAAAAAGCGATGCTAAAAAATGGGCAGACTGGGTGGGCCCAGCTGCCCGTGATCTCGTCACATTCTGTGTTTCTATGGCGCTGGTGAAGCACTGAGGACCCTCACATAGTACCTACATGAATAACACAGTTCCATAGTCCTCTACTGAAATAAAAGTGGAGGAGGCAAAGCCCCTCACCAAAACTCTAACAAAAACCTAGATATCATCAGGTTCTGTTGAATGGGGGCTCCACCACCTACATACTCCCTTTTTTGTTTAAATCTGAGTGTTCATTTAGATTCTCTCGGATCACTAGTGCTTCACCAACGCAGTTTCAGTAGCACAGCATAGAATAGCATAGCATGTCACAGCGTTTTGGTTCCCTTAGCCACAGAACTAGAACAGCGTAGTGTCATATTCAATACATGAAGAAGGTCTTTAGTCCTCTACTTATATGCACTCTAGGTCTGTCATGCCCACCCCAATTTTCAAAGCGGGGATAAACAAAATGTTAACTTTGTTTTGCACGAACATTTCTGGTTTTGTTAATGGTTTTACCACTTTTCTGTCTGACCAGCCCCCATCTACTGGTCAATCCAGCCCCTGTCACCCCAGTGTCCTCCAGGATTTACCTCATCCGATCCGCGTCTGCCCCAGGGCTTTACCCCCAATGGGGGAAAGGAGGGACCTGCAACCTCCGCCGACAAACAGATCCAGTTGCATTGGCGGGGGCTGGGTTACTGGGTGCAGAGCCTGCAGATAACCAGTGTGATCCCACCAGTCAGACCAGTTTTTCCCTTGTTCTTCCCCAGGAAGTGCGGGCGGACAGTGTTGTCACAACGCCACGATGCACATTCTCATACAACGTGTATCAACAACCACCATAACTTCAGATATATTTTGCTCCTGGGCTGCCTCCTCCAGCTATCACTAGGGTTCAGACATACACCGTGACCTATAGCATCCTCCCTCCCCAAGGAGGAAAGCAGTCCTAGGGACACTCGATCCCCATCCTCCCAACCGATCCTCTTTGCATGAAAATATGGCACTCTCCCTAGAGCTCATCTGCTCTGACTGTCTACAGCCAGCATCACACAATCCTCTGCCTGCGACACCACAGTCTCTTGCTGTGGAAATGACAATGATGTCGTGAACAGAGGAGATGATGTTAGGAGTAGATAGGTAGCGGAGTAGATGAAACTTGTAGGGAAAGGATCTAGTTACTAAAGGCAAATACACAGAAAAAAATGGAAGGGGTACCAAAATAGAGAAATGTATAAAATATAAACAGAAATTGATCTTTTTTCAGTTTGAATTTCATTGCATTTCACAGAGAATTACAAAATTACATTGTAGAGACAAATCTCATGCAGTAAAAAGTAACACACAGTGGACACTACAAACTGACAGTCAAGGCCACATAAAGTCAGACAGATGAGACAGCTGTTGCAAAGGGTCAGTTCTGTGAGAACTTATTCACTTCTGCAAATAACCTTAGAATTCAGTACAATATAAATGCTGGCTCACTCAATCATAGATTACATAGATACATAGACAGTGTCGGCAGATAAGGGCCTATGGCCCACCCAGTCTGCCCATTTGAGCTTGTAAGTTCAGTTTATGTTTTCCTAGAAGTCTGTTGCCCTACCCCTGACCTCCAGAATTCCTTTATGTCTATCCATGCATTCTTAAATCCGTGATTGTTTCAGCCCCCACCACTTCCTCTGGCAGGGTGTTCCACTTGTCCACCACCGTTATGTGAAGAAATTCTTCCTCACGTTTCCTCTGAATCGCCCTCCCTCCAACTTCATCCCATGCCCTCTAGTCCTGGAACATCTTTTTCGCTTAAAATAGTGCATTCCTGCACCCTGTTCCTCCTGTAAGATACTTGTATGTTTCTATCATATCCCTCTCTCCTCCTCTCCTCCAGGGAGTACATGTTCAGTGCCTTCAACCTGTCCTCATAGGACTTGTGATGCAATCCATGCACCATCTTTGTTGCCCTCTGAACCTTCTCTACCCTGTCTATGTCCTTACGTGGGTAAGGTCTCCAGAACTGCACAGTGTACTCCAGGTGCGGCCTCACTAGTGTCTTGTATAGTGGAATTATGACCTCCCTTTTCCTGCTGGTGATGCCCCTGCCTATGCATCCCAGCATCCTATTTGTTTTACCTGCTGCCTTGTCACACTGTTTCCCTGCCTTGAGGTCATCAGAGATGATAACTCCAAGATCCCTTTCCTGCTTGGTGCATGCTATATCCTCATCCCCAACTGATATATTGTGCCAGGGTTTTTGTGTCCATATGCATTATCTTGCACTTCCTTGCATTGAATTTCAACTGCCAAACCCTGACCATTCTTCAAGTTTCTGCAGGTCCCTTCTCATTCTGTCTACATCCTCTGGTGTGTCTACTCTGTTACAGAGCTTTGTGTCATCAGCGAACAGTGAAATTCTGCCTTCTAGGTCCTCAGTAATGTCACTGATGAAGATATTGAATAGTACCGTCCCAGCACTGATCCGTGTGGTACCCACTGGTCACTCTTCCCTCTGTGGAGTGACAGCCATTTACCACCACCCTCTGTGTCCTGCTGCCCAGCCAGTTACCTACCCACTGCACTACTGTCCTGCCCACACCCATATTCCCAGTTTGTGCAATAGTCTTCTATGTGGCACAGTGTCAAAGGCCTTGCTGAAGTCCAGATAGGCCATGTCCACTGCCCTCCCTGATCCACCTCCCTAGTCACCCAGTCAAAATTCAATGAGGTTGGTCTGAGATGACCTCCCCTGGTGAAACCATGCTGCCTTGGGTCCTGTAGTCCATTGACAACCAGATGTTCCACCAATCTCTCCTTCAGTAGTCTTCCATGATCTTCCCACTACAGGGTGAGGCTGACTGGTCTGTAGTTCCCGCTTCCTCTTTGTTCCCACTTTTGTATAAGGGGACTACATCTGCTATCCTCCAGTCTTTGGGTACCTCCCTGTTTCTAGTGATAGGCTAAACAGGATAGCAAGAGGTTCAGCCACCACCTCTCTTAGTTCTTTAAGGATCCTGGGGTGCACCCATCTGGCCCCATTGCTTTATCAACTCTTATACTTCCAGTTCCTTCAGGACCCTTTCTGGTGTAAAGGGACTTGTGTCCATTTCTACACCATTCTCACCCTTTGTACTCCATTCAGACCCATTACCCTCCTCTTCCTCAGTAAAGACTGAGCAGAAATACCTGTTCAGTATGTCAGCTTTACTGTTGTCATCCTCCACGGCCCCCATCCTCCCCTTCAGTCTCACTATCCCTCCTTTGCCTTTCTTTTTTACATATGTACCTGTAAAGGTTTTGTCCCTCTACCCACTGATTTTGCAATGTGTTCTTCTGTCTGAGCTTTGGCTTCCCTTACTGACCTCCTGCTCCCTTTGCTTCTCCTGGTACTTCTCCCTATCCCTTCTGCCTGTGTCTTTTGTATTGCCTGAATGCAATCTTTTGGCTTTCACTTTCTTTGCTACCTCTTTGGAAAACCATAATGGTCTCCTCTTCCTTTTCCTTTTGCTAACCTGCTTAATACATAATTCTGTTGCTCTTGTAATCCCCATTTTAAATACTTCCCACTGTTCCTCAACCCTGATTCCTGCCCCATTCCCTTAATGCCTCTTTCAAGTATCTCCCCATTTTCTCAAAGTTTGCCCCTAAAATCCAGGATACGTGTTTTGTGTGGTTTGGTTCTGCTCTTTCTGTGATTTCAAACCACAGTGACTGGTGGTCACTGTTCCCCAGGTGCTCCCACTCTTACCCCCATCACACTGTCCCTGTTTGTGAGCACAAGGTCCAGTACTGCCTTCTGCGAGTTGGTTCCATGACCAGTTGCTTGAGGAAGGCACCCTGAAGGAAGTCCAGGATAAATCTGCTCCTAGTTGATGCTGCTGCTGGGATGCTCCAGTCCACGTCTGGAATATTGAAGTCTCCAACCAGTACTACCTCACTTTGTCTGCCATCCTCTGGATGGCTAGCATCAACTCCTATCTGTTTCTTCCTCCTGGGCTGGTGGTCTATAGACCACACCTGTGCGGATGGCTGGCCCCATTTTCCTTTCCAGCTTAACCCACAGTATCTCTCCCCATTTTGTTCCTCCTGGATCTCTGTGGCCCTTATGTTATTTTTCACATACAGTGCCCTCCTCCTCCTTCCTGCCTGCCCTGTCTCTTCTCAATATGTTGTAGCCAGGTATGGCCAACTCCCAGTCGTGGTTATCATTACACCAGGTTTCAGTGATGGCCACAATGTCAGGTCTGACTGCACCATGACAGCCTCAGATCTTCCATCTTGTTGCTAAGGCTCCTGGCATTTGCACATGACTTTCCATGATTTGACCTCCTAGACTGTTTCGCTGTTCTACTCCAGCCCCTTCCTTGGTTGTCCTTTATCCCTGGTTCACCTTTGTCTGCCCTTCTGCTGCATTTTGCCCCTATTCTGCCTATCCACCTCCTGGGTGCTAATCTCCATCTTTGCACTTGGCTGACCTCCACATCCTTTCCTTCCATTTCTCTGGGTACCTCTATTTGGTTGTCCCTGTTTGGCAGTGTGGCATATGAGTTCTTGAGTGGAATAGGATCTGGGATGTGCCTCTGCCTGACTGGTCTAACCCTCCCTGAGCCCACTGTCATCCAAGTACTCCTCGTTCTCTGCATCCTTTGAGGCAGCTGCATTGGACTGAGTGGTCTCTGGATAGGGGTGATGGGACCTCCTGACCCAGTTTACTTCCGCTCTGAGTCTGGCTACCTCATCCCACAGTCCAGAAAGATGCATGCAGATGGGGCAGTACCTCAGTGTCAGAAGATCTGCCTGAATATGGCTGCCCCACAGCCACTGCATTGCACCACTCCCCACATTATACTGCAATTATACTGCTATTCCACTACTTGTCTGCTACTGAAGCTCTCCTAGTTCCTTTTATCAATTTACTGTCCTAAAAATCCTGCCACTGTTCCTCTATAATATTTGAAAATACATACACTTCTATCTCACCTCTTTATCCTTACCATCAAAGGTAACTACAATCACAATAATCTACCTTCTACTAATACAGATTCTATCACAGAATCAGAGCACAATGCAAAACATCTGCTACTTAGCAACAACAAACAGGTGACAACAAACCAAGTTGATGTAGCTTTTTTAAAATAAGAAAAAATGTAGTCGTTTAAACTAATAGAAATCAGCAGTTCCAAAAGCACCTTGAACTACAAGAAAGAACACAGTACCACACCTCTGCCACAATAACTAAACAGTTCTAAAACATTGTAGATTCTTTTTGAAAATTACTTCCTATCCATACAATGTGATAATATATAAAAGCAGAAAACAGTAAATAACTTTTGCAGTGGTAGTCACAGGTAATGATACCTATAGGTGTAAGTATACCCAACATTACCTGTCATATGAGTGAAATTAAAATCAGGGTGGAGGTTGGCGAGGTCAACACAAAAGATCCTCATGTTTTCCCAAAGATTCCCTAGTGATGTTGGGGAGTTTTTTTTTTTTCCTGGGGGTGGAGGTGATTTTTATAACTCCGTTTATTGATGGTTTCTGAGAGTTTGTACAATATTTTTTGCATTTCATGAATACACTACAGATGCAAACTTGGCTATGTGCTCAGTGTTCATTAGCTAAGTAAGTCTATAAAACTGTCAGAGTAAGCTGGCCTGGTGGCACTGAGGTTCAGGCGCTGGAGCGTCCTTACCTTGCGCCATGACCGGGTTCAGGAATGCAGCCCAGGCTATCGGGGTCAGGAGAGGATTGAGCGCCTGAAGGATAGCCTCCTCTCCCCGGGCAGGGGGCACACGCTCAGCACCTGACTGGCCTCAGGCAGAAGCTGGAGCAAGCAACTGCAAAGCATACTGAGAGGATTGGGGAGTGGTGGACGTCGTGGAAATGCCTTGGCGTCAGGGCGCATGCCACTCCCCAGAACAGAGAAAATGATGCGGGCGCCAGCACAGACCCTAATGACTTCTGCCTGCCTGACCACTGGAGGAACCGAGGAAACCTAGATTGTCTCGGATTGTATAGGCCCCACCTCATGCTTACCGCCTGGGGTACAGCCACAGCTCCATGGGGATCCACCAGGGATCCAGGTAAGGCAGTGAAGTGTGGCAGGTGCTTGGGCGTCTCCAACAGATGGGGCTCCGGCGTGTGGGGGAGAATAAAGAGCAATTTAAAAACAAAAAAAAAACTGTCAGAGTTCATTTCTTCTTCATGCTGTGGGTTGTAGTCTAAAATGCCAACAGTCATATTCAGAAAACCATCATAAGCAAATGTCAGAACAGCAACAGAACAAGTTTACAGAACTGTAATAAACTCATTACACAATAACTCTGACAACATGTCTCTCTTTCGTTCTTTCTGGTTTTTTTGGTTTTTACAGCTATGGGACAATTGTAAAATGCAGGTTTGTGACTAATTTCCATCAGTCTCTATCCCTTCCCTTGTTTAGCAACCTGTTGGTCCCTTTCTGGGCCTTGTACTTCACCATGAACTGGCCAGAAAGGTATTATATGAGAGAGTCAGCCATCCTGTCTGTGTGGGGTGACTGTGTAGGGACAGGAACCTCACCATGTAGGCTGGCAGGGACCTCCACCCTTTAATGCATCTTACACAACTATCTCCAAGTGCTTTACAAAGTAATGAGTTCAATATAAAATTGCAAGCATTATGCTTGAAGGAAGGAACCCCACTGAATGTTGGATCTTTTTAAGTATCTAGGAATCAACATAAATCCAAGCTTAACTTTTGTAAATCATATTAATTTTATGACAAAACAAGAGTACCAGAAACCAGGACAACTGTACAGACTGAGCAAGTGCTTGCCAATGAAACGCATGAGCCTGTAACGCAACCTTGTCTATACCTATTCTTGAGTATGGTGCCCTGACTCTGCACCAAAACTATTTGGGCCAAGAAAATGACTTCGCACAATCAAATTGCCAAGTTTTTCCAGCACATGGCAACAGAGTACACCACTGCAGCCACTTTCATAAATTAAATTGGCTCTTTCAGAATCAAGATTCAAAAGTACCTTGGCCAGATTAGTATTACTATGCAAACACCAGTAGTCTCTTGGATTAGCAATACTGCTAACACCAGCTGATAGCGACTTCGGCCTTGTTCTACCTCTCAAATTTGATATAAGTGCCATTCATGCGCACTAATATAGTCGCAGTGCTTTAGTTATCGAGCAGCTCTAGTCTGGAACAGAGTTTGAGTAATTTTATATGCAAAGGTTCAAAATGGAAGTTGTGAGGCCAATAATCAACTCTTTCCAGTCCACGAGAGCGACTGATGAGCAGGTTGTGTGGCTTGGATGCCTGGCGTGAAAATAGTGCAGCTTTGTTTCTTAAACATAATACTGGGATCATTGTTAGGCAGCCAAGTTGGCATTATGATGAAGACGGGTTTTCAAAGTTGGAAACTGCTGGGAGGCACAGAGGGCTGGATCTGATGACTGAAGGGTGCAGCCTACTGGCTCACCAGTGCACCTGCTTCCCTCTCAGCTGCTGGGCAGAAGCCTGGTGTGTGGTCAGCTGAGGTTTCCTTGCACATGGCAGCTAGCTGTAGTTCAGCTCGGCAGTAAGTCAAGTGACTGCCCTATGTTATGAAACCCTTGAGTATCACGGGGGGTTACTGTGTATCACACCTTCCCACATAGGTTATAAATATTACTAGTTACAAAATCAAGAGAAAATCTGACGATGAACTGCAGGATCTGATTAGTTATACCAACCCTTTTAACTATCAGGAATTGAGAAAGAGACCACAGGAGAAAACAGATCATCCAAGCAGCCAAACAGAATGTGCAGTGGTTTCAAAGCACTTCAGAAAAAGAAAAAAAAGCTGCGACATTCATTTCATTTCTTTTTCTTTACCAGGTGTGCAATAACAAATACACACTGGTGGCTGGCATTACCGTTACATTAATGACCACTTGGGTAGTAAATTACCCTACAGGTCATTAACTGTCTGTAAAAGCCCAGCCGATGGGTCATTGTTCCCCAAGTCTATGCAGTACTGTGTGACCTTCCTGATGTCTCCCTCTATTGCACGCTTTCTCACAAATCTGAAGGGTTTCAGGGCTGTTGATAATACAACACCGACTAACAGACATTGGCCTAATGCTCACCTCATTACTCTTTTAGCTGTTTGAAGCAAGAACGTCAATGCAAAAGAGACCAAATAAACCAACCAATTTCCTGTAGATTCTCACACCTGCACAGGTATGTGTCAATAGAAACATAACATTTGCCAGCAGGTAAGGACTGCTGGCCCACCTAGTCTGTCCATGTTTCCCTGCCTAGAGTATCACCGAGATCCTACTTGATCTCCAGACCATTCAACCCCTTCCCATAAGATCCCTTGTGCCTATGCCATGCATTCCTGAACCTCCTTGGGAAGACTGTTCCAAGAATCCACTACTCTTCCTGTGAAGAAGCACTTACTCACAGATCTCCTCAATCTACCCCTCCCCAGCTTCTTATCATGCCTATTAATCTTGAGCACCTTTTTTCTGAAAATACCTCCCTTCTTGTATCTTGTTTACTTCGTGAGGTATTTAAAGGTCTCTATCCTACCCCCAAGGGTGCACATACTTAAGTCCTTTAATCTCTCCTTGTAGGGCTTCTGGTGCAGACCCTGCACCATTTTAGTTGCCCTCCTCTGGACCACTTCCATTCTATGTCCTTTCTAAGATGGGGTCTCCAGAATTGAACACAGTACTCTAGATGGGGTCTTACTAGTGATCTATACAGAGCAACACCACCTCCCTCTGTCTGCTGGCAATACCCCTCCCTATGTACCCCAGAATCCCATTCCACCTTCCCAACTGCCTTGTTGCACTGCCTGACCACCTTTTGGTCATCCAATATGCTCACTCCCACCGTCTTTTGCAGCTTGGTGGTTGTCAGTACACCCCATTCTGTACTCTGCCCATGGGTTTCTTGCCCCAAGTGCATTACTTTGCACTTTTATCTGAAACCCAGCTGCCACACCTTCACCACTCCTTGAGTTTTCTCAGGTCGCTGCTAATCCTTTTCACCTCCCCGGCCCGAAGTATTCACCTTATTGCAGAGTTGGTATCATCCGCATAGAGGCAGATCTTCTCTTCCAGTTCCTCTGCAGTGTCACTTATAAAGACATTACAGAGGACCGGTCACAGCACTGATCCCTGTGGCACTCCGCTGGTCACCCTCCATTTTCTGAGTAAACTCAGTTTACTCCATTAAATAAGCCTCACTTGTGCTGGCTTCATGGCGCCGGGCGAAGGGGTTCACCTGGCACGCTGGTGACCCGGGTTTACTCTGAGCCTGGGACTACAGGGGTGGAGGCTGGCAGGGAGGACTCCAGAGCATCCCTTGGATGCTCTCCTCCTGGGGGAGGGCCAGAATGCACCGCCCTTTGGTGACTTCTGGCGGCCATTACCGACATCGGCATCTGCGGCGTGGTGACCACACATAGCAGCAGCGATCATGCCAGGATACCATGGCGTGCATTCCAGGGGTCAGGAAACCAGAACAAGGAAAATGGCCGCTCAGCCACCTGGATGACAGAGGCCTGCCCTCCCATTGCCACAAAGCACAGGATCGCCCCATGGTGCACCCGCCACCCCGATGAGGACTGAAGGAAGGTGCGGCAGGCACTGGAGAAGTCTCCTCCTGGTCCCTTCCACGGGAGGGGTACCATCAGCGAGGCATCGCCAGGTCGGCAGGGGAGCGCATGGGGCAGCAGATGGCAATCAGGAGGAGCGTGGGTAGGGCTTGGCCACCCAAAGGAGTAAGCGGCTGGGCTGGAGAAGGGGCATGAACAAATAATACAACAACAAAAAATAAGCCTCACTTGACGTAAAGCCATCTCACTTTTTCTCTTTTTGCTCATGGGGTCCAACTTCTATTAACTGCAGACCAGGCATACTCGCAGACCATTAGTTCCAGTGTTGCTTTTAGTCCTTCCCCTGGGATCAGTATTAACAAAAACAAAACAAAATGCCAAACTCCTGTACAGACACCTACACTGGATCAGGTCAGAGAGGCAGGGAGAGGTGTGTTTGTGCCCTGCAGTTATTTCCAGGGTGATATTTATGCTGGGACCCCACTGGGAGGGACAAAGCTAAGCACAGAAGGGGCAGTCAGAATGCCCGTGCGCTCTCCACTCACTTTGCCCACAGCTATCACATTCTGAAACATATGCCAAATTCCAGCCCTGGTCTCCTATGCGATGCCTTTGGTCAGAAGTCCTTCCAACTGTTGCCCTAGATATGGGGTGTACAGCAAAATGTGTGCTATATCCGAAGTGCCCTGCAATCTGGTAGCACAGGATTCACTACAGACTAGGCACGGGCTTCTGCCTGGATCAGAACACTGATGTCCAGCTCCACCCCATTCACTTGTCCCTCCAGTTACTCACTGTTTGATGGGCTTACAAGCAGCTCAGAATGTCGCCTGTCATCCATATAGTGTGTGTGTGTGTGTGTGTGTGGTGGGTGGGGCTGGGTTCTGGTTGGCTACAGACACGCTACCCACTTTGTGGTCTGGGCCCTAAAACAATATGCAATGTAAGATGAAGCGCAGATGTACGATCGGATGACTCTTGTTTACGCCAGAACTGCGTCAGCAGCCAATAAAGCAGACAGAGGTTAAGTTTTTGTTTGCGTGATGCCATAAATGGTTCAGACTCTGAATGTTAAACATTTCCCAATTCACCATTAACCTTCACAATCCCTGTAATCTTAAGCAACTAATGCTGTATTCCGCTCTCCACTTTCTGTACTTTTTCTTCCTTCTTCTCTACTTCCCGGAAACATCTAGAAACCAGCCTTGGCTCCGTGTCCGATCCTCCACACCTAGAAATGAGCCAAGGCTCAGTGTGCGATTCTCACCCTTAGAAACAAGCCTTGGCTCGGTGTGCAGTTTCACACCTAGAAATGATACTTAGCTCAGTGTGCAATTCTCACACCTAGAGCGAGCCTTGAATCAGTTTGCGATTCTCACTTCTAGAAATGAGCCTTGGCTCAATGTGCGATTCTCACACCTAGAAGCGAGCCTTGAATCAGTGTGCAATTCTCCTTCAGAAGCGAGCCTTGGCTCAATGTGCATTCTCACACCTGGAAACGAGCCTTAGCTCAGTGTGTGCGATTCTCACACCTAGAAACGGGTCTTGGCTCAGTGTGCGATTCTCAGTCACCAATTTCTCAATAAAATAAAAAGGAAGACCTGACCGGAGAAGTGGAAACTGGAAAAGCATTGGCCCACAGTGATCATAATATCATTACTTTCATTACAGGAGTAGTTTTGGATCCAGGAGTTTAAAAGGGACCTGTGGCAATAATGAAAGGGTACACAGTTAAAGGGGTAGGCAGTCAACAAGCAGGCAGAAGATGCAGAACCCTTCTGTACATATAATTTATCTTAGCACTGAGTGACTCTGAGCAATCACTTAACCTCCTTGTGCTCCCAGGTTGCACCTGGAAGCAAGCTTTGACTCAGTGTGCCTTTCCTGCCACACACTGTAAAAAAAAAAATATATATATATATATATATATTATGTTATTTTGATTGCTCATCTATCATTTAACTGTCAAACTGGACCTGCTGACACAGGACCTTTAGTAAGGCTGGATCTGCCACCGACTGGGAACAGCCTGTCCAGGCTCAAGGACTCACATAGCTTCTATGAATATTTGTAGCCTCCTTAAGAAGCCTGCTGCATTCCAATGCTGGGTTACTCAGCACCAGCCAGACATTGTTTGCACTTGTCGAAACCTGGTTATCAAATCCACCCCTGACTCCTTCGTCTCCTCCCTGTTTACACTCTTTCCAGGGAAGATCGGGTGGGTAAGCGTGAGGTGGTTGTGCTGTCTACATGCGTGACTCCTCCTTGGACATGCACTTCCAGCACCCAAACTTGATATGGGGCGCAAGCCCTCACGCTAAAAATCTCCCCCAACCCTGGTAAGGGCCACTCTTTCTCACCGTTGCCTATACTCCCCCAGAAAGCAAGACCTCACCATTCAGGTACTTGCTGACTACTGCTCTGGCCTACCGCCCAAAATGGCCTAGATAATTGTTGGTGACCTGAATATCAACTGGCTCTCTGCCATGGCCTCCCAAACCAGAGATATCTTTGCCACCCTTGACATGTCTCAGCTTGTCACCACCGAACTAGATTCAACCCTCTACTGGCTCTAGTACCCTCCTGGATATCACCATTACCCATCGCCTCAGAGGGTGCTCATATCAGTGTACTTCCCAACTTAAACTCACTTAGTGACCACTCCCCGGTCATATTCTCTTGGTCTGCTGCCAACAGCAAACCTGCACCACAAACCACCCAGTGACATCGCTCACTCCTATATGCCCGGCGCTGTGATTAAACTGTAATTCTCCACAACTGGATTGGTCCCCTATCAGGCTTGCACTGTCCACAGACGAGGCACTGGATTTTTCACTGCAACTTTTAACACTGCCTGTGACCTCTATGCCCCTTCTCTAGAAATCACATCAAAAAGCAAAACATGCCCTGGTTACCCCCTCCTCCTTCACAAACTTAAAATGAGAGACAACCTATGGCACACTGCTGTGGAATCTGGCAAACCAGCTGACAGGCAGGCATACAACGCTATGCGCAATAAGTGTACTTGGGCCATTTGACAGGCCAAAGCCGAGTACTACACAATCCGCCTCGCTCTCCAGGGGGTCGGCTAGAAACTTTTGGGATAATGTAAAGGAGCTGAATGGGAAACTCCGGCCTCACCCCCACCCCAAACTCTCCTTTAATGGCACTGTCTGCTCTGACCCCTTGGCATTGCAGACTGCCTAAACCACACCTTCTCAGACCTGAGTTCAGTCCTGCCCAGTAACTTCTTTGACCCCATCCCAGTAGCACCCTGCCCACTCTCCAGAGACCTCCTTTTACCTATGTACCATCTCCCGTTGAGGCTAGACCCCTTCTGCAAAAGCCATTAGTAGTAACAACGCCGCACCGACCTACTGGACACTAGGCTACTTGCGCTGACATTGGATCTGCTGAGGCAGGGATGATGTGATGGAATTTAGAACTCTCGGCAGCATATGCCACCGTGCTCTTGCTGCTGCTGGTCTTCTGTGAGTCAAGTCTGTTGTTGGAGTCTGGAGAGTGAAGTTGAGAGTTCTACAGGCAAGTGGTGCTCTGCTAAGGCCACTTGTCAGAGGGAAGGACACTCAGTTTTGTTATTTTTTCACCCTAGTACAATAACCAGTGGCTGGTTTTGTGGGACGTGGTGGCTACCAGATCCTCTGAAGCCCCGAGGGGTAAAGATTTTCACAGAAGGAAAAATGGGACTGAAGATTTAGTAAGTAGTTTGGGGCAACCCCAAAGACTGTGAGAACTAACAGAACTGCCCAGAATGTAGAGACGGTGTGTTTACAAACAAAAAGCTATGGATTTTGTGTGAGAACTGTGGAATTACAAGTGTTTTAACAAATGCCTTAGGGGACATCATGCTGTATGTACAATGTTCATTTGTTGTTCGACTGTGGGTTGGCTGGTGCCTTGCTAGAGCCCATCAAGGTTAAGATAATAATAATTATAATAAATTTTATTTGTATGGTGCCTTTCAAAACAAGGCACCTTAACAATAATTAAAATCGTAATACACATACAAAACATCTCAGCATAAAACAAAATGATAGTACTGATAGCAACCTTTAATCAATCACCAAAGGCTTAGTTCCACAAGTAGATTTTAATGCTCGTTTAAAGCCGTCTACGGTCGAGCACTCATGTAACCGACAGGGTAGACAATTCCAAAGGGTAGGGGCAGCATACATAAATGTTCTTGCTCCAGAACATTTCAAACATACCCTCGAATCTCTAGCAACCCCTCGTCAGCTGAGCGGAGCAATCGCCCAGGGCAGTGAGGAACCAGGAGCTCTTTCAGGTAGTCCGGCCCTGTCCATGTAGGGCTTTGAAGTCAGAAGACCAACTTTAAAGGTGATCTGCCACTGAACCGGCAGCCACTGCAGTCCGTGTAGCACAGGTGAAATATGACAGGACCGAGAGGATCCCGCCAAAAGCAGTGCTGCAGCGTTCTGCACTAGCTGCAAGTGACGGATTTCTACCCCATGTAGCCCTAGGTCCAGGGAGTTGCAGCAGTCCAAATGCGAGGTCAAAAAGGCATGAAACAAAGTAGGAAGGTCGCCGGATGGAACCAGGTGCTTAATCCTGGAGATATTCCTCAGATGGTAAAAGCGAGGATTTAACAACAGCTGACACCTGCGAATGCAGGGTCAGCCTCTCGATTAGATTATCCCCAGGTTCCGCACCCGTTCAGAAGTCAAGAGTGGCACACCCCAAGGTAAAGACCAGAGGGTGAACCCCATTCGACCCCGCTCTGGCGACCGGATCCACAACCAACACCTCAGTCTTATCGGAGTTCAACTTTAACCAACTGGCATCCATCCACTCCTGGATTTCAGTGAGGCAGCTATTAAAGACCGAGACAGCTCTATCCTGGTCGGTGCAAAAGAAAGGTAGAGCTGGGCATCATCGGCATAACAGTGAAACCTCAGCCCATACCTTTCACAATGTCTGTGAGGGCAGCATATACACTAGAACAACATGGGGACAGCACTGAGCCCGAGGGACCCCACATGACAGAAGGACTGGGTCTGAGGAAAAACCCGGACACCACCCCTCTGAGATCTTCCTGTGAAGAATGATGTAAACCACTTGAGGACTGTACCTGACAGTCTGCAAATGAACCTCAGGTGATCAACAGGACTCCATGGTCCACAGTGTCAAACACTGATGAGAGATCTAGGAGGACCAAGATAGAATGGCTCCTCCATCTCTAGCCATCTGGAGATCATTGAGCACCTGAACCAGTGCTGTCTCAGTACTATGCCTCTTTGAAAATCTGGACTGGAGGGGTTCATAGATGTCATGGATGGTCAAGTGGTCCTCCAACTGAGGCCACTACTTTTTCAATCACCTTCCTACAAAGGGAAGGTTAGAGATTGGTCTGTAGTTTGCAAGGCAGTCTGGGTCCAAAGAAGCTTTCTTCAAGAGCGGTGTCACCACTGCCTCTTTCAGTGAGCTTGGAAACTCACCTGTCTCTCAAGGAGCACCAGACTATCCGAGCTAGGACCGGACTGATAACATCAATACAACCAAGAATCAGGAAGTAGGTCCCGGTCCAAACTACAGCATGTGGGGCACATACTCTGGACGATCCGCATAGCATCCATGAAAGCTGGTCGGACAAAGGTACTCCAAGAAGACCGAGGATAAGTGATCCTGCACTGATACACAGCAACAGCCACAGAATGTGCGAGCGGCAAATGTCAGCCACCTTATTTGCAAAAAATCGAGCAAGTTCATCGCACTCTTCTTGCGAAAAGGCTTTCCGGACTTGCAGACAGGCTGGGTTGCAGTCTGTCCACAGTTCGAACGGCTGAGCTGGTTGATTTTGAGCAGCCGCAATCTCCCTGGACAGGCATTCCACCTTCTACGGAGATTGCAGATTGATAGACTTGATAATGGTCCATCAATCTAAGGTGGTCGGGCATCAAGAGCGGATTTCCGCCAGCAATGCTCTAACCTTTGTCCTAATCGCCGCAACTCCCTCACAGTCATATCAAACCAAGGGGATCGGGGCGAAGGGAGAGAGACGAACATGGACGAGCAATGACATCAGGGCCGCTGCAATGGCGAGTTATTAGCCACTCACGAGGGTCCCTGGGTCACTGTTTGCCTCTGAGAGGGACAAGAGAACTAGCACCGCCATTAGGCCTTGAGAGTTTATATCTTGCAAGGGCGGTACCGTGCCATCTCCACAGCAGTAGGCCTAACTGGGGGGCACTAAAACTGAACCCCACGGTGTAGAGATCAGACCATCCAACAAGTTCCACCCCAAGTTGGAGTCTCACTCCCCAGAAGGGAGACTAAGTCAAGAGATGACCATGATTATGAGTAGCAGTGGTAAAACCTGTGTAAGGCTCAGAGATGTCATCAACTGGAGGAAGTGCTGCAAATTAGAGAGTTAGATTTATGGGCAAGCTGAGGTGCCAGGACCATCAGCCTGGGCGACTCAACTCATGTCAACGACTAGTCCAAGAACTTCCTGAAGAAATAGTTCTCATCTCCTGGTGGACGTAGATGAGAACAATCCTACAGCCTACACCTGCTACTACAGTACACTCAAATGACTCAGTATCCCCAACTGGTACATTCGTGAGGTTAAGTTCAGTCTTAAAACAGATGGCTACCCCCGATCCAATCTCGGGCAGTGTATCACAGAGTACCCAGCGAACTGCGGCCTCCAAAATGGGGCCAGAGTTCTCATCTAGCCAGGTCTCAGTGTTGCAAGCCAGGTCCACCGACTCAACAAGATCTGCAATAACTGCAGTCTTGTTCTTTATGGGCAATGGCATTGCATAGCACAGCTCAAGTTGGATGAACCTCAGTCGCCTGGACCATCTACCTACCATCATCTGCCAGCACCCTTGTGCATTGAAACCAGGCCTGGCACCCACGTTCTGGGTTCCGTTTCACTTCAAGGGTGTCTCCTGGACCTCACTACCCCAATGCGGTGGCCCTCCCTCATTCATCCTCTGCTGTTCACACCCCCACACCTTCCTCCGTCCCCTCCGGACAATACCCAGCGCCCTACAAGCGCAGGTATGTTGTAAACTGAAGTGGGGGGAGAAAGGAGCAGAGAGCATGAAGAGCAGCCGTAGGGCACGACTCCAACACATTTTGGTGATCCAGATGACACTTTCAAACTTTCCAACTGTGAATTTCAATACCAAAAAAAATAAAAATACTAAATATCTTTAAATTCCTCCCAAAATAATAAAACATAAAACTCATCTCTCTAATAACATATACCTACAATCTAAAACTCTAAAACAGAATAATTCCAAATAAACACACAATATACAAAATTAAATGTGTCAAATAAACACAGTTGGTACGGACAGGCAGGGTAGGCTGATAATACATTTAACCATTTAGGAAAGAATTTTAAGTGTCTGAATCCCAAAGGTCCTCTCACCTCCAGTAGGAAGGACAGTCCTCTGGAGCTTCCACCTCCCAGGGCCAATAGTTGGAATAATCTCAGAAATCTTTCCAAGATTAAACAGAGTAACCTCAGTCCTCGAGTACTCTCACTACTGGAGTCTGGAGAATAGTTATTCGACACTCTCACTGTCGACAAGTAAAAATAAAAACAGTCTGACTGTAGTTCAAGAGAAAAAGTGGGATTCCAGAGTTCCTCTAACAAGCCTTATCAGGATCAATAACAACTCTGAGACCAGGGCCCCCAGACCAGACCCTAACGGCCAGCCTCTGTCTGTGGCAGCTACCACAGAGCTTCCTGGTAGAACCCACCAACCAATAGCCCCCAGGAACCCTAGGGATCGATCTCACCACCGACTCCCGGTGTATAGGTCACAAATCCCGTGCTGCCACAGGCCTCCGGATAACCCAGACCAAATCAAGGAAGTTCACCTGGTCCCAAATCAAACTGTCACCGTCCCTAAATCCACTGTATGATCTAACAACAGTTCATCCCAGCCAGATCCAGTGGGTCTTCAGCTTCACAGCCCCTAAACACACAAGCAAACAGTCAGCGGGAGAAAATAGTTAAAACTTATGTCACGAACCCAGGCGTTCCCCAACTCAGCCCGCTCTCAACTAAAACCGTTTAGTCCATAAACACAAATGCCTACCAATAAACGGAAGGCAATCAATGGTAGATTAAGCCCCTCTCAATAAAACAAAGCAGGTTAACGAACCTTCAGACAAACAGAAGGCAGTCATTGGGGCTGGAGCCCCTCTCAAAGGAACGGAACAGTAAAACTAGCAACCATGTACTCACAGTTTCAGCTCCCTGCTCAAAAATAAGTGCACAACGGGCTGATAGAGTCCGTCAGCAGCAAAAAACAAAATCACATTCGGATCCCAGTCCCAAAGACGTTCTCCAGCTCTCCAACTCGCGGCGCTCTTCAGCTCGCCACACTTGCAGCACTTCTCTGAGTAAAGTAGAGCAGGGTAAAAGGGTAAAAGAATATAACCCTCAGTCAGCGATTTCCAGTCTTGGTAGAAAAACACATCCAGGAAAGCCAGAATGAATGGTCAAACTCAGTAAAATCAAAAATGCTTAAAGCGCTCAACGCTCAGAACTATTAAAATATGAATTAAAAAGGCATAATTACAGAGCAAACATCTCACAACTTGCCCAGCCTGGCGTCATCATTTCCACCATTAGGTACCAGAACCTTTGCACAAAGAATGTGCTGTCACGGATGTCTCTTGTGGCCCTGTGTGGCTAGAGAATCTGATTTTTCTAAAGTGTGATGGCAGAGAGAGTCTAGCTTTGGCCAGAGTGAGCTGACACCTCATTCCAGGTTTCAAGGGTACCTAACTGGTAACAAGGAAGGGTCTAAGGTGTTAACTTAGTTCACCTAGTGGTGCTCAATTTAGTGCCGTGGAATCAACCACTATAAATGCACTGGTAAAGTCCAGGGTCCCTAATCAAGGGATGGACATCCGTGGGAAGTGTTCTTGTGAGAAGTCTCAGTACTGCTAGAAAAGTTGAAATATTTTTGCCTGCTACAAGTGTGCCATCTGTTCTGTACTGCTACAAGCCCTGGGGCACCACTGTATTTCTGTTAACACTCTGTCAGGAATAAAGCCATACAGTAAAATCCAAATTTCTGGTTGCAAACATTCCATCTCTGAGTGACCTGTGTGAGTTTCTGGGGCCCCACAGATAGAGACACACCACAGACCTGGCACCTCTCCCCAAACCTGGGTAAAATAGAAATGTTGTTTTGTTCCTCCCACCCGACCTGTGAGATGCACAAGCCAGGTGTTGCCCTAATGCCAGGGTGATGCCTTCTCTGCCAACTGTGGTTGTTACCACGTCTGAGTAACAAAAGGCGGGTTACATATATGAAGTTTATTCTGCCTTAAAATTGCATTTGAATATTATTCATAGGCACTTTGAAGCATTTTGAAAAGGACCATATGAACAAAGGATCATTCATTCAGGAAATAAGGCATTAGTTACTACAAAATGGCATATGAGGCAATGAGGGGTGAGACAAAATAACGGACTATAAGAATAGATGTACAGGATGGCTGATGCATGTAGCGAATATATGGATCCGAACACCATTCAATAAACAGTAAACAAAGTAATGTGGCAGAAATACAGATATAGTCCCTAATCTAACAGTGGTTAAACGTACCGCTTTCAACAGCCTGCATGGCACTCCGCAGGTGAGACGATTCTACTATTCAGTTAAATGGACCAGCACAGCTGACAAAGAATGGAAGAATCCATAATGGTGACCAGGTCAGATACTGACGTAAAGGTGGCCAAGCTAGTTAAAATAGAAGGATAATTTATGTTGATAAACAGAAACAGTCAAAAAGCAATGGTCTGTGAATTAGCGAACAAATTGATCAAACGAGATGCTATGGGAAGCCAGAGGTATGGCATCTAAACAGGACAAGGAATTAGCCTACAGCTGAGCCAAAAGAAGCCTAATGTCAAACTGTTTGCACTATTTATTGTTTTGTATCATTTCTGCACTCGTCTGTCACCCCCTCACCCAGGTCGCACCTGGAAATGTGCCTTGGCTCAGTGTGCCTTTCCTGGGCAACAATCTTTATAAAAGAAAGACACAAAGAAGGGAGGCAGGGAGGGAGGAAGGAAGGAAATGAAAAGTTGTGAGTAACAACATGAGCCTAATGACAGCAACTAAGAATGGGTTAATTTCTGGAAGATGTTGCAAATATCAATCTGCAACATTTATTGTTTGACCCCATCAATACAAAGATAATGAATTAAAGATTTTTTAAAATGTTTGTACACTTAGGGCAGCTCTTCTGAACTGAGGATGGGCATCACACAAGCAAACAACACTGGGTACACAGGTACAACCGCACATCAGAGGCTGGCCTTATCACACAACCAAACTACACTGGGTACACAGGTACAACTGCACATCAGAGGCTGGCCTTATCACACAACCAAACAACACTGGGTACACAGGTACAACCGCACATCGAAGCCGGCCTTATCACACAACCAAACAACACTGGGTACACAGGTACAACCGCCACGTCAGAGGCTGGCCTTATCACACAACCAAACTACACTGGGTACACAGGTACAACCACACGTCAGAGGCTGGCCTTATCACACAACCAAACTACACTGGGTACACAGGTACAACCGCACGCCAGAGGCTGGCCTTATCACACAACCAAACGACACTGGGTACACAGGCAACCGCATTAATCAGGCTGGCCTTATCACACAACCAAATGACACTGGGTACACAGGTACAACCGCACATCAAAGGCTGGCCTTATCACACAACCAAACGACACTGGGTACACAGGTACAACCGCACATCAGAGCTGGCCTTATCACACAACCAACGACACTGGGTACACAGGTACAACTGCACATCAGAGGCTGGCCTTATCACACAACCAAGCGACACTGGGTACACAGGTACAACCGCATCAAAGCTGGCCTTATCACACAACAAAGCGACACTGGGTACACAGGTACAACCGCACATCAGAGGCTGGCCTTATCACACAACCAAAGCGACACTGGGTACACAGGTACAACCGCACATCAGAGCTGGCCTTATCACACAACCAAAGCGACACTGGGTACACAGGTACAACCGCACATCAGAGGCTGGCCTTATCACACAACCAAACGACACTGGGTACACAGGTACAACCGCACATCAGAGGCTGGCCTTATCACACAACCAAACGACACTGGGTACACAGATACAACCGCACATCAGAGGCTGGCCTTATCACACAAACCAAATGACACTTGGTACACAGGTACAACCCACATCAGAGGCTGGCCTTATCACACAACCAAACAACACTGGTACACAGGTACAACCGCAATCAGAGGCTGGCCTTCTTCTTACTACTACAAAGAGATAATCCCAGATAATCTTAAAAGGCTTGACACGGCTCAAAGCATTAGGAGGTTCAGGATACTGGCTGGACTACCCCAACCACTCCAACAGACACACAAGGGGCTTTTGTACTACCAGATCTGTACCAGTACCAGCAGTGCAGCTCAGCTGCACCAGTGCAGATCCAGCAGTATAAAGAGCTGCCAGAGCATTGCAAGTCACTGCACTGCAGCAAAGCGAGTTCCTATTTGTTGGGAATGCCGGTGGAGTACACCACTCCTACTCCCATTCATAGATTCCTCCGCAAAAATGCCCTCAAAAGCGTGGGAAAGCCACTGGGAGCGTTGCACACCTGCAGCATGTAAAAAAAGAGAGCAGCGATGCAAATGGAGTGAAGAAGCCAATTCAGACTACAACACTCCAGGTAAGTAATGAATGTAAAAGTGTGCGTGCGTGCGTGTGTGTGTATATATATATATATACAGTATATATATTCTGGAAAAAGTCTGAGGTGGAACCCTGAACTCTCTTTCCCAGTTAAATGGTGGCCAGAGCAGGCTATACAACACTGGACTGGAACATGCAAACCACTCAAACCAAAGAAGCCCACTGAGTGGTGGGTAGCCTTCTCTGATAGTCTGTAACAAGGAGCATTACAATAGCCCAACCCAGATGCGACAAAAGCATGGACCAGATATATAAGATCTGAAGGTAAAAGAGACAAATAAACATAAGGGTTGTAACCTGGTCACATTCTGGAGATGAAAACAGTCAATGGCAGACACCTACTCCAACACTGGCTCAAGGTCAAATCGAAAGCCCAGGTTACAAACCTCTTCAGACCAATGACAAGCTTTAACATATGGCCATTCCTTCTAATGCCTTTACAGCCTGCTGGATAGATCAATCAAAAAAATCAGCATACTTCTTTCTTTCCCTGTTTCATTTCATTTGAGAGATGAGAGTGTCACTGAGGTATTTAAAAGCCCTGCTCCCATGTCAGGCCAGTCATGATGGCTCTAACATGCTGGGTGCGGTATGCTGTCAGATCAGGCTTCAGAAACCTGTGCCAGTAGCACTGTAATGTCTCCACATTATGGAAACTGCACAGAGAGCTGAAACCTGGCAACAGGTGAGGAGACTGACTGCTGGGCATTGCCACCTTAATTAACACACACACTAACAAAAAATTGCATGCTCTAAACTTCTTTACAGATGGATCAATGAAATAAAAATATACCACATGGGATGACCTGTTGGCGCAGGTGCACTGCTGCCACCTGCACCGCCATCGACCTAGGTTCAGGAAGAAGTACAGATCATCGGGAATGGACAGTCAGGGAGAGGAGAGCAAGCATCTCAGAGGATGCTCAAACCTCCTTCAGGCAGGCAGGAAGGAGGTACACAGACTCCACTGCTATACTGCCCCCTATGGGACCACAGGTGGCAGCACAGTCAGAGCAGCAAGCAGGAGAGAAGAATGCAGGCTGGCACCGACTGCACACATCTGCGTGTGCAGTACATGTCCTTGCCTTAGGAGTCCTGAGGGTTGGTAATAGTATGGTGGAAAAGCCGTGATGTGCAGCAGCATGATGCCAGCCTTCGCAGGCTCCATCGTTAGAATTGTGCAGAATGTGGAATCCACGGCAATGCCTGAATGGCAATTCCTTCCAAAAATGCCTCAGATTTATTTATTTTTTGCTGTTACCCATCTTTACTGAAAAATTCTTCATCTTGAGTTGGCCCAGTGGTGCAGAGGCTGAGGCACTGGACACCTTACCTCACGTCACGCCGGCGACCGGTTTGGGAACAACCTTGGGTCATTGGGAGCCAGTGCGGGGGGCAGGGAGTGGGACTGAGCAGCGAAGGCAGCTCTCCCATCTCAGGGTGGTTATCCGCCCTTCCAGTAGTTCGCTCTCATCGGGTGGAGGTGCAATGGGGTGCATAGGCGGGAGGCGGGTGGCGATGACTGTCAAGGGTGGAGTGGAAGGGCCGAGTCAGTACCAGCGTGCGTATGTGCGCCTCACACACACACACACACACACACACACACGTGTCTGTTGGGGTCTCGGTCGTGGCGAAATGGGGGAGAACATAAAATCTAAAAAAATTCTTCATCTTCCACAGATCATAGGCGTTTTAGAATTTATTTCCACAGAATGCCAAAATAATTCCTATATAAATTGCGATTAATATTCAGCCAGATGGCGTATTACAGCGTACAAAACCGGTCAGAGGTTTCCAGCATTTGAGCCTGCTCTCCTAGTATGGTGTTTTAAAAATGAATAAATAGTTTTCTACACCTTATCTGACTGAGAAGTGCAGTCTTTTGCAGTTCTGTTGGATACATTTAAAACTTCGCATCCTCATTGCTGCTGAGCTGTAACTGCCTTTTGACGAATACTATTCAACAGTTTAGAGAAATTGCTGAATACTATTCCGTGGTTTCTGAAACTGCTCAGTACTATTCCATGGTTTATGATGAATACTATTCCGTGGTTTAGGGAAACTGCCGATTACAAATCCGTGGTTTATGGAAACTGCTGAACACTCTTCTACAGTTTGTGCAAACTGCTGAATACTATTCTGTGGTTTATGGAAACTGCTGAACACTATTTTGTGGTTTATGGAAACAGTGCAATACTGTTCTGTGGTTTATGGAAACTGCTGAATCCTAATCTGGGGTTTACAGAAATTGCCGAACACTATTCTGTGGTTCATGGCAACTGCTGAATACTATTCTGTGGTTTATGGAAACTGCTGAATACTATTCCGTGGTTTACGAAACTGCTGAATACTATTCATCACTTTAGAAATTGCTGAATACTATTCTGTTGTTTATGGAAACTATTAAATACTATTCCGTGGGTTAAGGAAACTGCTGAATACTATTCCACGGTTTATGGAAACTGACGAATACTAATCCATGGTTTATGGAAACTATAAATGGCCAATGGCACATTTATAAGGTAGAAAAAGAAATGGGCAACTGGATGGGCCTTGCGGTCCTTATCTGCCGTCAACTATGTTTCTATGTTTCTATGTAACTGACAAATAGTATTCAGCGGTTTACAGAACCTGCTGAATACTATTCTGCTGTTTACGGAAACTGCTGAATGCTATTCCACAGTTTATGAAAACTACGAATGCTATTCCATGGTTTATGAAAACTACTGAATGTTATTTCTTGGTTTATAAACAGCTGAATACTAATCTGTGGTTTATGGAACTGCTGAATACTATTCTGCTGTTTATGAAAACTGTTGAATGCTTTCCCACGGTTTATGAAAACTACTGAATGCTATTCCACGGTTTATGAAAACTACTGAATGCTATTCCATGGTTTATAGAAACAGCTGAATACTATTCTGCGGTTTGTGGGAACTGCTGAATACTATTCTGGGCTTTATAGGAACTGATGAATACTAGTCCATGGTTTATGGGAGCTGATGAATACTATTCTGTGGTTTATGGAAGTGCTAAATACTGTTCGTGGTTTATGGAAAGTGCTAAATACTGTTCCGTGGTTTAGAAACTGCTGAATACTAATCCGTAGTTTATGGAAACTGCAAAATAGTAATCCACAGTTTATGGAAACTGCTGAATACTAATCTATGGTTTAGGAAACTGCTGAATATTATTCCACGATTTACAGAAAATGCTGACTACTATTCTGTGGTTTAGAAAAACTGCTGAATACTATTCCGTGGTTTATGCAGACTATTCACCAGTTTAGAAATTGCTGAAAACTATTCTGTTGTTTATGGAAACTGCTGAATACTATTCCGTGGTTTAGGAAACTGCTGAATACTATTCCGCAGTTTATGAAACTGACAAATACTATTTTGTGGTTTAGGAAAACTGCTGAATACTAATCTGTGGTTTATGGAAACTGCTGAATACTATTCACGGTTTACAGAACCTAATGAATACTATCCTGCTGTTTATGGAAACTGATAAATACTATTCAAGATTTCTGGAAACTACGAACACTATTCCACAGTTTATAGAAACTACAAAATACTATGCAGCGGTTTATGGAAACTGTTGAATACTATTCCATCGTTTATGGAAACTGCTGAATACTAGTCCGTAGTTTATGGAAACTGCTGAATACTATTCTGTGGTTTATGGAAACTGCTGAATACTAATCCATGGTTTATGGAAACTGCTGAATACTAATCCATGGTTTATGGAAACTGCTGAATACTAATCCATGGTTTATGGAAACTGCTGAATACTAATCCATGGTTTATGGAAACTGCTGAATACTAATCCATGGTTTATGGAAACTTCTGAATACTATTCTGCAGTTTAGGAAACTGCTGAATACTATTACACGGTTTAGGAAACTGCTGAATACTATTCCATGGTTTGAGAAACTGCTGAATACTACTCGCGATTTATGGCAACTGCTGAATACTATTCTGTGGTTTATGGAAAGTGCTGAATTCTATTCCATGGTTTATGGCAAATGCTGCATACTATTCTGTGGTTTATGGCAACTGCTGCATACTAGTCTGTGGTTTATGGAAACTGCGGATACTATACCGCAGTTTATGGAAACTGCCAAATACTACGTTGTGGTTTATAACTGCAGAATACTATGCCACGGTTTACAGAAACAGCTGAATACTATTCCACAGTTTATGAAACAGCTGAATACTATTCCTCGGTTTCGGAAACTGCGCATACTATTCCACGGTTTACGGAAACTGCTGAATACGATTCCATGCTTTACAGAAACTGCGAATACTATTCCACCGTTTATGAAACTGCTAAATACTATTCCACCGTTTAAGGGAACTGCGAATACTAAGCCACGTTTATGAAAACTGCTGTTACAATCTTCCATGGTTTAGAAACTGCTGAACACTATTCCCTGGTTTATGGAAACTGCTGAATATTATTCCATGGTTTATGGAAACTGCTGAATACTAATCCGTGGTTTATGGAAACTGCTGAATACTATTTTGTGATTTATGGAAACTGCTGAATACTAATCCGCGGTTTATGGAAACTGCTGAATACTAATCCAGGTTTATGGAAATTGCTAAATACTGTTATGCAGTTTATGGAAACTGCTGAATACTAATCCGCGGTTTATGGAAACTGCTGAATACTAATCCAGCGGTTTATGAAATTGCTAAATACTGTTATGCAGTTTATGGAAACTGCTGAATACTATTCCGTGGTTTATGGAAACTGCTGAATACTGTTATGCAGTTTATGGAAACTGCTGAATACTGTTCAGTGGTTTATGGAAACTGCTGAATACTATTCCACAGTTATGGAAACTGCTGAATACTACTCCCGATTTATGGCAACTGCTGAATACTATTCTGTGGTTTATGGAAAGTGCTGAATTCTATTCCGTGGTTTATGGCAAATGCTGCATACTATTCCGTGGTTAATGGCAACTGCTGTATACTAGTCTGTGGTTTATGGAAACTGACGGATACTATACCGCAGTTTATGAAACTGCGGATACTATTCCACTGTTTATGGAAACTGCCAAATACTACGTTGTGGTTTATAACTGCGAATACTATGCCATGTTTACAGAAACTGCTGATGCTATTCACGGTTTCGAGCGACACATACTATTCGACGGTTCACGGAAACTGCTGAATACGATTCCATGCTTTACAGAAAGCGGCTGAATACTATTACACGTTTAAGGGAACTGCCGAATACTAAGCCACGGTTTATGAAAACTGCTGATTACAATGTTCCATGGTTTATGGAAACTGCTGAATACTATTCCGTGGTTTATGGAAACTGCTGAATACTATTCCGTGTTTTATGGAAACTGCTGAATACTGTTATGCAGTTTACAGAAACTGCTGAATACTGTTCAGTGGTTTATGGAAACTGCTGAATACTGTTCAGTGGTTTACGAAACTGCTGAATACTGTTCAGTGGTTTATGGAAACTGCTGAATATTATTCCACAGTTTATCAAAACAGCAGATTACTAAACTGCAGAGGTTTTTTTTTAGTTTTGGTTTCTTCTCTTCCAGTCAGCACCTATCTGCTGAGCACAACAGCGCCGCCACCTGGAAGTCCACCATGACCTACCACCAACCATCATTCCCTAGGGCTTGCCTCCCCAAATGGGGTCAGCAGGGACCCCAGCCCCAGCCATGGTCCGGGTCCAGTTTCAACTGGCATGTGCAGCTGGTCAGGTCAGGGTCTGCAGTGCTCAGTGCCATCCTGCTACCAGCATCTTCCTGGTTTCTAAGCCCCTGAGAGGCATGGTATGCAATAACATCATGACACAAACCACGCGCTCCTCCACGATGTGTGTCGGCATCTGTCCGCCACCCTGATGTGCTGGCCTGGACCATTTCCCCAAGCTTCCACTAGGGGTCAGGCAAGTGCCAGGCTCTGTCCACCCTCCCACCCCTGGAGAAGAGCACTCCTACAGATGCTCGAATCTCCTCTCGCAACTGACCCTTCAATGCCCCAAGTTCTTCGAACCCAGGTAGCAGGGTCATAAGCCGTAGCACTACTACTGTGCCAACGAGCCACCAAACTAATCTGCAGTTAAAAAAATCAGTTTTCAGAATTTCAAAATACTGCACACTCGTCCCCTCACACATGAGATGCACCCACAGGAGGTCTTGGCTGTAAGCACTAACCAGGGAACCCATCATGGAGCAAATGCCCCTACAAGGAAATGCCCTCCATGTATCCCCAGGGACCAGGTATGGGACAGGCTATGTGACAGACAGGACTGGGAGGTAGTGTAGCAGAGGTGGGCAGTGTTGATGAAGAGGGAAAAGAATATGAGGAAAAAAACACACACACAACACACTAATGAGTCTAAGGATGTCGAAAGAAATCTTAAAGCTTGATGCATTTTTCCCTGGTTAACAAGCACAGCCGCACTATTACTGTATTGCAAGACAAAGCATGAGATTGAATAAACAGTAATATCATCCAAGGTGTCTGAAATGTTACAGGCTTATTGAAACACGCCAAGCTTATTAATGTTGTCTCAGTTTAATTACAAAAAAACTGATCAAACTTAATATACCACGAACAACATGTGCTAACCTTTTTGAGGCATCAAGACAAGTAAGGCACACTTATTGTGGGCATTAGAAACAGGCCCATTTTAGTATCAAAATTGATTAAAGTAATTTTTTAAATAAACTCCTGCTTCTGCTCATTACGGCATTTTCTTCAACGTATAGTAATTGGCACTTCATTATTTTCCATCAGGTCGCACAGGGTACCAGCTGTATGGATTTTACAAAAAAAGCATCAAAGGCTGTGTATTATAAAGACAAAAAAAGTTCATAGCTACAGACAAACATGACACACAGTGCATATGATACAAACCACTTCTACTCCTGTCTAAAATCAAAGGTTGTTGTTTTAAAAACATTAGAGAGAGACTACAGTGTTCAAGAGTCATAACTAACCCCTTTATACACAAACTGCACTGAAAATATCCAAGGAGCCCAGACACACACACACACACACACACACACACAACTCTCTCTCTCTCTCTGCAGGAATTCAATTTGGAAACCATCATCTGAAGCAGAGAGGAGGACAGGAAAGTCATATTGCTATAATGCTCAGATTATCAATCATGCTGACATTTTATTGGCTTTATCAGTGCACATACCATTAAAATGATGTCTGGCCCAGAATGTCAGGAGGCAAACATTAAACAGACCAGGATTAAAAGGCAGATCCGAGCAGCACTCCACTAAAGTTTCCTCCACTCTGAAATTAGTTGGAGCTGACTAAGTAACTGGCTCTGGACTTTGAAGAAATATACAGCCCAAAGGCGCAAAGTCAACCCAGGCTTGACAAGCTGATAGGTAATGTCATGTTATGGCAACTCCAAAGCTCATGCGGTTGATTTATCACGTACTGTGTGCAACAGAATGATTGCTAATGGAGGGAGGAATAAAACATAATTTGCCTCTTCCCAGAACTAGGGATCTTGCATCAAAAGGGCCAAGCAAGCTCCTTGAAGTCCGCCAGAATGCTAATTTTAGCTCTATGTGAGCAAACATATTAAACACTACCCTTTGTGCTATTAAAGTAATTTTACTGATTTTGAGGACTGAGCGAGAGAGAGACAGACAACATTCATAATTCAATAGCTACTGACAGTTAAAGGGCTGTAAATAGGCAATTTAAAAATGCTACTACATTTGCAGCGTGGCAACTTAACTATGGCAGGGATTACGAACTATTTATTATTTGTGCTGGCCATTTCCTAGGTACAGCTTAAACAGCAGTTTGGTTCCAGACCTATTTTCATAAATCTGGCTCATCAGTACTCCCATCCGACTCCCACTTTGATGCTGACGGACAGCAATTTATGAACGAAAGGAAAAAAAAAGTAAGAGTAGATGTCTGATGGAGTTCTGATACCAAAAGAAGCACAAACTGAAATCTGGCTTTAAAGACACAGGCCGCATTATGATATCAGACATGTTTCCTACCCGCTTGGAGGCAAAGATGGTGGCTGCATGCACAAGAGAGGATGCTAATAATCTTACAGTAATGGGGACAGGAATGCTGCAAGCCATTGGTGTCCAGCAGCTCCCATATGCTTGCAGTTTCTTTCAGACAAGATCTGGGATGGGGAACACCAAACTGTTCACCTGGTGTGAAAGTGCATACCTCTCAACCAGAGCCACTGGTTCTCCGTGGCATTCAATACAAGGCATGCCGTTTACAGTATATAGTGCCTTATGTAGTGCGGCTCTGGGCACCTTACCATATACCAGCGTAGGAACAAGTCGAGAATTTGACAAAATTTGTAGCACCAATCACAGTAACGATTTAGATAATCCAAAATATAACATGGAAACCTAAAGAGGTGAGCCCTCAAATTCTTTTAAACACCTCCACCACAGGAAAAATGCCCCAGATGACTTGACAGGGAGTGCCGTGGAAGAGACTGTCCTATGAAGCACAGAAGGTGGTCGGGCGTAAGGACACAGAACTTCTTTATATAATAAGTCCCTCCATGCAGCGTCTTGAAGATCATCAAGCAAATCTTGAAACTGGTGCACCACTGTACTGGTCACCAGTACACTTCACAGCACAGGCATGATATGATAGAAGTTGTTTGTATTAGAAACCAGCCTTGCTGGCGTATTCTGCACCAGCTGAAGGCGGCGCCCCCCCACCTCAGAAAGCCATAGGTATACTGCATTGCAGTAATCGATATCGAGGTCGTAAAGGCATGCACTAATGTTATCAGTTCCTCATATGCTAAATAGGGTTTCAGCCGAGTAATATTCTCAGACAGAAAAAGCCACAGTGGACAACAGCGTCCCATCCCCATTTACTTAGATGACAGCCTGTTCTCCAAGATGACTCCCAGGTTTTAATGTGTAATGGGAATAACTTGCTTCTTTCTGTAAAGCCTTAAATCACCAGTGACGGCTCAAGCAGCTGTTGTCATAAGTCCCAATTCATCTTGGATTCAATACTTCCTCTGTAATTCTCCTCTTTCGTTCTTTCCTGCTAAGGACATCTGCCTGACAACAGAGGTTTTCTCCACTTGGACTTCACCCTCCTTTGCTGTCTGCCTATGTGTGACATCACAGTGCCCTGACTGTGACATTCTAAAAATTTTCTCTGCAACAGTGTGATGTCTCAGATGACCATGATATCACAAGCAGACACCAGGCAAGCATTAAGGAAGTCCCAAGGAAGACAATCCCATTGTTAGGCAAATCTCTACATCCATCCAAGAATGAGGTGGTGAGTAACAAAATACATTTAAATATACATTGAAATTGTTTAAATATTATGATTTCAAAGTTTCCTACAAAAGATTCATCAGCTTTAAATCAGGTTTCAACCTCAGCTTTAAAGAATTATTACAAGTCAAATTATTTATTCATGAGCCTAGCGAGGCTCCTGATTGACTTCTGGATTGCAGTCATTAACATCTTAGAAATGACTGCTCCAGCTGACAACTAGCTGCTGTGGCACGCACAACTCATGCCACTCAACTAAAACCTATTTGAAACTAAAGAAAATGGCAAAATGAAAGTTATTATTGTGATTAGACTTATAATCGCAATAACAACCTCAAAGTCAGTCATTTCCTTGAATTAGTGACGGCTGGAGTACGATGGCCTGAGGTGCCAACCAGTCATTAATCCCTCGGAAATGACCGGCTTCTCAGTCATTGCTTAAGCAGTGTCGAAAACAGCCAGCAGAAAATTTTAAGTTTTAAAGGCGTCAGTTATTAGTTTTATTTCTGCGTATTTTCTTTCTCCATTTGCTCATTGAAAGGTTTCTACCTGGCAGTAGCAGGTGTGATGTGAAGAGCAGTACTATACTCGGCGATTGATAAATCTTCCATTCCTCTTGACAATGCATCACCATTGCGAGCTCACTTGTTGCAACACCACAAGTGGCCAATCTAGCAGTAGGTGACTGGCTAGTGAGGTCAGAAGGCTGATGATGTAGGTGGAGGAACAGAATTAGCTATGTCAGCCTCCAAGCAGAGGACTGTTCCACACATCATAACAAGGTTCTGAGCTGTGCATTCCTCACGTTCAGACCATGATCGTTAGCAAATCCTTTTGGACTTCTGGTTTGCAGGCGTGCAAAGCATTGCCAATATTTCTAAGATCTTCCTTGTTTAGGAAACCTCATTTTGGTACATAGAAGAGGTGTTTTGTCAGACTGATTATGAGCACAAACTTGTTGCATGACTAATGTTTGAATTGATCTGCATTTTAAGCAATATGGCATGACCGGGGTTAGATTAACAGTCTGTGAATCACCCCTAGGGGTGTAATGTGGCATGAGGTGTAGCTGAGTGCCATATTGCCCAGGAAGTGATTAACTAACTGTTAATCTAACTCCTGGGAGTGCCTTATTGCTATTATAAAAATTATTCAAAAGAAAGTGTTAAAAGTATACTTTTGAATGTTTTCCTCATTTAGAGGAGATTTTTATTAAAATAGTTCTTCCACCAACAGTTTAAGAATGCTGGTTCAAAATCAGAATCGTCATTCCACACATTCAGCAGTACTAGAGGACAGAATGCTGACAGGAAGAATCCATGTGCCATGGTGATCAGGCTGTACATGACAGTATAACATGGATTAATGTAAGGCTGTTGGAATCCTAACAGCCAATCAGATTGCACCATTTCTGAGACCCTTTTTATAATAAGGAATCTTGTGCTGTATGATGATATTCTCATTTTATCACTCTTCAAAGCAGCAGACATTACGCAGCTTCCTAACCACTGACAGTCAAACATTTTCCACCAATAACCAGGCGTCTCCTCAAGACCAACATCACCTTCTAAAAGCCCCATTTGAAACTTCACAGTTAAAGGAACAGCAGACAAAATGTGCAAACAATCATGGTTTGAAGTGCACTACAATGCATGCAACACACTAAAAATATACCACGTTAAAAGTGACAAGTACCAATCCGCTATAAATGCTACGCTCATAAAACAATAATGACAAACCATACATATTATTACATAAATATGACCCAGCAGTAATAAGGAACAGGAAAAGAAAGCGGGAAGGTGGGGGACGGCAGAGGGTACAAAGCGAAGAATACAGACCATGTGCACAAAATTAAAATCAGGATAATAAACAGTATCTCTATACATATTTGCAGGGCTCCCAATTTATCTAAATGCATTTTATACATACTGTATATATTCCAATTTCATTTCTTTGTTGCCTGTTCAAATTCATAAATCACCAGCTGTGGGAGAGTACAAGCTCAAAATCACTAAGTGATTTGAAAGAATGGGGCAAACTGAAAATGCTAGTTAAGTCCAGGTGGGTTATCTGATTTCAATGTATACTGTCAAAAGATTCATGCTTCAAAAGCCACCTCTCCACTTTCCTACCCTTAATATTGTTCCATACCCTTTTGAGCCCTGAAAGGAAAAGTATGGGCCATTCCTGATTTCTCTGCAAGGACAGTAAAGCACTGACTACATCACATTTACTTGATACTGCAAATATGTCCATTAATACAGTCCTTTAATTACGTTTTGTTTTCCAATGTAAAATGTCAGACATTTCCTACAAGTAGCAAAATCTACATTTGCACTACTAAATGTGATGAAGTCGGTAATGACAAATTTCTGTCCTGTAACTGGTTGTGTAAAGATGACACCGTTTCAAATACCTACACTAATTACAGTTCCTGCAGGTATGGTTTCCTCCCGTGAGGCCCTCTCTACATTTCCCCACTTTGGGACCCTCACAGTGCAAGCTATTGACCAACTGATCACCTCTTCTGTATACCATCCTTGGCATCTCTTTGACACCCCTCTAATCTCTCATCTGCACCCAGAATATGCCAGTGTTTATATAAAATAGGCAGGATACCAGATGCCTGTTAGGAGAATGTGATAATGAACTTAGCTGTTTCATTCCATTGTAATTCTCTACTCCCAACATCTTTAGATCTGGGCAATTCCTCCTGCTCATACTGGCTACCCTACCCAGCAGCGTGTTCAATGGTGTCCATTCTATGGCCCCTCACTCTAAATTGATCTCTTAAATCCACTGACTGCAATTCATATCATTCCGACTGACCACAGTTTCCTTTAAGCCTCATATATTAGCCACTGGAATATTTTTGTCACATGTTGGGAAGGTGACAACTTGTATAATGAAGCAAAGAATTTTTGTTAGTTTCCTTATGATATAAATTTGTGACTAACTCTCCGTTAGGCATTTAGTTATAGCAAGGTATAAAAAGTTATATTGACGCCGATCATAATGGACTGTACATTTCAAATTTCTGTTTGTGCTCTCTAAATAATTCACAAAGTCAGTCAACTCTTTCCTGCTTCCTTTCCTAATGATAAGGTCATCAATGAAGCATTTGCATAAATCAACCTGATAAAAATGGACTCTGATCTCTGCCAAAAACAACCTTATTCTCCCAATTAGAGATAAATATTGGTGTAATTGAGTTAGTGCAGCCCCCATCACCATGCCTTTTGTTTACAAGTGCATCTTGTCGAAAAGAAAAAAACAGTTGCATTTGGACCTTCTCTGTGAGGGCTACTAAAAAGTCTACGTATTTTTGATAAATCAGTAGTTTCACTATAAAGCTGATCCTAAGAGCTTCAAGATCATCACCATGGGGGCGCTGGTGTACAGCAAGTGGACATTCAGCGTAACTAGATACCAGTCCAGCTGCACATCAACATCTCCAAAACATTAATCATATTTGTGGTGTCTGATATATGATCTGGCCTTGCTGGCTACCAATTTAATGTGATCATCTACAAACTGAGCCAGTGGCTGTATCAAGGAGTCAATGTTTGCTACAATAGGTCTTGCTGGAGGTTTTACCAAGCTCTTATGTACTTTTGTCAGACCATATATGGCGCCCATACTGGATGATCCACATGCAGAATTTATGTGTCTTCTGAAATGATACCTTGTAAGTAAGTATCTTGATTTCCTTCGAACCTATCAGTTGGTCATGTTCTAGTGGGGAATAAAAGTTAACATCAGAGTAGTGTTGCTCGGACAGTGCATTTGTGACTCTGACTATCCTCTGTTGGACAGTGCTGGTAACCAATCTAGGATCCTGCCAATGGACCCGAAGCTGGTGGATCCAACCTCAGACAGCTGGATCTGGTGGTCAGATCCTAGATTAAATTGTCAGAGTAATCAAATCCAACCTCAGATCTACGAATCCGATGGTGGATCTCTGGATCCAATGGTTGGGTACATCAGATCCAGGCTGGATCCACAGACATCTTGAATCCTTACAGTGGATCCTAGGAGGCTGGAGTCTTGATCAGATGTCTGTGCCATCGAAGCTATCTGATATCCAGTTAGAATGTCTGGCTTCCTCTTGCTGTTCAAATTAAATCACTCCGCACAGATCTTTCAGAAATAGCGACTGTTTGATTAGGGGTAGAATAAATATGGATTTTCTTCTATATGCAAATAAACTACAAACCATACTGTGTGGGGTAGGGATTCATACTTTTAACTGATATCTGTCCACCAAAAATATCTCCAATAAGCTATGTTCTTGTAGAGGACCCCAACCCCACCCCCATCTTGTCAGCGTGAAAAAAGCTTATAAATGTAACTTCTGTGTAACTTTATGTAAATCAACCACCATCTCAAAGATATTAAGCTTACTGGTAGGCGTAAATGTTAAACCTTTTGAAGCACTCCTTGCTCAGTGTCTGTGAGAATGTAATCTAAGATATTAAAATACTATAGTGTCTCAGTGTAGACTGTCCTTTCCTAATGCCGTAATTTCTGTACGGTTGACCCTGATGTTGATAGTTCCTTTTGTATGTTGTTCTGCTTCTCTCTCCTTGCGGCCAGTCTTGTTCTCCTTCTTCCTCCTGGAATCTCGCTATGTGGGACTAAGTCTCAAGATTTGTTGCGGTAAGAGGGTTGGCTTGCTGGTGAGGGAGAATGTCTTCTGACTTCTATCTAAAGAGGACTTTGATTTGCACTGTCCAAGTCGGATCCATTTGTGTAGGTGTCATGAAGGGACAGACACATTAGTTTTCTTAAGGACAGATTTCTCATATTTGCTCACTTCCCACAATTAACAATCCTCCCTTCACAGTAATCACACCTGTCTGTCTCTCTCAAATCTCCTTTCCTTCACACGGCAGATCATTATATCGTACTTTCTAATAACCTCATCAAGAGTTGTTTGAACAGATTAACCTCGTCATGGATAGCAAAGGTATTAATCTGCACTTCTTTTGCCAATAAGTCCTGTTTAACTATGGTTTCAATCTTTTCTACGTCTTTAAGTATAAATTTGATCAGTCCAGCAGAGAATTCCCAAAAGGCTTGCCAGCTTTCTACTGAGTCACTTCTATCATTACTAAATGCTTGGATGTTTAATTAAACATAGTCTTTGTGGAACTCTGTTTACACTGAAATGTGCCAACAAACTGACACTCTACCAACAGAGCCTCCAAGCTTTTAACACAACTCTTTCAAGTTGTACAAAGTTCAAATATCAATAGGTGTCAATGGCTGACTCTCTGTATCTCTAAGTCATACCTCTATTAGTCACGCCCTTCCTGTCCTATGGAATAACCTCCAAAACACATTGAAGACAGCCATCCCTGTTAAACTGTCCACATTTAAAACCTTGTTTGCATGTGCTTTCAATGAGATTTGCAATTGTTTCCCTTGACGTCCAGTAGACATAGTATTATAACCTGGACTCCTCTTCCTTAACCTGTCCTTGCCTTGTCTCCTGCTTCTTGTTATATACTTGCATTCTAACCCCACCTTCATATACACTGTATATTTATTGTATACTGTTTATTTTGTACACTATGTATTTTATGCCTATAGTGTGTTGAATTTATTAACTAATGTCCTGTACATTATGCTCTGTAATGTTACTCTAAACTGTTTGCTGTCATTAACTATATAAACCTTACCCAGGTCCACTTGCAAATGAGTTCTTCCCAATATTGTTTCACCTGGTAAAATAAAGATTAACTGATTGATTGACTGATATCTGATACTACATGGACTTCACTGTTATTAGTTTTGCATTCAACAAAGGATTTGCTTCTCCTCTTTACAGCTAATCTTACTTTATGAAACAGTGACTCTACAAATGAACTGGCTACTTGTGGAGGGCAAGTGTGCCTGCTACTTGCATTAGTACTACACAAAGGCTCCATGAGCACAGACATTCTATGACACTGCAGAAAAATCCAGTCGATCAAGCTTGCCAAAATCAAACACAGTCTATTTTCCATAGGTGGCTAAGGTCGGCGAAACTGGTGCTCAAGCGAACAATGGAAACAGTTACTTACAAAGCTCAGCTCACCACCCCAGATATCACAAGAAACATGCTGTTGTTACACTCCAGTAGTAATAAGGAAGTAAACAGTAAAAGAAACAAGCATTTGTCAATGCGAATGTTCACCGTGTGTACTGGTGTCATGGGGATGTTTGAAAATTGTTTCAGTGAAGTTGTTTGTGAGTGGGGTCCCAGAAAACTATATGTTGAAAATGTGGGGAAAAATATTTAAAAATGGCCAGGTTATGCCACTACGTTGAAAACCCCAATGAAATACCTTGACACCAAAACCCCACTGAACTACATTGAAGCGCTTACCTCAGTTCGGCGGTTGGGCTTTGAAGAGTGAAGAGCGTACCTGCAGTCAAAGAAGATTATGGCGACGGACCTCTGGTGGCTAAGTATGGGGTAGGAGGTGTGTGGGGTGGTGGATCCGGGTGGGAGGGTGGGGGTTGGGCAACAGCACCATGGACAATGGTGAACAGTTTTCTCAGGAAAGAAAATGACGAGGAACAGTTTTCTTTTTCAGGCAGTTTGCAGAACAGATAAGGACACTGAGGATTGGGCACTCCCAGTATCTGTATACTGTCTGTGGGGGGTTATACAGCGGACAACAATGGATGGACAGATGAGGACACGGGAGACTAGGTAACCCCAGTGTCTGTATACTGTTTGGGGAGCAGGGTTACACAGCGGACAATGGTGGATTTTTTTTTTTAGGATAAAAACAAGCATTTGTCAATGCCGAGCGTTTGATGCACTGGAAGCTGTCTACCTCTGCATCTTGTTTATGCCCTTGAGGTACTTAAACATGTCTATCATGTTCCCTCGCTCCCTCCTTTCCTCCAATAAGTACATACTGAGGTTCTTTTAATCTCTCCTGATATGTTCTCTGCTGCAAGCCATGTACCATCTCGGTTGCCTTTCTGTGGACTGCCTGCACCCTGTCAATGTCCGTGCACATTTGTGGCCTCAGAGTGCACACAGTGCTGTAGGTGAGGCCTCACTAGTGCATTATACAATGGCATCACCACCTCATGCCTTCTGCTAGTGACACATCTGCCTATGCACCCCAGCATTCCACTGGCCATCCTTGCAACATGTGTGCTCTGCTTTGACACTTTTAGGTCATCAGAACTGATAACTCTGAGGTCCCTTTATTCCTTCCTTGGTGATCATCAGCACCTCCACCCCATCCTGTAACCCTCCCCAGGTTTCCCTCTTCTCAGGTGCATTATTTAGGCTTCTTTGCATTGAACCTCAGATGTCACTCCTCAGACCATTTTCAAGTCTCCCATGTCCCTGCTCATTTCTCCACCCTTCTGGAGTAGTCACTCTGTTACAGATGTTGGTGTCATCTGCAAACAGGCAGACAGACTTTTCCTTCTAGCCCTTCCACAATGTCTGCAATGAAGACACTGAACAGGACTGGTCCCTGAGATACCTCGCTGGTCACCCCTCTCCCTTGATTGGATCCTATTACCACCATCCTCTGCCTCCTGTCCGTCGGCCAGTTTCTAACCTAGCTTATCAGCGTGTGCCTGTGGCCAGACTACCCATCTTGTTAATCAGCCTTCTGTGTTGGACACTGTCGAAGGCTTTGCTGAAATCAAGGTAGGTGACATCAAACATCCCTCCTGATTTACTTCCTTAATGAGGCATTAGGGTTTCCAACCCCTAACACCCCACCACCTGCAGAGACTGACAGGCATGAAGTGTTCCTTTGGGTCATCGGCCATAGCAGCTCCGCCACTCCACCCCCATCCTGGCAGACACTGATAGGCATCATGGTGTGCCTTGTCTTCTAGACCCAATGCTCACCCCCCTTCCATCATAAAATAAGCTGAGATGGGTGCAGTATAGGAGAATGGGGTGACGTTAGGGCCAAAGACTCCAAGGTATACCCCGATGCCTATCATTGAGCTGCAGGGTGGGGTCCAATAGTGCTTGAGCACTACAGCCGACAATCTCAAGGCACACGCCGATGCCTGTCAGTCTCCACAAGGTTGGGGGCATTATGGTTGGAAACCCTAACGCCCCAGGTGTTTGTTGGCATTTTCGCTCCAAATTTTCAACATGGGCTTTTGGGACCCTATCTCATCAACAGTGGCACTATCATTTCATTACTCAATCCCAAAAGGTGATCTCATGCAGTGACTGCACCATTTGGCACCACAGGTGCGAAAACACATTTCGGCCAGGATCTGAAAAATGAAAGCTATACAGTGCATGAAGAAGTGTAGAAAAATGGCAATGTTGAGGTGAAAATATGAAATACTGGCAGTTATGCGCATGCGTAGAAACTGCATAGCGCACCGTAACTGCGGTCAAGTTTGGAATATTTTCTGAAATTTTCAACATGGGCTTTGGAGCCTTCCCTCATGAACAGTGGCACTGTAATTTTGTTAACCTGTCCCGAAAGTTGATTTCATGAAGCAACTGCGACATTCTGCACCACAGGTGTGAAAGTCAGAATGTGAAAAATGACAGCTATACTGTTCATAAGGAGGTGTGAGAAATGGCAATGTTGAAAATCCGGGTGAAAATATTAAGCGCTGGCAAAGTTATTAGCATGTGTAGAAACTTCTGTAGCATGCTCATACCCAGTCATTTTGGAATTTTTTCACCAATTTTGCAACATGGGCAGTTTGGGACACTACCTCATGAACAGTGGCACTGATTCCATTCAGCGACGCAAAATCACCTTTCAGGACCGAGAAACAAAATGATAGTGATGGTGTTCTTGAGATGGGGACCAAGAAACCCATGTTGAAAATTTGGGGCCAAAATTCTAAAAATGGCTAAGATATCAACCTAAGTTGAACCCCCACTGACTCCCATTATACGGCTTACCTTGATTTCTTCAGTTTAAAGTTCGGCTTTGAAGAGTGTAGATGTGTCCTGATTCACAGCAGATGACAGTGCTCGACCTCCGAAGGTAAGTATGGGGTGAGGGGGAGAGGCCACTGGGAGGTGGATGCACAGTGGGAGGGTGGGGATGGGGAGAGACAACAAGGACCATTTTCTTTTACAGGGTAATAAAAAAGACTGTGAAGACGGTTTCTTCATTTACAGGGAAAAATTAATTCCAGGCACACTGGGGTGGGTTCCCAGTGTGCCATAATATAAGGGGATGCCGACTTTGGGATTGGGCACCCGATGTCGGCAAGGGTTATAGATGGGTTGGGGGACTGCATCCAACACCGGAAGTAGGCGTCCCAGTGTTGGAATGGGAAAGGGAAATTGTTTAACCAGGATATCAGTCTACATAGGATGCTGACTCTCTCTTTACGGGTCAAATGGGGGAAAAAAGGATCAGCTCTAAAAAGGTGCCATAACTCCAAGCGTTTACTTTTACCAGGATGAGGCAAATGACGTCTTGCGATGCATTTTGCTTACGAACTTAATCATACAATCTGATAACAGCTCTCAGGTAATGTCAGGGATCAGGGCTTTTATTTGGGAGTTCACCTCTTGGGATATTGTCAGCTGATGACAGAGAAAGGCGATTATGTTAATATCAAAGGGCGAGCGGCGCCACTGTTGGTCGGCTCTGCCCGCTGAAATCTTTACCGACTCTGCCGAATCCAGAAAGTGTGTCATAAACAGCCTGCCTGCTGATTAGCCTGCCACAGACCTGCCCTTGAACAGAGCTCTCCAGTGGATGCACCTTCGCACCCCTCTATAGCAACTCTCATATCAACAAGTTTGTCTGCGCTTGCGCTACGATGAATTAAAAGGGATTGTCTTCACCTATTCTTCACCTTTGTACCCCACGCTGTCCCTCCTTTTTCCCCCATTCCCCCTTTCTTCTTTTCCTGTCTCCTTCCTTATTACTACTGGACTGTATTTATGCAGTAACATGTGTGGTTTGCACATTTTGTCTGTTGTCCTTTTATGGTGAAGTTTAAAATGGGACTGTTAGACAGTGATGTGTGTCTTGAGAAAGCACCAGTTACGAGAGCAAAAACAGGGAAGCTGTGTAATGTCTACTGCTTTGAAGAGTTAATGATAAAATGATCTGAACATTATCCTACAGCACAACGGTGTGTTTCTTATGATATCCAGGACTGTGAGCTGAACTTCTGTAAGTCACTGCTTGCTGAAGCACCAGTGCTGTGGACCTTCGCCACCTGTGGAACACAGACTGTTTTGGCCTTTTTATAGTTACTTACTGACTGTAACTATCATGGCGGGCCCTCAGGCCACATGGAAAATCACGATCATGCTCAATGGGTACGTCCTGGTCACAAATAAAATGAAATTAATTATCAATTATAATCTTCCAATGAGCAAAGGGAAAAATAAAACAATTCTCAGATATAACAAGTAATTTCCTGGACCTGTCAGGAGCAGCACTAGGCGCTACTGAGTGTAATGCAGCATCCTGACAGATTCAAGTTACCAGGGCAATACAGGAAGAGGATGGGGTGCTTGTGTTTGACGGACCGTGCTCCTCCTTACTGCAGTACGAGTTCCCTTGTCTTGGAGTCCCTGGCTTTTGCAACACAAATAGGCTTCTGTGTCAGGTATAATAACTGTCCTGGTAAATCACCCTAGTACGCCTTTTACTGGGGAGCCATCTCTTAGTTTGCAGCACACCAGCTATATATGGATCTACAGCTTTTGGCCATCAGATAACCAAATGCTGGGAGTAGCAACAGTCTTCTTATTAAATATGGTGTTCCTTTCTCTCCAACAATTTATAAAATGAGTTATGCTTTGTACAAACTTTGATCCCAGTTCAGTAGTAGGTTCTCTGCCCACCTAATTCCCGGAGAATTCCTTTCCTGTAGGCTTCAGGTTTCCCTGCACCCTTCCCTGCTCCTCTCGCCTATCCCCAAAGGAGTATAACCCACAGTGGCTACGAGGCTCTTTACCCAGAGACTGATCCGTTTATCTTGTTTGGCCACCAGCTCCCTGAGCCTCTAAGGCCTTAGTTCTTTCCTTTCCTAATCTGTTTGGAAACCCAAAGCCTACAAATTGGTTTATTTCCAGGCCCGGATATTGATTTCCAGGTCTGCTGGAGTTCCTTGTTAGGGGCCCCTAACCATGATGTCACTCTGCCGCTATATGTTAAATATGTTAACCGATACATTTTTTCTGGTTTTGCTTGTCCGCTGTGGTTCACTGTGCTCCCTCTGTACTTCTGGTCCTTATTATCCCTTAGGTCTTCCTACTGGGTATTCCAAGTATTGGTCTTTAAGGTTTCATCAATACTTAGCGTGACTGTGACTGCATGACGGTGTCTAAATAAGTGAACATTTGTATCCTACTTATTCAGTGCCATTAATAATCATATAAAAATCAAAACCCATTTAAACAGTGTACAGAAATGTTTTTGCTAAAGAATAAAATAACCGATTGTAAACTTTGTGTATTCTTTGCATTTACTGCTTAGTTTTCACTTTCTCACCGTGGTCACCACCTGCATTGTAATGCTAAATGCCTCTTGTCCTGTATGCACTTTTTGCCATACCCATATTCTGCCATCTTTAGGGCCCAGGTCGTACTGAAAATGGCCCCTGGGACCAGTGCACCCATCCGTGAACAACTAAATAAAATATAATACACAAAACACAAATGGTCTGGAAGGAACATTATTTAAGTCATCAAATGTGGATAGTCTTATAGTCATCAGTACACCGATGAGGAAATGAATCAGGAGTTGCAATCCATATTCCTGCTTCTTCATCATCTGAACTGAAACAACACATGTCTGATGCTGAGGGTCGACGTAACAGTGACAGGACTGACATTAACACAGCTGTAACACTAGTTAAAGGGAGCATTTATAAACACTGTAAATCATAGTTTGAAGCCTCGTGTCAGGCTCTTTTAAATGAGAAACTGGGCCCACCTTTAGCTGGCAGCAGCTAGAGATGTCGATTACTTAGTCTGCCCTATACTGCTACCACATGTCGCCATTTTGAAACCTGGTGATGTCACTGGCGTGAAGCTGTGCTAACCTCATTGTTGTTAAGCACAGCAAGCTTCACCCTCAGTGACATCACAAGTTCTAAATGGCACTGTAGTATCAATATAGGGCAGACTAAGTAATCAATATTCCGGCTGCTGCCATCTAAAGGTGAGCTCGGGTATCTCATTTAAAAAGAGCTTGACATGAGGTTTCAAACTATGATGCTCAGTGTTTATAAATGTATTTATTTTGTCTGTAATTTGTTAACTGGGTAAGACCCAAGAGCTTACAAGCCCATTTTCAAGTGGGACCAGGAGATGTAAACAAGAAGAACAATACAGAATAAATAAGCAGTACAACCATGTACACAGTAATCAGGTGACATTACACTGGCACATAGACATGTCCAAACAATACTTTTTTAACAGCATTTTAAATTAATTCTGCGAATCAGCAGAGAGTAGTGAATCAAGTAAATTATTCCAGAATGTAATGGTTTTATAAATAAAACAACATGGGCCCAGGGAGGAGCGGAAAAGTAGGGGGTCTTATGACACGAGTATGAGCAGATCTATTATTGGGGAGCCAAGCGCTGGGGCTGGCATCAGCCAAGAACAAAAATCTAACTGGGGCCTTCAGAAATGTCTAAAACTGATGAGGGTAAAATGAGTAATGCGTATATCAAAAAGAAGGCCGGCCAAGGTGTTTGTAAAGAGTGCAGTGATGGGAAAATCTGGACATGCAGGCCATAAATCTGCATGTGGAATTGTATAAATTTTAACTCTTTGCAAGTCAATGACATTAGCAGTGGCATAGACTGGGAGCCCATTGTCCACTAATGATAGGAGTAGGGACTGAGCCAAGACTATGTTAGAGTGAGTGACAAACAATTTTTGGCCTAAAAAGCTGATGAAGTTGAGAGTGTACTGACTTAACCAGTGTGGAGATATGTTCTTTAAAAGAAAAGAGTATGCTCTACAGAAAAACCAAGATACTTGAAACTGTCCACCCTCAACAAAGCTGCCACTCAAATCTGTCACTGACTCAGACAGGAGAACCCTTTAACTTTAGTTATGTGGCATCAGACAATTACTGCAATGCCCAATACCTTGGGCTGAATAGAGGGACCCTATCTCACCTATAGCTGGTGCAGAATGCTGTGGCCAGGTTATCGAAGGGCCTGTCTAGGTCCTGTCATATGACCATGGTCCTCGTGATCTGCACTGACTGCCAGTAGTGGCGGATCTCCTTCAAGGTCAGCTTGCTGACCTATAAAACCCTATGTAGACTGGGCCTCACTACTTGCATTACCTTCTGTCCCTCACCAGACCTCCTGTCCTCTTTGTTCCTCCGTTGTGTGCCTCCTAGTGGTTCCCAGGATTCCGTTGACATCTTCCAGTGATATGGCCTTTGACATGATAGCCTGAACCTGAAGAACTCGCTCCCAAGGATGATGAGATAGGCCCACTCATTGGAAGCCTTTAAGAGAGGTCTGAAATCCCATCTTCTTTTTAGAAAGCTTTTGGTTTAATTCACTGGCTGTTTACATAGAATTTTAGATGGATTTCATTATTTATATAAGACTATTTTTCCAAGTTAGTGTAATTTTGTGGTTGATCTGTATTTTATTATACTGTTCGTGTCTATTATGTCTAATTTATGATGTAGTTTATATTGTACAGTGCCCAGAGCTCCAGAATTGGTGCTTTATAAACACAGGTTAATCACCTGTAACAGTAGTTCTAGGAGTGGTATATGTTGTTCATCCACACTTCTTGGCATGTCATTTCCTTTAAGAATCTTGGCCGGAAGGTCTAAAGCTGGTTCCTTCCACCCACCGGGTGGTATAATCTCGACTCCGCCCTTGATGCCAGATCTTGCCGCTGGAAGCCTCAAATCAGCTGGCAGACTCCCTCAGCTGTCGTGGTGAGGCATCCCATGAGTGGTCCTTCCAGAGGTAGTACACAGCCTGATCTCCCAGTGGGGCACCCCTCAGGTGGGCGGTTTGCCTCCAGGAAGAACTCAAAGCTGAGGCTGTTTTGAGTCCTCCCCTCAGCAGGGCTCACTGCAGGAGATGCCTTCTCGAGGCCGTGGACCCCAGGCCTCTTTTATGCCTTCCCTCCAGTTACCTTGATCCACAAGGTGTTCTTCAAGGTGAGAAGGGACAAGGCACAGGTGATCCCTGGTGGCTCTGGACTGGCCCGCCAGTTTTAGTACCCTGATCGCCTCAGCATCGGGCTCCCGAGGCATCTTCCAGTATGCCCGGACCTGATCTCAGTCAGTCAGGGAGGTCCTCCACCTGGACCTTCATCCCTGCACCTGACAGCCTGGTTCCTGAGGCTAGAGTTCCAGACTTTTGGTATCTCTGAAGATGTACTCACTGTAGTTGAGGCATCTAGGAAGGAATCGACCAGGAAGTGCCGTGCCATCAAGTGGAAGACATTCTCTATTTGGTTTCAGGGCAAGGGCCTGGACCCTTTGTCCTGTCCGGTGGCTAGCATTCTCGACTACCTTTGGTCTCTCCTCCAAAGGAAGTCTGCGGTCTATGACCCTTAAGGTGCACCTTGCAGCCATCTCTGCTTACCAGGCGTGGGCGGTCAGCAGATGGCACAGAAGAAGGTGGTCTGGCATTTTTCAAATGCCTAGACCATATTTCCCTCCGTGCATGAACCACAACCACCGTGGATCAACTGCTGGTAATGGCAAAGCTCATGGGCAAGCCATTTGAATGGATGCACGAGTGAGATGTCACACCTGTCATGGAAGACTGCCTTCCTGGTGGCTATCATGTCAGCCAGAAGGACTGGGAAACTCCAGGTGCTCTCTGTTGAGTCCTCCTATCTGGTCTTCCACAGGATAAGGTTGTCCTGCGCCACAACCCGAGTTCCTTCATAGGCTGTGTCAGTTTCACCTGAACTGGGTGATGACTCTGCTGGTGTATTACCCCAATCATACCTCGGAGGCCGTACAGACTCCATACTTTGGACCGCAGATAAGCGCTCTCTTATTATAAAGAGTGCACGACGGAGTTTGCTGCTGCTGTTTTTGACAGAGAACTTTGGTTTCAGAGCAAGATACAGCAGTCTAGAACTACAGATTTTTTACTGATAAATCACTTCTATCTCAGCAGGAGTTAGTACCTGTTTGATTAAGCAAGAGATACTTTAGTAGAAGAGGGGTCTCATTTAAGGAAAAAAAAAGAAGAAAGTCACTGTGTGTTTCTCTGAGGAAGGGGCTGTATCAGCTTAATTTACTGAGTCAGAGCAGAGGCTGATGCTAACTGGGGTGTGGCTTAGCAGCTTAGGAGAACAAAAGCAGCTGTCTCCAATTACAGCTTCCTGCTGTTTTGACAGAGAACTTTGGTTTCAGAGCAAGATACAGCAGTCTAGAACCACAGATTATTTTACTAGTTGCCCTCCTTCCCACCCTCCAGCCTCCCACAGCCAGTTCTACTTTTATAGCCACTGGATTTGACTGACAACAGGAACTTCCTGTTTGGCAGTGGGAAGGAAGGATCACTGAGAAACATTAGTTTCATCAACCTTGAAGGAACTAAAAAATAACTCTTTCTCCCCTCTGGCTGCTGGAGGTCTGAATCCAAGCAGAGTAAAGACTACAGGAAGTTCCTGTCCCAGAACAGGAAGGCGAGAGTTGTAAGGGACACGTAGGCAGTAGGAAAGTAAGTGTAAAAATACATAGAGGGAGGAGACAGTAAGCATACAAAGCAATAGGAGAGGGACACAAAATAAGTCAAGATGGGAGTGGTGCAGTGCAATGGCTGTGGGGCAGCAGTGTTCCAGGAGACATTCTGGAGGCTGCGATGCTGCCCTGTTTGCAGGCACCTCTCTGGTCTGAGGAGGAGGTTGCCTGTCTCCAGGCTGACCTGGCTAGGATTGGTGAAACCTTTCCCCCACCCAGGGACCACCAGGGCCACCACCAATATCTCAGAGGTTGCCAGGAAAGAGGAGCGGTTGGACCAAGGTGGGTTCAGGGAGGAGAGAGTGGTGGAACAGAGGTGCATCCTCCAGTTGTACTCTCCACAATTAATATGCTGTTCTGGCAAGAGTGGTTCCTCTATGGAGGCACCTGCAGTGGAACCAAGGAGGATGCTGGGAACCTCCTCAAAGGAGACCCACAGGTGGGTGAGTGCGAGACCCCACAGTGGAAAGAAACAACTCCTGGTGGGGGACTCGATCATTAGGGGGTAGAAGTGGGGAGGAGGGACAGGGATGTAGGGTGCCTGCCTGGCGCCATGGCTCGGAGGGACAGAGGCGAATCCTCAGGATCGCGGGAGCAGCTGCATGAGGGAGGGAGCTGGATGTCATTGTCCACCTAGGGACAAATGACCTGGTTGTGAATGGAATAAGGCGGTGCAAGAGGAGTTTATGGAGTTGGGGAGGGCCTTAGACAAGTAGCATGTCGGTAACCTTCTGGAGGTGTTGCCTGTCTATGGCAAGGATTATGCTAGGGTATTCCGCACCATGGGATTCAATGAATGGCTGAAAACTGGTGTGGAGCACAGGGTTTTGCTTCACTGGGGACTGGAAGCCACCTGGAGGAAGCAGGCTTATACTGGGCCGATGGTCTGCATCTGTCCGGGGACCAGGATCCTAGGTGACAGGTTTAAATGCTTCACTGGCAAGCATTTAAAACTAGCCAAGGAGGAGGCACTGAAAAGACAGGAAATCCCAGCCTCCCACATAAAACACAGTAGTTAGAGAGGTAAACACCAAGGTAGAGAAGTCAGTAGGGAGCAGGATAGGGATAAATGTAGAAAAGGCGGTAAGGACAGGGATGGGGCTTAAAAGGGTAAGGCCATAAAAATAAATGGAAGGTGATGAGTACCAATGCCGCAGTCTGTGCAACAAGCTACCTGAACTAGTGGCCTTGATGGAAGAGGGATGCCTGGATATTGTGGCAGTCACTGAAATATGGTACACAGAGAACCATGACTGGGATGTCAACATACCAGGATACACAGTCTACAGGAGGGACTGGGTGGGTAAAGAGGAGGAGGAGGTAGCTCTCATATAGGGAAGGGATTAAAGCAACAGAACCTAAAGAGTAAACAGGAAATTGGTGAGTCACTCACGGGTCACCCTGGAGACAGGAAATGGCACCACAATCCGCATGGGGTTGTGTACAGACCCCATCTCAGGGAAGAAATGGACAAGGAAGCGATAGAAGGCATCCTTAAAATGGCAGAAAAGGGAGATATTGCTGATGGGGACCTGAATATACCAGATGTTAACTGGAGTACCTTTGCTGCAGGCACATCCAAGACAAGGTCATTCTTGATGCCCTACAGGGGCATGCCTCAGATAGCTAGTGTTGGAACCCACTCAGGAGGGAGCAATCTTAGACCTGGTACTCTCAAATGGGGAAGGAGAAAGGATCTCAGATTTAGAAGTGGGCAGCCCTCTGGGAACAAGTGACCACAAAACAGTGTGGTTCACAATAAGCACACCCATAGAGTCAAGCCATACACAAACAAGAGTATTGGACTTTAGGAAGGCTGTCTTTGGAAAAATGAGACAGTGCCTCAGAAAGCACTAGCAAACAGGCAAGAAGGAGGGGTGGAGGAACAATGGTGAATAATCAAAACAGCCATCGTGAGAGCAACAAGCCTTTGTGTGAAGGAAATCAACAAAACAAAATGAAGGAAAAACCACTGTGGTTCTCAAAAGAGATGGCAGGGATGGTTAAGGAGAAAAGGACAGCATTCAGGAAATATAAGGAAACACAGAAGGAGCAGGACAGAGAACTTTATCAGTTAAAGCAGAACAAGGCAGGAAGGCAGTCAGAATAGCAAAGGCACAAACTGAGGAAAAGATAGCCAACTCTGTTAAGAAGGGATAAAACCTTCTATAGGTACATTAGGGAGTGAAGAAAGACCAAGGGAGGATACAGAGACTTAATAAAGGGAGGGAATGTGGGCAGAGGGTGACAGTAAAAAGCAGGGATACGAGCTAATATTTATGCTCAGTATTTACAATGGAAGAGGAGGGGAGGTATCTAAACTAAACAAGGAGAAACACTGAATGGGGGTCGATACCAGTTCATTCACAGAAGAAAGGGTTTTGAAAGAACTCTTGAAACTGAGGGTGGACAAAGCAATGGGGCCTGATGGATTCACCAAGAATTCTAAAAGAACTAAGGGTAGAACTAGTAACACCACTGACTACTCTCTTTAACAAATCATGGGAGGATGGGATGGTACCTGAGGACTGGAGGAGGCAAATGTGATTCCACTTCACAAAATTGGGAGCAGGGCAGAGGCAGGAAACTACAGGCCAGTAAGTTTGACTTCAGTGGTAGGAAAATGATGGAATCACTTCTGAAGGGAAGAATTGTTGAGTACCTAGAGGCCAGTGGGGCACGGACCCAAGGCAGCATGGTTTCACAGCAGGAAGGTCATGTCAGACGACCCTAATAGATTTCTTTGACTGGGTAACCAAAGTAGTAGACCAGGGAGGGGCTGCGGATATGGCCTACCTAGATTTTAGCAAGGCATTTGACACAGTCTCACACAAAAGTTTATTATACAGGTAGCCAGCCTTGGAGTGGGTCCCAAGGTGGTACTGGTAGCCTGGATAAAAACTGGCTGGACAACAGGACGTAAAGGTAATAGTAAATGGAGTTCACAGTGAAGAAAGGAGGGTAACTAGCGGGGTACTGCAGGTTTCGGTACTGGGACGGTCCTCTTTAATGTCTTTATAAGTGACATTGGAGAGCACCTGGAAGGAAAGATATGTCTCTTTGCAGATGACACAAAATCTGCAACAGGGTTGATACACAAGGTGGGGTGGAAAGACTGAAAAGGGACTTGGCAAGGCTGGAGGAATGGTCAAATATGTGGCAGCTCAGATTCAGTGCAAAGAAGTGCAAGGTAATGCATCTGGGAAACAAAACCCAGGGAAGAGTACACAATTGGGGGGTGAGATAATAACAACAACAAAATCGAAAGAGACCTAGGGGTAATTATATCAGATGACCTAAAGGTGGGCAAGCAATGTGAGAAGGCAGTAAGGAGGGCTGGGGGATACTGTGATGCATAAGGAGAGGCATCAACAGTAAAAACAGGAAGTTGTTATACCTCTGTACAGACAGTTAGTGAGACCCCATCTGGAGTACTGCGTGCAATTCTGGAGACCCCATCTCCACAAAGACATAAGCGTGGAGGCTGTTCAGAGGAGGTAACCAAAATGGCGCATGGTCTGCACCAGAAGACATACTGAGGAGAGACTAAAGCAGCTTAATATGTATACCCTTGAGGAAAGGAGGAGAGGGGACAAGATAGAAACTTTCAAGTATCTCAAAGGAATTAAAGTACAGAGAGTAGTATCTTTCAGAAGAAGAGAGGTGCAAGAACAAGGGCCACAATTTGAAAATAGAGGGAAGCGGCTCAGAGGTAATGTTAGAAAATATTTTTCACAGAGAGAGAGTTGTGGATGCATGGAACAGCCTTCCTGAGGAGGTTGTGGAGTCAGGAACAGTGGGAGAATTCAAGAATGCATGGGACAGGCATAAGGCAATTCTAGTTGGGGTAGGAGGAAGTAAGCTGCTGATTAACTAGAATCTGCAGCTTATCCATCAGGTAGAGAAATGGGCAGACTAGGTGGGCCAAGTGGTCCTTATCTGCCATCAAATCTATGTTTCTATGCTGAAGCCCACCTGGCAGACCTGCAGCCAAGCAGATGACTGGCAGATGGATTACATCATGCATCGATCTCGCTATAGGCTGGCAGGTGGGAGCCTCCCATAGGGCTTAGGGCTCTTTCACCCGCCATACTGCTGCGTCAGTGGTTGCTCTAGGACGTCCCTATCCAGGATATCTACAGGGCTGCTACCTGGAAGTCAGCAAACACCTTCATTTTCCATTACCACATCGACCTTGAGTCACGCCGGGATGCTGGTTTTGGGGCCTCAGTTCTCAATCCCTAGTCCCTAAGTAGGGGTGTGCACCTGCCTCCCTCCTCCCTGAGAACTGCTAGAGTCTGCCAAATAGTGTGTACAGAACAACATATCCACATCCCTAGAAACACAGGTTACTCGCCTGTAACATTAGTTCTAGGAGTGGTATATGTTGCTCATTCACACTGACCACTCACCTTCCGCCTTCGACGCACAACCACTGCTTTCAGCAGGCAAGATCTGGCATCAAGGGGCGGAGCCAAGGGTTATACCACTTGGGTGGGTGCGGAGCCAGTTTTAGACCTTCCAGCAAGATTCTTACTGGGAAAGGACATGCCAAGAAGTGTGGCTAGAACAACATTTCCGCATCCCTAGAAATAAAAGTTATTTACTTACTTGTTCAAAACTGTATATACCTGGTTTTAGCAACATTCAGTAGAAGGCCAGGGTAAACCCTTTAATTTATGTACCAGTTCAAAGTCAGCATACAAATATCTGGTTATGTCACCATAAGCTTCTCTTCTGTACAAAGCAATATCATCCGCATATACGATAATCTGAAGTCAGAGCTATGCAAAATATCAGATTGATTGTTCAAGAAAACACTAAACAAAATACGCCCCAGGACAGGTCCCTGGGATACTCCGTAGCAAGTTTGATGAGTGGAGAACAAAAGGAATTTAAAGGAAACGTAAACAAATTATTTTCTAAAGAAACCATGAGAACATCCAACTTCATAGAGACATAACAGAAAGGCTGCTGTTTACACTGATGCTAAAACTGCATTTATATAATTTATATAAATGCAGTTTAAATAGCTTCTGAAAAATCTGCTCTGTCTACTTCCTAAAATGGCCACCACATATGCAATGTAATGATGTCACTGGAGCGAGTAGCAGAGGGCTACATGGCTCTCTATAGCACTAATTCATTCTCTTCATTTACATTTATTTTGCTTAGGATTTGTCCATTTTGTCAACTTAATACTGCAGAAATGCAGTAGATCTAACTGGCTTTTCAAACCTGAGTGCAGTACTGTGCAAGGTTTCACATATCTAGTAGTCTGGTGGTTAGAGGAGAGGAAAATGTTTAACCACGAAGGCCAGAGCTCATTTCTGGGTGTGACCTGGGAGCACAAAGAAGTTAAGTGACTAGTTCAGGGTCACACAGTATGCAAGTGGGGGCTGATGGGATTCAAACCCAGGTCTCCAGGTTTGCAGCTCAGTGCCCTTAACTAGTACGTTATACTGTCTCCAATGTTATGTACCGATGTTTGCAGAAACCTGCACATCCAGTTCAGTGGCAAAGTTTGTTTCTTATTTGATAATCCACCTCTTTTTAGCCTTGTTTGTTCCAAAACCCAATAGTAAATAGCATCCATCCACCCACCCCAGCAGCCCGCCTGCAGACCCCAGAAAGGCATCAGCTAGACAAATTGCCATCTTGGGTTAAAGAGCATTCATATATGCGACATAACACTATGGCAGGCATTAAAATATGCAGGTATTCAACATGTAGAAACCATACCTCAGATAGCAGCCCTAGCTGTTACATAAGCCAGCAGTGAACAGTGGAGGAGTCCAGGGACCCAAATCTTGTGGAATACATGTGCTGCAGTGCAACAGAGAAATGGTACACCCACCTTGCAGTTACACACTAGTGGGGTGGCGTGGCTGGCTGATGCACAGGGTGACACCTTTGGTGCTGTGGCCCTTGGCACCCTGGGCTGCAGCACAGAGGGCCACAAGAGGAATAGTGAGCTTTGAACAAGATGGAGAAGCCTCACCCACAGAATGGAAGGAGCCACCAGATTGGTGGATTCATGGCTGGAAGAAGGTCCGGTCATCAAGGAGGGTCCCCAGGTGTGGCCACCGAAGTACAGAGGTGCTCTATTCAGTGGAAGGGCTGTAGAAAACACAGGCTGCCCTCCCGACTCCGATCTGCTCCCAATGTTTCCATGTAGATTGAGAACTGAGGCGGCACTGGGTATGTTTAAATTCCGTGGTCTGTGTGTTGCCCAAGAAAAGCAGCTGCCCAAATTGTGGAGTCATGGCTGGGAGAAGTCCAGTCATCCTGGAGGATCCCCAGGTGTGGCCACAGAAGTGTACAGGCACTCTGTGCATGGGAAGCGCTGCAGAAGACACAGGCTGCCCTCACAACCCCTGATTAATGCTCCCTTTTAATGTATACCCTCCTCTAGATGCCCCTACAGCCTTCTTTAAAAAGCTTTTTGATTCTCTTATTCCTAATATGGATGGTTTACACCTCATGGAGAAGTAATATAAATACAGTATCCTTCTAAGCCTGCAGGCGGTTCAACACATCAATAGGGCAGTGCTTTATTTATTATTTATTTATTGAATTTTGTTGACGGGTAGGCCCACTGAGACTAGAACCCTTTTCAGGGACAACTCCGGGGTGGGGGGCCTGTCATCTTCAATTAAATATTTTCAATCTCAGTTGGATGATTTGGGTATCTCATACATATGGGTTTATCTACATTCAGCTAGATGTACCTTTATCTTTTATTCTTACCCACACTTATTCTCGTTTAATGTTTACCCAGAAAGAGAATGAAACATTGAGCTCCTCTCCCTGCACTTATCTAGTCATGCCCACGCAGATGAACATATCGACTCAATGATCAGCATTGCAAAAACATTTTTTACAAGATGAACAGTCTTTAATCCTTTCGTTTTTGAATGGCACCCTAGAAATTAATCCTCCAATATAATGGGATCGACAAAGACAATGTTATGTGGCCAGGTGACTGTGCACATGGTAACAAAAAGAGCGATGAACATCATAAGGAATTAGAGGCAACAAAGTCAGTGACACCACACAGCATCAACTGGAGGGTAAGAGGATGCAGTGGCAGTTACCGAGACCTAGGCACATCATGACTGGGATCTCTCAACCCAAGGGTACAATCTATACAGAAGGGACAGAGATATAGGCAAAGGAGGGGTGGCAGCATACATCAGGGAGGAACAATTTGCATGAAGGAGGAGGAAAGGAAACGGAACATAGAAACATGGTGGCTCCAGTTGCAGACTAACAGAAGAAGAAAGATCAGGATGGGGTGGTATACAGACCACCCAACCAGGGTGAGGACAAGGATAGACAGCTGTGTACCCAGTTGTGGATCGTGATCGGAAAAGGAGAGGTGATAGTGGTGGGGATTTTAACTTGCCTAAAGTGGACTGGGCTACTCCCACCACATCAAGTGCCAAAAGTCAGGAAATCCTAAATGCAATCCAGGACAGCTTCATGACTCAGTGTGTGACTGATACCACCACAGGAGGGGCAACCTGGACCTAGTGCACGCCAATGGGAGCATGTACAGGAGACTGAAGTTTGGGAACCCTGGATGGAAGCGACCACAATACAGTGTGGTTCAGTCTGGACACGGGCAAGGATGACATCCCACCAAGACCAGAACATTGGATTTTAGGAGGCAAATTTTAAAAGATGAAAGAAGTGCTAAGGGAAACCTGAGAGCATGGAGGAGGGCGTGGCGGTGGACCAATTATGGGCCATCACTGGGGAGCCATTCAGAAGACCACAAGCAGCTGTATCAAAATGAGGAGGAAGAAATCGAAAGCCAGACAACCAAGCTGGTTTAATGGGGAGTTGTCCAGAGTGGTAAGGGAAATGGGGCAGCCATAGAAAATTCAAAAGAACAGCAAAAGAAAAGAATGAGGAAGAATACCAGAGGCTAGCGAAGGTGGCAAGAAGGAGGTGCAGCAGGCAAAGGTACAGAAAGAGCTCGAATAGCTGAAGGAATAATGACTGAGAGAGAAGGCCTTCTTCGCTACATAAAGAAAAGGAAGGACAAGAAGGATGGCATTGTCAGGCTGAGGAAGGGGATGGTTGGGTTGATGAAGGCAGGGAGCAAGGCAGAGGTATTAAACAAATACTTCTGCTCCATCTTTACAAAGGAAAAGGATGGACCAGTACCACGGGCAAGGAGAAGGACTGAGGGAACGGGGGTAGGGGTAATTGGGAGTGAAAAGAGCGAGGAAGGCTGATGGCCCTGAGGGTGGACAAATCTCCAGGGACAGATGAAATACACCCCAAAGTGCTGAGTTAGTGGTGGATCTAGCAGGGCCACTTGCTGTTCTCTGGGGTCGGGAGTGGTGCCGTTAGAGTGGAGAATGGCACATGTGGCGCCACTCCACAAGGGCAGACAAGGATGGATGACCCAGGTAATTATAGGCCAGTCAGCCTGTCCTCGATAGTATATGTAAAACATGGAGGCTATACTAAAGGAAAAGCTGGTGAGGTACACAGAGGAGAATTGTCTACAGGATGAAAGACAGCACGGGTTTGTAGCAGGCAGATCGTGTCAAACCAACCTGATTTAAGTTCTTCAATAGGGTCATGAGGGCAGTGGACAAAGGCCAGGTGGTGGACATCATATACCTGAACTTTGTCAAGGCCTTTGATTCTGTACCACACAAAGGCTGATGGAGCTAGGGGTGGAGAAGAATATGGCAAGATGGGTTGAAAACTGGTTGGGTGGTAGAACACAGAGAGTAGTGGTTGGGAGTGAGTTCTCTAGCACCAAGGAAGTCACCAGCAGGGTCCTGCAAGGATCGGTGCTGGGCCTGTGTTTCAATGTCTTCATAAATGACATCAGGGAAGGCATTAAAGGCTAAATTTGCCTGTTTCGGATGACACCAAACTCTGTGGGAGAGTGGACACCAAGGAGGGATACAAGACCTGAGAGAGGACCTCGCCAGACTGGAGAGGCGGTCAGGAATCTGGCAACTTAGTTTCAATGCCAAAAAGTGCAAAGTGATGCACATAGGGCCAAGAACCCTAGGACAGAGTATTACATAGAAGGGATTCGGTAACTGCTTTCAAGAGGAAAAGTATCTAGGGGCAGTGACTACGGTGACCTGAAACACACCGCTTAGTGTAAAAAGCAGGAGTGAAGGCTAACAGGATGCTGGGGTGTACTGCAAGGGATTCAGCAGTAGGCGAGTGAGGTTATTTACCATTGTACAGGTCATTGGTGGGACCACATTTAGAATATGGGGTGAGGTACTGGCATCCTTACCTTAAGAGGTACATCAGCATGCTGGAGGGGTCCAGAAGAGAAACCAAGATGATCGATGGATTACAAGATAGATCCTATGAGGAGAGGCTGGGAGCCCTGGGGATGTACTCCCTGGAAGAGAGGAGGCAGAGGGGTGATATGATAGAGATCTTCAAGTGCATGAAGGGAATTAACAGAGTGAAAAGGGAGGGTCTCTTTAAAATGAGTGACAACAGCACCACTAAGGGCACAGCTTAAAATGGATGGGGATTCATAAGGGATGCAAGGAAGCATTTCTATATGGAGAGGTTAGTGTCCGCCTGGAATGAGCTGCAAGAGGAGGTGGTATCAGCTAGGGACGGTGGGAACATTCAAGAGAGCCTGGGACAAGCACAAAGGAACCCTTAGGACCAAGGAAGGGAGAGGGAGGGATAGTTGGGGGTAGGGTCACTGGTGTAAATTTTAAGGTCAGATCCTGCATTACTTACTGAGCAGACATGGTAGACCGGCGGTCTTCTTCTGCTGCTCTTTTCATATGTTACTCTTCAGTTCTTTCCACATATTTAGGCAGCTTACGGATACCAAATGACTCCTGCAAGAACACTATGATTATAAAATTCAGCAAGCCCTGATCTTCCTCCAACTATGGATGTATATTTTTTTGGGGGAGGCGCCAAAGCCTCCAAAACTGTTGCCCCATATGTTGAAAGGCATACTGCATGCTCAACAACCATGCTAACTATACTATAACTTCTAACTGCAGTGTGTCTAGATCGAATCATACTGCATGCTCAACAACCATGCTAACTATACTATAACTTCTAACTGCAGTGTGTCTAGATCGAATCATACTGCAAATGTGTTCATTGGTACTACAGAGACCTTTATGCAGCCCCTCAGGGTAAACCAAGAACGACACTAAATACTGACGTATCTGAATTCTTTAATCTTGCCCAAACTCATCTCAGAAGAAGGCTGGAAACTTACACTCCCCATAACAGACGTCAAAGTTGCTGAGGTCATCAAGTGACTGAACCCTGGAAAGTGTCCTGGGATGGAGGGTATTCCAGGAGAGTATTATGAGCCTCGCAAGACTATGTCACACCACTTCTACATCAAGTATTTAACTGGGCCGTTGAGAAGAAGATAATTCCACCCTCTTGAAAACAGGCTATTATTTGCCTTATCTCAAAAGAAAGCAACGAACTAATCCATCCCACCTCCTACCACACAATTTCAGCCTGTAACATGGATTACAAGCTGATGACCTCAATTATGTTGAAGAGACTCAAAGGTGTTTACCAGCACAAATTGTATTCACATGGTTCAGTCGTGATCATATGGTTCAATCATCCGACATGTTTCTCCGTGGTAGTCCACTGATAAAGAAGAATTTCCACTACAGGTTCCTCTTTTTTTTTTTTTTACCTGTACCTCCTCACTGCACCAGGATCCTTTCTTCTGGGATCCCCTAGGTCATGTCTTGCTCCCATAGTCGCCCCGGTACCTCCTCCGGGTACCGGCAAGCCTGTTCCCATCCTGCCTCGGTTTGCCCACAGGCGGGGCAGAGAGGGGCTGTCTCAGTCCTCTCTTGGTCCTTAAGTCTGTGTCGGAAGGCCTGGCTAGCCCCTTCTATGGAGCCTGGTTATGGGTGTTCTTGGTCGACTGGTCCCGTCTCACGGGAGCCTGATGCAGGGTTTTCCATTTCTTGTCTCCTGCCCTCAGAATGGCTAGGGAAGCCTAGGGGTGGAGCAGAGTCGTGGCGTGCTGGTGCTCCGCCCCGGCTGACGCCCCTCCACCCTGCTGTGTGTGGTCTTCGCTGCACTCACCTGTGGTCACTCAGGTGGCGGTACAGCAGCGACATTTCTGTATCCCACCCCACCCGGAGAAGGACAGCAGCCACTGGGCGCTCAATCCTCCTCAACCCGGCCCTCCAGCTGTCAGGTCGTTTCCCGAACCCAGGTGGCTGAAAGCACAGCCAGTGCCCACTTCGCGCCGGGCGGGCCGGCTCAGGTCCCTCTTTTTTGATTAATTTTACAGAAGACAGCCCTCATTTCAAAGCAACCCTGGACAATAAATATGTTCAGAACCTGGCAAAATGTTATTCAGACATGTGAGCTGCAGATCCTTACTGCCCTTTGTAGATGTCTTTACACAGATGAAGCCTTCCTCCCAGCCCAACTTTATTCTAGGTACAACTCCTGAAGCAGATGGGGCCTGTAGGCATTTGTGAAATCTGATGAACAACAAAGCGTTTGATCCTTTGAACAGATAATAACAGACTACACCCAGCAAACAACAGACTTGCACTGTTACTTATAAGATAGGAATTACTTGGCTCTGATGATGAATGCTAAGGACATAGCAAGCAAGTAAATATGTAAACCTTTACGTATAGGCGCCATTTCCTGGAGATATGAGACGCTGTATGAGAATTCAGACACACAAAATAATAAATACCAATGAATACAAAACTTACAGTAAAACAATAGCAGCTAAAAATCCCAATTAAAAACAATAACTTAAATAAATAATAATAAATAATACAATCTCTGGTAAACAGTCAGTGAGCTGGGGATTGCTTATAGGTCAAAACCTTCTTAGAGAGGTGAGATTCAGACTCCTCTTAAAGGCCTCCACTGAGGGGGCTTCCCTCAAGGATCTTGGAAGTGAGTTCCACAGGGCTGACCCAGCTCCTTCAAAAGCCCTATCCCTGGGTGATTTTAGCCGTGCCCTGGGAACTTCATAGGAGGCCTAACTCAGAGAAGCGGAGAGGGCAGACGGTATGACAGGGTCATGAGGTCACACAGATAGCTCATAGTTATCTCAGAACATCCACTGAGGAGTTGATACAACCTGCCCAAAGAAGGATACAGCAACAGCATCCAATTGCTTCCCTTTATAAGACTTTTATTAGTTTGGATAAGTCCAAGAACTGGGTTCAGGAGAAACAGAAGATAAAATGGACTGGGTATGACTTCAGACCATTGGCTGATCCTCTTACAAGAACTTCACAAGGTATCATCACCATACTGCTGGAAAGAGTTTGCTTGGAAGGCCCACTTTTTTTTTTTTTCACACTCGGCATTTATAGCCTTTCAGGTCCACAGCATGCTGGTGTGAGCCATGAGGACACATACCCAGATAGTTTTAACCTACCCCCAACTTTCTACTTTTTTGAGAGAGTGCAATGTGCGATTACATTAATCCACGCACTCTCCCCAAATGCGTGGCCTTGACTCCTCTTGGGTATATTCCAAGGGACCTGTGAGATACCAACATGTGACAAAGCCAGCAGAATAAGGTCATTAGGTTTATCTAGTCTTTCGAGTGCAGGGTCCTCAGCATAAGCTACTGACCCTGCCCTCCCTCAATCTGCCTCCTCCTCCTCCTCTGGTCCGCCTCCTTTGACACTTATTTTCCCTTTAACCCTATGCCAGTCTTCTTGAAGCTGCTTACCTTTTTCAACAAATCCACCTCTTTCGAAGCACATTCCAACCCGCCATCACCCTCTCTATGAATCAAAAATTACATAAATATACAACCTAACTTACAATATAGGAATTTTATCAAGAAAGTCAAATGGAAACAAAAAAAGCAAAAAGATTATGAACTTAAACTGGCATCATTAGTTAAAAACAATTATAAGACCTTTATTCCTATATAAATAACAAACAAAAATGTAGCAACATCATTGGACCCTTTAAAAATGACAAAGGGAAATATTATAACAAGGAACGCGCAGAAATACAAAATAATTATTTCTGCTCTGTCTTTAATCCAGCTACTTCATCAAAGACTGATGTTATAACTAGTTCTAGTCCAGGGCATATACAGATTCATGTACATGATGTTCTTGATAAATTAAAAGTAGTACATATAAATAAATCACAAGGACCGATGAAATTCATCCTAGGGTGCTGTATGAATTAGCAGACCAATTAGCCCTACCTCTGACTCACATTTTCAGAATTCCTTGGACACAAGACAAGTCCCTCAAGCCTGGCAGAAGCATTGTTAATTCCTATATAAAAAAAGGATCAAAATCGGACTTAAAAAATTATAGACCAGTTAGCCTAACATCTGTTACAGGAAGATAATGGAATCTATCTTAAAGGACCATACAATAGAATATCTTGAGACAAGAGAACTGCAGGACCCAGTACAACATGGTTTTCAGAAAACCGCTCTTGCCAGACAAATCTTTTAGCTTTCTATGAAAAGGTTGGAAGGCTTTGGATGCAGGAATTGTGTTGATGTTATTTTCTTGGACTTTTCTAAAGCTTTCATAAGCTTCCACATTGAGAACTGATAAATACTCAAACAGTATGCATTAAACATTAATACAATAAACTGGATAGATGCATGGCTAAGTGAGAAGGCAGAGAGTGGTGATTCAAGGAGAGAAGTCAAAATGGGAGACCGTGACTAGTGGAGTACCTCAGGGGTCAGTTCTGGAACCCTGCCTTTTAATATTTATATAACCTCCTTGAAAATACAAAACAATGATATTTGGGTAACAAAATTTGCAGATGATTGCAGAATTGGAGCCATAACTAATACTACAAAAAGTAAAATGACTTACAAGAGGCATTAAATAATATATACAATTGACTATAGAAAGCAAGCTTGAACTGAATAAAATAAGTGTATAACTATGCACTTGGGTAAAAAATAATAAAAACAACTTTCCTTATTATTTGGATAATATAGTACTTAATAGTACTAATAAGGAAAGGATTTAGGGATTATAATCAGCACAGACCTAAAATTTAGCACCCACTGCAATAAATTAATAAGGAAGGGCAATGAGATATTAAACTGCTTCCTGAGACATATATCAAGTAGAGACAGGAAGGTGCTTATGCCCTCTATAGTGGCCTGGTTAGACCTAACCTGGAGTATTGTGCTCAAGTGTGGGCCCGTTATAAAAAGTAGATATCTATAATATAGAAGCGAATACAGAAAAGAACGACCAAGTCGATTGCAGGGCTTGGAGAGAAGGCATACCCTGAGAGATTGAGGGAACTAAATCTGTATACCTTGGAATATAGGAGAACTAGGAGTGATTACTGTTTATTATTTAAATGCCTACAGGACCATGCACTACTATCAGAATTAGGTTTAATTTGGAGGAAATCTAGATATGAATCCAGTGGACATTCTTTTCAGTTCGAGGTACAAAATGGCAAACTTTACCTCATAAACATTAGTTTACAATAGAGTCGTGGCTGGATGGAACTCTCTACCACTAGATGTTGTAACTAGCAAGAGTATGAACTCTTTCAAAATAAACTTGATAAATTTCTTTGGGATAAATAAAACCAATACATAAATAAAGTGGCAAGCATTATGGATGAAAGTCTTATTCAGCTTGAAATCACCTATGAACCTATGAAGTGCCTCCTGGCCTCGCACCTAAACCTCCCCTAGCGCCAGCTTGAGACTGTGTCCCCTCACGTTTCGGTTTCCACTAAGCTTGAAGAGCCCTCCTTCTCCACCCTATTTATTCCTTTCAAATACTTGAAGGTCTCAATCATGTCCCTCTGTCTCTCCTTCCTCCAGGGAGTACGTTCAGGGCCTCCACTGCACATACCATCCTACTGGTCCATGATCATTGTCACTGCCCTCCTTTGGACTGTCTCTAGCAGGTTAATGTCCTCTTTAAGATATGGATACCGGTGCTGAACCGTGGTACTCCAGAAGCAGCCTCACCAATTACCTGTACAAGAGCAATATTACCTCTCTCCGCCTACTGCTGATCCCTCTGACAAAGCAGTGCAACATTTTATTTGCCTTTGTTGCTGCATTCCTGCACTGCATGGAGTGTTTCAGGTCACTAGCGATCATCACTCTCAGGTCCTTCTCCTCCTCTGATGCAGATACCTGGACCCTCCCAAGCTGTACTCAGCCCTCAGGTTCTTGGCTCCAATGTGCATAACTTTGCATTTCTGTGCACTGAAGCCAAGTTACCAAATACTAGACCACCTATCTAGTTTTTCCATTTCCTCCTTTAGGTCTCATATCCCTTCTGCTGTGTCCACCTCCCACGGAGCTTGGTATCATCTGCAAATAGGCAAATTTTGCCCTTAATGCTATCCCTAGTGTCGCTGATGAAGACACTGAACAGCATCGGTCCCGAATACCAAGCCTTGTGGGATCCCAATGATGACCTCCCTGGTGCTAGATAGCTCACCCCCACCACAATGCTCTAGGTCCTGCCTCTCAGTCAGTTTTCCACCCATCTGGTCAACTTCTGTCCAACCCAGAGATCTGCCAACTTCCTGATCAACTCTGCAGGGCATTGAATCAAAGGCCTTGCTGAAGTCTAGGTAAACTATGTCTACCGCTTGTCCCCTATCCACTGTTTTAGTGACCCAAAGAGGTCAGATTTGTTTGACAAGACCTCCTCCCATAAATCCATGTTTCCTCTCATCCTAGAGACCAAGCTCATCCAGATATTCTACTAACCTTTTCTTAAGTATGGTCTCCACGAGCTTGCACACAATTGAGGTCAGCCTGAGCAGTTTGAATTCCTGGGTCATCCTTGGGACCTCTCTATGGAGGGGCACTACATGTACCATTCTACAGTCTTGCAGTAGCATGCCCAACTCCAGTGAACTATTAAACAGGCCGCCAGGGATCTAAAGCTCCTCCACAAGTTCCATCAGCACCCTTGGGTATATGCCATCTAGGCCTGGGATTTATCTACCCTCAATGCTAGCAACCCTGTCCGCACCCTATCCACCTCTATCAAAATATCTGTGCCCTTGCTTCCCTGCTCCTCTCCATCCCTCTAGTAGCACCAGTCCGCAAATAGTATATAAATATGTATTATACATGCAACAAGATGTCATCAGAGAAGGACCTCAAAGCCCACCTAGTCTGCATTATGCAAGTATTATGTTTTTCAAGTCTTCACAAAAGTGACTGACTAGCTGGCCCGGTGCCACCAAGGGCTGAGGTGCTGGACATCTTACCTCGCTACGCTGGTGACCCAGGTTTGGAAATGACTTCAGGTCGTCAGGAAGATGGCATGGGGCGTGGGATCGAGCAGCCACAAGGCAGCTCTCCTCCCAGGGGTGGTTGCCTGCATCCCCGTGGTTCGCTCCCACCGGGTGGAGGTCTGGTGGGAAGCATGGGCGGGTAGGGGCGACAGCAATAGCAGGGGTGGGACAGAAGGGGCTGAGCTGGTGCCTGGCATGCGCTGCGCGCCTCCACGCACACATACATACGTGTTTGCCGGGTCCCAGGTCTGGGAGAAATATGGGTAAAACACACACACACACACAAAAAATATATATATATATAAATATAAAAAAGCGACTGACTTTAATAATTATATTTTGTTCTTTTTTGATGTTCTTCTTATACCCATTCTTGGAGGCAGTATAGCACAGTGGGTTAAGGCTCTGAGCTGCAGATCTGGAGACCTGGGTTTGAATCCCAGCGCCGCCTAGGTGCATACTGTGTGATCCTGAGCAAGTCACTTGGCCTCCTTGTGCTCCCAGGTCACATCTGGAAACAAGCTTCGCTTAGTGTGCTACTCCTGGTTAAACAATGTTCCCTTTCCTTTCCTTTCCTTCCTCAACTGCTGTCTTTACTTGCCATCCTAGTGTATACAATGTATATTGCGGTTTTCCTCACAAATAAAAACAATACTTTTCAGCACAACACCAACTAGTTAGATACATTTTTATCATCATAGCAGGGTACATCACAAAATTTATCTAACTAGTTGGATATGTCACAGATACAATGCCAGCCACCTGTGCAAGCCAGAGTGCGCCTCCCAGCATGAGCTAATGATGTGCCACAGTACGTGCCAGACCACGCTGAAACATGGATTATGCTGTACCAAGAAAAATTAAAATAAATTCCTTCGCTAACATCATCATACACCCTAACCACTTCACTGAGACACCCCAAATCCTTAAACATTTAGAACTTCTGCAAACTCCCATGGCTCCACAGTTCTGACTGACCTGCACTTCTCGTAACAGCCGGCATACCAGACAACTTCCACAGTCTAACCTCACCACCCTTTATGTCCAGTGCAGTATATGTTCACATATTGATGGCCAGCCACACGATGAAGTCGCATCGCCTGTACAGTCACTGAAATGCCCACATTCAATTTCAGCCAGTAATGTTAAAGTTCCCATGTTACAGTGTCCCTGGCAACACCCTACTAACTGTTGCTTAAGTACCTGTTCCCATGGACACTAACTTGGAGAATCATGGCTTCTATAACCGACAGCTTCTAAAACAACAAACTCAAAACAGGAAACTCTTACTTTCTTATGAGCTCAAACAGAGTTACTTAAAATATCATAAGACGCTGGCAAGTACATAAAACGGTAATATTCACTGTATAAACTGGACGTGTGATGGTGGCTTATGAGATGTGCTATTTATCTCCATTCGCTGGCAGTGATCTCTTTGACCTCACTCATGGCTTAATCACTTGTTAAGATCAAGAGCTCACTGCCCACACAGGAAGATTAACAGCAAAGCTCATAAGCCACCATCACATATCCCTATGTATCCCGTCAGGCCATCGAGCGGATTTTGTGGTTCGCTTTGCTAAACCATGTAGGGAGGGATGGCATCACATTCTCCATGTTGGACTGTTGGTTCGCCTTGCTAAAACATGTAGGGTGGGATGGTGCCATATTCTCGCTGTTAGACTGTTGGTTCGCCATGCTAAAACATGCAGGAAGAAAAATACATGCAGGGAGGGATGGTGCCACAGTCTCCTGTTGGTACACCTTGCTAAACCATGCTGGAGGGATGGCGCCACAGTCTCCTTGTTGGTTTGCCTTACTAAACCACATGCAGGAAAGGATGGCCCACATTCTCCCTGTTAGTTCTCCTTGCTAAACCATGCAGGAAGGATGGCGCCACATTTTCCTTGTTAGTTCACACTGATAAACCATGCAGGGAGGGATGATGCTACATTCTCCTGTTGGTTCGCCTTGCTAAACCACATGCAGGAAAGGATGGTGCCTCATTCTCCTGTAGTTAGCCTTGCTAAAACATGTAGGAGAGATGGCGCCACATTCTCCCTGTTGGTTCGCCTTGCTAAAACATGCAGGAAGGATGGCGCCACATTCTCCCTGTTAGTTTACCTTGCTAAAAACATGTAGGGAGGGATGACGAACATTTTCCCTGTTGGTTCACCTTGCTAAACCATGCAGGGAAGGATGACGCCACATTCTCCCAGTTGGTCCGTTGAGTCACCTTGCTAAAACATTTAGGAAGGGATGGCGTCCACATTCTCCCCATTGGTTCGCCTTGCTAAACCATGCAGGAGGGATAGCACCACATTCTCCTGTTAGTTCACCTTGTTAAAACATGTAGGGATGGATGCTGCACATTTTCCCAGCTAATTTGCCTTGCTAAACCATGTAGGAGGGATGGCGCCAAATTCTCCATGTTGGTTCACCTTGCTAAACCATGCAGGTAGGGATGGTGTCACAGTCTTCCTGCTGGTTCGCCTTGCTAAAACATACAGGAAGACATGGCACCACATTCTCCATGTTAGTTCAACTTGCTAAACCATGCAGGGAGGATGGCGCACATTCTCCCTGTTGGTTCTTGCTAAACCATGCAGGGAGGATGGTGTCACATTCTCGCTGTTGGTTCACCTTGCTAAACCATGCAGGAAGAATAATACATGCAGAGAGGATGGTGCTACAGTCTCCTGTTGGTTCACTTGCTAAACCATGCTGGAGGATAGTGCCACATTCTCCTTGTTGGTTCGCCTTGCTAAACCACATGCAGGGAGGATGGTGTCACATTCTCCCTGTTGGTTCACCTTGTTAAATCATGCAGGAAAGAATAATACATGCAGGGAGTGATGGCTCCACTTTCTCCCTGTTGGTTCGCTTACAAACCATGCAGGGAGGGATGGTGTCACAGTCTTCCTGTTGGTTCACCTTGCTAAAACATACAAGGAGAGATGGTGCCACATTCTCCTGTTGGTTCGCTTTGCTAAAACATGCAGGAAGGGATGGCGCCACATTCTCCCTGTTAGTTTACCTTGCTAAAAACATGTAGGGAGGGATGACGAACATTCTCCCTGTTGGTTCATCTTGCTAAACCATGAGGGAAGGATGACGCCACATTCTCCCTGTTGGTCCGTTGAGTCACCTTGCTAAAACATTTATGAAGGGATGGCGTCACATTCTCCCCATTGGTTCACCTTGCTAAACCATGCAGGAGGGATAGCACCCATTCTCCTGTTAGTTCACCTTGCTAAAACATGTAGGGATGGATGCTGCCACATTTTCCTGCTAGTATGCCTTGCTAAACCATGTAGGGAGGTATGGTGCCAAATTCTCCTGTTGGTTCGCTTCTTGCTAACCATGCAGGGAGAGATGGTGTCACAGTCTTCCTGTTGGTTCGCTTTGCTAAAACATACAAGAAGACATGGCAGCACATTCTCCCTGTTAGTTCAACTTGCTAAACCATGCAGGAGGGATGGCGCCACATTCTCCCCTGTTGGTTAGCCTTGCTAAACCATGCAGGAGGATGGCGCCACATTCTCCCTGTTGGTTGGCCTTGCTAAACCATGCAGGGAGGGATGGCGCCACATTCTCCCTGTTGGTTCGCCTTGCTAAACCATGCAGGGAGGGATGGCACCTCATTCTCCTGTTGGTTCACCTTGCTAAAACATGCAGGAGGATGGCACACATTCTCCTGTTGGTTCGCCTTGCTAAACCATGCAGGAGGATGGTGTTACATTCTCGCTGTTGGTTCACCTTGCTAAATCATGCAGGGAGGGATGGTGCCACATTCTCCCTGTTAGTTTGCCTCACTAAAATATGCGGGAGGGATGGTGCGCATTCTCCTGTGGTCACCTACCTTCTAAAACTATGCAGGGAGGATGGCACTACATTCTAACTGTTGGGTCACCTTGCAAAAATATGCAGGCAAGGATGGTGCCACATTCTGCCTGTTAGTTCGCCTTTGCTTAAAACATGTAGGGAGAGATGGTGCCACATTCTCCTGTTAGTTCCCTTCCTAAAACATGCAGGAGGGATGGCGCACATTCTCCCTGTTGGTTCACCTTGCTAAAACATGCAGGAGGGATGGTGCCACATTCTCCCTGTTAGTTTGCCTTGCTAAAACATGTAGGAGAGATGGCACCACATTCTTCCTGTTGGTTTGCCTTGCTAAAACATGTGGTGAGGATGGTGCCATTTTCCCTCCTGTTGGTTCACCTTGCTGAAACATGTAGGGAGGGATGGCGCCACATTTTCCCTGTTGGTTCACCTTGCTTAAACATGTGGGAGGATGACACCACATTCTTCCTGCTGGGTCGCCTTGCTAAATCATGCACGGAAGGATGGGGCCAGGATCATGCAAATTATGTGAGGCAGCAAAAGAACGGTCAGGAAGTGGCCATATCCTGAGAATGGAGTGGAGGCTTGATGTCAGGAGCTCCATGTCATCCAATCAACTGGCACCTCTCAATAGCCTTTGTTATGGAGATGAAGCGGGACTACTGGTGGTTCCGCATAGAAAAGCTCTCATCCACACCCCTCCCAAGCTACAGGGAACAGATATTTCAGGCTGAGTGCAGGGACCGCTTATACCCCCAAGAGAAAAGTGCATCTCAAAGGACAGCCTTTCATTTCATCTCCTGTTACTGACAGTGAGGCTTGGGGTTTGAGCATTTAACCCTGGTTCCCACGGGGAAGGCATATGCCTGCTAGGCCACCGTAGTGGCCCAAGTTCCATTAAACTGCTTGCCACCAAACCTGCCTGCTGATGACAGTCCTGGCCCACGATGGCATGGACATGCTCAGTAGAACCTCCCTTTCTCAAGCTCTCACACCCACCACCTGGCAAACTGTCTAGAAGCAACCATTTAATTTATAATGTACTGATGCCTGTCATCTTATATTGGGCAACATTTAACAAGTCTGATATGCCTTCCAAGAATGCTGTCATCACAAGCTAGTATTAACTACATACACTAGGCCTTAGTTTCAACTGAATACAAAGGGTAAAAAAGTTCTTTATGAATAATGAATCTGGATTAAATATTTACATTCATAAAAGTCTTTGACTAAAGAAGGCTGTACTCTGACATTCCATGCTTAGCTCATATATAGTTTCGGTTTCTATATATCGGCACAACTGTACAGAATCAGTGAGATACACATTTTCTGTCATTCAGAAAAAGGTGCCATTGTTGGCAGCATCTGTAGGAAGTCTTTGAAATATAATTACAACATGGCATAAGAAATGAAACTTTATATTTAGTGTGACCATGAACAATGTTGTCCTTTTATCACAGCGGAAAGCCTCAAGACATCCATCATGTTCTCTCAATGAGCTTTGTTCGATAGAATGCTAAGCCTCAGAGCTTTTAAACATACTTAAATGATTATGATATCATCATCCTAAAGGCACTTCAACAGCACATCAAGGCATAATCATTTTCCTTCACAGAATGCATGCTTCAAGCATTCAAAAGAAACATATAGCCAATTAAATTCAAGTTAATTCACAATGCTTTACAAGATAGCTATGTATGCTTGTGTAGCTAAAAAGAGAGAGAGAGAGAACAGAGATATGCATACACATAAAGTTTAGTAAGCATGTAAATAGAACAGGCCTCATTAAAAATATAATTAAACATGAGGGCGCAGGATGTGAAAAATCAGTGACTACCTTTCCTGGCAGTTGCACTTATAAACCTTCACACCTGCCATATTATGCCACTGCACAGACTGCACCATGCCATGCCATACTGTACCATGCCGCATAATGCCACACTATTCCATGCTGTGCCACACCATGCCATGCCATATCATGCCAGGGCACACCATGTCATGCCATTCCATGCCGTACAATGCTATGCCATTCCGTGCTGCACCATGCCATGCCATGCCATTCCATTCGCACCTCTACAGCACCTTTCGCATGGCATCTCAGAGTTCGTTATGATTAACGCCCACCTCACGCTGAACAATCACTGGCAGGCAGCCATCTTTGTGGTAGAAGGCAGCAGCCTTTCTGTGCCAGCACACTCACACAACAAAGCTCTCCAACTCCCTATCCCTGGCTGCAAACTGACAGATATTAAACCAGGTAGTCTGCTAACGGATTAGTGAATGCTGGAAAATTTGGCCAGGACACTGTGGGAAATTAACTTACTCTTTCTGTAAGTGCCATGGGATCTTTTAACGCCCACCTGAGCAATTACTAGAATAGGCAGGAGGGACCTCGGTTTAATGTCTCCTCTGAACATCCAGCTCTACAGAATGAAACCGCAGTGCCTGTCAAAGCTGATTTGCCATGACACTGGTGCCAAACACATCTCCCTCCCACTGACTAGGAGACTCAGGATGGGAGTAGGGTAAGGCACCATCTGAATGAACACCACAATGAAATAAAGTGTCAATATGAAAATAAACATACGTATGCCATCGGAGTGATGAATAACACTGGTAAATAAAAAGCATTATTTTGCCTTGCTGTTTAGCTGCCATGGAAATAACATGTTATTTCGATCGGCCGTTATATCCACTACAGCCCTTTCACAACTGCCTACCTTGCCTAATCAGGACCATTGAAATACACATTGCCATAACCTAGCTATGGCAGGACAACGACACTGCTTCCACCTGCCACCAACATGTATAAGGTTCCCACACTGATTCTGGTTAATATGGTGATCGCTTAGCATCTGCGTGCTGGCAGGAGGTAAAACAACAACTTGCCTTTTAAATGTATTGAGTGGTGAAAAGACTACTAATGTAACCTCCCTGTCCATGGTACGCCGGAAATCTGCGGATAGATCGCAAATAAGTTTTATTCACTCTTTTATGATGCCAACAACGCAGCCTGGCACTCGGTGGCTTCACCACCGCTACTGGGCAGCATTGCTGGCATCGCTCCAGAGTAAAGAAAAACTTTATTTGTGATCAACCCATGGAATATCCCCTATTTATGCAATGCCAGTTGTAAAAAAATCACTAATCAGCTATCCACAATGTGGTAGGGAAAAATTACTAAACCAGATTGATGGAGTTGAATATGTATTCTTTGGAGGAGAAGAAAGCGAGGTGATATGTGCTTAGTGTACAAGGTTTGGCAAAGTGATGATCTTTGGGATATCACTGGTTTAGAATTAAATAATAGTATGTATAATACAAGGTCTCACCCAATGCAGCTAACAACATCAAAAGGAAGAAAGTATGAAGTACATGGTGGTTTAATCAAAGGATAGTGTATGATTGGAACAGATTACTGTTGGAGCGTTGTGGCTAGTCAGTCAATTACTGAGTTTAAATCTAAAGGGACAGGCATATGAATCAGATTAGAAATTAGGAGAAATGGAGCATATAGGACTGAAAGTCCATTTGGCTCAGTATCCTTCCTATGATTCCTATGACTAATAAATGCATTTATTTTCATGGGTAGGAGCTGGAGTGAAAATAAATCATTTATTTTCACTCACGCCAGAGAACAATGGATATTTCCACTCCAGCTCCATAATGTTCTGAGCAGAATCTTCCTTATACCTAACATTCGTCCAGGCCTGCCCAGTAACAAATGGCACAAAACAATCAAACTCGGCATTGTATAAATGGCACGTGCACGCAACTCGCGGCGTCCATTCAGGTCATAAACAGCCACTCAGAATAAATCCTCTATTTTCACGCAGCCCATGGCATATCCCATAATTTATCATTTGGTATTTTACTGCCAACAGAAAGCAAGGGTTGTAGTTACAGCATGTGTCGTATGTAGCTTTTTGTGTTTTCATTCAAGAAGGTGCGGTGTGTACCTAGATGGAGCCCACACAAACAGGACAGAGAGATAGAAATAAGTGCCTCAGCTGGGATTTAAATCAGGGCCACCCAGAATACCATTCTGGTTGCTCTATCAGCTCACCACCAGGGCAACTGGAAACCTGGGACTCCCACAAGCAGCTTACTCCTTCTCTAATGCACAACCTGGGGCAGCACAGAACAGTTCCGTGTTTGTGCACTGTTTTCAGAAGGCAGCCTATATGTCTGATTACAGGTTGCAGGAAAACTGTCAAAACTATCCATACTCAATTCAGTTCAGATTTATTTGCATTTTGGTGTGTATCTCCTCTCATTCTATATTCCTGAGGAATTCTGCATGAAAACCGTCCGATCTTTGTCACCCATCCCAGACTTCATCTGTCTCTGCTACTTTTTCCTCCCTTGAAATCTGGTTTCTCAATTTGCGACATCACAGTAATTTCCATAGCAACAGAATGGAATGTACAAAGAGAGGATCTGACTTCACTGGGTGGGTGGGTAGGGGTGGGGAGTGAAGTCTTCTGAGAAATAAAGATTCATGTTTTGAAAATATCCTCAGTAATACAGAGCAATAAACAGAATTAACTGTTAGCTGCATGGAGTCTGATGATTATCTTTTAAAGCATTTCCCTGGATACTAGAAACAAAGCTCTAACTTTAGATGAGTTAGACTTGTACAAAGTAGACACAGGACTGGAATTTCAACAACCGGTCACGGACTGGTACCTTCCTCTAAGCACAGCTGTACTACTTGTGACATAAAAGCTAGACCACGTACAGGTTGCTCTAACCTACCAAGCCAGTTGCCACAATTTGCAGTATTTGTTCCTCTTTTTTTTTTTTTTTTTTAGTTTTTATTTTATGCGGACCCCGGTAAGTCAGCCCTGCACCCTGGTCCCACATTTGCCCCCCAAGGACTTTCCATGGGTGGCAATCCACCCAGTCTTGCCTCCCAGGGTGGGGCTACTGAGTGGTGCATCCCGACAAATTCTGAACCAGGTTTGCCCCATTACCAGGATGCCTCCTGGCTTGCCCCCAGGGGCAAGTGGGGCTCTTGATCGGAGCCACCCAGCGGAACACTAAGATCAGTCGCCAGCCAAGTACCACAGGCAGGTGGAGCAGGACTGTGGAGCAGGTCATCATTCATGGGGGCCTCATTTTTGCACGCTTAACCCTATAGGAGGTGTGGCGCAGCAATGATATGGTGGTGCCGAGCACCAATGTCCAGTACACCTCCTCACTGCTTCAGCTCTGGCAGCTGCTCTCTCCAGCCCCCGCCAGAGGTTAGTCTTGTGCCAGACACTCACCCACACCCTCCAGGGAAGGACAGTAGTCCGTCAGATGCTCAGTCCTCCTCTCCTCAGCCTGCCCTCTGACTCCTAGGGTCTGTTCCTGAACCAGAGACATCAGCACGCAAGCAGAGACCCTACCACTGCAGCACGGGCTGGTCCCCAGGTCCCACTAGGGTTGAAAGTGATGCATGTGTCAGTATATGATGCATAGGTCATTTTATTGTCATCAGGCAGATATGTCAAAATGTTTAAAAACAGCATTTAAACAATTTGGCACATTTATTCTGTTGCAAGCGCAACTCAGAAATTGTGAATTCTGCCTTTGTCAAGGCTTTTCAAAAATGCAGCCCTGATTCTTTAAAACCCATAAACTTTCATCAGAACTGTCTTGCATTTTAAGTGTATGGTGGGTATAATATAAAAGAAAAAGCACACCTTACTCAAACATATGATGTTTTGTCACTGTGCGATATAACACTACTTACCCAGTGGTGAAATAATGTGGGATCTCATCATTCATGGTTCCAAAGAGCACCGAAAATTTCACGTACTATTGCCATTTACTTACAGTGGGATAGCAGGGCTTAGTTTAAGGACAGGGAACCCCACAGCTTTAAAGCAGCAGTATTTGTTCTGGCAAAAAATTTTTTTTTTTTTTTGGGGGAGTGTTGTTAATAAAAATGTTTTCTAAATCCACTAATTTATCCTTGGCGCTTCTGATTTTCTCAGGTATTTTAAAAGCAGCTGTTAGAACTCATTTTGTAATTAAATGACGATGACATTACAGGTGGTCCCCAATTGCAGTGTTTATCCTCCGGACGTATTAGGAGGGTGCTAGCACAAACAGCAAGCTACCCACCAAAATACTGAATTGTACATGGAGGGTCTGGCAAGGAAGCGAGACTTCTCTAAAAACTTCAAAATCATGTATCTAAATTCAAGAATGAAAGAAACTGAAAATAAAAAAATTATATATAATCTGTATGTACACCGATGTTTTGCCAGAAAACATTATTGCTGAAAAACAACTAAATGGTGACTAACAAATTTGTTGCTTTAAACAATACAGAAATCCTGCTCTTGCGACTGTCAAGTTACTATTTATTTTATTTTTTTATCTCAATGCATTTGAAACTGCAGTGGCAGCTAGCAATACCCTGCTATAATCCACCAAATTCACTTGGAGAAAGAAACAAAGCCAACAGCCTACCGATCTAGCATTCTGTTTGTTGGTAGCTTATTAAGGAGTCCCTGTGGCACAACTGAAGGGATTATGAATTCACATGTTAATTTATCACTTATTAAACTTTTACTGAAAGGGTCATTTGACAGGAATGATAAATTTCAACCAACCAGTCATATGCCAGCACAGCCACTATGGGCAGTTCTGCATAAAGCTCCGCATGTCAGTTGTTACCGTCTTCTCCTAGAGACATCTACTACATTAAGGGATCGATCATATACAATATACAGTATGCATTTCTGCAACAGAGACAGCATTATAACAAATATTGCTTACATTTTTAGATTTTTAGTTTGCTTTTTGTTGCCTTGCTGAAACCAATTAAGCTTTTGGCAACTGTATTTAGATGTTGATCCAAAAATGCCTTTTATTTTTGAATTATTGTATTACTGTTCAATACTGCTATAGTTATGCTTTAATGTAACATTTATTAACCGTTGACTTTGAAAACAGGGTAATTTAGCTCTAAGGATCTTATGCAGTCTTTGAAAAAGATTAGCACCTACCTTATTTCAGAATACCCAGCTAAAAAGAAATCCTTTCCTACTCCGACTTGGACTCCGTCACAGTCTACAAGGACTTTCATATTTACTCTCGGAACAGTTGTGGCCTTTTTTCCATTGCTTCAGGGAATCCCTTTTCATGAATGTGAGCAACCAACTCACTTTCACAGCTTCAGAGCACAGGCTCATAAAAAACACGAGACACAGTATGCAACAACAGCCCTCAGTCCAAAGACTTGCCAGCACACCTCAGGCCACAGCAGATCTCCTGTATAATACCCCACATGGGTTCTGTTCCTTCACCAGGCCTGAAGGTAATGAAACTCAAAAGGAGAACTACAATAATCAATCAATCAAATTTTTATTTATCCAGGCGGGCACCATTGAGCAAGGCTCATTTGCAAGGTGGACCTGGTCATGAATACATCAAAGTACAGTACAGAAGCAGGTATATAAAAGCAATAATATACAAGGAAGAAAAAGTATATACAGTGTATACAGTACAGTACAAGGTTGAAATAAAAAAAAAAGCATTATTTTACAACTGAAGAAGTCAGCAGATGTACAATCAACCATAGGCATACAGGGGTTATAAGCAGAGATATTTTGAGTGAGGCAGCCGGCAACTACACATATAGGGAAAGAGGCCGGTATGGAGTGGCAGGTTACAGAGGTAAAGAAGAGGAGGGATATATTGTGTCACGACTGAGGGAAAATTGAGTTAAAACCACAGAAAGTGACGATGGCTGTCGTAGCTTGTTTATTATGATAATGACGGAGGAGGGTAGATAATTGGGACACTGCTATGGATGGGGTGGGACTTTAGCCAGGCTGGAGAGGACAGGAAGGGTGGGTGCAGCAGGAAGGGTTAATAGGAAAGAGTGAGGAGCCAGGGTAGAAACATGGCGAACGTCAGGATGGAAAGGGGAGCTGTGAAATTAGTGGGCTAGGTGAGGAAAACATTTGCAAGGTGCTTTCATGTAGCGATCTAGAGTGCCTTGAAGACATTCAGGCTAACAGGGCAGCTCAGTTTCAAGTTCCTTGTAAACTGCTCCATAATGTGGGCAAGAGAAGCTACCCTCAACCTGTAGGCCTGTGTTCTCTGTAGAAGGTGATTTTCACATACTGGTTCACATTCTGTAACTGTTCTATCTTTAATCACCTTTAACAAACAGGGTGGGTGCTTCTGGTTTGCACACTATTAAGGAGTGCCATTTTAGAGATCTGATGTGGTTTATGTCCCTTGCTCAGCTCTTCCATTGTTGGCACAATGCATCCCTGCTGCTCTACAGCAGAACACAATGGCTGTGGGGACACAGAGCGTCATGCAGTTTTAAATGGTCCTTTTCACCAGTGTGTAAACTGAAACACATACTGAATTTATTAAAGACCAGTAAAGATGAAACAATAAAATAACGGGAACCAGTATTTGAAAAACAGCTTCGATCAGGAAAAATTACTTAACAGGTGGTTTAGCGTAGTTCTCCTTTAAACTGAATTTCTAGAAACATATCCTCAGACAAGAAAAATTGGGATCTGCTGAAATTCATTTTGGGGTAATTCCAACGAGTTCAACTGATGCCAACTAAGAACTGTGTGATGGAAACTGGAAAATCGCAGTGATTACTTCGCAACCAGGAATTTTAAAATAAGTTACTTTTTGTATCCATGTTTCTCTCATTGTTTCATCAACAGGTCAACCATCTGACAGTATGTTCCATGCACAGGACTGTTAGTCAAGACGCTTGTTGGAATTTGTTGTAGAACCCTTTATGTTATGGGACTGGTTCCTCAAATCTGTGCAGAAACGGGGACTTCTTCCTGCTGTTATCAATCATTCATGATTAATACAGAAACATAGGTAACACAGACCCCATCTCTTCCCCTGTTACGAGGAAACTTAGGGCACACAAACCCCCCCAGTCTTCCTCACCCTCCTCTGGTTACACAGAAACATAGGGAACACAGAAACCCCCGCCTCCGGTCCTCCTTCCCTCCCCAATTACACAAAACACAGGGAATCTAGAACCCATACACACTTCCGGTCTTCCTCACCTTCCCTAGTTACACAGAATTATAGGAACATAGACCCCCCAAACACACACCCTGTTCTTCCTCACCTCCCTAGTTGCACAGAAACACAGAATCCGACACCGCCCCCCCGACCTCACCTGATTACCCAGAAACACAGGAACATAGAACCCCACACCTCCCCAACCCAGTCCTCCTCACCCACCCCTTGGTTACACAGAACCCCACCACCACCATCACCACCGTACTCACACCTGCTTACAGAGTATACAGGGAATGAAACCCCTCCCCCATTACCTCCTGGTCCTCCGCACCTTCCCTGATTATACAGAAACATTAGGAACATAGAACCTCCCAAACACACACACACACACACACACACACACACACACACACACACACACTTCACCTAAACCCCACTTCCTCGGCCCTCCTCACCCTCTCCTCTGATTACACAGAAACATAGGGACATAGGGAACATAGAACCCACCACTTCCCCAGCCCTCTCACCTCCCACTGACTACACAGAAACATAGGACCCACCCCACACACACTTCCCCGGTCCTCCTCACCTCCCTTGGTTACACAGAAACATAGGGAACACAGAACACCACACAACTACCCCCGGTCCTCCTCACCATCCCTGGTTACAAAGGAACATTGGGAATGTAGAAGCCTCGTGCTCCTTACCCTCCCCCATGGTTACACAGAAACATAGAATCACTGCACCCCACCTCTCTCTGGTGCCACTTACCTCCCTGGTTACAAATTAGTGGCCTCGCATTTGTGGACCTCACCAAGGCATTCGATCTTGTTGATCACAGAGAATTACTTATAAGTTTACTTTAGGTTAATTTTCCTGATGAAGTGATTCTTTGGTTGAATCTTTACCTGGCAGGATACAGAAAATTTTAATTAAAGATGTTTTATCTGCTGAGGGTAATTTGATGGGGTTCCTCAGGGTCCATTTTGGGACCCCTGTTGTTCTCACTTTTATAAACTCATTACATGATGTTTGTAATAATTTGAACTTATTTTATATGTGGACAACACTGTTTTATTATGTGTAGGAGAATCATGTCAAAAGGTTGGACAACATTTACAAAAGATTTCAGTTTAATGCATGGATGGTTTATCAGGCCATAAATTAGTTCTTAAAGAGAGATTCACCAAGCTGATGGCTTAGCCACACACCATGGTGCCTTACCCTTCATGAATCATCTGGTGCACATGGCATGATAAAGAACTCTGTAATATTTCTGTAAAAACACTCGTAAAATTGTAATCACTGGGTGTTGTGACTATAGCACCACCTAGCTCCTTCCCCAGCCCTTTGGCAGCGTTATGATGTAAGGTCATGGAGAGCAAGAGGACGGGCCCATTCTAGCCTATGGGGCTATTTTCCAATCGATTTTATGTACTGTAATGGTCAACAGGTGATGAATCTGGCACGATCAACTAACAAGTTACTGACATAAAATATTTGGGACATATTATTGATTCCGTTTATCAGCTGAGTTAATGTATTACAAAATTAATTTGTCAAATTAAACCAAAGATTGGGAATATTGTATTGTTTAATAAACATTTAACCTATAATACAAGGGCAATACTTGCACATAGTTTTTGTTTTCAATAATTGACTATGGATTGATAATGTATTCTTTTTCCACAGAAAGAATGCTTGCAAAGCTCAAAGCCACTTATCATAACATTATACTGCTTTTGTCACTAGACAGAATGGAAGGACACATCATTGTCATTTATATAGTTATCTTGGGTGTTTGTCATTTTCTGATAGATATAGATTGTAGTGCTCATTTTTCTTCATAAATTACATTTGGGATATTTACCTGTTATAATTGCTGAGCAGTTTCCCCAGACAGTCTACTATAATTTCAACTAGTTGTCAGGTAGGATATAAATTTCAGATTCCGTTATTTCAAACATCAATGGCTCAGAACTCTATAATTTCATGCTGTAAAATTGTATAATGATTTGCCTCATGTGATTATGATCTCTACTAACATTTCATCTTTTAAAGGTGCTATCCAAAACTACCATTATTTGAAGCTAAATGTCAATGTTTTAATTGATTCTGTGTTATGTTGAGTTATATATTTATTGTGATTTTTATGTCTTGTTCCATGTATTGTGTAACTGGTCACCAGTGAAAATGGGCATATTTTGCTTACTGGTTAAACAGTATAAAATAAACAAACTAACAAAACAAACACACAGAAACATAGGAAACACTGAACCCCACCTCCTCCTGGTCCTACTCATCATTCCCTGGTTAAACAGAAACACAGGGAACATAGACCACCTCTGCTCATCAGCCTCCGTTGGTTGCATAAAACAAGGAACACAGAATCCCCACTTCCACCCTGATCCTCTCACTCTCCCTGGTTACACAGAAATATAGGGAACATAGAAGCTACCCACTTCCCCAACATTGGGAACACTGACCCCCACTCTCCCTGGTCCTCCTCACTGTCCCTGGTTACAAAGAAACACAGATGGTCTCAGGAGAACAAGGGCTGCTGCTCATCATGTCTGCCCAGCCACAGTTACCAACTGACCCACTGCGCTCATCTCCACATTCTGGCTTAGCACCCCTTTCCTCATACCGCGCCACACCTCCCTCATCCCTCCCTTTTACCACATACTCCTTAGAAACACTCAACCGTGGCTAACTTTCCTTCCTCCAATGAAGTCCACTGTAGGTCAAGCTGCTCTCCTTCCGCTCCATAAACTCTGGTCCTCTCCCTTGACCATCCATTCTGCATCTTCCTCTACCCTCAAATCTCTTCTGATCCTTGAATTGTTACCTGTCAGTCCCGACACACCCTGCCACTGTCCATCCTATGTTCCGTACTTATACTAGAACAGTCCCCAAACCAGCTTCTCCACTTCCAGTTATTGATCCTCTAACACTAGTGCAGTCCTCAAACTAGCTTCCCACTTACAGCTGTCGACTCACACTAGTGGTCAACCAGCTCTCCACTTCAAGTTATTGATCCTGTAACACTAGTGCAGTACCCTTAAACCATCTCCCTCACTTACAGCTGTTGCACTCACATTAGTGCAGTCTCCTCAAACCAGCTTCCCCACTTACAGCTGTCACACTCACACTAATGCAGTCCTCCCCAAACCAGCTTCCCCACTTACTGTTATTGCACTCACACTAGTGCAGTCCCCAAACCAGCCTCCCTACTTACAGCTACCACACTACACTAGTGCAATCCCCTGAAATCAGCTTCCCACTTACAGCTATCGCCTCACACTAGTGCAGTCCTCCAAACCAGCTTCCCCACAGCTATCGGACTCACACTAGTGCAGTCCCCAAAGCAGCTTCCTACTTACAGCTAGCATGCTCATACTAGTGCAGTGCCCCAAACCAGCTTCCCACTTTTAGTTAGCCCACTCACACTAGTGCAGTAACCCGAACCAGCTTCCCCACTTACAGCTATTGCACTCACTAGTGCTGTCCCAAAACCAACTTCCCTACTTAACACTGTTACCGCGACTCACACTACTGCAGTCCCACAAACCAGCTTCCCTACTTACAGCTATCGTATTCACACTAGTGCAGTCCCAGAAACTAGCTTCCCTCTTACAGCTACCGCACTCACACTAGTGCAGCCCTGAAACCAGCTTCCCTACTTACAGCTACCGTACTCACACTAGTGCAGTCCCTCAAACCAGCTTCCTCACTTACAACAATCACTCACACTAGTGCAGTCCCCAGAGCCGCTTTCCCACTTACAGCCATCACACTCATACTAGTGCAGTCCCCAAATCCAGCTTCTACTTACAACTATCATATTCACACTAGTGCAGTCCCCAAACCAGCTTCCCACTTATAGTTATCACACTCACACTAGGGCAGTCCCCTGAAACCAGCTTCCCTACTTAACTATCGCTCACATACTAGTGCAGTCCCCCAAACCAGCTTCACCCACTTACAACTACCATACTCATGCTAGTGCAGTCCCCAAACCAGCTTCCCTACTTACAGCTATCACACTCACACTAGTGCAATCTCCCAAACCAGCTACCCCACTTCCAGCTATCGCACTCACACTAGTGCAGTTGCCCAAACCAGCTTCCCCACTTATAGCTACTGCACCACACTAGTGCATCCCCTGAAACCAGCTTCCTACTTACAGCTACCACACTCATACGAGTGCAGTCCCCAAACCAGCTGCACCCACTTACAGCTATCACACTAACACTAGTGCAGTCACCTGAAACCAGCTTCCCACTTACAGCTATCACACTCACACTAGTGCAATCCCTCCAAACCAGCTCCACCCACTTACAGCTAGCACACACTAGTGCAGTCCCCCAAACCAGGTTCCTGACTTACAACTATCACGCTCACACTAGTGCAGTCCCTCCAAAACAGCTTTCTCACTTGCAGCTACCACACCCTGGTGCAGTCCCCAAAACCAGCATCCCTACTTACAGCTACTGCACTCACACTAGTGCAGTACCCCAAACCAGCTTCCCTGACTTACAACTATTACACCACACTAGTGCAGTACCCCAAACCAGCTTCCTGACTTACAACTATCACCTCACAGTAGTGCAGTACCCCAAACCAGCTTCCTCACTTGCAGCTATCACAGTTAAACTAGTGCAGCCCCCAAACCAGCTTCCCACTTACAGCTACCGCACTTCCTAGTGCAGTCCCCCAAAACAGCCCCATTTACAGCTACCACACTCACACTAGTGCAGTCCCCACAAACCAGCTTTCCTACTTACAGCTAGTGCACTCACACTAGTGCAGTTAACCCTCCAAACCAGCTTCCACTTACCGCTATGACACTCATACTAGTACAGTCCCTCCAAACCAGCTTCCCTATTTACAGCTATCACACCCACACTCAGCGCAGTCCTCTGAAACCAGAGTTGCCACTTACATCTATCGCTACACACTAGTGCAGTCCCCAGACCAGCTTCACCCACTTAGAGCTATCGTGACTCATACAGTGCAGTCCCCCAAAACCAGCTTCCCCACATATAGCTACCGCACTGCACTAGTGTAGTCCTCCCAAACCAGCTTCCTCACTTATAGCTACCGTGACCACACTGGTGCAGCCCCTGAAACCAGCTTCCCACTTACCGCTATCGCACTCACACTAGTGCAATCCCCCCAAACCAGCTTCCTCACTTATAGCCACCGTGACTACACTAGTGCAGTCCCCTGAAACCAGCTTCCCTACTTACAGCTATCGTACTCACACTAGTGCAGTCCCCAAACCAGCTTCCCATTTATAGCAACTGCACTCACACTAGTGCAGCCCCTGAAACCAGCTTCCCGACTTCCTGCTATCAAATTCACACTCAGTGAGCCGCCCGCTGGCACAGCTGGTGGATTTCTGCTCATACGCCAGCGACCCAGGTTCGGAATGGACCAGGGTCAGCCGGAGGGTCGGCCGGGGAGAAGGATGGGAAGAGATCGGGCAGGTTGAGGACTTCCTGGCGGAGGCCGGGGATCTCACGCTGCCGACGCCTCATCTCTGGGAGGTGGGGACGCCAGGCCACTGCATGTCCCGCCTGTAAGGCAACCGGTAGAAAATCATAAGGCAGGCAAGGACCACTGCCTACATGAAGCCCTCCTGGAAGACCTTGATTTACCAACATTTGCTGCAGGCCCCGACTAGATATTGGCTCCACCGTGGTCATGGAAGAGGTGTACGGCCCCGCTCTCAGGGGAAGCCGGGGTGACTGCGGGACTGCAGCCATAGACGGTGGTAGAGGCTTCCAGGGCCATGACCAGAGGCTTTATAAATGACAGGGTCCCGCCATAAAAAAGATAAAAAAAAAAATTCACACTGGTGCAGTCTCCTGAAACCAGCTTCCCTACTTCCTATCAAATTTCACACTAATGCAGTCCCCGAAACCAGCTCTCCTACTTCCTATCAAATTCACACTAGTGCAGTCCCCTGAAACCAGCTTCCCACTTATAGCTACCCTGACTCACACTAGTGCTGCCCCTGAAACCAGCTTCCCACTTACTGCTATAAATTCACACTAGTGCAGCCCCTGAAACCAGCTTCCCTACTTACAGCCACTGATTCACACTAGTGCAGTCCCCAAACCAGCTTCCCTACTTACAGCTATCAAACTCACACTAGTGCAGTCCCCAAACTAGCTTCCCCACTTGTAGCTACCACACTCACACTAGTGCAGTCCCTTGAAACCAGCTTTCCTACTTACAGCTATCGCACTCACACTAGTGCAGTCCTCCCAAACCAGCTTCCTCTCTTACAGCTACACGAATCACACTGGTGCAGCCCCTGAAACCAGCTTCACTTACAGCTATCGACTCACACTAGTGCAGTCCCCCAAACCAACTTCCCCATTTATAGCTACGACTCACACTAGTGCAGCCCCTGAAACCAGCTTCCCTACTTACAGCTATCGATTCACACTAGTGCAGTCCCCAAACCAGCTTCCCACTTATAGCTACCAGACTCACACTAGTGCAGCTCCCTGAAACCAGCTTCCTACCTACAGCTATCGTGACTCACACCAGTGCAGTCCCCCAAACCAGCTTCCCCACTTACAGCCACCGGACTACTAGTGCAGCCCTGAAACCAGCTTCCCTACTTCCTGCTATCAAATCTCACACTAGTGCAGTCCCCTGAAACCAGCTTCCTACTTACCTATCAAATCACACTAGTGCAGTCCCCTGAAACCAGCTTCCCACTTATAGCTACAGCACTCACACTAGTGCCACCCCAAACTAGCTTCCCCACTTACTGCTATCAAATTCACACAGTGCAGCCCCTGAAACCAGCTTCCCACTTACAGCTACCACACTCACACTAGTGCAGTCCCTTGGAACCAGCTTCCCACTTACAGCCATCGCCTCACTAGTGCAGTCCCCCAAACCAGCTTCCCCACTTACAGCTACCGACTCACACTAGTGCAGTCCCCAAACCAGCTTCCCTACTTTCAGCTACCAGACTCACACTAGTGCAGTCCTCTGAAACCAGCTCTCCCATTTATAGATCTATCGCCGACACTAGCTTCACCCACTTACAACCACCACACTCACACTAGTACAGTCCCCTGAAACCAGCTTCCTACTTACTGCCATCAAATTCACACTAGTACAGTCCCCTGAAACCAGCTTCCCCACTTATAGCTACCGGACTCACACTAGTGCCGCCCCTGAAACCAGCTTCCCTACTTACAGCTACCATACTTACACTCAGTGCAGTCCCCCAAACCAGCTTCCTACTTACAGCTACCATACTTACACTAGTGCAGTCCCCAAACCAGCTTCCTACTTAAAGCTACTGCACTTACACTAGTGCAGCTCTGAAACCAACTGCGCTACTTACAGCTATCGTGACTCACACTAGTGTAGTCCCCAAACCAGCTTCCCTACTTACAGCTACCACACTCACTAGTACAGTCCCCTGAAACCAGCTTCCCCACTTATAGCTACCGTGACTCACACTAGTGCTGCCCCTGAAACCAGCTTCCCTACTTACAGCTACCATACTTACACTAGTGCAGTCCCCAAACCAGCTTCCCTACTTACAGCTACCGACTACACTAGTGCAGTCCCCAAACCAGCTTCCCTACTTACAGCTATCGCACTTCACACTAGTGCAGCCTGAAACCAACTTCCCTACTTACAGCTATCGTACTCACACTAGTGCAGACCCCAAACCAGCTTCCTTACTTACAGCTATCACACCCACACTAGTGCAGTCCCCTGAAACCAGCTTCCCTACTTACAGCTATCTGACTCATACTTGTGCAGTCCCCAAACCAGCTTCCCACTTATAGTTACCTGACTCACACTAGTGCGCCTGAAACCAGCTTCCCACTACAGCTACCATACTTACACTAGTGCAGTCCCCAAACCAGCTCTCCTACTTACAGCTACTGTACTTACACTAGTGCAGTCCCCAAACCAGCTTCCCTACTTACAGCTATCGGACTCACACTATTGCAGTCCCCAAACCAGCTTCCCCACTTACAGCTATCGACTCACACTAGTGCAATCCTCCAAACCAGCTTCCCCACTTACAGCTAGCACACACTAATGCAGTTCCCAAACCAGCTTCCTGACTTACAGGTATGATACTCACACTAGTGCAGCCCCCAAACCAGCTTCCTCACTTACAGCTAGCGACTCATACTAGTGCAGTCCCCAAACAAGCTTCCCTACTTACAGCTATATCATCTGACACTGGTGCAGTCCCACAAACCAGCTTCCTCACTACAGCTATTGCACTCCCACTCCCACTAATGCAGTCCCCAAACCAGCTCCCCACCTACAGCTAGCACACTGACACTACTGCAGTCCCCCAAACCACCTTCCCCACTTCACAGCTATCACACACTATTGCAGTCCCCCAAACCAGCCTCCCACTTACAGCTATCATACTCACACTAGTGCAGTCAGTCCTCCAAACCAGCTTCCCCACTTACTGGTATCAAATTCACACTAGTGCAGTCCCCTAACCAGCTTCCTCACTTACAGCTATCATGACTCACACTAGTGCAGTCCCCCAAACCAGCTTCCCACTCTATAGCTAACTGACTCACACTAGTGCAATCCCTGAAACCAGTTTCCCACTTACAGCTATCAAATTCACACTAGTGCAGTACCTCCAAAACCAGCTTCCCCACTTGCAGCTATCACACTCACACTAGTGCAGTCCCCCAAACCAGCTTCCCACTTAGTGCTATCAAATTCTCACTAGTGCAGTCCATCCAAACCAGCTTCCCACTTACAGCTATCACACTCACACTAGTGCAGTCCCCAAACCAGCTTCCACACTTACAGTTACTCACACAAGTGCAGTCTCCCAAACCAGCTTCCCCATTTAAAGTTTGTGCACTCACACTAGTGTAGTCCCATAAAACCAGCTTTCCTACTTACAGCTAGAACACTCTCATTAGCGAGCCCCCCAAATCAGCCCCCACTTGCTTTTCTATATTTGTTAATTTTATTTAGCTGATTGCACTGTTATACTGTTCTCCTCCTCCTCCCACAGAATGCATCTGAAATGAGCTCTTACCAGCTCAGTACAGCTTTTCTGGTACAACGCTTGAAATAAATAATCCCTTATAGCTGTAGCCACCCCAGTAATCTACAAACCCAGAATAGTTTTTGTATTGATTACTGCACTGGGTATGCTATTCCACTTATTCACTACCCTATGAACAAGTCATTTGTAACATCTTTTCTGAGCTTTAAACCCCCGGTAGATGAACTTTCAGGGCCTCGGAACAGCTTTGCATAGTCCACCTTTCTATACCCAAGTAGATTCTCTTCATAGTTTTCATTACTTTAAAGGAGTACTACAATCAGAATTTGTAAAACATAGGTTGTGCAGTGTGTCTTGCTTTGTGTGAGCAGTCCTAGTGTGTCCTTCCCTTGTCTGCTATTAGGAGTTTTTCTCAATTAGCCTGCTAGTTTTATGGTGCTTTTATGGCACCTGTGGATCTCCAACTTAGCACAGTTTATTGCTCTTCTTGTTCATATACTGCCTCCTATACCATGTGACAGTGATGTATCAGAGTCCATGGATTCAGCAAGGACTGGTTTAGAGTCAATTTACAACAGCAGAGCTGTGATTAAAACTTCCTTATCCGGTGAGCACTAATGATGTAATACATTTACAGTTTTACAAAATATCGAGGGCTAAATGAGCTGGTTACTCTGTAAGAAAACAGCCAGAGTCTTTACTAATTATAGCACTGATTATCTGGAGCAATTTGTGTGCTTTTTATGGTTGGGTGTAGTTTGATGAAATTAAAATTTTTAACAGCAAAACATTTACTCCATGGACTAGACCTGAGACACACATAGATAAGAAAAATATTGAATTGGAGCTATTTAGTGGAGTCCAGAATATTAGGCTCCTTTCTCTAATACTTGCTGAATCAGTGGTCCTGGACACATGAGATAGGAGGCACTGTAGGAAAAAACTTTGCTAAGATGGAGATCCCCAGTGACCATAAAACTACTAGACTAATTTATTAAAACTTTTAATAGCAAAGAAAGGGAAGGACACATTAGGACTACTCACACCAATCAAAACACTGCACATGACAAGCCCAGTGGCACTGAGGGTTGAGGCACTGGATGCAACACTTGCGCCACACCGCAACCCGGGTTGGGAATGAGCCAAGGCATCAGGGGTCACAGAAGGATTGGCGTCCTTGTGACTGCTTCCCTTCTCCGAGGGAGGGCAGGTTGGGGGCGCAGCTTTGCCGCTCCTGGCGGTGGCTGGGGGTCGTGCAGGCAGGCTGCTTAAAAAAAAAAACAGTGGGCTGGTGCAGGTGGCGCCTGATGTCGGTGCGTAGATACACCTGACGGCGTCGCTGGCGCCACTGCACACCTCATCGAGGTGTCTAGGGGATCCAAACTTGAGAGAAAAACACCTTGGTGTTCTATATGAAGGACAGGTCTGGCAGCACCACTTGCTCTAACCTGGATGCTCCCCTGGATCTTGACCTCCTGGCTTCCACGGTCACTACTCCACTGCTGAGAATACACCATTTAGGACACCCACCCCAGGTCATACTCTCCAATCAGCTCTCCAGCCATATAGTCAATCCTACCTCTAGCCCCAGGTCATTGCCCACTTATTGTACCAGCCTTCAGCAGGAAAGAAACAAATGCTGACCTGGCCTGCCCACCCTGCAGTACAATGTTCCTTCCTTCTGAGCTGCTTTGCTGACATACTGCTGAGGTCTGGCTCCCCATCTGCCCTGCCTCCACCACCTGCAGAATCTCACCTGTACCTTCTCCTGAGATCTGCTGACTCTCAACCTCTCCAGGAGCACAGATGCGAATGGGCTTAGTCCTTCTAGCTTTTGCTGTATACACCCCTAAATTCTGGAACTCCCTGCCTACAAATGTGTGTTGCTCTCCCAGTCACTCACTGTTCTTCAGATCTCCAAAGAAATCCTTGCTCCTTGCAGGCCCTTTCTTCCCCGTCCCTAATTGAACTTCTATGGTTGGCAGCCTAATTTATTTCCATCTGATGCTGCAAATTCTTTGGGGCACCGATTTCTGCGCTGTACACTTTTATTAAGCTAGTGTTGCTGCTATTTATGTGGCCTCTCCCATCTCTGCAGTGTTGAAAAGCTAATTAATATTTCATTTATTTATCTAGACCACCTGGTTACTACTTCCTGTGTATGGAATTACACTGTTTTTAAATATTTTGTTTTCCTGGTTTTAACTGTCACTTTACCAATGATTTATGTTCCAATTATATTCTTGCTACTAATTTTGCTGTATTGACTGGATACTTGAGGCAGCATAGTGTAGTGGTTAAGGGCATTGAGCTGCAAACCTGGAGACCTGTGTTTGAATCCCATCAGCCCCCACTTGCATAATGTCTGACCATGAGCAAGTCACTTAACTTCCTTGTGCCCTAGGCTGCACCTAGAAACAAGCTTCAGCTTAGTATGCCTTTCCTGATTAAACAACTTCCTTTCCTTCTTTACTTGTTGTTGTTACCGTAATGTCTCTGTAACTCTCCAAGGTCATGCCTGGAAACAGGACTCTGTATACACAGTGTATCTCACCTGGTAATCAAAACAAAATAGGCCGACTCTGTGGCGCCAAGCGATGGGGATCGCTCGGCATGCTGGTGACCCAGGTTGGCGACGAGCCTGGGACAGCAGGAGTAGAGTCCGTGGAGGGTTTGAGCATCCGCTGGATGCTCTCCTCCTTGGGGGTGGGCGCAAGCCTGCTTCCTGCCTCAGTGTCTCCTGACAGCCTGTAGTGGTGCCATACTTTGCGTAGGTGACCATGCACTGTGGTGCATTAGTCAGGATGCCGCATGTGTGCAGCTGTCTTGTGGTGGGGGATGTAAAACCACAAAAATGGCCACTGGGTCAACCGGATGATGGTCGCCAGGTCCTCTCCGCCACAAGGCCCCGACAGAATGCCCCTACAGCTGCCCCCATGCTGGGTCAAGGTTGAAACCCAGTCTCTCTCCTCTCATAAAGACCCAAGGGAGGGAAAGGAGCCCTCTCAAGTGCAATGAATAATCAATTATTCCTGCTTTTATTTAATCAATTAAAGAACAGAGAAGAGAGTCATCTGGTCCGGGATGGGTGTACCTTAATTTCTACAACTAGACCCAAGAGCCACTCCAGTCCCCAGTGGGCATGGGTTCAAGCAACCCAACCCACAGCCACTGCCCCACGTTCCCTGTAAAAAGGTTATAAACTGGGTTCCTGAAATCCTTCATAAAGTAACCACCGAGTCCAGCTTTGTTGATACAACTGCATTTTTGACTTGAGGTTGATTGTTAACTTTTCCATCCTATGTATGGATTCAATCTCCTCCCATTTGTTTACCCCCGGGCCTGTGGTCAAGCCTATTTCTGGTGATAGTTTTAAATGCTGCAGCTACTAAAATTACCCACAAGTATTTTGCGTCCCTATCCTCAGCTCCCCAGGGATGAGGCCTAGCACGAGGTGCCTCGGCCCAGCTGGGTCTATATCATGAATACTTATTTCAGATGGAAAATCACCCTCCAAAATGGGGCGATGGTGGGCAAGACCAAAAAATGTGGGCCTGTGTGGCATAGCCGCTTCCACATGGCCTCCAACATTTAGGTGTGGCTCCCTCGTAAAGTGGGCTGCTTGGGCGGTACATAAAAATATTGGGACCTCAGTTTCCAACAGAAGTCCCTCCATGTCAGCGATCCAGCTGTGGACCATGTGCTCCTCCACATCAAGGACCACTGCTTATCCGTGATGGGCATTGTCAGGTCTTGTTCCCGTTTGTTTTTCAGGTACTGGGATGAGTTTTCCATGTCAGCTATCTATCTAGCATATAACAATGAGATGGCATGGTCTGCACCTTGATGACCCCAAATCTTTGGGAACAAAATGTTTCCCACCTGATCAAGATCCTCCAGTACTGATTCATTTACCTTTATGTTCAAGTAATCTCTCAGCTGATAGTACCTGATTCTCTCCATCTGGTGCAAACCGTGTTTCTCCTGCATGGCTTCAAAGAAAGCACTGTGTTACCCACCATCATTTGGTAGGGCGACAGAGGCCCCTACAGCCTTCATCTGATACCATTTGTCAAGTGTGGCTGGCACAACTGTGGATCATAAGCCCACCATCTATATCTCCAGAGTTGCCCTACGGGTAGTACCTTGACATATACCACTTCTCCAACCCTCTATGACAGTTTTAGTGCCAGAAAGCCCTTTATTCCATTGGGCCCCTCGCTTTAAATAGTTCTGCCTGCAAAGGAGGATTACTCTGCCTCCAGAGGTCTAGTCTCTTCCAGTGCATCATATTCTTGGTTGCCCCAAAGAAGAGCAATCCGCATCTGTGCTGCCACCCAATAGCCCTGTAAACAGGGAAGGCAAGGCCTTTCTCTCTGCCTTTGGGAGATAGAGGAGAGTTTTTCGTGTTCTAGGTTTCTTACCTCCAGAGAAGGAGAAGAATATTCCCAGCCAATTTTCCAAATCTGCATGGGCCACCACACAGGGAACACACTGGGAACAGGTAGAGGAGGTGTGACAATGCTTCCTCTTAAGGGTCTGCAGCCTCAGCGACACCGTAGTGGGAGTAGTGACCATCTCTGGGATCATTCTTTAATTGTCTTATTATAGGTGGATAGTTCAACTCCCACAGGTGCACACTGTCATTTCCTAGTGCAACCCCTAGGTATTTGATCGCAATCTGGTCCCACAACATTGGGTATTTTGTTTTAATTTCCTATCTGGAGTGTAACAGAAACCTAGTATTTCGCTTTTTGTTTTATTCAACTTATACCCAGCTAGTTCTGAGAATTCCTCGAGCTGGCGAAACACGAGGATAAAGAGGCTCTGGGTCTGATAAGTATAAAAAGAACATCATCAGGCTACAACGCCAGTTTATGAGACTGTCCCCTAAATCAATTCCTTTCATCTCTGGTTCTGGTTTAATGCAGCCAGAGGCTCAATAAAAGGGCAAACAGCAATGGGGAAAGAGGACATCCTGTCGGTGCCCCGCCCAAACCAAAGGCCTCAAATGTGGCCATCTGCTCTAACGTGTGCATGTGGCGCAGTCATACAACTTAAATATGACTGCTATAAGCTGCTTTTGGGAAACCAAACCGAAAGGATCCTCCTCAAAAGGCCAGACACTCTGTCAAAGCCTTTTTCGCATACAAACTCATTATCAAGGAAGGGATCTTTCACATATTGATATGGTCAGTTATATGGGTTGTTCTACATAAGTTATCTTGGGCTTGTCTTCACGGTATAAAGCCGGCTTGATCCAAGTGTATTAGGGAAGGGATATATTGTTGTATGCGTCTCACCAGAATAGAGGCCAGGATCTTACAGTCTGTGTTTAATAGCTAGATTGGACAATAAGAGGTACACCTGACAGGGTCCTTTCCGGCCTGGGTATCACCGATATCACAGCCCTTGACCACGAGGGAGGGGCTGGGCTCTCTCACCCATAACCTCTCCATATACCTGTGTGCATGGGCTGTACCCACTCCCAAGGCATTTGTAGAATTCTGATGGCAAGCCATCAGATCCGGGACACTTACCTACTTTAAGCCACTTAATTTCACCCTTAATCTCCTCTGACTTCACTGGTCTTATCAATGACTTACCCTGCCCCTGGTTAAGCCTGGTAGTCTAAGTGTCCCAAGGAAATCTTGTATTTTCTCCCTTCCGCATCTATCCTTTTTTTTTTTTTTTTTAATTTAGTTGTTTAACCAGGTATAGCACACTAAGCCGAAAGCTTTTACAGGAGTGACCTGGGAGCACAAGGCGTTAAGTGACTTGCTCAGGGTCACACAGTATGCAAGTGGAAGCTGTGGGATTCAAACCCCAGGTCTGGTCTGCTGGATGTCACCAGATTTGCAGCTCAGAGCCTTAGACCACTGCGCTATACTGCCTACACTCTCCTCAGTGTATAATTTTGCATAACAGGTCTTGAAAGCATCCGCTATCTCAGGAACCCCTGTACCACCTTACCAAGGCGAGGGTGCCATATCTGGGTTATTGTTGCCCTCGCTCTTTGCCCTCAGCCTTCTAGAGCAGTAGCCGCCAGGGCGAGGCCCATCCTCGTAGTATTGTTGGCGCAGGAAGAGCAACTGCTGCTCTACTTGGTAGTTCAAAATTCCCATTAGTTCCCTTTTATACTCAAGGAGCTGCTTCCCTCGCCCCTTATCATATTTGTGTTTTCTTGTCCCTCAAGGTCGTGAATGTGCTTGGTTAATGCGTCCTTTCTAGCTTCCCATTCCCTCTTTTCCGGACTGCTAATTGTATGAACTTACCTCGCATTACTGTGTAACCCCTTGTTACCCGGGTTACCAGAATCCCAGTAAAACCTAGTGGTAGCGGGAAGGCAGCTTCTGAAACTCCAGTTAAATGGGTTTCACACTGTCTCACTCTGTTCTCAGTCTCAGCTGAGACTAAGGATGACATCACCAATAGAACTATCGCAGCTGCATGAGCCACACTGGAATCTGCAGCAAGGGAGTTGGTATAGAATGTTAGGAAGTTTTTAACAGAGTCAGTCAGTTCAGTGTGGAGCTGGTGTTGGGAGCTTGCTGTGAAAGCAGCACAGCAGCTCAGTGTAGGCTCTAGGAGCCTCAGCCCTGACAGAGGGCTACTTTAGGAAAAAGGGTATGTGTCTCCACCAAAAGAGAGACACAGAAGATAACTGAAGTGGTGAAGACCGCTGTTTCGCTGCCTCGTGCCCTCCTTCTGGGATGGGGGGCAGGAAAGGGTTCCTGCAGATTCCTGGGGCAACCCATAGTTCTGCTTGTAAAGGAAAAGCTGCCTATGAGTTCCAGAGTTTATTTGGGAGAACAAGAAGACTTGTGAGTCGCCTGTGGGGCACCTGCAACCGGAGGGTGAGTGTCTGCTCTTCCTGAAAGGGCCTATGTTTTTCACCCTGGGACTTGTGTGACAATGTGAGACTGAACTACTAAAATAGTGGGAAGCCTAGAGTAATGGGGAAAAGTAAAAATAGGTTCAAGTCCAGAGCTTGTTGGGATGAAAATGATATGTAGAGGGATGTGACAGACGTCTCACCAGAATCTACATTTGCAAATTTTCAGTAAAGAAATTGTTTAGTTTCCAGAGAAATGGCTGGGTATGGGCTGTGGGAGCTGGAGGCGGAGGCCCCCCATCTTTAGTGACCAGGTCACACCTCTCTGGTTGCTCTGTGGTTCTACTTTACCTCAGGCACTTGGCCAGTGATGGGGGAGTACCCAGGCGATGGGATTGTAAGGAAAATTCCTCTAGGAGTCAGGCTTTAGTGTGGTTTGGGGAGCCACAGCAGGATAATTGGTTCATTCCCAAAATGGACCACGGATCAAGTGGCCAGCGGGAGCCGCCCAGTGGGGAAAACCAAGTAATGTACAAGTCTAGCTGTGTACGCAAAGCTGCGTGCAAGTCCGGCTGTGTGTCTGGTGGGTTTAGAGCCCGAGGGCTGGAAATAGTGATAAAGTGTTCTGTTGTCTCTAATCTGCATTACCAGGAATGTAGCCCTGTGGGGTCCGCTCATGCTTTGTTTGTTCAGCTTGGATGTGAATAAAAGCCACACTGAAGAATCCCATTCCTGGTTCTGGACATTACAGTTATTGCTTCCTGTGTTTGGATTTACTTGGGTGCCCTGTGCAGGTAGCCAAACCTAGGCCCCCTGTGCCGGAGTAACCTCATCCTCCCGAACCCAGTCCCCACCAGGTACTGCTGTCAGCTTCAACAGCATGCCACCTGTTGTTTTGCTAAAAGGCAGGGTGAGGGGTTACAACTGCTTTTGCAGTGTCCCAGCAGATCGCCAGAGGTTTCCTGCTCATTATTTTCCTTTAATTAAGTTTTGCATGTCTCTATGATCGTGTCCTTAACCCCTTATCCCTTAGCAGTGAGACATTAAGGCGCTAAAAGTATTTTGGTGCGTCTCCCCAGATCTATTTTTGTATACAGAGGCACGTGATCTGATAAGAGGAAGTCCCGTCCAGGACTCATACACCCTGTGCACTTTATCTTTCGGGATCAGAAAGTAATCTACTCTCGACATATTGTGCGCCACTGAAAAAGGTATAATCCCTTGCCAGCCATGCTGGTGCCTCCACACATCTAGGAGGCCCAGTCCTCCAATCAGTTGTTGTACCTTTTGGCTATGCCATGGGATTTGCCTAGCACCAAGGAGGAGAAGTCCAAATCAGGATTTAGGGTAAGTTCATAGCACCCCACATATCAGTATCCCCCCCCATTCCAGCAACGTGGACATAAATGGCGATATTCTGTAAATGCTGAACCAGGGAAAGTACACCGATGCCAATGTTATTACATTGCCCCTATATTTCCTTTTAACATCACAAATCGTCCTCTTTATCCACCCTGAATCCAGTTTCTCAAATGGGGTCCTAGCTGGGACCAACACCTCTGTACCTCTCGTCTGCCTTTTTTTATAAGATGTAGTGGCCATTTCTCGGAATCCCAATTTTAGCAATTTTCATGCTCCCTCAACGATAAATGGGTCTCCTGTAAGAACAGGAAGTCTGTCGAGGCTTTTTGCCTGACTCAAGATCTTACTTCTTTTGATTGGCTGTGAGACCATTTACATTGTAGGAGCAGAAGATTGTGCCTTACTCGCCATAATCAAAGTAAAATTCTACCCCTATTATTTTGGATACCTTAGGGACTCCTCCTTGGGGTCCCCAGCCCCAGACTCTCTCTGTATTACAAAACACAGGGCTTAGGGGCCAGGACTGCTGTCTCCATCCTGCTACATAAGACCTGCTTTTTCCAAGAGGACCAGAAGGAACCAGAGCTAAGCAAAGAAGTCACAGTGAGGTGGAGCAGTGGAGCACGACACGAGGCTCTGCGTCGGTGGTATTATTTAAGACTCTTTTATATTTTAACTCCAGTGTTTCTAGCTGCAGATTAATATTTGGGGTATCAATGCACTCTTTTTCCCTTCTGCTAATTAAATAATTTTCTACCCAACAATACTTGGTTTGATATGTGGAACAGTCCTCTGCATGGAGGCTAAAATGTCTAGTTCTACTAAACAGTCAGCCCTATGACCTCACTATCTGTGACATCACAACTGACTATGACAAGCCAGTCACCTGTTGCAAGATTAGTCACCTGTGATGCCACTACAAGTGAGGTCACAATGCTGATGAGGTGTGAGATGGAACAGAACTAGACAGGTCAGTCTTCAGGTAAAGTAATGCTCTTCAAATCCCACCACACAGTATCAGGTAGAAAACCTTCTAATGAGGAACTGGAAAGAAACATACTTTGTAATTAAGGAGTCTACTAGAATGGGTATTTGCCAGATCACAAGATTTAATAGGGTAAGGGCAGTTGTATGGCACGCTGGACATGGAAGCATACAGGGTTTTATGGTATAACAGAGTTGTGACAGGGTTGGTAAGACCTTGTCCCATTTGTTATGCAGAGTGTGTTAAACGGGAGGAGTACAGCGCAGTGGTTTAAGGCTCTGAGCTGCAAATTTGGAGACCTGGGTTTGAATCCACAGCCCCACTTGCATACTGTGTGACCCTGAGCAAGTCACTTAACTTTCCTGTGCTCCCAGGTTGCACCTGTAAACAAGCTTTCAGCTTAGTGTGTCTCATCTGGTTAAACTATTGGGGAAAAAGGCAAGGCCTATTCTGTCTTTTGTCTGTCAGATTGAACAAACAAATTTACTTGTGGCACCTAGGAATGGCCACTCCGATTGTTCCACAATTTTCCACCTGTTTCTCCCTTCCTTCACTTGCTGTTTCTATTCTTTCTTTCACCCCTTGATTCTCTGTGGATAAAAAAAGATAGGTGATTCTTTATGGGAAACTGGGATCCCCAGGTTTGCAAATGTATATACCCATATTGTTGAAATGACTGCACAAAACTATTTGGGTTTCTTAAAAAAAAAAAATCTGTAATCCAGGGGTTGACCATGAGATGTATTTTGACCTTCACAGGCTTGTTTACAGAACTTTCAACAGGATGGCAGCTCTAGGACAGAATGTTCTATTTTGCTGCACCTGTTGAGATCAGATGGACTCTTCAGGCTGGTCACAGGAAAGAAACTGACAAAATTCTGGTACACTTTGTGAGCAACAGGAGATGAAACTTACAATCAGTATGCAGAATTTAAACTGCCAGGAAGAGACATCTTATACAAAGACAGCGATGTTTTGTTTAAAGGAGACAGAGAGTAGATTTAAATTTAGAGAAAGACTCTCAGATGTTGGACTTTCTTTGTACTGCCTTTATGAAAAGCTATCCTGTACAAATTTTAATTTTTTATTTTATTGTCACCGATAAAATATTACTTGAAATGTTATAGCTCTGGTTTCCTATGCTTCCTGACCTGTGCCCCTATGACAGGAGTAGGTAGAAGAAGGAAAACAGGCAACTGGATATTAATTTCAGGTAAGGGGTTTCAGAGACATATCTTTCAGAAGGAGAAGGAGGCTGAATTCATCTGGCAGAAAGAACACCTTTATGATCCACTGATGCAACTTGTTTGGCCCTGGCTTAGTAAATCAATTTATTGATTTTGAGTATAAAAACAAGCAAAAACTGTTTTGAATGGGTTTGACAAATGTGTTCAGTACTTGATGTCTGACATTTTACTAATAAAGCTGAACTTCAAAAAAAAAAAAAGAAAAAAAAGAAAGGCAACAACTGACTCTTTTAAACCTGCCTAACCACAAGCCAACTCAATGAAAGGGGTTATATGGTAGGAGGCCCAGGAGGACCCCACTGCTGAGAGAGAGACATAAGAAAGCCCAACTGGAGTTTGCCAAAACACACCTGAACAAGCCAAAATCCTTCTGGGAGAATGTCCTGTGGACAGATGAGACCAAATTAGAGCTTTTGGTAAAGCACATCATCTCTATGTTTACAGAAAACAAAATGAAACCTTCAAAGAAAAGAACACCTTCCTACAGTCAAACATGGAGGAGGTTCAGTGATGTTTGAGGTTGCTGTGCTGCTTCTACTTTTCGTGCCATGAGCGTGCATGGCATCATGAAATCTTGGAGATTACCAGGCCATTCTGGAGCACAATGTTGAACCCAGTGTCAGAAGCTGGGTCTCCATCAAGGTCATAGGTCTTCCAGCAGGACAGTGACCCCAAGCACACTTCAAAAAGCACCCGAATGGTTCAAGACAAGACGCTGGACTGTTCTGAAGTGGCCAGCAATGAGTCCAGATCTAAATCCATTGAAAACCTGTGGAGAGATCTGAAAACAACAGTTGGGAGAAGGTACCCTTCAAATCTGGGAGAACTGGAGCAGTTTGCACAAGAAGAGTGGGCCAAACTGCCAGTAGAGAGGTGCAGGAAGCTCATCCATGGCAATAGGAAGCGGTTGATTGCAGTTATTTTGACCAAAGACTGTGCTACCAAATATTAAGTCTAGGGTGTCAATACTTTTGTCAATGCCATTTCTTTTCATTTTCTGATTTAAAGGGATATATTAAATTCTGAATCAAAAATATAGGTTCTGTAATATTAACAGAGAAATAAAGAATTGTGGAGACCAAATACTGTTGTTAATTTCAACTTATGTTTAGAGGAATTGTGAGTTATATGAAAAAGTGCAAGGCGAATATTTTTTGGCCACATTGTAGGTCAGGTTCATACATGAGGTTTAGCGTACTATTAAAGCGGGGCAACTTACCAGAATGGTGTTTGTGGACCAGACCACAGCATTCATTCTGATCAACCATGTCCTTCTCCTGAAAACTTTAGCCAGTTGGGGACGGGGCAGATATCCTGGACTGGTTTTCAAACTACTTATCCGACTGCCATCAGACAGTCAAAACAATTTTAAACTTAAATTATTTTTTTTTAACAAACCTTAAAAGTAATGGGTAATGTCTTCATTTAAAGGTTTCTTGTGGTGTTTCCAAGGATCTAGTTTAGGCTTCTTAGTTTTCTGTGTTTCTACATCCTCATTCTGTTCTGTTTTTTTTATTAAGGCACTGCTTTATGCAGATGATACAGTATTTTATTATCAGTCTGTTTATATTAAAGAAATAAAATTCTGATTATTAACATACAAAACTGGAAGGCTGACATCAGTTGGTCAGCCTTCCAGTTTTGGGGACAAGAAATAATTTTAATGTGAAGCTGTATGCTCAAAGTTCCTAATCCACACAGTGACACAGTCACAACTCCATACCCCAGTTCCATGAAGAAAATCATACAGAATGTTGTTCATAAAAGAAAAGAAACACAGTTTAGAATTTTAACTTTTATTCAGGTACAGTTAAACATGGATTATTTGGGTATGAATATGTAACCCCTACAAATGGGGGTTCCCAAAAGACTTCTAGGAGCTTGCTTGAATGCTCCAAGCCTGAATGGTGTTTGGCATTTAAGCCATTTATCAGTGAGTGTTTTAGAGCCTCTGGTACTGTCTCTTTAAGAGCTGTCTGCTTGCAGACATAATTAGTTTGTATGGGGGACTGTGTGCTTCTCTGAGTACCACCGAGCTGCTGCTAATTCACTTCATTTTGCAGTCACTAGGAGTGCAAAGGGAACCTATCTGAAAGATGTAACTGTTTGCCAGAAATTATTTAGATAATAATGAAATTACAGTTTGTCTAACCTGCTTTCTTTGCAGTCAGAACTGTGTCTGCTAGTTCCCATTCTAGTTTTGAACTGCTGAACTGGACCAATCAGTGTGGGGTAAGCTAGGCTCTAAAATGGTGCCTTGGACGAATCAGAACTTGGACTCATAATCTGAGCCAGCCACAAGAGGATTGTATGGGCAGTGACTCTGGGAGATGTAGTTTAGACTTCAGTGCCTTTTTGGACCAACAGCAGCAGTCTATTGTGAGTGACAGCCAATCCAGTCAAGAACTGGAGGAACTCAAAGGAAGTGCCGGTTTTTGTCGGTTGGGTTTCAGTTGAGCTTTGGCAGTGAAGAAGGAAGGAGCCCTGTGCTTTTTCAGTGTGCAGTTTTAGTCAAAAAAAAGCGTGTGTAAGGCCCAGAGTTCCGGTCTGCAGCTTGTGTAACAGCTTGTTGAGACTGAATCGTCCTGTGAAAAGAATCAAAGGATCTCTGAAGAGTAGAAACCAGGCTCACCCGTAGAAGACTGGAGAAATTGTTGAATTACACTCGGTCTGTCAGGAACTGAATCTGCTGTGTGTTCTCCGGGTATTGTGCAGTAATTGCGATCGGGATACAGATGCAGCCTGCCTGGTGTAGTGCTTTCTTTTATATGGATGTGTGAAGAGGTTTGTGTACCTCAAGTGAGCCCTGCTGACATTGAAGGACCCTATCTTATTTGGAGGTCGTGAGTACTAATTCAGGGTCGCTCCTGTTGAATTGCCACATTAAATCCAAATGGAATTACTGTACTGCTGACTGTTTAATTCTCCTTTTCTCTGTGTGAAAGGGCCCCTACCAGCTGCCACGGTTTGGACTAGCCACTAAGGCTTGGGTGCCAAGGACAGTAACTGATAGGATAGGCCTGTGCACAGAGCCATAGGTAGATTATTAGAGTGATAAGCTAATTAGCTGATTTCCCTGTCCTTTATATCCCCTAAATAAATCAGAGCTGCTTGTTTCAGCAAAGTTATACTGTCTGAGGTATTTGTCTATGTTAAAGTACTGTACTGTGATTGTTGCACTGTATCTCATTTCACAGGAGGTCCCAGTGCGGAACCAGACCTGGGGGTAAGTGTATACTGTGAGAGGTAATTCTGATATATTGTGTGGGCCACTAGTGGGAAGAAAGGGGTTGCAGTGTCCCAGAGGGCTGTGACCAAGTTAGTTTAACTATTGCAAACCCTGACCTCTGGGTGGAGGCATCCGCATTGGATCCAGGCCCTCAACCTGTTAGTGGCAAATCAGGCAGGGTAGTAGCCCTGGGATAGCACCATCTAGGGGTTACATCTTGGAGGCTCACCGCTGGGATTGTGTGTCCTCTAGTGGCCATATTTACGAACCACTGTTAAGAAAAATGGGTACCCCGACAGAAGTGGCTGTGCACCGGCTGGTGGAGTGGTGTACTGGGCAGGAGATCGACCCCAAAATGCTATGCTTATCCTGGACATCCCTGGTATCAATACGGACACTGTGCAGGGAGTACTTTCCAAGGTGGAAGGTTTACAAAACCCTGTGGTGGTGGGTCGGCATGCTAATCTGCTCACCCACACTTTCCTGGCCCTAGTAGAGTTTAAGGATCCCATAGATAGCTCCAAAGTGCCACAGACCATTACCCCAGAGGAGCCCTCACTGCTTGAGAGTGATAACTAAGGACAGTAAAGACCGGGGAATCAGCCCCCACCACTATCTGAAACTTTGAGGAGAAATTTGCTGAATGGTTGCTGGGAGAGGGAAAACTGTGGAGGACTTGAAGAAACTATTCTTGCCACCTGGGGTGTTCCTCCCCAACACCCTCTCCTGCTCCAGTGCCCGTAATGGTGGCTGAACCAATGCAGACTCCTATTTCTGCACCTGCCATTAGTCACGACTCTTCACAAGGTTGAGGATCTTCTCTGGCACCCTCCCACCCCAAGGGAGGATGACTGGGAGACCTGGATAGACTATGCCCCCAAGTGCTAGAATGGCAATGCTCGGGAGCGCGAAAGAGGGTTAGTGAGAGCCTCCGAGGTCCTGCCCTGGCTACCATCCGGCTAAGCACGGGCCAGTAACCCTGAAGACTGCACAGGCCTATCTTGAGGCCTTGGAGAATGTATGGGAGCCCAGATTCTGATGAGGACCTATGGTGGAGAGTAAGAGATGCACAACAGTACCAAGGGAGTTGTTGTCTGTGTATGTATCTCGGCTGGAAAAATTGTTGCAAGAATGCCTCAGAAAAGGTAGTTTGCCAGCGATTGAACTGGACCGAACCAGGCTGGACAGGATCCTTAAGTCTGCCCCTTCTCAGAACTGCTGTTGCTTCAGTTACGCCTGGCAGATCGACTGGAATCCCCACCCTCCTGTGATGAGTTAATGAGAGAAATTCGAGGGTTGAGAAAAGGCGACCTCGGGGGACCTGCACCAATAGCTGCGGCTACGACCCGAGTGACTGAGGGTGACCCATCAAGTGAAGTTCAGGGCAGAGGTTGGCAGTCAATGAGTGCTCTGACAAGGAAAAGATATGCCACAATGGGGGCGTACTGTTGAGAGAGATCCGGGAATTCAAAAACAGTCCCTTTATGAAGGCCACGCCTGTAGTGGCCTGACCTATATCCGACTGCATCTGCTATGGGGTGGGGGTACCCACCCATGTATCTCCTGCTGATAACAGCTCCGAACTCGATTCCTTGACCATGGAAGTGGAGAAACTGACGAGATGTTCCAAATGCTTATCATCCCGAGACAGAGATGGCACCAAGGTTTCCAGTTAGTAATACCCCGCCCTGGCTCCCAGTGTGGCGCCTGCCAGCTCAAACTCCAGAAAGTATGTTTTGCTATAATTGTGGGAAAGATGGACACATGAAAAGGGAATGCCAGTCCCCAAAGACACTGACAAAGTTGCATATAGGCTACAAGGAGAGCTTGGAGAAGAAATCAGTGGTTAAGAGGTGCACGACATGATCCCAGTGAGGGCACCAAAATGCTAATTCACGTCCTTTGTGGCAAGGTCAGTTGCCCAGGCCCCCACCACCCTCTCCAGACTGGTCCAGAATAGTGGGTCCCTCCATGGAGACCACTGTAAAGGTGAATGGAGTGTCTACAAGAGCTGTATTAGACAGTGGCTCCCAAGTGACAATTATGTTCCAGGATTGGTATCAGAAGCATTTGTCAGACGTACCTTACAACCATTAGAAGGACTGCATGTATGGGGTTAAGTGAGAAGGCCTACCCCTATTCCGGTATATCCGAATTTGGCTGTCTTTCCCCACCTCCGTGGCTGGAGTGGCGAACAAGTAGAGACCCTAGCCTTAGTGTGTCCCCCACTGGACTGTATGATGGTGTCCCTTTGTTGATTGGAACAAATGCTCATATGTTGGAAGGCTGGCACAGTTGTGTTATGAAAACAGGGTCAAAGACTAGTAGAGCTTTAAGAGTTCCGGCTTTAATTAAGAAGGCCTATGAGGCACAGAGATGCTGAAAAAACAGAACCAGAGGAACCGGTCGAATTGTATGGAAGAAGGATCCTGAGTCTCTGATCCTGGCGCCAAATGCCCAGTGTACCTTACAGGGAGAGGTCCGTATCAGAAAGGATGTTAAGAATAAAATATTAATGTTGGATGCACCAGGCGATGGAAAATGCCAGAGGGACTGCTGGTCAAGCCTAGTATTTTGCCCGCTAGAGCCCATGCTTATGCCAGAAGGGTAATGGTCAAGTTCATAATGTGTCTGAAAGAGACATTCGAGTAAACAGAGGTTGCATCCTGGCTAATGTGCATTGTGCAGACACTGCAGTGCTACCCAGCAGCAAGAGTTCAAGGAAGAATGACAGAGTAACGCCTGACTTGTTTGATTTCGAGCGACTCCCGCTGCCAGCTGAATGGAAAGTGAGGATCAGTGAGAAGCTTGCCCAGAGAGACCAGGTGTTTTCTTTAAAGGAATGGGATGTAGGATGCGTGCAAGGAGCTGAGCACAATATCCGGCTGCATGACGAAGACCATTTCGTGAGAGGTCTCGACGCCTGGCACCTGCTGACATAGATGATGTGAGACGGCATCTGCAAGAGATGTTAGCTGCTGGTGTAATACAAGAATCCAGAAGCCTTATGCTTCCCCCATTGTGGTAGTGAGGAAAAAGAATGGAACAGTAAGGATGTGTGTGGATTATCGCACTAAACCGCGGACTATCCCTGATCAGTACACAATGCCCCGCATTCAGGATGCTTTGGACTGCCTAAGCGGGAGCAAGTGGTTCTCTGTGCTGGATCTCCGCAGTGGGTACTACCAGATCGATGGCCCCAGAGGACCGTGAGAGACGGCTCCTTTATCTGTCCGCTTGGCTTCATGAATTCATGAGGATGCCTCAAGGATTTCTCAGTGCCCCAGCCACTTTTCAACGATTGATGGAGCGTGCAGTGGGGACATGAACTTACTAGAGTGCCTGGTATACCTAGATGATGTTATTGTATTTGGCAGCTCACTGGAGGAACATGAGAGCAGATTATTTAAGGTATTGGACCGACTGAGGACTCTGGCCTTAAACTGTCCATTGATAAGTGTCAATTCTTTCAAACATCAGTAAAGTATGTGGGACACATAGTATCCACCGAGGAATAGAGACCGACCCAAGTAAAAGTTGAGGCCTTGACCACCTGGCCACAGCCAAAAAATCTAAAAAGAACTGCAAAGATTCTTGGGATTCTGTGGTTATTATCGGTGCTTCATCAAGGACTATTCAAGAGTGATCCGCCCTTTACTTAACCTTACTCAAGGGTATCCCCAACCCACAAAAATACCAAAAGTCAGCGTCCCTCAAGACTGAAAGAGTGTATTTCATCCGAGTAAAGTATTTGGGGCCCGCTGGACTCCTGATTGTGAGACTGCTTTTCATGAGATCATATATCAACTTACCATGCTCCAGTGCTGGCCTATGCCGATCCAAGAAAACCTCAGTCCTGCACACTGATGCTAGCTTGCAAGGGTTGGGGCTGTGTTGTACCAAGAGCACGAGAATGGCCTGAGACCAGTGGCCTTTGCCAGTAGAAGCCTGACCCCATCCGAAAAGAACTATCCTGTACATAAGTTAGAGTTCCTAGCTTTGAAGTGGGCTATTGTTGACCAATTCCATGAGTACTTGTATGGGGCTAAAATACTAGTAAAACTGACAATAATCCTTTGACCTATGTGCAGACCTCAGCTAAGTTGGATGCCACTGGCCATAGGTGGCTTTCTGCATTATCTACATATGACTATGCTCTCGAATACCGAGCAGGTCTGAACCACATAGATGCTGATGCTCTCTCCGGAGGCCTGTTCCCCAGAATGATTGGGTCCGATTGGCAGAACCTGACATTCGGGCACTCTGCCGGAAGTTTGACAGGGAGGAACAAATGTCCACGGACGCAGTGGACTGCATGGTGGATTGCTTGGGAGCCTCTGAGAATTGCATACCTGCTGCTTATTGCCACTTTTCTGCAATAGACATTGGTGCACTGCCTCAGCTGGACAATGACAGTATTCGGGCGGCTCAATCCCCGATCCCATGATCAAAGCAGCTTAGAAGCCCTCTATGCAGGAAAAGATGTGTCCAAATTACGCTCCACTGATTTGAGAACTGCACTGTTATACAAAGAAGGTCCTAAGTTGAAACTGATCAATAAACTGTTATACAGAGAAACAGTAGACAGAGGGGACAAGTAGACAAACAACAACTAGTGCTGCCCACTGCCTTCGAGACTCAGTACTGAGGTCCTTGCACAACCACATGGGGCACCTTGGTATAGACAGAACACTTGACTTGGTGAGATCCAGATTCTATTGGCCTAAGATGGGGGCTGATGTGGAGCAACACATTCGAACTTGTAGTCGCTGCTCAAGAGGAAAGCTTTGCCCCAGAGGGCTGCCCCCTTGTTAACATAACCACCAGTGCACCATGGAGCTGGTCTGTATTGATTTTCTAAGTTTGGAGTCAGATCAAAGAAATATCAGTAATGTGCTGGTGGTCACTGACCATTTCACGAGATATGCCCAAGCTTTCCCCACCAAAGACCAGAAAGCATCCACTGTAGCCAAAGTACTTGTAGAAAACTTTTTGTTCACTATGGGGCTCCACAAAGAATCCATTCTGATCAAGGGAGAGACTTTGAGAGTCGTCTTATCAAAGAGATGCTTTCTCTGTGGGGGTCACGAAAGTCCAGAACCACTCCTTACCACCCCAGGGGGACCCACAGCCTGAGCGTTTCAACCGCGACTTTGCTAGATATGCTAGGCACCCTGCACCCAAAGGACAAGCCTAGATGGAGCCAACAAATTAGCACCCTGGTACATGCTTATAACTGCACCAAAAGTGATGCCACTGGATTCTCCCTACCGCCTGATGTTTGGAAGAGAAGCTCGACTACCAGTAGATGTGTGTTTTGGGGTCTCCTGATGGGGTTCAAGCTGACAACTATTTACAGTATGTGCAAAAGTTAAAGGCTCAGCTAACTCATGCGTACTAACTGGCTCAAACCATGGCTGCCAAGCGAAATCTGGCCAACAAAGAAAGGTATGATAAAAGGTGAAAGCACAGGAACTCCAGGAGGGAGATCGGGTATTGCTAAGAAATCTGGGACTGCATGGCAAGCACAAGATTGCTGACAGATGGCACCATCTCCTCACATTGTAGTGGGCAAACTAGATGATCTGCCAGTGTACAAAGTAAGGCCTGAGAATAATTCAAAAGATGTAAAAACAATGCATAGAAATCATTTACTGCCCATTGGACAAATCCTGATTGAGTCTGAGCCCCAGAAGATGCCCCTCTGGACCAGTGACTAGAGCTGCTGCTAAGAAAAGACCAAGGAAGTCTGCACCTACAGAAGCAGAGTTAAAGTGTTCCCCTGCACAAGTCCCAGTTGAGCATGACTGTCAGTCCATATCAGAAGAAAGTGAGAGTGACTTTGAATACTATCCTTCTTACGAACTGAGTCAATTGTTTCGGGCAATCCCTAGTCAATACTGGAGATGAAGCTGGGCCTTCTGGACTGTCCAAGCCCCATCAGTCCCTGGAGCCAATGCTCCCAGAAGTGAAGTGCAAAGCATCAGATCAGATGAAATGGAATCATTGTGCATGGTTGAACTGTTTGAGCTTTCAGGAGGAAAATGATAGATTGGGGCAGACTGGTGATACACCTGAACAAGAAGAGTATTTTGAGTGCCCTGACAGTCCACTGCCAGTGTCCAAAGCTCTCCATGCAGCGCAAATGTTGTGGACTCAGAAACTGTAACTCCTGGAGCTGAAAGTGCCCCAAGTTCTAGCCTCTCTACCCCATGGAGACTCCCCTGACAAGTGAGGACAATGCTGAAAATGAGGCTCAGAGTGCAGAGACTATAACAGTTCCCCTAGAAAGACTGGTCGAGCTGTAAAGCCTGTGGTGCACCTCAGTTATGATTCACTTGGGAGGCCTGTGGACTTGCCTCTCAATGTTGTCCATAAAGGAGTGTATGTGTCCCGAGCTCATTGCCCAAACTGAGCATCAGTGCTAACTCCAAGTTACTTGTGTTGCCCTCTAAGTATGGTGCCCTTGCCCCATCCAGCCCCAAGGTAACTGATAGGGAAGGTCCCTCTTCAGGTTTCATGTACAAGAGGTAATAACTTGAGTTATGGTACAATGTGTATGTAATACTGTGTAAAGAGGACGATCTGCAATGTTTCAGAAATGTGTTCTTGGTAAAATGATATATTGACTGATGATTACATGCGAGCCTAATGCAAATGTATATGGTTGCAGTTGAAACTTATGGTACTTGCTTGACGCGACGTCAAGCTTTCCTATACCAGGAAGGTGTAACCTCACAAATGGGGGTTCCTAAAAGACTTCTAGGAGCTTGCTTGAATGCTCCAAGCCTGAAAATGGTGTTTGGCATTTAAGCCATTTATCAGTGAGTGTTTTTAGAGCCTCTGGTACTGTCTCTTTAAGAGCTGTCTGCTTGCAGACATAATTAGTTTGTATGGGGGACTGTGTGCTTCTCTGAGTACCACTCGAGCTGCTGCCAATTCACTTCATTTTGCAGTCACTAGAGTGCAAAGGAACCTATCTGAAAGATGTAACTGTTTGCCAGGAATTATTTAGAGTAATAATGAAATTACAGTTTGTCTAACCTGCTTTCTTTGCAGTCAGAACTGTGTCTGCTAGTTCCCATTCTAGTTTTGAACTGCTGAACTGGACCAATCAGTGGGGTAAGCTAGCTCTAAAATGGTGCCTTGGACGAATCAGAACTTGGACTCATAATCTGAGCCAGCCACAAGAGGATTGTATGGGCAGTGACTCTGGGAGATGTAGTTTAGACTTCAGTGCCTTTTGGACCAACAGCAGCAGTCTATTGTGAGTGACAGCCAATCCAGTCAAGAACTGGGAGGAACTCAAAGGAAGTGCCCGTTTTGTCGGTTGGAGTTTCAGTTGAGCTTGGCAGTGAAGAAGGAAGGAGCCCTGTGCTTTTTCAGTGTGCAGTTTTAGTCAAAAACGTGTAAGGCCCAGAGTTCCGTCTGCAGCTTGTGTAACAGCTTGTTAGGACTGAATCGTCCCTGTGAAAAGAATCAAAGGATCTCTGAAGAGTAGAAACCAGGCTCACCCTGTAGAAGACTGGAGAAATTGTTGAATTACACTGTCTGTCAGGAACTGAATCTGCTGTGTGTTCTCCGGTATTGTGCAGTAATTGCATCGGATACAGATGCAGCCTGCCTGGTGTAGTGCTTTCTTTTATATGGATGTGTGAAGAGGTTTGTGTACCTCAAGTGAGCCCTGCTGACATTGAAGGACCCTATCTTATTTGGAGGTGCGTGAGTACTAATTCAGGGTCGCTCCCTGTTGAATTGCCACATTAAATCCAAATGGAATTACTGTACTGCTGACTGTTTAATTCTCCTTTTCTCTGTGTGAAAGGGCCCCTCCAGCTGCCACGGTTTGGACTAGCCACTAAGGCTTGGGTACCCAGGGACAGTAACTGATAGGGATAGGCCTGTGCACAGAGCCATAGGTGATTATTAGAGTGATAAGCTAATTAAGCTGATTTCCCCTGTCCTTGTTATATCCCCTAAATAAATCAGAGCTGCTTGTTTCAGCAAAGTTATACTGTCTGAGGTATTTGTCTATGTTAAAGTACTGTACTGTGATTGTTGCACTGTATCTCATTTCACAGGAGGTCCCAGTGCGGAACCAGACCTGGGGGTAAGTGTATACTGTGAAGGTAATTCTGATATATTGTGTGGGCCACTAGTGGGAAGAAAGGGGTTGCAGTGTCCCAGAGGGCTGTGACCAAGTTAGTTTAACTATTGCAAACCCTGACCTCTGGGTGGAGGCATCCGCCATTGATCCAGGCCCTCAACCTGTTAGTGGCAAATCAGGCAGGGTAGTAGCCCTGGGATAGCACCATCTAGGGTTACAAATATAATTCCTGACAACAGGAAAATCAGAAGTAGCTGTGAATTCACATAGAAACACGAGCAAATTTGCTGGAAGTTGAGGACCACCTGGCCACGCCCTAGGCTGCCCATTTTTCCCTGCCTATAGTATCACCGCCAGATCCTACTTGATCTCCAGCCCATTCACTCATTCCCTCTTCCCTGAGATTCCCTTAATATATCCTATACATTCTTGAACCCACCACTGTTTTCACCCACACAACCTCTGCTGGAAGACTGTTCCAGGAATCCACCACTCTTTCTGTGAAGAAGTACTGCCTCACATCTCTCCTGAATCTACCCCTCTCCAGCATCTTGTCATGACCCCTTGTCCTTAAGCACCTTTCTTTCTGAAAATACTTCCATCTTATACCTGGTTTACTTCTGTGATGTATTTAAGGGTCTCTGTCATATCCTCCCTCTCTCCTCTTTTCCAGGGAGTACATATTTAGGTCTTTAAATCTCTCCTCATAGGGCTTCTGATTTAGACCCTGCACCATTTTACATGCCCACCTCCAGACCGTCTTCACTCTGTCTATGTCTTTTCAGAGATGTGGTCTCCAGAACTGGACTCAGTACTCTAGGAGGGCTCTTACTAGAGATCTATACAGAGGCAATACCAACTCCTCTTTCTGCTGGGGATACACCACCCTAAGCAGCCTGGTATCCCACTAGCCTCCCGCCTGCCTTGTCACACTGCCTGGCCACCTTTAGGTCATCAGATATGATCACCCCAGGCCTCTTTCCTGCTTGGTGGTCATCAGTACCACTCCTCCCATTCTGTAGTCTACCCTGTTTCTGTGCCCCAAGTGCAGTACTTTGCACCTTTTCACACTGAAACTCAGCTGCCATACCCTTGACCACTCTACAACTTTTCCCAGGTCTCTGCTCAACCTTTCCATCCCCTCCCCGGAGTGTCAACCCTATTGCAGATTTTGGTGTCATCTAGAAACGGGCAGATTTTCCCTTCCAGCTGTTCTGCAGTGTCACTTACAAAGCATTGAAGAGGACCAGTCCCAGCAATGATCCCCGCTGGTCACCCCTTCCTCTGAGTGAACTCCATTTACCACCACCCTCTGTCACCTATCCTCTAATTTCTTACCCAGTTTACCACTTTTGGACCCACTTCTAAGTTACCCAGCTTACCTACTCCCCCATTTTGGAGTGGTGTCAAAAGCCTTAATGAAATCTAGGCAGGCCACGTCCACTGCTCCACCCTGATCTAATTCCTTTGTCACCCAGTTAAAGATATCTATCAGATTCACTTTGACATGACCTTTCCCCATGAATCCATGCTGCCTCAGGTTCTGTAACCCACTGGATTCAAGATATTCCACAGTCCTTTCCTTCAGCAGTGACTTCATTAACTTTCCCACCACCAAAGTCAGACTGACTGGCGATATTGCCAGCTTCTTCCCTGCTAACACACAAAGTTCTCATCCCCTTTAAGTAAAACAAACTAAAATCATACTTTCTGGCACTCCATCCAGATTGCGTGGTTTGAAAACTGGTCTAAAAGTGTCGGCAAATGATAGATCACTGTCGGAGTGGGTGAACTCTTTCAAATAGTTTGAGTACACCATATTCCGCTCTGAATTTCTCGTCACCTAAATTTAATAACAAGATCCATTGAAAACTTGATGTGTTATATACTCCTATGATTTGTGATCAAGGAGTTCAGACTATTAGTTGCTCAACAGAGTCTGCAATCAGTTTTAAATTATGGGGAAAACTATTGCAGACTGTTAACAGCTACTGTACTGAACTGTCAAAGAAATGTGCTCTTTTAACAAAATTAGAAACTTTGCATTGCTGGAGGAAAAAAATGACTCACCATTGTACTACATCATCTCAGCTAAAATGGTTGTCCTTTGACCTTAATTCATTAAGAATTCTTGTAAGTTTCAGGCATAGACTCATTTTGTCAAAGTCTCCAGCATGCTTCACTGATCAGTTGCAACTTTATAACAGTAGTTATAATAACTCTAAGTCTCCTCTAACAATTTATTATTACAGACACCTTTAATACGCACAAGCATTACTTTCATTTGGTTACTGTGCCCTAGGGCCTGGAATTCTATCCCTACCAGCTCAAAAATAATTAATGAAGTTAAGCATTTTGGTGATGCACTGAAAACTACCTATTGGGAGTAACCCTCTGTGATTGTTTTACATGAAATCTTATACTTTTTTGTTGGTTTATATTAAAATGTTCTAGCAGTATCATATGTTGGTTCATCCGGTCGTACCTGAAAAAGGCACATATATTCTGGAGAACTTATCAAATTAAACAACTGAACTATTAAAGAGCTTTAGTAATGTGTGAAACAAATATTAAATTTCAAAACTAGTAAACTATTACTACATAAAATCTTAAATATTTTCTTTTCCTTGCCAATTAGAAGATTTCCTACCTGACAATACATATTTGGTATGACGTGACCATGGAACTGTGACGCTGCCAGGAGGCTGACATGGTAGTTCAGTTCCTGCTCAGACATCATCAGCCATTTGACCTCACTGTCACATCGCAAATGACCAAGAAAGGTCCACCACCTGCTGCCAGACTGGCCACGTGTGATGTCACAATAAATGAGGACACAATGCTGATGAGGTACAGTACTAAGAGGGAATAGAACTAGCTATATCAGCCTCCTGGTCCAGTAATGCTCTTTATATCACACCTAATACTATCTGGTAAAAAGCTTTGTAATGACTAAATGGAAAAGAAAATACTTCTGTAATAAAAAGCAACAAACTACTTTAAAAATTAGTAAAATTGTCTGCATACTGATTTTTGGTGCTACTAGCTCTGTAAGAGACAACCAGGGATTGAGTTATCGCAATTAATCTAACCCTAGGGGGTCATGAGGCACAGCTGAGGATCTAATGCCCCTAGGGTTACATTAGCGATGGTAATCACCCTGTCCCTGCTCCCCATGCCCTTAACAAATTGCATTCTGCCAACTGCTAACCAATACAACACCAGGGACATGGCCAGGAATGCCCTTGGAAGAACAGTTACATACTTACCATAACAGTAGATATTTGAGAGAATCTCTTCCATTAAGCAACACCTTTGGAACTATACCGCAACAGCACCAGGACCACACAGAAACTTCTGCTAGCGGAAGCCACCACCTGACGTCATGCCGCCTGGGGAGTCGAGTTAGGATCACGAGCAGGGGAGAGAGGGAGGTCACGTGCCTCCCGGAAGCACTGCACGGAGGGATGGGAAGCGAATCCATAGAATCACAACGGCAATAGCTAGAGACAGCAGCTGATGTCATTGTCCACCTGGGAACCAATGACCTGGCCAGGAGAAGGGTGGAGTTACCCAGAGTCCAGGATAATTTCAGGAAGCTGGGAAACCTGAAACAGATAGCACACCTGCCTTATTCTCAGAGGTGCTACCTGTCCAGGGAAGTTAGGCACTCCACATCCATACCTTCAACTCCTGATTGAAGGACTGGTGTGGAAGAGAGTGTTTTAGCTTCACAGGGACTGGGGCCTGACCTGGGCACATGCAAGCTTATATATAGGACGATGGCCTGCATCTGTCCGAGAAGGGACCTTGGTCCTTAGGGAGAGTTTAAATGCTTCCAGCTGTGAGCATTTAAACTGGCTAAGGAGGGAGAGCCAGGAGGTTTAGGAACACCCACCCAAGGGACATGCAAGGACATAAGTTGACTACAGGAACAGCTAAAGCAGGCATGGAGGGGCAGGCAGGTGAAGAATGTATAATGAGTAACATAGGGGTGGCAGTAGCACATAGGAAAAGGAACTGGTGTGGGGAAGACACTGGATAGGAGAACAAGAGCAGAGGAGGGCAGACTGTAAAACATGGAAGGTCATGCTAACAAATGCCCGTAGCCTGGCAAATAAGGTTCCAGACCTGGAAGTCTTGTTGGCAGATGCAGACCTTGACATAGCAGTGATAACAGAGACATGGTACTCTGTAAATCATGGATGGGAAGTCAATGTACCAGGCTACACATTGTTCAGGAGGGACAGGAAGGTAAACGGTGGGGAGGGCCCACATCAGAGATGGTATAAAGGCTACAGAAGTTCAGGAAGACAGGGGAGGCCAAGGTAATGTGGGTCACCCTGGAGTCAGGGAATGGAACAGCGATACGCACTGGGGTGATCTACAGACCCCCAGCATAGAGGAGGAAGTAGACAGGGAACTAGTGGAGAGCATATATGACATGGCAACTAGGGGCAAAATCCTGCTACTGGGGGATTTCAATACGCGGACGTGGATTGGGCCACCCAGATGGCTGTTTCATGGCAGCTGGGGTCCAGTGACCACCACATGGTGTGGTTCAGCATGAGACATGGACTCAATCAAGCCATACAAGGGCAAGAGTATTAGATTTCAGGAGGACAGATTTCACTGAACTGGGTAGATGTATACAAGCAGTCCTGGGAAGGAGAGATAGTAGAGGGGTGGAAAAACTGAAAGGAGTCATAGTGGATATAACAAACCAGTGCGTTAGGATAGTGACCAAAGGGAAAAGAAGGAAACCACTATGGTTCTCCAAGAGGTGAGGGACAAAGTCAGGGCTAAAAGCTGAGTTTCAGGAAATATAAGGGAGCCAAAGGGAGAAAGACAGGAAAACATATGTAACCCCTAGATGGCGCTATCCCAGGGCTACTACCCCTGCCTGATTTGCCACTAACAGGTTGAGGGGCCCGGATCCAATGGCTGGTGCCTCCACCCAGAGGTCAGGGTTTGCAATAGTTAAACTTACTTGGTCACAGCCCTCTGGGACACTGCAACCCCTTTCTTCCCACTAGTGGCCCACACAATATATCAGAATTACCTTCACAGTATACACTTACCCCAGGGCTGGTTCAGGCACTGGGACCTCCTGTAAATAAGATACAGTGCAACAATCACAGTACAATACTTTAACATAGACAAATACCTCAGGCAGTATAACTTTGCTGAAACAAGCAGCTCTGATTTATTTAGGGGATATAACAAGGACAGGGGAATCAGGTTAATGAGCTTATCACTTTACTCATCTACCTATGGCTCTGTGCACAGGCCTATCCCTACCAGTTACTGTCCCTGGGTACCCAAGCCCTAGTGGCTAGTCCAAACTGTGGCAGCTGGTAGGGCCCTTTCACACCGAGAAAAGAAAATTAGTTAAACAGTCAGCAGTACAGTGATTCCATTTGATTTAATGTGGCAATTAAACAGGGAGCGACCCTGAATTAGTACTCACGACCTCCAAACAAGATAGGGTCCTTCAGTGTCAGCAGGGCTACTCTTGAGCTCCACAAGACTCCTCACACATTTATATGGCAAACAGGCAGGCTGCTTCTCTATCCCAATCGCAATTACTGCACAATACCGGGAGAACACACAGCAGATTCAAGTCCTGACAGACCGAGTGCAATTTGGCAATTTCTCCAGTCTTCTACAGGGTGAGCCTGGTTTCTACTCTTCAGATATCCTTTGATTCTCTTCACAGGATGGATTCAGTCCTAACAAGCAGTTACACAAGCTGCAGACCGGAACTCTGGACCTTACACATGTTTTTTGACTAAAACTGTGCACTGAAGGAGCACAGGGTTCCTTTTTCCTTCACTGCCAGAGCTAAACTGAAACTCCAACAGACAAAACCGGCACTTCCTTTGAGTTCCTCCCAGTTCTTGACTGGATTGGCTGTCACTCCAATAGACTGCTCCTGTTGGTCCAAAAGGCCAAGTCTAAACTACATCTCCCAGAGTCACTGCCCATACAATCCTCTTGTGGCTGGCCAGATTATGAGTCCAAGTTCTGATTCGCCCAAGGCACCATTTTAGAGATAGCTTACCCCACACTGATTGGTCCAGTTCAGCAGTTCAAAACCAGAATGGGAACTAGGCAGACACAGTTCTGACTGCTAAGAAAGCAGGTTAGACAAACTGTAATTTCATTATTACTCTAAATGGTTTCTGGCAAACAGTTACATCTTTCAGATAGGTTCCTTGCACTCCTAGTGACTGCAAAATGGAGTGAATTGGCAGCAGCTCGAGTGGTACTCAATCAAAGAAACACACAGTCCCCATACAAACTAATTATGTCTGCAAGCAGACAGCTCTTAAAGAGATAGTACCAGAGGCTCTAAAAACACTCACTGATAAATGGCTTAAACGCCCAAACACCATTCAGGCTTGGAGCATTCAAGCAAGCTCCTGGAAGTCTTTTGGGAACCCCCATTTGCAGGGGTTACACCTTCCTGGTTTGGAAAGCTTGACGTCTGCTGCAACAAGTACCTATAAGTTTCAACTGCAACCATATACATTTGCATTAGGCTCGCATACATGTAATCATCAGTCAATATATCATTTTACCAAGAACACATTTCTGAAACATTGCAGTACGTCACTCTTTACACAGTATTACATACACATTGTACCATAACTCGTTATTACCTCTTGTACATGAAACCTGAAGACAGGGGCCCTTCCTATCAGTTACCTTGGGGCTGGATGGGGCACCATACTTAGAGGGCAAATAAAAGTAACTTGAGTTAGCACTGACGCTCAGTTTGGGCAATGAGCTCGGGGACACATACATCCTTCATGGACAACATTGAGAGGCAGATCCACTGGCCGGCCCAGGAATCATAACTGAGGTGCACCACATGCTTTACAGCTCGACCAGTCTTTCTAGGGGAACTGTTACAGTCTCTGCACTCTGAGCCTCATTTTCAGCATTGTCCTCACTTGTCAGGGAGTCTCCATGGGGTAGAGAGGCTAGAACTTGGGGCACTTTCAGCTCCAGGAGTTACAGTTTCTGAGTCCACAACATTTGGCTCGCATGGAGAGCTGGACACTGGCAGTGGACTGTCAGGGCACTCAAAATACTCTTCTGGTTCTGGTGTATCACCAGTCTGACCTAATCCATCATTTTCCTCCCTGAAAGCTCAAACAGTTCAACCATGCACAATGATTCCATTTCATCTGATCTGATGCTTTGCACTTCACTTTCTGGAAGCATTGGCTCCAGGGACGGGCTAGGGGCTTGACAGTCCAGAAGGCCCAGCTTCATCTCCAGTATTGACTAGGGATTGCCTCAAACAATTGACTCAGTTCGAAGAAGGATAGTTCTCAAAGTCACTCTCACTTTCTTCCGATATGGACTGACAGTCATGCTCAACTGGGACTTGTGGAGGGAACACTTTAACTTTTGCTTCTGTAGGTGCAGACTTTCTTGATCTTTTCTTAGCAGCAGCTCTAGTCACTGGTCCAGAGGGGCATCTTCTAGGGGCTCAGACTCAATTAAGATTTGTCCAATGGGCAGTAAATGATTTCTATGCATTGTTTTACATCTTTGAATTATTCTCAGGCCTTACTTTGTACACTGGCAGATCATCTACTTTGCCCACTACAATGTGAGGGAGATGGTGCCATCTGTCAGCAATCTTGTGCTTGCCATGCAGTCCCAGATTTCTTAGCAATACCCGATCTCCTCCTGGAGTTCCTGTGCTTTCCACCTTTTATCATACCTTTCTTTGTTGGCCAGATTTCTTTTGGCAGCCATGGTTTGAGCCAGTTGGTACGCATGAGTTAGCTGGGCCTTTAACTTTGCACATACTGTAAATAGTTGTCAGCTTGAACCCCATCAGAGAGACCCAAACACACATCTACCGGTAGTCGAGCTTCTTCCAAACATCAGGCGGTAGGGGAGAACCCAGTGGCATCACTTTTGGTGCAGTTATAAGCATGTACCAGGATGCTAATTTGTTGGCTCCATCTAGGCTTGTCCTTTGGGTGCAGGGTGCCTAGCATATCTAGCAAAGTGCGGTTGAAACGCTCAGGCTGTGGGTCCCCTGGGGTGGTAAGGAGTGGTTCTGGATTCTCGTGACTCCCACAGAGAAAGCATCTCTTTGATCAGACGACTTCAAAGTCTCCCCTGATCAGAATGGATTCTTTGTGGAGCCCTATAGTGAACAAAAAGTTTTCTACAAGTACTTTGGCCACAGTGGATGCTTTTTGGTCTTTGGTGGGGAAAGCTTGGGCATATCTCTGAAATGGTCAGTGACCACCAGCACATTGCTGATATTTCTTTGATCTGACTCCAAACTCAGAAAATCAATACAGACCAGCTCCATGGGTGCACTGGTGGTGATGTTAACAAGGGGCAGCCCTCTGGGGCTAAGCTTCTCTCTGTAAGCAGCGACTACAAGTCTGAATGTGTTGCTCCACATCAGCCCCCATCTTAAGCCAATAGAATCTGGATCTCACCAAGTCAAGTGTTCTGTCTATACCAAGGTGCCCCATGTGGTTGTGCAAGGACATCAGTACTGAGTCTCGAAGGCAGTGAGCACTAGTTGTTGTTTGTCTACTTGTCCCCTCTGTCTACTGTTCTCTGTATAACAGTTTATTGATCAGTTTCAACTTAGGACCTTCTTTGTATAATAGTGCAGTTCTCAAATCCGTGGGCGTAATTTGGACACATCTTTTCTGCACAGAGGGCTTCTAAAGCTGCTTTGATCATGGGATCGCGGGATTGAGCCCGCGAATACTGTCATTGTCCAGCTGAGGCAGTGCACCAATGTCTATTGCAGAAAAGTGGCAATAAGCAGCAGGTATGCAATTCTCAGAGGGTCCCAAGCAATCCACCATGCAGTCCACTGCGTCCGTGGACATTTGTTCCTCCCTGTCAAACTTCCGGCAGAGTGCCCGAATGTCAGGTTCTGCCAATCGGACCCAATCATTCTGGGGAACAGGCCTCCGGGAGAGAGCATCAGCATCTATGTGGTTCAGACCTGCTCGGTATTCGAGAGCATAGTCATATGTAGATAATGCAGAAAGCCACCTATGGCCAGTGGCATCCAACTTAGCTGAGGTCTGCACATAGGTCAAAGGATTATTGTCAGTTTTACTAGTATTTTAGCCCCATACAAGTACTCATGGAATTGGTCAACAATAGCCCACTTCAAAGCTAGGAACTCTAACTTATGTACAGGATAGTTCTTTTCGGATGGGGTCAGGCTTCTACTGGCAAAGACCACTGGTCTCAGGCCATTCTCGTGCTCTTGGTACAACACAGCCCCAACCCTTGCAAGCTAGCATCAGTGTGCAGGATGTAAGGTTTTCTTGGATCGCATAGGCCAGCACTGGAGCATGGGTAAGTTGATATATGATCTCATGAAAGCAGTCTCACAATCAGGAGTCCAGCGGGCCCCAAATACTTCACTCGGATGAAAATACACTCTTTCAGTCTTGAGGGACGCTGACTTTTGGTATTTTTGTGGTTGGGGATACCCTGAGTAAGGTTAAGTAAAGGCGGATCACTCTGAATAGTCCTTGATGAAACGCCGATAATAACCACAGAATCCCAGGAATCTTTGCAGTCTTTTTAGATTTTGGGCTGTGGCCAGGTGGTCAAGGCCTCAACTTTACTTGGGTCGGTCTCTATTCCCTCGGTGGATACTATGTGTCCCACATACTTTACTGATGTTTGAAAGAATTGACACTTATCAATGGACAGTTTAAGGCCAAAGTCCTCCAGTCGGTCCAATACCTTAAATAATCTGCTCTCATGTTCCTCCAGTGAGCTGCCAAACACAATAACATCATCTAGGTATACCAGGCACTCTAGTAAGTTCATGTCCCCACTGCACGCTCCATCAATCGTTGAAAAGTGGCTGGGGCACCTGAAATCCCTTGAGGCATCCTCATGAATTCATAGAAGCTAGCGGACAGATAAAGGCTGTCTTCTCACGGTCCTCTGGGGCCATCGGGATCTGGTAGTACCCACTGTGGAGATCCAGCACAGAGAACCACTTGCTCCCGTTTAGGCAGTCCAAAGCATCCTGAATGCGGGGCATTGTGTACTGATCAGGATAGTCCCTGGTTTAGATGTGATAATCCACACATCCTTACTGTTCCATTCTTTTCCTCACTACCACAATGGGGAAGCATAAGGGCTTCTGGATTCTTGTATTACACCAGCAGCTAACATCTTTGCAGATGCCGTCTCACATCATCTATGTCAGCAGGTGCCAGGCGTCGAGACCTCTCACGAAATGGTCTTTCGTCATGCAGCGGATATTGTGCTCAGCTCCTTGCACGCATCCTACATCCCATTCCTTTAAAGAAAACACCTGGTCTCTCTGGGCAAGCTTCTCACTGATCCTCACTTTCCATTCAGCTGGCAGCGGGAGTCGACGAAATCAAACAAGTCAGGATTACTCTGTCATTCTTCCTTGAACTCTTGCTGCTGGTAGCACTGCAGTGTCTGCACAATGCACATTAGCCAGGATGCAACCTCTATTTACTCGAATGTCTCTTTCAGACACATTATGAACTTGGACCATTACCCTTCTGGCATAAGCATGGGCTCTAGCGGGCAAAATACTAGGCAGCAGTCCCTCTGGCAATTTTCCATCGCCTGGTGCATCCAACATTAATATTTTATTCTTAACATCCTTTCTGATATGGACCTCTCCCTGTAAGGTACACTGGGCATTTGGCGCCAGGATCAGAGACTCAGGATCCTTCTTCCATCACAATTCCGACCGGTTCCTCTGGTTCTATTTTTCAGCATCTCTCTGTGCCTCATAGGCCTTCTTAATTAAAGCCGGAACTCTTAAAGCTCTACTAGTCTTTGACCCTGTTTTTCATAACACAACTGTGCCAGCCTTCCAACATATGAGCATTTGTTCCAATCAACAAAGGGACACCATCATACAGTCCAGTGGGGGACACACTAAGGCTAGGGTCTCTACTTGTTCGGCCACTCCAGCCATGGAGGTGGGGAAAGACAGCCAAATTCGGATATACCCGGAATAGGGTAGGCCTTCTCAATTAACCCCATACATGCAGTCCTTCTAATGGTTGTAAGGGTACGCCTGACAAATGCTTCTGATACCAATCCTGGAACATAATTGTCACTTGGGAGCCACTGTCTATACAGCTCTTGTAGACACTCCATTCACCTTTACAGTGGTCTCCATGGAGGGACCCACTATTCTGGACCAGTCTGGAGAGGCGGTAGTGGGGCCTGGGCAACTGACCTTGCCACAAAAGGACGTGAGTTAGCATTTTGGTGCCCTCACTGGGATCATTTCGTGCACCTCTTAACCACTGATTTGTTCTCCAAGCTCTCCTTGTAGCCTATATGCAACTTTGTCAGTGTCTTTTGGGACCGCATTCCCTTTCATGTGCCCATCTTTCCCACAATTATAGCAAAACATACTTTCTGGAGTTTGAGCTGGCCGAGGCGCCACACTGGGAGCCAGGGGGGGGTATTATTAACTGGAAACCTTGGTGCCATCTCTGTCTGCGGGCGTGATAAGTATTTGGAGACATCTCATCAGTTTCTCCACTTCCATGGTCAAGGAATCGAAGTTCGGAGCTGTTATCAGCAGGAGATACATGGGTGGGTACCCCACCCCCATAGCAGATGCAGTCGGATATAGGTCAGGGCCTGTACTTGCAGGCGTGGCCTTCATAAAGGGACTGTTTTGAATTCCCGGATCTCTCTAACAGTTCGCCCCATTGTGGCATATCTTTTCCTTGTCAGAGCACTCTATACTGCCAACCTCTGCCCCTGAACTTCACTTGATGGGTCACCCTCAGTCACTCGGTCAGAGCTGCAGCTGTTGGTGCAGGTCCCTCCCGAGGTCGCCGTTTTCTCAACTCCTCAATTTCTCTCATTAACTCATCATAGGAGGGTGGGATTCCAGTTGATTTGCCAGGCGTAACTGAAGCAACAGCAGTTCTGAGAAGGGGCAGACTTAAGGATCCTGTCCAGCCTGGTTCGTCCAGTTCAATCGCTGGCAAACTACCCTTTCTGAGGCATTCTTGCAACAATTTTTCCAGCCGAGATACATACACAGACAACAACTCCCTTGGTACTGTTGTGCATCTCTTACTCTCCACCATAGGTCTTCATCAGAATCTGGGCTCCCATACATTCTCCAGGGCCTCAAGATAGGCCTGTGCAGTCACTTCAGGGTTACTGGCCCGCTTACTCGGATGGTAGCCAGGGCAGGACCTCGGAGGCTCTCACTAACCCTCTTCGCTGGGCTTCCAGCATTGCCATTCTAGCACTTGGGGCAACACAGTCTATCCAGGTCTCCAGTCATCCTCCCTTGGGGGTGGGGAGGTGCCAGAGAAGATCCTCAACCTTCGGTAAGAGTCGTGACTAATGGCAGGTGCAGAAATAGAGTCTGCATTGGTTCAGCCACCATTACGGGTACTGGAGCGGGAGAGGGTGTTGGGGAGGAACACCCCAGGTGGCAAGAATAGTTTCTTCAAGTCCTCCACAGTTTTCCCTTCCCCAGCAACCATTTAGCAAATTTCTCCTCAAAAGTTTCAGATAGTGGTGGGCTCATTCCCCGGTCTTTACTGTCCTTAGTTATCACTCTCCAAGCAGTGAGGGCTCCTCTGGGGTAATGGTCTGTGGCACTTTGGAGCTATCTATGGGATCCTAAACTCTACTAGGGCCAGGAAAGTGTGGTGAGCAGATTAGCATGCCGACCCACCACCACAGGGTTTTGTAAACCTTCCACCTTGGAAAGTACCCTGCACAGTGTCCGTGATTGATACCCAGGGGATGTCCAGGATAAGCATAGCATTTTGGGGTCGATCTCCTCCCAGTACACCACTCCACCAGCCAGTGCACAGCCACTTCTGTCGGGTACCCATTTATTTTTTTTTTTTTTTAACAGTGGTTCAGAATATGGCCACTAGAGGACACACAATCCCAGCGGTGAGCCTCCAAGATGTAACCCCTAGATGGCGCATCCCAGGGCTACTACCCCTGCCTGATTTGCCACTAACAGGTTGAGGGGCCTGGATCCAATGGCGGGTGCCTCCACCCAGAGGTCAGGGTTTGCAATAGTTAAACTTACTTGGTCACAGCCCTCTGGGACACTGCAACCCCTTCTTCCCACTAGTGGCCCACACAATATATCAGAATTACCTTCACAGTATACACTTACCCCAGGGCTGGTTCAGGCACTGGGACCTCCTGTAAAATAAGATACAGTGCAACAATCACAGTACAATACTTTAACATAGACAAATACCTCAGGCAGTATAACTTTGCTGAAACAAGCAGCTCTGATTTATTTAGGGGAATATAACAAGGACAGGGGAAATCAGGTTAATTAGCTTATCACTTTACTCATCTACCTATGGCTCTGTGCACAGGCCTATCCTACCAGTTACTGTCCCTGGGTACCCAAGCCCTAGTGGCTAGTCCAAACCGTGGCAGCTGGTAGGGCCCTTCACACCGAGAAAAGAAAAATTAGTTTAAACAGTCAGCAGTACAGTGATTCCATTTGGATTTAATGTGGCAATTAAACAGGGGCGACCCTGAATTAGTACTCACGACCTCCAAACAAGATAGGGTCCTTCAGTGTCAGCAGGGCTACTCTTGAGCTCCACAAGACTCCTCACACATTTATATGGCAAACAGGCAGGCTGCTTCTCTATCCCGATCGCAATTACTGCACAATACCCGGAGAACACACAGCAGATTCAAGTCCTGACAGACCGAGAGCAATTTGGCAATTTCTCCAGTCTTCTACAGGGTGAGCCTGGTTTCTACTCTTCAGATATCCTTTGATTCTCTTCACAGGACGGATTCAGTCCTAACAAGCAGTTACACAAGCTGCAGACCGGAACTCTGACCTTACACATGTTTTTTGACTAAAACTGTGCACTGAAGGAGCACAGGGTTCCTTTCCCTTCACTGCCAGAGCTAAACTGAAACTCCAACAGACAAAACGGGCACTTCCTTTGAGTTCCTCCCAGTTCTTGACTGGATTGGCTGTCACTCACAACAGACTGCTCCTGTTGGTCCAAAAAGGCGCCAAGTCTAAACTAAATCTCCCAGAGTCACTGCCCATACAATCCTCTTGTGGCTGGCTCAGATTATGAGTCCAAGTTCTGATTCGCCAAGGCACCATTTTAGAGCTAGCTTACTCCACACTGACTGGTCCAGTTCAGCAGTTCAAAACCAGAATGGGGAACTAGGCAGACACAGTTCTGACTGCAAAGAAAGCAGGTTAGACAAACTGTAATTTCATTATTACTCTAAATGGTTTCTGGCAAACAGTTACATCTTTCAGATTGGTTCCTTTGCACTCTAGTGACTGCAAAAATGGAGTGAATTGGCAGCAGCTCGAGTGGTACTCAATCAAACAAACACACAGTCCCCATACAACTAATTATGTCTGCAAGCAGACAGCTCTTAAAGAGACAGTACCAGAGGTTCTAAAAACACTCACTGATAAATGGCTTAACACGCAAACACCATTCAGGCTTGGAGCATTCAAGCAAGCTCCTGGAAGTCTTTTGGGAACCCCCATTTGCAGGGGTCACATAGAAACATAGACTTTGACGGCAGATAAGGACGCATTGGCCCACCTAGTCTGCCCATTTCCTACCTAGAGGATAAGCTGCAGATCCTATTTAACCAACTGCCTATTTCTTCCTACCCCCACAAAAATTGCCTTATGTCTGTCCCATGCATTCTTGAATTCTCCCAGTTTTAGACCCCACAGCCTCCTCAGGAAGGCTGTTCCATGAGCCCACCACCCTCTCCGTGAAAAATACTTCCTCACATTGCCCCTGAGCCGTCCTCCTCTATCTTCAAATTGTGTCCCTTGTTCGTGTACCTTGAATGTCTAAGGGAAGCAGGAAGGCTGTTAGAGGGCGGCGACAGACAGAAGAGAGCTTAGCACAGTCTGTAAACAAAGGGTATAAGGCATTTTATAGGTACATTAGTGAAAGAAGAAAAAGGGGGATTATGAGACTCAAAGGGAGGAGGAGAGTGTAAGGAGGGAATCTGGGCAAGGCAGAAATACTGAACAAATACTTCTGCTCAGTATTCACTAAGGAGGGGTCAGATCAAGGACCACAGTTGGGATGCAGAGGCAATGGGGGGCGGAGTCCAGTCCATTCACAGTGGAGAGAGTTCTGGAAGAACTCACAAAGCTGAAGGTGGATAAGGCCACAGGCCCAGACTGCATCCACACGAGGATATTAAAGGAGCTGCGAAAGGAACTAGCAGCGCCTCTGGTGGCCCTGTTCACAGAGTCACCAACACAGGTGTTGTTCCAGAGGACTGAGGAGGGCACATGTAGTCCCACTGCACAAAAGTGGCAGTAGGGAGGAGGCGGGGAACTACAGGCCAGTCAGCCTCACCTCAATGGTGGGAAAGATCATGGAGACACTGCTGAAAGAATGGATAGTGACACATTTGGAATCCAGTGGCACGAGGATCTGAGGCAACACAGATTCACAGCAGGAAGGTCATGTCAAACGAATCTAATAGTTTTTTGACTGGGTGACAAGGGAACTTAATCAGGAGGGCAGTAGACAACGCCTACCTGATTTCAGCAAAGCCTCTCACACTGTCCCACATAGAAGGCTGATTAACAAGATGAGTAGTCTGGGCATGGGACACAAGGTGGTGAACTGGGTTAGGAACTGGTTAACAGACAGGAGACAGAGGTGGTGGTAAATGGGGTACAATCTGGGGAGAGCGGGTGACCAGTGGGTACCTCAGGATCAGTACTAGGACCAGTCCTGTTCAATGTCTCGTAGTGTCATTGCAGAGGGGCTGGAAGTAAAGGCCTGCCTGTTTGCAGATGACAACAAGATTCTCAACAGGGTGGATACTCCAGAAGAGGTACAGAAAATGAAGAGGGACCTGGAGAAGCTTGAAAGATGGTCAGAGATATGGCAACTGATGTTTAATGTAAAGAAGTGCAAAATAATGCACCTGGGTAGAGGGAACCCTGGGAGAGCTACAGGTTTTGGGAGGGAGGAGCTGACTATCACCAAGGAGGAAAGGGACCTAGGGTTATCATCGCTGATGACCTTAGGGTATCAAAGCAGTGTACAAAGGCAGCAGGGAGGGCCAGTGGTATGCTGGGGTGCATAGGCAGAGGTATCACTAGCAGGAGGCAGGAGGTGGTGATGCCATTGTATAAAACATTGGCAAGGCCTAACTTCGGTACTGTGTGCAGTTCTGGAGACCACACCTGCCAAGGACATAGATAAGGTGGAGACTATCCAGAGAAGGGCAACAAAGATGGTGCAGGGCTTACACCACAAAACATATGAGGAGAGACTAAGGGACCTCAATATGTGCTCACTGGAGGAGAGGAGACAGTGGGGGACATGATTGAAACTTTCAAGTACCTTAAGGGCATAAATAAGCTGCAGGCGGGGAGCTTTTCCATTGTAGAAAAGTACTAGAACAAGGGGGCACAATATGAAATTGGAGGGGGTAGATTAAGAGGTAATGTGAGGAAGTGTTTCTACACAGAAAGGGTAGTCGACACATGGAATAGTCTGCCACTGGAGATAGTGGGGCAAGCACAGTGGAGGGGTTTAAGCATGCTTGGGACAGGCACAAGAGAAGCCCTTGGGACAGGCACATGGGAAGCCTGAGGGGAGAGAGTGATGACAAGCCATTGATCTCATAGGATCAGCGGCCACAGACAGTGTATAGGGCCTACGGGCAGACTGGATGGTCCTAGCGGTCCTTATCTGCCAACAATTTCTATGTTTCTATGTTTTTATGCGTCGGCGCCTATATAATGTGGATGGCCCCATCTCTCCTCAGCTCCCCACCGAGATTAGACTTGGAGGACCTGCAGCCATGGGGAACCAGGAGATAAAGACCAGCCCAGGCATACAAGGAGAGGCACAGGGCTGGAAATAAGGTGCATGGATTAGGATCAGGCACAACATCTGATGTAACTCTAACTGAATCAGAAGGGGATGGAGGGATGAACAGCACAGCCTAATGGAAGAGATTCTCTAAGATCTGCTGTTATGGTAAGTATGTAACTGTTCTGTCTTCTTGAGGATCTCTTCCATTAGGACACACCTTGGAATGATTCCCAAGCAGTCCCAAAACAGCAGAGGAGGCTGGGACATATTCAAGACAGAAGGCCTTGTAGCACAGCAAGCCTGAATCCAGCATGCTCTAGACACTATGTCCAGACTATGTTTAGTGAAGGTGTGGACAGTACTCACGTGGCTGCAGCCAAAACATTCCTGAAATGAGCTACCACAGCGGCCATACCCCTTGTGGAGTGACGTGAACCATACCACAGTTCCTTACTGTACTTCCTGTAACAGAATGATACAATGTGCCACCCATTTGGACAGGCACTGTTTAGACACAGGTGCACCCTCTTTCCCAGTGGCATGAAACAAAAAGCTGAGAGGATTTCCTGCAGTCCTCGTGAATTCACACAGTATCTCACTATCCTATGTACGCTCAAAGTATGGAGCAGGGCCTCACCCTGAGTGACATTCTCAGGATAATAGACAGGAAGGTGTATTGTTTGATTCAGTGTAAACTCCACAGATACCACCTTTGGTAAAAACTTAGGATTTGTATGCAAAGAAACTCTGTCTTTGTGAAAAATCAAATAGGAGGTTCGCACAATAGAGCCTGCAGCTCTGAAATCCTTCAAGCAGAACTGACTAAAAATAATGCTTTACATGACAGGAAACATAGACCACAACTTGCAGTCAGTTCAAAAGGAGCCAAAGTCAGTTTCTCAAGGATATAATTCAACTCCCAAAGCGGGACTGGATTGTGGGCAGGAGGTTTCACATGAAGAATACTTCTCAAAAAGTACAGGGCACCTCCAGTTTTGTAACTGTACAGCCATCAACAGGGCCTATGGCAGTCAAATGTTCCTTAAGTGAGGAATACTGTAGACCAGAGTCTGACTGGGACAGCAAGTATTCTAGCACTGCATTTACAGGGCATGAAAATGGGACTAAATTCTTTGACGCAGCCCACAAAGTAAGCCACTTCCACTTCAAGGCATAGGTATGCCTGGTAGGAGGTTTTCTAGTCACAACCAGAACATCAGTAAACTTGGGGATCCCCAAAGTGTGCTATGGCCATGTTCTCAGGAGCCATGCATGCAGATGAAGGGACTTCAGGTATGGTTGAACCAAGGATCCCTTGTCCCGTGACAAGAGACTCCGACACAGACGAAGGTAGTTGAAGCCCTATCTGGCAAGGCCAAAACAAAGCAGTGAAGATGAAAGTGGCCTTCCAACTGCAGTTTGATTAGCACGCCTGTATTAGCAGAACTGGAGGAAATATATAGAAATTTTCCTTTCCAAGAGAGGGTCAATGCTTCTGACCAGAAAACTCTAGGCCAGCGGTACTCACATCACGGCTCGCACGCCACATGCGGCTCTTTTACACTTCGCCAGGCTCTTACGATGCCCTAATATTGACCCCTACAATGCAGCTGTTTATTTGCTCCTCGATTGGTGGTTTGCTGTCAGTTTTCGAGAGAGCTAGAGCAGATCATGATTTGAAACGGGATTTTCAGCTGGCAAGGGAGGTAACTGACTAGCACTGAATTTCACTTCAGCTTGGTAATTAAATGAATTTAACAGCATACCGCTTAGTGCTAATAATGTCACCGTAGTAGCGCTAAATGAGAGCTGTTAATTTCATTGCCTTAATGAGGTGTAAATTTGCGATGTGACCTGTCATTCACGAGCGAACAGCGAGGAACCTTAATTGGTAATCAATTTACTGAGGAGGAGCCTAGTAACATAACCTGCATCCACGATTGAATGTGCGAATCTAAATTCAATACGCTTAATACAGGTACTGAGCAACAGTTAAGGCTGTGTGTTAGATTACTGTTTGAATTTAAAACATGAGGCATGCTCTTTTACAATTGTGTGTGGTAGAATAAATACAGGACTAAGGAACTCACTGTACAATGATATGTTGCTCCGTTGGTTCACGATCTCACTTGTTCTTGTGCCTATCAAGCTAGTAATAGTCTTGTTGCTAGTATGAGTGAGTATCTAGAGTCTATGCCCTGGCTCGAACGTGCAAAAACATGACAGGTTTGCATTGTGTGGGGAATCAAAAGTTCAACTCTGACGATCCTCTTGCAAAAAGCTCGACCACCAAAGTCAACAGTTTCCCACTAGTGCATTTTTGGACCGTGACCTGCTTAGCCTGTCTGCCAAGATGTTTTGTAGCCCTGGAGGTGCCTGGTTGACAGCTGTAAGTGCTAGACAGAGCCCAATACCATACTCTCATTGCTTCCTGCATAGTGGGTAAGAATGAACTTACTCTTGTTTGCTGATGTAATGCATCACACTGGTATTTTCTGTCTGTATTAACAGGGGAGCAGGACACAGATGCTCCTGAGAGGCCTGGAGACTGTACAGCGCAGCTCTCATCTCCAGCATATTTATGTGTAACTTGGCATCTACCTTGGTCCAGAACCTCTGAATCTGGTAAGGGCCAAGATGAGTTCCCTAGCTGTAGAATCAGGCACCCGCTGTGAGGATATGTACTGGAGCTGGTATAAGGAATGGATGCCCTTTAACAGGCTTTTGCAATCCATCCACTAACAGAACTCTGAAGTAGGAACATACTAAATTTGCCAGCACATAAAGGCCAAAAGGTCCATCAAGTCTGCTCGACTATGCAGCTAGCCGCCCTACTTAACAGCTGCCCCTACTTCCCGTCACCCTTCCTCTTACCCTGTCCCAGCCCTTTTGAAGCAGTTCGCTGTTCTACTGGATGCCATCTCCGCTGGTAACGTGTTCAACTTGGCCACCACCTCTCCGTAAAAGTGTCTTCTCATCTCCTCCCCAATCTCACAGCATGGCCTCTGGTATCCCTCCCTTCCCTTGAAAAGCCTCTTCATCCCAGTCCTGTTTATGCTTTTCAGGCACTTGAAGGTACCTGTCATATCCCATTGTCCCTCCTCTCCTCCAGTAAGTACATGTTCAATTTCCTCAGTCTGCTCTCGATGGTAAGTCCCCAATGCGGTGATCATCTCAGTTGTCCTGCATTGCACCCACTCCAGTAACTTGATGTCTTTCTTCAGGTATAGGTGCCAATACTGCACACAGTACTCCAGGTGTGGCCTAACCAGCAATCTATGCAATGGTAGAATAACCTCTCCCTCCTAGATGATATGCAGACTAGGTAGATGGGCAGACTAGGTGGCACAAGCGGTCCTATCTCGTCACAAAGTTTATGTTTCTTATGTTTCTATATTCCTGGCAATACAACCCAGCATTTTATTGGCTCTGCAGTCAAGACTGCTACAGTGAGCTGAGTAGTTCATCAATCCCATTATGAGTACCCCCAGAGCTCCAGATAAGATTTTTGGGATGAGTACTGTACTCCTCCTTTGAAAGTGAGGTGAGTAAACCAAATTCAGATGCGCATAAATGTCTGGAGAGAGTGAGGAGTACATTTTAAAACATGTAGTTTTTTTTTCCTAGATAAGAATTGATCAAATGCTAACAATACTTCAGATAATGTCCGAGGTAGGTATTCGCCAGTTTTAAAATACAGTGAGCAAAACAAATTGGGATGCATATGAGTGCTTTAAATATGTAAAAACTGCACCTTTGACTCACCAGTGATGTTATGAAGCACTATTCTATGGAGTGGGAGCATTTAGAAATGTTGGGTGAGTACTGGTACTCATTAAAATGTTTTCTGAAGAGTATTTCCTAAAATGAGGTGAGTCAAATAGATTGGTACTCACCTTATCTGGAGCCATGGTACCCCATATCCTTTCTTCCTCAGTTGCAGCACGCTCAGCCCAGCTGGTAGCTCCTTTTTTTTGCCCCCAAATGCAGCACCTTACACTTTTGGCACTGAACCCCAACTGCCAGGTGTCTGACCAAATCTCTAACTTTCTCAGATCTTCCTGCAACCCCTGAGGTCATCCACCACTGCTCTATCTTGGTATCATCAGCAAACAGACTGATCTTGCTCTTGATACCCACCAAAATGTCCGAGGAATATCCCAAATAACACTGGTCCCAACACTGAGCCCTGTGGAACTCCATTTGTCACTGCCCTAGGTGATGAGAGCTCCCATCCACCACCTCCTCTGTTGCCTTCCACTTAGCCAGTTCCCTACCCAACCATCTTAGCACTCGCCCCTGTGCCTTCTAGCTTACTTCCTAGCCTCCCATGTGACACAGAGCAATGCTTGCTGAAGTTCACATACAGGACATCCACTGCATGGCCCACATCCAACTGTCTAGTTACCCAGTCGTAGTATTCCACCAGGTTGGTCTGACAGGCTCTCCCAGTGACAAAGCCATGCTGTCTGCTGTCCTGCATCCCACTGGCCTCCAGAAGAGACACCAGCCTCTCCTAAGGATCGTCTCCATCAGCTTTTCCCACGATGAATGTGAGGCTCACTAGCCTGTAGTTCCCCAGTTCATCCTTGGGGACACTCTTATGGAGGGGTACCACGTGAGCCATCTTCCAGTCCTGAGGTACACACCCAGAGTCCAATGAGGTACTGAACAAGTCTGCCAAGTGCCCCGCTAGAACCTCTGCCTGCTCCTTCTGTACCCTGGGGTGGATGCCATCTGGCCCTGGCACCTTGTCCACCCTCAGCACCCTCAAGCCCTCCAGCACCCTACTTGTGGGGAAGTGGTGATGTGACAAGAATCATTTGATCCAGCTAGTCCGTCAGCTGATCCCACTGGACCCTGAACGTCCAATGGGAATTCTCATATGTAGGCAGGCCAGTGGCACCATCACAATGGCTGCAGCCATAAGTCCCAGGAGACGTAACACTGTTCTCACAGAGACATAGTGGCTCCCATATATCAGCCATGCTTGAGCAATCAAGTTTTCTGCTCTTTCCTGAGGCAGAAAAGCACATTCCATCTGTCTGTCCCAGACCGCTCCTTTGTACTGCAGTCTCTGGCTAGGATTTAACACTGACTTGGGCACATTCCAGCGATAACCAAGTCGTCAAACAACTGACATGTCCAAGACAGGGCATGCTGTAGAACTGGTCTGGAGCTGGCTTTCAGCAGCCAGTCATCCAGATAGGGGAACACATACCATGGCGCAGAGAGGACAAGCAAAGGGCAACACTCTGAACTGGCAATGTTTCCTCCAGCACAAAGCAGAGATACTGCCTGTGGACCTTCCTCTTCATGATATGAAGGCAAGCATCCTTCATACCTAGAGAACAAAGTCAGTTCCTTTGTTGCAGGAGGGGAATGAGAGCTTGCAGGATACCGTTCCAAACTTCTTGTATTCCATGTAGAAGCTGAGGTCCCATAGATCAAGCAAAGGCCACAGATCCCTGTTCACTTTGGGACTAGGAAGTGTCTGAATATAATCCTTTGTTCCTCTGCCATGACGGAACTAGTTCTATAGCACGCTTTCTGGAGTAATGACTGCACTTCTTCCTTCAGAAGGGACAAATGTCCCACAGGATAACAGCAAAGAGGTGGAGGATGATCTGGAGGGTGTCTGTTAGCTCCGAGCATGCCCCTTTGCAGTTATCTCCAGGACCCACTCATCTGTTGTAACCTTCCTCCATTGTTCCAGATGCAGGAGAGTCTGCCCCTCCAACAAAACCACCCATGAAAGCATTCCTGGAAGTGGGGTGGGTCCAGGTTTGAGTCAGGCAGGCCGGAGGGGCACTACTATAGGCGCTGGCTATGCGTGCTTTTGTATGGGCACCTTGGGGAGGGACCAGAGGAACAGCTGCCTTACCTCAGCCTTGTGGGCGGAAACCACAGCCACCACTAGCAGCAGGACGACAAAGGATACCCTCCCATGCCCTCTAGCAGGAGTAGGATACAGGATTTTACAGACCTCAGAGTCATCTTGATGTCTGAAGGCCTCTAAGGGATTCTTCAACATGATATCCAAAAAGTATTGTCCTCTTCAAATGGCCTGCTGCACATCATTGGCAACTTGAACCAAGAATATCTTCATACAAACGCCAGAAGCTGCAGCCCTGGCAGAGACATCATATGATGAGTGGAGCAAATGTTTGCCAACCTCAGCACCCGAGTTAAAGTTTTAATCAACTTATTCTTGACCGAGCTTTCAGGCAAAGCCTGAACTGCAGTCTTGGCAGCTTTCCACAGGCTATTCTGATTTTTTTTTTTGTTAACCTTATTTTTATCCTCCTTGCATGCACCGTCCATCCACTCAATCAGAATCCTCAAGCTGCCTTCACAAATGTCCCTTGGCGCCCATGTGTCTGCTGCCAGAGTGTCCGCCCCTCAGAAATGCTTAGGTACCCTGGTATACCCCAGGCAGGGCGAGGGAAAGACTCCCCTAACCTTCCCCGAACAACGCTGGAGCAGGCGGACACAGCGGAGTCTGCCCTGGTGAGTGCTGATGATGTGGTCCAGCATTAGAGGAGTCACACCTAGGAGTGACGGGCTCCATTTTCCTCTTTTCTGGAGAGCCCATATCCTGCAGTCGCCAGCACACTAGAAGAGCCAACTGGGAGGCATGCGTCGAGATGCAACTCCTCCCCAGGCTCTCGCCAATGCTGCCCCTCCTGCTGTGTGTCCTGACCTGCATTGCCAATCCCGAGTTCACCCAGGATATGGCGATGAAGCAGCGGACAGACCTGCAACCTCCTCAGGGAGGGAGAGCCACCGCTGGGCACTCAATCCTCTCTCCTGCCACCCCTGGTGGCTCGAGTCCATCACCAACCCGGTTGCTGGTGTGGAGCAACGTGTGTCATCCAGCGCTCAACCCTCAGTGCCACTGGGCCAGCCGCTATTCTGATATTTAATCATATGGGCCTGATAGTTTGCAATTTCTAAGGCCCACTGAGGCAGCAGCACAAGTTTACTTGCCCACCATGTCCAGTCGCCTAGATTCTTTATCTGGAGGTAGGGTACTCATATTATCCTGGTGCCCTAGATCTATCATAAGAGGCCATGATGACTACAGAGTCAGTTTTGGCTGGTTCGCATAATAATGCTTATTAGATGGAGCAGGATACTGCTTATCAATCTTTCTAAGCACTGCAGGCAGTGAGTCAGGTCTGTACCATGCAGCAAAGGTAGCATCCTCTAATGCGGGATATATACATGGAATGATTGTGAAGGAGGAGATTGGGACCTTCAGGAATTCCATCAGGTTCTTCTTTGAGGAATCCGCTTCTTCCACAGCAAAGCCCATGGCAGACTGCATCTGCTGCATTGTGACTTGAAGAGTGGGATCCTCAAGAGGAGATCTTGGGGTATACACCACCAAGTCCTCGCTGCAGGATGACAGGACAGAACTAGAATGGGGCACCACATATTGTTATCCCTCATTCCTCCCCTAAAACCATGAGGTCAGGATTGCATTCTGCCTCATCTTCAATGTCTCTGTTGACGATGGGGACCCCAGAAGGAACAGGCAACACTGGTGGAGGCTGAGAGGCAGAAATCTGTAATGTGCTGGTAGCCTACGCCGATGGGATTGAGTGCCTTTAGACCTCCGATGGTACAGCCTGTATAGGTAATCCAGGCAGTACGCTGTCAGACAATTCTGAAAACAATGCCAGCATAGTTTGAGAGTTAATGACGCCCTGGACAGGGGCTGTGACTACTTGTGTTGATGACAGGCCTTGATCCGACAATGATGGTGCTGTATCACCCATGGTAGGTATGTGGCGCCCATGCCAAGCCCAGACCTTGGTATCTCGACGGTCGGGAGAACTGTCGCCAACGCCGCTGAGCTGGCAATGATGCGACTGATTTACCCTGTTTTATAAGCCACCGGACCAGTGAAGAAAACCTTTCTTTATCTCTATGCTTGTGCTTGTGTCCCGATGATGAGGATAGCCTCAACATCAATCTTTCTTTGGCCCAGTCCTTCAAATTCGTGGCCATTTCTCAGCCAACGAGAGGGAGACACCAATGCTTGACACTGAACCTTCTCCATGGCAATTAATGTTTTAAGGAGAAGGACATTTTCTAGGGTTTTCTTGTGGCCTCACCTTGTAGCCTAATTGAAGCTTGGTAAATTCACAAGTCCTCACGCTAGAGACAGACCCAAACAACACATGCAAACTTTATGGTTGTCTTCCTGTAAATTTTATCTCAGCATTAACAATACCAAAATAAACCTTTGGTGGCATGCAGAGACTATAAAATTCACTTAAATATAAAATAAATGATAAACGGCAACAGCTAGTTGACGACGTTTCTTTTATCAGGTCCGAAGGAAGATCGATGGCAGGAAAAGAACGGAGGAGAGATGGGCGCCATGTTTATATAGATACTAATAAATAATGTCATCGTATGCCCCCGCTGGCAAAAGTTTCCATATGGTTCTAGCACTGATGCGGTATAGTTCCAAAGGTATGGTCTAATTGAAGAGAGATCCTCAAAGAAAATCCTCCTTTCGAAATACTCAACTAGGCAAGAATTAATTTGCTGTCACAGCTGGCAACTGGTTAAGGTGACCTACAAATTAACTACAGGAGCCCGCTCCCACCCACATACCGTCTAAGCTGCGGCAGGGTCTGAGGCTGCTATCAGTAAAATGTTTGGAATAATCTGTACATTTTACCAAACCACCCAAACTCTGCGGCGAATAGAAGTGCCGCTCAGGCCCTGACTGAGCGGTTGCAAGTTTATATGGGTATTCCACCCATTTAGTGATGTTGCACACAGCACTGATTTCAATGGAGCAGCAGTGGAGGGGCTTATTATTCTTATTTTATTGCTTTCATGGGGGCCTTGATGCCTAAATTAATACTTACAGCAACACTGAACGGTGGGCTGGCGGTCCCGAATGGACAGGTGGCAGGATTTCAACAGGACAGGATCAGGCGCTTGGAAAAGGTGGTTCCTACCTGGCCCGGAGCAGAGGATAATTTAAAATAAACAAACAAACATGTGGTAATGCCATCCTAATATATCCAAAACATGAATCTAGTATGAACATTCGAGACGAACCTCAGCAGAAGAGATTTAAATTATTTGTGAGTGCCGGTCCACTGGCATAACGGTAACGCTACAGCTCAGACGCCACAACCCAGGTTCAGGAATGAGCCCAGGACACAGAGGGTTGGCCAGGGGAGGAGGCTAAAACATTCAGGGACTGCTTGCCTCCGGGAGGGAGTTGAGACTCAGCGCTGGCTGACCTCTGGCGGAGGCCGGAGGCACAGCAAGTATCCAAGCTGTTCAGAGGGGTCAGGCGTGACAGACGCCAGTCACGCCTTGACGCCTGGGCATGTCACACCCACAGAAAAAGGGAAAATAGGTCTTGGAGCGCTGGGGAGATGGAGCGCGGTGAGACCTCACGACTCCCACCTGCCTGTCCTGCCATTGAGTGCCCGACAAGACAAGAAGGATCTTGGGTGCTGGGCCCCACCTGTATCCGCCTTAGGGGTATATCCACAGCTCCATGGGGGAATCACCTGCAGGATCAGGTAGGCTGAGGAGAGAGGGTAGGCAGCATTGGCGACTCCCAAAGAAGGGCACCGAGAGCGGGGAGAACAAAAGTAAGAAAAATAAAACATTTGTGAGAGGCGGTCATTCTTAATGAACTGAGTCATTATTTACAAAATTAGCTATAAAGGTTGTTTTAAAATGAGCTCAGAAAATTAAAGACACAATCTAAGAATGTCAGAAATACATTTACTAAAAAAATGTACAATGACATTTCTCACTGACTAACAAATATTGATGCTTTGCAACAAAACTTAACAAAAAATGACTCAACCTTTTTTTTTTTGCTATAAATCATTCCAGGCATTTTCCAATTTTAGTTGGTGGTATCATTTTCTAGTTTCACATAAATTTGAGTGCTTTATAAATATTTATGTAGGCCCCACCCCACCAATTTGGGGCTTACCTTAAGTGTCTCCAAGGGCTCCAGCAATGCCCACTGCCAGGCAGATGTCCGTTGGAAACAATAAATCCATGGTTATTTGGTGACCCTGTTGATCTGCATGAGCGTGTCAGGATGTGCCTCTGCACCTGTCCGTTTAAGTGACACTGCTAGTATGTTGTGAATGGCCTGAGATAGGGGTCCGAGTGCTTCAGAGCTTGCAATTGGCAGGGCATCACCTGATTTGTTCCACTCTGCTGAAGCTGTTAGAGAAGAGGGAGCCCTAACTGATGGTGCTAATATTTACTTTTTCATAAATTAAAAAAAATGTTAAATGTGGCCCTGGCTCCAGTCCCCAACCCACCCACTGCTCCCTCATCTCCAGGCCCCCAGATGGGGCCACCGGGCGAGACCCTCCACGAGAACATGGGGTCAAGCCCTGGCTTGCCCCCTGGGTGGGGTCACGAGTAGGACCCCTCCGACAGACTTCGGTCTGAGTGGAGGAGAAGGCAGAGCGGGCCATCATTAGCGCCGACATTTTCCATGTTTTTCCTCCTGGGGCGGGACATGCAATGATGCCAGCATCCACTCCGCCCTGATACATGTGGTGCCAGCTGCATGGACCCCAGCCTCTGCTTGGGGTCTTCACTGCGCCTGACACTCATCCCCCTCCCGCCCTGAGAGGGACAGCAGTCCACAGGACACTCACCCTCTTCCCTGGCGGCCCTCCGACTCACAGTCCATCCCCAAACCCGGATGTCAGCATCACAGACAGATGCCTTGTTGCTGCACCAGTGGGCCGTAAATATTTACTTCAATTTGCTGTTGTATTTAAATTAGAGTGCTCATTTTAACCTGCCTTCTTGCAGCTTATGCATCCAAATGGGAGCCACCATGTTTGGTCCGGGACTTCCAGGATTTGGGCCAACTGGGACACAGGGGACCTTGAGGGGTCCTTAGTTCAGGTGCCTTGTGGGAGAAACTGTGAACTCTAAGTTTTGGCACCTAAAGGAATCAATGGGAGCACAAGATTGTGATTGACAGCTCCCCTGACCAACTGGAATGCAAGAAAAACGGGCTAATCCGAAAACTGATTTCAAACTGTGAGCAGTTTGTCCCAAGACTCGTGGAGTAAGGAGCCCTGTTCAAGCTTATGGATTCTGGCCCAGGAAAGGCCTAGTTTCCTCCAGTACGTGTCTGCTGTCCCAAGTTCGGGAATTAGTTACCAGAGACCGCCTTCTGCAGCTTGAAAGGTTTGTTCAGCAGAGCGGCTGTAATCGCTAACCGGCCTGAACCCGAACTGAGAAGTGGATGCTGTTTCCATTTAACGGCTTGAATGCTTGAATTGGGCCGAGGCCTACTAACCAGGGATGCCTGCTTGCCACTGGGAGCCAGTTGTCTTGTTTGCCAGTTGTCAGCGAGCTGGAGGCTTTCACTAGCCAAAAGAACTGAACTTTTCCAAAAGTGTTTTATCCGACCTTAGGCTCATGCCAAACCTGGCCCAAGCCATCTATTCCTGCACCAGTTACATTTTTTCTCGGTGAGACCAGCTTGGAGATCCAGCCCCTGCGCAGCAAGTTATAGCATGTTGCGGCCACCAAGATGAAAAGGCCGTGAAGCAGAGGTGCGTTGTGTAGGCTCAGCTTCCCATTCTCTTTAGTGCTCTGCAACAGGTCTTCATTTCACCAAGCCATCTTCTACCTACTGGTGCTGTGAGTAACCTCAGCGTAGCTCCCTGCAACAAGCTCTTGAATTATTCTGTGATACCTTCTGATTTCACTCAGTGTGTTTTACAGGGTTTCAGAGGACTAGTGCAACCAAACAAGGATACAATTAGTCAAAATCTTTCTTTGTGCATGTTTAATTATCTTTTCTTCTCATCAAGGGCCCCAACAACAGCTGCAACCCCGCATCATTCTGGCTAGCCAGCACCACCTCTGGGTACCCGCAGTTGCGAGACTGTACTTAAAAGACTAAAGAAATTATACACGAAATATCCTGGCTAATACCAGCTCAGCAGTCATTTATCCAGATTTGCACCTTCCTTGTTCATATCTCCTCAATAAATCAAATTTGTTGTTTCACTGTTAACAGACTCAGGAGCAAAGTATTGTCTGGTTAAACTTCACTGTGACTTGGGTAAAAGCATTTGAAAGTGTATGCTTGCAGGTGATATTGTCACAGGGGACTCCAGGGCATTTGCCAGAAGACCAGACCCTGGTGTTAAGTGCAAAGGTGTGAGCATATTATTAATGTTCATTGCTAACTGTGTGTTCCTGCTGAAAGGGTTGTGTCCGCTAGAAGGTACTTGGTCACTAGGTGGGCTGGCGGTGGTTATAGCTCAAAGGGCTATAGCAGGTTGGATAGACACCCCCACATATCTTACTCTTGGTGGAGGCACCAACTCATTGTGTTTACTGAGGGTAGGGAACCCCGTAATTGTAAATTTGGAACCCAGGCCTTCAACCTTGTTTTAGAAGGGCAGGCAGGGTAGCAGCCTGGAATAATGCTGCCAAGGGTTACATATAAATTTCATTTTTCTCAAGAAGTAACATGGCCACCACATTTGGCTTTGAAACAGCACTGTAGACCTGGAAAGGGCCAGGACTAAGAAAAGTAAAAACTCATGGTGCGCTCTACAGGAGGTAAAGAGAATAAAGAGAAAAGTATATTTGAGAGGTATGGTAATATTTTTATTAATTGTAGCTGAAACTAGCTTTCTGCAAAAAACTTTTGTTGCACTGCTGCTTCAAGTTGATTGAAGCATTTCAAAAACAAAATCACCATTGTTATAACTTTCAGAAATTAATCAAGTTTCCAAATCTCCCCACTTCAAAAGGTGCTATGGTGGTCTGTAGCCCTTTCAAGACTACTCCAACCAGGATAACCGCCATGAGATGCAGCATCTCATTTCTGTGGGGCTCCCAGGAAGAACAGCAGCAGGCGGCGGCAGGAGAAGTGAGCTCAGCAGGAATAACCATATTATGCAGTATGCAGCATCCATGGCCATTCTACAATGCACAACGACGATCGGTCATTGCTCTGTCACAGACTGCAAAGGCCCAGTTTGTAACGTGTCGATGAAGGGACTTCTGGTCTGCCTCCTCCTGCCACATGAAAGTGACTATGCCATGTTTGAGTATGGACACACATCCAAGTTATCAGTTGGAATATTACCGTTACATGACTCATGCTGTGTAACCCAAAGTGCCACTTCTCCCTCAGGAATCTGTCTAGTCCCGTATACCCCCTACTCATGCTGTGTAACCCTCAATGCCATTCTCCTCAGTAACCTGCCCATTCCTCCATTACCTCTATTCATGCTGTGTAACTCTCAGTGCCATTCTATCTCAGGAATCTGTCTAGTCCTCTGTTACCCTACTGATGCTGTGTAACCCTCACTGCCATTCCATCTCAGGAATCTGTCTAGTCCTCTGTTACCCAGACTCATGCAGTGTAACCCTCAATGCCATTCTGCCTCAGGAACCTGTCTAGTCCCGTGTACCCCTACTCATGCTGTGTAACCCCAAGTGCCATTCTCCTTCAGGAATCTGCCTATTCCTGTGTTACCCCTATTCATGCTGTGTAACCTCACTGCCATTCTCCCTCAGGAATCTGTCTAGTCCTGTGCTACCCCTACTCATGCTATGTAACTCTCAATGTCATTCTCCATTACAAATCTTTCTACTCCTGTGTTACCCCTACTCATACTATGTAACCCAAAGTGCCATTCTCCTTCAGGAATCTGTCTAGTCCTGTGTAACCCCTACGTATGCTCTGTATTCCTCAATGCCATTCTCCCTCAGGAATCTGTCTAGTCCTGTGTTACCCCTACTCATGCTGTATAACCCTCAATGCCATTCTCCTCAGGAATCTGTCTAGTCCTGTGTAACCCCTACATATGCTCTGTATTCCTCAATGCCATTCTCCCTCAGGAATCTGTCTAGTCCTGTGTAACCCTACTCAAGCTGTGTAACCTCAATGCCATTCTCCCTCAGGAATCTGTCTAGTCCTGTGTTACCCCTACTCAAGCTGTATAACCTCAATGCCATTCTTCCTCAGGAATCTGCCTATTCCTGTGTTACCCCTACTCAAGCTGTGTAACCCTCAATGCCATTCTCCCTCAGGAATCTGTCTAGTCCTGTGTAACCCCAACTTATGCTCTGCATTCCTCAATGCCATTCTCCTTCAGGAATCTGTCTAGTCCTCTTTGGAAGCCTGAATGGCGCTTAGCTTCCACTACCTCATCAGGTAGGCAATTCATCATGTTAATAGCCTTCTGCGAAGTAACGCTTTCTAATGATTTACCTTATCCTGCCCCACCCCATAGTTGGAGTGTCTTCTAGTTCGATTCCACTTACCAGCTCAAACATCTCTGTATGCTCTACCCTGTCTCTCTCCTTTAGCATACATAATCATGTCTGTCAGTTAGACTACAGCTTAGTGCAATGAGCTGCAAACACACTTGCTACATTCAGCAGGCCTGGGTTTGATTCCCACAACTCCACTTGTGCTCCAGAGTCACCCCTGTAATGGACCTTGTGCCCAGTGGGCATTGCCTAATTATTCAAGAATAAAAATAATTTTATAAAAGTGCCCACAGCCTTCTCTCTTCTAAACTAAATTTCTGTATGCCCAATCTTTTTCTCGACGACTTGTTTCACTGAGCCACTAATAGCTTAGTGGCCCTATGATGATCTGCCTCACATTTCTCAGAGAAAAGCTTGTTTTCTTTCAGCTCTCCATAGTTTAAATGTTTAATTGAATGAGAAAATAAATTGCAAACTTTCCTTTTTTCGGTCCCCATCACCAACACTGTTTTTTTTGTTGTTTTTTAAATTTCTGACCATGATACTTGGAAGAAATGTTGAGAGTGTGGAAAAGTGACTGGTTTTGTCATCAAAAGCGTTTACTGCATTGAAGCACAAAGAGCTGTCAGAGCAGAAATCATCAGTTTCTTACTGCAGCTTCTTGTTACTCTGTGAAGTTAAGGCACATGAGACTTCCACGCCCTTCTTCCAGGTTCTGAAGCCGCATTCGGTGCACATGAAGACTCAAAATTGAAAAAAAAAAAAAAGCTTACTTGGAAGATAAAAAGCTGGTGGAAAACTGACACTACACTGAGAGCTGCATGGAAAATGACAGCGTTGGGATTTATTAGTTGTCCTTTGTTAGAGAATCCTCACAAAGCCGCAGAAATCCCTCAGTGACATTTTATGAGTTTTGTGAATTTTTCTTGTAATGAAACTGTAATCAAATTTATAACAAGGTTCAGTAACGGAATAGCTGGGGATACTCTGTTTACTGTATCAGCACAAATGCAATAAATAAAAAAAGACACCAATACTAAGATTTGAATTAACACACACTTGTGTGTTTTGTATTTGGGGCACAACCTGTAGTCAGACTCAAATATGAAACTTCTAGCTACAAATGTCTGAAATAAAAGTATCTCCATCCTCATTCCCAGTCACTTGCCAATCTGAATGGAATCTCACAAACTAAGATGTGTATTAGTTTTATTGGGAAACTACAGGAAAGAAACTGCAGCAACAGCCTCCTTTCCTTTTAGCTACATGCCAATCTGAATTACACTTTGTAATGGAAACTGTAAAAATAGAGCTCCCGTAACATAAGTTTTGTTTTGTTGTTTAATGATGTTCTTCCTCTTTAAATACTTTCATTATATGAAAATGTACACTGTACAGCTAAAACCAAATGGACCAAGTCCAAGGTTTGACTGTGGCAGCTGTTTGACATTTAAAAAGTAAACTTGCTCCAGTTTCCATCTTGAGTGCGTTTAGACAAGCCAGCTGGAAGTGATTTGCATTCCTGTTTTTTTTTTTTTTTGGGATAATATTATTCAGCAGTATCATGACACACTGCTCACTGTACTAAAGTCCCTCCTCAGCCAATCAGAATGCAGAGCTGCTGTCCCGCTATTCTGCTATAACCAGGTAGCAGACTAAATAATGGGACTGTATGCTAATCCCTGTCTTCTGATTGGCTCACACTCTACAAACTGCTCCATATTGTCAACACTGTATCGCCAAGCTGTACAGTAAAACTGCAGCAGGAAGCTCACTTTAACACTAAACATTTCTTCTAATTACTTTTCCAAACTGATTTTTTTAGTATAATAGCTACAGTGGTGGAAGTTTAACTTGTTAACTTCTCTGTGGGAGTCTATAAATACCTCCCTGGCCTGAGACTTTATGCTGTCCCAAACACGGTTATTACCATGTAAACCGCCACCATTATAGCTATTATCACTATAATATGAATAGGATTCTCTGCAGTAGTGTGCCTCAAGTTATGCAGCACCCCCAGCAGAATCAGAGAACAAGTTACCCAGAATGTACCCTAGTCACACCACCGCCATGTTCAGGGCCACAGTAATGGGGGAGGGGAGAGGGGAAGTTGTCCGGGGCCTGAGCTCAGGAGGGGCCCACCTGAGGAACTGGCATTACCCTGGCAATAGCTGGTTTGGGAAACGTGGACCCATTTCAAGTGACTTGTCCGGGGCCCCAAAATTCATAGCTGCAGCCTGGCCATGATTTAACCCAGAGCGTGTCTTGAAGCACACATGCAAGGAGGGTAAAGGCAAACAACATCTGCACAAAAGCACTGTGGAAGGATATCATCAGTACGCCAGGCGATAAACAGGAGGAGTGACTGGCTAGGGACCCAGGGCATGAGGCAACTTCCTAAACCCGCCAGCCACTTGACTGGTTTGTGCTCCATGACTCATTTTGAATTAAACATGGCGACGGGCTACTAAGATGCACAGCTCGATGCTCAAGAGTGACTCTCGATCAATTTTAGATAACCGACATGCTGACAGAGGCAGACTGGTTCACAAAATAATCCTCGCTTCTTGCTAACCGATGGTGTAATCAGATTGCCTAAACTGGCTACACTGGCGGTGCTTGCTCGGCAGTGCTTTCCAACTGGCTGTCAACCCCTAATGTGTACATACCTCTGTGAAATATGGCATATGTTCATGGAAAGTGCAACCTAGAACAAACATGATTGCAAAGCACCCTCCTTGAACACAAGGAGACCAAGTACTTCAGATTTTAGAATTTTTAAATGCCATTATTTTGTATACTGTTGTAAAACCCCAGATTAGGAGTTTAACCACAACTGAACATTTTACAGCACCATTTCATGTGTGTTATCCATTAATATTAAACTGACATGAAGTCCTATAAACAAGGGGTAGCTACAGACATCCTCATGGCGCACCAGCCAACACTATCACTTAATATGCGTGCTGCTGATCAATTGCAGAGGTTGGCAGCACTCACTGGCATCATCCTGAGCACATAAGAAGACGGTGTTGCATGCAGGATGGCCGCCATCCCTGTATATAGGAAGTTACGGCATTCTAATATTAGTTGATAATACACTTGATAAAATACTGTAAAATGTTCATATATGGTTTTGTGTTAACAGCACTATGTGAAGTAACACCCTTTTGTGTCATTTTCCATGACGCCAATGTGACACATTTTTCACACATCAGTTTCCAAAACAAAAATATACCTAGGTTAATATTCTATCTGGAAATAGGAGAAAATCTCACTTCTAAAATGCCAGGGTAAGATATATTTTTTTTTGCTATTTATTTATGCACGATAGTTCAACAGAGCTGCAACTTGGGTCAGACTGTTTCAGCCCTGCACCATGCATATTTTCAAACGCGCTTGGCACAACTTTCAAAAGCTGACGGTGGGTACCACAAAATAGGTTCACCAGTCCATCATGTTGATGCGTCTGCCAAGACCGTGTCCAGTTGTCACAATCTAACCCAATTCTGTAAACTGCACCTATGGTGTCCTGTGGGCAATGGACACGGCAAGAGCCACCGGAGAGAGGTGTGAGTCAGTGTTCACGCTCTGGAATTCTAGTGCCATGATTTCAGTGGGGAAGGTGGCATTTAAAGAAGTCAAGCGAGAGTTACTGATGCCAGCCTTTTTTTTTTTGAACACTGTTGTCTTTCACATTTTAACTCTACTGGAATCCAGGCGGAGGACTTAGGGAACAAAGTGTTTTAAATGGTCTAAACTGCCCAGACAGTGATGCTTTTATTACACTACTGTTGAGGGACATCAGTGCATGCCTGGCACAGGAACTAACTGATCTGATAATATTCTACAGGGATCCAGGGCAGACAGACTTAAGAGAAGCTGCTATGGTTGAGACAGAAAGAGGAAAACTGTTTGGCATTTTTTTTTCACTTTTGACTCTGCAGAACTCCTTGGTAGAGGAACCTAGGGAACAGTGTGCTGTTTAAAAGCATTGCAAAATCGTTGAGGGGGCATCGAGTGCTTAGCATGGGACCTACACCGTGTGGACAGTACAGGTCAGCATCGTGCTCTTGAAGTATTTTGATACACAGTACCTTGTTAGGAGGCTGGCACAAATGTGGTGTAGAGAAGAAGGGCAAGTGTGGAACAGGGGAAGTTTGTGGAAGGGGTGGTGGCAGGGTTGAGGGAACATCAGCAAGAGGACTGGTGGTGGGGAAAGGAGAGGATACACCAAAGGAAGGAGGTAAGCAGAGGACCTAGAGGAGGGAGGATAGTGGGGTGTAATGGATGGGGCAGCCATATTCATGAACACTTTATGCAGGTTAGGAAGGTGCCCAGTGCATCGGAAACTTGGGAGGCTAGAAGCTGCACTAGTAGGGCTAGGAAGAGAAATGGTGATTAGGCAGGAGAAGGACGAGGTAGAGGTTGGGAGGCAGGAATTCAGAAAGCATGGTGGATGGAAGTTTACAAGAAAGGGGGGCCAAACTGGGGAAATGGGAGAGGGATAGACAGAGGAAGGGGCAGAACCCAAGAGTACACAAAGGCAAGCGACAACATAAAAAGATGTGCAGAGGATTCAAACAGGTACTGTCCCTTGGCTGGGATGATGGAACAAGAGGTGGTAGAAGGAGGGATCAGAAGAGAACAGGAGCAGAACCTTGGAAAACATAAGGATCCAGGGTAGGGAGAAACCCACAGTGAGAGTGCAGGAAAAGAGTGGTGGGGGCACAAAACAGAGGGTAAAGAAAGGGGAATGAGAAGAAGCTGCCAAGGGCAGAAGAGAAAAGGAAGCTGGGTTAGGGAAGAGAGATATTGGGGAGGTGGGGAGGAAATGGCAATGAGGACAAGGATAGAGAGCATAACTGAAGTGGGAAGGAAGGGGAATGATAGCGGCAAAGATGGGAGGAGGGGTAGGGACGGGCCAGGGCAGCATGGAGGAGGACAAGAGGAAAGGAATGGCACATTCAGGGGTGGGAAATCAGGGGACCAAGGTAGAAGCGCAAGAAAATCAAGGAAAAGTAGCCAGGGAAGAGTTACTGAGGCTTCTCGGGTGAAGGTACGTACAAAATCGGTGAGGTATATGGGGACTCAATAATAAAGGGATCCATTGGTTGGAAAAGGGTAGCATATAAGGGAGGTCAGTTTTCTGGATCCAGGGAAGGAAGCAAGCAGAGTACTTCCAAGAATCAAGAAGAACATTAGGTTAGTTGAGGTAAACCACATCTAGTCCTGCACTTTGGAACAAATGACCTGGCGGGAAGAACTGGAGGAGTTACAGAGGAGATTTATGGAGCTAGCCAAGGGGTGTAAGGAGATGTTCAGTTCCATGGCATTTTCAGAAGTCCTGTCAGTGCACTGCGACAGTACGGCTAGGCAGCTAAGAATTAAAGATTCTAACCCCTGGCTGAGCAGAGGTGCAGAAGGGAGGGATATGCATGTATAGGAGACGGGGGGACACATGGGTGGACACATATACTCAAGGGACAGGCAGCATATAAATGATGAGGGAGCTAGACTGCTAAGGGGAAGCTGCAGGGTACATACACGGAATTCTGGGGGATGATTTAAACTAAGGTGGGGGAGTATGAAGCTAGGAAAGGACTAGAAGGAGTGGCTAGAGGAACTTACCTAAAATCACACCCCACAAACCTAGGAGCTGGGAAGACTAGTAAGAAGGAGAACGAGGAGGAGGAGGAGATAGATGGAAGGGACTGCTGGCAAATGACAGGAGTCTGGGAAACAAGATGGGGACCTCAAGGCAGTGGTGGGACGGACGTCCCAGACCTGACAGTGATAACTGAAACACGGTGGGCGGATAATCATAGCTGGGAGGTGGAACTGCCAGGGGTATAGTTTCTATAGGAGAGACAGAGAGGAAAAAGGGAGGAGTAGCTTTATCGTAAGGGATGGGATAAGAGCAACGGTGAGTAGGGATGGGCAGGACCTGCAGAGATCCTTTGGGTCACATTATGTAAGAGGACAGGAGAGGCAGTGAGGACAGGGGTGGTATACAGACCTCAAAATCAGAGGAGGGCGTGGATAGGAGATGGCTAGTGAAACACAGGAGATGGCCAGCAAAGGGGAAATTCTGGTGGTAGGAGATCTAAATCTTCCAGATGTGGACTAGGGAGTTCCAACAGCAACATCAGATAGGAGTAGGGAACTGTTGGATTCCACGCAGGAAGCATTCATTCACTAGCTGGTCAGGGAGGTGCCATACTAGCCCTGGTCATGACAAATGGGGACAGTGTAGAGGATGTAGAGGTTGGGGAAAATCTGAGGGACAGCGACCACAGGATGTTAAAGTTTAGCCTTCAGACGGGTCGGAAAACAGCAAGTCTTCCACTAGGGTACTAGACTTCAGGAAAGCAAATTTTAGGAAAATGAAGGAAATCTACAAAGGAACTAGAAGGAAGGAGAACCTGGAAGGCATAGAAAAGCTATGGGGGCAATTAAAGGGGAATTCTGCTGGCAAAGAGCAATGCATCAGGCGGGTGAGCAAATGTAAGAGAGGCAGGAAACCACTTTGGTTTACAACAGAGGTGAGGAAAGCAGTTATGGAAAAAAGAAGGCATTAAAAAAGCTTCACAGAGGTGGTGGACAAAGAAGTTTATAGGTAGAAGCTAAAGGAAGCAGGAGAATAGTCAGGAGGACTAAAGCAGATGAGGAGAAGAAAACAGTGAAGGAGGTCAAAGGGGACAAAACGTTTTTCAGGTATGCAGTGACAGAAGCAGGGGCAAGCAAGGGACCATGAGACTCAAAGGGAGGGGACGCTTTGGTAGAGGAGGAAAAGCAAATCTTCTGGATGACTACTTCACCTCAGTCTTCATGGATGAAGAAGACGGAAGGGACCAGAGCTAAGAAACAGGGGAGGGTGGGCAAGGAGAGGACACATGCCCTTTACAGAAGGTAGGGTACTAGAGGAATTGCAGGCATCTCTCTGGACTGTGGAATGAGGTAGCCAGACTCAGAGCAGAAGTAAACTGGATCAGGAGTACCTTCGCCTATCCAGGGACCACCCAGTCCAACGCTGCCTCAAAGGATGCCAAGAACGAGGAGCACTTGGATGACGATGGGCTCGGGAGGTTAGAGCGGTCAGGCAGAGGCATATCTCAAATTCTTTCACTCCAGAACTCATATGCCGCACTGGCAAACGGGACAACCAAACAGAGGTACTCAGAGGAGTGGAAGGGAAGGATGTGGAGGTCAACCAAGGAGGTGACCTCAGTGGGGAAAGCAGTGGACCCCAGAGGATGAGGAAGCAAATCCTGGTGGGGACTCTATCGTAAGAGGATCCAGCTAGGAACACAGGAGGGAAGGACAGGGAGGTGAGGTGCCTACCAGGTGCCACGGCATGGAGGCATGGGAGGAAGATCCTGGGGATCACCGGGAAGGCAAGACGGAAGGGTGAGCTGGATGTCATTATCCACCAAGGTACTAATGACCTGGCAAACAGGGAGCCTAAGGAAGTTCAGGAAGAGTTTAGGAAAATGGGAGGGTCTCAAACAAGTAGCTGTCACCTCTCAGAAGTACTACCTGTGAGAGGCATGGAGAATGGGGAACACACACCAGGTACTTTAACTCATGGTTGAAGAACTGGTGCTGTGGGAAGGGTCCAGATTCATTGGTGATTGGGGACCCACCTGAAGGGTGGAGGCTTGTTCAAGCCTGACGGCCTGCATCTATCCTGGAGGAATCCAATCACTCAATGATGAGTTTAAATGCTACATGGACAAGCATTTAAACTAGCCAAGGGAGTGGCAGGCCAGCAAGGAGGGTACCTAACTGGCTACCCCACAGCTAGCTGTGGAACCAGTGAACAGGAGGAGTGGCTATCTCTATGAAGCAGTGTGCAAAAGATGAAGATAAGTACCCAAGAGGTAGATAGGTAGAAAGGGGCAAAATTCAACAGAAGGGCAGACAGCAAGGAGAACCAAGGATAAAGGACAACCAGGAGGGGCTGGAGTAGAACAGCTAAACTGTCCAGGGAGTTCAAATCATGGAAAGCCATGTGTGCCAATGCCAGGAGCCTTAGCAACAAGATGGGAGGATCTGGAGGCTGTCATGGTGCAGTCGGACCTGGACACTGTGGCCATCACAGAGACCTGGTGTAATGGAACCACAACTGGGAGACACCACCCGGCTACAACATATTCAGGAGAGACAGGGCAGGCAGCAAGGGAGGAGGAGGAGTGGCACTTTATGTAAAATATGGCATACAGGCCACAGAGATCCAGAAGGAACAAAATGGGGAGAGAGACTGTGGGTTAAGATGGAAAGAAAATGGGGTCAGCCATCTGAACAGGCGTGGTCTACAGACCACCAGCCCAGGAGGAAGAAACAGATAGGGAGCTGATGCTAGCCATCCAAAGGATGGTAGACATGGGTGAGGTGGTGGTGGTTGGAGATCTCAATATTCCAGATGTGGACTGGAGTCTCCCAGCAGCAGCATCCACCAGCAGCAGATTTATCCTCAACTCCTTCAAGGTGCCTTCCTCAAGCAACTGGTCATGGAATCAACTCGGCAGAAGTTGGCTGGCAGTATAGTCTAGAGGTTAGAGGAACGAGGTGTGAATGAGCTTGATACATCCAGCAGACCAGACCTGGGTTTTTATTCTCACAACCTCCACTTGCATACTGTGTGACTCTGAGCAAGTCACTTAACTGCCCAGTACTCCCAGGTTGCCCTGAAAACAGGCACTTGCGCTAGTGGGCCTACCGGTTACCAAGACTAAAATAAAAAAAAAAAAAAAAAGAAGGTAATACTGGACCTCATGCTCACAAACGGGACAGTGTAGTGAGGGTAACAGCGGGGAGCACCTGGGGAACAGTTTGCAATCTCAAAGGAACAGAACCAAACCCACAAATATGTATCCTGGATTTAGCGGGGCAGACTTTGAGAAATGAGGAGATGCTTGAAGAGGCATTAATGGGAATGGGAGGGAATCAGGGTTGAGGAACAGTGGGCAATATTTAAAGCGGAATTACAAGAGCAGCAATTTTGCATTAAGCAGGCTAGCAGGGAAAAGGAAGAGGAGACATTATGGTTTCCGAGGAGGTGAAGAAAGCCAAAAGATTGCATTCAGGCAATACAAAAGATGCAGGCAAAGGGGATAGGGACAAGTACCAGGAGAAGCAAAGGGAGGCAGAGAGGTCAGTAAGGAAGCCAAAGCTCAGACAGAAGAGCACATTGCAAAATTAGTGGGTAGAGGGTACAAAACCTGTTACATGTACATAAATGAAAAAGAAAGGCAAGGAAGGGATCGTGAGACTGAAGGGGAGGCTGGGGCGTGTGAGGATGACAGCAGTAAGCTGACATACTGAACAGGTATTCCTGCTCAGTCTTTACTAAGTAAGAGGAGGGTAATGGGTCTGAAGGAGTACAAGGGGTGGGAACAGCGCAGAAATGGACACAAGTCCCTTTACACGGGAAAGGGTCCTAAACGAACTGGAGGGAATAAGTTGATAAAGCAATGGGGCCAGATGGGGTGCACCCAGGGTCCTAAAGGAACTAAGAGAGGTGGTGGCTGAACCTTTGTCAATCCTGTTTAGCGACCACTGGAAACAGGGAGGGTACCCAAAGACTGGAGGACAGCAGATGTAGTCCCTTATCAAAGCGAGAACAAAGAGGCGAGGGGAACTACAGACCAGTCAGCCTGACCCGGTAGTGGGAAGATCATGGAGGCACTGCTTAAGGAGAGATTGGTGGAACATCTGGTTGCCAGCAGACTACAGGACCCAGGGAGAGGTCATGCCAGACCAACCTCATTGAATTTTTTGACTAGGTGACTAGGGAGGTGGATCAGGGAGGGCAGTGGACGTGGCCTATCTGGACTTCAGCAAGGCCTTTGACACTGTGCCACATAGAAGACTGAAACAAAATGGGGAATATGGGAGTGGGCAGGACAGTAGTGCAGTGGGTAGGTAACTGGCTGGGCTGCAGGACACAGAGGGTGGTGATAAATGGCTATCACTCCACAAAGGGAAGAGTCACCAGCGGGTACCATAGGGATCAGTGCTGGGGCCAGTCCTATTCAACATCTTCATCAGTGACATTGTGCAGGACCTAGCAGGCAGAATTTCTCTGTTCGCTGATGACATGAAGCTCTGTTTGATTTTTTTTTTTTAACCTGCAGCTATACTGCCTCTGTAACAGACTGGACATGCCAGAGGGTGCAGACAGAATGAGGAGGACCTGCAGAAGCTTGAAGAATGGTCAAGGGTTTGGCAATTGAAATTCAATGCAAAGAAGTGCAAGATAATGCATATGGGGCACAAAACCCTGGAGACGACATATCAGTTGTGGGGAGTGAGGATACAGCATGGATCAAGCAGGAAAGAGACCTTGAGGTTATCATCTCTGAGGACCTCAAGGTAGGGAAACAGCGACAAGGCAGCAGATAAGGCAAATAGGATGCTGGGATGTATAGGCAGGGCAACACCAGCAGGAAATGGGAGGTCATAATTGCACTATACAAGACACTAGTGAGGCCCCACCTGGAGTACAGTGCATAATTCTAGAGACCTTACCTATGTAGGGACATAGACAGGGTAGAGAAGGTTCAGAGGAGCAACAAAGATGGTACAGGGATTGCATCACAAGTCCTATGAGGACAGCTTAAGGACTTGAATATGTACTCCCAGGAGAGGAAGGATATGATAGAGACATACAAGTACCTTACAGGGAGGAACAGGGTGCAGGATTACACTATTTTCCAGTGAAAAAGATGTTTCCAGACTAGAGGGCATGGGATGAAGTTGGAGGAAGGGCAATTCAGAGAAGCGTGAGGAAGAATTTCTTCACAGAACGGGTGGTGGACAAGTGGAACACCCTGTCAGAGGAAGTAGTGGATGCTGAAACAATCATGGGATTTAAGAATGCATGGGATAGACATAGGGAATTCTGGAAGTCAGTGGTAAGGGCAACAGACTTCTAGGAAAACATATGGTGAACTTACAAGCTCAAATGGGCAGACTGGGTGGGCCAGGCCTTATCTGCCGACAGTGTATATGTATCATGTAATTAGGTAAACTGCGAGCGGACAAAGCAATGGCTAATGCAATCCACCTTAGGGTACTCAGGGATATAAAGGAGGAACTGGTGGCTCCACTCACAAGGTTACTTAATTTGTCTCTAGACAAGGGAGGGTACTAGGGATTGGAGAACAGCTGATGTGGTGCTATTACACAAGCGGGAGGAAAGGATAGCCAGGCAACTACCGCCGTTAGCCTTACCTCGTGGTGGGAAAACTAATGGAGGCACTCATAAAGGAAAGGCTGGTGCAATTTCTAGAGGAGGAAGGCCTCATGGACGACAACCAGCATGGGTTCACAGGTGGAAGGTGGTTGCCAGACCAGCTGATTTAATTCTTTGAGGGAGCACGGAGATATCTGATCAGGGAGGGGCAGTGGGCGTGGCCATCTGGACTTCAGAAGGCCTTGAGCATCGCCCCCACAGAAAGCTAATAAATTGGGGAGCTTAACGGTGGGGAGCAAAATAACTGAACAGGGTAGAAAATTGGCTGGTGGGAAGAACTCAAAGGGTGGTGGCAAATGGCATGCACTCAAGGAAGGAAGGGTGACGAATGGGTCCCTCAGGGGTCGGTGTTGGGACCCATATGGTTTAACATATACATTGAGGACATTTCAGTGGGCCTGAGTGGGAAGGTGTGTCTGTTTGCAGATGACATGAAGGTCTGTAGCAGGGTGGACACACCGGGGAGAGAATGAGGAGGATCTGGCCAAACTAGAGGAGTGGGCAGGGAAGTGGCAACTACACTTCAACGCAAAGAAATGTAAAATCATGCGCATAGAGCACAAAAATCCAAGGGCAAAATACTGGCTCGGGGGAGGAACTCGAGGTTACAGAGCAGGAGCGAGACCTGGGACCACAATTCCGGATAACCTGAAGATAAGGAATCAGTGCGATAGGGCAGTGGGGAGGGCAACCAGAATGTTGGCATGCATAGGAAGGGTTTACAAGCATAAAAAGGAGGTGATCATGCCACTGTACAAAACTATGGTCAGGCCACAACTAGAATATGGGGTCCAGTTCTAGAGACTACACTTACAGGGCGAAAGGAGAAGCTGGAGAGGGTCCAGAGAAAGTAACCAAGATGGTTCAGGGGATGCGCATAAGGTTATACGAGGAACAGCTGAAAGAACTGAACTTGTACACACTAGAGGTGAGGAGGAAGAGGGGTATATGGTAGAAACCTTCAAATATCTGAAGGAATAAAAAGGTGAGGGTGGGTAGCATCTTCAGGATAAGTGAGAACAAATTCATTAGGGGACACACATTCAAGCTGGAGGAGGTAGATATGGAGGAGATGTAAGGGGCAGTTCTTCACAGAGAGGGTGGTGGGGCCATGGAAAGGCTGTCAGAATGGGTGGTGGGGTAGACTCAGTGAACAAATTCAAACGGGTTTAGGACAAATACATGGGGCTAAATAAAGGTGGAAGGGTCTGGAACAGAGGGTGTAAGATGAACTAGACGGAAGAGGGGTATTTCAGGCAGACTGGATGGGCCAAGGCATCCTTTTCTGCCGACAACTTTTTATGTTTTCTATGTTTCTAGGTTTATTGTTTGGTAACTGGGTAAGGCCCACTAGACAAGTGCCTGTTTTTCAGGGGAGACCCAGGAGCACTGGAGAGGTTAAGTGACTTGCTCAGGGTCGTACAAGTAGGTGGAAGTTGTAGGAATCAAACTTGTGTCTGCAGGATGTACCAAGCTTATTCACAGCTTGTTGCTCTGACCTCTAGGCTATACTGCTGGTTGGCACAGCAGCAGGCTACCACTACGTAACATATGTTCTGAAACGAGTTTGGATCATTGGAGAGCTGGCCAGGGAAGGGAGGCTGAAAATCCCACAGGATGCACCTTGTTTCAGGGAGGAGAGTGCTGAACCTCACTGCTACATTGCCACCTGTAAGGCCACGGGGGGCACAGCCAAGGATGCCTACAGGGAGGGAAGGACGCCATGACATCAATGTGCAGACATGCACATCACTGCATGAGCACGTATGACAATGTCACAGTGATGGCACGGGGGAGACGGAGGTAAATCCTCCTCCTGCACAGCAGGATGTTCCTTGACCTCCCAGTAGGTTTCACACCTGCTAACTCAATGAGCCTTCCCAGCCCCAGAGTCTCAAGTGTCTGGAGCAGTTTGGGCCACCTCAAGGCCCCACTGTGGGGAACAAGCCAAGGTAGCTCCACTGGAAAGAAGGTAATCCCTGAGAGGTGGCAGGGTGCTGGGGCCGGAGGTAAGGAGGTTGACAACTACATCAGTGGGTCCCCAGGCTGGGTGGAAATGGGCAGCAAAAAAAAAAAAAAACACTGATTAAAAAATGAGTAATTTGGGACTACAGAGCAATCCAGTGGTTGTAGATGGGTACACTGGGATAAGTACTAAGAAAACTTGAAAGTTTAGAAAGACAGATTTCTTGATACAGCTGGTAGGAGAGCAGAAGGATGGACACAACAGACTATCGTATTTTTTTTCATTTAAGTTTCTCTGTTTCATAATCCAGTACTTTAATGGTTAAACTACACTGCCTGCCTAAAGTAAGTGCTCCGGAGATGCACAGTACTGTATTAGCAAAAAAAAAAACTCTCTTAGAATGTTATAAATCTGAGAACTGTATCCCACACTCACTGGAAGAGAAGCAGGCACTTCACAGTCGCAGAGTCAATCACACCTTGGGAATAACAAACCCCATCACATTGTGACTTCAACTTGAAAGCCTTTTGAACTATTCAAAAAGCCATCCCTCCTTTGACTTTATTACGTCTCTCACAAGTATTGAACTCTTGGCACAGACTGATCCTTCTACAACCAAATGTTCCTTTTATTCTGCTCCTGTCAGCAGGTCCATCCTTCATCATCTGTCTGGGCAGACATTATATGCTGACAGGCCTCGAGAACTAGAAACAGACTTGCTCAGTAAGAAAAGTTGATCTGGTACAAACAAACACAGCGACATGTAGTTTTATGCAGCAGTAGTCACCAAGAATAAGGGAACCGGAGGGAGATTTGTGGGCTTCTAGGTAAGGCACCTACCTGGCCTTTCTCGCTGCTAGTGGTAAGAGTTCAGATCTTGGACCTGACACAAGTGAAATGAAAATGATTGTCTCCACTCCACTGGACAGGAGTCAACATCATATGATCACCACATACACTACAGTCTTTACTTCAGTACCACTTATTTATTTATTTAGCTTTTGTTGATCGGGTAGGTGCATTAGTGAAAAATCCTGCCTATTTTCAAGCATGACCGAGAGGGTACAATACACAGTTAACAAAACTGGACAGTGATGAAGTACAAATGATGCAGTACAATTCAGCATATAACGTAAACAACTGATATCCACGCTGGGATGGTCAGGAGGAAAAACAAAACAAAAGCGTACATATAGTAGTAGCCATTCTAGCAGGAAATAAAGGGAGCAGGTAAGGACAGAGGACAGTAGGCTGAGAACATTCAACAATTCAGAGAACAAGAAAACTAGGTTGGGAGATACAAAGAGAGCAGGCGGAGAAGACTAGTTACAGTCACAAGAATCAAGTACTTGTAGATGGGGAAAAAGTGCAGTTTTGAAGGAGGAGCAAAACTGGGAGCCCTTCAGACAGGGGAGGTAGAGAGTTCCAGAATTTTAGCAAAGTGGGAGAATGCTTGTTCTCCCATGTTTGTAGAGCAGTGTGGGACAGAGAGCAGGGTGAGTTTGATGATCTCAGTAGGCGGGAGGCGAGCACCAGGAGTGCACAGCCCAGTGCTTTCAGGAGGGGAGTCTTGTCATGGAGTCAATGAAGCAACCCAGTGAGTATGAGCGCAGGGCAGAGGGGACAGCCATTGAAAGGTGACATACAGGAGACAGTGGTAAGTTGGGGCTGACAGGACAAATCTGCAGACACTGTTGTAGGTAGTATCCCTTTTACGAAGAATTCCAGCGTTAGAGTGGGAAAGAATAGGAAGGCATACTGCAGCCTAAGGAGCAAGACACCTCTAGCCACCGAGATCCTGGCTGTAGGAGTAAGAAAGTGACGACTGGTAAGTGGTACCAATCTTTATGTTTGAAGATTTGCATCTCTCATTTATATGAGATGAAAAGTCAAGAGCAGGATAGAGTGTCACACCCAGGTATTTAAAGGAGTCAGTGGACTGGACTGTTGAGCCATCACAGTTAGCACACAAAGCTTGGGAGTCACAGTACGGACTTTTATGGTCGAACCAAAGAGCACAGCCTGGGTCTTCGCATATTAAGGATTAGTATTATTTAGGAGCCAGGTTTGAATCTTTTGAAATGCGGATGACAAGTCAGTATTGATGTCTACTGACCGAGCAGCTGAGTAGACCACCAGGTTGTCCGTACATGATGGAGTGGTAGTGTGTAAAGGCAGTGGGTCAATTATTAACAAAATGGAAAGAGCAGGGTCCTAGAATGGATCCTTGTGGGACGCAGCAGGAGATGATAGGTCTTTGTTGAAGAAGACAGATTGGGACTGGTTTGAGAGGTAACTGCTGATCCAGGATATGGTGGAACCAGAGGGCTATCTAGGCTTGATGAATGTGAATGGGCAAGCCAGGAATCGTCTCACCTAGAGCCAAGCCAGAGCCAAATCATGGGTATGGCTTGACTCTGTCAGCCAAAACACTAGTCGAGCCCTGCTACCGCAGGCTGTTCCCTTCATAGGCAGTGAACATTCCAGACACTACATTAACTGCTCAGGCTGACAAAAATGCTTACTTACCATAACTGGCTGGGCTTGACATAGAAACATGGAAACATAGAGTTGGACGGCAGATAAGGACAGCAAGGCCCATCCAGTCTGCCCATTTCTTTTCTACCTTATAAATGTGCCATCGGCCTTTGCTCTGTCAGAGGCCTATCTATTCATACTCATCTGTATTGCTCCCTTATGCCTATCCCATGCCTGTTTGAAGCCCTGCACTGTATTCATAGCCACCACTTCTTGTGGTAAGCCATTCCATGCATCTACCACCCTTTCTGTGAAAAGAATTTCCTCACATTCCCCCTTAATCGCCTCCTCTAATCTCATGCTGTGTCCTCCTGTCCTGCTATTTTTCTTATATTTAAACATGTTAGACTCTTGCACCTTGTTAATGCGCTTAAGGTGTTTGAATGCCTCGATCATATCACCTCTCTCCTCCTTTGCTCAAGGGATACATATTGAGCTCAGTTAATCTGTCCTCATATGTCTTCTGATGCAGTCCCTGCACCATTTTGGTTGCCCTTCCCTGGACTGCCTCAATTTGGTTAATGTCCTTGTGAAGGTGTGGCCTCCAATACTGCATGCAGTACTCCAGATGGGGCCTAACCAGTGTCTTGTAAAGAGGATTATTACCTCCTCTACGACTTGTGATACCCTACTAATACACCCTAACACCCCCTAGCCTTACCTACTGCTTTAGAGGTCTGCTTGGATGATTTCAGGTAATCAGTGATGATGATGATGCCCAAGTTCTTTCTTCCTTTGTGACTGCTAGCAACTCCTCCCAGCCTACAGGTGGCTTCAGGGTTTCTCTTCCCTATGTGCATGATTTTGCACTCTCTTTGCATTAAATCCCAGTTGCCACTCTTCTGACCATTTTGCTAGTTTATCCAGATCTCTTCTCATTCTGCCCACCCCATCTGGATCATCTACTCTGTTGCAGATCTTGGTGTCATCTGCAAACAGACAGCCTTACCCTCTAGTCCATCTGCAAGGTCACTAATGAAGATGTTGAAGAGGACCTCCCAGAACTGATCCCTGAGGTACCCACTTGTGACTTGCATCTCTTCTGACTGTATACCATTTACCACCACTCTCTGTTTCTGCCCGTCAACCAGTTTGCCACCCAGTTGACCCACCCCAAGCCTACCCAGCTTATTTATCATTCTTCTATGTGGAACAGTGTCAAAAGCTTTGCTGAAGTCAAGGTAGGCGACATCAACTGCTCCCCTTGGTCCACCACTCTGGTTACCCAGTCAAAGAAATCTATGAGATTAGTTTGACAGGACCTTCCTTTGTAAACCCATGCTGTCTTGGATCCCATGCCCTTCTGGTTCCAGGTGTTGCACTATCCTTTCCTTAAGAGTGCCTCCATAATCTTGCCCACTACTGAGGTAAGACTGACTGGTCTGTAGTTCCCCGCCTCCTCCCTGCTACCACTCTTGTGGAGCGGATCACATGAGCCCTTCTCCAGTCTTCTGGGACCGCTCCTGTGCTCAGAGACTCACTAAAGAGTTCTGCTAATGGCTCTGCTAGTTCCACCTTTAGCTCCTTAAGTACCCTGGGATGTATGCCATCAGGTCCCATTGCCTTATCCACCCTGAGCTTAGAAGCTCTTGTAGGACCCTTTTTTGTGAAGGGAGTAGTGCTCACCTCCTCCCCTGTGTCCATGATACTGAGCTGTGGGCCCTGCCCTACCTTCTCTTCAGTAAATACTGAGCAAAAGTATCTATTTAGGATAGATGCCTTTACAGGGTCCTCCTCCTCACATGCTCCTTTTCTCCATTAAGCTTAGCAATACTCCCTCTGGACTTTCTCCTTTCACTAATGTATCTATAGAAAGTCTTGTCACCTTCTTTTACTGTTCGTGCTAGTGTTTCCTCAGTTTGGGACTTAGCCTGCCTTACTGCCTTCCCTGCTTCCCTTAGGGCAGTTTGGTATGTCTCCCTATCTTCATCCCGCTGTGTTCCCTTATATTTCCTGAAGGCCAGCCTTTTGGCTCTGACCTTTCTGCTACTGTATTTGAGAACCAAAGTGGTTTCCTTCTTCTTTGCACTTCCTTTTCTGTCTAACACAATGGGATGTTGCTTCAAGTATTGCATCCTTAATGCTTGCCCACTTTGCCTGTACCCTTCACCTGTGTTTCTTTTGCCAGGGCTAGCTTAACTCTGTTGGCCATCTTATCAAAGTCAGCTCCTCTGAAGTCCCATATTTTGCCTTGGAATGGGATGATTTAGATGTAGTAGCCAAATTGAACCATACCATGTGATGGTCACTGGCTCAGGTTGACCTTGGCTCTCAACTGCTTACAGAGGCCAAGCCGAGCCAGGCTCAAGTCTGCTCTGACTTGCCCACCTCTAAATAAAGACAAAGAACCACAGCACAAAAGCAATGGTTACCTGGGAAAAACTTTGGCACGTAACACTAGGTTTAAAAAATACAGAATCACACAAACCTCAATAATACAGAGCATCATTTATTTATTTATTTGCTTTTGGTAACCAGGTGGGTGCACTAGGACAGGAAATGCCTATTTTCAGGCACGACCGGGGAGGATACAAGAGGACATACATAAGTGTACATGTGACGCAGCACATGAGATAATGTAACACATTAAGGACGAGGACCACATACAATCAGATACAAATTTGGAAAACATTTTCAGCACAATACAGTTAGTACGGTTTTGACAATCAAGAAAGCAAGACATGCAAAAGCATGTGAGAGAAAACTGATATTCTAAACATGTGCAGTATGCAATAAGTGCCATTATGTGACCATTAGGTTTAGGGAGAGTAGAAGCTGGGAGGAGAGGGAAGGAGAGTGGTGGGAAACAGAGGAAGAGAGTAAGGGAAGATTGAGGGATTAGAATAGTTATGAGAGAGGAGAGAGAGGTGTCAGAGAATTTGTTGCCTCGGCTCGCAGAGGGTAGGGGAAGGATAGTCTACAGAGGATGAAAGAAATCATAGGAAGTATAGTTATTTATTTATTTATCACAATACAAATACCTTTGAGTCAGAAACTCATTTACAAAGGTTCCACATCTGAGCATACAATAGGTTACAATACAAAGTACAATAAAACAGTACAGACAATGGAATATTGAATCACAAGGCAGAATTATGGTAAACGAATATATACACATTTGGGTAACAGTTGGCATTGTGTACATTTGTGGATACAATGGGTACAGATGATAATAGAGGGTAGAGACAATGAGAACATTAGGTGACACTTGGGCCATCAGTGAGGAGACACTGTCAAGGAGCATGGGTTTCCAATCCCAGTGCAAACTGATAAATAACGAGGAAAGGTAACAGCATGAGCGTGTAGAGGAAACAGGTAAGGGGGTTACAGGAAGAAAATACAAGTTTGCAATATGAATTACAGGTTGGTGCACCAATAGTGTGGTGCAGCAACGTTTGAGCAGATCAAGACTATTGGTTTTGTCAAGTAACAGTGGAGTATATGCAAATCACCATGAACGAATTTAGACTGGCTCTGCTTTGAGCAGGAGTGTATTGTGCCAAATGATCTGTCGTGCAGTCTGCTGTATCTCGACGCTAAGGAAGAGGAACCAGCCCTGTGTTGGTCTTGCTGCTTTGGATCATGGTGAGCCTGAACTAGGAAAGGAATCTAAAGACAAAGAACCCCAGCACAAAAGCACTGAGGCAAGGGTTACCCAGGAAGGGCATTGGCAATAAAGCCAAGTTTCAAAGAAATACAAACTCACAAATACCCCAATAATGCAAAGCATCATGGGATGCATATGCACCATAACCCAAACTCAGAAAGCAATCCTAGGGCTGGTTAATCCTTCCCGAGTTCAGTTAATAACGGTGCACACTGATGAGTCCTGAGAAGGATGAAACACGTGTCAGTGTCTCTTCTTTTCAGCCTCTGCAGACTTTTTGAAAAGCCATTTGGCACTTTTACACTCCTGCTTAAAGGAGGCAGTATACATTCTTCATGAAGAATTGGATATACTTCCATGATGCTTTGCATTATTGGGGTATGTGTGATTTTGTATTTCATACAGTACTTGCATATTTAGAGGGAAAAGAAGGTCATTTGCCCATCGAGTTCTTTTCCTCTCAACAGGTCAGTGCAGTAACTATCACCCCGTTTTCTTCATGCATTTTGGTCGAGTTTGAGTGTAAAGCTCATTACAGCATCAGCTGATACCACATGCTCCGGCAGTCAGTTGCAAGACTCCGCCACTCATTCTGTAAAGCAGTTGACTCTTCCTCCCTTTAATGACACTGAGTGTCCCTGTCCTTCCATCCATGTGCATGTGGAAGATCTGCAGTTGGAGTGATTGCATTATCCCTTTTAAACACTTGAGTACTGTAATCATGAGGATCCATCCATCAGGAATGATTTGTACGGACACAGGACAGCAGAACAAGATGGCAGGAGTTTAAACCGTGATGGAAATGACTCAGAAGAAATATAAGGAACTTTTACTAAGGGTGCAGTTCATTCTTATGTAGTGACAGCAATATCAGGTCAGAAGGGAATCTAGATTAATCAGGTCAACCTGTCACCCTCCACCTCACAAGCAGAGATTAATAAGTCTGCTATGCAAGCATGTCATTATGTGTCAGGATACCCCATCCCCCCATTCTACTATCCAGGGTGCCTCATGATTTCCTTGTTAATAAGAAATTTGACCAGGCTTATCTTGAATCCCTGTACTGTCTTCATGTCTATCGTCTCCACTGGTAGGCTGGTCCATAGGTTTACCACCCTCTGGTGGAAGACATGCCTCCTGATGTCACTCCTGAATGTACCACCTCTGACCTTCAAGGCGTGTCCTGTATCCTGCTTGAGCACACCAGGTCAAACATACTCCATCCGTATGAACCTGTCGATGCTCTTCAGTATCTGGAAGATGGAGATCATGCCCCTACCTCAGCCTGCCTTTCTACTGGGTGAACATGCTAAGGAACAAACAAATGAAAATGGAGCAGCTCCTCAATGTACTCAATTTTAGTGAAGTAGCATGCAGCAGTACAAGCATCTGGAGCCAAAGACTTACTACAACTGATGATGTCACTGGTGGAGCAACCATGCGGTGCAAAATATAAATATATAAAGTGAGAGGAGAGAGAGCGAGAACAGGGATGCAGATATGAACTGGGATGCTTTAATAGTTCCCATCCCTAATGCTGTATTTTTTTTTTATTTACTTTTTATCCCTTGTCTTCTCTGATGCTGCCCGATCCCCGGTTGGGCACAGCCCCTTCTTTCTGTATCTCGGCACTGACCCCTCTGGTCCCACACAGCTTGCACCCCCAGTGCAGTTGTAGGAGATGCCTCTGGTGGAAGGGCAGTCAGTATTGGGAGGAGGGTCTGAAGTATACTAGGATTATCCTGCACCCGCCAGGATTCTTCCTAGTTTCTGACTACCCCGTGCGGTGCCGGGACACTCAGGGCTCAAAGCACTCACATGCAATGGTGCTCTACACAGAGTATGATCAAGCGCACACTCCCTTGCAGTATCTTCACTGCACTGCCAGCAGTGGCCACCTAGATGTCAATACAGCGCAGGAGGCAGTGACTTCTTGGGATGCTCAGTCCTCCCTCCCTCCAACTGGTCCTTGATGATCCAGGCTCATTCCAGAACCCGGTCACTATCAACATGAGTGGTAACACTACCGCTGTGCAGACGGGCCAGTTTATGCTGTATTCTGTAATAAGAGTCAAGACCCCATCTAATCTTAGCCATCCTGCCAGTGCAGCAGTAGTGCTACTGCCTTACAACGCCAGTGATCCGGGTTCGAGAGTGAGCCCAAGTCACCATGGGGCTGGCTGGGAGAGGATGGCTGAGCGTCCCGTGATGCTCTCCACATCGGGGGCGTTTCTGCTGTTCTATTGCTATCTGGGTGACCACTGGTGGCACTACAGCCGAGCCATCATCAGGGAGGCGAGTGCCCTGACCAGACATTGAGGCATCAGACCTGCATCACTCCACCAATGCTAGAGGGCAGGACAGAGAACACAAGTAGAAAACTTCAGGAGGCAGTATGGTGCAGTGGTTTAAGGCTCTGAGCTGCAAATCTGGAGACCTGGGTTTGAATCTCACAGCCCCACTTGCATACTGTGTGACCTGAGCAAGTCACTTAACTTCCTTGTGCTCCCAGGTTGCACCTGTAAACAAGCTTTCAGCTTAGTGTATCTCACCTGGTTAAATAACTGGGAGGGAAAAAATCCTTGCCTGTGCAGCATGCCACCTGTTGCCCTGCTGTGAGGTCCCAAACCGTCGTCTGTGGCTCTCGCTCCTCACTGAAGCTAAACTCTGCCTGAGGGTTAAAGGGGTGGCCCTTGGTAGCCCTTTCTGGGGGACCATCCATGGGGAACACAGAGAGAGGTAACACCTGGGATGGCGGGTGAAAGGACTAGGCAGGGCAGAGGACAGAAGGCGGCTGGGTGGGTGCCAAGGAGAGAAAGAATACAAATTTATAAAAATAAAGACCCTACCTAATCGCGCAGCTGTGAAACAACTAGGTTTTTATTTTTGTTTTGTCCATTAGCCATAGCTGTTTTGGTTGACCATTGCAAAATACATATTTACATAGCACTGGAAAATTAGAACAGTTACGATATGCAGTAACTACATTTATTTCCCCTTATAAATAAAAAAAAAATTGTTCTTAGAAATGTAAACAATCAATAAACATGACTGATGATGTTGGGGCTTAAGGGTTGATGTAAACAGGAGGGAAGAATAAAACTCATAACAAATATCAAATTTTAATGAGTTTACATTTTTAAAGTACTCTGGCAAAGACAGACAAAAATATTGATGCCCTCAGGTCTCTCATCTGTTGGTTACTTTGTCTGTGAAATAAATTATTAATAGTGGTCCACTCCAAATCAGTCACAAAGACTGAACTGAAGACCTTTGCCTCAGGTTAAATTTTCAAAGACTCCTTTCACTACATTTAGGTGCTCAAAATAAAAAGACTGCACTTTTTTATTATGGTTGCATGGCATATTACAGGCATGCAAGAGACACTAAACATTATACTTTATTACAAGATTATAGTAATGAAGTACTTTGGTGTACTTGTACTCTGTAGGGTTTTCCAGGAGGAAACAGCTATTAAAACCTTTGGCTGCTTAGAAACAAACAAAAAAGATGGTCAATGCGTCTTAATGGGTGATGGCTGTTTACATACAGAGGTTCGTCGGGGCCATCGGAAGTGTTGGAGGAGGATTGAGTGTCCCAGAGGATGCTCTCCTGCTCCTCCTCTGGGGAGGAAGGGACTCCAGCTCCACCGCTATACTGCTACCTGGGTGCCCTGCCCACAGGTGGCAGTGCAGCTGGAGTGGTTTAGCAAAGGCAGGATGCAGGCTGGTGCTGCACTATGCCGTTAGCATGCGCCTGCGTTCGCATCGCCCCCATGCCCCTGTGTCCTGAGGATGAGATCGACAGAAATTGGAAATATGCCCGACAGAAGGCAGAATGATTACCTGACTTTCTGCAGGCCACGTACCAGTTATGTGGCTCTGCTCCAGTCTGGGGCCTGGTCTGAGCAGCGCACGCCCAGCCTGCCGGTCCCTGCCGAGAGGAGTGACAAGTGGAGGACAGAGTTGGAAGGCAAGCCCACGAGGCGGCTGAATGGGCTGGAGAAGGCCAGCATGAAGGGGCCCTAGCCAGAGAGGGAGCAAAAAGGGCAAGTTAACCAGAATTCAGGCCAGATTCCTTCCATCCACCCCACTCTCCGAGAAGAGCCTACTGTTTACAGGATGCACATTTGAAACCTGCTTCTTAGTCATGTACATCCCTGTCTGGGACCACACCCACAGTAGTGCGCTACCAAGTTTATCCTGGGACTCATGACATACATCATGAAGTGTGACAGTTATACTGTTACCATGATAAAGCACATATGAAGCTGTGCTGCTTTATAAATACCCATCATGCAATGTGTCATTTTACCGGGTTCTGCTTTCTACACTTTTCCACAGCTGGGTGGTCTGAAGCTCTCAGAGGACTAGCTGAAACAGTCAACTCTGGTAGTATTTGAACCACAGTCCGCTGATCCCACTCTTGTGACTAGACAGACTACCTCTCACATGATTCGTTTAAGACAAAGTCCAACAAACACGAGCCTCTTGGACTGATACTCCTTGGGCTACAGTCAGAACCACTTAGAATCAGAAGACACCTGTCCTTTCCATGTATGCAGCAGATTCACGAGTAAAGTCCATTTTCAGAGAAAAGGGTCCTGAAAGGACTTGCAGCTCTGAAAGTGTACAAGACTATGGGACGGACGGAATACACCCAAGGGTACTAAAGTAACTCAGGAGGTGCAAGCTACCCCACTGATGGCCTTATTCAAAAGCTCAATGGAAGCAGGCATGGTTCCGGAGGGCTGAGAAGAGCAGACGTGGTCCCTGTACATAACAGCAGCAACAGGGAAGAGGCTACCAACTACAGGCCAGTCAGTCTTACATCAGTGGTAGGAAATTAATGGAAACCATGTTAAAGAAAAGGTTGGCAGAGTCATGTCTTGAATCCAATGGGCTACAAGATCATAGGCAGCAAGGGTTCACAGGGAGGCCATGCCAGAGCAAATCTGATTGATTTCTTGACTAGGTGACCAGAAAGCGGATCACCAGAGGGCAGTGGACAGTATCCTGTGAAGGGGCTAATTGCAAGTGGGTGCCTACCAAAATGGCGACCCTCTTGTGGCGACTACCCGATGGTGAGGGCATAGGGCGGCGACCAGATGGGGAGGGTTTGTGACACGGCAACAGGATGTGCACATGCATACACGCGTTGGGGGTGGGAGGCGAGTGCGCTGGCGATGGTGGGAGGATTTGTGAGGGTGGTGCCACAGGGTGCCGTCGGAGCTGGCGTTGCGGCATTGTGGGTTCGGTGCTGGTCTGGGGTGGTAGGGATGCAGGGTTCGGGACCAGGAGGCGGCGTTTTATTCGCCGGCCCAAGACAGTTTTTTAATTGTTTACTGAATGCCCCACATGCACCCCTGGGTTGAGATTCTTAAATTAGGGGTGCAGTGGTAGTGTGCCCCAAAATAAATTATTTTGTTTTGCACCGCTGTCACTGGCGCTGTAGTTGCACATTGCCAAAATTGAATTTTGGTGGTGTGCACTCGCCATAAGGATGATCGCCGCTCGGCAATCGCCTCTTATGACATGGAACCGAGTGGACAGGGCCTAGTTGGACATTAGCAAGGCCTTCGATACTGTGTTGCACAGGAGACTGATCAAAGAAACTGAGCACCCTATGGATGGGATCCAAAGTGGCGAACTGAGTTAGGAAGCTGTTAATGGATTAGAGACACAGAAACAGAGAATGTGTCAGCAGAGAAGGACAGGTAGCTAGGCCCATCTAGTCTGCCCTATTTTCCTGCCTATTACTAAACCCTGGATCCTATCTGACCACAGGTGTCCCTCTCTCCTCCCTTTCCTATACCTAATATGCTGCTGTGCCTGTGCTCGCATGCTTGAAGCTCCACACTGTTTCACCTCCGCCACCTCTTCTGGCAGGCTGTTCCAGGCATCCACCACTCTTTCTGTGAAGAAGTATTTCCTCACATCCCTCTTAACCCCCCAAGCTTCATGGCAAGCCCCATGTTTTGGTGCTCCTTCTCTTGTGAAAGAGACTACCTTCTTGCACTTAGTTCACCCCCATGAGGCACCTGTAGGTCTCAATTATGTCCCCTTTTCCAAGGAGCACATGCTGAACTCCGCAGTCTCTAATTACTCCGGGTTTCTTGTGCAACCTCTCACCATCTTGGCAGGCCTGCCCTAGACCACTTCCACCCAGTTGATGTCCTTGCGGATGTGTGGCCTCCAGAACTGGACATAGTACTCCAGGTGGGGTCTTACCAGCGAGCAATACAGTGACAATCCCACCTCCTTCTCCGTCTAGAAATCCCTTCCCTATGCACACTAGCATCCCTGCACTTGCCTACTACCCCTGTCACACTGCCCTGCCACCGTGAGATCATCAGATATGATTACCCCAAGGTCCCTGTCTTGCTTGGCAACCGTAAGTCCCCCCATCTGATACACAGCCCCAGGTGTTCCCACCCCAGATGCATGATTTTGCACTTTTGACACTGAAGCGCAGCTGCCACTCCCTAGGTCACTCCTCTAGATTCCATAGATCCCTTTGCATTCTCTCTCCCTCCTGGGTGTCCACCCTGTTGCAGATTTTGTGTCATCAAAGAGATAGAAACACTGATAACAAAAGTGCATCTTTTGAATGTTTTCCTCATCAAGAGGTTATGTTTAATAAAGCAGCCCTCCATACACCTGCCCAAGAATAACCAGTTCAGAATATCAGAGTGTGTAATAATGACTGACAGGGTGTGTAATTATGGCTCAATCATCACACACCTCTCACGGGTGTTCTGAAGCACAAGGTGCTTGTGCAAAGTGCCTTTAAACACGAGAGGGCAAGTGTAATTACTGACCATAATATAGACCCATCAGTTTGACCTCGAGTGGTGGGAAAATTAATGGAGAGTATACTAAAGGAGCGATTGGGGGTGTACTTGGAGGTGGGAGGTCTGGATAGCCGGCAACATGGGTTTGTGCCAGGTAGATCATGTCAAACCAACCTTGTGGAGTTCTATGAATGGGTAACATCAGAACTGGACTGGGGTAAGCCTGTTGATGTATTATTCTTGGACTTCAGCAAGGCGTTTGACTCTGTCCCCACAATGGTCTGGTGGAGAAACTGATGGGGTTGGGAGTAGGCCCTTTGATGGTCAGATGGATTGAAAACTGGCTAGCTGGACGCACTCAGAGGTAGTGGTCTGTGGGGAGCTCCGAACCCTAGAGAGGTTGGTAGTGGAGGTACCGCAGGGCTCAGTCCTGGGTCCGATCCTGTTTAATGCATACATATCGGACATCAGGGAGGGTATAGGTGTGAAATGAGTCTCTTGGCAGATGACTCCAAGATGGGAGCAGTAGCTATGGGAGAAGAGGGAGGTTGGCCCTGCAAGGACCTGGACACCCTGGAAGCTGGGCTCACACATGGAAATTAAATTTCAATATCACCAAGTGCATGGTGTTGCATCTTGTGGGGAAACCCTAAACACAGGTACACCCTGGGAGGAGGCGCTGGAGGCCTCAATAGGGGAAAAGACCTAGGGGTCATGGTGGATGCATGTATGAATAACTCTGAGCAGTGCAGGAGAGCGGCTAGCAAGGCAAACAGGATGTTGGGATGCATCGTGGGGATCACCTCTAGGAGCAAGGAAGTGATTCTGCCACTGTACAATGGACTGGTTAGACCACACCTTGAGAACTGTGTACAGTACTGGAGACCACACTTGAAGAGGGACATACAGCTCCTGGAGAGGGTACAGAGGAGGGCAACAAAGATGATCACGAGGGCTAGGGGATTTGACGTATGAGGACAGACTTAAGGAGCTCTGCCTGTTTTCATTGGAGGAGAGGAGGCAGGGGACATGATTGAGGTCTTCAAGTACCTCAAGGAATAAATAGGAGTAAACATGGAGGGATCTTTAGACTAAAGCAGGGAGGTATCACCAGGGGCATGGTTTGAAGTTGGAAGGTGGAAGGGTGAGGGGAAAGGAGGAGGTTTTCACTGAGAGGGTGGTGGACCCTTGGAATGCACTGCCTGGTGAGCTGGTTCAGAGATCCACAGTGGAGGCTTCAAGAGAGGGTGGGACAGACACAGAAAGTGGATGTATCAGATGATGGCCTGTCCCAGGGGTGGGGATGGATGATACGGGTTTCTGGAGCACAAGGGATGGGAGGGTCTCGGCACCAACTAAGGATCTAAGGTTCGAGCAGACTCGATAGACGTAAGGCCTAATCTGCTGGCAAATAGTATGTTAGTATGTTAATCACACCTCCTTGAGTGCTTTATTGCACTTATGTGAATGAAAAATCACAGCAACTGATGATTCTTAAGCGTTATAAAGTAATGACAATATTTATTTATTTTTTATGTGGAATCTGTACAAAAGTAAAACAAAAATGTTTCTGACCATTCAAGCACAGCTCTCTCTTTGTCCCCAACACTTCTCTCAGTCACCAAGAACGATGTGCAGGAGTGGCGATTTCCAGTTTTCAATGAGCTTACAACACAGTGCAGGCGCAACAGGCCAGGTCTCAATTTACCAGGATGGTGAGAAAGAGACTATGTACAGTGTTGCGACCTATAATTTACTTTTACTTACTGTACTTACAAGTCACAAAGCATAATTAAAGAATGGTGAGTGACACAGAAACATAGAATTTGACCAGATAAGGACGCTTGGCCCGCCAGTCTGCCCATTTCCCTACCTACTGAATAGCTGCAGATCCTAGTTAACCAGCATCCTACTTCTTCCTACCCCCACCCCTAGAATTGCCTTGACTGTCCCATGCATGCTTGAATTCCACCACTGTTTTTGACTCCACAACCTCCTCCGGAAGGCCGTTCCATGCATCCACAACCCTCTCTGTGAAAAATACTTCCTTAAATTACCTCTGAAGCGCCCCCCATCTTCAAATTATATCCTCTTGTTCTTGCACACCTCTTTTTGAAAGATGCTACCCTCTTGGACTTTGTTGATTCCTTGAGGTACTTGAACGTTTTCTATCATGTCCCCCCTCTCCTCCTTTCCTCGAGGCTATACATATTAAGCTCCTTAAGTCTCTCTCCACATGTCTTACGGTGCAGACCCTGCACCATTTTAGTTGCACTCCTCTGGACAGCTTCCATCCTGTCTATGTCTTTGCGGAGATTGGGTCTCCAGAACTGCACACAGTACTCCAGATGGGGTCTCACCAGCTGTCTGTACAGAGGATAATAACTTCCTGTTTTCTACTGGTGATGCCTCTCCCTATGCATCCCAGTATCCCCAGCCCTCCTTGCTGCCCTCTCACATTGCTTGCCCACCTTTAGGTCATCTGATATGACTACCCCAGGTCCCTTTCCATTTTTGTTATCGTTAGTATCTCACCCCCATTGTGTACTCTTCCCTGGGTTTTTGTTTCCCAGGTGCATTACCTGCACTTCTTAGCATTGAATCTAAGCTGCCATACATTTGACCATTCCTCTAACCTTGCCAAGTCCCTTCTCATCCTTTCCACCCCACCCTGTGCATCATCTCTGTTGCAGATCTTTGTGTCATCTGCAAAGAGACATACTTTTTTCCAGTCCTTCTGCAATGTGCTCATAAAGACATTGAAGAGGACTGGTCCTAATACTGAACTCCTGCGGCACCCACTAGTAACCCTCCTTTCTTCTGAGTGGACTCCATTTACTATTACTCTGTGTCCTATTCTCCAGCCAATTCTTTACCCAGGCTGTCATCTTGGGACCCACTACCAGGCTGGCGAACTTGTATATTAATCTTTTGTGTGGGACTGTGTCAAATGCCTTGCTAAAGTCTAGGTAGGCCATGTCCACAGCCCTCCCTGATCTACTACTTTGGTCAGCAGTCAAAGAAATCTATCAGATTAGTCTGGCATGACCTTCCCGCTGTGAATCCATGCTGCCTAGGGTCCTGTGCCCCTCTGGCCTCTAGATACTCGACAATTCTTTCCTTCAGAAGTGATTCCATCATTTTCCCTATCACTGAGGTTAAACTAACAGGTCTGTAGTTTCCTGCTTCTGCCTTGCTCCCACTTTTGTGAAGGAGAATCACATCTGCCCTCCTCCAGTCCTTGGGTACCACCATCCTCCATGATTTGTTAAAAGAGTAGTCAGTGGAGTCACTAGTTCTACCCTTAGCTCTTTAGAATTCTGGGATGAATCCCATCAGGCCCCATTGCTTTGTCCACCTTCAGTTTTAGAGTTCTATCAGAACCCTTTCTTCTGTAAATGGGCTGGTATCAACTTCTGTATCCAGAGTGTTTCTACTGTTTCTTTTATGTACCTCCCCTCTTCATTCGTAAATACTGAGCAAAAATATTTGTTTAGTATCTCTGCCTTTTCACAGTCTTCCCTCTGCCCACCCTCCCTCCCTCCCCTTTTTAAGCCTCACTATCCCTCCTTGGTCTTCCTTCGCTCCCTGATGTACCTATAAAGGTTTTATCCCCTTCTTAAATGAGTTGGCTATCTTTTCTCGGTTTGGGCCTTTGCTGTTCTGACTGCCTTCCCAGCCTCCTTTTGCTATAACTGATACAGTTCTCTGTCCTGCTCCTTCTCGATTCCTTGTACTTCCTGAATGCTTTCTTTTTCTCTTGAACCTTCACTGCTACTTCCTTTGAGAACCACAGTGGTTTCTTACATCGTTTTGTTTTGTTTATTTGCTTCACACAAAGGCTTGTTACCTCTGTGATGGCAGTTTTATTATTCCCCATTGTTCTTCCACCCTCCTGCCCATTTGCTAGTGCATTCCTTAGGCACTCGCCCATTTTGGCAAAGTCAGCCTCCTAAAGTCCAGTACTTTTGTCTTTGTATGGCTTGACTCTATTGCTGTGTTTATTGTGAACCATACTGTTCGATGGTCGCTAGTTCCCAGATGGCTACCCACTTCTACATCTGTGATCTCTCTCCATCTCCATTTGAGAGAATCAAGTCTAATATTGCTCCCTCTCGAGTGGGCTCCAGTACTAGTTGTCTAAGGCATGCTCCTGTAGGCATCTAGAATAACTGCACTCTTGAAGTGGCAGCTGCAACTGCACTCCAGTTAACATCTGGCATATTCAGATATTCAGATCACCCATCAGCAATATCTCCCTTTTTCTGCCATTCTAAGTATACTTTCTATCATTTCCAGGTCCATTTTCTTCCCCTGAGAAGGGGTCTGTATACAACCCTGTGCGGATTGTGGTGCCATTGCTTGTCTCCAAATTTACCCACAGTGCTTCTTCTCCTCCCTGTTTACCTTTTGTTCTGTTGCTTTTATTCCTTCCCTTATGTAAAGAACTACTCCTCCTCCTCTCTTTACCCTCCCTGTCCCTCCTGTAGATAGTGTATCCTGGTATGTTTATGTCCCAGTCATGGTTTTGTGTGTACCATGTTTCTGTGACTGCCACGATATCCAGTTGTTCCTTCTCCATCAAGGTCACTAATTCAGGAAGCTTGTTACCCAGACTACGGGCATTGGTACTCGTTGCTCTCCATTTTTGATGGCTTTACCTTCTGTTGCAGCATCCCCACTGACCGTTCTACCTCGGTCTTTTCTCATTTAGTACCCTGTTTTGTAGGGAGAGGCTGGGATTTTCCTGCTGCTTGTCAGTGCCTCCCCTTTGACTAGTTTAAAAGCTTGCAAATGAAGCATTTAAACCGATTGCTCAAAGACTTGTTCCTTCCTGGACAGATGCAGACCATCCTGCCAGTATAGGCTGGTGTCCTCCAGGTGGAACCCCAGTCCCCAATGAAGCCAAACCCTGTGCTCCGCACCATTTTTCAACCATTCATTAAACTGCATGGTGCTAATTACCTCGCCTCCCCATGCCTTTGACAGGCAGCACCTCCGAGAAGGATACTGTGTGTGCTACTTGTCTTAGGCCCCTCCCCAACTCTGCAATGTCCTCCTGCACTGCTCTAATCTTATGATGAGCCAAGTCATTTGTCCCTAGGTGGACAATTACGCCCAGCTCAGACTCCTTGCAGCTGTTCTCGTGATCCCAAGGATGCGCCTTCCTGTCCCTCCAAGCCATGGCACCAGGCAGGCACCTTACTTCAGTTTTCCCAGCTCCCAGTTCTATACCCTAATAACTGAGTTCCCCACCAGGAGCTGCTTCCTTTCCCTGTGGTGTCCTCTGCCTCCTTCCTGTGGGCCTCCTTGTGACAGTTGTCATCAGTCTTCTCTGTGGGTGCATCCATAGGGAGCTATGCTCCCCAGAATAGTGTATGGATTGTGGAGTGGAACAATTGACTGGGTGTGCCTCTGTTCCACCATCCTCACACCCCTGAGCCCACTGTGGTCCAACTGCTGTGCTTTCTTCGCAACCTCTGAGGTAGTGGTGGTGGCACTAGTGCACCCTGGTTGGGGAGGTTCCTTCCTACTGTCCAGTGTGGCATGGGGAAGGTTTCCTTATTACTGTCCAGTGCGGCCTGAAGGCAGGCAGACTTCCTCCCTCAGGGCAGATAGTTGTTTGCAAATAGGGCAGCATCTCAGCCTCAGAAAGACTCCCAGAGACTGCTGCCCCAGCCATTACATTGCACTACTCCCCACATGTTTATCTACTGTGTGTGTGTGTGTGTGTGCTGCCGTGTGTGATTGATTATATAAAATATATATATTATACAATGCGTATGCTTATATTGTCAGTGCAGTGTGCTAGAGGGGATATGACAGTGAAATGCACCTTGTACTCTTGAGGAAATGATGTCAGAACCTCAGGTATAAAGGAACTATTTCCAGGGGTGGGTGGGGTGAGGGTGGGAAGGGTTGGGCCTAAACTGTGCCCTCACAAAACAATCAGCTAAAGCTCTCACCCACTGCTGCAATGAGTGTCTTCCTGTCAGCAAGATACCCTACACAACAATTTGACAGAGTGGCGTTAGTGGTGCAGTCTCTGAAAGTGACTAGAGAAGACAGGACCAGGAGCTTCCATTGACACTTTTTCCCACTACGATTTCTCCAGAGCCAACAGTTAGTGTGCACAAAGTTTTCAACCCCCCCGATACAGAGTCAACACCACGCACAGTGAGGCTGCTGCAGCCCCGAGCAGTATGGTGATATTATTATTCTTGTCTAATGTATAGAGGTTGCCACCTTGAAAGAAATGCAGGTGTGTAATGACAGGCACATAACTACAGGGCTGTGCTGGTGTTTCAGCCAATCACAACACCCAATTCTTCTTACGTTACAGTGCACCTTTGCAGTCACTCAGCAGTGCCAGTGGATGGAATGCTGCTACTTTTTAAATAATTTGTGCACATTGTGATAAGACTCTAGATCAAAGTTTAACGAGATTGCTGTGACAGTCTCAGAATGCAGACAGCCAATGAGATTGCAGCCTTTCTGAGACCCTTTTACAATCTCCTTTAACCTCAAACCTGCAGTTCAGTAACGGAAGCAGTAAGATTATTAAGAGACTGATGGTGGTAGTGCCGTGAACGCATGCCAAGTGACCCAGTGAGGCACGAAGTCGCATGCTGAGTGACCCAGTGAGGCACGGTCGCATGCCAAGTGCCTTCAGCTCTTGCAACTGCATTCAAGGCAGTCCTAGCAATAACCTGCAGAGTATTATTTATAATGCCCTTGGCTGGCAGTATAGCCTAGAGGTTAGAGTCACAAGCTGTGAATGAGCCTGGTACAGTACATCCAGCGGAGCTGAGTTTCATTCCCACAGCCTCCACTTGTCTTCTGTGTGACTCCAAGCAAGTCACTTAACCTCCTCACTGCTCCTGGGCCACCCCTGAAAACAAGCATCTGTGCCTTGTGGGCCTTACCCAGTTACCAATGAATAACAAAACAAATAATGAGCTTATTTCACGATAAGAGAAAAACTGTTATGGTTTTGAAATGGTCCAGAAATTGAGTCAAGGTAGCATCTCGGAACAACTTAAAGGTAACTGACAGAAAGGCTGACATTTTGTTTCATTTTGTAGAACAGAGAATTCAGGCTTCCAATTTTGAAAGTGATATTTCTAGATGGCACAGTCATACGCTCGTAAAGTAGCAAAGGTGGGACTGGGACTTTTTACGTGTTGGTAGTGCTGTAAGTATGGCAGGTAGGCAATCAGAATGCAGCATTTTCTCAACCCATCTTATAAATTCAGCTAACCTAACCTTAGGTGGGAGTCATAAGGTACAAGGTGAGCCAAATGCCTTATGCATCTAGGGTTAGGTTTACAAAAGTATGCTAACCCCTGGAATGCATCAATGCTATTATTGAACTAAACTGTGTTTCTTTTTAAATGAATGTTTTACAACTTAAATTCTAATTCGTTATTATAATTGAGGGTTTCCAGCCATTAACACTTTTAGAATGCGATCAATCAGATTTCGCTGTTTCCAACCATTGTTGTAAATTTCCTTACTGTTTCCCGATCCTTTAGTGAAAGCGAGCACTGTTCAGATCTCCAATTACGGTACTAAATAACTTTTGTCTCCAAACACCAGCTCACACCCTATGAACTACCTCCTGCTACTAACCCTCTCTCAACACTATGAACTACCGCCTGCACCAACAACCTCTCTCTCAATACTATGAACTACCTCCTGCTACCAACCACCTCTCTCAACTCTATGAACTACCTCCTGCTACTGACCACCTCTCTCTTAACTCTAGGAACTACCTCCTGCTACCAACCACCTCTCTCTTAACACTAGGACTACCTCCTGCTACCAACCACCTCTCTCTAACTCTATGAACTACCTCCTGCACCAATCACCTCTCTCTTAACACTAGGACTACCTCCTGCTACCAACCACCTCTCTTAACCCTATGAACTACCTCCTGCTACCGACCACCTCTCTCTTAACTCTCGAGCTACCTCCTGCCACCAACCACCTCTCTCTTAACTCTCCCAGGCTACCTCCTGCTACCAACCACCTCTCTCAACACAAACTATGAACTACCTCCTGCTACCAACCACCTCTCTCTTAACTCTAGAGAACTATCTCCTGCTACCAACCACCTCTCTCTTAACTCTAGGAACTATCTCCTGCTACCAACCACCTCTCTCTTAACTCTATGAACTACCTCCTGCTACCAACCACCTCTCTCTTAACACTAACTATGAACTACCTCCTGCTACCAACCACCTGTCTCAACACTACAAACTACCTCCTGCTACTAACCACCTCTCTTAACTCTAGGAACTACCTCCCTGCTACCAACCACCTCTCTTAACTCTATGAGCTACCTCCTGCTACCAACCACCTGTCTCAACACTACAAACTACCTCCTGCCACCAACCACCTCTCTCTTAACTCTAGGAACTACCTCCTGCTACCAACCACCTCTCTCAACAACTCAGACTACTTCCTGCCAACAACCACCCTCTCAACTCTATGAACTACCTCCTGCTTAACCACCTCTCAACACTATGAACTACCTCCTGCTACCAACCACCTCTCTTGACATTAGGAACTACCTTCTGCTACCAACCACCCTCTCTTGACACTAGAAACCACCTCCTGCTACCAACCACCTCTCTCTTGACACTAGAACTACCTCCTGCTACCAACTACCTCTCTCTTAACACTAGGAACTACCTCCTGCTACCAACCGCCTCTCTCTAAAACTATGAGCTACCTCCTGCTACCAACCACCTCTCTTAGCACTACAAACTACCTCCTGCTACCAACCACCTCTCTCAACTCTATGAACTACCTCCTGTTAACCACCTCTCTCAACACTACTTAACTACCTCCTGCTACCAACCACCTCTCTCTCAACACTATGAACTACCTCCTGCTACCAAGCACCTCTCTCAACACTACTAACTACCTCCTGCTACCAACCACCGCTTCTTAACTCTAGGAACTACCTCCTGCTACCAACCACCTCTCTCTTGACACTACTAACTACCTCCTGCTACCAACCACCTCTCTCTTAACACTAACTTTGCTTCCTTCACATATTGTTCCCAATGAAAGTACCACAGCCAAAAGCGTGATTTCTTCCTTTAAAGAGTCAGTTTAGCCTAGTGGATAGAGCATAAAGCTGTCAACCTGGAGACCCCGGTTTGAACACTACAGCTGCCACTTACTGGGTGACCAACCGTGAGTAAATTGCTTTAACCTCCGGTACTACACTTCTTTGTAATTCCTCTAATTCTTCTCTGAACAGTTTAAATCTTCCTGCTTAAATTTTATTTTTACAGTTTATTTATTCATTTTATTATTTATTTATTTGTTTATTTTACAATTTTTTTCCAGGAAAGGCAAACTGAATCAAATCTTGTTTCCATGTGCACCGGGAGCAGAGGAGGTTAAGTGACTTATACAAGGCCAAACAGTATGCAAGTGGAGGCTGTGGGACTCAAACACAAGTTTGTTGGATGTGCCAAGCTCATTCACAACTCCTTGCTCTATCCTCTAGGCTATACTGTCAGCCCATCCTATGCACCAAATGGAAGCCATATTTTCTCTCCTCCCTCCTAGGCCGTAGAAATGCTAAGGGATACAGGCTAGTTTACATTAAAGACCCTACAAGCCCCATTGCAGAACCTCATTATGCCAAAGGGCTTTCCTTCATCGAGCACCTAAACGGCTAAACAGCCTCCCCACCGCCATCGCCTTGGAACCCAAACTCAGCCTCTTCAAAAGGTCCTCAAAAGTCATCTGCTTGAGCTATTCTCCCTTGACTGCCTAACCCAGCCCCAGTCAGCCTTGAATCTCTATGGGGCTCGTTACTGAGATTATCACTGGACCTCATTTGCTAGTGTATCTCTAGGAGGTATCTCACCTATTGACGGTGGGTAAACTACCTACCCTAGCACTGTGTTTTGTTACTGCATGACCTACTGTGAGCCTTGGTCTACTGGACCTTAGACCTATTGATTTCTTGTTCTCCTACATGTTATGTTAACATGTTTTCTCTACTGTATTCAATATACTTTGTGTATTCATTGCCATACCACTTTGTATTCTTCCCACCCCTATACTATTGACGTGGACCCTTTGCAAGGCGTCTGTGACTCAAGGGTTGTAATTCTGATTATGTATTAAATAAATAAATTCCTTTCCATTCTTACCTTCACAATAACCTCTTTGCTGTTAAATCAGCTTTTACCTAATGAGCAGGAAAACAAGGTTAAAGAAAGGGTAACAGCGAGCCTCATTATGTTTGTTAGTGAGTCGCACCTGTAAAAAGACTTAATGTCCGGCTGTGCTTACCGTTAAATAAAACAAAACAAAAGCCTGAGGGACTATCTTGCTGCAATTTTAAAAAGGCAGCACGGTAATACTGGAATACAAGTTGCCTAGTCCTGGTCTATTCTGTTAAATCAACAGACCATGTTACTGAACTTTTGATCTGGCTAATCAGTTACTGAAACTACTAGCCAGAGGCTCATATGTAAGCAGTAAAACACAAGGGGATGTGTAATTATGAGCTATTAACCACAAGTCTCAGGTGTGTTAGGCACAAGGTGAAGCAAAGTGCCTTTAAACACACCTGAAAAGTGTGATTATTGACCATCATAAAATGGCAAGAACAAATGCAGGAACCTTACCCTCACCTGACCGAGCACTGAAACACTATTCATGCATGGGCAGGTCTCCGATCTCCTTTCTACAGCTAAAACCTGTTGTTTCACACAAATCCATTTCATAAGTGCAACAGTACACTTCAGGGTGTGCATTAGCTTATTTGTGTTGCACTTTCCAGGGGCGTCGATCACTCAGCCTTTGGCCACAAGCATCACAAAACTTCAGGGCATACTCAAAACTACTTTAGTGCACACCCTATTGTGTGTTATTGTTCTCAGTTACACACCCCTGAAGTGCCTTACTGTGCTTAAAAATGGCTTTTAAAACTTTTTCAAGTTGGATTTTGGATTTTACTTTTACTAAGTAACGTAAATAGGGGTGATGAAGGAAAGATTCAGGAAAACTGGGCAGATTTGCAAGTCAGAATCCAAAGCGGTAGCCTTCTCTGAAGTACTGCTGGTTCCTACAGCCAGTACAGCAAGAATGGGTGGAAAAGAGGAGTTTAATAACTGGCCCAGGGTCTGGTGCTGAGAGGAGGATTTGGGGTTCTAGGGAACTGGGAAGGAGGCTGGGATGATAAGACTCTCCAATAAATAGATATGTTATAATTAAGCAGGAAAGGAACTAGACCGCTTAGCGACAGAACTGGGAAAGTGCAGTTACGTAAGAACTTACGTAACAGTAGATCTTTGAGAAGAGCTCCTGCAGCAGGTAACACCATAAGGACTAGGCTGTCAGGCACTAGGACTCCCGCAAACTTCTAGCCAGCAGTATCCAGCAGGGGACCGCCCTAACGTCAGTCCACCCACTGATGTCAGCCTCCATATAAAGGGCGGTCCCCAGCTCCGCTTCAGTTCACCCGCAGAGATCAGGAGGATGATCCGCTGGAGAAAGCTTGAGGCAGGTGCCAAGATTTACCATAAGGAAAAAAAATAGCGGAATGGGGGAGGAAAAAGCACCTGCTGCAGGAGCTCTTCTTGAAGATCTACTGTTACAGTAAGTTCTTACATAACTGTACTATCTTACTTGAGTAAGAGCTCCTGCAGCAGGTAACACCACAAGGACAGAGTCCCAAGCAGTGTCGGAACATACAATAAAGGGTGGAGGGAAGAGATTTCCCGGATATTAAGAAACAAGGCCCGGAACACAGCTAGGCCAAATCCTGCCCATCTTCTGGAAACAATGTCCGAGTGTAATGCCGACGAATGTGTGCGAATTCCAAGTGACTGTGGCACAAATGTCTGCCAGAGGCGTTCTTAAGAGCTGCAAAGATGCAGCCATCCCCGAGTTGAGTGAGCCTGACCGGTCCGGCAAGGATTTCTCGTACCTGTCATAAATGAAGGTAATACAGTTTTCAACCATTTGGAAATGGTCTGCTTCACCACAGGTTCCCTCAAGGATTTGGGAGTTTAAGGACACAAAACTGGTCCAATTTCCTCACCAATTTTGTTCGATGCAGGTAATAATGCAGGATTCTATGAGCATCCACAGTATAAAGGAGGGCCTCCCTCGATTGGAATGTTCAGGATAATACAAGGGAAGGCGCGTCTTGATTAAGTGTCAACTCAGACACTACTCGGGAGAAACTTAGGATTAGTACAAAGAGACACCCTATCTCTGTGGAAAACAAATAAGGGTCTCTGCACATCAGTGCTTGAAGCTCTGAAATCCTTGAGCTGAAGTAATGGCAACTAAAAATAACGCTTTCTATGACGGAAGCGTAGGGTCACAATCTGCGGCCGGTTCGAAGGGAGGCAACATAGGTTTCTCTAGGACAAACAAGAGGTCCCATGGAGGACTGGATCCATAATGGGGGTTTTAGATGGAGAATGCCCGAAGAATGTTTGGATCAGACTAGGTGCCAAGCGGTCATTATCTGCCTTCAAATTCTATGTTTCTATGTTTCAGATCAAACTGAGCAAGATTCTTCCCTTCTGCATGGTAGCTGAAGCAGCGCATATGCACCTTAGAAACATAGACTTTGATGGCAAATATGACCGCTATCACCTAGTCTGCCCATTTCCTACCTATTGGGTAAGCTGCAGATCCTAGTTAACCAACAGCCTATTTCTTCCTACCTCCACAATAATTGCCTTATGTCTGTCCCATGCATTCTTGAATTCTCCACAGTTTTAGACCCCACAACCTCCTCAGGAAGGCTGTTCCATGCATCCACAACCCTCTCTGTGAAATAATACTTCCTCACGTTGCCTTGATCCGTCCCCCTCTATCTTCAAATTGTATCCCTTGCTCTTGCACATCTCTTTTCTGAAAGATGCTACCCTCTTGGACTTTGTTGATTCCACTGAGGTACTTAAAAGTTTCTATCATGTCTCCCCTCCTCCTTTCCTAAAGGGTATACATATTAAGCTCCTTTAGTCTCTCCTCTTATGGCTTCTCTTGCAGACCCTGCAACATTTTAGTTGCCCTCTTCTGGATTGCCTCCATCCCATCTATGTCTTCTGGAGATGGGGTCTCCAGAACTGGACGCAGTACTCCAGATGGGGTCTCACCAGCTGTCTGTACAGAGGATAACAACTTCCTGTTTTCTGCTGCTGATGCCTCTCCCTATACATCCCAGTATCCCCCAGCCTCCCTACTGCCTTCTCCACATTGCTTGCTAACCTTAAGGTCATCTGATATGATTACCCCCAGGTCCCTTTCCATTTTTGCCTTTTAATGAGGACCATCCCAGACCCGTATCTGAGAGGAGGAGAGTAGAATCAATACCGACTTCATCGAGCATGTAAAGGGATCCAGGAGCAGCAGCTGCCCAAATGCAAAACGGTTCCACTTCATAGCATAAGTCACTCTTGTAGAAGGCTTTCTTGCTTCTACAAGAACGTCGGCCACCATCTGTGAAACTCCATACCTGGAGATGGCTAAGTCTGTAGAAGCCATGCATGAAGGGGTAGAGACCGAAGAGCTGGATGCACCAATGTGCCCTGTTCTTGGGATAGCAAGCTGGGCATGATTGGAAGCTGGAGAGGGGTTGTGCTGCCAACTGTTAAAACAGTGGAACCAGATTTATCATGGCCAAAGGAACATTTGGAAACTGGGTGGCAAAGATGGAGAGAAGAACAGCAAGTCACATAGGGAAAGAAGGAGTTCCGGGTTCAAGGAATGAAGGGAACAGGTAGGAGCAGTGAAGCATGTGTCCTTCAGTGCAAGAAATCTCAGAAACAAAATGGGTGACCTGTATGCCATGTTAGCAGAAGGAAGGGTTGATTTAGCTGCAGTTACTGAGAGCTGGGTTACCCAGAACCAAGACTGGAATATTTCCATTCTGGGATCCACCTTCTTCAGAAAGGACATGGAGACTGAAGGCGGGGGTACATCAGGAGGCATAACAGTTGCAAGGTAGAATATGGAGGGGAGAGGGCTCAGTGGCACTATGGGGTCAGATACATATAGCAAATGGAATGAATTTAAGGTTGGCTATTGTATACTGTCTGCCTCAAGGGATGAGGAAAAAGACAGAATGATGGAGGACATGATTAGGCAAGCAGCAAAAGAGGTGGAGGTGACAGTGAGTAACTTTAACTTGCCCAACATGGACGGAAGTGTGCCCACTGCTGGCTGTAACAGGAGCCAACTGTTCCTAGATGCAGTCCAGGATGGGTAACTGGTACAAGAAGTAAATTAACCCACTAGGAAAGGTGCCATTCTAGATTGAGTGTTAACCAATGGGGCCATGTTCGATCAATCAATCCATCACTTTATTTTCAAGGTGGTCCTGGGCATTAATACAATACAGTACACTTCTTAAGATTACAATTACGGTGGACAGTGTAAAAAAAAACAAAAAAACACTGTGAAGGTGCCAGTCAATATGGGCCTATACATACGGTCAACATAATTAACATGCGAAGATATATAATGATAAGCTTTACTGGAATGAGAAAAGACAACAATCCCATATAGTCTCCGCTAAGAGCGAGCTCATACCTAAATGATAAAAAATAAGGAGGTATTAAGGAATAGGGTAGAAATTGGGGTGAAAGAGTAGGCAGCCAAGAGGAGGCCAGAATAGGTAAAGGTAGAGAATAGGCAGGGCCATCTTGGATTAAGGGAACTAGGCTTGTAGGTCCTAGGTTTCTGTTGTTAGGAATGTGGGGTGGATGAGATACTTAAGCGTAGGATTTAAGAGTGGCACCCGGGCTTAGGGTCATAGGCGCCTGAAACAGTTGCATGATTCCTTCAGATAACCCGTTAATAGTGCTTTGAATGTGAAAATGCTTGGAAGTGAGGATAATTTTAATGAGTCTTGCATAGTGTTCCAAAGTGATGGAAGTGAGAAGTGGATTGCTGCTGATGTTTGAGATATGAAGGAGCGGTTGGAGACAGTGATCATCAGACAATGCGGCTCCACACTGACATGGGAAAGAGATATCTTCAATACTAAAACGCAGGTACCAGATATTAAGAAGGTTCACATTAACAGAATGGGTGGAATCTAAGCTAACAGAGGATCATGGATGTGGGCCAAAATGATCATTTATTTACTTATGTCTTTGATAACTGGGTAAGTGCACTGATCCGAGGATCGCTTTCAGGCACAACCTGGGCCATTAAGATGGCGTTGCTCGACAACATACAATCATAATAACAGCAGGACAATAAAATAAAACCCAAAAGTAAACTTTGAAAAACATAGTAACATAGCACAGTTACAGTTTGTAGTACAATAATGACAAAAACAAATTCACCCACCACCACCCGTAACAAACCTACAACATACAAACATAATAACAAGATGATAAAATTAAAACCCAGAAGTAAATGTCATGAACTTAGTTACATAGTACTGTTACAGTTTGTAGTACAAAATGACGAGAAACAATCCCCATCCACCAACATACCTACAAAGTTCACAGGGATAGAAGGAAGACAATTAGAAGGAGCAAGAGACAGCAGGAATGGCAAAACACCCACTAAGGTGGATGGTAGTTGGGAAGGAGAAAGGAAGGTCCAGATAGTTCAGGGAAGTAGAGTAACTTGGTGAGCATTGGCAGCGGTCTCAGCTAGAGCCAGGCTCAAGTGAGATTCAAGAGGATATGGGTGTTGGATGCCTGGAGAAATGCAGAAATACCATTCCACAGAGAGGGAGCTGCAACGGATGAGGCTTTCCTCCCATATTGGTAGAGATTCTCAGGACCTCAAGGGGAGGGACAGCAGCTGAGCAAAGGCTCCTGGGTATTGTTCTGATCTTGAGGAGGGATGAGAAAGGGACACATTCCCGCACCTAATGGTACTATCAACAATGCAGCCTAATGCAAAGTCGAAAGCGCCTTAGAGGGAAGCCACCCTAGTAAGCCATAAAGCTCTCAGTGATGGGTAGAAAAGAAGCCCAGAGGGCAAGCGGCAAGCACTGTTTTAGGCTAACGTGAGCCTGGCGCGGAGGTGAAGGAGATGCGTGAATAGATGGGGAGCAATAATCATGATCGGAGCAGGTTACCTTGGATAATAGCAAGTCTAGCCTCTGGGGTTAGGATGTGGCGTAACCAACAAGCAGCTCCTAGTTTTGATTAAACCTGAGAACTACGAGGCTGATATGGTCCAAGAAGCAGAGGCAGGATCAGGTATTTGAAGGTGGCTCGTTTTCAAGGACCGAACCGACCGGTGAGAATATTTGGAGTGGGAAGCCAGATTTAATAGTTTTGGTGAGGTAGGGTTTAAACTCGAATATAAGCGTGTGAAAATGCCAACAGAAATAGGCCCCACAGTCTGTTGAGTCTGCTTGATTGTGCAGCTAGCCCCTCACCTCGCAGTTGCCCCCCACTCTTCCTCTCCTTAGATTTACCTCCCTCACCCTGTCCATCCCTCTTGAAACTGTCCACTGTCTTACAGGCCACCACCTCCTGTAGTAGAGTGTTCCACCTGCCCACCACCCTTTCCGTGAAGAACTGTCTCCTTACCTCCCTCCTGAATCTTCCCCTCCAGTCTGAAACTGTGCCCTCTCGTGTCCCTTCCTCTTCTTAATTGAAAGAGCCCTCTGCTCGAGTACTGTTTATCCATTTTAAGTACTAAAGGTCTCAATCGTCCCCCTATCCCTCCTGTCCTCATAGCATGGTCTTCTTTTTTTTTTTTTTTCGATAACTAGGAGCAGATTAGATGTGAAACAGCTATGGGCATAGCCACAGTTCTGGGTGAGGACAGCGGAAATGCAAGAGATGGATTTGCTGCTATGAAAGATGACAAGATCATCCATGTACAGGAGTGAGTTACAATTTAGGCTTGTGACAGGGAGTTCCTGCCACGCTTGAGGACCGACCTTTTCTTAAATCTGTTGCAACAGTTCTTCTATTTCTTAGCCTAATCTATCCTTTACAATTTCTAGTCCATAAGGTTGGCCACCTATGGACACCCCCCTTCCCTTTCTTGACTATGCTATAGTGTCCTCTTTAATTTTCCTTTTCCTGTCAGGTCCTCGTACAGGAGGTTATTGTGGTGACCTCAAGTGTATGTAAAACAGGCTGTGTTTATCGTTGTTGGATTTAGTATGTAATAGCACAATGTCATAAAATACCTTGATGTATATACCTTATGTTTATGAAACCTGTAAATGTTGAAAATACCATAGCACTAGGTGTTTTTGATAATGGTAAAATGTAGTATGTGACTATTATAGAAATTAAGTTAGTTGTGCTATTTAAAATGCATGTAAATTGCTGTAAACTGAAGAAGTCTGAAATTTCATGGTGATTTGCATATCCCATGATGCTTTGCATTATGAAAGTATGTATGATGTTGTATTTCTTTGAAACTTGATTTGTTGCCAGTGCCCTTTGGAGTAACCCTTTTTAGTGTTTCTGCACTGATGTTCTTTGTTTTTAGTTTGTTTTGTTTTTTCTTTTCTTTTGAGACCCCACTACTCAAGCAAATGAGGCCCACATAGGGATGAAGGATTTCACTGAAAAGTGGTTAGATCAGATATCAGTGTCAGTAGGTGCTGGCTAAGTGCAGAGAAAAGACATACATAGTCTGTTGCTACACATTGATATACTGAAGAAGGAATATTACATTGTAGAAGCTTATTTCCTGTATTTTGAATAAACATCACACAGAGATTGTGTGTTGAACCTGCAGTTCAGTGTCTGGTCCATCTGTTATCCCACAACCCCTCCATAAGGCTGTCAGAGGGAGAGAAGACAAAATTTTAAAAAGTAGGGGCCAGGATAGAGCCCTGGGGTCGCCAGTAGAGATCGGCAGGGCAGGGGACATGGCTGAACCAATGCACATGGCATGGGAGGCGACCTGAGAGGTAGCTCATAAACCAATCTGAGGCCTCAGCTGAGCAACCAAGCTGGTGCAATTTAGAGAGGAGGGCGTAGTTGACTATGTCGAAGGCCTTGGTCAGATCCAAGAAAACAGTGCTGGCGGCACACCCCTTGTCCATGTTAGTAAGGACATAGTCTGAGAAGAGTGCCAGGGCAGAGGTGGTGCTGTGATGTTTGCAAAACCATGCTGCTGGCTACACATGAGGTTGTGCTTCTCAAAGTGTGCCAACAGTTGATGGTGGACAATTTTCTCAAGTAGTTTGCTTAGATAAGGAGGATGGAAATAGGTCTATAGTTGTGCATGAGTAGGGATCCCCAGCTTTGAAAATGGGTACTACCACCTTAGCAGATTTCCAGAAGTTTCAGTAGTTTGACAGTGTCCTTGAGGGAGATGGCCACAGTAGAAGGGGGAGGAGGGATGGCTGAGTGAGATGAGGAGGAAGGCTGGAGGTTACTGCAGGTTCCCAGAAGAGAGAATTGGGTGCCTGGAAGCTTGTTGAGGTGAAAGATCAGTGAATTTCTTATTGAGAGCCTGAGCTACCTCATCTGGCTCTGACAGAGGGCGGTGGGGAATTAAGTTTCACAACAGGACTGTTGGTGCGGGGATTAAGAAGGAGTTAAGGGAACCTCAGAATTTCCTGGGATTACCAAAGCTATCTCTCTGGAGGTTGAGGTAATAGATCCATTTCAGGGATTTGGCCATGTGCTGACATTGATTTCTCAGGTGCCTGTACTCATTCGACAGGGAGGGGCTCTGTAGTCTGCCCACTTATGCTACCTTGCTTTCATGAGTGTCAGGAGTATTTTGGCAATCTATCAGGTGAACCCACCTCTCACTCTTCTGGTCGTTAGAGGAAGGGCGGTCCTGAATCTCCAGGAAGGCATTAATGAAAAAAGTCACTGCGATGTCACATCAGTTTTGGTGTACAGGCGGACCAATTTATGGACCTAACGTCATCCAGGAGGGCGGCATCTGGACAGCTAAAATTACAGGACAGGTACTTGGCTAGTCTTTGAGGAACAGATGATGTCGTGGGACAGTGATCACTTATAGAGTCAGCTAGCATCCGGCCTGGATTACTCTGTCTTCTCTATTTGTGACCACCCAATCCAACAGGGTGTGGGGGAGGAATGAGGGTTATGTCTGGTGGGGATAGTGGGGGTCTGAACCAGATTATGCAGTTTCAGTAAGCTGTCGTAGTCTGGTTCATGAGTGCTAGCCAATTAAGGTTATAATCACCAAGGAGGATGATGTCCTGGGATGGGAGAGTGAGCCAAAACTGGCCAGCAGGTTCTGCAGGCCATCAGGCCACCAGCTGGAGGATGTAGCAGCATCCCTGGAAGAGCTTCTTAGTGGAACCAAGGATCACTTCAGATATTAGCCACTCACTAGGGGAAGCAGGATCAGAGCAGAGGGAAATAGTTGCAGTTATTGGTTCTCTTATCTACTGCGACACCGCCACACGTTTTTCTTCCGGGCCTGTCGTGGCATAACACTGAGTAGCAGGCCAGTTGACACATGTTGTCAGGAAGGTGCAGCTTTACCAGGTTTCAGAGGCCAATGGCGTGGGTTGTACAGGGATACCCACACTTGTAGCTCAGGGTATTTAGAAGGGAGGCTACAGATGTTCATGTGGGTGATTCTCAATCCAGGGGCTGACCCAGATGTCATGAGTAAGGATGGGAGCAGGAAGCCTCCGAAACATGCCTTAACTCATTGAGTCCTGGTGGCCATTTTGGGTCAGGTTCTGTAATGGATGGTTCCGACACCATATGGTGTCTACTGGACCCAATGAGTTAACAGAAAGGAAAAAGTCAAATCCAAGAGGCCAGTCTGGTTCAACAGAGGCCAACTAGGCAGTGAAGGAAAACAGAGAATAATATAGGAAGTGTAGGATGTCCCAGAAGGAAGGAGACAGGCAAACATATGTAGAAAAGGCAAAAGAGGCTAGGAAGTTGGTCAGGCAAGCAAAGGCTAGGAAAGTGCAACAAACTGCTAAAGGAGTAAAAGAAGGATAAGACCTTCTTCAGATAGATTAGGGAAAAGAGGGCTACTATGGAGAGTACAGCTACATTTAAGAAGGGTGGGTTGGTGGAGGCAATTAGGATAAAGCAGAGGTGCTGAATGAATAGTTCTGCTCTGTCTTCACTAAAGAGAAATATTCACAATTACCACAACATAAGATGGGGGTACAGTAGATGTAAGGATCATGGTGGATCGTGCCATTAGTGGGTTCAGAACCCTTAAGGTGGACAAGTTTCCAGGACCAGATGGCATGAACCCCAGAATTTTCAGGAAGCAGCCACAGAACTGGTGGAACCACTAACTGACCTATTTAACAGTTTGTTGGATATGGGGTGGTGCCATTAGGATATAGAACCGCACATGTAGTTTCAGTGCATTTGAGCAGACATAGAGATGACCTGGGAACTACAGGCCTGTCAGTTTGGCTTACATAGAGGGCAAGCTAATGGAGACCATCTTAAAAGAGCAGTTGGTTGAATTCCTAGAGAAGAACTGGCAGCAAAATGTTAGACAGCATGGGTTCATGACTGGGAGACTCGTCAGACAACTCAATTAAATTTTTGACCGGGTGATGAAGGCGGCTGACATGGGGCAAGCAGCAGACATACTGCATTTAGATTTCAGTAATGCCTTCAACTATGTACTCAAGAGGTTAGGAGGACTTGGGGGCAGTTAGTAAACTGACTAAGCAAATGGCTAACTGGCTCTGCAGAAGTACCCAAAGGGTGATGGTGGTGGGAGGACCTCTAAGAATTGAGGGAAGTGGAAAGACCCAAAGGATGGTGGTGGTGGGGGACCTCTCAGGTTGAGGAAGTGGAAAGACCCAAAGGATGGTGGTGGTGGGGACCTCTCAGAATTGAGGAAGTGGAAAGACCCAAGGATGGTGGTGGGAGGGACCTCTCAGAATTGAGGAAGTGGAAAGACCCAAAGGATGGTGGTGGAGGGACCTCTCAGAATTGAGGGAAGTGGAAAGACCCAAAGGATGGTGGTGGGGGAGCTCTCTGAATCAAGGGACAGAATCGGTGGGGTACCACAGGGATCAGTGCTAGGGCCTATGTTCTTTATAAATGACATAGGGCAGGGCATATATAGTAAATTTGTGGAATTTGTAGAATTGGCCATTTGTGGCTGGAGTAGCGAATCTCTGGTGAGAGGTGGTACCTTTACATAATTATTGGATGAAACACTTCATGAATGCATGTATTTATTTCCTAGCCAGGATAATACTGCTTGATAGAGGAACATCCTTCTAGCCCATTTAGATGCACTGTAGCGGTCTATGAGGCATTGTGGGACACTGTGTGACTGTTCTAGCCTCTAACTCAGCGTCTGCCTCTTAGTCTTAAGTGTTTTTATTGTGGGGCACGTGCCCTACCTTCCAAGCTGTCAAAACTGCTGATTTTGGAGGGCTTTAATGAAACAGTGTTTTATTGTGGGCACGTGCCCTACCTTCAAGCTGTCAAAACTGCTGATTTTGGAGGGTTTAATGAAACAGTGTTTTTAAATGCTATTTTAACACATTTGTTAGTGTGCTAAGCGAGAAGTCACTCCTCACTTGCTTCCTGGTACTACGGGTTAAAGGACTTGCCTAGCGGCCAGGCGAGCATCTTGCGCTGAAGCGTGTGCAGAAGAGACAGCGCATCTTGCGTGTCTGGTGGGACTTAGTGGAATGGTGAAAATGGTGCTGTACACCTTAACCCTGAAAGGTAGGACACTATTAGTCATCTGTGTGCTTAAGGAGTGATAACATACAGCCAGAAACAGGTTTTACCACCACTAGTGACTTACTTAGCAGTGCTACTATTTCCCTGCCATCTGCCTCTATAGATTCTAGTCCTTCTTCTCTAAATAAGGAATCAGAAAGACAACAGTCAAATATGCCCATCTCGAACTCAGGATGTACAAACAGAAAAAACAGAGAGGAAGCACAGGTAAATGATGTCAATGAATCTTGGTACACTGTACAGAATTCAGGAGCACAAAAAGGGAAGAAAGGCTAAGCATTTTACATTGCCTGTTCACAACAGTTTTGATCCTTAGTCAGCTTTCTAAATCTACTTATTATTACGAAGGAAATCCCGCTCCTGATTAACCAATGAATCAACCACTACTGATAAATGTGGATATAAAGGCCCAGAACATTACCTAGGGTACCATATCACCGATATCAATCTACTAAAACATGCACTAATCATGCTTTAGGGGAGCAAAAATTTCACATATTGCTAAAATGTCTAAACAAATTCTTAGAAATGCGGGAGAAAGACAGTTAGTGATCATTCATGCAGGTGTTAATAACATCTTGCATGAGGATATACAAAATGCCAAACAAGAGTTTCTGGCTCTGACAAATACTCTAGTTGATCAAGTCTGTGACACAGCAATATCGAAGTACTGCCTATGCCAACATCTAGTTCTGAATTGAATTTTAGATTAAACTCCTCAATAACTGGTTATGATATTGGCACCTTAGGCAAGATAATAAGGGGATACATGATGGGCATGAGTGTAATATGGAAAATATTTTCCATATTACATGAGTGCACATCATGTATCCTTTTATACAACAGGGTGTGATAACTGGAGAAAACTCTGGTTATCACACTTGGTGATGTCAGCAGAGTGTGATATCTCATGGTGGCGGTTTTATGCTGAAATAAAGAATGGCATATCATCTCACCCTATTATATAAGGGAAAAGTTTGACAGCAGGTATAAACCCTGTAGCTGGGATAGGTTACATACTAGCAGAAGGGTAGTATCCTGCTAGGGCAACAAATAAATGCATATATCAACAATCATTTAAACTAGTTTCTGGGTGGGGGTACCAAATACAATTTACTGAGCAGGTTAATAATATAAAAGTCATAAATAAGAAACTGATTGCTAGTACATTGGTTCAGGCAGCATGATGAGTGATTTCCACAGCCTAGCATAAATGATGTGACCATGAACAGCTACCCCAGAATTCAGACAGGAACTCTAAACTTGAACTTCTACTTGCTAATGCTAGAGTTTAAAAATAAGATGGATGAATTAAAACATTTTTGATCTTAAACAGTATTGATGTATGTGGTACATCTGAAACCAGTACACCAATAATGATTGGTGTACTAATATACCTAGCTATGCCAAAATTCTAGAAAACAGGACCAATAAACTAGGAGGCGGCATAGCTTTATACATAGCTGAAGAATATAAGAGCTATGAAATTAAACTTCATGACAATGAAGAGATTAAAAGTGAAATTATCTAAAGCCTCCTTACAGAAAATAATGGATACTAAAATCCAGCAAACTTTACTCTATCTTAAACTAAACAACTACATGGGAGGACCCGAGGGGCCTAGCTGACCAAAAGATAAGAACTCAGAGCTACGGCTACCATAATTAAGGCTAGAAAGGCAACAACGGGCCTATTAACCCACAGAGATGAAGAAATTAGGCAGATATTCACTGAATACTTTGCCAAATTATATCAGCAACAGGATAGAAATGCCTCAGACATTAGGACTGAATTTTTAAAGGACTTGCCCTTCCACACCTAAATGAAAATCATAAAGCAATACTAACAGCCCCAATTAAAGTAGAAGAAATCCAGGCAGGGATCAAAATCTTAAACAAAGCAGCTGCCCAGGACCAGATAGATTCACCTCTGAATGGTATAAACAATTTGACATGGAAATTACACCTCAATTGTTAAGGGTATTTACTGAGGTCATTAGGGAGACCCTCCCCTCCCTCTTGGGACTAGGCGGTGCTATCCCGATCCCAAAACCAAATAAAGACCCCTCAATCCCATCCATGTGCAGACCTATTTCTATCCTAAATAATGATTATAAAATTTTCATGACGATATGGGCGACTAGGCTGGAAACAATCTTACCCTTTATCATTCAACAAGACCAGACAGGCTTTATAAAAAATAAATACAACAGACAATATTAGAAGAACTTTTATCTTGATTGAATATATCCAAAAGAAAAATCCCAGCGGCAATGCTAAGCCTGGATGCCGAGAAGGCATTCGACAGGGTGTCCTGGGACTTTATGGGACACCTATCGAAATTCAATTCCCAGAAACTTTTGTGGGATGGCTGAGGAATATATATAGCTCCCGAGCATATATGCGCATCAATAGAGGCTTGTCTGCCCCTTTTCCTTTGACTCGTGGCACAAGACAGGGATACCCACTGTCCCCTTACTATTGCCATTTACATGGAACCTCTGGCGTCAGCTCTTCGTGAGGCCAAGGAGGCGGAGGGATACCACTCGTCAAAGGGAGTACAAACTAACTTATTTACTGATGATATATTAATGATTTTGTTGTCCCGAAACATCCATCCCAGTCGCATGGCAAATACTAAAAAATTTGAAAAGGCAGGGGTTTTAAACTTAATACAAATAAAACCGGTTTTACTTCTGAATTTTCGCCCTAGTAATGATCTCGCTGGATCTAACCTTTAAAATGGAACTCCACTAAAATTAAATATCTTGGAATATACTTTTCCTCAAATTTAGAGGTAATAGAGACAATAAAGACACTGAACATGTACTCCCTGGAGGAGGAGGAGAGAGGGATATGATAGAGACATACAAGTATCTTACAGGAGGAACAGGGTGCAGGAATGCACTATTTTTAAGTGAAAAGATGTTCCAGGACTAGAGGGCATGGGATGAAGTTGGAGGAGGGCGATTCAGAGGAAACATGAGGAAGAATTTCTTCACAGAACAGGTGGTGGACAAGTGGAACACCCTGCCATAGGAAGTGGTGGGGCTGAAACAATCAGGTTTAAGAATGCATGGGATAGACATAAAGGAATTCTGGAAGTCAGGGTGAGGGGCAACAGACTTCTTGGAAAACATAAAGTGAACTTAGAAACTTAAATGGGCAGACTGGGTGGGCCATAGGCCCTTATCTGCCGACACTGTCTATGTATCTATGTAATAAATTATGACCCCTAACCCAAACAATCCAACAAGACCTTAAAAAGTGGTCAGCCTTACACCTTTCCCTTTTTCAGCGGCAGAATTGCTGCGAATGAGCGTGCTCCATGACTTTTATACCTATTTCAAAATATCCCTTTTTTCCTTCAGGATTTTATTTTAAATCCTGGAAAAAATCTTTTCAGAGCTTTGTATGGGGTAATCACAAATCCAGGATCGTTATTCAAATTTAACATTATCTCTGTTGGGATGGTATTAACCTCCCAAATTTAGAATTATATGCAATAGCTGCATTCCTTAAAGTACTAATACTATGGATATCAGAGAAATTCTTGGCACCATGAAACGCTGGAGTTGAAATCAATGACATGTCAGATATCCACAAACTTTTATTTTTCTTCCCGAGGCAAACCCCACCACTTACGAACTTTACTAAGATCACAATAGCGTACTAAAACTTTGGTATAGGATGAGAGAGAAACCATATTTGAATCAGATATCTCGTACTGTATGGTATTTTCAAGAGATGAGCATTTTATCACATCACACTCAGACCTAACCTTTATACAATGGAGACAAGGGGCTTATCTCATACCTTCAATTCCTAGATGAAAATGGAGCACGCTCATTTGAGGAAATGAGAACAAACTATGCACTAAGAAGAAATGACTTTTCAGATATTTACAAGTGCGAAACTATATATTAAGGAAAAGAAACACAGAAGCAAAATACCAACCCCATGAATCCAAACTTAAAATTATTCATAGACACAATAAAAGGCCAATTAGGAGAACATTTAGTAGGAATATTTACAAAGGGCTTAGAGATTTAACCCAGGATTCGACATTATTCATCCTAGAGGACGAACTCAGACTTAGGTCTTTCTATATCCCCTACACTTTGGACACAAACAACAGAACAAGCCATTAAAATTACTTCCTCCATATTTTGAGAGAATATGCATGGAAATGCAGAATTCAATATTTTACCACCAGCTTTGTTGACCAAATATTTGCCAGAAACATATGGCCACTGCTGGAGAAATTGTGGATGCACTCTAGCTAATTTAGGGCATATCATGTGGTCCTGTCCAAAGTTAATGCCATTTTGGTGCTCTCTCCAGGAGGAATTAAACTGCTTGGGTGAGGCAATAGAATTGTCAGCAGAGATGGTACTCTTATCTATATATATCGGACAGGTCCTCCTCTTGGGAAAAACACTGATGCCAATCTTTCTACTTGCTGCAAAAAGTTTTGACTAGAAAATGGATGAAAAACAATACCAACGATACAAGAGTGGAGAAGTTATAACTGAAATATATAAAATGGAAGGTTTATCAGCAAAATTACAAGACAGAACATTAGGTTTCCAGAACAAATGGAAGGATGGTCTCTATATCAAGCCCGTATAGATATAGAATTCGTGCCTTAGGAAGGGGTGGTGGATTGGAGACCCTGCCTCATCTCCCTCCTACTAGTTTATACTGGAACAGGAATAAAATATTTTAACATCTAGTATAAAGCGAAAACATGTAACCTGAACTAAGAATGGCTACCTCTGTCAAAAAAGAGAATGAAATGTGTACATTGTGTGTGAAATGAAAACCCTTTTTTCAATAAAAGCAAATTAAAAAAAAGTTAAATTATCTGGCACAACTTAAAATGGAATATACCAATATGACAGCTGGGCTAGGCTATAGATCTCTAAGCAATGCAAGATTTATGGATGATTTGGCTAATATAGATATTAGTGGTAATTATGTCCTAATGGGTGATTTAACCTCCCCCATATTAACTGGGTTACCTTAGAAACTAAAGGACAGCTACAACAAACATTCGTGGACTTTTCAATTGAACATAATCTAGAACAAATGGTTACAGAACCAACACGAGGAATACTCTGCTAGATCTGCTAGATACTCACCGATATAGATGCTGGAGGATTAACTCTTCGGTACTACTCCTTTAGGAGACAGAGACCATAATAGGTCCTAGTCTATTCTAAATATGTTACTAGGGTTAATCAGGGTAGAACAATAATAAAAACTATTACAAGGCTGATTATGCTAGTATGAAGCAATTTCTTACATGGAATTGGCAAATGGAGCTACAAAATCTGGATTTAAGTGGAACTTGGGATCTATTATTAGATAAAATTAATATCTGTATTCAGAAATGGGTTCCAGAATGGCCAAAATATAATAAAAATAAACATCTGCCAGTATGGTGGAATAACCATATAAAGAAAAATATATGGAAAAGAGGCTAATACAAAATACAGGAAACATCACACAATAGCTAACTGGGACAAATTTAAAATATTAGCAAATAAAACTAAAAACTCTGCCTGCTGGTGGATCGCTGTCTGCTGGCACCAACGACCGGACTCGTGAGTCTGAGGGACGGCACGGGGCAGTAGGATTAAGCTTCAAAGCCTGCTCTCCTACTCTGGGGGAGGTGGGTTGAGTGTCTGGCCTTGCGACCGACCCTGGCGGAGGCAGGCAGTTCTGCTGCAGTTGGTGCCTGTACATGGGGGAGGGGCGGGGGTTGTCATTGCACATCCCGCCCCGTCTTGATTCACAGCTTTAAAAATATGCGGCCCCGCTAATGAGCGGCTCCACTGCCATCCCCTCTGGCCACCAGAGTTCACCTATCGGTGGCCCCACTCAGAGGGCAAGCCAGAGTATGAGGGGTGGCTGCTGGAGCCTGGAAACCCACCTGGGCTTGGGAGCCAACAAAGAAAAAATATAGATTAAAAAAAAATTGTTCTGTAAGGCAAAGAAAACTTTTGAAATTATGCTGGCTAAAACAACAGAAGATAAGAAAAGAGTTTTATTATTACATAGGATCAATGAAAGGTAATCACAATAGTGTTGGACCTCTTCTCACTAATAAAGGTGTAATTACTGAATAAACAGATATGGCTAGGGAGCGAAACAGTTATTTTCTAAGTGTTTTTCAAACTAAAGAGGACGTTGATTATAGTAGAGTCACCGGATCCCATCATAATCGGAAGTCTTAACAGTGTTAAAATCAGTTAAGTCCAATACTTTAGCTGGTCCTGATGGGGTAACATCAACGTTTATAACTGAACTAGCACAAGAATTAATGGGATCACTAACACTTCTTCTTAATGCCTCTGTAAAGAGGCAGGACTCTCCCAGTATAGAATTTGGCTACAGTTACTCCTATACATAAGGAGGTTGCAGGCAGTAAGTAACTACAGACCAATCAGTCTAACGTCAGTAATTGGCAAAATACTGGAGCAGCTATTACAATAGAGGCTCAATCAACATATGAGAACTTATGGACTAGTAGAATATATTGCAACATGGTTTCCATCAGGGAAGATCTTATCTTACAAATTTATTTAACTTTTTGAGACTGTAAGTCAGACATTAGACAAAGGTATGCCAGTAGATATCGTATTTCTTGTATCCAAAAGGCATTTGACAAGGTTTCCCATAAGATGTTGGCTGACCAACTTGTTGAACTCAGTTTTCACTCACAGTTGATCAAATGGATAGTTTCCTGGCTCAGTCATAGAAAACATAGAGTAATTATACAATGGCAAGGAAATTTCCTGTATTCTGATTGGTCAGTGGGTGCCTCTGACGGTGATGTTATTACACAATAACATCACTGTATGGATTATTAGACACTTGGACCTTTTGGACCATGATTAATCACTTTTTCTCTTCAAAACACAAAATCTACTAAAACATTTTTAATTTTTGTTTTATTTTGTATAACATCAAGCCATTGTATAATTGCAATAAGGCACTCCAAGGTGTGTGTTATTGTATAATAACGTCACTCCTGGGGTGGTGGAAGAACTTGGCTTTGCCTCGTGCCTCAGCCCACCCAGGAGTGACATTATTACCGATAACACACACCTGTCATCCTCTGTTACTTAATTATAAGAGGTAGTGGCCACACCTGTGGTGATGTTACAAGTGGAGTTCCACAGGGCTCTGTGTTGGGGCACAACACTTTTAATATTTCATTTTATCAATGCTGACTTCAAATGATGTCTGGGTAGGAAAATATGCTGATGACCGTGAAACAGGGCCATTGTACATAACATACAAGCAGCTACAAACCTGCAAAGAAACCTGGATAAACTAAATGATCGGGCAAACAAAAATAAAACGTTATTAATACTGCTAAATGTAAAGTGATGCATCTGGGTCATAACAACTTAAAATTGCCTTACACTCTTAAAAATAAAACTTTAGAGATCACATCACAAGAAAAGGATCTCGAGTCATGATAGTCATACCATAAACAAGGTTAAAAAATAGAATAACTGATAGGTTACAGTGAATAACAAGGCTGTAATTCCATCAAGATGTTCTGGGGACATAGATAACCTCGAGAGTGAAGCTCAAGAGGTTTCCATGTCCCCACAACCTCGAGATGGAATGTCAGCCAGTAATTCACTGTAACCTATTTTTATTTTTGTAATATATGGATGAGAGAAGGTGACGGCGTCTTACCTGGTGGAGTGTTGTGAAGGGTGAGTGCAGGCTGATATCTTGAATGACGAATCAGGAAGTTGTCCATTTATTTTCTGAAGAGGTGATCAGGAAAGTGCAGGAAACAATTCCTTGTAACAGTAACAGCCAAATGTTGTGAAACTTGAGCTGAGCGTGTAACTTTTAATCCTTTTTTTGCAACAAAATAGCCAATGATTGCAGCTAAGGAATGAGGAACTGAAAGGAGCAAAATGTGCCTCTTATGTAGCGCTCGGATACCACGGAGCTGGTTTTAAATCCTTCATACTGATGGCTATAGAAGCTGGCTCGTGGTCAGCGTGGAGGTGGCAGCTTGCGCTTTTGTGTGGGAGTGATAATACTATCATTCCAACTCTGGAATGATGGTATAATTAACGATAAAGTGTGGTATTATTGGGAGTGGACTATAGTATTGGAAAGTTGGTGTGTATTACAAGATTTTTTGCATCGTTTTCAATGCTATTATTTTAGCGATCCATAAATTACAATGTCATAGTAGGTTCTATGTGATAACGGCGATCGCACAAAGGTGATCGCCGTTGTAAGCGAATGATGAAATCAATTTGCCGATAGACACCCTGGCGCATGACAAAGGCGCCAGGGACTTACATTTCAATGTTTATGTGGGGGCTGTATCCACACCCCTACTAAAGATTCTCAACTCCAGGGGTGCAAATTCAAAGAATAAAAAACTGGGCCAGGCGCAACAAAATGTATGCATGCCCAGACCCGAACCCAGCACCTCGCAGCTAAAGAATCGACCCCACCCACCACGCCACGGGCAGCTCGGCAGCCCATCGCGCAACCGACACAAACCCTCCCTCCCATTCCGCTGTGCTCGCTTCTCCCCCGCGGCGTATATATATATAGTGACAGGATGTTGCTATACTGCAGTCGCCCACCCCATCCAGTAGCCATCTGATAAGGCACCACTATTGAGTCGCCCTTTTGTATGCGCTCAATGAAGCGCCCTATCACTGGATACCATCATAGTTACTGTGGTGTATCCTCAGGCATGTAAAAAGTAAAGAACCTGACATTCTTATTCCTCTGTACTCCAGTTCTGTGAGGCTTCACCTGGAGTCCTGTGCTTCATTCTGTTCTCCTACGTTAGTGAAAGGAAAAATAATGGTGAAAAAGTTCAACGGAAAGCAACTAAGAAAGTGAAAAATTGTTTTTCCTTCCCTTCTTTTATTTCCTAATATATTTAAATTGTATCCATCCTGAAGCATTATTTTCAGCTAAATTGGGATATTTAAGAAAAAATTGCTTGGAGTCATGCTATATGTAGTAATTAATGTCTTTTTTTTCCTTCGCCATATCCCTGTTTTGATATGGTATAGTTCACTCCAACCTAGCTTGTTAAGAATTCCAGTTCTATTAACTAGTGGTTTAGACCTAGGATTGGGCTTTCAGTTCAGCTGGCCCACTTGGTCTTTTCCTATTTGTGCCCTAGAGTGTGGTGAAAGAGCAAGTTAGCTGACTTATATTTCTCCGCACTTGTAAGAGTTTTCCTTCCTAGTTAGTGTGTTAAATATTGTTGTTGATACTTAATGCTCTCTCTCTTTCTCTTTTACTATCCTAAACATAGAAATATATCTGTGCTACTTATACTATATATCCCTTACTTCAATTACTTGAATGAACCTGCCACTCCTCTCATATACAAATATTCTCTCCCTCACGCTCTATCATCCTCCACTTAATTTATATGTCCCTTACCATTCTAACTATTTCCTTCCTTAGCAAAGTCACCATGAATGACTTATGTCGATATACATGGAATGCGAAGGGACTTAACTCTCCCTGCAAGCAGCAAATCCTTTCATATCTCAAAAACATAAAACACAAATTGTTTTCCTTCAGGAAACAAAATTATTAGCAGAGGATGTTAACAGACTTAAAAAGATTGGGTTGGTCAAATTTATGAATCATCCTTCTCCTCCAAAAAGAGAGTAGCTATTCTTATCCACAAAAATCTCAAATGGCCTTTTATTAACTCTATCTCTGATAAAGAAGGCAGATGGGTAATGGTTAAATTAAATACTCATTCCAGTCCTTTCCTACTTGTTAACGTCTATGCTCCTAACTCCAACTCTCCAGAGTTTTACCATCACCTAGCTCAACAGATATTATCTTTAATACTGACAACACACCCAAAATTCTTGGGGTGATCTTAACCTAACTTTAGAAGCTAGTATAGATAGAAATAACTTATCCATGGATGCCCACCCCAGAAGTATTAAAGCTCTCTCTCTCTACTAATGAAAGATCTCGGTTTAGCTGATCTCTGGCATCTCCTTCACCCCGTGATTGAGATTTCACCTTCTCTCTTCCTGCACAAGACATATAGTAGAATTGACTACTAGTTAGCCTCCCGCTATAACAGAAAAAACTATTGATTCATCTATTTCACCCATTATAATCTCGGACCATTCCCTGTTAAGTTACAACTCTTGTGGGCCCTCTGACTCTCAAATCTTCTTTTTGGCATCTGGATCCTCTCCTCCTGAAAGATCCTGACTTTCTACCTATGGTTAAATCACAGATTTAGGAATTCCTCTCCCACAATAAACCCTCTGACACATCTCGTGCACCGTATGGGAAGCTTTAAAGGCCACAATCCGTGGGAAAATTATCAACTATGCTGCCCACAGGAAAAAAGTAAGAGAGCACCAATTGGCTGAGAAGGAAAATCCCTTAAATCCAAAGAGAATGTATATTTTAAGTCCAAAAAACACAACCACGACTCCCAGCTTCATCTTGAAATTCTTCAGCTCAGAATCAAAATAACGAATTAATCTCCCGTAAAACTGAGCTTGTTATGTTTAAACTTAAACACAAATACTAGGAGCAAGGTGATAAAATGGGAAGCTTCTCTCCTACCAACTTAAAGCACAGCAAATGAAGAGACACATTTTAGGTCTAAAAGATGCTCAGGGTATAATCCATTCCAATAACCCTCTACAAACAATATTATGAAATCCTTTTATCAAAATTATACTCAAACTTATATCCTTCTTCTACTATACAAATACAGCAGTTCCTAAAAAGCCTGCATCTACCGCACCTCTCTGCCTCCGAAATGAAACAACCTAGACAAACCCTTTTCTCTTCAAGAAATTCAGAAAGCCCTATCCTCCTTGAAGTCTGGTAAATCTCCAGGAGATAGATTTCCATAGACTTTATAAAATGCTTTCTGATACTCTCTGTCCTCTTCTGTTTAATGTCTTTCAAGAAGCCACCACTAACGGCAATCTTCCACCAACATGCACTGAAGCAATTATCACCTTAATCCCTAAGAAGATAAAGACCCTACTCTTCCTGCAAGCTATAGACCAATATCTTTGTTAAATACGGATGGGAAGATATTTGCTAAACTACTAGCAATTCGACTTGAATCCCTGATCCCAAGTTAACTCACTGTTCACAAGCTGGTTTTATTAAGAACAGATCTGGCTCTGACCATTTACGTTCTCTATTTAATTTAATGAACAAAGCTAAATTCCTTAAATCACCAGTGGCTGCACTTGCCACTGATTTCGAAAAGCGTTTGATTCCTTAAACTGGGACTACCTTTATGAAGTTCTATCTCACTTTGGTTTCTCTCACACCTTCTGTTCTTGGATCAAATTATTATATACTCACCTCTGGCAAAAGTTCTTACTAATTCTACCCTATCTTCTTACTTTCAATTGGCAAGAGGAACCAGACAATGATACCCTCTCTGTTCATTTTAGCCATGGAAGCCCAGACTGCTAGTCTCCGTCAGTCCACAGACATTAAGGAATCCCTGTTGGCAATTCAAGATATGTTTCCATTTCCTATGCAGATAACCTTCTAATCTTACTCGAAAACCTAAATGAAGCTGGCCCACCACTGGTTGACTTACTTAATAAGTTCACTAACATTTCAGGCCTTGCTTTGAATTATGAGAAATCAGAAACATTACTCCTTAATGACCACTGTAAACCTTCTATGAATCTACCCCTCAGATTCCGTTGGTCCACACAAGGCATCACATACCTAGGAATCAAAATAACCCAAAACCTGGAAAAATCTGGGACACTAATTTTAACCCTTAATTAATAACATCAGGACGATTCTCAACAGGTGGAAGCTTCTTATCCTTTCTTTCATGGGAAAATCACTGCCATTAAAATGTCCATTTCTCCCAAGATTCTCTACCTTTTGCCAACATTCCCTTAATCTTACCATCTTCTTTCTTATCTAAAATTGACAAATTAATTGGCAACTTTTTATGGGATGGAAACCACCAAGATTCAGCCATAGCAAACTTTGGTCACAAAAGAAAAAGGAGGATTTGGACTCCCTTGGTTCAAAAGTTAACTGTGGGCCTTCTGAATCACTCAAACCATTAAGTGGTTTCAGAAACCCTCATCTCATTCCCCATTATGGGTTGCAATGGAATCGACACTGTGCCCTGGAGGAGTTCCACTTCCTTCATCTTTAACCCTCTCCTTCTAAGTTAAAATCTCATCCAACTATATCATCCTCTGTTCTTTATTGGAAATTAATTCACAAATTTTGAAATCTAACCCAATTCCTTGGCTGTATGCCCCTCTGGGGCAACCCAACCATTCGTTTTAGATAATCACCCAATTTTCTGCTGTTCCTAGAGAAACAAAGGTATATTTTTCTTAGGAGACATCCTGGACCAGAATTTACTCACTCTCAAAATATTCTCAGACTTACAGAGTATCTGGAAGATCTCTAAACAAGACTTCTGGAAGTATTTACAAATTAGGGCTGCTTATACTTCTCTCTCCTGTTATGTATATAAACATACTCTCCAAGATCAATATATTTTGCACTGGGCTAACATGTCTGTACTATGGAATAGCTCCATTTATAAGGATATCATAGACAATTTACCTGACCATTCTAGTCCAGCCAAAAACAAATGGAGTGTACTACTTAACTATAATATCACAGATTCACGGTGGCATAATTGCTGGTGTCTGTCCCACAATACATTTAAGATGCTCGTAGTTCCTTAATACAAATTAAAATCCTACATTTATGGTACAGAACTCCTGCTGTACTTCATCGCATGGGACTTTTAAATAATAACAATTGTTGGTGCTGTAACTCGCCTAATGGACATTTACTTCATATTTTATGGTTTTGCGCTCCCACTAATAAGCTTTGGCGTAAAGTTTATTTATTGGCTACCAGAGTTACTGGACAAAATATTCCTTTAGACCCTAAACTTTTATCTATTAGGTATCTTTATCTCAAGTAACCCTCCCTCTCACATGCACATTTTAGATGGCTAAACATACTATTTCTCCTAGTTAAATGCCTGATTCTCATGAACTGGAAATCAACCTATGCCCCAACTCTTTCAGATATCCTTCAAAACCTTTCACAGTATGCATCCCTAGATCGGCTATCTCATGTCATCCATGACAGACTCACTGTATATGATAAATGCTGGCAGGACCATTTCAGGTATACTGAAACCTTCGCTCCTCTAGACCTTAATTTATGGGTATTCAAGTCTTCCCTTTTATACTGACTTTAGATTAGGGTAATTTCTGTTCCTCGCACAGCTATCTCTCTTGTCTTTCTCTTTCTTTTTATTCTTCTTCTCTCCTGTTTTACTATCTCTCTTTCACACCTTCTTATCCTAATACTGAGCACGATTGTATTCTCTTATATATCACTTTATGCATTTTACTTAAAATCTAGGTTAAAGCATTTACTAGTACTGACTTTATATTGGTGGATCTTTTCTGAATTAATCGTTGCCCTGCTTGATTTTAACCCTGCCATGATCCACCTGCACATTTGTTTAGGTTTAAGATCTAAGAATAGTCATGCAATGAGACCTCTGATTTCTATAACCCATATATTGTTATGCATAATGTGATGTTCTGTTTCTTTATAATGGATATTTCCAAATGTATTGTATGTTGTGTTTCTCTTTCTATATTCAAACATCAATAAAAAGATAAAGTGAAAAAAGTGTTACAACATGAGTATGAGGACAGGCTGAAATTATTGGGACTATATTCAGTGGAGTACAGGGCTATGAGGGGACTTATGTTTAGCTTTCATGGCATCTAGAGAGGAAGCTATTTTAGAAACCATTGGGCTCACAAAACAATTCAGGCCAAATGATACTAGGTCACACAAACTGAAACTGAAAAGGGAAGTGAGTAAAACTACTAAGAGATCTAAATGGCTTACTCAAACAGTGACTACGATATGGAACTCTACCTGGTTCAGTAGTAAAAGTGATGACCTTGACCAATTTAAACTAAGACTGGATAAATATATTGGAGAGAAAATTTGCACTCCACCACTAGCAATTATTGGTGGCGAGTTCATTATAGATCTTTGACCTCCTGAACTTGGAGTCATTCTATGAACCTATGAACATACAAACATAGAAGCTGCCAGCAGATAAGGACCTCTTGACCTACCAAGTCTGCCCATTTTCCCTACCTACTGTGCCACTGTAGAACCTACTCTATCTCTGGTCATCTCCTCCCTTGCCTTACTACAAGGTCCACTTGTATCTGTCCCATACATGCTTGAATCCTGTCACCATTTTGGCACCCACCATCTCCACTGGAAGGCTGTTCCAGGTGTCCACCACCCTCTGCATGAAGAAGAAAGACCAAACAACAAACTCTGTAGGAGGGTTGACACTGTGAAGAGGTAAGAGAACTGAAGGGGACCTTGCAAGGCTAGAAAGATGGTTTCGTATTAGGCAACTGGGGTTCAACACGAAGAAGTGCAAAGTCATGCACATTGGCTGTTAAAACAGGGAGTCAAATACATGCTGGGTGGAGTAAAGGTCACGGTAACTGAGGAGGAAGAAGATCTGGGACTAGTTATAGCCAGTATTAAAAATCACTAATGTGATTTCAGCCAATCAGCTCATAGAGTCACTGTACCTCTTATTCTGAATACACAGTGCTCTTGTGCAGGGAAAGGACAGCACAATAAAAAAAAAAACAAAACAAATAATACTGTGAACATACTGTAGACTGGTTGAAGGATAGGAGGCAAAGGGTAGTGGTACAGGACGTCACTCAGGATGGGAGAGTGACCAGTGGAATACCACGGAATCAGCACTGGGCCCTGTCCTCTACAGTGTCTTGGCAAGTGACAATGCTGAGGAACTGGAGAAGGTGTGTCTCTGTGGATGACAAAAATATCTGTAACTGGATGGACACCCAGGAGGTGGGAGAAAATCAAAGAGGATTTGGGGAAACTTGCAGAGTGGTCTAAAGTATGGCAACTGGGCTGCAATGTGAACAAGCGCAAAGTCATGCACCTGGGATGGGGAAACCTGGGGGATGTGTGTAAGATGTTACAGTCACCAAACAAGAGGGGGTTTGGGTAATCATAACTGTTGATATCAAGGTGGCAGGGCAGTGCAACAAGGCAGTAAGCAACACTGCAGATGCTGGATTGCACAGCGAGGGGATTCTAGCAGGAGAAGGAGGTAGTGTTATCACTATATCACTCTCTGGTGAGACCCCACCTAGAGTACTGTGCCCAGTTCTGGAGCCACATCTCCACAAGGACACTGACAGGGTAGAAGCAGTCAGGGGAGGTTACCAAAATGGTGTGGGGTTACATGAGAAACCGACGAGGAAAGGCTGCAGGAGCTCAAAATGTACACCGTGGAGGAAAGGAGAGGAGATCGACACGTGAGACCTGAAGGTACCTCACAGGTGAACAAGGTGTAGAAGGAACAAAACAAAATGGTAATATTAAATGCACACACGAAAATAGAGTTAAAATCGATGTTTGACCATAGGTCTTCTTCAGGAATTACCTAAAAGAGAAAAAGCAAAGTTAGTGGAGGAGGAGGAAATAAGGGATGTATATGTGGGGAAAAGAAAAATGGGAAGGCTCTAGGAGAAAAAGTGATAACGGGCAAGGTAAAATAATGGAAAACAGAAAGGTGATTATGGGTATGGCAAGGCATAGTCCGAGAGGATGAGCCGAGAAGTCCTCAAGTGGGGACTGACTAACAGGGCCTAGTAAGAATGCCGAAGGTGACAAATGGGGAAGGAGACAGATGGAGACATCTGTGGAAAATGAAAATATATGTGCACACATGGTGGAATGCCCATGTGAGGATGCCAACCCTCCCCCACACACACACAAGATGGAGTGTGTGCAGGCATCCCACACATGCAAATGTACCATGCGCATATGCAAACAAAGATATGACAGAGGTGGGAGTAAAAAAGACTACAGTGGAACACCATAAGGTGGCTGAAGATCAGGGTAGAAAATAAGTCTGTCATTTTAAACCGGAGGGCTGCTGGGAGCCTAGGCAGATGATCAGCTTGGTTTCACGTTTTTCCTTTGGTCAACATCCGGAAACCCTGCTGAAGGACACAAACAGAAAGATCATTGACATTGTGGTCACTGGAAGTAAAGTGGGCTACAATGGGTTTAACAATCAGTGTCTCCATTCCTGACTGCCCTGTAATGTTCCTTGAACTGGTCAACAGATGTCTGCCAGCTTCTCAGATGTAGATAGCTGCACACTTCCTGCAAGAATGCAATATACCATATTAACGGAAGTGCAGAGACGCTCTGGTGACGTGAAAACACCTGCAAGAGGAAGTCTCTTCAGCGGAGAAGGAGTACCAGAACATGGGGGCATGCTATGAAGCTTTGGGGGCTTTAAGAAGGATGTGAGAAAATACTTCACAGAAAGTGTGGTGGACACCTGGAACAGCCTGCTAAAGAGGTGGTGGGGTGAAGGCAGTGGGGAGCTTCAAGCATGTGGGGGCAGGCATATGGACATAACAAGTAGAGGAAAGGAGGATAGAGGACACTTGTGACCAAATAGGGTACAGGGCATGGAAATAGGCAGGAAAAATAGGGCAGATTAAATGGGCCTACCCGATCCTTTTCTGCGACAAATTCTATGTCTCTCTGTATGTTTCTTTTTTTTTAGCTATCTCTTTATACTCCTTTGCTTATGGCCACCTAAGCTCAGGAGGAGACCCCAGTCCCATCCCAGACATTCATCAGCTGGCGCTGACCAATGACCACCAGGGCTTCCCACCTCGGTGGGACTGGTGGGAGCACCCCACCCACCAAGAGCCGGATCCAGTCTGGCAGGTGCCATGGCCATTGGAGGCGAAACTGCAGGTGCCCTCCTTCATGCTGCTAGAGCATCTTTCTCCTCCAATGTACAGCCCCTCAGGCGGAGCATGCAATGATGCCAGTGCCTGTAGCGCACACTCCCATGTGTGTCCTGTCAGGCGTCTGCCCCACCTCTGACCTGTCAGCAGTGTCAGTGAGCCCCCAGCCTCCGCTAAGGGCCAGGCATGTGCCGACCGCTGAAGACCCCCTCCCCAGAGAAGGACAGCAGTCCTAGGGATGCTGATCCTTCTTCCTCCTGCCAACCCCAGGGTCCTGCACTCGTTCCCGAACACAGGTTGCCGGTGTGGCACAAGGTGTGGTGTCCAGCACCTCAACCCTCAAGACCAGGCCCATCTATTTATGTTTCTATAATAACTTGAGCTTAACTTGAGTATAGTAAAATAATAGGGCCTCGGAGAGTTTCTTACGGTATTCCTTTCCGGAAGTTTGGGCAGACAGAACCACTCAGCTTCGTTTGGGATCTTCTTGCTGAAACCTCATGCTCGGAGTCTCTTACACCATAAGAGGCATCCTTCGGGGCCCTATTAAATTATAACCCTAAGCACTCTATGCAATGTAAAGGGCAGTAGCGAAGGCAAACAAGGTACAGTAAGCAGAAGGAAGAAGCTGATCCTTCCACTGTACAGATCCATGGTGTGGCCACACCTGGAATACAGTGTGCAGTATTGGTGTCCCTACATAAAAGGATATAAATCATCTCGAGGTGGTACAGAGAAGAGCCATGAAAATGATTCTGGGTCATCAGGACAAACCATACAAGGACAGGTTGAGGAGTCTTAATATGTATCCACTGGAAGACAGAAGGAAGAAGGAGGACATGACTGAAACCTTCAAATATCTAAAAGGTATAAACAGGGTAGATCTAGGGAACATTTTTAGTCTAAGTGAGAAAAAAACACGGGAGCACAGTTACAAACTGGCTGGAAGAAGATTCAAGAAGGAAGCCAGAAAATACTTCTTTACAGTGTGGGAAGTGTCAAAATGGACACACAGAAACAAAATTTGTTGGCAGAAAGCGACTGCTTGCCACCCAGATGGTCCTATTAATCTCTCTCCATAGACCTTAGCTGGTCTCCAGGTGACCATCTCTCCTCCCTGCCTATTTACTAATATGTCCATAGGTCTATCCAGGCATGCTAGAAGCTCTCCACTGTTTTCTCCTGCACCACTTTCGCTGGCAGTCTGTTCCAGGGGTCTACCCTACTGCAGATTTTGGTATCATCTGCAAAACAGCATACCTTCCCATCCAGTTCATCTGCAATGTCTCTTATGAAAAGATTGAAGAGGATTGGTTCCAGTACTGAGCTCTGCAGCACCCCACTGGCTACTCTCCCTCATTAAAGTGAGAGTTGTTCAACACCACCCTCTGTTGCCTATCCATTAACCAGTTTCTAACCCAGTTCATCACTTTGGATCCCACCCCAGGCTGCTTAATTTCTTTATCTGTCTCCTGTGCTGTACAATGTCAAAGGCCTTGCTAAATTCCAGATAGGCCGTGTCCACTGCCCTCCCTGATCTAGTTCCTGGGCATGACACCCCACCTCCACACCCCGTGAATCCATTCTGTCTTTGGTCTTGCATACACAGGATTCAAGATACTCTACCATCCTTTCCTTTTTTTTTTCCTTTTCCTTCCTTTTCTCCACAAGAATGCCCCAGGACGTGACCGGAACTACACAATGGTCAGTCTCACTGATAGTGTGCAAACTTATGGAGACCATACTGAAGGAACAACTGATAGAGCATCTAGAGAACATGGTCTCGGGGATGCAAGGCAGCATGGATTTATGAGTGGGAGGTCTTGTCAAACAAATCTCGACTTCTTTGACTGAGTAACCAAAACAGTGGAGGGCCAAGCAGTGGACATCCTTTACCTGATTTCAACAAGGCCTTTGACTATGTACCCCACAGGAGGCTGATCAGGAAGCTGATGGACCTTGGAGTAGGAGAGAAGATGGTTGGATGGGTGGAAAACTGGCTAGGGAACAAGACCCAAAAGGTGATGGTGGGGGAAATTGTCTAGTACCAGGGTAGTCACCAGTGGAATCCTGCAGAGCTTGGTGCTAGGGCCAATGCTATTCAATGTTTTCATTAAAGATACTGGGGATGGCATCAAGGGCAAAATCGTCTGCAGGACGACACCAAGCTCTGCAGGAGGGTGGACCCAGCCAGGGATACAGCCCTTACAGAGGACCTAAGAAAACTTGAAAATGGTCCAACATCTGGCAGCTGAGCTTCAATGCCAAGAACTGTAAAGTTATGCACACTGGAGCCCCAAACCCCAGGACAGAGTATTATCTGGAAGGGGTCCAGATATCTCCACAGAGGAGGGAAGGATCTGGGAGTGATGATAACTAGTGACCTGAAGCATTCTATGCAGAGCAAAAGGCAGTGGCAAAAGCAAACAGGATGTTACTTATACTTTGCTCACATGCCCTAATTCCAAAACCACACCCTGCTTGACTAGGCACTCACAACAAACCCTTTCGTGTCATTAAATCTGTCTACTCTCCAATGCCCTTAGTGACCACAACCCCATTTTCACTGTCGTAGGTTCATCACCCCAAATCTCTCCCTAAACTCATACAGCTCCGGTCCTTAAATCCTTAGACCTTACTCCACTCAGCTCTGCACTCACTTCCACCGACTGGGCCCCTCTCCACTGCCATTTCTGTCAACAAGCCCTTGACTATTTTAAGGATAAATTCATTGCCTCCTGGAATGCCTTTGCTCCTTTCCTATCCTGGATCACCCCGACTACTGGCCTGCTTCAGGGAGCGTGGCGAGGCCTGGAGAAAACAGAAATCTACTAAACATCCAAACGAACATTAAATTAAACATTTCCTGCTTTAACTCTCCTTAATATATCCCCAGTTTCTGCCTTCCTACAATTACCCCCCCAGCAGGGTTCTCAACATCCTGAAGGGGAATCAGGAAATAGCTACCCTTCTCCTCATATTCAGTTCTTGCCTCTCCCCTTTCTTCTCCACCTGCCCTTCTGGGTCACCAGTGTACACAACCTAACCCCATCCTTTTTCTCCAACAGCACTTGCGTACTACCTCGAGCCTGCTCTGGTACACTCACGCACTATAAATGGTTCTATTGCATTATTACTGTTATACGTTCATATGTTCTTTGTATGATTTGAGCATGTATTGTAATTTATCAATGTTCCGCTACTGTTTTTGTACAATTCCGTGTGTTCCAGCTGTTGCACAATCTTACAATGTAGTACTGTTGTACTACCCACATACTTATTGTAACTGATCATCCTTCACAACCCTATGTAACCCTCCCCAGGTCGCACCATGAGACAGCAACTTGTTGTTCAGTGTGCCCTCCTGGTGAAACATTTCCATAACTAAATCAATAAATAAAATGTTGGGGTGCACCGCCAAAGGGATCAGCAGTAGGCGACAGGAGGTGGTATTGTCCTTTATACAGGTCACTGGTGAGACCGTATTTGGAGTATGCAGTGCAGTTCTGAAGCCCTCACCTTAAAAAGGACATCAACCTGAGCGGAGACAGTCCAGCGAAGGGCTACGAAGATGACTGTGGGCAGCAGGGGCAATCGTATGAGGAGATACTGAGGGCCCTACATATGTACTTCCTGGAAGACAGGAGGGAGAGGGAAGACATGATTGAGACCTTCAAGTACTTGAAAGAGATCAGTAAGGTGAACAGGAGAGGTCTCTTCAGGCTAGGCTGCAGCAAAACCACGAGGGGCACAGCCTAAAGTTGGGTGGTGTGTAAGAGGGAGGTTAGAGGACAACACTTCACAGAAACAGTGGTGAACAAATGGAATGCGCTGCTAGAAGAGGTGATCTCGTCGAAGACAGTGGACAGCTTCAAGAGAGCTGGGGTAGATATAGGGAGAGATAAGCGTCACGGAAGGGCGGGGGAAGGATGGAAAGATGGGGAGGGGAGCTAGGACACCTGCCTGAGCTCAGAACCCTGCACAACAAGCAGAATAGATAGACCAAAAGGCCTAATTCTGCTGGCTTCTTCTTATTTCACATATTCCTATGTTAACAGGGTTTGCATTATGTTCCCCACCACCGAGGTGAGACTGACCTTGCTGCCACTCTTATGTATAGGAACCACATCAGCTCTCCTCCAGTCCTCCAGAACCACACCTGTTTCCAGTGAGCTGTTGAATAAGGCTGTTAGTGGGGCAGGTAACCAGCAGGTGGCATACTCAAGAGGAGGTAGGAAATATGTAAGGGAGGGATGCAGTTAATGGGGATAGGGGACAGGACTCACTGTAAACAACTACCCAGTTGGCCCGTACTGGGCAGACTTGATAGGTTATATGGCCTTCTTCTGCTGGCAGTTTCATATGTTCAATATGTTTATATTTGGTAGGAAAGTCCATTCCTTGTATTTACCGTGAGATAATTACGCATGTCAGAATGTTCATTAGCCAATCTAACTCTTATGTTTGTCTTAGTCATTCTATGTGCTTTTATATGGCCAGGTAGGGTTGAAGGATTAAAAATATAAGTATGCTACTGTAACTTTTTCATTTAGATTTTATAACTATTGCATACTCTCTAGTCTTCAAGTTGGGGACCTGACCCTGGTGACCTCCCAGCTTTGTCTGCCGCTCAGCAGGGTTTCCTGCAGTGCTGTACCCCTGAGCACCTTTAATCTTCATGATGGCTACACCCTGCATGTTTTTGTTTCCCCTGCCATTTGACCCTCACAGCAAGCTGCAGCAGCATGTACTTCGACAATCGCCTTGCGTGCACACAGCAGTAAACTGACGGAGGAACAAGCTCCCTGGCTAGCAGCGTGGGGTTACTGTGGCAGCAAGAATCTTCAACTTTCCCCAACAGGGCAGCGTGTCCTCTAGCAGTGCCTCGCCCCCCAGCCTGGCCAACACAGCAGTATGGGTGGTGCATGGGGGAGTGCTGTTGTAACCTTTTTTACTGCCAATTTCGTTGAGACTCCCATGTAAGAGTTCTGACCAAACAGGACCTTCTTTGAAAAAATATTCTGGAACAGACTGCCAGAGTGTGTGTGGTGTCAGCTCATACGGCATGGTTCACTTGGTACCACATCTGACTCTGGGCCATGAGGCCATAGGTTCTAGTCCCACAGCAAGACTGGTCTAATACCATAAACACTGGCACCCGAGTACAGTACTAGTGGGATACTGTGCTGTTGTGGGGTGCTGTCCTTGGATGAGAGGTTAAACTGAGGTCACTACAGCCCATCTCTAGTGCTGTTCTACTGGATGTACAGGTGAAAGTAATAGAACCCAAGATATGGGGAAATTTTATTAAAGAAAGATAAAGGCCGGCTCGTTGGCATGGCGGCTGGATTTCCGCTTCGGCCTTTCGACTCGTGTTTGAGGAATGGACTCGGGTCATCGGAGCCGGCGGGGAGAAGGCTGGGCGTCCATAGACAGCTCGCCTTCTGCAGGAGGAGGCGGGGATGTGGTCAGGCACCTGCTGGGCCCTGGCGGAGGCAGGGAGCATAGCAGAATGTCAGAGCTCAAAATAGCTGGGGGGAGTGACGGACGCCGCATTCGCCGGCGATGTCATCTACGCCACTCTCCATGGAGAAAAACCGAAAATCAGCCCCTGGCTGGCCAGATGACGCTCTCTGGTCGCCTGGCTGCGCTGCCATGGCCCCACGGCCTCCCACACGTGGAACCAATGCTGCAGTCGCTGGATGTCCCTCTCCGCCGGTGCCTTCCCTCTCGGAGAGGGACCCACCCAGCGAAGGGTCACACGGGCTACTCCAGGGGCTGCGATCTGGAGTAGAGGCAGGTTGGGGATGGCGGACAGTCCAGGTAAGGACCTTGAGTGCCAAGGAGGTGCCAGCCGGGAAGCAGAGGAGGAGGAATAAAATAAAAAATAAAGAAAGATAAAACAAAATACAAAACCAACACCACAAAAATTAATTACAATATTTTAAATAATGCAAATTGAAGCTCCCAAAATACCCTTAAATGTACAGAAAATCTCAAACCAATTTATGCAAAAGAACAAAACCCGGCTACATACCGAACTTGAAGTAACCAAAAACACAGAGAAAAGAAAAAAAAAAACATAAGATTGTAAACACAGCAGTCTGAAAAATAAATTATAACTTCATTATACTCAATCAATATGCTTCCAATAAGAAACGTGTGTGCATCCACAGCCAATTGTTCTCGTGGGAGGATGGGAAAAGTGGGAGGGAGGGAGGGTAGAGACAGTAGCTCAAGCCGTGGATCCCACTGTCTGAGCAATTAGACAGACCAAATGGCTTTCCTCTGCTGGCTTCTTCGTATGTTCTGGTAAATGTCACTTACTGCAGGTTCTGTAATCCTTGTTATAGTGAGATATAAAATTCACTAAAAGCATTCACTAAAAATACCACTAATAGCTTAATCTGGTTCAAGGTCAGCTGGCATTCATCTGTATCCCCCTCCCCAGGGGTCGTGCCTGAAAACAGGCAGAATCTGTCTAGTGCATTTACCGGTCAACAAAACAAAATTAAATTAAAAAAAAAAAAGAAGACGAGTTGTTGCATCATATATTGACATCTTGTCTGCCTAAGTAAAATTTAAAGTGACAAGGATTACTGTCGATATGTTAGTATTATATTACTTGCAATGGGCCAGCCAGCGGTGCAGCGGAAAATTTACCACTGCGGCGAAGCGACCGGGTTCAGTAAGCGACTCAGGCTGCTCGAGGGCCGGCCGTGGGTGGTGAGCCACTGCATGTTCTTCACCTCTGCAGGGAAGGGGTTGGAGTGTCTCGGTCCAGTGCTCCCGGGTGACCACAGGATGCACTGTGACCAGACCACCTGTGAGCACTGCTCCTCGGGGTGAGTCTGAATGCATGCGCGGTCACGTCACGGCGCTAAATGTGATACACCCATTCCTTTCAAAAAAAAAAAAAACAGGCCTCTGGTGCGCAGCATAATGTTCTCCGGCTCCCACCAAGTATAGAGCATAGTAAGTAAAGAAATATATATAACTTGCACTGAAGATTTGAAGCAGATTTCTGTAAGTTAAATGTTCTAACCATGGCCACTTCCATCACAGTGCCAAGAAATGACAGAAACATGTTGCAGATGGACAGTGTAACAGAAAATGTTCCAATGTTTCCTCAATCATATCACCCTCCAGTCTAGGACACATACACTTCTGTCTTTCAGGTTACCTTTAATCTTTGAGGCAGTATAGCGCAGTGGGTTAAGGTTCTGAAGCTGCATTGTGTGATCCTGGCAAGTCCTTACTTCCTTGTGCTCCCAGGTCGCATCTGAAACAAGCTTAGCAGTGTGCTGCTCCTGGTTAAACAATGTTCCCTTTGCCTTTAACTCAGCCTCCATGGCGAGTGGTAGAACTAGCTCTGAAGATGGACTCGACAAGTACTTTGAAGAAAAGTGGTGCCAGGGTATTCCCACTGAAAGAGGTGGGAGGGAGGAACTCGATGGATCAACGATCTTTGCTCCTCAATAAATCTGCCTGTATGTGTGTGTATGTAGAGCAGAATGTTTTTTAGGCTGACTAGTCGTTTTAATAATCATCTGCCAGTGGCAAGCCATCATGATCAGAAGCACACAGAAATTATGCAAAAACATTTAAGCAGCACTTTAAACACTTGTAGTGGTAGTAAGTAAGTAAACTTTATTAAGCGTCCATTCCCTGAGGTGCAGGGCACCATACATAGTTCAGGACAGTTCAAAACAAAATTAATTCAAAATAAATATAACTCATAAAACAAACAAAAAAAATCACCCAACTAAAAATACAATTTAAACAGATAGTAATAAATATCAGCAAAATACATTTTAAAACAGCCACTGAATTAGGTGCCATTTCCTACAGTCCAAAGGCTTCTTTGAACAGGTGTGATTTCAGGCCCTCCTAAAGGTCTCCAGTGGAAACCTCCTGAAAGATCCTGTTAGTAGGTTCAATGGAGGCTTGGCCAGCTACCTCAAAGGCTCTGACTCCAGATAATTTCAGCCGTGCCCTGGGAACTGCTAAGAGGCCCACCCCAGAGGAACGGAGTGGTGGGAATGAGGAGTCAGAAGGTCGCACAGATAGCTAAGGCCCAGTCTGTACAGGGCTTTATAGGATAGTAAACCGACCTTGAAGGTAATTCACCACCTCACGGCAGCCAATGCAGATCATGACGGACCAGGGTCACATGACAAGACCTCAGAAGGTCCGTCAGCAACCTGGCGCTGCACTCTGCACCAGTTGCAGGCAACATAGGACCCCTCCATTCACCTCAAGGTACAAAGCGTTGCAGTAGTGGAATCCTGAAGTCACAAAAGCATGGACCAGCAAAGGCAAATCATCAGACAGGATCAAGGTTTTAATCCGGAAATGTTCCTGAGTTGGTGAAGCTTACTCCAGACAACAGACAATACGAGCATCAGTGTCAATGCATTATCTAGGATGACTCCCAGATTCTTCACCTTGGCAGAGACAGTAAGAGGACAGGATCCAAGCATTGAGCCAGTCACATTTCCTGCCACCCCACAGGCCACTGATGACCAGGTTCAAATACTGGCACCTTCATCTTGTCGGGTTAAGCTTTAGCCAGGTAGAGGACATCAGTCCTGGATTTCAGCAAAGCATAAATTCAGTCCTTCAACACATCCTGTGTCCCAGCTGCAAATGGCGACTACAGCTGGTTGTCATTTGCACAGCAGAGAAACCCACATTGTAAAGTCTAATGATGTCTCCCAGAGGAAGCATAAACACCACGAACAGCATGGGCGACAGAATCGAGCTCTGAGAAATCCACATAACAGGGTCTTGAGGCGAGAGGAAAAATTCCCATGACCACCTCTGTGTCCTGTCTGAGAAAGGACTCAAACCAGCTGCCAACAGTGCCAGTGGTCTGCAGAGCTCCCTAAGGTGATCCAACAACACACCAGATCGAGTACAATGAGACCCTCTGTCTCTTGCACTGAGTAGATCATTTTGCACCGTGACTAATGCGATCTCTGTACCATGCTTGGACCTAAAATTCCAACTGAAAGGCAGTGAGATGTGCCTTGAGCTGCAGAGCCACGGAGTTACATTTCAAGAAGACAGAACTGAACAAGAAATGGCGTCCAAGGGACATCACTGATGTATTTTGTTCGATTCTGGCGTGATTGAGACAATGCTCTGTATCTCTTAACCCGTTCGGATTTTTGGTCACCACCGTGGAAGGGTTGTGGGATAATAGATGGACCAGACACAGTACTTCAGGTTAAACACACAATCTATGTGTGATGTTTATTTAAAACACGATAGATAACCTTAAGCAATGGCATATCCCTTCTTCAATACATCAGTTTGCAGCAATAGATTATGCATGTCCTTCCTCTAAACTTAGTCAGCACCTACTGACCTATCTTTTCTGTGGAAATGAACTATCCCCTATATTAGTCTTGTGTGTTTGGGTGATGGGAGCTCAAAAGAAAAAACCCAAAACAAGCTAAAGACAAAGAACCTCAGTGTAGAAGCACAGAAGCAATGGTTACCCCAAAGGGCACTGGCAATAAAGCCATGTTTCAAGAGAAACACATCATACATACCCCATAATGCAAAGCATCATGGGATCTATATACCAAATCACCATGACATTTTAGGCTGGTTTAGCTTAAAGCGAATGAATGGTGTAAGCAACTTCTCAAACAATCTGTAATTTACATGCATTTAACACAATGGGGCATTTCTCATATCTCTACCCGGTAACTTAATTCTATAATACAGTCACCTACAGTAAGTAACTTTTAACGTAAAATAAAAACACCTTGTGCTGTGGTATCTTCAACATTTACAGGTTTCATACACATAAGGCATATCGTCAAGGTATTTTATGACATAGTGCCATTGCATACTAAATCCAACAACGAGAGACACAGCCTGTAGTTTATCAGCTCAGAGGTCACCACAATAACCTCCTGTACGAGGGACATGAGAGGACAAGGAACATTAAAGAGAACACTACAGCATAGTCAAGAAAGGGAAGGAAAGGGGTGCCCATGGTGCCAATCTTACGGACTAGAAATTATAAAGGATCTATTAGGCTAAGAAATAGAAGAACTGTTGCAACAGATTTAAAGGAGGCTGTCCTAAACTGTGGGGGCAATCACCAGGGCTGCAAAACGCCCGATTAAAACAACCAATATAGTTTAAAATGAATAGCTAACCTTTTATTAGTTATTTATTGTTGTACAGTTGCTCCTGGATACACCATTTTGAAACTCTGCCCTTTTGAAAACAAGTGTGACCCAGACATCGGTCCTGTGCGGAATGCTAATAAAATAATGACGAGGCACATTTACAGTGGATAAAAGAAACACTGTCCATGTAGAGTCTATTAACTGAACCTCTAGAAGTAATTCCCAGTTAAAAGCGGAGCAGTGTAAGGTATTTAAAATTGTTCTTAAAGTTGGAGCTCAAAGCTCAGTCATGCGCAGTAGAGACCTAGCGTAATGCGCATGCCGAACTTGGAGCACTAGGCGCTACTGCGCATGACTGAACTTGGAGCTCCAACTTTGAGAACAATTTTAAATACCTTACACTGCTCGTTTAACTGGAATTACTTCTAGAGGTTCAGTTAATAGACCTCATGGCACAGTGTTTCTTTTTATCCACTGTAAATGTGCTCTCGCCATTTTACGAGCATTCCACAGGACCGGATGTCTGGGTCACACTTGTTTCTGGGCGGCAGTTTCAAATGGTGCATCCAGGAGCAACTGTACAACAATAAATAACTAATAAAAGGTTAGCTTATTCATTTTAAACTATATTGGTTGTTTTAATCGTGCTTTGCAGCCCTGGTGATTGCCCCCACAGTTTAGGACAGCCTTCCTTTAAGAAAAGGTCAGTCCTCAATAGTGGCAGGATCTCCCTGTTACAACCACCAGAATTATGTACTGTATTAATCCTCCAAAGGCATGCTGTGTTTCATACTACAGAATATAAAACATAGCAAATGCCTTCACTTTCAAGAGGCACATTAAAAAGCAGACATTTTCCATTTAAAAACAAGGCCCTTAGTAGAATCCTCTGTTTCTTTAATGTGACATGGTTCATAAAATACTGGGCTTTTCTTTATGCAGACAGCATTTGCTTATGGCTACACATGATGTCACCATCAATCAGATTTTTTCCTTAAAAACTTTTGCAGATTGCTTCAGGCTCCAAAACATGGAAAAGCTGGGACCGCATTTCTCATCTTGTAATGGAAACCCAATCCTATTTCCCTACGTGCCTGTCTTCACTTTCACCCAAACGATCCAGGAGATGCAGTGTGGGAAGTAAGCACAGAAGCACAGAAAGCCACAAAGTCAAACCAAAATAGTTCCTTTTAACCCATTCCAAATGTTAACCTTCCTTTGGTTTTCTTCCAGACAAAGTACAGTATGGTTAGAGAACTCTAATGCTAACTATGGGATCTGATTTCTATTATCACCCTCTAAATCTTGCCTAATTTAATACAAACTGTGAGTAACTCTAAAGTCTCAGTACCAGCCAACCCCTCAAGCCTGGCCCCAGTACCTGAAGTTGTCCTTAACTGCTCCTAGTTGCTTCTCTGAAAGGTTGTTCATTCCAACATGTCCAATAACATCTGGCCTCTCCCACTTTCTTAACCAACCTGTCTGTCCTTGAGAGTACCCTATCTGCAGCCATCACAGGAGACCAGTGCACTACCCTCCCAACTCGGTCCGTGTTTGGACCACCATCTTGGTGTCCCAAACAAATTGTCCCTTCTGACTACACCACCACCCCGGCAAGCTTGGCTGTTGTTGGGGCCCTGAGTGTAACAAGGTGCTCTCCTCTGACTGGGGAGTAACACAGACCGCTTCCCACGGCGGGGGGTTGCTAGTGGTTAGACCACAGCCCTCCCTCTCCTGAAACAGTGATCTTCTGGTCTCCCTGGTCCACCACCTTCTTTCCCATAGTAAATCCTAGGGAGCTGCAGAGGGACAGAAGCGGCAGCGAGCACCACAGGTAACCCCTCTGCAGGTGCTGTATTATGGACCGCACTGCAGCCAATTTACAGTGGAGTGCCATGAGCCTCTGGCAGACTGGCCAACCTCAACACTGTACCCCAGAGGGGTTAGGCTCTGCAGGGCCTGTAGCTAGCTGCCAACCCTCCCAATGGCTCTGTCTGTGCCCACATCAACCCTTGTTCTCTCTAGAGTTAACAGTCCATGAAATAGAACTAGTTGCTTCTGTACCCCATACAGGGTTATACTGGGCTATCCCAAATACCAGCCATAATCCTGTGTACAATCCTTACCACACTCAACCCCAAAAAGGTTTTAACAGGGCCCTCCATTAACACTAGCCTGCAGAAACAGGTGACTCTCACCCACTCGATTGAAAGCCTTACAGATTCCCACCCCAGACAGGATTTTCCTGTATTTTCCCAATTACCTAGGAACAGAACTGAATACAACCCACCTCACAGCATTATATAAACAACAGCCAATGGGCAGTTATATTAATCCTGGCGTGATCAGTACCCTTAGTAGGTGAACCCAGATGTTTCTTACCGCACAGGCCCAAGAAGCGAGCAGGGTGTCCAGCAGACTCTCTGCGGACATTATCCTCCCACTTCGGGGTCACTTGGTAATACATGGCCACATCAAATCATAATCACTTGACGACACAGAGCATACCTGCACACAGCCATTAGAAAGATTGTTCAGTTTTACAAAGCACTTCATTAAGTTGTCTTAAACACTAACTTGATCTGTCTCTCCCTCAGTAAAAGTTTTTTTATTTATTTCAACTTACAGAAAGTTGAAGTTTTATTCACACTGGGGACACATGTTGCTGCATGCCAGATGTGTGCGGAGGGGTGGACAGGATAAAATGAAAATGGTGGCCAGCAACAATATTAAAACTGCCCTGCTTCACATTCTTGAACAATGATGTCAGGATCACTCAACAGATCCACAAATGCATTAAATTAGGCAAAATTTAGAGGGTGATAATAGAAATCAGATCCGGTCGTTGCCGTTGACATGTTTCTAAATGCTACCTTATAAATTCTTCTCTGCTTCAGATTGTGTGTGACAGCACGCACAAAGAGAAAGCACAGTGGGGTATAGAAAGGACCGCTCCGCATAGTACTTGGCTGCTGTTTTAAAGTCAACAAAATGTTAGCTGTCCCTCCCCAAACTGCTGGCAGTTTATCAATGTGTCTTTCTGACAGCTGCCGCAAAACCTAAGCAGATGTAAATTTCAACATCAGTTTAACGTGCCATGTGTCCAGTACTACACTCAGTAATCTTGGAACTGAACTGTGTCTACAAAGCTACACTGATGTTACACAGTGTTGGTTACAAGAAATGATACCAAAACAATATGATTTGCTGTTCCAGTACAGATTTTTTTTTTTTTTTTTGTTGCTTTGTTTCATTTCTCCCAATGCCCTTTAACAACCAACCCTTTAGCCTCACATCGTCCCCCATCTACCCGCGGACTCACATCCTGATATCTGGCAACCACCTCCAGGCTCCCGGTTTTGTCCGTCCATTCCTAAGTTTCCAGCGTATCCCTGCTGAGGACCCTGCCTCCAATGTCAGATCTTCTGCACTTTGTGGGTGGGGGAAAGTGCCTTTGAATATCAGGACAGATGGTTGGTGGGGCGGAATTAGGGCAGTCAAGCCTGGTGGCATGGGTGGGGACTAGATGACACCTTCATCTGGCGAATGGAGTGGGCTTTTTCACTGTTCTGGGCCCATACATCAACCCCACCAGCACTCACCAAGTTAATATTCTAGGGGCCAAGCGGATCGACAGGGGTCATGCACACATGCCAAGGCTCAGCTCCCCATCAGGGTGCATTTCTGAGTGATGGACCTAGAACCCTCTGCCAGAAGGGGACCCCATTTTCACCAGAACTGACATAATTTAAAGTCCTGGAGGCCTGGCAACAGACAATACAACGCTGAAAAGGCAAAATGCAAGGCCCACGCTGTAGGAATAAGAAAGTTATAAAATAATTTTTTAAAGGAAGATAACTCAGTCAAAGCATATCAGATGAATAACTGATAAGATGTAAAGAATCATATTCCTGCTAACAAATGCTTACGGTAGCTCTAACTGGTGGCATACATTCAAGCGAGCAGATCACCACCAAAACAACACGTCTCCCCTCCTACCAAAATCTCCACAGGAATGTACAAATGAGCAGCATAAAAGAAACAACTGTTACAAGTAATCACAAAAGATGTCACGGTTGTTAACTGTATGCATAGCATATGGAAGAAAGCCCAGCTCTCATAAGACAGCGTGCATTTGCTGCGCATGTCTCCTAAAAGCTGCATCTCTGAATGCAAAACAGAAAAGGAGAGACTTTCAGTCCTACCCTGTGGCTTCCTTGCAGGTAAGGCCAGGAAAATAATTCAGAATGCTGTCAGCACATGTGGGCAAATGACACCACAGCAAATCAGGCAGTAAGTTGGGGCAAATATAAAAAACTGGGAGGGTGTATTTTGTGACATCCTGGCTATATTGAAGTGCCACTGCTCTTTTGGTGACTACAGTGCAGAACAAGGAAAATATTTAAAATGCCAAAAACACCCAGGAGCAAATGTCATCTATGGTCTAGGAGAAGCTTAGGAGCAAATGTGAAATACCTGTGGGGCACCACGTGGCACCGAGTGCCACTACTATATAGCTTCATTTAGTGACTATATGTTATTTTTCTCTTTTTCATTATCTCTATTTATGCTCCTAATTCTCCCCAACAGTCTCGTCTGATCGACCCCCCAACCCGTCACCTGGCTCCTCCAGGACTTACCTTTACTGTAGTTCTCTGCCACTGGGTTTTGGTTAGTGCAGGCCACCAGTGCGAGGCCTGTGGAGGTCGACCGTCATCATCCGCTCGAGATGTTTTTCTCCAGTTTTTCTCCCTGGGCCTATGGACGTGCAATGGGCATGATGTCCGAACTCTACCTCCGTGGAGATGGCCCTGGCGCTCTGAACCTGGGGTCCCTTCCCTACATGGTGGGGTGCATGTGCTGGCACCAGCCATGGCCAGGTGGCAGGCAAGCAGCGCGCCACTCTAACTCCTCACTAAGGAAGGAGAGCTGTCTGGGGATGCTTGAGTGTTCCTCTTCCTGCTAGCCGCTGAGCAACCGAGTCTGTTCCCGACCCCAGGTCACTGGTATGGGAGAAGGTAAGGTGCCCAGTACTTCAGCCCTCCATGCCACTGGTCCAGTTGTCGTGACTGTGCATAATTTAAGTGCACCTACATAGAAACATAGACTTGGGCGGCAGATAAGGACCACTTGGCCCACCCAGTCTGCCCATTTCCCTACCTACTGGATAAGCTGCAGATTCTAGTTAACCAACAGCCTACTTCCTGCCACCCCCAATACAACTGCCTTGTGTCTGTCCCATGCATGTTTGAATTCCCCACTGTTTTAGCCCCAACAACCTCCCAGGAAGGCAGTTCCGCATCCACCACTCTCTCCGTGAAAACAATTTCCTCACATTACCCCAGTCATCCCCTCTATCTTCAAATTGTGTCCCTTGTTCTTACACATCTCTTTTCTGAAAGATGCTACCCTCCTGGACTGTGTTGATTCTCTTGAGGTACTTGAACGTTTCTATCATGTCCCCCTGTCCCTCCTTTCATCAAGGGTATATATATTAAGCTCTCTCAGTCTCTCTTCATATGGTTTCTGATGCAGACCCTGCACCATTTTAGTTGCCCTCCTCTGGACTGCTTCCATTCTGTCTATGTCCTTGCGTAGATGAGGTCTCAAAACTGCATACAGTACTCCAGATGGGGTCTCACCAACTGTCTGTACAAAGGGATAACCATTTCCTTTTCTACTTGTGATGCCCTTCCTATGCATCCCAGTACCCCGGCTCTCCTTAGTGACTTCTCATTGCTTACCAACCTTTAGATCATCTGATAGGATTACCTCAACTCCTGTTCCATTTTTGTTGTTGTTAGTACCTCCCTGCTATTGTGTACTCTTCTCCTGGTTTTTGTTTCCCAGGTACATTACTTTGCACTTCTTTGCATTGAATCTAAGTTGCCATATGTCTGACCATTCCTCCAACCTTGCCAAGTCCCTTCTCATCCTTTCTACCCCCTTGTGTATCAACTCTGTTACAGATCTTTGTGTCATCTGCAAAGAGGCATACCTTTCCCACTAGACCCTCTGCAAAGTCACCTATAAAGATGTTAAAGAGGACGGACCCAGTACTGAGCCCTGCTGCAATACTGTCTGTTGGGTAACATAAAAATTTCACAGCAGAAAAGGATGGGGACAGGGGAAGAAATAATATCAAGTCACCGGACAAGAAAAATTAAATTTGCTTTTGACAGGCGGTGGCCCGTCAGTGGAGTGATGGTGCTCATGCTTGCAACACCAGTGAACCCTGGTTCAGAAACCAGCCCATCAGTCCAGCGCAGTGGCACTGAGGGTTGAAGTGCTGGACGCCAAACCTCGCGCCACACTGGCGACTTGGTTTGGGAATGGACCGGACGTCGAGGGTTGGCAGGGAAGGAGAGGATCGAGTGTCCGAGGACTGCTCTCCTCTCCTGGGCCGGATGCTGGAGGTGCCGGCGCAGTAGCGGCCTCTGGTGGAACCGGGGGCAGTGCAGATGTCGGGCACTGCCAAAGGCGGGGACGTCAGTAGGCTCCAGCAGCATATACCGTGCAGAAGCCAGTGCATGCAGCGTCCTGAGGGAGAAAAATGGAAAAAGGCCTATCCCTGGTAGGCGAAGGTGGGTCCCGGACTTCACACCCACACTCACCATCGGTCTCTCTCTTCCTCTGCTGCCTTGTCGTCTGGATGCTCTATCAGATTCTAGATAGAGCTCCAGAAAGGAGTTGGTGGTCCCACCGGGGACTCCAAAGCCGGGGTTGAGTGGTCTGGGCAGCAAAGACCTCTCGCCAGAGGAAGGAGAAAGAGACTTCAGACAGGGTAGGAGAAAGCAGATCAAGTGGCCATGCTGGAGAGTCCAGGGATGGTGACGGTTGGAGCATAAGCAAAGAGTATAAAAATAAAGAAACCAGCCGATGCCATCAAAGGGCCAGTGAAGGGAGGAACACTGAATGTGCCAGAGGACAAGCTTCTCCTCTGAGGTAGAGGGGCGGGAGGAAGGAGGAAGGTCAGTGCTGCTGCTGCTGTAATACTGTCTGTTGGGTAACATAAAAATTTCACAGCAGAAAAGGATCTCTTGGCCCATCCAGTTGGCCCATTTTTTCCTACCTAGAGTACCACCGCAGACCCTACTTGATCTCCAGCTCTTTCCCCCCACTAAGATTCTCTTATGCCGCTGGCCCCTTGGCACAGAGAGTTGGGCGCTGGATGCCACACCTGCGTCACGCGGTAACCTGGGTTTTGGGAGCAAGCTTGGGCCACCAGGGGTCCGGCTGGGAGGAGGGCAGCAGGAGGATTGGCGGGCGCTAAGCAAGCTCTCCTCCACCAGATAGGGAGGTGAGTCTTCCGGCCCTTGGCTGCCACCAAGCAGAGGCTTGGTGGTAGTGCCAGGCAAATGGGGGACTGGCAAATCCTGGGTGGGTGGAATGGGGTCATTGCTGTTTCAGCACACGTGCATGCCTGCACGCGCATGCACGACTGTGTTGCACGGGACCTCGACGACTAAGGGAGAAAAAATGAAAAACACTATGTATCCCCATCACCAAGTAGGCGGGAGGTGGCAATGGGCGCAAAAGCCAAAAAAAGGGATTCCCTTACACCTATCACGTGCATTCTTGAACTCCACCATTTTGCCCGCCCCCAAAACTCCTTTCCTGCCCAGGTCGCTGCTCCCCTCCCACTCACGCCTTGAAGCTCTCTGTGGAATTACCTGAAGCTCTCTCTCTGCATGTGGTTGTCCTAAACCACCATAAATTAACCTTGGTCCCCTGCACTGGACTTACATGTCCTTCTTTTGGTACCCTTGCGCAGGTCCTGCTGATGCATCCTGCGTGCTTAGGTTCTGCTCCGTATATAATGTATTTACTCTCTGTTTCAGGCGATGCTTTGAACATGCTCTGCTTTTGGGGCTCTGAGCTTTATAGAATTGTATAATGCACTGTTCATAGCCTTGGTGACTCTATGTATATATTTTGTTCCTATTCTAACTGTGTTTACTGACTGCTTGTGTTATGTTCCTCCGGTTCTACCTGATTATGTGTAATACCTAACTTGTACCATGTTGTCCTTTATGAATTTGTATTTCATTGTACTCTCCTGGGTCGTACCAGAAAACAGGCAAATGTCTTGTCTAGTGTACTTACCTGGTCAACAAAAGCTAAATAAATAAACCACCTCTGCTGGAAGGCTATTGAGTCGAGAATCCACCAATCTTTCTGTGAAGTACTCCTCCTATCACTCCTAAATCTACCCTCCAGCTCCATAGCATGTCCCCTTGTTCTTGAAGCACCTTTTCTGAAAAATACTCCCTCCTATACCTTATTTACCCTGTGGGGTATTTAAAGGTCTCTATCATATCTCTCCCCGTTCCAGGGTGTACATATTGAGGTCATTTAGCCTCTCCTCGTAGGTCCTACAGAGTCACTGCAGGTGGCAGTCTGGAGCTTTGGCTAACCAGGAGGGGACAAACACACTCCACAGCAGCTTGCCGTGTATGGAGAATGACATGGCTTCTCAGAGGGGAGGATGAACCTAAGGACACACTTGTTGGCTACCACTGTCACATGTACCAACAAACTGACCCAGAGTACTTGTCATACAAGGGTATTTGTTATGTCCCTGGTCCCAACACAAGTGGTGATAGTTTGAAAACACTGCTGTAACATGAAGTACACTGAATTTTCCGCTTATATGCCCTCACATCCAATAGACTCAGTGAAAGTTTGGATGCTGCACCATTTGCATAATTATATACCTCTCTGAACAGAATTGTATTAATTTTATATATTTTATCTTCCTGTTTAAGACCAGCAGGACAACTTCCTGCACCTGAAAAGCAGAACTATTCACTATATTACAGGTCTTGAGGACATCCTCGTCTCCTCACCCATTTTATTTTTCCTTTTTCACCTTTATTCCCCATTTTTTCTTTCCAATTTTGCTACTCATTTGCACCTCTTCCCCATTCTCTGTAACTGTACCATGATAACCTAGTTACTACTTAGGGGCTGCCAGGCCCAGTTTGGGAGCTGTATTTTGCTATTGCTACTGCCTACCAACAAGGCGTATTCAACTCTTGCCCAGCTGGCCCTTTCCCTTTGTTCATTTAATATTTTCAGATCACTGTTTGATTCGGACAGCCGTTGGGGTATGTGTATTCTATATGGCGTTCTGTCGTTGGTGTCATGTTTGTGTGTTTTTGAGCTTTAGTCACTGCACTACAATCAATATTTCTGAATATTTTCTGTACTTAATACTTGTATAACTAAAATTTTTCCTTGATCAGAGCACTTGACTTATTAACTGACATAACATAATGAGTTAATTATTACGCGGGAACTTGTAACTGACATGGCGCACCAAGAGGACTAAGCCCGCCCCTGCAGAGTCACTGCAATGACTTGAATCACTGGGGTTTGTGCAGTATTTTGTTCTCAATGCTTGTGTTTTAAGTTTCTACTCTGTGCTGCCTTACGTGGCCCAGGTCATGCCTGAAAACAGTCCCTAGGATCAGTGCACCTACCGGTTAACAAAGTCATACATAAATAAATAAAATAAAAAAAAGTAAACCTTTTCTTGCATTTAGCTTAAGTGTGTTGGCATGTGCTGTCTGCTGGTTCAAGGTCACTGGCAGCACCTGTTGTGCTCTGCCTTGCAACTATGGAAAGACTCAGCATTAGAGAGCAACACAAGGCCAGGCATTCCTGTGTTCCTGCTGCAGGACCGTCCACTCCCACTGACAAGAGTTTCTGAGGGGAACGCTGGTCCAGAGGGACTACATATTGGGGAAGGAGTTGGAAGGTAAGTGATGAAGAACAAGCAGAATGGGACCAGACGGTAGGCTGACATAGAAGGTAGAGAGGGTAATGTTGAGGCAGGAGGAAAATAAAATTTACAAATAACTCCATTTTTGAATGTTTAGTAATGAATGACGTGCAGGCAATACAAATACACTGAAACACACAGTCAATAACAAACCATACAACGTAAGTGGTGCCAACTCTGGAACAGAAAAGCTACGTTCTTCACTCTGCGTTCCAATCCTGCAGACTGAAACAGGCTGTCTGTCCCTGTGTGTCACTCTCTGAAAATCCAAAGGGGTGAACTGCATGTATTACAGGCTCATTTTTTCTTATTAAGGTCGTTTATGCATGCTGGTTGGCAGTACTCAATTAGCACCCCAGTGTAGCCTCAAACTATCTGGGAAAATCACTTTTGAGTAGGTGGGGATGCAATCACACGAGGATTCAGCTGCTGAGTATGAATCGTAATAATCAATCATGATGCCTCTGCACAGAAAATGGGAACCAACCCACACCCAAACAATAAGGTATTTAGGGGCATCACAAGTGGTCTGAGTTTAAGGGGTGCTTGCTTAGAGTAGTTATCACTTTTATCACTGGTCTGTTCCGAGGCCAACATTTCAGTTCTCACATCTGGCAAACAGCCCCACACATCTGTTTATATTTCAAGTGCAAAAGCAATAAAGCAGAAAACAGCAGCAGATGAGCTGAAAATGGCTGTGAGGCCCCAAACCAGGCATTACTGGTATGGAAATACAGAAACATTTATTTTTTTTTTTTGTACTTTATTTTATTGGGGTACAGCATACAATCCCAATAAGGCAGACTTAAGACATACTACAATATAATAATATTACATGTCATTAAGAAATGCTCACAGTAACAATTACTCAGCCCCATATTAACTTACATCACTGGGGTTATCAAGGACTATGTTATTTGATGTCCTTTAATCTGTGTAAAATAAGGCTTAATGCAGCCATGAGCGGAGATTGACCAAACCATCTTTTAAAGCTATATCATTCCCTATCATACAGATAGATACAGCTCCCACCAACGTCGGTATAAAACAAGAAAAAACAAAATCAGCTTTCAGGAATAGAAACTCTTGGAACCTTTATGCTAATGTTTAAAAGTTCTCTATAGAGCAGAGTTCCAATAAATTCAAACCTTACTCTTCAGGCTTGTTCAGCCCTCTACAATTGTGGAAATACTAAGAAACAATAAATGTAGCCTAGTTTAGGAGTAAGTAGCTCCCATCTGACTGTTCCAACAGAGAAAGTTAAGCGGCAAATCCACTGTTTAGGGAGGCAAACCAAGGATTGGAAGGCTTTACACCCGATAGACACAGGTAGATCAACAAGATAGCATTTATTAAATGCTACCCTTGAGAAGTCAATCCTCACTGTCCTCGTTGTCACTATCCAACTCTGTTTTTTTTCCATCAAATTCCTCTGTACCGATCAGTAAATTTAGTAGCTTCAGCTGGGTCTGAGAACTGGAAAGTCTTTCCACCGTAGAAGGCACGGGACTAGCCCAGAGTAAAGCACATGTTGGATCCCCAACTGCCATAGTAGAGCCCGCTGGTGTCATATTCTTTCCTCCTCTGTCGGGTCGCAAAAACTCAGGTCGGGAAATATGTGTATCTTATCCCTCCCAGTCCATGGTTCCAGATTTCTTGGCCTTGTCTATTATGGTGTCCTTCTCTCCCCACTGAACCCAGCACCACCAAGAAAGTCGCAGTGTCATTAGGGTGTTACGAGACGATCCTGATTTGAGAGATGTTATAAGCAATAGGCCATTAGTGTCATTTAAAAGAGGAATAATTCATCCAATCTATTGACACATAGTGTATATATTAAATCACCTAATAACAGAACCTGGCTTCAAACAAACCCTTAGGTTGCTTTAAATGTGGTCATTGTGGTAAGAGGAAGTAAGTTGTTGGTCAACTAGGATCTGCAGCGTATCTGTTAGGTAGAAAAATGGGCAGACTAGGTGGGCCAAGCAGTCCTTATCTGCCGTCAAATTCTATGTTTCTATTGCACTGTTTGTAAATTTAATTTGTAGGGTTCGTTATTTCAGCATCCGCTTTTGAAAGTAAAAACAGAAATTACTAATTTTATTAATTATTCAACAATTTATGTGATTCATATCATACAATGCACTTGTTCATGTATTTATTTGGGTAGAATGAAAAGAACTTTAAGAGAAAGAATGCAGGAGCATGTAAGGTCTATCAGTAAAGTGATCCAAATACTCCTACTGGAGTGCATTTTGAAAAATGTCACCAGAAAAGTTTGCAGAGTTTTAAATTTATGGGGATAGATCATATTAGATATAATGCTAGAGGGGCAAAAAAGAAAGAAAAAAGAGGTAGCAGTAGCGGCGGAGCTCCATGCGTTTGCACTACAGCAGTGTGCCCGATTTATTCTATATGCTATTCATCAGCCTCCTCAAGCTTGTGGTTTATCGTTAGGCCCCTCGTGTATGACTCCTACAGCCTCGTGGTGTTATCCGATATGCTCTGATGATGATAATCGCTGTTGGTAACTGGAGGAGATCTTTCGGGAAACCGCATAAAAACCTGAGGTCCTCGGTCTCTGCGTTCAGGTATGCCCAGTATTCTGATAATGGCCTTGAGACAAATTCTCTAGATTTTCCAACTGGTGTTGGAGCAGGCTGTTCTCCTTCACCAGGCCCTGTGGCAGACACTGTGAGGCGAGATGGCCACTGCCTTGAGTATCCTCCGCTAGTTGCCCCACTTCTCGTCCATAATTTTAAACTGAGTGGCAAATTCTTCCATCCGACTATCCAGCTTTTGTATTGCCTTCGGGAGGGCCGTTAAGATGGTTGCGGCCTCTTCTAATGCTACAGGTATCGGGTCTTTACTTTGCCCAGGCTTATTGTCTTTGGGAGCGTGCCATGGCCTCCAGCAGTCGTTTTGTTCGGTCGACCCATTTTCATTGATTTCTTAATCTAAATGCCTCAAATCAGGTACCAAAATGTTCAGCTCGGTGAGATCTGATGAAACATGTATCTAGCTGATGTACAGGAGCAGTTTTATTTTATATTTTCCAATAGTTAGCAGTCCAGGTGCAGAGCTCGCTCTGAAAGCTGTTTCTACCTTGGCAGCTAGCCACACCAAACACTGAATTTGACAGCAGATTAAAACGCTTGACCTACCCAGTCTGCCATTTTCCCTACCTAGAGTATCACAGCTGACTCTCCTTGAGAGATTTCTACACAGTAACTGATGATTCATAGCATAGGTTAGAAAGAGTCCAACTTGTGGCTGGAATAGGGGCCAGCTCTGGACCACCGAGGAATCACCAGTGACTTGTACTTCATGGGCATCCCTTAGACACAAAGAGACAGTGGTAGCTGGAAGGTGTGATATCGTACTTCTGCACACCATCATTACTCTACAGCTAGCGAGTAACCTTTATACCATGACAGGTGACCGCACATAAGGCGCATATTCAGGCTAACAGCCTGGGCATCTGCAAACAAAGCAAGCAGGCTTCAGGCTTAGATAGTGCCAGATATCACTCCTGTATGCACTGGAGGCAGGCACCAGCATTATCCCTCCTGCAGGCACTGGAGGCAGGCCCCAGTGTTATCCTCCTGTAGGCACTGGAGGCAGGCCCCAGTTTTATCCTCCTGTAGGCACTGGAGGCAGGCCTCAGTGTTATCCCTCCTGTAAGCACTGGAGGCAGGCCCCAGTGTTAACCCTCCTGCAGGCAGGCCCCAGTGTTATCCCTCCTGTAGGCATGGGAGGCAAACCCCAGTGTTATCCCTCCTGCAGGCACAGGAGGCAGACCCCAGTGTTATCCCTCCTGTAGGCACTGGAGGCAGGCCCCAGTGTTATCCCTCCTGCAAGCACTGGAGGCAGGCCCCAGTGTTATCCCTCCTGCAGGCATAGGAGGCAGGCCCCAGTGTTATCCCTCCTGTCGGCATGGGAGGCAGGCCCCAGTGTTATCCCTCCTGTAAGCACTGGAGGCAGGCCCAGTGTGTATCCCTCCTCCTGCCCTGCACGGAGGCAGGCCCCAGTGTTATCCCTCCTGCAGACACTGGAGCAGACCCCAGTGTTATCCCTCCCTTAGGCACTGGAGGCAGGCCCCAATGTTATCCCTCCTGTAGGCACGGGAGGCAGACCCCAGTGTTATCCTCCTGCAGGCACTGGAGGCAGGCCCCAGTGTTATCCCTCCTGCAGGCACGGAGGCAGACCCCAGTGTTATCCCTCCTGTAGGCACTGGAGGCAGGCCCCAGTGTTATCCCTCCTGTAAGCACTGGAGGCAGGCCCCAGTGTTATCCCTCCTGTAGGCACTGGAGGCAGGCCCCAGCTGTTATCCCTCCTGTAAGCACTGGAGGCAGGCCCCAGTGTTATCCCTCCTGTAGGCACTGGAGGCAGGCCCCAGTGTTATCCCTCCTGTAGGCACTGGAGGCAGACCCCAGTGTTATCCCTCCTGTAGGCACTGGAGGCAGGCCCCAGTGTTATCCCTCCTGTAAGCACTGGAGGCAGGCCCCAGTGTTATCCCTCCTGTAGGCACTGGAGGCAGGCCCCAGTTATCCCTCCTGTAAGCACTGGAGGCAGGCCCCAGTGTTATCCCTCCTGTAGGCACTGGAGGCAGGCCCCAGTGTTATCCCTCCTGTAGGCACTGGAGGCAGGCCCCAGCTGTTATCCTCCTGTAAGCACTGGAGGCAGGCCCCAGTGTTATCCCTCCTGTAGGCACTGGAGGCAGACCCCAGTGTTATCCCTCCTAGGCACTGGAGGCAGGCCCCAGTGTTATCCCTCCTGTAGGAACAGGAGGCAGACCCCAGTGTTATCCCTCCTGCAGACACTGGAGGCAGGCCCCAGTGTTATCCCTCCTGCAGGCACTGGAGGCAGGCCCAGTGTTATCCCTTCCTGCAGGCACTGGAGGCAGGCCCCAGTGTTATCCCTCCTGCAGGCATGGGAGGCAGGCCCTAGTGTTATCCTTCCTGCAGGCACGGGAGGCAGGCACCAGCATTATCCCTCCTGCAGGCACTGGAGGCAGGCCCCAGTGTTATCCTCCTGTAGGCACTGGAGGCAGGCCCCAGTTTTATCCCTCCTGTAGGCACTGGAGGCAGGCCTCAGTGTTATCCCTCCTGTAAGCACTGGAGGCAGGCCCCAGTGTTAACCCTCCTGCAGGCAGGCCCCAGTGTTATCCCTCCTGTAGGCATGGGAGGCAAACCCCAGTGTTATCCCTCCTGCAGGCACAGGAGGCAGACCCAGTGTTATCCCTCCTGTAGGCACTGGAGGCAGGCCCCAGTGTTATCCCTCCTGCAAGCACTGGAGGCAGGCCCCAGTGTTATCCCTCCTGCAGGCATAGGAGGCAGGCCCCAGTGTTATCCCTCCTGTCGGCATGGGAGGCAGGCCCCAGTGTTATCCCTCCTGTAAGCACTGGAGGCAGGCCCCAGTGTTATCCCTCCTGCACCACGGGAGGCAGGCCCAGTGTTATCCCTCCTGCAGACACTGGAGGCAGACCCCAGTGTTATCCCTCCTGTAGGCACTGGAGGCAGGCCCCAATGTTATCCCTCCTGTAGGCACGGAGGCAGACCCCAGTGTTATCCCTCCTGCAGGCACTGGAGGCAGGCCCCAGTGTTATCCCTCCTGCAGGCACGGGAGGCAGACCCCAGTGTTATCCCTCCTGTAGGCACTGGAGGCAGGCCCCAGTGTTATCCCTCCTGTAAGCACTGGAGGCAGGCCCCAGCGTTATCCCTCCTGTAAGCACTGGAGGCAGGCCCCAGTGTTATCCCTCCTGTAGGCACTGGAGGCAGGCCCCAGTGTTATCCCTCCTGTAGGCACTGGAGGCAGGCCCCAGCGTTATCCCTCCTGTAAGCACTGGAGGCAGGCCCCAGTGTTATCCCTCCTGTAGGCACGAGGCAGACCCCGAGTGTTATCCTCCTGCCAGGCACTGGAGGCAGGCTGCAGTGTTATCCTCCTGTGGAACAGGAGGCAGACCCCAGTGTTATCCCTCCTGCAGACACTGGAGGCAGGCCCCAGTGTTATCCCTCCTGCAGGCACTGGAGGCAGGCCCCAGTGTTATCCCTCCTGCAGGCACTGGAGCGAGGCCCCAGTGTTATCCCTCCTGCAGGCATAGGAGGCAGGCCCTAGTGTTATCCTTCCTGCAGGCACGGGAGGCAGGCACCAGCATTATCCCTCCTGCAGGCACTGGAGGCAGGCCCCAGTGTTATCCCTCCTGTAGGCACTGGAGGCAGGCCCCAGTTTTATCCCTCCTGTAGGCACTGGAGGCAGGCCTCAGTGTTATCCCTCCTGTAAGCACTGGAGGCAGGCCCCAGTGTTAACCCTCCCAGGCAGGCCCCAGTGTTATCCCTCCTGTAGGCATGGGAGGCAAACCCCAGTGTTATCCCTCCCTGCAGGCACAGGAGGCAGACCCCAGTGTTATCCCTCCTGTAGGCACTGGAGGCAGGCCCCAGTGTTATCCTCCTGCAAGCACTGGAGGCAGGCCCCAGTGTTATCCCTCCTGCAGGCATAGGAGGCAGGCCCCAGTGTTATCCTCCTGTCGGCATGGGAGGCAGGCCCCAGTGTTATCCCTCCTGTAAGCACTGGAGGCAGGCCCCAGTGTTATCCCTCCTGCACGCACGGGAGGCAGGCCCCAGTGTTATCCCTCCTGCAGACACTGGAGGCAGACCCCAGTGTTATCCCTCCTGTAGGCACTGGAGGCAGGCCCCAATGTTATCCCTCCTGTAGGCACGGGAGGCAGACCCCAGTGTTATCCCTCCTGCAGGCACTGGAGGCAGGCCCCAGTGTTATCCCTCCTGCAGGCACGGGAGGCAGACCCCAGTGTTATCCCTCCTGTAGGCACTGGAGGCAGGCCCCAGTGTTATCCCTCCTGTAAGCACTGGAGGCAGGCCCCAGTGTTATCCCTCCTGTAGGCACTGGAGGCAGGCCCCAGCGTTATCCCTCCTGTAAGCACTGGAGGCAGGCCCCAGTGTTATCCCTCCTGTAGGCACTGGAGGCAGGCCCCAGTGTTATCCCTCCTGTAGGCACTGGAGGCAGACCCCAGTGTTATCCCTCCTGTAGGCACTGGAGGCAGGCCCCAGTGTTATCCCTCCTGTAAGCACTGGAGGCAGGCCCCAGTGTTATCCCTCCGTAGGCACTGGAGGCAGGCCCCAGCGTTATCCCTCCTGTAAGCACTGGAGGCAGGCCCCAGTGTTATCCCTCCTGTAGGCACTGGAGGCAGGCCCCAGTGTTATCCCTCCTGTAGGCACTGGAGGCAGGCCCCAGCTGCTATCCCTCCTGTAAGCACTGGAGGCAGGCCCCAGTGTTATCCCTCCTGTAGGCACTGGAGGCAGACCCCAGTGTTATCCCTCCTGTAGGCACTGGAGGCAGGCCCCAGTGTTATCCCTCCTGTAGGAACAGGAGGCAGACCCCAGTGTTATCCCTCCTGCAGACACTGGAGGCAGGCCCCAGTGTTATCCCTCCTGCAGGCACTGGAGGCGAGGCCCCAGTGTTATCCCTCCTGCAGGCACTGGGCAGGCCCCAGTGTTATCCCTCCTGCAGGCATAGGAGGCAGGCCCTAGTGTTATCCTTCCTGCAGGCACGGGAGGCAGGCCCCAGTGTTATCCCTCCTGTAGGCACTGGAGGCAGGCCCCAGTGTTATCCCTCCTGCATGCACGGGAGGCAGGCCCCAGTGTTATCCCTCCTGTAGGCACGGGAGGCAGACCCCAGTGTTATCCCTCCTGTAGGCACGGAGGCAGGCCCCAGTGTTATCCCTCCTGCATGCACGGGAGGCAGGCCCCAGTGTTATCCTTCCTGCAGGCACGGGAGGCAGGCCCCAGTGTTATCCCTCCTGCAGGCACCGGAGGCAGGCCCCAGTGTTATCCCTCCTGTAAGCACTGGAGGCAGGCCCCAGTGTTATCCCTCCTGCAGGCACCGGAGGCAGGCCCTAGTGTTGTTCTGCATGCTGTTTGAGAAAGTAGCATTTACATGTTCCTACCCACTTTTCCTCAAACAGCCTTCCAGAAACCTTCCATTCTGGCTTTACCCAGGCCAGCACAGAGCTGCCCCCCTGTCTGACCCTCCCCATTGTTCTCTCTGCTGACCACGGTCCTTCCTCCCTTGTTCTCCTTCATCTCAGTTATGCCTCCGACACTGAACACCTCAACCTTCTTGAAATTCAATTCCAAAAATTCACAGTAATGCAGCTGGTTGCAATAACCCCACAGACATAGTACTGGTTTAAAGAAGTTGTAGTACAACACTGTAGGGAGAAAGGGGATCTAGGGATAATAATTATTATGCACTGAATGGGCAAAATCTTGAAAACTAATAGGCTGACAGCATTCTGTGCCCATACTTAACATTCCTTCATAAAGGAATGGGTAAAACCAAGATCCCTGAGCAGATGCTGTTTACATACAGCAATATCCCTATGCCCTGTAAGAATCCTTCACCACAGAAACCACTTACCTTCAAATTTGTGGTCATGTGTGACCAGTTTCTTTATAGCAACAGCATAAAAAACTAACTGCTGTGAATGCCCCAGTAGGTATAATAATACATTTCAATACATGTTAAGCCATTTTAATTAGTCAATTTGGGACAAATACTGTCTGTGAAACTTCAGGCACTGGAAACATCCCAACATCACGACAGCGTGTCCATAATGGTGCCGACCGAATGCTAAACTCACGCATGGCCGTTTTGTATGTTTCAAGGTGACATAAAGTAAGACTCTATTCGAACATCTGTGTCATTCTGAACTCATAGATGTCTCTTTCAACCGAAATGCACACATTAAAAGCATGTTTGAAAAAACTCAGCTGAGATCGAACGCATCGGCGCAGCCTCCCACTGATCACGGCGTGCTCCAGGTCTCGGCTGTGTCATCCAGCGCTCCCCCACTGATCACAGCGTCCTCCAGATCTCGGCTGTGTGCATCAGCGCTCCCCTGTCTGGCGTGCTCCAGATCTCGGCTGTGTGCATCAAGCGCTCCCACTGATCTGCGTGCTCCAGATCTTGGCTGTGTGCATCAGCGCTCCCACTGTCTGGCGTGCTTGGGATCTCGGCTGTGTGCATCAGCGCTCCCACTGTCTGGCGTGCTTGGGATCTCAGTGTGCATCAGAACTCCCACTGATCTGGCGTGCTTGGGATCTCGGCTGTGCATCAGAACTCTCACTGATACGGCGTGTTCGGGATCTCAGCTGTGTGCATCAGAACTCCCACTGATACGGCGATGCTTGGGATCTCGGCTGTGCACATCAGAACTCTCACTGATACGCATGCTCGGGATCTCGGCTGTGCACATCAGCGCTCCCACTGATACGCGTGCTCGGGATCTCAGCTGTGTGCATCAGCGCTCCCACTGTCTGGTGCTCGGGATCTCAGCTGTGTGCATCAGCGCTCCCACTGATCTGGCGTGCTCGGGATCTCAGCTGTGTGCATCAGCGCTCCCACTGATATGCGTGCTCGGGATCTCGGCTGTACACATCAGCGCTCCCACTGATACACGTGCTCGGGATCTCAGCTGTGCCACATCAGCGCTCCCACTGATGCAGCGTGCTCAGGATCTCAGCTGTGTGCATCAGCTCCCACTGATCGGCGTGCTGGGATCTCAGCTGTGCATCAGAACTCCCACTGTGATACGCGTGCTCAGGATCTCAGCTGTGCGCATCAGAACTCCCACTGATCTGGCGTGCTTGGGATCTCGGCCAGCGCATCAGAACTCTCACTGATACACCGCCGGGATCCCGTTGTACACATCAGTGCTCCCACTGATAGGTGTGCTTGGGATCTCGGCTGTGCATCAGAACTCCCACTGATACGCGTGCTTGGGATCTCGGCTGTGCACATCAGTGCTCCCACTGATAGGTGTGCTTGGGATCTCGGCTGTGCGCATCAGAACTCCCACTGATCAGCGTTGCTTGGGATCTCGGCTGTGCGCATCAGAACTCCCACTGTCTGGCGTGCTTGGGATCTGACTGTGCGCATCAGAACTCTGCACTGATGCGGCGTGCTCGGGATCTCGGCTGTACACATCAGCTCCCACAATCAGCGTTGCTTGGGATTTTCAGCTGTGTGCATCAGAACTCCAATGATACGCGTGCTTGGGATCTCGGCTGTGCGCATCAGCACTCCCACTGATATCGCGTGCTCGGGATCTCGGCTGTACACATCAGCGCTCCCACTGATACACGGCGTGCTCGGGATCTCAGCTGTGCGCATCAGCGCTCCCACTGATACAGCGTGCTCGGGATCTCAGCTGTGTGCATCAGCGCTCCCACTGATCGGCGTGCTCGGGATCTCGGCTGGCCGCATCAGGGCTCCCACTGATACATATGCTCGGGATCTCCAGCTGTGCGCATCAGAACTCCCACTGTGATGCGCTGCTCAGGATCTCCAGCTGTGCGCATCAGAACTCCCACTGATACGGCGTGCTTGGGATCTCGGCTGTGCGCATCAGAACTCTCACTGATACACATGCTCGGGATCTTGGCTGTACATCAGTGCTCCCCACTGATAGGTGTGCTTGGATCTCGGCTGTGCGCATCAGAACTCCCACTGATCTGGCGTGCTTAGGAGCTCGGCCGTGCACATCAGTGCTCCCACTGATAGGTGTGCCTGGGATCTCGGCTGTGTGCATCAGAACTCCCACAATCATGCGCTTGGGATCTCGGCTGTGCGCATCAGAACTCTCACTGATACGCGTGCTCGGGATCTCGGCTGTACATCAGCGCTCCCACTGATACGTTGTGCTTGGGATCTCAGCTGTGTGCATCAGAACTCCCACTGATCTGCGTGCTTGGGATCTCGGCTGTGCGCATCAGAACTCTCACGACTGTACGCGTGCTCGGGATCTCGGCTGTACACATCAGCGCTCCCACTGATACGCGTGCTCGGGATCTCAGCTGTGTGCATCAGCGCTCCCACTGATACGCATGCTTGGGATCTCGGCTGTGCGCATCAGAACTCCCACTGTCTGGCGTGCTTGGGATCTCGGCTGTGCGCATCAGAACTCCCACTGATACGCGTGCTCGGGATCTCAGCTGTGCGCATCAGAACTCCCACTGTACAGCGTGCTCGGGATCTCAGCAATGGCATCAGAACTCCCACTGATCTGGCGTGCTTGGGATCTCGGCTGTGCGCATCAGAACTCTCACTGATACACATGCTCGGGATCTCGGCTGCACACATCAGTGCTTCCACTGATAGGTGTGCTTGGGATCCTGGCATCATGTCAGAGCTTGGAATCTCAGCTGTGCACATCAGTGCTCCCACTGATAGGTGTGCTTGGGATCTCGGCTGTGCGCATCAGAACTCCCACTGATCACGTGAGCTTGGGATCTCGGCTGCGCGCATCAGAACTCTCACTGATACGCGTGCTCGGGATCTCGGCTGTACACATCAGCGCTCCCACTGATCTGGCGTGCTTGGATCTCAGCTGTGTGTATCAGAACTCCCACTGATCTGGCGTGCTTGGGATCTCAGCCCAATGCGCATCAGACTCTCACTAATCTGGCGTGCTCGGGATCTCGGCTGTACACATCAAGCGCTCCACTGATCTGCGTGCTGGGATCTCAGCTGTGCATCAGCAGCTCCCACTGATCTGGCGTGCCGGGATCTCAGCTGCGCGCATCAGAACTCCCACTGATGCGCGTGCTTGGGATCTCGGCTGTGCGCATCAGAACTCCCACTGATCGCGTGCTTGGGATCTCGGCTGTCACATCAGAGCTCCCACTGATCACATGCTCGGATCTCGGCTGTACACATCAGTGCTCCTCACCGATAGGTGTACTTGGGATCTCAGCTGTGCGCATCAGAACTCCCACTGATACGCGTGTGTTGGATCTCGGCCAGCGCATCAGAACTCCCACTGATACACATGCTCGGGATCTCGGCTGTACACATCAGGGCTCCACTGACACGTGCTCTGGAACTCAGCAGAGTTTTTCAGACATGTTTTAATGCCTTTTGGTGCTCATTTTCTAATAAGAGCAACATCTAAGAGTTCAGAATGAAACAGACTTTTAGAATAGAATAGAATCTTGCTTTATATCACCCTGAAACATACAAAACAGCCAAGCACGAAATTAGCATTGGTCAGCACCATTATAGACACACTTTCTCGATGTAGCGATGCTTTCAGCATCTGAGTTTCACAGACAGCATTCCTCACAAAGTAATTAATTAAAACATATTATTATACCTACTGGGGCATTCACAGCAGTTAGTGTTTTTTTTTAATTCTGTTGTTATATGGAAACTGGTCATACATGACCAAAATATTACTAAAAAGCTGACACAATCCTTTAACATTAACTAAATAAAAAAGTCTAGTTTCTTATCCTTACTGATGTTACACTACACTGACTGCTTGTAATGCATTATTCATGAAATATTTATTGTAGTCAGTTAAAAGTTTTATTTATTTTTGTTAACCAGTTGGTACTCTAGACAGCAGAGCTGCCTATTTTCAGGCACGACCTGGGAGGTTACATACAGTAGGGTAACAAGCACGAGTAAATAATCACGTGGTCAGACAGGTCACGTGAACATTAGCCACGCTGACAAAACCAAAGCACTGAAAAACAACGTGCACATCACAGTGGCAGAAGACATAAGGAATTAGGCAGAACACAGGCATCAAACGTAACACTCATACAATTGTACAACACAGAATAGTAAGGTAAACTGGTTTGAGTAGAGCTCAGGAAAGCCTTCCTCAGTGACAGGAACAAGTGCCAGGGCAGATCTAAGAAACAAGTACAGTGGGATCTAAGAGGGGCAGGCAAGGGCATGTCGGCTCCCCCACCAGCAATGGTGGTCAGAGCTGTCAAGTAATTTGTGGAGATACAGTTTAAAAATCCGGTGAGTCTGGGGTGCCTGAGCTCCAGCAGTAGGGAGTTCCATAATTCTGGAGCGAAAACAGAGAAGGCGTTTTCTCCCATTTGGTGTTACTCTTGGGTATGGCTAAGAATTACATACCAGCCAATCTCAGAGGTAAGCCAAGGTGGCCAGTTTAAAGTGAGAGCCAGCTTGTCCAGTTTCTAGGCATTGATGATGTTAACGGACAACGGGTGGTGAACTGTCGGAACGTCATTGGGGGGAGCTAGCCAAGGCTGGAGTAGAGGAAGCAGCAGGAGTGGGCTTTGGGCACAGACGGGCAAAGCGGCAGATGCTATTATAGCAGACGCCCCACTTCTGAAGAAGACCTTTAGAGATACTGGAAGGGCAATCAAACCATGGGCAAGTTTAGGTCTCAGGACCTCCTGAACGATAACCAGTCTAGCTGCCGCTGTCAGACAGGTTGGAGGAGCTGGAGTATAGGACCATGTCATCTACGTACAGAAAGGAGGTACTTGTGCCCAACATTGGGGGAGATCACTGACAAATTTTGAAAAGAGGAGGGTCCAAAATGGATCTTTGAGGAACACCAATCCAGGTGTTGAGAGAGAGGACTTGTCATTGTTGATCTGTACAAACTGCTGAAAAGTCAATCAATCAATCAAAATCTTTATTTAGCCAGGCGAACATCATTGAGCAAGCTCATTTACAAGATGGACCTGGTTGATTCCGGGCCAAAGAATACTGTACATTACATAAGAAGATTATTACAGTCAATACAGACAAATAACATAACCAGACAACAAATAAATATCAAGTATATACACAATGTAACAACAGTCATATACAGGGCAGTATAAACAGATCAGAGTGCTACTGTAATACATATGGATGAAAATATTGCAAGAAGTTAACTGTTACTACCATGTCCTGACCATACGGATAGGGCTGAGTTAAGGGATGAACAGAATTCCCAGATGACAAGGGTGGGTGGATGTGGAACGAGAAACCATGAAGGGAATACAGTGGTGGGAGGGCAGGATAGATGAACCAAGGTAGGGAGAAGGATGGGGAAGGGAGCCGGAGGCCAGGCAAGGAAATAGACAGCGGTGTCTAGTCATCAGAGCAGCCTCATGGAGTGAATAAGCAATTTTGGAGTTCCTTCATATAAGGAAAGTTTAAGGTCATGTGTGGTGCCACAATACTGGGGTCGCTTGATATAGCAGGATTTAGCTTATATTCTGCTAAGAGATAAGGGCAGTAACCTGAGGTTCAGGACAGGTTAAGGGGAGGAAGCAGTTGCAGGATTCCCTCACAATTCGAGCATATAGGGTCTTAAAGAATCCAGACTGATGGGACAGTTCAGTTTCAAGAGTTTTTGCATTTTATTTCACAGGGATGGCAGTATGAAGCTGACATCCGCTCTGCACAAAGTGGGAGGAACTTTGGGAATACGTAACGTGATGTATGAGGAGCTTCTGTGGCATATGTTCCTAGCTCACTTAATGGAAGGCAGTCAGTTATATATTGTGGAAGCTTTTTCGTAATGGCTCTATAGGTCCAAAAGGCTGCATTTCTGTGTGCTTAAAACAAGAGTGAGGACCACCCCACAGCTCTGTACAAGGAGCAATGGTAGGTAGAGAGGGGTAGGCCAGTAATGAACCTGATGGCCCTGTGGTACAGCGTGTCCAATTTAACAAGCGAGGCTTTTGGGCATTGACTGTACAGAAAGTCTGCATAATCAACCAGTGAAAGAAAGGTGGTTTGGACCAGGTGCATTTTAGTATCTCTAGTAAGGAATTGGTTAATTCTAAAGAATAGCCCCAGCCTCTGTCTCAGTTTTTTTAGTAAGTCCTCGATATGCTCAACGTAAGACAGATTATGGTCTAACTACACTCCTAAGTATTTGAACTTTGAGACAAACTCAGATTCTCTCCCGAGGATTGAGGGTGATCTGAGGTAATGCACCAGTACTGGCTGGGTTCACTATCTGGCGACTGTAGAGAAAAGCATTACTTTTGTTTTCATGGTATTTAATAGAAGTTTTTTATAGAGAAGCTGATTCACCAGCTGATTAAATTTCTCCTGAAGATCTGCACAGGCAGTTTCAGGTGTTGGACTACTTATGTATACAACAGTGTCGTCCGCAAACAGGTGTACAGTATATTGGCCTTGTTGATGCTATCATTACTGTTGTTAATATAGATGGTGAATAGTAGGGGGCCAAGTATTGACCCCTGTGGCACTCCTCAGAAGACGTTTGAGTGGGAAAAAATCACCCTCTGCCTTAATTTGCTGGCGGCGACCTACAAGGTAATCGAGAAAAAAAATGCATTGAAGGTGCGTCAGGACCTATACTCTGCAGCGAAGATAGAAGCATGCTATGATCCACGTGTCGAAGGCCTTGCTGGGTCTAAAAATACAGCACTGACAAAATTTCTATTGTCCAGTGCTTACTGCCAATCATTAGTCACTTTGGCAAGGGCCGATATGGTGCTATGTGTTCTGTTCTGAAGCCAGATTGCATAGGGTTTAGTAGATTCTTGGATTCAAGGTAGTTCCTGAGTTGGTTGCTCACTATCTTTTCCAGAAGTTTCGACAGAGTTGGAAGGAGAGATATTGGTCTATAATTGTTTAGATCACAAGGATCCCTGATTTAAACAAGGGGATGACATGGCAATTTTCCAAATCGGGGAATATTCCCTGGGACAATGTTAAGTTGAACAGATGGGTGATAGGAACCACTACAACATGATAGGCAATTTTAATGAAATAGGGATCTAGAGAGTCAGCCCCAGCACTTTTCTTAACATCCAATTGAAGTAAAAGATCTTGACCTCTTTCAATGATGCAGGGTGAAGGAGAAGCCAGGTGCGGAGCAGGAGAGTTGGCGATTGAGTAGTTGACTGGGAGCGGACCATAGAAGCAGGAGAGTTGTCAAAAGCAAGGCCAGCGGTAGCAAAGTGATTGTTAAAGGCATCTAAGATCCCCAATTTATCACAGATAGTAGTATTCACTGAGATAATCTTTGGTGGCAAGGTGTTGCTAGGTGTATGCCCAGACATGTCCTTGATTGTCTTCCAAAATTTAGAGGAACACTTTGCATGGAGTCCAGTTCATTTAGATAGAATGCTGCCTTGCTTCTCTAACCATTTTAGTAGAGGCATTCCATGTCTTTCTGAACTGACACCAATCTGTGTCTAACATGGTTCTCTTGCCACCTTTTCCAAAGCTTATCTCTTTCAAGCAATGCTACTTTCAGCTCAGCAGAGAACCAGCGACGAGGCTTTGTTTCTCATGCAGATATTTACCATGGGGGTGTACTATTTAGTGCCCCAGCCAGAATGTCATGGAAGATGTCATATGCAGAGTTTACCGTATTAGCTAAGTAGAAGTCCTGCCAGCGCAGCGAATGATTCAACTCATGTATATACAGGCAGCCATATCAAAGTTAGACGGACCTTTTGGTGATAAATTTAGCTGTTGGCACTGTGTGATGTAGTGATCAGACAGCAGCAATAAAGCAGTGATCACTAACATCCGCAAAGAAGGTTCCAGAGTGTGAGAAGAAGTGTGGCTTATTGACCAGTATAACATCTAGCAGGGTACTGCTACTGGGTTCCTTTTGTTAGGACGGTAGGTTCAGAATTAGTTGCACCAGCCCCAGGAGTCACAGAAGGTGTTAAGAAGTGTAGTGGTCTTGGAGAGCCAGTCGAATTAAGATCCCTATGATGATTGTTTCAAGGTTCCTTTCTCCAAAATAGAGCCAAGATGTAAGAAGCAGTGTACCAGCAGATGGACGTCTATAGCACCCTATTACTCTAACAGCAAGTGAAGTAGATAATTTACTTATTTATTGAAAATGTTTCGCCAGGAGAGGCACACTGAGCAAAACGATGCTCATCTCACAGTGCGACCTGGTGGGGTACATGGGAGGAATATACATAAAACAAACAATGTGTTGAAATTAGAGTCAAGCAATTCAAACAATGGTTACATAGCTGAGTGTGGCTAAACAGACTTGTTACATGCGGAGGCACCACATATTTGTACCACAAGGAGGGTGGCATAACATAATTGATTACACAATCAAAACTATACATGGTTCCATAAATGCCTATATCTAGAGATTGAAGTGAAGTAAGATGTACCAAGTAGGCAGAGCTAACTGGTGCCCGAGATAGCCAGGGGAGGTGATAGGTCTGGGTAGTCAAACAATGGGAAAGATGAGGGGTGGACTTGGGGAAGACTTTGATGGGAATAAGAGGAAGGAGCAGAATTGTCAAGAGCGGATAAGTGCAAGGATTGATAGGGCAATTTTATAAGCCAGTCATTTGGGCGAACGGCCCAGCCACTGGTCAGACGTGTAAGGAGGAGGGATGCGGGGAAGAGTCAGTCGGGAGGGGAGGTGTGAGGGCAGGTACAATGGTGCGAAGGAGTTAGTGAGGGCAGAGGATAGAGAGTGTTTGAAGGAAGAATGGCAGATTTGGGCGGCAGGTCATTCCAGAGCTTAAGGTGTAAGAGAAAGCTGACTGGCCTACAGAGGTTCTTCGGTGAGGGACAGCTAATAGCCGAGTCAGTAGACCTGAGGGTGTTAGCGGGGTTCGTGGAGATGATAACGGAGGAACGAGGTAGGGCGGGAGGGAACCCGGGCCAGAAGTTAGAAACAAAATGGCACTGTGAAGTAGGTGCCGGTTACTCAGGGATGGAAGGGCCAGTGAATGGAAGAGCTCGCAGTGATGGTGCGGGGGTACCGAGGGTGAAGTGGTAGAAAGCATTGAAGAAGGGGTCCAGTCTGACAAGGTGGACTTGGAGGCAGAGCTGTAGACAACATCGCTGTAGTTGAAGGAAGGCAGAATCATTTTCCTGACTATTTCCGTCTCACAGGAAGCGGGGAGACTAGTGTGCGTTTCTATAGAGGCACGAGCTTAGGCGTAGTTTTGATAGGATAGTCGTCCACGTGGGTGGAAAAGGAGAGGTGGCGATCAAGACAAACCCCTAGGTACCTGAAGGAGGGCGACTTTCAAGGGTGGTGTTATTTAGGTACAGAAGATCGGGGATCTTCCACTCTAACTAAGAGTCAAACACCAAACGCATTACAGTTATTCTGATTAATGACTCCAGCATTGGACTATTTTATGTACTAATGTAGTTCCACAATTTATAAACAGTAAGAAAATTATTTGTGTCTTTTTTACTTGAGGGGGCAGTGCATAATCGTAATAATACACTCCAGGGCATGCTTTACCATAGGATATAGGCACTTCTTGAGTGTGTAAGGCACCGAAGCATGCCAATATCCTATGATAGACTGTCCTGTCGTATTTATTGCTTAATTATGACATGGGTAGAAAGAATGCTGGCTCCTGATTGGCCAGGAGGTACTTTCAGCCAGTCCCTTATTGCAGCAGAACAGCCCAGCTACAAGTAGCTCAAGAAAATATGTTTAAAAAATACATACAATTTTCTAAGGACCAGTTTCATAATCGTAATATGGCACTCAAGGGGTACATTCACGGTGGGCTAATGGCCCTTCTTGGATTAGGGCCGTTATCACACCATAATGCACCCTGGTCATGCCATATGCTTAAATAACAGCCTCAAGTACCCCTCTTAATATAGTAAAGCATAAAGAAAGGATAATATGATGCTGGGATGCATCAGGTGGGCTTTATTAGTCAGAAGAAGGAGATGATTAAGCAATAAGGCATGATAGGAAGTGCATTATGGTCAGATAATGTCTCACCTCGGTGGGTTAAAGCACGAGGTGAAGCAGACTGCTCTTACCACCTGAGAAGGGCCATTAGCCCACCATAACGCACCCCTGGACTGCCTTACTGCAATTACATTGGTCCTTTTAGTAAATTGGAGGTATTTTTAAACATATTTTGTCGAGTTACTGTCAGGTGGGCGTTGTGCTGGGATTAATGGCCCAGCTGAAAATACACTTGCTCAATCAGGACCCAGCATTCTTTCTACCCGTTTCATAATTTATGCCACTTTATGTGTCCCTGGTTAAGCTGCACTTTGAGTACTGTGTGCAGTTTTACAGCCTGCATCTAAAGAAGGATCAGGATACGTTAGAAACAGAGGAGGGAAAAAACATGATTCAGGGTCTGCTGGGGAGGTCCTATGAGGAGACTGTCAAACCTCAACATGTACTCCCTGGAGGTCAGAAGTGATATAATAACATACAAATACAATCAACTCCACTTGTATGCAACTTGTGTGTGCGACTTTGTGGATATATGCACATTTTTCTCAGTCCCAAATCATTTCCTGTTCAGTGCTGTTTATTTTTCTCAGTTGTATGCATATCAAATTTCGCTTGTACCGCTGGCCACCACCAGGACCTTGTGCCCGTTAAGTCAGGGTTTGCAAAGCAGTAACTTGCGCTCAACTGGGGTGCACTTACCGCCAGTGCAAAACTTCGGAATTTGCCGCTGTGCTCATATGCAGGGAAGGACCCCCTCGTTTGCATGGGTGCAGCAGTAAGTTAAGCTGGGGTGCTGATAAGATTTAACCCGCGCTATTAAAGTGTCCTCACGATAGACACGAACATGAATAGAGTGTAAAACCGGTTAGCACATGCAAACACTCTGTTTAGCTGCGAACATTTGAATATCTGGCCCTCAGATGCTAATGCTGCATGATCTATTTTGCTTGTACTGCTTTGACTTCCATCAGTAAATGCTGAGCTGTTCTCAGCCTCATTATAAGACTTAAGTTTTGTGTGGGCTTAGTTTTTCTGAGTGCTGCCTTCTACGTTCTATGCACTGGCTACTGTTATAACAGTTCATTTAGTGATCGGCACATACTTATTTATTTATTTTTATTTATTTATTGAATTGTGATGACCGGTTGGCCCACTGGGCCCCAAGGTCCCTTTTCAGGGGCAACCTGGGGAACAGAAGCAATACAATACATACAATCAGGTGATCCAGAAACAATACATACAGCCAGGTGATACAGGAGGTTTAGAAGTAGACAAGATAATTAGGATAACAGTACAGGCAATTATTCAAATCGGAGACCATAAGTGCAACACTTCAAAGATTTAAGGATTTAAGGCATGATTTAATGTAGGTTAAGGTGAGAAGAGAGGGGGATGGATGTCGTGATTAGGATTGGGGTGATAATCCTATACCTATACATACTTAAGTACTAGCCTCACCTACAGGTTTTGCCCACAATAAATCTGCAATGCCAGCATACAGACTGACCTCTGCCACATGCTGGCGTGAGTTTTCATGGAAATGTAGCTACTTCTTTCGCTCTTTGGAACTAGTTGCAAAATATGCCGGACCAGCCAGGGGTTGCTGCTAGAGAGGATATGGACAAGCTCTAGTTAATCACACACATTATCTTTTGGGATTGTCCATATTTAACATTATACTGGCAGGGGTTATTTGTGAGCTAGTGGAGATCTTTAACTGCCCTGGAGAGGTGACCTGTCCTTGACTTTAATGGCCATTCCTCCAGACAGGAGTTCATTGTGGGGTCAAACACTTAAATTGCTGCTGATTCTCATCTTGGCTGCTAAAATGCGGTTACCTGGCCATGGCTGCACATCCATGTTCCCACCACTGAGGGTGGAGAATTTTCTTTTAACTCAGCTTTACTGTGAAACTGTAAGACATTACAAGTTACTGCGCATAGCAGTTATAATACACATAGGCAAAGTTCAGTATGACACGCCACTAGACATCAATCTGCCTTTCTAACATTTCAATATGTCTAGTAACTTATAATTTGGTGTACAAATGGGTTCTTCCACAGTGTTTAAGTCTCCCACAAGCTCTACAATATTCTCATTTTAACATCAAAAGAAGATTTTAACTTTGCCAGCTGTGGTGTAACTTCTGTGACACTTTGGGTCTTTTCCTGTTAATTACTCCTGGTTTGAGGTTTATAATATTACTATGTCATTTCCTAGCTTACTTGCAAGACAGTGCATTGCTTCAGTCCAGATCTGGATCTACTCCCCAGCCAGTTCCGGAATGCCTGGCTGTGCATCCATTTCTCTGGAATCCCATGCAGCCCAGAGTTCATTATGTTTTTCCATGGTGAGCCTCAATTCGGCCATAATTTGCACTGCTCTCCTGATGTCCTCCACCCTACTTATCCATGTGTCGAGAGATGGGGTTATAGTTTGTAGCCAGTTTATAGCAGTCATCTTCTGAGTTGCAGTACATAAGATCCGAATAGGCCTTGTTGTTTAAGGTCCCCAATATCTTTGACCTTAACCCCCAAGGTTAGGTTTTGAAATCAAAGGCGTTGACATTCTGGATTTTCTTAAGCTCATTATGTACTTGGGACCAAAACATGACTTCCACCCTTTATACCACTGCCAGGCCCATTCCTCTTCGGTGATACCCACACCTGTTTCAATTTCCCAAGGTAATTTCATTCTGTGAATTTCTGGAATTCCTCACCAATCAGTGTTTTTTTCCGCTCTAGTAATGGTGCCGCCCTACCCTTAAATATGGCTGCCCAGTACAGAAAGTTTTCTAAGGCTCAAACTCCCTGTCTATTTGAGGCTGCAAATTCTGTGATTCAATGTAGCCTAACTTGTAGATGTCAATAGAAGTCCCTCTGCTGAAGGCTGAATTTTCCTGCAGCTCCCTGAATGGGACTACCATTTTGTTTTGACCCATTGTTCTATATCTAGTGGGGCCAGCTTATTCCATCTTTGAAACCAAGGGTCTGTGCTGGAGGGAAGGAAGTCTGCGTCTCCAGTTAAAATTGATAGTGGCCAATTTCATTCAGTTTGGGTAATCTTTCTGACTTGGACCCAGGACTTTAGTGTGTGTTACGTCCACAGATTTGGTAACTCTTTCCAAACTTGCACGGAGAGGGTGACATGCAGTAGGCTGAAAAGGGAGAGGCGCATGACTGTTCAGCCTCCATCTTGGAGCAAGCCTGTCCTGTCACTGTCTGGTCCAACAGCCTCAGGGGCAAGTTACGCTTCCACAAAGTGTTGCCTGAAAACAGGCAATACCACCCCTCCCCTCTCTAGGAGCAGCCAGTACTTTTTTTTTTTTTACTCTATGCCCGCCCTTTACCCATACAAATATCATTATCATTTTCTGGACCTGTTTCCAGAATTGCTCAGTAATTAAAATTGGAAGGGCTTGAACTAAAAAGAGGAATCTGGGTTGGTTGGTTCATTTGTATTGTTGAAATCTGGCCCCTAGTGAGAGACAATAGAGCCCATTTATTTATACCTGCTTTAATGTCCCCTAGCAATTTTTTCATACTTTAGGCTGAGAGTGAGGAAAGGTTGGGAAATATTCTCACCCCAAGTATCTCACTGTATTATCTGCCTTCCGTTCAAAATGGAAACTGGCTAAAATTCCATGGAGCAGGACCCTCCAACTTACTCACTTACGATCTGTTGAAGTTGATTTTATACCCGAGACTTCTCCATAACTGCTCAATTCCTGTAAGAGCTGGAACTGACGTCTCTGGGAGTTAACAAAGAAGAGGGATTCATCTGCATACAGTGAAATCTTATGACTCCTATCTTCGCATTGATCCCTTGTATCCTATTATTCTTCCATAGTGCTACAGGCAGAGGTTCGATACATAGGGCAAGAGCAGGGGAGAGGAGGCAGCCCTGTCTTGTGCCCCTAATCATCACTTGGGAGGAAGCATAAAGGGCTTTGATACTATTGCAGAATTTCTGACCCATTCCCATCTCACCCAAGGTTCTGTGAAGGAAACTCTAGTCCACTCGATCAAACGCTCTTTCAGTGTCCATGAACAGGGCCAACACTAGGTCCAATGACCCCAGCTGCCAAGAAATCCAATTTATAAGGCATCTATGTAGTCATGTGTAACCCTCCTACAAATGGGGGTCACCGAAAAGTCTTCCAAGAGCCCGCCTAATTGCTCACTGCCTGGTTGGTGTTTGGTGCTAAAGCCATTTAGATGTTATCATCAGTGGGCGCTTTAAAAGCCTCCATGTACTGTCTCTTTAAGTGCTGCCTGCTTGCAGTCATAATTAATCTCTATGGGGAGACTGTGTGTTTACATGCCGAATCCCACCAGGGCTGCTGAATTCTCGCTCTGTTTCTGCAGTCGCTAGTGGCGCATGGAGCCCTGTTAATAAATATAACTAATTGCAGATAAACATTTAGAGTGGTAAAGATATAGTGTTTGTTCTAACCTGCCTTCTTTGCAGCAAGGACTGTTCAGTTTAGCTCCACTATTTTGGTCCCGAACTGCCGAATTGGACCAATCAGTACTGGGGACTCTAAAATGGAGCCTGCTGGAATGGGACTGTATGGATTGCCAGTTGGGATTTGTAGTTTTAGACTGTTGGGCCTTTTGCAACACAAGGGGAGCTCTTACTGTGATTGACAGCTAAACTGCCCAACCAAACCCTTTGGATCTAAGAGAAATCCCTGAGCTGTCTGCTGGTAAGCCAGATTTGAGTTGGAAGTTGAGGAGGAAAGAGCTTGCATAATCGAGCAGCTGTGTTGCGTAGTGTAGTTCATGCGGGAGAACCATGGAAGGCCGAAAGCCAGCCTGTTGCCGCTTTTGCCAAGCGAGAGAAAAGAAAAATAGTCGGACACTGATCCGCTTGGTGTGCTGTGAAGTAAGCTACTGGATGGATACTAGGCTCAACCTGAAGAAGACCGAAGAATTTTGCCAAAGCGATCGGCCTGTCAGGACCTTAGCTACCTTGAGCTCCCTGGTGTAGCAGTGACTTTGCGATCGGAATCAAGGAGTCGATTGCCTGGTACAGTAGTCCTTAGTTACATATAAATGTGTCATGTACTGGAGAGGGGTGCAACCTGGTTCCTCCCCGAGCTGAGTTGTGTGTTGAAGGCTGGACGCTGTACCCAGCTTGCATCGGACTGAACTGCCAGCTCTCAAATGCAGTTGGGCCCTGCCACGAGGGCCTTGTCTCCTACCCTGCTCCTTCTGGCAGTCCAGAACCACCATCATCCATCCTGTTCTCAGCTTTGGGTATCGTGAGTAGTAAACAGGGTAGCTCCTGCAATGTATCTTTTAAATCACAAGTGTGTCATCTGATTATTTCGTTTTGTTGTTTCCATGAACTGAGCCCTCTGGCTCCGGATTACAATCAGTGGGTGTGCATGTTAATTCTTCTTCCTCACAGGGCCCCTACCAGCTGCAATGCCGGCCTACCCTGGGTAACAGTCCTGGCTAGCCTCTTTTCCATCCTGAGTACCCAGAGAGTGTGACTTATACGGACACTGACTGCATGCACAACTTTGATCTTTATAGTGTGTGTAAACCAATTACCTGATTGCCCCCTCCTTGTTACAGCCCCTGAATAAATCAGATCTACTTTTTTGCTGCAACGTATATTGACTATGGTGACTGTTTAAGCTAAGGTATTGCATAGTTGTTTTGTCTTGCACCACCTTATTTTAGAGAGGGTCCCCAGAACCAAGCTGAAGGAACCAGTCCTGTGGGTAAGTGCTAAATCTAGGTGTATGTGTAAAGCCTATCTGGGGTATTGGGAAGGTAAACACTGTGCACTGTGTGGGCGACTAGCAGGAGACAAGGGGGTCACAGTGTCCCAGAGAGCTGTGGCCTGGTTAGTCAGGCTGATACCAACCCTGACCTTTGGGTGGAGGCACCCGTCACTGAACCTAGGCCCTTAACCTGCTACTAGCCAAGCAGGCAGGGGTAGTAGCCCTTGGAATAGCGCCACCTAGGGGTTACACATGCATTAGTCTGCCATTATTGAAGCCTGTCTGGTCCAGGTGGTGTAGGTCCCCACACAGCCCTAGAGTCTTTTGGCTAAAATGGAGGTGAACATTTTCTAATCCACATTTAGTAGTGAAATGGATCTGTAAGAGCCTTATAAAGTAGGATCTTTTCCTGGTTTCTGGAGCACTGAAATTTGGGCATGCTGCCATAATGGAGGGGCACCCTTTCCTCCCTGCACCGCCCCAAAAGTTTGGCACATATGAGGGAGGAAGCCCTCTTTAAATTTCTTGTACAGTTCCTAGGCTATCCTGTCTGGGCCTGGAGACTTTCCTACTTTTAACCACCCCAATGCAGACTGCACTTCCACTATAGAGACTGGTGTCTCCAACATGTCTGCCGCCTCTTGGTTCAGTTTCCTAACTTTAAGAATGCATTTAGTGTTTCTTGGTAGTTGACAATGTTATCCTACAAGCATAATTTCTTGTAAAATTCGGCAACTTACTGAGCAAGCCTCTCAGGTCCATTTTATAATTTTGGGAAGTGGCTTTTTATGTTAATGCAGCATTTCACGCTAGCTCGCGCTTTTCTTAACTGCCACGCCACATCCTACACGCCCCATTATTGCCTGCTCAGAGAATCTTTGTCAGAATACCTCATTGTCCTCTCAATCTTACTATCGAGTAACTGGATGAGTTTTGTCCTGCACTCTGTTTTTAACCGCTTTCATTTGTTCTCGTCAAGGTCAAAAGTTTTGTTTAAAGCTTCAACTGTTCCTTTTGTCTAGTTTTTAGATTAGAAGCAGAACTGATGGTTTTACCTGTAACGGTGACTTTATACCCATCCCACCACACTGCATCTGTTGTCGTCCCAATTGGGTTGGTGTTCGGTATTAATTCCACTTTGTTCTACCATACTGATGTAATTTGGGATTATCCAGAAGGAGACATCCAGCTCAAGGCTTTGACCTTTGGATTTATTTTTTATCATGTCACCTTTCTACTCCTCCGACAGCCCTCCATCCAACCAACCCCCCCGACCTGTCACCTTGAATCACCGGGCTTACCTTATGACTGGCCGGGAGCAGCACCCATGTGAGTCGGTCTCTCATCCTGTCACCGGCATTTTCTCCTCTGTTTTTTTCTCCAAGGGCCCCAGGAGTAGGGATAATGTGCCTTACGGCCCCGGGTCATGACCACTTTCCCCACCCCACTGTCCTAGTACCTGGCACCCTCTAAGCCCGTGTGCCCCTAGCTCTCCACCAGGAGGCAGCCATCAGCCGAGGGATGCTGCTACACTCCCTGAGAGGAGAGCTGCCTTCCAGCAGCTCCATCCATCTCCGTCCCCCCCGCTGCCAACCTCCGACAGCCCGGCTTGTTCCCGATCCCAGGTCGCCGGCATGCTGCGAGCTAAGGCATCCAGCGCCCAGCCCTCAGCACCACCGGGCCAGATGACCTTTGATTTATAACTAAATCCATTATTATAGAAGTGTGCTCCAATATTGTCCTGGGCTGTATTACACTATGCTGTACACAGTGCAACACTGCTCTGCAGAGATCAGTAAGAGGTCTATTCTAGAGCAGGCCTAGTGGGGTGCTGACCAACAAGTGTAATCTCGGCTTTTGGTTTCAAGTGTCTCCAAACTTCACAAGGCCTAACTCTTTACTCAGCCTGCTCAGACCCCATGAAGCAGAGCTGATGGGTCTGCCCAGCCCCTGACATACAGGCAGGGGTCTAGGATGTTACTGAAGTCCCGCCATTATGAAAAGTTCCCCAGGTTAGGTGCTTCCATCAGTTTTACCTTCTTTAACAATTCAGTAATTTCCTTGTCTGCATTTGGGTCATAAAGAGTAACAGTGTGCACGGACAGTCCTATACTTCCCCTCAAGGGGACATAGCTCCCTCCGTGTCTTGTCTGCATTTCTAACCTCTATAGGGCAATCTTTGTGTAACGAAACCTCCCTCCAAGTGGTGTGTTTGCAATGTGGAGTGATGAACACTCTAGGAAATGTACACATTGGAAAAATTGACCTATACTCTGACTAACAAAACAAGACTCTTCAAAACTAGGTGGCAGAAATAGGTAGCACATCAACTGGATAACCACCAAGATTTTATTAAGTGAGGCAGTTCCTCCCCTTCCCTCTTCCATCTACACTTCCTTCTTCTTTCTCTCAACCCGTTATCCCTCTCAATCTTCATAATTTTCTAGACACTGTCTATATACATAACATTATGCATGCATAAATTAAGGCAATACTGCTGAATATATGCTCACCGTGGAGGCTTTTTGGCCTATTCATTTCTTATAGGTAAACCCTTGGAAACATAATGGATAATTCAGATTACTGCAAGCGATAACTGGACACCGCCACTATGAAGGGCCACGCGCAATGACCTAGAATGCCCATTTCGAGGACTCAGTTGAACTGCTAATGCACTACAGAACTGATCAACTTTAACACAAGAACTGGACACCAGGCAATTTTATACTGTCTTCATTATGAGAGCAAAGGCTTACACCACTGAGTACTGAAACATATACATATCAACTGTTTCTTTTTATCTTATCTATACTGGTTTACATTTTCTCGTTGTATTTTATAAAAATAAAATAATCAGACTACCAACTTCATCGCAATCTCTACAGAAGGTGAGCAATCGTGAAGTGTGTTTTGTAAACTAGGGAGAGTTTAAGCCTAAAGGTGTTGACACTGTCCCTTTAAGGAGATTACTGGCAATAGGAGGATGTGAATGGAAAGAAAGGTTTATGGGGAGGTGGTAGGCAGGGCTGTTTTAGGCCCTGTCTACACTACCCTTGAAAACACCCTCTGTAACGTTACAGAATGCCTAAACGTTACTGTAATGGTTTATGCTTACACTAGTAACACTACAGAAGGCATTTTGAAACAGTTGTTGAAACCTGTTGATAGGTGTTTCAACAACGGTTTCTTAAATGTTTTCATTACTGTAACGTTACAGAGCTCCATGTAAATGCTCCAACCGTTTAGCCTCCAGTCCCCTTCAGTCTGCCAGTATATCTTAATGCTTTGCAGCAACTCCATGATGCACGCCTGGGAGGTAAATACAGAAGAACAAAGAGGTGAGGAACAGTGTGGATCACGACTGTAAGTTCCGAGCTTGGGCAGAGGAGAAGCAGCAGAAAAGTGCAGTTTTGTCCCACACTACATAAGGACACCAGACTGTTTATTGCCTGCACTTACAAACTTCTTATCTGCAAGACGTCCTTTGGCAGCATTTTGTGGTGCCTGGAGAGGGCAGCAGTGACCATAGCAGCCCACAGAACAGAAGTGCAGGAAGTTCTGCTGCCAAGGATTCTGACTGCAGCAGCTGCACCAAAACCTCAGCATAGCACTACGGCATTCACATCCTTGGGACTCGGTGGTGACATTGTGCTGGGGAGGATGTACTGGGAAGGGACTGGTGCTCTGCACCGTACTGTCAGTATGACAATCACTTAGGACTGTGTGGAATAGGTGCTGTCACAACCAACTGCATCATGGGATGTGCCCAGCTCTACACAAGGTGGAAACCAATTTCAGAACCATTAGCAGTGTGGACAGGCTATAATGTTTTGAAAACATTTTCACAAATAGTGTGGACACACTGTAACGTTTCCAAATGTTACAGATGTTCTTTTTTTAAATTGTATTTTATTCATGTTAAAAATAAGTTGCATACAATACAAATATCCACGTAAGGACAGCCAGTCTTAATACAGACACGTGGAAGGAAACTTTCATGTGATTCAGAAGATAGTATCCCTTACTACAGTCTACACCGTGAGGCCAACAATATGTCTCATATTATTTAAAATAATTTCTTAAATGTTGTGGATTTGTTACCCAAGAGCTCATGGCCATTACATCATTCGAAATAAATTCTCCTATAATGTGTAACTAATTAGTCCAGTGCCCAACAGGGCTATTGGTGCCATGTACTGCGTACATGTTATGCTACCACAAACTGTTAATACAGACGCATTAAACTTTCAGCTCTACTGTCTATTTCAGTTAGATAATATACTGAACATTTACGCCTAAAAGGAGTAAGAATTACCTTACTATTAGGTCGCTTTTAACGTAAGTTTTTTTTTTTTTTTTTAATCTAAAATTGGACCTATGCATCTGATACAGGAGTAGGGATAAGCCAGAGAAACACATTTTCTGTTCCTATTTATTTATTTGTTTTGGTAACTGGGGTGCACTAGGCACAAGCATGCCTATTTTCAGGCACCACCCGGGAGAGTACAATTAGGCAATACATTTGTGCATGCATGTGGCGAGCACATGAACTATATAACAACAGCTAGGAAGGAGATAACAAACATTCTGAAACACAAGTGAATAGAAACACTGTTCGGCATAATACCGTTTTGAACAAGATATTTCAGACTAGTTGGCTACAATGCCTCTAAAAGTTCCCAACATTTCAACCATCCAGCCCATTTCCCTAAGCCTATAAGATGGTTTACTTACCCTCAGACATAATAATAATTTCCAAGCTTAATCTCTTTAACAAAGAACTTTTACAAACAGTGTAAGGCTATAGTACCTTTAATCTATAGGAGAAAGGAATCAGTAGATACAATTCACATTGAATGAGAAGCCCCTTAATTAAGAAAGGGTTCAAGTGTCTATGACATGTTAATGTCCCTTTCCTCAGTCGCATCACTCCTCGTGTCTATTCTAGCAGCTGCTGTTTTCGACACCCATTTCCCGCATCTACTGGGTCCGTGAACACATACACCTTACTGTCCGAAATTATTCTCAGCTTAAGCTGGAAACTGTATTTGTAAGGAATATTTATGTCCCTGAGTGTTACTAGACACCATCAAACTTCTTGCGTCAAGACAAGTCGTATAGGAAATCTCTGGATCGTGGCACTTCCTAAACAAAGAGGCCCATAGCACCTTGCCAGAATCAAAAGTCTGTCCCTGGCACCCATACTATCGAGTACCACCATGAGCACCCTCGGAAGTTCAGCGGTGGTTTAGTACAATGTGGCGACAAGCCCTAACAATGAAAAATCCTCCTCCAGTAGATGAGCTCTGAATTGTTCAAAGAGCCAATCCTTCACAAAGAGCGTGCTGAATCTCCTTCCGACCCTCCGAGTCAACCAACTGCAACTTCTGGCTACAAACTTGGTTCTCAAAACTTCCAATCTGTTATGTGTGTGCTGTTGTTCCTTAGCACATTGTAATGTTGTGCTTTGGCATATTGTGGAGTGGCGTTTCATGTCCTCCACCGCTTTTCAACTGTTGCAATTTTGCCTGTCATGATATCCAATTTGTTGTTTGTGGCAGTCAATGAAGTTAGAAGCTGCTGCATTTTCCATCCGAGTGACTGCAGCATTTCTTCCGCCTCTTCTCTGTCGGCTGCACCGCTCTGCATCGATCGAGTACTGGAGCCATTGGCAGGCCTTTCACTCCATCTTTTCGGGTCTCTCCTTGTGTTCGGATTTCTATGAGTTTTCCCACTGTGCCTCTACTATCCTTCTTCCAGTAATGCTGATACACTTTTTCTCTCTTGAATGTTGAAAATATAATATTTTTAAGCTGAGAAATGTTATAATTGAGGAGTTGAAGTTCAACACGTCTCGTAGCTTGGGCTCCACAGCCCCCACATTACAGATTTTTCAAGGGTAGGGTGGCTGGTGTCTCTCTCGCTCTCTCTCCGCTCTGCCTCTGATGGTGTTTTCCTCCTCCTCACATCCTTTTCTGTTTAGGGTTCCATGGGCTTCTATCATGGCTCCTCCTCTTTTCTCTACTTACTTTCTCCCTATGGAAACTCATCTCAAACTCTAACCTCCTTAGCTATCATTTCTCTGTTCTGACAACCTTCAGCTCTACATAGCATTTTACTGCTTCAGTGACCAGTGGTGAGTTTAACAGGCTTCTAATGGGGTAAAACTCCTCCCCAAATGTAAAACACTCTTTAAAACTCAGATCAGGCTAAACCGCTACTGTTTGCAGAGGCCGGGGTAGCAGATAGTTCTTCGCTACACAGTTGGATCCACAGTGACCCCTCCTCTTTATATGGACACCCACTGACTCTGTTCTAACTGCCTCCAACTGACGGTCTCTAAAACTAGTGCTACAATGTTCCTTCAGGGTTATCTCACCCCATTCTGAACTCTGATCTCACCTCTGTTTCTACTGCATGCTGTCTCTTAGAGCCCCCCACTTTCACTTCTCTTGACTCTGATCTCAGCTTTTAACCCTCTGCATGCCATCTTGCTGTCTTTGCTTCCCAGACTTTGTACTAGGTACTAGAATTTTGTAATTGTGATGCTTGTGAACGTCCATGTACTGTACCTAACTTATGTAATGTTATTTATGTATGTTACCAACCGATCCTTGTAATCTCACAGGACAACCCTGTAAACAGGGCCTCAGAGGCCTAAGTGTTTTATCCTGTTTAAAAGTAAAGAGTTTTACTTCTACTGCTCTCCATCACCCTTCTCAATTCCTATATTTGTAAAGTTAATTCCTTGATCTATGCCACATCTCTTATCATTGACTAGGCCCCTTCTCTGCTGAAACGCTCATTCGTGTTTTCCTCCTTTGGCCCAGACTACTGTACCTCAGTCCTCTATGGCCTTTCTAAAACCCAGCTTCACCATTTCTTGTTTGTTCCAACTCCTGCTAACTGCCACCTGCCACACTCAAAGAATGTGATCATATCATACGAAAATGGGCTGAGACGATGGATTGCAAGTGTTTTTCTGCTAGCACCTTTCTATGTTTCTAGTATTCAGCTGACAGCTGCGCTGCATTTTGTTTCAGTTTTTGCACTAAGCTTTTGTCATAATTGCTGACTGTTACACTGCCTACTGTCAATATTACTGTAAGGTTGATTACTGCTGGTAACTCCCACAGGGTGCTTTAACGTTAAACTTGCAGCTAACAGGTACCTTACAAGGCTGACAAATCTCTAGGACTAGCCAAACCACTCCACCACTATGGGTTAAGGCCCAAGCACCTTGGCTGCCTGCCCTCTCCGCCTCAAATGGCTCCCCAGGGCCCAGAGGACTACCTTAGTTCCTCTTCCCACTCCCGCATGCAAAAAGTAAATCCTCAATGGAGCAACCCAATAGAGGAATTCTCCTCAGAGCATTCCTCATCCTGTCTTTCTTGGGGGTTGATAGGCTCATATGTATGGCTGGGCCTAAGATACCAGTTCAGATGCCCACCCACTACACTCGACTATTCTGCCACACAGGGCTTGCAGAAACTAGTTGTGATGCACGTGTTCTCTAAAAGGTGGTCTGCTACCTGGCACTTCACCCCTATGGAGGGTGCGGTCTTATGGGCCTACTCCCACTAACTCTCAAAGTTTTATGCCTGCTACCCACACTGCTGCTCCTAGCAGGTGATATTGAGATTAACCCTGGTCCTCAGATCGCCAACATCATCCTTGGCTCCCCAGGATTGGCACTGGGTGTCATCAGGGGCCTAAAATAGCCCACATGAACATCTGCAGCCTCCACCCTAATATTCACGAAGTCCAGGGATGGATGGCTGAGCTCTCTACAAACCAGATATACTGGCTGTATCTGAAACCTGGCAGAAGCCACATACCCTGTTGCATGAGCTAGCAGTCCCTGGCTAATATTCCTTCCAGAAGGACCGGGAGGGCAAAAAGGGGCAGGGTACTCATTTCGCCAGGGATTCACTAGAAGTGGCTCTAGCCCGGTTGCCAACCACGCTGGTGGCGAGTCAGTATTGTTAGAATTACCCTTGGCCATGTTAAACACCTAACCACTGGCTGCCTCTATAACCCTCCTAAGTTGGCCTACAAACCCTGGAGTCACAGACCAAGGCTGTTGCTGAGGAGGTTTCTCCCGGGGACTTCAATCTCACTGGGCCCAGGACACGGAGCAGGCCCTCAGGGCCTCACCCTGATGCCAACCTGGAGCAAATTATCACCCAAAAGACCAGGGCTAACTACAAACCGGGAACCACACGACCACTTTGATTCGGCACCTGCGTCCACTCCTCTAACTTTCTGGTGGTTGGCATCATGGCGGAGGTCTTGAGCGACTACTCACCTATTTTCTGTATTTGGAAGAATAGATCGCCCTGGGTTCCTCCAAGAATACTCACCACCAGAGACTACTCTAAATTCTCTGTGGATGCCTTCAATGAGTACCTTGGCAACCTTGACTGGAGCCCTGTTCAGCTCCTCCCAACCCTGGATGAAGCCCTGGATTACTTCCAGAACTCCTTCATCGCAGCAGCCAACCTGTTTGCCCTCCTAGAAAACTCTGGGCCAAAGGCAGGTGCCACAAATGGATCATCCCTGAGCTAAAAGCTCTGATGGCAGTCGTGACAAGGCACGGAAGAAGTACAAAACTTCTGCCCTGTATGCTGACCTAGTATACTACAAAACCCCAAGGAACAAGTGCAAATGCACTGAGCTGGCAAAAAGGACTATGACAAACACCTCCAGCAAACTAATATTGCTGACCTGAAGTCCTTTTGGTCCTACATCAATGACCTGATAAAATGTAATGGCAAGTCTGACTTAGGACCTATAGTGGTCAATGGCAAAATGCTTAACAACTGTCCTGACATTGCATCTGCCTTCAATGGGCACTTCACCAACCTGGAGAGCTATAAAACCAGTCTCCCACCCTCCCATGAGTCCCTGGGCCAGGAGGTTTCTTTCCCCTCCTGGCCACTCTTTCACCTGAGTTGTCAAGGCCAAGGAGGTGCTCCCTCTCCTCAAGGCCATTAAAGCCAAAGGTCCTGGAGGACCCGGTGGTCTCAGACCAAGGCTATTAAAGGCTGCAGCTCCGCCATCACATTACCTGTTACCTGGCTAACCAACAGATCCCCACTCAGTGGAGCCGCACTCCAAGCCTGGAAGCAGGCCCACGGCTCCCAATCCACAAGGGAGGTCCCAGGAACCCATAGGCAACTACAGACAAATCTCACTTCTCTGTGCCCTGGCTAGGATACAGGAAAGGTTAGTCTACAGCCAACTCTGTGACTAACTTGAGACCAACCATTTACTAGACCCCACTCAACATGGCTTTAGGCAGAATCATGGAACCAATACTGCCTCATCAAATTCTTGGTTGACGTACTAAGTGCTATGGACAAAGGTCCCCCACTGGGTCGGTGTTTATTGAGCTGTCCAAGGCCTTATGTTTATTTGTTGTTACTTGCCTTACGAGTTTAACCAGGAAGGCATACTGAGCAAGTTTTCGATTCCAACCCGGCCCTTGACGCAGCAGTTGAATTTCCGCTTGACGCGTAGCCACCCGGTTCGGGGAATCCAGCCCAGGAGCTGGAGGTGCCACCTGGGGAGGGCAGAACTTGAGCGTCCCAAGGACTGCTCACATTCTCTCCGGGGAGAGGTACCAGAGCTCGGCTTGTCTGGCCCAGGTGGAGACCAGTACAGCAAGCTGGCAACTCAAACAGAGAGGCGTGCCAGGCGTTGGCGCTTCAAGCGCCTTGGCGTCCAGGGACTTGGCACGCCGAAAGAACATTGGGAAAATAACCTCGCAGCCTCCCAGTAGACGGAGCACCAGACCCCGACCTCAATGCCCCTACCTGCCCGGAGACAGCTGCTCTGACGAAACACAGAGAAGCATCGGGTGTAAAGGCTCCCATCCCGTATCCGCCTGGGGGTACAACCACGGCTCCATGGGACGGACTGCACCAGTCACCAGGTAGGTGAGCGAGGCTGATAAGGTCGTAGGTGTCTCAAGAGGGGAGAGCTGCAGGAGGGGAGAATAAAGAGAAAGTTAAAAAAAAAATGGATTGGTCGATTCCAGATGCGACCTTAGGGACAAGTCCCAATAAAATAGTACATCACAGGGCACAGTAATTGTACATCACAGCAGGGGCCACCTGTCGAACAGACAATCGGCATGTAGAAACAAAGGAAAACAGAGGAGGGGAAATGCAAATGGACCAAGTGGAACACAAACGCCTCCAACCAAGCTGGCTACAACTGGCCTGGACCAGCACTCCCTTACCTGGTTCGACAGCTACCTCCTTGGCCGCTCAAAACGTGTCAGGTGAAAAACTGTGTTATCTGATCCTCTCTCTAAGGGAAGGGTACCCCAAGGATCCATACTGGGCCCCCTACTCTTCTCACTATTCGTCAACAACCTGAGTAAACATTGTGGGGACAGTTCGGTCATCCAATATGCAGACAGCGCTGTAATTTACAGATCTCTGCACAACCCAGCTCACCTGGGGCCCCAGCTCCAGGCAGACTTTGCTGGGTTGGAAGCCTGGCTCACTGAGAACAGGCTGGTCTTAAAGACCAACGAGACCAAGGCTATGGTTTTTGACAAAGAACCCTAGGCCTAGACAGGAGTTCCTTACACCCACTGGTCTCCACATATGGCGGTTGCATAGAGGTGGTGAGCTCCTAAAATACCTGGGATTAACTCTGGACCAGGGCTTTACACTGAAATCTCACATAGATCAGATAACAATAACAGTGCACGGCAACTCTGCCTGCTGTACCGCCTGAATGACCAACTCATTCCTGAGGCCAGGATAACCATCGCTAACAGCATTCACCTCCCAACTCTAACCTTTGCTGCTCCTATTCTGCAGGGAATGGCAAAACAAGAGCTTAACAGATTTCAAGTTCTATAAACAAGGTAGCCCGATTTGCCTCTCGGTCTCAAGCGGCGACACCACTGTGAAGCTCTTGCTTCCCCACGCTGGCCTTCCCTGGATGGTCGCCTCAGTACCCCTTGCTATGCAACTCTTACAAGCTCATTATGTGGCCACCCCCGACTGCCTGGCTGGTCTCCTGGTTCCTGCCGCCAGCGAGGCTTCTCCATACCTCTGGGCTTAAACCCAGATATACCTAGGTGCGGACCATGGCTGGCAGCAGATCCCTTGCCACAGCCACCCATCTCCTCTGGAACAAGCTCCTCCCACCTACAGGATGCCCCTCCCTAGGAATATTCAGGAAAGGGCTCCACACTCACTTACTAGATGCCAGTGTCTGCTCCTGCCACTGAGTGCAAATCCACTATACTCTTGTAGCTGAGCAATTATCTTTCGTAGTTCTTAATCTACTGTCCTGTCCTGTCCCCTCACATTCCCTGATCCCTCCAAACTCTGCAAATCACCTCCTTACTCCCCGCGCCCAGCCTTAATCAATTCTACTATGTCCCCTATTCATGAAGGTTCTACACACAGGGTACCCTGCAACCTACTCCCTACTGTTACCCCCATCAAGTGTACAGTAACAAATTCCTCTGGTGGCCTGGCCTGACTGTAACCTGTGATGGGTTGGCCCCCATTGGTCTCTATGTCAACTCCAATTTATGCTGTATTGTGTGTCTGCTGTATTTTTGATCCATGTTCTTGTACAGTGCTGTATTTGTCTCTTTGTAATTAATTCCGGTCGCCTCTGAAAAATGGACTCCGGAGTTCAGCGGGCTTACCCAGTCATCAAAACTGAATAAAATAAATAAAATAAAATAATGTTTCACTACCATTCTAAGAGACAAGAGCGATAGCTCCCAATATCCTTTGTGGATCCAGTTCAAAACTGACTTGCACACTTTCAAGCTTTATCATGTTTACCTCTCATCTTGTTCCCCACCTACTCTCATTCCAATGCCCTCCACTCCTACAACAGTGGACCTCTCTCAGTCCCAACCCCTAAACTGTCCTCAGTCGGTGCTGAGACTTCTCTGCCTCTACCCCTTCTGCCTGGAACAATATACCAGCCCACCCCCGCTCTACTGATTCTCACACCTTAGTCAGATGCCGATCTCAAAATCCACATTTTTGTAGCCCACTATTCCTAATTCCTGGCACAGTAGCTGTCTCCGCGCCTGATCTGCTCTCCCCACTGTCATCATGCTTTCATGTAACACCTTGATGCCTCTGTTCTCCCTTTGATACTGGTCTATCTTCCTGCTTTCTCAGCCTTCTTTTCACAACTCTATACTGCACTCATCCACAATCTACACTAATCATACTATCAAAGTCCTAACTCCTTTCCTCTCCCTGTAGGCCCCCACCGCCACATCAGTTCTACCGACCTACCCTTGGGACTTCATTTCTCACAATGTTTATCCTTCGCTATATTACATACCCTCCTGGTACCCCATCTGCCATTAGTTGGTGGTTCTTCAAGCCATTTTCATTGCTAGTACTAGTGACTGCCTCTTGCAAATGAACCAACTGGTACTTCTATACAGAGAACATGGTTTATATACAGTTCCATGGTTCAATGGTGGACCTGCCCCTTGTATTTGAATCCTCCTCTGTTATGGCTTGCCTTGTCTTCCTTTTAACATTTGACTCCCTATTACTGCACCATTGTGTTTATATACTTATTTACATGTATTTATATGGTTTTATGATGGATGTTACCCGACTCTGTTCTAACCAGGTCCATCTTGTAAAGATGTTCACCTGGATAAATAAAGATTTTGATTGATTGATTGACTGGCATAGCTTGCACTGATTCTGCACCAGTACTTGCAACTGAAAACATTTTGTTTCACCACCACACCCTGGTTATATTCAGCTTTTTAAAATAGATATGTTAATATTTGCAATCTTGTTTTTTATAGCTGTGTAGTTAAATCCTTTTTATTATATCTCTCGTCTTGTTATAAAGTGTTTTATCATTTTGTATGAAAGACCTTATACAAAATAAATACAGAAACACAGAATATGGTCTGGCAGTATAGCCTAGAGGTTAGAGGAATGAGGTGTGAACGAGCTTGGTACATCCAGCAGACTAGACCTGAGACTGATTCTCACAACCTCCACTTGCATACTGTGTGACTCTGAGCAAGTCACTTAACTCCCAGTGCTCCTAGGTCGTCCCTGAAGACAAGCACTTGTGCCTAGAGGGCCTTACCCGGTTACCAAAGACTGAAATAAAAAAATATGTTGGCAGAAGAGGTCCATTCTATCTGCTCAACCCTGCCTAACGCGGTGTAATGACCTCCTACTGGCCATCCATGCCGCTGTTCCTCCCCCACTGCCTCTTACATACCATGATCTTATCATGCCCATGTGATTAGCCCACCTTGTTTGACCCCCACTTGTCTTAGCCAAGACCACCTCACTCTGCAATCTATTCCAGCCATCCACCACTTTTTCCATTACAAAGTACCTTCGGACATCCCTTCTGAACTTCCCTCAGTCTACTATAGTCAATCAATCAATCAAAATCTTTATTTTATCAGGCTAACATCATTGAGCATAGCTCATTTACAAGATGGACCTGAGTGGTCAAGAAGTGCAAGTGTTATTACATTGACAAGGGTAGCATAAACAGTAGTACAATGACAGGGGTAACATAAACAGTAATACAATGACATAAGTGCTAATATATAACAATATACATATGTACAAGGCACATTAAAACTTTTAATCTGTGAGACAGAAGGTAATGGGCACATCAGGAGTAATATGTAGATTATAGGACCTAGCAGGCATTTTGAGGGTGAATCTTGGGACTGGAAACGGGAGTTTTATCAGCATATAGGAACACGGGGGGTAGGGCCGGGTTTAGCCTTGTGGAAGCAGTTGCAGAGTTCTGGGAATAGGGTGGTGAATAATCTTTGAAGGATATTAAGGGTAGGAGGTTATTTAGCTTCATGGTTTTTGGAGTGAATTCCAAACAATTGCAGTGAGTAGCTGATAGCAGCCCTCCCAAACTGGGTGCAGACATTGGGGACCTTAAGAATGATAATTTTGCTGATCCTTAGGTTGTATGGCCTAGAAGTAATTTGAGTAAAACAGTCTGAGATATAGGTAGGTAGCTTGCCTGATAAGGCTTTGAATATCCAAATTGCAGCATTCCTATTTCTTCTGTGTTGTAATGATGTCCAGTTAACTGCCTTATAAAGGGAGCAATGATGGGTGCTGAAGGAAGGTCAGTAATGAATCTGATGGACCTGTGGTATAGGGGTGTCCAGTTTATTTAAGAGGGGAGGAACAATGTCCGACAGAAAGTCAGCATAGTCAATGAGGGATAGGAATGAAGCCTGGATTAATCTTTTTTGGAGTCTCTGTTGAGGTAGTGCTTTATTCTAAAAAAAATAAACCAAGCCTTTGTCTCAGTTTCTTTAGTAGCTCCTCAATATGGACAGAATAGTCAAGCTTGTTATCAATCCAGACTCAAGGTATTTGAAGTTATCAACAATTCCAGCTTCTCAAGTAAGGTGGTTAGTTGTAGGGTGGTGGATGGTGGGTAGTGGCAGAGCAACTCTTTGAGGTAAAGAACATAGCTTTTGTTTTTGGCATTTAGAAGTAGTTTTTATCCAGCAGGTTGTGTTGTAGGATGGAAAATTCAGATTGTAGCAGTTCACAGGCTTTAGATAATGAAGGATTGCTAACATATAATACAGTATCATCAGCAAACAGATGGATGTTGGATTGAGTGAGGTTAGCATCAATATTATTAATATAGATGGCAAAGAGGATGGGGCCAAGAATAGAGCCTTGCGGTACACCTCTTAACAGTGGTTTTAAGGTGGATAGGTAGATTCCATTTTCACCAGTTGTGATCTATCTGATATAGCACTTGAACCAATTGAGTGAAGGGAATCCAACCCTAGTGAGCCAAGGGAGGTGATTAATGATTCATGATCCACTGTGTCAAATGCTTTGCTCAAATCCAGGAACACAGCACAGATACTGTTCTTCTTATCCATAGCAATCTGCCAGTCGTTGGTTACTTTGGCTAGGCCGAAATGGTGCTATGCCTGATCTAAATCCTGATTGTGCTGTATTTAGGAGGTTATTGTTATCCAGGTAGTCCCTTAATTGTGAGTTTACTAACTTTCTGAGCATCTTGATAGAACTGATAGGATGGAAATGGGCTGTAATTATTGAGGTCCATGGGATCACCAGATTTGAGTAAAGGAACTACTTGAGCTGTTTTCCAAGTGGAGAGAATGGATCCAGTGGTGAGGGAAAGATTGAAGAGATGAGTGAGGGGGGAGATAAGACTTGAGATGCAATCTTGAGGAAGTAGGGGTCCAGGGAGTCTGTACCTGCACTTTTGAAGTATCTAAATTGAGAGGAGATCTTCCACTTTTTCAAGGATATTGGGTTGAAGGAGAAGGTTGATGTAGCCTTTGACCCACGGTGGATTGAAGGTTCAAGGAAGATCTCAGGAGATTTGCAGGTGAAGAGTCGAATGCTAGTCCAGCTGTGGTGAAGTGGTCATTGAAGGTATTTAGGATTTCTTGTTTGTCCGTAATTTCTGTGTTATTTAGTAGCAGTTTGCAGCTTAAGGCAGGAGTAGAGTTTTGGCCCAAGATACCTTTATAGTTCCTCAGAGCCTGGTTGGGTTATTATAGGAGGCATCCAATTCAGCTCTATAATAGGCAGCTTTGGCAGATCTTATTTGTGTTGTACATGAGTTTCTTGCTTTTCTGAAATTTAGCCAGTCTCTGGAATCCTTAGTTTTTCTTGCCTTTTCCACAGTTTGTCTCTGGCTAGCAAGGCTGTTTTAAGATCAGTGGTGAACCAGGGCAGGACCTTGCTTTAGTTCTGATTCTGGTGAATGGTGCATGAATATTGACAGCATTAGTGATAATGTCCTTTAGGATCTGGAGAGCTGTTTCACTGAGGTTGTAAGGTAGAAATCTTGCCAATATATTGTGTTACTCAGGTCATGGAGGTATCCTGGTATGTTGAACTTCTTTTGACCTTTTGAGGACAAATTCAGCAGGTTGGTGGTTTGAGTGAAGATCTTATGCCAGCTATGGGACAATGGTCACTTACATCATTCTGGTAGTACTCCTGCATGCGTATATAAGTGAGGCTTGTTTACCAACATAATATCCAGGAGTGAGCTGTTGCTAGAATTTTTAGGTTAACCCTGGTTGGGTCTTTAATTAGCTGTGTAAAGCCATAGGTGTCACAAAAGGTTACCAATGGAGCAGATGCATTAGATAGCCAGTTTAAATTCAAATCACCAAGGATGATGGTATCTTCAGGGCCTAGATTGGTTATTGACCCCAGGTGAGATAGTAATTTGAGGCCTGCTGAGGGGGGCCTATAGCAGCCAATCAATTTAAATGAAGACAAGTTAGAAGGGATATTCTGATTGACAAACATTCAAATTCCTTTGGTCTGGATGTGTTGATGAGGCAGGTAGCAGAGATGGTGTCCTTAATGTATATGGCCACCCCACCACCCCTGGAAGGGCGAACTGCTCTGAAGAGCTGATAGTTGGTAAGGTTTACAACACTGTTCTTTGGTCAAGGTCTGAGCCAAGATTCAGAGATGACTAGAAAGTCAGGCAGGGTATGTGCCACCCAGGCCTGTATTACGGAGAATTTTTTAAGAGGCTGCAGGCATTGAAGTGTAGGAAGCTTAGGCCATTTATAGAGGATAGATCAGCAGGGGAAAATAAACTTCAATGGGGCCAGGATTTATTTCAATGGTACCAAAACAGATCAGAAGGTAGAAGATTAATTTGAGGAGGGCACCAAGGACAGGGATAGTGAGTGGTCAGAGCATTTCCTCCTAATCCTAGGTGCCTGCTGTGAGATGAGTGATGGTCCTGGTATATAGGTGCAATTTTATCATAGCATAATAATTTAATGGACAGGCATAGTGGGTTAATAAAAGCCATGATACAAGTAAGGTGCCAGGGCTGTGCTGGATTGTTAGGGTGGCCTTATGTGGTATATCCCAGAGGTTGCATTGTAAACGTGGTTCGGGTGAATAAGGAATCCGTGGTTGGCCATTGTGGATGGCAGAAGTGGGCAGGTCGATTAACTGAGTTATTTATCTTGACACTGGGCATAACATTAATATCATAAGGGATTGGGTGAGATGCGAGGCTCAGGAGCAAAAGGAAGCAAAGTAGCATTGTAGAGGTTAGGTATGGGTTAAGGGAGGAAGGAAAGGGATGTGGGCGTGGATTAAGAAATGGCGGAGAAAGTGTATAAAAGGAATCAACCAAGAGGGGGAGGTGGGCGGCAAAATTTTATGCGTTGCCTGCACTTTTCTGCCTGCTTCTCCTGGAACCCTTGGTCGGTGCACAGGCGCCCGCCCCGCTGGCTGCTCGGAGCCCCTCCGCCCCTGGACCTCGAGGGCTGCACCTTCTCAAGGTGGGGGACAGAGGAGAAGGCAGTCAGCAAGGTATCTTATTGCAGTAATCTGCAATAAGGTGCTAAAACTTAAGATTTGCACAACAATAGACTGGAGGGTATGGGGGTTAGCGCCTAAGCTGCCTAGCCCAACAGCATTTCAAAAGACTGTAACACTTATTTTAAAATACAGAAAAACAGCCCACAAATCAGGCACAAAGTAAGAGAAAACAGCACTTTTATGAGGAATTCAAAATAATTTAAAGAAAAGCAGAAATCCCGCCAGAATAGTGCAGCAAACCCCAGTTTAAGTCTATGGGAAGGCGCACTAATCAGAAGCAAGGCACAGACTGCGTGTCGCTTGATTGGTTTGCTGGCTTTGCTCAGCACCTTTCTGCCTGCTTCTCCCGCCTCCTGAACCCTTGGTCGGTTGCACAGGCGCCGCCGACCTCGCTGGCGTGCTCGGAGCCCCTCCGGCCCTGGACCTCGAGGGCTGCGCCTTCTACAAGATGGGGACAGAGGAGAAGGCAGTCAGCAAGGTACCTTATTGCAGTAATCTGCAATAAGGTGCTAAAACTTAAGATTTGACAACAATAGACTGGGAGGGTATGGGGGTTAGCGCCTAAGCTGCCCAGCCCACACAGCATTTCAAAAGACTGTAACACTTATTTTAAAATACAGAAAACAGCCCATAAATCAGGCACAAAGTAAGAGAAAACAGCACTTTTATGAGGAATTCAAAATAATTTAAAAAAGAGAAATCCCGCCAGAATAGTGCAGCAAACCCCAGTTTAAGTCTATGGGAAGGCGCACCAATCGGGAAGCAAGGCACAGACTGCGGTCGCTTTCCGATTGGTTTGCGGCTTTGCTCACATTCTTTCTGCCTGCTTCTCCCGGCCTCCTGGAACCCTTGGTCGGCTGCACAGGCGCCGCCGACCCGCTGGCGGCTCGGAGCCCTCCGCCTCCCTGGACCTGGAGGGCTGCGCCTTCTACAAGGTGGGGGACAGAGGAGAAGGCAGTCAGCAGGTACCTTTATTGCAGTAATCTGCAATAAGGTGCTAAAACTTAAGATTTGCACAACAATAGACTGGGAGGGTATGGGGGGGAAGAGCGCCTAAGCATCTAGCCCACACAGCATTTCAAAAGACTGTAACACTTATTTTAAAATACAGAAAACAGCCCATAAATCAGGTACAAAGTAAGAGAAAACAGCACTTTTATGAGGAATTCAAAATAATTTAAAGAAAAGCAGAAATCCCGCCAGAATAGTGCAGCAAACCCAGTTTAAGTCTATGGGGAAGGCGTACCAATCGGGAAGCAAGGCACAGACTGCGGTCGCTTTCGATTGGTTTGGCGGTTTGCCTGTACCTTTCTGCCTGCTTCTCCCGGCCTCCTGGAACCCTTGGTCGGCTGCACAGGCGTGCCGCCGACCCGCTGGCAGCTCGCTGAGCCCTCCGCCCCTGGACCTCGAGGGCTGCTTCTCCTGCTAGTGACTACCGTCATGTGCTTGTAGCTGCACTAAGGGTGAACAATTCATTCCAGTTTTACTCTGTTTATCTCATGAAGATATTTAAGCAATATACCATGAGGGGTGTGGGTATATGGTGGGATTTACCACACCGGTGTGGTGTGGTTTAGTCACGAGGCACAGCCGAATGGCTAAATCCATCCAGAAGTGGGTAAATGTCACCATATACCCACACCCTGGAGTGGCATATATTGCTATTATGCAATGTTTGCCTTGTTTTTTTTTTTTTTATAGTGAGATTAAACTTTTTGTTATTGGTAGTAATTTTCTTGAATTTGTTAGTGCCCGACAAAAATAGTACAGGGTTACTCGGTCGGTATTCTGGCTGCTAGGGGTTTTATTTAGTGCACATGCCCAGGACTGTTTTGGTGTTTTGAGACGAAGTGCTTTTTAGGGCCTAGGAAATGTAAAACTGTGCCCATGTCACCAGTTGACTTCGCTCCCAGCTCTGCTTGTGTTGTAGGAGCCAGGATAGCCTTGTTAGTTTGCTCCATGGCCAATCTGAATTAAGGAGAACTGGCTTCATTTGTGGTGCACGATGGTAGTATATATTTGTGCCGCTGCAGGACAGCGTTCCCTGGTCATCTCGCGGTTCTGGGCTTGGGAAAAATACATTTTGGGGTTGCCTTTTTTGGTGTATGCCTCATTGGTCACGGAGGAGGGAGTGATGGAAACCGGTCATGGATTTCAACTGTGGAATCATGTGCTGAGTGCATCATGTAAAGTTGGTGAATGAAGTGCAGGAGGCTGCAAAAGGGAGATAGGCTCGCTGCCTTTGCCACTCCATGGTCAGAGTGATTCAGTGGGGTTCTGCTGCAGCTGATTGGTGGTTGGCACCTTTCCAGTTGGTACACTGGAGGATTTACCATGCTGAAAAGGTGCCAGCCAACCAATCAGAATGCAGGATTTGGGGCTTTAATTTACTCCATTGTATAATTATATTTCTATCGCCTCTTCCCATATCTCCAGGGAATAAATGTTGAGGTCCTCAACCTTTCCTCATATGTTTGCTCAACAGTCCCCAAATCATTTTGGTTGCCCTCCTCTGCATTGAATCTAGCCAATCACAGCTCTTCCACAGGTGCAGGCCCCAGAACCTTGGAGAATCAATCAATCAATCTTTATTTTACCAGGTGAAACAACATTGAGAAGAACTCATTTACAAGATGGGCCCTCTACAGTCACATATATAATACAAAGCAGAAATATATACAGTGCTGCATTAATGCAGGGAATCCCTACAATAATACAAGCAATGCATAGAATCAGTAAGAAAAACTCGAGTGTTGTTAAATGTAATAACACGTAGCAAACTAGAGACAACAAGCTGTTTCAGGTGTTCCAAGGCAGCAAGAGAGAACCAGAAGGGGGACCTTAAGGAGCCAGGATGCAGGGAAAAGGGCAGGATGTATTCAGAGGCTTTGGGAAAAGGGGGTTTGGGGAGGGCATTGCATGGCTTGAGGTGGGGTAGAAGCACAGATGAAAAGTAAGGTGGAATGGATGCGCAGAAAAAAGTGCGGAGAACAGCCAGGGCAGTAATATCCTAGTCCTAGGATAGGTGCAGGGTAAGTGCCATCACTGAAATCAATCGCAGGTTTCCTTAAATGGACGAGTACAGGATTTAAAAAGCTCAGTTTCACGGGATTGCCAACTTTAGGGTTTTCTGTATGGTGTTCCATATTGCCGGAAGAGGGTGGCTAACTGCAGATTTGCCATGCCTGGTTCTCACTTTAGGGATTAGGAGTGAAATATAGGAGAGGCTTCTCAATGTGTAATTTCCAGCACTGCAGGTGGGCAGGCAGCTCACAATATATTGTGGAAGCATACTGATGAGGGCTCTGTAAATCCAGAGCACTGCATTTTTGTCTTCGTATCTTAGTGAGCTCCACCTTAGCTTGGATAGAGCTTGCAGTGGTGGGTGGAGTACAGTAAACCAGTAATTAATAGCTCGATGACAGACAGTATCCAGTTTGAGAGGGCAAATATGAGAATACTCAAGGTGGGGTGAACAAGGACCTATAAGTGAAGGATCACCTGCTTCTACCGCTAAAAATTACAACCAGCACACTCTACGGGGAATGCTATTGATCGGTGCTCGGTCACTTTCCCCACTTTTCCTGGAGTACCTTCGACTGTATGGAGTTCACGGATGTCATGGGATTGTCCAGGTATGCGCCTATGTGCTGTAGTTTGGACCCAGACCAAACTTCCCTGATTATGGGTTGCTGTGACATCATTGGCCCGGTCCTGGCATGGATAGCCTGGAGCTCCCTTGAGTCGGGTAAGTTCCCTAGCTCCCTGAAGGAGGCGGTGGTGACACCCCACCTGAAGAAAGCTTCTCTTGACCCAGACTGCCTTGCTAACTACAGACCTAACTCTAACCTCCCTTCGTGGGGAAGGTGACTGAGAAAGTAGTGGCTGTACAGCTGGAGAACCATTTGATCATTCATAACACCTACAAACCGCTCCAATCCGGTTTTCGAAGAGGCATAGTGCAGAGACTGCACTGGTTTGGGTACGCAATGATCTCTTGATGGCTAGATATCAGAAAAGCCACTCCATCTGGTTCTTCTTGATCTCTCCTCAGAGTTTGACAATGTGGCCCATGGGTGCTGCTTGAACACCTGAGGTTCATCTGTGGCCTGTCTGGTACAGTCCTCAGGTGGTTTAAGTCCTTCCTCACTGGCAGAATTCAGAGGTTGGTGTGGGGATTTATTCCTCTGACCCTTTCTCTCTGTCATGTGGGGTCCTCAGGCTCAGTGTTGTCCCCATGTTGTTCGCAATGTACATGCTGCCCCTCGAGACACTGTAAGATGGTACGGGCTGAGGTTTCACTGCTATGGTTGATGATACCCAGCTCTACCTGTCTTTTGCACCCAACCAGGATAGTGCACTTCAGTATTTAATAACTGCCTCACTGAAATCCAGGATCTGGAGAATTCCAGCTGACTGAAGTTGAACTCGGGAAAGTCTGAGGTGATGGTTGTGGATCCGAGTCAGCTGAATAGAGGGTCAGGAAAGGTCAGCCTATGGGGTTTTCCTGGGGGCTCTCAGCTTCTTGCCTCTGAATGGGTGCAGGACCTGGGGTGATTCCTGATGATTGTCTGACACTGCGATCTCAAGTTGTCCTTCTACGATCTGAGGAACATCGCTAGGATCAAGCGCCTAGTTCCGTCCCGTGAACTTTCCACACTGGTCCACACCTTTGTGACCTTGGCGCCTTGATTATTGCAACCTCTACCTAGGGCTCCTAGGGTTGATATCCACTGCCTGCAGCTGGTGCAGAACGCAGCAGCCCAGTTGTTGACGGGACCTCCGGACGCGTCATATCACACCGTGCCGCGTGAACTGCACTGGCTGCCAATTCAGTGGCGGATCACCTTCAAAGTCGGATTTCTGACTTATAAAGCCCTACATGGACTCGGCCCAGACTACCTGAAAGAGCTCCTGTCCACCTACTGCCCCAGGCGATCACTCCGCCTGTTGATATGGGGTTGCTAGAGATTTCAAGGTATCCTTAGAATCTTTGGGGCCTGTGCATTTATGTATGTAGCTCCAGCCCTTTGAATTTCTACCTCAATAGCCACGGAGTGCACGGATTATGGGGGGCTTCAAGCAGGCCTTAAAACCTATCTGTGCGCAGTTTATTCTGATTGATTTTACTGAATTTTTACTGATGATTTGTTCTTTTACTATAATTTATATTTTATCTTGTTTTATCTATTTTATGTTAAAGCGCCTTGATATTTGAAAAGCGCTTGACAAAGTTATTATTATCTGTTTTGTACTGTATCACTTCTTGAGCAGTGAATGCTTTTTAGTGAATGTGAATCTATTTCTCATACTGTGCGCTACAGAAACAGCAATAATGAGCTCGGCAGAAACTTCCAAAATGGCCACACACTACCATGAGGTTACATGCAATGATGCAACCCTTCTAATAAGAGGCACGTGGTTAGAATGAGTAGGTGGTGCCCCATGATTAACCTCACGGGCAGCCCCACAAAATGTAAGTCTGTCACTGAAACTCCACCTTATAATCTTAAAAGATTTGCTACAGGGCACTAGACAACAATTCCAATAATGTATTGTGTTTAACCTCTGACCTTCGTTTGGCAGGTGACATGGTGAGAAACACAGTTCCACCACATCGTAAATCAGGATTGTGTGAACAATGCAGGTGATAATAAGCAAAATGTAATATTTACTTATGCTAGAGGTCAAAGGTATTTTCCACCTAATACCCTGTACATCCACTAAATCCAATTTGTTTACTGAAAAAAAACACATGCATGTCTAGCAGACAGGGCGGTGTTTGCTGAAGATTTATACAACTTATATTCATCAAGGTACATGCCTGCCATGTTTTATAGGAAATGATTTGTGCTTCAGAGCAACACTGTACCTTAGTGAGCACTGTTACAACCTTATAACTGGCAGAAATAATGCAATATAGCATTATCTCATGTGACAAAGAACCTCAGTGCACGAGCACTGAGGCAATGGTTACCCTAAGGGCATTGGCCAGGAAGCCAAGTTTCAAAGAAATACAAAATCATACATGCCCCCATAATGCAAAGCATCATGGGCTGTATATGCAAATCACCACAGAATATTATGCAGGTTCAACATCTCATGTGGGCTCTCTACAGAAAATTAGGGAAAAAGTTTTAGCAGAAATTAAGTAAATTGGGCTCAGCCATGGCTAATACATCTATGAGCAGTCAAAACGCCAGGGCCATCGAAACTGTGGGCAAAAGCTAGAAGGTCAAGGGCAAGGCAGAAGTGTAAAGATGAGATCTGAAAAAGTAAAGGGACAGAGCGAGAGAGAGAAAGAGAGAGGAAAAGGAAAGAGAAATAAAAAGAGGAGGAGAGAGGGAAATAAGCGCCGGAGAGAGACAGGGAGGGAGATGGAAAAAGAAAGAAAGGTGGAGTGTCGGTACCATGACTCAGCAGGCTGTGGTGCATGGGACATCAGACTGGAAGGAAGTCACCAGTGGGGCTCCCTAGTGGGTTACTAAGACCTTCAATATTTTTACTGCTGACCTGTGTCATGGCTGGGGTCTCAAGTAAGGCAGTTAAATTTATGGAGCACAGGGAGGTGGAAGATACTTTGTGGTAACCAACAGAATGTGCATCCTGCAGATCAGATGGCCTATGTTCCAGTCAGAGCCACAAATGTTCTGATGAAGTCACATATCCTGTGATTTAATGCACCCAGATCCAGCGTGTAATGTGTTTTACCCTCCTGGGCTAACAGTGCTAGGGACCTGAGCCTCCAACACGTTTAACTTTCAGCTAAACTAATAATCGTGATCATGAATGTGTAACTATTTATTTATTTATTTATTTAAAGTTGGTAACCGGAGAAGCACCCTCAGCCAAGGCTCGATTCCAAGTATGCCCAGGGAAGATGAAAAACAATACATACATAAATGAGAAGCAGGCAGAATAACAGTGGTATCACAGGCAGGTTACAATAAGCCTGAGTAAAAGACAGGAACAATATTTCAGCGAGGCAGGTGTTACAAAGCTGCCTAAGGAGGTATCAGCCAACACGAACAATGAATAGCAAAACGTATAATCTAGAAATAAACTGAAAGTCGACTAAAAGTATACATCTCAAGCTAGGTAGCAGTAGACAATTTTAAAATAACTATTAAAAATAAAACAAAAACAGGAGGAAATACAAGGGGTGTACACAGGGTAAACATTGGGTGAAGCAAAAAGCATGAGGAAGATTTGGAGCATAGGCAGACTAGGGGATTAAGGATCTAACAAATGAATTCGAAAGTTAGCCACAATTAGCTGGTGTAATGGAGGATTGGTCAGAGGACGGCAGGAGCAGAGGGGGTGGGGATGCAGCAGAGTGAACGCTTAATGAGGTTTAGCGAGGATAGCGAGAGGAGAGAGGTGGGAAGATAATCCATAAATGTGAGAAGAAGAAGGAGAAAGCGGCCATACCAGAGTTCGAGTGGGGCAGGGGAGGGAATGAGCTAAGATCACATGAACAGAGGAATAGGCTGTGAGGTGGAGGGGACAGAGGGAGGCGAGGTAAGGGGAAGCAGGCTGAACCAGAATTTGGCAGAGATGATGGTGGTGTGGTGGCACTGGTGAGAGGATAAGGAAGGAAGAGATAGTGAGGGGTAGAGAGAACAATGGTGAGTCCTAAAAGGAATGTTCAAGGTGAAATGACAGAACGAGTTGAAAAGAACATCCAGTCTGGAAAGGCTGGCTGCAGAAGCAGACCCATAAACAACATCTGCGTAATCGAACAGAGGTAGAATTGTTTTAGTAAGGCGTATCCGGCGAACAGGGAGGGAGCGGGCATCATGAAACTTTATAACGAGCCCAAGCACAGTCACGAGTGTTATACAGCTTAATGATGTCAGCAGATATCCAAGGATGATGGAAGTCTCTCATCTCATGCAACGTGAAGGAGCGCGAGAGTTCCAAGTGTTATTGAAAATGTGACTGAAAAGGGAGAGAGCAGTATCTATGTCCCTAGAGGAGTAGAAGGGAACCAATCAAGGATGCAAGGTTGTGAAGGAGCTTAGAGGGTTTAGGAAGAGCAAGGAACGAATCCAGCAGTAAGTTGGGGGAAACGGGAAGGTGTAATTTAAGTAGTACAGAATGTCATTTGGTGGTCACTAAATATATCAGGGAGTGTACCAGAAGAGGAGATCGGGTGAGGATGAGAGGACAGGATCCAGCCTAGGAGGGTATGGTTGTGAGAGTGGCGGAGCCAGGTTTGGGAGTGTTTGAGAGCCAGGGAGGGCCACCCAGTCAATCATGGGCTCCACAATGGGCACTAAACAGTGAATAAAGATGGTGGTGGGGCACCACTACTCACACTGGGGCAGCCAGGAGGCGACTGACCCCCAGGCCCTCCCTCTGCTCCGCCAATGGTGAGAGTATGGGTTTGGTCTTGTGGGTTCATTTATTAGCTGATGAAGGTTTAAAGACTCAAAGTGTTGTGAGTGGATTTAAGGGCAGCCGAGACCTAGTCCAGGTTGAAACCGCCTAGTAGGATAAACTCTCACCAGAGCTAGCAGCAGATGATAGAGAGAAGACGGTGCTAACCACAGAGGCAGGGGCAGTTTTAGGGCAGAGTATATTTCCTATGAAAATGGAGGGAGAAAGGAAGGGTAATAGCTTAATGAGGAGGAGTTTGTGGTCCTTTGGGACAGTGTCACTAATAATGAGAGAGACCAGCAAGTTATAGCGATAGTAAAAATAGCTACACCGCCACCATGCTTCGAGCGGTCTTGTCGAAGGATGTGGTAGCCTGTTAGGGCAAGTAAGGAATCAGGTATTCTGTATGACAGCCAGGATTCCATAATACAAATCATGTCAAGGGAGTGTTGTGACACTCAAACTCTTAGCAGATCAATTTTGGGAAGTAGGCTTAGCATTGAGGTGATAAACAGAAAGACCTTTTGAGGTAAGAAAGTGTTTGGGTGGGACCTGGGTTTAGTTGTATGTCACCAGCTAGTAGAGAAGTAGATGGAAAAGGAAGAGTTTGTAGCCAGATTTACATGTTATCTTTTTATCATGAGATTATTTACCTCTTCCGTAGTGAAGCGGTGGCAGATCATCCGCCCGCTGGCACCAGTACCGAGGACCCAGGTCAGTCAGCGACTTGCTCTCCCCACACGCTGGCATGCGAGTGTCCCCCCCATCCTCTGGGGACCTGAATCATACCGGTGCACACCTCTCAGCTCCTGGGCGCGGCGACTGCCATCAGCTGCCATGACCACCACGCAATTTTTCTGCCAGGCATACTCCCTGCTGGAGCCGGGCATGCAATGATGTGAGCACACATTGCCAGCCTGCCATGCTCCAGACCCCTTCTCATGCGCTGTCCCTGAGAACCCCTGACTTCTGCCAGGGGCCGCTGCAGAGCTTATTATCACATTCTTAACTCTCCTAGAGAGAGAGCTGCCAGTGGATGCTCTATCATCTCCCTCCCTGCCGACCTGAGTCTGTTCCCAAACCTGGGTCACCGGCATGGTGCGAAGCGTGGGCGCCCAGTGCCTCAACCTTCAGCACCACCCGGCCGGCTTGCATCTTATTATCTGACTGTGGTGAGTGCTTTTGGGGTAGAAGAGTGGAAGAGGTGGAACCTATGGATGAGCTCCGTAATGAGGGAGAGGAGATGAACAACACCATGTAGAGGAGAGGGAACGGGTGATAGGAGAATGTGTAATTGGAGAGAGAGAGCTGGCTGTGGAAAGAGATATGAAATGACCGTATGGGACATAAAAGGAAAACATAACTAGGGAGTGTACAAGGCATGGAGGTAGGAAGTGAGGAAAAGGAGGGGGTAATTTGAAGGAGGAGGAAAGCAATGGAGGAAGGAGGGCGAGCAGAAGCAACCAAATATGTATGTTTGGCATTATGTGGGAGTGAAAGTGGTGAATGGAAGAGAAGGAAGTAACTGGAAAGGAATATTTCTTCTTCTCCCACCTATGAACGGAGGGTGATGACATTGCTCTAACTCTGACAGTGCATGGGTTTTGTTTTTGTCTTTTGTTGTTGTTGGGTGGCGGGCTTGTGTTTTTGTTCTGCTGTGCACAAATGCAAGTTCTGTAATCTCAGAAAAGGAAATCTAAATTCAACCACACTCTAAAACAAAACGCATCAACTGAGACCACCAAATGTGCATCTGCTGACTGTTACTGAAAGACCACCAAATGTGTATCTGCTGACTCTTATTGAAAGACCACCAAATGTGATATCCGCCGACTGTTACTGAAAGACCACCAAATGTGCATCTGCTGATTGTTACTGAAAGACCACCAAATGTGTATCTGCTGATTGCTACTGAAAGAACAAGGTTGGTGGCACTGATAGTACAACAAAACAGGAATTTAACAGCACACTGATGGAGGAGGGTCATCATAAATTCAACATTAACTGTCTGGTGTTAAGAAAACCATCCAAACATTTCCACTACCAGTTTCAGCCATCTTCTTCATCCGTACTGTCTTTCACAGCACATTGTGAATTCTGAACTAGGTAATACAATATTCTATAAAAAGGTCGCCAACTGTGGAGTGATTTTAACGTCCACTGGCCCACGAGACCCAGAGAGCTGTGTATGCCCTCATGACAGCACAGCCTAATCTCACTGACCACATCGCCCCTCTGGAATCACTGCACTTACCCTTGAATTTTAAATTTCTGTTTGGCAGCCAATGTCCACACTACTTAGCTCAACATCCACTATGTCACCATTAAATATTTTAATATAAAAACATGTCTCACTACTCCCAGTGCAACACGGCCTCCCTCTCTCCACCAAGCAGGTTGCCACCGATCCCTCAGGGAAGCCACCCACCAACAGCTGCCAACCCTCATTCTTACCAGTGGTGGTCCCATGAAGCCCTCTGCTCTGCTCTTTCGATTGGGCACTTCTTAAAATGAAAGTTAGCAGCCCAGTGATGCCTGCCTAACTCATATAAGAGTTGCTACAGCAATGCTCACGCACACTCTGGCTCATGCTTAAAACAGAACTGAGTTGTGACCCACGGGCGATTTCAGGGAGTTCCTCTCTGGGAGGGAGGTATGCTGGGGAGCTGGCATGGCTTTAGTATATACTGGAACCCCGACATACTATTGGTTATTGGTTGGCTAGGGAGGGGCTCTTTGGACTGGAGTGGTGGCTGAAAGTGAAAAGTAAGAATCAGGGGACAAAGAAAGGATGAATTCTTCAGAGAAAGAAAGGTTTTCTCCTTTTAAACTAAATAACTCCCTCCCCAAATTACCATTTTATACTTTTAAAATTGAAATAAAACATTGGAACACTTTGAAAGCAGGGTAACGCCTAGGGCTGGGGCATTGGCTGTACCAATATACTAATTTTGGTGGCATATGGCACACGACTGTGCCATATACCTCCCAACCCCAACTCTGTCCTGTGTTATCCCTTGCATATGAAACATTCCATGACCGCTGCTTGATCCTTCAAAGAGTTCCAGAATGGAGGGCTGGATGACTTAGTAGATTGGCTGTGGGTTAAGGAGGCGCTCACTTTCAGGTCGCTGGTTTAAATCCAATCCAGGTCAGAAGTGGCCAAGTCATTATCACCTGAGGGTCGCTTAAGGGGCCCATGTCAAATGAGTTGTGGTGGTCTCAGTACAGTTCCCAGAGGGAGGTGTCCACAACACAAAACTACCAACACAATTAGCACAAACTGGCACCCTTTGCTGGCAGTCTCAGATGAGAGTCTGAAATACTGTCTCACTTACATAGTGGTGCCAACATGACGGAGTTAAAATCCACTGGTAGGGCAGTGTGGAAGCCTGTACTGCTGCTATATCTGGCACATGGATACACGCTCCATCTCCAGTGCTGTCAATCAGCCCTCACAGACATTAAACGGAAAACAAACGGACCAATTCGATGGCTCAGTGGAAGACAATTGTGCTCCATGCTGGCAACTCAGGTTCGTAGCAAGCCAGGGGTTAGCGGATCGGGCCACCAGGCTATCGAGAGGCTCCCAAGGAAGCGCGAGCCAGCCCGGGAAGGAGAAGACCCAGCCCAGCAAAGCAGGCTCCCCTCCCCGCAGCGAGTGGGGAGCTTGCCTCGTGAGGGGTCAACCCAGCATGCACTGCTGCTGTCAAGGTCCCCAGAGGCTACGCCCAATGTAATGGAGTGGTAAAAGGGATCAAGGAAGAAGAGGAGAAAACACAACAAATGGGCTTCAGCCATCATGAATAAGAGTCCCCTCAGGCCTTGCTCCGTGTGGATCCCCACAGGACACGATGGTGGGGAGTAGCAGATGAAGCTGGAGTCAGCTGGGAACCTAATGTGAGGAGCAGGTGGTGTTTGCATGGCCAAACAGCTCTATGGGAAAAATTGATAAAAATAATAAACAATTAAAAAGAAAGTTCCAGACTGATTTCCCACTGGTCTTCTGAGTCTCAAGACAGGTATTTGGTGCACTATGTCTCCATCTTTCATTCCTACCTGCCTTTACATGGAGGATTATTCCTCATGTGTCTGTTAAACGCCTGGGTGGCGCCTTAGAAGCCAATTCACTACTAATCATATAATTTCAGCATGTTGGCAAAATACAGACACTCTTCTGTGAAGGCCTGTCAGCACAGCAATACAACTACAGCTCTGCAACGCTAGCGATCCTCATTCAGGAATATGCCTAGACTATCAGAGGGCCATACAGGGAGGAGGACTGCATATCCAAGAGGATGCTCCTCCAGGGAGGAAGGGGTCGCTGCCTCGCTGAAGTGGTGCCACCTGTGTGACCGGAGGTAGTAGCAGTGTAAGACAAAGGGAGTGAGTGGGCAGATGTTAACTGAGTTCGCAGCTGGTGTGCCACTGTGCGCGACTCGCATGGAGCCCCTTGTGTGCCAACATCCAAATGGACTGGGAGAAACATGGAAACTGGCCTGAGCACAGTGACGATGAACATCCAGGCCCCACACTACTGCCAGCAGCACCTCCTGATGATACAAGAGACTGGGGGTAGTCCCTCTAACCCATCCCAACCTGGGTGTTAAACCACAGCTCCATGGAGGATGGCACCTGCAGGTGACAGTCCTGGGGTGCCTTGGTGCTCCTTGAGGGACGCCATGTTGGAGACTGAATGGGGGTATAATTGGAAAAGTAAAAACATAAAAGAGTCTATTCCACGCATCATAACCTCCAAACTCACAGTATTTTGGCTTTCTAAGATTTTTCCTCTACAAGGTTCATTTAGTTTTATGTTCTTTAATATTCTAGTTTGATTAGTGATCCGCAGTATTTTCATTAAGGCATAATGTAATTTTGTACCAATTATAAAACAATTTCGTCACTTCCATGCAGCATCTGTTTTTGTGTCTTTAACAAACAGCTAAGTCGCCAATAGGTTTCAGTAATATTATCTGGGGAAAAATGCACTCAGTTTGAACTAGCTGATTTTGAACCACTACTACTATAGAAGGATCCAGTGTGGCTGGGGAGAGGTGTGCAGGGTGGGTGGATGTGTGTGTGTGTGAGGTGTTTAACAATATCTGGGCCATTATTCTATGGCTGTGTCTTCCTCCATAATGCATGCCCCTTCCTGAGATACAGATGTGAACGTCACACACACGCTCAATTTGTGTGTCAATGCAAAGCAAGCTGGTGTCCCTCCTTCTAAATGGTACAATGCTCAGACAGTTCCTTGGGGCATAAGAGTGCAGTGATGAAAAGGGCAACTGGCCCCCGAGACTCTGGGCATCCAGGCATAGGCATCCACTGCCTCCTGATGGCCCATTTCTAACTTGGTCTCAGGAACAAATCACAAGTCACAGGCATGGCAGTGTTCCCCATGTCATGCACTACTGATCCACTCACCAAACACTTGATTTAAAATGACTTAAAACATGAAACCTGTTCTTTCTGTTGTACAAAGATAGAAATGTTAGCCTTACACATATCGCTGTTGAGCTTTCTGGTCTGGTAGTGTTGGCAGAGGCACAGAATCCCTTTAAAGAGCCCATGACAGCTGACCTTCCAGCACAGAGTAGCGCTACCACTGTGACACCAACGATCTGGGTTCTGGAATGAGCCAAGGCTGTCGGAGGGCCAGCCAAGGGAAAGGATTGATTGTCCCATTGAACACTCCGCCCGGGGAGGGGTCTTGCTGTTCGTGCAGATCTACTGCCAGCTGAGTGACCACAGGTGGAAGCGCATGGGAAGGGGTCAGTGAGGGAGCCTGGGCGAGAGTCAAGTCATCTGCCTGCCTCCAATGACAAGACACACACCTGGGGGAGGGTGGAACTACAAGGAGACAAGAGCTCAGGACTGGCTAACGGCAGATGAAGCCACTGCCTGCCATCCACCACACTCAACACCAAACCCACACCACCACCGACCTGGGGATCCTCAAGGCCTTCAACTCCACTGTGGGTAGCCAGATAGACAATTCAGTAACACGAGAGTAGCTGAAGGCGAGGGCCTTGATCTAGAGGGGCAAACCAGGGGACTACACAGCAGTGGGTACTTTTTTAGTTTTCTGTGCTGAGAGACCTAACTGGGGTTTAATGTGCTAACTACGAGATTTGTGGAGCAGGTGTGGAGCATGACAAGTCGGGGAAAATAATGGAACATGTGTCTGACTAGTACTAAGCAAGTTACTGTGCTGGCGCCACTCATCACAGCCAAAACTGATTTTTTTTTAATACTGAAGGAAAAGCTTCAAGTGACAAAATGAGTTATGTATACACAGAGTGAAGGAGCTGCCGAGGAGAAGACAGCATGCTGTTTGGAGTCGTGCTGTCTGATAATGCAGGCAGCAAGGCTAAGGGATCAGTTATGAAAGAAAGATGCAATTTAAATCAACAAAACCTGTGGTGCCACTTCTATGCTTTTTGTTTAAAGGGCTTTTGGGGAGTGAGCAGTCATGGGCATAGTGAGCCGTAACGAGAGAAAGAAAATGGCAGCAGATTGAGTCTGAAAATTTTAACTGGCGCCATGATTCCAGTAATCAGGTCGGGTTGGGACTGGCACCTTTTTACCCGGCTCTATTGTCTGATAGACTCCACCTTGCCAGGGGTATCAGCCAAACAGGGCCTGGGCAATTTCTTAGCCCATGTTCTAATTCCTCTTGGTATTTTCCTTTAAGACTCTGCATATTGACATGAACACCAGATCACTGCCCCAGGACACTTCATCGCCTCTGCCCACTTGTCTACACCTGACAGCAAGATCCTCTGCTTCGACTTCACAATCTGTTAATGTGGAAATGAGCATGATGTCATCAGTGTCAGTAGCTCAGTAGGTGAAATGCTCACCTCTGGGGCTGGAACATCCGAAGGTTGTAGGCTCTAATCCAATACCAGGTGCTTGGAGCAGTATTTTTGGTTTTCCCTTTGGATCTGTCTTTAAAGGTCGGTACCTGTCCTGTATAGTACTCCACAAGCATCTCTAATGGCACATGGAGTGACTTCAGAACCAGTTAAAGGGCCAACAATGCGTCCAGGAGAACTTTGAAAAACATAACTTATTCTTTAGTGAATAAACCTTGACATATTTTATAGAATTTGGGATCCTTCTTGAAATTTAAAGGACATAACAGATTCAGAACTACTGATTCAACTGATGGACTGATTACCATAGGTTTTGAAAACGTACCTCACGATTAGCCATTTGACTTTTAATGTTTACGTTATAGATTACAATTCTTAGCAAACAGAATGTTTTGTTTACTCCTACCTTATATATGTTTATTATTGTGTATATATGTTTTGATCTATTTCTTGTAACAAACAAACAAACAAAAAATATATCAGGTGTACACAGCCAGCCAGACTAGTTAATATGTAATGTACTGCCATTTTGAAAAAGGGAGCACTAAAATTTACATAAGATATGAAATATATGTTGAGACGTGTATAGATGTTTTTATCAAAGTTCCCTGTGACATCAGGAGCTCTTTTTGAAATTTAAGTTTATTGATTTCACAATCAAAACAAAACATTAGAAACATGTCAAGTAGATAAAGACACAGGTAGTACACGGTACAACCAAAAAAAAAAACCACCCCCAACAAACCCCCACCCCCAACCTCCCACATACGCAAACCCGCCCCAAACCCCCACCTCCCCATCACCCACCCCCCAATCAAAACCTCCTCCCCCACCCTCCCCCAGCTGAAGACTAAGTGTGCTACAAACACTGCCTGACATCAGGAGCTCTTTGAAAAGACAAGTTAGCTGAGGATTTGATTTTTATAGCACGATTTAATAAAATCTGATATTCTGGCAGCGTTCCTACAACTGTGACTTTCATTGGCTAATAATAAATTACAGTACCATTTGCATGAACTTGTATCTCAAGAGTGATTTACAAAATGCTCTGGACTGGTGCTGGCAATGTGGAAGACGACGGCAAAATTCCACAAAAACATTAGGAGGTTCACACTCTACAGTAATACCCCCCACCTGCCAAACAACAAGACACACTGGAAAGTACAGCACTAACCCCAGGGGAAGACCAGATGGCACAGGACTGCATGTTTTATTGCGTGCTCAAAGGAATGTGCAGATATAGCATGGGGGAACAATGCCTGCTCCATCAAACCTGTGCCTTGAGATCTTTAACTACATCCAACAACCGCAAGGAATGGGCAGAAGGATACAGCCATGTGTTCACCTGTGACCAATCACATTTCTCACTGAGTGGTGGAGAAAGCGGGGACTGACAAAACTTTCAAGTACCTCAAGGGCATAAACAAGGTGCAGGTGAGGGACCTTTTCCAATAAAGAAAAGTACTAAAATAAGGGGCACAATATGAAATTGGCATGGGCTAGATTAAGAGGTAATGTGAGAACATTTTCACACAGAAACGGTAGTCGACACTTGAAATAGTCTGCCACAGGAGGTAGTGGGGCAAGCACAGTGGAGGGGTTTAAGCATGCCTGGGACAGGCACAGGGAAGCTTGAGAGGGTGGGAGTGATGAAAAGCCATTGATCACATAGGGTCAGTGGCCATATAAAATGTATAGGGCCTATAGGCAGACTGGATGGGCCTAGCAGTCCTTATCTGCCGACAGTTTCTATGTATGTAAGGACACAGGAAATGCTAGAAGGAACTAAACTCTGGATCCATCGTGTTCAGCTCCTCCCATCCAGGCAGCTGCAGCATTCAATCATGCCAAATGCATATGAGAGAACACGCAGAGGTGTGAGTTGTAAGGAATAATGCACACCTCTGGGGTTGTTAGGCATGAGACAAAGCCAAGTGCCACAACCACCTGAGAAAGTGCATTATTTCCTTTATGACCCGCACACCCTGGATAAGTTATTCCACTCATAAAATGTGCTTTTATTTCTTAAAAAATATGTAGTTCAGGACAGGTGTTCAGCTGTCAGAAACTGATCAACAGTCATGTGACATGTTTGAACTATGAGGCCACAGGATTTTCAGTAGGCCATTTTATAACTGTAATTATTGTTAAATGGGGATTGCTACCATTAAAGCATAAGGACTGGGCTGGCAAGGGGGTGATACAGCCTCTGCAAAGATGCCCTCCTCCTAGGGAAGGGTGCCACAAAGCACCGCTTGGAGAGTGACACCTGGTAGTGTGCGATGCCTCGCCAATGTGGGTGACCACATGTTGGCTGACCCACTGGGGAGTGGGAGGTGCCCAGGAAATGGAAAACTAGCACCCATTTCGGTCTCCTGGGTGACGACTGCCTAGTCCCCCAACCATAGTCCCCTAGCGTACCACTCTGCCCCCAAGCCCAGTGTACCTCAGAGGACCCCCAGGGTGGCGGTGCCCACGGTGGGATATGCCGGATCCCACCAAGGATACTGGGACAGCCTTAGAGCCAGGTAGCAGGAAGTCGAGTGAAGGGTAAGACTAGTGGGCAGAATGGGATGCTGAGCAGCCTGAAGAGGCGGGAGGTCAGGGGTGCAGGAGCAGGTGCAAAAAAATAATTAAGGACTTACACGATGGAGAAGAAGACTCCAGTAGTGAAGTCCTCTATAAATCCAAGACCAAGTGATCCGCCCTATCTTCCTCAGGCATACTAAGCCTGCAATGAAGCATGCTCTTAAATAAGACTTAAGAGCAGAAATTAAGTAATACTGTGTGAAGCTGAATGAAAATTAAACTTCACATATTTATTGAATTTTGCAACCGGTAGGTCCACTGGGACCAGAGGTCCTTTTCAGGGTAAACCAAATTAATTACAGGCACATATACAGACATAATGGGTATAATCTGTTTACATTAAATTACAAAGTATTTGATAAGTAAACAGCACTAATATAAAGACATTCCAACATACAAGGCAATACATTTTACTGGAGGCATACAATAATCTAAGCACATAGTGCAGCATAGAATGAAGCACAATGACAATATGATGAGGTGAGACAGACTGGAGCAAAATAAAAGCACATATTGCCACCTGCCTTCGGAGCTTATATCTCCATATTTGATGATCTAGCCTACATTTTGAAGGGCCGCAGGGAGGGAGGCACATTTTTCACATCTTCAGCATCAGTGTCCCACATTTCAGTGACAAAATGTTAGGAGGTTTGTTGTGCACTGTATTTTAAATCTGTTGTGCTGCTACTGGTGAGAGGCCTACATTAGTCTTTTGTGTTTTGTTATTATATAGTTGGACCCGGTCTTCTTGAGTGTTCCTTTAAAACTTTTTATATTAAAATGCACTATGTATTTACAAATATAAACAGTTTCACTTATAGTAAATAGCTTGTCAACCCACAGCAGACTATACATTGTATTACTTCATATAATTCATCAATCTTGTATAGAAGAGCAACGGCGCTGACAAATTGAAGAGGAACAATTTCAATATTCGAAATAGATGCAAATCAACACTAAAGATGGTATGCTGCTTATTTTATTGAGGCAATTCAAACTTGTCTGAAAGGACTCCTCCTAATAAATAAGCCTATATATTTTGAAGGTACATTTTCCTCTATCTTATAAACCTAATTAAGCTTGAAGAACATCGATTTTCCTAAACGCATGATAAACAGATCTAGTTACTCACAAAATATTATTTTTAAATAGGCATGATGGATACAAAGTGAAACCCACTGATTTTTTCATCCTGGCACCAATTCCCAAGCCCACTGTTCCAGTAATTTAAGGACTTCCTCCGGATAGTTTTTCATATTCTTTTAACTGACATTTTATCTTCATACAGCCTCTCGGCAGACTGAACATGCACTAAGACAATGACAGCCCTTCTTTGCCTGTCATTTCTCATTTTGGCAAAGACAGATGTCTCACACTGGCTTCTGCCAATAAGAGCTGCAACTCAAAAACACAACAGAGACTACCTGCCTCCGATGTAAATGCAGCAATTTCACATTTTGTGACACTCATTTGTCAATTAACAGATTTCTTCCATTGTTGACACTTGGGACTTCAAAGACGTGGCTAGAATGTGATGAATTAAAAAGACAGATGAGTAAGCTATGAGCCGAAAGTAATACTATAATGTGCTTTAGATATGAATATCAACTGACACTCATGACAGGCCATACAAGATTTTATTTCATTTCACTGTATCTAGGCTTCTTACTTTCTTTGTTCTCTTTTCATCAAGCTCCTAACATCTCATTCTGACAGCCAGAGACATTTAAAGCACTTTCGTTTCAAAATGCAAGTTAGCGACTTGATTTGTCATTAAAATGCAAAAGCGGTTGCCATCACAGGTAAATGTAGTCGCGGCAAATGGTTGTATGTGCGAGTAAAAGCTGAAAATGGCTTCTAGCTGCTCAGGTTAACTCTTTAACTTACTACATGAAGGTTTAACAGGAAAGATGCGATCACTGGTTAGTCACTGAAGAAAAACAAACGATGAAATGGCAAGCCCTTTGTTACAAAGTATGAACAAATGTTAAATGTAAAGGAAAGCCTTTAATTGAAGCATGCAAGGTTGTGGTGTGTTTCAGTTTTCTGCAACTTGCATTTTAGTTTTATAAAACAAACAAGGATCAGTCATTTTGAATGGGGCACCATCTCTAAAACGGGTTACTTAATGAGTCTGTGACACCTCTGAGAAAACTGGAAATTATATACAACTGTACTGTAGTTCAGTTTCCTACAGTTCTAGTTTTAGCTCCCACAAAAATCTCGATTGCTACGGAATTTATATGGAAACATGATCCTGACCTCTGAACTTTAGCTGCTCCTGCTGTTTATAAGTGATGTCAGAACTCACTGTTTGTGACATCATTATCATTTCTACAGCACTCTAATGAGATTGATAAATAGAAAAGCACAACATTACGTGTGCACAGAGCAGGAGCTGATGAAGTCTGAGGACAAGGATCACATTTTCAAGCAGTTATTCTCTGTAATAAAGAAGGGGAGAGAGAACCGAAGACATGTGAAATATAAGCAGACCTATTGTAAATATTCCTTTTCAATGTTCTCACAGAGATGTTACTCATTTTAAAGCAACAGTAAATAAATATATATTACATACTATATATTACAGGCATATTTTTAGGCCCATGCCACATTAGATTTTTGCAATGGCATAGGTTTGTATATATTAATACTGACACAGAGACCACACTTATGGTTGTAAGATTGGCTTCATATGCGTACATTATTAGGCATGAAAACGGGAACCAAAGGCCACTGGTTCTGATACCCGAGGAATATACTAGTAAGTGACACCACTCATAAGAGTGTTCTCCACAGCATTATTGATATCTTACTGCTCAAAGTCAACCAGTAAAATATATTCAAAATAAAATACCCCAAACAAGTCCATTTCCAGGACACCTGTGCTTAAGACACTCTGTACAGAATAAGAGTGTCTCATATGCAGGGCTAATGAGTGTTCTGATTGGTCGAAATGCTCCACTGATCTATAATGCCAAGACAGTTGAATATGTTTTCTGTTTTAATGGACATACAGTGAAAGTTGTACAAACAGAATCTTCCGAGTACAATCATGTTCCGAATAAAAATATGTGAGGCTTCTGCTATTCTGAAGAATCAACTGTGAGAATACTGGCTTATCATGTGACCCAGAGAAATAACACACACACATATGTGCATGCTTGCACACACACACACACACACACACAGAGGCATGTGCATCTGAATGTATACAAATACAATGTGCATATTAGCTGAAATATACAATTAAACTTTTTCCCTGCTTGTTACATCATGAGAATGAAAAAGAATATGTTTATTTCCACTTTAGATGGGCCATCAGCATTTATCTCCACTTTCGACAGGTCACAAAGGAACACACAACCAAAGTGACAGCAGACCCTGCCTCCTGATGACATCACAATGTCCTCTGCTGCACTCGAGTAGTGAAATCAAAGAGTTCCATTAAATACTCATAACAAAGAACTCATTTAAAAGCTTTTTAATCTAAAATACATTGTATAAATTGACACTAATTTGTCTTGACTGACAATATGTCATTTATAACCACTTGTGAAGGGACAGGAATTTCATAAATCACTCACGGTTCCGCCACTCATAAGTTATTGTCCTCCCCATCAATCATGAAGATAAATGGAATATTGTATAAAGATAAAATGGAATATTGTGAGTCACGCTATTGTGTATCTGTAAATATATATACACACACATATATATATATGTAAACACAAATGTGTGTCTCAAGTTCTGTTTATATACATAAGCAACTGCATAAATACAAATGCACATACACACATATGGGTAAAACGAAACAATCTGAAGGAGATGGGGAAATAATCTGTACAAAGTTAACTGCCCTCTCATTTCCTTCTCCGTGCCAGTTATGTATTCTGATATTCTTTGACCAATTTTGATAAATAACAACAGGGTTTTAAATAATTGATCAGCAGTTTTTTCTTGGGACAATGCTAACTATACAGAAAGTATTTATATAGGTTTTCTAGCAGTGTTAGGTTTGTTAAACACAGTGAGGCAAGTGCTATGCATTTTCACAATGTTTTAGCACTTTTATGAGCAAAACGCTAATCAATTTTTGAGTTAGATAAATCCCTGAATAATCTAGCTGTGGGGTGCCCTCAGATCTACAGAGTTCCACCCTCCTCAGCAGCTGCTGCACTTTTCATATCCCATGACATCAGTAACACCAGTCCATGCTATTCATAGGAATGGCCGGGATGGTTTTATTGAAGTCACAGAGTGTTCAGGCAGTATGAAAAGAAAGAACAACAGCTGCTGAGAAGGGATGGATTCAGGGCAGTTACAAAAGCGAAAATGATTATTAATTTAACCAAAATGGTCAAATCATATCAGGATAGTGGATAGACGAAAAAGAAAACAGGAGGCCATCTAGAAGTATAAAACAGTTTTCTATCACCTTCGAATATTTTGTAATGCCCTCCTTTGTATTTCATTCTATTGCAAGGGTTGATTTGAACAATATTTTACTAGATTGGAATACAGCCAAAATTTATCCCCGGCTAGTGCAGTTTACTCGCAGGCTTGCACAGGCTGGCTAGTGTGAAGTATCTCACCAAAGTTGTTCCATTTCCAGGGCTGTCCTGCCATTGCCATAAGGTCAAATGCCGCCACAGCAACTGACGACAGCATGGGAACTTGGGAACACCTTCCGAGATCTGTCTGACATCCCACTGCATGTAGGCAGAACAGAAGGCAAACGTGGCTGGAGCTTTGATAGGTACGCAGAACTATCGGTAGATATTATTACTAAGTATCTTAAGAAATGCACCAAACAACTTAATAATGTAATAATATCTTAAGATGATATTACTAAATATCATAAGAAGATACCGTTAAATATATTATGAGATATTACTAAATATCTTAAACAGCAGTATTTATTAGACAAAATACCACCATATACTTATTTTTTAGCATTAATGTAATTCTGACATCCACAGACTCATCATCAGTATATTTTAATCACCACAGATATTTTTAAAACAGCTTTTATTAATATTTTCATAATTAATGACAAGTCATTAAATTGGTTGGCACTAGTAATTTTTAAATCTCTTCAACTGAGTTTTTTTATTGACTATACAAACTAGATTCATACTGTGGATGTACGAGGATGGTGCCAGCACGCATTTCTGATGATACTTTGTACATATCATGCCACCCAAGATGTTTAATTTTTGTGAGTGTGTGGCTGACATGACAAGAAAGCATGAACTGTTATAAACTTCCAAACCCATATCTTGGCTCAGGAATGACATAAAATGAAAATAAAAACACTTTTGTGTGTGTCAAATAATTGTTATTGTTATTTTTAAGGAAACAATACATAACATACAATTCAATTACTTTAAAACAATAATATTAAAAAAATATAATGGCTTAATATATACAGTATGAATTTAAAAATACATTAAAACAATATTAAATATCAAATGATCTATCTGGATCTGTTTAAAAGAACCATATTTCTTATATAACATTTTTATTCTCTATCCCCTTTAGGAACTATAGCAACTTTTGAAAGTAGAAAGAAAAATGTTTGCCATTACTATTAAAAACTACATGGATACATCATTTGACAAATAACAAATACTGTTAATTTAAGGAATGTACTAAATATATTAAAATATATACTAAATGTCTTAAGATATGTGTACTAAGTATCTTAGGAAGATATAAAACAGCTTAAGAAGACATGTAAATATCTTAAGAAGATAGATGCTAAATTGACTCAGTGCTCTGTACCGTAACCAGAATACCCTAACTGTGGAAGCTAGGTACCTTATGCTGGTCAGCTCCATCCTGTAACTTACTAGATTATGGCCTCCCTGTATATGCAGCTGTCTATATATCACATGGTGTTAAACAGAATAAGGCTGATATGTAATAAAGCATGTCATTCTGTACTTGATACTGATCATAGAAACCATACTTAGTCCTCTATGCCCTAACTGACTGGCTTCAGTTACCCAGTAGAATAAAGCTACAGACCTGTCTGCTAGCCAAAAGATGCCCAGGCCCACTCCCCTGCCTTAACAAACTGCTTCCACACCATTTCCAAACGCTATAGCACCAGGAGCATGGCCAGGGCTGTCCTGGAGCCTCCTCCTAGCATACTTAGCTGGGTATGCAGTCATTTGCTGTTAGGACTGCAAATTGGCTAAAATGAACTGCCTGATACTCTGCTGAATCTACCTAAGGGATTAAGAGATTTCATCCACCTCTGCAATGTAGTTCAATGCAGCTGTAACCTTTAACTATTAAAGTCTACAGCTTTTCCTATGTACTTATCCTGTGTGACTTCACTGCACAGTGATTTGTCTGTTTTTGCACATATCTGTATGTAATTTCTACTGACCTGTACATTTTGTACTGAATCGACTACATTCCTCTGAATTGCTTATAGCAGTTGTAATGCCTACACTGTAACTGTACTACTGACGTGGAGCCTTTGTAAATGAGCACTTGTGTTCAAAGTTACTCCCAAAATTTTCAATAAACAAGTAAAGAAACTAAATATCTTAAAGGGGATGGGAACTTTGTGTAAATTCACAGCTGCTTATAATGTTTCTATTGTCAGAAATTATATTCAGGCCCCCAAATAATCCATATTTAATTGCACCTGAATGATAGTTAAAAGCACACTGTGTTTTGTAATTTTTTATTCTTTGGTAACCAGGTAAGGCCCACTAGACACAACTGCTTGTTTTTCAGGAGCGACCTGGGAGCACTGGGAGGTTAAGTGACTTGCTCAAGGTCACACGATGCAAACAGGGGTTGTGGAAACAAACCCAGGCCTGCTGGATGTACCAAGCTCATTCACAGCTCTTTAACCTCTAGGCTATACTGCCAGCCCGTGTTTTCTTCATATGGACAACTGGCTGTACAGTTCCTTTCCTAGAACTAGGAGTTTGGAGTTTCGACTATGTCACTGCATAGATTCAGAGCTCAGAGCATGAGCTCATGGTTTATTAGAACAGGGCTCAAAATTCTGTATCCAGGCAGACACACAGTGAAATTCCAACTTATTGGTTCCATGAAAAGATTAACAATGTTGTCTGCAAAATGAGAAAACACAGTTTACAGTCTTAAAGCAGCAGTGCAAGATAAAAAAATCTCGCTTTTCCAGCAGTGTATTCCCTGTGCTCTGTTGAGCATGTACATGATAATCTTTCTCAATGGTATTGTACTATCACCCGTAATGTGCTAATTTTCCTTTACTTTTGTTTAGATTTCTGCCACTCGCCATGTTGAAAGCAGCAGTATTAGATAGCAGCCACCATATTTACTGTAGCTACAAAATTGGGAACTGATCACTTCCTGATTAGGTAGTACTGCTTGCTTTAACTTTTATTTATTTGTTTTGATTCCCAGATAAGATCAATCGATCAAAATTTTATTTATAAAGCACCCTTCCCGGGGCTCTGAGCACTGTACAATACCATTACACTTCACATATAATATATTACACACGATATAAATTATTCACAAAACATATTTCATAAACTTATTTTAGAGACCATCTCCCACCCCTCTACCCCATCAAAAATAATCAGCTAAAATTCAATATTCTTGGCATCAGTAGTGATAATTAGCCTTACGATATAAGACTATGTCAGGCTAAATGCTTAATACCAAATATGCCTATTTTCAGGTACCTACCTAGGAGAATTACAGAAATCATTACAGTAACATCAAAAACAAAAACAAGACAATGAAACTAGCAGCAAGAACATCAATTAGAAATACAAGAATGGTAAAAGTGACAATTAAAAATAAATGGGAAAACAAACTGAAAACTGGAATACTACACATAGGAAGAAGCATCAGGTATGGGTAAATATTGATCCTTTGGGACAGGAATATAAATTTATGAAAATAGGAACACTGAAGAAGCTGTACGTCAGAAATAATGCCTCGCCCCTATACGAAGAGATGTACTCAGCAGTATCAAAGGCAACCCAATAAAAGCTCATTTGCAGTATCCGGGGCCGAAACTGGCACTGGTCCACTAAGCCAAATGCTGGTAGATTTAGTGTTGGGCTAGTAAGATTTTCCTTTAACTAGCCCTGCAGGCTTGTACTGGAGAAGGTAACATTTCAATAAGTACATCAGCTGGGCTAGTGGATTTTCCCAGTCACTAGTCCTGCTAGCTACTGCTGCAAAACTTCATTTCAATCCCTGAAATATACTGTATTATAAATTTATTACCATGTTTAAGGTGCATTTGTAATGACAAAGTATTAAAGAGCAAGTGCTTAGTAATGGTGTGTATCTTAAAGAATGAAGATTTGGGGCCTTTAGATGACTCTCCAATCATTCAGTTTGCTGTTATTTGTTTCTTTGCTTACTTTTCATCACTTTATTTCTATTTTCCCCAACTACTAGTAAAAGAATCCAATGGAATCCTTGTATGATGATGTTGGAAACTCTTTACTTGCAAGGCTGCCAGTGTATTTCAGTGGGAAACTGCAGATCTGTTTTCAGATTTTATGGAGAAAACACTTCCTACTACCAAAATATTACATATTTAATTGAAATATGTGATTTTGATAACATGTGATCTTTTGTTATAATTTAGCAGGTGGCATTTTCTTCATAACCAGAGTTTACTTGGAAAGAAGAAAAGAGAACCACTTGTTTCACTGCACTAAAAAATATTTTATTATAAAAGTAGACAGTAATTACTAATATATCAAAATACAATAAATAAAATAGTTTTCTATTTATTATTGTAACATGGGGAAGAGACACCAGTTCTTTAATCTGATCAAAAACATGTTAGCAAGTGCTGCTCTGTTGTGTTCTAGACAAGGATGCCCTTCCCTAAATTCCTGCAGGCACAACATTCCATGGGAAGCAGTGTGATGTCATCTTATTCACAGGAGAATTCTTGCTACAAAAGAGGCAAACTGAGCCACTTGGCACAAAGAAAATTAATCCTGTCACTTTAAATTTATGTCATTACTTTACAAAATAACATTTCTTAAAGGACATTAAATACTGCCAGATGTTCCAAAGATTTGCATGTACAATTTGGAAGAAAATTTTAAAACAATTTTATCGTGCAGCAGGATTACTGTCCAACGTCTCCAGAGGCATCTGCAGAATATACACCAAGGGCCATGCCCCCACAAATATGTTACTCCTTGGGACTTGCCTCACATTTTCCAAAACAATTTTTTTTTAAACTCTGACTGCATTATGCATGAATATAATTTACCATGTAATCATCTCACCGGAGGTAAATATAGAATTTTTGACTCTGCTGTTCGCCCTGAACAAAAGATGCATTGTTTACCCCTCCCTTCTACTTCCATCTTGTCCTCCTACTCTGTCAGCTCATTTAACGATGCTCCTTCCACATCCCTCACAGCAAATCTACTACTGGTCAGTCTGCCCTCCCTCTCTCTCTGCCTTTCTACCCTATGGAATAACCTCCTTCTCTCTAGCTGACTCTCATAGTCACTCCACTCTTTCAAACCACTCTTGCTAGCATATTTCTCAAAAGGTGTGGGTTCTAGCCCCACACCAAGTACTTGGGAAACCTATAACGACACTATAGGCAGTGGGAGAAGGGGGCTGCAATGTTTAGGTGCCTTCCTTGGATGACATGTTAAACTGAAGTCCCTTCTGCCTATCTCTGGTCACTGTCCAAATTTGGAAGTAAAAATCCCATGGCACTTATTGAAGAAGAGTGGTAAGGACAACACCAAGCTCTGCAGGAGGGTGGACACAGCAGAAAGAATACAAGACCAAAGAGAAGATCTGGGAAAGCTAGAGGTAGTCCAAGATTTGGCAGCTTGGCTTGAATGCAAGAAATGCAAGGTTATGCACACTGGAACCAAGAACCCGAGGAATGAGTACAGCCTGGGAGGGTCTTGGTATCTGCATCAGAAAAGGAGAAGGACCTGGGAGTGATTATCACTGTGACCTAAAACACTCTGTGCAACGAGGAAGCAGCAGCAAAGGCACATAAAATACTGATTGTCAGCAGGGGATCAGCAGCAGGCGAGTGGAGGTAATTGTGCCCTTGTACAGGTCATTAGTGAGGCCACATCTAGAGTACAGTGTACAGTACTGGTGCCCATACCTTAAAAGGACATAAGCCTGTTGGAGACTGTCCAAAGGAAGGCAATTAAAGGGAAACAATGGAAAAGACAAAGCTTTCCTTAGACACTGTGGACACTCTCAATTAGTGATTTCAGGCAGTAAGAACTTTATTTAATGATTTAGAACAGATTCCCACAACTTCCACTTCCTGTTGCTGGCAGCAGCCATTTCATGAGCAGCAGTGAGCTTCCTAGGGCTCGTTGTATGCTAATATGTCTGTTTCACCTCAGCTATTGGCTGGCAGGACATATTAGCATAAACTGAGCCTCAGGAAGCTCTCTGCTACTCATGAAATGGTGGCTGCCAGTAACAGAAAGTGAAAGTTGAAGGCCACTGTTTAAGTCACTAAAAATCAGTTAGAGTAATTTGTTAAAAAAACGTTACTGTCTAAAAGTTCTAATCAGACATTTTGTAGTGCCTGGGTAAAGCTGTACCTTTTCCACTGTTTCCCTTTAAGATAATCACAGGACAGCAGGGTATGACATACAAGGAGAGGCTGAAGGCCCTGATATACGATCCTGGAGGAGAGCAGCGAGAGACGGGACATGATTGAGACTTTCAAGCAATCTCTTCAAGCTTAGTGGGAACTGAAACAGAGGGACACAGTCTCAAGCTGAATGGGGGGTTAGAAGAGAGGCTAGGAGGCATTTCTCCATGGCAAGGGTGGTGGTGGGTTGGAATGGACTTCCTGAGGAGGTGGTTTTGTTGAGAATAGTAGGCAGCTTCAAGTGAAGCTGGGACAGAGTGAAGGGAAAATAAGGGTCAAGAGAGGGGTGGATGGAGGAAGGGTGGATTGGGGAGGGAAGGGTCAGCAGCGGATGCTGAGGACCCCACAATATGAGCAGACTCGACAGACCTAGTGGCCTTATTCAGCTGGCTTTGTCTTCTGTTCATATAAATTCCCGTGCCATGGCCAGCATCCCCATCAATTAAACAGACCTTGTAACCCACACCCCAGGATGCACAGAGAAACATGGTGTCACAGTTCGTGTGATTTTCCCTGTCAAATAGTACAAACTAAAGTAACCCAGCACACCCCCGCACCTTACACCTTTACATCTTCTACTGGCTTAACCAAGATTACCTCAGCATACACCAAATTATAAAATACATTGTATTTTTATCACTCTGTAAATTTATTAAAATTGGTAAATCTGAAATCTTTTTTTTAATATTTGCTTGCACAATCATGTTATACATGCAAATGTTTTGAATATCTGATCGCACTTGACTTGTGAGCACAATGGTCCCTCAGACAGTTGAGGGCCTGAGGGATCAGGAATAAGGCAACAGTGAAACTGTCACACTGACATGACAATAAAGACAGGTAGTGAAACAACCCTCAACAATAATCCATGCGACTAAGAACACCATTGTTTAACTGCCCTTTTATGGAATAATAAAATGTAAATAGAACAGTGACTACCAGGTGAATGTTTAAAACCACTACAAAAATAGAAGACTAGAAACAATTTTATTTATAACATTTATGTTTAACAATGTTCTTGTTTTACTTTCTCCTGTTATTAGTCTATTCTTTTTTTTTGCTTATTTAATTTTGCTACCTCCTCGGCTGGGGGGTGTTCTATAGTTCCCCCCAATACAGCAGGTCTACTCGGCCCCCACCAGCCGCAGTCAGGACTCTAACCCCTGGCCCTACTCCCCAGGCCACATCACAGTGGGTACTTACCCCGCTCACTGTGGCAGACCCGATGCCAGGCTTCAGGGGAGCTTGGTTGAGTGTGTCTGCAGTAATGTCGCTGGGACCACCCTTCACGTGCTAACGCCGGAGGACTGAGTTTTTTCCCTGTGATCCCACCCGCAGCCGCGTGTGTGCAATGGCGCCAGGGACACTACCGTGCAGTCTTCAGTGCGCTCAGCCCGCGCCGACCCACCGTATGCCCTCAAGCTCACACCAGACCCCGGCCTCCACCATGAGCCAGTAGCTCAGCGGTCGTCCCTCCCCCAAACACCCGAGGTCGCCTCCCAACCCTGGGTCATCATCATGGTAAGAGGTAAGGTACCAGTACTCAACCTCTACACCAGCGGGCCGCCTGTAATTAGTCCATTAAATATCTGTAATAACCCAGTACTTATTTCTCAGTCTCTTTTAAAAAGCATCTCTGGCTCGTCTAATGGCTCAACTGACAGTGCTCGCACTCCTAAGTCGGCCATCCGTAGCCAGGAGCTTGCCTCTCCCTCAGGGGTGCGATACAGCATGGGGGCCACACTGGGGCATGGTGCGACATCCAGGAGGACAGCGAGGTCACGAACAAGGAAATACTGCAGCCCCAGGATGACTCTTTGTCGCCACGGTCCCCAGACAACCCACAGTCCCTGGTGGATTCTGGATTGTGCTTTGAGGGGAGAAGGATGGCCCTCCCTCCTCTGATCCCACCACAGGGGAGGCAGATCTGTGGGACTCCCCACCCACCCCCGTGAGTCCCTGGGGACGGTTACTGATTGGGGAGTGTGATAGGAGAAGACAGAGGCAGTTAGCAGAGGGGAAAAAGCAATAATAAAAAAAAAGAATAAAAGCATCTCTGACCACCCCAACTGGCTCTCACAATTGCTTTTATGACATCACAGTCTGTTGTCATGGTGAGCACTAGGATGTCATAAACAGAAAGTCTAATGCTTTTAATATGGACTTCTCGGACAGGCTACCAAGATGTGTCATATAAAGCACAGGAAGGAAAACTGGAAATTAAATAGATGTATTCTCTGGTTAAATGTAATGGCAGGATATTCTTATGAAAGTACATCCTGCAGTGCAGAGGTGGTTGTTAAAATGGTACACACTATGCAGTCAGGTGGTATATACAGTAGCTTGCTACAAATAACATGCTCTCATGGGTTATATTTTGGGAACCCACAGTTATCGTTAACAGATTTTCACACTCCTCACATGGCTGTGTACAGACTAAGGTAATGAAGATGTCACAGGACTTCAGCCCCTATGCCCTGTTCATATGTACCAGTCACCAATGGAAGGCACTCTGGGCTGGGGAGAGGTGTTTAGTATTGCTAATAATAACTTTTAATTATCCGCACAAAAAAAAACAAAAAAAACACTGAGCTTAAAATCCCTTCAACAAAGGTTAACAATCAATTTATGATACTGAGAACACAGACAAGACAACCAGATCAAATAGGTCACCAACAGACAAAGTAACAAACAATGTGGGCAGACTCAAAGTGTAAGTAGGAACCAACAAGACAAAAAGCATGTTTCAGTGAAATGGGATGCAAGTTCATTTTTACATGGTGCAGCGGTATGACAGGCGAAACCTTTGGTGTGGTGTGGTGTAATGTGTAGATTATTCCAGGACTAGGGGCAGTAGGGTACTAGAAGGTATTCACATCACCCCAGACGGCAGAAAGACAGAGAACTGTTTGCATCAGCAGTATGATTACCAGATGGTTATTACCTCACCCCATTATAAAACGCTGTTTTAATTAAAAAATAACTATGACCTCGCCGCCTGAGACCCTGTGTCATGCAGCGCAGAGTGACCCGTGGATATATCATGCACTATCCACAAGCTCCAAGCCACAGATCAGGCTGAGTCCAACCATCACTTTCTTTTGTTTCTTTTTTTAATTAGTGAACACAAAACCTGGCTACTCATTTTTAATATATTTGGACAGCTGAGCATATAAGCGCCTGTTTAGTCCCCCCACTGCATAACATCTTGCTTCTGTTTTGGACTGTTCCTGTTTTCCTTTCTTAAGGTGCATTTTGGCTGGCCCCTTTCCATAGAGCATTTCTCCCTCTAGGGGCAGGCAGGCAGACTCTCAGCCCTATCCCCACCCCCACGACTGACATTCGCCTCTCTTCACTGACAGGGGCTAAGTCCCCACGGATTCCTCCCCCCCATGGCAGGGCCAGGAGGGGAGGGCCATTCCCCGCAATAATTCAGATCCTCTGGCGGTCGAGTGGGCGGCGCTGGCCATGGGAAGCAGGCAGGGCTTCATGAAGCCTGCCTTCCCACTTTTTACCACGCTTCCTCTAACGCACTTCGCCGCAGTGACAAATCAATGCATGCACGTGAAGGCGATACATCCTGCAGAGCTTGGGCCCCGCCTCTCGAGACACTCACTGATGTCCACTACCACATAGTCTCCAATGGTGCCAGTCAGAGGCTGAGATAGCTGCCCCCAGGACACCAGTCCCTGGATGCTCAATCCTCTTCACCCCACTGACCTCGAAACCTGTGCTCGCTCCCAAACATGAATCGCCAACATGGCAGGAGTAAGGCATCCAACAACTTAGCAATCCACGCCACCAGGCCGGCCTGATATTTTCTTTGTTTATTACAATCCATTCCAAAATGCAGTGCCAACAATTAACTAGAAGCCTGCAGTTCAACATTCAGTCAAAGCTTCAACTCAACGTAAGTCCCGGAAGCCCAAGAACCGACTGGCAAATGAACTTTGAGGACATGTCAGCTCAATGAAATTGTAGTAGGACACTATAGTAGGAGGTATGCAATTGTTTTAACTGTAATTTTATTCTGTTTTCTGTTCATGTCGTGTCAGCGCTGTTGCTGCCCCAGGTCACAGTTATAAAAGAGGTTCTTTACCTCAATGTAAGTTCTTTTCGATAGCAAAATAAAAATAAAATTTAGAAAAATAAAAAAACAACACCAGCAAGTACCCTAAAAGGAAAAAAAGTCAACAAAGATTAGTTCAAAACAAACAGAACAAACAGTAAAATGGAGAAATTTAAGAAACACTGTCAACCCTTTTGCATATTATTTGTAGCTGAAATCTACATTTTATGATTGCTTACCTTCCTAAACGTCATTGATGTTGCTGGTTGTTTTATCTGCTTCCTTTGCAGTAGAACTGAAATGCATTCTAATGGTGTAATGATAACCAACCTTGCTTTTAGCTAAACCCTTGATCTACTCTTTCTGCACACTTCCTGAACATAAGGAGCACCTCCAAACAGTGCAAACACTTATTGATGCAATAGTCTCCTCTCCTCCCTTGCTTCATGAGTGGCTGAACTGTGTTGGTGTGTTCACATGTCCAGGAAAGACACAGTGAGAGTTGATCAAGGAATGTAACGCACGCTTTGTGTGTGGTAACACCAGAATGGTGGGCAGTCTGTTTTTCACTCTTAAAAGAAAAATATAACCGCCCAGTGGCACTGAGGGCTGAGGCATCTGCCTTACCTCGCGCCACCCTGGCAACCCGAGTTCGGAACGAGCTCAGGACGCCGGGGTTGGACAGGGTGGAGAGGCTCGAGCGCCTGGAGGATTGCTCTCCTCTCCTGGGGTATGGACCCATGGTGTTAGTGGCTCTTAGTGGAGACTGGAAGCACAACAACCAAGGGGTCTCACAGAGTGGGAAGGTGTCAGCGGATGTCCTGCGTGTGGGTGCAGGAGTGCACCCGCCACACGTCATTGCACGTCTAAGCCTGGGGGTGAACAAGAAAGAGGAAATACCTCGGCGCCAGGAGGATGACAGCAGACCTCGGGGACCGCTACCTGTCCAACGCCGACACAACCCAACCAACTCTCTCGGACCCTCTCTCCACTCCTGGGCCTTGGCTGCCTAGATTAAGAGAAAGAGCACCCGGTAGGAGTTGTGGGATGTCTCTGCCCAGGGGGTATGGAAGCTGGGGTCGTGTGGGAGCTCGGAGGGGTTGGAGTAGGGGGATCCTGTCTTTGATTCCCTGATCGGGGGTTCTCAGGCAGGACGGTAGGAGCCGGATCAAGTGTGGTCTTGCCTGAGGGGCATCCTTCAGAGCCGAAGGACCGAGGGAAAAGAGTTGACAAGAAAAGAAAAATAAATCGAATCAAACTACTAGCTCCTCAGCAATCTGTACAGAAAGTAACCAATCATTACAGGTGGTTTAAACTACTGACATTTGAGGCCTAAGGTTGACAGAGTCCCTTCAAAGAGACTACTCACATGGCCACTTTTCCAGTCATATTAAAAGGAGACAGTTGAATCATCAATGTTTCCTTTATCAGAAAGATTTTCATCTAAAACAGATCCTGTCAGAGAATGTGCCCCCAAAAGGGTTATTCCTGGGGAGTTTGACCCCAAATATTCTACCACTCTACCTCTAAATTACTATCTTTGCCCTCTGGAATGTAACCATGTGGCATTATTATACCCTCAACAAGTAACCACATAACACTATCGTATCGTGGATAAGTAACATGTGATATTATCATACCCTCAACAAGAAACTACATTTCATTAAAACACTTTTGACCATTTTATGAGTATTAAAAGTTTAATAATCTACTCTGGTGCACCAATGCTATAATGACTAACTTTCTGTGGTTGAAGACCAGCTGCACCTTTTGGGCCTCACAACACACCCAGATTGTTTGGTTATTACAATACTGCTGAACACCCAACCATAGTTCATTCCTTACTTATCATGCCCTTGACAAGTAACCACATGACATCATCATACTCTTGACAAACAACCATGTGACTTTATTGTAACTTCAACGAGTAACTATGTGACAATTTGATACACTCAACAAGTGGCGGTTGTCACTGAGACTTGGGCCACTTCAGACATGACTGGGACCTAAACCTACTAGGATATACCACATGCAGAAGAGACAGGGCAGAGGGAAGGGGAGGGGATAGCTTATTATTAGGGATGGCGTAGGGATAAGCAGGGTTGAGGAAGCGGGATCAGGTGGAGGTTTTATTGGTCACCCTGCAGGCCTGGGGAAGACGGGTGAAGTTGGGGTGGTATACAGACCACCTAGGCAGGGGAAGAACAGGAGGAAGGCCTGGTGGTGAATCTTAGGGACCACTGGGAGAGGGTAGAACTGTGCTGCTGGGGTTCTGAATATGCCAGAGGTGGACTGGAGTACTATGGTGTTCTCATCGGGCAGGGAGCAGCACCTGCTGGACGCCTTCCAGGATGCATTTCTTGCCCAGCTGGTGAATGACCCAACGAGGGAGGGTCACGCCCTGGATGTGGTCCTTTCAGACGGTGAGCTCATCAGGGACTTAGTTGTTGGGGACCCATTGGCGGAAGTGATCACTTACCTTGGACTGGGGGGTAGATCACATAAAAATGTCGGTGGTTGATTTTAGAGGGCAGACTTCGGGAGATGGAGCAGGTCCTCCTGGGCTACCTTGAGGAGATCAGGCCAGGTATGGGCACTGAGGCCTGGTGTGAAGTTATTAAAAGGGGCTACTGGAGGCTACCAGTGCCTGCAAGAAGGAGAGACGAAGTGGGGCAGAGCTAGAAGTTGAGTTGGTGGACAAGAGAGGTCCAAGATGCGTGTGAGGAAAAAAAGCCACTTACAGCTGATATAAACGCTCACAGGGGCTTTAACCAAGGAGAGTATGGGTTGGCAGCCAGGAGGGTCACCAGGGTGGTGAGGTCAGCCAAGGTGGGGGAACAGCTGGGATTGGCACAGGGGATTAGAAGGGGGGATAAAGGATTCTTCAGGTGTATCAAGAGAAAGAAGAAAGGTGAAGGGCAGATTAGCAGGCTGAGGTCAGGGGTTGGCAGGTGGAGGAAGCAGAGGAGCAGGTGGAGGTACTAAATGACTTTTTGCCTCAATCTTAACCAAGGAGGAAGGGAGGGACCTGCAAGGGGAGGGAATGGGGACCAGTAGAGGAAGCAGGGCACTGGAGTAGAAATCCCCGCTGGAAGGGGCGTGAGAAGCCCTCAAGGCCCTGAGAGCAGACAAGGCACCGGCCCTGATGGGATACACCCCAGGGTGCTTAAGGAACTGGCTGATACCTGGCCGCACTCCTGGTGTGCCTTTTTATCTCCTGCCTTCAGCCCAGGAGGGTAAATCAAGACTGAGGATGGCCCATATTGTGCCTATACACAAGGGCGGCTCACTTAGAGGAGCCAAGTAATTATGTCGTTAGCCAGACGTCAGTAGTGGGTAAAGTGATGGAGCTTATCTTGAAAGAGAGGCTGGAAGATTTCTGAAGGCACGGGGTCCCTGGATGATCACCAGCGTGACTTTGTTAGGGCAGACTCATGTCAGACCAACCTGATGGAGTTCTACTTAAGGGTGATGAGAGTGTTGGACCAGGGTAGGCCAATGGATGTCCTATTTCTAGACTTCAGCAGGGCTTTGACTTGGCATCAATGTCAGGTTGTTGGGAAGCTGGGGATATGGGGGTGGAGGGCAGATGGTCAGGTGGATAGGATATTGGCTAGCGGGCGTGTATAAAAGGCTATGGTTGGGGGGTCTCATCACCCAGGAGAGTCATTAGCGGGTCCCGTGAGGGTTCAGTGCTGGGCCCACTCCTGTTTAATGCCTATATCGCGGACATCAGAGGAGGTATCAGGAGTGGGATGAGCCTCTTACAACGACATGAAGCTGTGGGCGTAGTAGATGGGAAGGAGGGGAGACTGGCTCTCCAGGAGGACCTGGAGACTCTGGGAGGTGGTCACGTGCCTGAAACTAAAGTTTAATATTGGAAAATGCAGGATTCTTCACCTAGGGGCCAAAAACCTGGCTCACAAGTACACCCTGGGAGGGGAACACTGGAAGTTTCTGGGGAGAAGGACCTCGGGTGGTGGTAGATGCCAAAATGAATAACTGAGTTGTGTAGAAGGGCTGCGGCCCAAGTGAATAAAATGCTGGGGTGCTCAGCCAGGGAGATAACCTCAAGCAGCAGAGAATGTGCTCCTGCCACTTTTAATTGCCTGGTTAGGTCACACCTTGAATATTGCATGCAATTTTGGCATCCTCACTTGAAAAGGAATATTGCTCTGCTGGAGAGGGTTCAGAGGAGGACCACCAGGATGATACAGGGTCTAGTAGAAAAGCCCTATGGGGAGCGACTAGAAGAGCTCAACCTGTACTGCGTAGATTCTGGAGACCCCATCTCGCAAAGACATAGACAGAGTGGAGGCTGTTCAGAGGAGGGCAAACCAAATGGTGCAAGGTCTGCACCAGAAGACATACGAGGAGAGACTAAAGCAGCTTAATATGTATACCCTTTAGGAAAGGAGAGAGGGGGACATGATAGAAACTTTCAAGTATCTCAAGGGAATTAACAAGGTACAAGAGGGTAGTATCTTTCAGAAGAAGATGTGCAAGAACAAGGCGCACAATTTGAAGATAGAGGGGGACGGCTCAGAGGTAATGTTAGAAAGTATTTTTCACAGAGAGAGAGTTGTGGATGGCATGGAACAGCCTTCCTGAGGAGGTTGTGGAGTCAGAAACAGGGAGAATTCAAGAATGAATGGGACAGGCATGAGGCAATTCTAGTGGGGGCAGGAGGAAGTAAGCTGTTGATTAACTAGAATCTGCAGCTTATCCATCAGGTAGGGAAATGGGCAGACTGGGTTGACCAAGCGGTCCTTTTCTGTCATCAAATTCTATGGTTCTATGTACTGCTGGATGAGAGGAGGGACGGGGACATGATCGAGGTCTTCAGATATCTCAAGAGAATAAACAGGGTCAACCAAGATGGGATGCTGCAGCTGAGGGAGGTTGGGGCACCAGGGGCACTCAATGAGGCTGGATGGTGGAGACTAAAGGAGAAAGAAGGAGACATTATTTTACTGAGGGTGGTGGAGCCCTGAAATGCACTGCCCATGGAGTTGGTGGCTGTTACAACTGTGGAGGGGTTCAAGAGAGGCTGGGATAAGTATAGAGGAGGGTGCACCCAGAGCCTTGCCAGGGGTTGGGGAGGGGAACTTTTGGGGAGGGGAGGACTATAACGGTGCCCTGGGCAGGCATTGATCCCTCGGCAGACTTGGTAGACCACTGGGGCCTGTTCTGCTGGATTTGTAGTATGTTAGTAAACAGCCACATGATATTACCAAACCTTTAAAATCTAACCATGTGACATTTTCATACCTTCGACAGGTAAACACGTGACATTAACATACCCAATCAGTAACCACGTGACATTAACATACCCAATCAGTAACCATGTGACATTAACATAGCCAATAAGTAACCATGAGACATTATCATAACCTCAGCAAGTAACCATGTGACATCATACCTCTGACAAGTAACCACATGACATTAATATACCCGACAAGTAACCATGTGACATTACCATAACCTCGATAACTAACCATGTGATATTATCATACCCTCAACAAGTAAACATGTGACATGATACCTCCACAAGTAACCATGTGAAAATTCCATGTGAAAATTTGATACCCTCAACAAGTAACTATGTGACATTACCATACCCTTGACAGTAGCCATGCGACATTCACATACCCAACAAACAACCACGTGATATCATCATAACCTTGACAAGTAACCATGTGACATTATCATACCCTCAACAACTAACCATGTGATGTTATCATACCTCAACAAGTAACCATGTGACATTATCATACCCTTGACAAGTAACCATGTGGACCTACCATGCTATCATCAAGAAACTGCCCTCGTGATATCTCAGACTGCCTCCTATCTGTACCCCTGGTTCGTATGCACTAAGAAAATCCACCTATATCACTCTTGTTATTCCCAAAGTCAAAACCTGCTTTGGCAAAATTTCCATTGGCTACTCCTTCCTACCCTATGGAACAAGCTCCAAAAGTACCACAAATTGCCTCTTCACTTCCCTGGCTACCTTCAAAACCCTACTGTCCAGGACAGCCACAGAACACTGTAATTGTGCATCTTAAAGCCCTATGCTAACATCCCTTCCTCTTTACCCTACCTATGTCTAATAGACAAGAGGATACAGAAAATTATAAAGGCGCTCACAAAATGTCCACTGGTCAAGACGGCTACAGAAATTTACAAGTGTGCTTCATAAAACCCATATGTTATCACCTCTCATGTCTTCTCTCTGTCTCTTACCTCCTTATAAGTGATCCAGCATACCTACATCTTCTGGCCCACACATTTACAATACCTCAGATAGCCACTGCCCTGGACTCTTACTCCTTTCTCTAGATCTGTTTTTCACCCTTCAGAGTTGACCTCTCTTACTTGGAAGACCCTTGACCTACTGGCACTGACCTGGCATCCATCAGTCGGTTTAACACCATCAATATGGGCTGGTACAGCTAGCTATTAGAACTCTTGAGTACTTTGTGAATCGTTTTTCTTTTAAACCAATTTGTGTTTAGCTCTATCAATCTAGCCAATAGAATGTCTATCATATTCGTTTTATTTTTCTTTTTGTACTTTGCCTCAACACATCTGTACATATCCTAACCATTTTGTATAAACACCCAACTGTATGCTGTAAATGTTTGATATATATACTCTATGAGGACGTGTTATTGTATACTACAATGTTATTCTGTCTCATATGTAATTGTTACCAGGTCCATCTTGTAAATGAGTTCTTCTCAGCGATGTTGCGCTTAGCTAAATAAAGATTGATTGATTGATCATACCCTTGACAAGTAACCATGTGAAATTATCATAACCTCAACAAGTAACCATGTGACAGTATCATACCCTGACAATTAACCATGTGATATTACCATACCCTCAACAAGTAACCATGTGACAATATCATAACCTCAAGTAACCATGTGACATTATCATACCTGACAAGTAACCATGTGACAGTATCATAACCTCAACAATTAACCATGTGATATTGTCATACCCTCAGCAAGTAACCATGTGACATTACCATACCTTCGACAAGTAACCATGTGACATTATCCCAACCCTGACAAGTAACCATGTGATAATTATCACACCCTCAGCAAGTAACCATGTGACATCATCATACTCTTTGACAAGTAATCATGTGACAATATGATAACCTCAACAAGTAATCATGTGACATCATGATATCATTTTGAAGTTGCTGCCCAGCAATGTCCCTCATGTGCTGGTTCAAGAAGGCACAGCTGGTGAAACACTTCAAACACGGATGGCTTGCACTAGCTCAGGTCAGCCTCCCCCACCTTTGTAGTAGTAGATGTTACTGATATTGCCCCTCATCTCCTGTGGTCAGGTGCCTTATATTAAAAATATCACGCAAATCAATAAAATAATTCACAATTAAAAATAAAGGACTTAGTAAATAATCCAAAAGCAAAACGGTTTGATATATATGCCAAAACATACTGGTCCATTGCCACTGTATAACTGCCTGGTTTGGCGCACCTTGAACACTGCATGCAGTTTTGGTGTCCTTACTTGAAAAGGAATATTGCTCTGCTGGAGAGGGTTAAGAGGAGGCACCAGGATGATACAGGGTCTAGGGAAAAGTCCTATGGGGAGCGATTACAGGAGTTCAACCTGTACTCACTGGAGGAGAGGAGGAACAGAGGGGATATGATTGAATTCTTCAGATATCTCAAGGGAATAAACAGGGTCAACCTTGATGGGGTGCTGCAGATGAGGGAGGTAGGTGCCACCAGGAGGCACTCAATGAGGCTGGATAGTGGGAGACTAGGGAAACAAGGAGACATAATTTCACTGAGAGGGTGGTGGAGCCCTAGAATGTGCTGCCGTGGAGCTGGTGGCTGTTACAACTGTGGAAGGGTTCAAGAGAGGTTGGGATAGGTATAGGGGAGGGTGCATCCCAGAGTCTCGCCGGGGTTGGGGAGGGCAATGGCGGTGCCCTGGGCAGGCACTGATCCCCGAGCAGACTCACTAGACCATTGGGCCTAATCTGCTGGCTTTTAGTATGTTAGTATTAACACATTACAGTCTTCTGGGTAAGCCGTCTGGAAAAATGTGATTCAGTGGACCCCTCCTACCTCCACAATACGTGAGGGACAGAGGGTGCCTTTGGCTGGATTTGGGACCAGTATCACGGTGCCACATGTACTATTACTGCAAGGGCACTACATTCCCCTAGGATTTTGAAAATGCTAGCCACTGTGGCTAAAGTGACCCCAGACTGTTTAGCCACCACGTGAAAGCATAAAGCCACTCCGACAATATACGCTACCAAATTAGTTATTCTAAACCATGTGCTATACTGTTGCTAAAACAGCAAAAACCGAGGTTTAGCCTCCACTGTCTTGGTAACTTTAAAAATTGCTATAAATCTTAGCCACAATAGGCAAAAGCATTCGCCGGTGGCAATGTGGTGAACTGCAAGTGGGAACACAGGGACATTCTTCTGTGATAACCAAACCCAAGGAGGGTTTGCGCCAGGATCAGTGCCCTCAGACTACAAATACTATGATCAAACATTCTGGAAATAAGTTTCCAAACTTACAGCACATTTTATATGATGGCATAAATCTTGTAATTTCTAACAAAATATCATCTACAAACAGCCTTCTTGCCTGCTTTGTGGACTAGTAGGAGAGGAGTCCACCTGCGGCGTGAAGGGCCCAAGCACGCATCGTAGGAACAGTAGTCTCACTTGGGCCATCAGAAGACACAATGCAGTGCCCACGGGACAAGCAACAGCTTTGCAATGGGTGAGCAGTGCCTACCACTGTGTGACTACCCCTGTTGGCCCAAGAAAGTCCTACCCACAGAACCCTCCCATGTTCTCCTCCCACTGCCACGGTGGGTACATTACTCAGCTAACATCATGTGCAGCTATGCTACAGTCAGTCCCTCTCCTCTCTGACCAACCTGAGATGTCTCAGTATCCTAGCCGAGAGCCCCTCCAGAGGCAAGCCACAGGGGCCCATGTGGCTATAGGCCACAGAGACATCATTACGATGCTATAAGGCTGAGGAGGGCAAAAATGTCACAGGGCTCCAGAGGGGTGGCAAAGGAGAACACGGAAAGTGGGAAACAGATAAATATTGAAATAACCCTTTAAATGAGCACATCTTCAAAAATAACAGTAAAGTCTTGTACTGGACTGGGTCTACCTGTTGGGACTGGCAGCATATAAATTAATGGGGGCTGGCAGCATATACATTAAAGAGTGCACCAATCAGCTGTTTGGTTATATTTATAAACCAAGCTTCCTGTCAGCAAGTCTGGTCAGTGGCTGAGGTTGAATGAGAAAGACATCTCGCACTTCTGAATCAGACGTTTACACTGAAAGGTTCTGAAGTCTCTCCACGCCCGCGATTAACATGCAATCACGCCATCAGGCCTACTTTGTCTGCAAAACCAATTCAAAAAGATCCCAGCAGGGTTTGGGGCTGAACAGGAACATTTTTAAATAATGGCGCTTTCAAATGATAATTACCAGAATAATTTCCTTGTTCATGTTAGGTTTTTCCTCCCCAGAGCTGAAGATATGTTCTTTTTGGTGTCTTCATGGTACGTAAATGAACCATACTATAGAACAGAACCTAAATCTTTGCTATTTACAAATTACATGATGTTAAACTATGTGTTTGTTCTGAGGTAACTAAACAAATTATAATCAGATAACAGTTAATCTGGTTTTGAGTATTCCAAATCAATGATTTATTCTTTGCCAAAATGTAACATATGATTTTGAACCCCAGGACATCCACTCTTGAGTGAAACAGACATTGGCCCAGATATTCAAAGGATTGTGCGTGGCGCAACAGTGTTGCGCCATGTGCAACCCACTAATCTTGATGCGATATTCAAATGGAGATTGTGCCTGGCACAAATCCCAATCAGCTGGAACACATCAGTAATGTATGCAGTGCAGGTGAGGGTTGCCCATGCATACTCTGTACATCCCGATATTCAGACGGGATGTGCGAGTCCATGCATCACGCCAACCCTACTGCGCCGCCTGAGTTAACCAAAAAAAAAAAAAAAAAGAACAACGGCTGGCCACCCACAGGTGAGCTGCCGCATTCAGGGCAACACGGCAGCTGCCACCTGTGGTTGGCCACCCGAGCTCTGGCTGCACCTCCGTGTAGCGCCCTGCCCGATCACGGGCATCTGTTTAAAATAATAAGGTCCTATCTTCCTGGTGGTCCAGTGGACCGCTGTCAGCCCATCACGGGCTTAAGTAAAAAGATATCATGTCCTATATCCCTAGTGGTCCAGTGGACTACTGTCAGCTCGATCGCGGGCTTAAGCAAAAATACATCACCTCCTATTCCCTGGTGGTCCAGTGGACCGCTGTCAGCCCGATCGCGGGCTTAAGTAAAAAGAAATCACGTCCTATATCCCTGGTGGTCCAGTGGACCGCTTGCAGCCGATCGTGGAATCTGTAATAAAAACATGAAGTCCAATATCCCTGGTGTCCAGCAGTACCCCCCTCCACCCGCCCACTGAGCCCCCGCTGCCTCCCCATCAGCGGCGAGCGGCGGCACCCCCCACCCGCCCGCCGATGACATCAGAGGGTAATACAGGTCCATTGGTCCACAGTGTGTGAGCCAATGGGCGCAGCAGCCTGCACTGCATTACACAATACAGATATGTGAATTCACATACAGGAGGTAATTAGTAGTAACAGGGGAAAGGGAAATCAGTGGAAGGAAGACGAGGAATGTGAGGAGGAGGCGGAGGAGGTTGGAGGGTGAGTGGAAGGAAAGCACAAGTGGTGAAGAAATCATAGGAATGTGCAGCAACAGAGGAGGGTAGGACACTGGTAACCATTCACTAGAAGGACCAGAGGACCGCTGGATGGGATGGTCAGAAAGAGAGTAATTACCTTCCAGAACTTTGAGGGGCGTTATAGTTGTTCTGAAGGCTGGCCTTGAAATACTGTGATTTTGCAGCCTGGCCAGCCTTTGTGCAGGAGTCTCTGACAGTTATGTATAAGAGAAGGTCAGGAAGGGTGGGATAGTTTGAACGTGCCCAGGCAAGATCACGGGACTTGCACTGACCAGTGATTTCAGGGGTAATCCAGGGGTGATGGGAGTTTGGACCCTGAATTTTCTGAGCGAAGCATGCTTGTCTCAGACTGAGGAGAATTTGGCGTGAAACGGAGAGGAATCCTTGATATCAGTAGTAGAGATATGGCTGTCCAATCTGCAGCAACAAGGTCACTCAAGAGAGCAGAGGTGTTTAGTGACCGTGGGTCCTGGTCCAGATGTGTTTGGGAGGAGGCGGACACCAGATCTTTCTGACTCAGAACATCATGCAGTGATCGCTGAAAGTGGCGACAGGATTCCTGCTGCAACAGTACAGTGGGGTGGAAGGCGAGAACCCAGCCCAGGAGAGAATGGTTATGAGATTGGGGTTGAGCGGGTGGGTCCACTGATAATCTGTGTGACTTTACTAACTGAACCTTGTGGATGGTCAGTCTGGAGGCCGGGAGAGCCAACTGACATTGAAATCCCCAGATAAGACACTAGTGAGGCCCCACCTGGAGTACAGTGTACAGTTCTGGAGACCATACCACGTAAGGACATAGACAGGGCAGAGAAGGTTCAGAGGAGGGCAACAAAGATGGTGCATGGGTTGCATCACAAGTCCTATGAAGACAGGTTGAAGGAATTGAACATGTACTCCTGGAGGAGAGGAGGAGAGAGGATATGATAGAGACATACAAGTATCTTACAGGGAGGAACAGGGTGCAGGAAAACACTATTTTTAAGCGAAAAAGATGTTTCAGGACTAGAGGGCATGGGATGAAGTTGGAGGGAGGACGATTCAGAGGAAACATGAGAAAGAATTTCTTCACAGAATGGGTGGTGGACAAGTGGAACACCCTGCCAGAGGAAGTGGTGGGGGCTGAAACAATCACGGGATTTAAGAATGCATGGGATAGACATAAAGGAATTCTAGAGGTCAGGGTAAGGGAAATAGACTTCTAGGAAAACAGACTGAACTTACAAGCTCAAATGAGACTAGGTGGGCCATAGGTCTTCATCTGCCTATTAATTGTCTATGTATCTATGTATCTATGTAAGACGAGTTCACCAATGGAGGAGTGAGAAATGATGGTAGAGAGGAATCAACCAGGAGTAGAAGGATATTCTTGGTGAGTCCCCAGTGAAGATGGACACAGAGGCAGTGGTGGATAGCCTGACCAGGAAAGAATTCATGAAATGAAGATGCAACCTCTTTGCAAACCATGTTGTAAGAGAGACCTGACGGGCATAGATGGCAATACCACCCCATGTTTTCTCTCCTGTCCTGCCTGAAAATATAATAAGAAGGAAGGGACAGGCTGGAGTCGGATCCTGGAAGATGGCCAGGACTTACATATACTATAAAGACTTATAATAATTTTGTTTATTTATTTATTTAAAAATTGGTAACTGGGAAAGGCACACTGAGCCGAGGCTTGTTTCGGGGTTGGGGTGTACAGACATAAAAAGAATTAGAAAACATTTTGTTTACATAAGCAGCATCACAGATGTAGGAGCAGATGAATTGTCAAGTGAAATAACAACAGCCTGGATTAACACACAAAATGTGGGCAGTCATACAGGAACACAATAAAGTCGCATAACAACAAAAATTAATACAGACACTTCGGTATTCCCTAATGAGTCGGTTAGATCGAGGAACCCATAAGCCTTGAGTGCTTGACCGTGTAACTCTAGTTGATGGCTGGGACCAGCAAGTCTGCAGTACAGCCTGGAGCCAGCAGTGTTGCTGGGAAAATAAAGTGTGAAAGCCAGAACCCTTGGTAGCCCTTTTGCTGCCCTCACTCCCCATTGTAGACATGCCTATTTTGTTATCCAGACCCTTGCACTCCCCATTTTGTACTTCTTCAGACTGTATAATAAAAGCAAAACTACAGCAGGACTTAGTTCAGTAGGGTATATATCAGACAGCTGGAGTACGAAACATCAATGGACAGGGCCCAGAAAGTTGCCCCCTCAATCAATCTGAAGCCATGGCTGACTTGACATATGTGTTCCTACACCTATGGGGCATATCACGACCAGCCTTGTAAGCAAGTGAGAGGATCTTGAAATCGACTTTCTGCTGGACTAGGAGCCAGTGGAGAGACTCAGAGTGGGGTGATGTGAGGCTGGCCTGGTGGCGCTGAGGTTGGCGCTGGATGCCACACCTCACGCCATGCCAGTGACCCGGTTCAGGAATGGACTCGGGTCGCCAGGGTGCTGGCATCGGAGGGGAGGGTGGAGCAGGATCAGCATGCTTTCCTCCTCCGGTGGGTGGGTCACCTGGCTCGTAGTCCCACCATCACTGGATGGAGGTCCGGTGGCAGGCGAGGTGGTAACGGGCAACTGGTAGGTGGGATGTCCCATAGGGCATGACTACGCGCTGCCTCCACATGCGTGCATCACGTCCAGGGATGCTGGGATTGGGACTGGAAGAAAACCAACAAAAGATAACAAAGTACTTACGGAAAAAAGGAACTGGGGTGATGTGTTCACAGAGTTTAGTTCTGGCTTATACATGAACTGTGACATTTTGAAGATAGTTTAATCTGTCTAGCACTTAGCACCCAGTGCCCCTTCCCCAACATACTTAGTACCACAACACCAACTCGCTTCCAGAATGTGCTCATTCTTAGTTAGTTATTTATTTTTAAGATAAAATTAGGCTGGCCTGGAAGCATGGCAGTAGAGCTGCTGCCTGCTAAGTCATTGACCTGGGTTCAGAAGAGGACCTGGTGGCATTGGAGCCAGCTAGGGAGAGAGAGGGTTGAGTGTCCCATGGATTACTGTTCTCCTCCCTCAGGGTGGAAGGGATCCGACATGTCGCTGTCAGCCTGTCACCTGGCTGAAGCTGGGTGGTGGCACTGCTGCGTGTTTCACGGGGAGCCTAAATTAAGGGTCTGATATGCCCGTGTGGGCCTCAGACGCACAGACGGTGCATCATTGCATACTCTGTGGCCCTAAAGGGAGTAAACCAGGTGGAAAACAAATGCCCCAACTGTGCAGATGGGTCTCCAGTTTGCTGCTGGCCCCACATTACTGACCTGGCATTTCCTGGATTGTGCTTCAGAGGGCCTGACCAGCCACTTGGGTATTCTCTGGGGTACCCACAGGAGCAGAGGTAAGCCTAGAGAGGTGGGTGGGTGGCCTGAGCAGAAGAAGCCTGATTGGAGAAATGAGCATACACCATTGATTGAAAGAGAAAAAATAAGCTAGAATTCAGCTAAGAAGCAGTGAGCAGTGCAGCCCTGCACACATCAGTTTAGCTGGTTGACATCTGAATGAATGGCGTAAAACGTGCTCAGATTCTATGAACAGTGTGTTCGCTGTCATTCATTCAGATGGCATCTGGCCAAGGGTAAGAGAGCTGTGCCACTTGCCATCTGTTAGCTGGAAGTTTGTCTTTAAAGTCGCACAATCGCTTGGGATGGGGAGGAGGGTGAGTGTTAGTGTACAGAGTGGGTTAGGAGGAAAAGGAATTTATTTTTGGGCAGTTAATCTTTTTACCCCTAGGTCTAAACAGCTCTCCTGTCATACCAGCCATCCCAGCACCATCACTCTGACTCTCCGCCAGACTTACATTTGTAAATGGTGCGGCCTGGGTGCTTGTTGGGTGTGGGGCCTGCAGGTGGCTGGAAGTCATCTACTGCCAGTGCTCCATGTCTCCGTTTTTCTCCCCAGGGAGAATGGCGTGCAGTACCACCCAAAACAGCCCTATGCACACTCCAGTGTGCAGGACATAAGCAGCTGCCACTTCTTCCTCCCTGTTGTGTGATGGTCCCTGCAATAGCCACTGCCAGGGGCTAAGCATGCAGTGGGCGGCAATGTCTTCCACCCTCCCCAGGAGATGACTGCAGTCCTCTGGTCGCTCTGTCCTCGCCTTCTCTGGCCAACATCTGTGACCCAGGTCCGGCTCCTGAATCTAGGTCACTGCATGGCGGCAGGTGTGGAATTCAGTGTCTCAACCCTCCGCACCACTGGGCAGGCTGAAAGGGGATATATTTAGTTATTTGGGATCTCTCTCTCTCTCTGTCATTATTTGGGATCTGTTTCTCTCTCTTTGCCTCCTCTCTTCCCACTGGTTGAAATACCACTACATAGGTATTTAGGAAGCTATATTTCTAATAAGCTACTGTTTAGAGCTTTTTGAGGAGACTGAAAAGAAAACCCGCCCACTATGCATAGGGTTACACTTCAACCAGAAAATTTAGTGTAATTTACAGGACCAGCATTCTCGGACAACTGTGCCTACTCTGGCCAGTTTGTATGATATCTTCAGGTCAGTTTGCATGGTTTTCAGTGCTGTATTCTTTTACTTTTTAGTCCCTACCTGAATCTACGAGTGATCAAGGTTTTATTTTCCATCAGTTTTATTTGCCGAGACTTGTAAGGAAAGACACACTTGCCTTATCACGATCTTATCTGGCCCAGCTGTCTGAGAGTGGTAGGCCAGGGTCTACCAGCGCCAGGTTTTCTCAGTAAGATGAGTTGGTTCAGCAGTAACCAGGAAAGGTTCACTGAGAGACAGTCTTCAAGATTAAGGGAGAGGATTTAAAAGGGTCATCAAAAGCCAGCAGCTTAACGCCTTCCAATTGCAGCTTCTCTCGTGACCTTTTCCATCTGTACGTATTGGAAACTTGCATTGCAGTATTTCTTTTTGTTTTGCTGTTTTTTTTTTTTTTTTTTTAATATGTTTGCCTATCGTCTGCACCAGTTCCTTGTCGCAGGGGACACACTAGGACTACACAGATGATCAGAAATCTCTGCATAACATTTTTTTCAGAATTTTGACTGCAGTTCCCTTTAAGAAACCATCTTAGTTCTGGAAGATCATCCACTCCCTTTTGATACTCCTCTTAATTAGTCTCTATAGTCCTAGAAACTAGGCAGTTCCACCATCTCTGAGCCCTTGGAGAGTGCTTTCGTTCAGCAACTTTTGGCTACCTGTGCTGTCTTAGTACTCCTGCCTCCCTCCCGCTTCCTCCCTTCCTCTCCTTTTTGCCCATGTCCCTTGCTGCTGCCCTCTGCTCTATTGTCCTGAATCCTACCAAGTGTTAACAGCCCTGATGGTGTGGACCCCAAGTTCCTCCACCTTGCCGCTTCTGCTACTGCTGTCCCAGTCTCTGCTTCTGTTATCCTCTGTCCTCACCTTAAAGAACCTGTTACGGAAGCAGTGGTGCAGCTAGGAAAAAACAACTTGTATGCCAGACCCTGTAGAGCCTCTTCGCTCCACCAATTGTAGACGTGCTAGTATTTGTTACTCAGACCCTTTTACATGCCCATATTGTACTTGAATGGCACTGTAAAAGCAAAACATACTGCAGTACTTAGTGTTTTCATTTAGCATTATGTTTAATGCAACCAGAACGCAGCATTTATATAATAGTACAGCAGGGTGGATATCAGCAGTAGGAGTAACTAAAATCAGCGGTCAGGACCCAGAATGCTGCCCCTTCTCCAGTAGCTTATTTGCGATGCGCTTTACATACCCATGCATAGAAGAGTGTTAAAGTCCTACCCTCCACAAAGTCGGGTGCTTTCCTGGGTGCATCCATCCTGTCTCCCTTACTTCAGCACTGACTAGTGTTCAAGGCCCAACTCTCCTTATTCCTTTGATGCAGTCTTCCTCACTCTTTCCAATCTTGCAGCTGGAAAACCCACTCATGTCCTCCCTCCTCAGATTCACTGATTACTTTTTAAAGGGTGGACCATTGCCTCATCACCTCTGCTGTTTTGTCAACCTTGCCAAGGCCTCTGACATGGTAGAACCTCCTACTCTCGACAGGCCTGGTACAGCACGCCTCTTGGATCTCTTGGTCAAGTGGTTTAGCCCTGTCTGGCTGTTAGGTCCCAAGCAATCCTCTAGGGCAATGCCCTGCCCCTCCCTATCAGGTTTTCCTCAACGCTCCATCCTAGGTTCCATCTTGTAGACAGTTTCCTTAAGGCTGTCCCTAAGGCTTGTATCCCTTCACACAATCACGGTATGTGGATGACACTGTGTTGTTTGCCTGTAGACCCTGTGACCCAGAGCTGGCAGCACAGCTTCAGCAGGACTTCGACAGTCTTCATCACTGGTTCAGTGCTAACCACTCTCCTCTAAATGCCAACAAAAGAGTCTCAGTGACCACTGGCACCAAGCCGTGGCTCTCTAAACTCCAGTTCACCCCAGTCTTCCTGTCCCTGGATATCACCCAGCTGGAGAAGGTGTATAACTGGCTCATCATCTCAGCTTCTCAAGCATACAGGGGTAATTATGTCAACAAGCTAGGGAGACTGACACACTCACAAAACTGTGTCAAAAACCATGGAACCCTGCCTGCCTCAGCATTCCACTGGTAGAACTCAGGTTGCTATAATGGCATGTAGTACAGTGAATACAATATTACAACCCTTTCCTGTGTGATAGAAAACAGCATTGTGACCATTCAGGATAGCAGGCATGGGACAACTCACAAACATTCACAATGACATGGGCTAACTTTGCAAACTTGCTTGCAGCCTTCCGCTATGCCAGAGTTACTGCTTTTAAAACCAGGTGGTAATGTGGGGTTGCAGTGCTGTGACCAAGTGCAGCAGAATGATGCATGTGCCAGGTTCACCACCTACCACAGGAGCTTACAAAGTTCAGGCAGTTGATGCATTTAAGCATGGGCTGGACAGATTCATGGAACTTAGGAAGAAGAGTCCAAATGAGGGGTGGATTAGGTGCATGGGCATTGTATAGGAAAATTGTGGTCTTACCAGTACTGGACTGGTATCATGATCGAGGTAGGGACTCTGACAAATCGGATGGACCAATGGTCTTTCTCTGCCTCTAAAATTCTCTGTTTCTACTTTCAGAGATACATACAGGTGACCGTATAGGCGGCACACACCGGAATGAGTGAAGAGAATTCCGCTGGATACGTAAGGATTATGCATTGTACAGGTGGGAGGTGGTCCTTGACCACCAAGTGATAGCCTCTCAGGCCATGGGGAGGTAGATAGACACTCTCCCACCTTAGTCCATTATGACTGGAGGATGGGGTTGGGGGATAGTTCCGGGCAGGACATTCATGGATGTGATAGGGTGACCAGCTTGCAGCATGGCATTGCATCATGCATCTGGCAGACTGCCATGCTACATCCTTGTCACAAACATACCGCGTTAGTGGGTGCAAAACCATGTGTGCATCCTGTAACATCTCGCTTAGTGATTTACATTGCACCACCGTCACATGGGGACCCTACTCTTGCAGCAAACATCTACATTTGTTTCTAGCACTAGTGGGTGGCAACGCAACTGGGCATCCAGTTTCCATATGTTTTATTTATTTTGTTTTTATTTCAGGTTCGGGTGGTGATTGTGCTGGCGAGTGGGCTCATCATCAGGACACCAGGGAATTCACAACAGAATTCTGTTCTGTTGCGTGGGCAGTGCCCTCTAACTAAAATACAAACTCAGGGAGACGGACTCGGGAAGGGTGGCAAACCCTGGAAGTGGGCGCCTAATAGTAGTGCTTTGTCCGGAGACGTGTACGAATGTTTATTTCAACACTTTCACCAGGAAAGATATAATGAACTGATAATATCTTGTTTCAGATGTGTCTTGGGGGTGGGGAAGAGCAGTATAAACAGAACAAAACTTATTCTATAAAACAACAATCACAGCAATAAAATTATACAGTACAATAAATCGAGCTTCATCAACAGGCAAGATTATTCAAGAGCAGGGCGGAGGACCAGCCTCTAGAGTTACATGGGACTACACTTCAGAAGCAGGCATGAAGGGAAAGGTTGCTGTTGGGAGGAGAGGGAACAAGGGAGTGAACAAGAGCAGATTGGGAAAGGAAAGGAGGAAGGTGGGGATGGGGAAGGGGAAAGAGAGAAGGAAGAGAGGGGAAGCTACATTGAGAGGAGGGCCAGGGAAGAATGAAAGAGGGGAAAAGGGGAATTGTAGGGTGGGATTGGGACGGTCCCGGCAGGTGCAGGAAGGAGTGGTGTAATCATGTAGAAGAGATGGGTGAGAGCATTTAGTCGGTTCTAAAGTCTAGGAAAGTGGTAGGAGAAGCCAGCCTAGCCAGCGAGGTATTTCCTAGAGGAGAGCGAAGGATTGATAGCTAGAGTTTGAAGGTGTGTAGGAGGAGGGTGGTTGGGGGGGAGAGGAGGTAAGGTAAGAGGGAGGGAGGCCAACCAGAATGTTGAGATAAAGGAGGCACAGTAGTTAGGCAATGAGCTTCCAGGAAGGGGAGTGAGAGGCAGAGTATAAGGAACAATGGTGAGTGTGAGGCAGACAGTCTTAAAGCAAAGCAGCAGAAGAAGTGAAAGAGGCGGTCCAGTCTGGCAAGGGTAGTCTTTGAGCAGCACTATAGGCAATGTCACCATAATTGAACATGGGGAGAATCCTTTTCATTATGATATCACGGTGGCAGGAAGAGGAACACAGCATTGTTCCTATATAGTTAGTCTAGTTTAGGGTGCCTTTTTTCACAGATGGCATCAACGTGTCATAAGAAATCTAGGTGCTGGTCTAGCTAGACCTCAAGGTACTTGAATGAGGAAACGCTATAGACTGTGACCCCATCCAAGGTGTGGAAAGAGGGATAGAGGGAGCCTACCATCAGCTTCACCATTATCAGCTGAAAACCTGGCACAAAATTCTTGATGGATCAAAGATAGCAGTGTGGACCAGTGATTTGGAGGATGGAATGATGAACTAGTAGTTTGTAGGTTAAAATCCCAACAAATCCATTGACACGGTGTACCCCTGAAGAAGACACTTGGCCGTTCTGTGCTTCAGTCACCCAGCAGTAAAGTGGGAGAAGCCTGACCTCGGTGTGCTGCAAAGAATACATTTCTTCTCTGCTTTGCTATCCTGAAGGGGAAATGGGATATCTCCTATGTTTTGGGCACAGGTTATGTCGAGTCACACATGTCACATAACCTTTCAAGTGCTCCTGATCACCCTGTAAGTGAGCCGTGGTGCCCATTGGGCCCTTAGTCTGTTACCAAAGAATTAAAAATATATATATATTTGCTTAACGAGAGTCAATTTAAATTATTTCATGGTGATTTGCATGTACATCCCATGATGTTTTGTATAATGGGGTATGTATAATCTTGTATTTCTTAGAAACCTGGCTTTATGACCAATGCCCTTCCTGGGTAACCCATGCTTCTGTGCTGAGGTTCTTGTCATTTAGATTGCTTTCCAATTTTGGGCTCAGCATGACCCAAACCAGTAAGACCATCATTGGGCTGGTTCCTCCTTCATCTGGGCTGAGATGCAGATGAGACACACTGATGAGTCGTGAGAAGGATGAACAGTGTGTTTGTGTCTTCTGCCTTGCAGTCTGTGTGTGTGTGTGTGTGTGTGTGTGTGTGTGTGTGTGTGTGAGGCCATTTGGCATCCTGTTCTCCTGCTTAAAGCAGAACCTGCCTAAATTTGTCATGGTGATTTGCATATACTTCCCATGATGCTTTGCATTATTGTGGTATGTATGATATTGTATTTCATTGGTACTTGTAGCATACATGCAGTAAGTAGCTAGTTTCATTGTAACTGCTGTTACTATGTAGTTACATAACTATTTCTGTAGTTACATGTTAATAACTGCCAGATTGTTATGCTTGGCTATTGCTTTGTTTCAGGGCACAGGTTACATGGTAGTTATCGGGTAGTACTGTAACTATATAATCGATTATCTGTTGGTAGAACCATGAAACTCTGTAATACCAGTAGTTATCCTAGTAATACAATTACTACCATATAACTGCTTTACCTTACGTAAGGAATAATTCATGGTTGGGTGTGTGGCAGTATTGTAATAACTGAATGACCTGGTTGGGTTGTGAGGCCGGAAGTATGGTCAAGGTCTTCAGCCACTCAGGAAGTGAGGTTATGTATGCAGTAAGATGCCAGGGTGTGTAATTATGGGGGAAAATTGCATGGCTCAAGGGTGTTGTTAGGCACGAGCCGTTGGCGCTGAGTGCTTTAAATACCTGAGAGCAAAGTACAATTATGAACTGAGGATCGTAAACAGAGATCTGATTGGCCGAGAGCTCTTTGAAGCACGTGATGATATTGGGCTTGCATCATCACGGCTTCAAAAAGCTCCGTGCCACCAGCCTTCTTGCTATCTACTGTCTGGAGAACCATTTTTCTAAATGTACCCTACACCACCAAAAACTCATTCATAAAACATTTTAAAACCTGTTTCTTTTATTTTTTTATTTATAAAACTTGAAACTCAATTCATATTAGCAGTAAGTCACCTCACGGTGTGATATATCATAGGATATTGTCACTTCTCAGGTGAGTTGACGATCGCCCGCGCCTCGCGGCCCAACCATCTGATGTGTGATGATATCCCATGATATACCACATCCTGTCGTGACTTATTGCTTAATTATTCACCATAATAACCCTTATTGCCCTTTACTCCTCAATTCAGTAAACCAGTCCTAATGGACTGATGCTAAACTACTCCATACCTTTGCTCCTGCTATAGCACATCCTCTGCCTCACCCTACTCAACTTCTTCTCCCTCAGTGCTGTCTCTCAGCCCTGAAAGTTGGCCAAAGTTCTTCCACTCTATGGGTGGAGGGTGGGTACCTTCATCCCCAGGTAACTTTAGGCCAATCCCTCCTCAGTTCCCTTGCTACGATGCAATAGAAGCTTGTCCACACTAGACTCTCTGATTTTCATCCTCCGCCGATTTCTCTTCCCCATTCCAGTCTGGCTTTCAAGCATCACTCCACTTTCTCCTCTCTGGTTTGTGTAGCTGATTCAATCTTCTCAGGTATGGATCAGGGCACACCACAGCTGCCATTTTCTCGACCTGGCCAAGGCCTTTGACTCGGTGTCCCATCCACCTCTTGGACAAGTTGAGTTCTGCTGGCCTCGGCCCTGCTGTCAACTGCTTTCTTTCCTACCTCTCGGGCTGTCAGTACAGGTTGGAAATGCCCTCTCACCCCACTTCCCATCCAGGCCAGGGTCCCACAGGGCTATATCCTGAGGCCAAGCCTGTTCTCCATCTTCCTTAATGACCTGCCCATGCCTTGTGCCAACTCGCAGAATCCACATGTGTGCAGATGACACCATCATTTACACCTCCAGTCCCTCCATTATAGCCACTGAAGGTATGCTCCAGCAAAACTTCCACAATGTCCTGCACAGGTTCCAATCAAATCAACTTCAGGTCAACACACACACATAAAAACTGTGTCCATGCCCTCTGGCACCAGCCATAAACTGGCCAGACTCCAACTCTGCCTATCTTCTCCACCTTGGATGGCACCCTCTTGAAGTGGTTCAATCATTCAAACACCTCAGTGTGTGGCTAGGCAGCAAACTTGACTTCTCTGCCCACACTGACAACATTCACACTAAGCTTCATCCTAAACTTGGTGCCTTGTACAACAATAAAGACTATCTGCCTCTAAAGGTATGTCGTGAGCTTTTCACCAAAATGGTGCTAAAGGCCTGTGACTATGCAGATGTGGTCTATGGCACCGCCTCCCTGCACATCCCAGGCCAGACTAGAAACCCTCTGCAACTCCTTCTCCTCTTTGCTACCAACTCCACCTCTCGCATCGACAACTGTTCACTCTACTCCTCCTTATCCATTCTTTTCTACTCTCACATCAACAGAACCACTGTGCTTCATTCATATTCAAGTACTGGTTTTGGTCCTTCCTTCTTACCTCTCCTTTTCCTGTCCCTCATCTCCTCTTCCTCCTGCTCCCTCCACTCCAAGGATCCTTGCACTTTCATCATTCCTTATCACCACTCCTCTGCTGGGCAATCAGCCTGCACTGTAAATGTGTACTGTGTCAGTGCTATGTAATTGCATTGTAATTGTGTACTGTGTCAGTGCTATGTATTTGCATTGTAATTGTGTACTGTGTCAGTGCTATGTATTTGCATTGTAATTGTGTACTGTGTCAGTGCTATGTAATTGCATTGTAACTGTGTACTGTGTCAGTGCTATGTAATTGCATTGTAACTATGTACTGTATCAGTGCTATGTATTTGCATTGTAACTATGTACTGTGTCAGTGCTATGTATTTGCATTGTAACTGTGTATTGTGTCAGTGCTATGTATTTGCACTGTAACCATGTACTGTGTCAGTGCTATGTATTTGCATTGTAACTGTGTACTGTGTCAGTGCTATGTATTTGCACTGTAACCATGTACTGTGTCAGTGCTATATGGAATTCTCTACCTCATCGGATCAGAGCATGCCCATCTGCTGAGGCCTTTAAATCTGCCTTGAAGACCTATCTTTTAATTTTGCCTTTCTTGAGGCTTAAGTCCTGTTGATTTTATAAACGATTTTGATTACGTGTTTTATGGTTGTTATGTTTATGTACAATGCATGGTCGTCTGGAATAACTTTTAAAAATAAAATTTTCTTTGGCTATATATTTGCACTGTAACTGTGTACTGTGTTAGTGCTATGTATTTGCATTGTGTTCTGTGTCAGTGCTATGTATTTGCACGGTAATGTGTACTGTGTCAATGCTATGTATTTGCATTGTAACTGTGCACTCGCCAGTGCTATGTAATTGCATTGTAACTGTGCACTGTGTCAGTGCTATATTTGCATTGTAACTGTGCACTGTGTCAATGTTATGTATTTGCACTGTGTCAGTGCTATGTAATTGCATTGTAACTGTGCACCGTGTCAGTGCTATATATTTGCATTGTAACTGTGCACTGTGTCAGTGTTATGTATTTGCACTGTAACTGTGTACTGTGTCAGTGTTATGTATTTGCACTGTAACTGTGTACTGTGTCAGTGCTATGTATTTGCACTGTAACTGTGTACTGTGTCAGTGCTATGTAATTGCATTGTAAGTGTGTACTGTGTCAGTGCTATGTATTTGCATTGTAACTGTGTATTGTGTCAGTGCTATGTATTTGCACTGTAACCATGTACTGTGTCAGTGCTATGTATTTGCACTGTAACCATGTACTGTGTCAGTGCTATATGGAATTCTCTACCTCATCGGATCAGAGCATGCCCATCTGCTGAGGCCTTTAAATCTGCCTTGAAGACCTATCTTTTAATTTTGCCTTTCTTGAGGCTTAAGTCCTGTTGATTTTATAAACGATTTTGATTACGTGTTTTATGGTTGTTATGTTTATGTACAATGCCATGGTCGCCTGGAATAACTTTTTAAAAATAAAATTTTCTTTGGCTATATTTGCACTGTAACTGTGTACTGTGTTAGTGCTATGTATTTGCATTGTGTTCTGTGTCAGTGCTATGTATTTGCACGGTAAATGTGTACTGTGTCAATGCTATGTATTTGCATTGTAACTGTGCACTGTGTCAGTGCTATGTAATTGCATTGTAACTGTGCACTGTGTCAGTGCTATATATTTCCATTGTAACTGTGCACTGTGTCAATGCTATGTATTTGCACTGTAACTGTGCACTGTGTCAGTGCTATGTAATTGCATTGTAACTGTGCACTGTGTCAGTGCTATATATTTGCATTGTAACTGTGCACTGTGTCAGTGCTATATATTTGCATTGTAACTGTGCACTGTGTCAGTGCTATGTATTTGCACTGTAACTGTGTACTGTGTCAGTGCTATGTATTTGCACTGTAACTGTGTACTGTGTCAGTGCTATGTAATTGCATTGTAAGTATGTACTGTGTCAGTGCTATGTATTTGCATTGTAAATGTGTACTGTGTCAGTGCTATGTATTTCAACGGTAAATGTGTACTGTGTCAGTGCTATGTATTTGCACTGCAACTGTGTACTGTGTCAACACTATGTAACTGCATTGTAATTGCATGCTGTGTCAGTGCTAAGTAATTGCATTGTAACTATGTACTGTGTCAGTGCTATGTAATTGCACTGTAACTGTGTACTGTGTCAGTACTGTGTAATTGCATTGTAACTGCATACTGTGTTAGTGCTATGCAATTGTACTGTAACTGTGTACCGTGTCAGGCGATGCAATTGTATTGTAACTGTGTACTGTGTCAGTGCTATGTAATTGCACTGTAACTGTGTACTGTCAGTTCTGTGCAATTATATTGTAACTGTGCACTGTAGCACTTTTAACTTCTCTTCCCCTGCCCCCTCCCTTTCACCCACCCCGCTTCATATACATTCCCCTTTTTCCCTCCTGCATATTCTTTCTTATAAGATAATAGCTGCCTTATACTGATGTATACCTAAGTATTACATTTTACCTCTCGAGTCTTCCAGTTATGGCGCTGTAACTGTATCACCCATGTTAGTTCTGTGTGTTAGGCCTACTAGTTATGACCTTGCAAACTGTGTTACCTGTGTTAGCTTTATATGTATAGGCCTGAACAATCCTCCATATGTACTATGCCGCTGGCTTGTCAACCCTATCTTTGTCTGTTATCTGTATTATATCCAGGACCACCTTGAAAATGAGCTTGTTCAACAGTGTTTACGCCTGGTTAAAGTTTGATTGATTGATCAGTGCTATGTAATTGTATCCGCTTCCTTCCCTAAGTCACACCTGGAAACGAGCCTTGGCTCAGTCTGCCTTTCCCAATCACCAATTTTCAAATAAATAAATAAAATGCTGGCTTTGAACATAACTGGCTTGGCTTGCCCTTAACTCTCAAATACTCACAAGGCAAAGCCGGGCCAGAGCCAGGCAGTAAGCTCAAGTCAGGCTCGAGTCTGCCTTGGTTTGCCCACCTCTATATGAGGTCACTGTAATCTACTGTTTGTTATCTGCACTACTCTGGCTACTTTGCTGCTGTAGTTGTACACATTTATAGCAAATATACAACTGTACCTGCATCTGTTACCGCACTTCCACTGCCGCCAATATCAATCTGCGCCATTTGTTTGCAGCCCTGTTTTTATCCTATGTAAAGCACTTAGAAATATTTATTTATTTTACTGATTTTTCACTATATAAAAATAAAACTGACTGACTGAAGTGGGTTGGGGTAAGGGTGGATATTTATTACTTGGGCCTTGGAGGAGAAGGGTGGAAATGGATTGCAAACTCAGTTGGGGGAAGGAGTGTATTATCACTTTATGGGGGTATACACACTTGAGGGTGAGGGAAAGGGTTTAATTTTTTTTCACTGTTCTGTGTATTTGCCCGAGGGTCCATTGTATTTGACAGTGCCCAGCAGGTAAAATAAACTTCAAAAGGTTTGGGAAAAGGTCCAGATTTCTTGGCGCTTTGCTTCACTTTTTGGTAAGGGTCAAGTCTGCCACTCTCCCACATCTTTATCGGCAACATTTTTCTTCACAACACCCCTTATACAGCCAACTGAAAACACACAACTGATGTTCGTGTGTTCGAGGAAGGGCCATTACGATGCACTCCTTACCTCTCATCCTGGCTAGCCCCATAACCAATGCACTTAGAACACTTTCTACTGTTTTTTCTTTGCCTGGAATTCATTACTTGCAGTTTGTTTTACTGTTCATGTCAAACGCACTCCGCTGTTGTCACTTTATTTATTTTGGTTTCACTCCGCTGTATGTTCAATGATGAGGGAGGGGTGGAGCTAAATGGAAGGAGGGTTAATCCAAATGGAACAAAGGGATGACCCAGTCTGTAGAGGCAGACTCTTTATCTGTCCATGAAATTCTATGTATCTATGTAACTGATTTTTGAATGCTTACAAAACTAGCAGTATAGCCTACAGGTTAGAGTATAATGAGCTTGGTACATCCAGCAGACCTGGGTTTGATTCCCAGAACTTCCATTTGCATACTGTGTGCCTCTGTGCAAGTCACTTAACCTCCCTGTGCTCCTGGGTCACCCCGGAAAATACGTGCTTTTGCCTAGTGGGCCTTACCTGGTTACCAAAGAATAAAACAAAATTAACAACCTAATTTATAGACCACAATGGGTGCATTTAATGTTGAATAAATGAGGCAGGGTCAGGAAGTGGGGGGAGAAATGCCAACAAATACGATTTTCAGCATTCGAAGATGTCATTACACATGGGTATGACATCACAACTGTATAGAACAGAATGGTGATGTGGTACTTTTATAGGTATATATGACAAAGGTACCCTGAGCTGTAACAGTTCATTTCCTGGTGCGTCCTACAGGTGGGTTACACGGACCTGTGGACAGAAGGAACGCTGATCAGGACACTGGAGAAAATGCAGTACTGTTTCAGTAAGTCCCAAGGCATCTTGTATTTCCACCAGGACAGTCACCACAGATGTGTAGAAGGGACATCAGTTTAACATCTCATGCGGTTGGCGTCTCAACAATGTAGCAACCCAGTGTCAGAACTGGGTAGTAGCCCACATTTCTGGTGCGGACTAGAACCAAGATATTCCAATGTCTTGGCCCCAGAGGCAAGTGTGCAACTTACTGAGCCACTGACACCGCCATTATATAGAAACTGGTGCTACATCCATGCATAGAAGCAACCAAAAGCTTCTGAAAACTGTTTAGTAACCCATCAAACCAGATATTATATAGTTATATGGTGACTGCATGTCAAGGAATACATGTTTCACTCCACACAGTGTAGCAGTTTTATTTAGTGCAATCTCTGTATTTTACATTTTTAAGATATGTCAGGGCTGCCCCTACAGTAACTGGCTTGATTACAAATGCTTTGAGCTTGCCAATCATATGAAACAAGCAAAAACAATTAAAAAAATTATAACAAGAAAAGGAGGAGTTACAATATGCAAACTACACATCCCAGTTTTCGGTTTTCAGGCATAGCACAAAAACTGTAGAAAATATATATTTTTCCAATGGTGCAAAAACTGCAGAATCATTAAATAAAAGCTTTAAAGAGCCACTGACCCCTCACATATACCTTTGAAAACCATAATATCTGGACACTAAGCAGCTTATATTTCTCATTAGTTCTGTATTTTGTATCTCCGTTATTTATTACTGAACTCATTATGCATGAAAACAGGATAGCTGTTCCTGGAGTATTTATCAGCGGCTATTGCTTCTTCCCAACCTGATGTCACAATACTTTGCTGGTGACATCACAGTAATTCCATGACAACAGACTGTGATGTCACGACAGAGCATTATAATTTTTCAAGAAGGAAATAAGCTTTGCAGTCTTTAGAGCAGATAAACTCTAAGGGCTAAAGATAGAAACATAGAAACATACAAGTTAACGGCAGATAAGGTCCGCAAGGCCCACCCAGTCTGCCCATCTTGTTTTCTACCTTATGAATGTGCCGCCGGCCTTTGCTCTGTCAATGGCCTATCTATTCATACTCATCTGTATTGCTCCCTTATGCCTATCCCATGCCTGTTTGAAGCCCTGTACTGTATTCACATCCACCACTTCCTGAGGTAGGCCACCCAAGCATTCACCACCGTTTCTGTGAAAAGAACTTCCTCACATTACCCCTAATCGTCCCTCCTCTAATCTCATGCTGTGTCCTCTTGTCCTGCTATTTTTCTTATATTGAAAGATGTTAGACTCTTTCACCTTGTTAATGCCCTTAAGGTGTTTGAATGCCTCGATCATATCACCTCTCTCCCTCCTTTGCTCAAGGGTATACATATTGAGCTCTGTTAATCTGTCCTCATATGTCTTCTGATGCAGTCCCTGCACCATTTTGGTTGCCCTTCTGGACTGCCTCAATTTGGTTGATGTCCTTGTGAAGGTGTGGCCTCCAGTACTGCATGCAGCACCAGATGGGCCTAACCAGTGTCTTGTAAAGAGGGATTATTACCTCCTCTACGACTTGTGATACCCCACTAATACACCCCAACATCCCCTAGCCTTACCTACTGCTTTAGTGGTCTGCTTGGATGATTTCAGGTCATCTGTGCTGATGCTGCCCAAGTCTCTTTCTTCCCTTGTGATTTTGTTTTGTGGGAATTTCTTCAGTGATAAATAAGGGACAGGAGAACTCTACAGAAGATACATGAAATATCAGCTGAATTTGTCTAAATATTATGTTTTTGATAGTCATTATGTTCTTGATAGTCATTCCAAATGTGTCAGCTGCTTGAAAAAGTGTCAGGAAGTCAGACACATGTAGGAAAAGGTACACAAATGCAATGTAGTGAGGGGAATCAGATTAAATGTAAATGTTATTTTACTTCATCCATTCAGTTCAAATATTTGACACAAAAAAAGCCAGTATGAAAAATTTAAAATTAATCTGTAAATACTGAAAAATAACATTACAGAATTTAACCCTATATCATGCAGAATTTGAGAACATTGTGCACAGAATTAATAAAATGAAGGTGCAGAAAACTGGCACGTGTGACAAATGTTATCCAACCCTATGCAAACTATCAATTGTAAACGGTGGTTTGCCATGGAACAGCGATAACTAGAAGTTTATATACCAGTCTCTTTTATTGTAAATCACTGCTCACAACTCACTGAATCTTTTTTATGACTGTGTTTTTAACATGATGCAGTGCACTGTGCTGCTACAGTACCTCTCGAGAATATACAATTTACATAAATGAAACATACAATACACAAACCGTTTTAGAAAAGGTTCTCGTAATGTTACAGCTGTAGCTTTGATTTTCAACATAAAAGGTAACAGAAACTAAATAGAAAAACAAACTCTTATTCTGGCATCTTAGCTTCATATCTCAAGCCCTTATGGTTGCAAAGAATCTTTTTCTTTCAGCCTTCCCAGAGTACTAAGCTATCCATTAGGTGCCTGCTGCCGACGCCTGCTTCAGCCTCCCTCTGGAGGTCAGGATCTGGTTTGACTCCCTAGTCCAGGCAATGCTTGACTTTCTCCATCTAGTCCCGCCAGAGTATCTCCTACTGCAATTGGAGCTTGCTCCCCACCCCATGGTGGGATCTTTCTATTAGCACCTGTTGTGGAGGGACAGCACATCATGAAATCCAGCAGATGGAGGAATATTTACACAACAGGTAAAGAAGGGCAGTAATACAGTGTTACTAGTAGAGATAAGCAGTCCAAGGGACATTGTTGGAGAGCCTAGAGGATGGGAGAAACGTGCTCAAAGGCATAGGGGAAAAATTACTAAGGAAAATGGTCAAGGAGAGGGAAAGAATGGAGGAAGGGTGGTAGGAGAAAAGTAAGAGGAGGGAGGGAGGGAGGCAGGAAGGTAAAGAGATAGTGGTAGTCAAGAGAGAGATAACATAGAAAATGACGGGGCAGTAAAGGTCGGAATGGTGAAATGGGTAGAGCTAAGCAGTTGTTGGACTACTGCCTTTAGTGCAATAGCTTAGATGCTGACCTGGCCTCCACAGTCTGGAGCATGTTATGTTTTCTGAGGGCTCAGTATCAGGATCAAAGGAAGTTCCCTGCCTGCTTGCACTGGCTGGTGGTGCCCATCGCTGCCAACCCTGGGCGAGAGGGTGATGTGTGTCCCACTCTAGCAGTGCATATTCTTATGAGAAGCAGTAGCAGGATTAATGTAGTGGGTGAGCACACCATCGGCCATCATCTACCAGTAGGATGGTGGGGGTGCCATTGGTGGATGCCAAGGGTGGTGTTTGGGCCAGAACACAAGGAGCAAAACTCTCACTGGTCTACCACATGACAACACATATGCACCGGCAGACCCAGATGTCAACTAATGCCTCCCGGTGCCCTCATTCCTGTGGAGAACCTGACTACTCCTCAGCAGTCAGCAGTATATGAGCTGGTCTTGGGACCCTGCTTGGTGGCAGAAGCCCCAGACAAGGAGAACCTGGACTGGGCGCTGCAAAAGTAAGTAAGTGTGTGGGGGCATGGTTGAGTCCGACTGTAACATCAGCACTGAAGGAAATAGAGAGAAAATTTAAAGAAGGAAACGTGGTCAACAGTGTAAAGAATTAGTCTGAGAAAGTTCTGTTGGAAATTTTGTTTTACACAGGTCTCATGGTATTGGATTTTTGTCTGTGCCCATACATCACTTAACTTGTCTATGTATCTGCATTCCATCAGAAATCGCTTTTATATCTTGTAATACTTAGTTCCAGCAGATTAGAGGTTGTGAGACACCATACAAAAGGTAGGTATGTCTTTAAATTCTCTCCTTATAAACAGGTGCTGAGCTTATATACACTTTTAACATTTTTAAATTGAATTTTATTCATTTTCAAAATGTACAAAAAGCAGCTGAAAATTGTCACACACGGTTCAGATTATAGTATAAAATAACAGCAATTTCATATAGTATAGGTCGCTAGTCATCCATCGCTACTTGTTTCAGAGGAAAATTCAAAACTACGATTTCCAACATTACTACTTTGCCTATATACACATTAATGAGCATAATAACGTGTGCAACTGCCTTCTGTCACTTAATGATAACCACTAAAAGTATTTACTGTACAGACGTGCAGTGACAGTTGCTATAGGGGCATTCCAGAATAAGTCAGTGTGTTAATATTGCCACTGAGACAACTCTACGGTGGTATGAGTGGTCTTTTGCACATTCTTATAGTAGGAGACCCGGGCGAAGGCGAGTGATTCTGATACCCTAAAATGTAAGTGATGAGAGTGGTCCGGTGGCAGTATTCACATATTATTGATTCATTTTATAATCCTTTACCTGTGGCCACCCGATTTCACATCTGCACAGGTAAAGGATTTGGAGGGAAGTGCTTCAGCAAGGTTATTTCATATATTATTTTTAAGTCCCCATTCAGCCTGCACTATAGCTTCAAGGCTCTGTCGCTATGATGGTGTTATCGCTAGTGACGATCCACCATCTTAGGGAGCTACTGTGGCAGGCAGCTTAAACAGGAGCCGCTGGTTTGTTTACATTTCACAAAACGCTTATTGATTAGCGACTCTGGATTAACACATTTCTGGACTAAAACGAATAACAGCATTATGAAGGTAAACCCCAGTCCTACGATGCTGTGCTTTTGAGGGCATATCAGCATTCCCTGTTTATGAGTCCTTTAAAAGAGGATGGCTTGAATCGTTTCTCTGTGGAAGCTGTGCTCTAGTACTGTACTGGTTCTGGTGCTGGTGGCAACAGTTCAGCAGCTCTGCACTACTGAGAGGTATAGTACGTTGCTGTACTGTACAGTGTCACTATAACTGAGGCTTTTAATTTCTCAGCACTGTAACAAAGTGGTCAGGACAGCTAATGTGGTGTAGGAAATATCAAAGGAACTTCAGAAGTTTATTTATTTCAAACATTTCACCAAGACAGACATACAGAGCTGTTAACAGCTTGTTTTCAGATGCATTTTGGGGGGTGACAGAGAGCATACAATACAATAAGGTCACAGGGTATAATACACAACACAAGGGAGGTAACAGTACAAGGTTGCTCAGAATCCTGCAGAAAGAATTGGATACTTGGATTCCAGACTTTATTCCGAACGCAGATTTTGGTATTCAAGGTAGAAAATCCAAAATTCGAAAAAGAGTCAAATGCATAATTGAACTGATTCCAAATCCGCGATCTGACACCAGTAGATACATGTTTGCTAAACCCAGCCTCAGGCAACCTTTGTTATCCCCTTACTCGAGTGCTGGTGTTGCTGTCTGCTGCAGTTGGGCCATTCCGAGCCCCGACTCTATCACTCCATCCTCCAGTCCCTCCACTGCCTGCTGACTAAGTCACTCCCCAGGCAGCCAGCCCCACCACTGACCAATGCCGCCTGAAGCCAACTAACACCGCCATGGCAGACAGCATACAACTGACTGAACCGACTGGCATCAATTCCTGAACGCCACCACCATGATTGCCAACCTAAGTCAGACTCCATTTGCCTCGCTACTGCTGCTCTGCCCAGTCCACTGACTCCCACCCCATGTTGTCCTTCTGCTCCATTTGTGCTGGCACCAGGCATTCTGGCCAGTGACTTGATCGTCCTCTCTCTGTCCTTCTTCCCTGCCCAAATCAACCCTGCCTGATTCCAAGTAGGCCGGGTGGCTACTGGATGATGCTGGTGGGAGGTGGCTCACCAGCACCAATCCCTAGGCTCCTGGCAATCTCCCCAGACTAAGAGGCTCTGAACTGGGTCTGTCTGGAACCCAGGGTTTGCTCCACAGAGGCGACGTTACTGTTGGGAACCTTCCTCCTGACTTCAGGGAGACTTTTCCTTTCAGATGGACCCCACGAACACCTTTAAATACTTGGACATTAGGGTCACCCCGTATTAGCCAAACTATATAAGCTGAACCTCCAACAGCTGCTGGAGGAGATAGCCAAGTGCTTACATGAATGGACAGAGCTCCCCTGGAGGGTTGGACAGTGACTGCTTCCCTCATCGTGGAGGTAGTACAGGTGGAAGATACTGACGAGGGCTGAGAGTGACTGCCTCCCCATCATGGAGGTAGTACAGGTGGAAGATACTGACTACATTTCCACCCCCACCACCACACAGTCACAGCACATTTTGGTACAGGACACAGGATCGATGTTGGTGGGATGTCAGGAGAAGGGATCCTTTCATACTTTCTGGTGATGCCCAACACATCCAGGAATACTGGTCCAGATAACAACTGAACTGCGACGATCTGAGAGATCATGGCATGTGTTATGGGCTTATTCCCAACCCACCTGCACCATAGGAATCAAAGGAAGGTATTTCAATCCATGTGCCTCCTGGTAGTAAAGGGGTCACGTCCGCTGACTCTCAGGAACATGCCCATTGTGGCCGAATGGAAGGCTAGAATTTCATCTCTAGTATCAACGGAAAGAATTACAGCCAACACTATAATCAACTCAATAAAATTTACAGAAAAATGGAATAAAGGAGAACATTATCCTCGCTCTGATATTTTTTTTCCCCACTTTATTTTTGCACCGAGACCCAGGGCATCTCTCCCGGCGTACTCACACAGCTTGTCGGCCTCTACTCCTGCCTGAAGCTCCTCGCCAGAGGCTCCTTCCCATGCCCATCCCAGAGAACCAACTGGCCCTCCAGATCTAAACCCCCACTGGGACGGACCACCACACCTACCTGGTGACCCTGCCTGAAATCTAGACAGCTGGTCCTGCTGCTGGTTCAAGGAACAGGAATCTGATGGAAGGCAGCCCAGTGGTGGGATGTGGGTATCATCTCCTGCGTCTCCGCCATCTCCTGGAGCCACCGGGGATTTCACTTTGTTTCCCCTGGAGCACGGATGTGCAATGACCTCCTAGCATGTGAGCGACTGACAATCACCTCTGCTCCACCCTTCTTACTGCCTCGCCTCCTGCAGTGCCCCTGATCTCCATTGAGGCCACTGTAGCAACAGGAAGCCATCAACCCACCCCAGGAGAGGACAGCAGTCCTCTGACGCCAATCCTCTCCCCCTGGCAGCCCGAGTCTGTTCTCAACACAGGTCGCCAGTGTGGCGTCCAGCACAACCTCCTAGTCCAGCCTAGCTCTGATATTAATTCAGCATGTAAATCAACTACTATATTTCTTAATCCCAACAGTCAGTACAGACAGACAGTTTGTTCACTGTTATTTGTTTTACTAGTTACATGTGGGTCAATTTAAGGACCATCCTAACAGTGCAGTATCCCCCACCCTGTGGAAAAACAATAAAATCTGGGAGGCATCTGTTCAAGACTGAGGGCAGGCAACATAGTCCTACAGTGTAGTTTTGATATAAACACACTCACCATTGCTATAATGCATTTCAAATTCTTTTTATTCTTTCATAAGATCAAAAAGTACATCAATGTTTCACTCAGCAATCATGCAGCTTCATCAGGAAAAATCAGTTTAGACTTGTGTTCCTATATCGCATAATAAAGTTTGCATCAGTATTAGATATGTTAATCATAAATTAATATACTGGAAAAATTAGATCCATCAATTTATAAAGATGAAGAGTCACCTTATGCATAGTCATGTCAATGCTCTTTTTCTTTTTCACATTACTCAATAATTATTTTGACTGACCGCTGTGAACAATACACATATGTACATTCCCATCCTTCAGCAGTTTAAGGACCTACCTGTTATATTATTGTAACTAGGACATTTGATTGCAAAAGCATCAGGTATTTGTTTAGATATCAGATGTTCAAGGGACAGAAGAGCAACTGAAATAACAACATAAGGACCCCCACGGGATGGACTCAGTTTTGCTGACAATATTAACTCTATGGACCAGATTAGATCTGCCACAGTTTTAATATTGTTTAATGTGACAACCTTGCTCTGCTAATTATTCTTTATATTCTCAATAAAAGCTAAGTTACAAACAAAACAAAAACAAACAAAAAAAGGGTAGCCACTAATCCTTAGAGGATAAGGATGGGGTAAGAACCCATGTTGTCAGCAGGTCAAAGCAGTCCCTTCTGCTTGGCCCAAACAGCACCTTCAAGGCAATGAACAAACAGTTTGAAGTGAACAGTCAGCATAATAAACCAATTTTTCTGATCCCTGACAAACCTCTGCTTTATGAGGCTAAGGTTAGCACACGTGCCTCGCTACCAGTTTCCAATAATCTAGTTTACTTTGCTGAACTTTCAATTCAAGACTTTCATTTGTTGCCTTGAGTGTACCATTTGTGTATGTTTCGGTTTAGGACATTAACCCCTCGGCCTCCAAGCACGCAGCTCTGTGTTTATTTGCCTATACCACTTGGCACCGCTGAACCAGCACAAACAAAACCATTTTAAACAACCCTGTACTAATTTTGTGGTAAATGCTTTTTAATGTGCACAGCCCTAGTCGGATTACTGCAGAGTTCGTCATAAACTAAACTGCCGCATGTCAATAAAGCATGAATATAAATCTTTATCTCATCCATGACATAACTCTAAAAGCGAACTGTCTAAAATAACCAAGTAATTCGTTAAATGTGACAAAAGCAGTCTGCCTCATAGCAGGCAACAATTAACAACTCAACCACGTGTTTCTTTATTTCTCCTGAGAGAGCCCTGCTCTCCGCACTGCATTAACTGCTTAATAAAATGTTTGACTTCATCTGAAAGACCATTATGTCTGTAAATTTTCAATAATTCAAAAGACTCCACGCATATAAATATTTCAGTTTGTAAATTGATTTACAAATGAACTGCCTATAAGGAGAAGTTGCAAGGTACACTGCTTGCTCAGGGCCAGCTCTCCAAAAGCGTAACAGCTTTTTAATGCAATTTAAAATGGAATTCTTCTGCAGGGTTCCATTTTAAGTTGCATTTTGATGTACTGTGTGCTTAGAGTCCACAAAGTTGGTATCTCCACATAGCTGCTCTGAACTGACTTCTTGTTTGATTACGCCCAGTTTTTTTTTTTTCTTTCAGGCAACGGTCACGCAGCTAGTTACCCAAATCATAACAAGCAGCAGCAATATTTGTTATGGTAACATCAGGGTAGGTTTCATCTTGACAGAAGCTGGAACAACTGCCTCCCAACTCATTCGGTACTGAGAACCCCCTATAGATCGAGGCTCCAGAGTCACCTCACATACCCAAGCCTCAAAACCTAATGCTTGATGTACAGTATCTATATCTCACCTCTATAGATATATACAGCACTCCAGTTAATGCTGTGTTGGAAGCACAGTATTTTAATTCCATAAAAAGGTACAAATTCCAAAATAAAAGAAGAGGCTCTCAGGAAGGAAAAAATATTTTACATTGAAAACTTATCGGAAACCACATGAGTAACAAGCTTATGTTTACGTCTATGCAAACATATTGTGTTGGAGCTGTACCTTAAATAAAACTTGCAGCGTCTGCAAGGAGGGGGGAGAGAGTAGAAATGTCTGTTTTAGGTGTTCCTGGATATTTCCCCAGAAGAGTAAGGACTGCATATTCTAGCATCACGATGGTGGCTACGCTTATTCTACAGAATTCACAGCTAAAACTGGAGTCATCCACATGGTATACACACATACATGCATACATCTTAAGTGAGGAGAGAAGACCATTGGTCTATCACGCTCCTCTCTCCCACTAACTTGGTGGGCATACCCCAGTCTGCTATTATGCAAGAAGCCAATTCTTCCACCTCCGATATTTCACTCGATTTACTGCTGACCCACTTAAAGAAGCGACGCACAGCCTGAAAGATTAACTTTCAAAAGTAGTCAACAATTACACATTTATAACAAAAGCAATTTTTCTTTTCTTTTTGTTAATTAGCAGATTTTGTATTGGCCTGTCGGCACAGCGTGTTGGATTTCCACTTGTGACGTTGGCGACTCCAGGTCTGGAGCGGACCCGAGAGTCAGAGGGCCGGCCAGGGGGAGGATGTCTAAGCATTTGATGGATCACTCCAGCTCCTCCGGAGAGGCATACTGGCTCCAGGGGTGGCCTGACCTCTAGTGACAGCCAGAGGTACGCAGCCCGACGCCCGCACCAGGAGAGGAAGCATAATGGACGCTGGCGCAAGCTCTGACATTCATGACACGTCACGCTATGCTCTGGCTGGGCGACATGGAAAATGCCTCTCCAGCGTGACACCGATGCGAGGGCCAATAGTGGGTTCTCACCTGCCTGCAGCTGCAGTACCACCTGGATTCCATGAAAACTTGATTTCCTCTGGGAGGGGTTCGGGCACCCTCCACTGCATCCCTGCCCGGGGAGGGTAGTCAGGGTTACATGGGGGCGAGTCCTCCACTTTAAGAGGCAACCAACAGGTAAGGCAGTGGGTGACAGTGCTGGGTTGGAGCGGGGTAAAGATAGAAATGAAAATTGCAGATTTTGTACTGCGACAGTACTAGGTGTAAAATGTGAAACTGCACTCTGCCTGAGGCTGACATATCTAGTTCTGTTCCTCTTCATACCAAACAGCAGTGCGATGTCACTGTGACATCACAACTGACCAAGAAGAACAAATCACCTGCTGTCAGACTGGTCACTTGTGATGTCACTGATGAGGTAGGTATGAAGGGGGAACAGAACTAGGTAAATCAGCTATGGTAAAGTACTGCTTACACCTCAGACCCAACACTAGTAACAGGAAGCTTCTAATAGGCTAAATGAAAAGAAAAGATTTCATAAATAAAAGAACTGACTGCATTTCAAAATTAATAACACTGTATGTCTGCTGTGTTTGGTGATACCAGTGTAATTACGCTTCTCAGTTCATTTTCATGACTTTTGTTCAATTTCAGTCTCTTTCCCACCCTACCATTTATTTACTACTTTTTATCTGCCTTTTCATTTTCTTACCCTTTCCCTTTATCAACTTATTCAAAACAAAATACAGCAGTAACGAGCTGCAAATGAAAGAAGCTGACTGTGTTCTTTACAAATGTTTTACACTTTTATCATGCTAACAAGGTGGACTGTGACAAAGACAGAAGCAGTAACAAAACCGGGGCCTGTTCAGACAGTTCAGAGCGGGGACTCGAGTAACTCCACTAACCTGTGCTAACCTCTTAGCATGATAAAAGTTAAAGGGACGCTGTTCAACCCTCATGGCATCGTATTATTTTTGGTTGAAACTGACATTTTATGATCTGCATTCTTCTAAAATTCATTGGCTACGCTTGGTTGTTTTTCTGCCTCCTTTCTTGATAGAACTGAAATGCATGCTAATAGTGTAATTACACCCGACCTTGTTTTGTTTCAAATCCTTGCTCTACTCTTACTGCATGCGTATTGAATATTAGGAACGCCCAACCAAAGCAGCCACTGTGACGTAATAGTCTCCTCTCTGTCCACAGCATCATGAGTGGCTAGACTGTGTTGGGGGTGCTCCCAAGTCCAGGAAAGATGCAGGAGTTTATCAAGGACGGTAAACAAACACATTTTTGTGTGGTAACGCTTAGTATTAGGGCAGTCTGTTTTTCCTTTTAAAAGAAAAAATATTCAGAATTAAACTACCAGCTACATCATTAGCAGTCCCTGCAGAATGTGACCAATCACAACATGCATCGTTAAACTAGGGACACACTGAGGCGGGGGAATGACAGTGTCCCTTTAAAGAGCAGCTGATGCCTTCAGGAGAACTTTAACAAAACATAATATTTACTTACAGTTCGGCTTGTATTTCACATTAGTTCTAACATACTAATATACTAAAGCCAGCAGAACAGGCCAAATGGTCTGTCATTGCCTGCTCGAAATAGCAACCTAGTGGCTGCTTGCCTTCACTGCCCAGCCCCGAGAGGGTCTTCTTGGTTTCAGTTTCCTTGTACCTGTCCTGCCCCTTCTTGAAGCTCTCCACTGTGCCCTCCTCCACCAGCCTCCCGGGCAGTGCATTCCATGGCTCCACCACCCTCAGTGAAATAATGCTTCTCGCTCCCCTGTAATTTCCCCTCCAGCTTCCACTTATGGCCCCTGGTTGTTCCCCTTCTTCAGCCTAAACAGCTCTTTGGTTTCACTCCTGGTTATTCCTTTTACATACTTGAAAACCTCTATCATGTCTCCCCTCTCCTCCTCTCCTCCAGTGTGTAAAGCCCAAGCTCTTCCAGTCTCTCCTCATAAGGCCTCCCTCCATGCCCTGAATCATCCTGGTTGCTCTCCTCTGGACTCTCCAGCAGCGCTAAGTCCTTCTTCAGATGAGGTCTCCAGAACTGTACACAGTATTCGAGCTGCGGCCTGACCAAGGCATTATACAGAGGAGGATCACCTCCTACTTCTGGATGTAATTCCTAGCTATGCAGCCCAATATCCTGTTTGTTTTGGCTGCAGTTCTTCTACAATTTTCAAAGTTATTCATTTTGACGTCTACCACCACCCCTAAATCTGTTTCTCCCAATGTGGCTTGCAGTGTGACCCTTCAGGGGTATATAAGGCCGGGTTTTTGACCCCAAATGTAGTAACTCACATTTCCGGCATTAAATTTCAGTCCCCACCTCCTTGACCACCCCTCCAGGGTATCCAGATCCCTTGGTCTGACTCCTCACTTCTTCCCAATCCATCAGTGCTCCCAGTTTTGAATCGTCCTGAAGAGACTCAACCTATTCCTAACCCCTCCCTATATCCGAGATGTAGGCATTGAAAATCGCTCATTGTTCAGCATTGTTCTGTATTCCTCCTCCCATTATTTACTACTGGTGTAATTTGCATGAAGACAGGATCCCTGCTCCTGAAGAGCTCATCTATTCCTGTTGCTTTCTCCTTACCTGAAGTCATAATGCACTGCTTGTCACATCACAGTTACTCCCATGGCAACAGATTGTGATGTCACAACACAGGATGATGACTTGAAGTAGGGAGTAAGCTAAAGAGGCAGATGGACTCTAAAGGATAAAGATCATGTATCCATGCACATGTCCTCGTAATAAACAATGGAGAGGAGAAAGCTATAGAATATATATGGAATGCAAGCTAAATTGTACCTAAATATCATGTTTTCAAAGTATTCTTTGATGTGTCAGCAGCTCTTGAAGTACAAAACAAATGCAAAACCTTCCCAAGTTTCTTTCTGCTGGTCAACCCTGGGAGGTTTAATGTGCAAGGTATTGAGTGACCCTGCTCAACAGGTTGTGGGTTCTAAGCTCCCCACCCCACTCCTGTACTATCATTAGCATCAAACTGTGATCTAGAGGTCTGATTTACATAAATGATACACAGAAAATCATTATAAGACATTTCCAGTTCAGTACAGCAGTACACGCTTTAGCAACAATTTGGTTCTTTGTAAACATTCTTATTTTTTAAAACATTTTGCCACGCTAGCTGAAGGGAAAAAAATCAGCGAGAGAGACGTCAATTAGCTTACTAATTTCTCCCTCTCATTTATTTAGCTCCTTTCTGTATTTGCCGTAATTGACTACAATTATGTTAATTACTAACTACAGTATAATTACTATATTTATTGTAATTGAGCACACTATGTACCCAAAGCAAAGCTGGCATTTGTCGGGCATCAAAAAGCGGAATGTCGCGAGGTGATTCCCTGAAAGCAGGCTCAGATCTACCTTCAGCGACTGAATGGGATGACGAGATTTCATGCAATGTTAGTTTCAAAGCACCAGTTCATTAACGATATTAATTTTCTGATAACTACACATTTGAGCATGACACACACCGGGCTGCATGCGCAGGATTTGGCAATTATTAACGTGTGACAGTTTTAAAATGCTTAAGTGAATCAATTAAAACAGCAGCGTTTTCCATTTGAGGAGAGATAACTGCTCTGCGGCTGCCTAAGACTACAATTTTCACATGACAATAAAGGGCTATTCAAGCTCCTTCAAAATCTGACAGGTCCAGAATGAAGTTTGAAACAAAAGCACCTTTATAACCATCATCTCCCTCTTTAGTTGTCAGATCAGCTTTACCAGTGTCTCCGCTGAAATGGCATCACCGTGCAACTGTCACAAGGTGATTTTTCATGTCTTGTCAAAGAAATCTTTTATTCTATTTGCTCCGCATTAACATGTCACATTTATTGATCACGCCTTGCTGCAGCCACAGCAGGGCACTGTGCACTATGCCTAAGGGGCTTTGATGTTCTGATGACATCTCCGCCGAATAATGCACATATTAAATGCATTTAATGTAGAAATGTGCTTAATGGCGTGGCAGCTACATTAATAACAGCCTCCGACACTTATAAATATGCAATTGCTACTATTAACAGTTGTTCCTGTTACTCTGGAAAAAAGCCTACCTAATCTATTGAATATATGGTAAAATCTGAAGTGACTGCTAAACAGATACTCTGCTTTAAAATATTACAGAACCTAATCTTCACATAAAAGGTGTTAACATCAGCAGATAAACACACAGCGCTCTGCATTAGCAAGTGGGATACAATGAATACAAGGGTAAAATTAAGAGTACCCAGAAAATAAAACTTAGAATTGAGGCTGCAACCATAGGGTCTTGTTCATGAACCGTGTGTCTCATGCCAAAGCACATGCACACACTCCAGAATCCCAAACCCAGTGCAAAGCCCCACTGGCGTGCAAATCCACATGTGGTGGCAGCAGGGTGGGAAAGATCAATTTGTGAGCCAGTGGCCAATTTGGCCACTAACTTTCAAAACTGATAGCCAAATCAGTATTTTTAGTGGCCTTTACTTCTATGGGTTTAAAATTCACTTCGTGGGCAGGTAGCCAGTTGGCTGTTAACATTCAAAATCTGGTAGCCAAATCAATCTTTTTGTGGCTAGTGACCACAAAGTAAACTGATTTGTCCCACCCGGTTGCAGGCTCACAACTCTTTACCAGAACAAGCACTGCCAGGCTCCAGGCCATTATTTAAGTTCCTCTTAAGACTAAGAGCAGAAAATCACTGATACGTGGTTTGTCCTGCTGGGAGTCCTGCCCGCAGAGCACTCTCTAATCTCAACCAAGACCCAGGCCAGTCTCAGAGGAAATCAACTGTTTGCAACACTCAGCGTTATGTTACACTAGAGAGGCAGCGTGCAAGCATTGCAGTGGGTAGGATCCAAAACAGAGGTAGTATACCATAGTGGTTAACAGCAGTTAGCTGCAGACCTGGAGAACTAGGTTTGACTCAACAGCCACCACTTTCATGCTGTGTGCCCATGACAAATCACCTTAACTCCTGTCCTCCCAGGATGCAACTGGAAATGTGCCTTGGCTTAGTATGTCTTTCCTGGCCAAAAATGGTAAAAACAAAATAAAACACCTATCAAAACTGTTAGTTTTTGCAAAACTTCCACAAGGTCTGGGAGGTGTCAGCATGGTTCAGTTACTGAACATACCAAATTTGCCAGCAGATAAAGGACTAGAGGTCTATCAAGTCTGCTCGAACTGCAGCTACCACCCCTAATTCCCTCCATTGACCCTCCCCTTGCCCGTCCCATTCCCTTCTGAAGCAGTCTACTGTTCTACTGGCTACCACTTCAGCAGGAAATGCATTCCACCCAGCTACCACCCTCTCTGTAAAAGTGTCTCCTCATCTCCTCATGAACCTTCCTCCCTCCAGTCTCATATCGTGGCCTCTTGTGTCCCTCACCTCCCTTACTCTGAACAGCCTCTGTACCCGTCTTTCCTTTCATGTCTTAAAGGTTTCAATCATGTCCCCGTCCCTCCTCTCCTCCAGTGAGTACATGTTCAACTCCTCAGCCTCCTCTCGTATAAGTCCCCCAGCCCCTTGATCATCTTTTGTCGCCTCTGCGCTGCACCCTCCAGTAACTTAATGTCCTCTTCAGATATGGGCCAGTACTGTACACAGTACTCAGGGCGTTCTAACAATTACCTATACAGTAGCAGAATCACCTCCTCCTTCCTCGAGGATATATCTCTGCAATGCAACCCAGCATTTTGTTGGTCTTTGTAGCTGCCTTCCTACATTGCTTGAGTTGTTCATTGACCCTGTAATGAGCACCCCCAGAGCCTTCTCTTCCTCTGTCAGGGCTAGCTGCACTCCCCAGCTGGTAACTCCTCTTTGGGTTCTTAGGTTGGTAAAGCATCTGTGCCATGTGGTCGGGTTCTAGTCTCACATCAGGACAGGGCTCATCCCATAAATGTTGGCACCTGAGTGTAGTACTAAGAGCAGGGGTGCGAAATTCCTATACTTTAGGTGCCCCAAGGCAGGCACTTTTGTCTCAGGACACCTACTGCTATTTGGTGCCTGCTATGGAAGGCGCCTAAGGTATTTGTGCACAATTCCTTTCTTTTTTCCCTTCCATCCATTTTTTCTTTATGTGCAGGTGTCACTTGAATGGGGGCGTTGGAGGAGCGCTGACAGCCGGGGTCATAGGACACAACTCTTAGCAAGTGGAGCAAACAGGTGACAGGCAGTCAGGTAGATGATGAGACAAGCAGGCTGGTTGAGGCTGACAGTCCTCTTCTCTGATAAACAGCCTTACCAACCTGTAAAAGATGGAGGAGGCGGTTTACAGGAGATGGAGACATGGTGACACCAATGATAAGTGTCTCTCATTACTTCTCCTGCCCCAGTCCTCTGGCACTAACTCATCCCTGTGAAGCACGCCACTCTGGCTGATCACTGCTTTGAGACAGGTTGTGTTAAGTGGTGCACTCACTTTGTTCACTTAGCAATCCCCATTCAGAGTGATTATTAAGCCACGGAGACTTAAAAATTCAGTTTAAAACCAAAAGCTCTTTTAAGAGTTGTTACTTGTGTGAGTGTGCAGAGCCTGTGATAAAGGGCTTAGTGAGAAGCAACACAGTGCTATAGGCATTAACAGAAGGAGAGGGTTAGGGGCTCAAACGATGGAGCAACTAATTCATTAAAAGGCTGATAAAATACAGTGGGACAGAAAGGGAGAGACAGAGGCAGCCAGCAGGTTCAGAAAAAATAAAACATACTGATGTGAGGGAAGGTTGAGGAGGGACTCAAGGGAGCATAACAAGTAATAACACAGTACAGTCAAAGCTCTTTTAAAGGGCTAATTACATAGGCGGCACTAAAAATAGCCTGCTGCTGACAGAGGAACTTATTACATACTGGTGGTGTACAGTGAAAATAAGTGGACTGCCTGCACGGGGAGGCAGTCTACCTCCAGAGGGGTGGAAAAATTAATAAATAAAAGCCTTTTCAGGGCTTGAGGGGCTACTGATTGCCCTTGTAAGGCTCGAAAGTGAAATGCAAAAAAAAACAAGGGTGGCATGTAGGAGGTTCTTGAGCATGTATTTGTACTTTACATGCCCCAGTGGGTATTTACTTTTTCCACGAATTGCATACCCCAAGAGGATGCTGTACTGCTGGCGCCTGCTTTCCTTACGGATGTTAATTGATGTCCCTTTCTCCATCTTTTGGTGCTGGAAAAAGGACAAAACCAGTGCACACAGCCAGTACTGTGGACAAAATAGCAACAATTTATTGAGTGTTACAGCGGAAAAAGCCGACCAACCCCCCACATGACGCTCTTTGAATGAGACTTCGTCAGGGGTAGAGTTGGATTATGAATAGTTAACTCAAAGTGCTCCCAACCAACACAAATAAACTGATGTGATAAACAACACATGTAACTTATTACATTATTTTATAAATACCATATTACATTTATTTGTATTGAAATGTTTCATCAGGGAAGGCACACTGAGGCGACAAGTCGCTTGTCTCCCAGTGCGACCTGGGGGAAGGGGCACATACGAATGCAACATTAAACATTCAAGCTACAAGATCAACATTAACATACAGTTGTAAGGCAGGTGTTACAAACAGTGTTATAAAGTGTTACAACAGTGTTCCACATAACAGGCAGAAAGAGTGGACAATATTAAGTGCCAGATTAACAAGTAAACAAGCTTATGTGAAAGAAAAGGGAGTAAAGGAGAGGGAGGGGTGAGGTGGGGGGAGGGGGGAAGAGTTGTGTCTCTGGAGACCCCTTCAGGGTGCAAAGAACCCTGCAAGGGACTGGGGACCAGAGAGAAGAGGATAAGGCAGGGTCCCAGAGAGACCCTCAGGATGTGGGAACCTGCAAGAGGGCTGTGGGCTAGATAGAAAGGGGATAAGGTTGTAGGATTTAAAGAAGGAGGAGAGAGAGAGGAGGAGGAGGAGGAGTGACAATGCTAGGAGGGGAATAGGACCTAATCCAAGAGAGACCCTTCAGGATGCGGGGTACCCTGTAAGGGGTTGGGAAGGTCAGTAGATAGGGATTATGAGAGGGAGGGAGTGAGAATTGAATTCTTGAGGGAAGGGAATTTTCACCTTGGAGGGATGGGGCCTAATCAATAGTCAATCAGGGTGCCTTGGACCCTGCTAGTAGTCACAGAAAGCCAAGATAGTGGCTAGATAGAATAGTGGAGATACTGTATGCTTAGGTAGTTAGACCCCTTCAGGATGATGAGAACCCTGCAAGGGACTGCGATGGCCAGGGAGGAAGGTAGATGGGGAGGGAAAGTAGAGGAGACAAGACTAGGTGCAGTAGGACCCCTCAGGATGCTGAGAACCCTGCAAGGGGACTGAAAAACTAGGGAGAAAGGTAGATGGGGAGGAGAGAAGAGCTTAGGCACAGTAGGGCCCCTTCAGGATGCTGTGAACCCTGCAAGGGACTGCAAAGGCTAGGGGACAGGTAGATGGAGGAGGGGAAGGAGAGAAGACAAGCCTAGACACAGCAGGACCTCTTCAGAATGCTAAGAACCCTGCAAGAGGACTTCAAGTCTAGGGAGACAGGAGGATGGTGAGGGAAGGGAGTAAATGAGATACATGCCCTTGTGAGTTGGAGAGGGACCAATGGAGAGCATCGGTCCCTTACATTCTGTGAAAGATCAAGGAGGCCAGTAAGGGGCCTTTATTTAATATTTTATATATATATATATATATATATATATATATATATATATATATTTTATATATTTAATATTATATAATTATAGCCAGCTCAGTGGCATGGAGGGCTGAGGCATCCATGTCTTACCTCCTGCCATGCCAGCGAGCCCATGTTTGCTGATGCGGCGAGCCGCCGGGGAGTCGGTCGGGAGGGAGGATAGAGTGTCGAAGGACTCTCCCTCTCCCGAGGGATGGGATGGAGTCTGCTGCATGACTGGCCCTGGTTGTGGGGGCTGAGGGCTGGCACAACAGACCCATAATGTAGGGGGCAGATGCACTGCAGACACCCAGCATGCAAGGGCGGAGCGCGGCTCAGCCATTCGTGACACTGCATGCCTTCTCTCCAGCTCCAGGGTTGGGAAGAAACTCCAAGAAAATATTCCGACTGGCAAGATGATGCCGACTCTCCCACAGGCGCCGACCCAGCCAGCCGGCACTTAACAGAAGCAGAGGTGAGTCTGGTGGATACCGGGTGACGGGCTAGGCCGGTGGAAGGGGGCTGGTCGGAAGGAGAGAAGAAACAGATTAACAGAAATATATATTGTATAATTGTATTATAAATATTTTATTGCATTATAAATACCATTTCAATAAATATTACCACTCAGGGCTCAGATAAGCTGTGTACAGGACCTACGCATACATGTGAAAAAAGAGCATTCACGATTAATGTTTGCAGTTGCCTGCTATTAATTATGATGATTTTCTCCATTTTATGCTGCCTGTCCAAGCCTGTCCTACTGTATTTTGTTCCCACTTCCCAACTGCTACTAATGCCTGGAGTTCCTTTTCTTGGTCTGCCTCCTATAAGCCGCACCCAAGCTCCCCACCTGCCTGCTACATTGGTGGCCACTGATTGATCGATTACAATTTACCAGTACCACCGCATGTTTACTGCCTTGCTCTGTCTGGCGCTTACTCGCTGTAAAGCTCAGTGAGGTTTGCACTGGTGAGACCGGATCAAGCAACAACTGTGGACAGTCTAACATGTGCAAAGTGGACACTCACCAAGCAGTCACAGTGCCTGTGTTAGCCTCTGCTGGAGTTGGGACAGTGCAATGGCAGTCCATTGTATAGATTAGAAAGCAGACAGGATAAGTCAGGCCAGAAATGAGAACACTGGCCTCCTCATGGTGGATGCCTGGCAAAATTGTTTCTTTGGGAACTGTCAGGAGGGAGACTAGAGCTGGCGGTGGACGTGCTCTGCGCCAGCATCTGACAGTTCATTGTCTCCTAGCAGACGCCTGTAGTCGACAGTAAAATACACTGGTGAGTCCTGAGGACGCCTGCAGAGGTCGGCTACTGACTTCCAGTGTGCCCTTGCAACGCCTGGAGAAGTCATTTATATATTTCAATATATAATATAACAGAATATAACTATATATTTGACTACATAGCACCGTTGGAAAGGTAATTTGTGCTGAATAACTTTGCCACTGATATTTTGTGTATATCATGTATACTTTAGGAGTTATTCAATTTGTTTACTGTATGGTGTATGGCTTCTGTTGCCTGTTTTAGTGAAAAAATATATTTTTGCTGTTTCAACCAGTATAGAAAAAAAACTAAATTACATATTATTTGCATACGCCATTGGAAAGGTAATTTTGTGTTGAATAACTTTGCCACTCATACTTTGTGTCTAGCACTTACGGTTCTTGAGCTATTAGGATTTGTTTGTGGCATGCTGACTATAGCTTGATTTTGCTTAGAAAGGCCCAGGATTTACTGTTAACAGTATACAGGAGACAAGTGGTGCAACTTCAGAGAGCTTCTGTGGAGGCAATGAGTTAAAGTCATGAAAATCACTTGCTGAGGCCATGATGTTACAGGAAGGCTTGTGCTAGGGGCCCATGAAGAAAAGCACTACCAGAACGCCACACTGTTGATGGTCAAACTAAACAATTAAGTAGCATGGTACCCAAGTGGCATTCAAAGGATTGCTTTATTATGCAACTGTATGTATAGAAAAGTAGAGTGGAAGGCTTGTTCACTTTGTCCATTATGGCTGTAACTCTAGTTTTTTAGTAGTTTGTGTATTGTCTTGTTTTTTTGTTTTTTGTTGTTGAATCTTGAAACTCAATAACACTAATTATACAAAAAAGTCAAGAACATTTAACAAATTAAAGAAACCAGTTCTGAATGTGTTGTGCAGTGGCTGTTTAGGCAAGTATCAGCAACTGGTGAATTGCTGTCTCATGTGATTTCAACTCATGTTTAACACAGAAACACAGATAGTTATGGCAGAAAAGCGATTCATGGCCCATCTAGTCTTTTTATTTAAACATTTGGTGACCGGAAAGGCACAATGAACCCAAGGCTCGTTTCAGGTGCGACCCATTGTGAACTGGGAAAGAAAAACTTTAATAATACAATATGCAAAAATGACTGAGTACAGATTAGTCTGTCCAAGCTCCCTATTTAACCCTGGGACCTGGGGTCCTAGCCCTCCCAACTGATTGCCTGAATTTGGTTTTCTCACCTTACTCTGAAAATGACAGTACAATACTCACTCCTAGAAAGCTTATCTGGAGCCCTGACTGTTACTATTTGGTAGAGGCTGTTAAGCCAAATCGTTTGTGCTGAGCAAAGAGGTTACGACAGCCCCAACAGGAATGCACCAGGTTAAAAAGTTATCTCCTAAAAGAAAAATTTTGACAAACAACAGAGCTCAGTAATATACATCCATTATGTCTAATGCATAGCGAGCAAAGATCCTCTTAATCAAAATGCCACTAATTCTGAAATGGTTCTAAAAAGAGCACACATTAGCTTATACAGTGGAAGCTTGAAATTCAGTAAGAATCTGAAGAACACAAGAGAATATAATGGTTATTACAGGACATGAACAAATTAGCTAGGACGGTACTAGGGCTGCCTCTACAACCGTCCCTGACATTGCAAACAAAACTTTCCATCAAAGATGAATCATCAGACTATCAGATACCTGATACATATATTTCTTTACTTTTATGAAAAATTGTGTCCTACCCAAAACTAGCTGTATCTTCTGTTCCAAACATATTCTACTGTCAATGTTACCTGCTGATACTTTGTATATACTGTATTATTGTATATCACTTTATTTGTATTATTACTATTTTCTGTGTGTTGCATCCCATGTATATTATCCCTTGTTCCTTGTTAACAAACCCAGCTCCACCTCGAAACGAGCTTGCTCCATAGTGATCTCAGGTTAAAATAAAGACACTGATTGATTGATAGCATTATAATGCAAGGCATGCTCAAGTAGACCGATTGTAAACGCCTTTAGGAACATTTGCAAAGCTTAATTTCCTCTCAAGAAAATATTTTTTTCCCATATTTATTCCTTTTCTCCCACAGGCGGCTGGCAGGCACATCTATGGATATCTCTGTGTTTCCCAAGTAAGAGTAAGTCCTTTGACTCGGCTCTTACCCAGGCACGATCCCCCATGGAGTTCCCTCATGAGTGGGTTAGAGAGGGGAGGGCTGTCCCCCAGTGAACAATCCAGATTCCTGAGCGGAACCAACCACAAGTCAGGAGTGCAGCCAAGACATCATGTAGCCTGCCAGAGACCCTTTTCTGTTTTCTCCCTTCCTCGCTGCTGGGTGTGCACATCAACATACATGCGTAGAGGTGTGTGCAAGCTGCAGAGTTCCACAGCCCCTCTCCATCATGGCGCACTTGGGGCCCGCAGATTCACCTCGGCCTCCACCCAGGCCTCCGCCCAGTGGCAGTCATTCAGCTGGTATGTCAGATCCACCTCTCCCGAAGAGGAGAGCAGTCCTCCGGACACTTGATCCTCTCCTCCCCAGCTGACCCCCAGCAACCCATGCTCGCCATCAAACATTGGTCACCGTGTGGCAGGAGTTAAGGCACAATGTCCTAGCCATCCACACCACTGGGCTGGCTTCAAGAAGTATTTAACTGCTGATATTTCCTTCTCACACCGAACGCTGGTGTCAGGGATGCACGTCTGCTATCCAGCAGTAATCTTGATGCCACTGCATACCCTCCTAATTTTTACAGATGTCTTGTCTTGTGAAGCCATGTTCAGTTTCACTGATTCAACCCTTTGCAGTGCTCCTCCAGCAACTCCAGAAGGATGTTCCTAAAGGGAATGATGGGATTAAAGGTCGAATTCTGCCAGGATCACTTCCATCTTTGTGCTTGTACCCGTTGGTCATATTGTTTTATTATCTGATAGGTCTGAATATCTCACAAATCATATTTGAGTCCAACTTTTTTAACCAATATTCCTCTAAACAGGCTTACTGTGCATAGTTTTATCCCTAAATCTCAGCTGGATCAGTCCAGGAATTTCATTTTTATTAATTATCTAGCTTTCTCTGGACAGAGTGCATGCCTCTTTAAGACCTCATTGAATCCCATCTGGGACACTGCTTGAAGGCTTGCATAGTTATATAAAATAGGTTATTCACCTGTAACTGTAGTTCTAGGAGTGGTATATGGTTCACATCTACACTCTGGCAGTTCTACTGGAACAGTTTGATTTGCCACATGTCTTTAAACTAAGCTCCTCTCATCTCCCAGACAGTATATCACCCACTCCACCCCAGACATCAGATCTTGCATGCTGGAAGCAGGGATCTGTGTGCCACTTGCCAGGAGAGAGGCTGGGTAGGTTGTGTGATGTGAACTATAAATCACTCCTATAAAGAACAGTTATGGAAGGACTTACCATAACAGTACATCTTTTGGGATCTCACGTCATCAGGTCACAACGTAGGACTTTCATCTTCAGTGAAGCAGGATCCACACAGAAGATTTTCAGCAGTACCACTGGGGCCACCCATGCAGATGTCATCTGCTGTTGTCATCAACCGTATAAAGGTGTGAGCAGCCCGCCTCTCCTCAGCTCCTCCCCCGGAGACTAAGGAAGCAAACCCATGCCACAGGGGACCAAGGAGAGAAAGAGTGCCCAGGCCTGAAAAAGGCTGGATATACCAGATAGCCAGTCTTAGAAAGGAACCCAAAATGGGGATGCTGGGAGTGAAGGCTGACCTGATGACTGAGATCCCCTTGAAGATCTACTGTTACAGTAAGTTCTTCAGTAACTGTTCTGTCTTCTTTAGGGGTATCTCAGTCATCAGGTCACACCGTAGCAATGAGTCCCAAGCAGTGACAAGTAATGGCAGAACAGTCTGGGTGACAGGCAAACAGGGGCCTAAAATAAGAGGCCCTTGAAGAACACAGCTAAAGCCTGCTCTGGCTCTATTAGCAATGTTCAGACTGTAGTGCTTGGTAAAAGTATGGCTGGTACTCCAGGTGGCAGCAGCACATATGTCAGCGGCTGAGACCCCTTTGAAGCAAGCCACAGAGGTAGCCATATCCCTTTGGAGTGAGCTTTGACTGCCCTTGGAAACTCTCTGCCAGCCTTGTTGTAGCAGAAAACAATACAACTGGCCAACCATTTGGACAAACACTGTTTAGAAACTTGAACGCCTCTCTTCCTGGAAAGAAGAAACAAAAGCTGCTTTGACTTCTGCATTCCTTAGTTCAAGCAGATAATATTTAAAGATTCTGCGACATCCAACGATGAAGCAGTGCTTCCCCTGGATTAGCATACTCAGGAAAGTAAACTGGAAGGTGGATGCATTGGTTCAAGTAAACTCAAACACCACATTAAGAAGAAACTTTGGATTTGTGCAAAAAGAGACCCTGTCTTTGTGAAAATCAAGTAAGGCTCCTCACCAGAGAGCCTGAAGCTCAGAAATCCTTTCGAGCAGAAGCAATAGTAACCAAAATAACACTTTCCAGGAAAGAAAGCGTAGCTCCCCCACATGTGTCTGGCTCAACAGAAGACAGGGCCAACTTCTCAAAAACAAAATTTAAGTCCCAAGACAGGACAGGGAATGGACTGCAGGTTTCAGATGCAGGATGCCCCTGAGAAATGTATGGACACATCCAGATGAACCTCGGTACAACCACCCACTGGCTTGTGAAAGGCAGAAATAGCCACCTTAAGGGATGAATACTGGAGGCCAGAGTCTGACAGTGAAATCAAGTAATCCAAAATCTGGCTCACCAGACAGGTGAAAGGTCCAGATGGTGCTTGGCAGCCCAGATGGCAAACCCCTTCCACTTCATGGCATAAGTGGCTCTGGTAGAGGGCTACCAAGCTGCCGTGAGGACACCCGCCACTCTCTGAGATACCCCAAACTGGGCAATGGCTGTGTCCTCAGGAGCCAGGCGTGCAGATGCACAGACCAGAGGTTGGGATAGACTAGTGTCCCTTGAGCCTCAGTCAGCAGATTCCTGCAAAGGGGCAAAGGGACCAGGGTTTTCTTCGCTAACTGTTGCAGAAATGGAAACCGTATCTGCTGTGGCCAGAAAAGTGTGACCAGAATCATGTCGGGTCCCACTTTCTGCAGCTTGATTAACACCCTCTGAATCAGGGGAAAGGGAGGGAAGGTGCAAAGAAACCTACCGCTCCAGGAGAGGAACAATGTGTTTCACCAGAAAACTCCAGGCCTGGGATCTAGAGAGCAGAAACTGCGCAGTTTTAAGTTAAGTGGGGACGCATAAAGGTCCAACTCTGGATGACCCCATCTGGCTTAACAGATCTTCTGCGATAGATGAGAGTTTCTACTCATGAATGTTGGACTGCATCCTGCTGAGGCTGTCAGCCACTGTGTTTAGCATGGGGGATGTGGACCGCCACAAGGATCAGACTGTGGTCTACTGCCCAGTACCATACTCTCATGGTCTCCTGTACAGAGAGTGCGAGTCGTCCCTCCTGCTTGTTGATATAATAGACAACACAGAGATTGTCTGACTGAATCAACAGTTGACCTCGGAGGAGATAATTTTGAAAGGCCTGCATGGCGTACAGGACTGCCCGCATCTCCTGGCCACTGATATGCAGGGAGGCCTCTATCTAGCACCAAGATCCGAGTCTGAAAGGGACCCAGATGCCCCCAGCCCAAACCAGAGGCATCCGTGGCGAGGATCTGCTGGGTGGGAGGAATCTGGAATGGGACCCCTTTGAGAGGTTCTGGTGGTACATTCACCACTGAAGCACCTTGCGAGCTGCAGAGGAGACCAGCACTAACTGATCTAACTCATCCATCGCTGGTCCCATTGAACTCGTGAGTGTCCACTGAAGGACCTGCATATGCAGCCTGGCCAAAGGAACGGTGGGAATGGCTGCCCATAGCATCAGACCCAATAGCCTCAGATATACCCTTGCATGGATATACCAGCTCTGGGCAATCTCCTGGGCCTGAGTAATAAGGCACTCTGCCCTGTTTTGAGGCAGGAAAGCCTTTCTTTGCGCGAGTCCAGAACTGCCCTATATTGCAGCCTCTGAGATGGAAACAGGACAGACTTAGGCAGGTTGACCGTGATGCCCAGGGAGAGAAACAGCTGAAGAGTTCTCTCAAGAGTCCAAAGGAACTGTTCTCTGACGGGGCTTTATGAGCCAGTTGTCCAGATAGGGGAAACATACAGTCCCTCCCTTTATGACAGCTGCAGCTACTGCTGCTAAGCACTTGGTAAAAACCACGAGCGCAGAAGATATGCCAAACTTAAAGGCCAATACTTTGAACTGGTAATGCGCACCTCGAAAAAGAAACTGGAGGAACCTCCTGTGTGGTGGAAACAGCAAGGCATGCAGACAAGCATCCTGCATGTCCAGGGAGCACAGCTAGTCACCCTGCTTGAGTAGGGGCATCAGACCCGCAGGGTGACCATGCAGAATTTTTTGTACTGGACATACAGATTGAGGTCCTTGGGATCTAGAATGGGCCTCAGCTCCGTTCTTTGGGGACCAGGAAGAATCTGGAATAAAATTCCGTATTCCGCTGGGCAAGGGCACTGGCTTGATGGCCTTTTTGCAAAGAAGGGACTGGACCTGATGGACAAATGGGTCAAGAGATAGAAAGAGGGCACTGGAGGAGTCTCTGAGGGCATCTCTATAAGCTCCAGAGTGTGACCCCTCTATAATCTGTAGAATCCAGGCATCTGAAGTGATGGTTCTCCACTGATAGAGATGAAGGAGAACCAACCTCCGACCACCACCTCTTGGTCAGGGACCAGAAAGGGAGGGGTCTAGCAAGGAGTCAAGCAGAGGTGGATCCAGCCACTGGGGCTGATCTGTCACCCCTATGGCACTTTGCTACCATGCCGGAGGAGGAGGGGGCAGGCAAGGCAGAGAAGTCATTCTCTTGCCCTGAGGACGACATGCTTCTCCGGACTTGTGTGACACCTTGCAAAAAGAGAGGGGCTGTCTGCCCTAGACCGCGATGACAGAGCACGTGACAGACTTACTCAGCCTTGCCAGATGCCTGAAGGTCATTGATGATGTCCTGAACATCTGGCTCAAACACCTTGGAGTCCCTGAAAGGGGCATTAAGCACCTTTGCTGGACATCTGCAGCAAAGCACGAGACCCTCAGCCAGGAGTGCCTACGAAGGCAAATGCCAGTGGCAGCAGCCCTGGCACCAGTATCAGAGATATCGATAAAGTCCTGAGGACTTGCTTGCTGATATCCTCTGCAGTCTGAAAGCATTTAAGAACCTCCTGTTTCTAGGAACAACTAGGTAAGGCCTGGGCAGCCACCTTGCCCTTCTTCCAGACTGTATTCTGGTATCTGACCATATGAGAGAGGTAAATGCCAATCTTCGGCCCCAGGGTACAGGAGCACACCTCTTACCCAAAGGTCAATCCTCCAGAATTCCCTGTTGGGCGAGGCAGATGAGGTGCTTAGGCACTTTAGACCTGTCATGAGGTGCCTTGATGACTACTGAATCAGTCTCAGGTTGGGCAGCATAGTAAGGAAGGCCCTGGGGGGCACGATATAATTTGTCAGCCCTGTGGGCGTGGCCAGGACCATATCAGGTCTGTGACAGGCGGCTATAGTGGCGTTCCTCAGAGCTGGGAAGATAGGAGGAATGACTTTGGAGGAGATTCTGGAATTTCCAGAAAGTCCACCAACTCCTGTCTGGTAGCATTCTCTTCCTCAGTGTGGAAGCCCATAGCTGTAGACACCTGCTTCATAACATTGAAGAAAGTAGGGTCCTCAGGAAGAGGCCTGGGAGCATGGTTGAGAGTCCTCACTCACTGAAGAGGCAGGATCTGTCAGAGGAAAGAGGTCCCTCCTCCTCTTCCTCCTCCTCAGGTAAGATACGTCAGAGTGGTACTCTCCTCAATGTGGACCTGCTCCAGCTCGAGGAGCGGGTGCCATACTGGGCCCAGTGCTGTTTGGGATATATATAGCCGATATTTCACACGGGATCAGGCGCAAGATCAGCCTGTTCGCAGACTATACCAAAATGGGAGCCATGGTTGATGACAGTGAGGGTGGAAGGGCTGCAGGAGGACATGACTAAACTGCAGGAATGGGCAGAAACATGGCAGCTTTGTTTCATCGCCAAGACGCAAGGCATTGCACTTTGGAGCAAAGAACCAGGGGACAGACTATCACTTGAAAGGAGTGCAGCTGGGAAGTACCACAGAAGAAAAGGACCTAGGAGTAACCATAACAGGGAGCATGAACAACTCAGCCCAGTGCAGGAAGGCGGCAGCCCACGCCAACAAAAAGCTGGGGTGTATAGCAAGGGATCTCCTACAGAAGGAATGAGGTTATACTGCCCTGTACAAATCACTGGTCAGTCCCCACCTGGAGTACTGCATGCAATCTTGCCTGTTCCTAAAAGGAACATAAGGTTATTAGAGAGGTGCAACGAGGGCCATGAAGATGATACAGGGTTTGGGGACAGGCCTTATGAGGACAGCTTGAGAGAGTTGAAAATGTACTCGCTGGAAGAGAGGAGGGATGGGGGATATGATAGAGACCTTTAAGTATCTGAAAGGGATTAACAAGACTAACACAGAAGGGATCTTTCAGCTGAGGAGAGGGAGAGACACAAGAGGGCATGGACTGAGATTAGAGGGGGAAGATTTAGGGGAGGTAAGGAGACACTTTTTCACAGAAAGGGTAGTGGACAAGCGGAATACACTTCCAGAAGACCTGATGCCCTGTAAGATGGTGGGCAGTTTCAAAAGGGGTGGGACAGAGTAAGGGGTAAGGTGATGGGGCAGGAGGGCAGCTGCAGGATGAGGGGCTGCTGCACACTCGAGCAGACTTGACAGACCATGTGGCCTGTTTCTGCTGGTGATTTCATATGTTCATATGAGGTCCGATGAGCGAGGGACGAGCGATGGCCCCCAGGAACCTTCCGGAGGCTGAAGTGGTGTTACAATGGGGCCATCAAGAATGCAGGAAGCCGGACCTATAAGCACCCAATTGGTGGCCCAACACTGTGTTAAATTTGGTCAGGATATCATTAGGGTCATATATAGATCTACCAACAGAGGATGACAGCAGTTAATTGGTCCTTTTGAGGTTTGTTACTTGATTCATCTTATTTATAGTTCACAGTTAAATTTTAAAGATAAATGTAATTTTAAAGTTGAGAAGACTGTTATGTCATGCCATTATTTATGTGTTCTCTTGTATTTTAGAAAATTACACTTCATAAGCTGATTGATACTGTAATAAAATTATAAAAAAGCTACTTTGGTTTGTTGTACAGTATTCTGCAAATGGCATGAGGAAATAATGAAGAAGTATAAACAAAGGATATCATTAAGGTCGATGACAGTAGACTGCCCGCGTCGACGGGGATGGGACAATGGCACAAAGCGCCGCTGACCTGTCCATCAGGCCTTGGGGCTCAAAGATCGAGGCCTGGGGAAGCATCAGGCCTCTACTGAAGGGCTGCTGTCAACGAGCCAGGTAGTCGATGTAATAGGGCCAACGACCTGAGGACCGACTGGCCGCCCTGAAAGGCAGGCAGTGGTGCTGGGTTGTTATGTACTGGTAGGAACAGAGACCTGGACAGCAACAGGTGTCAGTGCAGCTGCAGCCAGTGAAGTACCCCGGAGGACGAAGAAGAAGCCGGGGAGAGTGGTTCCAATCCCAGTCTTTCTTGTGGCTCCCCCAAAGGACTTATCTCGGTCTCAGCGGCCTGGAAGCTCAACAAACCCATGGGCGACTGGGAAGGAAAGCCCCTGAGGACCCCTGCCCAGAACTGGCTAGCTGTTGATCCATCAGGAATTTTTGAGAGCCTTTTTCATTGCCTGAGGGTGGTTTGATTAAATTTATGGCAGAGCTCACAGTCAGAGATGTTATGGTCAGGCCCAAGACAGCAGACACGGAGAACATGCTCATCTGAAGAGGCAATCTTCTTCTCTGAGCGGCAGCAATGGAAGAGAGAAGTGGAAGGGTTAGCTGGACATAAACAAGGTAAAGGAATCTTTTTAAAAAACAAAACAAAAAAAAAATTTGAAAACTAAACTAAAATAAAAGTAGTAGGCAAAATGGCTAAAACTGCATCGAGCTTCACGAGAGACCCACTGAACAGAGTCGATGGCGGGAAAGAACTGAGGAGGGAGAGTGGCCACTCACCTTTGTAGTGTTGGTGACGCCGGCTGATGACGCCAGCATGGGCAGCCCCAGTGGTACTGCTGGAAAATCTTCCATGGGATCCTGCTCCACCAGCGTGAAGTTCCTATGGTGCAACCTGATGACCAAGATACCCTCAAGAAGATCTACTGTTACAGGTGAGTCACCCATTTTTCTAGGGACGTGGATGTAATTCACTATCCACACTCTGGCAGTTCTCCAGGAAGAGGTGGCAAGGCGCACAGCCCTATTTGGCGAATCGAGGTCCCAAAACCAGCATCCTGGTATGACTCAAGGTCAGTTCGGTAGTGGATAATGTGGGTGTGTGCTGACTCCAGGTAGCAGCCTGCATATTTCCTGACAGGTACATCCCTGGAAGTAGCCACCGAGGCAGGAGTATGGCTGGTGGAATAAGCTCTAAGCCCTACTGCAGGATTTGATCCACCTACCAATCATCTGCTTTGCTGCCGGTCAGCCAGGGCGTGGCTTTTGGCGTAAGTGAAAACTGCTGTCGCCCCAAACTGCAGTCGTGTGCCCTTATAATAAGACAGCATCCTCTGTAGGACCAGGGTATGGCACCAGTGGTAGGCTTCTGAAGATGGGTTAGTAAAGTATACCGGTAAGTAAATCACCTGGTTATGGCGAAACTCTGATATAACCTTCGGGAGGAACTTTGGTTTGGGACAAAGGGCGACTTTGTACATGTGGAAGACCTGGCAATGAGATTCCACCGAGAGGAAGTCCCAGATGCTCACCACAGGGCAAGCGGGGGTCAAGCTGCTTGTCCTGGCACCAAATGGAGAACTTCTTCCATTTAAAGACATTGGTGAGTTGACTCTTTCCAGGTCTCTACAGTGTGGAGCACTTCATTCAACAGAACCAAGGCCTGGAACTCTAGCCACTCAGGAACCAGGCCTGATGTGCAGGGGTTGCATGTCCAGGTACAGGACCTTCCACTGTTGTCTGGCCAGCATATCTGGGTGTAGAAGCAGCCACGGAGATCTGATGCTCAGGCTGAGGAGATCTGGGTATCAGAGCTGCCAAGGCCAGTCTGGAGTTATCAGGATCATCCATGCCTTGTCCTTCCAAGCCTTGACTACTACCTTGTGGGTCAAGGGAAGGAGAGAAGATGTACATGTGGCCTGAGTCCAGGGCCTTGCAAAGGCATCCCCAACAGTGTCCCAAATTTTGGGGGCACAAAACAGGCTCAGTTTGGGGTTCTCCCAGGAGGCAAACAGTCCACCAGGAGGTGTCCCACAGACAGAACAGGTGGTTCACCACCTCCTGATTCAGGGACCACTTATGCGATGCTCTCCTAACCGGTTAAGAGCATCCACCAGCTGACTGTTCTTGTCTGCGATATGGATCACCAGGAGATTTGCACCAAGGCTGTGCATGAAAGTCCAGGTATGGAGGCCTTCCGATGCAAGGGAAGGGAGTGAGTTTTGCCTACCTGTTGAGGTAGAACATGGTCATGGTGTCATCCGCCTGGACCTGCATGCCTGACCACTGACAAGAGGCGCGAATTCCGTCAGTGCAAGTTGTACTGAATGGAGCTCCAGTGGGTTTATGTGATGATGGGACACTGTGTGCCCAGAACCGAGGGCTCTGTGGTCTCCCGTGTGCTCCCACCTAACCAGCGACATGTCCATCATGAGCACAACTCTCAACTCTGGGCAGACAAATTGGATTCCTTCCTCCAGTTGTTCGGGATCAGCCACCACTGGATGGCATCCCACATTGGCTGAGTCACTATGACTGGCAGATCAAGTGGCCTAGGCGCTTGGACCACTGACAGCCCAGTGGTGCATCCACCAGAGTGCTCAACAGACCATGCTGGTGCAGGATGCCATGTACCCCAGCAGCCTCAGGAAATCCCAGGCAGGGTGCAAGGGCCCAACCGAAATGATCGCGCAAAGGAGGTAAGATCCAGTTCCCAGTCTGCAGGAGGCAGGCCTCAGACCACAGGGATTCGAGTTCTGCCCCATGAACTGATCGGGTACCAGCTCAGACCTGGCCGGGTTGACCAAGAGGCCCATGTCTCAGCAGGTCTGGACAGCCAGATCTCTGGAGATCTCTACGCCTCTTTGGACAAACTGGCTAACAGCTATCATCCTGGTAGGGATGCACTCCCAACACCTAGGCACCTCAGGTATGCTGCCACCACCCTATGCACCTGGTGAAGACCCTGGGTGACAAGGAGAGCCAAATGGCATGAACCGGAACTGGTACAGGACCCCTTCTGCTCAGAACTGGAGGTACCAGTGGTGAGATGGATGGACTGAGATGTGGAAGAATGCATCTAGGAGGTCTAGGAGTAAAACCACATGTTTTGCTCCAGCGAGCGGAATGATACAATTCAGAGTGACCATCTGGAAATTACATTTCCATATGAACTGGTTCAGATCATGCAGATCCAATATAGGGCACCAGCCTCCATCTGTTTAAGGAGCAGGAAGTACCTGGACATGTAACCTGACTGACCAGGAAGTCTGGGACACAGGCCCCTTCTGCAAGGAGTTAAGCAATGTTGTCCCGAAGAGCGGGACAGCGTGTCCTGAGACACCCTGACTCTCGAGGCCCAAGGAGGTGGTAAGATGGGAGGTCTCAAGTCCATAGGCAACCCTCTGCCCACTACATCCAGAACCCACTTGTCTGTTGTGATAGTGGACCAATGTGGCAAGAAGTGATGAAGCCAATCTCCTATGGAGAGTGCAGACAAGGAGAGGATAGAGAAGACATGCCCCCCCATTGTCACTGGGCAGCTTTTGTGGGGCACCGCGGTAGCTCTGTGGTTGGAGGGCACCACCCCTGCCCCCCTTTCTGAGGACTCTGCCCCCAGGACTTGGGGTGCCAGAATTGGTACTGCCCTGCTGGGCTGCTGCCACGGAGGCTGTAGCTGAAAGGACCAGCACTGGAATACCTGTTTCTTAGAACCGGGTGGCACTGGACTTTCCAATTCGGTGAAATGTCATTCCACCCCAGGGCCAAACAAATCGGTGGACATCAGCCAGCTTGTGACCAGGCCCTGTGACACTGAGATTGCCACTGCCATGGAACGGCATACGAATCACCCATGTCCAAGGTCATCTGGGCTGATGTCTAGGCAGAGACTGACCCTGGTCTCTGATGACCATCACCAATGACTTCTGCTCAGTAGGAAGGTGAAGGAGGATAGAATCGAAAACTCCCATCAGGGAGGGACCAAACCTGACCATCATCATGGTATAGCTAGCCTAAAAGAGGCACAAGGACTACAGTGCAAAACTTTTTGCAGCATGGTCAGTCTTATGGGACACCTTGTCTGAAGGACCTTGTTACTTAGCGGTGGCCGTGATTTGTTCGAATGGCCATCTAAAGTACGACAATTCAACTTTTAATAACGGCTCCATTCACATCTATAGAGGTGCCCCACACTCCCATATAATGACTTCACAAAATGAGGTAGCATGGGGCAGATAGGGGGCAGATCACGGTCTGCAGAGGTACCAGAAAGTGGAAGTGATCGGCACTGCTCGGCTACATGGAGCAAAATACGATCCTTCCTTCCTAAAGAGGGGCAGTTACAAAAGGAAAAATTAGCAGCATTCGATTTGTGGGCAGGTAAGGCTTCTTTATATTTTGGGGATTTGATGAACAATGCCATAATTGCTCTTTAAGGCTTTTTTCCTCACAGACATGACTGCCACAAATCTTTTTCAAAATTTCTGGGAGGCATGAATATTTAGGTGCACTGTGTCCTGGTTGCCAAAGGGTTCTCAACCCGCAGCTGTCACCCATACGGCGCTGGGTTCTGAACCCTCTCACCAATCAGGATGCAGCAAATTCGTACCCATTATATAATCAGAGTTAATATAAATATGACATTTTTTGAAATCCTTCAGTAAGTTTATAAACCCCATTTCACCCTCCTTGCACAACCAGGTAAACTTTCATTAGACATCTATCTTTGGGTCTCTCCAGGTAATCTCCCTCACATGGTGTGGGAAGGCAGTCCCAACCGGGCTTTGTGTCCTCTTCTGCCTTTGGAACAGAGTAATACAGAGTAACCCACCCATAACGTAAACCTCATGGCCTCTTCTCTGTAACAGATCTCATCAGCAACCCAAAGCCCACTCATCAATGCCAGCTGGATAGCCACACCTCAGTACATTGAGGTCAATGCTCACCTCGGTTAAATTCTACAAGTACTGACTTATACTGCAGAGTTACTTTTAACTGCAGTCCTTGCAGGACATGAAGCCGTGGATTCAGGATATGTGAACGCAGACAATTTGTGTTTTGTTGCTGTCCCCACAAGTCCCTTTCAAAGTGATTTTCAAGAAAAAATGCAGCTGGCAGCAAGACTTATGATACTAAAATGAATCTGCATTTCTGGACACTCATTTCAACGACAATTATCAATCGCACAAGAGTGCGCAAAGGGATAGTAGTGCTCACGACGGTCCAAGGACACGGATTTCCAAAGAATCGGGCACTCACCAGCCAACTTTAACACAACTTCACCAGTTCTTGCAATTTTATTTCATTTTATTGAACAAAATAAAAGACTGACCACCAATTCAGAGTAACGGTTGACACATTTGGCTGCTGACGAAGAGTCTAGGGGCGACCTGAAGCGCGTCATCGTTACTCTCACTTGGCGACCAGTCTTTTTTATTTTGTTCAATAAAATGAAGTAAAATTGCAAGATCTAATGGAGTTGTGTTTGAAGTCGGCGCAAGTGCTTGATTCTTTGGAAATTCATTTCAACTATTTTTCCAAATTAAATGCATTTACGTAAAACAGACTGTTTGCTCCTAATCCGTCAAGCTGCTTTCCTGCCCAGGAGTCACCCTCTGCTTATGACATCAGAGTAATTTCCACGGCAACACAGAGGATGTTATAAGCGAGGAACACTACTTCAAAGCAGGATGGGTACACCAACATGAACAGATGACGCTCAGTGAAAAATACCCTAATTTAATGGAAATTAGTTTAACAACAACAAAGCACCACCTTATATCCAGCACTACATGCAACTGCCATCTATAGGTGTGACTCTTCAGCTCAACAAATCCTGCTTCTTCTCTCTTTTCTCTCTCTCCTCTCTCCCTCTTTGCCCTTCACCTCTGTTTGAAATTGACTAGTAAATATGGTACTATGCCTCGCCCCTGCCTCTGTCCAACTGACAACGCCTCTCTCAGGTGGCAGCCTTTTTCTGCCCTCCTGGGCCGGGCAGACCCTACAGCCCTTGCCCACTCTGCTCCTGAACCTCTTTACCCCTGACTCTGAGCCCCCACCTCCTCTACTAAAGCGCACTACTGATACAATCCCAGCACTTTCTAACACACTAAAAGCCAGCAGAATAGGCCAAATGGTCTGTCTTGTCTGCTCGAAGCCAACAACCTAGTGGCTGCTCGCCTTACCACACCCAGCCCCCAAGAGGGTCGCTATTTTTTTTTTTTTTCGGATTTCCCTGTACCTGTCCCACCCTTCTTGAAACCCTCCACTGTGCCCTCTTCCACCAGCCTCCCGGCAGCGCATTTCATGGCTCCACCACCCCTCAGTGAAAAATGCCTCCCACGCCTGCACTTCCCTCCAGCTTCCACTCCTGACCCCTGGTAGTTCCCCTTCTTAACCTAAACAGCTTTTTGGTTCCACTCCTGGTTATTCCTTTACATACTTGAAAACCTCTATCATGTCTCCCTGTCCCTCCTCTCCTCCAGTGAGCAAAGCCCAAGCTCTCTCAGTCTCTCCTCATAAGGCCTCCCCTCCATGCCCTGAATCATCCTGGTCGCTCTCCTCTGGACCCTTTCCAGCAGCGCTATGTCCTTCTTCAAATGAGGTCTCCAGAACTGTACACAATACTCCAGCTGCGGCCTGACCAAGGCATTATACAGAGGAGGATCACCTCCTCCTCCTGGGCGTAATACCCCAGCTATACAGCCCAGTATCCTGTTTGCTTTGGCTGCTGTTCTACAATTTTGAGTTATTCATTTTGATGTCTACTACCACCCCTAAATCCCTTTCTCCCAATGTGGTTTGCAGTGACCCCCGGATGTATACATGGCCCTGGTTTCTTAGCTCAAATGAAGTACCTTACATTTCCCAGCATTAAATGTCAGTCCCCACCTTTTTTTTTAAACTATCATTTATTGCAGATTTTAACTTATACGCATCACAGTTCACATTTACAGGAAATCAATCACAAGTACAGAATATGTCCATTAGTAGGAGCAGTAGTAAACCACTGCATGTCAGGGGAAGACAGTAATCAACGGTGGAATTAGACAGTGGAATGGAAATAACAGGTGGAGAAGTTTCTTGCTAATGAGCATTAGATGATACAGTTATTTCTTTCTGTGTAACATCAACCCCATGCAAATACTCAAATACACTTAGCATATTTTTTATTTATATTCTCATGGGTGGGGAGGAGAAAGCCGGAGACCGCCTCCTTCAAGATGCTGGTTAGATGAAATCCCACTTAACCAAATAACGGAGAGGTTCCAAGAGGAGGATTATAAAGTAGTTGATTAAGGACTGGCCGACCCCATTCACCGAGCACCAATACATATCAAACCCCACACCCAGGGCTACGGTATCTGTTCCGGTCTGAAATGAGCTATGTAGAGGAATCATGCGGTACAACAATTCATTAATTCAGGTACCTTATGTTGAATTCTAGCTGTCATATGTTCTAATTTATAAATGTCAGAGACTGTTTCTTCCATGCTGAGATGGTAGGGATTGAAGGAGCCACAATCTAGTAATACATTTTTAGCTGCCCCAGTAAAATATTCATGAGGTATATTTGGTGTGGGTTTTGAAACAATGGGGATAATGGAGTAGGAGGCCCTTCACGGAGAAAATGTGCCTAATATAGGAAAGAGGTGTAAACCCTGTTCCCTATTTCAGTCCAATACGTTGTCAGGACCGTGCATGACCATAAAATATGAGTGTAAGTAGCTAGCTCAAGAAACCACATTTCCTCCAACAAGATGAATCCCTCCCACAGGTATTTAGCAGGATTGAGGTGTGCGAAATATCCAGACACTACCTTCAAGAATATTCTCCAGGTACAAGAGCTGGAGGTTTTATGCTGCCTCCACCTAATCCTGAGCCAATCCTCCTGAGATAAATCAATCTGAAGTTCTGCTTCCCAGTGAAATTGTACCAGATCCATGACTTGGGTTGGTGCCCCTTGTAGTGCTTTGTAAAGATGGGAAACCAAGTGGCTCCGGTCACCTCCTTTCTCTAAGTGAGTATAAAGAAACACGGGGGTGGAGATAGCCTGGTCTGTAACATCCAGACCTATTCTTGTGCTAAGAGGTGCCTTATTTGCAAATATCTATAAAAATCGCCTCTTTCCAAAGAAAATTCCTGTTTAGTTGGTTGAATGATTTAAACACTGCATTTTTATAAAATTGGTGTGTGTTTCTTAGACCTCTATGGGCCCAGGATTGGAAGGTAATATCCAGTCAAGCCGGGTCCAATCAGGTCTTCCACCGGAATTCGATCCAGGATGACAGGAATCTACAGGCCAGACGGGCTAAAAACTTCATCCAAATTGGAGCATCTTTAGTGAATCTGGAGCCCTCCTGTAACCGAGTGATACTGTGAGGCTGGAACAGTCAGGAGTGGTGTAGGGGCAGGATGCCACAGTCTGTTCTATTAACAGCCAGGGTGGAGCATGAGTTCGAGGAAGAGCCAGGTCGTTATATGGGCAAGTAGAGAGGCCAAGCTTTAGTGAAATATATTAGGAGAGATAATCCTCTTCTCTCTTTGGGATTTTGAAGCTCACCCATTCTAATCTAGGTCTCTGATTCACCCATAAGAACCGGCCAATGGAGCTGTCCCAGGTCCGAACATCCTTCATTAGTAGGGGTAAGGGAATATTTTGCATTAAATAAAGGATCTTCGGAGGAGTTCATCTGAACAGACTGGACCCTGGCCATTAGCGATAGAGGAAGACGGGTCCACCTCTGTAAGTCCATAGTTATTCTGGAGAGGGTAGAAGAATAATTTAGTTGTATAAGTCTGATAGTTTAGTCCCCACTTCCTTGACCACCTCTCCAGGGTATCCAGATCCTCCTGGACTGTCTCCTCACTTCTTCTCAATCAACCAATGCTCCCAGCTTTGAATCGTCCCAAAGAGACTCAACCTATTTTAACCCTCCTCCCTATATCTGAGACGAGGCATTGAACAAGAGTGGCCCCAATACTGAACCTTGAAGGACCCCACTGATTACCTTTATTTATTTATTGAAATTGTTTCACCAGGATGGCACATTGAGTTAAAAAATGCTCGCCTCCCAGTGCGACCTGGGGGTGGAGGTACAGTGGAGATAACTCGCAGGTTATCAAGAGTTACATATATGAGGAAAACAGTAGAACATAGTTGAACACAATTACAGCAATACAGTAGACTGAGATTCTGTTGAACAGTTTACATGAGAATGAGTCTGTCATACAGTTCCAGGATGCAGAGGAAGGGTTATGGTTATACAATTGTGAGATGAATAGGGACAAGACATTCAATACAGTTCAACAACAACACTTGTAACATGGCAAAAGAACAGTAGCGAAAACAATTGGTGGAATAGCATCAGGTGGTAGACGGACAACACGGCATTATGGCACGATAATGCCGTGTTGCTATGTAATACAAAAGCAGCCAGAGCGGGAAAACGAGCACTGTAGAGGAAGAGAAAGGTAACAAAACGGGAGAGATCAAGTTTTGTAAGAGCAGTAGGTAGGCTAGAGAAGCAGTAGGAGAAGTGCAAGGACACACAGTGACAAGGCATGCAACCGAAGGGACACACAGTGAGAGAGTGAGGAAGCAGACTGAATTTTGCAGCCATTGACGGTACATTGCAGAAGTCAACTGCAATTATTGTGTAGCACCGATAGAGGCGGAACACGAAAAACAGACCGAGAAAATGTCGGTGCCGAATCGATCGAGTAGTGTGAAGAGCAGCGTGTCAGGAAAGAAAGTAATATTATCGAAGAGGTGAACGCTGTATGCAAATGAGACACACAGCTTGAAGGGGAATGAGTAATAGTAGGAAGACAGGGTCCTCCTAAGAAGCATAAAAAACGAACAGCTGGCAGAAATAGAAAAACGTATAGCAATGGTTAAATAATACATCTATGTACTTATGTGTAAAAGTTTTGAAAAGACATATAGGTATGTAAGAGAGGTTGAGGAAAGTTCTGAAAGTAACACTAAAGTTTACTTGATAACTGAAATGGTATCATTGTGTAATGAATCACAGCAGTACAAACACATGCCTGACATCAAAGTCATGTGACACCATGTTACAAACATATTAATCCACTCGAAGGTGGCATCTATGCTGTGCATCGTGGTTGGTCCGTCAGGCACTCGCCCGCGGCCTCGGCCACAACGTCCAACCATGCATTAACTCCCATTAGATGCCACCTTGTCGTGATTAATGCTTACTTGAAGGCATAGATTATAGTACAGACTTAACCAGCGAAATGTGCTGGATAATTTATAACCTCGGGGATAGAATTGGATAGTTGAGGTGTGACATTGGGAGGAGAACATGGAGGATCAGGCAGTATCAAGTAGGATTTAGGACAGGGCAAAACCATGTACCAAGAAGTGCTGAAGTTGGTATAGATAAGCCAGCTTCCATAGTGTAAGCTAGGTGCCGCTGGTCAGGCCTTTCTGGGGAGGACAGTATCCCACCCACCATTACCCTCTGTAGATGCCCCGAAGCCAATTTTCTACCCAACTGAGCTCCTGTCCTTCCGCCTCTCTCCCCAATTTTGCTATCAATCCGTTATGGGGCACAGAATCAAGCGCCATGCTGAAATCTAGGTATAGGACATCCATGTCTATGTCTATCCAAGGTTCCGCACCCGTCATAAAACTCTACAAGGTTGGTCTGACATGATCTCCCGGACGGAGCCATATTGTTTATCATCCAATGTCCTAACCTTTCCAACTGCCTCCCAAGCCTCTCTTTGATAAAGCCCTCCATTACTTTGTCTACCACAGACGCCAGACTGACAGGCCTATAATTCCCCATCTCCTCCCGAGACCCCCATTATGAACAGGCACTACACAAACCACCTTCCAATCCTGGCACCCATTCCGCCTTCAAAGAGACGTTAAAGAGTGTAGCCAGTGGAACTGCCAGTACCTCGCAGTTCCTTCATAACCCTCGGATGTAATCCATCCGCCCCGTGCCTTATCTGTTTTTAGTTTCTGAACGGCCTCCTCACCCTATACACTGTGATCCGTATCCCCAATCCACTCCCTCATGCAACCTTTCTACTCCTTCTTGGTCTGGCCCATCCTCTGGTCTCAGACTGAGACTGACCTCTCTTTGCTGTCTCCTCATCACTCCCATCAGGCTGTAGGGAACCCTTGTCACCCACTGCAAAGATTGAGGCAAAGTACTCATTTAGCACCTCTGCCTGATCCTCTGCTTCCTGAGCCCATCCCCCATAATCTTAATCCTATTAATCTGTGTCCTCACTTTTCTTCTCTCTTATGTATCTATAGAATCCCTCACCGAATATCCCTAGCCAGATTTTTCTCCATCCTGCTCTTGGCACCACACCACTCTGTGACCTTCCTGGCCACAATTCATACCCCTCACCTTATCCCCACGTTGAAATGTTTGTAGGCAGCCTTTTATCCTCACCACCTCCTGCACTTCCCTGGTCCACCAACATGGCCTGCTAGTTCCACCATGCTTATGCCTTACTTTGGTACAGGACCTAGTAGCCTCTTGCACCCTTGTTTAATGGTCTCCCCACAAACTTTCAGCATCCACATCCGCCTAATCATGTCCACCCATCCCTTAGGATCTACCCATACCCACGAAGTCCGCCTCCTGAAATCAACCACTTCTGTATGAGTGCTGTTTTCTCCCCCAGATACAGTTGGAACCAAACGTAGCATGATCATCACCCACCAGTGGACTGCACACTCCAGGCCTCTTATTTGTTCACTATCCACAAGAACAATGTCCAATATCCGCCCTCTCTAGTAGATTCCTCGCATCTGTTGGACCAGGATGGCATCCTGAAAGACATCAATCATTCTCTGTTCCTAGTTACAGAGGATGTCATAGTACCTCAGTCCGCCTCGCATATTAAGATCACCCATAACCACCATCCTACACTTTCCAAGATCACAGTGACCCTTGATGTTCTCTCAACCAACTTATGATCCAGATCCTCCTCTATTGCAGGGGCCTGTATACCACCCCTATCTTCACTTTCTTCCCTCCCTCATTTGCAGGGTTACCCAAATCGCCTCTACACCCTCTCCAGTCTCCTCAACTCCACAAACCATTATGTCATTTCTGACTGTCAGTGCAACCCTCCCTTCCCACATCCCTGTCTTTCCTGAATATCTTGTAGCCCTCTAAGTTTTGGTCCCAATAATTTCTCTGAGTGGCCCATGTCTCTGTGATTGCTGCCACATCCGCTGTTCCCTCAGCCAACATAGCCTGGAGCTCAGGCATTTTATTGCTCATACTCCTGGCATTGATCAGGACTGTCCTCCATCCCAACTTCTCCTCTCTCCTGTCCCTCAACCCTCATGCAATCCATTTTCTGCCCAGTTTTCTTGAATTTTCAACATATTCCTCTCACCCTTGCATACCCTAGACCTGGACCTGCAACATATTCCTCCCATCCCCACGTGCCTTAGACCTGGACCCTCAAACAGCCCTCCTGGGGTCATTTTATTACTAGACCCCCTTTACAAGTTTAAACCCCATCTCTCACTTATAAATCCAGCAAGTTTTAATTTCAAGATCTCCTCCTCTCCATGTTGAGGTGTAACCTATCCCTGGCACATAGCCCTTATCCTCCCAAGTATCCCCCAGTCACCTACCAGCCCATACCCCTCTGCCCTGCACCAATCCCTGAACCACTTGTTCACCCCCTAAGTTTTAGCTTGGTCTCACCAATTGCCCTTGGTACCAGCAGAATCTCAGAGAAAGAAAATGTGCTTCCTATAGAGTGACAAACCCTTGCCAGCTCCGGAATCTAGCCTGCATTTCTAGTTTGCTATTCCCTTCCAAGTAATTTGTCCCCAAATGTACTAGAAGTCTGGGGATCCCCACAATCCAATGCCATAGAGAGAGGTGGAATTTAGCCTTGTGTACTGATAAACCTGGATACATTTAGCCTTGACAGGGCTGCTTTTATTCTCCCCTCCTCCCAATGGATACCCCTTGTCATGGAATCCCCAGCAATATCACCTTCACCTCTCCCCACTTTATTAGTCCTCTTTATTCCATCCAGACTCCTCCTCTATCATCAAACCCTTGTTTGCTCCTACCTCTTCCTTCACCCTGAGGGTCTTTACTAGCCCGCTTAGTACCTTCCAGGCTCCTCCTTCTGTCGACAACCCCTGCTTGCTCCTCCTCCCCATCATCCGGGGCCACCTCATATGCAAGCCCTACTATATTCATACTACCTGCAACTGCCAGTCTACTCCTTGCCCCCAATCTCTAGGGTGACCAGAGAACACCCCATCTCCTTCCTGAGCTATAATCCTCCAATCCCCACCTGAGTAACGCCCCACTGCTTCCCTCCTTTGGACCTGCACATCCTCCCCATCAGCTGCAATACTCTCACCTATTCTCCACCTCCCCAGTGATTTATGTCTCGAGGTTTCTCACACAGATTGCTGTTTTGGTCTCTTGGATCTGCAATGGTTTTGTATCGATACTTGTAAACATGTAATTCCTGAGCTCTTTGCTCCATTGTTATATTAATTTATCATGCTTGTAAAGTGTTTTGTTTTATTGTATTATGACCTGTACTCACTTACTGGGAAACTCTCCCAATCATGAGGAACCTTTGTAAAAGAGCTTATGCTCAAAGTTATTTCAAACCAGCTAAATAAATAAATAAAATAAATAAACAACAGGTCTTGAAATTCAATTTGGGCAGAATTTTGTTCAGCGATTTCTACTGATGAAGTGAGAATTCTGTGTTGCAAGCAAGTTCTTACGTATACAACAGATGTGAAAATAAATGTTCCACGATAAAATGTTATGCTGGGCAACATAAGCAAGCTGAATGAAGTTTGTCACTGAGCATGCTCAGAAATTTATCGCACTCATTTTGGTCACACTGAGCATGCTCAGAAAGGTAGTCTCACATGGAAGATAAATTTCTGAGCGCGGCTCAGTGACCAACCTCATTTAATTTACTCCGGATGTCTATGAAAACAAGCCATTATAGCTCAGTAGGACTTTCTTGGTAAAATCTTTCAATAAATAAATGTGAGATGCCATTATTTTTTCATTGAATATAAAAGTAGTCTGTGTAGTTTACTTTTTTTTTTTACTATTTCTATCACAAACCACCTAAACTGGAGTGCGGGACAGGGGTGCTTAAGCAGGCACTGAAGACCTTTTTGTGGGAAAGCTTACCTGAATTCCTTTGATTTTATCTGTATCTATTCTGTTTTGTTTTTAGTTGACTGTGCAGCACCTTGATGTGTGAAAGGCACTATATCAAATAAAAGTTATTATCATTATAAACACCTGTTGTACACATCAAATATGCACACAGACTGATTTAAGGCATAATTTTATCTTCATTTGAGGGTACTTTTCTATTGCTACAGACCAAGACCCTCTCAAGAAAATTTAAAAATGTATCTTAGTTGTATTTCTTATATCTCTTTAAGAAGAGCAGCTGTCTTCACAGCAGATACCAGCATCTGCTTTAACCAGTGTCAGTGGCTCAGCAGGTACTGCGCTTCTCTGGGAGTCAGAACCGAGTTGTGGTTTCTAGTCCCACATTAAGAACTTAAGTAGAGCCAGCCCGCCGGTGCAGCAGTACTACCACTGCAATGCCGTGACCTGGGTTCAGGTGGACATGGGTTGTCGGGCCAACTGGGGAGGAAGACAGAGCATCCTCTAATTGCTCTCCTCCTCTGAAGAGGGAGGTAACCATCCCCACTGCAATATGCCACCTGGGTGACCACAGGTGGAGGTGCAACTTAGGATGCTGTGGAGTAAGGAAGGCGTTGGCGCACTCCAGGATGGCAGTCATGTTATGACGCCAGCATAAGTCCCTTGAGCTCCTAGTATGTTGATGTCCTCAGGAGATGGGAGAAAACACAAGAAAATACCCTCACAGCCAAACCTGGAGACAGCCTCTGGCATGTAGCCCTATCTCTCTGATGATCCCCAGGCGCCTGACAAGGACTTAAAGCAGGTGGGGAGTAGGGAGGGAGACTGCTCCCTCCCGCCAGAGGGTAAGCCTAGGCGCAGGAGGTGGTCTCGGGGAAGAGGTCGAGTGCAGCCAGCCCGATGCCTTAGAGGACCTAAGGAAGGAAGGCTGTGGAAAGGAGGGGCATAAACAGCAAATAAAACAAAACAAAGAACTTAAGTTGATATCCAGTACTGACACTGTACTACAGCACGGGTAGGGAGAGCACGTGTGTGTGGGGGAGGTGCTGCACTGTTGACGTGCTGTTCTTCAGACAAGATGTTAAACCAAGATACCTTCTGCCCATCTCTAGTGATTGCCCAGGTGGAAGTTACAGATCTTGTGACACGCCTTGTAAGGGCAGGGATTTTCCCACCTATCAGTTGCACAGGTCCATGTAACCCACCCCCATCACAGCACACCTGGAAACGCGCCTCTTCAGTTCACTATGTATTCCTGGTCAAAATCACAACTCAGATATCAAATATACAGAATACTACCTCACAGCCTGCCAGCGCAGCAGTAGTGCTACTGCACGCAGATGGTCTTGGGTTCGGAGTCCGCCGGACTGCTCGCCTTTATCTGGGAAGGGAGGAAACCAGTGCTTGACAAACATACCGACCTCAATGACAGCTAGTAGGTAGCCCAAAACAAGTACTGAGGCCAGATTGGCGGAGGTGGCGAATGTCGGGGCAGGAGCACACTCAGCTGTGCACTGAGATCACTGCATGCACACTCCCAAAGAGGGGGGCAGAGGAAACTACACATACTGCAGTTAACAAAAAACAAAAAACTTGGATGACAACCAGCATTAAAATCCATGAGTCTTGTGGGGACCCAGCAGACCAATATGGGTATATCCCTAATGAACAGAATCATTAAAAAATAGTGCTCCTTGCACTGAGCTGTGTTATTCATATGCCCAAGTTCTGAGCACCTCACTTCCTCAAGGGTCTCAGCCTCACCCTCCACCACTCAGTCCTTGGCACACAAAGCAATGCTGAATAATAAACCGTGAGTATTACTAGCGATCTGAGCTATTGATTATTCCAATTATTTTATTTTTTCTTTGCTCATTCTCACCCCAGCAATCATGTGGCCTGCAGTCAACCATATACAGCACCAGTTACTGCCACAATCTGACCTCTGAGGCTTGCCCAGCAGGTGTATGGCTGGCACTTGGGGAGGTGGGGGCGAGGCAAACTAGGAAGTGGTGGGCTACACGTTATGGGACCTGAGAGTGCCAAGTTATTACCCTAATGGCACAGGCAAGGGTTTTCCTCTGTACTCTCACCAACATCAGGCGTATGACTCACGCTGAGAGACTTAACCATTGACCTCCCACTTCCACATGGTGCAGCTCCACGCCACACAGCACAAGGCTCTCAACAGCTTCATCCCCACCAGGGGCAAAAACCTGGGGTCCAGACCAAAGTGTTGGCTGATCTCACAGGAGGGCAGTGACCACACAGCGGCCCCTACATCCTTAAGTACCAGTGCCACCTTGCCTTCTGGCAGGCTACATCAGGGACAGGAGATCCCACATCTCCAACAGTCTTGCCAACAGGGGTGTCGAATGCAAAGGAGGCCCATGCCCTGTCCTCTCACAGGGAGCCAAGCATCTTACCCACACAGCATGCACTGCACCCATTCAGACCCAGCAAGGATTCCAGGGTTAACACATGTAGCCTGGTCTCCCTGTTGGTTGCACAGTCCACTGCTGCCACGGCCATTCGACTGGCCCCATTCTGATTATATTACTGTTCCTCCATCAGTTAAACTAACCAGACTACAGGGGTGCAGGAACAAGCAGCTGTTACAGCCACTGGGTCTTCCCATCTAGATGTAGGTTACTGTGAGGGTATTTCACGGTGGCCTAGAATAATGGATCTTCAGAAGCAGAAGACTTTATAGGCTCCTTTGCATAATGTTATACTTAAATTTATCACTGAAGTTGTCAAACACTAGTGGCCAAGAACAAAAAATCCTGATATATTTCTTATGAAATTAGCAAATGGAAATATCTGAAGCAAAAAAGATATTTTTCAATACACTGGAATTAACATATAGGAGGAAAATTTCAATTGACCTAAATGATGGCAGCCTGTGCTGTTTGTCAAATGGTAAAGAAGTTGTCCCGGCTTTTAACGAACCAGCCAGAAATACTTGATGAGGCACTACATTAAGATGTGACATCAGTAACAGGAGATTATGAAATGCTTCATTTTCTTCAGCCAAGGATGCAGATGAGATTAACAGGGTGAAAAAAAAATCACAAACTCAGATGCAGTCATACCACACCCAAAGCACTGAACCCACGGAGGGCTACCTACATTATTTCTAGGATGTTTTTCTGGCCTGCTTTACTCCACCACCTTCTGTGACCACCAGCAACCCACTCCTTTAGGCCTCCTACACCTCTGCACTCACCGCCAGATCCACCCTCGGCTACATATCAGAGGTCCAAGACAGACCTCGGACACTCAACCAGGGGCTGGCTTGTCCCTGCCAGTGGCCTCCTCCCATCACTGTGGAGGAGCTTCTTGAACTCATACTCATCCTTCCAAATGGTCAGCTTATTCCCCCGGGGCCTCACGCTGACCTGGAGGAGGAAGGAGCACTTGTGGATGCTGGCTTGAAGGACCCATATCCATGGTGCACGGGCTGGTCTGCTGGTGTGAGGGACTGCAAGGCCACTATCCCTCATACCAGGGTACCATTTACACCTGTTTTCTCCCTGCTTCTCTCAGTCTTGTCCATGGTATGGCTGGCTTAGGAGGGTGCCTGACGGTTCGTGGTCACCATGCAATCAAATGTGCCTCCACCCCACCACCAGCAGGAGCCGCTCACAGCAATGCACAATCCTCCACCCCCGTAGAGTGTCCGAAAGGTACCTCCATCCCACCGAGCCTCTACAAAGCAATGCACAATACCACCCCTCGGAGAGTGTCCAAACATGCCTCCACCCCACTACCACAGCAGCCACTTCAGAGCAATGCACAACAATCCCGAGGGAGAGTGTTGAAAGGTGTCTCCACCCCACCATCAGCTAATACAGAGCAATGCACAACAATCCTCTCGGAGGAGAGCGCCCAAAGGTGCCTCCACCCCACCATCATCAAGAGCCTCTACAGAGAAATGCACAAAATCCCCCTCCCGGAGTGTGTCTAAAGGCACCTCCACCCCAGCACCAGCAGGAGTCGCTACAGAACAATGCACAACAACCCCGGGAGATTCTCCAAAGGTGCCTCCACCCCATCACTAGCAGGAGTCGCACAGAGCAATGCACAACACCCGCCCCCACCCTCCAAGGGAAAGTCTCCAAAGGTGCCTCCACCCCACCACCAGTAGCAGGATCCACTACAGAGCAATGCACAACAACCCCCACACCCTCTGGGGGAGAGTGTCAAAGGTGCCTCCACCTCCACCACAAGTAGCAGGAGCCACTACAGAGCAATGCACAACAACCCCCCCACCCTCCAAGGAAGAGTCTCCAAAGGTGCCTCCACCTCCACCACCAGTAGCAGGAGCCACTACAGAGCAATGCACAACAACCCCACACCCTCTGGGGAGAGTGTCGAAGGTGCCTCCACCCCACCAGCAGCAGGATCCACTACAGAGCATTCACAACCATCCCCCACACACCCTCCGAGGGAGAGTGTCTAAAGGTGCTTCCACCCCACCACCAGCAGCAGAATCCACTACAGAGCAATGCACAACAATCCCCCACCCTCCAGGGGTAGAGGTTGAAAGGTGCCTCCACCCCACCACCAGTAGGAGCCACTACACAGCAATGCACAACACCACCCCACTCACCCCTCCGGAGGGAGAGTGTCCAAAGGTGTCTCCACTCCACTATCATCAATAGCCACTACAGAGAAATGCACAACAACCCCCAGGGTGACAGTGACCAAAGGTGCCTCTATCCCACCACCAGCAGGAACCACTACAGAGAAATGCACAACACTGGGAAGAGGTTGAAAGGTGCCTCCTCCCCACCATCAACCACTACAGAGCAATGCACAACAATCCCCGAGGAGAGTGTCCAAAGGTGCCTCTGCCCCATCATTATCAATAGCCACTGCAGAGAAATGCACAACCTCCCCAGGGTGAGAGTGACCAAAGGTGCCTCTATCCCACCACCAGCAGGAACCACTACAGAGAAATGCACAACAACCCCCCAGGGAAGAGTGTCGAAAGGTGCCTCCTCCCACCATCAACCACTACAGAGCAATGCACAACAATCCCCGGGAGGAGAGTGACCAAAGTGCCTCTACCCCACCACGAGCAGGAGCCACTACAGAGCAATGCACAACAACCCCCACCCCAGGGAGAGCGCCCAAAAGTGCATCCACCACCAGTAGGAGCCTGTACAGAGCACTGCACAAGAATCCTCCCCAAAGTGTAGAGTATCCAAATGACGCTCTGAATCCTCCCAGTCAGCCACTACTCCTGGCAGTCCAGGTTTGGAGTGCAAACCCGGTCACGGGCATGTCAGAATGATCCCCAATTGCTCAGCACCATAAAGCCAGCAGGAGGACATTTTATATATCTAGTGCCTGTTTCTCAGTCACAGGAGACTGTCTCAAAATCAGTGCTAATCGATTTTCCAACAGTCATTTGGATGCAACCCCCTCGAGATATGGTCAAAGGGGCCTTTGCAATGGCCCCCAAATACCTCCTATAAAAGCTGCCACTAGGAACTGTCGAAATGCTGCACAGCAGTGCACACATCTTGGTGGACAGAAATCGAGATTATCATGAAACTATTTTGGAAACAATAACATTATTAGAAACAGATGAAACAAAACATGTTTGGTTACAAAAGCAGCAGTATTTGTTATTCAGCAAAAATCCATCATATAGTTTTTTTAGCAAAATGTATTTCTGACATCATTAGATTCATAATTAGTATAGTTTTAGTTTTCTCAGATATTTTTAAAACATCTTTTTGGCTTATTTTGTAACTAGTGACTCATATCATTAAAGACAGTTGCCACTCACAATTGTTAAAACTCTCTTCTGTTGAGGTTACCTGTTACACGTACACATTAGACTCATACTGCGGATGTATTAGGATGTTGCCAGCACGTGTTTGTGATGGTAACAGCACACCACTGTACCAAGATGTTTAATTTCTTTTAATGGCAGGCATGGCATGGGAACAGGATATTTTAAAACTTCAAAATCCCACATCTTAGTTCAGGAATGAAAGAAACAAAGGAAAATGGGTACAATCGATATTTTTTGCCAGAAAAATATTACTGTTGGGGGAAAAAACGATATGGTAATTAACAAATACTGTTGCTTTAAAGAGCAACTATCGTATACCAGTACCTCCCCACAGAAGCATAAAATCTCTCACTGGCTCAGAGTCCGCTGGTGCCAAAATTTTAAATTTTCTGTGCCCCCATTTAGGAAGGGAAGGGATCGTAATTTGCCTCAGGTGGAGCCGAGCTGCGCTGATCTCTTCCACTTCCCTGTATCACTTCAGGCTGGCCCGCCCCGATCCACCCCGCTACGTCATGCTTTTTGACATCATTATTTGTAGAGCGTGGGGTGTGCTCCATATACTTTAATGGTGCCTTTTTAAAGTAAAATTTGGGTACTTTACATTGCCAGTAGGAACTAATCATGGCCACCGCTTAACTAACAAGTCCTTAGTTCATGGGTGACCACACACTGCCATGCATCCTTCCCAGGATGCTGTGACATGCAGCCATGACACGGGAATGGGGCAGAGGGAAGGAAGGAAGGAAACGAGAAAAAATGGACCACCCTGGAAGCACTGGAAGATGCTCTACTGTAAGTCCGCGATGCCACCTGACCGCCCAGCACATCGCATTCATACTCCCCAACCAACACCCCACGCTGTACTAAGGTGCCTCCCTGGTGGCAGTGGGGCCCCAGGCAGGGATAAGCCAGAACACGAGGGATATCAGAGGATCTCGGGACCCTGAGGTAGGATGGCAGTGGGGACTGAATCTGACAGGCAGATGGGATGGTGTGTGAGCCTGAAGGATTGGGGCCCAGGGGCCCAGGTGGAGCAAAAAAATAAATATTTAATTCAAGTGAAGTTCTCAGCTGAATTTTGAAATCACAAGGTTGCAACTGCCATGAGGTGGGAGATACACTGAATGGATCCAGGGTCTGATTTCACCTCACATGCCTCCTTGACATACCCAGTCTGGACCAACACACCCTCATACAGTCCCACCTCAGGAAGTCCAGCCTCTAAAAGCCCTGTCTTAATGAGCCCAGCCTTAACCTGCCAGCCTCCACCAGCTTAGCCTTAATCACCTCAGCCTCAACCTCAGGACCATCCCAGTCTAAACCAGTCCATTCTCAACTAGTCCGCCTCAACTAGTCCAGCCTCAACCAGTCCAGCCTTAATCGCCCAGCCTCAACCAGCCCACCCTAACAAGCCCAGCATCGACTTACTCAGTCTTAACCAGCCCAACCTCAACTTGTCCAGCCTCAACCAGCCCAGACCAGCCTCATCCAGCCCAGTCTTGACCAGCCCAGCGTTAGCCAGCCCACTCTTACTAGCCCCGCTTCGACCAACTCAGCCTTAATAAGCACAGCCTCAATGAGCCCAGCCTCAACAAGCCCACTCAATGATCCCAGCCTCAGCCAGCCCGCATCAACCAGCCCAGCCTCAAGTAACTCAGCCTCAACGGGCCCAACCTTAACCAGCCCAGCTTCAAGCAGCCCACCCTAAGAAGCCCCTGTCTTAATCAATCCAACCTCAATGAAACAAGCTTCAACCAGTCCAGCCTAAGCCAGCCCAGCCACAACCGCCAAGATTAAATCAGCTCTGTGTAGACCAGCCCAGCCTCAATAAGTACAGCTAAGCCACCCCAGCCTCAGCCAGTTCAGCCTGGACTAGCCTACCCTGACAAGCACAGAATCAGCTCGACCAGCTGCTTAAACCAGCCAGGCCTCTACCAGACTTGCCTTGACCAGCCCAGCCTCAACCAGCCAAGCCCTAGCCATCCTGGCCTCAACAATCCCTACCTCAACCAGCCTAGTCTGAATAAGCTTCAGCTCCATCACCCTAGCCTCCATCAGACCAGCCTCAACCAGCCTAGCTCGACCAACACAACCCAACGAACAAAGCCAAGAAGTGCAAGGTCATGCACCTGGGAGCTAGGAACCCAGAGATCAGCTACTGGCTGGGGGAGTACAGGTGTCCAGCTCAAAAGAGGAAAAGGATCTAGGGCAATAGTTGGTGACATGAAACATTTTGCGAAAGCTGTAAAGCAGCAGCCAAAGCAAGTAAAATGTTGGGATGCATTATGAAAGGAATCCTCCAGAATGGAAGAAATCATTCTGCCCTTGTACAGGTCATTGGTTAGACCATGTTCGAGTACTGTGTGCAGTTTGGTGCCCCTATTTGAAGAAGGACATCAAACTACTAGAGGGAGGGTCCAGCGTTGGATGACCAAGATGATCCAGGAATGGGAGACAAATCACATGATGAGAGGTTAAGGGAGTTCAATATGTATTCCTTGCCCCCACCCCATGCTTTTACCCTTCCTTTCTGGATTTTGCCCTGTTACCGCTTACCTTTTGCTCTTACTGCTAGCTAGTCCTAAATGGCTTCCGACTGTACGTTAGGGGTGGGAGGATCAGTTTAGTCATGACTGTTTATAAATGTGTATATGGACTCCTATCTTTGTCTGTTTGCTAACTTCAGCTGTAATCTGGATCTGTTCTTGTGCATGAAACAGTTTTATCAAGATTATACTTAATATATCGTGCCATTTCTATGTTGTAACATAGTTATCTTGATTGTATTTATTGTATTGTGCAATTTCTGTGGCCCGGGTCATGCCTGAAAACAGTCCCTTGGATCAGTGCACTTAGCCCATAACCAAAGTCATTAATAAATAAATAAAGACAGAAGAGAAAGGAAGAGGGGTATGACAGAAACCTTAGGTACCTAAAGGGTATAAACAGGGCTGGAGTGAGGCATTTCAATTTAAAAGGAAGGGGACCGCTTAGGGCCACGGTCTGAAACTTGTGGGGTTAGATTTAAAAAGGAAATGAGGAGCCACTTTTTCATGGAAAGGGTGGTGTCAAAGTGGAACAACTGCCTGAGGAGGTGACTTCATTGAAAACAGTGGATGTTTTAAGGGGGTAGGGTAAAATGAGAGTGACAATGGGGGTGAGAGGAAGGGGTGGAAAGGAGGAGATCGCCTGGGGGCAAGAGAAGGGTAGGGCAGCTCCAGTAAAACAGACTGAGCCGCATAATTCATCAGACTTGATACACACACAAAGGCATTTTTCTGATGGCAGTTTTTGTGTGTCCGTAACCTTGACCAGCTCACCCTAACTAGCCAACTCAGCTTCAGCACGGCCTCAACCAGTCTGCCTGAACCAGCTCCAGCTTCAACCTGCCTACCACAACTAACCCAACTTAACTAGCCCAGCCTCAGCTAACTCAGCCTCAACCAGCTTACCTTGACTAGACCAGCTTCAACTAGCCCAGCTAAACAAGCCGAACCACAACCAGCCAAGCCTCAACCAGACCAGCTTAAACCAGCCCAGCCATTACCAGCCAAACCTCAACCAGCTCATGAGAAAAGTCTGAAATTCAATTTTATTTTCGAACGTTGGTAAAGTGTGCCAGTCAGAAGTTCATTCACAGACCATGGCACCTTCTATAGTTCCAAGTAACTGTTGCCACTGGCTTATCTTTTAATGATTACGCAACTGGTGACCCAGTTTTACTAGTCAATGATAGATAAGCACTTCCAAAGCAGAAGCCACTTTACTGTGAAATGCTAGAGACTCACACACAAAGCAGGTTAATTTATGTCAGGTTCCCAATGGTCTGTCTCACTGCTTATTGAACACTCCGCTTTATCAACCTAAAATCATTTTCGTTTCTTCTCCACACGTCACATGTTTAGTCACCAGCTTCCTGTCTAGGCAGACATCCAGAAGAAAAATCATACTGCATGGTTTATTGGAGGCACTGTCTTTCAATACTGACTGCTGTATTCTGAACAAAGTGCATTTCTAACCAATGAAATTCCCAACAGCTGAAAACAAAGTGACAGAACCATGGCAGTCCATCTCAGAAGTTTCACGCATTTCAGCTCATTGCTTTTGCTCCAGTTTACACAAAAGTACTGCTTTTTCAAAGCAATTATGCTGCTTCTGGCATAAGAAAATAAACCTGCTTACAGCTGAAAATTTCAGGCGCTTAGCAGTGGTAGCAGAACCCACGTCTAGAATCTGTAGCAGGCTAGCAGCACTAGGATTGCAATTAAGTTTAGAAACTGCAAGTATAAAGCTTCAGTGAGTCTGCATCCATCCCCACTGCAAATCTTTATTTACAATTCGGTGACCAGGACAGACATGTTGGCCAAGGTTTGTTTCAGGTACAACTCAGGGATTTTTGGGATTCTGGTAATTTTAGATTCTGCTTCAAACTGTAGTGACATACAGTCATCCCTTCAAAACAAATACAATATACTGGCTAACTGGTTTAGGACAAATAGTGTGCTTTTAAATGAAACCAAAACAAATGTAATGTTGTTTGGGACTCCACAAATTACTGAAGCAGGGAGCGTTACAAATCCTGGGACAAAATGGCATTTCCTCCCACTGGTTTCACTTTTAAATATTTGGGGAAGTATGATCTCACATGTTGATCGACTGAGTAAAAGGAGTAATCAAAACTTGGTTTTCTTTATAGAAACATAAATTCCTGACTGTAGAGGCACGTCAAGTTATAGCCAAGCAGGTCCTAATGCCAGCATTGGACTATGGCAACATTATGTTCGCTCTAGTGCAGTGGAGTATTTGAGTCTAAGTATAAGGTTTATATAATAATATAGGCAGATTTGCCCTTCGAGTACCATTAAGAATTCACCAGTGTTTGTTATATGAAAAATCAGGTGTACTCTCTCCAAAGAGGCTTGTAGCTAATTTTGTTTATTGTGTAGCAAAGTCTGTAGAACCTTGGGTTTTATCAAATACATTGGTACTTCTTAAAACGAGTGGAAAACTAGAAACAGTGGGTTACTATCTTATTCTGTCCCCATTTTAAACTACAAATGACCAAAGAGCTTTTTTCCTGGTATGCATCTTCTGTACTGAAAGAATAGTGCAATCTGACTAGGGCAGCACACAGTACACACATTTCAAACAACTATTGTCTAAATTCTTACATTGTGAGAATGTGTGTAAATGTAATTAACAGTGTCTTTCACTACATGTTATCTGTATTTTTGTATATGATGTTTTAAATGTCAGGCGTGGCTGAAAAAGGGCTGCCCAGTCACCTCCTGGTTAAAAATAAAAATACAATAAAAGAGACATGGGGAAGAGTGACAGATTTAAATACACACTGAAAAACTACAGTCACTGAACACACAAAATCAATATATCCACAGTACAGTAGTGGTGCAACGTTTTACTGACAGTGATAAAATATATTTATAAAATGGCAAGAAGAAATCTAGACATTTCTTTGCCCAAGAGACATCACCTCACTGTGCATTAAATCTCTATAAATACAGGTCAGGTGCAGAATCTCATTTTCCTCCCATAAAAATCCTACTTAGAGACATTTTATAAGTGTAGTAAGCCCTTCCAAGGTGTGCATTATAAGATGTTAACCTCGACCTTGACCTCATTCCTACTACACCCCTGGGGCATGCATTAGTAGTAGTAGTTTTTTATTTCGGGCGCCTTCCACACAGGCTCAGGGTGCCAATCCAAAAGACAAACAGCATTAGGAATATATATACATAAAACTAATGATACTATAAATATAAAATCAATCAAATACAGCCTTTAAAATCAATTGAATAGTCAATTCCTAAGCTGATTAGCGAATAAATATGTTGGAAGGAAAGGAAATTGTTTAACCAGGAAGACATGCTAAGCCAGAGCTTGTTTCCAGGTGCACCTGGGAGCACAAGGAAGTTTGCTCAGATCACACAGTATGCATGTGGAGCTGATGGGATTCAAACCCAGGTCTCCAGGTTTGCAGCTCAGTGCTCTTAACCACTAATGCTATACTGCCCCCTGTTCCTCAGGTCCTGAAGGCTTACTGGAAGAGGGATGTTTTTTAAATTCCACTAGGGAAGGCACCTCCCAGGGGTACCCTGGCAACGAATTCCAAAGGACCAGGGTGGCCACCTCGAATGCCTCGTCCCCAGAAAATTTCAACCTAGCTCTAGAGACCTCCAGGAGGGCTTCCCTGCCGATCTGAGAGAACGACTGGGGTGTAGAGATGCAGAAGCTTCTTCAGGTAGCCTGGACCCAACCAGTGTAGGGCCTTATAGGTCAAAAGACCTATTTTAAAGGTGGTGTGCCAGACTGGCGTAATGTGACTGAATCTCAAGTGTCCAGTCAACAGTCCACCATGTTCTGCAGAAGCTGCAGGCACTGCATCGCACCCTCTGGACCCAGTGGTAGAGTGCATTACAGCAGACAAGCCTCAAGGTGACGAATGTGTGTACGTGTGGCCAGGTCATCAGGAATAAGGGATTTGATTTGGGTGATGTTTCAGAGATGGTAAAACCAGTCCAGTCAACAGCAGACACCTGAGCTTCAAGTGTCAGCTCATTGTCCAGAACAACACCCCATTCCTCACCTTAGAGGAGGCCGCCAGTTCACTGGACCAATAAAAGGCCCTAACCTATCCCCATAGGCCCCACTCCCCATCTTCGACCTGGCTCAAACACCAGTATTTCAGTCTTCCCCGGCTCAGCCCCAGCCAGTTCGACGAATGCTCAAGCCTGGATCTCAGACAAGCAGTTTATTCATCACATTGACAGAGTCAGATCTTCCAGGTGTGAAGGACAGGTAGTGCCACCTCTTGTGACAACGTGCGACCCGAGTTCGAGGCGAGATTCAGTGTCCCAGAGGACACTCTTTCTCCAGGGAGGGATGGTAGTCACTACCGCTGCCATATTACGATACTGGGGACCATGGGTGGCTGTGCAGTGGAAGAACAGTGAGGGAGGGCCATCGCCGGGCTCCGCTCAGGCTCACTCAGCATGCTGAAGCACAGAGCCCCAAGCATGCCAGCATCCTAGGGGCACAGAACCAGAACACTGAACTCACCTTGGCTTGCACAGAATCACCCCATTCTTCCTTGAACCTGACCTGTGCCACTGTCTGCTCTTGCTCCAAACCCTGGAAACTCCTGCCTTCCCAAAAAGAACTGACTTGGTCAAAGTTACAGAGTGCCTAAGTGACACTGGTGGGATTGAAACTCTCACTGTACCTCAAAGGTCAAAGACCACAAAGGTTTGACTTTATATTATATTGTGCGGGTCAACAGTGGAGGAGAGCAGACAGACTGGAAACACTCACCAAGTGTTACGTAAGCAAAATTATTTCACAATTGTTTCACAAACATAAACATATACCAATAAATGTGGAAGGCCTTCCAATAGAGAGAGTAGGGCACCATGCTTCAGAGCAGTTTCAGGTGAGGCACTAAAACCAAGTATAAAAGCAGAATCACAAGTTTTTAATGACGTTGATGGTACTAATAAAAATACATCTGATACAGTTGGAATACTGCCCTTTGAAGGTGGACGGAGAGAAATAAGCATCTAAGCTTTCTCAAGTTACTTTGATAATATCCTACTAAATGTTTAATATATTTTCTGGACATAAACCAGTGTACCTGGGTGATGGCATGAATTTGTAGCTGGTTATTTATGTTCTTACAATAAATGTGAAATAATGTTTCTTGTGTAACACTTGGTGAGTGAGCATATTTAAGTGTGCCTGACTGGCAGTATAGCCTAGGGGTTAGAGTAATGAGCTTGGTACATTCAGCAGACCTCGGTTTGATTCCTCCAATCTCCACTTGCCTTTTACGTGACTCTGAGCAAGTCATTTTACTAGCCCAAATCTCCTGGGTCACTCCTGAAGACAAGCAGTTGTGCCTAGTGGCCTTACCCAGTTAGCAACGAATAAATAAATAAAATACTGTACTTCCAATCTGTCTGCTCTGTTACATTGTCCCGATTGGAACTGGCTACCCTCACTGACATTTTTTATTTCCAAGCCTGGCTGTGCTGGAGGGCCTCCAATAATAATAAGAAGAATCAGCATTTATATAGCGCTTTTCATACACAGTATCCCAAAGCACTTTATAAGCAATGCTAGACTGGTAGTGAAGTGACTGAATGTGTGGTGGCGGCCATATCGCGCATCATCACCCACACACAGCCTGGATAATTGCATGAACCGGTTTATGGGAAGGGGGATGTTGGCCAGGAGACTGGGAATGTTCCTTGCTCTTTGCGTAAGAGTGCCCTGGGTTCTTTACTTCTACCTGACACCCACCAGGACATCACCAGGATGGGCAGAAGGGACCCGGTTTAACGCCTCATCCTAAGGACGGCACACCCCAGCAGTACAGCACCCCCAATACTGCACTGGATGCCAGCAATTTTAGGGTGCAAGTCCAATCTTGGTGTGGGACGAGAACCCACGACCTTCTGGTCCAGAGGAGGATGTGCTACCAACTGAGCCACTCTGACACCAGTACACAGCTACAAAGTCAACGTACAGGCATCATTTAAGAAAATGCAGATACTATCTACGAAACATTTGCCCATTTATAACTGTATCCAAAATACATGGAGAGATACAGTTTTCAACACAGGCAGAAAGTTGACCTAAATGGGACTTCAAGCACAGAGCTTGAGAGAAATCTGATCACTGCTGCCCTCGATGAGAAACAGTGGTAGTAGAAATATAACACTGCACTGTAAAGGTCAAAGGTCCTTGTCTGTAAGTTACACAACAGATCCCAGATGAGTCACTAATAAAGAGACACTAACCACAGTGATTACATCAGGGCTTGCACTGTGAGGGAGCTCTGACAGCATGCAGTACTTTTAAAACTACGAAGAATTCCTCATTATATGAGGATCCTGGCATCCGCTATGAGACCTTTAGTTTTCACTTATTTAGAATTATTTAGACAAGCAAATCCCACGGAGATGCAAATCATTCCATTCATAGGTGCGAACTGTCAGGAGCGATGCACAGTGTTAATACCCTCAAATCACCAAACTATGAAATACCAGCTTTCATTTCAGAGCACAACAAAGCTTCTCACAGTCAATTTTTTAAACCATCAGTATTTGTCATATTGTTTCAAATCTGGAGGAAAACTGGTTTGCGTAATAGGATGCTCGAGAAGAATAAAACAGTTTAGCTTCCAATATTCAATGTTCAAATAATATTTAAACATATTTGGGGTAGCATCAATTAATGATGACATTTCCTACGGACTAAAAATACTGCTGCTTGAAACACAAATGCATTTTTTTTCATGCCATATAAAAATTCTATGCAAATTATTAAAAAATTCTAGTGCAATATGTACTATAGTTCTGCTGACCTTATTTTGTATTGTTTACTACTTAATTTTACATTCTTCCACATCAGTTATTTTGTTTTTAGGTCAGATGTTTATAGAACAAAACATGTGAATCAGTATTGGAGTTTAATTCAAGGGTGGGAATAAAAAAAACTTCAATATTTATCATTAATTTATTGATTTAAAAGGTTTTACCAAGAAAGACATGCTGAGCTGGTATCCGCTTGTTTCTAAATGCCTTTTGGGGAAGGTGAAGAGAGGAAAAGGTAACAGATATAAAATACATAGAATGGAAATTAAGTATGTCAAAATAAACAGAATAAACATACTTAAGAATAAACTGACGATCAGTAAATTTCCATGCAATGAATTGTAGAACTGGACAAAAGAACAATTAAATAGTTGTATAACATGGGTTCGAAAATACTGTCTTCCGATTTGTCCAAACAGGTCACTTGGCCATTGATTAATCCCTGATATACCCACAGCTGCATGTTCACAGGGCTTTATTTTACTGTTTCTTTGATAAAACTCTAACATAACATTGCCCATGTTATAAGAGGATTACCCACCATAGGGTATGGGTTTACTGAGCATTAATTCACACCTGGGTGGTTGATACAGACCCATCTCCCTACTACCCCACTCTCCAAGGCACTAGAACGCATCGCCTCGGACCAGCTCACAGAATACCTGGATACTTACAACATCCTGTGCAAGCAACAACACGGGTTCCGCAGAAAGGTCACAGCACCTCCACAGCCCTACTTGAATTCACCGGTGCAATCCACAACGCACTTGATTCTGGTGAACTACTAGGCTCAATCTACATTGACTTAACTAAAGCCTCGACACTGTCAATCACCGCCTCCTACTTGTCCAGCTTCAGAACACTGGGCTGTCAACCGACACCATTGGCTGGTTTAAGAGCTACCTTGAAGAACGGTCCCAAACAGTAAGAATCGATGATACACTCTTGGACCCTAGACCGGTCCGCTGAGTCCCCAGGGCTCCATTCTGGGACCCCTCCTCTTTAACCTATTCTTAAACTCACTACCGTACATCTGCCCAGAACAAATAATTCTCTCACGCCGACGATGCTGTGATCCTCACCGGACCCTGATCCAATCCAATTACAAAATAAACTTCAGCGGGCCTTCTCCTCCAATCGAATCCTGGTTCCTAAATCCTAAACTGCTTCTCAATCAGAAAAAACAAGTCTATGGTCTTCTGCAGCCCCACAACAAAAACAAACAACTCCACCTCTCCATTGCAACCGAACAAAGAGCCATCCTAGAGCAAACACAATCGTTCAAGTACCTTGGCATCACCCTTGATCCCCACCTCTCATACGCTGTCCATATCAGCAATGTGGCAAAATCTGCCAATGCGAGGTTAGGCATATTATTCCGCACAGGAAACACCTAACCCCAGAAGCACTGTCAGTGGCCGTCCAAAGCTCCATTGTCAGCATCATAGACTATGGTCTTATCATATATGGGTCTGCAACTACCACTGCTCTCAAACGATCACGACCTCCCCTGAATAAGGCCTGGTCGTCTCATCACTGGCTCACATCGCCGCATTCCACACGTGACCTTTATTCCAATCTGGATGGCTTCAACTGGACAAACGACAAAATACCAAACCTGCATCACGGCTAAGAAAATTATAATGGGGCTTGCCCACTGGTGTCTGTGCCTCCTTAAGCCCGGAACATGGGAATGTCACTACAAGGAGATCCAATTCCCATCTACTACATATCCCACGATGTCGCACAACCCAAGGACAAAGATCACTCACCCATCGGGCATCCAACTGGCTCAACTCTCTTGGCAGCGACATAGCGACCGGCTCCAACACTTGGCCTCTTCAAGTCCAAGCTGCGCCTCACTGCTTGTATCCTGTGATTGCCCATCTTAACATTTCCACTGTTCCAGCTGCACAAGCCCCAGCACCCAGGACTTACAATCAGTCTTTGCACCCCTAGCACCTTACCTGTCATATTCCCTTGACAGGGCCCCTAACCGCTGTCTCCCGCCTGCGCCACCTCCCCCCTCATATCTCCACTCCCAAAGCCCCCCAACCACCTCCGTACACCCTTACCCCCTCGCCTCCTACCCCCTCGATCTCCTACCCTCACTTCTCCCCACCGACCCTCCTCCCTTGTCTTGCTCAATAGCTCAAGTCTTTGTACTGGTTATTACATGTCTGTAAGTCAGTGACTATATGTTTGTAACTAAAAATGATGACTGTTGCACACGCTGATGTGGAACCTTTGTAACGAGCCTCGCTCAAAGGTATTGTAATTCTAGATTGAAATAAATAAACAACAAAATAATTGAAGTCGCCGTTTCAACGGAATTCCACTTCCCCCCAGGTGTGGATTAATGCTCAGTAAACCCATACCCTGTTGTGAGTTAATCCCTCCATCAATTTAACAAAATAAGACGCTGGGTAATGACTAATACAAGGGACGCGAGAAGTGCTGAGGTTCAGATGATTTGCTAAATCACACATAAAGGAGTAATTGCAATATTAGAAGCCACTGCAGGAGGCGAATAGAGAGCTCACAGAGAACAGGTTTAAGAGCCAGAACAATAGGAGCAGTGTGAAGAGAAGCGGGAAGGGAACCCAAAGGTTTAGGAAATTAAACGAGAAAGCAAGTTGACCAGCAATAGATTTCATCTGAGGAAGAGCAAGCATTGCAAAGAGAGTAGGAGGGCAAGGGAGGAGGGAGGAGGTTAGATATGAGGGAGAGAGCCAAACCAAAATTCGGAGATAAGAGACACAGTGGGTGACGTGCCTACCATCAAGAGAGGGAGGGAGGGGAAGACCGCCTTGCGGTTCTTATCTGCCGTCAACTTCTATGCTTCTATGTAGAATACAAGGTACAGTGATGAGTACATGGCATGGCTTATTAAGGGAAAGCTGCAGAAGTGAAAGAGCGGATCCAGCCTAGCTATAGTAGACTTTGGTGCACTACTATTAAAACAAGTTTCTGGTATGACGTACTGGGCTTTGTAGCAATACCTTATGCCAGCATGAGCTAAAGTTTGCAAAAAATTTTTTTTACTCACTTGTGGAAGTTAACAAAGGGATTGTAGTTGGCTCCGTAGCCACTGCCAGCCGATCCTGGGAAGCAAAACCCAGGAGAAGAGTACACATAGCAGGGGAGGTACTAACAACAACAAAAATGGAAAGGGACCTGGGAGTAGTCATATCAGATGACCTAAAGGTGGTAAGCAATGTGAGAAGTCAGTAAGGAAAGCCAGGGGATACTGGGATGCATAGGAAGGGGCATCACAAGTTGAAAAAAGGAAGTGATTATCCTCTATACAGACAGTTGGTGAGACCCCATCTGGAGTACTGTGTGCAGTTTGGAGACCTCATCTACGCAAGGACATAGACAGGATGGAAGCAGTCCAGAGGAGGGCAACTAAAATGGCGCAGGGTCTACATCAGAAACCATGTGAAGAGAGACTGAGAGAGTTTAATATGTATACCCTTGATGAAAGGAGGGACAGGGGGACATGATAGAAACGTCTTAGTACCTCAAGGAATCAACAAAGTCCAGGAGGGTAGCATCTTTCAGAAAAAGAGATGTGTAAGAACAAGGGGCACAGTTTAAAGATAGAGGGGACGGCTCAGGGGTAATGTGAGGAAATTCTTTTCACGGGAGAGTGGTGGATACATGGAACAGCCTTCCTGGGGAGGTTGTTGGGTCTGAAACAGTGGGGGAATTCAACATGCATGGGACAGACACAAGGCAATTGAGAAAAGGGGTTGCAGGAAGCAGGCTGTTGGTTAACTAGAATCTGCAGCTTATCCAGTAGGTAGGGAAATGGGCAGACTGGGTGGGCCAAGTGGTCCTTTTCTGCCGTCCAAAGTCTATGTTTCTATGTTTCTATCCCTTCCAGCTTCCTAGATAGTCAGCTCATCCCCAGCTCTGTGTTTTTGTGGCGTGTAAGCAGGGGCGTGAGCGGCTACGGAAGTCTATGGACATTGTTTAAAGACAGTTTTATGAAGTTTAAGCAATCTGAGATGGCAATGAAAGCAACTGCTCTACTCTCCCTCCTTAAAAACTAGATACGCCTGCCATCCACTTTCCCCTAACCACTTGCTTCTAGCTACATATCTCCCTACAGGGGTTAAAGCAGACGCCTCTCATCATCTTTAAACACACCTAGGAATTCTTTCCCTGCTGAAGCCCACAATATGTTCCTCCTTAGAACCCTCTATTTCTATCAGTTCTGATACTGGCCCCTCTACAGGACACGACCATACAAAATGCTTGCCCCAATACGAATGTAACACATCAAGAACGCATTGCAGAATATCAGGACGACATTAATTCTCCACCTCCAGACTGTAGTGCCACAATATCACCACCTGGATAACACTAAAACCACAAATGCACAGCTGTCAGTAACACGCCACATCATACCCCCCACTACATGGGTCTATGTGAGCAGTGGCAGACTGGCTATCCTCCTCCCTCCACCTGGTAGTGATGTACCTTACCTACCTATGTAGCATGCCCAAAAAAATCACATTGCATTACACAATCGCGGTCCGAATATATCTAAAATGGCAAGCTATACGGATCACATGGCTGCTCCTACTGATCTCAGGTAATATCCATCCCAACCCAGGTCAAATGACATACACTGCAACAGTTCATAAGAAACAGAATAGACTAACAATAGCATCAATAAATATCTGCAGCCTGCTAGCAAAATGGATACCTCCAAGTCTGGTCCAGCAGCACCAGCCCGACATTCTTGCGATAGTAGAGACCTGGCTATCATCTAGGGTACCAGACTTTGCTATACAGCTCACTGGATATGCTGTATTCAGACTAGACAGACTCGTAAAAGAGGAGGTGGTTGTATTATATATGTTAAAGACAGCATTCAGGCCTGCGTTTAACCCATGTGACACCAAATGTGGGGCTCAACTGATGGCCATAAGAGTAATACTTGGCAAGAATGGGAAAACCCTAACAATAGTCTCAGCCTATATCCCTCCCAAGGAACAAGCAAATGATTTCAATTCTGTCATCAACTACCTCTGAAGGGGACCAAACACAGAGCTGATAATGGCTGGAGACTTTACTATCAGCTGATCCTCCGCTGAAGCTGTACACTACAAGGACTCATTAGCCGCTCTCAACCCTGTGCAACTGGTAGATTCCCCCATTCGGTATAACAGCAGAACAGGTAAGGGTCAATAACCGACTGGGTGGTCAGCATATTGCCAGAAAGAATATCCTCCATCACAGTTCTCCTGACTCCCTCAGTGACCTCTCTCCAGTAATCTGCAAATGATTAAATAAGGACCCAAAGGCGCAAGCCAGACTATTACTGCTAGACTTCTGAAGAAAGGCAAGTTGGGAGCTCCAAGAGCACACCTCAGCCTTCAAGATTGGAGCTCTACTAACCACAAAACAGACGCCGACACTGCCCTAAAATGTTTTATAAGCAAATTCAATGAAGTGTGCAATGTCTACGCCTCCTACACTAAAAGAAAGATCCGCGACTATAACAGCCCCTGGATCATGCCACAGCTACTAGCCCTCATGAAAAATAGAGACGACTTGTGGTACAAAGCAAGGAACACCGTACCCAGACAGACTACCAGAACTTTAGAGCTGCACGGAATAAATGCACTTGGGTTATTCACAAGGCCAAAAACACTCACTTTAAAAATGAGCTGACAAACTCATGGGGGACAGTAGATGATTCTGGGAGAACATCAAGTCCCTAACCAGTAAACTTAATAAAACTCCCCCACCTTCCTGAAACACTGAGGGCCAACCTACACAGGATCAGTCTCTAGCAAATGTCTTCAACGAAACTTTTACTGACCTCAGCGGAGTGTTACCCCCTAGCTTCCTTCAACACCAATCAGACACTTGCACCGAACGAAACCTGGGGATCCAATCAAACTCCCATCCGCCTTTCTACTTCAGAGCTATCACCTTTATGGAAGCAAAAAGTACATCGTAAGTGCTAGGAATTCCAGAACTAACTCTGATCAACTTGACCTAAAACTAGTTGGGCTCACCCTGGACATAACTCTCAAACCCCTCACCAAAATCTTAAATTTCTCCTTGGTATCAGGCTAATTCATGGATCTAGAAGGCTGGTGGTTACCCGCTTACAAAAGCAGTGACAGGGCCAACTCTACAAATTACCACCCAATATCTATCCTTCCTCTACTCTCCAAGGCCCTGGAGCGAATCGTAATTGACCAACTGATGGAATATCTAGACAAGCATCATTTACAATGTCAGCAACAACATGGATTTCGAAAACAACAAAGTACCACAACTGCTCCAGTAGAGTTTACCAGCTTTATCCATAATGCACCAGACAGAGGGCTCTTGGTGGGGCAACATATATTGATCTCACTAAGGCCTTCGACACCGGCCAATCACAGTCTGCTCCTGGATCAGCTCTCCAATACTGGTCTCCCCTGCAACAGTAGCATGGTTCAGAAGCTACCTCTCTGGGAGGGTCCAAAAGTGAAAATCCTGGACACCTTCTCCAACAACCTTAGTGTTCACACATGGTTCTCAAGGCTCTATCCTTGGCCTTCTACTGTTCAGCCTGTTCTTAAACAACCTCTCTCAATCGGTAAACGACCAGTTACTACTATATGCAGATGATGCAGTCCTATACTCATGCAATGCTGACCCTACATTCTGGAAAAGCAAATGCAGGCTAATTTCACCGTGGCTGAGCACTGGTTCCTTCAATCAAAACTGCTCAATTATAAAAAAACAAGACTATGTTATTCGCATCATCACATAAACACCGCACCCACCAACTTTGCATTCATAACAATCAGAACAGTTCCCTGGAGATGGTTCAAACATTTAAATACCTAGGATTGACACTGGACCACACCTCTCGCTTAACCAACACATAGACGCAGTCACAAAGTCATCAAATGCAAAACTAGAATTACTGTACAGACACCAAAAGGCCTGACTTCTGAGACAGTAAAACTGCTGTAACTAGCTCAGTCCTCTCAGTGATAGACTATGGTCTAGCAGTATATGGGCTGCCTCCCAAACAGTTTTGAAATGTATCAAAACAACACTAAACAGTTGGCCCAGTGGCGCTGAGGGTTGAGGCGCTGGATCACGACCACGCCGCGGGCGCTCCTGGCTCGAGAGCTCCAGACCGCCAGGTCGGCAGGGAAGAGAGAGGCCTGAGTGTCTGGAGGACTGCCTCTCCTCTGGGAGGGATCCAGGGTAGCTCACGCAGCAGTGGCCCCGTGGAGACCAGCAGCACCGCGACACCCAGGGGCTCACAAGCAAGACGTTGGCAGCTGCCTTCCGGACGGGATGGGAGCACCCACGCCACGGGCTGGGCGGCACTGCATGTCCAACATTGAGGGCGAACATCCAAGGTCACCTCCCGGGTTTGATAGGCGACTTGCCTTGCAGTGCCACTGCCACACGCCCAACGCTGAGTTCCCCGGCCACTGTCCCCCGCGGTTTCTGCTGCTCTCCCTTGACCTGGGGAACCGTGGACGCAAACTGAAGATGTAGGGAACACAGTGGGCGGTAGAGTGAGTCAGCGATGCAGTGGCCGAGAGAGTTCCAAGTCAAGGACCAGAAAATAGTTGTTAAAATAAAAAAAAAAAACTAACAAAACATGTCGCTTAGTCCTAGGTGCACCCGGCCTCATTCACACCTGCGGTTGTACACTCAAACGAACTGGCTCAACCCTTGACAGCTGCCTCCAGTATCAGGTATGCCTGCTCACCAAGACATCTATGCTAGGACTTACCACCCCAGGCCTGCAAAGCCTTCTCAGCCAACCTAATTCCATCAGATGCACTAGGGGTACAAATAACTCAGCCCTCTGTGTCCCTTTCCATAGCACCACACAAGGCCAATGGTCCTACGAATACCAAGGTGCCACTTTGGCTTAACGCTGTCCTAGACTTCACAAAAGAGGACAAAATAAGCCCTTTAAAGATAAACTCCAAGTGGCTCCTGCTACAAACAGTAACTGTGAGACCTGAACCCCCCACACTCTTCCTTCCTCTTCCTGCTGCCCTCATTCTAACCTGCACCTTGCTCTCTCTTCTTGTTAACTAGCACTCCAGGTCCCCGCCTCAGCACTTACCCCCAATGAGTCTTGCCCTCCTCTATAACTACACTCTGCCCATCATGTTCTGCCTCCTTGCATATAGTATTAGTTAATTATTTTACACACTATATCATTCTCTGTTCCCTATCTGATTTGCTCTATGTCCTGTAGATCCTCAGTTGTTCACTAAACGCCTTGTCAACCTAGCCTGCGATAAACTCTGTGGTCCGGATATTCAAAGGGTTGCGCCATGCGCAAGTCCAAAATGCACCATTTTGCGATATTCAGAAGGAGGCAGTTGCGCCACCGAAACATGCTGAGCAACAGTGCAATGAAAATGAAGGCATGCGCAACCGAAGGGTGGATCCATCCATAAAGAGCGCAATGCGATATTCAAAGACTTGCGCGATCGCATAGCTGCACAGCCGAAATTACAGATTCAGCGAAATGAGCCAAAATAAAAAGGCTCAAGGAAGCGGCATACAACGCCACAAGACTGCCAAGGGGGGAGAGAGAGAGAGAGAGAGAGACAGACAGACAACAGACAATGCTTAGGCAGGCAAGGAAGCTGCAATATGGCTGTGAGGCAAAGCCCGGTGCAGTGGAAGTGGCAGTGAGGACAGGGGTAACACAGCAACACCAGTCGGGGGGCAGAAGCCAGGAGATGGACAGTGCCAGCTTCCACATGGAAGCTGTAATGAGGGGGGTGAGAATGCATGCTGCAGGGGGACGTGGCCGTGGAAGGGCCATCCCGGGCGAGCACAACAGGCAGCAATGCGTCTGATCAGCTTTTGAGCTGTACACAGATGTAGAGATCGGGCCGTACCGCCTGAACAGGGCAATACTGAGACGGCTCTGTGAGCTGTGCAGTGATGTGATGCAGGCACCTCACGACGGAGTCACGCCTGTCGGTGGAGACCAAGGTGACAGCCTGCATGTGCCTGCTCACCACGGGCACCTTCCAGAGGCCGACAGGGGACACCACAGGCATCACACAGTCGGCCACGCCACGCATCCTCACCCAATTCCTCAGCGCACTGCTGCCACATGCCTGCAGTGCATCCATTTCCCCAGCACCGCGGCAGAGCTACAACAAACATGCAGGAGTTCCACAGGTAAGCACGATGCCTGGCGGCTAGGAGCCATAGACTGCACCCATGTGGCCATTCACGCCCACCTGGCCCCAATGGGGTCGATATAGGAACAGAAAGGATTCTCCAGTGTCAACTGCCAGGTGATGTGTGATGCCACTGGGCGCATAATCACGTCTGTGCCACACCCTGGCGGAGCACATGATGCCTTCATATGGTATCAGTCCGCAACTGTGCCATCGATTCGAGAGTGGGACATCCCCACAGGACATCTAGTGGGTGAGTACACATGTATGGAATGCAAACTCGGGCAAGGGTGGAATGCCACAGATGCCATGGTAGTGGCACACAGGATATGGGCATATGGACCTGAACATGAGACTGATCTCCACTATCTCCACACAGGTGACAGCGGATACCCACTCCGTCCCTGGCTGCTCACACTGTACCGGCGCCCATGACCCCATCGCAGCAACGCTATAATGAGGCACGCTTCACACGCAACATCATAGAGCGGGTGTTTGGGATGCTCAAGGCACGCCCGATGCCTAGACACCCGCGGTGCTTCCTACAGTACAGCCCCAAAAGGCCTGTGGGATATTCCAGGCCTGTTGCATCCTGCACAACATGGCCAAAGACTATGGGATAGCCGGCAGGTTGAAAGAGGGGACAGCGATGGGGACACCAGTGGCGCCGGTGTTGATGGTGATGAGCAGCCCCCTAGAGACGGGCGGGACCCCGACTGATCCGCAGGCCCAGCTGCACCGGGACACCATCACAGAGGAGCACTATGGAGAACACAGGTAAGTCAAGGGACATGTGCAACCAACACTGTCCATGCGCAAACCACAGGCACACAGGGTAACACACCAGGGTGCATGACAGCCAGGAGTGGAAGGGTCCAGGCATACAAACACACCATCAGGGAGGGTGAGCACTCATATGGACACACACACACCAGGCACAGAGCGACATGGGCAGATGCACAGCACAGCAGAACCGACATTGCTAACACACTGCACCACCGACCACCCCACCACCTGTACTGTCCAAGTCACGTGTGTCAGATGCTGGGCACCCTTGCACCTTGGTGTACAGTACAATGCAGGCATCATCATGCACACGCACCTGTGGACAGCAGTTGGGAGGGTGTGCAGGTGGTCCAGTGTCAAGGCAGGAGCAGAGCACCCAGCAGTGCACTGCCCACCATGACACACATTGCACACATGGCAGCACCAGACAGGGCCCGCACTGGGAGACAGGTCAGTCATGTAGCACTGTCCCACAGCCACCGCGATGCGTGGCGGCCCCGCCGTGACCCAACAGCACTGGTAGGCTGAGCAGGGGCCACATGGGGTGGCACTGTTGGACCACCGGGGTCCCACTGCGAACGCCGACCTTGCCCGCACAGGGTCTGCAGCATGCCGAACAAACCTGCACCAGGGGTGCTCGGGATGGCCACAGCAGAACCCGAGTCGACAGGCCTGGTGTCGCACGACGCCGGAACGGGAGTGGAGAGGAACTGTGTGGGTGTGCGGTACAGGGCACCTGACTGGTGCCCAATGTGTCCACGACAGAGACCACTGCCTGGGTCAGCCTGTCAATGGCGGCAGTCACATCCGTCCGCATATCAACCAGCTCTGCACGATCCAGAGCACACCCCTGCTGTGCCGCTCCACAGCCATAGACAGTGCCTCCACGGACATTGCAACCCGCCTCTGCAGTTGTACTGATTCCCGCAGCAGGCGGGTGTGCTCGTCAATGGGTACTGTGCCCCAACGGCATCCTGTCCCCAGGGTGTGGAAGGTCCTGATGCACAACACCCTTGAGGGTGGGCTGTTCGCCAGGACCAGGAATGGGCGGATCAGCGGGCGGCGGACATGTGCCACCGCTGACACTGTACCCCCAGACCTGGTGGGTGACTGCTGCTGCTGCCCCTCCAACCGCTGTGCCCCAGGGTCCACTTGTTCCACCGCTGTGGCAGCAACAGTGCCAGACACCTGCACAGCCACCGGTGCTGCCCCACTGTGCTGACAGGCACAGCCTGGGACTGTGCCAGCATGCTGGTACACAAGTTTGAACCAGAAAGGCCCAGGGGCACGTGTTGGCCTGCTGTGTGTCCGCATGGGACACACACCTATCACTGACCATTGCAGTCCTTGCATCATCAATGGTCGGTACGTTCACAGCTATAGTTACAGCGGCTGGCATGCTTGCATGCCAGACTGCTGAGACACAGGCTGTGCACCCCCGCACCCGAATCACCGACACCAGAGTTGGCGGCCCAGCATGCATGCTGCTGCAGTGCCTGCTGGCTGGTGACAGAGGTGGATGGACCTCCTCCATGTCCAGCAGGTCATCATCCTGCCTGACCCACCACCACCGCCTCCTGAAGACGAACAGGATCTGTAACAGAAAGAGAGTACATGTGACTGCATTGAACAACCTTCCCCCACCCCACCCCCCAACACCACCACCATGTCATACACTGCAGTGATGGGCTTCCACCTGTCTGGAATCCACCTCCTGGTACACCTCAATAGCGCTCTGCTGCATTGATGCAACCAGTGTCTCCTCAGCCGGGTCAGCTCCAACACCACTGGCTGGCCCGCCAGTGCCAGCACATGCCGCCCTGAAGGCTGCCACTCTTCCTTCAACCTCCTGCGTCTGTCCTCATCTTCTTTCTGCATTCCTGCACGGAGCGCTGGTGGCTTCCCTGCAGGTTCACGGCCCGAGCTGCCCCTCCCATGCAGCCGCACGGAACTGAGGGGTGCCCTCCACACTCAGTACTGGCTTCTCATCCAGGTAGGCCTGGAAGAGGGCCTCTGTCTCTGCTGGGGTAAAGTTGGCCTCCTCCACGCCCACCATCCTCACCCTCACCTTGGCTCTGCCGGTCATGGCGATCTGTATGGGGGAAGTGGACACCTGTCACTGTGCAGTCTACAGCATTTTCCCATGACCATTGTCCAGAACATCACACAGCATGCAACTCACCTCTCACCTGCAGTAACCGAATTTGGCCAGCGAGCCCAATGTCGCACATTTATAGCGCAATGCATGCAAATTAGAGTGGAGCAACTATAATGACATGCAAATCGCGCCACTGCGCCTTTGAATGGCTGATCAGATGATTTGCATGTGTGGCTGAATATCGCGAATTTGGCTTTTGGCGCAATACGGTTGAGTCGGCTGAGCCAATGGCGCAGATCTGTGACTGTGTGGTACACCATTGCGCATGCCCAGATAGCTTACACAGGCATCTGCTGCGCTGCTGACGTGCTGCGCGCACTGGCAATTCAGGCCATGGCCACCATTGTGCCAGTGGGCGCTACAGCACTGGGCACTATATGGCGCTGTGGCACTACCGCGCACAGTCCACTGTGGCACTGGTACGCAGCTGGTCAGTCGCGCTGGATGCGAGTCGCCAGATGGCACTGTGCGTGGCCTGCGTCACTGCCCATGACCTGGTGTCCGACCATTGCCCCTGGCCCTGTTCGGCTGCCATGTGTACGGCCCTTATTGCGCCGTCTGGTGACAGCGCTATGTGTGAAGTGACGCGCCAGTTCGAACAGCGATTGGAACCTGTGGTGGTCTATTGCGCAACATCTCCACGTGTAGAGGAGCCATATTGCTCTGCTGTAAAGTTGGTACCATGGCTCGCAGGAAGAGCAGTACAGTGGAGCCCTGTTTAAGTGGCCAACTTGGTGGTTCTAGTGGAGCCCCACTATGGGGCACTTTATGGTGAGGCGACCCTCACCATTGCCAGGACGCAGGTGTGGCAGCAAGTGGCCACTGACCTGGTGGGGGTCACTGGGCGGTGCCGCTCAGCTGAGCAGTGCCGGCACGGTATAGTGACCTCCGCCGGAGGATCCTGATCTTCTGGATCGGCTGCTGTCACGCGCCAGGAGGGCGTGGTGCCTAGGCCAGGTGGGTGTACCATCTATGCACCTGTATTCTCTGTAGGGGTGTGAGTGTGTTTGGTGGCTGTGCATAGGTGATGGCTCTGCCATGGTTGGCTGTGCCAGTGTGTGCAGGTGTGAGATGCATGGGTCTGGCTGGTGGGCAGACACTCTCACTGGGGCAGGGGCAGTCTGCTTTGGAGTCACACTGATGTTTGTCTCAACATATGTCTCCCACAGGCCGGATGTGAGGATGCAGGCACGGGTGAGGAGGGCCGTGCCAGGGCCCCGGTGCCGGTGGGTGTTGCGCCCAGCAGCAGCAGCAGCGGCAGACCCAGCTGCTTGAGGAGTGTGAGTATTATTACTTCATGGATGCTACTGCATGCTGGGGGAAAGACCACCAGCCATGCACAACACAACCATGCAGGAAAGGGAGGTCATAATTCCACTATACAAGACACTAGTAAGGCCCCACCTGGAGTACAGTGTACAGTTCTGGAGACCATACCTACGTAAGGACATAGACTGGGTAGAGAAGGTTCAGAGGAGGGCAACAAAGATGGTGCATGGATTGCATCACAAGTCCTATGAAGACAGGTTGAAGGAACTGAACATGTACTCCCTGGAGGAGAGGAGGAGAGAGGGATATGATAGAGACATACAAGTATCTTACAGGGAGGAACAGGGTGCAGGAAAACACTATTTTAGCTTAAAAGATGTTCCAGGACTAGAGGGCATGGGATGAAGTTGGAGGGAGGACGATTCAGAGGAAACATGAGAAAGAATTTCTTCACAGAACGGGTGGTGACAAGTGGAACATCCTGCCAGAGGAAGTGGTGGGGGCTGAAACAATCACGGATTTAAGAATGCATGGGATAGACATAAAGGAATTCTGGAGGTCAGGGTAAGGTGCAACAGACTTATAGGAAAACAAAGTGAACTTACAAGCTCAAATGGGCAGACTGGGTGGGCCATAGGCCCTTATCTATCGACACTGTCTATGTATCTATGTATGTATGCTGCACGACACAGGTGACATGCATCACTGTCCAGCATCACAGCGCCTGTGTATGCGCCACTGGTGGTCCATGCATGCACTGGGCACATAGCTGTGTAACTGGCATCGACCACGTGCCATGTCACTTGACAGCCTTGTTTGTGCTGTGATGGACATGGGCAGTGTGTGTGTGTGCAGTGGTGCACTAAGCTGGTGCCGCCTGTTTGTGATGGCCATGTGCATGTTCACTGTGGGTGCATGCCATCACAGGTGCGGACATTGGGCCATATGGTTTGCAGGCTGGGTGGTGTTCAGGGTTGTGGTCAGTCACAGCCATTGACTGTGTTCCCATTTTCCTAGGCCTCACAGTTCTCCGGAGGATCCATCGTGACATACTGGCCTGACACAAGTGTCCATAGATAACCAGGCCATCCTGAATGCACACGGAGACATGGCCTGCTTGAGGAGGCATCGCAGGGAACAGCGGCACTGGCACAGGACGACCAGCCTGCTGGGCCTTAGGCCACATTACCCTTCCCACTTCACCCATCTCTACCACCCTGCCTTCCCTCTCCAAGTTGTTCATCCCTACCCCTGCCCACCCCTACCTTGTACCCCTTTGTAAATAGTTCGCTTATTGTTTTGTACTTTACTCTTTGAGAATTTGAGAATACATTTATATTTGATATGAATACTGTGTTGGTCTCTGATTTGCAGCTGGCTATGGTTGCTCAGTTGCAGTGGTGTACATGCCATCTGGGGTGGTATGGTCCTGGTATGTGTGTGTGTGCGTGTGCATGGGGAGGTATCTCCGCATGGCAGTGACTTTCTGTTGGTCTTGCTGCCTGCTGCCACCCACTGCTGGGTGCACAGGGTGTGTCTGGCTTGTATGCTTCTCTGCTTCACAGGGTTGACGTGTGCTGGGGGATGCATGGTTTCCTGCAGTGCCAGTCACTGCACATGGGTGGTGTCTTGGGATCATGGTGCAGGTGTGCTGTGCGCACGGGGCTGATGTGCACTGTGGTTGTCAACCCCTGTGTGTGGCACTCTCAGCCTGCCAGTGGTTGTGCTAGTGTCATGGCTCTGCTGTGCTTTGTTGGCTTGTCCCCACGGCCAGTAGATCATCCGTCACACCCCAGTGATGCTGTGCTTGGGATGTGCAGGTGTCTTGTTGGTTCTGCAGTGTGTTCCTGTGCTCCATGTGTGGCATGGCTGGCGGTGGGCCCCAGCCTGCCTCCCTGGATGTGCAGTTCCATTGCTCTGGGGGCTCTGCTTGCGCTTATGGCACCTCTGGACTGCTCAGCTGGGCTGCCCTGGTTGCGCTATAGCGCAACATTTCTGCTCAGCTTCTCCTTCCTGGTTGCGCTATGGCACAGTATGTGCGATATTCAGACGCTGGCTGCTTGCGCAATTTGTTCTGCTCCATGTTTGAATATCGCGACCTGTTGCACATATGCAATTGGTTTGTGCTGTTCTGCTGTTGCGCATATTTTGGGCGCAGTTTGAATATCCGGCCTGTATCTGCATATTTTTACTTATGTAATCCCTGTTATTGTAATTATGTAACCTCTGTAACCTGATGTACTGTGTTTTTCTAAGGCACGGAACCACCTTGTATCTGTTTATGTACTTGTAACTGTTGTAAATCATGTTATACTCATGTATTACTACGATGTGGAACCTTTGTAAAATAAACAAATAATAGGGTCCCTGTTAGTAGAACAGTTGTTTTCATTGCCCTCTCAGACTGCTTAAAGCTTCATAAAACTGTCTTTAAAAATGTCCTGAGACTTGTACAGGGCTCGCCTCCCACGCCTCCCTGCTCACATCACAAAAACACGAAGCACAGGGTGGAGCTGACGACCTAGAAAGCTGGAAGGATTGCCTGGCAGTAGCTATGGAGCCAGATCCCTTCGTTAACTTCCACAAGTGAGTAAAAAATATTTTTGCATACTTTAGCTCACGCTGGCAGAAGGAATTATGAAGCCCAATACCATATGCCTTTCATCGGAAAATTCACTTTAACAATGTCTCTATAGTCAAAAATGGGCAAAATCATCTGAGTAAGGGCTTCTCTGCATGAAGGAAGCAGATTGCTTCTTACTTCCATATAGCGCCCCAAGCTTGAGGTGAAGCTCCTGTGAATCACATCCACTTGAACAGAAAAATCTAGGTGGTGATCTAACCAGACACAGAAATACGTAAGGAGGAGACATCTTCAATACATGCACCACCAAGGGTATGAAAGGAAGGAAGGAAGAAGAAGGACCCTAGCAAGTCTCTGCCTGGTGCCAAAATTCATGGAGACTTTTCTGTTTTCCTAGCACTGAGGGATAATTGATTATCTCGAGCCAATGCTAGATGTTGCTGAAAGTCCAGTTAAGGTTGTTTTGTGAGATCAGGGACAGAGAAGCCAGATAAAAGAGAACCTTATCATCTGCATACATATGTACTGACACAGAGGAGCTGGCCTTTAGGAAAGTCATTTAAAAAACAGAGAAAGAAATGGGCCCAAGACAGACCCTTGGGGAGGCACCTGAGCTGATAGTGAGTGGGGGGAAGGGAGTCTCCAATACTAACAGCTTGTGACCTGCCCTCAAAGTAGGAGCGGAACCTCTAACTAAAGAAACTGAGAATCCAACCACCTTAAAGCTTGTCCAGGAGAATGGGATGGGCTATAGTGTCAAAACGCTGCCTAAGTAGATGAAAAATAGCTGACGGACAAGGCCCTGATCCATGCCAGAGAGGACAGCAACAGTGACCTGGAGGAGAAAGGTGGTAGTGCAATGCGACTTTCTAAAGCCTGACTGTAAAGGAGTTAAAACGAGGCTGAGTCACGAAAATGGGAGAGTTGGGAAGGAACAAGGCATTCCTGGAGCTTAGCTAAAGTGAGAAGAAGAGAGCTATAACAGAAGTTACTAGCGGAAGAGAGATCACCCACTTTGAGAAGGGAATGACAGTAGATAACTTCCAACAGTCAGGGGCACAGGATAATGAGAAAGAGAGGTTAAGGAGGGAGGTAGCATCAGCATTTATTTCATGGCATGACACTCCTGGAGATATATATATATATATATAGATATATAGATATATATATAGATATATATATTTACAGTACAGGAGCATCATCTGCATTTATTTTCACTACAGACACATCACCACGAACAATGCTGTGGAAAAGTCCAATTCTGTCCTGCACCCAAGTCTCACAAGCTGGGGATAAACTGTAACACTGTCACAGCCTTGTGGCACTTTAAAACTGCGACTGAGGTTCAGTGGCAGTGAAACCTTGATCTGATCAGCTGTCTCTGAGCCCTATGAGTATCTGATTAAACCACATTTTTTATTGCAAAAATCATTAATTGCGATTACACCACAACCATTCAAACACCTGCCTCACTGAACGAGCACTCCCCAAAAATAAATACACTGCTACACTATCTGTTGTTGCCAAACAGTACCTCCTTCTGTATTATGGATTACGACTCATCTTTTTTTTTAAAGAAAATGGTAAAACATGAAAGCATCAGACTAACAAATCTTATGCATCCTCTTACTGGAATATACATGGGTCTGATACAGTGCATTCCTGTCAGTTACTACAGCTTAGGCCCTGTCCACACATACCAGAGAAATCCTCTGTAAAGTTACAGAGGGTCCAAACTGTTACCATAACAGTTTGCGCTTACACTGGTATCACACAGAAAGCATTTTCAAAACTGTTGTTAAAACTGATATTTTGGGCCTGTCTACACTACATAAGTAAAATCCTGTAATGTTTTCAGTGGTAGGGTGGATGCACTGTAATGTTTTGACCTGTCTACACTGCACTGAATATCTGTAACGGTTTGAAACCGTACAGACTGGAACGTTAGTGCATCCACACTACCACTGAAAACGCTTTGAAAACATTACAGGATTTTACTTGTGTAGTGTGGACAGGGTTAAACAGAGCTTGTAACACGGCTCTCAGTCGGGCGCTGCAAAGGAGCGAGGATTGGCGAATGGACACAGCTGAGAGGCTGAAACCGAGGCGGGTATTAAGCCAGACATAACGCCGCTCGGTCGAGTACAACTGTGGCCATGGAAAACTCCGAGGTAGAGATCCGCCTAGATTCCGAAAGCTGCCGCTGTTACGGGAGTGCAGTACCGCAAGCGTACAGGCAGGGAACAGGTGATAAGGTGCAGAAGACAGTGTCATAAGTGATGGCCGCTTTGAAGCAACGGTGGCAGAACACATTGTGTTCCAGATGGGCAGCTGTCAAGTCTTCCCTGCCTTTCCACAGCACTGCACAGACAGCGGGGCTCGCAGGAACGGAGCGGCTGCTACCTCGGTAGCCTCCACACACAGCTGGTACCGACCGAGCCGGCATTACCGTGGCTTAATAGCCAGCTGCAGGCAGCTGTGGCTGTTCGGGCGAATCCTTCGCGCCCGCTGCAGCTGCACAGCAGCCAGGGTGATGTTGCAACATAGGCTCGCCGCCGCCGCGACGGTTTGAGCAGTTGAGCAGCGCAGACATCACTTTTCAGCCTCGGATTGCCCGGTAATTATCGCTCGCTGGCGGTTGACCGGGCTGCGCCTCGGCACCAACCCTCAGCGGCATTAATCCACCGGTAGAGCCCTCATCTGGCGGTGATTAATGCTTACTTGAAATCATTAGAGAGACCATTGTTGAAACCACCTCACAACAGGTTTCTGTAATGGTTACGAAACACTTTCTGTAACGTTACCAGAGTAAACGCAAACCATTATGGTAACTGTTTGGACCCTCTGTAACGCTACAGAAGGGATTTCCAGTAGTATAGACAGGGCCTTTCAGTCTGTAATGGTTTCAAAACTTTACAGATTTTCAGTGCAGTGGACAGGGCCTTAGCTAAGGCCAGTTTGGGAGCAGACCCCACAACCGAGGTTTTCGTGCTCTTCCTGCCCATAAACGTAATCCAGAAATCAGATGGTATGTCCCAGTAAGCGGGCTCCACTGCAAAGTCACCAAAGTACTAGCATCATCACAGAGTTTATTTGAAGATTATAGACACATCCTCCAATAGCGGACCAGCTCAGACTTTGACACAACGATGTCAGTGCACATGACGACACACAAGCAGCACAGTGATTCCAGAATAAAAAGGAAATAATCCACATCTCATCCGTTTTTTGTAAGTTTTTAATAATACAAGACAGCTATAGCGAACAGCACACTCTGACAGTATTTACTTTAAGGCCCACGGCATAAGCGACATATGCCATGGGTTGCCTAGAAATAAAATATTTACTTTTGTCTTTACTTGTGACCTTTATTGAACTCATTCACGGCTGCGGAAAATGTGGACTTGTTGAAGATGGTGGACAGCTTCAAGAGAGGAATGGTAAGGATCATGGGTAGGGAGGATGGGAGGAGTGGGGAGGGACAGGGTCTCAAACTGTGGACTCTGCAATGCAGCAGACTAGACAGACCAAATGGCCTTCTTCTGCTAGCTTTTGTATGCCACTCAATGACTTCAACAGAGGTCAAAATCAGAAAGAAAAATAAATAGTTTATTTCTAGGCAGCCCATGGCATTTCCCCAGATCTCTGAACAACTCGAGAAATGTCCGATCTCCTCGGTACATTTATTTTCCTTGATGTATCTGACTTCCTGACACTTTTTCACTGTTTGGCATCTTAAAAGCTTTATTTTGTCTTCTCAGTTAAAGTTTTTTTTAATATATCTGAAGTTAACAATACCAAATACAATACACAATGGATATGCAGCTGAACCACTGCCATCACAGGACCCTGCAGAGCACAAAAGAAAAGAAACTCAAGCTCGCCACTGGTGAGGTGGGCTGAGGCACCAGCTGCTCACCATCTGCCACACCGTGATGGTGTTCACAAACAGACCAGGGTCACTGGGGGGGGCATGAGCAACCTTAGACTGGTCTCCTCTGTTCTGAGTAGGGGGATTGTACATGAAGCTATATTACCGACACTTAGCAGAATCTGGTGTCAGTAGCAGCGGCCGTCACTCTCGGAGGGTGGGGTGCAGACGCTTGAGTGCGTACGATGTCTTCACATTGCACATCTGCATCAGTGCAAGTACCCCAACCTCAGGGAACTAGGAAAAAAAAAGGAGGAAAAATACCTTGACTGGCAGAGGAAGACAGCGACATTACAGGCTCTGTACTGCCACCTGTAGCACCCACCCACCCACGGTGATAAGGCAGACAAACACAAAATGAAGAAAAAAAAAGAAACTCCGACTCCAAAGCAAAGCGCTAGTAAAAGCTTATTTTTGATTAATTCTGCAGTATTCTGCAGCAGTGAATAAATATGCATTTCCAGTGCTTTTCTGCACTATACCAAAAACAGAAAACTGACTTGAAGCAGCAGTTCAACAAAACTGGGCAAAAATGTGACGATGCCTTTTTTGGTATTATCTATTTATCTTCCTTCCCATATCTCCCCCATCGGCCTCTCCTTGGGCCACCTAAGGTCTTGTTCCTCAACTGCTCACTTGCACCGCTGCCCATTGCCACCGTCCACCACCTCAGATGGCAGCCACCTCAGGCAGCCCAGTGTAACCCTTCACCAGATGGGTTCTCCTCCTCGAGGAGAAAGGTGCCAGTAAGGGCCAGCCAGCGCAATGTCTTGGCCTCTCGGGTGCTGCTGAGGTGGTCTTCTGGGGCCCAACCAGGGCACTCATGGCAGCATAGGGACTGGATGACCATCATCCAGTCGAGCAGGAGAAATTTTCCCTTTTCTCCACAGGGCGTGGTGTGCCATGACATCTAGGCATACGCCCCAGTTATCTGGTTGGCGCTGTTATACCCACGGTCTCCACGGCAGTCAGCAGGCGCGGGCGACATTCAACCTCCCACCAGAGAAGGCAAGCAGTCGTCGGATGCTTGAGACTTCTCCCCAGCTGGCCCTCCAGTGAGCTGGGTCCGCTCCTGAACCTAGGTCACCAGAGGAAATCCAACCGCTTCGCTGATGGGCCAGCTTCTAACCATACCTTTTTTAACTGTAAAAGGTTCTAAGCATCTTCCAGTTTTGATTGGTGGTAAAATTTTATAATATAGAAACATAGAATTTGATGGCAGATAAGGACCGCTTAGCCCCCCAGTCTGCCCATTTCCCTACCTAATGGATAAGCTGCAGATCCTAGTTAACCAGCAGCCTACTTCTTTCTACCCCACCCCTAGAATTGCCTTAAGGACTGTCCCATGCATGCTTGAATTAACCACTGTTTTGACTCCACAACCTCCTCCAGAAGGCCATTCCATGCATCCACAACCCTCTCTGTGAAAAAATACTTCTTTACATTATCTCTGAGTCACCCCCCATCTTCAAAGTGTGCCCCTTGTTCTTGCAAACTTCTTTTTTGAAAGATGCTACCCTCTTGGACTTTGTTGATTCCCTTGAGGTACTTGAAAGTTTCTATCATGTCCCCTCTCCTTCCTTTCCTCGAGCTATACATATTAAACTCCTTTAGTCTCTCTTCACATGTCTTCCGGTGCAGATCCTGCACCATTTTAATGCCCTCCTCTGGACAGCTTCCATCTTGTCTATGTCCTTGCAGAGATTTGTTCTCCAGAACTGCACACAGTACTCCAGATGGGGTCTCACCAGCTGTCTGTACAGAGCGATAACAACTTCCTGTTTTCTACTGGTGATGCCTCTCCCTGCATCCCAATATCCCCCAGCCCTCCTTACTGCCCTCTCGCACTGCTTGCCCACCTTAAGTCATCTGATATGACTACCCGCAGGTCCCTTTCCATTTTTGTTGTTGTTAGTATCTCACCCCCATTGTGTACTCTTCCCTGGGTTTTTGTTTCCCAGGTGCATTACCTGCACTTCTTAGCACTGAATCTAAGCTGCCATACATTTGACCATTCCTCTAACCTTGCCAAGTCCTCTCATCCTTTCTACCCCACCTTGTGCATCAACTCTGTTGCAGATCTTTGTGTCGTCTGCAAAGAGACACACTTTTCCTTCCAGTCCCTCTGCAATGTCACTTATAAAGACATTGAAGAGGACTGGTCCTAATACTGAACCCTGCGGTGCCCACTAGTAACCCCCTTTCTTCAGAGTGGATTCCATTTACTATTACCCTCTGTGTCCTATTCTCCAGCCAATTCTTTACCAGGCTATCATCTTGGGACCCACTCCCAGGCTGGCTAACTTGTATACTAATCTTTGTGTGGGACTGTGTCAAATACCTTGCTAAAGTCTAGGTAGGCCATGTCCACAGCCCCTCCCTGATCTACTACTTTGGTCACCCAGTCAAAGAAATCTATTAGATTCGACCCCAAGATATGGATATTTTATAAATGTTTTAATGTTATCCTTTTCAAGAATAAAAAGAGATGGTCACCACATTTGGCTTAGAAATACAGTTGTAGACCCAGTATTAGGATCAAGAAAATAAAAACAACTAAATAAAAGACATTGCACAGCACAGTATGTACCTAGAAAAGTAGATTTGAGAGATATACTAATATTTTTACTAACTGTAGTTGAAACTAGCTTTTGGGGAAAACATTTTCATTTCACTGTTGCTTTAAGTTAACCGATATGGGTTTGAAAAATTAAGGCAGAGATTTTCATATCCTCTTGACAAACATGACAGAAATAATATACACCCAGTTAACACCTAATTAATAGAGAGTACATGGACATTCAAAAGCATTTATAACTGAGATAAAATGTGTTGATTAGTTTTACAAATCTAAGGTCCAGAGCTTCTATTTAAAGGTTTCTGGCAACAGTTCTTAAAACTTCAGGTGATCTGCTCCGATATATTTTGACCTTTTTGTGTTAAATTAATAATTAAATGTTTTGGTGCCTTTGTAACAACCTTGAATTTTCCTCTCTCCTCAGCAGCTACAGCTCTGTTCATGCTACCTGCATATTCTATGATGTATGGTGCCTTATTCTAGGATATCCCATTGAACAGCATAAAATGGTGTGACTGGTATGAACAGATGTGTACTTCTGTCACAGAAAATTTTAGAAAAAATCATGGTGTTAAACAAATTATCTATATTCTAACATTTTGTTTACATGAAAGCACATCAGAAAGATTTAAATGGGAGGCAGTATAGCGCAGTGGTTTAAGGCTCTGAGCTGCAAATCTGAGACCTGGGTTTGAATCTCACAGCCCCACTTGCATGCTGTGTGACCCTGAGCAAGTCACTTAACTTCCCTGTGCTCCCAGGTTGCACCTGTAAACAAGCTTTCAGCTTAGTGTGCTACTCTTTGTTCAATAAAGCTTTTTCTGAAGGTTTTTAAAATTTAACTGTACGTTAATTTCACTACTTACCTGTTTTTTAATGTACAGCACCTTGGTATTTGAAAGACGCTAAAAAATAAAGTTTACTTACTTACTCCTGGCTAAACAATTGGGGAAAAATGTTTTCAAAATCATAAAGTGGCCTAATAGCGTGGCACCAGCAACCTAGGTTTGGGAAAGAATTTGAGTCACGGGGGTTAAGGCGATCAAGCGTCCAAGAATGCTCTCCTCTCACAAGCTAGAGAGGTCACGCCTTCTGCAATGTGACGGACACCAAGTGCAAGCTGGGTGTTAAGGCAGACATAAAACCTAGTAGGTTGTGAGATGCTGATGGCTGCTCTCGTCACTACATCTTGATGTCCCAAGGGCAGACAAACAGAGGAAACATCCCTTTGGCATGGCGGGATGAAAGATAAGCGTCTTAAGGCCGGCACAACTGACTGGTCACCCATCTGGATTCTGGTTTGGAGGGGCAGGGAGGCCCCTCTGACTCTGCCACAAGCAGTAAGTCATGGGGAAACAGAGGTAAGTCCAGGGATGGTGGGTGACCATGGAAAAAGCAACCAGCACACAACTACATGGAGAAAATAATGACAGTAAGCTACATACTATATGCAATTTTTTCTTTTCTGCAAACTGCAAAAAACAAAATACAGACACTCTAATGGAGACCACAGTGATAAGGCCCCTGACAAAGACCAGCAGGCCGAAGGGCCAGGCAATACACTAGCGATCTCCCATTTGAGTGTCCTTATTTTGTTGTTTTGCAATTTGCAATTAAAAATTACTTTTGCATGTAGCCTACTGACAGAATCAGGTTTATTATTTTCCACATAGCTGTGCATGGATTGCATGTTTATTATAATTATATACAGGGTAAGCCAAACCATCAGTAGCACCACTGGCCTGCACCGGGAGTGTGGACGTTTCCTGCAGTTGTTGTCATGGTGGGTGACTGGCGGGGCGGGGGGGCATCTAAATCAGCAAGGAGCAAAGGAGAATAAATACCAAGTGAAAAAGTTTTCAAAATTACATTTTAAAGTTGGCCCAGTGGCAGGAGGCAGCACCTTGTACTGCCCCTTGGAGACTAGGAGCCTATGTATGCCCCAAAATCTCACACTGTGGTGCTGAGGCACAACATTATGGGCCTGTCATTTGCAAACGCCAAAAACTATGTGGTGTCATGGAAAATGAAAACAAAATCATGGAGTTTTCATAAAATTGGAAAAATCATGGAATATGACTTCCATGACAAAGGTACAACCTCAGATTATGAAATAAGTGTTACGTAGAATCTACCGTAACAGCAGATCTTCGAGATAGGTTCCTGCAGTAGGTCTTCACATAAAGGACTGCGCCCCATGGCGTCAGGACCGCACAACAAACTTCCTGCTAGTAATCTATAGCAGGGGACCGCCTGCATCACATGACGGGACGTGTGTGAGCATATATAGGGGTGGTCCCCATGCCGCCCTCCAGTTCTCCCACTGGAAGACCCAGAAAGAGAAAATGGGAGAAAGGAGTACAACTCCTGCAGCCCGGAGCTACTGAAAAACAAAGCCCTGGGAAAGGAAAGGAAAGGATAAAACAGGAGCTGGGGAAGGTGGGAGGAAAATGAGACCTACTGCAGGAACTTATCTAGAAGATCTACTGTTACTAGTAGGTTCTTACGTAACTGTAATATCTTACCGAGAGGGTTCCTGCAGTAGGTGTTACATACAAGACTGAATACCAAGCAGTCAAGAAAAGAAGTCAGAGACTAAGTTCTGGGAGGAGGAAAAGTCTGCCAACTAGAAGGCCACTTATGGCAAGAGGCCTTGTAGAACAGCGAGGCCAAAACCAGCCCTGCGCCTCGAGGCAATGTCCAGACTGTAATGCTTGATGAAAGTATGGACAGAAAACCAAGTGGCCGCAGCACAAATATCCACTGGGGACACATTCTGCAAGAAGGCCGCCGAGGCAGCCATACCACGGGTCGACTGGCCTTTCACTTCTCGGACGGGCTTCTCATACAGTACTTGGAAGATGTAAGAGATGCAATTAGCCAACCATTTAGACAAACCTTGTTTCGAAATGGTTGTACTCTAACATCTGGGTATGAAAGCCACAAACAACTGGTCAGATTTATGCGCCTCCTCGGTCATAGATATAGTATCTCAGGATCCTGTGCACATCCACGTGTGCAAGAGGTATTCCCACCTGTTGGAATACTCTGGGTAATAAAATGGCAGTTGAACATCTTGGTTCAAAGTAAATTCCGAGACTGCTTTCAGAAGAAAGAAAGGGTTAGTCCATGAGCCACCTTGTCTCTATGGAAACTCAAATATGGCTCTTTACAAGCGAAGGCCTGATGCTCTGAAATCCTTCAAGCTGAGAGTGATAGCGACTAAAAGGAGAGCTTTCCAAGACAAATGGCGCATGTCACAACTTGCTGCTGGCTCAAAGGAGCAAAGTAAATTTCTCTAAAATAAAATTTAAATCGGGGGACTGGAGGCTTAAGGTGGAGAATTCACTTAAGGAAGGTTTGGAGACCTCCAACTGAGCAGGGTTTGCCTCCCAATCGAAGGTGACAGGAGGAAACCGTAGAAAGGTGGACCTTCAGAGAGACGACTGAGGCCAGATCAGACAGGTGCAAGACGACTCAAGGACCTGGGGGCCTGAGCAGGAAAATGGGTCCAGGCCATTGGCCATGTCCCAGAGAGAGAATCTCTTCCACTTCATAGCACAGTGGATCTAGTTGAGGTTTCCTCGCCTCCACTAGAATCTGGGCAACCCGAGCAGAGATGCCAAAACATGAAACTGCTATGTCCAAAGGTGCCATGCATGCAGGTGGAGGGACTTGAGGCTCGAATGTACAAGGCTGCTCTGCTCTTGAGACAGAAGGTCATGAGACAGACAGAGAGAGAGAGGGGAAGTGGGCCTCGGGTTCCAACATCAGCTGCTGCAGCAGGAACAAATCTGCCAAGGCCAAAGAGGGGCTATGAGAATCATATGAGCTCCCTGACTTCAACAGAACCTTCTTAAAATTGTAAAGTGAGGAAAGTGTGCAGAAATCTCCTGTCCAGGATAGAGACAGCGCATCTCACCAAATAAACACCATACCGGGAACAAGCGAGCAAAAGCTGGGTAGTTTTATGCTGGATGGGAGGCCAAGAGGCCCATCTCCAGCCGATCCCACTGATCAAAGAGATCTTCCACTACAGCCTGCCTTAGCTCCCACTCATGAGCACACGCTACAGTGCAGCAGAGACTGCCCGCCAGGATGTTTTGAACTCCTGGAACATGGACTGCTATCAGACAAAGGCCGTGCTGGACTGCCCAGTAACAAACCGCATCACCTCCCGCAAAGGGGAATGCGATCAGGTGCCTCCTGTTTGCCAATGTACTAGACCATGGCCATGTTGTCGATCTGGATTAGAGTGTTCCCAGAAGCAAGAGGGACTGAAAGGCTTGAGAGCGTATAGCACAGATCTCATCTCCAGAATATTTACAAGCAGATGCTCCTCTTGTTGGAGACCATGTCCCTGAGTTTGATGGTCTCCAGGTGAGCAAGCACCCCAACCTTGACCGGAGGCATCCATCGTCAGGGTCATAGATTGGGACGGGGATGAAAGGGAATCCCCAGGGAGAGGTTGGATGGGTCTTGCCACCAGAGGAGGTCCCTCTTCAAGCTGCTGGAGACTAAGACCCTGTGGTCCATGTCATCCAATCGTTGGTCCCATTGGACCCTGAGGATCCACTGGGTCACCTCATGTGCAGTCTGGCAAAAGAACTGTGGGGATGTCAACCACCATGAAACCCAACAGTTAGAGGATGGATCGTGCTGTGGTCCAGAAGGAGATGGACACCAACACGACCTGCTGAATCAGTGTTTCCGACCTGTCCGTGGGTAGAAAACCCTGCCCTGGACACGTATCGGCACAATTTTTCCCTTTTCCGCCCGGGAGGTGGGACATGCAATGGCGTCAAGAGCACATACTCCGACATCTGTCCCACCTCCAGGTTGCTGAGGCCTGCAGCACTCAGCAGCCATAAAGCGATGGGGCAGTGGCTACGGTTGCTCAGAAGATGGCCATGGGCGAAGTGTTTACATTGGAAGTTACAGAGCAATATTAAAAACAGTAAATGTATACTTACAAGATAAACTAAAAATGTATTTAATAACTAAAACCCTAATCTGGGGCAGGGTAGACCTAACAGCTAGGGCTGGGGATCTTGAGGCAGTGTAGCGCAGTGGGTTAAGGCTCTGAGCTGCAGATCTGGAGACCTGGGTTTGAATCCACAGCCACCTAGGGTGCATACTGTGCGATCCTAAGCAAGTCACTTAACTTCCTTGTGCTCCCAGGTCACATCTAGAAAGAAGCTTTGGCTTACTGTACTACTCCTGGTTAAACAATGTTCCCTTTCCATTCCCTATTGCAGTTTTGCTTTTAATGAATGCAGATACTTCAAGAGGAGCTCAACTACCAGTAGAAAAATCACATTTGGCATCAGCAGACCCCTATTAGTTTTCTGTATTAATAGGTGTACATGGCTGGGAATATATCTTGTGTCCTTTGCAGTTCGCTTAGTCCTACTGCTACTCGGGCTTGGGGCTAGTTCCTTCAACGAACCACATCATGACCACATCATCACACCTTCTGTTAAGCAACTCCATTCTTGCACTTATTTATTTATCCCAGCTCCACAATGCCACAGACCATCACACAAGAAAGCGTGTACATGACAGGCTATTTTCTGTAAAATGCATACAGGTGGTGATCGGAGTCAAACCCCAACTGGTACTGTCCAGGAACACTAGGTAGGATGTTGAAGGCCGCCATGAAGCAGGCACAGCCAGTGGTGCAATCTGACATTTTCAGGTTTAGCGATGCATTATGTCTGCAACATGTAGCGAGGCTGATATAGTCATGATTTGTTTCATTGGAGAAGAATCCAGTATACTACATGCATGAGCGGACATCATAGTCCTCTCTGCATGTGACATCACATCTGTTGTTCGAACTCATGATGTCACACGAGATCATCATCTCAGTTCCTGAATAACAAGTCAAAATACACTTTAAAAGGATCATGTTTTATACACATATTCTTATTTGTAAATGGCAGTACATGAAATTACATTTTATCCAATGGATGTGTGAATTTAAAAGGCAACTAAATAATTTATTCACACAGCGTGTAATCTGAAATGAAAATAAATGTTTATCATCATAGTTCCATGATTTAGCCTCACAATTCCATGATCTACTCTCTCAGTTCCATGATTTATCCTCACAGTTCCACAAATTTATCCTCACATTTACCCTCTCACTTCCACGATCTACCCTCACAGTTCCAAGATTTACCCTCACAATTCCATGATTTACCCTCACAATTCCATTATTCAGCTTCTCAGTTCCAATTCTCTGCTAGCCAGCCTCCCATTAGGCAAACTGAACATGAAATGCTGACTGGTTTAAATAACTAATTTATCATGTTTGGGTTTGTCTTCCGTGGCTTCACTTGTGACTCTGCTCTGCCACTCTCAAGGTCTGAGATCAAACACAACTTGATAGGAAAAATCAGTTATTTAAACAAAATTATTTGGGATTATAAGTACTTGAATCTGTTGGCGACGATAATTCGATTCTTTCACAGTTGACTGAAGTCCCTCTTAAGTGGCGTCACGTACATGACTGCACTGAGCAATCCTTAGTCTTACAAAGAAAATTATCAAAGTCTCCCACAATACCTGTTCCCTTTCCCCATGAGCAAAACACGTTTCTGCTCAATTTAGAACTGATGTAGCTCGAAAGTTAAAGTTTACCAAATCGTTTCTAATATGCTTGTGTTTCTTGTTCAAACTGCACAGTTAAACACAGCTCATGGATGGCAAATGGCTGCTTTACAGATAGAACCACTAAGTAATGTTGTGTGTGGCCCTTAAAGTAAAGGCTTACCTTAGTCTGTTAAAACTTAGATCAACTCGTGGCAACATGGTGAACCTTCTTCCTAGGAAAGCGGATTTCCTCAGAGTCATGGCCAATGTAAGAAACCTGCGTTTAAACAAGATTGACTTGTTTATACATGAGCAAGAACAACACAGGGCAACTTTTAGAAGACACCTTTCAACTGTTAATGCAAAGATAAGGTTATTGATAAAACTACCGCAATAAAATTCTTTCTGACGATTTCTTCTTGTTCAAGATGCTTATTTCATCATGATGAACACAGTAAGAGCAGGAGGTCAACACAGGAAGACTGAAATTGTCTGTGTTCAGCAATTAAGTTTGATAACAACCAGTCAATCAGGAAAAAAGAGATTAGTCAGCTGTGACAGGCAATTCAGTTAGTGAAGAACATTAAAAAGAAAAAAAAAGAAAAAGGTAATGCTTCCAAAGTGGTTCCTACCTTCAAAGGATGAGAGTAAGGAACCCTTGGGGAACAATACAAAAGCAAGTGGGTACCAGTACAATGTGACAAATTTCTATTATTTTATACAATACAGAATATTCAAAGTCTTCAACTCTGAATACTAGGCCTCTCCAGCCATTAAGGATACGGATGCAGTGAATACATAACTGCTAATTCAACAAGGAAATGAAGGGACTCGAGTTCAATGAATCTAAAATGACTAATTTATTCTCTATTGTTATCCTTGCATTTCCTCCTTTATGGCGTTTAATGTTTTCTTTCTTTTGTTCTTCAGTCATCTAATTTGCCCTCTTATATCATTCTGTCTGTTGACAGGTTTTCAACAGTCTGTTATGTTGCTTTTAAACTGTAAATCCTGAGCGTTTGACAGCACTACTCCATAAACTCTTTTGTGTTTTACTGCTCGTTAAATCATTGCCTACATTCAAAGGCAAGGCTAGCCATCCTCAGCCTTTTCTATACAAAGCAGAGGGTAGCTAAGGTTTGTCACTTGCCTTAAACATACTTCTCAACAGTACCACATTACGAGGAACGTTCCTCATTTTACTTCACAAAAGCTCCCTGTTCCACATTGTGAGGACTTGTTCCACATTCAGTATTAAGATTTTAAAGCAAAAATCTATAGTAAATGACGCAAAATTATATTATTCAACTAATAACAGACTTTCTGAACATAAATGCTAACATTTTAACAGTGTTCTGAGCTTCCTAGGTAAGATTTGTTCCACATTTTGCTCATTTGTTTCCACATTTTGACAGGCAATATTCCACATTTGGGGGACAAAGGTTGAGAGGTATGGCCTTAAAGGATGCCCCCAGAAAAGAACCCTACAACAATTATTCAAAATAAGAGAAACTCAAATTTTTATTTATTAAACTATATAGGTGAAACACATTTTCAAATCAAAATGTTTCAATACCATTTTAGGAGGCCAAAAACAGACAAAACAAAATTTTGCATTTTATAAGCAACATGTCACCAAGTCAGGACCAGGAATACCTAGCAACTGTCCCAACTTAGGAAGGACATTCCTCAGTGTACTACTCAAGACCCTCTTGCCATATATGGCAACTGTCAGACATTAGAAAGGACCTCCCTGGTTTTACCCCTCAGAATCCCTGTGCCCATATCTCTCAAGAGTCCCATATTAGGAGGGATATCCCTCATTTTACCCTCAAAACCCTTCTGTCCATACCTCTGAACTATTGCACATTAGAAGGACATTCCCAGGCTGGCTCAGCAGCACAGCGGTATTACTAATAAGCTCGTGATGCAAACAGCAAAGTTCAGCCGTGAGGTCGAGTCATCGGCTGGGGAAAGGAAGATGGTGGGAATGCTTATCTGTGCTCTTTCTTCAGGGGAGGCTTACATGATCCATCAATTGACTGCTGCCTAACTCAGGATGGGAAGGCAGGGTGGATGAGGCCAGTGGACTGCAGGGAGGGCTTACGGCGTTGCTGGTGTGGATGCGTGCATGTGTGGGTGTGGTTCTTGGGTGTCATTCCATGGACACATCCCAGGGGAGGAAGATAAGGGAGAAAAATCAGCCACTGACTGGACAGGCCAAGCCCTGCCTGCTTGCCCCCATATTCGCCATCCAGCATCCCATCCCTCTACTGGCTCCAGGCACACTCCCAGGCTTTCACGTTGCCATGGTGGCTGGATATGGGGGTGAAAGCTGTCTAATGAGCTGAATGGCAGGTGGTCTGAGGGGCAACACAGCAGTGAGTTACAGGTGAGCTGAGGAGTCCCAGGAGCCCAGGTAAAGAAGGGCATCCCTGGGGCAGTCCCATGGTGTTGGCTGGTACTGCACTTCACTGCCATGTGGAGGACCTGGGACCAAATCATGATTGCAGCTCCCACACTCTAGACTGGCAGACCTCAGGGAATGCTGAAGAGGCAATGTGCACAGGCCCTGGGGATGGACAGCTGTGATCACTTGTGCTGTAGCATCTCCTGTGGACCATAGGGAGCACTGATACTGTGTGATAACCACACAACATTGGTTCCTCCTCCAACGACTGGTACGAGCTTAGTGGTTACTACATGGCAACACTGGGAGGAAAGCAGGAAAATCCCAACTGGGTGTTTCAGTGACGGATGGTCTGTATCTCAATGCGTGGCCAGGCTTACCTCCATTTGTCCCTAACCGCTTATGTTAGCACATGCAGATGATCGTTCCCAAGCCAGATACTGAGGGCTGGTTTAAGCCCCACCAGGGAGGGTATGTCCGCGGGACAAAACTGATACTGGCGGTCAGGACTGGAAGGAGGCAAGCTGAAGTCAGGCAAACATTTGGGATGTGGCACCAGAGAGAAAAAGGCAGTATGGGAGGTACACATTGTTGGGGAGGACATCCCTAATTTTATCCTCAGAACCTCTCTGTCTATATCCCTTAACTGTCCAACATCAGAAGGGACATCCCTCATTTAGCCATCACAGCTCTTCTGTTTATACCCTCAACCATCCCACATTAGAAGGACATCCCTCATTTTACCTCTCTGTCCTACAAGAAACTGTCCCACATAATACACTAAGACTCTTAGTAGCAAAACTTCACATAACTCTATGACACCCACTCAAGAGTAAATATACAGCCGCACAACAATGTTCACAGAGTTCCAAGTTTCTACATCCATGATACGACAACAGGTCCCATGATTCAGCTTTGTCCAGCATTGTAAGTAACAGATCCTTGCATTAAGGTGACAAAAACTGAGGGTTAGGCAACCAGTGCAGGCCAAAACAGAAGAATGGACTGAAAGATAAATAACAGGTGAGAGAAATTGTGATACTGGTGAAATCCAGACACATGACTGTGGTATATCCCAAGACATACTCCCAGTTCAGAACTCATTCCTATTTTCTTCATTTGTTTTCAACATTAACATTAACAAGCATTTGCCAATGCCGAATGTTTGCTTGCTGATATTAGCACTGGACGTGCAGGAGTTAGACAGATGCAGAATAGGAATGGCAGTGATACTGAACTTCCACCAACCCCACCTCCACCCTGCAGAGAGACTGCAGGCATTGGGGTATGCGTTTGGGTTTCGCCCATCACGTTCATGCCATTTCACCTCACCCTATCCTGCAGACACTGACAAGTGTTGAGGTGTGCCTTAGGGTGTTCGGCTTTATAGTCACCCCACTCCCTTAAGGACATACGCTGAAATGGTGCAATATGGGAGAATGGGGTGAACTCTGGGGCTGAAGGGTCCAAGGCACACCTTGAGCCTGTCACTGGCTGCAGGGGTGGGGGTGGAATGGCATGAGCATTACAGTCAGCAATCCAAAGGCACACCTCTAATGCCTGTCAATCTGTACAGGGTGGGGCGTTATGGTTAGAAACCGAATGCCCGTGCATTTGTTGGTATTTGCACTAAAATTTTCAACATGGCCTTTTGTGACCCCACCTCATGAAAGCATCTGGGACCTCTTCTCATGAACAGTGGCACTGTGATTTTATTAACGTGACCCGCACTTTGAGTTCCCACAGTGACTGTGCCATTGTCTGCCATGATGTGCGAAATACAGATTGGGCAGGATGTGAAGAATGACAGCTGTACCATTCATAAGGAGGTGTGAAGAGATGGCAATGTTGAAATCTGTAGTGAAAATATTAAAATGCTCGAACTTCTGAGCATATGTGGAAACTGCACAATGCATGTGTGTAACACAGTCATTTAGTGGAATTATTTCACCAAATTTTCAACATAGGCATTTTGTGACCTCTGCTCATGAACACTGTCACTATGATTTTCTTACTCTGTCCTGAACATTGATTTCCCACAGCAACGCTATTCTGTGCCAGCTATGTAAACTCATATTTTAGGTAGGATATGAAAATGACAGCTGTACTGTTCATAAGGAGATGTGAAAAATGCCAATATTGAAAATCTGGAGTGAAAATATTACTAATGCATGAAATTACAAGGATGCGTGAAACTGCGCAATGTATGCTCATAACACAGTCATTTTATGGACTTTTGTCACTCAACTTCAACATAGGCATTTTAGCACTTCTGCTCATGAACAATGTCACTGTGATTTTCTTAATCTGTTCCGAACACTGACTTCCCACAACAACTGCACTACTGTGTGCGGAAGTGCAAAAACACATTTGACCAGGATGTGAAAAATGACAGCTGTACAGTTCATAAGGAGGTGTGGAAAAATGCCAATGTTGAAAATGGAATGAAAATATTCAGATTTTGAGTTACAGTGTGCATGAAAACTGCGCAATGAACACTAGTAAAACAGTCATTTTTGCATTTTTCACCAAAGTTGCAACATAGGCGTTTGAGAGCCCATCTCATGAACGGTGGTACTGTTGTTTCATTAATCGGACCCTAAAGGTGATTCCACGCAGTGAGCACAGAAATCACCTTTCAGTACCAAGAACGCCATGACAATGACTAAATTCATGAGAAGGGTCCCATAACCCTATGTTGAAAATTTGGTGCCAAAGTTCCCAAAATGCCTGAGATATCCATAAGTTGAAAAAAAAAAACATTTATGCCATTATACAGTTTATCGGTATTTCTTGAGTTCGCTGATCGGCTTTGAAGAGTGCAACGTGTTCCCCGTCCACCGAAGATCGTCGCGCTGAACTACGGAGGTAAGTATGGAGTGGGAGGTGGGGTGCGCGTGGGTGGCTGCGGTTGAGGGAGGTGCCACCAGAATCTCATTTACAGGTTTAAAAAAAAATGTAATAACGTCACAGGAAGGTTTTCTGTCTTACAGAGACTTTTACACGCTGGGGTGGGCTCCCCAGCGTGCCACCTGAAATGTTTTTATTTGGGGGCTGAAGCCGACGGGGACTGGGCAACCTATCGGCATACAGAGTGTTGGGGGGCAAGAGAGCCGAAGCAATGGGCACTCCTCTGCACAAAACAAATTGGGGACATTATGAAGATGGGGAGGGCTCCCAGTTGGCAAATGAACTGGGTTAGGGGCATGCCAACAGAGAGACTGGGCCCCCGTCGGCTTCATGGGGTTCTGGGCGGCTATGCCGCTGCCATGTTCCTGGAAATGTTACACCAGGCAAGGTGCCGCCCTGCAATGATGGGTCGCTCCTCATTGCAGCAGAATGGCTGATGCTGCAATGACGGGCGGCCCCTGTTTCTGGCGGCCAAATCATTACAAATTGGTCGCACTTCTGCAGAACCAGTGTCATCAGAACACTGGGCCTGCATTGGTTGAGCACTGCCAAGCCCACGAATGCAGTGCCAACATTGGCCACCACAGTGCCGCACACTCACAACCTGCTTCTCTCCTAAGCTGCCACATAATGTTTCTTGCACATGCGTGCAAGCAAACGTAAAAGGACGATAACCTGCTGGAGAAGGTCCAGAGGAGGGCTACAAGGATGATAGCGGTCAACAGGGTAAGGCATATGAGGAGATGTTGAGGGCACTGAACATGTACTCCTGGAAGACAGGGCAGAGAGAGAGAGGGGACATGATTGGGACCTTCAAGTACTTGAAAGGGATAAATAAGGCTGACAAGGACAGTCTCTTTAAGCTGAGTGGCAACCACTTGGAATGTGCTGCGGAAGAGGTAATCCCATTGAATACAATGGGCAGCTTTAAGAGAGGCTAGGACAGATATGGGGAGGGTAATGGGTAGGAGGATGAGGAGTGGGGAGGAAGGCAGGGACATTAGCTCAAGCTATGGACCCTGCAATACTGAAAGCAGACTTGATAGACCAAATGGCCTTCTTCTACTGGTTTCTTTGTATGTTCGTATGTATGTTTGTTTGCATGTTCATAAATCTATTTTTCTAAGCATGAGAACTGTCTCTCCAAGTATGGGTGAATATATTTTGCTATACACACTTAAGACCTGAGGCGTAATAACTTCCATCCCCGCATGTGTATACATATCAGTGTATATGTACACCTGGCCATATGTGTCATCACTTACATACAAAAAGGCAGATGTTACAACAAGCAGAACAGGTTTTTTGTATTTATGCAACTAATTAGCAGAGTAAAGTTTATTACAATAAGCACACAACCTCAATCATCTTCCTGTGCTGTACTGCAAGGTTGAGAGGATACCAAGCTGAATTACAACTGAGCTTGCTGACCCCCAATGTCTTCACCTTATCTCTGGCACCACCACTGCTTACTGGAGTTCCTGTCACACTCACGCCATGATGTCCGAAACCCAAGTGCTTCCAAGCTGATGGCATGATTCTTCAATTGGGTCTTAATAGCACTTCAGCTGAGAAGGCCTTAAAGGGAAGGGACGCATTTCTGCAGTTTCAAATCATGTTTGCTTGCCCCTGCTCTGTTTCTGAATATGTCACGTTTTGTTTTCTGTCCTCTGATCTTTAAAACCTGCTCTTATATAGCCCCCCATGCTCCGTTATAATTGCTCCACACAGTCACATCGTCAGTTGCAATCAGTCAGTGGCTTCTGATCCGGATAATACTATTGGCACAAGCTGCAACTCTGATGAAATCAGAGCACACAGAGAACTGCCAATTAAGCAATAAAAGCATGGCCAAAGGTTACATTAACCTTCTTCGGTATCAGTGGCTCAACACGCAGCATGTTCACTTTGGGACCAGAAGACTGGCAGGTCATGGGTTCTAAACCCACACCAGATACTTGAAGGAAATAACAACTCACCGCAGTGCAGTACAAGGGTGTGCTGCACTACTGAGAATACCATCCTTTGGGTAAGATGTTAAACAGAACCGTTTCTTAATATTTTAAAATCCTCCCTCCCCTCAGAATCCTTGTAGCTCAAAGCCCCTTCCTTCCCAAAATACAGGCACAATAAACTTAATCCTTTAGCAGCACTGGACTTCAGGGCAGGTAAGGGAGCTACAGTTGTTCTAGGGCGGGGTAAGTACCAGAAAAAATTAAATGTGTACCTATGAGTTTTGTGGTAAAATGTGTCACAGAAAATGAAAAGGACCTGATTATAATCATTTCAAATGACCTGGGTTGTATGCGACACATATTAACGCTACAGCAGCTAAAACAAATAAGGGTTATATGGGCTATTAAAGAATCTCAAGAAATACTGTAGAGGTGTTACAGTGCCTCTACATAGAGACATAACTCGTCCCCATCTTGAATATGTCCCCTAGTTGTGGTGTCCCTCCAGAAGAGGGATAGAATCAACCTAGAAAAGTACAAAGAAAATTCACAAGATGCATCCATGGTGTGGGTGATCATACATACAAAGATCGTTCACAAGTTCTGAACCTTAGGTCACTAGAGACAAGGCATCTAAGAGGTGAGCTGCTTTTATGTTTGATATTATATAGGACCCTTATGTATTGACAGACTTAAGGATTACACTTAGAGAGCAGCTAACACCTTCAGGCCAACTTTAACAAAACACAACATTTAGTAACAGTTCAGCTTGCAAATCACGTAATTTCTATATTCCTCCTCCACATTATTTACAACTGAGGTCATTTGCATTAAAACAAAATCTTTGTTCATAAAGAGCTCAGCTATTTCTTTTCTTTTTAGATATTTTATCCCTTCCCAGCCTGCCACCCCAACCCATCAGAAGAGACAATTAGCCATCCCAGTGCCCAGAACCCTACCGTCGGACCCTGAGCCCCATGGAGTCACGGATTACCCCAGGCAGGGACAAGGCGAGGCACAGACACCCCATAACATTTTCCTTCGGTCTGAGGTCCGTGTGATAGGCACAGGCAAAAATCGTGGGCATGGCCAGGTCTCCATCTTCCCAGCGGTGGCAGGCTCTTTTCACGTTTTCTCTCCCTGTACAGCAAGTGATTCCCCAACTTCATGGCATAGCGCCGATGTCCACGCTGCACAGTGGCCACATCCCATTCCCCTAATGGAGCTTGCAGTTCTCCGAGCCTCCGCCGGGGTCATGCAAGTGTCGGGCATCGGCCAGATCCCTCCCCAGAGAAGGCGAGCTGTCGTTGGGCGCTCCAGCCTATCTCCTCAACCGACCACCGAAGACCGAGTCCGCTCCCGAACCCGGATAGCCAGCGTGGTGTGAGGTGTGGTGTCAGCGCCTCGACCTCAGCACCACGGGCCGGCTGAATTCAGCTATTTCTGTTGCTTTCTCCTACCTGAGGTCATAATGAACTGCTTGTGACATCACAGTTACTCACGCTAACAGACTGTGATGTCACAACAAAGGATTATAACTTGAAGTAGGGAGTAACCTATAGAGGCAGATGAACTATGAGGGAACTCTAAAGGATAAAAGCATGTATTCTTGCAAATTTTCTCAGTAATAAATAACAGGAAGAAAAATCTATACTATATATGGAATGCAAGCTGAATTGTATCAAATTATATTTTTCAAAGTTTTCTTGAGGTATCAGTAGCTCTTTAAAAACAAAGACAGAGATAATACAGGCCCACCCTCTGCAGACAGTGGGTAATACTTTTAAGACCCATAAGCGCAAATGGTATTTCTCTTCCAGAAGCATAAACTAATGGAATAGCCACCCTGCCCCTGGAAATTACTATGTGTAAAACTAAGCTAGAATTTAAAAAAAGATACATAATTTTATTTTGCCCAAAGGTAAATTACGCTATTATACCGAGTATCTACAGGAGCATTTTTGGACATCCAGCCTTCTTGCACCTTACCAGCCAACTATGAACCACAGTGTGAACCCGATACGGTGCCAGTGTCCCTTCTACTCATCTCTGGTCACTGTCTAGACAGAAGTTAAAGATCACATGGCATTTATCAAATAAGAGTAAGGGAAGTTTCTCAGCGTCATGGCCAACATCCCCTTATAAGTAGAACAGGCCTTTGCCCTTTGCCCCCAGCAACAGCACCTGGAATCAAGTCAGCACTGCTAAGTTACAAATAGATTTATGTAATAACTCACACAATTAGCAGTATCAGCATTAAAGCCATTGATTTACATCTAAACATCTATACTGGTGCAACAGAGGGGCTAAATACAGAGCTGGTTTAAATGACAAACATGTACAGAGAGGAACAGCGGATAAGGAAATATAAATTTGGAACACTGCAATGCTTCTCCTTTAAGGCACAGCCAGGGTGGCATATCACTAGTTCATCTAATCTCGCGGGTCATGAGGCAAAGCAGTGTGCCTTACGTCCGGTATCACGTTAATACAGCGTGGCGATTACAGCAACTACTACTGAGCGACTGCATTAGAGCACAACCGTATGGTCAAGGAACATTATGCTCGAATACACATTAGAGTGGATGTAAATGGTGTGCTACTAGGGAGGCAGTATAGCGCAGTGGTTTAAGGCTCTGAGCTGCAAATCTGGAGACCTGGGTTTGAATCCCACAGCCCCCACTTTGCATATACTGTGTGACCCTGAGCAAGTCACTTAACTTCCCTGTGCTCCCAGGTTGCACCTGTAAAAAGCTTTCAGCTTAGTGTGTCTCAGCTGGTTAAACAATTGGGGAAAAAAAAAAACTAAGCTATTTGAGTGACTCACCAGACCAGTGACCAGAGTTATAGCCACCACTCAATCCAGGAGCGCATGGAGTTGGAATCCATTAGATTGGGGTGCAGAGGCAGAGCCCCTGTGTGACATGTGGAACTGTTGTGATAAATATTTGAGAGGTATTGCTTCCATACGTTTAAAATGAGTTACATTCGCCGCCCATAGATGTTAGCCCATGTTCTAGTAGCCTGACAAAACATGCGCTGGATATGACATCGCTGTAATTGCGGTCAGTGTTATAAATGTGCCCAAATTGCACTTGCCTGGTAATAATCGATATATTGACATGAAACCCTTTCATCCCATTAGATTACTAAAGGAAGGTAACCCAACCCTGGGGTGTCGTAATGTTAACTGCTAACATAAATAGTTTTCATTTTTATTACTTTTTTTTTTTTACCGTCGTGAGTTTTCAACCATTAAATAACCCCTGTGAAATGCTGTCAGGCAGTCACAAGGCACTGTTTTATAACAATGATCATGTTCTTATACAACAGTCTTAGGGACAAAAACAAAACAAAAGCGTTAACAGAGCTGTTCCTGACCAGGTGCAAAAGTGTGAAGTGAACGCTCCACCACCCAGCCTGGGGCACTGGCTTGGCTCACAGTGACTGAGGTCAGGGTGGGGTCTCTACTCATGGACAGGGGTAACATGCGGACTCTCAGGAGGAAAGGGGTCTGTCACCCTGGGAGTGAAAATTATCTCATACAAACCAGTTTCCAAAGGTCAGATTCAATATCAGGGATACAGGTCGTTGCCTCCCAGCCGCTAGCAGGGTCAGTGCAGTCAGTCACAACAACTGAGAACAGGAAGGGGACCAAGGGTAAAGACCATGACAAAATATACAAAAAAAAAAAAAAAAAGAGGATGTTTTCATTATCACATTTCAAAGTGCTATATCTTCTGTAAGAAAATTACTTACACACTGACTGCTGGCAATTACTAGTCAGTTATACTCCATGATTAACACTGTATGTGTCAAAATAAGGACAATTCAGATTAGGCCAGTTCTCATTTTTATCCACATAACTCCCCCACCACCATGGTGAGCTTATGCAGACTACTGTCTAACAAAACTGACGCTGCAGGAAACAGAGTCAGTAAATAACCCAGGATTTCAAAGAAGAAAATGCTAGGCGTAGCTTGTGTGGAGCCTGTAACAATACCATTTGTTTTCTCGATGCCCTATGGGGTATGCACCTGAACAGCTCATGTTGGAACCCACTGGGAAGGAGCAATCTTAGACCTGGTACTCAAAGCGGGGATGGGCGAGGATCTCAGATCTAGAAGTGGGCAGCCATCTGGGAACAAGTGACCACCAAACAGTGTGGTTCATGATAAACTCAGCCGAGAGTCAAGCCATACAAAAGTGAGGGTACTGGACTTTAGGAGGGCTGACTTTGTCAAAATGGGAGACTGCCTTAGAAAACCTCTAGCAAACAGGCAAGAAGGAGGGTGGAGGAACAATAGGGAAACATCAAATCTGCCATCACAGAGGCAACAAGCCTTTGAATGAACCAAACAAATCAAAATGAAAGAAAAAACATTATGGTTCTTGAAAGAGGTGGCGGGGAAGGTTAGGGAGGAAAGACAGCATTCAGGAAGTATAAGGAAACACAGAAGGAGCAGGACAGAGAACTGTACCAGTTGAAGCGGGAAAGCAGTCAGAATAGCAAAGGCCCAAACCAAGGAAAAATAGCCAACTCGGTTAAAAGGGGATAAAACCTTTTATGGGTTCATTAGGAGCAAGAAAGACCAAGGAGGGATAGTGAGGCTTAATAAAGGAGAGGGCGGGTGGGCAGAGAAGCACAGTGAAAAAACAGGGATACTGAACAAATACTCTGCTCATTATTCACAAAAGAAGAGGAGGAAGTACTTAATCCAATTAACAGAAGTACTCTGGATGGGGGGTCAACACCGGTCCATTCACAGAAGACAGGGTTCTGAAAGAACTCCTAAAACTGAAGGTGGACAAAGCAATGGGGCCTGACAGGATTCACCCCAGATTCTAAAAGAACTAAGGAGAACTGGTGACACCACCGACTATCCTTTTTAACAAATCATGGGAGGATGTTGTGGTACCCTAAGGACTGGAGGAGAGCGGATGTGATTCCCTTCACAAAAGTGGGAGCAAAGCAGAGGCAGGAAACTACAGACCTGTTAGCTTGGCCTCAGTGGTAGGGAAAATGATGGAATCGCTTCTGAAAGAAAGAACTGTTGAGTACCTAGAGGCCAGAGGGCACAGGACCCAAGGCAGCATGGATTCATTAAGGGAAGGTCACGTCAGGCGAATCTAATAGATTTCTTTGGCTGGGTGACCAAAGCAGTAGACCAGGTAGGGGCTGTGGACATGGCCTACATAGACTTTAGCAAGGCAATTCACACAGTCCCACATAAATTAGCCAGCCTAGGAGTGGGTCCCAGGGTGATAGCCTGGGTAAAAATTAGCTGGACAACAGGATGCAGAAGGTAATAGTAACTGAGTCCTCTGAAGAAAAGGGGGGTTACTAGTGGGGTACCGCAGGGGTTCAGTACTGGGTCTGGACCTTTTTAATGTCTTTGTAAGTAACTGCAGAGGGACTAGAAGGAAAAGTATGCCTCTTTGCAGATGACACGAAGATCTGCAACAAGGCTGATGCACAAGGTGGGGGTGGTGGTGGAAAAGATGAGAAGGTTGGAGGAATGGTCAAAAAGTATGGCAGCTTAGGTTCAATGCAAGAAGTGCAAAGTAATGCACCTGGGAAACAAAACCCTGGGGAAGAGGGGTTATTAACAACAAAAATGGCAAGGGACCTGGGGGTAGTCATATCAGATGTCCTAAAAGTAAGCAAGCAATGTGAGAAGGCAGTAAGGATGGCTGGGGATACTGGGATGTATAGGAGAGGCATCACCAGAAGAAAACAGGAAGTTGATATTCCTCTGTACAAACAGTTGTTGAGACCCCATCAAGGTACTGTGTGCAGTTCTGGAGACCCCATCTCCGCACGGACATAGACAGGATGGTGGCAGTCCAGAGGAGGGCAACTAAAATGGTGCAGGGTCTGCACCAGAAGACATATGAAGAGAGACTAAAGGAGCTTAACATGTATACATACTCGAAGAAAGGAGGGACATGACAGAAACTTTTAAGTACTTCAAGAGAATCAACAAAGTCCAAGAGGGTAGCTAGCATCTTTCAGAAAAGAGATGTGCAAGAACAAAGCGACACGATTTGAAGACAGAGGGGCGGCTCAGGGGTAATGTGAGGAAGTATTTTTTCACAGAGAGGTGGTGGGCGCATAGAACGCCTTCCTGAGGAGATTGTGGGGTCAAAAACAGTGGGGAATTCAAGAATGCATGGGACAGACATAAGGCTTGTTTTTTGTTTTGTTTTTAACTTTCTAATTTCCCTCTATCTGCAACCCTTCAAGGGCACCTGGGAGTCATCCTCTCCAGCCACCTACCTAAGACCAACCCTGCACCCCATGGAACTGTGGCTATCCTCCGAGTGGGGAACGAGGTGGGGCCCACACACCCTGTACACATCTGGTCTCGCCAGGCAAGGCGGCCCACATGGGTGGTGCTGCATCGAGAGCATGCTCCTGATGCCCAGTCTTCCTGGAGATGGAAGGCTTTTCCTCCAGTTTTTCTCCTCACGTGGTGTATGCCCTTGATGTCAAGGTGCTATGCTACCGACGTCCACCACGCATCTCGGCCAGCCCCTCCTGCAAGCAGGGCTTGATGTACCCGCAGCCTCCGTCAGGGTCAACAAGCTGCAGGCCTTGGCCCAGGGTTCAACCTAACATTGTTTTACTACCCCAACCTAGTGCAAATTGGCCAGGGCTAGTGCAGCTAACCCTCTACTTGTTCGCCTTGACTAGTGCAGATTTTTCATGGCTGTTAATGAAGTTGAAAAGTCCCTACTTTAACAGGTTGTAGTCCCTTTGCTAATCTCCTCAGTGTTCCAGGTGGCCTGGTGTGATTAGCAGCTCATTAAGAGCTGCAATTATCTGGCAGTTCAAGAGGGGATCAACAAAAGACTCAATGTGAGTCGTTATCACTCAATCGTTAGGACAGTCAACTAGTGTGAATGCTGTGATCAAGGGTAGAGTGGTTAGTGACTAGCTTCCAGTTTGCTGAACTTGTCTTTGATTTGTCCCGCAATATTAAGACCAGTGTGCCTCATTTCCCAACCTTTCAAGTGCCTGTATCCAACACTGCAGTGAAAGAATGCTATCATGTATACACTGTCTGCCCAGCCAGGTGATCTGTCCACTCTATACTTTCTGTGGACACCACTGCAGACTCGGCTCTGAAGTGGCCATCCACAGACCCATAGCTGCCATTACTGACTGGTATAGGGGTTCACAGCTCCTCTTAATGGATCCACGAGTCAATGCCATCAATGCAGTACCACCCAGCATGTCATTTCATCCTAAAAACAATGCTTTGGAGAATGTATGATACAAAGCAAAACCTTAATAAACTATATAATTTGAAAGGTTAAAAAAAAAAAAAGTGTATTCCTTGTGCATAGATCATCCTATATAGAAAGAGAGGTAGTACAGCATCATGCCTGTATACTGCTCCCTTTTGACTGATGAAAGGACACTTATGAAAAATCTGTTTTGTTAGGGCAGAGCATGTTAAATCAATATGTTTGTGCTTGGTATATATAAACAGATATGTCAGCGTTTCTTACATCCCAAGCCCGTGTGTTTAACTCTCTCAAATAAATCCCAGAACTTTCCCTAGCTCACTACAATGTGAGAAAACTTCCAGAAGTGCAGTTCTGGTTAATCACAGGGTGAGGGATGAGAATGTCTTTCTCTGCCTGATTCTGTACATTGCCCTGCCGGTCAGGGTGGGACTTCAGTAGCGTGCATAATGATGTTGGCTATTGTGTGTGCAGAGCTAGAACAGCCTGACTGAACATTTGCTATTATGGTATTCTCTGGTTTTGGCGGGGAGGGGTGAAGAAAGAGGAAGCAAGGGCACATGGTAAAAAACAATGAGGGTACACACTGCGTGTGACTGGACTACAGTCTTGTTTTCTTTTTGCTGGGGCAGGAAGCAATGTGGGAGCAGGATAAATATGCAATAATCAGAGTATTTCTTGGCTTGCACTTTTCCTGGATAACCAATCAAAACTGACCATTATTACTGTGGGCTAGTGCAACCATCTGCGGGCTAGTGCATTTTTAATCAACTTGTCTAGCTGGCTAGTGCAAAAAGTTAAGGTTGACCCTGCCTTGGCCCCTCCTCCCCAGAGAAGGCGAGCAGTCATGGGACGCTCAAGCCTTCTCCCAACCGACCCTCCAGCACCAGAGTTCGCTCCCCAACTTGGAGTCGCCAGTGTCGTGAGCATAAATCCAAGTGCTGCACTGACAGGCCGGCGCAGGACATAAGGCAATTCTGGTGGGCGGTGGGAAGAAGTAGGCTGTTGGTTAACTATGATCTGCAGCTTATCCAACAGGTAGAAAGCGGGCAGACTAGGTGGGCCAAGCAGTCCTTATCTGCTGTCAAAGTCTGTTTTCTATGTTTCTATACTGCAGCGCAGACCACTCTTACACTTGTAAGGTGGTCTCACTCATTCTTAGGGTATCAGAATAGCTCACCTTGGGTTTGCGGTTCTCATACCCTAAGAATACCTGTGAGCGACTCTTACAAGCGAAGAGTGGTCTCTGCGTAGCATAACATACAATATGGCACTAGAAGTATGTGAAAATCTGCCCTAGAACTTCCTCACCAGGGAACCACACATGGGGAATCGCTCCTTTGCTGTGCAGGCAGCAATCTGGATGAATGAACTATGTGAATCCATTCTTAGCCTACTAAACATTACCCAATTTAAAAAAGCTGCGTGCAGCCCTCTCTCCCATCTCCAACTGTACCTGTCACCAGTAATCAAGGCCCTGCGGTTCTGCATGTTGCTGAATTTGCATCATGCCGCAGAATATATAAACTGCTGCAGAATTCATTGTTTTTGGTGAATTTTCATATAAATATACTGTTTTTCCATAGTGTCAGGCTTTCTTTCCCACCTCGTTTATCCTGAAGCTCCTCCTCTATGCTCAGCATATGATGTCATAGATGACATCACATCATATTTAGCCAATGACAGGGCTGCATTCTGCCAGAGAAATGAATAAATCATGCCGTAGAAATCAGAAAATGCTGCCGCAGTAGTCAAGGAGCTTTGCGCGAAATCAGAAAATTCTGCCACAGAACACCAGGGGCCCTGCCAGTAATCCATAATCATCGCTGAAGGTCCTAAAACCCCACACAGCAGCGTAACTGTTGGCTTGATCGTCCCCTACTCACCCTATTACATGTTGTGTATGTATTGACCACATTCCATTGGAATTGCTGTAATTGTTTTTGTTCTGTTGTTAACTATGCTTTGACAGGAACCTTTCTAAACAAGGACCTGCGCTCAAAGATACTCTCTGAATATATTAAAATGAACACTGGGTGGGATATTCAGACTGTGCCAGGCTGTGGCGCAAGCCTGGGCGCAGCATACTGGGATGTGCCAGAGGGTGCTGACAGGCGATATTCAGCGGTACTGCGCCATGGCGCGCTTACCGTTGAATACCGTCTTTAATGACCATCCACAATGCACGTAGGCGCGGTGGCACTGCGCAAGCGCCAAGTGGCCAGAGAGGGGCAGGGGATGCGCTAGGTGCATCACCCTCAATATTCAAAAGTGTACATGCAAATGGGTCCTAATGCATGCAAGGCGCAAATGGGGCCATTTGCATGCGATCTTGATCCTGGTGACTTAGCCTGGCGCCCTGCCAGGCTGCAGCTGTCGGGACCGGCGCCCCTGCTGTGACAGCGTGCCCACTGCCCAATGAGGGCATATGTATTAAATTAAAGGTCCAATATCCTGGTGGTCCAGTGGACCCGTCCAATGACGCAGGCATTAGTATTGAAATAAAGGTCAATATCCTGGTGGTCCAGTGGACGCGTCCAACCTATCGCGGGCGTCAGTTATAAAATACTAAAACCAATCCATCCCTGGTAGTCCAGCGATACCCCATCACACCCACCACTGAGCCCCACTACCCGCTCCCCAGTCAGCAGCGGGCAGCAGCCCCACCATAAGCCGTTCCACGCCCGCTGACTGACTGCATACGGTAGGGCTGTCGCCCGATTGGTCACAGTGTGGGCCAATGGGCATGCAGCGCTTCCGTGCTATCACCAGATCCAGAAATGTGAAGTTCAGTACGGGCTGCCGCGCCCATTGCCGCTGTGGACAATGGTACTACCGGTGAGCGGCTTGCGGTGGAGCTGCCGCGCTGACCGTGGGGGAGGTGGTGGGGCTCAGTGGGCGGTGGGGGGGGTACCGCGACCACCAGGCATGGATTGGTTTTAATATTTTATAACTGGCGCCTGCGATTGGGCTGGACACGGTCCACTGGATCACCAGGAATACTGGACTTCATTTCAATACTAATGCCATTGATCGGGCTGGATGCGATCCACTGGACCACCAGAAATGCCCGCAGAAAAGGTGCCACCAGAGCTCGGTGGCCACCCCAGCTGGCAGCTGTCGTGGTTGCGCCCTGCAACATGGCAGCTCACCTGTGGGTGGCCAGCTGTTGCTCTTTATTTTTGCTCAACTGTGTGCAGCGTGAGTGCAGGTTGCGCCTGCATCTGCTCAGCATCCGGGCTGAATATCGGGATATGTGGAGTATGCATGGGCACACACCCCCCTTGCACCGCATACATTATTGATGTGCTCGGCGCGCCGAGTTTGTGCTGCAGCACATTCCCTTTTGAATATCGTGCGGGGCACAACCCTTCTGAGTATCACCCAATAAATGCAATACAATAAAATAAGCTTTCTGCAATTCTACGGAATAAAACAGAACTTCAAAAGCATTCTGGAAACAGAACCGTCATTCCCATGAATTCCAGGCGGAAGCCTCCATTCAGAATGCTCTACTGTACACCACTCCAGCAATCCTAATTAGGTAAAACCTGCATTATTGAGAGAGAGCCTTCTTGCCAGGACACGGGGATCACTTCCATACTCTTGAATCGTGCCGTCACGGGGTCTTTACCTTCCACCTTGGCAGCCAACAGAGGTGGGCATAGGGTTCATCACCCCATGCGAAGGAAGGGTAACAATTCTGGCAGAACCGCTATGCTGGTGCAACAGAAAACAGTCGCGTTCTACTACAAAATAAAGAGATGGAGAAGCTTTTTTCCTAATGTGGGCCGTAGACAATTCAGCACTAAGTGAAGCCAGCACTGACAACACAATGAATTTATGACACAGACCTGCTGTGGAGTGTCAGAAGTAATGATGCCTATAGAACTGCTGTGTTAATTGTAAGAGAAAACAGTTCAGCTCTTTTGCTGATGAATCAGACTGACTTTTAAGATCAGAAACAGCAGAAAATTCAGCACTGAGCTGAGTGATAGCAAGTATTGTATGCATCATCATTACACTGCTAAATGCAAGGTAAGGTAAGTCAGAAGCATTGGATTTTGTCAATGTACCATACTCTGAATGGTCATTTCGTGTGTGTGTGTGCATCTGCTTGAGTGAAGGTGCATGCATGACAGAGTGCGTGTGTGCGTGCATGCATGCAAACGTATGCACAAAATAGTATCTGTATCTCTACATGTGATATCTGTTCATGGGTGTGACTACAGCTGTACATACAAAACAATATCTCTACATGTGGAGTCTGTTCTACAAACATATAAATTGTCAGCAAATAAGGACCGCCAGGCCCATGAAGTCTAACATACTATGAAAGCCAGCAGATTAGGCCCTATGGTCTATCAAGTCTGCTCGATAATCAGTGCCTTTCAGGGCACTGTTATTTACCCTCCTCCTCCTTCCCCCTACAAGGTCCCCACCACCGCATCGGGGCTCTGGGTTGCACCCTCCCCTATACCTATCCCAGACTTTCTTGAAACCCTCCACAGTTGCAGCAGCCACCAGCTTCCCGGCAGCGCATTCCAGGGCTCCACCACCCTCTCAGTAAAGTAACGTCTCTTTGTGCCCTCCTCAGTCTCCCCTGTCCAGCTTCATTGAGTGACCCCTGTGGCCCAACTCCCTCAGCTGAAGCATCCCTCAAGACTTACCTTATTTATTCCTTTGAAATATTTGAAGACCTCTATCATACCCCCTGTTCCTTCTCTCCTCCAAGTACAGTCTGCCAGAGAACTCTACACTCATTTGTGGCCTTTGACACTAACTGGTCTATGGCTTCTCACCCCTTCTTCACACCTATAAGGTTTCCCTATGCCTATCAAGGCATGTTTAAAACCCTCTACTGTGCTCGCTCTCACCACCTCCTGTGGCAGTCTGTTCCATGTGTCCACCACCTCTCAGTGAAGAAAAACTTTCTCACAGTTCTCCCCTTAACCTGCCATCTTCCAATTTCATATCATGCCCTCTTGTTCTTGTACAGTTCTTATATTGGAAGATGTCTTCCTACACCTTGTTTGTGCCCTTAAAGTACCTGAATGTTTCTATCATGTCCCCAATCTCTCCTCTCCTCCAGCGAGTACTTATTGAGGTCTTTAAGTCTCTCCTCATATATTTTATGGTGCAAGCCCTGCATCATCTTTGTCACTGTCCTGTGGACTGCCTCCAACCTGCCAATGTCCTTTTGAAGCTGTAGCCTCCAGAACACACACAGTACTCTAGGTGAAGCCTCATTAGCCGGTTTATCGATGGCATCACTACCTCCCACCTCCTGATAGTGATACCTCTGCCTATGCACCCAGCATGCGACTGGCCCTCCTGCTGCCCTTGTACTCTGCTTTGACATCTTTAGGTCGTCAGAAATGATAACCCCAGGTCCCTTTCTTTCTTGGTGATAGTCGGCACCCCACACACAATCCTGTAGCTCACCCCAGGATTCCCTCTTCCCAGGTGCATTATTCTGCACTTCTTGGAACTGAACCTTAGTTGCCACACCTCACACCAATTTTCAAGCTCCAACAGCTCCTCCTCATCCTCTCCACCCGTCTGGAGTATCCACCCTGCTGCAGATCTTAGTATCATCTGCAAACAGGCAGACCTTTCCTCCAGCTCTACTGCAATGTCACTAATGAAGACACTGAACAGGACTGGCCCAAACACGATCCCTGAGGTACCCACTGGTCACCCTCTCTCCAGACTGGATCCCATTTACCACCACTCTCTGTGTCCTGTCTGTTAGCCAGTTCCTAAGCCAGTGTGCTACCTTGTGCACCATTCCCAGACTACCCATCTTGTTAACCAGCCTTTTGCGTGGGATGGTGTTGAAGAGCTTTGCTGAAATCGAGATAGGTGACGTCTAACCCCCGATTAACTTCCCTTGTCACCCAGTCAAAAAATCTATCAGATTCATCTGACATGACCTTCCTACTGTGAATCCATGTTGTCTCAGATCCTGGGCACCTCTGGATTCCAAGTGTGCCTCTGTTCTTTCTTTAAGCAGTGCCTCCATGATCTTATCCACTACTGAGGTGAGGCTGACCGACCTATAGTTCCCTGCCTCCTCCCTACTATCACTTTTGTGTAGAAGGACCACATGAGCCCTCTTCAGTCCTCTGGAACCACTCCTGTGTTGGGAGACTCCGTGAACATGGCTGCCAGAGGCACTGCTAACTCTTCGCAGCTCCTTTAATATCCTCGGGTGTATGCCATCTGGTCCCATTGCTTTGTCCACCTTCAGTTTTGCGATCTCCTCCATGACTCTCTCCACTGTGAGTGGACTTGTATCCCCACCCCTCGTGTCCATTACCCACATGAGGCCCTGACCCTCCCTCTTTAGTGAATACTGAACAGAGTACTTGTTCAGTATTTCCACCTTTCATGTCTCCCTCCTTACACCTTCTGTATCCCCTTTGGAGTCTTACAATCCCTATCCGACTTTCCTTCTTTAGCTGATGTACCTATAAAATGTCGTCTCCTTTCTTTACCATCTGTGCTAACCTTTCTTCAGTCTGTTCCTTTGCTCTCCTCACAGCCTTTCATGCCTCCTTAAGATTCCTTAGGTATGCCTCCTGTCTTCCTCCCTTTGAGTCTCCTTATATTTCCTGAAACCCATCCTTTTGGCCTAACCTTGCCTGCCACCTCTCGAGAACCAAAGTGGCTTCCTCCTTTCCTGCCCTTGTTTACCACCCTGATGCATTGGCTAGTCACCTCCCCTATGCCTCTCCAGGTGTTCCCACTACTCCTCCACTCCTCCTGTTTCTCTTCTCACTAGTGCCTCTTTGATGCATCTCCCATTTTAGCAAAATCCACCCTCCTAAACTCTAAGACCTTTACCTTTTTGTGACTACACTGTGTCTCTGTCCCTATGCTAAACCACACAATGTGATGGTCGCTGGAACCTAATTGACCTTCCACCTGGACATCTGCGATTATGTCCCCACTGGGCAGTACTAGGTCCAGGGTGCCCCTTCTCTGGTGGGATCAATCCTAGCAGTCTTAGACCTGCCCCTGTAAGGAATCCAGGATGTCTCGGCTCCTGGTTGAAGCAGCTGCTGGGATGGTCCATTCACGTCAGGGATACTGAAATCCTCAAGCAGTATTATCTCACTTTTGCTGCCATTGTATGAATTTGATCCCAGGTCCCTATCTAACTACTCCCCCTGTACTGGGCCTGCAGATCACCCTGAGTGGACTGCTGTGCCTGCCTGGCTCAAGGTGACCCACAGTGCCTCGGCCTCCCCTGTCTACCCAGCCTTTATACCCTTTCCCTCCCTAACGTACTGCCCTCCCTTTTACCTTCCTTATCACTCCTGAACAGAGCTGCCCCGGTACATTAACATCCCAGTCATGATTTTCATGTGCCAGGTCTCTGTGTGCCTCTCGTCCAGGTCTGCCCCCACTGCAATGCCTCTAGGTCTGGGATTTTATTTCCCAGACTGTGGCGTTGTAACCATGGCCTTCCATGTTCTACTGCCTTCCTGCTCTCTCACAGCGTACCCTTGCTGCTGCTTCTTTCCCTCCCTCATTTCTCCTTATTATGCTTCCTTCTTACCTCTGCCCGCCCCTCTATGTCCAATGCAAGTGTTACTGTCATCTTTTGCCTTCCTGCTCATTTCTGACTTCTCTATCTTGTGGGGTGGGCTGATAGTCTCTCCTGTTTCTGCTGCCCCAACTTTTAGCTAGTTTAAATGCTCAGCAGCGAGTAATTAAGCTGTTCATTTGGGACTGCTTTCCCCTTCCTGGACTGATGCAGCCTGTCACTTGAGTACTGCGGCCACATTGTTCAGGTGGGTCCCCAGTCCCCAATGAAGCCATACCCTTTCTCACTGCACCAGCCCTTCAATTATGTGTTGTAGCTACTGATACAGAGATTCCCATTCTCCCCTTGCAGTGGACCAGCAGCACCTCCGAGAATGTCATGGAGCTTGCCATCTTCCTCAACTACCCTACTATCTCCCTGAAATCCTCCTACACACCTGCTCCATGCTTCTCTTGTCCTTAGATAGGTCATTCATTCCCAGGTGGACAATGATCTCCACCCCTATCTTTGCCACTGCCTGTCGATCCCTGGATCCGCTTCCCTCCCTCAGAGCTGTGCCTCCTAGGGAATTAACCTCACTTTTCTCCCGCTGTCCTTACCCAGATCCATTCCCCAGACAATGAGACCCCCATCAGAGTAACTTCTCCCTGAGGTCTCCCTCTTCCATCCACTGGGTCTCCCTTCTGTCTCTGCATGTGGTGTCTGTTCATGGGTGTGACTCCAGCTGTATGTACAGAGTATCTCTACATGTGGTGTCTGCTCATGGGTGAGACTCGCATGTATGTACAACAGAGTATCTCTACATGTGGTGCCTGTTCATGGGTCTGACTCCAGCTGTATGTACAGAGTATCTCTACATGTGGTGTCTGTTCATGGTGTGACTCAGCTGTATGTACAGAGTATCTCTACATGTGGTGTCTGTTCATGGGTGTGACTCCAGCTGTATGTACAGAGTATCTCTACATGTGGTGTTTGCTCATGGGTGAGACTCATGTATGTACAACAGAGTATCTCTACATGTGGTGTCTGTTCATGGGTGTGACTCCAGCTGTATGTACAGAGTATCTCTACATGTGGTGTCTGTTCATGGGTGTGACTCCAGCTGTATGTACAGAGTATCTCTACATGTGGTGTCTGTTCATGGGTGTGACTCAGCTGTATGTACAAGTATCTCTACATGTAGTGTCTGTTCATGGGTGAGACTACGCATGTATGTACAACAAGTATCTCTACATGTGGTGTCTGTTCATGGGTGAGACTATGCATGTATGTACAACAAGTATCTCTGCATGTGGTGTCTGCTCATGGGTGAGACTACAGCATGTATGTACAACAGAGTATCTCTACATGTAGTGTCTGTTCATGGGTGTGACTCCAGCTGTATGTAAAGCAGAGTATCTCTATATGTGGTGTCTGTTCATGGATGTGACTATGCATGTATGTACAACAAGTATCTCTACATGTGGTGTCTGTTCATGGGTAAGATTACACAGCTGTTATATACAACACAGTATCTCTATATGTGGTGTCTGTTACAACAAGTATCTCTACATATGGGTGTCTGTTCATGGGTGTGACTACACATGTATATACAAAACAGTATCTCTACATGTGGTGTCTGTTCATGGGTGTGGCTACAGCTGTATGTACAACAAGAGTATCTCTACATGTGGTGTCTGTTCATGGGTGTGACTACACATGTATGTACAACAAGTATCTACATGTGATGTCTGTTCATGGGTGTGACTACATATATATGCACAAATAGTATCTCTACATGTGGGTGTCAGTTCATGGGTGACTACACATGTATATACAAAAAGTATCTCTACATGTGATGTCTGTTCATGGGTGTGACTACAGCTGTAGGTACAGCAGAGTCTCTCTACGTGGTGCCTGTTCATGGGTGTGACTACACATGTATGTACAACAAGTATCTCTACATGTGATGTCTGTTCATGAGTGTGACTACAAATGTACATCCAACAGAGTATCTCCTCTACATGTAGTGTCTGTTCATGGGTGGGATTACAACTGTATGTACAACAGAGTAGCTCTACATGTGGTGTCTGTTCATGGGTGTGACTCCAGCTGTCACGTAAAGCAGAGTATCTCTACATGTGGGGTCTGTTCATGGGTGTGACTACACATCTATGTACAACAGAGCATCTCTACATGTGAGGGTCTGTTCATGGGTGTGACTCAGCTGTACGTAAAGCAGTATATCTACATGTGGGGTCTGTTCATAGGTGTGACTACACATCTATATACAACAGAGTATCTCTACATGTGGTGTCTGTTCATGGGTGTGACTACATATGTATGCACAACAGAGTATTGCTACATGTGGTATCTGTTCATGGGTGTGACTACAGCTCTATGTAAACAGAGTATCTCTCCGTATGTGTTTTTCTGTAGAGGTTTTTATCCTCTTGGCAGGTATGGGCAGCTGTCAGTCCTGTGCCCATCACCCAGCGCCCGTCTTATGTGTCCTCCAATCTCAGGAACTCACATCCCATGTGGATTTCCCCATGGCCGTGGCTGGGAGGCAGGGCCATCCTCCCCACGGAACACAAATCCAGATGTCCCCAGAGCCAGAGAGACCAAGTGGGCCATCGGCGCATGAGGCGAGGATTCATGAAGCCTATCCTTCTTGTTTTCTCCCCTGGCAGCACAGACCTGCAGTGAGCACAGTGTGCAAGCTCCGACTCATAGAGCGCCCTGGCACTCTGAATGTATGCCTCCCTTACTGGGCCTCACACACAGTACCACCTGGATTCCTCCAGATGGCAGTCAAGCAGCGGGCATGGAATTCCCCTCCCAGGGAGGAGAGCAGTCCTGTGGATGCTCAATCCTCCCTCCCGACCGATCCCAAGTGACCTGAGTCCGTTCCCAAAGCTGGTCCATAGCGTGGGGTGAGTAAGCGCTCCCGGCACCTCAGCGCTCTGTACCACGGGTCGGATCCATGTGTGTGTGTTTGTGTGTGTGCGCACAAGTGTGAGTGTATGCGGCAGTATCTCTCCATTTGTATGCGTAAGTATGGGTGTATGTGAAAGAGTATCTCTCCATATGTTTGTCAGTACATGTGTGAATGTATGTACAACTGAGTATCTGTGTGTTATGTACAGGTATCTCTCCACGTGCATTATGTGTATATGCGTAAGTGTGGGAGAGTACTTATGAAAGAGTACATCTCCATACATGTGTCTGTACATGTATGTGACTGTGGAGTGTATGTATGACTCTGTGTGTGTGTGTGTATGCAGATGTATGTACAATAAGATATCTCTCCGTGTGTGTGTTGTGTGTATATTTACACAGCATCTTTCCATGTGTGTCTGTGTATGTACAAGTAACAAGTATGTCTCCATGTGTCTCCCTCTGCATGTGTGTGAATGTGAGGTGTGTGTGAGTGTATGTATGACAGTATCTCTCCATGTGAATATATGAATATGCGTAAGTGTGTGTACATACAATCGAGTCTAATTCGTGTGTGTGTACATGTATGTGAATGTGAGTAAAGGCATCTCTCATGTGTGTTAAACATGCGTGTGAGTGTGAGTGTCACGTAGGAAAGGTATTTCTCTCCATAAATGTGTCTGTGCACATGGCTATGTGTGAGTTTATGTAAAACAGTGTGTGTGTGTGTGTCTGCATGAACAAAGAGTATCTCTGGCGTGTGTGTGTGTGTCTGTGCATGTGCGATTGTGGGTGTATATACGATAGAGCATTTCTCCATGAGAGAGAAGCGGTGTGTGCGCATGCGTGTGTGTGTGTGTGTGTGTGAGGATATTAAATAGCTATTTACAGTGTTGCAAAATGCTTTGCAAAGCGGCATAAAACTGACCATTTCAGACATGCAGAGCAACAGACTGCTTACCATTTTGGAGGCATGGCTCCATGGCACAGGAGACTATAGCAAAATTAAAAAGTCAGTTTTATTCATAATCAATCTGTGTCACGTTCTATGCATTTTCATTGCACTACGTGCCAAACTGTTAATTAATTTCATTGGTTTAGTCTGCTGTCTATGTACAACAGTGTGTGTGTGTGTGTGTGTACATACATTCACAGGTGTTTTAAAGATTTTTCTGTGTGTAAATCTTTTTAGTGCTTGTAAAAAGGTGCTGGACTGACAGCTTGAAGCTGAAGTCCTCTGCTTCTGAACCACGACAGGTACAGCATGAGCAGTCACAGTGCAAGCTTTCCCACACTGCCCTACTAGTGCGTCTCAACCCTGCGATGGAGAGACACCACGTGGGTGAAGGTAGTTCAGACTCATGCCCATTCAATCCTTGGCCCGTTGTGTGAGACTGCCAACAAGAGTGCCAGTTAGTGCCAACTGTATTAGCAGTTTCGTGATGTGGACACCTGCCACTAGGAACCAGGCTAAGACCCTACAACTCATTTCACATAGGCCACTGAACAGCCCTCAGGTGATAATGGCTTTTGGCACTACCGACCTCTCACAGGGATCTGAACCGGTGACCTATAGATGAAATGCTCCTTAACCCACTAGCATCCACTGAGCCATCCAGGTGTGAGTGCTGGTGTATGCACAGATGAGTATCTCTGCTGTAAGTGCCTGTGTATGAGAGGTGGGTATGTGCAGAGTATCTCCCATGTGTGTGTATGTGGGTATATGTACGGAATTTAAAATAAAAGAAAGAGCCGCACTCAGATCCAGGTGCTCACAGCAAATTAACGAAGTACAACAGAAGTCTGAACTGGCACTCACCTCCAGAAGAACCAGTTGAAAGACAGAAGTTCACTTTATTTAGATGCTTTATTTGTAATCCATAAAACAGTGCAAAGTGCTTACAAAAGTAAAATGCAGACCCCTAGGCATGGAGGTACATCGCCTGATGTATTTCACATCAAATGATGCTTTATCAAAGGCCTTTGGTAACCATCATTTGGATGTGAAAATCGTGCAGTGATGCACCTCCATGCCTGAAATTCTACATTTACTGGAAGCTGCCCTTTATGGATTACAAATAACAGTAAAAAAAGTGAACTCTGTCTTTCAGCTGGTTGTTCTGGTGGTGAGTGCCCATTTCAGAATTTCATGCACGCACAGAGTATATTCCTCTGTGTGCATGTGCAGCAGATAGAGAATACTGGATGAGCGATCACGCTGCATCAGTGTGTTCACCACAGAGGGTTTCCAATTCCATGTGACCTCGAGAGCGGGCTGAGGTGGCTGAACTCACACTGGTTCAGCGAGATCGTGAATCTAGTATTTTATAGTGTATGGTGACAAAATGCAGCCCTATACATGGATGAGCACTGTGATGCCTGAAAAACACTTTAAATGCTTCAGTTTTATACAGAAATAAAGTTTTATTGTTTTGTTTTAGTCCGTTTTACTGGCTGGTTGCTAGGTTCACTGCTCGTTGCTAGGGAACCAAACCAGCCTACCACCATCTGTGGCGTGCCAATTGGCTGTGGGGTATCACGGGGTACTTTAAAAAAAAAAAAATGGTGCCCGTGTTCTTTCAAGCGAGACTTGCTGGCTGACCCTGCACTGCTTGTTTGCCTTTTTATATTACAGTGCATTCCGTATACTTATCTAGTTGATCCTGTCCATTCAGTGTTTGCCTGGGTTATCAAAGGTGCCATAAATGCGGGACTGTTTATCTGGTTGATCCTACGGTTTCGGCGAGGAACCCGTGCTGCGTTCAGATTTTGAATGAGTAGAATGCTGTTCTGCACATATGGGCTGAACAGCGTTCTAAACTAATTTTACCTGTGCTGAACAGCTTTACGTGCAGATAAAACCCAGTCAGCAGAGCGTTCCACCATACACTACAGTATTTCTCCATGTGCACCTGTGCATGTCTGTGAGTGCAAAGAAATCGACATACAGTGTATGTAGGTGTGCATGTGTGTGTTTACAGTATAAACAACATAGCATCTCTCCATGTATGTGTGTGAATGTGGTATATGCATGACAGGGTATCTCTCCATGAATGTGTGCATATGATGTGAGTTTAGGTGTATGTATGACACAGTATCTCTCCGTGCACATGTGTGTATGTGTGTGACAGTAGGTTTATGTACAACAGATTATCTCTCCATGTACGTGTATGTGTGTGAGTGTAGATTTATGTATACACAGTATCTCTCCATGTGTGAGTGCAGGTGTATGTATGATGAGTATAGCTCGTGTGTGTGTGTGTGTGTGTGTGTGTATGTACAACAGAGTTATCTCTGCATCTACATGTGTGTGTGTGTGTGTAGATATGTATGACAAGAATCTTGCAGTGTGTGTATATGTAAATACAGATGTATGTACAGACTATATGTGTGTGTGTTATATATGGTATATATACTGTATATGTGTGTATATATATATATATATATGATAGAGATATATATGTACACACACACACACATACAGATATATGTACAACAGAGGATATCTCCCTGTATATGTATGTGAGTACAGATGTATGCACAACAGAATATCTCCATGTATATGTATGTGAGTACAGATGTATGCACAACACAGTATCTCCATTTATATGTATGTGAGTACAGATGTATGCACAACACAGTATCTCCATGTATATGTATGTGTGTGAGTGTAAGCATGCATGTGTAAATATAGATGTATGCATGACTGAGAATCTATGTATGTGTGGGCATGTATGTAAGTGCAGATAGTATCTCTTCATATGTGTGTGAGGCTAAGTGTAACTACAAAGTGTGTGTGTGTGTGTGTGTGTAGGTGACTGTACAACACAGTATCTCTCCATCTAAGTGTGTGTATGTGTGGCAGTGTAGGTGTCAGTGTACATATGAGAGGACTCTCTCCATGTGTGCGTGCACACACACATATATATAATTACAGATGTCTTGACAGAGGAATCTAAGTATGTGTGTGTGCATGTGTAGTGCAGATGCATGTACAACAGAGAATCTCTCCATGTGTGTGCATGTGTGTGTGAGTGTAGGTGTGTGAAACAACAGCGTATCTCTCTATGTATGTGTTTATCTGTGTGAGTGCAAGCGCATACATGACAGAGTATCTCTCCATGTGTGTGTCTAGGTGTATGTATGACAGAGTATCTCTCCATGTACTTGTGTGTGTGTGTGTGTGTGTGTGTAAGTGTCTGAGTACAGGTGAGTGTTTCTCCATGTATGTGTGTGTAAGTGTATGCAGAACAGAGTATCTCTCCATAAATGTATGTGTATGTTTGGGAGTGTGGGTTATAAGCAGTACCCTTCCATGTATTTGAGCATGGGTGTATGTTCAACAGAAAATCTGTGTATGTGTGCATGTAGTATATGTGTAAATACAGATGCGTGTATGGCAGAGAATCTATGTATATGTTGCGAGTGCAGATGTATATGACAGAGTATATCTCCCGAGTATATGTATGACAAAGTATCTCTACATATGCGTGTGTGTGTATGTAAGACCAGACTATACGCTCCATGTATGAATGTGTGCATGTGTGTGTGAGTACAGATGTATGTACCAGGGTTGTAGAGATACATGAATTGTGTATAAATCGAATATTCTATGAATACATCTGGGGTATTCGGTATTTACTATGCCAGTATTCAACCATAATGTGGTACATTTATTAAAAGCGCTGTGAACATGAAAATACACTCCAAAATAGACACATGAGATGTCTTCTGCTCAGCATGGATAGAGGTTATACTAAGATGTGAAAACATCGAGACTGATGCAGAGTCAGACAGTGTATAGTTTCAAGAAAACACCAGTTACGTTTGTGCACTGCCAGTGCATATTTATGCCCAGTTACCACTCCTGTGTAAAAAATATATATTTTCTAACTGCATTTTGAAATTTTAACTCAGTTTAAAACAGTGCTCGAAAACATATTTAGCTACGCTGCCGCCTGTCGGTTATCATCTCATGAGAGCCACTCACTCCCTCACCCAGGATATGCTCACATGCCCCCACTGGCCAATGTGCTGGAGTCAGCAGGGCACAACAGCATACCCAAGCATCAGACAAACAGCTCCCACAAGATGGCTGCCAGCAGCCTCACTAAATGGAAGTTTTCGAGCACTTTTTAAACTTAAGTTTTAATGCCAAAATGGTGGAAATGCAGTTAGAACAAATATTTTGTTACAACGAAGTGTTAATCACAGGCATGTGTACAGAAAGGACAGTGCACAAAGGAAGCCAGTGTTTTCCTTTAACAGATTCGCATCTTCCTTACAAGTTATGTCTGACAGGTGTACTGAAAAAATACAGAGTACATCTGATTTGAAACCAGGAAGGAAGCACCAAAGCAAAAGTTACACAGCACACAGAGGAAGGAATCAAAATGAAAGACTATGCTTGTTTGGAGACAGGAAAGCAAAGCCAATTTGTACAGTGAAGCAACTATTCAGACTTTCATACTTTAAAAATTTTTTTTTTTTTTTTTTTTTTTTTATATTCAATGTTATTTTCTCCCCATACCTGTTATTTCACCTGCTATCTGGCCTGAAAGTTAATAGCATAATAAAGTACATTTTGCAACCCAGTGCCTGGCTATACCAGGATAGGAGAGGTCACAATGCAAAAGAAAAAGAAAAAAAGATTTTCAGTAATTTCCAAGATCATTGTCATTTTAACAACAGCAGTGGTCATACAAAGCCATAAGGTCAGCCAAAATGTCATGTGAAGCGCAACCACATCAACATCGTTATTTCAGGATCTTTGTCAGTAAAATCAGGAGCAGAGATCAGAGAACCATTAGTAGTCAATTCAGTATTCAAAGTTGTAGGCAGTGAGTGACAGCACATTGTCAGCCTGTGACTAGTACATCCTAGTCACTTAAAAGTCAAGCAGACACATATTGAGCTTAATAAGAAGAAGCTACTGCATGTGTTCAGACTCCAAAGCGGAAGCAGTGGGGCTGAACAATGTCTCCTGCAGCGATGAAGAGCGCCCAGGGTACACTTGTCGGGGGACGGCACACAAGATATTAACATGCTACCTAGGACAAAGCATGACATGACTGATTTCTCATTTGCTTAGCAGGCAAGAGGGGCCAACATTTAAGTCCACATTCAGCTCATCCAAATAATTACTGAGCATCTGCTCTGCAGAATGATGGTGGGGTGAGCTACCAAGGAGGTCACAGGTGCGGTCCCACAGGGCTCAGGGCTCTGACTGGCACTATTCAGTGTCTTCATCAGTGATATCGGATGGCATTAAGAGCAAAATGTGCCTATTCACGGAAGAAGCTAAGCTCTGTTGGAAAGTGGACACAGCAGAAGGAATACAATTTATTTTGAAAAGTTTCACCAGGAAAGACATACTGAGCTACAAACAGCTCATTTCCAGATGCGTCCTGATGGAAAGGGAAGGAATACAATATGAATACAGAATCAAGTAAAATATACATAGAAAGTCTGTATATATACGTTAAAACAAAAACAAACATCTTTAGTACTAATAAGCGTAAACATACCCACAAACATTAAAACACAGAAATATTTGCTTTGTAACCCTTAGGGAGAAAGGGAGGAAAATGACATAACAGGGGAAGAGAGGGTTGGATAGCAGATTGTCTGCACCCCTCCCGAGATGTAAAGGAGGATCGGGAGAAACTGGAGAGGTGGTCTGGGATCTGGCAGCTTGGCTTCAATGCAAAGAAATGCAAACTGGTGCCAAGAACCCCAGGACTGAAGTAGCGCCTGAGGGGATGGTCCAGACATCTGCACCAGAGGAAGAGAGGATCTGGGAGGATGCTCACTAGTGACCTGAAGCACTCCATGCAGTGTGGGAAAGCAGCAGCAAAGGCAAATAAAATGCTGGACTGCATTGTCAAAGGGATCAACAGGATGTACAGTGATATGAGCAAGTATTACTGGCGGCTCAATGTGAGCGACTCAATAATACCGCTGGTACTGAGGCAGTGGTAGGAGACCTCAATATATCCTGTATAGCGAGTGGAGCAGGGAGCTACATTCACTACAACAGGACATAGCACGTTGTTTGGCCAAGCCCTGCAGAGCTGGCCATTTAGCGTAGTGGCGTACGCCCCGCCTCACGATGCCAGCAGACCGGGTTTGGTTATAGGGAAAGTGTTTTTTGTTTTTATAAAATATAAACTTTCCCTGGGTTTGTACTCCGTGGAGTCTACTATTTTTAGTTTGGAGAGTGCAGGGCTTGCTCCTTGCAAAGTGGGGTGCAGGGCATAGCCCCCCAAAAAAATACTTATTTTGGTTGTTTGTGATGCAGTCAGTGACCATTGCTATTTACTAGCAGTGGGTTGTAATATCAGTAAGCCCTGTTGACGTCCTGGCTTTTTTCTTTGGTCTTTGTGATTGGTGGAGTTTAAGACTACGCTGTTATCATACAACACCATCAGCAGCAGTTGAGAGGAGGTAATACTGCCCTTGCACAGATCTTTAGTGAAGCCGCATCTAGTGCGCTGTGTGCAGATACTGGTGCCCATACCTTAAGGATCAGGATCAGTTGTGTTCCAGGACAGTAGCTGCTGCTGTTGTTTCACGGGTTCTTGTGGATTTTACTTGGTAGGTTAGTCCTTTTCTTTCTTTCTTCTAAGGGCTAGCAGGGTATTGTTTTGGGTGCTGTTGGATATTTGTAAACTGATTTGGTGGCTGTAAGTGGGGCTCATTTTGTGGATATTTCACTGTGTAACAGGCTCGCTGGTAGAGCCTATTTCTTCTGATTTAAAACCTATTTGGTGGGATTTGCTTGGAGATGGTTATTTGAATTGGAGACCTATATATGTTAATTTCAAGCCTATTTTGATGTGTTGTTAGTGAAGCTGATTAAATTGGAGTCCTGTTTCCGTTGGCAGCAAACATATTTTGGGGCTTTGACTTAAATTTTGATTCCTTGTGCTGACTCTATTAGCTGTAAAGGTTACTGCATAGTGGGGGGGGTGTTATGGTCTGGACAGGTCTCACTCAGCCAATTGACTGGAGGCAGAGCTGAATCAGATTGAGGTGTTAGCTACTTTGTCTTCTCAGAAAAGAACTGGAAGGGACAGGATCAGTTGTGTTCCAGGACAGTAGCTGCTGCTGTTATTTTCTGGGTTCTTGTGGATTTTACTTGGTAGGTTAGTCCTTTCTTTCTTACTTCTAAGGGCTAGCAGGGTATTGTTTTGGGTGCTGTTGGATGTTTGTAAACTGATTTGGTGGCTGTAAGTGGGGCTCATTTTGTGGATGTTTCACTGTGTAACAGGCTCAAGCTGGTGAGAGCCTATTTCTTCTGATTTAAAACCTATTTGGTGGAATTTGCTTGGGCCTAGTTCTTTGGCTGCTGGGCTTGGAGGAGACACAGGGCTGATACACTTTCTCTCGAGTCAGGTGTCTGCCCATCCCACCCTCCCCCACCCCTTCCTCCCCAGAAGTCTGCAAATTTATAGAGAACACCTGCCCTGCAATTGGAGAAAAGGCTGCAGGTGCAGCTCATGTAGTTCTAGCCACTGGGGTAGGATTTAAAGGCTGAGAGAGGAGCTTTGGGAGTAGTTCATTTCCTTATAAGTTTAATGTGTTGTACTGCACCTAGTAACAGGGTTATGTGTACAGTGGGACTGTCTGTAAGATTAGTGGGTGACCTGATTAGGCAGTAGGGGATCTTGGACTAGGGGAACCTGGTGGCTCACCAAGGAAACCTATTTGGAAGGGATGGAACCACACATCATTAGGGCCAGCATCTTTGGGAGGGTGGTGGGTGCACAGGGTGTGGAGGCAGCCATGATACTGGACTGGGCCTGGAAGTTGGGTGGTTGCCAGTGCTACCAGCTAGCACAACAGGAGGAGGTTGCGAGGTTAGGAGAAAGCTGGGGAAGGGGGTGGTATGGTTGGGAAGGGCTGGGAATCTCCCACAGGGTTGCACCAAGCACTGGGGTGGGGCATAGGGAAAGGAGTGCAGGAGAATACTCGTCACATAGGGAACCTGGCAGAGGGTCAAAGGACACTACCAAGGAAGCAGGCAGGTAACTGGGGGCCCTCACAAAGGGACGGAGGACAACATTCTCAGGGAAGTAGGCAGATGGCCAGGGCTGGACAGAAGGAAGCAAAGGCGGGAAGTGGATCAGACCTTACACTCAGTAACCGCTTCAATTCTCTTCTTCTGCTCAAGGATGAGGGGGGGTGACCAAGCACAGGGGTAGTTAGAGATGAAAAGAGAGTGGGAGGCAGGAGGCGGGGCCAAATAGCAGGAGAACAGGGGGACCTGGAATGCAGGAGAATGGGGAGCAGTGAATCAAGAGCAGGAGGGGCAGGGGAAGAGGAGGAAAGCACAAGGAGAAGGACCAGTTGGGAGGAAGGTAAGGAGAAGGACCAGAAGTACAAGGAGGATTCAGTAAGGGAGCTGAGGGTTTAGGCCAGGGGAGCATGACTAGCAAGGAGGAACTAAATGGAGACAGGAAGGAAGGGAGGGAGGGAGGATGAGCCAGGCTGGTTTAGCAGATGGGGAGAAGGACCAGTTGCGAGCAGTGAGGGTGGAATTAGCAAGGAACAGAAGGATACTCAGGAGGAGGAGAGGCATAGATTGGAGGGAGGGGTGGCATGGCACCCAGAAGAGGAGGAACACGGAGCCAGCTGGGTGGAGGGCCTGTAGAAAGGATGAGGGACATGGAAAGGGGAGCGGAGGAAAGGTGGTCAGAGTGCTCTGTTGGGGATTCTATGATCAGGGGTATCAAATGGGATAGGGAGGGAGAAGCCTGGCCAGTTAGAATAAAAGATGCTTCCCCTGGACTAACGGTGCTGAGGAGCTAAGCCATGAGGTGATATCAGCTGGCAAAGGATTGTGGGGTTCCCCAGACATACTGGTCCACCTGGGTACAAATGACATTGAGGGAAACAGCGAGCTAGAGATACAGGCAAGATTCAGGGAGCTGTCAGGGTCTGTCATGACATAGGATGCATAGTTTCCTTCTCAGAAATCCTGCCAGTGCCAAGGGCTAGTGGAGAACACAAAGCAAAAAGGGAGATAAACCAGTGGCTCAGGGAGTGGTGTGAGGCCAGAGGGTATGGGTTGATGGGGGTGGAGACCTGGGAGGATAAGGAGCTATATGCTGAGAGATAGACTACATCTCAATTTGGAGGGAGGAATCCTTAAGTTGAAAATAGGGGTTCATTGGTGAAAAGTGGGGTTTAAACTTGTGAAGGGGTGGGATGGGAGAAAAGGCTGTCAAGGGGTGCCAATAAAGGAGGGACTCTGTCTCCACCCCCTGGGGACCAGGAGGATTGCAGGAAAAGGCCAACTGGCAAAGTGCAGACCAGGGAAAACAGAATCCCCATGGGAATATGAGCAGGGAAATGGAACTATGGGAAAGGGTGGAAGTGGTCCTGCTAAATGCCAGGAGCCCAGGCAATAAAATGCCTGAGCTCCAGGCAATGCTAACTGAGGGGCAGTGGATGTGGCAGCGGTCACTGAGACTTGGGCCACTACAGACATGACTGGGACCTGAACCTGGAGGGATACACTATGTTCAGGAAGGACAGGGGAGGAAGGGAGGAGGGGTAGCAATGATAGTCAAAAACTGCATTGGCATAGGGGAGTGAGGAGGCGGAGGGAACCGTGGAGGCGATTTGGGTCACCTGATAACAAGGGAGGGCAAGAGAGTAAAAATAGGAGTGGTGTATAGACCTCTGCCCTGGCGGAGGAGCTGGAGACAGTCTGGTGGCAGATGTTAGGAGACACTGCAGACTGGGCAGAGAGGCAGTGGTGGTGTTGGGGACTTAAACATGCCAGGAACAGACTGGGAGACTATGACATCCTCTGTGACCGGGGAACAGAGGTTGTTGGATGTCTTTCAAGGCGATTCCTAACTCAGCAGATGAGGGAACGACCAGGGGAGGCACCGGACTGGATGTGGTCCTAGCAGACAGTGACCAGATTGGGGGCACCTGAGGAAGGGACCCGATGGCGGGGAAGTGACCATGCCACGGTCTGGTTCTGCCTGGACCTAGGAGGGTAGAAGGCTGCACAAAGCGGAGTAACCGACTTCAGGGGGCAGATTTTAAGAAATGGGAAGGATCATAAGGAGCATTTGGATGGGATTGGGTCAGACATGGGCGCTGACAGTAGGTGGGAAATCATCAGGAGGGGTGCAGGATGCTACAGCACCTGTGCAAGAGTAAGGCGAAATGCGGTGGGGCCCAAAAACCCTGTTGGGTGGACCAGGGAGGTCCAGGAGGTGGTGCGGAAAGAAAGCAGCCTATAAGCAATTCAAGTGCTCAAGAGGTGAAAGGGATCGGGGAATCTGACAGGCAGATGGCTAGAAGGGCCACTAGAGTGGTGAGGCGGCTAAGGCAAGGAAGGAGCAGAACCTGGCCAGGAAATTAGGAGAGGGAACAAGGGGTTCTTAGATACATTGGGGAAAACGAAGGGTGAAGGGGCAGATTAGCAGGATTAAATCAGGGGAGGATGGGCACAAGACCCGGGGAGCAGGCTGAGGTACTAAATGAGTACTTCACCTCAGTTTTCACCAGGAAAAGGGGTGCTGCATCATACATGGGAGGAGACAGAGATACTGAGGAGGGGACCCTCAGATCGGCAGGTCTGGGGAGAGGGGAGGCATCACTGGCAGGTGGGAGGCTAAGCAGGAAGAATGGCGGAGTGGAAATCACAGCTGAGAGAGTGAGGAAGCCTCAGCTCCCTTAAGACAGAGACAGCACCGGGGCCGGATAAATTACATCCCAGAGTGCTGAAGGAACTTGCAGATGTCCTGGCAAAACCCCTGGCAGAGCTTTTCACCATCTCTCTGAGGACAGGGTGGGTGCCCCAAGACTGGAAGGTGGCGCATATAGTGCCTATCCACAAGGATCAAGGGAGGTGGCAGGGAACTACAGGCCTGTCAGCCTGACCTCAGGTGGTGGGCAAGGTGATGGAGGGCATTGTCAAGGAGAGGCTAGGGGGACCTGGATAAGTCAGGGTGCCTGGGCGATGGGCAGCATGGATTCATCCGGGAAATCGTGTCAGACAAACCTGGTGGAGTTCTATGACTGGGTGACAAGTGCCTTGGACCTGGGTAGACCAGTGGATGTCCTCTTTCTGGACTTCAGCAAGGCATTTGACTCTGTTCCTCACGTAGGCCTGTTGGATAAGCTGGGAGAAATGGGGTGGGGAACCAGATGATCAGATGGATGAGCAACTGGCTCAGGACCGGACCCAGAGGGTCGTAGTTGGTGGGATAGTCTCATCCCCAAGAAGGGTCATTAGTGGGGTCCCACAGGGATCAGTCCTTGGGCCCCTTCTGTTCAACGCCTACGTATCTGACATAAGGACAGGAATCAGAGTGAAATGAGTCTCTTTGCAGATGACTCAGAACTGGGGCGGTGGTGGATGGGAGGAGGGAGGGTGGCCCTACAGGGGACCTGGAGGCTCTGGAAAGATGGTCTAGAAAGTGGAAGCTGAGGTTCAATGCAGGGAAATGCAAGGTACTCTCACCTGGGGCAGAAACCCAGGTCAAGTGTACACCCTGGGAAATGCTACAAGTCTTGATGGCTGAGAGGGACCTGGGGGTGGTGGTGGATGTCAAGATGAACAACTCTGAGACTTGTAGGAGGCAGCAGCCAAGGCCAACAGGATGCTGGGATGCATCGCTAGGGGATCACCTCCAGAAGGAGGAAGTGATACTCCCTCTGTATACTCGTGAGGCCGCACCTTGAGTACTGCGTGCAGTTTGGAGACCACACTTAAAGCGGGACATTAACCTCCTGGAGAGGGTCCAGAGGAGGGCAACCAAAATGATTTGGGGCTTGGGGACAGGACCTATGAGGAGGGCTCGAAGAGCTAAATATGTACACATTGGAAGAGAGAAGGGACCGGGGGACATGATAGAGGTCTTTAGGTACATGAAGAGGGTAAATAGGGAGGAACAGTCGGGTGCTTGAAGGAAGGAGGAAGGGGCCACTAGAGGGCATGGCTGGAAGCTGGAGGGGAAGATTCAGGGAGAAAGGAGGAGGTGCTACTTCACTGAGAGGGTGGTGGAGCCATGGAAAGCACTGCCTAGGGGCTGGTGGAGGCAGAGACAGTGGAGGGTTCAGAGGGGTGGGACAGGTACAGGGAAGGGTTCTGGAAGCAAAATCCAATGCAGCAAGAATATCCGAACTGGGAAGGGAGAAGCCAGAGAAGGCGAGGGGACAGCAAGGTCAGCACCAGGTTGGGGACTGACCAAGCGAGCAGACACGAATGACCGTTAGGCTATTCTGCTGGCATTTTAGTATGTTAGTAAAAGGACATTAACCTGCTGGAGACAGTCAAATGAGGGCAACAAAGGCGACCATGGGCCAGCAGGGTAGAACACATAAGGAGAGTTTGGAGCCCTCGCATGTACCCCTACAGGAGAGGAGACTAGAGAAGATGAGAGAGAAAGGGGAGACGTGATGAAACACCTAAGTATTTGAAAGGAATAAACAAGGTGGATGGGAGGGTTCTTCAAGCTTAGTGGAAACGAAACACAAGGGAACACAGCCTCAAGTGGAATGGAGGGTTTAGGAGAGAGGCTAGGAGGTACTTCTTCATGGAGAGGTGGTGGCAGGCTGGAATGTGCTTCTGGCAGTGGTGGTTTCACTGAAGATGGTGGGCACCTTCAAGAGGCTGGGATAGAGTTGAGGAAAACAAGGGTCAAGGGAGGGTGGACAGAGGGAGAGAAGCAGGGAAGGGCAGCAGCTTAACACAGAAACATAGAATTTGACGCAGATAAGAACCGCTGGCCCACCCAGTCTGCCCATTTCCTTACCTACTGGATAAGCTGCAGATCCTAATTAACCAGCAGCCTACTTCTTCCTACCCCCACTCCCTAGAATGGCCTTATGACTGTCCCATGCATGCCTGAATTCAACCACTGTTTTTGACTCCACATCCTCCTCTGGAAGGCCGTTCCATGCATCCACAACCCTATCTGTGAAAAATACTTCCTTAAATTACCTCTGAGCAGCCCCCTTCTATCTTCAAATTGTGCCCCTTGTTCTTGCACACTTCTTTTTGAAAGATGCTACCCTCTTGGACTTTGTTGATTCCCTGAGGTACCTGAAGCGTTTCTATCATGTCCCCTCTCCCTCCTTTCCTCGAGGCTATACATATTAAGCTCCTTTAGTCTCTCTTCATATGTCTTCGGTGCAGACCCTGACCATTTTGATGCCATCCTCTGGACAGCTTCCATCCTGTCTATGTCTTTCGGAGATTGGGTCTCCAGAACTGCAAGCACTACTCCAGAAGGGTCTGACCAGCTGTCTGTACAGAGGGATAATAACTTCCGTTTTCTACTGGTGATGCTCTCCCTATGCATCCCAGTATTCCCCAACCCTCCTTGCTGCCCTCTCACATTGCTTGCCCACTTTTAGGTCATCTTATATGACTACCCCCAAGTCCTTTCCATTTTGTTGTTGTTAGTATCTCACCCCCATTGTGTACTCTTCCCTGGGTTTTGATTCCCAGGTGCATTACCTGCACTTCTTAGCACTGAATCAAAGCTGCCATACATTTGACCATTCCTCTAACCTTGCCAAGTCCCTTCTCATCCTTTCCACCCCATCTTGTGCATCAACTCTGTTGCAGATCTTTGTGTCATCTGCAAAGAGACATACTTTCCTTCCAATCCCTCTGCAATGTCAACTATAAAGACATTGATGAGGACCAGTCCTAATACTGAACCCTGCGGTACCCCACTAGTAACCCCTTTCTTCTGAAAGGAATCCATTTACTATTACCTCTGTGTCCTATTCTCCAGCCATTTCTTTACCCAGGCTGTCATCTTGGGACCTACTCCCAGGCTGGCAACTTGTATATTAATCTTTTGTGTGGGACTGTGTCAAATGCCTTTCAAAGTCTAGGTAGACCATGTCCACAGCCCTTCCTGATCTACTACTTTGGTCACCCAGTCAAAGAAATCTATCAGATTCGTCTGGCATGACCTTCCGCTGTGAATCCATGCTGCCTAGGGTTCTGTGCCCCTCTGGCCTCTAGATACTCGACAATTCTTTCCTTCAAAGTGATTCCATCATTTTCCCTATCACTGAGGTTAAACTAACAGGTCTGTAATTTCCTGCTTCTGCCTTGCTCCCACTTTTGCGAGAGAAATCACATCTGCCCTCCTCCAGTCCTCGGGTACACCCCATCCTCCCATGATTTGTTAAAGAGGGTAGTCAGTGGTGTCACTAGTTCTGCCCTTAGTTCTTTTAGAATTCTGGGATGAATCCCATCAGGCCCCATTGCTTTGTCCACCTTCAGTTTAAGAGTTCTTTCAGAACCCTTTCTTCTGTAAATGGGCTGGTATCAACTTCTGTACCCAGAGTGTTTCTACTGTTTGTTTTAGGTACCTCCCCCTCTTCTTTTGTAAATACTGAGCAAAAATATTTGTTTAGTATCTCTGCCTTTTCACAGTCTCCCTCTGCCCACCCTCCCTCCCTTTATTAAGCCTCACTATCCCTCCCTTGGTCTTCCTTTGCTCCTGATGTACCCATAAAAGGTTTTCCCCTTCTTAAGCTGAAGATCCTGCAATACAAGCAGACAAGATAAACTAAATGGCCATCTTCTACTGTTTCTTTGTTCCTATGTATGTAGAATGCAGCAACAAGCATGATCCTCTGCCGCTGCCTGTTCAGCAGAGGATTTTTGAGCAGAGAGCAATCATAATGATGTGCTTCTATAACCTGAGGCACAGTGTCATGGGCCTGTGTTGACAACTCACCCTGTCTTCCTGTATCAGAAGGCAACCTCATTGTCAGTGGCATGCCACCAGCCACACCACTGTCACAAGGGCTGCCAGTGCCACTCACTCCAGTTGTTCCAGAACTATCTGACCCACCAGCATCCTCTGAGCAGAACAAGTCTGTCTCCCTCATGGCTCCCACAAGTTCGCTCACGTGGTTGGTGCTGGTACTCACTCACTCTGCGACTCTGTATGGCCAGGCACAGTGCCTCACATTAAAATCTTGGGTCTAGCATGCTTTTTGTTTTTTTTTTCTCACTTGTTTAGCCAGGGTAGCACACTAAGCTGAAAGCTTTTACAGCACTAGGCCTGGGGCCTGGGGAAGTTAAGTGACTTCTTGAGGGTCACACAGTATGTAAGTGGAAGCTGTGGGATTCAAACCCAGGTCTGGTCTGCTGGATGTCACCAGATTTGCAGCTCAGAGCCATAAACCACTGCGCTTATACTGCAAACACGTAGCTAGTACTGTCATGAATGGTTGCAAACCATGATCTTAACTCCTAGTAAGCCCTTCAATGAGTTCCTTGATGGGTTCTAGAAACAAGTCCATAGTGCTGTGCTCCTGGAAATTCTCCATGGTTGACATGAGGGGATGAACAGCTGGAATGACCCTGACTCAGTGAAGCTGTACTGGAGCTTAGGTCATGAGTGCATTTCTAAAAGAAATTAAAAAATAAAGTGCTGTTCCATCATGCACTGACATCTTTCAGCTTATCCGATGATTTGGTAAACCACGCTGGTCCTGAACAGTTTGCAGTTCTCTGGTTGCCTTAACAGAACAGTGGAAATAGCTAAAGATGTCTCTTGAAGTACCAACAACATAAAAGCACCTACACTGCTCTGGAAAGCACTAGTGACCACAAGGTTCAATGTATGATCAAAGCAGCGCATCCCCTGGAAGTGACCATCACAAACTGTTTTTACCATGTTCTTCCCATTATCTGTAATAAAGAACCCAACATGCAAACCTGTTGTACTAATCCTGGACTCAAGCATTTCTTGCAAAGGCGTAAGAATGTTAACACCAGTGTGTTCTCTTGGAAGGACTGCAACACTAAGGTAAGCACACATCCAGTGGGGTAGGGCATTGCTACAGCCATGGCCAGAGGAAGAAGAGGAGTCAACAGCAGTTATGCCACTATGTGCTACTGGTGTAGATGAACACCAGCGTGCTGTGTGTGAAGCGATATGCATGTAGTGAGTTTGTACTGGTCCATACATGGAGGCCAGATACTCAAATGTAGCCTGGGTGGTAAATATGGTATTTGCCTGCGCTAACTGGGTTTAGCATTTGATTTGTGAGTGGGGTCCAATGGACACCCCCACAGCATGGGCAAACCCCTTAGTGCCCGTGCGTAAATTTACTGCTGCCCATACAAATGAGGTTGCCCCCTGCATATGGGCTCAGTGACAAATTCATAGGTTTGCACTAGTGGTAAATGCCACCCGAACAGGTGCATGTCACTACCTTTGCAAACCCCAACAACAAGGCACAAGGCCCTGGTGGTGGGCCAATTTACTGCAGCACCACCAGCCCCACATTCCCCGCCACTGGCCCATGTACATCATGGATGCCCCTCGTGCCTAGCGACCACCCTCCAAGACCAGCCCAGTAAATGTAGCATGTCCCTGGTGTCAAGAGACACTCCCACCCTCGATCACTGGCCCTGTAAGTGTTCAGCTGTTCCATGTTGTCTCGTGCACCCTCCTCCACTCACCCATCGCGGACACAACACATATTCCCTGGTGCCTGAAGAGTTCACAAAACTGGGGAGGGGTCTTAGGCAAGTAGCACAATCTGTTACATTCTCAGAGGTGCTACCTGTCCATGACAAGGTGTATGACAGGAGGCTCCGCACCAGGGACTTCAACTTATGGTTGAGGAAATGGTGCAGAGAAGAGGGATTCTGATTCTTTGGGGTCTGGGACTCCACCTGGAGGGATCGAGACCTGTACAGGGTGACAGCCTGCATCCCCCTCCAGGAGGAAACTGGGATCTTTAGTGAACAGTTTAAATGCTACATTAGTAAGCATTTAAGGTAGCCGAGGAGGAGGCAGAATAAGGCAGGAGAACGTAGTCTGCCCACCCCACATGCTTACAGGGTTAGCAGTGGGACTCTTGAGGGTGAAAAGTCCCAAAGGGAACAAACACAGATAGGTAACAAAGAGGATGAAGCAAGGAAGAAAGACAACAGTGGAGAAAAGGGACAGGGCAAAGTGGCAAGAAGAGGGCAGGTGGCAGTACAAATGAAGAGCCATGACTGCTAATGCTTGAAGTCTGGGCAACAAGATGGCAGCCCTAGAGGCCACCATGGCAGCTAGAGATCTGGACATAGTAGCAATTACAGAGACCTGGTGCAATGAAAACCAGGACTGGGAGGTAGCCATACCAAATACGCGCTATTCAGGAGGGACAGGGCAGGTAAAGGGAGGGTAGTGGCCCTTTATGTGAGGGAGAACATAAAGGCCACCTAAATACAAGGGGACAGGGTAAATGGAGGTACTGTGGGTAACCCTGGAGACAGGAAGGGGGGCATTATTTAGGACAGGGTGATCTACACCTCCAGCACAAGGGAGGAAGATGATAAGGCTATGGTAGAAATAATTGGGGATGACTAACAAAGGTGAGGTACTACTAGTGTGTGGGACTTCAATATACCAGACATGGATTGGAACCTCCCTGCTGCTGCATTAGTTATAAGTAGGGAAATCCTAGACTCCTGCAGGGGGGCATTCCTCGGCAGCTAGTTAGAGAACCCACTCGTGAGGGAGCCGACACTGACCTGAAATATCAAATAGAACAGTGTCGAGGATGTGTCATAGTGGGAAGCCACCTGGGACCAGTGATCATCGTACAGTGAGGTTCAGCATAAGGACTGGGCCAGAGCCTAACCACACAAAGACAAGGATCCTGGACTTCAAGAGTGTTGATTTCAGCAAATGGGAGAGTGCTTCAAGGAAACCCTAGCAGAAATAGGGAATGAGGGTGGGGTAGAGGAAAACTGGACTAAAATAAGGAAGCCATTGAGAAGGCAACAAATCTCTGTGTCAGGCTGGTTAAGAAGAGCAAGAGAAGGAAGAGACCGCTATGGTTCTCCAAGGAAGTAGCAGAGAAGGTAAAGGAAAAGAAGCAGGCATCCAAAAGGTACAAGACAACACAGAAGGAAGAGGATAGGAGAGTTATCGGAGAAACAAAGGAGGCAGGGAAGGCAGTTAAGAGAGCTAAAGCACAAACAGAAGAAAACACTGCCAAATCAGCAAACAAGAGGATAAAACATTCTTTAGGTACATACGTGAAAGGAAGAAAAGCAAGGCAGGGATAGTAGGACTAAAGGGAAGGGCGGGAAGTGTGGAAGAGGACCAGAGGACAGCTGACATACTGAATAAGTACTTTGTTCAGTATTCACAAAGGAAGAGGTAGGTAACGGGCCACAGAAAGAGGAGAAGGCAGTGATGAACGTGAACAGGAACGCACAGGAACTCAGTTCCTGTACCTTTTTCAGCAAGAACAGAGTTCTCTGTACTTCTTCCCACTGACACTGGAACTGAAATTCTTAAACCAGCAACATAATGACAGTTTCTGGGCCTATGTGACCTGAAATCAGGGTTTCCACAACAACATTTGGGGTTCCACCTGGAGGGACACCAGCCTATACTGGCAGGATGGTCTGCATCTGTCCAGGAAGGAACAAGTCTTTTGAGCAATCGGTTTAAATGATTCATTGGCAAGCTTTAAAACTAGTCAGGGGGAGGCACTGATAAGCACCAGGAAAATCCCAGCCTCTCCCTACAAAACAGGGTACTAAATGAAAAAAAGACCGAGGTAGAAAGGTCAGTGGGGATGCTGCAACAGAAGGTAAAGCCATCAAAAATGGAGAGCAATGAGTACCAATGCCCGTAGTCTGATTAACAAGCTTCCTGAATTAGTGGACTTGATGGAGGAGGAACATCTGGATATCGTGGCAGTCACAGAAACATGGTACACACAAAACCATGACTGGGACATAAACATACCAGGACACACTGTCTACAGGAGGGACAGGAAGGGAAAAGAGGAGGCGGAGGAGCTCTTTACATAAGAGAAGGAATCAAAGCAACAGAACAAAAGGGTAAACAAGGAGGAGAAGAAGCACTGTGGGTGAATTTGGAGACCGGCAATGGCACCACAATCTGCACAGGGTTTATACAGACCTCTTCTCAGGGAGGAAATGGACAAGGAAATGATAAAAAGTATATTTAGAATGGCAGAAAAGGGGAGATATTGCTGATGGGTGATCTGAATATGCCAGATGTTAACTGGAGTGCAGTTGCAGCACCCACTTCAAGAGTGGGTTTATTCTAGATGCCCTACAGGGGCATGCCTTAGACAACTAGTATTGGAGCCCACTCAAGAGGAGCAATCTTAGACCTGGTTCTCTCAAATGGAGATGAAAGAGGAGCACAGATGTAGAAGTGGGTAGCCATCTGGGAACTAGCGACCATCGAACAGTATGGTTCACAATAAACACAGCAATAAGTCAAGCCATACAAAGGCAAAGTACTGGACTTTAGGAGGGCTGACTGCCTAAAATGGGTGGAGGCCTAAGGAATGCACTAGCAAATGGGCAGGAAGGAGGGGTGGAAGAACAATGGGGAATAATAAAACTGCCATCACAGAGGTAACAAGCCTTTGTGTGAAGCAAATAAAATGAAATGATGTAAGAAACCACTATGGTTCTCAAAGGAAGTGGCAGTGAAGGTTCAAGAGAAAAGAAAGCTTTAGAAGTACAAGGAATCACAGAAGGAGCAGGACAAGAATTGTATCAGTTAAAGCAAAGGAAGCTGGGAAGTCAGTCAGAACAGCAAAGGCCTAAACCGAGGAAAAGATAGCCAACTCAGTTAAGAAGGGGATAAAACCTTTTATAGGTACATCAGGAGCGAAGGAAGACCAAGGGAGGATAGTGAGGCTTAATAAAGGGGGTGGGCAGAGGATGACTGTGAAAAAGCAGAGATACTAAACAAATTATTTTTGCTCCAGTATTTACAAAGGAAGAGGGTACCTAAAATAAACAGTAGAAACACTCTGGATACAGAAGTTGATACCTGCCCATTTACAGAAGAAAGGGTTCTGAAGAACTCTTAAAACTGAAGGTGGACAAAGCAATGGGGCCTGATGGGATTCATCCCAGAATTCTAAAAAAATGAGGGTAGAACTAGTGACACCACTGACTACCCTCTTTAACAAATCATGGGAGAATGGGGTGGTACCGAGGACTGGAGGAGGGCAGATGTGATTCCCTTCACAAAAGTGGGAGCAAGGCAGAAGCAGGAAACTACAGACCTGTTAGTTTAACCTCAGTGGTAGGGAAAATGATGGAATCACTTCTGAAGGAAAGAACTGTCCAGTATCTAGAGGCCAGAGGGCACAGGACCCAAGGCAGCATGGATTCACAGCGGGAAGGTCATGCCAGACAAATCTGATAGATTTCTTTGACTGGGTGACCAAAGTAGTAGATCAGGGAGGGGCTGTGGACATGGCCTACCTAGACTTTAGCAAGGCATTTGACACAGTCCACACAAAAGATTAATATACAAGTTAGCCAGCCTGGGAGTGGGTCCCAAGATGACAGCCTGGGTAAAGAACTGGCTGGAGAATAGGACACAGAGGTAATAGTAAATGGGTCCACTCTGAAGAAAGCGGGGTTACTAGTGGTGTGCAGCAGATGTAGCCTGCACACTGTCCTGTTCCCATAGTGGCCAAACATGTACAGCACTTGAGAGATGAACTGAGCATGTACCAAGACAGATTTCAGATACATTGCTAACAACAGTAGATATGGACATTTCCTATGCTGCGCTTACACTAAGCAGTTTTGTGCATTAGCACTGCAGAAATCCTCATGCAGTGTGGTTGTTTCATATGTGTGACCCTGTCAGTACAAGTGTAGAACTTACTATACTGGTGGGTAGTTCTTTGGCATATACAGACACAGGGTATTCCAAGTGAGAAGCAACATCCCATTGTCAGCAGACCTTACGTGTAGCAGAACAGGAATAACACTTCAGTGATTGCTTTAGGCGTCCACAGTGAGCCATGAAGTATGTACACCCTGTCATGCCATATGATGCAAGCTGAAGTGATGAGATGAAAGCTGTGCTGGCTGCCATATTGGATCTCCGTGCAGCACCACAGAGGAAGGGGTGGGCGGCTGGGGTGCCAGTCGCGGATGATATGGGGAAGGGCACTCACTACCAGGGCAATGTGTGAACCCCAGATGGGTGCTCAGCGGGTGAGGGGACAACTGGCCACCAGGAACACTGCAACACATATGGGGACGGGTGATCGGCAGGTGAGGGTGCCTCTAAAACACCAGGGAGAGCTGTACAACTACAGCAACCACTGATTGGAGGCTGGGGTGCCACTAGACACCAGGGGCAGCTTCATAATTCTGGCAGCGGGCGACTGGAGGTGGGCGTTGTACTACACCACATGGATATTTCTATAATAACATCGGTTGGCGACTGGAGGGTGCCACTGGACACCAGGAGGACATGTATATTGCCAGGATGGGCATTTGGGTGTGGTGGGGGCGCCACATGTCTGATATGGTAGGTGGCCACAGCTGGGGAAAAAAAACCAGCCACCACTTCCCATGCAAATGAGTCCATAATGAGCATGCATATGGCCCTAGTGCCTTGCATGCCCCATGGGCTCATGTGCACACCACCTGGCTGAATATGGTGCCATGGACTCCCGTGCTATAACGCATGGGGGTATAGCCCCCTGTGCTTCCTATCAGCTGCATACAGCTAGATCCATGTTGATGCAGCATTACTCATCTTTGCGCTGTCCTGAGGGTCTATATTCAGTCAGATAGCACCAGGTGCTATCCGACTGATATAGCATCTCAGGGTGGGGCTCCAAGGGCAAGTGCAGGGCAAACCTTTGTGCTCCACTTTGCCCACTGCTGAATAGCTGGCTCCAGATGTGCCAAAGTGGAAAATCCTGCCCACAACCTGATTCAGCAATTTCTCCACCTGACTGCAGCATGTCTCACAGATATTTAGCACGACTCCATGAGAAAAAGTAGTTTTGATTGGAATGTGGTATGAGGTTGCAAAATTCAGAAGTCTACGAAATCTAGTATCTTCAATGATAGGATAAGGTTGCAAATTCATGCAGTCATCTCTCCTATGAGCTGCATTGCCTTACTCCTGACCCTAGCTCCAGAGTGAACAGAATGTGGGTGATTTGGGATGGGGGCCACCACGACCTGCACATCTGTTGTCTCACCATCTGAACCAGATTGTGAGGGACTTGATGTTATGCCTGTCCAAGCACTTGGGCAAGAACTGGAAAGAAGATTTTGCTGGTGTTCAGTAACGCTGACTGCCGCTGCCACCATCATTGCGAGCAGCACCATCATCAGAGGCAGGAACTGGTTTTGCTTTTGAATTACAGCATACAGTGGTGTGAAGACACAACATCTGCAGGAGCTTTGTTCAAGTTAACCACCTCAGGATACTTTTCAGAATGTGGTTCCAAAGATATGTTGCACACAGTTTATCAACAGTTTTCCCATGGCTGAGACTCTGGCCACAGTGTGAACACACAGCTGTCCTTTTATCGTCCTACTGCTCAGAAAAAATATGTCCTGATATCACTGGAAAGTGAACTTGTACCTGACCTCAGCCCTCTTGTATGTTGCTTGCGCCCATGACTACCAGATTCAGTTTGGAGTGGTGCAGAAGATTGTTGTGAACTGACACCGATGCAGTATCAGAACCACTGGAACAAGCAAACGTTTGGATGGACTGCTTAGTTTTTTAGCAGAAGGCTGGCGTGAAGGATGAGGAGAATAGTAGCAGATGTTTTGTGCCTGGCTCAACCTCTGATTTTCTGAGATCGTTTATGACCTGGGTGCTTCCTTGTGCAATGAGGTGAGGACTCAGTTTCAGCATCCTCAGATTCACTCAGGTCATTGTTCTCAGAGGATGTGTCATGGAACACATCTTCAAGCCTTTGTAATTCTTCTGGGGTAGGAGCATATTCTGACCCAGAGCGCATTGTCTCACTGTCCTCATTATGTTCAGGCAGAACTGCCACCAAGTCCGTGGCTGAATACTTCTATCTTGAACTGTGGTCATGGTGGTACTGGTGGATTTGGTGGTGGTGTTAATGGTGTCTACCAGATGCAGCAGTGGAGGAGGTGGGTGGTAATGGTGGCAGTAGCAGTATTGGAGGTAGTGCTGATGTGGGCGCTGGCGGTGGTGATGGTAGCATTAGCAGTATTGGAGGTAGTGCTGATGTGGGTGATGGCCAGTGGAGGTGGTGATGGTGGCATTAGCAGTACTGGAGGTACTGCTGATGGTGGCACTAATGGCAGCAGTGGAGATGGTGGCGTTAGCAGTGGAGGTGGTGATGGTGGTGGCATTAGCAGTACTAGAGGTAGTGCTGATGTGGGCACTGGCCAGTGGAGGTGGTGATGGTGGCATTAGCAGTACTGGAGGTACTGCTGATGATGGCACTGGTAGCAGCAGTGGAGGTGGCGGTGGTGGTGGCATTAGCAGTACTGGAGGTACTGCTGATGGTGGCACTGGTAGCAACAGTGGAGATGGTAGTGATGGTGGCATTAGCAGTATTGGAGGTACTGCAGATGGTGGCACTGGTAGCATCAGTGGAGATGGTGGTGATGGTGGCATTAGCAGTACTGGAGGTACTGCTGATGGTGGCACTGGTAGCAGCAGTGGTAGCGGTGGTGGTGGCATTAGCAGTACTGGTGGTAGTGCTGATGGCGGCACTGGTGGCAGCAGTGGAGGTGGTGGTGATGGTGGCATTAACAGTAATGGAGGTACTGTTGATGCTGGCACTCAGCCAACATCAGTGGAGGTGGTTGTGATGGTGGCATTAGCAGTACTGGAGGTAGTGCTGATGGTGGCACTTGTAGCAGCAGTGGAGGTGGTGGTGATGGTGGCATTAGCAGTACTGGAGATACTGCTGATGGTAGCACTGGTAGCAGCAGTGGTGGTGGTGGCATTAGCAGTACTGAAGGTACTGCTGATGGCGACACTGGAACAGCAGTGGAGGTGGTGGTGATGGTGGCATTAGCAGTACTGGAGGTACTGCTGATGGTGGCACTAGTAGCAGCAGTGGAGATGGTGGTGATGGTGGCATTAGCAGTATGGAGGTACTGCTGATGGTGGCACAGTAGCAGCAATGGAGATGGTGGTGATGGTGGCATTAGCAGTACTGGAGGTAGTGCTGATGGTGGCACTGGTAGCAGCAGTGGAGTGGTGACGATGGTGGCGCATTAGCAGTACTGGAGGTACTGCTGATGGTGGCACACTGGTAGCAGCAGTGGAGATGGTGGTGATGGTGGCATTAGCAGTATTGGAGGTACTGCTGATGGTGCTTCCAGTAGCAGCAGTGGAGATGGTGCGTAGCAGTACTGCAGGTAGTGCTGATGGTGGCACTGGTAGCAGCAGTGAAGGTGGTGGTGATGGTGGCATTAGCAGTACTGGAAGGTACTGCTGATGGGCACTGGTACAGCAGTGGAGGTGGTGGTGATGGTGGCATTAGCAGTACTGGAGGTACTGCTGATGGTGGCACTGGTGGCAGCAGTGGAGATGGTGGTGATGGTGGCATTAGCAGTATGGGAGGTACTGCTGATGGTGGCACGGTAGCAGCAATGGAGATGGTGGTGATGGTGGCATTAGCAGTACTGGAGGTAGTGCTGATGGTGGCACTGGTAGCAGCAGTGGAGGTGGTGGTGATGGTGGCATTAGCAGTACTGGAGGTACTGCTGATGGTGGCACTAGTGGCAACAGTGGAGATGGTGGTGATGGTGGCATTAGCAGTATTGGAGGTACTGCTGATGGTGGCACCGTAGCAGCAGTGGAGATGGTGGCAGTAGCAGTACTGCAGGAGTGCTGATGGTGGCACTGGTAGCAGCAGTGAAGGTGGTGGTGATGGTGGCATTGCAGTACTGGAGGCACTGCTGATGTGGCACTGGTAACAGCAGTGGAGGTGATGGTGGTGGTGGCATGTAGCAGTACTGGAGGTACTGCTGATGGTGGCACTGGTAGCAGCAGTGGAGATGGTAGTGATGGTGGCACTAGCAGTATTGGAGGTACTGCAGATGGTGGCACTGGTAGCAGCAGTGGAGATGGTGGTGATGGTGGCATTAGCAGTACTGGAGATACTGCTGATGGTGGCACTGGTAGCAGCAGTGGAGGTGGTGATGGTGGCATTAGCAGTATTGAGGTACTGCAGATGGTGGCACTGGTAGCAGCAGTGGAGATGGTGGTGATGGTGGCATTAGCAGTACTGGAGGTAGTGCTGATGGCGGCACTGGTAGCAACAGTGGAGGTGGTGGTGATGGTGGCATTAGCAGTACTGGAGGTACTGCTGATGGTAACACTGGTAGCAGCAGTGGTGGTGGTGGCATTAGCAGTACTGAAGGTACTGCTGATGGCGTGCACTGGTAACAACAGTGGAGGTGGTGGTGATGGTGGCGTTAGCAGTACTGGAGTGCTGCTGATGGTAGCACTTGAAGTAGCAGCAGTGGTGGTGGTGGCATTAGCAGCTGAAGGTACTGCTGATGAGCGACACTGATAGCAACAGTGGAGGTGGTGGTGATGGTGGCATTAGCTGTACTGGAGGTACTGCTGATGGTGGCACTGGTAGCAACAGTGGTGATGGTGGCATTAGCAGTATGGGAGGTACTGTTGATGGTGGCACCGGTAGCAGCAATGGAGATGGTGGTGATGGTGGCAGTAGCAGTACTGGAGGTAGTGCTGATGGTGGCACTGGTAGCAGCAGTGAAGGTGGTGGTGATGGTGGCGTTAGCAGTACTGGAGGTAGTGCTGATGGTGGCACTGGTAGCAGCAGTGGAGGTGGTGGTGATGGTGGCATTAGCAGTACTGGAGGTACTGCTGATGGTGGCACTGGTAGCAGCAGTGGAGATGGTGGTGATGGTGGCATTAGCAGTATGGGAGGTACTGCTGATGGTGGCACTGGTGCAGCAATGGAGATGGTGGTGATGGTGGCATTAGCAGTACTGGAGGTAGTGCTGATGGTGGCACTAGTAGCAACAATGGAGGTGATGGTGGCATTAGCAGTACTGGAGGTAGTGCTGATGGTGGCACTAGTAGCAGCAGTGGAGGTGGTGGTGATGGTGGCGTAGCAGTACTGCAGTGCAGTGCTGATGGGTGGCACTGGTAGCAGTAGTGAAGGTGGTGGTGATGGTGGCATTAGCAGTACTGGAGGTACTGCTGATGGTGACACTGGTAGCAGCAGTGGAGATGGTGGTGATGGTGGCAAGCGGTACTGGAGGTGGTGCTGATGGTGGCACTGGTAGCAGCAGTGAAGGTGGTGGTGATGGTGGCATTAGCAGTACTGGAGGTGGTGCTGATGGTGGCACTTGGCAGCAGTGGAGGTGGTGGTGATGGTGGCATTAGCAGTACTGGAGGTACTGTTGATGCTGGCACTGGTAGCATCGATGGAGGTGGTTGTGATGGCGTGCTTGGTACTGGAGGTGAGTGCTGATGGTGCACTTAGCAACAGCACTGGAGGTGGTGGTGATGGTGGTGAGCAGTACTGGAATACTGCTGATGGTAGCACTGGTAGCAGTGGTGGTGGCATTGAGGTACTGGAAGGTACTGCTGATGGGCACTGGTAGCAACAGTGGAGGTGAGTGGTGATGGTGGCATTAGCGGTACTGGGTACTGCTGATGGTGGCATTGGTAGCAGCAGTGGGATGGTGGTGATGGTGGCATTAGCAGTATGGGAGGTACTGCTGATGGTGGCACCGGCAGCAGCAATGGAGATGGTGGTGATGGTGGCATTAGCAGTACTGGAGGTAGTGCTGATGGTGGCACTGGTAGCAGCAGTGGAGGTGGTGGTGATGGTGGCATTAGCAGTACTGAGGTACTGCTGATGGTGGCACTGGTAGCAGCAGTGGAGATGGTGGTGATGGTGGCATTAGCAGTATTGGAGGTACTGCTGATGGTGGCACAGTAGCAGCAGTGGAGATGGTGGCAGTAGCAGTACTGCAGGTGGTGCTGATGGTGGCACTGGTGGCAGCAGTGAAGGTGGTGGTGATGGTGGCATTAGCAGTACTGGAGGCACTGCTGATGGTGGCACTGGTAACAGCAGTGGAGGTGGCGGTGGTGGTGGCATTGCAGTACTGGAGGTACTGCTGATGGTGGCACTGGTAGCAGCAGTGGAGATGGTAGTGATGGTGGCACTAGCAGATTGGAGGTACTGCAGATGGTGGCACTGGTAGCAGCAGTGGAGATGGTGGTGATGGTGGCATTAGCAGTACTGGAGATACTGCTGATGGTAACACTGGTAGCAGCAGTGGAGGTGGTGGTGATGGTGGCATTAGCAGTATTGGAGGTACTGCAGATGGTGGCACTGGTAGCAGCAGTGGAGATGGTGGTGATGGTGGCATTAGCAGTACTGGAGGTAGTGCTGATGGCGGCACTGGTAGCAGCAGTGGGTGGTGGTGATGGTGGCATTAGCAGTACTGGAGGTACTGTTGATGCTGGCACTGGTAGCATCAGTGGAGGTGGTGGTGATGGTGGCATTAGCAGTACTGGAGGTACTGCTGATGGTAACACTGGTAGCAGCAGTGGTGGTGGTGGCATTAGCAGTACTGAAGGTACTGCTGATGGCGCGTACTGGCAGCAGTGGAGGTGGTGGTGATGGTGGCATTAGCTGTACTGGAGGTACTGCTGATGGTGGCACTAGTAGCAGCAGTGGTGATGGTGGCATTAGCAGTATGGGAGGTACTGTTGATGGTGGCACCGTAGCAGTAATGGAGATGGTGGTGATGGTGGCAGTAGCAGTACTGGAGGTAGTGCTGATGGTGGCACTGGTAGCAGCAGTGAAAGGTGGTGGTGATGGTGGTAGCAGTACTGGAGGTAGTGCTGATGGTGGCACTGGTAGCAGCAGTGGAGGTGGTGGTGATGGTGGCATTAGCAGTACTGGAGGTACTGTTGATGGCGGCACTAGTAGCAGCAGTGGAGATGGTGGTGATGGTGGCATTAGCAGTATTGGAGGTACTGCTGATGGTGGCACCAGTAGCAGCAGTGGAAATGGTGGTGATGGTGGCAGTAGCAGTACTGGAGGTAGTGATGATGGTGGCACTGGTAGCAGCAGTGAAGGTGGTGGTGATGGTGGCATTAGCAGTACTGGAGTGAGTGCTGATGGTGGCACTGGTAGCAGCAGTGGAGGTGGTGGTGATGGTGGCATTAGCAGTACTGGAGGTACTGCTGAGTGGTAGCACTGTAGCAGCAGGTGGAGATGATGGTGATGGTGGCATTAGCAGTATGGGGGGTACTGCTGATGGTGGCACTAGTAGCAGCAATGGAGATGGTGGTGATGGTGGCATTAGCAGTACTGGAGGTAGTGCTGATGGTGGCACTAGTAGCAGCAATGGAGGTGATGGTGGCATTAGCAGTACTGGAGGTAGTGCTGATGGTGGCACTGGTAGCAGCAGTGGAGGTGGTGGTGATGGCAGTGGCAGTACTGCAGGTGGTGCTGATGGTGGCACTGGTAAGTGTAGTGAAGGTGGTGGTGATGGTGGCATTGCAGTACTGGAGGTACTGCTGATGGTGGCACTGGTAGCAGCAGTGGAGATGGTGGTGATGGTGGCATTAGCAGTACTGGAGGTAGTGCTGATGGTGGCACTGGTAGCAGCAGTGGAGGTGGTGGTGATGGTGGCATTAGCAGTACTGGAGGTAGTGCTGATGGTGGCACTTGTAGCAGCAGTGGGGGTGGTGGTGATGGTGGCATTAGCAGTACTGGAGGTAGTGCTGATGGTGGCACTGGTAGCAGCAGTGGAGATGGTGGTGATGGTGGCAGTAGCAGTACTGCAGGTAGTGCTGATGGTGGCACTGGTAGCAGTAGTGAAGGTGGTGGTGATGGTGGCATTAGCAGTACTGGAGGTACTGCTGATGGTGGCACTGGTAGCAGCAGTGGAGATGGTGGTGATGGTGGCATTAGCAAGTATGGGAGGTACTGCTGATGGTGGCACTGGTAGCAGCAGTGGAGATGGTGGTGATGGTGGCATTAGCAGTATTGGAGGTACTGCTAATGGTGGCACCGGTAGCAGCAGTGGAGATGGTGGTGATGGTGGCAGTAGCAGTACTGCAGGTAGTGCTGATGGTGGCACTGGTAGCAGTAGTGAAGGTGGTGGTGATGGTGGCATTAGCAGTACTGGAGGCACTGCTGATGGTGGCACTGGTAACAGCAGTGGAGATGGTGCTGGACGGCAGCTGAAGTGGCAACAACAACGGCCACTACAGAGGCTGAGACTTGCACAGAAACAGGGGTGGTGGCACTGGTACCAGCAGTGCTAGCATTGGGTGAAGTAACAACTGGTCTGGTCAGGCGAAGGGGACAGCAGGACAGCAAATACTGTATGTGTTGAACATTGACCCCTGTCTGAATCACTTTTGAAGGGCAGGTCCACAGACATTTTTGACTGTACTTTGTGTGACATTTTACTCCTCAGAGAAACTGAAAAAAAATTTTCAAAAATTTGTTTATATTTTTTCTAATGCAACATGTGTAAAAGTTAATTTATTTTAAATCAACAGGAACCAGAAACTGGAAGACTACTGTCTTTTGCTTATCCAGTGCTGGTAGTCAGCAAATGCAACTGACAGCTCAGGCATCTTCTGTAGCGTCTGGACTCAGTAGACAAAAAAAGCCTTCAGCTATTTTTTTTACTGTCTGTAACCTTTACTGTAATAACAACTACTGTCAGAAAGCTAGCGCAAATGTGCCCCTGGCTCCTGCCCAGCCCACCCTAGTGCACAGATAATGCCTGTGGCATCTGGAGGCAAAACAGTAAGACTTCAACAATTTGTTTATGCTGCTGTCTGTAACTTTTACTTTTAACAACTGTCAAACAGGACCAGCCTGGTGGCGCTGAGGGTTGCCAGCTGGACAACATCTTGCGCCACGCTGGCGAGCAGGATTCAGGAATGGACTCTGCCATCAGGGGTCAGCAGGGAGGGAGGATCAAGCATCAGGAGGACTGCTCTTCCCTCCCAGGGTGGGCTCTGGAGTAGCCACGCTTCCTAGTGGCACCTGGTGGAGACCAGAGGCCCCTACTCGGTAGCAAGGCTTGCCGCAGCGTCAGTGGCGAACAGCGGTGGGCGTCTGCACGCTGGGTGTGATGATGATGTCATTGCGTATCCACGCTCAGGGGAGCAACACAAAGAAATACCCTGGAGGCCCTGTGGATCTGAAGGGGCCCCGGAGACCTGCCCACATCCCACTGCGGACCTGCCTTATCAGATCTCCGACCTTCACCCTGGCCCTGCGGCTGTCCCTCTAATCACAGAAAGGCCGCCAGGGGTGGGCCAGAAAAACCGCCAAGGGTGGTGGAGGGAGCCTGAGGTGATTCGGGGGACTGGACAAGCTGTGGGGGCTGGCTGGGAGACCAACTGAGGAGGTTTTAGGCTGGGAGTAGCGGCAGTTGTCGTATGGGTACACTGGAGAGATCCCTGGACCTCCAGAGCATAAACAGAATTCACAAACACAAAAACAAAAAATGTCAAACAGCTAAGTCTTGGCCCACATGCAAAAGTACCCCTTGGCCCTTGTCACCCTTAGGGCACAGTCCGTTTACAAAAAGACTTCAACAATTTTTTTCCAGATTTTACAGATCTGGAGACCTGGTTTGAATCCACAGCCGCCTAGGTGCATACTGTGTGATCCTGAGCAAGTCATTTAACTTCCTTGTGCTCCTGGTTGCATCTGGAAACCAGCTCGACTTAGTGTGCTACTCCTGGTTAAACAATGTTCCTTTCCTCCCTCATACTGTTGTTTCAACTTTTTACTATTTTAACAAATTAGAAGCCAAGTCTAAGCCCTCAGGCCCCTGCCCTAATAGCATGACGTGGCATCCAGAAACAAAGTAGAAGACTTCAATAATTTGTTTTATATTGCTGTCTCTAAATTTTACTTAAACAGCTATCAGAAAACTAAGTCCATGCCGGAAATGTCCCCCAGCCCTGCTCTACCTACCCATGGGCATAGATAATGTCTGTGGGGTCTGGGGACAAAAGAGTGAAGACCTCAAAAATATTTCGATACTGTTGTTGTAGCGAACCTCAGAGCAAAGATGGTAGTGCTCCCCTTGCTTCAGATATATTATGCACTGACTGCAGTGGTGGCAGGCAGCAAATGTCACTACCAAAACAAAGACTTCAACATCAGGAAAAAAAATGCTTTTTTGTACTTGCTATTTATCCTGCTCCCGGAGCTCCGCACCATTGGGAGTTGCCCATAGTGTCTGCCCTCTCTCCACCTACCTGAGCCTGTGGGTGACCCCCCATGCAGCAATGGCTATACCCTCAGGCAGGTATGAGGTGGGGCCCGTACACTACAAGGTCCTTCTTGTTCTCATCAGGGAACCCACTGGGCAGGAGTTATGGGCTGCACTGGGCACTCATCTCCCTTGGCTCCGAGGCCGATTTTAAGCTGTTCTGGGGGCGGTGGCGTGCACACAGATGTGAAGGCACAACCACAGGCGTCGTCAATACTAACGCCTTGGGTGGCTCCTGACACTTGCTGAACCTCAGCACTCCACCAGAGGCCAGTCAAGCATAGAGCCTCAACCCCCTCCCTCCTGGAGGCGGTGGTCCTCAAGCGGCAGGTTTCCTCCCCAGCCAGCCCTCCGTCTCCCGGGCTCGTTCCAGAACCGGTGGTGATTGCAAGCAGTATTGCTTCAGCTGTGCTGGCGACCTGGCATTTTTTAAATAACAATAATTAAAACTGCTACAGAAAAGGAAGCAAACATGCTGCCCTTGCATACTGGCAGCAGCTTCAAACGCATACACATACACTAAATGTTCTGCATAAACATATACAGTAGTGTTGACTGCACAATGAATATATAGATATATATTTTTTCAGCACTGTAAGTCTGAGACTTAAGAAGTTACAGGAACAGGTCCTTTTCAGCCAGCTATCCAGCAAGCAAGAGCTAGCCTAAAACAGACCCGACCTGAAATTACAACACAATGTATTCCGTTGAAAAAAAAAAAAACAAACAAAAAAAGACAAAAGTGGGGCACCACAGTCTCCTCTAAGATTCAGTAAACAGAAGAGTCAAAAAGTCTGCAAAGACTACTTTTGCCTAAATCCAATTCAGAAAAGTACAATTGCTTCACAGAGACAATAGCTTCCTCTCAGCTCAAGTATCTCTCTGCATTAAGGCAGGTCACATAGTAAAGTTCTGGAAAGCTCTCTGTACAGACTGGAGATTTTCTAAAGAGATTTCACAAGATCAAAGTCTATCAAATGCCCATCACTGGTATTGAGGGTATCGACAACAGATTAGAATTTGGCACACTCTCAGTATGTACAACAGAGTGAGTGTGTGTGTGTGTATCTCGTAATGGCATGAATGTATGTACAACAGTCTGTGTGTGTTTGTGTGGAGTGTGCAAATGTGAGTACATATATCCGTATGACAAAAGTATCTCTGCTGATACGTGTGTGCATGAGTAAAGATGTAGGTACAACAGAGTACCTTGCTATGTGCGTATGTGTGTGTAGAGTATGTACAAAAATATGTGTGTGTGTGTGTGTGTCTCAGTACAGATGTAGGTACAACACAGTACCTCGCTATGTGTGTATGTGTGTGTGAGTGTAAGTATATGTACAAAAATGTGTGTGTGTGTGCAGTACAGATATGTACCACAAAGTATCCCCATGTATGCGTGTGTATGTGTGTAAATGTAGGAGTATGTACAGAGTACATTATCATGTATGTCTGTGTTCATGTGAGTACAGATGTATGTACTAAAGAGTATTTCCATTACAACAGAGTATCTCTCAATGTATGTGTGTGACTGTAGGTGCATATGACAGAGTATCTCTCTCTCTCTATGTACGGCTGTATATCTCTGTGTGAGTGTCGATGTATGTATGAAAGAAATATCTCTCCATGCATGTGTACGTGCAACAGGCATCTCTCCATGTATTTGTATCTACAGTATATGTGTCAGTGTAAGCGTATGTACTACAGAGCATCTCTCCATCTGTGTGTGTGTGTGTGTGTGGTGTATGTACAACAGAGTATCTCTCCATGCATGTGTGTGTATCTGTGTGAGTGTATGTACAACAAAGTATCTCTCCATGTATGTGTGTGAATACAGGTTTATGTACAATAGAGTATCTCTCCATGTTGTGTGTGTGTGTGTGTGTGTATGTAGGTCAATGTACAACAGAGTATTTCTCCATGTCATGTGTGTGTGTGTGTGTGTGTGTGACTGTATTTGTATGTACAGACTATATCTCAAGTATGTGTGTGTGTGTATATGTATGAATCTAGGTCTATGTACAACACAGTATCTTTCCACGTATATGTGTGAATGTAGGTCTATGAATAACAGAGTATCTCTTCATGTTGTTTGTGTGTGTATGTGTGTGTAGCTCTATGTACAACAGAGTATCTCTCCTTGTTACATGTGTGTATAGGTGTGACTGTATTTGTATGTACAACAGAGCATCTCTCAATGCATGTCTGTGTATCCGTGTGAGTGTATATACGACAGAGTATATCTCCACGTTTGTGTGTGTGTATGTAGATCTATGTACAACAGAGTATCTCTCCATGTTACATGTGTGTATAGGTGTGACTGTATTTGTATGTACAAGTATCTCTCCATGTATGTGTGTGCATATTGTGTGAATGTAGGTTCGTACAACAGAGTATCTCCATGTTGTGTGTATATGTGTGTGTGTGTGTGTGTGTGTGTGTGAATGCAGGTCTATTTACAACAGAGTACCTCTCCATGTTGTGTGTGTGTGTGTGTGAGAATGTAGGGTATACTTACAACAGAGTATCTCCACGTTATGTATGAGTATGGGTGTGACTGTATTTGTATGTCCAACAGAGTATCTCTCCATGCATGTGTGTGAATGTAGGTCTCTGTACAACAGAATATCTCTCCATGTTTGTGTCGTGTGCATTGTGTGTGTGTGTGTGAGTCTATGTACAACAGAGTATCTCTCTATGTTGCGTGTGTGTGTGTGTGACTGTATTTGTATGAACAACAGAGCATCTCTCCATGCATGTGTGTGTGTCTGTGTAAGTGTATATGCGACAGAGTATCTCTCCATGTATTGTGGGTCTATGTACAACAGAGCATCTCTCCATGTTACGTGTGTGTGTATGGGTGTGACTATGTATTTGTATGTGAGAGCATCTCTCCGCACATGTGTATATATTATGTGAATGTGGGTCTATGTACAACAGAGATATCTCTGCATGTTGTGTGTGTGTGTGTAGGTCTATGTACAGCACTATATCTCCATGTTACGTGTGTATGGGTGTGACTGTATTTGTATGTACAGAATATCTCTCCATGTATAAGTGTGAATGTAGATCCATGTACAACAGAGTACCTCTCCATGTTGTGTGTGTGTGTGTGAGAATGTAGGTCTATTTACAACAGAGTATCTCTCCATGTTATGTATGTGTATATACAACACTGAGTATCTCCCCATATGTGTGTGTGTGTGAATGTAGGTCTATGTACAACAGAGTATATCTCCATGTTACGTGTGTGTATGGGTGTTACTGTATTTGTATGTACAACAGTGCATCTCTCCATGCATGTCTGTGTATATCTGTGTGAGTGTATGTATGAGTGTATCTCTCCATGTATTGTAGGGTCTATGTACAACAGAGCATCTCTCATGTTACGTGTGTGTGTATAGGTGTGACTGTATTTGTATGTACAGAGTATCTCTCCATGTGTATGTGTGTATATGTGTGAATGCAGGTCTATATGCAACAGAGTATCTCTGCATGTTTTGTGTGTGTGTATGTGTGTGAGTCTATGTACAGCACAGTATCTCTCCATGTTACATGAGTGTATGGGTGTGACAGTATTTGTGTGTACTGAATCTCTCTCCATGTTTATGTGTGAATGTAGGTCTATGTACAACAGAGTATCTCTCCATGTTGTGTGTATGTGTGTGTGGTGTGTATGAATGTGGGTCTATTTACAACAGAATATCTCACGTTATGTATGTGTATGGGTGTGACTATATTTATATATACACAACAGAGTATCTTGCCATATGTTTTTTTTTTTTAGTTAATCCTTTTCTCCTAAGCTCCCCAGACTGCCTTAACTATACCGTCCTGGCATCTCCCTTAGGTCTTCCGGCCGCCATCCTGAGTAACTCCCCACTCTTATTCAGGCCCGCGTGAGGTGGCGGAGAGTCCCCTCTATGCTCCCCACCCGAACAGGATCCAGTAAGTGCTGTGTACCCTCAGAACGGAAGCCCCTCCAGATATGGCCATCATGCTGCCACAACCAGGAGCCTGATTTCTTCTGTTCTGGTTTCCCCTCTGGCGTGTGTGGCATGCAATGGCCAAGGGACAGGAGCGCGCACTCCTTCCCAGCGTCTGCCCCATCACGTCCCCTTTAGACTACTAGTGCCACTGCATGGCCCCAGCCAACGCTTAGAGGCCACCAGTGCACCGACAGCAGCACTCTCCCATCCAGGGAGAAGGAGAGTAGCCTACAGATGCTCAATTATTCTCCTCCCTTCCGACCCCCGACAACCGGGCTCATTCCCAAACCCAGGGCGCGGTGTGGCACAAGGTGTGGCATCCAGCGCCTCAACCCTCAGCGACACCCGGGCGGCTGTATCTCTCCATATGTGTGTGTGGAGAATGCAGGTCTATGTACAACAGAGTATCTCCAAGTTATGTGTGTGTATGGGTGTGACCGTATTTGCATGTACAACAGAGCATCTCTCCATGCATGTGTGTGTATCTGTGTGAGTGTATGTATAGTGTATCTCTCCATGTATTGTAGGTCTATGTACAACAGAGCATCTCTCCATGTTACATGTGTGTATGGGTGTGACTGTATTTGTATACAGAGTATCTCTCCATTTATGTATGTGCATATGTGTGAATGCAGGTCTATATACAACAAGTATCTCTCCATGCTGTGTGTGTGTGTGTGTGTGTGTGTGTGTGTGTGTGTGTATGTAGGTCTATGTACAGCACAGTATCTCTCCATGTTAAGTGTGTGTATGGGTGTGACTATTTGTATGTAGAGTATCTCTCCGTGCATGTGTATATGTGTGAATGTAGGTCTATGTACAACAGAGTATCTCTCCATGTTGTGTGTGTGTGTGTGTGTGTGTGTGTGTGTGTGTGTGTTGACTGTAGGTCTATTTACAACAGAGTATCTCTCCATGTTGTGTGTGTATGTGTGTGTGTGTGTGTGTGTGTGTGTATGTAGGTCTATTTATAACAGAGTATCTCTCCATGTTGTGTGTATGTGTGTGTGTGAGAATGTAGGTCTGTTTACAACAGAGTACCTCTCCACGTTATGCGTATGTCACGGGTGTGACTGTATTTGTCGTACAACAGAGTATCTCTCCATATATGTGTGTGTGTGTGTGTGTATGTGAATGTAGGTCTATGTACAACAGAGTATCTCTCCATGCATGTGTGTGAAGGTAGGTCTATGTACAACAGAGTATCTCTCCATGCATGTGTGTGAATGTAAAGTCTATTTACAACAGAGTATCTCTCCATGGTGTGTGTGTGTGTGTGTGTGTGAGAATGTAGGTCTGTTTACAACAGAGTACCTCTCCATGTTATGCATGTGTATGGGTGTGACTGTATTTGTGTGTACAGAGTATCTCTCCATGTATATGTATGCATATGTATATAACTGTAGGTCTACATACAACAGAGTATCTCTCATGTTGTGTGTGTAGGTCTATGTACAACACAGTATCTCTCCATGTTACGTATGTGTATGGGTGTGACTGTATTTGTATGTACAGAGTATCTCTCATGTGTGTGTGTGTGTGTGTGTGTGTGTGTGTGTATGTGGGAATGTGAGGTCTACGTACAACAGAGTACCTCTCCATGTTGTGTGTATACAGTCGTGGCCAAAAATATTGGCGCCCTTGCACTTTTCAAATAACTCACAATTCCTCTAAACGTAAGTTGAAATTAACAACAGTACAGTATTTGGTCTCCACAATTCTTTATTTTTCTGTTAATATTACAGAACCTTTGTTTTGATTCAGAATTTAATATATCCTTTTAAATCAGAAAATGAAAAAATGGTATTGACAAAATTATTGACACCCTAGACTTAATATTTGGTAGCACAGCCTTTGGTCAAAATAACTGCAATCAGCGCTTCCTATAGCCATGGATGAGCTTCCTGCACCTCTCTACTGGCAGTTTGGCCCTCTTCTTGTGCAAACTGCTCCAGTTCTCCCAGATTTGAAGGGTGCCGTATCCCAACTGCTGTTTTCAGATCTCTCCACAGGTTTTCAATGGGATTTAGATCTGGACTCATTGCTGGCCACTTCAGAACAGTCCAGCGTCTTGTCTTGAACCATTCCTGGGTGCTTTTTGAAGTGTGTTTGGGGTCATTGTCCTGCTGGAAGACCCATGACCTTTGACGGAGACCCAGCTTTCTGACACTGGGTTCAACACTGCGCTCCAAAATGGCCTGGTAATCTCCAGATTTCATGATGCCATGCACACGTTCAAGGCACCCAGTGCCAGAGGCAGCACAGCAACCCAAAACATCACTGAACCTCCTCCATGTTTGACTGTAGGGAAGGTGTTCTTTTCTTTGAAGGCTTCATTTTGTTTTCTGTAAACATAGAGATGATGTGCTTTACCAAAAGCTCTAATTTGGTCTCATCTGTCCACAGGACATTCTCCCAGAAGGATTTTGGCTTGTTCAGGTGTGTTTTGGCAAACCCCAGTCGGGCTTTCTTCGTCTCTCTCTCAGCAGTGGGGTCCTCTGGGCCTCCTACCATATAACCCCTTTCATTGAGTTGGCGCCGGATAGTGCGAGTTGAAACTGTATGTACCTTGTGTCTGAAGGTCAGCTTGAATCTGTTTGGCAGTTGATCGAGGTGCTTTCTCCACCATTCGAACAATCCTGCGCTGCAATCTTGATCAAGTTTTCTCTTGCGGCCACGTCCAGGAGGTTGGCTACAGTGCCATGGGCCTTAAACATCCTGATAACATTATATACGGTGGAAACAGGAACATCAAGGTCTCTGGAGATTGATTTGTAGCCTTGAGATTGTCCATGCTTGGCTACAATCTTCTGTCTGACCTCCTCAGACAATTCTCTGGCTGTCTTTCTTTCTCCATGCTCACTGCGGTACACACAGTGACACAAAACAGGAGAATGAGTCATTTCTCTATTCAAACTGGTTGAATGAGTGATTTTATATTGCAGGCACCTGCAACTCACCACAGGTGAGTTCAATTCCAAAGTGAAGGCGAATCACCTGCTTGAAATCTAATTATTTCTAACTGCTTCTAAAAGGTGTCAATAATTTTGTCCGAGCCATATAAGGATTTCTGTGTGGAATAAGCTAAGACTTAATAATTTTTCTGCTTTTTGTGTTTTATTCCACTGCAAACCAAAGAAATACATATGTGGATACCAAAATATTTTAACTTCAACAATTTTCTGGAAGGAATGGTGCATTATTAGAAAAAACTGCAAAGGCGCCAATATTTTTTGGCACGACTGTATGTGTGTGAATGTAGGTCTATTTACAACAGAGTACCTCTCCATGTTGTGAGTGTGTGTGTGTGTGGGTGTGTGTGTGAATGTAGGTCTGTTTACAACAGAGTATCTCTCCAGTTTATGTATGTGTATGGGTGTAACTATATTTGTAAGTACAACAAGTATCTCTCCATATATGTGTACATGTGTGCGGGTGCATGTGTGTGTGTGTGTAGATGTAGGTCTATGTACAACAGAGCATCTCTCCACGTATGTGTGTGAATGCAGGTCTATATACAACAAGTATCTCTCCATGGTGTATGTGTGTGAGGTCTATGTACAACAGTATCTCTACATATTACAGTGTGTATGGGTGTGACTGTATGTATGTACAGAGTATCTCTCCATGGTGTGTGTGTGTGTGTGTGTGGTCTATGTACAACAGTATCTCTACATATTACTGAGTGTATGGGTATGACTGTATTTGTATGTACAGAGTATCTCTATGTATGTGTCTGTGTATGTGAGTGTAGGTGTATGTACAACAGAGTATTTGTGTGTGTGTGTGTGTGTGTGTGTGTGTGAGCACGCGCACAGGTGTATATACAAGCAGAGCACCTCTCCATGCATGTATGTATATCTGTGTGAGTGTATGTACAACAGATACACACACACATACATGTGTGTGTGTGTGTGTGTGAATGTAGGTCTATGTACAGAGTATCTAGCCATGTTGTGTGTGTGTGTGTGTGAATGCAGGTCTATGTACAACAGAGTATCTCTCCATGTTATGTGTGTGTATGGGTGTGACTGTATTTGTACATACAACAGAGTATCTCTAGACTTTGAAACATAGACTTTGACGGCAGATAAGGACCACTAGGCCACACAGTCTGCCCATTTCCTACCTATTGGATAAGCTGCAGATTCTAGTTAACCAACAGCCTACTTCCTGCAACCCCCACTATAATTGCCTTATGTCTGTCCATGCATGTTTGAATTCCCCACTGTTTTAGACCCCACAACCTCTCCAGGAAAGGTTCCATGCATCCACCACTCTCCGTGAAAAAAAAAATTCCTCACATTACCCATGAGCCATCCCCTCTATCTTTAAATTGTGCCCCCTTGTTCTTATACATCTCTTTTCACGAAAGATGCTACCCTCCTGGAGTTGTTAGTTCCCTTGAGGTATTAAAATTTCTATCATGTCCCCAGTCCTCCTTTCATCAAGGGTATACATATTACGCTCTCAGTTTCTCTTCATATGGTTTCTGATGTAGACCCTGCACCATTTTTGATTCCGCCTCCTCTGGACTCTTCCATCCTGTCTATGTCCTTGCGTAGATGAGGTCTTCAGAATTACAGAAGTACTCAGATGGGGTCTCACCAACTGTCTGTACAGAGGGATAACCACTTCCCTTTTTCACTTGTGATCTCTATGTATGTGTCTGTGTATGTGAGTGTAGGTGCATGTACAACAGAGTATGTGTGTGTGCAGGTGCATGTACAACTTAGCACCTCTCCATGCATGTATTGTATCTGTGTGAGATGTATATGCGACAAAGTATCTCTCCATGTATGTGTGTGTATGAGTGTGACTGCTTTTGTATGTACACCAGAGTATCTCCATGTCGAGTGTAGTGTATGGACGACAGTATCTCTCATAATGAGAATGTGTGTGTATGTGTGTGTCTGCATGCAGAGATGTATGTATGATAAAGTATCTAGTGTGTATATGGGTGTATGTACGACAGAGTGTGTGTGTGTATGTATTTGAGTGTAGGTGTATATGACGACAAAATATCTCTACATGTATGCATATGTGCGTGCATGTGCGTGAGTGCAATATATGTATAACAAGTATCTCTCTCTAAATGTGTATTTTATTTATTTTTTGTTAACTGGGTGGGGACACTGGACCAAGGCCCTTTTTCAGGTCCGACCGAGAAAATGGGTGTTTGTATGACAGAGTATCTCTCCACATGTCTGTGCATTTGTGTAAGTGCAGATTTATGAACAGACTTTTCTCTCTGTGTGTGCCTATGTATGTCCATGAGTGTGGGTGTTTGTATGACAGAGTATCTCTCCATATGTATAAGTACAGATGTATGTATAACAAAAGAATCTGTGTGTGTGTGTGTGTGTGTGTGTGTGTGTGTGTGTGCATGCATATGTGGGAGTACAGACATATGTATGACAGTGTATCTACTCCATGGGTGCAAGTGTGGGTGTATGACTGAGCATCATCTCACTGTGTGAGTGCACTGATGCGAATCTTGGTGTATGTACGACAGAGAATCTCTCTATGTAGGAGTGTTAACATATGTGGGGTGTAGATGTATGTATGTATGTATGACAGATTATACCTCCATGTGCAGTACTCATATATACAACAGTGTATCTCTTCTAGTGTGTTTCTGTGCATGTGTGTTGCATGGGTGCATGTACCACAGAGTTATCTGTTCATGTCAGCCTGTGTGCGTGTGTGAGTGTGGACATACATCACGAAGAGTTTTCTCTTTGTGTGAGCCTGTGCATGTGTGTGTGTGTGTGTGGATATCGTGTGACAGAGTTATCTCTTTGTATGCGAGCCTCTGCATGTGTGTGAGTGTGGATATATATCGACAGAGTTATCTCTTGTGGCTGAGCCTGTGCAAGTGAGTGTGGATATCGTACGACAGAGTTTCTCTTTTGTGTAAGCCTCTGCATGTGTGAGTGTGGATAAATATGCGACAGAGTTATCTCTTTGTGTGAGCCTGTGCATGTGTGAGTGTGGATATCACATTACAACAGAGTTATCTCTCTGGCAGCCTGTGCACATATATCAGTGTGGATGTACGTATTTACAGTTATCTGTTTGTGTGAGCCTGTGTACATGAGTGTGGATATACGCACGACAGAGTTTTCTTTGTGTGAAGCTCTGCATGTATGTGAGTGTGGATATATGTCTGACAGAGTTATCTCTTTGTGTGACCTGTGCATGTGTGAGTGTGGATATCGTGCGACAGAGTTATCTCTTCAGCGTGAGCCGTGCACATGAGTGTGGATATCGCACGACAGAGTTTCTCTTGTGTGAGAGTGTGGATATATGTACGACAGAGTTATCGCTTTGTGCGAATCTGTGCACATGTGTGAGTGTGGATATACATACGACAGGTTATCACTTTATGCGAGCCTGTGCACGTGTGAGAGTGGATATCCGTACAACAGGTTATCTCCTTGTGTGAGCCTGTGCCGTGTGAGTGTGTGGATATCGTGCAACAGAGTTATCTCTTTGTGCGAATCTGTCACATACGTGAGTGTGGATATATGTCGACAAGAGTTATCTCTTTGTGTGAGCCTGTGCGTGTGAGTGTGTGGATATCGTACAACAGAGTTATCTCTTTGTCTTGAATCTGTGCACACTCGTGAGTGTGGATACTCATCGACAAGTTTTCTCTTTTGTGTGAGCCTGGCCGTAATGTGAGAGACTGTGGATATGTATGCGACAAGGTTATCTCTTTGTGCGAATCTGTGCACTATGCGAGTGTGGCTATCACGTATGACAGGTTATCTCTTTGTGTGTGGCTATATGTACTACAGCGTTATCTCTTTATGCAAACCTATGCATATGTATCAGTGTGGATATCGTGCAACAGAGTTCTCTCGTGTGAGCCTGTGCCGTGTGAGAATCTGGATATCGTGACAACAGAGCTGAGGAGAAAAGACACGGGGCCATAACAACAAGGGACGAAGCAGGACACGCAGTGCATGGCTTGTTGTCAAGAGGGCCCAGCAAAATGCTGATGTGCATCAAAAGGGTGGGGTGACTAGTGGAGCAGGGAAGTAATCCTGTCACATTACAAGGTTCTGGGCAGGCCCACCTACAGTACTGCATGCAGTTTTGGTCTCATCAACACAAAAGGAGACTGAGGCAACACAGAACCTGCAAAACAGAGTGGTATTTTATTAGGGACAAATGGTATGAGGAGGCTGGAGGCCCTTAGCATGTTGCCCTGGAGAAAAGGAGGCAGAGAGGGACATTATCTCAGTTTTTCTGTACTCAAGTGTATCAGTAAAATTGAACAGTCAATAAGGCTTAATCTGATTTCATGCAGTAGGACACAGGGACACTCCCTGAAGTTAGGGGTGGTAAATTCAGGGGAACATTAGGAGGCACTTCTTCTCAAGAAGGGTAGTAAACCTTGGAACCGCCACCAGCGGACACAGCGGACAAGAGGACAGTACAGATCTTTATAGTAATCCTGGATACAGCTACAACACCAAGCAAATTACTGGGTACTTTTATTTATTTATTTATTCAATTTTGGTGACCAGGTAGGCCCACTGAGCCCCGAAGGTCCCTTTTCAGGGGCAACCCAGAGTTAGTTACAGAGATAAGGCATTCATACTGGTTTACAAGAATGTTAAACAATACTTATTTACAGGAGTACAGGTATAAGGCATACATAGTGGTATACAAGGAGTGTTAAGCAATACATAAGAACAGGAGTACAGAATATCTGATCAATGTACAAGACATAAATGCACCATATGTTGACAGTAGGTGGTACAGTGGTCAGATCAAGTGCAGTAGCAGGAACAGATACTGGCGTCGAGCAAGTGGACCCTGAGCCTGTTTCAGAAAGTTTGAGGCAGGGGCTTCCTGTGTACAAAGGGAGAGCTTGTTCCACAGCAGAGGGACAGAGGAGACAAAGGATTTACCACCGCCTTGGTCACACCCTGGGTCCTTCAAGAGGATTACGTCCTGTTGAATGGAGATTTCAGCTGGGTGCTGGGGACCAGGAGCCTGCAAGGCTGGCCGGAGGGAGGGTGGAAGAACTTATATGCATTGCAGAGCAGGGGGTACTGAAGGCAAGAGTCAAGGGATGACCAACTTAGGGAAGCCAAGGCTTCTGAGTGGTGGCATCTTGCATGAGACTCGAGAGGCAAAGTGAGCCACCTTGTTGTGCAACCGCGTTGCAGTCTGTCATTCTCCAGTTTTGCCATGCCTTGCATAACTGGAGCAGCATATAGGTCAGGGCGAGAGGAGGACACTTGTAGCAATGGTTATCCTGGCCTCGGGATCAGTTGGTCATTTAAGTGGGTAGAGCATTCCTAGTTTGCAGTGGATAGTTTTTGTTACATGGTGACATTGTTCTTTGAGGTAAAGCCCTGATCAGCATTAGACCTAAGTATTTAGAGAGCCCACCACCTCATTGCAGTTGCCAGATGAGGAGGTAAGTAGGAGTGATGGGGTTCTGTCTTGGCCCAGGGATCTAGGTCCAAATAGCATAGCCTTGGTTTTGCTTGTGTTGAGGACCAGCCTGTTCTCTGTTAGCCAGGCCTCCAGCTTAAAGTCAGCCTGTAGCTGAAGACCAAGGTCAGCTAGGTTGTCCAGGGATCTGTATGTAACAGCATAGTCTTAGGTACTTTACAACTAAGCTACCACCACAATGGCTACTTAGGTCACTGACGAACAGGGAAAGAGAAGGGGTCCCAGTATGGAACCTTGCAGTACTCCCTCCTTCTGGGGAAGTGGGTCAGATGTTACCCTTTCCACTTAACTCTCTGAGTTAGTCAAGAGGCAGCTTTCAAACCAAGTAATAGAGTGAGGATCTAGAACAATCCTGCCCAATTTAGTCAGCAGGAGTTGGTGGTTGACAAGGTCAAAGGCCTTGGACAAGTCTATGAAGACTGCCCTGTAGGGTTCCTTTGTCCATGGCTCCAAGTACATCAACCGAGAATCTTATCAGGGCAGTGTCAGTTCTATGGTTTTGTCTCGGAAGCCATGTTGGGAGGGTGCTAGCAGCTGGTGTGTCTCAGGAAGTCATGGAGTTGCCCATAGACTAGCCTTTCCTGAATTTTAGCTAGGGTGCAGAGCAGGGAGATTGGCCTTTAGTTGGCAATCAGGTTCCCTGGGGCCCCGTGTGGATGGGAACTACATAGGCCTGCTTCCACATGTCAGGCACAGCACCTTCAAGTAGGGATCTGTTTGAAGCCAGGTAAGGGGTCGAAGATGGCCGGAGCTGCAGCCCTTAGCAGCCTTGGGTTGATGCCATCGGGACCTCCTGTGCCTTTGGATTTTAAGGGACTTAAGGAGGAGGAGACCTCCTTTGCCTTGACCTGCCTCAGATGGAAAGGAGGTTGCCGGGCAAGAAGTCTCAGGCATCCTGGACTCAGAATTTAGGGGTAGACCAGTCTTGTAGATGTCAAGATTAGTAAAATGTTGATTAAGGGAGGAGTCAATTTGAAGGTTATCTACATAGCATTTGGCCACTGACCTCTATGGGGCTAGGTAGAGACTTACAATTGCCTTTGAGAAGTTCAATGACATGGGCCCAGAACAACCTGGGGTTGCCTAGGTTGGTTTGTTGGGGATGTTTGATATACTCCCTTTAGCAAGCTTGGTGGCTCGCTACATTGGTTCCTGAGGGTCCTGTAGGACACAAGATCAGCTGGCAGTGCTGAACGCTGTGTTCCTTCCAGGCCTTGTCACGACTCACCATCAGAGATTTTAGTTCTGGGGTGATCCATTTGTAGCAGCTGCCTTTAGCTCGTAGCTTTTTGGGGGCAAAGAGGTTAGCTGCTGATGTGAAGGAGTTCTGGAAGTAGTCCAGTGCTTCATCCAGAGTTGGAAGGAGCCTTATGGGGCTCCAGCTAAGGTTGCTAAGATACTCTTTAAAGTAGTCAGCAGAGAATTTGGAATAGTCACGAGCTGTGAGTACTCTGGGAGGAACCTTGGGTGACCTTTTCTTCCAGGTGCAACAGATTGGCAAGTGGTCACTCAGAGCATCAGCCATGGTGCCAGCCATCTGGATGTTATATGGGTTTGACACCAGGACCCAGTCTAGGGTGGTGTGGTTCCCAGTTTTGTAGTTAGGTCTGGTTGCATCTGTGATGACTTGCTCAAGGTTGGCATCCAGAAGCAGGGCCTAAGTTCAAAGCAAGTTCTGTGTCCTGGGCCCAGTTAAGATTGAAGTCCCTGAGGAGCAGGAGTTCCGTGAGACCAGGTCCGCTAGGGCTTTGGTGAGGGACTCAAGGATTGAGGCAACCTTGGGAGGGTTGTAGATACCCCGATGGTAAGGTGCTTTGAGAGGCCAAGGGTGATCCGGATGAATAGAGATTCCCCACCCATGCGGCTGCAGCACTGTAGGGTGGTGAGTGACGATCAAGTGAGTCTTTAGCATAGGTAGTACCTCCCCTCTTTGCAATCCCTGTCTTTACGAAAGATTCTATACCCCAAGGCAGCAACCTCATGCGTCAGGGTATGTGCTTCAGCCAGGTCTCGGAGACTGCGAGAATGTCTGGTTTGTAGAGATCTAGCCATGCTTAGACTTCATGGATTTTGAGGCGTGGGCTGCAGACATTCATATGTGCTATCTTTAGGCCTTGGGAGGAGGTCCAGTGGGGATCATGGGGAAGCCTATTGTAAGACTGGCAACAGGGAAGCCTGGATTTGGCTCAATATCACCTGCTAGGAGCAGCAATGCAGCCAGTAGGCAGAGTACTTTGGGATTGGAAAAGAGTAGGTCTCAGAGGGTGAAGCCTCTGTGAGCAACGAAGTACTCCAAAGCATACACCTTTTTGAGAGCTCATGGGCAATCAGGAGTGACTCTGTCCCTGGGAGGTAGGGTACCCATATGGGGTGGAAGAGTGCAGGTAGGAGCACCCAGATTCAGCGTTATCTGGGTCAGAGCAGCACGTGAGTCTGTTCTACACGCAGGACAGGATATATATGGTAGCCAGGAGAAGACCCCTGTTTGGTAGTCCCAGAGGGAATATGCCAGACCAGTAGGGAGGTAGATAAGGTGGACGGAAGCAGAGTCCTGCCCTGGATTGCCATATCCGGGGAGGCAGTGGACAAAATTAGATGCAGTGGTAACTACCTTATAGGGCAGGATACCGTGGCTAGCCAGTAGGCAAGTTAATTCTGGAGTAAAATAAATGATGACGCTGTGTCACCCAGGAGAAGGGTGAAGGGGAGGCGAAGACATCCACTACCCACAACTAGAGAAGATTACTACAAAGATAGGGGCAGTTGGAAGTGTATTTAAACAGGACCGGGGAAAATCAGGCTACTAGGGCTCCGTCCTGGAGGTAATCAGTCCCAGAGGGAGAGTCCGTACCTGGGCTTCTGTGAGGGCTGGTGGCTTCAGACCCAGACCACAGATGGCACTCTGGCAGGTGGGTTTGTCAGAGAACCACGGCTGTGGCTCTGACTACCTGAAAAGACAGGGGAAATTAAATAAGAGAGGCGAGGGGTGGGGCTATTGGTGGAGCTAAAAGAAATGCAAAATGGCTTAAACAGGGTGGGCTGCAGACCAAAATGTTAGGCAAGGTGCCACAACGTCTGAGACAGCAAGAACAGGACTAATTAAAAACACAATACCAGAGTAAAAGGTGAAAAGAGAGGGTGAGTTCAAGACCTGAGATCGCTGCAGGGTGTTAAGAGGAACACTCACAGACACTTAAATTAAATCAGCAAAACTTGAACTCTAAGATACTAGCAAGACAGTATTAACAGAAATCAAAATCCAGTAAACTATAACACAAACATTAACAGTGCAGAGCTATACGGAGTGAATCGGAGTGCTCCGGGCTAACTGCAGTCAACGGGTCACAGCCGTAATAGACGCCATATTTAAACCCAGAGACAACTGTCCTCATGTGAAAAAAGAATAATCAAGCTCCTCGGGCTCCCTTCCTGGAGGTAATCAGTCCCCGAGGCGAGTCAGTATTGGGCATCTGTGAGAGCTGGTGGCTTCAGACCCAGACAGCGGATGGCATTCTGGCAGGTCGGGTTCATCAGAGAACCATGGCTGTGGCCTCGGACTACCTCAGCTTCTGTTAGGGGCTGGTGGCTTCAGACCCAGACAGCGGATGGCAGTCTGGCAGGTCGGGTTCATCAGAGAACCATGGCTGTGGCTCTCGGACTACCTGGGCTTCTGTGAGGGCTGGTGGCTTCAGACCAGACCACGGATGACAGTCTGGTAGGTGAGGTTGTCAGAGAACCACGGCTGTGACTCTCAGACTACCTGGGCTTCTGTGAAGGGCTGGTGGCTTCAGACCCAGACCGCGGATGACAGTCTGGTAGGTCAAGTTTGTCAGAGAACCACGGCTGTGACTCTCAGACTACCTGGGCTTCTGTGAGGGGCTGGTGGCTTCCAGACCCAGACAGCGGATGGCAGTCTGGCAGGTCGAGTCGGCCAGAGAATCATGGCTGTGTCTCGCACTCTGGGTGGTAACTCTTCAGTTGAGCGTGAGACACTTATAGTTCTATAGGAGTATCACAGGCACTGGGACACAGTAACAAGCTTCTCGCTGTCCACTCATGCCATCAACATTGTGAAGAAAAATGTAACGAAAAAAAAAAAATCACAGGATCTGTAATCACTTCATGGGACTGGTTGGGAAGCCTCTTATAGATATAAAAGTGTCTTTGCTTACGTCCTTAGGATGCTAAAATGTCTCATCCTCAGTTCGTGGTTCTTTTTCCAAAGAAAGTGTCACGTGACACTCTACTATCCATAAGAGACCTTCAACCAGACCCATAAACTTGTAGAAGCCTGTTCATTATTCAATATATTTGCATCACAGCCCTCTGAGCATCATTCCTGAGTACATTAGTATGCAACAAGACACGCCAGGGTGTGTATCGGGGAATAACTGCACGGCTCGAGGGTGTTGTTGGGGCACGAGGCGCCTGTGGCAAGTACCTTTAAACACCCGAGACCAAAGTGCAATTATTCATCATTACAAATCCCTGAAGTGTCTCATCACACTTACAACATGCATCCTCCTAAAAATGTAAAAACAAAAAGCAGTTTATGGTTTTAAGGTAGAAAACACTGCTCCAAAGTGTTTTCCTATGGAGAAAAAAAAAGTCCTTGCAGTACAGCAGTTTGAACCGGCAGTTGCAGCGTTAGACATGTGGTGCTATTGTAACTGAAGTGGTACATGACTAAAGAAGTACAAGAGTGTAATTATGGGCAGATAATTGCACTCCTGTACTTCTTCTTAGCCAATCAGCATGCTTTTTCTTTTACATGTTATAATCTTGCTTATCACCTGTACATATTTTTTTTACTTTTTACTTATATTGTGTTTGTTGATACTGTACATTCTTGTATATGAATTGTACTGTTTATAGCCAGCCCAGTGGTGCTGAGGGTTGAGCGCTGGGCGCCACACCTCGGGAATACGTCGGTGGCCGGGTTTGGGAATGGACTCAGGTGGCGGAGTCAGTGGGGAGGGATCGGTGTCCGAAGGACTTCTCTCCCTTCCCGGGAGGGATCCAGAGCCTAGCACCATTCCTTAGCGGCTCCTGGTGGAAACCAGGAGCAGTGCCAGAAAAATGCGTGCAGAAAGACAAGTGGGTGGAGCAGCGGCAGAAGTCGTCACGCCAGTGCCACGGACGCCACTGCACGCCCACGCCCAGGGGCAACCACTACAGAAAACCCTTGGTGGACCAGGGAGGTGACGAACGCTACAGGAACCAAGACCACATCCTTAGCGCGGACATCTCTCCTCCGGTTCCCTTGGTCTCATCCAGAACCAACCCTCTAATCACAGGAAGGCCGCCAGGTAGCTGGGGCGGCCCCAGGGGTGATCCAGGGGCTGGAAGGTCCTGGGTGGGGGTCCCCAGGGAGGGAGGTCTCAGGCGGGAGTAGAGGCTTGTCGAACAGGCACCTCTAGAGATGCCCTGGTCAATCAAGTGCATAAAAATAGAATGGAAAAAAAAAGAATTGTACTGTTTATATATTATATTATCGTTTGTACTCTCGCTTATCACTTTTGAAAACTGGCAATTTTGCTCAGTAAGTTTAACAGGGTAAATAACAGTAACATGAAAGGAAATGGGCAGCTGAACTCACTCCACAGGTGGCGTCTGTTTATCTGTGAGACATGGTAAATATTAAATGATGTCACCACAGACCTGTGAACAACAGTGAGCACCTCAGCACACAGCAAAGGCCAGCTAGTGGGATTTAGTTCAGCCTATAACATACCAAGTTACTCACTGGAAAACTGGCAAGTTCCTGCAAGTCCTTCTACCGAAACATGACCCGTAGCTGCAACAGTTTGTGCAACAAGCAGCTCCCACGTGCTGCATATGCGAGTACTGTTGGACTGGACTTCAGAACACAAAGTTGGCAAGCGGGGTACAGTGGAAGGCAAAAGTTCAGGGAGGCGATCCCAGCAGTCCCACTGCCCCATGTCAGTCAGTGTTATTTGTTATTTGCATGCAACATTATGCCCCCAATAACAGAAACCCTACATGAGAACGTGTTGCGGCTACTTTGTGATGGGCTTTATTTATTTGGTTGTAACACTTACTTGGCTTCCATTCAGCACGACCCTGAATCTGTGCCTGCCATCTCTCTTCTGGTAATCCTGAAGAGCTCCCCTCACCTGGGTTCTAAAGTGAATACTATGTACACAGTTCCTAGTCCCCACACTCTGCTGCTACTGCCCGTGCAGTTCCGTACACAGTGGCAGGGCTGCAGCTACGCACCGTACACATACACTTTGTACAAGTTTTTGAATTCAGCACCACCGCTGCCCGTGGGTCTGAGTGGGCAAGGAAAAGAGTCGCGCTCACTTTCTCGTGCTTCTTCGCACTCCAGTCAGCTGACGCGAGGCGGAAGCACGCGCTGATCTGCAGGGAACCGCAGAGATGCCTAGACTGAGAGCCTTCACTGCAAGGAAAGGAGGCGGGTGAGAGGGCTGCTGGTATTGTACTGTGATCAGCGCAGTAAAGGCAGTACCTCTTAACTGTTCACAGTTCCTCACACCATAAAGTCTCAGACAGAAGCTCAGGTCACTGGAACATTTGTTGTTCTGATTGTGACTGAGCAACACTGCAATAATGGAGACAGGGTTTGTGGTGCTGTACTTTTCTTTTGCTGCAAAAAAGTTGTTGCGGCAGCGTGTGGTCTGAAAAATGCTAATACTAAATGCACGCTGAAAATAAAAAATAAAGCTAAGAGTCCACGTTTCGAACATAGGTCTTAAGGAATTTTCTAAAATACAGAAAAAACTTAGCTTTTTGTCTTTTAGATAATTCCTGAAGAAGACCTATGGTGAAAACGTCATTCTAACTCTATTTTCAGGGTGCATTTAAATATTACCATTTTGTTGTCTTTTACTCCAGGAAGCCAGTGCAACAGTGGGGTTAGTGCCCATGAGGCAAGCAACCCAGATTTGCGAATGAGCCTGGGACCTCAGGGTAGGAGGACTGAGTCCCCAGTTGATGCTTTCCTCCTCTAGGGAGAGAGGCTAAGCAACAAGTGCTAATCAAGGCCCAAGCCTTCAGGCTGTGGCCTCACAACTCCTGCCAGAATACACTCTTGATCTGGCAAGGGCCCAGAATACACTCTCTTGCTCTGGCAAGGGTGGCGACTTAGCTGTTAAAATGCCACCTGGTGTCCACAGGTATGGTGCAGCTGGAGACACCAGCATGGGTGTGGGGATGCCCCCTGATACTGATTGCGGTGTTATACTGTTATCCTTGCTAGCGGTGTCCCAAGGTAATGGGAAGAAAAATCACAGAAAATGCCGTAACACGGCAGAATAAACAAATTAGTGAACTCGGACTCGCGCAGCCTGCCTATTGCATCTGGCTGACCAAACAAAGGACATCATCACGGTCAGTAGAAGGAGTAGCTGCATGTAGGGGTGACAGCTTGGGTAATTTCTTTGAGCTTCAATTGAGAGTGAGTCAGTACTGAAAAAGACATTACTGTACATAGTAAAACACATTTATTTTTGGTAGGGGCATAACTGTTAACATATCGTCCATATGTGAGACTTCATACCTCCTGACCTTGAATCACACAAATAAGAGACAGCATAACTCAATTGTATTACCCAAATGTGAGACAGCATGCATCCCAACCATGTATCACCCAAATATGAGACAGTGTGCCTCCCAACTATGTCACCCAAATATGGGACAATGTGCCTCCCAACCGTTTGTCACCCAAATGGAGACAGCATGCCTCCCAACCGTGTCACTTAAATGTGAGGCAGCATGCCTCCCAACTGTGTGTCACCCAAATGTGAGACAGTGTGCCTCCCAACCATGTAGCTCCCAAATGTGAGACAGTGTACCGTAACCGTATACCACCCAAATGTTAGACAGTGTACCTCCAACCGTTTATAACCTAAATGTAGGACAGCATTTCTCCTGTGTATTACCCAAATGTGAGACAGCATACCTTCCAATCTTGTATCATCCAAATGGGATACAGCGTGCCTCCCAACCGTGTCACCCATATATGAGAAAGCATGTCTCTCAACTGTGTATCACCCAAATGTGAGACAATGTACCTCTAACCATCTATCACCCTCATATGAGATAGCATACAGGTATCTTATGCGTGTATCGCCCAAGCAGGAGACAGCATCCCTCTCAACTGTGTGTCACCCAAATGAAAGACATTCTACCTCCAACTGTGTATCACCCAAATGTTACATAGCCGCACTCCCAACCTTGTTTTACATAAATATAAGACAGCATGCCTCCCAACAGTGTGTCACCCAAATATAAGAGATCATGCCTCCCAACCGTGTATCACCCAAATGTGAGACAGCATGCCTTCCAACCGTGAGAAGAGAAGGGACCGGGGATATGATTGAGACCTTAAGTAAATAAAGGCTGTAAACAAGGCAGGCACTGAAGGGATACTCTGGCTGAAGAGGGAAGGGACACGAGAGGCTAGGCCTTAGATTGAAGGGGGAAGATTTAGGATGGAAATGAGGAGACACTTTTTCATGGAGGGTCGTGGCAGAATGGAATGCTCTACCGAGGAAGTGGTTGCCTGTAAGACAGTGGGTAGTTTCAAAGGGGATGGGAAAGTGAGAGGGAGGGTTATTGGGAAGTGGAGGGGGGCAGGACAGCTGCAAGTTGAGGATGCTAGCTGCACACGCAAGCAGACTTGATAGACCAGCTGGCCTATTTCTGCTGGCATATTAGATGTTAGTATCATCCAAATATGAGACAGCATACCTCACAACTGTGTATCACCCAAATGTGAGACAGCATGTTCCAACAGTATATCACCCAAATCTGAGACAGCATGCCTCCCAACCATGTATCACCCAAATATGGGACAGCGTACAGGTATCTCCAACTGTATATCACCCAAATATGAGACAGTGTACCTCCAACCATGTATCATTCACATATGAGACAGTGTACAGGTACAAGGAGACAGCATCCTCCCAACCATGTGTCACCCAAATGTGAGACAGCATACTTGTCAAACCTCTATCACTCAAATGTGAGACAGCATTCCTCCCAACCAGGAATCACTCAAATGTGAAGCAGCATTCCTTCCACCTTGTATTGGCCAAATGTGGCAGAACATACCTCTCCCCAGGCATTACCTAAATGTGAAACAGCATAGCTCCCAACCTTGTATTACCCAAGTATGAGACAGAATATCTCCCAACTGAGTAGCATCTGAGACAGCGTGAACTTATAACCATGTATCACCCAGATGTGAGACAGACCATCTCTTAACCTTGTATTGCCCAAGTGTGAGCCAGAACACCTCCCAACCTTGTATCACCCAAATCTGAGACAGACCACCTCCCAACCCTGTATCACCCAGATATGGGGCCAAACACTTCCCAGCTCTGTATCACCCAAACATGAAACAGAACACCTCACAACCTTGTATCACCCAAATATGAGACAGAACACATCTCAACTTTGTGTCAGCTAAATATGAGAGAACATACCTCCCACTCATGTATTATGAGACAGAACACCTCCCAGCCTTGTATGACCTAAATGTGAGACAGAACACCTCCCAACCTTGTATCCCAAATGTGGGACAGAACATCTCCCAACCTTGTATCACCCAAATGTGAGACAGAACACCTCCCAATCTTGTATCACCCAAATGTGAGACAGAACACCTCCCAATCTTGTATCACCCAGATGTGAGACAGAACACCTCCCAATCTTATATCACCCAAATATAAGACAGAACACATCTCGACTTTGTGTCAGCTAAATATGAGAGAACATACCTCTCACTCTTGTATTATGAGACAGAATACCTCCCAGCCTTGTATCACCCAAATGTGAGACAGAACATCTCCCAACCTTGTATCACCAAATGTGAGACAGAACACCTCCCAACCTTGTATCACCCAAATGTGAGACAGAACACCTCCCAACCTTGTATCACCCAAATGTGGGACAGAACACCTCCCAACCTTGTATCACCCAAATGTGGGAAAGAACACCTCCCAACCTTGTATCACCCAAAAGAGAGAAAGAACACTTCCCAACTTTGTATCACCCAAATGTGAGACAGAACACCCAACCTTGTATCACCCAAATGTGAGATAGAACACCCAACTTTGCATCACCCAAATGTGAGACAGAACACCCAACCTTGTATCACCCAATATAAGACAGAACATCTCCCAGCCTTGTATCATGCAAATGTGAGAAAGAACAACCCCAACCTTGCAGCACCCAAATGTGAGAAAGGACACCTCTCAACCTTGTATCACCCAAATGTGAGACAGAACACCTCCCAACCTTGTATCACCCAAATGAGAAAGAACACCGCCTAACCTTGTATCACCCACATGAGACAGAACACCTCCCAACCTTGTATCACCCAAATGTGAGACAGAACACCTCCCAACTTGTATCACCCAAATATGAGACAGAACTCCTTCCAACCCTGTATCACCCAAATGTGAAACAGAACACCTCCCAACCTTGTATCACCCAAATGTGAGACAGAACATCCCCAACCTTGTATCCCAAATGTTAGAAAGAACCTCCCAAACTTGTATCACCCAAATGTGAGAAAGAACACCTCCCAACCTTGTATTACCCACATGTGAGATAGAACACCTCCCAACCTTGTATCACCCAAATGTGAGACAGAACACCTCCCAACCTTGTATCACCCAAAATGTGAGACAAAACATCTCCCAACCTTGTATCACAAAGAATTCTAAAGAACTAAGGGTAGAATTAGTGACACCACTTACCTCCCTTTTAACAAATCATGGGAGGATGGTGTAGTACCTGAGGACTGGAGGAGGGCAGATGTGATTCCCCTTCACAAAAGTGGGAGCAAGACAGAGGCAGGAAACTATAGACCTGTTAGTTTGACCTCCAGTGGTAGGGAAAATGATGGAATCACTTCTAAAGGAAATAATTTTGAGTTCCTAGAGGCCAGTGGGGTACAAGACCCAAGGCAGCATGGATTCACAGCAGGAAGGTAATGTCAGATGAATCTAATAGATTTCTTTGACTGGGTGACCAATGTGGTAGACCAGGGAGGAGCAGTGGACATGGCCTACCTAGACTTTAGCAAAGCATTTGACACAGTCCCACACAAAAGATTAATATACAAGTTAGCCAGCCATGAAGTGGGTCCGAAGGTGGTAGCCTGGGTTAAAATTGGCTGGACAACAGGATACAGAGGGTAATAGTAAACAGAGTTTACTCTGAAGAAAGGGGAGTTACTAGTGGGGTATCACAGGGTTCAGTACTGGGACAGGTACTCTTTAATGTCTTTATAAGTGACATTGCAGAGGGACTAGAAGGAAAAATATGTCTCTTTGCAGATGATACAAAGATCTGCAACAGGTTGATAACAGAAGGTGGGGTGGAGAGGATGCAAAGGACTTGGCAAAGTTGGAGGAATGGTCAAATATATGGCAGCTTAGATTCAATGAAAGAAGTGCAAAGTAATGCACCTGGGAAACAAAAATCCAGGGAAGAGTACACAATGGGGGATGAGATAATAACAACTACAAATGGAAAGGGACCTAGGGTAGTCATATCAGATGACCTTAAGGTGGGCAAGCAATGTGAGGAGGCAGTAAGAAGAGCTGTTGGGATACTGGGATGCATAGGAGAGGCATCACCAGTAGAAAACAGGAAGTTGTTATCCTTTGTACAGACAGTTGGTGAGACCCCATCTGAGTTCTGTGTCCAGTTCTGGAGACCTCATCTCCACAAAGACATAGACAGGATGGAGGCTGTCCAGAGGAGGGGCAACTAAAATGGTGCAGGGTCTGCACCAGAAGACATAATCGAAGAGAGATTAAAGAAGCTAATATGTATACACTCGAGGAGAGGAGGGAGAGGGGGGACATGTTAGAAACTTTCAAGTACATCAAGGGAATCAACAGAGTCCAAGATGGTAGCATCTTTCAGAAAAAGAGATGTGCAAGAACAAGGGCCCACAATTTGAAGATAGAGGAGGGCGGCTCAAAAAGATAATGTGAGAAGTATTTTTTCACTGAGAGGGTTGTAGATACATGGAACAGCCTTCCTGAGGAGGTAGTGGACTCAAAAACAGAGGAAGTCAAGATTGCATGGGACAGACATAAGGCAATTCTAGTGAGGGGTAGGAGGATGTAGGCTGTTAGTTAACTAAGATCTGCAGTCTATGCATTAGGTAGGAAATGGGCAGACTAGGTGGGCAAGCGTTCCTATCTGTCATCAAATTCTATGTTTCTATGTTTCTATCACCGAATGTGAGACAGAACACCTGCCAACTTTGTATCACCCAAATGTGGGCAGAACACCACCCACCTTGTATCACTCAAAGTTGAGACCGAACACCTCCCAGCCTTGTATCACCCAAATGTGAGGTAGAACACCTCCCAACCTTGTATCACCCAAATATGAGATAGAATACCTCACAACCTTGCATCACCCAAATATGAGACAAAACACCTCCCAACCGTGTATCACTGAAAGTTGAGACAGAACACCTCCCAACCTTGAATCACCCAAATGTGAGACAGAACACATCACAGCCTTGTATCACTCAAAATTGAGGCAGAACACCTCCCAACCTTGTATCACCCAAATGTAAGACTGAACACCTCCCAACCTTGTATCACCCAAATGTGTGACTTGAACACCTCCCAACCTTGTATCACTGAAATGTGAGACAGAACAACTCCAAACCTTGTATCACTCAAAGTTGAGGCAGAACACCTCCCAACCTGGTATCTCCCAAATGTGAGACTGAACACCTCCCAACCTTGTATCACCCAAATGTGGGACTTGAACACCTCCCAACCTTGTATCACTGAAATGTGAGACAGAACACCTCAAACCTTGTATCACCTAAATGTGAGACAGGACACCTCCCAACCTCGAATCACTCAAAGTTGAGACAGAACTCCTCCCAGCCTTGTAGCACTCAAATGTGAGGCAGAACACCTCCCAACCTTGTATCACCCAAATGTGGGACAGAACACCTCCCAACCTTGTATCACCTAAATGTGAGACAGAACATCTCCCAACCTTGTATCACCCAAATGTGAGACAGAACACCTCCCAACCTTGTATCACCCAAATGTGGGACAGAACACCTCCCAACCTTGTATCACCTAAATGTGAGACAGAACACCTCCCAACCTTGTATCACCCAAATGTGAGACAGGACATCTCCCAACCTTGTATCACCCAAATGTGAGACAGAATACTCCCAATCTTGTATCACCTAAATGTGAGACAAAACACCTCCCAACCTTGTAGCACCCAAATGTGAGCCAGAAAGCACAGAAGAGGAGTCAAGATGAATGAGTAAGGTGGTGGGAGCATTGCAGTAGACAATATCAGCATAGTAAAAACAGGTGTTATCATTTTATTCATATGCTCCCCGAACACAGGAGAGGAAAGAGTCTCTGTTTCAGTAGAGGATACCTAGCTTTGGGCAAAGCTTTGTAGATATGTAGACGATATGAATCGATAAATTTAATTGTGGGTCCAGCCAGATGCCTAGGTACTTGTAGGAAGGGACCTCCTTTAGAGGGGTGCCATCAAGAGAAATGATGGGTGGGGCAGGGTGAGCTGTACTAATCTTTGGAAGTTCCAAATGTCATAGGGACTGTTTTTGATGTGTTTAGTTTGAGTTGTTTAGATTGGAACCAAGATTGAACCGAGTAGAAATAATTTTGCAGGGTAGAATGGATAGTGACTGGGCAGGGCCTGAGGTGAGCAGGATGGTATCACCCACATATAAATGGATGAGGGATCTGGAGCAGACAGATGGAAGGTTGTTTATGAATATAGAAAAAATGGGGCAGAGTATGGAGCCTTGAGGTATGCCTGCTAGTATAGGGAGGGATGAGGCGGACGAGTTGGCGATCTTAACTGATTGACATCTGTCAGTGAGGTATGAGCTGAACCTCTGTGTGGGAGGAGGGTGAGCCCTGTGCTTCGTGTGTGTTCAGGTTTGGAGGGTGGAAAACAGTCAAAAACTTTAGCCAGGTCGATGAAAACTACGGCAGTGAGGTGTCCTTTGTCAGCAACTGACTGAGTGTGGCCAGTGACACGGAGAAGGGAGGATACGGTGGAGTGTTTTTCTCAAGCCAGACTAGTATGGGGATAAGAAGTTTATGCTGGTGAGGAACACGATCATTCTGGATTGTACTAGGCATTCCTGTAGTTTGGACAAGTCATGGAGGAGGCGATAGGATAGTAGTAGGGACAGGGTGATTGGGAAAGGAGGGGGTGGCACCATATGTGAAAGAAGGACTGAAGTGTGTAAGGGAGGAAGGGGAGGAGGGTAGTACGGAGTCACTTTGGATGCAAATCCAGGATTCCAAGAATAGGATTCTTAGAATGGGAGTGGTGTACAGGCCACCATCTCAGGCGGAGGGAGTTAGACAGGGAACTAGCGGGACAGATCAGGGAGGACCTGCGAGGAGAAGGTATTGAGGTGATTGTGGGGGACTCAACATGCCAGAGTGGACTGGAGTACCCCAACAACCAGGAACAGAAGGGAGCAGGTACTGCTGGATGCCTTCCAGGACAGCTTCCTGTTGCAAATGGTCAGTGAACCAACCAGGTTAGGAATACCCTTGACCTTGGCTGGCAAATGGGGACTTTGTGAGAGAACTTACAGTGGAGGAATCGCTGTCAGGAGTGACCACCACTCAGTATGGCTCACATTGGATATGGGCAAGGAAGGAGTGGAATCTGGCACAAGAGTGCTGGACTTCAGGAGGGCTGACTTTGGGAGGATGGAAGAAGTGGTAAAAGGGTACCTGGCCAGAATTCAATCTAGTATGGACACTAACCAGAGGTGGGAGCTCATAAAGCTGGGGATAGTGAAGGCAACCAAAACCTGCTGCAAAGCCCAGAGCAAGAAGGCTAGGGATAAGAAACCGACTGGTTGAGCAAGGAGGTCATGGAAAAGGTAAGGAGGAAAAGAGCTGCCTTTAGGAAGTACAAGAAAACAGGAGGGGAGGACAGGGAGGAGTACTTGACAGAATCAAAGGAGGTGACAAGGGCAGTAAGGGGAGCCAAAGCGTCTATGGAACTCAGGCTGGCACAAGGCATTAAGAAGGGAAGAAGGACTTCTTTAAGTACATCAGGGAGAAAGGAGCTGTAAGGACCACATGGTAAGGATTAGGAAGGAGGGGGTTGGGTGGAAGCAGGATGGATAAGGCAGAAGCACTAAATTAGTACTTCTGCTCAGTATTTACTAAAGAGAAGAGGGGTGACACCCAAGGTGGGAGAAATGGCAGAAACAGGGGGAAGGGTGACAGATGGGAAATCATGGAGGGCAGAGTTTGAGAGGGTTTGAAGGCACTGAGGGTGGACAAGCGCCAGGCCCAGATGGCATCCACCCAGGGTACTGAAGGAGCTGGCAGACCTTTGGCAGACCTATTTAATGCTCACTATATTTGGGGTGTGTACCTCAGGACTGGAGTGGCCCCAAGGATGAACCAGGAAACTACAGACCAGTGAGCCTCACATCCATCATGGGTAGCTAATGGAGACTATCCTGAAGGAGGCTGGTGGCCCTCCCTAGAGGCCAAAGGACTACAGGACAGCAGACAGCATGGCTACATCGTGGCAGATCCTGCCAAACCAACCTGGTGGAGTTCTATGACTGGGTAACTAGGCAACTAGACAGGGGTCATGCAGTGGATGTCCTGTATCTGGACTTCAGTAAGGCATTCGACTCAGTGCTGCATGGAAGGCTGGGAAGGAACTTAGTAGGCATAGGGCAGGTGCAAAGCTGGTGAGATGGGTAGGAAACTGGCTTCAGGGAAGGCAACAGAGGGTGGTGGTGGGTGGGGAACTCACACCAAGGGCAGTGACGGCGGTGTTCCACAGGGCTCGGTGTTGGGACCAGTGTTGTTTGGGATATTCATTGCAGACATATCATTGGACATCAAGAGCAAGATCAGTCTGTTTGCTGATGATACCAAGGTAGGCGCGGTGGTGGATGACCTAGGGGATAGCAGGGGTTGCAGGATGATCTGGCAAGCTTGAAACCTGGTCAGACACCTGACAACTGGGGTTTAATGCCAAAAGTGCAAGGTGCTGCATTTTGGGATGAAGAACCCAAGGAGGAGTTACCAGCTGGGGGAGTGCAGCTAGCCCAGACAGAGGAGGAGGAGAAGGATCTGGGTGTGCTCATTACAGGGTCAATGAACAACTCGGCACAATGTAGGAAGGCAGTTGCAAAGGCCAACAAAATGCTGGGATTTGTATTGCAAGGTATATCCTCGAGGAGGAGGAGGTGATTCTGTCTCTGTATAGGTCATTAGTTAGACCACACCTAGAGCACTGCGTGCAGTACTGGCGCCTGTATCTGAAGAGGGACATTAAGTTACTGGAGGGGTGCAGCACAGGGCGACAAAGATGATCAAGGGGCTGGGGACTTACTACGACGAGGAGGTTGAAGGAGTTGAACATGTACTCACTGGAGGAGAGGAGGGACGGGGTGACATGATTGAAACCTTTAAATATATGAAAGGAATAAACAAGACAGGTACAGAGGGGCTGTTCAAAGTAAGGAGGTGAGGCCACCAGGGGCCATGATATGAGACTGAAGCGAGGAAGGTTCAGTAGGGAGATGAGGAGACACTTTTTACAGAGAGGGTGGTGGCTGGGTGGAATGCATTACCTGCAGAAGTGGTATCAGTAGAACAGTGGACTGCTTCAAAGGGGATGGGACAGGACAAGGGAGGGTTAATGAAGGGAAGGGTGGAAGGGAGGGGCAGCTGCAGAATGGGGTGCTAGCTGAACATTCGAGCAGACTTGATAGACCTCTAGGCCTTTATCTGCTGGCAAATTTCGTATGTTTGTAGTTTCCCAGGTGAGGCAGGATCTCCGCCTTGTGGAGAGGGATGACACATGCCAATTTCAGGCTTTTGGAACTATGCCTGAAGAGAAGGACAGATTTAATATAAAGGTGAGGGTGAGAGCGATAGCAGGGGCAGATAGGCACAGGAGATTGGGATGTAAGCCATCTGGGCTAGATTTAGATGGGTTGAGGGACAGAAGGGCAAGCAGTACTTCATTGGTGGAAGCTGGTGTGAGAAGGAAGTTTTGTTTTGCAGGGACTGTGGGTGGCTTTTGCGGCATGCTGGAGTGGCGTAGATGAGTTAGGGAAGCACAAGTAGTGAAGAAGGTGTTGAGGATATCAGCAACTTGGATGGGGTCAATTATTTCAATGCCGCTTGTGCTTGACAGTTGGGGTGTTGGATTGAGGAGGTGGATCGACAATGTAATGTACTATATTCCAGAAGGAGGAGGTGTGTGCTGAGCCGGTGTTTAAAGTAGTCAACCTTTGCATGCCTTATGGCCTTTGTGCAAGCATTTCTCGTGGTGTTACAGGCATGTCTTGAGTTTAGGGTTTGGGAGGCTTTGAAAGCAGACCAGGCCTTGTCGCAGGCTTTGCAGGGGGCAATAGAGCAGTAATCCAGGGGGTGGTGGTGTTTGATCCTGGCTTTTTTTGAGGACATGGAAATCCCGGACACTAGTGAAAATTTTATGGACTGAGCTAGTGCAGAATCGACATTTGCTGCAGTGGAAACTGGTGCCCAGTTGATGTTTTGTAAGTCTGAGAGAAGGGGTTTGTGTCCAGTGAATTTGGGGGCGTATTTTGATGTATTTTGGTGTGGATATGGGTAGATATGTCTTCCTAACACAGTAAGTGATGCAGTGAACACTTAAGGCAGGGACAAGGACTCGCAGTAGATATTCTGTGGGGATGGGATGAAGAGACCAATCTATGAGGGAATGGTTTGTAGAATGGGAGCTGTAGCGGGTTGGTTCCGTAATTAGCTGTGTGAGATTTAAAGATTCTGTTTTGGAGGTTGTGGGCTTAGATGATGGGGAACAGTCAGTCCAGGTTGTAGTCCCCGAGTAGTAGCAGTTCCCAAGAGCTAGCTAATGATGGGAGAGCAGAGATGCACACTGCAAGAGCTTCTTGTCTGAGCCGAGGTAAGACATAGACTACCGCAACGAAAGTGGGGAGAGGTGGAGAAGGAGAGTTTTGTTAGAATCAACTTGTGGGATCCAGTGCAGGATTCTTTTTTCATTGGCGAGTAGGAGAGGTGTTGTCTTATGAGCATTGCGACACCACCTCCTCTCTTGCCATGGTCTTGCCAGATGATTTGGTAGCCGAAAGTGAGGGATGAATCAGAGGTTTTGGCAGATAGCCAGGTTTCTGAGAGGCATAGAATGTTGGGGAGTTCTGAGTTAGCCAGCAGCTAAGAGGTCAGTTTTGGGAGGAGACTCCTAATGTTGATGTGCATAGGCCTTTGTGGGGGATGGTAGTTTCGTAGGTGTAGAGGGGCGGATTTCTTCGATGTCTCCAGTGATTAGCAAGATAAGAAAGAGTACAGAGAAAATAGCCAGGAGTTTTCATCCTTAGCAATGTTGAGGGCGTGGTTTGCGCCTGGAGCAGCGTATAGAATAATGCAGTAGCTTGTTTGAGGTAGTAGAAAGCTGGGAGAAATTACATGAAAGGATGGCATAGTAAAGCATTGGTAGGGAAGGAGTGAGATGTTTCAGGTAGAGGTGCAGAGGTGACAGAAGGGTCTGAGGGTAAAAACAATAGGGGTTGGATGGGGATGAGGAGGAGGAGAGAATGTGGATAGGGAGCACAGGGAGAAGAGAGATGAGATAGAATGCATGTTGAGGTTTAGCGGGCTGAGGAAAGAGGGCAGAGTAGCTAAGGAAATGAAAATGTAGAGAAAATGTTAATAGTCCATTCCAAGAGGAAGAGGACCAGTTAGCAGTAGTTTTGGTGCTGAGAGATTATATTAGGAGCTGTTTTTAAGTCTGGAGCTTTTGTCCCTCTAGTGGATGGTTGTCATAAGTGCTAATGGAAAATGGGCACTTATGACTGGGGAGTCGATCTGGGCGTCCGTGACGACTATCACTATAAATAAAGAGCACCAGATAGGGCAGGTGGGTAGATCCTTTTGGAGCAGGGAGTTTAGAGGACCCGTACCTTGCGGCTTGTTTTGGGCGGTCGGAGGACAAGACGGAGTTGCTAGGGGAGCAGTTCCTAGCAGAGGTCCAAGGCATGTTGCCCAATCAGGGCTTAAGTGCCTATGGGAGAGGCAGATTTAGTTTTAAGGGTTCTGAACAAAGGAGCTGGAGAAATCACTTATGGCTAATCGTCGGGGGGTCACAGGAAAAGAAGCCGAGAGAATGGGGAAGGATGAAGAGAAAACAGCAGAGCAGTAGAGATTCAGTAATTAGTTTCTATCCCCAAATTAGAAAAAATGCAGTACTAGCAGCAATTCAGAGCATTTAATTTCAGTTCCCACCACCTCCCACATCAACTAAAATATTTTTCAAGAAAAATAGATAATATTTTTGTCAAAATATTTTATTGAATAATTCAGTGATTATTTTATACAGGCAAGATCATACAGAGAAATATATTTCCTCCAGTTGTGCAGCTCATGGAACTGTAATTACATTTTCATTAAATAAAAACAAAATAATGTTTCTGTTCTCATGCAGCTAACTTCAAACCCCATTAAACTACTAACTTACTAATACAGTCATTGAGATTCTAATTATTACTGTTAAATTACCCACATTTGAGGAATTCAAGGTGAGAAAGTAAGAGAAAAATCAAATTAACGTGGAAGAAATGAGAAGGTGAAAGAAATGGGAAGGAGAGGAAGAGAGTGGGGAGGACCAGACAGTGTATATGGTTCAGAAAATAGGACTGCTATGAGAGTAACATGGTGTTAATAAATTATTGATACAATTGTAATTGTTTTTGATGCTGTTTTCTGTACAAGGAGCCTTTGTACGAAAAGAAGATCATCATATCTGTGAATGAGTGGTGCATTTGCTAAATAGTTTTCCATTTTGTGTCGCAGCATCTGCCTCTCATTCATAAAATGGATCAGTCTTTCTGTCACAGTTTTAATGTTTAATTTTGACAGTTATGCCTATTAGAGATAAGGTATATGTTTGCTCCAAATGTTTCTTTCATCCAAGTGACCAGATGTGGATGTTTCAAAATTTATGTTATTCCCTATGGCATTCCATAGAACCAACTTTTCAGCTCCGTAGCTGCACCTGTCTATAACAGGCCTCAGCTCTATCACTTCTGGACATAGCCCACCGGGCCGAACTCACACCTCACTTCCCCTCCTCACTCTCCCTTGGCCTCCCCTCTGTTTCTGTAACAACTTGTGCTCAATTTCCAACCCAGAAATGTTCTCTCAAGCTAATTGTATGGAAACTACTCGTTATTCTAAGTCGCACTGTTCCTTGGGTACTGTAATTTATGTTACATATGGACACTTCTTTGTTATGCTGTGCTGCACTGCTGTCTGGTTCTCATTAATTTGTCGCACTGTATGTCCTCTCTGTGACGAGGTATTTTGTAAATGAGCCTCTGGCTCAAAGAGTTTTAACTGCCGCCTGGTGGCGCTGAGGGTTGAGGCGCTGGACGCCACACCGCACCACGCCGCGACCTGGGTTCAGGACGAGCCCGGTCCATCTGGGGTCAGCAGGGAGGGCTAAGATTGAGTGTCCATAGATTGCTCTCCCAGTCCTGGGTGTGGGTTGGGGAATCTCGCCGCGCTGTAGCGGCTCCTGGAGATGCCTCGGGGCACTACAAGTGCTGGCGATCTGAAGGGTAATGCGGCAGACGCCAGCACGCAGTGCCTGGACGCCAATGCACGTCTGCGCTCCAGGGACCAATCAGAGGAAAATGGCTGTGCGACCGTGCAGCTTGATGGCCATGCTCCAAGCCACCTGGAGGACTTTGGCGGAATCCTGTTGGGGAGGGTCTGGGTTGTCCTGGCTGGCTGAGGCAGAGGAGAAGCCTCCAGCGGGATGGCAAGACTGCCATCCCAGAATCTCCTGTGCAGTCTGAGCTACCCAGCCTCCGGGCGGGCAGAGCCGGGCGGCTGGATGCCCTAAGTTGGCAGTGTGCCACAGCAGGTGGCAAAAAGATACAATAAAAAAAAAAAAGGTTGTAAATCCGAAAAAAATTTAATTTTAAATTTCAATTCCCATTTTGAAGTAATCCTGTAGATAATAACATTAAAATAAAAATGTTTCCTGGTACTTCTTCTGTTACAGGCATGTATCATGCAAATTTATTTATTTTATGTATGTATGTATTTATTTGAAAATTGGTGCCTGGGAGAGCACACTGAGCCAAAGCTCATTTCGAGGTGTGAGCTGGAGGAAGGGAAAGGGGAAGCAAATGCATAGCACAGACACAGTACACAGTTAAATGCAGTTACATAGCACTGACACAGTACACAGTTAAATACAATTACATAGCATTGACATAGCTCACAGTTACAGTAACATGGAACAGAGTACATGATCAAAACAAGAGTAAGTACAGAAACAGCAAACAGCAAAAATCGAATTCAGTCACACACCTACACTGGGGTTGAAACAAATGTGGAGAGCAGTAAGGTAGGGGAAGTACAGGAGGCAGGGAAGGGAAGGGTTTCAGCTGGCACCTGAGGGAAACAGGGAGGCAGTGAAATAGAAGGAGGATGGTAGTAGGTTCCAGAGTGAAGGGGATGATAGAAAAGGCTGACTGCCCAGCAAAGGACTGGGGATGAGGAATGGCAAAAGTATAAGGATATCTGCAGTGTAGGAAGCAGGAGGCAGAGCCAGTGGAGGAGAGGTAAGAGAAAGGACCCAGACCACTGTTTGGATATGAATGAGGCACAGTGGTTCTGGTGGTGTGAAGGTAGAAGAAGACTGGATAAGGAGGAGTAGGATGAGCAATAGTGGGTACAAGAGGGGAGTTAGTGGCAAAATGACAGAAGGTGTTGCAGAGGGTGTGCAGTCTGGTAGGGAGGTGGAGGGAGTGATGCCATAGACCACGCTCTGCATAGTCAAAGATCGGAAGCACCATTTTGGTACGACCATGTCTGCATAGTCAAAGATCAGGAGCGCCATTTTGTACGACCATGTCTGCATAGTCAAAGATCGGGAGCACCATTTTGATACGACCACGCCTGCATAGTCAAAGATCGAGCACTATTTGCAATGCACTGCTGGCCTGCATAGTCAAAGATCGGAGCACTATTTTGATACGACCGCGCTGCATAGTCAAAGATCAGGAGCACAATTTTGATACGTACCACGCCTACATAGTCAAAGATAGGGAGCACCATTTTGGTACAGCGTACTTTGGAGACAGTCTTTATTGCAGCACAATGCACTAAGTTTAGGGTGGAGCTTGGCATGGATGGCATCAATGTGGGCGAGAGATGTCAAGTTTGCTGTCTAGTCACACACCGAGGTACCTGAATGAATGAACCACTTCAAGAGGGGTGCTATCCAAAGAGAAAAGATAGGCAAAGTTGGGAGTCTGGCTAATTTTTGACTGCTGCCAGCAATCATGGACACAGTTTTTTTGTGTTGACCCAGAGTTGGTTAGAATGGAACCAGTGCAGGACATTGTTGAAGTCTTCAGAGTAGACCTTCCACAATTGTAGTGGAAGGACTGAGGTGTAAATGACTGTGTCATCTGCATACATGTAGATAAGCTAGTTGACAGAAGCTGTGGGGATTTTGTTATGGAAGATGGAGACCAAATGTGAGAAAACATACCTTTACCATCCCTGCATTGCAAATTAGGGCAAGGCTTTAGAAACAGTCACCAAAATTGTAGACACAGAATCTTAAAATGCTCCTGTCTGCTCAAGGAGCTGTCACAATGTGGCTTATAATGTTAAAAGAATGCCTGTCAGGGAACTGGACTGCTGAGACTCCTTCTGAGACTAGACTCCTAGCTGTCCCACTGTCTGAGCTCTTTAACAACTCATGGGAGACTGGAGGACAGCAAGGTAGGTCCCCTGCACAAGAGCAGAGGTAGAAACAATCTGGAATTAGATACCTGTCAGTTTAACATCCATAACGAAGAAGATGCTAGAAGCTCTAATAAAGGTGCTGTTGAGCATTCCTACAGGCAAGATGCACTCTAGATCAGCTCTGCACATTTATACTTTTAAAACCCTAAAATTAAACTTTTGAGAACTAACACCAGTATCATTATATTTAGTGAGAAGACAGCAAAATCCAGCATTGAGTGATGCCAAACATGGCAATGGGTCACACTCAAGCGAGTGGAAGTGGTTCTAAATCCACCAGCGCCAGAAGCGCAGGCGCCACAACTGCCACGATGACAATTGCCAGACCGGGCTCCTTGAGAGCTTTACAGGCCTTCATGCAGGCGATTGATTTAAAAGCTGAATCTATCTTACAGAGATTTGCTGAGCAAGGCCAAGTTAGAGGTGGTGTCCCAAACTGCAACATCGGAAGAGAAAACCACCACGAAAGCCCTGACCCCACTGTCTAAACTGGTGCAGAAACGATCAGTTATGCTACAGGATGGAGGCCCTGGAGAATGCCAGTCAGGCCTCACATGTGCAGATCATTGGACTACCTGAGGGAAGTGAGAAGGACGATCTGATGACCTTCCTACGGAGTGGCTCCCTGCAGCGCTACATCTCCCACAAGATACAATTGCAGGTCAATTGTATAAGGCATACCAGATCACATCAGAGCAGTGGGGCCAAGAGGGGAAGCGCCCCCAACCATACTACTGGTGACTGCCAGCTTCTCAGTTTGAGACACTTTCTTGCAAGCCACTAGATCCACAGAGGGCTTAAATTATGATGGGGCCACAGTGCATCTTTCCCCGACCTTCCTTTGCCACCAGGGCACGCTGCCATACTGTCCTCTGTACACTGTCCTCCTTGTGGAATAAATTTTAAAAAACTGAAACTGAGGTCACCCATCGGCATGTCATCTTTCAAGGTATGATATTCACGCCTCAGAAATGATCAGTGCAATTGTTTCCCATGACCATGAATTGTCATCATACTAACCTGTACCATTTAACCGTGAACAAATTACTTCTAGTGCTTGTCTTCTCCTTGGACCTGGATTGTCATCATGCTTTCATGTAACACCTTGATGCCTCTGTCCTCCCTTTGATACTGGTCTATCTTCCTGCTTTCTCCAGCCTTCTTTTCACAACTCTATACTGCACTCATCCATAATCTATACTGCAATCATACTATAAAAGTCCTAACTCCCTTTCCCTCTCCTGCAGGCCCCCACCACCACATCAGTTCTACTGACCTATCCTTGGGACTTCACTTCTCACAATGTTTATCCTTCACTTACATATTACATACCCTCCTGGTACCCCATCTGCCATTAGTTGGTGGTTCTCCAAGCCATTTTCATGGCTAGTACTAGTAACTGCCCCTGGTAAATGAACTAACTGGTACTTCTATACAGAGAACATGGTTTATATACAGTTGCGTGGTTCAATGGTGGACCTGCCCCTTGTATTTGAATCCTCCTCTGTTATGGCTTGCCTTGTCTTCCTTTTATCATTTGACTCTATTACTGCACCTTTGTGTTTGTGTTTATATACTTATTTACATGTATTTATATGTTTTTATGATGGATGTTACCCGACTCCTGTTCTAACCAGGTCCATCTTGTAAAAGAGCTCTGCTCAATGATGTTCACCTGGATAAATAAAGATTTTGATTGATTGATTAATTGATTGATACAATGCAGTTGAAGCAAGACTACGCAGTCTGGGGTTACTCACTCCTTTTGATGCCAGCCCATCTTGGATTCACTATGGGGGTCACACCTACCAGTTTACAGATCCGTTGATGCAGGGAAGAAGGTCGAGGTGATTGCTAAGGAGTTTCAGGCGATGGGGACACAACCTACTTCAGACTCAGAAGAGAGACCTGAACTTTCAGTTTTATAGCCAACTAAAGGACTGTAAAGTATACTAGATATTTTCCCTCTCATAGTATGTGGTAATTGATGTGGGTTTCTCAACTGATACAATCATTTTTTTCTCTTCCTGTTTTGGAGGTAAAATGTTTATTTCCTTATTCATCTGTTTATGAATGTGTGGACTGCATCAGTTAGTGCTAAAAATGTTTGGAGATTATAATTTTGAGTTGGGATCATATCATCACACCGTGCTGTCTTCATATTAGACTTTCTCATTTTGAACTTGACTACCAAAAGCCTCTGTAGGGTGCAGCTATCTGGAGTAATACTAGAAGTTAATGCTTGTCTGGGATTTTCCCCACTTCCTTATGTCAGGCTGCATAGGTTGCTTATCTACTATTACATTGGATGTATCTGTTTTGTATATTTGATGCCTTGCAGAAGTTGTACTGTATGTAATTGCATATGTATAAAATGCAATAAACACAAAGTAAAAAAAAAGCCCTAATAAAGTAGAGGTTGGCGGATTTCCTCGAGGTGAACAGACTTCAGGGTTTCTGACAGTATGGGTTCACAGGGGAGATAATTTCAGATGAACATGATAGACTTCTTTCATTGGCTGATGAAGGTGGCGAACAAGGGGCAGCCAGTGCAAGTACTGTATCTTCTTTCAGTAAAGCCTAGCAGGCAGGACAGGTGGCACTGAAGGTTGAGGTGCTGGATGCCATACCTCATACCGTGGCAGTGACTGGGGTTCAGGTGCAGACTCAGATTGCTGGGGGTCAGCTGGGGAGGGAGGAGAGAGAGCATAGGAGGACTGTTCTCCTCTCCTAGGGAAGGAGGGTTTCAGTGCCCAATGTTAAACAGCCCCTAGCATTGGTTGGGGGTAAGGCAGTTAGGGACTCTCAGCATAAAGGGGAAGGAGTGGTGGTTGCTGACACTCCACGCACAAGCATGCATTGGGACATCTGGGCAGCATCACATGCTACTGCTTGAAGAAAACAAAATGGCTTACTGAGCTGCCACTGAGTCCAGCCACCTGGTAGCCCAGAACCCTGATGAGCACCTAGACCACACTGCGTTAGTGTGAAGGTAAGTCCTGAAGGAAAATCGGGAGAAGAGCTGGGTGGCTGGCATCCAGAGGGCAGCTCTGAGACCAGGGGGAGAAACGTCACCAACTAAACCACACAGCCACATGCACTGTGAGGCACACAGTGCTTGCATTGAGTGCTTTCAACCACTTGGACTGATTAGAGACTGAGAGAGATGTGGCTGCACATGGGGTGGAGAACATAGCAGAGAGGCAGAGAGGCAGAAATGCTTTTTTTATTATTAAGAAAAGGTATGCCACAATTACCTCATTTTCTTGACCAGTTCTGTCCTCTTTTCTGGACTTTCTTGTGCCTGTATTTGTCTTGGGCACTCCTGTTTTGCTTTCTATTCCTTACAGGTTACGGAATCAGTGGCGGAGTCAGAGAGGGGCTGGGGCGGCGCCTCCTGGCTGCCCCAGTGTGAGTAGTGGCACCCTGCCACCATCTTTACTCACTGTTTAGTGCCCATCGTGGAGCCTGTCATTGACTGAATGGCCTCCCTGGCTCCCAAATGATCCCAAACCTGGCTCCACTACTGAACGGAATCCTAGCAGTGGAGGAGCCATCTCCTGGATGAGAGAAGGCAACGGCCCTGCAGGGGGATGGAGAGCGGAGGAGGAAGACTAATGACTGGGGACTGAGGATTCAGCACCAAGGACACAGAAGATGCCAAGTAGTATTTGATGAGAGTGGAACAAGAGTGGGCCTGACCTGATGATTTTGATCTGAGGAGAAAGTTTATGAACAAACAAAGGGATTCTGTGTGCATTCCTTAAAAAGTGTGCTGGTAAAGTGCAAATTTCAAACATTTGTTGTGGACTACTGTATGATTTAACATTTTCTGCTCATTATCTGACTGATCGAGAGTGCGTTCACATACAAAATAGGCTGGTGGGCTCAAGAGGAGCCACCGCTTGACTGAGTTACTGAGCTGCTGAGTCCCTAGTCTGAGTTTTGACTATCAAAACTATATTTTTGTCTCTTTGCTTCTAAAAAGAGATTTAAATTGCATAGCTAATTATTTATCAGAGTTTTAGGATTGTGTGGAAGCAATTCCTTTTTCAGTATAGCCAAACCGCTAACAGAGTGTTACAAGTTTCCAGTTTTAATTAGATATTTAATAGAAGTATAAGTTGATCTGTTTGTGTAAGCTTATTTGAATTCAGAATTTTATAAATTTTAAGAGCTATAGTAATGTTTGCTTTTTATTTGTTCACGCAAGATTATAGTAAAGTTCATGTGATGACGACTGCAAAATGCATGCATGGTGTTTAGGCTACAGTTCTGCCATTTGGGAGTATATGAGTAGTGAGACATGGTAATGACAAGGCCAACGATAAGCACTACAGTCATTTTTGCCGACTTTTTATTTTCTAGAATTAAAAGCTGACATAGTGTACAGTGGTATAGCCAACTAAGGGACCTAAACAGCTACATAAGAGTTGGCTGGATGCGTTATTTGGATGCAACTTCAACTAATGCAGAGGACTCAGACTTTGTACCCTAAGTAAGAAAATTTTGTTTTATGGTTCGGAGGCTTTAAATTTAGTTTTACCTTACACATTGGAGAGATTGGAGACATTAGGTATACTTTTCTTTTTTGTTATGCGTGGCGTCAGTCTCTTGACTCTGTGGATCCATGTGCCAGATTTGTTTTTTGGAAGTGAGACAAGTCAATAATCCATTGTTGATTAGTTGTAAGCAGAGCCTGTATAAGAGCCTGGAAGCTTAGCCACAGACTATTACATATTATTAAAAGTAAGCTGATTATTTCTGTTGTTTAGAAGGCGCACTATAAAAAATGTTTTATAATCTGTAATATTAGTAACAACTTGAACATCTAAGTGGTGTTTCTTATTTCCTTTTTAGTGTTGATTTTGTTTCTGTTGGAATGTGCATTTGACTTAACCAAGACTGGACAGATACAACTGAAAGTTTCCTGTTTTACTGCTACTGAATGTGGGCAAATATTTACAGAAAGCAGCGCAGCATCGTCTCTACTTTCAGATAGAAGACAGAAAAGTCAGGGTTCAGCTGTATGAGCTCAGAATAGAAAACTGCTATGGTGCATTGAGGAGGACTTTTTGGATGTATTTTTTTAACCGGAGAGACACACTAAGCTGAAAGCTTGTTTACTGAAGCGACCTGGGAGCACAAGGAAGTTAAGTGATTCTGCTCAGGGTCCCACAGAATGCAAGTGAGGGCTGTGGGATTCAAACCCAGGTCTCCAGGTTTGCAGCTCAGAGCCTTAAACCACTGTGCTATACTGCCTCCTGTAGTTGACCCATTTAAGAAGATGGGGTCAATTTATTGTTATTTCTTACTGCCACTTATTTTTTTTTGTTAGTTGTTTAACCAGGAGTAGCACACTAAGCTGAAAGCTTTTACAGGTGCGACCTGGGAGCACAGGGAAGTTAAGGACTTGCTCAGGGTCACACAGTATGTAAATGGAAGCTGTGGCATTCAAACCCAGGTCTGGTCTGCTGGATGTCACCAGATTTGCAGCTCAGAGCTTTAAATCACTCGCTATATGCACACTTATATTTATTAACACTGAGTTGTACATTGTACAGCTTTTGCTCTTACAAGGCTTTGGGTTTCTGCATAGTTTTGTGGACAGTTTCTGTTGTCTGAAAGGGTAATTGAATTGTAGCAAAATGAAAGATAATTCTATAATGGCACTAAGGAATCAGAAAAAATGACAGAAAAAGGTGATATGAGAACATATAAAAGAAAACTTTTAAAAGGTAATAAAGCAATCCCTATGAATAATTAAAAATAATAATATACCAGCTGCTCTAATAGAGAAAAGAAGGATTATCACTAACCTCCTCCTCCAAAATGGACGAGGAAGTGGATAAAAAATGAAGGGCATTTTTTACTTAAGAAAATTAGAGCATTAGAACCCCTCCCAGAAAGTGCTGAGCCAGTCAGCATCAGCACCCCAAAAATTAACCTCAGCTTGAGTGTCATATCACAACAGGAAGACAATGTTACCTTCTTAAGTAAGGAAAGTAAGAACCATGAATACCTCAAAGAATACAAAGAATTTTAACACCATATTTAGTTAGGTCTAAAAGTTGGATCTTTGCTTCTAGAGGCAGGAGTCATCATGTTTGTGGTCCAAACAGGAGCTGGAAACATTTGGAAAGTGGTCTAGCAGAAAGGGCTGCACTCTTTTACTGAGCTTAAAAACTTTTGAAAAAGAGCTTAATGATGTAAAAATATCCTTTATTCAGAACAATATTTTATTGAAAGAAATGTTGACAACTTTCAGAGAGGGAATAAAAAGCAGGAAATGCATAACGGTAATGGAATGGCTGACATAAGACTGTCACAAAAGAAAGAGGATATATATAGGAGACATACAAAAGTACTCAGATGGAACATGCATCAGGGAAAAGAGGCAAGTAGTAAATAAGGCTAGTGAGCTCAAAAACAATCAAAGGAAATTAAAGCAAGAACAATTGCAATACAGGAAAAGGAACATAAGGAAATAAAAAAAGGTAGTGGAGGGAATGAAAAAGAAGAGAGGATGAGACAAGTAAAACAAAGAAGGCCTCAGATCAGATGCAGAAAAGATGCTCAACTGGTATTCAAACTTAACAGATTAAGGTGTGTAACAATAATAAGGGAAGAATTCCTAGGCACGAAAAGGGATGCAGAGCAACACAAATAATGCAAAAAGGTAGTTAAAGGAAAAGAGCAATCACATTGTCTGAAATCGAGGACAAGAATACAAAAACTTGATATTCTCTTCATAAAGGGAATACCAATGGCTCAGGAGAAAACTCCTTTTACTAAAAATTATGGTATATAATATATTAAAACCTATTCTGAAGGAGAATTTGAAATGGGAAAATATCTCCTCCATATGCAGATATAAGGTTAAGCTGGCTAAGGGAAGGATCTGTCTGGTAGTAAATTCCAGCAAGATTAGAGAAAAATTTTGGAGAGCTGCCTGTTGGTGGATAATGGTATTCACCCTAATGACACACTTTCAGAAAGTCATGTAAATCCAGACATAGTATATGATAATAAGTAGGACGACCAAAGAAAAGGTGGCAATAAATCAAAGAAGACTAGACAGGTCTGCATTACGGACTATATGCTCTCTTAAAGGCACCCTAAGAAAGAGGTGTATGTGACAGGTAGAAAGATGTTAGGAAAAGAATAAATAACAGCTATATACTTGAACGGAATGTGGAAGTATAAAAAATTTAGAAGAAGACAAAATCTGTGATCTGAAATAATCTCAAGGAAATGGATACAATAGAAGGGTACTCTTTAGAATGACAAACTGAAAATAGCAATATGTAAAATCAAAACCCTCCCACTTCTGACCATAAATCGATGAGTTTTAACAGGGACAATCTGTTTCAAATATTTCCTGGAATGTTGCTGGAATTGTGAATAAGACTGATGATCAATCCTAGATGGAGGAAATAAAAAAAGAAAATAATATTATTACAAGAAACTTTGATGGGGATGGACAAGCAATATTTCTTAACAAATACACAAATTTGAAATTAAAGATGAGAAACCTAAAAATAACTCTGGTTGGAATGAGGGTGGCATTATGACTCGTGTGTCTACAAATGTGTTATTGCATAAAGATCCCTTATAATTGCTAAGAATCATTGTCTAATAACTATTTTTTTCAGGAAAATGGTATGAACCTGTATATTGAATATGTACTTGGAACCTAAAATGTCAATACAGAAGGTATTACAAGAATTAGAAGACATTAAGATAGAAATTTCTCAATTAAGTAACAAGTTTAATGGCTTAATAATATTAGGAATGGGGATCTGAATGCTTGAACTGGTAATAATTTATATTTGGGTGAAGATCAGCAAATTGGTGAGAAAATTGATCAGGCTCTTGGGATAGGTAACAAAACATCAGTGGATAGTACATGGAAGGGTAGAATAATATTACATTGTTAAGCAGTAACACCCAATATATAATTAATGGATGTGTCAAGGGTGATTCAAAAGGTTCTTTCACTTATTTCCCATGGTATCAGGAGGAGGTTTAGTTTTAGACTATGCATTTATTGATACTTTTCATTTGGATTTAATTGAATATTTTAAGGTAGGAAAAAATTGTGGTAGTGATCATTTGCCCATTTTTTATGACTGAAGCTGTCCAACAATAAAGCTACACAACATTATGATGAGAAAAGTTTTTTTAATCTAAAATGATAAAAAATAAAGTGGAATCCATATATGCCCGAGAAAATAGTGGAACTGCAAAACAGTGAGGAAGTGGGTCATCTGCTAGAAGATTTAGAAAAGGAATCTAGAGCTTTGGACAATTTTGGTTTAATTCTGGATTTAATTGTTTCCAATACTTCAAATCAGAAGTCAAATCTGGGTGAAGTCTATGGCAGAGATAAAGCACCTTGGTTTGATAAACAGTGTAGAAGCAGAAAATCAGACATTAACAGAGTGGGACGATTGCAAATGAAGTACCTGGATATGTTATTATTTACAGGGTTAATGGAATTAAAAAATAATATAAGGTTGTACTAAGATTAAAAAAAATTCCACTACCATTTATGGGGTACACTACAAGACGCTATAATTAGAAAAGACGAAAGCAATTCTGGACTGTAATCGCACATGGAGAGAATAAGACAGCAAGTAATATTGAAGCAATAATTCTGCCAAGTACATGGGTAAAGTTTTACAGACAACCTATGGAGGCTTGTTAATGCATCCAGCAAAGGAATTAGATCCAATTGTTTCAGATGATAATAGCTCGTATATCAAATTGAAAATTGGAATAGGTTAACAATAGAAATAAAGAGACATATAACAAAACAAAAGAATAATAAGGCCACTGGGGTAGATGGTTTACCCACAGAAATGTTTAAGGTTAATATAGCCTGGTGGGCCAAACTTTTGTTTATTGCTTTTCATATGTGATAGGAAATAATAAGATCCCTCCTCTTTGGTTGGTAATAGAAATAGTACCCTTATTTAAAAGGGAGCTAAGGTCGCCCAGTGGCACTGAGGGCTAAGCGCTGGATGCCTAACCTCACATCACACTGGCGACCTGGGTTTGGGAATGAGCCTGGGCCATCGGAGGTTGGCAATGGGGGAGGCGGAGCTGGATGGAGCTGCTAACAGGCAAGCTCTCCTCTCTGGGGAGGTGGGATGGCACCTCTCAGCTAATGGCTGCCACCTGGTGGAGGCTGGGGACAGCACAGGCTGAGAGGAGCCAGGCACTGGGCCAATGGGGTAGGAGGAAAGGGGCTATTACTGGGGCCATGGGACTAATGTGTCTCCACACACATGCATACCCACTCCTGGGTCCCTTGGGAGAAAATGGAGGAGAAGACATCACTGGCGGCAGGATGGTGACCAACTCCTGCAGAGGCACTGCTCCCGGGCAGGCCAGTAAGGTAAGCCCTGTAATTCTGAGACAGGGGCTGGGGGGTCAGTCAGATGGGGGCAAGTCAGCTGAAAGGAGTAGAAAATATGATGTTAAAAAATAAAGGGAGCTAAATCTATGCCCAAAATTATAGACCAATTTCTTTCATCTGTATTCCAGCTAAAATTTTCTCAAGAATATTGCTTGAGAGATTACTTAGATGGGTAGAAGACAGAGGAGTACTATCAGAAAATCAATTTGGTTTCAGAAAGAAAGGGGTTCCCTAGATAACATATTTATATTGGACTATTTAGCACGTAAACAGATTAATTTAAGGAAAGGCAAACTATATGGATGCTTTCTTGTTTTACAAAAAGCATTCAATAATATAAATAGGGAAACGTGTGGAAAATATTATTGGCTTGGGGAATGAATTTAAAATTTCTAGAGCTGATTATTATGCTACATACTAATACTTCTTCAAGTATTAGATACTCAAGAGATGGCAATCTTACTGATAAGATATTGGTAAAGAAAGGAGTGAAACAGTGCTGCCTATTGTCCCTGTGCTTTTAATATTTATATCAATCAGATCATAAGAGAATTAAAGAAATATGACACCGACGCCCCATGTATTGAAGGTTATAAGGTGAGTATTTTAGCATATTCTAACGATGTTGTAATTCTTTCTAAATCAGCTTCAGAGCTACAAAGGGCTATTGATATTGTCACAAAGTTGCTATCAGAACCATCACTGGAAATAAATTGTGAGAAATCTAAAACAATGAGAATAGGGAAAGTATGTAAAAAGATGTTCATGGAAGCTTAATAGCAAACAGTTACAGGAAGTAAAAGAATATATTTAGAGGCATAGTTAAGAATAATTTATGTTGGCAAAACCATACTGTGTCTAATAAAAAGGATGCAAATTGTTTTAGGACGGAATAGGTTTGGAAAAAACTTTGCTGATAGTTCATTTAAAACAATGAAAGAGGCTGATGTAGCAAATCAAAGGCTTTAATGCTATATACAGTGGAAATTTGGGAACTGAGGAATGTGTTTCCAATCTAGAGCCGATTCAAAATCTCTTCAACAGAAACATTTTAGGATTACCTGTGGCAGTATCCGGGCTCACTTAAGATTGGAAACTGGTATGGAATCTTTGTCTTTGGCAGCAAAAATCAGAACCTTGAATTATTGGCTGGGATTGGTGCAAAATGCTAGTATAGTCCTGATATATGCCTGCTGGAGTGAAGCAATGAGGTTCCACAGAGGTATAATAAGGTCTCTGTCTTGGTTCAGCAGGTTGGATAGTGAGGTAAAATAAAGTGGGATGACCTCAATATTTGATAATCTGAATCCAGCTGACTTAAATTCTTATGCTGAAAAGATAAAAACCGGTGGAGAGACAAAGAATTACAAATGTAGCAAAGATCACCTCTTCTTCCCGGCTTCTGCAATATCATACTTTAAATTTGAAAAATGGTAGCCAAGGATATCTAGTATGGTGACAGAACTCCTTACAGAAAGACATTTGCTAGAATTAGATTTGATATTCATATTCATTATAATTCACAAATGGTGCCATGGAAAAATTAAAGAACCAAGAAAATGTTAAGTGTGATGAAAATTGTTCTTTAACTACTAGACATCTATTATTGGACTGTACATAGAGAATACTGGATGGGCAACTACTGCAGAACCAGTGTGTTCTGCCACAGAGATTCTGATTCCCACTGACCCCGAGAGCCAAGCCTCGAGAGGTCCATGGAACTCAGAACCCCGAGGTGGCAAAACACACTGGTTGTGCATAGAGCTGTTCATCCTGTATTTTTATAATGTATACTACTGTGTGAAGAATGTGTTTTGTGAGTTCTTTGCTTTCAGAATGAAACTGACTCATGCAGTCTCTAGAGGTTCTGGAATGCAGTTCTACCATAGTAGGGTAGAACAGCATTCCATGACCTTGGAACTGTGGTAGAACAGCATTTTGAAAGGGATGGAATTCTATACAGAACAACATTCCACTATACACTATAATGTTGTCTGAGCTTAGAGTAAAATGGATAAATCCTTCGCTTTGGAATATTTCTGGGGTTGAGAAAGAGGAAATTCTGCACAAATTTATTGAGGGTAATAATATAGCGTATCATATGCTGCTATATGTTTTACCTTGAAGCATGTAATGTTATAAGATTCTAATACGTACCAAGAGAAGTGTGATGAATATATCAGTATACATTTTTATTATGTTTGTTTGTTGTACAGCTTTATACAGCTTTTAAAGTGTTTGCTAAGATTATACACTTATACGCAACAAACTTAATACTTGATACATCACCAACTGCAAATAGTAAAGCCTAGAACACCGTGCCACATGGGTGGCTGGTTAGAAAGCTGGGGTGGGAAGTAAAGTCACAACTGACTAAGTAACGGAACCCAGAGGGCAGTCCAGTGGTGAATTTTTATTTATTTAAAATTAGTAACCGGGAAAGGCACACTGAGCCAAGGCTCATCTCCAGGTGTGACCCTGGGGAGGGAGGATACAATCAAGGAAATACAATAGCATTGATACATAGCATACAAATAAGGTGCAAACAAATGTAGGACAACACAGCAAACATGCAAAATAACAAAATACTGAGGGGGGTGCACCAGTGGGTGATACAAAAAGGATTTAGTGGTTTTATGCAAAGAGTATCCTGGCTAAGTTAAGTTGATTTTGAAAGGAACAAGTCATTAGTAACTATTCTAGGAGTGAATGGTAACTCTCCTGTTCTACTTATTTTTGACTGCATTGTTAGCGTTCTCTCTGCTTGTTTGTATAATTTTAGGTATGATGTTTAATTTCTGCTTTCTCGAAATGGGATAATATTTCTTTTTTGTATTTGTTTGCTTTTTCTCCAGTTTAATTCCCTGGTCTTCTTGATGAAATGCCATGGGATCTTTTATTTCCACCTGGACAGTGACCAGAGATCGTCAGAAGGAATTTCAATTTAACGTCATCTGAAGGACACATGTACAGACTGTGACAGATTACAAAGGTAATTCAGATGCACATGGGAAAGAAAATCGAGGACTGAATACAGAATTGGGGAGGGGGGGCAGGGTGCTGTGGAGAGTACTCAGAGGAAAGGTACTTGGGAGTAATAATTTTGGTTGATTTGAAGGCAACAGCACAGGGCAGCAGGGCAGTTTGTAAAGTGAATAGGATGCTGGAATGTATAGGAAGGGAGATTAGCAGCCTGAGGAACAAAATGATTCTGTACTTGTACAAGTCTCTGGTTTGTCCTCACAAGTACTGCAGTTCTAGAACCCACACTTGAAGAAAGACAGGGCAGGGTGGACATGGTGCAGATGGTAATCAGAATGATCTGGGACCAGCAGTATAAGCCTTACATGGAGAGGTTATGGAATCTCTATGTACACACTGCTGGCAAGAAGAGAATAAAGAGGACATGAGACAAATGTACAGATACCTTCATGGGATTAACAAGAGAGATGGGATATGAGAAAGATACATAGATACCTTCACGGGATAACAAGAGAGTGATGGGACGTAGAGAGATGTACAAATATTTTCACAGGATTAACAGAGAGTGATGGGACATGAGAGGATGTACAGATACCTTCATGGGAATAACAGAGAGTGATGGGACAGGAGACAGATATACAGATACCTTCACAGGATTAACAGAGCGACCGGACATGAGAGAGGTGGATAAATACCTTCATGGGATTAACACAGAGAGTGACGGAACATGAGAGAGATATACAGATACCTCCACAGGATTAACGAGAGCGACTGGACATGAGAGAGATGTACAGATACCTCCACAGGATTAACGAGAGTGACTGGACATGAGAGAGATGTACAGATACCTTCACAGGATTAACAAGCGACTGGACATGAGAGATGGATAAATACCTTCATGGGATTAACAGAGAGTGACGTGTCATGAGACAGATGTACAGATAACTTCATGGGATTAACGGAGAGTGACAGGACATGAGAGAGATGTACAAATACCTTCATGGGATTAACAGAGAGTGAAGGACATGAGTTAGATGTACAAATATCTTCATGGCACGAACACAGATTCATGGATATGACTGAGATGTACATACACCTTCATGTGATTAACAGAGAGTGACAGGACAAAGAGAGATGTACAAATACCTTCACGGAATTAACAGAGTGACAGAACATAAGAGAGATGTACAAATTCTTTCATGGGATTAACACAGAGAGTGCCAGGACATGAGAAAGATGAACAGATACCTTTACGGAATTAACAGAGTGACAAGACATGAAAGACATGTACAAATACTTTCATTAAATTAACAGAGAGTGGCTGGACATGACAGGCGTAGAAATACCTTCATTGGATTAACAGGAGTGATGGGACATGAGAAACAGCTAACTGTTACTGAGTAACTGTGGGAACTGAGTGCCTCACTCCATGTGAAGGATAAGTGGAATACTAACTACGATGAACTTGTGTTAAAAATCTGTCTTTGTACTCAAGCTATAATGTACAAACTGTATCTTTTCCAAATTCTAATCAGATCCTGCTGCTACTGGAAATAATTGTAAATAATTCCGATTCAGTAGTGTGCAGTGCTTCAATTAACTACTCGACTGGTCTACACTCTTCCAGAGCCAGGATGTAGTTTGGCACCTTACCTGCTGTACATTGGTACATGAGGTGCAGCAGATGAAGTCGTCTGTTGTCCCCTAGGTCCTGCCAATTCCATCTTCTGTGTAATGTGCAGTGGTGGCTGTCATGGGGGCATTTAGTACAAAGCAAGTAAGCCAGTTGCAGAGAACAGTTAGCTTGCTTAGGACAGACTTATTTACCCCATTATACAGAATGTCCCTGTAGTCCAGTAGAGGTGTTATCTTTGTGTTCATGTTGTGCAGGCATGTAGGGGAGAAAAAGCAATCCTTATTCTTGTACAGGAAGCCAATTTGTGGCCCATTTTTATAAGAATTTCAATGTGTAGCCTCCATCTGAGATGAAGGTCCAGTCACATACCCAGATATTTATACGCACCAGTGAAATGGAGCTTATTATAAAGTGATCGATCTGTTGGTTAGTGCACCTCACTACATTTATTTATTTGCAGGGTACACTGATCTGTGATAGTTCACTTCTAGGTGTGTCCTGGGGATAGGTTACATGAACCTGTTGTACTGATTAGTGAAACATTGTTTAGGTCACCGGGCAACTTTCCTACTCTTCTTTTCCGTTATGCCATGGGATCTTTAACTTCTACCTTGGCAGCAACCAGAGATGGGCAGAAGGGAGCTTGGTTTACCATCTCTTCTGAAGGACAAGTACATGTTTGGACTTCTGTGAGCAGATATTAGTTGGAGAGATCTCTGGGTTGGGATTCGTTGAGAGGAGGACAGGCTGACACACACACACACACACACACAGCTCCACTGTGACACAGATAAGAGAACAGCTGAGGTGGTTTTTGTGACGTAGACAGCCGGTTCTGAGGGCTGTATTATATATTTTTAATATAAAATGTATTAATGTCTCTTCTGAAAATTCAAATGCTCTAGGAATGACCTCACTCATCCCTCCCTCCAGATTCCAGCTGAGAGATGAAAGCCATGGAAACGGCTGACAGTATGTGAGTTCACACACTAAGATTTTTAGAGACAATGTGTTACCTGGAAGACTTTAATCAAGGATCCTGTTTCTCTGAGTTAATTACAGACTTGTTTAAGTTAATTTTGTTAAGAGAGAAATCATAAACTAGGTTTATGAGGTTAGAAATGGAAGCTAGGATATTACACAGAGGTGAGAGGTCATAAATGACCCTGTGAAGCCTGTGTGAGGAGGGTACAGCATGAGATCAAAGAAAGTGTCATTTGAAACTTGAGTTATGCTAAGGTTGCAGAATTAATACTTGAAATTGCATCCTGTGGTTGTATAGAAATATATATTTTTAGATATTTGACAGAGGAGGAGCTAGATGACTTCATCCAAAAGGGGTTGGCCAATACTGCTTGTAAAGATTGTTCTCTTTTACTACAGAGAGACACTTTTATCTGACACTGACCAAGAAAACATCTGAGCACTGAAACAGGTATTTAGAAAGCTAGACAAAATCTAAACATAGTTGTAGGAATTGCACTGTTTTAAACCTTATTTTGTTTAAAAATATGTATGTCTTGTGTTATAAGAGTTCTGTATTGTATGTTTGACATATTATTATATATTTTAGTAAAAACTCTAATTTTAGAGCAAACCTGGTCTGCCTTTGAATTACTTTCTTTGCTAAGAAATATTTATGGTTATAGCAGACAGCAGACATAAGCTTATAGGGTGGTACCAAATTGGAAAGAGAAGCGTTTAAAATCTGAGGTCTTTATTAAAGTTTTAAAGGGTTCATCTCTGAGTACCTGGCTAGGTGCCTGTAGGCAAAGATATCTGGCCCCAAGAAGACAGATATATCTGAGCCTGTGCACTGGGCATGCTAGCAAGAGGTTAACAGTTTGAATCCCTCCAGAACTGAGACCAAAGGTTGATCCGAACTCACAAAAACAGACAAGAGGGTTACCTTGTCTGTTACACTGTTCAAGACTGTGCTCAGAGGTTGGCACGTTGGGAGTAGAGGGCCTGACCTGCTGAGCGAATCTGTGAGAGTTTTAACTTTTTATTTCCAGTTCTGTTGACTGGTAACTGTGTGTGGGGATGGAGACTGCCTGACTGAGCCTTATTTTGACATCACTACTGACACAGAGGGCTGAGAAGTCTAGATTGCTATGGATTGTGCTACATAAGGCCTGATGATTTGCGACCCAGAGCATTTGTGCCCCAGAACTATAGCGAGTGGTGCAGGAGTGTGATGTCTGACCTTGCGACATCTGCTGGATATCTGCAGGTAGGTCCGCAGTTCCACAGGGGACACTGCAAGGCAGTACAGATACGTGATAGGCAGTGAGTAGATTGTGTAAAGGTAACCTGAGAATTTCCATCTGGGGTGGCCCAATATAGTACCCTGTTTTGGACAGTCACTGTTAAGGTTAAAGCGCAAACACCCTATCTAGGATAAGTGTTGTAGGAAATACCTAAAGGGTTGTCAGGCAGGCAGAATTAAGCACAGTTAGTACCAGAGTGTAGTTGGTTGTTTTTGTAGTAGTCAAGTAGGTGTATTTGCTAATGCTGCCAAATTTTATTATTATTGTTATTGTGAGATGCCTGAGCCCTATGAAAGGCGCTTTATAAATAAAATTGCCTTGCCTTGCCCAGGGTACTCTGGGGACAAGACCAGTCAGATAGAATGAAGCACAGGACAGTGGGGACATAGTCAGCTCTAGGGGCTGTGGGGTGCCATCTCGAGGCTATGCTCTGGAGGAGAGGACACTGACCCATTATATAGGGCATTTATGAGCTCCAGAACAGTTGATGGCAGCAATGGAGGAGATATCCTGGATACATCACCAGCTGTGCTGATACCCTCAGACACACCTGGCACCCCACTCCCCAGAAGCCTACTGGCCCAGTGGTGGATTGAAGGATAACAGGGAGTCAAGTGGTGACAGAGACAAGCACAAGGAAGTTTTCCAGGCTCGCTATATCCTGACAGCAAATTGATTTGTGCTATTTGAGGAAGAGCGGTACCGGACCTCTTTGGTCTGGGCTCAGAGTCAGTCAGGAAGGCTGAACAGGATAACTTGGTGTCACCCAGTGATAAGATCAGGAGCAAGGAGTGTTCTAGCGATGGGGACACAATGATTAGAGGCGTAGAAGTTGTTGGGAAGCAGGGAAAGGGAGGAGGGTGTCAGATTTCTTCCAGGCATCTGTCATCTGGGATATGGACAGGATAGTGAGCATGGCAGAGGAGGAGGGGAGGGAGTTTGGAGTGCTGGTACACTTGGGTACCAACAGTCTGGTGAACTAACCAACTGAGATGGTGAAGTACAACTTCGAAGGCTGGGGAACAGACTGAAAGCTCACTTGGCCTCCTGGCCTTTCCAAGAGCATCCCTGTGTGGGGGGGGGAGCAAGGGAATCATTAGAAAGGAGGAGACGGAGGAGTTAAGGATGGTTGAAGTGATGGTGTTGGGAGGAGGGTACCATTTTGTGGAAACTTGGCGGGGTTCTGGGACAGAAGGCTCTACAAGGGTGATGACCTTCACTTTGTGTCCAGTGTCCAGTTGGGGCCCCTTCCACCAAGATGGGAATTAATACTTAGAGAGAGTACAATGAACTAATGACCAAAATGATTAGGGGACTCAAAGATCAGTAGTATGGGGAAAGATTACAGTCCCTGGGCTTGTACTCCTTAAAATATAGGAGGCTTAGAGTGGATCTATGCCTCCTTTTGTGAGCATTAAAATAACAATGAGCTGTGGGATTGTCTGGGTCTTGAACTAACGAAACAAGATTATAATACCAGGGCCCACCACTTACAACTGAAGGAGGAAATGCAACACTATGAGAAGGCACATTAGTTTAACTAAAGGGTCATTAAGGCATGGAATGGCCTTCCTCTGGAAGTGGTAGGCAGTACACATACATAAGAGTTCAAAAATAGACTGGATAATTACTATGCAGATCACAAAACTGAATTTTACCTCTGATATCAGAGCCAATAACATATAGGTCAATGCCTTCTTGCATGTATTCATCTATGAGAACTTGAGAACTTAACAAAGAGGGGCTAGTGCATTGGGGCAGAAGTTTGATGTCTATATTGATGGACATTTCAACTAAGTTGGGGGTCTGAGGCTGGGGAACCACAGAGGAAGGAGAACCAAGGGAACCTAGTTAGGATTCCTCTAGAAATGGGATAGAGACAGTGGGGATGTAGGCATCCAGAGAAGGTCCCATAATAAAGCAAGAAAAGGAGTCAGAGGGCAGCTGCACACAGAACAAGCAAGGGCAGGAAATTAAAGGAAATGGGCAGGACAAGGGAAGAGGTACCTAACAAGAAAGGTAAGATTATAGGGACATACTGGATGGTAGTCTGCCTAAACATCAGGACATTGGGAAACAAAATTAGTGAGCTGCAGGTGATGGTGGCAGATGCGGATTAGACCTTGCAGCCATGACAGAAACATGGGCTACCAGGAAAATGACTTGGACTTAGCAATACCAGGATGCACCATGCACAGGCAAAAGTGGTACAGGAAAAGGGTGGGTTAGTCCTTTATGTTAAGGAAGGCATAAGGTGACTGTGGAGGGTCCATCAGGGGAGTGAAGAGGAGAAAGAATCATTGTGGCTGCAGCTCACGACCACATCTGGTAAGGAACTATGCATGGGGGTAGTCTGCAGACCACTGGGACAGGTGATGAGGGAGATGGGAAGTAGGGACAGAGATTCAGAAGGGGCAGCAAAGGGAAGTAGAGATGATGGTGGGGATCTCAATTTACCAGAAGTAGAATGGGACATTCCAGCTGCTAAGAGCACCAGGAGTCAGGCCCTGTTAAATACATTGCAGGACTGCCTGCTGGTTCAAGCTGGTCACAGAACCCACAAGGCAAACTGCCATTCTTGATGTGTTGCTCACTGACTCAGTAATGGTAGGAGGGCAAGGACTGGGGAGCCTCTGGGGTCCAGTGACCACAACACACATGGTTTCAACTGGCCTTGGGTATCTGATACCCTTGTCAAAGGCTGTGGTTCTGGATTTCAGAAGAGCAAACTTTGACCAGATGAGTGAACTAGTCAAGGTAATTTGAGGGAGTGGACAAAATTACTGGGGCAAAGGAGAGGTGAGGAGTAATTAAGAGGGCCATTCTAGAGGCAAGCAAGTCATGCCTGAAAACGGTTACCAAGAGTAACAGGCACAAAGACCAGTTGGGTTCTCAAAGAAAGTCATGGAGGTAGTGAGGGCTAATATAAGGGCCTTCCTTAGATAGAAAGATCATTGGAAAGACAAGGAGTGGAGGAATACCAGTTAAGGACGTGGGAGACCAAGAAGGTAGTCAGAGACCCAAAACCAGACACGGAACTGCATATTGTGGAAGGGGTCAAGGGAGGAACAGTTCTTTAGCTACATTAGGGAAAAGACAAAGATGAGAGGGGAATTATTAAGATTATGGGGAGGGCAGGGTGATAGAGCGAGCAGAATGCAGCTATTTGAAATGACTACTTTTCTCTGTGTTTACAGTGGAGAATAGTTGGCCCTTGTCTGAAAATGGCATAAAAGGCTGCTGCAAGAGGGATCCCAGAAATGGGCAGGAGGTGTTTATGGGAGAAAGGGACAGAAAAGGGCTAGCAGCCCTGAAAATAGAAACAGAATTTGTTGGCAGAAAAGGACCACTGGCCCACCCGATCTGCCCATTTTTTCCCTGTCTGTTCTGTCCCAGCAGACCCTAAATGGTCTTTGCCACCCTCCCCACCTTTTTATTCACTAGTATTCCCTATGTCTCTCCCATTCATGTCTGAAACACCCACGGTTTTTCCCTACTGCCTCTTGTGGTGGGCTATTCCAGGTGTCCACCACTCTTTCAGTGAAGAAGTGTTTCCTCGCAGCCCTCATAAATATACCAATGTCTCAGATTCATCTCTGATTTCCAGTGAAACCTCCTTCCCTAGCTTGATTCCCTCTGCATAGCTTGAGGTGGATTCAGGTCTCACAATGCTATCTATGCTCTGCCACTTTCTCTGACCCCTCGCTGTTTAGCTAAATGACTACTGCCTGTCTCTAACCATTCTACAGGCTGGGAGTGTCACAACCCCTGGGACAGGGTTTGCAAGAATCATTGGCTTGTGGGTCATTTGTATGGTGACCTAGGAACTCTTTCTCACATGGTCACAATAGGGTTAGTGACCCTACAAGGAAGCCTTGTGACCTCTGTTATGCATAGCACAACTGGGAACATCATCATGGACTCTGTTGCTAAGTGACTATTGTGGCCACTTAGAGACAATCCCTAATAACTGTGTATGGACCTCAGGTCTCTCTCCCACACAAACGTTTTCTGTATATTTTCTATATTACTGCAGTAGGCACAGCTCATGCCATCAAAGTCACATAGCAGCTCTGCATGAATGCCCAGGCCAGGATGGGATGTACCCAAGTGTGCTCAGGGAACTAGCATCAGAACTGGCTGAACCCCTGGCTAATCAGTAGCTGCCTACAGTTAGGGGTGGGTTTGAAAGATTGGAGGGTACTATGTAGACCTGCTCCACAAGGAGGAGGCAAAGAGCAGTTGAAAACTACAGACCCTTTAGTCTTACCTTCATAGCAGGTAAACTAATGGAGACATTAATCAAGGTGACCTAGTGGATTACCTGGAGAGAAATGGACTCCAAGTTAGTAAGCAGCACAGGTTTGGTGCAGGGAGTTCTTTTCAGACCAACCTGATAGTGTCCTTTAGGTATGTAGGGCTGTGGACAAGGGACAAGCAGTGGATTTGTTCTACTTTGACTTTAGTAAGGCATTCGACTTTGTGCCACACAGAAGGTTACCAAAGAAGTTAGAGGATCTGGAGACAGTGAAGGATCTAGTTAGATGGGGAGGGGAAGCTGGCTGGGGAGCAGAAGGGTGGTGGTAAATGGGGCCAAGTCAGGGTAGAGGGAGGTCATGACGGGGTGCCACAGGGCTCGGTCCTGGGGCCAGTCCTCTTCAACTTCACAGATGACACTAAGCTCTGTGGCAGGGTAGACCACAAGGAAGGGGTAAGGGAGCTGCTGAAGGACCTACAATGATTAGAGAGGTGGTCCAAAATTTGGCAGTTGAAATTCAGATCAAATAATTATAGTACCAGTGCCCCTAATGTTGCTTGAAATGCTATAATTCATTTCAGTCAATTCAGTTTTCTTACTTGTTTTTGTTCCATCATTTTAACATTTAGAAGGGTTCTTAGTCTTATCTTTTAGCTGAATCAAGATCAGCCTGACCACTGACAGCAAGGCGACCAACTCATTGGTCAGGAAACTACACTTTAAATTTTAACATGCCAGTATGAGCTGAGGTCCACTGCTCTCTCTTTTTTTGAGTGGAAGCCACTCCATGGCTTAATCTTTTATATAGTGTGCTCTGGTCCACAAGAGACTTACAGATGACCACTGGGAGCTCACCAGTCAGGAAAAGGCTGCACATCTCCTGTTTACAGTGCAAGGTTAAAGGTTTAGCAGGTTCAACCATGGCTAATACACAGAGATTTTATCACAGTGCACACCTGTAAAGATTTAAAAATTGAAAGAGGTATAAGAAATGTGATAAAACCTCTGTGTATTAGTGCCAGGTAGAGCTTGCTAAACCTTTAAAGCTGAGATACAAATCAAGGCTGAAACAAGCAAGGTGATGCACATGGGAACAATAACCTTAGGAAAGCATACGGATGGGAGGGCTAAGCTGGCCACTACCAATGAGGAAAGGGACCTGGGAGTCATCATAAGCAAACCTCTAAAACAGTCTAACCAACATAACAAGGTCTAGAGCAGGCAATCGGGATGTTGGAGTGTATCAGGACGGGGTTGACAGGAGGAGCAAGGAAGTGATACTACCTCTCTGTAGATCACTGGTGAGGCTGCATCTGCAATACAGGCAGTGTAAGCGCAGTGGTTTAAGGTTCTGAGCTGCAAACCTGGAGACCTGGGTTTGAATCCCACAGCCCCACTTTTATACTGTGTTACCCTAAGCAAGTCACTTAACTTCCTTGTGCTCCCAGGTCACACCTGGAAACAAGCTCACTCAGTGTTTCTCTCCTGGTTAAAAAAAAAAAAATACTGTACCCTGTTGTGGGCTAGAACAAAGGTACGATTCCCGATCTTCCTTGCAGCACTAGTATTCCAGTGATATTTGGAGGTGGAGCTTATGCATTACCTGTGGGAGCAAAAAGAAGCAGGAATAACAAGAATAGTCTTCTAATCCTTCCTGCAGAGGGGACATTCAGGTCTTGCATGCATTACCTCTTGCAGTTCACCAAAGGATTCTGGTGGGCCAGCTAAGTGGGCTACAAGTGCAATGGGTCAGTTCTTTTCATAGGCACAGATGACAGCACCAAGTGGGAAATAATGAGACAGCATAGAGCCCCTCTTTTCTCCCTGTCACAAAACATTCTAATCTGTAGGTACTGGTAAAATGGGAAGTGGAAGTTCCCATTTTGATCAGAGGTCCTTGTTTATTCTTTTCTCCTGTGCTCCCAGGAAAAGGACAACTTAAAGCTAGCATTTATCATGCTACATAAAGATTAATCTATACATGCCAGTTGATTCTCTCTGAATGCCATTTTAGAAATAGTGGCCCAGATATTCATACTGCACCAGGCTGTGGTGCAAGCCTGGCGCAGTGCAACAACTCTGCGAGGGGCGTTGACAGAGTGATATTCAACAGAGCCGCGCCATGGCACAGCAATGCTGAATATCGCACCCCGGCCACCCGCAGCGCGCATGCGGCACAGTGGCACCGCGCCAGTGCAAGTGGCCAGAGTGAGCAGAGGGATGCGCTAGCGCAAGTTCCGTTGTGCTAGCGCTTAAAACCGCGATATTCAAAAGTGCACATGCAATGAATATAATGCATGCAAGGCACAAATGGGGCATTTGCATGTCATTATGGCCCCATTTGCATGCAGGTGCGCTTGATCCCTGGTGACTTGTGCCTGCCAGGCTGCAGCCGCGGGGACCGGCGCCCCTGCATAGCACAGCAAAGATCCCCACTGCCCGATCGCGGCATATGTAGAAAATAATAATCGTCCAATATCCCTGGTGGTCCAGTGGACTGCTTGCAGCTCGATCGTGGGCTTAAATATTAAAATATACCGCCAATATCCCTGGTGGTCCAGTGGACTGCTACACGCCCGATCACGGGCTTAAGTATAAAATTAAACCGCCCTATATCCCTGGTGGTCCAGTGGACTGCTCACAGCCCGATCACGGGCATCTGTTAAAATAAAACATGTCCTATATCCCTGGTGGTGATGGACGCTCGCAGCCGATTGTGGGCTTAAGTATAAAATTAAACCATCCAATATCCCTGGTGGTCCAGTGGACCACTTGCAGCTCGTGGGCACATGCAGGAAATAATACCACCCAAAACAACCCTGGTGGACTAGCAGTACCCCCTCCCACCCGCCCACTGGCACTGCCCTGCTCCCCCATTCACATATCTGGACAGTGTAGTATGGTACAGGCTGCATGCCCATTGACTCATGCTGTGGGACCAATGGGTGTACAGCCTTACCATATGGTGTCAGTCGGCGGGGCGCGGGCGGCGAGCTGGTGGGAGCTGCCGCCGCCTGCTTACCAGGGGGAGCAGGGAAGTGGGGTTCGTGGGCGGGTGGGGAGGGGGTACCGCTTAGTCCACCAGGGTTGTTTTGGGTGGCATTATTTCCACATATGCCTGCGATCGGCTGCAAACAGTCCACTGGACCACCAGGGATATTGACAGTTAATTTTATACTTAAGCCCGTGATCGGGCTGTGAGAGGTCCACTGACCAATCTGGTTTGGGGCACCGCCACGGCGTGCAGCTGGAGCTCGGGCTGCCGTGTTGCACCTGCACACGGCAGCTCACCTGTGGGTGGCCAGCTGTTGTTCCTTTTTTGGCTCACCTGTGTGCAGCGCAGTAGGGTTGGGCGCATGTAGGGTTTCGAGCACATCCCGGCTGAATACCGGATGTGCGGAGTGATGCATGGGCATACCCCCACCTGCGCTGCATACATTACTAATGTGGCTCGGCGCATCGGGATTTGTGCCGGGCTCAATCCCTGTTTGAATATTGCACTGGGTGCATCAGTGGGTTGCGATGGTGCAACACTGTTGCGCCATGTGCAACCCTTCTGAATATCCGGCCCTAGTGTTTTTAGTTGGCAGATTGACACCATGAAATGCCACTGTGGTAGGGAGCAGCTACAGTCAGGGTGTGAGCAGTGGGGAATTACAGGGAGGCTTGCCAGGGCTCTTCCCACCAGCTCTGAAGTGAGCCCTGGTAACACCACTGCCATTGGCTTAGAATGGAAGGGCTCAATTAAAGATGGGGCCCTTATAGGCCCCCTGCTTCCAAAGCTCAAACGAGTAATTGCCACACTTGGCATGAGAGACAGTAAACATTTAGGCTTACTCTGATTAACTTCATGAAACATGATGTATGGAAGTCCCCATTCCGATGTTTTCCCTAGTGGTCCTAAACACAGGTGATGACCCACTAGTCGCTACACTGAGGATAGTGCATGAATGCTCATACACAACTAGGATATTTTTAACTCATGAAGTTTGCATGGTAACGGAGACCTTGAGAGCGCAGCTCGAGAGGTCTTGTTACCATGGAAACTTCGAGAGTTAGAAATATCCTTGTTGTGTAATGAGCATTCACACACTGTCTTTATAGAGTATGGGCACCCTAAATTGATGTCGGTGTCCTTACTTAGCATTTTTCCATTGTCACTTGCTTCCCAGGTCAGCCCTCACTGCCGTGGCCGCTTTCTGAAGAGCAGAGGTTACCAGAACATACATGCGAACACATTCCATGTTGTTGTGCTACAGTAGCTATGTAGCTAGTGCAGCACAGAAACACTGTTCTAGGCATGAATTTCCATGCAGAACAGCATTCTACCATACAATATGAATAGAATGCTATGGGTGCTTCCCGCTATGGGAACCAAACATTCGGTGCACACTGCTCAACCATTTAATTTGTAAATTGCACTAATGCTGCTGCTTGGGGTGCAAACATTCTAAACAAGAAAGCACATTTATGCTTAAATGGAAGAAACACTAACATCTTCTGACCATTTCCAATAATCATTTTCATGATATTTTATCGTTCTTGAAATCATATTTCAAAGGCTGTAACTTTTGAACTGTTAGCCTTAGAAATTTAAGTTTTTTTAATGGAAGCTTGGAATTCAGTCAACAGCAATAGATCATAATGAGACAGTTCCCAAGTGTCGATACCTATCTATACATATTTTATTTATTTATTTGTTCTAGGATTACAAATACCTTTGAGCCAAGGCTCTTTTACAATGGTTCCACGCCATTGGTACAATTAAGACAATCATAAGCAAAGATAACAGTTTATAAAATTAAAAATATATATATCAATATGTATTGTTAAAAATAACAGGATTTTAAAAGTTTTGAACCATTTCGTGTTTTAAATATTGATATATGGAAGATGTAGCAACATCATGTATTGAGATATCAACTTATCTGACTCAAGCTTTCAATTAAAAAATTAATTTTCAGCCTTAACATTTCCAATGTTATCTCATTTTAAATAACTAATCTTTGGAAAGATCTGTCTTTGGAACTGCTGCAACTAGAAATTAAAGTTTTTTTAATGAAAGCATGGAGTCAGAATGTTAAAGAGACTCACCAAGCTAAATATATGTAGCTGAGTGCCCACGCAGTTCGATGCATTGCGTCCCAGAAAAGTTTTCGTGTATATCTGACCGAAAATATGCAATTGTATTTTAGTTATAACACTCATAAATCTTGTTTAACGGGCACAGGCACATCCCGTTCTAAGATCCATCACTGCACTGCCCCACTCAGAAATTTCTGACGTGATCGCAGGAAGAGTGCAGGGACGTACAACATTGTAATTTATGGGGAACAATTTTACATCATTTTTAATATTATAATGGACATTTGGCAATGAAACGTGGGTACTGGTTGACTAACAAGGCCCTGACAGGCACTGTGCCAGGTCACTTCTGAGGACCATGTCCTTGGAGGATAAGGGAGGCCGGGGAGGGATACCCTAGCAGCACCAGGCGGATGAAGATGGCCCACCCCTTTGCCACTTTCAACTGCTCCCATGCCTCACCGTCTCTTCCTTCCATGCCTTAACCATCGAGTGAAGTAGCCTCCTGCTGGCTTGGGGAATGGAGGGACCCACCTGCAGGCAACAAGCTGTGGGGTTACAGTCGAGTGTCTAGCGAGGATGTCAAGCAGAGGCTGGTGGTGGGTGGAATATTGGAGGAGACCTACGGTGGGCAGAAGGGCTTGGGTAGGTGGAAGGAAGACCTGGCAGCTGGTGAGGAGAAATGGGAAAAAAAATAGAAAGTAAAAAAGCAACTATGTAACTTGCAACTCCATTTCCATTCATCATATGCTATTTATCAGGTTGCATACATTTTACTCTAGCAAGCCCTACTCTAGCTCGCTTGTGTTAGAAGGTAATAAATCAATACATTTTCATTTTAAAATCCCATACATAGGTATAGTGTAAAAGCGAGGAGCTCCATGTTGATCCTTTATCAGTAGAATAAGTACTGGTAGGACATTAGTACCCCAGGTGAAAACCATCCCAACTAGTTCAACTAGTCCGAACAATGTGGCAAAGGACCACACGGCAGGACTTATTGCTCGAATGAATTCGAGGAAGTTCAGATAGCAGCTCGGTTAATGGAGATTCTCGCTTGCACCATACGCCATGCTTGCAAACAGAGAATGGAACAGTACAAGCCCCCATGACAACTGAGAGGGCTCCAAGCCCCTTTGTGTGATGTCCACATGACAACAGAATTTATTTATTTGTAATGTTTGACCAGAAAAGGCACACTGAACTGTGACAACTCATTTTGAGGTGCACGGGCTGCACAGTCCTGTGTCACTGCAAGAGGGAATGTTGCCAGAACAGTGGGAAAATTGCCTCCTCTTATGATAAGTGAAACAGGATCTGTAACTTCTGCTTGGACAGTTACCAGAGATGGATGCAAAGGAACTTGGTTTAGGCCCCTTCAGACTAGATAGCCTAAAACGGTTTGAGTCGCTTAAACCATTTTAAGTCTGTCTAACACAGATAGCATCCACACTACAAGTGGGTTTAAAATGGGTTCAAAATCCATGTTAAATTCTTGATAGGACCAAGGCTTTAACATGGGTCTTGAAACAGATTACAATATAGAACCATGTTACTTGCAATTCTGGAAATGCAGGCACAGTTCCATTTGCTTCAGCCTCCCAGAAAGCGTGTTTGGCAAGCCCCACTAAGCATGATCGGAGCAGCAGGTATGGACCCTGCAGCAGGGATGTTTTATCTGCACTAAACCAGGGCTGAACTTAATCAGGACGCAGCAACACAGCATGTGGTAAACATTTTATAAAACATTACAACTTTCTGTGTTGTGTAGTTTGGGCATGGCCTCAGCAACTCATCTGAAGGATGGCATCTCAGCTATGCAGCAGCATTCCCACTGTGCTGCACACTACAGTACCAGCATTGGGTATTAGCCCAAGTTCCAGGTCTGGGACTAGAACCCTCAACCTTTCAATTTTCTGGACCTCAAGGTGAGTGCTCAACCTATGGACCACCACGGATGCTGCTGAGTATTGAATAACTGCCTGCAGCACCAAGTTTAAATGTGACAGATGTTCTCCGCCAAGTAAAGAAGCAATGGATGCTGCAGACAGAGCAGAAGGACTTGGAGATGTGAATAAGAAATAATGTGCTGTGCCTTACACAGGGAGTGGGTCAAGGTAGGCCTGTCAGCGGTTGGCAGTGTCTGCAGGGAGTACAGGGGAAACAGTGTACTTTCCTACGAGTGTACTACATAACTTAGTTTCTGTAATACATTCCAAGTGCTCTGTAAACAGTGGTTGTTTGCAGAACATTCAGAATATTTGCACCACTGTAATATTTACATGCCACTCTTTGATCTACGACATATTTAACGAGCAAAGAGGGGTCAATCACTTGAACAGCAGCCTGAACTGAAATAGCTTTTCTTTTAACTCTGACCCAAGAAATGTGGTCCCTGATAAGTTATAACTACGTGAACGTAACTGACAGGCAGGTTATTTGATGATTTGTAGGGAGGGCGTGGCAGACACTCCCAGCACTAGGATGCAGTGGAGCTTCTATGAGGCCTATGACTTAAAATATTCCTTTTTACATCTCCTATTAATAAATGGAGACAATGGGATCTAGTGTTCAGAGCACTGGCTGGGGAAGCAGGAAATCGCAGGTTCAGACTGGAGTCAGTTAATCACTGTGTGACCTTCAGCTCATCAGTTAACCTCCCAGTGTTCTGTCTGGTCCACCCAGCTGTTGCTTTTCAGCTGGGCTCAGTTGGTAGTACACCTGCCTCTGGGCCAGAAGGTTTGTGGGTTCTTGTCCCATTTCGGTATTGGGCTCTCATCATAAATGCTGGCACCTGAGTGCAGTACCAGGGTGCTGTACTTAGGGTGTGCCATCCTTTGGATGAGACATTGAACTGAGGTCCCTAATACCCATCTCTTGTGCTGCCCTAGGGTGGATATCCAGGTGGAAGTAAAAGAACCCAAGTCTACTTACCGCCAAAAAGTAAGCGATTTTCCCCAGTGTCCTGGCTGACATTCCCCTTCCCATAAAATCGGTCTATGCAATTGCTCAAGGCTGTGAGTGGGTGCTGATGTGCAAAACAGCTGCCACTACATGTATAGAGTCACTTCACTACCATTCTCTCATTACTTGTAAAGCACTTTGGGATACAGTGTGTATGAAAAGCGCTATACAAATGCTGATTCTATTCTTCTTCTTCTGCTTCTAACTGGTGTAAAAAAAAGCAAGCCTTCCATGTCAAGTAAAAGGAAACCTGGCTTTCAAAAATGTATACTCCTCAACTGTCTGTAACGAAACTATACATAAAACTCTTTTACAGATTTCCTCTACTTAATACAGACCTCTAGTATAATTTCCTGCACACAATGGTATGAAAAAATGGACTGTGGAGAGGGCTACAGACATTTTTTCATGTCTCTCCTACAGGAAATTAGACTGTAAACTATTTTAACAGCTCCTGTATTTTCATTAACCATCGAGGACTTCCTTGTTCTCCCCAACATATCACGCAAGAAGCGGAGCTAGCTTCTTTGTCTCTGTTTTGCAGAGCCCACAGATAGGAAGCCAAGAACAAGTATGTTTTGGTCTAGACTTAATTTAGGATTTCTTTTTTTTCATCATCTATTTTACCTCCTGATTCATTACATTCTAATGCGACCCCCAGTCCCACCACCCCAACCTAGGACTTACCACATCTACATGGACCGCCATGGGTGAGTAGCTGTCTCCAGGTATGGCTACGCAGCTTGTGGGGTTGCCATTTTCATCCTGCTAGTCAGGGTTCTTTTCTGCCACATTTGCCCCATTCCCAAAGCTGGCACACATGTCATGAGGTGGGCATGTGCCATAAAGAGCCTAAACGTACTATGCATCTGTGCCTATCTGATTGAGAGGCAGTCAATGCAGAACCCTCTAGTTTCCACTAGGTGGCAGCTGAGCAGTGGTATGAACTGTCCTCCATCCCCAAAGGAGAACAGGCGTCAATGGATGCTCAGTTCTCTGTCCCTAGCTAGCCCTGAGCATCCCTGGCCCATTTCCAAACCGGGTTGCCTGTGTGATGTGGAGTGACTTAGCCCGCTAAAGCCACTGGGCTGGCTTAGTTTAGGGTTTCTAACCCTTATTTTTCAATGCAAATACTGCGGTGGCATGTGCTCAACAGCCTAACTATTAGAGTTGTGATACTGGCTCTTTGAATATATATAGGGCTGGCAGTATAGTCTAGAGGTTAGAGAGCGAGGTGTGAATGATCTTGATACATCCAGCAGGCCAGATCTGAGTTTGATTCTCACAACCTCCACTTGCATACTGTTTGACTCTGAGCAAGTCCTTAACCAGCCCAGTGCTCCCAGGTCACCCCTGAAAACAGGCACTTGTGCCTAGTGGGCCTACCAGGTTACCAAAGACTAAAATAAAAAAATAAAAATATATATATATATATATATTTCTCTTCCCATTCTTACTGATTATCAAAGATACAGCATTTAATCAAAGAGGTTTGCCACACACAAACCACTGCCTTCTACTGCAGGAGCATATAGTCATGTCATACCTGCATTTGTGACATCACAGTCTGCTTCGATGGGAATGGTTCGCTGTCACACACATTTACCCCACCAGTAGGGGTGGTAGGTGGGCTATGAGAGAAAGCTCTTGCTTAAAACAACTCTGTACTTCAGTATAATGATTCAATGATTATAATTCATTTGAGCATCATGGCGGAGGACAATACATGGGTCAATGGGTGTAACCAAAATTTATACACACATGTGGTGTGCGATGCTACATAAACCAAGAGCAAAGCTTATGGGTGAGTATAAAAATCTGGGTAACACACCAGCTCATGTATTGTTTTTTTATAACTACTGGGTAGCATTTCTAACTGAAAGGTTTTGGTTCATTTACTCACTTAAAGAGGCACTAAATCTGAAAACATTGTCTCTTACTTTTGAGGAGGGTTCTGTTCTTGGAAGGTGTAAGCCAAAACAAAAGAGCAGTAATAAGGTGTGAATTGTTTTATATTGTTTGATTTATAAGCATGATTTGTGTGAAAGGATTTGATTTGAAGAAGAATCAGCATTTATATAATCCTTTTCATACACACTGTATCCCAAAGCGCTTTACAAGCAATGCTAGACTGGTAGTGAAATGACTGAATGTGTAGTAGCAGCCAGTTTTGCACATCAACACCCACATAGCTTTGGACAATTGCATGAACCAATTTTATGGGAAGGAATGTTGGCCAGGACACCAGGAAAATCTCCAGCTCTTTGCGAAAAGTGCCTTGGGTTCTTTTACTTTCACCTGGACAGCACCAGAGATGGGTAGTAGGGACCTTGGTTTAACGTCTCATCTGAAGAATGGCACACCCTGTTAGTACAGCCCCAGTACTGCATCGGGTGCCAGCATTGATGGGATGGCTCAGTCCCAGTGTGGGCCCAGAATCCATGACCTTCTGGCCCAGAGGTGGATATGCTACCAACTGAGCCATGCTGACACCTGACGTGCTGCACAAGTAGTCAGCATTACGGTTATGAGACTCTGTTTATGAGACTATGCCACGTGGTTTAGAACTGCACACTTGACTAATAGGTTACAATTACACACAGCTGATTGTAAGACATAATTACAACATGTTTATGTGCATGTTAAAAATGATAGCCAGTAATCATAAATAGAATAACAGATAGGGGACTGTATATTATGGAGCTATAATACCATTGAGAGGGTCTGAGGACATGTGAACATCAGAGCAAAGCTTGAGATGTTCCAACATGTCACCAGAACCTCAAATAGAAAGATAATATATGGTCTTTGGTTAATAACCATGCTGTAAACACCCGATGAGAGGTTGCCATGACATCATTGTAACCTGTGAGGCGCGCTCGAGGGTTTCGAATGTCATGGCAACCTCAAGAAGTGTTTTCAGCGTGGTTATTAACCAAAGACCATACATAATATTTTATAGTGTATGGACTACCAAGATTGTGTAATCACAGATTCAGTTACTTTACTGAATTACTTTACAGAACATTGATTGTTGTGAGCATTCTGTTTTGTTAGAACACTGATTATTGTGAGCAATCTGTTTTGTTATACCTGGTATGACATACTCAAGAAGGGTTAACAGCAGAGTGATGTCATAATGATGGCATAGCATAAGAGATAGTGGATGGGCAACAGTGAACAACAACACTGTTGTTCACTTGAGGTTGTCATGACAACCAGGTAAACCTCGGAGCTAAGCCCAGAGGCTTCTCGCTTGCTCGCGTAAATCCCCTCGAAGTGAGAATAGTGTCGTTGCTTACTGCTGCCCATCTACCGTCTTTATAGTGTATGGGCAAAAGTAAAACAAAATAGCTTGTGACTGCCTCCATGGTCACGCTGTGATGTCAGTGACCCCTGCCATGCCCTTGTCCGTAAAATCACTCACTCCTTCCCGTTCCACAAAGATAGTGTTACTTCATCAATTTAAAAAGAAATACGGCTGTCCTGCTGTTTGCCAGCCACTATTTAAAAACAGCACTTACTGAAAGATTATAACGTCCTCCTGTGCCATTGGTGAACTGCCATGGGCATTTTTGAACGCCTACAGACTGCAACTTGCACATGTGCAAATGCATTCTAGCTGTTGTACCATCGTTGTGACATACTCACGATGGTACAACAACATCGTGACATCACATCAATGGTACAACAAATCTAGGGAAAGCTAGATTTTCAGAGAAAACAACATTCTCACATACATTATAAGGTTGTAATCTGCTTGATTTCAGTTAATAATAAGGGCTCCCCATACATTATAATGGGATTATAACTCGAATCATACACAGTCCTTTATTTTTTTGTAATATATAGATCCATGTAGTTTCAAGTACTAACTGCCATTGAGGGTGCTGAAAATCCAGGGTGCTGATGTCTACAAATCCCCATGTGCTGCACATCTGTTCAGGTAATGTCTGAGAAATGTGTGGTGCCAATGATTTACTGAGACACTATCCAGCACTTGTTCTAATTTCCCTGAGTCAGAATTGCTTGGTGCATGTGTGCATTCAGCAGCTGTTTCTCAATACTCAGTCAGGGTCTGCATAATAACAACATCCAGGGCATTTTTGTGTCATTCATTCTGTGTTTCATAAAGCTTCCTGCATGGCTGACAGAGTGCCCCAAACACTGTATACTGCACGCTCTAGGCAGCATCTCAGTTTCACTTGTGTGTATTCAGGTTATGGGGCTAGGTATCAGTGGCCTCCTGGAACGCATAAATCATACACTTCCTGTTGGCTTTTAGTGCTGTGTGTCTGAGTTATTCAGAATCCGAGGCTGTGATTTTTTCCTTAAGGAATTTTAGGGACTGCCTCCAAACTGTGGAACTACAACAATGCAATAACCCTGGGAACTGATGTTATATAACGCTAATCTTTTTCAGGGAGTTTCAGTGTGGTGGGGCTTGTCATTTGAAAATACTTTTGTCGGTTTCCTGTGAGGGAGCCATCGGTTAGTGGTTCTTATATGGTGTAAGTTGGCTTTTACTGTACAGAGCAGTTACAGTAGAAGCCCGCCATGCTGAGCATGAGGCATTCATTGGTATGTGGACATAGATCTTCTTGTACTACTATCACTGAGAGCTCAGAACATGAGATTAGTGGATGGGCAACTAGCACAGCCAGTGTATTGCGCCACCGAGGGGTTCTGATTCCCAATGACCTTGAGATTGAAACTCGAGAGGTCCATGGAATCAGAATCACAATGGCACAACACACTGGTTGTGTGTATAGTTGCCCATCCACTGTTTTTATAGTGTCTGTGCCCATGAATGTTTTTAGAACAGGAAAATAATTTGTTTTCTGCTGCATTTTATTTTGGTTTTCTACGTTGGTTGCTAGGGTCAGTGGTGTGGTTGCTAGGGTCCAGATGTCTCTACTAGTATAAGCGTGGGCTGCTGTTGGTTGAAAGTTTCATGTGGGTGATATTTAAAAAAAACATGTGCAGAAATTACTACTAAAGTGACATCATACTTTTGCCATTGGGTCTGTCTTGAATATTTGAAACCAGTCCACAGAACTCCAATGGCAAAAGCATGATGTCACTTTAGTAGTAGTTTCTTCTCTGATAAAACAGATAAATGAATTGCCTTGGTTCATGAAAATTAATCTCATCACTATAAATCTAGATACTGTAAAGTTTTGTAAAAGAAAATTTTTTCGTAACAGTCAGGAAGTAGAAACGATTAGAGATTTAAAACTCAAATGACATCATCAAGGTACTGAGGACCTAGGAGAAGAGGAGAGGACAGAAGTCACAGTGAATAAAGCATATTGTCACAATTCTCTTGGTAAGTCAGAGGAATTTCATTTTTTTGTTACTTACTTTCTTTTACTCCCAGGCTCCCTGGTTGTCACCTCTCTTCTAGCCATCTCCTCCTAGGTATCCAGCCACCGTCCAGTCAGTCCCCCAGCTTTGTCTTCTGAGGCCATCACCTTTTGCCCGTGAATTACTCCCCATGGCAGGGTGATGGGGGTCCATCATCTCACCTGCCAGGACCGGATCCAGTTCCGCGATACCCTTCCCCTCTTGTTCACAGTTTATCTAAATGACTTACCAAATTGTATTAAACATTCACAAATCCGACTTTATGCGATGATACCGTTTAGTATCAGCAGGAAAAAACAGGAAGAGGTAGTACAAAACTGCAAAGTGATTTTCTTGTCATGCTAGGTACTTTTCCTCTCGGGTTTATTAATAAACAACAAAAACACAGACTATGTTTTTGCCCCAGAGAGGAAAAGTGTCCCAAAATTAAAGATAATGCCCAGGAAGGAGCAAACCACAATGTATAAATATCTAGGGGTACATATAGACCAACATTTAACATTTGAACAGCATGTAATCAAATTAATAAGGAAAACAAATGTAAAGATTGGAGCAATAAGACACATATCAAATTGTATGACAAAAGAAATGAGATTGACTATGGTAAACCAATTAGTATTACCGGTAATTGACTATGGAAGCCATATTTATAGGCACACCACAAAAAAGCAATTGAGTAATTTGGATGTTCTTTATAATAAGCTTATGAGATTTGTGTTAAGATGTGAATTTAGAACACAACATTGCACAATGTATATTGAACTTGACTGGAACCCATTAAATCTGGGGCTAATGGTATATGGTTAAATCAGATATGGGGTTTACTTAAAAGTAAATTTCTTCATAATCTAAAAGCCAAATCCTCCCGATTTGCAGCCCTGTGGAGCTTGACTTTAATGACACCAATGAGCTGGTCATGCACACTCCCATACTGGCGCCCACTCAAGCCTCTGCTGTGCTCCACACCTTACAGTTATGGCACTGGGTTGCCTACCCCAGCCTCCGCCAGGGATCAGGTGCACAGCAACTGATGATCTCCCTTTCCTTGGAGACGGACAGCTGTCCATCAGATACTTGATCCCTCTCCCCTGCTGACCCACGATGACTGCTGCTCACTCCCAAACACAGGTCGCTGACGTGGGCGCAAGGTGTAGCGACTAATGCCTCAACCCTCAGCACCACCGGCTGGCTAGACTTTCATTTATTTAAACACAATTTCTATTACTACTGCACATTACTGTGAGGAATTTTCAAATTCTAAAGGGACAGAATTTTGTAGGATTTCAGAGAGTCATTCTTAGTTCACTGAATTCTGTCAGAAGTGAAATTCAGAAATCCCTATTCTCCTCATTTCCTGTTTCTTACATGTTCTCAGCAATAGAGCTGGCCCTTGAAGGTGGTTGGACTGATGGTGATTTACTTAGAATTCAGTAGAGCTTTAAATTAAATACAGCAGACCTATTTCTACTGTTTCTATTTTTACTATTTTCACTAGCATTTCTTAGTTTAACTATTACTGTTATTGTTATTAATGTTCTTTTATGTACTATTGATATGGTTTTTCATTGTGGTACCTGTTTGTTGGTTAACTTAGGAGGCAGTGTAGCACAGTGGTTTAAGAGCTCTGAGCTGCAAATCTGGAGACCTGGGTTTGAATCCCACAGCCCTACTTGCATACTGTGTGACCCTAAGCAAGTCACTTAACTTCCCTGTGCTCCCAGGTTGCACCTGTAAACAAGCTTTCAGCTTAGTGTGTCTCACCTGATTAAACAATTGGAAAAAAAATTCTTTGTTATCTCTTTGAAAGTTATCAGCTACCTATTTCTCAAGGGTGCTCTTAGACTGTATTTCCAAGGGTGGCATTAATCTGGCCAGGTGATCCAGTGGGTTAATATCATTGCATTGTTGATATATTGTAACTGTTTTAAAAACTCAATAATAAATAAAAAAAAGAAATTGGAAATTCCAACAGCGAATTTAAACTGTATATTATGGTTCTAACAAAAACTGCAAATTAGGTTTCTGCAGACCATTTGTGTTTTTGTTTTTGTTGCAGTTGGTCCGTGTTTCTTTCTTGTGCCCCAGCAGCTCCCGTCATGACCAGTTATCCCAGCCCTCTCATCTCGACTTCCCACAGGACTTACAATCGCACAGAGGCAGCATGGCCTGGGTTGTTGGGTGTGAGGCCTGTGGGGTGGGCAGAGCAATCTTGCCACCAATGCACCATTTTCCTGTTCTCCCCAAGCAGTGGCAGGCAGTGACACTAATGGCAGTACATCACACACCTCCACATGCCACAGACACCAGACATCTGTCCCTCCTCTTGCCAGTTTCTCAAGGGTATCAGTGGCTAAGCAGGTTGCACACTTACCTCTGAGGCCAGGAGATCAGAAGGCTGAGGGTTTTAACCCCACACCAGACAGTTGGGTAAATCCCAATACTGACACTGTAGTGCAGCATGAGGGGTGTTGCACTCCTGAGGTGCTGTCTTTCGGATGAGACATTAAACCAAGGTCCCATCTGCCTGTTCTGGTGGTAGTTCAGGTGGATGGTAAAGATCCCGTGGCACTTCTCAAAAGAGTAGGGAATTTCTCCGGTGTTCTGGACAAATTTCCCTATTCACTAAAATGTCACCAACAGCTTAATCTGGTTCAATATCACCTGCATCTATCTGTATCCCCTCCCGGACAGAGGCTGAAAAGAGGCAAAATTGTTTTGTCCTCTTTCCCAGTCAACAAAACTAACTAAACTAAACAAAACTAAATTTGGGCAGTCTTGGCCTGCTTTCCCCAACCACTGCTAGTGGGTCAGGTAAGCATTAAGCTCTGTACCACCCTGCACTCTGGAAGAGGGATCAGTCCAGCAGAAGCTAAATTCTCCTCTCCCTACCCAACTCTTCAACTCCTGAGTTTGCAAAGCACGTCAGAAGCAGAATTGTCATTCTGGCACAATTCCGCCAGTGAAATTTGGGATTTCACACAGCTCTACCTGGTAGATGATACTGATAAAATAAAACAACTGATATTTTAAATGTTCAATGAACTTTAAAGGGAACAGCCAGCACTAAGAGACCTACACCCAAGTCTGGGTCTGGTTCCAATTTGCTGTTTGTGCACCAAACCAGTTTTTCACTTACTGTTTACCGCGGTGCAGTAGACTGCATCAGGCCAATGTTGCTGACTTCCAGCGACATTTGCATCATCAGACAACCAGAATCCAGCAGTTGACATCAGAGCAGGGCTGCAGCAGTGGGAGATTCAATAGCCTGTCGTGCATGTTAGAGCTTTTATAAGCTCAGATCAGATGTTGCTGGTCCCACTTTTCTCTTGGGGCTATGCTCAGTCCTTTGGGACAGTACTTAGTCCAGGGAGGATGATACAACCAGCAAACAAAAATATCAGAGCTTATAAAACTGTAACATGCACTGCAGGCTATTAAATCTCCACTGCTGCAGCTCTGCTCTAATGTCAGCTGCAGGGATTCTGGCTTTATAGTTACAGAAAATGCGGATTGCAAGTTAGCAGAATCAGCCTGATAAATCCTTTTTACCATAATAGTTTTCATTAAATTTTCCAAGTTACAACAAATTACAGCATATGTTTATAAATCACTTAAATAAAAGATATACAAATATAAAGATCAGAACATTCTCATTAAAATCTAATTCATTATAGCACATGCAAATATCAGGTAGAAAATAAGTAAAAGGATAAAAACCTGATAAAGCTAATATACTGCAGTAAACAGAAAGTAAAAAAAACAAACCAAAAGTGTTTTTCCACACAAAGTGCAAACTGGGACCAGTAGCTCTTAATGCTGACTCCTCCCTTTAAAGGAAATTAGAGTTTGGTCGAAAGAGCTACTGTTTTGTTAGTTAAAGTTAGGCTGATAGGCACTTACTATCCACATGTCTACCTAACTAAGAGGACTGTCTTGCTCTAAAATCAAAACTAGCATTAATTTAGTTTTCATTTATTTGTATTTGTTTACTGGGTAAGGGCACTGGACCTCGGGTCCTTTTCAGGCTGGACCCAGGTAAAGAGTTTGTCGTACAAAAAGAAATATAAGGAATACAGATACAAATTAGAATGCTACATTAGATAAAGTTACAACTACATAAACATTGATTACACAGACACAAATTAGAATGCAAAATTAGACAAAGCTACAATTACCTAAACATTGATTACACAGATACAAATTAGAATGCAACATTAGACAATGTTACAATTACCTAAACATTGATTACACAGACACAAATTAGAATGCAACATTAGACGAGGTTACAATTACCTAAACATTGATTACACAGACACAAATTAGAATGCAACATTGGACGACATTACAATTACCTAAACATTGATTACACAGATACAAATTATCTGTGGTGATTTGCTATATACAGCCCATGATGCTTTGCATTGTGGGGGCATATGTGATTTTGTATTTCTTTGAAACTTGGCTTCCCTGCCAAATGCCTTTTCGGGTAACCATTGCCTCAGTGCTTGTGCACAGAGGTTCTTTTCATTTAAATTGTTCTTTGTTTTAATTGGGTTCACCACAACATAACCCAGTTAGACCATCTTAGGGTAGCTGGTTCATTACACTGGGGTGTCAGACAGATGAGGCATACTGATGAGTCCTGGTAGGGCCAGATCCTGCGTGTCTGTGTCTTCCTCTGTCACCCTTTGCAAACTGTGTGAGATGCCTTTCGGCACCATGCATTTCTGCTTAAGGTTGAACCAGCATAATATTCTGTGGTGATTTGCATAAGCAGCCCATGATGCTTTGCATTGTGGGGAGCATGTGTGATTTTGTATTTCTTTGAAACTTGGCTTCCCAGCCAAATGCCTTTTCGGTAACCATTGCCTCAGTGCTTACTTACAGAGGTTCTTTATCTTTAAATTTTTTTGTTTTAATTGGTTCACCACAACATAACCCACATAGACCATCTTAGGGTAGCTGGTTCATTACACTGGGGTGTCAAACAGATGAGGCATACTGATCAATCCTGGTAGGATGAAACACATGTATGTCTTCTGTTGGCACCTTTGCAAACTGTGTGAGAGGCCTTTCGGCACCATGCATTTCTGCTTAAAGTTGAACCAGCATAATATTTATTTGTTTATCAAGTCTAGGATTACAAATACCTTTGAGCCTTGGCTCTTTTACAAAGGTTCCATGTCAGAGAAATACAAATTATGGGGAACATCAAGACAGACATTACAACAATGTGGACATTGCAAACAGAGTACAGATTAATACAATTCAAGGGTAGCATTGTAACAAGGCAGCCAGTGGCATTTGTCAGAGAAAATAGACAACAAATAAAAGTGCCAGAGTCATAGGGAGAGGGAAGAGGGAGGGAGAAGGAATGTAGGAAGGGTGCGGAGAGGGTGAAAAGTGCAGCATTGGGTATACCAAGATGAAGGTAGAATCTAGTGAGGAGGGAGGGGACAACTACAGCAGAAAGGAAGTGGAGAAACAAGGTTAAGTTGGGTAGTCACAGGAGCTGTTGGTAGTGAGATAGTCCCAGAGTCTAGTTTTAAACATACCAATTGTTGGGGCAGAGGAGATAGTTGGGCTGAGGCCATTGAACCAGAGTGGCACTCGATAAGCAAAAGAGCATTGTCCCTGTGAAGTGTGACAGTGGGGACTTTCAGTAGCTGGCGTGGATCTCCCTAAGGCACCATTTGTTAATTCGGTGTTGTAACAGAGTTGAGACCCCAGAAGTGCAAGGCCAAGGTAGATTTTTTCACCATGGAGCAGGTGAGAAACTTATGCTTTTGATAGTTGGAGCCAGCTGGTCTGAGTGTACAGGTCACATGTGTGGGTGAGATGGTGAGCACCAGTGATGAGCCGACATGCTTTATTTAAAGGTAGTTGAGAGGCATCTGAGGGTTGTGGTTGTGGCCGAGCCATAAATGATGAGACCATAGTCTATTACAGAGATCACAGAGCTCAGGACTGCAACCTTCAAACCTTCTGGCATGAGGTGTGGTCTGTGTTTGTAGAGACCAAGCCATGTATAATATTCTGTGGTGATTTGCATATGCAGCCTATGATGCTTTGCATTGTGGGGGCATGTGTGATTTTATATTTCTTTAAAATTTGGCTTCTCAGCCACATGCCCTTTAGGGTAACCATTGCCTCAGTGCTTGCACACAGAGGTTCTTTGTCTTTAAATTGTTTTTTGTTTTAATTGGGTTCAACACAACATAACCCAGATAGACCATCTTAGGGTAGCTGGTTCATTACACTGGGGTGTCAGACAGACGAGGCATACTGGATGAGTCCTGGTAGGATGAAACACGGTCTATGTCTTCTGTTGGCACCCTTTGCAAACTGTGTGAGAGGCCTTTGGCACCATGCATTTCTGCTTAAAGTTGAACCAGCATAATATTCAGTGATGATTTGCATATGCAGCCCATGATGCTTTGCATTGTGGGGCATGTGTGATTTTGTATTTCTTTGAAACTTGGCTTCCGGCCAAATGCCCTTTAGGGTAACCATTGCCTTAGTGCTTGCGCACAGAGGTTCTTTGTCTTACAAATTAGAATGCAACATTAGATGACGTTACAATTACCTAAACATTGATTACACAGATACAAATTAGAATGCAACATTAGACAAAGTTACAGTTACCTAAACATTGATTACACAGACACAAATTAGAATGCAACATTAGACAACGTTACAATTACCTAAACATTGATTACTCATTTACAAATTAGAATGCAACATTAGACAAAGTTACAGTTACCTAAACATTGATTACACAGACATAAATTAGAATGCAACATTAGGCGATGTTACAATTACTTAAACATCGATTACACAGACACAAATTAGAATGCAACATTAGACAACGTTACAATTACCTAAACATCGATTACACAGACACAAATTATAATGCAACATTAGACAAAGTTACAGTTACCTAAACATTGATTACACAGACACAAATTAGAATGCAACATTAGACGATGTTACAATTACCTAAACATTGATTACTCATATACAAATTAGAATGCAACATTAGACGATGTTACAATTACCTAAACATTGATTACACAGATACAAATTAGATTGTAACATTAGACAAAGTTACAGTTACTAAACATTGATTACAAAGACACAAATTAGAATGCAACATTAGACAGCGTTATAATTACCTAAACATCGATTACACAGGTACAAATTAGAATGCAACATTAGACGATGTTACAATTACCTAAACATTGATTACACAGATACAAATTAGAATGCAACATTAGATGACATTACAATTACATAAACATTGATTACACAGAAACAAATTAGAATGCAACATTAGACAATGTTACAATTACATAAACATTGATTACAGAGATACAAATTAGAATGCAACATTAGGCAAAGTTACAATTACATAAACATTGATTACACAGATACAAATTAGTAGATCAAAGCAACTGTGGCACACACATCCCAAATATACAACGGACACCGGAGCTACTAAAAAACTTATAAACTTTAATCACATATTAAATACATTGGCTGCAGGCATAGTTTAGCGCATTTTGGATTGCTCCTTTATCAAAGACTAAATACTTAGCTACAACCAGACAGTTATATATACTTTCATTCATGACATCATTAATGCTATTTCATTCTCATTGGTTAAAACTTAATTATTGAAAACACCAATTTTTCTTAAAAACACATACATCTCTAAAAGTTACTTACAACTACCATAAAGTGCATTATAAAATATAAGGTGCAATATTAAATAAAGTGCATCATGTCTGACTGAACCCTATCTCAATATGTAGATTCATTCTTAAGGGTACATGTTGAAATGTTACAATCCTATGTAAAAGACACAAAGGATATTTTGAATATTTTGAAAGATCAGATAGTAGGGAAGCCTGCGTGTTAGTCACTTTAGATATAGAATTGTTATATATGAACTTACCGCATGAGGTGCTTTAGATGCTGCAGTTTCTTCTTAAACAACAAAAATATAGGAATGGAACCACCAGTAGAATTTGTTTGAAACCTTTTGGAGCATGTACTGACAAAGAATGTGTTTTATTTGTTGGTATTATGTATCACCGAAAGAAAGGTACAGCTATGAGTGCGACCTGTGCACCTTGATGGCAAATCTTTATGTAGGAAAGTGGGAGTGTGAGCGTCATCTATCAACCCCAGAGCAACCCCTTTTTCCATCAGTTGTTGCTCTGGAAACATTTTTAGATGATGCCATACTCATCTGGAAAGGAACTAAAGAATTCTGGGATGAATTTAGAAGATTTTTGCACAGTACCACTGAACACCTTAGATTCACAAGTACAACAAGTGTGAACCAGATTGAATATTTAGATTTGAAAATTATCAAAATGAACAAGGTGAAATCAGTACAGATTTATATATATGGCAGGTAATACATTATAACATGCAACAAGCTACCACCCAGGCATACAGTTGTTAACATTCTGAAGGGACAGTTTTATAGAATCAAGAGGAACTGAGTTCACCTTTATGGGCCTAGAGAAAGTACTGTTAGAACCAAGGGATGGCAATTTTCAAAATAAAATCTTGAGAGAAAAAGTGAATGGATTATAAGACTAAGAGCCCACAGAAAACCAAGTCTAAATGCAGGCTTTGAATTAAAACCTTATCTAGAGAAGAGATAATAGATGTGTAGGAGTTATCGCGAATATACTAAGAAAATAGATATTGCATGAAATCATATAATGATGGGATGTGGGCAATATCTGGTTTGACGTGATGCACTTTATTTAATATTGCACCTTATATTTTATAATGCACTTTATGGTAGTTGTAAGTAACTCCTAGAGATATATGTGTTTTAAGAAAAATGGGTGTTTTCAATAATTAGGTTTTTAACAAATGAGAATAAATAGCAATAATGAAGTCACGAATGAATGTATATATAAGTGTCTGGTGGTAGCTAAGTATTTAGTCTTTGATAAAGGAGCAATCCGAAGCGTGTCAGACTATGCCTGGAACCAGCGTATTTAATATGTGATTAAAGTTTATACATTTTTAGTAGCTCCAGTGTCTGTTGTATATTTGGTTTGTGTGTGACACAGCTGCTTTGATCTACTGACTATGAAATACTGGTGAGCACCACTAACCTAGTGTGCATTCTACTGGATGTCTACAGATACAAATTAGAATGCAACATTAGACAAAGTTACAATTAAACATTGATTACATGGCGGCCTGGTGGCGCTGAGAGTTGAGGCACTGGGCACCACACCTCGCGCCACACTGGCGACCCAGGTTCAGTAACGAGCCTGGGCTGCTAGGGAGTCGGCAGGGGAGAGAAGGTATCGAGCATCTGGAGGACTGCTGTACTCTCTCAGGGGATCCAGGCTCTGCCCAGCACCGCAGCAGCCCCGGTGGCTACTGGAGGCACTGCAATGCACAGGGTATGCTAGAGGGACGTGGAACTGCGATGGGCATGCCTGGTGCCATTGCACATCTGATTTCCACCAGGGAGGGTGGGGAGGGTGGAGGAGGGATTGCAACCAAGGAAAATCCCCACCCTGGAGATAGGTGGCGGCACCACCCCTGCAGCCACACTTCACTGGCGGACTTATCAGCTCCTGGACCGAGCCCAGCCTGGCCCGAATTTCCAGATAGAGCACCCTGGGAGGATTGGAAGCCCACCTCGGGAGGGCTCAGAGCGAAGGGATAGCCGGGCTGGTGCCAGGAAGCTGGAGAGTTTCAGGCCCGGAGGTAGAGCTGTGGTGAGTGAATGCCCAGAGAGTTCTCCAGGGCTCAGTGGAGTCAGAAAAAAGATAAAAAACAAACAAACATTGATTACACAAATACAAATTAGAACACAACATTAGACAAAGTTACAATTACATAAACATTAATTACACAGATAGAAATTAGGAATGCAACATTAGACAAAGTTACAATTACATAAGCATTGATTACACAAATATAGTTTAAATTAGTTTTAAAATGTAAAATGAAGAAGGTAATTGCAGTGAATCAGGTAAACCATTCGAAAGTGAGGTACAGCAGCAGAAAAACACGAGACCCCACCTTAGATTTCAAAACCTTTCAACCAAAACAATTCGTTTAGCAGACCTCAAACGGGCAGTACACTCCAAGTAGAAACTAAATCTGATAGGTCTGGAGCAAGTAAACATACACTTTTACAAACCAAGCGGCCAATAAAATACTCAATGCATATGAGCGTGAGAACCAACCAAGCTGAGAACATAAAATACAGTGATGAGTACATGATGGAGCCAACAGAACAAAACAACAGGTATTATTGTAAACAATTCTGGTAATCTTTCATGTTAAAACCCAAAAGACTAGCAACATAGTCAAAGTGAGGTAACAAAGAGATGATAGCTATTGCTTCTACGAGTTTCCAAAGAAAAAACAAAACGTTTCAACCTGTATAAAGCTCCTATTTTCTGATTAATGGTATGACAAACTATTTTATATGATCAGACACAGACAAAGTGGGATCATGGCAGTTTACTGTACCCCTGCTTTCCCTCCATAGTGCATAGTGTGTTTAGAGATACAAGTTATGCAGCCGCAGGGTCCATAATGTTGTCGAAAACATAAACAGCATGGCAAACAATGCTGCAACCATAATGCTGTCCTCCAATATAGCATCGGGTGAAAGCATCGACTGTAACAAACACAAGCTCACCATTTAAAATAATGGGTCTTTTTATTTTTGCAGGAAGCTCCAGCCCTGCACCCCCTGATGTGGTGGCTTCACCCCACTCCCAGAACTTTAATCATCAACTTTGAAGGGGTGTGGAGCATGGGGAATAAAGAGAAACTCAAAGGGGGCACTTTGTTCGGAGTACAATAAACAAAAAATTTCAGGGACGAGAACCAAATCCTGGTCCCCAGGCCTCCACTGCTTCAGGTTCTTGTGCCTTAGCCACTCCACCCGCAGAGGTAACTTGTCTAGGTACAGCATTTGAAGCTTTTTAGCCCATCCTCCACTCTGGGATCAGCAACAGGGTAGCGGTAATTCCCTACCGCTATTATACCCCTGTCGGTATAAATGCTTGCATGCTTTACACAAGCGGATCTTGCCACGCTGTTCTTGAGGCGAGATATTGACCCGGTACCATGTTGTATATGAGATGTTACAGAAAAATAAATTGTGTTGTACTGTTTGTACTTGCCCTCATTAGTTGTTCCAACAGAAACTAGATCATGCATTTAAACAGGCCCTAGGTACTGCATAGTGTGCAATACTTCCTGCTTACCCACCACATCATTAGAGGTTGGGGCTTCCATTTGGGGTTGAATTGGCAGTGGGGTGGGGTAATTCTAGAGAAGGGGACATTTTTAAACTGTTACAGAAAGCTGAATTATCACAGTACTTGTTTCAGATCTGAGTGTGGTGGTTCGCTTTGTAAGACTGCTATAGGTCACGTAATACAGCCCCATCGCCTGAACTTTACTATTTGCAGCACTAGGGCTCCATATTCAACCATTTGCACTTACACTAAGGCTGCACTAATGCCAGTCCCCTACCACTGGGATTCTTAAAGTAACTGCTCTGGTGCTAATACCTTTGAATATAGGGCTGTGCATGCACTGTGCAAGCGCATTATGCAGGCACAGCATGAATAGCCACCTCAGTGCAGTGCGGTGCAATACACTTGTGCAGCACTGACTATAGCCCTGAGTATAGCACTGAACACGGGGTAGCAGTGGGTGAGAGGGGGTGTCAATGAAACACACAACACAGCAGCATAGGTATCAAAACTAAACTTTACAGTACAAAATGGCAACAGGTCATGCAAAAACAAGAAGAACAACAATGAGGGGGTTACAAAAGAAAAGGGCAACTGCCCATATGGGGTGGAGAGAAACAAAAGAAAGGGGCAACTGCTCATATGGGGTGGGGAGAAACAAAAGAAGAAGGCAACTGCCCATATGGGGTGGTGGGAGAAACAAAAGAAAAGGATAACTGCCCATATGGATGGGGAGAAACAAAGAGGAAGGGCAGCCACCCATATGGGGTGGTGGGGAGAAACAAAAGAAAAGGATAACTGCCCATATGGATGGGGAGAAACAAAAGAGGAAGGGCAACTGCCCATATGGGGTAGTGGGAGAAACAAAAGAAAAGGACTACCACCATATGGATGGGGAGAAACAAAAGAAGAAGGGCAACTGCCCATGTAGGGTGGTGGGGAGAAATAAAAGAAAAGGACAACTGCTCATATGGGGTGGGGGGTAACAGAAGAAAAGGGCAACCACCCATATGGGGTGGACAGAAACAAAGAAAAGGGCAACCACTCATATGGGGTAGGGGAGAAACAAAAGAAAAAGGGCAACCACAAATATGGGGTGGGGAGAAACAAAAGAAAAGGCAACCACCCATATGGGGTGGACAGAAACAAAAGAAAAAGGGCAACCACTCATATGGGGTAGGGGAGAAACAAAAGAAAAGGGCAACCACAAATATGGGGTGGGAGAAACAAAAGAAAAGGGCAACCACCCATATATGGTGGGGAGAAACAAAGAAGAAGGGCAACTGCCCATATGGGGTGGTCGGGAGAAATAAAAGAAAAGGATAACTGCCCATATGGATGGGGAGAAAGAAAAGAAGAAGGCCAACTGCCCATATAGGGTGGGGAGAAACAAAGGGAAAGGGCACTTACCCATATGGGGGAAGAAAATAGGCACCCACCCATTTCAAACAACAAAAAGGCACTTGCCCATATCATGTCAAAGAAGGCACCCACCATTAAAACAACAAAAGAAAAGGTACCCGCCATATCAAAACAAAAAAGGGCACCTGCTGGCTTCAAAAACAAAAAGGGCACCTGCCAGTATCATACCAAAAGAAGGGCACCCACCTATTAAAAACAACAAAAGAAAGGGCACCCATCTGTACCAAACCAAAAGGGCACCTGCTTGTTCCAAAACAAGAAAGGGCACTTGCCTTTATCATACCAAAGAAGGGCACCCATCCATTAGAAAACAACAAATTAAAGTGCACCTGTGCATATCAAACCAAAAACAGGGAACTACCACATCAAAATAAAAAGGGTACCTGCCCTTAAAAAGCAACACAATTAGTATCCACATCAAAAGTTCCATCAAGGGCAGCAGCAGGTGGCAGTGGTGGTGGTGGCTGCTGCTGCTGAAGCTCCCTGGCAATTGCTGCTGGCAACTCAGCCACCCATCGGACCAGCAGTCATAGCAGGCAGACCGGTCTGTGAATAAAGTCATCTCTCTCTTGAAGACTTGCTCTGCCTCTGTCTGACAGTACCCTGGGCACCTATGGAAAAATATACATTGAACTCAGCAAGCTGTGCACACAGGGCAAGGGACACAGGAATGGCATAAGGTGCATAACAGGTGTACAACCAGCCAACACATGGCGCCATGCCACACGAGGTGGAGGGAGTCAAACAGCCATGATGGAATGTACATGGCATACCAGAGACAGCACTGTGGACCCAAATAGTAGAGGACTGCACATTACAATAACTGTGCCATGCTGTAATGCGGTTAAAGAGACACGTGACACCAGCAGGCATGTCAGATGTGGAAATGCAGCACAAGCAACAGCAGTGCCAAGCCAGAGTGTCATAGGCTAAGTAATGCCCTGAGTTGCTTGGCTGCACACACACCCCATGCCCTGCACACCAACCATACAGCTCACAGGCCAGCACAGGTGTTCAGGACAACAGACCTCCATGAGCCACTCTGGTCAGCTCCAGGGACAGGCCCAGGCATACATGTCATGTGTTACCCACAGCACAGCTGTATACAGCTGGCACCATCATGCAGGCTGTGTGCAGCAGCTGGAGTAACATACCGTGCAGCATTGCTGTACGTAGGTTGGTGCCATATGCACTCAACCTTGTCAGCACAACACTGGTGTGAGATGCAGAGCCGCCTGAGGCACCCCCAGCAGATGCCATCACCACACTAGGTACAGGTGGCCACTCATACGAGCAAGTGCAGGACAGTGGCCCTGCAAAGACCCAGTTGTGTCCAGATGTATGCATGGTCCTGCCCTGTACAGTGGAATACTTATGCCCTGGTCAGCACTGTGTTGGTTAGACACTGCTGACTATGCATCACGCTCCCAGTCACATATGGTAAGGTACAGGCCCCTCCCTGCTGCTGACCCCATGCCACAAGCCTGGCTCTGGTAAGATGCAGTGGGGTGAAACGAGTGCATATGGCACTGAGATGGCATCGATGGAAGCAGACTGCCAGGATGACGCTACGGCATGACACAGTGGTGTACTGGTATCGCATTGGCTTATGTCTACCTCTGCCAGACAGATATGCATACATAGTCCAGACCTTGTGGCACAATGTACTCGACTGACAATAATGGGCATACCAACTGGGCTGACAGCATTACCACCAGCTCTGTGGTGCACCGGCCAGAGCCACAGGGAACATGCCACTGCACGGTGTAATGCACGCCAGGCACAGTACACACAGCATGCCTTCTGCAAGGACATGAACAACAGCAGACTGCACAGACTATGACACACCACAGTGTTAGTGGTGGGACAATCCTCAAAACTGGGTGGGCATTCCTGCCCACATGTGACCCTGAACACGGTGTCTGAGTTCACACCCCTGCCTGGTGACTGTACAGGGCCCACCTGATTGAGGGGTTGGGTGTGTTCTTTCTCCTGTGGTAGGGAGGCTCATCCCAGAGCAAATAATAAATAGTATGGTGTCTCCACCCAGAGAGAATAAGAGTCCAGAGGTGTGCAGTACCACCCCTGGGATGCAGTACCTACCCACCTCCTTACACTTTACGGGACCACCCCTGGGGACCACTAAGCTAGTTGTCACCTTCACCAATAAACACTGCAATCGGAGTGTACAAACTGGGAGCACACACAGAAGTAAAATTCAACCCATTAAAAGTGCTTTTATTTAAGAACACAGGCATGGCAGCTGGGAGAAAAGAAGGGTTAAGCAGTTGCAAGTCACCTTGAGTTTTCCCACCCTATAGCAATGTACCCTGACAGCCACTGAACAATGGGTTGCTACCACTCTTTCAGATCCTACACAGTCTGAGGAAGCACCACTCTATCAAGAGGCTCAAAATGATGAATTATAATACACAGGGTCTGGTAAACTCTTTAACTGGCACCAGTAGTAAAAACACAGTTTCAAATATGACACTATGACCAATGACTCTTGGTACCCAGGTATTACACTAGAGTTCGGTGCATGCCTGGTGGCTATGTTGCCTCAGTTCTTTCAGTGGTGCACTTGGTGAAAATTTTGCAAGCTTACAATTTAACCCCCAACAGGCCATAGTGTGCTAGCACAGTTTTAAAGAACTTGGAATCCAATAGGAAAATGCTTGAAACACAGCTGTCATCCAAATGCAGTGAGGGTAAGCCACATTGGAAAAGTACAAAGACCCCAGCCAGCAATGCCAACACTCACGTGGACCCACTGGATGCAGCAGTTCAGTTGAGGCCAGGAACAGCACATAGCAGCAGGTCAGGAAACAATCAGGAACAGACCCCAGTGGCCTGGGATGAAACAGTCTCGAGTCTCTCAGATGTTCTGCAGCAGCACAGCCCTTCTGGCTCACACCTCTTTGGATACAGCCCTTCTGCTCAGTTCTCAGTCACAGAAACACTACGCATTGGCTTCTTTGTTCCCAAAGAACTCAAACCCCAGGAGCAACCCCACAGTCCGACTCCCTCTGGACTGAGAGTACCCACATACTCAGGGCATGTGCCCCAAGACTCCGATCCCTGATCCATCCCACTAGAGAAGGGCTAGCAGACCCCTTTCCTGGCCTGGAAGCAACCTAGGCAGTGTACAGGTCTCTGTTTCTGCTTGGTACAGCTCAGAAGCTTTGGTATGCATCAACGGCTCACAGGGTCACACTCTCAAGCAATGTCTTCTCACAGATGCTCGTCTTACACAGTCTTTGAACCATATAAGCCCAGGATAAGGCTTACAGAGAATTTTCTGAATGAATGCTGGTGAGGGCTCACAGGATTGTTGGCCTGGCTAGGCTCTCGCTTGGTCTCACCAGCTGCAGGTCTGAACACTTCACTGTCTCTCTCAGACTGTCACGAGCTCCTTGAGAGCCCAAAACTTCTTTCCCTCCATACTGTGTCTCATTGGACAGGCAGAGCTATCCATCAGTCCTTCTTCCCTGTCCTGCCCTCTGATTGGCCTTTTGGAATGCCAGTATAGTTGGGGAGGGACCTCTGATGTCATTCTGCTGCAAGTCTTAGAAACATAGAAACATAGACTTTGACGGCAAATAAGGACCGCTGGCCCACCTAGTCTGCCCATTTCCCTACGTACAGGATAAGCTGCAGATCCTAGTTAACCAACAGCCTATTTCTTCCTACCCCCAATAAAAATTGCCTTATGTCTGTCCCATGTATTCTTGAATTCTCCCACAGTTTTAGACCCCACAACCTCCTCAGGAAGGCTGTTCCATGCGCCCACCATCCTCTCTGTGAAAAATACTTCCTCACATTGCCCCTGAACTGCTCTCCTCTATCTTCAAATTGTGTCCCCTTGTTCTTGTTCTTAGCTGTCCCTTGTGGGACTTTCTAGCCCACTGATTGGTCCAGCTATCAGGTCAGGCGGCACAAGATGGTTGTGTCCATATTTTGTAGGAGCCCTGTGCTCCAAAGTCTTAATTTTTTTTTTTTCCATCCCAATTGTGTGTTGGTTTTGTCTGATAGTAGCCCTCTGGGGCTACTATCCGATGTGTAATTTCAGTTGTGGGGTACTGGGTCTGCAAGTCACATGGTTGGCAGGGTGAGGCGAGCAGAAACCGCTAGGGAGTGTCATTGAGGAACAGGTCAGGAAGCATAGGAAAATCAGGAGCAGTTTCAAAATTGCAAATAGCATTTTATTATTAATAACAAAATAAAACAAAATTGTTCAGTATAACTATTTACAATGGCAGTACAAACATAGAAAGCAGAGTCCTTCTTCTGAGTTTTTCTTCTCAAATTCCAATCTCAGTCTCTGTCTCCCCTCTTGCAAAACATTGATGCTCTTTTATTACAAGTCTTTGCAGGAGCTTGTTTAGAGAACATTCTGCTTCTCACAAAGTGTTCTTGTCAGTTTCAGCAGGTGCAGGAAAAAGAACATTGTGACCCAGAACTGACCTCTTGTTGACAGCTCTGGAAATATTTTTTCAAACCAGCATCCCAGGTTAACCCCTTGAATTCCAGTTTTTGCAATCATTTCAACAATATAACTATATACAGTTTTAAACAAAGGGATCCCAGTATCAGTGACATTTCCACATAAAGGTTCACATATTTTTTATACCTGAAGATATGCAAGGGAAAGAGAAAGACAGAAATAGCAAGGGAAGGTAGAGAGATAGCGAGAGGCGAGAATTGGGAAACCGTCAGGTGATCAGTTTCTAGGTCTCACAAGAAAAATGGTTGGCGCAACCAGACAGAGAAGAGACAGAAAAAGAGAGAATAGAACAGACCCTTGCATTTAAACTCTTTCTGCATAACAAATGCACAGGAGGAGCCCTATAACTTGCACTCCCACTCAAACTGTTGGTGGATCCACGTGGCGCATTGAGGCACCGAAGAGAAGGAGTGGTTCTGGTGTTCCTGGTCCCCTCTGACTGAAGAAATGTGTCCGCAGCAAGGGGCACAGGAGGCAATGATGATCATGTTGCAGCATGGCATCTCTCTCCAGCGCCACACACATGGTCGAGTGACAGAGAAGGCTGCTGCAGCACCAGCAATGGTTCAGGCTGGGACCTCAGGAGGGCAGCAGCAGCAGCAGTCCAGGTAAGTCCCTCCCGAAGAGGGGTTATACACAGCTGCATAGGTACTGCCCCATAGGCATGCATGCAGCATGGTGAGGCACACATGCACATCTGTCTGAAACCTAGAAGCATGCAACATACTGTTCACATGCACATCTGTCTGAAACCACAGAAGATGCAACATACTGTACGCATGCACATCTGTCTGAAACCACAGAAGCATGCAACATACTGTACACATGCACATCTGTCTGAAACCACAGAAGCATGCAACATACTGTTCACATGCACATCTCAGAACTGTCGCAGCTGCATAAGCCACACTGGAATGTTGCAGTTGGAGGTTAGGAGAACATTGGGGAATTTGAAGTCAGTCTGGGAGAGAGTCTGTAGAGTATAGCAGAGGTGCTCTGCTGAGGGCAGGCCCTCAGAGCTTTAAGCTCTGTTACAGAACTACTTTTGTATTAGGTGTGTGTTTCCACCTGAAGAGGAACACAGGAACTGATTATTAAAGTGGTGGAGACCGCTCTCAATGGATCAGGGCCCCATCCCTGTGGGGTTGGGGGAAGATATCTGCCTGTTTTCCAGGGGCAACCCTCTCCTTGGTCTGGCTAAGGAAAGAAGCTGCCTGTTTGGTTGTGCTGAGGCACCAGAAGCTCAAGAAGAGATTCCTTGAGGAGGAAACGCCTGTGGGGCACCTGCAACTGAAGGGTGAGTTTGCTCTGAAAAAGAGCCATGTGTTTTCACCTGAAACAGAAGGAAACTAAAGGGACTGTTACTGTGGGGTCAGGAAAAGACAGCCAAGTACAGTTGAAAGATGTGGGGATTGGACTGCTTAACTCTGTGTGGGGGTCTAGAGTAATGGACAATGCCACTTATTTTAAGTATGTTCAAGTCCAGCACAAATGGGAAGAAAAGACAGTAGATTGAATGTGAAATACATTTAACAAGTATCTACACAACAAAATGTTAAAGAATGAAGTGTTACAGTCAAAGAAATGGCGGGTATGAATTGTGGGAGGCGAGAGGTGGAGACCCCCATCAGTAGTAACCAAATTCACCTCTCTGATTTGCTCTGAGACACTTGTTGCTTTCTCTCAGGTACTTGGCCAGTGCCTGAGGAAAGTACCATACATGAGATTAATGAGGAAGAGGGCACTTAGGTGGTTTAGGAGCCACCAGTAAATGTTTGCGTGATATATGGAAAGTGTCCAAGTGGCTCGCAAGGGAGCCAAGCCAGGAAACCTAGAGCAGTGTAAAGTTCTGGGCCGTGTGCCCAGGTGTTGTAGAGCCTGAGGGCTAAAGTGATGAGGATGTGTTCTGGTCTCCTTTAATCTGCATTACCAGGAGTGTAGCCCCATGGGGGTCCATCTATGCTTTGTTTATTCTGTTTGATGTGAATAAAAGCCACATTTGAGAATCCCACTTCTGGTTTTGGACATTACAGTTATTGCTTCCTGTGTTTGGAGTTACTTGGGTGCCCTGTGCAGAGTAGCCAAACCAAGCCTATGTGCCAAGTGACATATTCCTCCCCTTAACCCAGCCCACCTGGTATTGCTGTCATATGGAAACGGCATACTGGTAGGGGTTACAAAGTGGAGGCACCGCTGGGATTTGGGTTTGGAATTTAGGGAGGAATGTAAGAAAGGTTGCTCGGACAATGGTTAGCATTTTGGTTATCTGGCAGTGGTAGCCCAAAAGCTGAAGCAATGTTTAACTAATGTGTCGCTGTGTGCTGTTGTCCATGTGCTGCTGTTAAAATGCCAACTGTTTACCAAGGAGCAGTAAAGCCTGAGAGTGTATGCCCTTGTCCTGCATCAAATTACAGCATTTGCCAGCTTTTAAAAGTATTTGTTTCAAAGGAAAATTGTGAAAACTGTGTGTAGCAAAGGAAAATTGTGCCCAGACATTGGAAATGCTTTCTTGTGAACTGAGTTGTACTTAATGGCTATAAAAATGGTTGAAATGGTGCTCCCTTGAGGAGCTTCAGTTGAAAAAAAAAAAAGTGTGGTTTGCAGTTTAAATTTGCCTGCTCGACGATCGCCGTGAGGAGAAGAGCATTCAAGAGAAGGAGGCTCATTTGCATGGCGTAGAGTGATTGGTGAGACTGCAATCAATACCGCCCCAAGCCAACTCTAGGCGACTGCACAGCATTCGAGAGAGAATGAGTGGAGTGTGTACTGGCTTATCAGGAGGAGCGTCAGAGTGACTGAAAGTGCTGTAAAAGTTCAAAAAACTGACTTTGCTGTCTCAATTGGGGCTTAATCCGATCTCGATCGACTGGATTGTGAGTGTGGTGTTCAGAGGGACAATCGGCAGGACTGCCAACCTGCTTCTTTCCAGAGGCCTCTAAGACTCGCTGCAGGCTGTTTTCCATCGTAGCAAACAGCTGCTGATAACAGTGAGTACCAACTGAAATAATTGCTCAAACTAAGTGATTTTGCCAAAAGCCAGCTGAATCTGTGTGTAGATGTAATCGCTTGCAAACAAGGACTGTGTTAAGTTTTACCAGCAAAAGCAAGCATTTTAAGCCATCAGCTGTGAGCATAATTATAGGTTCAGTATCAGTATAAGTTTCAAAGCCATGAGAGAGACTGTGAGTTGTATCAGATATGCAGCAAGAACTACAGGCAATCCTGTGCTATGAAATACTGAGGCTTTAAGGGACTGTAAGCTACAGCAATGTCTTCAGCGAGTGAAAAGTCAGTGGTAAGTCATATAAATGTGCTAGGAAAAAGAACAGTGCAAGTTTGTGCAGTTTGAGCAAAGTTATCAGTAGAGTGTAAATCTGATGCGCAGTGGCTTGACCCAATTACAGAATGTTGATGCGAGGAGTGCTGCCGCCACCATTACAGGGTGGGATAGTAATGTAAACACAGCAGCAGAGGAGCCATTTTGAAAGAGAAAGAAAGAAAGTGTTTAGTGATGTGGGACTTGAAATAACAGTGAGCATTGTCTGTTTTTTCTCTGCAGTTATAGCTTCAGGACCAGCCGCTACCTGGATCATGCCCGGGCTGTGGTAGCAGTAGAGCTTAACAGTTAAGGGACATCGAGATGTTACTACGGAGGATGATTGTCCTCATGTGGTGATTCCTGGATATCCAGTGCAAGTATGTTTAATGTGCTTAAATGCTGGAAGGGACGTCTTCATGGTACCTCACTGTTCTGGGTGCCTAGAGAAATATGGTTTATTTAAAGCGCCCAAGATTCATTTGGCTCCCACATGGACAAAAGTTCAAGAATCTACAGTTGGCAGCACACAGCACCAGATGGAGCCTGTTGGAGAAGGCCCCTCAGAGTGTGGCACAAAGCAAGAGGGTGCAGATTTACAGACAGAACAATGTGCTGATGTTTTGGAGTCTGAGTTGCAGACAGACATCTCAGGAAGAGCATCAGTAGACCCTTGGAGAGAGGGCCTAGCCCAAGTCTCATAGGTGAAGACAAGATGAGGGAGGGTTTTGAATGGGAGGTTTTGACCTCCGCCCAGTGAAGAGTGGATAGTCTCAGGAGTAGGACAACTGCTCACTCCTGAGCACAGATTCTCAGTGAGGAAGAAGAAGAGGGGAACCTATGTGGCCTTGTGAAAAGGAACTGGCACACAGCCTCAAGCTCTTGCCTCAGAGGAACGATGGAAGAGAGTGGTGATTCCATTGCCCTGGCTGTGCAAGAAGAAGTCAGGGATCCATTTTTGTGTCATTGAAAATGCGTAGCTGGTAGAACCAGGATTGGCCACCCCAAGCCAGGCCAGAGGTCTCAGGTTGACCAAAGCTAGTAAAGAGGAAAGACTGGTTCGTGAGGAAGGTGAATGAAATCTATGGGATGTCCTTTCCTACCTTTCCTAAGATAGTCTGGGAGGAGATTGAACAAAGCAGGAAGTCCTGGATTTGGGAAGAAGCAATGAAATGTGTGCATCCTGGTGCAAACAAGCATGTCAAGAACAGAATGTTTCATTACAAATACAGCCAGTGAAAAGAGGCAGGGCACTGTTAATGGACACTGTTCGAATTGTGGATGGAGAGGGACATGAAACCTTTCACAGTGTGAATTATGAGCACCCAGACGGGTAATAATTCAAGCGCCTGACCCACTGTGCTATTGGCCACAATGCAAAGACCTTCCTGTGAATGTACCCATGCCTACCAAATAGAAAGCAGAGCTGTGGTAGCCAGTGCTGCCACTCCAGCCGTTGCAGTACCTATGTTGTTCTGCCAGTCTGGACATTCAGGACTCAGGTGCCCACATTCATTAGTTCTGCAGTATACTGGCTTTCCAGAATCCATCGACTGGCCCACTAGATGACTTCAGATCCAGAGAGGACACCATCCCAGCTGTATCCTGATTCATCGCCTGGGTATCGGATGACTTCAGACCAGCTGTTTTCCTTTTTGTTCCTGTTCCAAGGTTCCATCTCCAGAGATGACATCAGCCCAGCAGTTTCCAGATGTGCCCTCCTGTCGCTCCTGGAAGATGTCTTCCGAGCTGTATCAGAAGAATGCTGCCGGGAGAGTTTTCAGCTGAGGACCAGGTTTGGTGCCATTTTCATTCTACAAGGGACTGGTAAGCCCAGACTTTTGTATTCTTATGACATTGCAGTGCATATCCTACACTAGCAGACTCAGATGTTTGAACTGTCTTCAAAGACTCTCCCTTCGGGACTCTGGCCTGCTAGAACTGTGCTTCACCGGCTCCAGCCCAGGAGAGACTCTTTAATGGACTTGCCTTGGCACTATGGTCACTAGATGAGACTTTTAGGGCACTCCATCCCCAAATATGGTGTATTGTAAATAATGTCATTGTTTTCTACTGTTTTCTAATGTTTATACTGTTTTTCTACTTTCTAAAAAATCTTTTGGGATTCTCCTGTGTTTTGATGGTAGGGGTTTAGATAGACTGTGTATGCAGATTAGAGGTGTGTTGTCTTTCTTTTTCTTGCAGATGTTCCTGAAGAAGACAGAAGAGAAGACAAGAAGAGGAGGAGGGACTCATCAGAGTTCCTCAGTAGTACTTAGAGTGTAGTGTTTAAAGTACTGCTGTTGTTGTTACTGTGTGAAACTTTTCCTTCCACAGGTATGGTTGTGGAGTGTGTGAAGTAATGCATAGTGTATGGTATTAGCTCCTGGTGTATGGTTGCATGGTGTCCAGGGTCGGGAGGACCCCTGTTTGTTTTATTTTGGGAATTTTGAGATAGAGGCAGACAGGTTTTCCTAGAGGTCTAGGAGATAGACAGGCTGTGGTCCTGAATGGCGTGGGGCCGCAGTACTGATCTATTAGGGCTATGCACTGGAAAGTTCTACCAGAGCCAGTAGGTACCCATAGTTAGCGGGTAGAGTAGAGGCTGATATGTCAGCCAAAGGCCTCTAGGCACTTAGTGTTGTCTGCCTGTGCTAGCACCTGGTAGGGGGAGAAGGTAGCGCTATCTCCCTGTAGTCAACACATGGGGTGAGATGGCCTAAGCCGGGTGACTAATGACTGCGGACAGTCATTCCTTGCCCAGGAGTGAGTGTAACCCCCTGTTACCCGGGGTTACTAGAATCCCAGTAAGACCTAGTGGTAGGCAGGAAGGCAGCTTGTGAAACTCCAGTTAAATGGATTTCACACTGTCTCACTCTGTTCTCAGTCTCAGCTGAGACTGAGGGATGACATCATTTTAGAACTGTCGCAGCTGCATAAGCCACACTGGAGTGTTGCAGTTGGAGGTTAAGTAGAACATTGGGAATTTGAAGTCAGTCTGAGAGAAGAAGTCTGTAGAGTGTAGCAGAGGTGCTCTGCTGAGGGCAGGCCTCAGAGCTTTAAGCTCTGTTACAGAGCTACTTTTGTATTAGGTGTGTGTTTCCACCTGAAGAGGAACACAGAACTGATTATTGAAGTGGTGGAGACCACTCTCAATGGATCAGGGCCCCATCCCTGTGGGGATGGGGAAGGTATCTGCCTGTTTTCCAGGGCAACCCTCCTTGGTCCGGCTGAAGGAAAGAAGCTGCCTGTTTAAGTTGTGCCGAGGCACCAGAAGCTCAAGAAGAGATTCCTTGAGGAGGAAATGCCTGTGGGGCACCTGCAACTGAAGGGTGAGTTCGCTCTGAAAAGGGCCATGTGTTTTTCACCTGAAACAGAAGGAAACTAAAGGGACTGTTACTGTGGGGTCAGGAAAAGACAGCCAAGTACAGTTGGAAGTTGTGGGGATTGGACTGCTTAACTCTGTAGGTCTAGAGTAGTGGACAATGCCACTTATTTTAAGCATGTTCAAGTCCAGCACAAATGGAAAGAAAAGAGTAGATTGAATGTGAATACATTTAACAAGTATCTACACAGCAAAATGTTAAAGGATGAGGTGGTACAATCCAGAGGAATGGATGGGTATGAATTGTGGGAGCGAGAGGTGGAGACCCCCATCAGTAGTAACCAAATTCACCTCTACGGATTTGCTTTGAGACACTTGTTGCTTTCCTCAGGTACTTGGCCAGTGCCTGAGGAAAGTACCCATACATGGGATTAATGAAGAAGATTTCCTTATGGAGCAGAGGGGCTCTTAGGTGGTTTAGGGGTCACCAGTAAATGTTTCCATGATATATGGAAAGTGTCCAAGTGGCTGGTAAGGAGCTGAGCCAGGGAAACCTAGAGCAGCGTAAAGTTCGGGCTGTGTTCCCAGTGTGTTGTGAGTCTGAGGGCTAAAGTGATGAGGATGTGTTCTGGTCTCTTTTAATCTGCATTACCAGGAGTGTAGCCCTGTGGGGTCCATCTATGCTTTGTTTATTCTGTTTGGATGTGAATAAAAGCCACACTTGAGAATCCCACTTCTGGTTTTGGACATTACAGTTATTGCTTCCTGTGTTTGGAGTTACTTGGGTGCCCCTGTGCAGAGTAGCCAAACCTAGCCTATGTGCTGAGTGACATATTCCTCCCAACCCAGCCCACCTGGTATTGCTGTCAGATGGAAATGGCATACCGGTAGGGGTTACAATGGCATATGCATAATGACACCCATGCGGTATATCATGGACTGTGTACGCGAAACAGATGGTGGTTTTCTGCAAAGTGGCATTGTGTACACCTGCCACCATAGCTACATACAGACCACATGTTACATGACATAGTTATCCACCTTGACACTACAACCATGTCTCTGTATTAGCACACACCCTTGCTGCCATGGCAGGTGCATGCCTCAGAGATCCACAGCAGGTCCTGTAATGTACAGGGGACCTGGGACATCTACTGGGACACTAGTCCCATACAGCTGCATTGGTAAGATCAGGTTATACAGTGGAAGAATTTCCATAGGACAGTGGGGAAAAACAGGGAAATACAGGTACAGTGCATATTCTCTCAGGGACAGTAACCCAGAGGTAAATTAGCATGGAAGCAGTACTGCATATAGGACATCACCAAAACCATATATAGATCCCTCTGTACTCACCTGTCCTTGGCACAGTGCCATGCTCCACCATCATCCTCAGTTGCTGTTGGCGGTGATGTGCTCTCCTCTGCAGGTCATTGTACTTATGGCAACACTGGTCACTGGTGCTAGTGACACGTGTCTTCTGGTGAGCTCCTCCACATTGATGCCCGCTTCTTGCACATTGGGCATTCTGCCTCAGCCCCTTGCCCAGCAACTGTTCCTCCCTGGCCATGACAAGATCAACCAGGTTGACCAACTCAGCTACTGACCCTCTTTGGTCCCAGTGCATCACAAACCTGCTCTTTCTTTTTTTTTTTGTAGACTCTGTTTTTGCTCCATATCCTGGAACTCTCTTGGGCTGCCCCTGCTCACCGACCATCACTCTATCACCCACCTGAGACCATGCCTCCTCAGTGGTAGCCACCGACCAACCTTTGCTGGCAGAACCCCCCAGCTCTGAGCCCCTGAGGTAGGACCACCTCCACTCCGGTGCTCTATCTATTCATTAAATCTAGTGTGCCAGCCGAGATGGTGGTGGAGCAGAGGGGTGGAGACAAGAACTCGGTATTTGGGGTGTGGTAATGTCGCCTGGACGGGAGCCATCACCTATCCAGGAACAGGGATTTTGGCTTATTGTTTTCCCCAGTAGCATGGGCATGCAATGACATCAGCATGGCTCAGCCGTAGACGTCCGCCGTGCTCCTCCACTTAGCAGCTCCATGCTAATTGCACTTCCAGTCTCCACCGGGGTCTCTGCTGTGCTGAGACACCCTGACCCCTCCCCAGGGAGAGAGGAGAGAGCAGTCCAACAGAAGCGCGATCCTCCCCTCCTGCCGACCCCAGTGCCTGAGCTCGCTCCCAAACTCAGGTCACTAGCATGGTGCGAGGAGTGGCCTCCAGTGCCTCAGCCCTCAGCACCACTGGACCGATAGCCTGCTCCTTCCTGATGACATTTGTGTAGCTTTGTCAAGTGTCAGCACTCACACAAGGCTAGTTGCGGTATGGATGTGTCCATCTGTTTGCGCAGCATGTTTGGCATTAGCACAGGCGCTAACATCAGTGGTGCAGTGCTATGCATGCTAAGGAGGGCTGGGGCTATCCACATGCAGCAGTCATGGGGTGGCCGTGTTCTTGGTGCACATGCGGACGCTTGCTGCATATGTGCAGTAACATTGCACATCGCAATGTGCATGTCTGCGCTGTATGATGACATAATCCTTAATGTATGATGTTATGTCCACACACATGGATGCTGGACTAGCATAATGTCAGTGCTTGTGCCAGCAATAACATAATTACAGTAGCGCTTGAGTAAAACTGCAGTATTCAAACAGAGTATACAAATGAGCTAATTCCGCATTCCAAGGGCAAAATCCACATTAGCATGTCATTACTGGAATGTATGCATTCATTAGCATGTCTAATTGTGCCTGGAGCATATAAAAGAGCAAAGTGCACCAGCAAGATTCCACAGCAGAAATGCAGGTCGCTAGAGGTAAGTGTTTGTGGACTGGGCTACAGTAAAGATATGGATGATCATGGCGCTGTGTTTATACTGTTATCATGACTAGACTATTGCTATATCTACACATGGCTGGGTACAGTAGAGGCAGGCAGCTCAGTGTATGTTTGACTCAGACATGCAGGCTAACGTTCTGGTCCTGGCCAGGAGGCAAGAGACCAGCACGCCACTGCACTTAAGTGCGGTGCGCTGCTGTGTGTATACAATGCTTACTGCTGTCTCCTCCCTATTTCAAACAGGTAGAAAAATGGAGGCCGACTCCTGGTGCCAAAAGAAACAAATGTTTTCCAGTGAGGAGATATTTGCCCATGCCCAGGCATATCTGGACCATGAGGACCTGGTTGGCACAAAGAGGAGGACCAGCTCGGGATCAGCAAGACATTGAGCACAGTCACCGAGGTAGTGAGTGCTGTGGGTGGCAGAGGTGGTCCAAAGATGAGGTGAAGAGGAGGGCAGGGACCTGAAAAGAAGGATGAAGTACATCATGGTCCAGGTGAGGGCCAACAACAGGCCACAGGTGTTGGGCCCAGTAATGCAGTGCCTCTAGCCCCAGCAGAGATGCTAGTGGTATCAGCACTGGACCCGCAGGTGACTGGCATACAGGAGGTAACCATGAGAGCCGGGTTGGACTGTCACAGCCGCATGGAAGATTGTATAACACCCATCACATTGAGCCTGTGCGAGCACATGCAACAGTGGTGTTGTGCTTTGCATGCCTGGGGGGCCTGGTGATGTGGATTATGACTGGACAAGCAAAATGTGCAGGCACATGGGTACTCCACAGATCTGTGTTCTGTCTACACATCCTACTGTAGCCCTGTGCATTGATCCTGTATGAGCTCAGGTACACCACACAAGTGGGCCATCACTGTTGCATGCCTTGTCTGCAATGGTGTACCAGTGTGCTGTGTTTGACTGGCACACTTGGATCCCCTGATGTCACCATGTCTCACACCCCTCTGCTGGTGTCATGGTTACCTTTACTGCTACAGCTCCTCATATCCCCCATCATTTGTGTAATGAAATAGAGTATTTGTGACAATGCAGATATATTTAGGAGGACACATGGAGCTAATGTATCACATCTACCTGCCATGTTTGCATGTGTGTGTCACCAGGTCCTCCCCCTATTGATTTCCCTGTTGGCATCCTTGTTGACATTGTAGTTACGCTGCAGAGCCCTGGCCAGACCACAACGGTTGAATGTGTTGCACAACTGGTGTTGTCTGCATGGTGCACCCCATTTATTTGGGTGGTGTTGTGGTCTTTGTGTACTCACCTACTGTGCCACGTGTGTATCTCCTGTGTGATCACTGCAAATGGAGGTGGGGTGGTGTACAGCGCTGGTGGTATATGGTCACTGCACAGCATGGGCTGCGAGACACAGCGCACAGGGCATGCATGCTGCCATGGTCAGAACACAGGCATGTACATTAACAGACAATGTCACTCTTTTCTCATCTCCCTTAGCCCAGTCTATGGTGGAGGACACAGTCCTGGAGGACAGCTTGAGACCATCCTGTTGTGTGCTGCCTCTGAGGGCCACCCATGCCAGGGCAGGAAGAGACCAGAGAGTGAGTAGGATGAGAATGCTTCTGAAGAGAAGGACAATACTTTTGTGGAAGAGTAGAGGACAGAGGGGTCAAGCTCAGACTGGGAGGGATTTCCTGCCCGTGCTGGCCCCCTCCCAGTACAGCCATCACAAGCCACTCCAGGCCATGCCCTTGGCATGGCCACTGTGGTACCCACCCCAGGACCCACACATCGCACGGCCCATGCCATGCCTCCCCAGGCCAATCCCACTGGCCCAGTCAAGTGTGCCACCCCAGGACCCTGTCACCAGCACAGCCACCATTGTGCCTCCCCAGGCCGATCCCTCTGGTCCAGCCAAAGCCCAGGACCACACCACCAGTACAGCCACTGCCCTGTCCCTCAGGCCAGTCCGGCTGACCCAGTCAATGCTGTTCCACCGCAGGACCCTGCACCAGCACAGTCACCATCATCCCCCAGGCCAATCCCACCAGCTCATCCACTGCTGTACTACCCCATCTGCAACAGTGCACAGCACCGGTCATGGTGGAAACTGGGGCCACATAGTTGCCAAAGGTGCAGCCTGACCCTGTCCATCTGGACAGCCCATGGCAAGAAGAAGCAGGCGGCGACCAACAGACAGTTGCTGTGGACAACACGTAGGGGCACAGGAGGTGTTCAGGCACAACTGGCATACATCCACTGCATGCTGCATGACAACATGCAGCATGCAGAGGCACATCATGCAGAGCACGTAGCAGCCATGCATGAACTGTGATAGGACATATCTGTTGGCTTGGATAGACTGTGTACCACTGTGCTGGGGGCTGCAGACATGCTCAGGCACCGCAGGGAACAGCCAGAGCACCAGCTGTTCCAGTGGGAGGACTGTTACCCACAGCAGATGCCTCAGCGTAGCAGCACCCCATGCAGTGCAGGCATCCAGATGCCTGGCACACCCAGGATACCCAGGACAAAATGCACCCCTAGCCGCAGCTTGCTTCTCTGTGGGTTCAGTACCCCACAAGGTTGTGGCTGTGGGGTGGTAACACTGTCCCCACACTTGTCCCCCATTAAGTGGATGACAACCCCACTACTCTGCTGGGTACACTGCATGCACAACATCTGTGTCTGATGCTCTCCCAGCCCTACTCCCACATTGTCCACCTCTCATTCCCCCGGATGGCAATATATTTAATTTCAGCCCCTTTATACACATCGCACGCACGCCATCACACACACACACACACACACACACACTTGGATGGCAATGTATTTATTTTCGGTCCCCTTTAACTCCCCCTTCACATGGATGGCAATGTATTTATTTTCAGCCCTTTACACCCCCATTTGGATGTTTTTTATTTTTCATGCACATCATCATTATTATTATTATTAGTTTACATATTACATTTTCTGAACATATTACATACCCTGTGTGGTCTGTATTCACTGTCTGGATCTGAAGAGGGCTGTGATGAGGCAGGCTCTGTACTCCTGTGCCTCCTGGCCATCCTGGGGTTATACCTGCTGAACTGCTCCTGCATCCCTGGTCCTCTGGTTCGGCATCCACTGCAGGTCATTCCTGTGGGGCCAGGAGGCATATACCATGGTTGAGTACCATGTTGTGTACAGGCAAGGAATATGGCACAGACTTTCTGAGGGGTGTACTAAGGGGCCACTGGAACAATCAAGGCACCAGAACTGCATCTTCAGCATGTCAAAGACATACTCGATGATGTTGCATGTAGCAATGTGCAATTATACCTGTGCTCTGCAACAGATGCAGATCATAGGATAGGTGTGAGGAGTCAGGACGCAGGGATATGCATTGTCCCCTGTAGGTAAACAGCATGGGATAGTGACATCATCTGCAACATGAGGGGGGCTTTGGGGTATACTCATCAAAGAGGTGCACACTAGGAATGTTCCCACTATCAAACCTCTGGCACAGGATGGAGTTGTGCCAGATGAAGGTGTTGGGCACTGCCAGGGTACCATACCAGGACATTGATGATGCACCCTGTTGCATCACACACCACCAGGCAGCAGATGAAGTGGCACCCTTCCAATCGATATAGGCATCCACTCCATCCGGTGGGTGCCCAGATGGCAACATAGATTCAGTCAGTGGCACTGAGTACAGCTGGTGGGTACACAACCGGATAACATTGCCACATGGTTGCTGTTCACTTACTGGTGTGGTGGGGAATATGATGAACTCCCGTGGGCTAGCAGGGCATCTAGGAACTGGCCCAACAGGCACGAGGCGGCAGACTGTGAGACGCCAGTGGTTTTCCCCAGTGGTGCCTGAAAGGTTCCAGTGGACAGGAAGCAAAGTGCTGCTTTCACCTTGAGCTCTACAGACATCACATGGTGGTTCTGGGCGCCTGTCCAGAGCTGGTCCTGCAGCAGTACACACAGCTGCACGATCATGGACCTGTTGAGCCTGTACCAGCCCATGATTTGTCCGCCATTAAGGACTTTGAATGTGACTCATGGCGACTCATGGATGGTACTATTTGTTTGCGGCATAGCACCTCTGGGGCATGTGCCTGGGCCAGGGATGGGGTGAGCTGGCACTCTCCTCATCTTGCATGACAAGCTACATCAGGTACACAATGTGAGCCATTTTACTTTCAGCTGAGTGTGTGTGTGTGTGTGTTCTGCTGTGCCTCTCCTTGCCTTTGGGGCTTGCCCCGGGTTAAGACCTGCTTTTATAGACGGTATTTGTGCAGCACTATTCTTCTGCACCTTTTGCATAGCACAGTGCTATATCTTTTTATTATCTCTGTGCATGATATGCAGGTCACCGCCCCCTGTGTGGGCACTGCATATCTTAACTTTGTGCTTGACCACTAGTGCTAATAACAAGTGCAATGCTATCTTCTGAATATAGGAAACAAGTGCTACTGTAGCACACAGCAAGTGCTAATATTTAGCACCAGGCACAAATCTTTTGCATATCTGGCCTAGCCTTAAATATTTTCAGTGTTTAAAACTTGCCTCAGCATGAAAGTCACCCAGAGAGCACATTTCTTGGTGCTTACAAGGCTAAGCAGGGAGATCCCTTACCTGAATGGGAGCTCCTGTGGGCAGCTAAATAACTTTTAATTCACCCCTAAAGGAAGGGAAGGGTTGTAATTTTCCCCGAGGGCTCACAGCATGATCCTTTCCACTTCTCATAGTTAGCTCCACCTCTTTGCTCTGATGTTTTGTGATGGCAGTATAGGGGCCAGTTGAGAGTGATCCATTCTCTTGAATAGAACATCTGTTTACAGTTTGTTTTCTGATTTTAAATTGTTTTGGCACAGATTAATGCCAGGGTTCACCAAGATTCACCCTGGCATTGATCTGTGTCACAACTCGATGTAAAATCAGGCAATGAACTTGCAAAGACAGACCATTCAAGTGAATGGAGTGCATTCCCGTGCTCTCCTATACCGATGTCACAAAAAGTGTGGAGATGGAGCCGGCTATGAGGAAGTGGAAGGGATCACACCACGAGCCACTTAGCCTTCTCTCTCCTTTGGGGGACCCATTTAGGGCAATCTGGGATCACTGGGAGGTTATGGCTTGCTCAGGGTCACACAGTATGCAAGTGTAGGCTGTGGGACTCAAACTCAGGTCTGCTGGATATACCAAGATCATTCAAAGCTTGTTGTTCTAATCTCCAGGCTATTGCCAGCCCCCAACACGAATATAAATAATAAAGTTGGGCAAACTAGCATCGATCATAACTGGCTCGGCTAGCTGGCCTCAACTGCTCATTGTTGAAGCTGTGCCAGGGCCAGAGCCAGGCAGCTAGAGCCAGGCACGAGGCTCGAGCCTGCCTTGGCTTACCCATCTCTAAATAGGGCTAGTCCTATTTATGAAATCGTCCTTTGAGCTGATGGTATGGGTAAACCACTAGAGAAGGAAAGTCTGAACCTGGAATTGCAGGCTTTGCACCTCTATTTGCTTTAATATGAAAGATGACTCTTCCCTAGTTCTAATTCTGGATTACGTGTAGGTTATTTCTGATCGGTCAAAGGTGTGATACACTGAGCGCATGGGTAGTCGAGAGAATGGACGTGAGCCTATAGGGATGGCGCCGATGACTTTCTTTGTCATTGTACACATATGTATGTGGATGCGTACAGTATGTTTTATGTTGCTTATCAAATAGTTAATTGTACTGATGAACCTGAATGATCATCATTCAAAACTACCCTTGCAGCTGTTGCATTGCCCCATTAGCACCCTGCCTGTTGGAAGGCTCATCCCTGCAGTGACACCATTATACTGACAGTAACTAATAACAAAGCATGCAATCAAAATGTGAGTGATTACTAAACACAAGCTGCTGCTGAGTGGTGCTAGGCTTTTGATCCTAGTTTAACCAGCCAGTGCTGAAACGTCTTGTCCCTGAACACGCTGATGCACCTTAATCAGACCAAACACCAGCTTGTTTTCACCATTTAGTCACTGCGGCAAAACAATTGAGAGGCGACATCTAAGTTTCAGTGGAGTCCTGCTGCCTTTAGCCAGCTTTGAAGCTCAGTGGGACTGCAGTATGGGAAGGTCAGGGTGTGTCATGATCACACAGTAAACCAGTGACTGTCAGGAATCTGATGAATGAACTCTTACTTCATAGCTCTATTCTTAAACCACTAAACCTCATGTGCCATCATGTATACTTAGAAACTAACCAGAACTTTGATCTCTACTTCATATGAATGCCTTCTTTGATTCCTTAACTCGCGGGACAAAAGTGAACTCGGGTTGTCTGGGGTCAGCTAGGGGAGAGAGGACTGAGATCCCAAGGACAGCTGTCTGCCTTCTGGGAGGGTGGGTTGTAAGCCTGCCATCTAACTTCAACCTAGTGAAGGGTTGGTGGCAACATGGGTGGTGCTTGGCAAGAGATAGGAGGGATAGTACACTGTTGACACTGGCACTAACCATGCATGCACGGGTGTGCATGCCGGAGTTTCATGCACAGTGGTGTCCCAGGGCAACTAAAGGGGAAATGGTGACTGGCCAGCCAAATGCTGTCCTGCCCCCTGGCCCACAGTCAGGCTCACTCCTCCTGGGTCCTGGAACATTCACAGGCGCCACCTGTGCTGTGGGTGGCAGGATATTTTTTTGGGGGTGAACCTGCCACTGGAGCTGAAGTTTTGGGGGCTAATCACTTGGGGCAATGCTGCGGTGAGTTACAAGTGGTGGCCTATTCAGTCCTGGGAAAACCAGCTGAGAGGAGCATCGACAGACAGAAAATACTGCAAGGACAGCAGTTGGCCTTGATGGACTAGAGACACTATATGGATGTTGGGGCTTTGGTAGTGAGCCTTGGCCTACACTATAATGAGGCCTTTAGGTTGGGGGTTGCCAGTGACAGTCCTTCCTAGCTGGGGAGAGAGGCACCTAAGTTCCTTTCCTGCAGGGTCTGGTGGGCCAAGGAGTTAGCTTTCTACCTCCCAAACAGGGCTGCAGCAAACAGTGGACATTTTTGTGTTGGTGTGTGTGTGTGGGGGGCAGCAAGAGAATGGAGAGGAACTGCCTGCAAAGTATGTGACACAGCATTGCCTGCATAACAAGTGCAGTTACTCGGTAACACTAACCCTGTGTCACATGAATGTTCACTTCTCAATGAACACCACACCACCAGTTTGCCAAGATCCCAAAGAGTGAACCATATTGATTTCCCACTTTATATGCTTTCGATTCAGCCCTGACAGATTAATTAGCATAGTTTTTTTGTAATATATATATATATAGAGAGAGAGAGAGAGAGGAGGGATAGAGAGAAAGAGGAGAAAGAGAGAATACAAAGTGGGTAAATGAGTTATACAAGGAAATAAAACCCATTGAGGGGCTAACCAGAACATAAAGCTAGTAGCCCAAAAATAGGCTGCCTGCATCAGTATGGCACACTGGCCAGTCATGCACGTCTCGTGCTCACCGCTATTGTTTGTGCAGTGCAAACAGACAGCTTTAAATATCGGCGGTTCAATCTGTTACACTGACTGAAAACATAGAGAAATCTATTACCGTCCCTTTTATATACCAGGTTGTGTTGTACACATCAATTGCCATAAGTGATTAGCTGAGCAAAGACTGAAAAGAACAAGCATTTGTCACTGCTGAACGTGTGTTTATAATGTTGTAGAGCTTCAAAAGGAACATAAACAAGATGTAATTTAAGCCAACTATTTCTGGTGTTTTCTGTTCATTACTGACATACTGTTAACATATTTGATGCCATTATATTAGTATTATACATGCTTAGTGTTTTGTCTCGCCCTGTTTAGTGCTTTCAAAGACATGCTCTCCAGACTCCTGCCTGTGTCCAGGGGAACCACTAAAAGTGGGAAGAAAGCAAACACAGGAAGAGACTCAGAGGCTTGGTGTTCATCTTCAAAGCCCAATGATGATGACGGTGTTGTTTATTAGCTGGCTAATGGGCAGAAAACCAGTGTGATGGGTGGGCTGCATCCTTTGAATTACACAAAGTTTATAACCATCAGCCAGCTGAACACTGTCATCATCAGCCTTCTCAGCATTGGCTTTTGAGTAGCAAGCCTCCTGCATTTCTATGTCCATTGGCTTATACAGCACACACCTCCACAGCCCTCTGCATTGCCAAAAGTACTACCAATGGGCACTATGCATGTTGCCAATGCACCTGCAGAAACCGGGCGCGTGGCATAATATCGGAATGTTGTGGAGGGAACCGCATGCACAAAGGCGCAATGGTTACGCATGTTCCCACGGCCATGGACAGAAATGTGCTGGGTGTGGGTGGGGGCATGCTGGGGAGGTGCCTGCACAAAGCTGCAATGTGCTACGCACTGGGGTGCAGTAGGGCAGGTTACACCAGGGCAGACCCTGCCATAGCCCACTGTGCACCCCATGGACACGCCTGCCGGTCCTGATGGGACAGGGTTTTGACTCCCATGCTGCCCCAGCCCACAAGGCAGATGGGAGAGCAGGGCAGTTGATCGGGCAAGTGCTGCGGCACTGGCTGCATGTATGGGGATGGGGAGTGTCGGTGTTGCAGGGGTGGGGGAATGCCAGCTGAACAGGGGCACACTGTGTTGGGGATGGGGGTCTGTCACTGGGGAAGGCTGGTCACTGAGGCATGGCCGCCAAGTGGGATCCAGGTAGCTCACAGGCTATTCACAACCAAGACCCACACCTACAGGCACACGTGATCTACTCCCGGACCCAGGACAGGCATGCGATTGGATGCCCACCTGGGTCCACAGCTCCACCCCAGCTGTCCTGTGAGTCCTGAACACCAGGGGTGGAGCCATGGACAGGTGGGCACCAGTCGCATACCGGCATGCACGGCACCTGTCTGCAGCCATGGGGAGTATGACCTTTGTATGTACCTCTGCCCTGTTCGTGCATAGCGCCAGTATGTTCACTTCACACCTGTGTGGAAACACACATAAAAAGAGTGTTAGCCATATTCTGTTATTCTACTATTATTCAACATTATGTTAATAACTGAATATTTATTCTATTTACTTGACCAACATTGGATATTTTTACTGCATGTTCCTGTTGAAAAACACATAAAACATATTTCTGACCTATTCAGTTGTGTCACACTTATCAATGATTAATGTTCTTACCAGTTGCTCTGTTCCTGTTCAAAACAGTTGAACCCATTTTAAGAACGATTTATTTCTGTTAACACAGACTAAAGTTGTTCTTATTCTTCTTTTCCATATTTTCCTCAACCAAAACTTACTTTCTTTTACAAAGAACTTGTAACTATTTATAGCATTATTATAACATATATTTTATTCAAACCCTTTTAATTGTATATTACTGTTATTAATACAGTATTGATGTTTATGCATATTCCTGTTCTGAACAGCTGTAACCATGTATTACAAATAGCACATCCATGGGGCAGAGACCTGGATGTGTAGCTTGCCTTATGCAGGGCTCTGGGACCGCTGAGAAGCAGTAGACCAGAGAGAGCAGCATGGCCCCAGACCTTTAGCTTGCTTCACCAGAAAGCAGCAGACCAAACAGGCATGGCCCTGGCCCTGTATCTTGCTTTGTACAGGGCCCAGTGGGCCCTACAGTAAGTAGCAGACCTGTCAGGCATGGCACCAGACCTATAGCTTGGTTTTTACTGAGCCCTGTGGACCCTACAGAAAGTAGCAGAACCATCAGCCATGGCACCAGACCAGTAGCTTCCTTTGCACAGAGCCCTGTGAGCACTACAGAAAGTAGCAAACCATCAGAAATGGCACCAGATCTGTAGTTTGCATTGCACATGGCCCTACAGGGCTTACAGAAAATAGCAGGCCCATCAGGCATGGCACTGGACCTGTAGCTTGCTTCACACAGGACCCTGCAGATCCTACAGTAGTAGCAGATCCATCACGCGAGGACCTGTAGCTTGCTTTGCACAGGGTACTGTGAGCCCTACAGAAACAGCAGACCCATCAGGCATGGCAGTTGACCTGTAGCTTGCTTTGCACAGGCCCTGAAGACTCATAAAGCATGGCACTGGACTTGTAGCCTGCTAGTTACAGGGCTCTGTAGGCCCTACAGAGAGTAGCAGACCCAGCAGGCATGGCACCAGACTTTTAGTTTGCTTTGCACGGGCACTACAGGCCCTACAGTTAAGTAGCAGACCCATCAGGCATGGCACCAGATCTGCAGCTTGCTTTTGCACAGAGCTTCTGGGGCCCTACAGTAAGTACTGGACCCATCATGAATGGCACTGGGCCTGTTGCTTCCTTGCACAGTGCCCTGCAGGTCCTACAGTAAATAGAAGATGCATTTGTAATAGCACCGAACCTGTAGCTTGCTTTGCACAGAGCCTTGTGGGCCCTGCAGTAAGTAGCAGAGCTATCAGGCATGGCACTGGACCTGTAGCTTGCTTCATGCTGGACTCTGCAGGTCCCACAGAAAATATCAGACATTTAAGACAAGGCACCAAACCTGTAATTTGCTTTGCACAGATCCCTGCAGGTCCTACAGAAAGTATCAAACCCATCAAACCCATCAAGCATGGCACCAGATTTGTAGTTGCTGTGCACAGGGCTCTACAGACCCTACAGAAAGTAGCAGACCTATCAGGCATGACATTGAACTTGTAGCTTGCTTTGCACAGGATGGCATGGGGTCATAATGCCGCACCTGAAATAACGCACAGCATAATGTCTCTACAGAAAATGGCGGGCGATAAATAGTGTCTGTAAATTTCCCTCTTTTTTCACCTCCCTTCTTGATAGCCAGGGTTCTACCTCGCTTAATCATCCCCCCTTTCTCTTTTCTCTTTGTGCTGGGCTTCAGTTGGTGCTCTGGAGTGGGAGGAGGGGTTGAGGGTTGGTGGGGATTTTGTTAGGGAGGGACTAGGTGGGGTTTAGGGACATGGTGGGGAGGCAGGATGTGTTTACTGTTACCAGTCATAATGCAATGTTCATGGCAGCTGCTTAGTGTATATGTACCTGTTTTTCTGCTTCATGTACCGGGCGAGTTACTACTTGTTGGTTGTGTCTGTTTGTTGGTTTTTTCATTACAAATTTAATAAAGCTTATTAAATTTGAAAAAATAGTGTCTGCAAATAACGCTGACTGCAACAATCACAGCTAACAGCAGTAAATAAATACCTACACCCCTGGAATTAAAATAACTAACTACAAGGGGCAGTGTATTTAAGGGATGGGGTGAAACTTTGGGAGGGGAATTCATTTTGCCAAAATAAAAGCTGCAACAGTATGGAACATGCGAGAATTGAACCAAACACCCTGGTCCCTCACACCACTGGGTGCTTGTGCTTAGCCACTCCACCAAAGGAGCAGCTCAACCAGGCACGCCCGCAGCATCTTCCACACTTCCTCATCAGAGGCACAGTGATGGGTAGCTTTTTCCCTCATACACTGAGCAACCCTTGTCACTGTACTAGGATTAATGCTTTCTGCAGTGTGGTTGCTTCTGCGCTGTTTTGATTGTGACATCATGACCCAGTACCAGCACAGGACTGCAGGCCCTACAGAAAGTAGCAGACCCATCAGGCACCCACACTAGACCTGTAACTTGCTTGTCCTTGCACAGGATGCTGCAGGGTCTGTAGAAAGTATCAGATCCATCAAGCATGGCCCCAGAGCTGTACCTTACTTTGCATATGGCCCTGCAGGCCCTTTAGAATGTAGCAGACCCATCAGACATGGTCCCAGACCTGTAGCTTGCTTCATTCAGGGCCTCTAGGCTCTACAGAAAGTTGCAGACCCATCAGCGATGGCACTGGGCCTGGAGTTTGCTTTGCACAGGGCTCTACAGACCCAACAGGCATGGCACTGGAACTGTAGCTTGCTTTGTACAGGGTCCTGTAGGTCCTACAGAAAGTAGAAGACCTAGCAGGCATGGCAATGGACCTGTAGCTTACTTCACACAGGGCCCCTGCAGGCCCCACAGAAAGTAGCATACCTATCAGCATGGTAGCAGATCTTAGTTTGCTTTGCACAGGGCCCTCTGGGACCCAATAGGCATGGCACTGGACCTGTAGCTTGCTTTGTATAGGGTCCTGTAGGCCCTACAGAAAGTAGCACACCCAGCAGGCATGGAAGTGGACCTGTAGCTTGTTTTGCACTGGCCCTGTAGACCCTACAGAAAGTAGAAAACCCAAAAGGCATGGCAAAGGACCTGTAGCTTGCTTTACACAGGGACCTGCAGGCATTACAGAAATTAGCAGACCCATCACGCATGACACCAGACCTGTAGCTTGCTTTGCACAAGGCCCTGCAGGCCCTACAGAAAGCAGCACATATATCAGACATGGCAGTAGACCTGTAGCTTGCTTTGCACTGGGCCTCTGCAGGCCCTACAGGAAGTAGCAGACCCTATCAGGCATGGCATCAGACCTGTGGCTTGCTTTGCACAGGGCCCTGTAGATCCATCAGGCATGGCACTGGACCTGTACCTTGCTTTGTACAACAAGGGCTTTGCAGGCTCTACAGAAAATAATTTTAATCACAAGAGTGTGGTGTGCATATTTATGGAACACACAGAAACAGAAGAGAGAAAGAAGTAAGTGCCTCAGCTGGGACTTGAACCCAGGCCATCCGGAATATCTTTCCGGTTACACTACCGGCTGTGCCACCAAGGCAACTGGAAACTGGGCCATCTCTCCAGTGCACAACTTGGTGCTGCACAGATAATTACATTTTCAATCACAAGAGAGTGGTGTGCATATTTATGTAATGCATACAAACAGAAGAGAGAAAGAGTAGTGCCTCAGCTGGGACTTTAACCCAGGCCACCTGGAATACCATTCTGGTTACTTTACGTTATCAGGCATTGGAAATTGGCCATCCTGAGCTCATTACTCTTTCTCCATTGCACAGCCTGGTGTTGCACAGATAATTACATATTCAAGCACTAGAATGTAGTGCATATTTATGGAATACACACAAACAGAAGAGAGAAAGAAGTAAGTGCCTGGATTGGAGAAAGTAATGTGCTCTGGTTGGCCCAGTTTCCAGTTGCCTTGGTGGCGTACCTGGTAGCACAACTGGAATGGTATTCCTATGGCATGGGTTCAAGTCCCAGCTGAGGCATTGACTTCTTTCAAACAACATGAAGTCTTGCTGTATTCTGGCTATTGCAGTGATTCCCATCCTTTGAACTGCCCTGGAGAACTAAGGGTTAACTTTCCATGCAGGGCATGGAGCGCTGAGCTCGAGCTCTCGTTGAAGTCTCTGTCTGGAGTGTTTTGAACCTAAACTGTCAGATTCTTTACTCCGCCTCACTGAGCGGTCGCTCTGGAGATTCCTCCTTCAGCTCGGTTTGAAGTCGGTTAAAGTTTTCAGTTTTTGTTGATTTAAACTGAAAAAAGTATCTGCATAGTCGGTTCAGTCTCTGTCTGTGGTGCCGTGAGTACTAGATAGGAATTGTTATACTTTCTGTGTGGAACTTATAAGTGCGGTCGGTTCGGCTGAACCGACTATTTGATTGTGATTTTTACTATATTTAGTGTGTGGTTACCGGTTCTTATTGGTTCAAAAAACTGTGTTTTAACCGTTTTTCCAATACCCGTGACACGGTTAGGAACCGATAAGGAGTCTTGCTGGCGGTTGCCGAAAAAAGGGTAAGTTTTGGTTAGGTTGGCCATGTCTGAGAAACCCAAGAAAAAAACGGGCCCACTGGGTTTCAACACTGCGGTGAGTTTGGGGAGGTCTTTGCCAAGGCCGATCCCCACACCACCTGTGTTTATTATCTGGGTTTGACCACCTCGATTCAGACTGCCAAATATGTAAAATTTTCCCAAATCTACCCTCAAGAAGAGATTAGGTAGACTGAGGGAAAAGGAGGCCGAGAAGTCCGCTGACCGGATGGCCAGCCGGTTCGGTTTCAACTGAACCAGAAGGAGTGCCCTCTGACCAGGCGATACTTCTTCAGGCAAAGGAGAGCTGATTCCGAGGGATCGGTTCCGACAAAAGAAAGCGCAAAGATAAATCGACCAGTTCGGATCCAGAGGTTCATGTTCTGACCGCTGAAGAGATAGCAGGCGATTCAAATTGTGGAATTGTTCGTCTGGTTCCGACTGATCCGGCTCCTTCTGGCAGGGGTTCGGTTCGGTTGATTCCCCGTTCAAGAGTATACCCTTGAAGAATTTTATGAACCGGAGTTTGAAGAGGAAGGGAATTTGAAGATTATGAAGTAAGTGAAGGTCTGATGTGCCTGTGGAATGGAACATCTCCCCAGACAGACCATCAGGTGTTTCCTCCTAGGCTTTCTGAGTCCCCTTCCCATTTTATGTTTTAAAGGAAAGTGGCTAAAACCCTGCAGCTTCCTATGAGGAGGCTGTGGAAGATCAAGAACAGCTTGATTATGTAGAGATGATGGCTATCCCAGAGTCCAGGAGACTGTCTATTCCTCCATAAATCTTTTGGGAAACAGACACAAAAATATTAAAGTCTCCTAACACTATACCTCCTGTGGATAAAAGGTGGACAAGAGGTATACACTCTCAGGCTCAGACATGGAGTTCTTATATCAGCAATGCAGCCATGTTGGGGTAGTGCAGGCTGCTGCCTGTGACAAGGCAAATATTCCCTTGGCTTCACCCCGGCAAGAACTCCAGGAAGATTGATGCCATGGCAAAGAAGCAGTGCATGGCATCTTCTTTGGGATTCAGGCAGGCAAATTACATGGCCTATACAGCCAGGTACCAGAAGTCCAGGTGGGACACTGTACTGCACTGGCTAAACAGGCCTCCCCAGCTAGCCAAGGAACTGGAGGCGGTGGCTGCAGATGGGATTGAGGCATCTAAGGTTCAGTTTCATGCTGCTGTGGACTCTAATGATGTGTCATCAAGAGTCATGGCTACATCTGTGGCTCTTCAGAGGATGGCTTGGCTCAGATGTACTAGCCTCTCGTAGGACACCCAGGCTAAGGCCATGGATTTTCCTAGTGGTAATTCTCTGTTTGGGGAGCAGACAGAGAATTATATGAAGAAATGGATGAGTACAGGACCACTTACAGGAGTGCTCAGGCCAAGGAAAGGCAGGCAACTCCTCAAAGGCAGCAGTCTAGGGGCAGGGTAGGGCTTTTCAAAGGCCTTTTACCAAGCACAGGCCTCTTCTTCATTTTCAGAGGAGGTTCTTCAGAGGGAGAGGAAGGGGGATGAGCAGGCCTGCATCCACCCCTCAGCCTAAAGCCTCTGCCAAGCAGACATCCTGATGGGTCTGCCCGGTCGACTCTCCTATTCCAGTAGGGGCAGGCTGGCTTACTTTGTCCAGGACTGGATGTCTTTTACATCAGACAAGTGGGTCCTGGAAGTAGTAAGTAAGGACTGGTTCTCAGCTTCAAAAATTTCCAAAGATGAGAGCCAAATCTTTTCCACCTGCAAATCTTTTGGAAACCCTTGCCCTAGAGGCAGCGGTTTCTTCTCTCCTGGCTTTAAGAGCTATACAGAGAGTACCTACCCTACACTGGGGTAAAGGACTGTACTCCAGGTACTTCATGACCCCTAAAAGACAGGGAGTGGCGACCATCCTAGACCTCAGATATCTGAACAAACATCTGTTAAAACCAAAGTTCAAGATGGTAACTCTGGGAATAATCCTTCCTTCTCTAAGGCCAGGGACTGGCTAGCCTCCCTGGACCTCAAAGATGCCTGTTTTCACATTCCCATTAGGTGCTCCCACAGAAAGTACCTCAGGTTCGAGTTGCCTCAGGCCACTATCAGTTCAGAGCAATGCCCTTGGCCTAACCTCAGCTCCAAGGGTTTTCACAAAGTGCCTGGCAGTAGTAGTTGCCTTTCTAAGAAGGCAAAGATTTCCATATTCCTTATCTGGACGACTAATTAGTGGGTCAGTCTCCAGACCAAGTCAAGCCTCACCTGCAAGTGACCCAGAAAGTGCTTACTTCCCTAGGATTTCTTCTCAACTTTCTCAAGTCAGTTTCGAACCAGTCCAGCTCCTACCTTTATAGGGGCAGAACTGGACACACCAGAGCAACAGCCTTTCTTCCTCTAGAAAGGGCAAGGGCTCTTATGGAACTAGCTTCTTCCTTCAGTCTTCAGGTATCTTGACCAGCAAGGCATTTTCTCCAGCTCTTGGCCACATGGCAGCTTCAACAGCTGTGGTCCAAGGGGCAAGATTCAGATGAGGGATATTCAGTTCCACCTGAGAGCTTACTGGTCTCAGAGAAAGGACTCCCTTACCAAACTGATTCCAGTGACTCTGACCTTGATCCAGGCCTCCAGTAGTGGCAGGATCAGGACAATTTAACAAGGTGTTCCTTTTGTTGCTCAGCCTTGTTCAGTGGTCCTTACCACGGATGCTTCTCTTCTGGGCTGGGAGCTCACCTGGGGTCGCTCACTGCCCAGGGTCTGTGGTCTCCCCAAAATCCCTTCTACACTCAATCTTCTAGAACTCAGGGCACTTTTTCTAGCTCTAAAGCATTCTCACAGTCAGTTCAGAACAAGGTGGTTCAAGTCAGAACAGACAACACTACCACCATGTGGTACATCAACAAGCAGGGAGGCACTCGGTCCATGGCCTTGTGCACAGAAGTCATGAAGTTGTGGTCCCTGGCTTATTCCTGCAAGCCTCTCTTGTAGCAGTTACCTTCCAGGCAAGGACAATGTGCTAGCAGATGCACTGAGCAGGATTTCTCCAGGGCCATCACGAATGGTCCCTGCACCCTCAGGTGTTGAAAGTGATTTTTTCAAGGTGGGACACTCCAGAGATAGATCTCTTTGCAGCTCCAGACAATCACCAACTTCATCTCTTTTGTTGCAGACCTCCAGTCTTGGGCTCAGTCCCCTGGATGCCCTGATTCTGAATTGGGAAGGGAAGTTTCTGTATGCCTTCCTCCTTCCCACTCTTGTTCAAATTTTTGTCAAAATAAGGTCTCAACCTTGCAAGGTGATTCTGGTTGCTCCAGATTGGGCCAGACATCCCTGGTAACTCTGTTGCTGTCCCTGGCAGTCCATCTCCCTGTCTCTTCCCAGGAATTACAACCTGTTAAATCCTCTCAGGGGAGGATTTGTACCCCAATCTTTAGTCCGTCAATCTCAAGGCATGGCTCTTGAAGAGTTAGAGTTTGCAGATCTGCATCTTTCCCGAGGGTTCTGGACATCCTCAAGGCTTCTTAAGCCCTCCACCAGAAAGACTTACAACTCCAAATGGAAAAATTCAGCATTTGGTGTTCTAAGCAGAATATTTCTCCAGACACTGCTGAATTGCCTCACGGTTCTGGATTATATGGTCCATCTTAATGGCCTAGGCCTCAGACCAGCTACTCTCAAGGTACATTTGTCAGCTGTTTCTGCATTTTTGTCTGTGGGAAGCCTTCCTCACTATCTTCCCATCCTGTGTTTCACACCAATCCCTTTAGAGACCCTGCCCTGCCTGGGATTTGAATGTTTGCATTGCTCAGCTTATGCAACCCCTTTGAGCCTATGTCTTCAGCAGAGCTTAAGTACTTCACTTGGAAAACTGTGTTCTTGGTAGCCATTACCTCTGCCAGGCGTATCAGTGAATTCAAGCCCTGTCAGTGGAACCTGATTTTATTTCTTTCATAGGGATAAAGTGGCCTTAGAACAAATAGAAGGTTCTTGCCCAAAGTGGTTTCAGACTTCCATTTAAACCAGTCTATGTCTCTCCCTGTTTTCTTCACTGAGCATTCTTCCTCACGAGAGAGGAGGCTACACAGTTTGATGTTAAAAGAGCCCTTGGTTACTACATAGAGCATACCAAGGGTCACAGGTTTGACTCCTCCAGTTGTTCCTCACTTATGGAGAAGTGGGAAGGCAAACCTGCCAACAAAAGATATATTGCCAGGTAGATTGTGTCTTTAGATATGTAACCCCTTGCAAATGGGGGTTCCTAGAAATGCCAGTCTGGGTTTACCTTAGCCTGGTTTTTCTGTCCTTCTCCGCTGTCTCTCAGGCTTCTCCTGACTTGGCCTCTAATTTTTCTGGCTTCCCAGGTCCTGTTTGCCCTCGCGCAGCCCCAGCTTGCAGTCGAATGAAAATCCTGCCCCTTGGGGCTTAAATTGCTGACTGCGGGCTCCCGCTGCAAAAGCGCTGCCTCCAGGTCAGCGGAAGTCGCTTATTGTAAAAAGCGCCTTTGATGTGGAGCCTTGTTTTCGGTCACCTCGGGACTGTGCGTGGGTCCCGGGATCCTTTCACCTATTTGGGACCCGTGACTATGGACAGCCTGTTGGGGACCGCTCAGATGGGAATTAAAGGAGTTCTGACCAGGGCTCATTTGAGTATGCCTGTGCAGGGCCCCGTCATCTGAATAATGCATAACTGTGTATCTGGCTGCCTCAGGGTAGCTTTGTTCAGCTCACCGAAAAGTAAAGAATTAAAATGTTTTACATAATGGAACTGTTGCTGCTTATTGGGAATATACTGTGCATGTGGGGAAAAGTGTTTAAAGTTAAAATGAGTACTGTTCCTGGCAATTCCAGTATCTGGGACTCTATGTGTCAGCCTGTCAGCTGCTGTAAGGGAGCTTGCATAAGTGCAGTAGTGACAGGAAAAGTAAAGAGCCATGTTTTTCATCTGTGCAGTGACTGCAGTACAGTCTTAAGTCTATAGAACTGTGGGGCATTTGAGGCAAATAATTACTTTTTCTGGCTGCACCAGGACATTATTCAGGACTGTATCTAATCTGCTATAAGGGACAGTGGGTTAAGCAGCCATTGCCAGCAGAACAGCCGATTGGAATTGCAGCAATAGAAAGCCAGGACTTGTGGGACATTCACTGCATCTTTTGGGTAAGCTCCCAAGTGCTTATGGGGGCTTACAGGACAATATTTTAGGCTAAATTCCACAACCCAATTGTGCCTCGAGTGTTCTGATTGACAGGTCCTTCAGCAACTTGGAGACATGTCACCCCATCCCTGCTACCAATCTGGAGTTGAGCTAGGAGCTCTATAAAGACACAATGTTGCCAGTTTGTCTAGAGATTCAGAGAGAGAGAGAGAGAGCAGAGCAGGCTCCAGCCTGCTGGGAGCCCCATGGGGAGGGTTCAGGCTCCAGCCATGCCATCAGGCCTGGGCCACTTAATTCCAGTCCTTTCAGTCTTCAGAGGGCATTTGTTATTTTCTTCAGTTAACAGTTAACTAGTTAAGTAATTGTGCTTTCTGCAACAGCTAGTCTGGAGGTTGCCAGTACTGTCCTCCAGAGGCTAGCCTTCCCTCCCACATCGGGGAAAGATGTGGACCGAAGAATCAGATGTCCAGCAGCGGTGAGAGTGCTGACCAGACCAGATGACATCATGCAGTGGTGAGAGTGCTGACCAAGTACCTCAGCAGTGAGAGAGCTGAAGAAGTCTTCAGGATGCCTTCGATTGCGGATGAGACCGTGGAGGGACCTGAGTGAGTACCCTCATTGCCCCCTAGTGCGAGGGAGAAGCTAACAAGTAATCTTGGGGCTCCATGCCCCATTAAGAAATGTGTCCTGTTAAGTGTGAAGTACTGAAGTCATCAGTCTGGGCTACTAACCCCATAAGAGACTGCCTAAGTTCAAGTAATGGATGCATCTTGTCTGTGGCCCAAATGGCTGTTGCAGGTGCAGCAAGATGCTGGGCTTAGTGAATCATATAAATATGTAGCTATGGGTTAGAGTCCTGCCATCGTGGAACTGTCTGCCAAGATTCACTTGCCACTTCATGAGGAGGCCTTAGAGCATATTAATGTCTAAGATACCTTAAAGAGAATGTACCTGTGTCTACACAGAATTTTGTCTAAGAGCGCTTGGTATAAGTGTTAAATGTCTAGCACGTGCTGGATAGGACTCCGCTGTGGATAATTTTTTGGTATATAGAATGTACTGGATGTGACTGCCTGAAACTAAAGTATGGGATGCTTGATGAAAGCATCGTTGTCAACTTTCTCTGGATGGATGCATTTTGGTATATAGAGTGTTGGATGTGACCGTATTTGAATTGCATATAGGATGCTTGACAAAAGTATCACCCTTATTGCATTGGATGGGACTTTCAAATATTGTGCTGAATGTTCTGGATATAAGATCCACATAGTTTGTTCTGGAATGTTCAGAAGTCTGCTAGTTCAGGGCAATCCCTACTTTGTCTGCTAAAGTGCAGGGCAGTCCCTGCTGTGTGTTGTAAAATAGCAATTTGCTGCTTTACAAAATCTGTTTCAAGTTGCCCCACCCTTAAATTAATGGCAAGCCACCTCGACCAGCTGCAACTCCATCAGGCCTGCAACATCTTGGTAAAATGTGATTTATGTCTGCCTGTTAATATGTAGCAACCCAGCTGGAGGGTTTACCAGCAAAGATCTAAATAACATCTGTACATGTGTAAATACAGTAAGATAACCTCTACTCCACCTGTTTCCTTTCCTAACTCCTTTATCCCTCCGAAATAAATATCTTGTTTTTGTTGTTTGAAATCTTGTGTGAGCATATTATTAGAAGAGCCTTTAATTCAGAATGTTGAAATGTGGGGAGCTGTATCTTGGGGCATGTCTGGGGAAGGTAACTGGTCATCGTGGGTGGTGTAGCAGCTTAGGGGGCCACACCCAGTACCATCTCACCCAAAAAGCACCCTGGTGGAGCACTGCATGAAATTTTAAAAATGTTATAAGTTAGCGAATCCAGAAACCCCTTAGCCTATGTCCAAGGTAATAGGCTGGGGTGTAACACTGGGGTGGCACCACCAGGGGTTACATATACAATTCTCCACCCTCAGGCCTGAGGGCTCATTCCACAAGAGGTATTAGCTGCTTCTGGCTGCGGCCAGGGATATTCCTCTCCTAGAAATTTGTCAAGCAGCCACCTGGAAAACAGTCATACCTTTACTGAGCATTACTCTCTGGATATCCATGCTAGGAGTGATGCTCGGTTTCTCACAACAGTACTTCCAGAGACTATTCCCAAGTGGGTTCTGTCCCTCCTCCTTGGAGGTACTGCCAGTAGTCTCAATAGTCAGAATACAGCAAGACTTCATGTTGTTTGAAGAAAAATTACTCACCTTAGTAATTATATTTCTTCTAATGAGTCTTGCTGTATTCTTTGCCTCCTGCCTCCTCCTCTCAGAACCTGTTTTTGGGAGTGGGTGGGCAGGTGCAGTGTGCACCCCAGGGGTGTATTTCTGCAGGCACCCTCCATCTTTTGTTTGGGTGCTTATTTATTATTGTTATTTTTTCAGTACATTAGGTTTAGTTTTTGGGTTTCCTGACTTGAGTCTTCCTTGGGAATCGAAACTTTTCAGCCAGTTAGCTAGTAGAATTTTACAATTCCCACATAGAATTTTTAGTTTAGTTGGGCTCGTGAGAATCTGACAGTTTAGACTCAAAACACTCAGACAGAGACTTACACCCGAGCTCGAGCTCAGCGTTCCATGCCCTGCATGGAAAGTTAACCTTAGTTCTCCGGGCAGTTCAAAGGTTGGGAATCACTGCAATAGTCAGAATACAGCAAGACTCCGTTAGAAGAAATATAATTACTAAGGTGAGTAATTTTTCTTCTCTCTTCTGTTTGTATGTGTTCCTATGGAAATAGCAGACCCATCAGGCGTGGCACCAGACCTGTAGCTTGCCTTGCACAGAACCCTGCAAACCCTACAGAAAGTAGCAGACCCAGCAGGCATGTTACCAGACATGCAGCTTGCTTGCACAGGGCCCTGCAGGCCCTTATACACAGCAACAGACCTGTTAGCCACGATGCTGGACCTGTAGCTTGCTTTATGAGGCCCTGCAGGCCTTATGCACAAGCAGCAGACCTGTTAGACACGATGCTGGACCTGTAGCTTGCCCATACTAGGCCCTGCAGGTCTTTATGCACAGCAGCAGACCTGTTAGACACGATGTTGGACCTGTAGCTTGCTTCATTCTGGGCCCTATATGAAGCAAAAGACACGACAGGTAGGTCTAAAATCTGCCACTTGGGTGGTCGTTTGGGGGTAGTAATAAGCACATCCTCCAAATTTGGACTTAGAATGGTAACAAATGTTAAACTTATGGGTGAGAGAAAACATGTAAAAACAAGCTAAATCAATGTATATACAGTTCATGTTTTCTTTTTGGGACTTAGAATGTTTTGGGTGTTTTCTTATTCACCCATAACTGTATTACGTTAATTTACTTTCCAAATTTGAGTACTGGAGCTTACTACCCCCACTGATGACCATGTAAGTGTGTTTATTGAATTCTGCCCTAAAATTCATTTTCAGAGACACCAAGTTCAAGCCTTTTCTTTTTGTTTAAAAGCTATGCCCTCCACATGTGCAATGGAGTGTTTTGGGATTTAGCTTCCTTTTGAAATGCAGTTTTGTTCAAACAAATGACATGTGGCAAATACAGCAGTATATTAAGTAATCACATTTTCTGTGACATTTAAACATTTCATATTCAATTGTTTGTACACAGTCTGTTACATTGAAAATGTTAATAGAGCTGCAGCTGGTTATCATACAAAAATATCGATGGGCCCATATAAACTTAAAGAATACAGCAGAACTGAGAACTGGGTCTTAATACTGTGCTTGTGTTACTCTTGGTTTCCAACTCAGAGCTAAAAGACATAATGGTAACATATAGGATAGTGCATGAGTAACAGTTAACAACAGGACTATTCTTTCGTTGAGTTGATTCCGTCGTCATAGTACCAGCGGTGAAAGAACAGCCCTGCCGTTAAATGTTACGCATGCACTGATTCTTTATAGTGTATTGTGGAACGTTCCCCCTGGAAAAAAAACATTACCACATCTTTATTTTTAAATCATTTTTACTGAGGACGTCCTGTGTGCCTGTCAGATTGCTGCTCGAGGCCACCATGTCTAGCGTCCATACTGCAGCAGAACGAAAAGTCGATTTCTGCTGTCCTGTGAACATCACTTTTTAGTTCTAGTGCACTGCGGATGTCACTAGTGCAGCAGAATAACTTTTGAGGGAGATGGATTTCGATGAACATCGACGCTCCATAATACACTATAGACAAATTGGTTCCATAGTATCTGGAAGGATAAGAAGGCCATTGGGTAATGCATTCTATTTCTCCCATCCCCTGGGTGGGGGCGAGATCCAGAAAGGGAGGTGGGAGAGAACAGAAAGAAGAAGGGGAAAGAAAGGGAACCACTCCCAACCTGACCCATACCTAAGAACCCGACTCCATTTTGTGTTCATCCGACTCCTGAACCTATAGTTGTCCCAAATCCCCACAACATTTTTCATCCACCAGTCTTGGGGTAGCGGTTAAGTGTTAGATGTGCTGCAGTTCTTTCATGGGCTTAGCTTTCTTAAGGATTTTCTTTCAGCATGATGATTGGTGGTATGGAACTGCAACAGAAAATGGCAACTGGTCAAGGTGGAAGGAGGGAGGGCTGTGCGTAACCCACTATGGGAACATGTAAATGTACAGTATGTACTTGGGTGGCTGTGGGGAGGAGGGTAGTACAGGTGCTAGAGGATGAGTGAAGTGAGACATTATTTAACTGGTTGTTGGGAGAGGAGGGTGGCATGTATGCTAAAGATTGGGGAGAGTAGGGGTTTGGAGCCAGATGGGTAAGGGTGTTATTATCTATATCTAAATCTAACTATATCTATATAGAGATGTATATTTTGCTTTACAGGTATCAGAAATTGGTGGTGGACAGATGAGAATGAGAATGAGACAGTGACCAGCTGAGCTATAGGGAGGCCGTGCTGGTTTGCCCACTGTGGGACCTATATATTTTTGAAATGATGTGCTAGGGGCAGATTGCATGGGAGTCAGAAGTAGGTAAGGGTGGTGATTTGTATTTTTTTTTATGTATGTGTATATATTATACAGGCGTGGCTGCGCCAGTTTAGTGGTCACTAAATGGGTGCATACTGTATACAGTAAGTGCTCCACTGACAGCTCGGTCAGTGGCTGGTCGTGGTGGTGAGAGGAGAGCTGTGGCAGTCACCGGCTTGGTTTTGGGATGGCGGGAGTTGGGTGGTGGGTCACCTGAATGGGTGGGGATCTACTAGACCACCAGGGTAAGGGTTCCTGTCACTAAAAGGGATAGGGAGGAGGGTTCCACTAGACCACCAGGGAATTGTGTCAATGTCCTATGCATGGGATCTGGATGGGGGATACACTGGAAATCAGGAAAATATTAATGTGGCGGGCAGGCGATCAGGTTGGGAGGAGACCGCTAGCCACCAGGGATACTATCGCTATTTCAGGCAGAGCTTTGGGTGGGGTGGGATCACTGGACCACCGGGCTATCTTAGAGTAATGTTCCTGGGTGGTGATTGGGGAGGGAGGGACCAATGGACCACCAGGGATGGCATTTCATATCTTATGCGCGATGGTTCGGGTGGGGAAGGGACTACTAGCCACCAGGGAGACAGCCTTGATTTTCTTGGGATAGCTGTCGACAAACAGCAATGACGGGAGCACTAGAGTACCAGGGACCTGGGTTTTACTACCATGGGCCCGGCGTGATCGGAGATGGGGAGGACCACTGGACTGCCAGGGATTAATATGATTATGGGGATGGTGATTGGAGCATAGGGAGGGAGAAGGGACCACTAGACTACCAGAGACATTTTTCTTATATGGGGCAGAGACTGGAGCATTGGGAAGGTGGCAGTGCCACTGGACTACTAGGGACTGTCCATTAGTATAAGGGATGGCAATCAGAGAATGGGGTAGGGACACTAGACCAACAATGACTACAGCTGCATCGGGCAGGGGCTGGGGGCCACTTAAGCCACACAAGTCTATAAATTGTCTAATGGGCATGCAAATGGCAACCTAGTGCCTTGCATGCCCAATGGGCTCATTTACATGGGGCTTTCTGACTAAAAATAGCGCCCTGTGCTGTTCATTGCAGGGCAGTCTCATGGATGGATGTCAGGGCAGCGCTGATGAGGTTAGTGGTGGGTTTCTGGATTAACGCTGCCCATTCTTTTTCCTATTCGCAGTCAAATAGTGCAGTGCGCCTCTGACTGGGAATAGCAACTTTTCAACCTGCACAATCACAAAGGTACAGTGCAAACGCATTGCGCTGCACATTATGAGTTTTTTGTGAATCTGCCCCACATCTCAGGGAAGGACATAGGGTGGAGGCTGACCAGAGAAAGGCAGCTAAAATGGTGCAAGGGCTGCATCAGAAGCCCTTTGTAGAGACTAAAGGACCTGAATATATATATACCCTGGAAGAGAGCAGAGAGAGGAACATGAAAGAAACCTATAAAATCTCACAGGGTTAAATAAGGTACAGGAGGAGTATTTTTCAGAGGAAAGGATGCATAAAAACAAAGGGGCCATGCAGTGAAGCTGGTAGGGGAAATTTAGGGAGATGTGAGGAAGTACTTACACTGAAAGAGTGGTGGTGGTGGTGGGGCAAAACAGTGGTGGGCTTCAGTTATTCATGGGTTAGGTACAAGGGACTCTTAGTTGGAAAGCAAGTGGGAGGAGCCAAAGATTGAGTAGGGGCTGCAGTGACAAGATAGGATGGGCAGGGATAAATGGGCAGACCGTTGGGCCAAGTGATCCTTATCTGCCATCAAAGTCTGCAATTGTATTGGTTTATTTGCTTGGAAAGTCACTAAGTTTGTTCCCACATTAATGATTGACTTTTACCCGAGCAAGAACATGTATATAATTTAAGACCCTAGATACTGATAATTTGATTTGTCCTTCTGTGAAAGCCTCTTGGGGTCACAAAGACTCACGCATACCACAGCGACAGGCATGTTGCTGCCACTAAGTATAGCACAGGCGACATGCCAGCTGGCATTACAGTGCGATGCGTTACACCTCCTGGAGTTACAGTGCTAAAGCACCACCCCAGAAACAGTCAGCTTTGTGGTTGTCTTTAAGGACACCCCAATACAGAGCTCTTCCACCCACCCAAAATTATTTATGACTTCTCTAGGAGAGTATACTGTGAAAAGCACAGACTGTGTTGGTGCTCAACACGGCATGAGTCGGGCTGATCTAAAATCAAGATCACTTGTCCATTTTGTGGCAACAACATTACCATGCCATGATGCTGTCACCATGCTGACAGGATATGGGGTCAAAGGCCTTTTTCATCTCAGGTCATAACAACATGGAACTCTATCCCTGGTGGTATTAAAATCTGATTCTGTCCCGGTGGCGCAGAGGGCTGAGGTGCTGGAGCTGGACGCCACACCTTGAACCATGCCCGGCGACCGGGTTTGGGAACGGACTCGGGGCAACGGGGTTGGCAGGAGAAGGAGAGGATCGAGTGTCCGGAGGACTACTGTCCTCTCCTGGGGTGGGATGAGTGGGACGCCTCGCTCCAGTAGTGGCCCCGGTGGAGATCAGGAGGAATTACAGGCAGCAACGCGGGAGGGACAAAAACACCAGAACACGAAAGCTCTGGATTGGCGGATGACAGCACCGGTTGAGACATGTCCAAAGACTTCCTGTGGGTCAGCCCCCACCTCAGCAGCACCTGAGGGCTGAAAAGGAAAAATAGTGTGCTGGGCGCCCCCACTGGTGCCTTCCCCTGGGAGGAGAGGACCCACTTGGCGATGGGTAGCGCTGGAGCTACCTGAAGGTAGGCTGTGATATGAGGCGGAAGAGCACCTGGGGAGGTTGGAGGGGGTGCAGGAACCTAGGATGCCTGAAGGAGTGGCAAGATCCGGAGCCAGGAGGGAGAAAATAGAATCTAAAAAAAAAAAATCTGATTCCGTTTCTTTAAACACATTTTAAGTTGTAGCTTTCTAGATTATCTGTATGTAATTGTATTATGTAATTTTATTTTTGTTTGTATTTCATAATTTCACAATGTGTGTTTTCTTGGCAGTTTGCTCTGGTTCCCCTATGAAAATGGGCTTTTAAACTCATGTGGCCTATCCGGTAACCAATCAAATCAAACCCTGTGAATTTGTTTTCCTGATATCTCCTGAAAGTTTTCCTCCATTCTTGGACATTGGGTATCCTGTTGTCCTCTCCTCCTTTTGTCCTTAAGAATTGTGCTTGGTTTTATACTGGGATCCCTTTCAGATATCTGAATGCAGCTAAGAGCATTGGTAGAAAATGGTTTGGTACCACAATTGGGACAGACAAGGCAGTACCATTTCAGTTTTCTCAGAGGATATTCCATAATTCTGAATAATACTTTCTATTTGATGGAATGCCTTTCCACTGTAATGGCACAGACTGGATATCAGTTTCTTCTTCCACTTCTTTAAACAACTAGTCATAAACTTAGTTCAAACCATACACTGGCTTTGCAAATGTAAATTATTTTGCTTTGTTAAAACCACTTATTTTTATGTGAAACACATGTATATTCAAGATCCAGAATGGCTTTGAATGAAAAGTGACATTTATTCCACTTTCGAGTAAAGATATCTATAACTCCCTTGTGGTTTGTGGTCTATTCTAGCTGGCGAGGATAAATGTCATATCCCATTCCAAGTCATCCTGTGTACATCTTTATCCAGCTAGCTGTATGTCTAAAGAAAAGAGACAAATACAGGATAGTATAAGGCTGCCATTTTGATATATTTCTCTACTAGGAAGGAGATTCATTAACTCATAGTGGCAAAGCCATGAGTACATTCACAAGTCTCCTTCATGAGTGGGTAAATAATCATGTCACATAGGCAGACATACAAAATGGATCACCTTTTCCTTTCTTTCTGTCATTTTGCTCTTGACCTGCCTTCAAGTCTTATCATGGTCCTTTATATTATTTTCACATGTGTTCCTCTTTGGAGAGTGGGTACCTCTCATAGTGTATCACCGATTTCTAAATTCTGGTTTGATTCAGACTGTAACTACTGTACACTGTGGTTAAGTGCTTTTTATGCACACTTGTCATTATTGCACATTTGAGTACTGTTTTGCATTAAAGGCACAAGGCACAAGTCTTGTGTCCTGTTGTTTATTATTGCACCTTAGTATGTCTGTTTGTGTTTTTCACTTCTTATTGTTATTTTGTTTTATTTTTGTTTAGCATTGAGTTGTCGTGGCATTGGAATGCATACACTCAAGAAAAGCTGTTATACACGTGATCAAAGAACATAAAAGTTGTTGGACAATACCACAGTTCAAAGGTCACTAAAGTTGTTGTACTACAGTACTAATGTCACTACTGCTAGTACGAAAATGTTTAAACCTTGTGCCATTTCAAATTCAGCAGATGCTGCATTGCCAGTGACCCTCCCAAAATATAAATTCTCCTGTTTTTCTGTAACTTATAAAACTACTACACTCACCCAACTACCACCTGGTACCCTAAACCATATGTGTTATAATAAGTTTATTTAAAACTTCATTTAATTCTTAAAATCCACAATGGGTGGGCACCTACTTAAAAGGAATGTCCCATTAACCTATTTTCTGTATACCTGTGTAGCTTGTACACATGAAGAATGATTCTCTCTCTCTTCACCCCTAATTTCATCCTAATTGAAATTTAATGCAATTGTTTCACGCTGTTCTGCCCTGGTGTAAAACTTGTTTGATGCCATTGCAAAGATCATGATCCCACTTATGCAAGGCATCATGGGAGATGATGATGCATACATGCACAAGTCAGCAGAAGTGCTACTGTCAGTCAGTTCTGTTGTATGTCTTCTTAAAGGAGTAGTATAGTCTGGCCTGGATATTCAAAGGGTTGTGCATGGCGCAACAGGGATGCACCATGTGCAACCCACCAATCATCGCGAGCGTGATATTCAAAGGGCAGAGATTGTGATGCGCAACTCCTGATGCGCCAGAGCACATCGATAATGTGTCGCGGTGCAGAAATCTGGGCGTGCCCATGCATATGCGGCACATCACGATATTGAGCCCAGGATGTGGTGCATATGCAGGCAACCTCCGCCTTGCTGCCGGTGAGGGGTTCAAAAGATGTGCCTGGGAAAACCAGGAACAAATCCAGGCCACCACAGGTGAGCTGCCACATTGCAGGGTGCACTCGGCAACCACCAGCCATGGGTGGCTACCCACCCACCAGAACACTGACCACAAGCCCCTGCCCTGGATGCGTTGTGCCCCACACCGATTGTGGGCAACTGTACTATTAAAATCCCTGGTGGTCCAGTGGAAACCCCATCACCCGATCGTGGGCATATGTAATAGTAAAGTCCTGGTGGTCCAGTGGATACCCCTCATCGCCCGATCATGGGCATAAGCAATAATAGTCCCTGGTGGTCAGGGGAACACCCTCCAGTGCCCGATCATGGGCATAAGTAAAACTAATCCCTGGTGGTCCAGGGAAACCCTCAGTGCCCGATCATGGGCATAAGTAAAGTAATCCCTGGTGGTCCGGGAAAGCCCTTCAGCACCGATCACGGGCATAAGTAAAACTAATCCCTGGTGGTCCAATGGTACCCCACCACTGCCACTGAGGTCCCCACCATCCAGCACCCCCATCATCGGTGGCGGCAGCACCCGCCTACATGCCGCCTGGCCGCTTGCATTCATTCACATATTGCCTGTGAGGTACAGTATGGTCTGCACGCCCATTGGTCCATGCAGTGGTCCAATAGGCATACAGACCATACTGTACGCAGTCATTCGGCAGGCGGCCAGGCGGCATGCGGGCGGGTGCTGCCGCCTGCTGATGATGGGCGGTGCTGGGTGGTGGGGACCTCAGCAGTGGCAGGTGGGGAGGGGGTACCACTGGACCACCAGGGTATCTAGTGATGTTTCCACCTGCGATCGGCGATGGGGTACCTTTCACTGGACCACCAGGGATTATTTTACTTAAGCCCGTGATTGGGCGATAGAAGGGGGTTACCACTGGACCACAGAGAAGTTAGCATGCCTTATGCCTGCGATCAGGCATGCAGGAAGCGAGGGAACGCCATGGGACCGTGGGCGTCGATTCCCGACTAGCTGTAGCCTGGCTGGGCGCCAGGCACAAGTCCCCGGGATCGGTGCACCGCATGCAAATTGAGCCATAATGACATGCAAATGGCTCCATTGTGCATTGCATGCATAATGGACTCATTTGCATGCCCAGTGCTGAATACTGCGGTTGATGCGCGGCGCAACTGCAGTGTGCTGACAACATCCTCGGCTCTCGTTCTGCCACTTGCACTGGTGCAGTGCCACTGCACCACCAGGCAGTGCATGTGCCATCAGTGCCATATTCAGCGGTGCTGTGCCATGGCACAGCACCGTTGAATGCCTGATCCATGCCCTGGTGCAGCCCAGTTGTGCTGCACGGGCTCTACCCTGTCTGGCACAGTATGAATATCCAGCCCTCAGAATTTGCAAAAACATATGATGCACAGAGTGTTTTAATTTGTGTGTGTTGCTGTCTGCTATTAGGAGATTTTTCTAAATTAGCCTGCTAGTTTTATGGCCCCTGGGAATCTCCATCTCAGCAAAGTTTATTGCTCTTTTGTTCCTACAATGCCTCCTGTTCCATGTGACAGTGATGTATCCAGGACCATGGAGTCAGCAAGCATTGGTGTAGAGTCAATGTACAACAGCAGAGTTGTGCTATTAAGTAACTTTCATTATCCAGTGAGCACTAATTGCTACATCTACAGTTTAGCAAATATTAGAGGGCTATTTGAGTGGGTTATTCTGTCGAAAACAGCTAGAGTCTTTACTAATTCTAGCATTGGTGATCTAGGGTATTTTATGTGCTTTCTATGGCTATGTGTACTTTGATAAAATGAAAAGTTTTTTTTTTTTTACTTAGTATTTTTATCCTCCTACTGCCCCTCTCACCACTCAATCGGACTACCTCTGTTGCGCTGCCCTTCTTCACACTCTGGAGTCTTCCCTAGAGCACCTGGTCCTATATGCCCTTGATTGCGGATTACCCCCAGTGGGGTGGGGGAACCCCTACTCCCCGACCATTGATCGTGGACATTGTGCAGCGGAGTCTGCCCTGATGATCTGGCGGCTCGCAGTGAGGAGTCGTCACCTAGGTGAGAGAGGTGCTTTTCCTCAGTTTTTCTTCCCCAGTGCCGGCGTGCAATGAGGGCCAGCCGAGCAAGGAGGTGCGATGATATGCACCCTGTGCTCCGCCCTCTGCCAACGTCTGTCCTGGAACCCACGCTACTCTCTCTCACCGCACCTACCTCCCAGCTCTCCCAGAAGGCGGTATTGCGGTGGGAGCTTGCAGAGCTGACCCCCAGAGAAGGAGGCAGCCTGTCAGGTGCTTGATCCTTCTCTTCGGCTCCAACCCCAGCGGTCCACGTGCTTGTTCCCGAACACGTGCGCGGCGTGGTGCGAGTAAGGCATCCAGCGCCTCAGCGCTCAGCGCCCTGGGCCAAAATGAAAAGTTTTAAAATTAAAACATTAACTCCTGTTGGCTATACCTGACATACACATAGAAAACAAAAATATTGAATTAGAGCTATTCGTTGGAGGCCAGAACATCAAGCTTCTATCTAGTATTTGTTGAGTCAGTGGTTGCGGATGCATCACTCTCACCTGAGACAGGATGCACTGCAGAAAAAGAGAGCAATAAAGCTTGCTGAGATGGAGATTCCTAGGGGCCATAAAACTACCATATAACTAGCAGGCTCATTTAGAAAAAACTCCTAATAGCAAACAAAGGAAGGACACACCAAGACTAAACACACAAATCAAAACCCTGCACAACATATGCGCGATTCTAAAGCATGGCGCAACTCACTGGCATATGAGTTGCGCCATGCGCTGTTCCACTAAGGGACCCTGCACCATATTCCAAGACAAGCAAGGTCCCTGGCATATGCCTGCGACTTTCAGCAGCCGCAGTGTGGCGCTCAGAAATGGCGCATCGGACCTGGTGCTGCAAACAGAGACCACATTCTACTGCCCAGAGCCCCACCCTGAAATGCAAACAGCAAGCACCTGGGGGCATTGGGGCTGGCTGGCTGGCACATGTGCTTGGGGCATCAACAGAAACAGACCCCGGAGGTCCCCAAAGTTTGGAGGGTGGGGGCATGATAGGGCAGGGGATACAGGAGCACATTACTGTAATTTCAGCAGTGCTGCAGGGGCATCCGTCACTGTGCCAGGACAGATGCCCTTAGATCACCTCTCTAGCTGGTCTAACCCCACTACGCCATTCCCTGTTCTGGAATGGCATAGTGGGAGATTATTCAGAAGGGCAGCTAGGTTCTGACAGCTGCCCTTCTGGAATAGGGCGCGGTGCTGCTGTAACCTACCCTTGCACCATGCCGCTGTGGGTTGCGGGTGTAGTGAGTGGCATAGCCCACCTTTGGCGCAACCTGCATATGGCATGGCACAAGTCATGACTTGGAATCGACTTGTGTTATGCCTGGTGCAAAGGTGCGATTCTTCGTGGGTTTAGCGTCGTCGCCTTGCACCAGGCATAATGCCTTTTGGAATTGGGCCCCATATGTTTTGTATATTTTGACTGTACTACTCCTTTAAGTCCCTGTATTCTTGTCCTGTGCTGGCCACCAAACCTTTCAAGGTAAGTTAATGCTTTATGTTGTTTAAAGTGTGTCTGAGTTGGAAAAATTCAGCGGGAAGCATGCTTGTGCTTGTGAAGTTTGTTATTCAACTGATTAATTCTTAAGTGCTAGGAGCTGTTTGCTTACTCCCAGTTCCTTTGATGTGCAGATATGCATTGTCAACTCTCATGTTTCTTTTTATGAGTGAGGTCATGTCTTTTGCAATGGTGTCAAGCAGGTTTTCGCACCAGGGTAGAACAGAGTGAAGCAACTTCATTTAAATTTAATTAGGATGAAATTAGGGGCTGCAAAGAGAATCATTCTGCATGGCTACACACTACACTGGCAAACAGAAAAAGGTTGAGGACTTTCTCTTTAACATGCTTTCATCTTCCATTTGGCACAGTCAGATGAAAGCAGAAAAATTACTAAAACTAGAAAGTATGTACTCGGGAAGGGTGGGGCTTGTGAAACTTTTTCTATTCAGTATTAGGAACCGTATACTATGTAATAAATTGGGGGAGCATCCTGACCAATCACAGACCTCCTTCAGTTGCTGGTTGGGTACTCTTGTTACCACAGGAGTACCTCATGGCTAAACCACTGTAACAGGCTTCTTGCTGACTGCTCATACCATCAACATTTTAAATTCAAAAAAGGTTTTATTAATTTAATACAGTCTGAGATCTATAATAATTTTATGGGTCCATTTGGAGGCCTCTTATGGACATAGAAGTCACCTCTTGTGTCCATAGGGCCACAGGGTGCTCACCTTCAGTTCGCAGTCCTGTGGTCCTAAGAACACGTGGTGACACTCTTACATCCATAAGTGGCCCTCAAATAGACAAAAACTATAAAAACTGTGGCTGGAAAACCATGCACACACATGGTATGTGTTGCATCTTGGGGTTCTGATGACATCAGGGACACCTTGGCGTCACTCTCGAGGTCTATGACATCCTCAATGCGCCTTGATGGAAACAACCATGTTTTGCATGATTTCCTTCCATTCTTCTATAGTTCATACACTTCTTTTTACTGCTATGCTGTGTTTGCATACTTGAACCCCCCACCCGATAACCTCTATCCTACGACACATTTTGAAATGAGCTGTTTCACAGCTTGGCATGCTTCCTGGCCAAACCTTTTAAATAAATTAATTAAAAATTAGATTGGATCTGGCTGGCCCAGTGGGGTGGAGGGCTGAAACATTGGCGTCTTACCTCCTGCCACCGGCAACTCATGTTTGGGAAAGGACATGGGCGCTTGTGGATTGGCTGGGGAGGGAGGGCTAAGGCTGCAATGGATGGATCTCCTCCCTTGGGGGTGTGGCCAATTGCTTATCTGCCACCTGAGGTGTCCAGGTGGTAACACAGCCTGGGCGTACAACCACCACCAATCACAGGTGTCTGAGGATGTCTCCACAGAGGTGGAGCTCATTGTTACTCCATTGCAAGTTGTGTGGTTGCCAGGGAAACAAAACTGGGAAAGGACCTATTTACCACCGTCATCATATGTGTTGGTCCTCAGGGGACTCCTGGGTCCTGATATGTGGATCCTGCAGGATAGACAGCGGGGGAGCGGCAGACAGGACTGGGGGACCCTTGGTACAGGGCCTGACAACCAGTGGCGGACACAGGTTTGGGAGCCAGGGAGGCATTCAGTCAATCATGGGCTCCACAATGGGTACTAAGCAGTGAATAAAGATGGTGGAGGGCACCACTACTCACACTGGGGCAGCCAGGAGGCGACTCCCCCAGCCCCTTTAGCTCTGCCACTGCCAACAGCAGGAGTAGGTGGCAGTGAGTGGGCTAAAAGCTCTGTAGAAAAAAAAAATAGATTGAACCAGCCCACCAGTGCAGCTGTAGTGCTACCGCTTGCCCACGCCCGGTGACGGGTTCAGGAATGGACTCGGGTCGTCAGAGGGAAGGCGGCGCTGGGGGGAAGACTTGAGCATCCGTTGGACCGCTCGTTTCCTCCAGGGGGCACCTCGGCTTGTTGCATGACCGACCTCTAGTGGAAGCTGGAGGTTCGGCATGTATGAGCAGTTAGAGCTGGGATGGAGTGTGATGGATGCCGCATACTTCACGGTATCATGCGCCCGTCCACACTCCTGGGGTTTACCCAATAAAAATGGTTGGCCCCAGCATGACACTAAGAGAGCTGGACGTGGCTCTGCCCACCAGTGCCCTGATCTGTGGAGGTTGGACCCCATGAATTCAGAAGGTAGGGCATTGTGGATGGGTTGAGTCGGACCGCCCCTCCCACCTCATCCCTGCCTGGGGTAGAGCTATGGCTGTGCGGGAGTCCTCCCATAGTTCAGGTGCAGAGGGTTAGTTGGGTGAAAGTGCCGGCATTAAGGGGCAAAATAGAAATTACAAAACAAAGTAGATTGGATGTAGGGCCTCCAATTGCAGTTGTATTGGTGTTGTTACTTGGTCTACTGCTGATACATTTTGCATTAGCTAACAAGAAAGGTGGCTTAGAGGACTGCAATTGTGCCACCATCATAATCAAAGGTCCAGACAGACAAAGCAAGCTGGGCACCAGTAACATCACTATAAAAAAGGTACAATGCAGCTGACGTTATTGCAAAAATTGTTATGTTTATTGAAATAAGATTATTCCATAATACCTTGAAAGAGCTCCTGTTAGCCAGCCCAATGGCATGGATGGCTGAGTGCCGTATCTGCCACCATGCCAGTGACCCAGATTCAGGAATGGACTCAGGTGGCTGGGGGGTGGGTGGCAGGAGGGAGAGGATTGAGTAACTGAAGGACTGCTGTCCTCTTTTGGGGGGCTTGTTAGACCTGCCATTGACTGACACCAGGTGGAAGCAAGGTGGTATTGCAGGCTTTGGGGGCACATGGGAGGGCCCACAGGTTTGGCAATGTGTGTGTGTAGCGCACAATACTGCCTGTCTGTGGCAGGAGATGGGAGGGACAGAAAGAGGAAAAGATATGTGGGCTTTGTAAACCTCTGCCCACTTGTCCCCGACCACGCCACCACTGGGGAACACCAACCAGTTCTGGATATATGTTCTGGAGGGCATGGCCTTCCCTTACTGAGCCCACCTGTCAGGGAACTTGGGTCCAGTAACTATAGGAGGTGGCTGCGGTTGGGCAGTAGCAGCAGAAGTAGTAAAATTCTTTATTTTACACAGGGTAAGTTTTCAAGATCGTCCCTGATTCAAGATGGTCCTGGAAGAGTGGGGGCGAGGGCTGATAGTCTGCATATACATCACCTGAAGGAAAACGGAGTATGGAACAAAACAGCTCCTGCTGCTGACGGAAATGCTTGTGGTGGATCGAGGTACTGGGCTGTGCTGCTGATTTGACTGTGGAAGAATCGCTTTTTAATGAAGGCAACCATTTTTGTGATTGTGTCGGCTGCAGTATACCTTTTCTCTATATAGTGGTTTTGCTGGTGCTCAACTTGCTTTGCCTGTCTAGACTGTCCATTTTGCATTCCATTTTAGAATGTTTACTCTGGAGTAATCGAACCATGCTGATTCTATAGAGGATAATGCCTGATATACAGGTATTAACCATGGTATAATCACCTCTAGTGGTTGCTAGGGCATCAGTAAACCTCGAGCGCCTTGCAGAGAGGTTTACGAATACCCTAACAGCCATGAAGATGATTACACAATGGAATTATCACCTGCATCAACAGCATTATCATTATAGTGTGGGACTCGACATGAGAAGTTACCTCTGCCCCTAACACAAGTAATTTAGCCTTACCTCATTAATGAATCAGCACTACAGCCACATGATTGTGTAGGAAAACAATATATTAGGATACACTGACTGAATGACAGCACGCCAAAATAGCACCAGAGTTAAAATCTCTATCAGACATAGTTGCTAGACTAAGTAACAGTACACTGAGACAACTGGAATATAATGTATAGGTGCCCTTATTACTGCTAAAAGCGGCAAAATTATGCCTCGATAATCCCATTGCTATGGCGTGAATTGTTATAAACCTACGCTTGAGTACGTCATAGCGATGGGATTACAACGAAGCCCATCTGTGCATGCTTATACGTGCGATCTCGCGCGCACCGACAGCATTCCTGACCGGAACCGACTGAAGGAAACGCGAGGGAAGGACTGAAGGGCATGGCGGTGACTTTTTAAAAACGTAAGCCATTTTATTTTGATAGTGGGACCATACACTATAAAAATAATGTATAATCCCTAACCGGCAACGGTCAATTTTAACCGTCTAAAGAGTTGCTGCAGCGTAATAAACCTCTCGAGCCGCTCTCGAGGTTTACATGGTCGCCCTGGCAACCTCTTGACTGTTAACTGACCGTTAACGATAGAGGACCATACATTATCCTCTATGTTATTTGAATACTGTACTGAGGCTAACAATTACATTCTGTGTGTGTAGAATTCTGAATAACACTGGCATTCTGTTTTCTAAACCCACTGCTATGACATAGATGAGATAGGTTTATAAGGTTCTGACATCACAACAGTGGGATTACAAGGTTGTAATCTGTTTGATTTCAGTGGGTAATAAGGGCTACCCATACATTATAAATAGAATAATAGATGGAAAAGTATCTATTACAAGGCAGTAAGACCATCGAGAGGTTTTGGGGACTTGGAACCTTGACAGCAAAGCTGAGAGGTTCCCAAAGTCCCCAAAACCTCGAGATGGACTTACTGCCATGAAATAGATACTTTTCTATTTGTTATTTTTTGTAATATATGGATGTAGCTTTGGCTTGTTGTAGGTGAGCATGGAAGTCAGTCGCAGCACTGAAGACATGCTTGCAGTCGGGCTGACCGTCACACTGGAGACAGCCTCACTTGCCCACATCCCGCTCCTAACCACCATCTGTTGGTGTCTGTTTGTATTTTATGAAGTCCTACCTTTTCATTTCTGATCCTTGAGATAATGCAGGATCAGCCAGATAATCAATTACGGAGAAAAACCCGAAGAAAGCAAGCGGACACATTTGGCTCAAGCTAGCGAGAACGAGCTGCCATGTTTTCAGAGTGAGTGTGCCCGCCCACAGAGGAACAGTGACCAATTAGAATGCACAGCATGACTTTGGATGTGCAGGAAGGGATGTGGCTCCATGGCAACTGGGTTTCTTGCCAGACAGAGTTGCACATGCGCTGTGGCATTTTGGTGATAATATTATCGTTTCTTGCGATGATAGTATTATTGCAGTGAAGTGTGGTATTATTGGGAGTGGAGTGTTCTGTGGTATGAATTACAAGGATTTTTTGAATAGTTTTCAGTACTATCATTTGATTATCCATATATTACAATGGTTGTTGGTATTGACTGGTGTTACCTTGGATTCTACGTGGAGAAGAATTTTTTCATCACCGTACAACATCATGTTATATTTCATCATGCTTATTGTGCAAGTCAGCAATAACACATGGTGGTGTGTGTTCAGTGGGACATACCTGAACTCCTCAGGTGTGTGCTGAGGCATGAGGCACAGTCTGAGTGCTCTTCAACACACACCAGGGGAGTGCCCATATATCTCAATGAACATGGTACCCTGGGTGTGTTATTGCACTTATGTAATGGCATGATGTTGAAAGTGGCTTTAAACATAAAATGGCTTTGTAAATATAAACAGGGCCCCAGTGCTCTGCAGCACTTTGTCCTGACTTCTGGCAGGGCTTCAAGGCTTCCTGCGTAGCAATTTCTGATTTCGGGTGGCATGATTTATTCATTTCTGTGGCAGAATGCAGTCCTACTGTTGGCTAAAATATGGTGTGATGTCATCGATGACATCACATGCCAAGCATAGAGGAGGGCTTCAGGATAAACAAGATCAGGAAGGAGCTGGGCACTATGAAAAAACTGTATATCGAATGAAAATTCACCAAAACAATGAGCAGTGTGCCACTATATATATATATATATATATATATATATATATGTATACACACTAAGACATGAAGTGTGGTTGCCCTAAAGGACAACCTAAATTGTGAGGGATTCCTTAGGAAAAAAAGGCACAGGGGACAGGACTGGTTGGGGGGTGGGGTGAGGGGCAGGAGATAGGCTCAGGTTGAGGTCGGGGGATGGTAGGAAGGTAGGCTCAGGCAGGGAGGAAGGTCATGATGTCATCCCTCGATTGACAAATGTGACAAGTCAGGCACGAGGTAAGGATTGGATGGGGGAGAAAAGGGGGTGGCCTAGGGGGTATTTAGGTGCCAGCAGAGGAGGGGTCTCCTCTTGCTGGGGTTCAGTTAGCACAAAGCTCAGCACTTCAACTGGCAGGATTTAAACTGAGGTAAGGTGTTGGGGTACAGAAGGCCTGGTCACACGGTCTTGTAGTATCGGCATCGGGCCTGGGAGGGCCTGCTGTGGCTAGTAAACTGTAGTGGGAGGGGTTTAGGTGTACTGGCTAGGACAAAAGCAGTGGTTTTAAACTCAGAGTTGCAGATGCTGAATCCTACCGGATTTTACATAAAGACACTACACTACAGTTTCATGCTATTTCATTTGATTGTCTTAATGATGCCTGCCATAGGGATTTATTTAGTACAAAGAAATTAAGTCTTAAAAAGTAGTATGAGATGCATATTCACTTTAGGACACCGTGCTGCATTTGAGAGGTAAATGATGTACAAGAAAATGTAAAAATGGCATCTGTACTGTGCTGGGCATTGGGTTAGCCTGGGGGCTGGAACAGTGAGGCATCACATAGCAGTGAGGCAAGGAGAGCTGAGGTGCCGGTGAGGCCCTGGAAGGCTTCGGGAGATTGGTGACAGGTGCTACAGCATGGGGTTGTTGCTGTGTGGATGGTCAATGGGACCCTGGCCCCGCCATGGCGAGTGCTGCTCCTCTCGCTGCCCAAAGAAGGGAGAGTGATCCTTCCAGGTGTAGAAATGGCCACAGGCAGGTAATAATAATAATAATAATAAACTTTATTTAATAGAGCGCCTTTCCAATATCAAGGCGCTTCACAAACAAGTAAACTCAAAAGATCAATAAATACTGATAAAATCAGAGAAATTCAGGATAGGCTTTATCTCATAAAAAAGTCTTCAGTGCCTGCTTAAAGTTCCCCACTGTCCTGCACTCCCGTAGCTGATGGGGCAGAGAATTCCAGAGGTGGGGGCAACAAACCCAAAAGCACGAGCCCCAGATGACTTTAGACTAACCTCGGAATCTCCAGCAACCCTCGTCAGCTGAGCAAAGGTGTCGAAGAAGGGTATAAGGAATCAGAAGCTCTTTCAAGTAGTCAGAACCAAGTCCATATAGGGCTTTGTAGGTTAGTAAACCTACCTTGAAGATGATCCGCCACTGAACTGGCAACCAATGCAGATTGCAGCACAGGGTAATGTGAGATCTCCTAGATACCCCAGTCAACAAATGTGCTGCAGCGTTCTGTACTAGCTGCAGGCGGCAGATATCAACCGAGAAAGCCCTAAGTAAAGGAGCTACAGTAGTCAAGGCATGAGGTCACAAAAGCGTGGACCAAAACAGGCAGTCACTGGACGGAACGAGATGCTTGATCCTAGCAATGTTCCTAAGATTGTAAAAAGCTAGCTTGATGACTGCCGACACCTGATGATGAAGGGTCAGCCCATCATAAAGCATCACTCCCAGGTCACACACCACTCAGAGGTAAGGATCTGAGCACCCCCAGAACTAAACCGAGAGCAGATCAGTCCTCAACCCCTCCGTTCTGCGGCCTGGGTTCACCATTAAAACCTCAGTCTTTCCTGTGTTCAACTTTGACCCCTAGAACTGATCCAATCTTGGATTTCAGCGAGGTAGCTGTTGAACCAAGATAGCACTAACCTGGTTGGGAGCAAAGACGGTAGAGCTGGGTATCATCAGCATAGCAGTGAAACCTCAGCCCATACAGTCTTACAATATCTCTGAGGGGCAGCATGTACACTGCAAATAAGATGGGAGACAGCACTGAGCCCTGGGGCACCCGTAAGGTAGAGGAAAGACTCTGAAGAAAATATTCCTGAGACAACTCTCTGAGTTCTTTCAGCGAGGAAGGATGAAAACCATCTGAGTACTGTGCCCGACAGCCCACAGATAGCCCTCAGGCACTCGAGCAGAACCCCATGATCCACAGTGCCAAAAGCTGATGACAAATCAAGGAGAACCAAGATGGAGTGGTTTCTCCGATCTCTCACCATCAGGGAGATCATTGAGCACCTGAACCAGAGCAGTTTCAGTACTGCGCCCTACGAAAACCCAATTGAGAGGTCTGTATAAATTATGGATGGTAAATAGTTCTCCAGTTGAGCAGCCACAACTTTCTCAATAACCTTTCTCACAAAAGGAAGGTTAGAGATAGGTCTGTAGTTTGCTAGATTCTCCGGGTCCACAGAAGCTTTCTTCAGTAGGGGTGTCACCACTGCCTCTTTCAGGGAGCTAGGAAAGTCACCCGATTCCAAGGAGCACCGGACAGTCTGAGCTAGACTGGGCGATGATGTCACTACAACCCAAAATCAGGAAGTAGGGCCGGGTCTAAACTAAAGCATGTGGGATGCATCCTCTGGACAATCCTCATATCAACGAACTCCAGCAGGTCAAAGGTACTCCAGGAAAGACCAGACTCAGTGACAAGCACCGACCAACAGCTTCCCCATAGCGCCGCAGCTGATGGAATTCCTGCCTGTTGTCGGCCACCTTATTCACAAAGAATTGAGCAATCTCATCACACTCCATTTGTGAAAAATTCGGAGACTGCAGACAGGCTAGGTTGCACAACCTGTCCACAGTTCTGAAGAGTTGAGCTGGTTGATTCCGTGCAACAGTGATCTCCTGACAGGAATTCTGCCTTACGAGAAATCGCTGATTGATAGAGTTTATAATGCTCTAACAAAATAAGGCGGTCGGCATCCAAGGCAGATTTCCACCAATGACGCCTAACCTATGTCCTCAACCTCCGCAACTCCCTCAGTGACCCATCAAACCATGGGGCCCCGGCGAAGCGGAAGGGGTGAAACTGGACAGGAGCAATCAGATCAAGAGCTGAAGAAATAGCCCTATTATAGGCCAAGACTAACAGCTCTGGATCCGTGCTGGTCTTGCCGAACACCGAAAGGTCAATCACCATCATCAGGTGTTCAGGGACTACATCCCGCAACGGACGGTAACTGACCATCTCCACAGGGGTCAACCTACCCAGGGTGCAGAAAATTGAACCCAACGTGTAGTGATCGGAACAACCGACAAGTTCCACCACCAAATAGGAGGCCTCGATCCCCAGGAGGAAGACCAAATCAAGAGAGTGACCACCATTGTGGGTAACTGAGGAAACAACCTGTTGAAGCCCAGTGAAGTCATCACCTGGAGGAAGTGTTGTCCAAATAGCGAGGATTGGTCATCAACCCAGGCAATAAAGTCACTCAGAACCATCAGTCTGGGCGACTCCAATGCCATGTCGGCGGAAGTCTGCTACTTCCTGCAGGAACAGCTTCTCATCACCTGGTGGACGGTAAATGAGCACTATCCTGCACCCCACACGAATTACCACAGTACACTCAAATGATGAGGCCTCCTTAACTAGTACCGACAGTTAGCCCAATTTGGTCTTGAACAGACTGCTACCCCCGCAGCCAACCTCGGCAATGTAAAACTGAGTACCGGGAGGAATGCGCTTCAAAATTGGGGCAGCGTTTCATCTAACCAGGGTGGCAGTAATGCAAACCAGATCCACTGTCCCATCAAAATCTGCCATAAGTGCAGTTTGTTCCTAATGGATCTGGCGTTGCATAACAGCACCCGGACTGGATGATGTCACGAGCCATCCCAGCTACTTGCCCTCCCAAAGAAGAGGTGCCTTGAGTATGGGGACCAGACATGGCCACTGAAGTGATGGGGGTACCTGCCGGAGCCTGTCCAGTGTGAGAGCTTCCTGGTGTGGCAATGGTGGCAGGGCAGGCAGGCTGCATCCAACGGGAAAAGGGAAAGTGGGCTGGCAGCATGGCATCCTCTGCCTTGGGATCGGATGGGTTTTAGGAGCCTAAGGGAAGTGGAGTAGCGGATATTTCTGGAGGGTCCTGGTGGCATCACCAGGCAGGAGAAGGGTGGAAGTGTCCAATTGGTGGTCGATGGCAGGGCCAGGGCCTGCCTCTTCATAACAATGCTGGCTGAGAGAGCTTAAGGAAACAGAGGCGGTATTACCTGACGGTGTCAGGCTGTAGACGCTGGGGGTCGACATAGAACAGAGGGAGAGGACACACTCGGCTTTGTTGCTGTAGGACAGAGCATAATTCAGGGTCGATGGCAGGGTCAGGCTAGGCCTCAGTAGTTCGTTGGGAGGTGTCTTGCGGACCGCATATGTGCAATGCCGCTTTCACGGGCGCATACAAGAAATAAAAGGCCACGGCCATAATTGTAGTTCAAGGCCAGCTATCCTAGGGCCTGATTGCAAGTGGGTTTTGACAGCATGAGTGAGTGGTGGGTGGGGAATACTCTGTAATATGAGATGGGGGAAACAATGAATAAAAATGGATTTGAAGTGATCACCAAAAGTCAATGGGGCATTCTCCTCACAGTTCAAAATGGGAATAAATAAGTGAAATGCTCTTCTGCTGTATGGGCACATTCCAGCTACAGGCCAGTTGTCCACCACCAACGCTGCATGATAAAATCAGACACTGCCATGCTGCAATGACTGTGGGACACTCAAGGGTACTGGGTGGAAAGGAGGTAGAATTTGTGTGGGGAAAACGGGCTAACAACATGAAGGGCTGTGTTTTTTTTTTTTTTTTAAGAGAAAAATAGGTACGCTTATAAATAATAAAAAGAAATAAGACGCTAAATACAATACAGTCCAGATTGAGAGAGGAAAGTTTCTGTGGAGGAGTAGGATGTAAGGACCTTGCAAAGACAAGGAGACTCAGGAGGAATAGGAGAGTGGAATAACCATGTCTTGTTTATATATTCTCCCAAAGTATTTACTTATTCAAGATGGCAGGAAATGGAGAAATGACAAGTGTTCAGATGATGGAACAGGTGGATGAAATGATGCTGAAGGTCAACGAGATGCTGCAGATGGCTCGGAGGAGAGAGGTGGAAGAAGAAGCCGCAAGGGCAAAAGCCAAGAAACATTGGGTAAAAGCTTGATGGAGAAGGTGAACGAGTTGAGAGGAGGCAGCGAAACAGAAGAAGGCGACTGAAGCAGCAGGAAAATGGAAGACACCAGTGGGGGTTCTGGAAAGAGTCCAGAGGACAAAAGGACGCCACGGGAAGTGTTGGAACAGGAACAGGCTGAGGAACCAGATGCAGAGGAGGGCACGGTGGTAAGACAAGGGAGATCAGAACCCGGAGGGGGAATCTGACTGAGTATTTAGCAGGTATGCTGGGTGATATGGGGAGAAGGGATAGAGAAATGGAAAGGGTGTTAGAGGAACGAAGGCAGCCGGGAGAAAGGGAACACAAAACCAGAGGGGTAATGATAACGGTATGACACTAGGGATCATATACCTTTAACTATTAAAGAGAAGATATGGAAGGGCGATTACGTGGATATATTTGCATCAGTAGATAAAGAGTCGGCAAAGAGGTATGAGCGAAAAGAAACAGTGGGGAAATCTGAGATGGCGGTGGCATAGGCGATAACGGGGAACAAGGCGGAGGAGATAAGTTATAAGGGAAAAATATAGAAACATGGCAGTTGGGTTTTCCATATTTAGCGCCATCCTGCTGGAAAAGAAGCCAGAGTTGGCCATTCTACTGCTCACATATGCCGCCACGATAAAGGGGATGCCTATAAGGCAAAGTTCGCCTGGGGTGGCTGAAAAATAATGAAGCTTTCAGGCAGAGCATGGCGGCCAGGGAGATCTGAGGTGGGATTCCACCATTCCGAGCTATGGGTGAGGAGTCTGTCTGGACACAGGAGGGGGGATAGGGAAGGGAGTAGAAGAACTAATTGGTGCCCTGGGGAGATATGTACGTCAGATTTGAAGCCTATTTATTTAGGGCCATTTTTACAGTAATGGCAAAAGGTGCATTCAGGGTCAGTGAAGTAGTGGCGGCAACAAACAGGATGAGATAGGAGGATTGTGGGGAGAAGAAATACACTGGGAACAAGAGAGGGTGACAATTTGGCTGAGGCGTTCTAAGACTGATCAGATGGGGACAGGGGTGAAGATGGTACTGGAAGAAAAGAGACAGAGGTGACATGCCCAGTCGCTCTCTGTGGAAATACAAGGGAGGAGACAAAGGGCAGCCATCAGTTCTTCACACATGGTGATGGCAAGCGGTCACCTGCTTCCAAGTAATGGGAGTTCTAAAGAAGGAATTGCACACCTGAGAGAACCCATGGAGTTATTCTCATTGATTTAGGATTGGCAATTGCTTATCCTATCTCCCAATCCTTAACCTGTCCTTTATTTGTGCCCAAGTACCTCATCCTGGAAACACGCTGTAGTCCTCCCCAAGGGTGGTGACACATCCACTTCTGGCAAGTATCGCCCATTTCCTCCTTCCTACCTCCCTTGCCAAACTTCAAGAACATTTAGTTCTCTCTCACAACTACCACCCTTCCTCTCTGATTCCTCCTTCTTCACTCCCTTCTAATCTGGTTTCGGAAGAACCACTCAACAACCACCTCCTTCCTCAGGCTTAATGACTCCATCCTTTCAGGGATGAACAACGGCCCTGATCATCTCGCCATCTTGTCGACCTAGCCAAAACTTTCGACACTGTTTCACATCCCCCGCTTCTTGATTCACTCTTCTCAGCTGGCCTTGTTCGGCCAGCCACCAACTGGTTTAAATCCTACCTCATTGGCAGGACCCAGTCGGTGAGAATCCTTGATTCCATCTCCCTCCACTCCCCATCAACACTGGTGTCCCTCCGGCTCAGTGCTTGGTCCCCTACTCTTCTCCATTTTCCTTAATGATCTTCCCACAGCCTGCTCATCCTCTTCTATCCACATGTACGCTGATGATACTGTTTTGTACAGTTCCGCAAAAACCCTGCTGCTGTGCAAACCAGCTTACAGCATGACTTCAACCAAGTTCAGCTCTGGTTTACTTCTCACTAGCTTTTTCTAAATGTCAAGAAGACAGTCTCAATGACCTTTGGCACCAGGCAGAGACTCTCTAGGCTCCCAGCCCTACTCATCTTCCACACCCTTGATGGGACCATCTTGGATGACACCTCCTCATTTTGATATCTGGGAGTTTGCTGGACCAGCACCTCAACTTCTCTGTGCATATCTATGCTATCCTGAAGAAACTGTGCCCCAAGCTTGGTGCTCTGTATAGAAATCATAGTTGCATCCCGCTGACTGTGAAGGCAAATTGTCCAGAAGATGATACTCCCCATCTTTGACTACAGTGACGTAGTCTATGGTACTGCTCCCAAATCTCCCACCAAGTTGAACACTCTCTTTAACTCCTTCTGCCACTTTGCTATCGACTCCTTCCAGCTCCCACCACTGTGAACTCTATCGCTCTAACCTTCCTTCCACTGTCTTACAGACGCATCTCTCTACTGTGCCAAACTAACCTCCAAATTCTGGTTCGGGGCTCCCTCCTATCTCTCATCCTTTCTCTACACTCCACCTCCCCCACCCACTCTCTCAGATCAAATGACGCCTGACCTTGATGGTCCTTCAACCCTTCATTGGTCAGACTGGTTTTGCCCATCGCTTCCTAAATCTGAGTTCCTCCCCTGAAATAAGTCACTCCTCCTCCAACTCCCTTACCTCTGCCCTACACAATTACCTTTCTCAGCTGTTCCTGCTTTAACCCACCTTAATACCTATCCCCAGTTTCTGCCTTCCTACCATGACCCCCAGGCAGGGTTCTCAACATCCTGAAGGGGAAATTAGGAAATGGCTACCCCTTCTCCTCATATTCAGTTCTTACCTCTCCCTCCTCTTCTCCTCCTGCCCTTCTGGGTCACCAGTGTGCACAGCCTAACCCCATCCTTTTACTCCAACAGCACTTGCGTACTACCTCGAGCCTGCTCCTGGTACACTCATGCAGTATAAATGGTTCTATCACATTATTACTGTTTTGTACGTTCATATGTTCTTTTGTATGATGTTGGACATGAAATTTACCCAATGTTCCACTACTGTTTATTATACAATACCTTGTGTTCCAACTGTTGCACAATCTTACAATGTTGTATAGTTTGTACTACCCACATACTATTGTAACTGATCATCCTTCACAACACTATGTAACCCCTCCCCAGGTTGCACACTATGAGATGAGCAACTTGTTGTTCAGTGTGCCTCCTGGTGAAACATTTCAATAAATAAATAAATAAAATTGAGCCGCCTCAATGCTGGCAGCGAAGAGGGTTCAGAAGAAGAAATTAAGAAAGCGGAAGGTGGCGGTCCAATTGCTATATGAGATATATGAGGAAACTGTTATAACATGTATTCTGTCTTCCACAGGTCAGGGAAGGAGCAGGTGGGTCTGGATCATTGGGCATTCTTACATTTATTGGGCAGAGAAGTGGGCGGCATCTATTGGTGAGAGAAACAGCTAGAGGCAGGACCCGACAAAGTGACAGTTTATTGAAGAGGGTCTGGGGCATGAGATGGGCACAGATTATACAAGCCTTGGAGGAGCTGAAGCTAAAGTGGCCCACAGCCAGACCTACTGATAATACACTTGGGGGTAATGATTTAGGAGAAGCACAGCCATAGGGCTTGCTGTGCAAGGAGATGTTAAGGGACCTAGGAGCAATACAGCAGGGTTGGCTGAGGTGAGGATAGCATGGGTTGAAATGGCACCTAGGATGATTTGGTGGCAGGCCAGGGACATAAAAGGGGTGGGCAGGCTAGGAAGAGTATTATCAGGCAGGTGGCAGCATGGTTAAAGGGGTAGGGGAACATACATAAACGCATAAAGACATTTCATTTACCAACCCAGGGATGTACAGACCAGATGAGGTGCAATTTTCAACAGTGGGGATGACATCATACATGCTACAATTGGGAGATAGTGTAGAAATTTGGGAAAAAGGAGGGGGTGGGGGGAAGCCCATCATTCCACTGCCTAAGCTGGAGATGGCTAAGTGAAACTCTTTGGGGAAAATAAAATGGGGTTGGAAAGGGGGCAGGTAAGATCCATGGGCCAGGCGCAGATGCCTGGATGTGGAGGCAGACGAAGAAGGAGGCATACAATATGAATTAACAAAATGGGGTATGCTGCCGCTGGCAACCGGATCCAAGGAGGGTACAGCAATGGGAAAAGGAGAAGGTTTATTGGGCTTTCAAGTCTCCAGACCCCGAGAAGATGATGAACAACAGACTGTTCAAGTAAAGGGGAGGAAGGGGTATCGGGCTTTACAAGCGTCCGGAACCCCAAGAAGATGACAGGAAAACCAGAGACATTTGTAAAAGACAATTGAACTATGTGATTGAACAGAATATTAACTATTGGAATTTATGATTGATTACGTGGGGAATGATGAAGCAATGTTTGTAAATATGTAAATTTAAAATGGCAAAGTAAAGATGAAGATGTGGATGTATAAAATAAATTAATTGCCAGTCGAGCACCCACTAAGAAGTTGCCTGTGTGTTATTTTCTTGGGAATCTCCTCTGACAACAGAAATTCTGTGGAAAATTCACAACGCTGAATTGCAGAATTCAGGGCCTTGAACAGAATATACCGCCATTCAGAGCTAAATCTGGTGTGTTCTGCCTGTGGGAGTGAAGTAGATCCAGCAATGTATATGTAAGTGTGTGTGCACAGCAGGTGACCTGCTTGGTCCAGTGAGAGAGCAGTATTTGGTGCTACCATCTTGATCCGCTTATAAATTTGTTTAGACTGCTCCTTTGGAAATGAATTCCATCTGGTTCCCAGTATCTTTCCATATTTAACACAGACGTGCTTGTATTGTTTGTGAAAATTCATTGTGGTCTGACTTCATCCTTCCTCTCTGCCTTAATTTCTCCCTGCTCTCCTTCATGTTCTCTGCCGTCCTCATCTGCATCCCTTTTCCCCTTTAATGTCTCTCTAGCTTCTATTGGGGTCATTTCTTCAACTTATTTGCTCCTTATGTTATAATAGCCCTTTCTTTTTTATTTTGTAACTTCAAACATTCAAGAATAAATACGAACTAGCACACACAGACTGTCACATTTCATTCATTAGCTGACTACGATTGTTTACATTGTATAGTGTATAGTGTATTGGCTTGCACATAGTACCGTAACTCTGATTTAATTTTCTTCCGTAATCTCATACCAGTGTACAACCTTGCAGTGAAGCCTGTAATTCATAAACATTGCTTTTGAGGCATTTAATTATACCTGTGCCATGTTATAATGATTTCCTAACAGGGTAGCGGCCCAGTTGCACAAGGGTAGCACTGCTGCTCACCACGCCAGCGCACCTGGGATCTGGAGCGATTCTGGGTTGCTGGGGGACAGCTGGGGAGGGAAACATAGAAACATAGACTTTGATCGGCAGATAAGGACCACTTGGCCCACCCAGTCTGTCCATTTCCTACCTAATGGTTAAGCTGCAGATCCTAGTTAACCAACAGCCTACTTTTCCTACCCCCCACCAGAATTGCCTTATGTCTGTCCCATGCATTCTTGAACTCCCTCACTTTTTTGATGCCATGACCTCCTCACAAAGGCTGTTCCATGTTCCACCACCCTCTCAGTGAAAAAATACTTCCTCATGTTGCCCTTGAGTTGTCCCCTCTATCTTCAAATTGTGCCCTCTTGTTCTTGCACATCTCTTTTCTGGAAGATGCTACCATCTTGGACTTTGTTGATTCCTTGAGGTACTTGAAAGTTTCTATCATCCCCCCCTTTCCTTGAGGGTATACATATTAACCTTCTTTAATCTCTCTTTGTATGGCTTCTGGTGCAGACCCTGCACCATTTTAGTTGCCCTCCTCTGGACTGCCTCCATTCTGTCTATGTTTCTGCGGAGATGGGTCTCCAAACTGCACGCAGTACTCCAGATAGGATCTCACCAACTGTCTGTACAGAGGTATAACAACTTCCTGTTTTCTATTGGTGATGCATCTTCCTATATATTGCAGTATCCCCAGCCCTCCTTACTGCCTTCTCACAGTGCTTGCTTACTTTTAGGTCATCTGATATGATTACCCCCAGGTCCCTTTCCATTTTGTTGTTGTTGGTACCTCCCCCCCGTTGTGTGCTCTTCCCCTAGGTTTTGTTTCCCAGGTGCATTACTTTGCACTTCTTTGGATTGAATCTAAGCTGCCATACTTTTGACCATTCCTCCAACCTGCCAAGTCCCTTCTCATCCTTTCCACCCCTTTGTGTATCAACCCTGTTGCAGATCTTTGTGTTATCTGCAAAAGGCATACTTTTCCTTCCAGTCCCTCTGCAATGCCACTTACAAAGACATCAAAAGGACTGGACCCAGTACTGAACCCTCACGGTACCTCGCTAGTAACCCCTTTCTTGGTGGACTCCATTTACTATTATCCTCGTGTCCTGTTGTCCAGCTAATTGTTTACCCAGGCTACCACCTGGGACCCACTCCCAGGCTGGCTAATTTGTTTATTAATCTTTGTGTGGGACTCGTCAAATGCCTTGCTAAAGTCTAGGTAGGCCATGTCCACAGCCACTCCTGATCTACTACTTTGGTCACCCAGTCAAATAACTCTATTAGATTTGTCTGACATGACCTTACTGCTGTAAACATGCTGCCTTGGGTCCTGTGCCCCACTGGCCTCTAGGTACCCAACAATTCTTTCTTTCAGAAGTGATTCCATCATTTTCCCTACCACTGAGGTCAAACTAACAGGTCTGTAGTTTGCTGCCTCTGCTTTGGTCCCACTTTTGTGAAGGGGAATCACATCCACCCTCCTCCAGTCCTCAGGTACCACACCATCCTCCCATAATTTGTTAAAAGGGTAGCTAGTGGTGTCACTAGTTCTCCTCTTAGTTCCTTTAGAATTCTGGGTGAATCCCGTCAGGCCCCATTGCTTTATCCACCTTCAGTTTTAGGAGTTCTTTCAGAACTCTTTCTTCTGTAAAAGGACTGGTATCAACCCCTATCCAGAGCGCTTCTGTTGATTGGAATAGGTACCTCCCTTTCCTCTTTTGTGAATACTGAGCAGAAGTATTCGCTCAGTATCCTCTTTTCACTGTCACCCTTGCCCACCCACTCCCTTTATTAAGCCTCGCTATCCCTCCCTTGGTTTTTATTCGCTCCCTAATGTACCTATAAAAGGTTTTATCCCCTTCTTAACTGAATTGGCTATCTTTTCCTCAGTTTGGGCCTCGCTATTCTGACTGACTTCCCACTTCCTTCTGCTTTAACTAGTACAGTTCTCTGTCCTGCTCCTTCTGTGTTTCCTTATACTTCCGAATGCTATATTTTTCTCCCTAACCTTCCCGCCACCTCTTTTGAGAACCATAGTGTTTTTCCTTGTTTTGATTTATTTGCTTCACACAAAGGCTTGTTGCCTCTGTGAAGGCAGTTTGATGTTTCCCATTGTTCCTCCACCTCCTTCTTGCCCATTTGCTAGTGCTTTTCTGAGGCACTCTCCCATTTTGACAAAGTCAACCCTCCTAAAGTCTAGTACCCTCACTTTTGTATGGCTTGACTTGAGAGAGAGGATGAGTGTCAAACAGACGGCACTCCTCTCCTGGGAGAAGCATGCTGTTCCTGCCAAATGACTGCCACCAGGTGGAGGCCTTGTGGCAGTGCAGGCCTGGATGGCAATACAGGAAGGGAAGGAACTGGGACTTCAGCAGCGAGCATGCACGCCCACATGCGCACACATCTGTATGCCATCCCAGCACAGGGAACAGAGGAGAAAATGGAAAATTAGGGGCCACCCAGCTGGTCCAGTCCCAGAGTTTATCTGAATGTTTCTCAGAGGGGCAGGATGACTCTCCTCCTCCCACCTCACTGTTGGGGAATTCCATGGGAGGCCAAGCTATCGGACCATAGGAGGTACAGGACTGCCAACAGGCACAGAGACAGGGCTGATAGCCGTCTCAGGCCTGTTAAGGAGGATAAAACTTTTGTGGCAAAAAATGTCCTGGCTTTATTAACAACAATAAATGTCAACAATTAATGACTTTTTATCTATCTGCTGAATTTTTCTTTCAAACTTATGCAGCCATATGGGGATTATATTTTTGTCTGACCTTCCTTCCCCATCTGTAATGCCCTCGTCTGGTTTTGGGGGTAATTTTTGTGTGTGCTTCCTTATCTGGAGGCAAGTGATATAAGTCCTCCTCTACAGCAGTTTCCTCACCCTTTCTCCACCACCCCTTCGTGTCTGTGGGAGCTGATAGGACTCCCATATGCTCTATTTTTCTACAAACTTTACGTTTGCTTGTGCACATACAAGAAATATTTTGTTACACCAAGCGGCATTTCAGAGGTGTGTCACTGTTGAGCCCATTGCAGCTCAAACTGGAATGAGCTTGACAGTACAGGCCAGTGACCACACACTATGGTCTTGACACTACATGCTGCTTGCTGGGCAGAAACTTTGTGTAGTTGAAAGGACGAACCTGCTCCTATGAGAGGGGCTTTGGTCCTTTCATTTGCATAAAGCGAATCAGCAAGCTTTCAGCATTTGGAATGTTGCTGCTGCTGTCTTGGGTTTTGTCATGAGCCTAACCAGGATCTCTTGTTTGAAGAGGGACCCCCTTTTTTTACAGAACTTGTGAGCACTGTAGGGTTCAGGAAGAATCAGTAACCTTCCTTTTTCCAGTGGTAGGTGGAAACTGTAGTTTCAAGTTCCTTTGCCTCTGCACTACGTTCAGTGTTTGAATCCCACTACTGCCACTGGCTACTTCTTGCCTAAGTAGTTCTGTAGGATAGCTGAGCAGTTACTATCTTCAAGGCACACAGTCTTTGTAAAACCCTTCTGTTAAAATGTTAGCTCACACAATCAGACCCCAGCAGAGTTGATAAGAAATCATAAAAGTTTACTTAAAAGCAATACAGAAAATTCTACAATTTGCAAGAACTTTGAAATCACAGACAATAATGAAAATAACACTGGATAGTTTACAGAAAACACTAGATACTGTTGTTCTAAACTATACCTTATTTTGATGTTAGAGTCCAGAAAGATTAAATGTCCTTGTGGAGATAGTTCATCAGGTAACAGAGTTGTAGCAAGTTTGTGGTCCAGTTCTCTGGATGTACTTTTAAAGGTCTCCAGGTACTTCCTTGGTGAAAAGTCTTGGTTTCAAAATTCTGGCTTAAAATCAGAATTTTCTGTTCGTATGAAAAGTCTAATTTCCACTCACTCAGGTCTGGTTTTAGAGATTTTTCCAGGCCTACATATGTACTTTCTGGTATAAAAGTATATACCAGCTTGGTCAGGTTACCTGACTCTAAACTAAAAACTGTTCAACTGCCCTGAGTTCAAAATGTGTCTATTAGATAATGTCTGGTCATTTTCAAGCCCCACCCACAGTGTGATGGGGTGCAACAGTTTACCTTTCCCTGCATGTGTCAGGTTCCATGTCAACCCCATTAACATCTGGTCCATGCATTTGGCTTGACCCTTACCACTCGGTCATTACATTACGCTTTATTCATGTTATTGGAAACTATATGTCCAGTCTTATCTAATGATCTGTGACTTTTGGGGTCATAAAACTGTTGCCGTTATCTGAGATGTACCAAATCAACTCCTAGCCATTATAGGAATTCTGGCTGTTTTGTATTTTATTCCTAAAGAGACAGTGTCTTACTCTAAAGTCCATTACAGCACATATGATAGGAACCCAAATAAAGGATACAGGCCTATCATGCAACAGGTTTCAGTACCCCTAGCTCCAGAATGGCTCCCAGTAACATGATCCATCTATCTGTCTGTCTGTCTGTCTATCTATCTATCTATCTATCTATCTCATCTATCTATCTATCTATCCAAGTTCCAAGTTCAAGTTTATTGTTGATCGGTTGAATAACCATTACAACATTACAAAAACTACACAAGGGTTATTACAATACATCACTGGCAGATAAAAATAATGCAATCACTTATACTTTAACTTTCATCAATACAGTAGACTAGTTATAGGCTAATATCTTTAAAACAGGTCTGCTGAAAGTCTCAGTCAATATATAACCATTTACACTAAAATCAGACCATTTTATAGTAAGAGAGTTAATCTGAACCCCTTATAATAGGAAGGCTACAAATAAAAAATGTATACCTTCTCCTAAGGCTCAATTATGCTAGCCATTCCAATTTTATAACACCAACGTTCATCATACTGGATCCTAGATATGAAAATCAGGCCATTTTAAGACCCTCTTTAGGTATCCAGATGTCCAAGAGAAATACTACAACATTACACAATGAAAGCACTTAGTCTCTGAGCCTACTATTAGGATCTCTCTGATATCAGTGACACCGTCCCATTTTAGGTAAGACTTCAGGTGCACCCCACAGCTCATGCTGCCCCTGCTCCTTATCCCCAGATATGGAGGTTTTATATACCAATTACAGCGAGAATCACTTAAAAGTATACCTTGACCAAAGCAACGGTCTGTTCATTCTTTTCTTTCTATGTTTGGACATCAAACAACCATTTAAGGGACATTTATGCCCATCAAATCTAATCCAGAAAACAGATTCTATCACCATAGTTGGGACCCTTTGAGACTCCAGGACCACATGTTGAAGTACTTGTTCTAAACAGAGAGGCAAGATTCCATCTCCAGACCAGCATCACAAATCATATCTTATTATTAATACCTTCCCTCTTTGGTATAACACCTGGTGCTCCTGCACGCATGCTGCTCGTGCTCCTCATGTTTGCTAGGTATGGGAGGATTTATAGACCAATTACATGTTAGAAATCATTCCAGGAACCCTATCTAGTTCCACCTACCTACAATTTTCCTTATCACATTTAGGCCCCAGAGCCCATTATTATGGGCCAACATGGCTACCAGTTTCAAGCCCAATTCAAGCCATCAACAGGTAATTGGATGCCAATTCAATTTGTTAGGCCTACCCACTGAGCAATCAAATAGACCATTCTTCTGCAATTTGTCATTAAATAACACACCAATTAAACTATAAAAGAGAAAAAAAAAAGAAACATAATTTGACACATTCCAAAATAACACTTTTTGCTATTTTGCTATATGTATTGCTATACACTTGAACAGCTGATTTGTCCCAGTCATTTAAGACTTCTTTTATCTGGAGTTTGGAACTTAAGTTTTGGAGTATTAGTTCCATTTCAGATCAACAGCCGATTTATTCAGCAAAAATAAGCTCACTTATTATTTCAGCTCCTAAACAGGAGTCCCGGTACCAATTCATGCTTAATAGGAACATATGTGGCATGATCAAAAAGAAGTACAAATACAGAATTTACAAGCAGATCTCCATACTTCCTCACAGCCAGTTGCACCATACTTCCTGCTCATAACTAACGAGTCCATAAGTTCTTATTGAGTCAATTATTCGAGAAAGGAAAATAAGCATCAACCACCTCTATTATAGACCAGGGAAAATGAGAAAACAGTACCTCTTAGAAAGTTTCCCTCAGCCAAACTCCGTCTGTCACCAGTCACAGTGTCAGACTTTACTTACAGAAGTTGTTTCCTGATAGAATTATCAGTTAGCCATATGTTATTTCAGTGGTGGAATAATCTCAATTGCATGAGGAGTAGTTCAGCCCTCCTCTGAGAGTCCATGCAGTATTTCAAAACTCCTTTTCGCTATACTGAGTATTTCTTTTCACACACCTCGGTCTTCTTTAACTCCTGTTAGTAAAATCAACTGTAAAATAATAAGAGAAAAGCACTCTCTAAGTGCAGTATATTTAGGATACTCAATAACATATGTACCCAACTCTAGACAGTGCTGGCATACCTTTTATAAGGTTAATCAAGCCTCTCAGCACAAAAGTGCCTCTGTGTTACCACTCAATCCAACTCTCAGGTCAAAAGCGCCTCACAGTCCAATCCCTCAAAAGTTCTTCATGAGGTTCTGCTTCAAATGTTTCAAAGATCTGGGCAAGCTGGAATATAAAATTATTGTTTTCCAGACCATAACCTCATTTATTTAAAAATGGGTCAGGACTACTAAATTTGATGGTCATCCAACACACTTATCAGGGACAAAACGGATTATAACTACTCACAGCTTGGAAAGCTTCTGAAAACACTTCACTGAACACTGTTGTGGAGAGCAGAGCAGCATCACAGCCATCTTGCTGCTCTGCCCCACCTGCCAACAACAACTGTCTTCATTGCAATGGCACACCCACTGTTTGCCTGTAATTCTGCCACTTCCCTATCTATCTATCTATCTATCTATCTATCTATCTATCTATCTATCTATCTATCTCAGTCTCTCTCTCTTTCTCTATGTGTGTATCTGTCTATTAAGCAGGCTGGGGTGCCCAGCCCCAGTGCCGCTTCTTTCTCCACCTCCTCTCCAAGTGGCTTTGCCACCCACCTTTCATAGTTTTATATTTTTTAATATACATATATATATATATATATATATAGATATTTTTATAAAATGGGCATCCATATCCATATCCAAATCCAGACTTCTGATTGTATAAAACACATCACATGACCGTTGTATATCAGAGCTGACCAGCACGCCTACTTTTACCCCCTCCAAAGCAATTTTGACATTTTATAAGATAGATATGCCACTCTGAGGTGTGGTCACTCTGATATACGCACGCCTTTGACTGTTGACGCACTCAGCCTGCAGCCTGCATGCATAACGCATCACCAAGGCGTGGTGATATCAGAGCACGCACAGCACACCTCAGAGTGGTATATCTATTACATATATATATATATATATATATATATATATATATATATATGCAGTCTGGGATGCCCATCCCTGGATCCACTTCTCTCGTTCCCCTTCAGGTCGCTTTGCCCATTTCCCTATGAACCCTACACTGGGGTGCTCAGTCCCAGTGTCAGAATGTCCCTGAAATAAAGAAAACTGTCCCACAATTTTTTTTACCTATAAAACAGAAGTCTGTCGATCTACCCCACACACCCTCACCAACCTCCTCTCAGCACCCCGCCCACATCCCCTCCACCTCCCACACACACCCTTATTCACCTGAACAGGTCATAGGACAAAGATACACTCTTTGATTGAAGACATGTCTTGCTGCTTCAACCGCTAACTGCAATATGAGAAAGTAATGTGTTCAATGTATTTCCAATGTATTTCAATGGGGTTTGAAATCTGATATATAACTTTGTCATTTTTGAATATTTGGGCCTCTAAATTTTCAATATGACCTTTAGGACCACACTTCATGACCAATGGAGGTGGAATGATGCAAATCAGGCCCAAAAAGGATATTGTGGTTGTGTTGCAAAATCTCCATTCACATGGGATTTAAAATTTTACTGCCCTTTGTTCATAAGGTGGGTCTACAATAAGGCTATGTTGAAATTTTGTGGTGAAAATATGTACAAGTGGCAAAGTTATGTAAATATGTTGAAGTTTTTCTATGCTCATTTGTAACTATGATAATTTTAAATATTTTGACCACAAATTTTCTACATAGCTATTTTTTTTGCCACCTACTTACGGTGATAGTTAGTCATTTTTCAAATCCTGGCCAAAATGTGTTTTTACACCTGTGATGTGGAATGATGTTTTGGTGGTGCAAATGATGTCTTGGATAGGATTTGAAAATTTTCACCTACTGGGTTCATGAGGTGGGGTAATAAGAAGGCTATACTAAAATGTTGGTGTACAAATATAGTAAAATGTCCTGGTTATGAATGGACATTACAGTATTTCAGTGTTCATTCATAACTTAGAAATATAGAAACATAGAAACATAGACTTTGATGGCAGATAAGGACCGCTTGGCCCACCTAGTTTGCCCATTTCCCTACCTAGAGGATAAGCTGCAGATCCTATTTAACCAACAGCCTGTTTCTTCCTACCCCCACAAAATTGCCTTATGTCTGTCCCATGCATTCCTGAATTCTCCCACAGTTTTAGACCCCACAACCTCCTCAGGAAGGCTGTTCCATGCGTCCACCACCCTCTCTGTGAAAAAATACTTTCACATTGCCCCTGAGCCATCCCTCTATCTTAAAAATTGTGTCCTCTTGTTCTTGCACATCTCTTTTTCTGAAAGATACTACCCTCTTCGACTTTGTTTATTCCAGTGAGGTACTTAAACGTTTCTATCATGTCCTGCCTCTCCTCCTTTCCTCAACTTTGCTGTTTTTCAATAGTTTGACTCCAAATGTTCAACAAAGCAATTTTTCCACACCACCTCATAAATGTGATGTGTCATTTTTAAATCCTGGAGGAGACGGTTTCCACACCTATGGTGCAAAATGGCATTTGGGCCAATATACTATAAATGGTGCATGTCATGTTTATAAGGAATGTATCTTGAAAAGTTGGGGTCAAAATAAAAAAAATGAATTAACAAGCTTTGTATGTAGTTCCACTCTTCACTCCAGTGCCCATACTTTGTGATCCTATGCCAGTAAGCTGAGTTCGGGAGGAGCTCAGTGACTGGTGGATGGAGCGAGGATGGGGAATGGCGCTGTTATGTGACACCCCACAACCAGGGAATGAAAGATGCAGGGTTGTCCTCATGGGCTCCTGGTACTATATGTGAAGACAGCTGTCCTGTTTGTGGAAGGCCTCTGCACCTTCCACCTGTGGGTGGCAGAGTGCCTTGTGCATTAGCTGACAGATGGACTCTTTGCATCTGCATTTATGCCTATGGCCATATGGATGCACAGGGACCACAGGGCTCTGTGGTTCTGCAGCCCACCAGACAGCCCCATGAATTGTTCATATCCGTTACTGCACAGAAGTGCAGGGCTCTTGGATGGAGTCTTCCCTTGACCCTGGGCATTTGCATCTGTGCACTATCAGTACTAAACACCTCCACAGCACATACATGCAAGCAAATGTTTGGTACAGACAAATACCTGTTCTTGCTGCAGTTTCCTGATCTGTCTTACTATCTGTATGGAGTGTGCTGTCCATGGGTTAGGGATTTTCTTGAGCAAGGTATAACCTCTTCCTTGAAGAGCTAGTGTACTGCCTAAAACTAATATTAGAATTTAAAAGCAGCCAACCATTAACTTTTATATCTGAGGTAATTTTTTTTTCCCTTTGTTTAATTAGAAGATTGTTTACCTGCTGTTAGTAGGTGTGATGTGTGGAACAGCACTCTGCCTGGCAGCTGACATACTAACTCTGTTGCCCCATCACCAGCACTGTGACCTCACTGACTGTGACATCATGTAGCACATATACGACAGGTGGCGGCAAGGTATGACCGCCCAAGGCGATGAGGTCTCGACGCCGCAGGCGGAGGGCCTTATAGCTCCTGAAGGTCCGTATAGCACAATACCGCCACCCTGGAGGGTATTATTGCGCTTTAGAAATGGGAAATGGGTAACATTAAGGAGACAGACACACAAATAGTTTTTCAGTTAAAATTTTTTTTATTCATTCAGAAATATGAACTTTTAACTATTGGGAGAAAAAGTAGTCCCTTTTGGGACTGGGATGGGGAAAATAAAGAAACGCTTTTTAACTAAGACGCTGCACTTTGGCTTTGGGATGGAGAAAACAATAAAATGTGTGCCTTTTAATTGCTATAGTTGATAAAATTCACTGGTGCTGTGAAGGAACAATTCAGGAGATTGAATGGTGTTGATGAGGTTCCAGTAGGTAGCATGGCTGAGCTGCAGCTTGGCTTTTCTTCAGGTTCTTCTGGGTCTTTTGTCTTGAATGTTGTTTCCTGTGCACCCAGGACATTGCTCCATTTCTTTTTATCATTTGTAGATGGTTTCCAGTAACTTTGCAGGCTCTGCTCACATTTGTGCCCTGTTACTGACATAATCTCCTGGCTTGTAGACCCAGTGCCAGACAAGATCTGTACTGAGGTGGCACGTATACTGTGGTTGGTATATCTTGCCGAAAGGTTTGCTTCTTTACTTATTCGTGGCATTAGTGAGCCTAAATAATTTTTCCCATAGGCTCATTCGAGTACCATGTTTGCTGAGTATCTAGGAATGCTTGGGGAGTTTTCTAGGATGCATGTACAGGGCTTTGGATGCCTGCTGGTATTTTTGAAATATACTTGAGGTACAGTTTGATCAGTAGTTTTCATTGTCAGGCTCCCTCAAAAAATACTGCCTCTGGTGTTTTCTTTGTTCGGACTTCCTGGGTTGGTTGTGGTTTTGGAATGCTGGTTGTGTGTTAGGCTTAGATATCTGCAACCATTTTCATCAAACTTCACTTCAAATGACTTGGGTGTCAGCTCACGTAACCCCTCCTGCCTCGCCGGCCATATGGATTTGTATTTCAAACCAGAGTCTTTCACTAAGCCTGGTGCAGTATTGGGTGACATAGCATCAGAGTCACGGATTTTCTTTAGATCTGCTGCATTTATTGCAGGGTGGTGGGTAGCTGTGTCTTTATTTGCTTTATGATATTTTTGAGAACACTGATAGAAACATTGTTGGCAGGACGGAAAATTGGGTCACTTATTATGTTGAGGGTGCGTGCAACTGTGGTGCTGTTAAGATGACGATTTAGCCCAGCACACGGATGGCACAGTAGCCAGAAACAGAGTACTCAGTCCCAGCACTGGTACGCACCTCAGCATAGAACTGTCTTAGTAAGCTGCAGAGCTTTTCGCAGTTTCAGTTTGAAAGTTAACTGCCAGACCCTGCCTGGATGCCCAGTCACTGAACACTCCCAACCCAAATAGTGTTTCTTTTAGTATTACACCCATCCCTATCACTTTCTATTTCAGTCAGCTCCTGTTCACTCACCGATATATGACGGCTTGTCTCAGGGATTGTGTCCGCTTTTTCTGCTCGGTTTTTTTTTGCAGCTGATGGCTATTCTGATGAAGGGAACAGTTCTTGAAGAGTGTCCTCATTTATTATTTGAAAGAACACTGGCACATTATCTGACATTGCGTTTTTTTTTAAATTTAAGGACACAGAGAAGAGAAATGCGGCTTTGAGAGCTGTCAGAAATTTAAAATTCAATCAGCTGTGGTATCATTGTGATGTTGAGAAAAACAATGGCACTTTGATTATTGAGGTGTACCAGTGCTGGGACTGATATGAGGGGTGTCTGATTTTTATGTTCAGTTTTCTAGGAAGACAGCGATCTCTGCAATAATTAGTCTGACTGCACTATATGGGAACAGAATGGAGATGAGCTGTTGCTGGTCCTTATCAAGGCACTTACTTTCCTTAGTCTGTGTCCTGTGTCTCAACCCCCCAGACAGTGGCACTATGGTTTATCTTTTACGCCTGTGAGCAGGAGCTGTGGGTACCGGAGCAGAGTTGGGGACAGTAGGGTGATAGAGGGAACCTCGCGAAACAGTGGCAGTAGGGTCAGAGTTTTTTTTTTTTTTTAAGTTTTAGGTGATGTGCCATGATGAGAGCCGAAACAGAGCAAAGAATTTAAGGGACAATGAAGTCGACGGACAGAGAGAGAGAGCACCAGCGGAAAAAGTACATGTGAATTTCGTCTTTTCAGTGGCTATCCACCGCCCCCACCTCAGACACACACGGCAACTTTTAGATTCAAACGCAAACTGTCATCTCATTGTGGACCCTGACCTGCCAGTCCGTAAAAATACAAACCGCAAAAGAAATGAAGAATACTTTTAAACAGTTAACAGCCAGCATATTTACTGCTGGTAATGTGTTGCGCTCGCCCTCCTTATGTAGGTCCTTCCTGATGCCTAAGCCTTCAGTTTCACTGCAGTCAGAAACTGGCATTGAGAATCTATCTCCGTGTCAAGCATTTCAATTAAACAAGTCCCATTATAAACTGGCTGTCTCTGTACCTGCAACCTGCCTGATCTAGTCGTACTAAATATCCAGCAGAGAATCCTTTTCCACACCGCAGATGTAGTGCCATCTCTCCGTAGATTCAAGTCCATGTCACACATGCAGTATTTAAATGAGTGTAGCGTTATTGAGTCAATGGAGTTACATTTGTTTTATATGGCTGTGTTTTTACGATTTCGGTTTCCAGTTAATTAGAAGATTTGAATTAGAGCCTGAGAGTCACTTTGGGAGTGTCACTCGCTAAGTTTAAAATTAATATGGCGGCGCTTGCCTTTTCAACGTCTCTACTAGCCCACTACTATTTAGAAGTACATGAGGCAGCTGAGACTGGGAATAGTTTTTACCAGTCTCTGTTGTCTCATACCGACTGGCAGGTTGCCTCTTTCAGCCAATGAGGGACGTGAAGACACTTTACCCATTTTCTAATGCTGCTTGAAAGAGCCATTCAGTGACTGCGAGGTCATTCACTTGTGATGTCACCATCAGTGAGATCACGATAGTGATGATATAGCGGGGGTGGAAGATAGAGACTATGTCAGCTACCAGGTTAAGAGCTGTTCCACACATCCAGCACATTATCACATAAAACCTTCTAATGAACAAAAGGAAAAGAAAAATACTTCAGAAATAAAATGTTACAACATGCTAACATACTAAGAAGCCAACAGAGTAGGCCCCATGTTCAAGGCACCATTTGCTACCTCCTCCTCCCATGAGGACCACCACCCTCTTCCACTGACTGGGGCCCCTCAGTGCTGACCCTGCTAAGATGCACCCTCCCCTATATCTATCCCAGCCCCTCTTGAACCTGTCGACAGTATTGACAGCCACCAGTTCCACAGGCAGAGCATTCCAGGGTTCTACCACCCTCTCAGTGAAGTAGGGCCTCCTCATCTCCCCTGAGTCTCCACCTCACCAGCCTCATTGCGTGCCCCTGGTAGCCCCTCCTCCTTCAGCTGGAACACCCTATCCTGGCTTACTCTATTAACTCCTTTAAGATATTTGAAGACCTTGACTTCGGTGCAGCTCTGGAGCTAATGGCAGCCTAAGATCGGAGCTCCGCTACACTCCCTCCCAAAATTGGAAGAAAAGCCAATAACTCAATTAAAAACAACAGTTGATGGGGAAAATTTTTATAAATGGCTTCAATTTCACAAAAGGGAATTATAAACAGATATGCAGTGTTACCAATAGAAGAAGAGAAATCGGAGATGAAAGATCAGACTCAGAGACCTCAGAGTTGTCGAGGCCCAGACGGTGTCCTCAGGCAAGAAATCCAAATGTAAAAACAAAAAAAACAAAGATATCATCTTGAATGAGAAATTAGACAGAATATTAATAGACCTACAAGATATTAAAAGAGATTTCCAGGACTTTCATTCGAACCATGATCTCCTCTGTGCAAATGTCTCAGTTTTACAATCCCAAGTAGTGACATTGGAACAGACTAGCTCGGACTAGGCCTAGAGAGACTTCCCAGATCTGATCGACTTTAACTCAACTTCTGGAAATGACTAAAGCAATGAGAGAGACAGGAAGATGCAGAGAACAGACAGAGCCAACAGAATATACTGGTATATAGAGTGCCGGAGAATAGCGAGGAAGAAACATGAGGGATACATAGAGAACATGCAGAGAGAGGAGCTAGATTTGGAACACAGATTTCAGGAGATAGAGCGGCACATCGGGCCTCGGCCCCAAGTCCCGGGCCGAAGGCAGCCACGCCTATAATTATTCGATTCCAGGGCTACCACACGAAAAGAAATAATACTCTAAAAAGCGAGGTCAAGAGGGAAAATATTTATGGGCAAGCAGAGACTCTTTTGATAATGACTATGCGAGGGTCACAATGCAGAGAAGATGGGAATATGTGCCCCTATTTCCAATCTTAAGACACCTGAAACTAACATTTCGCACACTTTATCCCTCAAGACTGATGATACAGTACCCTAATGGACAGGTCACCTATGAAACAGTGATGAGTGCTATGGAGGATCTGAGGCAGAAGGGGAGACCGAACAATGTGAACTTGGTCTGATTAAAGAAAGCGACGGGAAGGAATCACAGCAAGTAGTTCTCGATGAGATAAAGAAACTATTGGGTCAATTTGCTACTAATATATATATTTTTTTTATTTAGTTTTGTTGACCGGTAAGTGCACTAGACAAATCCTGCCTATTTTCAGGCACGCCACCCGGTGAGGGGATACAGATGAATGCCAAATGACTTTGAAACCAGATTAAGCTGTTGGTGGTATTTATAGTGAATGAGGGAATTTAGCTAGGACACCGGGAAATTCCCCTGCTCTTTCTCGATAAGTGCCATGGGATCTTTAACATCCACCTGAACTACCACCAATCCAGGCAGATAGGACCCGTTTAACGCCTCATCCGAAAGACGGCACCTCAGAAGTGCAGCACCACCTCATGCTGCACTACAGTGTCAGTACTGATATTAACCCAGGTGCCAGATGTGGGAACTGAACCCACAGCCCTCTGATCTCCCAGCCTCAGAGGCGAGTATGCTACCTACTGAGCCACTGACACTGCATAATATAAAATGATTGTCTCTTTGGGTGAGTAGGCCTATGGGGTAGAGTGCAGTGCCTTGGTGAGGAGGAAATCCAGCGTGTGGGGAGGGGGTCCTCCATCTGCATGGCGGTGGCTCGGGGAGAAGCAAGCTCTGACTGGGTTCAGGGGTTATACCCACAGGGAAGTACACAGATGCCTCCTGTTTGGAGGAGGGACCTAAAGAGTGGAACTAGAGGTAAAGAGCTCTTCAGGAAAGCAGCAGCTGAATGGCGCCAAAACAGATACGCAGGTCAGGTCGCTAGGGAATAGCTGCTTATGCGCCTCTATTTCAAGACACCAGAAAATGATGGTAGCAAAGGAGAGAAGTCGGGAGGCGGCCTTGCTTCCTGCTAAGGAATAGTTTTAAATACTTGAGTCTGAGGGGTGGGTGCACCTGTAGCGATCGACATAGTGGATTCTTAAATACATTAATAAATAATGAGGTGCCTTCAGAGGACTGGGACTCGAGATCCAAACAAGGGTAGTTCACTCAGGTCTGGCTGTAGAATCCTGAGGGGGACACCTGGACTAGGCCTGAGCACCTAACAAGGGCCATGGAGTCGGGAGGGGGACCTATTGGCCCCAGAAAGCATGCTAGAAACAATAATTTTGACCTCCTAGTGGTAGGAGAAGGTAAAGATCAAAAGCAATACCCACCATGAGACATGCACCTCCTAGGCCAAGAGCCAGGAGACTCTCTAACAAAATAAAAGAAAAACAGAGAGACTCTTTAGAATATATTGGGAGAAAAAGAGACTGATTTGACTGGAAATGTGGAATAAAATATGGTCAAAATGATGGGAAGAAAGTAACTTGAAGGGAGATCTGAAGTCTGAAGACAAAGCTGTGAATAATAAGGACTGAATGTTTTAATAATATAAGCTCCCTTGTGAATCTATATGGGGAGAAAGCAAGATGAAGGGACCAGAGTTATGCACCTGTACTAACTACCTCAGTTTAGGGATATTTTATGTTAGAGTTTAAAATTTTATTTAGGATTTTCTTTTAGGGCCAGACTGCCAAACAGGAGTATTGGCTATGTCCCACCTTAGTTTTTGGTCACATTATGGGGATATGTGCAACCCAGGCAGCCCTACAGAGTAAGGCAAGTAGCCCACATTCGACAGAATATTCTACCTTGTCAGAGATGACTCTGACACTGGAAGTCACTATGTATATAGTTCATAATGGGGAGGGAGACTCTGCTTAGGAAGGATACAAATAAGGAAGAGACACAGAGACATCAGGAGAACAAACAGATGAGACATGAAATTACAATAACATGGAGGAATACAGATTAGGAAAAGTGCAGGGAATTAAGTAGTGGAACAGAGACACAATATAATAAAGATGAGAGAATGGGAGAAGAGAAAAGTATCAACTGTATGTAGATGTCTCAGACTAAGAAACTCCTTAGAGTAGTATCCCAGAATTTCAATGGATTGAGTTATCCTATGAAAAGAAGTAAAATAATTTCTCATCTTAAAAATGCACCTCCAGATCATTTTCCTCCAAGAGACACATCTATCCAAAGACAGCACCAGAAATTGCTTAAATATGGAATGTCGAGTATAGTATTAGTGCATATAATGAGAGGACCAAGGAGGGGATAGGCAATTTTGTACCAAAGTCTTCAGCTTTTCAAATTCTCGAATCTTATCAGGATGCAAGGGCAGATTTTCCTTGAATAAAGGGAACTGGGAAGGCAGGTTTACACAGTGGGAAGTATATATGTTCTGAGGTTCAGAGAGTACTGTCTATCAAAACATTTTTGATAAAATCATAGCATTTAAGCAAGGGATATTGATATTAGGCAGAGATTTACATTTTTAATGAATCCTTCCAGGGGCAGTTCAAACCCTAAGACACCTAGAGCCACAAGGAGGCAGAAACATAGTAGGAGGTTAATAAAAGATCTTGCCCTAATAGATACCATGGCACTACCATCCAACATCATGTAGTTATACACTTTTCGGGGTCCATACTACCTGTTAACAAACTGATTATTTCCTGGTAGAAGCAGAATCTATAGATATAATACATAATGCAACGATCTCACCAATTCATTGATCAGACCATGCTGTAATTACTATGGAACTAGAATCAGAACAGGAAGTTACAATGAGACAGTGGTGGTTTAATAACATTATTATCAAAGATAAAAATTTAAAGAAAAGGTTCAGCAATGGATTCCTCAGAATTTTACAGGAGAACAGTACCGAAGAAACATTATGGGACACTCTAAAATCAGTGCTACGGGAGAGATTACAGACATGCAACCCACCAAAAGAAACAGAGAAATAGGAAACAAAAGAGTTAGAAATGGAGCTAGAGAGATTACAACAATTACATGCAGGAGGAAGAGGTGTCACGATTGCAAAGATAAATCAAGTAAAGACACAGCTACAAGATTTATTAAACCGAAGACAGAACAAGCTTTGATGTATGTGAAACAAAGGTATTATGAGGGGGTAGCAAGGCTGCCCAAATTCTAGCCTATAGATTATGAAAACTACAAGCATCCTCAACAATAACTGAAATAAAAACCCTACACAACCTAAAATATTGAATAAAACAAAAGATATACTGAGGGATTTAGAGAATTTTACTTAAAATTATACAATCAACCTCAGGAACCAGACGAAGAAAAGTATCAATTTTTTTTACAAAACACAACTGCCCCAAATTACAGAGGAACAACGTAATCTCCATAACTAGACCTATCTCTTCTCAGGAGATAGATCTTGCTATAATTAATTTAAATTGAATAAAAGCTCTGGCCCAGGCGGTTATACCACAGAATTCTATAAAACATTTCAGAAAACATTACTTCCAGCTTAACCAAATTGTTTAATGCAATACAACAGAATACCTCGCCTATTCCGAATAGTTGGCAATATGCTAATATATCTACTGTACTTAAATCAGATAAAGATCCGTAAATTGTGAATCCTATCGTCCTATATCAGTTTTAAAACCAGGATTATAAGTATTTCATAGCCATTATGGTATAAACGATAGAGAACATATTACCACATATTATCAATAAGGACCAAGCAAATTTTATAATAAAACGCCAAACAGTGGATAATATTAAATGAACAGTGTTCCTCTTGGAAGTGATTCAAGAGAACAAACCCCTTTATACTTTTGAGTATGGACGCCCAGAAGGTGTATGACAGGGTCTCCTGGAAATTTCTGATATATGCGATGGAGAAATTCAGTTTTCCAGAAACTTTTTAAATATAGTCGATGATTATACACCTCTTCACAAGCCATGATAAAAGTGACTGGGTCATATTTGACCTGTTTTCTCAAACAGGGGCACCCATTAGCCTGCCCTATCTCTCCCTATTTGCCTTGTATGCTGAACCCTTAGCCCAAGCTATCCGAGAAAACATACAGATTACAGGAATAAATTATCTTAATACCGTACATAAAACAGCTTTTTTTGCAGATGACCTGTTAATATATTTAATAGAACCGGAGACTTCCATTCCAAGTTGTTCTCTTTTGGGAGAATTAGAGTCTATCTCAGGATATAAATTAAATACAAGTAAAACAGAAGTATGGTCCTTTAATTACCAACCAAGTATTGAAACCAGATGAGTTATCCATTAAGATGGAAAAGTAATACATTTAAATATTCAGGGATAAACTCACAAAGGAAACCCATAATCTTTATGAAGCTAATTATACACCTCTTGTTCAATATATTAGAGAAGACTTCCAGAGATGGGACCCTTTACCCCTCTCGCTGAATCAAAGAATTGATGTTATAAGAATGAATATACTTCCAAGATTCTTATACCTCTTCCAGACTCTCCCATTTTTCCATCAAAGAAAGATTTTAAAAATGGAATAGTATAATATCTAGGTTTCTATGGCAGGAAGAAAACCAAGGATAAAATAACAAGACCCTCCAGTTACCCCAAAATAGAGGAGGGCTCCCTACCTAACTTAGAACAATATGTACAGGCGGTGGTAATATCACATGTACTGCACTGACTAGATGAAGGCATGGACCCCATTGGAAGGAAATAGAACAAGGGAACCAAATAGGGAGATAGAGAAATACCTGTTTGGCTAGACTATACCAAAAGCAACAATGGAAAGAAAGATCAGATTTAAACAAACTAGACAGCTCCTAAGAATTTGGATAACAATAATTAAAAACTAAAGACCCTAAAGTAAACCTCCTGCAGCAAATTACAGCAGACCCCAGATTTGACCTAGTTAGACAAGATTACAACTTTAAAAGGTGGCACACCAGGGGCTTATCAGATGTTATCAATTATACTGAACAGGGAATTTTTTGTCAATTCCAGACACTGGAGAAAAGTATCATCTGGGGAAACAAGATTTTTTAGATTTCTTCAGATAAGAAATTATTGTAGGAATCTGATGGGCATCTCTTGGGATCCGGGGATACACCCACTAACGGGAATTATAAGTAAAACATTAAAGACAGCAATACCAGAACATGTCATATCCAGGATCTGTCAAGCCCTAAATAGTAAATAGAAAGAGAGTTCATTACATTCTACAACAACGCTGGGAAGAAGAGTTAGGTATTAACCTAGAGAGGGAAAGATGGGAATTGATATACTCGACAGTACATAGAACCATAAGATCTTTGATCTGGAGAGTTTGACTGGAAGTGTTTATTAAGATTCTTTAGAACACCACAAATAGTAGGGAAGCTTGATGCTCATCTGGGATCAGAATGTTCAGAGGCTGTAGGAACCTTCAGCTAATCATAAACATGTATTCTGGAGCTGCCCAGTCCTAGACTTATTTTTGGAGGAAGTGGATGAGCTCTGGGGAACTGTTCCCAGAAATAGGGACCTTGACACCCGAATGTGCACTTATTCTTGATTTCCCTACAGGAATAGGGACAGGTAACCCCAGACTCTTACTAGCTATATTACTCCTTGCAGCCCTAAAGCTGTGACAAAGAAATGGCTCCAAAGTTCTACCAACCTCCCTAGAATGGGAAGACATAACTTATCAAATATATAGAATGGAGCTTTTGACGGCTCATATTAATTTAAAGGTCCAGAGATGTATGGACTTCTGAGCTAAGTGTTGGCTATGGATATCCAAGCACAGACCAGATCTGATCCCCTAGGGAAATTAAAACTTTCTGTGGGCCTGGGATTACCACAAGGAAGTATATGAAAGATTTAACAAATGTATTAGATTAAAACCAGGATATGTATTCCCTGACAAATATCTGATGAAATGCCAAATGTCTTATCTATATTGTATTTATTGTAATGAAAATGAACACAAGATGTATTATTCTGCTCTCTCCTTGGAAACCTTGAAATAAAAAAATATAAAAAGAAAGATATTTGAAGACCTCGATCATATCCCTCTGTCCTCCTCTCTTCCAGGGAGTATAGGTTGAGCTCCTCAAGTCTCTTCCCATAGGACTTTTCCCCATACTCTGTTATCATCCTGGTTGCCCTCTTCTGGACCCTCTCCAGGAGTGCAACATCCCTTTAGCACGGATGCCAAAACTGCACGCAGTATTCAAGGTGCGTCTAACTATGAAATTGTATAGTGGCAGGAGTACCTTCCAGCTTCTCGAGGTTATCTCCTAGCTATGCACCCAAGCATTTTATTCACTCTTGCTGCAGCCCTTCTACACTGCTCCGAGTTGTTCATTCTGGCATTCACTACCACACCAAGGTCTCTCTCCCCACTTGAAGCCTGCAGTGTCACCCCTCCCAAGGTGTACACATGAGCTGGATTCCTGGCCCCAGGTGGAGGACCCTGCTCTTCTCAGTATTAAACCTCAGTTTCCAGATGCTGGACCACCTCTCCAGAGCCTCCAGATCCTCCTGCAGGGCTAACTCACCCTCCTCCATCCACCACTTCCCTAGCTTCGAGTCATCGACAACTGACTACTTCTCAAAATTTGTATTATTTTCCTGTCTGCTCCACTAGCTCTTTAATCGTCATCAAATTATCAACTCCACTTTTTTTTTTTACACTTTATTTATAGAAATTTTCTTTATATCAGGTCCACATTACATGCAACAATTAATTATGCAGCTACAATGACAGAAAAAAATGAAGAAACAAATAGGAACCAAACTCATCCTGCTATTCTTTCCACACTCTTGAGTCCCTCTTGTATGGCTGACTGGAGATTTCTGCCTTAGTTTACCTTGTTTGGTAAGACTGAACTTCCCCAATTTTTCATGTTGGCTGAGCACCCTGTCTGAAACTGTTTATAACTCTGATGTGTATGAATCTTTGGATGTGTTTATGTATCCTCACAGTTTATTGATTTTTATACAATGACTGTGAGAATACCATTTTACAAAAAAAAAATGCATTTAATTTCATCTGTAACAGGTCTGAAGTAGAAATAATTTATTTCAATCTTACCTGGGTCAACACCATTTAGCAGCACTTTAGACTTGTCTTCTGGTGGTGCTTGACATCTCAGGTATATTGGCGGGTTGCTCTGTCGGTATGGGGAGGCAGTGGTGGCCTACAATAGGGCTGTCACGTGCCTTGCACTCATTAGCTCCAGTCCGTGTCCATCCCTTGTGTTTACATCTTGGCTCCCTGTGGTTTGATGAGGAGCTGAGAATGATGAAGGCAATGGGATGGGGATTAGAAAGGTGTTGGAGGAGGTCCTGGGCTCACGTGACAAACTCACTTTGTTTGCACACTACAGTGAGTATCAAAGGGCAATCTGTCATAAGGAGGCAGAATTTCTGTCCAGAGAGACTGTGGCTGGGAAAAATTGATAAAAGTGCATCTTTGTCACAATATGAGGAGTTTGGTCCATTTTTCTCAGATAGGATGTCCTCAATTAGAAATGGGATCTCCTTCTTCGGCAGTCAGTATCCGCAGTGGAGAGATGGGATGTCATGTCGGCTGTCAGTGGTCATGGAGTGAGTTTTGTCCAGTTATGATGGAGGAGGTCATTGAGACAATCTTGGAGCTGTGACCTAACTGCTGTGAACTGGACCCAGGTCCATTTCAGCTCTTAATGGGCTGTAGACAACTGGATCCTGCATTCGCTAGGATTGTTGGATGTTCCTTGTTGGAGGGTCTTCCCACAAATTAAAAAGTACACTGGTTAGACTCCTTTGAAAAACATTGGACCCAAATGTTCTAGCAAATTATGGACTCATCTCTAACCTTCCATTTTTAGGTAAGGTTATTGAAAAGGTGGTGGTGTTACATCTTGAGGCTCACCTTGAGACTTTCAATATCTATGAGCCCTCCAGTTGGGGGTTTGGCCAAGATTCAGCACTGAAACTGCCCTGGTTCAGGTGTACAATGATCTGCTCATGGTGAGAGATAGGAGAGATCAATTTCGTCATCCTGAATCCCTCCTCGGCATCTGACACCATTGACCATGGCTGCCTTTGGACCATCTCAGGGAATATGTGACTCACCAGCACAGTTCTTGTGCTGGATTGAGTCCTTCCTTCAGGGCAGGTCTCAAAGGGTGGTGATGGGTAATTTCTCTGTGTTCAAAGGACTTGCACTGTGGGGTTCCTAGGGATTGGTCCCATCGCCCATGTTGTTTTGGTGTATATGCTACCCTTGGGCAAGATCATTAGGCAGTATGGAACTGGGTTTCACTGCTATGTAGATGATACTCAGCTCTATCTGTCTTTTGCACCTCAGGATCGGGGCGTGGATGAGCTGAATAAATGTTTGTCTGAAATCCAGGGCTGGATGTACTGGAGCTGACTGAGGCTCAATCCCAATAAAATTGAAGTACTGGTGTTGGAGTTGGGTCAGAAAGGGGACATACAGTGTCTGAGGGGTTACTGAACCTTTGTCTTGGTGTCTCTCATTGTGACACAGTCCATCAGGTGAAGAATCTAGGCTTCATTCAGGATGAAGGGCTGAAACTGGAGGCCCAGGTGTCGGCGGTCATCTGAAGTGTTTTCTATCACTTCAGATATATCAGTCAGGAGCACAGGGAGGTGGCATGTGGATGGGGCTGAGCTCCCTTGGGGAGAGTTAGGCCTGATGACCCCATGGCACATCCCAACATCTGTTGGTGAGTGGAGGGTGGGATGATGGGTTGATAGGGTGTAACCCTAACATCACATTTCCATACTTCTGTTGCTGTGCTATCAACCCTAACTGATGCATTAATGAAGTTTTTTGCAATGCATTTCCCTTCTTTTGAGAAAGTGTAATGTAACTGGTATGTGTTAATGGGGCGCGGTCCTCTGGGCCCTACACTCCCTTCATGCCATTTTTTGTGTAATGATATGCATATTTGGGAGCGCAGGCCCGCGCCTCCATGTACACATAAGTATGGAGCTATACAGCAGTGCCATAGTACTCCAAAGGAACCCTTGTAGCACTTTTTGGCACTATCTCTGTAACCATAGCAAGCAGGGAAAAATTCCACTGCAGGTGTGATATATGACTTCAAAACTTCCTTGCAAGCTTAGTCCTAAAGATGGACTAAGCTGTGGAGCTCAAAAATCTGTATCTTGAACCATCTTCGCGACACTGGTGCGAAAAGCGCTGCAGGCTCCAAGAATATTAGGCTATGGAAATTTCAACTTTGGACCGTTGTAACTATGGGCCCATTGAATGGGTTGGGACCAAGCCACTAAAAGGCACATCTGTGGGATCAGGGCTTGCCACTCTGCAAATTTCAGGCCAAAAGCCCCAACCCTTTGCTGCAGTGGATGGCAAATAATTGTTTTTGGGCAAAGTACTGTTGCAATTGTGACAGTTTCACAAAAATAGGCACAACACTTTCATGATCTGCAAACTGTCGCAGCCATTTCTGTCACAATTTGCAACACTATGGCAATCTAATCTTTAAAAGGCATTTCTGGGGTCCCAAAAAGATAGTGTTGTGGATCCTCAGGGACCTGGCTAGGTAAACACAACAGTCAGGCTACCTAGGGTCCCAAATTTAAACACCAGGCATTTTTCTCTTGCTGACTGAAAAACAAGATGGCCACTGCACGATACAGTAAAAGGGCCATTTTATGCATAGTAAAGGTAGTGGCGGCAGCTTGTAGAGACACATATATTTTTTTCCCATTGACAATAATGGAAAACTTTTTCTGAATAACTTTTAACGGTTTAATATTTGTTCACCAAATCTTCGAAAGACACATCAGCGACCCAGACTGCATCTCCCTGAAGACTTCAGACCAAACAGACAAATTGTGTGGGCTGTAGCCATGAGCAAAAGAAATGCACAGCAATCCTGTTTTATTGCATTTTTGGCACTCGCAGTTCTGCAACTGCTTATCCGACTGTAACACAACTTGCCAGAACCAGAGATCTATGGTACCAGACCTCGCATGCAACATTTCAGACCAATCCATTGTACGGCAGCAAAGTTATTAAAGTGCAAAAGTTGGGGTTTAACAGAGAAGCCCATGCAACCCTGACTATACTGTGTGTGTGTGTATATATATATATATATATATATATATATATAGGGGTACATGATGGGCATGAGTGGTATGGAAAATATTTTCACTCCTTTAGAGTGACCTCTGAATACTCACAGTGGCGAAACCACGAGTGAGGTTTCAGAGGTCATTGTACAGGACTGAACATATTTTCAGTATCACGCAAGTACACATCATGTATCCTATTTATACAATGGGGCTCATTGTTGCAAAATGTACAATTTATGTGGCTTTTGCAAGGGTTTAGAGCAGGTTTGGGGTGAATTAATCGGCATTTATTTTAACTCTGCTGATGTCACTCAGGATTTATTTCACTGCAGTGAAAATAACTTGTTTTATCTCACGGGAATATGTTTCACCAACCAATATATATATATATATATATATATATATATATATATATATATATATATGTGTGTATGTATATATATATATATATATATATATCATTTAATTATTTTATTTTACAATTTATTTATTTATTTAAGTATTTGGTAACCAGTTAAGTGCACTGATCCAGGGGACAGTTTTCAGGCATGTTGTGATTTTTGTCTCCTTACAACTTGGCCATCTTTTATCATATTTTTTTAATATTTTAACTATTTTAAAGAATCTAATAGTTAATTTTCAAGCAAACTCTGTCCTGACTGCAGAATCTGTGACATAACGGCACTGTTCAAAATCTTTTTCATACTTCATTAGGAAGTTTCAAAAGGGACAAGAAGTGGGTGCTAACTGGTAATGTTTGCAAAGTTTCCATTTACAGAAATAAAATTCTACTTCCAAATAATTTATATTTAACTGAACCTGAATAAAGGTTGATGTGAAAAAACAACTGTGCTTTGCATTCTTTTCTTTTATGGACAACACTCTGGACAGTTCTCTGCAAGTAAGCAGGAATTTGAGTTTTCACTATATCACAGCTTGTGTGCAGTATACATGAGCTGTTGACCTATCAGAGCACTGCTCCGAGATCTACACACAAACCCAAAGGTGGTGTCAGGCACAAGCAAACCAAGCTGCCACTAGGGTGCCAGCACGGAACGGAAGGGGCACACTAAAGTAGAAACGTATTAGCAGAGACCCACTTGAAATGCAAAAGTGTCAATATAACCCCCCACACAAACACACAGTGTTGTTCTCACCATTGTATTCATAGAAATGTTACCACTTTTTGGATGTGGATGAGGTCAAGAGAAGAGAGGGATGGTGGGAGGTGAAGAGGACACCACAAGTATTTCTGCTTGGGGCCTATTAGGTCTTAAAATTAGTTCCAACCATGACATAGTCAAAACTCCATATTACCGGTCTCATGAAGAGAACTGTTCAGAATGTTGCCCTAAAATGAAACAATAGAAAATACAGTTTTTCCCACAAACTTTTATTCGGTACAGTTCTATTCATGGATCATTGGGGAGGGAGGGATATTTTTTCGAAAACATGACCATTACAGATGGCTGGCAATAAGGATTAATTTCCTGTCCTCTTTATACTCGGTTTGCTCTTTTGGTTAAATCTGAATCTGTATCTATCTCCCTTTCAGGTTAGGATAGCTCTTGTAGTGCCTTACATACTCTGGGGAGGTTTGTGAATTTCGCTTGTAACATTTCTATGAATGCTTTTACAAATGATTGATTTCCTTTTCAAACCATTGCTGATGTTTTAACAAATAGTCTTTTATATAGAAATATCTTTGCCTGTCTCCCTAAATGATGAGTTCTTCCAGATTTTCACAATTTCCTATGCCCCTGCATTTACCAGCCAGGAAAAAAATTACACAAAGGCTTGCCTTTCCCACTTTTGAAAACATCATCCATTCTGTTGAGGCCACAATTGGTATTCAAACTACAGGCTTCAGCTAGTATGTTGTCTCCCAGTTCAAAGTGGTTCTTTATTTCTTTGCAAGTTTGAATTGTTTGTAATCCCAAAAGTTAAAGTTAGCCTCCTTTGTTTTTCTTATCCATTACAGAATATTGGAGCAGCCAGCAGTAATTGTAATATCGCCACAAGCTTCCATGAGATCGCCTTACTATTATCCAACCACTTCATAAGAATGTGGAATTAATTCTGAAATCTAGAAGGACAAGTCCCCCCTTTTCTTTTGTTGCCATTCCAGACTTTTGTATTTTGCCCGTGGTCTTTGGCCTGCCATAGAAATCTTGAGAGTGATATTTCACAAGGTCTGATCAACGTCTGAGGGACATACACACATTTGTTTTCACTTTGCCCACAGCTATGCCCGGCTCCCCTTCCACTGAAGTCCCAGCCCTGTCACCCCACCATCCTGAGGATGTACCAAGTTCCTTTATCTCATGGCATACTCCACCATGGTGAGGCCACAGGATGGGATCAGGTCCCAACAGTGACTGCATCCGCACTGAGCTACAACTGGATGGCTGGTGCAGGGCCTTTGGGACTCTGGCTTTACCCTAATCTCAGATAGGATCTGTCATTTTCTGTCTCTCCCTTAAGTCGGTGGCATGAACATGCACATGCATGTATCGACAGGTGTCGCATGCATGAACCAGTTGACTTCCCACCCTGCTGCTGCCCCTGTGAAAATGCACCTCCTGTTCTTCCAGGGCAGGTGCTCAGCTGCAGCATGGTCAGCCCACCCTAACTGGAGAGGGCATGCATCCTCTGGGACACTCACTTGTCCCTCCCCAGCCGCCCTCCTGAACCCTGGGTCGCTGGGGTTGTGAGTGGTAACCCTGCTGCTGCCCATTGGGCTGGCCTAAGGTCACACAACTTCTTTTCAGCAGCATTGTATTTGCCACCCCATGTGACCACAGCTTTATTTTTTTGCTATGTTTAACTAGTAACAAAATCCATCCCACATTATACTCTTAAGCTCTAACTTGTATGCCCTAAATATCGGCTCCTAACATGCACATGCTCTAATATCAGTTGAGCCCTCTATTGGGTACATATGTTTAAATGTAAGAAAGCTGCTTGGAATTTGTACCGAGATATAATTCTGTGTTCTAAATATGCACAGCCAATCAGAATGCTTGGTTGTTTAGTGCACCTTTATTAAAGTATCTAAGCAATCCATGATTTCTAATATTATAAAGTCATCACATTTAACTGTAATCATTTTGGGAGTAGGCAGCATTGCTACTAAACAGGTGGACAGCACAAACATGAAGAAGGAACTAACACTGTCCCTTACTTCTGCAATCCATAGTTAGCCCTGTGGTACCTCCGCTGCTCCTTCAGCCCAGCACTCACCGCTTGCCCTGCAACCCATAGCTAGCCATGTTGGGTCTTTGACTTGACCATTCAGCCCTGTACCAACTGCTCACCCTCTCTAGCCTATAGCCCTGATGGCAATTCCTATATTACCACTTCAGCTCTGCACTGATCCCTCACCACTGGAGTCCATAGGTCCCTGATGGTTCCTCTCCCTGTCCCTTGCAGCTTGAAACTGAACTCTGACCCTGTGGCTCATAGCTTCAGTGGCAACTCCACTGTTCCTTCCACTTAGCTTGCTCCCACAGCACATAGACTAACCCTTCACTTCTACAGCACATAGCTAGCCCTGATGGTACATACCTCTTCCACTTTGCCCTTTAGCCTAAGTATCAACCCCCAAACCTGTAGTCTGTATCTAGCCCCAGTAGCACCTTGTCCACTGCCCCTTTAGCCCACTATAAGGACTTTTGATCCCTGTTGTCAGTGGCAAGTCATGAAGACACTTCCTGTTCTGATCCTCACCCCTGCAGCTCATAGCTGGTTCTGATGGCTCCTCCTCCACTTCCTCTTTAGCCCAGCACCAAACCCTCACTCCTGTAGTCCATTTCAGGCCTCAGCAGAACAGCTAGGATCCAGTGCAGACCATCACTGACCTCTTGCCCTTGTAAGTCATTGCTCTAATGGGTCTTGCACTGCTGCCTGTAGCCCACAGTGCCCTGATGGTACCTTCATTGCTTGTTGCAGCCAATAGCTATTACCAATAGCATCTGTACTGTCCCTTTCAGCTCAGCACTGACTTCTATCCCCGAAGTGTATAGCTAGCCCTGATGGTACCTCTGTTTCCCCTTCGATCAGCCAGGCCCTCAACCCTGCAGCAAATAACTAGCCTCAAAGTACCTCCACTGCTCCTTTAGACCAAAATCAACCAATAGTCCCTCTAACCTATAGTGAGCCCTTATGTCACTTCTATTACCCTTGCACCCTTGCTCTTGCAGCCCATCTCCTAAAAGTGCCTTCTCTATGATACACATCAGTCTAACACGACCCCTTGCCTCTGCAGTCCATAACTTGACTCAGTGGCACATGTTTCTCATTTTCATTGCTACTTCAGTCCACCACCAGTTCCTCATTTATATCTCCCACAGCTAACTCCAGTGGCACCTCCTCCATTGGTCCTTCAGCCCAGCACAGACTCTCCTCACACCTGCATCCCATATCCCATAACACCTCTCCCAGTGCCCCTTCTGCCCAGCAGTGCCAACCAGAACCAACCATCTTCCCCTGCAGCCTATAGCCCAGTGGCACTTCCACTGGCCTCCCCAGCTCAGCATCAAGCCCTCACCCAGTAACCAATGCCCCTTTCAGCTCAGCACCGATCCCTCACCCTGCAGTCCATAGCACTGACGGCACCTGCTGCAACTGCTTCTTGTAATGAGATATGTTTGTGGTGAGGATTCAGAAATATGCATGATTCCTGATATATACGCAGGCATTGCAAAACTTTCTATTAAAAGCATGAATTATGGCGAAAAAACGTGTCTCATTTAAGGGCGATACCAAGTATTTGGTGTCTAGTACAGAGGGCCATCCATCACGCGGACAATAAAGAGAGTTTTTGCTGACGTTGGAAATTTATGGCTGCCCTTCTCTGCCCTAATAACTCAAGCATTATGTCAGCTTCTGACAGGCTATGCAGGAAAAAACAGCAACCCTGTTATCAATCAAACAGTTCTTTGCATTTTTAAGCTCAACTCTGATCATGCAGACGCCCTTTTAATGTATAAATTACAAGATTATGGATCATTCTGTATCTTACCAAGAACTCAACAGCATTATCTGTCACAGTAAAGGCATATCACTGCTGGGTTTTTCAGACTGCAAATTGCCCTGAACATGTAAGTTTGCTGTCCTGTTCTTATTAGGCAAAGTGCAAACTAATCACAGATGATAAGTGTATGTTAATCAATGAAATTGCATTTGCACCAATATAAAGTCTAAAGGCAGCTGGCTTTACATCATGTACAACATAATCTCAGCCATAGAAAAGAACACTTAATAAACTCCATCCTGAAATGTTGTATTTATAGATGTCATGCAGGATTCAATCAGCTATTTCTTTCATCTGCATTTGCTAGACTGTATAATGAATTAATGCAAAATATCTTCAAGCAAATAAACTCTTCAAACTTGTATGCATATTATAAGCAATTAGTACACCCAACCAATCGTGTAATGCCATCAAGGGAGCTAAAGATAATTATAGACCACAAGACCACAGGTCAAGTGGTCTGTCTGTCTGTCTGTCTATCTATCTATCTGTTCTAACGATCAATCGTCCATCCATCCATCATGTATAGTAGAGCATTGTTCTTCATTAGAATTCAATCCTTTCAAAATGCTGTTGTACCACAGTCAAAGATCATGGAATGTGCTTATACCCTTCTGTGGTGCAACAGCATTCTGAAACTCTAGAGACTGCACAAGCCGTTTTATTCTAAGAGCAAAAGAACCACCATGCACGCATTTCACATAATACTATACACTGTAAAAGACAGGATGAGCAACTTTATGCACAACCAATGTGTTCTGCTGCCTCAGGCTCTAATAACCATGGACCTCTTGAGCTTCGATCTCAAGGTCAAAGGAATCAGAACCTCTGTGGCAGAACACACTGGTTGTACATAGCTACCCATCCAGTATTCTCTATGGACCCCATTTTCAAAAGATTTGGGCAATGAATCCGGTATGTGCCGTCTAAACCTGGAAATGTACCAGCTTGTCAGGACGTGCCCATATCTGGGCAAGCACAAAATGCGGGCGATCCCTAGCACTAATAGACATTGTGCTGTGCCTATGTAAATGAGGGTCCCCATGCACATGTGGCAGCACAATATTGAAATGTTTCAGAAGTGCAAATTGGCCTCAGCAGTGATGCAAATTTATGCTTCTGAAACTAACCTTCTAACAGCATGCAGTAGACACTTCTGCCCACTAGTAGTATGGGGAACCCAGTGGTACAGTGGTCCCTCCCTAGCCCTGCACTGTGGTGGTGGTAAACCTCCTCCTGCTCCCCATTGTCCCTGGAAGTCTAGTGATTTCCTCCCAGCCCTGATCTCAGTAATAATAAAAATCACCCACTCCCATTGTCTCTGGTAGTCTAGAGGTTCCCCTCCCTCCCCAGCCCCGATCTCCGTAATTCTAAAACATCACCTGATCCCTGTTGTCCCCTGGTAGTCTAGTGGTTCCCCCCCCAGCCCTGATCTCAAAAATAATAAAATCACCCGCTCCCCATTGTCTCTGTTAGTCTAGTGGTTTTCCTCCCAGCCCAGATCGCAGTAATAATAAGACATCACCCAATCCCTGTTGTCCCTGGTAGTCTAGTGTTTCCCCTCACCAGCCCCAATCTCAGTAATAATAAAACATCACCTTATCTACATTGTACCTGGTAGTCTAGTGTTCCCTCTCCCCAGCCCTGATCTTAGTAATAATAAACATCACCTTATCTACATTGTCCCTGGTAGTCTAGTGTTCCCTCTCCAGCCCCGATCTCAGTAATAATAAAACATCACCTTATCTACATTGTTCCTGGTAGTCTAGCGTTCCCTCTCCCCAGCCCTGATCTTAGTAATAATAAAACATCACCTTATCTACATTGTCCCTGGTAGTCTAGTGTCTCCCTCCCCAGCCCAATCTCAGTAATAATAAAACATCACCTTATCTACATTGTCCCTGGTAGTCTAATGGTCCCCCTCCCCAGCCCTGCTCTCAGTAATAATAAAAACACCCACTCCCAGTTGTCCCTGGTAGTCTAGTGGCCCACCCCTCCCCAGCCCCGATCTCAGTAATAATAAAACATTACCCACTCCCTGTTGTGCTTGGTAGTCTAGTGGTTCCCACCTCCCCAGCTCTGATCTCAGAAATAATAAAATCACCCACTTCCGTTGTCTCTGGTAGTCTAGTGGTCTCTCTCCCAGCCATGTTCTCAGTAACAGGGGTTGAAACTGGCACCGCCTACTAGCCAAATGCTGGTAGATTTTGTATCGGCTAGTAAGATTTTCATTTTACTAGCCCTGTGGGCTTGTACTGGAGAAGGCAACACTTCAGTATATGTATCCAATGGGCCAGTGAAAATGTCTGTGGGGCTAGTGGATTTTTCCCAGTCACTAGCCCTGCTGGCTAGTGGCTGTGAAACTTAATTTTGACCCCTGAGTAATAATAAAACATCACCCAACTCTGTTGACCTTGGTAGTCTAGTGGTTCCCCCAGCCCCGCTCCTCAGTAATAATAAAATATCACCGACTTCCCATTGTCCCTGTAGTCTAGTGGTTTCCCTCCTCAGCCCCGATCTCAGAAATAATAAAATGTCACATGATCCGTTGTCCCTGGTAGTCTAGTGGCCCCCACCTCATTCAGCAGGGACCCACCACCCCTCCCCCAACTTGACCAGATCCGGCGACTGGCACAGCCCACCGCGCCACCACATCCAGCTGCTGACTGAACTGCTCAGGAGCAAGTACAGTATACAGTACACGCCCATTGGTTTATTATTACTGAGATCAGGGCTTGGGAGAGGAACCATTAGACTACCAGGGACAATGGGGATTGGGTGATATTTTGTTTTTACTGAGATCGGGCTGGCGAGGGAGAAACACTAGACTACCTGGGATAATGGGGATTGGGTGATGTTTTATTATTATTACTGAGAATGGGGCTGGGGAGGGTGGAGCACTAGACTATCAGAGATATTGGAGCAGGGACTATAGTTTTATACTACGGATTAGGCTGGGGTCTGGCCTGGCACACTTTATGGCAGCGCAGGCATGCAGGTGAACCTGTAACGAACATGCAATTGCCCCATTGTGCCGTGCATGCCCAATGAACTCATCTGCCTGTTTGGGCTGAATATCATCCATGGAGCCGAGGTGCACACCAGTGTGTGCTATGCATTACCCTGGGTGAACATCAGTCCTGCACTCTGGTTGTGCTGCATGGAACATAGCGACCCCTGCTGTGCACCGTGCATCCAGGGTCCGATATTCAAACAGATTGTGCAGTCTCTTTGGATCATGCAACATGTTTGAACATGGAGCCAGAGCTGATCAGACATTTTTTTGTGCAGTGCACTGTTTTGCATGTGCATCCGTCTGGCCTGAATATGGGGGCCTCAATCTATCTGTCTGTCTATCTATCTATCTATCTATCTATCTATCTATCTATCTATCTATCTATCTATCTGTCTATCCTTTTAATAGTGACTTGCATATGCTTACCATGATGCTTTGCATTATGGGAACATGTGATTTCACATATATATATATATATATATATATATATATATATATACCTGTATATATATATATATATATTAGAGCAAAAAACTCTGTTTAATGCATTAGTTAGGTTGTTCCACAGCGACAAAAGCAAGGAAATTGTGTTAGGGTTGAAAGCCTCCTTGGACCAGCCCACCCCCAACCCGGCATTGGGGTGCTGGCGTTGAGTCATCGGTCAAACTCTCACCCCAGGTTGGATTGGTGTGTCATTATATATTGCTGGCGTCCGCGATTGGCTGCAAAGCGGCCACTGGACCACCAGGGACATAGACTATTATAATTCAACATATGCCTGTGATCGGGCTGCGAGTGGGCCACTGGACCACCAGGGATATAGGACTATTATAATTCAACATATGCCTGTGATCGGGCTGCGAGCGGGCCACTGGACCACCAGGGATGTAGGACTATTATAATTCAACATATACCGCAATATGGATCCATTCACACATCTGGATCAGGAAGACGGTATGGGTTGCACGCCCATTGGCTCACGCCAGGACTCAATGGGGCGCAGCCCACCTATACAGGGTCAGTCGGGCGGCAGCGGGCAGCAAGCGGGTGGGGAGCTGCTGCCCGCAGCTGACCGGGGAGCAGGGCAGTGGGGCTCAGTGGGCAGGTTGGGAGGGGGTACTGCTGGATCACCAGGGTTGGATTGGTATCATTATTTATTACTGACGCCATGATCGGGCTGCGAGCGGTCCACTGGACCACCAGGGATATAGGACTATTGTTTTTCTACATATGCCTGTGATCGGGCTGCGAGCGGTCCACTGGACCACCAGGATATAGGACTATTGTTTTCTACATATGCCTGTGATCGGGCTGCGAGCAGTCCACTGGACCACCAGGGATATGGGATTATTATGTTTCTACATATGCCTGTGATCACATGGGGGCGCCAAGGTGTCATTGAAGAGTACACCACAGGTGGCAGCCGCCGTGTTGCACCCTGCACAAGGCAGCTCACCTGTGGGTGGCCAGCTGTTGCCCTTTTATCAGGATGTGCAGAGTATGCATGGGCACGCCCACCTGTGCCAAGATACATTACTGATGCGCCTCCAGCGCATCGGGATTTGTGCCAGGCTCAACCTCTTGAATATCACGCCAGGCGCATCAGTGGGTTGCCATGGTGCAACTGTGCTGCACCACGCAACCTTCCGAATATCCTGCCCGGTGTGTACAAAGAATATATGCATTGTAATGGGGATTGAAGCTTAAACTAGCATTGAAGTACTTAATTGCTAATATCTTAGCAACCGCGATGACGAAAAAAATTAAAATTTCACAAAAATCTTGATTTTCCTGGCTAGGTTTCTGCTATGTAACTTGCAACAACAGATCTGTATCTCGTAGCGCTTTCAGATATGAGCCTTTAAAGGCGCAATACACGCCCATGTTAGTCTATGGGAAAACACCAACTTCGAGTACCGTGAACTTTGCATCCATGCAATATTTTTTTCACTAAACCACCAAAAAGCACATCTGTGAGATGTTAGCTGCCTTCCTCCAAATTTCAGCCCAAAATACCAAACTGTTTGTTTGTAGCAGGGTGGCAAAGAATTCCTGTCATTTGGCGGCTATAGTTAGTATGTGTTTAATTTAACACTTTTCGCAAAATTTGGCGGTAAAGTGTCGTGGCCATACACTACTTGCTATACTACTGTTTCCAGAAATTTGTAAGAAAACATATTTCTGGGATGTTTAACTCCCAAAATAAAGACATGGCTAGCATCCTCATGGTCTGACTAGATGAACACAAACAGATTTGTGTCCCTAGAGGGCCCCAAATTTAAATGCCAAGCATTTTTCTGATCACCAACTGAAAACAAAACGTGGATTTGCGATACTGCTTAGGGCCATTTGCGACACTAAAAGTGCATTTGCGATAACTGTTGAACTTTTTGTTAACTTTTCCCATTGACTTATAATGGGAACTTGTTTTCTGAATAACTTTTGAACTGCTCAATATTTTTTCATGAAATCTTCAAAAGGCACATCGAGGACTCTGGCTGCATGTTCCTGAAGTTTTGGATCGGTCACACAAACCGTCAGGCGACCTGTAGGTGAGAGCAAAGAAATCGCAAAGCATAATTATGCAATTGGTTGTCACTTAATAACACCGCAGCCATATACTCAACTGGTAACGAAACTTGGCAGATCCCAAGAACTACCATGCCCAATCATGCGACCAAATTTCAAGCAAATCCATAGAACAGTGGCAAAGTTATTAAGGTGCAAAATTTGACCCTTTAACCTTAAAAGTGCTACTCAACCCTAACTACGTAGTACTACCTGTTACCATAATACATATATATACATTCATTGCAAAAAAAGTTGTTAATGCATCAGTTGGGGCTGAAGAGACAAAAGCAGAGAAATGAGACATTAGATTGAGACCTCAACACTTCCCACCACCCCACCTCCACTCTCCACAGACTAACAGATGATGGGTGTGTTGGGGTCATCAGACCCAACTCTCACCCCATTACATGTGTAAGAAATCTGACATGGTTCAGTATAGGAGAATGGGGCAAGAGTTAGACCTGATGACCCCAAGGCACACCCTGTCGCCTGTTGGTCTGTGGAGGGTGGGGATGAGGTGGTAGGGTGGGGGAATTAGGGTCTCAACCCCACATCTCATTTCCCTACTATTGTTGCTTCAACCCTAACTGATACATTAACAAAGTTTTTTGCAATGGATTTCCTTACTTTTGAGAAAGTGTAATCTTACTCTTATATGGTTTGAGCGCAGGGCCTGGAGTATCAGGCCTTTGGAGCGCAGAGCCCCCATCTATCCATAAGTGTACAGACATTGTAATAAACTGTCATCTCCCTGTGGAGTGCAGGGCCCAGTATTGCATAATGGATGGCCCAGCAGTCCCATTACTGCAGAATGGAATCCAGATGGGAGCGCAGGGACCCCACCTACCTATGACTGTAGAGATGCAGCACAGGCTCAGACACATTGCAAGTAACCCCTTGTGCTGCAGATGGGGCAATATCTCAGTAACTATAGCAACCTTGGAAAAATTCCACTGCAGTTGTAATCATGGACTGGTAACCTGCACGTGTGCTTAGTAGTGTACTAAGCTGCATTTAGCAAAAAGTCTGCATCTTGAACCGCTCTTGAGATATAGGCAATCAAATGTGCCACATTCACCACAATGTTATCCTATGGGAAATTTCTCAACTTTGGAATGCCATAACTATGTAATCAATGCAAATTTTTACATCAAACCAGTATAAGTCACATCTCTGGAACATCCTCTTTCTACCCTGCAAATTTCAAGCCAAAGTCCTAACCGTTTCTTTGCAGTGAAGTGGCAAAGAAACATCAACCTTTAAATCCCTGTTCATGAGCTGTCAAAGTCTGTGTTCATGAGCTATCTAACTGTTCATGAGGTGTCAAATCCCTGTTCGCAAGGTAGGCCATCTGGCTGTCCCTCACGAACAAGGATTTTGACATCTTACTTAACAGGGATTGGCTCATGAACAGGGATTCTGACACCACATGAACAAGGATTTTGACAGCTGATGAACAGGGATTTAAGGGCCATCTGGTCATCATCTCATGAATAGAGATTGTGACAGCTCGTGAATAAGGATTTCTCAGGAACAAGGATTTTGACAGTTATGAACAGGGATTTTGACAACTCATAAACAGAGATTCCTTTTAGAATCCCTGTTCGTGAGCTTTCAAAATCCCTGCTCATCAGCCAAATCCCTGTTTGTGAGGTGTAAATCCTTGTTCATGAGAAATCTCTGTTCATGGGATAGGGTCATCTGGTCATCATCCATGAACAGGGATTTTGGCAGCTCATGAACAAGGATAGGCTCACGACAAGGATTTTGACACCTCATGAACAAGGATCGAAGCGCTCGTGAACAAATTATTTTAAAATTTCAAACCACATTTCTGAGCCAAACTAAAGTAAACCAAAGGCATGGGTTTATAGAGGATGTCACCTGAACAAAATCCATGATTGGTTTACCTCACAACACTTCCTGAGTCAACTAATAAGGTTTTGTTTGATGAGGAAAAGTGAAAACAAGATGCCGGCTCGTGAACAGAGATTTTTCTCATGAACAAGGATTTTATAAATCCCTGTTCATGAGCTATCAAAATACCGGTTTGAGAGGCAAACCTTGTTCGTAATTTATACACCTATCCAAAGATTGAACTGAGCATGATCAGAACCCAAAATTTGAAAACTTAATAACTTTGAAACAGATTAATATTTTTCACCACATCAATGCTTGCATATTCTTTGGGGCAACCTCTTTCTACCCTGAAAATTTCAGACCACAATTCCAAACGGTGTGGCCGCGCGTGATGGGCAAAATCAGCAAAAACTGGCGAAAAAAGTGAAAAACACACTTTTTTCACTATGAGCTGCACGAAAACGCACATCTAATTGAAACAAAACTTGAAACATGAAGAAACCTGCTCCACTAGACAGCACATACTAAATTTCATGCAAATCCGCTGAACGGTTGCAAAGTTATTAAAGTGCAAAATTTGGGGTTTAACATTAAACTGCTTACTCATACCTTAACTATAGTAGCTTATTATGCCACTATATATATATATATATATATATATATATATATATATATACACACACACATACATACATACATATATATACAGCGCCACTATATATATATATATATATACACAGCACCACTAATATATATATATATATATATATATATATATATATATATATATACACACACACACACACACACACTAAGTACTATAATATATATATATATATATATATTTATGCAATGGGGTGGACATATATTCAGTGTGACAAATGCGTTTATCTGAGTCACTGTATGTATAAATAAATTTATACATACAGTGACCATTTATACACACAGTTACTATGTCACAAATCTCTTTAGAATTCATTTAGAATGTTCGCCTCAGAAGCAGTACTAACCACATTCAAATGGAAATAACTTTAAAACGAAAAAGATAGCATGGTACTGTGAGCACGAAAATTGTTCAGCACAAAATTTCTACAAAATGAGTGGTATTTCATGTATAGATACTTTATAGATTTTTACAATTAGCAAAAAGCAGAAGAAATGTAATTTGTTTGTTCACTTTTGACAAACAAATGTGAATAACTTTAAAACAAAAATGATAGCATGGTACTGTGAGCATGAAAATGTTCAGCACAAAAATATCTACAAAATGAGTGGTGTTTTATTTATAGATACCTTTAGTTTTTTTTATAATTAGCAAAAAAAAAGCATAAAATTCAATTTTCTTTTCTTTTTGACAAACAAATGTGAATAACTTTAAAATGAAAAGGTAACATAGTACTGTGAGCATGACATTTATTCAGCAAGAAGTATTCTACAAAATGAGTGGTGTTTCATTTAATAGCAACCACTATGCTAGACAGACATACTCTAGGAAGGTTAACTAAAACTCCCAGAAATTATCATTTAAAATAAAGATAAACAGTCAAAACCAAATGTTCCTGCACTGATAGAAAGTATCCCTATTTCATAAATGAAATATACAATGGTGAGCTGTCAGATAAATGATTTATAATAACTGGTGGTCCTTGTTATCAACCCGTTTTCAAGTACTGTAAAAGTTGTATCAACCGCATGGGTTGATCTGAAAAAGTCGTATCAACTTTTACAGCCTCGCCGCAGAAGCCTGCAGCACTCGCATTCCAGAGTAAATAGATTCTAATGATAATAACGTCTGGATTTCTTACTAGTAGGCATGCCCCTATGCTACAACGCTATGTGATGTCATTCTTGAATAGCATGGGGATGTGCCTACTAGTAAGGAAATGAGAGCGCCGCCGCTTCTTCTTACTGTTAATTGTTCTATTGAATTGTTTTTAGGATCACCAGTTATTATAAAAATAAATATTATGTATGGAGGAGAATTGAGTTATTATAATTTCATTGTGTGATAATAAAACCTCTCTCGAGCTTTCCTCGAGGTTTATATATTATCACACAACTTGGGTGTGTAAAAACTCCATATCAACTCCATACATATGCATTATTTCATATTTGATTAGGTTGTTTGACTTAGATACCTCATCTGTGGCTTACGCCACCTGTGAGGTTACACCAAGGTCAAACAGCACTTGTGTAGATAAATCATTTATCTGACAGCTCACCATTGTATATCCTATATATATATATACTGTATACAGCGCTACTATAGTTAGGGTTGAGTAAGCAGTTTAATGTTAAACCCAGATTTTGCATTTTAATAACTTTGCAACCATGCAACAGATTTGCATGAAATTTGACATGTGCTGTCCGGGGCAGATCTCTTGACGTACAATGCTTTTGTTTCGATCAAATGTGCAATTTTCATGCGGCACATAGTAAACAAAGTGTGTTTTTCGCTTTTTTCATCAGTTTTTGCTGACATATATATGTGTGTGTATATATATATATATATATATATATCTAGCTATTAATAGTGGCCACTATAGGTAGGTTGAGCGGGGTTTCTATGTTAAACTTCAAACTTTTACAGTTTAATATCTTCACAACCATTTAATGGATTTGCACAAAATGTTGTATGTGCACTCTGGTATGATAGATCTCTTGGTTTGTCAAGTTTCATTTTGGTTGGATGTGTGGATTCTGAGATGCAGATAGTGAAAAAGTAAAAACAGCTGTGTTTTTTTTTGCTGTTTTTTTTTTTTTTTCATCATCTAGCTTGCAGACAATTTAGAATTTTGGTCTCAATTTTCAGGGTACAAAAGTATTGGCTCACAGATGTGCATTTTGCTTGTTTAGTGAAAAATATTAATCTTTTCCAAAGTTATTACATTTTAAAATTTCAGTTCTGAACATGCTCAGTACAGTCTTTTGGATAGCTGCTTGGAACGAAAAAGAATTTGGTCCGTATAAAAAGGATCTTTTTTCATATGGGGGTCATCCTTTTTCCTTTTCTGATGGCGGCCATCTTGTTTTCATTTTTTTTCAAAACCACAAAAATTACATTCTGGACAGACAACAACATGTGTATCTTGGTCATCGGGATCCTGTTAGGTGGATTCTACACTTAAGTTTTGGAAAATGACACTCAAATGTGTTTTTTACATTTTGGTGACTACTTCCATTTTTTTTGTATGGCCATACAAAAACAGAATTCGCCATATGAAAAGGATCTCTTCTTATGAAAAGAATCTGAAAAAACAAAGTCCAAATTCTTTTTTTTTTTTTATATATTCTATTTTTATGCCCCTTCTCTCTCCAAGGTGCTTCTACCTTCAGGAGTCTCCTATGGCCTTTATGCATCCCTGCTCGTCTGCCAGTTTCAGGTGCAGTCATCCCTGCATGCTGCCTTGGTTTAACCCCCAGGCGGGTACAAGGCGGCTCCCTTCCTCCGCCCCCGAGCTTCTGTGTTTCATCGGGGATCTGTTACCTGCACTGACAGGGGCCCTGGGATTGGGGCTTGAAGCTCCATCTACAGGAGCACCGCAGGGTCTTTTTCTGTTTCACCGCCCACAGGACGCCTCAGCACGCATGGAGAGCCTAGGAACAACGTACGTTGCAATGTGCTGACGCCCGACTCATGGCAGATGTTCTCCTCCCTACTACATGCTGCCCTTTTAGCTGCACTTCCACCCATGGTCACTCAGGTGGCGGTATCACAGTGGGATCAGCATCCCATCCCACCCCACCCGGAGGAGGAGAGCAGCCTCAGGTGCTCAATCCTCCTCCCAGCTGGCCTTCCAGCCGCCTGAACTGCTCCCAAACCTGGGTTGCTGGCTCGTGAGCAGTAGCCCTACCACTGCGCTGGAGGGCTGGCACAGTCCAATTTTATTTCATGTGTAAGGATCCTTTTTGTGAGTTTTAATGTTCATGTGAATAAGATGCCCTCATACAAAAAAATAATTTGATGTAGGTTCTTTTTTCCAATTCTTTTTTGTATGAAGGAATCCTTTTTGTAAGCTGTTTTGTTCATACAAAATAGGATGCCCTCATATGAAAATAGAATTTGGAGTTAGGCCACCATTTTCAAGGTTTGCATGAAGCAAACCAGTTTGTGCTCATGCAAACTGGGAAGAGCGCTGGCTGTCGGGGTGTGGCCATATTTAAAGGCCAGATATGCACAGCCCACCCTGAGAGCACCGTATGCGACAACAGTGCCCCGCATATGTGGAAATGAGGGATCCCTCATGCATATGCTGTGCAGCATATATAAAGGTTTCAGAAGTGCTAAACGCTGCCCGCTGTGGCACAGTTTAACGCTCCTGGAAACCCTGCTCTTAATGGTGTACAGATAGGGTGGTCCAGTGGCCCTCCCTGATCCCAGATCTGTGTCACCTTAAAATAAAAATAACATTAATTTCCTGGTAGTCTAGTGGTCCCCTCCCTGAGCCCCCATCCGTGTCATGCTTACAATAAAAATAACCCCTTAGACTACCAGAAGCAGGGTGATTTTTATTATTAAAACATGGATCAGGGATCGGAAGGGGGACCACTAGACTACCAGGAATTGAGGTATTTATTATTAAAACACAGATCGGGGATCAGGGAGGGGTGACTACTGGACTAGTAGGAAAAGTATGTTATTTTTATTGTAGCAGTGACATGGATTGGGAATTGGGGAGGGGGCCACTAGACTACAAGGGAAATGATTGGTATTTTATAAGTGACGCTGATTGGGGCTGGGGAAATGGACCTGGCCCTGCACTCATGGCAGCCCTGGCATGCAGATGAGCCTGTAATGGGCATGCCAATGTCCCACTGGTACCATGCATTCCCAATGGGTTCATTCGTATGTTTAAGGCTGAATACAGCCCATAGGGGTAGCAGTGTTATCCAGATTGTGGAGCCAACACCAGCATTTATTATAGCCAGTAATTCATTATAGTGGTTGCTATAGCGAAGGGCTACTGTATGTTTGTATGTATGTACTGTATGTATGTATGTATGTGTCAGTCTGTCTGTATCTCTCTCTCTATCTCTCTATCTATCTCTCTCTCTCTCTCTCTCTGTCTATCTCTATCTATCTATTTATCTATCTATCTATCTATCTATCTATCTATCTATCTCAGTAACTAAGCTTTCTTTATCTATATAGCAATGTCTATATTCTTTGCAAAAAACTGTGTTAATGCACCAGCTATGGTAATACCACAAAAGTATGGAAATGGGGTGTTAGGGTTTCCTTCCTTAATGCCGCCTACTCTCCAAGCAGCAAAAGGAAAAAACGTTAGGGTTTTGGCTCTCGGAGTCTTGGTGAATCAATGGTGGGTCTTCCTTGGGTCTGTCAACCCTAATGTTCACCCCATTTGTATTGTAACATTTTGTAGTGTAACATTATTTCAGTATAACCTTTATAATAGTTAACTGGGTGTTTAAGTATAGCCTTTATAGGATGCTTCAGTGTAATTTCTTATACTATATAACCAAATGTGTTTACTCAAGTAGTTAGCTGTGCTGTAATACAGCTTCTCACAAGACCTAGTTATATGTTTTGTGATGCCTCAGTCTTGTGATAGTTTCGTGATTACACAACATTTTACCTTATGATTTTACATGGTAAGTATTTATTTTTTTTATACTTAGTTTATTATCACTCATTTGCCAGCATTTGTTACACCATACACTTATTATCTTTTGGGGTATAAGCCCTTATACTGACAAAATCACAAAGGTGTTACAATACTTTTAGTTCCTAGAAACCAACCTTAATACGCTTTAGCATTAACAATAACAGTAATTATAACTGTAACTGTCTGGGATGCTCCGCCTTCCCTTTATCCACAACCAATTTTCCATTACCCAAGTTTCCTGTATCAGAAGTCAAGTGAGGGAAAGCTCTGACACTGAGGGAGAAGTTTAATGTCTCCTTTAGTTAGGTTCAGGTATTTATCTCTTAACCACTGTCATGGAGTAACCATCTAGTCCATTTCTGTTACATACATAGAAACATAGATTTTGACGGCAGATAAGGACCTTTGGCCCACCCAGTCTGCCCATTTCCGTATTTTATTGGATAAGCTGCAGATCCTAGTTAACCAGCAGCCTACTTCTTCCTACCCTACCCCCTAGAATTGCCTTTATGACTGTCCCATGCATGCTTGAATTCCACCACTGTTTTGACTCCACAACCTCCTCCGGAAGGCCATTCCATGCATCCACAACCTCTCTGTGAAAAATACTTCCTTAAATTACCTCTGAGCCGCCCCTTCTATCTTCACATTGTGCCCCTTGTTCTTGCACACTCTTTTTTGAAAGATGCTACCTCTTGGACTTTGTTGATTCCCTTGAGATACTTGAAAGTTTCTATCATGTCCCCCTCTCTCTCCTTTCCTCGAGGCTATACATATTCAGCTCCTTAAGTCTCTCTTCATATGTCTTCGGTGCAGGTCCTGCACCATTTTAGTTGCCCTCCTCTGACAGCCTCCATCCTGTCTATATCCTGCAAAGACTGGGTCTCCAGAACTGCACGAGTACTCCAGATGGGGTCTCACCAACTGTCTGTACAGAGGATAATAACTTCCTGTTTTCTGCTGGTGATGCCTCTCCTATGCATCCCAGTATCCCCCCAGCCCTCCTTGCTGCCCTCTCACATTGCTTGCCCACCTTTAGGTCATCTGATATGACTACCCCCAGGTCCCTTTCCATTTTTGTTGTTGTTAGTATCTCACCCCCATTGTGTACTCTTCCCTGGGTTTTGTTTCCAGGTGCATTACCTTGCACTTCTTAGCATTGAATCTAAGCTGCCATACATTTGACCATTCCTCTAACCTTGCCAAGTCCCTTCTCATCCTTTCCACCCCACTTGTGCATCAACTCTGTTGCAGATCTTTGTGTCATCTGCAAAGAGACATACTTTCCTTCCAGTCCCTCTGCAATATCGCTTATAAAGACATTGAAGAGGACCGGTCCTATACTGGACCCTGTGGTACCCCACTAGTAACCCCCTTCTTTAGAGTGGACTCCATTTACTATTACCTCTGTGTCCTATTCTCCAGCCAATTCTTTACCCAGGCTGTCATCTTGGGACCCACTCCCAGGCTGGCTAACTTGTATATTAATCTTTTGTGTGGACTGTGTCAAATGCCTTGCTGAAGTCTAGGTAGGCCACATCCACAGCCCTCCCGATCTACTACTTTGGTCACCCAGTCAAAGAAATCTATCAGATTTGTCTGGCATGACCTTCGCCTGTGAATCCATGCTGCCTTGGGTCCTGAGCCCCTCTGGCCTCTAGATACTCAGCAATTCTTTCCTTCGAAGTGATTCCATCATTTTCCCAACCACTGAGGTTAAACTAACAGGTCTGTAGTTTTCTTCTGCCTTGCTCCCACTTTTGTGAAGGGAATCACATCTGCCCTTCTCCAGTCCTCGGGTACCACCCATCCTCCCATGATTTGTTAAAGAGGGTAGTCAGTGGTGTCACTAGTTCTACCCTTAGTTCTTTTAGAATTCTGGGATGAATCCCATCAGGCCCCATTGCTTTGTCCTCCTTCAGTTTTAAGAGTTCTTTCAGAACCCTTTCTTCTGTAAATGAGCTGGTATCAACTTCTGTATCCAGAGTGTTTCTACTGTTTGTTTTAGGTACCTCCCCCATCCTTTGTAAATACTGAGCAAAAATATTTGTTTAGTATCTCTGCCTTTTCACAGTCACCCTCTGCCCACCCTCCTCCTCTTTATTAAGCCTCACTAGACCTCCTTGGTCTTCCTTCGCCCCTGATGTACCTATAAAGGTTTTATCCCCTTCTTAACAGAGTTGGCTATCTTTTCCTCGGTTTGGGCCTTTGCTGTTCTGACTGCCTTCCCAGCTTCCTTTTGCTTTAACTGATACAGTTCCCTGTCCTGCTCCTTCTGTGATTCCTTGTACTTCCTGAATGCTTTCTTTTCTCTTGAACCTTCACTGCCACTTCCTTTGAGAACCATAGTGGTTTCTTACATCGTTTCATTTTGTTAATTTGCTTCACACAAAGACTTGTTACCTCTGTGGCGGCAGTTTTATTATTCCCCGTTGTTCTTCCACCCTCCTTCCTGCCCATTTGCTAGTGCATTCCTTAGGCACTCACCCATTTTGCAAAGTCAGCCCTCCTAAAGTCCAGTACTTTTGCCTTTGTATGGCTTGACTCTATTGCTGTGTTTATTGTGAACCATACTGTTCGATGGTCGCTAGTTCCCAGATGGCTACCCACTTCTACATCTGTGATCCTCTCTTCATCTCCATTTGAGAGAACCAGGTCTAAGATTGCTCCCTCTCAGTGGGCTCCAATACTAGTTGTCTAAGGCATGTCCCTTGTGGGCATCTAGAATAACCCCACTCTTTGAAGTGGCTGCTGCAACTGCATTCCAGTTAACATCTGGCATATTCAGATCACCCATCAGCAATATCTCCCTTTTTCTGCCATTCTAAGTATTCTCTTCTATCATTTCCTTGTCCATTTCCTCCCCTGAGAAGGGGTCTGTATCAACCCTGTGGATTGTGGTGCCATTGCCTGTCTCCAAATTTACCCACAGTGCTTCTTCTCCTCCCTGTTTTCCCTTTTGTTCTGTTGCCTTGATTCCTTCCCTTATGTAAAGAGCTACTCCTCCTCTCTTTACCCTCCCTGTCCCTCCTGTAGATTGTGTATCCTGGTATGTTTATGTCCCAGTCATGGTTTTTGTGTACCATGTTTCTGTGACTGCCACGATATCCAGATGTTCCTCCTCCACCAAGGCCACTAATTCAGGAAGCTTGTTACTCAGACTACGGGCATTGGTACTCATTGCTCTCCATTTTTGATGGCTTTACCTTCTTTGCAGCATCCCCCACTGACCTGTCTACTTCGGTCTTTTTCTCATTTAGTACCCTGTTTTGTAGGGAGAGGCTGGGATTTTCCTGCTGTTTATCAGTGCCTCCCCTTGACTAGTTTAAAAACTTGCCAATGAAGCCTTTAAACCGATTGCTCAAAGACTTGTTCCTTCCTGGACAGATGCAGACCATCCTGCCAGTATAGGCTGGTGTCCCTCCAGGTGGAACCCCAGTCCCCAATGAAGCCAAACCCTGTGCCCCACACCATTTTTCAACCATTCATTAAACTGCATGCTGCAAAGTACCTCGCTTCACTCATGCCATTGACAGGCAGCACCTCAGAAGGATATTGTGTGCTACTTGTCTTAGGCCCCTCCCAATTTTACAAAGTCCTTCTGCACTGCTCTAATCTCATGATTAGCCAAGTCATTTGTCCCTAGGTGGACAATGACATCCAGCTCATATTCCTGTGCAGCTGTTCTCGTGATCCTGAGGATGCGCTCCTGTCTCTCCAAGCCATGGCACCAGGCAGGCACCTTACTTCAGTTTTCCTGCTCCCCAGTTCTGTCCCCTAATAATTGAGTCCCCACCAGGAGCTGCTTCCTTTCCTTGTGGTGTCCTCTGCCTCCTTCCTGTGGGCCTCCTTGTGACAGTTGTCCTCAGCCTCCTTAATCTCCTTTGCAGGTGCATCCATGGGGGTAGCTGCTCCCCAGAATGGTGTATGGATTGTGGTGTGGACAACTGACTGGTGTGCCTCTGTTCCACCATCCTCACCCTCTCTGAGCCCACTGTGGTCCAACTGCTGTGCTTTCTTCAACCTCTGAGGTAGTGGTGGTGGCTCTGGTGCTCCCTGGATGGGGAGGTTCCCTTCCTCCATCCAGTGTGGCCTGGGAAGGTCCCTCACTACTGTCCAGTGTGGCCTGAAGATGGGCAACTTCCTCCCTCAGGGCAGAGAGTTGTCTGCAACAGAGCAGCATCTCAGCCTCCAGAAAGACTCTCGAACACTGCTGCCCACAGCCATTACATTGCACTACTCCCACATTTTTTTTTGTTTGTGTATGTGTGTGTGTGTGTGTGTGTGTGTGTGATTGGTTTGTAATATATAAATATGTATATATTTATATTATACAATGTGTATGTTTATATTGTCAGTGCAGTGTGCTAGAGAGGATATGACAGTGATATGCACCTTGCACTCTTGAGGAAATGATGTTAGAACCCCAGGTATAAAGGAACTATTTCCAGGGTGGGTGGGTGGTGTTAATATATTTGTGGTTTTTGATTTGTGGTTTTGATTAAGATTAATCGTTAACCTCTCCATCAAATGTATGGATTCAACCATTTCCTTCCATTCCCTAACCCTGGGGATCTCGGTTGCAACCAGTTCCTTGTAATAACTTTTAAAGCTGCCGCAACCAAAATCTTCCATAGGTACCTGGCATTATTGTCTTTAACCTCCCTGGGATTAATCCCAGTATTAAATGTTCTGGCCCCAACTGTGTCTGAGTTGAAAATATCTGCTCTAGGTGTCTCCTAACCTCCCCCAGTATATGGTGATACTTGGCAAGACCAAAATACATGTGCCTGTGAGGCATATTGTTCTCCACATGCTCTCCAACACCCCGCCGTGCCCCTTCAGATGCACCATCTGTGTTGGTACTAAGAAGTATCTGGCCTCAACTTCCAACAGAAGTCTTCCACACCAAAGAGCTAGGCATTGACCATGTGTTTTCCACATCAGGGACCATGTTTATCTGCTAGGAATCGCTAGGTCTTGTTCCCATTTATTCTTTATATGCTTGAGTTGTGTTTGCCATATCTGCCACATAATTATTATATAGCAGCAAGATGGCATGATCTGCCCCAGAGCCCCATATCCTTTGGAACAGCCTGTTTCTCCTCTAGTGCAGGCTCCTCCACTGTTTTGTTAATTTGTATATTCAAGTAGTCTCTTAATTGGTAATACCTAATTTTGTCAGTCTGCTGCAGACTGTATTTTTCCTGAATTGCTTCAAAAGAGAGTAGGGTGTTTCCATCATTATTTGATAAGGCGATACAAACCCTTTCTGGCTTGTTTCTGATACCATATATCAACCATTGCTGGTATAAATTGACGTCATAAGCCCACCATCTATACCTCCAGAGATTCCTATGTGTGGCACCCCTACTTATCTCCTTCTCCACTCTTCTAGCACAACCTTTGTGCTGGAGAAACCCTATATTTCATCCAAGTCCAGAGACCCAAACATCAACGCCTGCAATGGAGGATCCTTTTGTTTCAGAGATCTATTCTCTTCCAGTGGGTATCATATCCTGGTTGCCCCAGAGTAGTGCAACCTCATCTGGGCTGCCACCAGTAACCCTGCAGGCATGGAAACGCAAGGCCCCCTCCTCCTTTGGAAGGTAAAGAAGTGATCTTTCAGTCTGGGTTTTTACCTTCCATAAATAGGAAAAAACATACTCTGCCAGGTTTCCAAGTCTGCCGGAGTTAACAGGCACAGAACACACTGGAACAAGTAGAGGAGGCATGGTAATGCTCATCTTGAGGGCTTAGCTCTGGCATAGAGGAGATGGGCAAAGAGACCATCTTTGAAAATCACTTTTAAGCTGCGCTATTATTGGTGGATAGTTCACCTCCTTCAGTTGTGCATTGTTCCTCCCCAACTTTACCCCTAAATATTTTATCTCTGTCTGGTCCCATAACATAGGGTATTTTCTTTTAAGCTCCTCGGTTGGGATATAATTAAAGCACAAAATTTCCATTTTATTGCTGTTCAGTTTGTATCCGGATAACCTGGAAAAATTATCTAGCTGACTGAATATTGCAGGCAAAGACACCTCAGGGTCTGCCACGTATAAGAGAACATCGCAGCATACAAAGCCAATTTATGAATTTGTCCCCATGTTAATCCCTTTATCTCTGGACACTGATGAAATGCTCTGAGCGAGGGGCTCAATGACAAGGGCAAACAATAATGGAGAGAGGGCACCCTATCACGTTCCCTTCCCAAGTTAAAGGTCTCAGATATATGGCCATTCGCTCTAACCTGCGCTCGGGACTCATATAGTTTGAATATGGCCGTTATCAACTGTTTCGGGAACCCAAACCGGAAAGGACCTCCTCAAAACCGAACAGGACACTCTATCAAACGCTTTTCAGCGCCTAAGCTTACTATCAACGATGGTAATTTTGCATGGTGATTTGGTCAATTATATATGTTGTTCTACATGTTATCTTGTGCTTGTCTGCTCGATATGAAGCCTGATTGGTCAATTTGTATTAAAGAGGAAGATACTCCTGAATGCTGCCTTGCCAAGAGGGATGTGAGTATTTTATAGTCAGTGTTCAGTAAGGAGATCAGTCTGTACGAGGGGCATTTTGTAGGTCCTTTCCTGGCTTGGTATCACCAAATCACCGCCTGGGCCCAGGAAGGGGACGAGGCCTCACCCTCAGGACCTCCTTGAAACCCTCCCCAGCAGTGTCTGTATGTGGTTCTTAAACATTCATAGAACTCCGAGGGAGTCCGTCAGAGCCCGGACATTGCTTACCTTAAGCCGCTTTTATCTCTTCCCTTATTTCCTCTCGCCTCACAGGACCCATTAACCTTCCCCTGTTCCTTAGTTAAGCCGGCAGTTTAATTGTCTCCAGGAATCTCTTTATGTTGCCTTCTCCCACTTTTGTATCCTCTGTATATAATTTGGTATAGCATATCTTGAAGGCGCCTGCTATCTCATGAACCCTGAACCACTTTGCCTATCCCTGGCTGCCACACCTTTGTTATTGTCGCTTTCACCTGCCTTACCTCAGTCTGCTAGCTAAGTAGCGATCGACCCAGGCCCCCATAATGTTGTTGTCTCAAGAAGAGCAGCCTCTGCTCCACCTGATAATCCAGAATACCCGCAGTTCCCTCTTATACTCCAGTAACTGTCTCCTGCGCCCTTATCATACTTTTGTTTCTGTTGCCTCTAAGTCTGCTATCAACCCAGTTAGATTGAGTTTTCTGGCCTCTTGCTCCTTCTTTTCCTAGAGTCCAATTGAATAAACTTACCTTGCAACAGCTTTTAGCGTCCCAGCGGATGGCCTGCAGGTGTCCTGCTCTGTATTGTCTAGGAGGTATGTTCTATAAGTTTCTACTATTTGGTCTCTAATTTCCTATCTTTCAGGAGTGAGGTGTTTAGCCGCATATGGTATTTCGCATATCTCCCCCAAATCTATTTATATATATATATAGGTGCATGGTCAGATAGGAGAAGGTCCCTATCCAAGTGTCCTCAATTCTCTGCACCTCAGTCTTCGTGACTAACATATAATCCAGCCTCGAGTATGTGTTAGGGCCACAGAGAAGAAGGTATAGTCTCTCTGTCGGTTGTGTTGGTGTCTCCATGTATCTAGTAATCCCATTTCCTATCAACTTCTGGATCTTTCTAGCTGTTCTATGTGGTTTCCTCTTACTTTCGAGGAGGAGTCCAAATCTGGGTTCAAAGGTAAATTAAGATCCCCACAGATCAAACCCCTCCCCCACTCTAGTAGAGTGGCCAGAAAAGAACGGTATTCAGGTATGTTGAGCCAGGGGAAAGTACACGGATGCAAGTGTCACCATATTCCCCTAAGTTTGCCTTTTAACATCGAATAGCATCCCTCCTTATCTGTCTTAGCCTCTATTTTTTCAAAGGGCATGTAGCCGGCACCAACACCACCGTGCTCTCTCCACCTGCCATTCTTATAGGAAGACACTGTCATCTCCCCAAACCCAATTTTAGAAACTTATTGTGCTCCTTCATCGACAGATGGGTCTCCTGGAGAAACAAAAATCCACTGAGGCCTTCCTTACCTGGCTCAATATCTTAGATCTTTTACAGGGTTTGTGAGGCCATTAACATTATAGGAACAGATAATTGTGCCCTTACCGCCATCAAAAAGATTGTTACTTAGACATATATTCTCAGGGCCCCTTGGCTCCTTCTCAAACTCCTCCTCTCATGCCCCTTCTTTGCATCATTTAACCCTCTTGCATTGGAACACATCCCAGAAACAAATTAATATAACAGCCATTACTTGAAAACAGTAGCATAACTTTTCAGCCAAGTGGGCTGTTAACAAGTGCATTATCCTTGACCCCAAGGAAGAAGTCCCATTTTTGGGGCTCTATTCTTACCTCCACCTTATGCAGGTGAAGGCAAGCACAGAGGGGTTTCCAATGTCTCCTCAATGGGAGACCCCTCTAGAGAGCTCTTGTTGCGAACTTGGAGCTCCTCGCTTTCTCTGTTACCAATTTCTTGTTGGTCGGAAAAAGCCAGTACTACAGGAGCACTGTGTGCCCTAATAGCGAAGTGAAGAAAATGATGTTGTGCGCTAATCTAACCGTCTTTCCTATGCACCTTTAGCCCCTGACCTGTCCTTAATAACATGTATTTCATAGGGCTAGAGAATCTTCATCCTCCACTACTGCCATAGGGTCCCCCGAGAAGAGAAATCCTTCCCACGGGAGGCGAGGTCATTCCTCCGCCAGCCAACAAAAATCATTCCTCCTCTCCCCATCCCTTCTACCCCCAGGTTCCCAAAGGGTCCATCTAATTTTATTATCCTGTTCCATAACCTCTTCATAGTACCCTCTTCTTCCCATTCCCTCAGCCTCCTATCCTATCATCCCTATGTATTACTTATTATTTCATCCTGTGGTCGGACTCTCTATAACTGTATCCATAGGCCTTTTGGAGATAATAGCTCCATTTTATGTATTCTCTAGGGCCACTCCCATCTCCCCATGTCAGTCCCTATATGTGGGAGCCTTATTTAATCCCACCTCTAATCTAATTTGGTGGTCCTCACTGAACAGCCAGCAGTAATTATTCTCTGTATTCTCCCCCATTCCCACCCTCCCTCCTCTCCCCCACCTCAGTCCTATAAAGAAATAACAAAACCCAGGTGAAGATATGATTCTCACATTCTGTTACATTTCCCGCCTCCTCCTTCCTCTGCATCCACGCTTGCATTGCTCCTGACCCATCCAAGTCAAATCCTGCTCCTCAGAGACATCCTATACGGCAGAACATTATAGCCTCTGTGGGAAGTCAAGAGAGGATTAGACCCCACCTTCCTTCCTCCGATAGGCTCAGTTAATTATTTGAACGTCAGATAGTCTTATTGTGCAAGCACAGTCCCAAATTGTTTAAGTCTTCTCATTTCCCTAATCGCTTTGGACACGCTTTACTCCTCCAGTCTATACCAGAGTCTTTTAATTTAGTACTTGCTTTGTTCTGTTACACTCCTTTATCCTTCTGCCATTTGGTTATTGTTCATCATGACGTCCTGCTCTCTCAGTGAGAATCGTCCCTGTTCCTTCTCTTCTCGTTTATTTCTCTGCCTGGGGGTTTCTTTTAGTAAGGACCTTGTGCCACATCCCTATTGTGTCCCTGTTTGAATCACCTTTCGCTCTTTTTGGTCCCTTTAAACCAGTTTTCCCCAGTTGCTGTTGACTCCGACGTCCTTGTTCTTCTGGTAATTGCAGCCCAAATCTCTCCAAAAACTCCTTAGCCTCTGCAAGCTCCTGAATCTCTGTAGGCCTGTATCTGTTTGTACTTTCAGCCTAGCTGGGTATTCCACAGAGGCCTTAATGCCTTTTGTTGCAGCAATTTGACCACCTGTAAAACCTTCCTCCTCGCAAGCAATTGTGGGAAAAATTGTGATCGAAAAATAGCCTAACATCACCAAAATGTATTGTTTTCTTAGACCAAGCAAGCTAGCACTCCTCTTTAATCCTGTAGTCCAGGAATGCAAGCACTATCGATCTGGGTCTGGCCTTCTGGTCTCGGGCCGTGGTACCAGAGATCTGTGTGCCCTGATAATATCTAGACCTTTTTCAGTAGGTAGGTTGAGGATTTCTCTCAGGAAAGATTCAGTGAAATCAATCATGCTCCCGATTCCGCTTCCTTCGCAATGTGGATCCGAATATTATTACGCGGTTCCGATTCTCTAGTTCCTCAAGCTTCTGTTCCAACAAAGAGGTGCATTGATACAACTCCAGGAGAGCCGAATTGTGCATGTCTGTGGTCTGGGTATATTCTGTCATTACTGATTCTACTTCTTGTGTTTTCTGGTGTAGTTTTGCAATATCTTGACACTGGTCTGATGCTTTAGCCTCCAATCTTCTGTAAGGAGTCATTTATTTGTTGGAGAGTTTGACACAGCTGCTGGGAGGTTATCATACATTCTGTTTCCTATGCCATGCTCGCAGCCTGTTCCACACCCTGCATCGTGGATTCGTGCACTGCATAGGCCTCTGCTCGGGTGCTTTGTTCTTGCTCTACACCTTTTGTTTGGCCCTACCATTCATCTGGATTTCCTTCAATCGGTGTTTGGGTCCCATTAGGTAGTCCTTTATTGATCGCTTGGAATACAGGATTGATGTTTTCTATATAGATTGACGTGGATTGTTGCAGGTCAGTCATTCAGCGCTTTGCCTAGGCAGCCATCAGGTCCGTGTTCCAACCGGAAGTCAGTGGTAAGTATTTAAATGTCCTATAATAACACTTATCACGATAGTGTGCCCTTATTAGGATGATGTTTACCTATTAAAGGGAGTGTGCACACAAAGAACCTTTTATCAGTGCAGTCAGCACTTACGAGATTGAGTAAGAAATGTGATAAACACCTTATGATGTTATGAAGAGAATACAGCTTATCTATGTTTTGACTGTTGTTCAACACACCCTAAGATTAATAGGTTATTCTGTTATATGATTGGCCTATACTGGGAGTTGGTGGTTTTAAGATAACAACTCTTTATATAAGCACTGTATAAAACTGAATAAGCTAGCACCAAACAGAAGCAAGAATACATGTATTAGAAGTTGATGGAATCACAAAGAAAATAAACCAGAGGAAAACATTCACTTTGTGTGGCTTGAAATATTTGAAGATAGAAAACACAACGCAGCTGTCTTTTACCTTACACCATTCCATTAGCAAACAGTGTTACACGTGATCTCCTTTTTGATGCAGGGGCCAGAGGGGGAAAGGGAGCATTAGGTTGATAACCCCAAGGAAGACCCCACCACTGATTCGTGAAGTCTCCAGAGACCCAAAACCCTAATGTTTTTCCTTTTGCTGCTTGGGGGTTAGGGTGGGAAACACTAACACCACACTACCCTACTTTTGTGACGTTGTTACTCCTAAATAGTGCATTAATGCATTTTTTGCAATTAATAGCCTTACTTTTCTAGATAGTGTAATTGAGTCCTCATTGCCTGTGAGAGCGCAGGTGCCCTCAAGGCCCTGCATTCCCATCCTCTATAGATGCATACATATATGTTGCATGGAAGTGCAGGGCCCTCTGGGCACTGTGCTTGCATTTCAGCTAAACAGCAACCAAATTGTCAGCATAGGCTTGTTATTACCCACCTCATGAACATTGTGCTGAGAATTTTAAAATCACAGCTGAAACATCATTATATGCCACTGCAATGTCAGTCCACGCCACATGTGCAAAAACACATTTTGGCTAGGATTTGAAAATGGCCGCTGTCACTTTTATGAGGTGATGTGAAAAAATTGGCTATGTTGAAAACTTGGGGTTAAAATATTTAAAATTACCAAAGTCATGAGTGAGCGTGGCAAAATTTCAATGCATCGCATAACTTTGCCATTTTACATATTTTATTTAAAATTCAACATAGCCCTCTTAAACCCACTTTGTGAACAAGGGTGAAAATGTCAATTCCACAAAAAGGTGATTTTGCCAAGTAACCGCAAAATCACCTTTCCAGTCTGGATTTGTGGAATTTCACTGACATTGGTCATGAGGTGGGGTTCAAAAGGCATGTTGAAAATTTGGTGTCAAAATATGCAAAATTGCCACGTTATGCATCAAAGTTGAAAACACAAATTGAAATATATTGAATGGCACTTACCTTGTTTCTCATACTGCAGTCACCAGTTCCAGCAGCAAGATGTGTCTTCAATGGGAGAGTGGAGCTTCACCCTGGGACCTGTTCAGGTAAGTGAGGATGTGTGGGGTGGGGGGAGATGGGAGGTGGGTGCTTCGTGGGAGGCCAGGATGGTTGGATCAGATCAGCAAGGGATCATTTTTTCTTACAGGTGTAAAAAGACATCAAGGGACCGCTTTCTCTTTAACAGAGCAGGCCGGAGATCGGAGGGGGGTACCACTAGACACCAGGAAAGGGACAAAATGTACATGGATGGTAATCAGAAGGTGGGGGTACCATTAGCCACCAGAGAAACAGAATATTACGGGACCGTGATCGGGGGTCCACTAGACACCAGGGAAAGAGAAATAATTTACGGAGATGGTGATTGAAGGTGGGGGGTGCCACTAGCAACCGGGTAAAAAATATTATGGGGACTGTGATGGGGGTGCCACTAGACACCAGGGAAGGAGACTAAAACAAGATTAGGAGGACACAATGTGAGGTGTGGGGGAGGGAGGAGGCAAGCTGGTTGGAGGGTAGGGGTTCCACTAGATACCAGGGTATAAAAAAGGACCTGCTGCCACAACAATATCATTACCAGAGCCACAGCAGGGAGGATGAGAATGAATCTGAAGGCTCCTTGGTGGCATTCTGTGTACAAGATCCAGAACCGATATGTATGCACCTCTATGTTCCAGTTCCCTGCACCGCTGAAATACCCCACAGAGAATGATAGCAGTCAGAAGTGTCTTCCCAAAGCCAGCAAGGTGACAACACCTCAACGATCCCCTCAAGAGGTACTCTAAGTCCTGAGCAGCAGCTGTCACAGAGGCATACCTGATGTAACAACAAATCCCCAGTCAAGTATCAGCTGCTCTTTCCTTACCGAACAAGCTGTACCTCCAGAGCTCCCTCCTTCAGCAACCAATGGTTGAGCAGCAACTCCACATGGCTGATGCATACACACTGATCAGGTAATGTTACATTTTCTATACTTCTTCCCAATGTGCAAACGGAGATGGCTAACATACCAACAAAATATGGGAGCAGGGACACTGGGGTCTATTACTTAAATAACACTGCTGTCTGTAACTCAGTCTAAGGTTTGCCTCCCCCATACCTTGCCACCAGTCTAACTTTCTCTCATTACCTCCCACTTGGAAATGTTAAAATCAGACGTCAGCCACAAGACACTTGATACCCCTTGCCTTGTGATAGTCTGAATGTTCAGAATATTGGTGAAGAGACTGCAGCTCAGTGCTTTTCCTTTTCTCCCACAGATGGCTGAAAGTTAAACTATTACATGGGCAGACTTCAGTTTTTTTAATTTAAAGTTTATTAAAATTCTCTATTAAACATCACAATACCTTTGTACAGAATTACATACTTATAAGTCACAAAATATATTAGAGAGGGTTCCAAGCACATTGCAATACACATAAATTAATCCTCAAGTTTGATCAATGCCATACATCTTAGCTTTATGAAGATTTATATATAGTAAGAAAAAAGAATATATCAACTATATTGAAACAAACTCTAAATGGGCAGACTGCAGTGGCCAAATGGCGATTGCTCACATCTACATCATCTGCAAGAGCTGCGAGGCAGCAACATTATTGAAGAAACTTACCATTATTTTCACGTATATTAGGCATCGAGTTCTTGATGATGAATGTTTTTCCCTCATCAAATAAGTCATGCAAATAACCATGATCTGTTGTTTTTACCTTTCTGATCATGTGATCCCACCCACAAGAGTGGTAGCAGGGAGGAGGCGGGAACTACAGACCGTCAGTCTTACCTCAGTAGTGGGCAAGATTATGGAGGCACTCTTAAGGAAAGGATAGTGCAACACCTGGAATCCATAGGGGCACAGGATCCAAGACAGCATGGGTTTACAAAAGGAAGGTCCTGTCAAACTAATCTCATAGATTTCTTTGACTGGGTAACCAGAGTGGTGGACCAAGGGGAGCAGTTGATGTCGCCTACCTTAACTTCAGCAAAGCTTTTGACACTGTTCCACATAGAAGATTGATAAATAAGCTAGGTAGGCTCGGGTGGGTCAGAAGTTGGTCAACTGGGTGGCAAACTGGTTGACTGGCAGAAAACAGAGAGTGGTGGTAAATGGTATACAGTCAGAAGAGATGCAAGTCACAAGTGGGGTACCTCAGGGATCAGTCCTGGGGCCAGTCCTATTCAACATCTTCATTAGTGACCTCCGCAGATGGACTAGAGGGTAAGGCTTGTCTGTTTGCAGATGACACCAAGATCTGCAACAGAGTAGATGATCCAGATGGGGTGGGCAGAATGAGAAGAAATCTGGATAAACTAGCAGAATGGTCAGAAGAGTGGCAACTGGGATTTAATGCAAAGAAGTGCAAAATCATGCACATAGGGAAGAGAAACCTGAAGCCACTTATAGGCTGGGAGGAGTTGCTAGCAGTCACAAAGGAAGAAAGAGACTTGGGCATCATCATCACTGATGACCTAAAATCATCCAAGCAGACCTCTAAAGCAGTAGGTAAGGCTAGGGGGTGTTAGGGTATATTAGTAGGGATATCACAAGTCGTGAAGAGGGAGGTAATAATCCTCTGTACAAGACATTGGTTAGGCCCCATCTGGAGTACTGCGTGCAGTATTGGAGGCCACACCTTCACAAGGACATTAACCAAATTGAGGCAGTCCAGAGAAGGGCAACCAAAATGGTGCAGGGACTGCATCAGAAGACATATGAGGACAGATTAACGGAGCTCAATATGTATACCCTTGAGCAAAGGAGGGAGAGAGGTGATATGATCGAGACATTTAAACACCTTAAGGGCATAAACAAGGTGAAAGAGTCTAACATGTTTAAATATAAGAAAAATAGCAGGACAAGAGGACACAGCATGAGATTAGAGGGAGGCCGATTAAGGGGAATGTGAGGAAATTCTTTTTCACAGAAAGGGTGGTAGATGCATGGAATGGCTTACCACAAGAAGTGGTGGCTATGAATACAGTGCAGGGCTTCAAACAGGCATGGGATAGGCATAAGGAGCAATACAAATGACTACGAATAGATAGGTCACTGACAGAGCAAAGGCCGTGGCACATTTTATAAGGTAGAAAAAATGGGCAGACTGGATGGGCATGCGGTCCTTATCTGCAAGTCAACTTTATGATCGGTGTCTCTCCATATACAAGCAGTAAAGTACAACCTGCTAACACTTGTGAATGTTTTTTAGCAGTCGTAGTTTTTTTAGCAGTCTAACTTCAATGTTATCCCAAAGATTGTTATAATTCAATAACAGTATAATATTTTTTCACCAAACCATCCAAAGGCACACCCTTGGCACAGCCCCATCATCCCTAAAAATTTAATGAAAAATTGCATACCATCTAGGCTGTAGGTGAGAGCAAAAATCCTAAATGTTAAGTATGGGGGAAGTAAGTTTTTTTCACTTTTTAATCCTATGTATCTCGAAAACTGTACAAAATGCTGTCAAAACTTTCCACATTTCGAGACTCTGACAGCCTGACCGCCTATGCCACATTCTGTGTTAATTCGTTAAATGATTGCAAAGTTATTAAGGTGCACAAAACTGTGTTTAACATTGAACTGCTGATTCAACTTAACTATAGGGTGCTACCGTACTGCCGTGCATATGCTGATTACTTGGTCCTGTACACCTTTTCTAAAAATATCTCTCATAAACAACACTTCACTGCAGACTTCAGATCAGTTCATTACTGGCTGGCTTGTTAAACTTATCTTTAAAGGGACACTGTCAACCTGTTTTGCACCATATTATTTCTAGTTACAAACCCACATTTTATGATTGCTTACCTCTCTAAAATTCATTAATGTTGGCTAGCCCAGTGGTGCTGAGGGTTGAGACACTGTATGTCACACTGCGCCACGCTGGCGATCCAAGTTCGGGAACAAGCACGGCCCACTGGGGGTCGGCAGGAGAGGAGAAGGATTGAGTGTCCCAAGGACTGCTCTCCTTCTGGGGAGGGGGTTCCAGTAGTTGGTGATCACCTGCCCTAGCGAGGCTGGGGGTCAGAGTGCTGATGCTGACAATGAGGGTAGGGATGGGGCAGACGCCTGGAGGGCCAGCATGGGAGGCGTGCGTTGCCTCCGCTGGTGTCATTCCATGCCCTACTCATGAAGAAGAACAAGGAAAATATGGTTGCATGGCTTGATGGCCATCCCAGGAGGTGTTGCCCCAGTACACTGGATCTGTTTCTGGCAGTGAGGAGCTCACCGCCTCCCTGTCATAGGGGCAAGCTATGGGGTTATCACTGGGAGTGAGGGCCTCAATAGGAGCCAGGGTGCACCAGGATGGCGTCCAGATGTGGGCTGACTGTGGGGGAGAAAATAAAAAATAAAATAAACAACATTCATTAATGTTGCTGTTTGTTTTGTCTGTTTCCTTGTTTAGTAGAACTGAAATACATGGTAATGTATTTTTATAAACAACTTTGTTTTGTTTCAGATCCTGAATCTGTTCTTCTTGAATACTTCCTAAACATTAGAAGCACCCCAAACGGTGCAGTCACTCATGAGGCAGCAGCCATCTAAATTCCTACTGCATTATGAGTGGCTAGACTGTGTTGGAGGTGTTCCCAAGGCCAGGAAAGATCAGTGTAGTTGATCAAGGAATGTAAACAAACATGTTTTTGTGTGGTAACACAAGTATGGTGGGCAGTCTGTTTTTCACCTTTTAAAAGAAAAAGAATCAGAATCAAACTACTAGCTACATCAGCAGTCTTTACAGAATGTTAGCAATCATAAAATGTGTTTTAAACAAGGGACACTTTGAGACCTAAGGGTTGACAGTATCCCTTTAACAGGATAAACACAGTCCATGCTTTTAGATCACCCCTAAACTCAGACAGTGTCCAGCCCCCAAACTATCGCATATTAGGACTGAGCATCAGTCCTATGGTCACCTGAGTCACCTACTTAGAATAATTCTGGACTCGCTCGACTTCCGTCACATATACTGAGCAGCTGCAAATCAGTTAATGCCGTGTTTGGGGTCTTCTACAAAATCAGTCATGATCTTACCCAGCAGGCCAGGCTAGCAATTGCTAAAGGTATGCTCTTACTAAACTTCTGTATGGAGCTCCAGTCTTACATTGGCTTCCAAAACTATCCTCTCAAATGGGATGTCACATGTTATAGCTATCTGCCGAGATACCCTTGCATCTCATAAACAGGCTCACCACTGTTCCTTCTATAAACGCTTGACTGGCTCCCCCAACTCAAGCTTGTAGTCTCGCACTACAGAGTGTCACCTATAGCATTATACAAAATATGTGCCAGTGGCCCTTGTCTCCCTTCTGACATAGCCCACAGCAAATATCCCCTGAAATCTGAAACAAATGCCCTGCTTGAGATCCCTAAAATCAGAACCAATACAGGGAATCCTCATTTGGTTATTCCGCCCAGCTCTCTGGAATTCCCTTCCAACAGATATTAGGCCACTGTGTCCTCCTTCCAAGAACGCTCGTGAACACCATGTGAGGATGGCTATATGTTCTTGCCTCTAATTCTGCTCTTGCTCTGTCCTTTGTTTTCCAAGACTGTTGACGATTTATGGTACCTATGTTACTGTCTATAGTGTTTTGACCCAGATGTGTATTTATTTTGTACCACTGCTATTTATATCTTGTCCTAGATGCTTATTTATATTTACTTTGTATCTATCCAATTGGAAGCCCGGTCAGACTTGATGGATCTTATGGTCCTCATCTGCCAACAACTTTCTATGTTTCTATGGTTAATTGTATTTTTCCCCTATTTTCCCTCCGTGACTGCCTAATTTGTATTTCATTGCACTGTTTTCCTGTTTCAACACTGTCAAAACTGTCATTGCTGTGTACTGTATCCTGTATGCTCCCAGGCTGTGCCTGAAAATAGGCATTTGTTTGTGTAGTGCACTTAAATGATGAACAAAACGAAATAAATATCGCTAGGGTTGAACGACAGGTTCCATGTTAAACCTCTATCTTAGCACTTCAATAGCACTGGCAGTGTTTGATTAAATTAGCTGAAAATGTGCCTACGTTGTCTAGCAGGCAAAGTCTAAATATGTAGAAAATGTTGTGATGACAGCTTTTACAGTTTCTGAGATCCACATACTGTACGTCATTTTCCTGTAGACATCTAATTTTTCCTATATTTAACATGGGTTTTGGTTTTGCTGTCACGCACAGCCTACCTGGAATGGAATTTTTCCTGAAACCTTTAGGGTAGAAGCTTGCTGTGTCAACACAGAGCCTTTGGAGGTTTTGTGAAAACATATCAAATGGTTTCAGAGTTATAAGGATTTAATGTTTTGTTTTTGCTGTTCTGAGCATGCTCAGTAGGGTTTTGGATAACATTGTAATACTGCACAAAATATGCCATGTCACAGTCCCTTTATGTTTTCTCACCACTTGCTTCTCAAAGCACGAAAAAAAGTTTCATGTTGTAACTGCCATCTTGTTCCCCGATGTAAAAACATGGATAACACATACACATTCTGTAATTTTAGAAAAAAACACTTGAACCTAGCTGAAAGGGACCCATTTAGCTAGATTCTGGTGTTCATTTTTAAAACAATGGCCAGATATACTTTTCTGGGCACCCCAAAATCTAGGGTGCCCAGGTTAGCAAGAGGAGTCATTGATCCAAGTTCTCAGTATGAGAACAGTGGAACTTTTGAATGCTGAACCCACAGCCAGACTCATGCTGCTGGCTTCAGTTGAAGCAAAGAGGCTGAGATCCCATGTTCTCTGCCTCCTCTCCTCTCTCTCTCCCTCTCTCTCTCTCTCTATATATATATATATATATGTATAAAATTTAAATTTTATTAAGCAGACTGGTGTGTCCACCCCTGGTACTGCTTCTTTCTACTCCTCCCTCCAGGTTGCCTGCCCCCTTCCCAACCTTAATGTTAGCAGACTGGGGTGCCCAGCCCTCTTACTGCTTCTGTTCATCCCTCCTCCAGGTCACCCACTCCTCATTTCCAATATGTACATGGTGGCACCAAGGTGTTCACCCCAGTGCTATTGAACAATATTCTGACACTGGCATGCCTGATCCCCAGTGTTGGAATATAACTGTTGCATAGTCTGAAGTAAAGAAAACCATCCCTTGATGTTTTTTAAAAATATATAAAAATAAATGGTGCCTCGCTGAGCTGCACCCCACACACAAACACCCACCCACCCATCCTACCCTGACCTCCCACTCAACACCTACTACCCCCACCCCCACACACACCATCACTCACCGGAACATGTCCCACTGTGTAGGTCCAGTTTCTAATTAAAAACATGTCTTGCTACTGGAACTGGTGACTGTTATATGAAACAAGCATTTGTCAATGCTGAATGTTTGCTTGCTGGCATTGGTAGTGCAGGAGTTACAGAGCTGCATAATAGGAATGGCAGTAAGTATTGAACTGAAGCCAACCCCACCACCACCCTGCACATACTGACAGGCATTGAGGTGTGCCTTTGGGTCGCCAGGCATTCACCACATCATACCCCTGCAGACATCAATGTGTCGGGTGTGCCTTGGGGTCTTTGGCCCTTATGTTCACCCCTTTCCATCAGGAAATACAGTGAGATGGGTGCAGTATAGGGAATGGGGTAAACTTTGGGGCTGAAGAGTCAAAGGCACACCTCGATGCCTCTCACTGGCTGCAGGTGTGGGTGGGTGGGAGTGGAATGGTATGAGCATTACAGGTGGCAATCCCAAGTCACATCCGTGATGCCTGTCAGTTTCTACAGGTGGGCGCGCGGTCGGAAACCCTAACACCTCAGGTGTTCGTTGGTATTTTCACTCCAAATTTTCAACATGGATTTTTGTGACTCCCACCTTATGAACAGTGGCAATATCAGTTTATTAGCTGAAAGCTGATTTTGCACAGTGGCTACTGCCATTTGGCACCACAGGTGCAAAACACATTTAGAACAGGATGTGAAAAATGTCAGCTGTACTGCTCATAAGGAGGTATGGTAAAATGGCAATGTTGAAAATCTGGAGTGTAAATATTAAAATTCACAATTTACGAATGCAATAGGAACTGTGCAATGCCGCTCATAAAACAATCATTTTGGAAATTTTTCACCAAATTTTCAACATAGAGTTTATGGTGGCCTACCTCATGAACTGTGACACTGTTGTTTCATAAATTGGTCCTAAAGGTGGTTCCACGCAGTGATCAAGTAGATTACCTTCAGGACCGAATAACAAAATGACAGTGCCAGAATTATGAGGTAGGGTTCCAAGAACCCCATGTTGAAAATTTGTGAAAAATTCCAAAATGCCTGAGATATGCATCAAAGTTGAAAACCCTATTTATTACATTATACAGCTACCAGCTTTTCCTCAGTCTATGGTTGGCTTTGAAGAGTGCAGACTTATTCTGGTCCAATCAAGACTGTTGCACCAGCCTCTGGAGGTAAGTATGGGTGAGGTAGGGTGTGGGAAGGCAGGTGTGCAGAGTGGGCGCCGTGGGTGGTCAAGACAGTCAGTGAGGGACTGTTTTTCATACAATGCATGTTTTTTAAAGACAACATGGGACTTTTGCCATGCTGGGGTGGCTCCCAGCATGGCAGCTGGAAAGGCTGTTTGGGGGGCAGTGGAGCCAACAGGGATTGGGCACCCCTCGGCCATACAGACTGTTGCCACGCTGGTGTGGGCTCCCAGCGGCACCTGGAAGTCTGTTGGGGATACAGTGGAGCCGACGGGTATTGGTGCCCCCATCAGCCATACAGTGTGTGTGTGGGGAGCGCATGAGCATGCTGGTGGGCCCAGCGTGCTACTTGTTATGGGAGATGGAGCTGTCTATGACAGCTGATTCTGCGTAGTGTTGATGGGGAGACTTTGCATACTGCCGACGGGCAGTATGCAAATTGCTCTCATGTTACCACCGCTGATTGCAGCATTTTTTCTTCCTTCAACTGTACGCCACTGATCTGAAGGGCTGTCATAGACAGCTCTGACATTCATTGGCGGTGCATCCATGCCTGCAAAGGCAGCAGGGCACTGGAAGTGGGGAGGCACACCTCTGAATTCCGTATGGTGGCACTATATTTCTTACACATGCGCAAGCAAACATAAAAATCAGGTTAAGTGCAGTTTAATGTATTTCAATGGGCTTTGAATTTTGATTCATAACATTGTAATTTTTACATAGTTTGACATCAGACTTTCAACATTGATTTTTGGGACCCCACCTCACGACCAGCTGCAGTAGAATTATGCAATCTGGCCCAAAAGATGATTTTGCAGTCACTTTGTGAAATCACCTTTGGGTGGCATTTGAACATTTTTACCACCTTTGTTCATGAGGTGGGGTCTTAAAAGGCAATGTTGAAAATTTGAGTCCAAATATGTAAAATGACAAATTTGTTAGTGTATGTTGAACATTTTCTACGCCCTCATAACTTTGGTGATTTTAAATAGTTGACCCCAAATTTCAACATAACCATTTTTCACACCACCTCATGAATGTGGCAGCTGTCATTTTTAAAATCCTTGCCAAAGTATTTTTGCACCTGTGTCATGGAATACAGGTGGTGACACATGGGGAAAAGTGTTGGGGGCTGTAGTAATTACAAAACAGACTCAGGTTGCTTCCTTCTGAAACTGCATCCATTAAAGGGCACTTTGAATGCTCATGGGCAAAAGTAGGGGGCTACCACCAACCCTCACTCATAGGTTCTGGCATCTATGGCAAGGAATAACATTTCGGTACAGACTTGAGCATCAACAAACTGTATTAATGCACCACTAAGGGTTCAAGTTATTGCAACAAAAGTATGGAAATGTAGGGTTAGGTTTCCAACCCTAACTCCCCATCCTACCAACCCCAAGCAGCAAAAGGAAAAAAATAGGGTTTGGGGTCTTGGAGTATTGGTGAATCAGTGGTGGGGTTTTCTTGGGGTTGTCAGCCCTAATGCTGACCTCATTCCCTGAGCAAACAACATCAGATGTGATCTCCTTTCTTCACATAGGGACCATGGAAGAAAGCTACAACAAATTGTATAGGCAGCATGTGATGAGCCATACTTCTCTACCTTTGAGGCACTGGCATGGGTCTGTACCTTCTACTTGGACAGGAGGCTACTGGTTGGGGAGGGGTGAGCATTAGCATTGACAACCCCAAGAAAGACCCCACCACTGATTTACTAAGACTCTGGAGACCCAAAACCCTAATGTTTTTCCGTGGTGCTGCTTGGGAGGGTGGAGAGTTAGGTTGGAAACCCTACCACCACATTTCCTACTTTTGTTGTGTTAACTTGACCTTAACTGGTGCATTGACACAGTTTTTTCAAAGACTATCGATATCTATAAAATACAAAATCACACATACCCCCACAATGCAAAGTATCATGGGCTGTATATGCAAATCACCACAGAATATTTTGCTGGTTCTACTTTAAGCAGAAATGCATGGTGCCAAAAGGCCTCTCACACTACTTGCAAAGGGTGCCAACAGAAGACACACACACGATTTCGGCCCTACCAGGACTCATCAGTGTGCCTCATCTGTGTGACACCCCAGTGAAATGAACCAGCTATCCTGAGATGGTCTATCTGGATAATGTTGTGGTGAACCCAATAAAACAAAAACAAGATAAAACAAAGAACCTCAGCATGCAAGCACTGAGGCTATATCTATATCTATGTCTAGATTGGTTCCACCATGCTGCAGCGACATGGAGAACAGTGACTAGTACAGCGATGGCACAACACTGCCAATTGGTGTTGTGCCATCGCTGGAGAAAAGTGTGCTCTGCCCCGCATCCCCCACACTTAGGATTACCATCTTCGAGTTGGAGTTGGTTCAGGAGGGGTGAACATCCAAGAGGCAGCAGTGTTGGGAACCTAGCAGACCATCACAGCGAACTGCTGAAAATATCGCTGTGATGGTGTTCGCTGTATTACATATCGTCAGTATGACGTGATACCGCTTCATATATAAGCACTAAGGCACAAAGGTGTGTGTAAACTATATTTTGCGGCACGGCCAGGGGCGTAGTATGCATGAGGCCAACGCCGAGTGACTTCAGCTGCTGGCCGTGATGTAAATATGGTTTACACATACCCCTGAGTGCCTTATTGCGCTATAAATTGGACCTTTTTCTTTTACTTTTGACTGTTGAAAAGCATGTTTATATGTAGAAAAATAGATTTACTTTGTGCATTTGTAATAAAATAATCCTTCTGCCACTGCAAGTTATGTCATTGATGATGTAATTGTATTATTGCCTACTTTCTTCTTCCTGTTTTTTTTCCTCTGTTGTTCCCACATTCAAGATATGGAATGTTTACCACGGAATATATGGATTCAAAATTCTGCTCATTTCCACTGGCAGAATGTTTCTCTCCCAACACGCTATACACAGAGACACCAAAAGGCCTTTGTTACAGCCAAAGACTCAGTTATGTCACTGTCAGGGCAAGAAGAAGAGTTCACTGATAAGCAGTTAAAGATAGAAGGGGATTTTGACTGTCAGCAAAGAAACAGTTGTAGTGAAAACTATAAACAATACTTATTGTTTCTAATTTATGTGTGAGGAGGTGTGATCATCAGGAAACAGCATTTAATTCATTTGTTTTATTTTTTTTATTTACGGTAGTTTTATTTTAGGGCCCAGTTGAAGTTTTTACAGTGTAAAGGTAGCAGCCATGTTTGTGGTGGAAGATCATCTCTGGCAGTAGAGGGCTGACTGAAATGCCTGTGTTCCAAATACCCATTGATCTGTGTTACAGACTCTTCCCTGCTGAGCAGTCCTTTTTTCACCCATGTGTAAACCGATTTTACATAAATAAGAGCCAATCAGATTATACAATTTTACCCTGACATTTTATAACTATATCTATATGATATCTTCTTCTTTTGTATACTCTTTTTTACTTTTGCATGACTCCTATTGGTCAATAGTATTGTGGTGTTTCTTAAAGGGTTACACCACTAGCTCTGGAATGAGTGTCAGTCTGATTTAATAGCTGTCACCTACAATCACTAAAGAGAATTGGAGTGGTGAGTTTCTGCAGCTTGACATTATCCTGCATGTAAGTCTTGGGTCTAGGCATCATACAGCATATTTTGGCATTCCATCTTATTGATGTAGAGCAAGTACCCTCTGTAGCTTGGCCTCATTCCCTGTCCACAGTACTTGATTCAGTAAGCCCTGTGGCAATATAGTGACCTGGCCTCCAGAATGAGGGTTACGCTCTTGTTTCCCTGTTTGTCCCCTCTTCTGCTTTACTCCTTACATCTACTAACCCCTGGTGCATAATATATAGAAACATAGATGTTGATGGCAGATAAGGAACGCTTGGCCCACCTAGTCTGCCAATTTTCCTATTTATTACATAAGTTACAGATCCTAGTTAACCAACAGCCTACTTCTTCCTACCCCCACCAGAATTGCCTTTGTTTGTCCTATGCATTCTTGAATTCCCCACTGTTTTTGACCCCATAACCTCCTCAGGAAGGCTGCTCCATGTGTCCACCACCCTCTCTGCGAAAAATACTTCACATTGCCCTGAGCCGCTCCTCCCCATCTTCAAATTGTGTCCCTTATTCTTGCACATCTGTTTTTCTGAAAGATGCTACCTCTTGGACTTTGCTGATTCCCTTGAGGTACTTGAAAGTTTCTATCATGCCCCCCCTTTCCTCGAGGGCATACATATTAAGCTCCTTTAGTCTCTCTTTGTATGGCTTCTGTTGCAGACCCTGCACCAAACTAGTTGCCCTCCTCTGGACTGCCTCCATCTTGTCTATGTCCATCCTGTCTTTGTCCTTGCATTTGGACAAAAAGCATTGTGGAATGTCAGTGTGTTTTTCTATCCTGAACATTGCATATGGGCACCCCAGTTCTCTGAATTGGAACGTACAGTACACCTACCATGGTGGGCTGGAACTTGTAATGTGATGGCAATGGAGGGTAAAAAGCTTTCCTTAATTACTCAGGTCCCACTGCTCTCCTTGCTACTCACATCTAGGGTACTTATATACATAGCGCTGGGCCCCTAGGTATTCGTCCCGGTTCCCCAATCCCACTTAAAACCTCCTGCAAATGAGAATGGACTCAAGCACTCAGGCTGGTTGTAGGACCTATTAAGAAACTCCTTCTGCTCCTGTTGTTGCTCAGGCAATGTCGAGCTCAATCCTGGCCTCCGCAGCTATCTTATCCCAGGCTGATCTACCCAGCTTTAAAGGTATAAGCTTTATGCATGTCAATGCATGCAGACTCCTAAAGAAGATGACATCTGTTCAGGCTTGGGTCTGCCATATTATGCCAGATGTCCTGGTAGTCACTGAGACTTGACTTAGACCTGGTATTGTTGACTGTGAGGTAAATATCCCAGCCTATTCTTTATTCAGAACTGATAGGCAGACAAGAGGAGGTGGAGTTGCCATCCATGTTAAAGACAAATTTTTGGCCTCAGTTATCAACTCGACCTCAATCCCTAAAGAATTTGAAAGCCTGACTATCAAAATGGAACTCTCCTCTTCCGTCTCATTCTGCGATGTAGGATGCTATAAACCCCTCAGCAGGGTTTTGATTCCTGGACCACTTAAGTAATTTTATAAGATCCCTGCCCTAGGAGTTTATTATATTAGGAGACCTTAATCTGGACTGGTTTTCCTGTGTCTGTTCCCCTAAATCCCATGTGATTCCCTTGGACTATCTTAACTCATTACTGAAGCTACATGCCCTAATAAAAGAGCCTAACAATAGCACTCTGTTGGATTTTATTCCAGAGAATAAACCTCACCTATTTTCCCATGCTAGTGTATTCTTTTCTGATATCACAGATCATTGTTTCACTGCCTGTGTAAGATCCACCTTAAAACCATTGTCTACTTCTAAATTCACCATCAAGAGGTGTCATCACAACCTTGATCCCTGGTCATTTATCACTGACTTGAGGGATTCTTTGAGATGGCAGGACTTCTACCTAGCAAAATCAGTGAATATGGCCTACAATATCATCCAGGATATTGTGTTGGGGCATTGATAAGCATGCACCACTGGTTAAAGTATGATCTAATAAAAATTATGCCAGTGGTTTATGGCGGACCTAAAGGCAGCACTGCATAATACAGATTTGCTTTGGAAAACAGCTCAAAAACAAAGCTTCCAGCTACTGGATTTCATTTAGGAAAGCAAGGAATCTTTCTACTTGGATGGTCAGGAAGCAAAGGCCAACTATTTTCAAGACAGAACTTGACTCTTCCTCTAAGTGTTCCTCCCAATTCTGGAAAACACTTAAGGAAATTGAAGGTCATGCATCCATGAATTCCTTACCCACAAGAATTATTATTGGGGCTACTACGGTCTCTGATAGGCTGACAACCTTGACTCCCTCAATAACCACTTTGCTACAGCAGGTTTAGCATTTGATACCTCCCCGCCAGTAACCTCTGCTCAACTCGTGTACAGGACCAAGAAGCTCCTGTCATGAGCACTGTATTCTCCCTTCAGCCTGCATCATTGAAAGACATTGAGGACCTCTTGCTACAACTAGACACCAGAAAGAGTGCTGGTGCAGACTTCTCGACCCTTTTCCTGAAACTTGTCATCACGCCCTGGCTGCGCCAATTACACACCTCTTTAACTTATCCCTTTCTCAGGGTGACCTACCTCCTCTATGGAAAACTGTGCATGTGATCCCCTTTTCAAATCCAGAGACCCTAGTGATCTTAACAATTACAGGCCTAGCTCTCTACTCCCATCCTGTCTAAACTGTTAGAGAAATCATGAATGCACAGCTCAGGAATTACCTGGAATCTGCGAGACCTGCTTAACCCTTTCCAATGGGCTTTTAGACCATGCCATAGCACCAGCTCAGCACTTGCTAAGGTGACTAATGACTGGCAGTGTGACCTCGATGCCAAGAATTTTGCTTGTGCAGTATTTTTAGACCTAAGTAAGGCATTTAACACTGTCAATCGTGATCTGCCCTACATCCCTCTGGAACATAGGTCTGGACTCTCTATCATTGAGATGGTTCTCCAACTATCTTTCAGGTTGTCTCCAGCAGGTAAAGCAGACAGGGAATTCTCGCCCTAAAACCACTGCTAAGGGTGTACTGCAGGAGCTCAATATTGGGCCCCTGTGCTTGAATATATATAAACAGAGTTGATGCCAACCTCAATACTGCAAACGTACATCTATTTGCAGATGATATGGTACTTTACATCAGCAGATCTTCCCAAAAGCAGCATGTAGTGACCTTCAGTAGGAGTTTAACTGCTGAACTGCAGCTCTTGAACCAGAAACTTCTACTGAATGCTAAGAAAACAAAGGCAATGCTCCTTTCACCTCTGCACATATAACAAACTCTGCTGGCCAAGGAACCTTTCCTCAGATCTCCACACTCCTAGGCTAACCTTGTAATATGTAACTAAGTTCATATACTTGGAGCTATGGATTGACCAAAGACTTTCTTTATAATGACCATATTGGAGAACTTATAAAAAGTTTAGACAGAGGCTTGGTCTCTTCTATAGGATTAATCACCTGCTTACTGGAAGCCAAGAAGCGATTGGTCCAATCTGCTTTCCTAACATTGTTGAACTATGTGGACTTCCTTTACAGTCAAGGCTCTGCCTCTGCACTGGTCAAACTGGACACACTCTATCATAGAGCCTTCAGGTTCATTACTGGCCTCCTTTCGCCAAGCCTCACTGCTCCTATATGCTGCTGTGGGATGACCATCCCTCAAATAAGACAGAGGAATGCCACCTTTGGACCCTCAGAGCTATTAGTAAGAAGTTGCCTCAATATGCCTTGATTGCCTGCCCCTAAACCTCTTAGGCAAATATGCTTTGAAGTGTGCCTTCTACATCTTCTTTTATTATACCTAAGGTCAGATCGTGCTTGGTAGGACATTCTTGTTATGTGTTACCCTCACTCTGCAAAGCTGCAAAACATTAAAAATGGCTCACCCTATCAAACTATCAACATTCAAAATGCTTTACACTTGTTCTTTCAAGGAATCCTGTAATTGTTTTACCTGACCCTGCCTTATTACTTGAATTGAGCCTCCCACTCTCGCCTCCTCTGACCCCTATCCCTTCTGTTCCTTTATCCCTCCCTCCCTTGCTGTTGACCAGCATCCTGGGGCCCATTTTCATTCCACTGGTGGTCTTGGCAGCAGTCTGTGATAAGTGGCCATCGTATGGCTGCCACTGCCCATTTAGTCTTCTACCCTCTGTCTCCTCCTTTTGGGTGTCTGCCCCTTCCCTCACTTTATGGATCTATCCTTCTACTTCATACCTAATCTAAGAGCCCTCTCTTGCACCCTATATATTTCTTGTAACTTTTATTTATTATTCCTTCATACAGTCCAGAGAATCTCATGCATATTTTTGTATATATATTTTTACCAATAATTAGTACTGTTATCCATCTGAATTCTGTACATTATTCTATGTTCAATTGATATTGTATTATGACTTGTATTGTGATTCTGTTGTGTATGTAACCCTACTGTGCTTGGCCAGGGGTATCTATGTTCAGGTCCACCTCGAAAATTAGCTTTGCTCAATGGTGTTCGCCTGGTTAAATATTTTGATTGATTGATTGATATGAACAAATTCAGAAACCTTATTGGCTGAGACATTTCACTTGATGCTGCATTAAAATGCTGTCTCGTGCATGGTTAGGTCTCTAGTCTCCTTTCTGTGCCTGCAATAGCTGTTTTTCTTTACACAAAATCCATATGGTATTATATAGAGAATAATGCATGGGGTGGAGTGCATTATGAGAATTTAATGCACACCCAAGGTGTCTGATGCTACATAAACTCTGTGAGCAAGCATGAGGGTTTTTATCAGCATCACATACTGAGGGTACATATTAAATCTGAGTTGCACCCACCTCATAATTATTTTTATAATTTCTGGTAAGCACTTGTTTGTCACCAGATCAGCTAGTGGAGTGTTCTCACAGCCACACAGCCATAGCGCAAAGCCTTTATTGACAGCAGCTGTGTGGCTGTGAGAAATGGTTTGTGCTGTAGTGACAGTTCAGGCACATGTTTGCTATAATAACCAACCAGTTATTATGGCAAAAAGTAACTGGCTGAGTCCATTAAAAACTTGCTCACCAGTTATAACTGCAGTAATACGCCTAGGGTATATATTAAAACATTTATGATGCACTTCAGGGTGTAAGTACACAAAGCCTTTGGCCTTGTGCCTCATAAAACCCTGAGGCATAATGTACACTCTGACTTGTATTATTGCTAACTTATGCTCCGCCTGTAGTGATAAAATTGTAAATAACAAGTGATATCTTTGCTTTTAACCTAAAGATATCATGATACCTTGTTGATAGATTTGCTATAATTGAAATCTTTATGGTTCGTTTCATCACAATTGAGTTCTTAACCAATCAGACAGCAAGTTATCAATGCTGATGGCATCACAACTGCCTGTTGCAGCACTGCAGTCAGCAGCTGTAATCATCGAGAATCAGTTCAGTCTTCAAACAGCAGCTTTAAAGTTAGAACTACTGAACTGATGTTGTATAAATCGAATACGCAATTGTTTGACTCAAAATACACGCTTTTCATTCTCCACTCATGAGTGTTTCCTCACAGTTGAAGATAAAAAGCATATTTTGAGTCTGGCCATTGCATAGTCCCTATAGTATATATGGGAGTGATAACACACAGCAGGATGGGTGGTGATGCTCTCATACATGCACACTTTGGTGTGTTATGAGGCCTGAGGAAAAGCTGAGAAGTGCATATCAGACAGCAACTGCACGCCAAGAATATGTTATCAGATGTGCAAAATGGATATAAAATTAATCTACATGGAAAAAAGTACATGAAAATGTTCAGGCATGTGATCACTGGGAATAATGTGGTCATGTAATGTGTTTGCACCAATAGTAAAGTAGGATATAAGGCTTATCTCAGCTTTGCAAATTATGAATATTGTAAATTATGTCCTGTAAATAACTATTTTACCTTGCACATTTGTTCTGTCATGCCTGTAAATAAATTTCTGTATATTACCTCAACCTTTACGCATAATGTATACTGTAAATGTTTCTCTGTATCTTTGTAATTTCATGTACAACTGGATGTTTGTGAAAATGGGCATTTTGCTGACATTCTCCAGTATAAAATAAAATTGAATGATTGATTGAAGGTTGAAATGCAAAGCAAAGGATCGGCCTGGTGGTGCTGAGGGTTGAGGCGCTGGACACCACACCTAGCTCCACGCCCGGCGATCCGGGTTTGGGAATGGACTCGGGTTGCGGGGGTTGGCAGGGGTGGAGAGGGATTGAGCACGTGAGACTCTCTCTTTCTCCGGGAGGGGCTTCAGTTGCCGGCGACTTGTGGCACCTAGTGGAGGCTGGGGTAGGTGCACTGGCACTGAGCTTGAGGGTGAGTAGGGCATGATGCTGGATGGAGCACCCACGGACGTGTATGCCCCCTTGGCATCCTTGCATGCCTCACTCGCACAGCCAGAGAAAAGGGAAAATGGCAGAATGGCCACGGCGGCTTGATGGCCGTCTATGGGACGCCCAGTCTGGGGCATAGCTGCATTGCTGGATTCTGGTTTGGTTAGAGAGTAAGGGACTCTCCACTGCCCGGCTCAGAGGGCAAGCCACAGGGGTAGTATTGGCAGCGGGGCTCCATAGGCTGGGAGAGGACTGGACCGTGGTTAGAGGAAACAGTATGCCTGGATGTGTGAGGCAGACTGGGAAGCCAAGGAAAAAGGACTAACTAAAAAAAAAAAAATAAGAAACGCAGCATAGAAACTAAGGAAATTAAACATTAGGGTTCAAAGTCTCAGGCACTGTGGCAAATCCATAGTTTTGTGTTCCTGGGGTTTCAAGGGTCATGCAACATAGGGTTAGGATTACCCAAATATTGGCACTCTCTGTGCAAGCATTGTTGTGTCATTTACTTTGTGTGGCAAGATAGGGCTGATATTAGGTGATGCCAACCTGCAGCTGCAGGGTGACATGCAATGTGCCAGATCTATAACTTGCTTGCAAGTGACCCTGCAAGACCCTCAAGAAGCAGCTAAATAATGCATTGTACTGGGCCACACCTGTAGCTTGATTTGGTTAATGCCCTATGGGTCATGTGCAAAGCAGCAGTGCCATCTGGTGGGAGGCAGGACCTGTTGCTTGTACTGCACAGGCCCCTGTGAGCCTTACATGAAGCAGCACCCCTGTCATGCTTGGCCCCAGATCTGTAGCTTGTTTTTACCTGGGGCACTCTGGGCCCTACATGAAGAATCACATCTGTCAGGCATGGCCCTGGATCTGTAGCTTGCTGTGACTAAGGCACTGCAAGGCCCTACATGAATCAGCATACCTTTCATACATGACACTGGATCTATAGTGTACCTTTCCAGGGCTCTGTGGTCCCTACATGAAGCAGCACACTTGTCATGCATGCCACTGATCTGTAGTGAGCACTGCAGGTCTCTACCTGAAGCAGCACAGCTGTTGAGCCTTGCCCCAGATCTATAGCTTGCTTTTGCCCAAGGCACTATGGCCCTACATGAAGCTGCATACCTGCCATGCATGGCCCTGGATCTGTAGCTTGCTTTCCTGAGGCACTGTGGACCCTACATGAGCTACACTCCTGTCATGCATGACTCTGATCTGTAGTTTGCTTGGCCCAGGGCCCGCCGACCTAAATGAAGATGCACACCTGTTATGCATGGCCTAGGATCTGTAACTTGATTAGCCAAGGGCACTGTGGGTCGCACATGAAGCAGGACACCCTTCAGGCATGGCCCCAGCTCTGTAACTGCTTTGCTTGATGCAGTTCAGGTTTTACTTGAAGCAGCACACCTGTCATGCATGGCCACGGATCTGTAGCTTGCTTTGCTGGGGCCACTGTGGGACCAGCATGAAGCAGCACACCTGTCAGACATGGCTATGGATCTGTAGTTTGCTTTGCCCAGGTCACTAGGTCCCTACAAGAAGAAGCACATCTGTCATGCATGGCCTGGGTCTGTAGCTTGCTTTACTGAGGCACTGTGGACCCTACATGAAGCTGCATTCCTATAATGAATGGCCTGAGCTCTGTTGCTTTTTGGCCAGGGTACTGTGGGCCCTACATGAAGCAACACACCTGTCAGGAATGGTCCCAGCTGTATAGTTTGCTTTTGTGCAGACCCTGTGGGCCCTATATGAAGCAGTACACCTACCATGCATGGCCCCAGATCTGTAGCTTGCTGTGCCATGGGGCCTGCAGGCCCTACGAAGCAGCACACCAGTCACACACAACCCTGGACCTCTAACTTACTTTGCATGGGGCACTGTGGGTCCTACATGAAGAAGGTCAACTATTAGGCATGTCCTGGTTCTGTAACTTGATTTATGCGGGGCACTATGGGACCTATATGAAGAAACACACCTGATAGGCATGACCCGGAATTGTAGCTTGCTATGCACGAGACACTTTGAGCCCTACATGAAGCAAAAAACCTGTCATGCATGACCCTGGATCTGTAGCTTGCCTTGCAGAGGACCCTGTGGTCCTATACAAAGCAGCACACCTGTTAGACATGGCCCCAGATTTGTAGCTGCTTTGCTAGGGGCACTATGGACCCTATCTGAAGCAGTACACCTGTCATGTGTGGCCCCATAATCTGTATCTTGCTATGTCCAGGGCAATGTGGGATCTATAGAAAGCAGTACACTGGTGAGGCATGGCCTTGGATTTGTTGCTTGCTTTGCCCAGGGCACTGTGGGCCCTACATGAAGCAGCACACCTGCCACACATGGCACTGGATCTGTAGCTTGCTTTCTCAGGGCACTGTGGACCCTAAATGAAGCAGCACACCTGTCATACATAGTACTGGATCTGTAGCTTGCTTTGCATGTGGCACTGTGGGCCTTACTTGAAGCAGCACACCTGCCAGACATGGCCCCAGTTCTGTATCTTGCTTGCGTGGGGTACTATGGGCCCTATATGAAACAACACACCTGTCATGCATCACCCTGGATCTGTAGTTTGCTTTGCAGAGGGCACTGTGGCCCTACATGAAGCAGCACACCTGTCATGCACAGTCCCAGATCTGTAACTTTATTTGCCTAGTGAACTGCAGAGCCCCACATGAAGCAGCATGCCTTTTGGGCATGGCCCCAGATCTGTAGCTTGTTTTGCAGAGGGTCCTATGGGCCCAACCTGAAACCACACACCTTTCATGCATGGCTATAGATCTGCAGCTTTCTTTGCCCAGGGCACTTGGGCCCTATATGAAGAAGACACCTTTCATGCATGGCCCTAGATCTGTAGCTTGCTTTACCAGGAGCATGTGAGCCCTACATGAAGCAGGACACCCTTCAGACACGGCCCTTGGATCTGTAACTTGCTTTGCCTGGGGCACTTTGGGCCTTACAATGAAGTAGCACACCTGTGATGTATAGTCTTGGATCTGTAGCTGGCTTTGTCTGGGGCATTGTGGGCCCTACATGAAGCAGGACACCTGTTAGGCATGGCCCCTGATCTGCAGCTTGCTTTGCCCAGTGCACTGTGGGCTCTACACTGAGGAACCTACATGAAGCAGGAGACCCATCAAGCATGGCCCACAGGTCTGTATCTTGCTTTGCATGGGGCACTGCAGGACCTACATGAAGCAACACACCTTTCAGGCAAAGCTCCAGTTCTGTAGCTTGCTTTCCTGAGACACTGAGGGGCCCTACATGAGTAGGGACACTCATCATGCATGGCCTGAGACCTGTAGCTTACTTTGCCCAGGACACTGTGGGTTCTACATGAAGCAGAATACCTGTAATGCATGGCCCCATATGTGTAGCTTGCTTTGCATGAAGCACTGTGGGCCCTACATGACACACCTGTTAGTCATGGCTCTGAATCTGTTACTTGCTTTGCCCAGAGGACTGCAGGCTCTACATGAATGAACATACCTGTCATGTATGGCCTTGGATCTATAGTTCTCTGTCTGGGCTCTGTGGGTCCTACATGAAGCAGGACACCGCAAAGCATGGCCTAGGGTCTGTATCTTGCTTTGTGTGGGGCACTGCAGGATTTACATAAAGCAGCACACCTGTTAGGCTTCACCCAGATTTGCAGCATGCTCTGTGTGGGCAGTGCAGGCCTTAAATGAAGCAGCACATCTGTCAGGCATGGACCCAGATCTGTAGCTTGTTTGTCTGGGGCACTGGGCCCTACATGAGAAGCACACACCTGTCATGCATGGTCCCAGCTATGTAGCTTGCTTTCTGCAGAGCACTGCATGTCCTACATAAAAGCAGCACACCTGACACACATGGCCCAGGATCTGTTGCTTGCTTTGCCCAGGAATTGTGGGCCATGCATGAAGCAGCGCACCTGTTGGGCATGTCTCCCATCATTAACTTACATTATCACGGGGCACTGTGGGCCCTTACCGGTCACCAAAACTCAAATAAATAAATAAATAAATAAATAAATAAAATATGTGAAGCAGCACACCTGTCATGCATGGCCCCAGAGATGTAGCTTGCTTTGCCCAGGGCTCTGCAGGTCCCACATGAAGCAGCACACCTGTCATGCATGACCCTGGATCTGTTGCTTGCTTTATCTGGGGCATTGTGGGTCCTATACATGAAGCAGTACACCTGTCAGGCATGGCCCCTGATCTGGAGCTTGCTTTTCCCAGTGCACTGTGGTTCCTACATGAAGCTGCACACCTGTCATGCATGTTACTGAATATATAGCTTGTTTTGACCAGGGCACTGTGGAACGTACACAAAGCAAGCAGCCCAGTCGTGCGTGGGCCCAAATCTGTAGCTTGCTTTCCTGTGGCACTGTGGGTTCTCCATGAAGCAGTACACCTATCATGCATGGCCCCAGATATGTAGCTTGCTTTGCCAGGGCCTTCAGGGCCCCACTGGAAGCAGCGCACCTGTCATACATGGCCCCGGGATCTGTTGCTTGCTTTGGTGGGACACTGTGGCCCCACATGAAGCAACACACCTGTCATGCATGGTCCTGGATCTGTAACTTGCTTTGCCTGGGGCCCTGTGGGCCCTATATGAAGTAGCACAAGCGTCATGCATGGCCTCAGATCTGTAGCTTGGTTTCAATGGGGCACTGTGGGTGGTATATGAAACAGCACACCTGTCAAGCATGTGTCCAGATCTTCAGCTCGCTTTGCATGGGGCACTGGACACCCTACATGAGGCAGCACACCTGTCATGCATGATTCTGGATCTGTAGCTCTTGCCCAGGGCCCTGCAGTCTGTACATGAAGCAGCATGCCTGTCATGTATGGTCCAAGATCTGTAGCTTCCTTTCCATGGAGCACTGTGGGCCCTACATGAAGCAACACACCTCTCAGGCAAGGGCCTGGACCTGTAGCTTTCTTTGTGTGGCACTGTGGGCCCTACATAGGCAGCCACCCATCTGGCATTGCCCCCAAACTTGTAGCTTGCTTTTTCTGGGGCACTGTGGGCTGAACATGAAGCTGCACACCTGTCAGGCATGGTCCCAGATCTGTAACTTGTATGGGGCACTGTGGGCCCTACAGGAAATGTACACCATTATGCATGACCCCAGATCCGTAGCTTGCTTACCGGGGCCCTGTGGGCCCTAAGTAAAGCAGCCCACCTATCATGCATGGTTCCAGATCTATAACTTGCTTTGTGCAGGGCTCTCTGTGCAAAGCTGCCCTCCCATTGGGCAGGCTTGAAACTTGTTAATTGGGTGTTTGTTAAGAGGGTACTATGTACCTCCTCTGGATTAAAACAGTAGTGCACAAAAAATGTTTTAACAAAATCTAGATTTATCTACAGTTAGTAAAAAATATTTGCATACCTGTTAAATCTACTGTTCTAGGTACCTTTCATGCTGTGCACCATAGTTTTTTTAATTTTGTCAAACCTAACCCTTGCCAGGTTAACAGAATACAGTTGTATTTCAAAGCAATGTGACAGCCATCTTTTTCTTGACAAAAAACCTTATTTAAAACATTTATAAAATTGTCAAGTTTTGGTGGAACTACAACATTTTACCACTAAATAAAACTGGAAGATACATGAAATATTTTATATTGATAAAAATATAGCGTCAAATTGTTTGCCCAATTTCATAGCACTGCTGATTTAGATATTTATTTAATTTATTTACTTGCCTTAAGTACCTCACCCTTAAATGTGGTGAAACATTAAAAATACAAAAGTTATGGCTGTTGGAAATGAAACCTGGTTAAAAAAAAGTAAAGTCAGAAAAAGAGGCATGGATTTTGAAAAGTAAAAACATGGATGCACCTACCCGCTGGCATAGCGGTAGCTCCTCTGCCTGCTACACGATGACTGGAGTTCAGTGGTGAGCTTGGGAGTCAGAAGGCTGGCTGGATGGAGGGGATTGAATGTCCAGGAACTGCTCTCCTCCTCTGGGGATGAGGGGACACAAATCCCTGCACACCTGGCACCTGGTGGAGACCAGGATTGGGTGCGCGGAGTGTCAAGATGCATGGGGATATGATGGCTGTCAACACACATCATGCAGGAGTGTGCATCATGCATCATGAAGGCATTGCATTGTGCACCTCCCAAAGGATATAGAAAATGGAAACTGGTGCTGGCGGGTATGATGACACCAGTCTCCCGCAGGCTCTCCACCTGGCTATCCAGTTGAGAGTCAGAGCGAACTGAATCCTGTCTCCGGAGGAGTTTGGGAGACCCCAGATAAAGCTCAGGGAAACAGCTGGAATCCTGCAAGATGCTGGGGTGATAAGATATGGGAGACTGGAGGATGTGGGCAGGTCGATACTGTGGGGTGTATAACCAGATAAAGAAAACAAACAATAAAAAAAAATAGATGCAACTCCAAGCTATGCTAGTGTCAGGAACTACCTTGGCATATTTATACTGAGGATTTTAGAGAACAAGATTGCATATCACCCATTTGAACTGCTCTCATTTATCACTGGTGAAACTCTGCGTGTCCACCTTCTAATACTGTATGTATTGTATTTATCATGTTTCTTTTGGAGTTTATTTTTATATTGCTGTTTACAATCTAATGAGGTAGCCTGCTCCAATAATACTATCAGTCTTTGAATATTAAATAATATTTTCCTGTCTTTCCTGAAGGTTTTACAGTCAGGTTGTTTATTGTATCCCTGGGTTGGTTTGTATTCCACTTTATCTTCTCTCCTTAAATTATCTATCACTTCTTCATCACTTATTAAGTCATATAACAATAAATCATCTCTTTTCTTCTAGTCTCCATACTTGTTAGGATTTCATTTACTTCTTTCCTCATATGTACAGTCCTTCAAATCCAGACCATCTTCGTTGCCCTCCTTTGTACCTTCTGAACTCTAATCTAAGCTGCCTAGACTACATTCCATCTTATGGAAGCTGTTTTCAATGGTTGGACTTATCTGCAGCATTTCAAGATGTTTTATGGTACTTTACATCCAATTTGAATAAATAAATGCTAGATACAGATCTAAAAGATGGACCACGTTATGCTCAGTCCATAAATTGTGTCGAGGCACATTTATAACTGAATTGTACAAACTGGACATAACTAAGTCAGAATATTGAAAAACTGCACTTGGCTCACGTCCTAGCTTTGAAAATTGTACATTGGGGCCCAGATCTGCACACAGTAGAAAATTGCATCTAGATATGGGCACTAAGTTCTACTCTAGGTCTTTGAGTGTGCATAGTTCACATTTCATTGGACTTCATTTGGGGCGCTCATTTATTCTAATGCCTCTTTCTTTCTTTCTTTCTTTCTTTCTTTTCTTTCTTTCTTTCTTCTTTCTTTCTTCTTTTCTTCCTTCCATCTTTTTTTTTTCTTCCAAATTTGAGGATTGGGTTTCTTACCATCCCTTACACCCATTTGGATTTTTATCAAACTTTCCCTAAATCTGCTTTCAGACACTTTTTTCTGTTTAAAAAAACAAAGACCTGGTTTCAGGACTTTGTGTTTTTAAATTGGTTTAATTTTCATATCTGCATGTAGGGGAGCATACTGAGAGACAATTGAAATGTGGATCAGACATTAGCACCAGTCAGGAGTGAGAGGGGCATCATGATGCTAGGGGTGAGGGTGTCTTTTTCAGAGATGATCCCTTTCCCACATTTGGGCATGCAGGTGTGTGTGTGTGTGTGTGTGTGGGGTAATACAGCTTGCTGATGTGCCTTTACTTTGTGCTTTTTGAGAGGGCAAATTTGTCACATGCTTATGTGAAAATGCTGCAGAAGTAGTCAAGGGCCAAGTCTATGTCCTGTATACCATAACATCCAGAAAGCTCCAGTCAGTCTGGGTTAGATACATCTTGAAGGATGCAACCCAGTCTTTATAGAATAGTCTAGAGGTTATGGTTTTGGGTGGTGTCTTTTGGGTCGAGCAGACCACTCACTCAGGATGGGTGAGTGGTCCCTAATGATATCCGTCAGTACCTGAACTTTAATAAGCCATTCAGGTTGAGTGGTTAGGACCCAGTCTATAAGAGTTTTGGTACCAGTTTTATAGTTCACTCGAGTGTTCTCCCAACTACTTGAGTTAGGAATAGGCCAGAGATGAGATCCTTATACTCTGTACTAGTCTTTGATGCCCAGTTTATCTAGTATTATAGATTCACCAACTCAGCATGCCTGGGAATAGCAGCTAGCAAAGGATTCAATGCCTGGTGAGTGCTCAGGAGGTATATAGACTGTCATCACGTTGAGAGATACCACCTCAAAAGAAAATTTAGGGCCATATTAAAAAAAATTAAAAGTTAAAAAAATCAAAATTCCATAGGATAACATTGAAAGTATAACAAATCATACAACCAAGCAAATAAATTGCTTTTGGGTGAAATGGAGCATCAGGGCCCCCTTGACCTGGGCTCACACCAACATAGATGTATGCATCTATAGAGGGATGGAAGTGCAGGGCCCAGGTGGCCTTGTGCTTCCATAGGCAAATGGATATGTTCATGCTGGTCCCAAAGAGACCTATGTGAATGAGGATACAATTATACTAGCTCAAAAGTAAGGAATTTCTTTGCAGAAACTATTGTTAATGCACCAGTTAGGATTCAGAGTCAAGTGACAAAAGTAAGGAAATATGGTGTTAGGGTTCCCAACCCTAACACCCCACCCCACTCTGCAGGCAGCAAAAGGAAAGACCATTATGGTTTCACCTCCTCTGAGTCTTTGCAAATCAGGACTGGGGTGCACTTTTTCGTAAAAATAGGGCACTCACCACCTCATTTCAAACAGACAACAGTCTCCTTGGATTTTTAAAAGGACAATTTAGTCCATTTCATTAGAAAGCAGACAACCCAGACTGTGCTCGCCTTGATGTGTTTCGGATATTGCTATCCTTTATCTATCTGCCTATTTGTCTGTCTGTCTGTCTATCTGTCTGCCTGTCTGTCTGTCTATCTATCTATCTATCTATCTATCTATCTATCTATCTATCTATCTATCTATCTAACAGGAATGTGCAGGGGGACCTGTGTGATACCTAATTTATCTATACAAGTTCTATTTGACCTCGCTAACCTCATGAGTGGTGTAAGCTATGAGGGAGTTGCCCAACGCCAAACAGCATGAGTACAGATAAACCAGCCACAAAACAAAACAGGTTATCACACTGGGATGGGGTGCTAGGGATCAATGCAGCAATGTAAAACACTAAATCCAGCACTCACCACCATTTGAAAAATGTGACTCTCAGACAAAGTGCCAAGATTTAGTCAGGTGCCAGGTCTGTTTTAATCTGACACCTGAATATATTTTGGCACTTTATATATCTGAGAGCCACATTTTCATGTGGTGAGTACTGATTTAATGGTTTTACATAGATAAATCAGGTATCACACAAGGTCCCCCCACATATTTCTTTTATGCAACAGGGTCCAGTTAAGACAGTGCAGTTATAATTGTTCAAATTTTTTTTTTAGAAATTTGATAGGTCTTTTGGTGCTTAGCCATGTGTAGCTCCGCTTTTGTGTTAGGTTGCTAGGAGGTTGCTAGGAATGCTTAAACATTCTGAGGCTACTGACACCGCTAATGTGTGGATGGATTGGTTGAAAGGTGATTTAATGAACAATTAAATGTGGAAAATGGTGGCGTGTCTTAGCAAGCGGGCAGAAAAGTGGCGAGTCTGTAGTGTTTACATGTCTCAGTGAAGAGACAGGATTTTGTTTTGTGGCAGTTTTTAGTTATTTAAAAATATTTCCTGCAGTTTTGCTCACACAGATGAGCAAGCACAATATTGAGGAGTGCACACTAAGTGCTGCGTGTCAGCATAGGGAGAGAGGTGCTGCTCCATTTCAAATGTTGGCCATGAGTGACTGGGAGAGAAAGAAAAAGTATTTCGAGTTTGTGGTTTATTTTTTCTGTCACTCTGGTGGGTATGAGGCTGGGCATCGCTGTGGATATGGTGTGAGTGAGGAGTGCATGTGGACCAGAGTCTGAAGCGGTGGGGAAGTGTGACATGCTGTCCTGAATGGGAGAGAGCATGCTGCTCTGTTTTGAAATGTGAGCCATGAGTAAACGGGAGAGAAAACAATATTGTTACAGTCTGCAGTTTGTTTTATGTGTTACTCTGTTGGGATGGGCTTCATCTTAATAGAAGAGGAGTACCATTCTGGACAGGAATATTCTTTCACATATAAATAAATATTTAAACTAATAAATAAGGGAGACTGAGGTAGTACCTAGGTCTCTAGCATAGCGTACCTTCCCAATCCTACAGAATCTTTTTTAAATACTGGAACATTAAATACGCTCAAATTATCTGATCTAGAAGAAAGAATCCACTTATTTAACATTGACTTCATTGCAGTTTCAGAAAGCTGGTGGGATTCAGACTCACCATGGAGTAAGGAAACACCAGGCTTTAAACTCTACCATAAGGACAGGGTAAACAAATGAGGGGAGGAGTTTGTCTCTACATTAACGACACCATACGGTCCCATGAACACCCACATGAATCCTGTACTGAAAGCACATAGGTTACCATACAATCCACAGCCACATGCAGATTCATAGAGGCTCATGCTATCGCCCACCATCCGCTGATGCTGAATATACCAAAGGTTTATTAGAGGATATTGCCCATATAGCAGAAAAGGGCAACACTTTAATTTTGGGTGATTTTAACATGCCCACAGTTAACTGGTATTCCAACACTGGCTCAACCGTGCCGAAAAACGTTATTTTAACATTACATGAAAATGGGCTTGAACAACTGGTCAGGGACCCCACTAGAGGACACAATACACTGGACCTATTAATAACAAACCTAGATGATAGCGTATCCAACCTTTCAATAACAGACCCCTTAGGAAACAGCGATCATACAGCTGTCACTTTCAACCTGGACTATGTAGTCCAAAGACCTATTAGCAACCTAAAAGTATATAACTATGGAAAGCTGACTTCAAACAAATCAAAACACTGCATGGAAAACACCCTACGGGACAGTTTGTTATCCCCTTGACAATGGAGGATGCATGGAATCTTGTTCAAAACAGAATTTTGGAACTAGAAAACCTTTATCCCTACACAGGAAAAGTACAACAACGAGGGTAAAATACCACCTAGCTAAATAACTCAATACTCAAGCAGATAAAGAAAAATAACTGTTTGTGTCTCTAAAAAGAGCACAGCTACAAACAAGGAGATTTTACAGAGTAAATATAGGGTTGCAGTTAGTAATTAAAAAAAAAAAAAATCAAACTTGCAAAACACAATATGGAATTTCGTATAGCCCATACCAGGGACAACCACAAGGTTCTTTTTTCCTACCTAAATAATAAAAAAATTGTAATAGACAGATTGGGCCAATCACTGATGGTAATTCTATAATTTCCTCAGACAAAGAGATGGCTGACATTTTCAATAAATATTTTCATTAGTATTCATCAAGAGGTGTAATTCCAGCAAAAACATAATTCCTATTTCATCAGGAACTAATACCCATTATACTATAGACATCTCTCATACATTAAATGTATTAAAAACTTTAAAACAAAACTCAAGCAGTGGCCAAGGCTGTATAAACCCCAGATTTTTAATTGAAACAAGTAATGAAATAGCAGTTCCACTCAGCTATATTATTTAACAAAATCATTACTTGGATGATTGGTTAACTACTACAGTTATACCGATTTTTAAAAGGGTAATCATACATTGGTTAATAATTATCGTCCAATCAGCCTCACAGCCATTGCCTGTAAAACTAATGGAAAAAGTTATAAAGGGCCTCTTGGAGAGAGAAATAGAACAACTTGACATTAATCATAACTCTCAACATGGTTTTAAGGTGGGTCATTCTTGTACCACCAACCTAATCACTTTTATAACACCATTAACTCAGAACTGGATAATGGTACACCCATGGATGTTGTGCTCTTAGACTATAGTAAGGCATTGTACAAGGTCAGCCACAATATTCTTATATCTAAACTTTTATATCTTGGTTTTTCCCTGACTTGGTTAATTGGATAGAATGCTGGTTGACAGGTAGAACCCAGTGCATTAGGATAAATGGCGACTCTCCAGTAGGACAGGCGTGGCCAGTGGAGTGCCACAGGGCTCAGTATTGGGCCCAGTGCTGTTTAACACATTAATTTCAGATATGCAAATTAGCTCTGGGAACATATTTTCTAAGTTTTCAGACGATACCAAATTGGGAGGTGTGGTAGATTCTGAAAAACAGGGCTGCACTTACTCATGATCTTGAATCACTAGAACAATGGGCAGATACAAACAAAATGACCTTTAACATCAATAAGTGTACAGTCCTCCATTTTGGCCATAACAATCCTAAGCAAACATAGAGGCTTAATAATAAAGTAATAACAGCATCTACCTGTGAAGCGGACCTGGGTATATGGGTGAACACCAGTCTTTCATTCACCAATCATTATAGACATATGGTTAAAACAGCTAATTCATTACTAGGAAGAATTAAACACATGTTTATATCAAATACTGAACAATGCATAATCCCCTGTACAAATCTCACAGCCGACCTTATCTTGATTATGGATCTCCCATGTAGAGCCCTTTATTTGTCCAAAGATTTAAAAATGCTTCGAACAAATACAGAGAAGAGCAACTAGAATGGTCCTTCACTTAGCTCCATTGTCTTATACAGAAAGATTGCACCAAACAGGCCTCCATTCCTAGAATTCAGGAGATGAAGAGGTGACCTTCTGTTCCTGTACAACATTTTGAAAGCTCCTTCCTGATGGCCCAGTGTGGGATCAGATTGTCACAAAGAAAAATAGCATCCAGGCTCCACAACAAGCAATTAGTAGTTGATAGGCAAGAACAAATAGAAGGCTTCACTTCTCTGTAAGAGCACTGAGACTCTGGAACAGGCTATCACAGGAGTTGATGGATACCAAACTCTTAACTCCTTTAAGAAAGATGTTGACAAATGGCTGTTTGAAAATATTCATAGGATTTAATATCCCACTTTTGTGGGAGACAATCCTGATGGGCCACGGCCTTCTTTTGTCTGCAAATACCTAGTCATACCTAGTCATCTGGTGGGTATAATCGGCATTGGGCATATGGTGTAAGTGAGGAGCGTGACTGGGAACCATCAGGACCAGAGAGTCTGAAGCAGGCAGGGAAGTGTGGAGTGCCATCCTGAATGAGAGGAGTTACATCAAGGTATTCTTGTTATAGTTAAAGATTAAATGAGAGGTGGTTTGTTAAGGAGGCAACTTTTAGAATTGGTGGACTACTTTGAAATAAGTGTAACCCCCAGGTCACTTAACTAGTGTGCAACACCCTCCATTAAATATTTGGAAACACTGGTGCCCACATACTGACATACCAAGTGACTTTACTAAAAGGTAGGTACCACACTTGGCGTTAGGATGTATACCTGGATCATTTTCTAGAGGAAGAGAGGTGTGGGGGTACAGAAACAAAACAACATGAACCCTGTGTAAATAACACAACACAGGTCCTTGGTGGAGATTGCTAGGCATATGCTAGATCTAACTTGCTGAGGGGCCCCAGTAAATCCATACAACCAGACGAATAATCGGAATGTCCATAACAGTGACTGGGATTGTGCAGTATAGCTTTATTCAACAGATGGAAAGTAAAACAGAAGTAGACCTCCAAGGGGTTGGTCCAGGGCTGGATAGGTACAAATTCATGAACTCTCCTTGCATACAGTACAGTTCATGAACAAACAGCAGAACAATCCTTTTTTTTTTGTGAACTATTTTATGCTCCTACCTGACTGGGGCATCTCTTGGGTTCCATGCTCAGTTCCACAGCTCCACTGCCTGCCTGAACCACTCCTCCCAAATGCTGCATTGGTATCAGGATTCTGGGCTCTCTGACCCCAAGGGAGGTCCCAGAACCCTGGGGAGTTGAGTTGCAGCCGACATTGGACGGTGGCCGGGCCCTGATGGTTGCCATCGCCTCACCCAGCAGGAAAGAATTTTTCTTGGTTTCACCCATTGGCTGGGAAGTGCAATGCACTCCAGCGCACTGTGTGCTAGTTCCCGCATACCCACAGGAGTGCCACTGAGCCAATCCCATACATTCTGGCTCCCGACTGCTGTGAACCTCCGAACCATCAGAGGACACTAGACTCAGGAGCTGAAACCTCCTCCCAGGGAGAGCTGTCCTCCAGATGCTCAATCCCTGCCCCTTACTGACCTCCGATGGCCCGGGCTTCTGGAACTCCAGGTCACAGGCATGGTGCAAGGTGTGGCATCCAGTGCCTCAACTCTCAATATCACCAGGCGGTCTAGCAGAACAATCTTCTTCTCAAATTCCCAAAAGGTGCATTTGTGGACACCTGGTCATGCACATGACATCTCTCTTCCCATGAGTGTCATTTAGTGAATCTAAGACACACACTCAGAACACTTCTCGAACATAGGTGCAATTATATGAAACTCAGCCTTACACCTTAACCTGCAGCACTGGCCTTTGCTCAGGTAAAAATACTGGTGCCTTCCAGACAGGAAGCCCTGCCTATAAGCACTTAGATGAGCGTTCCTCCCACCCTTGGCCCCGACCGACAGTACCTGCCATTCTTCAGGTTACACCATTGAAACCCTCATTCCCCACTGGAAATGTTAGAGGTCCACACTTTAACTTGTCACACACTGAGGTGACCAGAGAATAAACTGCACTCACTTGGGTACACAGTTTAACAGTACTTCACTCACTTGGGTGAAACTAGGGGCACTGACAGGTGCAATCCAACCTTATCTATGGGCACCCCCAGACTATCGAATCCCTAAGAAATGTGGAGTTCTGGTCTCCTAGAACAGTACTCACAGAAGTTGTCCCACCACAGGGCATGGAACAACGAAAAGCACAGAAAGGCACTCTCCTGGGTAGCCAATCAAACAGTCTCTTTCAGGTCCTATCCAAGGCAGCTGAAACACCACAGAACATTCAGGGATTAAGCCTTGAGTCCACTGAGAACAAGCAGTTCCTTCTGCTTCACAGGAGTAGAAATCAGGAAATCCTGCTGTAGCCTTGTCTCCACCACTTCAACTGAAAGCTGGAAATGACACTCTACTAGGGTGAGAAATCCTGGGCCCCCTCCTTCGAGCCCACTGGCAGTCCTTCTGCCACTCTTACCTCCTCACTCAAACTCTACTCACTCAAGACTCCAACTCAGACTGAGCATTCTAAGCTCCGTAGAGCAGCTATCCACAGAGTGTGACTTATGCTGCTGCAAGAGTTCTAAATGCCCTAATCATTCCTCCCTCAGGCTAGCTGAGTAAACAATGATGAATTATGCAAGGAGCCCTATTGAGTGCCCTACCAGCTGCCTGCTGTCTTCCTAACAATAATACTGATAGGATTCTAGTAACCCCAGGGACTTGGTGGTTACACTCTCACCCTCGCCAGGTAAATGACTGTCTGCAGTCATTTCTTCACCTGGCACCAGGCCATCCTACCTCTGATGCCCCTACAGGAGGGTGGTACAAGCTCCCCTACCATGCCAGGCACAGGCAGGTGACACTAAAGGCTAGAGGCCCACTGAAGAAACTTCAGTTCCTATCCTACTACTGTACTCAGCATGGATCCTCAATGGCTCCAAGAAACTGCCTGAAGCATGTCCTAGCAGACAGCATTGGTGATCCCTCTGTCCAGAATCAGGACCACCAACCTGCCTTCCCCTAACCCTCTAGGGAATCTATCTGACCCATGCTACCTACCAAGTGCCAAACCTCAAAACCAACACCATTGTACACCTCACATTTGTAAAATGAAAAGTTTAGACATTGTACTACACAGTTACACAAGCCTAACAATTCTACACAAGGAGGACTCTGATGAGTCCCACAAATCCTCTTCAGGTCTTCTTGTTTTCTTTAAGGAGCACCTGCAAAAGAAAACACTGCAAAACACATTTCTGCACACAATTACAACCTGTAAAGCCAAAAGCAGTGACCAAAACCTCCCACTGGATACTGCACAAGCCCAAAACATATTTAAAAGGATTTTCTACAAAATAGAAAACATAAAACATTTACAAAACATTTGGGCGGGGGGAGATCCTGCAATGTCCAAAACTAAAGAGGGTCCGAGTGCTGAAGCACTACAACAAGAGTCTCCTAGGCCGAGCTTTCGAAGCACAGTCCTGGAACAGGCACAAGGCCTGCAAGCACTGCAGTCTAGATGGAAATTCTATCTTCAAACTTGCAGGAAACAGTCAAATTAAAATGAAAAAGGTCTCTTACCAGTTCTTGATGACAAAGGATGTCAACATCACCTCTCTGGAGCTGCGGCCTGATGATCTTCAGCTGCTGGGTAGATGAAATCTTCAGATCAGGTGCTTCCACAACCTCCTACTGGACCTGGACTGGAAATCTTCTCCAAACCTGCTGGGCTGATGAACCTGGATGTTACCACAGATGGACCTGGCTGCCGGTGAAAACCTGGATGCTGCTGCAGGCGAACCTGGATCACCAGAAGAATGGCACCTCCATCCTGGGTTGCTGCCTCTTTGTTGCAGATGGTTGAGCTGGTAATGGCTGAATTCACTTTTGGTAGGTGGGCACATTTTTCAAGAATGGCGCCAATTTCTGGGGTAGCACCATTCTGGATCTGGGGCATAGACTGTCACCCCATCTGGATGAACCATGGGAACATTATAGAATGTCTGTTGCCCAGCTTTGTCCGCTATTCTTACAAAGTTGGTCTGCAAGGTTCTACGATGCTCCAGAATTGTAGTCTCTCATTACACACCTTAATTTGGACCCACTTGTTTACTCCAGGGTACAGTGGTTGGCACAAGCTTTCTCCCACAACCAGACATGCCTGTCTTTCTCAGTTTCTTCCCATGTCTTTCTAGGGTAGAAAGGAGCGACTCTCCATACTTGGCCTCAGCTCGTCTATGCACAATTCTCTCCTCTTTGCTGCTTTTCACTGACTCACATCCAGAAGCACGGCTTGTGGGTGGCCAGTCTTGTTGAACCAGTCACAAACACTTAGTGCAGTGCAAGAGCAGTCCACCTCTGCTCTCAATGGTACACTTCTTGAGCCTTCCTCCACATGGACATCAGGAGGCTCCATGGAAACCAGGCCAATGATGACAAACGAGGGCCCATTGAAGCCATTGTTGCTTCCTCCTCTTCCCACATTCTGCCCAGGAGCTGGCAACTGTGCCAACCCCTAAATTGTCCATTCTCCACTGTTGTCAGAGGCACTGTCCTCCCAATGACATGCTTTCTCCACCTCGGACTCTCCAACGAGGCTTGGACTTGGGCCTTCCACCCACGGATCTACTGAATCTGCACTGGCAGCATTCAGTTCCACCCTCTGTGGCATGGAACACTTGTCCTCTGGGTCCTGCAAAGCATCAGCATAGACAATGTCCAGAAACTCCTTTGCAAACTCCATGTGGTCACTTTTACTGTAACCAGCCTGTCACTGTTGTTCTGATTCTACAGGGTCCCCTGTCTGTGTCCATGTTGGAGCTAAACAGATGCATTTCATTTTAGCTACCCTTGTGCCACCTGCCATGCTCATCCCAAATCACGTTCTGCAATCTGTGCAAGGAGGAATGGGCAGAACATCTTTTCCTTGTTTTAGGCATACTATGCACATTAACTGGATAGTTTGGCAGTACTTCACTCACTTGGTGAAACTAGGGGCATTGACAGGTGCGATCCAACCTTATCTATGGGCACACACACCCTGACTATTGAATCCCCTAAGAAATGTGTAGATCTGGTCTCCAGAACAGTACTCCAGAAGTTGTCCTGTCCACAGGGCATGGAACAATGAAAGCACAGAAAGGCAGTCTCCTGTGTAGCCAATCAAACAGTCTCTTTCAGGTTCTATCCAAGGCAGCTGAAAGCATCACAGAACATTCAGGGGATTGTCCCTTGAGTCCATTGAAAACAAGCAGTTTCTTCCACTTCACAGGGAGTAGAAATCAGAAATCCTGCCGTAGCCTTGTCTCCACCACCTCAGCTGGAAGTTGGACATGACACTCCACTTGGGTGAGAAATCCTGGGCCCTCCCCAGAACCCACTGGCAGTCCTTCTGCCACTCTCACCTCCTCACTCAAGTTCTACTCACACAAGACTCCAGCTCAGACTGAGCATTCTAAGCTCCCAGAGCAGCTATCCACAGAGTGTGGCTTATGCTGCTGTGAGAGTTCTAAATGGCCTAATCATTTCCTTCCTCAGGCTAGCTGAGTAAACAATGATGTCATTATGTAAGGAGCCCATATTGGTGCCCTACCAGCTGCGCTGCCTTCTAACAATAATACTGATAGGATTCTAATAACCTGATGGACTGGGTTGTTACATAAGGCAGACCTGCAGCTGGGGAAAACTTGTAGCACTATAACCGCATGTGATATTAGGTAAAACTGAAAGTAAGAGAAAGGAGCTCGGGGTGGGGGTGGGGATGGGGGATGGAAGTAGAAACTGTATATAAATGGATGGTTACATAGTAACTCTGTACATAAATGTGAGATTCTACATTTATCTACACAGTAACTCAGATAAATGAATTCATCACACTCCATTTATGTCCACACCTATTTCATAAATATATATACTATCGTGCCACCATAGTTAGGATTGAGTACCCCATTTAAGGTTAAATGGTGACATTTGCACCTTAATAACTTTGCCACCGTACATCAGATGTGCCTGAAATTTGGCAGGCACAGAGCAGTACTATAGATCTTGGGATCTGGCATGTTTTGTACTGGTCAGATATACGGTTGTGGAGTTGATAAGCAACATTCGAACACATTTACGCTTTTTGCGCATTTTTGCTCATGCCTACAGGCTGCATGCTTTGCAGGACTGGTCTGAAAACTTCAGCGGACATGCGCCAGGGTTCCCAATGTGCCTTTGAAGATTTCATGAAAAATATTGAATGGTTCAAGAGTTATTCAAAACAAGTTTCCCATTATAGTCAATGGAAAAGTTAACAAAAGTTCAACAGTGTCACAAATACAGTTTTTAGTGTCACAGCTGACCTCTGTAGTGTCGTGAGTCAACCTTTTTTTCAGTTACTGATCACAGAAATACTTGCCATTTAAAATTGGGACCGGGACACAATTCTTTGTGTTTACTTAGTCGAGCCCTGAGGATGCTAGGCATGTCTTTATTTTGGGGTTAAACATCCCAGAAATATGTTTTTGAAATTTTGGGAAAAGTAGTGTCACAAAGTAGTACCACACCTGCGACACTTTCGTGATTTTTTTGGAGAAGTGCAGCAAATCACGACACTACTTTGCAACACTATGGCCAAAATAACTGGAATTGTTTGCCACCCTGCTGCAAAAGAACGGTTTGGTCTTTTGGGCTGAAATTTAGAGGAAGAAAGCCAACATCCCACATATGTGCCTTGTAGTTTGGTGAAAAATGCTGCAGGGATGGAAAATTCACGATACTCTGAAGTTGGCACTTTTTCCATAGACTAACATTGCCGTCCATGGCGCTTCTTTGGGGCCCTTATCTTGGAAACAGTGCGAATCATGGACTTTGTCAGAAAATGTTTAGCCCCTGAGGCTAAGGAGAAGTGCAAACTTGGCCAGGAAAGTCATGAATCATACGAAATTTAAATTTTTTTCTATGTTGTTCGGTTCCTGAGATATAAGCAATTTACTATTCCATGTGCTCATTTTCTACTCTGAGTCCCATTATTATGCATACATTCTTTGTAATCACTGTGTTTCTCTGTGGAGCTGTTGGGAAAAACCGTGTGCGCTCCACTTACTGTTACACTTAGCATTTCAACTTACATTTCCGTACCTTTTGCTACCATTCCATGTACACCACCATGTGCGTTACCCATTGCGTTTGCCTTTGCATTTTCGTTTGCGCTTGCATTTGCATTACTATTACCATTTGCATGTCCACTACTCTTTCTGTTTGCATTTGGATTGCGTCACCGTGCGCATTACCATTTCGCGGGCACCCTTCCGTTCGTTTGTCTTTCGTTTGTGTCATCATTGCTGTTTCGTTGCATTTCAATTGCGTTACTGTGACCGTGTCGTTACGGTTTGCATTTCCATATGCACTTGCATTTTGCATTTCTGTTTCCTTTGGCATTATTGTTGCTGTTACCATTACCATTTGCATTTACAATTGCAGCACCGTGTCTGCGCAATATGGTTTGTGTTCCGTATTCACTTGTGTTTGCATTTCTGTTTCCTTTGGTGTTATTGTTGCTGTTACCATTACCATTTGCATTTACAATTGTGGTACTGTGCCCATGTGGCGTTACCAGTTGCATTTTCCATGCAGCGCTTGCATCTCCGTTTGCATCACTGTTAGCTTTGGCGTCACACTTTGCACTGCGTTTTGTTACCGTTTGTGTTACCATTTACATTTCCATCACCATGTGCATTACCGTTTACACTTGTCCTTCCATTGTGATTACCATTACTATTTGAGTAAAATCACGTGGTGGGGGAGCATGGGGCCCGAAGGCCCACACTCCCACTACCACATTTCATTCACTATTTATAGTCCTCATTCTCAAAAGAAGGAAATTCATGGCAAAAAATTCAATTTAATGCATCAGTTAGGGTTGTTCCACAGTGACAAGTGAGGAAATTAGATGTTGGGGTTGAAAACTCCCCTTGGACACACCTCCACCCCCTAACCGACATCGGAGATTTGTGCGTTGGGGTCATCGGTCACAACTCTCACCTCACTCTCCTAGTTCACCACCTCAGCTTGTTTACATGTGATGGGGTGAGAATTAAGGCCAACGACCCCAACGCACACCCTGATGCTGGCTGGGGGCGGATGGGTCCAAGGGTTTTTTTTTCAACCTTAACATCGAATTTCCTCGCTTTTGTTGCCGTGGAACAACTCCTAACTGATGCATTAAACAGAGTTTTTTGTCATGAATATATATATATTTATATATATATATATATATATATATATATATATATACAGTGTGTATATATGTGTATATATATATATATATATATATATATATATATATATGTAACCCTATTCTCCTGGAAAGTAAGGGAGAGTCAACAGTTTCAGAGAGGTAAGCACACTACAGAATGCACTTGCTTGACCTCTGTCAAATCGGGTGACCTCCGGGCATCTCATGGCACAGGTGGGCTGGCAGGCTGCAGATTTAGACTGGTTAGGCATACCTTTAGCTGTCCAATAAACAATTCAATAAACCAATGTCCAAATGGAATAGTAACAATTAAAACATCCAACACAGGATCCTTTTATTTTTTAAAACAGTTTCTCCATGGAGGCAGATGTTACAGTTCAACTGGCCAGACAGAAGTTCAAATCCCACAAGGGATAGTTCAGCTTGACTTTTATTTCTGCCATCAGGGACCACACATAGCAGGCTCTGTCATTTCGTTATTTCCAAATCTCAGAATGTACATGGCAGGGAGAGGCTGGTGCCCCTTTGGGGTCCGAGGTGCCATGGACCAAGCCTTCCACTCTTCCCTCAAGACACTGACCACCATGAAAGAAGAGTCCAAGTCCACAGTAGAAGGACAAACCCCTCAGGGCATTAATTTAGGGGCAATGGAGGGCAGAGCATCCCCAGGGAATCTGAGGTGCCACTGGATCGCTACCCCACTCTTACTCAAGTGCTGACCCCTGTGAGGAGAGGGTCCCAATAGTCCACAACAGCAGGTAGAATTTCACTAAATCATTTCTAGGCACATTTCACATACTAGCTGCAGGGCTAGTAAACTAGTCTCACTTCCATGTGTGACACAGGCAGAGTCACACACACGCACACACTGGCTTTGTAAACTGTCACATTTTACTGCCAGAGGCAGACATCATTAACTTGACATTTTTCCTCAGCACATCTTCACTGTGGAAATACCCACAGCCTTTTTGTACCCAAAAGGGGCATAAATAGTGCCTTTTCTAGCACTCAATCCCATTTTCAAAAGAGACATGACAGCCCCATTTCTCAGAGACAATCACATTCTCTGAAAGGAAACTTTTCTTTTCTGACAGAAACATTTGATAAAACCCAGAAAGCAGCACTGGGCATTTAAACTCAGAGGCGGATTTCAAAGCCCAGGTATGATGCAAAGGTTGTGCGCCAAACAACAGTGGTGCAAGGGAGTCTAGCGTCAAACACTGCGCCAGATCCAATTTTCAAAGGCACAGTGCAGCAAAGGCAGCCTGTCCTGCATCAGAAGGGAAAGGATCAGCTTTGTTACAGTACAGTAGCTTCTTGTTGTTTTTACATTGTTTCGTGAGATTTTACTTGGTAGAAGGTTATTTCTTTTCTTTCTTACTACTTCTAAGGGGCTAGCAGGGTATTGTTTTGGGGCTGTTGGAATTTTGAAACTGTTTTGGTGGCTATAAGTGGGCTCATTTGTTTGATGTTTCACTGTGTAGCAGGCTGCATTTGTAGAGGCCTATTTCTTCTGATTTAAAACCTATTTGGTGTGATTTAACTGGGGCAGTCTCTTTGAATCAGAGACCTATATCTTCTCATTTCAAGCCTATTTTGATGTGTAGTTGGTGAAGCTGTTTGAATTGGAGACCTGTTTCTTTGGGTAGCAAACCTACTTTGGGGGCTTTGAGTAGAATTGTGATTCATTTTGCTGGCTTCACTAGCTGCAAGGTTAGTGCATGGTGGGGGGAAGGTGTTAATGGTCTGACCAGGGCCCCAGCTACCTGATTGTTTCTGGAAGACTTGGTTGGTCCCACCCACCTGCCTCTGGTCCATGATTTCTTTTATACCAGGGGTTCTGACATCACTTCTCAAATGGGTAAAGGATATGCACCTGTCATAGCAGAAGCAGATGTCCAGGAAATAAACAGCAGCGAGTGAAGAGGTGACTGCTATCTCAGTGGAAGGGAAGTAACTGCAAATCTAGGAGCTTTCATTGTTACTTTTGCATTTCTATTGCATTGTGGAAAGGAGGAGTAGGAGTCTGAAGAAGGTTGTGCAATAGCTAGTTAAAGTCTCTTTTTGAGTGTGGATAGAAAGGTTAGGAATATAAAAAGCAGTTGCTCAATCTATCAAAATGTTACAACAAAGGAGGTAAGGGAAATAAAGAAAATGTTTTGCACTGATAGAGGAGGGAGAGGGGACTTGGGGGAGTGTTTGGTATCCTGCATCTGGAAGGGTGGGGGTCGCTAGTGGGCAGCGACAGCAATGGGTAGGTGGTAGGCTGCAACAACTCGTGTGCACCATCTTTCTAAAATTGCCTGGAGTGTGGAAGATGTTTAGTGTGCAACCACATAGAGAAACTCAGAAAGGAGATTGAGGGTCTGCAGGAGGAACTATGACAGGCAAGGCAGACTGGGGGTGGGTTTAGCCTCAATACTGGAGGGAGGAAGCATGTGAGATGAGGAGGGTGATTTAAGCCAACAGTGGTGAGGAGAAGGTCAGAAGAAGGAAGCAGGGACAAGGTGGCCCAGGCCAGGAAGAATGATTGCCGGGAAACCAGGTCAGGAGACAAAGACAAATGGAAGGAGGAGATAGGGACTTGGGAGGGAGGCGAAGAAGTGGCAAAAGTCATGGAGTGGAAAGGAGAGACAGGTTACTATGAAGAGAGAGGGCGGGCATTTGTAATGGGTCTTCAGAAAATAGTTGTGACACTGCTGGAGAGGAAGAAGGTGGAGGAGGAAATGGTGAAATTAGAGGGTAATTGATAAATGTCTGGATCAAACCGGAGCGGGGGAAGTTCTGCTGGGAGAATTGAACAGGGCAAAAGGAGGATAATGCGCAGGGAGGAAGAAGAGGAGCCAGAAATGAGAGGGAGATGCATGGAAGCAAGCAGGAGTAAGAGTGGTGGAATCTTAGTGCTGGGGACTCCAATACTAAGAGGAGTCAGGTGGAGTAGCAAGGGGAGAGGCATAGTCGCGATTTGGGTGGAGGCCATGCCAGGAATGACAGTGGAAAGGGTGGGATAATCTGTTCTGAAATATGCTAGAAAGGGTAGGGACAAGCCTCATTTAATTATACATCTTGGGACAAACGACCTGGCCGACAAGACAGTAGATATAGTCCAGAGGAGGTTTGAGGAACTAGGACAATTATGTGAGGGGCAGGAAGATCAGTAACATTTTTGGAGATACTTCCAGTGCCCAAGACAAGCACAACAAGAAAGCTGAGAATAGAGGAATTTAACGGATGGCTAAGAACCTGGTGTTTTGCTAAAGGGTTTGGGCTGTTGGGGGTGGGGAGGGACCTGGGAGGACAGTAGTCTCTATGCCAAGGACAGACTACACTTGAGTGAGGAGGGAAAGATTTGGGCAAGAGACATGCAGAGACCACAGATTGGGAAACCATATGAGCTTACCCCTCATAACAGTGACAAAGGACAAATGGCAAGTGCTATTGGTGATGCTAGTAAAGGGGCAGAATGGGGGAGGGAGTGGAAGGTGGTTACCCTTAATGCTAGGAGCCTTGGGAGGAAAACTGCAGAGTTACAGGTTCTCATGGCAGAGGGAGAGGTGGACATTGCAGCCATCACAGAAACATGGGCCACCCAATACAATGACTTGGGACCTGTCTGTACCAGGGTACAGGTTATTTGTAGGACAGGGTGACTGGGAAAGGAGGGTGTGCACTATATGTGAAGGAAGGACTGAAGTGTGTAAGGAGGAAGGGAGGAGGGTAGTCACGGAGTCACTTTAGATGCAAATTCAGGATTCCAAGAATAGGATTCTTAGAATGGGAATGGTGTACAGGCCACCATCTCAGATGGAGGAAATAGACAGGGAACTAGCAGGACAGATCAGGAGGACCTGATGAAGTGTAGTGTGGTGATTGTGGGGGACTTCAACATGCCAGGAGTGGACTGGAGCACCCCAACAACCAGGAACAGAAGGAGCAGGTACTGCTGGATGCCTTCCAGGACAGCTTCCTGCTGCAAATAGTCAGTGAACCAACCAGGTTAGGGAATACCCTTGAACTTGTGCTGGCAAATGGGGACTTTGTGAGAGAACTTACAGTGGAGGAACCACTGTCGGGAGTGACCACCACTCAGTATGGCTCACATTGGATATGGGCAAGGAAGGAGTGGAATCTAGCACGGTGCTGGACTTCAGGAGTGCCGACTTTGGGAGGATGGGGAAGTGGTAAGGGTACCTGGCCAGAATTCAATCTAGTATGGACACTAACCAGAGGTGGAGCTCTCAAAGCTGGGGATAGTGGAGGCAACCAAAACCTGCTGCAAGGCCCAGAGCAAGAAGGTTAGGCTAAGAAACCGAGCTGGTTGAGCAAGAAGATCATGGAAAAGGTAAGGAGGAAAAAGAGCTGCCTTTAGGAAGTACAAGAAAACAGGGAGAGGAGGACAGGAGGAGTACTTGGCCAGATGGAGGAGGCGATAAGGCAGTAAGGGAGCCAAGGCATCTTTGAGTCAGGCTGGCACAATGCATTAAGAAGGGAGAAGGACTTCTTTAGGTACATCAGGAGAAAAGGGCTGTAAGGACCACATAGTAAGGATTAGGAAGGAGGGGTTGGGTGGAAGCAGGGTGCGATAAGGCAGAAGCACTAAATGAGTACTTCTGCTCAGTATTTACTAAAGAGAGAGGGGTGACACCCAAGGGGAAAATGGCAGAAATGGCGGGGGAGGTGGTGACAGATGGGGAAATCATGGAGGGCAGAGTTCAGGAGGGTTTGAAGGCACTGAGGGTGGATAAGGTGCCAGGCCCAGATGGCATCCACCCCAGGGTACTAAAGGAGCTGGCAGAGGTCCTTGCAGGACCTTTGGCAGACCTATTTAATGTCTCACTACATTCGGGTGTGTACCTTAGGACTGGAGGATGGTTTTGGAGGTGCCCTCCACAAGAGTGGCACCAAGGATGAACGGAAACTACAGACCAGTGAGCCTCACATCCATCATCGGTAAGCTAAAGGAGACTATCCTGAAGGAGAGGCAGGTGGCCCTCCTAGAGGCCAAGGACTGGGACAGCAGACAGCATGGCTTCATGCGTGGCAGATCCTGCCAAACCAACCTGGTGATTCTGATGACTGGGTAACTAGGGCAACTGGACAGGGGCCATGCAGTGGATGTCCTGTATCTGGACTTCAGTAAGGCATTCACTCAGTGCCACATGGAAGGCTGGGAGGAGTTAGTAGGCACAGGGGGGGTGCAGAGCTGGTGAGATGAGTAGGAAACTGGCTTAGGGAAGGCAACAGAGGGTGGTGGGGTGGGGAGCTCTCACCCAAGGGTAGTGATGAGCGGTGTTCCACAGGGCTCGGTGCTGGGACCAGTGTTGTTTGGGATATTCATTGCAGACATATCAGTGGACATCAAGAGCAAGATCAGTCTGTTTGCTGATGATACCAAGGTAGGAGCAGTGGTGGATGACCTAGGGGATGGCAGGTGTTGCAGGATGATCTGGCAAAGCTTGAAACCTGGTCAGACACCTGGCAACTGGGTTTAATGCCAAAAGTGCAAGGTGCTGCATTTTGGGATGAAGAACCAGAGGAGTTACCAGCTGGGGGGTGCAGCTAGCCCAGGCAGAGGAGGAGAAGGATCTGGGGGTGCTCATTACAGGGTCAATGAACAACCCAGCACAATGGGAAGGCAGCCGCAAGGCCAACAAAATGCTGGGTTGTATTGCAAGGGGTATATCCTCGAGGAGGAGGAGGTGAATCTGCCACTGTATAGGTCATTAGTTAGACCGCACCTGGAGTACTGTGTGCAGTACTGGTGCCCGTATCTGAAGAGGGACATTAAGTTACTGGAGGGTGCAGTGCAAGGCAACAAAGATGATCAAGGGCTGGGGACTTATATGAGAGGAGGCTGAGGAGTTGAACATGTACTCACTGGAGGAGAGGAGGGACGGGGGACATGACTGAAACCTTTAAGTACATGAAAGGAATAAACAAGACAGGTACAGAGGGCTGTTCAAAGTAAGGGAGGCAGGGACACCAGGGGCCATGATATGAGACTGGAGGGAGGAAGGTTCAGGAGGGAGATGAGGAGACACTTTTACAGAGAGGGTGGTGGCTGGGTGGAATCGTTACCTGCAGAAGTGGTATCCAGTAGAACACTGGACTGCTTCAAAGGGATGGGACAGGACAAGGAGGAGGGTCAATGAAGGGAAAGGTGGAAGGAGGGCAGCTGCAGAATAAGAGGTGCTAGCTGCACATTCGAGCAGACTTGATGAACATCTAGGCCTTTATCTGCTGGCAAATTTGGTATGTTCGTATCAAAGATGACTGCATCAGCCTTGGTGCCATGCAAATGGCAGCGCCATGATGCAAGCCATCCTGCACCACAGAAATGGTGCAAGAATGCACCTGTGGAATGTCAGACCCACACCACTGACACCAAACATGTTAGACATCAGCTGCTAGACCAGCCAGAGCTAGTCTAAACAGCCTAAGAGCATGCAAGGCACACAACACATCAGACAATGCTGAAAACTGGACATGGCCGAGGATCTGAGAGAGACAGAGGTAGATGACAAAACAGAAAAATGCCAGGAACAGCAGCAGTATTCTTCCTCATGGCAGTAAGGGCAGTATGGAGGTGGCGACATGCCAGGCAGCGGCGACATGAGGCTGCCAGGAATACCACAGGCCAGACAACAGCAGCAACACATAGCATGCCAACCATACAGGTCAAGAGTGTACCGCCGAGAACCACGTCACAGACATGACCAATGAACAGTGCCTGGCACGGTACAGGCTGAACAAAGACACCATCACGCAGCTCTGCAATGAGCTAAGGGACAACCTACGGCAGGACAGACAGAGGCCACCCACCACCGGTGGAGCTAAAGGTCAGTGCTGCACTCTGGGCCCTCGCAACGGACACTTTCAATGCCCACAGGAGACTCACTGGGAATATCCCAGTCAGCCATCTGCACATACCTAAGGCAGTTCCTCGAGGCACTACTGTGCAGGACATCACACAATATCACATTCCACGGGATGCCCATGAGCAACAGGCCATCCAGCAGGGCTTCACACAGGTGGCACAACTACCACGGGTACTGGGTGCAATAGACTGTACCCACATAGCCATAAAAGCACCATCACTGAATGGAGATGCATGCGTGAACAGGAAGGATACCATTCAATGAATATCCAGGTTGTAGTGACAGTCACTGCCAGATCCTGGACATAGTGGCACAGCACCCAGGGTCATGGCATGATGCCTACATCTTTAAGCACAGTGGCCTGTATGAAGGCTTTGAGCATGGACAGATACAGTATGGATGACTAATAGGTAGGTGCATGTGCAACAGAATGCAATTGTACAGACATGTAATGCTGAAGAGAGCCAGCACTGTACTCAGTACTAGTATAGAGGCCATGAGACAGGGAAAACACCAGCAACACAGGAACACACAGAGCAAGTGACATGACAATGTGTGTGTACCAGAGGACTGGTCATGCACAGGACACCCTGTCATGACAGAAACACACATGCACACAACCAACTGATAGGCAACACAGGCATGGCACAGGGGGCGCCGGATGTCACTGTGCAGTGTGCAGCACTGCACAACATGCAACCATGACCAGGAGAGCACTGCTCATGACTATGCAACCCTGAGCACATTTGCATGTACACAGACATGTGCGACACATAGGAAGAACCCCACCCCACACACATACCATGACAGAGCACTGCACAGCAATCTAGCCATGCAGTGCAAACCGGATGTCAGACAGTGGGAGGCATACTGGTCACACATACAAACACGGGTGACATCAACACAGCAGACACAGGAACACACATGGTACACATGTGGACATGCACAAATGGGCAGACAGTGTGTGAGGGTGCAAGAGCCAATGTGGCATCTGTGACACCCAGCATGCATGGTGGATTGAGGACATACGTGGGATGGCAGCAGAGATGCATACAATACCGACAATGGCATGCACAACTACTAACCAGTGCCAACATGTTCACAGGTGACAGCGGATACTCCCTACTGCCATGGCTAATGACGCCAATCAGAAGACCACAGAGTGCAGCGGACACACAATATAATGAAGCACATGCAGCCACAAGGTCCGTGATTGTGAGGTGCGCTGCGTATGCACCCAGCATGGCATGCAAAATCACCATGGCCTGCTGCATCCTCCACAAAATTGCCATCGACAACAGAGTGAACATTCCAGTTGAGGAGGAAACGCGGACGACAGTGGCTGGCGATATGGGTGACAATGAAGATGCCAATGCAGCACACGACAATGCACGAGAGCGACACTCAGCAGGAACAGTGGCAGCCGAACATGGGACCAGGGACAACTTGTACAGAATCACTTATGTGAATACATCATGCCACAGCAAACAGCAACACAACACATCCAATGCCTACAACAGAAGCAAATGCCACACAGTGTACATGCCAATTGGGCCGCACTACACCATAGGGATGTACGAACATGATGAACACACCAGGCCTAGCACCCATGGAACACAGATGCCAGAACAACATCCTGGACATGCCTGCTGTTCCGTGGGTGCCCATCATACAGAGATCAGTGCTGATACACAGACACTGGCTGCTGAATGTCCGACAGCCCTGGCAGCAATACACAGAAACAATCAGAGAAGGACCACGTCATCAGAGGAAGGCACAGACAACCATGGCACCAGGCAGTGTGCACCACATGGAGAGGATGTTGGCATGGTGGAGCATATGCCTGGATACTCATGCCAATCAGATGCCAATGTGACCATGGTACGGCCAATGTGAAGACAGTCCTGGGTGAAAATGAAGGACACCCAGACAGCAGTCATGACCAAATACAGACGTGCAGAAACCCACTGTTGGTGATGGTGTGTGGCTCCACGGTACACGTGTGGTGGTGTGACACTGAACTGTATCCAGGCAGGAGACATGTGATGGCATATGTCGCAGCTGTGTGCAGATGGATGCACCACTACAGCGGCACACCACCACATGGTCTATGTGCCCTGCTGTCCAAGGTCGACACCACTGCCGGGTAATTGGGACAGTAAACATGACATACAGAGAGCTCACAGATGGTGGTCCAAGTCCCTGGACCATGTGCACCAATGGCAATACTGGACACACATGGCCCATGTGGATGTTGGCACCATCAGCCGTGCAGCACTACCCTGGTCGTGGCACAATACAGTGATGACTGGCTACACCCCAGATGGCACACCCATGGGATGAGGTCACAAAGACCACCACCACAGTGGCATAACATGAAAGACAGGGACAGAGGGCACAGGAGACAGACAGGCCAGAGGTGAAGGTACCACCCGACAGCACTGCACCAATAGTGACATGGCACATGGCAATGGACACTGTGACAGGTCACAACCCCTCACCCATGAAACATAGTGTATGGACACCCCTGTGTGTAGTCGTGTTGCCATTAATGCAGCCTGGTAGGCATGGCCAACAGCCATGCCACCCCATGCACCACACGCCCATGCACCACCCCCCATATACCTGTTGGGTGCCACCAACTGGTACAGCCCATCACACACCCCACAGCCAGAAAGAGACCCACCACTGACTGAATGCCACCACACCTATGTGAGGCGTTATGCCGCATGATGCATTAGTCACAGTGTGATGCAGGGTGAAGGCATACAACAGTGATGCAAGGTGAAGGCATATAACAGAAACCATCCAGCGTGATGCCAGACTCTGTGATATAGTGGTGGCATGTCTGGCGCTGATGCCACTGGTGGCACTGGTGGGCCCCATCCACTGAACATCACTGTGACATTGTGTATATGTGTGTGTGTGTGTGTGTGTGTGTGTGCATATGCCGCGCGTGCGGCGTGCATGCACAATGCAGGCACTACAGCATCATAGCTGCCATTAGTCCCCAGGACCCTGCATCTGATGCAGGCCCAGCAGCGTCAGTTCCCAGCATGCATCACAGTGCCTCATGGCTTGTGATGCAGGTTCATTAGCATCAGTACCCGACCCTGCATCACGGCCTGTGATGCAGATCCAGTAGAGTCAGTTCCCAGTCCCTGCATCATGGCATGTGATGCAGGTACATTAACTGTCGGTACCCGGACCCTGCATCACACTGCATCGCGGCATTTGTGACGGGTTCATTAACATTAGTACCCCAGACCCTGCATCACACTGTGTCATGGCCTGTGGCGCAGGTCCAGTAGCATCAGTTCCTGGTGCATGCATCACAGTGCTTCACGGCTTGATGCAGGTTCATTAGTGTCAGTACCCTGACCCTGCATCACACTGCATCGTGGCCTGTGATGCAGGTCCAGTAGAGTCAGTTCCCGGTCCCTGTGTCACGGCATGAGCGCAGGTACGATAGCGTTAGTACCGGGACCCTGTGTCACACTGCATCATGGCATTTGTGACAGGTTCATTAATGTCAGTACCCCAGACCCTGCATCACACTGTGTCCCGGCCTGTGATGCGGGTCAGTGTCAGTTCCCCAGTGCATGTGTCCACAGTGCCTCATGGCATGTGACACAGATTCGATAGCGTCAGTACCCAGACCCTGCATCACACTGCATCACAGCCTGTGATGCCGTGCAACTGAGTGTGCATCAGGCTGCATAGAAGACAGTCAGTGGTGTTCTAGTGCATCAGGAAGTGCCTGTGCATCACGGATGACAGTATCAAAACAGGCTGCAGCACTGTGCATGTCATGGACCACAGCAATGCCCACAACAGCGCTATCACGGTGCAATACCACCTCCTCAGCATAGTGTGGCACAATCTGTTGGGTAGGCACTGCAGAGCTCTTCCACAGTGGGAAGCATGTGAAGCAGGTCCAGGAAACTGTATAATCACAGCACATGTCCACAGGAGGGTGCCCAAATTCACCCTTGTCCCCAGCAGGTGCAATAGATGTGGCTGACCCAGTACTGCATGAGATGGCAGGCACAGGTCCAGGAAGCAGCTTCAGTGATGATGAGACTGTCATGCTGGTCAGCTGTGTGACCAAGTGGTCAAGGCTCCTGATGCCACCAGGCTCTGCCAAGGCACCCGTGATGGACAGGGACAGGGTGCGGTGCTGCATGCCACCAAACTGCAGGCGCTGTAGGGTGTCAAACGCTGATCCGACAATGAAGCCCAAAATCAATGGCATGTCCTTCAGAGACAGGGATCCTGAAGAGCCTCACAGACCAGGCCAGAGGCGGATATACAGATGCATGGTGGCCATCGAAGACAGTCAGGTGAGTGGCATGCCACATGTATACAGTGTCACAGATACAATCACCAACTGGTCGATTACCATCTGAATGTCTAACCCATGTGATGTCACTGTCTCCACAGATCCACAGGAGGGTGTGACTGCAGAGGTCCATGGAGCCACACACCTGAACATGGAGACAACCGGTCAATGTGATGATGGCTCAAGTACTAGCCAGGAGGGTAAGTGCAACATCCACTGTGCATGTTGTGTGCATGGTCGATGCGATGGATGCATCGATGGGTTACAGGCGACATCCATGGATGTGCGGCTGTCATTTGTGCAATGCAACAAAGGCTACAATGCCGCACTGCATAGTGTGTTTGTGAGGGACACAGGGTACATGGGCACATATGCACAGCACGTGAGGTACTGTGTGCCACCACCAGGGTACATGTGGTGATGTGTGTACAATGCAGAAACAGCGTGTAACACTCACGACAGGTAAGAGATGCATCATAGCCATGCCACTGCCATGCAGGACATGTATGCCTGCTCATATATGCAGGGCCATGTATGATAGTAACAATGTGGCCATGTGGTCGTGCGATGTGGTGCAGTGCCATGCAGGGTGACAATGGACATGGTGATTGCACACAGGAATAGCTGACATCACAGCCACCAGTGTACAGCTGTACAGGTGCAATGTACAGGTATCATCAAGCATCCAGCACCCAGGGCGCACAGATGTCACGGTGCAGACACAGGCAGGCATTGTGGAGCCATACCACACTTTGAGCGTGCTGGGCTGTGACACCCTGCTCTTGGCACCACCATCACCTGTGCTAGTGACAGCCCTGATCATGTCAATGTACTGCATTAACATGGATGAGGGACATGATCTCATGTTGGTGCACAACACTTGAGCATTGGCGTCTGTGTTTGCAGGTTGGGTGGTGGGACTGTGGCGCAGGACCAGCATCAGCACAGACAGTACGTGTTGTGTGCACATATTCAGCACACACGTGGGCCATCTGTACACATATGTGGTGATGTCTAACATACATGCACACACTGACTACATGGGCACAGGTGTGGCCCATGTTGTGCAACATATCCATGCTGCCATGCATGCCCAGTGTGGCATGTAACACAGCACCATGTCCACAGCACACAGGTGTGCCAAGCATGGCTAACATATGTGACATGTGGAGTGTGTCCATGTACAGCTTATGTGGTATTGTGTGTGTGTGTGTGTGTATATATGCGTTGCAGGATGCTGCTCATGTCACACCTCCATTGTTGTTGCAGGGGACAGTGATGATGATGGGGACAATGTGGATGAGGAAGTTGAGGAGCAGCCAACATGGCGTCTGAGAGCCCTCCCACCAGGGCAATAGGGATCCTTAAGCAGCAGGAGACCCGTCGGTGTGTGCAGCGCACACGGGAGCTGCAGGCACATGCGTGTCCAACTACTGGTACAGGACATGGTGGTGACAGTCATCAGGGACCCAGGCTGGTGCCAGTACAGCTCAGGACAACAGTCAGCTGCAATGGATAGTGCCCCTACAATGCACCCAACAGGCAGATGCTGCCCTGACACAGTGGTAGATACCACCACCAATGCTGAGAACACACATCAGGACATTGTGGATAGAAACTCATAGTGGGCCAGGCCATGCTGCCTCATTCCCTGCAGGTGATGTGCATAGCCAGGATGTTGCTGGGGGTGCTGTGGGCACGTCTAGCCATGATGACTGCGTGCAGCAAATGGCTACCACTGCCAGACATCAGCTGCAGGATGTCGCCAAAGCAGTTGGGTAGCCTACTCTGTCCATACAGGCTGTCGTGGACACACTTAGGGAGCTTGAATGTTAGATGCCATTACACATGCATGGTGTGTCACTGCAGTGGGGAATAATGCATCTGTAGTGTGGCATGATACAGAAGCGACAATGTGGAAGGCATGTGCCACATTGGCAGGGGATTGGATGTTTGTTATAATATTGTAGAGACCGTCCCATTACATAATGTTGCATGTGCTGAACTGCACTGTTGCCGATGTCTCAATGTCTGCTGATTTGGGTATATATATGTGTGTTATGGGCCATGATAGGGGTGTACACAGCTGGGCTGTGGCACATGCGTGCCCCATTTCATTGTTGCACTGTTGTAATACATCCATACCAATATTTGCATGTAGTTTACAGTATGTTTCTGAACTGCTTGACAAGACTGCATTGAAGCTGGATGTGCATGTTGATGTTATTGCACAATATATGCACTGTGTGTTGCCATACACAATGTTGCCTGTGTCATTCTTCCATTGTAGGGTGCCATGTATTGCACTGGGGTGCTGCAGGTACATATTTGTACTGTGGGGCATTGTGCTATGTACATATGGGTCATGCACGGGCCATACCATGCAGGCATGTCACAGACCAGGCACAGTCCATGTACACACACAGGACCTTGTGACACATTAGGGTCTGTGGGTCTGCACAGGTGGCTGCCATGAGCAACATTCCATGGCCATGTAGGGTATGGGTGAACAGCTAACAGAGGTGGCAGGGATGATGGGCATGGATGTGATGCTGAGGTGGCTGTGGCAACCATGAGGCCATGATGCTGGGGTATAGTAGGCATCGTGGTTGGCTGAGGACACACGTCTGTATGTCAGCCACCCAATGTTGATGGCTGAGATGGCACACATGTGCATGTCAGCACAGACCTGGCATAAACCACCCTGGACACAGGATAGTGGGATAGCACACGTCATGGGCCTCCACATGTGTGGCACATACTCTGGGCCAGTGACATACAGATCTGTAGGCCTCCACGACCAGGCCTTTGGACAGAGTGTACTGTTGCTGTAAGTATACTGTGCATCAGCTGCCCTCTGACCAATGGTACACATCCCCACATATGGCTGCCCCCAGTTAAATGTATATCTGGTCACTGGGTTTCCTCTCTAAGCTACACAGTTTGTACACAGATACATGGTGTGTGCAGAGCTCTGAGACACTGTTGCAGACCGCTATCCAAATAGTGTTTATTCTATTATTATGGATGTCAGTAATCAAATGTACAAATTGAGACAGGCGTGTAGTGATGTACACAAACACAAATATGGCAGCACACACTGATCGTGGTAAGGGCGTTACGTACATGGTGACACAGGATCCCTGCCTACATACACACATGTGTACAGAGGTATGTCTTACACCGTTGCTCACACATGTTGTATGGCATGATCTGTATGCACACCTAAATGGGTGCATGCATCCCTAATGTGAGGACCTGCCAACCAGCTGGATTGTCAATATAGGCTCCTCACAGGAGGGATCATAGCAGACATGCCCCAATGGGTGATACAAGCTGGATAACACGGGTACTGTCACGATGGTCAAGCAGTTGTGGTATGTTGGTGTGAATTGCACCAAGGTCTTTGATGATGCACCTCATGTGCGGTTTGGGGAGGCACAATATTTGGAAGCAGGGACAAGGATGGTACACTGCCATCTGTGGTCACTGTGTCACTGGAGTGCCGGTGGTGGGTGAACACCCATTCTGGCGGGTGTGGACAGAGTGGTTGCCACAGGGCTACATGCCACATTCTATGTCCATTGTGTTCATCATGTCGGATTTGACACATGGCAATAGGTGCAGGGTAGGCATATGTATAGGCGTGCCTTTGTTGGGGCATTGGTGGCTGACAAAATGTTGCGCCACTGGCGACTGGAGGACCTCAGTGCATGGAAGGGTGGTCTGAGATGGTGTACAAGGGCTTCACTACATAGCAGGAACATGTGAACCCCAGAGCATGGAACCAGGAGGGACTCATGAATATGTGTGGGTTGGATAGTGGTCAACATGGTTGGGGAATGACTTGGGGTGCCCACGACCCAGTCACGTGTTAGCTGTCCAGTGCAGGTAAGTGGCACGATGCACTGACTGCGTTACTAGACTGTATTGCAAGAGGACTCACAGCCAGATATCGGGAAGTGCACCTGCACCTGTTCAGTTCAATATCCACTGCACTGCAGGGTCTGTGTCAGTGGCTCAGTAGGTAGCACACATGCCTCAGAGTTCGGGAGGTCAGAGGGCTGCGGGTTCAGTTCCGCATCAGGCACTCTGGGCGGTATCCTAATACTGACACCATGTTGCAGCATGGGCGCACTCTTGAGGTGCTGCGATTTGGATGTGATGTGAGGCAGAGGTCCCATCAGACTGGAGCAGTGGTTGTTCAGGTGGATGTCAGGGATCACAAGGCACATAATGCACACAGTACTGGAATATCCCCATTGTACTGGCCAGATGTCCCACATGCAGTGACCCACATGCAAACAGCCTCATCTGGGTCAATGACACCTGCCATTCATCTGTGTGGGATTGTGAGGGGAGGATGGGCTGCACAGTGGGTTGCTAGCTGCACACTTTTGAGCGAACATGCTACACCCTATGGCCTCGTATGCTGGCCTGTCACAGCAGGATGTCAGATGGCTGGAGGCGATGCAGCGAAGGAACACTGAGATGATCCAGGTGCGAGGGCACATCCCACGAGGGCAGGATAACCAGGGTTACTGCACACCCTGGAGGTGGTAAGCATTTGGGGCCATTTGATAGAGACTGTAGAATACATGAAGGGCACTGTCAGAACAGGCACGTAAGTGATATTTCTGCAGGAGTGGTGATGTGGCACATGAGTAGATGAAGCCATGTTGGCAGCTGGACATTATCGGAGGGGATGTTGAGGAATTCACTGCACATTGAGGGCAGTGGGGACAATGGACCATGTACTACAATATTGGTATCCTGTGGGACAGTGGTCAGCTGTAACAGGGCATTGTACATGGCGCAGCGTGTGGCCTGGGTGACAGCATGAGTGCAGGTAGGTGCAGCTGTGTTGTGAGGATGGCAGCTGTGCATACAGGCATAGTCGATGGACCACAAGGCCTGTGTCGGCCGCCTGACACATATGTACTGTGCCCAGATCGTGTATACTATGCATGTGTATTGCGTGCCATACATGGGTGTGCATTCCATTTGCAAACTGTACAGGCCATGTATGTTGTGTGACACTGTACCATTATACAAGTGCAGGTATGGAGTGGTTGTGGTTGGTGTGTCACGTGGCACAGGACAGGTAACCAGTGGGGTCCCACGAGTCTCGGTGCAGGGGCGGTGTTGTTCAATGTCACCTTCATTGGTACTGGGGATGTCATTGAGGTCAATATGTGCCTATTGGCGGTGGCACCAAGCTCTGTGGGAAAGTGGACACAGCTGAAGGGATACAGGACTTACAGGCCAAATATGCAAAGCTGGGGTGGTGGTCCGGCATCTGACAGCCTGGCTCAATGCCACAAAATGCAGGGCTATGCACATTGGGGTCATGTGTCCTAGGACACAGTACTACCTGGGTGGAGTACCAGTATCTGCATCAGGGAGAATAAGGACCTGGGAGCGATGCTCACTAGAGATCTGATGTACTCCACACAGTGCAGACAGCAGCAGCAAAGGCAAACAGGCTGCTGGGATGCATAGTCATGGGATCAGTAATGGGAGAGAGAATGTTCAGCCGCCCTTGTACAGGTCACTGGTAAGGCTGCAGCTTGAGTATGAAGATCAGTACCGGTGCCCACACCTCAAATGAGTCAGTAACCTGCTAGAGTAGGTCCAGAGGGGCTACAACACTGATAGTTGGACAGGTGTATGGCATATGATGAGGGCATGTGATCACTGCACATGTACACCCTGGATGAGAGGAGAGGGTGAGGGGACATGATTGGGACACTCAGGTCCTTGTAGGGGATATCTAAGGTTGATAAGAAGGGTATCTTCCAGCTGGTGGCACCCATAGCATGAGGGGCACAGTCTAAGGCTGGAGGGTGGGGGGCATGGGAGGGAGGCAGGAAGCACATCTCCACAGAGATGGCAGTGGACACTTGGAATGCACTGCCAGAGGAGGTAAACCTCTGAAGGACAGTGGGCAGCTTTCCGACCAGCTGTGACAGGTACTGGGGAGGGAGAGGGTTATGGGCTTTCAGGATGGGTAGTTTAGGGAGTAGGGGCAGGGTCAGTGGCCCATGCTGTGCTCCTGCAGCGGCATACATGATTGACCATATGGCTGTCTTCCGCTAACATCTTCAGATGTTCATATGTTCACGTGTGTCAGTGTCAACCATTTGAACACTCTACAGTCCTGTGTAACATGCCCTTGTGTGGTTGCTACACAGGTGCATGCATCCATGTGATTGGTCAGGGTGGGGGACATCAGCAGATGCTGTATCGTACAGTGGCACGGCCAGGTTTGTATTGCTTACACTACCATATCATGTCTTCATGTGTTTACTGTACATTGTGCAGTCATGGCCACAGGTACATGCTAGTGTTGCCAGCTGCAGTATCCTTACAGTGGTGCATTGTGCTCCTGTCATGGTGGATGGTAGCTCACCATTGGATGCTACCGGTTTTCATGGGAATACTGACTCATGTTTGTGCATACATTACGTGTCTCACAGTGCAGTGCACCATGTGCACAGGTTGTGTGTGTCATGGGTGGGCATGGTAGTCCATGGACCATATTGCTGTGTGTGTGAGGTTGTAGAGTAGTATGTGGCATGATCACCATAACAGCTACTGTTCAATGCTGTGTATGACAGTTCCCATCAGAACAGATGTCTTGTTAGATGTGTTGTTTGTGTGACATCCCGACACTGTGTGCACCTGTGAAGCAGTGGAACATGTCATTCCATGTCTGTCTTCAGCATCTTCCTTTGCTTTGCAACAGACAGTTGGGTTTGCACTGCTCCAGCCACCCTTTTGGAGTGTCAAGTACCTGACCCACTGGTTCCGCCCTGCTGCTCAGCTGCTGTTCCTCTCCTGGCGGTGTCCATGGTCCCAGTGGCTGCTCTGACACATGCCACATGTGCCTCCTCCGAGGTCACCATTGCTGTGCTTGCCCTGGCCCTGTTGACAACTGTGGGACTATGTTGTGCTGCAGTGGTTGCCTCACATGCTGCTGATGCATTTACCTCTGTTATCACAACAGGCATGACAGTTTTTCGCGTGGCCTGCCCCTGGCGCATGTGGGCATTTCTGTTAGTACCTGTGCAGCCTCACTGTGTTGCACACTGCGTACTGTGTTGGACTGTGCACTTTCAACAATGCCAACAGTGGCTGGTACTGTTGGTGGGTGGGGCGGGCTGTTTTCCATGCTGTTGAGCATTGCCTGTGTTGTCCCTGTTGATGTGTGTGGACGTGTGTCACCTGCCTGTATGTATGTCATGCTCTGTTGCCCAGTGAACTGTGCAGTGGTGGTTTGCCTGTGTCCCTTCATGCTGGCTGTGCTGTCATGCACAATGGTAGCCTGTGCACCCTGGCCACATGTTGACTGTGGTGCTGTTGCACTGTCGGACTGTTGTACCATGTTGGGTTGGATGTTGTCTGCTGTGCTGCTGTGGGTCTGTGTGTGTGTGTGTGTGGCCCATGTTCCCCTTTGTGGTGCTGCATGTCCCACTTGTGATGTTGTCACTCACCACAGAATAGGGTGGTGTGCTGTTGACCTGTGTGTTGACAGCAAGTTGGACTGTGGTGCTGCTATGCCACTGCGTGATGCTCCTGATGACGGAGCACTCCAGCTACAGGGTACACATATGTCTGGGTGGTGGTTGGCTGGTCTGCAATGCCAGGTGTCACTAGGTCTTGCATTTGAAGGTGTTCTGCATGTTGACTGACATATCCACTGCTGTGTCCATGACCACTGTACATGTTGGATCCATACGGTGTGCGTTGTCTGCTTCCATACACAGGTGTTTGTCCATAACCATGGTCACCTGTGGAGGTATCTCTGTTCGGTGCAATGTGTTGTGTCATGTATTGCCTGGCCTGTATGGCCACTGGACATGTCAGTGCACTGGGCATGTGTGGCAGGGTACACATCTCTATCACTGTTGCTGATGTCTGGCCCATAACTGTAGACATGTCCTCCATTGCTGTTGCTGACTGCACATTGGTGACGGGTGTCATGTAGGGGTGTTGTCGGGTGCATGTGGTGCAAGTCCTGGCTGGCTGATGTTGTGGTGTCTGTCCTGTGGTCCTGTGTCACATGAGGCATTGTGGCCTGGATGCCCCATCATGCATGGAATGGCCATGTACCTGGCTGCTGACCATGCACTGGGCTATCACCTGCAGTGCTGTGGCCACAGTTTGTGCAGCCTGTGTTTGCTCTCACTGTAACTCGCCTGTTGCTGCAGTCATGCTGTCACTATCTCCTGCCTGTTTGCTTGCTGCTGCATGAAGCGTGTGTGCCCTGCAGTATGGCTTCCATGAGTGCCTGTGTCCCTGTGTATAATCATCACAATGGTCTGCACTGTGTCATGCATTGCAGCCATGGTCCCCTCGATGGGTCAGGTTTGCTGTGGTGGCACTGGTGTGTGCCTCAACTGCTGCATGTACTCCCATCATGCTACCAACCATGGACTTACACTACATGCACCACCTTCTGAAAGTAATGTCAAGGCCCTCGTCATTGGGTGTTTGGCTCCCATCGACATCATCCGGTTGTTGTGGGTGTCCGCGTGCACATGCAATTCTGTTGGCTCTCACTGTCTGCCTCACCAGCTTGGCCTGGTGCTCCTTGTAATGGTATCACTGTCCTCAATGCGGACATTGCATGGTCCTCAACTATGTTGTCCACATCCCCTGTTGTTCTGGTGGATGTTGCAGGGCTGGCTGTGTCGGGAAGGTCACCTGTATACAGTCTTCCTTACCTCACTGGTCCTGGCACTCATGTCACTGTGGTGCTGATGCACATCCTCCTCCTCCTCCTCTTCCTCATGTACCACTATGTCTCTTTGTGTGCCCGGGCTGGATGATGGTGTTGTCATCTACTTGTATCCCTGCCTGTCGTGGACCTTCTGTCCTCCCTGGTGACATCTGTGAGTATAGAGCACATACATTATAAGGCTGTGTCCTACACGTGTCCCACGATATTGGTATATCCATGTTGTACTGTGTGTTGCGGCAGTTATGTCTGTGTTGTATGCACCTGCCTGTGTACAGTCTGCCATTCATATATGCAGCACAGTGGCACTGGGTGCAGCCTGTCACGCTCCTCCGTGGTTCCCAGCTGTCACGTGGCACTGTTACTGTGCTCAGTGGCTCAGGACTCTCATCTAATGATACACATCCACAACATCATACAGCAGCATATGGCCTTTCTGTGTTGTACAACACATGGTTGCCTGTGTCATGCTGTACATCTGTTGATGCCCTATGCTGTGTGTGCTTGCACACTGTATTATTGGCTGCCTGTGTATGGTGGCATGTCTAATGTTCCATTGTGTATTGTTCCTCCTTGCTCAGGTATGTATGGTTGACAGTGTGGCCTAGTGTAGAGGTGTGCATGTGCCAGTGTGTTGTGTGCATCCACGGTGTCTTGTGGGCATGTTGCACAGAGGTGCCGTGCACAGTGCCTGTCAGTGTGCAGTACATATGGCTGTTACACATCACTCCGGTGGGTGCGCCACCGTGATGCATGGGTACATGTGTATATGCACGTTGATATGTGTGCCATCCATGGTATATGGCCTGGGTGTCCCTGACCCTTGTGTTTGACACCAGCACTACACAGGTTGTCGGTGTGCGTGGCTGTTGTGCACTGTGCGGACCCCATGGTGTTTAGTGGGACCTGTGCATCCTCACATTGTTGCCCACCCATGCATGCCGAGGCTGTCCCTATATATGGCTTGCGCACGCGTGTGTTGTGCATCACAACCTCTCTCACACTACATGTTGCCAGGTGTCTCATCATTGGCTGCCTGTGGACATCGTGTTTGGTGTGTACCACTGTTGTCCACTGGGCAGATGCTGCTTCCTACTGTGTGCCTTCACACAGACTGTGTGTGCCAATGTCCACCTATGCTGTGAGACACACATGGTTGCTGCATGTCCTACATGTGTGCTGCACTAGCTGGACACTGGTTGGGCCCAGTAGATATGGTGTGGAATGCCTGTGCCATGTCTCGTGCAGTCCACATGCACACTCCCTGAGCGGTCCTACATGTCCCATGACTGTCCTGTTCCTCTTGGTTGTACAAGTCATGCATTGCATTGGATGGCCATGACATGCCCCACCGCCCTGACCATTTGCCCATGCACTACCCAACTGTTTTGAGGCTATAGGTCCTCTGTTTGATTCCCAGAAGCCACTGTGTCCTGTGTGCGTGTGTCTCAATGTGCATCTGTCGGTGGCCCTATGCTGTTACCTGCACCCATGTACCATTGTTCCATGGTTTGTGTGGGGAATGGCCATGTATTGGAGGGCATCCAGCCCTGCCAGTGCTGTGCATTCCATTTGATGTCTGTCATTATTGCTGTTGGCTATTTGCCGGGGCGTGTTCTGCAGTCTGACTTGCGAAGGCTGGCAAGTCACCATTCTACTGTGTGCTACACCTCCATCCTAGCTGCTGTCAGGGGTGGGGCTCTGCACATAGGTTTGTACACCTGTCTGGAGGCCGTGCATTACTGTTTGCCTTCCACAATACATGGTGGTTTGTGCTGCTACCCCTGGATCGTTGCCAGGATGTTCACAGGGGTGTTATTTTATGCAGGCTGCAACCCTTTCATACTATGTGTTGGTCTTTGGGCTGGCAGGACCCCTGCTGCGTGGGATCCAAGATGCTCTGTGGTGCATTATGGGATTTCTTTTGATGTTGAGGATGTAATATCTGAGATCACCTAGACCTCTGGCCTAGGCTACATTATTATCTGACTGGCTGCATAGTGACTACATATATGTATTCAGTACCGGAGGTGGCAGGCTGCAGTTACTGTAATATACCTACGACATTGTATCACATATTGTCTGTTATCAGATGTCCCATCTGTGGCTGTATCCATGTGTATATCGGTGAGTGGTGCAGTGGCTGCCAGGCCCCAGAACCCTGTATTCCTTGTCCCACTGTTGCTACATTTGTGGCTCATGTCATACCACACTGACCCATCTGTTCTGCTTACGGACTATTATTACTGTTTGGGAGTCTCAGATGTTGTGTGTGTGTGTCTGTGTATATACAGACATATACACACAGCGTACAATATGTATGCATGGACATCACTGCAGTGTCTGCCACTGGGTTTTGCTGGTGTTGTACACTACTAGCGTGCTGCAGTGCTGTCCTACTTCTGGGGCAGGGGTCTGGGGCTGATACACCCCAGTGATCGTGGGCTACAGTGTGCTCTATGGTGCACCTTTGTGGCCTATATTAATTCTATTACTCATATCTCAGCGCCTCTACCCTTGCTGTGACCCTCACCTTCCACAACCCAATATGCCATTACGCTATGGAGTCAGTGAAACCTGGCCTGTAGCAAGGGTAGCAGGATGCTTGGATGTCTCAGTAGGGGTATAGATAGCAGATGGCACGTGGTAATACATCCCTCTGCAGATCCCTGGTGGAGCCTATCCTACAGTACTGTGTCCAGTTCTGGAGTCCTCATGTCAGTGAGGATACAGATGGGTTGGAGACAGTGCAGTACAGTGTTACAGACATGCTTCATGGGCAACATGGATAATCCTGAGGTGTGGCTCAGGGCAATGCATATGTACATATTGTTAACCTGTGGGGAGGGGTGATTTGATAGAGACATTCATGTTCCTTTCCAGACATGGATTGAACTGCAGGGTACTATGTAGCCTGTGTAGCTATCCATGATCACATGGCCATGATTGGGTATTGATAGGGGGTGGGTTCAGGGTGCTGCAGTGTGTACTACTATACAGAGAGGGTGGTGGGACTGTGGAACAGTCTGTCAGCTGCACTGGTGGGTGCATGTATGAACAGAGTTTTAAGCAGGGCTGGGACATGATGGGGGCATAGTTGTTACTGGGGCGACAGGACAAGGGTGGACATTAGAGGGAATAGGGTGTGTTGGTGCCCGGGGCATTGCCAGGTACCGGGATTCTTGGGGACCTGAGCAGCCAGTCTGGTGCTCTGTTTTCTCCCTATCATTGTCTATGTTTCTGTAACATGCACCCTCCTGGTAAGTATCTGTCACATTATCCTGGGTTATTATTGTGTCGTACACTTGTTGGACCCACTTCATTCTCCACTGTGGGAGGCATAACACATGGAGTGCGGGTAGGGTATTGTGATGGTGGTGGGGTTGTCCAGTGCACAGTTAACAATGGCTACATGCCTACACCCCTCACTGCTTCCAGACATATAGTGGATATGTTTATAACACTGCACTGTTGCAGGAGATGTCATTGTACCAGCATATGTAGTCATCGGTGATACGACTTTGCATAGCGTACTGGTTTTCATTGATTCTGGCACAGATGACACTGACAATGGTGGACCTGCATGTTAATAGACATGGGACCGCAGTACCAACCTCTCTGACCAGCACATTTGAGTGGGGTGGCAGGTTGACCCAGCCAGACCCAACCACTTGCATTGACATTCCACCATGGTGCCTATTTTGTGTGGCATATGGATGTTCATACTGGCATGTGATGCATGATGACTGTGCATTCTGTGTAAGGAGGATATCTGTACTTTGTCTGTCTCATCGGCCTCCCACCTGAATGGCTTTCTTGCCATCAACACAGCCTATCCTTGATACAGTTATTTGGGCCTCATCTTTGGCATTTCGGCCAGCACAGTACACATGCCAGTGACTGCTGATTGGTCAGGGTTCTCTACATGTGTTTTGCTCACCTGGTGATGCCGTTTCTGAGCCTGCCACCATGCTCCATTGTCTTTGAGTGCTGCTTGACAGTGTGCCTTTAGTGTAGCAGCCGTGCTGTATTCCAATCACGTTCACAATGCTGACATGGGCTGCGATTAGTCAGCCTGTCATGGGGAGATGATGCAGAGCCAGACTCACACTGCAGCTACTGGCATCCTACTGGCACTGAGGAGGCTACTTGGCAGCAGATGGGGAGCGCTTGTGGAGTGGATGTGCTGGGCGCGTCTTGTGTGCATCAGCACTTTGTGACAACCATGATATGGACACTTATAGTATATGCTAATGTTACGGCTGATGGTGGACATGGGGTGCGTTTCAGGCGGAGGTTGTGCTTTGGTGTCAACACACCACCCCTGGCAATGGCTGTGTACCCTCTGCTGTGACCCTGGTATCCATCCGTTCATTCACCAGCCTGCATGCTGCATGTGTGCATGTATTGTGTGTGTCACCCTCCATTGCGGCTACGTTGTGTTGCTCCACAGTTGTATGCACCACTGCTTTGTTTTGCCTGAGTGGGACATGGTGCAGTGGCATGCTGTCTGCATTTGCACATTGTTTGGCTGTGCAGGGCTCAGGATTTCCCTATGTGTTGTATCAGTGGCACATGGTGCCGTTGGGGTCAGGCATGTTGTTGCCCCTCACATTTACCTGTGTACACTAGCTTTCAGGCGTTTGTACTGCCTACACCCTAGTGTATCTGCATCTGTGTGGTGTGCGTATCATTAGTCTCTGCTGGTACGTGCACGTGTGTGGTGGTCTGCTGCCTCAAGAGGTCAAGGTCACTGTCTCAGGTGGCTGGCAACACTCCTCCTGTGGGGTGAAGTCCTTGGCGCAGCATGAGTTGTGTGCCATTTTACTCTTTGACCTCCTCTTGAGGTCATTATACCTTTCTGCAGTTCCCTGATTGTTCGCCTCACAGGCGCAACCGCATTCACGCTTGTTGCCACCTGTGCCGATTCCTGCTGCTTCTTGTCACGTTGTTCCTTATCCCCACCCCAGGATAGCAGTAGGTCATAATGTTTGTGCACCTCTCGATGAGGACATCTGTCTCTCTATTGGTGGAGTTGAGTTTTCGGGTGTGGCGTGGTTCCCTTTTCCATTGGCTTGCCTCCGCCATTCTCCTTGCTGTATGCCTTCTGGGCATGTTGCGTCATTTCACGTCATGTGTCATATTTATGATGCAGGCCGACCCTTGCATCATTCTCTTGGACTTTGCTGCTGTGGCACCGTTTGTTACAAAATCTGATGCAGAGGATTTGGCGCCCATGTTTGATGCAGGGTGACCCTTTGGCACTTTCGCGCTCTAAGGCACCTTTGACAATCCAGCCCAGAAAGCTTTGAATTTTCCCTCTATTAAAAGGCAAAATAACATCTCAGACTTTAGCAGTTCTTGGTCTCAGTTCATCCCCACAGAAGCTCCCTAAAGAATTCCAAAGCTTGTCTTCCTCCTTCTGGAGAGGGCACCCCCTTTAGAGATCGCGGGCAATGTCTGCCGCCAGATAAGAACTGATTATACTGACGCCAAATCCATGTAAAAAGAGGGTTTAAACTGACGGAGCCAGGCACTACATGCCAGGCTGAAGGCTCCTTCCAACTGGCTAGAATGCTCAGTTCTTTCAAACTGAGAGCTCCAGCCCCTCCCCTTGGAATGTTCAGGCAGTGCTGCTGCCAGGACATTCAAAGAACATCAGTTACATCAACATAAGAAAGCAAAGCCTTCTTAAAGGAACACACACCCACACTGTAACTCCCACAGGGGTTGCACACACACACACACACACACACATATATATATATATATACAGTATATACATATATATATATATATATATATATATATATATATATATATACATGTACAGATACAGAGAGAGGTCAGATTCTATAAGCACCCCATGCATGTCTAAGTTGTGACATCAGAAGGGTCTGATTACTCAGAGACCTCGCCCAATTCTGGAAGGGGCAGGGTCCCGTGTTAAGTCCCACAGCTTGTGCCTTTCCTACATGTACACCAAACAAAGGGCGTACCTGAGGGGCATGTCACAAGCCGCATCCACAGTCCTGAAGGGCACAAGTGCCCCCATTCCCTTCCCCGATAATGCAACAACCAACCCACAGGGCTTCATAAGCCCCCAATGCCTGATCCCCAAAATGCACAAGAATAAGCCCCATGGGGCTGAGCATGTCCCCCTCACCCCAAACCTGAACCACCTCAAATAGCAACCCCTGTGCCACACAATGTCCAACAATCCTGGTAGTCTAGTAGGCCCCCCCCCTACCCAGTAATGCAGACCACCCGTTCCCATCCCTACCAAGCTAGCAACTGGCACAATCCTCCTCTCACCTCTGGTGCCAGCCACTGACTGAGCCCCATCTGTGTGTGTACTACTGTATAATACATAATGCGCACTCAAGTCATTCATTAAGTGTGTACTATGTACTGTACAGTAGTACGCGCATGGATGGAGCTCAGTTGGTGGCTGGTAGTGGAGGTGAGAGGAGGATTGTATCAGTCACTGGCTGGGTAGGGGTGGGGGAGCGGGGTGGTCTAGATTACCGGGGTGGGGGCCACTAGACTACCAGGGATTGTTGGGGACTGCGTGGGCAAGAGGTTGCTAATTTTGCAGCTGATCAGGATCTGGCTTGGGGTAGGGGGACATACTCAGCCCTGTGGGGCTTATTCCTGTGCTGCTTTGGGGATTGGGGCATTAGGAGGCATACTAAGCGCTTTGAGGCTACAATTGACAAAACCTCAGATCAGGGCATTTGGGGACATAGGAAGCCCTCAGGGCTTACTAATTACTGTGTCGGGGATTAGGGCATACCAAGCCCTTCAGGGCTTACTAATCACTGTGTCAGGATCAGGGCATTGGGGCTGGGTTCTTCAGGCTTACAAATGACTGTATTGTGGTACAGGGCATTTGGGAGACATGCTATGCCCTATGGGGCAGTTTTACACAACTCGAGGAAGAGGCATTGGGGGCATGCTGAGTCCTGCAGGGCATTGGTGGCAGAGTGTGACATGTCCTCTAGGGATGGGCTGGGGCACAATGCCACAACCCCCAGAGGTCATAAGTACAGTTATACCAGCTAAAAGCTGGTGTAACTGTACTTCAATGGATGTCCTCCAGGGGTTGTTGGAGAATAGTGCCCTGGGAGACATTGTTGCTGCCCTTCCAGAATAGGGTGCAACTGCTGCCGTAAACCCCCTAGCACCATGTCACTGGGGGTTTAGGAGTGTAACTGGTGGCGTGTGTCCACTTTGGCACAAGCAGACTGTGGCATGTCACAGGCTGCTTTGCAAAAGTCTCAATTGTCTAACTGTTGAGGTAACTTGCTACTTGCACCATTTTGTTTGGCAAAGTCAAGTTCACGTCAGTCAAGCTTTGAGAATTGGGCCCAGAGAGAATAAATGCTAGGTAAGTGTGGTGTATGGGAAATATACCATCGGGGGGCTAATTAGTTCCATAACCCAAGAGCATGAAAGATGAGTGGGATTATGAGCTAATTAGCCACCTGAGATGGTATATTCCCATATCACTTACCTAGCATTCTTTCTAAGTATATAATACAGTAGGATGGTCTTGCTTTGTGTAGATCACATTTGCAGCCGTTTCTGGGTTTGCCTCTGCAATTTGTCACGTCCTTCCCAGTTTTCATACTGTAGTGACATTTTCCTGTTGGGCAGTGTTTTGGCCCAGTTTTGTTTCTGTAATGCTGGGATCTCCTATATAGGAGGTGTGGCTAGGGTAGTCGGTCCCATACTGTATGCCTTGGAGGAGTGGGAATGGCATGCAGTTCTGGTTGGCATGGTGGCTGGGACTGCTCTTGGGTCGGCATCAGTGTGGTGGGCAGGAGTGTTCTGTGGTGGTTGGGGATGCCCTATGGTTTCTGTCAAACTGGGAAAGGTTCCGTCTTCATTGGTGGCAGTAGCATAGAGGGCTTGGGTGAGCACAATCATCCACACACATTGTCATGTCAGTTTGAACCTTCCAGACCCCCACTTCCCAACACTTTTTAAAAACAAATTCTAGCCAAGCCGATATTGCTGTGGCAAGCTTGCAAAGCTCAGAAGAGCGAGTGCTGCCAAGTGCCATCTCAAGATGGTGGTGGTGATGCAACTGCTCATGCACAGCGTTCACATGCGTGGTTAGGTGACTAGCATCCATACCAAAATTAAGATGGCGGTGTTAGCCGAACTGCGCATGCTCGCATGGTGCTTACGTGCAGCCTTGTCTTGGAATGCAGAAGTAATAGCCAAATAGTGCAGCTGTTACCCATAGCTGCTGACCGTGGTGGAGTGTTACAAGCTGTGTTGGACTTTCAGAAGGATACTTCCAAAAGTCCAATGGAAGGTGCCACGATCAGCCATTTTAAGCAACAGATTGCAAAACACTGGAGGCTCTGCCCACAGCCGTAACAAGGGTAGTTCACACAATGCTTTTTGGGAGCTAGCTGCAGCTGGAAAACTGGACCTGCTGAGGAAAAGTTATGCAGCACAACCATTAAAGTCATATACCACAGATGGCCATGGTATATGACATTAATGGTCATGGAATATGACTCTAATTGGTGTGTTATACAGGGGAATAGATGATGGGATTTTCAATGGGACACAAGTCCTATCGATATAATATATTTAATGCACAAAAATGCATTAATGCACCCGTTAGGGTTCTGCGTAACATAATTAAAGTAGGAAATGCGACGTTAGGGTTTCCAACCCTCCCCTCCCAAGCAGAAAAAGGACAAGCTCACACAACCAACTACAGACAGTCATCATCAGGAAGACAAACAACATACAGCTGTTTCCAGATGACACAAATGCAGTAGTACTGATGTGCTACCTTCATGGATTTCTATCTGCGGAAACTTGCATAAGGACAGGCCCCACAGGGGCATGTGTTTAACAGCCACACCTGTCTGTGTATGTCGTACAGTGTGTTCTGCAGACAGAAGGCCCCACGAGGCCAGCGCCTCTGCAGAAAGAGCTAGTCATGCATACTGTACAGGTACATCATCGGATAGCATGATGATCCACCAGTGCATGGTTTTCTATATGCACCTGCATAACTGAAAAGTTGCTACCATCTTGAACAACTTCTACATCCGCTGCTGAATTCATGAACCCACATTGCAACAGTACTCCATTTGTGTAGGGGAAGGCCCACAGGATTGCACTTCTGCAAGTACAAGTTGGTGTGTATGTGTTACACCTGTGGCTGAAGATTTCTGCGGGCTCCTCAGGGGCCTACACTTCTGCAGAGAAAGTACTGCTGCAATTTTGGTATAATAGATTTTGTGGCTCCCACACCTCTTCTATAGCCACATGTCAGTGTGTTTGTCTTACACCTGTGGCTGCAAGCACAAGACTGTAAGTGTGTGCATGTTGTACAGTGTGCATGAGTACCTAAGGCTACAGAAGCTATCTATACCCTGCACCTGGAACATTATCCAGAAGAAATTAAAACGGTAACCATTTTGCCTATTTCTTGTTTTAAATCTGGTATTAATAGGTTATTCCATACAAAATGTGACTATTGTGGATGAGCTTATATTTAATATTTTATGGTCTTTTGCATCTGTAATTTTGTAATTTGTACTAAGCATGCTATTGTATGTTTAATGTTGGGCCTCAATTGAAAAGAGAGTTTACTCTCAACTTGTCATCCAGCCAATAAATGATTAGATTTGATTTGAGAAGCATTGACCCTTACAGGCATACACTTCTGCAAACAAAATAAGTCTTGTAACTTGGGAATTACAGATTTATATCTGAGGCTGCAGGAGCCTGTGCTTCTGAGCACGAAAGCACTGTTATGATTTGAGTATCTTGGATTTCTGTCTGCAGTGAGGCGTCCGTGTGCATGTCTTACATTTTGCATGCGCAGACAGAAATCCACAAAGGTTGCACATCAGTGCTACTACATTTTGTCATCTGGAAACAGTGGTATATTTGTTTTACCTGATGATGGCTGTCTGTGGTTGGTTGAGTAGGCTGCCCTTTGCTGCTGGGGAGGGGAGTTAGGATGGAAACCGTAATGCTACATTTCCTACTTTTGCTGCTTTAAGCAAAACCCTGACTGGTGCATTAATGCAGTATTTTGCAATGAATATCCTTTTTGAGCTAGTGGAATCTTATCCTCATTATCATAGCTAGCTGGGTGGAGAAGTGCAGGGCCCTCTAGGGTCTATAGATGCAGACACACAGGGCCCTCTGGGCCATGCCTTAACTGAGGAGTTCATGTGAGCGTGAAAGCACAGGGTCTTCTGGGTCTTCCACTTCAATGTTGCTAAAGATGCAGACATGCAGGAGTCTATATGGGTATGGAAGGGGCCCTGTACTTCTGTGCAACTTCCATCTGTGGGATATGTTTCCATAGTGGTTCATGAGGTAGAGTCATAAAAAGCACATGTTAAAAATGTGGATGTGAAGTCTTCAAAATTGGCACAGTTATGAGAAAAGCATTTGTTTTCAATATACAAAAATACTTCTTTTTCATGAGCCCATATTTCTGTTTTGTGAGGATGTTGAAGGAAGATTGTTGGCTCATAAAGCAAGATATTTAAAAACTAAGTCAAAATCTTGTTTCATGAGCCCACCTTCTTGTTTTGCAAGATTTTGTGAGATCATGAACCAAGATGTCTGCTCATGTAACAAGATTCTGGAAGAAAAAAAAAAAAAACAAAGAACAAAATCTGGTTTTAGGAACCAAAATTCTTGTTTCGTGAAACCCTTTTCCTGTTTTGTGAGCCTCATGAAAAGGAAAATCAGCTCATGAAACAAGCCTTGCTAAGTAAGGATTTCAGGGATGTCCCAAAAACTAAGTCCATAATTGAGCTAACTGGGTCCTGTTTAGCTAGATTCATACATCTGTATCTCTCCAGGGCATCATTTTTATGTTTTAAAAAACATTTCTGAAAAAATGGAAACAATATGGCTGTCATACGAAACAAGAATCAAACATCTATCTGAAAGACCCTACTGAGCATGCTCAGAACCAAAATTTCTTATCTTTATAACTTGGGAGCAGTTAATATTTTTCACCAAACCAAAGAAAGGCATCATTCTAGGGCAAGCTCTTTTTACTCCTTTTAAATTTCAGAACAAAATTCCAAACCATCTGGGCTATAAGTGTATATATATATATATATATTATAATAGAGTGCAGTAGTCCCCTATAGTTAGGGATAGTAGGGTGTTTAATGTTAAACCCTAACTTTGCTGTAATAGCTTTGCTCCATTCAGGAGACTTGCATGAAATTTGGCATGCATGGTATGTGGAGCAAGGTCTCTTGATTTGGCAAGCTTTGTTCTGGTTGGATATGTGGATTCCAAGATCCAGGTAGTGCAAAGAAAAAAAATCAGGGTGTTTTCTTTTTGCTCTCACTTATTTATTTTGTTTATTCTTTGTTAACTGGCTATGGCCCATTAGGCACAGGTGCCTGTTTTCAAGGAGTAAACGGCGCTGGGTAGGTTAAGTGACTTGCTCTGAGTCACACAGTATGCAAGTGGAGATTGTGTGAATCAAACCCAGGTCTTCCTTCTGGATGTGCCACTCTAGGATATACTGCCAGCCCTTAGGTAAGTGTCAGATATAAGGAAATATCAAGTGGTTAAACAAGCAATAAACAAGCCATAAAGCCGTGAGCACATAGGATCTGTGGACTTATGAGCTTGTTTGACCTTCAAGATGGTGATATTTCAGGAATATTTGGGACTTACCTGTCAGATCATTCGTATTACGTTATGTTGGTCTGTTTTCTTTAAGGAAAATGTACTGGTTTTTGTGTTTAGGTAGTTAATGTACTTGCTCCATAGTACAGTGATGCACTTCTTATAGGTTGCCTCTTAGGATTTTTTCGTAGTGCAGTTGCATTTTTAGGGTATCCTAATGTTGGCCCTGCTAGATTTCCAGGGTATTAAATAAGCCAAACAAAACTGATTAGCAGTATTGCATTCTAAAGTGCTAATCAGCTGTGAAAATGCATAGCACCTGGAACAGAATGGTTAGCAAAATTTGAAAATATATATTTGTTTAATTAATTTTGTCTACTATACCATGGACTCCCTCACAAAATGGTTAGCAGTCTACTGCTATTCATTTCTGAAATAGTTAGCAGTACCTCCTGTTTTGCATACGTTATACCAGCCTCCTGTAAAAGGAGGTGCAGTGTTGACGTACCATCCTTTAGTTCGCTTTTAGGATGGCTGCGTGGCCGTCAGTTTGTAGTGGTCAGGAGTGTCGGTGTTCTCTGTGCAGTCAGGAGTGGCATATAGGATCTCTGTGTGTAGCTGGTAGTAGTGGTGAGCTGTCTGCATTTGGGAACAGTGGTTAGAAGCTGCATCATGGGAGGGGCAGCAAGGATGTAGGTCCAGCATGAAGGGTGAGCATGTGGAGGCAGCAGCAGTAAAAATGGCTGGGACATGACTGTTTGGTAAGTGTTGCTTGGGGGGCTTATTTTTCTGCTGTTTAGGTTAGGGACACTTTTCACAGGTTTGTGTTTGTTTTGTAGTTGGAGGCTGTTTGAGTTGTAATGTTGATGTTCTCTGTGGTGTTTAGGTCTTTGGTGTATATATGTTATTAAGGTTGTTATAACACATGTTTATTAAGGTGGTTGATACAGTATGTGCTAGTAAGTTGTTTATTATATCGTTGTTAAAGGTTGTAATAAAAGTAGGTTGTAGTGTGTTAAGTCAGGTATTAATGTATTTTCAATAGGGTGTGGGACAGACACAAGGGGCTGTTGAAAGGAGGGGAATCAGGTGCAAGCCTATGGGGTGCTAGGCAAATGGGCAGACTAGGTGGCCCTGGAGGTCCTTTTCTTCCAACACTTTCCTATGTTCCTATACCTTATGGGAAAATATAGGATAGTGGATCCTATGGGGCAAAATCCCCAACCATGTGTTTTATATATATATATATATATATATATATATATATATATATATATATTGATAACACACTCTGAGGTGTGCAGTCACGCTCTGATATACACACGCCTTGGCGTGACTGTACACCTCAGAGTGGGTTATCTATCTTATAAAATGGCAAAATTGTTTTGGAGGGTAAAAGTGCAGGTGTGCAGTTGTGCTTTGATATATACATGGTCATGAGATGCTCTTCATCCAATAAAGAGCAGCAAGCTTAAAATGCATGTCTTAACGTGTGTGTGTGTATATATATATATATATATATATATATAAATACATACAGAAAGAGCAAGAGAGAGAATAAATGATGGCAAAGTGTGGTATATGAGGAAATAGTACCATTGAGGGGTTCAGCAAGCCATAAAGCCACAAGCCAAGGGGCTGTCAACTCTAACATTCACCCATTCCATGTATAAGCAACCGAGATAGTACAGTATGGAGAATGGGGTAAGCATTAGGATTGACAACCCCAAGGCACCACCCCGCCTGTTGCTGCCTGCAGTGGGGTGGAGTGTTGGGTTGGAAACCCTAACACCAGGGGCCGATTCCAAGATGTATGGTGCAACTTGCTGGTGGCTGCGGTTACGACACACCACCACACTGGGACCCTGCACAAGATTCCAGAACAGGCAGGGTCCCCAGCACCTATGCCCTGTGATTTGTGGCAGCTCCAGGGTTGCGCCACAGGAAGGGCACACCTGACCTGGGTGCCACAAGCCAGAGCAACGCCCACTCACAGGGTGCAAGCCATGTATGGCATGCCCCCAAAGCCCACACCAAGACACCATGGCAATGCCCCACAGGGCTGGGGAGGGTGGGGGCCACTGGACAACCTTGAGGAGAATGGCAGATGTGGGACATGTACTGTCCTGCAGGGCACTGCTTGGGGATACAGGCATGGAGATGCCAGCTGCCCACTGAGGGCAGCCCTGCCAATGGAGGTGGGGTGGGGACCTATGTAGGACTGTGGGAGTCGGCTGTGGGGTGCCAGACATGGGTGTGTGACCGATGGATGTAGGTACTTTGACCATTGTCTGCCGGGTTCCCTCCTGGAATAGCGATTGCCATTCTGTCAGCTGCACACCTGGAATAGGGCCATAACTGATGCCAGAATCCCCCTAGCACCATGTTGCAGGGGTTTCTGCATAACCAATAACATATCCACCTTTGGTGCATGCAGCCTGCGCCATGTTGCAGGCCGTCTTTCAGAGAAACCAGTGGCCCTAGCATGTTGAAAGGTGTGACTTGCATCATTGGGTCTGGCGAAGTCACCTGCGACATGCATAACCTGTTCTGGAATCTGGCCCTAGATGTCCAAACTTTTGCCGCTGGAACCCTAACAGCGCATTAACAAAGTTTTTGCCAAGAATTTCCATACTTTTGAGAAAGTATAATTATAGCCTTCTTTGATAGTGGGAGTGCAGGGGCCTTCTGGGCCCTGTGATCCCATCCCTACATAGATGCATAAATTCATATTACCATGCAAGCATTTTAGCCAAAAGAGCACCCAAACTGTCAGCATAACCCTGTTATTACCCCACCTCATGAACGCTGGGCTGAGAATTTTCAGATGTCTGCCAAAACATCATACCGCACCACTGCAATGTCATTCCACAGGTGACACAACATATTTTGGCTAGCAATTTTAAACTGACTGCTGTCACATTCAGGAGGTGATGTAAAGGAATGGCTATGTTGAAAATTTGGGGTGAAAATATTGAAAATTACAAAATTTAGGAGGAGTGTAGTGAAATGTCAACAGATGCACAGAACTTTGCCATTTCAGCACATTTTAACCCCAAATTTTCAATATATTCTTTTATGACCCCACTCATGAATAAGTGTGATGAAAATTTTGAAATCCAGCCTGAAAGGTGATTTCACCAACTGACCATGAAAGCACCTTTCGGGCAGGATTTAGGAAATTACACTAACATTGTTCATGAGGAGAGGTCTCAAAAGGATTGCTGAAAATTTGCTGTCAAAATCTTTAAAAATGACAAAGTTTTGCACCAAAGTTAAAAACCCCATTGAAATACACTGAACCACATTTACCTTAGTTTCTGAATTCCATGGTAGTCTAGTGGTCCCTCTCCCTCCTCTGTCTCCGTATAAAATATATATAGTTCCCCTAATAATGTAGTGGTCCACCCCTTCCCATTCACCAGTCGCCATTCCCATATAAAACATATATATTTCCTTGGTAGTCTAGTGGTCCCTCCCTGTTCACTGATTGCCATCCCTGTATACAAATATATATTTCCCTGGCAGTCTAGTGGTCCTGCCCCTCCCTGATGTCCAATCACCATCCCCTTATTGAAAAATATTTTGTGGTAGTCTAGTGGTCCCACCCTCCTCCCTGATCACCACTTGCCCTCCTGGTATTGAAAACAATATTTTCTGGTAGTCTAGTGGTCTCACCACCACCATCCCTGATTGCCCTCCCTCCACTAGACCACTAGGGTTATGTTTTTACTGTCACGCAGCACTCAGCAGGTCAGGCCCTCTGCTCCCACAGTGCCAACCCCAGAGTGCAATAGTGTGAACAGGTAACAGACAGGGTAAACCTCCTGCCTTCTTTTGGGTCCAAATCACCTTTAGTCTCAAGTTCTGGGGGATTCAAACTGTGAACCTTATGCTAGCATACCCAATGAACAGGCTCAGATAGTACCCTCTTCGGGGATTGCAGTACAATCTTTCTGGGGCACCCAATCAGGCTTCCAAAATTAACCTTTTAACTCTAAAAGAGACCTTAGGTATATTCTTACCTTTTCGCAGTTCAGTAACACCATCAAGCCCTTCAAACAGCAGTCAGACTTAACCACGTATACATCACATGCAAAAGAACTTGGAAGACACACCAGGCAGTATCTTAAGAAAATGTACTTTACTAAAAGATGATAAAAATGTGGAAAATGTAAACACAGAACAATATCTCAAATAGCTCACAATCACATAAAAGAACAAAGGAAAATTACAAAGCAAAACTCCTACCACAATACATTTAGATGTTTGCTATCTAAGGTATTACCTCTGGAAGTGTGTTTTAGAGTTAGATCAAAGAGCTGTGTCTCCTAGAGTCCCAAGATGATAAGATCTACATTTCAGACACAAGTATCAGTTTAAACTGTGTCTCCACACCCCTTCTGTGAGTCATTTAGCTCCTCCTTTTAGAATATAAAATTACAAAAAATGATTTCCTATCAGGAGGTATTTAAATAAGGTGCCATCAGAAGAAAAAATATATTTCCTATATATAACTCCTTAATTACACATATTTCATTTGAACTTAGCAATCCCATACTGGCACCAATGTGTTAAAAGCTAATAGGAATCAGCCTAATGATGTCCTGTTTCTGAAGTCATGAAGTCACATTTGGTTTGCACTTCAAAAACCTAGACATATCATAAAAAGGTAATAAAATGCCATTTTGAAGGAAGTCAGTTAATTAAATGGTTCCTGGTCTGTTTACATATCCTGTAGCTTCACTGAAACCTGGGGGGACACCCATGGAAGCACTAGCTGTCTTATGTGAGACAATCACATACTATATTTTATATTACAAATATCATACAATAATCATAACCAACTGGCCAAGCATCACATTTACTATTTTCACGGGATAGGGATCAGGGACAGGGAGGGACCACTAGACTTTCAGGAAATTTTGTAAAAATACAATACTGGGAGGGTGATCGTAGATATGGGAGGGGTGGGATCACTAGACTACTAAGGAATTTTGTTTTCAATACTGGGAGGTGACTGACAATTAGGAAGGGGTTGAACTACTAGACTACCATGGAATATTTCTTTTTCATTAAGGGGACAACGATCGGACATCAGGGAGTGTGGTGGACCACTAGAGTGCCAGAGAATATTTTATAGAATAAGAGAAGTGTGATCAGACATCAGTGGAGGGGAAGGGACCACTAGAATGCCATAGAAATAGATTTTTTGATGGGGATTGGGATTGGTGAATGGGGAGGGTGAAGAGACCACTAGGCGACACTAAGATCTGCTACAGAGTTGATGCACAGGGTGGGGTGGAAAGGATGAGAAGGGACTTGGCAAGGTTAGAGGAATGGTCAAATGTATGGCAGCTTAGATTCAATGCTAAGAAGTGCAAGGTAATGCACCTGGGAAACAAAAACCCAGGGAAGAGTACACAATGGGGGTGAGATACTAACAACAACAAAAATGGAAAGGGACCTGGGGTAGTCATATCAGATGACCTAAAGGTGGGCAAGCAATGTGAGAGGGCAGCAAGGAGGGCTGGGGGTTACTGGGATGCATAGGGAGAGCATCACCAGTAGAAAACAGGAAGTTATTATCCCTCTGTACAGACAGCTGGTGAGACCCCATCTGAGTACTGTGTGCAGTTCTGGAGACCCAATCTCCGCAAAAGACATAGACAGGATGGAAGCTGTCCAGAGGAGGGCAACTAAAATGGTGCAGGATCTGCACGGAAGACATATGAAGAGAGACTTAAGGAGCTTAATATGTATAGCCTCGAGGAAAGGAGGGAGAGGGGGACATGATAGAAACTTTCAAGTACCTCAAGGGAATCAACAAAGTCCAAGAGGTAGCATCTTTCAAAAAGAGTGTGCAAGAACAAGAGGGCACAATTTGAAGATGGAGGCGGCTCAGAGGTAATTTAAGGAAGTATTTTTCACAGAGAGGGTTGTGGATGCATGGAGCGGCCTTCCAGAGGAGGTTGTGGAGTCAAAATCAGTGGTGGAATTCAAGCATGCATGGGACAGTCAAAGGCAATTCTAGGGTGTGGGGTAAGAGGAAGTAGGCTGCTGGTTAACTAGGATCTGCAGCTTATCCAGTAGGTAGGGAAATGGGCAGACTGGGTGGGCCAAGCGGTCCTTATCTGCCATCAAATTCTATGTTTCTATGTTTCTATGTTTAGACTACCAGGACTTATACATGTTTTTAGAGGCGAAAATGTGGTTTCTTGAGGAATGCGGAAATCCTTTTTCTAGGTGTGAAAAAGAATCATTCTCCATGGTTCCTTTTTCACAATTTGCAAAAAAAATATTGTCTGTGGCTCAAATCCTTTCCCAGTTGCTTTTTCACAATTTTAAAACTTAAACTCACCTCATAAATTCTGGCAGACCCTCACTTCCCTTCACAACCCCCTCTAAATCTCCCCCATCTCATTGACATCAAGCTAGTCTCTGACCCCCTCACTGTTGCCTCCACTCTAAACAATTTCTTCACAATCTGCGCCTTCCTCTACCCTGCAACCCCCTTTTTTCATTCTCCCTTCACAAATGGCTTCCAGTTCTCCCCATCAGAGCCCAAGAGGTTCTTTGTGCCCTTCAATCGCTGAATCTATGCAAATCTGGCCCGTTGGGCTTGACCCCCCTCCTTCAAATCTCAGCCACAGCCATTGCCCACCCCTGACCCACCTCTAAACCTCTCTTTCCCTCTTAACACACGATCCCTCTGGCCTGGAAATCCATGAAGTGATCCCCTTCACAAAGGTGCCATCACCTCACCAGAAATTACCTCCTCTCTGCATTAGCTAAACTCAGGAGTCCCGCATCCCAACCAGGCTCACCCACTTCCTCTTTCGTCTAACCTCTCCCCTTCCAGTCTGTTTTTGGAAAAGTCACTCAATTGTCTCCTCCCTTCTCTGGGTCACAGATGCCATCCTTGCAGGCATGGACCAAGGGCACCTACCTCTTCCATTTCATTGATCTAGCTAAGGCCTTTGATTCCGTTTCCATCCTCTCCTGCTCATTAAACTTGGACTTTCTGGCCTTTCCCCTCCCACAGTTGAATGGTTCAGATCCTACATGACTGGTTGCACTCAATGTGTCCTGGCTGGAATGACCCCCTCCATTCTAGCTGGTGTACCCTAAGGTTCTGTTCTAGGTACCATACTCTTCCTTATCTGAGCTAGTACATCATGGTACTAGTGCATTTTGATTATCTAGGTTGCTGAGTGAACTGTATCCCATGTACTCTGTACCCATGATTATGTGATGATTTTGCCTTTGTTATCTTATGCACACTATGTTCCTATTAGATGTCATCGACAATGCCCATTAGCTGCTACTGTCTCCCTTACTCATGTATCTTCCTCTTCCTTATGTGGCGAGGATCCTTTGTAAAAGAGCTTTTAGCTCAAAGGTTGTATTCGATTACTCAATAAATAAAAATCTGCATACTTACGATCTCCCTTCCATCTGCTCTTCCTCTCATATTCACTTTTATGCAGATTACACCATTCTTTACAGTTCAGGCCCTCAGACCACTCAGCTGCAAAATGACTTCCTCGAGTTCTACAGTGGTTCTAAGTCAACCAAGTTAAGGTCAGTGCCAAGAAACCAGTATCCATGACTTTCGACACCTTGCAAAAACTCTCCATACTTTCCGCACACCCTCTTTCTCTACCCTCGATGGCATCACCCTGGACACAGTCTCTGTCTACAAGTACCTGCTGCTGCTGCAGTTTGAGAATCCAACCAAAGGGTCTGGAGGCTTGTCAGCATCTGCACTCTCCCAGCCCCTCTGTTAATCCTGGCACTGCCGCAGTTTAAGGTCCGACCAAAGATCTGAAGGGCTTGTTGGTGTCTGCACTCCCCACAGCCCCTCTGTTGCTCCTGCCACCGCCATAGTTTGAAGGTCTAACCAAGGGTCTGGAGGGCTTGTTAGCATCTGCACTCCCCATAGCCCATTTGTTGATCCTGCTGCAGCCACAGTTTGAAGGTCTGACCAAGGTATGGAGGACTAGCTCCACTTTTAAATTTGGTGCCTTTTGGTCCCCGATAAAGCCTCTTGAATTAACTTGTTACTGGCTCCTCTTAGGAGCTGCTGCTACTCCAGCCAGTTTTTGGCCCTCCACCCACCCCACCCCTACCCCTCTCTCTCTATTAAATCCACTGCTGCTCTGCCCCTATAATCCCGATTAGTAGCTGCATTTGGGAGGTGTTCTCTCAGCTACCCTCTGCTTCTCTCTTAACCCCTGGTAGTGGCACTTCCTTGTCCCTCCACTGTCAGCTGTAAGCCTCCTAACTAATTTCATCTGCCCTCTCAGACCGGAAGTGCTGTGTGGACACAACACCAGCACTAGTTATAATCCTGCCTATCTCCCTTTTCAATTCAATTATTTGAAATGTATGTTACCTAACACACCCATGGAACTTACTCCTTACTACCTTGCCAACTTTTAGTCATCAGCTAAGACCCTAATACTAGGTGAAGTCCCTGCCACTAGGTGTAACTTCTTCCTAATAAACTCACTGTATATACCCCTAATAAGTTATTGAGTCTAACTTACCAACTTTTATCCTCTGCTAAGATCCCTACCACTAAGTGAAATCCTTGCCACTAGGTGTAGCTTTTCCCTAATAAACTCATGTATATACCCTCCTAATAAATCTTTAAGTCTAACATCCTGCTAAAACTCCTAATCTTCACCTAGCAAGTCTCCTTAATTAATCATAAAATGTCTTCATTTTGTTTTCTAAAGTTTTGCTTTCAAGCTGCTCCCTCCTATTATATCTCTAGCTGGACGTGCCACATCCAGGCAGGACAACCACCCTCCTCAGCCCATCAGCCTGTCACTGCAATATTCTGCTCACTATCCAGTCTGTACTCCACTCAAATTGAGCTCCCCCTAATTGCTCTAACTTTGACACAGCATAATAAAACCATCCTACACATACCCCTGGATAAGAGATTCTCCAAATGGCCTTTCCTTCCCCCAACTCATTCGCTCACATGCCTTCTGCTCTTATCTGGTGACATCAAACTGAACCATGGACACATTAAAGAGGCTGAGACTCCTCCTAACTCCATGCCAAGCCTGGTCATGTGTAAAGGTCTTAAGCTAGCCCACATGAACGACAGAGCATCAGGAAGAAAATGGCTGCGCTTGATACATGGGTTCAGCACTATAAGCCAGACATACTCTGCATCACTTAAACCTGGCTGAAGCCCTCCATTTTGTCACATGAGATAGCCCTTCCTGGCTTTTCCTCATTTAGGAGATTGGCTCTCTAAGAGGGGTGGGGAGTACCAATCTACACCAGGGCAGAGCTGGCAGCAGCCTATGAACTACCAGAATTTGAATTCTCAACAGGAATAGAGCACCTTTTCTCTCAGTTACCCAAGGGCATGTCAATAAACTACTAAAGGTTGTGTCTATCTAACCCCTGCCTTGCTTCCTCCCATCACCCTGAGCTCTTCTCAGAATTAGACATGCTACCTCATAGGGACATTATCCTCTGTGGTGACTTCAATCTTGATTGGATAGGTACTAGCAAAACCCAGTACCTAGCTGCACTCTCAGGCGTCAACCTGGAGCAAATTCTTGATTAACCCACATGACTCAATATGAAGGCAGGTAAGCATAGCCCACTTGATTGGATAATAACCAACAACAAACATCACATCAAAACAGCAGGAATCCTCCCTAATGCTATAAGTGACCACTTCCCCACCTATTGCATCTAGAGGAACAACCACCCACACCCCACAGAATTATTAAGTCTCAAGATCTCACTAAATTCAACACAACAGCATTCCTGAGAAGTCTGAACACTGTCAGCTGGGATCCCATCAACCCCCCAGATATAAACCAAGCCCTCTATTTCTTCATTAACACCTTCTCTTCCATCCATGGCACTCATGCCTCATTCAAATTAAGAAGAGTAAAGGGCTTTCACTCCCCAGCTCACCCAAGATCTAGGGCATTCAGTGCACTCTTATGATAGAGCCTGGAAACTCTTTAAAAATCTGACTGCTGCTCTGACTGGCTGAACTACCATCAATACATAGAATGTTTGTAGGCGAAAATCACCAAGGCCAAGTGAGACTACTTCCAAACTTTACAAATCAACCATCTCACTAACCTAAAAACTTCTGGACACAAGTCAATGCCCTCATAAAGGCAAGGCACATACCGTCCCCAGACCATGATCAACAATGGTACAGTTCTGACCATTCCCCTGGAAATCATGTCTGGTATAAATCACTTTTCCCTGACCTAGACAGATATAAACAAGGCTTAAAATGCACCACCCACCCCATCAATGCCAGTCCTGACACCCTCCCACTCCTTTCCATCTGAAACTCACCTCACGCTCAGAAGTCCTCAAGCTCATAAACAAACTTGACCCTGATAGCTCACGGGTTTTGACTCCCTTCTTCACAAATTCCTTAAGATTGGTGCTTCTGCTATTGCACACCCAGTTGCACAGTTAGTCAATTGGTCCTTCCTCTCACACACATACCAGATAAATGAAAAATAGCAATAGTGGTCCCAGTACACAAGGGTGGTCCATCTAACCTTACTGAAAACTATAGACCCATATCCATATTGTGTCCCCAAGCAAAATTCAAGAAAGAATACTCTATAATCAGCTTTACTCCTTCCTTGAACTGACTAATGCTATTACGGTCTCACAACATGGTTTTCAGAAATTATATGGGACTGAATCAGCTCGTCTAAGGATCGCTATAGATATCTTTCAAGCCATGGATCAAGGTGTGCTACTGGGGCTGTCTTTGTGGATCTCATGAAAGCATTTGATCTTGTTAACCACTGACTACTCCTAGCAAAACTAAACAAACTTGGTCTGACTCCAATACAATTACATGATTTTCTTACTAACTGTCTAATCAGCTACAGTGCATCAAATGGGCTGGAGTTACCGCTCCCTTGCACACATCATGGATGGGGTCCCCATTGATCTATCCTGGGTCCTCTATTATTCTCCTCCGTGTCCATTAATGAGCTACCCACAACTGTGGAGGTGCATCGGTACAACTCTATCCAGATGGCGCTATTCTTTACAGATCTGATACAAGGATCTCTGCTATCAATTGGGCCTTGAGAATGATTTCTGGCTATTTTAAGCATGGTTTATGCAAAACCTACTGGTGTTCAATATCAAAAAACCAAAACATTGCTGTTCCGTCTATCTTTGACTTATCTGACCAACAACCCTTTGTAATCACGCCTTCAATGGCATGGCTCTAGAAGAAGTGGACTACTTTAAATATTTAGGAGTAACTCTGGATGAAAGTCTATCCCTGGAAGATCACTCTAATAAAATTATCATGTCTACACATGAAAACCGGGCCTATTTTATCAATTGCCTTACCTGCCCCCTCCCTCCAATCTTGGAGCACTCTTGCCTCGGCAACTCTGCTCCCTGGTCTTTTTATAGGGCTCCTCTACTTCTTTCAGCCAAGACATCTATCTCATCTAAATGAAAGCAAATGAGGCAAATCTTGACTTCCTCCTACTCTGTACAATATTCAAATTCATCCATCTCCTCCTCCTATACTCATTAACTTGCTTATCTTGAAGCTCATCCCTAGGTCCCACTGCTCTTCTCACCTCTCTTATTGAGGTCTTCCCAAGACACGGTTAGCCATATGCACAAAATCCTTTGCTTACATAGTGCCCCAAAATGGAGCGACCTCCCACGTGGACTACTTTCCTGCACATCCCTTTCACAATTGAAAAAATGCTTTAAAGAGCTTTTCTTCTCACCACCCATCTGCTCCTGTCACCAAGTACTCTCATCCCCTACCTAATCTTGTACACCTCATCACTCTACTCCATTTCCCCTATATTACCTCTATTACTGTACTCACTACAGAACCTCTATTATATACTACTGATCAGTTTGAATATTTAATTGTAAATATAATTTTGTAATGTATATACCCTTACCTCATTGTCTAATCTTGCCCAATACTACTCTGATTGCGTATCGATAGTTTAGTTAATTATGTTGTAATCCCTGTCTTTGACATATTTGTAATTATTTTGACCATGGCACTTATAGACTTGACTGTTAGCTAACATTATTTTGTAGACTCTATTCCTTGTAATTCTCACCCTGCTTAACACATGTTTCTAAATTACTGGAATGTATTTCCCCAGGCTGCCCCTGAAAAGGGATATGTTAATCTCAGTGGGCCTACCCAGTCATCAAAATTCAAAATAAAATAAAAATACCTAGGTGTCTGGCTGGACAGCCAATTAGACTATATGACTCACATTGACTACATCCATTCTAAGCTACGCCAAAAGCTCAGTGTTCTTTACAGAAATAAAGATTCCCCTGCCTCCAGTCTGCCATATACTACTCACAAAAACAATCTTACCTATCTTTGACTATGCAGATATCATCTATGGGTCCACTTCCACCTCCACCCTCTCAGGCTGGACTCTCTATTCAATTCCTTTTGCCATTTGCCATAAATTCTCCCCTCAGGACTCACCACTGCACCTTTACTCCTCCTCTCTCTCATATCCTCCACTGCCAGCACCAATCCTCTACTATCATAGCCAAGTACTGATTTGGTTCACTCACCCCTACCTCACCTCCTCCCTTTCCCCACATTCCACTTCTTACCATCTCCGCTCCAGAGACCCTTGCACTTTTGCCTACCCTTCCTACTCAAACTCTGGACAGGGCGCTTTCTCCTACTCTCCCTCACAACTGGAACTCCCTTCCATCACCGCTCCACCTGCTACCCTCACTAAACTTCTTTAAATGCATCCTCTCCACTCCCAACCTCCCTCTTGTTCTTGCTATCAGCCAAGTCCCATGCTACATATCTCACTGTGGTGGACTTGCCAGCTCTTACTAACCAAAGGCCCAACTAATTACTGAATGCACTGCATTGTGCCACCTATGTTTGCTATGCATACCTCAATATTTATTTAATCTCTTGTACTATGTGATGCCAATGAGAGATGGGGATTATCAAAACTGGGCTAGTGGAGGCCACCAACTAGTGTTCAAAGCTCCAAAGCAAGAAGGCCAGGTTGAGGAGACCAAGCTGGTTAAGCAGAGAGGTGTCAGGGAGGGTTAAGGAAAAAGGGCTACCTTCATGAAATATATGAGATCCAAATGGGAGGAGGATAGGGAGAAGTACATGAAGAAATCGAGAGAGGTGAGCAGATCGGTCAGGGCAGCCAAGGCAGCAAGAGAGATTAAGCTGGCACAGGGATAGGAGGGGAGAAGGATTTCTTCAGGTACATGAGAGAGAAAGAAGCTCTAAGGATCAGATTGTTAGGATAAAGGTGGACAAGGGGTGGTCAGAGAAAGGGTGGAGCAGGCAGAAGTGCTCAGTGATTACTTCTGTTCTGTGTTTAACAGGAGAAGCTGGGGCAGTGCCACAGGGGAAGGGAGCTGGGGTACAGGTAGGGCAGAACTCACAGAAATGGAAATCTCAGAGTGCAGAGTGCTAGAAGGTCTTAGAGCCCTGAGGGTAGATAAGGCACCAGGTACAGATGGCATCTACCCCAGGGTGCTGAGTGAGATGGCAGAGAATCTGGCAGGACCACTAGCAGATTTGCTCAGCCCCTTCCTGAGGACTGGCTGCATGCCTCAAGACTGGAGGATGTTGCATGTCTTGCCTCTCCAAAAAGTGGGCTCAAGGATGAGTTAGGGAACTATAGGCCAGTCTGCCTCACCTCCATCATGGGGAAGCTCATGAAGTCTATCCTCAAGGAGAGGCTGGTAGCCCTTCTGGAGGAGAATTGTCTCTAGGACAGCAGGCAGTATGGTTTTGTCTCTGGTAGATCATGCCAGACAAACATGATTGACTTCTCGACTGGGTAACACAGGCAATCGACAGGGGCCAGGCAGTGGATGTCCTGTACTTAGACTCCAGCAAGGCCTTTGCTTTGGTGCCACATGGGAGGTTGGTTAGCAAACTGGGACATCTGGGGTAGGGGAGATGATGGTGGAGTGGGTCAACAACTTGCTACAGGATAGGCAGCAGAGAATTGTTGTAAGGGGATCTCTCATCTCCAAGGGCTGTAACAAGTGGGGTTGCACAGGGCTCAGTGCCAGGTCCAGTGTTGTTTGGCATCTTTATTGCCAACATTGCAGTTGGGGTTAGCAATAAGATAAGCCTATTTGCAGATGACTCAAAGATGGTGTAGTGGTTGACAACACAAAGGGGTGGCTAGGACTGCAGGAAGACCTGGATAAACTTGAACACTGGTCAGACACATGGCAATGGTTCCATATCAGAATATTGACAACAGTGCTGTTGACATCCCGACAATGACAGGAACACCTCACCTTATGAACCCGTAGGCAAAATGTTAAAATCACAGCTGAAACATAATTTCATACCACAGGTGTGAAAACACATTTAGCCAAGATTTGGAAAAATGACAGCTGTCCCATTCATGACGTAGTGTGAACAAATGGCTATGTTGAAAATGTGGGGTCAAAATATTGAAAATTACCTAAGTTATGAGAGAGCACAGAACATTTGAATGTACACTCATAACTAGTTCTTTTTATATAATATTTTGATCCCAAATTTTCAACATACCCTTCTATAGCCCCCTTATGTGAATCTGGTAGGTGAAAATGTTCAAATCCTGACCAAAACGTCCTTTTGTGCCACAAGTGCAAAAACATATTTTGGCCAGGATTTGAAAAATATAACTATAATGTTTATTATATGGTGCAAAATATAGCCATGCTGAAAATGTTGGATCAAAATATTGAAAATTACCCAAAGGTATGAGTAAGTGTTGAAAAATGTCAATGTACACTTATAACTATGTTGTTTTTTAATATTTTACCCGCGTATTTAATATAGCTTTCTTAAGACCCAAGCTCATGAGCGAGGGCTGTGAAAATGTTCAAATCCACCCAAAATGTGATTTCATGTAGCAACCATGAAATCACCTTTTGGGATGATTTGACTGATTTCCTACCCATGTTCATGAGCTGGGGTCCTAAAAAGGCCAAATTGAAAATCTAGTGTATTTGGCGTAAAGATTTTTAAAAATGATGAAGTTATGATTAAAAGTTCAAACCCCTTTGAAATACATTAACCCAGACCTACCTTATTTTCTGATATCACAGTTGCCGGTACCAGCAGCAAGATGTGTGTTTGATTACATAGTGGCTGTATGTCATGGAGCATGTTCAGGAGACTGAGGATGTGTGGGGCTATGTGGGGTGGTGGCTGCTGTGTGCTGGGTTGGGGTGGCATGGGTGGGGGTCTCGGGGATCAGATCGCTAATGGACCATTTTCTTTTTCAGGTTATTAAAAGAAAAGAGCAGTGAGGACAGTTTTGTTATTTTAAGGGAATCAATCAGAAACTGCGGACTGGGCACCCCAGTGTTAGGATGATCTCCAGCATCTCTGGGGGTGGTCACATCAGTGCTGCCAATTATACCTTGGGTAAGGTGGACAGGAGACCTGGAGGAAGGGGTCAAGAGAAGAAGTACTGGGGTGTGGACCTTGATCTACTTAAAATCTAATTCTTTATTATTATTATTATTTTATTATATTACAAATCATTTGGAAGGGTCAGGCAATCTGGAGTGGGGAGAAATAATTGGTATCGGGGCATCCTGGACCATTTACAATATATCATAGATAGATAGATAGATACATCAGGGGTTCACTGGCTCACTGCTCCAATTGACATACAAGTATCTTACAGGGAGGAACAGGTGCAGGAAAACACTATTTTTAAGCAAAAAGATGTTCCAGGACTAGAGGGCATGGGATGAAGTTGGAGGGAGGATGATTCAGAGGAAACATGAGAAGAATTTCTTCACAGAACGGGTGGTGGACAAGTGGAACACCCTGCCAGAGGAAGTGGTGGGGGCTGAAACAATCATGGGATTTAAGAATGCATGGGATAGACATAAAGGAATTCTGGAGGTCAGGGGTAAGGTGCAACAGACTTCTAGGAAAACAAACTGAACTTACAAGCTCAAATGGGCAGACTGGGTGGGCCATAGGCCCTTATCTGCTGACACTGTCTATGTATCTATGTAACTGAAGTTGGCAGCATGACTCCAGCTACAGCATCAAAATTATTGAAAGTCACTCTGTTCTGACAAAAAAAAAATCCAAAAGAACTATTGTTCTTTAGTATGAGCCCTTGCTTAGCCACTGGCTCACTGCTCCAACAGAAGCTGGCAGAATGACTCCAGCTGCAACTTCACATTCAAGAAAGTCCCACCCACAAAGAAGAGCTTGGACTTAGTTTTTCTTCACAGTTCTTTCATGAAAGCTCACAAAAGAACTGTGAAAAAAAGCTAAGTCAAACTCTTCGTTCATGAAGCTAGGTTCTTGTTTGTGAGACTCAAATCTCGTGAAAGAACTATGGTTCTTTTGTATGATCTCATGAAAGAACTGTGAAAAAAAAAACAAAGTTCAAATTCTTGTTTCATGAACTGAGGTTCTTCTTTCATGAGATTCATGAAAGAAAGAATCATTGGCTCATGAAAGAAGAATCAGGAGCCCTTGCTAAGCCATCCACCTAGGATTTTAGGGACATTGCAAAACCACATTTTGGTGTCATTTTTTGAAGAACAAAATCCAGAATTGAGCTAAATGTGTCTCATTTATCTAGACTCATGTTTGTTTTTCCTCAGACCATAATTTTATGGGTTTCCACCTAGGCTGTAAGTGAGAGCAAAGAAACAGCAAAAAAAAAAAAAAAAGATTTTTCCACTTTTCCTACTATCCAGATCTTGGAATCTGGACATCCGACCATCATGAGGCTTGCCAAGTCAAGTGACTTTACCCCTAGACCACACCTGCAAAATTGCATGCACTTCTGTTGAACAGGGGTGATGCTATTAAGGTGCAAAGCTAGGGTTTAACTTTAAACACCCTACTCAACTCAAATGGTAGTGGCACTATAGTTAGGGTTGTGCAGCCCTTTCTATGTTGAACCCACATTTTGCACTTTAATAACTTTGCAACTGTTTGTCTGATTTGCCTCAAATTGTGCATTCACTGTCTGGTACCATAGATCTCTGGAACTGGCTAGTTTTGTTCGTGTTGAGCGTGCAGTTCAGAGCTGCAAGTGCAAAAATATGAAAATACCACCTTTTGGCAAATTCTTTGCTCGGGCTACAGTCCAAATGGTTTGGAGGTCTGGTTTGAAATTGTCTGAGTATGTGGGGTCTGGGTCACTGATGTGCCTTTGAAGATTTGGTGAAAATATTAATCCATTCAAAAGTTATTAAAGTTTGAACTTTCCCATTATAGCCTATGGAAAAATATATGTACACCTCGAAAGGACTTTTTACTTTTAGAAAGTCCATTTTACTTTGCAAATTATTTTTTACTTTCCACATCCATCTTGTTTTCAGTTATCGATGGCTAAAAGCGTAATTCAAACAATACTGCCCTTGGTAAACACCAACAGTTTTGTTTACCTAATCAAGGCCTGAGAACACGATTCTGGCCTTAGTTTTTTAAATAATGCCTGTAAATATGTTTTTCCAATTTTGCCATCAGAACATTCACAAATTTTTTAAAGTATGTTTACTGAAACTTTTGTAAATTTCGAAAGTTTCACAAACCGAACTTTTGCTTAATTGTGAACATTTTGCAAATTTGCAAAGTACACATTTCATGAAAGTGCTTTTACAAGCTTCGCAAAACTTTGCAAATTTGTGAAAGTACTTTTAAAAATTGCTGTTCATTTGCCATTTCACAGCAAATAAATGGTTAGGAGTTTTGGGCTTAAATTTGCAGAGTAGAAAGGGCTTGCCCAACAGATGTGCCTTTGCTGGTTTGGTGAAAACATTTACATTGGTTCCATAGTTATAGCATTCAGAAGTTTCAAAATCTCCCATAGGATAACATTGTGGTGGCTGTGCTACCTTTCAGTGCCTATATCTTGAAAATGGTTTGAGATATGGATTTTCGCTAAGCACAGCTAAGCGCATGCAGGTTGCCAGGTCATGATTATAACTGTAGTGGAATTTTTCCAAAGTTCCTATGGTTACTGAGATATTGCCACATTCACATCACAAGAGGTACTCAGAATGTCTCTAGGCCTGCACTATGTCTCTATACTTGGTGTGCCAATGTTACAGTGAACTCCGATCATGAAGACCATCACAGTGACAGGAATAAGGCAAAATACACACATCACTGTGATGGTCTCTGCTGGCCCAGGGACTGCCTCGCAGGGTGTTTTGCCCCACCCTTGGGAAAACTCCTGACTCAGGTGGTATCCCTAGAGACAGGGGTGTGTGGGGCAGATCCCCACATGGGGTTTGAGTGCATCCCCATGATGGAAGCTATGGAGGCATCCTAACACTGCGCTGCTGACAAGCGGCAATGTGGCTGTCGCTGTCAGGGTGTCTCTATCAGGAATGTTGCAGAGGCATGGTAAAACCTCTATACTTATGGGTAAATTAGAGTGCAGGGCCCACATATGGGTACCATTATGCAATAATGGGACTGCAGAGCCCTCCATTATGCAGTACTGGGAGTGCAGGACCCTGCGCTCCCAGAGGAAGATGAGAACTCATTACAGTGCCTCTACAGTTATGTATAGATGGTAGCACAGGACCCAGAGGGCCCTGTGCTCTCGCGTGAAAAACCAGAGGCAACATATATGGCATGCATGATGGGAGTGCAGGCTCAGAGGTCCCTGTGCTCCCATAACTACATATGGGTAACATTACACTTTCTCAAGAAGGAAATTCATTGCAAAAATGTAGTTAATGCATCAGTTAGGGTTCCTATTACAGTGACAAAGATTGGAAATTTGATGTTAGGGTTACCAACTTACCACCCATCCCCACTCTTTACATGCCAACAGGTGTCAGAGTGTGCCTTGGGGTTGTCGGGCCTAACTCTTATCCCATTCTTCTATAGTGTACCATCTCGGCTTCCTTACAAATGGAATGGGGTGAGAGTTAGGCCTGATGACCCCAAGGCACACCTGATGCCTGATGGTGAGTAGAGAGTGGGGGTGGTGTGATAGGATTGAACCTAACATCAAATTTCTAATCTTTGTCACTGTAACAAAAACCCTAACTGATGCATTAACGGAGTTTTTTGCAATGAATATACTGTATATATATATATATATATATATATATATATATATATATATATACTGCATGTGTATATATATATATATATATATATATATATATATATATATATATCTATATTCTTTGCAAAAAACATGGTTAATGCAACAGTAGTTAAAGGTTCCAGCATCACAGGTAGGAAATTTTGTATTAGGGTTTCCAACCCCTTTTACTTCCACCTTGCAGGCAGCAACAGGTGTGGGATGTGCCTAGGGATTGTCAGCCCTAACGTGCACCCCATTCCATGAGTAAATAAGCTGAGATGGGTACAGCACATGAAAATGGGATGGCGGTAGGGCTGACAGCCCCAGGCACACCCCATGCCTGTTGCTGACTGAGATGGGGGAGGGATGTTTAGGAGTTGGGGGAAACCCTAACACCATTCCTTACTTTTGACACTGGAACCCTAACTTAGTGCATTAACAATGTTTTTGCAAAAAGTCTTACTTTTCAAGATAGTAGAATTGCATCCTTATTTACCTGTGGGAGCGCGGGCCCTGCACTCCCATCCATGCATAAGTTTTGAGATACTGTAATCATATTCTTATTCCCTGTGGAGTGGGCTCAGAGGGCTCTGTGCTCACATCAGTCCATATTGGTATCCATGTTTGAGTGTGGGAGTACAGGGTCCTCTGTGCCCTGTGCTAGTATACATTCATAATTTTGAGATACTGTAATCATATTCTTATTTCCCTGTGGGAGTGGGCTCAGAGGGCTCTGTGCTCACATCAGTCCATATTGGTATCCATGTTTGAGTGTGGGAGTACAGGGTCCTCTGTGCCCTGTGCTAGTATCACATTCATAATTTTTGAGATATTGTAATCATATCCTTATTTCCTGTAGAGGCCCTGTGCACTGATCGGTCCACAATAGTATCCATATTTGCATGTTGGAGCACTGGGCCCTCTGGGCCTGCACTTCCATCCACCCATAATTTTAAAGATACTGTAGTTGCCTCCCATCATATGCTGCGACGCACCAAAGAAAGATCTCACATTGTAATGTTATCCTATGAGAATCACGGAAAATTTGAAACATGTATAACTTGACACAAAATTAAAATATTTTCACAAGCCAGCAAAAGGCACATCTGTGGTGCAAGCCCTTTGTACCCTGAAAATGTCATACAGAAATTGGAAGCCATGTCTTCACAATGGAGTGACAAAGAAACAATTGCCTACACCTCACATTACAATGTTATCTATGGGATACAAAGGAAAATGTAAGCCCCAGAACTCCAGAGCAAAGTAATCTGCCTTCACCAAACCAGCAAAAGGTACATCTGTGGAGCAAGCCCTTTGCACCCTGAAATGTGGACCACAATTCCAAACAGTTTTTCAGTGTGAAGTGACAAAAGAACAACTGCATAAAAATCCTTTTTTCACAAATTGCAAAACAGGATCCTATTTTGAGCTTTTCCCACAATGTGTGAAAAAGAAAATTATTTTCACAAATTGCGAAACAGGATCCTGTTTCGTGATTCTTTTTCACAAGTTTGCAAAAAGGATTTTGGCATGTTAAAAACACATTTCCAGGTGATTTATGAAAATACTGTCACCAGAATCTGATAGAACGGTTCCGATTAGCAGAGGACATGGGTAGAGTTACGTCAAAAACATTTTTTCTGTTTTTAACTTTATTTGCCTTGCTAAAAAATGATAACACTCTGTATCTCCACAGCCACAGATCCAACTGGAATGAAACTTGGCACATCAAGAGAACTTCAGTCCCTGATGGAGCATGCAAAATATTATGAATATGGGTTAAACTGTTGTGAAGTTATTAAAGCACAAAAAGCACACAACGATTCCCCATTTATGACAAAGGATTACTCATTTGTGACACAGTATTGCCCATCTATAACACAGAATCCTGTTTTGAGGCTCACATCTAACTTTTCCCATTGAAAATAATGGGAAATTTAAAAATTTTACAACGTTTGAACAGATCAATATTTTCACCAAATCTTCTGTGACCCGACCTTTCTACCCTGAGACTTTCAGACCAAAATCCCAAGCCATTTTGTGCAGCAGTGTGACAAAAATTTGACAAAAACAGTCATTTTCATGTTTTGGGACACTCCTTATCTCTGCACCCACATCCAACTGGAATGAAACTTGGTACATCAAGAGATCTTTGGTCCTTGATGCTGCATGCAAAATGTCATGCAAACCAGTTGAACAGTTGCAAAGTTATTAAGTGCAATATTTTGAGTTTAGCAGGGGGTGCTGTATGATAAATGAGTTATGTGGATGAGTTTACATTGACCTTGAGTAACCTTTATGAGTGGTGGAGCACAGCAGGTTATCACACAAGCCATCCCTCCCAACATATTTGATTTATGCAATAAGGCTGACTTGTATGACAGTGTTTAATTTTTGAAACAGTTTTTTAAGATGTTGAGGGACTATTTGATACTTTGGCCCCATATTCAGAGCTGGATGCATGCGTGGTGTAAATAGACATATGGCCCAAACAATTAGCCAGCCGCTCTGATAGGATATTCAAACAGGATGCACAATCACAACAGATTCCACATCCTGTTTGAATATCGGAACCTGGATAGGTGGCACAAAGCAGATGACTGCCAGTTCAGCACAGTGCATCCAGGGTCAGGACTTAAGAACACCAATAGGGGATATGCAGTGCATCCCAGATGCACCAACACCCCAAGAGTGATATTCAGTTAAAATATGCTAATATGCTCATGCAACTGGGCCCCATGCAAGCTCAGTTTGCACTCATTAGCATGGCCTCACCTGGCCGAATGCACCAGGCCAGCCCCTCCCAGCCCTGAGCATAAAGAAACATAAACAAACCCTGGCAGTCCCTGTAGTCCTGTAACCCCATCCCATGCCCGATCCCAGATCAGAAGTACAATAATCCCCGAACAGTTTCCTATAGTGTAGTGGTTCTCCCTCCCATCCGTGATCCCCGTCAAAATAGAAAGCATCCCTGACCCCTTTTCCATAGTGTAGGGTCCCCTCTCCCATGCCTGATCCCCATCCAAAATAGAAAGCATCCCTGACCCCTTTTCCATAGTGTAGGCTCCTCTCCCATGCCTGATCCCCGTCCAAAATAGAAAGCATCCCTGACCCCTTTCCATAGTGTAGGGTCCCTCCTCCCATGCCTGATCCCCATCCAAAATAGAAAGCATCCCTGACCCTTTCCATAGTGTAGGGTCCCTCCTCCCATGCCTGATCTCCATCCAAAATAAAAGCATCCTGACCCCTTTTCCATAGTGTAGGGTCCCTCCTCCCATGCCTGATCTCCATCCAAAATAAAGCATCTGTGACCCCCTTTCCATAGTGTAGGGTTCCCCTCCATGCTCAATCCCTGATTGAATCACAATTATAGCCCAAACCCTTTCCATAGTGTAGTGGCATCCCCGCCCATCCCGATCAAATAAAAATTAACACCAAACACTTTTCTATAGTGTAGTGGCCCACCCACCCATCAGGACTGGACCCCAACCCTCCCCTCAACCCAACTGGAGTCAGCAACTGGCTCAGCCCTCTGCTCACCACCATGGCCCAGCAACCGACTGAACTGTCAATGAACATGTATTGTACAGAGTACACACGCATTAGCTGAACCAGTGAGCATGCACTCTGTACAGTATGTGTTAATTGACAGTTCAGTTGGTGGCTGGCCATGATGGTGTGAAGAGCTGAGCCTGTAGCTGGCTCTGGTTGGGTTTGGGGAGGCGGGGTTGTGGATCCAGTTCTGATGGGTGAAGGCTGCAACACTATGGAAAGTGTTCGATGTTAATTTTTATTTCAATCAGAGATGGGTGGGGGGATGCTACTACACTATGGAAAATGTTCAAGGATTATTTTACTTTGAATCAGGGATTGGTCATGGGGGTACCACTACTCTATGGGGGCTAGCAGGCTGCTGTGCACCTGCTGGCACTTCCACAGCCTGCCTGTGGGTGCCTGCTGAATTAGGCATGCCTTTTCCATGCCCTAACTTTGGGTGGCTTATTTCTGGATTGCGGTGGCAGATGCGTCGCATGGTTTTGCTGAATATTGCAGTGTGCTGCATATTCATGGAGTCCGCCCTTTATTTGTGCTGCATACATTAATTCTGCATGATGACACATTCAAATATCGCACAGTGGTGCATTTTCTGAGATGCACCACGCATCTCCATTAAGCTGAGATGCACTGTGCATTCCTTTGAAAATGTGGGCTTTTGTTTTAATGTTTGTGTGTATAAATTATTTGTGTGTGTGTGTGTGTGTGTGTGTAAGAAAGTGATAATGGATGGTGATTGGCTACTGTAAGAGTGGGTGTGGAGTCTGTGGTTTGTGATTGGTGTGCTTACTGTGGGAGTGGATTTTGATTGGTCAGTGGGTGTGGCTTGTGTGCACTGTGCAATTAGAATTTAGTGTGCCAGAGGCATTGATCAAAGAGAATCTGTTGCACGGTGCACATTTTATTGGTGCTGGTGAACACAGAGGACTTTAAGGAATGGCAGGAGAAGAGGAGTTGGCACAAAAAGTCAACACAGCGCTCACCAGTAGTGGGCTGGGTGCAAATGGAGGGCTGTGCTGACCCAAAGAACTGAATTGTAAATGCTTTGAACAAATGTACTCCTAGCAGCAAGACTGCATAAAGTAACTCAATACACATGAAAGGCCCCAGAGGAAGCTCTAGAGGTGAAGCACTGGGAGATCTGGGACAGTGGTTATCAGCTCCTGCAATGTACAACTGTGTGTTCTATAAATCTTGAAATCTGGTGAGTCTACACCAATAAATTAGTCTACGCTGACACTCCATGTGCACTGAGTGACTTTATGCAATCTTGCTGAATACCTCATATACCTCTAGTAGTGCATTTGTTCACATCTTTTGAAGAGGAGTTGGTGCCTGGATGTGGAGTAAGAGGCAGTGGTGAAGAAAACAGTGGCCAGTGGAGGGATCAAAGCAGAGGTTCAGATGGCAGCATCTTGGAGCAGTGGAGGTGCGGTAAATTTCCGCTGAATAGGAGGCATCATCTTTGGAGAGATGTGGCTGCCATCGTGGAGATAAAGGATCTTCATCAGGAGGTAGTTTGATCATAGCCATGGAGAAGGCATTGTCCTTGTGGAGCAGTCAAGAACATTTCAGAGGTTCAGCTTCTTCTCTGGAGGAGTCAAGGAGTACTGGAAGGCATGTGGATCTTCGCTGGCATTGAGTGGACAACTTTAGGGAGCGATGGGTGACCTCTTGGAGGATCTTCTTCATCTATGGAGGGATGTATTCTGATTCCTGTGGATTATGATATCAAGAGTCAATTTCTCCATTTCCTTTGGATGTATTTTTATTGTATGGCTTTTTTTTTCATGGCTGCATGTTGGTTCCCTTGGATTGCATTCGGATTACCTTCAGACTATGTGGTGGAGCTATGGACTTTTAGATGATCTTCTACACCTTTGGATGATGTTTTGTTACAATTTGGGGTGGCGGTTGTTGCATCATTTTGTGATTTTGTTGGTATTTTATCCTTTTGGATATGCCTGTTCTTTCAAGAAGATTTCTTGGAGACACAAGGATGACAAGGTAAGAAACTTAAACGTTTTGTTTTTCCAACTGTGAACAGTAGATTAAACTGTTTTTTCTTCTAAATACTGAACTGTAAATGTAAGATAGAAAGAATAGGTATTTTATTTATAGGCTGAAGAGGGACAATATTGAAAATTGAAGGAAAAATTACTTTTATTTGTAAGTTTTTCAAAAGGGTGTTAGTGGAGATGAGAAGAAAATCATAGCTTGAGATTCAGTTCAGTTCAATTGTTTTTTATTGATCAGTCAAAAAATGACAATATAAAGATAAAACACAGTTATGGATAAATATATGCACATACATATAAATAGCATATCGACAGCCACAAAAGACAGCAATGGCACCAACACACTTCCCTTATTACATTCAAGGAGGATTGCTATATCAAAAGCAATCCTATAAAGTTGCATTAGTCTATATGGTTGCTTTCATTAATAATCAAATTCCAAAGTGTTGCTTGGTTTTAAATATTAACATCATGATATTATCTATCAATATGCATCCAAATGTTAGACAATATTCTTATAAGAATAACTATTAAAGTTAAACTTCACAAGTTTTCATAAATGAACTGTCTTCAAAAAGGATGCAACGTTTTCCATGACATACAATTTATTTGTATTTAATAAGTATGTTATCATGGCTTCTGGGGAGGTCGAGACCAGTCATGACATCACCGGTCATTTTCATGGCAATGTATATAAGAGGCATATCAAGATGATGTGCTTAACATCATCTTCAGAAATCTGCCACATTTGCAATAAGGTGAATTACGTTTTGTCTCTTTTACCTACAATAAATATAGTTAGCTTTATAAATTTTGAGTCTGAACTTAATTATTGCTCTCCTTTTCATTGGATCTGATACTTTAAGGAGATATGGTTTCAGCCCATGTTCTGATTTATGGGTTTGTACCACCTAAATAAATTCAATTTTTAGCTTCTTCATATTTATTCTTTCAATATCTCAGAGCCTATTTTGTTGAGGTTTAGGATTTCATCCCATGGGCGTAAGAAAATGTCCCAGAGGATGTGACCCAGACCATAAGGAAAAGAGACTGCTTGATTATCTTAATAGATGTTAATTTGAAACCTAAGGAGGAATGCCAGATTCTTCCTCTAAACACTGTCTTGAAGTCTCATTTCTTCCAACAGCAGAATTATGTGTCTCTCTGTCACCAGTGTACTATTAGGATATTGTCCTGTTTGAAGCTAAGAATTACCGCTGGAACTGACTGCTGAACCATTAAAATGTATCTATTTATTTTACTGTGGATTATCTGTATCTTATTTAATCTGAGGATCCCCATATTTCTGCTGCATATAGCAGACTTGATTTTATCTTGGCCTCTAATACCTTCAGGACTCCTTTTAATGAAGTTCGACCTGTTTTGGCATTAAAATTTTAAATGCATTGAATGCCACTTTGATTTTGTTACATATCAGAACTATATGATCCGTCCATTTAAGGTTTTCTGAGAATCTGACTCCTAAGTAATCATAATGTGTAACCTGTTCTACTTTCTCATCATTGATCCACAAGCACATTTCTTCCTGCTATGATTTCCAAAACTAATATTTTGGTTTTAGTCAGTGCTAATTTTCAGTTTATGTTCAATACATAAGTTGTTTAAGTGATCAAGTTTTCTTTGTAATCCCAAGGTCGAGGGTTGATAACAGTACTAGGTCATCAGCATAAGCCAAACAATCAATCTTAGTATTCCAACACTGGTAGCATGAAAATCAGGATTTTGGAAGTATTATAAGTATCTCATTGATATAAAGGTTAAATAGAGTTGGTGCCAGGAGACAACCTTGATGTACCCCTAAATTAGTATAAAATGGAGGTGTTGTATGTCCCAGATGATCATATTGTACTTTGGTCCAAGTGTAGTTATGAAGTCTAATTAAGACATTTAACAAATCTGGGTATAAACCCAAATTATAAAGCTTTTCCAGAGGCATAGCTTGAGATAGAAAAGATTACTTTTTTATTGAAACAGCTGAGGATAAAGTGATTTAGGTGCTAGATAGCTAGAAAAAGTTTTGCAACATAAAATTTTGTAATTTTAAAACATATACAAAGGCCTACAATTCTATTATTTGATACTTTTTGCATGAACTTTAGATAGCTCATGGTTGGCAGAATAGTCTTTTTGAAGGAATTTCACATAGTCCATGGTAAGGCAGACTAGCCATTTTTGCAGGTTTAGTGGAGTATATGCGTGTTGGTGGGATCAGCTTCAGCTGTCCATCAATCAGGAAATGCAGGTTGGTTGACCTGAACCCATTAACCTGGAAAAGAAAACAAAAAGGAGACATTACTATTATGTCTTAGTGGTGAATTTTAATGTGAAAGAGCAGCTGATGCATCCTCAGGAGAACTTTAACAAAACATAATATTTAGACACAGCTCAGCTTGTATTTCACATTAGTTCTGTATTCCTCCTCCTCGTTATTTATTACTGGTGTAATCTGCACGAAAACAGGATCTTTGCTACTGAAGAGTTCATCTGTTCCTGTTGCTGTCTCCTTACCTGAAGTCATAATGTACTGCTTGTGACATCATAGTTACTCCCATGGCAACAGATTGTGATGTCACAACACAGGATTATGACTTGAAGTAGGAGTAAACTAAAGAGGCAGATGAACCCTATTCATGCAGATTTCTCAGTAATAAATAGCGGGAGGAGAAATCAATAGAATATATATGGAATGCAAGCTGAATTGTACCTAAATATTATGTTTTTCAAAGTTTCTTTGATGTGTCAGCTGCTCTTTAAGGCATTGGTTTGAAGATTAAGGTAAGGCGTTGCAAGGAAGTTCTGATTTGGCACATTTTTAGGTGCTCCTCATCTGAAAATATAGATATTGAAAAGAAAAAAATACAAGGGCAAAAGTAATTTTCAAGTAACTTTACAGCTTCAAAGGAGTTTAATAAGCAGAATCATGAAATAAAGGACAATAATGGTTTGTTTGATGCCATTTTTTCTTGCAGATCTTAGAAGATGGATAAAAGGTTTAATGGTAGGGGTTTATAAAGATGTAGGACCTGTGTTGGCACCATTTTTTCTGCAGGTCCTGAAAATAACCATAGAAATCCATGTAGGAAGTAACATAAATTGGTTATTTGAATACCTCTCTTTTTTTGTGGGGAGGTAGTAACCTGTAAGTGGATTACAGTAGATATTTAGGGCCAGATATTCAAAACTTTTGCCCGAGCTAAATTAGCACTGCCGGCCAGGCAAACTTAGCCTGGAGCACAAAGCAAGCTATATTCAGAAGGAAATAGCCGGTGCTAGTCCTGCTGAATATAGCAGTCTAAGAAAGCCAGGCAAACTGGTCTGGGAGTGCAGGGCAAAATAGCCCAGAATAAGACAGCACTGAATATAGCAACAGGGAAGTGCAAACTGCAACTGCAGCTCATTAGACTCTGTAGCAAGCCAGGGTTGCAGGTGGAGAACATTGTGTGTGGTTGCAGAGATGTCTCACAGCTACTGCAAATTAACCTCTCAACCTCCTGCCTCATAAATCAGGGACAAGGCTTAAATTAAAACAATCAGGGACAAGGTTTAAAATCAGGGAAACACCTTAAAATTGGTGATATCCACTCAGGAAGCTGGCTGAATAAATGGTGTAGTGTAAAATGCATTGTTTAAGGAAGAACACGTCTGTAACATTAATGTCTGACATTATGTTATGCCTACAACCCCACTGTCTGGTCATGGAAACACAATTTGTAGGAGGGACAGAGTAAAGTTTGAGGTAAATCCAGGGACATCCCTGAAAATCAGGGACAGTTGAGAAGTATGACTGCAAACAACAATGTAAGCCACACACTACAGAATTGTGCTTGGAGTGCTATGCAAATGAGGTTTGCCTGGGGCTAACCTGATTGCACAGTGCTAACACATTAGCCCAGTGCAAACTGGTTAGCCAGGGGCAACAGGACTATATTCAAAGCTCCCATGCAAATGAGCCTACTTAGGTAATCCATGGGCAAACAAGTACATTTGCATCTCATTAAGTGCTGTTTAGCATACATTACCATGTAGTTTGCCAGTGCTACTGCATGGAGCAAAAAGCTCCCCTTTTGGTCAGGAATGGAAGTACAGGCTGGATGCTGCAGGCCAAAGCATGCCCACAGTGTCCCTGTTGGTTGGCAGGGAGGTACAGGCTGGAAGCAGCAGGAACTGTGTGCTGGCAGGCACAAACAGAGCAGACATCCTGCCCATGCAGCACTACAAGCTGTACAACACAAGGTATGACTATAGGAGAGAGAGAGACACGGAGAGAGTGATACCTATGTGTCACATAGCTAGATATACAACTGATATACACACACACAGGCATATATATATATATATATATATATATATATATATATAATATTGAGAGAGAGAGATGGGAGATAGTCACACACATGTCCACTGATATGTGCCCTTGTAGATGCCCCCCAACCACATGGCACCCTACGGCAGGTGTTGGTGGAACACAGTGGGGGACCCACGAATGCATGGGATAAGCATAAGGCATGCCTGGTGGGGTGGATGGACATATGATGTAGACTACTAGGGTGTGCAGCATATCCATACAGTAGGGACCTGGGCAGACTGGCTGGGCCAGGCTGTCCACCCTGTCGTCATGGTCCCACTCCCTGTTGCCATGTGTGCCTGTTGCAAACCCTCATAGTCTAGCGGTGCCCCCCAGCAGGTTTCCCGACCCTGATCCCATAATTTCACATATATCCCTGGTAGTCTAGTGGTGCCCCCAGCATGTTTTCCAACCCCGATCATTGTACTTTCACATATATCCCTGGTAGACTAGTGGTGCCCCCAAGCACATTTCCCGACCCGATCCCTGTAATTTCACATATATCCCTGGTAGTCTAGCGCCCCCTAGCAGGTTTCCTGACCCCGATCCCTGTAATTTCACATATATCCCTGGTAGACTAGTGGTGCCCACCCAGCAGGTTTCCTGACCCGATCCCATAATTCCACATATATCCCTAGTAGTCTAGCGGCCCCTAGCAGGTTCCTGACCCCGATCCCCATAATTCCACATATATCCCTGGTAGTCTAGCTGCCCCAGCAGGTTTCCTGACTCGATCTCCCATAATTCCACATATATTCCTGGTAGTCTAGCGCCCAGCAGGTTTCTGACCCCGATCCCCATAATTCCACATATATCCCTGGTAGTCTAGCGCCCCCAGCAGGTTTCCTGACCCCGATCCCCATAATTCCACATATATCCCTGGTAGTCTAGCAGCCCCAGCAGTGCTGCCCTCGCACATCCCACCCAGCAGCCACGAATGGAGCCAGCGACTGGCTCAGCCCTCCTCACACCACCACGGCCAGCTGCTGACTGAGGAATGAACGAGCTGTACTGATCTGTGAATAAAGGTTACAGGACATTTTGTTAGTCAAATTGGGGTGCAGAAAAGGCTAATACTAATTATAGGCTAAGGACTTGTGATAACTTTTTTTCCTGTGTTTGGGGACTCTACAGTAGCACAAGTGAAGACATCATTATTTTGTGGGGGCATCTTTGGGAGGTTACAGCGTCAGTCTTTGTATATTTTCTAACCGAGGGTTAGTCAGTCTCTTATCAAAGGTCATGCTGGATTTCCCTGTCATTGTGTTCACTAGGATAAACAGCTTGTTGGCTCTGACAGGCTGATTATTAAACCTAAATTTTGGATAGTAGTCCTTGGTGTTGACATTTTATTTATTTATTTAAAATTGATAACCGGAAAGGTGCCTCATACCCATTTCAAAAGCACTGTCACTCAGTTACCAAAAGCACCATGCCATACCCATTTCCAACAGCACCATGTCATTGCATTACTAACAGCACCATGTCATAGCCATTTCCAACAGCACCACATCGTTCCATTACCAGCAGCACCACGTCATTCCATTACCAGCAGCACCACATCGCTCCATTACCAGCAGCACCACGTCATTCCATTACCAACAGCACCACATCGTATCAGTACCAACAGCACCATGTCATTCCATTACCAACAGCACCACATCGTACCATTACCAACAGCACCACATCATTAAATTACCAGCAGCACCACATCGTTACCATTACCAACAGCACCACATCATTCCATTACCAGCAGCACCACAGCCATTTACCATTTACCAACAGCACCACGTCATTTCCATTACCAGCAGCACCACATCTACCATTACCAACAGCACCACGCTATTCCATTACCAGCAGCACCACGCCGTACTCATTACCAACAACACCACGCCATTCCATTACCAGCAGCACCACTGCACTATTACCAACAGCACCACGTCATTCCATTTCCAGCAGTACCACGTCATTCCATTACCAACAGCACCACGTCATTCCATTACCAGCAGCACCACATCATTCCATTACCAACAGCACCACATCATTCCATTACCAACAGTACCACGTCATTCCATTACCAACAGCACCACATCATTCCATTTCCAGCAGCACCACGTCATTCAATTGCCAACAGCACCACATCATTCCATTACCAACAGCACCATGTAATTCTATTACCAACAGCACCATAACATTCCATTACCAACAGAACCATATCATTCCATTTCCAGCAGTACCATGTCATTCCATTGCCAACAGCACCATTGCCAAAAGCACCACATCATTCCATTACCAATAGCACCATATAATTCCATTTCCAGCAGTACCATGTCATTCCATTTCCAGCAGTACCATGTAATTCCATTACCAATGGCACCATATCATTCCATTACCAACAGCACCATATAATTCCATTTCAGCAGTACCATATCATTCCATTTCCAGCAGTACCATGTCATTCCATTACCAACAGCACCATATCATTCCATTTCCAGCAGTACCATGTCATTCAATTGTCAACAGCACCACATCATTCCATTACCAACAGTGCCACATCATTCCAATACAACAGCACCACATCATTCCATTACCAACAGCACCATGTAATTCCATTACCAACAGCACCATATCATTCCATTTCCAGCAGTACCATGTCATTCCATTGCCAACAGCACCATTACCAACAGCACCACATCATTCCATTTCCAGCAGCACCACGTCATACCATTACCAACAGCACCACATCATTTCATTTCCAGCAGTACCACATCATTCCATTACCAACAGCACCATATCATTCTATTACCAACAGCACCACGTCAGTACATTTTCAGCAGTACGATGGCATTCCTTACCAACAAGCACCATATCATTCCATTACCAACAGCACCATATCATTCCATTACCAACAGCACCATATCATTCCATTTCCAGCAGTACAGCATCATTCCATTTCCAGCAGTACCATGTAATTCTGTTGCCAATAACACCAGGTAATTCCATGTCCAACTGCACAGAGTCATTCCATTACCAACAGCTCCATGCCATTCCATTACCAGTAGTACCACATTGTACCATTTCAAGCAGTACCATGTCACTCTATTGCCAACAGCACCATGTCATACCCATTTCCAACAGCACCAGGTAATTCCCATGTCCAAGTGCAGTCATTCCATTACCAACAGCTCCATGTCATTCCATTTCCAACCAGCATCACATTGTTCCAATTTCCAACAGAAGCACAGCATACCCATTTCCATCAGCACAACATAATTCCATTACCAACAGCATCAGTTCATACCCTTTCCAACAGAATTTCCAATTTCCATTTCCAAGAGTACCATGTCATACCAATTTCCAACAGCACCATGTTGTTCCCATAACAGCACCATGTCACACCCATTTCCAACATCATCTTATGCTAATTTCCAACAGCACCATGTCATTCCCATTTTCACAGCATCACATAATGCCAACTCTAAATTAGCCTTAATGCAATTTTATATGTAGGTCACCCCTGCAATGCCAAGGTCAGACATTCCAATGAGAGGATACCAACTGTATCTCCAGTTAGCCACGCATGGTGGGGTTGCAGAAACCCATATGTTGAGAATGCATTTAGTTACTGTTACTAGCATTATCCTTATTGTAGGGAGACACAAAGGCTCATCCTCACAGTCCATCATAGAAGAGGAAAGCGGGATCCCAAATAGGACAAAATGGTATCCCCAAATAGGAGAGAAATAAGATACTAAATAAGGAAACAAGATCTAAATAGGAGGAAATGGGATCTCAGATAGGAAGGAAATGGAGTTCCAAACAAGTGGGAAATGGGATCCCAAATAGGATGGAAATCCCTAATAAGAGGAAACTTCATCCCAAGAAGAGGGAAAGGTGGTCCAAAATAGGATGGAAATGGGATCTGTACATGATATGTGGCGCTATGTGTAAATATATGGCGCTATGCCTGTAATATGTACCACTATGGAGAAGGTGTAGTGCTATGCATAATGATTAGCTCTGTATGTAATATGTAGCACTATGCATACATAATATATAGCATTATTCATACTGTATAGCAGCATGCATAAGGTGTAGCGTTATGCATAATGTGTAACTCTGTACCTAATATGTAGTTCTATGCCTGTTGTATAGCACTATTCTTAATGTATAGCAGTATGCATGAGGTGTAGTGCTATGCATAATGAGCAGCTCTGTACATAACATGTAGCACTATGTGTAATATATAACACTATTCATAATGTATAGCAGTATACATAAGGTGTAGCGCTATGCATAATGAGTAGCTCTGTATGTAATATGTAGTGCTATGCCTAATGTACAGCACTATTCATAATGTGTAGCGCTATGTAGAAGGTATGGCGCTATGCATAATGTGCTCTGTGTGTAATGCTTAGCGCTATGTGTAAGGTATAGCGCTATGCATAGTGTAGTGCTGTGTGTAGGGTGTAGCTCTGAATGTAATATACAGCGCTATGTGTAATGTATGGAACTATTCATAATGTGTAGGCTATGCATAATGTGTAGCTCTATGCGTAATGTACACTATAGGCTAGATATTCAAACTGCACCCAAAATGTGCGCAACAGCAGGAGCAAGCACAAATCAATTAGCATATCGCGCAACAGGCGCGATATTCAAACATGGAGCAGAACAAATTCGCCAAGCAGCCAGCGTCTGAATATCGCACAAACTGCGCCATAGCGCAACCAGGAAGGGAAGCTGAGCAGTAAGGTTGCGCCACAGCACAACAAGAGCAGCCCAGCTGAGCAGTCCAGAGGTGCCATAGCTACAGAGCACCCCCAGCAGATCAATGGAACTGCACAACCAGGGAGGCAGGCTGGGGCTCACCGCCAGCCATGCCACACATGGGCACAGGAACACACTGCAGAACCAACAAGACACCTGCACACCCCAAGCACAGCATCACTGGGGTGGGGACGGATGATCTACTGGCCCATGGGGACAAGCCAACAAAGCACAGCAGAGCCATGATGCCCCAGCACAACCACTGGCAGGCTGAGATTGCCACACACAGGGGTTGACAACCACAGTGCACATCAGCCCCCGTCGCACAGCACACCCTGCACCATGACCCCAGACACCACCCATGTGCAGTGACTGGCACTGCAGGAAACACCATGCATCCCCGGCACACATCAACCCCGTGCAGCAGAGCGCAACAAGCCAGACCCACCCTGTGCACCCAGCAGTAGGTGGCAGCGAAGCAAGACCAACAGAAAGTCACTGCCATGCTGGAGACACCTCCCCATGCACACACACGCCGTGCGTGCTACACCACACACACACACACACACACACACACACACACACACACACAGGACCATACCACCCCAGATGGCATGCACACCACTGCAACTGAGCAACCATAGCCAGCTTCAAATCAGAGACCAACCCAGTATTCATATCAAAATATAAATGTATTATAAACCTGTAAATTACAAAACCAACAACACCATAACTATTTACAAGGGGTAGGGGTACAAGGTAGGGGTGGGCAAGGAGTAGGGATGAACAACTTGAGAGGGAAGGCAGGGTGGGAGGGATGGATGAAGTGGGAAGGGAATCCAGCCTAAGGCCCTAGCAGGCTGGTCCTCCTCCACCTGGTGCCACCATGTCTGGCCATGCCTCCTCCATGAGCCATGGTGCTAGATGCTGCTGAGAATGGTTGGTTGTCCAAGGACACCTGTGTGAGCTGCTGCAGTGCCCGCTCTATCCTCTGGAGAACACTGAGGCCTAGGAAAATGGGAACACAGTCAATGGCTGTGACTGACCACAACCCTGAACACCACCCAACCTGCAAGCCATATAGCCCAATGTCCGCACCTGTGATGGTATGCACCCACCCACAGTGAACATGCACATGGCCATCACAAACAGGCGGCACCAGCTATGTGCACCACTGCACACACACACTGCCCATGTCCATCACAGCACAAACAAGGCTGTCAAGTGGCGTGGCAATGTAGTGCGATGCCAGTTACACAGCCATGTGCCCAGTGCATGCACGGACCACCAGTGGCGCACACACAGATGTGCAGTGACACTGGACAGTGATGAATATCGCCTGTGTCGTGCATGGTTGTGTTGTGCATGGCTGGTGGTCATGCCCACCCCTCCAGCATGCAATAGCATCCATGATGTAATGATACTCACATTCGCAAGAAGCTGTGTCTGCTGCTGCTGCTGCTGTTGTGGCCCACCTCTTGCTTCACCACCGACTGGCACGGGGCCCTGTCACGGCCCTCCTTACCACGTGCCTGCATCCTCACAGCCCAGCCTGTGGGAGACAAATGTTGAGAAAACATCAGTGTGACTCCCAAGCAGACTGCCCCTGCCCCAGTGAGAGTGCCTGCCCCACACAGCCAGCCCCATGCATCTCACACCTGCACACACTGACACAGCCAACCATGTCAGAGCCATCACCTATGCACAGCCACCAAAACACACTCACACCCCTACAGAGAATACAGGTGCATAGGCGGTACACCCACCTGGCCTAGGCACCACGCCCCTCCTGGCCGTGACTGTAGCCGCTCAGGCAGGTCAGGCTCCCTCCTGCAGAGGTCACTGTATCTGTGTTGGCACTGCTCAGCAGACCGGCACTGCCCAGTGACCCCACCAGGTCATTGGCCACTTGCAGCCAGACCTGTGTCCTAGCCATGGTGAGGGCACCTAACCATACAGTGCCCCATAGTGGGGCTCCACCAGGAGCCACCAGGTTGGCCACCTCCACGGGCTCCATTGCACTGCCCTCCTGCATGCCATGCTTCCAAGTTTACAGCAGGCATATATGGCGCCCGCTCTTGCCATATTTACGTGGAAATGTTGCGCAATAGACCACCCTAGGTTCCAATGCGCTGTTCGCTGCACACAGCTGACCACATAGTGCTGTCATCAGACAGCGCAATAGAGCGTACACATGGCAGCGAACAGTGCCAGGGGCAAGGTTGGACACCAGGTCAGGGGTCTATGGCGCAGAGCCACACAAGCGCCATCTGGCGTCTCGCATCCTGCGGCGACCGACCACCTGCGTGACAGTGCCACAGTGGACTATTGCACAGTAGTGCCACAGTGCCATATAGTGCCCAGTGCTGTGGCGCCACTGGCACAATGGTGGCCATGGCCTGAATTGCCGATCGCGCGCACAGCAGTCATCAGCGCGGCAGATGCCTGCGTAAGCTACCTGGGCATGCGCAATGCAGTGTACCGCACAGTCACAGATCTGCGCTATTGGCTCAGCTGGCTCAACCATCTTGCGAAAAGCGCAATGGCGCGATATTCAGCCGCACATACCAAATCATCTGATCAGCCATTCAAAAGTGCAGTGGCGCGATTTGCATCTCATTACAGTTGCTTCTCTCTAATTTGCATGCATTGCGCTATAAAAGTGTGACAGTGGGCTGTGCTGGACAGATTCGGTTACTGCAGGTGAGAGGTGAGTTGCATGCTGTGGGATGTTCTGGACAATGGGCATGGGATAATGCTGTAGACTGCACAGTGACAGGTGTCCACTTACTCCCGTACAGATCGCCATGACCGAGCAGAGACAAGGTGAGGTGAGGATGGTGGGTAAAGGAGGAGCCCAACTTCACCACGGCAGGGAGACTGAGGCCCTCTTCCAGGCCTACCTGGAGGATGAGGCACTACTGTGTGGAAGCCGGGCACCCCTCAGGCCCGTGCGGCTGCATGGGAGGGGTAGCCAGGCAGTGAACCTGCACGGAAGCCACCAGCGCTCCGTGGGAATGCAAGAAAGAAGATTGGGACAGACCGCAGGAGGGTGAAGGAGAAGGTGGCAGCCCTCAGGGCGGCATGCGCTGGCACTGGGGGGGCCAGCCAGCGATGGTGGAGCTGCCCAGCTGAGGACCGACTGGCTGCAACTATGCAGCGCAGTGCTATTGAGGTGTACCAGAGGTGGATTCCAGACAGGCGGAAGCCCATCACTGCCGGTATGACATGGTGGTGGTGTTGGGGGAGGAAGGTTGTTCACATGCACTCACATGTCCTCTCTTTCTGTTGCAGATCCTGTTCATCTTCAGGAGACGGGGTGGTGGGACCAGGCAGTGAGGATGACCTGCTGGACATGGAGGAGGGTCCATCCACCCTGTCACCAGCCAGCATGCACTGCACCAGCATGCGCTGTGCTGCCAACTCTGGTGTCAGTGATTCGGTGTGGGGGGGTGCACAGCCTGTGTCTCAGCAGTCTGGCATGCAAGCATGCCAGCACGCTGTGACTGTGGCTGTAGCACATACCTGCACCATTGATGATGCAGGACTGCATGGGCAGTGACATGTGTGTGTCCCATGACGGACACACAGCTGGCCAGCACGTGCCCCTGGGCCTTGCTGGTTCCAACTTGTGTGCCAGCATGTCGGCACAGTCCCAGGCTGTGCCTGTCAGCACCGGTGGGGCAGCACGGTGGCTGTGCAGGTGTCTGGCACTGTTGCGGCCACAGCTGTGGAGCGAGTGGACTCTGGGGCACAGCGGTTGGAGGGGCAGCAGCAGCAGTCACCCACCAGGTATGGGATACAGTGTCCAGTGGTGGCATGCCCGCCGCCCTTTGATCGCCCATTCCTGGTCCTGGCGAACAGTGCCCACCCTCAAGGGGTGTTGTGCATCAGGGCCTTCAACACCCTGGGGACAGGCTGCCATTGTGGCAGAGTACCCATTGGATGAGCATACCCGCCTGCTGTGGGAATCAGTACAGCAGCAGAGGCGGGTTGCAATGTCTGTAGAGGCACTGTCTGTGGCTGTGGAGGCGGCACAGCAGGGGTGTGCTCTGGACCATGCAGAGATGGTCCACATGTGGATGGATGTGACCGCCGCCATTGACAGGCTGACCCAGGCAGTGGTCTGTGTTGTGGACGTGTGGGCACACAGTCAGGTGACCCTGTACGCACACCCCACACAGTTCACGCTCCTCCCGTTCGGCGTCGTGTGACACCAGGCCTGTCGATGCCGGGTTCTGCTGTGGGCATCCTGAGCACCCCTGGTGCAGGTGTGTTCGGCAGGCTGCAGACCCCTGTGAGGGCAAGGTCGCGTTGCTCAGTGGGACCCCTGGTGGTCCAACAGTGCCACCCATGGCCCCTGCTCAGCCTGCCAGTGCTGTTGGGTCACGGGCGGGCCGCCCACACATCTGCGGTGGCTGTGGGACAGTGCTACATGACTGACCTGTCTCCCAGTGCGGGCCCTGTTTGGTGCTGCCCTGTGTGCAATGTGTGTCATGGTGGGCAGTGCACTGCTGGGTGCTCTGCTCAACACGCCGACACACAGACCACCTGCACCCTCCCAACTGCTGTCCACAGGTGCGTGTGCATGATGATGCCTGCATTGTACTGTACACCAAGGTGCAAGGGTGCCCAGCATCTGACACACGTGCTTGGACAGTACAGGTGGTGGGGTGGTCGGTAGTGCTGTGTGTTAGCAATGTCGGTTCTGCTGTGCTGTGCATCTGCCCATGTACGCTCTGTGCCTGGTGTGTGTATGTCCATATGAGTGTTCACCCTCCCTGATGGTGTGTTTGTATGCCTGGACCCTTCCACTCCCCTGGCCGTCATGCACCCTGGTGTGTTACCCTGTGTGCCTGTGGTTTGCGCCTGGACAGTGTTGGTTGCACATGTCCCTTGACTTACCTGTGTTGTGCATAGTGCTCCTCTGTGATGGTGTCCGGTGCAGCTGGGCCTGCCAGATCAGTCGGGGTCCCGCCGTCCTGGGGGCTGCTCATCACCATCAACACCGGCGCACTGGTGTCCCCATCGCTGTCCCCTCTTCAACCTGTACGGCTATCCCACAGTCCTTGGCCATGTTGTGCAGGATGCAACAGGCCAGGAATATCCCACAGGCCTTTGGGGCTGTACTGTAGGGCACCGCCGGGGTGTCTAGGTATCGAAGCGTGCATGCGAGCATCCCAAACACCCGCTCTATGATGTTGCGTTTGGTGGCATGTGCCTCATTATAAGCGTTGCTGCGATGGGGTCATGGGCGCGATGCGGTGTGAGCAGCCAGGGATGGAGTGGATACCCGCTGTCACTTGTGTGGAGATAGTGGAGATCAGTGTCATGTTCAGGTCCATTTTGCCCATATCCCTGTGTGCCACTACCATGGCACCTGTGGCATTCCCACCCTTGCCCCAAGTTTGCATTCCATACATGCGTACTCACCCACTAGATGTCCTGGGGGATGTCCCCACTCTCAAATCGATGGCACAGTGCGGACTGATGCCATATGAAGGCATCATGTGCTCCGCCAGGTGTGGCACAGACATTGATTATTCACCCAGTGGCATCACACACCACCTGGCAGTTGACACTGGAGTAGCCCCTTTCGGTTCCTATACACTGCCCCCATCGGGGCCAGGTGGCATGCGAATGGCCACATGGGTGCAGTCTATGGCCCTAGCACGTCAGGCATACGTGCTACCCTGTGGAACTCCCGCATGTTTGCTGTACCCTCTGCTGCGGTGCTGGGGAAATGGATGTGCTTCGCAGCATGTGGCAGCAGTGCGCTGAGGAACTGGGTGAGGATGCGTGACGCGGCTGACTGTGTGATGTCTGTGGTGTCCCCTGTCAGCCTCTGGAAGGTGCCCGTGGCGAGCAGGCACATGCAGGCTGTCACCTTGGTCTCCACTGACAGGCGTGACTCCGTCGTGAGGGTGCCTGCATCACATCACTGCACAGCTCACAGAGCCGCTTCAGTATTGCCCTGTTCAGGCGGTACCGCCCACGATCTCTACATCTGTTTACAGCTCATAGCTGATGCGGGCACGGTACTGCCTGTTGGGGCGTACTGCCGATGGGCCCACCACAGCCTCGCCCCCCTGCAGCTTGCATTCTCACCCCCTCATTACAGCTTCCGTGGAAGCTGGCACTGTCCATCTCCCTGGCTTCTGCCCCCGGCTGGTGTTGCTGTGTTACCCCGCTGTCCTGACTGCTACTTCCACTGCACTGGGCACCCCACTGCCTCTGCAGCCTATGGCCCTAATGCTTGCCTTGTCTGCCCTAGCCTGTCACTGTCTCTCTGTCTGTCTGTCTCTCTCTACCCCACTTGGCATCCTTGTAGCGTTCTTGCGCCGCTTCCTTGAGCCTTTTTATTTTGGCTCATTTCCTAGATTGTAATTTCCGGCAATTCCGCTCTTGTGCAATGCGTAAGTCTTTGAATTTCATTGGCGCTTTATGCATGGATCCACCCGCCGGTTTGCATGCCTTCCTTTGCATTGCGCTGTTGCTCAGCATGTTTTCGTGGCGCAACTGCCTCCTGCTGAATATCGCAGAATGGCGACTTTTGGTCTTGTGCAGGCGCAACCCTATTCCGCATGGCGCAACCTTTGAATATCCCACCCTATGTGTAATGTATAGCACTATGTGTAATGTGTAGCACTGTGCATAGTGTGTGGCACTGTTTTTTTCTTTATTTTCTTTATTTAAAATCCGTAAATCCATGGGCAAAGATCCATTTACAGGCGACCAGAGCAAGGTGTGTAGGTGTGTAGCTCTCAAGTGTGTGCACAAGCTCTGCTACTGGGTGAAATTTTGATCCATGCCCTTAAGAACAAATCCATGGCCTTTGCAGATCTTACATCCTCTAATTGGATTCACATTCTGTTTGTTTCCACATCTGAATCGTTGTTTTTCCACATCTGATGACATCATAGTTCAGAGGTGTTCCTAATTATCTAAATGGGCTTAATGTTTTCAAAGTTCTCTAGCTCATGATTAGAAGAAAATGAATGTGACACAGTCCAGGCAAGCCTTTGCAGGTGTAGCGGATCTCTGTGTAAGTGGAAACATTTGAGCAGCATATCACAAAGTTATGTTAAATGACTAGCCAGTGATTTTCTGGAAGGTAACGTGTGTGCGATGTATTTAGTGAAGCTGTACTCAGAGACAGCCTCATGAGATGCAACATCCTTCACATTACCATGAGGGGCTACATTAAAATGTTTAGGTGGGGAACTCTTCTATCTAGATTTCTAGGTGGTGGAACTCTCTTACAATAGTCAATGGAGAAAATAACAGATGTGGTGGAACTGTGATACAGTTTTTAGAGATGGTGGAATTGGGCCAGCCCGGTGACACTGAGGGTTGAGGCACTGGATGCCACCCTACGCATCATGCCTGGCGACCGGTTCGGGAATGGACTCCAGGTCGGCAGGGGAGGAAGGATTGAGTATTCGGACGACTGCTCTCCTCTCCTGGGGTGAGTTTCTGGGATGCATCACTCTGTAGTGGCCTCGGCGAAGATCGGTGACACTACAGAAGAAAAGCCACAATAAGGGGAGGGACATAGTGGACATCAGCACCACGGGTGCATGGACGCCATTGCACACCCGTATCCCAGGGGAACCATACAGAAAACCCTGTTCATGGCAGGAGATGCCTCTGATGGGGTCCTGCCTGCCACAGCCAAACAATGCCGTTCAAACACCTTAAGGACATGAACAAGGTGAGAGACTCTAACATGTTTCAGTATAAGAAAAATAGCAGGACAAGAGGACACAGCATAAGATTAGAGGAAGCCGATTAAGGGTAATGTGAGGAAGTTCTTTTCACAGGAAGGGTGGTGGATGCATGGAATGGCCTACCTCAGGAAGTGGTGGATATGAATACAGTGCAGGGCCTAAGACAGGCATGGGATAGGCATAAAGGAGCAATACAGATGAGTATGACTAGATAGGCCATTGACAGAGCAAAGGCCAATGGCAAATTCATAAGGTAGAAAAGAAATGGGCAGACTGGATGGGCCTTTGGGTCCTTATCTGCCGTCAGCTTCTATTTTTCTATGTGCCATGAACAGAAACCCATTTCCAGGTGTGACCGGGGGAGGGTACAAAGCAAAGTAAAACTGCATGGCCAGGAAGAATGGAGATTTGTCATGGACTGTTTCAGCAGACTTTTTGTTGGTCCTTTAAAATAATGCTTTATGAGCTTGTTAAAGTTGGAGCCTAGTTGATAGGCCCAAGGTTTTATTTTTCGACAATATTTTTGGGTTAGAGCCCGTTCTCATTCTCGTTCTAGTTTATCCTCCTGGTTGTATTGCAGGTACTGTTTTCTGGACATCTCCCCATTTAAGATTCCTCATCTCTGTATTCCCTCATATTCTGAAATACATACTGACCACCAGCTTCTATGACATCCCAATAGATGTTCTTCAGACAGCATTTCAATCAATCAATCAATCAATCTTTATTTAACCAGGTAGTTACATAATTGAGCAAGTTCATTTTCAAGATGGTCCTGGACACAAAGGACACAATTGCTTACAGTAGACAACACTTCATATTATAGTAGACAGAATACAGCCTGTTACAATACAGATAGTCAGTAACTAGATGTATCAGACATGTAGGGCAGGTGCAAGTACAGGCATTTTAAAGTGCAGCGTAAACAGATTGTAGGTTGTAAGTACAAATGGGGAGAAGAAGGAAGACATGGAGGAGGCAAAGGGAAGAGAGGGTATCAGACACTTAGAGGAGAGGAAGGGTAGCCTACTGAAAAGGCCCCAGTGAAAGATAATTAAGGGGGAGGTAAGTGGTGGTGGAGGTGGTTGCCGTAAAGGGATGTTGGCCTACAGAGGGAAGGCGGCCTGGGATAACATAAGTTAAGGGCAGGGCAAAACTTTACCGAGACAGTCACTACGTCATTTTGAGGCCTGTGGAGAGCAGCCACCTGAATATAAAGTGGCTGGGCAGCGGGAGCTTTTAAGTAGTTTTTGCATGCTATTCCAGAGTGCTGGTAAAAAGGAGCTAATGGCAGTTTAGTCAAGACATGTCCTTGTCCATGGTAGCTTAAGGAGGACAGGGAGGAGCTCCTAGTCCATAGGCACCCTCTGAGCATTCAAACAGGTCACAGATATAGGGTGGTAGCTTGTTAGACAAAGCCTGGAAGAGACACATGAGGGCATTTATTTGCCTCCTCGTGAGAGAGGACAGCCAGTCTATTGTGGTACAATGAGCAGTGATGAGTCTGCTAGGGCAAGTCAAGAACAAATCTCAAATTGCAATGATAGAGTGTATCAAGCTTTTGAGCCAATCCTGAGGCAATAGCTGCAAAAGAAGTTGGCATAGTCAATCAGGGGAAGAAAGGTTGTTTGAACCAGCCGCTTTCTAGTTTCCAGGGTGGGTAGGCATCTTATGTGGTAGAAAAATACCGAGGCGCTGTCTTAGGTTTTTGTTAACTCACTCTAGATGCGCACTCAAGGTGAATTTGTTATCCAACAAGACTCCCAGATATTTACATTTGTTCACTAGTTCTAGTGGTTCACTAAGGAGGGTAATAATATATGGAGTCCCAGGTATCCCCGTATTGTGGGATAGAGAAATAATCATAGCTTTTGTTTTTTAGCATTTAACAAGAGCTTCAGATTCAGCAGGTTGTGCTGGAGGTGATAAAGTCCTGTTGAGTCACTCCTTATACAATGTCAAGGAGGGTTTGTCATGTAAAGGACTGTGTCATCTGTGAAGAGCGAGACGTTTCCAGCAATCAGGCCAGAGTCAATGCGGTTGATGTAGAGGTGAAAAGGATAGGTCCCAAAATGGATCCTTGAGGAACGCCTCTGGGCAGTAATTTTAGGGGAGAATTCCTTGAGTTTTAATTTGCTGTTTACGATTTGTGAGGTGGCAGTGAAACCACTTTATTGAAGCGGAGGTTAGACCGGTGCTACTCTGGGTATCAAGGAGTATGGAATGATCAACCATATCAAATGCCTTGCTGAGGTCAAGGAAGAGTGCATGATATGCTGTTTACTGTCCAGAGCTTTTTTGCCAGTCGTTCGCACTTTGGCAAGAGTCGACACGGTACTGTGCTTAGGTATGAAACCTGATTGGACTGGATTGAGGATCTTCTCATGATCCAAGTACTCCCATAATTGAGAGTTAACAATTTTTCAAGTAGCTTGGATAAAACAGGAAGCAACGAAATAGGCCTATAGTTATTCAAGTCATAGGGGTCACCTGATTTGAACAGGGGATAACGTCGTGGTTTTCCAGCTAGGTGGCAATTCCCTTTGGACATTTCAGTCATGTTGTCTTTGAGCTTGTCCACTGCTCTCAGTTTCAAACCTTTCCTCTCACTTTTAAGGTTTTTGCTTGGATTGGAGAACCTGCCAGGTTTCTTGAAGACACTGAAAAATGCACTTTTACCAGTTATGTGGGCAGTTTTTCAGATTTTGTCCATGGTACTGCATGGCCATTGTGTGGTGTGCTGCTCTGCAACTTAGCTTGTTGAAAGAGCTTTGGTCAAGAAATGTGCGCTTTTTGTTTGGTGAAAAATATTAATCCATTCAAAAGTTATTAAAGTTTTAAGTTCCCATTATAAGTCTATGGGAACATTTATATGTTATTCTGCAAAGCGAAGAATGGGGCTTTGCCATTTGGTCCCTCCTCATGATCAAAGAATTTGCAAGCTCACAATCAAAGATTCTTTGATCCCGAATGAGGAAGGACTAGATGCCAGATTTGGAGGGACCAGATAGCCCAATTTTAACAACTTTTAAAATTAAATATTTTAGAAACGTTTGGTCTTTTAACTTGAAATTTGGAGGGTGTTGACAGGATGTACTGTAGACAGGAATTATGGTATTTAGGTGTCAAAATATATTTGTTACAGAGATATTGTGTGGCACAGTTTACGTTTGCATATAGTGTTTTGCATTGTGGTAGTGGTTTGAAATTTTTAGGGTAGCTAGCCTTACTGCCATGGACCTACTTTTCAGTTGTTAGGTGTGTAAATTGTAAACAGGTGCGAATTCTACCACTCTGACAAATGAAAATCTCAAACTTTAAAATGTTACATCTAGGACACAGTTTGGTCTTTTAAATTGAAATTTGGAGGTGTTGAGGGATGCCCTGTACATGTGAATTATGTTTTTCCATGTTGGAAAATTAATTTGCTCTGGAGATATTATATGATGCACTTTATGTTTTGCATATAGCATTTTGCATTGTGGTAGTGGCTTCACATTTATAGGGTACCTGGCCTTACTGTCATGGAGGTTATTTTCAGTGGTTAGGTATCTGATATGTAAACAGGTGTGGAATTATGCCACTCTGATGAATGAAACTTTGTTTTGTTTCAAGGTGGTGGGCGTGAGGCCTGAAGGGCCCCATGCTCCCACCAACTAACGTGACTTTCTATTTTCTATTCTTTCTCTCAAAAGTAAGGAAATTCTATGCAAAAAACTTCATTAATGCATCATTTAAGGTTAAAACACAAAAGTAAGGAATGAGACCTTTAGAGGTTGCTCATCCCCCCCTTGTGTACCCCATCCTCTCAAGATTAATAGATGATGGGGTATGTCATTTGGCTTGTGAATTATAGGGCATGGTTGCACCTCTATATTTAAGGTTGAGTAGGCACTTTAATGTTATACCTCAAATTTTGCACCTCAATAATTTTGCAACCATTCAATGGATTTGCACAAAATTTGGAATGCACAGTCTGGTATGGTAGATCTCTTAATTTACCAAATTGCAGTTCAGTCGGACATATGGTTTTGCTCAGCAAAGTGCAAAAAAAGCACTTTTAGTACGCCTTTAGCACTGTTTGTCCATGGCTGTGGACACCATGTGAGCTATTGGTCTGAAACTGGGGATGTACAAAGAGCTTGGGCCAAGAAACATGCCATCATTTGTTTGATGCAAAAATGTTAAGCTGTTCAAAAGTTATTACAATTTGAAATTCCCATTATATCCTATGGGAAAATTATATGTATTTTTTGAATATCAGTGAGAAAGACCAGATGGCCCAAATTGGGATGGCTGTATCTCAATCACAGTTAGGTCTTTTACTTGAAATTTACAGGGTGTTGAGGGATATCATAGAGATATGAACTATGCTGTTTAGGTGTTGGTGAAATAATTTGTTGCAGAGATATTCAATGGTGTAATTGACATTTTTCTCATAGGATTACATTGCAGTCTGTCATGGCGTTCGGTGCGTTATCTCGTAATTAGTGAGATACAGACTTTTCTCTACAAGTGTCAGCCGCTGGAAAAGATTTGAAATCGTAGAGTAAGCTTGCAGTGGAATTTTGTTCATACGTTGCACAGTTCATGAGATATTGTTAAATTACTGTTGCAAGGGTTGAAAGAGCACCTGTCCAGTGCTTTTCAGTGCCCATAGCTCAGAAACAATGTGAGATATAGGTACAGTCTTTCGATGTTGCATAAAGCACTCACTGTCACGATTACAATAATGCTAGAATTGTTTTCTAGTTCTTACGGTTCCCAAGATATGTGCAAATTACTGTTACAGGGTTTGGTACCCTATAGTGCTACTGCATGGCTCTGTAGCTTTGCAAAAAGTGGGGCGTGGGACAGATGCATACTGTTATGCAAAAATTGGCAACTTGGTGGGGAGCTGAGCTCCACACTCCCACCTACATGTTTTTACTACTTATATTACACTTTTCAAAAGTAAGGAAATTCTATACAAAAACTGCGTTAATGCTTCATTTAGGGTTAAAGCAAACTAAGTCAGGAAATGAGCCAATAGGGTTGAACCCTAACCCCCCTCACACACACCCCTTGATCCTCCATAGTCTGACAGATGCGGGGTGTGTCATTAGAGGTCGTGAGGCCTAAATCTCACCCCATTCTCCTTTACTGTAGCATGGCAACATGCTCAGACATGGAATATATTATAGGTAGCAGTGTAGCCCCTATATTTAGGGCTATGAAGCCACTTTTATGTTAAACTCAAAATTTTGCATTAATAACTTTGGACACTTTCAACAGATTAGCATGAAAATTGGTATGCTCAGTGGGGCATAGTAGATCTCTTGATCTGCCAAATTTAATTTCGGTTGGACATACAGGTTTTGCGCACAAAATGCTGAAAAATCGAAAGAAGAATGGGGTTTGACCATCTAGTCCCACCTCACGACCAAAAGAATTTGCAGGCTGTAATCAAAGAATCTTTGATCACAAGGAATTCTTTGATCATGAGAGTATTCCACCATCTTGTTTTCAGTTTGTGGTCGAAAAATTCAAATATTTTGGCCCAGGGGGACTCCTGAGGTGAAACTATTGTGAGTTTTCTCAGGGTCTTCTCCCTATCGAGCCATGCCTGCGTTTCTTTCAAAATGGTAAAAAATAGAGTTTTTAACTTTTTATTCTTTGATCACAGCTTGCTAACGATCTTTTTTTTTATATTTTATTTTTATTAGTTTGACTGTATGTTATACACAGTACATTACCCTTTAGGTAGGCTTCAAATACAGTTACATTAGTAGTAATGCATATCAACATTATTACAGAAAGGATAACAGAGCCCCTAAATTATGTTACACCATGAAGGGGTATATCTGTATATTGTTAAAGATTCCCAGTATCAACAGTGTACACAGGCCATTACTGCCATGAGCGGAAAAAGAAAACCACACATCCATAGTTGATATTATCGAACACCCTATATATGGGTCAAAAATCCCTTATCAGTATTCGGTATACTTTAATATAGTTAAACAGAGTTCCCTCCGAGCAATGCCCCTCCAACCTCCCTGATTAACAACTCTAATAAAGAGTTAACTAGGCATTAACTTTTAGTAAAACCACATTCAATTAGAAGACATCGTGGACAGATTTCTATTGAGAAACTTATAACTTGAATTTTAAACAAAACAAGCATCTGTTAGGGTGCATAAGCACTCTTTAACTCTAATGAAGGGTGTCTGGAGAAAAGGTCAAGTCAAGTTATTCTGTCCGTTGTCCCCATTTCAAACCTTCAAAGAAGAAATACAGACTTCACTTTTACCCCACCCTATTATTTTAGGGCAAACAACAGTTCGGCAAATCCAGACTTTCCAAAGTTAATAATCTCAGCTTTAATTCAGCCCCAACAGTTTTTACTCACTGTCCCCAGAATCATTTTAGTTCTTCTCCTTTGCCGAGAATTCCTTCTCTATCGTTCAGGAGTTTAGATGCTGCTTCTGGTTCACTAAATTGATCTACGATTTCTCCCGTAGGTTATCCTAAGACTGGCGGGCATTAGCAGCACATGGTGGACTCCTAACTGACTTAGAGCAGGCCCTGATGCCATCAAACTTTTCCGACGCTGCCTTGCAGCGAAACTCAGGTTGGGAAAAATATGGATAGACCCATCCTCCCAGCTCAATGGAGCTTGTTGTTTGGCAGCATTTATTATTGAGTCCCTGTCCTTCACGGACCCCAGTACAACTGGGAGAGTTCTAGGAAGTGGGAGATTTGTTGCTGCATATTTTAGCCGCCACATGGGCTGATTCTATAAGACTTTTGAATAGTAACCATTTCCTGAAGATGCAGTACTTCTCCAAAGAAGGTGTGAAGAAAAGGTAGGGGTTCTTCTCCTCTGCCCCCTCCTGTATACCCAGGATCCATACATGAGTTGCACAAGCAGCATTCTCTAAGTTCTCCTAGCCTTACAGGACCGCATTCTCTTTGGTCAGACCTACTGAAACAGTCATCGCTGGCTCGCTGTTGTGGAGGCTGATTTGGTGGCTTCCTCAGCATTCGACTTTAGTATCCAACACTTTAAATTGTGAAGTGTAGTCCTCTAGTTTTTGATCCAGCCTTTGGATCGCTCGTAACAACACAGCGTTAGAAGGTTGAGGAGACCTCGTTCCCTGTCCCCAGGCTCGAGTCAGTGCTGGTAGTTGGTTTTGATTCTTTTGCGGACTCCTTCACCTGTAGTTGCCTTCGGTTTGTTCTGCCCATCACTCCAAAATACCGTTATACTGCGCTTCTTAATAGGATGTCTTTTGATCAGAGGATTGCTTGCTAGTATACTCTTAGTTTTATGTTGTTCTAGTTACAGTTTTATCAATAAATTTTATTGAAATAGGGTTGCCTCGGAGGAGCTCTGCTTTAGTGTTTCTTTAAGCTCGGCTGCTGTACGCCCCTCAGCTTGCTAACGATCTTTGATCGTGAGCCTGCAAATTCTTTGATCATGAGCTTCTTTGACGCGATCTTTGATTGAGAGGTGTGACTAGATGGGCACTTAAAAAATCAATTTTCTCAGCTCAGGGGTGGCTTAGTAAGCCAAATGAGAATGGGTTCTGCTCAGGGGCTTCATTATATCGAGGAATGGCTGTGGTTTCATCTATTTCTGCCTAAAAATTACTTTAAAATTTTTATTGTTTGATCGCGACCCTGCAAATTCTTTGATCGTGAGATTTTTGACGCGATCTTTGATTGTGAGGGCATGACTAAATGACCACATGAAAAATGCAATTTTCTCAGCACAGGGGTCACTTCTAAAGGCAAACTAGGGTGGGATCTGCTCAGGGGCCTTCATCCTGTCAAGTCATGGATGTGGTTTCATGTAAATTTCTCTAAAATTGAGTTTTAACATTTTTTTATCATGAGCCTGCAAATTCTTTGATCATGAGATTCTTTGATTGTGATCTTTGATCGTGAGGAGGGACGGACTAGATGGCCATATTTGGAAGGATCAGATAGCACAATTTTATTAATTTTTTAAATTAAATATCTCGGAAACAGTTTGGTCTTTTAATGTGAAATTTAGAGGTGTTGGCGGCATGTCCTGTAGATGTGAATTGTAGTGTTTATGTGTCAAACAATACATTTTTGTGGAGATATTGTGTTGGCGAGTTTATATTTTGCAGACAGTGTTGTCCATGGTGGTAGTGGCTTGAAATTGCTAGGGTTGCTAGCCTTACTGTCATAGATGTACTTTTCAGTCGTTAGGTGCATGAAATGTTAATAGGTGCAGAATTTTGCCAGTGCGATGAATGAAAATCTGAAACTTTCATATTTTATATCTAAGAAACAGTTTGGTGTTTCGTTGAAATTTGGAGCAAGTTGAGGGATGTGCTTTCCATGTGAATTATGGTGTTTAGGTGTTGGAAAATTAATTTGCTGCACCCATATTGTGTGACACACTTTATGTTTTGTGTATGGAATTTTGCATTGTGGTACTGGCTTCACATTTATAGGGTGTCTAGCGTTACTGCCATGGAGGTAATTTGTAGTGATTAGGTGTCTGATGTGTAAATAGGTGATGAATTATGCCATGCTGATGAATGACACTTTGCTTTCTTTCAAGTTGGTGGGCCCCACACTCCCAACCATATGCACTGCTAGCAATACATATGATAATCAGTACTTGTTGGGCCCTATGCTCCCACCAACTTGTGCAAAGTAAGGAAATTCTATGCAAAAACTTTGTTATTGCATCATTAAGGGTTAAAAACAAAATGTCAGGAAATGAGACCTTTAGGGTTGCCCTATCCCCCTCATGGACCCGCCCATCATCCTGAGATTGACAGCTGACAGGGAATGTCATTGGGTTGTGAGGCATAACTTTGTCACTGTATGATGGATTTGCCTGAAAGACTGTGCCTGGTACCATAGATCTCTGGATCTGGCAAGTTATGATGCAGTTGGATGTACGGTTGTGGAGCTGTAGAATGCAAAAAAAACACAAAAAAATAACTTTTGTGTGTTCTTTGCTCATGCCCACAGCCCACATGATTTTCCGTTTGGTCTGAAATCTTCAGGGGACGATGCAGTCTGGGTCAGTGATGTGCCTTTTCAAAGATTTGGTGAAAAAATATTAAACCATTCAAAAGTTATTCAGAAAACAAGTTTGTATTATAGTCAATGGGAAAAAATATAGGTGTCTCATGCTGCCACCAGTACATTTCCTTTCCAAATGGTTCTTTTACGTTGGTGCATTGGCCATCTTGTTTTCATTAGCGAGAGAGAAAAATGCCTGGCATTTAAATTTGGGACACTTTAGGTAAACACTGACTGTTGGGTTTACCTGGCAGATCCTGAGAATGCTAGCCTAACTTTTTGGGGTAAAACCCCAGAAATGCCATTTTAAAATTGGCACCCCAGTACTTTCACAAATTGCTGAAGAAATGGCTGCGACACTTTAGTAAACACAAAAGTGTCATGCTGTTTTTTAAACTTTCACAATTTGTGAAAGTACTTTACAAAACTGCAAATCTTTGCCATCATCCTGCAACAAAATAATTAGGGCTTTTGGGCTGAAATGTGCAGGGTGACAAGCCCTGGTCCCACAGATGTACCTTTTAGTGATTTGGTGCCAAAACATTCAGTGGGCCCAAAGTTCACGGTGTTCGAAGTTGAGAAATGTCCCATAGGATAACACTGCAGCATCCAAGATGCCTTTCAGCCCCGTATCTCAAAACAAAGTGAGATACAGAGTTTCTACCTCGCAGCTTAGGTCACCTTAAGCTACAGAAACAAGTTTGGAAATCATAGATTACACCAGCAGTGGAATTTTTTTCTACTTGTTACATTTATGGAGATATCAGCAAATTAGTGTCACAAGGGTTCCAAGGGTGCCTTTTCAGTGCATTTGGTGCTCATATCTTGTAAACCATGTGAGATACAGATTAGGTTGACTTATCTCATGTGGAGGTTATGCTGTCATGATTACAATGACACTTGCATTTTTCATAGCTGCTATGGTTACTGAGATTTTGGCAAATTAGTGTTACAAGTGCTCCTTGCCCTACAGGGCTGCTGTAGCTCCATTGTTATGTGTAAGTGGGAGTACAGGGCCCAGAGGTACCATTTCGCACAAAATGAGTGATGTGAAGGAGCGCAGCACAACACCAATCCACACAAGGTACAAAACACATTTTGCACATGATTTGAAAATGACAGCTGTTTTATACATGAGGTGGTGTAATAAAGTCTATGTTGAAAATGTGGGCTCAAAATATTTTGAATTCTCAAAGTTATGAGCATGCATAGTGAAATTGCAACAAATAGTCACAACGTGCCACCTAAAATAATTTTTACCCCAAATTTTCAACATAGTCTTATTAAGACCTCATCACATGTAACCAGTATAGAAAATGTTCAGATCCAGCCAGAACATAATTCTGTGCAACTGCAACACAATTCTGCGCCCGCTTGTGTGAAAACACATTTTGACCAGGATTTGAAAAATGACAGCTGTGACATAAGGTGGGGTAATAAGAAGACAATTTTGAAAATATGAGGTGAAAATATTGAAAATGTCTAAGTTACAAGCATGCATAGTGAGATTACAGCAGAATGGTAATAACACAGCAATTTTTCAAATGTTGACCCCAAATTTTCAACATAACCTTCTTATGACCCCACCTCATGAACAACATGACTTTTGTTACACAAATCACCAACCAACCATAAAATCACCTTTCCAATGAGAGTTGCCTAACAACAGTCATATTGTTCATGAGGAGGGGTCCCAAAAACCATGTTGAAAATTTGGAGCCCAAATCACAAAAATGGCTGAGTTATGGTTAAAAGTTGCCCCCTCCTTGAAATACATTGAAGTGCATTTACCTTAGTTTCTCATATTGCAGTCACTGGTTTCAGCAGCAAGACATGCCTTGATTGGCTGGTAGGTCTCAAATCTGGGACCTCCTGAGGTGAGTGAGGGTCTATGGAGATGTCACAGGGGTGTGGGGGAGTGGGGCCCAGTGGGAGGTTGGGTGAGGTGTGTGGGCATGATCAATGATGGACTTTTGTTTTACAAGTTTGAATCAAAGTAAAAGAGGGATTTTTTATTTCAGCAAAATAAAAAAAAAAAAGGGAGGGTGGGACTACCACCAACCACTACCACCAATGAAGACAACAGCATTCAAGGGTAGCGGGTACCACTAGACACCAGGGATAAAGCCGGGGCATTGTGACCCCCAAAGTGGGACACCAAGGATTTTTCCATTGAGGAGTCACATGAAAAAATAAAAATAACAAAGCAACATAGAAAAACAAAAGGATAGTTTTCACCAGATGAAATCCTTTTCCACTGGGTGAAATTGTTTTCTGTCAATCCTTTCTTGTGGTGAAAAGGATTCCGTTTGGTGAAAAGCTATCCTTTCCCTGACCAGATGGCTATATTTTTGGTGATCAGATGTCAGGCAAAACCTTTTCATGACAAGATGGCGGGCAGAGAATCCTTTTGCCATTCTTTTTCATCATGGTGTAAAGGAAATCAGCTGGCGAACAAGGAATACTCCTTTTCATGACTAGAGGGCCAGGGTGGGAATCCTTTTTGCCACAGCAATTCCTTTTTGCCATCCTTTTTGTCATGGTAAAAGGAAATCGGCTGGCTAACAAGGATTCCCAGTCTGACCATCTGATTGTGAAAGGGGTAATCCTTCTTCGCCAGCTGATTTCCTTTTTGCCATGACGAAAAAAAGAATGGCAAAAAAGAATTTAACAGTGACGAAAAAAGGATTTCAATTGTTAAAAAAAATTTCTAGGGGCATACAAATGCAGGAAACAACAAAGGACAGCTCATCAACTCCCGATGAACAAGAAACATACTTTGATGTCTGTAATAGACATCCCTGGGCACAATTATGACACTTTTTTGAGCAAAAATAACAAACAAGAGGGGCTCATGAAAATAATTTTTCTGGTTAACAAGAATTGGCCCCTCAAGAAAAAGGCTCCTTGTTCATCAGAGCAAAATCCTTTTGTTCCATTCCTCTATTCAAAAAGTGAACCGAGCATGCTCAGAACCCAAAATTTTAAAATTAAATAACTTTGGAACAGATGAATATTTTTTCATCAAACTAATACAGACACACTGTGTGGAGCAGGCACTTTCTACGTGAAAATTTCAGGTTAAATTCCAAACCATTTGGCCTACAGCACAATGACAAAACAAACTGTGAGACAAGGTGAATTTTCACATTCTTTCACTATCTTGTGACATGAAATCTGATGATCTGACTGACATGCAATGTGGCATGTCAAAAGAACTATGCCGGAGACTGTGCATGCAAATTTCATGCAAATCTGTTAACTGGTTGCAAAGTTTTTAAAGTGCAAAATTTGAGGTTTATCATTAAAGTGTCTACTCAACCTAATATAGTGGCTCTAAAAGCAACTATATATATATATATATATATATATATATATATATATATATATATGTATATATATATATATATATATTTTATACCTGCCGACAGTATAGATATAATTAGGATTGCCCAGACACTTCTATGTTAAACAAATTTTGCACTTTAATAACTCTGCAACAGTTTGATTGAGTTGCCTGAAATTTTGCATGCACAGTCTAGTACCATAGATCTCTGGATCTGGCAAGTTTCATTTCAGTTGGTTGTGTGGTTGTGGAGCTGCAGGGTGCCAAAATGCTAGAGTTATCATTTTGATGCAAATTCTGTGCTCGGGCTATGTCCAAAACAGTCTGGTCTGGTCTGAAATTGTCGAGGTATAGGGGGCTGGGTCACTAAGTGCCTTTTGAAGGTTTGGTGAAAAATATAAATCTGTTCAAAAATTATTAAAGTTTAAATTTCCCATTAAAGCCTATGAAACAAATATATGCCCACCTTGAAGCACTTTTGCTTTGAAAGCACTGTTGACTGCCGCCAAATGGGTTTTGCACTTTGCATGGTGCCATCTTGTTTTCAGTTAATGACTGCTAAAAATGCTGTAATTCAAAAATACTGGTCCTTGGTAAACACCAACAGTTATGTTTGTCTAATCGGGGCCTGAGAAAGACAATCTTGGTGTTAGATTTCAAAAATAATGGTCATAAACATTATTTGGGCATTTTGCCATTGAAAGTGTCACAAATTTGCAACACCACACTTGCAAAAGCGTTGCAAATTGCAGCACTCCCACAACCCTTGTATACAAATTTGCCATGTTTTTCATGAACACTGCCTCAAATGTGTGCCACTATATGTATATAAAAACAAAACACACCTGACAAAATGGCCCTGGATATTTCTTCCAAAACCAAAGGCCAGAATCGGATTCCTCCACCCCATTTAGATAAATACTTGGTGTTTACCTAAGAAATGATGATTTTCTCCTTTTTAGCCTGTAAGGGAAGGGGCCAAGGAATCTTAACATTTCATAAATGACATATCCTGGCATCAGGGTACCCAGTCCCCTTGCTGGGGTATAAGAACAATGTACAACTCCCCTCACCATTGTTGGACACTGGGGAGCCCCTCCTAGTGTCCCCAGATATTCCTATACCACCCTACTGTGGGACACTGGGAGTCCACTTCCAGTATCCCCATATCACCTACACCTCCCAATGCTGTGTGACACTGGGGAGCCCACTCCCAGTGTCCCAAAACAATGTATGAATTCTTGCCAACAACAGGGTGCCCAATCCCTGTACCGCAGTAGCCCCTCCCACCAGTGTGGGACATTGGGTAGCCACTCCAGTGTCCCCAGTTGTCATTCTCCTCCAGTACTGTGGGTACTGGGTAGCCCTACCCCAGTGTCCCCAAACATTTACACATTATCCCTGTAAGAAAGAAAACCATCCCTAATTTTTTTCCTGTAAAAGAAAATGGTCCTCGCCATCTACCCACCTCTCCCCATCCCTCCTCCCACTGAGCACCAACCCCTCCCACACACCCCTTGCCCTATACTTACCAATGGAGGTCGGCAGCTGCTATCTTCTGTGGACTGGGACACGTCTGCACTCTTCTAGCCGAACCGTGAACTGAAGAATCAAGGTAAGTGCCGTATAATGGCTGTCTATGGTGTTTTGAACTTATGTTGATATCTCAGCCATTTTATGGAATTTTGCACCAAATTTTCAACATAGTCTTTTGGAAACCCACCTCATGGACACTGTCACTGTAATTTTGTTAATCTGACCCATTAGGTGATTTCGCTGTTGCTGCATGGAATCACCTTTCAGGACTGAGTAATAAAATGACAGTGCCAGTGCTCATGAGGTGGGTCCCAAAAGCCTATGTTGAAAATTTGGACAAAATTCCAAAAACACCCAAGTAATGTGCGGTCGTTGAATTATTTTATGCACCTAACTTTGGCAATTTGTAATATTTTCAATCCAAATTTTCAACATAGCCATTTTTTCACACACCTCATGAACATTATAGCTGTCATTTTTCACATCCTGCCTGAAATGTGTTTTCACACCTGTGGAATAAGCAGAGTCACTGTGTGAAATCACCTTTTGGGATGAAATAACAGAATGACAGTGCCAATGTTCATGAGGTGGGGTCCCAAAATCCCATGTTGAAAATTTGGTAAAAATACCCCAAAATGTCCAAGTTACGTCATTGAAATTTTTCACATGCACGTACTTTGGCAGTTTTAATATTTTCATTCCAAATTTTCAATGTAACCATTTTTCCACAACACCTCATGAACAGTACAGCTTTTATTTTCACATCCTGACCTAAATGTGTTTCCACACCTGTTGTGCAGAAAAGCGTTTTGCCATGCATTACTAAACTTTCACCTATGGGGTTATGAGGTGAGGTAATAAGAGCATGTTGAAATTTGGGGTCAAAATATGGAAACATGACAAAGTCATGATCATTTGTTGCAATTTTGATACTCATGCTCATAACTATGGTAATTTTAAATATTTTAACCCCAGATTTACAACATAGCCTTCCTATTACCCCACTTCATGTATGTCACAGCTGTAATTTTTCAAATCCTGGCCAAAATGTGTTTGCACACCTGTGCCATGGAATAGTGAAGGAGTTGCACACAGTCATGTTTTGACAGGGATTTGAAACATTTCTGTACTATACACATGTCCTGGGGTAATCAGATGGCTATGGTGATAATTTACTCGTGTTTCTACAGAGGGATGGGAGTGCAGGTTCTGAGGGCCCTGCATTCCCATAAATAACTACGCCTATGGTGATACTTCCACAAAATGTAAGGAAATGAATTGCAAAAAACTCAGTTAATGCATCAGTTAGGGTTTCTATTCCAGCGATGACCCCAAGGCACACTTCACCGCTTTTCTGGTTGGTGTGTTGGTGGTAATTTAACACTGAATTTCAGATTTTAGCTTATTAGAAACCCTAACTGCTGTATTGAAACAGAGTTTTTATATATATATATATATATATATATATATATATATATATATATATATACATTCATTGTAAAAACTCAGTTAATGCATCACTTAGGGTTTCTATTCCAGTGACAAAAGTCTGGAAATTCAGTGTTAGGGTTACCAACTCTACCACCCTCCACCCCCAGCTGACACAACAACAACAGGCCCTTTGGGCCCTATGCTCCCAGAACTGCATAATGGCATGCCCTCAACTCCCCTTTGTGCATAATGGTATGCATATGTGGCATGCAGGCCCTCTGGGCCCTGTGCTCCCACCTACAAATAAGTACAGGGACACAGTGCAGGCCTAGAGACATCCCAAATAACCCTTGCAACACAAAATACAAATACAAGGTACAAGTTTATTAATGTAAAGTGCATGTAGAATAAGTATTACATAAATACACATTAAAAGCATTAGCTCCAGGCCTGGTAGTGCTGATGGTTGAGGCACTGGATGCCATTCCTCATGCCATGCTGGCAACCCAGGTTCGGAATGAACCCAGGTCATCGGGGTCAGTTGGGGAGAGGATCAGCATCCGATTGACTGCTCTCCTCCCTCTTCCTGGTGAGGGTTTGGGGCTTGCACCACTCTGTGGCAGCCCCCTGGTGATTTGGGGGCAGTGTGGGTGCAGTGCATCCATGGGGTAGAGTACGGTGGATGTTAGCAACACTGTGCCTGGATGTTATTGCACATCTGTACTCCAGAGCAGAGTAAATGGAGGAAAAAGATGGTTGGTTGTTGTGGCTTGATGGCTGTGCTTCAAGCCCATGGACCTGGAGGATCCATGGCTGGGTATTAGATCCAGACCCAGTGGGGAGGTAGGGAGGCCCCCATGGATACTGTGTGCTAGCCCAAGTAGTGTGTGTCATGACAGGGGTTTGGCAGGGTGCAGGAGGACGGTGGTGGGAGGATTGTTGACCAAGCTGTGGGAGTAGAAAGTATGATAAAAAAAATTGTCTCCAACCAGTTTCAGCTTCAGAGAAAAATCCATAACATAAATATAGAATTCAAGTTAAATAACATCCTCTATTTTCCTTAATCTATTTAATCTATAAAATTAGCAGCAGAGAAACTGAGCAATACTATACAGTATTGCCACATACTCTGTGTTTAATAAAAATCTCAGTTTGTCTTCAAGAAATAGGCAAGTAATCTTATTAAGATATTGAGACAACAATTTTCCCTCAATTCACTCAGATACGGGCATATAAATAGAATATGAACTGTGTCCCATTTCCTGGGCAGTCACCCTTATGCTCTATTCCTCTTGAAGACATTCCATTTCATAAAACCAGATAAGACTCCTCCATTAACATTAAATCTCAGATTCGCTAAAGCGTTATAATGCAAATTACTTTACAGTTTAGTAGATATGTTTCTCTATTAAAATAATTTTAAGTAACTTGTAAGTTAGAAAATTTGTGGATGCAAAACTCTTGCCATGTCCTGTTGTTTGGTAACATCATGAATCCTATTTACCACATCTTTGCAAAATCCGCACTTTAATCCATATGACCAATCCTTAAAATAGATTCAAGTCCCAACTTTTTAGCCTATTATCTAGGTCCTTCATTCATGTTCCATCCTTCAATATAATTGTTTCGAACATCCTGAGTCAAGCTATCTTCCCAGCAAGCGTATAATACTGGTTATCTGCTAAACAATTTAATATCTTACACATATAGTGAAATTGCCTAGTTAGACCGCAGGAGACAAGAGACATGCAGCCATTTCAGCCCTTAGATATTCACCCAGGATAAATTTAGGAGGCATAGTATCAATCTCATATGTAAATTTTTAATTGGTTCTAATATGATCAGATTATAATACAAGCCCCAAATCTCTGCACAATAAAGAATTACAGAATCCACCTTCATCACATAAATTTTCAATAATCCAGATTCAGATTTGTTGAAAAATTGTTTCAAAATGTATTCATTGCCAAAGTTGTCTTGCTTTCTTTTATTTTGTACTATATGTAAATCTCAAATTGTGTATTATGTAATGTAATTCCTAATAGGAGTAGCTACTAGTACTAACAATATTTTCCTCAATCTTGCAATGAAAATTAAAGTTTTCTGGGTTATTTATAACTAGGATTTTTATTTTCTAATGTTAACAGGTAACTGTAAATCTCCTAAAGTGGAGGCAACATTTGACAATGCTGTTTGAAGATCACCAGCAGTTCTCGAAATTAATACAACATCATCTGCATATAAAAGTGCATTGATTTTAACGTTATTTATTTTGGAGCATCAGTCTCAGATAGATCTAATCTACAAACTATTTGATCAATGTATACATTAAACAAAAGGGTGCAAGAAGACATCCTTACTCATCACCCATAACTGTATTGACTGGTTCAACCAATCTCCCATCAACAGAGTATCGTACTCAAATAGTTGTATTCGAATATATAATCTTTGTATAAGATTTAGCATTTTCCTATCGATTTTCCAAGCCTCCAAAATTGTCCACAAGATTTCTCTATTTATACTATCAAACACTGATGTCATATCTATGAATGCAAGATAGAAAGGAGATTTTTATTTTTGCCTTCCTAATTAGATGAGCCAATATAAATATACAGTCATGTGTGGAATGTTTTTCTCTAAAGCCAAACTGTTTATCTGACAAAATTTTGTTTTCAGAAACCCAAAATTAAATTCTTGTAAAAGAATACAAGCAAATATTTTAGCTGAAATGTTTTGAAGAGCTATCGGTCTATAATTAAAATGATCATGTTTGTCTTCTTTTTATGTATGGTGACAATCTCGGCTACAAGCCAAGGGTTTGGAACTTTTCCACTTTACAACTATCATAAACAATTTAGAAAAGATGTCCACCCACCCATCAGGAAGTGTTAAATTGAAAGAACTGAGCAGGTATTCCATCAGTGCCTACAACCTTGTTCTTTTTTGTTAGCACTAATAACAGATTCAATCATTCTTTTAGAAATTATAAGGTCTAGTTGAGAAGAATTATTTCCATGTGTACTAGTAATAATTTCAAAAAATTAACAGGAACCTTATTGAGATTATATAAACATTCAAAATAATTAGCCCATATAGTAGCAGATAAATTTGCCTCTACATTCAGATGATATCTATTTTGTGCCAAATGATAAGTTTCAAAAGTCTTGTGAGTTTTTCCTTTATAGTTTTCTGAAATTGACCCATAAAAAATTATTATATCCCATTTTGTTTATTAGTAATGAGTTGCCTATACTCTTTCCTTAAATGGATTAAAGATTTATTGTAATTACAATCTAGATTTCTCCTACTTAAACTGCAGGTTTATTTCACAATTGTTTATATTTAATGCACTTTAAATCATACCACAGTGCTTTATTTTTACTCATGCATTAGTCATTACTTATCTTTTTTTATTTTAGTCTTTGGTAACCGGGTAGGGCCCACTAGGCACAAGTGCCTGTTTTCAGGGGTGACCTGGGAACACTGGGCAGTTAAGTGACTTGCTCAGAGTCACACAGTATGCAAGTGGAGGTTGTGAGACTCAAACTCAGGTCTGGTCTGCTGGATGTAACAAGCTTGTTCACGCCTCATTCCTCTAACCTCTAGGCTATACTGCCAGCCCAACTTATCTTATCTAATAGACTCTCAAAGTGAATAAAAATATCATTATCTGAAGCAGTGAGTATTAATTTTTCTTTTTTAATATGTGAGGTCTCTATAAGAGATTGTGCATTTTAAGTGGCATTATAGGGTTCCATTTAATACGTTTATTCAATAATTGTAAATGCTGCTCTGCATCCAAATCAGATATTGAATATTTTGGACTCGATCATATAGCCCATCCTTCATTAATAGCTCAATAGGGAAATAATGGTCTAAAAAATTTCTGGTAGGACTTTGAAGCTATGTAGCTTAGAACAAAGTGCAACATCCACCAAGACCAAATCAAGCAAAAGGACCCCTTTTTTGTAGGAAAAGTAAATTCATCTAAATTATCTGATGCATTTCTGCCATTAATAACACAAAGGTTGTGTTTTACAATAAAATTAAGAAGCACAAATCTTATTTATGTTTGCTTGCATGCATGTGCAAGAAACATAGTGCCATCATACGAGTTTTCCAGAGTGTGTCAGCCTCTTCCAATTCAGTCAGTGTATTTGCAGGCATGGTCACAGAGGGCCAATCACTGCTCCAGCTGTCTATGACAGCTGAAAATACAGTGGCATACAGTTGAAATGGAGGCTCCACTTGGTGAGCAGAGCTCTCCTCCCCACACACACACCGTGCGTGCACACAAGCACACTGCATGCTCATCGCCTTCCCCTTCCCCCTCCACACTGTACAGCCGGGGTGCCCAATCCTCGCCAGCTCCACGCCCAAAGAGCTCAGGTGCCATGCTGGGAGCCCACCCAGCATGGCAAAATGATGTAATGGTTGATGGGGGTGCCCAATCTCCCATCGGCTCCACTGTCTCTCCCCATGTTGTCACCGATGGGGGTGCCCAATCCCCGTTGGCTTCACTGTCATCCCCCAGTACAGGGTGCCATGCTGGGGAGCCCACCCCAGTGTGGCAACAGATGCCATGGCCGGCCGGGGTGCCCAATCCCTGTCAGCTCCACGTCCCCCAGCCATCCTTCTGCCATGCTAGGAGCCCACCCCAGTGGCAAATGTCCTGCATCGCCTTTTTCAAAAAACCTGTAAAGAAAACGTCCCACGTAGTTTCCTGCCTCCCACAACCCACACCCACCCACCGCACCCTTGCCTCCCCACACCCCTCACCCCAAACTTACTCCGGAGTCTGGCGCGATGATCTCCGTGGACCGGGAACACGTCTGCACTCTTCAAAGCCGACCGCGAACTGAGAAAATGCCGTAAGCTGTATAATGGGATAGATAGAGGTTTTTCAACTTTGTTGCATATCTCAGGCATTTTTGGAATTTTGCACAAATTTTCAACATGGGGTTTTGGGACCCCTCCTCATGAATTCTTGCACTGTCATGGTGTTACTCGGCTCGAAGGGTGATTTCACAGCCACTGTGCAAAATCACCTTTCCAGAATGATTAATGAAATGACACTGCCAGTGTTCATAAGGTGGTCTCTCAAAACACTTATTTTGAAAATTTGGTGGAAAATTCCTAAAATGACTGTTCCGCGGCGATACTTGCGCAGTTCCTACATGCCTTTCGTAGTTTCTGAAATTTCAATATTTTCACTCCAGATTTTCAACATTGCCATTTTACCACACCTCCTTATGAGCAGTACAGTTGTCATTTTCACATCTCACCCACAATGTGTTTCTGCCCATGTAGCGCACAATGGCGAGTCGGTGTGTAAATCAATGTATGGGATACGTTAAGAAAATCACAGTGACACTGGTCATGAGCAGAGGTGTTAAAATGGCTATGTTGAAAATTTGGTAGAAAAAATTCCCAAAAGTGACTGTTTTAGGGTATGCGTTCACGCAGTTCCACATGCGCTAGCAAGTTGCAAATTTGTAATATTTGCACACCAGATTTTCAACAGTGCTATTTTACCACACTTCCTTATGAGCAGTGCAGCAGCTACCATTTTCACATCTTGCCCAAAATGTGTTTCTGCATATGGCGCTACAATGGCACAGTCGGTTTCAAAAACAATGTTTGGGACAGATTAAGAAAATCACAGTGACACTGGTCATGAGCAGAAGTCTTAAAATGGCTATGTTGAAAATTTGGTGACAAAACTCCATAAAATGACTGTGTTACGAGTGAGCATTGCGCAGTTTCCACGCACCCTGTAGGTTCATGAATTTGTAATATTTTCAGTACAGATCTTCACCAGTGGCATTTTCCACACCTCCTTATGAACAGTACAGCTGTCATTTTCCACAACATGGCCGAAATGTGTTGTCACACTTTCAGCAGAGATGCGTGGTCGCTGGGAAATCTTTGTTCGGTCAGATAAAGAAAATCACACTGACACTGGTCATGATCGGAGGTCCCAAAATGCCTGTGTTAACAATCTACTGTAAAAAAATCCCCAAACTAGTTACATTGTGGGTGTCGTTGCACAGTTTCTACGCACTTCAGTGACTTCACCAGTTTTTAAGATTTTCACAGCAGATTTTCAACATTGCCATGTTTACACCTCCCCATGAACAGTACCTGTGGTGCCAAATGCCATAGTCGCTGTGCAAAAGCAGTTTTCAAGAACAAACTGATATTGCCACTGTTCATGAGGTGGGGGTCACAAAAAACATGTTGAAAATTTGGAGTGAAAATACCAACAAATGCCTGAGGCGTTAGGGTTTCAACATAACGGCCCACCCTGTAGAGTATGACAGGCATCAGGGATGTGACTTGGGATTCTTGCCTGTCATGTTTACAGCTATTCCACCACCCACACCCTGCAGCCAGTGAGAGGCATCAAGGCGTGCCTTGGACTCTTCAGGCCCAAACTTCACCCATTCTCCTATACTGCACCCATCTCACCATATTTCCTGATGGAATGGGGGTGCGCGCAAGGGCCAAAGACCCGAGGCACACAGCCAACGCATCAGTGTCTGCAGGGGTAGGGTGTGGTGAAACATGCGGTCGTTATGCCTGACAACCCAAAGGCACACCCCAATGCCTGCCACTCTCTGCAGGGTGGTGGTGGGGTTGGCTTCAGTTCAATACTCGCTGCCATTCCTATTATGCAGCTCTGTAACTTCTACACTACCATTGCCAGTGCCAGCAAGCAAACATTCAGCATTGACAAATGCTTGTTATTTTACTTTGCTCTTTGGAGACTCTAGCTGGTATATCTTTATGATATACCTTATCATCTATATTACGTTATGTATTAAATCAGTCTCATTTAAATCACCAGTATGTGCATTCCAATCACCTAAAGCATGAGATGTCTATGTATAGTAAATGTAGAGAAATCATGCAGTAAACTAGAAAGTTCTGTAAGCTGAAGTCCAAACTCCATGATTTTCAGACTAGGAGGAAAGTGTGGGTTAACAAAATGAATGCTTGTCCTACACCTCAGAAATAAATGCACTAAAGCTATTCGGCAATCCAAACCTTCCTACTTCCAAGCACAACTCGCCCAGAACCAAACTCCCCACATCCTTCAGGAAGGTAATCAACTCCATAATCAACCCCCTTCTAAGCAGACTTGCCCTGTCCTTAACATTGATGGCAGGCCAGTTTCAGATCCTGCTTCAGTAGCTACTAATTTCGATTTGTTTTCATTTCTTGCACCATACCCAACTCTCCCCATCCACGGACCCTCCAAACCCTTCCCTACTTTTGCCTGGCTTCCTCTTCTCCATTCACATCCCAGGAAGTCTTCAATACACTCACCTCTCTAAACCAGGCCAAACCAGCCTGGACGGCTTGCACCCGGACTGCTCCTCATCTCGGCCTCAGCCATAGCAGCACCCTTGACACACATACTAAACCTCTCCCTCACCACCACCACAGTTCCTTCAGCTTGGATATTGGCCAAGATCCTCCCTCTGCACAAAGGCGGTGACTCTTCTTTGCCAGGAACTACAGGCCCGCTCGCTCCTTCCCTCCCTCACCAAAATACAAGAATCCCTCGCGCTGTCCAAACTGACTGATTTTCTCTCCTCAAACAGCTCCCCTCTCCCTTTCAGTCAGGATTTAGAAAACACCACTGCACCATCACCATCTCAGCTGAAGGCTGAGATGAGGAGCAGTCGAGGACATTGCAGCCATCACAGAAACATGGGCCACCCAATACAATGACTGGGACCTGTCTGTACCAGGGTACAGGTTATTTCAGAGGGACAGGGTGATTGGGAAAGGGGTGGCAATATATGTGAAGGAAGGACTGAAGGTGTAAGGGAGGAAGGGAGGAGGGTAGTATCGGAGTCACTTTGGATGCAAATCCAGGATTCCAAGAATAGGATTCTTAGAATGGGAGTGGGTACAGGCCACCATCTCAGATGGAGGAGTTAGACAGGGAACTAGCGGGACAGATCAGGAGGACCTGCAGAAGGGTAGTGTGGTGATTGTGGGGACTTCAACATGCCAGGAGTGGACTGGAGTACCCCAACAACCAGGAATAGAAGGGAGCAGGTACTGCTGGATGCCTTCAGGACAGCTTCCTGCTGCAAATGGTCAGTGAACCAACTAAGTTAGGGAATACCCTTGACCTTGTGCTGGCAAATGGGGACTTTGTGAGAGAACTTACAGTGGAGGAACTGCTGTCAGGAGTGATCACCACTCAGTATGGCTCACATTGGATATGGGCAAGGAAGGAGTGGAATCTGGCACAAGAGTGCTGTATTTCAGGAGGGCTGACTTTGGGAGGATGGGGAAGTGGTAAAGGGTACCTGGCCAGAATTCAGTCTAGTATGGACACTAACCAGAGGTGGGAGCTCATAAAGCTGGGGATAGTAGAGGCAACCAAAATCTGCTGCAAAGCCCAGAGCAAGAAGGCTAGGGCTAAGAAACCGAGCTGGTTGAGCAAGGAGATCATGGAAAAGGTAAGGAGGAAAAGAGCTGCCTTTAGGAAGTACAAGAAAACAGGGAGGGGAAGGACAGGGAGGAGTACTTGACAGACTCAAGGAGGTGACAAGGGCAGTAAGGGGAGCCAAAGCATCTACGGAACTCAGGCTGGCACAAGACATTAAGAAGGGGAGAAGGACTTTATGTACATCAGGGAGAAAAGGAGCTGTAAGGACCACATAGTAAGGATTAGGAAGGGGGTTGGTGGAAGCAGGAGCGATAAGGCAGAAGCACTAAATGAGTACTCTGCTCAGTATTTACTAAAGAGAAGAGGGGTGACACCCAATGTGGGAGAAATGACAGAAACGGGGGAGGGGTGACAGATGGGGAAATCATGGAGGGCAGAGTTCAAGAGGGTTTGAAGGCACTGAGGGTGGACAAGGTGCCAGGACCAGATGGCATTCACCCAGGTTACTGAAGGAGCTGGCAGAGGTCCTTGCAGGACCTTTGGCAGACCTATTTAATGCCTCACTACATTCGGGGCGTGTACCTCAGGACTGGAGGATGGCTCATGTGGTGCCCCTCACAAGAGTGGCCCCAAGGATGAACCGGGAAACTACAGACCTGTGAGCCTCACATCCATCGTGGGTAAGCTAATGGAGACTATCCTGAAAGAGAGGTTGGTGGCCCTCCAGAGGCCAAAGGACTACAGGACAGCAGACAGCATGGCTTCATACGTGGCAGATCCTGCCAAACCAACCTGGTGGAGTTCTATGACTGGGTAACTAGGCAACTGGACAGGGGCCATGCAGTGGATGTCCTGTATCTGGACTTCAGTAAGGCATTCGACTCAGTGCCGCATGGAAGGCTGGGAAGGAAGTTAGTAGGCAGGCGGGTATAAAGCTGGTGAGATGGTGAAACTGGCTTCAGGGAAGGCAACAGAGGGTGGTGGTGGGTGGGGAGCTCTCACACCCAAGGGCAGTGACGAGCGGTGTTCCACAGGGCTTGGTGTTGGGACCAGTGTTGTTTGGGATATTCATTGCAGACATATCATGGGACATCAAAAGCAAGATCAGCCTGTTTTTGATGATACCAAGGTAGGCGGTGGTGGATGACCTAGGGGGATGGCAGGGTTGCAGGATGATCTGGCAAAGCTTGAAACCTGGTCAGACACCTGCAACTGGCTTTAATGCCAAAAGTGCAAGGTGCTGCATTTTGGGATGAAGAACCCAAGGAGGAGTTACCAGCTGGGGCGAGTTCAGCTAGCCCAGAGAGAGGAGGAGAAGGATCTGGGTGTGCTCATTACAGGGTCAATGAACAACTCGCACAATGTAGGAAGGCAGCTGCAAAGGCCAACAAAATGCTAGGTTGTATTGCAAGGGTATATCCTCGAGGAGGGAGGAGGTGATTCTGCCACTGTATAGGTCTTTAGTTAGACCACACCTGAGTACTGCATGCAGTACTGATGCCCATATCTGAAGAGGGACATTAAGTTACTGGAGGGGTGCAGCGCAGGGTGACAAAGATGATCAAGGGGCTGGGGACTTATCATACGAGAGGAGGTTGAAGGAGTTGAACATGTACTCACTGGAGGAGAGGAGGGACAGGGTGACATGATTGAAACCTTTAAATACATGAAAGGAATAAACAAGACGGGTACAGAGGGCTGTTCAAAGTAAGGAGGGGAGGGCCACCAGGGCCATGATATGAGACTGGAGCGAGGAAGGTTCAGGAGGGAGATGAGGAGACACTTTTTACAGAGAGGGTGGTGGCTGGGTGGAATGCGTTATCTGCTGAAGTGGTATCCAGTAGAACAGTGGACTGCTTCAAAAGGGGATGGGACAGGACAAGGAGAGGGTCAATGAAGGGAAGGGTGGAAGGAGGGGCAGCTGCAGAATAAGGGGTGCTAGCTGTACATTCGAGCAGACTTGATAGACCTCTAGGCCTTTACTGCTGGCAAATTTCATAAGTTTGTATGTTCGATTTCACCACCTTGCTGTGCATAACGGACTCCTATCCTCTCGGCCATGGACAGCAGCCTGATCACCTCAGCCATATTTATTGATTTGGTGAAAGCTTTTGACTCAGTCTCCCACCCTCTGCTGCTCTGCAAACTCAGCTACTTCGGCCTCGCCCAACCTGCCATAAATTGGTTCCACTCCTACCTCCAGAATAGGCAGAAATTCATACAAATAGGTGACACCCTCTCCCCTTCCCATCCTCTCAGGTGTCCCCAAGGCTCTCATCCTCGGCCCCATCCTCTTCTTATTATTTATAAACAGCCTCCCTCCACCTGCCTCTCCGCTAATGTGCATCTGTACACTGACGATGCAATCATTTTTGCCTGGGCCCCTCCCATGACAGTGTCCTCCCGGATCTCCAAAATGACTTCAATAGAGTCCAAACCTGGTTCCTGAAAACAGCTTAAACTTAATGACAAAAAACAGTCACCATGGTCTTGGATCTAGAAAAAGCTTGCCTCCTACCTGTCCCCCAGTAATCTCCACCCTGGATGGCTGGCTCCTTGACCTGGTCCCCACCTTCAAATACCTGGAGTCTGGCTAGACAGCCACCTCAATATCTCTACCCACATAGAGGCCATCTGTACTAAACTCCAGCCCACATTTGCCATCCTCTAATCACCACAAAGCCAGCCTTCCCTTCCCACTCCAACAAACTCATATGTAAAACAATCCTGCCTGTATTAGACCACGCAGACATCATACACAGCACAGCCCCAACCTCATCCTCTCCAAACTTGACATCCTACTAAACTTGTTCTGTCATTTTGCCACAGCCTCCTCCTACTTACTCATCATTGCCCCTCTGCACTACTCTCTCCCTGGCCTCACTCTCCCATAGGAGAACCATCCATAGTGAATCCCTCATAGCTAAATACTGGTTGGGCTTCCTGTTCCCCCACCTCACCGCCCATCTTGCACCAGCCAACCCCCTAGGCTAGTCCCTCTGCACTTTCAACCTCCCTCACAACCACACTGCTTCCAGTCAAGCTGCCTTTTCATACCATCTCCTTGCTATGGAACAATCTCCCACCCATCCTTCCCAAGGCCCCTCCCTCTCAGCAGTTAAGCAACCCTCAGGCTCCTCCATCCCTCCTTGCCAAAGATGCACCTTGGGACCCACTCCCTACACGGGCCTAATCCCACACTAGGAGGCCCTAGTTGGTCAAATATTGCTTACGCTACCTCAAACTATAACTAAATCCTGCATCTCTACTCTGTACAACTCCTGCACTTGTTTATACCACACTGCAAAATACATTTTATTGTAAGCTCTAGATGTTGTACCTACTGTCTGTAACCAAGAATTGTTGTACATACTGTCTGTAACAATGAATTGTTGTACTTATTTTCTGGATAACTTCTGTGTACACCTCTGTACCCAGGTCGCACTTGAAATGAGCCTCGCTCAATGTGCCTTTCCTGATCACCAAATTTTAAATAAATAAATTCTCAGTAATAACATCAATGGCAAGTCAATTACAATACAGAGAGGTATCTGTCTTAAGAACTGACCATTTCCTTCTTGTACCTAATAGAAGCATCAATCCCACCACTACATTGACCCAGTGTAGACATCCTTCTCCCAGGTAGGAACAATTTAATAAAACCCTGAATTTCCATATGAAAGCCAGAATTAAGCCCCGTCTCCTGTAGAAAAATAATATTATATTTATTCATTAAATGGAGCCAGAACTATCATAATTTTTTCCGCTTACCCTGCTAGTTCCATGATAATATACATAAGCCAGAAGGAGTCTATAGTGGTGGAGAAATGGCTTTTAGAGATCTATCTGTGAGTTCTATTGTAGAACATTCCAGCTCAGAGCTCTCTGTGGTGCAAGATAGAGCATCGTAATAGTTATGGCATGACATACTAACCACATGTGTACAACCATGGTCAGAATTTTCCTTGTAAAAGTCTCAGATTCATACTCTTCTAAAACAATGCTATTATTTATTCATTCATCCTTTGCTTTCTGCTTCTATTACTTTTTCAAACTCTGGAAATCCCTTTAACTCGTAGTCCACAACTGTTGGTTTCTGTAGGTATCTAACAATAGACTGCTGATTACCCTTTCCTTGGTTTGCAGTTTGCTTAATTTGCTGTGAGCCATTATTCTGTACCTGAGATCTAACTTCTTCCCTAAAAGATTTTGTAGTGGTGTCTTATATCCATTTTACATGTTTCCTCCTTTAGATTTAATATCTCATGTCTTACTGTCTTATTCTTCACCACCAAACAGACATAGCGTTTATTAGGAGACGCCTTATATCTGTAGACCAAATCATATTTTCTCATATAAACCTTGTCTTAAGTTGGCTTTTAATGATGTTATACACAGCAATTCTTAATAAGCAGGGTGTCTCCTCTTAGTTTAGGTCTGCCACGGAAATAAACTGTATGTAATTTATTTTCCTGTTTTCTTCTTCTTGTCTATCTTTGTGTTGTTCTACTCTTAATACCTTATTCTATTCCATTTCCAAATTTTTTTCTGATGTTATATTCTGCATCTCTGAAGTACATGGCATTGTTTATATTCCCTTTCCTTATACTTCCTTGTTTTCTTTTCATTTTCCTTTAGCCACAGTTTTCTTGCTTGTTTTCTACTTTTACATCTAGTCTACTATGAACCCTAAGGTCCCTCATCTGCTTATATTCCTTGTCAACTACTTCTTCAGTAGTTTCTGTTATACTTTTTGTTTCTCTGATGCTCTTCTCTACATAAACCATTTGTTTTAACTCTTCTGTTTTTCTGCTCTTCATGTTCTTTCATAATAGCTCCCATCGACATGTTTGTAACAACTAAAACTGTGTTAATCTCAGAGAGTTGCTTGCTAATAAGGATGTTAGCCTGAACATTGTACGCATTCATAAGTGTGGGATTAGTTTACTATGAGAATGTAGATGTCCTTCTACAATTCCCTCCACGGGTATATGGGCACCCAAGGTAACATTACATAGATTTTCAGTGGAACTATATTTGTCCCCTGTAGCTAAGTATTACCAGAGTCAGCACATACTTTTCCCATAGGTGCAGATCTCTCTATTCATAAAAGGAGTGATAAAATTGTCAAAATCAGTTAAATAATCTTCCTTGGATCTTGGGCCTTATCCTCCTTCTCCTTGGTCAATAATGACCCTGCTTAATTTCCCTTCAGTACATTCTTATACTATCTCCCCAGCTCCTGATTCTGAGTTTTGAGTGCTTTGATAGATTTTAGTAAATAATTACTTGATAAGTTAGTATTTTTTTATTTCTATGCTTTGCAAAAGTTCTGATGGTATCCCTTTTCTTGAAGAGCATGTTCTAGGTATACATATTTTATCCGAGTTATTTAAAAATTCTGTAATCATTTTATTCTTATTTGTTGCTTTCTCACCCATCTTGGTTTTAGAAACTACTTTATCATTTCTTTTTTTTTTGCCATAATATTTTTTATTGAGTTTTGAAATAAAATTTATACAAGGTAAATTACAAAAGATTATAATTATCAGCTATATCAAGCATTGTGAAGAATTCCAAATCTATTAATAATGAATGCAGTTACAGTTAAAAGCACCATAACCATTTTTACAGAAAATCAGAACAAAATGCTTTCACTTATTAAACCAACGAGAAAACAAATAGGTATTGACCAGTGACCTATAGTATTATATAAAACTCTATGTCAATTTCTAAATAGAGATAAACAAATTTAAAAGCATTTTTGATTTTAATTGCAAATTTAAATTAACTGTTTATATCTGCACTTCTAGACTAGCCTCTGTATGAGTACTTAATTGGAGAAACGGTCCCCAAATATCTAAAAATCTGTTTAACCTATCAGAGAGCAAAACAGAAATTCTCTCATTATTAGCAAGCTGCAAAAACTTTGAAATTAACTCACCCCATCAGCCTAGCAGCTTTTAAATCTCTATATCTACATCATAATAAGAAGTCCTGTGCCTGTCTACCCTAAATAGTGACTCCTATAAGTCCACGTGACACTCTAATTACTACTGTTAAAAGACAGATCACATCTATAATCGACTCTTTCCTCTCCCTTTTCTACCCCCATATCTGTCCCTTCCACATTCCTTTGACCCTGGTTCCAGCTCTAAATTCTCCATACTGCATCACTATATATCTTTTTTGTTAGGTTTTATTTGTGTTCAGTGCACTTAATATGTACTGTATATTTCTTACTTATATGAAAATTGTGTCCTACCCAAAGCTAGCTGTATCTTCTGTTCCAAACATATACTACTGTCAATGCTACCTGCTGATACTTTGTATATTCTGTATTATTGTATCTCACTTTATTTTTATTATTATTATTTTCTTGTGTGTTGCATCCCATGTATATTGTCCCTTGTTCCTTGTTGACAAACCCAGGTCCACCTCAAAAATGAGCTTGCTCAATGGTGATTGCCTGGTTAAATAAAGACTTTGATTGATTGATAGCAGTGTATAGCTCATCATATTTAGCCATTTGGTTAGGAGGGCACCCTTGGGTCTTTCCAATATTTGAGAATTAATCTTTTGGCACAAACAGAGGTGACTGAGATCCACAGCTTCTGATTATGAGTGAAGGCTGTATTGAGTATAAAGATTCCAAAATAAATATGAATGGAGAATATGGCAAACCACAGAGAGGGAAGCTTCACATTTCTCTTTCACCTCGAGCCAAAAGACTTTGAGTTTGGGGCATTCTCACAACATGTGCAGCATATTGGCATTGTTGGAGTTACATTTCCAGCTGCATGCATTTGGAGCAAGACCCATTTCAAAATGTTTTGCAGGTGATCTATAGAACTGACGAAAATGTTATATTGCGTGAGCTTACCTTTGAGGTCTTTGCACCCATGATAGGCGTGGTCCCAGGCAGAACTCCGATCTTGCTCATCCAATTGGATTCTAACTCTGCTTCCCACTTCTGTTTGGCAGAGGAAGTGAGAGATGTTGAGGCGAGAGAAAAGTGAGATTTATAAATAAAATTGATTCCTTTTTAAGTGGACATATTTTCACCAGTTGGTCCTAATCTCTATTACTGGGCAGAAAGCGCCACCTCGAGAGATGATTTTACAATGTGTGCCTCAGCTGTAAATAGTAATGGAAGTGGACCCAGGGAAGACCAAATTTCTCCTTAAGTTCAGAGAAGGACATAAGTGCAGCCGAGTCTTTGTGCAGAAGGTCACGATATAATTAATGCCCACTTGTGACCAGACATTATTGGACAATGGGACACCACCTCTTGTAAGAAAGGGATTGGACCAAAGAGCCATTGATAATAAGGGCATAGAGGAAGGGTTAACAGCTTTGTTAATATTTTTATGACTCTAAAATGTTATTTAAATAAGGGTTACTTTAAGGTTCATGGATGTGGGTAGGTATATATAGTCAGAGAGCATATTAGGTTTTTTGGTGTTGTTTCTAACAACACCCATAGAGGGTGGTGGGAGCATCCTTAGTTTCAGGACACAAGAGGCCAGCAGATTACTTAAACGTGAAAGCCACTGCTACCATTCCCATGTGGAAGACCTAGTCCTCCTAATTCATAAGGTGCTCAAGTTTGCCTAGACTCAACCGGGTGATTTAGTGTCCCTGTAGGAAGATTTTTACTATAGAATTAAATTAGTAAATTATTCTTTTAGGTCGCAAAATTGGTATATTTTGAAAAAGATATAAAATTTTGGGGCAATAATCATTTTGATTGAGTTTACTTTAACCCAAAGGGAAAGGTTAAGTCACTTCCATCTGATCAAATCTTGTTCTATGTTATGAAATAGAGGGAGGTAATTTATGTCAACTAGTGAGTCCAGATTCGTAGAGATTTGCAGCCCCAGATATGTTAGTTGACCTTTCATCCATTTGTTGTCAAAATTTCATTTAGATTCCTTAGAATATGGGGTGTAGGGTTTGGACAGAGAGCCTGAGATTTGTCCCAATTAATTTGGAAACCTGAGAAGGAGCCAGAATCAAAAGAAGCTTTTACTAGCATTGTACAACTGTACAGGTCTAGAAAGAGTTAATAGCTAATCATCCACAAATGCGACTGTTTTATGCATGTAGTTATTCATTTTAAAGCTTGACATTTCAGGTGGTCAGAAATAGCTCTGATCAGAGGCTCAATGGGTCAGAATAAATAGATATGGGGACACGGGACATCCTTGCCTGGTTCCGCAGGCCAAGGGAATAGATTCAGATTTTATTACATTCAAAAGAATTTGAACAGAGGAGTTATTATACAACAGGGAAACCCAGGAGTTGAATTTATTTCCACAGCCGAAGTGTTGCAGGGCTAGGAACATATAGTCCCAGGACAAAGAATCAAACAAATCTAAGGAAAACACTAAGTAGGGTTCCTAAGTCTTGTTAGTAAGCCACAGCACATTTATCAACCTCCCAACACAGTCAGCCCCAGATCTGTCATGAATGATGCCCACCTGCTCTTTTCCAGTAAGATCACAGATTATATTTTGGATTCTAGCAGTTAATACTTTAGCTAATATTTTATAATCAGAATTCATCAGTGATATAGGCCGTAGCTATCACATAGCAGGGGGTCTTTATTTTTCTTATGTATGAGAGTAACCAAGGCCTGGGTAAGTGTTTTGGAAGGAGTCCTGGTCCAAAGCCTGAAGATATATATTAAGCAGATGTTTAGATAGCTTTGAGTTTACCACTTTGTAAAATTCCCTGGGAGCCCACCTAATCCTGGAGTTTTACTATTGGGCAAGGAGTCAATAGCCCGGGAGATTTCTTCTAGGGACATTTCTTTACTGAGCTGACTTTGTCTTTCTTTGTGAGCTTAGGGTATTAATGGCAGCAAGAAAACAAGATACTTTTTCAGTGTTAACATGTTTCTGGGTGTATATTTGGGAGTAAAAGTCCTTGAATACTTTATTGATTTCATTATTGTTGTTCACCACCCTCCCAGTTGCATCTCAATACCTGGGATGATATTTTGATCTCGTAGTTTTTAAGTAAGTGGCAAGAAGTTTCCCAGCTTTTTCACCAGATTCCCAGTATCCCTGTTTGGTGCAAAACAGCGAATACCCAGCCTGTGCTGAAAGTAACTCACTGATATCATACTTAACCAGGGCAATTTCATACAAGAGTGACTTATTTAATGCACCCAAAGTCCTTGCTTGAGATTTAAGGTTTTAAGTTTGGCCTGCTTGTCCTCAAACAATTTAACCTTCTCTTTTCTGAGAGGCAGATAAACTAATTATTGTACCCAGGATAAAGGCCTTATAGGCTTCCCATAGGCAGGCATAGTTAACTTCCCCATTATCACTCATTAGGAAAGTCTATAAACTTCTTATCTTGCATGAGGGAGGTAGTCATTCTCCATCTGAGCTCCTTTGGTCATCCTTAACCCAAAACTACATTCAGGGAAATTAAGGCATGGTTAATATGATTATGTTATCGATCTCAAGAGTCCAAAATTGAATTCATGAGATCAGCTGAGACAAGAAGGTAGTCCAATCGACTATAAGTGAAATGACAGTTAGAAAATGGTAAATTCTTTATCCTGAGGGTGGACTAACCTCCAAACATCAGATGGAGATATAGCATTTAATAAGTTATGACGAGCCTGGCATGCTTTAGAGGGTGTCACAGATGGCTTGAGGGGTTCCTATCTAACAGTGGATCCATAACTTTGTTAAAGTCTCCTAAAATTAAACTGTGGTTTGTGACATTAGAAAGTGAGTTGGAAATCAAGTAAATAAATTCAGATTGCCCTGAATTAGGTTCATAAATATTACAGATTACCACCTGTAGCCCATCAAGTAAGTCCATCGGAACCTGAAATTTGTCATCTGGGTCAGCAAGCGTGCTTTGAAGTTTTTCTTTGTACATTCTATTTTGCTCTCTTTGAGTGGGAAGCATACTTACCCCTATCAGCCATTTGCGTGCATGCTCAATGAGCCCCACAAGCCAGCCTCTGCCATGACTGCAGGATGGGGAGAACTGTGGCTGGGCCCCCAGTGAGAGTGGGACCAGGAGGAGAGACCATCACCCCTGGAGTTCCCTGCCTGGCTTATGCTGGGCTTTGTCTGGTCTGGGGCTGGTCATCCATTGGTGGCATCACTTGTCCACCGAGAGGGTTTTTCTGCCTTTGTGCTTCTAGGGCATGGATGTGCAATGACGTCTAGTGTGCAACATGCACACTCATGTGCACCCACAGGACATCCCCCACCACCCAATCCCCATTACCACGGCTCCCTGTTCACCAGATACCCCAGTCTCCACTGGGATCACTAGTGCAGTGGGCATCCATCCCCACCCACCCCAGGGAAGAGAGCAGTCCTCCGATGCTCAATCCTACCCTCCCTACCAACCCAGACAGCCCGAGTCCATCCCCTGAACCCAGGTCACTGTGTGGAGCGAGGTGGCTCCAGCATTTCAACCCTCAATGCCACCGGGTCGGCTAGTGTGTGAAGTTTTAATAAAGTTTATTCCCTTCTAATTAGGACTGCAGTACCTCTTTGCTTGCAGTTATAGGAACTCAACTCAACTTGAGAAACTCAGGATCTGGTGAACTTAATCGATTCAGCAGCACCAAGATGGATTTCCTGCAACAGAGCAATATCAGCATGTTTTTATTGAGATAGGATAGTATTTTTTTCCTTTTGATAGGGGTCCCTAAACAGTTACCATTCCATGAAACAATTTTATAGAGATACATGCTTATTTCTCGAGTATAGGTCACGGTGAGTAAAAGTGCAGTAGAGCTAAAGTTGGATGTTACTTATAATGTCTAGAAAATCAACAGTTATTCCTGAATATATCTATAAAACACACAAGAGATATTGAATAGGTAAAACAATCATATCCAATAACAGGTTGTGTTTAAAATAGAGCAGAATTCTAATATTGCAATATACTTTTCCTGTAAAATTAGCAAAGTGCTTAAATTAAATAATTAGATAATAGAACCAAAGAACAGTGTTCACATAAATAAATTCACTTAAATTCAAACTTAGAAAATAGTTAAATATGAAATCAAATGACTTGTGGGTTGAGTTCTTAACAACCGTCAATTTGTAACAGTCAGGAATAAAGGATCTCTATGCTAGGGTAAACCAGTAGTGTGGATTTAAAGAATCGAAACCCAGTGGGTACAAAAGTACAGTAGGGTGTAGTCTACAGTGTAGTCAGATATGTCCACTGGACTGAAGTCCAAGGTAGCACTGACTCAGGTAGTTCAAAACTCCTTTGGTCGGGTCCACAAGGTGAAGCGACCCTTCCAAGAACTTGTAGTAGGTGAAGTTGCCTTTCATAAATTAGTTAGCTAGAGCTATAACCAAAATAAAAATAAAAATGCAATGAAAAGGACTGTGAGTAATAGGACATGAGGAGTGCTAGTGCAACCAAGCAGCCTGGACCAATTCATACAAGCAGTACACATACATACCAGCAGCGCCCACAGCACTTTGTCAATAGCTATTAAAGGGAACAAAACTGTGAGATAGAAATGTCAATAACATAAAAAACACAATAAATAAATAAATAAAATCAGGAGAGTTGTTCAGTAATCCACCTAGCTAACTCAATAGAAACATCCACTGTTTATTTTAAGCCCTGTAATGACACACCGGTGTCCAGACTACCAATTTATGACCACTATTTAAATGGCCACATGAACAAATCTAAGCAATTATCAGCCCCGATAGGTTTTGTTGTACTGACTTGCTGTGTTCAGAACACTCACGGTCTCATACACAAAAAGCCAGCAATCCAGACAGAGATAGTGCCTATAGACTTTTAAACTCCCACAGTGAACCTTTTTTTTCAACAAGTGCAATATCAGACCAGAGCTAGTGCAGACCTACCAGAATTTTTAATAAAAAAAAGAGATGACAGTCAGATAATAATAATAGCAACCATCCAGTGAGACGGGGAGGGAGAGAGAGAGAAAGAAAGAAGAGAGAGAGAGAGAGAAGGGAGGGGGTAACATACTATGACATTAAAGTTAGAAAGTCAACATGCATGTTTGACCCAAACACTTAAGTACACTAGACTGCCCATAAATAAAGATGATTAATCAAAACTCCCATGTCTCACTGCGCTTAATTTATTTAAATCTTATATTTCATGTCTTGCAATTTGGACCATTCAAAACAGAGATCCACCTCAGAGCAAAAGTTGTTAAGCATAATCTTAGGTGAAAGAGTCAAAGTGGGTACAGCTCCTTTCAGATGCCTTGTCAGGTACAGCAGGAAAAAAAGGATTGTTAGCTTGTAAGCCGCCAAATCCACCAGCACACGTCTTTTTCAAAAAATTTCACTGTTTTTGTTAATCCATCAGACAAACACTAAACCGAAGCCCAGCGATAAACACAAAAATAGGAAGAGGAAGTTGATCTGGAGCAAGCTACAACTTGGCACCACTCATATCTCCTGAAAAGTTAGAGCAATGCAGGAGAAAGGATGACCTTGTGACTCCAGGATCTTTATATATCCATTTCTGATCAGTAATCGGCCCGGGAGTTCTGAGCTGAAGAGTGGTTGCTTTCTCTGCTATGACCTCGTTTCTTTGGGTTATTCTGCAGATGGGCTAAACATGGGATGTTGGCAGGGTGGACTTGAGGTCTAGCTTTTTGTTGAATATCCTTTCCCTGGAGGGCTTGCTTGTATCTTGGACCACCTCGGAGAACAGGTGAGGGCTACAGACATATTGTTTAGGAGGAGGTCTTTTTGGCCCATCAGCTCAAGACAATCCAAGGCCATGGAACTTCTAGTTCCTGCACATGGGCAGTTCCTTGCAGTTCTGACCTGTGCTGCCCTCATGCTTCTTTTAAATACAGACAGTTGGGTAAATTAGCAACATAGTTGGATAAATGTGTCTTTGTAGAATGTATGACCCCCAAGCCGTTTACAGTAGAGCACTTCACAGAGTTTCCTATAGGGTCTTGAATGACTAGTACTGCTGGGTATTTGAAGTGATATTGTAGCTCAAAATCCCTCAGCTGTTGCCTAACTTCATGGAACTCCTTTCTTTTAGACATAACCCTGTTGAGAAGTCCTGAAATATCAGAATGTGCTCGCCCCTCCATTTCAACAACTTTCTCTCTCTCTCTGGCAAGCCTCATAACCTCCTCCTTTTCCATTAATCTCAAAAGTATGCAATGCGGGTTTAGGTCTCTGGTTTTGTAATTTATGACCCAAGAATCTATGAGCTCATTGAATTTTAAGGGGCCAGGACCACTGGCAGCCCTAACAAGTCAGGGAGAAATCCTTGTAAAAGCTATAGTATTGTCACCTTCAGCCCTTGAGGCATCCCAAAGTATTCTGACATTTTTTTTAACCAGGAGAGACACAAGCTGAAGCTTGTTTACAGATGCAAGCTGGGAGCACAAGAAAGTTAAGTGACTTGCTCAGGAACACACAGTATGCAAGTGGGGGCTGTGGATTCAAACCCAGGTCTCCAGGTTTACAGCTCAGAGCCTTAAACCACCGCGCTATACTGCCTCCTCTTTATTATCCACATTATTATGGTGACCTCTGTTTTCTAAGTCATCAACTTTTGAGATAAAAATGAAATTTGCTCCAATTGATGTTGTGTTAGTTGTTCTAAATAGTCAACTGCAGAAGTCAGTTAGGAGATCTTGTTGCTATTTAAACCAATGTAGGCACCCATTTCCACATTCTGCCAAGAAAGTGAAGCTAGGGACTGCATAACATCTATTCAACCAATCTCAATTTCTGACAGCATATCTTTAATTGCACTATATCCCTTTAGTAGCAAAGTTCTCGCTGAAGCCATTTAAGTCACCTTCAAAGCGATGTGCCCTCCCAGGTGAGCGGGTGAGTGGGCATCCCATTTGGCATGACCGTTGACAGTTGACAGGTCAGTTAAAATAGAGCAGTAAAGTAATCGACCAGTTGTGGCAGGAAAAAGTATAAAGTTCTTGCCTGTTATAACCTCAGAGTATCCCAGAGTGTTCCATTTATCCGATTCTAAGAATAACAGCAGAAATCACTAAAATTGGGAAGGGTTGAGTGGAGCTCACAGACTTGTGACCATCTTACACAAGTGCTGGCATGCGCTCCACTTTATTAGTTCTTAGTTTCATACTTTTGTCATCCATTTCTGATACCCAGATAAAAAAATTTGTATACACTGAAAAACAGTATGAAGAAAGTCCATAATAAACAATAATAGTGAAAGAATCCTTTTCTTATATCTTCCCAATAGGTTATCCTTGCTTCAAACTTTGACATTGTGGATCCAATAGTTGAAGGCACCCAGAAAATGCTCATCTGTGAGAGAGCCTTGATACCAATGCCACAGATAAACCGTAGGGTGAAAAAGAGTCAGGAAGCTAAAAAACAGAATGAAAGAAACACTATAAAAATGATAATAAAATAATCCCTCTGTTCCACTTGGACTAAATTAAAAACTTACGAGGAGTCAGTCATGTTACGAAGAAGAACATATAGGATAGTGCATGGAGACAGTTGACAACTGAGGGCTATTCTTTCACCGAGTTAGCACTGTGGCGGCGGGGATTACCTTCAAGAGCGCAGCTTGAGAGGTAATCCATCCATAGTGCCAACGAGGTGAAAGATTAGCCCATGCTGTCAACTGTTCCCCATGCACTTTTCTTTATAGTGTATGGTGGAACCGTTTTGGGAAAAAATCACTACAGCATGTTTCTGCTTCAAAACATTTTTACTGGGTTACTAGAAGGAAAAAGAACTTTACATTTTGAATGTTTTCACGCTTGACATTTGAACTGTTTAAGAACTTTACATTTTGAATGTTTTAACGCTAAACATTAGTACTGCCGCTGACATTGCTGCTTTCAGCTATGTGTACTGTCTATGGAGTGAGCCTAACTGTCCAAATGCTGCTCGATGACACAGTGTGTAGCGTGCACAGTGCAGTAGAACAAAAATCGTTCTGCTGCACTGCGAGCGTCACTAATAGAGAGAACAACATTTCGACAGCGATGGATTCGGTGGAGACGGACGTTCCACCATACACTATAGGTCATTTCAGAATATTTCAGAAGGTTTATAGCTTGGCCTGCACACCGTAGACACAGTAATAATGCCTAGGAAAACAATGAAAATACAACAAAATACAAAACTAAGTGCCAACAAAATACCAGTAAAAGTAAAAGCAAAAAGGAACTCAAGAAAAAAAAAAGAATGAGATAAACTCTACAAAAACTCCCAAAAGACTCACTTGAAGTGTTAGTTCCCAGAGGGGTGGGATATTCAAAGGGTTGCGCCATGCGCAATAGGGTTACCCTGCGCCAAGTCCGAAATTGTGCCATTCTGCGATATTCAGCAGGAGGCAGTTCGCCCCAAGGCAAGCTGAGCAACAGCGCAATGCAAATGAATGCATGCTGAACTGGAGGAGGAACCATGCATAAACTGCACAGCCCAATATTCAGCGGGCTGTGCAGAGTTCTGGTGCAACCCCAACCTGCGCCTGCACAACTTTGAGCCAAAAGGAGTAAGTCGAGGGCCACCCACAGGTGAGCTGCCGCATTGCAGGGCGCAACACAGCAGCTCCACCTGTGGCTGGCCTCAACCTACTCCCTGTGGCCCCTCCTGCAGCCCGATCACGGGCAAAGTGTAAAAATCCCCCACCCCCGACTGGCCTGATCGCGGGTAGCTTAAATAACCCCCACCAGCCCGATCACGGGCAGCAAAGTGCCCCGAACATATCCCTGGTGGTCCAGTGGACGCTAAGCCCGATCACGGGCTGAATATGTTTTAAACACCCCCCAGAACGTATCCCTGGTGGTCCAGTGGACCACTACTAATCCGTGGGCTGAATATGTTTAAATACCCCCAGAATGTATCCTGGTGGTCCAGTGGACTGCTAAGCCTGATTGCGGGCTGAATATATTTTAAACCCCCAGAATGTACCCTGGTGGTTCAGTGGACTGCTAAGCCCGATCGCGGGCTGAATATATTTAAACACCCCCAGAGCGTATCCCTGGTGGTCCAGTGGACGCTAAGCCGATGCAGGCTGCATTATGTCGACACCCCCAAGACCATATCCCTGGTGATCTAGTGTCCCCCACCCCACCCACCCATGAAGCCCCACCACCCGCTCCCCGGTGGGTGTAACCCCTAACATCACATTTCCAAACTTTTGGCGCTGTGCTATTAACCCTAACTGATGCATTAATGGAGTTTTTGCAATGACTTTCCCTTCTTATGAGAAGTGTAATGTAACTGGTAACTGGCATATGTTAGTGGGAGGCGTAGGCCCTCTGGGACCTGTGCTCCCACCCACACTATAACTTCTGAACCCATACAGCAGCCCTATAGGGCAAGGAATGCTTGTAACACTAATTTACCAAAATCTCAGCGACCGTAGTAGGTATGAAAAAATTCAAATGCCATTGTAATCATGACAGCATAACCTCCATATGAGATAAGTTGATGAAATCCAGTATCTCGCATCGGTTACAAGATATGGCACCGAAAAGTGCTGAAAATGCACCCTTGGAACCCTTGGAACATGTTTTTGCCAATATCTCCTTAACCGTAGCAAGTATGGAAAAAATGCCACTGCTGGTGTAATCTATGATTTCCGAACTTGTTGTTGTGGGTAGCAAAAATCCGTATGTCACTTTGTTTCAAGATACAGGAACCAAAAGGCATCATGGGTGCTGCAATGTTATCCTGGGAAATTTCTCAACTTTAGAGTGCTGTAACTTTGGGCCCATTGAATGTTTCATTAAAAACCACCAAAAGGCACATCTGCTACCCTGCATTTCAGCCCAAAAGCCCCAACCATTTAGTTGCAGGGGATGCCAAAGATTTGCAGGTTTTGGGCAAGATACTGTTGCAAATTCAAAGTTTCAAGTAAATATACCTAAACTTTCGTGATTTCCTAAAAGTTTTGTTGCTGCTTCTGCCACGATTTGCAAAAGCATCAGTCCAAGTTTTAAAATGGCATTTCCGGTATTTTTCCCCAAAAGATAGTGCTGTGATCCTCAGGACCCAACTAGAGTAAACACAACAGTCAGTGTTTACCTAGGGGCCCCAAATTTAAACGCCAGACATTTTTCTCTCACTAACCGAAAACAAGATGGCCACGCATGAAGTAAAGGGCCATTTGCGAAAGCAAAATGTACTACGGCAGCTTTCATGAGATGCATATATTTTTTTTCTCATTGGCTGTAATGGAAATTTGTTTTTGAATAGCTTTTGAACGGTTTAATATTTTCACCAAATCTTTGAAGGCACCTCAGTGACCCAGGCTGCATGTTCCCTGAAGATTTCCGATTAAACAGACAAATCATGTGGCCTGTAGGTGCGAGCAAAGAAACACATACAAAGTCTGTTTTTGCATTCTGCAGCTCGCAACTGCTCATCCAACCATAATGCAATTTTCCAGATCCAGAGATCCATGGTACCAGTCTGTGCATGCACAATTTCAGGCAAATCTGTCATACAGGTGGCAAAGTTATTAACATGCAAAATACTGGGTTTAACATTAAGCTGCTTACTCAGCCCTAACTATGCTGGTGCTACTCCACCAGTTATCTATCTATCTATTGCAAAAACTGCCTTAATGCACCATTAGGGTTGCAACATCAAAAGTAGGGAATTCAGCCTTAGGGTTGTCAAGGAAAAGCGGTGGATGCCATAATGTTAGTCTATGGGAAAAAGCATCAACTTCGAGTACCGTGGCTTTGCATCCCTGTAATATTTTGTCACCAAATAGCACATCTGTGGGATGTAGGCTTTCTTCCCTCAAATTTCAGCCCAAAGACCAAACTGTTCTTTTGCAGCAGGGTGTAAAAGAATTCCTGTTATTTTGGCCATAGTGTCACAAAGTAGTGTTGCAAATCACAACACTTTTGCCAAAAAATCACGAAAGTATCATAAGTGCAACACTACTTTGTGACACTACAGTTTACAAAAATATTAAAACATATTTCTGGGGTGTTTAACCCCAAAAAAGATATGGGTAGCATCCTCAGGGTCCAACTAGGTGAAGTTTTGGACTGGTCGTGTAAACCGTGTGACCTGTAGGTGCAAGCAAAACGAGCAAAAAGCATAAATGTGCTACGGAATGTGGCTTTATAACTCCTCAGCTATATATCCGACCATTATAAAACTTGGCAGATCCAGAGATTTATGGTACTGCTCTGTACTGCCAAATTTCAAGGCCAAATCTGTTGTGCAGTGGCAAAGAGTTATTAAGATTCAAAATTTCACATGTAACCTTAAATGGGGTACTTAACCCTAACTAGCCACTATAATATATATATGTGTGTGTGTATATATATATATATATATATATATATATATATATATATATATATATATTATATATATGATAACACAGTAGTGCTACCATAGTTAGGGTTGAGTACCCATTTAAGTTAAATGGTGAAATTTTGCACCTTAATAACTGCATGCTGTTTCACATACATTGCTGAGACATGAGGCATAACCATAGATCTGAGGATCTGCCAACTTTTGTACAGGTTGGATATATGGCTGTGGGTTGATAAGCGACATTCGAGGCACTTTACTTTTTTGCGCATTCTTTGTAGCCTACAGGTCACATGGTTTTGCGCGACCAGTCTGAAAACTCCAGGAACGTGTGGCCGGAGTCCTGATGTGCCTTTGAAGATTTCATGAAAAACTACTGAACTATTCAAAAGTGATTAAAAAACAAGTTTCCCATCATAGTCAACAGGAAAAGTTGACAAAGTTCGACAGTGTCTAAATGCAGTTTTTAGTGTCACAAATGACCCCTGTAGTGTCATGAGTCAGACATTTTTTTTTAGTTACTGATCACAGAAATGCTTGGCATTTAAAATTGGGACCATCTAGGGACACAATTATTTTGTGTTTACCTAGTTGAGCTCTGAGGATGCTAGACATGTCTTTATTTTGGGGTTAAACACCCCAGAAATATGTTTTGAATTTTTGGGAAAAGTAGTGTGCAAAGTAGTGTTGCACCTATGACACTTTCATGATTTTTATAAAGTGTCGCAGATCACTCCACTACTACTTTGCAACACTATGGCCAAAATGACAAGAATTATTTGCCCCCTGCTGCAAACAACGGTTTGATCTTTTGGTCTGAAATTTGAGGGAAGAAAGCCAACACCTCACAGATGTGCCTTTTAGTGGTTTGGTGAAAATATTGCAGGGATGCAAAGTTATGGTACTCCGAAGTTGATGTGTTTCCTCTTAGACTAACATTGCAGCATCCTACGCCCGTGCCTTTCGGGGCCGTATCTCGAGCGGTGCAAGATACGGACTTTTGTCAGAGAAATGCTTAGCCCCTTAGGCCAAACGTAGCTAGGAAAGTCATGAATCATACGAAATTTAAATTTTTCTCTCAGTGATACGGTTCCTGCGATATAAGCAATTTAGTATTCCAAGACCTAATTTTCTGGTCCGAGGCTCATTGGGGCTGTTGGGAAAACCAGGGTGTGCGTTACAGTTACTGTCACGACGTAAGCGTTTCCACTTGCATTTCATACCCATTTGCGTTGCGTTCCTGTATATGCCACTGTATCGTTACCTTTTTGCGTTTCCGTTTGCACTTAGTTTGCATTACTGTTACCATTTGTGTCTCAATACTGTTTGTGTTGTGTTTCACTGCGTCACCGTGCGCATTACCATTCCTGTTTGCAGCTGCACTTCCATTTCCATTTGCATTTGTCTTCGTTTTGTGTCGTTGTTGTTACCATTGCCATTTGCATTTCAATTGCGTTCCCGTGCCAGGTGCGCGTTACAGTTTACATTTCCATACTACGTTTGCATTGCGTTTCTGTTTCCTTTGGTGTTATTGTTGCTGTTACATTACCATTTACGTGTTACCAGTTGCGTTTACTTATGCTTGCATCTTCATTTGCGTCACTGTTTGCTTTGGCGCCACTTGCGCTTGCGTTTCTATTAATGTTTCCTTTACCATTTACATTTCCATCACCATGTGCGTAACCATTGGCGCTTGCATTTCTATTCCACTTACCATTACTATGTCAGAAAAAAATCACATGGTGGGGCGCGGGGTCAGAGGGCCTGTATCTTGAAAATGGTTGAGATACGGACTTCTTGTCGGAAGAATGCTTAGTTCCCCACTAGGGGCTTACTGCAAAACTAGCCTGGAAAATCATAAATAATATGAGATTTTTCATTTTTTTCTGCATCTCACGGTTCTTGAGATACAAGGAATTTAGTATTCCAAGTACTGCTTTTCTGCTCGAGGGCCATTATTATGCATACATTCTTTGTATTCACTGTGCTTTTGGAAGCACCTTTTGAGAAAAAAGGGTGTATGTTTGCGTTACTGTTACCATTAGCGTTTCCACTTGTGTTTCTGTTACCACTTGCTTGCATTTCCATTTACGTCACTGTATCGTTACCCTTTGCATTGCTTTGTGTTACTGTTACTGTCGTTTCCATTACCATTTTGTTTCCGTTTACTTTTACGTCACTGTGTACTTTACCCTACGTTTGCATTTTCTCTTGCATTTGCGTTACTGTTACCATTTGCGTTTCGTAACCATTGTGTTACCATTTGCGTTCGTCACGTGTGTGTTACCCTTTGCGTTGCACTTGCATTTGCATTACTGTTTACCATTGTGTTTCCGTAACCTTTTGTATTAGTGTTTCCGTTTGAATCACCGTATGCATTACCCTTTGCATTTCCGTTTGCATTTGCAATATTGTTACCTTTTGCATTTCCGTTACTGTTTTTGTTTGCGTTTACTTTTGCATCACCGTGTGCATTACCGTTTGCATTGCAAGCGTGCTTGCCTATTTGCATTTATGTTTGTAGGTGTCATCCTTGGTATTTACCATAAGTTTGCGTTTCAATTGTGTTACTGTGACTGTGTGCATTATCATTTAACGTCATTGCTTGCATTGCGTTTGCATTTCTGTTTCCTTGGCATCATCTTTGGTGTTACCATAACTGTTTGCGTTTCCAATTGTGTTACTGTTACCGGTTGCTCATTCAGTACTGTTTGCATTTACATGGCCTTGGATTTTGCATTTTGTTAGCATTGCCATTATCGAGTGCATAACTGTTTCCTTCTGCATCGCTGCTGCTGTCATCGCTTGCGTTTCTGTTTGAGTTTGTGTTAACGTTTGCATTTTCATTACCGTTTTCGTTACTGTTTTGCGTTTCCATGTCCGTTAGCGTATGCATTAATGTTTTAATTACCGTTTGCGTTTCTGTTGCCATTAGCATTTGCATTACCATTTGTGTTACCATTTCTGTTTTCATTTATGTTTTGCGCTTGCGTTTCTCTTACCGTTTGTGTTATCATTTCCGTTTACATCACTGTGTGCATTACCGTTTGTGCTTGTGTTTGCGTTACCATTAGCGTTACTATTTTCTTTACCACACTGTTTCCATCACCGTTTGCGTTAACGTTACCATTTGTGTTTTGCATTTGCGTAATGTAGTGCAAAACATTATGTTTTGCTATTTTTCTGCACTCTCTTCACAGCCAGTGTGTGGTTGATTTGTCTGAAACTTGGCACACTGAAAGACCTTTGTTCCAGGAACATGTCAGTTTTGTTTGGTGAAAATATGTTATTCAGTCCAAGTTATTGCCAATTGAAGTTAGCCCGCTTTTGCAGTTACTGATTTTTCTGTTGCCAGGTCCACCATTTTGGTGCAATTTCTGCCACAATTTCTGCCATTTTGTGGTGGAAGACTTCTTAAAGGTGCAGAAACATAAAACTGAATATCTCTGGAATGGTGTGGTCTTTTCACATGACATTTGGAGGGTGTTGAGTGAATGTCCTGAGGATGTGAATAATGCTGTTTACATGTTGGAAAATTAATTTGCTGCAGGGTACTGTGTGTGATGCAGTTATCATTTTCTTATAGCATTCTGCATGGCACTACTGGCTTGAAATTTATACTGTGGGTAGCCCTAGTGGTACTGAGGTGCCTTGCAGTGGTTTGGTGTGTAAAACATTAACAGATGCAGAATTATGCCAGTCCAACGAATGAAAATTTGGTTCATTCTGCTTTGATAACTTTTTAACCATGTGTCTAATTTGCCTGGCATTTGGAATGCAGAAAGATTTATAATACATCTTTGACTGTGACAATTTTGGGTTTCTGGCACTTACGGTTGCTGAATTGTGCCTGCACAGTTGTTTGCTCGTGGCTCTGTGCAACTGTTGAATTAATGTTCACACAATTCTGGACATACGGTGTACTATGGTACATGTCTTCATTTACCAAGTTTCACTTCAGTCAGTCATACAGTTTTGCACAGTGAAGTGACAAAATTACACTCACCACCACATTCCATTCACTATTTATAGTGCACATTCTCACAAAGAAGAGAGATTCATGGCAAAAACTCAGTTTAGTGCATCAGTTAAGGTTGTTCCAGCGACAATAGTGAGGAAATTAGGTGTTATGGTTGCCACCCTTGCTCCACGCCCTACCGCTCCCCCACCAACAGGCATTGGTGTGTGTGTGTTGGGGTCATTGGTCCTAACTCTCACCCCATTCTCCTATACTGCACCACATCAGCTTGTTACATGGAATGGGGTGAGAGCTCAGGCAGTGACCCCAACACACACCCAATGCCTTTTTGGTGGTGGGGGTGGGGGTGGGGGTAGTGCAAGGGGTGACAACCCTAACACTGAATTTCCTCACTTTTGTCGCTGTGGAACAACCCTAACTGATGCATTAAACTGAGTTTTTGCCGAATATATATATATATATATATATATATATATATATATATATATATATATATAAAGTGCAGTCTCACAGGTTTACTGCATGACAAAAGTGATTAACTCCCATTGAAATTGCATTGTTTGCTGCAGTAACTCTACTGCAGAATTATACAGATGCTGTGCTTCATCTGGTGGGCTTCACTGTATATCTTTGCAAAAACTTCATTAATACCAGTTAGGGTTCAATTTAACACCATAAAAGTAGAGGAATGTGGCATTAGGGTTTCCAACCCTAACTCACCACCCACCACCAAGCAACAAAGGAAAAACATTAGGGGTTGGGTCTCCAGAGTCTTGGTGAATCGGTGGTGGGGTCTTCCTTGGGGTTTTCAGCCCTACTGATCACCTCTCCCCCAGCCCATAACCTCCTATCTGAAGGACAAAGTACAGCTCCAAGCCAGTGCCTCATAGTGATACACTTTTCAAAGGTAGAAAGTATGTCTCGCCAGATGTTGTCGACATAATCTGTTGTATCTTTCTTCACACAGGGCACTGTGGGTCCTGCATGAAGAAAGGAGATCATGTCTGATATTGTTTGCTCAGGGAATGGGGTGAGCATTAAGTCTAACAATCCCAAGGAAGACTCCACCACTGATTCGCCAAGACTCAGGAGACCCAAAACCCAAATGTTTTTCTTTTGCTACTTGGGAGATGGTGAGGAGTTAGGGTTGCAAACCCTAACACCACATTTCTTTAGTTTGTGGCATTAAGTTGAACCCTAGCTGGTGCACTAATTAAGTTTTTCAAAAAATTTTGCCTATTTTTGAGATAGTGGAATGGTACCCTTATTCATGCAGGTCCCAAACAGATGCAGATGCACAGGGCCCTTTGGACCCTGCACCAAGGGAGGACTCTATCTGCCTACAGAAGTGCAGTGATGGATATCAGAAATTCATGGGACAGTCTGGTGGGCTGCAGAGTGCAAGGCCCTCTGGTCCCTATGCTTCCATGTTGCTGCAGATACAGATGCACAGAGCAAAGAGTCCATCTGCAGCCAATGCACTGGGCCTTCTGCCACCCATGGGTGAAGAGGTGAAGGACCATATGCTAAGAAGACAGTTGTCTTCACAGTATGGTACCAGGCCTGTGAGGATGACCCTGTATCTTTCATTCCCTTCCTGCAAGGGGGTGTTATATAGCAGTGCCAGGCCCCCACCCTCACCCTATTCAGCTGGGTCACTGAGCTCACCCCCCTGAACTCAGCTCACTGGCATGGGATCACAAAGCATACCGGTGGGGTCAAGATTGGCACAACATGCAAAGTTTCTTAAAAAGTAAAGGGAAAGGAAAGGAAATTGTTTAACCAAGAAAGTCACACTAAGCCAAAGCTTGTTTGCAGGTGTGACCTGGGAGCACAGGGAAGTTAAGTGACTTGCTCATGGCCACACATTATGCAAGTGGGGATGTGGGATTCAAACCCAGGTCTCCAGGTTTGCAGCTCAGTACCCTTAACCACTTCACTATACTGCCTATATATATATATAGAGAGAGAGGTATAACAACTGCATTTACCTGATTTCTCATACTGCATTTGCTGGTCCCAGCAAGACATGTCTTTGCTCAGATAGTGAATATATGAAGCGGAACATGCTCAGGTGAGTGAAGAGGTGTTTTGTGGGGGTGTGGGGAACTGTGAAGTGGTGAGGTGCTGAGTGAGAGGTTGGGTGGGGTGGGTGGGGTGTGCATGGTGGTCAGATTGGTGAGGACAGTTTTCTTTTTCATGTTAATAAAAGAATCAATGAGGACAGTTTTCTTTTTCAGGAACTTTGCTGACACTGGGGATTGGCACCCCAGTGTTGGGCTTCTATTTCGCAGTAATGGGAGTGGACACCCTGTTGCCAACACCTACACAGAGGGACTTGGGGCAGGTGACTTGGAGGCGGGTCATGACAAGCGGTACCAGGGATGGGCACCCAGTCTGCTTATTTAATATAAAAAAAAAACTATCTATAAAAATTGGGAAGGGCAGGCGGGTGACCTGGATGGGGAGAAAGAAGCAGTACCAGGGTGGGTACCCCAGTCTGCTTAAGAAAGATAAGCTAGCTAGCTAGATATATAGAGATAGACAGAGAAAGAGAAAGAGAGAGGAGAGAGAGAGAGTCAGGCACAGAGAACTGGGGATGGGTGGCTCAAGGTCGAAGTGAAACTGGCAGCACGACTCCTACTGCAGCTTCAGTATTCAAGAAAATCTCATTGTTTTCATATAGAGAATGCAGGTGGATGGCTCCTCTCAATAAACTAGCACCCTGGATTTTGGTGTGCCCAGAAAAGATATTTGTGGCATTTTTAAAAACAAACAGCAGAATCTTGCTGAATGGTGCTGTTTTAGCTACGTTCAGGTGTTTGATATTTTAAAATCCATCATTTTTGATATATTTTAAAATGTTTTGAGTTTAACAAAAAGAAAAGAAAAAATGGTGGTCATTGTGGTGGTTTTTTGTCCACATGACAAGTAAATCATGAAAATAAGCACTTGTAATAGTATTTTTTATTGTTGACATTTGCCTGTTAACTCAAAAATCCTTATAACTCTGAAAACTTGTAATAATTTTTCACAAAGCCTTTAGAAAGCACACCCTTTGCACAAGCTACTTCAACCCTGAAAATTTCATGAAAAATCCCACACCTTCTCGCTGTAGATGAGAGCAAAAAATACCCAATGTTAAGTATAGCGAAACCAAATGTGTTTTTGGCACTTCGTGTCTCAGAAACTGAACAAGATTCCTTCATGAAACTTTTCACCTTTTGAGACTCTGACAGCCCAACCCAGCATGCCAAATGTTGGGCTATTTCATTAAATGGTGCCAAAGTTATTAAGGTGCAGAAATCCAGGTTTAACATTCAACAGCCTACTCAATCTTAACTATAGGGCGTTATTGCACCCCTGTAACATAGGTGCTGGAACATATGGGTATAGGAGTCTGTAGCACCCCTCTTTTGCCTATGAGCATTCAAACATCCCCTTTGCTTGCAGAAACTACCATTTTACCCTATGTTCTTTTGAACTTCAGCACCCCACTTTTCCCATGTTCTGGCACCCATGCCTATCATATATGCTACCACTATATTGATGTGTCATTGACTCTTTAATAACACAGTATTACCCAGCACACTGCAAACCACCCCAATCACACATGTAACAAGCCCCTTAAAACACAAGTAACAAGCCCCTTACCCCCCCCCACACACACACACTATGGTAAAACATAAAATAAAGCAAAAAGTGTCCCCATCCTAATGCATTATATAAGTAAAAAGTGACAAGTATGGCATACTCATGAAATAATACCATCTCAGGGTTGAACAAGCTCATAAAGGCAACTCACCTTTCAGACTCCTGGCTTTATGACTTGTTTGACCTTTGATTGTATTATTTCCTTATACTACACTTTGTCATTATTTATTCTCTAGATAGATAGATAGATAGATAGATAGATAGATAGATAGATACTCTCTGTAGATAGATTAGATAGACAGACAGACAGACAGATGCCAAGAATCTATTGAAAATATCATTGATATTTTCCTGAGTGTAGTTTGAACTTTTGCCATCACCTGTGGTGAAGCCACGAGTGATGTCCAAAGGTCAGACTGCACAAGGAAAATATCAGTGATATTTTCATTAGGTCATGGCATATTTGATTTATTCCATGTCTTTTATTATACAGTGACATGAAAAATCCTGCATCCTGATTGTTCTGTTGCCACCTTCAGCAGTGAGATTGCCCCAGTCCAACCTCGCTGAATGAAGGTGAGTTATGTCACCACTGGCCTCCCAGCCCCTTACCTCCATTGCCACTCTGGCCTTAGTGTGTGGATAAATGAACCTAGAGTGAGAATAACACTGATATTCTCACTCTAGGTCTATAGTTGAAAAATATCACTGATATATGCCAGTTATTATCCTCACAGGTATGGCATATCGACAGTATACATTTGTCCTTCTGTCGATCTGTCTAGCTGGAAAAATAGAGAACCTAATTGGTTCTGAACTGCCACATGCTCACTGTTGCACCTAATTATATATTTTATAATCTCAAACTGTCTGTTCAGGCAGAAATATAGGAACTTCTTGGGTGGTTGAAGAAGGCACTCAGCTTCACCTTATGCCTCATCAATACATCAAACTAAGAAACACTTCTGAATATTTCAGCATCAAGTTGGCCATTGTTTCTTATCTTGATTCACATCTAGAGGAACAGCTGGGAAAATACAAATCCATCAGTCTTAAAAATATTATCAATTAATTTTGATTTTTGATAATTTTGCAATATATCAAAACACTGTACTTTTATATTTTTGTACACACAAACACTCTCTCTCTCTCTCGCTCTCTGTCCTATTCCAATGTGTGTAGGCTACGTTCCTGGTTCCACACTTTGCCTGTTTCCGCTCTGCCTGTTTTGTCAGTCGGATTATGTTGGAGGAGATTAATCGAGAGGCAGGCTGCAATAATAATCGTTTTGTTTGATGTGACAACTTTGATGGGCGTTGATTTACTTACCGACTGATAGGCTTTTAATTGAGCGCCTCCATCCAGCCCAGATGAAAGACGAAGCGCATTGAATCGCTGCCCGATGCCCCGCAGCCTCAATACTCATTAGCCAGCTCCACAGTGAAGGGTTCAAGGCAGGGAATGGGGCTTTGAGGAGGAAACTTCTTTTCTTTCTCTCCCTCAAAAGATCTGCCAGCCCACTCTGTTTTAAACTGGTGAAAAATTATAACATATTTAAATGATAGATTCCCCATAATTGTGCGCTAGATAAAATTGACAGAACATCCTGTCTCGTCCAATGGTAAGAAAAGTTTGAGCAGGCGCATTGAATTTGTAACTGTCACTATTATTATAACTTAATATTATCTGTATTACTTTGATTTTATGAATGTGGATGTTTATTGTGGAGTGTATTTTAAGTTCATATCCAAGAGCTGTTTTTGAGTACAGGAGCAGATGATAACGGAAACTGTAGAACTAGAATCTTGGGCACCTATGGAAGCCTACAGGCATGGTGTGTGTAACTAGCTGTATAGCAGGATGAGCAATAAAACAAAACTACTTTGTGTGATGCCGCCACATAAACACCGTTATACTGCTGTCGCCGACGCTAAGTGAGGAAGATGAGGGACACTTTCTTCAGGCTGTGGTTTCCATCTCTTGTTTGAATGCATCATCATTTCCTATAAGGACCGGAAATCTAAACAAATAGATGTTCCTGATTCCGACCGGTGGGTATCTGGGTTGGTTTCCTGCTGTACCTATCTTACAACCCGTGTCTGATAACACTTACATGGGAGGCATTCGCCTTTTGTTCACATCACTGTATCAGCATGGGTGCATAACTCAAACAGCTGTTCCTTTTTTACAGTACCTTGGCATATTCATCAACGCATTTATTCCCCTCTTTATTTTCTTGCAATTTATCTTCGGCTTTCTGTAATTTATCGTGTGCCTTTGCGACTTGTGTACCTCTGCTACTGCTGCTGTTCGAGGCTCTCTGTGACCCTCTCTTGCCAATGTGGTGCTTCGCCTGCACTGATGCGATCACGGCGTGGAAACTTTTAAATCAAGAAATAAAATCACTGACGTGTTACTCAGAGGCAGAGATCATGGAAATGTATACAGATTTTTATGCGTTTTAGCTATATGGGGAACATTAGACCTCCAATCAAGGTCCCTATCAGATAACAGGATTACACCACTTTATAAATTATTAGAGCTCTAAAATGGAATCATAGAAACTTGACGGCAGAAAAGGACCTCTTGGCCCATCTAGGCTGCCTCTTTCCCCCCACTATTCCTCCCTCCTCCCTCTGATAACACCCTTCCCACCATATAACCCCATGTACCTGTCCCATGCTCTCATGGAAAAAAACCAGGGCAATTTCAACACTCCTCCTCTATGGTTTTCTTTCTTTAATTCTCCTAGATACATGTATTGAATGCTCAATAGACGATATGTATGTGTATATACTACACTGCCTTTACTAGACCTACTAGTATTCTAATCCTTGTAATTATGTTAAACTAGACTATATTTGGATTTATTGTCCTGTTTATTGTATGATATGTTAAGTATAACCACAACCCACAATATATCTCTGTACATTATATGTTTTAATTTCTTGTATTTATATGTGTAATTTGTTTCCCCACTGTATATCATTGTTTATCTTGTGTATGGAATGCTTATATTCATGGGTCCCCTGAAGGGGACAGCTTTATCTCAGTGGGCCTACCGGTCAACAAAATTCAAATAAATAAATACCGCGGTCTTTAAACCCTCACACAGCAGAAGTTATGCTATAAAGGTTGATGCGTGTGAGTTGTAGTCACTAGTGGGAATATTTCAGGTAGATTTTTAGTTGCAAGTGGGGGCTACTTTCATCACAAGATTGGGGCGTCTAGGGGTTATAGGAGGGTGTCTATGGTGGGGAGGGGTACTTCAGAACAGCTTGACACCCTTTCAATATTTACTTTACTTTTGGTTAACTGGGTAACGCATTACACTGAGGTAGTCCATTTTCAGACACTATCTGGACAATGTAAAACAAAAACAGTGACAGTAGGCATGACATAATTGCAGGAAAATTAACTAATGCATAGGAGATGCAATAACAGGTACACTTTTACAAAACAAATGTGTATTACAAATGCGATTTGTAGTTCTGTTTGTATTGCCATTTCTGAGACATTTGTGTCCTCCATAGGTGAGGCATGGTTGTTTCCAAATATAGAAAGAACCTCAAACTGAGTTCCATCGGTACTATAGAGAATGGATTTGAGTCTTACAAGGCTCCGTTCACACATAGACTATCTGAAAGCATTTTACAATCCAGTAGAAGGAAGGGTGAGTTTGTTGCTGCCAGTACATTCCTATAGAGATTCTAACAACATAGATATTGACACAAGGAATCACTTACTCATGGTCACACCGTGGTTGTGGGATTGAACCCAGTGGCCTCAGGTTCACGATCTTTGTACTCTAACCACTAGGCTCAACTCCCTTTTGGGAGGTATATAAAATCCCTGTTAGAGATTTGTAGGGCCTACTGAAGCTCAGAAAAAAGTCTGCACTGACTCACCAGGGTGAACCCCCAGAACTGATAAATTAGAGAATCTGTGGTCTAGATCACAGTGTTGAGGACCTGGAGACCCGTTTCAACCCCGTCAGAGCCACCTTTTTCTCTCTATGAACCTGAGCAACTCCAACTTCCCAGTGTGCTAGAGTCAACCCAGGTAAGGTAATGGGTGAAAGCAGACCCCACCCCAAAATGAAATGTTAAATTTCAGCGCTGGTTTATCTAGGTAACTAAACTGCAAAACTAACAAACAACCAGTATGGTGAGCATTGGTTTTTTTAATCTGCCATCTATAGTGTTTGATGGGCACCACCGCAACAGGAACGATGAAAGAGAAACAGGACTGCCCTCTGTTGTTTGGCGTTATCTATCAATATCTCTCTCTCCCACCCACCTCCCTTATTTAAATAGTGTTTACACATGCCCAGCTTTCACCGTCTGATTCGTCTTGATCTGGATGGAATTACTATCCCCCAAGAAAAAAATATTCCCACAGTTGCTGCACCTTAAAGGCATTTCATCCTTTCCTCCTTAGCCCATGTGGCAGGGCAAATAAACCGGCAAAAACAGACAGGGTCCTCCATTGATCCAGTAAGGAAAACAGCTGTTCCAATCACTTGATGCAAATCAAACACAAAACCAAGGGCCTACATCTTTGTTTTTTGGCGTTTTACTGCCCTTCATTTATCAAAGTGATTGGACAATGGGGAGCTGCAGAGGGTTGCAGACTTTCTGCAATTCCCACATACACACATACACCTCTTTAACCACTGATAATTCTGCTCATGCATTACATGTTTTAAACCCGTGGGGTGAGTCGATCTTTGCTCCAACTTTAGTCGGGTTCCATGTATTGTATCCTGTTTTTGTGTTTTTGTTTATTAGTAAACGTAGGGTCAAAAATCTTCATTTTACCGATTTCCTACATTTAAGAACTGCTTACCTCAGTCACTTTTTTAACATGTGGGACCACTCTAATTCTCTTTAATTATGAGTTGTTACTGCATCCTTTATACAAAGCATTGTGCCTGCTTTAAATAATATGCACTTTCTCAATATCATTATTATGAAAACAATATAATTGTCAGCTCGGTGTAGCATTTTCTTGTTTCACTTTGCAATTATCTTAAATACTATATATGATTATTATTGTTAACATTATTATTTGCTGTAACTTTGTTTTTTGCCGTCCATGGCCTTCGTAAATGAAGATTTTAATCTCACTCGTTTTACCTGGTGGTGGTTAATAAAAAACTACAGTACTATTACTATTGTAGTCGATTAAGAAAGGTAAACTAAATGGATTAAAGTGCAGATAGTAACGTTCTTCCACTTTGATTCTGGGTCTTACACGGAATGCAGAGAATTACTGGCAGGAAGGAATTGTCAGGACATAGTGGATATATTAAAATGTGTGTAACTGTACTTCATAACCTGCTGTAAATGGAAAATGTTAATAAAAAGGTTAACAGTAAAAATTCCATTGCTTCAAATTGGAGATCATCTAATTTTGGAAGACAAACCTCTCCCTATGTTCCAAACCGTGGACGTCAATACAGCAAGATATTTTATACTCAAAGAGTTTTTCTTATTTTTTGTGCGAATTAAAACTTAATTTATTTCAGAAAACAACCATTTTGGCACTCTTGACTGTAAAACTGGAAGTCACATAGTTCTTATTTTCCTTTCCTGAGTCATATACTTCACATCCTTTATTGTGGAAGTGCTGATACCTTGTTTTTGGAAGTCAGATTCTCCCAGAAAGGAGTCAACTTGAAGACCTGATGGCGCACCCTAGTTCAAACGAAAAGAGGTGCAATGGAAAATACATTCCAAGTCTTTCTATTTTCTGACAGTCTCCCCATACTAAGCGCCTATTTTGGCACCCCACCCTTCTTATTGCATCCTTCCATTTCTCTCCAAAATTACCGGACTCAATGCACAAACTGTTGGTACTGCACTGGAGGGCCCAAAAATTCACCTGATTTTTAATGGACCAGATAAGGAGCCTTCCGCAAGTGAGGGGCGTTGACTTGGAAGCTGTTTTACTTATATATTTTTCCTGGTGCAAGTGAAAGTCATTTTAAGCAGGCTTGATCCCGATTTTTCAGGTAGAGTCCAGGTCGGATATTGGACACAACCCCTCAACACTTTCCTTGTTCATCACTGAACAAACTTGAGCTTTTATCTCTAAGTGATCTTTTGTTAAGGCTGGAGATTGTGTGACGGGCTACCATGGGATCGGAAACAAATAAAAATTAACACCTGCATATATATGTCTTTTTTGGGGAGGGGGTCGCATAGAAAAGAAAAGTCAAGAGAATACTTTGCAAGCTACCATCAGGCACTCATGTAAACCATAGCTCTTCAGTTCCGAGGCTTTCTCTTACCCAGCAGTGCATAGAAACATAGAAACATAGAATATATATGTATATATATATATATATATATATATATATGTGTGTGTGTCTAGATAGCTAACTAGCTAGACAGCAGTGTTGGGATGGGGGCGCTTGGCAGGGCTCTCGTCCCTAGCTCTGAAGAGAGCCCCAGTAGCTCACGAATCATTGCAATTGACTTATAATGGGAAGGGGGTTCAGTTTAAAGATATGACCCTTATTCCCCCAACTCCCAAAGCTCATACAGTTTAATTCCAACATAGATAGATATACAGATAGTTAGATAAGATAGATAATCTCTGCAGATAGGTCGTTAGACAGAGAGAGAGATTTGTTTCACGGAGTAAACATACAGAAATACAGCTTAAATCTCGTTATTGCAAACAAGGATCTTAATGCATCTAAAAGGATGAAGCACATGAAATGTTCAAAGTGGAGAAATGAAAATTAGGTGAAAATCCCTGGAATACTGGCAATTGGGTGGTGTGGTGTTCCTCCAGGTTTTAATGATCATGTGG